>CM060922.1:54319829-59897329 GCA_030737875.1 Allium sativum | reverse complement strand
CATAAATTCAAAGTGCTCAAGTGCACGTAAATATCATGCAATGGAAATATGCATGTACAAGAAAATGGTCCATAATGAAATTTATGACCTATTCCCATATCGTTTAAGAATTAAACCTAAATTCTTTTAGAGGCCTAAAACAAATATTTCTCATAGAAATTCAATTCTAATCATATTTAGTTATTTACTATTCTTTTGAATATTGCATTTTATTAACGGCTACATAAGCATTGCATCAGTGCTTCACTGGAATTGCTAAATCATTTATTGACATTTATATTTATATAAAAGCTAATTTAATCAGATAATATTATACAATTTGACTACTCACGATTGAACATCATCAAACTAGCAACGCAAGCAACATTTTTGACAATTTTAATGCATGCATTATTCACACCGAGAAGTTTTATTTTATTTTCTTTATTCGTGTGTGTGTGTGTGTATATATATATATATATATCGTTGACCTGTAAAATTCAAGTTTATTTGAATTGATCAAAACCAAATAACAGCAAACGATATTAAGTTGCTTGCTTATACTAGAACGTTATTATACGTTTTAGGGAACCTAATTGGAGTTTAACGTATACCATAAACGCACTTAAACCATGCAGTAAAACCATAATCATATTGGTTCATAAAACGCAAGTTTTATATTTATTTCTCTTATTAAACATAAATACTCTTAAATAAACAGATAATAATAATGATACTAATAAAAAGGAAAAACATACCTTGCTTGGAATTCTTCTCCCATAAAAAACCGAATCTGTAGGCTCGCTTCCATTATAATCAGGACTCAAATGCAAATAAATGGAGAACTTGCCATCGTGTCCCCTGAACAAATTCTCCCACAACGGCATGAACGGTAGCTCTCCCCTCGCCAAAAACATAAACGCTATCTTTGGCGTCGCCACCGGCTCCCCTTCGCTTCTCGAATTAACCTCCAAAGCCTTCGCCATCAATTCCCTGTCGCTCATCCCATGCATCGTCGTCATCGTTTCCTGCTGAGGTTCCGCTACCGTTTCCTGCTGAGGTTCCGCTACCGTTTCCTGCTGTGGTTCAACTATTTCTTCATGCACATTCTCTGCCTCTGCCGATTTCTCAATGGGTTCTTCTGCTGTTAATGAAGCTTCGGATTTTTCAATGGGTTCTTCTTCTTTGGTATCTTGGGACTTTTTCACGTCTTGTAAAGGGAGGGTTGGGTTTGGAGACTGGATTAAAGGAGGAGAAGCCTGTATTGTTTGTGAGGAGAAGAAGGGGACGTTCTTGACATTGGAGCTGTATATAGTGCCGAAGGCGATTCCGAGGCCAAAGACTACGAAGCATGTTATGATTTTGAGAAGATTTGTGTTGATTTGAGGTAGCAGGGACATGGGAGAGATTGGGAACTGATTTTGTGGTTTCATGGATGGTTTGGATTCGAGAGAGAAATCATGAGGAAGGAAGGAATGAGGTTGGAAGAAGGAGAAGAGGAAATAAATTTTTATTTTTTGAAGGAAGAATAGACAGAGGAAGAATGGACGTGAGGGGATGACGGGAGTTAAATAGGGAAATTAAAACGATTAATTTAATTGATCTTTTTGCGCGTCGAACCTTGTTTAATGCTTCTTTTACAGCAGGCTGTTTTTTGGGGTTTTCATGTATTAAGTATTTCAGAAGTTGCAAAATTGTAAGAAAAACGGATGAGCATTTAATGATAGTTGAATAATGGTTTATAAGAGCAGCTCTAGTCTTCGTAAATTAAGGCTGAATATTCCATTTCTTTGCCCAGTCGTTTGAGTCATGCGTACTATTACACATAACTTTCTAGCGCAGATTTATGAACACCAGACTTGGTGTCTATTTTATAGACGCCAGACTCTCGCGTCCGTAAAATGAGAGTTAGCACCCCGTAATTTTAGCAACACATTAAAATGATAAGCTAAGGAATACTTAATTAAATATTCAGAATTAAGTAAAACAGACTACGTCGTTGCGTTCGCTTCTGAATTCTGGTTAAAACAGACATCTGGTTTGTGTGTAAAACAGACATCGTATAAAAACGATATTAAGGTTTGAAGTTTGTATACGCATACGACATTTATATAAAAAAACCATTTCAGAATTTCAAAACAATTCAAAATCACATGGAGGACATAAGCGGGAAATTTCCCGCTCTGAGTGTCAACCTAGGGGTCGACACCATTATAGGGGTGTCGACTCCCATATCGACACCTACACAGGGATGTAGACCCCAATGTCGACACCCCCAAGATCCGGGGTAGATTCCTGTTTCTGAACGTGAACTAGATTCTTGGCTTTGTTCGTTGCCTGATGGCTGTAAATAAGACCCTATACCAATTGTTTTATTCATCTAAATCAACGATGACGGTGAGATACTGCTCCAACTCAAATTAAATTAGTCTTTTCTTCAGCAACGATGATTCATACGTATTCAAAGATTGCTGATTCAACATCAACAACTTTCCTCAGTTTTCTTAGATCCATTCTATGTGAGTCTACGTTATTTTTAGATATGAATACTTAAAAGATAATCTTAACATGTTTATAAATTGAATTTAAGCCTGTGACTAATTGAATCATATCAAATCTGCCATAACCTGTGTATTTGAGTTATTTTGACATGACTATGAATTGGATCTAAGCCTATGCCCATTTATCATGTCAGATCTGTCATTATTTGTATATCTAATTCACTGATTAGGTCTCATCGTGCCTGTTTATGATTATGACACTATGCCTAATCAGTTGTATTATCATATGTTCATCAGATCTGTTCCTATATGCCTATCTCGTCATTATGCTCAATTCTGTCACTATATGTTTATTAGTTGCTATGCCTATTCCTGTCATCATATGTCAATCTTGTTATTATGTTTATTTCTGCTCTCTTTCCTTCTTCTTTTTCCTTTTTATAGTCAGGCTACCTTCGAGCGTAGGCATACCATTGAAATATGTGAATACGTGAAATTGGAAACGAGGGGAAAACGTTAAAATTTGGGCATAACTTGTATTGTGAATTTGGGCATAAATTGAATAAAATACATGAATATGAATTTGGGGGGATAAATCAAATTGTGATTTAGCATCTTAATTTGGGGCATATGGTACATGATAAGTATGACTTGGAAAAGGTGCATGAAAACCTATAATGAAATTGGGATAATTGTTAAAGAAGGAAAATACCTAGAATTACAGTAATTAGAAACTGCAACCGCAGTTAGGCACGAGGTTAGATTACACTTGTGGTAGAAGTCTACTCGGACCCGACCGACATAAATAGCAATCACAAGTGGTGAATCTAATGTGAGGGGTCTAAGTGCATAAACGTGTAACGTGTTAAGACACGAGGTTAAGTCCGACTTGTGGAACAAGTCTGCCCAGACCCGTCCAACATATCCAGCATCCACAAGTTGTAGGCTTAAAGTGGGAGGTCTAGAGCATTATAACCATAAATGAACAAATGGTAATGAATACTTAACCTAGTTGAATCCATAGCGATTACATGAACATATTAACTTGAGTAGGGGGTAAGTAATCTTGCTTGGAATAATGGGAGGGTTAAGTATATCTTGGGGTGGTGGGTAATATATATACAGGACCACAAACTTAACCTGTGGGGCTATGCAATCTTGTTACACTGGTAGGGCATAACCTATGGAAATCCTAGTAGTGAGGATGCAAGCGTAGGGGAAGCTTGCATCATCTTGTGTGTGAGACCTATTTCAGTCAGTAACCCATATTTAGGTATCAAACGAGTACTCCGAACTAGGTCGGATTCGAGGCATGCTTACTGGGATGATTGTAAGAGATCCAAAACGAAGTAGCGGTGTGGGCGGCACATTCCGACGGGGTCATGTGCGTGCATGGGTTCGAATAGGGGAGGATTAAGACGCCGTGGCACCTATAGATATGGTTGTGCACATCCTGAAAACGAAGGGTTGCCACTTTAGGAAGTGATACATCCTTCCGTGGGGCTAGCACATGATATCTACGGAGTAGGGAGCTGATCAATTGGGTTAGTAATTAGGATACATCTAGACTCTGGTATGTTTAGGAGCCCGTTATTATCCTTAGGAGTAACTCCGACATGTTTAGTTGGGTTGCCTGTTATTGTATGGGGGTAAAACCTCTCATTAGAAGTACGCCTAAGTCTACCACCTTATACTTGTTGGGGATCATCTTGTTTATACGACACTAGTATTGGTGCAGAGAAAGAAAAGTGTTAGGGAAGCGTTATTTATTCTATCATGTTTATCCTCTTACCTTGTCATATCTGCCTTATTGTGATGTTGTCTATCTCTTCAGTTTATATGCCTGTCATGATACTTCTACTTATTTATATCCTAAAAGTAACTGGACTGCCAGACTTTATGTCTGACCTATTTTGTTTCCTCTTCTTTCTCTTCCATCCGCCCGGTTCTCAGGGTGGTAATTATCAAGCTCGATCAGGATTCTGCTTTCATCCTGCTTGGAGCTGCTTAAATGTACTACTTGATTTCATATCTCTCTACTATGGCTACCTTTTGGGATTATGCTTCTTTTATTATTGTACTCTGATGATTTAAGTATAAGACAAAAGTTTTAAGTTGATGTACTTGATTTTATGCATTTCAGACTGGTGATGTAACTATGTTTTGAACCACAATGTTTTCTGCTTAATAAAAGTTTTAAATTCCGCTGCTATTTTATATTTGTCTTGTTATGTTTCTGTTTCTGTTTACCTATAATGCTTCACGAAACTTAATACATTCTCTTAACAATTGACATTAACGGACGTGGGGGTGTCACACTTGGTATCAGAGCTGAAGGTTACGATATTGGACAAAAGATTTTTGAAAATTGTTTTCAAAAAGGTTTTTAAAAAAACATTTTCAAAAGAAAAGTTATTTTGAAAAACATATTCCCCAAAACCATATGTAGTATCTTTCGATTCTTTATTTGTACCCCTTTTTTCTTTTCTTTTCAGCATGTCTGAGAAACCTAATATTCATGAGAGCGTTACGATACCAGGCTGGTTACGTAGGTATCTAGAGGCCACGACGTCCGTCGGTGGTCAAGAGGGCGTTCCTCCCCCAGCTGCACCCACTGTTCCTCACACTCCTCCTCCGTGAGCAGATAATTTCTCTATGGTCTGCAAATATTTCTGTGCTATGGGCGGAAATCCATTTCGAGGAACCAAGACTTTCGTAGAAGCAAGGAATTGACTTAAAGAGACAGAGGACTTGCTTGGAATTTTCGAAGTTGACGATCGTAGGGAGATTTAGTTAGCCGCTTGGCTGCTGAAAGATGAGACTTCATTCTGGTGGGAAGTGATGCAAGCAGGACGTCCACTGGAGACTTGGGATAATTTACGGTAGAGGTTTGAAATGAAGCTTCTTTATCAAGCTGAGAAAAGCATGCAAATGGAAAGGTTTCTGACACTCAAGCAAGGAGGCATGACTGTCAAAGAGTATGTTGACAAATTCAATCAACTGTCGAGGTTTGGGTTAGAGCTAGTGGATACCCTACACAAGAAAGCTTTGTGGTTTGCTAAAGGACTGAATGAACACCTCCATGGGTTTTCTATGTTTCATATTCCGATGGGAGCAATTTTTGAAAGGCTCGTTGATATGGCATTGATGCATGAGGAAGATAAAGGTGAAAAGAAGGAAGCTACGGTTGAGGAAACACAAAACAAGAAAGTATGGCACAAGAAAGGACAACAACAACAAAAGAAAGGCATAAATAACGACAAACTAAAGATAAGAGGAAGTGTCATAATTGCTCACATGAGGGTCACTTGATTAAGGACTGCAAAAGAAGGAAGAACTCTTGTTTCAATTGTGGAGAGGTTGGACACTTTTCTATGGAGTGCCCGAAGAAGCAATGTAACAACCCATATTTTCAATAACCTGTTATAACATAAATCGAGGCAGAATTAAATTCTAAAATCTGAATCAAGGGAAACGGGCTATGCCATTGCGTTCGTCTCGGAAAAATACACGAAATAGAGTCCGAGTTTTCGAAAATCGGAGTCCGTATGACCCAGTTAAGGCCCATTGAAGTTTTCAGAAATTCCTATGCTAAAAACAGATTTAAATTTCAAATTAAAAACAAGGATTAGGGCTAATTGGTGTCAGGCGGGAAAATTCCCGCCTGGGCCACCATGTCGACAGGCATGTCGACAGGGGTCCTAGGGTGTCGACTGCCCTGTCGACAGCCCTGTCGACACGGGGTGGCCAGGCAGTTTTGCCTGGCGCACCATTTTGATTTGGGCTTGGTCTTGTGGCTTGGTTCTAGAGAATTCCTAAATCTGACGGGCCAAAACTAACCTAGGGTTAATCCTAGGGCTAAAAACACTCTAATCTTCTATAAATAAGCCCCTAATCCTACCCTAAACCCTCATTATTCACTCTAGCAACCAAACTATGTCAAATTGAATTCTCAAATGGCCTCCACCTAAGAACCCTAGCCTCCACCCTCTTCAAAAATCAATTCTAAGAAGATTTTGATGTTCATACAAGCTTTTCTAAGTTGTATGAATGATCATTAGCTTGCATACATCATCAAGTTGCAAGCTTTATTTGCTAAGCTAGAGTTTTTGGGGTTTTTGTTAATTGGAGCTTTGCTTTGGGTTTTTATATGCTTGCATAAAGGGCTTTTTAATCTTTATTAGTGGATTTGTGTCTTCATAATAGTTGTAAGCCCTCTTACCTTCATTTTAGAAACTCTAAAGTTAATATGTGATGAAAGTTGGGATTTATGCATGTTTAATGAGTTATGCATGCTTATGTGAGTTCACTATGCTATGTTACACATGTTTGATAAAGTATGCATGCTTATGCAAGTTCACTAAGTCATGATTTGCAAGTTTAATAAGTTATGCATGTTTATGCAAGTTCACTATGCCTTGATTTGCAAGTATGACAAGTTATGCATGTTTATGCAAGTTCACTATGCCTTGATTTGCAAGTATGACAAGTTATGCATGTTTATGCAAGTTCACTATGCCTTGATTTGCAAGTATGACAAGTTGTGCATGTTTATGCAAGTTCACTATGCCTTGATTTGCAAGTATGACAAGTTATGCATGTTTATGCAAGTTCACTATGCCATGATTTGCAAGTTTAACAAGTTATGCATGTTTATGCAAGTTCACTATGCTAAGTTATGCAAGTCCAACATGTTATGCATGCTTATTATGATATGTGAGATTCATCATGTATGTTGTGCCAAGTTCCCTCTTTCTATCCTTTATGCGTTATAACGAATATGAAAGCGATAGAACGACGTTGGGGTTTTTGGGTAAAACTTAAAATACATGAAAATATAAGATTGAGAATTTACCTATTAAGTTAGGTCTACCCCTTGGGAATTTACCTATTAAGTTAGGTCTACCCAAGTATTTGTTAAAACTTGTAATTATGGTTTGAAATAAAGTGGACATGACACTTAGAAAACATGTGTGGCCAACTCGAGGTTGGGTTGAGTTTGTAGCGTAAACCTACCCGGAACCGACCGGCTTAACTAGTTGCTACAAACAATAGGACCCAATGTGAGAAGTTGGTCATGTGTACCTGGGACCCGAGGTTAGACCAAGTTGTGGTGTAAAGCTACCCGGACCCGCCCGGCTTAACTAGTAACCGCAACAAAGTCTAATGTGAGAGGTTAAGGTACAATTAAATTAATGCCTCGTAATTAGGGTTAAGTCATGGCCCACTAATACTTAACCAATTTTGGGGATACGAGGGATTAAATGGGGTTAAGTGGTGAACTGTTGGTTACACTTAACTAATTTAATCCATGATTAGTGAGGGGTTAAACCACACTTAACCCTCTTAGAAAACCCTAGCAACGTGGTCTGTTCCAGCAGTAATCCCAGTTGGGTATCATTCACAACCCTAGAGGCTAGGCTAGGGCGGGGCACGATTACTGGACGGATGTAAGCGACCAAAGCGACGACTGAGTGGTACAGCGGTGCGGGTCCAGGCGGGCTACGGACGTGCACGTAGTCCGGTGTTGGACAAACTCGAGGCACGGGTACCAGTAGGTTTAGACTGTGCATTATTGCTTAAGTGTCTGGGGTTGACACCCGAGGGCTTGATACACCCAAAGGTGGACCCAGCACAGTCTGACTACAACCATATGTGGGCCGTATGGACACCAACACTTGACGTGTTAGGTTTATAGGGAGCCGATCGAATAGACCGTTGGGCTGGACCTTGCATTAAGGTCACCTCATGCTATTGGGCCAAAGTTTGGGCTGAGGGATCAATACCTGTTATGTTAGTTTGCTAGTACACTGTGGTGCAAAGCTAATATTCTTTATGTGATGACACCTTTATCTATTGTCGGTATATTCATCTCAGTTCCCATCATGATGTTAGCTTTATTAGTTTATAGACTGATCATAGTAGGGCTTACCAGTCTTTTTGACTGACCTGTTTTCTTTCGCTTCTTTTCTTCCGTCCCCCCCCCCCCCCAGGTTCTCAGGGAGGGAACAGTGGTGCTTAGCTTGGATCGCGTGCTTGTTCGCTGGATAGCTCATGTATGTCTGGATATTGAGCTCGCTATGGCTTATCACTTTTATTTTTGGGGATAGCACTATGTATTTCAGTATTTCTGTTTATGTTGTACTAGACATATTTATTTTGGCAGATGACTTTATGATGTACTAGACATGTTTTGAGATGGTTTGAGATATTCCGCTGTTTTATTCTCACTTACTATGTTTTACCTATATATATATTTATGTTCCTGTTCTGCCTTGATATATCATTATGCATGCTTACCCAGTTCTAACGCCCCCCCAGAAGCTAGTGCCCCCGAAAGAGTGACCCTAGCGGAGGTGGGGTGTTACAAATTTGGTATCAGAGCATATGGTTTACGAGAAAGAACAAAAAGTTTTAAAAAGACTTTTGAAAAACTATTTTCAAAACAAGTATAAAGTATTTTCCAAAGAAAAGTCTAGTATTTTAAGAAGGGCTGTTCCCCAAAAAGCCATTAGCGTTATCCTTCGTTCCCTTGACCTAATCTTATCTTATCCTTCGTTTCAGTATGGCTGAGGATCTTGCCATCCCGGATGGAGTAAATGTGCCACTCTGGTATAGGAGGCTTCTAGAGGCTAGGGCGGCAGCCGGCCCCGCAAACCCTACTCCCACTCCTCCTCCTGTAGTTGAGAATCCTCCCCCTAATGTTAATATTCCTCCTCCCGTTGCTAATGTCCCTCCTCCGGTGGTCCCTCCAGCAGTTAATATTCCTCCCCCTCCTGTTGATGAGGCTCCTCTTCCTCCTCCTCCCCCTCAGCATCCTCAGGTTGAGTTCACGAAGGTTTGTAAAGACTTCAAGGCAATGGGAGGCAAGAATTTCCTAGGCACGGAATCTTTTGTTGAAGCTAGGAATTGGCTGAAAGACACTGAGGACTTGTTTGCTATCTTTGGGATTGATGACGAGAGGAAAATCTTATTGACAGTGTGGCTTTTGAAGGATGAAGCGGCCTATTGGTGGGAGGTCACCAATGGGACGAGGCCCATTGAGACTTGGGCCGATTTGAGGGCTAGATTTGTGACCAAGTTTCTATCTTCTGCTGAGGCGAATTTACAGATGGAGAAGTTCATTGCATTAAAGCAAGGTGATATGTCTGTTAAGGAGTATGTGAACAAGTTTAATCAGCTGGCCCGTTTTGGTTTGGATATGGTGAACACTCCGGAGAAGAAGGCTCTTCGATTTGCTAGAGGGTTGAATGAGCCGCTACAGGGTTTGGCGATGTCACATATTCCGCATGGGGCTACTTTTGAGAGTTTGGTCAATATGGCTCTGCTTCAGGGAGATGGAAAGAAAGAAGTCAAGTCGAGGGATACTCAAGCAAAGAAGACTGATTCTCAAGGCAAAGGCAATCAAGGTGGTCAAAGCAGTCAGGGGAATCAGGGCAAGAACAAGAAGGGGAACAACAACAACAAAGGCAAGGGGAAGTGCAATTACTGTGGTGTGCCTGGACACTTTGCTAAGGATTGTAGGAAGAAGAAAAGGAAGCTTAGTGGTGGATGTTTTTCCTGTGGTGAGACTGGACACATCAGCAAAGAATGCCCAAAGAAGAAAGGACAGGCTGGACCTTCAGGAGGGCAAGTTCATGCTCTCAATACCGCTACAGTTCCTGATCGAGGTAGTGTTTCTGTTGAGAACCTTGTTTATGTTTCTGATCTTCCGGTTCGTACCTTGTTTGATTCTGGTGCATCACATAGCTTTATTTCATCTGATCTTGTTGATAGCTTGCACCTTAGTACTAGCTTAGTGGATGATCCCGTTTGTGTTTCGAATCCCATTGGGGGTTCTGCTCATCTATCTATGATATGTGAGGATCTAAGGATCTCTATACTCAGTGTAGAGTTCTTGTGTAGTGCATATGTTCTTGGTTTCAGGGGATACGGATTGATACTGGGCATGGATTGGCTGTCCCGATATGGAGCCATTCTTGATTGTGAGCATAGGGTTGTGAGGCTTGTGACTCGCCTTGGCAACACCTTAGAGATTTCATGCAATCCGAAGGATCCCGTCATGTTGTGCTATCTTGAATCTCTCGACTCGCCAGAGGAAACCCTTCAGTCTGTAAGGGTGGTCCGAGATTATCCAGATGTTTTTGAAGAAGTTAAGGGGTTGCCCCCGAAACGAGAGATTGATTTTCGCATTTATCTGGTGGATAATGCTAAGCCTGTTTCTTTGCCCGTTCGGCATATGGCTCCGCGTGAGAGACGGGAGCTGAGCAAGCAAGTGAAAGAATTGCTTGAGAAGAACTTCATCATAAGAAGTATATCCGAATGGGGAGCGCCTGTGGTGTTTGCTACTAAGGCAGATGGTTCTCTTCGGCTCTGTGTGGATTATAGGGAATTGAATAAGCTGACTAAGAAGAACAGACACCCGTTACCGAGGATCGATGATCTCTTTGACCAGCTTGTTGGTGCTTCTGTTTTCTCTCAGCTTGATCTTGCTACCGGATTTCATCAGCTCAGAGTGGCTGAAGATAGTATAGACAAGACGGCATTCAGAACTCCAGATGGATTCTTTGAATGGCTTGTTATGCCGTTCGGTTTGACGAATGCACCCGCGTATTTTGTAGACTTGATGAGTAGGGTGTTTCGGGAGTTCTTGAACAAGTTTGTCGTGGTCTTTATGGATGATATTTTGGTTTTCTCCAAGGATGAAGAAGAGCACGCGAGGCATCTTGTAGAGGTGATGGATACGCTTAGAGCGCATCAGTTAAAGGCCAAGTTCTCCAAGTGCCACTTTTGGAGAAGGGAAGTCAGATTCCTTGGGCATATCGTATCCAAGCAAGGCTTAGCGGTGGATCCCGCTAAGGTGGTTGCAGTTCAGGATTGGAAGACTCCAAGGAATGCAACCGAGGTGAGAAGCTTTCTGGGTCTTGCGGGTTTTTACCGGAAGTTCAACAAGGACTTCGCGAAGATATCCGCTCCTCTTACTAAGTTGACGAAGAAGAACTTAGTTTTTGCTTGGGATATGGATTGTGAGCTTGCTTTTCAGAGACTCAAGAGAGCCCTTACCTCTGCACCCGTTCTAGCTTTACCCGATGGTGGTAAGATATTCACCGTGTACACTGATGCTTGTGGCACGGGATTGGGCGCCGTTCTGATGCAAGAGGGCAGAGTTATATGTTTTGGTGGGAGGCAACTTAAGGTGCATGAGAAGAATTATCCCACTCATGATCTAGAGCTGGCAGCAATTGTATATGCACTCAAGGCTTGGCGTCATTATCTTCTGGGAGAGAGATTTGAGCTGTATACTGATCATAAGTCTTTGAAGTATCTCTTTTCGCAGAAGGATCTGAACTTGAGGCAGCAGAGATGGATGGAATTCTTGGCATCCTATGATTTTGATATAGCCTATACCCCTGGCAAGGGGAATGTTGTAGCGGATGCGTTGAGTAGAAAAAGGTTGACACTAAGTCCTCTATTTGTTGAGATGAAGAATTTAGAGTTCTTGGCAACCTTTGATTTCTCTTTGGCAATGGAGTCGATGACCAGTTCTTTAGCATCTCTTGAGCTCAGGCCTACCCTTCTGGATCAAGTTGGGGCCTCGCAGAAGGAAGACCCTCAGATAATGGAGGTTATGGAGAAGCTGATTCGAGGGGAGACATCTAGTCACCTTGCTCGATATTCTATAGATGATAAGGGTTGGCTGAGGAGAGACGGAAGGCTTTGTGTTCCGATGGTAGAAGACTTGGTGAGGAAAGTTCATGATGAAGCACATCGCTCCAAAATGACTATACATCCGGGTGGAGATAAGATGTATAAGGATATGAAGCGCATTTTCTTCTGGCCTGGGATGAAGAGAGATGTGGCCGAGTTTGTCTCGAGATGTGTTATTTGTCAGAGAGTAAAGGCTGAGTCGAAGAAGCCCGGTGGGCTATTGCATCCTCTAGAGATCCCGCTATGGAAGTGGGAGAGTATTTCTATGGACTTTATTGATGGGCTTCCAAGGTCAAGGAAGGGGAATACAAGCATTTGGGTTATTGTAGATAGACTTATGAAGAGTGCTCATTTTATCCCAGTGAAGAGCAAAAGGACCGCATCTGGACTAGCATCAGTATATCTCCGTGAGATAGTACGACTACATGGAGTCCCTTCCAGCATAGTCAGTGACCGAGACCCCATCTTTACTAGTCAGTTCTGGAACAGTTTGCAGGAAGCTATGGGCACAAGGTTGAACCTGAGTACGGCCTATCACCCACAAACAGACGGTCAAACAGAAAGGGTGAATAGGGTACTTGAGGACTTGTTGAGGCTTTGCATTCTGGATTTTGGTGGTGCTTGGGAAGACCATCTTCCTCTTGTTGAGTTTGCATATAATAACAGTTATCAGGCGAGCATAGGGATGGCACCATTTGAGGCTTTATATGGGAGGCCGTGCAAGTCACCTACATGTTGGTGGGAGTCCACAGATAAGCTTATACTTGGACCCGACATGATTAGAGATACATCCGAGAAGGTCGAGTTGATTAGAAGACGGATGAAGGCGGCCCAAGACCGACAGAAATCCTATGCTGATAAGCGGAGATCCGATTTGGAGTTTGAGGTTGGGGACATGGTTTTTGTAAAGGTTTCTCCTTTGCGGAATGTGGTCCGATTTGGAGCTGTTGGGAAGTTGGCACCGAGATTTGTTGGACCCTTCCCTATCATAGAGAGAATTGGGAAGATGGCTTATAAAGTGCAATTGCCCGAGAAGTAGTCCGGAGTGCATAATGTCTTTCATGTCTCGCATCTCCGGAAGTGCCTACATGAGTCCGCTGAGGTGGTTCAACCTAGCATTCTTGAAGACGTGGAAGTAGAGAAAGAAGCAACTTTGAGGAGAGCTCCGATTCGTATCTTGGGGATGGAGACCAAGAAGCTAAGGAATCGAGAGGTTAGGCTGGTAAAGGTCCAATGGGGTGAAGCCGAAGAAGACGCAACTTGGGAAACCGAGGAGAAGATGCGTGGGCTTTATCCATTCCTTTTTGAGGGTACACTCTCAATCTCTTTCCTTTGTTAGTATATCTTTCTCTTTGCTATCCATGTTTATCTAGTTATCGTGCTAATCTTGTCATGAGAACCTTAGGTAGAAACCCTTTGGATGAAACATGTGTTTGAAACATGTTATGCTTGATGGTTGCAAGTGGTTGCAAGTGTTTGCAAGTGGTTACTCGTGGATGCATGATACACATTAGGCACTAGATCGGCTCACACACTCCTCATATTGCATGTGCATGAGTGTTTATGCTTATTCTTGGATGAAATTTGTATGCAATCACATGGATGTTGCATATGGATGTATGATTGAGCACGCATATAGATATTATACATTATGTTAGGGATTTGCATACATATGGATACAGTTCACTAACATATTTTGCATTGATCTTTGCATTAGATAAGTACATATACACACACTTTTGCATATGTTCATACAGCATTTAGAATCTTTTAAGGACAATGATTGCTCGTGGATGATGCTTTGAGTAGATGGATGATTGGATGGTAGGATACGTTCTTCCTAACTTGAAGATTTCGGGGACGAAATCCTTTAAGGAGGGGAGAATGTAACAACCCGTATTTTCAATAACCTGTTATAACATAAATCGAGGCAAAATTAAATTCTAAAATCTGAATCAAGGGAAACGGGCTATGCCATTGCGTTCGTCTCGGAAAAATACACGAAATAGAGTCCGAGTTTTCGAAAATCGGAGTCCGTATGACCCAGTTAAGGCCCATTGAAGTTTTCAGAAATTCCTATGCTAAAAACAGATTTAAATTTCAAATTAAAAACAAGGATTAGGGCTAATTGGTGTCAGGCGGGAAAATTCCCGCCAGGGCCACCATGTCGACAGGCATGTCGACAGGGGTCCTAGGGTGTCGACTGCCCTATCGACAGCCCTGTCGACACGGGGTGGCCAGGCAGTTTTGCCTGGCGCACCATTTTGATTTGGGCTTGGTCTTGTGGCTTGGTTCTAGAGAATTCCTAAATCTGACGGGCCAAAACTAACCTAGGGTTAATCCTAGGGCTAAAAACACTCTAATCTTCTATAAATAAGCCCCTAATCCTACCCTAAACCCTCATTATTCACTCTAGCAACCAAACTATGTCAAATTGAATTCTCAAATGGCCTCCACCTAAGAACCCTAGCCTCCACCCTCTTCAAAAATCAATTCTAAGAAGATTTTGATGTTCATACAAGCTTTTCTAAGTTGTATGAATGATCATTAGCTTGCATACATCATCAAGTTGCAAGCTTTATTTGCTAAGCTAGAGTTTTTGGGGTTTTTGTTAATTGGAGCTTTGCTTTGGGTTTTTATATGCTTGCATAAAGGGCTTTTTAATCTTTATTAGTGGATTTGTGTCTTCATAATAGTTGTAAGCCCTCTTACCTTCATTTTAGAAACTCTAAAGTTAATATGTGATGAAAGTTGGGATTTATGCATGTTTAATGAGTTATGCATGCTTATGTGAGTTCACTATGCTATGTTACACATGTTTGATAAAGTATGCATGCTTATGCAAGTTCACTAAGTCATGATTTGCAAGTTTAATAAGTTATGCATGTTTATGCAAGTTCACTGTGCCTTGATTTGCAAGTATGACAAGTTATGCATGTTTATGCAAGTTCACTATGCCTTGATTTGCAAGTATGACAAGTTATGCATGTTTATGCAAGTTCACTATGCCTTGATTTGCAAGTATGACAAGTTATGCATGTTTATGCAAGTTCACTATGCCTTGATTTGCAAGTATGACAAGTTATGCATGTTTATGCAAGTTCACTATGCCATGATTTGCAAGTTTAACAAGTTATGCATGTTTATGCAAGTTCACTATGCTAAGTTATGCAAGTCCAACATGTTATGCATGCTTATTATGATATGTGAGATTCATCATGTATGTTGTGCCAAGTTCCCTCTTTCTATCCTTTATGCGTTATAACGAATATGAAAGCGATAGAACGACGTTGGGGGTTTTGGGTAAAACTTAAAATACATGAAAATATAAGATTGGGAATTTACCTATTAAGTTAGGTCTACCCCTTGGGAATTTACCTATTAAGTTAGGTCTACCCAAGTATTTGTTAAAACTTGTAATTATGGTTTGAAATAAAGTGGACATGACACTTAGAAAACATGTGTGGCCAACTCGAGGTTGGGTTGAGTTTGTAGCGTAAACCTACCCGGAACCGACCGGCTTAACTAGTTGCTACAAACAATAGGACCCAATGTGAGAAGTTGGTCATGTGTACCTGGGACCCGAGGTTAGACCAAGTTGTGGTGTAAAGCTACCCGGACCCGCCCGGCTTAACTAGTAACCGCAACAAAGTCTAATGTGAGAGGTTAAGGTACAATTAAATTAATGCCTCGTAATTAGGGTTAAGTCATGGCCCACTAATACTTAACCAATTTTGGGGATACGAGGGATTAAATGGGGTTAAGTGGTGAACTGTTGGTTACACTTAACTAATTTAATCCATGATTAGTGAGGGGTTAAACCACACTTAACCCTCTTAGAAAACCCTAGCAACGTGGTCTGTTCCAGCAGTAATCCCAGTTGGGTATCATTCACAACCCTAGAGGCTAGGCTAGGGCGGGGCACGATTACTGGACGGATGTAAGCGACCAAAGCGACGGCTGAGTGGTACAGCGGTGCGGGTCCAGGCGGGCTACGGACGTGCACGTAGTCCGGTGTTGGACAAACTCGAGGCACGGGTACCAGTAGGTTTAGACTGTGCATTATTGCTTAAGTGTCTGGGGTTGACACCCGAGGGCTTGATACACCCAAAGGTGGACCCAACACAGTCTGACTACAACCATATGTGGGCCGTATGGACACCAACACTTGACGTGTTAGGTTTATAGGGAGCCGATCGACTAGACCGTTGGGCTGGACCTTGCATTAAGGTCACCTCATGCTATTGGGCCAAAGTTTGGGCTGAGGGATCAATACCTGTTATGTTAGTTTGCTAGTACACTGTGGTGCAAAGCTAATCTTCTTTATGTGATGACACCTTTATCTATTGTCAGTATATTCATCTCAGTTCCCATCATGATGTTAGCTTTATTAGTTTATAGACTGATCGTAGTAGGGCTTACCAGTCTTTTTGACTGACCTGTTTTCTTTCGCTTCTTTTCTTCCGTTTCCCCCCCTGTTTGCGAACAAATTATACAATTGTAAATAACTGTAAAATTCGTTCGTCTTTCCTAAACAACAAGGATTGTTGTAGAGGGTGTCGAACTCTGGGACCAAATTATTTTATTAATAAATCCAATCAAGTTATCCCTAACTTTTGATTGGTTAAAAACCAAGAAAATAGCAGAAATTAAATAAAAGAGAGTTTTAACAATAAGTGAAAGCAATTAGGGGATAATGACATAGATCAGATTCATAATCATCAATAGCCAAAAGATTAACCAGATCTACTACATGTTTCTGTCACAAACATGAATCAACGATAATAGGTTTTTAGAAACAAATATGTAAATAACGACAAGCATAGCCTATGCAGGAGCTCAGCTCTACAACCATAGACTATCAGGACAGATTCACTAATTGATTTCTAAAACCCTAAAATTAGATCTAGATCTGATAAACGTTTGATCGAACACGAATATATCCTGTGAAGGAGCATAGCTCTTAAACGACACAAAATATGAAGGTTCAGATCTAACCCTTAATTCAGATCCAGATCTACATGTATACAGTCCTCATCTTTTGGCTATGTGATTCATATTGAATCATACTATCAGCGTCATCACCCCCTAATCAAAGGGGATTAGCTAGACATAGCTAAAGAAGAAGAGAAAAAGAAAATAAATAACATGAACATAAATAAAATAAACAAAAAGTAAAAAGAAAGGGAGAGAATGATTTTATTCCAAGAAGAGAATTACAGAATAAAACCTAATGTATTTTTTACAAGACTAAGATACAATGTATTTATAGCTGATATGACAAAGGCTAGATAGCTAATTACATAATGTGGGACTAAAGAAATAACCCAAATAACACATAAGCCAGTGTGAACGCAGCTTTAGAGTGAGTGGTCTAGCAAATAGGCTAGTGTGAACGCAACATGAGTAAGAGGCCTTCCAAATGAGCTAATGTGAATGCAGTTTGAGTCTTTATTGAGCCAAATCTTCTTAACTGAAATATAATTGCAACCGTTCTTCAAGCTTTAGACTCTTCAAGCTTTAGCAATTTTAAACTTCACTCTTTTTAAGCAAATTCTTCATGCTTTATCCATCAAATGCTCTAAACCATGCTGCTTGTCAACAATCTGAAAACACAGCTATAAATACACAATATCAATTATTTAAAAGATAAAATAAGATAAATATGCGGATAAAATATACACGTTTACGTGTATATCAAATACCCCCACACTTATCTTTTTATTCGTCCTCGAATAAACTAAACTAAGATATGTCACACTTTCGTAGGAAACACGATTGCATTTAGCGTATGCAACAAGTCGTTAAACCTCTGGGTGTCCCCAGTAGGACGAGTGTTGTCTCGTGAGGGTTTTCAGCGGATACTACCCACAAAATCCAAAGCGTCTTATGTACGCAGATTAATCAAACAATATATTTAAGGTCTTTCACATTCCAAGGATTTCACCTAACTTCAATAATAACGGTTTAGCCCCAACTTGTCCATCCCATAATTAGTGCAAAAATGAATAAAAATTTTCAAGCTGAATCGTAATTCCTTGATAACACTGTAATTGTCTTGAAGGTTAAGAGCGTGGTGTCAACCAAAGTTCTACACATCGACAATGTGCACCCAATCATTTCTTTTTCGTTTTTTTTTTTGAATAATTTTGCTTTTTTTTTTTGAATAATTTTGCACCAATGTAACTGTAATGTATTGGATATGAGTTATGCATAGATGAAGGAAAATTTTTGTAAGTTCTAAAAATATTCTAGATAAGAGGGCAAGTGTATTAGTTGAATTTCAAGCTACAAAAGATAAAGTAATACTAAGGCACATATAGACGTTTTGTTTACTTTCATCTCCTCAACTACAATCCTCGCTTCTAAGTACGGTATGATGGATGTGGATGGAATGGAAATGCATGCTTTATAGTCAAGAATGATGAATGACTATTTTATTCAGAGAGACTCTCTCTTTATTTCATTTTTTTTTCTTTTCTATTTTTTTCTTCTTCTTCTTTTTTTTTTTTTTTTTTTTTTTTGCATGATGAACGATGAATGGAGATGGAATGATGACGTACATGATTTCATATGATTCCTTCTCTACTACCAACACTTCATGAAAGGAAAGTTTTGTGCCCTAGTTACTCTACTTCTATAACCTTAATTCAACACACAAGTCTGGATTATTGTTATACAAAAAGCTGAAAGGAATGATAAGCAAAGCTTCGTAAGATAGATAACCCATATAAAATAAGATGTGGTATATGGTTATCCTACCTTAAAACAAGTACGGAGTGGGTGGTGTAATATTGGTATAACAAGTGACGTTTTTGACCTTTAAACAAAGGTTCTTGAGTATACCAATATAAGATAAACTTGTCGACACATGGATGTAAATCGACTAACACTTGGGTTTGAATAATATGGGGTATCGAAGAAGAACGCTACAATGAGTCATTTCTCCTTAATTGGGCCAAGTGGATTTTAGAACTTACAATTTTGAAAATTTGAGTGAAAAGAAAATATTATGCATGAAAACGAACTCAGAAAATCCAACAAATGTAGGTGCAAAATCATTTTTATTTCTTGATTTTTTTTTTTGATTATTTTTACTTGCACATTCTAACACGTATAACAAAGGTTGACACGCTTACTCCAGAACACGACTAACGTCTGCACAGTCTCAAGCTAGCATCTTAAAAAGACACATTACGATTCAATGAATAAATAATGTTCATTCCCATCACCCAACAATTCAACTTATCAAACAAGAACCAAGGTGTTATTTATGAATTTAAGTTAATCCTTGTTCAATGAATGACCTAGTTTATAAAATTTGATTGCTGATGTAATGTAAACTCCCCCCACACATGAGTGTGACTGTGTCCTCACAGTCTTTATCAGACATATCTTAGTGAAAGGAAAAAACAAATAAGAGGGTCAGCACGGCTTACCGGGTACACTTTGAGAAAATACGCAGTCATCGAATAGATGAACCGGTCCACAATGGACCAATGGATCAGCCTCATCAAGATTATGAGACACAGCTGAAGCACAGAAAACCAAATCATAAAGGATTTTATATTACATGTCAGATTTGGAAAAACAAATCTTGTTTTTTCAGAAGTTTGAGTTGCTAATTTTAAAATTTTGATCTTACAATTGATCCTAAAATCAAATTGAATTTCTGTAGCAACTAAAGAGAGGTCATCGAGCTGGGGTTCAATAAAAGTTTCAAAAACAAAATTCGATTTGTTCAGATGATGTATAAATTGAGAGACGTGCACATCACTCTCACCCCCACACTTGTTTTGAGAAATATTGTTCAATTTTTCTTTGGTATTTGAAATTTTGTTCACTAAAGGTTCATTCATAAACCTAAAGTCAAAACCAAACAAATGAATTTTCAGTAAATTTCGAAATCGTATTTTCTCAAAAACAGTGTTATTCCAGAAAGAGTTCATATATTGCAGAAATTTATCATTGAAAAATAAGTGATCATAGTGAGGTTCAGTTGAATCGATCAAGTCGCAAGGAGTTTCAACAATTTCAGAAAAATCGTCATCGTGTTTGAGATCACATTCAACGGTTTCGTAATTATCAACCTCAAGAGTTTCAAAGTTTTCAAACATTTCATTTTCAATTTCATACCCAACAACATTATCGTCAATCAATTCAAGATTTTTTAGCTCATCAAAGTCGTCCTCACTTGAACAGTTGTTAACAACTTCATCATTTTTGTCAAGTTGACAATCTAAAGTTGCTAAATTTTCAAAATTTTCAGAATCTGATAGAGGAAGATCAAATTGAAGATTAACGTCTTCGTTTTCAAGAGAATTTAAATTCAAATCAAGCACAGGGCTTTCAACAACTTTATTAAGATTTTCATCAATTTCAAAAGTTGTTAGTTGAAAATCGTCGATTGTGGGCAAAGGTGGATTTTTATTCGAATCGTCACAAGTTTGGATCCGATTTTGTTTCTCACGAAACTTCAAGTAATCGTCAAGTATGTTCGTTTGCTCAACGAAATCAAATTTATAATTATTTACATGAGAATTTTCACTTTGAAATTGTTGAGAACAAAAGTTCTCAGTAGCACCACAATTGAAATTATTCCCGTTGCCAAAATCATTTGAAAAGTGATTTACATTTCCATTTTGAATTTGAAATTCATTTTGGAGTTCAAAATTGAATTGACAAGGGTTATAATCAGAATCATTTGAATTTGGATGTGAAATCGAATTTTGATTATTTTGAAAGCTTTCACTTGAATTGTTGCACATGTATAACTTACACAATTCATTTATTTCTTTATTTTGTTGTATGCTCATTTCAAGTAAAGATTCAACATGTGTTTCAAGAGTTGAGGGCTGATCATTATTTTGAAAATTTGGTGGTGTACAATCAGGAGTCTTTTGAAAATTTTGAAAAGTCGGTGGCATAAAATCCAAATTGTTTGTACAAAAGTTGTTATTAAAATATCCATATGAATTTGGTGTAAAATTATATGGATTATATTGATTTTCACAACTATCGTAAAATCCGTTGGAAAAAGGGAATTGGGACATTTTCAAGAAGCTTCTAAAAAAAATTGTTAAAATTAACAAATTCGGATTATATGAATACAAGTCTGGGCCAGGTTCGGACAGGGATTATCAGTGTGCCACGAATCACCGTAGAAACACAACTGAAGGTTTAAGAACCTGTTTGAGTTCTAGACTCTACCGTTCCTTAGACACCTCAGAGAGTATCAATCCTAATTGTCAATTTAACGAATATTTTGTCATATGAGCTCTGGGGAATCCTCAATTTGATTTCAAAAATAATTTAGTCCACATTTATTTTAAAATTTCCAACCACACATCAACAATCAAAATAATCAATCACAGACAGTTAAAGAATGATAAATTGCAGAAATAAAATTTTTACAAGCAAGCCGCTGCCCCTGCAGAAGATTTTTACAAGCAATGTCTATATATATTTTTTATTTGCAGCAGCGGTCTCTGTAGAGTTAGAAAATACTCACCTTGATCGGCAGTCCGTCCAGTGCAGTTGAGTCGCGCTAGCGCGTTCACACCCCACTTGGTGTGCAACCGCTCGAACCCTGAATTGTTTGTCGCGTTCGATTGTTGTCGCCTCCAAATTAATTGGTTGACTGCGCTGCGGCACGGGTTCGGGCTAGGAGGCCGAATTTTTTTTTTTTAAGACCTTTTTCTAATTTTCACTGTACCTGTTTTCGAAAAATTTCTTGCGAAAATAAAAATAGATTTTAAATTCACAGAGAAAATAGAGACTTCACAGAGTCGCGGATCCAACACTTCAATGAACACACATGTTTTTATCCAACACTACAATGAACACAAAATAAAAATTTCTCCTTTGTATGCAACCTGAAAAGGAGGAGTTGAAAATAAAAACTTAATTTTTTTTTTTCAAACCAATATTTAAAGACACACTTTGTATTACAAAAGAAAAGCTCTTGAAAAACAAACAAGATTTGATTTTGTTTTTAATGTCCCAAACATCCAAATTGAAAGAAAACTAAAACCGGCCCATAAGAATTTAATTAATCTTTTCCCCGTCCACTAACAAGGCCCGATAACCAAAAAAAAACAAATCAAAGTGCCTCTTCCCACTGAAAACAGTAAAGCAGGTTCTGTTTATATCAACCCAAAAGCAATTGTCAGAAGGAAACAAATCACTTTTTTTTTAAATCGCCAAGTGCCAATAGCAACTTCGATATCGAGGAAGGGGATTCGATCTTCAGGTTAGGCAATTTTTGTGAAATTCTCAGATCTGGTTTTTGGTGAGAGAATCTGTGAACGGGGTTCTTCGAATTTGGTGCTGTGATTTCGAATTGGATTCAGGAGTTGCAGATGACGATGGTTGTGCTTTCAGGGGTCACGGATGACGGCAGCTGCGATTTGCGATTTTGGGGTTGGTTCAGTCACCGTGAAGAACTGGAGTGATGAAGTTTGTTTTTGATTTGTGGTTTCTGTGGTTCGAAACTGGGGATTTCGGTTTGGAATTGAGGCGGAATTTGGAGTAGCAAGGTGTTGCGGTTTGTGATGATGGAGACGGTTGACTGTGTTGGGTGAAGTTTTTGGTTTACCGTCGATTTGGTTTTGAATTTGAGGGGGTTGCGGGTGATGAAGGCGTGGTCTTGGGACGGGTTCACACAGTGTCAGATTTGGAGGGGTATGAAGAAGTGGCAAGGACGGACTATGTGAAATCTTTTGGAGCAGTTTTGGTTTGCAGCTATTGTTGGTGGCAGTGAAACAGTCCAGGCGGAGGGATTGTGGTGCTGTATTGTGGCAAGGAAGTAGTTTTTTTTTTACTACTGGAATCATAATTTAGTGGTTTTTGGTTGCGGATCTGTTCAAGGGGAGTTTGTGATAGGAATTGGGGCTGTCTTGTATTGCGAGATGGTTCAGTAGCCTGTTGGTGAACTGTCAAGGAGAGTTGTAGGCGGTGATTTTGGTTCGTGGAGGGTATGTGGGTTTGCGGGAGGAGGGCTGATGTGAACGGGATGTAGCAGGAGAGATGCGTTGTTGTATGGTGGATCTGGTTGATGAACGGTCTGTTGACTGGACGATTGTTGGGTTGAAGGAAGAGAGGTTGCTATGTGGATTTGAATGGCAGTGGAGGACTGGGCAGTGATGTATGAATGTAGAAAGGTTGGTAGCCGTGAAGGAGTATGAAGAAGTGGCAGAGGAAAAGAAAAAAAAAAGGAAAAGAAAAAAAGGAAATTTATGTTTTTTTTTTGTAAAAAAAAATAAAATGTTAGCAGAAAATTGGAAAGAAAGGGAAAGAAACTTTATAGAATTCAGGAAAGAATTTGAAAAAGGCAAGAAATAGAAGAATTTGGCAAGAAATTGAATTGAATTGTGGCAAGATTTTTTTCTATATACGAAAGAAATCAAAAAGGAATAAAATAAAATATATTTTTGTGTTTTTTTTTTCTAATGAAAAAAAACAAAAATAAAATAAAAATATAACCCGAAGGATTTAAAAATAAAAATTATTCTGGTCCCCGGCAACGGCGCCAAAATTTGTTTGCGAACAAATTATACAATTGTAAATAACTGTAAAATTCGTTCGTCTTTCCTAAACAACAAGGATTGTTGTAGAGGGTGTCGAACTCTGGGACCAAATTATTTTATTAATAAATCCAATCAAGTTATCCCTAACTTTTGATTGGTTGAAAACCAAGAAAATAGCAGAAATTAAATAAAAGAGAGTTTTAACAATAAGTGAAAGCAATTAGGGGATAATGACATAGATCAGATTCATAATCATCAATAGCCAAAAGATTAACCAGATCTACTACATGTTTATGTCACAAACATGAATCAACGATAATAGGTTTTTAGAAACAAATATGTAAATAACGACAAGCATAGCCTATGCAGGAGCTCAGCTCTACAACCATAGACTATCAGGACAGATTCACTAATTGATTTCTAAAACCCTAAAATTAGATCTAGATCTGATAAACGTTAGATCGAACACGAATATATCCTGTGAAGGAGCATAGCTCTTAAACGACACAAAATATGAAGGTTCAGATCTAACCCTTAATTCAGATCCAGATCTACATGTATACAGTCCTCATCTTTTGGCTATGTGATTCATATTGAATCATACTATCAGCGTCATCACCCCCTAATCAAAGGGGATTAGCTAGACATAGCTAAAGAAGAAGAGAAAAAGAAAATAAATAACATGAACATAAATGAAATAAACAAAAAGTAAAAAGAAAGGGAGAGAATGATTTTATTCCAAGAAGAGAATTACAGAATAAAACCTAATGTATTTTTTACAAGACTAAGATACAATGTATTTAGAGCTGATATGACAAAGGCTAGATAGCTAATTACATAATGTGGGACTAAAGAAATAACCCAAATAACACATAAGCCAGTGTGAACGCAGCTTTAGAGTGAGTGGTCTAGCAAATAGGCTAGTGTGAACGCAACATGAGTAAGAGGCCTTCCAAATGAGCTAATGTGAATGCAGTTTGAGTCTTTATTGAGCCAAATCTTCTTAACTGAAATATAATTGCAACCGTTCTTCAAGCTTTAGACTCTTCAAGCTTTAGCAATTTTAAACTTCACTCTTTTTAAGCAAATTCTTCATGCTTTATCCATCAAATGCTCTAAACCATGCTGCTTGTCAACAATCTGAAAACACAGCTATAAATACACAATATCAATTATTTAAAAGATAAAATAAGATAAATATGCGGATAAAATATACACGTTTACGTGTATATCACCCCCCAGGTTCTCAGGGAGGGAACAGTGGTGCTTAGCTTGGATCGCGTGCTTGTTCGCTGGATAGCTCATGTATGTCTGGATATTGAGCTCGCTATGGCTTATCACTTTTATTTTTGGGGATAGCACTATGTATTTCAGTATTTCTGTTTATGTTGTACTAGACATATTTATTTTGGCAGATGACTTTATGATGTACTAGACTTGTTTTGAGATGGTTTGAGATATTCCGCTGTTTTATTCTCACTTACTCTGTTTTACCTATATATATTTATGTTCCTGTTCTGCCTTGATATATCATTATGCATGCTTACCCAGTTCTAACGCCCCCCAGAAGCTAGTGCCCCCGAAAGAGTGACCCTAGCGGAGGTGGGGTGTTACAAGCAAGGACAAGGTCAAAGGGCAGGATCTTCGGGAGGGCAGGTGCACGCTCTCGTGGCCAGTGCGCCGGACAGAGGTAGGAAGGTTTCCATTGAAGGTTTGATTTCTCTTTTCAATCATCCTGAAAGAACTCTTTTGGATTCGGGCGCTTCATATTCTTTTATATCTGATTCTGTGGTTGAGTCTCTGCACCTTGGTACTAGTATGATTATGAGTCCCGTTGTTGTCTCAAACCCCATTGGGGGTACGACTCATCTGTCTATGATTTATCGGGGTTTGAGAATATCTGTGTTAGGCATCGAATTTGAATGTGACACATATGTGCTTGGTTTTATGAGCTATGCTTTGATTCTAGGGATGGATTGGCTAGCCATGTATGGTTCCATTCTGGGTTGTGAGAGGAGGGTCGTTAGACTTTTGACTTTCCATATGAGGACCCTCGAGATTTCTTGTGACCCAAAGGGTCTGTCATGCTTAGTTTCCTAGAGTCACTTGATGCATCTATCGTTGATCTGCGATATGTACTAGTAGTCTGTGAGTATCCTGATGTTTTTGAGGAGGTTTAGGGCTTACCTCCGACGCGTGAGATTGATTTTCATATATATTTGGTGGACAATGCAAAGCCATTGGTATTGTCCGTGCGCCATATGGCTCCAAGAAAAATAAGGGAGCTCAGCAAGCAAGTAGGGGAGTTACTTGAGATAGGGTTTATTAGGCGAATCATATCTGAATGGGGTGCTCCGGTGGTATTCGCAACTAAGGAGGATGATTTGATTCTCTTATGTGTAGACTATAAAGAGTTGAATAAACCCACCAAGAAGAACATGCACCCACTCCCAAGGATAGATGATCTGTTTGACCAAATTGTTGGTGCATCTGTTTTCTCTCAGTTAAACTTGGCCACGAGGCTTCATCAGTTGAGGGTGGCTGAGGACAATATAGACAAGACCGATTTTAGAACTCCAGATGGTTTCTTTGAGTGGCTCGTTATGCCTTTTGGGTTGACAAATGCACCCGCCTATTTTGTTGATCTGATGAGTAGGGTGTTTCGGGAGTTTCTAAATAAGTTCATTGTGGTTTTTGTTGATGACATCCCGATTTTCTCGAGGAGCGAGGAAGAGCATGCCCAACATTTGACGAAGGTTTTGAAAACTCTCCATGCGCATCGGCTTAAGGCGAAGTTCTCCAAATGTCATTTTTGGAGAAAAAAAGTGAGATTTCTAGGGCGTGTGGTCTGTACAGATGGAATAGAAGTAGATCCCACAAAGGTAGTTGCAGTTCAAGATTGGCAGATCTCAAAGAATGCAACGTAGGTAAGAAGTTTTCTTGGATTGGCAGGCTATTATAGGAAGTTCATTAAGGACTTCATATCAGCCTCACTCACCAGGCTGACGAAGAAGAATCTAACATTTTCTTGGGATGTTAGATTGTGACGATGCTTTCCAGTGATTGAAGAGGGCTCTGGCAACAGCCCTAGTCTTGACCTTACCAGATGGGAATAAAGTGTGTAATACCCCGAATTTTCTATTAACGGTAAATTAACAAATTAAAGTATAATTAATTCTAAATGAAAGGACTAAGGGAAACGGGTTACGCCATTGCGTTCGTCTCGGAATTCTGCTTGAGATAGAGTCCGAGTTTGCGTAAATCGGACTCCGTATGAAGGAGTTATGACCTCCGGAAGTTTCAGAATTCGATTAAAATTCAAACAGCCCAAAAACAAGTTCAAAATTCAAATCTGGGCCAGAATTGGGCTGGACGGGAATTTTCCCGCCCAGGACCTAGGTCGACCAAGGGGGTCGACCTGGGTACCCAGGTCGACTATGTAGTCGACCTGGCAGGTTGACCTGCCTGGTCGACCTGACCTGCTTAGTCTGGTCCTGGCTCGGTTTCTGGGGCTTGGCTGTGTCACTATGGCTGACTTGTCACTTTTTGATTGGCTTCTCTTGAGACGGATGGCCTTGATTAACTCTAGCTTCATCGATGACTCTAATTAGTTTGAAATCCTATATAAACAACCTTAGTCTCAACCTAAATTCACACAAATAAAATAGAGCTAGAGCCGTCATGCTGCTGGAAGGAAGCCAAAAGTAGCCTCCACTTGAAGAAAGATTAGAGACGATCAAAACTAAAGTAAAATCAAGATTCAAACAACGTTTGTCTACCCAAAGGAAATCATTGCAAATTCAGAACTCAGAATCCAGAATTCAAGTTCGTCGTTTATAGTAAGTATAGTGATTTTTCGATGGGAATAAAATTAAGATTTGATTCGATGTAAAATGGAAATGGAATTGTGTTATTGTATAACGACGATGTTAATTCATATCTATGTGTTGCAATGATTGTGTTTTGAATGGTATTGGGATGTTTGTGGTATAATTGAGTTGATGTTGGATCCATTAGAATGTTTGTCGATTAATCTAGTTGATGTTGGATCTATTCAAATTCACATACAAGTTATTTGGTTCATATTTACACCTATATGTTTAGGTGATTATGACAAGTTATATGTTGTACAATAGAACTTCTATGCCTAAATGATTAAGTTCATATACATGCTCATATGTTTTTACAAAAGTTGCAAGTTCATATTTGGATCCATGCCAAGATCCATTTTAATACAAGTTCCATGTTATAGTAGTAAACATGATTGGATCTAGTTCACACATGTGATAAAATTATACATACTTTATGGACATGTCACATTCTTGTCATATGCTAGTGATGTTCGATGTTATGCCTAGATCTAAACATGTTTAGGCTTATGTTGTCTGAATCATATGCTAATTCATGTGACACCTATTTAGTTAGATCCCTATTGCAATGCAAGTTCACATATATATAAGTTGATTTAGCCTATGTTGCAAATTCACATATATGTATGTTGATTTAGTCTACGTTGCAAGTTCAGACCTATGATGTTCATATTGACTATGCTGAAAATGCCAAGTTTACACCTATGTCATGTTTATGTTAATGAATGCCAATTTTGTGTATGTTAAATTAGGCTAAGTTTTTAGCCTAATATTATATGTTAAAAATCATGCGAACGGAAAATTAGGCTAAGATTGTTAGCCTAATATTTAGACGGGGTAACGTTGGGAAAAATTGGTAATTTGACATAAATTGGTGAAAAATATATGTATTGGCATGTTTGTCACAGGCCAAAAATTGGTGGCATTTAAATGGTATAAATCCTTATACCAAAAATGATGAACTTGGAAAGTGGGCCGCAACATTCAATTGTTAACAAATTTACATATAACTAGTAATAGAGACAAATATGTAGATTTAGAAAATACGAGTATGCTTAACCCGAGGTTGGATTGAGTTGTGATGTAAACCTGCCCGGACCCGCCCGGCTGTCCAGTAGTCACAACAATACCTATCCAATGTGAGAGTTTAAGCATTGAGCCCAATAAGGACCCGAGGTTAGACTGAGTTACGGTGTAAACCTGCCCGGAACCGACCGACACATCTAGTAACTGTAACAACACCTGTCTAATGTGAGTGGTCGGTGCTTTAAAAAGCTAAGGACAGACAAGTCAGGATAGTAGGATTAAGTTAACTAAAACACTTAACCAATTCAACATGTTAATTAAACTGATGGGTGGGGTTAGGTAAATACAGACACTTAACCACTTAACATGTTTGACTAGGAAACCCTAGTAACGGGGACTCATTTCAGCAGTAACCCAATTAGGTATCATGGTACCCTGAAACTAGGCAGGGTGGGGCACGATTACTGGGCTGATTGTAAGCGGTAAAAAACGACGGCGGTTGGTGCAGTAGTGTGGGTTCTAACGGAGTGCGGCGTGCACACACTTCGGAGTAGACAAACAGGGCACTGGGCACTAGTAGTATAACCTATGCATTCTAGGATTGTGTCGGACCGCCACCATGGGACTTGATACACCCCATGGTGGGACCAGCATAGGTATCTACAATCATTGGGGGGGCGTATGACACATATGATTTTGCGAGTAGGAGCCGATCTTTAGAAAGTGGATCACTTCACCCCGATCATGGGGTGCCAGTTGAGACAATGCAAGTAGGTGCAGAGATATAGTGTGGGGTGCGATAGTATATTCTGTTCAAACTGCTTTATCTTATTTATGATACGTTCCTATTTCCAGTTTATACCTTTCATGCCCTTTTTCTTATTCTCATACTGAAGAGTCACTAGACTTACCAGGCTTTATGTCTGACCTTGTTTTTCTTTCATCTTCTTTTCTTCCGTTCCACCCCCCCGGTCCACAGGGAGGAAACAACCCAGCTTAGTTAGACTCTTTGCAAGCTTCAAGATAATAGATGTATGGTTTAGACTCTCTTTCCTTGGATATGGCTTTTGGACACGTTCTATGGGGGTTTATGCATCTTTTATTATGTTTTATGCTTCTTTATTTAATAATCAAGACAGAAATGATGATGTAATGTTTTGGAAGTTATTATGAGACAATTATGGAAATGTTTTGTATGAACACGTATTTATGAAATAAAAGTCCGTTCGTTTTCTGCTGCTTATATATATGTGTTTATATATCTGTCTTGTGTTTTATCTGTGACTTTTACTTATAAACCTCCACCGAAGTTAAGGCATTACCTTTGTGAATGACGTTAATGGAGGTGGGGTGTTTCAAAGTGTTTACAGTATACACTGATGCATGTGGTATAGGGCTTGGTGCGATCTAATAAAGGAGGGAAGGGTAGTATGTTATGAAGATAGACAACTAAGGGTTCATGAGAAGAACTTCCCTACCCATGACTTAGAGCTAGCTGCCATAGTATTCACGCTTAAAACTTGGCGCCAATATTTCCTTGGAGAGAAGTTCGAGTTGTACACCAATCATAAATCTCTCAAGTACTTGTTCTGGTAGAAGGATTTTATTTAAGGCAACAAAAGTGGAGCATCTTATGACTTTGCGATCGCTTGTACCCCTGGCAAGGGTAATGCAGTGGCAGACGCACTGAGCAGGTAGAGGATGGTCTTAAGTCTTTTGTTTGTGGAGAGAAAAGCTTGAATTTTATATCGACTTTTGACTTTAAACCCTCCACCGAGTTTATACCTGGTTTATTGGCATCACTAGAGGTGCGACCTATTCTTTTTGTTCAGATAGGAACTACGTAGCGAGAGAATCCACAGATTTCTAACTTCTTGGATAGGCTCAGTAGAGGGGATACTTCTAGTCACCTCAGTAGAAATTCCATAGACGATAAAGGGTGGTTGCGGTGAGATGGAAGGCTTTGTGTAACACCTCGAAATTAGATATAGTATACCGTAAAGATAATTAATTAAAGGATTAATTAGTTAATGAAGAAAAATAAAGAAATGAATATATATATATATATATGCAATTATGTTAAGAAGGTACAAGTTTAAAAATGTGCATTGAAAAAAATGCATGTGAATTAATTAGGCTACAGTAAAAGAAAAATTAATGCAATTAATATAAAAAGCGGAAGGAAATGTGTGGATGCATGCAGTAAAAAGAAAGAAAAGAAGAAGATAAATGCAGTCAATTTATTTGGGAAGGAAAGATTTATGCATGTATAAATAGATATATATGTATGTAGGTAACTTCATTATGCATTGACTTTGTATGTTACGAGGAAAGTAGAAAAAAAGGTGAATTAAATTATATACTCGATTTCCACTTTTTAAAATAGGTAAGCAATCAATTTTCATTAGTTGTCAATATTAGAATTTATGAATAGGTGCATATATATATATATATATATATATATATAAATATATATATATACACGAGTGGAAACCCGTGCGATGCACGGGAGCAAAGACTTTTAAGTGTTTTAGTTTGCATTCATCAATAAGCGGTGAGAACATATTATATAGTAGCAAGATATATAATGTAAGTGATATATGTATGTGTTAGGATTCTACTGTAGATACTAAATTTGACAGCAAGAAGTGATATAATAAATTTCTGTCATCGAAAACAATATTCTTTACTTTGCTTGCTTCTTGTTTTACATGACAGAAAAAAGACTCACCATGTGAATAAGTAATAAAGTGGTATTTCTATTATCAAAATTCAAGGGACTGTATTCAACAAAATGACTTGCGCACAATGTCAGTAACTAATATTATAACCTCTCTAGCAGGCTAGCTGCAGGTGCTAAAGACTTTGATACTAATAATGCTTAGTCAAGCATAATGCAAAGAAAACAAAAGGCAAGAGGTGTAAAATGCTCATTTCACACATTAATAGTTTTTTTTTAAAATATATGCTATCAATATCTTTCTTAACTATAACTAATTTATGCATTGTAAGTCCAGTAAAAAGGTACAAATTCAAAATAGCTGTGTTAAACGCTCCCTTGAAATTATTAGCAAGAAGCGTAGTATATGTTAACCTACTTCCAATTAGCATCACTAACTTTTTTGTCATTACCGTGCCATCCATCTGCTTGTGAACTGGTTTATCAATTATCAAATATTAATTTTTCATATATAATCAATTTTCATAAGCAGTGATCTCATAGGTAACCAAATGTGTGTTATATTATAACGGATAGATAAAGAAAAGGTATTGCTCACAATAGGTCAGTTAACTGTATCTTAATATTGCATTTCATAGTTTTTTTTTTGCTATTCTTGGGTTTTTTTTTTAAAAAAAAAAATCTGAACAATCTTGAAGTACATTATTTTTATAACTGGCTAGTAGTACATAATAGAATATTTGTAACAACCCGTATTTTCAATAACCTATTATAATATAAATGGAGGCAGAATTAAACTGTAAAATCTGAATCAAGGGAAACGGGCTAGGCCATTGCGTTCGTCTCGGAAAAATACGCGAAATAGAGTCCGAGTTTTCGAAAATCGGAGTCCGTATGACCAAGATATGGCCTCGCGAAGTTTCACGAAAAATTCCCAAATTAAAGTATACTTAATTAAGTGAAATGGGTTGCGCAGAGAAATATATATATATATATTGATATATATATATATATATAATTGAAAATTAAATAAATAAATATGCAAAAATGTTCAAAACAGCGAATTGGGAGAGGGGAATAACCGAACCGGCCGATTTTTGAGGTCGACCCAAGCCCGCTGGGTCGACTAGGGGTTAATCCAGGGTGTTTGGCTGTCAACCCGTGGGCCGATTCGCTCAAATGCAGATTTTGCATTTGGATGGTTCTCATGGTTCATCTTTAATCTAAAGGCCCTAGATGGTTCCTACACTTGACTTCTTCCCCAAGACATGCTTTGATGGCTTGGATTGAATCTAGGTTTAATCCTATGGCCTAAAACACTTGCCTAATCTATAAATAAGACCCTAACCTATCCTAAACCCTCATTATTCATTCATGCAACTAAACTATGGCAAAATTGCTACTCTCATGGCCTCCACTCAACTATCCTAGCCTCCACTTCATTTCTATGAGAGGTTTCATGATCATGAGAGTATTAGAGAGTCCCTATGTTAGTATGAGAGCTTCTCAAGTTGATCTCAAGGCTAAAGCTTTGATCTTTGTTCATAAAGATGGGGTTTTTATTGATTTGGAGTGTTCATCTTTGGGTTTTTGGGTGATGGCATGCATAGGCTTCATCACAATCTTTGTTTTGCATTTCGATTTGTGCCTTCATAACAATGTAAGCCCTTCCCTACTCTTAGATATTAACTATGAAGTTAAATGTTCATGTTGAAAGTTTGGGTTTGATTAATTAGAATGATGCATGCTATCATGTTATGCAAGTTTATGAAGTCATTATCTTGATCTTATGAACTAAAAGCCACAACCTTTATGTTGAAATGTTGCATTATGCAACATGAGAATCTTCATAATCATTATGTCAACTTGCATATGAAGTCATAATCCTTATATGATGATATATGCGAGTTTCTAGCCATCATTCCATGTCTTTTGTCACCATGATTCGCTTATGTACCAAGTTTGCGTTGATGCATGTTTTTGAGGCTTAAGAATGTAACATGCAAGCTAATGAACACATTTGTGCCTCATTTGCCACCATGATTAACTTGTGGCTTAATACCCATTTTTGTCATTCCTTTGCCAAGTCTCTTCTTTTAATCCATCACGTTGTTGCGAACGTATATGCTAGTTTAAAAAGCATTGGGGTCACATTATGGGGAAACATAATGACATGAATATGGCTTGGGTAAATGGGTATAAACATGACAACATGTAACGTTAAATATGACATGTGTTTATACTTGAAAACATGACTTGAAGTATAACATGGAAGTTGACATGTAAGTATGCATAAAAACATAAGCTTGGGAATTTACCTATTAAGTTAGGTCTACCCATTGGGAATTTACCTATTAAGTTAGGTCTACACAATTGCTTGAAAACTTGACTATGAACATGACACTAGACTAAACATGAAAGTGGCCAACTCGAGGTTGGGTTGAGTTTGCAACGTAAAACTACCCGGAACCGACCGGCCTAACTAGTAGTTGCAAACAATAGGACCCAATGTGAGAAGTTGGTCATGTTGTGCTTGAACCCGAGGTTAGACCAAGTTGTGGTGTAAAGCTACCCGGAACCGACCGGCTTAACTAGTAACCACAACAAAGTCTAATGTGAGAGGTTGGGGTGCATTAAGTAATTAATGCCACATGATAGGGTTAAGTTAATTTGATTAATGACTCTTAACCAAATATGACATGGGTAAATGGGTTAAGTAAATTGGTTAGGCTAATGATACTTAACAAAACATGACAAGGTTGGGTAGGTTAAGTGATTTGATTTGCCTAATGACGCTTAACCATTTTTATACGACTAGTGGACGGGGATTAAGTTAACCAACACTTAATCAATCCAACATGATAATTTGGCAAGGTTAAGTAAGTTTTCTTAATGACACTTAACCATACAAGATGATTAGGGGATGGGGTTAAGTAATTTGCACCTAACTAATCCGACACGGTAATTAGATGGGGTTAAGTAATCCACACTTAACTAATCTAAACACGGTAATTCGATGGGGTTAAGTTAAACACTTAACCAATTTAAACTCGGTAATTCAATGAGGTTAAGTAACCAATACTTAAACAACTTAACGTGATAATTTAATGGGGTTAAGCAACTTATACTTAACCAATTATACATGATGATTTGATGGGGTTAAGTAACTTACACTTAACCAATCTAATACGCGGACCTGATAAGGTTAAGTCACAAGACCTTTTTAGAATATACTTAACCATTGTAGTACGATTAGAGGATGGGGTTAAGCCAACCTATACTTAACCAATCCGACTCGATAATTTGATGGGATTAAGATAATCTATGCTTAATCGATCTAGCAAGATAATCCGATAGGATTAAGGTAAGCTAGTACTTGACCAATTTGACTTGATAGGGTTAAGTCATGAGCCTCTGGGTACACTTAACCAACTTGTGGGACTAAGTCTTGAACTTAAATACTTAGCCAATCTTTGACGTGATTCGTGGGCGGGTTAAGTCATGGACTTGAATGATAACACTTAACCCAATAGACAAACCCTAGCTAGAACCGTGGTTAATCAAGGATAACGGGAAAGGAAGCTAAGTGGTAAACCTTAGTTAAGGGTAACTAAGTAATAATTCTTAGCTAAGGACATAGGACTAATTCTCAAAACGATGAGTAACCTGATACGGTAGGTCATCGCTTAGTATACGAGGGGGAGCAAGTTATCTGACTTGGATAAAAGCTCCAGCGCACTGGGTGCCGAAGTGGAAGCTTCGGGGGACGTGAGGATATTCTTGGGATCCCTCTGTGGGCTGCCAGGTAATTATACTAGGCCCATGAGAGGTTAAGGTCTGCGTTAGAAGGACCAAGAGTATGCCTTGGTTGCTATGCGAGCAACCTAAAGACTGGGATGGATTAGCGTGGAGTCGACGATTCTTGTTTTTTCCCTGGATAGCACATCGCCGACTACCTACCATCTTTAGTCAATCGTGTACGTGCGGAAAGGTAGGGAACCCCCAACAGACCATGTGCTTGCTATCGAGTCATGGGTGAGGTTGGCCCGTAGGAAAGTGGGATATAGTGGGGCCGTGGAGTGGTTCTTATACATGATTTTTCTTGGATTTCCTTTCAGTAGATGAGGGAGGGGTCACGTGGGACCATAGCCACGGGTACAAAAACAGACCTTGATATCTGCATCGGCAGACGATTTAAAGCTCCCGACCGAGTTCCGTATTTCTTGATTTGCCCTGGCACGGAACTCGGATGGCACATTGGGGAACATATGCATCTAGACATGGAAAACGATTCACGATACATACGTGGGATCAAGGGCGCGGTTGACGGGTGGCGTAATCCCTAGTGGTCCTAGGTGGCCAAAACCCAAACCGAGACACGGAAACGTTCATTAGGTAGCATAATCTCTAGCGGTCCTAGGTGGCATAAATCCTAAGTGGACGCGCGATAGTTCATGGTAAGGAAACACAACTAGATCAAGGGTTGCAGTCCAAAACAACTTCAAGGATAAACCGTTTACATGGGAAAGCCCGTACAGCCTACGGCAAAGGACTGAACTTATACATGGAAAGAAACATATGAGTTGAGTAACCTATATATGCGGCATATTAGGTTGACATGGACCATTACACGACTTTTGAGTAAGGGTCATTCACGGATAACACGTAATACAGTTGGGATACTAGTACGGTAGGTGCAGAGCGGATATACAGGATAGATGCCATGGGACGTTATACGCGATAGATATCTTGGGATATTATACTTGATAGGAACCTGACAATGTGATACCTTGTTTTATCTTGACGTCGTAGTTTATCACGACACCCTAGTTTATCTGAGTTCAGTAGTTCATCCTGTTATTTTGATTTAATTGACCTATCTTGTATCATGCTTATGTTCATCTCAGTTTCTCATGACAGTTAACTTTACTAGTTTTTATACTAATAGTAGATAGGGCTTACTCAGTGTTTTTGACTGACCCGTTTTGTTTCGCCTCTTTTCTTCCGTTTCCCCCCAGGTTACAGGGAGGAAACACTGCTGTTTAGTTCGGACTTCTTCTGCTTGAAGGTCATCATGGATGGCTTGGACTTTTCCTGGCTATGGCTACTTTACTGTTTTTATTTGGGGAATAATTTATGAAAAAGTCTTTATGCTTCTTTACTATTGCAAGACAGGTTTTGATGTACTCTGATGTAAAAGGCTTTAGACCTTATGTATTCATGTTTATGAAATTTCGATTTTACTTCCGCTATTTTATATGTTCTGTCTTGTGATATTTCTGTGCATGTTTACCAATAATGCCCCTCTAAAGCTAGTGCATTCCTTTGCGAGTGACCCTAGCGGAGGCGGGGTGTTACATTTGGTATCAGAGCAGAAGGTTACCAGACTGGGCAAAAGTTTTTGAAGACCTTCTGAAAACTATTTGAAAATCGTTTATAAAGAAGCATTTTTCAAGAAAATTTTCTTTTAAAAGAAAAAGGCTATTCCCCAAAGGCCATTAGCACTATCCTTGTTTCCTTAATTGAATCTCTTTTCCTTTCTTTCCTCCATCTGTAGTCACAGTGGTTTTAACTGCGACTAGTCTTTTCTATCTACGAAAGTGCTTTCCATGCGATGGAGGTAGTTCTCGAGAGACCAGTGGCCGCATTATAAGAAAGGATAGTGAGAAAGAGGATAAAGGATACGAGCTTAAGGATGAGCAACTGGTTGGTATGGCTTAGTCCTCAAAGGAGGGAGAAAGATGAACAATGAAACCCATGACGAGAGAGTACCTTTGGCATGGTAAAACGGGGCGGATAGTTAAGTATTATGGGACAAGGACAAGATCATCGGGAGGGCAGTAGTATGCTCTCATTTCTAGAGTACCTCGGAAGGAGGGTAACGATCTTGTTAAAGGTTTAGCTTTTCTTCTCTATCATCCCGTTAGGACTTCGTTGTTCGTATCATTTAAGTCCGCTTCGGTAGTTGAGTCTCTGCACCTTAAGTACTAGCGTAATAGAGAATCCCATTTTTGTCTCAAAGTCCTATTGGAGAATCAGTCCATTTATACATGACTTGTTTGGATTTGGGAATGTCTATGCCAAGTGTTCAGTTTGGAAATAATGCTTATGTTTATAAGCTATGGATGGATTCTAGGGATGAAGTGGTTATCCAGTAGGGGGTGCCACTCTCAGTTTTGATAGGAGGGTAGTTAGACCTTTTGACTAGCCTTGGTAATGCCCTCGAAGTATCGGGTAACCTTTTTGAGGTTCTGTCATGACTAGTTACTTAGAATCCCTTGATGCCTTTATTGGAAATTTGAAGCCCGATCGAGTGGTGTTCGCCAATAAGACGGATGGTTTACTTCATTTATGCATGGGTTATAGAGATCACCCTAGTAAGTGCGCATGATAACCTGATTGACATCTGTTTACTTTCAAGAGAAAGTTTTTCTATATGGAATGCCTTATAGTATATAAACGAGATCCAAGATTCACTAGTGAATTTTGGAAAGCTTGCATGAGATCATGAGTACACAGTCATGTTTGCGTCAAGTATTCTAGGAAAAGGATAAGTGCAAGTGGAACGAGAGGCGACGAAGAAATGAGTTCCAGCTCATGTTATGGAAACAGGAATAAGAAGCTACAAAATCGCGAAGTTAAAAGACGACTTTGATGGTCAAAGACTAGATACGCGCATGATATCTCTTTTTGGGAGTATATCCTTGATCCCTGTTTTCTGTAGAGCTTACTTGTAGGCTATCTTTTGTGGACATCCTCTCGGTCCTATTCTCCGTTACAAACCCTGTAAGGAGTTTGTCCCGTTTATCTTCTCGACTCTGTTTCAGGGAATTCTAGGTAGAACCCTATGGATGTAAACATGTATTTGAAACATGTTATGATTGATATGGTTGCAAGTGGTTGCAAGTGGTTGCTCGTGGATGCGCGAATACACATTAGATACTAGCTCGACTCGGTCACATTTCATATTGCATATGCACGAGTATTTATACTTGTTTATGGATGAAATCGAATGTATTATCATGTGGTTGTTGCATATGAATGAATGATTGTGCACGCATATAGTATCTATATGACCAGGACTATTTGCATACATGTTGGATTCATGGCACTATACATATTTTGCATTAGAAAGATTATTCAGGCCTGATCATTAGCATTAGCTAAGGAACATGTACACACACGTTTTGCATATATTCATACAGCATTAGAAATCATCTAAGGACAATGGTTGCTTGTGGATGATGTTTTGAGTAGATGGATGATGGATGGTAGGATATGTTCTTCCTAACTTGGAGATTTCGGGGACGAAATCCTAAAAGGTGGGGAGAATGTAACAACCCGTATTTTCAATAACCTGTTATAACATAAATGGAGGCAGAATTAAACTGTAAAATCTGAATCAAGGGAAACGGGCTAGGCCATTGCGTTCGTCTCGGAAAAATACGCGAAATAGAGTCCGAGTTTTCGAAAATCGGAGTCCGTATGACCAAGATATGGCCTCGCGAAGTTTCACGAAAAATTCCCAAATTAAAGTATACTTAATTAAGTGAAATGGGTTGCGCAGAGAAATATATATATATTGATATATATATATATATAATTGAAAATTAAATAAATAAATATGCAAAAATGTTCAAAACAGCGAATTGGGAGAGGGGAATAACCGAACCGGCCGATTTTTGAGGTCGACCCAAGCCCGCTGGGTCGACTAGGGGTTAATCCAGGGTGTTTGGCTGTCAACCCGTGGGCCGATTTGCTCAAATGCAGATTTTGCATTTGGATGGTTCTCATGGTTCATCTTTAATCTAAAGGCCCTAGATGGTTCCTACACTTGACTTCTTCCCCAAGACATGCTTTGATGGCTTGGATTGAATCTAGGTTTAATCCTATGGCCTAAAACACTTGCCTAATCTATAAATAAGACCCTAACCTATCCTAAACCCTCATTATTCATTCATGCAACTAAACTATGGCAAAATTGCTACTCTCATGGCCTCCACTCAACTATCCTAGCCTCCACTTCATTTCTATGAGAGGTTTCATGATCATGAGAGTATTAGAGAGTCCCTATGTTAGTATGAGAGCTTCTCAAGTTGATCTCAAGGCTAAAGCTTTGATCTTTGTTCATAAAGATGGGGTTTTTATTGATTTGGAGTGTTCATCTTTGGGTTTTTGGGTGATGGCATGCATAGGCTTCATCACAATCTTTGTTTTGCATTTCGATTTGTGCCTTCATAACAATGTAAGCCCTTCCCTACTCTTAGATATTAACTATGAAGTTAAATGTTCATGTTGAAAGTTTGGGTTTGATTAATTAGAATGATGCATGCTATCATGTTATGCAAGTTTATGAAGTCATTATCTTGATCTTATGAACTAAAAGCCACAACCTTTATGTTGAAATGTTGCATTATGCAACATGAGAATCTTCATAATCATTATGTCAACTTGCATATGAAGTCATAATCCTTATATGATGATATATGCGAGTTTCTAGCCATCATTCCATGTCTTTTGTCACCATGATTCGCTTATGTACCAAGTTTGCGTTGATGCATGTTTTTGAGGCTTAAGAATGTAACATGCAAGCTAATGAACACATTTGTGCCTCATTTGCCACCATGATTAACTTGTGGCTTAATACCCATTTTTGTCATTCCTTTGCCAAGTCTCTTCTTTTAATCCATCACGTTGTTGCGAACGTATATGCTAGTTTAAAAAGCATTGGGGTCACATTATGGGGAAACATAATGACATGAATATGGCTTGGGTAAATGGGTATAAACATGACAACATGTAACGTTAAATATGACATGTGTTTATACTTGAAAACATGACTTGAAGTATAACATGGAAGTTGACATGTAAGTATGCATAAAAACATAAGCTTGGGAATTTACCTATTAAGTTAGGTCTACCCATTGGGAATTTACCTATTAAGTTAGGTCTACACAATTGCTTGAAAACTTGACTATGAACATGACACTAGACTAAACATGAAAGTGGCCAACTCGAGGTTGGGTTGAGTTTGCAACGTAAAACTACCCGGAACCGACCGGCCTAACTAGTAGTTGCAAACAATAGGACCCAATGTGAGAAGTTGGTCATGTTGTGCTTGAACCCGAGGTTAGACCAAGTTGTGGTGTAAAGCTACCCGGAACCGACCGGCTTAACTAGTAACCACAACAAAGTATAATGTGAGAGGTTGGGGTGCATTAAGTAATTAATGCCACATGATAGGGTTAAGTTAATTTGATTAATGACTCTTAACCAAATATGACATGGGTAAATGGGTTAAGTAAATTGGTTAGGCTAATGATACTTAACAAAACATGACAAGGTTGGGTAGGTTAAGTGATTTGATTTGCCTAATGACGCTTAACCATTTTTATACGACTAGTGGACGGGGATTAAGTTAACCAACACTTAATCAATCCAACATGATAATTTGGCAAGGTTAAGTAAGTTTTCTTAATGACACTTAACCATACAAGATGATTAGGGGATGGGGTTAAGTAATTTGCACCTAACTAATCCGACACGGTAATTAGATGGGGTTAAGTAATCCACACTTAACTAATCTAAACACGGTAATTCGATGGGGTTAAGTTAAACACTTAACCAATTTAAACTCGGTAATTCAATGAGGTTAAGTAACCAATACTTAAACAACTTAACGTGATAATTTAATGGGGTTAAGCAACTTATACTTAACCAATTATACATGATGATTTGATGGGGTTAAGTAACTTACACTTAACCAATCTAATACGCGGACCTGATAAGGTTAAGTCACAAGACCTTTTTAGAATATACTTAACCATTGTAGTACGATTAGAGGGTGGGGTTAAGCCAACCTATACTTAACCAATCCGACTCGATAATTTGATGGGATTAAGATAATCTATGCTTAATCGATCTAGCAAGATAATCCGATAGGATTAAGGTAAGCTAGTACTTGACCAATTTGACTTGATAGGGTTAAGTCATGAGCCTCTGGGTACACTTAACCAACTTGTGGGACTAAGTCTTGAACTTAAATACTTAGCCAATCTTTGACGTGATTCGTGGGCGGGTTAAGTCATGGACTTGAATGATAACACTTAACCCAATAGACAAACCCTAGCTAGAACCGTGGTTAATCAAGGATAACGGGAAAGGAAGCTAAGTGGTAAACCTTAGTTAAGGGTAACTAAGTAATAATTCTTAGCTAAGGACATAGGACTAATTCTCAAAACGATGAGTAACCTGATACGGTAGGTCATCGCTTAGTATACGAGGGGGAGCAAGTTATCTGACTTGGATAAAAGCTCCAGCGCACTGGGTGCCGAAGTGGAAGCTTCGGGGGACGTGAGGATATTCTTGGGATCCCTCTGTGGGCTGCCAGGTAATTATACTAGGCCCATGAGAGGTTAAGGTCTGCGTTAGAAGGACCAAGAGTATGCCTTGGTTGCTATGCGAGCAACCTAAAGACTGGGATGGATTAGCGTGGAGTCGACGATTCTTGTTTTTTCCCTGGATAGCACATCGCCGACTACCTACCATCTTTAGTCAATCGTGTACATGCGGAAAGGTAGGGAACCCCCAACAGACCATGTGCTTGCTATCGAGTCATGGGTGAGGTTGGCCCGTAGGAAAGTGGGATATAGTGGGGCCGTGGAGTGGTTCTTATACATGATTTTTCTTGGATTGCCTTTCAGTAGTTGAGGGAGGGGTCACGTGGGACCATAGCCACGGGTACAAAAACAGACCTTGATATCTGCATCGGCAGACGATTTAAAGCTCCCGACCGAGTTCCGTATTTCTTGATTTGCCCTGGCACGGAACTCGGATGGCACATTGGGGAACATGTGCATCTAGACATGGAAAACGATTCACGATACATACGTGGGATCAAGGGCGCGGTTGACGGGTGGCGTAATCCCTAGTGGTCCTAGGTGGCCAAAACCCAAACCGAGACACGGAAACGTTCATTAGGTAGCATAATCCCTAGCGGTCCTAGGTGGCATAAATCCTAAGTGGACGCGCGATAGTTCATGGTAAGGAAACACAACTAGATCAAGGGTTGCAGTCCAAAACAACTTCAACGATAAACCGTTTACATGGGAAAGCCCGTACAGCCTACGGCAAAGGACTGAACTTATACATGGAAAGAAACATATGAGTTGAGTAACCTATATATGCGGCATATTAGGTTGACATGGACCATTACACGACTTTTGAGTAAGGGTCATTCACGGATAACACGTAATACAGTTGGGATACTAGTACGGTAGGTGCAGAGCGGATATACAGGATAGATGCCATGGGACGTTATACGCGATAGATATCTTGGGATATTATACTTGATAGGAACCTGACAATGTGATACCTTGTTTTATCTTGACGTCGTAGTTTATCACGACACCCTAGTTTATCTGAGTTCAGTAGTTCATCCTGTTATTTTGATTTAATTGACCTATCTTGTATCATGCTTATGTTCATCTCAGTTTCTCATGACAGTTAACTTTACTAGTTTTTATACTAATAGTAGATAGGGCTTACTCAGTGTTTTTGACTGACCCATTTTGTTTCGCCTCTTTTCTTCCGTTTCCCCCCCAGGTTATAGGGAGGAAACACTGCTGTTTAGTTCGGACTTCTTCTGCTTGAAGGTCATCATGGATGGCTTGGACTTTTCCTGGCTATGGCTACTTTACTGTTTTTATTTGGGGAATAATTTATGAAAAAGTCTTTATGCTTCTTTACTATTGCAAGACAGGTTTTGATGTACTCTGATGTAAAAGGCTTTAGACCTTATGTATTCATGTTTATGAAATTTCGATTTTACTTCCGCTATTTTATATGTTCTGTCTTGTGATATTTCTGTGCATGTTTACCAATAATGCCCCTCTAAAGCTAGTGCATTCCTTTGCGAGTGACCCTAGCGGAGGCGGGGTGTTACAATATTCCTTATATTTGCATCTTTTAGAAATTATTCACAGTAAGTGAAATGATTGGTACAAAAGGATTAATTTAGATCTTATCTTTCATCATGGGCCTTGGTTTGGTCCAAACATCAACCTCCATTTCTATTTGGCTGCAAAAGGTATATTAAATAAAATATAATTTAGATCTGGAACTCTTGAAAATCATGAGTGCTAGTTGTTTCATCAATATACGTATATAATAAACATGGCCATTGGAATAATAACTTAAGGTATCAACTTTGTTTTTCTCTCGGTATCAAGGAGAAGAACTTACTGTCTTTCTTTGCAAAGTTATATCAGAATCCTTTCATGTATCTAAATTTCTTACATGATTTAATTAACTAACACTCATATGAAAAGTCATTGATATAAATGTAACTGAGCAAATATTATTACAGGCTTTACATTCATTTTAATGATTTTTATATGCCTTCAACTGGTGCATTGGCCTTTTTTCCTGATATAAATAGTTCAGTGTCTCAAACATGAAAAATGAATATAAGTTGCATAATAGACTAATGGCTGATAGAACAGTTAGAAACTGAAAAGTGGAAGTAATCTTATTTTGTATTGATTATTTTTTTAAGAGGGAACTAATCTTATTATAGGATATATCAATTACAAAAAACCCTTAAGTACTTGTTAAGTTCAAACTTAAATGCAAATGCATACAGAAAAGTATATCATATTATAAGATGAACATTTGTATAAGATCAGATATGTAGACTTGTTTGCAGTATTTTTTTTTCCAACATACACATAAACTAAAATAATAACACCTATAGCAAATTAAAAAACGTTTATTCAATGGCAATTACTAATGAGTTAATGTACATTCCATAAATTAGAAAAAATACTGATAAACGATGGCTTCAACCTGAGCATGGACCCACCACCCCCTCAACTTGACAGTTGCGTGAATTAAAAACTTGACCATTTGCAATTTACTTTGTTGAGTCCGTTTGCAGTTTACATCCGTCAACAGAAACGTGCTAATTAACGTAACCATGTATAAGTTGCACTACCCAGATGAATAAGGTGTAATGCTAATTAAATAAATTAATATAAATATTGCAATAAATGAAATAAGTTTAAGAGGTAGCAACATGAAAGAGCAACGTATTACCATTCTCCATATCTGAATTCGTTGCATCTGTAATTTTACAGAGCTTTGATCATTTATGAAGCTTGCATGCCATAAATTCAGGGAAGTAAAATATCAGGAAACTCCAAAGGACCCACCCTTCTTTTTCTAATGCTTTGCTTAACCATTTATCACTGAATTTTATATTCAGACGACAATTAAAGCCAACACGTTTCCCTATTGTCAAAAATATAAAATAATGTAACAAAACTGCCTATTTCCATGAAAACATAAATTTAGCTGATATATTGCATTTTCTTTTAGTTAGAAAAGAATAATGCAAGGAAGACATGCTGAAATGCAGTGATTTAATTTACAGAATACAGTGATAACCTTTCATCATCCAATTAATTTACAAAATACAGTGATAACCTTTCATCATCCAATTAAATTTATACTAATTCTGGCTTAATTTGGTAACTGCAAAGAGTGGAAGACAATGGATTAACAAAGTACTCCATTATTAAGTAAAGAGAGCATAGAAAATATGCTATTAGCAGCAGTAAATTTCACAAAAAGTCCACATTCCATCTTGGTCTAGCAGACCATTACATCGTTGCATGCTACAGATGTCACATGAAAAGCTAAATTTATGGAAATCCATTATGTAACTTTCAATATAGGGACTTACTGGTTTTATAACATACATTTTTAAATAAGAGAAACTAATGAAGGTTATAAATTGACGAACAAATGTGCTCGGTACTGTTAATAAACTTCAATGCATATATAAGTAAAATTGAAATGAAACTATTTATAAAACCTATTTTTTTTGAAATTGTATCATACATTAGCTCTAAAGCATTATATATATATATATATATTTACATTCTAATTGCAGTTAAGAAATAAAAGCTTATACCGCCTATATTGGATGACTTGTTTATGATGGATCAACATGTTTATCAACAATCAATTCTTCATATAGGGAAAAATGAAATTGTCAAACTACTTCTATTTCACACAATCTGATAATGAGTTCATAGACCAATGTTTTATCCAATATAAATCATTCTTTTGCACTGTGTACAGCAAAAAAAAAAAAAAAAAAAAAAAAAGAGAACAGGATGGTTAAATAAAAATGAAACAAAATTATGAGATCAGAAATCTAGAGCATAGATCAAAATGAAACTTTTTTGTTAGTAAAGATACGCTGGATTAAACCAATTTTTTATTAAAACATAAGAAATGTAATTGTTCAAAAAAACTAATGTTGAAAATACCACCTTAGTACGCCAGTTTTCAGACTTCCAAATGGTCTTCTATGAATCATCTTTGGACCTTTATAAAAACCTACCCCTGCTCAAAATTTGAGGAAAAAAGGTAATCAAACCTGTAATTTACTTACAAATTACAGAAGAAATACCCAATCTGCCAAAGCTGAAATTATCAGTTTGTCGGTCCTAATAACAGAACGTTGTATGACCAAATCTATTAAAAAAAGGAACAGTAACGAAAGAGCTTATAAATCAAAAACCCTAAAAAATTGATACCTGTAGATAAGTAAATTGTTAGCTTTAACTGCATTTCCACCCATAAACTGAATTTTCGCCTATAAATAAGCTTATTAGAGTTATGTGCCCTCCTTGCACATGTTTGCAACATACATCTTCTTCCAGATTCAAGCAACAATTCTTATAAGCAAGATGTTTGTCCAAAGCAAATACTTCAGCTAGCACCTCAGACTGAATCTTAGGATCAACATGATGGCCATCCCTGTCTTCGTTGGTGGTTTCAGGATGCTGTTGTTTATGTTGGAAAGGTACCATGCACAAATGTTTTTCTTTTGTTCTTAAACTGCCTAGAATTGCATGGAATCTATTTTATTAGATGGAATTCATCATTTGCCAAATTCGAAGTCAGCCTTTCCATAGTTTTCTCCAACAACCCCGAAACAAACAAAATATAAAGGTCCATTAAATCCTTAATAAGCAATGAGTCTCTTAGTCTCAACAATGCAAAATACAGTGACCATATCAGTTCAATGTGAAAATTTCATGTAGTTTAAATATACTACATCCTATTCGTTCTCTTGTATTAAAGGAAAAAAAGGAATAATAGGCAACAACTAAACGTATAAATGAAAAATATTGACCAATCATAAATAGCTATATAACATATAAAAAGATCTCCTCATTACTTTGTTCCCAACATTATTTTCAGTTACATAGCGTATAAATTTAGTAATTTTATTTGTCTCCTAATTAAATTTCAAATTATTGATTTTTTTTATAATCTAAAACTAAAATTAATTCCTTTTATATGAATTTCTGTAAAACTTTGGTTTGGTTTCATTTTGACCTCTATTGAAACCAACATTGAAAGACTGGATGGTCAAAACCTCAAACCTAGCTTGTAAATATCAATGTCATTGTACTAAAAAGGAGGAGATGGAGGAAAAATCTTATAGATGATCATAATCTTCCTGAAGGGAATCAATTTGCTCGCTGAGAATTAGAGGCTGTAAAAATAGGAAAAAATATGTGAATCTTTATCGTTCAAACCTTTGCATCTGTTATTTTTTTAGAACTTTTTTCTTCTCCTTCAACTCATCTTGTTTTGAATTGCCACCTTTATTAGTAGTATTTTTCTTGTCTTGTGCAATTTACACTAAAAGGGCTTCTGATGTAGCTTTGGACTTCTCAGCTGCATCTTTATCGACTAATTCCTCCAAACCTAATACAATCAGGAATAGATTAGCGAAGAAGAGAAAGAAAATCAAACATACCCGAAACTTATTTGTATCGATCAAACGTGGTAAAAATAATTGAGGAGTTGAAGGTTATGATTTGTTGGATCTTCGTCGATGGAGGTAGAAGAGGCTGACTGAGGGTGTTAATTGAGTCGCCTTACTTAAATCGCAGAGATTTTGAGAGAGAAAATCAAAGTAATAATTCTGCCGATTGAAATGAGGAGAGGAAAGAGGAACAACATGAGCAGTTTGTGTAAAATCTTGTGAGGAACATCGTGCGAGTGGAACGATATGTGTACAGATCAGAGCCTTTCTTTATGTATGCTAAGAATAAATCTCAGCCACTCTTTGTCTTTCCATAACCGACCAAGGCTTTTTGTTATATAGATATATATATGTATGTATGTATGTATGGGCAATTAATGTATACAGTAAAGGAAGAATATGTAAACATGGATATATTGAAATTAATTTGTAGATGTGTGTTAATATGGCATTGATTGAAAAACATGTAACTGAACTTAGTTTGTATATGTGTTTGTGCTAATTTGTCATTCATATTAATTGATATTAATTAAAGAAAATATGTTAATTTGGCATTTATGTTCATTTGTAAAAGCATGTTATTTGATATCAAATTGTAAACATGTTAATAGGGTATTGTTAGGAAACCACGTAATTGTCCTAATTTGTATAAATGCTTATGCTAATTTGTCCCTTATGTCAATTAACATTAAGCAAAATATGTTAATTTGAGGAATATAGTAAAAATTGTTATTCAATGTTAATTGACATCAATTAAGAAGAATACGCTAATCAAAGAAAACATGCAATTAGATGTTTAAGTTCAATTCATATTAATTTAAGGGAAGAAAAATAAAAGGTTATTAATATATATAAAATGCATTTGCTGACTCAGCACTAGGTGTACGATGCGAATCAAAAACCGAATATCTAACGGCTAGAATTAATCGAAACTTCTATATAAACATACATAGACTCAAGCTCAAAACCTAAACTAAATTAGTCTCATGGCCTCCATGCTGCTGCTGGAATAATTCACCTTCTTCTTAAAGCTTAGGAATTGCAAGTCAGAATTCTTATATAAATGACGAACAAATTATTCTCTTTTCTAATCCATCTTTGTGAGTACAATTTCTTTCACAAAATAATTAATAAATTAATTATGATGAGTTATAATTGGGATTATGAGAACATGCCTGTTGAATCATGTGACGTTACTTGATTTTGTTATTGTCTGTTTGTGAACATATGACAGTTTTGTTAACTTATGTTAGTAGATCTATTTCATATGTCTAATCACATATGTTTAACTTGATTCATTTTATGACATCAGTTTATATGCAAGTTTGTATGCGAATTATACACAAGTTCATATGTGAATCAAGTACATATATATACATGCGAGTTTATATGTAAAACGTGTGATATTAGTTTACATGTTTAAATTCATGATGTTGGTTCATATGTCTAAACACATATGCTAGATTTGATTCATTTTGTGACATTAATTTTCATATGCAAGTGTAAATGAAAATCTTAATTTACATGTCTAAATTATATATGCAAGTTTATATATAAGTTTGGATGTGAATCATATGCTAGTAAGATTGTATGCGAATCATATGTAAGTCTTAGTTTACATGTCTAAATTGCATATGCAAGTTTAATACAAGTTTGTATGTAGATCATATGCAAGTTTATGCGAAAACCATGTTCATATACGCAAGTTCACCTTTATGTGTATAGATCTATGCAAATTACATCTTATATAATTAGATCCATTCCAGTTTGTAGTTTATGCAAATTATGCCTATTGCCTATGCAAGTTATTGATTATGCAAATTTATGATTATGTAAATTATAATCATGCAAGTTTTGATCTATGCTAGCCTATTTGCAAGTTAGATCTATTTTATGTGTTATGCAAGTTGTGATGTTTCTTTTCTTTTTATGAGTTTGATTATTTGCTGGTCTAACATATTTCATATTAAATGTGCGAACGACGTAGGGGCATTGGGAAAATATTAAATATTAATATTGTGAATTGGCATAAAAATGGCTTAAAAGCATATGATAAATTTGAGACATTTATTAGCCTAATTTATATGCATAGAAATTAGGGACATAATTTAGGTGACAATTATGGACATAGATTAATTTGGAAGATATTAACAAATTTAAATAGGGATATTAATCCAAACTGGGGTTGAATAATAATGTGTAATAATAACGGCCTAATACACGAGGTTAGACTCGTTTGTGGTATAAGACTGCCCGGACCCGCCCGGCAAATCCAGCAATCACAAACGGTAGTCTAATGTGAGAGGTCAAAGGCATAAATTAAATGCGTAATAAATGCCTAAGACACGAGGTTAGACTCGTTTGTGGTATAAGACTGCCCGGACCCGCCCGGCACGTCCAGCAACCACAAACGACAGTCTAATGTGAGAGGTCGTAGGCATAACTAAAAGATGCTTAGACACGAGGTTAAGTCTGGCTTGTGGTGGAAGTCTGCCCGGAACCGCCCGGCATATCCAGCGACCACAAGTAATCGACTTAATGTGAGAGGTCTGTGTATTAATAATTAATTAATGCTGATCAAAGACGAATATGAATGACAAACAAAAGTTTGGTTGAGTTGAGTAATTCTCTGAGTACCAATCTGATGTTGATTTCGGTCTTCAGGGTTGATACTTAGGGATTTATTCTCTTAACCAATGTATATGTGAACTAAGATGTACTTAATCATAAATTAAGTAAAACATGTTATACGATACATAAAACATGATAAGTGGATAGGGTTAAGATCAGCTTAACCAATAATCTGATAAATAGGTGGGGTTAAGACCAGCTTAATCAATAATATATATTAATCTGATAAGTGGATAGGGTTAAGACCAAGTTAAACCAATAATATATGAGTGGACAGGGTTAAGACCAGCTTAGCCAACAATATCTATACTGATCTGATAAGCGGATAGGGTTAAGACAAGCATGACCAATAACAAATGTTGATTTGATAAGTGGGAAACATGGGTGACATGTGGGATATAATTATAAATACTTAACCAAGTTGGAACATGTAAGAAGACATGAATAAGCGGGGGTTAAGTGGGAAATCCTAGTGGGGACCAAGCATAGGTGGAAAGCTTGTGTCAAGTGTGGGGAACCTTTTCAACCAGTAACCCATTTAGTATCCAAGTGAGTTCGATCTAGGTCGAGGACGGGACACGCTTACTGGATTTGATTGAAAGAGGTCAAAACGGGTTAGCGGTGGCAACGCAAGTCCAACGGGGTCATGTGCGTGCGTGGGCCCGGGCTAGTAGGTAAGACGTTGTTGCATCGTGTAAGTATAAGTCGTGCATTTCAGTCATATCGAGTTGCCACTTTAGGGAATGATACACCCTACCGTGGGACCAGCACAGGTATCTACGAGTTAAGGAGCCGATCGAATGGGGAAGGTAGCGGGTACGACTAGCGGAGATAGGAGCAGGCTGCACCTATGAAGACAGCTAAGAGTACAACTACCATATTATGAATAAATGTTGGGGAGTGTAGTGGTTACAACTAGTGGAGATAGGAGTAGGCAACACATATGAAGACAACTAGGGGTACACGAAACTACCATTATTATTATTTTGTTCAGTAGGCGGGATCAACTTTCAGGGTGACTAGTATTAATGCAGTATAGTAATTATCCTATAGTGATTAGGAGCGCGATTAACACCAGCATATTCCTCTTGTTTGTTTTGTCTTGCCCATTTGCTTCACAGTCATTCCTTGTTTTATCAGTTTATGCCTTATCCTAATTACTTTAATAATTATATTGTTAAATTTATTGTACTCACCAGACTTTATGTCTGACCCCCTGTTTTCGCCTCTTTTCTTCCTTCCCCCTGGTTCTCAGGGTGGGACTAGTGCTAGTGGAGCTTGATTTGGATCTCTTTCTCTCTCTTTTGGAAGTGCATGGATTGCTGAAAGTAAAGTTCAGCTTATCTCTTTTATGGCTACTTATATTGGGGTTATGCTTCTTACTTTATGTACTCAGAAAACAATTTGTCAAGATGGATCTTAAGTCTACTTGGTTTTATTGTTGGTTTACGATGTTGTAATCAAACTATTTCTCCACTGCAATAAAAGTTGTTTTAAAATTTTCAAGTACCAATATATGTATCTGTCTTGTTATATTCCGTTTTATATACCAATAATACTCCATAAAAGTTAATGCATTCCCTTTGTGAGTGACATTAATGGACGTGGGGTGTTACGCGTGGTATCAGAGCTGAAGGTTACCAGATTAGATAAAAGTTTTTATGAAAACTATTTTCAAAAAGGTTTTAAAAGGAAGTATTTTCAAAAGGAAAGTTTGTTTTGAAAAACATAATTCCCAAAAGCCATATATCTTCCTTCCGATTCTCCGTTTTGGATCGCTTCCTCTTTCCAATTTGAATCTCTTCCTCCACGTATAGACGCTTTTTCTAAGATATGCAAGAAATTCCGTACGATGGGCGGAAAACTGCTTTAGGAGACTGAGACGTTTGTCAAAGCTAGAAGGAGGTGGAGGACGTGTTGGTACCTTTGAGGTAGACGATGGGAGGAAGGTTCAACCAGCTGCTTGGTTAATGAAGGGTGAAGCTTCATTTCGGTGGAAGGTTACGAATGGAGAATGTGCATGAGAGACATGGATTGGACACATGATAAGAAAATAGATCCAAAGAAAGGCTGTAAAGATAACAAGGGGGACAAGAGAAAAGGAAGTGCCACACTTGTGAAATACCTGACTACTTAAAGAAGAAGAAGACTAGTTGTTATCATTACGTAGAGACAGGACATCTTATTAGGATTGTCCGAAGAGGCAAGGGCAAGGGTAAGGACAAAGTACAGGTTCTTCTGGAGGGCAGATGCGTTCCCTCACGGCTGGTATACCTGATAGAGGTAGAAACATCTCGGTTGAAATTTGGTTTTCCTTTTTGATCATCCTGTTCGAACTTTGTTTGATTTTGGCGCTTCACGTTAGTTTGTATCTGCTTCGTTAGTTGAAACATTGCACCTAAATACTAGTCCAATTAGGGTTCCCATGTTAGTCTCAAATCCTATTGGTGGTTCGGCTCATTTATTTATGGTGTGTCAGGATTTGAGAGTGTTTATCTTGGGCGTTGGGTTTGAATGCAACGCCTACGTTCTTGACTTCATGGGCTATGGCTTGATTCTAGGCATGGATTGGCTAGCCAAATACAGTGCCATCCTAGACTGTGTAAGAAGGGTAGTTAGATCATTGACTCATTGTGGAATGACCCTTGATATTTCTTGTGACCCTAGGGGTTCAATGTCGCTTAGCTACCTAGAATCTCTTGACGCATCCAACGATGATTTGGAATCTATTCGTGTGGTCCTGAGTATGGTGACGTCTTATATGAAGTTTGGGATTTACCTCGGAGGCATGAGATAGACTTTCGTATATACCTAGTAGATAATGCAAAGCCAGTTCCATTACCACAATACACCATATCAACCAATTTGGCACACCCGCATGCGGAAGTAAACTACGGTTTATAGCCGTATCATATTTGATAGTGCTAAGATCTGTATCAAACTATCTTTTGCGATCCACACCACCCCAAACACCCTAAATCTAACCATCCATCAATGAAGCTGCGGATCGGTTAATTTGATACGTCTTTTAGCTAAATCGAATGCGTATCATATTGTGCACCCCATTAGGCACTCCAAATTAAAATTTTGGCCGCTCCCTTTTCCCTCTGTTTTACTTCAGTGGTGACCAAAAACCCAAATTAGGGTTTTCGGTCACCAAATTTTGCCTCCACCTTTCTCTGGAATCTCCCCTACCGACAGAGACGAACAAGTAAACAACCCTCTCCTTCGACGCAGCAGCCCTTATTCCGTAGCCCTCCGTTCACCGCAGGTATGTGTTTCAATTGAATCGTGTTTTGCATGCATGATAGTGGGGATTAGGGAACAAGTTGAAGTCTTTGCGTGTTAGCTGATTGCTACTTTGTATTAGTTTGTTAGCTGTTTCAATTGAATTGTGTTGTGCTTGCCTGATAGTAGGGATTAAGGAACAAGTTGAAGTCTTTGTGTGTAAGCCGATAGCTACTTTATGTTAGTGTGTTAGCTATTTCAATTGAATTGGTATGTACTTGTGTGTTAGCTGGTTGTTATACCCTGGAATCAGAAATGTATGGTACTAGTGTGTTAATTAGCTGGTTGTTAGTGTGTTAGCTATTTCAATTGAATTGAAACATGTATGGTATAATTTTAGATTGCGGTATATTTATCCATGAAACAAATAAATAACAATGAGTTTAACAGGTTTGTTGATATGTTCTTTAGATCGCTTGCCACGTTGAATCCGAAATGTAGTAACCACAGTCATGTACAAGTTGTCACTGATTTTTAGTTTAACTATTTAGCAACTAAAAGTTGTCTATTTCTTAAACTGATTAAATGGATAATTCTATAGTTCAATATTTAACCATGATTTCTTCGTCATTTGACTGTTTGTTTGCTATATGTTTGAAATTTAAATTGGGTTGTCTTATAACAAGTTTACTCTGTTTTAAGAGATTTTTAACAGGTTTGTTGAAAGTTTGGGTAGATGGATGATTACTAGACTTTCTGGTTAATATTTTAATAGGCTATCCACCAGGTGGATGCATTTTAGCTCACGTGTAGGATCGGGTATCCATGCTTATTAGTTTTATTCAAATGTCGGATTCTATTGCACTTAACCTTAGTAAAAAGCTGCTTTCACTAACAATTTTTCCCTTACTTTGTAGCAGAGACTTTAGTGTAAGTAATTTGCACTATACAGTCTGCTTCAAAGAAACTGAAAGTTGCAAGTGAAAGCAGCTTTTTCCAGTGGAGGGGCATTCGACATTTGAATAAAACTAACTAGTATGGATTACTGACCCTGCGCGTGAGCTAAAATGCAGCCACTTGGTGGATCGCCTAGTAAATTCTTAATCAGAAAGTCAAGTATGTGTGTCATCCGATGATGATGATTCGATATCTTTAGATGTTAGAGCAGGTATATATTATTTTACACTTATCTCTACGTAATATCTTACATAAGAATTAAATGGACATGTACTTGTGTGCACATCTTGAATATTCATTACGTTTATTTGTTCCTTTTTGTGTGTATAGGAGGATGTTCTGTATGCTAGGTTACGAATTACCGGTGTTGCAGATGGACTAACACTTCAGGTGATTCTTCTTTTGGGTTTACAATGTGTACTCATTCATTTTTGAGACATATATTGATCGACTACACAAACACATGTTTGCATCTCAGTCACCATGGATGGGTTTAATAACTGAAGCTTTCACTGTTAGAACCATTGTTGTATTCATGTTTGCATCTCAGTCACCAAGTATTACAATGTCGATCTACATTGCTGTATATTGAACCAATGTTGTATATCTAAATAACTGTTTCTTGTATTTTATAGGTAGTCCTATTGGAGATTATGGTGCTTTGCTGGAACGACCAGGCTGCGGGCTTTATATCACGACCTCGACTGGAATGGACTTCCCGACCTCGACTGGACTGTTTATCAAGCTGTTATCTTTTTACCTCATTTTTGTTACTTCGTAATGTGATGAGAATCTAATACAGTTTCCTTTTATTGTATATGTTTGTATGTACACATCGTTTTATGACAAACCTTGTAAAGCTTTGAGTATATATATATATATATATAATTTGTGTTATTCCTGCGTATACTTTGTGGTATGTATGCTCTGTGTTATGAAACATATGCGATACAATTTCTGTTTTTTATATATACACATTTATGATATATATATACATGGGTATATATATATATATATATATATATATATATATATATATATATATGCACGCACACATATAATTAGACACGGTCAAAGACCGTGTCTTATTAGACTTTAGATACGGCTAAAAGCCGTATGATAATATATTGAGATACGGATGGTAGCCGTATCTAATAATTAGACACGCCACTTTCTGATTCTGAGAGGGAGAAGAGAAGTGAGGTCCTTAGAACACATGGTCTCTAAGGAAGGGATAGTTGTGGATCCTACAAAGGTGGTGGCAATCCAAGATTGGAAGGATCCTAGAAACACAACGGAAGTAAGAAGCTTTCTAGGGATGACGGGCTATTATAGGAAGTTCATTAAGGACTTCGCGAAGATATCAGCCCCACTTACTCGGTTAACAAAGAAGAACTTGATTTTTGCTTGGGATGTTGACTGTGACGATGCTTTCCAACGTTTGAAGAGGGCTTTGACGACAGCTCCAGTTTTGACTTTGCTAGATGGGAGAAAACCGTTTACAGTATATATCGGTGCTTGCGGGACAGGGCTTGGAGTAGTTTTCGATGCAAGAGGAAAAGGTGATATGTAAAAAGGCGGCAAGTACGAGCTTCACTTATCATCCACAGACGGATGGATGGACAGAAAAGGGTGAATAGAATCCTTGAAGATCTTTTGAGGTTATGTATCCTAGATTTTGGAGGGACATGAGAAGAGGCAACAAGCTTAGTAGTGTTCACGACGTATTTCACGTTTCGCATTTGCGCAAGTGTTTACATGATACGGCGGAAGTGGTGGAGCCGAGCACGCTCAAAGAAGTGGAAGTAGAGCCAAATGCCTCGGTTAGACGAGCTCCTACACACATTCTCGGATCGGAGGTCAAAAAGCTACGCAACAAAGAGGTCAATTTGGTCAAAGTGCAATGGAGAGATGATCAAGGAGACGCGACTTGGAAGACGGAAGACAAAATGTGTACGTTGTACCCTTTCCTTTTTGAGGTTATGTTTTTAACCTCTCATTTTTCTACCGCTTTGTTTATGCTTATCCTATCGTTTAATATGTCTTCGCGATTATATCTTCGATCTTTCATTAGGAAAAATCCCATGGTCGTAGACATGTGTTTAAGACATGTTATGTTTGGTGGATGCAAGTGGATTCAAGTGTTTGCTAGTGGTTGTTTGTGGATGCATTTATACACACATTAGGCACTAGATCGGCTCAATCACTTTCATATTGCATATAAATATGTGTGCATATTTTGTATAATGGTTGTGTTATCATATGGATGCTGCATTTTGATGAATGGTTGAGCACATATGCAGAAATAATATGTATCGTTAGGACTCTTTTGCATACATAATGAACGCATGACACTATCATGATTTGCATTAAGAAAGTCAACTAAATCAGTAGATCGCCTGATTTTGCATTTGATAAGGAACATGTACACACACTTTTTGCATATGTTCATACGGCATTAGAAATCTATTATAGATAATGGATACCTTTGTTTGATGGATGAGAAGATGGTTGTGGTTGGTAGGATGGTAACACTCTTCTTAACTTAAAGATTTCCGGGACGAAATCCTTTAAGTAGGGGAGAATGTAACACCCCGAAATTAGATATACAATACCGTAAAGATAATAAATTAAAGGATTAATTAATTAATGAAGAAAAATAAAAAAAAATGAATATATATATGTATATATGCAATTATGTTAAGAAGGTACAAGTTTAAAAATGTGCATTGAAAAAAATGCATGCGCATTAATTAGGCTACAGTAAAAGAAAAATTAATGCACTTAATACAAAAAGAGGAAGGAAATGTGTGGATGCATGCAGTAAAAAGAAAGAAAAGAAGAAAAAGATAAATACAGTCAATTTATTTGGGAAGGAAAGATTTATGCATGCATAAATAGATATATATGTATGTAGGTAAATTCATTATGCATTGACTTTGTATGTTACGAGGAAAGTAGAAAAAAAGGGGAATTAAATTATATACTCGATTTCCACTTTTTAAAATAGGTAAGCAATCAATTTGCATTAGTTGTCAATATTAGAATTTATGAATAGGTGCGTATATATATATATTTATGAATAGGTGCGTATATATATATATATATATATATATATATATATATATATGGGCAATTAATGTATACAGTAAAGGAAGAATATGTAAACATGAATAGATTGAAATTAATTTGTAGATGTGTGTAAATATGACATTGATTGAAAAACATGTAATTGACCTTAGTTTATATATGTGTTTGTGCTAATTTGTCATTCATGTTAATTGATATTAATTAAAGAAAATATGTTAATTGGGCATTTATGTTCATTTGTAAAAGCATATTATTTGACATCAAATTGTAAACATGTTAATAGGGTATTGTTAGGAAACCATGTAATTATCTTAATTTGTATAAATGCTTATGCTAATTTGTCACTTATGTCAATTAACATTAAGCAGAATATGTTAATTTGCGGAATATAGTAAAAATTGTTATTCAATGTTAATTGACATCAATTAAGAAGAATACGCTAATCAAAGAAAACATGCAATTAGATGTTTAAGTTCAATTCATATTAATTTAAGCGAAGAAAAATAGAAGGTTATTAATATATATAAAATACATTTGCTGACTCAGCACTAGGTGTACGATGCGGATTAAAAACCTAATATCTAAAGGCTAGAGTTAATCTAAACTTCTATATATGCATACATACACTCAAGCTCTAAACCTAAACTAAATTAGTCTCATGTCCTCCATGCTGCTGCTGGAATAATTTACCTTCTTCTTAAAGCTTAGGAATTGCTAGTCAGAATTCTTATACAAACGACGAACGAATTATTCTCTTTTCTAATCCATCTTTGTGAGTACAATTTCTTTCACAAAATAATTAATAAATTAATTACGATGAGTTATAATTGGGATTATGAGAATATGCCTGTTGAATCATGTGACGTTAATTGATTTTGTTATCGTCTGTTTGTGAACATATGACAGTTTTGTTAACTTATGTTAGTAGATCTATTTCATATGTCCAATCACATATGTTTAACTTGATTCATTTTATGACATCAGTTTATATGCAAGTTTGTATGCGAATTATACACAAGTTTATATGTGAATCAAGTATATATATACATGCGAGTTTATATGTAAAACGTGTGATATTAGTTTACATGTTTAAATTCATGATGTTGGTTCATATGTTTAAACACATATGCTAGATTTGATTCATTTTGTGACATTAATTTTCATATGCAAGTGTAAATGTAAATCTTAATTTACATGTCTAAATTATATATGCAAGTTTATATATAAGTTTGGATGTGAATCATATGCTAGTAAGATTGTATGCGAATCATATGTAAGTCTTAGTTTACATGTCTAAATTGCATATACAAGTTTGTATGTAGATCATATGCAAGTTTGTGCGAAAACCATGTTCATATATGCAAGTTCACCTTTATATGTATAGATCTATGCAAATCACATCTTATATAATTAGATCCATGCCAGTTTGTAGTTTATTCAAATTATGCCTATTGCCTATGCAAGTTATTGATTATGCAAATTTATGATTATGTAAACTATAATCATGCAAGTTTTGATCCATCCTAGCCTATTCTTATTAGCAAGTTAGATCTATTTTATGTGTTATGCAAGTTGTGATGTTTCTTTTCTTTTTATGAGTTAGACTATTTACGGGTCTAACATATTTCATATTAAATGTGCGAGCGACGTGGGGGCATTGGGAAAATATTAAATATTAATATTGTGAATTGGCATAAAAATGGCTTAAAAGCATATGATAAATTTGAGACATTAATTAGCCTAATTTATATGCATAGAAATTATGGACATAACTTTGGTGACAATTATGGACATACATTAATTTGGAAGATATTGACAATTTGAAATAGGGATATTAATTCAAATTGGGGTTAAATAATAATGTGTAATAATAACTGCCTAAGACACGAGATTAGACTCGTTTGTGGTATAAGACTGCCCGGACCCGCCCGACAAATCCAGCAACCACAAACGGTAGTCTAATGTGAAAGGTCAAAGGCATAAACTAAATGCGTAATAAACGCCTAAGACACGAGGTTAGACTCGTTTGTGGTATAAGACTGCCCGAACCCGCCCGGCACATCCCACAACCGCAAATGGCAGTCTAATGTGAGAGGTCTAAAAGATGCTTAGACACGAGGTTAAGTCTGGCTTGTGGTGGAAGTCTGCCCGGAACCACCCGACATATCCAGCGGCCACAAGCAATCGACTTAATGTGAGAGGTCTATGTATTAATAAATAATTAATGTTAATCAAAGATGAATATGAATGACAAACAGAAGTTTGGTTGAGTTGAGTAATTCTCTGAGTACCAATCTGATGTTGATTTCGGTCTTCGGGGTTGATACTTAGGAAGTTGTTCTCTTAACCAATGTATCTGTGAACTAAGATGTACTTAATCATAAATTAAATGAAACATGTTATACGATACATAAAACATGATAAGTGGATAGGGTTAATACCAGCTTAACCAATAATCTGATAAATAGGTGGGGTTATGACCAACTTAACCAATAATATGTATTAATCTGATAAGTGGATAGGGTTAAGACCAACTTAAACCAATAATATATAAGTGGATAGGGTTAAGACCAGCTTAGCCAACAATATCTATATTGATCTGATAAGCGGATAGGGTTAAGACAAGCCTGACCAATAACAAATGTTGATTTGATAAGTGGGAAACATGGGTGACGTGTGGGATATAATTATAAACACTTAACCAAGTTGAAACATGTAAGAAAACATGAATAATAGGGGGTTAAGTGGGAAATCGTAGTGGGGACCAAGCATAGGTGGAAAGCTTGTGTCAAGTGTGGGGAACCTTTTCAACCAGTAACCCATTTAGTATCCAATTGAGCTTGATCTAGGTCGAGGAAGGGACACACTTACTGGATTTGATTGTAAAAGGTCAAAACAGGTTAGCGGTGGCAACGCAAGTCCAACGGGGTCATGTGTGTGCGTGGGCCCGGGCTGGTAGGTAAGACGTTGTTGCATCGTGTTAGTATAAGCCGTGCATTTCGGTCATATCGGTTTGCTACCTTAGGGAGTGATACACCCTACTGTGGGACCAGCACGGGAATCTACGAGTTAGGGAGTCGATCGAATGGGGAAGGTAGTGGGTACGACAAGCGGAGATAGGAGCATGCGACACCTATGAAGACATCTAGGAGTATAACTACCATATCATGAATAAATGCTGGGGAGGGTAGTGGTTACAACTAATGGAGATAGGAGCAGGCGACACCTATAAAGACAACTAGGGGTACACGAAACAACCATTATTATTATTTTGTTCAGTAGGGGGGACCAACTTTTAGGGTGACTAGTATTGGTGCAGTATAGTAATTATCCTATAGTGATTAGGAGCGCGATTAATGCCAGCATATTCCTCTTGTTTTTTTGTCTTGCCCATTTGCTTCATAGTCATTCCTTGTTTTACCAGCTTATGCCTTATCCCAATTACTTTAATAATTATATTGTTAAAGTTATTGTACTCGCTAGAATTTATGTCTGACCCTCTTGTTTTTGCCTCTTTTGTTCCTTTTCCCCCCAGGTTCTCAGGGTGGGACTAGTGCTAGTGGAGCTTGATTTGGATCTCTTTCTCTCTCTTTTGGAAGTGCTTGGATTGCTGAAAGTAAAGTTCAGCTTATCTCTTTTATGGATACTTATGTTGGGGTTATGCTTCTTACTTTATGTACTCAGAAAATAATTTGTCAAGTTGGATCTTAAGTGTACTTGGTTTTATTGTTGGTTTATGATGTTGTAATCAGACTATTTCTCCGCTGCAATATAACTTGTTTTCAAATTATCAAGTACCAATATATGTATCTGTCTTGTTATATTCCATTCTATAAACCAATAATACTCCATGAAAGTTAATGCATTCCCTTTGTGAGTGACATTAATGGACGTGGGGTGTTACACTTTGTGTTCCTCGAGTTGGGAGTCTGTTGAAGACAGTCCTAGAGAAAGCCTGTAACACCCTGAATTTTCTGTTAACAGTAAATTAACAGACTAAAGTATAATTAATTCTAAATGAAAAAATTAAGGGAAACGGGTTAGGACATTGCGCTCGTCTCGGAATTCTGCCAAAGATAGAATCCGAGTTTGCGTGAATCGGACTCCATATGAAGTAGTTATGACCTCCGGAAGTTTCAGAATTCAATTTAAAATTCAAACAGTTCAAATTCAGTTCGAAATTCGAAAAAACAGACCCAAATAGGGCTGGGCGGGAAAATTCCCGCCCAGGCACCAAGTCGACCTGGGGATCGACCTTGGTAACCAGGTCGACCATAAGGTCGACCCGGGGTTCGACCTGCCCAGTCGACCTGGATTGGCCCTGACTGGCCTGGTCGGTTTCTGGTCGAATTTCTGAGCTGGGCTGTGTCACTAGGGCTGATTTGTCACTTTCTGATTGGCTTCTCTTGGTGTGTATGGTTTGGATTCACTCTATGATCATCTGACACTAAAATCAATCTGAAATTCTGTAAATACAACTCAACACTCAACCTAAATTCACACAAATAATATAGAACTAAAGCCGTCTTGCTGCTGGGAGGAAATTAAAAGTAGCCATCAGTTAGAGAAAGCTTAGAGACGAGCAAAACTAAAGTAAAACAAGAATCAAACAATGTTTGTCTACCCAAAGGAAAGCATTACAAATTCAGAACTCAGAAATCAGAAAACAAGACCATCGTTTTTTGTAAGTATAGTGATTTTTCCGATGTGAATAAAATTAAGACTTGATTCGATGTAAAATGGAAATGGAATTGTGCTATTGTATAGTGACAAAGTTAATTCATATCTATGTATCGATATGATTGTGTTGTGAATGGTATTAGGATGTTTGTGATATAGTTGAGTTGATATTGATCCTATTGTACATTTAGAATGAAAACAACATCACATGCAAGTTGTATAGTACATGTTGTAATCTACACCTATATGTTTATGTTATTATATGGGTTGTATGTGTTATGACTAAGCTAAGATCTCATGTATATATTTTATGCTAAAACCTCTATGCCTAAATGATTAAGTTCATATAGATGCTCATATGTTTATACAAAAGTTGCAAGTTCATAATTGGATCCATGCCAATATACATTTTAATACACGTTTCATGTTATAGTAGTAAACATGATTTGATCTAGTTCACACATATGTGATAAAATTATACATACTTTATGGAAATGTCATATTCTTGTCATATGCTAGTGATGTTCGATGTTATGCCTAGATCTAAACATGTTTAGGCTTATGTTGTCTAAACCATATGCTAATTCATGTGACACCTATTTGGTTTGATCCCTATTTCAATGCAAGTTCACATAAATGTAAGTTGATTTAGCCTATGTTGCAAATTTACATACATGTATGTTGATCTAGTCTATGTTGCAAAATCTCACCTATGATATTCATGTTGACTATTTTGCAAGTTCACACCTATGATGTTCATATTGACTATGTCGATAATGCCAAGTTTACACCTATGTCATGTTTATGAATTTCTTTATGCCAATTTTGTGTACGCTAAGTTAGGCTAAGTTTTTAGCCTAATATTATATGTTAAAAATCATGTGGACGAAAAATTAGGCTAAGATTGTTAGCCTAATAACTAGACGGGGTATCGTTGGGAAAAATTGGTAATTTGACATAAATTGGTAAAAAAATATATGTATTGGCATGTTTGTCACATGCCAAGAATTGGTGGCATTTAAATGGTGTAAAATTCTTATACCAAAAATGTTGAACTTGGAAAGTGGGCCATAACATTTAATTGTTAACAAATTTACATATAATAAGTAATAGAGACAAATATGTAAATTTAGAAAATACGAGTATGCTTAGCACAAGGTTGGATTGAGTTGCCCGGACCCGCCCGGCTGTCCAGTAGTCACAACAATACCTATTCAATGTGGGTGATTAAGCATTGAGCCCAATAAGGACCCAAGGTTAGACTGAGTTACGGTGTAAATCTGCCCGTAACCGACCGGCACATCCCATAACCATAACAATACCTGTCTAATGTGAGTGGTCGGTGCTTTAAAAAGCTAAGGACAGACAAGTCAGGATGATAGGGTTAAGTTAACTAAAACACTTAACCAATTCAACATGTTAATTAAACTAATGGGTGGGGTTAGGTAAATACAGACACTTAACCACTTAACATGTTCGACTAGAAAACCCTAGTAACGGGGACCTATTTCAGCAGTAACCCAATTAGGTATCATGGTACCCTGAAACTAGGTAGGGTGGGGCATGGTTACTGGGCTGATTGTAAGCGGTCAAAAGCGACGGTGGTGGGTGCAACAGTGTGGGTTCTAACGGAGTGCGGGCGTGCACACACTTCGGAGCAGACAAACAGGGCACTGGGGGTACCAGTAGTATAACCTATGCATGCTAGTATTGTGTCGGGTCGCCATTATGGGACTTGATACACCCCATGGTGGGACCAGCATATGTATCTACAATCTTTGGGGGCCGTATGACACATATGATTTTGCGAGTAGGAGCCGATCTTTAGAGATAGGGGATCACTTCACCCCGATCATGGGGTGCCAGTTGAGACAATGCAAGTAGGTGCAGAGATATAGTGTGGGGGTGTGATAGTATATTCGTTTTAAACTAGTTTATCTTAGTTTATGATACTTTCCTATTTCCAGTTTACACCTATCATGTCCTTTATCTTATTCTCATACTGAAGAGTTACTAGACTTACCAGGCTTTATGTCTGACCCTATTTTTCTTTCGTCTCCTTTTCTCCCCCCCCCAAGGTCCACAGGGAGGAAACAACCCAGCTTAGTCAAACTCTTTGCAAGCTTCAAATAGTAGATGTATGCTTTGGACTCTCTTTCCTTGGCTATGGCTTTTGGACACGTCCTATGGGGACTTATGCAACTTTTATTATGTTTTATGCTTCTTTATTTAGTAATCAAGGCAGAAATGATGATGTAATGTTTTGGAAGTTATTATGAGACAATTATGGAAATGTTTTGTATGAACACATATTTATGAAACAAAAGTCCGTTTTTTTTCCGCTGCTTATATATGTGTTTATATATCTGTCTTGTGTTTATCTATGACTTTTACTTATAAACCTCCACCGAAGTTAAGGCATTCCCTTTTTGAGTGACCTTGATGGAGGTGGGGTGTTTCACTTGGTATCAGATCACAGATTTACTAGATTAGATAAAGGTTTTTGAAACTATTTTCAAAAAGAAGTTTAAAGAAGCATTGTTTTCAAGAAAAAGCCTTGTTTTATTTTTAAGGCATAATACCCCAAAGCCATATGCACTATCTCTCTATCCTTTTGTCTTGTATACTTTCCTTTTTGTTCCAGCATGTCTAGAGATCTTAACCTTCCGGAAGGAGTACCGATACCCGGCTGGTTCCGAAGGTACCTAGAGGCTGGGGCCAATGGTGCGGGCCTAGCAGACATTCCTCCTCCCACAGCGGCAGCAGTTCTTCCTCCTCCTCCTCCTCGTGGAAATACTTTCGCTAAGACATGTAGATACTTCAAGGCTATGGGTGGAAAGGACTTTTATGGAACTGAATCCTTTGTGGTAGCAAGGAACTGTCTGAAGGAGACCGAAGATTTGTTCGTCATCTTCGAAGTTGACGACAGGCAAAAGATACAGCTAGAAGTGTGATTGCTTAAAGATGAAGCTTCCTATTGGAGGGAAGTTACCCATGCTGAGAGGCCAGTGGAGACTTGGGAAGATTTCAGGATGAGGTTTGAGATGAAATTCCTCTCCCAAGCTGAAAGAAGCCTGCAAATGGAGAAGTTTCTAATTCTTAAACAAGGAAGTATGACGATCAAGGAGTACGTCAATGAGTTTAATCAGCTGGCTAGATTTGGGCTGGATTTAGTAAACATCCAACAGAAGAAGGCCCTTCGCTTCGTCAAAAGTCTGACTGAGCCTCTACACAGCCTTGCAATGACCCATATACCCATGGGAGCAACTTATGAAAGCTTGGTGGACATGGCGCTGCTACACGAGGAAGATAAAGGCAAGAAAGAGGCAAAGGTGGAAGTGCCTCAGGAAAAGAAAGAGGGTTTACAGGCTAAGAAGACAGACTTTAAGAAAGGCGGGAAGAACAACAAATCTCGTGAAAAGAGAAGGTGTAATTTCTGTGGCATTGTTGGACATATAGCGAAAGACTGCAGGAAGAAGAAGGCAAAGATGAATGGTGGTTGTTTCCATTGTGGAGAGAATGGACAGTTGGCTAAGGACTGCGCAAAGAAGAAGGGGCAGGGACAGAGGACTGGATCCACCTCAGGGGGACAGGTTCACGCGCTGGTGTCACCTCCGCAGGAACGAGGTAGAAATATTTCTGTAGAAAGCTTAGTTTATCTCTATGATCATCCAGTTCGCACTCTCTTTGATTCTGGTGCATCACACTCCTTTATTTCATCTGCTTTAGTAGAATCTCTGCACCTAGACACTAGTATGGTAGAAGATCCCTTGGTTGTTTCAAATCCAATTGGGGGCTCGGCTTATTTGTCGATTGTTTTCTTGGATTTGAAAATCTCTATTCTAAGTGTTGAATTTAGATGTAGTGCCTTTGTTTTGAGTTTCTCGGGATATGGATTGATCTTAGGCATGGACTGGTTATCCAGTAATGGTGTCATTCTTGATTGTGAGAAGAGAGTGGTTAGGCTCTTGACTCGGCTCGGTAACACTCTAGAAATTTCTTGTAATCCCTTGAATGCTGTTATGCTTAGTTATCTAGAGTCGCTTGACGGTTCTGTTGAGAATTTGCAGTCGGTTAGGGTTGTCCGGGAATATCCGGATGTCTTTGAAGAGGTGAAGGGCTTACCTCCGAAGCGGAAAATAGATTTCTGCATATATCTTGTTGATAATGCAAAGCCCATAGCTCTACCTGTTAGACATATGGCTCCAAAGGAGAGAAAGGAGCAAGTTAAGGAGCTTCTCGAGAAGGGGTTTATAAGGCGGAGTATCTTGGAATGGGGTGCTCCAGTAGTGTTCGCCACCAAAGCAGATGGCTCATTACGTCCTTGTGTGGACTATAGGGAGCTAAACAAGCTGACTAAAAAGAATAGACACTCACTTCCCCGAATAGACAATTTGTTTGATCATCTTGTAGGTGCGTCGATCTTCTCCCAACTTGATCTGGCTACTGGGTTCCATCAGCTAAGGGTAGCTGAAGATAGTATTGATAAAACAACGTTCAAAACCCCAGATGGTTTCTTAGAGTGGCTTGTCATGCCTTTCGGCTTGACAAACGCACCCACTTATTTCGTGGACCTAATGAGCAGGGTGTTCAGAGAATTCCTCAACAAGTTTGTGGTTGTCTTCGTAGACGATATTTTGATCTTCTCAAAGAATGAGGAAGAACATGCTCAACATCTGAAGGAGATCATGGAAACCCTTCGAGTTCATCAGCTAAAAGCCAAATTCTCCAAGTGCCACTTTTGGAGAGAAGAAGTAAGGTTTCTTGGACATATAGTGTCCAAAGAAGGGTTAGCTGTGGACCCCGCGAAAGTGGTGACAGTGCAAGATTGGAAGACACCAAGAAATGCAACCAAAGTCCGAAGCTTTCTCGGGCCGGCAGGTTTTTACCGGAAGTTCATTAGGGATTTCGCAAAAATCTCGGCTCCACTCACAAGGCTAACAAAGAAGAATCTAGCATTCGCTTGGGATTTGGACTGTGATATTGCTTTCCAACGCCTAAAAGGACTCTTAAAAAAGCCCCAGTTCTGACTTTGCCGGATGGAAGCAAGATGTTCACAGTATATACGGATGCTTGTGGTACGGGACTAGGCGCTATTCTGATGCAAGAAGGGAAGGTAGTAGCTTATGGTGGAAGACAATTGAAAGTTCATGAAAAGAACTACCCAACCCACGATCTTGAGTTTGCCGCCATCTTCTTTGCGCTTAAGTCTTGGTGCCATTATCTCCTAGGTGAGAAGTTCGAATTATATACTGACCATAAATCGTTGAAGTATATTTTCTCATAGAAAGATCTTAACTTGAGGCAGCAAAGGTGGATGGAGTTCCTTGCCTCGTACGATTTTGAGATTTCCTATACTCCTGGCAAGGGCAACGTAGTAGCTGACGCCTTGAGTAGAAAGAAGTTGTCCTTAAGCCCTCTTTTTGTAGAAAAGCAAAGCTTGGAGTATATAGCCAGTTTTAACTTTAGGCCCTCCTCTGATTTTATACCTGGTTTATTGGCATCCCTAGAAGTACGACCCACTCTTTTAGACTCAATAGGGGCCGCACAACGCGAAGACCCTCAGCTTGTTGATGTGATTGATAAACTAATTAGGGGTGAAACTTCTAGTCACCTCAATAGGTACTCCATCGATGATAAGGGTTGGCTGAGACGGGATGGAAGACTATGCGTACCACAAGCAAGGGATTTAGTAAAGATGGTTCTCGAGGAAGCACATCATTCCAAGATGACAATACACCCAGGTAGGGACAAGATGTACAAGGACGTAAAGAGAGTTTTCTATTGGAGCGGCATGAAGAAGGACGTGGAAGATTTCATTTCCAAGTGCGTGACATGACAACAGGTCATGGCGGAACAAAAGAAGCCTAGAGGACTGCTTCATCCTCTAGAAGTCGCGCATTGGAAGTGGGATAACATTTCAATGGACTTTATTGATGGGTTGCCTAGGTCAAGAAAGGGCAATACTATCATTTAGGTAATAGTGGACAGGCTCACAAAAAGCGCCCACTTTATACCTATCAAGAGTAGAAGGACTGCCTCGTCTCTAGCTTCTCTTTATCTCAAGGAAATAGTTCAACTCCATGGAATACCCTCCAGCATAGTGAGTGACCGAGATCCCATCTTTATGAGCGAGTTTTGGCGGAGTCTACAAGAAGCTGTAGGCACACAGTTATGCTTGAGCACGACCTATCACCCCCAAAATAATGGTCAGATGGAAAGGGTGAACAGAGTACTAGAAGATCTTCTAAGACCATGCATTCTTGACTTCGGAGGGACATGGGAGGATCATCTTCCTTTTGTGGAATTCGCCTAGAAAAACAGCTACCAAGCCACCATTGGCATGGCGCCCTTCGAAGCTCTATATGGAAGACCGTGCCGATTACCAACTTGTTGGTGGGAGTCTACAGACAAGCTTATACTTGGGCCAGACATGATTAGAGAGACTTCAGAAAAAGTGGACCTGTTACGAAGGAGAATGAAGACTGCCCAAGATAGATAGAAATCCTACGCAGACAAAAGAAGGACCGACCTTGAGTTTGAGGTTGGGGAAAGGGTTTTCCTTAAGGTATCACCTTTAAGGAACGTCGTTCGCTTTGGATCCGCAGGAAAGCTTGCACCAAGATTTGTAGGTCCATTCCCTATCATCGAGAAGATTGGGAAGATGGCTTATAGAGTAGAGCTACCCGAAAGGTTGGCTCGAATTCACAATGTCTTTCACGTTTCTCATCTCCGAAAATGTCTACATGAATCTGCGGAAGTGGTGGAGCCAAGCATTCTAGAAGAAGCCGAAGTGGAACGCGAAGCAACTGTGAGGAGAGTTCCAACTCGAATCGTAGGAACTGAAATCAAGAAGCTACGCAACCGCGAAGTCAAGCTTGTCAAAGTTTAGTGGAGTGACGCCGAGGAAGACGCAACTTGGGAAACTGAGGACAGAATACGCGCGGCCTACCCTTTTCCTTTTGAGGGTACATCTTTGATTTCTTTTTTTCCTTAAGTTGTGCTTGTATCTATCTTTTTAGGTATATCTCCTCGATATTATCCTCTATCCTTAGGTAGAAACCCCGTTGGATGTAAACATGTATTTGAAACATGTTATGGTTGATGGCTGCAGAGTGGTTGCCCATGGATGCATATACACACAACCTAAGTTTTAGACCGGCTCAGTCACTTCATATTGCATATGCATATATGTATTCATATTTGTATGTGGTTGAAACTTGATATGTTGTCATATGGATGTCGCATTTGTATGGATAGTTGCGCACTCATGTAGAATTATGAGTAGGGAAAAATTTGCATACATAATGGATTCATGACACTTACATGATTCGCATTAAGGAGGTCAACTGAATCAGTAGACCGCCTAATTTTGCATTAGATAAGGACATGTACACACACTATGCATATGATCATGAAGAATTAGAAGTCTTTTAAGGACAATGGACGCCTGTGTTTGATGGTTGAGCAGATGGACAATTGGATGTTAGGATTTACGTATCCTAGACTTGAAGATTTCGGGGACGAAATCCTTTAAGGAGGGGAGAATGTAACACCCCGAATTTTCTGTCAACAGTAAATTAACAAATTAAAGTATAATTAATTCTAAATGAAAGAATAAGGGAAACGGGTTATGCCATTGCGCTCGTCTCGGAATTTTGTCTAGGATAGAGTCCGAGTTTGCGTGAATCGGACTCTGTATGAAGGACTTATGACCTCTGGAAGTTTCAGAATTCAATTTAAAATTCAAACAGTTCAAATTCAGTTCGAAATTCGTAAAAACAGACCTAAACTGGGCTGGGCGGGAAAATTCCCGCCAAGGCACCAGGTCAACCTGGGGGTCGACCTTGGTAACTAGGTCGACCATAGGGTCGACCTGGGGGTCAACCTGCCCAGTCGACCTGGTTTGGCCCTGGTTGGCTCGGTCGGTTTCTGGTCGAATTTCTGAGCTTGGCTATGTCATTAAGGCTGATTTGTCACTTTCTGATTGGCTTCTCTTGGTGTGTATGGTCTGGTTTCACTCTATGGTCATCTGACGGCTCAAATCCATCTGAAATTCTATAAATACTACTCAACACTCAACCTAAATTCACACAAATAATATAGAACTAGAGCTTTCATGCTGCTGGGAGGAAACTAAGTGTAACACCCCGCCTCCGCTAGGGTCACTCGTAAAGGAATGCACTAGCTTTAGAGGGGCATTACTGGTAAACATGCACAGAAATATCACAAGACAGAGCATACATAAATAGCGGAAGTAAAATCAAACTTTCATAAACATGGATAAATAAGGTCTAAAGCCTTTTACATCAGAGTACATCAAAACCTGTCTTGCAATAGCAGAGAAGCATAAAGACTTTTTAATAAATTATTCCCCAAATAAAACAGTAAAGTAGCCATAACCAAAGAAGTCCAAGCCATCCATGATGACCTCCAACAGAAGAAGTCCGAACCAAACAGCATCGTTTCCTCCCTGTAACCTGGGGGGGGAAACGGAAGAAAAGAGACGAAACAAAATGGGTCAGTCAAAAAGACTGAGTAAGTCCTATCTACTTCCATTATAAAACAGGTAAAGGTAACATGACATGCATAAACTGAAAATAGACATAAGGATAACTACAAGATAGATAAACTAAGCCAGGGTAGCCGGTTGACTCCTGTGGCAAGGTGAACTGGGGTATCATGACGACTATGGTGTTATGATAAGCCAAGGTATCACATCACTAGATCTCTATCGCGCACCTTATCCCAAGGTATCTGCCCCGTCTAACATTCCCCGGTATCTATTATGTGTATTCTTCCTAATTCTGACACACATATCTGCTGTACACCCTCCGCTCTAGTATCCCAGCCTTGTTATGTGTCAACCAGGAATGTCCCTTACTCGAAGTCGTGTAATGGTCCATGTCAACCTACTATATCGCATGTATATAGGTTACTCAAGTCATACGTTTCTTTCCATGTATATAGGTTCAGTCCTTTGCCGTACTTCGTACGGGCTTCCTCATGTCGTATTATCCTTGAGCTCGTTTGGACTGTCACCCTTATTCTAGCTAGGCTCTTCCATATGAATCGTCGTTTGAGCTACTAGGACCTACGCCACCTAGCACCACTAGGGATTACGCTTACCTATCGTGCACTTTCACGTTTCGGTTTGGGTTAAACCACCTAGGCCGCTAGGGATTACGCTAACCCTCAACCGCGTCCTTCTTCCCACGCATTCACCGTGAATCGTTTTTTTATAACTGTATGCACATGTATCGCATTGTGCCATCCGAGTCCTGCCACAGGACAACCCAAGAAATACAGGACTCGGTCGGGAGCTTTAGATTTATCTGCCGATGCAGATACTAAGGTCTGCTTTTCTACACGTGGCTATGGTCCCACGAGACCCCTCCCTCAACTAATGAAAGGCAACACAAGAGAGAATCTTGCATGAGAACTACACTCCGGCCAGCCCACAACCTACGGCCTACCTCACCCATAATTAGATAGCAATTATGGTCTGTTGGGTGTTCCCTGCCTTTCCGTACGTATACGCTTGACTCAAGATGGTAGATGATCGACGAACTTGCTATCTCGGGCACCTTATGTGTTCGTCGGCTCACTGCTATCCACCCCAGTCTTTAGGTCGCTCGCATAGCAACCAAGGCATATTCTTGGTTCTTCTACCGCAGACCTCAACCTCCCGTGAGCCTAGTATGATGACCTGGCAGCTCACGGAGGGATCCCAAGAATATCCTCACGTTCCCCGAAGCCGCTGCTTCGTTACCCAGTTCGTTGGAGCCTTTATCTAAATCAGATAGCCTGCTCCTCCACGCATACTTAAACGTCGACCTAACGTATCGGGTTACTAATCTGTCTAAGAAGTGGTCCAGATTTCCTTGGCTAAGAATTATTACTTAGTTTCCTTTAACTAAGGTTTACCACCTAGCCTTATTTCCATTACCCTTGTTAAATATGGTTATTCTCCTAATCCTCTGAGTTAGGGTTTATCTAATGGGTTAAGTGCCACTTAAGTTCATAACTTAGCCCGTCTACCAACCATGTCAAAATTGGCTAAGTATCCAAGTCCAAGACTTAACCCCACAAACCATGTGTCAAGTCGGCTAAGTATATCAAGCAATCCATAACTTAACCTCGTCTAATTATCATTTTAGATTGGTTAATTATATAAATTAACTTGACCCTGTCAAATTACCGAGTCAAATCGGTCAAGCGTCATTAGGCAAATCGAGTTACTTAACCTACCCAAGCTTATTTATGTTTGGTTAAGTATCATTAGCCTAATCAAATTACTTATCCCATTTGTCCATATCATATTCGGTTAAGCCTCATCAATCAAATTAACTTAACCCTATTTTGTGGCATTAATTATTTAATGCACCCCAACCTCTCACATTAGACTTCGTTGTGGTTACTAGTTAAGCCGGGCGGGTCCGGGTAGATTTACACCACAACTTGGTCTAACCTCGGGTTCAAGCACAACATGACCAACTTCTCACATTGAGTCCTATTGTTTGCAACTACTAGTTCGGCCGGTCGGTTCCGGGTAGTTTTACGTTGCAAACTCAACCCAACCTCGAGTTGGCCACTTTCATGTTTAGTCTAGTATCATGTTCATAGTTAAGTTTTCAAGCAATTGGGTAGACCTAACTTAATAGGTAAATTCCCAATGGGTAGACCTAACTTAATAGGTAAATTCCCAAGCTTATGTTTTTATGTTTTCAAGTATTCGCATGTCCTACTTAACGTCACATGTTATCCCGTTATACCCTTTTTACCCAAATTATGGTTCATGCCAAGTTTAGCTCGCCTACCATGTTCTCATGCAACTTCGAGTTAAGTTTTCATGCTATATTCGCGCTTGTCTACCCTCAACCCAAATCGTGTTCCAACGCAAGAATGGACGAGTCACATCGCAAAGGTACTATGCTACACTATGACCCCAAACATGCATAGCATCATGAGGGTTTGGCTTAAGACATATGTAGGTTCATAAAGGTTTGGCCACAAGCATGCATAACATGAAAACAAAGGGAATTGGCCATAAGTATGCATAATGTCATAAAGGATTTGGCCACAAACTTGCATGTTAACACTAGGGGTTTGGGTTCATAAACATGCATAAGCCCCAAACTATAATCTTAGCCAATGTTTCCCAAGTAAAAATAGTTCCTAAAGGTTCATGCTAGCATTTCATACATAAAGATCCAAACTTGCAAGTTAAAATAGGTTATGCATAGCATGAGAGGCATAATTAAGTCACTCACATTACCTAAAACCATAAACATGAACACAAGAGGCAAGGTAAGGTTCACATAGGTTCGCATAATCATGTTTAGCCTCATTTTATCCCATGTCATTATCAAAACTACCGTTTCCATCTAAAAGTAGCTAGAACTTACTTAGTTAGGCCTAGGGAAAGAGGCATGAATCATCTTGGCTAAGAAAGGTGCCTCCTTTATTGAAGAATCGTCATGAAACTCGCATAGAAACGTTGATCTTCCTTCCTTTTGGCGTAGCTAGCTTGCACCACTTGATTTGAACCCGATTTGAGTGCTTAGGCTTTAGGAGAAGGGAATGGAGGCCATGATCACTTGGTATTTGGGCAGCACTTCGTGGAGAGGGTGAGTTATGAGGGTTTAGGGGGGGCTTAGGGGTGTTTTTATAGAGATTAGGAGTGTTTTAGGCCATAGGATTAGATCTAGGATAGGTTAGGACCATCAGATCTCGGAAGTTTCCAGAATCAGCCCAATAGCAAGCCCAGGTGAGCCAAGCAGGTGCACCAGGCAATTTAGCCCGGCCACCCCCTGTCGACTGGCATGTCGACAGGGCTGTCGACTTGGTCTGGGCCCAAGTCGACAGGCCTGTCGACAGCCCTGTCGACATGGCCTAGGCGGGGAAAATTCCCGCCTAGCCCCAGATCTGGATTTTCAAACTGATTTCCGAATTTCAAATTTTCACTAATCTTCCTTGGGCCTTTAACGGGTCATACGGACTCCGATTCTCGAAAACTCGGACTCTATTTCGCGTATTTTTCCGAGACGAACGTAATGGTGAATCCCGTTTACCTTAATTCTAGAAGTTTAAACAAGACATCTTTCATTTATATGCTTTACTGGTTCATATGCTTCGCGTATCATTGTATACGTATGTAAATCTCTTACTTCTTAAAATGTAATCATACGGGGTGTCACACTAAGAGTAACCGTCAGTTAGAGAAAGCTTAGAGACGAGCAAAACTAAAGTAAAACAAGAATCAAACAATGTTTGTCTACCTAAAGGAAAGCATTGCAAATTCAGAACTCAGAAATCAGAAAACAAGACCATCGTTTGTTGTAAGTATAGTGATTTTTCCGATATGAATAAAATTAAGACTTGATTCGATGTAAAATGGAAATGAAATTGTGCTATTGTATAGCGACGATGTTAATTCATATCTATGTATTGAAATGATTGTGTTGTGAATGGTACTGGGATGTTTGTGGTATAGTTAAGTTGATATTGATCCTATCGTACATTTAGAATGAAAACCACATCACATGCAAGTTGTATAGTTCATGTTGTAATCTACACCTATATGTTTATGTGATTATATAGGTTGTATGTGTTATGACTAAGCTAAGATCTCATGTATATACTTTATGCTAAAACCTCTCTGCCTAAATGATTAAGTTCATATACATGTTCATATGTTTATACAAAAGTTGCAAGTTCATAATTGGATCCATGCCAAGATCCATTTTAGTACACGTTTCATGTTATAGTAGTAAACATGATTTGATCTAGTTCACACACATGTGATAAAATTATACATACTTTATGGACATGTCATATTCTTGTCATATGCTAGTGATATTCGATGTTATGCCTAGATCTAAACATGTTTAGGCTTATGTTGTCTAAACCATATGCTAATTCATGTGACACCTATTTGGTTAGATCCCTATTTCAATGCAAGTTCACATATATGTAAGTTGATTTAGCCTATGTTTCAAATTCACATACATGTATGTTGATCTAGTCTACGTTGCAAGATCATACCTATGATATTCATGTTGACTATTTTGCAAGTTCACATCAATGATGTTCATATTGACTATGTCGATAATGCCAAGTTTACACCTATGTCATGTTTATGAATTTTTTATGCCAATTTTGTGTATGCTAAGTTAGGCTAAGTTTCTAGCCTAATATTATATGTTAAAAATCATGCGGACGAAAAATTAGGCTAAGATTGTTAGCCTAATAACTAGACGAGGTAACGTTGGGAAAAATTGGTAATTTTACATAATCTGGTAAAAAATATATTTGTATTGGCATGTTTGTCACATGCCAAGAATTGGTGGCATTTAAATGGTGTAAAATTCTTATACCAAAAATGTTGAACTTGGAAAGTGAGCCATAACATTTAATTGTTAACAAATTTACATATAATAAGTAATAAAGACAAATATGTAAATTTAGAAAATACGAGTATGCTTAACACGAGGTTGGATTGAGTTGTGATGTAAACTTGCCCGGACCCGCCTGGCTGCCCAGTAGTCACAACAATACCTATCCAATGTGGGTGGTTAAGCGTTGAGCCCAATAAGGACCCGAGTTAGACTGAGTTACGGTGTAAACCTGCCCGGAACCGACCGACACATCCAATAACCGTAACAATACCTGTCTAATGTGAGTGGTCGGTGCTTTAAAAAGCTAAGGACAGACAAGTCAGGATGGTAGGGTTAAGTTAACTAAAACACTTATCCAATTCAACATGTTAATTAAACTGATGGGTGGGGTTAGATAAATACAGGCACTTAACCACTTAACATGTTAGACTAGAAAACCCGAGTAACGGAGACCCATTTCAGCAGTAACCCAATTAGGTATCATGGTACCTTGAAACTAGGCAGGGTGGGGCACGGTTACTGGGCTGATTGTAAGCGGTCAAAAGCGACGGCGGTGGGTGCAACAGTGTGGGTTCTAACGGAGTGCGTGCATATACACACTTCAAAGCAGACAAACAGGGCACTGGGGGCACCAATAGTATAACCTATGCATGCTAGTATTGTGTTGGGTCGCTACCACGGGACTTGATACACCCCATGGTGGGACCATCATAGGTATCTACAATCTTTGGGGGCCGTATGACACATACAATTTTGCGAGTAGGATCCGATCTTTAGAAAAAGGGGATCACTTCACCCCGATCATGGGTGCCAGTTGAGACAATGCAAGTAGGTGCAGAGATATAGTGTGGGGTGCGATAGTATATTCGTTTTAAACTACTTTATCTTAGTTTATGATACTTTCCTATTTCCAGTTTATACCTATCATGTCCTTTTTCTTATTCTCATACTGAAGAGTCACTAAACTTACCAGGCTTTATGTCTGACCCAGTTTTTCTTTCGTCTCCTTTTCTTCTGCTCCCCCCAGGTCCACAGGGAGGAAACAACCCAGCTTAGTCAGACTCTTTGCAAGCTTCAAGATAGTATATGTATGGTTTGGACTCTCTTTCCTTGGCTATGGATTTTGGACACGTTCTATGGGGACTTATGCAGCTTTTATTATGTTTTATGCTTCTTTATTTAATAATCAAGGCAGAAATGATGATGTAATGTTTTGGAAGTTATTATGAGACAATTATGGAAATGATTTGTATGAACACATATTTATGAAATAAAAGTCCGTTTGTTTTCCGCTGCTTACATATGTGTTTATATATCTGTCTGTGTTTATCTGTGACTTTTACTTATAAACCTCCACCGAAGTTAAGGCATTCCCTTTGTGAGTGACCTTGATGGAGGTGGGGTGTTTCAAAGCCCATCATTCTAATATGACTATTCATCTTGGGGGTGATAAGATGTATAGATATATGAAGAGGGTTTTCTTTTGGGCTGGATAAAGAAAGATGCGGCAGAGTTTGTTTCTCAATGTTTGATTTGCCAGCAAGTCAAAGCTGAGCAAAAGAAGCCGGTGGTTTAATTCATCCTTTCGAGATCCTATAGTGGAAGTGGGAGAGCGTCTCTATGGATTTCATCGATGGTTTGTCTAGGTCAAGAAAGGGCAACACCAGCATTTGGGTTGCAGTAGACAGGCTTACTAAGTGCACTCATTTCATTCCAGATAAGAGTAAGAGGACGGTAAAATGGTTGGTAGCAATATACGTTTGTGAGATAGTCCGTCTTCATGGAGTACCTTCCAGTAATGTAAGTGATCATGACCCTATTTTCACCAGTGAATTTTGGAAGAGCTTACAAGAAGCATTAGGTACACGGTTGTGTTTGAGCACTGCTTATCACCCTCAAACCGATGGGCAGACGGAAAGGGTGAATAGAGTCCTTGATGATCTTTTAAGACTATGTATGCTAAACTTCGGAGGGACTTGGGAAGAGCATCTTTCTTTAGTAGAGTTCGCCTACAGCAATAGTTATCAAGCAAGTATTTGCATGACACCCTTCGAAGCATTGTGTGGACGACACTGTAAATCACCGACTTGTTGGTGGGAGTCTACAGAAAGATTTCTACTTGGACTAGATATGGTAAGAAAAACTTCCGAAAAGATTGATCTTATTAGATGACGAATGAAGACATCTCAAGATAGGAAGAAGTTCTATGTAGATAAGAGAAGAATTGACATTGATTTTGAGGTGGGAGACACGACTTTCATTAAGGTGTCACCATTAAGGAATGTGGTTCGCTTTGGATCTATAGGAAAATCGGCACCAAAATTCGTAGGGCCATTTCCCATAACAGAAAGGATTGGCCAAATAGCCTATAGAGTAAAGCTATCGGAAATACTATCCGGCATTCATGATATTCTCTCATTTACGGAAATGCTTGCATGATACTGCAGAAGTAGTTGAGCCGGGTATACTGGTGGAAGTAGAGGTGGAACGGGAGGCGACAGTTAGACTACTTCCTACCCGTATTCTTGAGACAGAGGTTAAGAAGCTACACAATCGAGAGGTCAAACTGATGAAAGTTCAATGGGGAGATAACCAAGAAGATGCAACTTGCGAGACTGAAGACAAGTTTTGCACTTCGTACCCTTTCATTTTCAAAGGTATGTTCTTAACTTCTTTTCCAAAGCTTTTATTCATGCTTGTTTCTATCATTTAAAGTATATCTTATTGATCAAATCTTCGACCTTTAGGTAGGAATCCCTTGGATGTAAACATGTGTTTTGAGACATGTTATGTTTGATGGATGTAAGTGGACACAAGTGTTTGCTAGTGGTTGCTCATGAATGCATATGCACACACATTAGGCACTATATCGGCTCAATCACTCTTATACTGCATATGGATGTGTGTGCATTTTCTTCTTTTATGGATGAAAGTGGGTGTATCATCATACGAATGTTGCATTTGGATGAATGATTGTGCATACATATAGAACTTACATGTTATAATAGGATTATTTGGATACATATTGGATTCATTGCACTTACATACCTTGCATTAAGGAGATCGACTGAATCAGTAGACCGCATGATCTTCCGCATTAGTAAACTTGATATCAGAGCCAGGTTCTCAGGGTGGGAATACTCAAGCTTGATCAGGATTCTTCTTTCCTTCTGCTTGGAGTTTCTTAGATGTAACACACACCTTTGCATATGTTCATATAAGAAATAGAAATATTTAAGGATAATCGATACCTGTGATTGATGGATGAGTAGATGGGTGATGGATGTTAGGATATACATTCTTCTTAAACTTGAAGATTTCGGGGACGAAATCCTCTAAGTAGGGGAGAATGTAACACCCCGTAATTTTAGCAAAATATTAAAATGATAAACTAAGGAGTACTTAATTAAATATTCAGAATTAAATAAAATGGACTACGCTACTGCGTTTGTCTCGGAATTCTGGTTAAAATAGACAACTGCTTTGCGTAAAACGGACATCGTATGAAAAATATATTAAGGTTTAAAGTTTGTATACGCATAAGACACTTATATATAAATAAAACCATTCCAGAATTTCGAAACAATTCAAAATCACGCTGAGGACATAGGCGGAAACTTCCCGCTCTGCGTGTCAACCTAGGGGTCGACACCATCATAAGCGTGTCGACACCCATGTCGACACTACCAAGGGTGTCGACCCCCATATCGACACCCCCAGATCCGGGGCGGATTCCTATTTCTGAACGTGGACTGAATTCTTGGCTTTTTTCGTTGGCTGATGGCTATAAATAAGACCCTATACCCATTGTTTTATTCATATAAATCAATAGCGATGGTGAGATGCTGCTCCAACTCAGATTAAATTAGCCTTTTCTTCAGCAACGACGTTTCATACGTATTCAGAGATTGCCGATTCAACATCAACACGCTTTCCTCAGTTTTCTTAGATCCATTCTATGTGAGTCTACATTATTTTTAGATATGAATACTTAAAATATTATCTTAACATATTTTTGAATTGGATCTAAGCCTGTGACTAATTGAATCATGTCAGATCTGCCATAATATGTGTATCTAAGTTATTTTGACATGACTATGAATTGGATCTAAGCCTATTACTGTTTATCATGTCAGATCTGCCATTGTTTGTATATCTAATTCACTGATTAGATCTCATCATGCCTGTTTATAATCATTACACTGTGCCTAATTAGTTTTATTATTACATGTACATCAGATCTGTTCCTATATTCTTATCTTGTCATTATGCCCAATTCTGTCACTATATGTTTATTAGCTGCTATGCCTATTCCTTCCATCACATGTAAATTTTGTTATTATGTTTATTTCTATTCTATTCCCTTCTTATTTTTCCTTTTTATAGTCAGGCTACCTTCGAGCCTAGGCGTACCGCTGAAATACGCGAACACATGAAATTGGGAACGAGGGGAAAATGTTAAAATTGGGGTGTAACTTGTATTGTGAAATTTGGGCATAAATTGAATAAAATACATGATATGGATTTGGGGCATAAATCAAACTGTGATTTAGCATCCTAATTTGGGGCATATGGTACATGATAAGTATCACTTGGAAAAGAGGCATGAAAACCTATAATGAAATAGGGATAATTGTTAAAGAAGGAAAATGCCCAGAATTGTAGTAATTAGAAACTGTTACTACCAAAATCAACATCGAAGAAAGCTGGCCGCAAAGGGGTATCAGATAACCAAAAGCTCGCGGAAGGCTCAATAGAAAGTGGGGCCTAACATTGAGAAGAGCGAAAGCAGGAAGACGTAATCCGAAAGGCCGCATCAACCGGCCTCTCCGCCAAAGTCAGTCCGACAAGACCCTTTCGACAATATTGACTCAACGAAAGGCTCCGCATAAAGAAGCACTCTAATCTGGAACCAAAGAAGTTAGAAGCAACAAACCCGACGGATAGAGCCTAAGGGGAAATATTCAATAATGTCATGCCCAAATACCGATACACCTAAAGATGAAAGCGTCGAAGGCACTAACCTGGGAGAATGCGAAGGCCACTTAGAACCAGCTTCCGGAGCATCTACTACATAAATAACGAAAGGTCACGTCCACAAATAAATAAGAGTGACACTAGAAGCCACCCTCCAAGAATACACGCTACCGCAAAGGCCCTACCAGAGGGCTAGTCGGGACCCGGACAGGGATACAAACTACCAATGCTAGTCTACTTAGTACCGAAACCCATAGCGGTTTCAACCCGGCAGCTATCAAAATACACCATGGGGTCGAGCCCCTCCATGTATTCACAATAAAGCCGAGAGCCTACATCCGAGAGTTCATGTCCGTAAGTCCACATTCAAATGCTACCCTCAAGGATTCGAGTATCATAATCTAATGCACCAAAGGCAACCGAAGGTCAAACACCCAAGACCAAAAATAAAACGACCGGCCAAAAGCCCAGGCGGGTCCGATAGCCATACGATGGAAGGGGCCCAGAATGATTATAAATAGGACCCTAGGGATCACATTAGGGAGACTTTTCTCTTATTTTTTTATCCTAAAAACCAACTTAGAAAATAACATCAATGGAGAATTCCACTCTATGACATCTGTATATTTCCATTAAAAGCTTAATGAAAGGAGAACTTCTTATGAAAATTGCTCTGTAAGTGTGTACTTTTATTTCTCTAATTGCAATATTCGCAGTTCATTATCCATTCTATAGAGAAGTTTGAGTTTGCATCCATCAACACCCTCAAATGGCAATCAAACCTCGATCACTGAGTCTAGATCCGATCTGGTAATCCTCACTGAGCCTGCGACTTAGGGCCCTAGCATCCCAATTCCCCACTAAGGTCGATCAGGGCAGAGAACCAATCCACCTGATTTTCCCTTAAGATTTGTCCCCCTTGATCCACTTTCGGTGTTGACAAAAAAAAACGTTAACATTTTTGGCGCTAGAAGGAGGGCCTAAACCTCCGACCTTGTGGTTAACAACCACATAACTACCTGTGCTGTTTCGTCCTAGATCGGATTAGCTTTGAAGAAGCAAAGTTATGAGCAAGAAACCCAGACGAAGGCTTTTAGGATCTCGAGCGGATAATTCGAGAACCACCTGCCGTAGGGTAATGGAGGAGCAAGAGTTAAGAGCAGAGGCTTTGCGAGTAATAAAGCAGAAGAAGAAAATGGGACTACATGCTTACAAGATGGGGAACAACAACTCCTCCCACATAGGACAAACCATGGCGTTCCCACTCAGCAGATCTACATCAGAGGACATTAGCGTTTTCCCCCACTTAAAGGATGCTCTCTACAGGCAAGTTAAGGGAATGATGCTCGAACGCGAAATAATGGACGAATTCAACCACATCGCTGACAAATGGACTAAAGAGATGGCAGCTCGATTCCGAAATATTCCGGAAAAAGAGGATGAAAGTAGAGGAACCACAATTGGGATGATCCAGAGGAGGATTAGACCCCATCAGCGAAAAGGGAAGTGTCCGTCAAAAATACCCCAGCAATACCACCACACTACTTCGAGGGAGAATCTTTACTTCCTAACTAAACATGAACTCGACTATTGGACCTCCACGAAGAAGAGGCCTAAATACGAAACAAAGATAGGAGGACCTTATTGTCATTACCACTTGATGAATGGACACGAGACTAATCACTGTAGAACTCTCGGGAAGCCATCATCAAATTCATCAGTCAAGGTCGATTACGAGAGTTCATCAAAAAATCGAGATGAGTTTGAGAAAATCCTTAGGAAAAGGATTAATACACATATGCTAATATCCAGATAGCCCATCTCTTGGAATTTTAAAAGGAAAACCCAATTAGGGTCCAGTCACTAACGGATTAAATCCCTCGTCATCGCTAAATTGGCCGGGGCGAGGCATCCCCCGAAGGGGGATGGTGTGTTAGTCTTTCTCCATGCCAAAATCAGAGGGGAAGGGTTAAAGCATAAAAAGCATAAGCCGTCGTTTCACACCAGAAATGGTCGTGGAGATGCATCTAAAATTAGCATGCCCTGCCTCTGCTCGTAGAAGAGTACGTCCTGCCTCTGCTAGAACTAAGAACGTTCTACCTCTGCTCACAGAAGAGCACGTCCTACCTCTGCTTATGTTCCGCGTTAACCGCAGAAGGGAATGCAAACCCCTATCATTGCCTATGATAATTACGATAGGGCACCCCTTGGAGGGGGGTGGCGTATAAACCTCTATCAGTGCCTACGATGGCCCATATAAAGCGTCAAAAGAGGAAACTTTAGCTCTGTGTCTACGATGGCCCCATCTAAGTTTCTAAGCCCTTATCATCGCTTACAATGGTCAGGATAAGGCGCTTCCTGGAGGGAGGTTGGGTAAGTCCTTGGGCCCTGCTTATGGATAAGCTAGCCATGCGCTCCGGACGCACAGGCCCAGAGAGTGGCCAACAAAGCACATACATCCCCTGCTTTAACATCAAAATCCCAAAGGGAGGCTCAAGAATCATGTACAACCTCTGCTTTCGGAATCAAATCCGAAAGGGATACTTATTTCAATAATAACCGAAGAAGGTTCCGGTCTTCTACGCCATCACACGAATCTGGGTGGATTCGGCGCTCTACCAATAACCGGAGGAGGTTCTGGTTTTCTATGCTATCACCCGAATCTGGGTGGATTCAGTGCTCTACCCATAACCAGAGGAGGTTCTGGTCTTCTATGCCATCACCCGAATCTGGGTGGATCCAACTCTATATGAATACCGGAAGAGGTTCCAGTCGACTATTATTAACACCCGAATCTAGGATTGATTTGGTGTTTTATAGATACCGAAAGGAGTTCCGGTCTATTATTATCAACATCCGAGTCCAGGACGATCCAACATTGTACAAATAGCAGAGGTGGTCCCGGTCAACTATTATTAACGCCCGAATCTAGGCAAGCCTCAATGTTTCACTGATGCCAAAGATGGTTCCAGTCTATTACTGTCTATGCCCGAATCCAGATCGATTTGGCTCTGAACAAGTGCCAGAAGGGAAGGGGGCAAGTTTTTCACATATTAACACCCAAGACTGGGTGGAAGAAACCCATTGTAAGTATTAGAAGGAGGTTCCAACCGTCGGAATGATAACCCAAAGACCTCCAAGATAGTTATCTAAAGTCAAGACATCCATATGATACCTACGAAAGAAGACCCACAAAATTCGGAAGCGAACGAAAAGCCTATTATCAAAACCGAGGCCAGGCAAGAGAAAAAAGAAAGGTTGTGTTAACCTCTTAAGTAATTCATCATGCAAGAAACTCACATTCATGTCCCATACCAATAGTTATTTACATATTAAAAGATATCAATGCATAAGTTTATTCGTCAAAAAGATTACATCATCGACACCGTTGTCATAAAGCAAAATTATGCGTCACCATCATGAAATATCACTGAACATCTGGGTCCTCCCCATCCTCGGGTAAAGAGGGATCGATGGCATAACGAAGTGCCAGGCCTAGTAACTTGTTAAGTCTTTGAACTTTCCTACTTGTCTCGTCTAAGTGACCGGAAGGTTTGGGCTGGAGCTTCAAAGCTCTATTGTAAGCCCTACACATTGCCCTGAGAGACTTGTTTTCCTTTTCTAAATCAAAAAAACTCGTACGTAAATCATAATTTTCTTCCTGCAAGTGTCTGATTTGGTTGGCGTACCTGATGACGTGGTAGTGAGTATCCTTGATTAGTCTAGTGTCATAGATTCCTTTCATCTCAGCTACCACTCTTTTACACCACTTAGAAATAACTGTTTCCTTTAAACCCGGTGGAGGGTTATTCAAGTAATAACATTTCTGAAGAGTGGAGGCCTTATGTGCTACCACGATGCCAAGGGACGAAGTCCCCGTCATTACAGGGATATTCTCATAACAGTGTACCCACTCTCACACTTTGTAATAACGTTGTTTAAATCAATTTCCAAGCCAATGACACGTTGACAAAGATTTTTTATCTCGTCTTCGAACTCGACGGAGGGTTTAGTCTTTATGTTCGTCCTCAACCCCAGAATGGTTCTATCCTTCTCTTCCAACTGTCTTTTCAAAGCATTCATCCTCTCGGTTAAATGTTTAATGGATAAGTACTGATGTAAGAGCTTCCTTTCATAAGATATAGGAAGCACCTCTCTTACCAGAGGCGTTCCACCCCGGGAGGAAGGGGTCTCGCACTGATCAACCTGACCACAAATATACAAGAAAATGATTACAATTTTATTTTCTTTCTTTTTTACGTTTGAACCCCTCTCCACCTCACCATTACACGGGTTAAATCCGGAGCCTACCAACTATAACATATATGCAGAAAGGCGAATTATAAATACATCACTTTTTCGCACGCCTATTGTTTACATAGTACTTCAGCATGTTTAATCCTAAGATTCCTTAACATAGCTTCATGGTCCTCACTCCACAAGTTCAAGAAGAGCCGAGGGAATGTAATATAAGCACACTCAAGCCCCTCGAGGAGACGCACTTCCTTGAAAGCATGGATATGCGTCGTGCGAAACTCTTTTCTCAACCTACAAGCTGTGCATAATGCCTCCTTATAGTAAATTAAACTCTGTCATAATGCAAATAGTCACATTAGCCCTCGCTGATAGCAAAGGGGAACCCCATACAAGTGTTGCGTAGGTTACGGAAGTGAATATATGTGTGTGTACAACCTGCCCAACATAAAAATGGTTTGAACTTTTGTCACCTAACTCTGCTTAAAGCAGGAAAACAGTTCTTTTTTGTCTATTATAACAACAGGAAACTATTTAAAGTCAAGTATCCAGAAAAGAAAAAAAATGAGGAAGGTACGCCTAAAGAAAAAAGTTATACCCGAAGAGAGGGAACTTCGTGATCAACAACTTCTTTCTACCCCGGAAAGCCAGAAGGGTCGCCTTCTCTAGAGACGGGAGCTACCCCCTTGCCTAAATCGTCCGAAAGACTGTCAATGTATAATAGGTCCTCGACTACAGGGTTACCCCTCCGCGACGCTTCAACTCCTTCCTCACCCAACTTAATCCTTTTCATAACCTGATTCAAGGTGAAGGAAGGAATGAAAGAGGTTCGGAATTTAGAAAGATTTTGAAGGTTGTTAGAAAAAAGTTGAAATAGGGCATCTTCATAGCAATCAGACTTAATCCGTGGGAGATGGACTTGCAAAAAAATCAGAAATCCTATCTTGGGCTGCACAAATGATCTGGGTGGCACGAGAAAGTTCTTCGTCTTTCTTCTGATGCTCATCAGCATGGGTAATCACATCCTCCGCCATCTGATGCTCTAAAGCTGACACCCTGTCGGGAGTTACATCCCTAGCCCGCCTCTCCTTTTCCAAGGCCAACTCAGCATGTTCCAACGAAGCCTTCAGCCTTTCACATTCTTCACTCAAAACTGTGTTGGCCTCCCGAAGCCAATTAATTTTAGTAGCAGAAGAAGAAGGGATGGGCTTAGACACATACAATTTCTTAATAGCTTGGGAAGGTATAAGCACTCAGCTAACAGTTGCGATAGGCAGAAATCCCAAGAACAAAAGGGAAGCGTCATACCTTAAGCTGTTGAGCAATCAGATGCCGATAAAAATCCATCGTGTCAGGAGCAGTGGAAGGCAACGAAATGTCAGAAAATTCAGGTCCGGAGAGTGAGTTTCACAAGATCAGTAAAATCCGATGGAAGGTCAAGAAGCCTCGATGAACCGATAATCAGAGAAGCAGAAGTATAGGGTATAGCACTTATACCTGCTACGGATGTGCTTGAAGAAAACGGTGAGAAGACACCACTTATTACTTTCCTGCCAAAGACGTCCCGGAAGTCGTGTGTAACACCCCACACCCGCTAAGGTCACTCACTAAGGGAATGCCTTAACTTCGGTGGAGTATTTTTAAGTGAATATAGAACAGAAAAATTACAACAAGACAGATATATATTACACTTGAAAATCTAAAACATCATTTCATTGCAGCAGAAGATAAACATGTTTGGTTACAATATCAAAACCAACTAAAACAAGAGTCAAGTACTAAATATCCATCCTGATAAAAACATAAGTACATAATCCCACTACATAACTAATAGCCATAATAGAAAAGATAATCTGAGCTTTACATCAACGGTCCAAGCTCCAAAAGATAGATAAAGCAATTTGATCAAAGCCCACTAGTGCTAGGCCCACTCTGAGAACCTGAGGGTTGGAAAAAAAGATAAAAACAACGGAGTCAGACATAAGTCTGAATGAGCCCTATAACTTTAACAATACAATCATTAAAGTAATTAGGGTATGATATAAACTTGGTACGGTGATGACTGGGGATAAATGACTACACTAAGCAGCCAACTAGACATAGGATGAACTAAGATAACGGTAAAGACGCATCTACCCACCCAAGGGTAATTACTACACTGCCCCACACCTGTCATTCCTAACTTAAAGGTTGATCCCACCCAAGAACTTAGAAAATTTAACCAGTAGTTTCGTGTACCCCTAGCTGACTACATAGGTGCCGTCTGCCCCTATCTCCACTAGGTGTACCCACTACTCCCCAAGCGATCGGCTCCCTAATGTAGATACCCGTGCTGGCCCCACAGTGGGGTGTATCACTCCCCAAAGTGGCAACCCGATATAATCAACGGTGCATGGCTTATACCTACACGATGCAACAACGTCTTACCTACCAGCCCGAGTCCACACATACATATGAAACCCGTTGGACTTGCGTTGCCACCGCTAATCCGTTTTGGCCTCTTATAGTCAAGCCCAGTACGCGTGTCTCGTCCTCGACATGGGTCGAGCCCAATAAGATACATATGGGTTACTGGTTGAAATGGGCCGCCACAAGCTACCCACCTAAGCTTGTCCCTTTTTCTAGTGCATCCCACTTAACCCTTTAATCATGTTTAATTACATGTTTCCACTTGGTTAAGTATTCTAATCGTATTTTCTATTGTCACCCAAGGCAACCCACTAGATTTCCATATGCCACCCAAGGCACTTACTTGATTTCCACATGCCACCCAAGGCACCCACTTAACCCCTTATGCCCCACTACATGCTTATCTGGTTAAGTGTTTCTTAATTGATTAAGAACGTAACCCTTGTAAAGACCTCTCACATTAGACTGTCTTTTATGGCAGCTGGATTTGCCGGTCGGGTCCGGGCAGCCTTACGCCATAACAGAGTCTAACCTCGTGTCTTTACACTTGTCACGTATTTAGTTTATGCCTAAGACATCTCACATTGGGCCAATCATTTGTAGCCGCTGGATTTGCCGGGCGGTTCCGGGCAGTCTTATGCTACAAAAGGGTCCAACCTCGTGTCTTAGTCGATTAATTACACCTAATTAATCACCCCCATAATTTGTATTAATTATCCCTAATTAATTACAAATTTAACGATGTACATAATTGACTCAATTATGTCCATCCACTTTATGGTATGCATAATCATACCAACTTCACACCATTTTATTAACATGAATATTAACCCCATCGTTTCCCACGTAATACGTTGACATGACATACTTAAAAGGGAAGATTCATCACAAACACAATGGGTTCAACTTGCATAACATTAGCATCAACATGGGTTTTAAAGGTTTCAACATGCATATATGACCATAGCATCAAACCCAACTAGCATAAATAATCAACCCAAACTTGCATGAATCACATATGTCATAAAGAGGGTAAGTTGCATAAGTTGCTTATGTCATACAAAGGGGTAAACTTGCATATGAATGTATGACATATAAAGGGGTTAACATGCATATGTATGCATGTCATACAAAGGTGTAAACTTGTACATGTTACTTGCATATAATCAAACACCAAACTTGCATAACATGTCATATATGAACTTGCATATAATCAAACACCAAACTTGCATAACATGTCATATGTTAACTTGCATATAATCAAACACCAAACTTGCATAACATGTCATATGTTAACTTGCATATAATCAAACGCCAAACTTGCATAACATGGTGTCATAATGGATCAATGTTTATCATAGTGATTTGCATAACTAGCATCATGAACATATAGCATAAATTACACCCAACTTGCATAACTTGCTTCATGGGCACATAGCATCAAACTTGCATAACTTGCATCATGAACATATAGCATACAACTTGCATGACTAACATCATGAACATATAACATAAAACTTGCATAACTAACATCATGGACACATAGCATATAATAACATAACTTGCATTGATCCACATACATAACCATAACCTCATTATATCCTATCATAATTAGTTTAGCAATTGCTTGCTAAAGGCATAGAAACTCACAACTTGTTGATTAGCACTCCTATGAAGAAGATTAAGTTGCTAGAGTTGATTAGAAGTTGATTTGAGAAGCTATCTTCCTCTTTAATTTGATGGAGGCTCCTTCAAGTTGCATTTTGACGGCATGATGGCATTGTATCTATTTTTAGTATGGATTAGGGTAGTATTAGGGTGTATTTATTGATTAGTTAAGTGTTTTAGGTCATAGGATTAACCCTAGGATAGTTTAGAGCCATCAGATCTCGTCACAAGCCACCAAACACAGCCCAAAAGCCAAACCAGTGCACCCAGCCAAACTGGCCAAGCCACCTGTGTCGACACTACAGTCGACACGTCCCCATGTGTGTCGACTCCCCAGTCGACACGGGGGTCGACCTGGTGCAGGCGGGAATTTTCCCGCCTAGCCCCATTTCTGCATTTGAAATCTGTTTTTCGAAATTTGAATTTTCTGAAAACTTCTTCGGGCCTTAACTGGGTCATACGGACTCCGATTTTCGAAAACTCAGTCTCTATTTTGCGTATTTTTCCGAGACGAACGCAATGGCATAGCCCGTTTCCCTTGATTCAGATCTTAAAATTTATTTCTGCCCTGATTTATATTATTACAAGTTATCCAACATACGGGGTGTTACATTCTCCCCTACTTAAAGGATTTCGTCCCTGAAATCTCTAAGTCTAGAAGAACGTATCCTACCAACCAAACAACCATCTACTAAACCATCAAACACTGGCATCCATTGTCCTTAAAGTTTCTAATGCTGTATGAACATATGCAAAAAGTGTGTGTATATGTTCCCTGTCTAATGCAAAATCAGGCGGTCTACTGATTCAGTTGACCTCCTTAATGCAAACCATGATAGTGCCATGCATCCAATATGTATGCGAAAGAACCCTATCGACACATACTATTTCTACATGTGTGCACAACCATACACCAAAATGCATCATCCATATGATAACACAACCATTATACATCCATTAATATAGCTACCTACACGCAATTATATGCAATATGCAATATGAAGTGACTGAGCCGATCTAGTGTCTAAAGTGTGTGTATATGCATCCACGAGCAACCACTAGCAAACACTTGCATCCACACGCATCCATCAATCATAACATGTCTCAAACACATGTTTCAACCATAGGTTTACCCTATCTTAAGGTCAAAGGTACTAATGAGAGGACATACTAAAGATAAGATAAGTACTAGACAAAGATAAAGGAGAAGTTAAAAGACATACCCTCAAAAAGGAATGGGTACCGTGAACGCATCTTCGCTTCTGTCTCCCAAGTAGCATTGCTCTCATCCTCTCCCCATTGTACTTTGACTAGTCGAACCTCTCTGTTTCTCAACTTCCTAATCTCTGACCCAAGGATGCGGGTAGGAGCTCGTCGAATAGTCGCATCACGCTCTACCTCCACTTCTCTAAGCAAGCTCGGCTCTACCACCTCTGCGGTCTCATGTAGGCACTTCCTCAAATGTGACACATGGAATACGTCATGTACACCACTAATTCTTTCGGGTAAATCCACTCTATATGCCATCTGTCCAATCCTTTCTTAATAGGAAACGGCCCTACAAACCTTGGTGCTAACTTCCCAACGGACCCAAAGTGAACAACATTCCGTAATGGAGATACTTTGACAAAGACCATGTCCCCAGCATCAAACTCAAGATCCGTCCTCCTCTTACCCGCGTAAGATTTCTGCCTATATTGCGCTGCTTTCATCCTTCTTCGAATCAAATCAATCTTTTCCGAAGTCTCTCTAACCATATCAGGCCCAAGCAAGATCTTATCCGTAGACTCCCACCAACATGTAGGTGATCGACAAGGCCTTCCGTAAAGAGCTTCGAAAGGAGCCATACCAATACTAGACTGAAAGCTGTTATTATATGCGAACTCCACTAATGGAAGATGCTCTTCCCATGTACCTCCAAAATCTAAGATACAAAGCCTCAAAAGGTCTTCCAAAACACGATTCACCCTCTCGGTCTGACCGTCCGTCTGAGGATGATATGCGGTGCTCAAACACAACTGAGTCCCTACCGCCTCTTGCAAACTCTTCCAAAACTCGCTAGTGAAGATAGGATCTCAATCGCTCACTATGCTAGAAGGTACACCATGCAACCGAAATACCTCTCGAAGGTAAACTGAAGCTATCCATGGAGCAGTCCTCTTACTCTTTATGGGTATAAAATGGGCGCTCTTAGTAAGTCTGTCTACCACAACCCAAATTCCCGTATTACCCTTCCTCGATCTCGGTAACCCATCAATAAAATCCATCGAGACGCTATCCCACTTCCATTGCGGAACCTCCAATCGGTGAAGCAACCCACCGGGTTTCTTTTGCTTCGTTTTCACTTGTTGGCACACCAAGCATCTAGCGACATACTCGGCCACATCTTTCTTCATACCGGCCCAAAAGAAAACTCTCTACTAGCTTCTCAAAGGTGGCCCCCATAGGGATGTGAGTCATAGCCAATCCATGCATCGGTTCATTCAAGCCTTTAACGAACCTCAAAGCCTTCTTCTCCGGTGTATTCACCATGTCTATGCCAAACCTTGCCAATTGATTAAACTTGTTGACATATTCCTTCACTGATAGGTTTCCTTGCTTTAGAGTCAAGAACCTTTCCATATACAGATTTTCTTCCGCCCGCTAAGGTCACTCACTAAGGGAATGCCTTAACTTCGGTGGAGTATTTTTAAGTGAATATAGAACAGAAAAATTACAACAAGACAGATATATATAATACTTGAAAATCTAGAACATCATTTCATTGCAGCAGAAGATAAACTTGTTTGGTTACAATATCAAAACCAACTAAAACAAGAGTCAAGTACTAAATATCCATCCTGATAAAAACATAAGTACATAATCCCACTACATAACTAATAGCCATAATAGAAAAGATAAGCTGAGCTTTACATCAACGGTCCAAGCTCCAAAAGATAGATAAAGCAATCTGATCAAAGCCCACTAGTGCTAGGCCCACTCTGAGAACCTGAGGGTTGGAAAAAAAGATAAAAACAACGGGGTCAAACATAAGTCTGAGTGAGCCCTATAACTTTAACAATACAATCATTAAAGTAATTAGGGTATGATATAAACTTGGTACGGTGATGACTGGGGATAAATGACTACACTAAGCAGCCAACTAGACATAGGATGAACTAAGATAACGGTAAAGACGCATCTACCCACCCAAGGGTAATTACTACACTGCCCCACACCAGTCATTCCTAACTTAAAGGTTGACCCACCCAAGGACTTAGAAAATTTAACCAGTAGTTTCGTGTACCCCTAGCTGACTACATAGGTGCCATCTGCCCCTATCTCCACTAGGTGTACCCACTACTCCCCAAGCGATCGGCTCCATAACGTAGATACCCGTGCTGGCCCCACAGTGGGGTGTATCACTCCCCAAAGTGGCAACCCGATACAATCAACGGTGCACGGCTTATACCTACACGATGCAACAACGTCTTACCTACCAGCCCGGGTCCACATACGCGTATGAAACACGTTGGACTTGCGTTGCCACCGCTAACCCGTTTTGGCCTCTTATAGTCAAGCCCAGTACGCGTGTCCCGTCCTCGACATGGGTCGAGCCCAATAAGATACATATGGGTTACTGGTTGAAATGGGCCCCCACAAGCTACCCACCTAAGCTTGTCCCTTTTTCTAGTGCATCCCACTTAACCCTTTAATCATGTTTAATTACATGTTTCCACTTGGTTAAGTATTCTAATCGTATTTTCTATTGCCACCCAAGGCAACCCACTAGATTTCCACATGCCACCCAAGGCACTTACTTGATTTCCACATGCCACCCAAGGCACCCACTTAACCCCTCATGCCCCACTACATGCTTATCAGGTTAAGTGTTTCTTAATTGATTAAGAACGTAACCCTTGTAAAGACCTCTCACATTAGACTGTCTTTTATGGCAGTTGGATTTGCCAGTCGGGTCCGGGCAGCCTTACGCCATAACAGAGTCTAACCTCGTGTCTTTACACTTGTCACGTATTTAGTTTATGCCTAAGACCTCTCACATAGGGCCAATCATTTGTAGCCGCTGGATTTGCCGGGCGGTTCCGGGCAGTCTTATGCTACAAAAGGGTCCAACCTCGTGTCTTAGTCGATTAATTACACCTAATTAATCACCCCCATAATTTGTATTAATTATCCCTAATTAATTACAAATTTAACGATGTACATAATTGACTCAATTATGTCCATCCACTTTATGGTATGCATAATCATACCAACCTCACACCATTTTATTAACATGAATATTAACCCCATCGTTTCCCACGTAATACGTTGACATGACATACTTAAAAGGGAAGATTCATCACAAACACAATGGGTTCAACTTGCATAACATTAGCATCAACATGGGTTTTAAAGGTGTCAACATGCATATATGACCATAGCATCAAACCCAACTAGCATAAATAATCAACCCAAACTTGCATGAATCACATATGTCATAAAGAGGGTAAGTTGCATAAGTTGCTTATGTCATACAAAGGGGTAAACTTGCATATGAATGTATGACATATAAAGTGGTTAACTTGCATATGTATGCATGTCATACAAAGGTGTAAACTTGCACATCTTACTTGCATATAATCAAACACCAAACTTGCATAACATGTCATATATGAACTTGCATATAATCAAACACCAAACTCGCATAACATGTCATATGTTAACTTGCATATAATCAAACACCAAACTTGCATAACATGTCATATGTTAACTTGCATATAATCAAACACCAAACTTGCATAACATGGTGTCATAATGGATCAATGTTTATCATAGTGATTTGCATAACTAGCATCATGAACATATAGCATAAATTACACCCAACTTGCATAACTAGCTTCATGGGCACATAGCATCAAACTTGCATAACTTGCATCATGAACATATAGCATACAACTTGCATAACTAACATCATGAACATATAGCATAAAACTTGCATAACTAACATCATGGACACATAGCATATGATAACATAACATGCATTGATCCACATACATAACCATAACCTCATTATATCCTATCATAATTAGTTTAGCAATTGCTTGCTAAATGCATAGGAACTCACAACTTGTTGATTAGCACTCCTATGAAGAAGATTAAGTTGCTAGAGTTGATTAGAAGGTTATTTGAGAAGCTATCTTCCTCTTTAATTTGATGGAGCCTCTTTCAAGTTGCATTTTGACGGCATGATGGCATTTTATCTATTTTTGTATGGATTAGGGTAGTCTTAGGGTGTATTTATAGATTAGTTAAGTGTTTTAGGCCATAGGATTAACCCTAGGATAGTTTAGAGCCATCAGATCTCGTCACAAGCCACCAAACACAGCCCAAAAGCCAAAATAGTGCACCCAGCCAAACTGGCCGAGCCACTTGTGTCGACAGGGGTGTCGACACTACAGTCGACACGCCCCCATGTGTGTCGACTCCCCAGTCGACACGGGGGTCGACCTGGTGCAGGCGGGAATTTTCCCACCTAGCCCCATTTCTGCATTTGAAATATGTTTTTCGAAATTTGAATTTTCTGAAAACTTCTTCGGGCCTTAACTGGGTCATACGGACTCCGATTTTCGAAAACTCTGACTCTATTTCGTGTATTTTTCCGAGACGATCGCAACGGCATAACCCGTTTCCCCTGATTCAGATCTTAAAATTTATTTCTGCCCTGATTTATATTATTATAAGTTATTCAACATACGGGGTGTTACATCGTGGAGGTAGGAGTATTAGGCTTCAACCTCTTAATTGGCGAACCAACAGGGGATTCGGCTAACCTCTTGAGAGAGGCCGCGGTAGCCCGGTTCAAGGCATTGGTAGGATTTGGGGCTTTCGCAATCGGAACCCCTAACCAAATGAAGGGTTGGGAAAAAGTCGAGAGCGTGAAATAGTGGTGTCGAAAGGAGATCTCAACATAGAAACTGTTAAATCAATAAAACGTACCTGAGAATAATGGAAATGAAGGAGAAAACACTTCCGAACCTGCCAATAAATGACTAGTACCGAGGAGGCAGATTGGTGGAAGCCTCAATATCTTCTGACCATGAGGAAGGAGATTGTAAAAACACATCTTATCCTTGGTTAATAGAGCGGATTGACTCAGCGGATTTTCGAGCAATTCCAAAATGAGCTTAGATACGCAAGATCCGCACTCGGTTAGGAGCACCTCCTCAGAAGCAAAATCTGAAAGAAAGGAATTAAAGATGCATGGAAAACAGGAAAATAAAAACTTACGAAAGGTCAAGGGAACTTACTACAATCAACAATTTGGCAAGAAACTCCGGCATGACATTTAAAGAAAAAGAATTGGTCTTCCCAGAGTACAACCTTGCCTGCACCATCACTGACAACCTTCCGTAAAGGGGTAACATGAAATAATAGAAGCACATCATCCATTGATAAGCACAACAAGTGATAGACAAGATTTGATGTAAGAGAAACTTAACCTAATTCCAGAGCTAGAACTTACAAACATAAGAGTAATGTGTAAGTGCTCGGTGGAAATTGAATTGGTGCGACTACCAAATCCTGCAGAAGTCGAAGCACAAAGGGTGGAAAAGGAAATAAACCCTCATGCTAGACATGAATGGCGGAGTAGGAAAAATAACCATCAGGAGGATTCATGATATCATAACGGTCAGCAGCAGGAACGGCCTCCACATCATCCATTCCAAAACTCATGAGAATGGAGTTAACCTCATCCTGAGAAGTAACCGGCGATTTCTTCAAAAGAAATTTTCTCCTTCGAGAAAGACCATAAGCACCAACGGGTGATAAACCAGAACTCATCTTATCAGATCCGACACTGCCAGGTGATATAATTTCGTGAACATATGGAGTTTATATCCCACCTGTTAGAACATTTGGAAGAGATTATGCTTAAGCCTATTGGTAACGAGTAGTCACAAAATAATGAATGCTTTAATACGATTATGAGCCCCAAACCTTAGAATTGATATTTGAGGAAAGGGTAAGTAGGTTGATTGCCAAGAAACTACCTTTTGGTTGTTAAGATAAAAACAATTTGTACCCGATATGCAAAACCTTAAGCAATTTTAGGCATACAATATAATTCCCCAATTAGAAAATTAAATGCTCAGCAAGGATTTAAGCAATAAGTTTCTTGCAATGAACTTCAGATCTTCAGTGAACAAATAATCTGGTTCGAGAAATTAATATTACAGGTAAAAGGTGAAGAAAAACAGTGGTAATTATGCAAAGATATTTACCCAAAGTTACACCACTTAAACAAGGACCAATCAATGTTCTCCTGCCAAGGAAGATTAAAGGACTCCGATATGACGCTTCAGAAGAAATCTGAAGTTTGACTTGAAAAGTCGAAAATACCCCTTCACCCGGGGGAGGGGGGGAGGGGGGGAGGGGGAATGTTACTACCAAAATCAACATCGAAGAAAGATGGCGGCGAAGGGGTATCAGATAACCGAAAGCTCACGGAAGACTCAATAGAAAGTTGGGCCTAACAAAGAGAAGAGCGAAAGCAGGAAAACGTAATCCAAAAGGCCGCATCAATCGGCCTCTCCGCCAAAGTCAGTCCGACAAGACCCTTTTGACAATATTGACTCAACGAAAGGCTCCGCGTAAAGAACCACTCTAATCCAGAACCAAGGAAGTTAGAAGCAACAAACCCGACAGACGGAGCCTGAGGGGAATCTTCAATAATGTCCTGCCCAAATACCGATACACCTAAAGATGAAAGCATCGAAGGCACTAACTAGGAAGAACACGAAGGCCACTCAAAACCAGCTTCTGGAGCGTCTACTACATAAATGCCGAAAGGCCACGTCCACAAATAAATAAGAGTGACACTGGAAGCTACCCTCCAAGAATACAGGCTACCGCAAAGGCCCTACAAGAGGGCTAGCCGGGACCCGAACAGAGATACAGGCTATCCATACTAGTCTACTTAGTACCGAAACCCGTAGCGGTTTTAACCCGAAAGCTATCAACATACACCACCGGGTCGAGCCCCTCCACGTATTCACGATAAAGCCAAGAGCCTACATCCGAGAGTTCATGTTCATAAGTCTACATTCAAAAGTTACCCTCAAGGATTTGAGTATCGTAATCTAATGCACCAAAGGCAGCCGAAGGTCAAGCACCCATGACCCAAGAATAAAACGACTGACCAAAAGTCCACGTGGGTCCGATAACCATACGACGGAAAGGGCCTAGAACGATTATAAATAGGGCCCTAGGGATCACATTAGAAGGGACTTTTATCTTACTTTTGGTATCCAAAAAAGCAACCTAGAAAATAACATCGATGGAGAATTCCACTCTATGAAATCTGTGTATTTCCATTAAAAGCTTAATGAAAGTAGAACTTCTTAAGAAAATTGCTCTGTAAGTGTGTACTTTTATTTCTCTAATTGCAATAGTTACAGTTCATTATCCGTTCTATAGAGAAGTCTGAGTTTGCATCCATCAACACCCTCGAATGGCGATCAAACCTCGATCACTGAGTTTAGATCTGATCTGGTAATCCTCAGTGAGCTTGCGACTTAGAGCCCTAGCATTCCAAATCCCCACTAAGGTCGATCAGGGAAGAGAACTGATTTTCCCTTAAGATTTGTCCCTGTTGATCCACCTCTGGTATTGACGAAAAATATCATTAATAGAAACTGTAACTGTGATTAGACACAAAGTTAGATTACACTTGTGGTGGAAGTCTGCTCAGACCCGACCGGTATATCCAGCAACCACAAGTGGTGAATCTAATGTGAGGGTTCTAAGTGCATAAACGTGTAACATGCTAAGACACGAGTTTAAGTTCGACTTGTGGAAGAAGTCTGCCCGGACCTGTTCGGCTTATTCAACACCCACAAGTTGTAGGCTTAATGTGGGAGGTCTAGAGCATTATAACCATAAATTAATAAATGGTAATGAATACTTAACCTGGTTGAATCCATGGGGATTACATTGACATGCTAAATTGAGTAGGGGTTAAGTAAACTTGCTTGAAAAAATGAGAGGGTTAAGTATATCTTGGGATGGTGGTAATATTTATATATAGGCCCACAAACATAACCTGTAGGGTTATGCAATCTTATTACACTAGTAGGGCATAACCTGTGGAAATCCTAATAGTAGGGATGCAACTATGGGGGGAAGCTTGTATCATCTTGTGTGTGGGACCCATTTCAGTCAGTAACCCATATTTAGGTATCGAACGAGTACTCCGAACTAGGTCGGAGTCGGGGCACGCTTACTAGGCTGATTGTAAGAGATAAAAACCGAAGGGGCGGTGTGGGCGGCGCATTCCGACGGGGTCATGTGAGTGCATGGGTCCGGATAGGGGAGGATTAAGATGTCGTGACACATGTATATATGGTTTTGCACATCCTGAAAACGAAGGGTTGTCACTTTAGGAAGTGATACATCCTAATGTGGGGCTAGCACATGGTATCTACGGAGTAGGGAGCCGATCGATTGGGGTAGTAATTAGGGTACATGTAGACTGTGGCATGTTTAGGAGCCCATTGTTATCATTTGGGGTAACTCCGGTATATTTAGTTAGGCTTCCTGTTATTGTATCGGGTAAAACCTCTCACAAGAAGTATGCCTAAGTCTACCACCTTATACTTGTAGGGGATCATCTTGTTTATACGACACTAGTATTGGTGCAGAGAAAGAAAAGAGTTAGGGAAGCGCTATTTATTCTATCATGTTTATCGTGTTGCCTTGTTATACCTGCCTTATTGTTCTGTTAACTGTCTCTCCAATTTATATGTCTATCATGATACTTTTACTTATTTATATGCTAAAAGTAACTAGACTCGCCAGACTTTATGTCTGGCCTATTTTGTTTCCGCTACTTTCTCTTCCATTCCTTCCCAGGTTCTTAGGGTGGGAATACTCAAGCTTGATCAGGATTCTGCTTTCATCCTTCTTGGAGCTGCTTATATGTACTGCTTGATTTCATATCTCTCTATTATGGCTACCTTTCGGGGATTATGCTTCTTTTATTATTGTACTCTGATGATTTAAGTACGAGACAGAAGTTTTAAATTGACGTACTGGGTTTTATGCATTTTAGACTTGTGATGTAACTATGTTTTGAACCACGATGTTTTCTGCTTAATAAAAGTTTTAAATTTTGCTGCTATTTTATACTTGTCTTGTAATGTTTCTATTTCTGTTTACCTATAACGCTTCACGAATCTTTATGCATTCTCTTAACGAGTGACATTAACGGATGTGGGGTGTCACACTCTCCCTCTCCTCCCCACCACATGAAGCCCAACACCATTTTTCTCCAATCGTTTTATGTTTTATACTTTCTTATACTTCCTGTTGGTGGTTATAGGGTTGGCTAGCATCCATTAAACCCATTTAATGGACGCTAGAGGTCTGGCACTCATTAAATGGAAGCAAAATCATTGTAGATATCCAAGGCGTAATCAACTGGAGATGCTCTAATAGTGCATGTTGTAGCTTTTAAGTGTGCCTCAAAACACATAAGGTAAGCAAATACCAAATACAATATTTTAAGGGTTAATCATGACGTGAATAACTACCAAAATAAAGATTGATTTCCAATTGCAACAAATAATACTACAGCCCGTCTTTTATAAGGGAGCTTTACTAGGGCTGTTATGGTAATGTTACCATTACCATTTGACAAATACCGTTATCATACCATTTTTACTGATATATCAGAATTGTTTACTGTTACCATTACCGATCAACTATTATACAAAAGGCTAATATATCGATAATCTGGAAACCGTTACGCTGGTAGGTAAATTACCATTTATCCATCAAACTTTGTTTCTTGATCTGTTTTTATACACAATGCATCTTTATCATACTATATGTAATTATAATTAATAAATAACATAAATGAAAAAGGAAATAAGTATATTATGGACTATATCACCTTATTATTGAGCTAATTTAATCGCTTATTTGGTTCTAAATGCATGTGATAAAGCATATGAAATGAGTATACATATACTTCAAATTAACTGATAAAATTACCGTTACCGTTGTATTAAATAAACATTAGCGATAATTTACCATTAAAAATGGAAATTTTGCCGTTTGCATACCGTTTTAACTGGTATACCGATTTAACTAAAAAATGGTTACCAATCGGCTGGTAATGGTATGGAAATTTACAGATACCATAACAGTCCTATGCATAACCACTGATTTGGTTGATTAAGCTACAAGGTTATCAATAAGGAAGAAAGCTCAAAGAGATAACTTCTAGGTAGAGCTATCAATGGATACTCAAAAAATCAAAATTTCATAAGCATCCCTATCCAAAAGTGGGTAATTATCCTATTTTCGAGAAAATGAATGCGGATGCAGAAACATGTACATTGGCGTTTGAAAATTATCCATATGTCTATTTTCAGGATTATAGTTTAAATTATGTTTGTTTTATGGAAAGAAAATTATTTATTGTTTCATTGAATCAAAAGTTTACTTTTATTAGCATTGAATGCATATTAATTGGTTAAATCTATTTATTAGCATTATGTTTGCTTATTTTTAATACTTCAATAATCAATTGGATTGAAAAAACTTAATGTAAGCTAAAAATTTCATTTATGTTCTTTGGTTTATTGATAGCTAAAGGATTAGATAATTGTCCGATATCCATTTGTACCCACGGATGTGGATATCTGATATCTGAAATAATTTTATATGCAGATACAGATATGACACTATCTATATCTGAAAGCTTTCGCTGATAGGCCTGTTGTTAAACTTAGAAAGAAAGTACATACAAAGTTATGCATCAACAATTAAAGTAGACTCAAGCAAATAACATCATATAACCTGCTAGATATGAATTGTTACTTCCCATAAGAAAGAAATCAACATGCATCACTATGGATATGTATACATAAACCAACAGTCCACTCCCCACACATCCATCATATCCCCAAAACGACCACCTAGGAAACTTCACCAAAAAACTCTAGATAAACGACAAAAACATCGAGGCGGACCCCTATTAAAAATCACATAACCCTAGGAGTTCTCTTAGAGATCAATACTAATCACAAAGGATGATTCCTATGGGCTTGGTTTTTCCTGGGGATGGGTGAATTCTTGATCTCCAGGTCTTTTAAATGGATTTTCAGTTGGATATATGGGGGTTATTCCTTATGAATACAGAATGGATAAATGATTATATGGAATTTTCTTCTCTCTTGCCTACCCTATGCCATTTTTATTGTAACAACCCGCATTTTACGTATCGGGGGATCGTAAAATATTTTTATTTTATTCCCTGAGGGTTGGATCATTCTTATATTTTGATATATTGCTTATGGGGATATGGAACATGTCCATAATTTTTACCAATTTTAGTTGTGACTATTTTCCCCCTGTCAGTTTTGTACAGGGCATAACTTTTTACTAGGTTCAAATTAGGTGCTGAGATCGATTTCATTGGAAAGGAAATGGTGTTGCCAATTCCATAGAGTGGTTAAAGATTTGGTCTGGAGATTTGGAAGGAATCACTATTTTAGTGTTTCACAATTTCTGTTTAGGTTTTATAAGCCATTGATTGACTAATTTGGTGTGGCCCATTAGTGGGCTGGTTTGAGACTATAGACAGGGTTTAGAGGCATGGAGAGAGAGAGAGAGTTGCTTTTCTTCATTCTCTCATTTGGTTGAGCTTTGATCCTCCTTGTTCGATCAAATACACCTTTCCACCATTGAAATTCTATATCTACGCGAGAAGATTAAAGATATACATCAATAAAAGTTAGATCTACATCGAGTGAAGGAAGATCGCATCAAAGTGAGAGGTTTGGAGATCATTCTTCGTTGTCCGAATTGGGAATTTAACAATTTCAATTTTTTTTGAAGAATTAGTGAGTAAAAAGCATCTCTCGCACGGATTCAATCGAGTATATGAGTTGGTTGAACTAATTTTCATCATTTACTTGTTGTTTTCACCTAGATCTACATCATGTAAGTATATTTTAATTTTAATCACCATAGGATCTAATCTAGCAACTTAAATCAGTAATTTTTTATGTTAATTCATAGGTTTATGCAAGTTTAGATCCATTATTTTTGTTTATTCATTGATTTATCTTGATTTGGTGAATCCTATATGATTATTGATGAATAACTGTCGGTTTAGTGTTGTTGATGATTTCATAAAGTGTTGATGGTTGAATTAGACGATTTGGATGAGTAGTTTGCAGTAATGTTGTCATTTAGTGACGATTTGGTAAAGATTAGAGCTAAATTGGTTAGATCTGGAGTCGGGTCGTTTTTGCTAGATCATTGATGACGTGACATGGAGCTTAGGTAATTTTCTTGTTGCTTAAGAAATGGATGGGCAAAGGCTTCCGGTCGTTGGAGCCAGGTTGTTCATGCATAGTTCGGGTTGCAGGAAGCATGCAAACACAATACAAAGATGGGTCGTTTGTGTTGGAGCAGGTCAGGTCGCGAGTACTAGGTCTGCTAAGTCCGTGGTGCATGGGTCGTTCTAAGTAGGTCGGCCACTATGGCACAAGTGCATTGTAAAATCAGGTCATGGCTTCCGTAGGTCGGGTCGCGCAAGTGTATGTAAGGCGGGCCATTCCGAGTTAAGTCGTGGGTCCTTCGAGTCATTGGCTCTAGGTAGGATGGAGTCAGGTCACCAAGGGAAGGTCAGGTCATTAACGACCTGGGAAGGTCGGGTCGTTAGATGACTAAAACGACTTAGGGATGAGTCAAAGAGATCGACCCGATTATTGTGGACCATAATTTGTTGTTATTTTTATTTGGGATTGAATGTGACTTCAAAGTAAATTCAGCAGAAACGTCGAAGAGTTGTGGTGTGTTCGTTGATCGTCGTAATGCAATGAATGTGGAGAAGACTCAAGTGTGTTTTGAGCTCGTGGATAATGGCTGATCAAGTATGTTCGAGCTTATGAGAGTCAACAGTGATGACGGCTAGATTTATGGAGGTCGGGGAATTATCGTGGTCGTAGGTTCTAGCGGACTCAAAATAGGGTATAATGAGGACGTCCAAAAGACTACAAGTGACTGGTCTAGTACCCGGAGCTCGACGGGTCTAGATACGTTTCGTCGTATGGCGTATGGAGTTTTGCTAGAACCAGGGTTTACGATTGGCCCTTAACAGTCGATGGCAAGGTGTTCAACTGGTCATATAATTAACGATAGTTTCATAGCAGAATTAGTGCTGATAGCCAGAGTCATGGATGATGATTGTTTGCTTGTATCATCTTGTGTAGATTATTCGACGTCGAGGAGATATCTCTTGGGTTCTTGTCTGGTGTTGGTTTAGGCCTTCGGGGCTTATGCTTGGGAGATGTCGATATCCATTAGGATGGTCTACGCTTGATAACTATTGCCATGAATGTATTGTTTATTTCTAATTGATTGTTGTAAAGGTTATCACTGTCGGATGTGGGGAAGAGGGTTTAGGTTCTTCTCTATTGATGTTGGTAGATTAGTTGATTAATTTGCCTATTCTTAGGTACTTCATTGATGATATTAGTTAGTTGTTTTGTCGCTCATTAAGAATATTTTCTAACTCAAGATTTTATGTCCCCCTCCTATTACCTTGGGATGTTCATTTGATTGTGGATGGGTAGACTAAATAGAAGGTGGCAGGTGATATCTTGATGAGGACTATGCTGCTGAGCGATGACGAGCAGGAGGCTGGCGTATTATTTCCTACTATCTAGTATTTTTGTTTCCGTTGTTTGATGTATTCTCTACGTGTTGTAGAGAGGCCTTTTGTGCAGAGTTTGATGATGTAATCCAATGATGTTGTGGATATTCTTGGATGATATGGAAGTTTTAAAATTCTGTGCAATTATGCTTTGTTATTATTGCCTATTGTATATGTTTTATTATACTTTATCCTTGCACTATGAATTATACAATAGGTTCCGTTTATGTTATCTTACAATGAGGATCATTCACAGCTACCTAGCACGTCTTTCAGCGCATTATTTCCCTTGTTAAGTGCAAGAGTTGTGGGCGGTCATCACATTTGTTATCAGAGCTCTAGTTATCGATTTTAGCCAAAATTCAAGAACGTAATTACGTATGAGAGATGTATTTGTAGATTTTGATGGATGTATACTATACATAAGTGTATTGTATAGTAGCATTTGAACTCCTTTGCAGTTTATCTCATATGTGGACTAATCATTCTATTTTGAGTCGTCGAACGACGAGAAACACTACAAGGGATGGGTTTGAGGCTGGAAGGGCAGGAGATGGTAGCTAGCTAAGAGCTTCAACAGTTATACCAAAACATCTGGTTATTTTTTGGGACATGATGGCAGTAGTCATACTGAGGATGCCCATTCCAGAAGCGGTTGTAAAGCATGGTGTTCCAGAAGATGAGTTACGAAGAAGTATAGCTTTGGAGAGACTTTGACGTCGATTTAAGGAGTGAGAAGGAAGGATCAGTGCTGCAAAGAAGCTGAATAAGAAAAGCTATAGAAAGGGAATGATGGTCAAAAGATGAAATCTAAGATGAATATCATCCTCTTTACTTGTCACCTGAAGGGCTATTATTCCATGGATTGTAAGAAGCCAAAAGGTGAGAGGCGGTGCTATAACTGCGGCAAGACTGGACACGAGAAGAAAGACTCTCCATATTTTCTAAAGAATAAGCAACCAAAAGAAGCATGTGTTCTGGAAGCTATTCTAATTTCCTATTGTATTCCTAATGAGAATTAGGAGGACTTGTTTTTGGTTAAGGTATGATTCCAGCAAGTAATGTTCGTTTGGGTTCTGTTTGGTACTAGAGCATCGCCTTCTTTCACTTGTTATAAGACTGTATGCTGAATGGGTTTAGAATATGAAATTGTAATAGACTTTTTGTTGTGACTAATCTAGTTGGGGTTCGTCTAGTTTGTGTATGATTTGTCGTGGTCTAGTGTTGTCGAGTCATGGTAGCTCCTTTGTGTGTGAATGCTTTATTTTGAACTTTATTGGGTTTGGGATTATTCTACGTATGGATTGGCTCAAGAGGTATGTATCAAAAGTGGAATTGCAAGAAGCTAGAAGTGATAGTCAGGAATGTGGAAGGGAAAATGGTTGTAATTCGATGTAAGCCCAAAGATGGTGTCTTCATGAGCTATTTATATTCGCTTGTGATTCCATGGGAAGACTTGTCATCGGTGCTGCTCGCAAGTGAGTTTAATGATGTCTTTGAAGAGGTCAAAGGGTTGCCGCCGCATTGCGAGATTGAGTTCAAAATCTATTTGTACGAGACTGCTAGACCTATCGTCATGCCTCTTAGGCAGATGGCACCTAAGGAACACCGAGAGTTAGAGGTGTAAGTACGTGACCTTTTGGAAAAAGGATTCATTCGGTGAAGTGTATCCGAGTAGGGTGCACCAGTTGTGTTTGCAACCAAGGCAGATGGATCTTTAAGATTGTGTGTGGACTATCATGAGCTGAATAAGGTGTCAAAGAAGAAAAAAATATCTATTGCCGAGGATAAACGACTTATTCGATCAGCTTCACGAGGCCAAAGTGTTTTCTCGGATGGATTTGGCAATGGGATTCCACCAGTTGAGGGTGACAAAGGATAGTGTGCTAAAAACCGCTTTTAGGATGCTATCCGGTTTCTTCAAATGGTTAGTAATGCCATTCGAGTTGACTAACGCACCAGTGTATTTCATGGGTCTGATTAATAGGGTTTTCAGAGATCAACTGAACAGGTTTGTGCTTGTGTTCGTGGATGATATTCCGGTTTACTCACGAAATGAGGAAGAGCACAAGACGCACTTGCAAGTTGTTTTGGAAATCTTGTGAAAGCATCAGTCGAGACATAATTTTTCAAAGTGTCACTTCTGAAAGAGCGAAGTGAGGTTCTTAGGCCATGTTGTTTTTGGAAATGGAATAGTCGTTGAGCCCGCTAAAGTGGTAGCAATCCAGGACTAGGATAGACTTAAGAATGCGATGGATGTTCGGAGTTTCCTTGGGTTGGCGGGATTTTATCGACGTTATATAAAGGATTTCTTCAAGGTAGCTGCACCATTAATATGATAAATGAAGAAGAACCAAGTGTTCACATGGGATGCAAAGTGTGAGCAAGCTTTTGGAATCCCGAAAGAGAGACTGACGAGTGCTTCTGTTTTGACGATTTCAGATGGGAATGAAAAGATGGTGGTTTACACTGATGCTTGCGTTACTGGATTTGGAGGAGTGCTGATGCAAAATGATAAAGTTATGGCCTACGCAAGTCGATTGCTGAAGCCGCATGAAAGGAATTTTCCAACTCATGATTTGAAGTTGGCAGATATTACCTGTTGTGAGTTCGATTCGAGTTGTTTACGGATCACAAATCATTGAAGTAACTTTTCTCCTAAAAGGATTTGAATCTTTGATAGCAATGTTCGTTAGAGTTTCTAGCATCGTATTATTTTGGTATTGCCTATACTCCTTGTAAAGGTAACGCAGCGGCAGATGCCTTGAGTCGAAGACACGCAAGTTTGGGAGTGATGTTTACGAAATGGAAGCACATCGAGTACTTGGCATGATTTGATTTCAGACCACAGTGTGAGTTGGAAGTTGAAATGTTGGCAAGCTTATAGATAAGACCTAGGATTAGGGTTGTCAATGGGTTGGGTTGGGTCGGGTTCGGGTCAGGTCAAGTCGTGATCGGGTTGAGTTCGTGTCAGGTCAGCTCAACCCGTTTATTAAACGGGTCGATTTCGGGTTGAGCCATTAATAATCGTCCGGGTTTCGGGTTTGATTCGTGTAACCCGTTAAGAAAAACATTTGTATACAAAATTTTGCAGGTTTCAAATGATGGATGCATTTGATCGAGTCTTTGTAGCATAAATTAATAAAGAAAAAGGACTATGCTACAATGAAGTGCTCATAGAATCTCGAGGCGAAGCTCGTGTCTCGAGACGATGTTGTTGCAGATGCTTTTCCTAGGTGTCGCCGGTATTCTTCGATCTGATGCGCGATTTTAGAAGGATATCATAGAATCTAGGGCTCGGTGTAAATAGGAAGAAGGAAATTGAAGTCTAAAGGAGTGAAGAGGTAGAACCGTAGAAATTAGGATGACTGAATGAGTGGCAGCTTGGTAATTGGTAAATTAGGGTAAAGCAGCAAATGGGTAGTGGATTGAGCTGGGCCTATATTTTGTAGATTGTAGAGTAATAAAAATATGTTTTATATTAAACGGGTCATGACGGGTCAGAAATGGGTTCACCCGTCGGGTCGGGTCAACCCGTTTGTTAAACGGGTCAGAGCGGGTTGACCCGAAATTGACCCGTTCATAAATGGGTTGGGTCGAGTTTTTTTCGTGCGGGTTACGAGTTGTGTTTTGGGTCGTGTCAGAAATTGACGGCCCTACCTTGGATTGGCTAGAGCCAAAAGCGTGATGCGAAGTTTGTTGAGATTATCCAGAAGTTGGAACTATAGAATAAGGAATTCGAGATCGATAGAGAAGGTTGGCTTCGGAAACAAGGATGACTGGTTGTTCCTGATATTGACGGATTGAGAGATGAGGTTCTGAGGGAATGCCATCACTCAAAGTTAACCTGGTGATAATAAGATGTATCAGGACATGAAGTGATCTTACTACTGGGAAGGGATGAAAAGGGATACCAGATAGTTTATTTCCATGTGCATGAAGTGTTAGTTGGTGAAAGATGAACATCAAAAGCCGAGTGGGTTGCCTCATCTATTGGAGGTTTCTACGTGGAAGTGGGAGCAGATATCAATGGATTTTATCGATGGACTACCTAAAACTAGGGTAGTAAATGAAGAAATTTGGGCCATTGTGGATCGCTTGACCAAAAGTGCAAGGTTTATTCTGTTAGATCAACTAGGACACCATCAAAGTTGGTTGAGCATTATATAAAATGGATAGTTCGATTCCATGGTATTCCGAAGAGCATAATGAGTGATCGAGATCCATTGTTCATGAGTGGATTTTGGAAGAGTTTGCAATAGACTTTTGGAACCGAGTTGTGTTTAAGTACGACTTATCATCTCCAAATCAATGGTCAAACCGAGAGGCTTAGCCGAGTTTTGGAACATCTCCTAAGAGCTTGTGAATTGGATTTTATGGGATTGTGGGAAGACCATCTACGTCTAGTTGATTATGCATATAACAACAACAACCAGTCGAGCATTGGAATGATAGCATACGAGGCGTTGTATGGTAGACCGTGTAATTCTCCGACATGTTGGGTAGAAACCGAAGATAAGTTTATACTTGGGACCGAGGTGATTAGAGAAATATCAGATTATATCTAGTTCGTTTGGCAATGAATGAAAGCATCCCTAGACTGTCAGAAGAGTTATGCCACTAAGCATTGAAAAGATTTGGAATTCGACAATGGCGATATGCTTTTCGTGAAGATTTCACCGTTGAAGTATGTGGTACGATTCAGAAGTAAAGGAAAGTTAGCTCCTAGGTTTGTTGGACCATTTCCGACAGCCGAGCGGATTGGAATGCTCGCATATAGGTTGGAGTTACCCGAAAAGATGTCGAGTGTGCATAATGTGTTCCATGTGTTGTTTCTACGGAAGCGTGTGCATGATTCGAATGTGGTGGTATCTCCAGAGCAGTACGAAGACCTAAAGTCGAGACCGTTGTTATGAAACCTCGTAAGCCGCTTTGCATTGTGGGAATGACAACTTAGGAGGAAGATAGTTAAGTTAGTCAAGGTGCGGTGGAGTGAGGGTGATGACGAATGTACATGGGAGACGGTGGAAAGTGTGAAGACGACCCATCCAGAACTCTTCGTCGGTATGACCCATTAATGTCTTTTCGCCTTTCATATTTGTAACTTGTGCTATCATTATTAGAATTCCGCGTGCTAGGTTAAGTCTATGGATGCATGGCTTGATGGAAGCTATTTTGAATGGTAAATTGGCTTCTTGTGGATGATAGGCATGTAGAATTGTTGTTGTTGCTTGGAATTTCGAGGGCGAAATTCCTAAGGTGGGAGAATGTAACAGCCCTCATTTTACGTGTCGAAGGATCGTAAAATATTTTTAATTTATTCAGTGAGGGTTGGATCATTCTCATATTTTTATATGTTGTTTATGGAGATGTAGGACATGTCCATATTTATTTACCAATTTTATTTGTGATCATTTTGCCCCTGATAGTTTTGTAAAAGGAATAACTTTTTATTAGGATTAAATCCGGGGCTGAGATTGATTTCATTGGAAAGGAAATGGTGTTGCCAATTCCGTAGAGTGGTCATATTAAAGATTTGGTTCAGCGGTTTGGGAGGAATCATTGTTTTAGTGTTTCACAATTTCTATTCATTTTTTATAAGCCATTTATGGGTCGATTTGGTGTAGCCCATTAGTGGGCTGGTTTGAGGCTATAAATAGGGAGTTAGAGATATGGAGAGGTTACTTTTCTTCATTCTCTCATTTGATTGAGCTCGTGATCCTTCTTGCTCAATCAAATACACCTTTCCACTACTAAAATTCTAGATCTACTGCAGAAAATTAAAGATCTACATCAAGCAAAGCTAGATCTACATCGAGTGAAGGAAGATCGCATCAAAGTGAGTGGCTTGGAGATCCTTCTTCGCTGTTCGGATTGGGAATTTAATGATTTCAAGCTGTTTCGAAGAATTGGTGAGTGATATGCATCTTTTCCATGGATTCAATCGAGTATATGGGTTGTTTGAACTTGATTTTCAGCATTTACATTTTGTTTTCACCTAGATCTACATCATTGTAAGCATATTTTCATTTTAATCACCATAGGATCTAATATAGCAACTTAGATCGGTAATTTCTTATGTTAATTCACAGTTTTATGCAAGTTTTGAACCATTGTTTTTGTTTGTTCATTCATTGATTTATTATGATTTGGTGAATTCTATATGGTGTTGATGTTGTCGATTTAATGTTGTTGATGATTTCATAAACTGTTGATGGTTGAATTGGATGATTTGGATGAGGTGTTTGCATTGATGTTTTCATTTGGTGATGGTTTGGCCAAGATAGGAGCTAAATTGGTCAGATCTACAGTCAGATCATTTTTTCTAGGTCGTTGATGACGTGGCATGGAGCTTTGGTTGTGTGTCTTGTTGCTCAAGAAATGGATGGGTAAAAGGCATCATGTCATTGGAGCTAGGTCGGTCGTGCATGGTTCGGGTCGGAGGAAGCATGCAAGTACAATACAAAGATGGGTCGTTGGTATTGGTGTTGGTCAGGTCGCGAGTACCAGGTCGGCTAAGTCTGTGGTGCATGGGTCATTTGAAGTAGGTTGACCACCATGGCACAAGTGCAACGTGAAGTCAGGTCATGGCTTTTATGGGTCAGGTCGCGAAAGTGTATGTAAGGTGGACCGTTCCGAGTTAGATCGTGGGTCCTTCGAGTCAATGTCTCTGGGTAGGATAGAGTCAAGTCGCCGAGAGGAAGGTCAGGTTGCTAACGACTTGGGAAGGTCGGGTCGTTGGATGACTAAAACGACCTGGGGATGGGTTAAAGAGAGAGACCCGATTATTATGGATCATAATTTGTTGTTATTCTGGTTTAGGAACGAATGTGACTTCGAAGTGAATTCAAGCAAGAATGTCGAAGTGTTGTGGTATGTTCATTGAGCATCGTAATGCAACGAATGTGAAGATTACTCAAGTGTGCTTTGAGCTCGTGGATAATGGCTGCTCAATTATGTTCGAGCTTATAGAGAGTCGCCAGTGTTGACTGCTAGAGTTATGGAGGCCGAGGAAGTATCGTGGTCGTAGGTTCTAGCGGACTCAAAGCAGGGATATAATGGGGACGTCCAAAAGACTAGAAGGTATTGGTTGAGTACCCTGGGCAGCTCGATGAGCCTAGATACGTTTTGTCATATGGCGCATAGAGTTTTGCTAGAACCAGGGTTTACCATTAGCCTTTGACAGTCGATGACATGGTGTTTAGCCGGTCATACGATTAACGATGGTTTCAAAGCAGGTTGGAGGTGATAGCCAGAGTCACGGATGATGATTGTTTGCTTATATCGTCTTGTGTGGATTATTCGACGTAGAAGGAGATATCTCTTGGGTGCTTGTCTAATGTTGGTTTAGGCCTTCGGGGCTTGTGCTTGGGAGATGTCAATATCGATTAGGATGGTATACGCTTGATAACTGTTGCCATGAATGTATTTTATGTTTCTAATTGATTGTTGTAAAGGAAATCACTGTCGTATGTGGGGATGAAGGGTTTGGATTCTTCTCTTTTGATGTTGGTAGATTAGTTGATTAATCTGCCTATTCTCATATACTTCTTTGATGATATTAGTTAGATGTTTTATCGCTCATTAAGACTGTTGTCTAACTCAAGGTTTTATGTCTCCCTCTTATTACCTTGGGCTATTCATCTGATTGTGGATGGGCAAACTGAGTAACAGGTAGTAAGTGATATCTTGATGAGGACGATGCTGCTGAGCAATGAAGAGCATAAGGCTGGCGTATTATTTCCTACTATTTAGTATTTTTTGTTCCCGCTGTTTGATGTATTCTATAAGTGTTGTGGAGAGACCTTTTGTATAGAGTTTGATGATGTAATCCAACGATGTTATGGATATTCTTGGATGATATGGAAGTTTCAAAATTCTGTGCAATTATGCTTTGCTATTATTTCCTATTGTATATGTTTTATTATACTTTTCGCTTGTGTTACCTTACCCTGATGACCGTCCATAGCTTCCTGGCACGTCTTTCAGTGCATTATTTCTCTTGTTAAGTGCAGGAGTTGTAGGTGGTCACCATGTTTATTTCATTGATTCTAACGGGCTATAATTGTAATCAACAATACAAAAAAAGTAAATCCTTTTAGGTAGGCATAACTCAGAGTATGCTATATCACCGTAAATTCTTTATGTTCTTATCTTCCTCGTTTTAATTTTATTTTCTTTATATTTATTTCTCTTCTTTATACAATTGGGAGTTAATGTTGTTGACAGGTAAAATTAGCGTCACACACAATAATTCTCGATAATACGAGAATAAGGTTTCGTGTACGAAAAGTAAGTGCAGAAAGCAAAAACACAAAAAATATATTGTGCTTCGGTTCGTTTAAGAACCAACGTCCACTTTTAAGCGTCTTCGGATTTTATTCACAATCGATTACAAGTGTTGGACATCATCATTACAATTATATGCAAAATTTGGTTAAATATTCGAGATCATTATTTTGCATGTTCGAAGAGTTGAGAAAAATTAGTTCTTCTTCCTCTTCTTCCTCAAGGCTTAGGCTGCCATTAATGAAATCCAAAGTCCTTCTTGAGCTGTCAAATGTTGTAAGTGCCAACCTTGTGAAGTATGAGGTAGGGGGTATTTATAGGTTGTGGATTAAGTGAGAGTATGTGTGATTTAGGACCACAACAGGAATTTCGTATCCCAAAGTAGAGGCCTGGAGAATTTCACATCCCCTTGAAGTTTAATTGGGAATTTCATATCCCTCTTGGGGAATACAAATTTCGCATCCCAAGGGATACAAAATTCGTATCCCATGGGGACATGATGACTCATGTACCTTAGGGATATAAAATCTCGCATCCCCATGGGACACGTGATACGTATTCCGGGGATATGAAATGTGAGATGGCTCATGAACCGGTGGATGCAAATTCCCGAGTGTATGCCTTTTTGGGGGATATGAAATGACTTGGGGGATATGAGATGAGGGGATGCAAATTGGAGGGATGCGAAATGAAGTGTTTGAGGGTTTGTTAGGCTTATGCTCGCACGACTCCTCCTGAGCTTGGATCCTTAGTGTTTTGGCGATACATTGGGCTTTTATGCCACAAGACGAGCCGACTCGAGTGGGCCTGGTATGCTTTTGGGAACCAGACCAAAAAGTCAGTTACCACTTGCCCCCCAAAGTACGTCTTGACTAGACATGATGTGCTTTGAGTTGAGTCGATTGTCTCGGGAAGCCGAAAAGATCTATAAGTTGTGTCGAGCACTTGGTCATGGCCATTCCATTTAGCGTGTTGAGAACTGTGATCCCTTGGTAGCCCCAGTAAACATCTGATTCATGTCGAATCAAGAAGTTAAACTTTAGTCAACGACTCTAGCGTACCACGAAATGTAAATGGGTCATTGTTGACATAGTATCGTGTACATGCTCATATGTTTCACGTAATTCCACATGATGCGATTATAGTTTGAAATAGAATATAATCAGCAAGTATGTCTTCGGCTTGAAATTACGCGAGTAGGTTTACGAAAACGTTATCAAATTATGAACTCGATTGCCTAGCATACACTCTTAAGTCGTTTGGACTTATGAGCATACGATTGTTAGCGAACAAATTCGATTGTTGTAGTTTTGAAAGTGTGCACGCGTAGTTGCAGTCGTGAGTCAAGAATTTCTCGAGTTGGAAACTCGATTCTCATTTTTTTAAGGAGATGGGAAATCTCACATCCTGGGGAGATATGGACTTTCGCATTCCATTAGGATGCGAAATTTTTTATTCTAATGGGATTTGAAATTTTGCATGCCCGGTGGGATACAATTTTTCCTAGAATGCTAAGCCTCTCCCCTCTATATAAATATCGCGATGCGAATTTTCCCTTCCCTTACTTGGCACAAATTTATCACTTATGACCAAGAAACCTAGAAACTTGAATACCCTCAGCATAACCCATCTCGAACCGATTTAGGTAGGTTTGAATCCATTTCATGAATTGATTTTTGAACTGTGACTTTGCTCGGTTCGAGTTCGAGCTTTGATTTTGTGGTGTTGGGTCTTCGTGGGAGATGATGGAATGGAGGCAGAGTTCTAGGGGTCCGAGCTCCTGGGCTTTCGTATCTAGGCAGTGCCTTGGGCAAGTAAAGGAAGAGATGAAGCGGATAGAGGATATGAAGGGGTGAGAAACGAAAAGTGGCCAATGGGTTAAAAGGGATGATTCGAGTCCCGAGGTTGCGGAGGGGATACGAAGTATCGACTTCGTATCCCGAAGCAGTGTTGGGGATGCAAAGCACTTTTTCGTGTTCCCGAGGAGTGGGGTATGACATGTGTGTTTCACATCCCAAATGGGGATGCGAAATCAAGATTTTGCATCCTCCTAGGTGTTGGAATTCACTAATCCCCGTGATGCAAATTTCGCATCCCTGGGACTTAAAGAATTTGCAATCCTGGGGGATGCGAAGTTGATTAGTGGACCGGGACTTAAAATTCCATAAAGGAGTGCGTAATGTGACTTTTTGCAAGGCAGATGGGATGCCAAATTCAAACAGTAGGGGGGATCAAAATTATTATGACATGGTGGTGCAAATTTTGCATCCCTGGGACTTTAGCAATTCGAACTTCAAGCAACCTAGATGCGATTTTCACATTAATCGTGGGGATGCGAAGTAACTAGATTTGGAGATGCGATTTTTGCATCCTGGGACTTAATATATTTCGATTCCCTCTATTGATGGATACATCTCACCAATCCCAGTGGAAATTCGAATCCGGAGAGGCCCATCATTCAATTTTCATCATTTTCGTGACGTTACGTGACTGATCGAACTTAGATTTTAATGCATTGACTGATAACGCCTTTACACTAAAATAAGAGCTGATAATTCACACTTGCCCATAGGCTTAAAGCATAAACACTAATTGTGGACATGTGACTGAACTATCGATCTTCGGATTTGACTGCCGATCATAATCACGACGTAATCACGACTTGATGAAAACCCGACATTATCGGTCAACGGCGACGATGGTATTAGTCTTATGGACTTGCAATCGTCACTGTGTTCCGAGTTCTTTTATTATAATTGTATCAACACCTCATGACACTGCACATTTCATGTTAGTTTACACCAACACTTGGCGTACAGGTTTTTCAATGTGGTTTCTAAGGCGGCTATGTTGAAAGTATTGTTTGCAATGGTATTAAGTTCTTCTTGAAGCCTTCATGGATTAGAAGTGAAGCTTCAGAGCACCTACCATCCCTGACTGGGTCTTCTAGTAATTCCAATTCAGGGGCAGCGAGCTTGAGACTTCAGATGCGCCCACCATCGAGCTCATGAGCTCGCCTAATGCACCCAACAAGGGTGTGCAATCATAAAAACCATACCAAACGACAGAGCGCATAGCCGAACTAGTGATATCAGAAAGGGATGAAGCCATAGAAGGAAAACCAAAATAGGAAGAGAATCTAGATATCATGGAGGAAAGTTATTCCCGAGGTGCCGGATATGATGGTGGATGCCGCCATAGTGAACGATCCGTCGGATTTGGTGTGTTCACGAATAGATGAAGCCATGTTGAGGCACGTGTGTAAGAAGTACAACATACCATGGAACGATGTTTGCGTCCTTGAAAAGGGGATAGAGAGCATGCACCTCCAGAAGGGTGCACTAGCCTCATGGAATAGGCATATGTTTGCTTCTGGATGCAAACCTCTGTCCTCCGGGTTCGATCAGGATATGCTGCGCTACTTTCTCTTAGCATTGACGCGGTTCCATCCAAATGCGTATGCCTTCTTTCTTGGTACCTGCATTTTATTCATGGAATATCTACATACAGTACCTACTAGGGAGGATATCTGATTTCTTTTCCAAATGAAGAGGAAAATTGTTATTGTGCCCTCTCTGGTCTACTTGGAGCCACAAGCTAACACTCGGTTTATCCTAGGGACATCAAGCAGGCTTAGTAGTTTTAAATATGATTGGTTTTATTTTTGCTGTCCTCCAGGATTCGCGAGGCGATGGCTAACCAGAGGAAAGTATCTTTCATGCCTTGGGTTCGTAGTTGGTCAAGTCGTAAGCTCGAGACTAACTTTATGTTTGTGTGATAGGCATTCCTCTAGTACCCAAAGGAAAAGTGTATCAGGAGCGTCTTGGGGCTTTGAAGGCTATTGCATCCAAGGTTCGCACCACTAAGAATGTTCTGACTGAACAACTTCTTCATCGAAAGGGAATACTTCCCATAAATCACTCAATGAGTCGTCCGGTTGGTGCTGGAGAGGAAGAAAGGCCAAAACCGAGGGAGGAAAAAGTCTTTTGGGTCCACGGGGAACGTGCTCCCTATCACATCTAAACCACCAAGGTCATAAGGACTCAGGAAAAACCAAGTGATAACGAAAATGGTGATGAAGAGGTGGTTACTAGAGAAGAGGGTCTGCCGCCCACTCTTGTCCCATCTCCGACATCTAGGACGAGGTCGGGAGCGTAGCCTAGGCCGATTTCTATAGTTACTACTTCTGATTACACCGCGTTGCTAGAGATGGAGGGTAAGTTTAAAGTTTTGGACGATGTCCCACTTGATCTTACGTTGTCTTGGCCCAGTGGCACAAGTACGGGATGCCTTACGTTGAAAGTTGGGGAGGTCACACTTCAAGCGAGGTTAAATCTGGTCCATGGAGAGAACACTTAGGACACACGCTCATAAACACTGTATAATACAACATTTAATTGTGTGTGTAATATTCGATTCAAACTTTGAATATGTTCCATGCAGGTGAAATGGCTCAAGATAGCGAAAGAGAACGAGGATTTGGGAGCTACTGAATATAGAGGATCGGGCTTGTGAGTGGTTTTAGAAGAGGCATGGGTATATTACAAACCCCCGCGTCCCTTTTACCATAGTGAAAACAGTACCACAAAGTTCAACCATGGCATTCAGAATCTCTGCCACCTATTATTCGATCGTTGAGAAGAGATTCGAGGCTAGAAACAATGAGCATAAGGTTGCAATCATCGATGCTTCCTCCTTATGTTCCACCCTTGGCGTCCGTGACCACATTTGGGAGTAAGGAGTGGGTTCCCAAGGATCGAAGACAAGGGAAGAAAGGTGGGTGAAAGAAGGGCCTATAGTTTCCTGACATGTCGATACTCACACAATTCTATCCCGAACAGAAGAAAGCAATGTTGAAGGAGTCATTCCGCTGCTTCTATTTTGACAATCTTAAGTGGTTGCCGAACATTCACCAGATCCCTATGTACGTGGACAAGGATGTGTATGACAAATGTATGATGTCTACTTCCAGTACAGGGAAATTCATAGGTACGTGAGGCATCTCTCAGTGTTCATCTTTAAGAAGAATGTTGAAATCTAGAATCTAGAACTGGATGTTAAAGCCGAAAGAGAGAGCCTCAAGAGTAAGAGAACGAATTAAGTAAGATAATCCTCTAAATTATATCTATTTATTCGTATATGAGTAACACGTTTATATGCTAACTCTCTGTTGTCGAAAGATAAGAACTGGAGTGGTAGCACAAGTAGGTCAAGGCTGAGGCAAAGTCGGCTCAAGAGTCATGCAAAGGTACAATGGCCATGGTCTCATCCGAGAATACGACTTTCAAGTAAGATAATAAATATCTAACAGAGGAGAATGTCCAATTGGAAAGCGAAAGATAAAAGGTGCACCATCTTCTTGATCTGAGGAATGCTGAGCTTGCTTATGCTATGAAGGAGAAAGCGGGTGATAAGGGCACAGGCAAGGAGGTATTGACCCAAGTGGAAAGCGTAAAAGTCGAACACCAGGTTGAGGTGGCGAGGCTTATGGATGAAATTGAAGATGCCGAGGCTAGAGTGGAGGAGTCTCTGTAGCCATACATCTGGGGCATGTACATCAGAGCATTTCGATTCCGCGAAACGTGGGTCGAAGATTATCCCCGAACTATGGCTTAAACTTGGGATAGGCTAGTGCAATTCGAGGCTAGGTTGTGGCAGGTGGACTTGGTTAATGAGCTTGATTTAATATTTGAGCATTTGATCGAGGAGGAGCACATGATGCTGGCAGAAGGGAGAAGGTTGTTAAGAGAGGATACTGAGAAGGCGAGGATGGCGAACCTTACTGCTGTAAAGGGGAAGCCAATGACTACCAACAACATGATAGTTGCTCACGAGTTTGTAGAAAGTAGCTCTAAAAAAAACAACAAGTTGCGCCATCCTTCTCTGTAACAACCCGAATTTTAATAACATGTTGAAACAAGAAATCAAGGTATAATTAATTTTTAAAATAAGAATCAAGGGAATCGGGTTGTGCTATTGCGTTCATCTCAAAATTCTGCATGAGCTAGAGTCCAAGTTTTCGAAAATCGGAGTTCGTATGAAGAAGTTATGGCACTTAGAAGTTTTCCAAAATTTCAGAATTAAATAATAATAATAACCAGTTCGAATTCAAAATTCAATTTTCGAGTTTCAAAAACGAGTACCTGGGCTGGGCGGGAAATTTCCCGCCCAGGACCCAGGTCGACTGGGTAGTCGACCTGGGTAAGGGCAGGTCGACTACATGGTCGACCATGTAGTCGACCTGGCCCAAAGGGGGTCGACCACCCAGTCGACCTCCATAGTGCTGGGTCGAGCCCAGCTCTGCTGTGTTGGTTCGCGGGTGCGTTTTTCGGGCCTATGACGAATTTTGATGGTTCAGATCAGTTCTAGGGTTAATCCTAAGGCCTAAATAAGTTTCCTACACCTATATAAACACCCTAAGACCTAACCTAATTCACAACAAATCATTCTTACACCGTTATGCTGCTGAATTCCCTCTTGAACCATGGTCGCCGCCTCCAAATTAAAGCTTAAGCATTCAAAATCGATTCAAATCAAAGATCAACGCATCTACAACAATTCAAGAGAATAGATCAGCGACACCGCAATGTTTCTACATCAATTTCAGTTCTTAATTCGCTAGCCATGCTCTGTATGTTATAGTTACTTTTTAGACTTAAACTTGTTAATTATAATATGGCTTTGGAATAAAGTGGAATTGGATTTAAGTATGTTTATCGATTCAGACCTATTTCTGTTGCTTCTTGAATCTTGAGTTTTTGAGACTTGTCTATCTTTATTCTCATGTCAAGTTCATGATCTATTCAGTCTGTTATAAATCAGTTTTCTTGATTCATGTTGATATTATTAACAAGTTGTAATCTTTATGCCTGTGATGATGTTTTTCTCTCTGATCTTATTTTTATGCAAAATTCTATCTTCCCCTATTTATTTTCTTTTGATGTACCTTGGTCAATTTCGGACCTAGGCCTAAACCACGATTTGCGTACGATTGAATACGAGGAAATATTGGGATATTACCTATTTAGATATATGTGTTTGGTGGAATTGATGGCATAACATGAAATTGGAAATTTGGGTATTGTTAATATAATTGAAATTGCAAGTTTGGGCATTGGCATAAGGAATTTGGCATGAAGTGGGCATACATGAATTGGCATGTAAATTAAATCACGAGTTCGGGCCTATGTAAATTAAATCAAAAGATTAGGCTTATGTTAATTGGGCATAAGTAGAATTGGGAATTTGAACATGAAAGCGATTGTAAACTTGATAATTGGCATAAACATGTATTATGAACTTGGGTAACTGGCATGTATTGTAAAAAAAATATTATAGTTTGGGACAACTACATCATGAATCATGATTTGGGTTTATTTGGGCATGATACATGTAATTTTGGCTAGAACTTGATATGGGTAAACTGGCATAAACTTGGCATACATGTAAATAGGAAAGAATTGGACATATGTAAACTGACTAGAATTGGGTACATATATAAATTGGCATGTAATTTGGAACTTGGGCATATGTTTATTAATATGTAAAGTTGGGAGTTTTGATCTATACGACACATATGTAATTAATAACCTAACGGATGCCTTTGACACGAGGTTAGACTTTAGTTGTGGTGTAATTCTGCCCGGAACCGCCTGGCATATCCAGTGACCGCAACAAGAATAGTCTAATGTGAGAGGTCGTAGGCAAAGATTAGGTTGTGATGGTGCCTAACACGAGGTTAGACTGAGTTGTGTTGTAATTCTTCCCAGAACCGCCCGGCATATCCAGTGACTGCAACAATATGTCTAATGTGAGAGGTTAGTGCATAGAATGCTTGAACCCGAGGTTGGAATGGGTTTGCGGGGTAATTCTGCCCGGAACCGCCTGCCATATCCAGTGACCGCAAATAAGTCCAATATGAGAGGTTGATGCATTAGTAAATAATAAATGCTAATGGAACCTGTTAAGTAGGGTAAGGTTAAGTAATATGACTAGACGAATGACACTTAACCGATATGACATGAATGGGTGGGTTAAGTAAACCCGAACTTGATCGCTTGAGAACACTTAACCATTTTAACATGATAATTAGACAAGTGGGTAGGGTTAAGCAAATTGAGAACACTCAACTGATACAACATGTTAATTAGACCAGTGGGTGGGTTAAGTTGACTTGAATTGATTGATGACACTTAACCGATATGACATGATACACTGGGGGGTTATGTTAACACAAGGGAAAACACTTAACCAATATAACATGACGTGTGGCAGGGTTAAGTCAACTTGATCATATAGATAATACTTAACCAACTTAGCATGATACGTGGGCGGGTTAAGTCATGAACTACTTGAAAACACTTAACCAATTTGATATGCTAAGATAGCGGGGTTAAGTTATGAATCACTAGATAGCACTTAACCAACTTGACATGATAGTGGGCGGGTTAAGCCATGAATTACTTGAAAACACTTAACCAATGCAATCTGACGAATGGGAGGGTTAAGTTAAATGGGTTGGCGATGCTTAACCAATATGACATGGTGTGTGGTAGGGTTAAGTAAACACGCGAAGGCAACACTTAACCGATATAACAAGACATGCGGTAAGGTTAAGTAACAAAAGAGAGAACACTTAACAAAGGTAACATGATGGGTGGTGGGGTTAGGTTAACTTGAATGGATAACACTTAACCAACATGTGGGGTATATGAATAGACCCTAGGAAAACCCTAGTAGCGGGACCTGTTTCAGCAGTAACCCACATTAGTTATCAACGGTACCCTGAGCTAGGCAGGGTGGGCACGATCACTGGGCTGATTATAAGCGGTCAAAATGGCGGCAGGTGATGCAGCAGTGCAGTTTCCGACAGATTATGGGCGTGCACGTATTCCGGAGTGGAAAATTTAGCCACTCGACATCAGTAGATATAAAGTTGTGCATCAATAATTGTGTCGGGGTTGCCATTCTTGGGATTGATACACCCTAGGGTGGGACCAGCACAGGTATCTACAAGTAAGGGCCGCATGACACAAACGAGAACTAGGTCGAGTAAGAGCCGATCGATTAAGGTAGTAAGGATACATCTAACACATTCATGGCAATTGGGCTGGTTGAGGTAAGAGCCTCATACTAGATGTAGTCTTGAAGGCTACCACAACTACGGGGTTGGGATCGCCATATTATATAACACGGGATACTAGTTGGGACACTAGTAGGGGGTAAGGATCCTTGTTACAAAGGACACTAGTTGGAACACTAGTAGGAATACAGACCATTCCATGCAAGACACTTGTGAGGATGCTAGTTAGGTGGTGCAGGGCAAATAGATATCATAAAAATATTTTAATGGTGAAGCAGAGAAATCTTGCGATGCTTGATAGAAATCTTGCGAAATTATACTTAGTTTATCTTGAATGGGAACCTTGCGATGTTATACTTGACAAAAATCATATGATGTTATTCTTAGTTTTCTTGCCTGTTGCTTATCTTGTCATCATGCTTATGTTTACTTTCAGTTTATTCATGCCATGTTATCTTTACCTGTTTTTATGCTGAAAGTCACTAGGACTTACTCAGTCTTTATACTAACCCGTTTTGTTTTGCCTCTTTTTCTTCCATTCCCCTCCCCCCCCCAAGTTCGCAGGGTGGGAATACAGCTTAGTTCGGATCTTACCAAGCTCCAAGGCTCTTTCATGTACGACTTGATTTTCTCTTGGCTATGGCTTGCTTTGCTTTATTGGGGAATACTACAATTTATTTTCATGCTTCTTAGTTTTTGAGCAAGACGGATATTTTGACTATGTAACTGGGTATTGGAAGTTGATGGGCTTTTATTGTAAGCAATTATATTTAATAAATGATTTGAAGTACTTCTACTTTACTTTCCGCTGTTTTATATATGTCTGTCTTGTAATATTTCTGTTCCAGTACCCATAATTCTCCATTGAAGTTAAGGCATTCCCTTTGTGAGTGACCTTAACGGATGTGGGGTGTTACATTTGGTATCAGAGAAGAAGGTTACCAGACTGGGCAAAAGCTTTTAAAAACCTTCTGAAATTATTTCAAAACGTTTACAAAGAAGCATTTTTCTAAGAAAAGTTTTGTTTTACGAAAGGCATATTCCCCAAAACCATTTGCACTATCTTTTGATTCTCTCCTTGAGTCTCTTCTCTCTTTCTTTTTCACCATAGTTTTGTAGGTGTACGACACATGTAGGAGGGCAAAGAAGTGCCCAACTTCCATCTATAGCCGCAGTAGTTCCATCTGCAACTAATCTTATTTCAAGCTTTATATGGTTACCGTGCGATGGAGGTAGCTTTTGGGAAACTCGTCAACAAACTATACAAGGATAGTAAGAATAGGGATAAAGAACACAAGCCTAAGGATGAAAAAACTTGTTGATATGGCTTAATCCACGAAGGAGGAAAAAGGTGAAAGGAAAGAGGCCAAAGTGAAAGAATAATAAAACCCATGACAAGAATGAGCATCGTTGGTATGGTAAAAAGGGACATGTAGTTAAGCATTATAAGACAAGGACATGGGCAAAGGACAAGATCGTCGAGAGAACAATTGTATGCTCTCACTACTAGCGTACCTAAGAGGGGTGGTAACGTTTCTGTTAAAAGTTTAGCTTTTCTTTTCTATCATACCGTGGGAACTTTGTTTTTGTACATCGCATCCTTTTAATTCTACTTCGATAGTTCAGTCTCTGCACCTTAGTACTAGCGTGGTAGAGGATCCCATTTTTGTCTCAAATCCTGTTGGGGAATCGGCTCATTATTTCATGACTTGTTTGGATTTGAGAATGTCTATGCTAAGTGTTGAGTTTAGAAGTAATGCTTATGTTTTTGAGCTACGGGTTGATTCTAGGGATGGAGTGGTTATCCAGAAATGGTACCATTCTCGAGTATGAAAAGAGGGTAGTTAGGCTCTTGACTTGCCTCGGTAATGCCCTCGAAGTCTAGTGTAACCCTTAGGGTTCTGCCATGCTTAATTACCTAGAATCTCTTGATGCATTTATTGATCCGCTCAAGTAGTGTTCGCCACTAAGGCAGATGGTTCATTTTGCTTATGCATGCGTTATAGAAAATCACCTTAGTAAGTACATTTGGCAACATGGTTGACATTTGTTTGTTTTCAAGAGATAGTTCTTTTGCGTGGAATACCTTATAGTGAGTAAACGAGATCCAAGATTCACTAATGAATTTTGGAAAGCTTGCATGAAACCACGAGTACGCAGTTATGTTTGGGCCGAGTATACTAGAAGGAGAATAAGTGAAAGTGAAACGAGAGGCAACAGTAAAATGAGTTCCAACTCATATTTTGGAAACAAGAATTAAGAAGCTACGAAATTGTGAAGTTAAAGACGGTCAAAGCACAATGGAGTTAAGCTCAAGGAAATGCGACTTAGAAGTTGGAAGACTAGATACACGCATCATATCTCTTTTTAAGAGTATATCCTTGATCCCTCTTTTCTTGTAGAGCTTACTTGCATGTTATCTTTTAAGTATATCCTCTCGATCCTATTCTCAATCCTATTTCTGTTGCAAACCCCATAGGGAGTATGACTCGTATGTTAGTAATACATGTTGGGGCTAGAGGGTGTCCATTGGGTTGACTAAACTTTTTGGGTTTTATAGGATATGGGTTGGTTTTCGGAAGGGATTTCTTGTGACCAAAAAGGATTCCATCATGCTTAGTTTCCTAGAAACATATATATTGGTTGGGTAATTCTTTGGGTGTCAGTCTGATGTTGATTTCGGTCTTCGGGGCTAATGCTTAAGGAGTTCTTCTCCTAATCAATATATATGTGACGTAGATTTCCAGTTTTGACATTGCCTAATGGGCACAAAGTTTTTACTTGCTTTTATCATTCGACTATACCTTTAGGTAGGAACAATTGGGTGTAAACATGTGTTTGAGACATGTTATGATTGATGGTTGCAAGTGGTTGCTCGTGAATGCATATACACGCACATTAGGCACTAGATCGGCTCATTCACCTTTCATACTGCATACGCATGAGTGTTTATACTTGTTTATGGATGAAATTGAATGTGTTATCATGTGGATGTTGCATATGGATGGATGCTTGTGCACACATATAGTGTTTATGTGACTAGGACTATTTGCATACATGTTGGACTCATAGCACTAAACGTAATTTGCATTAAGAAGATCAATCAGGCCTGATCATTTGCATTAGATAAGGAACATATACACACACTTTCTGCATATGTTCATACAACATTAGAAAGCTCTTAAGGACAATGGATGCCTGTGATTGATGATTGGGTAGATGGATGATTAGATGGTAGGACACATTCTTCTTAACTTGAAGATTTCGAGGACGAAATCCTTTAAGGAGGGGAGAATGTAACAACCCGAATTTTAATAACATGTTGAAACAAGAAATCAAGGTACAATTAATTTTTAAATAAGAATAAAGGGAACGGGTTCCGCTATTGTGTAACACCCTGAATTTCACTTAACATTAATGTTTAGTAATTAAAGAATAATTAATCTCAAACGTGAGAATTAAGGGAAACGGGTTACGCCATTGTGTTCGTCTCGGAATTCTGGTTGAGATAGAGTCCGAGTTTGCGTGATTTGGACTTCGTATGAAGAAGTTATGGCCATCCGAAGTTTCAGAAAATTCAAAACAGATTTAAAATATTCAAATTTAAAATTTCAGAAGAGGCGGGAAAATTCCCGCCAGACAGAGGGTGTCGACACTAGGGTCGACATGGGTGTCGACCCCCTCCCAAGGGGTCGACCCATGTGTCGACCCAGGGGTCGACCCCCCCTGTCGGTCAGTTTGGCCTGGGTGCACTGATTTGAGCTTTGGGCTGTGTTTTGGTGGCTTGTGACGAAATCTGACGGCTCTAAACTAAATTAGGGTTAATCTAAGGGCCTAAACTGCATCCTAATTCTATAAATACACCCTATGACTACCCTAATTCATACTAAAAATAGATACAACGTCGTTATGCCGTCAAAATGCAACTTGAAGGAGCCTCCATCAAATTGTAGAAGAAGATAGCTTCTCAAATCAACTTCTAATCAACTCTAGCAACTTAATCTTCTTCATAGGAGTGCTAATCAACAAGTAGTGAGTTTCTATCCCTTTAGCAAGCAATTTCTAAACTAATTATGATAGGATATAATGAGGTTATGGCTATGTATGTGGATCAATGCAAGTTATGTTATCATATGCTATGTGTTCATGATGTTATGCAAGTTATGCAAGTCATATGCTATGTGTTCATGATGTTATGCAAGTTATGCAAGTCATATGCTATGTGTTCATGATGTTATGCAAGTTATGCAAGTCATATGCTATGTGTTCATGATGTTATGCAAGTCATGCAAGTCATATGTTATGAGTTCATGATGCTAGTTATGCAAGTTTTATGCTATTTGTTCATGATGCTAGTTATGCAAATCACTATGATAAACATTGATCCATTATGACACCATGTTATGCAAGTTTGGTGTTTGATTATATGCAAGTTCATATATGACATGTTATGCAAGTTTGGTGTTTGATTATATGCAAGTTCATATATGACATGTTATGCAAGTTTGGGGTTTGATTATATGCAAGTAACATGTGCAAGTTTACACCTTTGTATGATATGCATACATATGCAAGTTAACCCCTTTGTATGTCATACATACATATGCAAGTTTACCCCTTTGTATGACATAAGTAACTTATGCAAGTTACCCTCTTTATGACATATGTGATTCATGCAAGTTTGGGTTGATTATTTATGCTAGTTGGGTTTGATGCTATGGTCATATATGCATGCTGACACCTTTAAAACCCATGTTGATGCTAATGTTATGCAAGTTGAACCCATTTTGTTTGTGATGAATCTTCCGTTTTAAGTATGTCATGTTAACGTATTACGTGGGGAACGATGGGGTTAATATTCATGTTAATAAAATGGTGTGAAGTTGGTATGATTATGCATACCATAAAGTGATGGGCATAATTGAGTCAATTATGTACATCGTTAAATTTGTAATTAATTAGGGATAATTAATACAAATTATGGGGGTGATTAATTAGGTGTAATTAATCGACTAAGACACGAGGTTGGACCCTTTTGTAGCATAAGACTGCCCGGAACCGCCCGGCAAATCCAGCGGCTACAAATGATTGGCTCAATGTGAGAGGTCTTAGGCATAAACTAAATACGTGACAAGTGTAAAGACACGAGGTTAGACTCTGTTATGGCGTAAGACTGCCCGGAGCCGATCGGCAAATCCAGCTGCCATAAAAGACAGTCTAATGTGAGAGGTCTTTACAAAGGTTACGTTCTTAATCAATTAAGAAACACTTAACCAGATAAGCATGTAGTGGGGCATGAGGGGTTAAGTGGGTGCCTTGGGTGGCATGTGGAAATCAAGTAAGTGCCTTGGGTGGCATATGGAAATCTAGTGGGTTGCCTTGGGTGGCAATAGAAAATACGATTAGAATACTTAACCAAGTGGAAACATGTAATTAAACATGATTAAAGGGTTAAGTGGGATGCACTAGAAAAAGGGACAAGCTTAGGTGGGTAGCTTGTGGGGGCCCATTTCAACCAGTAACCCATATGTATCTTAGTGGGCTGGACCCATGTCGAGGACGGGACACGCGTACTGGGCTTGACTATAAGAGGCCAAAACGGGTTAGCGGTGGCAACGCAAGTCCAACGGGTTTCATATGTGTGTGTGGACCCGGGCTGGTAAGTAAGACGTTGTTGCATCGTGTAGGTATAAGCCGTGCACCGTTGATTGTATCGGGTTGCCACTTTGGGAAGTGATACACCCCACTGTGGGACCGGCACGGGTATCTACGTTAGGGAGCCGATCGCTTGGGGAGTAGTGGGTACACCTAGTGGAGATAGGGGCAGACGACACCTATGTAGTCAGCTAGGGGTACACGAAACTACTAGTTAAATTTTCTAAGTCCTTGGGTGGGATCAACCTTTAAGTAGGAATGACTGGTGTGGTGCAGTTAGTAATTACCCTTGGGTGGGTAGATGCGTCTTTACCGTTATCTTAGTTCATCCTGTGTCTAGTTGGCTGCTCAGTGTAGTCATTTATCCCCAGTCATCACCGTACCAAGTTTATATCATACCCTAATCACTTTAATGATTGTATTGTTAAAGTTATAGGGCTCACTCAGACTTATGTCTGACCCCGTTGCTTTTATCTTTTTCCCCCTAAGGTCCTCAGGTTGGGCCTAGTACTAGTGGGCTTTGATCAGATCGCTTATCTATCTTTTGGAGCTTGGACCGTTGATGTAAAGCTCAGCTTATCTTTTCTTTTCTTTTATGGCTATTAGTTATGTAGTGGGATTATGTACTTGTGTTTTTATCAGGATGGATATTTAGTACTTTACTCATTTATGGTGTTGTAACTAAACATGTTTACCTTCTGCTGCAATGAAATGATGTTTTAGATTTTCAAGTATTATTTATATCTGTCTTGTTGTAATTTTTCTGTTCTATGTTCACTTAAAATACTCCACCGAAGTTAAGGCATTCGCTTTGTGAGTGACCTTAGCGGGTGTGGGGTGTTACACGTGGTATCAGAGCTGAAGGTTACCAGAACAGATAAAACTTTTAGAAAAACTATTTTTCTTAAAACATTTTTGGAAGAAGTATTTTCAAAAACATGTCTTTTGAGAGAAAAGTTTTTGAAAGAAAAGCATAATCCCCAATAGCCATATCTTTATCGTTCGAATTCTCCGTTTTGAATCTTTCCTTTTTCGTTTCAGCATGGCTGAGGATCTTAACTTTCCGGAGGGTGTGACGATACCAGTATGGTATAGGAGATTGATGGAGGCTAGGGCTGCCACTGCGGGTCCAGCAAATGTTCCTCCACCAACAGTAGCACCCGATCTTCCTCCCCCTCCTCCTCCTCGCACAGATACTTTTGCTAAGACTTGCAAGGAATTTAAGGCTATGGGAGGGAAACCTTTTCAAGGATCAAAAACTTTTGTGGAAGCTAGAGATTGGCTTAAGGAGGTGGAAGAGTTGATAGATATCTTTGAGATGGAAGAAGGAAAGAAAGTCAAGTTAGTTGCTTGGTTAATGAAGGGAGAGGCCTCATTCTGGTGGTAGGTCACTAATGGAGAACGCCCTGTTGACTCTGGGGAGGATTTCAGACAAAGGTTTGTGGAAAAGTTTCTTTCAAGGGCGGAAGAAAATCTGTATATGGAAAGGTTCTTGACTCTAAAGCAAGGAAACCTATCAGTGAAGGAATATGTCAACAAGTTTAATCAATTGGCAAGGTTTGGCATAGACATGGTGAATACACCAGAGAAGAAGGCTTTGAGGTTCGTTAAAGGCTTGAATGAACCGATGCATGGATTGGCTATGACTCACATCCCTATGGGGGCCACCTTTGATAAGCTAGTAGACATGGCACTCATGCATGAGGAAGAGAAGGGTCCCAATGCTAATAAGGCACCCGAGAAGAAAGGAGATCAGAAGAGACCTCAACAACAACAGCAAAACAAGGGTGGGAAAGGCAACGGTGGCAAGGGAAAGAAGATGTGCTTCAATTGCGGGACACCAGGCCACCTAAGCAAAGATTGTCGGAAGAAGAAAAAGACGGGCTGCTTCCACTGTGGCGAAGCAGGGCATCTAGTGAAGGACTGCCCTAAGAAGGGGCAGAGGATGGGATCTACCTCAAGGGGACAGGTGCAAGCTCTTATGGCACCAGGTCAGGCAAGGGGGCAAGTTCAGGCTCTCGCGGTTCCACCGATTCAGGAAAGAGGTAGAACTATTTCCGTTGATAGTCTGGTTTTTCTGTTTGATCATCCTGTCCGTACTTTGTTTGACTCTGGCGCATCGCATTCGTTTATCTCATCATCATTAGTTGAGTCACTGCACTTAGACACCAATCTAGTAGATGATCCCTTGGTTGTTTCAAACCCAATTGGGGGCTCCACTTATTTGTCCATGATATGTTTGGGTTTGAAGATTTCCATACTTAGCGTTGAGTTTAGATGTGATGCTTTTGTTTTGGGCTTCACGGGCTATGGGTTGATTTTGGGCATGGACTGGTTATCCAGTAATGGTGCCGTTCTTGATTGTGAAAGGAGAGTTGTTAGGCTCATGACCCGCTTGGGGAACACTCTCGAGATCTCTTGTAATCCCATGGATTCTGTTATGCTAAGTTATCTTGAATCGCTTGACGCTTCGGTCGAGAGTTTGCGATCTGTTAGAGTGGTCCGGGAGTACTCGAATGTGTTTGAGGAGGTGAAGGGCTTACCTCCGAAGCGGGAGATAGACTTCCGAATATATCTGCTGGACAATGCTAAACCAGTATCTTTGCCAGTGCGCCACATGGCTCCTCGTGAGAGGAGGGAACTCCATAAGCAAGTAGGGGAGTTGCTTGAGAAGGGGTTCATAAGACGAAGTATATCGGAGTGGGGTGCCCCAGTAGTTTTTGCCACGAAGGCGGATGGGTCCCTCGGACTTTGTGTAGACTATAGAGAACTCAACAAGCTCACAAAGAAGAATAGACACCCATTGCCGAGGATTGATGATCTCTTTGATCAGTTGGTTGGCGCCTCAGTGTTTTCACAGTTGGACTTGGCCACGGGGTTTCATCAGTTGAGAGTGGTTGAGGATAGCATAGACAAGACTGCCTTTAGGACTCCGGATGGTTTCTATGAGTGGCTTGTGATGCCATTTGGTTTGACGAACGCCCCTGCATACTTTGTTGATTTGATGAGTAGGGTGTTCAGGGAGTACCTTAATAAGTTCGTGGTGGTCTTTGTGGATGACATCTTAGTATTTTCTAAGAGTGAAGAAGAGAATGCCCTACATCTTAGGGAAGTGTTGGAGACTCTTCGAGCGCATAGCCTTAAGGCAAAATTCTCTAAATGTCACTTTTGGAGGAAGGAAGTGCGGTTTTTGGGGCACGTGGTCTCTAAGGAAGGGATAGTTGTGGATCCCGCGAAGGTAGTGTCCATCCAAGATTGGAAGGTTCCGAAGAATGCTACCGAGGTGAGGAGTTTCTTGGGTTTGGCTGGCTACTATAGGAAGTTTATCAAGGACTTCGCGAAGATATTAGCCCCATTAACTCGCTTGACGAAGAAGAATCTAGTCTTCACATGGGACGTAGATTGTGATGACGCGTTCCAACGGTTAAAGAGAGCTTTAACCACAGCTCTAGTCTTAGTGTTGCCAGATGGGAGTAAGCCATTTATTGTTTATACCGATGCTTGTCGGACAGGACTAGGCGCAGTCTTAATGCAAGAGGGAAGGGTAATAGCCTATGGGGGAAGGCAGTTGAGAGCGCATGAGAAAAATTACCCTACACATGATCTAGAGTTAGCCGCTATTGTTTTTGCACTTAAGACTTGGCGCCATTATCTTCTTGGAGAGAGGTTCGAATTGTTCACTGACCACAAATCATTGAAGTACTTGTTTTCTCAGAAGGATTTGAACTTTAGACAGCAAAGGTGGATGGAGTTCTTAGCATCCTATGATTTTGAGATAGCGTATACCCCTGGCAAGGGTAACGTGGTGGCGGACGCCTTGAGCCGAAAAAGGTTGTCCTTGAGTCCATTGTTCGTGGAACGACGAAGCTTAGAATTTATCTCAATGTTTGATTTCAGACCTTCCGTTGACTTTATACCCGGTTTGCTAGCATCCTTAGAGGTCAGACCTACTCTTTTGGGACGGATTGGCGAGGCTCAGCGGGATGACCCACAGTTGGTTGAGTTAGTAGAGAGGCTCATAAGGGGGGAGTCGTCCAGCCATTTGAGTAGGTACAGCCTAGACGATAGGGAGTGGTTGCGTAGAGACGGTAGACTTTGTGTACCGCAAGACGAGGGTTTGAGGAAGGCTATTCTTGATGATGCGCATCGTTCTAGGATGACCATTCATCCTGGTGGGGACAAGATGTACCAAGACATGAAGCGAGTTTTCTTTTGGGCCGGTATGAAGAAAGATGTGGCCGAGTATGTCGCTAGATGCTTGGTGTGCCAACAAGTGAAAGCGGAGCAAAAGAAACCCGGTGGGTTGCTTCACCCATTGGAAGTTCCGCAATGGAAGTGGGATAGCGTCTCGATGGATTTTATTGATGGATTACTGAGATCGAGGAAGGGTAATACGGGAATTTGGGTTGTGGTAGACAGACTTACTAAGAGTGCCCATTTCATACCCGTGAAAAGTAAGAGGACTGCTCCATGGCTAGCTTCAGTTTACCTTCGAGAGATAGTTCGGTTGCATGGTGTACCTTCTAGCATAGTGAGCGATCGAGATCCTATCTTCACTAGCGAGTTTTGGAAGAGTTTGCAAGAGGCGGTAGGGACTCAGTTGTGTTTGAGCACCGCATATCATCCTCAGACGGACGGCCAGACCGAGAGGGTGAATCGTGTTCTGGAAGACCTTTTGAGGCTTTGTATCTTAGATTTTGGAGGTACATGAGAAGAGCATCTTCCATTGGTGGAGTTCGCATATAATAACAGCTTTCAATCTAGTATTGGCATGGCTCCTTTTGAAGCTCTTTATGGAAGGCCTTGTCGATCACCTACATGTTGGTGGGATTCTACAGATAAGATCTTGCTTGGGCCCGATATGGTTAGAGAGACTTCGGAAAAGATTGATTTGATTCGAAGAAGGATGAAAGCAGCGCAAGATAGGCAGAAATCTTACGCGGATAAGAGGAGGACGGATCTTGAGTTTGATGTTGGGGACATGGTCTTTGTTAAAGTATCTCCATTACGGAATGTTGTCCGCTTTGGGTCCTTTGGGAAGTTAGCACCAAGGTTTGTAGGACCGTTCCCTATTAAGGAAAGAATTGGACGGATGTCATATAGAGTGGATTTACCCGAGAGACTTAGTGGGGTACATGACGTATTCCATGTGTCACATTTGAGGAAATGCCTACATGAGACCGCTGAGGTGGTAGAGCCGAGCTTGCTTAGAGAAGTGGAGGTAGAGCGTGATGCGACTATTCGACGAGCTCCTACCCGCATCCTTGGGTCAGAGATTAGGAAGTTGAGAAACAGAGAGGTTCGACTAGTCAAAGTGCAATGGGGAGAGGATGAGAGCAATGCTACTTGGGAGACAGAAGCGAAGATGCGTTCATTGTACCCATTCCTTTTTGAGGGTATGTCTTTTAACTTCTCCTTTATCGTTTGTCTAGTACTTATTTAATCTTTAGTATGTCCTCTCATTTGTACCTTTGACCTTTAGATAGGGTAAACCTATGGTTGAAACATGTGTTTGAGACATGTTATGATTGATGGATGCGTGTGGATGCAAGTGTTTGCTAGTGGTTGCTCGTGGATGCATATACACACACTTTAGACACTAGATCGGCTCAGTCACTTCATATTGCATATTGCATATACTTGCGTGTAGGTAGCTATATTAATGGATGTATAATGGTTGTGTTATCATATGGATGATGCATTTTGGTGTATGGTTGTGCACACATGTAGAAATAGTATGTGTCGATAGGGTTCTTTCGCATACATATTGGATGCATGGCACTATCATGGTTTGCATTAAGGAGGTCAATTGAATCAGTAGACCACCTGATTTTGCATTAGACAGGGAACATATACACACACTCTTTGCATATGTTCATACATCATTAGAAACCTTAAGGACAATGGATGCCAGTGGTTGATGGTTTGAGTAGATGGTTGTTTGGTTGGTAGGATACGTTCTTCTTGACTTGGAGATTTCGGGGACGAAATCCTTTAAGTAGAGGAGAATGTAACACCCCGAATTTCACTTAACATTAATGTTTAGTAATTAAAGAATAATTAATCTCAGACGTGAGAATTAAGGGAAACAGGTTGCGCCATTGTGTTCGTCTCGGAATTCTGGTTGAGATAGAGTCCGAGTTTGCGTGATTTGGACTTCGTATGAAGATGTTATGGCCATCCGAAGTTTCAGAAAATTCAAAACAGATTTAAAATATTCAAATTTCAAATTTCAGAAGAGGCGGGAAAATTCCCGCCAGACAGAGGGTGTCGACACTAGGGTCGACATGGGTGTCGACCCCCCCAAGGGGTCGACCCATGTGTCGACCCAGGGGTCGACCCCCCCTGTCGGTCAGTTTGACCTGGGTGCACTGATTTGAGCTTTGGGCTGTGTTTTGGTGGCTTGTGACGAAATCTGACGGCTCTAAACTAAATTAGGGTTAATCTAAGGGCCTAAACTACATCCTAATTCTATAAATACACCCTAAGACTACCCTAATTCATACTAAAAATAGATACAACGTCGTTATGCCGTCAAAATGCAACTTGAAGGAGCCTCCATCAAATTGTAGAAGAAGATAGCTTCTCAAATCAACTTCTAATCAACTCTAGCAACTTAATCTTCTTCATAGGAGTGCTAATCAACAAGTAGTGAGTTTCTATGCCTTTAGCAAGCAATTGCTAAACTAATTATGATAGGATATAATGAGGTTATGGTTATGTAAGTGGATCAATGCAAGTTATGTTATCATATGCTATGTGTTCATGATGTTATGCAAGTTATGCAAGTCATATGCTATGTGTTCATGATGTTATGCAAGTTATGCAAGTCATATGTTATGTGTTCATGATGTTATGCAAGTTATGCAAGTCATATGCTATGTGTTCATGATATTATGCAAGTTATGCAAGTCATATGCTATGAGTTCATGATGCTAGTTATGCAAGTTTTATGCTATGTGTTCATGATGCTAGTTATGCAAATCACTATGATAAACATTGATCCATTATGACACCATGTTATGCAAGTTTGGTGTTCGATTATATGCAAGTTCATATATGACATGTTATGCAAGTTTGGTGTTTGATTATATGCAAGTTCATATATGACATGTTATTCAAGTTTGGTGTTTGATTATATGCAAGTAACATGTGCAAGTTTACACCTTTGTATGATATGCATACATATGCAAGTTAACCCCTTTGTATGTCATACATACATATGCAAGTTTACCCCTTTGTATGACATAAGTAACTTATGCAAGTTACCCTCTTTATGACATATGTGATTCATGCAAGTTTGGGTTGATTATTTATGCTAGTTGGGTTTGATGCTATGGTCATATATGCATGTTGACACCTTTAAAACCCATGTTGATGCTAATGTTATGCAAGTTGAACCCATTGCGTTTGTGATGAATCTTCCCTTTTAGGTATGTCATGTTAACGTATTACGTGGGGAACGATGGGGTTAATATTCATGTTAATAGAATGGTGTGAAGTTGGTATGATTATGCATACCATAAAGTGGAAGGGCATAATTGAGTCAATTATGTACATCGTTAAATTTGTAATTAATTAGGGATAATTAATACAAATTATGGGGGTGATTTATTAGGTGTAATTAATCGACTAAGACACGAGGTTGGACGGGTGATTAATTAGGTGTAATTAATTGACTAAGACACGAGGTTGGACCCTTTTGTAGCATAAGACTGCCCGGAACCGACCGGCAAATCCAGCGGCTACAAATGATTGGCCCAATGTGAGAGGTCTTAGGCATAAACTAAATACGTGACAAGTGTAAAGGCACGAGGTTAGACTCTGTTATTGCGTAAGGTTGCCCGGAGCCGACCGGCAAATCCAGCTGCCATAAAAGACAGTCTAATGTGAGAGGTCTTTACAAAGGTTACGTTCTTAATCAATTAAGAAACACTTAACCAGATAAGCATGTAGTGGGGCATGAGGGGTTAAGTGGGTGCCTTGGGTGGCATGTGCAAATCAAGTAAGTGCCTTGGGTGGCATGTGGAAATCTAGTGGGTTGCCTTGGGTGGCAATAGAAAATACGATTAGAATACTTAACCAAGTGGAAACATGTAATTAAACATGATTAAAGGGTTAAGTGGGATGCACTAGAAAAAGGGACAAGCTTAGGTGGGTAGCTTGTGGGGGCCCATTTCAACCAGTAACCCATATGTATCTTAGTGGGCTCGACCCATGTCGAGGACGGGACACGCGTACTGGGCTTGACTATAAGAGACCAAAACGGGTTAGCGGTGGCAACGCAAGTCCAACGGGTTTCATATGCGTGTGTGGACCCGGGCTGGTAGGTAAGACGTTGTTGCATCGTGTAGGTATAAGCCGTGCACCGTTGATTGTATCGGGTTGCCACTTTGGGAAGTGATACACCCCACTGTGGGGCCAGCACGGGTATCTACGTTAGGGAGCCAATCGCTTGGGGAGTAGTGGGTACACCAAGTGGAGATAGGGGCAGACGACACCTATGTAGTCAGCTAGGGGTACACGAAACTACTAGTTAAATTTTCTAAGTCCTTGGGTGGGATCAACCTTTAAGTAGGAATTACTGGTGTGGTACAGTTAGTAATTACCCTTGGGTGGGTAGATGCGTCTTTACCGTTATCTTAGTTCATCCTATGTCTAGTTGGCTGCTTAGTGTAGTCATTTATCCCTAGTCATCACTGTACCAAGTTTATATCATACCTTAATTACTTTAATGATTGTATTGTTAAAGTTATAGGGCTCACTCAGACTTATATCTGACCCCGTTGCTTTTATCTTTTTCCCCCTCCGGTCCTCAGGTTGGGCCTAGTACTAGTGGGCTTTGATCAGATCGCTTATCTATCTTTTGGAGCTTGGACCGTTGATGTAAAGCTCAGCTTATCTTTTCTTTTCTTTTATGGCTATTAGTTATGTAGTGGGATTATGTACTTGTGTTTCTATCAGGATGGATATTCAGTACTTGACTCTTTTATGGTGTTGTAACTAAACATGTTTACCTTCTGCTGCAATGAAATGATGTTTTAGATTTTCAAGTATTATTTTTATCTGTCTTGCTGTAATTTTTCTGTTCTATATTCACTTAAAATACTCCACCGAAGTTAAGGCATTCCCTTTGTGAGTGACCTTAGCGGGTGTGGGGTGTTACATATTGCGTTCGTCTCGGAATTTTGCATGAGATAGAGTCCGAGTTTTCAAAAATCAAAGTTCATATTTCCAAGTTTTCAGAATTAAATAATAATAACCGGTCCGAATTCAAAATTCAATTTTCGAGTTTCAAAAACGAGTACCCGAGCTAGGCGTGAAATTTCCCGCCCAGGAACCAGGTCGACCGGGTAGTCGACCTAGGTAGGAGCAGGTCGACCATGTAGTCGACCTGGTCCAAAGGGGGTCGACCACCCAGTCGACCTCCATGGTGCTGGGTCGAGCCCTGCTCGGCTGTGTTGGTTCACAGGTGCGTTTTTCGGGCCTGTGGCGAATTTTGATGGTTCAGATCAGTTCTAGGGTTAATTCTAAGGCCTAAATAAGTTTCCTACACCTATATAAACACCCTAAGACCTAACCTAATTCACAACAAATCATTCTTACACCGTTATGCTGCTGAATTCTCTCTTGAACCATGGCCGCCACCTCCCAATTAAAGCTTAAGCATTCAAACTCGATTCAAATCAAAGATCAACGCATCTACAACAATTCAAGAGAATAGATCAGCGACACCGCAACGTTTCTACATCAATTTCAGTTCTTAATTCGCTAGCCATGCTCTGTAAGTTCTAGTTACTTTTTAGATTTAAACTTGTTAATTATAATATGGCCATGGAATAAAGTGGAATTGGATTTAAGTATGTTTATCGATTCAGGCCTTTTTCTGTTGCTTCTTGAATCTTGAGTTTTTGAGACTTGTCTATCTTTATTCTCATATCAAGTTCATGATCTATTCAACCTGTTGTAAATCAGTTTTCTTGATTCATGTTTATATTATTATCAAATTGTAATCTTCATGCCGATGATGAATTTTCTCTCTGATCTTATTTTTATGCAAAATTCTTTCTTCCCCCATTTATTTTCTTTTGATGAACCTTGGTCAATTTCGGACCTCGGCCTACACCGCGATTTGCGTACGATTGAATACGGGGAAATATTGGGATATTACCTATTTGGATATATGTGTTTGGTGGAATTGATGGCATAACATGAAATTGGAAATTTGGGTATTGTTAATATAATTGAAATTGCAAGTTTGGGCATTGGCATAAGTAATTTGGCATGAAGTGGGCATACATGAATTGGCATGTAAATTAAATCACGAGTTCGGGCCTATGTAAATTAAATCAAAAGATTAGGCTTATGTTAATTGGGCATAAGTAGAATTGGGAATTTGAACATGAAAGCGATTGTAAACTTGATAATTGGTATAAACATGTATTATGAACTTGGGTAACTGGCATGTATTGTAATAAAAATATTATAGTTTGGGATAACTACATCATAAATCATGAGTTGGGTTTATTTGGGCATGATACATGTAATTTTGGCTAGAACTTGATATGGGTAAAATGATATAAACTTGGCATACATGTAAATAGGCCAGAATTGGACATACGTAAACTGACTAGAATTGGGTACATATATAAATTGGCATGTAATTTGGAACTTGGGCATATGTTTATTAATATGTAAAGTTGGGAGTTTTGATCTATACGACACATATGTAATTAACAATCTAACGGATGCCTTTGACACGAGGTTAGACTTTAGTTGTGGTGTAATTCTGCCCGGAACCTCCCGGCATATCCAATGACCGCAACAAGAATAGTCTAATGTGAGAGGTCGTAGGCAAAGATTAGGTTGTGATGATGCCTAACACGAGATTAGACCGAGTTGTGGTGTAATTCTTCCCGGAACCGCCCGGCATATCCAGTGACCGCAACAATATGTCTAATGTGAGAGGTTAGCGCATTGAATGCTTGAACCCGAGGTTGGAATGGGTTTGCGGTGTAATTCTGCCCGGAACCGCCCGGCATACCCAGTGACCGCAAATAAGTCGAATGTGAGAGGTTGATGCATTAGTAAATAACAAATGCTAATGAAACCTGTTAAGTAGGGTAAGGATAAGTAATATGACTAGACTAATGACACTTAACCGATATGACATGAATGGGTGGGTTAAGTAAACCTGGACTTGATCGCTTGAGAACACTTAACCATTTTAACATGATAATTAGACAAATGGGTAGGGTTAAGCAAATTGAGAATACTCAACTGATACAACATGTTAAATAGACCAGTGGGTGGGTTAAGTTAACTTGAATTGATTGATGATACTTAACCGATATGACATGATACACTGGTGGGTTATGTTAACACAAGGGAGAACACTTAACCAATATAACATGACGCATGGCAAGGTTAAGTCAACTTGAACATGTAGATAATACTTAACCAACTTAGCATGATACGTGGGCGGGTTAAGTCACGAACTGCTTGAAAACACTTAACCAATTTGATATGCTAAGATAGCGGGGTTAAGTTATGAATCACTAGACAACACTTAACCAACTTGACATGATATGTGGGCTGGTTAAGCCATGAATTACTTGAAAACACTTAACCCATGCAATCTGACGAATGGGAGGGTTAAGTTAAATGGGTTGGCGATGCTTAACCAATATGACATGGTGTGTGGTAGGGTTAAGTAAACACGCGAAGGCAACACTTAACCAATATAACAAGACATGCGGTAAGGTTAAGTAACACAAGAGAGAACACTTAACAAAGGTAACATGATGGGTGGTGGGGTTAAGTTAACTTGAATGGATAACACTTAACCAACCCGTGGGGTATACGAATAGACCCTAGGAAAACCCTAGTAGTGGGACCCGTTTCAGCAGTAACCCACATTAGGTATCAACGGTACCCTGAGCTAGGCAGGGTGGGCACGATTACTGGGCTGATTATAAGCGGTCAAAATGGCGGCAGGTGATGCAGTAGTGTAGGTTCCGATGGATTACGGGCGTGCACGTATTCCGGAGTGGAAAATTTAGCCACTGGGCATCAATAGATATAAAATTGTGCATCAAGAATTGTGTCGGGGTTGCCATCCTAGGGATTGATACACCCTAGGGTAGGACCAGCATAGGTATCTACAAGTAGGGGCCACGTGATACAAACGAGAACTAGGTTGAGTAAGAGCCGATCGATTAAGGTAGTAAGGATACATCTAACACATTCATGGCAATTGAGCTGGTTGAGGTAAGAGCCTCATACCAGATGTAGTCTTGAAGGCTACAACAACTACGGGGTTGGGATCACCTTATTATATAACACGGGCTACTACTTGGGACACTAGTAGGGTGTAAGGATCCTTGTTACACAGGACAATAGTAGGAATACAGATCATTCCATGCAAGACACTTGTGAGGATGCTAGTTAGGTGGTGCAAGGCAAATAGATATCATAGAAATATTTTAATGGTGAAGCAGAGAAATCTTGCGATGCATGATAGAAATCTTGCGAATTATACCTAGTTTATCTTGAATGGGAACCTTGCGATGTTATACTTGACAAAAATCATATGATGTTATTCTTAGTTATCTTGCCTGTTGCTTATCTTGTCATCATGCTTATGTTTACTTTCAGTTTATTCATGCCATGTTATCTTTACCTGTTTTTATGCTGAAAGTCACTAGGACTTACTTAGTCTTTATGAATGACCCATTTTGTTTCGCCTCTTTTTCCTTCATTCCTCCCCCCTCAGGTTCGCAGGGTGGGAGTACAGCTTAGTTCGGATCTTACCAAGCTCCAAGGCTCTTTCATGTACGGCTTGGTTTTCTCTTGGCTATGGCTTGCTTTGCTTTATTGGGGAATACTACAATTTATTTTCATGCTTCTTTGTTTTGGAGCAAGAAAGATAATTTGACTATGTAATTGGGTATTGGAAGTTGATGGGCTTTTATTATAAACAATTATATTTAATAAATGATTTGAAGTACTTCTACTTTACTTTCCGCTGTTTTATATATGTCTGTCTTGTAATATTTCTATTCCAGTACCCATAATGCTCCATTGATGTTAGGGCATTCCCTTTGTGAGTGATCTTAATGGATGTGGGGTGTTTCATTCTCCTCTTGAAGCACTTCAATATTAGTCCCATCCCCTAGTACTACCGAGTATGATCCCGATTATCCAAGGTTAGGGCATGAAAGCTCTCTCCAGCCAACAGTTGGAAGCACTACGCCTGGCGAAACTGCACCGCAAGTGTTAGAACGTAAAGTTTCATTATCACATGTTCTTATAAGGATGGTAACATGAGGTCGAAGTAAACTAATTCGTATTCTTTTACATTGTGCATGTTCCTATGGACAAGAGGTAACAATGGGCTTCACACCAACATTTCCTGCATTGCTTGGGTTTGATGCGGGGATGCATGGAGAGCAACTTGGAGAAGGAGGCATTCACTTGGGCACATTCTCTGATTTGGATCTCATGGATTTTGGAGACCATCACTCGGAAGGGAAAGGGAAGGATAGAGAGGAGGGAGTAGTCCCCGAAAGAGGAGGAAAAGGGTTGGTGACGAGCCATCTAGTGCTGAGTTCGAAAAAGAAGAAGAAGAAGGGTGACTCATCTAAGTGAACGGTTCACTACAACAAAATGCGGCTTTTATAACATCTTCTGTGCTTTACCTTTTGACACGCTACGCAAGCTAGGGTTTGGAACGATATTTGATATAGCCTTACGCTATTCAATGAAAGTCGAGAGGGAAACCAAATTTGTGCCGGAATTAGAAAAAGTGTGTACTACTTCGTCACTTCCTCCTTCAGAAATATTCATTCCTTTATTTTATCATCTCCAAAAAAGAGTAACTGTTGATATTGCGATCTATCTTAATTGTGTAACCTAGTAACAATTAACAACCGTGGAACGATGTTGTAATCTTTCTCAAGTGGTCATCCCAATCCCTAAACCTATATAGGCGTCTTTGATTTGAACTCGCCTGCGAGGTATTGTTGTATGTTTTCAATATAATTTTAGTTATCATATGGTGTGAACAATGTTTTCTTCCAATTGTCAAAAGTTTGTATATGCTTTTGGCATTAATTGTTCTATTATTGTTTATACATGCTTCAGTACAAGTTATGTAGTTCTATTATAGTATATTTATGCCTTAGCTAATATTGTTGTATGTATTTGAGTTGTAATAATACCCATCGGGTATAGGAATATTATATAGGAGAAGAAGAAGTATGTAATATGAACCTTTTTGTTTGACATTTTTTGAAGTGGCTAGGTTCATTACTTTAAGCTAAACAAGACATAGTGTGGGTGATAATGAATTGTTTTATGCTTGAAACGATTATTATAGATTTAGTTCAGAAATATGAATGACAACCCTAGTAAGGTATGTTAGGTTTTATGATATGGGAATAAGTAGCACCTACATCCTTTTTTTCAAAGTGTAATGTGAAGAAATTCAGCAAAACAACCTTTGCTTCCTGGTTTCACTTGAAGGGTATAAGATAGAATAATGAATTTGGTTGTTTGAAGTTAAAATCGGTTTTGGTACAATATTTGGGTGGTAAATTTTATAAGAAATTTGGTGGTTTGAAGTAAACTCCTCTTAGTAGCTTATCAGTACAACGGGTTCTCCTAAAGTATACTCAAAACAAAAAAATGAATAAATAAGCAAGTCAAGGAGAATCTTTAAATGAAACAAAATATCTTACATGAAGTTTTTCTATTTCAAATAAAAAGGAAAGGTGTTAACTCATATAATTATTTTATTAGGTAAATATTTTGAGTGTTTTTTATAAAAATAAAAATAAAACACAACGTGTCTTCATTTGTTTGCATTTAGCGCAATTTATAAAGAAATTATATTTGAGACTTCAAGAATTATAATTTTGTGTTTCCAAAATTGATTTCATATTATTATCTTACTTTAAATCTTTTTCATTGTCACATTTTGACTTTTTATTATGTTTAACCTATTTTATTTTTGAAAGTTTCTGATGATTCACAGATTTCTTGATTCTTAAACATATATGACTTGAGACATCATTTCTAGCAACCAAAGCAAAACATTCACTAAGAAATCAACATGCATTCACATATAAGATGCTCTTCTATAATAGTAAAAATATTTTGGATGTATTCTGATTTATTAAAGTGATGTCTCTGATATAAGTTAGATAGACATGCAAGGCAATTTGAGGTTTGGTATCCCTTCCTTGTCAATATATATTTACTTAGCCATGGATTATTATCTTGGACTATTGGTTATTTACTGAGATGGGTACTCTAATTTTCCAAAGATAGATGAGTAATTGTCATGAATAATAGACATATGGTTCCTTATTAAATCTGTCTATAGACATATGTATTTATCATGGTTGTTGGGCTTTGGTTGTTGTATTCTCTTAGATTTGTATAATAACAGTTATGTTATTTATGGAGTGTTTATTCATTTCGGTTGGTTGCTTGTAGTATTCCTTATGCATGTACCAAGTTAATAATCTCAATAAATTTTTATACTAAACAAATTGAGGTTCTTTGGCTGCTTCTTAAAATCGATTCACATTTGAATTACAATTATAGTTAAGAAAAAATATTCTATTAAAAGAAAATAGAATTTTAGGTGAATATTCATGTATATTTACGGATTTGGTTTCATTTTGAATTGAAATTCTTTGGCCACTTTTTAAAATTAATTCAAAACTGAATTAAAGTTATAATTAATAGAAAATATTTTATTTGGAGAAAATAGAATTTTAGAGGAATATTCATGGGATATAAAGATTTATATAAAATAAATTGTTTGAAAAATAATTCATCTATTCTGTCTACTTCAAAATGTCATGTTTAGATTTGATATGTTGATACCTAAAGGCTTCACCAATGTTAAATTCATTGTTAAATCGTTACACCCTTTCCGTTGTGAGTCCCTTGGTTGAGTTATTCAATTTTCCATTATCCTCTTACGTTTTAGCCAACCGGTTCATCCATTATTGTAGCTTACCTCATAATTGCTTGCCGTATAGTTGCAACATGGCACAACGATGAATAGGCCTCATAGATGCAAGTGTACATCACCCATGTACTACTCCTAAAGATAGCATCTTGTCTCATAGGATTATCTCATGGATAATGCATTCAACACAAAAACAATATATAATTATCTTGACATTATGCACTGATATAAATAGCTCGCATTGGTGTAGATGATGCACATATTTTGATAGAACAAATCATATTCACTGATGTATTAGTGGACATGAATGAGACTGTCAAAATTCTGCTTAATTAGGAGTTTAAGTTCAAGTATATTTTAACTTTTTATTGTAGTTAATTCATTCTTCAGCAATACCACTTTCCATTTTCACATTTGAAGCATGGGTTCACTCATATTTTTTATTTTATTGAATGCTTATGGTGTAGATGGTTAAGAAAATAAACTTGATGGGGGACAATTCTGAAAAAAATCATACAACAAAGAGAAGGCATTATGGTGAACTAAGCTTACAGGTATTTACGTAAAAATTGAACTTATAACCCAGTCTACTATTTTTTGGGTCATGCGCTTGAATTTACTGAGCTGCCCTTAGGTTTAATAACACTAAGGAATATGCCCAGTCATATTCTAAAATGAGTCATATTCATGCATCACCTAATCTTGATCATTATGTAAATTGAAATGTGAATAAAAAGCGGGGTAAGTTATGTAAATCTTTGGTTATATCAATCATGACATTTTGTATTGTATTGGATGTGCATAGATATTTAGAGATACCTGAAAAAGAGTGAATGCTAACAAATGGACTAACTCGAAATTGGACAATGTGGTATTTTCAAAGTTTATTTTGGCTCCAAAAAGTAATAACATGGCATCCGTAGGTTGTTGGATAAAATATATGTATTAGACAACATATAATATGTTGGATGAATCTGGACACGGGCTATTTGATATACTAGGACATCAATAGCTTTGATTACGATTAGATAGTTTTATGAACTGTTATAACTCTGGGTTGCCTTTGTAAGTCGTAACTTTACTGTCCTAAATGAACAATTGCCGAGATCTGTGATTACATTGATTGAATCTGGGAAAAAGTTGAATATATTTACTGCTTCATTTTGAAATATATGCTTCTCCTTTGTTAATCAACTATGTTGATTTTACTGGAAATTTTAACAATATATACATATATAAGACAAATATATATATATATATATATATCTATGTGTGTGTGTGTGTGTGTGCGCGCGTGTGCGTGTGCGTGTGTGTGTGTGTAGCTGACATAATTCAAAGCTCTTTTTTTAGCATACAAATTCCTCAGCCACTAACTGGAGGGCAAAAAAACTTTCTACCACCATGAAATCGATACAACTCACTCGAAATATACATACTTATTAAACATATCGCCTTCAAATTGTTACTTGGATAAGCTTATGAATTTTTGACCCATTATATATTACTTTAGAGATAAAGGCAAAGTTATTGTAATTGCATCTCTATGCAACAACTACTTTCCTTCCATCCTCTATGAAAAATATTGCATTCTCCGGAACATTTAGCCAGGTATTAGTAATAAACTCCACAATGTCATATGATATGTCTCATTGAACATCAATGTGCTCCATCTTAGATTTCATTGGGTAAGCTATGGTGCAATAAAAGAAATTCTACTGCTTTATATATTTAAGTTAGCTAAGAAACCTAAAGATTATTAATGCAATTAAAAAGTGGGAAACCACTGCATTGCACCGGCCAATAGGTACATGGGTGATTAAATAAAGAATATGCAGGTGCAGCCTTTTGGTAAAGCGTATGAAGCTTACGCATTGGGCCTCATCTAAAACTAAGGCACCATTCAACATCTAATCTACGCTTAGGCAAAAAAATGGCGAAGAGAAACTCAAATTGCCATCAGCGATGACAAATTAGATAGGCGCCATTGAAACTCCAGACTTGTCAATAAATATCGATGACATGGCAGATAAGTGGTGATCGTTGATAGGTGTTCTAATCTTGATTCGATGGTGGTGGACCATGGAGGGCATGTGCGAAAGGTAACTGTGTTGTAATATGATAACAATGAAGGTAAGGTACAACACTATGGGTACCATGATTGATCATTGTAATACCCCACACTTTTTTGTGCCCAAATTTTGATAAAAATCGAAACTCAAATACATCCAAGCATGAAGTGTGTAACTTGGTACCTGCAATAAAAGAGCATGAGCATAATCAGAGTAAGATAATAGAAAACTCACAGTGGAAACAAAATAGGATAACAAGTATTAACTCAAGTAACTACCTTTTTCAAAGTAAGTCACTTTGCCAATGCCGAGCAAGAGATAGAACGAGAACCGAAAGCCAAAATTAATCGTCTGTGAAAACCCGACCTTCTTTACGAAACCTGAAGGTTGTAATGAGGAGGCGGGTCAGAACAACAAGTTCCGCTGACTAAGAAAATGTACAACGCAGACTATGACACAGATATATTCTGTTTGGTTCAACCCAAGCTATATGCCTAACCAGGTTAGTGATACTATCCCAACCCAGTAAAATGTTTACGCATGACCTTGCTATTCAGCCTAAATAGGTTAGTGATTCTAACCAGCATTGTGAAGCCATTATACCAGAGCTTAATTGGTTAATTCTATCATGAGTGGGTCCCTGATTATGGGATTTCTATCTATATCCTCATTCACTTATTAACCTTTTGATAATATATTCCACGTTAACATAAAACTAGAGGGCGCTAGCTATGGGCCCTACTATTTAAGGCTCCTGTCATTCATTCATATACCCTTGCCGCACATAAGATGAGTGGTGGTATTTTATCATTCGTTATACCTTCTAGCTGACCTTATTAGATAACCTCCTTAGTCGCTTACTACTTCCCGTAAGATAGATGGCCATATCTGGCCCTTTTAATTTCCAGGTTTGGGTAGGCCAACACAAACCTGCCATTTAAGACCCTTACACCGAAAAACCTATTCCCAGGTGGACTCTTTAACCCTAGTCGCTTAGCCTTTTAGGACCCAGGAAGTGGACTATACGTGAAGGTTATTAGTTCGTCCCTTATTTGCCTTTAACACCTTTCCCTTTTTGGGATAAAGTAGGCTACATTATTATGTCATTCCCGTTTGATTCCTTTATACAGAAATACTATACGTACACCATTTATTTGCATCACAGGTTTATATGGTTAATAATATCTTACATTGTCAACCTACTAACTCCAACTATTTTTTTAATTATAAGTTTTATTGACATAAATAAGGAAGGTTATATTCCCTTTTCTCTAGGATATATATTTAGTTTATTCCCTGATTTGGACTTAGTATTTAAATGACAATCATCCGTTAATCCCCTTTTTGACACCCATTTCTTTTTATTTCCTTTCTATTGCCCTTTTTGACTCTAACGGTCATATTTTCCTAAGGCAACTATTTATCAGTCCCAAGCTATCTATTTGTTGTACCCCAACAGGAAATTACTATTCTTATTCTTTTATTTATCTTTTTATTTGTTTATTGGTTGATATATACGTATATATATATATATATACACACATTTATGCACTAGGTCTCTCACATTAAGTTGACTATATGTGGATGCTGGATTTGCTGGTCGGTTCCGGGTAGGCTTCTACCACAAGTGAACTTAACCTTGTGCCATAGTACATTTATTTTTATGCATTAGACCCCTCACATTAAACTGACTACCTATGGTTGCTGGATTTGTCAGTCGTTTCCGGGCAGGCTTACCTACAAGTTGAGTTTAACCTCGTGTCTAAATGCGGTTATAATTTAAATTTCCTAATTGGGGTCCGCAACATTCATCCTAATTGATTTTAGAAATTTTAACCATTTTCCTTTCACATTTATTTTCCCCATAATCAATATTGGTTACAATGATTATTTATCGATTTGCGGTCTCATTTATAGCAGTTAATTACATTGATTGCTACAAATGGCCACCACAAATACATTGATTCAAAAATGCATTATATTTACACATAATTCCATAGTTGAACCTTTTCCAAACATTCAACATTTGTCATAATTGTTAATTATTTATTTATGGCTTTCTTTATAGCAGTCAATTACACTAATTGCTACAACGATCACCATAAACATATTCATTAAGTATGGAATATAATTTACATGTATGATTCCAAAAATGAATACCATTCAATATTTCAAACCTTCAAACATTTAATACCATGTATATTATACCATTTTACGCTGATTTGTATGGGTAATATGTATATACTTATTTTTATGTTTGTGTGCGGCCAATGTAGTTATTATTATTTTTATTTGCAATACTTATTTTTAAACTAATGATTTAGTCTAATCAGTTAACCAATATTCCCTTTTTGTATTCAATCTTGCCAAGAAGGTTTCATGGCTCACAAGCACCGTTAGTCGTAATCATTGTAAATCATGTCTATCTTGTGGAATTGACATATTTCCATATCACAAGAAATATATGTAATGTATTTTTATTTTGGAATAGTCACTGCAAATTACATACAAAAACATGTATTTATTTTTACATGTACCTTTACACCACTTTTCCATTTTTAATTTTTTTTCATAATTTTGTGATTCTAAATAATGCCTCTTTATTTAAAAATAAGGAAAACGACATGTTTTACAATGCTTAAGCCAAAACCCAACAATATTGCATATAAACAAGGGATATACCTTTTATTCTTAAAATCACATAATACACACTTTTCATCTCTTTACCCAATTAACATATTTCGTATTTCAGCACTAAACTAGAGATCTGGAACATTAACTACAACAAATTTATGTTTAACGGGACTGATTTCCAGATCCATAGCGTTATAACATATACAACATATTTCATGACATAACTGTTGGAATATGTGGGAAAATATATAAAAATCCTACAATTCGTGTTTATACATAATCACGACTTATCATTTGCCAATTTTAACCATATTCATAATTAGATCTGATGGTTGCCACAAGTTACAATTATTTAAATAGCAGATCTAATAGGCATAAAACATAGATTGGATTAAAAAAACAGATAAATCGTTATATTTGTACTAGTAAATTTCCCACTCACCTTATAACTTCCAATTTCTGAATTTTGAACCTTTTAAGGCTTACAATCCCCAAATTCTTATAAACCTACAATTTATCTAAAAAGGGAAAAGTTCTAAATCTGTAGAAATGTAAGAAAAATGGAAGAAGCGAAGAATCTATCGTTGATCGTCAAACTGCATTCCTTTCCATTAGATCTGCTTGCTCTCTCAATTTCATATGAATTGGATTTGATTTGATACGTATAAATATATTTTTATTTTAGAGTTTAGGTTTGGAGAGAGAGAAAAAGGCATAGCTCCGCTGCCTCTGTAGATTTATGTGAAAAAAGAATGAGGCTCTACCCCTTTATTTATAGGGGTGGGAATGGCCTAGAACCGTCAGATCAGTTTTAAGTTATATCCGTTGTAGCGACCCGAACTTCCCTGGTCTCCGAAGAGATGAGAAAGGACGAATTACTGTGAGGACAAGACAAAACAGAACGCAGACGGAAGAACATTTCATTGCTATTACAACAATTCCATCAGATACAAGAATATACAGAGTATAATTGAGTAAATTACATTCGATAAATATCAGAGATTACAATAAATCACATAGCAGCGGAAAATAATACAAAGCACAACTGAAGGTGATATACGGATACAGAGCTTTCCGGATATCATTCCAGCTGTAAACCAGGATCCTATGAATATAAATCTGTAAAACCAAAACTACTAGCTGCCCGTGCGGAAAATAGGAGCACCCAGAGTTTAGGTTAAAACAGTAAACTCCAGGTCAGTCATGTGACTGGTGTGAGAACTAAAACAGTTATTAAAACTTTATTTTCAAAGAGAGTAATTCAGGGACCACGCCGTATAACACGGAACGGGTTTCCTCCCAAGAATACCAGTGCATATCAATAAACAACGCAATGCTTTTTCGAAAAATGAAGCTATTATAAGACCCAGGTCCCATCACACAATGCAACGCAAGCCGGAGGATAGGGTTTTCCCTTATAATAGCCTAACATGCTTGGTACGTTTAAAACAAATCATTTGATACTATAATAAGTGTACAGTGTCAAAACAATTTCAATCATAAATATAAATCATAGACGGCATGGGTACCATATATCATGTCGCCGTACTAGTTCTACAATTAAAACCGCAATACACGTATTGGAAATTGGATTTCCGTCATGAGTCGAGGCAAGGGGCAAGCTCCTCTCCGCTTCGAGACACTCTAGCAAATGCCTCAGGACTACGCACTCTGGGTAACCCTGGATGCGGCTGGGCCGGTCCTCACTTACGTTAGAGGATTGGCAATTCCTGAACACAGGTTTCCCGGTCCTTACAGACCTAATATCAAGGCGCCTCATTCCAACAACCACAATGGTGAAAAGTATATAAATGTCAGGGCTGGTAAGTCACTGACACCACCAAAGCTAGAAAGAAACGTCGTGTTCTCCCAGCGGTCCGTATCCCGTTTTTAACTCATACCGAGATGTGAGGCTCGCGAATTCACGCTATACACAAAGCTGCCACGTAGGCCATGCTTTCATTATCAACCACAAGACTTTGCTTTTCAACAGAAGCCTTGATCCATGCAACTCAGCATGCCACACAGGCAATTCATGCCATGCGATTGATATCTATCGATATATAACCTCTAAGCTCGTACGTCTCAGAGAAGGGCGTTAAGCAAGAGAATAAATTCTCCGCCGCCAAACAGATATATATTTAATAGAAATCAATCAACACAGAATAAAATCCAATGTCAGACACACAATCCATTTACAAGTTCGTTCTTGGTCTGAACGAAACCGGAGGCAGTTTCCTTGCATATCCATCGATCTCCAGGTACGTCTGGACGACCACCAACTGTTTCCATCCTCTTGGGTGTACAACCCAATCAGGATCGTCAGTAATTATCCAAACGATGTGAAGACTTCTGGTCTTCAACCACTGTCTTCATCTTCGACATATCGTCGAATCGGTTATTCAGAATGGGTATAAACCCGGCCTTTCCGAACAACCCCCGTATATTAAAAACAAATGTTACACAAACACAACATACGCCTCATTCCAATTCAGCAGCCACTAACCACAAATTTCATATTCTTAGGGAAAGGTTCCCATTAATTTTATCCAAGATAAATTCTTTAAAATTTATCCTTTAATCTTCCTTTGAATGTCGTTTCAAACCAAATTATGGTTTCCTAAATTAGTCGAGATTAGCGAACCACACCGAAGTAATTATTTATTTTATTTCCCAATCCCAACCTATTCATCCCATGAAGCAAAACTGGTAATACTCCATATCTAACACCTCAGTGTTGTCGGTAAAATTAATTACCATTTCTCGTTCAAATCTAATTAAAGATTTAACTATCTCTTTGGAGCAAAACTGGTGATACTCAATTCTCGCTTATTTCCTAAATTTGATAATTTAGATTATCCATTCACATTTCAATTTAATTGCAGATTCATTAAAACTCCTTTTACAGGGTTAAAGAACTAATGTCATTTAAAACACAGTTCACGATAAACCCATGAATCAATTCTATTTACAACCCAATTCAAATCCAATTTATTTATTTAAAAATAAATGGGTTTTAATTTTAGTTCAAAATAAGTTCATTTCGATAAAAATCTATTTTTATCTTTTCAAATATGGAGTTTTTCGTCCCAATTATTCCCAAATCATTTCTTATGATTTTACACAAATTATTACTATTTTTAGTAATTTTATCAAGGCCCGTACAGTCGATTTCCATCAACGGCCATCGAACTGCACTTACAGCGATCTTTTTCAAATTGATTTGGACGTACCTCCAAATCCAACCGTTAGATTTCAAATTACTAATATTCGTTAGAAAGCTCTTTTCGATACGAACCCAACGGTTCCGGTTTTAGGAGAATCCGACGGTCGGATCTCCCGTAATGCCCGTTTGAAATAAATGGACGAAATTCACGAACTGCCGCGGCGCGACGCGTTCTATTCTGTCCATTATATATATAATATATATATATTATATATATTTCGTCGATTACTATTTAAAACGAATTTTATAAATAGTTTTGAATTCGTTTCAAAAACAATTTCAACTTCCATTTCAATTCAAATCAAAATTGAATTTTTCCTTATAAATTCGTTTTAAAATTCATTTCAATTCAATTCAAATTTCAATTCAATTTGAATTCGTTTCCTATTCGATTTAATTCAAATTGGTTTTCTATTCAATTCAATTCGAAATCGTTTTATATTCAATTCATTTCGAAATCGTTTTATATTCAATTCATTTCGAAATCGTTTTATATTCAATTCATTTCGAAATCGTTTTATATTCAATTCATTTCGAAATCGTTTTATATTCAATTCATTTCGAAATAGTTTTCAATTCAATTCATTTCGAAATCTTTTTCAATTCAATTCATTTCGAAATTGTATTATATTTAATTCATTTCGAAATCGTTTTATATTCAATTCATTTCGAAATCGTTTTCAATTCAATTCATTTCGAAATCGTTTTATATTCAATTCATTTCGAAATCGTTTTCAATTCAAATCAAATTTGTTTTAAATTCAAAAACGAATATAATCGATATAAATATCGTTCACGTCAAAATAGCGCATCACTAATCAACACGGCTTTATATTCAACAAATGGATCTATATCTCTTTCAATACACGACTCTATATCTTTGTCAACACACGACTAATCTCAGCGAATGAGTACTGTCCACGTGTGACTTTTTTTTGTTATTTAATATATCTTATGAAAGTTAAGGTATCTATCATTTGATATTGAATCAGACTCCAACCGTAAATTAGTAAGAGAACGATTTCCTGAATATTAACCCCGAAGGCCGAAACCAACATCAGATTTATATCCAGGAGACCAATCATCTCATCTATTTTCCGGTTGATTTCTAATTCTATATATGATAAAGATGTAAATTTTATTGTTAGAATATTTCGTTCAACTCATGACTAATCTCAGCGGATGAGTACAGTCAACACATGAACCTTTACTTTATAGTGATAAAGATATAAATTTTATTGTTAAAATATTTCGTTCAACTCATGACTAATCTCAACGGATGAGTACAGTCAACACATGAACCTTTATTTTATATTATTCTTTATCTTCTAAATTGAAATGAGGCCCAATCAATCACCATATAATGTTAATTATATGGATTTTCATACATCACACGTATATAATAGCTTTGAAAAATAATCAACCATCAACCAAAGTGCACTACACTGTATAAGCATCAAATATAGATATCTAACGCTTATAACAGCCTGTCAATCAATCGATCGACATATTTAATCAATCAGGATGAGTGAACTTCAAATTTCATCCCAACACCCATGTGGGGTTTCAAACAATCAAACACAGATTTTATTTGTGCAGTTGGGCGATGTGTAAAATTTATCGACCCAATCAATATCAGTCAAATCAGTGTATATAAACAAATCGGTCGATTTGTTTATAAATATTTATTTATTCACATTCACGTTAAAAATTATATTTTTAATGATAAAGTATTTTATTTTAACACATGGATTTTTATTCAGTTCATCTACAAAATAAAAATGATATTTTTATTTTTCTAACTTATTTTAGAAAATTTCGGCGGCATAACGGCACGATACTAGAAACGGGACAAGGCCTAACCTTATCCCCGGTCTAGTGAAGGCCCACGCCATTCACACATCAATCAAATAAATTTCCATTTCACCAAACAATTCAATTCAAACCAAATAATCTAACTAATTTTTGCAATCAACAAACAAGTCCATGGTCTGTGGACGATTGTGTTGGGTACTACTAAACACCGTTTTCATCCTAGTATATATATATAACTAGAAAAAGAAATTGAAAGGTGAGAAATTCTCGCCGATAGCTATTCCAACTCCACGCCACTTCAAATGTAGAAGTCGTCGTCATTTTCGCCTTTTAGTCATCTTCGTTGGCCATATTCTCTACATATGTAAAAATTGAATTTTTACTTCGCTATTCAATATATAAAAATGGAATTTTTACTTCGCTATTCAGTATATAAAAATGGAATTTTTACTTCGCTATTCAATATATAAAAATCCTATTTTTACAATCACGCTATGTGGATAAAAATTCTATTTTTACATTGCTACTATATAGATAAAAATTATATTTTTACATCGATATTCTCTATATAAAGATTTCGCCTTTTCAAATATAAAGATTATATTTTTATATTCATTTCAAACTGTAAAAATTCGATCTTTCAACTTATAAAAATCCGTTCTTTTCTATAACAAAAACCTCGCCTTTCACTTATAAAAATATGGTCTTTTCATATAGAAAAATCAAATCTTTTCCATTTTAAAAATTCTAACTTTTCTATTTTAAAAATCTAATCTTTTCTATTTTAAAAATCTAATTTAAAAATCTAATCTTTTCTATTTTAATAATTGTAACAACCCGTATTTTCAATAACCTGTAATAACATAAATCGAGGCAGAATTTAATTCTAAAATGGGAATCAAGGGAAACGGGCTATGCCATTGTGTTCGTCTCGGAAAAATACGCGAAATAGAGTCCGAGTTTTCGAAAATCGGAGTCCGTATGACCAAGATATGGCCTCGCGAAGTTTCACGAAAATTCCCAAATTAAAGTATACTTAATTAAGTGAAATGGGTTGTGTAGATATATATATATATATATTGATATATATATATATATATATAATTGAAAATTTAATAAATAAATATGCAAAAATGCTCAAAACAGCGAATTGGGAGAGGGGAATAACCGAACCGGCCGATTTTTGAAGTCGACCCGAGCCCGCTGGGTCGACTAGGGGTTAATCCAGGGTGTTTGGCTGTCAACCCGTGGGCCGATTCGCTCAAGTGCAGATTTTGCATTTGAATGGTTCTCATGGTCCATCTTTAATCTAAAGGCCCTAGATGGTTCCTACACTTGACTTCTTCCCCAAGACATGCTTTGATGGCTTGGATTGAATCTAGGGTTAATCCTATGGCCTAAAACACTTGCCTAATCTATAAATAAGACCCTAACCTACCCTAATTCATTCATAATTAAACCTAGTGACTAAACTATGGCAAAATGCTAGCTCTCATGGCCTCCACTAATTTTATGAAGAGGGTTGCATACTAATCACTCTCTAATCAACTTCTAATCCCTTCTTAGCATCTTAATCTTCTTCATTTGGTGTTCAAAGTTGCTAGTTGTGAGTTTCTATCACTTTGATGATCTTTTGGTAAACTAATTAGATGAGATGTGATGAGATTTATGGTTTTGTATGTGGGTTAATGAGCTTTGAATCATATGATATGATGTTAGCATTAATCTTATGTTTATGCATGTTGAGTATGTAAGCTTATGCAAGTTTAATATGATGTATGTTATGTTTGCATGATGCTAAATATGCAAGTTGTGGGCTATGTAATCATATGCATGTTATGCAAGTTCATGGTAATATGCTATGCAAGTTACATGTTTGTTAATATGCAAGTTACATGTTTGTTAATATGCAAGTTACATGTATGTAAATATGCAAGTTACATGTTTGTTAATATGCAAGTTACATGTTTGTTAATATGCAAGTTACATGTTTGTTAATATGCAAGTTACATGTTTGTTAATATGCAAGTTACATGTATGTAAATATGCAAGTTACATGTTTCTTTATATGCAAGTTACATGTTTGTTAATATGCGAGTTACATGTATGTAAATATGCAAGTTACATGTTTATTAATATGCAAGTTCATGATGACACATTATGCAAGTCTATAAGCTAATATGCAAGTTTGTTATGCAAAATGAATATGTAAGTTATGTGACATATTATATGCAAGTTATGTGACATGTTATGCAAGTTCATATGCAAGTTATGTGTTTGTTAATATGCAAGATGGCACCTTTGAAACATGTTCATTCATATGCAAGTTGACACCTTTTATATGTGTTATATCATGAACGAAATTACGTGGGAACGATGGGGTAATTAAATGCATAAGTTAATAAGATTGTGTGAAATTAATATAATTATGCATAACACAAAATAAATAAACATAGTATGGGAATTTGCCTATTTGGTTAGGTGTACCCATACTATGTGTTGGGAATTTACCTATTGAGTTAGGTCTACCCCATGGGAATTTACCTATTAAGTTAGGTCTACCCATGTTAAGAAAACTTGATTAATTAGGGATTATGTACTTCTTTATTTTGATGGATATTGTACTTGACCTTTATTGTGGTTTTATGATGTAACCAGACATGTTTTACTTCCGCTGTTATGAGATGATGTTTTAAAATTTCAAGTACTATTTATATCTGTCTTGTTGTAATTTTTCTGTTCTATATTCACTAAAATACTCCACCGATGCTATGGCATTCCCTTAGTGAGTGATCATAGCGGGAGTGGGGTGTTACACGTGGTATCAGAGCTTAAGGTTACCAGAACAGATAAATTTTTTGAGAAAAACTACTTTCTAAGAGTATTTTCGAAGAAAGTATTTTTAAAAGCATGTCTTCTAAGAGAAAAAGTTTTTGAAAAAGAAAAGCATAATCCCCAATAGCCATATCTTTATCTTTCGGAATCTCCTTTTTGAATCTTTCCTCTTTCGTTTCAGCATGGCTGAAGATCTTAACATCCCGGAGGGTTTAGTTATACCACTATGGTATAGGAGGTTGCAAGAGGCTAGGGCCGCGGCTGCGGGTCCGGCCAATGCTACTACACCAGAGACAACCGCTCCTCCTCCTCAGCCTAGAGTGGATAATTTTGCTAAGGTTTGCAAGGAGTTCAAGGCTATAGGAGGAAAACCTTTTCTTGGTTCAGAGACTTTCGTAGAGGCTAGAGATTGGCTTAAGGAAGTGGAAGAGTTGCTAGATATCTTTGAAGTGGAAGAGGGAAAGAAAGTCAAGTTGGCGGCTTGGTTAATGAAGGGAGAGGCCTCATTCTGGTGGGAGGTCACTAATGGAGAACGCCCTGTTGACTCTTGGGCAGATTTTAAGCAAAGGTTTGGGGCTAAGTTTCTCTCAAGGGCGGAAGAGAATCTGTTTATGGAGAAGTTCTTGAATTTGAAGCAAGGGAATCTCACGGTGAAAGAATATGTCAACAAATTCAATCAATTAGCAAGGTTTGGCATAGAGTTGGTGAATACACCGGAGAAGAAGGCTTTGAGGTTCGTTAGAGGCTTGAACGAACCATTGCAAGGAATAGCTATGACTCACATTCCTATGGGGGCCACTTTTGAGAAGCTTGTCTACATGGCACTTATGCATGAGGATGATAAGAATTCTAAGGCACCAGAGAAGAAGGGGGATCAGAAGAAACCACAACAACAACAACAAGGCAAGGGTGGAAAAGGCAATGGTGACAAGAAGAAGACGAAGAAGAAGTGCTTTAATTGTGGGACACCAGGTCACCTCAGCAAGGATTGTCGCAAAAAGAAGAAGACCGGTTGCTTTCATTGTGGTGAAGCAGGGCATCTTGTGAAAAACTGCCCAAAGAAGGGGCAGAAGACGGGATCTACCTCAGGAGGTCAGGTGCAAGCTCTTATAGCACCACCTCAGTCAGGGGGGCAAGTTCAGGTTCTCTCAGTTCCACCGATTCAGCAGAGAGGTAGAACTATTTCCGTTGAAAGTCTGGTTTTTCTGTTTGATCATCCAGTTCGTACTTTGTTTGACTCTGGCGCATCGCATTCTTTTATCTCATCATCGTTAGTTGAGTCACTGCACTTAGACACCAGTCTAGTTGATGATCCCTTGGTTGTTTCAAACCCAATTGGGGGCTCCATATATCTGTCTATGATATGTTTGGGTTTGAAGATTTCTATACTTAGCGTTGAGTTTAGATGTGATGCTTTTGTATTGGGCTTCACGGGCTATGGGTTGATCTTGGGCATGGACTGGTTATCCAGTAATGGTGCCGTTCTTGATTGCGAAAGGAGAGTTGTCAGGCTCATGACCCGCTTGGGTAACACTCTCGAGATCTCTTGCAATCCCATGGAATCTGTTTTGCTAAGTTATCTTGAATCGCTCGATGCTTCGGTCGAAAGTTTGTGTTCTGTCAGAGTAGTCCGGGAATATCCGGATGTGTTTGAAGAAGTAAAGGGTTTGCCTCCGAAGCGGGAGATAGATTTCCGAATTTATTTGGTGGATAATGCCAAACCAGTGTCTTTGCCAGTACGCCACATGGCTCCTCGTGAGAGAAGAGAACTTCATAAGCAAGTAGGGGAGTTGCTTGAGAAGGGGTTCATAAGGCGAAGTATATCGGAGTGGGGAGCTCCAGTAGTGTTTGCCACGAAGGCGGATGGGTCCCTCAGACTTTGTGTGGATTATAGGGAACTTAATAAGCTCACGAAGAAGAATAGACACCCATTACCGAGGATAGATGATCTCTTTGATCAGTTGGTTGGCGCGTCAGTATTTTCGCAGATGGACTTAGCTACAGGGTTTCATCAGTTAAGAGTGGCGGAGGACAGTATAGAGAAGACTGCTTTCCGGACTCCGGATGGTTTTTATGAGTGGCTAGTGATGCCATTTGGGTTGACAAACGCCCCCGCATACTTTGTTGATCTCATGAGTAGAGTGTTCAGAGAGTATCTGAATAAGTTTGTAGTAGTTTTTGTGGATGACATCTTGGTCTTTTCCAAGAATGAAGAAGAGCATGCCTTACATCTCAAGGAAGTGTTGGAGACTCTTCGAGCGCATAGTCTTAAAGCTAAATTCTCTAAATGCCATTTTTGGAGAAGAGAAGTGCGATTCTTAGGGCATGTGGTCTCTAAGGAAGGGATAGCCGTGGATCCCGCAAAGATAGTATCTATCCAGGATTGGAAAGTTCCTAGAAATGCTACCGAGGTAAGAAGTTTCTTGGGGTTGGCAGGATATTATAGGAAGTTCATCAAAGACTTCGCGAAGATATCAGCCCCATTAACCCGCTTGACGAAGAAGAATCTGGTTTTCTCATGGGATGTAGATTGTGATGATGCTTTCCGACGGTTAAAGAGAGCTTTGACCACCGCTCCAGTTTTAGTGCTTCCAGATGGGAGTAAGCCGTTTGTTGTTTATACCGATGCTTGTGGAACAGGATTAGGCGCAGTCTTGATGCAGGAGGGAAGGGTAATAGCCTATGGAGGGAGACAATTGAGAGTGCATGAGAAGAATTACCCTACCCATGATCTAGAGTTGGCCGCGATTGTTTTCGCACTTAAGTCTTGGCGCCATTATCTTCTTGGTGAGAGATTCGAGTTGTTCACCGACCATAAATCATTGAAGTACTTATTCTCTCAGAAGGATTTAAACTTAAGACAGCAAAGGTGGATGGAGTTCTTAGCATCCTATGATTTCGAGATAGCGTATACCCCTGGTAAGGGTAACGTGGTGGCAGACGCCTTAAGTAGAAAAAGGCTATCTTTGAGTCCATTGTTCGTGGAACGACGAAGCTTGGAGTTTCTTTCTTTGTTTGACTTCAGACCTTCTGTTGATTTTGTACCTGGTTTGTTGGCATCCTTGGAGGTTAGACCTACTCTTTTGAGACGGATTGGCGAGGCTCAGCGAGACGACCCACAGTTGGTTGTGTTGGTAGAGAAGCTTATAAGAGGGGAGTCGTCCAGCCATTTGGGTAGATACACCATAGATGATAAGGGATGGTTGCATAGAGACGGTAGACTTTGTGTACCGCAAGATGAGGGTTTGAAGAAGGCTATTTTGGATGATGCACATCGTTCAAGAATGACTATTCATCCCGGTGGAGACAAAATGTACCAAGACATGAAGAGAGTTTTCTTCTGGGCCGGTATGAAGAAAGATGTGGCCGAGTATGTGGCTAGATGCTTAGTGTGCCAACAAGTTAAAGTGGAGCAAAGGAAACCCGGTGGGTTGCTACACCCATTGGAAGTTCCACAGTGGAAGTGGGATAGTGTCTCGATGGATTTCATCGACGGGTTACCGAGATCGAGGAAGGGCAATACGGGAATTTGGGTTGTGGTAGACAGACTTACCAAGAGTGCCCATTTTATACCCGTAAAGAGTAAGAGGACCGCTCCATGGCTTGCTTCAGTCTATGTTAGAGAGATTGTTAGATTGCATGGCGTACCATCCAGCATTGTGAGTGATCGAGATCCTATTTTCACTAGTGAGTTTTGGAGAAGTTTGCAAGAGGCGGTAGGGACTCAGTTGTGTTTGAGCACCGCATATCATCCTCAGACGGACGGTCAGACCGAGAGGGTGAACCGTATCTTAGAAGATCTTTTGAGGCTTTGTATCTTGGATTTTGGAGGTACATGGGAAGAACATCTTCCTTTGGTGGAGTTCGCATATAATAACAGCTTTCAGTCCAGTATTGGTATGGCTCCTTTCGAAGCTCTTTATGGAAGGCCTTGTCGATCTCCTACATGTTGGTGGGAATCTACGGATAAGATCTTGCTTGGGCCGGATATGGTTAGAGAGACTTCAGAGAAGATTGATTTAATTCGAAAAAGGATGAAAGCAGCGCAAGATAGACAGAAATCTTATGCGGATCGGAGAAGGACGGATCTTGAGTTTGAGGTTGGGGACATGGTTTTTGTCAAAGTATCTCCATTGAGAAATGTTGTTCGCTTTGGGTCCGTAGGGAAGTTAGCACCGAGATTTGTTGGGCCGTTTCCTATTAAGGAAAGGATTGGACGGATGGCATATAGGGTGGAGTTGCCCGACAGACTTAGTGGTGTTCATGATGTATTCCATGTATCACATTTGAGGAAGTGCTTACATGAGACCGCGGAGGTGGTAGAGCCGAGCTTGCTTAGAGATGTAGAGGTAGAGCGTGATGCGACGATTCGACGAGCTCCTACTCGCATCCTTGGGTCAGAAACTAGGAAGTTGAGGAACAGAGAAGTTCAGCTAGTTAAAGTGCAATGGGGAGATGACGAAAGCAATGCTACTTGGGAGACGGAAGCAAAGATGCGTTCTTTGTATCCATTTCTTTTTGAGAGTATGTCTTTTAACTTCTCCTTTATTGCTTGTCTAGTACTTATCTTATCTTTAGTATATCCTCTCGCTAATACCTATGACCTTTAGATAGGGTAAAACCTATGGTTGAAACATGTGTTTGAAACATGTTATGGTTGATGGATGCATATGGATGCAATTGTTTGCTAGTGGTTGCTCGTGGATGCATATACACACACATTAGGCACTAGATCGGCTCAGTCACTTCATGTTGCATATTGCATAAATGGATGTGGTAGTTAGATTGATGGATGTATCATGGCTGTGTTATCATATGGATGATGCATTTTTGTGTATGGTTGTGCACGCATGTAGAAATTTGTATGTGTCAATAGGGTTTCGCATACATATTGGATGCATGGCACTATCATGGTTTGCATTAAGGAGGTTTACTGTATCAGTAACCGCCTGATTTTCGCATTAGGTAAGTACATATACACACACTTTTGCATATATCCATCCAGCATTTAGAATCTTGTAAGGACAATGATTGCTCGTGGATGATGCTTTGAGTAGATGGATGATTGGATGGTAGGATACGTTCTTCCTAACTTGAAGATTTCGGGGACGAAATCCTTTAAGGAGGGGAGAATGTAACAACCCGTATTTTCGATAACCTGTAATAACATAAATCGAGGCAGAATTTAATTCTAAAATGGGAATCAAGGGAAACGGGCTATGCCATTGTGTTCGTCTCGGAAAAATACGCGAAATAGAGTCCGAGTTTTCGAAAATCGGAGTCCGTATGACCAAGATATGGCCTCGCGAAGTTTCACGAAAATTCCCAAATTAAAGTATACTTAATTAAGTGAAATGGGTTGTGTAGATATATATATATATATATATTGATATATATATATATATATATAATTGAAAATTTAATAAATAAATATGCAAAAATGCTCAAAACAGCGAATTGGGAGAGGGGAATAACCGAACCGGCCGATTTTTGAAGTCGACCCGAGCCCGCTGGGTCGACTAGGGGTTAATCCAGGGTGTTTGGCTGTCAACCCGTGGGCCGATTCGCTCAAGTGCAGATTTTGCATTTGAATGGTTCTCATGGTCCATCTTTAATCTAAAGGCCCTAGATGGTTCCTACACTTGACTTCTTCCCCAAGACATGCTTTGATGGCTTGGATTGAATTTAGGGTTAATCCTATGGCCTAAAACACTTGCCTAATCTATAAATAAGACCCTAACCTACCCTAATTCATTCATAATTAAACCTAGTGACTAAACTATGGCAAAATGCTAGCTCTCATGGCCTCCACTAATTTTATGAAGAGGGTTGCATACTAATCACTCTCTAATCAACTTCTAATCCCTTCTTAGCATCTTAATCTTCTTCATTTGGTGTTCAAAGTTGCTAGTTGTGAGTTTCTATCACTTTGATGATCTTTTGGTAAACTAATTAGATGAGATGTGATGAGATTTATGGTTTTGTATGTGGGTTAATGAGCTTTGAATCATATGATATGATGTTAGCATTAATCTTATGTTTATGCATGTTGAGTATGTAAGCTTATGCAAGTTTAATATGATGTATGTTATGTTTGCATGATGCTAAATATGCAAGTTGTGGGCTATGTAATCATATGCATGTTATGCAAGTTCATGGTAATATGCTATGCAAGTTACATGTTTGTTAATATGCAAGTTACATGTTTGTTAATATGCAAGTTACATGTATGTAAATATGCAAGTTACATGTTTGTTAATATGCAAGTTACATGTTTGTTAATATGCAAGTTACATGTTTGTTAATATGCAAGTTACATGTATGTAAATATGCAAGTTACATGTTTCTTTATATGCAAGTTACATGTTTGTTAATATGCGAGTTACATGTATGTAAATATGCAAGTTACATGTTTATTAATATGCAAGTTCATGATGACACATTATGCAAGTCTATAAGCTAATATGCAAGTTTGTTATGCAAAATGAATATGTAAGTTATGTGACATATTATATGCAAGTTATGTGACATGTTATGCAAGTTCATATGCAAGTTATGTGTTTGTTAATATGCAAGATGGCACCTTTGAAACATGTTCATTCATATGCAAGTTGACACCTTTTATATGTGTTATATCATGAACGAAATTACGTGGGAACGATGGGGTAATTAAATGCATAAGTTAATAAGATTGTGTGAAATTAATATAATTATGCATAACACAAAATAAATAAACATAGTATGGGAATTTGCCTATTTGGTTAGGTGTACCCATACTATGTGTTGGGAATTTACCTATTGAGTTAGGTCTACCCCATGGGAATTTACCTATTAAGTTAGGTCTACCCATGTTAAGAAAACTTGATTAATTAGGGATTATGTACTTCTTTATTTTGATGGATATTGTACTTGACCTTTATTGTGGTTTTATGATGTAACCAGACATGTTTTACTTCCGCTGTTATGAGATGATGTTTTAAAATTTCAAGTACTATTTATATCTGTCTTGTTGTAATTTTTCTGTTCTATATTCACTAAAATACTCCACCGATGCTATGGCATTCCCTTAGTGAGTGATCATAGCGGGAGTGGGGTGTTACAATAATCTAATTTATTCTATTTTAAAAATCTAATCTTTTCTTTTTTAAAAATCTAATCTATATTTAACCTACTTCATAATCGTCAAAACCATATCTTCCTTGCCGACAAAATAATATCTTTATAAGCATAAAAATCGGATCTTTACTAGAATAAAAATATATACTTTATTCGCTATAAAAAATTATTCTTTTTATAGATAAAGATAATTTTTTTTTATATAAATGAAATAAAAATCGAAAAGCTTACTATTTTTCGTGTTTCAGTCATCGGAGAACGGGAGGCGTGCTCGCTGGTGGAGTCGTTGACCCGCGGTGAGGGTTGGAGGAATTTTCGGGGTGCTCGCAATGCCGGAGCTGCATCGGAGGCGCTAGGAGGGGCTGAGGGGGCTGAGGAGGCGGCGGGAGTCGGAGATGAGGAGGGGTGGTGGCGCAGGGGTGCCCATGCCTGGATGGCAGCGTTATTGGGGTGGCGTCGGTTCAATTCAGCAAAGGAGGGAGAAGCGAGCGCAGGAAGGAGGAGGAAGGAGGTGGAGAAGCGGGGGTGGTCGGGTTATGGCGGCGCTCCACCTGAGGAGGGAGCGGCAGTGGCCACCAACGACGGTGGGAGGCGATTTAGGGTTTGCGCGGGTTTTTTTTTCGTTTCGTTCTGAATGAATAAGGAGGAGAGAGGGTAGGGTAAGGTTTAAAGTGTAAAATTTAATTATATTATTTTAATTATTTAATTAATTTGTTTTCAAAAAGCAATCTTTTCATACGACATCTAAACGAGGCCCACTGCCTGTCGTCCGTAGCGTTTTACCCCCATTTCGAACACAATGGGATATATATCGTAAGCTGTTTCGATCGTTTCGATCAGTTTCTGTTAAAATCAACATATAACTCTATATATTGAATTTAAATGCGCATTTCAATTTACTGGGGTCACATACTAAGTCTATAAATCCCAGAAAAATATTTTCTAGCTTCGTATTGACGATACGGTCCTAATTAAACTAGTTTCGTCGAATTCTGAGACCGTTGGAAAAATGGCCATTTTCCAGTCGATTAAAATCAACTGAAACTGGTCAAACACGTTTTCCTTCGCCACGCTCACATATTGATTCGAAAAATTATGAAATTTGGAATCTAGCAATAATTTGACATCACGGACCCAACAAAAGTGGTTTCGTCGAAATCCGAGGTCGTTAGCAAAATTCCCATTTTTAAGGGCCTGAATTCCATAGCGACTATTCCAAATTTTCAACTAGACATATCTTTTGTTTCCCGCTATGAAATTTCAATTTGTCGGATTCGTTGGAAAGATATTCCCAAATAGATCCTATTATTTTTGGTTTCACTAAAATCCGAATTGTTTTGCACCCGGTACATTCAATTGAAGTTTGAAATCGAATTATCGAACTACCGCGCCATTTTCAATTCTAATTATAATTATATATAAATATTATATTCTAACGACGGCGTATATAATATATACGTTCGAATTATATTCAAAATAAATTTCTCGTCGATATTATTTAAAATAATTCATTTTAAATGTTAAAAATTCGCTAAAATTGCCAAAATAAAAATTTTAAACTGGCCCAGAATTTCCGGGTTATTACAATCTCCCCCACTTAAAACTTTTCGTCCCCGAAAAGGAACAAAGTCGAAAGTGGTTTGATTAATCAACTCTACGTTCGATCTGGCTTTCATTCTCCAAATTTTCAGTTTCTGAGAATTTTCAAATTTTCAAAAATTTGGCTAACACCCTAAATTTTCGAAAAATTTCGCCATAACCTCCCCTGCACCAGGAGCCACGGGAAAATCCCGAAATTACCATATAGGCCTTCTGATCTCAAAAAGAAAAAGAAAAAGCCAAGCGGCTAGCCAATAGGCTCATAAAATCATCATCACCCAAACAAAACAGTAAATTGTAGTAAACATGTACCTATTTGTCGGGCAAAAAAATTTTATTCTCTGTTCTAGCCTCCTTGCTATGACCTGTTCAATGTAAGTATACGTATATGCAAGCAAATGTGACCCATTTTCAGTACAATTCAATATTTGATTCAATTAGGATAAATAGTTCAAAATTATCAAACAACTAAACAATCAACACAAACATCAATCAATTAGTGAATTAGAGTTTCAAATTCATAATTTTGATATATATACTGAAAATCATGTTTTTAATGCCAATTCACAACAATAAATCTATCTATATAAGTTTCGGTTCTCACACCAGTCTAATGGAAATATATAGAAAATCACACCTTCGTCACTCGAAAATAAATGCTGGTGATGGTATACTTCATCATCAGGACCATGTCCGGGCGACTAGAGTGTGACTCTATATCTATCTAATATATTAAAACTTCGAATATACGTTCATGACGCGTATATGCAAAATCTTTATATACTAGATTGTCCAAATCAATATAAATAAATATTCAAATACGTATAAAATGGTTTAAATTTCAAAACAAAATTGTTTTCATTTGAAAAATATACTCTTCACACTCGTTCTAGGATACTACTGATCCTATCTCTAATCGAGTCATTCTAATTGGATATTACTAATCCAACATCTGATGAATTCTTTCGTATGGTTCTAATGTGTCTTGTTCTCGAGCTCTGTAAACCAAAGCTCTGATACCAAATGTAGCGACCCGAACTTCCCCGGTCTCCGAAGAGATGAGAAAGGACGAATTACTGTGAGGACAAGACAAAACAGAACGCAGACGGAAGAACATTTCATTGCTATTACAACAATTCCATCAGATACAAGAATATACAGAGTATAATTGAGTAAATTACATTCGATAAATATCAGAGATTACAATAAATCACATAGCAGTGGAAAATAATACAAAGCACAACTGAAGGTGATGTACGGATACAGAGCTTTCCGGATATCATTCCAGCTGTAAACCAGGATCCTATGAATATAAATCTGCAAAACCAAAACTACTAGCTGCCCGTGCGGAAAATAGGAGCACCCAGAGTTTAGGTTAAAACAGTAAACTCCAGGTCAGTCATGTGACTGGTGTGAGAACTAAAACAGTTATTAAAACTTTATTTTCAAAGAGAGTAATTCAGGGACCACGCCGTATAACACGGAACGGGTTTCCTCCCAAGAAAAGCAGTGCATATCAATAAACAACGCAATGCTTTTTCGAAAAATGAAGCTATTATAAGACCCAGGTCCCATCACACAATGCAACGCAAGCCGGAGGATAGGGTTTTCCCTTATAATAGCCTAACATGCTTGGTACGTTTAAAACAAATCATTTGATACTATAATAAGTGTACAGTGTCAAAACAATTTCAATCATAAATATAAATCATAGACGGCATGGGTACCATATATCATGTCGCCGTACTAGTTCTACAATTAAAACCGCAATACACATATTGGAAATTGGATTTCCGTCATGAGTCGAGGCAAGGGGCAAGCTCCTCTCTGCTTCGAGACACTCTAGCAAATGCCTCAGGACTACGCACTCTGGGTAACCCTGGATGCGGCTGGGCCGGTCCTCACTTACGTTAGAGGATTGGCAATTCCTGAACACACGTTTCCCGGTCCTTACAGACCTAATATCAAGGCGCCTCATTCCAACAACCACAATGGTGAAAAGTATATAAATGTCAGGGCTGGTAAGTCACTGACACCACCAAAGCTAGAAAGAAACGTCGTGTTCTCCCAGCGGTCTGTATCCCGTTTTTAACTCATACCGAGATGTGAGGCTCGCGAATTCACGCTATACACAAAGCTGCCACGTAGGCCGTGCTTTGATCATCAACCACAAGACTTTGCTTTTCAACAGAAGCCTTGATCCATGCAACTCAGCATGCCACACAGGCAATTCACGCCATGCGATTGATATCTATCGATATATAACCTCTAAGCTCGTACGTCTCAGAGAAGGGAGTTAAGCAAGAGAATAAATTCTCCGCCGCCAAACGGATATATATTTAATAGAAATCAATCAACACAGAATAAAATCCAATGTCAGACACACAATCCATTTACAAGTTCGTTCTTGGTCTGAACGAAACCGGAGGCAGTTTCCTTGCATATCCATCGATCTCCAGGTACGTCTGGACGACCACCAACTGTTTCCATCCTCTTGGGTGTACAACCCATTCAGGATCGTCAGTAATTATCCAAACGATGTGAAGACTTCCGGTCTTCAACCACCGTCTTCATCTTCGACATATCGTCGAATCGGTTATTCAGAATGGGAATAAACCCGGCCTTTCCGAACAACCCGTGTATATTAAAAACAAATGTTACACAAACACAACATACGCCTCATTCCAATTCAGCAGCCACTAACCGCAAATTTCATATTCTTAGGGAAAGGTTCCCATTAATTTTATCCAAGATAAATTCTTTAAAATTTATCCTTTAATCTTCCTTTTGATGTCGTTTCAAACCAAATTATGGTTTTCTACATTAGTCGAGATTAGCGAACCACACCGAAGTAATTATTTATTTTATTTCCCAATCTCAACCTATTCATCCCATGAAGCAAAACTGGTAATACTCCATATCTAACACCTCAGTGTTGTCGGTAAAATTAATTACCATTTCACGTTCAAACTAATTAAAGATTTAACTATCTCTTTGGAGCAAAACTGTTGATACTCCATTCTCGCTTATTTCCTAAATTTGATAATTTAGATTATCCATTCACATTTCAATTTAATTGCAGATTCATTAAAACTCCTTTTACAGGGTTAAAGAACTAATGTCATTTAAAACACAGTTCACGATAAACCCATGAATCAATTCTATTTACAACCCATTTCAAATCCAATTTATTTATTTAAAAATAAATGGGTTTTAATTTTAGTTCAAAATTAGTTCATTTCTATAAAAATCTATTTTTATCTTTTCAAATATGGAGTTTTTCATCCTAATTTTTCCCAAATCATTTCTTATGATTTTACACAAATTATTACTATTTTTAGTAATTTTATCAAGGCCCGTACAGTCGATTTCCATCAACGGCCATCGAACTGCACTTACAGCGATCTTTTTCAAATTAGATTTGGACGTACCTCCAAATCCAACCGTTAGATTTCAAATTTCTAATATTCGTTAGAAAGCTCTTTTCGATACGAACCCAACGGTTCCGGTTTTAGAAGAATCCGACGGTCGGATCTCCAGTAATGCCCATTTGAAATAAATGGTCGAAATTCACGAACTACCGCGGCGCAGCGCGTTCTATTCAGGCCATTATATATATAATATATATATTATATATATTTCGTCGATTACTATTTAAAACGAATTTTATAAATAGTTTTGAATTCGTTTCAAAAACAATTTCAACTTCCATTTCAATTCAAATCAATATTGAATTTTTCCTTATAAATTCGTTTTAAAATTCATTTCAATTCAATTCAAAATTCAATTCAATTTGAATTCGTTTTCTATTCGATTCAATTCAAATTGGTTTTCTATTCAATTCAATTCGAAATCGTTTTATATTCAATTCATTTCGAAATCGTTTTACATTCAATTCATTTCGAAATTGTTTTATATTCAATTCATTTCGAAATCGTTTTATATTCAATTCATTTCGAAATCGTTTTATATTCAATTCATTTCGAAATCGTTTTATATTCAATTCATTTCGGAATCGTTTTATATTCAATTCATTTCGAAATCGTTTTATATTCAATTCATTTCGAAATCGTTTTCAATTCAATTCATTTCCAAATCGTTTTCAATTCAATTCATTTCGAAATCGATTTATATTCAATTCATTTCGAAATCGTTTTATATTCAATTCATTTCAAAATCGTTTTCAATTCAATTCATTTCGAAATCGTTTTATATTCAATTCATTTCGAAATCGTTTTCAATTCAAATCAAATTTGTTTTAAATTCAAAAACGAATATAATCGATATAAATATCGTTCACGTCAAAATAGCGCATCACTAATCAACACGGCTTTATATTCAACAAATGGATTTATATCTCTTTTAATACACGACTCTATATCTTTGTCAACACACGACTAATCTCAGCGAATGAGTACTGTCCACGTGTGACTTTTTTTTTGTTATTTAATATATTTTATGAAAATTAAGGTATCTATCGTTTGATATTGAATCAGACTCCAACCGTAAATTAGTAAGAGAACGATTTCCTGAATATTAACCCCGAAGGCCGAAACCAACATCAGATTAATATCCAGGAGACCACTCATTTTTCCAGTTGATTTCTAATTCTATATATGATAAAGATGTAAATTTTATTGTTAGAATATTTCGTTCAACTCATGACTAATCTCAGCGGATGAGTACATTCGACACATGAACCTTTACTTTATAGTGATAAAGATATAAATTTTATTGTTAAAATATTTCGTTCAACTCATGACTAATCTCAACGGATGAGTACAGTCAACACATGAACCTTTATTTTATATTATTCTTTATCTTCTAAATTGAAATGAGGCCCAATCAATCACCATATAATGTTAATTATATGGATTTTAATACATCACACGTATATAATAGCTTTGAAAAATAATCAACCATCAACCAAAGTGCACTACACTGTATAAGCATCAAATATAGATATCTAACGCTTATAACAGCCTGTCAATCAATCGATCGACATATTTAATCAATCAGGATGAGTGAACTTCAAATTTCATCCCAACACCCGTGTGGGGTATCAAACAATCAAACACAGATTTTATTTGTGCAGTTGGGCGATGTGTAAAATTTATCGACCCAATCAATATCAGTCAAATCAGTGTATATAAACAAATCGGTCGATTTGTTTATAAATATTTATTTATTCACATTCACGTTAAAAATTATATTTTTAATGATAAAGTATTTTATTTTAACACATGGATTTTTATTCAGTTCATTTACAAAATAAAAATGATATTTTTATTTTTCTAACTTATTTTAGAAAATTTCGGCGGCATAACGGCACGATACTAGAAACGGGACAAGGCCTAGCCTTATCCCCGGTCTAGTGAAGGCCCACGCCATTCACACATCAATCAAATCAATTTCCATTTCACCAAACAATTCAATTCAAACCAAATAATCTAACTAATTTTTGCAATCAACAAACAAGTCCATGGTCTGTGGACGATTGTGTTGGGTGCTACTAAACACCGTTTTCATCCTAGTATATATATAACTAGAAAAAGAAATTGAAAGGTGAGAAATTCTCGCCGATAGCTATTCCAACTCCACGCCACTTCAAATGTAGAAGTCGTCGTCATTTTCGCCTTTTAGTCATCTTCGTTGGCCATATTCTCTACATATGTAAAAATTGAATTTTTACTTCGCTATTCAATATATAAAAATGGAATTTTTACTTCGCTATTCAGTATATAAAAATGGAATTTTTACTTCGCTGTTCAATATATAAAAATCCTATTTTTACAATCACGCTATATGGATAAATATTCTATTTTTACATTGCTACTATATAGATAAAAATTATATTTTTACATCGATATTCTCTATATAAAGATTTCGCCTTTTCAAATATAAAGATTATATTTTTATATTCATTTCAAACTGTAAAAATTCGATCTTTCTACTTATAAAAATCCGTTCTTTTCTATAACAAAAACCTCGCCTTTCACTTATAAAAATATGGTCTTTTCATATAGAAAAATCAAATCTTTTCCATTTTAAAAATTCTAACTTTTCTATATTAAAAATCTAATCTTTTCTATTTTAAAAATCTAATCTTTTTTATTTCAAAAATCTAATCTTTTCTATTTTAAAAATCTAATCTATTCTATTTTAAAAATCTAATCTTTTCTATTTTAAAAATCTAATCTATATTTAACCTACTTCATAATCGTCAAAACCATATCTTCCTTGCCGACAAAATCATATCTTTATAAGCATAAAAATCGGATCTTTACTAGAATAAAAATATATACTTTATTCGCTATAAAAATTTATTCTTTCTATAGATAAAGATAATTTTTAAATTTTTTTTATATAAATGAAATAAAAATCGAAAAGCTTACTATTTTTCGTGTTTCAGTCGTCGGGGAACGGGAGGCGTGCTCGCTGGTGGAGTCGTTGACCCGCGGTGAGGGTTGGAGGAATTTTCGGGGTGCTCGCAATGCCGGAGCTGCGTCGGAGGCGCTAGGAGGGCTAAGGAGGCAGCGGGAGTCGGAGATGAGGAGGGGAGGTGGCGCAGGGGCGCCCATGCCTGGATGGCAGCGTTATTGGGGTGGCGGCGGTTCAATTCAGCAGAGGAGGGAGAAGCGAGCACAGGAAGGAGGAGGAAGGAGGTGGAGAAGCGGGGGTGGTCGGGTTATGGCGGCGCTCCACCTGAGGAGGGAGCGGCGGTGGCCACCTGCGACGGCGGGAGGCGACGGGGAGGGCGATTTAGGGTTTGCGCGAGGTTTTTTTTTTGTTTCGTTCTAAATGAATAAGGAGGAGAGAGGGTAGGGTAGGGTTTAAAGTGTAAAATTTAATTATATTATTTTAATTATTTAATTAATTTGTTTTCAAAAAGCAACCTTTTCATACGACCTCTAAACGAGGCCCACCGCCTGTCGTCCATAGCGTTTTACCCCCATTCCTAACACAATGGGATATATATCGTAAGCTGATTCGATCGTTTCGATCAGTTTCCGTTAAAATCAACATACAACTCTATATATTGAATTTAAATGCGCATTTCAATTTACTGGGGTCACATACTAACTCTATAAATCCCAGAAAAATATTTTCTAGCTTCGTATTGACGATACGGTCCTAATAAAACTAGTTTCGTCGAATTCTGAGATCGTTGGAAAAATGGCCATTTTCCAGTGTATTAAAATCAACTGAAACTGGTCAAACACGTTTTCCTTCGCCACGCTCACATATTGATTTGAAAAATTATGAAATTTGGAATCTAGCAATAATTTGACATCACGGACCCAACAAAAGTGGTTTCGTCGAAATCCGAGATCGTTTGCAAAATTCCCATTTTTAAGGGCCTGAATTCCATAGCGACTATTCCAAATTTTCAACTGGACATATCTTTTGATTCCCGCTATGAAATTTCAATTTGTCGGATTTGTTGGAAAGATATTCCCAAATAGATCCTATTATTTTTGGTTTCACTAAAATCCGGATTGTTTTGCACCCGGTACATTCAATTGAAGTTTGAAATCGAATTATCGAACTACTGCGCCATTTTCAATTCTATTTATAATTATATATAAATATTATATTCTAACGACAGCGTATATAATATATACGTTCGAATTATATTCAAAATAAATTACTCGTCGATATTATTTAAATAATTCATTTTAAATGTTCAAAATTCGCTAAAATTGCCAAAATAAAAATTTTAAACTGGCCCAGAATTTCCGGGTTATTACGTCCGTCCATTCATATAAAATTTTATATTACAAAACCTTAGCAGTCACTGCCTGGCTCGACCAAGCGGTCGCGGCTGGCGATCGACCGCCGGTCGACCACCCTGTGTACCGCTAGGTCGACCTGGTAGTGAGGTGGCTAGGCAATTATATATTACTGTACATATAATATTCCATTTTATTTATTTTCCATCTGTTTTCGTATTTCATCCAAAACTTTTTCATACGGACTCCGTTCGCGAAACTCCAAGCATAAAAGATGACCAGAATTCCGAGACGAACACAACGGTTAAAGTTTCATGGTCAAAATTCCATTGTTTACATAAATTACTATTTTTGAGCTTCTAATTAAATAACTATTTATTGTCAAAAATTCTGGGTTGTTACAATCATCTTCTTCGAGAATTGTGGATAGTGGAGGAATAAATGGAAAAAGTTATGCACTACGCTATTTTTGCTAGCCTCTACAGATTATTTTATTTAAATTTATAGTGATTGCCTTGTTGATTTTCAGCTTTTTTGAAAAAAAAATTATTTCTTTTTATTTATAGGGTCATCTATATAATATTAGAAAATAATAACTTTTACGGAAAAAAATTACTTTATTGATTATTAGTTATCAGTTTTTTTAGCCTTCCTTTTTATGCTTCTTGTAGTTAAGAGCTTTTGGCTGAGAGTTTTTCATGGTATATTTGGTTATTATATGTTGAACAAAAGGTTTTTTCTTGTTACTGTTAGAGAACCCTAAATTATCACAAAACTAATTGGCAATGTGAAGGGTGGACACTTAATATTTATACAGAATTTATTTGATAAATTCCCTAATGTAGGACTTGTCTCAACACGCCCCTGCACGTGTGGCATATCTTGAGCCTAACATGTGGATCTTATTGGATGACATGGATATGTGTGGCAATTATGTGCACACGAATTAAACCCACTTTGATACCATGTTAGAGAACCACAAATTATCACAAAACCAATTGGTAATGTGAATGGTGGACTCTTAATATTTATACAGACTTTATTTTATAAGTTCCCAGAAGTGGGATTTATCTCAACACCTCCCCTCACATGTAGCATATCCTGAGCCTAACACGTGGATCTTATTGGGTGACGTGGACAAGTGTGGTAGTTATGTGAAAACAAATCTCTGATACCATGTTAGAGAAACCAAATTAACACAAAAACAATTGGCAATATGAAGGGTGGATCTTAATATTTATACATAATGTTATAAATTTGCCGATGTGAGACTTGTCCCAACACGCCCCAGCACGTGTGGCATATCCTAAGCCTAACACGTGGATCTTATTCGTGTGCTCATAACTGCCACACTTGTTCACGTCACCCAATAAGATTCACGTGTTAGGCTCAGGATATGCCACACGTGCATGGGCATGTTGAGACGAGTCCCACATTGGAGAATTTATAAACTAATTTCTGTACAAATATTAAGAGTCCACCTTTCACATTGCCAATTGGTTTTGTTATAGTTTGGTGGTACTCAAACAGTTACATATATGTAGAGTCGGAGTTATTGTTTTTTTAATATGTTTTTGCTTAGCAACGAACCTATAATAATTAGACCTAATTTTAGAAGCATCATATTAATTAGTTCGTGATCCTCATTGTTGGGCTATAGAAAATGCTAAGAATATTATAAAGTTTAGCGCTAATTTTTTGAATGGTTTGACATTGTTAGCATTGATCAACGTACGATCAATGAACTTGAATATGAAAAAATTGTTAATTATTGTTATCAGTGAGATTCATAATTGATTAGTATTAATCATTTCATACAACTTTAGTTATTGTTATTAATAAGATTTTTCTTTCATCGTCTTTCTCTTATCGTAACCTTGTTGTTTTTAAACAACGTTTGTTATTTTGATGATTCAGTTAACGATAATAGAATTAGGTTTTATGTATGGGCATTGATTTTGCAATTGGCTTTAGGTATCAAAACTCCTAGGACCGGCCCTAAGAATATGTGAAATACCATGAAATATGCATTTTAAATATCGTTTATACCAAAATAACTTAGCTAGGTTTGAATATTGTCTCTTTGCATAGGTTTTTTCCTAAGAGCTTAAACAATCAAGGTTGAAAATTGAATGTAACATAACCTTAAAGTGTGTATTTACATATTTAGATGCGTTAGGTGATAATGAGTTTTATTTTACCGCGAATTTAGAATTTTGATGGTACTTCCTGATTTGAATCTGCACAATCATTGATGACATTTAATAAGTGCAATATAGATCACTTTGCATATTAGTTATGAATACAAATGACTGCTATATTTATTTTAAGTCATACCACATGTTAACCATGTTTACAGGGCTATTACTGATTTCAGGATTTGTTATCATCACTCTAATATTAACATAATTTTTTCAACCATGCTGATTTGTTGATGCCTGGAATAAATGATCAGTATACTGGTTTGACCATGGATCGATCGTTCAGGACTGAACTAAATGATCAATATCCTTAGCTGTGAGAAGACAAAATGTATGAGGCTAAAGGTGAAACTAGCACAAACCTACAATTACACATTACGTCATTGAAATCCTGCTTGTAGTTAAATTCATTTATCATTAAACTGTATTATTGTTGTTTTTTTCTTGCCTTCATGGATCAGATGATCTATGCTATGCGAAAGTTCTTGTAAGTAATGGTGGTGCTAATAATCCAAATGAAAATAAATAAAGTGATCAACAAAGGTTGGTAAAAATGTGGTACTTTTAAATTACTTTCTTTCCCCTTCTTAATGGTTTTCTTTTATGGTAAAAAAATGTTTCTACAGCAACCCATTTACGACTTATCCAGCTAATCATAAAAAGGGTGTCATATGTCTTACTGGCATTACGTTGTATAAAGATGTTGCTATAATTTCATCTACCTCATAAGATAGTGTAATACATGTTTGAAAGTTTTCTTTTCCATCCAAAAGTGATGGTAAGAAATATTTTCAACTAATTTATTACTTTATTTTTTTTCATTTTACATACGACATGCCTAATAACTAAGAATGGTGTGCAGCTTAACCTTTGTAAAGTGAATTTGAAATAAATAGTTTATCACATGAATTAGATTTATTTGTAGCTATTTGACATAAATTTGTAATAATCAAATATGTTCACAGCAAAATCTAATTTCTGTTTACGTTATGCTACTATTATTAGGAGGAGCATACAACTGTAATATGGCTTGCCTATATGGTTACTTTTACTTGTTTTTCCCTCACTCAATTTAATGACATGAAAACTGGATTGTCGCAATAAGAACAGGAAACGTGCTTATGGTAGTGGGAATTGACTTGTTTTTCAGTGTTAAACATTAAATAATTTTTATGCAATAGAACAATTATTTTCGCTATGTAAGAGATATTACTGTTGTTTCCATTGAGATATGTTAACGCAGTGTCCCGAAATTTCGGTACCATTTGAGCTGACCAAATAACGCAAGTCCAACCCAAATTGCACTGGAAACCAGAAAACTAATAGAAAGAAAACAAAGGGTGAGAATAGATAAGATAGAAACTTAGAATAGAAGAAGAAGAACATACAACATCAGAGTAAACACGAATCTCACAGCAGAACGAACAATATATAATAGATACATAACTTTGAAATAAAAATAGTATATGTATACAATAACATTATCAGAGTACAACACTTACAATATAGCGGAAATAACTATAGCTATATAATCCTGAAGCCTCCTTCTCCCAGGTCTCCAAGTATATCTGTAAAATCCTGACTACTTGACTTCCCGTACAAATTTGGGCCCCCAATAGTTTAAGGAAAACAAAACAAAATAAACTCCGGGTCAGTCATGGGACTGGTGTGAGTAAAACTAATTAAAACAGCTTGGGTAATTAAACGATATCTCATAAGATCACGCCGTATAACGGTATGGGTTTTTCCTCTTTGAGAATCCAAATCAATTTGATTTGACTTTCAAATCATTTTGAAAGAAACAATGATCTTTTATATCAAAACTCTTTTGATATTATAATAGTGTCTATCAACAATAATATAATAATCATCTTGCAGAACGCTTTCATCTCACGTTCCACATATATAGCATACAATCAAAACCATGAGCACTTATTGGGTAATGGATTTCCAACTATGACAAGGTATGGAACCACCTTCCGATAGTGTACCTCTAGAGAGGAATACACTGGGTTCAACAAGAATATCTTGCAACCCGGCAACACATGACCGACCACTCATTTCGCTTGAGTGTATCGAATGTATATCACCAACGGTTGGGATCAACAACCGTTTTCCCGAATGGGACAGCATCGAATAGATTAAAGAATGAAATGAATATCTCTAGATAGGTGACAATACACCCTAATTGGCAGCCAACCACTTAGCCATGCTTCCTGCCCGATTTTTTTAATTTCCAGGTTATGAGGCTAGAGGCCACACTTATCTCTGACAGATCACACAATTATTCACTTTGAATGTCACATCGTTATACCCGCCAAACCACAAACTGATTTCCCCAAAAATACAACGGATATACAACTAAGAGAAACGAATTCCTCCACCACCAAACGTATATACATTTGAAGAGATCAACTTACGTGATCCATTAAATATACTCTGTCAAACATTCTTCCATATGTGTCGCCCTGGGACTGGACAAACCGAAGGTACTATTCTGTAAATCCATCTTAGGAAATTTCTACCTAGGATCGCCAGAACAGGCCTTGCATTACTCCGTCTTCAATTATCTTCATCATATTTGATTTGCAACGTTAATGCCACATACAAAATGGTTTTCAGATAATGAATCTGATCCCGGTCTCTCCGTATTGACGACGGAAACTGAGACGACCCGAACTTCCCCGGTAAGGAAAGCCCGGATTGAATTGAGGACAAGACGAATCAGAACGCAAACAAAAGGACATTTCATTGTTAATTGCGACAATTCCATCAGAATACAAGAATATACAGAGTATTAACAAATAATATGCATTATAAAATATCAGAGATTACAATACATTACATAGCAGCGGAAAATAATACAAAACACAACTAGAAGTGATACACGGATACAGAGCTTTCCGAGTATCGTTCCAGCTGTAAATCAGGATCCTTTGAATATAAATCTGCAAAACCAAAACTACTAGCTGTCTATGTCAAAATAAGGGCACCCAGAGTTTAGGTTAAAACAATAAACTCCAGGCCGGTCATGTGACTGGTGTGAGAACTAAAACAGTTATTAATCTTTATTTTAAAGTTAGGTAAATCAAGGGACCACGCCGTATAACACGTTCCTCCCCAGAACCCAAGTGCATAAAACAACAGCGCAATGCTAAATAAAGAACAATGAAGCTATTATAAGACCCAGGTCCCATCACACAATGCAACTCAAGCCGGAGGATAGGGTTTTTACCTTATAATAGCCAAGAATGCTTGATACGTTTAAAACAAATCATTTAATACTATAATAAGTGCATAGTGTATAAAACAACTTCAAATCATAAGTATCAATCATAGACGGCATAAGTGCCCCATACCACTATGTCGCCATACTAGGCTCTACAATCAAAACCGCAAAGTCACGTATTAGAAGTTGGATTTCCATCTGTGAACCGAGGCAAAAGATAATCCTCTACCGATTTCGAGATTGTCTAGCCCGAGTCTCAGGACAAGTACTCAGTCAAGCCCTTGGATTGTCAGGGCCGATCCACCGATGTGGATTAAAATGCCTGAACACTGTGTTTCCCCACCCTTTGGGGCGTAAATGAGACAACAAATGACTCCATCGGCTTCACATAGTCACCGATATATCCGAGGCGCCTCGCAACAACAACAACCACATAAGTCAAACTCGTCAGGGCGTGTAAAACCACTGACGCCACTTCTAGCTAGAAGGAAACGCATGCCCTCCCTGATGTCCTCTCCCGTTTCTGGTTCACAACCGGGGTGTGAGGCTCGCGAATCAACGTTACACAAAGCTATGCCACACATGTCGTGCTTTGATCAACACCCACAAGACTTTTCTTTTCAACAGAAGCCTTGATCATATTTCCACTTAGGCATGCCACATAGGCAATTCTCTCCATGCGTTTGATATCCATCAATGTATAATCTCTGAGCTCGTACGTCTTAGAGAAGGGCGTTAAGCAAGAGAATAAATTCTCCGCCGCCAAACAGATATATATTTAATATAAATCAATCACACAAAATAAAATCCAATGTCAGACACACAGTCCATTTACAAGTTCATTCTAGGTCGAACGAAACCAGAGGCACCTAGTACCTCGCATATCCATCGATCTCCAAGTACGTCTGGATGACCACTAACGGATTCCCTCCTCTTGGGTGTACGACCTAATCAAGATCATCAGTAATCACCCAAACGACGTGAAGACCTCCGGTCTTCAACCACCGTCATCATCTTCGGCTAATCGTCGAATCAGTTATTCAGAATGGGATAAACCTGTCTTTCCAAATAACTCGCGTATATAATAAACAAGTGCTACACAAACACAACATACGCCTCATTCCAATTCAAAATATTCTTTTATTCAAATATTCTTATACTTTGGGAAAAGTTTCCATTAATTTTATCAAAGATAAATTCTTTAAATTTATTCCTGAATCAATCCAACTAGTCGGGATTAGCGAACTGCACCGAAGTAATCATTTATTTTATTTCCCAATCCCAACCTATTCATCCCATGAAGTAAAACTGGTCATACTTCATATCTAACACCATGGTGTTATCGGTAAATTCAATTACCATTTCACGTTCAAATCTAATTAAAGATTTAACTATTGCCTGGAGCAAAACTGGTGATACTCCATTTTCGACCATTTCAATCTAATTAAAGATTCATTAAAACTCCACTTAGTTTTAATCTTCACAGAAATCAATATCCTGTCTTTAATTGGGTTAAAGAACCAATGTCATTTAAAACACGGTTCACTATAAACCCAAAATCACATTCAATTCATTATCGGGTTAAATAACAAGTGTTATTTAAAACACTGTTCACGATAAACCCAAAAATCAATTCAAATTCAATTCCAATTAAATTCTATTTAATTGGTAAACTTCATTAAATCTAAATAAAAAGATTTAATCTTTTTCCCAACTGGGTTTAAGAACAGTGTTTATGAAGACACCATTCACGACAAACCCAAATCACTTTTGATATTAAACACAGGGCTCTAAATAAAAAAAATTATCGGCTTATATTCAATATCAAATTCTACGACCAACAAATATCGTATTGGAAATAACGATATAAATATATCTTTCAAATTTCCATAACGATATATGTATAATCACGAAATCCAACATCGAAACATTCCAAAGACAATTTCGATTCAAATCCATTCCAATTCAATTATTGGAAATTTTGGTTACTTTTAAAACCCTTTTCAAATTCAATTTATTTATTTCAAAAATAAATTAATTTTAATTCTAGTTCAAAACTAGTTCATTTCGATAAAGTCTACTTTTGTCTTTTCAAATATGGAAATTTTCATCCCAATTCTTCACAAATCATTTCTTGTGATTTTACACAAATTATTGATATTTTTAATAATTTTATCAAGGCCCGTACAGTCGATTTCCATCAACGGCCATCGAACTGCACTTACAACGACCTTTTCCAAATTTATTTGGACATAATTCCAAATCCAACCGTCAGATTTCAATTCTCTTATATTCATTAGAAAGATCTTTTCGATACAAACCCAACGGTTCCTGTTTTAGGAGAATCCCACGGTCGGATCTCCTGCAATACCCATTCGAAGTCAATGGTTGAAATTCGCGAACTGCCGCGGCGTGGCGCGTTCTATTCAGGCCATTATATTATATATATAATATATATAATATATATAATATATACTTCATCAATTTCCTTTTAAAACGTATTTTATAAATCGTTTTAAATTCGTTTTCGAAACGATTTCATCTTCATATTCAATTTCGAATCAAAATTGAATATTCCACATCATCGATATACAAATGATAATATTTTCAAAACGTTATATTTTGAAATCACTTTCTTTCTTATATTCATTATAAAAATGAATAAAATCGATATAAATATTGTTCACGTCAAAATGGCGTCAATCTAATCAACACGGCTTTTATTCAACACATGAATGTTTATTATATTCAACACGTGAATATATATTTTTATTCAACACATGAATATTATTTCTTATTCAACACATGAATTTATATTTCTATTCAACACATGAATATTTATTTCTATTCAACACATAAATTTATATTTCTATTTTCCAAATTGGAATGAGGCCCAATCAATTATCATATAACGTTAATTATATGGATTCCCTACAACACATGTATATAACAGGAATGATAAATCATCAACCATCATCCACAGTGCACCACACAACTGCATAAGCATTAAATATAAATAATTAACACTTACAACAGCCTGTCAATCAATGGATCGACATACAGCTAATTATTGGGATTAGTGTATGACCAATTTTATCCCAATATCAACAAACACAGATTTTTATTTGTCCAGTTGGGCGATGTGTAAAATTTATCGTCCCAATCAATATCCGTCAAATCAGTGTATATAAACAAATCGTCCGATTTGTTTATAAATATTTATTTTATATACATGTTAAAAATTATTTTTTTTAACTATAAAACATTTTCCCCTATAAAATATTTTATTTCATTCCACATCACACAATCAAATTTCACAACACAACAATCAAACAAACAAGTCATCCATGGTCTGTGGACGACGGGTGTCAGGTGCTACTAAACACCGTCTGCATCCTAGTATATATTTCAATTAGAAAACATATTAAAAGTGAGGAGATCTCACCGACTAGCTAAACCAAATGCCACGACTCTTCATATGTAGGAAATCTTGCCGTGTCCGCCTTTCGTCACTTTCGTTGTCCGTAGCCACTACATATATAAAAATCACATTTTTATATTGTTGCTATTTATATAAAAATCACATTTTTGTAATCACTCTATATAGATAAAAATTCTATTTTTAAACCGCTCTTCTTCTAATAAAGAATATATTTTTATAACGCTCCTTCCTAAAATATATATATATATATATATATATATATATATATATATATATATATATATATATATTTATACCTACTTCCAATATAAAGATCGAATTTTTATACCATCGCTATAAAAATCCCATTTTTATTTCAACATATATATAATAAAAATCAGATTTTCTTCTAATAAAGAATATATTTTTATAACTGGGGGGCACGATCATTGAAGTCGACGGTTCTTAGGTTTTTTTTCTTTTTCTCTGTTGAAAATGAAACCCAGGGGGGGGTTGACTGAGTGGAGAGGGAATAAAGGGTGAGAGGGATTTTATATTAATTTTATTTTATTTATTTTATTCCAAAAAGCAACTTCTAATTTCGACCTCGAAATCGAACCCACCGCCTATCGTCCATAGCCAATTACCCTCATTCCGAACATAATGGGATATGTATCGCAGGCTGATTCGATCGTTTCGATCAGTTTTCGTCAAAATCAAAATATAACTCTATATATTGAATTTGAATGCCCATTTCAATTTACCAGGGCCACATACTAACAAGAAAAATTCCCAAAAAATATTTACAAGATTCGTATTGACGGTACGGTCCTAACAAAACCAATTTCGTCGAATTCTGAGACCGTTTGAAAAATGGCAATTTTCCAGTCGATTAAAATCAACTAAAATTGGTCAAACGCGTTTTTATTTGCCACGCTCACATATTGATTCATAAAATTATGAATTTTGAAACCTATCAATAATTTGAGATCACGGATCCAACAAAAGTGGTTTCGTCGAAAACCGAGGTCATTTGCAAAATTTTCATTTTTAAGGGCCAAAATTCCATAGCGACTATTCTGAATTTTCAACTGGGCATATCTTTTGATTCTTGCTATGAAATTTTGATTTTCGAATTTGTTGGAAAGATTTTCTCAATTAGATTCAAATATTTTTGGTTTCACAAAAATCCGGTTTATTTTGCACCCGGTACATTCATTTGAACTTTGAAATCGAATTATCGAACTACCACACCATTTTCCATTCCTTTTATAATTATAATTAAATATTTATATTTAAACGACGATCTATATAAATATATACATTCGAATTCTATTCAAAATAAATTTCTCGTCGTTATTATTTATAATAATTCATTTTAAATAATCAAAATTCATCAAAATTGCCAAAATAAAAATTTTAAATTGGCTCAGATTTCCGGGTTATTACGGAAAAATGGTCAAAAACTTCGATAGTCGGTGAGTTAACCATCAAAGATAAACACGTGTGCAAACAACGGTTGTATTTCCAAATGGAAATCTTACCGATCAATCATCAATCAGCATTTTCTCTTTAGTTCATTAGTTTATTTATTTCCTGTTTCCATATATTCAACATTCCTTATTTTATAAATTTAGAGAATATACGTTATTAATCATTGGAAAACATTTCCATCTCTTTTTCATGTATCACTGTCATTCTAGTATTCTTTACCATCCAACATTTCATTTTCTATGATTTGAAAATATCTCTGATTTTACTTGGAAAATGTTTCCAAAACTCATTCCTTAGATTTAAACAGACGTTTAAATAAGACATCGCTATGCCAATTCAAACCATTACCTTAATTAGCTATATTCACTTAACCAAACTTTACTATCAAACCTTAATCATTCCTTAGTTACAAACGAAGTCAATCAAGTTGGGGTATAACTACCTCTCAGACCTTAACTAAACAACATTTCTAACTTCGAAATAGACAAAGTTCACCTTCTAAATCTTTAATAAACTTCCTTACGTAACTCTCGAATTCAGTTTATGAATCTAATTCTTTTATGAAAAACATTGGTTATAACGATAACATTATAATCCCTACTTCTGAAATACCTAACTTCAAATATAAATTTTATTCATTAATTTGGATAAATAAACAAATAACAAATTTATTAATAAATAAATAAATCTTGATTATAAACGGAACATGAATAGTTCTTTCCCGAAGTCGATATAATCGAATTTCAACGTATAACTCTCTTTCGAATAATCTCTATTCGATAACTCCTTTTCGAATAAACTATATTCGATTAACTCTCTTCGAATAACTAATATTCGATAATCTCTCTTTCGAATAAACTATATTCGATAATTTTCTTTCGAATGAACTATATTCGACTAACACCTTTCTATGAATAAACTACATTCGATTAACTCCTTTTGAATAAACAATATTTGATAATTCCTTTCGAATAAACTATATTCGGTTAACTTCTTTCGAATAACTAATATTCGATAACTCACTTCGAATAACTAATATTTGATTTACACTATTACGATTAACTCTAATTCAATTACTCTAATTCGACTAACTCTAATCGATTAACTCTAATACGATTAACTCTAATCGATTAACTCCAATTCAATTACTCTAATTGATATCCACTTTAAACAATCTTCTCATAACTCTTTTATATCTTATTAATTCCCTTTTATAATCCTATTTATTTTCCAAATAAATATATTTTTTATAATTTTATTTATTTCACAAATAAATATTTTCTTTTCAATTCGACTTATTTAACAAATAAAAATTCCTTTTCAATTCTATTTATTTAACAAATAAATATTCCTTTTCAATTCTATTTAAAAATGTTTTACAAATATTTCCTTTTCAATTCTATTTGTAAATATTTTATAAATATTTCCTTTTCAATTCTATTTGTAAATGTTTTGCAAATATTTCCTTTTCAATTCTATTTGTAAATGTTTTACAAATATTTCCGTTTATAAAATCCTTTGATTTTATAATCATTTCCTTTTATAAAATTCTTTGATTTTATAAATATTTCTTCTTCAATATAACATTGAAAATTTCCTTTTTAACTTTCCAGTATTCCTCATGGTATTTAACGTACCATATAACAATAATCAATATCATTTAAACATACAAAATCAGCAACAAATTTCATATCACATCATATAACACAATATATGAAAAATAGTAAAATAAATGTTGAGGAATCCAGTTGGATTCCTCAGACCTGTTTCCCTGCATCCACAGATGTTACACAATATATTTCACATCAATTTCATTTCAATATGAAATATTCTGCTAACCGAATCAATATTTGATAAATGATATATATATATATATAACGTTATCTATAATTTCAACCAGTATATCTATAAAAATATGAACTGGTAAAGTTGGTGAGTTTTACTCACATTGGAAGTTTATCATTAAATATCGATAACTGTGGTCGATTCATATCGGACAATTTATTTTGCAATAAATTGTAATGGGCTCCAATTCATTCCTAGTCAATTCCATTGTGTATGCGCCGTCCGTACGATCCCAACGAATCTTGTTTCGCTTAAAATCGATGTCGTATGATAAAGTTATTCCATTTCGAACTTTATACACTGTTTCAAATAAATAAAACTAAATTAAATCTCAATTGGGCTCAACCTTTTAATCACAGCCCATTAAACCCCCACGCGCACCCAAACCCGGTTTGAACAGTATCCTCCTCCCCAAAATGTAAAAATCGTGATCCTCCCGAATACCCATTTACTATTTTCGAGCTTTCAACCCCCGCTTCTCCTCCATAAACCCACGGTTCCCCAAATTAAAACCACCATTGAACACCCAATCGCCTCCTCCATCACCTCGCTGCATTCCCTATCAGCTCGCACCAATTGAACCATTTCCGTCGAACGACGCCTTCCAATTCTGTACAGACATGGTGCGACGGTTTTTGTTTCAATAAAATCCCCAAAAATCACGAACGATGCTAAACTCCTTCACGAACATCACTCCATACTCGAATTCGAGTATTACTACTTCAATTCTGCAGTATTTCCAACCCTAGTCTACCGCTGTAAATATTGAGCTCCGAAAACCTGCATCGCATGACTCCAGAAGGATATTGAATCGAAGAGGATCACTCAAGGAACTGATATGCATAAGTATTATGATTTATAGTTTTTTCTACCATTTGATTTGGATTTTTATTCCTCACGATATTGGTTTAGAAGAGGAAAACAAATGGTGCCTCATGTTTTGACCGAAATGAAAATATGACCTAGGTTTAGAAATTGTAAGGTATTTATAGGATATATATTTGGCTTGTAGAAGAAGCTTCATGATTCTTTTTATATTAATTTTATTCACATGCTATTTGGATTTGTCCTTAAAAATTCCTATGATCACATGCGTTATCCAAAAATCACAAAAATGGACATGCAGCTATAGTTCAATATTACGGACCCAACGAAACTGGTTTTGTCGAATTCCGACTCCGTTTGCTCAAACAACGTATTTTTTAACCGTCAGAATACTGACTATTTTTCACACTAAAAATCCGAACGGCCACATACTGACTCCAATAATCACGAAACTTGTAATCTGATAATAATTTGACATTGTGGATCCAACAAAATTAGTTTCGCCCAAAACGGAGTTCGTTTGCAAAACTGGCTATTTTTAAAGCTCTAAATAAATCCTTTTAAATATTAAATATATTTTAAAATAATTAAATTAAATGATTATAAATAAATATTATCATATATATTCACAGTAGAATACCATACAGCTCCAGAATATTCCTATATGAATTTCTAACTTGATATTTCAAATCACGATTAAATCGATATTCGATTTAAAATGAAATTCCTTTTATATATCGTTATAAATTATATTTAAATTCCATAGCGACTATTTGAAAATTTGATTTTGATATAAATCAAAATCTACATGATGAAATCCCGATTTTTCTCTTCCACTAGAATAATATACTTCAACAGCTCTGAACGTTTCTTGTTTCACAGAGATCCGATTTAAAACGGATTATGTATATTCCATTGAAGTTCGAATCGCCAAATTACGAACTGCAGCGCCATTTCGAGCTCGATTATAATTATAATATAATTATGTGTTCAACTGTCATTTGTATAATATATTCATTATTATAGTTCAACTCTATACTGAGTTATATATTTTGAATTGCCCAATTCACACAATATTGTTGATTCACTATTTCCGACGATTTCAGAATTCAAATATATTACTCTATTATTTAATTTAATTAAATATTCACTATTATTTAATTAAAAAATGATTAAATTCCCTAAATCACAATTTAAATAATTAAATTAATTAATTATTATATCGCTTAGAATACGGGACGTTACATTCTTCCCCCTTAAAACAATTTCGTCCTCAAAATTGCTAAGGGTGAAAACAAACCCTGTTAACTAGTTTAAAATTTCATTTGTTTATTTATTAACTTCAGTTTCAACTGAACAAATGAAGTTTAATTAATTTATTAGTTTATTCTTACTAACGAAAATTTTCAAAAATCCTGAAAATTTTCTAAAACCTTAACTTTTTGAAAAATTTCACCAGCACCTCCTTTGTACTGGTCAATAGCTCAAACTCCAACTCGTCTCTCTAGGCCTTCTTCAACCCAAAAGAAAATCAAACAGCCAAGCAGCTTGCCAATTCGGCTCATCAAAATCACAAACCCATATGTAATATAAACGGGTACCTTTTGTCGGGCATATCAATATATCATTTCCATGTGTTACCAATTCCGCATATACCAATGTCATCCCAATCATTCGGTTATACCCAAGCCAAATTCTGTTCTTAACTCAGATTCCATTTTCAATTCCAACTCTTAACTTATCGCTCAATTCCATTCCAGATTATTCTCTAATCAAATCCAGTTTTATTTAACTTAATTCAAGTTAAATTCCAATTTATTTATTCATTTTTATCATCTCAATCTATTTAACTTCTTAACTTAAATTTAAATTCCTGGGTTTTATTTCAAATCAAGTTTGAAATTATAATAACAATTCAAAACCTTTGAATTCCTGAACAACTTATTTTCTCAAAACAATTCAAATCAAATCTTTGGTACTAATCCGTTACTTGGAATCTCGAAAATGACACTGATCATGTGGCCACCATCATCAGAATTATTTCCCAGCGATCGAAGTGAGTTCAATACTATATCATTTCCAAACTCAGTCCTTAACATTTCCATTTTGAAATATATTTCAAAATATCATCCAAAATGCTTGTAAAACAATTTAAAATCACCCAGGATTTTAAATTTCTCATATATTAAATTCATCTAATTTCATATATTACATTCATATGAATTCTAATTAGTTATTTATATAACCATTCCAATTATAATCTCATTCGATTATAATAACAACCAATATATCCAATATACTATAATAATTCCAAGATATAAATTTCTTTAGAACAAAATATATTTTGGGTAAAATTATTCCATTTACCCTCTTTCAAAACATACCATGTCGGTTCATTGTATTCAATTGTTTTTAAATTCCTACCGATACAATGGATCAAATTGATCGATCAGAATTCATAAACAACTCAACCAACAATTCACCACAATACAAAATTATTTTACATCAGATAACAAATACACAATCATATATATACACTCAAACTCAATATAGGGTATTGCTAACCCTATCTCTACTGAGTCACACCACAGAGCCAAGGTAATTACTTAACCTTAAGCTCTGATACCAACTGTAGTGTCCCGAAATTTCGGTACCATTTGAGCTGACCAAATAACGCAAGTCCAACCCAAATTGCACTGGAAACCAGAAAATTAATAGAAAGAAAACAGAAGGTGAGAATAGATAAGATAGAAACTTAGAATAGAAGAAGAAGAAGAACATACAACATCAGAGTAAACAAGAATCTCACAGCGTGATGAACAATATATAATAGATACATAACTTTGAAATAAAAATAATATATGTATACAATAACATTATCAGAGTACAAAACTTACAATACAGCGGAAATAACTATAGCTATATAATCCTGAAGCTTCCTGCTCCAAGCTCTCCAAGTATATCTGTAAAATCCTGACTACTTGACTGCTTGTACAAATTTGGGTGCCCAAGAGTTTAGGGAAAACAAAACAAAATAAACTCCAGGTCAGTCATGCGACTGGTGTGAGTAAAACAATATAAAACCGTTTGAGTAATTAAACGATATCTCATAAGATCACGCCGTATAAGGAGCGGGTTTTTCCGTTATGAGAATCCAAATCAATTTGATTTGACTTTCAAATCATTTTGAAAGAAACAACGATCTTTTATATCAAAACTCTTTTGATATTATAATAGTGTCTGTCAGCCACAATATAATAATCATCTTGCAGAATGCTTTCATCTCACGTTCCACATATATATTATACAATCAAAACCGCGAGCACTTATTGGGTAATCGATTTCCAGCTATGACAAGGTATGGAACCACCTTCCGATAGTGTACCTCTAGAGAGAAATACACTGGGTTCAACAAGAACATCTTGCAACCTGGCCACACATGACCGACCACTGATTTCGCTTGAGTGTATCGAATGTATATCACCAACGGTTGGGATCAGCAACTGTTTTCCCGAATGGGACAACATCGAACAGATTAAAGAATGAAATGAATATATCTAGATAGGTGATAATACACCCTAATTGGTAGACAACCACTTAGCCATGCTGCTTGCCCGATTTTTTCCATTTCCCGGTTGTGAGGCTAGAGGCCATGCTTATCTATGACAGATCATACAATTATTTACTTTAAATATCACACCTTCATACCCGCCAAACCACAAATTGATTTCTCCAAAAATACAACGGGCATACAGCTAAGAGAAACGAATTCCTCCGCCACCAAATGTACATGCGTTTGAAGAGATCAACTTACGTGATCCATTAAATATACTCCGTCAGACATTCTTCCATATGGGTCGTCCTGGGACTGGACAAGCCGAAGGTACTATTCTGTAAATCCATCTTAGGAAATTTCTACCTAGGATCGCCAGAACAGCCCTTGCATCACTCTGTCTTCAATTATTCATCATATTTGATTTACAACGTTAATGCCCCATACGGAGTGGTTTTCAGATAATGAATCTGATCCCCGTCTCTCCGTAATGACAATGGATAAATGGTCAAAAATATCGATGGTCGGTGAGTTAACCATCAAAGAAAAACACGTGTGAAAACAACGGTCATATTTCAAAATGGAAATCTTACCGATCAATCATCAATCAACATTTTCTCTTTAGTTCATTAATTTAATTATTTCCTGTTTCAATATATTCAACATTCCTTATTTTCAAAATTTAGAAAATATTCGTTATTAATCATTGGAAAACATTTCCATCTCTTTTTCACGTATCACTGTCATTCCAGTATTTTTACCATCCAACATTTCATTTTCTATGATTTGAAAATATCTCTGATTTTATTTGGAAAATGTTTCCGAAACTCATTCCTTGGATTTAAACAGATGTTTAAATAAAACATCGCTATGCCAATTCAAACCATTACCCTCATTAACTATATTCACTTAACTGAACTTTACTATCAAACCTTAACCATTCCTTAGTTACAAACGAAGTCAATCAAGTTGGGGTATAACTACCTCCCAAACCTTAACTAAACTACATTTCTAACTTCGAAATAGACAAAGTTCACCTTCTAAATCTTTAACAAACTTCCTTATGTAACTCTCGGATTCATTTTATGAATCTAATTCTTTTATGAAAAACGTTGGTTATAACGATAACGTTATAATCCCTACTTCTGAAATACCTAACTTCAAATATAATTTTTATTTATTAATTTGGATAAATAACCATATAACAAATTTATTAATAAACAAATAAATCTTGATTTAAAATGGAAAGTGAATAGTACTTTCCCGAAATCGATATAATTGAATTTCAACGTATCTTTCGAATAATCTCTATTCGATAACTCCTTTTCGAATAAACTATATACGATTAACTTTCTTCGAATAACTAATATTCGATAATCTCTCTTTCGAATAAACTATATCCGATAATCTTCTTTCGAATAAACTATATTTGACTAACACCTTTCTTCGAATAAACTATATTCGATTAACTCCTTTCGAATAAACAATATTCGATAATTCCTTTCGAATAAACTATATTCGATTTAATCCTTTCGAATAACTAATATTCGATAACTCACTTCGAATAATTAATATTTTATTTACTCTATTACGATTAACTCTAATTCAATTACTCTAATTCGATTAACTCTAATCGATTAACTCTAATACGATTAACTCTAACTGATTAACTCCAATTCAATTACTCTAATTGATATCCACTTAAACAATCTTCTCATAACTCTTTTATATCTCGTTAATTACCTTTTATAAGCCAATTTATTTTCCAAATAAATATTTATTTTATAATTTTATTTATTTAACAAATAAATATTTCCTTTTCAATTCTATTTATTTAACAAATAAATATTCCTTTTTAATTCTATTTAAAAATGTTTTACAAATATTTCCTTTTCAATTCTATTTGTAAATGTTTTTCAAATATTTCCTTTTCAATTCTATTTGTAAATGTTTTACAAATATTTTCTTTTCAATTCTATTTGTAAATGTTTTACAAATATTTCCTTTTATAAAATCCTTTGATTTTATAATCATTTTCTTTTATAAAATTCTTTGATTTTAGAAATATTTCTTTTTCAATACAACATTGAAAATTTCCTTTTTAATATTCCATTATTCCTCATGGTATTTAACGTACCATATAACAATGATCGGTATCATTCAAACATACAAAATCGGCAACAGATTTCATATCACATCATATAACACAGTATATGAAAAACAGTAAAATAAATGTTTAGGAATCCAGTTGGATTCTTCCAACTTGTTTCCCTGCTTCCACAGATGTTACACAATATAATTCACTTCAATTTCATTTCAATATGAAATATTCTGCTAACAGAATCAATGTTTGATTAACGATGTATATATATATCGTTATCTATAATTTCAACCAATAAATCAGTAGTTCAACCAAACAGTCAGCACACAGAAATCAATCATCATTTATCAGTTCTAAATATACGTTATAAAAATATGAACTAGTAGAGTTGGTGAGTTTTACTCACACTGGCGGTTTATCATTAAATATCTATAACCGTTGTCAATTCAGCTCGGATAATTTATTTTGCAATAAATTGTAATGGGCTCCAATTCATTCCCAATCAATTCCATTGTGTAGGCGCCCTCTGTACGATCCCAACGAATCTTGTTTCACTGAAAATCGGTGTCGTATGATAAAGTTATTCCATCTCAAAGTTTATACACTATTTTAAATAAATATAACTAAATTAAATCTCAATTGGGCTCAACCTTTTAATCACAGCCCATTAAACCCCCATGCACACCCAAACCCGGTTTGAACAAAATCCTCCTCCCCTAAGTGTAAAAATCGCTATCGTCCAAAATACCCATTTGCCATTGTCGAGCTTTCAACCCCAGCTTCTCCTCCATAAACCCACGGTTCCCCAAATCAAAACCACCGCTGAACTCCCCATCGCCTCCTCCATCACCTCGCCGCATTCCCTATCAGATCGCACCACTTGAACCATTTCTGTCGAACGACGCCTTCCGGTTCTGTACAGACATGGTGCGACAGTTTTTGTTTCAATAAAATCCCCAAAAATCACAAACGATGCTAAACTCCTTCGCGAACATCACTCCATACTCGAACTCGAGTATTACTGCTTTAATTCTGTAGTATTTCCAACCCTAGTCTACTGCTGTAAACATCAAGCTCCGAAAATCCGCATCGCATGACTCTAAAAGGATATCGAATCGAAGAGGATCACTCAAGGAACTGATATGCATAAGTATTATGATTTATAGATTTTTCTACCATTTGATTTGGATTTTTATTCCACATGATACTGGTTTAGAAGAGGAAAACATACGGCGGTTCATGTTTTGACCGAAATGAAAATATGACCTAGGTTTAGAAATTGTAAGGTATTTATAGGATATATGTTTGGCTTGTTGGGGAAGCTTCATGATTCTTTTTATATTAATTTATATTCACACGCTATTTTGATTTGTCCTTAAAAATTCCTGTAATCACATGTGATATCCAAAAATCACAAAAATGTACGTGTAACTACAGTTCGATACTGCGGACCCAACGAAACTGGTTTTTCACAAGCCAGTTTGCTCACACAGCGTATTTTTAACCATCAAAGTACTAACTGTTTTTTCACACTAAAAATCCGTACGGCCACGCACTGACTCCAAAAATCATGAAACTTGGAATCTAACAATAATTTGACATTGCAGATCCAACAAAATTAGTTTCGTCAAAAACGGAGTTTGTTTGCAAAACTAGCTATTTTTAAAGCTCTAAATAAATCCTTTTAAATATTAAATATATTTAAAAATAATTAAATTAAATATTTGTAAATAAATATTATCGTATATATTCACAATAGAATACCATACAGCTCCAGAATATTCCTATATGAATTTCTAACTCGATATTTCAAATCTCGATTAAATCGATATTCGATTTAAAATGAAATTCCTTTTATATATCATTATAAATTATATATAACTTCCATAGCGACTAATTGAAAATTTGATTTGGACATAAATCAAAATCTACACGATGAAATCCCGATTTTTCTCTTCTGCTAGAAAAATATACTTCACCAACTCCGAACGTTTCTTGTTTCACAAAAATCCGATTTAAAACGGATTCTGTATATTCAATTGAAGTTCGAATCGCCAAATTACGAACTGTAGCGCCATTTCGAGCTCGATCATAATTACAATATAATTATACATTCAATTGTCGTTTATATAATATATTCGTTATTATAATTCAACTCTATACGGAATTATATATTTTGAATTGCCCAATTCACACAATATCGTCGACTCACTAGTTCCGACGATTTCGGAATGTAAATATATTACTCTATTATTTAATTTAATTAAATATTCACTATTATTTAATTAAACAACGATTAAATTCCCTAAATTACTATTTAAATAATTAAATTAATTAATTATTATATCGCTTAAAATACGGGATGTTACAGTTTGTTTCAAGAAAAGTGCAACAGTATTAGTAATACCCTATTGAGCTGTAGTATTGACCATGTCGGCTATGCTTGATTTCATTGACTCCTAGTAATTTCTTTCTAATGGTAATCTCCAAAAAAATTTAATTAGGTAACTCGATAGTTTTATTTACTTCATTTTTTAGGTCCTCAATTAGGTGTAAATAACCAAATAATGATGGAACCCAAGACAACTACACAGGTTAACTTTACTCGATCAATATCTTATGAACACCTTTGTAAAGGCATAAGGTAACTTAACAGCCTTTTTTAAAAACTGAGGTTGTGTTTCGACAGTCAATATATTAGGATAACTAGGCTTAGCTTTTAAGCAAGTGAATAGGCATGCATTTTAATTTTGTGATAAATAGTTAAGCGAAGAATATATTTTATTATAATTTTTTCATAAGAAAAGTAGCTAGTATTTAATTTGTGCAGTAAAAAAATATTGAGAAAAAAGGAAGGTGAAGTTACACTCAATTCATTCTTTATCTCAAAATTACTTCTTAAATATATGAGTGGCCTTCTATAAATACTGAATATAAATTGGTAGCTTGTTTCCTGGTGCCCGCATCTGACAGCATACTACAATTACGTCATTTTGTGTATCAAATTTTTGGTCAATGTGCACGTGTATGTTATAGATCTTTAAATATACTTTAGTTCATGCTGCTATGGACAGAGAGGTCTATAGGGTTGCATCATGTAAGAGATACAATTTACATCGATGTAGAGCTATATCATAAAAGTTCCACTAGTTTATTTTCATTCTTTGCTAGTATGAAATGGATTAGATGTTGCCAGGAAAACGCCTTAAGAAACTAAGGGTACATGCCTCAGAAAATCTGAGGAGAATCCTCAGACATATTGAGGCAGCCTCAGAAAATCCAGGGCGAATGCCTCGAAAATTTAAGGTGATAGTCTCAGGTTTCCTGACTCGAATGCCTTATAAATCCAAGGCAAATGTCTCAGTTCTCCTGAGGCACTCGTATTAAACTAAGATGAAAAACCTTGTTTTAATTGCATATGAGCACCCTTGTTTTGGGTTCCGAGAACAAAGAGAATATGCGTATAATTATGGAAAGAACAAAGACCTTCATTAACACTCGATTTCATTCATTAGAAAATTAAAGTGCTTGACATGCAACGCCGGAACATGCATAAGGAATAACAAGGAGACTTGAGAACATTCTACTAGTAGTGCATGCACTTATCTTCCACTATCTGGTACATTTGCTTTGTCAGTGGTGTAGAGAACTATTATTTGCATTATTACCCTAGGTTCATTTGCAAATTCATCTACATTCAAGTAAGTAATATCGACTAATTGTCAATTTCTAATTTTTTTTTTAGTTAAGATGAGAATTTCTTCTCCATTCTAGTAAATATTATTGACTAATTTCATCTATTGCCGGAATTTACACCATTTGTTAACCATGATATACAATCTTACGCTACTTGTAAAACAATACAATTACTGAAAAAAATTATACTAATGTCATTTGATTTGCTTAGTGACCTCTAAATCAGAAGTATTCTAGATAGTCCATAATTCATCCATCTTGTTGAATCTTTATGATTATAGTCTAGTTTGATTATATTATATTGTATATGTCCTAAACTTACTGGCATTTTAGTTTTTTATAGTAAGGTACGTCAATTGTTTTGACTAAATAATGTAATTTTCCATAAATTCTGACCATTTTAGTTGTTGAATTATATTTAATTATTGAATTTAAAATGGTTTTTAAATGAAATTATGATGTTATTAATGAAATTTATTAATTCCTTCTTAAAGATTGATTGAAAATAATGGTATATTCTAGGTGAAAAAATTTCTAGAAACATACTTGTGTGTGTGTGTATATATATATATTTCCATTCCCTTATCATTCCTTTCTCCTTTTGTTTCCTATTACGTTTTCCAAAGAAAAATAAACAACCTCCATGTATATATATGTTTTCCTTCTATTATATATATTGTGGTTTACAATCAGAAGAGAAAATAATGACAATTTTTTTTTATCAAACTGTCAATATTATCTTTGCGTATTTTTAGCCATTTTATCTACCTTATTCTTGTTCGTCCATTGAATGTGTTCCTTAAATTCTGAAATTTTAATATTATGCGTTTTGAAATTTGAAAAGTCACCAACTTTCTAACAGTTAGCATTAAACAATAAATCATTCTTGAATTACTTTCCAATTTTCTCTTTCCTTATGTGTAACGACCTAAAAATCCCTGCCTTTCGAACCAATCGTATGCCGCATAGGTTAAATCCAAAAGTCATAAATCCTCAGATTGTTATTAGAATACGACACATCAAAACATAACACGAAAAAATATTTTATTGCTATTACAACAATTTACATCAGAGTAGAAGAATATATCACAGTGGAAAATTTTCAGAGAAATATATTACAAAATTGTGGAAATATTACTACATAGATACAAACAATAGAAAATTCCAAAATAATCCAGAACATAGCTCAAGCAAAAATCCAGGATCCTGCAAAAGAATATATAGAAAACCCAAACTGCCAACTGCCCGTGTGGTAAATATGGGAACCCAGAATTTAGTTGAAAATAAATAAACTCTACGTCAGTCATGGGACTGGTATGAGAACCAAAATAGTTATTAATTTCATTTTGAAGTTCGGTAAATCACAGGACCACGTCGTACGACACAGAACGGGTTTCCTCCATATAAATACAAATTTTAAACAAAAAACAACGCAATGCTTTTTGAAAAATAAAGCTATTATAAGACTTAGGCCCCCTCACACAATGCAAGCGCAAGCCAGAGTACAGAGTATTACCTAATAATATCCAAGCGTGCCTGATACGCGAAATTTCTTTATTTATTATTACTAGCGCTTAGTGTAGAAAACAATTTCGAATATAAATGTATCAATCTTAGATGGCATAATACCCAATCCTATTATGTCACCGTAGGTATGTTATTTAAACCGTAAAATCATGTATTGGAATTTGGATTTCCATCATGCGCCGAGGCAAGGGATCCTTCCTCATCCGAACTTCGGAACATCTCTAGCAAAATGTCTCATCGAAAACGTATCTATTTGGAGCGCCAGGGTCGGTCGGCTGTACGTCACTGATTGGTATCTCTAGAACAATATGTTTCCCAATCCTATTGGACCACTTGGTCTATATGTCGTCCATCCTGGACTTATGTGGCCACATCTAAGGTGCTTCGATTCCAACATCCATATAAGTAATATTATATGGGCTCCATACCATGGCAACACTTCTAACTAGGAAGAAACGCATGTCCTCCCTGCGGTCCTTCATCCCGTTTTTGACTCATATCAGGGTGTAGTGCTCGCGAATGAACGCCATAAACAAAGCTACACTACACAAGCCATGCATTGATCATCATCCACAAAAATACGCTTTTCGACATAAGCTTTGATTCATGCATCTTAGCATGTCACATTGTAAATTCATACCATACAACTGATGTCTACCAATATATAACCTCTAAGCTCGTACGTCTCAGAGAAGGGTGTAAAGCTAAGAGAATAAATTATCCGCCACCAAATAGATACATATTTAGTAAAGATCAATTAATACATCATAAATACAATGATAGACACACAATCCGTTTGCTATTTCGTTCTGGGTCTAAACGAAATTGGAGACACCTTATTCCTTGTCCCATATGTCCAATATAGGAGAGAGGCCCTCGCATATCTAGTCGATCTCCAAGTATGTCTAGACGATCATCACTTATTACCTCGTCTTGGGTGTATATCCCAATCAAGACATCACTAATAATCCAAACAATGCGAAGATCTCTTGTCTTCAACCACCATCTTTATATCTTCGACTTTTAATCATTGTAAAAGTTATTCAGAATGGGTTAAACCCGGTCTTTTCGAATAACTCATGCATCTTTAAAATCATGTGTTATATAAACATACCAACAATCTCATTCCAATCCAGAATATTCTTTTATTCAAATATTCATTACATGGGAATTAACCTCGTAAATCTTATCAAAGATTCATATCATTTAAACTTAATGTTTAAATCCGTTTTGGAAAATCATATCAAAATATTTATAATATTTTTCACACTTCAAGGTTTATAAACCTTATCGGGATAGTCTAATCTTACATGAAGGATAATATTTTATATCGATATCCCATTACCAACCTACTCATCCCATGGAGCAAAACTGCAATACTCCATATCTAACACCCATCGCGTTACGGTAAATTTAATTACCATTTTACATTTCCAATCTAATTAAATATTCATTTATCGCATGGAGTAAAACTGGTAGTACTCCATATCTAATACCCATCCTGTTGTGGTAAACTTAATTATCTTTTTACATTCCCAATCTAATTAAAGACTCATTTATCGCATGGAGTAAATATGGTGGTACTCCATGTCTACACCCATCGTATTAAGGTAAATTTAATTACTTCTTTACATTCCAAATCTAATTAAAGAATTATTAAAACTCTAATATAGATTTAATCCTCAAAAATCATCCAATTATTATTTAACTTTAGGAAATTTTTCCTGTCTTTAACAGGGTTAAGAAAAAATGTTATTTAAAACACCGTTCACGATAAACCCAAAATCTATCTTCCAGTTAATTCTAATTTAATTTATTAAATTGGAAAACTTCATTAAATCTTACTTAAAAGATTTATGTCTTAAACTCCATTCTCAATTGTGTTTATGAACAATTTTATTAAAGATACCATTCCCAACAAACCCAAAACCCAATTTGATATTACATACAAGGCTTTGAATAGAAATCGTATCGACTTATATTCAAAATCAAATTCTGAAACCAACAGATATCATATTGGAATAACAATATCTATATCTTCCAAATTCCTCAACAATATCCATGTAATTACAGAATCCAATATCAATATATCCGAAGATAATTTCCATTCAAACATGTTCTAATTTATATGTTGGAAATCTCCGGTTACATCAAAACTATTTACAATCCAATATGTTAATTAAAATCCCCTGGATTATTAATCTTTAGAAAACGTCATCAAATCTCAGTTGAATATCTGAAGTTCCTTTTAGTTCTACCCACCCCTCGCCTAATGGAATAATTTCTAGTTAGATCTCACGGGTGATACTAGACTGTCTCCTCAGTAATCATTGCATACTCCTTTTGGTTCTTTGTTATAGTTGTTAACTAGGTCATTCAAATAAAAATATCTTCTATCTTACTAAAACTTGGAATATTTCATACAAAATATTTTTCAAATCATTTATTATGATCTAACATAATTTATTCACATTTTTAATAATTTTATTAAGGCCCTTACAGTCGGTTTCCAATTTCGGCCACCGAACTGCATCCATAACGACCTTTCCCAAAACAGATTCGGACTTATTTCAAATTAAAGCCATTGGATTTTTAAAATTCTTATTTTATTTTAATGCTTATTTTAGTATGGTCCCAACGTTTCCTATTTCAAAAGAATTCGACATTCAGATCTCCAGGCACGTCAGTTCGAAATTGCGGGGTTATGTTCACGAACTGTCCGTGCGCGACAATACTACTCAATATCGAATCGATTGAAAAATAAATCGAAACATCTTCCAAAATATTATATACATTATGTAAAATATATATAATCAACATTGGAAATTTTTGAGTACTTTTACTACAATAAAAACAAATTATGTAAATTAACATTATTGATAAAATGGCGACCATATCATCAACAATTCCTAACGCATCTACCGACTCAGGTCGTCCTCCAGATCGGAGGCCAGGTAAAGAGGTGGTCCAATCTGATGCGTCGCAGATGCCATGGAGGCGAGTGAATGGGTTACTATAGGGAAGGGTGGTAAAGCAGCAAGGGGTAATTTGCTACATAGGCGCGATGGTCTGGGGAGTGACGGAGGATCCAATCCTCAAAAATCTGCTACGGTGGATCATCCTCCACGATCGCAGATCTCGGGGGGAGCGAATGCTCGATCCAGATCTACAGATCGTTAGAATCATCGTACCACACAAGGAAGGAATAACTTTGATTGGGGAAGGATACGTTCAGATCTGGCATCAGGAATGGTGAGGCCTTGGATTGAAGCTGCTATGGGAGGAACTGGGCAATCTAAGGAAGAATTTGTTGATCTAGCATATATCGCTCCAATGGTGTTTGACTCAAAAAGAAAGGCGGTGGTATCTAAAAGAGTGGCGTTGAGATCTGTTAATTAATGGAGTAATTCGATTATATTCTACGTTTTTGGTTCAAAGCCTTATCATATCCATCTTAAAAATTATATCGAACGAACGTGGAAACCATCTGGCAATTTCCAATTATTGCCTAGAGATAACGGCTTTTCTATTATCCAATTTGAAAGTAATCTAGACCGTGATAGAATATTGAAGGGCGGTCCTTATACGTTCGACAACAGAATTATTATCCTTAAGAAGTGGTACCCGGATATGAAGTTCAAAAAAGATTTATTATCTACGATGCCCCTGTGGGTCAAATTTTCAAATTTGGAGCTAGAATAATGGGATCGAGAAGTGTTAAGTGTGATAGCCAGTGTGATCGGTAAACCAATTAAGATGGATAAAATTACGAAGATGAATCAAGAGTTGCCATTGCAAAGATCTTAATAGAAATGGACGTGGGATCAGATTTTCCAAGCGAAGTGGATGTTCTTTTGCACACTGGTGAAGAACTGAAAGTAAAAGTAGAGAACTTGTATAAACCCCTTTGCTGCAAGGTATGCGTAGTTTTCGGTCATACACACGATTAATGTAAAACAAAATTGAATGAAGTGTGGGTTCACAAGGATAAGAAAGGAGCGACTGGGAATGCAGGCATAGTGGGGACTAGTGAGACAGTAGTTACAGAACAAGTTCCAAATGTGAATGCCATTGTAAACATTAATGTCACCGAAGGGACTGGTGTCAATCATGATTCTTACTGTGGAAATATTTCCAAAAATACTGAAACGAATAACATTGGTAAATAGATTAATGTTCAAGGTGGTTCAGATACAACGGTTAGTGGTAATGTTCGTTTGGACCAAATGAATACTCAACCAGAATTAGAATCAAACAGTTCGATTGTTTATGATACAAACAAAGATAATAATATGGTATATGCCCATACTGCTCTTAACATACATAATGCACAACAAATGGGGCTTATCAACCCTGCTATACATGAACAAGATAGAATTGCTTTGGCTAATTCTAAAGCAAATGCTATTGCTTTAAGGGAATTGCTTGGCCCTGTAGACAATAATGTGGATGATACTCGAGGTGAGAATCTGGATGGATTAGTCGATGTGTGGGATGACTCTGATGAGGATAACCTTGCTAACTGTAACACCCCACTCCCGCTATGATCACTCACTAAGGGAATGCCATAGCATCGGTGGAGTATTTTAGTGAATATAGAACAGAAAAATTACAACAAGACAGATATAAATAGTACTTGAAATTTTAAAACATCATCTCATAACAGCGGAAGTAAAACATGTCTGGTTACATCATAAAACCACAATAAAGGTCAAGTACAATATCCATCAAAATAAAGAAGTACATAATCCCACTCTCACACAATAGCCAAACAAAAGAAAAGATAACTGGATAACTGGAGCTTTACATCTATCCAAGCTCCTAAAGACTGGAACAGCAATCCGATCAAGCTCCACTACTGCTAGGATCCACCGTAGGACCTGAGGGTTGGGAAAAAGATAAAAACAACAGGGTCAGACATAAGTCTGAGCGAGTCCTATAACTTTAACAATACAATCGTTAAAGTAACCAGAGAAGACATAAACTGATATACGGTAACATATAGGGATGAATGGCTACCCTAAGCAGTCAACTAAACGAAGATAAAGGATAAAGACGCATCTACCCTCCCTAAGGTAAATTACTAAACTGCACCACACCAGTCGTTCCTAACTTAAAGGTTGATCCCACCCAAGGACTTATAAAATTTACTAATTAGTACCTGCGTACCCCTAGGTGACCAAGTAGGCGCCACGGGGCCCTACAATCCACTAGGTGTACACACTACTTCCCATTCGATCGGCTCCCTAACGTAGATACCCGTGCTGGCCCCACCGTGGGATGTATCATTCCCCAATGTGGCAACCTGATGAAACTAAAGGTGCACGGCTTATATCTACTCGATGCAACAACGGCTTACCTACCAGCCCGGGCCCACTCACGCATATGAAGCCCGTTGGACTTGCGTTGCCACCGCTAACCCGTTTGCCTCTTACAGTCAAGCCCAGTATGCGTGTCCCGTCCTCGACATGGGTCGAGCCCACAAAGATACGTATGGGTTACTGGTTGAAATGGGCCTCCACAAGCTACCCACCTAAGCTTGTCCCTTTTTCTAGTATATCCCACTTAACCCTTTAATCATGTTTTAATTACATGTTCTATTTTGGTTAAGTATTCTAATCGTATTTTCTATTGCCACCCAAGGCAACCACTAGATTTTCTCATGCCACCCGAGGCACCCACTTAACCCCTCATGTCCCTCTACATGCTAATGTGGTTAAGTGTTTCTTAATTAATTAATTAAGAACGTAACCTTTGTAAAGACCTCTCACATTAGACTGTCTTTTATGACCGCTGGTTAAGCCGGTTGGGTCCGGGCAGCCTTATGTCATAACAGAGTCTAACCTCGTGTCTTTACATTAATTACGTATTTAGTTTGTGCCTAAGACCTCTCACATTGGGCTAACATTTGTAGCAACTGGTTAAGCCGGTTGGGTCCGGGCAGTTTTACGCTACAACTGAGTCCAACCTCGTGTCTTAGTCAATTAATTACACCTAATTAATCACCCTCATAATTTTATATTAATTATCCCTAATTAATCAAGTTTTCTTAACATGGGTAGACCTAACTTAATAGGTAAATTCCCATGGGGTAGACCTAACTCAATAGGTAAATTCCCAACACATAGTATGGGTACACCTAACCAAATAGGCAAATTCCCATACTATGTTTATTTATTTTGTGTTATGCATAATTATATTAATTTCACACAATCTTATTAACTTATGCATTTAATTACCCCATCGTTCCCACGTAATTTCGTTCATGATATAACACATATAAAAGGTGTCAACTTGCATATGAATGAACATGTTTCAAAGGTGCCATCTTGCATATTAACAAACACATAACTTGCATATGAACTTGCATAACATGTCACATAACTTGCATATAATATGTCACATAACTTACATATTCATTTTGCATAACAAACTTGCATATTAGCTTATAGACTTGCATAATGTGTCATCATGAACTTGCATATTAATAAACATGTAACTTGCATATTTACATACATGTAACTCGCATATTAACAAACATGTAACTTGCATATAAAGAAACATGTAACTTGCATATTTACATACATGTAACTTGCATATTAACAAACATGTAACTTGCATATTAACAAACATGTAACTTGCATATTAACAAACATGTAACTTGCATAGCATATTACCATGAACTTGCATAACATGCATATGATTACATAGCCCACAACTTGCATATTTAGCATCATGCAAACATAACATACATCATATTAAACTTGCATAAGCTTACATACTCAACATGCATAAACATAAGATTAATGCTAACATCATATCATATGATTCAAAGCTCATTAACCCACATACAAAACCATAAATCTCATCACATCTCATCTAATTAGTTTACCAAAAGATCATCAAAGTGATAGAAACTCACAACTAGCAACTTTGAACACCAAATGAAGAAGATTAAGATGCTAAGAAGGGATTAGAAGTTGATTAGAGAGTGATTAGTATGCAACCCTCTTCATAAAATTAGTGGAGGCCATGAGAGCTAGCATTTTGCCATAGTTTAGTCACTAGGTTTAATTATGAATGAATTAGGGTAGGTTAGGGTCTTATTTATAGATTAGGCAAGTGTTTTAGGCCATAGGATTAACCCTAGATTCAATCCAAGCCATCAAAGCATGTCTTGGGGAAGAAGTCAAGTGTAGGAACCATCTAGGGCCTTTAGATTAAAGATGGACCATGAGAACCATTCAAATGCAAAATCTGCACTTGAGCGAATCGGCCCACGGGTTGACAGCCAAACACCCTGGATTAACCCCTAGTCGACCCAGCGGGCTCGGGTCGACTTCAAAAATCGGCCGGTTCGGTTATTCCCCTCTCCCAATTCGCTGTTTTGAGCATTTTTGCATATTTATTTATTAAATTTTCAATTATATATATATATATATCAATATATATATATATATATATATCTACACAACCCATTTCACTTAATTAAGTATACTTTAATTTGGGAATTTTCGTGAAACTTCGCGAGGCCATATCTTGGTCATACGGACTCCGATTTTCGAAAACTCGGACTCTATTTCGCGTATTTTTCCGAGACGAACACAATGGCATAGCCCGTTTCCCTTGATTCCCATTTTAGAATTAAATTCTGCCTCGATTTATGTTATTACAGGTTATTGAAAATACGGGTTGTTACATTCTCCCCTCCTTAAAGGATTTCGTCCCCGAAATCTTCAAGTTAGGAAGAACGTATCCTACCATCCAATCATCCATCTACTCAAAGCATCATCCACGAGCAATCATTGTCCTTACAAGATTCTAAATGCTGGATGGATATATGCAAAAGTGTGTGTATATGTACTTACCTAATGCGAAAATCAGGCGGTTACTGATACAGTAAACCTCCTTAATGCAAACCATGATAGTGCCATGCATCCAATATGTATGCGAAACCCTATTGACACATACAAATTTCTACATGCGTGCACAACCATACACAAAAATGCATCATCCATATGATAACACAGCCATGATACATCCATCAATCTAACTACCACATCCATTTATGCAATATGCAACATGAAGTGACTGAGCCGATCTAGTGCCTAATGTGTGTGTATATGCATCCACGAGCAACCACTAGCAAACAATTGCATCCATATGCATCCATCAACCATAACATGTTTCAAACACATGTTTCAACCATAGGTTTTACCCTATCTAAAGGTCATAGGTATTAGCGAGAGGATATACTAAAGATAAGATAAGTACTAGACAAGCAATAAAGGAGAAGTTAAAAGACATACTCTCTTCATGTCTTGGTACATTTTGTCTCCACCGGGATGAATAGTCATTCTTGAACGATGTGCATCATCCAAAATAGCCTTCTTCAAACCCTCATCTTGCGGTACACAAAGTCTACCGTCTCTATGCAACCATCCCTTATCATCTATGGTGTATCTACCCAAATGGCTGGACGACTCCCCTCTTATAAGCTTCTCTACCAACACAACCAACTGTGGGTCGTCTCGCTGAGCCTCGCCAATCCGTCTCAAAAGAGTAGGTCTAACCTCCAAGGATGCCAACAAACCAGGTACAAAATCAACAGAAGGTCTGAAGTCAAACAAAGAAAGAAACTCCAAGCTTCGTCGTTCCACGAACAATGGACTCAAAGATAGCCTTTTTCTACTTAAGGCGTCTGCCACCACGTTACCCTTACCAGGGGTATACGCTATCTCGAAATCATAGGATGCTAAGAACTCCATCCACCTTTGCTGTCTTAAGTTTAAATCCTTCTGAGAGAATAAGTACTTCAATGATTTATGGTCGGTGAACAACTCGAATCTCTCACCAAGAAGATAATGGCGCCAAGACTTAAGTGCGAAAACAATCGCGGCCAACTCTAGATCATGGGTAGGGTAATTCTTCTCATGCACTCTCAATTGTCTCCCTCCATAGGCTATTACCCTTCCCTCCTGCATCAAGACTGCGCCTAATCCTGTTCCACAAGCATCGGTATAAACAACAAACGGCTTACTCCCATCTGGAAGCACTAAAACTGGAGCGGTGGTCAAAGCTCTCTTTAACCGTCGGAAAGCATCATCACAATCTACATCCCATGAGAAAACCAGATTCTTCTTCGTCAAGCGGGTTAATGGGGCTGATATCTTCGCGAAGTCTTTGATGAACTTCCTATAATATCCTGCCAACCCCAAGAAACTTCTTACCTCGGTAGCATTTCTAGGAACTTTCCAATCCTGGATAGATACTATCTTTGCGGGATCCACAGCTATCCCTTCCTTAGAGACCACATGCCCTAAGAATCGCACTTCTCTTCTCCAAAAATGGCATTTAGAGAATTTAGCTTTAAGACTATGCGCTCGAAGAGTCTCCAACACTTCCTTGAGATGTAAGGCATGCTCTTCTTCATTCTTGGAAAAGACCAAGATGTCATCCATAAAAACTACTACAAACTTATTCAGATACTCTCTGAACACTCTACTCATGAGATCAACAAAGTATGCGGGGGCGTTTGTCAACCCAAATGGCATCACTAGCCACTCATAAAAACCATCCGGAGTCCGGAAAGCAGTCTTCTCTATACTGTCCTCCGCCACTCTTAACTGATGAAACCCTGTAGCTAAGTCCATCTGCGAAAATACTGACGCGCCAACCAACTGATCAAAGAGATCATCTATCCTCGGTAATGGGTGTCTATTCTTCTTCGTGAGCTTATTAAGTTCCCTATAATCCACACAAAGTCTGAGGGACCCATCCGCCTTCGTGGCAAACACTACTGGAGCTCCCCACTCCGATATACTTCGCCTTATGAACCCCTTCTCAAGCAACTCCCCTACTTGCTTATGAAGTTCTCTTCTCTCACGAGGAGCCATGTGGCGTACTGGCAAAGACACTGGTTTGGCATTATCCACCAAATAAATTCGGAAATCTATCTCCCGCTTCGGAGGCAAACCCTTTACTTCTTCAAACACATCCGGATATTCCCGGACTACTCTGACAGAACACAAACTTTCGACCGAAGCATCGAGCGATTCAAGATAACTTAGCAAAACAGATTCCATGGGATTGCAAGAGATCTCGAGAGTGTTACCCAAGCGGGTCATGAGCCTGACAACTCTCCTTTCGCAATCAAGAACGGCACCATTACTGGATAACCAGTCCATGCCCAAGATCAACCCATAGCCCGTGAAGCCCAATACAAAAGCATCACATCTAAACTCAACGCTAAGTATAGAAATCTTCAAACCCAAACATATCATAGACAGATATATGGAGCCCCCAATTGGGTTTGAGACAACCAAGGGATCATCAACTAGACTGGTGTCTAAGTGCAGTGACTCAACTAACGATGATGAGATAAAAGAATGCGATGCGCCAGAGTCAAACAAAGTACGAACTGGATGATCAAACAGAAAAACCAGACTTTCAACGGAAATAGTTCTACCTCTCTGCTGAATCGGTGGAACTGAGAGAACCTGAACTTGCCCCCCTGACTGAGGTGGTGCTATAAGAGCTTGCACCTGGCCTCCTGAGGTAGACCCCGTCTTCTGCCCCTTCTTTGGGCAGTTTTTCACAAGATGCCCTGCTTCACCACAATGAAAGCAACCGGTCTTCTTCTTTTTGCGACAATCCTTACTGAGGTGTCCTGGTGTTCCACAATTGAAGCACTTCTTCTTCGTCTTCTTTTTGTCACCATTGCCTTTTCCGCCCTTGCCTTGTTGTTGCTGTTGCGGTTTCTTCTGATCCCCCTTTTTCTCTGGTGCCTTAGAATTCTTATCATCCTCATGCATAAGTGCCATGTAGACAAGCTTCTCAAAAGTGGCCCCCATAGGAATGTGAGTCATAGCTATTCCTTGCAATGGTTCGTTCAAGCCTCTAACGAACCTCAAAGCCTTCTTCTCCGGTGTATTCACCAACTCTATGCCAAACCTTGCTAATTGATTGAATTTGTTGACATATTCTTTCACCGTGAGATTCCCTTGCTTCAAATTCAAGAACTTCTCCATAAACAGATTCTCTTCCGCCCTTGAGAGAAACTTAGCCCCAAACCTTTGCTTAAAATCTGCCCAAGAGTCAATAGGGCGTTCTCCATTAGTGACCTCCCACCAGAATGAGGCCTCTCCCTTCATTAACCAAGCCGCCAACTTGACTTTCTTTCCCTCTTCCACTTCAAAGATATCTAGCAACTCTTCCACTTCCTTAAGCCAATCTCTAGCCTCTACGAAAGTCTCTGAACCAAGAAAAGGTTTTCCTCCTATAGCCTTGAACTCCTTGCAAACCTTAGCAAAATTATTCACTCTAGGCTGAGGAGGAGGAGCGGTTGTCTCTGGTGTAGTAGCATTGGCCGGACCCGCAGCCGCGGCCCTAGCCTCTTGCAACCTCCTATACCATAGTGGTATAACTAAACCCTCCGGGATGTTAAGATCTTCAGCCATGCTGAAACGAAAGAGGAAAGATTCAAAAAGGAGATTCCGAAAGATAAAGATATGGCTATTGGGGATTATGCTTTTCTTTTTCAAAAAAAACTTTTTCTCTTAGAAGACATGCTTTTAAAAATACTTTCTTCGAAAATACTCTTAGAAAGTAGTTTTTCTCAAAAATTTTATCTGTTCTGGTAACCTTAAGCTCTGATACCACGTGTAACACCCCACTCCCGCTATGATCACTCACTAAGGGAATGCCATAGCATCGGTGGAGTATTTTAGTGAATATAGAACAGAAAAATTACAACAAGACAGATATAAATAGTACTTGAAATTTTAAAACATCATCTCATAACAGCGGAAGTAAAACATGTCTGGTTACATCATAAAACCACAATAAAGGTCAAGTACAATATCCATCAAAATAAAGAAGTACATAATCCCACTCTCACACAATAGCCAAACAAAAGAAAAGATAACTGGATAACTGGAGCTTTACATCTATCCAAGCTCCTAAAGACTGGAACAGCAATCCGATCAAGCTCCACTACTGCTAGGATCCACCGTAGGACCTGAGGGTTGGGAAAAAGATAAAAACAACAGGGTCAGACATAAGTCTGAGCGAGTCCTATAACTTTAACAATACAATCGTTAAAGTAACCAGAGAAGACATAAACTGATATACGGTAACATATAGGGATGAATGGCTACCCTAAGCAGTCAACTAAACGAAGATAAAGGATAAAGACGCATCTACCCTCCCTAAGGTAAATTACTAAACTGCACCACACCAGTCGTTCCTAACTTAAAGGTTGATCCCACCCAAGGACTTATAAAATTTACTAATTAGTACCTGCGTACCCCTAGGTGACCAAGTAGGCGCCACGGGGCCCTACAATCCACTAGGTGTACACACTACTTCCCATTCGATCGGCTCCCTAACGTAGATACCCGTGCTGGCCCCACCGTGGGATGTATCATTCCCCAATGTGGCAACCTGATGAAACTAAAGGTGCACGGCTTATATCTACTCGATGCAACAACGGCTTACCTACCAGCCCGGGCCCACTCACGCATATGAAGCCCGTTGGACTTGCGTTGCCACCGCTAACCCGTTTGCCTCTTACAGTCAAGCCCAGTATGCGTGTCCCGTCCTCGACATGGGTCGAGCCCACAAAGATACGTATGGGTTACTGGTTGAAATGGGCCTCCACAAGCTACCCACCTAAGCTTGTCCCTTTTTCTAGTATATCCCACTTAACCCTTTAATCATGTTTTAATTACATGTTCTATTTTGGTTAAGTATTCTAATCGTATTTTCTATTGCCACCCAAGGCAACCACTAGATTTTCTCATGCCACCCGAGGCACCCACTTAACCCCTCATGTCCCTCTACATGCTAATGTGGTTAAGTGTTTCTTAATTAATTAATTAAGAACGTAACCTTTGTAAAGACCTCTCACATTAGACTGTCTTTTATGACCGCTGGTTAAGCCGGTTGGGTCCGGGCAGCCTTATGTCATAACAGAGTCTAACCTCGTGTCTTTACATTAATTACGTATTTAGTTTGTGCCTAAGACCTCTCACATTGGGCTAACATTTGTAGCAACTGGTTAAGCCGGTTGGGTCCGGGCAGTTTTACGCTACAACTGAGTCCAACCTCGTGTCTTAGTCAATTAATTACACCTAATTAATCACCCTCATAATTTTATATTAATTATCCCTAATTAATCAAGTTTTCTTAACATGGGTAGACCTAACTTAATAGGTAAATTCCCATGGGGTAGACCTAACTCAATAGGTAAATTCCCAACACATAGTATGGGTACACCTAACCAAATAGGCAAATTCCCATACTATGTTTATTTATTTTGTGTTATGCATAATTATATTAATTTCACACAATCTTATTAACTTATGCATTTAATTACCCCATCGTTCCCACGTAATTTCGTTCATGATATAACACATATAAAAGGTGTCAACTTGCATATGAATGAACATGTTTCAAAGGTGCCATCTTGCATATTAACAAACACATAACTTGCATATGAACTTGCATAACATGTCACATAACTTGCATATAATATGTCACATAACTTACATATTCATTTTGCATAACAAACTTGCATATTAGCTTATAGACTTGCATAATGTGTCATCATGAACTTGCATATTAATAAACATGTAACTTGCATATTTACATACATGTAACTCGCATATTAACAAACATGTAACTTGCATATAAAGAAACATGTAACTTGCATATTTACATACATGTAACTTGCATATTAACAAACATGTAACTTGCATATTAACAAACATGTAACTTGCATATTAACAAACATGTAACTTGCATAGCATATTACCATGAACTTGCATAACATGCATATGATTACATAGCCCACAACTTGCATATTTAGCATCATGAAAACATAACATACATCATATTAAACTTGCATAAGCTTACATACTCAACATGCATAAACATAAGATTAATGCTAACATCATATCATATGATTCAAAGCTCATTAACCCACATACAAAACCATAAATCTCATCACATCTCATCTAATTAGTTTACCAAAAGATCATCAAAGTGATAGAAACTCACAACTAGCAACTTTGAACACCAAATGAAGAAGATTAAGATGCTAAGAAGGGATTAGAAGTTGATTAGAGAGTGATTAGTATGCAACCCTCTTCATAAAATTAGTGGAGGCCATGAGAGCTAGCATTTTGCCATAGTTTAGTCACTAGGTTTAATTATGAATGAATTAGGTTAGGTTAGGGTCTTATTTATAGATTAGGCAAGTGTTTTAGGCCATAGGATTAACCCTAGATTCAATCCAAGCCATCAAAGCATGTCTTGGGGAAGAAGTCAAGTGTAGGAACCATCTAGGGCCTTTAGATTAAAGATGGACCATGAGAACCATTCAAATGCAAAATCTGCACTTGAGCGAATCGGCCCACGGGTTGACAGCCAAACACCCTGGATTAACCCCTAGTCGACCCAGCGAGCTCGGGTCGACTTCAAAAATCGGCCGGTTCGGTTATTCCCCTCTCCCAATTCGCTGTTTTGAGCATTTTTGCATATTTATTTATTAAATTTTCAATTATATATATATATATATATATATCAATATATATATATATATATATATATATATATATATATCTACACAACCCATTTCACTTAATTAAGTATACTTTAATTTGGGAATTTTCGTGAAACTTCGCGAGGCCATATCTTGGTCATACGGACTCCGATTTTCGAAAACTCGGACTCTATTTCGCGTATTTTTCCGAGACGAACACAATGGCATAGCCCGTTTCCCTTGATTCCCATTTTAGAATTAAATTCTGCCTCGATTTATGTTATTACAGGTTATTGAAAATACGGGTTGTTACACTAACCATTTGACGGCCCACCCCATACCAACCGACATTTACCTGAAATACGTTGTACAGATGTCCAACCAGCACGGGACAGTCGCCAAAGAAAGGAAAATTAAGGGATTTGAACCAACAAGGAACCTGTAGAATGTCTCACAGTGCATGGAATAAAATATAATAATAACATACTTGACATAAAACAGGCGAGACTATGCATAAGCTGAAAATTAAACCATCATAGCAGGTGAAAATCCAAAATACAGCTTATGTTCCACATCATCATTATCACAACTTTTAAAACTGTCTCTAAAGCAAAATAAGAAGGTAAACTATTAATGCCCAAAGTAGTGACCAGCAGTGACACAGGGGGAATATATATGTATATCATACGTGGAAGCCTCCTGCTCGTCTCCGGTACAGTTACTCATGCATACCACCTAACCTGTCTCTAGTTTGCCCGTTTAAGAGCACCTAGAGTAATAAGAAGAGACATAAAACTCTGGGTCAGACAAAAGTCTGGTGTGAGCGATAAGCAGCAAAACAGAACAATAACAGGTATACTAGACCATACCTGAACCTGGACCTGCAGCAAAAGAGTTAGCACAAAAGGATGTAAAATAGAACAATAACAGTGTGATTTGGTGTTGATTTGCCTTGATTTGATGCTAATTAGCTTAATCCTTGATTAGAGAGCGATTTAGGATGAAATTAGAAGATGGAGGTCATTGTTAGGGTTTCTAAGAGGTAAATGGTGGCTAGAAAACTGAAATAAAATGAAAACCTAACTCATTTCAGCCTCCCCATAACCCTAATCCTGAAATGAGTTATGTGCCCATTTGCTAATTACCCTAATCAGCCCACTTAAGCAGTTTTTCACCTTCTAAACCTTGTTTCAGCCATATCTCCCAAACGGTGAGTCCGTTTGGCCAATGTGACCACTCTACAGGAAAGTAAACCATCATCCGGATCTAATGGAAGTGGTTTTAGGTCAAAATTTCTTTCCAATCAAAAGTTATGACCGAAACAAGATCAACTAGGGGGAAAATGGTCATTTAAAAATCGACAAAAATCATGAACATGGGAAATGACCCCAATAGTCGTTCCAAAAAGTTACACGACTATACGACATCATACGAAAAAGAAATAAATATTCTATGATCCTTCGATGCATAGAATGCGGGTCTTTATAAACCACCTGGCTGTCGAAGACGAAACTTCCAAAGTACCTGACAAAGAGATAGATGTGTCTCAAAATATTGAGAAAAATAAAAATTCATAGAAGATCTGGCTACCGCAAATAATAATGGCAAAAAGAAAAATAGTAAGGCTGTCTCTTTTGCTCCTCCTAAATTCGCGACAAGTAGCCAAAGCAAAATTAAATGAATATTGTAGCATGGAATGTAAGGCGGCTGAAGCAACAAATAAACAATTTGACGTGTTCTAGTTCCTTAACATGTTTAGGCCTTCAATGGTAGGTCTATTGGAAAATTAGTTGAATAATGATTAATTTAAAAATTTGTTTGCCTAAAAATTGGAATGTCTTGGACAATAACTCTACTGGTAGCAAAGGTAGAATTTTAATTGCGTGGGACTCCAATACATGGAATATTAAAGTGGATTGCACATCTTATCAGCATATGTAGGTTACGGCTGAGAATGTTGGAGGCCTTTCTTGCAGAGTCACGTTTATCTATGCTAGCAACTTCCTATATGATAGGGAAAAATTATGGATAGATTTAATTAATGAATCTCATTTAGTCGATATTCCATGGCTTGTGCTTGGGGTTTTTAATAATACTCTATCGCCTAATAATAAAAGTAGGGGATCCACTGTTTCTATCCGTCATATTATAGGCCTTATGGATTGCATCTCAAATGTGGGGTTGATGGATATTCCGATTGCTGGGTTTAAATACACTTGGCGAAAGAAGGGCATAGCCACAAACATTGACTATGTTTTCTGTAATCATCTTTTTATTGATATTTTCCCTAATCTAAAATCTTTTGGTGTTTCTAATCCCATTAGTGATCATATTCAACTTTGTGTGAATTTCAAGAAAATCAATAATGGGTATAAAAATGTGCCTTTTAGATTCATTAACTCATGAACTATGAAGGAGGGGTACAGTGACACGTTTTTCCGAGCTGCTAATTATATGAGGAATTTTTTTGTTCAGGGATCAAAAATTTACATATTTCAAGTTTTCTTGAAAATAAATAAATTCTTTCTCAAGGGATTGAACTATTTAAATCTTAAAGATGGTGACATGCTTAAGATTTTGGAGGAAAATTATAGGATAGCTCTTGAGATTGATGAAAATCTAACAAATGAGCTTAATTTTGATAAGCTTCGAGACGCTTACAATAAATGGAAAAATCAGAGTTATATTGAAGTTTGTAACGCAAAGCAGAAAGCAAATATAAATTGGCTTGCTTAGGGGGATTCTTGCACCAAATTTTTCCATGCTAAAATGTCACTTAGGAGACATATCAACAATTGGAGTAATTTGCTCATGAGAAATGGGGAACTAGTGCATGATGCAGATATTATCGAACAAGAGGCTATCCTTTATTTCTCTAAATTTTTTAATTTTGATACTCCTATGATTGATTCATTTCCTCCTATGAATTGTATTAATATCATTAATGATAGTGGTCGTCTGCATTTATCTAAAGAGATTAACCTGGAGGAGATTCAGAAAGCTATCTTCTCAATTCCAGATGATAAAAGTCCGAGGCCGAATGGTTGTCTGCTAAATTTTACAAGTTTCATTGGGAAGAGCTTAAATTCATTATTCTAGAGATGATTCAGGAAGTTTTCAATACTGGTAAAATTGCTAAGGGTTTAAATCATACATTTATTACGTTAATACCCAAGGTTGATAAATCCGGTGTTATCGCTGACTAAAGAACAATTTCTTGTTTTAATGTCATTTATAAGATTATTTCTAAAGTTATATGCAACAGAATCAAAACCATACCTTAAATATCTGATATCTGAAAACCAATCCGCCTTCATTTCGGGTAGATATATTACTGAAAATATCCTGCTAGCGCATGAACAAATTAGACTTTTTAATCAGAAGGGCAGTGGGAAAGTGTGTATAAAAATTGATCTTCAAAAAACATATGATATGGTTAACAAAAATTTCATTTTTCATATGTTGATGAGAATGGGTTTTCCTTCGAAGATTGTGCGCATCATTAAAACTTGTATCACAACTCCTACTTTTTCTATTTTGGTACAAGGTAGTCCCAAAGGATTTTTATACAGTAATAGAGGACTTAGGCAGGGGGATCCTCTTTCTCCTTATCTTTTTTGCATGGCTATCGAATGCTTTTCTATTCTGATGTTTAAGGCAGCAAATGCTAAGATAATTTAGCCCATATGTAATCAGGAGCCATCTATCACTCATTTAATATACGCCGATGACTTAATGATTTTTGCTAAGGCTAAGGCTGGTGGGATTAAAAGGATTAATTCCATTTTAAACCTTCTAAAAGATAATGCAGGCTTTGAAATTAATAATATGAAGTCCAAGGTGTTTTTTAGCAAAGGGATTAATAACAAAATGATGTTGCTGCATGAGCTGAATATGTCGGAAGGTAACTTGCCTGTTACATATCTTGGTGTCCCAATTTCTACCAATTATTTGCATTTTTCGGATTGTGGCGAGCTAAATGATAAATTAAGAGGCATGTTGGATAGCTGGGATTGTCGCCTTCTTTCGATGATAGGGAAAATTGAACTGAGTAAAACTGTTATCACTCCTATTGTTATGTATTGGATGTTGACGTACTAATTGCCAATGGCCACGATTGACAAGATAAATAAGCTTTGTGCAAATTTTATATGGGCAGGAAAAGACATAAAATTGCATGGGCTAAAATGTGCACCCCTAAAGCCGAAGGAGGGGTGGGGATACAAAATTTTAAAGACAACAAAACTGCTGCAGCTCTTAAGCTCCTATGACATTTTGTTAATGGCAAAAGTTTGTGGAAAAAGTGGATGATGAAAAGATATTGTGCTGGAAAACTGTTTTGGGTGATGGATATCGATATCAACTGTTCCGGGACATAGAAAGCTGTTCTTAAGCACAGACAAAAAAGTTTACAATGTATTAATCGATGCATTGTGAATGGACATGACACTATGTTATGGTTTGATCCATTGATAAACAATGATATATTGGTGAAATTGTTTGGTTGGGATCACTTAAGTCTTTTTGGAGGGGATGATTATAAGGTTAATTGCATTATTCAGGATGGTGAACTAAATCCTTTTTCTTTACCTACTTGACGTGGTTTGACAAGAAGAATGGCTTCATGTTTTATTCTTCTTAGGATATTTCTAGAAGTCATTACAGTGAACCGATGTGCAAAATTGTGTGGCACTATATAAATAGCCCAAAAATGTCTCTATATCTATACAAAACTATTTTAAATTGCCTAAGTACTAAAGACATTATGCTATCTTGGGGTTATGAGACTGATCCAGTGTGTGTTTTATGTAATGAAGAGCTTGAGACAAGAAATCCCTTTTTTTCCACTATTCTTATTCAGCTTATCTTTGGGTCAGGTGCCGCCTTAAGCTAGGACCACCTCCATCTCCTTCGAGTACCTTTCTTTTAGAGGATGAGATGACTATGTTAAGGAATTCTTTCAGTGCCACCTCGTTCAGCCAGGATGCATCCTTTTGCGCCATCACTGCCACTGTTTATCATATTTGGAATGAACGAAACTTACGTATTCATAATAACAAATGATAGGACAAATTTAGACGTTGGGATTTTATTGAAATAGAGGTTAGATACTGACTTGCCAAATCTAAGAGAGTGAAGAACCTCAGCCTTTGGATACAGAAATTGGAAGTCGATGGGGGGTTCAACTTCGAGACACGGGTTAATTGGGTGGAGCAGCGGCGCAATTAGGTTACACAGGAGCTTTCTTTTGGGAAGACGGAGTTTGAACTGATTAACGCCTTTTTTGTAACCCGATGAATTTAATTATTTTTATGGCACCTTCTATTTCGTGCCTTGTTCTACTGGTAGTACCGGTTAAGTTTTATTCTGGGTTTTCCGGTTGGCAGTTGTATGGTTGTATTGCTAACCTTAAACACTTTGTACATTTTATTGATGCGATGCCAATAAAGCACCGCACTCTTTTTTCGGGCTAGTTCTCAAGATGAGTTCAAGTTCGGGTTTTTAACGAGGCGGTTTACCCATTTTCAAAAAAAAAAAAAAACATTGGAAATTTTGTTTCCGTCGTTTCTTTTCAAAATTGAATATTTCAACATTAAGATATTTTTAACGTTATTTTACTCATTAAAATAACATTATTTTTCTAAACTCGTTATTTAAATTCAAACTTTCCTGTCATTCGTCATAAAAATAAACAAGAAACTTCTTTATAAATATTTACTAAATAGGCTAACTGAACTTCACTTACAAAGTTACTATTCATTTCAAATCAAAGACTTCGACATGCCAAAACTAATTGAAAATTAATTCAAAACCTCTTGGTTCAGCTATGAAAATTCATCTATATTTTTATATCTTCGCATCCATCAAAAATCGGATGTCAAAACTTTTTTTTTTTGAATATTCTATTATTAAAATATTCAGTTTTCTTCCGAATTGGAATGAAATCTCAAGCAATAAACATTAGAACATTAGAGTTGATATTTAAACCAACTCCAAACGTTTGAAAATTGGATTCGCGGGGGTAATAAATATTAGAACAGAATAAAACGAAAATTTTATTACACAACATTCGATTACAACAAAGTTTTATACTATCAGAGTTACGATAAAATATACAGCGGAAAAAAACTACAGCAGTAGAAAAAACTCTATCCAATCCAAAGATGCTCCGAATCTTGTTCCAAGGATCCATAACTGTAAAACTAAACTACTAGCTGCTCGTGTGAAAATTGTGGGCACCAGAGTATAGGAAGGAACAGTAAACTCCATGTCAGTCATGGGACTGGTATGAGAACATAAAACATTTACTCTATATTAAGGTAAATCACAGGACCATGCCGTTTTATATGGAACGGGTTTACTCTTATGATTACTGGTGCATAAGTCATACATGCGTTTTGAAAAAAAAAAAAAGACTATTATAAGGCTCGACCCGAACACACCAAATAAAATGCAAATGCAAGCGCACACATGGATGAGTTTTATCCTTATAATGCCAAATCCATGATATATATATATACATACATACATACATATATATATATATATATATATATATATATATATATATATATATATATATATATCGACGGTGTGTGTTATTACTACTAATAACACTTTAAAACATTTTGCAAATAAATTTATGAATCAAGCAGGCATAGTGACTATGCCCATATACATAGTTTACAAACAAAGCGAGAGGCCTTTATTGGTTATTAGATTTCTAACAAGATGGTTCCTTGCACGAAAGATCAATCGAGGACACGATGTGTGACGACACGGATTTTGCCTAGACCTAATCGATCGCTAAATCGACCAAGACCGTTCGAATCCCGCATACGCTAACTTTAGGCATACAACACATCAGAACAAATAACAGAAGCCTTTTATAAACATTAAATAATGTTACATCAGAGTACAGAATATCAGAGTACATTGAATAAAATACAGCGGAAGATAATTTACAATAATTTTAATACAACGCAGCGGAAACAAATAAACTAACACAGCAGAAGACTATCAATGCTCTAGACAAAACTTTAAGCTTCGATCTAGAATCCTGCTCAATAAATAAATATCTTCATAACAAACCACTCGACTGCCCGTGTGGAAAATATGGGCACCCGAGTTTGCATGTGAAACAAACTATGAGTCAGTCATGGGACTAGTATGAGAAATCTTACTTAACCTATTTAATAATAAGGCTAATCACAGAACCACACCGCTAACGCGGAATGGGTTTACTCCATTGGATTGCCAGTGCATAAATAAAGTAAATCATTAAATAATGCAATGCTTTCTAGAAAATGAAACCATTATAAGACTCAAGTCCCATTACATAATGCAACGCAAGCAGGAGGATAGAGTTTTACCTTATAATGATCAAAAATTCTTGATATGATAAAACGGATTTGATATTATTATTAATGTCTATATGTTTGAAAAACATTTCAATCATAATCTATCAATCATAGACAGCATAGCTACCATATACTATGTCGTCATACTAGTTTTACAATCAAAACCGTATGGTGTCGCATTGGAAGTTGGATTTACATCGTGAACCAAGGCAAGGGATCGTCCTTACCGAATTCGATACACTCTAGTCCATGTCTTAGGCTCAAAGCTCGAGTGAGCCTTGGATCGCCAGGGCCGGTCCACAAATATGTTAGTGGATTGGTTACGCCTGAACAATACGTTTCCCCGCCCTGTAGGGCATAAATCAAGAGCCACTAGAGACTCAAATCTGAGGTACCTCGGGCTCCATACCATGACACCACTTCTAGCTAGAAAGAAACGCATGTTCTCCCTGGGGTCCTTCTCCCGTTTCTAGTTCATACCGGGGTATGAGGCTCGTGAAGTAACGCTATACACAAAACTATGCTAAATAAAGTTATGCTTTGATCATCAACCACAAGGCTCTGCTTTTCAACAAAAGCCTTGATCATCTGCATCTTAACATTCCACATTGTCAGTCCGTACCATGCCATTGATTTCTGCCAATATATAACCTCTAAGCTCGTACGTCTCAAAGAAGGGTGTTAAGCAAGAGAATAAATTCTCTACCACCAAACATATATATATTTAGCAGAGATCAACGAGTACAGCATAAAGGAATACAACATCCGACATACCATCCATTTACAAGTCCGTTTTGGGTCTGAACGAAACCGGAGACACCATATTCCTCATCCCATATGTCCAATACAGGAGAGAGGTTTTCGATATCCCTCGATCTCCAAGTAAGTCTGGACGATCACCACTTATTACCTTGTCTTGAGATGCCTCCCAATCAAGACATCAGTAATCGTCCAAACGATGTGAAGACCTCCGGTCTTCAACCACCATCTTCATCTTCGACTTTTAATCATAGTAGTAATTATTCAGAATGGGTTAATCCCGGTCTTACCGAATAGTTCGCATATTTTATAATCAATAATTAAGTGCTATAGAAACACAACATACGCCTCATTCCAATTCAGAATATTCATTTAAATAAATATTCACATTGTTAGGGAAAGGTTCACATTAATTTTATCAAAGATAAATTCTTTTAAATTTATGCTTTGATCTTCTTTTTAAAGATTCATTAAAACTCCAATTTGGTTTTAATATATAAAAACCATTACTTAATGATTATTCAAATTAAAAAATTAATCTTCTCTATAACTGGGTTAAAGTACCAATGTCATTTAAAACACAGTTCACGATAAACCCACAATAATCTTCCATTAAATATGGAATTTTCATAGAAATCAAATCAATATATAATCAATATAAATTTCCATATCAAAATAATAATATAAATGGAATAATGGAAGAGCCTTTTAAATTCCATATATAATAACGGTCTTCTTTTACAGAAGCTCATCTCAATTATTATTAAATCGAATTCTATTCAATTCCAATTTCTTCTATTAAATCAGAAAACTTTACTTTGGAAAATTTCCATTAAATCTTAATAAAAAGATTTATAAATTTCAAATCATATCTTCACTGTTAATTGGGTTAAAGAACGAATGTCGTTAAAAACACAGTTCACAATAATCCTAATTCACATTTCATTTTATTCCAATAACTAATTATAATTGGAAACTCTAATAATCTTAATTAAAAAATTTATTCTTTTCACACGGGGTTTAAGAACAATGTTATTGAAGACACCATTCATGACAAACCCAAAAATTTGATTTATTTAATTCCAATTAAATATTAATTAATTGGAGATATAATGTTACTTGGGATAAACAATCCATATATAAATAAGCTGAAAACAAATAACATTCAATTTATTTGAAGAATCCAGTTGGATCCCTCCAACCTGTTCTTCCCTTCATCACACTACACCATATCATATAATAACAAATACGAAATAAATTTCTAATATAAACATTTAAACGATGGAATTATAAACATCAATCAACAACAAACAATGATCATCTATAACATCTAGTCATCCAATTATGCTATCATTGACAAATTTTAGTTATATGAATTAAATCACATCATATAATTCCAGAAGGTGTGAGAGTTAACTCACCATTTCATTTTTGATTGATGATTCGTGTGGTTTTCATTTAATTTTAAATAAGTGTTTATAATTGAATGTAATTACAACTACTTCCGATTCCAACAAAACCAGCTTGATTGCGTAACCTACGTCACTATGAACCCAACATCCCTTGTTTCGTTGAACTCTGATAACATATGAATGAGGTATCATATAAACAAGTCATAAAATATATTGAAATAGTTATTGTTGATCGATTATTTAATTCATTCTTGAATATCACCATTCTCGTTCAACGTTATTCATTCGTATGACCACATATGAACTCCGATTGTGATGAAAATGGACATCATGTTATGGTTTGACAATACAGACCCAATGAAGCTTGTTTCGTCGAATCCAAGTCCGTTTGCTAAAACAACGCTAATTTGAGTCCAAATTATCAATTTGCTTCCATTTTAATTTGCGTATACTCACAAAATAACTTTGATTGATGCGAAACTTGCAATCTATCAATAATTAACAATTACGAATTTAATAAAATTCGTTTCGTTGAAATCTGAGGTCGTCTGAATAATATCTCTTTTTAAAGGTCAAAATTAAATCAGTATAAATCTTTTTTAAACAATTCAGTATAATAATAATAATAATTATCATATATATTCAAATAGAATATCATATAGTTTCAAAATAAACTAGTTAGATTTCAAATATTTAAATTCCAAGTTAAAACAATATTAAATTTATTATAAAATCCTTTTATTTTACTAAATAAATCGTTATGGTTTATAAACGATTCCATAGCGACTTTCTAAAAATTTGATGATATAACTCAAAATCTACAATATGAAATCTTGATTTTTCTCTTTCATTAGAAAATTAAAATCCAATTGATCTGAACGATTCTTGTTTCAAAGATTTCCGACTTATATTGGATTCAGTATATCCAATTAAAGTTCAAAACATAAAACTACGAACTACCACGACACTGCAGAATGGTTTTCAATTAAATTATAGATTATACGTTAAAATGTAGCTTAATAAACGAATTCGTTATACAATTCAAAACCAACTGAATTAAATCCTTCCATATTATCCAATTTATACAGATTGCAAATTCAACTAATCTAGACTATTTCTGAATTTATTTTATTATTTATATTAATAAAATTTTCAAAACCATTGAATTGAGTTATTCAAATTCCAAATAGTCATTTTAAAAACCAATTTCAAATATTTAACTAAATGGTTAAAAATCCAGGTCGTTACATAACCATCATGTATGTACGATCTATGAAATTTGGGATAGGAGGAGGCAATGAGTGATATATTCTACTTAAAGTTTCACTAGATAGGGACACAACCTTCATGTAGATGAGATCCTATCTTTTCGGGTTCAGATAACATATGTCGGGATGTAGCAGTGAGTGCTTACAATTTACTTAAGGTTTCAGTGGGATAGCGACTCAACCTTCATATAGCTACGATGAATCAATTTGTGTATCATATAGTACTCCCGACATTGATTTTGAAGAGATTTCTAAGTATTTTTAATGGATGTTGAAATATTCAACTAAGTAGTTAGAGATTTTAGTCTTACGCTTGATCAACATATGGTTAAATTCACTAAAGAACGAGGATAAGCTTGTCAAAAACATTAAGTTATAAGAAGATTTTTAATATTAAACTAACATTTTAATAAGATGTACTTTGAAATTTATGAACCATCAACTTTATAATAAATAAGTAATGAATAATCTGGTTGGTAAGATATTTAATTTATATATATAGACATACGTATATGTCTCTCTGTGTGTATGTGTGTGTGTGTACATTAGATGTTAGTTCTTGTTTCGTTCGAATGTAATAGTCCAAAAAATTTACACTTTCAGACTATTTGAATATTTAATTTATTTTAAATATTCATTAAGTGAATTTATATAAATTAATAACTCATTTAAATTTATTTTAATTAGTTATAATTCAGAAATTACCTTATAATTTGTAAGTAACTTATGTTAATTAATGTTTTAATCAACAATGGTTTGGAAGTTTATAATAATTTTAAATAAAGTTATTCAAGAAAATTAACTATTAATTAATAATAATTAAAGGATTTTGGGTTATATAAGAAAGATTTAATTAATAATTAAATTAAGGAGTTTTAATAATTAGAATTTGGTTTGGGAAATCAAATCGTTTATAAAACATTATTAAAGGAAATTGTACATAGAACTTGCAAAATCATTTATTTGGAACCTAGATTTGAGATAGCAAGCTTCTATTTATCTTGAAAAGTAGATGTTGTTAATCAAGGTATAAAAGGTAATAATATCCCAATTGAGTGACTTCACTATTTTCTGATTCATAGTATTAGTTTGATATTAAGATTTATAGTTTGGAGTTAAATATAGTTCCATAAAATGGATGGACTTAAGGAAGTTAGGTTTGTAAATAAATTGTTTAGGTTTAATAACCATGTTGCTAAATGTCATATGTTTAACCCATTTTACATGATTTGGATAACAACTTTTCTTAAGTGATTGTTAATATATACTTATAACCGACCGATGGTTTAGTGTATTAATTATTTTAAGAGAAAATAATTGAAGATATTAAATTAATAAGAGATTAAGTATATAAGTCTTAATCATTTCCTTGAGAAACTGTATATGATTGCTTTTGGTCAGTTTTATTGTCATATAACTTATCATTGAATGTGGGTAAAAAGAAATATGTTTCCTGTTACTTGAGTCTTCTCACATTGATTTCCAAACCGACCTATGTGTTATTTTGCGATAATGCTCAGCTTAGTCCGAACATACTTTTATATTAGGTTTGAATTACATTGGAGGTCTGGAGAAGAGATGAAGATTTGATACATAGTCTCGTACTATGTCTTGTTCCATAGTGTATGTTATTTTTGTGATTATTTGAGTTTGTAGGGGCAAGTTGTTATAACTATGAAGATTTGTTTTTGTAAGTTGTACTAAGATGTGTTTATATAAAACTCAATTTTATTTTGTACAAGTACTATTGTTGTCTATTATATTCTGCTGTGAGATTCTACTCTTTTTTTCCTAACCATCTGCCTTTTAGTGCTTGGTTATCCAATACATAAATACCATCAGTGTATTAATGTCACTTTCCAAGAGTTGGAAAGTCAACTCATTACAAATTCTCTTTATCAGAACTATGTCACTTTGGACATATAGAATTTGGTACAAAATTTTGTTACTGACTATCTTCAATTTTATAGTTCAAACACAAATTTCTTAGTTAATAACACATATTATTAATCGTAATGCATAAGAAATAGAATTGTCTTATAGTAGACTATGATACCGATGTTATATAAACGAGGAGACAAATCACCTTCTGAATGCACTTCACCTCTAATATTTCCACTTGATCCAACTATAATCATTCGATGGACGTCGTGCCATAATTTGATTAATCGAAGTGGTCAAAGTGGGCTTTTCATATTGAAGGTTTATGGTATTCTCAAGTCAAAAAAACTTATAAATCAATCAAATCGATATTTTTAGTTTGACCATAGTCGTATTAACCAGTAGAAAAATGTAAAGTGAGTCATTTCATAGTTGTCTAATGACTATCAATATGTAACATCACCAACAACTATTAATACATAACTGTTATAAGTCTCCAATTGTTATTGTAGAATACTAGAGAATCAAACAAGTGTTCCTAAAACCAATTGGTGATAGGAACAATGGTTTCATAGTATATATTCAAGAAACATGATACAAATTGCTCAATGTGGGACAAGATTAATATCACCCCTGCACGTGTGACACCACTGGCCAAGACGTGTCGAAGCCACACAAATTGAAACCAAGCTCTGATACCATGTAGAATACTAGAGAACCAAACTATTGTTTCCAAAACCAGTTGGTGATAGGGACAATGGTCTCATAGTATATATATAAGAAACAAGATACAAATTGCTCAATGTGGGACATGACTAACATTTATAAGTAATGCGCTGCCTAAAATTAGGATATCGAGACGTACTTGAGTCTCTATAGACATGTCGATATCCAATATCGTTGCATTTTTACTAAAATTGTATATTGTGATAAACTACTCATGGTTACATCGTTTTGTAACTATTATCTCATAATATACCACTTATGCATTTTCTATTAAATATGTATTTAATTAAATTGGTTAGTTAACTTAACAATTATATTAAGTACACTATAGAAAAATTGCTTCTATCTTAAACAAGCTTGGTCAATAAGTTAGATATATGTAATTTCCCCTAGAACATACTCTTAACCCTATTAGAGACGGTAATTTAAACGCTCTGTTGGGGAGTGATGATCTTGCCAAAGTTTATTGACAAAGTACAATGGGTGGTGGTCATGCCGAAGCTCATTGGGGAAGTATCCAGGGTGTCTTGTTTGAATGTTGCTTGGAGAAAGAAGATGTAGGTGGAGTTATTAGGCTTGGATGAAAATATATTATCAATTGGAGATTGTTAGATTTCGATGGTATAATATTTCCATGTTAAAGAAGATTTGAACGATATTATTGATTTAGGTGATATTATCTTACCAAGAAAAGAAGATTTTCTACAACGACTCAAGTGTATTACCTCTTTTATTATATTAAAAAGGGGAATTGATTATCTTTATGAGAAGGAGAACGATTTTGAAAATTGAAATAATCCAATACCTAATCAATTGACTAAAGAAGAAATTTTACCAAACACGTGCAAATTGGAGAATACGAAAATGTCGAGCGGATAAATCAATTACTTTAACTCTAAGTAATAATCTCTATATAAAGATAGTATTTCCGTAGGGATTAAACAATCCCCTCAATCTGTATTTCTTATTTTTATTCTCCTCTATTACCACCCTTGCAAATTTCTTCTCAGAAAGTACTAAAAACTTCTCTTTTCCAAAGTGAATTCTTATGGTAGTGAACTATACATCCATGGATAAACGCTTTATTTGCTTTTTTCTATGATACCTTATTTTGTATTCTCTTATTTTTGTTTATTTTATCTTACTACAATATGGTATTACTACCTCCGCATTTATTTGGGTTGAATTGCATTTATTTGTGTGAATCAACTCTGACAATGTTCAGCCCTGACCATGAACAGGTAGAGGCCCTAGACTAGAGTATTGTGGCAGCAGGAAAATTGTGTATGCAGAAAAACGTGCATACTATAAAAATATCCATGCTGAGAATCAAACACAGAACGCCTATCAAGGCATCAAAAAGGCTAACCACTCGACTGCATTCACATTTTATCACATTTTGAAAACATACTATACATAAACAAGTTTATTTATTTTGAGGCCCTTACTGGATCCGAGGCCCTAGGCAGGCCTATGCCTAGGGCCTGGCCTGACAATGTTTGTGCTAAATTTTGTTTTAGAGGCCATAATCTCATTAATGACACAACATTTTATCACTTGCTGTTTATTTTTTCGACCGGTCAATTCCAATAGGTATCACATTTAAAAAATAATAAATATACTAATTTGAAGGAAACAAACTACCATTTTCCTTTTAGCCCATATCAAAGTTTAAATTTTCCACTAACATGTCGGTCATTGTTACTATAGGTAGGTATTTGGTTGATTCGATTTATTTGATAAAATTGGTTAAACCAAACTTAAACCAATAGTGCTTTAGAGGCCATGATATAAAGGTTTATCATTTGCGGTTTATTTTTTTTCCAATCAATTTCAATAGTGATCACCTTTAAAAATAAAAAAGTATACTAATCTGAGGGAAGCAAACTACCAATTTTTCTTTTAGTCAATACTGAAGTACAATTTTGCTAGTGATAAGTCGATCATTTTTACTAGGGGTGGTTTTTTTTTTGTGGTTTTGTTTATTTGATGAAAACAGTTAAACAAAACTTAAACAAATAAAAATAAAAAACCAAATCAAACCAATAAAATTAAGTTTGGTTAATTCGATCAATTATCCAATTTAACGAACTAAAGACGATCGAAATATTATATTTGGAATATTCATAATAATTTTGACACGTGTAGGATAAATAAAATTTGTTTAGATAACTAAACTAACCTTAAAAAATATATTATATTATTAGTAATTTTGTAAATACAATAAAAGTTCGGTGACGTGGCTAAATCCATAACTGGACTTTTCTTTCATTGGAGCGATCATAAACTAAAATAGTTTCAGCCATAACGCACGTCAAATGCTTTGGAGTAAATCTGCAGTTTCACTTTCTCTTGGACAAAGATAAGACAAGCGTAGTGCCTTTATGAGCAAACAGACGGCTTTAACACAAAGGTGACCCTTACAAAATTGTTTTCTTATCCATCCACAACACCAATGATGGAACAAAATATAGAATGCAAAACTTTAATGGTTTTTAAAACGGTTAGATTTTCGTATACAAATTTAAAGGAATATGCGATCTAAGCACCCGATTTAGTATTATCAGCTAGCAACCAAAGAGTATTCCCATAAACAGAAAGGGTCCTACTGAGATCATGGACGAGCTGGTAACACTTTCTTATTTCTAAAAGCTGCGAATGCTAGAAAAATGCTCACTCAAGCATGTTAATTCTTTCTAAAAGAAGAAAGGAGGACGCAAGAATCTGTGTATAAATTGCAAAGAAAGTAAAGCAAAAACAAAGCATCAAAGCAATCCAGGTACCACGCCTTGTCCTTATCTACCAAATATTCATGAGTTTCACTCTCATGCATGTCATACTCATCAAGCATAAAACTTCTCCAACTACAACCATGCATAACTTTAAGAGTTTCAACCAAATCTCTCGTAAATTTCAGCAACAAGATTCCTAAACTTAAAAAGTCAAGAGCCCTTCTGAGCTTAGTGCTTCCATATTAGTTGTGGTAGCTTCCTTTTGTTGTAGACCTCGGTGAACATTTCTGCACCTGTGGCAGGCCAGTGTAATTGTAAAGTAAAAATAATATGGTACGCTATTAACTGTTAATAAACACGGCTTAGAAATTCGTCTAGTAGTAAAGAGGCCACTACAAGAGAAAATCATTCAATTTCTAATGTCCTTAACAAACTTGTTCAAATCGAAGTCTCAAGGAAAAAGGCACCCAGGCACTTCAGATAATGAGATCAAATACCAGTCATTCATATTGATCACAAAACCATTTTCAGATTTTACTCCTGGCTGTTGGAATTTTTTTTTTTTTATTAATCCCCTTATTATCACAAAACCAATTGGCAATGTGATGATGAACATCTTAGTTTATATTCAGGATCATAGTTGCATATTTTCTGACGTGGGACTATTATTTTCATCACTTCTCCTTCACGTGTGGCGTATTTGAGCCATCTACGTGAACATAGTATTTTGGATGGAGTGGGGAACGTATGGCGGTTAAGCACATATGTTTTTTTTTTTTTTTTTTTTTTTTTTTGCATTGGCTCTAATCCAGAGCTCTGATACCATGTTTGTTAGGCACAGCAGAGCAATATGTGGAGAGATAGATAAAAGATTTAATTTTTTTCTTGATGCTTGATTGATTACATGAGATACAACTTGTCTTTTATAATATAATGCGTTCTCTGGAATATTCCAGATAATGCCTTATCTAAATTTATCTAATTATGTCATATATAGGAATACCTACATTAATACAAAAGCATATTTGTCAATGCATTTAATTGTTGCCTAATAAAATTACAAATTAACTTTTAACACTCCTCCTTAATTTGTAATTTTTAATTGCTTCTTGAACTTTTCAAACTTCTCCAATGTGACTGCTTTAGTGGGGAAATCCGCTGGCTGGTCTTTTGGTAGAAATAAAGAAATCATCCACAATTTCTTTTCCTTTTCTTCTTCTTTGTCATTGTCATAATCTTCGATGCAGTTTCACAAATCTTTGTTGCGGTGCTCCATTCATCTTTCTTTCTTTCATCACCATTCAATACTTCAAAAAATTGCTTGTGCTTCAAATTTCCACCAAGTTCTTCAATTTCTTCTTGTTCCATGTGTTCTTTGCTATCATCTACTTTGATTATGCACTTCTCATTATTTGAGTCATCTTCGCTTACTTTATTTTCTTCAACTTCTTTCTTTTTATGATTTACACATTTTCTTTCTTCTTTCAATTCTTCCTTTTTTGACTCCTTAATTTTTGGCAATATTATCACATCTTTCTCCTTTTCAGCAATTTTCTTTTCTTCTTTCACGTCACTCAATTTGCCTTCTTCTTTTATTTCTTCAATCCACACATCTTCTTTGCTTGCCTCTTCAGACAACTGCGGTTCACAAGAAAAAAGAACAACATTGCATGAGTCATAAATATCTTGCAAAGAACGCACCTTTCGAATAGGAGAGTCCAAGTCTTCATATTCATTTTCATCATTTGAGCCGTAACTAGGAGCAGTATCTACATGGATACTTTGCTGAGATCGGACAGGTTGTGAGCTATTATTTTGAGATCTTTTAGGCTTCATAGAATTTGATTTTTGGTAGCCATCATGATCCCACTGCCATGCTGCCATTTCATCAAAGACAACATCTCTTGAGACAATGAGTTGATCATTTTTGGGGTTTAATAGCCGATATCCCTTCGACTCTTCGTTGTAACCAACAAAGACATATTTCTCTCCTTTCTTCTCAAATTTATCTTTGTTTGGGCTCTGGTTCAATGCATACGCTACACTCCCAAATACTTTCATGTGATCTACTTTGGGCTTTCTTTTATGCCAGGCTTCAAATGGTGTCATATTTCTAACAGCTTTAGTTGGCGAACGATTCAATATATAGACAGCCGTGTTGACAGCTTCAGCCCATAACTTCTTTGGCATGGATTTTCCTTCCAGCATACTTCGAGCCATTTCAACAATTGTTCGATTTTTCCTTTCTACGACGCCGTTTTGTTGCGGTGTATATCGCACAGTAAGCTGCCTTGCAATCCCTTCTTTCTTGCAATGATTCATGAACTCGTTGTAAATAAACTCTCCTCCACGATCAGTTCGAAGAGTTTTTATTAAGTGTCCACTTTGGCGTTCTACAAGAGCTTTAAACCGTAGGAAACTTGAGAAAGCTTCTGATTTTTCACTTAAAAAATAAATCCACATCATACGAGTGTAATCATCAACAAAAAGAATGAAATATCTCTTGTTATTTAGTGAAGGAGTCCTTGTAGGACCAAAAATATCAGCATGTATCAACTCCAAAGGAGCTTTTGCTCGCCATGAAGTTTTCGGAAAAGGAAATCTATGCATTTTGCCAAAAATACAACCTTCACACACCTTATTTTCTTTCATGATGATAGGAAGACCAATAACCATATTCTTTGATTTCAGCAAATGCAACCCCTTGTTGCTTAAGTGGTCATATCTCAAATGCCATAAATGAGACACATTAGAATTTTCAGATTTTAACGCACAATTCTCATTTAGAGACATAAATAGGCGGAAAATTTTATTTGGAGTCATGTCAATATTTGCCACTGTTAAATTACTTTTCTTATCAATGATCTTGCAAGAATTATTATCAAAATTCACCGCATAACCTTTTTGAATAAGTTGTCCAACACTTAAGAGATTTTGAGCTAGATTTGGCACGTAAAGCACATCATGAATTAATTTCTTACCTTTTTTAGTGTGGACTGCAATGGTCCCCTTTCCTTCAACTTTTTGTGCCTTTCCATCTCCAAGCTTTATCTCTGATGAAAAACTTGCATCAAGTTCTATAAAAATGTCTTTGTTGCTGGTCATGTGATTGCTGCAACCACTGTCAATATACCAAGCATCTTGTGATTCATTTTCAGCAGATAAACAAGAGTAGAAAACCTGCTCTTCATTTTCTTCACTTGTAAAATTTGCTTTGTCCTTCTCTTTTTTATTTTGATACCAACAATCTCTTTGGGAATGATTAGGAACTCGACATCTCGTGCATTTGAAGTGACAATTTTCAGAATTATGATTTGATTTATTGCAAATAATGCAATAAGTGGCAGAATTACCTTGAATTTTCTGCTGTTCTCGTCGTTGTTCTCCTTTGCCTTGATAATTTCTTTCATTGCCCTTTCTTTGATTTTGATTTTGCTTTTGAAATGAGCCCTTCTTTGAGTTGTAATAACTTAGTTTCTTTTCTGAAAAACTGAGGGTGGATTGGAATGCTTGCTCCAATGAATTTGATGATGTTCTATTAATTCTTTGTTCATGAGCTTGAAGTGAACTCATTAGCTCATGTGTTGACATCTTGCCAAGGTTCTTTGATTCCTCTATTGCAGCGACGCAATGATCGAACTTTGGAGGAAGACATCTCAATATCTTCTCGACCACCTTCTTTTCTTGAATGTTATCTCCAAGGCATTGAACCTGATTTACAATTTCAGAGACTCTGGAGAAGAAATCTCTGATATTTTCAGATTCCTTCATTTGCAGGTTGTCAAAATCTCTCCATAACGATTGAAGTTTAATGGAGATAACTTTGTCATTGCCTCGAAATTCTTTTTGCAAAACTTCCCATGCATCCTTTGCCTTTCTTTTATTGAAAATTCTTGGATAGATAGATTTACTCACTCCTTGTTTGATGTACCGAAGTACAGTTGCATCTTTCTTTTGATTTTCTTTGTACAACTTCTCTTGTGCAGTCGTCCATCTTGTAGAATCTCCATCTAAAGGTGGCTCCGGATAATCTTTTTCGATGACATCCCATAAATCATGAGAGATGAAGAAGTCCATCATCTCACTGCTCCAATAATCATAATGCTCGCCTTCGAATATTGGCACTTCACTTGGAGAGTAATTGAACATTGTAGGGACTACTGCCATTGTTTTTTGAGTGACTGATTAATGCTGTTGATATGGCTCTGATACCACATTTGTTAGGCACAGCAGAGCAATATATGGAGAGATAGACAAAAGATTTAATTTTTTTCTTGATGCTTGATTGATTACATGAGATACAACTTGTCTTTTATAATATAGTGCGTTCTCAGGAATATTCCAGATAATGCCTTATCTAGATTTATCTAATTATGTCATATATAGGAATAAATTATTCCCTACATTAATACAAAAGCATATTTGTCAATGCATTTAATTGTTGCCTAATAAAATTACAAATTAACTTTTAACACTGGCCACCGAAATCAAGTAATCTGAATATCATCAATTAAGACAGCAGTCTGTACCATGACGTACACAATAAAGGGCAACCAATAAAACCCTTGATCACATATAAAATGTTGCATACGTGCATCTACGCGCGCACGCACACGTGTGTGTCTGTATATATATATATATATATATATATATATATATATATATATATAATGCTTGTAACGCACTTAACAAATGGGGGATTTTCATTCGTTTAGACCAGAGAACCAGGGAGTCACGGTCTAGACGATCCGCTCCCACATATATTATGATAATGGATAAATTTTCAGCAAAAGTACAGGAAAATAGCCAATTGTCTATTGCACATAAACAAAGTACATAATACTCAACTAAAAATTTCACAATTGCAAAACAGCATATCTATTTTATACCCTACAAACTAGCGTGGAAGAAAAACAAAAAAACAAACAAAATCTAGAATAGAAAGTTCAAACGAAAATACAAGTTTTCCAAAGAGCATTCTTGAAAAGGCACTCATGCATGCGATCAAACATTTCCTTGAAGGTTTGATGCTTGGCAATTTCCAAATTGATTATGATGGAGGTAATATTGTGTTATAGGTTTGGATAGTTGTACGAAAGATCCAACTTCTTTGAAACATTGTAGATCTTTTTGACAAAGAAACGATGGTTGCGGTTAACTGATAAGACAGTGAGAGGACTCACCAGATGGTTGCGGCTAGGGGTGAGTGTTTGGTTGATCGGGTTTATGCGCTGATAAATTTGTCAAATCAAACTAAAACCAATAAAAATAAAAACCAAGCCAATCCAACCAAATTAATTTTGGTTGGATCGGTTGGTTATCCGATTAAACCGATTAAAAATATTTTACACTATGTTTGAAATATTCACTATAATTTGAAATAAATTATAAATATATAATTACAGTATTATTGTTTTTGATTTTTATGCTTTTTAATATTAATTTTAACACATAGGCGATGATTAATATATACTTAAATCACTAAATCAACCTATAATATTTATTATATTACCGATAATTTTGAAAATAAAGTAAAAATTCGGTTAAACCGACAACCGAACTTAATATTTTTTCGAGCCGATTACAAACCTATTTTATTTCAAAACCGAACCAAACCAACCAAAATAAATTTGTTTTGTTGGTTTATTTGATTTAACCGAATAATGGCCACCCTTAACTGTGGCAAAAATTAAAATTTATTTCTATATATAAACCTGTAAAAAAGATAATGTGTGGGATAGCAACAACTAAGCTTTTTTTTAGGGTGCGTTCACAGCCAAAATTTGGCACGCTCATTTTTTTTGGGCGTCCGACGCGTCGGACGCTAGCACATTTTACCCTTTCCAGATTCCACGATTCTCAAACATTGGAAAAGTAACTGTTGGCATCCGACGCGTCGGATGCCAACGGTTAATTTTCCAACGTATCCTTTCGCTGGCTATAAGAACGGACCCCCCCTTTTCGTTCCCATTCCCCTTTTACCCCATATTTCGAATTTTTTGAGCAATTTCGAGCTGTAAAAACGGTAATTTTTTTATAGTTGAGTTTATTTTTCAATTCTCTACCATATGTATTTTTTTCGATTTTTTTTGAATTTTTTTTTGTTTACGCAAATGGCTTCCACTTCCACCACTGCTACCTCGCAGCCATTTGCGAATTGGACGGACGACCGGGAGTCCGCTTTCATAGATGTTTGCGTTGAGTTCATAGCGGAGCGCGATACAAGCATCAGTGGGTTCTACGCAACAGTCACAACAACAATGAACAACCGTTTTAATCTGGAGTTCACAGAAAACCAGATTAAAAACCAATGGGACAACATGAAGCGAGCTTTTCGTGATTGGGACATGCTGCTTAGAACACCTGGGGGTGTATGGAATGCAGAGTTCGATTATCTAGACGGTCCTGATGAATTTTGGAGTACCGGCGGTGGTAGACGATTCAGAAAATTTAGGAAGCAATCGCCGATGAAGTTTCGAGAGCAGGACATTATGTTCGACGGTTGTTTGCGGAAAGATATTTGTGCGTATCCGATTCCTCCGGTTGCACCTCCTACTGCACCAGCACCTCCACCAGCGCCTGTGCCAGTTGCTTCTTTCTCCCCTGCCGACGCGGGTTTCTATACCGGTTGGATGGCTTCGGGCGATCCCCCTTCTGGTCAGCCCTCTAGGCGCAGACAGGCAGCGCGTGCCAGCTCGTTTATGACCGACGATACGAGACAGCTTGCTGCTCATTGCTTGGAGCTTCTTCAGAGATCGAGTACGCGTGCGGACCTTTGGGAGATTCTGACGATTTTCCACAATGATGAGCGGAATGTGGATATTGTTCAGGAGCTTAGCGATGAGGGCATATGTGGGTTTATTTCAGCGGAGTTGAGTCAGTTACCTCATCGTCGTTTATTTTAGATTTTTATGTACTTGTTTTAGTTCCAGTCTTGGTGTGTTTGCTATTTTTTATGGAAAACGTTGTCGTTTATTTTATGAAATATGTTGTCGTTTTGTTTGATGCAATTAGAATTTAATTAAATCAAAACCATTAATTTAACAATTAAATACCACGCTCAAATACCCCGTTCGTAGCTAAAAACACAATTCCCCTTCGCTACAGTATCACGCTCAAATGGCATGCTCAAATGCCATGCTCAAATGCCACGCTCACGTTCGTTAAGAACGCACCCTTAGACCCATACATGTCATAAATTAAAATTTTGTCAAGCTGAAGTTAAAAGAGTGGTTGATTCACTGTGCCAACCGTACTTACGAGTGGCAGCCAAACCAATGTAATTTATAGTAGTCCAAGTTTAAAATTAGTTTTCTAAATGAGTTTGAATTATATACCAAATTGATATAACTCTTTGCAAACAGAGTTTAAAATCCGTTTTCGAATTAAGCTTAAACTGAGTTTAAAATCCGTTTTCGAATTAAGCTTAAACTGAGTTTGCACACTGGGTTAATAAACTCAGTCTGTAAACTAGGATACTGAACTCAATTTATTAACTGATGTATTAGGCTCAGGCTTTAAGCTGAGATTAAACCGAGTTCGAACTCATTTTGAAAGTCAACACTCAGTATAAAGAGAATTCTGCTATTTTAGTTTTTAAAGAGATACTACATGTGTCACACAAATCTGATACAACTCCTTTTCATATGACATTGATGCAATGCAACTAAAATTAAGTGCAATAAGAAAGCGGAAAATAAATATGAGTTTTTTTCTTCTCGTGTGAGTTATGACAGTTGAAAACTTATGAACTAATAGCACCGAAATATAAAATACAAAGGTGAAAAGAATGTTGTAGATGGCCAACAAAAAGTTAATAGTGCTAATATGCTTTTTTGCTAAGAATAACTCAACTCCAATATCATGTTCCAAAACTTCTTTCCCCTTCACTATTCAACTTCAGTAGCATGTTTTGTCCCTTGAGTAGGATGCAGTATGTCCGAAAAAGAAAAACTTATTAGAAACACGATAGTCATTAAATACAAATTAATAGTTAACTTATAATCCTTACTCTTTTACTATCATAATTTGTCATCTTACATTTCCTTGCTTCAGCAGCGTTTGTTCATTCATCACATTTATTATTGTAACTTATGTGAAAATGTTAAAAAAAGAATATGTGTTTGAATTTTTTTCTACATTGTTCGTGTAAATAGTTTTGTAGATCGTCATAGACACAAAAAATTATTAAGTCTAAGATCATAATTCATCCTTGGATAGTTGGATCATAATACTTAAATAAATATAAATAAACATGATCACTGCAAAAGAATTAGGATCCATTTCACAAGCTCAATAACTTGTGAATTCTATTGTTTGTAAATCCAAATAAATTTTAACCAAGGTTGTATTTGCAAATAAAATTCAAATATGTCACTTTCTAAAGTAAACAAGTGTAATTGTTAAGTGATCAATGTAGAATAGATATATTAATCTCATCCAAAAGAATATATTAATCACATCAATCATTGAAATATATAATATATTTGTAGTCCAACCAGTCTTTTTTTAGGGTAGTTAAAGCTATTTAATAATTAAAAATAAATATTTCGTTCAAATAATAGTGACATCATGACTCCATCACTTTTTGCTTGCTCTCTTATAAATAGGGCAATGTTCAAAAATTGATCGTCGTTGTTAGAGTAATGTCGTTGTTAGAGTAATGGTAGCATAATTTGTGTAAAGAGAAATTGTGTTGATCTCATAAACATATCTTAGTAATACACGATGATACTGTATTTATAGGAGTATTTTGAGAATGGGCAAAGTACAGGCCCAAAAGAAAAATACAGGCCCAAGGCCGAATAGTTAACATTAGAACACGACAGCTGTGATGGCCCGCAAATCTGTACTATATGAGTTGACTAAATAACACACGTCCAACCCAAATAATACAGAAATATGAGTCAATAGGGTTAAAGAAATAGAAATAGATAGAAGATAAAACAAAGAAAAACATCAGAATCTCACAACGGACTGAACAAAATATAATATCATATATCATAACTTTGAAATACAAAATTTTGTAAAATATACACATACCATTATCAGAGATCAGCATATATACAATACAGCAGAAATAACTCTAAATAACTAACGGTGAAGCCTCTTGCTTCAAGCTCCTCCAAGTGTATCTATAAAATCCTGAAACACTTGATTGCCCATACAAATTTGGGCACCCACGAGTTTAGGTAAAAACAAACAAAATAAACTCTGGGTCAGTCATAGGACTTATGTGAGTAAACTCCAACCATATTGTTTAACTTTGAAAATCCTTTGAAAGATAGGGTAATAGTAAGACCAGCCCATGCATAAACACAGACGGTTTTTACCTTACTATAACCAAAACATTTTTGATATCAAAATTCGAAGATATTATAATAATGTCTAATCAAATAAATAACCAAATAGCAGAACGCTTGCATCTCACGCTCCAAATACATAATATAAAATCAAAAACCGCAGGGCGCTTATTGGAGATTGGATTCCAACTATGACAAGGTATGGGACCACCTCCCGATCAGTGTACTCTAGAAGGGAGAAACTGGGGTTCAGCAAGAACGTTGTAATGTCCCGTATTTTTGTTAATCAAATATTTAAATTATTTTATTATTTTAAATAATTTATTTGGAATATTGCTGGATTTTTAATATCTAGTTCGTTTATAAAAACGAAGTTTGAATGTTAAATTTATATAAAATATAAAACGAGCTCGAAATGGCGCGATAGTTCGTAATATTGAGTTTTGAACTTCAGCTAAATATACAGAATCCGTTTTAAGTCGGATTTCTGTGAAACAAGAAACGTTGGAATCTCATTGATTATAATTTTATAATGAAAGAGAAAAATCCAGATTTCGTGTTGTAAACCGTTAGTTATAACCAAGGTTTTAAATCTCGGATATCGATCGCGTTTCATCTCGGGGATTTTATTGACTCGGTCTCGTATCGGGGGAGATCTCGGATGAGATAAGTCTAACTCGGGAGTTCATCTCGGATTTTCATCTCGGGTCTAAAAGTTCATATCGGAACAATCTCGGGGTACATGATATGTTAAAAATGATATTTTAACAAAATGATTTTTATGAATGCTATTAAAAACATAGTAACTTAAAACATAAAATGCAAAATAACTTTATTATTCCTTATTTTGCGAAAGATCATTCATACTCTAAATCGTAATATGCTTAAAACAGAAATATTGTTAGATAGGAAACATTAAAAGGATCCAAAACATTAAAAAATTCAGTGTAAATTGACCATAAAATACATAATTTCATAAGTAACATGTATGTAAAAAGACAAATATGAAAATCATAAACATTGTAAAACATATACGAACATACAATATAGTCATTTGACATGCAAAATGTAAAATAACAACAGATTGATATGGCTATATTTGAGTTTTTTAATTATAGTTCTTGTTCAGGCACAAATTTAAATTTTAATCAAAAAAACTAAGATCTTGGACGATATTCCAGTATTTCGTCTCGGTCGATATATCATTCGATATTGCAATATCTCGGGCGATATTTTCAAAAGGAGATTTAGAGTGATATTTGCTGTTTCGTTTCGGAAGGAGCCCAAAACGAGATCTCGAGTGATATTTGAGAGATTTGAAACAGTGGTTATGATTAAATCAAAATTTAAAATAGTCGCTATGGAAATCGTTATTAAAATATATGTTTATTAGTTAATATAAAAGGGCTTTGATACTTTGGATACCGTTTCCAGCTCGAAAATGTTGATATCGAGTTGTATAATCCATACTAGTTTATATTTAAAACCATATGATAGTTTTATGTGGCTAAATACGTTAATAATAATTTATTATTATTTTATTAGATTATTCTGGAATATAAGTAATATTTTATTTATATTTTACAAGCGTTAAAGCAGCCATTTTGCAAACGGTCTCCATTTTTGATGAAATTAGTTTCATTGGAATCGTATCGTTAAATTATTGTAAGAAAATCAAATTTTGTGCCAAATGGATGTCGTATGTGACTTCGGTAACCAAAAACATCTCCGTTTCTATTTAATCGTTTATGTTATTTAGAAAGAGGTAGCTTTGGAGGAATAAACGACTAGTCAAACGAACTCCAAATTTAATGAAACAAAATTTATTGGATCGTTAGGAAAAGGTCTAGTAAAATGTCAATGTTACAATTTTTTTTATTTTTTTGTCATTATAAGAATTTTAAACGCATGATTTTTCATCGATAATTAGAAAGGACTTTTCACAAACGACCTCGGAATTCGATGAAACCTGTCCTATCGGGTCCAGAATATATTTTTCATGCTAGAATTATCTTATTTTGTCAAAAACGGAGATCGTATGAGTTTGTTTTGAAGCTTTACTTCACCGTGAAGTTTTAAATAATAATATATTAATATATGGATTGCCTATATAAGAACACAACCCTAATTTGCGTTCCATTTCTTCAGCATGTGGTCAGTGGAAGAAATCGCTGCCATCATATACTATGAACAAAACGTTAAGCTTTGTGAGCTCATTGATTTCAATGGTGATGATAAAAAACAAAGAACTCTGATGATCGGAATTAGGTTTTATAACAGCAGCGTATATAAGGGTTTTGACGGCCGTTGGTGGTGTCTGGTGGAGCGATGCTCCCGTCGAATGCAGGCCAAGTTCTGATGCACTCGATGGCGTTGAGGGATGGGGGTCCGATGATCAATGTGGAGGTGCGGCGGTGGATTCATTTCAGGTGGTGCGTGCGATCTGGAGTAAAAATGAAAAATGGAACGAAGTTAAAAGGATGTATTTAGATCGGCCATGTTTAACTGAAAACTTAATTTATTAAGTTTATAATTAAATTGGTTATTAGTTAATAATTAAACGTGAATTGTTCCAGTGTGTACAGAAAACCCGCAGATAGTTTGGAGACAATCTGTATGGAGAACAAAGGAGGGTTGGCCTGTATACTCTTAACCAATGAAGTGAATACAACGTGCTTTAGAATTGGGGGAAAAAGTATAAATTGCGTTGAAACTGGGTGTTCCTGTTCAAAGCAGAAAGTAAACAAGACTGGGAGAAAACTGTTATGCCGTGGGTTAAAATTATAAAGTAATTATAGGGATTGAATTGACTAATACGTGATTTATATTAATAAGTTAACTAATTAAATTATTGCTATTATTGCAGATGGAATTAGCGGGTTGGGTGTTTTGGACGTGAACAGGAAAGGGTTTGGTCAGCTGAATATTCTTTGTTAACAAATGTAATTAAGATTTGTTAATTTTATGATTAAGGTTAAATAAATTAAGTGATGGAATCTATGTAGTGTCAAACAAAGAATATTAACCCGATTGAAAAAAAATAAGTCTGGTAACATAAAAATAATTTAGGGTCTAATTGGAGAATATGTTTAACTAAACAAAATTGGTCAATAATTGGTGATAACTAAAAAAGTTTATTTAGTTTTAATTAAATCGTTTAGACTAAAATATTAATAACTTCTTATTCCATGGACAAAATTAAACGAAACAAATTACAATGGGATCGTGGCGATGAGCTCAACGTCATGGAGTTGATCTACACAGAAATGAAGACAACGAAAATTTATAGTTAAATTAAACGACTGTTTAATTTAACTATAACCGAACTGTAACCAATAAACGAATCAAAGCAAGGTAAATTAAACTCACTCAGTTATCCCACTTATATTTTATATAAGTCGGGATTTTATTTCTGTGTGCTATGGTTACTAATGGTTGATTGTTTGTTATTCATATATTGCTTGAATTTATGAAATTGAACGTTGTTTAATTTCAGTATGAAAACCAAATCGTCATTTTAACGATTGGAACCAATAAAGATAACTTACCTTTTTGGTCACATTTGTAAAATAAACGTGTTTAATTGTTTGAATTGTTTTGTTAATTGGTTAATGTTAAATAGTCGTTATTTACTGTATAGAAATTATCAGTTAAATAGAATTGAATGATATAATTTGAGATAATCGATTTGGATACAAGTATGAACAAGTTGGAGGGATCTGACAGGATTCCTCAAGTATATCAAATATTATTTATTTTCATATTATCAATATATGACCTGTCCTGATTGGGTGATTGATTTATTATTGATAGTTGACTGGAAATTCAACCTTTGTTTTGTTTTAACCAATGGGAAATATTGGTTGAGTATTGGCAGCATATGGCCAATAAAATCAATCGTTTTATAAATGTTTATTTACCATCAGGCAAATCGACAGGAATGAAGTTATAAAATTGATTTTATAACTGAAAATAGATTTTTTAAATATATTATTTTGAATAAAATTTTATTAAAAGGAAATAAATATTTATTATTTAAGTTTCTAATTAATTATTAGTGTAACATCCCAGAATTTTTACTAAAGTTGATTTGAATTTTTATTAAGTAATTTTTGGATTTTTCTGAATATAAAAGATTTTTACAAGGTTTAATATAAAATTTTCACTTGGTATAAGTATTTTGTTTTATGTAATATGATTTTTATAAGAAAAAATAAATTATTTTAAAAAGTTATATTTAATTTATAAGATTTTTATGTTTAAGTAATGATATTCTCTGATTTTGATAATATTGAATTATAAAATATAAATTTGTTAAGGAATAATTTATTTTTAAGATATTACAAGAATGATTATTATTTTATTACTTAGGTAAATTATAATGATGTTTATAAAATTTATTAAGCAATTATTTTAAACCATTTAGTATAAATTTTGGTAAAGTATATAAATATATTTGCTGAATAATATTGGTAAATATTTTTAAATTATAAATAAGTCATATATATTTTTATGAATTTTAAGTGACAAGCTGTTACATTTATTTCGCTACATTTATAGGGTTTGCAAATATGTGACTAAGATAAACTAATTTTATAATAAGGATAAGGCAAGGTGTCCTTATGCATTGTCATCATGCATGAGGTAATTCATTTTTATTAAGCCAAGTAATCAATTAGGCGTAATTCATGCATGTAGTAAGTGTAACGACCCGCATTCTACGCATCATAGGATCGTAGAATATTTATTTCTTTCACATACGAAGTCGTATGGTCATGTAACTTTGGGGGACGGCTACTGGGGTCATTTCCCATGTTCATGATTTTTCCCGATTTTTAAATGACCATTTTACCCCTAGTTGGCACTGTTTTGGCCATAACTTTTTACTGGAAAGGAATTTTGACCTGAAACCACTTCCATTGGCTCCGGATGATGGTTTCTCTTTCCGTAGAGTGGTCACATTAGCCAAACGGACTCACCGTTTGGGAGATATGGCTGAAACAAGTTTCAAATGGTGAAAAACGGCTTAATTGGGCTTAAGCGGGTGATTAGCAGCTAGGCCCAGAGGGGAATTTCGGGATTAGGGGTATATAGGGGCTGATTAGGGTTAGAAAACATTTCTTTAGACATTTTCCAGCCGCCACTTTCATCCTTAGACACTCTAACAATGGCCTCCTACATCTAAAACACCCAAAATCACTTCCTAATCAAGGATTAAGGCTTAGAGGCATCAAATCAAGGAGGATTAACACAAGGACCGAGGTAGAGCTGCTGTTATATATTGGAATTCGTGAAAATCAGAGGTTCACTTCAGATCTGAAAGTTTTATTGTGGCAAAGGTGAGTGATTTACATAGTTTTTGCACTAATTACGATAATTAAGGGTAATTGGTGAAGATTAGCGAATTTATACACTAATAAATTCTGGAAAAATATTTAGAAATTATTAAATAATATTTTATGCCTCTGTTAGAAATTTGGTTCGATTTGATTAAGTTTTGTTAACCCTATGATCAGTTTTACTTAATCATGCTTAAGGGAAAATAAGGAGTTTTGACCACTTTTGATCCATTTTGATTCATTTGAATGGTTGTTTGCTGTTTTTGGTTGCTATTACATATTGCTATGACTCTATGGTGTGTTTTATGATTGATTAGAAGTGTTAGATTTGTCAAAAACGCAGTCGAAAGGCGTAAACTGCTCGCTGGAAGAATTGCAGGAAATCATCCGAACCGGACCGGATCGGAGGAAATAAGGGCGATCCGAACCGATGGAGCGATCCGATCCGTCGATGCTTGAAGACCACGATCCGATGATAGTGACCGATCTGACCTGCTTTTGTGGGGGACTCCGATCCGATGGTGCCGATCCGATCCGATGGTGCCGATCCGATCCGATCAAGACTGTGCGAGACGACCCGAACCGACCCTGTGAGGTGACCACGATCCGAACTATTCGTGAGTAGAAAGTGCGACCCGAACCGGTGTGCTTGGGGGGAGGCCGATCCGAACTGCTACTAGATGAACGCCACGAACCGTACTGCGTTGATGATGGGGAGCTAAAGGACGAACCGAACCGATGGCTAAGAAGGGATCCGAACCGATCCGGTGATAACAGAAAACCGAGATGCAAAGGTAGTCCAGTATGGGAAGTTAGAGCTCAGGATCTAGTTGGGAACCAATGAGTTCGCTTCATGGTTGGACTTTGCTGCGGGACGCGTGCCAAGGAGTTATCGACGTCTATAGCTTTGGACCACTATGGTAGGAGGTACGAAGACGGATTCAGGGCCATTATGGCATAGGTAGAACCAAGGGCTACAACCAATGAAGTGGGTCATTGAGATGTTTGGTCATGACTCCATATGTTTTGCTTGGTCATAGCAGGGTTTCTACAAGTCGGGATTCGTCGTTACCTCATTTTGTCTAGTGCCCCAAAGTGGTAGATATCGTACGCTTTACGCACTGAGTGAGAGATGTGAGGATGGTTGCTATGGATGATTTGTTTGCTATCATTGTGACATGCACACCCCACCCTCGTATTCTTACACTATTTATTATGGCACCTTAGAGCATTGTACGATATGTGGTACTAGCTCTTTGGTTGCAGGTCCAGGTTCAGGTATGGTTTAGTATACCTGTTATCGTTATGCTTAGATGCTTATCGCTCATACCAGGCTTTATGTCTGACCCAGAGTTTTATGTCTCCTCTTATTACTCTGGGTGCTCACACGAGCAGACTAGAGACAGGTTAGCTGGTGATGCACGAGTAGATGATCCGGAGACGAGCAGGAGGCTTCCACGTAATACATATATATAGTATTCTCCCTGTGTTGTTGAAGATCACTGCTTGGGCATTGGTGGTGTATCTTCTACTTTGGCTTGACAGTAGATTCTGAAAAGTTGCAATAAGCTGTATTTGGATTTCCGCTGCTCTGATGTTGACATTGATTATTAGTTATCAGCTTATGCACTGTATCACCTGTTTTATGTCAAGTATGTTATTATTATATTTTATTCCATGCGCTGTGAGACATTCTACAGGTTTCTTGATTAGTTTATTCTCTTCTTTCCTTTCTACCGACGACCGTCCTGTGCTAGTCGGGCATGTGTACAGCGCACTTTTGGAGGAAATGCAGGCTGGTGCGGGCGGGTCGTCACACTTGGTATCAGAGCCAGGTTGCGTAGTTATCCTAGGGAAGCTATCAGGGAGAGATAATATAAGTATACGAGAGAGCGTATTTGTGATTATTTTGATTTTTAAAAGCTATATATATATATACTATTACTATTATAAGGATGAAGTCGTACTGCACTAGCACCACTATGGAGTCGTTAATCGTTTCCTTTTTCAGATTGACGATGAGCCGATATACTAGAGGTGTTGGTAGGGGAGCCAATAATGGGAATGCTGCTGACATGAGGACGATGTTTATTGACCTCATGAGAGAGATGCTTAGAGATGTACAGAGGGCAGCTCCCAATGGTGGAAATGGTGGTGGTCCAATAGTGCAGGCGCCAAGAGTCGGCTTCGCCAAGCTGAATAAGGATTATACTAGCCTTGGTGGGAAGTCGTTCCACGGAACGGAGTCGGCCACGGATGTTCAGGATTGGTTGGATAGTTGCGAACATATCTTCGATTATTTAGGTATCGAGGATGCAATGAAGAGAAAGCTAGCGTCCCGTCAGCTGCAAGGGCGGGCAGTGAATTGGTGGAATGCTATAAAGGCAGCTACTCCCGAAGATCAGATTACTTGGGAGCAGTTTAAAGCTCGCTTTAGCGAGAAGTTCATTCCAGCTGCTCAGAAGTCAGTGCTGTTTAAGAAATTCTTGGAGCTCAAGCAGAATGGCAGAGCTGTCTCGGAGTACATTGCTGAATTCGACACTTTGTCGAAGTATGGGTTATCTCTTATTGATACTGCCGAGAAGAAAAATGAGAAATTCATAACTTGTTTGGATCAGTACTTAGGGGAAAATCTTATTAACCACATCGATGAGACGTTTGAGTCGATTGTGGGGAAAGCATTAAGATCAGAAAGTCTCTACCCTAAGTCGAAGACTGAGGTTGCATCTGCAGATGAGCCAAAGCCACAAGCAAGTGGTGGAGGCAAGGGTGGTTCCCAGAATAAGAGAAAGCAGAACCAAGCTAAGGATGGCCAGAAGAAAAAGAATAAGCAAGATGTTGAGTGCTTCATCTGTGGTAAGAAGGGCCATTATGCTAGTAATTGTCGGGCCAAGCAAGCGGATAGGAAGTGCTTCAACTGTGGCCAAATGGGACATCACAAGGACAAGTGTCCACAGCCCCCTAGGGAAAAGCAAATGGTGAAAGCCTACGCTCTTAATGCTATTCCTTCTTCGTCGAATGCCCCAACAGCGGCGGAGAAGGGAAAGAATGTCGTCATTCAAGGTATGCTTTCTGTTTATGATGTTCCTATTAGAGTTTTGTTTGATACCGGAGCTTCCAGTTCTTTCATATCTAGTGACCTGGTAGATAGGTTGGGATTGGGGCCCGAGATTGTCGATAGACCTTTAGTAGTGACGAACCCGATTGGTGGTTCGACTAGCCTTAGCATGATTTGTCGTAATGTGGTCTTATCGAGTCATGGATGCATGTTTGTTTGTGATTGCTTTGTTTTGGGCTTTACTGGGTTTGGCATTATTTTGGGAGTAGATTGGCTCCAAAGATACGGGGTGGTGGTAGACTGTGAGGGCTTGTTGGTGACAGCTAGAGCGGATGATGGGCGGAGGATAGTGTTTGGTGGTCTACCCAGTAAGGGGGTATTGGCTAGTTTTCTAAACTCCCTCGACATTCCGTATAGTGAGTTGTCAGGTTTGCCCGTGGTTGGCCAGTATCCGGATGTTTTCGAAGAAGTGATCGGAATTCCACCACACCGAGAGATTGAGTTTCGTATTGATATGGTAAAGGATGCCAGGCCTATAATGATGCCACTTCGTCGTATGGCACCAAGAGAGCAGCGAGAGCTCGAGGTGCAAGTCAGCGATCTTTTGAAGAAGGGATTTATCAGAAGAAGTGTTTCTGAATGGGGAGCACCAGTTGTGTTTGCTACCAAGGCGGATGGTTCCCTTCGTTTGTGTGTAGACTACCGCGAGTTGAATAAAGTGACGAGGAAGAATAAGTATCCTCTACCGCGGATAGATGATTTGTTCGATCAGTTGAGTGGCGCGAGAGTATTTTCTCAGTTGGATCTCGCGACAGGTTTTCATCAGCTTAGAGTGGAAGCTGAAAGTATAGCTAAAACGACATTTCGGACGCCGTCTGGATTTTATGAGTGGTTGGTCATGCCATTCGGGCTGACCAATGCCCCAGCATATTTTGTGGATCTTATGAATAGGGTATTCAGAGATCAGTTGAATAAGTTTGTCCTTGTGTTCGTTGATGATATTTTGGTCTATTCGAGGACAGAGGAAGAACACAAGGAACATTTAAGAGTAGCGATGGAGGTGTTGAGAAAACACCAATTGAAAGCAAAGTTTTCTAAGTGTCACTTCTGGAAGAGGGAAGTGAGGTTCTTGGGCCATGTTGTATCAGAGAATGGTATTGCCGTGGACCCGGCAAAGGTGGCTACGGTACAGGATTGGCCTACGCCCAAGAACGCAACAGATGTAAGAAGTTTCTTGGGATTAGCGGGATATTATCGTAAGTTTATCGAAGGCTTCTCCAAAATAGCAGCACCGTTGACTCAGTTGACAAAGAAGAATCAAGCTTTTGTCTGGGAGGAAAGGTGCCAGAATGCATTCAAAAGTCTAAAGGACAAGTTGACAAGCGCACCAGTGTTAGTCATTCCTAAGGGGGATGAAGAGATGACGGTATACACGGACGCCTGTGGTACCGGACTGGGTGCTGTATTGATGCAAGGCGGTAGGGTTATAGCTTACGCAAGTCGGCAATTGAAACCGCACGAGAGAAGATACCCTACCCATGATTTAGAATTGGCAGCGATCGTGTTCGCGTTAAAGATGTGGAGACACTATCTCCTGGGAGAAAGATTTGAGCTGTTTACAGATCATAAGTCGTTAAAGTATCTCTTCTCTCAGAAAGATCTGAATCTCCGTCAGCAGAGATGGTTAGAGTTCTTAGCTTCCTATGATTTTGACATCGCATACACACCGGGAAAGGGCAATGCGGTGGCCGATGCATTGAGTAGAAGACATACCAGCTTAGGGGCTATATTTCTAGAATGGAAGCAACTGGAGTATATCGCGGGGTTTGATTTCAGACCAAAGTGCGAATTGGATCCAGAAATGTTAGCAAGTTTGACGATCAGACCCACTTTAATTGAGCGGATCGGCTCTAGTCAGAGGGACGATCCTAACCTATTGGAAGTCATCTCCAAGTTAGAGATGGGTATCGATGAGGAGATGAACAAGTATGGGCTTGATCGAGATGGATGGCTTAGAAAGAATGGAAAGCTTGTTGTACCCAATGTCAATGGATTGAGAGATGAAGTGCTGAGAGAATGTCATCACTCAAAACTGACTATACACCCCGGTGGTAACAAGATGTATCGGGATATGAAGCAGACTTACTACTGGGAAGGGATGAAAAGAGACGTTGGGAAGTTTATATCCAAGTGTATGAATTGCCAGCTAGTTAAAGCCGAGCAAAAGAAGCCTAGTGGGTTTTTACAGCCATTAGAAATTCCCGAATGGAAATGGGAGCAAGTCTCGATGGATTTCATCGATGGTTTACCAAGGACTAGATCGGGACATGATAGCATTTGGGTGATTGTGGACCGATTGACTAAAAGTGCAAGATTTATACCAGTCAGATCGACCAGAACGGCAGCTAAGTTAGCAGAATTGTATATGAAGTGGGTAGTGAGATTCCATGGAGTACCTAAAGGCATTGTAAGCGACCGAGACCCGTTGTTCACTAGTGGGTTTTGGAAGAGCTTACAAGAGGCTCTAGGGTCAGAGTTACATCTCAGTACCGCATATCATCCTCAGACCGACGGTCAGACGGAGAGGGTGAACCGTATTTTGGAAGATCTCTTGAGAGCATGTATATTGGATTTTGGTGGATCATGGGATGACCATTTGCATCTAGTAGAGTTTGCATATAATAATAGCTACCAATCCAGTATCGGTATGGCTCCGTTTGAAGCTTTGTACGGAAGACCGTGCAACTCACCATCATGTTGGATAGAGACTGGCGAGAAGTTTATGCTTGGACCAGATGTGGTGAGGGCAACTTCAGATAAGATTAAGATCATTCAACAACGAATGAAAGCTGCCCAAGATAGGCAGAAGAGTTATGCTGATAAGAGGAGAAGAGACTTAAAATTCTCCGTTGGCGACTTGGTGTTTGTCAAGATTTCTCCGTTGAAGAGCGTAATACGATTTGGCAGGAGAGGCAAGTTGGCACCAAGATTTGTTGGCCAATTCCCTGTTCTTGAACAAGTCGGGAATTTGGCATACAGAATTGAATTACCGGAGAAGATGGCGGGAGTTCACGACGTATTTCATGTTTCCCAACTAAGGAAGTTCGTTCACGGCTCAGATATGACTATTTCACCTGATCAGTTAGAGGACTTCGAAGTAGAACCCGAGGCGGTTGGGAACCGCAAGCCGGCCCGTATTGTCGAGTACGACATGAAGCAACTTCGAAGGAAGGCGGTGAAGCTAGTCAAGGTACAGTGGAGCGAGGACAAGAATGATTGTACTTGGGAGACAGAGGAGAACATTAGGAAGTCACACCCAGAACTCTTTGCCTGGTAATATTTTGGCTTCGATTTAGTTTTTCCGCATGCTAGGATAGACTTGTTTGCTTGTTTTGCATGATTGATTGTTGTATGTGGTTGTTAGGCATGCGGGATCCTTTGTATGTTTTGGGTTAAGGAATTTCGGGGGCGAAATTTCTTAAGGGGGGGAGAGTGTAACGACCCGCATTCTACGCATCATAGGATAGTAGAATATTTATTTCTTTCACATACGAAGTCGTATGGTCATGTAACTTTGGGGGACGGCTATTGGTGTCATTTCCCATGTTCATGATTTTTCCCGATTTTTAAATGACCATTTTACCCCTAGTTGGCATTGTTTTGGCCATAACTTTTGACTGGAAAGGAATTTTGACCTGAAACCACTTCCATTGGCTCCGGATGATGGTTTCTCATTCCGTAGAGTGGTCACATTAGCCAAACGAACTCACCGTTTGGGAGATATGGCTGAAACAAGTTTTAGATGGTGAAAAACAGCTTAATTGGGCTTAAGCAGGTGATTAGCAGCTAGGCCCAGAGGGGAATTTCGGGTTTAGGGGTATATAGGGGCTGATTAGGGTTAGAAAACATTTCTTTAGACATTTTCCAGCCGCCACTTTCATCCTTAGACACTCTAACAATGGCCTCCTACATCTAAAACACCCAAAATCACTTCCTAATCAAGGATTAAGGCTTAGAGGCATCAAATCAAGGAGGATTAACACAAGGACCGAGGTAGAGCTGCTGTTATATATTGGAATTCGTGCAAATCAGAGGTTCACTTCAGATCTGAAAGTTTTATTGTGGCAAAGGTGAGTGATTTGCATAGTTTTTGCACTAATTACGATAATTAAGGGTAATTATTGAAGATTAGCGAATTTATACACTAATAAATTCTGGAAAAATGTTTAGAAATTATTAAATAATATTTTATGCCTCTGTTAGAAATTTGGTTCGATTTGATTAAGTTTTGTCAACCCTATGATCAGTTTTACTTAATCATGCTTAAGGGAAAATAAGGAGTTTTGACCACTTTTGATCCATTTTGATTCATTTGAATGGTTGTTTGCTGTTTTTGGTTGCTATTACATATTGCTATGACTCTGTGGTGTGTTTTATGATTGATTAGAAGTGTTAGATTTGTCAAAAACGCCGTCGAAAGGCGTAAACTGCTCGCTGGAAGAACTGCAGGAAATCATCCGAACCGGACCGGATCGGAGGAAATAAGGGCGATCCGAACCGATGGAGCGATCCGATCCGTCGATGCTTGAAGACCACGATCCGATGATAGCGACCGATCTGACCTGCTTTTGTGGGGGACTTCGATCCGATGGTGCCGATCTGATCCGATGGTGCCGATCCGATCCGATCAAGACTGTGCGAGACGAACCGACCCTGTGAGGTGACCACGATCCGAACTATTCGTGAGTAGAAAGTGCGACCCGAACCGGTGTGCTTGGGGGGAGGCCGATCCGAACCGCTACTAGATGAACGCCACGAACCGCACTGCGTTGATGATGGGGAGCTAAAGGCCGAACCGAACCGATGGCTAAGAGGGGATCCGAACCGATCCGGTGATGACAGAAAACCGAGATGCAAAGGTAGTCCAGTATGGGAAGTTAGAGCTCAGGATCTAGTTGGGAACCAATGAGTTCGCTTCATGGTTGGACTTTGCTACGGGACGCGTGCCAAGGAGTTATCGACGTCTATAGCTTTGGACCACTATGGTAGGAGGAACGAAGACGGATTCAGGGCCATTATGGCATAGGTAGAATCAAGGGCTACAACCAATGAAGTGGGTCATTGAGATGTTTGGTCATGACTCCATATGTTTAGCTTGGTCATAGCAGGGTTTCTACAAGTCGGGATTCGTCGTTACCTCATTTTGTCTAGTGTCCCAAAGTGGTAGATATCGTATGCTTTACGCACTGAGTGAGAGATGTGAGGATGGTTGCTATGGATGATTTGTTTGCTATCATTGTGACATGCACACCCCACCCCCGTATTCTTACACTATTTATTATGGCACCTTAGAGCATTGTACGGTATGTGGTACTAACTCTTTTGTTGCAGGTCCAGGTTCAGGTATGGTTTAGTATACCTGTTATCGTTATGTTTAGATGCTTATCGCTCATACCAGGCTTTATGTCTGACCCAGAGTTTTATGTCTCCTCTTATTACTCTGGGTGCTCACACGAGCAGACTAGAGACAGGTTAGCTGGTGATGCACGAGTAGATGATCCGGAGACGAGCAGGAAGCTTCCACGTAATACATATATATAGTATTCTCCCTGTGTTGTTGAAGATCACTGCTTGGGCATTGGTGGTGTATCTTCTACTTTGGCTTTCTTTTGTTTAGAGACAGTAGATTCTGAAAAGTTGTAATAAGCTGTATTTGGATTTCCGCTGCTCTGATGTTGACATTGATTATTAGTTATCAGCTTATGCACTGTCTCACCTGTTTTATGTCAAGTATGTTATTATTATATTTTATTCCATGCGCTGTGAGACATTCTACAGGTTTCTTGATTAGTTTATTCTCTTCTTTCCTTTCTCCCGACGACCGTCCTGTGCTAGTCGGGCATGTGTACAGCGCACTTTTGAAGGAAATGCAGGCTGGTGCGGGCGGGCCGTCACAGTAAGCCCCATGCAAAGCCATGTGTCCTTGATAAATTGACTAAAAAGACCTTGAAACCACTCTATATAAGAAGAGTCAAACCTTGTTGTAATGCATACTTGAGCCACTTTTCATTCCTGAAACAATGCGGAAGTCGTCCGGATCATCGTTGCCAATTTTTAAAAATGGACGGATCGAAATTTCACTGATTATTGGAAGAGATATCTTAATTTTTCTGTAAACATAATAAAAGTGTTCAAAACTTTGAAAAATCAAATCTTCCAATCCAGGAAGAATCGTTCAACACCATCAGCACTATTGCGATTAGCAAGGAACGTAGTATTTTTGGTGCGAAAATGGTGTATGTGCACCACCGTGCACGGGTTTGTACATGACAAAGAAGAAGAGGGGATGTGAGAAGAGGAAGAAGAAGGAAGGAGCATGGGCCGGGGTTTGAACGTGTGGAGCATATGGGCTTTGGGCCAAAAGTATGGGTAGGTTTATTTTAATTTTTAAAGTTTAAATTAGTCAAAACTTTAAACACCCATATCTCATTCGATTTAAATCGGATTTACTCACCGTCAGAGGCGTTAGGGTCGTATTAGAAAGTAGAACGCAGCGGTATATAGTATTGGTATTTTTTGTTAAGTATAAATTTATATAAAATAATAATAATAATAATAATAATAATATAAATTGTTGTGTATAATATAACGAAGATCATTATTGATGGAATTTCAATATAAATCAGCAGAAAAATTACCAACTGCTGATAAGAAGGGACTACAAGCAGTTCAAGTAGCGTGGTATTGTTCGCCTGGGTGATGAAGATGTTGGAGCTAGTATGGTGAGAACTTCTAATTTAAATTATTTATTTAAATTAGTTAATTATAATTAGCTGAGATTAATGATAATTAGTTGATGATGATTGTGTGATGGATGTTGATGTTTGAATGATTGTTCATGAATTAGATAATGCACCGAACACTAGTAAGCGTTATTGTTTGTAACACTTGTGCACAGTTAAAATGGTTGTTGTGATGAATGAATTCATATCCATCTGATCGTATGGTTCAATTGGATAGATATGATTGCATTGTATGATATCACACACACAAACACACCGTGGTTGTGGAAATATATGGGTGATCGATTTAGATCGCCTTCCTATATATTATTTTATTTAATTATAAAAAATATTTAAATTATTAGTTTTGAACTAAATATCAACTTTAAATATTGAATTAGGAATTGGAAAAATGATTTGAATTATGTATTGATTTTTGTATAACGATCTTTATGTCTATTTGAAACTGGTTTTTGGTAAAAATATATTATTTTCAATTTAAATTCGAAATGATTTTTTTTTTAAATTTGAATATCTTAATGATGTCTCTTTATATATACACCAGAACGTTCTAGGATGACAGAGAGGATAGTGTCTAGGCTTGGGTTTGGAAATTCAGTTTCCTGCTCTCGCTGGCTATCCCTAACTGGTCCGACAACGGGATGGTAAATTCGAAATCTAATTTGAAATATAATTTGAACCTGTTTTCAAATGATTTGGAAATATAAATTAAATTGAAAAGGGTGTGAATAATTTATAATCGTTATATGGTTTGAATAGAACGCACTATGATGCGACAGTTCGTAAATATCGATTTTAAGTTTTGAATGGTTTTAACTTGATTATTTGAAAATTTTAATTCAACTTGAAATAAAAAATGTTGAATTGCAAATGATAACAGTTTGAATAACAGAGGAAATTTCAATCTTTCAACATGTGATTTTTTCAAGTTATATTTAAAACAAATGGGGAAAGATCACTATACATGCAGTTGGCGATCATAACGAAAGGTCGAATAAAACAAGTTATTTAATTGGAGAAATTTAGGATAATTCCTGTTTATAAATTTAAATGTGAGTAGAATCAAAATATTTGAATTTCGAATAATTTTTAAATCTATTTGATTTAGTGGCCATTTTTCTAACAACAATATTTTTGGTAACACTTCCAAATGTTGTTATTGGTTTTGAAATTTATAAGCGTGAACTATTATTTGACTATAAGAATGATTTATAAAATAGTTTCGAAGATTATTAATGTATTGGAAATATTTATATGGAACTGAAATGGGTTTTCCAAAGTTAAAATTTTGGATATGGTTGGAGATAAATCTTCAGATGTTTGATATTAATTTAGTAAATGAGAGCTCTTATTATCTGAGGAATTTAAAAGGCAATTCACCGTTATTCCGCGTATAACATGAGTTGGATACGGAGATTAATATTGAAGATAAGTTGATGGGATTGCTATCCAGATCAAATATCAAAGAATTGAATAAATCTTTTTATTAAGACATGGGTTTCTCCACCTGATTGAAATAAGTTAGATAGAAATAATCTTCGATATTTGGTATAAATTTCATGGTGTAAATGAATACTATCTGGGGAATGTGGAAGGTATTATTATATCGCTATTCCGCTTATAGTATTCGTTGATTATGAAAATTTATATCGAATATAAGTGGATAAAATTTTCTGTGTAATTTATGATTCAATATCAATTGACTTGGGTTTTTGTCGTGAATCGTATCTTCAATAATATCATTCTTGAAACCCGATGAGATTGAATTGTGGAAATTTATATCGTAATTAGGGATTTAATCAAATCTTTGATTCGAGGGAATTAAAGGTAAGAAGGTATAATCTTTGATTTCAAAGAAGTGATAAGATGATAACGAGATGTATGAAATTCAAATTTTGAGTCGTAAATGAATTAATAACTATTTGGAAGGAGATTTTAATTGAAAAGCCTGTGTAAACCATAGCTACTGTATTAAAGTACGCTTGCTACTTGGAAAGACCGGGATTGAATATATGTTCGAAAACCATTCCAAGTAATAATACGACATTGTGAAGCAATTCAAGACTCGGTAAACGACGAATGAAGACCGTGAATATTTGAATTTGTTTAGATTGATTGTTGATTGATGTCTCGATTAGGTAGGCCACCGATACGAGGTATGAGTTACATGAAACCTGAACATATTTATGTATTTTTAGGTTGTTGTTCCATTCAGACAGAACGGATTTGTATAGATGGTTTGTCTGACGTTGAAATTGACCGCATAGCACCGATTTTCGTTAATGTATACCGGATTTGTGGCTATATATTATCCTCATCTCTAAGTCATATGAACTTAGAGGGTATGCATTGATTTAAATTAGTGGTATGTCGTGAATTGTCAATGTGGCATACCCGAGGATGAAAGAGCTAGTGATGATCAAAGAATGGCTTATCGAAGCATCGCTTTGTGTATGACGTGACAGTGACAAACCTCACACCCCGGATTGATGAGAAACTGACGGTTAGGTTTTATACTTATATATGAATTGATGATGAAGCTGTGCAGTAGTGGGAAACCACTTATGAACCTGGGGAAGTTGGGTATGTTCGAGGGCCGTGTCTGGTCGAAAACCATTGATCTACCGTGATGATGTGTAGTTGTGTCCGCATGATGGATGAAAAAGACGTGAGGCACTTCGTTTTGTATCCCTGATTGATCTTTCGTGCCAGGAATCATCAAGTTGGAAATCCCATCTCCAATACGAGCCATACGATTTTTGATTGTATGTATATATATATATATATATATATATATATATATATGGCGACATAATATTATAGGTATTATGCGGTCTAGGATTAATACATTTATCTGCGAAATTGTTTTCCGCACTATATGATAATATTAAAAGAAAATTTTCACGTATGAAAGCATATTGGTTATCATAAGATAAAAATCGCCCATCTGGCGTGCGCTTGCATTGTGTGATGTGGGACGAGCTTATGATAGCTTCATTTTCAAAAGTCATAGCGAATTTTTATGCACGGGAATTCATATGGAGTTAACCCGTTCCGCATTAGTGGCGTGGTCCGTTGAATTACCCAACTTTAAAATGAGCCCTAAATAACTGTTTTTGAGTTCTCACCCAGTCCCACGACTGACCTGGAGTTTATTGTTCCTCTCTAAACTCTGGGTGCCCATTAATTTCCACACGGGCAGCCAGTGTTTTAGTTTTGCACTTTAGTTCTTTGGAGCAAGGTTTGGAGTGCTTTCTAAGTTGGAGTCCGCGATACAGTTGAAGCTTCCACTGTGTTTTGTTCTTCCGCTGAGAGTATATTTTCTTTTCTTCCGCTGTATGTGTTGTAACTCTGATATTCTATGTAACTCTGGTGTAACATTGTATTTTGCAATGAAAAGTTTGATTATTTTGTTCAATATATGTATGTACCATAACAATTCATCTTTATGAACGGTTTGAGTCGGTTTAATTACCGGCAAGGACTAGGCAAAAAGGCAGGTCTTTACAATTAGTTAATTTTATAAAGTAAATTCTAATATTAATTAGATTTATAAGTATGAGAATAGAAAATTAACCTAATGGTTAAGTTTGGATAATTGTTTTGTTAAAAAACAATAAAATGGAATTGTTTAAGTTAAAGGGAGAACGAATTGAAATCGGTTAACGAGATAACCATGTTTTGAGCTGATAAAGTCAACCATTTTAACTAGAATTGATTAGTAAATTAGTTTGTTTTGAATTAATCTAATTAAATAATTTAACGAGTAATTGTTTTAATTTTAATATGATTTTAAAAAGGAATTTACTATTTATTTTAGTTAGTAAAGAAATTAACTACTTCTACAGTAGTTAATGATAGAAGTAAATTATTATTTTAATTAATAATAATTTAGGAAATTACTTTTTAATTGAAATTAATTTTAAAAGTAATCGAAGTTTAAATGAAATCCAATGGAATAATGAAATGAGTTCATGAACGGGTTTTATTTTAAGCTTGAGATATTATAACAAAGTTATAAAAGAAAATTTAAGCGAATAGGATAGCTTAAAATAAATGTTTACTTAATATTTGAATTAAGTTAAAGGAAGTTAAGATAAAAAGGGTTTATATTAAACCAGAATTATATAAACGAGGTTTATAAAAAGCGGTGAGGTGGTAAAGTGTTAATTTTACATTTAACGTTACTTAATTCCGGGAAAACTGAAATAATATTTTCAAAGCGTGAATGGTTGGATGGATTTGAAAAAGGAATTGGTAAATGTGAATTTGGTAAAAGAAGTGAGTCATAGGATTTTGGAAACAAATCCGGATTATAAAATGAATTTGTTGTAAAGAGATAGAAGTTAAAAGTTGGGGTTTTATAAGAAATTACTTAATTATTGAATTAAGAAATAATGGCTGCATTCAAGAAAGAAATTTTCAAAAGAAAAGAAGGTTTAATGAAACCGTATTTTGAATAAAATAGTTAAATGGAATTTGTAATGATATTAGATGAAATATCAGTTTTTGGATTACAATCGTATCTATCTTAAGATAAGAACGTTGTTGATAGAGGTCTAAGAGGTAATTAAAATACCCCCACTTGAACGACTTCATGATTATCCGAGGATGATATTAGTTGGTAATGGTAAAAGAGATTAGCAATAATTTATTATTTCCATTAAAGAAATAATAATGTAATGTTTAATGTAAATTTTGAAAATATATAACGAGAAATCCGAAGTAAAAGAAAATGTAAAGTTGAGTTTTGAAATAGATTTATTCTATAAGAATAAGCTTTGGTAGTTGTCAAGTAACAAACAAAGAGATTTCGTAACAATGTTTACAAGGGATAAGTTAAATCGATTTCCGAATATTAGATAGTGAAGAACGAAGTAGCAAAAGTTCGAAAAGAAAGGTAAATGGAAATTGAATGTGTTATATTAAATTTTTTTAAATATTTAAATGAAATGATTTCGAATATTAGTAAAGAGAGAAATGATGCTTTTCCAAATATCGGGATATTTTAATTAACCGTTGGTTAATTATTTTTAATTAAAAAGGAAAAGTGATGCTGAGTACTGAACCAGTGAACTCATATTATTTTCATGATTGAATATCTGTTTATTTTGATCGTTAAATAGCCGACTATCAAAAACCTGGCCCAATGCGTTGTTGGTATGGAAAGACCGGGATCGGCTTTATATTCGAAAACCATTTCGAACCAGCAAATATGAAAGCATGGAGATTGAAGATGGAGCACTGAAGATCATGGATCTTCATAAGAGGAAGGATTGCTAAAATTATATGACTTACAATCAGAGATATACTGTGATTCTGTCATGGTTAGAATCTACGGATTGAAAGGACTAATCGTTGTTGATCCTTGGGATGATACCTATATAGGATGTGGTAGGAGGGTACTTTCAGTTCATCCTGTTCCTGGATGACTTGTATGGATGAATGTATGAAAGAGTATTTCCTAAAAACCACATATGTTGATTTTTACCAATATACCGAGCCGGTGGCAAAGAGGGGCGCTTCTTTAATATCTAGTGTATATTTGTGGACGTCAATTAGTGATTTGATGGACCTGGCGATGTGACATTCAAAGTGAATTTAGACGACCCGAACCTTCTCGTGAAGGAAAGCCCGGATTGAATAGAAAACACGACGAATCAGAACGCAAACAGAAGATCATTTCATTGTATATTACAACAATCCCATCAGAATACAAGAATTAAACAGAGGATGAATAAATATTATACATTTGATATACATAGCAGCGGAAAAATAATACAAAACACAACTGAAAGAAATACATGGATACAGCGCTTTCCGAATATCCCTTCAACTATAAACCAGGATTCTGTGAATATAATATCTGCAAAACCCAACTACTAGATGACCGTGTGGAAAATAGGGGCACCCAGAGTTTAGGTTAAAACAATAAACTCCAGGCTAGTCATGTGAATGGTGTGAGAACTAAAACAGTTATTAATCTTCATTTTAAAGTTAGGTAAATCAAAGGACCAAGCCGTATAACACGGAATGGGTTTAACCCCAAGGATACCAGTGCATATAACAAACAGCGCAATTCTAAATAAAGAAAATGAAGCTATTATAAGACCCAAGTCCCATCACATAGTGCAATGCAAGCTAGAGGATAGGATTTTACCTTATAATAGCAAATAATGCTTGATACGTGAAATTTAATCTTTTATTATTACTGTAAGTGAAGAAAACAAATTCAAATATAAATGTATCAATCATAGGCGGCATGAGCGCCCCATCCCACTATGTCGCCATATATAGGATTACAACTAAAACCGAAATGTCGTATTGTAAGTTGGATTTCCATTGTGAACCAAGGCAAGGGATCGTCCTTACCGCTTCAAGACTCTCTAGCCCGAGCCTCAGGTCAGAGCGCATCGACCCTTAGGGGCCACAGGGTCGGTCCACATTTTAAGTGGATTAAAAACTCCCTGAACATGTGTTTCCCCGCCCTATGGGGCGTAAACTGGTCAAATACCGACCAAACCATCCATTGATACCGTAGTGACCAATGGAACCGAGGCGCCTCGCTTTCCATCATCCACATAAGTAAAATTTAGGGCTTGTAAACGCTGACACCACCTCTAGCTAGAAAGAAACGCATGTCCTCCCTAGATCCTTTCCCGTTTCTGGTTCACACCGGGGTGTGAGGCTCGCGAATTAACGCTACACACAAAGCGGCGCTATATTAATGCTATGCTTTGATCATCAACCACAAGACTCTGCCTTTCAACAGAAGCCTTGATCCATGCAACTCAGCATGCCACACAGACAATTCATGTCATGTGACTGATATCCATCAATATATAACCTCTGAGCTCATATGTCTCAAAGAAGGACGTTAAGCAAGAGAATAAATTCTCCGCCGCCAAACAGATATATACTTAATGGAAATCAATCACAGGAATAAAATCCAATATCAGACACACAGTCCATTTACAATTTCATTCTGGGTCTGAACGAAACTGGAGGCATCTTATTCCTCGTATGTCCAATACAGGAGAGAGGCCCTCGCATATCCATTGATCTCCAAGTACGTCTGAACGATCACCACTTATTACCTCGTCTTGGGTGTACAACCCAATAAGGACATCAGTAATCATCCAAACGATGTGAAGACCTCCGGTATTCAACCACCGTCTTCATCGTCAATTTATCGTCGAAACAGTTATTCAGAATGGGTGTAAACCCGGCCTTTCTGAATAACTCGCGTATATAATAAACAAGTGTTACACAAACGCAACATACGCCTCATTCCAATCCAGAATATTATTTTATTTAAATATTCACATCATTAGGGAATAGGTTCTTACTAATTTTATCAAAGATAATTTTTTTAAATTTATTCTTTAATCTTCCTTTGAATATCAATTCAAACCATATTAAGGTTTATCTAAACTAGTCGGGATTAGCGATTCTTACCGAAGTAATCATTTATTATATTTCCCAATCCAACCTATTCATCCCATGGAGAAAAACTGGTAATACTCTATATCTAACACCACAGTGTTTTCGGTAAATATTAATTACCATTTCACGTTCAAATCTAATTAAAGATTTAACTATCGCTTGGAGAAAAACTGGTGATACTCCATTCTCGATCATTTCAATCTAATTAAAGATTCATTAAAACTCTGCTTAGTTTTAATCTTCCTAAAAATCAATATTAATGATTATTCAAAGCTAAGAAGTTAATCTTATCCTTAATTGGGTTAAAGAACCAATGTCCTTTAAAATACGGTTCATGATAAACCCAAAATCACATTCCATCAGTCTCTAATCGTAAATTAGTATCCCTAAGTATTAATCCCGAAGGCTGAAATGAACATCAGATCAATACCCAGGAAACCATTCAACTTAACTAATCTCCAGTTAGTTTCTAATTTTCATAACTCCATTGGGCTTAAGAACAGTATTATTAAAGATACCATTCGCGACAAACCCAAAATCTCATTCCATTGTTAATCGGGTTAAAGAACAAGTGTTATTTAAAACACCATTCATGATAAACCAAAAAATCCCATTTAAATTCAATTCCAATTAAATATCAATTAACTGGAAAATTTCACTAAATGATAAATAAAAGATTAAATCTTTTCTCAACTGGGTTTAAGAACAGTGTTAGTGAAGACACCATTCGCGACAAACCCAAAATCTCATTTGATATTAAATACAAGGCTCTGAATAGAAAATATATCTGCTTATATTCAATTTCAAATTCTGAAATCAACAAATATCATATTGGAATAACTATATATATATATATATATGTATGTGTGTATATATATATTCCAAATTCCTCCACAACGTCCGTATAATCACGGAATCCAATATCGAAATATTTCGAAGATAATTTCAATTCAAATCCATTCCAATTCATATATTGGAAATTCTGGTTATTTTTAAAACCACTTTAAACCCAATTTATTTATTTAAAAATATTGGATTATAAATCTAGTTCATAACTAGTTCATTTCGATAAAAATATAATTTTATCTTTTCAAATATGGAATTTTTCATCCTAATTCTTTCCAAATCATTTATTATGATTTTACACAAATTATTAATATTTTTAGTGATTTTATCAAGGCCCATACAGTCGATTTCCTTAAACAGTCATCGAACTGCACTTACAACGACCTTTTCCAAATTTTATTTAGATATAATTCCAAATCCAACCATTAGATTTCAAGTTTCCCACATTTGTTAGAAAGCTCTTTTCGATACGAACCCAATAGCCCCAATTTCAGGAGAATCCGACGGTCGGATCTCCCGTAATGTCAATTCGAAGTCAATGGTTGAAATCGCGAACTACCGCGGCGCGGCACGTTCAAATCAGGCCATTTAATATATATAATATATATATTTCGTTGATTTCCATTCAAAACGTATTTTATAAAACGTTTTAACTTCGTTTTAAAAACGATTTCTACTTCATATTCAATTTTAAATCAAAATTGAATATTTCATATCATTAATATATAAATGATAATATTTTTAAAATATTATATTTTGAAATCATTTCCTTATCGATATTCATTATAAAATGAATAAAATCGATATAAATATCGTTCACGTCAAAATGGCGTTTATCTAACCAGCACGGCTTTATATACTTAAATATATTCGTGTCCTTCCCAAATCGGACATCAAAATCAGATTTTGATCTTTTACTGAATATTATTTTAAAATATTCGTTATTCTAAAATATTCCTTCTGTCTGAACTAGAATCAGACACAGTCAATTACCATATAATGTGATTTATATGGATTTCATACAACACATGTGTACAGCAACCACGATAAACAATCAACCATCATCCAAAGTGCATTTTACACTGTATAAGCATTAAATATAAATATTTAACGCTTACAACTGTATGTCAACCTATCGTTTGACATACCACTAAACAGTTGGGATTAATGTACGTCAAATATCATCCCAACACCCGTGTGGGGTTTCAATCCACATTCACATAATTTATTTGTGCAGTTAGGCGACGTATAAAATTTATCATCCCAATCCATATCAGTCAAATGGGTGTACATAAACAAATCGTCCGATTTGTAAATGAATATTTATTTTATCTCAACACATGAATATTTTATTTTATTCAACACATGAATATTTTTATTTTATTCAACACATGAATATTTTTATTTTCCATTCCACATCACAAACCAAATTCACACAAACAATTTTCACAATGCAATACAATCAAACAAGTCGTCCATGGTCCGTGGACGACGGTGTCGGGTGCTGCTAAGCACCGTCTACATCTTATTATATATTTTTAAATAGAAAGTAAATTAAAGTGAGAAGTTCTCACCTTTGGGATCCACTCCTCCATTCTTTATTTCTAAACGGTTCGGATTTCGTTTTGACTTCTGTATAATTCATCGCCATCTGTTTCACGCAGTTGATTATTAAAAAATCACATTTTTATACTATGACTTCATACATAAAAATCATATTTTTAAGTTGATGTTATATTATAAAAATTATATTTTTATAATTCAGTTTTCCATACTTTTATAACGCTAATTCTTATATAAAAATCGTATTTTTATATAAAGCGAATACATATAAAAAATCACATTTTTATTTCGCTACATATATAAATATCACATTTTTATACTTGTACTTCATATATAAACTCATATTTTTATATCGTTGTTTTCATTATAAAAATCATATCTTTACTTTGTCAAAAATCATATCTTTATATTTTTAAAAAATCCTCTCTTTATATTTTAAAAAATCTTACCATTTCTATTTTTAAAACAAATGTGAATCTTCTATTTTATATTTTACAAAACTATTTCTATATTTTTATTTTAAAAAACCGATTTAAAAATAAGACTAAATGTATATATAAACTATATTTTTACTTCAAGCATTATAAAAAAAATTGATTTTAAACCATATTATTAAAAAAAACTATAAAAAAAACAATGCTAATATATATATAATAATTACCTTTCTTCCCTCAGTTCCTCACAGCAGAAAAGAACCCACCTGCTCTGCATCAACTTTCACCTGCGCGCGCGAAACCAGAAGGTCGGGCGACGATCCAGGATAACCATGCCGTAGAGCTTGGCGGCGTCGTCCATCGCCGGCGATATGGCGCAGATCGACCCCCTCCTCCTGCCGCAAATCTGATCTAAATGGGGCACCTTTGAGAGGCTATTCCTCTCGATTGACAAAATGATAGTCCAACAAATTTATATGGATTTGCAGATCCAAAAGAGATCTTTGATTTTCGTTCAGAGGGTTTCGAATTTCATTGCAAGGGTTGGGAGAAAAATGGGTTTAAAATCCTGAGTGATTTTCGCCGTTGATGGCTTTAAACGGGGGCGGGTTTGGAGTTTTGACCGAGAGAGAGAGAGAGAGAGTAGTTTGACCTAGGGTTAAGTAAAGGAATATATATATATATATATATTATTTTTATATTATTTACTTTGTAAATTATGTTTTTGCATTCGGATTCAAAATCAAACCTAAAGATTGTCGCCCCTAGCTAGATACCCTCATTCTGAACACAATAGGATATGTTTCGTAACCCAATTCGGCTGTTACGATCAGTTTTCGCTAAATTTAAAATATAAATCATTATATCTTAAATAACACACATTTTAATTTACCAGGGCCACATACTGACTCTAAAAATTCCATAAAAATTATTTCTAGCTTCGTATTGACGATACTGTCCTAATAAAGCTAATTTCGTCAAATTTGAAGACCGTTTGAAAAATGGCCATTTTCTGGTCGATCCAAATTGACTGAAACTGTCAAAACCCATTTTCTTTTGCCACGCTCCCATATTGATTCAGAAAATTATGAAAATTGGAATCTAGCAATAACTTGACATTCCGGATCCAACAAAAGTGGTTTCATCGAAAACGGAGGTTGCTTGCAAAATCTCCATTTTTAAGGGCTATATTTTCCATAGCAACCATTCTAAATTTTCAACTAGGCATAACTTTTTATTCCCGCTATGAAATTTGGATTTTTTAGATTCGTTGGAAAGATATATTCAAACAAATTCAAATATTTCTGGTTTCACTAAAATCTGTTTTATTTTGAATCGTGTACATTCATTTGAAATCGAATTTTCAAACTACCGCGCCATTTTCAATTCCTTTTATAATTAAAATAAATATTTATATTGTAACTTTGATTCAAATAAATATATACGTTCTAATTCTATTCCAGATAAATTTCTTGTCGTTATTATTTAAAATAAATTATTTATTTAAAATTCATTAAAACTGCTAAAATAAAAATTTTAAATTGGTTTTGATTTTCTGGGTTGTTACAATCTCCCCCACTTAAAATCTTTTCGTACTCGAATAGGAACGGAACCGAAAGTTATTTAACTAACCAACTCAACTTTTAGTTTCGCTTTCATTCTTCAACTTTTTAGTTTCTAAAAATTTCTAATTTTCCAAAAATTTGGCTAACACCCTAAATTTTTGAAAAATTTCGCCCTAACCTCCTTTGTACAGGGAGCACGGGAAAATCCTCAAACCGCCACATAGGCCCTCTCATCTCAAAAAGAAAAAGAAAAAGCCAAGCGGCTAGACAATCGGCTCATAAAATCATCCAAACCCAATAAATTAGTAAACACGTACCTATTTGTCGGGCATACAATTTTATTCCTCTTCCCTAGCCTCCTTGCTATGACCTGTTCAATATATATACATGTATATGTATGCATTTTCAAACAAATTCCAGTTCAATATTTGATACAATTTGGCTATATATACCGTTCTTTCACATAATTGTTTTATTAGATAACAAATAATCATACAACACAATCATCAATCAATTAGTGACTTAACGTTTCAAATTCATAATTTTGACATATATACAGAAAATCATGTTTTTGTTGCCAATTTAAAACAATAACCCTATCTAGTTTTGGGTTCTCACACCAGTCAATTGGAAATATATAGACATCCCACTTTCGAAACTCGAACATAAAACACTGATGATGTGTACACTATCATCAGTATCATCTCCGGGCGACTAGAGTGTGATTATATATCTATCCAGTATATTAAGACTTCGTATACACGTGGATCAGGCATACATGCAAAATCTTTATATACTTGATTGTCCATATCAATTAAAAATAAATATTCAAATACGAATAATATATTTTAAATTTTCAAAACAAAATTTGTTTTCATTTTGATTTTAAAAATACCATCATTACACTCGTTCTAGGATACTACTGATCCTATCTCTAACGAGTCATTCCTATTGGATATTACTAATCCAATCTCTGATGAATTCTTTTGTTTGGTTCTAACGTGTCTTGTTCTTGAGCTCTGTAAACCAAAGCTCTGATACCAACTGAGACGACCCGAACCTCCCCGTGAAGGAAAACCCGTATTGAATAGAGAACGCTATGAATCAGAACGCAAAAAGAAGAACATTTTATTATATATTACAACAATTCCATCAGAATACAAGAATATAACAGAGGATGAATAAATATTATACATTTGATAAATATCAGAGATTTAAATTACATTTAAATACATAGCAGCGGAAAAAAAATTACAAAACACAACTGAAAGAAATACACGGATACAGCGCTTTCGAATATCCCTTCAGCTATAAACCAGGATCACGTGAATATAATATCTGCAAGACCCAACTACTAGCTGCCCGTGTGGAAAATAGGGGCACCCAGATTTTAGGTTAAAACAATAAACTCCAGGTCAGTCATGTGATTGGTGTGAGAACTAAAACAGTTATTAATCTTCATTTTAAAGTTAGGTAAATCAAAGGACCAAGCCGTATAACACGGAATGGGTTTAAACCCAAGGATACCAGTGCATATAACAAACAGCACAATTCTAAATAAAGAAAATGAAGCTATTATAAGACCCAAGTCCCATCACATAATGCAATGCAAGCTAGAGGATAGGATTTTACCTTATAATGGCCAAATAATGCTTAATACGTGAAATTTAATCTTTTATTATTACTATAAGTGAAGAAAAAACTTCAAATATAAATGTATCAATCATAGGCGGCATGAGTGCCCCATCCCACTATGTTGCCATATATAGGATTACAATTAAAACCGAAATGTCGTATTGGAAGTTGGATTTCCATCATGAACCAAGGCAAGGGATCGTCCTTACCGCTTCGAGACTTTCTAGCCTGAGCCTCAGGGTCAGAGCGCATCGACCCTTCGGAGCCACAAGGCCGTTCCACATTTTAAGTGGATTAAAAATTCCCTGAACATGCATTTCCCCGCCCTATAGGGCGTAAACTGGTCATATACCGACCGAACCATCCATCGGCACCGTAGTGACTGATATAACCAAGGCGCCTCGCTTTCCATCAACCACATAAGTAAAATGTCAGGGCTTGTAAACGCTGACACCACCTCTAGCTAGAAAGAAACGCATGTCCTCCCTGGATCCTCTCCCGTTTTTGGTTCACACAGGGGTGTGAGGCTCACGAATTAACGCTGCACACAAAGCGGCGCTATATTAAAGCTATGCTTTGATCATCAACCATAAAACCTTGTTTTCAAAAATAGCCTTGATCCATGCAACTCAGCTTGCCACACAGGCAATTCATGCCATGTGACTGATATCCATCAATATATAACCTCTGAGCTCATACGTCTCAGGGAAGGGAATTAAGCAAGAGAATAAATTCTCCACCGCCAAAAAGATATATACTTAATGGAAATCAATCACACGCAATAAAATCCAATGTCAGATACAGTCCATTTACAAGTTCGTTCTGTGTAGTGTCCCGAAATTCCGGTATAATTTGAGCTGACCAAATAACAAAAGTCCAACACGAATTACACTGGAAACCAGAAAACTAATAGAAAGAAAACAGACGGTGAGAATAGATAAGATAGAAACTTAGAATAGAAGAAGAACATACAACATCAGAGTAGACACGAATCTTACAGCGGAACGAACAATATAAAATAGATACATAACTTTGGAATAAAATCAGTATATGTATACACTAACATTATCAGAGTATAACACTTACAACACAGCGGAAATAAACAATAGCTATATAAATGCTGCTGAAGCCTCCTGCTCCAGCTTTCCAAGTATATCTGTAAAATCCTGAATACTTGACTGCCCGTACAAAATTGGGCACCCAAGAGTTTAGAGAAAACAAAACAAAACAAACTCTGGGTCAGTCATGGGACTAGTGCGAGTAAAACAATTAAAAAACAGTTTGAGCAATTAAACGATATCTCATAAGACCACGCCGTATAACACGAAATGGGTTTTTCCCTTATGAGAATCCAAAAAAAATCTTTATATCAAAACTCTTTTTATATTATGATAGTGTCTATCAACCATAATATAATAATCATCTGCAGAAACGCTTTCATCTCACGTTCTACATGTATAGTATACAATCAAAATCGTGAGCACTTATTGGATAATGGATTACTAACTATGACAAGGTATGGAACCACCTTCCTAAAGTGTACCTCAAGAGAGGAATACACTAGGTTCAACAAGAACATCTTGCAACCCGGCCACACATGGCCGACCACTCATTTCACTTGAGTGTATCGAATGCATATCACCAACGGTTGGGATCAGCAACTGTTTCCTGACTGGGACAACATCGAATAGATTAAAGAATGAAATGAATATTTCTAGATATGTGATAATACACCATAATTGGAAGGAACCCACTTAGCCATGCTTCCTGCCCGATTTTTGTCATTTCCCGGTTGTGAGGCTAGAGGCCACGCTTATTTCTGACAGATCACACATTTATTCACTTTGAATGTCACATCTCATACCCACCAAACCACAAATTGATTTCCCAAAAAATACAATGGGTATACAGCTAAAAGAAACGAACTCCTCTGCCACCAAACGTACATACAATTGAAGAGCAACTTACGTGATCCGTTAAATATACTCTGTCAGACATTCTTCCATACAGGTTGTCCTGGGACTGGACAAACCGAAGGCACTATTCTGTAAATAGGACAGCCCTTGCATAACTCCGTCTTCTATTATCTTCATCATATTTGATCGCAACGCTAACGCCCATACAGAGTGGTTTTTTGATAATGAATCTGATCCCGGTCTCTCCATATTGACGACGGAAAAATGGTCAAAAACTTTGATAGTCGGTGAGGTAACTATCAAAGAAAAACACATATGCAAACAACGATATTATTTCCAGATGGAAATTATATCGATCAATCATCATTTAACGTTTATCTCTTTAGTTCATTACTTTATTTATTTCCTGTTTCCATATATTCAACATTCTATATTTTCTAAATTTAGAAAATATACATTATTAATCATTGGAAAACATTTCCATCTCTTTTTCATGTATCACTATCATTGCAGTATTCTTTCTCATCAACATTTCATTTTCTATGATTAGAAAATATCTCTGATTATATTTGGAAAAATGTTTCCAAAACTCATTCATTGGATTTAAACAAATGTTTAAATAAAACATATCTATGCCAGCTCAAACCATTTCCTTTATCAACTAAATTCACTTAACCAACCTTTACTATCGAACCTTAACCATTCCTTAGTTAAAAACGAAGCAAATCAAGTTGGGGTATAACTACCTTTTAGACCTTAACTGAACAACATTTCTAACTTTAAAAATAGACAAAGTTCACCATCTAAATCTTTAAGAAACTTCCATACGTAACTCTCGGATTCTATTTACGAATCCACTTCTTTTACAGAATATCATTTGATTTTAACAATAGGGTTATAATCCCATGCTTTTGAAATATAATAACTTCAATATAACTTTTATTTATTAATATGGATAAATAAACAAACAACTAATTTATTGATGAATAAATAATTCTTGATTAAAAAAGAAAGTGAATAGTACTTTCGAGAATTCGATATAATCGAATTCAACATATAATTCTCTTTCGAATAATCTCTATTCGATAACTCCTTTTCGAATAAACTGTATTCGATTAACTCTCTTCGAATAACTAATATTCGATAATCTCTCTTTCGAATAAACTATATTCGATAATCTCCTTCGAGCAAACTATATTCGATAATCTCCTTTAGAATATACTATATTCGATTACTCCTTTCGAATAAACTGTATTCGACTACTCCTTTCGAATAAACTATATTCGATTACTCCTTTCAAATAAACTATATTCGATAATCTCTTTTTCAAATAAATTACATTCGATTAACTCCTTTCGAATAACTATATTTGATTAACTCCTTTCAAATATTATATTTGAATAACTCTAATTCAACTAACTCTAATCCTACTAACTCTATTCGAATAACTAATATTCGACTAACTATTATTCAGTTAACTCTATTCAATTAACTCTAATCGATTAACTCTAATCAATTAACTCTAATTTCGGCTCCGTCCACGGTTGCAAATTTGAAAGTTCCATCGCTGAGCCTTCGTTGTATGGAATACAGGCCTTCCCAATGAGGAGCAAGACCTGCTGGTGGAGGGAATACCCGTTTTAAGATGAGCTCACCAATGTTGAGGTCCTTAGGCAAACGCTGGAATTGAAGTATCGGGCGACTCGTTGCCATTGGGTAGTAGCTCGGAGATCAACTTTGTTCCTCTTTTCCTCTAGCAAGTCGAGTAACCCTAAAAGTAAATCTTGGTTTGTTTTCGGATCAAAGTAGTGACTCGGTGAGATGGAAGTTTGAGCTCAATGGGAATGATGGCTTTGGATCCGTTGGTAAGGGAGAAGGGATTGTGTCCGGTTGTTGTCTTGTGGGTGGTTCGGTGGCCCATAGGGCTAGAGGAAGCTCGTATGCCCACATGCCCCCAGCCTCTTCAGGACGCTTCTTGATGATGGATTTAATGACCTTGTTAACCACGTCGACTTACCCACTGGCTTAGGGATGAGCCACCGCCGAAAATATCATTTCAATGTTGTGTCGCTGACAGAAAGCTTTGAATTCGGCGCTCTCGAACTGAGTGCCGTTCTCGAAATTGATATCTTGAGGGACCCTATATCGAGTAATGATGTTGCGTACAACGAAGTTGATTATCTTCTTGGTGGTGATTGTGGCGAGGGATTCGGCCTCTCCCCATTTGGTAAAATAATCAGCTGCGATGATGGCATATCGTGCCCTACCTCTGGTCATTGGAAGAGTTCCAATGATATCGTTCCCCACATGGGGAATGGCCATGGACTAATCATTTGCATCAATTCTGTAGGCGGGGCTCTCCGGATCATTGAGAAGCGTTGGCACTTGTCGCACTTGCGAGCATAGTCAGCGGCGTCTTGGTTGAGCATAGGCCAGTAATAGCCATGTCTGAGTATTTTTCTTGCCATGGTTTCTCCTCCAGTATGGTCGCCGCAATCCCCTTTATGTATATTCACTAGCACTTTGATGGCGTCGTGATGGGCTACGCATCTGAGTAACGGGACAGAGAAACCTGTACGGTAAAGCACTCCATCCATAAGAAGGTAGCAAGCTGATTGGCGGGTGAGTGATTGTCTTTCCTTGTAGCTTACTGAAAGGGTCCCATGCTGTAGGTAATTCCTAATTGGTGTCATCCAAGATTCAGGTTCGGATTCGGCTTTCATGACCGCCTCGGCTTGTGTTTGCTTGATACTAGGGGAGTTGAGCACTTCGACGAGGACGAACCCCAAGAGTTGTGAATCCTCGGATCCTACCATTTTGGCTAGTAAATCGACTTTTTCATTTTGTTCCCGGGGAATGTATGTAATGACGAATTGGTCAAAATAGATCAGTAATTTCTAAACCTGGTTTATGTACAAGGCAAGTCGTTCCCCTTAGCTGGATATTCTCCTTGCAGCTGGCGCACGATGAGTCGTGAATCGGAGAAAATTTGTCTTTAATTTGAGCTCAATCGCGATTTTAAGTCCGGCTATAAATGCCTCATATTCCGCTTCGTTGTTGGTAATAGAAAATTTTATCTTTAGTGCGTAGTGTATCGGGCGTTCCTCGAGAGGGATAAGCATGACTCCGGCCCCAGAGCGCTTACTTTTGGAGGACCCGTCCATAAACATTTTCCATTGGTTGTCGAAAGCTTCAGTGTTCTCCGTAGGAGTATCCTCGAGAGTCGTGAATTCTACTATGAAATCGGCGAGGGCTTGTCCGAGAATGGCCCAACGAGGAATGAATTTCATCTCGAACTGGCTTAGCTCGACACTCTATTTTAATAGTCGGCCGGACGCCTCGGGTCATTGAAGGACCGGACGTAGCGGCTGGTCGGTGAAAACCTTTATGGGATGAGACTGGAAGTATGGTCGAAGTTTCCGAGAAGAAATCAATAAGCAAAATCCCAACTTTTCCCGCTTTGGGTAACTCTTCTCTACACCCATTAATCATTAGCTTATGTAGTAGACGGGCTATTGGATGCAATCTTAGAGGCGTATTAATGCCGAGCTGATTGCCTACGCAGAAACTTCCAGATAAATATATAAGTCCTCATGGTCTATAGGCTTATATAAGATAGGTGGTCGCTCTAAGTGATCCAAAAGTTCCTTGAATGCAGAGACACATTAGGGGTCCACTCGAAATTGCGTTTCCCTTTCGAAGTAAATCGAAGAAAGGAATGCACTTGTCGGTGGCCTTAGAGATGAATCGACTCAAAGCGGCGACCTTCCCGTTCAAAATCTGGACATCCTTGTTGATGTTCTTAGGGATTTGGATGTCTCGAATATCTTGGATTTTTTATGGATTGGCTTCGATTCCCCGGTAGTTGACGATGAAACCCAAGAATTTTTCTGAAGCGACTTCGAAGGAGCATTTTAGGGGGTTGAGATTCATGTCGTACCAGTGGAGTACATCGATTTCAGAGAGGTCCTGGACATGATCGTTAGAAACTTTTGATTTTACCAACTTGTCATCCACATACACCTCCATGGACTTTCCAATTTGGTTTTTGCATAGTCGATTATCCATTCGCTGATAAGTGGCGCCGACATTCTTGAGACCGAAGGACATGAAACAGTAGTAGTAATGTTCAAGGTCGGTTATGAAAGAGGTATGATTTTGGTCATGAAGATTCATCGGGATCTGATTCTAGCTTGAGTAGGCGTCCATAAAAGATAGCAACTGGTATCCGGCGGTTGAGTCGACTAGTCGATCGCTCTTCGGGAGCGGGAAACTGTCCTTGGGACATGCCTTGTTTGGGTCGGAGAAGTCGACACACGTTTGCCACTTACCTTTATATTTTTTAACCAAAAATAGATTGGAAACCCATTCCAGGTAGTCGGCTTCGCGGATGAAGTTATTGTTGAGCAAGCGATCTACCTCTTCCTTGAGTGCCTTGGACCTCTTGGGTTCCAAGAAGCGGCGTTTCTGTTTGAAAGAAGTCATTGTAGGATCTATGCTTAGAGAATGGCAAGCGACCGCAGGGTCGATGCCCCTCATTTCGAAGTGAGTCCATGTGAACACGTCTAAGTTAGCCTTCAAAGAAATCTATACGACCCTCTCTGATTTCTGGATGGAGGTGTGATCCTATCTTTAACACCCGTGATGGATCGTCGGGATTAACGGGAATATCCACTGTGGGTTCAACTGGAGTGGCCCTCTCGTACTCGGGCTCTTCGTCCTTCCGGGGGTCGAGGTCATCGGAAAGACAACAGTGGCGCCTGAGCCAAGGCCCAAATGCCGCTGATTGCTATGCGGATGCAATCTTGGTGCAAAAAGGTGTGGACATAGCTTTTCCCTTGGCCTGATTGTGCGCATTCTTCCATTTTATCGCCTAACATTCTCTAACATTGGCTTGGTCGCCACTAACTGTTCCAATCCCGTTTTCGGTCGGGAATTTCATTAGGAGGGACCATGGTGACAAGCAGACCCGAAATTCTGAGGAAGGGACGTCCGAAGAAGACGTTGTATGGGGAGATGGTGTCAACAACCACGAAGGTGAGGATTCTGAATCGGATTCGGTCCCTAGTTCCGAGTTCGACTGGTAGGTCAATGATTCCTACCAGACAACTGGAAGCTCCGTTGAAGCCGTGGATCGGCGCATGGCATTGTTTGAGATTCTTTGCCTCTAATTTCGTCTGGTCATAAGCAGCTTTGAAAATGATGTTGACCGAGCTTCCTGAGTCAACCAATATTCTTCGAACGGATGCGGCATCAATTTGGCCGTGATAACCAGAGGATCGGTGGTCGGGATCTCAATTCCCATAGAATCCCTTTTGCGGAAAACGATGTCGTCCTGCACAGTTTTCTGGAGTTTGGCTGGGATGGATTCGTTAGGAGTGGAGCAAGCCTCAAAAGTGGCATGCTTTATGAAACTCACGTATTCTTCCATTTTTCGGAAGCTGTCATGTGTGGGGACAGGCCCGCCACATATAGTGTTGATCACAATCCCTCGCCTTGGATTAGATGGACCTGGAGCTGTCTTGGCGGCTGCCTGAGGTGTAAGCGCCAGGGGTTTTGAATTTTCTTCAGCAGGAAAGGGCTCTTGGATGTATTGCTCAAGTCGTTTCTCGTGGATAAGCTTTTCAATTACATCCCTGTGCTGGCGGCATTCATTGGTGTTATGCCCATACACGTCGTGGTATTGGCAGTACCTCCCTCTATTTTTCTCGAGGTCAGTAGATTCCCTGGTATGCGAATTCTTGTATGGAAAAGTGCTGCATGTCTCCAAGTAAATAGTACAGTGGGGTATATATCTCGTAGGCTCGGTAAGGGTCGGGCTTCCTTGGCTCACTCAGGGACGAACCGTTAATCCGGCCACCTTGCCTGCCATTATTCGGTATTTTCCTGGAGGAACCCACCCCCTTGTTCGGATCACAGGGATCTCCTACTTATCTCCCTCTGAGGTCGTTATTTGCAGTGTCCGCTTGAGAATTGTTGGGATGACTGGTTTCGGAGCGCCGATTCCGTCTTGCTTCCTCTTGGCATAAGTACTGCCCCGCCTTTTCGTAGAAAGTATCGAGGCTTTTGGCTACTTCCGATCGATCCGTGCCCCGAATTCGAAAGTAGGAAGGAAACCTTTTGCTAGCTGAAAGAGTATGGTGCAAGGGTCCGGATCCTCGATCTCAGCGAGGGCGATGTTAAATCTAGAGAGGTAGCTTTTGAGCGACTCAGCAGGCCCTTGATATAGGTTGGAAAAAGTGAGGGTGTTCTTTGGAGTTAGAATATGCATCCTAAATTACTTGCTCAAATGTGTTGCTAACTGGACGAAGTTGTTAACAGAATCGAGTGAAAGGCGAGAGAACCATAACAGAGCGGTTCCTGATAGAAAGAAGGGGAAGCATTTGCATTTGACCGGATCGTTGCCCCAACTCGAGTCCATTTGCTATTCATATCGATTTAGGAAGGCACAGGGATTGGTGGTGCCGTCGTAGAGCAGCATCTGTGGCATGCTGAAGCGTAGTGGCCACTCAGCTTCGTTCACCCTTCTTGTGAAGGGGTTGCGCCTAATGTGCGCCTCCCATGAATCATGCACATTCCCTCGCATTTCCCTCATGATCCTTCGGACCATGTCGGGAAGATAAGTTGGATGGGGATCCGCCGTTGGGATCCATGGGTTTTGACGAGGTTCTAGAGTTCTGTTGTGAGGGCGCCTTCTATGGTGGATGTCCGGGTCGTCTTCTTCCATGTTCTCGACATTTATAATCGGATCCTGGTATGGATGATGAGGTGGAGTAGGTTGATGCGGATCCTGTTTGGGAAGAGTGCGGGCCGCCGGAATAGTAGGTCCATCATCTCGATGGGCGACCGTCGGGTTTTGTCGAGGAAGGGGTTGGTTAGTAGGACCTGGTCTGTCATTGATGATCAAGCGAGAGCGATCTTGGTATTGGGTTCCATCGCTACATGTGACTACAGCTCGGTCGCCGTTGCAAATGGCATAACCATTGCCATTGTCGTTGTCAACACTACAACAAAATTGTGTTTTCATAGCATTTCAAAAACGCTATTATATCCAAAAATAGTGTTTCAGAGAACGCTATGTAACGATATGCTATGTTTGCCCGTCAACTTTAAATAGCACAGAGAAAAACGCTATAGAAAATAAATATTCTATAGCGTTCGTCTTTGCTATTAAACGAAAACGCTATATGAAATCATAACCAACTGCTGCCTATTATAGCATTTTTTACCTGTTGTTATAGCATTTACTAAGCTTCTACTGTAGCGTTTCCTAGTACTCCTTAGCGTTTATCACTACATTCTTATAGCGTTTGTTATACATGTCTAATAGCGTTTGTTGATATAATTTGATAGCGTTTTAGAAATCCTATAATCTCAATACAATTTTATAGCATTTACCACCATTTCAGCTTTTTCATTAATTTTAAATACATACATATCATTCAAACAATATTCATATATATCATTATCTATTTCTCAAATGTATACAAGCATAACACATTTTTATGAACAACAAACATGTAAACTATGACATAATATTTCTAACATCATTCAAACAACGTTCATATATTCAAACTTAATATTTCACACATACAATTCAAACTACTTCTCACATATCCAAACTTAAAACATTTCATACATATTGATCAACTCTTCCATGTCCATGATACATTATATATACTTGCATTAACAAATTACTTACACAGTAGCCAAATGCTTGATTTAATCTTCCTTTGCTTTTGATATTTTCTCCAATACATAAGCAATTTGGTCCTGTTACAAAAAAAATAAACAATATTTAGCTCAAAAGTAAACTGATGAGGATCACTAGTAAAATGGAAAGAGCTAAACTTAAGTAGCATGATAGTAGAACACTCTGCTATAACGATGGACATCATGGATGGAATAAACATATTAGTTTTATCTATACATAGACATTGTTAGTTGGTGGTGATTGTTAGCATATATGCAGCTTGTCTGATCAAGCGTCTGCATCATGCATCACATTTGTGCGAACTAATCAGAAAAACAGTGGAATGAACATAATTATAACAGGCTGCAACTTTTTAGCCAATTCAAAGTCACGAGCACCCATCAGTTAGTCAAAATTCATTGGTTCACGGTTCTAGATAAACTCATGAAACTCGGTTCCTTCCTCCCATTTTATTTCTTCTTCTTTGTAACTCTTCTATCGCGTTTGTTCTACCATTGCCAAAAAACATATTCACGCAACTTTGAAAATCAAATAAAAGAATGTGCTACAAAAATGCTATGTGTTTCATTTTGATTCATGCGTAGCCTATAGCATGCATCCCTATCCTTAACCTTTTTCCCTTCTTTGCTTTTGAAACCTGTAGTCATAAGAGAAAAAGATGGTTATGCTAAAAAACGAATGTGTGTAAACAAAAAAGCGTGCTACTTCTCTTCCCAATTTTTCATGTCTTACTCTTCTTTTCTCTCCCTCCTTTTATATTATTTCCACGCAACCCTTCTCTTCATTTATATCAGTTCCTAAGGTAATCATCATAAACATTTTTTTTTCATTTCATTTGAACCTCAAATTCTTGATTCTTGCTCAAATCCTTTTATATCACAGACATCAGAGGAAATTGCAAAATTCAGTCGTATTTGAAATAAATGTAAACAACTTTTGCTGATGTAGCCAGCAGTCTGCTACTCCAGTCTTCAAAAGAGCAGTTCCCAGTTTCACGTATGGTGTTTTATCATACATTTTTTCCTGTCCATACTAATCCACAATTTTCCCCAATAATATTCACCATGTATCAATTATGAAGTATATAACAGATCATATTTAAGAACCTTTAAATATTCCGAGACTGCAAATCCTCCAACCAAACCACTTAACCATCCCATTGCCTTGCCACAAGCACCATCTACCTCCATTTTCCCAAAAACCATTGCAAACTGCTTCAAAGTTCAAATTTCACTTCTCTCATCTACTCCTGTACATTAACTCCATCAGCAAATCAGCAGTTCATACAAACCATCAACCAAAGCCAGCCTCTTCTGTATAGACACCAAATTTTGCTACTACAACAAATACAATGTTAACCAACCTTGCCACTTCCGCGAAAACTGTCAAAGATACTGGACTGCCGGAGGCATTATGAGGAATGTCCCAGTCGGGGCTGGAAGACGTAAAAACAACTACATTTGATTATACACAAGCAAAACCAATCTTCGCCGGATACTACCCACTCTGACCTGTGTTGCTACACACAAATTGCCACCTCGAACACCTCTTCCACCGCCAACAAAACCACCGCAACTACCGCCTACTACACCATCTCAAAACATTTGAATGTTTATACCCTATTTAAATTATCTATTTCGATATTTATACCCTATATAAACAGTAACTTTTATTTAATCTAATTCATTTTTATTTACTAAATTTTTTAAGTTGATTTTCATTTTTGTGCACACATATCTGAAAAGAAAAAATATAGCATTGCGACTTTAATTATACTATTTCTCTAATTACAGTTCTCAACTAAAAAAAAAAGAGTATTTCAATAGTGACTTCTATATTACATATTTTCTCTATTATTTACTATTTATTTTTACATTGTACATTCTCTTTTCATTTTCTTATCTTTGATCTGTCATTTTCTTTCCATTATTGCAATTTTGTGTCTGGTCTATAATTTATATTAACGGCTACACACACACACATACATGCATTATATATATATATATATATATATATATATATATATATATATATATAGAGAGAGAGAGAGAGAGAGAGAGAGAGAGAGACATACATTTTACATTCTCTAATCTGCCAATGGATGTTTATGCCCTAGCTTATATCTCTACATTATTTATTATTTTCTTTCACTAATCTCATCTCAGCTTTCAAAATTTTAGAAAACACCCAATGACCAACTTTATCCAATTTCATGTGAGTGAAAGAAATAGCTTTTTTTTTTATCAAATCAGTGAATTAATCATCAAATCAAATGAACCCACATCAAGGTAGGCATAAGGCAGCGAACAAAAAAAAGGAGATTTAAACTTATAGTTAAGGCATCAAGCTAGCTTTATCCTTCTGATCAGCTAACAACTTTAACATTGGTTACCTATATAAAAGTGGTAGAACATCAAATTTGTATATATCTTGAAATTTTATATCTATAAAAGAAATAATGCTTACTTACTAGAACTATATTCTGTTTCAGCTTTTGAGGAAGATTTTGTATAGAGCAAAGCTGAAATAATGATAAGAAGAAGAAACAATAAAGATTAAAAAAAATCACAAGAAAATGTACACACATATGACAATAGGTGATTCGAAAATAAGTTGGGCAATTCTTGACTATGCTATTATTTCAAGCCACAGGTATAATTCGCACAACATAACTTTGACGTTCTGTATTCATATAAAATCATATTCATCTATCAAAACATAGCAATGCTTGTATTTATTAAAAATATTCTACAACAAACTATAATATTGCAACACTGATATTTCTTCACTATCAATGAATTTGGTGTAGCTGATATCACATACGCAGAAGCAAACAAAGAAATTTTAAACTAAGTAAAGAGAATTTTTTTGCAATATGACCAACTATACCTTGAATTTTTTATTGAAAGCATTCATAGTGCCTAAAAATAATAAGGATCGGTATTTTACGAAGAAAGTGGAAAGCTACAATGACATTGAAAGTACTTTCAGTATTTTGTAAGTAAAGTTTCAAATTTATATGAAATCCTACCCAATTTCATGCACGACTTCTTCCAAGATTGTGTATACGTGTGTCATGTGACATGAAGTCTGAAATCGACAAGTATAAGAATTCAAGCAATAAATATCAAGACATGTTCAAGAGTTCAACTATAAGACTAAAGAAACCTTAACTCGATGGAAGAAAATATTTCAGTAGTAAAACATGACAAGGATCAAGTAGAACACTTTGAATTATGTAACCAACTAGTCGACCACCGATGGGCGTATTTGGGAAAGAGTGTTAGAACATATTAGTAATGAATGTCTAACTAGTTTGTTTACTAAGTTGTTTATGGAAGTAGTCATTGAATTCTTTGTGAAGTTGTTTTTGGTTTTCTCTGTTGTGTTTGTAAATTAGTAATGCTTGATCGAGTGGTGCGCTTCTTTTAGTTGCGTATGTGTATACGTCGAATATGCAGTGATACGAAGATTCTGCATAGAGCATTTAACACTGTTAATGAATTCATAAATTATATCATAGGTGTTGTAAAACTGACTAATGTTGATCACCATAATTAAAATTTGTTTTCCTATATAATTTCCCTTATTTGATGCTAAGAAGAAGTGTGAATTAGATTTATTATTAATGTTTGATTTTCCATTTGTATTCTTCATGTTTCATCATTCGACTATTTTCGAATTATTTATGTGCAATCTAGTTTATTATATAGGCTCATCTATATGATTTCAAGGAAAATTTTACATAAATATTAATTATTCCATCGTAACATTTTGATATAGCTCTGATTTTTTCGAAAATGGCTCGGTTATCATCGTTATTCCGGAAATTGATGCTTTATCATCAAGCTTGTGAAAATATATTTGAGACAATTAAAGTAAAAAAAATCTCTCAGCAAAATGAAAGAATCATGGGTTCGATCATATGATATTTGATGGAAGATAGAATAGAATTTATTTACGTTGTTTTGAAAACAAATTTCTGTTAATTGCATATCACGAATGAAACCAGATTATCTCATGAATCTACACATATATCTTGCTATATATTCACTGATTATATCCTTTTGTAAATACACTGCTTCAATGCCTATATAAATAATCACTCTCTATGTACAAATCCATCAGATACAGCACACTCAAGCTTAACTACTCAATTCACATTCACGCCCGATCTATCAGAAAACTAGGAGTTTAGAAAGCAAATAAAAGAGAATGGGTGTTCTATCTCTATTTCCAAATCTATCCAAAATAATTTGTAAGGATCACTCACCTTCAACATTGATCGATGATTATCTTGCTCGTATATCAGTCAGTTTAGGTCACAATAAACCAAAGTAGCCTCAAGTTCATCAGTTGTTAAGCTATAAGAAATAAACTTTATCAACGTCAAGTTGTGCATTGGTTTCTTCCTATCAGTATTCATGCTATTGTTTCAACATCCCATCGGCATCTTAAAGTTTCATATAACTTTATCAGAAGTGTGTATACATTTTCTTTTCCAGCAGGTTGCTTAGCCATATATCTACTTACGTTTATTTTTTCTGAATATAGATAAATCAGTTACCGCCTATAAACTTGTATAGATATATTTTTTTCCAATTTAGTTCGTTTCTCTGAAGTTACCACAGAATGAAACAACTTCAAATATATATCATAAATAAGTTTGTTTCTACTAACTCAATTCTAAATTGTGGCATGTATTTTTTAGCAGAATTTGCATCAAGCAGCACAAGGATAATTTTTCTAATGAAATTGCATTAACGTAATTTCAAACTGCTTTAATATAAAATGCCTAATCAACAATAGCTTGGTAGATAAAGTGCCACTAATTCAAATAACAACTGGTATGACGTTTTGAACAAATTTTATAGGTCACGGATACAAATCTTTGAGACATTAAAATATGTGCTCTACCTGAATACTGTTATCCCCACAAAAAAGGGTTAGCATGCATGCCTATCTTCAATATGTCTTGAAAATGAGTTATTCTTCTATAACTTTCAACATGAGGTAAACTGAAGGAAATTCCATGAGGTATTATGAGTGCATTCTAATTAACATTTTCATATAGCTGCCTGGGTGTCCTTTTGATATGGCAAAATCATCATTTTATTTTTAATTTAGTCATTTCTATATTTGCTAAGGACAAATTTGGACCTTCCAAAGGGTTTTTGTGCTTATTATTATTCTTCTATAAGTTATTCCGCACAAGCATGCTTTTAACAAATAAATCACTTTTTCAGTATTTTCAGTCCTAATATTTTTGGCAAGAACTTATTACTAGCAGTGGAATATTAATATACGTAACACCGGTATATTTAATTTTACGTTCCAATAGTAGATTAAAATCTATATTCCAAGCAATCCTTTTTTTTAACGGTAAACAGTTGTATGTATCATATAGAGAATTCTGTACATAATCTTCCAGCAAACAATCAACATTTTATACAAATCTCCCTATCAAATATTCTGCAAATCATCTCTCTGCGATAAATGTATGCAAAAGCATACATAAACTAGACTCGATATCAACCAAGTATATGCAGTGTTTACGTATAACAAGTATGCAGTTAAAGTTGTGCTTTAAATAATTTAGCATGCTTCAATTTTTGTCCAATATCAAGTTGTTCATGTCCAAAAGCTTCATATTCAAAACCAAGTCAAAATTATGCATACAAAAGCTTCACACATTTGATGTTTTTGTAATTCACTCTCGAACATTAAAAAACAACCATCTGATGTTCCTAACCTTTATAAGCTCATAAACTCCATTAAGCTAAGTTGTTCATGTCCAGTAAAAGCTTTAATGCAGACCAAGTCTTCCAGTAGTCTACGTCTTAAAAACAACCATATCAATGTCAATAAGTTTCATCATATATTCTTGTCGTGGCAGTCACAAGGCAAATTCCCACCCACCTCGAAACCCAAATATCTAAAATAAAACAAGTCATCAACAGTTCGTATATTTTACAGAAATGACTAAGCATGTGCAAAAGCTGATAGGAAAAAGGTTGAAGAATACAACCACTTTTTTGTCTAATGGCAAGGGATTCAGTACCATCATAGTACCAGTACATGATTTAAATTTCAGGAGCTAATATAAGGTTTTATTTGATTCTCACAAAAATGGGGTAATCAATCTACATCTGGTGACCAACTATCATACAAGAACATATCATTGGTGTAGAAACAATATATAAGATAGAAGGATATAAAGCTATGGATATAACAAAATACATACTTCAAAAGATTATAGGTTGCTCAGATGAATTTCGATAGCTCTTTCTACCCACTGAAAACTGCCGATCAGGTAGTTTATTAACAAATGAAGAAATTTTAGTAGATTTCTTGATTTCTTCTGCATGTCGACAAAAATCCATTCAGTTGACCTCAATAAAAGACAAAGTTGGAAAGGAATGAACTGTAAATAAGATTGAGGAATCAATGATAAGACAACAGATATTCCACAATTAACAAAACCTTATACCTCTGTGTTAGATCACTACTTCAAGTTGAAAACATGAATATTCGAAAACAGTAAGTATGAGAATATGTGATGAGATTCAGACCAGAGGCTTTGAAATCAATCTTTATTATTTTATAAACTACTATACCAAAAGCTTCACACATTTAAAACCAGCATGCAAAAGCATGTGGATGTTTGAAACTGATATGTTTTAGAACTCATATGCATGCCACAATAAGAATTTATACAAGATCTATTCTTTCTAAATATAATTTTGTATACACATTAGGGCTGAAGAAGATATACTCTTTTTTTTAAATGTGTCTCTTGTTCAAGTATTTGCAATAATGTAATATTAAAGTCACATACCTGGGAGAACTTAACTAAAATATGGATTTGATAACTATTTGAAACAGAAAAACGATAATTGAAGTAGAGGACTTTAAATCTTTTAAAACCAAACATGTTTGTAAAACTTAAGTTCATTCATTAGAAACTGATCTATGTAATCAATTCAACTTATGTACTAAAAGTTCTCACAACACTAGAATTCACGAATGCTCAGTAATAGCATATTTCTGAAACCAATTATTATGTTAAGAATTAGACGCTAATATCTTTAAACTTATACATTTTAGCATATCATATATTTCAGAGGCTCATATATACATTATTTCAGAATATATTTGAAAATAATTTTTCATCTTCAGAATAAATAGTTGATTCATGAATTGGCAAATTGTAAAAAAGAACTATTCACCTAGTTCAGTGTTGAGTCTGATAGTATAAATATTACCATTCTCGTTCTACAACATATTCGGTTATGATAGGATTTCCTCTAGTTTTTATTGATGTCCAACTCAACTCTTTGTAACCACCACTTTTTATCATATCAAGAAGTCACACTTCTCCAACACCTCAAGATTTTTCTCCCACACCTCAGGATCTTTTTATTTTGATTATATGAAATTATGAATACATTTTTCTTTACTTTGTATTATTCTGTTATTTTTATTTTAGAACTTGATTACTAACATAAGCCTTTTATCAGAATTCCTGGCACTCATACATTTTTTAATCTCTTGATACGATTGATCTTAAATAATATATATGTTACTTCATACTTGATAAATTATAAATTACAATATGATACAAAATAGCAGATCATATTTACCACTTGCTGAATATAGTACTTCTATAGTAGGGTCCAGGTGTTAAAAGAACTCACGGCAACTTGCTTTCTTCAACTGTTCTTCTTGTCACAAAACAACACCTTTAAATTTTATTCTGTTATTCAGAATTTTCGATTCAATTCAATTCAGACAACACCTTTAATTCAATTCAATTCAAACAAGTTGAAACCCACGCAGCAGTTAAATATTATTAATAAAAAAAATTCAATAATCATATCAAGGAACCGTAAAAAAAATATGTGATAAAGCTTGTAGTACCTGTAGTGCCCTTCACGATTTTCGATTTCCACTCTGTGATTTTGGGAAAAATGACCAAAGCAATTTAAGGAGCGGGATCAATAGCGATTTTGTTGGAAATGACAACGACCGAACTATAGTCACTTTCGTTCTTCCGATGAAGGAATGAAGGCTTGAATTTAGGAATGGTGATGTTGGGTATGTGGAAATGACATTAGCAAGATTGATTTTTATTTATTTATTTATTTTGATAGGGGAGGCGACGAAGATTTAGGAATGAACGATTTAGGTTTCTGGAAATGACAAAGGAAACTGGACAAAAAAAAGCTTATTTTATTTCCTTCCCGCACAACAATTTTTTTTCCCGCCTATCTTTAGTTAGAACAGCGTTTAGTACGTAAATACTGATTTGAAATAACGTTCCAACCTTAATCCATTGGAGCATGTAAAGGACCCTCTCGGGCAACGCTTCTCAATATAGATATAAAATAGTCATTTTGTTGCAGTGCAAGGTCGTTAGTTCGGACGATGACGTTGTTGATGAGGCTAAACCTCCTTCTTTGATGCGGGTCCCTCGATTGGAAGAGGATGTTTCCGAGACAGTTGGTTGAGGTCGAGCATTGTTCCAAGAAAGTTGAAGTCGAGCGACAACGCGCTGACTTTCTTGAAGTTGGCGCATAAGGTCGATGTTATTCCTTAATGCTTGATTGAGCTCGACGGCCGTGTTCTTATATTTTTCATTAAGAGATCGGATCTGAGCTTGTGTCTTGGGCGCTTCAGGGTCCACAATAGGAAGGATGTCTTCATTAGTGGCCAGAATGTCCGCTGGTTGAGGTTGTTGGGATGTCCCGGCCTCGGCTACGGCTGAAGAGCCGACCATTGCGTTCCTTGGTCACTTTGCCATCATGAGCGGACTCGGCGGCAAGTTTAGCAAGGAATCTCCAGCTCATCGAAGGTCGAGATGGTAATATTCAACAAAGGCGCAAAATCCGAGTTTTCTCAATGTGTGACACTCCACGTCCGTTAATGTCACTCACAAAGGGAATGCATTAAGTTTCGTAAAGCGTTATAGGTAAACAGACGCAGATTATTATAAGACAAATATAAATAAGATAGCAGCGGAAATTCAAATTTTTATTTCAAACCCAAATCATACATCATGGTCCAAAATACTATAAATCACAAAAACCATTACAATAACATAACTTCTGTCTTGTACCATCAGAGTACATAAATATAAAAAGCATAACATAATTCCCCAATAAAATAGCTAAGCCATAGTAGAGATAAGAACTTGACTCATACTTCGAAAGCAGCTCTAACGAGATGATATCTGAGTCCATACTTCGTATTCTAGTAACAGGTTTTAGGCGTACTCTAGTAACGGGTTTAAACCCAAAAAAAATTAGCCGGTACCTAAACAGGAATAACGGGGGTTAGTCCCAACAAAAATACAGGTACCCCACAGAACATACTGGACTACATGTACCCTATTTACTACCCTAGTCGATTGGCTCCATACTCCGTAGATACCCTGTACTGGCCCCACAATAGGGTGTATCATTCCCTAAAGTGGCAACCCTTCATTTCCCGAATGTGCAGACTACAACAATACAGGCTTTCCATAGCGTTTAAAAAACGCTGTTGTGTCATACCATAGCGTTTCAGAGAACGCCATGTAACGACATGCTATGTTAGGCCTTCTGTTTTAAATAGCAAAAAATAAACGCTATGAAAAGTGATATTTCTATAGCGTTTTACGTTTGCTATTGACCAAAAACGCTGTATAATATATCACCTGATACTTACTTTTTATAGCGTTTATCTGTATGTTTCTATGGCGTTTGTCCCTATGTTTCTATAGCGTTTGTTTAGTTATATCATAACATTTCCAATGTATGTTTCTATAGCATTTTCTATTCAATAGGGTTTTTTAAATGTTATTGCCTTTATTATTAATTTCTAAATTTTATTTTAGCTTTTTACATATATATGTATATATTTGTGCGCATAACATATTTTCACGACGACAAAATATATAATTTACAACATAACATTTCATACATACTATTAAAATAACTTTTCATATATCAAAACATTGTACTTCAGACACATCATTCAATCAACTCTTACATATTCAAACTTAATATTTCTTACATATTATTTTATCAATTTTTCCATATCAATATATCATACAATTTTGCAATCAACAAGTTACTTACAAAGCGGATAAACGGTAGATCTAATCTTGCTTTGCTTATGGTATTTTCTCCTTATCATCGATAATAACGGTCTTGTTAATGTCAAATAAACAAAAAAGAAATTAGTAATTGTTATATCATATATTCTCAAAGTTTAAAAAAAAAGAAGGAGAAGAAAAGAAATATAACTAAAACATAAAATATTATACACTAATACAAACGATTGCAGTTAATTAGCATTCGAACATGCAACAGCTTCTAAATACAAAGCTAACAGTTAGTAAAAATTTAACTACTTTTATATAAACTTAGTCAATACTTGATAATTTATTATTGCTATTAGTATGAACTAAGTTAATCATCATCATCGTTATTTTAAAGTTAACAAACATAGCTAGGCGGAATCTTTAATTTTACTACTTATCTGGTTCAATTCACAGAGAGCCCATTATCTTTTATACAGTGAAGGCGGAATCTTCAATTTTACTTCAAAGCTGCATGTATTGTGCTTGAAGATGTCAGAATAATTAGGCAGTAGAATCTGAAATGTAACCAAGAATCATGATTCATCAATTCATTAACTCATTGTATGGAGGACTTTGTTTATTAATTACCCATGAGGGAAAAAGGATGCAACTAATAAGTTTACAAAAAATATATTTAATACTTCTTAACATTAATTTTTGTATCAACAGTATTATACATTAATATATTCTCTTAATGAATAAGACATAAAAACTCAAAATGCCATGTAAAATTTGTTCCAGTGTCTGTACTTAACGCCTCCATAGTATTAGAAAAAGGAAAAAAGAAACATCTGATGAAGGCATCAAGGTATCTGTTTCTGTTTTAAGGTAATCTACAGGGTCTTAATATAAAGCTGTCATATTTTGCTCTACAACTTGTATTCATATTTTAAGTTATCTATTTCTGATCCCTTTCTATAGTTTCCTTTTTAAGCACTGACATATAAGGATCTCCTGGCGTAAGAACAACCTGGAACAAGTGGAAATTTTCAAAAGTAATATTGCATTTTCTATGCAAATATTGACGACTCTTATAACTACTTTGTGTATGTATCTTACTGAATTAAGGAACCTTGGTCTTCAGTATAATAATTAATTGGAGATGAGAGTGAAGATCAGCAAGACAAAAAAGTCTGCACTGAGTGTAAAGTAAATTATCTGATCCTACTGCATATGCAAGTTACATGTAATCTAACATAATACCAATTATAATTTAGAATAAAAATAGTGAACATAGTATCAAATAATAAAACTTGAAAATTGTAAAATTATTGAAATGATATGTTACCTAGATTTTTGAATTCCTTGCAACTCAATGACCCAACCATTCTATAGAATCTGAACCATAACAATGGGACTACAACAAGTTTAGATATTTTCTCAGATAGTTCCCATTCTCTCCATTGAGATTCGGTCAACCTTTTGATCTCAGGAACATCGCAAGATGAATAAATGGTTGTGTGTTTATATATGAAAGAAGCATTATATGAAGTAGTCAACATGGAAGAAATGAAACTGGAATGTAGATATAGACATACCTACAATGTACACATTAGGTCTGATAATTTTTTATTCATAACCTGAATTGTTAAAATGATAAAACAAAGATTATATAAATAAATAATCTAATCTTATCATGATGAATCTCATGTGTATATCCACAAGTGTTTGTGTGCCTTACATAAAGAATAATCTCATGTGTACACAAACTCCTTTTTCATACTTTTTGTTCAACTGGAAACCCAAACTCATCAGCACCCTATCACACTTCCTTGCGGACTCCATCATGACTGCAATGACATAGGCACAACCTGAACCAATTAACAAACTTTCTCAAATCTTTCTCCTTAGACTAGCAAACTCCATCCCAATCTCGGCTTATAAATCACCAACCAAATAAACACCATCACACCCTCCGCAAATCACAATCCCCACTCGCACACAACTAGCAAATTTCCAGTCAAGTACCTTTCCTCACAACTGAGTCCACTCAAGTGCATCCTGATATTGAAAACATCAATCATAACCCAATCGAATGCCCCTCAAACTTCTTTGACCACTTTATACCTAAAATAAAAAAAAGGATTATATTATATATGAGCAACTTTATCATGCAATTTTCTGAAGCCTCAATGATAAAATAGAGACTAAACATGTCTTTTTTTCCTATTGAACACTGTATGACCAAGAGTGTAACAATAGGAAAACTTGGTATCCGATTCAACCAACGATAATGTTATCAATAAAGGTATTATTTCAGCTATTTGAATAAGAAGTGATTACCCAAAACAAAGGTAATAAAAGGACTGTTCGGTTTTGGAGCTTCACTGTCCTTTGCCTGTGCGTAAGATATAAAAAGGTGGGTTTAATCTTTACATCCGTGACTATACAGAACAGAGAGGGAATAATAAGCACTGATTTCATAATAAAGCTGTAATATTGCCGAAATATTTCTTCTATGAAAAATAGTCAGGTAACAAAATTAAAGACATAAACTCTAATGTTGTAAATGGTATATATATTTCCAGTGTATGCTTGCATAAACTCTAATAAGCACCAATTTCAGCATATGCTTGCATAATGATCTAACATCATTAGTAACTACCTTATTTTAACTTACGAAATCACCAATAAGTTTCGGATAAGCTATAGTCCACTTAAAAAAATAAGATACTCTGGGATTTAACGTACAAGTTGCTGATTGGAAATATTAGGGAAGTAGTTAAGCAGGTGTTAATAGATTACGATGATGGGAGAGTTGCCCCCAAAAAGTATAAATCATTTAAGATTGTCACATAGTTAGGTCGCAACTCTTAGTCAGAGACAGCCTATTCTCCATGTTCCTTTAACTATACAAATGTCAAATTCATTCTTGATTGCTTAATAAGCAAACAATACATTTCAAACATTTAGTCAACTAACTTTCACTAAGAAACATACTTGACAGTATTTGCAGTTGTAGACAAACTTGGAGCTTTTGGAGCTGATATTGGAAGACATCTTTCTAACAGTAAAGCTCGATCCTCTTCCTCTTTTGCACTTACTAAGTCAGCTAAATCGAAATCTGAACTTCAACTATACAAGAAACTAATTTATTGTTCCAACCACATTGAATGCTCTATGTTCAAATATGAAATTAACATGTGTGTGTGTGTGTGTTTGTGTGTGTGTGTGTGTGTAGTTAACATAGTGCTCCCTTTTGAATCTATTTTTCATCTATCCATTCCTCTCCAGATCTCCCCCTTTTTCCTTTTGTGCTTCAGACGTAACCGCCATTTAGCTTGCCATTTCCCCTCCTTAGACTAACCCTGCCTTTGCAGAAACCATTTTGAGGTTGGTTCTTTGGTTCGATCAAGTTTTACTCGACAGCTAGTTGATTGTTTGGGTTTACTGTTGGTCCTGCTAGTTGAATTCCGGTGGTTTGGGCTGTTTGGCTTACACGTCTAGTGGTCTGATGTTGTTGTTGTTGGAGATCTCCTTTGGGTTTGAATTTATGCCTTGCATTTTTTAGGATTCTTTCCTGTTTTACTGTTTTAGCTGGGGTTGGAGTGGAAATGTGAGAAGCTTTTGCTTCCTATGCTGCTTGCATTTGGTTCAGATTTGCTTGATCATGTGTGCTATGTCTTGGCTTCTGCAGTTGCTCTTCCTCCCACCCATTGCTTCAATTAAGGAAATAGTTTGTCTGAAACTTATCAGGTAGACTACAAATCTAGATCTACTCTATTCAAATAAAATAAGACTAAGTTAAGCTTGTCACATACTAAAATAAAAATTGACTTTGTCATTAACTTTTGTCCATTACTAGAAAGCAAAGTTGGTATGCAAATAGTTCAAAGAAAACAAAGTTAAACACAACATTAAACTTGATATTCAACAAACCAAGGTCGTTACAAGTTTAGACCAATACTAGAAAATAGAACTAAGATAATGAAAAACTAACTTTAAAAACCAGTCAGATTTGAAGGTGACTTAAAAATAGAAGCCAATATGAGTAATGGAAAACCAATAATCCAAAGCGTACCATGATTCGAATAGAAGACAATACCAAAACGGTAAGCGATACCAAAGTTAGGTGACACCAAATGACGCCTCTAAATATAAAATGGTGATTATTGCCTTCCAGTTTAGTGACATCATCAGGGGCGATATAACTTATTCTCCGACTCGAAGGCGACACCCATGCTAAGAGTTGAACCAGAAGTTGGGTAATGATAACAAAGCCTAACATTGTATCGAAGTCGAAGGTGATGCGTAAATTTAAGATGACATCAAGAGGTGAAGTAAAATCAAAGGTGATATCAGTGGCAGGGGCAATACTAGAAAATAGAACTCAAGTCCAAATGTTCACAAGCACACCAAACAAGGCATGCATCAATGTGGTACATACAAAACATAAATCAGGGCCAGGAATGCATATTCAGTACAGACACAAATAAAGATATCAGGCAATTCACATGCAAGGTCCAAATGTTGTTCAGATTTTAAGAAACACAACTCAGAAAAGGCAATACCAACAACACACAAAGGCCCTATGCACACATTAACTAATTCAGGAAAATGCACAAAATGGTTTACAAATGCAAGTGTATACATTGCCTTCCACATGAAGAATAATGTAAGAACTTATCCATAGATTTAACCAACGGCAACAATAAAGAACTTGTGAGTTTTGAATCTTTTGATGATAAACCATAGTAAATAAGATTATCATAAAGTTCAAAATTTTCGTCATGTCCATGTAACTACTGCATTGTTATGCAAATGCTTTGAAAAGTAGGTAAATGTAGTTAGTTAATTACTCGGTTTACCTCAGATTTGTCAACAACGTGTAATAGCGAGTTTATAAGCAATCAGCGACCCATTTTCTACACATCAGCAACAAAATATTTGCACTAAATTTCACATAAATATTTTATGTGAGGCTACTTTAATAAACCACTTGATCTGCGAGTTTTAAGAATTATTTATGATATCAATTATTTTCTTAGGAATAGTTAGATTGTCGAGATTTAAATTACTGTTATACTTGATGTTTTTAAAAAGAAATGTACAGAAAATCAAACGCCTAAGCCCTTTTGTGAAAACGAAATGCAATCGTGTACCCTCAAAACTATTGTTTATAAGACAATTATCAAGAACTTTTATAAAACTAAACAGAAGATAATATTTACGTATATTGAGTTTATGTGATAGTATTTTGTATCTTTAAGCCCAAAGATGCTCAAGCCAATTTTGTTAGTAGACTGTTTTAAAGTGTTTTGAACAATTGGTGTTAATTTTTCTGGACAATTTTGCTTGCTTTTCCAAGAGCTTTTACACGTATTGTTATTCCGTTATAAATAGAACCTATTAGTGGAATACTAAGAATTTGAGCCAATTTACATAAAAAAATAAAGTCATGTCATAAATTTAAGAAATTATATTAAAAAGGTTTGAATTTCAGTTACTGCCATGAGATGGAACTTGGTACAAATGGCATGCTTTATAATTCTTGTTACCTCTTATTAACTCCATCCTACTCTCATCGGTCTTAACTTGGGAATATAAATGCAGCATGTAGATTTCCTATGGAATGATAAATTTATCCAACATTTCCACCTTTTCATATGTCATCAATGCATCATAAGTGCACCGTAAGGTTCTCTGGCAATGGCCGTCAATGAATACCCAAAAAATCTGATATCCGTCTGAATCATCTATTATCCGACATTATCCGAAAAGAGGATACGGATATCCGATATCCGAAAAGCTTTTCGGATACGGATATGGTTATAGGGGTATCCGCATCCGAAAAATATCCGTCCGACTAACTGGTGTAATATACGTTACTCAAAACAGAAAAACAGAGTTAACCATTATTTTGTAGCTGTTGGATGTTACTATGATATAAATTTTTGTCCATTTTTGATAAAAAATGGTAGTTTTACTGTTTAATTTTGGAATATTTTTTTTATATGTCTTAGAATATTAGTAAAAAAACAATGTTTCATCATCACATTTCTTTATTTTATAGTTTTTTACAAACATTAGTATAAAAATTATTTCATGTTGATATAAACTTTTTTATTTATACTCTTAAATTTATTAATTACAGGCGGAGTGGATAAATATTCGATATCCATTTGTATCCGAAAATTAAGCGGAAATAGATATCCGAAAATTAAACGGATACGGATATCCGAAAATAATTTTGGATACGGATACGGATATGGCACTGTCCGTGTCCGACAGCATCCGTTGACAGCCCTATCTTTGACACAAATATTTTAACTAGATGGGATTCGCAAAAGGTCAGATGTGCACACTCCTAATTTACATATGGAATTGTTGGACCAAATTTCAAAGCAAGTACATGAACCCAAATTTATTATTTCAATGAAATAAATAAAATGCTAACATCACAAATGAAATTGCTTCGCTTTTAATCTTTAAACTTTTTATAGATAATGCTACTAAAATAACATACCTAATTTGCTTGTCAAAGGATTTAAGATAAGGTAATCAAATGGATGCATACCATGATCTTCAAACTCATCAAAAAATCTGCTATCACCACAGCAAGAATCAACACACAAACCACTAGCAGCCTTCTTCAAATGACAGACTAAACCCATTGAAATGAACTCAGGTACAACAACCAATGTAGAAAAAATCCAACTTCTCCAAAGAATTGGGATTGAAAGAATCAAAGGTAGGCTGAAATAAAGAGTGAACATGCATATAAAATGCATGCATGGCCCCTTTAAAACTGAAACGACAAGAGAAATTCAAATAAACCATGTCAACAGCCAAAACTGACCAGACATCCGACCCAAATACATCATCCAACAACTCATGAATCTAAGAATCCGAAGCTCACATCAACAGAATTAGACGGTAAAGAATAATAACACATAATAGCTGACTATTAGATGAAGACTGCTTACCATCATCATAATAACTGACACATAGTTTGTATTTGGTAGGAAATTATAATGACACATACTTTACCATAAAAAGTGTGATTAAGCTATGTAACTGTGTCATGTTTAAATCTCTCGCGTATACCAACTGTGTACGACAACGTTGTTTTATTCTTCTCAAATATGCAAATAGACAGAGGTGGACATGTAAAACCGAAGGCAACATGGTATTTTTGGTTCCCAGGATAATTTGTTTCTTTGCGTGATTTTAAGGTAGGTTACTAAACTGTAATACTATAAAACACAATATGGACCCCAGAAAAGTCTTCCTTTTTTAAGCCTACCCCCCGGCCGATATATTTTAAAAGAAAGACATTATTATTAAAGTAGGAAAAAAACGGATATTTGAAGAAAAGAAAGTTAACAAGAAAGAAACATACTGAATGTTCCAAGATCGAGATCTTTATTGCCCGCTACTCTACGATTCTTGCTTGCCATTGACCGTGTTGATAATGTCTATAAATTGATAAGCCACATTAAGTACCAGTGTAATTTTTTCTCTCATCTTTATTAAAACAATGAGAAAATACCTGGTAACTCCTCTGTAAATAGAAGCTCCCCTAGATAATCCAATGCTCTTTCTGTTCAAAACAAACTCATTGATCAGCTAAAATAATGCATAACACAAGTACAAAACAAAATCAAGAACTAATAATAAGATACCAACTGTACCCAACTTCTAAGGGATGCAACGAAGCTAACAAGACCTATGCTACCTCCTTCCACCGTTTCAGTCCTCCCTCTGCCCAGAAGCTAACAAGACCCATGCTAGGACTCCACCTGCTTCGTTCATCCAAGCCTTGAAACACTACCTGAACCTAAACCTTCTCTGCCACTCTTTACCACAAAGATGCCTCCATCTTCTCCTCTCCTCCACCTAGAAACACCTCAACTCCGCCGTTCAACCCTCTCCCCCGTCCCACTCTCCTCTTCTCCACAGCATGACTACACCAAACTCGCAATCGTCTATTCTCTACCTCTAGTTGGTCCACTTCAACAAAGTAATTAAGCCTTCTCAACTGCCTCCAATTGCAGCTGACAACCCAATGCCACTTCCTTCTTTTCATCATCAGTACCTGTAGTCCTACAGCTTATGCATTGCCTCCTCCTGAACCAGGCCGCATCTCCTTGCCACCATACTTTAGCCATCCTCTTGCTTATGTCTCTTCCGACCTATAAATGAAATGACAAATTTACTACATATTCACAAAACATCATTTATTTTATATTTTTCAAAGTCAACGGCTTAGTACTAAGTAATCTATGAGTTATGTTACTTGCCATAACTAATTGAATCAAACTCCAAAAATTTCAGCTCTTTTATTTCTTCTGTGAGGAATGATATTATTATTTTTACCATAACAGCATGAGCAAACACTGAAATTCATATATCAAAGCAATAAATGTTGCCTTTTTTATTTATAAATTTTCTTTTTACCCTTGATAGTAATAATATTCTTGCTATTGTAACTGAGTTGCTGAATATGCTTTTTCATTTTTTGATGTCTGTACTAAAAGGCATGAGCCAACGAAACTTCCTCTTAGTTTTAATACAAACAGAATGTTAGGTAAATTAATATTTGACAATACTATCATATGGACGTTGTTTCTTCCTATAATAAGTGAGCACTAACTCCTCAGTATTAAATAAATAACGTTCTTACCTATGCATTCTATTTAATATCTCATGAGTTGAAATAAGCAGTATCTAGCTGATAATTTTTCATTGAATTTTTGGTAAGTTTAGGGATTGATGGATCATGTGGATTATCCTCTGTTAATTGCCTCCACTTACTGCTCCTCCAATTTGACATCATAATTCTAAACTTTCACATATGAGTGAGAGCCTTTATAATTTGTATGACTGTGATTTTTTAACTTACTCCTTATAATATCAGATGTCTTTGGGCATTGAGGTATTAATAAAATAACACTGCTAAGAGTTTTTAGGTTTCGTTTTGGTGATGCCTCACAATACCACTTCTACTTAACAGTAAATAATCTAAATAATAGATGTTTCAATGGAAACAGTACCAAATTATTGTTTTCATTATCTTAACTATATTGTTATGTATTTTTTTAACATATCTATATTCTAATTGCTGACTCTTGGGAGCAAGAGAATGCTGACTCTACTACTACAAAAAAAGATTCAACAATCGATGGTAGTGCAGTAGTACAACTTATAGAGAAGAACAAGCAGAAATCGAAGATGAAAAAATAACATGGGTTGCAAGGATTTTTTTTGCAGCTGACGGATGTATGGGAGATGAAGCAATATGGTGGTGGGACCATATTAGGAGTTCATATGCTAGAATAGAATATATATAGAATAACTGTGCATGAACTCAAAATAATATATATATATATATATATTATACATAGAATAATTGTGCAGTCAACACTCAAAATTATTAATGTATATTGCAATACTCAAAATATGTATTGAAGAAAGATATTTTGTAATATTACAAAATACTATAATATTAGGTGTGCATGAACCCAAAATACAAGGCATTTCAAAATAATGATAATTAATAATACTAGTAATAAAGATAATTTACTTTGTACAACTATTCAGCATACAAACCAAAGTTTTGGTGATCTTGACAAGGAGGTGTAACAGGGTGCAAGTCAAAGTATTGAAAAGGTGCAGTTTCATACATTAATAAGTTTTTCATTAATGTCCATATTTAAACTTTCTCCATGCTTTTTTCTTTTAGATAATGCAAGTGAGTAGAACTTTTCCATTGACAAAGCTAATTGCAAAATATACCTTGCTGCATCAGTTCTACAGTGTCCTCATTCTAGATCTTGACTTCAGTGTCTGATCACTTTTTTCTCTGTTTTGGCTACACAATATAGAACTACTGCATATGCGTCCAAAGAGGATGCTTTCGATGCTTTGCCAAGGGAAACCCTAAGATTAATTGACACACAGATATTAACCAATTAATGTAGTTGAAAGCAACACTTTGCAGTGATGATTGCTTCACAAAAGAAAAAGAATAAATCATAGATATTTTATGCTAAGTCGGTAAGTACTGAAATCATAATAACCAACTTGGGAAATTTATTTGATTCCTCTATTCACAGAATATGTTAATCTAGTTGCAATGTCGATTTCATTTTCAAACCAATATTTCTTGATAGCATTATTAGAGATGCTACTTAAAGATCTTAATTTCATACTTTAGCAGTGGTTTATCTTGTGGAAATCCACTTGGAGCAAGTGAATTCAAGAAATAGAGAGCTATAAATTGAAAATTAATGTCTACGCATAAAACTGAAAAAGTACTAAAATGTCTCATAGTTTTTACTCTTTTATTCCTGCTAAAAAAAGAGTTATTATTTTGAAATAAAAATATCATGGTTCAGAAATATTTAATTATAAATAACATTATAATATTTTACAATATTAAAAATATCTCTTTAAAATACAAATATCTTGTACAAATATGTCTATTCATCCCAGGACACCAAGTATATTGAATGCCTTGTATTATGAGTTCATGCACACCTACTTCAAACATCCAAGAGTCAATCTCCGATAAACTATGATCACAGGTTGCTTTCCACCTCCTTTTCATTGGCAAATCTAATGTAATTAAAGTCGTATCATATTATCAAAGCCCTATAAATGGTAGTAGCATCATCTACCAAGTACTCCCATATTTTTCCTTAAATTCCAAAGCTATGATCGTACACAAAAGTGTAATTACAGCTAAAACCATTTCTATTCATAACCTCCGACGTGGCATGTTGGTCACCCATAATAACAGTGTTTGTTATCCAAATTTCTAAATCAGTAACAATGAATATTCTACATTTATAGTAGCTGGTAGCACGATACATAACTGGTAATCACTCAACTATTACCACCCATCTTCCTATTTAGTTAGCAATTTCATGAAATTTCATCTTATCCTCCAATATATCAAAACAACCAATACTGTACTTATTTATTAATTTACATATTTCTCTATATCTATTAGGCTTGCGAAGGCCTTTCATGTTCCAACTAGCAATAACATGAGCTAAGTACTAGTATTAAACAAATTAAATATCAATAGACAAAACAGTGAAAATTATATATTAAAATTTGTCCAACCTGTGGTGCCCTTTGGCGATTTTGGAACTGCGACTCTCGGTTTGCGATTATGGAACTGCGCCTCTCGATTCTCGATTTTGGATATGCGATTCTCGGTTCGCGATTTTGTTGAAGGATGCAGGGCTTAGATATAGAGATGCGGGATCGGCTATTGACGAATGGAGGCGATTTCGAATAAGGGAGATTTGGAGAGAACGAGATGCTGGATATGTTTGCTTCTGTATGGGGGATGGAAGCGGAGGCAGCAGTCAGAGTGAATAAAGAACGTTGTTTCCTGTAGAAGGGAAAAAGCGTGTTTATTTTAGTTCCTGCACAAAATAATTTATTTGCTGCCCTCTCTCCCTGAATAGCGTTGAGTAATGGGATATCGATTCCTAAATAGCGTTGAAACCTTTATTTTCAAAGCGTGCAACCACCCAAATGCGGAAACGCTATTCAAAACTGCTATCTGAACCACAATTTGTTGTAGTGAGCACAACCAGATCTACTGATGTCACAACGTCTTATTTTCTCGAGCAGGCGGAGTCAAGCACGCACATGACCTCGTTGGAATACGCCGCCAACACCGCCTCCACGTTTGGATCTCTTACGATCAGTCAGTAAGCGTTCCCCTTCTCCGTCTAGTACGAAATATTTTATTTGATACCTACTCCAGTTGACTGACTGAAATGGGTCCCACACAATATGATACAAGCTCTTCCATTTGTCTTGTGTCCCCCACTAGGTTTTCGCTGACAATGTATACCATTAGGTGTCTTTAATTACATAACCTTATTGGGCTAAGTTTGTGGGTCAATATGTAAATACTACCCACCTACCCAAGATTTACTTGACCCTCCCACTGATCCAAGCAGGTTTATTTAACGGTTAAGTTTGTGGGCCTATATATACTAATATTACCCACCTACCCAAGATTTGCTTAACCCATCCAATGTCCAATAAATTTTACTTAACCCTAACTTTAGTTCATATTCATACAATCCCTTATGGATTAGATTAGGTTAAGAAGTCCTATTTATTACCATGTTCATTTATGGTTCATAATGGGCTAGACCTCCCACATTAGGCCTACAACTTGTGGACGTTGGATATGCCTGTCGGGTCCGAGCAGTCTTATTCCACAGTCAGGCCTAACCTCGTGTCTTAGCCCGATTCATATTTGCGCACTTAGACCTCCCACATTAGGTTCAACATTATTGGCTGCTGGATAGGCCGATCGGGTCCGGGCAGACTTCTACCACTAATGCAACCTAACGTCGTGCCATAAGTGCAATTACAATTCCTAGCTGTAATTACTAGACATTTCCCATTTTTAATTATACCTAGGTCAATTATAGGTTTTATGCCCCTTTTCCCAATTATGTCCATAATTGATTTTATGCCAAATTTATTCATATTCATTAATCCAATTAATAATAACATTCAAAATTCCAATTATGCCTAAATGTCCACTTATACTTATTTTGGATTATATGTCCAAATTCATATCAAGTTATGCCAATTCTAATAATTTCCCACGTTCCCTAACTAACACATTTGCATATATTTGGCGGCATACCTAGGCTAGAAAGTAGCCTGGGCATATATTTAAAAAGGGAAAGGTGATGGAAAAAATGACAATAATGATCATTCTTGTTGGATCTAGATTAACCCTAGAGGGGGGTGAATAGGGTTTATCATAGTTTTTAACTGAATTAAAAATCTAACGAGTTATATAATAAAAAACAGATCACAGAATATAGCAGAAATAGAAATGCAGAAAATAAGTCACACACAGATATACCCAGCTTCGGCAAAACCCTGCCTACTGCTGCATTTCTAAGGTTTCTACTAGGTGATAGAATAGTTCCCGCATACAAGACCATGTACACTCGCAAACTCTGCTCCTATTCTAACCCTACGCTCAAAACCGTAGACAGACCGATATCCCCTCGACTAGATTTCCCCTGATTACAACCACGTAACCAGTAACCCAGAATTTTACAGACTCTGTCAACTGTCAGTCAACACCCTGACTGAAACTCCCTAGAAATTTTACAGACTTCTAGAAATTGTTTGAATGGTTTTTCAACTCAAAAATAGAAAAACAATTTAAAACCCTAGGAATTAAAGAATAAAGGGTTATCCCCTTTTAAACTAGGCTAAGCCCACAAGAAAAATCAGCCTGCCCATTTCATTTGCGTTTGCCCAAAACATTTGCTCTATCTCTTTCTGGAATTGTAAATGGCGGCCGATGGAAAATAGCTAGGGTTTCACTAAATCAATTCGGTTTGCTGCTTCTTGATTCTTCGATGTCCTCTGATGTTTGTCAATGAAATGCTCTCTGATTTTGGGGAATAATTACGATCGAAAACGAAAGTAAGTAATTCAATTTGATTTGTCTCTGAATTTTTGATGTATGGTTTTCGATTGTGTTGCCTGTGATGATATGCGTGTATAAATAGGGTCATAGAAACCCTAATTTCTCTGATTTCAAAAGATATATGACTCGGCTGATTTTTCCTTGAATTGCTCGATTCCCCTTTTGAGATTCGACTGATTTGTTATCAACTATATGCTGGCTTTCCTCTTTTTACTGTCTTTGATTGAAAATGATTCCTTGGCTTTAAAAGCTTGTGTTTCCCATTTTGATTTGGCTGATTGATTGCGGGTTTCCTCTTTTGCTGGCTTGATAAATTCGGCTTGATTGGCATTGAAATGTTGCGGTCCCTTAAAACAGATGCCGAAAATATATATATATGATTTCTGGAAATTATCTGCAGTTAAGTCTTGCAAAAAAATGTTTTCTGCATTTGATAATTCTGCATTTCAAAACTGGAAACAAATATATTGTGGTTCACGTCAAAAATGCTTGTGTGATTCTTTGATAAATTCTGGAAATATGAATATGCCCCTTTTGCATGATATATTCCACAAATCAAAGTGTTGCTATAATTTGGTCCTCTGATTTTTATAACTAGAAAATTTTCTTGCCGAGAATGAGTTGCATTGATTTCTATGAATTTATAACAGACATTGTAACATGCCATATATGTTTTATCAAAACACTGATAGATTTAAATCAGCATGCCAAAAAAGTCTTGAGCAATTCCTTTGCTGATTGATTGCTCGGCTATTTTCATTTTGATTTGTTTCCTTGATTGCCTCTTCTGGTTTACATTTCTTGCATGTATTTGTTTGCCATGGTTTCCTCTTTTAGATGCGTGGACTTGTGCAAAAACTGGAAACACATTTTTCTTGAAAAATTGTATGCTTTGTGAAATGATATTCTTGTTCCCCTTGCCAAAAAAGATTCACTATCTTTTCCCTGATTTGTTGCATTTCACATGTGATTGAATGCCCTGAGAAAACTTGTCTGGCAAATTATAAAAACTGGAAAGTTTATACCATTTTTGAAATGATTCTTGCCTTAAAATAAATGTCAAATAAAACTGATTTGTTCTGCTTTCATGCTTTGCATGTTGGTCTGAGCATCATGTTGTATAGCCGTACCATTTGTGTACACACACTTGCAGATCAGAATGATTTTGTTGTCGTCAATACTTTGTTGCATTTGTGCTTTTGCCATTTTGAAGTAAGCTTTGAGTTAAATGCATTGTCTACTTTAACTTGTTTGCACCTAAAACAATTCTGCACCATATATATACTAGAAAATTTTGAATCTCTGACTTAAACTCGGCTTCATTAGTCTGGACACTTGAAAAAACTTGACAATATACATGTGCACTTGCTGATCATTTTCACTTGTGACTACTTGTTCATGATACACATAGTTATGTCACTGCACCATACTTGACAAGTATACTCGCACTTGGCTTTGAGTTGTGCACAACCACTTTCTTTGCATATTCACTGCCTTGCCTTGTATGAGCTGTGCTGTGCCCACTGTTGTTGCTGTTACCATGTACATGCTGAAAAGAAGTTGTCCACTACCTTATATAGTTGCAATGGTATATGTTGACATCGACCATTTGACTTCACCATGAGTTAAACCATGCTGTTTTAATTGCTTGGCTTGTCATTTGAAACATGTGCTATGCTTGTTGACCATGCTTCACTATGTTGAACCATTGCTGTTGACTTTGACTTTGTTGTGTTCATGTAATGTTAGCTGAGTATACACTGAGTTGAGTTGGTCATTACGGCTGCTCCTCAGTTGCTCGCTACATTCTGATTGGCGAGGTAGTGCACACGTGTATACACGTGTGTATATGCAACCAACAGAAAATTTCCTGTCCCTGTACATATACAAACTGTCTGCCTAGACGCAGATTAATCAGATCAAGTCATGAAAAATGATGAGAAACACACCAGAAATCTAAGGCAAATAAAATTTTAAAAAAAATTTATATTTGCGTATATTTCGTTTAAATTCTATTGCAGTGTACTGTGTGTGTGTTTCATTGTGACAGGTAAGCAGATGATGACTGGACTGACAAAGAACTGTGAAGACAGAAGACTGAAGGTGAAGACAATATGAAGTATGTGTCAATGTATCAGTGTCAATGTGAAAAACAAGAATTGTATATATGAAAATGTAAAATGAGGGGCTGAGTGTATTTGTATGAATGAAAAATATTAGTGAAGTGTACAAATAGTGGAGTTGTAATTCTGTACTGTTTGATATTTGGAATAAAATATTATATTTAAATACAATACTGTGTGAATATTTATATTTGTGTACAGTAGTATTCTATTTAAATATAAATATTATATTCCTGTCTATGATTTAAATATATAACAGTACAGTAACAAACACATTAAAATAATATATATTTGGTTGTTATCATCAAACAAAAATCATATAGTTGTGTATACAATCACCGTTATATACAACAATCTCCCCCTTTTGATGATGACAAACAAATAAAAGATTTTGTATACAATAAATGTGTTTGACAGTGAAAAATGAACTCCCCCTATTTATCAGCTCCCCCTACAACAGACAACTCCCCCTATAACTGTGCATGAGTGAAATGAATGATATGAATAATCATAAATTTTCAAAAAATTAAAAATAATTATAAAATATTCACTCATATATCAAAATCTCAACCCATTCTCCCCCTTTTGTTATCATCAAAAGGATACAGAATTTAAAATATAGATGAAAAATGACTAACAAATACAATATCAGCTTAAGAGGAAGAACAGTCATCATAAATCTCAATCAGTCAAACAAAAAATCATAATATTCTAAGAACATGTGGCATATTTCACATTGTAGAGAATGATAGATTTACAATGAAATTTATAAAAATGGGGAGAGTTTAAAAATATGAATATTTTCCAATTACTTCCAAAAGAATTTTATAAAATTGAGCTCAAAAAAAGTGAAGGATTTGGACTATAATTAATAATTCAATTTAAGTGACAATATCGTATAATCTCAAATCCCAATACCTATCAAACAACAAATCATAATGCTTCATAAGATTTCAACATATTTCACAGATTAGAATATGGATTGATGGGCTGGTTTTTATACAGCAAGGAGAATTTCAAATTAATTTCAATTTATAGCACAAAAATTCCTTTTTCTTTTTTATTTTATTTAAGAGCACACTGACCACGCATAACCAGAGCTTGGATTTTTAAATGAGGTCAGTCGCAGCTTAAATTATAAGTTGTCTCATAACCATGCATGACCAGAGCTTGGATTTTTAAATGAGCTTAGAGACACACTTATGTATTAATTATATATTTGATCATTTTCAGCTTTAAATAGAAAAACTCCTCGGTATATAAACCAATATGAATGACAGAAATGTGGTAAGTACAGAAAATGGACTGTGAAATGAATTTCTAAATTAATTATATTATGAAATATGCTTGATTGTACTGGGATCGTTAAAAAATTTCAATTGTCACCAATTCTTAAAAAATAACATAGTCCAATTTCTATCACAAATATTTTCACTGTTTATTTACAATGATTTTTTAAAAAAAATATCAAACTCTCCACATTAGTATAGAATTATCATGGATGGCAGAAAGATGATAGATAATGAAGGTGGTCGTGAAATAATTGCCAGTTCAAAGATATCATAATAAATATTCAACCATCATGAAAATCTCCTCTTGTTGTGAAATATACTACAGTCACAATTCATCACAATTTCAAAATCTGATAATAATTTTGATGAATTATAAATACAGTTCAATTTGGATATTGATTTCAATTTCTAAATGAATAATAAATAATTTTAAAATTGAAAGTCAATTACAAGAGGAATTTCTAAAGATCTATACAACACAAGAGGGATTAATTTGTACAAGGCAAAAAGAGTGTGTAGATCTATACAAGGTGAAGATTAGAATCTAAGTACAAATGAGTGAGACAAATATAAGGCACTTCTGATACCACTTGGTGTCTCTATTACTGAGGATTTTAACACGACACTAGAGACAAACTATGATATCATAGACAACAGAAATTTAAAGCCCAAGCAGAAAGATTTAGCACAGAGCAGCAGACAGATCAAAAATAAGCAGTTACCTAAGAACAGTATCAGAGCAGTATAAAGACAGTTTCCAAGCAGACAAGTCAAGATGATGGTCACAAAAAAATATTCCATGATTCCAGAATAAAAATATACTTTATTTTAAATCATTTGAAGAGAAGTGAAAGTATCAGTATTTAATGAATCAATCACACCAGGTTATATTTCAGATTCAAAATTATGTGTGAGATTCAATAAATAAATAATTTCAAATGATTTTAAACAAATATATATATGTATATATATATATATATATATATATATATATTCAAATCAAATAATCATACAATAACAATGATATTTATGACCATATTTTCAAAAGAATTTTCACAAATATTTTTGACAATCACAAGAGAGATTTCAGATCATTTACATCAAGACTGAATAATAACTCATGACCCAAAAATAATGGTTTATTCGAAATCATTTGAACAAATGTAAATCATGAGATACAATGAATCAATCACACATAATTAATAACTTCATATTTGAGAGGTGTGTGTGATTCAAAATATCAAAAATTTCAAATGATCTCAAACAAACAAAAAAATCTAAACCAGATGATCATGAATAACGGTGAATTTCAAGATGTAAGCAATGATTCAAGACAGATTAAAAAATGTCTAAGCCAATCTGAAAAAATTAAAGACATTATCACAACTGATAAATAACAAAGTGTACTGTAATGAGTATAATATTTTAAGCGTTTCCAAAATTAATTGAAAGAAACTCATAACAACATAAGAGTGTGAAATTTCATTAATTATTCAGATCTTCAAAAATTTAGAATTCAAATTAACAGTGTTCAAGATATGGCACGAATATATCAACACTGTTATGAATTCAGAAATAAAAATATACTTCAAAACAATTGTAGATATTTACAAGATTATGTATAAGATCTGGAAATAACTAAAAACATCAGAGTTCTATACACGCAAAACAAATTTCCAGAACATCATGAATACTGCAATTCAAAAAGCACAAAAAATATGGCAGTGATAAATCAAATCAGAATAGACAGAAGAAAGAGATGGAAGGGAGAAGAAGAAGAAATGAATAAAAGAAAAAGAACCAAAACAGAAAAATATTTACAGAGTTGAGTTTAGAGATCATACCAGAATCCAATGTAAATCAGAATCTCTAACTCAACAGATTTTGGCTGAAGGAACTGTAAATGATACAGAAGTATAAATCAGCTTGATTTCAAATTTCTTTTCAGCACAGTAGTTCATCAGCCAGCCTTCTTCGGTACTTAACAGTTGAGAGGATTGAGTGGTCTAACCAAATTAGAAAAACCACTTGCAGTTTTATTAACATCTTTCGGTACCCAGACTTGCTTGTATAACAATCCATCTGAATTTACCTTTGTTCCCTTTGGAACCCATATCTGTTTGAATTTAACGAGGTTTGTCTTATCTCTTTTTGGGATCCAGGATTGTTTAGATGAATTATTACAGAACAAATTCATATTTTGCTTTTGATTCAAAAATCCTTTGGAATTAACAAAGTTCAAATTATCAAGACGATTCTTTTCAAAGAAAGTTGAAGGATTTTTAAAATCATTTGAGCTTCTCCTTTCAGAAAACTCAGATTTCCCAAAACCAAGTCCACTTCTATTTCCCAAAGAAAATTTATTTTTCAATAACATATTTAAAGATTTCTCACCATTTGAAAATTTTGCCAGGGTTGTTTCAAGTTGTTGAATTTTAGTTTTAAGATCACCATTTTCTTTCAATAAATCTGAACAATTACTTTCAGTGATCTTACATCTTTCAAAATTAGATTTCAAAACCAAATTTTCATCTTTAAGCAGATTAATTTTGGTTTGGGACTCAACAATCTCAGATTCAAAAAGTTTTTGTTTTTCAAACCCAAATTTCTTGGATTTTTCAATCTTGTTTTTCTAGTTCTTTCAAAACCAAATCGGATTTCAACAAATTCTCCTTTTCAGCAATTTCAAATTTGGAATATATATCAGTCTTAAAACTTTCAAATTCATTTTGCAAAAGATTATTCGAATTTGATAACTCAGTCTTGTTCTCGTTTAAGATCAAAATTTCATTTTCAAACTTTTGAATATTTTTATTGAGATGAACAAGATTGGTTCAACAATTTTTGCAAACTTAATTTGAAGAATTTTTAAAATATTCAAGATGTGATTCCAAACCATCAATTTTGCTGGTCAACTCAAAATTTCTAGATTTCAGAGATTTGTTTTTAGATTTGAGTTTATCAATAGATTTAGTTAAATCAACACACATATAAACCAAATCTTCGTATGAGAAATTTTCTGTTTCATCATTTCTTGATTCTCCATCTGATCCTTCTGAATTTTCATTTGTAAATCCTGTTAAACAGAGTTCTGAATCTGAGTTGACTTTCTCGGGTTTTGAGCTATCGTTGTCAGATCTTCCATACTTCGTATTGAGAGTATCCCAGATTTCCTGTGCAGTTAAACAATGGCAGATAAGATTAAACTGATCAATACTAAGATAATCAAATATAATTTTCATAGCATGGGTATTGAAAGTAATATCTACACTATCAAAGCCATTGATAACAACATCCCAATATTTAACATTAACAGATTTTAAATAAAATTCCATTTTGGATTTCCAGTTTAAAAAACCTGTTCCATTGAAAATAGTTGGAGATGAACTGGACTGACTCTCTATCAACTAACAACTAGGAATCACCATTACTCTAGAGTTAAACAGAACACCTGCTCTGATACCACTTGTTGGATGTAGATTAACCCTAGAGGGGGGTGAATAGGGTTTATCACAGTTTTTAACTGAATTAAAAATCTAACGAGTTATATAATAAAAAACAGATCACAGAATATAGCAGAAACAGAAATGCAGAAAATAAGTCATACACAAATATACCCAGCTTCGGCAAAACCCTGCCTACTGCTGCATTTCTAAGGTTTCTACTAGGTGATAGAATATATCCCGCATACAAGACCATTTACACACGCAAACCCTGCTCCTACTCTAATCCTACGCTCAAAACCGTAGACTGATCGATATCCCCTCGACTAGATTTCCCCTGATTACAACCACGTAACCAGTAACCCAGAATTTATAGACTCTGTCAACTGTCAGTCAACACCCTGACTGAAACTCCCCTAGAAATTTTACAGACTTCTATAAATTGTTTGAATGGTTTTTCAACTCAAAAATAGATAAACAATAAAAAAAATTAAAACCCTAGGAATTAAATAATAAAGGGTTATCCCCTTTTAAACTAGGCTAAGCCCACAAGAAAAATCAGTCGGCCCATTTCATTTGCGTTTGCCCAAAACATTTTCTCTATCTCTTTCTGGAATTGTAAATGGCGGCCGATGGAAAATAGCTAGGGTTTCACTAAATCAATTCGGTTTGCTGCTCCTTTATTCTTCGATGTCCTTTGATGTTTGTCAATGAAATGCTCTCTGATTTTGGGGAATAATTGCGATCGAAAACGAAAGTAAGTAATTCAATTTGATTTGTCTCTGAATTTTTGATGTATGGTTTTCGATTGTGTTGCCTGTGATGATATGCGTGTATAAATAGGGTCATAGAAACCCTAATTTCCCTGATTTCAAAACATATATGACTCGGCTGATTTTTCCTTGAATTGCTTGATTCCTCTTTTGAGATTCGACTGATTTGTTATCAACTATACGGTGGCTTTCCTCTTTTTACTGTCTTTGATTGAAAATGATTCCTTGGCTTTAAAAGCTTGTGTTTCCCATTTTGATTTGGCCGATTGATTGCGGGTTTCCTCTTTTGCTGGCTTGATAAATTCGGCTTGATTGGCATTGAAATGTTGTGGTCCCTTAAAACAGATGTCGAATATATATCTATATGATTTCTGGAAATTATCTGCAGTTAAGTCTTGCAAAAAAATGTTTTCTGCATTTGATAATTCTGCATTTCAAAACTGGAAACAAATATATTGTGGTCCACGTCAAAAATGCTTGTGTGATTCTTTGATGAATTCTGGAAATATGAATATGCCCCTTTTGCATGATATATTCCACAAATCACAGTGTTGCTATTATTTGGTCCTCTGATTTTTATAACTGGAAAATTTTCTTGCCGAGAATGAGTTGCATTGATTTCTCTGAATTTATAACAGACATTGTAACATGCCATATATGTTTTATTAAAACACTGACAGATTTAAATCAGCATGCCAAAAAAGTCTTGAGCAATTCCTTTGCTGATTGATTGCTCGGCTATTTTCATTTTGATCTGTTTCCTTGATTGCCTCTTCTGGTTTACATTTCTTGCATGTATTTGTTTGCCATGGTTTCCTCTTTTAGATGTGTGGACTTGTGCAAAAACTGGAAACACATTTTGCTTGAAAAATTTTATGCTTTGTGAAATGATATTCTTGTTCCCCTTTCCAAAAATGATTCACTATCTTTTCCCTGATTTGTTGCATTTCACATATGATTGAATGCCCTGAGAAAACTTGTCTGGAAAATTATAAAAACTGGAAAGTTTTTCCCATTTTTGAAATGATTCTTGCCTTAAAACGAATGTCAAATAAAACTGATTTGTTTTCCTCTGCTTTCATGCTTTGCATGTTGGTCTGAGCATCATGTTGTATAGCCGTACCATTTGTGTACACACAATTGCAGATCAGTATGATTTTGTTGCCGTCTATACTTTGTGGCATTTGTGCTTTTGCCATTTTGAAGTAAGCTTTGAGTTAAATGCATTGTCTATTTTAACTTGTTTGCACCTGAAACAATTCTGCACCATATATATACTTGAAAATTTTGAATCTCTGACTTGAACTCGGCTACATTAGTCTGGACACTTGAAAAAACTTGACAATATACATGTGCACTTGCTGATCATTTTCACTTGTGACTACTTGTTCATGAAACACATAGTTGTGTCACTGCACCATACTTGACATGTATACTCGCACTTGGCTTTGAGTTGTGCACAACCACTTTCTTTGCATATTCACTGCCTTGCCTTGTATGAGCTGTGCTGTGCCCACTGTTGTTGCTGTTACCATGTACATGCTGAAAAGAATTTGTCCACTGCCTTATATAGTTGCAATGGTATATGTTGATTTCGACCATTTGACTTCACCATGAGTTAAATCATGCTGTTTTAATTGCTTGGCTTGTCATTTGAAACATGTGCTATGCTTGTTGACCATGCTTCACTATGTTGAACCATTGCTGTTGACTTTGACTTTGTTGTTTTCATGTAATGTTAGCTGAGTATACACTGAGTTGAGTTGGTCATTACGGCTGCTCATCAGTTGCTCGCTACATTCTGATTGGCGAGGCAGTGCACACGTGTATACACGTGTGTATATGCAGCCAACAGAAAATTTCCTGTCCCTATACATATACAAACTGTCTGTCTAGACGAAGATTAATCAGATCAAGTCATGAAAAATGATGAGAAACACACCAGAAATCTGAGGCAAATAAAATTTTAAAAATAAAATTTATATTTGCGTATATTTCATTTAAATTCTATTGCAGTGTACTCTGTGTGTGTGTTTCATTGTGACAGGTAAGCAGATGATGACTGGACTGACAAAGAACTGTGAAGACAGAAACCTGAAGATGAAGGCAATATGAAGTATGTGTCAATGTATCAGTGTCAATGTGAAAAAAAAGAATTGTATATACGAAAATGTAAAATGAGGGGCTGAGTGTATTTGTATGAATGAAAAATATTAGTGAAGTGTACAAATCGTGGAGTTGTAATTCTGTACTGTTTGATATTTGGAATAAAATATTATATTTAAATACAATACTGTGTGAATATTTAGATTTGTGTACAATAGTATTCTATTTAAATATAAATATTATATTCTTGTCTATGATTTAAATATATAACAGTACAGTAACAAACACATTAAAATAATATATATTTGGTTGTTATCATCAAACAAAAATCATATAGTTGTGTATACAATCACCGTTATATACAACCATTCTAACAAATGTGACATGAACATATATACTAGCATAGACATATTTTGGCATAATAATAAGATGGACATATGAATAGATTAGTGAACAAGCAAAGGTAAAACTAGATCTAACATGATTATAATGTGGATATAAAAACAGATCTTGCATAATTAGGATGCCATAGCAAGCATGTTTAGGTATAAACAAAGATTTATATGTCCAAATAATGACATATCTAAGTTGGCCACAATATGATAGGTAAAAGATGATCTACATAAAGGATTAGATCTAAACATGGTTTAACTATCAAAAAAAGGCAGATTTACATTAACCAAAAGATAGATGTAAACTACTAACTTAGAGAAAAGGTAAGATCTGAATATGTGACATGATAAATTAACCACAAAAAGGATTAGATCTAAAGAAAATTGATCAAACATAGTACAAGTTAAGATCCCAAATATGATAGACACAAGGTGATAAACTAGATAAGATAATCCAGATCCAATGGTTAAAAATAGATTTAACACAATTAGGGTCAAGATCCACATCATACAATGTCGTACAAGTTATAATGGATCTAACAATATAGAGATTTAGATCCAAATCCTAATCAATTCAGAATGTCATATAATCAGAATTTACAATGGATCTGGTGTAATCTAGGCATATGAACAAGTGTAAGTCATACTCGTGTCATATTTACTTTTAAATATTCATATCTAAAACCAACTAAAAACTCACTATGTTAGGATTAGAAAATAGAGAAAGAATGGATCTTGAATCTCAAAGATTTGATTTGCAAAACTGATAGTTGTTTGAAGATAACAGATTCAGTTCAGACACCGGCAGAGTTTGGCCACCATGAGTTCTCAATGGAGAAAAGAATGGAAGAGACCATGTATATAAGCTGCCAGACCCCCTGAAACCGACTTGCCACATCAGCCCTAGGGGTGTCGACACCTCTGTTGGTGGGTCGACCCATAGGTCGACACCTCTTATGGGGGTAGACCCTGGTGCCAACACCCCTCTAAGGGGTTCGACCCACTAGAGCGAGAAATTTGCTGCTTTGACGAATTTTTGATTTTCTAACTGTTCTGGATAGGGTCTGACTCATACGTGTATATATGTCCTTTCTGCGCGTATACAGACTTAAAACCCTCATAACTTCTTCATACGTTGTCCGTTTTATGCAAACCAAATATCTATCTTGACCAGAATTTCTAGATGGATGCAATGGCGCAGTCCGTTTCCCTTAATTCTGAATATTAAATTAATTATTATTTAATTTATCCTCTTTAACGTTAACAAAATTACGAGGTGATTCTCCCCTACTTAAAAGATTTCGTCCCCGAAATCTCCAAGTTGATAAGAATGCATATCCTACCATCCATCATCCATCTACCCATATATCAATCACTAGCATCCATTGTCCTTAAAGATTTCTAATTCGTATATGAATATATGCGGACGTGTGTGTATATGTCCCAAAAATAATGCGAAGATCAAGCGGTCTACTGATTCAGTTGACCTCCTTAATGCAATGTATGTTAGTGCCATGAATCCAACATTTATGCAAATAATCCTATTATAACATGTGAGCTCTATATGTGTGTACACTCATTCATCCAAGTGCAACATCCATATGCTAACTCATCCATTCCCATCCATAAAAGAAAAGAAAATACACACACATCCATATGCAGAATAAGAGTGATTGAGCCAATCTAGTGCCTAATGTGTGTGCATATACGTCCACAGACAACCACTGGAAAACACTTGCATTCATCAAACATAATAGTCTCAAACACATGCTTACAATCATATGATTCTACCTAAAGGTCGAATATTCGATCGATATATACTCAGATGATAGAAGCAAGAACGAATAGATGCTTTTGGAAGAGAAGTTAAGAACATAGTCCTAAAAAGGAAAGGTTATGAAGCGTGATCTTTATCTTCAGTCTCCCTAGCCGTATCCTCGTTGTCTTCTCCCTATTGCACTTTTATTAACCTATCCTCCTTTTTGCATAGTTTCTTAAACTCTGATCCAAATATGCAAGTCGGAACTCATCCAATTATTGCTTACTTCTATACTTTCACTTCCTTTCGCAAGTTTGGGTCCACTACCTCGAAATCCATACATTTTATCGCCGCTTGGATGAATAGTTATCTTAGAATGACGCGCCTCCTCGAGGACTGTCTTCAATAGGTTTCCTATCCTGATATGATTCACGTATCAAACCTCTTCTCAAGTAGCTCCCCTATTTGCTTATCAAGTTCTCAAATGTTGCACAGGCAATGCAATTGGCTTTGCGTTGTCCACCAAGTATATGCGGAAACCAATTTCGTGCCTCCAAGTAAACCCCAAACCTCATCAAAAATATTAGGATACTGAAAACTATTGGTACCGATCGTAGATCATCGATAGATGCCTCAATAGATCCTAGGAAACTAAGTATGACGGACCCTTGCGGGTCACGAAAAATCTCGAGGGTCCTCTCATGACAGGTCAAAATCCTAACGACCCTCATATCACAATCCAGAATAGCACCATAGATGGTAAGCCTATCCATTCTTAGAATCAACCCATGGCCCATATACCCGAACACATACGCGTTGCATAAACTCGACGCCTAACACAGATAATTTCAAACCCCGACAAATCATAGATAAATGAGCCGAACCACCAATGTGGTTTGAAACAACTATGGGATCCACTACCATACTAGTAATTAAGTGTAGTGATTCAACTAAAAAGCTATATATAAACGAATGTAAAGCGCCAGAATCAAAAAGTGTTCTAATAGGATGGTTTGAAAGAGAAATTAAACCTTCTAAAGTAATTTTTCTACCTCTATCAGGAGCATTGATCGGAGAGCATGCATCTGCCCTCCAGAAGTTCTTACCCTTTGCCCTTGTTCTTGTTTCTTAGGGAAATCCTTAATAAGATGCCCGACCTCTCCACAAATAAAGTAAGCATTCTTCTTTTCCCTACAGTCCTTGGCCAAGTGACCATCTCGCCCACAACTATGGCACTTCCTCTTTTCTTTAACCTTGTCATTCTTTCATCCTTTCTTTTATTGTTGTTGTTGCTGCTGTTGTTGTCCCTTCTCATTTTGCATTGCTTCCTTAGCTTTACTTCATTCTTTTCTCTCTTATCTTCCTCATGCATTAGGGCCATATCAACAAGCTTTTCAAAAGTGGCCCCCATTGGAGCATGGGACATGGCTAACCTATGAAGGGGTTCATTTAGCCCTTTAGAAAACCGCAAAGCCTTCTTATGTGGAGCGTCAACCAATTCGAATCCAAACCTTGCTAGTTCGCTGAATTTATTCATATATTCTTTAACAGACAAGTTTCCCTGTTTGAGATCCAAGAACTTCTCCATCTGTATACTTTTCTCGGCTTGGGAGAGAAATTTCATTTCAAATCTTTGTCTAAAATATTCCCAAGTTTCCACTGGAGGTCCAGCTTGAGTGGCTTCCCACCAAATGAGGTTTCGTCTTTCAGTAACCAGGCGGCTAATTAAACCTTCCTTCTATCCTCTGCTTCAAAGATTACGAACAAGTCATCGGCCTCCTTGAGCCAATTCCACGCTACTACGAATGTTTCGTTTGGCTTTCCTCCCATAGCACAGAAGTACTTTCAGATCTTAGCGAAATTATCAGCTCTTGGAGGGGGAGGAATGACTGGTGCAGCTGAGGGAGGAATGTTTCCTTGGCATTCGGCAGACGCCGTGGTCTCCAGATACCTACGGAACCATCCGGGTATCATAACGCCCTCTGGAATATTAGGAATGTTTTATTCCCCAGACATGCCGAAAGACTAAAAGGGAGAGATTTAGACAAAGGACCTAAGGATATTACATATGGTTTTTTGGGGAATGTTTTTCAAATCAGGCTTTTCTTTTTGAAAAAGCTTTCTTTTAAAATCTTTTTGAAAATAAATTTCAAAAACTTTATCCAATCTGGGAACCTTCAGCTCTGATGCCAAGTGTAAAACCCCACGTCTGTTCATGTCACTCACAAAGGGAATGCATTAAGTTTCCTGAAGTGTTATAGGTAAATATACATAGAATATTACAAGATAGATATGAATAAGATAACATCGGAAATTCAAATTTTTATTTCAAACCCAAATCATACATTGTGGTCCGAAATACTATAAATCACAAAACCCATTACAATAACATAACTTCTGTCTTGTACTATCAGAGACATAAATATAAAAAGCATAACGTAATTCCCTAATAAAATAGCTAAGCCATAGTAGAGATAAGAACTTGAGCCATACTTCGAAAGAAGCTCTAACGAGATGATATCTGAGTCCTGACAAAGCCTGAGTGTTTCCTCCCTGAGAACTTGGGGTGGAAACGGAAGAAAGAAGAGGAAACAAAAGGGTTAGACATAAAGTCTGGCTAGTCTAGTGACTTTTAGCAAGTAAATGAATAAAAGTAACATGACAGGCATATAAAGTTGATAAGAGAGATCACTACATAAATGGTAGGTGTGACAAGATAGACAGGATAAGGTGTATGTGCCACTCATGATTACTCTGTTTGTTCTCTACAACAATACTAGTATACCAAGTATGTAACATGATTACATGCTCCCTAATTGCTTAACAGAAATAGGATGATCCCATCAGAAATATAATGGTAGTTTTAGGTGTACCCTAGTAACGGGTTTAACCCAAAAAGAATTAGTCGGTGCTTACACAGGAATAATGGGGGTTTGCCACAACAGAAACATAGGTACCCTACAGAAACAGACAGGACTAGATGTACCATATTTACTACTCTAGTCGATTGGCTCCCTACTCTGTAGATACCATGTTCTGTCCCCACAGTAGGGTGTATCCTTCATTTCCCGGGCGTGCACAACCATATCTACTGATGTCACAGCGTCTTATTTTCCCGAGCAGGCGGAGTCATGCACACACATGACCCCGTTAGAACGCGTCGCCAATATCTCCTCCACGTTTGGATCTCTTTCAGTCAGTAAGCGTGCCTCTTCTCCGCTTATTATGGAGTACTTAATTTGATACCTACTCTGGGTTACTGACGGAAATGTGCTACACAATATGATACAAGCTATCCCCTTTGTCTTGTATCCCCGATTAGGTTTTAACTGACTATATATACCATTAGGTGTCTTTAATTACATAACCTTATCGAGCTAAGTTTGTGGGTCTATACGTAAATGTTACTCACCTACCCAAGATTTATTAACCCTCCCACTGATCCAAGCATGATTATTTAACGGTTAAGTTTGTGGGCCCATATATACTAAAATATCCCACCTACCCAATATTTTCTTAACCCACCCACCGTCCAATAAATTTTACTTAACCCTAACTTTAGTTCATATTCATACAATCCTTTATGGATTAGATTAGGTCAAGTAGTCTAACTTATTACCATGTCCATTTATGGTTCATAATAGGCTAGACCTCCCACATTAGGCCTACAACTTGTGGACGCTGGGTATGTCGGTCGGGTCTGGGTAATCTTATTCCATGGTTGGGCCTAACCTCGTGTCTTAGCTCCATTCATATTTGCGCATTTAGACCTCCCACATTAGGTTCAACATTAGTGGCTGCTGGATAGGCAGGTCGGGTCCGGGCAGACTTCCACCACCAATGCAACTTAACCTCGTGTCTTTAGTGCAATTACAATTCCTAGTTGTAATTACTAGATATTTCCTATTTTTAATTATACCTATGTCAATTATAGGTTTTATGCCCATTTTCCCAATTATGTCCATAATTGATTTTATGCCTAATTTATTCATATTCATTACTCCAATTAATAACCAAAGTAACATTCAAAATTCCAATTAAGCCTAAATGTCCAATTATACTTATATTGGATTATATGTCCAAATTCAAATCAAGTTATGCCAATTCTAATATTTTTTCCCCATTTCTTAACTAACACATTTGCATATATTTGGCGGCTTACTTAGGCTAGAAAGTAGCCTAGGTATATACAGTAAAAAAGAAAAGGTGATGGAAAAAATGACAATAGTGATCATAAAAACAAAGGTGACATGAACATATATACTAGCATAGATATGTTTTGGCATAATAATAAGGTGGACATATGAACAGATCTAGTGAACTGGCAAAGGTAAAACTAGATCGAACATGATTATAACGTGGACATAAAAACAGATCTAGCATAATTAATGTGACATAGCAAGCATGTTTAGGTCTAAATAAAGATTTATATGTCCAAATAATGACATATCTAAGTTGGCCACAATACGACAGGTAAAATATGATTTACATAAAGGATTAGATCTAAACAAGGTTTTAGCTATCAAAAAATGACAGATTTACATTAACCAATAGAAAGATATAAACCACCAACTTAGAGAAAAGGTAAGATCTGCATATATGACATGATGAATTAACTACAAAAAGGATTAGATCTAAAGAAAATAGATCTAACATAGTACAAGTTAAGATCCCAAATATGATAGGCACAAGGTGATAAAATCGATCACATAATTCAGATCTAATGGTTAAAAATATATTTAACACAATTAGGGTCAAGATACGCATCATACAATGTCATAGAAGTTACAATAGATCTAACAAGATAGAGACTTAGATCCAAATCCTAACCAACTCAGAATGTCATATAATCATAATTTACAATGGATCTGATATAATCTAGGCATACGAACAAGTCCAAGTCATAGCCGTGTCATATTTACTTTTAAATATTCAAATCTAAAAGTAGCTAGAAATTCAGTGTGTTACGATTAGAAAATAGAGAAAGAATGGTTCTTGAATCTCTAGCTTTGATTTGCAAAACTGATAGTTGTTTGAAGATAACGGATTCTGTTCAGACACCGGTAGAGTTTGGGCACCATGATTTCTCAATGGAGAAAACAATGGAAGAGACCATGTATATATAGCTGCCAAACCCCCTGAAACTGACTTGCCACATCAGCCCTTGGGGTTCAACACCCCTGTGGGTGGGTCGACCCATAGGTCGACACCCCTTAAAGGGGTCGACCCCGGTGTCGACACTCCTCTACGGGGGTCGACCCCCTAGAAAGGGAAATTTGCTGCCTTTATTAATTTTTGATTTTTGAACTGTTCTAGATAGGGTCTGACTCATATCTGACTCATACGTGTATATATGTTCTTTCTGCGCGTATACAGATTTAAAACCCTCATAACTTCTTCATACACTGTCCGTTTTACACAAACCAAATGTCTATCTTGACCAGAATTTCGAGACGGACGCAATGGCACAGTATGTTTCCCTCAATTCTAAATAGTAAATTAATTATTATTTGATTTATCCTCTTTAACGAAATTATGGGTTGTTACACGGTGAAAGCATCAAATGTTGATGGTAAAAAATGCCGTAAACACCAAAGATTCCAGTAATTAGGAATTATTAATTTGGTCATGTAGAAAAAAGCCGAAAGCAGTAAATAACACGAGAGAGTTATAGTGGTTCGGCCTCGTGAGGGGCCTACGTCCACTTTGAAGCGTTGTTACAATATTATTTATCACTCAAAGTTACAAGGTTGAGACCATCCCATTACATCTCGTTACATTCATCTCTATGCTAGATGATGTCAACATTATTATATATTATGTCATAATTATCGTATATTTAATATATGCGGAAAAAGACATTTTTGCCCATTTCTTCCTCAAAGGGGAGATGCCATTAAAGGAGCTCTCTCAAGGTCTCAAGTTCACAAATTCCAACCCCTTTGAATTATGATGCCATGGGGTATTTATACGGCAAGGGTTAGGTAGGAGTAGGTGAAAATAGGGACCACACCTAGGAATTTTGCACCTGGCGGCTGCACATGCAAGAATTTCGCACCCGGCCCCTGGGGTGCGAATTTCGCGCCTCGTGGGGTGTGAAATTTCGTACCCTGTTAGTCGCGAATTTCACATCCTGCTGGATGCGAATTTCGTACCTTGCTAGGTGCGAATTTCGCACCCCTTAGGGTGTGAATTTCGCACCCCTTAGGGGTGCGAAATTCACATCCTGAGGGGTACGAAGGTCGCCATATGGGAGGTGCGAAGGCCATGGGCATGGGTGTTTGGTGGCCCGAGGTTTGGGTTCACGGCTCGGACTGCGAGGCCTTTGCTTGCGCGATCCCTCTTCTACCTATTTCCTTCGCTCCTATATGTCCTCCTTGGCCTTGACTCCATGCAATGGGTTGAGTTGAGCATGTCCTGAGTACTTTTGGAAACCGGACCAAAAGGCCGGTTAACAGATTTATTTCTATAATTTCGGCATAGTCGAATCCTAGTCGTAAATCCGTATGGATTTATTCCAATTTTATTTATATTCTGAACATCGAAAATGATTTTATCGTTTCCTTTGAAATGATTCCCAATTCTCCTTTTTAATTCATATTTGAATTTAAATAATCCAATTATTCCATGATCATTATTCACTTCCATTTATAAAACGACATGTATAAATTTCAACTACTTGTTTCAAATATTGAAACATGTTACTATTTCGAATTCTGTTTCTGCTTTCGGAAAATAATTTCCACTTTTAAATTAGCACTTGAATTTCCATTTCTAAATTATCCAATGATAATTTTTCTATTCAATTATAAACATCGTCTATAAATTCAACTACTTGTTTTTATTTCTAAAAACAAGTTAATATTTTTCTAGCCAAATTTGAAATTCCATTTCTATTTCGAAAAAATAAATTTTCCTTTTTAAATCTAAAAATCCCTTTTTATGATATTTTTAAATATTAATATCTAAGGCCAGTGATATTTAATATCCAAATACATAAGCCATCAATCCAATTCAACACATCACGAACATATAAATATGTAATCAGTAATAAATAAATTTGAAGAATCCAGTTGGATTCTTCCAACCTATTTTACCTACATCCATAGATGTTAAGCAACATAAATAATGCCAATCCTGCTTCAAGGCAGAATATCGCGGTATGAAGGTCATCCACTATAATATATTTTGGGGCGCATAGGGTCATCCGCTAATGGTACTGTGGGAAATATCCAATACATATAATAGCCACAACCACCAAGCCTAAATAGCTAATATACATAATAACCACAATTTATTAATAAACAGCAATGCAACCAATCGACCAACAAACAACATATAAATATTGTATTAAATAAAAAATTGATTATAATAAATTATAATCGAACCGGAGAGTGAGTTTGCTCACCTTGAGTTGTCCTTTGCTGAATTTCCATTTAAATTTCTTTATATCATTTGCAGCTAGAGATCTACTCAACGAATCTACATAGCACCCATGATCATTAAATTTTATTTTATCGATTAACTATTTATTTAATTAACTTAACTTTTAATAATGAATAATTAAATAATTCTATATCTTATTAAATTTTATAAAGGTGTATACCTTATTATCTTGCAATTTAGATCGATCAATTTTCCCGAACCGTTCCAAAACTGAAATCAGACCCGACACTGCTGTTTCCCATTCCAGCATTTTACCAAACACTTTGCAGACAAATCTCTATTCACCTTCACGGATCCAGTCTCCTCCACATTGTTGACCTGCGGACTGGAGACTACTACACCTACCGACTGGAGACTACTACAACCATCTTCCAAGCAAATAATACTTGACCAACAACACATTTGAATTCCCAAACAAACACGACATTTTAACTTGCGAACCTCCAAACCCACTACCAATGAGAACGAGCATGCCACCGACCAATTTACTGTCGCTCCTCCTCAGAAAACCTCATGCAATCTCCAGCTCAAAGTTAAGCTCTAGTTTCAATCTCCATATCCTAGTTGAACTCCAAGCATCGGTCTCCACCATATCGTACCCTCCCAGTACACTGATCCTTACTCGAACCAACGTTGGCTTCACAACGTTCAACTGTCGATCCCTTATATTCACAGTGACCCCTCCCAATCGCACCACCTGAAACTCCACCGCGCCTTCCACTAATTATGTAATAACCTGGAAAATATGAGCCAATTTAAAAATTTTAAATTGGTGATTTCAAAGAAATTTGAACAATTGAAATAGAATATTTCAATAAAATAGTGAATCAGTTTGAAAATTTGAATTCAAACTTTGACTGACTGTGCAGGGTGGAAAATATAACGGATTTTAGCGAAACCAAAAATCTTTATATCTGTTTATCAATACCTTTCTAACGAATCTGAAAAATCGAAGTTTCATACGGGAATCAAAAGTTATGGCCAAATGAATTTTCAGAAAGGTCGCTATATAAAATATATAGCCCTGGAAAATTGATATTTTGCAAACGACCTCGGAATTCGACGAAACCACTTTTGTTGGGTCCGGGATGTCAAACTATTGCTAGGTTTCAAATTTCATATTTTTTGAAGCTGGAGTGTGAGCGTGGCAAAAGAAAATGTGTTTGGTCAATTTCTGTTAAATTGGATCGACCAGAAAATGACCATTTTTCAAACGATATCTGAATTCGACGAAACTAGTTTTGTTGGGACCGTAGCGTCAAAACATAGCTAGATTTATTTTTCTGGAATTTTTCGAATCAGTTTGTGGCCCTGGCAAATTGAAATGTACGTTCAAAGTTAAAATTGAATGTTTTATACTTTGATTTGAAAAATAACTGACTGTAACAGTCCAATTGGCCAACGAAACATATCCCATTGTGTCCGGGATGGGGGTATTTAGCTAGGGACGATAGTCGTTGGACTTGAAAAGGAGTACGTTGGAGAAAACACTATTTAAAAAAATAATATAAATCCTCGGCCAATAGGATTTTTTCTTTCATAATTAAAAAAATAAAATAAAAAACTAAAAACCCTCGAACCAACGGCGAAACCCGTCCCCCATTCTCTCCTCCGCCGCCGCCGCTACAACCGCTTCCAGCCAACGCCACCACCGCCGTTCACCTCGTCTCCGCCCCCTCGTCAGATCCGACCCACCCACGACTACCCTTGATGCTTCCTCTGCCTGAATCGAGGCCAGAAAGGCCGCCACTTCCCATCGCCGCCGACGACGCCGCCGACCACCGAACGCCACCAAACCACCACCGACAGGACCCCCTCTCGAAGCTCTTCCACGTCCAACTCCCTGATCGTCCCCACGTGCCACGGATTTCGCGAAAACCTCAAACCTATTTTTGAACCAAATAGAAAGGTGGGTCCTTTTTGATGTCTGCACTTTGAAAAATCATATCTTTTTTGTGTTGACGAAATTCGATGAAACAGGAAACATCGGGACCGCAAGGAAGCTTTCTACCACATAGAAGAAGCCGCAAATTTTTCTGAGTCATCTACGATTTTTAGCACTCCGAAAACCAAGGTGAGAAATCTAAATTAAATGAATTTAAATGGAAAAATGTAGTGTATAAATTATATTAGCGAAATATAAATTACACACGTGTTGTATACCTCATGTACATGCGTAGTGTAAGCTATATAAGCGAAATATGAATTTTACATGCATAGAATAATTGATATATGTGTTGAAATGCAAGTGAAATATAGCAATTATATATATATATATATATATATATATATATATATATATCCGCCCCTCGTCCACAAACCATGGACGATATTTATTGTTGTGAATTGGTTGGATGAAAAATGCGAATGGTTGAATAATTGTTTGTGGTTGATATTGATTGGTTGTGGTTGAAAAATACCCATTGGTGATTGAAATGAATTGGAAATATTTTTGGAAATAAAAATAAAACAAGCCGCCTGCGTGCGAATTAGATGCATGAATCCCCATTGTCAAAAACCGCGAGGTTTTAAGGTAGAGCGAGGAGCGGTACTAGGGACGTTGCCGGTTTTAACTACCCTGCCGTTATGCTGCCGAAATTTTGAATAGTCTTTGTGTGTTAGAATTATTTTCATATGTTGAAATTATCTTCATGCGTTGAAATTAAAGTCATGTGTTGAAACTATATCCATGTATGGAAATGTTCGTGGGTTGAAAAGTGTTGTGTGAAAATTAAATTCATTTGTGAATGAATGAAGTGTCTAAACAATAAAAATCACCTTTTTATAATATATATGAAGTATGAAAAATATTCGCCTTATATATAAATAGTTTCAGATATAAAAATTCCATCTTTCTAATATGAGCAACATAAGTAAAATATCCATGTGTGGAAATGCTCATGTGTTGAGAAGTGTGTAGTAGAAAAGTTCATGTGTTGAATAAAAAGATCGAACAATAAAAATTACATCTTTATTGAAACTATGAAGTGTTGAAAACATCCATTTATCAAATGAATATTTAACATGATAAAAATGTCATTTTTATCATATATGTGATATGCTAGAGATATGCGGACGTTGAAATAAATATTTGTGAAGAAATATTATTTTTAACATGCATAGGAACTAAATAAAATAGTCATGTGTTGAAATCTATTTTTGTTCGCCAAATTTATCATCTTTGAAATGTGAAGTGTTAAAAATAGCCACTTGTTCAAATAAATGTGCATGAGTTGAAATATACATTAATTAGCTAATGATATGATTTTAGCCTATGCATGCAACATTAGAATGAATGGTGTTTTTAAACCAAAGTAAATCAAATATGAAGTTGAATGGAAAATGATAAGTGATAAATATTGTATATATGTACATGCATATTTATTGAACAGGTTATAGCAAAGGGGCTAGAGAAGAGGAATAAAATTTTGTGCCCGACAAATAGGTACACATTTACTGTTTTGTTTGGGTGATGATTTTATGAGCCTGTTGGCTAGCCGCTTGGCTTTTTCTTTTTCTTTTTGACATGAGACGCCCGTGTGGCTATTTGGGAATTTTCCCAGCCCCTCCCGTACAAAGGAGGTTATGGTGAAATTTTCCAAAATTTAAAGGCGTTAGGGAAATAATTGAAGTGAAAATGATATAGGAATTTTTGAATGAACTATATTTATATAAATATATAAATATAAATAAAATTAAATTGAAACGTGGCTGTGCAGTTCGCGTTTTGATACCGTGATTTCAAACGACTAGTGTGGGAAATCCGACCATTGGATTTTCCCGAAACCGCAACCGTTGGGTTCGCCTTGGAAATATCTTTCCAACGGCACCAACTATGTGAAGATCCGACGGTTTGATTATCTGGAATGTTTAATTCAAATCTGAAGAAAAACAGCGCCAGAAACGATTATATTTATATATATATATATATATATATATATAATTAAATTAAATCGAATAACGACGCTGCAGTTCATAAATTGAAATCGTAATTTCAAATGGCTAGTGTGGAAGATCCGACCGTCGGATTTTCCCAAAACTGAAACCGATGGATTCGTTTTGAAATGACCTTCCTAATGATACAAAATTTGTGAAGATCCAACGATTAGATTTTCAGATATGTGTAAAAAAAATTAGTGAAAAACAGCGCCAGTGCATCCACACGATCTGAAACGTCGTTTAATTAAATATGGTCGTTTTAAATTAAATAAAAATGGCGATATATCGTTATAAAATACTATAGACGATATAGAGTAGAAATAAACCAATTTTGTTGTGTTTGCTTGATATGTGATGGTTGAATGTATTTAACATGAGAATTATAACTAAAGAACTGAAATGTGAATGTTGAATAGTCCACCCATGTGATAAATTGATTTGAAAATCTAAATATACGTGGGTTATTTGAAAAGGCCAAGTTCAACTCATTTCAAATAATCGATCGACGTTGAGAAGTCGAAGAGTCGAAGATGGTTGAAGACTGACGATCTTCACATTGGATGGATGGGCGCTACTGATGCTCGTGATTGGAGTAGCTACCATAAAGGAGCTGAAGTAGTAGCCGTCCAAACATACTGTTGATTGTACGGATATGCGAGGAATTGGTGCCTCCGGTTTCGTTCAGACCCAGAGCGGACTTGTAAATGGACTGTGTGTCTGACATTGGATTTTGTTCTGTGCTGATTGATCTCTGTTAAATATATATATGTTTGGCTACGGAGAATTTATTCTCTTGCTTAACGCCCTTCTCTGAGACGTACGAGCTCAGAGGTTATGTATTGATAGAAATCAGTCGCATGGAGTGGATTGCCTGTATGGCACGCCTAAGTGGCATATGATCAAGGCTTCTGTTGCAAAGCAAAGTCTTGGGGTTGATGATCAAAGCATGGTCTGGGTGATGTAGCTTTGTGTATAACGTGAATTTGCGAGCCTCACACCCCGGTATGAGTCAAAAACGGGAGAAGGACCCAAGGAGTGCACGACGTTTCTTTCTAACTATGGTGGTGTCAGTGACCTCCCAGCCCTGGCATTTATATCTACTTTTCACCTGTGTGGTTGTTGGAATACGAGGCGCCTCGATTTTAGGTCTGTAAGTACCGGGAAACGTGTGTTCAGGAATAATTAATCCTCAAAAGTAAGGGAGGACCGGCCTTGGAGGATCCAGGGGATTGCTGTGTGCGGTCCCGAGGCATTTGCTAGAGTGTCTCGAATCGGAGAGGAGTTGCCCCTTGCCTCGACTCATGAAGGAATCCAATTTCCAATACGAAATATGCGGACGTGATTGTATTACTAGTACGGCTACATAGTGGTATGGGTCATTTATGCCGCCTATGATTGATATTTATGATTGAAATCGCCTTTGAAATATATATGCACTAGCAATAATATCAAACACTTTTGTTTAATTCGTATGAAGCATTTTTGGCCATTATAAGGTAAAAGCTCTATCCTCCGACTTGCGTTGCATTGTGTGATGGGACCTGAGTCTTATAATGGCTTCATTTTTCTAAAAGCATTGCGATAATTTAATCATTTACTTTATTTCATGCACTAGCACTCATTGGAGTAAACCCGTTCCGCGAATGTGGCGTGGTACTTTGATTTGCCTTATTATTGTTGTTAATAAGTTAAGTAGATTTCTCATACCAGTCCCATGACTGACTCGTAGTTTGTTTCACCTTGCAAACTCGGGTGCCCTCATTTTCACACGGGCAGCCTAGTTACAGGTTTCTGACGCACCTTTTGGCTCATGGCGAGGCTTGACTACACCGTGCTGACTTGGATTTTCTCTGCCACTATTGTATCTATATTATGATTCCGCCATTGGCGATGTAGACTGAAGTTATTTTGTGTACTCTTTATGTGTGATTCCGCCTCAGGCGATGGTGACTGACTATGTATCGTTATGCACTAAGTTGTATCCTATACTGTGCTTCTCTGATGTGATGATATCTATATGATCCCGCTGTCATATGTGTGTAAATTATTCTATTTTCTATTTATGCTATTATCTTTGATCTGCTAATGATGATTAATGTGTTATATTCCAATGATTATCCTTAACACCGTGTAACTAGGTTTTGGGATCGTCACAGCTGGTATCAGAGCTTTGGTTAACCTTAGTTCTGGAGTCTAGCACATTAAACACTTCGTCAAAATAGAATCAGTAATATTCTAAGGCGAGTCGCTCATTAGAGGTAGGACTAGTAGAGTCCTAGAATGAGCCAAGCAGAATAGCAAAAACAATTTGATCAGTCCATCGTTATCTTTCCGTAAATTTTCTGCTTAAGTATGCAATAAACTATCATTTCTGTTAGCTGACTCTTTTCTTGCTTATACAGAATTTGACAAATGGCTACCAGAGCAGCAGCCGCTAGAGGAGGCCGTGCCGGCCGAGGCCGAGGAAGGGGAGAAGCCCCAGTTCAAGAAGGACCTTTGATACAACCTCCGACCGCTCAATACTTCGAGTTGGACCGTGTAGCTAAGAGATATAAGAACTTAGGAGGCAAGACCTTCTCGGGTACTGGCATCGTAATAGAGGCCCTTACATGGCTCAAAACATGCGAGAAAATTCTTGAAGGCCTAAGGCTTGGAGACGAAGATAAAGCTATTATGGGCGCTTGGCTTATGTAGGAACAAGCTGAACTATGGTGGGAATCTCTCACCGCCGGGAATAGAGAAGCTGGAAGAACATAGGATGGATTCAAAGAACTCTTTAAGGAGAAATATGTCCCAGAACAAGCTCTAGAACGAATGCACGATGACTTCGCCAACCTCCAGCAGGGGGATCTTTCTGTGCAGGATTATCTGAATAAATTTACACTATTGTTGCCCTACGCTCCGGAGCTCGTCGCCACTGCGAAGTCCAAAAATAAGAGGTTTATCCTTGGGCTAAGGCGACAGTTTCATGATAGAGCCATGGCCCATGTCAAGCTGGAATTCAACGAACTGGTGGAAATGACATGCAACTACGAAGACCTTGACCATAGGCATCTGGAGCAGGATCGCGCTAGAAGCCATGCCGGGAACAAATGCAAGCCTGCCGCGAATCAAGCCGAGTCAAGCCAAGCAGCATCTTCAAAACCTCAGACTGGCAAGCCGCCAAGAGGAAATTGCTTTAACTGTGGCAAAGCGGGGCATTACTCTAATGTGTGCACAACCCCGAAGAGGCAGAAGACAAATTCACAAGGTTCAAGCCAGGGTTCTCAAATCCCTCGCTCCTGCTTTAATTGCCGCAAGACCGATCGTCTGGTCAAAGACTGTCCTTTGCTGAAGAAGGCCACAGTAGCTCACGTATATGACGGGTCGAGCCCGCTAGCTGCTTCCGATGGAGCAGGAAAACCCGATGTTTTGGGAGGTGCCCTTACAATTAAAAATATTTCTGTCTCTGTATTGTTTGACATAGGTGCATCACTTAGTTTTATTACTAGTAACACAGTGCACAAATTAAAGTTAAAATAGAGGAAGCTTAAAGAATTGGTTGAAGTACAGAATCCGATAGGGGGTTCTATTACTCTCAGTACATGTTGTAGAGTGCCAATCTCTTACTCTTTCTACAAATTTCCCATTAATTTAATCGTTATGGATTTTCCCGAATTCGACGTTATCCTTGGGTTAGAATGGTTAACGAAATATGAAGCCGAAGTGAATTGTGCGGAAAGAATCGTTAAATTTTGAACGAAGCTTGGACATATATTTATACCCTGTCATGGTTCGAACCCAAATAGAGAAGAATTTTGGTCGGCATTAGAACTTATCCCCACTTCCATAGAAAAGATTCAGATTGTTAGAAACTATGCGGATGTGTTTGAAGAAGTTGAAAACTTACCTCCGCAAAGAGAAATAGAATTTCGAATCGATCTAATTCCCAATGCCAGACCAGTGGTACATCCAATTCGCAGAATGACTCTGAAGGAAAAAGAAGAATTAGGCGATCAAACTCGTCAACTGTTGTGGAATGGTCTAATCAGACCTAGTTTTTCTATTTGGGGTGCAGCTGTTGTGTTTGTCCCAAAGTCAGATGGTACTCTTCGATTATGCGTTGATTACCGAGACCTCAACAAACAGACGCTAAAAAACAAGTATCCATTACCCCGCATTGATGATTTGCTAGACCAGTTGAATGGGGCGAAAGTATTTTCCCGATTGGACCTAGCTACAGGTTTTCATCAATTGAGGATAGCAGAAGAGTGTGTTCCTTTGACAGCTTTCAGAGGTCTAGACATATTTTATGAATGGTTAGTAATGACGTTTGGCATATGCAACGCTCCAGCATACTTTGTCGATCTAATGAATAGAGTGTTCAGGGGAGTTCTGAATAAATTTGTCCTCGTATTCATTGATGATATTTTAATCTACTCCAAATCAAAACCCAAGCATGAAAAACACTTAGAACAAGTATTGGAGATTCTAAGAAAGAACGTCTTCAAAGCCAAATTCTCTAAATGTGTCTTCTGGCAAGAAGAAGTCAAGTTTCTTGGCCATGTCATGTCAGAGAAAGGAATTTCTGTTGACCCAAGCAAAATAACAGCGATTCAAGACTGGAAACAACCCACTACTCCCACAAAAGTTAGAAGTTTTATGGGGTTGGCTAGTTATTATCGAAAGTTCGTTAAGGATTTTTCGAAGATATCCGGTTCGTTGACGAAGCTCATGAAGAAACATGAGAAATTCAAGTGGACTTCCGACTGTGAAGAAGCTTTCCAGGAATTGAAATCGATACTGACCACTGCTCCAGTGTTAACCATTATTGATGGCAATCAGGATTTAACGGTTTGGACAGATGCTTCTATTAGAGGTCTTGGTGCAGTGTTAATGCAAAGAGGCCAAGTAGTCGCTTATGCAAGCCGCCAACTGAAACCACATGAGAAGAATTATGTGACTCATGATCTTGAGTTACTAGCCATCGTTTTTGCTTTGAAAATCTAGAGGCATTATTTATTGGGCGAGAAATTTAAACTGTACACAGATCATCAATCGTTGAAGTATTTATACACCCAGAAAGATCTGAATTTGAGACAGCAGCGTTGGCTAGAATTTCTTGCAGCGTATGATCTTGATATCATGTATACGCCGGGGAAGGCTAACGTAGTAGCGGATGCACTTAGTAGGAAAACCGCAATCATTGCCAATCTTATCATTATGCCAGGATTGATTGATAGAATATCTGTTCTTCAGAAAAGTGACAATTTTGTGAAGGAGATGATAAAAAGGATTCAAAGGGGCGAAGGCTCCAGTTTTCAAGTGGATAGCGAGGGAGTTCTGAGGCTGAATAGAAGAATATGTGTTCCCGACATTCCTGATCTCAAAAGAGAGGTGCTAGATGAATGCCATAAATCCAAATTTTGCATCCATCCTGGGGTGAGTAAAATGTACAACGATATCAAACGCACTTTTTGGTGGAGGGCAATGAAAAGAGATATTTCTTTGTATGTTAGCAGATGCCCTACTTGTCAATTGGTCAAGAGCGACCAACAGAAGCTAGCTGGATTGTTGCAACCGTTGGAAGTCCCAGGTTGGAAATGGGAACAGATTTCCATGGATTTCATAGATGGTTTGCCGCGAACCAGGAAAGGTAATGACAGCATTTGGGTAATCGTAGATCGCTTCACGAAGGCTGCCCATTTTATACCTGTCATATCCAATAGAACCGCTCAAAGTCTAGCACAGATATATTTCAAAGAAATCGTTAAGCTACATGGAATTCCCATCAGCATAGTCAGTGATAGAGACCCGATATTTGCTAGCAAATTCTGGGAAGCTTTCCAAACAGAATTGGGAACGAAACTGAATATGAGCACCGCTTATCACCCTCAAACAGATGGCCAAACTGAGCGGGTGAATAGAATTCTAGAAGATTTATTGCGGGCTTGTATAATTGATTTTGGTGGGTCATGGGAAGATCATTTGCATTTGGCAGAATTCTCATATAACAATAGCTATCAAGCAAGTTTGGGAATGTCGCCATTTGAAGCATTATATGGCAGACCGTGCAGATCTCTAACATGTTGGGTAGAACCTGGCAATAGACTTGTGTTAGGACCCGATATGATTAGAGAAGCATCTGATAAAGTCAACTTCATCAAAAAGCGTTTGAGAACCGCCCAAAGCCGATAGAAAAGTTATGCAGATTCTAGAAGAAGAGATTTGACATTTGCTGTTGGTGATCATGTTTATTTGAAGGTTTCTCCGATGAGAGGAGTAATCAGATTTGGCAAAACTGGGAAGTTGGCACTGAGATTTATTGGCCCCTTTCCTATACTTGAACGAATTGGAACTCTTGCTTATAGGGTTCAATTACCAGATTGGTTGCCTGGAGTGCATGATGTATTTCACATATCTCAACTTAGAAGACATGTGCATGATCCAGATCTTGTTGTAGAAGAAGCAGCGCAACAGGATATAGACATAACTCCAGAATTAACACTCAGGAGAGAGCCATTAAAGATTGTTGGCAAAGAAACTAGAGAACTAAGAAGCAAAAAGGTTCATTTAGTTAAAGTGCAGTGGAGCAGTGATCCTAGAGACTGTACTTGGGAGACTGAGGAACACATTAAGCAAGCTTACCCCAAATGCAGAGTGGACATCTCTGACTAACTCCGGTGCAAGGTACCTTTACAATACTTTGCATTTACATTTTGTTTCCTACTTTACTATTGTTTCCTTTTCGAGGACGAAAAGTTATAAATGGGGGAGATTGTAATAACGGGGAAAATACGAGCCAATTTAAAATTTTAAATTGGTGATTTCAAAGAAATTTGAACAATTGAAATAGAATATTTCAATAAAATAGTGAATTAGAAGTAGTGAGTCAGTTTGAAAATTTGAATTCAAATTTTGACTGACTGTGCAGGATGGAAAATATAACAGATTTTAGCGAAACCAAAAATATTTAAATCTGTTTATCAATACCTTTCTAACGAATCTGAAAAATCAAAGTTTCATAACGGGAATCAAAAGTTATGGCCAAATGAATTTTCAGAAAGGTCGCTATATAGAATATATAGCCCTGGAAAATTGATATTTTGCAAATGACCTCGGAATTCGACGAAACCACTTTTGTTGGGTCCGGGATGTCAAACTATTGCTAGGTTTCAAATTTCATAATTTTTGAAGCTAGTGTGTGATCGTGGCAAAAGAAAATGTGTTTGGTCAATTTCTATTAAATTGGATCGACCAGAAAATGGCCATTTTTCAAACGATCTCAGAATTCGACGAAACTAGTTTTGTTGGGACCGTAGCGTCAAAACATAGCTAGATTTATATTTCTGGAATTTTTCGAAACTGTTTGTGGCCCTGGCAAATTGAAATGTACGTTCAAAGTTAAAATTGAATGTTTTATACTTTAATTTGAAAAATAACTGACTGTAACAATCCAATTGGCCAACGAAACATATCCCATTGTGTCCAGGATGGGGTATTTAGCTAGGGACGACAGTCGTTGGACTTGAAAAGGAGTTCGTTGGAGAAAACACTATTTAAAAAAATAATATAAATCCTCGGCCAATAGGATTTTTTCATTCATAATTAAAAAAATAAAATAAAAAACTAAAAACCCTCGAACCAACGGCGAAACCCGTCCCCCCTTCTCTCCTCCTCCGCCGCCGCTACAGCCGCTTCCAGCCAACGCCACCACCGCCGTTCGCCTCGTCTCCGCCCCCTCGTCAGATCTGACCCACCCACGACTACCCTCGACGCTTCCTCTGCCTGAATCGAGGCCAGAAAGGCTGCCACTTCCCATCGCCGCCGACGACGCCACCGACCACCGAACGCCACCAAAGCACCACCGACAGGACCCCCTCTCGAAGCTCTTTCACGTCCAACTCCCTGATCGTCCCCACGTGCCACGGATTTTGCGAAAACCTCAAACCTAGTTTCGAACCAAATAGAAAGGTGAGTCCTTTTTGATGTCTGAACTTTGAAAAATCATATCTTTTTGGTGTATTGACGAAATTCGTTGAAACAGGAAACATCGGGACCGCAAGGAAGCTCTCTACCACATAGAAGAAGCTGCGGATTTTTCTGAGTCATCTACGAGTTTTAGCACTCCAAAAACCAAGGTGAGAAATATAAATTAAATGAATTTGAATGGAAAAATGTCGTGTATAAATTATATTAGCGAAATATAAATTACACACGTGTTGTATACCTCATGTACATGCGTAGTGTAAGCTATATAAGCGAAGTATGAATTTTACATGCATAGAATAATTGATATATTTGTTGAAATGCAAGTGAAATATAGCAATTATATATATATATATATATATATATACACGCCCCTCGTCCACAAACCATGGACGATATTTATTGTTGTGAATTGGTGTGAAATATTGGATGAAAAATGTGAATGGTTGAATAATTGTTAGTGGTTGATATTGATTGGTTGTGGTTGAAAAATACCCATTGGTGATTGAAATGAATTGGAAATATTTGTGGAAATAAAAATAAAACATGCCGCCTGCATGTGAATTAGATGCATGAATCCCCATTGTCAAAAACCGCGAGGTTTTAAGGTAGAGCGAGGAGCCGTACTAGGGACGGTGCCGGTTTTAACTACCCTGTCGTTATGCTGCCAAAATTTTGAATAATCTTTGTGTGTTGGAATTATTTTCATATGTTGAAATTATCTTCATGCGTTGAAATTAAAGTCATGTGTTGAAACTATATCCATGTGTGGAAATGTTCATGGGTTGAAAAGTGTTGTGTGAAAATTAAATTCATTTGTGAATGAATAAAGTGTCTAAACAATAAAAATCACCTTTTTATAATATATATGAAGTATGAAAAATATTCGCCTTATATATAAATAGTTTCAACAATAAAAATTCCATCTTTCTTATATGAGCAACATAAGTAAAATATCCATGTGTGGAAATGCTCATGTGTTGAGAAGTGTGGAGTAGAAAAGTTCATGTGTTGAATAAAAAGATCGAACAATAAAAATTACATCTTTATTGAAACTATGAGGTGTTGAAAATATCCATTTATCGAATGAATATTTTACGTGATAAAAATATCATTTTTATCATATATGTGATATGCGGACGTTCAAATAAATATTTGTGAAGATATATTATTTTTAACATGCATAGGAACTAAATAAAATAGTCATGTGTTGAAATCTATTTTTGTTCGCCAAATTTATCATCTTTGAAATGTGAAGTGTTAAAAATAGCCACTTGTTCAAATAAATGTGCATGAGTTGAAATATACATTAATTAGCTAATGATATGATTTTAGCCTATGCATGCAACATTAGAATGAATGGTGTTTTTAAACCAAAGTAAATTAAATATGAAGCTGAATGGAAAATGATAAGTGATAAAAATTGTATATATGTACATGCATATTTATTGAACAGGTTATAGCAAAGGGGCTAGAGAAGAGGAATAAAATTTTGTGCCCGACAAATAGGTACACATTTACTGTTTTGTTTGGGTGATGATTTTATGAGCCTGTTAGCTAGCCGCTTGGCTTTTTCTTTTTCTTTTTGACATGAGACGCCCGTGTGGCTATTTGGGAATTTTCCCAGCCCCTCCCGTACAAAGGATGTTATGGCGAAATTTTCCAAAATTTAAAGGCGTTAGTGAAATTATTGAAGTGAAAATGATATAGGTAATTTTGAATGAACTATATTTATATAAATATAAATAAAATTAAAACGAAACGTGGCTGTGTAGTTCGCGTTTTGATACCGTGATTTCAAATGACTAGTGCGGGAAATCCGACCATTGGATTTTCCCGAAACCGCAACCGTTGGGTTCGCCTTGGAAATATCTTTCCAACGGCACCAACTTTGTGAAGATCCGACGGTTGGATTGTCAGGAATGTTTAATTCAAATCTGAAGAAAAACAGCGCCAGAAACGATTATATTTATATATATATATATAATTAAATTAAATCGAATAACGACGCTGCAGTTCATAAATTGAAATCGTAATTTCAAATGGCTAGTGTGGAAGATCCGACCGTCGGATTTTCCCAAAACTGAAACCGATGGATTCGTTTTGAAATGACCTTCATAATGATATAAAATTTGTGAAGATCCAACGATCAGATTTTCAGATATGTGTAAAAAAAAAATTAGTGAAAAACAGCGCCAGTGCATCGACACGACCTGAAACGTGGTTTAATTAAATGTTGTCGTTTTAAATTAAATAAAAATGGAGATATATCGTTATAAAATACTATAGATGATATAGAGTGGAAATAAACCAATTTTGTTGTGTTTGCTTGATATGTGATGGTTGAATGTATTTAACATGAGAATTATAACTAAAGAACTAAAATGTGAATGTTGAATAGTCCACCCATGTGATAAATTGATTTGAAAATCTAAATATACATGGGTTATTTGAAAAGGCCGAGTTCATCTCATTTCAAATAATCGATCGACGTTGAGAATTCGAAGAGTCGAAGATGGTTGAAGACCGACGATCTTCACATTAGATGGATGGGCGCTACTGATGCTCGTGATTGGAGTAGCTACCATGAAGGAGCTAAAGTAGTAGCCGTCCAAACATACTGTTGATTGTACAGATATGCGAGGAATTGGTGCCTCCGGTTTCGTTCAGACCCAAAGCGGACTTGTAAATGGACTGTGTGTCTGACATTGGATTTTGTTCTGTGCTGATTGATCTCTATTAAATATATATCTGTTTGGCAGCGGAGAATTTATTCTCTTGCTTAACGCTCTTCTTCGAGACGTACGAGCTCAGAGGTTATGTATTGATAGAAATCAATCGCATGGAGTGGATTACCTATGTGGCACGCCTAAGTGGCATATGATCAAGGCTTCTGTTGCAAAGCAAAGTCTTGTGGTTGATGATCAAAGCATGGTCTGGGTGACATAGCTTTGTGTATAACGTGAATTCGCGAGGCTCATACCCCGGTATGAGTCAAAAACGGGAGAAGGACCCAAGGAGTGCACGACGTTTTTTTCTAGCTATGGTGGTGTCAATGACCTCCCAGCCCTGGCATTTATATCTACTTTTCACTTGTGTGGTTGTTGGAATACGAGGCGCCTCGATTTTAGGTCTGTAAGGACCGGGAAACGTGTGTTCAGGAATAATTAATCCTCAAAAGTAAGGGAGGACCGGCCTTGGAGGATCCAGGGTATTGCTGTGTGCGGTCCCGAGGCATTTGTTCGAGTGTCTCGAATCGGAGAGGAGCTTGCCCCTTGCCTCGACTCGTGAAGGAATCCAATTTCCAATACGAAATATGCGGACGTGATTGTATTACTAGTACGGCGACATAGTGGTATGGGTTATTTATGCCGCCTATGATTGATATTTATGATTGAAATCGCTTTTGAAATATATGTGCACTAGTAATAATATCAAACACTTTTGTTTAATTCGTATGAAGCATTTTTGGTCATTATAAGGTAAAAGCTCTATCCTCCGGCTTGCGTTGCATTGTGTGATGGGACCTGAGTCTTATAATGGCTTCATTTTTCAAAAAGCATTGCGATGATTTAATCATTTACTTTATTTCATGCACTAGCACTCATTGGAGTAAACCCGTTCCGCGAAAGTGGCGTGGTCCTTTGATTTGCCTTATTATTGTTGTTAATAAGTTAAGTAGATTTCTCATACCAGTCCCATGACTGACTCATAGTTTGTTTCACCTTGCAAACTCGGGTGCCCTCATTTTCACACGGGCAGCCTAGTTACAGGTTTCTGACGCACCTTTTGGCTCATGGCGAGGCTTGACTACACCATGCTGACTTGGATTTTCTCCGCCATTATTGTATCTATATTATTATTCCGCCATTGGCGATGTAGACTGATATTATTTTGTGTACTCTTTATGTATGATTCCGCCTCAGGCGATGGTGACTGACTATGTATCATTATGCACTAAGTTGTATCTTGTACTGTGCTTCTCTGATGTGATGATATCTATATGATTCCGCTGTTATATGTGTGTAAATTATTCTATTTTCTGTTTATGCTATTATCTGTGATCTGCTAATGATGATTAATGTGTTATAATCCAATGGTTATCCTTAACACCGTGTAACCGGGTTTTAGGATCGTCACAAGTTATCACACCTCCTGAAATCGTTATGACTCCATCGCATGCCACTAAGTCGCAAGTGCTCTTATCAACTTGAGCTTTCAGAAAATCGAGCAGACTATTATTGCAATTTCGATTGCGCTTCCCTTTTTTCGAACGATCTTGAATTGATTAAGAGGAGCGCGGTGATTTTAATTAGGGGAAATCGATTTTACTTTGACTGAGGAAAGGGAAAAAATGGAGGCTTAAGTTGATTTTGGAATGGGAAAATAGAAGGCAACGGTCTCGTTTATATAAATGTGAAGGGGAACCATTCATACCCCCGATAATTCATTGTTTCATAGATTCAGAAGGAGGTAGACAAATTTTACAGCTCGAGAAGCAAATAGCTGTGCCATTTAATTCAGTGTAAAAGCATGTTTTCCCCTTTTTTCAATGTGAATTTATTACTTTATTTTTATCATTGTTTTAATTAATATGAATTTATTTAACTTAAAATATCCATTGATTTCGAACTCCGTTTTTAGCATAGCGACTGACACCTTTAGGATTTAAAATTGACGATTTAAATATACTTTGATTTAATAATTTATACAGCTTAAAATAAATCAATTTAAAATATAATTCGGTTCAGAACAATCAAATTCATCGATAATAAATTATTATTATTATTATTTATATTCAAATATAATTTATATTGATGGACTAAATTGTTGCAATTCAGTTTTTAATTCTGAATTCAGTTATATTGTTTTCCGTATTACGACTATTCAATATATTCGAATTGAATCATATATCGATTATTTAATCGATAAACCCTATATAAAAATCAATTTATAATTTCATTTCAACATTTAAACTAAATTTAAATGTTCATTCTAGAATAGTTAAAAATCCGAGATGTTACAGCAGCATATTCTTTCATACCCCCTCCTCCCTCCTCGCCTCAATACTCAAACTTTAGGGTTAGGGATTGCGAGAGAAAACTGAGAAATGGCTGCAGATATAGTGATTTATGCTTTTTCAGAAAAAATTCTTCAAATCTCTAAAGGAATCTTCCTTGAATCTTTGTTTGAAGCCATCTTCTTCTCTTATGGAAGATTATCTCCACTAGTGATGAATATGTGAAACGACCCGAAAATCGCCCTTGCGGGAAATCGCCGGATACGCTTACTTTGGGCTACAACACATTAGAATAACAATAGCAGACTTTTATAAACATTATAATAATGTTACATTAGATTACAGAATATCAGAGTACATTGGAATAAAATTACAGCGGAAGATAAATTATAGTATTTTAATACAATACAGCGAAAGACTTTCTATGCTCTGGACACAGCTTTAAGCTTCAATCCAGAATCCTGCTCGAGATAAGGACCTGTAGACAAACTACTCGACTGCTCGTGTGGAAAAGAGGGCACCCGAGTTTGCAAAGCTGGAAATAAACAACGGGTCAGTCATGGGACTGGTGTGAGAATTATTAACTAATTTAACTAATAGTAATAAAGAAAATCCAAGGACCACGCCGCTAACGCGGAACAGGTTTTACTCCAATGGATTGCCGTGCATAAATTAAAGTAAATCATCAAAACAACGCAATGCTTTTTGGAAAAATGAAATCATCATAAGACTCAAGTCCCATCACACAATGCAACGCAAACCGGAGGATAGAGTTTTACCTTATAATGGTCAAACATGCTTGGTACGATCAAAACGAATTTGATATTATTATTAGTGTGTATATGTTTCAAAAACATTTCAAAGTAAGTGTATCAATCCTAGGACACATAGATACCATAATACTATGCTTCCATACTAGTAATACAATCAAATCCGTGGGTTCGTATTGGAAGTTTTGATTTCCATCATGAGTCAAGGCTAGGGAGGAGCTCCTTACCGATTCGAGACACTCTAGCTAATGTCTCAGGATCCCCCGCAGTGAACCCTTGGATAACTGTAGGGCCGGTCCACACATACAGCTTTGTGGATTGGCAATTCCTGAACACACGTTTCCCGGTCCTATAGGATCTATCATCCGAGGCACCTTATTCCATCATCCACATAAGTAAAATCCTGGGCCGTGTTAAAGCCCAAACACCACTTCTAGCTAGAAAGAAACGTGCTGCCCTCCCTGCGTTCCCTTCTCCCGTTTTAGACTCAACCGGGTTGTGAGGCTCGCGAAGTAACGTTATAACCACAAGGCCTGCTTTTCAACAAAGCCTTGATCATCTTCATCTTAGCGTGCCACGTTGAAAATTCACACCATGCGATTGATAACTATTAATACACAACCTCTAAGGGTGTTGAGCAAGAGAATAAATTCTCCGCCACCAGCGGTTGTGTAACACCCCGCCTCCGCTAGGGTCACTCGCAAAGGAATGCACTAGCTTTAGAGGGGCATTATTGGTAAACATGCATAGAAATATCACAAGACAGAACATATAAAATAGCGGAAGTAAAATCAAACTTTCATAACATGAATAAATAAGGTCTAAAGCCTTTTACATCAGAGTACATCAAAACCTGTCTTGCAATAATAAAGAAGCATAAAGACTTTTTCCTAAATTATTTCCCAAGTAAAAAAAAAACAGTAAAGTAGCCACAGCCAAGAAAAGTCCAAGCCATCCATGATGACCTTCAAGCAGAAGAAGTCCGAACTAAACAACAATATTTCCTCCCTGCAACCTGGGGGGGAAACGGAAGAAAAGAGGCGAAACAAAACGGGTCAATCAAAAAGACTGAGTAAGCCCTATCTACTATCAGCATAAAAACTAGTAAAGTTAACTGACATGAGAAACTGAGATGAACATAAGCATGATGACAAGATAGATAAGCTAAATCAAAATAACATGATGAACTACTGAACTCAGATAAACTAAAGTGTCATGATAAATTACGATGTCAAGATAAAACAAGGTATCCCATCGTCAGGTTCCTATCAAGTATAATATCACCAAGATATCTATCACGTATAACGTCCCATGGTATCTATCCTGTATTTTAGCTCTGCACCTACCGTACTAGTATCCCCACCGTATCATGTGTTAACCATGAATGACCCTTACTCAAAAGTCGTGTAATGGTCTATGTCAACCTAATATATCGCATATATAGGTTACTCAACTCGTATGTTTTATTCCATGTAAATGTTCAGTCCCTTGCCGTAGACCATACGGGCTTTCCCATGAGATTCTATACTACTTTAACATAGTTCCATAATCCTTAAGATCGTTTTGGATTGTCACCCTATATCTAACTAGGGTCTTTCAACATGAATCATCGTTTGTACAACTAGGACTTATGCTACCTAGGGCTACTAGGGATTATGCTTACCTATTGCACGTTTTCGTATCTCAGTTTTGGTTCAACCACCCAGGGCCACTAGGATTTACGCTAACCGTCAACCGCGCCCTTTTTCCCACGCATTCATCGTGAATCGTTTTTCCATGACTGTATGCACATGTATCACATCGTGCCATCCGAGTTCTGTCACAGGGCAGACTAGGAAATACAGGACTCGGTCGGGAGCTTCCGGTTTATCTGCCGATGCAGATGCTAAGGTCTGTTTTTTTTCTATACGTGGCTATGGTCCCACGAGACCACTCCCTCAACTAGTGAAAGACAAGACAGGATAAATCCTGTATGAGAACACACTACTGGCCAACCCACAATCCTAGCCTTACCGCAACCATAATTAGATAGCAATTATGGTATTTTGGGTGTTCTCTGCCTTTCCGTACGTACACGCTTGACCAAAGATGGTAGGTAGCCTGACGAAATGCTATCTAAGGTACGACCGTGTATCGTCGACTATCCCCTATCCATCCCCGTCTTTAGGTCGCTCGTATAGCAACCAAGGCATACTCTTGGTTCTTCTAACGTAGACCTTAACCTCTCATGAGCCTAGTATGATCACCTGGCAGCTCATAGAGGGATACCAATACCCTCACGTTCCCCGAAGCCGCTGCTTCGTTACCCAGTTCGCTGGAGCCTTTATCTAAATCAGATACTTGCTCCTACTCGTATACTTAAACGATGACCTACCGTATCAGGTTACTCATCTATCTATGAACTGGTCTAAATTTCCTTGACTAAGAATCATTACTTAGTTATTCTTCAACTAAGGTTTACCACTTAGCCTTATTCCCGTTATCCTTGTTAACTACGGTTATCCACCTAATCCTCAGAACTAGGGTTTACATAATGGATTAAGTGTCACTTAAGTTCATGACTTAACCCGTCTACAAATCATGTCAAAATTGGCTAAGTATCCAAGTTCAAGACTTAACCCTACAAACCATGCTCAAGTTGGTTAAGTATATATTAACTTGACCCTATCAAATTATTGAGTCAAATCAGTCAAGCGTATTTAAGTGATTCGTGACTTAGCCTTATCCTGTTATCACGTTAGATTGGTTAAGTATTGGTTAACTTAACCTTATCAACTAGCCGAGTTGGAGTGTTTAAGTATAGGTTACTTAATCACTTCAAAATTACCGAGTTAGATTGGTTAAGTGTTGGTTAACTTAACCACTTCAAATCATCGTGTTAGATTAGTTAAGTGTTTAACTTAACCCCATCAAACTACCAAGTGGGATTAATTAAGTCTAGGCTAACTTAACCCCATCCGATTTCCATGTTTAGACTAGTTGAGTCTAATCTTAACCCCATCCATTAACTGTATCTTTCGGTTAAGTGTCATTAAGAAAACTTACTTAACCTTACCAAATTATCGTGTTGGATTGATTAAGTGTTGGTTAACTTAACCCCGTCCACTAGTCGTATAAAAATGGTTAAGTGCCATTAGGCAAATCAAGTTACTTAACCTACCCAACCTTGTCATGTTTTGTTAAGTATCATTAGCCTAATCAAATTACTTAACCCATTTGTCCATGTCATATTTGGTTAAGAGTCGTTAATCAAATTAACTTAACCCTATCATGTGGCATTAATTACTTAATGCACCTCAACCTCTCATATTAGACTTTGTTGTGGTTACTAGTTAAGCCGGTCGGTTCCGGGTAGCTTTACACCACAACTTGGTCTAACCTCGGGTTCAAGCACAACATGACCAACTTCTCACATTGGGTCCTATTGTTTGCAACTACTAGTTAGGCCGGTCGGTTCCGGGTAGTTTTACGTTGCAAACTCAACCCAACCTCGAGTTGGCCACACTTATATTATCTAAGTGTCATGTCCATTATGTTCCCAACACATATTACAAGTTTTCAAGGATTTGGGTAGACCTAACTTAATACGTAAATTCCCAATTCCATATTTTCAAGCATACTTACATGTCCACTTACATGTTATATTTCAAGTCATGTTTTCAAGTTATATTTTCATGTAATTAGAAATTACCCATAACATAACCCAACGCTTTTAAACTCGCATATACGTTCGCAACAACGTAATGGATTAAAAGAAGAGACTTGGCAAAGGCATGACAAAAATGAATATTAAGCCACAAGTTAATCATGGTGGCAAATGAGGCACAAATGTGTTCATTAACTTGCATGTTACATTCTTAAGCCTCAAAAACATGCATAAACCCAAACTTGGCACATAAGCGAATCATGGTGACAAAAGACATGGAATGATGACTAGTAACTCGCATATATCATCACATAAGGGTTATGACTTCATATGCAAGTTGACATAAAGGTTATGAGGGTTCTCATGTTGCATAATGCAACATTTCAACATAAAGGTTGTAGCTTTTAGCCCACAAGATCAAGATAATGACTTCATAAACTTGCATGACATGATAGCATGTATCATACTCAATGATCAAACCCAAACTTGCAACATGAACATTTAACTTCATAGTTAATATCTAAGAGTAAGGAAAGGGCTTACATTGCTATGAAGGCACAAATCGATTAAATTAAAGATTGAGACAAAGCCTATGCATGCCATCATTCAAAAACCCAAAGATGAAAGCTCCAAATCAATAAAAAACCCATCTTGATGAGCCAAGATCAAAGCTTTAGCCTTGAAATCAACTTGAGAAGCTCTCATACTAACATAGGGACTCTCTAACACTCACATGATCATGAAACCTCTCATAGAAATGAAGTGGAGGCTAGGATTTTGAGTGGAGGCCATGAGAGGAGCAATTTTGCCATAGTTTAGTTGCATGAATGAATAATGAGGATTTAGGAGAGGGTTAGGGGCTTATTTATAGAGATTAGGATTAGTTAGAGACCCTTAGATTAACCCTAGGACCAACCTGAACCATCAGATTTCAAACCAGGCCCAAAAACCTAGCCAAGACAGGAAATAAGTGCACCAGGCAAAACTGCCCGGCCACCATAAGTCGACCCCCAAGTCGACAGGGCTGTCGACTTGGGTCAAGCCATGTCGACTCCCAAGTCGACAGGGCTGTCGACTTGGGGTGCCTGGCGGGAATTTTTCCCGCCTAGCCTTCTACCCCTAATTTTTGAAATTAGAACTCGTTTTTTGAACTTGAATTTTCTGAAAACTTTGTTGGACCATAACTTGGTCATACGGACTCCGATTCTCGAAAACTCAAACTCTATTTCGCGTATTTTTCCGAGACGAACGCAATGGCATAGCCCGTTTTACTTGATTCAGAATTTAAAATTAAATTCTGCCTTGATTCTCGTCTTAACATGTTATCGAAATACGGGTTGTTACAGGTTGTATATTAATTGAAATCAATTTACATAGAACAAAATTCAACGTCAGACACACATCCATTTATAAGCTTATGCTCTGGGTCTGAGCAAAAGCCAAATCTGTACAAATCAACACTACGTCCGGACGACCACCACTGTAGCCCCTTCAAGGTAGCTACTCCAATCACGGGCATCAGCAATCGTCGTCCATTCGATATGAAGATCGTCGGTCTTCTATCGTTGTCTTCAAAACTTGAATTTGAAACATCGCTTAAATTATTTGGAATGAGATAGACTCGGACTTTCCAAATAATTCTCTTATATATATAAGTTGGAAATCATTTCATATCGTTATTAGTAATTTGTAACGATTTATCTTTATTTTTATATATATAAAAATAATTCAAATTCCATTTCATTAACGTAATTATATAACAAGTAGTGAATGTTTTGTCTCACAACCTATCGAAATGTTTATAATGTGTAATGAAATGTATTTTATTTCATTACATTTTGCTAACAAAAAATATTCCTATTCGTACATACAATATTAACGTGCAATTTACACACCATTTATTTTCATACACATACACATCTTATACACAACAATGTACATTTTCTTGTTTCATCTTTCGAATTGCACAAAATGTATATTTTGTTTATCATACCAATTCCAACAAAAATGAGCATTTTTGTGTTTCATTTCAGTTTCAATAAACGAATATTTTTGTTCATCCATTTTTACTTCTACAAGAATGAGTATTTTTGTTTATTTATTAAAATGTAATAAAATTGATAATTTTATTATCTTTTCAATGCAAACCAAAAGTAATAATTTACCATTACAAACAAAACGATAATTTTGTTTGCTAATCTATTTACATGAAAATGAAATTTCCATATCTTTAATCTTTTTACTGAAAATCTAATTCATTAAAATATAAATTTCATATCCTTATTCTTTTTAGTTAAAGTTCAATTACATAAAAATGTAATTTCACACTTTTAATCTACCTGCATGAAAAATTGAATTTTCCCTTTTTAATCTAGTTTACATTAAAATGTAAAATTTTCTTTATTTATACCAATTACATAAAAAAAATGTAAATTTTACCTTTAATCTTAATTTCACAAAAAAAAGTAAATTTCTTACTTTTGGTTTTAATTACATAAATATGTAATTTTCTTTCTTTCTTTTAATAAAAATATAAATTTCTTCTTTTAATCTAATTACATAAAATATGTAATTTTCTCTTCTTTAAACACGACGGTGAAAATAATATTAATCTTCTATTTAACTATTTGTATTTTTAATATGGGTCAGACCTCTCACATTAGGCCTGCAACTTGTGGATGCTGGATAGGCCGGTCGGTTCCGGGCAGACTTATCCCACAAGTTGGGCTTAACCTCGTGTCTTGGCCCAATTTGTATTTGCGCACTTGGACCTCTCACATTAGGCCCGACATTTGTGGTTGCTGGATATGCCGGTCGGTCTGGGCAGACTTCCACCACAAATGTGACCTAACCTCGGGTCCAAGTACAATTTTAATTAGCCATTATAATTGTTCTATTAAAAATATTATTTTAAAATATTTCTCATTTCAAAATATCCTAATTTTGGAATATTCCATATTTCCAAAATAACTTGATTCCAAATATTATGACCTACCTTTTCAAAACTTAAATAAACTTGGAACTTTCTCAATTTCTTTAATTACATATAAAAAAAATGTGATTTTGATTACACCATCAAATTTTGCTTTTTAATTATATACAAAAATGTGATTTTGATTACATGTCAAATCTACTTTTTAATTACATTATAGAACATAAATAAAAAGATTGTTTATTTTTCTAAGTTATATTTGTGTTAGAGGACAAAAATAAAAGGACCATTCATTTTCCAATGTTGTTTTTGTGTTAAGGAGCACAATTAAAAAGACATTCATTTTTCTATGTTGACCCAATTTCATTCTTCCTTATATATTTTTAATGACTACTTTTTTTATCTGACATAAATGTTCTTTCAAATTTCTAACATAAATGTCTTTTAATCTAACATAAATGTTCTTTCTAATCTAACATAAATGTTCTTTCTAATCTAACATAAATGTTCTTTTAAATTTATCATAAATGTTCTTTTAAATTTATCATAAATGTTCTTTTAATCTAACATAAATGTTCTTTTTGTTTCAACCATCTTAATTTGACAAGATATACATTTTTGTCTCAACTAATATATTTGACAAAATTTGCATAATTTGTTTCAACTAGCATAAACTAACAAAAGTGCTTATTTTCTATTTCAATTCTAATATAATATAAAAGTACTATATCTTGTTTCATTCTTTTAATTTAGACAAAAATGAGTATTTTTGTCTACTTTGACTTAAATGATAACAATTAAATGATAACAAGGAATGTTTAGCTACTCATTTTCTTCAATGACAAAAATGAAACATTTTCAATTCATTCATTTAAAGTGACAAAAATGAATGCTTTTATTTTAATAACTATATTTGGACAAAAACCATGTTTTAATGAAAACAATAAAAATGAACCTTTTATTGAAATTTAAATTTTAGACATAACAATTCATAACTAGGTGGCACATTAATTTGACGAAAATTTCCTATGTATTCTAATGACAAATACAAGAATATTTTATTTGTTTACATTTTTCTATGTTTTCTAATAACATATAAAGAGAATTCCGTATATTTACATCTTTCTATGTATCCTAATAACATATAAGGAATATTTCATATGTATACATTCCTCTATGTATTTTAATAACATATAAAAGAATAATTTATATGTAACCATTTTCTTTTATAAAAAATAAAATAACAATCTATTTGTCAAAATTTCTAAGCTAACTTAGCAATAAAAATGCTAATTCTATTTTACGAGATGTGTAAAACTTGTTTCAATAACATATTTTGACACAAATGAATAATTTATGTGATTACATTTTTTTCTAAATATACTTATAACATAAAAAGAAGTATTTCATGTGTGTACATTTTCTATGTACACTAACAACATATAAAAGAGTATTTTGTTAGTTTACACTTTTCTATGTGTTTCAATGTCATATAAAAGAATATTTCATATGTCAATATTTTCTAAGTATTTCAATAACAAATAAAAGGGATTTTTATTTGTAAACCAATTTCTATACTCTAATATGACAAATAAAAGAGATTTTATTTATCAAAACAATTTCTTTATTCTAATATGACATACAAAAGAGATTTTATTTATAAACTAAATTTAACAGACATGAGACACACAAATCCATCCAACGATACATCGCAATCATACAACAATTAACACTGAAATAATATATACACAACATCAACATGATTTTCATATAGAATAAATATAAATTACACAGTAGAATAGATAATAAATTTTAAATTTTAAAAAAAGAGAAATCTCACATCGATCGGTTTTCAGAAATCGTTCGTGTTCAAATTTGGTTGGATTTTCTAGGTGCCTTGTTCTGGTCTTGGTCAGTCCCATCTCGTAGATCTCGTTTCTGCGATTCTAATGCAATTGGAATTTCTCTCCTTCCTCTTCCTCGTTTATACTTCCAGAAAACATTCGACCCATCGTTCACTAGAAAAACACCGCTTTTGCAAACCCGCCACAGTCGAACGGAGCCACCAAAGATGATCATGGCCGCTGAATATATTGATCTTGACGTGCTCTTTTATTTTTGTTTTATAGAATTCATGAAATCATTTGTGGATTGAGAGAAAATGTGGAATCAAAATTGGAGATCGCTGGCCTTCCATTAGAAATGGGCGGCGGCTGATAAGAAATGGGATTAGGGTTAAGGAAGTAAAAATGAGATTATATAGTGGAGGGAACTATTATCTTTATTCCTTTATTTAATTAATATTTTTATTTATTTATATATGAGGTCTGAAGATTATAAATATACGAGTGGAAACCCGTGCGTTGCACGGAAGCATAGAGTACGGGGTGTTGTAGTTTGCACGGGAGCATAGAGTATGGGGTGTTGTAGTTTGCACGCGCGTGGTCGTAACGGCATGCGCTTCGCGCGAAGAGCGTAACGGCACGTGCTTCGCACGTGATGATGGCACGCGCTTCGCGCGTAATCAGGGCACGCGCTTTGCGCGTGATGATGGCATGCGCTTCACGCATGATCACGGCTCGCGCTTCGCGTATGGACCGTTGTGCCACAAATATTATGTAAACAGATATAAAGCTCTGTCTCATAAACCTTTTGCTTGCTGGGCTTGCAAGCTTTCCATGCATCTTTTTGAACATTAACATAAATACACTATGTGAAGACATTAATCATATAAAAATTTCTAGCTCTTACAATTTGCTAAAACTCCATGGAGAGAATTTTATTACATTTCGTGGAATAATTTCAAAAAGCATTGAAGTATATTAATAACATAACAGTTAAATGATATTTCTAAACAATTAAATGTGTATATGAATGATAAAGTATTTTTTTTGTTCTTGCAAATTAGACATTCCTGTGAAGTGTAATGTGATCACAACACTCCAATTTTACTTCATATTTGATGTTGAGTAATTAATGCTTCATAGGCTTGTGATATCATATGTTTGCATCCATTTACCTAATGAAAAGATTATTAAGTGCTAAATAAGATATACTGATAATAATATAGGTACCGTAATAAAAGGCAAACTCTGAATTAGTGCAAGTTGATTCATAAATAGCAATTCCTAATTGGTGGAATACTGAAAGTTGAAAACAAAAGTATGGTGTTAAATAATATGCAAAGAAACAAATATTTATGATTTTACATAGTTGCTCGACAACAACTTGGTCAAATTATATATGGGTGAAGAAGACAAATAACATTAAAAAAACATAGTTTATATGAAATAAAGAAAATAATTATAGCAATATTTCAAAACTTTCTAAGGAGTTATATGATATTTTTAGGAATCCAAATTAGAAAATGGAAATCTAGCAAGAGTAAAAGCTCAAATCCTATTGAACTAACTATTTCTTTAAAAATGCCTAATTTTTATAGGTGGAATAAGAAAACACCTATATCAGAAAACTACAACATGTTGACCAAAATTTGGTAAGCCAAACTATCCAAAGTTGAAACCACAACGCCAATTTCGGATGCAAGACCTAGCATAAAGACCTCATTAAATAATGATTAATTTACATATTTTGGGCTAAATCTAATTGAAATTCAGTTTTTTTTAACCAAGAGAAGAATAATATGAGGAAGATATGCTAAAATGAAAGTTACGATAGTTTTCAACCTAGGATGCCATGTAACATAAGTACATAATTATTTCAAAAATATAAAGCTGATCCTTTAGTATCTAGTTGTATTCCTACTATGTTCATCAACTAATTTAGTAAATGCAAACTGTGTTCAATAATAGGGTATTCTCTTTATAAGTAAAGACGTTAAATATGCTAAATAATACGGGTATTAAATTTTATAGAAATTCAAAGAGTGCTAGAGAAAAACGTATTTTCTTTTTATATACAGACGTTGGATACGTTTGATAGAAATTCAAAAAGCATTAGAGAATGGCACTCTTTGTTTTTAAGGAAAGACGTTAAATGTGCTAATCGTACGAATATTAAATTTTGATTGAAATACTATGCTATATTTAATAAACCTTTATATCCCTGCATGCCCTATTGCCTTATATCAAAGATTAAAATTACAGAAAATTATTATATACTTTTACCATGGATACTAATATCCACCAACATTTATGTAATGACAACGTTTTGAAATGTAGAACACATGTTTGGACGAAATTTAATGCCATAATCGTAAAAGCAATGACTTGTATTGAATTGTATAAAATTTAAACTCAAATTATCAAATATATCAGTTATGTTCTTTGTATTCCTTGGTTGCATTTGATTAAAATAGATTTGAATCAACAAAGGATATAATCAAGGTTTTATTGGATAACATTAATGTAAAGAAAGGAAAATGCACATTAAAGGAAGAGAAATTTAATTTCCCTATGTTGAAGATTACTAATTTTAATGTTCATAAAAAAATGAAATCAAACTCTAAGCCACTTGCCTGATAAAATTAGATTACAAACTGAACATCATTTACCAAAATCAAGTACCACTTATATGATGCATTTAAAGACTAAAAAAATAAGTTGAGAGTATAAGGAAAATTTCATGTGGTCCAATATTTTAATGTCAAATATCAATTAACTGACAAATTTATCAAGCGGATTTCAACTTGCATGTTACTCCATTTCCTAAAACCTTAACTATTTAATGTAACATATATTTTAGAAAATGAAAACGGTATAGATCAATCTTTTATAGCAAGTTTTAATACATTATTATATTTCAGCTGTGCTGTAGACTATAACTTAATAAATTTCAATCACTAAAAATTCCATTCAAAAATAAAATAAAAAAACATGAAATGGTATTGGGCAAGAACTATTTTGAATTGTTTCCAGTTTTGATCAACATTTTTGGGGCAAGAAAACATACGACATACATTCAAAAGGCTATAAAATCATACAAATTGATTCCATATATCACGCAAGCTTTCAATGCCAATTCAATCGAAATAACTGCAAACAATCATGCAACAAAATCCACCGTTCCTCAATTATAGGGGATGTGTTTAAATTAGGATGGTGGATTTGTTTTTGCGGGATTAAATCTCAGCCGCTCTTTGTCTCCTTGTTTGTCTAAGGGTTTGTCTAGGGGGGAATTTTATTATATAGATAAAAAGAAGAGAGAACAAAAGGGGAATAAAAGGAATAGTTTCATATCTATAAATGAATTTGAATGATAAATAGAAGAGGATAGAGAGCAGAGAATAAATGCACAAGTTATTTCCCCTATATGCCTCTTTATATTTATAACAAATTAAATGCTTGTTTTTTTCCCAATTGTTTAAGTTATGCAACCTTTTAAATTTCAAAACATGCAATATTAAATAACGTAATGACATGTTTACATATTATAACATAATGACATGTTGTCATAATTTATTTAGAATCTACATATTATTTCAAATCAACCTATTCAATGCTTATGTAAGAATAAATAAATGACTATACATAAATGGAGTTGATTTGTTTTTGAGGAGAGATAATAAAAGGAAAGGAAGAGAGAGAATGTTATAGTATTTTATGTTTCATTATTTTAATTAATTTATTTTCACAAAAATAACTGTATGTTGATATATAATAGTTGGAATTAAGTTAAATTAATAGGTTATGTGTATACGTGCATACATGAACGTTTGAATTATAAAACTTGAAAATAAAGTTTATTGGAAACAAAAGCATGAAATTGATGTATATAAACATATATAAGGAGAGAAACAATAAATGATTTGATAACAATCAATCTATATTACAATTTTAATTTATGTACATTACAGCAAAAATTAATATACATTAATTAGTAATTAATGTATGTTACAAACATAAGAAAGAAATTTAATATATTTATAACAATAAAATGTATAACTAGTGGTATATATATTTGGAGTTTGGAATCATTCAAACATGTGTGAATAGTAAATTTATAATGGAAGCAATGGAAGGAGAATTATACAATAAATGAACGTTGCAAACCGAGAAGAATTAATAGAGATAATAGTTAAATTGAGTAAGCAATCAATTAAGAAAAATTAATTATGAAATGAATGACATTAATTAATAAATTGAGTGGTTTAAGATACATACATTTTGATTTGAAATTGGAATTATGTAATGTGTGAATATAAAAAGGAAACATAATAATGGAGAAATAGGGATGGACCATTTTTTTTATATATATATATATATATATATATAATGTTCCAATCCCTTAATCACATTAAAGACCCATTAAACCACTTTCTCCTATTCAGGCCCAATTCATTTCAATTCACAAAATTTGTAATTCTATATGTCATTTACTATTCAATAAAATGGATATTTTGTGTGTCATTCTAATTCTGATGAATATTTTGTTTTGCAACAAGAATAATACTTTTTCTTTTAAACATTTTAATGTAAATAAAAATGATACATTTTTTCTCTTTATTGTAATAAAAAATTACAATGCAAACTTTTTAATGTAAACGAAATGATACATTATATTTCAATTGCGTAAATTAATGCGACACAACAACGATTTAATTTTGCCTATATGACAAAAATGCAAACTTGTTTATATGACAAAAATGCAAACTTTTATTACCTTGAAAATAAAATCTTTTCATTTCAACAAAATGACAATGTAACTTTTTAATTTAAGCCCCTTTTTTTATTTTGTATAATACCAACTCTAAAATTGTATTTTTACTGTAAAACTTTTTAATCAAATTATATATATATATATTCTTCTATTGTTTAATAATTATTTAAAATTAGAAATTTTAAATCTGGACTCATTTTCAACAAAATTTCTAAAAAAATAAAAATTTTAATTATAATAAATCATTTTAAATAACCAAAACTCATTAAAATAACTTAAAATAAAATTTTAAATAGGCCCTAAAATTCAGGGTTGTTACAATATGTGGCAGTTAACAAACATCAGCTGATTTGTGCTTCTAAAGTGTTTTTGGTGACATTTGAGGGATGATTTGGCTTCGATGAAGACTCAGATTTCTGATAATTAGTGACGCACAACTTGCCTTTAAGCTTCTCGAATCTTTACTTTGACAATGGCTTCGTTAATATGTCAGCGACTTGGTAAGTGGAAGGTACATGATTGACTAGAAGCTTTCCATTTAGTACTAATTCTATTACGAAATATATGTCCAATTCCGTATGTTTTATTCTTGGATGTAGAACTATATTAGTCGTCAATGCAGTAACACTTAATCGTCACACAATACAGTTGTTTTGTTACTTGTTTTGATTTTTATTTCATTTAGCAGTGACTGTACTCATGTTAGTTCATTTAGTAGTGAGTATACTCCAGTTTTCAGCTTCTGTACTTGATCTTGAGACAATATTTTGCTTTTTAGCACACCATGAAATATGATTCTTGCCAAGAAATTAACAATAACATGTGGATGATTCTCTATCATCATGGTCACTAACTTAGTCAGCATATGAGTATCCAATAATGTTGAGCTTATTACTTGATTTTATAATCAATATGTGGATAATTATGACTCTAAGATATCTTAGGATTCTTTTAACTGCTTTCCAGTGTTCACATAGAGGTTTCTAGATGAATTGGCTTTCCTTGTTTACACTGTAGAAGATGTCTGGTCTAGTATTAATGATATAGTGCAGAGCTTCAACTATGCTCATTTATTGTCTTTGATTGTATATTGGTTCTCCTTTCTCTTTTCTAAGGCGTAAATTTGTTGCCACTGGTGTAGAAAGAGGCTTTGCTTTATCCATCTTTGGCTTGATCAGAATTTTTGAAATGAATTTGGTTTGATTTAGATGTAGTTCATTGCCAGTAGTTCTGCTCACTTCAATTCCTAGAAAGTAGGACAAGTCTCATAGGTCTTTGATTGAGATTCCACTATTTAAATACTTTGTAATATGCTTGATTTTAGTCCCACTTCTAACTGTAATAAAAGAATCATCAACATAAATTAATGCGTAAGTAACAGTTCCATATGTAAATTCAACAAATAGTGAATTGTCAGATTTTATGGAGTTGTAGCTAATTTTGACCAATGTTGATTTGAGTTTGTCAAACCAAACTCTTGGTGTCTACTTTAGACCATAGATTTAGCTTGCAAACTTACTCCTCTTTTCCTTTCTGCTTGTATCCTTGTAGCTGCTCCATATATACCTCTTGTTGTAAAACAACACTTAGAAAGCATTATTTACATCTAATTGTTTGATGGTCCAATTCTTATACAAGGTAATTGTTAGTATAACTCGAACAAAAGTTAGTTTTATGTTCGACGACGGAAATTCTATCGAATTAGAAAATCGTCGCAAAGTGTATAAAACCGCAAATACACGGCGTACACTTATAGTACGTGGCGAGTAAGGCTCGATCCATGGAGAAAGAAACAATTTTAACTATATTCAATCAAAATTAAACCAAATTTGAGTGAAATTTTACCTACAACTAAACTAAACTGACAAACTAAGATAAAAACTACGAGATTAAATGACAACTTAGGAATAAGTCCACTCTCTAGATCACATGAATCAACATAAAATAAAACCATGATTTCTCTTTTTTGGTCATTTGTGAATTTAGTTGATATTATTATTATAAGTATAGCTTATTCATGATATTAATTAACACAAAATAAACTACCAATCTATAACATACCCACTAAATCACCTTACTAGTTCTAATGAAAAATGACAACAAGATGAAAGTGAATTATACATTAAGCATGACCTGTGAACTATTAATTAGAACTATAGACCATCAAAATTTTATTTTAACCTCCACTTAATCACCATCATCGTATGTAGATGAAGAGGTAATTAGTGAACATATGACTAAGCATAGCTTATTTGGTGTCAACAATATAGGCTATCAAATTCAATAGTGAACACATAAAAACAATAACATCAACATGACATGAAGCACAAAAAGAGAGCATGAATAAACAAATTATGTTGCATCTACATAATCAAGAGAGCTTCATTACCTCTAAGTTGAAAGGGATTAGCCTCTAATATCTGTAGTCATGACAACAAAGATAGATTGCAACATTAAAAATAAAGGAAAAGAGAGAGAACTAATTAACAAAAATAAACTAAACTACTTGTATAAAATAAAACTACACTAATGCATAAAGTAAATAACAAGAATTAAATAATCAAGAACTTAAATTGCATTAACATGAAAATTACATGAGAGGGAAATGACTAAGAAGCCATGAAAGAAGGAAAGTGCATTTTTTTTATCCCCACAACTAACAAACTAAGAAAGAGGCCCTTTACATCAACATAAAGGGGTACCTAATCACTTTTGTTGGGGACTACCAAAAATACCCCTTCATGAAGCTTCCATTTGTCCTTAGCCTCTAATTAATTGTTAAAAGTTCATGAAGCCTTTTTGTCTCCACTTGCCAATATATTAGCTTCTAATTGTTCCATTAAATAAAGAGTGCTAATGGGTAGGGTCCTTCACTAAGGTGTATGTGAATTAACTCCATCTCCATTCTTTTGTGTTCACTTTGTGCATACATATCACCATGTAAACTTCATGTGCACACTTCATTTTTGCTCATAAATTCATACAAGACACATGAAAATGAACAAGCAAATTTTATGAAAAATAAATACATGCACAATTGACCATTTTGCCTCAATATGAAGATGAATGCATGATAATTTAAGAATATTGGCTTTTTCGCTAAAACATGTAAAAATAGCCCAATATGTTATTTATTTAATTAAAATAAGAATAAATGTGTGGATATAAATGTGAAAATTTACGTGCACACCATTGTACAATAGATGAGAATGTTTCACTAAAGTCTATTCACAGTTTTGTGAATACCCTTTGGCTACTAATCTTTCCTTATATTTAGATATTGTACCATCAGGATTCTTTTTAATTATGTATGTCTAGTTGCACCCAATAATATTTTTATCCTTAGAAGTGGTACAAGACATAATGTTTGCTTTATATCAAGATCATATAATTCTTCTATCATCCTGCACTGCTTAGTGATAAGTGGACTGTTCATTTTAGTCCAATTCAGTATAGTAAATTTTTGGTTTAAAGATACCACTTTTAGCTCTAGTCACCATGTGATGCTTATTTTGAACTTATGCACTGTTATCCCTAGTCTCCTCATTTTGATCCTAGAAACAATATTGTCTTCATTGACATTGTCAAATTGTGATGGGGTATTGTAATGACATGCATCTTACGTATCGGAGAATCATTAAATATTTTTATTTGATTCCCCAAGGTTCGGACCATTCTCCTATTTTGATATGTTGTTCATGGGGGAGGGGGTGAGGGGTAAAACATATCCATGATTTTTACCAATTTTGTTTATGACCATTTTGCCCCTGTTGTTTTTGTTTAGGGCATAACTTTTGAGTGGGATCGAATCAGTAACTAGAATCGATTTCACTGGGTCGGAAATGGTGTTTCCAATTCCGTAACTTGGTCACATTAAAAATTTGGTTTAGTGCTTTGGGAGGAATCGCTGTTTTAGTATTGTTAGTTTTCTGGACAGACTAATTAGAAATTAGTGGGCTGACTAGTGAGGCCCATTAAGGATAGGGGCTATTGGCTATAAATAGGAGGGTAGAGACAAGGAGAATTGTTTAGTTTCTTCATTTCTCTATTTTGTTGGAGTTTGTGATTCTCTTAACTCCACGAAATACCTCTTCACCTCATTTCATTTCATCTCATTTCATAGATCTACATAAGAATATTAAAGATCAACATTGAAGAAGGTTAGATCGCGTCAAAGTGATTGATTCAGAGGTCGTTCTTCTTTCTCCGGATCAGAGATTTGTTGAATTGAAGCTATTTTATGGATTTGGTGAGTGATAAGCATCTCTCACACGGATTCAATCAAGAGTATCGGTTTGTTTGATCTTAATTTCATCATTTCAAGTTTTTTCACCTATATCTAAACAAGGCAAAAATATTTTGAATTTGGATCACAACATAAGATCCAAACTAGAATTATAATGGTTAATTCGTATGTTAATGTCGAAATCATATGTTTATGCAAGTTTAGATCCATATATTGATTCGTTTATTGTTTTATCATGATTTGTTGAATTTCATATGATCATATGATGATTATGGATGTGCTAATGTTCGTTTAATCATTGCTTGATTGTGCTATTGATCGTTTGATTAGAACTGGTTGTTTAGAAGAGTTGTGTGTATTAATTTGATTGAGTACACTTTGATTCCATGGATCAATGGTGTTTGATTCTATAGATCGGTGACTGAATGGATATGAGTGATCGTGGCTTGTGATGCAAGAAAATGGATGGATCAGGAAGGGGTGGAGCATGGTCAGTTGATGGATCGAACCAGAGCGCGACTGATGGATCGCGGTGGATGGGATAGATCGGGCATGGAGTGATCAAGTGGATCAGCCGAAGTGAGCATGATAAATATTGATAGATCTCTATGGTGGCTTGCGATGGATCAGGGGTCCCAAAGGTTTTGGATCGAGCAAGCCTGATGGATCAGATATGTGATGGAGCACATGGTATTTTGATGGATCGGGCAAGGAGCGCAACTAATGGATCTTCCAAATGTGATGGATCGCTGTGGCAAACCTAATGGATCGCGATGGATCGGCCAAAACTGAATGGACCGCAGTGCATAGCATGTTAGTGGAACGCTATGGAGAATGGGCGAAACTTTGTGAAAAAGAAATGGATCGGATCACTGTGGTGGCATGGCAAATCGTGATGGATTGTCCAAAACTGAATGGACCATAGCGTATAGCATGTTAGTGGAATGCTATGGAGAATGGGCGAAACGTGGTGAAAAAGAAATGATCGGACAACGATCCATGGAAGGAGAACGACAATCCATTAAATAATGAACTGAACGATGTTTGTTTTTGGTTCAATGTTGGACGTAGCTTCGATGTAAATTCAGAAGGAATGTTCGAAGCATCGTAAAGGGTTCGTTGATCGATAAAATGCAACGAATGTGAAGATGACTCAAGAATGTTTGAGTTCGTGGATAATGGTCACTCGAGAAGGTGCCTGAGCTTATGGACAGTCGCCGATGATGATGACTAGAGTTATTGAAGGATGAGGGATTATAGTCAGTCGGTGGTTCTAGCGGGCTAAAAGCAGTGGTATAATGGGGACACCCAAAAGACTAGATGAGTCGAGTACCCTAGGTATCGATGAAAGGCTTAGATATGTAGACGACGTATGGAGTTTTGCTTGAAACGGGGTTACCATTAGCCCTTGATGGATGGCATGCCGTAGCCAGTCATATGAGTAACGATGGTTTCAAGGTAAGGCAGGCGGTGATAGCCAGAGTTATGGATGTTGATTGTTTTGCTCGCATCTTCTTGTGTAGACTGTTCAACGTCGAGAGAGATATCTCTTGGGCGCTTATCTAATGTGTGTTTCGGCCTTCGGGTTTTGTGCTTAGGAGATATTGAGATTGATTAGGATGGTCTACACATGATAATTAGTTACTATGGATGTATGGTTGTTTCTTTTCGGATTGTTGGAAATGCCATCACTGTCAGATGTGGAGGAGATGGATTTGGGTTTCTTCTCTATTGATGTGTTGATAGATTAGATGATTGATCTAGCTACTTCTCATATACTTTATTGGTGATGTTAGATAGTTGTTTTATCGCTCAATAAGACTATTGTCTGATTTAAGATTTTATGTTTCCTCTTATCACCTTGGGTTTTTCATCCATGATGTTGTGGAGGGGCAGATTACGTAGCAGGTAGTAGATATTGATGAGGATGATGTTGTTGAGCGACGACGAGCAGGAGGCTTACATATTAGTTTCATATTATATATATTTTGTTGTTTCCACTGCTATTGTTGATGTTGTATGTTGCTCTGAGTGAACCTATAGTGAGGCTTATTGTACAGACTCTGATGTAATCCAATATGATGTAAGGATTCTCTCCCGATGATATGAAAGTTTTAAGATTATGTTCAATGATGCTTTACTATTACTGCCTGTTATATATGTTCTATTATATTTTATCCCTACGCTGTGAGTTATACGACTTGTTCCGCTTGTGTTATTCTACCCTGATGATCGTCCATAGTTGCCTGACACGTCTTTCAATGCATTATTCCTCTTGTTAAGTGCAGGAGTTATGGGCGGTCATCACAAATATTAGCACCAGCACTTTTAGGTGTCATATTACACTCTTGGCTTGGTGCACTACTGGACATTGTGTGTTGAGTTAGTGTTGACTATTGATATTTCTGTGTGTGTGTCATATTACCACTTAAATGTGGCACGTACACAACATCAATAGTACTTGTGATAATAGGCAGAACATATTGCATGGGATTACAGTTTTTTTTGGTTGTTTAATACTCAAAGTTGCTAAAAAAATATTCTTTCATTGAATGTGATATGTCTAGATATGTAAACTTTTCCTTTACTGTCAAGACACTTATAACCCTTGTGATTAGTGGTGTACCATAGAAAAGTACATGATAGGGATTTGTAATCCAGTTTATTTCTGTTGAATGGTCTTAGATAAGGTAAGCATAAACATCCAAACATTTTTAAATTATTGTAATCTAGTTTGAGTTTAGTTAACACCACTGTAGGGCATTTATACTACAGTACATTTGTTGGTAGTATGTTTATTAAATGTGCCACTGTGGAAAAAGTATCAGGCCAAAATTATAAAGAAAAAAATGCATGTACAAGCAGTGTTAGCCATGTTTCAACTATATGTCTATGATTTCTTTCTATAAGACCATTTTTCTCTGAAGTATAAGGGCAGCTTAGTCTTTGAACTATGCCTTTTTTTATTAAAGTATCTTTTCAATGGAAAAAAAAAATCCTATCCACTATCACTTTGAAATATTTCCACATGATGATTTTGCTATTTTCCAGCACTGGTTATAAATTGTATTACAACATTGATAGTTTCAGATTTTTATTTCAGAAAATATTTCCACACATATCCAGAATAAGCACTAATAAAAGAACTACAGTATTTGTATCCATAGTCAGTGGGTGCAGGTCCCTATAAATCAGTGGCAACCTATTCTAAAGTTGCATGATATACAGTATTAGAATCATTAAAGGGTAATTTGTGGCTCTTCCCCATTTGAAAATATGAATACATATATGATTTAGGAATAGTAGTCACAATATTATTATCATCTAAAACTTGTCTTACAATTTTCATGTTTGGATGTCAAAGTTTACAATGCCATGTTTCAAAGGTCATACACTCTTCACTTTTGTTTAGTTCACAAGCATTACAGTAGTTTTCTTTAAATTTTTGATTTCTTGAGTTTCTAGTGCCAAATTTGTACAATCCCTTATACTCTTTACCTTGCAACAAAGTTTCATTTGTTAGAATGTATTTGACCAGAAATTACTTAGTGTGAAACTCAAAGAACACATTGCTATCTCTAGCACATTGTGACACATTTATTGAATTTTTTCCAATATGTGGTTCTCTTAAAAGAATATTTAAGTAAAGTTGCTTTGCACCCTTTATACTAGCATTACCAGTGTGTGTAATGAAAGTGGAATTGCCATTACTCCTAAGTAGAGATTGTGTACCTTTGTATTCTCTATTGCCTAGACTGAGATTGTTTTAAAAAAACTTTACTTCGAAGAGTAAAACTAGGGAACTCTACTATTTGCCACATAGGCTCCCTTCTAAGACAGCTCAGCAAGAAGCATCAACTCTTAACGTTTTGTGTTAAGTATAAATAGGAATAACAAACCCAAGCCTTAAGAGAAAGCACGATGCAAGAGGGTAGGACTCGAACCCATGACCTCTAGGAACTTTGTTCCGTGATCACTAAATGCTCTAACCAACTGAGTTATGCCTCATGTACTTGTGACGTGATACATGACTTCTGAATCTAGGTACCATGCCTCATCTTGTATGTCTTCCAACTTATTTGTGCCTGAAGTTCTTTTTTTAATGCTTTTAGTATCGTTCTGACAACCTGATAAAATTTGCATTTGGTTGGTTGTTTCTGCTGTTATTATTTTGCTGGTTCACATTGAAGTTATTATCAAACCTGAAGTAGCATCTGTTGGCAGTATGTCCTATTTTATCATATATTTGGCATTTTGGTTAGTTGCTGGGTTCCATCTCCATAACCTTCCTCTGCTCTGCTGGACTGTGCACCTCTCCGGGTAATTGTTACTATTTTGATTTCTTAAATTATTGCCTCTTTCTTGATTCATGGTTCTGCTATTGACAATGTAATTTACAGAGAAATCATAATTTATTTCTTGCTTTTGTAATAACCTTCCTTCAAGATCCAATAATGTGGAGTAAAAACTTTGAAGTGAAGGAGTGGATTTTGTTGATGTTTTGAAAGCTACTACAGCTTCATATTCATCTTCCACACCACAAACAATATACAACACTTGTTTACTTTCATCAATTTTACGTCCAGCACAAGCTAGCTGGTCACATAAATTCTTGATTTTCATAAGATATTCACTCATGCTTTGACTTCCTTTTCTGATGCTTTGAAGCTGTCTCTTGTACAGAAATACTCTGGCAATAGATTAAGATGTGAAAACTCTTTCCATGGTTGTCCTGATTTCGTAATATCTTTTACAACTGATGAGTTGCGGCACCGGTGAAGGTCTTATAGATGACGTCAACAATGAACCTACCAGATTGTCCTTACCTGTCTCTAATAAGATAAGTATTCTTGATTTGCTACGAGCTTGTCCTTGCTGTCTCTAAAGAATTTTGATGGAATCATCCTTGCTCCATATATTTGATCTTCGAGACCATATCCTTTCACAGCAGTTTCAATTTGCAATTTCCATAGCAAATAATTTGACTCATTAAGTTGTACTGACATTAGTTGACTTCGTCGTTTGATTGTATCCTTGATGAGGTCTTGAGTATTATCAGTGTTTGATTATATTGTCATTCTTGCGGTTGATGTTGATATGGTGATGTATCCTTCGAACATTTTGAATGAATTGTAAATTAATCACAGAGGGATAGACAAAAGAGAAAAGTGCGATTAATAGGAAAAAGTAGGATTTAGTACATTTTCTATACCAACCATGCCTTTTAATCCCACTTAGTTCAAATTGATGTCTCAAGAAAAAAAGTTCTACGCACTTGAGATAATGAGATAAAATACCAGTCATTCTTGTTGATCACAAAACCATTTTCGAATTACAAATGGTTACCGATACCAAGTAATTTATATATCATATATTAAGAAAGCAACTTATACATGACATCCACAATAAATGGCAACTAATAAAACCCTTGATTATATATAAAGTGCTGCACACATGCACACGCGCGCACGCACACACTATCTCTCTCTCACACACACACAAGCGCGCGCACACACACATACACACAAACACACACACACACACATATATATATATATACACACACACACTACAATAAAAAAGGGTTATTAAAGACCTTTTTTATTCTGTCTTTAAGCGAACGATTAAGTATCGAATTCATGTTTGTAACTCACTTAAGACAAATAAGCATTGTCTACAAAAAAAGACCTCTAAATAAATAGAGGCACAAACATTCATCTCTAAAATATTAGTGACTTTATTAATGGTATCAAGTGAGTGTCTAAACTAGTAACAAATTGAAGACAATTTTATGGGTCTCTTGTATACCTGTAGAGACCATGTTCAATGTTTCAAATTAGTCATTAATATAATTGTTATAAACCAAATGGAGACAAAAATGAAACATAATTTGGTTTCAATTTCATCATAAATAAATGAATAAACACGATATAATATCACATATAGCATGATGATGGATAAACTTTCAGCGAAAGTATGGGAAAAAACCCAATTGTCTATTGCCACAGAAACAAAGTACATAACACTCAACTACATATGTCACAACTCTAAAACAACATATTTATTTTATACCCTACAAATTAGCCCTGAAAAAAAAAATAGAATAGAAAGTTCAAAAGAAAATATAAGTTTTTCAAAGAGCATACTTGAAAAGGCACTCGTGCATCATCTTCATTTTGCGATCAAACATTTCCTAGAAGGTTTGATGCTTGACTATTTCCAAATTGATTATGATGAAGGTGATCTTGTGTTATAGGTCTTAATAGTTGTACAATAGATCCAACTTCTTTGAAATATTGTAGATCTTTATGAAAAAGAAATGATGGTTGCAGTAAACTGGTAAAGTAGTGAGAGGACTGACCAGATGGCAGCGACATAAATTAAAATTTATTTTTATATATAAACTGTAAGTGTGATAAATTGTTGGATAGAAACAATAGAGCATTTTTTATAGATCTATAAATGTGATAAATTTAAATTTTGTCAAGCTGAAGTTAAAAGAGTAGATGAACCACTATGTCAACTGTACTTACGAATGTTTTTCCAAACCAATGTAATTTATCGTAATCAAAGTTTAAAACTAGTTTTCTAACTGAGCTTAAAATCTGTACTAAAATGATATAACTCTTTGCAAATTAGATTTAAAATCCGTTTCCGAATTGAGCTTAAACTCAGTTTGCACACACATTATATATATATATATATATATATATATATATATACACACACACACACACACACACACACTAGACCTCTCGTATTAAACCAATCACTTGTAGATGCTGGACATTCCGGGTGGTTCCGGGAAGGCTTCTACTGCTAGTGGGTTTAACTTTGTGTATTGTATTAGTGTACTAAGTTTAATGGCCCATGGCATCCACACATTTCGTATTAGCCAAACTCACTTGTGGTTGCTGGATTTGCCGGTTGGTTCTATGTAGACTTCTACCACAACTGATGACTAGCCTCGTGTCTGTGTGTCATTATTTAATATATATATATATATATATATAAGTCGTTTATATACACACAAGTAACAATTCATATGGGGACATTTATAAATTCAAATAGGGGTGTCAACGGATGCTTTCGGATATGGATAGTGCCATATCTGTATCCGCATCCGAAACCACTTTCGGATATCGGATATCCGCATCCGCGGATACGGACGGATATCGGATAATTATCCGCTCCGCCAACGATCGATAAATCAATGAACATAAATGAATTTTTTTAACCTAATTGATTACTAAAATGCTAAAAATAAATAAATATGATAATAATATATACTTTTGAGCAATTAACATGCGTTTAGTAGACTTTTAATTTTCTAACTTAGTGAATTAGTATATTTAATTATGTTAAAATACATATAATTTAAGCTATAATCGGGAACAAAAGCGGACGTATAATTTTCGGATGCGGATATGCCTATATCCGCATCCGCATCCGCTTTCCTGGATATCAGATATTTATCTGCTTTTCGGATACGGATGCAGACGAATTTCAAATTTTTCGGGTATCCATTGACAGCCCTAAATTCAAATCTTATCCTAATGTACTTATTACGCCATTATTACGTTTGATTAGATTGATTACACTATATTAATAAATAATTTAGTACATGTTACAAATGCTATATTTCCGTTCGAATTAAGAAACATCCTAACTATAAAAGTTTTCAATTCCGTTCACCATATAAGATATACAAGCTTAATTCCCATATTAAACAACACAATTCATGGCATAATTAATAACAAGCAGCAAATGGAAAAACATCAACATAAATTATTCAAACTTGTATCCTAGGCTTGTTAGTTTTTTTTAGAGAATGGAAGAGAAACAAGGCGTTATATACATATATACACATTTAACACGTATTTATATTCATAAACTTCCATTTGAATCAAATTTACCATTTTACTGTTTTGTACACAAAAATGTTAATATTTGATTATTTCACATTTGAATACATTCAAATTCTCCATTTAGAATGGAGATCTAAGCCTATACAAATAATGAAACCAAACCAGATCTTAACCCTTTTGTACCACAACATTTTTAGTTGATTTTTCATTGAAATGGGCGAATCTAACCAAACAAAAGCCAAATCACCAAATCATTTCTCAAAGATAACGAAATAACTCATAAACCCAAAATATTGATTGATAACTTTCCGATAAATAAAGATAGGAGATTTGGGGGGTTTTTATTACGATGTTATCGTGAAAATCCAAACCTCCGCAAGCATACAAATCAGTATGAAACATATAATTTAGTTTAAAAAAATAATATTATTTCCACTCACAGTTATTTAGGCAAAGGAAATAACACTGATTTAAATGTTGTTTACAAGAAATCAACATTGGTTTCCAATCTTACTACAAATATATATAAAAGGATCCTAAATTTAAGTCTCACATACAGATTATAAAAATTCGAGAATAAAATCTAAATACAATATATTAGAAAAGAAATCGATTAAGGATAGAAGAAGAAACCTATTTCAACCTAATTTCTGGAATATCAACAGCATAATAGAGGCATAAGAGAATGAGATTGTTTAGGGATTGTGAGGTGAATAAGGTGGTATTTATAGAAGTGTAAGTGGATGACAACCATTAGATTGATATAGATTTAAATTAACTGTCCATTTTCTATAAAACTAGCCTAAACACCAACCTAAAAGACCCTCGCCAGGCTTGGGCCGCACTAGGCGGTCGACACCCACCCACGAAGGGCAGTCTACCCCTGGATGTCGACCTTTCTAGGGAGAAAATGCCCAATAAGCCTGGTGGTGTGCTTTTTTAATTAAATATATTTACTTATATTACTAATTCCTATCCTTATGTGATATATTCTTTGTCCCCTTTATCTTATCACTTAGTTTGAATTTCAAATTCACCTAAGGGAATGTATTATTATTCTAATTAAGCCATTATATCCCTTAGATATATATATATATATTATTAACTCAAACACATATGTATACATTTACCATATGATTTCATTAAATTATTATTTCTTCATACAGACTCTGCTTTCAACATATTATATATGAAAATGTATCAGAATTTCATCATGAGTCGAAATATAATACTTTTGCGACCAAATTCCGATTTATCCAAAATTCTCATTTTTCCACCATTTTATATTTATTTTTATTTAATCTCTTAGTCCAGTTAGTATATTTTTACCAGGTTTTACAATCACCCACAATTGAGGGAAATTGATAGCTTGATCTAATGAGGAGAAACCATGGCTCCTATTAACTAGTCAAAAAGGTCATCAGTAATAATCACACACACACACATATATGTATAAATAGCCCAACATGACTGACTCTCTCAAGTCACACAAAATCTCAAGATTTTGTCCACTATAAGTACCTAATTCGACGACCTTTCTTTCACATTCGAGGATAGCCCCATATGTTACTGACCAATCCATCCCTAATATCATCCTGTATCTTGAGAAACTCAATGCATTTGCATCACAATCAAATACTAGATATAGAATCATAAGCATCAAACATTGGCATATCATAAATAAATGTGTTGATCCTCAAACGGGTTTAGAAACTACTATTATATGTACAACTAGAGATATGTCAAAGTGCATACAATTAAGCAAAGTACCTGAGATAAAGGAATGTAATGCTTCAGAATCGAATAAAGCATGAAGGGGGGAACCTGAAATAGAAAGAACACCTTCGATAATAACTTCCTTTCCACCATCCGGCCTGCCACTAGTGGATGCGGCATCCTCCAAAGTCTGTACTTATGTTGTTTGAGTGCCATCTCTCTATGAAGCCTTAGTCCTCTAAGGGTAGAACCCATTGTGCAATATATGAACAAAAATAAAACATTTTCTCTCTAAATGATTCATCTTACAATCGCTAGCATAATGTCCAACTATTTCATAATTATTACACTTTAAATCCTTTTAAATCTGACTTTTTGAGGTCCTCCAACCTTATTGTTGTTCCTTTTGTCTTTCCAAAAAATTCTTCTTGCTAGCTGCTAACATCGGAACTTCCTTCTTTCCCACCTCTGCCGTAAGGTCCATCTCTATCAATGTCTCAAATGTTACCGCCATAGGAACATGGTAGAGTGCCAACCCATGCGGTGGTTGGTTCAGCCACTTGAAAACACATGGCCTTTTTGTTTAGGGTGTTGACTAACTTCAAATCAAATATTAATGACTTAGTGAAATAATTAATTTACTCCATGATTGACATCTACCTACGCCTAAGGTTAATGAACCTCTCCAACTATGATCCTTTCTCCTCCTACAATGGAAACTTTCTCTCAAAACCTTCCTCTAAAACCATCCTAATCCAAATTTCCTAAATCTGCCTCAAGCACCTCCTGCCAGCATAGTTCCTCGCCTTTCAACTGCCAGATGGTAAGCTGCCTCAGCTCTTAATCTGCCAACCTCATCAACCCATAGGTCTTCTCATAATTCTTATTCCATGCATGTGCAATGACATTGGCTAAGTCTTATCAAAATCTTCCCTCTTAGTATTGCAAAATCTTTACTCAACTTAGAAAAATCATTTGTGACAGATGGACAAAGAGGCTTTACCTACAAGTGCTTCATCATGCATATTAACTTGAGGCACCGTAGGTGATGTAGATTGCAAGTACATAAGAAACCAAAATGGGATTGTCACATTTGGAATGTCGAGAAGAGCTAGGTTTGAGACAATCTATTCAAGAGAAGGATAAATATTTAGATATAGCATGAAAGAATTGAAGGACACGAGTATGGAATTGGGGGTTTCTATAAAAAATTTTGTGCTTTTCAAAATAATTTTCTTTTGAAAACTTTTTTCTTTGAAAAATATTTTACATTTAAAATCGGTTTTAGCAATCCTAACACCTTAAGCTGTGATGTTAAATGTGACAACTAACACCCCTTGACATATCCGCATCGAGTTATGTCAAAGAGCAGGACCATCTAGATATACTATAACGTAGAGAAACTAAGACCCGAAGACATAAAAAATAAAATAATGTACAACAAAAACATTTTTCAAAAATAAAAACCTTGCATAAAAACCATTATTTCTAAATCCAACTATTTCAAAACCAATAAGATCTCAAATGTCTACAGTCCCTGTCTCATAAAACAAATGAGAGTATATACACAAATATCTTGAACAAATCCAACACCGCTGAACTAAATTAAAGGATGAAAATGAAAATAAATAAATAAAGGAGAAATAGAAATCTTAAGATGCATACCAAGCTACCATAATAAGGTACTCCCCTGTAGGCCTACTGGAGGATACAGGGAAAAGAGAATGGATCAAACATAAAAGTTCAGTGAATGATAAGTGAATACTAAAAAGAGAAATGACAAGAGACAATATGCATAAAAGCTATTCTAAGTGTTACTAGGGTTTAATGTTCGTGTTTTCTCAAGGTAATTACTTACGGTGACTGTTTACGGAAAATTTCTTACTATAAAATGTAGTTTTGCTTAAGTAATTAATCCTTATTCTACCTTACGATCGGCCTACTACTATGTACTATAAACCTAATATGGTAGTCGATGCCCCGTACACTTAGTACAAATTTGCTTAGACAAGAATCATTAAGAAATGTCCCTAATGTTTTGTGGTTGTTTATTTCTGGCTCCAAAGTCGCCCACGTATCTGTTCAGATAAACATTTATCTACTAGCATTATAAACCCATGATATCTTATTTCCTACGCCGAGCCTACAAGCAATATCATCGTCAGGATGCTTGTCTTCCATTTTTCCCTATTGCGCCACGCATATCATGTGCCGACGTGCATGTCCACTTGCCGTAAGGACGGGCCTCCCAAAAACAATATAGTCGTGCACCCTGCTCGGCCCCCATGGTCGAGTCTCAACTTTTGGCAACTTATTTCCCGCATCGATGTACGTATCCATTCATCGTTGGGATTGTCCCTCAATGGTGCAAGGTATTACTTTAGACCACTTATTTCCTGCTCCGGCGAATATTTGGTTCATCATTAGGATGGGCTTAAGTACACTAAATCTATGCAACTATGGAGTCGCTATTTCCCGCATAAGCGAGTATCTAGCTTGTGGTTGGCATGAGCCCAAACTATTTTATTATTACGGTATTCTTTTATCATTTTAGATGCTTTACTTTTTCATGATAGCCATTATCTATAAAATCTATGTCTTTCTATCATGAACTACTTATCATAATAATACTTACTGTTCTTTTTATTTTGTTATAACAAATGTTATTATTCAACTATAAAATTGAAAATCTGTTTCTTTTCTTCTATTATAAATTATATAGCAGTTAATATTTTGCTTTCGAATTTACATAAATTCCATGTATATTGTATCTTTTATGATAATTCTGCATTTTCTATTCAAATCCGTATTACGTAATATCTCTTTAATTATAATTATTTTTACATAAATAAAATGGATTTAAACCGTTATAAATCCAAAAAATGCATAATTATAAACTATTTAATACATGTAAAAGAAACGTAAATTAACTATAAGTAAAATTGTAATTAAACTGTACTTATTGTGATTATTATAAACTAAAATTGTAACACCTCGTAAAATGTACCCTAAACAGACATAGACAATTAAATTAAATATAAACAATAATAAACAACATAAATCAATAAAATTTTAATAGGCCGAAAAATATAATTTTGGATAACTGAAAATGAGGCCATGAAAGTATTACCATCATATTTCTGGCAAGATTCTAGTTTGTTTCATATTTTATTTGTTGAAAACGAAGTCGTATGAAGAAGTTATTAATAAAACAAGTTATATATAAATTGTTTACACACAAGATTTGAAATTTAAACTAATTAAACATAAATACGGAATATGATTAAATATTGATTGGCATAATAGAATATTCCTGGAAGATTTGAATTTGTATGTGGATATATATGTCCAGAAGGGGATAAGAATAAACAAGAAATGAAATATAACTAATCACATTAATCAGTAATTAATAAACAAGAAAAATGACCAGGAGAACAAATCTCTTGGAATTTCAACCCAAGGGGGTCGACCACCCTCCTAGGGAAGGCGTGGACAACCGTTAAGGGTAATGGGTGGAGGAGGCTTGTATTTATCGGGATTTATTTAAAGTTTTGCACCAATGGAATGTCCATATTAAATCCAACTTATCCTATGGTCCATATACGCACTAGATACTATGAATAGACCCTCCTAGACTCTTTAGAAACCCTACACCTCATCTATTCTATGCCTCCACATTGTCTCCCCATCATTTCTTAATTCTAGAAATCAAGTTAAGTTTTTTCCTCTTCTTTTAACCTATATTCTATCTCTTCTAAATCCCAATTCTTATATATAGATTCTGGAATTAAGTATAATATGTATATAAGAGATTCTAAATCTTATTCTCCTATATATATATATATATATATATATATATATATATATATATATATATATATGAAGAAGATTTGGAGTACGTTGATTCGAAGGTTGAAATCCATACTTTGATAGATTCTACACTATATTCCACTATACTTTCCTTCCTATCTCTGTGAGTGGAAATTATACGAGTTTTCTATTTACTATACCTTAATAGTTTAGATTTGATTATTATGCCTAAAGGGATTTGGATTTGCAAGAAAGCAAAATAATAACTAATCCTCCAAATCCCTCATTAGTATATATTTGCAAAAATGGTCAATCAATTGTTGTATTTTTGGTTTTGATCATTGTTTAAATGAAAGATAGGCATTTGGGTATTTTAAAATTTCAGATAATGGTTTGATTTATTTCATTGTAACTTTTTAAATATTCATATATATATATATATATATATATACATATATATATATTTGTTACAAAAGCTAAAAATTTGAGTATTGTAGATCTATTAGCACTACAAGAAAACATTGATTTTACAGCGGAAAAATCCATCGCTAATCTATCACAAAAGGCCTGTTAGCGAGGGATTTGCAGCAGAATATGGTTATCGTTAAAAAACACGTCGGTATTTTAGGCACAATTTTGCGATGGAATTTAGCGTTAATTCTCCGTCACTTAACCGTCGTTTCCTAATAAATTATCAGTTCATTTTAAAATATTTCACCGATGTTTTACCGACGAATATTTATAACATAATAATAATATTAAATAAATTTCCATCTCTAAACTCATGCTATTTAGAAAGGAATTACCGATGGAAAATATATAACAAACATTTTTCATTTCCGTCGGTAAATCCTAGCTATATAGCGACGGATTAACGATGACCTTATCAAACAACATGGATACTATCCTTCGGTAACCCGTCGCTATCTTTAAAATTTCAGTTTCCGATTAGCAACGTTTTATATTTTAATAAAAATTCCACCGGTATTCCCTTTCTATTCTGTTTATATATTGTTTTTTTCCAGCAATCGCAGTCGATATTGTTATATATATATGCATATATATGCATACACATAAAATGAGAGACATTAACAAAAAAGAAAATGCAATTTTTGGATTTTTATCACAACAATATTTTTGATTAGAGCTACATAAAATGAGAGACATTAACAAAAAAGAAAATGCAATTGTTGGATTTTTATCACAACAATATTTTTGATTAGAGCTAATATTCCATACGAAAAACAGTACCGCCCAGAAATCATCCATCAATTCATACATACACTGGACTGAATTATGATTAACAAAACTATTCAGCTAGTGCAAGTGGTATTCCATACAAAAACATCCTTACAACAAAATACATCTAGCTACCATACCCGAGTAACTCATGAAGATGATGGCGTAGGATCTTCATTAGCAGATTCATCATCTCGATGAAGCATTGTCATCACTTGTTTCATTTGTGCTTGAAAGTTTTCTCTACCTGCTTTTTGTTGTTGTACAAGTCTTGCCTGCTCTTCCTTAAGTCTTTGGCAATTAGTTCGCTCACACTCTCTGCCTCAATTCTAATCCGCTCCGCTCCTCATTCTCGATCTCTAAGTGCATTTCCTCAATGTTTTTTGTAGCTCATGAATATCATCTTCATTGTCAACATAAGGACGTTTTGAACGTTGAGAAAAGGGAAGCTGTAAAGAAATTACATAAAATAAGCTCTTCATGTATTACTTATATGCAAGTATACATGCATGAACTAGAACAATAGTGCTTTGGTATCATTTTAGCAATTAGGATGCTGGAAAACGAAAAGCAACAAAATCTTTTTCTGTCATGTTTTGCAGTTATTTTGTGAGCTATTTATCTTTTGATTTGTAAACATACAACAATAAGGGGAAGACTGGAAACATGTATATTGGCATGTGATCAACACATAATTACTATTACTGGAAACATGTATGTATTAATAGCCGTGTATACAAATGAACAGTTGTAAACAAACAGGAAACAAACTGAAGACATATAAATCCATTTAGTTTGTTTTCATTGCTAAGCAGAAGTAAATCCATTCATGTTGCTTGGTGAATTCCAAACATGTGCAGGATGGAAACTTTATTGAGAATTATAATAGCACATTTGTTTTATTCCCTTCTGTGACGGCCCGCCCCGCACCAATCGACATTTCCTCCAAAAGTGCGTTGTACACATGTCCAGTTAGCACGGGACGTTCGCCAGAAGAGAAAAAAAGAAAGAAGGAAATGAACTAACAAGGAACCTGTAAAATGCCTCACAGCGCATAGAACAAAATATAATAATAACATACTTGACATAAAACAGGAGAGACAGTGCATAAGTTAAAAACCAAAACTAAGCATCATAGCAGCGGAAATCCAAAATATAGCTTATTACAACTTTTCAACTGTCTCAAAGCAAAAGCAAGATAAAGGAGGTACACTACTAATACCCAAGTAGCAACCACCAACGACACAGGGAGAATATTTATATATCATACGTGGAAGCCTCATGCTCGCCTCCGAATCAGCTACTCGCGCATCACCAGCTAACCATAACCTGTCTCTAGTCTGCTCGTGTGAGCACCCAGAGTAATAAGAAGAGACATAAAACTCTGGGTCAGACATAAAGCCTGGTATGAGCGATAAGCATCTAAACAGAATAATAACAGGTATAATCCAATCATACCTGAACCTGGACCTGCAACCAAAGAGTTAGCACTACATACTGTACAACACTCTAAGGTGCCCTTTCAAATGGTGTAAAGATAACGGGGGTGGGGGTGTGCATGTCATAGTGATGTCAAACAATCAAGCATAGCAATCATCCTCACATCCCTCACTCAGTGCGTAAAGCATACGATATCCACTACTTTGGTCACCTAATACTTTGGGCCATGACGGAATCCAATCCCGTGTAACTATCACTACAAGCCCACCATCCATCTCTCAGTGGTGAACCAAAGTTATGAATACCGACAACCCCTTTGCACACGTCCCGCAGCAAAGCCCAATCATGAAGTGAACTCGTTGGTTCCCATCTGAATCCTGAGCTCTAACTTCCATTCGGACTACCTTTGCATCTCGGGTTTTGGTCGTCATCTCCATCCGGATCGGTCTTCCTTTCTTCACTTCACTTTGCTTCAGGTCGTGGTCTTCCTTCAGGTTCGGATCGTGCTCCGTCCTCCAACGGTTTGGGTCGCACCACTCTGGTTCGGTTCGCAGTCACTAGCTCGTGGTCACCCTCTGTTTCGGATCGTGCGCTCCCCTCTAGATCGATTCGTGACAAGCTCCTTCAGCTCGGATCGTGGTCATCTGCATACGGTTCGGATCGTGGTTCGTGATTCCTTGGCCATCAGTCCCTTAGCTTCTGAAGCAGTTCGTGGCTTGCTCTCCCAGGCGGATCGTGGTGATGACTTGCGATTGGGTCGTGGGAGATAGGGGCGATCTGATCCGGGTTCTGGATATTCCCTTCAACTACTTCCAGCGACTGTTTTACGCCATACGACGGCGTTTTCGACCAATCTAACTTTTCTAATCAGTCACAAAGCACATCATACAGTCATAGCAACATGTATAAACATCCACAACAGCAAAACAACAATATGATATGTCAAAACGGATCAAACATACCCAAAAATCCATATTTCCCTCTTAAGCATGTTTAAGCAAATCTAACGATAGGATTAGCAAAACTTATCCAAATTTGCCAAATTTTCTAACAGAGACCTAAAACAATATTTCAGAATTTCTGAATATTTTTCCAGATTTTTAACATGCATAAATTCGCTAATTATCACTAATCACCCCTTAATCCCCTAAATTCCGGGATTTGCAAAATTAGTCGAAATTAACCCAAATTCATATCAGAGGCATAAAATGATGTTTTAGAATTTTAGGAATTTTTCTAGATTTTTCTGAGCCATAATTTCGCTAATCTTCGCTAATTACCATAATTAGCCGTAATTAGTGAAAAACAATGCAAATCACTCACCTTAGCCACAAACAAACTTTAGATCTGAAATAATCTCTGATTTGGATCCAATCCCTATGTGTTCCAGCAGCTTTCTCTCTGATTTGGTGCTATCCTTCCTTGATTTGATGTAGTTTTGCTTAATCTTCGATTAGAAAGTGACTAGAGATGATTTGGGATGAAATTAGAAGGTAGAGGCCATTGCTAGAGCTTGAAGGATGTAAGTGGCGGCTGGAAAAATGAGTCTAAAACCGAAATCCTAACCCTAGCAGCCCTTAAATACCCCAAATCCCGAAATCCCCCATTGGGCCTAGTTGCTAATCACCCCGTTAAGCCCAATTAGCTGTTTTTCACCTTCTAAACCTTGTTTCAGCCATATCTCCCAAACGGTAAGCCTGTTTGGCTAATGTAACCACTCTACGGAAAGAGAAACCATCATTCGAATCCAATGGAAGTGGTTTCAGGTCAAAATTCCCTTCCAGTCAAAAGTTATGGCCAAAACAGTACCAACTAGTGGCAAAACGGTCATTTAAAAATCGACAAAAATCATGAACATGGGAAATGACCCCAATAATCGTCTCCCAAAGTTACATGACCATACGACTTCATATGTGAAAGAAATAAATATTCCACGATCCTATGAGGCGTAGAGTGCGGGTCGTTACACTCTTCCCCCCTTAAGAAATTTCGTCCCCGAAATTCCCTAACCAAAACACAAAAAGGGTTCCGTATGCCTATCAACCATAAAACAACAATCAACATGCAAAACAAGTCTATCCTAGCATGCGGTTTACTAACAAGGGAAGAAACTATCACTACCAAAACCTTACTAGGCAAAGAGTTCTGCATACTTCTTCCTTATATCTTTCTCTGTTTCCCAAGTGCGGTCTTTTTCATTCTCACCCCACTGGACTTTGACTAGTTTCATCGCCTTCTTTCGAAGCTGCTTCGTATCGTTCCAACAATACGCATAGACTTGCAGTTCCCAACCGCCTCGAGTTCAACTTCGATGTTATCCAACTGATCAGGTGAAATAGCCACACTAGGGTCGTGCACAAATTTCCTTAACTGGGAAACATGAAATACGTTGTGAACTCCTGCCATCTTGTCAGGTAGCTCTACCTCATACGCCAAATTCCCAACTTGCTCCAGGACTGGGAATGGGCCAACAAATCTTGGTGCTAACCTACCTCTCCAACCAATCCGAATCACATTCTCTATGGAGAGATCTCGACGAACACAAAGTCGTTAACGAAGAATTCCAAATCTCCTCGTCTCTTATCGAGATAAGCCTTCTGCCTATCTTTATCCCTTCCCAATAGTAGATCTGCTCTATGTCTCAATACATCTTGTTACCACTGGGATGTATAGTCAATTTCGAGTGATGATATGCTCTAAGAACTTCACCTCTCAGTCCATCTACGTTGGGTACAACTAGTCCCTTATTCTTTCGAAGTCACCCTTCTCGATCAAATCCTTACTTGATCATTCTCTTTCCATCGATACCCATCTCTACCCTAGAGATGGTTTCCAATAGATTAGGATCGTCCTTCTAACTGGAACCAATCCACTCAATCAAAATCGATCTAATCGTCAAGCTTACTAGTGTTTCTGAATCCAATTCACTCTTGGGTCTGAAATCATATCCTGTGACATACTCTAGTTGCTTCCATCCTAGAAACATAACCCCTAAACTGGCATGTCTCCTACTCAATGCAACTAGTATTGCATCCAAATCCTTTACTATGATCACTCTGCCCCATGGAGTCATGGTGACTCCACTGCACTGGTCCATAGCCACTAGTCCTTTGCTTTGTCCACTCTACCCCATGAAGTCATAACAACTCCACTGCACTGGCTCATAGCCTTACTAATCCTTTACTATGTCCACTTTGCCCCTCGAGTCATGATGACTCTACTGCACTGGCTCATAGTCCTACTACAATCACTTTGTTCCCCATCGCTGGAACCCTACAGGTGATAGTCTACTCAAGAGAAGAAAGATAGGAACAACATAGCAACCATAACATCCATCAAACAAGTCCTACCTATCACCTGTTAAATTCATAAACACATCGACACCTACATGGCTGGTCTAACCAATCCCAATATGTCGATTCTAGTATGTCTGGTCCAACCAACATCCATAACTAATGGACGCCCAGCCTCCATACATACACCGATGCCTACTTGACTGGTCCAACCAATCCCAGGCCAATGGAAGCCCCGCCTCCCTTCGGACAACCGTATGTCCAACATATGTTTATCCTCTAAGGATAATTAAACTAATGGAAGCCCAGCCTCCAATCGGACTACCGTACGTCGAACGTACGTTTATCCTCCAAGGATAACTAGATCACGTCCAACGGATCCAAGGTAACGGGCGTCCCCAGATACCCCTGCTTTTAGTCCTCCTAAAATACTTGAGTCCAACCCAAGTCTATCCATTATCTTGCTGCCCTCTCGAGTCCAACTCGAGCTGAATCCAATTCCTTGCAGCCTTCTCGAGTCCAACTTGAGTCACTCTATAACTCAGACCCAGTCTTGAGTACCTACAAACTCTAGTCCAACGTGAGTCGTCTCCCTATTCGTTGCATCTCCAAGATCAGCGAACACCTATTTTCTTTTACGAGTTCAAGTCCAACTTGAATTGCTCTAATCTTCGTTGTATCTTCCATGATCAACGAACACATCCTATTCCTTCAAAGTTCTACTATCCAATAGAGAACATCAACATAGGGTCCTAAACAACCCATTACTTTGCATCTTTCTCGAGTCCCACTCGAGCAATCTCATAACCCTATCGAGTCCAACTCTGGGCAGTCTATACCATTGAACAATCTTATCATGTTCCGTCTGCCCATCACTCCTCGAGTAAACCAAGATATTATCCAATGAAAAATCACAACAACTATTTACCCCTCATGCAACCCATCCTAGTCGAAATCGACATTCCCCAAGTACAAGCCCCAAAGGCCTAAACCAATATCAGACAAGCACCCGAGGAACATCTCCTCCGAGTTCGGACAATCCACATGAGGTGATACTAGCAAAACAATCTAGCACTGGAGTACTCATTTGCCTCCCAGAGACAACTAGAACTTATTACAACGATAACTTCTTAGCTTCCTTAACTCCAGTTACTATCGTCATCACTAGGTAGGTACCTAATACCACCCTATTCCTTTGGAGTAGATCGACTCCCCAAAATAATGCTAAACCCAGTAAAGCCCAAAACAAAGCAATCACAAGGAGACATACATCCATGACTCGATAAGACCACATTAACAAATCATGCCAAACTAGTCGAACCACCAATCAGGTTCGTCACTACTAAAGGTCTATCGACTAACTCAGGTTTGTCAAACAAAACCCGATCAAAACATCTTAAATAGAAAGCATACCTCGAATAACAATACCTTTTTCCTTCTGCGCCGCAGTTGGGGCATTTGACGAAGAAGGAACAGCGTTGATAGCATACGCTTTCACAATCTGCTTCTCCCTAGGAGGTTGTGGGCAATCATCCTTGTGATGTCCCGCCTGGACGCAGTTAAAGCACTTCCTTTCCCCAGGCTTTTCTCGACAATCTCTGACGTAATGGCCCTTCTTGCCACAACTAAAGCATTCGCCATCTTTCTTATTTTTCTTATTCTGACCATCCTTGGTCGGGTTCTGCTTCCTCTTATTCTGAGAATTCTTCTTGCCTTCACCGCCTGCTTGCGGCTTTGGCTCCTCTGCAGATGCCGTAGCAACTTCAGCCTTGGACTTAGGGAAAAGGCTCTCTGACCTTAATGCCTTTCCTACAATAGACTCGAACGTCTCATCGATATGGTTTATAAGTCTTTCCCCCAAGTACCCATCCAAGCCAGTTATGAACTTCGCGTTCTTCTTTTCGACTGTATCGATAAGGGACCATCCATATTTCGATAAAGTGTCGAATTCAGCGATATACTCCGAGACTGCTCTACCATTCTGCTTAAGCTCCAAGAATTTCTTGAACAGTTCTGATTTATGAGCAGCTGGAATAAACTTATCACAAAAGCGAGTCTTAAACTGATTCCAAGTAACTTGATCTTCTGGAGTAGCTGTTCTAATGGCATTCCACCAATTCATCGCTCGCCCTTGCAGCTGACGAGACGCTAGCCTTCTCTTTATCGCATCCTCAAGACCCAAGTCGTCGAAGATACGATCACAGCTATCCAACCAATCCTGAACATCTGTGGCCGACTCCGTTCCGTGGAACGGCTTCCCACCAAGTTTAGTGTAATCCTTGCACAACTTGGCGAAATCGGCCCTAGGCGCCTGCACTACTGGATCACCACCATTTCCGAGATTGGGAACTGCTCCCTGAACATCTCTAAGCATGTCTCTCATGATGTTAGTGAACATTGTCCTCATGTCAGGAGCATTCCCATGGTTGGTCCCTCTACCAGCACCTCTAGGATATCGGCTCATCGTTAATCTGTAAAAGGGGAAACGATTAACGACCCCATAGTGGTGCTAGTGCAGTACAACTTCATTCTTATACTACCAATAGTGTGTATATATATATAGCTTTTGAAAACCAAAGTAATCACAAATACGCGCTCTCATATACGTACTATCTCTCCCTAGTGTCTTTCCCTAGGTTAACTACGCAACCTAGAGCTCTGATACCAAGTGTGACGGCCCGCCCCGCACCAACCGACATTTCCTCCAAAAGTGCGCTGGACACATGTCCAGTTAGCACGGGACGGTGTCCAGAAGAGAAAAAAAGAAAGAAGGAAATGAACTAACAAGGAACCTGTAAAATGCCTCACAGCGCATAGAACAAAATATAATAATAACATACTTGACATAAAACAGGAGAGACAGTGCATAAGCTAAAAACCAAAACTAAGCATCATAGCAGCGGAAATCCAAAATATAGCTTATTACAACTTTTCAACTGTCTCAAAGCAAAAGCAAGATAAAGGAGGTACACTACTAATACCCAAGTAGCGACCACCAACGACACAGGGAGAATATCTATATATCATACGTGGAAGCCTCCTGCTCGCCTCCGAATCAGCTACTCGCGCATCACCAGCTAACCATAACCTGTCTCTAGTCTGCTCATGTGAGGACCCAGAGTAATAAGAAGAGACATAAAACTCTGGGTCAGACATAAAGCCTGGTATGAGCGATAAGCATCTAAACAGAATAATAACAGGTATAATCCATTCATACCTGAACCTGGACCTGCAACCAAAGAGTTAGCACTACATACTGTACAACACTCTAAGGTGCCCTTTCAAATGGTGTAAAGATAATGGGGGTGGGGGTGTGCATGTCATAGTGATGTCAAACAATCAAGCATAGCAATCATCCTCACATCCCTCACTCAGTGCGTAAAGCATACGATATCCACTGCTTTGGTCACCTAATACTTTGGGCCATGACGGAATCCAATCCCGTGTAACTATCACTACAAGCCCACCATCCATCTCTCAGTGGTGAACCAAAGTTATGAATACCGACAACCCCTTTGCACACGTCCCGCAGCAAAGCCCAATCATGAAGTGAACTCGTTCGTTCCCATCTGGATCCTGAGCTCTAGCTTCCATTCGGACTACCTTTGCATCTCGGATTTTTGTCGTCATCTCCATCCGGATCGGTCTTCCTTTCTTCACTTCACTTTGCTTCAGGTCGTGGTCTTCCTTCAGGTACGGATCGTGCTCCGTCCTCCAACGGTTCGGGTCGCACCACTTTGGTTCGGTTCGCAGTCACTAGCTCGTGGTCACCCTCTGTTTCAGATCGTGCGCACCCCTCCAGATCGATTCGTGACAAGCTCCTTCAGCTTGGATCGTGGTCATCTGCATACGATTCGGATCGTGGTTCGTGATTCCTTGGCCATCGGTCCCTTAGCTTCTGAAGCAGTTAGTGGCTTGCTCTCCCAGGCGGATCGTGGTGATGACTCGCGAATGGTGATGACTCGCGATCGGGTCGTGGGAGATAGGGGGCGATCCGATCCGGGTTCTTCATATTCCCTTTAACTACTTCCAACGACTGTTTTACGCCATACGACGGCGTTTTCAACCAATCTAACTTTTCTAATCAGTCACAAAGCACATCATACAGTCATAGCAACATGTATAAACATCCACAACAGCAAAACAACAATATGATATGTCAAAACGGATCAAACATACCCAAAAATCCATATTTCCCTCTTAAGCATGTTTAAGCAAATCTAACGATAGGATTAGCAAAACTTATCCAAATTAGCCAAATTTTCTAACAGAGACCTAAAACAATATTTCTGAATTTCTGAATATTTTTCCAGATTTTTGACATGCATAAATTCGTTAATTATCACTAATCACCCCTTAATCCCCCATATTCCGGGATTTGCAAAATTAGTCGAAATTAACCCAAATTCATATCAGAGGCATAAAATGATGTTTTAGAATTTTAGGAATTTTTCTAGATTTTTCTGAGCCATAATTTCGCTAATCTTCGCTAATTACCATAATTAGCCGTAATTAGTGAAAAACAATGCAAATCACTCACCTTAGCCACAAACAAACTTTAGATCTGAAATAATCTCTGATTTGGATCCAATTCCTATGTGTTCCAGCAGCTCTCTCTCTGATTTGGTGCTACCCTTCTTTGATTTGATGTAGTTTTGCTTAATCTTCGATTAGAAAGTGACTAGAGATGATTTGGGATGAAATTAGAAGGTGGAGGCCATTGCTAGAGCTTGAAGGAGGTAAGTGGCGGCTGGAAAAATGAGTCTAAAACCGAAATCCTAACCCTAGCAGCCCTTAAATACCCCAAATCCCGAAATCCCCCATTGGGCCTAGTTGCTAATCACCCGGTTAAGCCCGATTAGCTGTTTTTCACCTTCTAAACCTTGTTTCAGCCATATCTCCCAAACGGTAAGTCCGTTTGGCTAATGTAACCACTCTACGGAAAGAGAAACCATCATTCGAATCCAATGGAAGTGGTTTTAGGTCAAAATTCCTTTCCAGTCAAAAGTTATGGCCAAAACAGTACCAACTAGGGGTAAAACGGTCATTTAAAAATCGACAAAAATCATGAACATGGGAAATGACCCCAATAATCGTCTCCCAAAGTTACATGACCATACGACTTCATATGTGAAAGAAATAAATATTCCACTATCCTATGAGGCGTAGAATGCGGGTCGTTACACCTTCATACAGCAGAAACCTCTGATCAAATGTAGTGAATGGTTGATAAATCGAATAAATAGGAAATATAGTAAATAATCTCTAGGTTTAAGAAGTATCTAGGATGAAATAAAATTGGAATTTAACAATTGAGAAATTGATATCTTTCTTGTACGTATAGTTTTTAGAAACCCGGCTTATAATATTTGTTTGTAGTTTTTAAAAAAGCTAAAAAATAATTAGAAAAAGGATGCAACAAATAACGCCAGACTAAAAAGATATTTGGCAAAAAGTGGTAAACAGTTAAAGTTGCAAACAGTTAAGTCTGCAGGTAAAAACTTAGTTATAAGCAAAGGTATGGTTAAGTCAAACCATTAGTGGGTACTTACTTGTCCGGTGATGCGCAGAACTAAACGGTTTTGTCTAAATATTGTAACCATCCTTAAAAAATAAAGATAACTGTTTTTTCATGTCATAAGAAAAAAACATATGTATTCTTGGTCAAAAAATGGATTAACCCATATGCGTTATGTACTGCAAAGACAGCAGTATAATATGCAGCAACAAATGTATTGATTAAAATCTAGTGAATAGTACATATATCAGCGAATACTATAGATCCTTCAATCTACAAAGTGATCTTCGTGAAATAGGTGAAGTGGTGAATAGTAAAAGGTTTATACAAGCAGTGTCATGGTGAAGAGTAAAACTGAATACCAAAATCAGATTGTTAATTTTCATGTTCGTACATGTCGCATTAGCCAACCAAACATGATTATCTTCCCTTTTTACTACTAGTTTAATGAGAGATTTTTCAGATTTTCACTAAACAGTTGACAAATTTGCTTACACTTTTCACTAAACAAATAAAAAACCATGGAAGACCGGTAAAACATAATATAATAACTACACAACTACACGGGCAATGGAAATTTGTGCTTGACGCCAAAATAGATGCTAAACATCAATGAAAATGCATGATGTAGCTAGCATAATGTAGCTTTGCATTTAAGGTTTTGTAAGTTAGCAAAAAAAGGAAGTTGTGAATACGGGTACCTGCATCAATGAAAAGAACACTATCACCGTCCGTTAAACTAGGTAGCCTATATAGTCATTGATCCAATTAAAGCTCCTATTTGTAGCAACATGACAGTTTTTGGACATGGCAAAGCTCATGCTTATTAGCAATTTTGTCCTGTGTAATCCGATTCGATTATTTGAGATATGTGGGGCAGGGTCTATATCACATAGTGGGAGGAAGAAAAGTGCATGTTATAAGGTTTTATACTTTACCATTTAGAATGTTTTCTTTGTCAATGTGTTCTCTGGATCCCTTATCAGTCAGATACACACCTTATCTAGTCCTAAAGAAATACCTATGCAGCTTGCAAAAGCTGTTCCCAGGGAACTTTCTTCACCACTTACATTCTTACCCTAGGCTGGGCAAGCTTATCCATCGAAATAATCCAACCTTTTCCTCTCATATGGATCCTACTAAGAAGATACATACTAAGAAAAAAGGATGACACTGTTTCTTAACTATCATTTCTGTACCACATTGAAGTTCCAGAAGTTCTTCTGTTTAGGCTACTTGGATTTACATGCGCTATATTGGCGCCTCTGATATTACCTTTCCTCTCATTCATTTTTCTCCATGTTTCATCGTATACCGTAACCATATTCTCAATGTCTACGTACCAAAGCATGAAACAGGAGCACAAATGTGGCCCATTGCACACAACACCACCATCTTCTCATTATTGTTGGCTCAAATTATTGCACTTGGTGTTTTTGGATTGAAGAGATCACCAGTTGCTGCGAGCTTCATCTTCCCACTTTTGGTATTAATGCTTCTTTTCTACCAGTTTTGCAGAAATAGATTCAGTCCTGTTTTCTCAAAAATGTCTGCTCAGGACCTTATCGACATGAATGAAAAAGATGAGCAATCTGGAAACATGGATGATATCCACGATCTATTGCAGTCGGCATACTGTCAGTTTTCAACTGATCTTGACTTAACATACAAAGATGGCACAATTGTCATGCTTGAACGCAATGAGAATGAAAATCAAGAGAATTCCAGAGATGAACTGAAACATCTTACTCTAAGTTGTATACCATCCCCTAAGTTACATCAAGTTGTATCTTCTGTGAAAAAGCTTGCAATTGCTGATCAAAATAAACACACATCAGTGTAATTTTACAATTTTTCTCCCTTTTCCCCTCTATAACAATTGTTCATAGATTTGTTTTACAGGGTATATAATATATGAGTTGTTGCTTGTTAAAAAAAGTACATATATTAATTATATTTGAAAGATGTTAATCGCAATCGTTCTCAACTCGTCACAGTAGACATTAGATCTAAAGCAAACATCCAGGAAATGATTTTAATATCATCTTAGCTACAAAAAAGACCAACTTCATCAACAGGAAAATATATTAAGCAAATTACATCAATAATGTACGGGTGATGGCATCTGGATTCAGGCATCGCAGGCCTCAATCCATCACCAAATTTCAGGAACCATGAGCATCTCTGACACTAAGCGCGACCTGAAATTCTCTCCAGCATCGAGCATCTTCAACGATCAAACTAGCAAAGAGCTTCAGATCCAGAAAGCACGGGTTCATCCCAGACGCAGGCGACATCGTTAGATCTAGGCATCACAAGCCTTTCACGACGACAACTCCTTATTTTTAGGGACACCAAACGGATCATTGATTTTTAGAGGAGTGATTTTTAGTTGTGAAGCAGAGTAGTTTTTTCAAACGTAGAAGTTGTTTCCATTTTGGTGAAACCTGTTGAATTAGGGAGATTAGAGAAACCAGAGCAACGAATTTAGGGTTAAGCGAAAAAGGAGAAGTGGGAAATGAAAATTAGAGGTGGCAATGTGAAACAACCCGTATTTTTGAATAACATGTTATAACATAAATGGAGGCAGAATTAAACTGTAAAATCTGAATCAAGGGAAACGGGCTGTGCCATTGCGTTCGTCTCGGAAAAATACGTGAAATAGAGTCCGAGTTTTCGAAAATCGGAGTCCGTATGACCAAAATATGGCCTCGCGAAGTTTCACGAAAAATTCACAAATTAAAGTATACTTAATTAAGTGAAATGGGTTGCGCAGAGAAATATATATATATTGATATATATATATATATATATATATATATAATTGAAAATTTAATAAATAAATATGCAAAAATGTTCAAAACAGCGAATTGGAAGAGGGGAATAAACGAACCGGCCAATTTTTGAGGTCGACCCAAGCCCGCTGGGTCGACTAGGGGTTAATCCAGGGTGTTTGGCTGTCAACCCGTGGGCCGATTCGCTCAAATGCAGATTTTGCATTTGAATTGTTCTCATGGTTCAGCTTTAATCTAAAGGCCCTAGATGGTTCCTACACTTGACTTCTTCCCCAAGACATGCTTTGATGGCTTGGATTGAATCTAGGGATAGTCCTATGGCTAATACTATCCTAAAACTCTATAAAAAGATCCCTAAGCCTAGCCTAAATCATCATTATTCATTCCTACAACTAAACTATGCCAAATTTGTGCCTCTCATGGCCTCCACTCTCATGCTAAAATTCCTAAGTTTATTTCTATGAGAGATTTTGAGTGCATACAAGTATTTTCAAGCTTGTATGAGCATTCTTAGTTTGCATTCAAGTCAAGTTGCAACATTTCTATTTCAAAGCAAGGGTTTTTATTGATTTGGATCAAGGGTTTTCATTTGGAGCTTGATATTTGGGTTTTTGGTGCTTGCATAAGGGCTTCATCTCAATCTTTATAATAAATAATTATTTGTGTCTTCATAGCATTGTAAGCCCTTTTCTACTTTCTTTCTTGAACTCTAAAGTTAAATGAATGATGCAAGTTTGGTTGATCATTATGATATGCAAGTTTGGTTGATCATTATATGCAAGTTTGGTTGATCATTATATGCAAGTTTGGATGATCATTATGCAAGTTGGGTTAATCATTATGTATGACACATGTTGCTATGTTATGCAAGTTTGGGTTGATCATGTTATCATGTTATGCAAGTTAAACTTGATGTTGTGAGCATAAAGCTCCAAGCTTTATGTTGAAGGTTGCATTTTGGCAACATGAAAGTTATCATATCCCTTATGATAACTTGCATGTGAGGCCAAATGCAAACTTCTAGCAACTTCTACATGTTATTTATCACCATGTATCACTCATATGCTAAGTTTGGTTTTATGCATGCTTTTGAAGCCTAATAATGCAATATGCAAGTATATGAACATATGTACATTTCATATGCCACCATGTTAAACTTGTGGCTTCAACACCTTTATGTCATGGTTATGCCAAGTTTCCTATTTTATCCTTTATGCGTTGTTGCGATTATGTAAACGATGGTATTACGTTGGGGTTGGGTAACATAATGACATGAACATGGTTTTTATAACATAACGTGATATGTTAACTTGTAATTATGTTTTGGAAACATAATGGACATGACACTTAGAAAATATGAGTGTGGCCAACTCGAGGTTGGGTTGAGTTTGTAGCATAAATCTACCCGTACCCGCCCGGCTTAACTAGTGGCTACAAACAATAGGACCCAATGTGAGAAGTTGGTCATGTTGTGCACGAACCCGAGGTTAGACCAGGTTGTGGTGTAAAGCTACCCGGACCCGCCCGGCTTAACTTGTAACCACAACAAGGTCTAATGTGAGAGGTTAAAGCACATTAAATTAATGAATGGCTCCTGATTAGGGTTAAGTCATGGTCCACTTAATACTTAACCAATTTGGGCTTGATGGATTAATCGAGGTTAAGTCAGGAGCCTTGGGTACTCTTAACTGATTTTATCCACGTTTGGATCGGGTTAACCACATTTAACCCATTAAGAAACCCTAGTTGTGTGGTCCTTTTCAGCAGTAACCTTCTAGATGTATCATAAGATCCTAGGACTAGGCTAGGGTGGGGCACGATTACTGGGCTGATTGTAAGAGACCAAAAGAGACGGCTGAATGATGCCCCGGTTGTTCAGGCGGACCATGGTCGTGCACATCAAGTTCGGAGTTGAACACGGGCACCGGTAGGTTTGGACTGTGCATCATGGTATGGTGTCTGAGGGTTACACCGTAGGGCCAGATACACCCTAGGGTGAACCCTGCACAGTCAACTACATTACATGATTAGGCCGCATGACACCGACACTTGACGAGTTAGGCTTATAGGGAGCCGATCGACTAGACCGTGTAGTTGGACCTTAATTTAGGTCACCTCATGATGATGGGCCAAGCTTGGGCCAAGGGATCAATTCTTGTTTTTACTTGACATGTTAGAATGCTAGTACACCCGCGGTGCAAAACTTAACCTTGATTATGCGATGACACCTTTATCTATCTTGTTAGTTAACCACCATGCCAGTATGTTGTTATCCTTATGTTCATCTCAGCTTCTCATGACAGTTAACTTTACTAGTTCATAGACAGATAGTAGTAGGGCTTACCAGTCTTTTTGACTGACCTGTTTTCTTTTGCCTCTTTTCTTCCGTTCCCCCCCCCCTCTCAGGTCCTCAGGGTGGGAATATTGGAGCTTAGCTTGGATCTTTCTAGCTTGCTTACTGGATTTGCTCATGTACGGTCTTGGACATTGAGCTAGCTATGGTTTATCACTTCACTTTGGGGATAGTACTTTATGTATTTCAGTTTATGCTTTTGTCTAGACTTTGTTTGTTGGAAAATAATGAGTACTTTGTTTTAACTTAACTCTGGTTTTGAAATGCTAATTTATTCGCTGCTTTACTACTCTGTTTTACTTATATGTTCTATCTTGTGATATCTGCATGCATGTTTACCTTGTTTAAACGCCCCTCCAAAGCTAATGTCCTTGCAAGAGTGGCATTGGCGGAGGTGGGGTGTTACATTTGGTATCAGAGCGAGGTTAACAAGATTCGAGCAAAAGGTTTTTTAAAACTTACCTTTTGAAAAACTATTTTCAAAACCAATTAAGTATTTTCCAAGAAAAGTCTAGTTATTTTAAAAAAAGGCTATTCCCCAAAAGCCATAGCACTATCCTTCGTTCCTTCGTTCTGAATCTATCTATCTTTTTCTTCGTTTCAGTATGGCCGATCGCTTTAACATCTCGGAAGACGTACAAGTACCCGTCTGGTTCCGAAGATTTATGGAGGCAAGGGCGAATGAAGTCGGCCCCGCGAACATTCCTCCTCCTTCCCCCGTCGCTAACATCTCTCCTCCTCCTCAGAATCCGCAAGTAGATTTCTCTAAGCTTTGCAAAGACTTTAAGGCGATGGGTTGCAAGAATTTTGTCGGAATGGAGACTTCTTTGGAGGCAAGAAACTGGTTAAAGTAAACTGAAGACCTCTTTGCTATATTTGAGGTGGAAGATCGTAGGAAAGTTCTGCTGGCGATATGGCTATTAAAAGGGGAAGCTGCTTATTGGTGGGTAGTCACCACCACTACTAGACCCATTGAGACTTGGGATGACTTTAGGAGAAGGTTTGGACTAAAGTTTCTATCATCGACTGAAGAGAATCTTCAGATGGAGAGCTTCCTATCTCTAAAGCAAGGGGACATGACAGTTAGGGAATACGTGGATATGTTTAATCAACTTGCTCAGTTCGGCCTAGAATTGGTAAACACAGCTCAGAAGAAGGCCCTACACTTTGCTCTAGGATTGAATGAGCCATTGCGCGGTTTGGCCATGTCTCATATACCCATGGGGGCAACTTTCGAGATTTTGGTGAATATGGCCCTGTTTCAAGAGGGAGATAAGAGTGGCAAGAAGGAGGTCAAGGCAAATGAGTCTCAAGGCGAGAAGGTAGATTCCGGAAAAGGAGGCAAGAACAACAATAGCAAGAACAACAAGTCAAGAGAAAGGAGGAAGTGCAACTTCTGTGGGATTACTGGGCACATAGCCAAAGACTGTAGGAAGAAGAAGAGGAAGTTGGGCGAATGCTTTCACTGTGGAGAGCCTGGACATCTTAGCAAGGATTGCCCCAAGAAGCAAGGACAAGGGCAAGGACAAACTCGGCAAGTAAGACCCTCTGGAGGGCAATTGCAGGCTCTCCTCACTCTTCCAGCTTTTGATCGAGGTAGAGTTTTTATAGAAATTCATGTTTGCATTTCTGATTTTCCTGTTTGCACCTTATTTGATTCTGGCGCATCGCATAGTTTTATCTCTTCTGATATTGTTGAAAGTTTGCACCTAAGTACTAGCTTAGTTGAGGATCCCATTTGTGTTTCAAATCCAATTGGGGGTTCCGCCCATCTACCTGTGGTTTGTATGGATTTGAAAATCTCTATCTTGAGCATAGAATTCATGTGTAATGTTTAGGTTCTCGGGTTTATGGGATACGGGTTGATTTTGGAGGTGGATTGGTTGTCCAGTTATGGAGCCATTCTTGACTGTGAGCATAGGGTAGTGAGGCTCATGACTCGCCTCAGTAATCCCCTAGAAATTTCTTGTAGCCCTAGAGGTCCCGTCATGTTATGTTATCTTGAATCTCTCGACTCGTCCATCGATGATCTGCAATCTGTAAGGGTGGTCCGAGACTATCCCGATGTCTTTGAAGAAGTTAAGGGGTTACCCCCTAAACGAGAGATAGATTTTCGCATTTATCTAGTCGATAATGCCAAGCCAGTATCATTGCCCGTTAGGCACATGGCCCCTCGAGAAAGAAGGGAGCTCAGTAAGCAAATCAAGGAGTTGCTTGAGAAGAATTTTATTAGGCGAAGCATTTCTGAATGGGGTGCTCCGGTGGTATTCGCCACTAAGGCGGATGGTTCGCTTCATCTATGTGTTGTTATCGAGAGTTAAACAAGCTGACAAAGAAGAATAGGCACCCGTTACCGAGAATTGATGATCTCTTTGACCAGTTGGTAGGTGCTTCTGTTTTCTCTCAGCTCGATCAAGCCACCGGATTCCATCAGCTTAGAGTGGCTGAGGATAGTATTGATAAGACTGCGTTTAGGACTCCAGATGGATTCTTTGAATGGCTTGTCCTGCCATTCGGTTTGACTAATGCACCCGCCTACTTCGTAGATTTGATGAGTAGGGTGTTCAGAGAGTTCCTTAACAAGTTCGTGGTTGTCTTCGTGGATGATATTCTGATCTTCTCAAAGGATGAGGAAGAGCATGCTAGGCATCTCAAGGAAGTGATAGATACGCTTAGAGCGCATCAGTTGAAAGCCAAGTTCTCCAAATGTCATTTCTGGAGAAGGGAAGTTCGGTTTCTTGGACATATAGCTTCTAAGCAAGGCATAGCGGTGGATCCCGCGAAAGTGGTTGTGGTTCAAGACTGGAAGACTCCGAGGAATGCAACCGAAGTAAGGAGCTTTATCGGTTTGGCGGGCTACTATAGGAAGTTCATCAGGGACTTCGCTAAGATTTCGGCCCCTCTTACTAAGTTGACGAAGAAGAACTTAGTCTTTGCATGGGACTTGGAGTGTGAGCTTGCTTTTCAAAGGCTCAAGAGAGCCCTTACCTCAGCTCTAGTTTGGCAACGTGGATTGGCACTGTTTTCAAGAGATAGTTTTCTGCGTGGGATACCGTATAATATGTAAACGAGATCCAAGATTCACTAACGAATCTTGGAAAGCTTGCACGAAACCATGAGCACGCAGTTATGTTAAAGCCAAGTATTTTAGGCAAAGAATAAGTGGAAGTGGAACGAGAGGCAACGGTGAAATGAGTTCTAACTCATATTTTGGGAACAAGAATTAAGAACTACGGAATTGCGAAGTTAAAAGACGGTCAGGGCACGATGGGATTAAGCACAAGAAAATGCGGCTTAGAAGATCGAAGACTAGATACGCGCATTTAATCTCTTTCTAAGAGTATATCCTTGATCCCTATTGTTCCGTAGAGCTTACTCGTATGCTATCTTTTAAGTATATCCTCTCGGCCCTATCCTCAATCTTAGATCTGTTGCAAACCCCCTAAGGAGTATGACTAGCCTATTTGTGATATATGGTTGTGGTGAAGAAGTTCGTCACCAAACTATTTGGGCTTTATGGGATATGGGTAATAATTGATAGACTTACGAAGAGAACCCATTTTTCCGGTGAAAAGCAAGAGGACCGTATCATGGCTAGCATCTGTTTATCTTCGAGAGATAGTATGGTTGCATGGAGTTTCTTCTAGCATAGTTAGCGATCGTGACCCAATTTTCACTAGCCAGTTCTGGAACGGTTTGCAAGAAGCGATGGGTACACGATTGAATCTGAGTACAGCCTATCACCCCCATACGGATGGCCAAATCGAAAGGGTGAATAGAGTGCTAGAAGATCTCTTGAGGCTTTGTGTTCTCGACTTCGGTGGTACTTGGGAAGACCACCTTCCTCTTGTAGAGTTTGCTTATAATAATAGCTATCAAGCCAGCATAGGGATGGCACCATTTGAAGCTTTGTATGGGAGGCCGTGTAGGTCACCATCTTGTTGGTGGGAGACAACAGATAGACTTATACTTGGGCCCGATATGATACGGGACACATCCGAGAAAGTTGAATTAGTGAGAAGAAGGATGAAAGCGGCCCAAGACAGACAGAAATCCTATGCTGACAGACGAAGGGCAGATTTGGAATTCGAAGTGGGAGACATGGTTTTCATAAAGGTTTCTCCTTTACGTAATGTGGTTCGTTTTGGAGCAGTGGGGAAGCTGGCACCAAGGTTCGTAGGACCTTTCCCTATCACAGAGAGAATTGGAAAGATGGCTTATAAGGTGGAATTGCCCGAAAAGCTAGCCGGAGTGCATAATGTCTTTCATGTCTCGCATCTCCGAAAGTGCCTTCATGAGTCCGCTGAGGTGGTTGAACCAAGCATTCTTGAAGACATTGAGGTAGAGAAGGAAGCAACCTTGAGAAAAGCTCTGATTCGTATCTTGGGAACAGAGATCAAGAAACTGAGGAATCGAGAAGTCAAATTGGTGAAAGTTCAGTGGGGTGAAGCCGACAAAGATGCAACTTGGGAAACCGAGGAGAAGATGCGTGGGCTTTATCCATTTCTTTTTGAGGGTACATTCTCGACCTCTTTCCTAATTAGCATATCTTTCTGTTTATCCGCGTTTATCCTGTTTATCTTGTCATATCGTTAATCATGTTATGAGGACCTTAGGTAGAAACCCTTTGGATGAAACATGTATTTGAAACATGTTATGCTTGATGGTTGCAAGTGGATGCAAGTGTTTGCACGTGGATACTTGTGGATGCATGATACACATTAGGCACTAAGATCGGCTCACACACTTTCATACCGCATATGCATGAGTGTTTATGCTTATTCATGGATGAAACTTGTTATGCTATCACGTGGATGTTGCATATGGGTGAATGTTATGTGCACTCATGTAGAGACTATGAGTTATGTTAGGAATTTGCATACATATGGACTCATTTCACTAACATGCTTTGCATTAAGGCGGTTTACTGAATCAGTAACCGCCTGATTTTTGCATTAGATAAGTACATATACACATACCTTTGCATATGATCATACAGCATTTAGAATCCTTTAAGGACAATGACTGCACGTGGATGATGTTTTGAGTAGATGGGTGATGGATGGTAGGATACGTTCTTCCTAACTTGGAGATTTCGGGGACGAAATCTTTTAAGCAGGGGAGAATGTAACAACCCGTATTTTTGAATAACATGTTATAACATAAATGGAGGCAGAATTAAACTGTAAAATCTGAATCAAGGGAAACGGGCTGTGCCATTGCGTTCGTCTCGGAAAAATACGCGAAATAGAGTCCGAGTTTTCGAAAATCGGAGTCCGTATGACCAAGATATGGCCTCGCGAAGTTTCACGAAAAAATCACAAATTAAAGTATACTTAATTAAGTGAAATGGGTTACGCAGAGAAATATATATATATATTGATATATATATATATATATATATATAATTGAAAATTTAATAAATAAATATGCAAAAATGTTCAAAACAGCGAATTGGGAGAGGGGAATAACCGAACCGGCCGATTTTTGAGGTCGACCCGAGCTCGCTGGGTCGACTAGGGGTTAATCCAGGGTGTTTGGCTGTCAACCCGTGGGCCGATTCGCTCAAATGCAGATTTTGCATTTGAATGGTTCTCATGGTTCAGCTTTAATCTAAAGGCCCTAGATGGTTCCTACACTTGACTTCTTCCCCAAGCCATGCTTTGATGGCTTGGATTGAATCTAGGGTTAATCCTATGGCTAATACTATCCTAAAACTCTATAAAAAGACCCCTAAGCCTAGCCTAAATCATCATTATTCATTCCTACAACTAAACTATGCCAAATTTGTTCCTCTCATGGCCTCCACTCTCATGCTAAAATTCCTAAGTTTATTTCTATGAGAGATTTGAGTGCATACAAGTATTTTCAAGCTTGTATGAGTATTCTTAGTTTGCATTCAAGTCAAGTTGCAACATTTCAATTTCAAAGCAAGGGTTTTCATTGATTTGGCTCAAGGGTTTTCATTTGGAGCTTGCATATTTGGGTTTTTGGTGCTTGCATAAGGGCTTCATCTCAATCTTTATAATAAATAATTATTTGTGTCTTCATAGCATTGTAAGCCCTTTTCTACTTTCTTTCTTGAACTCTAAAGTTAAATGAATGATGCAAGTTTGGTTGATCATTATGATATGCAAGTTTGGTTGATCATTATGATATGCAAGTTTGGTTGATCATTATATGCAAGTTTGGTTGATCATTATATGCAAGTTTGGATGATCATTATGCAAGTTGGGTTAATCATTATGTATGACACATGTTGCTATGTTATGCAAGTTTGGGTTGATCATGTTATCATGTTATGCAAGTTAAACTTGATGTTGTGAGCATAAAGCTCCAAGCTTTATGTTGAAGGTTGCATTTTGGCAACATGAAAGTTATCATATCCCTTATGATAACTTGCATGTGAGGCCAAATGCAAACTTCTAGCAACTTCTACATGTTATTTATCACCATGTATCACTCATATGCTAAGTTTGGTTTTATGCATGCTTTTGAAGCCTAATAATGCAATATGCAAGTATATGAACATATGTACATTTCATATGCCACCATGTTAAACTTGTGGCTTCAACACCTTTATGTCATGGTTATGCCAAGTTTCCTATTTTATCCTTTATGCGTTGTTGCGATTATGTAAACGATGGGATTACGTTGGGGTTGGGTAACATAATGACATGAACATGGTTTTTATAACATAACGTGATATGTTAACTTGTAATTATGTTTTGGAAACATAATGGACATGACACTTAGAAAATATGAGTGTGGCCAACTCGAGGTTGGGTTGAGTTTGTAGCATAAATCTACCCGGACCCGCCCGGCTTAACTAGTGGCTACAAACAATAGGACCCAATGTGAGAAGTTGGTCATGTTGTGCACGAACCCGAGGTTAGACCAGGTTGTGGTGTAAAGCTACCCGGACCCGCCCGGCTTAACTAGTAACCACAACAAGGTCTAATGTGAGAGGTTAAAGCACATTAAGTTAATGAATGCCTCATGATTAGGGTTAAGTCATGGTCCACTTAATACTTAACCAATTTGGGCTTGATGGATTAATCGAGGTTAAGTCAGTAGCCTTGGGTACTCTTAACCGATTTAATCCACGTTTGGATCGGGTTAACCACATTTAACCCGTTAAGAAACCCTAATTGCGTGGTCCTTTTCAGCAGTAACCTTCTAGATGTATCATAAGACCCTAGGACTAGGCTAGGGTGGGGCACGATTACTGGGCTGATTGTAAGAGACCAAAAGAGACGGCTGAATGATGCCCCGGTTGTTCAGGCGGACCATGGTCGTGCACATCAAGTCCGGAGTTGAACACGGGCACCGGTAGGTTTGGACTGTGCATCATGGTATGGTGTCTGAGGGTTACACCGTAGGGCCAGATACACCCTAGGGTGGACCCTGCACAGTCAACTACATTACATGATTAGGCCGCATGACACCGACACTTGACGAGTTAGTCTTATAGGGAGCCGATCGACTAGACCGTGTAGTTGGACCTTAATTTAGGTCACCTCATGATGATGGGCCAAGCTTGGGCTAGGGGATCAATTCTTGTTTTTACTTGACATGTTAGAATGCTAGTACACCCGCGGTGCAAAACTTAACCTTGATTATGCGATGACACATTTATCTATCTTGTTAGTTAATCACCATGCCAGTATGTTGTTATCCTTATGTTCATCTCAGCTTCTCATGACAGTTAACTTTACTAGTTCATAGACAGATAGTAGTAGGGCTTACCAGTCTTTTTGACTGACCTGTTTTCTTTCGCCTCTTTTCTTCCGTTCCCCCCCCTCTCAGGTCCTCAGGGTGGGAATATTGGAGCTTAGCTTGGATCTTTCTAGCTTGCTTACTGGATTTGCTCATGTACGGTCTTGGACATTGAGCTAGCTATGGTTTATCACTTCACTTTGGGGATAGTACTTTATGTATTTCAGTTTATGCTTTTGTCTAGACTTTGTTTGTTGGAAAATAATGAGTACTTTGTTGTAACTTAACTCTGGTTTTGAAATGCTAATTTATCCGCTGCTTTACTACTCTGTTTTACTTATATGTTCTGTCTTGTGATATCTGCATACATGTTTACCTTGTTTAAACGCCCCTCCAAAGCTAATGTCCTTGCAAGAGTGGCATTGGCGGAGGTGGGGTGTTACACAATGGAATAATACTTTCTCAATTTTTCGGTTAATAAATGACTGGGGGTGTGTTCGCCGCAAGCGAAAGCGGAGAATTTGAGCGGAGTATTATAGTGGAGAATTATAGTTAGCGAAGAATGTGTTTGGCGCGTTACGTGGAGTATTCAAGCGGAGTATTTGAGTGGAGCATTTTATTTATATTTTGTAATTTAATTAATTACCTATTAAAACATAACATTATAATTATTGCAGAATAACATAGTTAACAAAACATAACTATCCATTACATAAAAACAGTACAGAAAGTGATACATTGCACAAATTCAAAAAAAGTAGATAAAGTGATACATTGCATAAATACAAAAAAGTAGATAAAGTGATACATTGCAGAAATCTATTTGTGCAATCCTGCTGCAACAAGCTCGTCTCTTATTCTATCGCGACGCACTGCCATATCAGGGCTGCCTTGATAGCGTTGAGCCGGTGCTAGGTCATTATTGCATATGTTTCTCAGGTCGGCGTATTCTTGTTCATACTCATCTGGAACAAGATCTGGATCATCGTCATACACCATAAAATCTGGATCACCCATACTGTATTTGCGTATATAATTGTGTATAGCCATCGTAGCAACAACAATTTTTGTTTGAGCTTCGAACTTGTAGGTCGCCATATTTCTGAGTATAACAAATTTCTTTTTCAAAATTTTGAAGTTCCTCTCAATTGCCATATGTAAACTAGAATGGTAGAAATTAAAATTTTCATTATTCGATTTCGGTTGATTTGTGGTCACACGAAACTGGGGGATGTGATATCTAACATTTCAATATGGTGGTATATACCCAGTTGTAAGTGGCAAACAAGAATCCACAACATAATACTGTCCAGGAGGAGGATGAGGAAAATTGGAACTTCTGTCATTCGCCATAGAATTAAAAATTGGACTGTCTTATGCAGTACCTTCCCAACCAGATACAACAAACGTAAATAGTAAATCGAACGAGCATGCAGCCAAAATATTCTGTGTAGCGTAACCTTTTCATCCGATAAACAGAACAATTCAATCTGGAGGTAAGTGTGCCATTACATGTGTACCGTCTATGTCACCAATACCGTTTTTAAAGTATAGATAGTAACGGTTATCATTGTTAATTTCAGCTGGAATTGAGTTAAATTGAGGATCAACTGGTTTTATAATAACAGTAGATAATACTAGGACAACATTAAAACAACATGAAAATATTTAAAGATTGTGCAACCTGACCTTTGAAATCTTTCAGCCACTTGTCTGTTCGAATTATAGGTGGCAATAGTCCACAAAAATATTCCAATCGCTTCTTGAATAGTAACATTTTCTGAAGTAGTCAATCCGCAACTTTCCATCCTATCACATAACGGAAGAAAACATAACCGTTTCATACGAAACTGCCTTTGACATCTTCCCTGATGACCGTTAAGTATGTCGTCTATCCACATCAAACCAGTATACATCGAAGTATGCATCCGACGTCCTATTTCGCGTCATCTATCACGTAAGTAATCTCCAATTAGTACAATATATTTCAAATCTTCTAAATCAGAATCATCATCATCTGGAAATTGATTTTCCATTGCTATCACTTCAAGGTTGACATAAAAAATATAAGAGGAAGGGGGTAGAGAAGAGGTGAGGATGGAAGAAGGGCTTATAAGGAGGTAAAGATGGGGTGAAGTGGGGAAGAGAAGAGGCAATGGCTCAAAGTTGAGCCATTGGCTCAACGGTTCTTAATGGACCGTTTAACAACGAACGTGTTCGACGCGTCCATTGCTAAACGGTTCATACAGAACCAAAAGAACACACCCTATGTTTTACAATTCCTTATTTTTCGTACATGCTAGCGAAGGGTATTGTTATGAAACGTTTACATTATCCAAAAAAATTACAGGGTTAGCAATTAATTCTTTCAGTACAAAATGCATTTCACTACCTATTTTGTTATTGAATTATGTTTTTAACTGCATGTTTAACATATTTAAGAGAAAAGAATTTACATAAATATTTAATTACGTATTTTTGTGTTTAATTCATGCGTAATTAACTTGAATTTTAATTTTAGTTGTTATCAGTTTAAATTTTATTTGTGTTGATAACTAATAAAAACGATGTTGTAGAGAATAGTTATTTTTAGAACATATTTTTGAGTGAAGATTTTGTGATATTTTTTAAAATGTAGTTTAAATTTGTAAGAAATGTTAAATTGTCATGTTCAACTTATAAGTGACTCATAAAGATAACCATATGTAAGGGTAATTTCGGAAGTTTGTGGTCGGATCTAAATTTTATACTTTCGAGCCAACTAATAATAAAGAAATTAAACGAATGTCAGGGTACACGGTTCGCACATGTGTTGCTTTTCTCTAAATTTTATACGTTTATTTACATGCACTGAAATCATGTGATTTTTATTTTGAAATTGCTACGTGTTCGTTGCTTTCCTATGAACTAGAAAAGCGCGATTTATGAAATAAATACTACAAGCGCACATATCATGTAGTATGCAGGTCGAATCACAGGGAGGCAAACTATATCAAATTATTTAAATAATTTCTTGGGCGAGTTAGACGAAGATTGGGGATTGATTTTGAAAAACAATAAAACTATTACTGAATTGAGTACATATCTGAATCTAAACAAATCTATATTCAACCCAATATGATCTAAGAACGCAATAAAAAGAAAGAAATTAAAACTGCAGAAATTGAAATAACAAACAGGAATTAAAATTAGGATTACCGCTAAATCTAATCAGATGGTCAATCACTAATGAAAATAAATGTAAAATACAACTAGTACTCTACGAAATCTAATTGTGTAGAAGGCACTAGTTGCTAAGAAATAGAAAATTGCAGAAAATAAAACGAAGAAGAAGGACTATATTAATGGAGAAGAAATAGAAAATGAGATGGTAGCTACAATGATATTACAAGGGTATTTATAGGAGATAACCAAACCCTAACCCTAATTACAAATGGGCCTAACTATTTCAAGTAAGTTTTAGGCCTTTTGTCATTTGGAACAAGTTCTAGGCCTTTTCTCCTTTTCTCTTGCAAGCCTCTTTTAATTTGAGATGTGCATGGCCTTTTTATCAATCATTTTCTTGTCCAACAGCAACTAGATGTGAGATCTTCATCTACAACTCTTCAAAATGTAAATATATAGCAATCTGATCTCCATTTCTCTACTTTTCTGGTTGCATGCGGGCTGTGTTGAAATATCTGTAAAAGTGACAAAACAATACCCAAGTAATATTTATTGATATACAAAAGATAAGATATAAGAGAATAAAATAAACACATTTCTATGTTAATCAAATATCCCCACACTTATCTTTTACTCGTCCTCGAGTAAAATAAAAAATGAAAAACTAAACTAGATAGATGACACTTTCGTAGGAAACACGATTGCATTGAGCATATGCAACAAGCTGTTAAACCTCTAGGTGTCCCTAGTAGGACGAGTGGTGTCTCGTGAGGGTTTTCAATGGATACTACCCACAAAATCCAAATGCAGTGTGCAGTGATTTAATGCAACTATATGAATGCAACGGACATATACAAATAAAAACAAAATAAAATGAAAACACGACTTGTTTTAGGAAAGCGGTACAACAGATTAAGTTAACAATTTCTAGTCAATTGATTTTATTTTAGATACCTCAACTTTATCACAAATTTTCAGTATAAAACAAGTTTTCAAATGTTAAATTCCAGTTTGGCCAGTTAGTTCGGTCGATAAATAGTGCAGCCATGAAATAAATTCTTAGTTTGCTTGTCATAGTTTGTAAAGTAGTATTCTAATTTCCTTGTGTATGGCTAGTAAATCAATAAGGTCAAGAAATGTTTGGGCATCACCGCTTATTCTCTATCTCTATTAAAGTTAAAATTTATGATTAATTACATACACCTAACTTAAATGACCAAGGTATATCACCCATACACTGCCTTGCGGACTGACGGAGAGTTAGGACAGAGCTTGGCTGATTATGCAGACTGACGCTGACTTTGTCAACAATATGTCGGTAATCCTTAGGTGTCCAACTCATAAAATGAGACCAAGATATTCCAACGCCGACTTTGTCAACAACATGTCGGATAGAGCTTGGCGGGTTTGCACACCAATGCTGGATATATAAGCAATGTTGGATACCCTTGGATGATTATTATTATTGAAAACATAAGCACAAAAGCGAGTTACGCGAATTCAGCTTAACACAACTTAGTTTTAATGATTCGAAAAGCCAATATAAGTGTTTTAAGTCCTCCACTAATTAAACAAAGACTACAATATAGAATAGATTTCATGGCTATCACCTAAGAATCTCCTATGTACCGGTTGCACTATTATCCCTCAAAATTCAACTTTTCATTATATTTCTAATTAAATCTTGGTTGAGAGAAAAAAATACTATCAACTGATTAACAATCCTTAACATATTCTATTGCATCAAATCTAAAATGAGTCGTATTTTCAAAAAAAATAAAAAAATGGCATGTTACTATGATCTAAAATGCATGATGGTCCTATTTAAATGGCTGAAAATGAAAAGAAAGAAAAATAAAGAAAAATGAAAAATGAATGAAATGCAGACTCCCCCCACACTAGAACTAAACAGTGTCCACATTGTGAACGTTTCCTAAATTTGAAAGATCGTACCCAAAGGTGAATGAGATGCAAAATTATTTGAAGAATGAAATGCAGTCTAGCCACTATACGTGAATGCCAATCATAAACAAAATTAAATCTATAACGATGATGAGTGTTATGTGAAAAATTAGATTTTCTTTTTCCCCCACACTTGCCTCTATCGAAAATGATGTATGATGATTTCCTATCTAGTTTTTGAGGTACAAGGGGCATGTCAATAAATTTTGAAATCAAAATCTTGCCTATGAAAATGTTGTCGTGCCAATGATTTATATAATTAAGATGCAGAATATCTCGTAAAATATCTCAGGTTTTTCTTCTTGGTCCTCGGTAAGATCAGAGGCCAAGATTATGGGAGAATTTTTCGAAAAGTCCAAGTGATCATACTCAAAGTCTTGTGGCAGGGGTTTGAAGTCGAACTTAGGAAGTTCGTGTATGACATTGGTCAATGTTCTTTGGTTAGATTCAGATGACATAGATTTCGGGTCAAGAAGTTCATTTAATTAAAAAATGTATTCGATCTTATCGAAATCAGAGTTGAAATGGATAAAACACATTTTCAAGGCTTTAGAAGTGTCAATAAAAGTTTCATCAACTGTGGTCTGAATCATGCTAATTTTATCAATCTTCGAATCCCTAGAACAATTATGGTGGCTAAGACTTTTCTCAATCATCGTTATAAAATATGGAAAATCCAAAACTTAAATTTGACACAAGTAGCTGTTATTACAAAATAAATAACGTACTCAAATATATTTTACTAGTTGATAATCTCGATTTGAAGGGGGAAGAGGGTCTTATGGTCGTTCACGTATAGTATAAATACTAAGGGATATGACCAATGTTTTTTACGGGTAGTATACAACCTCTTTTGCTAGAAGTTCAATAAATTGAACTAATATATATCCGCGATCAAACCGTTGAGAGAATCAGTTTCATAAAATACACTCTTATAGTTAAATATTTTGCTAACAAATCAAGTTTTATTACGAGAGTAATGATTTTAATTATAGAAATTCGTTCCTCACGAAATCTATTCAGCAATTTCAGTCAACACAACAACCAAACAATAATAATTGCAAAAAATTAAAATATTGTACAAGCAAGTCGCTACCCCTGCAGAAAATTTTTTACAAGCAATTTCTATATTTTTTTAAGCAGCGGAGCACCTATAGAGTTAAGAGAATTATATAGTGGGGTACGACAGTCCAGAATGATTGAAAAACACTGGCAATTCAAATCAATTGTTTGCAGATCGGTTGACTTTTGTATTCGTTGTTCGCTTTGCTTGAACTCTCGCTCACTTTGGTCTTTGTTGTTTGCTTGAGCACTTTTCTACCTTTGCTTTGAATTCGGTGCACTGCTTGTTGCAGGGAAGGTGATTTTGGATAGTGAATTGAATGCTTGGTGGAGAATCAGGCAGAAGGGGATGTTTGATTAATTTTGATGGCTGGTAGATGTCGGTGAATTTTGAGAGAAAGAAATTACAGTAGAAGAAATCTAAAGAAAGAAGGTACAAGCGGTGAATTTAAAGAAGGTGGTGAATTCGTTTCTTCTTTTTTTTTTGTGAAAAGAATGTAATGAATTGGGAAAAATAAAAAGAAAGTGGAAACCAAGTAAAAATGAAAAATGGAAAGAAATCTAAAAATTGGCAACAAATTGAGTGAAAAAAAGCTAGAATTTGTTCAGGGCAGAGGAGCAACAAGAATTTTGTTGATGGGGGTGGGGGAATAAAGGCTGTTGTGTATTTGGGTGGGAGGTTTGAGAGGATTTTGTGTGGCAGAAGGGTGGTGAAGTTTTGTGATGGTAAGGGCTTGAGATGAATAAGGAATTGGTTGGCAGTGAAGAAATAGAGAAAGAGGACTTTTTTTGTATATTTGTTTTTGTTTTGGAAAGAAGAAAAAAATTGTAAACCAAAGGAAAGTAAAAGATTGGAAAGGGATTTGAAATAGGGAAAGTAATAAAAGAGAAGAAAAAAACAGAAAGAATTTTTTTGTTTATTGTTGTAAAATTAGAATAGAGAGAGGAAAAAAAAATGAAAAAGGAAAATTTTGAAAAGGGAATGAAATAAATGAAAGAGAATATAAAATGTCAAAGGCAGAAAATCAATGAAAATGACATTTTTTTTGTAATGAAAGCAAATGGAAAAGGATGGCAAGAAAATAAAGGAAGGAAAGAACCAGAAAAACAAGCAAGTTGTAAATGCAAAGGGGAAGAAAAAAAAATTAAAGAAATAAAAAAAAATTGCAAAAGAGGGAAGAAATAAATGACAAAGCAGAGAATTATTTAAAAGACAGAGAAGGAAAGATTTTAAAAGAGATTTTTTTTGGAAAGAAATTGTAGAAAGAAGAGGGAAACAAAAGTGGAAAAAAAAGAAAAAGAAATAAATGTAAAAATTAGAAGGGTGATTGAAAGATAGAAAGAGAGATTAGAGGAAGTGAGAGAGAGTTGTAATTAGAAAGCAATCAATAAAAAAATGCAAGTTTTTTTTTTTGGTTATTATTGTAAAAGAATGGAAAACAGTGTATTGACCTTGGAAAAAAGTAAAAGGAAAGAAGGAATAGATGGAAACCAATTAAAGAAAATTTGGTAAATTAAATATACAACAATAATGAACAATAAAAATAAAGTAAAAATTGGAAAGAAGGAATAGATGAAGAGGGAAAGGAAAAAAGAAATATAAAAGGAAAACCAAAAATGAAAAGGAAAAAAAATCAAGAGAATTTGGCAAGTTCTGTTTATTTTTCTTTTTTTTTATTATTATTTGTCTAAAGTAGGAATGAATTTGCAAGAGGGAAACAGATAAATGAAAAAAAAGGGAAAGGGGAAAGAGGTTGAAAACAGGAATGAAATAAAAGGAAAATAAAAAGAATTTTTTTTCTTCTCTTGTTTAGATGATTAAAGTATCAGAAATCAATACCAAATCAACTAATTGAGAATTTTTTTTCTGTATATACAGAAAAACAAATGGAAACAAAATAAAATAAAAAACTAAAATGAATCAGATATTAAATAAATAATAAAATTTAATCGTTACCTCCCGGCAATGGTGCCAAAAACTTGATCGTCGCTTTCCTATGAACTAGAAAAGCGCGATTTACGAAATAAATACTGCAAGCGCACAGATCGTGTAGTATGTAGGTTGAATCACAGAGAGGCAAATTAAATCAAATTATTTAAATAATTTCTTGGGCGAGTTAGACGAAGATTGGGGATTGATTTTGAAAAACAATAAAACTATTATTGAATTGAGTACAGATCTGAATCTAATCAAATCTATATTCAACCCAATATGACCTAAGAACGCAATAAAAAGATAGAAATTAAAACTGCAGAAATTGAAATAACAAACAGGAATTAAAATTAGGATTACCGCTGAATCTAATCAGACGGTCAATCACTAATGAAAATAAATTTAAAATACAACTAGTACTCTACCAAATCTAATTTCTAGAAGGCACTAGTTGCTAAGAAATAGAAAATTGCAGAAAATAAAACGAAGAAGGACTATATTAATGGATAAGAAATAGAAAATGGGATGGTGGCTACAATGATATTATAAGGGTATTTATAGGAGATAACCAAACCCTAACCCTAATTACAAATGGGCCTAGCTATTTCAAGTAAGTTTTAGGCCTTTTGTCATTTGGAACAAGTTCTAGGCCTTTTCTCCTTTTCTCTTGCAACCCTCTTTTAATTTGAGTTGTGAATGACCTTTTTATCAATCATTTTCTTGTCCAACAGCAACTAGATGTGAGATCTTCATCTACAATTCTTCAAAATGTAAATATATAGCAATCTGATCTCCATTTCTATACTTTTCTGGTTGCATGCGGGCTGGGTTGAAATATCTGTAAAAGTAACAAAACAATACCCAAGTAATATTTATTGATATACAAAAGATAAAATATAAGAGCATAAAATAAACACATTTCTATGTTAATCACTACGACTAGTTTTTTTCTTAAATTTCAGTGTCTATTGTTAATTAATAATAAATGAATTTGTAAATTAATTTTATTTCTTAAATCCTATTTTTTATTTAATTAAATTTGAAAATATATATAAACGAACGTTTTGAATTGATGAAGAAAGTTTATTTGTTAGATTTTATATTTAGATGATACCAAGATTTAGTAATACTAACAGAAAGGTGTTTCGAATTAGCAAAGTAAATTAATTAGTTAGTCGTTCCTCCATTCCCTCCGCCCTCTCCTCCATAGTTCTTCAATTCCCTCTTCTATCTTAATTCTTCTTATTTTTTGTAATGTTGGAAATTTAAAGCACAATATAAACTAAACACTACCTTAATTTTTTAAAATTAATGAATATTTTTAAATAATAAATACCGAATAATAAATATTACTTGTGAATTATTAAACATAAAGATTAGAAACCAACTATATTGATTATATTTGATTCGTGTTTACAACCTTTGAGGGAAATTTTAATAAAGAGTATAATGCAACATATGTGAAAAAAATATCATTAAATATATAATAAATTACTCTAAAAAAATTCAATTGATTGTAATTAGCCAAAAAATTTGGCAACGCCAACCGGTTTTTAAAGTGGATCGTCCACTTTATTATAATTAACAATAGTATTATATACATAATATGTTAGTAATCAATAATTAATTCATATACTTTTTGAATAACAACACATATAAGTTGTCATTCATAATTATTAATTTTAAATTAGCATTTGTAAATTATTACATGAATATGAATTACTTGTTATTAGTTATTAATTGCTAATTATTCATTATTATAATATTTGAAATAGTAGTTATCAATTCAGGTGTGTATAACTCAGATGTTAATTCCAATTTTGCTAATTCATAATAGATTGATGTTTAACAAAGGCGAACAACAATAGATTGTGGATACCTGCTTAGTGAAGGAAAGCAACAACGGAAAGGATGCGGGAAAACGCGGTAGGCGATGGAGGTGAGCAAACATGGTGAGCAGTGGAGGAGAGCAAGCAACGATAGCGATGGAGACGACCGAATGAACGGCGGAGGATAGCGGGTTAGGGTTTCGCCATTTTAGTGGTATCCTGTATTTCGTGGATGACAGCTGCAAATGGGGGTTAAGGGTTTATTTTGCGATGGTTTATTTTCATATGGGCATAACCAGTAATTTTTAATCAACGATAAGCTATTACATATGGTGAATTAAAACTGTATACAAACAAGTAGTCATTATAGGCATATGTTACAACTATTGCGCAAAAATATAAAATATAAGTATCAACTATAATTATCAACTGTAACTATTAAATACAATTATTTAAAATTAATTATTGAGTGCTAGATATAATTTCTAAGTATTAAATTTTATTATTAATTATTAAATAATTATTATAATAAATTGATATTTTCATTATTTAGGATAATAAATATGAAAGAAAAATTTAAAATTTTAAGATTTACATAAAATATACTAGCATACTGACTAAAAATTGTGATGAAAACAGAGAACTTAATTAAGAATTTAGTAGTTACATCGGTTTTGAGTAAAGATTATTTTTCTAATTCTAAATAAGCAATTATCATAAGTTATTTAATATAGAACGTAAATTATTATTTATTACTACTTATAAATCATTAATAGAACATATTAATTATTGAAAATTTTAATAATTATTAAAAAAATAACACTAAAGTATATCTTAAGAAAATAATATAAATAGCTCTTGCAAATCTGTTGGAATTCTGCTGCAAAATAGCTTCTATCAATATTCGTCGGTAATCTACATATATTTACAGTGGAAAATAGCGACAAAAATTTTCTGTTGATAATTTGATGCAATCTATGACGGATTAGTGAGGAATAGAAGAACACGACGGTAATAAATAAAAGGAAAAAAGTTAAAAATACAAAAAATTATCCCTTGCAAATCACATGGAAATCCGTCGCAAATTAGCGAAGGAAAATTCCGCTTCTAAAAATTTGACGCTAATTCAATGTTTTCTTATAGTGTAGGTTTAAGCATCTATTTTCAACATAGATTGTTTGAGCGTGTTATTTACAAATCACTAAAGTATTAGATTTTTTATATAAAATAATATAAAAAGGGAAGCAGTACGAAAAGGGGATTTTACGTATATATTTGGGAATATTGCATCTTGTCAATCTTTTATTATTATGATAATCTATTACACCTTGATTACAAGTTATTCTTATATTCTATGTACGTTTGTTATTTCCCTATTATTTGAACGTGAATATACATTTTATGTTATGATGGTGAAGTTATGAAATAAACTTGTATACATTTATTGTGTTGTTGGGATTGATATTTCAAACGAATTAGGACGTTTCTATACATGTGCTTATTTTACGAGTTATTTATTACTACATATTTATAACATAATGAATGTAATATAAATGCTTATTGAATGCGTACTAAATACGTTTAAATTAGGAAACTATAAATTTAAATGTCCCCACAAGAAATTTGTAAGTGCATGAGTTAATAGCTTTAATTATTATTAACACACACACACAAACGAGGTTAACTAGCCTACCAAGAACAGACTGACATATCCAGCATATACAAGACTGGTTAATGTGAGAGGTCTAGGTTTCATAGGCCATTTAATTAATATACCAAGATGCGAGGTTAAATCCAACTTGAAGTAGAATCCTGCTTGGAACCGCCACACAAATATAGCATCTACAAGTGGTCGGTTAAAAATAGGATGTCTAATATATATATATATATATATATATGTGTGTGTGTGTGTGTGTGTGTGTGTGTGTGTGCGTGTGTGTGTGTGTAATTGCATGTGAAGTAAGCCTGCCTTGAGAAGGTAATAAGTGGCTGACCTACCTTGTTTGGGTATTAACTGGTTAGGACTAGGTCCTTTCCTAAGATTCACTCCTTAGATTAGGAACAAAGTCGTGGGACCCATCCTTAGTAGGTCTTAATTGGTCATTGGGTCTGCCTTTCTCAAATAAGATATTTAATGGTCTTCTAAACAATATACAAATAAGTAGGGTAGTTCTCCAAAAGTTGTTCGCTTCTAATCTAGGGGCTACTTGAGGGCAGACCTAGTGATGATCAATATGAGAATTCTTAAGAGACTGCATTTCTGTAACAACATGGATTCCGACAGACCGAAATTTTTTCAAAAACCCAAAGACATAATACATGTCAGAATTCTGAAAACATCTCACAGCGGAAGGAATAAAATATAATGTAGTTGAAACATAGCTTTACCTTAGTAATAATACTGCTAAACCAGTATCCAAAGCTATACAGTCTCTATCATGAACCTAACCTGCGAATGTTACGAGGAGGGGGTTAGAACATAAGTTATGGGTGAATGAATTTAAACTACACTTCTTGGATAATCCTACATATACCGTTCGATTACATTTTCTTATTTATAAGGTTATTTGTGTTATTAGCACTCACAGCTTACACACACGTCTACTCTCTAGTAGATTAACCTAATATAGTGTATACGTAGCTACCCCGAATTAAGGTATACTCTACTCGCATGGTCTCCATCGTATGTACGCAGTCCCTTATCCACTGTCGAATGCCGTATGTTTATCAACGCTATATTTGCATAAAACTATCATCAATGTGTTACGTAAGTGTTTGGGCTGCCATTCTAGATCTACTAGATTCTACCATCGAATAATTCCCTTTAGTCTATGGTACACCACCCAGAGCGACATGAGCGTACCTAGACTTTTTCCCATGTACGTATCGTCAATCATACTCGATGTGTATTTGCACATGTTCTCTATATGTGCGCCCGAGTCCTATGGCAGGGCGAATCAAGAAACACGGAACTCGGTCGGAGCTTTCAGATATCTGCCGATGCAGATGCCAAGGTCTGCTTTTACAATGGCTATGGTCCTACTAGATCCCTCCCTCAACTAACAAATGAAAGGCACCCAATAAAATCAAGAATGAGAACTTAACCCCGACCCCCCAATGCCCTTCAAACCTATAGGCCAACCTCACCCATAACTAGATAGCAAAGTATATGGTCTTTTAGAGTTCTCCGCCTTTCCACTTTGCGTACTGACTGAAGATGGTAGGTAGACGACGAGTTTCTATCACAGGGCACAAGCTGGTCTCACCGAATCACGCTGGTCCATCTTAGTCTTTTGATTTCCCCTTATTATTGCAATCAAGGCATACTCATTGTTTCACCCACGCAGACCTAACCTCTGTGAGCACAGACGGATCATCTGCCACTCACAAAGGAATACCAAGAGTACTCTGCGTCCTCGGAAGCCGCGTGCTTCTTAACCCAGTCTATTGGAGCCTACAAGAATATCTAATGGACATGCGCTCCTTTTTGTGTCTTTTGACATCCCGATGATCTACCTCTTGTGGTTATTCATCCTCTAACGTTTAGATTGGTCCAAGCGCCTCATTCTTACGTGTTATTAGAACTATGTCTAATTGTCCAATTATGCGCTTGTTCTGCTTCATCAGGTTTCTTTATAACTTGGTTATCCTTATTCATATTGCCTTTAGATTCTAATTAGCAAGTTTCTATTGCTTATTAATGTTTTATGTATGACTCATTACTTGTAAATTTCCTTAATAAGCTTTATACCCCATTATCCATCTTAACTTATTTCTTATATAAGTTTTTCCTCATATCTTCTTATCAGTTATACTTTCATCTGTTGATGTCATTACAATCCATCGTTGTTTGCTTAGTTCTCTTAACTAAGGCTTATTGCTTAGTTTTCTTAACTAAGGCTTATTACTTAGTTCTCTTAACTAAGGTTTATTACTTATTTCTCTTAACTAAAATTTACTACTTAGTTATCTTTATCGTTATTTACTTAGTTCTCTTAACTAAGATTTTCTAATCATGACTCATGTTATGTTAATCAACAGATTTTTCATTATTTCTTTGTAGCTTATATTCAACTTATTTTATAATATAAATTGTCCCATTCTCTAGTCTTATTATCATCTTCCCTTGTCCCTAGGACAAGTCTACCTATTATATGACTTTCATATTTCCCTTAAATGTTCATAATAAGTTGCTATCATTTCCCATATTACGTTGGTTAAGTTTGCCTATACGCCTCTGTTTACTTAACCTTAACATTCTTAGCACGTCTGTTCATTGGCATTAATTGATTTATTAATGCATCAACCTCTCACATTAGAACTGTTGTTTGCGGTTGCTGGATGTGCCGGGCGGTTCCAGGCAGACTTCTACCGCAAACTCATTCTAACCTGGGGTTTTTCTTGGGCATGATGCGCTAACCACTCACATTAGATATGTTGTTGCAGTTGCTGGATGTGCTGGGTGGTTCCGGGCATTCTTACACCGCAACTCAATCTAACCTCGGGTTAGGCATATTCATCTTTTAATGGACCTATACAATTTCAATCTAGGTTTTATATGCTTATTTATCCCAATCCAATAATTCATGTTCACGCTTCTAATCCCAATTTCATGTTTATGGTTCCAATTTGATTTGGATACATAAATTCGACCATGATTACATAACCTCGTACATAGTCATGCCAATAATTCTTATTATGTGTTATGCCCAACTTTTAAGTTATACTTAGTTATACCCAAATTAATTGTTCTTTAAAGTTATCAATAATTCATGTCAACCCTCATTCTTATTGCGTAGAACAATTAATTCATGCCAACCCTCATTTTTATTGCATAAATCCCAATTCAACTTATAATCCCATATTTCTAAATCTTCAATTCTAACTTTTCTTATGTACATATAGTTCATGCATAAATTCTTGTTTCAACATAACCGAGCATATCTAATTGTTCTCAATTTTAATCACACATATTTTCTTTTATGTTCTAGGTTAATATATGTGCCAATTTCCCCTAATTTCCCAATCTTAGGTTATGTTATATGTTATTCCACAATTCCCCAATCATAAATTATTCCCAAATTCCCAAACATCATTTTCACTATTCCAATCTTTATTCGTACGCTTGCTTTTCAACGAGATTTGGATTAGACTCGAAGTTAGCCTAATCTTAAAAATAAAAAGGAAAGGGGAAGAAGAAGAACAGAATACGCATAAAATAAAATTATTTCAATTGAATTAAACAAATTAACTTAGGGAATTGCTAAACGATACATCTACTATTATTCAACAAGGGTAATTTAAATCTACTCACAGTGAATTTTGCTTTCCTAGGTCTGATTTAGATTAGCATCCAAAGTTCTTCCCTTTTCTTGCGGCGTAGATTGTAGATCAAAATCCCTTTCTTATGGCGTAGATTGTAGACCAAAATCCCTTTTCTCTTTATTTTGAAATAGAAGAAATTATAAATCTAATCTTTTATTTCATTAAGAGATTTGGAAAGGAAGAAAAGATATTAGATTTAAGAATTGCCTGGGGAAGAAGAAGAAGAAGGAGGAGGCCATGGCGTCTCCATTAGTTTACGCGAATAAATCAGTGGGTTTAAGGTTTTATTTATAGGTGGGTTAGAAGAACTGGGCCCTTAGGATTATATAAAAAAACTCATCTAAAGCATCCACCTCACCCTAGAAAAGAACATTCCAGAACCCAGACAACACAGCCAGGGTGCGTTGCACCCATAGACCATGCGCAGGGGCATGTGCTATTAATATTATATATATATATAACTTTTTGATTTGCAATTTTTATTCATTGCATATAAATAAAATTTCGAGACAATGTTTTCTTTCTTTGTTTTGTTATTCCTTCGTTCACGCGCAACGCTAGTTTTAACTTATCTTCATTTATAATTCACCACTGTGCGTAAACTAAGTAATTGTATGTGAACAATTATAAGGTTTATTCTTCCCTTAATAAATTAGATTATTTATTTCTCTTTTTAACCTCCTCTCTACATTACCCCTTTTCACACCATCTTTTTAATTAAACCATCTTTTTAACCGTTTCACACTGCATTGCATATATCATTCTTTCTCCAATCAATTATTTTTCCTTCATGCATTTAACTTTCTTTTTATTTTTGATTGCACATCCTTATTTTACAATCAATCAATTTTCCTTTAATGCATTTATTTATTAATTAATTGTAATTAATGCTTTGTACTTTCATGCGCTCAATGCTTTTCTTATTATTCTATGCATTAAATATAACTTTTAATTTATTAACTTATGCATATATTCACATGCACATAATTAATTGCATGTTATTAATTCACCTCTTTCTATGTGTGTGTGTATGCACTGATTATGATACCTTTTAATGCCAAAACATTCATTGCATGCAACCTAATGTAACGATCCAAGGATTTTCGACCATAAAAATCGACATAAATACCTTTACCATATCTCATGCCGACCTTCCAACACCGAAAACACTGGAACGTTATTAGAAAGAAATTAGAAGGTGAGATAAGAAAGAAAGAAATATTAGAATAGAAGAAGAAGAAGAGCCAACAAAACACACAAGCAGAGTCTCACATCGCAGCGGAACGGAATATAATACAGAAATAAATCTTTACTGAGAACTTTAAAAATACTCACAATTATCAGAGTACATCACACATCTGGACAGTTATAATAATCTGTCCCATATACAACACACAGCGGGATAGATACTAGGTACAATATGTCTGAACACCTTCAGCTCGTCTCTTCACAGCATTCGAAGTCTTGAACTTGTACATCCCGGGCTAACCCGGGCATTTACAAAACACTTGGTCAGTCTAGTGGACCAGAGTGAGTAAAACTCGCACAGTATTAAGGTAACACCCATCTTGATTTTAAAGTCAAAATCTTTTCAAAGAAAAGGATAATCGTAAGGCCAAATCCACACATAAACACGGACGGTTTTTACCGTACGATAACCCAAAACATTTTTGAAACCAATATCTTTCTGATATTATAATAATGTCTAAATATAAGTAAACAGAATCTAGTGGAACGCTTGCATCTCACGCTCCACATATATAGTATACAATCAAAACCGTGGGAGCTTATTAGAGATTGGATTCCGACTATGACAAGGTATGGGACCACCTGCCGATAGTGTATCTCTAGAGGCGAATACACTGGGTTCAACAAGAACGTCTGGCAACCCAGCCCTCACATGACCAACCACTCATTTCGCTTGAGTGTATCGAATGTATATCACCAACGGTTGGGCTCAAACCACCATTTCCCGAAAAGGGACAGCATCGAAATAGATTAAAGAAGCAATTGGAATTTCTCTAGGTAGGTGATTATACACCCTAATGGGAGCGACCCACATAGCCATGCTGCCTGCCAGATTTTTGTCATTTTCCAGTTGTGAGGCTTGAGGTTTGAAATTACTTTACAACACCTGGCCACCATTCACTTTGAATGCCTCATTGTCAGATCCGCCAGATATTACTAAATTGACACCCACAAAAATACTCTAGTGGTTAAGCTAAGAGAATCGTCATTCTCGGCCACCAACTATAGTATGTTTGAAGAAATCAACGTACGTAATTCCTTTGGAAATACTATGTCAGACATCCGTCCATGCAAGTCATCCAGAAACACGATGAACTGAAGGTACTCTCCTACTGCATCCAATATAGGAATCACCCCATGGTTCAGTAGCGAGAATTCCTTGCAACCCGTAGATTCCAATCATGACAGAACCACAGTTTATCTCTGGCTGTAGACCGAAGATTATTAGCAGTCCTTCCGTTTATGAAATTCTATGGTCTTCAATGCTCCATCTCGACAATCTTTTGATATCTTCACGTATATGTTGATTGGAATGGTTTTCGAAAATAAATTCGATCCCGGTCTTTCCGTACCAACAATCGTATTGGACAAATTTGATAGTCGGTGATTTAACTATCAAAATAAACAGTGTTTCAATCATGACAATCCAGTGAGTTCACTGGTTCAGTATTCAGCATCACTTGGCCTTTTTATAAAAAACAAATGTAAATTTAAATCTCCTTAAACATTTCGACATTTTAAATATAGCTTTATGCTTCTTATTTAACATAAGATTTCTCTTTAAACCAATTCATTTTACTCTTAAGAAAGTTCTATACATATCCAAATTTCTATTTCACTTTCAAAACATTATCCCTATTATTTTCCAATATAGGGAAATCAAATCGACTTATTTATACACCGAAAACAAAGTTATGACATGTCTTTTATTCATTTACTTGAAAACGATAATCCCTGCTTATTCTTATAGAACAAATTCATCTTTTCCATTTCCTTTTTAAATCTCGACAATATCGTTATAATTTACGCAATCCCCTTTTTATTTCTCTTTACTTTGAAATCCTTATTATATATATATTCCAAATCTTCATCAAAAATGTTGTGTTATTATTTCTCTAATGAAATAATAAATTTGGCTAACTCCCTTTATCATTACAACTAATACCATCCTAAGATAATCCTGAAGTCGTTCAAGTTAGGGTATTTTAATTACCTCTCAGACCTTGATCAACAACGTTCATACCTTAAGATAGATACCATTTGTAATCCCAAAACCAATACTTCGTTCCAATCTCAAAATAAATTCCATTTAATTGTTTCTTAATTTTCAAATTTTAAATCGTTAGGTTAATTTCTATTCACTTGTGTATCAATCTGATTAACATCAGAATTTTCTTATAATATCAATTTATAATCAATTATAAATTTAAATAATAAATATTTATTTCTTTTTATAAACCATTATTATAATATATTTCAAAATCTGTCTCTAGTTATAAAATAAATTTTTATAACTTCATCACTGCTGATTTGCCTGACGGTAAATCGACATTCATAACACAATCGATTTTATAGGTCATATGTTGCCATATACTTAACCAATACCACCCATTGGTTAAAACAAACACAAGTTGATTTTTCAGTCAATGATCACAAATCAAATCAATCACTCAGTCATGACAGTTCATATATGGTAATATGAAATTAAATAATATATTTGAGGAATCCGGTTGGATCCCTCCAACCTGTTCTTCTCTGTATACAAAATAGTTATTTCAAATCAGATCATACTACTTAACTAATACTTTCTATACAGTAATAACAACTACTTGACATTGACCAATCAACCAATGAATTCAATCAGTGCAAACAATTCAAACCATTAAACACGTTTTTTTATAAACATGACCAACAAGGTAGATTTTCTTTATTGGAACCAATCATTAAAAACGATTTGGTATTTCACTGAAATTAAACAACTGTTTAATTTCATCAGTAGATCCACAAATAAATATATATCTAGTAAACAGGCAACCACTAAAAAGTAGAGCACACAAAAATAAAACCTAATTTATATAAAATATAAATGGGAAAAAACTGAGTGAGTTTAAGTCACCCTGATTTGATTTGATTCTGTCGAAAAACAGTTTGTTTCAGTTAAATTAACAGGCATTTACTTCAACTAAAAAATCCAGCTGCTCCCAGTCCTATCCGGTTCTTTTCCATCTCGTAGTATTCGTCGACGTGGTTCCGATGCTTTTTGTTTCATCTAATTCTGATTTTGTATTTATTCGAAATCAAAAATCTAAGTTTATATAAACATTTAGACTAAATATATTTTAATTTAAAAAAAAAATATTGGGCCTTACTCTTAAATTCTGCAGCCCAGCCCGAACCCTCTTCTATACCCTAAAACCCGTCGTGTCTCTCTCCCTTCACAACATATCCGCCGCCTCCAAACAAAAAGAGAAACCCTTCCACGGCCGACATTCCCTTCAAATTCAGGTCGTCGTCCTCCTCTTTCCGATTTCCACCTTCTCCTTGCCCTAAGCACCAACTCGACCTCTTCCTGTCAAACCCGTGAACTACAATCGAGCCCCACTTCCTCCAAATACCCTAAAGCTTTACCGATTTACCCAAAACCTTCCAGAAACGAAAGGGCTCCCTAGCCGACTCCACTATAGACTATAAACGATTCAACCTTAGGCTTCTAGCATGAAGATTCGACCGAAACCCTGGGTCTTCAGCTCCGAATAAGGCATCAGTAAATTCGTCAAAACATGTGGAATTTAAGGATGTGAATCCACGAACGCAGATAAGTATTTCCTATGATTTTTAATTGCTGCGATATTTCTGCTTTGATTTAGAAGTGGTTTGAATGGTTTCTTCTGTTTTTCTATGTTGATTTGTTTGATTCTGGAATGGGGAGAACACACTATTGTCACATATTTATAGTATGATAAAGTTTTGGATCAGATCGATGTCTTTCAAAGACTGTTCTTAGGTAGGTCAGCTACCATATGCTTAGGCCATTTGCTCCTTTTGCTTTCCTGGTTGTTTTGTACTGTCAATGGAATTGTTGATGGATCTGTGCTGGTTTTAGCAAAGATTTTTGTTGGATTTGGTATTTTATTTCAGTACGGTTGGTCTGTTCAAAGGAACAGTGATCGAACTTGGCTTTGTGTAAATCAAACTAGAGGTTCGAACTGTATTGTCGATTCCATGTTGGGTTTTTCAATGTATGATAACAGTGAATTTCGAAATGAAATTTTGCTGTATATATTAGCTGTTTGATTTATTTGCCTTAGATTTTGGGAAGATTTCGTACTAAATTGTCATGTGCTAGTCTGTCCAAATGTATACATACAGTGATCGAACAGTTTAGGGATAGAGTAGGCGAAGCTATGATGCTATTGAATTGTTTATTTCATTTTAAAAATTGAAACTTCTATATGTTTATTCTGTATCTTATGTAGGGCAGAATCATTTCTGCATGGACTTGTACATAAGATTTTAACTGTACATAGTGTTTAGCTGTTATGCTTGTAGATACGTCTGCTTTCGTACCTTGAGTAGGTTTAAATTTTCCTGTGTTATTTCCTTAGTTGTATATTGATTTATCTTTCCCTTACAGCTATGTTTATGTACATGACATGAGATGGCTGGGCTTAGTATAGCTGGGTATTGTCTTCTCCCTTAGCTGTGTTGATGGAAATGGGTCAGATATGTCATATCTCTTCATTCCTGGGTGATTTTCAGGGTAGCAACTTGATTTGAAAACACAAATGTTGTGTGTTTCTTTGCCGTGAAGACATGCATGGTGTCATGGAGTTGTACTCATGTGAAAAGAAGAAAAGATGGGGGTTGATAGGCTATATACTATTATTATTTTCCCCTTATTTGTTGCTGTAAATTTTCAATTTACAGATGTGAATACTTTCAGATTATAGTAGCATTCACGTGAGTTGAGCTTGATAATTCTTGTGTTTTTCTTGTTACCTTAATTCTTTGAATTTTCACAATTCTAAACTTTATAAGTTAGACCGGTTTTACGTGAATAGCAGTACAACATACGGTTACACCATTGGGAAAATGAATTAATGAGCTAAATAATGAACTCCTGATCCCCTTTGTAACCGTGTTCCACTATTTTTTTCTTTTTAATCATAGAATACATATTTCCATTGTATAGGTTGGGTTTTTAAAGAGTACACATAGGGTATGTGTATATATGTTATGCTGCAAAATTCCCAAACGTATAACACTATGTCGTTAATTATTCCAATGATAAGATCTAATTGAACCGCAACATACAGATATAATTCTAATTGGTAAAAGAAAAAAAGAATACATAAAATAAAAGACTATGAAATGCGTATTTACTATGGTTATAAATCTAAATGCTATTGTGTCAACGACGTATGCACCATATATTCTGATCGAACTGGTATAGTGTTAGATTTCCTCAAATAATATAGCAATTCAAATTCAACCAATAAGAATTTATAACTCAACTTTACCATTCCCTAGTTAAACGAAATTCAGATCATATAAAATTCCTTTTTAATTTATTAAATAAAATGTTATCGTTTATAAACAATTTCCATAGCGACTAATTCAAAATTTGATTTAGCCATAACTAACAAACTGTAACACGAAATCTAGATTTTTCTCTTTCATATGAAAATTATAATCAATATGGTTCCAATATTTCTCGTTTCATAGAAATCCGACTTATATTGGATCCTGTATATTTAATCGAAGTTCAAAACCAAATATTACGAACTATCGTGCCATTTCAAGCTCGATTTATAATTATATAAATATATAACGTTCAAACTTCGTTTTAATAACGAACTAAATATTAAATTCCATTAAAAATCCAAATAAAATATTTAAAATAATAAATAAAATAAAATATTTGGCTACCAAAAGTACGGGACATTACATTCTTCCCCCCTTAAAATAATTTCGTCCTCGGAATTGCTAAGGTAAGAAAGAACGTAACAAACCCATTACTTTCTAAATCCTTTTTATTTTAAAATCGAAAACAATTCAATATCGTAAATAAATATTTTCAAACATATCGAAAATTTTCTAACACCTTAAATTCCCAGGAAAATTCAGCAGAGTTTCCCCTGCACGGAGTGACTTCTGCGATATCGCAGGAACAAATATTATCTATACATCGACCCATACGGTTGGAAAAACAAAAAAAACAAACCCAAAAATTCATATTTTCGCATAGGCGTACCTTTTCGAGCACTATTGAGCATACTTACTCAATTTAGGGCATACTACGCAACCGATTTAACCGTCATGGCCTTCTGATACCTGTGCTTGACTTAATTCAACATGTCAGTGAGAATTACATGAATTTCTTTAAATAGCATTTCACTAATCAACTGGTATAACTACACCAATTCAAAAATCAAAGAGATAGTGTGAAATCAGATACATATTTAAATCGTAAATTTTAATTCATATGCAGTTTCATTTCAGTTTGATTATACTGGAAATTATTCTTTATTTTTAATTCATTTAGCTCCAATTGACTGTTGATTATTCCTATTCAAACAAACTACCATTCAATAACAAACAATTCCCAATTAACAACCAATACACAACTAATCAGCCAAATCAATTGAATTCACATTCAATATTAATGTTTTTCCATGGTTTCTCATATTTGAACATTTAATTTATTAATTAAATTTCTAATTTATTTAATTTCAATATCATTCTTAATTTAATTTCATTTATCAGGTTAAATATCAATTAAAATTTTCACTTCGATTTGAATTCCATTCAAATCGATCAAATACACTAATATCTCAATAATTTGATTAAATTATTTCTTTTCTATAAAAATATAATTTGGGAAAAATTATTTCATTTACCCTTTTTTCAAAACAATACTATATCCATTGCCAGTTCTATGTTTCTCAACACTTGAACCGATTAATCAACACAATATAGAACATTTGTATATAGAATTTACAAATACGCTCTCATATATATATACACTCAACTCAACCTAGGGTATTACTGACCCTATCTCTATTGAGTTAAACCACAGAGCCAAGGTTATTACTAAACCAATAGCTCTGACACCACTGTAATGACCCAAGGATTTTCGACCCTAAAAATTGACATAAATACCTTTACCATATCTCATGCCACCCTTCCAATACCGAAAACACTGGAACGTTATTAGAAAGAAATTAGAAGGTGAGATAAGAAAGAAAGAAATACTAGAATAGAAGAAGAAGAACCAACAAAACACAGAAGCAGAGTCTCACATCGCAGCGGAACAGAATATAATACAGAAATAAATCTTTACTGAAAACTTTAAAAATACTCACAATTATCAGAGTACATCACACATCTGGCAGTTATAATAATCTGTCCCATATACAATACACAGCGGGATAGATACTAGGTACAATACGTCTAAACACCTTCAGCTCGTCTCTTCACATCATTCAAAATCCTGAACCTGTACATCCCGGGCTACCCGAGCATTTACAAAACACCGGGTCAGTCTGGTGGACCAGAGTGAGTAAAACTCTCACAACATTAAGGTAACACAACTTGATTTTAAAGTCAAAATCTTTTCAAAGAAAAGGATAATCGTAAGACCAAATTCACACATAAACACGGACGGTTTTTACCTTATGATAACCCAAAACATTTTTGAAACCAATATCTTTCAGATATTATAATAATGTCTAAATACAAGTAAACAAAATCTAGTGGAATGCTTGCATCTCACGCTCCACATATATGTATACAATCAAAACCGTGGGTGCTAACTATGACAAGGTATGGGACCACCTGCCGATAGTGTATCTCTAGAGGCGAATACACTGGGTTCAACAAGAACGTCTTGCAACCCGGCCCTCTCATGACCGACCACTCATTTCGCTTGAGTGTATCGAATGTATATCAACAACGGTTGGGCTCAAACCACCATTTCCCGAAAAGGGACAGCATCGAAATAGATTAAAGAAGAAATTGGAATTTCTCTAGATAGGTGATTATACACCCTAATGGGAACAACCCACATAGCCATGCTGCCTGCCCGATTTTTGTCATTTTTCAGTTGTGAGGCTTGAGGTTTGAAATTCCTTTACAACACCTGGCCACCATTCACTTTGAATGCCTCATTGTCAGATCCACCAGATATTACTAATTGACACCCATAAAAATACTCTAGTGGTTAAGCTAAGAGAACCGTCATTCTCGGCCACCAACTATAGTACGTTTGAAGAAATCAATGTGCGTAATTCCTTTGGAAATACTATGTCAGACATATGTCCATGCAAGTCATCCAGGAACAGGATGAACCGAAGGTACTCTCCTACTGCATCCAATATAGGAATCACCCCATGGATCAGTAGCGAGAAGTCCTTGCAGCCCGTAGATTCCAATCATGACAGAACCATAGTTTATCTCTGGTTGCAGACCAAAGATTATTTGCAGTCCTTCCATTTATGAAATTCTACGGTCTTCAATGCTCTATCTCGGTTATCTTTTAATATCTTCACGTATTTGATGGTTGGAATGGTTTTCGAATATAAATTCGATCCCGGTCTTTTCGTGCCAACAATCGTATTGGACAGATTTGATAGTTGGTGATTTAACTATCAAAATAAACAGCATTTTCAATCATGACAATCCAGTGAGTTTAGTGGTTCAGTATTCAGCATCACTTGGCCTTTTTACTAAAAACAAATGTAAATTTAAAACTGCTTAAACATTTTGACATTTTTAATATAACTTTATGCTTCTTATTTAACATAAGATTTCTCTTTAAACCAATTCATTTTACTCTTAAGAAAGTTCTATACATATCCAGATTTCCATTTCACTTTCAAATAATTATCCCTATTATTTTCCAACATTGGGAAATCAAATCAACTTATTTATATACCTAAAACAATGTTATGACATGTCTTTTATTCATTTACTTGAAAACTATAATCCCTGCTTATTTTTATATAACAAATTCATCTTTTCCATTTCCTTTTTAAATCTCGACAATATCGTTATAATTTATGCAATCCCCTTTTTATTTCCCTTTACTTTGAAATCCTTATTATATATATATATATATATATATATATATTCCAAATCTTCATCAAAAATGTTGCGTTATTATTTCCCTAATGAAATAATAAATTTGGCAAACTCCCTTTACCATTACAACTAATACCATCCCAAGATAATCCTGAAGTCGTTCAAGTTGGGGTATTTTAATTACCTCTCAGACCTTGATCAACAACGTTCATACCTTAAGATAGATACTAGTTGTAAACCCAAAACCAATATTTCGTTCCTATCTCAAAATAAATTCCATTTAATTGTTTCTTAATTTTCCAATTTTTAATCGTTAGGTTAATTTCTATTCACTTGTATATCAATCTGATTAAGATCAGAATTTTCTTATAAAATCAATTTATAGTCAATTATAAATTTAAATAATAAACAATAAATATTTATTACTTTTTATAAACCATTATTATAATATATTTCAAAATCTATCTCCAGTTATAAAATAATTTTTTATAACTTCATCTCTGTTGATTTGTCCTGATGGTAAATCGACATTCATAACACGATTGATTTTATAGGCCATATGTTGCCAAATACTTGACCAATACCACCCATTGGTTAAAACAAACACAGGATGATTTTTCAGTCAATGATCACAAATAAAATCAATCACTCAATCATGACAGTTCATATATGGTAATATGAAATTAAATAATATATTTGAGAAATCCGGTTAGATCCGTCATACCTGTTCTTCTCTGTATACATAATGGTTATTTCAAATCAGATCATTCCATTTAACTAATACTTTCTATACAGTAACAACAACTATTTGACATGGACCAGTCAACCAATCAATTCAATCAGTTCAAACAATTCAAACCATTAAACACGTTTATTTTATAAACGTGACCAACAAAGTTGATTTCCTTTATTGGAACCAATCGTTAAAAAATGATTTGGTATTTCACTGAAATTAAACAACAGTTTAATTTCATCAGTAGATCCACAAATAAACATATATCTAGCAAACAGGCAACTATTAACAAGCAGAGCACACAAAAATAAAACCCAATTTATATAAAATATAAATGGGAAAAAAACCAAGTGAGTTTAACTCCACTTGATTTGATTTGATTCTGTTGATAAACAGCTCATTTCAGTTAAATTAATAGGCATTTAATTCAACTGAAAAATCCAGCTGCTCCCAGTCCTATCTGGTTCTTTTCTATCTCGTAGTATTCGTCGACGTGGCTCCGATGCTTTTTGTTTCATCTAATTCTGATTACGTATATATTCGAAATCCAAAATCTAAGTTTATATAAACATTTAGACTAAATAGATTTTAATTTAAAAAAAAATCTTGGGCCTTACTCTTAAATTCTTCAGCCCAGCCCAAACCCTTCTTCTATACCCTAAAACGCATCATGTCCCTCTCCCTTCACAACATGTCTGCCGCCTCCAGACAAAAAGAGAAACCCTTCCATGGCCGACATTCCCTTCAAATTCAGGCCATCGTCCTCCTCTTTCTGGTTTCCACCTTCTCCTTGCCCTAAACACCAACTCGACCTCTTCATGTCAAACCCGTGAACTGCAATCGAGCCCCACTTCCTCCGAATACCCTAAAGCTTCACTGATTTACCGTTAACCTTCCAGAAATGAAAGGGCTCCCTAGCCGACTCCACTATAGACTTTAAACGGTTCAACCTGAGGCTTCTAGCATGAAGATTCGACTGAAACCTTGGGTCTTCAGCTCCGAATAAGGCATCAGTAAATTTGTCAAAACATGTGGAATTTAAGGATGTGAATCCACGAACGCAGATAAGTATTTCCTACGATTTTTAATTGCTGCGATATTTCTGCTTTGATTTAGAAGTGGTTTGAATGGTTTCTTCTATTTTTCTGTATTGATTTGTTTGATTCTGGAATGGGGAGAACACACTGCTTGTCACGTATTTGTAGTGTGATTGATTTTTGGATCAGATCGATGTCTTTCAAAGACTGTTCTTAGGTAGGTCAGCTGCCATATGCTTAAGCCATTTGCTCCTTTTGCTTTCCAGGTTGTTTTGTACTGTCAATGGAATTGTTGATGGATCTGTGCTGGGTTTAGCAAAGATTTTTGTTGGATTTGGTATTTTATTTAAGTATGGTTAGCCTGTTCAAAGGAACAGTGATCGAACTAGGCTTTATGTTAATCAAACTAGAGATTTGAACTGTATTGTTGATTCCATGTTGGGTTTTTCAATGTATGATAACAGTGAATTTCGAAATGAAATTTTGCTATATATATTAACTGTTTGATTTGTTTGCCTTAGAGTTTGGGAAGATTTCGTACTGAATTGTCATGTGCTAGTCTGTCCAAATGTATACATACAGTGATCGAACTGTTTAGGGATAGAGTAGGCGAAGCTATGATGCTATTGAATTGTTTATTTCATTTTAAAGATTGAAACTTCTATATGTTTATTCTGTATCTTATGTAGGGCAGAATCATTTCTGTATGGACTTATACATAAGATTTTCACTGTACATAGTACTTAGCTGTTATGCTTGTAGTTAGGTCTGCTTTCGTACCTTGAGTAGGTTTAAATTTTCCTGTGTTATTTCCTTAGTTGTATATTGATTTATCTTTCCCTTACAACTATGTTTATGTATGTGACATGAGATGGCTGGGCTTAGTATAGTTGGTATTGTCTTCTCCCTTAGCTGTGTTGATGGAAAAGGGTCCGATATGTCCTATCTCTTCATTCCTGGGTGATTTTTAGGGTAGCAACTTGATTTGAAAACACAAATGTTGTGTGTTTCTTTGCCGTGAAGACATGCATGGTGTCATGGAGTTGTACTCATGTGAAAAGAAGAAAAGATGGGGGTTGATAGGCTATATACTGTTATTATTTTCCCCTTATTTGTTGCTATAAATTTTCCTGTGAATACTTTCAAATTATAGTAGCATTAACGTGAGTTGAGCTTGATAATTCTTGTGTTTTTCTTGTTACCTTAATTCTTTGAATTTTCATAGTCCTAAACTTTATAAGTTAGACCAGGTTTTACGTGAATAGCATTACAGCATACGGTCACACCATTGGGAAAATGAACTAATGAGCCAAATAATGAACTCCTGATCACCTTGTAACCGTGTTCCACTATTTTTTTCTTTAATCGTAGAATACATATTTCCATTGTATAGGTTGGGTTTTTAAAGAATACACATAGGGTATGCGTATATATGTTATGCTGCAAAAATCCCAAACGTATAAACTATGTCGTTAATTATTCCAATGATAAAATTTAATTGAACCGCAACATACAGATATAATTCTAATTGGTAAAAGAAAAAAAGAATATATAAAATAAAAGACTATGAAATATGTATTTACTATGGTTATAAATCTAAATGCTATTGTGTCAACGACGTATGCACCATATATTCTGATCGAACTGGTATAGTGTTAGATTTCCTCAAATATTATAGCAATTCAAATTCAACCAATAAGAATTTATAACTCAACTTTACCATTCCTTAGTTAAACGATGTTCATATCATATAAAATTCCTTTTTAATTTATTAAATAAAATGTTATCGGTTATAAACAATTTCCATAGCGACTAATTCAAAATTTGATTTAGCCATAACTAACAAACTATAACCCGAAATCTGGATTTTTTCTCTTTCATATGAAAATTATAATCAACAAGGTTCCAAAGTTTCTCGTTTCATAGAAATCCGACTTATATCAGATCCTGTATATTTAATCGAAGTTCAAAACCAAATATTACGAGCTGTCGCGCCATTTCGAACTCGATTTATAATTATATAAATATATAATGTTCAAACTTCATTTTAATAACGAATTAAATATTAAATTCCATTAAAAATCCAAATAAAATATTTAAAATAATAAATTAAATAAAATATTTGGCTACCAAAAGTACGAGACATTACACCTAATACCTTTGCATGAAATCTATTTATTTCTATTGCATGCATTGCACTGACATATTGCCTATTTTAATGTATTGAATTTTCTTTCATGCACTAATATTTTAACAATGTATGTATGCCTAATTCAACCATGATTACATAACCTCGTACATAGTTATGCCAATAATGCCAACTTTTAAGTTATACTTGATTATACCCAAATTAATTGTTCTTTAAAGTTATCAATAATTCGTGTCAACCCTCATTCTTATTGCGTAGAACAATTAATTCATGTCAACCCACATTCTTATTGCATAAATCCCAATTCAACTTATAATCCCATATATCTAAATCTTCAGTTCTAACTTTTCTTATGTACACATATTCATGCATAAATTCTTGTTTCAACATACCTAAGCATATATAATTGTTCTCAATTTTAATCGTACATATTTTCTTTTATGTTCTAGGTTAATATATGTGCCAATTTCCCCTAATTTCCCAATCTCAGGTTATGTTATATGTTATTCCACAATTCCCCAATTACAAATTATTCCCAAATTCCCAAAAATTATTTTCACTATTCCAATCTTTTTTCGTACACATGCTTTTCAGCGAGATTTGGATTAGACTCGAAGTTTGCCTGATCTTAAAAATAAAAAGGAAAGGGGAAGAAGAAGAACAAAATATGCATAAAATAAATTATTTCAATTGAATTAAACAAATTAACTTGGGTAATTGCTAAACATACATTTACTATTATTCAACAAGGGTAATTTAAATCCACTCATAGTGTTTTTTTGTTTCCTAGGTCTGATTTAGATTAGCATCCAAAGTTCTTCCCATGTCTTGCGGCGTAGATTGTAGATCAAAATCCATTTCTTGTGGCGTAGATTGTAGATCAAAATCCCTTTTCTCTTTATTTTGATATATAAGAAATTCTAAATCTAATCTTTTATTTTATTAAGAGATTTGGAAAGGATGAAAAGAATTAGATTTAAGAATTGCTTGGGGAAGAAGTAGGCCATGGCGTCGCCATTAGCTTATGTGAATAAATCAGTGGGTTTAAGGTTTTATTTATAGGTGGGTTAGAAGAACTGGGCCCTTAGGATTAAATAAAAAATATCATCTAAACCGTCCACCTCACCCTAGAAAAGAACATTCCAGAACCCGGTCAATACAGCCAGGGTGCGTTGCACCTATAGACTATGCGCAGGGGCATGTGCTATTATTATTATACATACATATATATATATATATATATATATATATTTCTCTTTTTGATTTTAAATTTTTATTCATTGCACATAAATAAAATTTCAAGACAATCTTTTCTTTCTTTGTTTTGTTATTCCTTTGTTCACGCGCAACGCTAGTTTTAACTTATCTTCATTTATAATTCACCACTGTGCGTAAACTAAGTAACTGTATGTGAACAATTATATGGTTTATTCTTCCCCTAATAAATTAGATTATTTATTTCTCTTTTTGACCTCCTCTCTACATAACCCCTTTTCACACCATCTTTTTAATTAAACCGTCTTTTTAACCATTTCACACTGCATTGCATATATCATTCTTTCTCTAATCAATTAATTTTCCTTCATGCATTTAACTTTCTTTTTATTTTTGATTGCACATCCTTATTTTCCAATCAATCAATTTTCCTTTAATGAATTTATTTATTAATTAATTGTAATTAATGCCTTCTACTTTTATGCGCTCATTGCTTTTCTTATTATTCTATGCATTAAATATAACTTTCAATATATTAACTTATGCATATATTCACATGCACATAATTAATTGCATGTTATTAATTCACCTCTTTCTTCCGTTTGCATTTTAATATATATATATATATATATATATATATACATATATATATATATATATGCACTGATTATGATACCTTTTAATGCCAAAACATTCATTGCATGCAACCTAATACCTTTGCATGAAATCTATTTCTTTCTATTGCATGCATTGCACTGACACATTGCCAATTTTAATGTATTGAATTTTCTTTCATGCACTAATATTTTAATTGTAAATTCTATTGCACATTAATTTTTAACATTGACATTAATATATTCTTCTACATTGTTATTGTAATACCCCGCGTCCATTAATGTCACTCACTAAGGGAATGCATTAACTTCCATGGAGGTTATAAGTGAATATAGAACAGAAAAATTACAACAAGACAGATAATAAATAGTACTTGGAAATCTAAAACTTCATTTTATTGCAGCGGAAATTAAACATGTTTGTTACATCATAAAACCATAGATCATAACCAAGTACAATATCCATCTTCATAAAAACAAAATACATAATCACATTACATAAATAGCCATTAAAAAGATAACAAGCTAGACTTTACTTCAACGGCCCAAGCTTTCCAAAGATAGATGAAGCAATTCAATCAAACTCCACTAGAGCTGGGCCCAACCTGAGGACCTGGAGGGGGAAAAAGATAGAAATAGAGGGGGTTAGACATAAAGTCTGGCAAGTATGATAATTCTAACAATACTATTATCAAAATAACTAGACTAAGGCATAAGCTGGAAGACAAGTAAATGTCTATGAACTCTTAGGAAGATAAAGATAGCGTTTGAGATAACGTTAAAGATAACGGTAAAGGCACATCTAATTACTAACGAATGATTACTACACTGCACCGCACATTACTACACTGCACCACACCAGTCACCGTATTGTTTGATCCCACTTGCCTCACACAGAAACTTTATAAATAGCCTTACGTACCCCTAGCTGACTACATAGGTGCCGTCTGCCCCTATCTCCACTAGGTGTACCCCACTACCCACTTTCGATCGGCTCCCTACTCGTAGATACCCGTGCTGGCCCCACAGTGGGGTGTATCACTCCCCTAAAGTGGTAACCTGATACAACTTGAGAATACACGGCTTATACCTACACGATGCAACAATGTCTTACCTACCAGCCCGGGTCCACACACGCATACGAAACCCGTTGGACTTGCGTTGCCACCGCTCCCCGTTTTGGCCTCTTACAGTCAAACCCAGCATGCGTGTCACGTCCTCGACTTGGGTCGAGTCCACAAAGATACGTTTGGGATACTGGTCGAAATGAGCCCCCACAAGCTACCCACCTAAGCTTGTCACTAGTATATCCCACTTAACCCTCTTAGTCATGTTCATTTACATGTGTGTTTGGTTAAGTCTTACTATTCGTATTTCACATGCCACTAAGGGCACCCCCTAGATTCCTCATGCCACCCAAGGCACCTACTAACCCCCATGTCCCACCTTACATGTTTATCTGGTTAAGTATTTCTTAATTCATTCAGGCCATAACCTCATAAAGACCTCTCACATTAGACTGACATTTATGGCAGCTGGATTTGCCGGGCGGGTCCGGGCAGTCTTACACCATAAAAGAGTCTAACCTCGTGTCTTTACAACCGTTATGCTTTAGTTTAGGCCTAGGACTTCTCACATTGGGCTGACATTTGTGACCACTGGATTTGCCGGGCGGGTCCGGGCAGGTTTACGTCACAAACGAGTCCAACCTCGTGTCCTAAGCACTGATTAACACTTAAAATCTTTTACCCTAGTTTTAATAATTCCCTATTCAAATTATTAATTAAGTCAACTTTTAATGATGTCCATAATTGACTCAATTATGGCCATCCACTTATGGCATGCAAAATCATATCAGTTGCACCCCAACTTTTTAATATTAAATCCTTAATATTACCCCTACCCCACGTTTATACGTTCGCTTATTCAACGCATAATATAGGCTAGACTTGTATAGTCTAACACCTAGCACAAACATAAATTATCACAACATATAGACAATTAAAATAAATCTAGTCATAATAGGGGTGAAACTTGCATAAACTACACATGTTAAGGATCAAAAGGTGTCAACTTGTTAAATGTCTCAATTTATATGATATGATCATAGCCCAAATCTATACATAAACTTGCATATGGGGTTTTTAGGCAACATAATGATGGTGTGAACTAGCATAGGATATCACATATGTCATAGCATAATTCTAGATGTCATAATAGATGTCTTGGCATATGTTCATAACTTTTCTAATCAATCTAACTTGCATATGTGACTTGTCATATAGATCAACATAACCCAAACATGATGATTTAATTAATATGAACTAACTAGCATAGATGGTAACATCATGGCCTTTTTAACATGTATGATTCATCACAACTTAGCATAGAAACTTTCAACATACATAACATCATCATAGCATGATTTACAACATATAAGATATCATCATCACATAACGTTGGATTTACAATATACATGATAGCAAAAGGGGTTTACAACAACATATATGATAATTCACATCATCTACTCATAATCCATTCATAACTCAACCTAATTAAAATGATAATAATCTTGTTAAGATCATCATACTCACAATTTAGAGAAGAAAAGAGAGAGTTTTGCTTTGCTTTAGGGTTGAGAGAATTAGAATTGAATTTGCTTTTCTTCTTACTTAGTTGGCGGCGACTCCATTGATTTCCATGGCGACAGTAACTATTCTATTTTAATTAGGTTTAGGGTTAGCATTAGGATGTATTTATAGGTGTAGGAAGTTATTTAGAACCATTAGATTAACCCTGAACCATTAGAACCAATCAAATGCAAAATCTGCATTTGAGCGAATCGGCCCACGGTTGACAGCCAAATACCCTGGATTAACCCCTAGTCGACCCAGTGGGGCTTGGGTCGACCTCAAAAATGGGCCGGTTCGGTTATTCCCCCTCCCAATTCGCTGTTTTGAACTTTTTTGCATATTAATTTATTTAATTTTTAATTTTTAATTTTTAATTTATATATATATATATCAATATATATATATTTCTCTGTGCAACCCATTTCACTTAATTCTTTTCTAAAAATTAAGTATACTTTAATTTGTGAATTTTAATGTTATAAAATTACGGGGTGTTACATTCTCCCCTCCTTAAAGGATTTCGTCCCCGAAATCTCCAAGTCAAGAAGAATGTATATCCTACCATCTAATCGTCCATCTACTCAACCATCAAACACTAGCATCCATTGTCCTTAAAAGACTTCTAATGCTTTAATGTTTATATGCACAGTGTGTGTATATGTCCATATCTAATGCAAAATTAGGCGGTCTACTGATTCAGTCGACCGCCTTAGTGCAATTCATGATAGTGCCATGCGTCCAATATGTATGCAAAAGATTCCTAATGATACATATTAATTCTATATGCGTGCACAACCATCCACCCGAATGCAGCAACTATATGATAATACAACCATTATACATCCATTTTACTAAATACATCCTTATATATGCAATATGCAATATGAAGTGACTGAGCCGATCTGGTGCCTAATAGTGTGTGTATATGCATCTACGAGCAACCACTAGCAAACACTTTCATCGACTTTGCATCCACCATACATAACATGTCTCAAACACATGTTTCAACCATAGGATTATCCTAATTAAAGGTCAAAGATACTAGCGAGAGGATATACTAGAGATAAGATAAGTACAAGCTAAGCGATAAAGGAGAAATTAAAAGACATACCCTCAAAAGGAAAAGGGTATAGTGAACGCATCTTCTCTTCTATCTCCCAAGTAGCGTTGCTCTCATCATCTCCCCATTGCACTTTGACTAGTCCGACCTCTCGATTCCTCAACCTCTTGATCTCCGACCCAAGAATGCGTGTAGGAGCTCGTCGAATTGTCGCATCACGCTCTATCTCCAACTCTCTAAGAAAGCTCAGCTCTACCACTTCCGCGGTCTCGTGCAAGCTCTTCCTCAAATGTGACACATGGAATACGTCGTGTACACCACTAAGTCTCTTGGGCAACTCCACTCTATACGCCATCTATCCAATTTTCTCCTTAATAGGAAACGGCCCTACAAACCTTGGTGCTAATTTCCCAACGGACCCAAAGCGAACAACGTTTTGTAATGAAGACACTTTGACAAAGACCATGTCCCCAACTTCAAACTCGAGATCTGTCCTCCTCTTATCCGCAAAAGATTTCTGCCTATCTTGCGCTGCTTTCATCCTCCTTCGAATTAAGTCGATCTTCTCCGAAGTCTCCCTAATCATATCGGGCCCAAGTAAGAACTTATCCGTAGATTCCCACCAACATGTAGGTGAACGACAAGGTCGTCCATATAGAGCTTCGAATGGTGCCATACCAATGCTGGACTGAAAGCTATTATTATATGCGAACTCAACCAATGGAAGATGCTCTTCCCATATACCTCCAAAGTATAGGATACATAGCCTCAACAGATCCTCTAGAATGCGATTCACCCTCTCAGTCTGGCTGTCCGTCTGAGGATGATATGCGGTGCTCAAACATAACTGAGTCCCTACCGCCTCTTGTAAGCTTCTCCAAAATTCGCTAGTGAAAATAGGATCGCGGTCGCTCACTATGCTAGAAGGAACACCGTGAAAACGAACTATCTCTCGAACGTATACAGTAGCTAACCATGGAGCAGTCCTCTTACTCTTTACGGGAATGAAATGGGCGCTTTTAGTAAGTCTATCTACTATAACTCAAATTCCCGTATTACCCTTCCTTGATCGCGGTAACCCATCCACAAAATCCATCGAGACACTTTTCCACTTCCATAATGGAACCTCCAATGGGTGAACCAACCCACCGGGTTTCTTTTGCTCCGCTTTTACTTGTTGGAACACCAAGCATCTAGCGACATACTCGGCCACGTCTTTCTTCATGCCGGTTCAAAAGTAAACTCTCTTCATGTCTTTGTACATCTTGTCCCCGCCGGGATGAATGGTCATCTTCGAATGATGTGTTTCGTCAAGAATAGTCTTCCTTAGGTCATCATCGTCTTTTGGTACACAAAGTCTACCGTCCCTACATAACCAACCCTTATCGTCTAGGGTATACCTACGGAGATGGCTTGATGACTCCCCTCCTTTGAGTTTTTCTACTAACTCAACCAACTGCGGGTCGTCTCGCTGTGCCTCTCCAATCCATCCCAAAAGCGTAGGTCTGACCTCCAAGGATGCTAGCAAACCGGGTACGAAGTCAATGGAAGGTCTAAAATCAAACATCGAAATGAATTCTAAACTTTGTCGCTCAACAAACAAAGGACTTAAGGATATTCTTTTTCTACTTAAGGCGTCTGCCACCACGTTACCCTTGCCAGGGGTATAGGCTATTTCGAAGTCGTAGGACGCTAAGAACTCCATCCACCTTTGCTGCCTTAAGTTCAAGTCCTTTTGAGAGAACAGGTATTTTAAAGACTTGTGGTCAGTGAATAATTCGAATTTCTCGCCAAGAAGATAATGACGCCAAAACTTAAGCGCGAAAACAATAGCGGCCAATTCTAGGTCATGTGTAGGATAATTTTTCTCATGCGTTCTCAACTGCCTTCCACCATAGGCTATTACCCTACCCTCTTGCATTAAGACTGCGCCTAGTCCTGTCCCACAAGCATCAGTATAAACGGTAAATGGCTTACTCCCGTCTGGCAATACTAAGACTGGGACTGAAGTAAAAGCTCTCTTCAAACGTTGGAACGCATCATCACAATCTACGTCCCATGTGAAAACTAGGTTCGTCTTCGTCAAGCGTGTCAATGGAGCTGATATCTTTGCGAAGTCTTTGATAAACTTCCTATAGTAGCCAGCCAACCCCAAGAAACTTCTCACTTCGGTAGCATTTTTAGGGACCTTCCAATCTTGGATGGCCACCACCTTCGCGGGATCCACAGCTATCCCTTCTTTGGAAACCACGTGCCCCAAGAACCGTACTTCCTTCCTCCAGAAGTGACACTTAGAAAATTTAGCCTTAAGGCTATGCACTCGTAGGGTCTCCAACACTTCCCTAAGATGTAAGGCATGCTCTTCTTCATCCTTAGAAAAGATCAGGATGTCATCTACAAAGATTACCACAAATTTGTTAAGGTACTCCCTAAACACCCTACTCATCAAATCAACAAAGTATGCGGGGGCGTTTGTCAAACCGAAGGGCATCACTAGCCATTCATAGAAACCGTCCGGAGTCCTAAAGGCAGTCTTGTCAATGCTATCCTCAGCCACTCTCAACTGATGGAACCCAGTGGCTAAGTCCAACTGCAAAAACACTAAGGCTCCAACTAACTGATCAAAGAGATCGTCAATCCTCGGCAGTGGGTGTCTGTTCTTCTTAGTAAGTTTATTAATTTCTCTATAGTCCACACACAGTCTAAGGCACCCATCCGCCTTCGTGGCAAATACTACTGGAGCACCCCACTCCGATATACTTCGTCTTATGAACCCCTTCTCAAGCAACTCCTTCACTTGCTTATCGAGTTCCCTCCTTTCACGTGGAGCCATGTGGCGTATTGGCAAAGATACTGGTTTCGCATTATCCACAAGATATATTCGAAAATCTATCTCCCGCTTCGGAGGCAAGCCCTTCACCTCCTCAAACACATCCGAATATTCTCGGACCACTCTAACAGATCGTAGATTTTCCTCAGATGCGTCAAGAGATTCTAGATAACTTAGCATAACCGAATTTATGGGATTACAGAAGATTTCGAGAGTGTTGCCAAGGCGAGTCACGAGCCTAACTACTCTCCTTTCACAATCAAGAACGGCCCCATTTCTGGATAACCAATCCATTCCTAAAATTTTCCCATAGCCCGTGAAGCCCAACACATAAGCATCACATCTAAATTCAATGCTAAGTATGGAAATTTTCAAATCCAAACACATCATGGACAAATAAGCTAAGCCCCCTATTGGATTCGAAACAACTGAGGGATCCTCTACTAAACTGGTGTTTAAGTGCAGTGATTCAACTAATGATGTAGAGATAAATGAATGTGATGCGCCCGAATCGAATAAGGTACGGACAGGATGATCAAACAGAAAAACTAAGCTTTCAACAGAAATGGTTCTACCTCATTCTTGCAGCGGTGGGACCGCGAGAGCCTGAACTTGTCCCCTAGCCTACCCTGGAACCATAAGAGCCTGCACCTGTCCTCCCGAGGTAGCTCCTGCCCTCTGCCCCTTCTTTGGGCAGTCCTTCACTAAATGTCCCGCATCGCCACAATGAAAACAGCCTGTCTTCATTTTCTTTTGGCAATCCTTGCTGAGATGGCCTGGTGTTCCACAGTTAAAGCACTTCTTCTTTCCCTTGCCATTATTGTCTTTTCCACCCTTCTTGTTTTGCTGTTGTGGTTTCTTCTGATCCCCCTTCTTCTCAGGTGCCTTATCAGCTTTAGCGCTTTTCTCCTCATGCATGAGCGCCATTTCTACTAACTTCTCAAAGGTGGCCCCCATCGGGATGTGGGTCATAGCCAACCCTTGCAATGGTTCATTCAAGCCGTTCACGAACCTCAGCGCCTTCTTCTCCGGCGTGTTCACTAAGTCCAAGCCAAACCTTGCTAACTGATTAAATTTATTGACATATTCTTTCACTGATGAGCTTCCTTGCTTCAATGTCAAGAACCTTTCCATATATAGATTTTCTTCCGCCCTTGAGAGAAACTTCGCCTCGAACCTACGTCTGAAATCCGCCCAAGTGTCAACAGGACGCTCCCCATTAGTAACCTCCCACCAAATCGAGGCCTCTCCCTTCATCAACCAAGCTGCTAAACGAACTCTCTTCCCTTCTTCTACTTCAAAGATTTCTAGCAATTCTTCCACCTCCTTAAGCCAATCTCTAGCTTCCACAAACGTTTCTGACCCTTGAAATGATTTTCCACCCATAGCCTTGAATTCTTTGCACGTCTTTGCAAAAGTATCTACGCGAGGAGGAGGAGGAGGAACGGGTGCAACTGGTGGTGGAGGAACATTGGCTGGACCTGCAGTGGCCCTAGCCTCCTATACCATCCTGGTATCGTTATACCGTCGGGTAGATTAAGATCTTCAGCCATGCTGAAACGAAAAAGGAAAGATTCAGAATGGAGAATTCAAAAGATAAAGATATGGGCTATTGGGGATTATGTTTTTCTTAAAAACTTTTCTCTTTAAATTTCTCATTAAAACATGTTTTTGAAAACACTTCTTCCAAAAATAACTATTTTTCTAAAGTATTTTTATCTGTTCTGGTAACCTTAAGCTCTGATACCACGTGTAACACCCCACGTCCATTAATGTCACTCACAAAGGGAATGCATTAACTTCCATGGAGGTTATAAGTGAATATAGAACAGAAAAATTACAACAAGACAGATAATAAATAGTACTTGGAAATCTAAAACTTTATTTTATTGCAGCGGAAATTAAACATGTTTGTTACATCATAAAACCATAAATCATAACCAAGTACAATATCCATCTTCATAAAAACAAAATACATAATCCCATTACATGAATAGCCATTAAAAAGATAACAAGCTGGACTTTACTTCAATGGTCCAAGCTTTCCAAAGAGAGATGAAGCAATTCAATCAAACTCCACTAGAGCTGGGCCCAACCTGAGGACCTGGAGGGGGAAAAAGGATAGAAATAGAGGGGGTCAGACATAAAGTCTGGCGAGTATGATAATTCTAACAATACTATTATCAAAATAACTAGACTAAGGCATAAGCTGGAAGACAAGTAAATGTCTATGAACTCTTAGGAAGATAAAGATAGCATTTAAGATAACGTTAAAGATAACGGTAAAGGCACACCTAATTACTAACGAATGATTACTACACTGCACCGCACATTACTACACTGCACCACACCAGTCACCCTATTGTTTGATCCCACTTGCCTCACACAGAAACTTTATAAATAGCCTTACGTACCCCTAGCTGACTACATAGGTGCCGTCTGCCCCTATCTCCACTAGGTGTACCCCACTACCCACTTTCGATCGGCTCCCTACTTGTAGATACCCGTGCTGGCCCTACAGTGGGGTGTATCACTCCCGTAAAGTGGCAACTCGATACAACTTGAGAATGCACGGCTTATACCTACACGATGCAACAACGTCTTACCTACCAGCCCGGGTCCACACACGCATACGAAACCCATTGGACTTGCGTTGCCATCGCTCCCCGTTTTGGCCTCTTACAGTCAAACCCATCATGCGTGTCCCGTCCTCGACTTGGGTCGAGCCCACAAAGATACATTTGGGATACTGGTCGAAATGGGCCCCCACAACTACCCACCTAAGCTTGTCACCAGTATATCCCACTTAACCCCCTTAGTCATGTTCATTTACATTTGTGTTTGGTTAAGTCTTACTAATCGTATTTCACATGCCACTAAGGGCACCCCCTAGATTCCTCATGCCACCCAAGGCATCTACTTAACCCCCATGTCCCACCTTACATGTTTATCTGGTTAAGTATTTCTTAATTCATTCAGGCCATAACCTCATAAAGACCTCTCACATTAGACTGGCATTTATGGCAGCTGGATTTGCCGGGAGGGTCCGGGCAGTTTTACACCATAAAAGAGTCTAAGCTCGTGTCTTTACAACCGTTATGCTTTAGTTTAGGCCTAGGACCTCTCACATTGGGCTGACATTTGTGACCACTGGATTTGTCGGGCGGGTCCGGGCTGGTTTACGTCACAAACGAGTCCAACCTCGTGTCCTAAGCATTGATTAACACTTAAAATCTTTTACCCCAGTTTTAATAATTCCCTATTCAAGTTATTAATTAAGTCAACTTTTAATGATTTCCATAATTGACTCAATTATGGCCATCCACTTATGGCATGCAAAATCATATCAATTGCACCCCAACTTTTTAATATTAAATCCTTAATATTACCCCTACCCCACGTTTATACGTTCGCTTATTCAACACGTAATATAGGCTAGACTTGTATAGTCTAACACCTAGCACAAAGATAAATTATCACAACATATAGACAATTAAAATAAATCTAATCATAATAGGGGTGAAACTTGCATAAACCACACATGTTAAGGATCAAAAGGTGTCAACTTGTTAAATGTCTCAATTTATATGATATGATCATAGCCCAAATCTATACATAAACTTGCATATGGGGTTTTTAGGCAATATAATGATGGTGTGAACTAGCATAGGATATCACATATGTCATAGCATAATTCTAGATGTCATAATAGATATCTTGGCATATGTTCATAACTTTTCTAATTAATCTAACTTGAATATGTGACTTGTCATATAGATCAACATAACCCAAACATGATGATTTAATTAATATGAACTAACTAGCATAGATGGTAACATCATGGCCTTTTTAACATGTATGATTCATCACAACTTAGCATAGAAACTTTCAACATACATAACATCGTCATAGCATGATTTACAACATATAAGATATCATCATCACATAACATTGGATTTACAATATACATGATAGCAAAAGGGGTTTACGACAATATATATGATAATTCACATCATCTACTCATAATCCATTCATAACTCAACCTAATTAAAATGATAATAATCTTGTTAAGATCATCATACTCACAATTTAGAGAAGAAAAGAGAGAGTTTTGCTTTGCTTTAGGGTTGAGAGAATTAGAATTGAATTTTCTTTTCTTCTTTCTTAGTTGGTGGCGGTTCCATTGATTTCCATGGCGACGGTAACTATTCTATTTTAATTAGGTTTAGGGTTAGCATTAGGATTTATTTATAGGTGTAGGAAGTTATTTAGGACCATTAGATTAACCATGAACCATGAGAACCAATCAAATGCAAAATCTGCATTTGAGCGAATCGGCCCACGGGTTGACAGCCAAACACCCTGGATTAACCCCTAGTCGACCCAGCGGGGCTTGGGTCAACCTCAAAAATGGGTCGGTTCGGTTATTCCCCCTCCCAATTCGCTGTTTTGAACTTTTTTGCATATTTATTTATTTAATTTTTAATTTATATATATATATCAATATATATATTTCTCTGCGCAACCCATTTCACTTAATTCTTTTCTAAAAATTAAGTATACTTTAATTTGTGAATTTTAATGTTATAAAATTACGGGGTGTTACAGTTATCGTATTAATTTTTCCTTCTCTTTCATGTATTAACTAATTTTCATTGTACATCACCATTGATTACCTATCTATGCATATATACATATATTTCATTTTTAATTATATCAAAAAAATGCAGGGTGTTACAGTTTCTTAGGGATGTATTAAATGGATAGGAGTTCACCCATAATTCCAGTTAAATAATACTACATGGCTCTCACAGAGGGGTCTTAAATTAAGATTTGTGTCTACCTACATCCCGATGTTATATTGTAGATTACTTTTTCTGATATTGCAACAGAGAGAATATTTAATGGCGTTGACAATTATAAGACGAGGTCTTAAGTACTAGGGTCCTCCATAAGGTCTTAAGTGATTGAAGGAATCCACCCTTAAATAAATATATATGTTATGGCCTTAAGTGACCAAATAGAGTCTTCCTCTTAGGGTATTAAGTGATTATAAAGAATGCACCCTTAAATAAATAAATAACATGAAGGCCTCATGTCACCGTAAGGTAGTCTAACTCATTATTTCTTGTGTTTGATTGTGTGTGATTTGAAGAGACCAAATTTAATGAATTCTTACTACCAATTATAAGAAATAATCATTCATTAAACTCATGTGATTTACATTAACCAGGACTTATTGTTCTGACCTCCTTCCTCTTAACATATAAACAATTTAGTAGGTGGGAATGATTAATTTAATGGAGCTATGGAGAATGGAGCCTAGTGAAGGAGGATCCTTAATTACTTATTATCATTTGTGGCAGTATTATGAATGTTGCTATATTGTTAGGGTAATTATTATTGCTGATGTACCCTTGATGACAGTTGAAGTTCATTGTACCAACATTTTTATAGTTTTATTTAATGGTGCTTCTATTTTTAGTATTATATTTTATCCCTTCCGCTGTATGAGAATCTGTTTTCAATTTAGTATGCTCTATTATTTCTATTTAAGTATTCCCTTATAAGAACCAATAATCCGTTTAAATGGATCTAAGTTCCAATGAGCCTTTTAGTGACTGAAATTTAGGCCCATTACGGGCTGTTATAGTTTGTATCAAAGCATAGGTTACTCAATTATGGAGAAATATACGTATGAGAGATGCGCTTGTTATTTGAAAAGGTTTTTCAAAATTATATATATATGCACTATACCCCAAAGACATATGCAATTTTGCTGGCCAACCTCCATCTTCCTCTTTGCTATTGACTTAGATACCATCTTAAGAATGTCCACTAAAAAGTTTTTCCTTTTTCAGATAGTAGAAATGGCCAATAATCAACCCGAGCAAGGGACCCAGCAAGGCCTCCGTATTTTCCAGAATCGTTCCTGTGGTACCTTAGGACTATGGAACAAGTTCCCATTACCACTCCTGCCCTAGTGGAACCAGCAGCTTAGCCCATTGATGTGGCTCTCAACTTTCCTCGCTTTGTAAGGATTTCATAAATTTAGGAGCCAAGCTCTTTTAGGGACTCAGGCTTTCTTGAAGCTAAGGCATGGATAACTGAGTGTAAATGGAGGTCCTGCTGAAGCGTAGAGTAGCAGCTTGGGATCTTAAAGGAGTAGCATTAGAATGGTGGAACATGATTTCTAAAGAGGATATGGGTAGAGTGTTTACTTTAGAGGAGTTTAAAACCCTATTTGAAACTAAGTTTTTACCAATTTTGAGGTAAGTCTATTGATGGAGAAGTTTATAAAACTTAAGCAAGGGCAATTAAGTATGAGGGAGTATGTTGCAAAATTTACGAAATTATCCAAATTTGGAAGAGGTTTTGTAGAAACATCTGCGAGCAAGGTGCTAAGGTTTTTGAAAGGACTAAATTTCCCATTTAGAGAGATGTTATTGGCTCAGGTGAATTTTGGAGCTATTTTTTAGGTGTTTGTGGAGATAGCTAGCTTGTATACTACTGAGGAGAGAAAGGAGACTAAGAATGAGAAGGTTGAAGGTACATCCAGTTTTAGGAAGAATAAGAATAAGAGCTTTTGGCTGAAGAAGAAGAAGAAGAGTAGAAAATTTAAGAGAGAACCTAGAGTGTGTGGGAGATGCCATAAGAAGGGCCATGGGGCCAAAGACTGTAGGGTCAATCTAGCGAAGCTTGAGTTCAACGGAAAGTGTTTTAATTGTCACAAGGAAGGACCTTAGCGAGGAGCTGGCGCAAACCTAAGGGAGGACAGAGTAGGAAGAATTATGCTTTAGAGATAACAAATATTCAGAGTCAACGACGGAAGGACCAAGGACAACCAACCTTTGAAGGTATAATTTCTACTTTAGGGACACCTTCTCATACCATATTTGATTCTGGATTAGCTAATTCCTTCATAGCTAAAAGCATTGTTTATTTCTTGAAACTTCTTATTTCGATTGCTAGCAGTCCGATAGTGTTGTCCAATCCTATCAGAGGAGCTAAGCAACCTTTTCTTATATGTAAAGACCTAGCACTAGATATCGACGATGTCGATTTCTTGTGTAATGTGTATGTATTAGATTTCAAGGGATATGGTGGGCCATCTTTAATTGCAATTAGAAGATCGTTTGCTTGAAAGTTGTGGAGCTCGTAGCTTGGAGATCCCTTGTAGGACTAGTCATAAGGATTCGACCTTATTTTTACTATTGTCTGATTTGAAAGGCCCATCTTCAGTGTCCATTGTTGTGAGTTTCCATATGTCCTTGAAGAAGTTGTGGGACTTCCATCCCACCAAGAGATCTCGTTTAGTATTGATCTCGAGAGGGATACAAGACCTTCTGCTTTTCCATTGAGACACATGGCTCCTACGGAAAAGAGAAAATGGATATGTAGATTTCTAAGTTGCTACAAAAGGGATTCATCCGATGGAGTACCTTATGTTGTATACAACGATGTTGTATACACAATTATAAGATTTTTGTTTGATGATAACAACCAAATATATTTTTATTATAAATGTGTTTGTTACTGTACTGTTTCATATATTTATCACAGACAGAAATGTAATAATTATATTTAAATAGAATACGACTGTACATACATTCATATACTCATGCAGTATTTTATTTAAATATAATATTATATCTCAAACATTCAAACAGTACAACTATTTATAACTCCACTATTTAAACACTTCACAGGAATTTGCACTTGTAAATAATCTAAATAAATTAGATAAGTTTGTTTGACAACAATAGAATGATATCTTATTTCAAACAAATTTATTTATTACAAATATCTGTACAATTCTCTCATTCTTATACAAAGCTCTTCACTACATCGCTGATCATTTACATACAACTCAATATACACATATTTTTTATTGACACTGTACATAATGACACGTGCTGTCTTCCTTCGTTAGTCTTCTTTCTCCAGTCTTCACTGCTCATAGTCAGTCCAGTCATCTTCATACCTGTCATGTACAGAAACACACACACAGTATCTAGAACAGAAATAATATTTTAAATTCTAGCGAATATTTTTTTTAAAAAAAATATTTGCCTTAGAATTTCGGTGTGTTTCTCATCATTTTTCTGACTTGATTTGATTTGTTAATTCGACTGTGTCTAAACAGTTTGTATATGTATAGGGGCAGGAAATTTTCTGAATGGCTGCATATACACACGTGTATATATATATATATGTGTGTGTGTGTGTGTGTGTGTGTGTGCACTGCCATGCTAATTCTATGTGCAACTGAAGAGTAGCCACGTGGGCCTTCTCGACTCCGTGCACATGAAAACATAGTCAACACATAATCAAAGTGGCCGAGGCAGCTCAACAGTCAACTCAAGTTCATGGACAAACAATAGTGGTCGAGCACAATATATAAATTCACAAGCTAGCGTGGTCAAGCAAATGGTTCAAATAAACAATAGAAGTCAACGGAAATGACAAATGTGACAACTTATGGTCAAGCATGGACCAACATGATCAAGGTAGTGTCGATGCTCAAAGCAGATCCACAAGCATACTCAAGTGTCAAGACAATGGTGCAGCCAACATAAAGTGGCCAGGTCTGTGCAACAGTATAAAAATACAACATGGCGCTAGTTCAAAGGAATACAACTAGTCTGCATATATACACAAAGGAAAAACCTTTTTTTCAAAGTGTCGAGCAGAGTTTCAAATATGAAGTCCATTTCAGTTTCAAAGGTTCAGTTTTTAAACATGAACAAGTGATAGCAAGGTTAAGCATGATATGGCAATATGCAAGCAAAGCTACACGAGTACATAAAGATGGAGCAATGTGTTATTCATGAATCTCTCCACGGTAACATTTCAGTATGGAAATACATATAGTAAATGGGTTCAGCAAGACTGTTCAAGTCAGTATTGGCAAAACAGAGTGAAGTATATGGTGGCAAATTCAAAATCGTCCAACATTCCAGGTTAATACACAACATGTTGAGTACAGATTTTAATGTATGTGCAAAGGCAAAACAACACAGTAGCATGGTGTAACATTGGTAACAAACACATGAACACAAGATGGCTCTCTCTCACACACACACAACATGGTCAAGCACTTCAAGTATGAAGGCCAAGCAGTATCATAGTCATAGATCAAAGCTACAACATATGATAGAGCATGGCAAGTGTGCAACTAAATTCCAGAAATGAATGCATGGATTCAATTATGTATATACACAATGGAAAAACAGAAATTTCATTCCTAGATTACAACATGCAATGTTTGGCAACAAAAATGAAGAGCTGCATGTAAAATGCAATCATGATCAACATAGTTAATTTGTGGCAAAACAGGGCATTAGAAGAAACAACTTTCTATGACAAGAAATCACTGAGAAACAGTTGCATGTGTTAAAGGATTTGCATATGGGAAAAATTCAATTTTATTTCCCAAAATCAACATAGACAAACTCGGCAAGATTATCAATTAGCAAAGATTTTTCTTAAGTCATTTTTGGCAAATAAATTACAGTGTTGTTAAAAAAAATTCAATACAGCAAATTTTGGGAAAGATTTCATTGTTAAAAATATGTTTTAATGGCACGACAATGTTTATGGCAAGTAATCTATTAGCATATTTTTTACAAAAATGAAATTAGTCTTTGGAAATCATTTATAGCATTTTAATCTATGAGTTTCCAGAAATGTTTTCATGGGATAATATCAAAGGGGCCAATTTATTTTTCCAGAAATTCAAGTGTTTTTTTTAAGACCAGAAAATCATTGATGTTTTTCAAAGCCGAGCAATTCCTTTTTATTCAGGAAAATAGAGGAAACAATATCAAGTCTGGATCCATATCAACAATCACGCAACAACAATCGAGACGAGGTGATTAAGCCAAAAAGGGGAAAGCAACCGCAAATCAGCCAGGTCACTCACGAAATCAGAGGTTAAGGGTTTTGATTTACCCTATTTATTAACACCAATATCATCACAGGAAGAGAGCATCGAACGAAATCCAAGAAGAACAAAATCATAAAGTCAAATCAGAAAAACTCACAAGTTTTCAATCGAGCAAATCCCAATTATAGACAAAGCAGGACAAACTAATTCGAGCATCAAAGACCATCTTTCAGAAGCAACAAATTTGAAGTCGTAATTGGGAAATCAAATGGAAACCCTAGTTTTTGCCCCAATTTTTTCCAGCCGCCATTCTTTTTATCAAGAGACAAAAGTGATCGGGCAATTTAATTAAAAAGAGGTCGGCCTGTTTCCTAATTTGGCTAGGCCAAGTTTAAAAAGGGGATGACCCTTTAGTTTTTAAATCCTAGGGTTTTCTTATTATCTTTCTTTTATTTTTGGTATTTTTTTTAATTTCATTGTAAACAATCTGATCAGTTTCTAGGGTCTGTAAAATACTAGGGGAACCAGTCAGGGTGTTGACTGACAGTTGCTAGAGTCCGTAAAATCTTGGTTTCTAGTTACAGGGTTGTAATCAGGGGAAATCCGTTCTAGGGGATTAGAACAGTCTAGGGTTTTGAGCATAGGATTAGAATAGGAGCGAGGGGTTCGCGAGTATACATGGTCTTGTATGCGGGATCTGTTCTTTTACCTAGTAGAAACCTTAGGAATGCAGCAGTAGGTAGGGTTTTGCCGAAGCTGGGTATATCTGTGTGTGATTTATTTTTTGCACTTTTATTTTGCTGCATTATGTGATCTATTTATTATTTTAATATCCTGTAAGTTTTGAACTCAGCGATAAATTGTATAAACCCTATTCACCCCCCTCTAGGATTAATCTTGATCCAACAAATGGTACCAGAGCAGGTATTCTGTTTAACTCTATAGTAATGGCGATCCCTAGTTGTCAGTCCGTAGAGAGTCATTCCAGTAATATTCCATCTAATTTCAATGGTGCAGATTTTTTAAATTGGAAATTAGAAATGAAATCCTATTTAGAATCTTTTGACATTAAATGTTGGAATAGTATTATAAATGGGTATGATATTGTAAATAAGGTTGATATTGAATTTAATTTATGCATTGCTCATATTTTATATTCTTACATTGATGATGTACAATATAGCCTTATTTCCCATTGTTTAACTGCGCAGGAAATATGGCAGACTCTCAACGCGCTGTATGTAAAAACTGATAACTGCTCAAAACCCTAGAAATTCAACTCAGCTTCAGATTTGTGCTTAACATGTTGTACAAATGGAAATTCAATTGGAGACTCAACAGGAAATATTTCTTATAAACATTTAACTCATCATTCAAATGGTTTAACTGAATCTGCTGGGAATCTAAAATCTAAAAATAAACTTCTGAAATCTGAGAAGCTTAAGTTGATTTGCAAAATTAATCTTTTGGAATGGAAACTCAAAAACGTTAAGAAGTCTTCAAATTCTAGTTGCAAAAATTGTTTAAATTTGAAAAATGATCTTGTTCATCAAAATAAAAATATTCAGAAACTTGAAAATGAAATCTTGATTTAAAAGAGAACAAGATAGAGCTTGAAAGCACAAATAATTGTTTGCAAAAAGAATTTGAGAATTTTAAGATGACTAAAAATTCAAAATATATTTTTGCTGAACGACAAATTTGTCGAAAACCGAGTCTATTCTGAACGAGCTAGAAATTGAGATTGAAAAACTTAAGAAACTTGAATCTGAGAGTCAAAAACATTTTGAATTCGAAATTGCTGAGTCCCAAACCAAAATTAAATTGCTTAATGATGAAAATTTGGTTTTGAAATCTGATTTTGAGAGATGTAAGATCACTAAAAATCGTTGTTCAGATTTAATGAAAGAAAACGTTGATTTTAAACCTAAAATTCAACAACTTGAAACAATTTTGAGTAAATTTTCTGATGGAGAAAATTCTTTGAATATGTTGTTGAAAAATCAATTTTCTTCTGGTAATAAAAATGGTCTTGGTTTTGGGAAAAGAAATATTTTTAAAATTTGATCTCTTGTGATTTCAAAAATCCTTCAAACTGCTTCAAGAAGGGTCATTCAGAAAATTTGAATTTTAAAAATTCCAAAAGTTTTTTGAATCGCAATCGCGATAAAAATTGGTTTGATTACAATTCATTTAATTCATTTTTGTAACATCCCGCATTTTTGATCGGTTTGAATTTGAATATTTAAATCAGTTTAAATATTGAATTTGTAATATAAGTGAATTTATATATTAATTAAAATGAAGTTGAACGTATAAAAATATATATCAATTATAATCGAGCTCATAACGACGCTGCAGTTCGTAATTTTACCGGACTCATTTTGAATCGGATTTCTTCGAAACGAGAAACGTTGGAATCTGTTGAACTGTATCTTTCCAACGGAAGTGGAAAATGGAGATTTCATCGAATAGATTGCAATATACGTCCAAATCAAATATTCAAAATCGTTGTAAAATCGTATATCGACCGTAACGGTTTATTTGAAATAACTAGATATCGGATTCGAATCTGGACAAAATTCTTTTGAGGCGCAGCGATAATTAAATTTTTAGAATTTTACTTTAATTTTTAATTAATTAAATATGCAAATTTTTATTTGGTGTATTTCGCACCCTGTATCGGTATTTCGGGATTTCACAATATAAGTCAAACTACCGGTATTATTATATTTTTGGGATCGTGGCACCTCGTTGAGCACGACCGTACTCTCACTTCTGTCTGTATGTAAATGGTATTTTCTGTAGTAAGATACGTCTCTATCATGAATTCCAAACCTAACGTAATGGGACAAAAATCAAAGTTATATATATTAAACAAGTACTTCAGATGATTTCTTTTTCCATGTAACCTTACCTTCCACCAATCACGCCTTCATTTAATAATACCATAACCATTAAATAGAAGGGTACTAAACCTATGCTCCCTATTACTTAACTGCGAAGGAGTAGCTGCTACTCTACAAACCTATATGAGCTTATACTTAGCCATTAAGTATCGAAATAGTATATATATGCACATGCCTATATGTTCAACTCATGCAGCTATTCCTTGGAAATATAAACTACCCTACGTCCTATTCCTTCAATGGCAAGGATCAGGTTCTATAAATAGCCAACAACATCTTTCATTTGCTTCAGGGAATACATGGCTGTGAAGAGCAAATGGCCACGAGTCCCGATGATTAATAAAAATCAAACAAAAATGATGTGTGTTTTCGGTGCTGTGTCGATCAGGAGAAGCGGTGTAGTGGTGGAAACGTGTGTAAGAGGGGTGCCTACTTTCCGGTTTGGGTAACGATCTACACGGTGGGTATTTGAAGTACATAAAGTTGATAATGACGTTATAGTTGATAGTAGCGTTATAGTTGGGTATATTTACTGTCGGAAACTGGAGTTGATAGGGGCGTTATAGTTGCCTGCGGATAGTGATTCAATGAAGTAAGAGAAGGCACTGTGTAGTGCATGGTAACAGGAAAGGAAGGGTGTGCAGAGAAAACGAGAAAAGTTCGAAAATGGTTTCTGTTATGTTCTGCATAGTAAATGCAAAAGGAGGAGTGGTTCAAAAGCTCGGAAAATGGTGGTGAAGCCGTAGTGTGTGTGTAAAGGGAAATGAAGGTAGGGGACATGGCGTATGCTGAGAACCGAATATAAGGTATACTGGCGGTTGTTCAACGCATTTCAGTGGAGGAGATTAAAGTGGGAATATGTTGTGGGTTTAAGGCTGGAACGTGTACAAAAGGGGAAAACAATGGGACATGCAACATGGGTTTTCAAGGGAGATGCGTTGGGGTTGCACACGCATATAGGAAGAGGTGCGTGAGGATGGGTTCAGTGAAGAAATGAAGTCCTAGGGTGATGAAAAATTGGACAGGTGAAGAGAAGCATTTTGGTTAAGCTTATTTTGGGATTCACTAAGGAGAAAGGTGACTGAGAAGTAATCAAGGCGGTGATATTTTGTACAGAAGCTTTCAGGTTTTATTCTAAAGAAGAACAAAGAAAAAAAAGGGGGAGGGGGTCCTTACGTGAAACTTGCGGGTATTTGTCGGAAACCTGAAGCAAAATAATGAGCTAAGTACAAGTAAGGTGAAATGGGATGGGGACAGTATGACGTGGAACGCATGTGGTCGGTTGTTTCCGTTTCATTAAGAAAAGGAGGGTCTATAGTTTTGGTCGTAACATACAGGAGGGGAAAAGGCAACAGACATTTGCAGGTCTGTTTGATTTTCGTAAATGGATGGGCTAAGGCCCAGAAGAAAAGAGAAAAGAAATTAAATAAATGTATAGGAAGCCAAGATGGATATATGTAGTGCGAGCTGGCACTAAGGGATATAGGACGGAAGAATAGTGAATGGAGGAGCGTAGAATTTGGGGAAATAACGAGGACAGCTATAGAGCGTGGATGTCGGGTGGTATTGGTAGTGGGCCGATTCATTTATAAAGAGGCCCAACTTTGTTTAAAGAAAAAGAAATAGGAGATTTTTTATTCTATAAGGGCTAGAAATGGTGAGGGGTCACTGCGAATGGAGAAATACTGAAGTATACGGTTCTAATATATTGAAGTATAGCAGACATGCCATTTGGGTTAAACAGGACACTGGACCAATAATGAAGAACTGTGAAATTTTGGATCCATAGACACCGTATGATCACAAGCTAAACAGAGGAACCAGTATGGGACGATTTGGAGACCATTACGATTTATGATGGAATTCACTAGATCAACCGACGCAAATCGTTATTTAACGGTTAACGCGCCAAGGTGAGTAAAATCACTAACTCTGATCTTTTTAAAATATTTTAATCATATTTTAATGTTGTTTGAATGATGTGTGATGGTCGTATAAGTAGATTTCAATTAAATTAGTGAAATATATATATCGTTACATATGTACACATCATCAGTTGGACATTGATCTCATCGATTATAATATTCCCTAGTATAGAGTTAGTGTAAATTGCTATGACTAACATCTGTGGATGGAGGAAGCCGGTTGGAGGAATCCGACCGGATTCCTTGATATTTATATGTACTATTTTTATTGTATGCACTGTTTGAACCCGAATTACATTTAAAACCCTGTGTGAATTATTGATGTTGAACGGAAATTCAACAACTGTTTCGATAAATCAATAAACGATATCAATTTAGAAAGTGATAACAGTCGACTGTAATACCCTCGTTTTGTTAAGTAGTTGATTTACCGTCAGGTAAATGAACAGGGTTAATTATAAAAATTATATTTTTATAATTAAAAAGAAGATTTAAATTTATAATAGAAGTTCTATTATAAATCAGTATTTTAGAGTTCGTGTTATAAAGTAAATACAGACGATTGTTTGACATTTAAATAAGTTATTAATATATTATTATCCTACGAGTGGATAACTTGGATAATTAGTTTAAAGCAAAAAGTAAAGAAATATTATTAGATTAATTATATTAATCTAATGATAAAAAGAAATTAAAATCAGTTAACGAGTTTACTGATGGAATGAAGTTGATTTAAATCAACTGTTTAATTGAAAAATGATTATTAGATAAAATGGGTCCGTGTAAAGAAATTATAAATAAAACTGTGGATTGAAGTTAAAGCAAAGAGTTAATGTTTAAATAATTATAAAAAACGAAGATTTCAAAGTATGAATATGGTGTTATGAAACCATATTCCAAAATATAAAAAGGAAATACGATTTGATGAATATTATAAGTAATAAGGGATTAGAATACAGACTTATATCTGTTCTAAGGTAAGAACGTTGTCGGTCAAGGTCTGAGAGGTAAATAGAATACCCCAACTTGAACAGCTTCGCTATTATCGAGGAACGACATCAGTTTGTAACGGAAAGATATGTCAAGATTTTTGTAACGGAAAGAGATGTCAAGATTTTTGTAACAGAAAGAGATGTCAAGATTTTTGTAACGGAAAAAGACGTCGAGGTTAGTTATAAAGTGGCATATAGCAGCGTATTGCAAGTATGAACTATAGCAATAAAATAAACGCTGTTGATTAGGCTTAAGCGTGACTGTATATCAAGATTAGTTATAAAGGAGAATATTATAGCGTATGGCTAGTTTAGAACTATAGCGATAAATTAACGCTGTTAACCAAACTTAAGCGTGATTTTTTATATATGCAGCACTTCCTAGGAAATGCTACAGTTTTGATTTGAAATCCACTTAATTTAAAAGAAACAAGTAAAGATGTCTGTCCAAAGAAATATAAGAACGAGTTGAAAAGAGATATTGGAAAATTGTTTCAGAAAGCAATGACATCATTTCGATATTCGAAATGTGATTAGAATTAAACCAATAGGATTTGAGATTTTAATTCGACGATGTCGAATGTATTAAAGTAAAACATTTTTTTAGGAATTATAATCTGATAGGATAATGAACATTTAGTTTTAAACAAATAAATGTTGATAGAGTAGGAATCAGTATTTAGTTATAATCTTGATATTGGTTTGATAAGAAGTTGACTTAGAAACAGAGTTTATAAAGTGGAATAGGAATATGAAAGTAGGAAAGAGATTCCGGTAAACAAGATAAAGGAAATTATTACGTAAATAAAGAATTATATGATAAAGATGTTCAGATTTCTATAATAAGGAATGGTATTCACATTTCAAAATGAATAATGGTTTAAAAGTGAACGTGGGGCCGATTAAAAGGTTGAAATGAAATTGGAAATATTTTCCAATGTAAATAGGGTAGATTATCCAAGTACAGAAATAAAGAATGTAAAAATAACAGATCGAACGTTGATAACGTATATTTTCTGGAGCACGGGAAAATAAGAATTTTAATAATTGGGAATGTTTTCTAAGAGAGTAAAAAGGGTAATCGGAATTTGAGAAAATATCTAGTAAGATATGGGAATTCGAATAAGAAAAACGAATGTTAAATAAAAATGCCCGTGGTTGTGTGATGTTTAGTTATACATTAGAATGAATGTTGTTTTTACTTCGATAGTTAAATAACCGACTATCAAAGTGTTTTGACCATCGTTGTCAATACCGAGAGACCAGTTGGATATATTATCCGGAAACCACTCCTATAGGCATAGGCGCTGCGAATATATTATGTTGAAGATAATTGAAGACGGAGTTAAATGCAAGGGTCGTCCAGTTCCAGAATTATGCTTTCTGTTTGTCCAGTCCCAGGACAACTTGTATGGACGAGTGTCTGACAGAGTATTTCCAACGGTCACGCCGTTGATTTTTACGAATATACCAAGTTGGTGGGGAGAAGGTAACTTCTCTTTATTCTACACCCAGTGTGCAATTGTGTAATCAATGTGTGATTACGATTTGACAATGTGGCATTCAAAGTGAATGGTGATCAGATGTTCTGAAGATAGACGTAGCCTCTAGCCTCACAACCAGGAAGTGATAGAAGTTGGACTAGGCAACATGGCTAGTTGGGTCATCCCCAAGCAGGGTGTATTGTCACCGATCTAGAGAAAATTCATATTTATACTTCTTTCCGATTCTGTATCTTCGGATAACGGTTGGATGGCCTACAACCATGGTGGCAATATATTCGCGACACTCAAGCTAAATGAGTGAGCGGTCATGTGTGGCCAGGTTGCAAGACGTTCTTGTTGAACCCTAAGTGTATCCCCTCTAGAGTACACTGAATCAAAAAGGTGCTCCCATACCTTGTCTTTTCAAATCCAATCTCCAATAAGCGCCCTGCGGTTTATGATTTTATACTATATATATGTGGAGCGTGAGATGCAAGCGTTCTGCTACTTGGATATTTATGTGTTTAGACATTATCATAATATCACTGGTTTTGATATCAAAGTATTTTGGATTATAGTAAGGTAAAAACCATCCATGTTTATGTGTGGGCTGGTCTTACTATTATCTTCTGGTTTGAAAAGGATTTCGAAAGTTAAACAGTATGGTTGGAATTTACTTACACCAGTCCCATGACTGACCCAGAGTTTATTTTGTTGTTTTCCCTAAACTCTTGGGTGCCCAAATTTGTACGGGCAGCCAAGTGTTTCAGGATTTTACAGATTCACTTGGAGGAGCTCAAATTAGAAGGCTTCACCATTAGTTATGTAGAGATTATTTCCGCTGAGATGTATATGAGTTATACTATGATATGATATGTAAGTACGGATTCAGAAATTGTATTTCAAAGTTATGTTATAATACAATTTATTCATTCCGCTGTGAGTTTCGTATTTTACTCTTATTCTGTTCAGTGAGTTCTTCTTCTTCTTCTATTCTATTAGTTCTATCTTTTATATCTCATCCTCTTAATTCTTTCTATTAATGTGCCGGTATTTTCGATGCCCGAGTAATTGACGGTGTATTTATGTTGATTTTCTGGGTCGAAAATCCCCGCCATTACAGTTGGTATCAGAGCTGAAGGTTAAGTGATTACCTTGGCTCTGTGGCGTAACTCGATAGAGATGAAGTTAGTAATACTCTAGATTGAGTTTGAGTGTATATATACGAGTGAACGTATTTGCAGATTTATATAAAAACTGTTTTATATTGTGTTGACTGGTCAGTCGAGTAGTTTATGAATTCTGGTCGAAACAGTAATGCAAACTGGGTCGATAGGTGTTTCTAAACACTTGAACAGAGTAATTCGACACAGTATGTTTTGAAAAGAGGGTAAATGAAATAATTTTACCCAAAATATATTTTGATATGAAAAGGAGTATATATCTTGAGATTATTATAGTATTGATCGTTATTATGATTAAATAGAATTTATAATTGAGTTGGTTATATAAATTACCAATCAAAATATTATATAAGTATGATATGCAAAATCAAATGAGTTGAATCTGAATTAAAAATCAGAATTGAAACAAAACTCTAGAAACTTGGAAAGGTGTTGTAAATGAATTTTGAATTGAATATATGAAAATTTTAAAATCCTGGGAGAGATTTGGAAATGTTTTCCAACATTTTGAAAGATATTTTGAAGTAATTTCAAAATAAAGGTGTTTGAAATTTAGTTTTGAAAGCGATATAGTATTGAACTCACTTGGGTTGCTGGAAAATAATTCTGCTGATGACTGCAGCATCATCAGTGTCATTTTCGAGTTCTAAGTGACGGATTACTACCAAAGATTTTGTTTTCAGGAAATAAATTGTTTGAAAATTCAAATATTTTGAATTATTATGTTATGTGTGAATATATATACATACATATATGATTTCAAACTTACTTGAAATGAAGACCCAGGAATTTAAATTCAGAAATTTAACCTATAAAGATAGTGGATTAAAATGGTTAAACTGAATAAATAAATTTGAACTCAATAAAATTTGGATTCGGTTAGAGATGATCCCGAGCAGAATTGAATTGATGAAGTAAGAGTTGGAAGTGAGTTTGAATAGAGTTATAAGTGGATGAGGGGGTTCGAGGATAATTTGAGTCGAAATCAAGTGGAAATGAAATTTGGCTTAGTAAAAGCAAATGATTGGATTGGACAATAAATTGATTGGAGATCAGTTGGAAATGTTGGATATATGTTGGTTTGATAAAAGATGGCAGAAAAAGAGTTGAATGCCCGATAAAAGGTATAAGTTACATTATATTCGGGTATGAGATTTTTATGAGTTGGTTCGGGTAAGCCGTTTGGATGTTGATTTTCTTTTGGAATGGAAAAGGCGCAGAGTGGCAAGATTTTGTAGTACCGAACAAGCCGTGCAGAGAAGATGCCGGCAAATTCTCCGAAAATTTAGGTTGTTAGGAAATTTTCAGAATTTCTGAAAGTATTCGTTAATAAGAAGAAATTAATATTTTAATCGGAATTAATCTGTTCATTTGAAAATAAAATTATGAAGTAAACCAAAAAGATTTTTAACCAGTTTATAACAGAGATTGTAGCATTTTCCCTACCTTAGCAACTTCGAGGACGAAATTATTTTAAGGGGGAAGGACTATTACGTCCCGCATTTTTGATCGGTTTGAATTTGAATATTTAAATCAGTTTAAATATTGAATTTGTAATATAAGTGAATTTATATATTAATTAAAATGAAGTTGAACGTATATAAATATATATTAATTATAATCGAGCTCATAACGACGCTGCAGTTCGTAATTTAACGTTCTGAACTTCAACTGAGTGTACCGGACTCGTTTTGAATCGGATTTCTTCGAAACGAGAAACGTTGGAATCTGTTGAACTGTATCTTTCCAACGGAAGTGGAAAATGGAGATTTCATTGAATAGATTGCAATATACGTCCAAATCAAATATTCAAAAAGTCGTCGTAAAATCGTATATCGACCGTAACGGTTTATTTGAAATAACTAGATATCGGATTCGAATCTGGACAAGATTCTTTTGAGGCGCAACGATAATTTAATTTTTAGAATTTTACTGTAATTTTTTGTTAATTAAATATGCAACTTTTTATTTGGAGTATTTCGCACCCTGTATCTGTATTTCGGGATTTCACAATGTAAGTCAAACTACCGGTATTATTATATTTTTGGGATCGTGACACCTCGTTGAGCACGACTGTGCTCTCACTTCTGTCCGTACGTAAATGGTATTTTCCGTAGTAAGATACGTCTCTATCATGAATTCAAACCTAACGTAATGGGACAAAAATCAAAGTTATATATATTAAACAAGTACTTCAGATGATTTCTTTTTCTATGTAACCTTACCTTCCGCCAACCACGCCTTCATTTAATAATACCATACCCATTAAATAGAAATGTACTAAACCTATGCTCCCTATTACTTAACTGCTAAGGAGTAGCTGCTACTCTACAAACCTATATGAGCTTATACTTAGCCGTTAAGTATCGAAATAGTATATATATGCACATGCCTATATGTTTAACCCATGCAGCTATTCCTTGGAAATATAAACTACCCTACGTCTTATTCCTTCATTGGCAAGGATCAGGTTCTATAAATAGCCAACAACATCTTTCATTTGCTTCAGGGAATCCATGGCTGTGAAGAGCAAATGGCCACGGGTCCCGATGATTAATAAAAATCAAACAAAAATGATGTGTGTTTTCGGTGTTGTGTCGATCTGGAGAAGCGGTGCAGTGGTGGAAACGTGTGCAAGAGGGGAGCCTGCTTTCCGGTTTGGGTAAGGATCAACACGGTGAGTATTTGAAGTACATAAAGTTGATAATGACGTTATAGTTGATAGTAGTGTTATAGTTGGGTATATTTACTGTCGGAAACCGGAGTTGATAGGGGCGTTATAGTTGCCTGCGGATAGTGATTCAATGAAGTAAGAGAAGGCACCGTGTAGTGCATGGTAACAGGAAAGGAAGGATGTGCAGAGAAAACGAGCAAAGTTCGAACATGGTTTCTATTATGTTCTGCATGGTAAATGCGAAAGGAGGAGTGGTTCAAAAGCTCGAAAAATGGTGGTGAAGCGGTAGTGTGTGTGTAAAGGGAAATGAAGGAAGGGGACATGGCGTATGCTGAGAACCGAATATAAGGTATACTGGCGGTTGTTCAACGCGTTTCAGTGGAGGAGATTAAAGTGGAAATATGGTGTGGGTTTAAGGCTGGAACGTGTACAAAAGGGGAAAAACAATGGGACATGCAGCATGGGTTTTCAAGGGAGATGCGTTGGGGTTGCACACGCATATAGGAAGAGGTGCGTGAGGATGGGTTCAGTGAAGAAATGAAGTCCTAGGGTGATGAAAAATTGGACAGGTGAAGAGAAGCATTTTGGTTAAGCTTATTTTGGGATTCACTAAGGAGAAAGGTGACTGAGAAGTAATCAAGGCTGTGAGATTTTGTACAGAAGCTTTCAGGTTTTATTCTAAAGAAGAACAAAGAAAAAAAAAGGGGGAGGGGGTCCTTACGTGAAACTTGCGGGTATTTGTGGGAAACCTGAAGCAAAATAATGAGCTATGTACAAGTAACGTGAAATGGGATGGGTATAGTATGACGTGGAGCACATGTGGTCAGTTGTTTCCATTTCATTAAGACAAGGAAGGTCTGTAGTTTTGTTCGTAACATACAGGAGGGGAAAAGGCAACAGACATTTGCAGGTCTGTTTGATTTTCGTAAATGGATGGGCTAAGGCCTAGAAGAAAAGAGAAAAGAAATTAAATAAATGTATAGGAAGCCACGATGGAAATATGTAGTGCGAGCTAGCACTAAGGGATATAGGACGGAATAATAGTGAATGGAGGAGCGCAGAATTTGGGGAAATAATGAGGACAGCTATAGAGCGTGGTTGTCGGGTGGTATTGGTAGTGGGCCGATTCATTTATAAAGAGGCCCAGCTTTGTTTAAAGAAAAAGAAATAGGAGATTTTTAATTCGATAAGGGCTAGAAATGGTGAGGAGTCACTGTGAATGGAGAAATACTGAAGTATGCGGTTCTAATATACTGAAGTACAGCAGACATGACATTTGGGTTAAACAGGACACTGGACCAATAATGAAGAACTGCGAAATTTTGGATCCACTGACACCGTATGATCACGAGCTAAACAGAGGAACCAGTGTGGGACGATTTGGAGACCATTATGATTTATGATGGAATTCAGTAGATCAAACGACGCAAATCGTTATTTAACGGTTAACGCTCCAAGGTGAGTAAAATCACTAACTCTGATCTTTTTAAAATATTTTAATTATATTTTAATGTTGTTTGAATGATGTGTGATGGTCGTATAAGTAGATTTCAATTAAATTAGTGAAATATATATATCGTTACATATGTACACATCATCAGTTGGACATTGATCTCATCGATTATAATATTCCCTAGTATAGAGTTAGTGTAAATTGCTATGACTAACATCTGTGGATGGAGGAAGCCGGTTGGAGGAATCCGACCGGATTCCTTGATATTTATATGTACTATTTTTATTGTATGCACTGTTTGAACCCGAATTACATTTAAAACCCTGTGTGAATTTTGATGTTGAACGGAAATTCAACAACTGTTTCGATAAATCAATAAACGATATCAATTTAGAAAGTGATAACAGTCGACTGTAAAACCCTCGTTTTGTTAAGGAGTTGATTTACCGTCAGGTAAATGAACGGAGTTAATTATAAAAATTATATTATTATAATTAAAAAGAAGATTTAAATTTATAATAGAAGTTCTATTATAAATCAGTATTTTAGAGTTTGTGTTATAAAGTAAATACAGACGATTGTTTGACATTTAAATAAGTTATTAAGATATAATTATCCTGCGAGTGGATAACTTGGATAATTAGTTTAAAGCAAAAAGTTAAGAAATATTATTAGATTAATTATATTAATCTAATGTTAAAAAGAAATTAAAATCAGTTAACGAGTTTACTGATGGAATGAAGTTGATTTAAATCAACTGTTTAATTGAAAAATGATTATTAGATAAAATGGGTCCTTGTAAAGAAATTATAAATAAAACTGTGGATTGAAGTTAAAGCAAAGAGTTAATGTTAAAGTAATTATAAACAACGAAGATTTCAAAGTATGAATATGGTGTTATGAAACCATATTCCAAAATAAAACAAGGAAATACGATTTGATGAATATTATAAGTAATAAGGGATTAGAATACAGAATTATATCTGTTCTAAGGTAAGAACGCTGTCGGTCAAGGTCTGAGAGGTAAATAGAATACTCCAACTTGAACGTCTTCGCTATTATCGAGGAACGACATCAATTTGTAACGGAAAGATATGTCAAGATTTTTGTATCGGAAAGAGATGTCAAGATTTTTGTAACAGAAAGAGATGTCAAGATTTTTGTAACGGTAAAAACGTCGAGATTAGTTATAAAGTGGCATATAGCAGCGTATTGCAAGTTTGAACTATAGCGATAAAATAAACGCTGTTGATTAGGCTTAAGCGTGATTGTATGTCAAGATTAGTTATAAAGGAGAATATTACAGCGTATGGCTAGTTTAGAACTATAGCGATAAATTAACGCTGTTAACCAAACTTAAGCATGATTTTTTATATATGGCAGCACTTCCTAGGAAATGCTAAAGTTTTGATTCGAAATCCACTTATTTTAAAAGTAACAAGTAAAGATGTCTGTCCAAAGAAATATAAGAACGAGTTAAGAAGAGATATTGGAAAATTGTTTTAGAAAGCAATGACATCATTTCAATATTCGAAATGTGATTAGAATTAAACCAATAGGATTTGAGATTTTAATTTGACGATGTCGAATGTATTAAAGTAAAACATTTTTTTAGGAATTATAATCTGATAGGATATTGAACATTTAGTTTTAAATAAATAAATGTTGATAGAGTAGGAATCAGTATTTAGTTATAATCTTGATATTGGTTTGATAAGAAGTTGACTTAGAAACAGAGTTTATAAAGTGGAATATGAATATGAAAGTAGGAAAGAGATTCCGGTAAACAAGATAAATGAAATTATTATGTAAATAAATAATTATATGATAAAGATGTTCAGATTTCTAAAATAAGGAATGGTATTCACATTTCAAAATGAATAATGGTTTAAAAGTGAACGTGGGGCCGATTAAAAGGTTGAAATGAAATTGGAAATATTTTCCAATGTAAATATGGTAGATTATCCAAGTATAGAAATAAAGAATGTAAAAATAATGGATCGAACGTTGATAACGTATATTTTCTGGAACATGGGAAAATAAGAATTTTAATAATTGGGAATGTTTTCCAAGAGAGTAAAAAGGGTAAACGGGATTTGAGAAAATATCTAGTAAGATATGGGAATTCGAATAAGAAAAACGAATGTTAAATAAAAAGTGCCCGTGGATGTGTGATGTTTAGTTATACATTAGAATGAATGTTGTTTTTACTTCGATAGTTAAATAACCGACTATCGAAGTGTTTTGACCATCGTTGTCAATACGGAGAGACCGGTTGGATATATTATCCGGAAACCACTCCGTATAGGCATAGGCGCGGCGAATATATTATGCTGAAGATAATTGAAGACGGAGTTAAATGCAAGGGTCGTCCAGTTCCAGAATGGTGCTTTTTGTTTGTCCAGTCCCAGGACAACTTGTATGGACGAGTGTCTTACAGAGTATTTCCAACGGTCACGCCGTTGATTTTTACGAATATACCAAGTTGGTGGGGAGAAGGTAACTTCTCTTTATTCTACACCCAGTGTGCAATTGTGTAATCAATATGTGATTATGGATTTGACGATGTGGCATTCAAAGTGAATGGTGATCAGATGCTCTGAAGATAGATGTAGCCTCCAGCCTCACAACCAGGAAGTGACAGAAGTTGGGCTAGGCAACATGGCTAGTTGGGTCATCCCCAAGCAGGGTGTATTGTCACCGAGCTAGAGAAAATTCATATTTATACTTCTTTCCGATTCTGTATCTTCGGATAACGGTTGGATGGCCTACAACCGTGGTGGCAATATATTCGCGACACTCAAGCTAAATGAGTGAGCGGTCATGTGTGGTCGGGTTACAAGACGTTCTTGTTGAACCCTGAGTGTATCCCCTCTAGAGTACACTAAATCAAAAAGGTGCTCCCATACCTTGTCTGTTGAAATCCAATCTCCAATAAGCGCCCTACGGTTTATGATTTTATACTATATATATGTGGAGCATGAGATGCGAACGTTCTGCTACTTGGATATTTATGTGTTTAGACATTATCATAATATCACTGGTTTTGATATCAAAGTATTTTGGATTATAGTAAGGTAAAAACCGTCCATGTTTAGGTGTGGGCTGGTCTTACTATTATCTACTGGTTTGAAAAGGATTTTCAAAGTTAAACAGTATGGTTGGAATTTACTCACACCAGTCCCATGACTGACCCAGAGTTTATTTTGTTGTTTTCCCTAAACTCTTGGGTGCCCAAATTTGTACGGGCAGCCAAGTGTTTCAGGATTTTACAGATTCACTTGGAGGAGCTCAAATAAGAAGGCTTCACCATTAGTTATGTAGAGATTATTTCCGCTGAGAAGTATATGAGTTATACTCTGATATTATATGTAAGTACAGATTCAGAAATTGTATTTCAAAGTTATGTTATAATACAATTTATTCATTCCGCTGTGAGTTTCGTATTTTACTCTTATTTTGTTCAGTGAGTTCTTCTTCTTCTTCTATTCTATTAGTTCTATCTTTTCTATCTCATCCTCTTAATTCTTTCTATTAATGTGCTGGTATTTTCGATGCCCGAGTAATTGACAGTGTAGTTATGTTGATATTCTGGGTCGAAAATCCCCGCCATTACAACTTTGGACTTCAGAAGGAAATAAAGTAAATTCATTTAAATTCAAACAAGTTTGGGTTCCAAAGGATATGAAAATAAATTCGGATGGATTGTTATACAAACAGATCTGGGTACCAAAAGATGTTAACAAAACTGTGATTGATTTTTCTAATTTTGTTAGAACACTTAATCCCCTAAACTGTTAGGTACCAGAGAAGGCTGAGGAACTGCTTTGCGAAAGAGAAACTGAAATTAAACTGCCTCATATCACTGAATCATTCACAAGTTCCTTAGCCCAGTCTGTTGAGTTAGAGAATCATTTGCTTACATCGATTTCAGGTATAATCTCTAAAATCATCTTAGTAAATATTTTTTATGTTTTCCCTCCTCCTATCTCTTCTGTTTATTTTCTTTGTCTGTTTGATTTGTCATTGTCATATCATTGTAATTTTTCTTGTACTTCCTTTACCTCCAATTGAGTACTCATGATCTTCTGGAAATTCACTTCATTTGTATAAAACTCTAATGTTTTAATCATTTCTAGATATTATATCTAAACTTGTAAATATCTGCAATTGTTTGAAGTTTATTTTTTGATTTATGAATTCATAACAGTGTTGATGTATTCGTGTCATATCTTGAACACTGTTATTTTGAATTCTAAATTTTTGTAGATCTGAATAATTAATGAAATTTCACAAGCTTATGCTGTTTTGAGCTTCTTCGAATTCATTTTGGAAACGCTTAAAATATTATGCTCATTACAGTACACTGCTTCTTATCATTCGTGATAATTTCATTGATTTTCGGAATGGCTTGAATATCAGTGATACATCTTTAAATTCATTTTGTATTCATGATCAGTATGGTTGAAATTTGTTTATTTGAAATCATCTAAATTTTTTGATATTTTGAATATCACACACCACTTAAATTTCCAATTATCAAACTTGTGTGAATAATTCATTATATCTCAAACTTGACATTGTTTCAAGTGATTTCAAATAAATTATTTTTAATTTTTTTTGCATCATGAATGCCTTTCAGACTTGATGTAAATGATCTGAAATTTCTCTTATACTTGTCAAAGATAATTTTGAAAATTCATTGAAGAAATGGTCTTAAATCTCTCTACTATTTCATGGTTATTTGATTTAAATATTTGTTTGTTTAAAATTATTGGAAATTATTAATTTATTGAATCACACACATATCTTGAATCTAAAATTTACATTCTGGTGTGACTGATTCACTGAATCTTGAGAGTTTCATATTCCTCAAATGATTTCAAGTAAACAGTATTTTTAATCATTGGATCATGAATCATCTTATGTGACCGTCATCTTGACAAGTATGATTTGAAACTATTTTCTATGCTGCTCTGATACTGTTTTGAAAAATATTTGGTTTGGAATCATCTATTTGCCGCTTTGATACATGTGCATAAGCTGTTATCCTGTCTGCTTGGTCCTCGTACTTAATAACTCGTTTGTCTATGATATTCTTGTTCAGTATCATGTCAAAATTCTCATGATTAGAGACATCATGTGGTATCAGTTTAGAAGTGCTGCATATTTTTTGCTGTAAATATATATCTTTAATTCCTCTTTGCTTGTATAGTTTTTTTTTCCATATCCCTCTTGTAATTGATTTTTATTTTTAAAAATTATTTATTTATTATTCCTTCAGAAATTGAAATCAATATCCAAATTATTTCACGACCAATATTTATAATTCATCAAAATTGTCACAAGATTTTGAAATTGTGATGAATTGTGACTGCAGTATATTTCACAACAAGAGGAGATTTTTATTTAGATTTTCATGATGGTTGAACGTTTGTTATAATACCTTTGAACTGGCGAATATTTCACGACCATCTTCTTTATCTATCATTATTCTGTCATCCATCATGTTTTTTATATTAATGTGGAGAGTTAATATGTTTTTAAAATCTTTTTGAGTAAATAGTGGAAATATTTGTGATAGAAAGGGGACTATGTTGTTATTCAGAATCAGTGATAATTGAAGATTTTCAATGCTCCCGGTACAGTCGAGCTTATTTCATAATATAATTAATTTAGAAATTTATTTCACAATCCATTTCTGTACCTACCACATTTCTATCATTCATATTGGTTTTATATACCAAGGAGTTTTTCTTTTAAAGCTGAAATGATAAATATATATAATAAATATATAAATGTGTCTCTAACCTCATTTAAAAATCCAAGCTCTAGTCATGCATGGTTAAGAGACAACTTATAATTTAAGCTACGACTGACCTCATTTAAAAATCCAAGATCTGGTTATGCATGGTCAGTGTGCTCTTAATTAAAAAAGGAAACAAGGTGTTATAAATTGAAATTAATCTGAAATTCTCCTTTGTGTATAAAAACCAGCCTATCAATCCATCTTTCTAATCTGTGAAATGTGTTGAAATCTTATGACGTATTATGTTTTATTGATTGATAGGTATTGGGATGAGAGATTATTTGATTTTGTCACTTAAGTTGAATTTATAATTATAGTCCAAATCCGTCACTGTTTTTAAACTTCATTTTTATAAAAAAAAAATTGAAAAAAATTGAAATTCACATTTATATAACTCTCCTCATTATTATAAAATTCATTGTAAATCCATCGTTCTACAATGTGAAATATGCCACATGTTCTCAGTTTATTATAATTTTTGTCTGACTGATTGAAATTTGTGATAACTGTTCTTCCTCTTAAGCTGAATTTATATTTTAGTCATTTTTCATCTGTATTTTAAATACTGTATCCTTTTGATGATAACAAAAGGGGGAGAATGGATTGAGATTTCGATTAATTTTGAAAATTTATTATTCATTCATTTCACTCATGCACAATTATAGGAGGAGCTGTCTGCTGTAGGGAGAGCTAATAGTTTAATATTCACTATCAAACACATTTATTATATTCAAAATCTTCATATTTGTTTGTCATCATCAAAAGGGGGAGATTGTTGTATACAACGGTGTTGTATACAAAATTATATGATTTTTGTTTGATGATAACAACCAAATATATTTTTATTATAAATGTGTTTGTTACTGTACTATTTCATGTATTTATCATAGTTTGTTTGACAACAATAGAATGATATTTTATTTCAAACAAATTTGTTTATTACAAATATATGTACAATTCTCTCATTCTTATACAAAGCTCTTCCCTACATCATTGATCATTTACATACAACTCAATATACACATTTTTTTATTGACACTATTACTTATACAATGACACATACTGTCTTCCTGCTTTAGTCTTCTTTCTCCAGTCTTCACTGCTCCTAGTCAGTCTAGTCATCTTCATACCTGTCATGTGTAGAAACACACACACAATATCTAGAATAGAAATAATATTTTAAATTCTAGCGAATATTTTTTTAAAAAAAAATTATTTGCCTCAGAATTTCGTTGTGTTTCTCATCATTTTTCTGACTTGATCTGATTTGTTAATTCGACTGTGTCTAGACAGATCATATATGTACAAGGACAGGGAATTTTCTGAATGGCTTCATATACACATGTGTATAGATATACACGTGTGCACTGCCACGCCAATTCAGTGTGCAACTGAAGAGTAGCCACGTGGGCCTTCTCGACTCAGTGCACATGACAACATAGTCAACACATAATCAAAGTGGCCTTTGCAGCTCACCAGTCAACTCAAGTTCATGGACAAACAATAGTGGTCGAGCACAACATATAAATTCACAAGCTAGCATGGTCGAGTAAATGGTTCAATTAAACAATAGAAGTCAACGGAAATGACAAATGCAACAATATACGTTCAAGCATGGACCAACATGATCAAGGTAGTGTCAATGCTCAAAGCAGATCCACAAGCATACTCAAGTGTCAAGACAATGGTGCAGCCAACATAAAGTGGCCAGGTCTGTGCAACAGTGTAAAAATACAACATGGTGCTAGTTCAAAGGAACACAACTGGTCTGCATATATACACAATGGCAAAACATTTTTTTCAAAGTGTCGAGCAGAGTTTCAAGTAAGAATTCCATTTCAGTTTCAAAGTTTCAATTTTTAAACATGAACAAGTGACAGCAAGGTTAAATATGGTATGGCAATATGCAAGCACAGCTACATGAGTACAAAAAGACGGAGCAAGGTGTTATTCATGAATCTCTCCAAGGTTACATTTCAGTATGGATATACACATAGCAAATGGGTTCAGCAAGATTGTTCAAGTCAGTATTGGCAAAACAGAGTGAAGTATATGGTGGCAAATTCAAAATGGTCCAACATTCCAGGTTAATACACAACATGTTGAGTCCAGATTTTAATGTATGTGCAAAGGCAAAACAACACAGTAGCATGGTGTAACATTGGTAACAAACACATGAACACAAGATGGCTCACACACACACAGAGGGCATGGTCAACCACTTCAAGTCTGAAGGCCAAGCAGTATCATAGTCATAGATCAAAGCTACAGCATATGACAGAGCATAGCAAGTGTGCAACTCAATTCCAGAAATGAATGCATGGATTCAATTATGTATATACACAATGGACAAACAGAAATTTCATTCCATGATTACAGCATGCAATATTTCGAAACAAAAATGAAGAGCTGTATGTAAAATGCAATCATGATCAACATACTCAATTTGTGGCAAAACAGGGCATTAGAAGAAACAACTTTCTATGACAAGAAATCACTGAGAAACAGTTGCATGTGTTAAAGGATTTGCATATGGGAAAAATTCAATTTTATTTCCCGAAATCAACATAGACAAACTCGGCAAGATTATCAATCAGCAAAGATTTTGCTCAAGTCATTTTTGGCAAATAAATTGCAGTGTTGTTAAAAAAAACAATGCAGCAAATTTTGGGAAATATTTCATTGTTAAAACTCTGTTTTAATAGCACGACAATTGTAACACCCCGGATTTTTGAGTAATCGAATTAACTAAATAAAATAATAGATGTTTAGTATTATTCTAAGGTTTGTGAGCAAAAGACTTAGTAGCTCATTTGGTTGGAACATGTGACTTGCATACAAGAGGTACAGAGTTCGATCCCCGCCAACGCCATATTTTTGTTTTAGGGGAATGGCTAAAAAGCGGCTTAGTGTGAACGTGGTTCAAAAAGTAGTTTAGTGTGAAAATGGGTAATTAGGAAGATAGAAATATATATATATATATATATATATATATAAAAATAAAATAAAATTCAACCTAAAATTTAAGAAAAAAATTCATAACAACGGAAGCGGGAAGGCAAAACACCAAACCGACCTATTTTATGGGTCGACCCGACACCTGCTGAGTCGACCCCAGGGTCGACTCAGGAGGTTTGGAATTGGTCCCGTCGGCCCTAAATGGTCTATGACGAAATTTTTTGTTTTAGGGCTTAGGTGGAGATTTCTGGTTGGTCTGTTGACATCATTTCATGGTTTCTAAGGCCTAGATGAATCCTAGAGTGATCCGACGGCTTAAGTTAATTCAAAGCTCTATAAAAAGACCTATGGACTCAAACCCTAAATCAGAATTAAAGATAAAACTATGGTTGTCATGCTATCGTCTTGAACCCTAGAGTAACCGCCACCAATTAGAAGAAGATTAAAGCAACTCAATTAAATCCAACAGCAAATTCAACTACAACAAAGGGACGCTAATAAATTCTAGAACTTCGTTGAATGGTGGGTTTGATCACTTTAAAAAAATAATTGCTAAATTAATTATGATGTGATATACATTGGATTATAAGTTGTGGTTGTGAATCTAATTCATATGTTTAATCATGTATGTTACCTTGATTCATATTATATAATGTTATGCAAGTTTTATATATGATGTTATGCAAGTTTCATGTATGATGTTATGCAAGATTAATATGATTATGCAAGTTAATATAATTATGCAAGTTTCATATATGATGTTATGCAAGTTAATATGATTATGCAAGTTTCATATATGATGTTATGCAAGTTAATATGATTATGCAAGTTTCATATATGATGTTATGCAAGTTAATATGATTATGCAAGTTGTACATATGATGTTATGCAAGTTAATGGGATCACGCAAGTTGTATGCGAGTTATATGATGTTACGTAAGTTTGGATCTAAAATATAAGCTAGTAGTTCATGATGTTAACTTGTGTCAATGAATCCCTTTTTATAATCCAATCACCTAGGTTTATAACATCAGTTTTTATGCGAACATGGATGTGGAACATATGCTAGTTCGTATAAGTATTATGTTCATATGCAAGTTTAAGTGATAATTGGATTCACATATATACAAGTTCACACCTTTAAAGTTTAGATCCATATTCAAGTTGACATTTTTATGTTGAAACTATGACAAGCATAGTTATGCAAGTTTGCACCTTTATGTGGATCCATGGTTTACTCAGGTAAACACCTTTTATTGGATCCATAGTTATGCAAGATGACACATTTATGTTTAGGCTGACGACATACATAGTTTATGTAAGTTTGTTAAAATTACCTAGGCTAGTTGGGTGTAAAACTATGTTCATACACCTTTTAGATCCATGATTTTTGGATCCTTGATAATACAAAGACTATGCAAGTATGTTGTAATTCTTAATTGCAAGTTAGACGCAAATTAGATCTATTATTTTGTGCATGTGACTTTGTGACATTTATTCCTTTTTTTAAGTATTAGACTATTTGCTAGTCTAATATGTATATGTCATGTTAAGCGAACGAATGACGGGGGTACGATGGGGATAATAGTGGATATACACATATTGTGAATTTGGCATGTAATGGCCTAAAAAGTCATGTAATTAATTTTAAGGAATTAAATAATTAGTGATGAAATTGATATAATTTATATACCATAAGTAGATGAGCATAATTTAGGTGATAAATTGTGGACATAAATAAATATGGAAATTTAAATAGGGAAAGTAATTCAAATTTGGGGAAAATTAATTATGTATAATTAATTGCCTAAGACACGAGGTTGGACTCATTTGTGGTGTAAGACTGCCCTGACCCGCCCGGCAAATCTAGCAGCCACAAATGGTAGCCCAATGTGAGAGGTCAAAGGCCCAAACTAAATGCGTAACAATTGTATAGACACGAGGTTAGGCTCGTTTGTGGTGTAAGACTGCCCGGACCTGCCCGGCAAATCCAACAGCCACAAATGCCAGTCTAATGTGAGAGGTCCTACAGGGGTTACGGTAGTAATAAATTAAGAAACACTTAACCAAAGTAAAACATGTGGTGGGACATGGGGGTTAAGTGGGTGCCTTGGGTGGCATGAGGATATATGATTAGTAACACTTAACCAAGGTAAAACATGTAACTGGGACATAGGGGTTAAGTGGGTGCCTTGGGTGGCATGTGGAATTACTGATAGAAACCCTTAACCAAATTTAAAACATGTAAGTGGACATGAAGGGGGTTAAATGGGGTGTACTAGAGGGGATCAAGCCTAGGTGGAAAGCTTGTGTCAAGCATGGGGGGCCCTTTTCAATCCAGTAGCCCATTAAATATCTTTGTGAGCTCGACCCGAGTCGAGGACGGGACACGCCTACTGGGTATGATTGTTAGAGGCTAAAACGGCTTAGCGGTGGCAACACAAGTCCAACGGGGTCACGTGCGTGCGTGGGTCCGGGCTGGTAGGTAAGACGTTGTTGCATCGTGTAGGTAAAAGTCGTGCATCTCTGGTAGTATTGGGTTGCCACTTTGGGGAGTGATACACCCCACTGTGGGACCAGCACGGGTATCTATGAGTTAGGGAGCCGATTGAATGGGGCAGGGTAGTGGGTACACCTAGCGGAGATAGGAGCAGACGACGCCTATGTAATCAGCTAGGGGTACACGAAGCTACCACTATTGTTAATAATTATTAAGGGGGTACACCTAGTGGAGATAGGAGTAGGCGACACCTATGACGTCAGCTAGGAGTACATGGAATTACCATTATTACTTATTAAAGGGGTACATCTAGAGGGGATAGGTACACGCTGGGTACCTATGATAGCAACTAGAGATATATAGTCAAACATGGAGGATAGTGGGTACATCTAGTAGTACACGAAGCTATCATCGTTCTATTTAGCCAAGAGGGATCAAATTTCTAGAGTGACTAGTAGGGGTGCAGTTAGTGTTAGTACAGTACAGTACGGTACAATACGTAGATTATAGTAATTATCCTATATTGATTAGGAAGTGCCATTAACGTTATCTCTATTTCTCTTGATTGCCTTGCCATACCCATGTGGTTCACACAGTCATTACCTTATTCTCCAGCTTATATCTTATCATGTTGCTTTAATAATTATGTTGTTAGAGTTATCGGACTCGCCAGACTTTATGTCTGACCCCCTTTGTTTCCACCTCTTTTCTTCCTTCCCCCCCTCCAGGTTCTAAGGGTGGGACTAGTACTAGTGGAGCTTGATTGGGATCTCTTTGGGAGCACTTGGATTTGGATTGCTGAAGTAAAGTTCAGCCTATCATTTTCTTTATGGCTATTTGTAGTAGTGGGATTATGTACTTTGTTTTATCAAGATGGATATTATGTACTTGACTTTGGTTTATGGTTTTTGATGATGTAACCAAATATATTTACCTTCTTCTGCAATCAGTAATGTTTTAAATTTTCAAGTACTGCTTTATATCTGTCTTGTTGTGATTTTCTGTTCTATATTCACTTAAAATGCTCCATGGAAGTTAATGCATTCCCTTTGCGAGTGACATTAAAGGACGTGGGGTGTTACACGTGGTATCAGAGCTGAAGGTTACCAGAACAGATAAGATATTTTGAAAAACTATTTTTCGAAAGCATTTTTATAAAGAATACTTTCAAAAATATGTTTGTAGAACAGTATTTTTGAAAGAAAGTTTTATTTTAAAAACATAATCCCCTAGAGATATATATCCTTCCTTCGATTCTCCGTTTTGAATCTCTTCCTCTTTCTCTTTTTGAGTCCCCCCCTCCTCGTATAGATGCTTTTTCTAAGATAAATAAGGACTTCCGTACGAAGTACGGAAAACCACTTCAAGGGACTTAGACGTTTGTTGGGCTAGAAGTTAGTCCAAGGAAGTGGAGGGCTTGTTGGTACCTTTAAGATAGACGATGGAAGGAAGGTTCAAATAGCTGTTTCGTTAACAAAGGAAGAAACCACATCTTGGTGGGAGGTCATGAATGCAGAATGTGAAGAAGAAGGCTAGTTGTTTTGGAGAAATAGGACACCTTAGGATTGTCCAAAGAGGCAAGGACAAAGTACAGGATCTTCTGGAGGGTAGTTGTATTCCCTCACTGCTGGTATACCTGATGGGGGTAGGACCGTCTAGGTTGAAATTTGGTTTTCTTTATCATCCTGTTTGAACTTTGTTTGATTCTGGCACTTCATACTCGTTAGTATCTGCTTCGTTAGTTGAAACACTACACCTAATTACTAGTCGAGTTAAGGATCCCATCCTAGTCTCAAATCCTGTTGGTGGTTCGGCTCATCCTTCAATGGTTTGTCGGGATTTGAGAGTGTCTATCTTGGGCATTGGATTTGAATGCAACGCCTTCATCCCTGGTTTCACGGGCTATAGTTTGATTCTAGGGGTGGATTGGCTAGCCAGACGGGGTGCCATCCTAGATTGTGATAGGAGGGTAGTTAGACTATTGATTCGTTATGGAAAGACCCTCATATTTCTTTTGATCCTAGGGGTTCAGTGATGCTTAGCTGCCTAGAATCTTCTGATGCATCCAACGATGATTGGTGTCTGTTTGTGTGGTCCGTGAGTATGGAGACGTCTTTGATAAAGTGCGGGGTTTGCCCAGAGGCGCGAAATAAGTTTTCGTATGTGCTTTATAGATTAAGCAAAGCCAGTTATGTCATCAGCGGTGGTTTTGGAGCAAGACTGGCAAGGACAACCGGAGTCGCTCAAGTGCTCAATTGGTTGGTCGTCTTACTAGTATCATCTCACGTAGGTCGTCTGAATTCGAAGGAGGTATCCCTTGGGTGTTTGTCTGATATTGGTTTAGGCCTTTGGGGCTTGCACTTGGGGGATGTCGAGTTCGACTAGGATGGTCTGTGTGAGAGATGGATAGTTGTGACGATTTTGCATGGGATAATATCCTGGTTTTCTCTAGAAGCAGAGAAGAGCATGCCCTACATCTTAGGGAAAGCTTAGGGACCCTACAAGCACACCAGCTTAAAGCTAAGTTCTCCAAAACACCATTTTTTGGAGGAAAGAAGTGAGGATTTTAGGGCATGTGGTCTCTAGGAAAGGGTGATATGTTATGGTGGAAGACAGTCGAAAGTCCATGCGAAGAATTACCCTACCCACGACTCAGAATTGGCTGCCATAGTTTTTGCGCTCAAGTCTTGGCATTATTATTTGCTTGGTGAGAAGTTTGAGTTGCTTGCAGACCATAAGTGGCTAAAGTACTTGTTCTCTCAGAAAGATTTAAACCTGAGGCAACAAAGGTGGATGGAGTTCTTGGCGTCCTACGATTTCCAGATAGCATATACCCCTGACAAGGGTAACGTTGTGGCAGATGCCTTGAGTAGGAAAAAGTTTACATTGAGTCCTTTGTTTGTCGAGCGACATAGCTTAGAGTTTATCTCTACCTTTGACTTTAGACCATCCATTGATTTTGTACCCAGTTTGCTAGCATCCTTGAGGTCAGACCTACGCTTTTGGGATGGGTTAGAGAGGCACAGCATGATGACCCATAGTTGATGGAGTTAGTAGAGAAGCTCATAAGAGGGGAGTCATCAAGCCACCTAAGTAGGTATACCCTATATGATAAGGATTGGTTGCGTAGGGACGATAGACTTTGTGTATCACAGGATGAGAGCTTGAGGAAGGCTATCCTTGATGAAGCACATCGTTCAAAGATGACCATCCATCCCGGCGGGGACAAGATGTATATGGACATGAGACGAGTTTACTTTTGGGCTGGTATGAAGAAGGACGTGGCAGAGTTTGTTGCTAGATGCTTGGTGTGCCAAAAAGTAAAAGCAGAGCAAAAGAAGCCCGGTGGATTGCTTCACCCATTGGAGGTCCCACAATAGAAGTGGGAAAGTGTTTCGATGGACTTTGTTGATGGATTACCAAGATCGAGGAAGGGTAATACAGGGATTTGGGTCGTGGTAGATAGACTTACTAAGAGGGCCCATTTCATTCTCGTGAAGAGTAAGAGGACTACTCCATGGTTAGCCTCCGTATACATTCGAGAAATAGTTCGTTTGCACGGTGTTCCTTCTAGCATAGTGAACGACCGCGATCCTATCTTTACTAGTGAATTTTGGAAGAGCTTGCAAGAGGCGGTAGGGACTCAGTTATGTTTGAGCACCGCATATCATCCTCAGACGGATGGCCAGACCGAGAGGGTGAATCGTATTCTAGAGGACCTATTGAGGTTGTGTGTCTTAGATTTCGGAGGTACATGGGAGGAACATCTTCCATTGGTGGAGTTCGCATATAATAACAGCTTTCAGTCTAGCAATGGCATGGCACCGTTCGAGGCTCTTTATGGATGGTCGTGTCATTCGCCTACATGTTAGTGGGAGTCTACAGATAAGATCTTACTTGGGCCCTATATGATTAGAGAGACTTCGGAAAAGTTCGATTTGATTCGAAGGAGGATGAAGACGGCGCAAGATAGGCGGACATCTTATGCGGACAAGAGGAGGATAGATCTTGAGTTTGATATTGGGGACATGGTCATTGTTAAGGTGCCTCCATTACGGAACGTCGTTTGCTTTGGGTCCGTAGGGAAGTTAGCACCAAGGTTCGTAGGACCGTTTCCTATTAAGGAGAGGATTGGGAAGATGGCGTATAGAGTGGAGTTGCCCGAGAGACTTAGTGGCATACACGATGTATTTCATGTGTCACATTTGAGGAAGTGCTTGCACGAGACCACAGAAGTGGTAGAGTCGAGCTTGTTTAGAGAGGTGGAGATAGAGCGTGATGCGACGATTCGGCGAGCTCCTACGTGCATTCTTGGGTCGGAGGTTAAGAAGTTGAGGAATCGAGAGGTCAAGCTAGTCAAAGTGCAATGAGGAGATGATGAGAGCAACGCTACTTGGGAGATGGAAGAAAGATGCGTTCATTGTACCCTTTTCTTTTAGAGGGTACGTCTTTTAATTTTTCCTTTATTGCTTAGCTTGTACTTGTTTTGTCTCTAGTATGTCCTCTCGTTAGTATCTTTGACCTTTAGATAGGGTAGTCCTATGGTTGAAACATGTATTTGAGACATGTTATGTATGATGGATGCATGTGGATGCAAGTGTTTGCTAGTGGTTGCTCGTGGATGCATGTACACACACTTTAGGCACTAGATCAGCTCAGTCACTTCATATTGCATATTGCATATAAATGTGTGTGCATATTTAAGCTAATGGATGTATAATGGTTGTGCTGTCATATGGATGTTGCATTTTGGTGAATGGTTGTGCACACATGTGGAAATAATATGTATCGATATGGTTCTTTCGCATACATAATGGACGCATGGCACTATCATGGTTTGCATTAAGGAGGTCAACTGAATCATTAGACCGCCTGATTTTGCATTAGATAAGGAACATATACACGCACTTTTTGCATATGTTCATACAGCATTAGAAATTCTATAAGGACAATGAATGCCTATGTTTGATGGTTGAGTAGATGGTTGTTTGGATGTTAGGATACGCATTCTCCTTAACTTGGAGATTTCGGGGGCGAAATCCTTTAAGGAGGGGAGAATGTAACACCCCGGATTTTTGAATAATCGAATTAACTAAATTAAAGAATAGAAGTTTAGTATTGTTCTAAGGTTTGTAAGCAAAAGACTTAGTAGCTCATTTGGTTGGAACATGTGACTTGCATACAAGAGGCACAAAGTTCGATCCCCGCCAACGCCATATTTTTGTTTTAGGGGAATGGCTAAAAAGCAGCTTAGTGTGAACGTGGTTCAAAAAGTAGTTTAGTGTGAAAATGGGTAATTAGGAAGATAGAAATATATATATATATATATATATATAAAAATAAAATAAAATTCAACCTAAAATTTAAGAAAAAATTCAAAACAGCGGAAGCGGGAAGGCAAAACACCAAACCGACCTATTTTATGGGTCGACCCGAGACCCGATGTGTCGACCCGGACCCGAGACCCGCTGGGTCGACCCTAAGGTCGACTCAGGAGGTTTGGAATTGGTCTCGTTGACCCTAAATGGTCTATGACGAAATTTTATGTTTTAGGGCTTAGGTGGCGATTTCTGGTTGGTCTGTTGACATCATTTCTTGGTTTCTGAGGCCTAGATGGATCCTAGAGTGATCCGACGGCTTAACTTAATTCAAAGCTCCATAAAAAGACCCATAGACTTAAACCTTAAATCATAATTAAAACTAAAACTATGGTCGTCATGCTGTCGTCTTGAATCCTAGAGTAGCCGCCACCAATTAGAAGAAGATTGAAGCAACTCAATTCAATCCAACAACAAATTCAACTACAACAAAGGGACGCTAATAAATTCCAGAACTTCGTTGAATGGTGAGTTTGATCACTTTAACAAAATAATTGCTAAATTAATTATGATGTGATATACGTTGGATTATAAGTTGTGGTTGTGAATCTAATTCATATGTTTAATCATGTATGTTAACTTGATTCATATTATATAATGTTATGTAAGTTTTATATATGATGTTATGCAAGTTTCATGTATGATGTTATACAAGATTAATATGATTATGAAAGTTAATATGATTGTGCAAGTTTCATATATGATGTTATGCAAGTTAATATGATTATGCAAGTTTTATATATGACGTTATGCAAGTTAATATGATTATGCAAGTTTCATATATGATGTTATGCAAGTTAATAGGATCACGCACATTGTATGCGAGTTATATGATGTTATGTAAGCTTGGATCTAAAATATATGCTAGTAGTTCATGATGTTAACTTGTGTCAATGAATCCCTTTTTATAATCCAATCACCTAGGTTTATAACATCAGTTTTTATGCGAATATGGATATGGAACATTTGCTAGTTCATATAAGTATTATGCTCATATGCAAGTTTAAGGGATAATTGGATTCACATATATACAAGTTCACACCTTTAAAGTTTAGATCCATATTCAAGTTGACATTTTTATGTTGAAACTATGACATGCACAGTTATGCAAGTTTACACCTTCATGTGGATCCATAGTTTACTCAGGTTAACACCTTTTATTGGATCCATAGTTATGCAAGATGACATCTTTATGTTTAGGTTGACGACATACATAGTTTACGTAAGTTTGTGATAATTACCTAGGCTAGTTGGGTGTAAAACTATGTTCATACACCTTTTAGATCTATGATTTTTGGATCCTTGATAATACAAAGACTATGAAAGTATGTTGTAATTCTTAATTGCAAGTTTGATGCAAATTAGATCTATTATTGTGTGTATGTAACTTTGTGACGTTTATTCCCTTTTTTAAGTATCAGACTATTTGCTAGTCTAATATGTCATGTTAAGCGAACGAATGACGGGGGTACGATGGGGATAATAGTGGATACACATATATTAATTTGGCATGTAATGGCCTAAAAAGGCATGTAATTAATTTTAAGGAATAAAATTAATTTGTGATGAAATTGGTATAATTTATATACCATAAATAGATGAGCATAATTTAGGTGATAAATTATGGACATAAATAAATATGGAAATTTGAATAGGGAAAGTAATTCAAATTTGGGGAAAATTAATTATGTATAATTAATTGCCTAAGACACGAGGTTAGACTCATTTGTGGTGTAAGACTGGCCTGACCCGCCAGGCAAATCCAGCAGCCACAAATGGTAGCCCAATGTGAGAGGTTAAAGGCCCAAACTAATTGCGTAACAATTGTATGGACATGAGATTAGGCTCGTTTGTGGTGTAAGACTGCCCGGACCTACCCGACAAATCCAGAAACCACAAATGCCAGTCTAATGTGAGAGGTCCTATAGGGGTTACAGTAGTAATAAATTAAGAAACACTTAACCAAAGTAAAACATGTGGCGGGACATGGGGGTTAAGTGGGTGCCTTAGGTGGCATGAGGAAATACGATTAGTAACACTTAACCAAGGTAAAACATGTAAGTGGGACATAGGGGTTAAGTGGATGCCTTGGGTGGCATGTGGAATTACTAATAGAACCCCTTAACCAAATTTAAAACATGTAAGTGGACATGAAGGAGGTTAAGTGGGATGTACTAGAGGGGACCAAGCCTAGGTGGAAAACTCGTGTCAAGCATGAGGGGCCCTTTTCAGTCCAGTAACCCATTAAGTATCTTTGTGAGCTCGACCCAAGTCGAGGACGGGACACGCCTACTGGGTCTGATTGTTAGAGGTCAAAACGGGTTAGCGGTGGCAACACAAATCCAACGGGGTCACGTGCGTGCGTGGGTCCGGGCTGGTAGGTAAGACGTTGTTGCATCATGTAGGTATAAGTCGTGCATCTCAGGTAGTATTGGGTTGCCACTTTGGGGAGTGATACACCCCACCGTGGGACCGGCACGGGCATCTACGAGTTAGGGAGCCGATCGAATGGGGCAGGGTAGTGGGTACACCTAGTGGAGATTAGAGCAGACGACACCTATGTAGTCAGCTAGGGGTACACGAAGCTACCACTATTATAAATAATTAAGGGGGTACACCTAGTGGAGATAGGAGCAGGCGACACCTATGACGTCAGCTAGGAGTACATGGAATTACCATTATTAATTATTGAAGGGGTACATCTAGTGGGGATAGGTACACGCTGGGTACCTATGATACCAACTAGAGATATACAGTCAAACATGGAGGATAGTGGGTACATCTAGTAGTACACGAAGCTATCAACGTTCTATTTAGCAAAGAGGGATCAAATTTCTAGAGTGACTAGTAGGGGTGCAGTTAGTGTTAGTATAGTACGGTACAGTACGGTAGAGTATAGTAATTATCCTATATTGATTGGGAAGCGCCATTAATGTTATCTCTGTTTCTCTTGATTGCCTTGCCATACCCATGTGGTTCACACAGTCATTACCTTATTCTCCCGCTTATATCTTATCATATTGCCTTAATAATTATGTTGCTAGAGTTATCGGACTCGCCAGACTTTATGTTTGACCCCTTTGTTTCCACCTCTTTTATTCCTCCTCCCCCCAGGTTCTAAGGGTGGGACTAGTACTAGTGGAGCTTGATTGGGATCTCTTTGGGAGCACTTGGATTTGGATTGCTGAAGTAAAGTTCAGCCTATCATTCTTTATGGCCATTTGTAGTAGTGGGATTATGTACCTTGTTTTATCAAGATGGATATTATGTACTTGACTTTGGTTTATGGTTTTTGATGATGTAACCAAACATATTTACCTTCTGCTGCAATCAATAAAGTTTTAAATTTTCAAGTACTGCTTTATATCTGTCTTGTTGTGATTTTCTGTTCTATTTTCACTTAAAATGCTCCATGGAAGTTAATGCATTCCCTTTGCGAGTGACATTAATGGACGTGGGGTGTTACAACAATGTTTATGGCAAGTAATCTATTAGCATATTTTATACAAGAATGCAATCAGTCTTTGGAAATCATTTATAACATTTTAATCTATGAGTTTCCAGAAATGTTTTCATGGTATAATATCAAAGGGGCCAATTTATTTTTCCAGAAATTCAAGTGTTTTTTTAAGACCAGAAAATCACTCATGCTTTTCAAAGCCGATCAATTCATTTTTATTCAGGCAAATAGAGGAAACAATATCAAGTCTGGATCCATATCAACAATCACGCAACAACAATCGAGACGAGGTGATTAAGCCAAAAAGGGGAAAGCAACCACAAATCAGCCAAATCACTCACGAAATTAGAGGTTAAGGTTTTTGATTTACCCAATTTATTAACACCAATATCATCATAGGAAGAGAGCATCGAACGAAATCCAAGAACACAAATCCAAGAACAAAACCGTAAAAATCAAATCAGAAAAACTCACAAGTTTTTGATCGAGAAAATCCCAATTATAGACAAAGCAAGACAAACTAATTTGAGCATCAAAGACCATCTTTCAGAAGCAACAAATTTGAAGTCGCGATTGGGAAATCAGAAGGAAACCCTAGCTTTTTCCCCAATTCTTTCAGCCTCCATTCTTTTTCTCAAGAGACAAAAGTGATCGAGCAATTTAATTATAAAGAGGTCGGCCTGTTTTCTGATTCGCCTAAGCCAAGTTTAAAAAGGGGATGATCCTTTAGTTTTTAAATCCTAGGGTTTTCTTATTGTCTTTCTTTTATTTTTGGTATTTTTCTTAATTTCATTGTAAACAGTGTCTGTAAAATATAAGGGGAACTAGTCAGGGTGTTCACTGACAGTTGCTAGAGTCTGTAAAATCTAGGTTTCTGGTTACAGGGTTGTAATCAGGGGAAATCTGTTCTAGGGAATTAGAACTGTCTAGGGTTTTGAGCATAGGATTAGAATAGGAGCGAGAGGTTCGCGGGTGTACATGGTCTTGTATGCGGGATATGTTCTTTTACCTAGTAGAAACCTTAGGAATGCAGCAGTAGGCAGGGTATTGCCGAAGATGGGTATATCTGTGTGTGATTTATTTTCTGCACTTTTATTTCTGCTGCATTCTGTGATATGTTTATTATTTTAATATCCTGTAAGTTTTGAACTCAGCGATAAATTGTATAAACCCTATTCACCCCCCTCTAGGGTTAATCTAGATCCAACACCTTAGAGTAAGGAGCACCCATAGAATTTTCCACTAAAGCCGATGGATTATTAAGATTGTGCATTAACTATAGAGAACTTAATAAGTTGACTAAGTAAATCCTTTTCCAAGGATAGATGAGCTATTTGACCATTTGGGAGGTGCCCAAGTTTTTTCTCAGTTGGATTTAGCAACGAGATTTCATCAGTTGATAATTTTTGAGAAAATTAAGCATAAAAATGCATTCAGGACACCTGATGGATTATTGAGTAGGAGTTATGCCCTTTGCACTGACAAATGGCTCTGTTTCTTTGTGGATCTAATGAGTAGAGTATTTAGGGGCATCCTTAACAAGATATTTGCGGTATTTATGGATGGCATTCTTATATTTTCCAAGGATTTTAAAAAGCATGAAGATCATCTAAGGAAGGTCCTAGGAATTCTGAGGGAGAATAAATTGAAGGCTAAATTTTCAAAGTATCATTTTTGGAAAACAGAAGTCAAGTTTCTTAGACACATGTTTTTGGGTAAAGGATTGGCTGAAGACCCCACAAAGGTAGAAGTTGTTCAAGAATGGAGGATACCTTGCAATGCATCGGAGGTAAGAAGTTGTCTAGGATTAACGGGCTATTATACACAAGGATAGCCACCCCTCTAACCCGATTGACAAAGAAGAATCTTGAGTTTGTTTGGAGTGATAAGTGTGGTATTGTAACAACCCGCATATTTAAGGGTAATATATTTAAAAAAATTATTTAAGTATAGTGTCGTTAATCATTAATCGAGCATCTGTCCGAAAAGTCACATTTTGCATATGGATGAATTTGGAATTGAAACCACTTCCATTGAGTCCAAATTGCTATTTGCGACCTCAAAAAGTGTAAGCTTTGATATGTTTCGAGTTTCGGAGTTTTGGCACATTGGTTGGGTCTTGGTTCAGTTGATCAATCCTACATTATAAACCCACCCAAATCAACCTATTCTTCCTTATTCTCTTCATCTCTTTATAACTTATGTAAAAAATGGAGGAAAAGATGGGAAATTAAAATTCGTAAGCTAGGTTTTGCAAATAGGAGCTCAAATCAAATGGGAAATTGAAGAGGTAACATAAGTAATCTTCTCCATCTTCTTCTTCATCTTCTCCAACCCATTCTCTCTTCAATTTATGAAATTTTCCTAAATCTAACTCTTAGGAAATTCGTGAGTTTGTGTTTAGGTTGAAGATTCTTGAGTTCTCATTGAAGAGAGGTTGATCTTGCTTTGTTTTGGAACCTCCCCTTCCTTACCAAGATCAAAGGTGAGTTCTTTATGAACTCACATCTATGCCACAAACCATTGGCTTGTAAAAGTGTAATCTAGTGATTATTTGAGTTTGCATATGCTAGTAAATTGGTTAGGTTATTATAGCTTAGCCGATTTCATGTGTTTATGTTTCATTGAAATGAAATTATAGCTAGGAGTTAGTCATATGACCAAATTCATATGCTATGAGTCGATTTGATGATATTGTGAAGCTCCATTGTCGCCCCGACAAAGTTCCAAGTCAGCACAAGTCACTTGAATCACTTTTGCATGCTTTGGTTTGGAATTTAGTTCACTTTGAACATATAATCAAAAATCATTGCTATCTCATGTATCTAAGTTTATGCATGTTTTTTTTTGTGTTCTTGAGTTGTTTCGACGAGCTTATGAGGCCTTATTATCATCTAGATCAAGTGCATAACTTCCATAGTTCACCGGAAATGATATATATATGATTTGGTTAAAAAAAATAAACAAATTGGGCTGTTTGGCAGCGACCAATCGATTGGTCAAAACGGACCAGTCAACTGGTACCTACTACTGAAACTTATGTCCGCTGGTAAATATGAGCAACCAACTCGTGAAAAAAGGACCAGTCGACTGGTCCTGCTGATTTTCTGCATTAGACCAATGGAGACCATGGTCTACTGTATAGGGCCATTTGAGCTCATTCTCGACCGAGTTTCGGCCCATTTCACCTTCATTTGTGACTTTGCAGTATCTATAGTTCGTAGATTTATGCATCTCGATTTCATGAACTTTTGATTCATTCGTGGTGAACGAATATTATAATCGATATTCGTGGGGTTTCGTCTATGTTATTAAAACGTGAATTCTTGTTTGATCGTTAATTCAATCAATATCACATGAGATTTGCCACTTCAAAACTATATAAAAGGGTTTTAAAATTATTAGTAGATACCAATCTTTTACTAAATGAATTGAAATTCTACTTCATTATATGAAGTTATTTTCCAAATTGTTTTACTATCTACTAGTATAAGATTTCATAAACCTTTTTCTCGTTCGTATGAGAAATCTAATTAAACGCCTTAGTAAAAACAAGTACAACGAACCCTTGTGTTTTCTTTGACGGTTTATTCTTGGACTCGTCCGATTGGACACCATGGCAATGATCGTTTCATATTTATAGTGGAATATACAACTTGTTTATAAATATTCGAGTAGAGCAAGTGGTTATGGGACACGTAACTAGATTCTTATATTTACAAGCTTGGCGTAGTTTACACTAAACATGATTAAATCTGATTAATCCGACCTTTGGGTCACATCGATGATCTTCGGATCATCCATAGGAGCTTCGGCTCATGCGATCTTTGGATTTACGATGATCTTCGGATCATCTTGAGAAATTCGGTTCATTCGTTTATATCGTTGGTCTTTGGATCATTTCGTATCGGCGAGATACACAATATAATATTTTCTATTTCAAGTGAAATTGATGGGTGACATCATTTCTCATGAATATCCTCTTGTTGTTTTCTTCTATTCTATTTCATGTAGACTTGAAGGGTGACATCGTTTCTCATGAATATCCTTGTATTGATATCATGTTTCCTATTTTCATGTGGACTTGATGGGGGGGCAACATTTCTCATGAATATTCATTTGTTATTCCCCTTCTTTGGGATCTTCTAGATTTCTAATTTATTGATTTCTTGAATCTTAGCTTTAACTGACATATATGCTGTCAATTCTCGTATCGATATTAGTCTATCAAACTTAGTTTCTTTGTTATTGAGTTATCTATTTCGTGTTGACTTGATGGGCGACATCATTTCTCGCGAGTAGTCTTATTTTGATATCTTGTTAGCTACATTGCGTTAACTTGATGGGTGACATTATTTCTTCTAAATAGCTATATCTTTAAGTGCGATAATATATTAGGTAGCTTTGAGGATTTTTTTGACATATTTTATGGACATTTCCAAGACTTCACATTTATTTGTGATCATTGTTTTTAGTGCTCCCATGTTATTATCTGTTTATATCTCTATTTATATCTTAGTTTATAATGATGAGTGCAGCTAGACTGATCCGTTTATTGTTTATTCTTATAAATAATACTCGGGTCAGACCGAGTATTGCAGGTACATCTCATGACTTCTAGTGGGGACCATTCATGCCTTTTTGATATCTACATTAGAGTTGTTCTTCTTGATTATACATGTATCATAGATTTTCATGTATACTTATTCTTTTGGCTAGAGCTTGTACCTATTCTTTTGTTGTATAGTGGATTGACTATGACCATTATCTTTGTATTTATACTCATGTGTTTTATTCATATCTATTTCTGCCTTAGTGATATGAATATTTGTGTCTGGCTCTGATTTTATTGTTATGTATTTTATATTGCTTTCCGAATTATATATAGCCACTATGTAGTAGATTTGGACTTGATTTAGATGTGTCGGATTTCCTCTTGAGATTAAAAAAAATTTATACTGCATTATCCAACATATTTAACACTCGTTCAAAGCTAATACAAGGATGGTCGCTCCTCAACAGCCTTATTCGTTGGATTAGTTGACTCCATTGCTTGTAATGGCCTTGGGTAACGCGAGTATAGAGGTGGGGCGTTACACTTGGTATTAGAGCTAAGTTCAAAACGATATAAGATATTATGGTGAGGGTCATTGTCCTAAGTCTCTCTTAGGAAATCGTGTTAAGGATTTAGCTCGAGTCTTAGGACCTGTCATAACCTATCTTATACCATGATCCTTGTTTGACCAATCAAATTAATTTGAGTTCATCTTTGTGACATCTTGGCCTTGACAAACCTAGAGTCCCGTCCATTTCCAGATATAGGAATTCAAATTGTTTTCACTTGTGTTAAAATAACTTTTGGGGCTTAGTTTTGACGATTTCTAAATTATTTCATAAAACAAAATAATTTTGGCTAAGTAAAATACTAATCCGTTTGAGATTAGCTTTGCGAGGCGAAAATGAGTAAATTATTTGAATTCCTATAAGAACTATGAAATGTTTTCATTTATTAATTTATGATTAAAAATTTAGTTCATAAATAAATGGTTGCACCTCTGATTATTTATTTACAAATTTGCACCCCTATTTGGATGTAGTTTGTTCTATCGTGTTGAGTTTTGCCCATGGAGTATGTTAGGAGTTCTAATTGAGAAGTTGGACGCCACGATATCAATAAGAGTTTCTGAATCTTCAATGAGATGATTCCGACACAACCCTTATATTAAATTTTAATGATGTGCATCGCCATTGAACCATAGAATTAGCAACTTTAAATAAATAAATGGCGAGGCAAATCATTAGTATTGATTTTTAATTTGCAACCGTAGAGATTTTAATAAGATAATGATTTGAGAATGGGATATATATGACCATCGTATATATCCTTTACACCTTCATAGTTTTAATTTTTAACTATGAATTTGAGATATCTTATTTTGGTAAGGAAACTAATGCCTATCTAGGTACCTTCCCCTTTAATCTTTATGGTGATGATTACTGTGATTATCTCATTCGAGTTCTTTTGAATTGCAACCAGCTACTTTCTTTGCGTTAGAGGAACTTGAGGACACGATGTCCTTAGGTGTTATACGGCGCATATTTTATATCTAGCATGTAGTTTTTCCAAACCTAAGTTTTGTGAAAATTCTTACATGCTACCTTAAGTTTTCGTAACCCATTCATTTTGCTATCGAGATGACTTTAGTCTTCTTTGGGTAACGATTGAGTATTCTCTATTTTTCTTTTGAGTGTTACTTGTTTCAAACAAGTAATTTCGCCTTTTTGGTTGAGTAAGGAATTTAATTAAACATCTTGGTAAAAACGAGTGGGTCGACACACTTGTGTTTCCTTGTCGGTTAATTTCTGGACTTAGTCAGTTGAAATTTTCTTTCCATTTTCACATATTTAGTGGAATATACAACTTGTTCGTAAATATTCGAGTAGAGCTAGTGGTTACGGGACATATAGCTAAACTCTTATAGTTACTAGCTTGGTGTAGTTGCACTATATTTGATCTTCATATCTTTTTGACCTTTGGGTCATCTTGAGGGGTGTGTAGTCACCACTTCTGACGGAATACTATGAGGGGTGTATAGTAACCTTGTCGGACGGAATACTATGAGGGTGTATAGTCACCTTGTCAGACGGAATACTATGAGTGGTGTATAGTCCCCTCGTCGGACAGAATACTATGAGTGGTGTATATTCACCTCGTCAAATAGAATACTATGAGTGGTGTACAGTCACCTCGTCAGAAGAAACACTACGAGGGTGTTGAGCCACTTTATCTTCGGACAAAACGCTTATTCCAATTTCTTTGCGGTCTTCGGACCACCTGAGTTAGTCACCTCTTCAAACGGAACACTATAAGGGGTGTATAGTCACCTCGTCAGACGGAATACTATGAGTAGTGTATAGTCACCTCATCTTCGGGCGGAATACTATGAGTGGTGTATAGTCGCCTCGTCAGACGGAATATTATGAGTGGTGTATAGTCACCTCGTAGGAAGAAAGCACTATGGGTGGTGCGAAGTCATCTCGTCGGTGAGACGAAAAGCTTAGTTAGAATTCTTTGTGGTGTTGGACCACCTTGTCGAAAGGCAAAAAGTTCCATATGATGATTTGCCACTTTGTGGTGAAAAAGGTTGCTTATCCTTCCACCAAGTCAAAGACAAGTTGATTTGGTGTCTTTCGATTTGGAAGAGACCGCTTCTTTCTCTTGGCTCCTTCCATGCTCGTGGATGTTCAAACTCTTTCCTATCATAGTGAACAATCCCTGCATGCTTATTTATGTGTCTTGGTTGTTCGGAGTTTACGATGATTTCTTCGGATGAATTGGCATAATCACTTAAGGTCTATGTGTTATATTCCAAAAGAATCATCCATCTTCGGCATCCTTTTTCGATGATGCAATTTCATGTCGTTCTTAACGAGATTAATTTAGATTCGTTAACTTCCTTGTGTTTCTAAAATTCTCATAATAATGTGAATGACATCAACGAAAATGAGTTTCTATGGTTCACTTTACACGTGAATTTCTAAAACTTTGCACCCATTCTAAGATGGCCACCTTAATGGGTAATTGAGCTTGGAATTGATTTTTCATTTCCGTAGCTAAATCTTGTTGTGCTTAAGTCATTCCACTATTTGACTTAGCAAACGATTCTCACCAACTGCTTTTCATCGTGCACTTTTCGTCGTTGGGGTTAACAAATATTCAAATTTATTTTGTTAACCTTGATGAACCTATAATTTTAAGATCATAACCAGACTGATTTGACCTCTTGTTGATGATATGGTCGTGAATTTGAAAACTAATGTTTTCAAGTTTTACAAAATTCTTCCAACTTCTAGCATTTATCATGTTTATATGACTTAGAAGTTTTTCGTGAAATATTAGAGGACTTGACAATATTTCAAATTTGAGATTTTTGGGGTATATTGGAAACTTAAAAGTTCCAATTTATATGTTTTTGAAATATTAGAGAACGTGCTAATATTTCTTATTTTTGGCATATAACCCAGATTTTATTTCTTGATCTTGTTTCCCCAACAAGATCGCACATCCTATTCAATGTAATAAAATTTTGTAAGAATACTTTTAAGAAAATTTACAAGGGATAAAATTTTCTAGCTAAACCGAGATAGGGAATGTTCGACGATTTTGGATAGTCGATATTTCCAACCTTTTAATTCGATTGATTAATTAGTTTGTGTTGAAAACGTAAGAGTATAGGTTTATAATTTATACACTTATTGAACGTTAAACGAATTAATTAAATTTAATTAAAATCAGCTTGTCGCCTAGCTGTAGTTCGTAGATTTGAGCAATGAACTTCAAATGAGTACGCAGAATCCAATATAAGTCGGAATTCTTCGAAAATAGAATTATCCGGACCTATTGGTTATTATTTTCTAATAAAAGAAAAATATTTGAATTTCATCTTGTAGATTTTTGAGATATGAGTAAACCAAGTTTTTAGAAAAATCGCGGTAAGTAGTTCGTGATTAAAATTTAAATAAATTATTGAAAATTGAAGTTCAGAATATACAGAATTTGAGTAAGAAAATTCTAATTTCTTTAAAACACTTATGAGAAAAATAAGTTAGTTGCTCGTACATGTTCGTGACTATCATTTTAACATTATACGTATATAAACGTAAGTTATATAGCGATTTATAACTCAAAATTAAAATTTTATCGAAAATGATTGAGTTAATTTTCCTTTAAATTAGAACATGTTGATGCATAGTAGTTAAAATAATTGCGAGGACGCAATTTCTATAAGGATGGAAGTCTACAACAACCCGCATATTGAACGATAATATATTTAAATAATTTATTTAAGTATAGTGTCGTTAATTGTTAATCGAGCGTATGTCCAAAAAGTCACATTTTGCATATGGATGAATTTGGACTCGAAACCACTTCCACTGAGTCCAAAATGTCGTTCCCGACCTCAAAAAGTGTAAGCTTCGATATGTTCTGAGTTTCGGAGATTTGGCACATTGGTTGGGTCATGGTTTAGTTAACGTATCCAACATTATTAACCCACCCAAATCAGCCTATTCTCCCTCATTCTCTTCCTCTCTTTCTAACTTAAGTAAAAATGGAGGAAAAGATGGGAAATTAAAATTCCTAAGCTAGGTTTTGCAATTAGGAGCTCAAATCGAAGGGGAAATTGAAGAGGTAACCTAAGTAAGCTTCTCCATCTTCATCTTCATCTTCTTTGTTAGATCCAAAAGTGGCTCTAACACCCATATTATCTGAATTAGCAGAGATTTGTATCTAGAAATGCAAGAAAACATAGAAAACACATAAGATTTATAGTGGTTCGGCGTTAACGAGCCTATGTCCACTTTATATCTATGATTATACGTAAGATTCAAGTATAATCAATGATTTTTCTCTCAATCTCACTTGTACAATGATGATTCACTCAATAATTTCGAGCTAAGACTGATAAGAAATTATAAGATAACAGTAATGGTTGAAACAACACTTGAAACTGCCAAAAGATACTGAAAAATGCCAAGTGTTAGGCTATTTATAGGTGATTTCTTCAGGCGGATCGCGGTCATACGTGGCACAAATCCCGAGGATCTTGGACTAGCTCGTGAGAGGATGAAGAAATGGTCAAAATGGCCGTTATGGACAGATGTCATGAGAGCCGAGCCTTTCGGGTCGTGGTAGACTAGCTCATTGCCTTCACTTGAGGGCGACACTGATCGGATCGTGGAGCACTAACAAGGGTGGATCGGGTATCAGAAGGTGATCATGATCGGGGTCGTGGAAACAGCATCACGATTCGTCGAAAGGAAGGTGATCACGATCATAGTTCCTAAGGGTTTTGACGTGTGAAACTCTATATTTTCTATGTGTGTGAACCTGTAACACCCCGAATTTCGGTTAATGCTAAAATTCACAAATTAAAGAATAACTAATCCCAGATGTGGGAATTAGGGGAAACGGGTTGCACCATTGCGTTCGTCTCGGAAAAATACGCGAGATAGAGTCTGAGTTTTCGAAAATCGGAGTCCGTATGAAGAAGATATGGACGAACGAAGTTAGGCAGAAAAACCCGAAACAGGCCAGAAATGCACTGGCGCACTTGTGAAGTGCGCCAGTACAAAAATACACTGGCGCACTTGGGAAGTGCGCCCGTGTAGAGCCAGAAAACCTGCACAGTTTCTAGAGAGTTCTGTGGTTGGGTGCACCAGTTTGGGGTTTGGGCTTGGTCTTAGGGCTGGTTTCTGGAAGGTTCCGAAATCTAAGGGTCCTAATCTAATTTAGGGTTAATCTAAGGGCCTAAAACACTCACCTAATCTATAAATACACCCTAATACTACCCTAATTCATACTAAAAATAGAAATGATGCCACCATGCCGCCAAAATCAAACTTGAGAGGAACCTCCACTAGTTTATGAAGAAAGTTGCAAGCTAATCAACCTCTAATCATCATCTTCTTCTTGTATAGCAACTAGTTCTACTACATAAGCTTGCTAATCTTGGTTTTGGTGAGTTCCTATAGCTTTAATAATCAATTGTTAAATTGATTATGGTAGGATGTGATAAGACATGGCTATGTTTGTGGATAAATGTGTTTATGCAAGTTTGTATGATATGTGTTTTGCAAGTTTTATGCTAATGCAAGTTTAATGCCATGTTTTATGATGCAAAACACTATGTTGAACATTTATGCATATGTAACATGTTATGCAAACTATATGTGAGAGTATATGCAAGTTATATGTAACATGATATGCAAGTTATGCATGTGGTTTTATGCATGCTAAGTGTTTGGTTTTATGCATGCCAAGTATGTGGTTTTGTGCATGCTAAGTATTTGGTTTTATGCATGCTAAGTGTTTGGTTTTATGCAAGTTTGTCTCTTTTTATGATATGCATAATATATGCAAGTTTGTCTCTAAGTATGGCATGTTATGCAAGTTCATATGCAAGTTCATATGCAAGTTATGATGCAAGTTCATATGCAAGTTATGATGCAAGTTCATATGCAAGTTTATGTGCAAGTTCATATGCAAGTTGTCTCTTTTATGATATGCATAATGCAAGTTTGGGTTAAATACTAGTTGGGTTTAATGTATGTTCATATATGCAAGTTGACACCTTTTGAACCCATGATAAAGTTACATGCTATGTTGGCTAAACCCATGACCTTTGTGATGAATCGTCCCTTTATTATGTCACGTTACGAGAACGAATTACGTGGGGAACGATGGGGTTAATATGCATCTTAATAAAATGATGTGGAATGGGTATGCTTAAGAGTAACATAAATTAAATGGACATAATTGGGAATTTACCTATTGAGTTAGGTCTACCCATATTATGGAGTTGGGAATTTACCTATTGAGTTAGGTCTACCCATACTACGGAGTTGGGAATTTACCTATTGAGTTAGGTCTACCCATATTCTGGAAAACATGATTAATTAATTAGGGATAATTAATATAAATTAGGAGGGTGATTAATTAGGTGTAATTAATCGACTAAGACACGAGGTTGGACTCAGTTGTAGCGTAAAACTGCCCGGACCCAACCGGCTTAACCAGTTGCTACAAATGTTAGCCCAATGTGAGAGGTCTTAGGCACAAATTAAATACGTGATTAAAGTAAAGACACGAGGTTAGACCCTTTTTATGACGTAAGGCTGCCCGGACCCAACCGGCATATCCAGCAGTCATAAAAGACGGTCTAATGTGAGAGGTCTTTATGAGGTCATGATCTTAATTAATTAATTAAGAAACACTTAACCATATTAGCATGTAGAGGGACATGAGGGGTTAAGTGAGTGCCTTGGGTGGCATGTGGAAATTTAGTGGGTTGCCTTGGGTGGCAATAGAAAATACGATTAGAATACTTAACCAAAGAGGAACATGTAATTAAACATGGGTAAAGGGTTAAGTAAGTGCTTTGGGTGGCATGTGGAAATCTAGTGGGTGCCTTAAGTGGCAATTGATATATGATTAGATGACTTAACCAAACCTTAACATGTAGGTGGGCAAGATTATAAAAGGGGTTAAGTGGGATACACTAGATAAAATAACAAGCTTAGGTGGTAGCTTGTGGGGGCCCATTTCAACCAATATCCCAACGTATCTTAGTGGGCTCGACTCTAGTCGAGTGACGGGACACGCATATTGGGCTAGACTATAAGAGGCCAAAATGGGTTAGCGGTGGCAACGCATGACCAACGGGTTTCATATGCGTGTGTGGACCCAGGCTGGTAAATAAGACGTTGTTGCATCGTGTAGATATAAGCCGTGCACCGTTAGTTTTATCAGGTTGCCACGTTGGGGAATGGTACACCCCACGGTGGGGCCAGCACGGGTATCTACGTTAGGGAGACGATCGAATGGGGAGTAGCGTGTACACCTAGTGGATTGTAGGGCCCCGTGGCGTCTACTTAGTCACCTAGGGGTACACGAGAACTATTAAGTTAATTTTATAAGTCCATGGGTGGGATCAACCTTTAAGTTAGGAATGATTGGTGTGGTGCAGTGTAGGAATTACCCTTGGGTGGGTAGATCTGGGGTGGTGTAATCTAGTAATTATCCTTGGGTGGATAAATGCATCTTTTCGGTTATCTTAGTACATCCTGTGTTTAGTTGGCTACTTAGTGTGGTCATTATCCCCAGAGGTACCGTACCTTGTTTATATCATACCCTAATTACTTTAATGATTGTATTGTTAGGGTTATAGGGCTCACTCAGACTTATGTCTGACCCCGTTGTTTTTATCTTTTTTTCCAACCCTCAGGTTTTCAGAGTGGGCCTAGCACTAGTGGGCTTTGATCAGACTGCTTTATCTATCTTTTGGAGCTTGGACCGTGGATGTAAAGCTCAGTTTATCGTTTCTATTATGGCTATTAGGTTATGTAGTAGGATTATGTACTTTCATTTTTATCAGGATGGATATTATGTACTTGACTCTTATTTATGGTTTTGGTGTAACCAAACATGTTTTACTTTCCGCTGAAATGAAATGATGTTTTAAATTCTCAAGTATTACTTATATCTGTCTTGTTGTAATTTTTCTGTTCTATATTCACTTAAAATACTCCACCGATGTTATGGCATTCCCTTAGTGAGTGACCGTAGCGGGTGTGGGGTGTTACACGTGGTATCAGAGCTTAAGGTTACCAGAACAGATAATTTTTTTAGGAAAAACTATTTTCTAAGAATATTTTTGAAAAGAGTATTTTCAAAAACATGTCTTTTAAGAGAAAAGTTTTTGAAAGAAAAGCATAATCCCCAATAGCCATATCTATATCTTTCGAATTCTCCGTTTTGAATCTATTCCTCTCTCGTTTTGAGTTTCCCCTCCGCGTATAGATGACCTTTCTAAGATAGATAAGAACGGAAAACCACTTTAAGGGACTTAGACGTTAGTCAGATTAGAAGTTGGTTCAAGAAGGAGGAGGACTGGTAGGTATCTATTGGATAGACGAAGGGAGGAAGGCTCAAATAGTTGTTTGGTTAATGAAGGATGAAACCTCATTGGTGGGAGGTTACGAGTGGAGAATGGGATGAAGAAGGCGAGTAGTTATCCTTTTGAGAGGAATAGGACACCTTATTAGGATTGTCCAAAGAGGCATGGGCAAGGTATGGAATCTCCTGGAGGGTAGTTGTATTCCCTCGCGGCTAGTGTACCAGATGGGGATAGGACCGTCTAGGTTGGAATTAGGATTTCTTTATTATACGGTTCGAACTTTATTTGATTCTGACGCATCGAGTTCGTTTATCTCATCATTATTAGTTGAGTCACTGCACTTAGACACCAGTTTGGTAGATGATCCCTTAGTTGTTTCAAACCCAATTGGGGCTCCATGATGTGTTTGGGTTTGAAAGTTTCTATACTTAGCGTTGAGTTTAGATGTGATGCTTTTTGGGCTTCACGGGCTATGGGTTAGTTTGGGCATGGACTGGTTATCCAGTAGGGGTGCCGTTCTTGATTTTGAAGGGAGAGTTGTTAGGCTTATGACCCGTTTGGGTAACACTCTCGAGATCTCTTGTAATCCCATGGAATCTGTTATGCTAAGTTATCTAGAATCGCTTGACACGTCGGTCGAGAGTTTGCGATCTGTTAGAGTGGTCCGGGAATACTCGAATGTGTTTGAGGAGGTGAAGGGCTTACCTCCGGAGCGGGAGATTGACTTCCGAATATATCTGGTAGACAATGTTAAACCTGTATCTTTACCAGTGCGCCACATGGACCCTCGCGAGAGGAGGGAACTCCATAAACTAGTAGGGGAGTTGCTTGAGAAGGGGTCCATAAGACAAAGTATATCGGAGTGGGGTGCTCCAGTAGTTTTTGCTACGAAGGCGGATGGGTCCCTCAGACTTTGTGTAGGCTAAAGAGAACTAAATAAACTCACAAAGAAGAATAGACACCCATTGCCGAGGATTGATGATCTCTTTGATCAGTTGGTTGGCGCCTCAGTATTTTCGCAGTTGGACTCAGCCACGGGGTTTCGTCAGTTGAGAGTGGCTGAGGATAGTATAGAGAAGATTGCCTTTAGGACTCCGAATGGTTTTATGAGTTGTTGGTGATGCCATTTGGTTAGATGAACGCCTCCGCATACTTTGTTGATTTGATGAGAAGGGTGTTCAGGGAGTACCTAAATAAGTTCGTGATGATCTTGGTGGATGACATCTTGGTCTTTTCTAGGGGCGAAATAAGTTTTCGTATGTGCTCAATAGGTTGAGCAAAGCCCGTTATGGGATAAACGGTGGTTTTGGAGCGAGACTGGCAAGGACATCCAGAGTTGGACAAGGGCTTAATTATTTAGCCGTTTTTACTAGTATCATCTCACGTAGGTCGTCTGAATTCGAAGGAGGTATCCCTTGGGTGTTAGTCTGATATTGGTTTAGGCCTTCGGGGCTTGCATTTGGGGGATGTCGAGTTCGACTAGGGTGGTTTGCGTGAGAGATGGATAGTTGTGACGATTTTGCATGGGAGAATATCCTGATTTTCTCTAGAAGTGGAGAAAAGCATGCCCTACATCTTAGGGAAGTGTTGGAGACTCTTTGAGCGCATTGTCTTAAGACAACAAAGGTGGATGGAATTCTTAGCATCCTATGAGTTTGAGATAGCGTATACCCCTGGCAAGGGTAACGTGGTGGCAGACGCCTTAAGCAGAAAAAGGCTGTCCTTGAGTCCATTGTTCGTGGAATGGCGAAGCTTGGAGTTTAATTCTATGTTAGACTTTAGACCTTCCGTTGACTTTGTAGCCGGTTTGCTAGCCTCCTTGGAGGTTAGGCCTACTCTTTTGGGGCGGATTGGCGAGGCACAGCGAGACGACCCACAGTTGGTTGAGTTAGTAGAGAAGCTCATAAGGGGGGGAGTCGTCCAGCCATTTGAGTAGGTACACCCTAGATGGTAAGGGGTGGTTGCGTAGTGACGGTAGACTTTGTGTACCGCAAGACGAGGGTCTGAGGAAGGCTATACTTGATGATGCACATCGGTCGAAGATGACCATTCATCCTGGTAGAGACAAGATGAGTTTTCTTTTTGGGCCGGTATGAAGAAAGATGTGGCCGAGTATGTGGCTAGATGCTTGGTGTGCTAGCAAAGGAAAGCGGAGCAAAGGAAACCCGATGGGTTTCTACACCCATTGGAAGTTCCGCAATGGAAGTGGGATAGTGTCTCGATGGATTTCATCGATGGGTTACCGAGATCGAGGAAGGGCAATACGGGAATTTGGGTTGTGGTAGACAGACTTACCAAGAGTGCCCATTTTATACCCGTGAAGAGTAAGAGGACCGCTCCATGGCTTGCTTCAGTCTATGTTAGAGAGATTGTTAGGTTGCATGGCGTACCATCCAGCATTGTGAGTGATCGAGATCCTATCTTCATTAGTGAGTTTTGGAGAAGTTTGCAAGAGGCGGTAGGGACTCAGTTGTGTTTGAGCGCCGCATATCATCCTCAGACGGACGGTCAGACCGAGAGGGTGAACCGTATCTTAGAAGATCTCTTGAGGCTTTGTATCTTGGATTTTGGAGGTACATGGGAAGAACATCTTCCTTTGGTGGAGTTCGCATACAATAACAGCTTTCAGTCTAGTATTGGCATGGCACCTTTCGAAGCTCTTTATGGAAGGCCTTGTCGATCTCCTACATGTTGGTGGGAATCTACGGATAAGATCTTGCTTGGGCCAGATATGGTTAGAGAGACTTCAGAGAAGATTGATTTGATTCGAAGAAGGATGAAAGCAGCGCAGGATAGGCAAAAATCTTATGCGGATCGGAGAAAGACGGATCTTGAGTTTGAGGTTGGGGACATGGTTTTTGTCAAAGTATCTCCGTTGAGAAATGTTGTTCGCTTTGGGTCCATTGGGAAGTTAGCACCGAGGTCTTTTGGGCCGTTTCCTATTAAGGAAAGGATTGGACGGATGGCATATAGGGTGGAGTTGCCCGACAGACTTAGTGGTGTTCATGATGTATTCCATGTATCACATTTGAGGAAGTGCTTACATGAGACCGCAGAGGTTGTAGAGCCGAGCTTGCTTAGAGATGTAGAGGTAGAGCGTGATGCGACGATTCGACGAGCTCCTACTCGCATCCTTGGGTCAGAAACTAGGAAGTTGAGGAACAGAGAAGTTCAGCTAGTTAAAGCGCAATGGGGAGAAGACGAGGGCAATTCTACTTGGGAGACGGAAGCGAAGATGCGTTCTTTGTACCCATTTCTTTTTGAGAGTATGTCTTTTAACTTCTCCTTTATCGCTTGTCTAGTACTTATCTTATCTTTAGTATGTCCTCTCATTAGTACCTTTGACCTTTAGATAGGGTAAACCTATGGATGAAACATGTGTTTGAGACATGTTATGTTTGATGGATGCATGTGGATGCAAGTGGTTGCTAGTGGTTGCTCGTGGATGCGTGTATACACACTCTAGGCACTAGATCGGCTCAATCACTTCATATTGCATATTGCATAAAATTGTGTGTAGGAAGCTATATTTATGGATGTATAATGATTGTGTTATCATATGGATGATGCATTTTGGTGAATGATTGTGCACTCATATAGATATTGTATGTGTCGATAGGGTTCTCTCGCATACATAATGGATGCATGGCACTATCATGGTTTGCATATGTTCATACATTAGATAGGGAACATGTACACACACTTTTTGCATATGCTCATACATCATTAGAAATTGTTTTAAGGACAATGGATGCCCGTGTTTGATGGATTGAGTAGATGGTCGTTTGGATGGTAGGATATGCATTCTCCTTAGCTTAGAGATTTCGGGGACGAAATCCTTTAAGGAGGGGAGAATGTAACACCCCGAATTTCGGTTAATGCTAAAATTCACAAATTAAAGAATAACTAATCCCAGATGTGGGAATTAGGGGAAACGGGTTGCACCATTGCGTTCGTCTCGGAAAAATACGCGAGATAGAGTCTGAGTTTTCGAAAATCGGAGTCCGTATGAAGAAAATATGGACGAACGAAGTTAGGCAGAAAAACCCGAAACAGGCCAGAAATGCACTGGCGCACTTGTGAAGTGCGCCAGTACAAAAATACACTGGCGCACTTGGGAAGTGCGCCCGTGTAGAGCCAGAAAACCTGCACAGTTTCTAGAGAGTTCTGTGGTTGGGTGCACCAGTTTGGGGTTTGGGCTTGGTCTTAGGGCTGGTTTCTGGAAGGTTCCGAAATCTAAGGGTCCTAATCTAATTTAGGGTTAATCGAAGGGCCTAAAACACTCACCTAATCTATAAATACACCCTAATACTACCCTAATTCATACTAAAAATAGAAATGATGCCACCATGCCGCCAAAATCAAACTTGAGAGGAACCTCCACTAGTTTATGAAGAAAGTTGCAAGCTAATCAACCTCTAATCATCATCTTCTTCTTGTATAGCAACTAGTTCTACTACATAAGTTTGCTAATCTTGGTTTTGGTGAGTTCCTATAGCTTTAATAATCAATTGTTAAATTGATTATGGTAGGATGTGATAAGACATGGCTATGTTTGTGGATAAATGTGTTTATGCAAGTTTGTATGATATGTGTTTTGCAAGTTTTATGCTAATGCAAGTTTAATGCCATGTTTTATGATGCAAAACACTATGTTGAACATTTATGCATATGTAACATGTTATGCAAACTATATGTGAGAGTATATGCAAGTTATATGTAACATGATATGCAAGTTATGCATGTGGTTTTATGCACGCTAAGTGTTTGGTTTTATGCATGCTAAGTATGTGGTTTTGTGCATGCTAAGTATTTGGTTTTATGCATGCTAAGTGTTTGGTTTTATGCAAGTTTGTCTCTTTTTATGATATGCATAATATATGCAAGTTTGTCTCTAAGTATGGCATGTTATGCAAGTTCATATGCAAGTTATGATGCAAGTTCATATGCAAGTTATGATGCAAGTTCATATGCAAGTTATGATGCAAGTTCATATGCAAGTTATGATGCAAGTTCATATGCAAGTTATGATGCAAGTTCATATGCAAGTTTATGTGCAAGTTCATATGCAAGTTGTCTCTTTTATGATATGCATAATGCAAGTTTGGGTTAAATACTAGTTGGGTTTAATGTATGTTCATATATGCAAGTTGACACCTTTTGAACCCATGATAAAGTTACATGCTATGTTGGCTAAACCCATGACCTTTGTGATGAATCTTCCCTTTATTATGTCACGTTACGAGAACGAATTACGTGGGGAACGATGGGGTTAATATGCATGTTAATAAAATGATGTGGAATGGGTATGCTTAAGAGTAACATAAATTAAATGGACATAATTGGGAATTTACCTATTGAGTTAGGTCTACCCATATTATGGAGTTGGGAATTTACCTATTGAGTTAGGTCTACCCATACTACGGAGTTGGGAATTTACCTATTGAGTTAGGTCTACCCATATTCTGAAAAACATGATTAATTAATTAGGGATAATTAATATAAATTAGGAGGGTGATTAATTAGGTGTAATTAATCGACTAAGACACGAGGTTGGACTCAGTTGTAGCGTAAAACTGCCCGGACCCAACCGGCTTAACCAGTTGCTACAAATGTTAGCCCAATGTGAGAGGTCTTAAGCACAAATTAAATACGTGATTAAAGTAAAGACACGAGGTTAGACCCTTTTTATGACGTAAGGCTGCCCGGACCCAACCGGCATATCCAGCAGTCATAAAAGACGGTCTAATGTGAGAGGTCTTTATGAGGTCATGATCTTAATTAATTAATTAAGAAACACTTAACCATATTAGCATGTAGAGGGACATGAGGGGTTAAGTGGGTGCCTTGGGTGGCATGTGGAAATCTAGTGGGTTGCCTTGGGTGGCAATAGAAAATACGATTAGAATACTTAACCAAAGAGGAACATGTAATTAAACATGGGTAAAGGGTTAAGTAAGTACTTTGGGTGGCATGTGGAAATCTAGTGGGTGCCTTAAGTGGCAATTGATATATGATTAGATGACTTAACCAAACCTTAACATGTAAGTGGGCATGATTATAAAAGGGGTTAAGTGGGATACACTAGATAAAATAACAAGCTTAGGTGGTAGCTTGTGGGGGCCCATTTCAACCAATATCCCAACGTATCTTAGTGGGCTCGACTCTAGTCGAGTGACGGGACACGCATATTGGGCTTGACTATAAGAGGCCAAAATGGGTTAGCGGTGGCAACGCATGACCAACGGGTTTCATATGCGTGTGTGGACCCGGGCTGGTAAATAAGACGTTGTTGCATCGTGTAGATATAAGCCGTGCACCGTTAGTTTTATCAGGTTGCCACGTTGGGGAATGGTACACCCCACGGTGGGGCCAGCACGGGTATCTACGTTAGGGAGCCGATCGAATGGGGAGTAGCGTGTACACCTAGTGGATTGTAGGGCCCCGTGGCGTCTACTTAGTCACCTAGGGGTACGCGAGAACTATTAAGATAATTTTATAAGTCCATGGGTGGGATCAACCTTTAAGTTAGGAATGACTGGTGTGGTGTGCAGTGTAGGAATTACCCTTGGGTGGGTAGATCTGGGGTGGTGTAATCTAGTAATTATCCTTGGGTGGATAAATGCGTCTTTTCGGTTATCTTAGTACATCCTGTGTTTAGTTGGCTACTTAGTGTGGTCATTATCCCCAGAGGTACCGTACCTTGTTTATATCATACCCTAATTACTTTAATGATTGTATTGTTAGGGTTATAGGGCTCACTCAGACTTATGTCTGACCCCGTTGTTTTTATCTTTTTTTCCAACCCTCAGGTTTTCAGAGTGGGCCTAGCACTAGTGGGCTTTGATCAGACTGCTTTATCTATCTTTTGGAGCTTGGACCGTGGATGTAAAGCTCAGTTTATTTTTTCTATTATGGCTATTAGGTTATGTAGTGGGATTATGTACTTTCATTTTATCAGGATGGATATTATGTACTTGACTCTTATTTATGGTTTTGGTGTAACCAAACATGTTTTACTTTCCACTGAAATGAAATGATGTTTTAAATTCTCAAGTATTACTTATATCTGTCTTGTTGTAATTTTTCTGTTCTATATTCACTTAAAATACTCCACCGATGTTATGGCATTCCCTTAGTGAGTGACCGTAGAGGGTGTGGGGTGTTACAGAACCCTGGTGGCTTTGTCAAAAACTAGCCAACATTTTGCCCCCTCGAAGTATGTTTTATCAAGGATGGAACATGCTTCGAAATTACTGAGCCATCTTCTCATGAAGCGATGTGAATCAAAAATCGTGTCTGCCTGAAATGTCGTCTTGCTCCAGGAAGTTGTGTTCTTTGACTGGTATAAATATCGGGTTAAATCATCAATCATTTCTTTGTTCATCGAGTGGTTTTCATCTCTTGAGTTTCTGGAGATACTGCTATCAAATTGCCAGGTAAGTTTTAAAAATTTTTGTAAGAAGCATCATTTAGTAACTTTTGAATTTCTGCAAATACGAAACTCTGCCTTTCCGATCCATTGGTCATGTTTGGACTCAGATCGCCACTTCGAGCCACGAGCCGTGGTTGACTACCCCACACTTTCCAGTAGAAACGTCCCATAGGCCCGAGCATTCATGGCCCAGCAGGCTCGAGACGAGTCTTTGTGAACGTTCACGACCTGTGAGCCTCCAAGACCTGTATGAGACAAAAAATGGGATACCAAGGGCCACTGTGACACCTATATAAGCTGGCCCACCGTCCACCTTTCCCTTCTTCTTTTCACTTTACTGCCGCTACTTCAAAAATGATTTGGTGGAAACTAATTTTCCAACTCCTCTTTGTTTTCTCGAATTCCAATAGGTAAATTAACCACTGTTTTTACTTATGGTAATTTAGAATTTACCATCGACCTCCTCTCCCCATTCCATATTTTCTTCTTCACCTTCTCTGATCGTCAACCTGTAACACCCCGTATTTTCAATGGACATTAAAATAGCAAATGAAGGTATACTTTATTTTTAAGAGAAGAATTAGGGGAAACGAGTTATGATGCGTTCATCTCGAAATTCTACTTGAGATGGAGTCCAAATTTGCGTAAGTCGGACTCCGTATGAAGAAGTTATGGCACTTAGAAGTTTCAGGAATTTAGAATAAAAACCAGCCCGAATTCAAATTTAACGTTTCGAAATTCAAATCACACATCGAACAGGGAGGGAAATTTCCCTCCCAGGACCCAGGTCGACCTGGGGGTCGACCTGGGTAGAACAGGTCGACCATGGGGTCCACCTCCCCTCTATTCCAGATCCGTGGACAGATTCGTTTTTCTGTATTTGGACGCCCGTTCTGACCAAATTCGTTGCGCCTAAGCTATTTAAACACCCTCAAACCTCACTTTCTCTCCACATAACTTCATTACGCCTATACTCTACCCTAACTCATATCAAAATAAATCTAAGACGGGGTTATGCTGCTCAAGTCCTTCGTAGAAATCAAGTTAGAATTCAAGTAGAGATTCAAAAGCTAATTCAATAACTTCAACAACTATTTTTAAGAATCAAATTAAATCTAAATTAGAAGAACAAATAGTCTACTTCAAGGGAGAGCTATTCAGTTTCAGAATACAGATCCCAGAACTCAAGACCCTTCTGTAATTTGTAAGTTCACGTTACTTCCAAAAATAAAAGTTAATTGTGATTCTGACATTGTAATAAATCCAGATCTGAGATTATGTCCATTTTCTATATCCTTTGGATCTATCTCATTGATAATATTATGTCCATTCTTTGTCTCTTCTTTCTTTCTTCCCTTTTTGTTTTTAGCCTGGCTAATACGAGCCTGAGCCAGATCTCATAATAGATGAACGTACGTTGGAAATAAAATTGGGCATAAAATATGATTTGGACATAACCAGCACTAAAATTTGGGAAAAGCGTTAAATTGTGTATAATTAGGCATAATTGAGTTGTATTCAAAACATAAAGTATTGGACATATGACTTGAGATTTGAGGCATAAAGCATTGAACATATGACTTGAGATTTGAGGCATAAAGTATTGGACATATGACTTGAGATTTAAGGCATAAAATATATTGGATATATAACTTGGGATTTAGGCCGTAAATTGAACTGTAAACATATAAGTTCAAGTTATTTTCAGACTTAAACATCTAATAGTGATTTTGGCATGTAATGAAATGGATCTAAGTCCATGATTGATGATAGGATAAATCTTTTAGGTTAATTCCTATGTTTCTATTGAATCAATGGTTTACATGCCTAGGAAGTTATTATTCAATCATGCCTGTCTTTGCTGGACATCTGGTATATAATCCTTTTAGATTCATGATGTTATTTATATCAGATGTATCTTTGTTATACCCCAACTCTAACAGATCTGCAATCCTTTTAGGTCCAAAATATTATATTTGACAGATCTACCATTTTAATGCCTGTTTTATGCCTACTCTCGTTTATGTTTCTCTTTCATCCCCTTTATTTTATGAATCTAGATTAACCTCGGATCTAGACCGAAACTTATTATACGTGCGATTGGAAAGCGGGGGTATTGGGGAATAGTCTATTTGGTAATGAGGGAACATAATTTTGTAACTTATGATTTGGGGCATAATTGTCTTTGTTGCGAACTTGGGGTAAATTGGAATATTAAACCTAGATTTGGCGCAAACTGTAAATTGGAATATTAATCTAGATTGGGCATAACCATTGGTTGAGATGCCAAAGAATAATGTATATTGGGATATTAGGGCGTGACTATTAGTACAAACTTGGGAAGATTAGATGTAGTCTAATTTGAGAAATAACTCGAAAACTTGAATTTGTGGGCTATAAATTGCAATTAGCTTTGTTGGGCATAACTTGAGAATTGGAATATGACTGGTTGGGATAATTAGCATATAAATCTAGACTTGGACATTTAAGGAAAATGTGGCATAATATGAAATTGACAACAATTGTGAATAATTTACATATAATCTGTAAATACGTAAATTAGTGAAAAGATGAATATGCCTAACCCGAGGTTAGATTGAGTTGTGGTGTAAAACTGCCCGGAACCGCCTGGTGCATCCAGTAACCACAACAACACCTATCTAATGTGAGAGGTTAGTGCATCATGCCCAAGAAAAACCCAAGGTTAGATTGAGTTGTTGTGTAAAACTGCCCGACACATCCAGTAACTGCAACAACACATATCTAATGTGAGAGGTTGGTGCACTAATAAATTAATTAATGCTAATGAACAAGACATGCTAAGAAATGACCAGGGTTAAGTATTGAGAACACTTAACCAATATAACAAGATGAATGACTGCGGTTAAGTAATGAGAACACTTAACCAATATAACAAGATGAATGACTGCGGTTAAATAATGAGAACACTTAACCAAGATAATAAGATGAATGGCTAGGGTTAAGTTAATGGGAAACACTTAACCAGTATAGCGTGATGAATGGGTAGGGTTAAGTAATAAGAAACACTTAACCAATATAACTTGATTTCTGGTAAGGTTAAGTTAAAACAAGAGGGCAACACTTAACCAATATAACTTGATTTGTGGTAGGATTAAGTTGACACAAGAAGGCAACACTTAACCAAAGTAACATGACAAGTTGGTGGGTTAAGTTTACTTGAATTGATTGATGACACTTAACCAATACAACATGATGAACACATGGGGTTAAGTTAACAAGAAACACTTAACCAATATGACATGATGTGCGGGAGGGTTTAGTACATGTCAGGTTGGTGGGTAATATTAGTACATATAGGCCCACACACTTAACCGTTAAATAAACATGCTTGTACCAATGGGAGGGTTAATTGCATCTCATATATGTGGGTAGTATATATAGGCCCACAAACTTAACCGTTAAATAAACATGCTTGAATCGATGGGAGGGTTAAGTACTTCTCGTGTAGGTTGGTAATATTAGTACATATAGGCCCACAAACTTAATCGTTAAGAAAACATGTTAGAATCGGTAGGAGGGTTAAATACATCTTGTGTGGGTGGATAATATTTGTATATATAGGCCCACAAACTTATCCAGTAGGAAACACTAGTAACGGGGACCCATTTCAGTAGTAACCCACATAGATGTATCATGGTACCTTGAAACTAGGCAGGGTAGGGCACGATTACCAGGCTGATTATAAGCGGTCAAAACAGCGGCAGGGGGTACGTCAGTGTAGGTTCCGACGGTTTACGGGTGTGCACCTACTCCGGAGTGGGAAAAAGAAGGCACTGAGTACCAGTAGTTATACACTGTCCATGTTGAATCGTGTCGGCTTGCTATCATAAGGATTGATACACCTTATGGTGGGACCAACACAGGGTATCTACACGAAAGAGAGGGCCGATTGACACAGACACATGGAACACTAATTCAAGTAAAGAGCCGATAGATAGGGTAGTAAGGGTACATCTAACATGTTCATGGCAATTAGGCTGATTGAGGTGGAATCCTCACGATAGATGAACACCTAAAGGCTACTACAATTACGGGGATTGGGATCACGTTATAATTTTATACAGATTCTAGTTGGGACACTAGTTAGGTGGGCAGAGATAGATATAGAAATCAGAATAACAAAGTAGTAGCGAAGTAGAGAAAGAGTAGAAGCACATTCAGTTTATCTTGCCTTATCAGACCTTATGCTTATCCTATGTTATCTTGTTATCCCTGTTATCACGGTATTGTCTTATATTCATTTTATTCATGTCATGATGCTTTTGCCTGTTTATATGTTGAAAGTCACTGGACTTACCAGACTTATGTCTGTCCTAGTTTTGTTTCGCCTCCTTTCTTCTGTTCCCCCCTTCCCCCAGGTTTACAGGGAGGAAATGTTACCACTTAGCTTAGTTTTCTTTCCAAGCTCGAAGATAGTCGATGTATTGCTTTGGACTCTCTCTTTTACTGCTATGGCTGGTTCATGCTTTATTGGGGAATATCATTGTTGTTTTTATGCTTCTTTTATACATGGAAGTTTTTTTCAAGACAAAAGTTTTATGTATTACATTTAAGTATGATTGAGAAAATTGTTTGTAAAAGCTTGACTGAATTAAGTTGTTTATAAAATGACTTTATTTTCCACTGCTTTATTTGTCTATCTTGTAATTTATCTGCATCTTTTACCTAAAATGCTCCACCAAAGTTAAGGCATTCCCTTTGTGAGTGACCTTAATTGAGATGGGGTGATTCACTTGGTATCAGGGCTGAAGGTTATCGGATCAGATAAAAGATTTGAAAAATTATTTTCAAAACGGTTTTAAAAGAAGCATTTTCAAATGAAAAGTTTTGTTTTAAAGGCATATTCCCCAAAGCCATATGAACTATCTTTTGATCCTCTGTTTGAATCCTTGTTTCCTTCTTTCCTGAGTCTCCGGGGCTCCTGGCTTTCTGGGAGGTAACCTCATCGCGGCATGGTTCCGTAGGCTCGACGAGACTATGACACTTGTCAAAGGGCAAATGAGTGTCCAACTTCCATTCATAGCCATTGTAGTTTCACCTGCGGCTAATTTTCTTTCGAGCTTTGTAGGATTTTCCATGCGATGGAGGCAGCTTTCTAGAGACTTGTCAACGTGTTACACAAGGATAATAAAGATGAGACTGAGGGAGTTTTGCTAAGGAGCACAACCCAAGGATGAGGAACTCATGGATATAGACTTGGTTCACAAAGGAGGGGAGGAAAGAATAATAAAACCTGAAACAAGAGGAAGTATCTTTATTTTAGTATAACGGGTCGTATAATTAAGGACAAGGGAAAGAACAAAAGAACAGGATTTTCAGGAGGGCAAGTGCATGCTCCCACTGCCAGTGTACCTGAGAGAGAGGTAGCGGTTTCTATTGAAAGAGTTTAGTTTTTCCTTTTTGATCATCCTGTTAGTACTCTTTTGATTTTAGCGCTTCACATTTGTTTATATCTGCTTCCATAGTTGAGTCTCTGCACCCTAGAGCTTGTATAGTAGAAGATCCCATTATTGTCTCAAATCCAATTTGTGGTTCGGCTCATTTATCTTTGGTTGGTAAGGATTTGAGATACTTATGTTTTTTGTTTCATGGGCTACGGGTTGATTCTAGGCATGGATTAGCTAGTAGTAATCGTGAAAGGAGGGTAGTTAGACTTTCGACTTTCCTCAGGAATACCCTCGAAATTTCGTGCGGTCCTAAGGGATCAGTTTGTCTTAGCTACCTAGAATCACTTTATGTATCTATCGATGATTTTTCGATCCGTTGGAGTAGTCCATGAGTACGCAGATGTTTTTGATTAAGGTTAGGGGTTCGTCCCCTAAAACATGAGGTAGACTTCCATATATATATAGTTGACAATGTAAAGCCAGTTATGCGATCAACGATAGTTTTAGAGCAAGATTGGCGGGGATAGCCAGAGTCGGTTAAGTGCTCAATTGTTTGGTTGTTTTGCTAGTATCATCTCACATAAGTCGTCCAAATTCGAAGGAGGTATTCCTTCGGTGCTTGTTTGATATTGGTTTAGGCCTTTAGGGCTTGTACTTAAGGAATGTCAAGTTCGACTAGGATGGTTTGCGTGAGAGATATCGACCCTCAGATTTGTGACATGATGGGTAAGCTAAGTAGAAGAGAGACGTTTAATCATCTTAGTATACACATTTGGTTTCATGGTTAACATTTGTTTATCTTAGAAAGATAGTTCGACTACATTGGATAACCTCTAGCATAGTAAGTGATCGTGGTCCTCTATTTACTAGTGGGTTTTGGAAATGGAGGTTAAGAAGCTTTGCAACCGTGAAGTTAAATTAGTTAAGGTACAGTGGAGTGAAGCTCAAGAAGGTGCAACTTAGAAGACTGAAGACTAGATACGCGCATCATACCTTTTTTGAGGGTATATCCTTGATTCCACTTTTTCTGTAATATTTATTTTGCATGCTAGTCTTTATCTTTTAGGTATATCCTCTCGGTCCTATCCTCGATCCTTAGGTAGAGACCAATGGATGTAAACATGTATTTGAAACATGTTACGACTGATGGTTGCAAGTGGTTGCAAGTGGCTGCTAGTGGATGCTCGTGGATGCATATACACACACATTAGGCACTAGATCAGCTCAGTCACTTTCATATTGCATTTGCATATGATTGTATTTGTATATGGATTGAAACTTGATGTGTTTTTATATGGATGTCACATATGGATGAGTGAATATGCACATATATAGTATTTACATGATTAGGGATATTTGCATACATGTTGGACGCATGACACTCATGATTCGCATTAAGGAGGTCAACTGGATTAGTAGACCGCCTGATTTTGCATTAGACAAGAGACATATGCACACACTCTGCATATGTTCATACGGCATTAGAAACCTTTTTAGGACAATGGATGCCTGTGATTGAACGGTGGAGTAGATGGTTATTAGATGGTAGGATATATGTTCTTCCAAACCTAAAGATTTTAGGGACGAAATCCTTTAAGGAGGGGAGAATGTAACACCCCGTATTTTCAGTTGAAATTAAAATAACAAATTAATATATACTTAGTTTTTAAGTTAAGAGTTAGGGGAAACGGGTTACGCCATTGCGTTAGTCTCGAAATTCTGCTTGAGATAGAGTCCGAGTTTGCATAAATAGGACTCCATATGAAGAAGTTATGGCACTTAGAAGTTTCAGGAATTTAAAATAAAAACCAGCCCGAATCCAAATTTAAAGTTTCGAAATTCAAATCACACATCAGGGCTGAGCAAGAAATTTCCCACCCAGGACCCAGGTCGACCTGGGGGTCAACCTCCCCCCTTTTCCAGATCCGTGGACAGATTCATTTCTCCTCAGCTATTTAAACACCCTCAAACCTCACATTCTCTCCACAAAACTTCATTATGCCTATACTCTACCCTAATTCATATCAAAATAAATCTAAGATGGGGTTATGCTGCTCAAGTCCTTCGTAGAAATCAAGTTAGAATTCAAGTAGAGATTCAAAAGCTAATTCAACGACTTCAAAAAACTATTTTTAAGAATCAAATCAAATCTAAGTTAGAATAACAAATAGTCTACTTTAAGGGAGAGCTGTTCAGTTTCAGAATACAGATGCCAGAATTCAAGACCCTTCTGTAATTTGTAATTTCACGTTACTTTCAGAAATAAAAGTTAATTGTGATTTTGACATTGTAATAAATCTAGGTCTGAGATTATGTCTGTCTTTCTATATCCTTTGGATCTATCTCATTTACAATATTATTTCCATTCTTTATCTCTTCTTTCTTTCTTCCCTTTTTGTTTTATAGCCAGGATACTGTGAGCCTGAGCCAGATCTCATAAAAGATGAACGTACATTAGAAATAAAATTGGGCATAAAATATGATTTGGACATGACCAGCGCTAAAATTTGGGAAAAGTGTTAAATTGTGTATAATTGGGCATAATAGAGTTGTATTCAAAACATAAAGTATTGGACATATGACTTGAGATTTGAGGCATAAAATATATTGGACATATAACTTGGGATTTGGGTCGTAAATTGAACTGTAAACATGTAAATTCAAGTTATTTTCAGATTTAAACACCTAATAGTGATTTGGCATGTAATGAAATGGATATAAGTCCATGCTTGATGATAAGACAAATCTTTTAGGTTAATTCCTAAATTTCTATTGAATCAATGATTTACATGCCTAGGAAGTTATTATTCAATCATGCCTGTCTTTGTTGGACATCTGGTATATTATCCTTTTAGGTTCATGATGTTATTTATATCAGATCTATCTTTGTTATACCCCAACTCTAACAGATCCGCAATCCTCTTAGGTCCAAAATATTATATTTGATAGATTTACCATTTTAATGCCTGTTTTATGCCAACTCTCGTTTATGTTCCTCTGTCGTCCCCTTTATTTTATGAATCTAGATTAACCTCGAATCTAGACCGAAACCTATTATACGTGCGATTGGAATGCGAGGGTATTGGGGAATAGTCTATTTGGTAATGATAGAACATAATTTTGTAACTTATGATTTGGGGCACAATTGTCTTTGTTGCGAAATTGGGGTAAATTGAAATATTAAACCTAGATTTGGCGCAAACTGTAAATTGGAATATTAATCTAGATTGGGCATAACCATTGGTTGAGACGCCAAAGAATAATGTATATTGGGGTATTTGGGCGTGACTATTAGTACAAACTTCGGAAGATTAGATGTAGTCTAATTGAGTAATAACTCGAAAACTTGAATTTGGGGACGATAACTTGCAATTAGCTTTGTTGGGCATAACTTAGGAATTGGAATATGACTGGTTCGGATAATTAGCATATAAATCTGGACTTGGACATTTATGGAAAATGTGGCATAATCTGAAATCGACAACAATTTTGAATAATTTACATATAATCTATAAATATGTAAATTAGTGAAAAGATGAATATGCCTAACCCGAGGTTAGATTGAGTTGTGGTGTAAAACTGCCCGGAACCGCCCGGCACATCCAGTAACCACAACAACACCTATCTAATGTGAGAGGTTAGTGCATCATGCCCAACAAAAACCTGAGGTTAGATTGAGTTATGGTGTAAAACTGCCCGGAACCGCCCAACTCCAGTAATCGCAATATCACATATCTAATGTGAGAGGTTGGTGCATTAATAAATCAATTAATGCTAATAAACATGACATGCTATGAAATGACCAGGGTTAAGTAATGAGAACACTTAACCAATATAACAAGATAAATGACTAGGGTTAAGTATTGAGAACACTTAACCAATATAATAAGATGAATGGCTAGGGTTAAGTTAATGGGAAACACTTGACCAGTATAGCATGATGAATGGGTAGGGTTAAGTAATAAGAAACACTTAACCAATATAACTTGATTTCTGGTAAGGTTAAGTTAAAACAAGAGGGCAACACTTAACCAATATAACTTGATTTGTGGTAGGGTTAAGTTGCACAAGAAGGCAACACTTAACCAAAGTAACATGACAAGTAGGTGGGTTAAGTTAACTTGAATTGATTGATGACACTTAACCAATAAAACATGATGAACACGTGGGGTTAAGTTAACAAGAAACACTTAACCAATATGACATGATGTGCGGGAGGGTTAAGTACATATCGGGTTGGTGGGTAATATTAGTACATATAGGCCCACAAACTTAACCGTTAAATAAACATGCCTGAATCGATGGGAGGGTTAAGTACATCTCGTGTAGGTGGGTAATATTAGTATATATAGGCTTACAAACTTAATCCCGTTAAATAAACATGCTTGAATCGGTGGGAGGAATAAGTGCATCACGTGCAGGTGGGTAATATTAGTACACATATGCCCACAAACTTAACCGTTAAGAAAACATGCTAGAATCGGTGGGAGGGTTAAGTACATCTCGTGTAGGTGGGTAATATTTGTATATATAGGCCCACAAACTTAACCAGTAGGAAATCATAGTAACGGGGACCCAATTCAGTAGTAACCCACATAGATGTATCATGGTACCCTGAAACTAGGCAGGGTAGGGCACGATTACTGGGCTGACTATAAGCGGTCAAAACAGCGGCAGGGGGTACGTCAGTGTAGGTTCCGACGGTCTATGGGCGTGCACGTACTCCGGAGTGGGAAAAAGCAGGCACTGAGTACCAGTAGTTATACATTGTGCATCTTGAATCATGTCGGGTTACTATCATAAGGATTGATACACCTTATGGTGGGACCAACACAGGATATCTACACGCAAAAGTGGGCCGATTGACATAGACATATGGAACATTAATGCAAGTAAAGAGCCGATCGATAGGGTAGTAAGGGTACATCTAACATGTTCATGGCAATTAGGCTGATTGAGGTGGAATCCTTATGATAGATTACACCTGAAGGCTACCACAATTACGGGGATTGGGATCACGTTATCATTTTATACAAATTGCTAGTTGGGACACTAGTTAGGTGGTGCAGAGATAGATATAGAAATCAGAATAAAAAAGTAGTAGCGAAGCAGAGAGAGATTAGAAGCGCATTCAGTTTATCTTGCCTTATCATACCTTATGCTTTTCCTATGTTATCTTGTTATCCCTGTTATCACAGTATTGTCTTATATTCAGTTTATTCATGTCATGATGCCTTTGCCTGTTTATATGCTGAAAGTCGTTGGAGTTACCAGACTTATGTCCGACCTAGTTTTGTTTCGCCTCCTTTCTTCCGTCCCCCCCCCCCCCAACCCCGGTTCATAGAAGGAAATGTTAGCACTTAGCTCAGTTTTGTTTCCAAGCTTGATTATAGTAGATGTATTGCTTTGGACTCTCTCTTCCACTGCTATGGTTGGTTCATGCTTTATTGGGGAATATCATTGTCGTTTTTATGCTTCATTTATACTTGGAAGTTTTTTTCAAGACAAAAGTTCTATGTATTATATTTAAGTATGATTGAGAAAATTGTTTGTAAAAGCTTTACTGAATTAAGTTGTTTATAAAATGACTTTATTTCTGCTGCTTTATCTGTCTGTCTTGTAATTTTTCATTATCTTTTACCTAAAATGCTCCACCAAAGTTAAGGCATTCCCTTTGTGAGTGACCTTAACGGAGGTGGGGTGTTTCACAACCGCTATGGCGATGGGGGACCTCAAGTTGGTGACTTGAAACTGGGCAATGGTTTCGATTACATCGATTTGTGGGTAGAGAAGAGAAACGACGAGTGAGGAAATGTGAAGAAGCAGGTCGCCTTGTTGAAAATGTTTTGACTTGGGTCGTGACGATAGTGGGATGGAGGAGAGCAAGAAGTAGTGGGTGTTAATCTCGGCAACGGATCGGGTCGGGGTAGTGGGCATTGGCTCGTGGAGACAGAAAGAAAAACGGATCGAGGGTCCTTTCCATGAGTCATTCAGGTAAAGGAAAATTGTTACGAACCGGAACGTTCGGCGATCCAGAGCATAGTTCACGAGTCAATGCTCCCTACCGGCGTAGTTTGTCAGCGATCTGATCCCTATCCCCAGCACTAGCATCTGTACTTCAACCCTATCCCTAAGACTTCAACGAAACAACTTTATTAACGATCCCATGCATATATTAACTAAAGAACACTTTGCGATGTGTATCAATGGACAGTTAGGTTAAAGCCTTTAAGATGAACTTTTCGGATTGAACAGAATCGTGACTTTACAGCATACTTACTACGTTTATCCAATTTACTTTGTGATTTTTCTTTTCCAGTGTTATACACGCTTGCACACAGTAGCACTTGCACATGCACAGGGTTCACGGGTTACTACATCCTAATCTTTCATATTTACTTGCCAAAACAGCTATGTCAGATAGATATTCCTCAAGAATATCCGAAATGAGAGAAGATCCGGAGTCTTCGAAATTCCACAATCCTGACGTGCTTCCATCATGCTCGGACTGGAGTAATTCTGGCTCCGAATATGAGACAAATACAGGATCGAATTCTTCTGAGAGTACATCGCTTGAGGAGGAGGAAGAAGAAGATGACCGAGCTCCTGATGAAATTCCGGGTGTTGAGGAAGTTGAGAAAACGAAGCTCACTGATTCTCCAGCTTACAAATTAGATGACGTAAAGCTTAAGAAAATATGCTTAAGACACGGGATCCCTTAGGACGATGTTAAGACTCCAGGAAGTGAGGATAGACCTCATTCTGCCCCCACCAGGTTATATGACCGTCAGTAGGCTGATGTGCTGGGTATGCGCTATTCCTCCATTTCCACCCATCGTTGTTGAGGCCTTATGACGATTACGCATTGCCCCTATGCAACTTCATCCAAATGCATACGCGACTTTATACACTCTATGCATTGCATATGCGGAGATTCTACAGACTGAGCTCACTTTCAAAGATTTGAAATTCTATTATTTCTTTAAACACCGTTCCACAGCGACTCCAAACTTCACTTTCTTCGAATCAGTAGCCAATAGGAAGGTCTTATCGGAGGGTCACAACAACATAGGGGATCCCAAAACTGATTGGTTTTACATAAAACTCCAGGTCGGGTGTGCGAGGAAGTGGCTAAAGTCAAGTAAGCCTTAGGTCTCTAGATGCATGACATAATTACATAATCAAAGCGCTAACTTGTTTCTTTTCTCTGTGCAGATCATATTTTCCCCAAAATGGAAGGCTAGGTGTATGATGATCGACTGTCCCGCCTGCTCAAAAGCACATTCGATTTCTTAAAAATCAGGGGATGTATCACTGACGAGAATCTTCACAAGCGCCGCCTTTTGGATATGAGGTTTGGGCTTGGTTTGGGTGGTAAGCCTTACAAGTATGTGCCCCTACTGCCGGGGAGTCTAGCAGCATGCCCCCGGCTGGGGGAGACGGGCCCACAGAAGCTGCAAAAGTTGTTGAAATCCCTAAAAGTCCTTCACCTTTCACCGATCAAGATGATGAGGATTTAAATATGTATAAAGAGGGTGATACTCAGGTCAGTGAGCCGGAAGATAACCCTTCCTCTAAGGACAGTCTCTCGCTTAGACTCCACCACCACTCGAATCCTCGTTAACAGATGAGCAAATACGTGAGGGTTTAGAAAAGATTCCCTTGCCGGATGACCTCTACACTTCTAGAGATTTTGGAGGGGAACCATTCTTTCCTACATCTGAAGGGGAAACCTCCCCTGCAAAAGATAAAGAGGCAGCACAGACAAGCCAAGCTTCGGGCCCTGGTCTGTTAGGGTGATTATGCCGACACACACATACACTACTTATCACGACACTTTTACATTAATCATATTCGTGATCTTGATTTCCGTTTACTATTCTTTGCAGGAAATATGTCTCGTCGGCATTCCTACTCCTACCGTGCTCTTCGAGAAAATACTCCAAGGCTTTCTTCCATGTCCGAGCATGACCGCAGCGGTAGTCGTGGGAGGGATAGCCAAAGTCGTTCTGATTCCTATCAACTTCAGTCCCCGCGCGCTCGCTCTCCTTCTAAGAAAGATCCTGCGAAATCCCACAGTCGCCAATCATTACATGCTGGGGGCAAAGAAATTCCTAAGGTTCCAACTCCTCCAAAAGGCTTACCTCCCTATGGCAAATCTTCTAAAAAGCCCCATGATCCCAAGGGCAAACAAAAAGAACCGAGCGAAGGCAAAGAGTAAGAGAAAACAGCTCTCGTTTCTTCGGGTCAACAACATTTAAAGTCCTCTACTATGCAAGAAGTGGCCCTGGCTCCTGACAATAAGGAAAAACTGGAGTGCTTGCGGAAGCGATTTCCTAAATTTTATTTTGAAAGGATGGTCTTTGTCCTAGACATAGAGCTGGTTCCTGAGAATTGGGATGACGAATTTGTGGGACGCGTCGCCCACGTAGCCAAGCAGTATAGGGTGATGAAAAAGCATGCTAAAAATCTTTCCAATGTGATCTGTACCTTAGAGACGGATGCGGCTAGGGCGAGGGTAAAAATTGATAATGATACCAAGGCCAGAAATAAAGCAATAAAAGATCTTGAGGATACACAGGTCCTCCTTGCGATAGCTCAGCGGGATGCTGACAACTTTAAGACTGAGCTAGAAAATGCCCAGAAGCGCTTCCATCTCGAACTTGATTCAAATAGTCGAGTGCGCGTGGCCTTGAAGAAGGAAGTAGAGGACCTAAAACTTGCTAATGTTGAATTAAAGGCTACAAAAGATCAATTCGCTACAGAGAGGGTTGCTTGGGAAAAGGAGAAGACGAGCTTAAACGATAGGCTCGCTCATGCCGAGAAGCGAGTAGCTCTTGCCAAGAGTAACGCCGATACTACTCTTGAGTCGGCCTCCGCTGCTACTGCTAATCTTGCTACAGCCGAGAAAGAAATAGGAGGGTTTGAGGAGTTGCTTATGGACTTTTTTGCTAAGGTTATCCGCACCTGAGACATCTCCTGGATCCAAGATTATAACAATACTCTGGCTAATGTCTGGGATATGATAGTCAATGAATAGAAGCAGCAGTTAGGGGTTAATGAGATCGACAAAAGCAAACTTATGGAAACTTTTCTTAATGGGGAGAGCCTGAGGCCTTGGTGGAAGGTAGACGTATGATCAGAGAGGCTATGGAGAAAGAGAAAACCGATCACAAGGGCAAAACTAAAACCGACGAGGATTCCAGCTCAGCACTAGAGCCTAAAACTTATGAAGTTGAGGAATACAATCCTGACGATCCCTTGGTCTCCGGAATTCCAGTCCCTCCTACTGTTGGAGCTTCCACTACAGCTTCGGCTGAAGGATCAGCGGAGGGTATCTCCACATTCTCTCCACAGTTTGTCAAAGCCGTTATAACTTATCATCGCTATGCTGAGCAATCCATTGAAGGGACCACGCTTTCTCCTAAACTAATAACTATTGCTTCTCATAATATAGGTGTCAGGTCCACCGAGAAGGTTACACAGAAGCCGGCGGATGTTGAGAAGGTTGGTGTGCCTCCAGTCACTGAGGTCACTCCTGAAGATCCAAAGCAGCCCGAACTGAGATAACTAAGGAAACCATTGAGGCTTCCAGCAAGGATGCCCCCAAAGGATGCTGAAATTGTTGGGGCCTTGGATGATATTGATGACGGCCACGAGGATGAAGAGGAGGAGATATACATCATGGGAGAAACCAAAGATCCCGAGCGTGAGACTTTGGCCGAGATGAAAGTGAGGAGGGGTAAGCAGTTTGCTTTGAAAATAGAGGAACAAGAGCCTCTAAATGTGCCTCATATCACTGCTGCTGATCCCAAAACAGGGTTGATCATAAAGTTCTCCTCTAAGTTGATAACTTCGCAGCTTGCAAGCCAGTCTACCAACCTTCCGGTGGATCCTCCTTCCGACAAAAAGAAGAGGAAAGAGCACGATAAAGCCGATGTTGACAAGGAGGAGACGGGGAAGAAAAAGAAGGAGAAGAGGCTGAGGTCGTCCCCAAAGCCCAAATAGTGCTAGTTTAATTATGCCTTCCATTTTAGTATTTCTATTGGCCTTAGGATGTAGCCGCGAGTATGGCCCTCACCTTTTGCTTAGCTTTATCTTGTAATTCTGCACTTAGTAAATGAAAATCTGTTTCTTTTGTATGTTCGCATACCTGCAAGTTTATAATATCTGCAAAGTTTATCATTCGAAATCACAAACATTAAATATAATCATAAGTAATGTTGACAATTGCAACTAGCATTGAAGTCATAGATGATAATCATTGAAAAGTTCGTGTGCTAAGTGAATGTGAAGTATACACAAATGCGAAGTGTTGTATGAATATGCCCCCAATCATTCATCATTATAATGCCTGGCCAGGGCTTATTGAGGATTGATTAGAGTCACAATCCGGTTGCCCCCATGTCCGGAAATGAGGGGGTCGGGCTCCGCTTTCATTCTCGTTCCCGATCCTATAGCGGGATAGGAGCCTTTAAGCGGCATTTAGTTGAAACGCCTTTATACTCTCCTGTCATATGCCCAGGATAGAGTTCGAACTCAGCTTTCAGTTTGTTCCCCAATCCTTCAGCGGGGTAGGAGTTCTTTTGCGGTGCTAAGTCTCCAGCACCTTTATACTCTCCCGTCGAATACCAACGGTAGAGTGTTAGTCGATACGGTCTTTAAAATCATGGTGCACCTTAACGTCTCACGGACAATCTGTTTCCTTGTCCTATGTACTTCTTCTCAGGTCTTGAGAAGTAGAGCTTCGATGATTGTGTCGTTTACTTTATCGCCTTCTCGATACCCTGCATATTGCTAGTAATTACATAGTTTACTATAATTCATGAGTAATAATATAGTAAGTAAAGGTGCGATATAAGTAAATGACACACAATATTTTATAGTGGTTCGGTCGAATCATGGCCTACGTACACTTTATAATCTTTTGTTTATATAACTGGACTGTTCTAGGCAAGTCAAGCCTGACTACATGATCCTACAAACAAAAGAATAAATGACAATTTTCATGTCAAATGGTGCAGCAAATGCTGGGCATTCCACACTCTGGGGATTTCAATTCCGTCCACGGTTGTTAGCTTGAAGGATCAATTATCAAGCCTCCATAGAATGGCATAGGGTCCTTCCCACTTTGGTCCCAAATGCATTGGGGTGGAAAGATACGCTTTAGTACCAAGTCTCCGGGTTCAAAGGTTCGAGCTCAGACTCTTTTGTTGTAATACCGAGCAACTTGCTGCTTGTGCCTCAAGGCACGTAGATCCGCTTCATCTCTCTTTTCCTCTACCATATCCAGGGATTCGAGAAGAAGCTTGTTATTAGTCATTCAGTCATAATAAGTGACCCTGTGGGACAGTACATCTAGCTCTACTGGGATGACTGCTTCCGACCCGAAAGCGAGGGAGAAAGGAGCATGCCCAATAGCTGATTTGAAAGTTGTTCGATAGGCCCACAGAGCCAAAGGTAGCTCATTGACCCACATGGCCTTGGCCTCCTTCAGTCGCTTCTTCAAAATGGCTTGATTACTTTGTTTGCCGCTTCTACCTGCCCATTTGACTATGGGTGTGCCACATCCGTGAACCTCTTCTCGATATGGTATCTTTGACAAAAATCTCGGAACTCAGAGCTATCGAATTGGGTTCCATTATCAGTTATGATAACTTTCGAGATTCCAAACTGACATATGATATTTCTCACGATGAAGTTGATCACCTTCTTGGTTGAAATCATTGTCAGCGCTTCTGCTTCAGCCCATTTTGTAAAGTAATCAATGGCCACGTAACAAACTTTGCTCCACCCTTCGCTGGGGGGAGACTTCTGATGATATCAACTCCCCATACCGCGAAAGGCCACGGACTCAACATTATCTTTCATTGGTTAGGAGGTGCCCTGGAAACCTTTGAGAATTTCTGGCATGCATCGCAGTGTTGAGTATACTTAACTTCATCCTTATTTACAATGGGCCAAAAATATCCATATCGTAGTATCTTCTTTGCTTGTGTTTGTCCTCCAGTTTGGTCGCCACATTCTCCTTCGTGAACTACTTTTAATATCCTTTCTATATCGTCATGGGCTATACACCGGAGGAGCGGCATCGAGAACCCTTGTCGATATAGAACTTCACCTTGCATGACATATCGCGAAGCTTTCCGAATCGCGGCACGTCTCTCACTCTTCTTGGTTGGGAGTGTCCCAATGACTTGGAAATTCTTCAAGGGTGTCATCCATGACTCCCTTTCCGGCTCAGTCTCCAGCACAGGATCAATTTCCTTTTGATCAATGCTTGGAGTCTGAAGTGTTTCTACCAGGACCATCTCTGTATCCTCGGGATTATCAGAACTAGCCATTTTGGCTAGCTTATCGGCCCTCTGATTCTCCGATCGAGGGATGTGTGTAATGCTATAATGTTCTAAGCTACTCAGCATTTCCTTTACTTTCTTTAGATATGACACCAGTCTCGGCCCTTTAGCTTGGAATTCCCCATTGACCTGGTTCACAACTATCTTCGAATCGTAGAAGATACCTAGCTTTGTTATTCCCAACTCCTTGGCAAGTCTAAGCCCGGCAATCAGGGCTTCATATTCCGAATCGATATTCATGGCGTGGAAATCCAACCTCAGAGCATAATATATTGATCGCTTCTTGGGGGTTTCCAATACAATTCCTGCACCTGATCTTCAATCATTCCTAGCTCCGTCAGTATATAGTTTCCAAGCATTAGGGTCAAGGAGGTTTTTTGAGGTGTCAATTTCTTCGCTCACTTCATTATCTTTAGGGATGGTAAATTCCGATATAAAGTCTGCCAGTACTTGCCCTCTTATCGATCTTCGCTTCTGGAAGTTTAGATCAAACTGACTCAATTCAATATTCCATTTTAATAGCCTTCCCGATACCTCGGGTTTTTGCAATACTTGTCTCAGCGGATGATCCGTATATACTGTAATGGGATGAGCCTAAAAATAGTGACGAGGTTTCCATGATGCGATTAGCAAGGTATATGCAAGCTTTTCTATCTTTGGATAATTTCGCTCTGCGGCCACTAACTTCTTGCTTACGTAATACACAGGCCTTTGAACTTTATCCTCTTCTCTTACCAAGGCTGAACTTATGGCGCGGGACAATACTGCCAAGTATACGAACAAATCCTCATGATCCACTAGCTTAGATAGTATCGGGGTTTTTTCCAAATGATCCAATAGGTTCTGAAATGCTTCCACACAATCAGGAGTCCATTTAAAGTTGTGCTTGCCTCACTTGATCAAATCGAAGAATGAGATGCATTTATCTGTAGCTTTGGAGTTGAATCTACTCAACGCAGTTACTTTTCCTGTGAGACTCTGCACATCTTTGATTTGCCTTGGTTCCTAAATGTTTCAGATTACTGTAATCTGATCTAGATTGGTCTCAATTCCATGCGAACTAACAATAAAACCTAAAAACTTCTCGAAAACAATTCCAAACGAACACTTCAAAGGGTTGAGCTTCATTCCATATCGCCTGAGTATATCAAACATTTCAGCTAGATCTGCAGTGTGATTCATTGACTGTTTAGACTTTACTAGCATATAATCTACGTATACCTCCATCGTCTTCCCGATCTGGTTATAAAACATTCTGTTTACCAGCCTTTGGTAAGTCGCTCCAGCGTTTGTTAGGCCGAAAGGCATCACAACACAACAGTATAATCCCAAATCTATGATAAAGCTGGTATGTTCCTGATCCGGAACATGCATAGGGATTTGGTTATATCCAGAATAAGAATCCATAAAGGAGAGGAGCTCGTGACCTTCCATTGAATCTGCTAATTGGTCAATTTTGGGAAGTGGAAAGCTATCCTTTGGGGAAGTCTTGCTCCAGTCGGAGAAATCGATATATGAAAGCCATTTTCCCTTGGCCTTTTTTTACCAAAACCAGGTTTGAAATCCAATCCGGGTAAGTTGAGTCTCTGACAAACACGTTGCTCCTCAACTTCTCAACCTCTTCTTTTAAAGAAATCAACCTCTATGGCCCTAGTATTCACCTATTCTGCTTGACAGGTGGATGCTTCGGATTAATATTCAGTGAATGGCGCATGATTGACGGAGATATGCCACACATATCAGTGTGACTCCAGGCAAACACTTCCAGGCCGGCCTTCAGAAAGTTGGTCAGTTCCTTTGCACGAACAGGGTCCAAATGGGACCTGATCTTTAAGACCTTCGCTGGGTCATTATCATCGATCGAAACGTCCTCAGTTTTTTCGTTAGGAGTCGCCATTCTGCCACCGGGTTCCTCATCCTCTCTGGGATCTATATCCTTGGGTAGTTCCTTTGGCGGCTCCCTTGGAACTGTCTTTAATTGCTATGTTGTATTCTCCTTTGTAGGCGGAGAAGTATCCTTTGGGTCCATATTTAATCCCTTGAGTAACAATTTCAATTCTGCTATATAGCAAGCTCTTCCTACGACTTGATTGCCCCTAGCTACTCCCACTCCCGCATTTGTCGGTATTTTAACAATAGGCACTAGGGCACGATATAGGCCCTGAATTCTACTAGGGTCGGTCGACCCAGGAAAACGTTATAAGGCATCTTAGTATCCAACACTACAAATGTGGGATTCTCACTCTTCGGCGATCTCCCTCGCCTAGAGTGACCGACAAATCGACATATCCGATCGAGGATGTTGAGGCTCCGTTGAAGCCGTGTAACGACCCGGATTTTTGATCGATTTATTTTAAATATTTAGCATGGTTTTTAAATATTGAATTAGTAGTATAAAAAAAAATTATATTGAATTACCAATTAGTGATCAATATATGATTTATTTCGTATATATATATATATAATTTTCGAAAGACGAGAACTGAAATAATTCCATTTGAATTTATAATGGATTCTGAGTGATTCAAATGGTTAATATGAGTTTTAATTGAATTTGAAAGATAATGATAGTAATTTATTTTTAAGGAATTTATTTGCTTTGAATTTAAATCATATTATTTTAATATGTTATTTTTATTGTTTGAATTAAATTATACAGTATATTTCGTTAAATTCAAAATAACGTTATAATCTGGAAACACCGGTCGTTAAGTTAGAATAGCGGTTCAGAATAAAGGACTGTGAGATATTTTAGTTTTTAATTAAAATAAAATTTAATCAACAGCCACCCTGCCCTATGTTTTCATTTCAGCCGACCTTATTCTTTGTTAGGCAGACCTACTTCCCTCGAGCACAAAATCCTGTCTTCCTCCTTCGCTGTGAAGGAAAACACCGATTTAATGGGTCTCGTACGGGGTGTCTCCTTTGCGTCTATAAATTTAGCTTGCCCTTCTTTATCTCCTCATACGAAACGAATTCGTTTTTCCTTCTGCTTAAAACCAAATCAATTCGATCAGGAAAAAAAATGGAAATCAGAAATCGCGATTTCCACAAAGCTCGATTCGAGCTAGGCGCTCGCGAAATAATGCGATGGTGGGTTCAAGGGAGGATCGAAGGCACGATTTTTGGGGTGCGCGAAGTCGTCAGAAGGAGGTTCGAACTGGAGCACGCCAAGTTAGGACAGTTTGATTTCGTGCTAGGGATTTGAAGGCGTTCGAACTCGAGGTTAGGATCCAAAGCCACGGAGTTCTCTGATGATCGAATACATTATGGAGCCCTAGTGGATTTCAGTATGATGAAGGGGTGTCGCGATGTGATGTCTGGGGGGTTCCGTTCGTGCTCAGCTCGGTGGTGGATTCCGAGGCATAGGGCATTGAAATGGAAAAACGATGGATGTTGAGAAGAAAGTGATTTCAGAGAATTAAGGTAATTAAATTCTTAATTTAAGTTAACTGTATTTGTTCAAATAAAGTAGATTATTCACTTTATTTAGCTGTAGTGTGAATAAACGTTCGATTGTTAAATTTAACTATAGGTATAAGGTTATCGAATTTTTTTAGTTAAATTGTATTGTTAAGGTATGAATTTATTCAAGTTATGAAATTAACTTAAGTATTTATGTGAAATAATTTTGGATTTTTATAATTAGAAGCTAGTTTATATAATTGGAAATTTAGTTTTTATAAAAGAAATCTGTTGCTAAAAAGATAATTTTAGATTAATCATATTAAGTAATGTTAAGAGTTACTTTGGAATTACTTTATACATGGAAAATTAATTAAATTAAATTAGTCTAATTCGATAACTGGAACCTTATTAATTATTGTTTTACATTGGAAAACAGAAATGGGGGAATCGCTGTGCAATTTATATAGTATGCTTCAGTGAATATTCAGCACAGTTAAAAATCACGGTGAGTAAATCTCACTCACCTTTTATTTATAATTATTTTTACTTCGTAAAAATAATTGTTTGTTGCTTGTGTGAATGTTTTCTGGTTGTTTTATATATATATATTAGTTATTTAGGCTATATATATATATATATTGGGTTGATTGATTGGTTGGATTCCCGCAGTCTCATTAGCGGATGCCCGCAGTTTCATAGCGGATGATTACCCTATACGCCCCACGCTATGATTAGTGGATGACCTTCTATACCGCGATATTCTGCCACGAAGCAGAATGGGTATTATTTATGTGCTAACATCTGTGGATGCAGGAAAACAGGTTGGAGGAATCCAACAGGATTCCTCAAAAATATATTATCTGTTTGTTTATTTGTTTGCATATATATTGTTATATATGATGTGTTAGAAAAATAAACAATTGGTTGCTTTGTGTGTTTTATCACTGGGCTTAAGTAATGATATTTAAAAATATCGTAAAAAGGATATTGAAAATTTAAAAAGGGAAATTCTATTTTTAAATAGAATTTGAATTTTAAATGGAATAAAAATATAAACTTGTTTTGAAAAATAAAACAAGTAGTTTCTTTTTAAACGAAATTTATAAATAGTTCTTTTATAACGAAGTTATAAATGAAGTGAAAAGAATTATCATTTGAAAATTCAGAAATAGAAATACAAGCGTGAAATTGGGATTTTGAAATGAAATTTTCAAAATAGAATGTGAAATGAAATTTTTAAATATATAACTCAAATGAAAGTTGAGTATAATATTTGAATTTTAAAAGGAGTTTAAATGTTTGAATTTTAAAAGGGGATTGAATATTAGAAATTCAAATTGAAGTTCAAATAGAATTTGAATAGACGAAATTAGAATGGAAAAATGGAATTTGAATTCAAGGAATTAAAATAAAATTTGAATTCAAAGGAATTCGAATAAAGAAATTCAAATAGAAATTTGAATATGAGATTTCAAAATAGAATTTGAAATAAACTTTGAAATAGGATTTTCAAAGTAGAATTGGAAATAGAATTTCAAATAGGATTTCAAAATAGGAAATCCAAAGGGTTTTGAAACGGAATTTGAATTCAAGGGAATTCAAATGGGTTTGAGTGAAGAAATTCAAATGGTGTTAAAAATAAGTTGAATATTAGAATTCAAATGGGGTTGGAAATGAATTTGAATATTAGAATTCAAATGGAAAAGAAAAATGGAATTTGAATATAAGAGATTCAAATCGAATTCGAATAGGATTTGATATATGGGATTTGAATATGAAATTCAAATGGGTTTTAAACTATGGAATTTTGAATATAGAATTTAAAAAGGAATTTGAATATTTGAATTCCAATAAATTTCAAATATAAAAATTGGAATATAGAAGTTCCAATGGAATTTAAATATGGAGTTTGAATAAAAGAATTCAAATGAATTCAAGTATTGAATTTGGATATAGGGAATTCAAATAGAAATTTAAGTATTGAATTTGAATATCAAATAGAAAAGGGATTGAAATTTGAATATGGAATTCAAAGTGAGATTGGAATTTGAATCAAGGAATTCAAATAGAATTAAATAAAGTTGAATTCATTTTTTTAGAAGTTTAAAAAGTTTATATATATATATATATATATATAATTAAAACGAACTCGCCGCAGCACTGCAGTTCGTAAATTGGCGATTCGAACTTCAATTGAATATATAGAACTCGATTGAAGTCGGAATTCTTTGAAACAAGAAACGTCAGGACCGATTTGATAATAGTTTTCTAATGAAGGAGAAAAATCTGAATTTCGTCGTATAGATTTTGAGATATGTCAAAATAAAATTTTCAGAAAAGCAGCGCCAGAATCGTTTTAAAACCATAATGGTTTATTTAATATTATAAAAGGATTTTAAGCAAGAAAATCCGAAGTTTCTATTTAGAAAATCTCCGAGTTGAGTTGGAAAATATATGCGAATTCAAATTGTGTAGATGAATATGATTTTTGAAACGGAAACCAGATTTTGATTGATTGAATGGAATTAACTAAATTGAATAGAAATTAGTTAATGAGATTTCAAATGGATATTGGGCTTTAAATAAGAAAATTCGATTTGAAATTTATATTCGAAATAGAAAAGAGAACTAGAATTGAAATTGAAATTCAATTTGGTTATGAACAAGTTAAATATTTTGTTTGAACATGTTATGTTCAACAAAGAGGTGAAATAGGCAAAATGACTAATTAAAGAATAAATGGGCGAAACTGAATTCAAACGATTAGATGGTATTGAATTGAATTGAAAACAGGTGAACATGTGTAAGCAGGTTTGATATGAAGTATATGAAGATTTTAAATTTATGTGCTCGACAAAAAGGTACATGTTTAAATTCATATATGAGTTTTATACGCCGTATCGGCAAGCCGCTTGGCTTTTTCTTTTTCTTTCCGAGATTAGAAGATACCGGGAAGCTATTTGAAATTTCCCGATGCTCCCGATACAGGGGAGGTTATGGCGAAATTTTCCGGAAATTTAAGGAGTTAGAATATTTTTAAGATATTTTGATAATTTGAAATCATTGTATCGACGTATTGAATTCGATAGTAAAGTGAATGTAAAAATCGAATGTTGTAAACAAAAAGGGATAGAAATAAGTGATTGGAATTGTTTCCAATGGCAAATAGAGATATTTTCTAATATATAGAAATAAAAGAAGTTAATATTTGGAAACGTTTTCCAAATGGCATAAGAGCCAAGAATGATTATTGAAAATATTTGGCTAACAAATATTGATAAGGAAATGGAGAAGTGATTTAATTAATGAAATATTAATTAAAGAGCCCAGTGATTTGTTTGATATGTTGGATGAACACTTGTTTTTATTCGATAGTTAAATCACAGACTATCGAAGTTTTTGACCATCGTTGTCAATATGGAGAGACCGGTTGGATTATTATCCGAAGAACCACTCCGTATCGGCATAAGCGTCGCGAACCAAGTATGCTGAATATATTGGAGACGGAGTGAAGTGCAAGGGCTTTTTCTATTTATAGAAATAGTGCCTTCGGTGTCGTTCAATCCCAGAACGAACGTAAATGGACGAATGTCTGACAGAGTATTTCCAATGATCAAATGGGTTGGTCTGTATGAATGTATATGGTTGCAACGGATTTATCCCTTAGCATAATATCCAGAATATTTGTGCAAACTTAACTAGTGATTAACGGATCTGACAATGTGGCATTCAAAGTGATTGTGTTATCAAGGAATGGTAAGTATGCGTAGCCTCAGGCCTCAGCAACCGGGAAAGGACAAAAATCGGGCAGGCAGCATGGCTATGTGGGTCGCACCCATTAGGGTGTATAATCACCTATCTAGAGAAATTCTTTTTGTTCTAAATCTATCGATTCTGCCCATTCGGGAACGGTGGTTTGAGTCCAACCGTTGGTGATATACATTCGATACACTCAAGCGAAATGAGTGGTCGGTCATGTGTGGGCCGGGTTGCAAGACGTTCTTGTTGAACCCAGTGTATTCCTCTCTAGAGATACATCATCGGAAGGTGGTCCCATACCTTGTCATGTTGGAAATCCAATCTCCAATAAGCGCCATGCGGTTTGTGATTTTATAATATATATGTAGAGCGTGAGATGCAAGCGTTCTGCTATTTGGTTATTTATTTGATGTAGGCATTACTATAATATCACTGGATTTGATATCAAAGTGTTTTGGGTTATAGTAAGGTAAAAACCATCCATGTTTATGTGTGGGCTGGTCTTACTATTATCCTTTTCTTTCGAAAGATTTTTGAAAGTTAAACAAGTGGTTGGAGTTTACTCACACCAGTCCCATGACTGACCCAGAGTTTATTTTGTTTTGTTTCCCCTAAACTCTTGGGTGCCCAAATTTGTACGGGCAGTCAAGTGTTTCAGGCTTTTACAGATACACTTGGAGGAGCTTGAAGCAGGAGGCTTCAACGTTAGTTATTTAGAGTTACTTCCGCTGAATCAAACGTTATGTGTACTCTGATGATGGTATGTGTATATGTACAAAACAGATTTGTATTTCAAAGCTTATGTTATAGAATATATTTTATTTGTTCCGCTGCGAGTTGTGATCTTCGTTTTTTCTTCTATTCTAATATTTCTTTCTTTCTATTCCTCATCCTCTAACTTCTTTCTAATAATGAGTCGTATTTCTATGTTATTTGGGTTGGACGTGTGGTGTATTTAGTCAACTCAGGTAGCACGGATTTGCGGGTCTTTACAGTTGGTATCAGAGCTTAGGTTGAGCGAATACCTAGGCTTGTGTGGCATGTACTCATTAGAGATAGGGTCAGTAGTACCCTAGGATGAGTTGAGGGTATATATATATACGAGAGAGCGTATTTGTAAATTGATATAAAATTGTTTTATATTGTGTTGGCTTGTCTGTTGAGTGATTTATGAATTCTGGTCGAATCGTGGGACGCCACGAAGTCGATAGGGATTTCTAAACACTTGAACAGAGAAATTCGACACAGTATTGTTTTAAAGTGGGTGAATGAAATAATTTTACCCAAGATTCTATTTTGATATAGAAGAATAATTTTCTAGAATTATTATATGGATGTGTTGGATGTTGATTTTATAATCAAATGAGATTATAAATTTAGAATGGTTATTTATAACCAGAATAGAATTTGTATAGGAATTAAATATACAAATGAGATGAATTAGAATTAAATTCAAACCGGAATTAAGAATTTTAATCCTGGGAAGTTGAATAATATTTTTCAAAGTAATTAAAATAATATGGTTTTACTTTGAAAAGGTTTTGAATGAAAATCATTTTGAATTGATTTTTAAAAATGATAAAGCACTGAACTCACTTCAGTCGCTGGGAAATAATTCTGATGATAACTGCAGCCTCATCAGGGTTCATTTTCGAGTTTCTAAGTGATGGATTGCTACCTAGAAAGTTTTGGAAATTTGTTTGAAAGAAAACAAATTGTTTTGGGAAGAATTCAAGTGTTTTGAATTTGAGATGGAAATATATGTTTATATATTTATGGGATTTCAAAAGAATTTGAAAAGAAAAACCCAGGGATTTGAAATTCTGGAAGTTAAATTTAACTTAAGCAAGTTAAATGGGTCAAAGTAAATGAATTGATTAGAATCAATTTGAATAAGTTTATTGGAATATAGATTGGATATAAATGGATTGATCGTAGATCATTTGAATTAAATGGGTGAAGACCAAAAGTTTTGGTTGGAGCTAATTTGTTGAAATATGAGGAGTTGAGTTCCAACATAAGTGAGATGTTGAAAAGAAATAGATTTGTACCCTTTTTCTTACTTTAGCAATTTCGAGGACGAAATTATTTTAAGGGGGGAAGAATGTAACGACCCGGATTTTTGATCGATTTATTTTAAATATTTAGCATGGTTTTTAAATATTGAATTAGTAGTATAAAAAAAAATTATATTGAATTACCAATTAGTGATCAATATATGATTTATTTCGTATATATATATATATAATTTTCGAAAGACGAGAACTGAAATAATTCCATTTGAATTTATAATGGATTCTGAGTGATTCAAATGGTTAATATGAGTTTTAATTGAATTTGAAAGATAATGATAGTAATTTATTTTTAAGGAATTTATTTGCTTTGAATTTAAATCATATTATTTTAATATGTTATTTTTATTGTTTGAATTAAATTATACAGTATATTTCGTTAAATTCAAAATAACGTTATAATCTGGAAACACCGGTCGTTAAGTTAGAATAGCGGTTCAGAATAAAGGACTGTGAGATATTTTAGTTTTTAATTAAAATAAAATTTAATCAACAGCCACCCTGCCCTATGTTTTCATTTCAGCCGACCTTATTCTTTGTTAGGCAGACCTACTTCCCTCGAGCACAAAATCCTGTCTTCCTCCTTCGCTGTGAAGGAAAACACTGATTTAATGGGTCTCGTACGGGGTGTCTCCTTTGCGTCTATAAATTTAGCTTGCCCTTCTTTATCTCCTCATACGAAACGAATTCGTTTTTCCTTCTGCTTAAAACCAAATCAATTCGATCAGGAAAAAAAATGGAAATCAGAAATCGCGATTTCCACAAAGCTCGATTCGAGCTAGGCGCTCGCGAAATAATGCGATGGTGGGTTCAAGGGAGGATCGAAGGCACGATTTTTGGGGTGCGCGAAGTCGTCAGAAGGAGGTTCGAACTGGAGCACGCCAAGTTAGGACAGTTTGATTTCGTGCTAGGGATTTGAAGGCGTTCGAACTCGAGGTTAGGATCCAAAGCCACGGAGTTCTCTGATGATCGAATACATTATGGAGCCCTAGTGGATTTCAGTATGATGAAGGGGTGTCGCGATGTGATGTCTGGGGGGTTCCGTTCGTGCTCAGCTCGGTGGTGGATTCCGAGGCATAGGGCATTGAAATGGAAAAACGATGGATGTTGAGAAGAAAGTGATTTCAGAGAATTAAGGTAATTAAATTCTTAATTTAAGTTAACTGTATTTGTTCAAATAAAGTAGATTATTCACTTTATTTAGCTGTAGTGTGAATAAACGTTCGATTGTTAAATTTAACTATAGGTATAAGGTTATCGAATTTTTTTAGTTAAATTGTATTGTTAAGGTATGAATTTATTCAAGTTATGAAATTAACTTAAGTATTTATGTGAAATAATTTTGGATTTTTATAATTAGAAGCTAGTTTATATAATTGGAAATTTAGTTTTTATAAAAGAAATCTGTTGCTAAAAAGATAATTTTAGATTAATCATATTAAGTAATGTTAAGAGTTACTTTGGAATTACTTTATACATGGAAAATTAATTAAATTAAATTAGTCTAATTCGATAACTGGAACCTTATTAATTATTGTTTTACATTGGAAAACAGAAATGGGGGAATCGCTGTGCAATTTATATAGTATGCTTCAGTGAATATTCAGCACAGTTAAAAATCACGGTGAGTAAATCTCACTCACCTTTTATTTATAATTATTTTTACTTCGTAAAAATAATTGTTTGTTGCTTGTGTGAATGTTTTCTGGTTGTTTTATATATATATATATTAGTTATTTAGGCTATATATATATATATATATTGGGTTGATTGATTGGTTGGATTCCCGCAGTCTCATTAGCGGATGCCCGCAGTTTCATAGCGGATGATTACCCTATACGCCCCACGCTATGATTAGTGGATGACCTTCTATACCGCGATATTCTGCCACGAAGCAGAATGGGTATTATTTATGTGCTAACATCTGTGGATGCAGGAAAACAGGTTGGAGGAATCCAACAGGATTCCTCAAAAATATATTATCTGTTTGTTTATTTGTTTGCATATATATTGTTATATATGATGTGTTAGAAAAATAAACAATTGGTTGCTTTGTGTGTTTTATCACTGGGCTTAAGTAATGATATTTAAAAATATCGTAAAAAGGATATTGAAAATTTAAAAAGGGAAATTCTATTTTTAAATAGAATTTGAATTTTAAATGGAATAAAAATATAAACTTGTTTTGAAAAATAAAACAAGTAGTTTCTTTTTAAACGAAATTTATAAATAGTTCTTTTATAACGAAGTTATAAATGAAGTGAAAAGAATTATCATTTGAAAATTCAGAAATAGAAATACAAGCGTGAAATTGGGATTTTGAAATGAAATTTTCAAAATAGAATGTGAAATGAAATTTTTAAATATATAACTCAAATGAAAGTTGAGTATAATATTTGAATTTTAAAAGGAGTTTAAATGTTTGAATTTTAAAAGGGGATTGAATATTAGAAATTCAAATTGAAGTTCAAATAGAATTTGAATAGACGAAATTAGAATGGAAAAATGGAATTTGAATTCAAGGAATTAAAATAAAATTTGAATTCAAAGGAATTCGAATAAAGAAATTCAAATAGAAATTTGAATATGAGATTTCAAAATAGAATTTGAAATAAACTTTGAAATAGGATTTTCAAAGTAGAATTGGAAATAGAATTTCAAATAGGATTTCAAAATAGGAAATCCAAAGGGTTTTGAAACGGAATTTGAATTCAAGGGAATTCAAATGGGTTTGAGTGAAGAAATTCAAATGGTGTTAAAAATAAGTTGAATATTAGAATTCAAATGGGGTTGGAAATGAATTTGAATATTAGAATTCAAATGGAAAAGAAAAATGGAATTTGAATATAAGAGATTCAAATCGAATTCGAATAGGATTTGATATATGGGATTTGAATATGAAATTCAAATGGGTTTTAAACTATGGAATTTTGAATATAGAATTTAAAAAGGAATTTGAATATTTGAATTCCAATAAATTTCAAATATAAAAATTGGAATATAGAAGTTCCAATGGAATTTAAATATGGAGTTTGAATAAAAGAATTCAAATGAATTCAAGTATTGAATTTGGATATAGGGAATTCAAATAGAAATTTAAGTATTGAATTTGAATATCAAATAGAAAAGGGATTGAAATTTGAATATGGAATTCAAAGTGAGATTGGAATTTGAATCAAGGAATTCAAATAGAATTAAATAAAGTTGAATTCATTTTTTTAGAAGTTTAAAAAGTTTATATATATATATATATAATTAAAACGAACTCGCCGCAGCACTGCAGTTCGTAAATTGGCGATTCGAACTTCAATTGAATATATAGAACTCGATTGAAGTCGGAATTCTTTGAAACAAGAAACGTCAGGACCGATTTGATAATAGTTTTCTAATGAAGGAGAAAAATTTGAATTTCGTCGTATAGATTTTGAGATATGTCAAAATAAAATTTTCAGAAAAGCAGCGCCAGAATCGTTTTAAAACCATAATGGTTTATTTAATATTATAAAAGGATTTTAAGCAAGAAAATCCGAAGTTTCTATTTAGAAAATCTCCGAGTTGAGTTGGAAAATATATGCGAATTCAAATTGTGTAGATGAATATGATTTTTGAAACGGAAACCAGATTTTGATTGATTGAATGGAATTAACTAAATTGAATAGAAATTAGTTAATGAGATTTCAAATGGATATTGGGCTTTAAATAAGAAAATTCGATTTGAAATTTATATTCGAAATAGAAAAGAGAACTAGAATTGAAATTGAAATTCAATTTGGTTATGAACAAGTTAAATATTTTGTTTGAACATGTTATGTTCAACAAAGAGGTGAAATAGGCAAAATGACTAATTAAAGAATAAATGGGCGAAACTGAATTCAAACGATTAGATGGTATTGAATTGAATTGAAAACAGGTGAACATGTGTAAGCAGGTTTGATATGAAGTATATGAAGATTTTAAATTTATGTGCTCGACAAAAAGGTACATGTTTAAATTCATATATGAGTTTTATACGCCGTATCGGCAAGCCGCTTGGCTTTTTCTTTTTCTTTCCGAGATTAGAAGATACCGGGAAGCTATTTGAAATTTCCCGATGCTCCCGATACAGGGGAGGTTATGGCGAAATTTTCCGGAAATTTAAGGAGTTAGAATATTTTTAAGATATTTTGATAATTTGAAATCATTGTATCGACGTATTGAATTCGATAGTAAAGTGAATGTAAAAATCGAATGTTGTAAACAAAAAGGGATAGAAATAAGTGATTGGAATTGTTTCCAATGGCAAATAGAGATATTTTCTAATATATAGAAATAAAAGAAGTTAATATTTGGAAACGTTTTCCAAATGGCATAAGAGCCAAGAATGATTATTGAAAATATTTGGCTAACAAATATTGATAAGGAAATGGAGAAGTGATTTAATTAATGAAATATTAATTAAAGAGCCCAGTGATTTGTTTGATATGTTGGATGAACACTTGTTTTTATTCGATAGTTAAATCACAGACTATCGAAGTTTTTGACCATCGTTGTCAATATGGAGAGACCGGTTGGATTATTATCCGAAGAACCACTCCGTATCGGCATAAGCGTCGCGAACCAAGTATGCTGAATATATTGGAGACGGAGTGAAGTGCAAGGGCTTTTTCTATTTATAGAAATAGTGCCTTCGGTGTCGTTCAATCCCAGAACGAACGTAAATGGACGAATGTCTGACAGAGTATTTCCAATGATCAAATGGGTTGGTCTGTATGAATGTATATGGTTGCAACGGATTTATCCCTTAGCATAATATCCAGAATATTTGTGCAAACTTAACTAGTGATTAACGGATCTGACAATGTGGCATTCAAAGTGATTGTGTTATCAAGGAATGGTAAGTATGCGTAGCCTCAGGCCTCAGCAACCGGGAAAGGACAAAAATCGGGCAGGCAGCATGGCTATGTGGGTCGCACCCATTAGGGTGTATAATCACCTATCTAGAGAAATTCTTTTTGTTCTAAATCTATCGATTCTGCCCATTCGGGAACGGTGGTTTGAGTCCAACCGTTGGTGATATACATTCGATACACTCAAGCGAAATGAGTGGTCGGTCATGTGTGGGCCGGGTTGCAAGACGTTCTTGTTGAACCCAGTGTATTCCTCTCTAGAGATACATCATCGGAAGGTGGTCCCATACCTTGTCATGTTGGAAATCCAATCTCCAATAAGCGCCATGCGGTTTGTGATTTTATAATATATATGTAGAGCGTGAGATGCAAGCGTTCTGCTATTTGGTTATTTATTTGATGTAGGCATTACTATAATATCACTGGATTTGATATCAAAGTGTTTTGGGTTATAGTAAGGTAAAAACCATCCATGTTTATGTGTGGGCTGGTCTTACTATTATCCTTTTCTTTCGAAAGATTTTTGAAAGTTAAACAAGTGGTTGGAGTTTACTCACACCAGTCCCATGACTGACCCAGAGTTTATTTTGTTTTGTTTCCCCTAAACTCTTGGGTGCCCAAATTTGTACGGGCAGTCAAGTGTTTCAGGCTTTTACAGATACACTTGGAGGAGCTTGAAGCAGGAGGCTTCAACGTTAGTTATTTAGAGTTACTTCCGCTGAATCAAACGTTATGTGTACTCTGATGATGGTATGTGTATATGTACAAAACAGATTTGTATTTCAAAGCTTATGTTATAGAATATATTTTATTTGTTCCGCTGCGAGTTGTGATCTTCGTTTTTTCTTCTATTCTAATATTTCTTTCTTTCTATTCCTCATCCTCTAACTTCTTTCTAATAATGAGTCGTATTTCTGTGTTATTTGGGTTGGACGTGTGGTGTATTTAGTCAACTCAGGTAGCACGGATTTGCGGGACGTTTCAAGCCGCGTATCCATCCATCACAAGGCTTCAAATCTTTCGATTCCAATTGCATTTGATCGAATGCTTTTTTAAAGAGTATATTTACCAAATTTCCATTGTCCACCAAAACTTTGTGGACTAATGCGGGGCCAATATTTTCGGTGATCACCAGAGGGTCCTCGGTAGGGGAATGAATTCCAACGTTATCTCTGTCGCGAAAGACGACATCATCAAACATAGTTTTTTACTATTTCACCGGGGCTACAACTTCAGGATTACTGCAATCCCCTACCTCAAGATATTTGAATTCATTCACATATTGATCCATTGCCCTAAAGCTGTGTCCAGCAGGATGAGGTCCTCCTAATATAGAGTTAATGACAATGCTCTTTCCTTTCTGTTGAGCGGTAGGTCTGGTGGCAGGTTGATTCTGATTCGGGGGTTGTCCAGCTTGCCCCCTGTCTCTTGGCGTAATCTTATACTTGTCCAACTTTCCCTCACGAAGTAACTTCTCAACAACATCCCTCAAATCTTTGCATTCGTTCGTGGAGTGTCCGTCGGTTTGATGGAAAAGACAGAACTTCCCTGATTCTCGTTCTTTCTTTGTAGAGTCCCTAGGTGGGGGACTCTTATACTTAAGGACGTTGTAAGTATCCATAAAGATATTTTCTAAGGTATCATTAATGGTGTGAAACTCTCGAATGGCCGATAACGAGGCCTCTTCTGTAAGTAATTTCCTTGATTCCTCCTCTTGTTACAATTCCTAGATTGATGACCATTCCCCTGGTTTTTATTCCCTAAGTTCACTTCCACCTATCCAAAGCTGTCCCCAGTTTGTTTGATAGCCACATTACTCTGTATATCTTCCCTGTCAGTGGCCTTCCTCTTTCGGTTGGTGTAGATTTCTTCTTGACGCAGGCGGATGTTGGCTTTTTCATAAAATATTTCCCTGGTCAATGGTGGCTTACCAGCCAAGTATCTTCCAAACTATATATCCTTATCCATCCGTCGATCAAGGCCATCAAAACAGTTTGTTCGTGGGAATCCCTAACCTTTGTGACTGCTAGATTAAAGCGATCTAGCTAGGATCTCAAAGATTCGTCCGGGCATTGCTTAATGAGGGATAATTCAATGACATTCTTAGATCTCTGGGTATGCAGCCGGAACTGATTCACGAACTGTTCACTTAATTCCCTGAAACTATAGATCGATCGCGCTGGAAAATGAGTAAGCCACATTAACGACGTATCCTCCAGAAATATCGGGAATGCTTTACACTTTAAAGCGTCGGAGGCGGCAACTGCATTCATGTACCATGAATATCTCATTAGGTACTGGACTGGATCCGCCCTTCCTGCATAACGGTTCATAGGTGGCATGTTAAATTTCCTTGGGAATTGAACCTCTAATATGTCATCCGTGAAGGACGTATGGCTGCGGCCTATACCCCAATCTTCATTTCCTTGTCCGCGACTTTCTACCATCATTTGTCTGATCATGGCTTCGACATCTGCATGGGTCAGGGTAGATTCAGGATCAGCACTTCTTGCCCTACGGGCCCCTCCGGCGTTTCTTTGACATGCTGCTGTAAAGTCTGGGGCTTGAGAAGAACTCCCTTGCCCCCTATTGCCGTGGTCAATCACGCGACGAGCGGAAGGAATGGGTTGATTCTGAGCAGGGTCAACGATGTCTCCATTCCTAGGTGGTAGAGCGGGCTCATTTAAGTTACAGTTATTAGTTCCCTGATTAGGCGCCTCTTCTTCTCGAGAAGGAAGTGACCCAAATCGAAGCTGCTCTCTATTCTCAGCCATTTCTAATGGAGGCCATCATCGGTTTCTTTGAGGTTCTTCAGACGAGGATGTGTATTCTGGGTTAAAAGGGTGAGCTGGCGGTGGTGAAACCTGCCTCTGGATATCGTCAATTCGTCTGTCTAAAGCAGTAATATTCTGTCGCAGTAACGAGCTCTCTCGCCTTTGAGCGGCCAATTCATCAGTTTGTATGTCCAACGCTTCAAGTATGCGAGATAGATCTCCTTCGGTTACTGGAGCAGACTGATCATCAAAATTATGTCTTATATGCAAAGACCCTGAACCAGGTCATACAGAAGCACCAACACGAGCACAACAAGCCATAATTTCCTTATCAGGTCAAATAGTGGTCTGATTGTCATTTCGGATTGTGGACACCCTAGCCTGATGGCTCATGGTGCCCTCCTGGCGTCGGCTCATGGTGGTCCCCTGGGGTCGGATCGTGGGAGCATTAGCAGGTAGGAGGGTGGAGTTATCTTGAGAACGGGTCGTGATGCCTTCAGCCACTCGGGTCATGACAACCTCTTTGGCTCGGATCGCCCCCCATCTCCATGGTCCGAAGAATCAACCTCGAACTGCTCTGGAACACTGTCTTCACGAGCTTCGTTTGTGACTTCATCGGCCTGCGAAGCTCGTACACCCTTGGACCTCTTTCCAGTCATAATACTTTGGATTTGCTGAGTTCTTCAAAAATCAAAACAGTGTGGGTTAGGACTATCTTCTTCGGACTTGAGTATCCAAATAGTAGAGCGATAACCCGATATGCCGAGACTTCAATTCTCAGTGAAAGCACCAAAATGTTAGATCCAAAAGTGGCACTAACACCCAAATTATCTGAATTAGCAGAGATTTATATCTAGAAATGCAAGAAAACGCAGAAAACAAACAAAATTTATAGTGATTCAACGTTAACGAGCCTGCATCCACTTTATATCTATGATTACACGTAAGATTCAAGTAAAATCAATGATATTTCTCTCAATCTCACTTGTACAAGATGATTCACTCAATAATTTCGAGCTAAGGTTGATAAGAAATTATAAGATTATAGTAACGGTGGAAACAACACTTAAACTGCCAAAAGATCCTGAAAAATGCCAAGTTTTAGGCTATATATAGGTGAATTCTTCAGGCGGATCGCGGTCATACATAGCACAAATCCTGAGGATCTCGGACTGGTTCGTGAGAGGATGAAGAAATGGTCAAAATGGCCGTTACGGACAGTTGTCATGAGACCTGAGCCTTTCGGGTCGTGGTAGACTAGTTCATTGCCTTCATTTGTGGGCGACACTGATCGGATCGTGGAGCACTAGCAAGGGTGGATCAGGTTTTGGAAGGTGGTCACAATCGGGGTTGTGGAAACCGCATCACGATCCATCGAAAGTGTAACGACCCGGATTTTCGGCGACTTTGGTTATCGACATAAGCTCGATGTCGATAACCAAAACCTCGAAAAATCCAGGTAATTAATGAAAGAAATTAGAGGGTGAGAATAGATAAGATCGAACTTAGAATAGAAGAAGAAGAACAACACAACATCAGAGTAACACGAACCTCACAGCGGAACGAATAACATATAATATGTATAACATAACTTGAAATATACATCTGTACTTGCATATACACATCATTATCAAAGTACAACACTTACAACACAGTGGAATAATAATAGCGATATAATTCTGAAGCCTCCTGCTCCAGCTCTTCAATGTATCTGTAAATCCCGACTACTTGACTGCCCGTACAAATTTAGGCACCCAAGAGTTTAGGGAAAACAACAAAGTAAACTCCGGGTCTGTCATGGGACTGGTGTGAGTAAAACAGTTTAAACAGGTATATGAACAAGTAAACGATATCTCATAAGACCACGCCACAGAACGGAACGGGTTTTTCCCTTATGAGAATCCAAAATATCTTTATATCAAAAACCTTTTGATGTTATAATAATGTCTATGTACAAATAGATATCAACTAGCAGAAACGCTTTCATCTCACGTTCTACATATATAGTATACAATCAAAATCGCAAGCACGTATTGGATAACGAATTTCCAACTATGACAAGGTATGGAACCACCTTCTGCTAGTGTACCACTCGAGAGGAATACACTGGGTTCAACAAGAACATCTTGCAACCCCGCCACACATGACTGATTACTCATCTGAGTGTATCGAATGTATATCACCAACGGTTGGGATCAGCAACCATTCCCGTATATATATCGGACACCATTGATAGATTTAAGAAACAAATGAATATTCTCTAGATAGGTAATTATACACCCTACTTCGGTGCGACTGACTTAGCCATGCTGCCTGCCCGATTTCTGTCATTAACCGGTTGATGAGGCTTGAGGTTATGCTCTATCATCACATCAAATTCACTTCGAATGCCACATTGTCAGATCCATCGAAAATCACTAATTTACGTCTACAACCATACATTACGTGTCAGCTAAAAGAAATTTCCTTCTCCGCTTTCACTCTTGGTACGGTTGAAGAAATCAATGTACGTGACCTTTCTGGAAATACTCTGTCAGACATTCATTCATACACTTAGAATATCACATCGTCATACCCGCCAAATCACAAATTGATTTCGTCAAAAATATAACGGGTATACAGCTAAGAGAAACGTATTCCTCCGCTACCAACATATATACGTTTGAAGAAATCAACTTACGCGATTCATTGGATATACTCTGTCAGATCCATACAAGTTGTCCTGGGACTGGACAAACCGAAGGCACTATTCAGTATATCCATCTTAGTCACTGTTATCTAAGACTTATACAACAGCCCTTGCATTTTACTCCATCTTAAATTATCTTTGGCATATATGATTCGCAACGCTTATGCCAATACAGAGTGGTACTTTGGATAATAATCCAACCGGTCTCTCCATATTAAAAACATTAAAATGGTCAAAACTTCGATAGTCTGTGAGTTAACTATCGAAGAAAACAAGTGTGCAAACAATGATATTATTTCCAGATGGAAATTATATCAAACAAACATCATTTAACATTTATCTATTTAGTTCATTTTCATCTCCTGTTTCCCTATATTCAACATTTGCTATTTTCTATATTTAGAAAATATACGTTATTAACACTGGAAACATTTCCATTCCTTGTTTTTCTGTATTTAGAAAACATTTATGATTCTTGTTTGGAAAACATTTCCAAACTCCTACGTTTGGATTAAGCAGATGTTTTAGATAAAACATCGCTATGCCAACTCAACCATTTCCTTTAATTACTAAATTCACTTTACCATCCTATACTGCCGAACCTTAACCATTCCTCGGTTAAAACGAAGCCAATCAAGTTGGGGTAGAACTACCTCTCAGACCTTAACTGAACAACACTTCTAACCTTGAAATAGGCAAAGTTCACTTCATATTTCTTTAACTAACTTCCTTACTTAACCTTTCTTTTCAACAACTATATTCGATTAACTCTATTTGATTTAACTCAAATCGATTTATTCTTTTTCCACTTAACTTCTGTCGAATAAACTATATTCGATAACTCCTCTAACTCTATTCGAATAAAGTGTATTCGATTTACTCTTCTAACTCTATTTGAATAAACTATATTCGATTAACTCCTTTACTATATTCGAATAAACTATATTCGATTAACTCCTTTTATTTAACTCAAATCGATTAACTCCATCGAATAAACTATATTTGATAACTCCTTTCGATTTAACTAATTGATAACTCCTTTCGATTAAACTATAATCGATAACTCCCTTCGATGAAACTAACATTGATACTCCTTTCGATGAAATTAACATCGATACTCCTTTCAATGAAATTAACATCGATTAACTTAACTCGACGAACTTAACTCGACTCACTTATCTCGATAATCTAACTTAAGAACTTAACTCCTATCGAATAACTAATATTCGATTTAACTTCATTCGCTTGACTCTAGATCGCAGCGATCACAATGGTTACGCCTGACTCACCCAGGAAACATCCGACCGCCGTAGGCTATTTACAGCCCTGCGAATTACGCTAGCAGTCGTACGAGATGGCAACTTATCCTGAATAACTCTGTTTGACTAACTCTATCTCAAATAACTATATTTGATAAGCTTCTACTTCGAATAAGCGGTATTCGATAACTTAACTCGATTAACTCTTTTCAATTAACTCTATTGATCTGGTTAACTCTACTGAACTGGTTAACTCTATTGAACTGGTTAACTCTACTGAATTGGTTAACTCTATTTAACTAACTCGACTCGACTAACCCCTTTCGAATAGCATATTCGTTTTACTAACTTTCGAATACCATATTCGATTTACTCCCTTCGAATACCATATTCGATTTACTTTATTCACTTTATAAAGATTTCCTTTTTAACAATGTTTTATTCATTTGAAAAGATTTACTTCTAAATAACGGTTCTACACTTAAAAAATGATTTCCTTTTTATAACGTTTCCTTTTCAATTCTATTTGTAAATGGTTTACAAATATTTCCATTTCAAATTTATTCTTGAAATATTCTAACTCCTTAAATTTTCTGAAAAAAATTCGCCATAACCTCCTTTGTAACGGGAGCATCGGGAAAAACCCCAAACACGCCACACATGCCTTTCCATTCAAAAAGAAAATGGTTTGTAATTATTTCCTTTTTGAATATCTCCTATTTATAAATATTCCAATTTATAAACATTTCTTATTTATAAATATTCCACTTTATAAATATCTCTTATTTATAAATATCCCATTTTATAAATATTCTATTTTCAATATCACTTTGAAAATCCCCTTATCAACATTCTGGTATGTTATGGTATTCAATCATATCAAATCACGATGTTCATTATCGTCCAACACATATAATCGTCACAGATTATATATCACATTATTTATCACAATATATAAATCACAGTAAAATAACTGTTGAGGAATCCAGTTGGATTCCTCCAACCTGCTTCCCTGCATCACAGATGTTAAACAATATAGATAACATCACTTTCAGTTCCGTATGATATATTCTGTTAAACAGAATCAATATAGAAATTCAACTAACTGACTAGCAGTTCAATCAAACAGTCAACACACAGTAAATCAAACAATTTCTAACAGTTCTAAAAATACAACATGAAATTATAAAATGTTTAGAGTTGGTGAGATTTAGTCACATTTGGACGATCATCGTCAATGACGATAACCATCGCTTGATTCAGACAATTTATTTTGCTATAAATTGTAACGGACTCCAATTGACTCGCGGTTTGTCTCATTGTGTTGCTCCCGTCCATGCGATCCCAACGCAACTTACGGTTCGTCGATCTAATCTTGTATGATCAAGTTATACCATATTAAAGTTTTGAATTAATTTAAATAAATTAAACTTGGATTTAATTAGTAACAGGCCTTCACCTTAATTATACTCCGGCCCACTACCATATACCTAAGCCCATCTGTTCCTCTTTAAACCCGCCCTCCCACTTTTCTAATGCAAACTCCAGATCGCTTCCTCCTCCATTCTTCCAGCTTCAACTCCACCTCACGCCAACCCTTCTACACAGAAAACCAAATCAATGCCACCACTTCCATCCTCTTCGCGAGCTCCTTTCACCCAATACTCATTTAGATAACTCGATCTCTGAAACCTGCTTGCGTCGAATAGGGTATTTAACCCTGTACAGAAGTCGCGCACCCCTTGTTGAGGATCGAATGCCCCAGATTTTCGCCAACCACTGCTATTCTTCCTTGCAAGCTCAACCAAGCTACACACATCATCAATCAAAAGCTATATCGTCCCAAAATCGTAACCCTAGAACATGCCCGGCCATTTCCAGCGACAAAGATCAAGTGCGCACCCAACAAAAATGAGCTAGAAATGAAGTGCAGGCTCTCTCGAATCCAAAGACATTTGATTTGGGATTTTTAGTATTTTATTTGGTTTTTCTTTTGAATTTTATTGATCCAAAGTTTACTGTAAGATGTAAAAATTGTGGTGGCTCAGACATTGATCTTATAGGGAGGATTATAATTTTTGTGTGGCTCTAAACGAGAATGGTGTGGCTGTGTTTAGTCCATTCATTTACTAGGATATTTTCTTTTCGTTATTTTATAATTGTTCTAGTCTTCTAAAAATCACTACGAACACATACGACGCCTAAAAATCATGAAAATTGACATGTAGCTAGAGTACGTCATTACGGTCCCAACGAAACTGGTTTCGTCGAATTCCGACTCTGTATGCTCACACAGCGTATTTTTAACTGTCGAAGTACTGATTGTTTCTCACTCTAAAAATCCGTACGGCCACACTCTGACTTCAAAAATCACGGAACTTGGAACCAAGCAACTATTTGACATTGCGGATCCAACAAAACTAGTTTCGTCAAATTCCGACTTCGTTTGTAAAAGTGGCTATTTTTAAAGCGCTGAATAGACCATTTAAATATATAAATATAATTAAATATAATATTAATAAATTTATATTATCATATATATTCGCAGTGGAATGCCATATAGCTCTAGAATATTCCTCTATGAATTTCTAACTTGATATTTCAAATCCTGATTAAATCGATATTGGATTTATATTGAAATTCCTTTTAAAAATATAAATAATTCCTTTATAAATTATAAAGGAATTCCACAGCGACTTTTCTAAAATTTGATTTGGACATAAATCAAAATCTACACGACGAAATGCCGATTTTTCTCTTCCGCTAGAAAGATATACTCTACCAGCTCCACACGTTTCTTGTTTCATAGAAATCCGGCTTAAAACGAATCCTGTACATTCGGTTGAAGTTCAAATCGCCAATTTACGAATTGCAGCGCCATTTCAAGCTCGGTTTTAATTATAATACAATTATACGTTCAAACTGTCGTTCAAATAATATATTCGTTATTCTAGTTCAATTCTAAACTGAATTAAATCTTCGGGATGACCCAGTTCACATTATATTGTCAATTCACTATTTCTGGTTATTTCTGAATTAAATATATTATTTAATTATTTAAATTAATTAAATATTCACTATAATTTAATTAAATGACGATTTAGTTCCCTACCTCATGATATATATAATTAAATTAATTAATTATAATACCCCTGACAGTGCGGGTCATTACATTCTTCCCCACTTAAAATAATTTCGTCCTCGAAATTGCTAAGTTAGAGGACGACCCTATATATTGGAACTCCTAAGATTTGTTTACCCCTTATTTCTGATTTCAAGAGAACCAATTAATATCGACTAAAATATTAATTCTTCCGACTAACTAAAATTTTCAAAAATTCTGAAATTTTTCTAACACTTTAAATTTCCAGAAAATTTTGCCATAACCTCCTTTGTACAGCCCTATCAGTAAAACCAAAACTCGCCTCTCTGGGCCATCTTCAACCCAAAAGAAATTAAACTATTTCCCAGCTTACGCTTATTTGGATTAAAACGGATGTTGTGTAAAACATCGTTACGACAACCCAAATACTATATTGAACTAACTCTTATCCAACATTGATCTTCGAGCCTGAAATCTTACTATTTATTTGTTAATAATGAAACCAATCAAGTTGGGGTATAACTACCTCTCAGACCTTGACTGAATAACATTTATAACGTCAAAACATATAAGACTGCTTACTCAAATAATCAATACCATACAACTAATTATTCACTTTTAAACACGTATACTCTTTCTCTTTTTAAGTTCGTTTCCTTATCGACTTCTCTATATATACTGATATATAGAATTCTACTTATCAGATTTTCTTAAAAATATTTCAACTCCTTAAATTCCCGGAAAAATTTGCCATACCCTCCTTTGTACCAGGAGCATCGGGATATTTCACATAGCCTCCCATGGCCCTCACCAATCCCAAAAGAAAAAGAAAAGCCAAGCGGCTAGCCGATTCGGCTCACAAATCTCTTGCTTATATCAAATATAAACTTGTACCTTTTTGTCGGGCATATTAACTTTATCACTTTCACCTGTTATCAACCCAACACATACCAATGTTATCCCAACCAAATTCCAATTTGTTTTTATCCACAAATCCAACCATTCGCTTATACCTAAGTCGAATTAATTTCCAAATTCGAGTTCCATTCTCGATTTCAACTCTTAACTTCCTAATCAAATTTTAATTTCATATTCTAATCTCACAAATCCAATTTGTCTTGATATATTCTAATTAAATTTTTAGTTACCACTTAACTGATTTCAATTCTAATCTCAATTCTATTGGATTTTACAAATTCTACTTTAATTTGTTTAAATTCAAACAACCTTTTCTTCCTGGAAGTTTTTAATCAGTTTACCTCTTTCAAAAATCAAAATTTCCTTGTTGAAATTCAACACAACTTGTTTTTCCCAAAACAAATTCAAAAACAATCTCTTTGGTAGCAATCCGTCACTTACACCCTCGAAAATGAACACCGATGATGTCTAGCTCATCATCAGAATCTATTTCCCAGCGATCAAAGTGAGTTCAATACTATATCACTTTCAAAACCCATCTCTTAAACATTCCCACTCTGAAATATATTCCAAATATAATTCACACAGCTTGTAAAACAATTTAAAATCTCCCAGGATCTTAAATTTTCTTTATTATTAATCCCAATCCATTTACAAACACTTATCCAATTTTCTTGGATTTTAATTCCAACTCTGATTTAAATTTCCGATTTAACTCATCTGATTCCACGTATTTTACTTACATGAATTTTGGTTGGTTATTTACATTACCATTTCAACTATAATCTTACTCAATTATAATTACAACAATTATATCTAATATATATATTCCTCTATATCAGAATATACTCTAGGTAAACTTATTTTAATTTACCCTCTTTACAAAACATATCGTGTCGACCCATCATATTCGAGTGTTTACAAACTCCTACCGATACAGTGGATCAAACTGATCGACCAGAACTTATAAACAACTCAGCCAATGAATCTCCACAATATAAAACAATTTTTTTATATCAAATACAAATACGCACTCATATATATACACTCAAACTCAATCTAGGGTATTACTAACCCTATATCTACCGAGTCATGCCACAGAGCCAAGTAATTCTTAACTTAAGCTCTGATACCAATTGTAACGACCCGGATTTTCGGCGACTTTGGTTATCGACATAAGCTCGATGTCGATAACCAAAACCTCAAAAAATCCTGGTAATTAATGAAAGAAATTAGAGGGTGAGAATAGATAAGATAGAACTTAGAGCAGAAGAAGAAGAACAACATAACATCAGAGTAACACGAATCTCACAGCGGAACGAATAACATATAATATATATAACATAACTTGAAATATACATCTGTACTTGCATATACACATCATTATCAAAGTACAGCACTTACAACACAGCGGAATAATAATAGCGATATAATTATGAAGCCTCCTGCTCCAGCTCTTCAATGTATCTGTAAATCCCGACTACTTGACTGCCCATACAAATTTAGGCACCCAAGAGTTTAGGGAAAACAACAAAGTAAACTCCGGGTCAGTCATGGGACTGGTGTGAGTAAAACAGTTTAAAAAGGTATATGAACAAGTAAACGATATCTCATAAGACCACGCCGCAGAACGGAACGGGTTTTTCCCTTATGAGAATCCAAAATATCTTTATATCAAAAACCTTTTGATATTATAATAATGTCTATGTACAAATAGATATCAACTAGCAGAAACGCTTTCATCTCACGTTCTACATATATAGTATACAATCAAAATCGCAAGCACGTATTGGATAATGGATTTCCAACTATGACAAGGTATGGAACCACCTTCTGCTAGTGTACCTCTAGAGAGGAATACACTGGGTTCAACAAGAACATCTTGCAACCCCGCCACACATGATCGATTACTCATTTCTCTGAGTGTATCGAATGTATATCACCAACGGTTGGGATCAGCAACCGTTCCCGTATATATATGGGACAACATTGATAGATTTAAGAAACAAATGAATATTCTCTAGATAGGTGATTATACACCCTACTTCGGTGCGACCGACTTAGCTATGATGCCTGCCCGATTTCTGTCATTAACTGGTTGATGAGGCTTGAGGTTACGCTCTATCATCACATCAAATTCACTTCGAATACCACATTGTCAGATCCATCGAAAATCACTAATTTACGTCTACAACCATACATTACGTGTCAGCTAAAAGAAGTTTCCTTCTCCGCTTTCACTCTTGGTACGGTTGAAGAAATCAATGTACGTGACCTTTCTGGAAATACTCTGTCAGACATTCATTCATACACTTAGAATATCACATCGTCATACCCGCCAAATCACAAATTAATTTCCTCAAAAATATAATGGGTATACAGCTAAGAGAAACGAATTCCTCCGCTACCAACGTATATACGTTTAAAGAGATCAACTTACGCGATTCATTGGGTATACTCTGTCAGACCTTCGTCCATACAAGTTGTCCTGGGACTGGACAAACCGAAGGCACTATTCAGTATATCCATCTTAGTCACTGTTATCTAGGACTTATACAACAGGCCTTGCATTTTACTCCGTCTTCAATTATCTTTGGCATATATGATTCACAACGCTTAGGCCAATGCAGAGTGGTTCTTTGGATAATAATCCAACCGGTCTCTCCATATTAACAACGTTAAAATGGACAAAACTTCGATAGTCTGTGAGTTAACTATCGAAGAAAACAAGTGTGCAAACAATGATATTATTTCCAGATGGAAATTATATCAAACAAACATCATTTAACATTTATCTCTTTAGTTCATTTTCATCTCCTGTTTCCCTATATTCAACATTTGCTATTTTCTATATTTAGAAAATATACGTTATTAACACTGGAAACATTTCCATTCCTTGTTTTTCTGTATTTAGAAAACATTTATGATTCTTGTTTGGAAAACATTTCCAAACTCCTACGTTTGGATTAAGCAGATGTTTTAGATAAAACATCGCTATGCCAACTCAACCAATTCCTTTAATTACTAAATTCACTTTACCATCCTTTACTGCCGAACCTTAACCATTCCTCGGTTAAAACGAAGCCAACCAAGTTGGGGTAGAACTACCTCTCAGACCTTAACTGAACAACACTTCTAACCTTGAAATAGGCAAAGTTAACTTTATATTTCTTTAACTAACTTCCTTACTTAACCTTTCTTTTCAACAACTATATTCGATTAACTCTATTTGATTTAACTCAAATCGATTTATTCTTTTTCCACTTAACTTCTGTCGAATAAACTATATTCGATAACTCCTCAAACTCTATTCGAATAAAGTGTATTTGATTTACTCTTCTAACTCTATTCGAGTAAACAATATTCGATTAACTCCTTTACTATATTCGAATAAACTATATTCGATTAACTCCTTTGATTTAACTCAAATCGATTAACTCCATCGAATAAACTATATTCGATAACCCCTTTCGATTTAACTAATTGATAACTCCTTTCGATTAAACTATAATTGATAACTCCCTTCGATGAAACTAACATCGATACTCCTTTCAATGAAATTAACATCGATACTCCTTTTGATGAAATTAACATCGATTAACTTAACTCGACGAACTTAACTCGACTCACTTATCTCGATAATCTAACTCAAGAACTTAACTCCTATCGAATAACTAATATTCGATTTAACTTCATTCGCTTGACTCTAGATCGCAGCGATCACAATGGTTACGCCTGACTCCCTCAGAAACATCTGACCGCCGTAGGCTATTTACAGCCCTGCGAATTATGCTAGCGGTCGTACGAGATGGCAACTTATCCTGAATAACTCTGTTTGACTAACTCTATCTCAAATAACTATATTTGATAAGCTTCTACTTCGAATAAGCGGTATTCGATAAATTAACTCGATTAACTCTTTTCAATTAACTCTATTGATCTGGTTAACTCTACTGAACTGGTTAACTCTACTGAACTGGTTAACTCTACTGAACTGGTTAACTCTACTGAACTGGTTAACTCTACTGAACTGGTTAACTCTACTGAACTGGTTAACTCTACTGAACTGGTTAACTCTATTTAACTAACTCGACTCGACTAACCCCTTTCGAATAGCATATTCGTTTTACTAACTTTCGAATACCATATTCGATTTACTCCCTTCGAATACCATATTCGATTTACTTTATTCATTTTATAAAGATTTCCTTTTTAACAACGTTTTATTTATTTGAAAAGATATACTTTTAAATAACGGTTCTACACTTAAAAAATGATTTCCTTTTTATAACGTTTCCTTTTCAATTCTATTTGTAAATGGTTTACAAATATTTCCTTTTCAAATTTATTCTTGAAATATTCTAACTCCTTAAATTTTCTGAAAAAAATTCGCCATAACCTCCTTTGTAAGGGGAGCATCGGGAAAATCCCCAAACCCGCCACACAGGCCTTTCCATTCAAAAAGAAAATGGTTTGTAATTATTTCCTTTTTGAATATCTCCTATTTATAAATATTCCAATTTATAAGCATTTCTTATTTATAAATATTCCACTTTATAAATATCTCTTATTTATAAATATCCCATTTTATAAATATTCTATTTTCACTATCACTTTGAAAATCCCCTTATCAACATTCTGGTATGTTATGGTATTCAATCATATCAAATCACGATGTTCATTATCGTCCAAACACATATAATCGTCACAGATTATATATCACGTTATTTATCACAATATATAAATCACAGTAAAGTAACTGTTGAGGAATCCAGTTGGATTCCTCCAACCTGTTTCCCTGCATTACAGATGTTAAACAATATAGATAACATCACTTTCAGTTCCATATGATATATTCTGTTAAACAAAATCAATATAGAAATTCAACTAACTGACCAGCAGTTCAATCAAACAGTCAACACACAGTAAATCAAACAATTTCTAACAGTTCTAAAAATACAACATGAAATTAAACTGTTTAGAGTTGGTGAGATTTACTCACATTTGGATGATCATCGTCAATGACGATAACCATCGCTTGATTCAGACAATTTATTTTGCTATAAATTGTAACGGACTCCAAATGACTTGTGGTCTGTCTCATTGTGTTGCTCCCGTCCATACGATACCAACGCAACTTACGGTTCGTCGATCTGATCCTGTATGATCAAGTTATACCATATTAAAGTTTTGAATTAATTTAAATAAATTAAACTTGGATTTAATTAGTAACGAGCCTTCACCTTAATTATACTCCGGCCCACTACCATATACCCAAGCCCATCTGTTCCTCTTTAAACCCGTCTTCCCACTTTTCTAACGCAAACTCCAGATCGCTTCCTCCTCCGTTCTTCCAACTTCAACTCCACCTCACGCCAACCCTTCTACACCGAAAACCAAATCGATGCCACCAGTTCCATCCTCTTCGCGAGCTCCTTCCACCCAATACTCATTTAGAAAACTCGATCTCTGAAACCTTCTTGCGTCGAACAGGGTATTTAACCCTGTACAGAAGTCGCACACCCCTTGTTGAGGATCGAATGCCCCAGATTTTCGCCAACCACTTCTATTCTTCCTTGCAAGCTCAACCACGCTACACACATCATCAACCAAAAGCTATATCGTCCCTAAATCGTACCCTAGAACACGCCCGGCCATTTCCAGCGACAAAGATCAAGTGTGCACCTAACAAAAATGAGCTAGAAATGAAGTGCAGGCTCTCTCGAATCCAAAGACATTTGATTTGGGATTTTTAGTATTTTATTTGGTTTTTCTTTTGAATTTTATTGATCCAAAGTTTACTGTAAGATGTAAAAATTGTGGCATCTCAGACATTGATCTTATAGGGAGGATTATAATTTTTGTGTGGCTCTAACGACAATGGTGTGGCTGTGTTTAGTCCATTCATTTACTAGGATATTTTCTTTTCGTTATTTTATATTCATTCTAGTCTTCTAAAAATCACTGCGAACACATATGACGCCTAAAAATCCTAAAAATTGACATGTAGCTAGAGTTCGTCATTACGGTCCCAACGAAACTGGTTTCGTCGAATTCCGACTCCATATGCTCACACAGCGTATTTTTAACTGTCGAAGTACTGATTGTTTCTCACTCTAAAAATGCGTACGGCCACACTCTGACTTCAAAAATCATGGAACTTGGAATCTAGCAACTATTTGACATTGCGGATCCAACAAAACTAGTTTCGTCAAATTCCGACTTCGTTTGTAAAAGTGGCTATTTTTAAAGCGCTGAATAGACCATTTAAATAAATAAATATATATAAATATAATTAAATATAATATTAATAAATTTAAATTATCGTATATATTCGCGGTGGAATACCATACAGCTCTAGAATATTCCTTTATGAATTTCTAACTTGATATTACAAATCCTGATTAAATCGATATTCGATTTATATTGAAATTCCTTTTAAAAATATAAATAATTCCTTTATAAATTATAAAGGAATTCCACAGCGACTTTTCTAAAATTTGATTTGGACATAAATCAAAATCTACACGACGAAATCCCGATTTTTCTCTTCCACTAGAAAGATATACTCTACCAGCTCCACACGTTTCTTGTTTCACAGAAATCCGGCTTAAAACGAATCTTGTACATTCGGTTGAAGTTCAAATCGCCAATTTACGAACTACAGTGCCATTTCAAGCTCGGTTTTAATTATAATATAATTATACGTTCAAACTATCATTCAAATAATATATTCATTATTCTAGTTCAATTCTAAACTGAATTAAATCTTCGGGATGACCCAGTTCACATTATATTGTCAATTCACTATTTTTGGTTATTTCTAGATTAAATATATTATTTAATTATTTAAATTAATTAAATATTCACTATAATTTAATTAAACAACGATTTAATTCCCTACCTCACGATATATATAATTAAATTAGTTAATTATAATACCCCTAACAGTGCGGGTCATTACAGAAAGGAAGGTGATCACGATCGTGTTCCTAAGGGTTTTGACGGTGAAACTCTTTATTTTCTGTGTGTGTGAACCCTGGTGGCTTCGTCAAAAAGCTAGCCAACATTCTCCAACCCATTCTCTCTTTAATTTATGAAATATTCCTGAACCTAACTCTTAGGAAATTCGTGAATGTGTGTTTTGGTTGAAGATCTTGAGTTCTCGTTGAAGAGAGGTTGATCTTGCTTTGTTTTGGAGCCTCCCCTTCCTTACCAAGGTCAAAGGTGAGTTCTTTATGAACTCACATCTATGCCATAAGCCATTGGCTTGTAAAAGTGTAATCTAGAGATCATTTGAGTTTTCATATGCTAGTAAATTGGTTAGGTTAGTGTAGCTTAGCCGATTTCATGTGTTTATGTTTCAATGAAATGAAATTATAGTAGGAGTTGTTAACACGACCTAATTCATATGCTATGAGTCGATTTGGTGATATTATGAAGCTCCATTGTCGCCCTGCAAAATTCTAAGTCTTCACAAGTCACTTGAATCACTTTTGCATGCTTTGGTTTGGAATTTAGTTCACCTTTGAACTTATAATCAAAATTCATTGTTATCTCATGTATATAAGTTTATGCATGTTTGTTTGTGTTCTTGAGTTGTTTCGACGAGCTTATGCTATCTCACGTATATAAGTTTATGCATGTTTGTTTGTGTTCTTGAGTAGTTTCGACGAGCTTATGAGGCCTTATTATCATATAGGTCAAGTGCATAACCTCCATAATTCATCGAAAATGATTCATATATGATTTGGTTAACAAAATAACCAAATTGGGCTGTTTGACTACAACCAGTCGACTGGTCAAAACGGACCAGTCGACTGGTGCCTGCAACTAAAACTTATATCCGCTGGTAAATATGACCAGTCAACTGGTGAAAAAAGGACCAGTCGACTAGTCCTGCAGTTTTTCTGCGGTAGATCAGTGGAGACCACGGTCTACTATATAGGGCCTTTGAGTTCATTCCCAACCGAGTTTCGGCCCATTTCGCCTTCGTTTGTGACTTTGCGGTTTCTCTGGTTCGCAGATTTCTGCATCTCGATTTCATGAACTTTTGATTCATTCGTGGTGAACGAATATTATAATCAATAGTTATGGGGTTTCATCTACGTTATTAAAATGTGAATTCTTCGTTTGATTGTTAATTCAATCAATATCGCACAAGATTTTCCACTTCGAAACTATATAAAAAGGGTTTTAAAATTAATAGTAGATATCAATCTTTTACTAAATGGTTTCAAATTCTACTTATTATGTGAAGTTATTTTCCAACTTGTTTTGTTGTCTACTAGTATAAGATTTCATAAACCTTTTACTCGTTCGTATGAGAAATCTAATTAAACGCCTTAGTAAAAACAAGGACTATGAACCCTTGTGTTTGCTTTGACAGTTAGTTCTTGGACTCGTCCAATTGAACATCATGGCAATGATCGTTTTGTATTTCTAGTGGAATATACAACTTGTTCATAAATATTCGAGTAGAGCAAGTGGTTATGGGACATGCAGCTAAACTCTTATATTTACTAGCTTAGCGTAGTTTACACTAAACATGGTCAAATATGATCAATTTAACCTTCGGGTCACATCGATGATCTTCAGATCAACCCTAGGAGCTTCGGCTCATGCGATCTTCAAATTAGCAATTATCTTCGGATCATCCTGAGGAACTTCGATTCATTCGTTTATACGTTGATCTTCAGATCATTTCGTATCGGCAGGATACACAATATAATATTTTCTATTTCATGTGGAATTGATGGGTGACATCATTTCTCATGAATATCCTCTTGTTATTATCATGTATTCTATTTCATATAGACTTGATGGGTGACATCATTTCTCATGAATATCCTTGCGTTGTTATCACGTTTCCTATTTTCATGTAGACTTGATGGGAGACATCATTACTCATGAATGTTCATTTGTTGTTCCCTTTCTTTGGGATCTTCTAGATTTCTAATTTATTGATTTTTTGAATCCTAGCTTTAATTGACATATATGCTATCAATTCTCGTATCGATGTTAATCTATTAATCTTAGTTTCTTTATTATTGAGTTATCTATTTCGTGTTGACTTGATGAGCGAAATCATTTCTCGTGAGTAGTCTTGTTTTGATATCTTGTTAGCTACATTGCATTGACATGATGGGTGATATCATTTCTCGTAAATAGCTATATCTTTAGAATATGATAATCTATTAGATAGCTTTGAGGATTTCTTTAACATATTTTATGGACATTTCCAAGACTTCACATTTATTTGTGATCATTGTTTTTAGTGCTTCTATGTTATTATTTGTTTATATATCTATTTATGTCTTAGTTTATTATGATGAGTGCAGCTTGACTGATCCGTTTATTGTTTATTCTTATAAATAATACTCGGTCAGTCTAAGTACTACAGGTACATCTCATGACTTCTATCGGGGACCATTCATGCCTTTTTGATATCTACATTAGAGTTGTTGTTCTTGATTGTACATGTATCGTAGATTTTCATGTATACTTATTCTTTTGGCTAGAGCTTGTACCTATTGTTTTGTTGTATAGTGGATCGACTATGACCATTATATTTGTATTTACACTCATGTGTTTTATTCATATCTATTTCTGCCTTAGTGATATGAATATCTATGGCTGGCTCTAATTTTATTGTTATGTATTTTATATTGCTCTCCGAATTATATATAGCCACTGTGTGGTAGATTTGGACTTGAGTTAGATGTATCGTATTTCCTCTTGAGATTAAAAAAATTTATACCACATTATCCGACATATTTAACACTTGTTCAAAGCTAATACATGGATGGTCGCTCCTAAACAGCCCGATTCTTTGGGTTAGTTGATACCATTGCTTGCAATGGCCTTGACTAACGCGAGTATAGAGGTGGGGGGTTACAGGTATTATGTTTGATAAATTGAAGGAGTCTCCTACCAGTGCAATTGTCCTTATTATTTCTAGTGGTGATAATATTTTACGATTTTTGTCAATGCTTGTGGGACATGATTAGAAGCGATACTCATGCAAGAGGGTAGGGTCATTACCTATGCAACTAGACAACTAAAAAACCATGTGAAGAGAAATCCTATGCATGATTTGGAGTTTGCAGTAGTGGTGTTTTCCCTTTAGATGTGGAGAGATATTGTTTTGGAGAGAAATTTGAGCTCTTTACAGACCATAAGTCTCTAAAGTATTTTTTTCTCAACAAGATTTAATTCTCAGGCACCAAAGATGGATGGAGCATATAACATCGTTCAACTTTTCTATTAGTATACCATAAGGAAGGGTGATGTTATCGTAGACGCTTTAAGTCAGAGACATGATACTCTTAGTGCAATTGCCAAGTGGAAGCAATTGGAGTTTAGTTCTAGTTTTAACCTTCAGCCACCGTTTGAGTCATCCTAGGGATTTCTTGGAGTTTTGGAAGTGAAGCTGGATTTAGTAAACAAAATTAAGCATGAGTAAGGTCTAATGAAGAGTTGTGAGGGAATGGATTTCTAGGGAGAGAACCTTCCTCATTTTGACAGGTATCCAGTTGATAGCGATGGGAGTTTGAGAAGGGACGACCGACTTTATGTCCCTAAGAATGAAAATTTAAGGGTAGAGATTTTGGAGGAGTCTCATTGTTCGAAGATGAACATACATCTCAGAGTAGATAAGATGTTCAAGGACATGAGGAGAAGTTTTTACCGAGAAGGTATGAAGAGAGATGTTTCAAAGTTCATATCAAGGCATTTGACCTGTCAGAGTGTTAAGGCAAAGGAAGATAGGCCAGGAGGACTTTTTTTGCCTTTGGAGGTTCCCACATGGAAATGGAAACATATCTCGATGGATTTCATGGGGGCTTCCAAAGAGTCAGAAAGGAAATGAAGCCATTTAGGTCATCGTGGATCGTTTAAGAGTGCTCATTTTATCCCAGTTAGGAAGAATAGGACCGCAAGTTCTTTAGCCCATTTTACAGCAAAGAGATAGTTAGGAATTCCAACGAGCATGAGTGATAGAGATCCTTTGTTTAAGAGTGAATTTTAGAGGACCCTACAAGTATATTTGCGAACTACATTGAGTTTGAGCACAACTTATCAACTGCAGATCGACGTACAGATAAAGTGAGTTAATCAAGTTCTTGAGGATCTACTTAGAGTCTACATCATCGAGTTTGGAAGAGCTTGGAGCAGTATTTTCTATTAGTGAAGTTCTCATATAATAATAGTTATTAAGCGATGATTGGTATGACCCCTTATGAAGCATTGTATGGGAAGCCATACAAATCGCCTATTTGTTAGTGGGAGACTACTAACAAGATTTTACTCTAACCAGACCTTATCTTTGATTTTACGGAGAAAATCACTTTGATTCAGCAGAGAATAAAGGCAGCTCATGACATGCAGAAATTGTATGCAGGTAGAAAGAGAAGGGAACTCGAATTTAGCATTGGAGATTTAGTATTTTTGAAAGTTTCCCTTAATAAGAAGTTCGTCCGGTTTGGAAAGATTGGGAAGTTTGCTCCTAGATTTATTGGTCCATTTAATATCGTTAAGAGGATAGAGAAACTGGCTTATCCTATAGATCTTCTCGAATACATAACGAGGTTCCATAACGTTTTCCATGTTTCTCATCTTAGAAAATGACTTCATGATTCCAACATCAGACTCGAGCTAGAAGAAATTGTGGACTTAGGGAGCTTCGAGGTTGAGTCTAGGGTATCTTGTGCCATCGTAATGACTGTGGAGCACAAAATCAAATGACTCCACAACAAATCTATTCGCCTAGTCTGAGTACAATGAGGAGATAACCTTACGGAAAGCAACATGGGAAACCAAAGATAAGATGAGGCAAACTCATCCAGAGCTTTTCTCGGGTAATTATTTCCTTTAAATTTCCTTTTATGATTGCATTGTAGTTGCAAGATAGGATGGAAGAAGACGATTGTAGCACAAATGCACCGTGCACTCATATAGAAATTATATTCATATTAGGGTGTTCTGCATGCATACATAATCACTTATTACACATATACGCTAGGACATAGTTCACTTTAGCAAGTCTACAGTGCATAATCGCTTCGAGTTATGGATTTTATGGATGTTTATAAATAACACGTGTGTATAACGTGGTTTTTAGAGCAAGTTATGTTTTTCCCCCTTTTAAAAAGATTTCATGGAGAAATCTCTTTTAAGGGGAGGAGTATATAACATCCCATAAAATATACCATAAGTAGAAATAGATAATTAAATTAAATACAAATAATAAAAAAATCAGTAAATATTAAAATCCTTAAAAATTGAATTCTGGATAATTGAGAATTAGGCCATGAAAGTATTACCATTGTATTTGGGGAGGGATTCTAGTCCTTTTCATTATTTATTTGTTGAAAACGGAGTCTGTATGAAGACGTTATTTACAAAGCAAGTTATATATAAATTGTTTGCACACTAGATTTGAAATTCAAACTGTTAAATATAATTCTAGAATATAATTAAATATTGATTGGCATAATGGAATATTCCTCAAAGATATGAATTTGTGTGTGCGTGTGTGTGTGTGTATATATATATATTGAAGGGTGGTTAAATTTTTATTGCTGCATTGAACCCAAAAACAGGTTCAAGCCAAACATGCAAATACTGAAACAACATATAGCAAAGCAAAGTAAACATGGTAGGTAGCGCAATGATTACTCACGCACCTACCAATGCCATTTACCATAATACCATTCCTACTTTTCACAATAACAAAAAAACCATGTCCTCTAATTGCTAAATTAGGTCTCCATGGCGGATGGAAGTCCTAAGGTGTTCGCTTCTTCCTGAACATTTCTGGTGAGCATCTTCTTCTTAATTCTATTCAGAAGTATGTTTACATCACTGTGAATCAACTTACTAACAAGATTGTTGTGTCTTCTCTTCTTCTCAATAATGCATTGATTTCCTTCCTTCAACATATGGTGGACCGAAGTTGTCAATGCTATCTGAATTATTTGCAAATGCAATGGAGAGATCTACTACGATTCCAAGTATAAAAGTTCTTCCTCTAGATTTCCAGTGAACTGTGTGTTGTTTTACTTCTTGTAGTACTCTTGATGTTTCTGCTGAAATTACAATCGAAAAATAAGTGGTCATGTGACTCTCGATGAGCATTACAAGCTTAAAGTAAGGTCGACATTTAAGCCCCATTTAGCAAGTCGGTTAGTTGTACGGAGTCATGCATTAACAACTTTGTAAGTAGAAAATGTCATTTTAAGGCTGTCAGCTTTGTTCCAAATATTTTCTGCTCAATCTTTGATCTCATGTTTTTGTCTGATGTTATTCTAGGCCGAGGAGGCTGAAAATTGACCATTTGATGAGTCTGTCCAGACCCAAACGTCATTATTGAGATTAGGGATAATATGGATTTGTTCAATATCAGGTTGCAGAGCCTGCATGCAACTGATATTACTGGTAGCCCATCTCCCATCAGTGATTATTTTGTCAACTGTAAAGTCGTAACACTAACTACAGTTAGGGTGTCCCACCCAAGATTGTTGATTAGGGATTGGCCTTTAAACCACGGATCCTTTCATAGACTAGTAGCTTTCCCATCTGCTAAATTACGGTGAATCATTTCTTTGAGTGAGTCCCTACTGGCCATAATGTGTTTCCAAGTCAAAGAAGAATTATTCTCACATTTCATGATCCAAAAATTCATTTTGATGCATCTATATTTCATCCACGCCACCCAATAAGTGTTAGCTTGTAAGATTTTCCAAGCTAGTTTAATAACATACGTCTTCTTTAGATCTTTTTGGTTAATCAAGCCCACTCCCACTTCATTTTTCGGCCTACACAGGATACCAAAGCTAACCTTGTGCACTCCACCTCTCCAAATAAAATTAGCACAGATAGATTTTTTTCTATGGTACAGTTTGGAATTTGAAAAGTTTGTAACCAAAACCCGACTTAGCCATGGTGACAGTATAAATGAGTTCCACTCGTCCTATATATATGTGTGTGTGTGTGTGTATATATATATGCGGAGGGGGACAAGAATAAACAAGAAACGGAATATAATCAATCACATTAATCAGTAATTAATAAATAAGGAAAACGTACAGGAGAATAAATCTCTTGGAATTTCAAACAAACATTGACCAACCCCTTTCTTTGAGGGGTCGATCAAGGGTTCGACCGCCCTTAAGGGTAATGAGTGAGGGAGGCTTATTTTTCTAGGGATTTATTTATTGTTTTGCACAAATGGACTGTCCAGATTAAATCTAACTGTTCCTACGGTCAATATACACACTAGAAACTATAAATAGACCACTAGCCTCTCATTAAACCCTACACCTTATTTTAGTCTACGCCTTCACTTTGTCCCTTCACTATTTCTTAATTCCATAAATCGGGTTAGGTTTCTTCTCTTCTAACCAATATTCTATTTCTTCTAAATCTAGTTCTTATATATAGATTCTGGAAATAAGCATAATATGCATATTCGAGATTCTAAATATGATTCTCTAATATATATTAATATATATATATATATTAGTTAGATTTGGAGTACCATATCTCGAAGGATGAAATCCAGATTTTGATAGATTTTACAGTAGATTCAACTATTCTTTCCTTGCTATCCCTACGAGTGGAAATTATATGATTTTTCTATTTACTATATCTTGATAGTGCAAATTTGGAATGGGGTTTGGATTTGCACAAAAAAAATAACAAATCCTCCAAACCCCTTATTTCTATTTATTTGTGGAAATGGTTAATCAATTGTTGTACTTAAGGTTTTTGTTATTGTTGTAATGGAAGACAGACATTTGGTTGTTGCACAATTCCTGATAATGGTTTATTTACTTAATTGTAAATTTGTAAATATTCATATATATATATATATATATATATATATATTGTTGAGAAAGCTTAAAACTTGAATATTCTACATTCAATAGGTTTAAGCATATGTTTTAAAAATAGAATGTTTGAACATATTATTTACAAATCACTAAAATATTAAGTTTTGGTATATAAAATAATATAAAAAGTGAAGCTTTACCAAAAGGGGATTTTACATATATATTTGGAAATATTGCACCTTATCCCTCTTTTATTGTTTAGATAATCTATTAAACCTAGGTTACAAGTTATTCTATGTATTTTGTTATTTACTTGTTATTTGAATGTGAATATACATTTTATGTTATGTTGGTGAAGTAAGGGAAATAAACTTTTATGCCTTGATTGTGTTGTTGAGATTGACATTTCAAACGAATTAGGATGTTTCTGTACGTGCGCTTAATTTACGACTTATTTACTACTATATTTTATAACGCAATTAACATAATATAAACGTGTATTAAATGCGTACTAAATACTTCTAAATTAGGAAATTAAAATTTTAAATGTCCCCATAGGAAATTTGTATTTATCTAAGTTAACACCTACAATTGTTGTTAATGACGCACAGACATGAGGTTAACCATTACTTGTAGTAGAATACTGTCCGGAATCGACCGACGTATCCAACATCTACAAGTAACATTGGTTAATGTGAGAGGTCTAGGTATCATGGGTCATTACAATTTTTATACTAAGACGCGAGGTTAAGCCCAGCAAGTAGTAGAATCCTGCTCGGAACCTCCCGACAAACACAACATCTACGAGTGTGGGATGTCTAGTATGTATGTATATATATATATATATAATTGTGTGGGTAATAAGCCTGCCTTGAGAAGGTATTAAGTGATTGACCAACCTTGTTTGGATATTAAGTGGTCAGGACTAGGTTCGTTTCAAAGGTTCACTCCTTGGATTAGGACCAAAGTCATGAGACCTTCTCTTATTAAGTCTTAAGTGGTTATTTGGTCCACCCTTCTCAAATACGGTATTAAATAGTCTTAAAACGATATGCGTATGAGTGGGTAGTTCTCCGAAAGTTGTCTACTTCTTATCTAGGGTGTATGTAAGGGCATACTTAGGGACAGGCATGAGTCCATTGGAAGGGTTTTTTAATGATGATGAGTGTCTACCTACATCCTGGAATTAAGTGGCAGATTAATATTTCCGATATTACAATAAATAGAATATTTAATAGCGTTGACGTTTATAAGACGAGGTCTTAAATGATTAGGGTCCTCCGTAAGCTCTTAAGTGACTGAACAAATCCTCCCTTAAATAAATATATATGTAATGACCTTAAGTAAACAAATAAAGTATGCCTCACAGGGTAATAAGTAATTATAGAGAATCCGCCCTTAAATAAATAAATAACATGAAGGCCTTAAGGGACTATAGGGTAGTCCGTATCATTATTACTTGAGTTTGATTGTGTGAGAATTGCATAGACCTAATTTGATGAATTCATACTGAAAAGTATAGGAAGTAGTCATTCCTTAAGCTTATATGGTTTATATTCACCAAAACTTATTGTTCTGACCTCCCTTTTTATAACATATAAACATGTTAGTAGGCGGGAATGCTTAATTTAATAGAGCTATGGAGATTGATGCCTAACAAAGGAGGTTAGTTATTTATAATCATTTATGGCAGTGTTATGATTGTTGTTATATCGTTAAGACAATTATTATTATTGACGTACCCTTGATGATAGGTGAAGTTCATAATAACCAACATTTTTAAGGTTTTATTTAATGGTACATCTATTTTTAGTATTATATTTTATCCCTTCACCTATGTGAGATTTTGATTTTGATTTAGCCCACTCTGTTATTTCTATTTAAGTTTTCTTTACGGGAACCAACGGTTCATTCAGAATGGCTCAATGTTCCGATAGGCCTTTTTAAGTCTGAATTTAGGCCTATTCCAAGCGGATTACTACAAAAATGTAAACCAAAGCTACTTTTATGCCTATGTCTTTAATTTTACCGATTCTAAAATTTAGCAACTTTCTAGTCACTTGAGGTCCTTAATTGTCATTCCTTGGCCTTTATCGGTCTTCTTTCTTTAGGTCTTATAGTATTTTAGTTTATATTTTCTCCCTCACAATATTTATTTTTATTTCAAGCACTAAAATTCAAAGGGAAAATTGGTAATGGAAGAGGAAGAGAATGTGAGATAGAACATTAAGCCTGGGCCCATATTTATATGTTTAGTTAAGGATCTTGGGCCAATAGATTCAAATAGATCTGAAATGGAGCTTCCATATCACAGTTTATTCCCTACCCTTTATGTTAAGTTTTTGGTTTACATCTAGCCTTAGGTTTAATTTAAGTTAAACTTTATTTAACCTTTAAGATTAAATGCTGGCCTTTAGTTAAAGTCGGTTTATAAAGCTAGAACCCCACCAATATATGTTTTCCCGTTCAATACGTACCTAGCCAAAAAGTTGGTCAGGTACTCCATTTATAGATCAATTGTTGTATATGGCATTCAACCGCTGTCTAGGGTTGTCGGCCGCTACGGTCAACATGCCCTAGGGTTGTTGACCTATAATGTTGTTGCATGCAAAGATATTAGTCATGCGTCTAGCCAATGTGTGTACTAATTTCTGTACATATGGAATAGATAATGATCGATCTCACTCTAATCGCTTAGAAATGATTTTGAGGATTTGCTGCAACATCACCAGTTTTGTTTCCAAGTTTCGAAAGTGGGACATATATAGTACCAATCGAGAAGACGAGTGGATACTTAAAACCTTACTGAAAAACTTGGAAAATATCTACAAAAATTTATTTAAATATATTCCCATATATTGATCTATATAAGTTAACAATTTTGTATGACTTGATTTGTAACAACCTAAAATTGTAACAACCTAAAATTATAATTATTAATTTCAAACTTCAATTTAGTTTCAATTGGATAAAACAAATGAATTAATTTCAGTATACAAACAAAAGTAAGTAACTTTGAACGATTAAATTAAAAAATTGTCAAGAACGAATGTAACTATTTAACTGACCCAAATTATATTAATTGGATTTATATAAGTTTATAAAAAATTAAATATAAATAATAAAATTGAATTAATGAATATATTGACATTCTAAATCTTTTGAAAGACTAAATTTTCCAAAAAGGTAAGTTTTGTGTTAAATTTGGTTACAATGGAATTTTTGTAAAAATTTAACGTGGTCAAAAATTGAATCCATCTTTTTTTATGAATATAAACTGAATTTTGAGCTTCAATCATTCTTCGTTTCGTTAAAATTCAATTTCGTTTGTTCGGAATTAGCATTTGAAACTGTGAAAACACGCAAAACGAATGGCATTATATTGTGTATATTTTAGTTGTGGTTATTCAATGTGTAAATCCCATATTAAATTTGTCAATTTAAAATTCTAAAACTTCTCCTTGGATGAAATAAAAATAGTGCGTATGTTTCTTTTCTCTGTCGTTTCAGAAACAATTCCATCTTCTTCCTCTTCCCTATCTAGTATATATCTAGGTCCCAAATTTCTTAATGAAAATCAATTATTAAAATTTCTAAAACCAAATTACAAGAAGATATGAAGAAACAGACGAATCAAATCTCAAATCTTACTCTCTCCTTTTCATTCTGCAAGGCATTGTTAAGAAATAAAACCCCATTCATTTTCAAACATCCTATATGTCCTCTTTGCCACCACCATACGCTGCCCCCACCCCCAATCACCAACTTGTTGCTCACTCTCCCAACCAACGAATCAAACTAGCGCAGCCGCCAGAAGACAATCGCACCTCCTCCTTCTTCTCCAACCTCTAATCACATACCATCTCACAAACCAAAGTTTTCAAACATGATATCTAAAAATCTCCAAAACCCTAAGTCATTGCATCACCAGCCAACCTGCATTGCCTTCGCAGCCACTGTCATGCCTACCAATGTCAATGACTTACACGTCTTCCTCTGGTCTTCGACTACATCCATCCCCTTGCCCCAAAAACCCAACAAAAGAAACCTGTGCCCCTCTTCTAAAAAAACACTTAGCTGCGAACCCTGACCGTGATCAACATGCCCAACCCCATGGACTCCTCAACCTCAATCTTTCACCGTCCATCCCCTCCTCCCTGCCCATTGTGTTGAATATTGTTGTGGGTGTGAAGAGATGCTATATGTTGCTTTTTATCAGTGCTAATTGGTTGTAGAATCTATTATTGTTGTAGCTTGGTTGTAGTGCTTGGAGATGACAAGTCAGAGATCTTGAGTTCAATCCTTAGTGTAGCTAGTTGGCGATATTTTTAGTTTGGAGATTTTTTTTTTTTTTTTTTTTTTTGCATTATGCGAATGTGTGTATATATATATTATAAAATAATAGACTGTTTACTTGAAATTTTTGATAGAGCATGGGTTGATTCGACTTAGAGATTCAATTCATTGATTCAATCATGTTGTGTTAGCCATGATATCAGCTTCCATGTCCGTTTCAGCTTTTGTCATTCAATTCTATTTTGCCACACAAGGTGAGAATCCTCAATGAGTAACAATTCCAATATATAAATTGATATCATTTGAAATGACATATGAAATGTTAGGATTGCTCTAGAAAACCCGATTATTTGTTTGCGCACATGTGATGAACACACTTTTGACATATTTGACACAAATTTGATTGTTATGATGTGTGTTGATTTATGTGTGTTAATTGAAATGTTATATTTACTTAGTTATCATCTTGCAAATTCCCCATATATGTGCAAAACCATTATATGTTGAAATGATATATACCTGAATCGTTGTATAGATTTAGGAATTTAAACTAAATTTATTGGGATGTGGGTTGAAATGATAAATACCCATAAATTGAATATTAAATGGATTGAAACGATTTATACATATATATATCACTTGGCCAAGATAGAAAATTATATACGAACACTACTGATATATTTTGAAAGTAATTTCTGAATTTAAACAAAGTTCCACTTTGATAAAGTATTTTAGGGATTTAAATTTGAATTTTATTTAAACTTATATTTTGATCATTTGATAAACTTTAAATTTAAATTTGAAAATAAAATTATATGTTATAAATTTTAAATGTATAAGTTAATATATGTTTTAAAATAAATTCAAGGTTTTAAATTATAATACTATTTAGTTTTAAAATTTAAATAACATTAACCATTTTAATATGTGAATAAATGAATATTTTATTATAGCAAAAATATTATTTAAAATTTAAAACTATATATATGACATATAAGTATGTAAAAATATTATAACGATAAATTTATTCGACAAATGATAAAAAATGAATTGTAATTTACGGTGTAAGATAAATTGACTTTAAGACATGAATTTAGTTTAATGAACGGGAATATGAATTGAGTATAATCATGAAACTTAATGAAATGATTTGAAAATAATTGATTTAGAAAATGTTTGAATCTAAATATAATTGAAGTTAAAATATTGTAATTGTTTAAATTGAAATTTAGATCCAATTGATGTGTAACTTTATGAAAAGTGATTTGAATGTAATTTGAATTCTTAGTAATAAAATCATATAACCCAACTTGAATACAATTTTGAAATGAACTGAACTTAAGAATTTATTATTCAAAGTTTAAAATTGATTTGAAGTAAATTGTTAAATCTGAATTAACGAAACTGAACTTTTAAAATATTGTTGAGAGGTCTAGAATAGACTGTTTTAAATTATGTGAAATTTGTATTATTTTATACTAAACTGTTTTAAATTACATTTTTTAAATTTAATTATTAATTTATAACTGTCTTATATATATAACATGGTTACTACACTTTCAATAACTATTTCAATTATATTATTAATTTTATAATTATTTAAACCAAATTATTTTATATAAATACAATTGTTATTTTTAAATAAATCTATTTATATTATATTACCTATTTCAAATAAGAAGTTTTTTCAATCTGATATATTGAATCTGGAATGTTCATAGAAAGATTTTTGAAAATGTGAAATTTGAAACATAGAAATGTGAAATCGAAATGTAATTTTTTTATAGATTGTTTCGTAAATACGAAATCTAAATATTGAACATAATCCAATAGTGAATTAATTTGAATTATGGTTTACGAACTTAATCGAATAATGAATTGGTTTAAAATATGATTTATGACGTCGAAATATTTGAAATCAATGATATGAATATAAATCAATATCGTTATTATTTAATTTGTGATTTTTAAATATGATTTACAACCTTTAACCATTTGAACGTAATTATTTGAGTAAAAACCAATATTATTATTATATTGATTTATGATATTTGAAATGGTTTTAAATATAAATGACCATGGTTTGGAATAAGTGTTGGTTGTTAAAGAGACCGAAGCCAAATATTGTCATGCTCTCTGCTAATGCTGGGAACCAATTTAACAACTATGCATGTGGTGGAGAATCCAGAAAGAAGTAGGTTGGTTTGGAATGCTACTGGAATGAAGTAAGAGAATGATGATCAATTGCCTTGACCTTCGGGTCATAATTAAAATGACTATAACAGGTGCTATACCGCGATTAAGCGAGGTCGCAACTCCTAACGGATGCACTTCTTCGATACCATCTCCATTGTTTTGTGATTGATTTGGGGACCCTTTGATTATGGGAGTATGTTTCGAGGTGGGTGGTAGTTGCGGCTATGCATTACCACCGGTCTGAACGTGCAATTGGTTGAATCCTACCCTGGGTATTTCCTAGTGTGTATTGTCATATTATCCTGGTCAAACCCCTACGATTTTGATTAACAGTGTCATATAGCGGCGCATCCCTATTCACCGACCATTTAACAAGTATTTTATATAAAATGTTAACGACAATGTTAAGCAGCGTAAGGGTAAAACTATCATCCCACTTACGCTAACTATAGACACTATTATAATAGCGTGTTGTATTATATAGTATCTAGTTTAATAGGTCCTTAAAGAATGGAATCTGAAACATTCTTTAAGTTACCGATGCATTTCGTTTGAACATTTTACCTAAGTTGATTTATTGTTGAGATGGTTACTCATAATCCGAGTGTTTTTCTTTGACTTTATGCTCGGTCAAATTGAGGAGTTCAGCTTTGGAGATTCACCTTTTGAGAGCTGGAGATCTATTGGAGATCATCTTATTAACTATTTGCTTGCTATTTCTATCTTGGTGATTCAGTTAATCCATTTATAGGCATTTATGTATCTCTGATTTTCTAAGGTATTGATTTATGACTCTGATATTATGTATTTTGATTTTGAGATTTGTGATTAGTAGCTAATGTGCACGTAAATGTGCACATGTTTACATCCATATTTCATCTATTTTTATTTAAATAAATATCATATACGGATATTTTATCATGTCTAATCCATAATTCAAGTGATTTCAAGACATCATACATTCATCACCATACAGAGGCAAAATGGTCATTTTTGTGCTTATGTTATTTTGAGAATTTTTACTTAGACATTTTTCATTGTTTTTGTAGAAATTTGGTGCATGTGGAAGAGGGCTTCATAAAGATATATATATATATATATATATATATATATATATATATATATATGCATACAAATGAATGAAGAGGAAATAATTCTCATACACGATCATGGAGTACCCTACCTACCTTCCCACTTACCTAATTCTACACTTAGAAGCTAATGGACAAAATAAGTGGATGTTAAAGATTCACACAAATTTGATGATGGATTAATTAAAGCTTAATGATTATTTAATGGTCATGCTACCCAGGGAATTTTTGGTAGCACGCTAAATGTTGAATTAGGGTTTTACTCATGTATAAATAACCCACTTATGTACATGTGAAGGATTTTCGTTTTAGTTAGTTTAGTTTAGAGTGGAGGCTCAAATCAAAACCTCTCTTTTATTTTCATGGCTACTTAGCCATTTTCTTATGTAATTTTCATTTTAATGCAATTTAATTTCTGTTCTCTCTGCTTTATGTTCATATCTTAGATTCATTTACATTCTCTCTACTTTATGTTCATAGTTTAGATTTATTTACAAGCACTTAGTTTAGTTCTTTTCTTGTTCTATTTAGTTTTTCATTTTGCTTTCTTTTCCAATGTTGAAACTTACATGTGTTAATATGATAACACTTATGAGTAGCTAATCCCCTATAATTTAGGGGTAATGAAGCTCTCTAATTTTATGTAAGTTTAACATTTGTGTGATTTGTGATCTCTCTAATTTGTGTTTCATGGTAGTGGATTTTGATGTAAGTTTATACAAGTGGGTTTGATAGTTTATGTTGCATATGCAAATAATCTATTATTATTTAGTAAAAAACAATTTACATCAATATTTGTTAAGTGGTTATTGATTTTGAAATGAAAGTAAAAATAAAATTTGATGGTCTATAGTTCTAATTAATATTTCATACGCCATGCTTAAAGTAGTTTTTTCTTTAGTTCCATTTTCATGAGAATCGTAAGTGGTTTAACTATTGCGTTAAGGTTCGATAGTTTATGTTGTATTAATTAATAACATAAATAAACTATACTTATGATAAATGCAACATTTATGTCACATAAAAATAGAGATCATTGATCATATGTATGTCGTGTGTATGTTAATTTACATAAATATGAGAGGGGATTTACCTTTAAATTACTCTCTAATCTCATATTTAGTTTTCAACTTTGTTTCTAGTTTTCATTAGTTTTTGTTAGTTAAAACATTCCAAAGTTCAGTATTATTTGATTGAGTAAGATTGAAATTATTTCTTTCCCTGCGGATCGACCCTTACTCACCCCCGTACTAATAATTGTACGCCATACGGTGATTTTATTACAATATTTTGTTGATGATTTTCTAATCGATAGAAAATTCATTTGCAAACAATAGCTTCATGAACTACTAAATTATTTGTTCCGCTGCAAGTTATTCTGCTATTTTGTATCTATGATCTGTCTGTGTTTTGAGATTTGATTTTATTAAACCCCATAGTTAAAAAAATCGATTGTTTCAAACTATTTGAGTTGGTTTTATCACTAACTTAAATAGTAAGAAAAAGCAGGTCGTTACAGTTAGTGATACAACATAACCTACTTCAAGTTTTTCTCTCTATATATCACTTTAAAGACTAAAGAATGTTTCCTATGTTATGCGTCCATTAGAAACCTTTCCTTATAATCCTTCATATGACTTACCAAATAAATATTCTGAGCTATTCAAAAACAACTCATCTTTAATAGTATAATATAGATTTTAGGAATTTAGATTTAGAACTTTATTTAAACTTATATTTTGATAATTTATTAAATCCTCAAGTTTAGATTTTTAAAATCAAAATTATATATTACAAAAATTTAATGTATAAGTTAATATATATGTTTTATAATATAATTTTAAGATTTCTTAAATTTTAGTATTATTTAGTTAATAATTTTTTTAAAAGTAAATTAATGAATCGTTTAATATAGTGTTAATACTATTTAAATTTTAAAACTATATATATAAATACAGGTTTTATAAATATAAGCATGTAAAGATTTTAAAGTAATGTTAGAAACTTAATGATAGCTTGATTTGTTAAATGACACCATTAAAATGAATTTTTCCAAGTTTGTTAAACTTATTTAAAACGCGATTTGGAAAATAATGAAGTAGGTTTTTTATATCAACTAGTTATGATTATGGAACTTAAAGTATTGATTTGATAATAATTTATTAAGTAAATGTTTTGAATCAAAATATAAGTGAAGCTAAAATATTTTACTCGATTATACCGAAACTTATATTTAATTGATATAAACTTTATTAAAATGTGATTTGAAGGTAACTTGAATCTTAAGAATAAAATCGGATAACCCGACTTGATTACTATTTTGAAATGCGCTAAACTTAAGAATTTATTGTTTAAAGTTAGATTTATTGAATTGGATTTGAAGATCTAAATAGATAATAAGTTGAACTTTGGAATTACGGATATATGGTTCAAATTGAACTATGTTGGATTATTTGAAATTGTATCATCTTATATTAAATTAATTTAAATTACACTATTTATAATTAACTATTATCATATAACTATTTAAATGTAACTATTTTATATTTTACTTAATTATTATATTTTCTATAACTATATTAATTATACCATTTTTCTTAAATTTAACTATGATATATTTCACATTTATTTTAAATCAAATTATTTTATACAAAAATATTTTTAATATAATTGTTTTAAATTATGTCAACTATTTTAAATAAAGGTTGTTCCAATCCGAGCTAATGAGTCCAAAATGTTAATATAGAGACTTTTGAAATAATAAAATTTGAGATATAAAATTGTGAAATCAAAATATAATTTTGTAAATAAATCATTTTCTAAATATGAAATCTAAACTTTATATTTAATCAAATAATGAATTGACCTAGTATAATTAATGACACTAGAATGTTTAGACTTAAGTGTTCAAATATAAAAATCAATGTTATTATTATCTGATTTATAATATTTTAATCATGATTTTAAATATAAATGACCATGGTGTGAAATAAGCGTATGGTTGTTAAAGAGACCAGAGTCAGTATTAACATACTTTATATCAATACTGATTTCACTTTAACAACTGTGCATGTGGTGGAGAATCCAGAATGAAGCAGGTTGGTTTGGAGAACGCTACCGGAATGAACTAGAGAACAATGATGGATAGCTTTGGCATTAAAGTCATAATTAAAATGATTTAAACATGAGTTATACCATTATTAATTGAGGTTGGACCTCTTATCAAACATACTTCTTTGACACAATCTATTACTTTGTGATTTGATTGGGGACTTTGATTTTGTGAGTATTGTTCGAGGTGGTCGGTAGTTGCAGCTACGTGTTACCGCTGGTCCGGGTGTGCAAACTTGTAGAATCCTAGCCTGGGTATTGCCTCGTAAGCTATGTCATGTTATCATGATCGAGCCCCCTACGATTTTGATTTAACATCATTGTATAGTGTCGTATCCATATCCATTGACTTTTTAACTGGTGTTTTACATGAAATGTTTACGGCAATGTTTATAAACAATGTAAGCGTAATAATAGTAATACCGCTTATGTTATTTTAACACTTTACTTTACTGAATATACATTATTATAATAGCTCATTATATTATATGTATCCAGTTCCACAGAATCTTAAGGATGCACTACAAGAAAAATCACTTTTAATTGCAATCTTTATCAGTGTTTGATCAATAGACTTGGTTAAAAATCTATTTAGGTCAATTAGTTTGCATCAAAACATTGACATAAAACTTAGCTCAAAACACATAGTGTGCATCTCTCAATCCCACTCTTTACTAAAAAATATTTATTTCGCTCTTCTTCTTCCCATATAGTTTCATGTCCATCGTTTTTTATTTCATCGCTCCCTAATGTTGTATTTTTTAATTTCATCATTCCCTATTTCTCTCTTTTCTCAAGTTCATGCTTCCCTAATTTGTCTCATCTAGGTACTTCGACTAATTCATCTCTAATTCATCTTTTTCACATTTGGATTATTGAAAGTACGAATTAGAGAAAATGCACCATCTTTAAGTTAGAGCTGAATGAACAAGTTCTGGTTCAAACATGTTTTCTCAGATTCAGCTCTAATTCATCCTTTAAATTTAAAGTACAACTTTTTGTTTTTAAATAGTCACTGTATAGTAATTTTGTTATTTTCAAGAGGTTGATTCTAGAAGTCTTTAGTTTTGACTCGGAAGTCAATTCATATTAGATCTTGATGCCCATTTTTCGGTTTAAGTTCATATTTTGTCTCACTTAGGTAAAGTAAGCTGAATTTTTTCTCCACATTGTTTGTCAAGTGTTATAGTGATTGATGAATGAAACCAAGTATTAAAATTTACATTTATAGAAGCTTTGAAGTAAGTTGGAACGTAAAATTTAGAGAACTAAAAAGTTCTTCATTCGTTATAAAAAATACTTTGTAGCTTAAAATTTAATAGTTTAGATGCTGATTTTTTCAAATATTTAGTGATTTTTTATGCCATTCTCTTCATGTGTTTGGTTGTTGATTTTTGTTAAGTGGTTAGTGTTTTTTCAAGGCCATTCTCTACATGTCATTTGTGAAATGCCTGCACATTGTGCAAAGAACATTTAGCAAAAGTGCTCTAACAACATGCGATGTTTACTACGATGAGTATCACCTAGTATCAAGGCATCGTATATTTTTCTCAGTATTTTGGATTGTGTTTCTAAGTAATATGGCATTATCATCTTCTATGCTTATATATATATTGATTTTAATTATATGGCTTCTCTATTTAGGATGATCGATTTACAGGATAAAATTTCGAAGTAATTAATTTATAATAACCGAAAGATTGTCCTTTCGAGCAAAAATATTTCTAGTAAAACCATATTTTTCCTTTCAAAACTTTTTCATTTCCTTTTGTGCTAGTCGTGTAATATTTTTCTACTTAAGTTTTATGACTACAACAACACCACTAGACTAGAATATTGAAGATTGTCAACCTTTTACCTTCATAAAAATGACTATACTTTTTATGTTTTGAAATAGTGTTTCCCCCTTTTTTCATCAGTTACAATTTGAAAACTGCTGATCCCTGTTCTTTTAAGATGAATATCTCATATCTCTTCAGCTTCTGGTTGCACCTTTTATTCCATTCCAAGGATTTCTGGTTGTAAACACATATTTTCCATATTAGATAAGAAGATCAGAATTTTGTAGAGAAGAAAATGAATTGCAAACTGATGTAATTTTTGTATTACTGGAAAGAATAGTCTGAATGTACGTGGCAATGTAATATTTATATAGGAACTAACGTTACTGGGCTTAATACCATATCCCATAACAGAAATAAAGAAAAAGAGTGGCACGAGATAAGCTCGTGCCCTTATATTACAAAACCTAGCTAACAGCCAGGTTGTATTCATTTTAACTGGCCCTCCCAAAAATTACGGTTCTCTCTCGCGATTGGGAACCCGAATTTATGCTCTTTAACGAGATGATTTGCAGAAGCTATTTGGTAATAAGAAGAAAATATTATGTAGTGACCCGAAAATCCCCGCCCTTCGAATCGACCGCAAGGCCTGATCCAAAAGACAGAAATCGTCGGTTCGCTAACTCTGGGCATACAACTTTTTATTCCCACTATGAAATTTGGATTTTTCGGATTCTTGGAAAGAAATTTTCAAATAGATTCTAATATTTTTGGTTTCGCTAAAATCAGAATTATTTTGAATCATGTACATTCATTTGAAATTTGAAGTCGAATTTTCGAACTACCGCGCCATTTCCAATTCCTTTTATAGTTAAAATAAAATTATTCGTTTTAACTTCATCAAAAATAAATTTTTCCGTCGTTATTATTTAAAAAAATTCACTTAAATATTCAGAATTCATTAAAATTGCCAAAATAAAATTTTTGAACTGGTTCTGATTTTCCGGATTGTTACAATCTCCCCCACTTAAAATCTTTTCGTCCTAAAAAAGGAACGGAGCTGAAATTTCTTGTACAAACCAACTCAACTTTCATTCTGGCTTTCATTCTTCAACTTTTCAGTTTCTAAGAATTTTCCAATTTTTCAAAAATTTGACTAACACCCTAAATTTTCGAAAAATTTAGCCATAACCTCCTTTGTATGAGGAGGGGTTTGGAAATTTATTGGGCCGTATTAGGCACCCAATAAATCCTAAAAAGAATACACATATTTATAGTGATATATTCCGGTGTCCACAGTGGAGTGTATAGACCATAACTCCAGAGAATAAATTCTCGTCACTCTATAAATAGTTTTTGTGCCTTAATGACTAGAGAGACGTGATTATTGTCAACTCCAGACCAGTGTGGGGTTTTTATTAATCTGGCGATTTACCGTTACATTTTATATAGTCCATATCAGTCTTCGGTTCAACCTGAAATATATTCATCGCCATACAAGCCTCTCGCTTGTATGGTAAATCTTCAACCTCGTCACATAAGCTCCAAATGCTTATGTGGTATAGGATAGAGTATGCTATCTTCACGCAGTATTCCATGTAATGTAGTTCAAAACTAATTGTTACTATCCTATGGCGAAGTTTATAATCTCACACAGAACAACCAGCACTCTACTCCAATGGCATTCACAAGAGTTTATATAATAATAAAATTGCACAGCTAACTCATTAAGGCTTACCTATTTGTCGGGCATGTAATTAAATTCTTTACTCAATAGCAAATCCGTTTACCTATTCAATGTATATGCATGCATATATAGGAAATTCTAACAAAATTTCAATCCAGTTCAATATTTGATACAATTTGGCTTAATGTACCATTCTTTCACATAATGGCTTTATTAGATAACAAATAATCATACAACATAACCATCAATCAATTAGTGAATTAACGTTCCAAATTCATAATTTTGATACATATACAGAAAATCATGTTTTTGATGCCAATTCACAACAATAAACCCTATCTAATTTTGGTTCTCACACCAGTTAATTGGAAATATATAGATATCCCACTTTCGAAACTCGAACATAAATGATGATGATGCTTTAGCGATCATCAACACCATATCCGGGCGACTAGAGCGTGGTTCCATATCTATCCAGTATATTAAAACTTCGAATACACGTTTGCAAGGCGTATATGCAAAATCTTTATATATTGGATTGTCCACATTCAATACAAATAAAATATTCAAATACGTATAATAAGGTTTAAATTTTCAAAAAAAAAGTTTGTTTTTATTTTGATTTTTTAAAATAACACTCTTTCGACTTGTTCTAGGATACTACTAATCCTATCTCTAACGAGTAATTCTCATTGGATATTGCTAATCTAATCTCTGATGAATTCTTTCGTTTGGTTCCAACGTGTCTTGTTCTCGATCTCTGTAAACCAAAGATCTGATACCATATGTAGTGACCAGAAAATCCCCGCCCTCTGAATCGACCGCAAGGCCCGATCTGAAAGTCAGAAATCGTCGGTTCGCTAACTCTAGGAATACAACTTTTTATTCCCACTATGAAATTTGGATTTTTCGGATTCATTGGAAAGATATTTTCAAATAGATTCTAATATTTTTGGTTTCGCTAAAATCTGGTTTATTTTGAATCCTGTACATTCATTTGAAATTTGAAATCGAATTTTCAAACTTCCGCGCCATTTCCAATTTCTTTTATAATTCAAATAAAATTATCCATTTTAACTTCATCGAAAATAAATTTTCCGTTGTTATTATTTAAAATAATTCATTTAAATATTCAAAATTCATTAAAATTGCCAAAATAAAAAATTTAAATTGGTTTTGATTTTCCGGGTTGTTACATATAAGTTGGACCAGAGTATCCATTATAGATCTAAGCTTCAAACTACTTCAGTAACTACAAGGGATTGAGATCTTTCCGTGGGAGCTTGTCCAGTAACAACAAAGGATTGGAGCAGAATATCCAACACGTATCTACGCTTTCGACTACATCATTGACAAAGATAGAACAAGAGCCTAAACTTGGGGATTTGCTGTGAATATGAGCTTCAAAATTCTCCAATGACTTTGTGAGATCAGGTTGTATGGTTATATCACCTTTAATTCCTTTCTTAGTCTCTGAAAGTTCTTTACTGCAAGTGATTAGTGAAAATGACTACTTTTTGGTGAAACATTGGAACATAGTTGACTTGTATGTTTTTCTTCTGCAATTGCTCTCTTACAAAGTATATGTCTATCTCTATGTGTTTAGTTCGAGCATATTGAACTAGATCCGCTGTCATGTATATCGCTCTCTGATTATCACACCAAATTGTAGGTTTAGTTGTAGCTCGCAGATTTAGTTCCTTTAATAATGACTGTAGCCATAGTATTTCAGCTGTTGTACTTGCCACGCTTCTGTATTCAGCTTCAGTGATGGATCTGGAAATTATGTTTTGCTTCTTTGAACACCATGATATCAAATTGTTGCCAATGTAAACAAAATATCCCGTTACTAACTTCCTATCATCTTGATCTGCTGCCTAGTGTGAGTCACTGTATGCTGTTATGTTTAAGTCTCTGCTTGCTTTAAATGTTAGTCCATAGTCAATAGTCCCCTTCAAGTATCTGAGAATTCTTTTGACAGCTTCCCAATGCTCACTCAGAGGATTATGCATAAATTGAGACACCTTATTAACACTAAATGCAATATCAGATCGTGTTATAGTTGCATATTGCAATGCACCTACAACACTTCTATACTGTATAATATTATCTATAGCTTCTCCCCTGTTTTTAGAGTAGTGCTGGCCTGTAATCGTAGGTGTAGGTTGAGGCTTTGCTTCATGCATGTTGGTTTTTGTCAATAGCTCAAAAATATTTATCTTTTGACAGATAAGTATTTCTAAGTTTGATTGCATTTTTACTTCGATGCCCAGAAAATAAGCAATTTCACTTAGTGTAACACCCCGTATTTCTGTTAACACTAAAGTTGCTAATACAAAAATAAATGTGTAAATGGGAGATGTATCTAATGTGCATACAAGAATAATAATAAATGTGTAAAGGGGAGATGTATCTAATGTGCATACAAGAATAATAATAATAAATGTGTAAAGGGGAGATGTATCTAATGCGTACGTATTTATATGGATTGACAAATAATAGTAAATGCACATTAAGAAAGAAATGGTGAACATAATTGGCTTCTCTTTACAACGGACGGCTCTGGTTAACCGTAGCTTCATCGATGACTCAAATTAACTTGCAACTCTATAAAAAGACCCTAGGTCTCAAACTAAAAATTCACAAAAAACTAGTATGATCACCCAGTTCGCACTTTATTTTATTCTGGTGCATCACACTCCTTTATTTCATCTGCTTTAGTAGAATCTCTGCACCTAGAAACTAGTATGGTAGAGGATCCCTTGGTTGTTTCCAATCCAATTGGACGCCCAGCTTATTTGTCAATGATCTGTATGAATTTGAAAATCTCTATTCTAAGTGTAGAATTTAGATGTAGTACCTTTGTTTTGGGCTTCTCAGGTTATGGATTGATTTTAGGCATGGACTGGCTATCCAGTAATGGTGCCATCCTTGATTGTGAGAAAAGAGTGGTTAGGCTCTTAACCCAACTCGGTAACACTCTATAAATTACTTGTAATTTCTCGAATGTGGTTATGCTTAGTTATCTTGAATCGCTTGACGCTTCTGTTGAGAATTTGCAGTCAGTTAAGGTGGTCCGAGAATATTCGGATGTCTTTGATGAGGTGAAGGGCTTACCTCCGAAACGGGAAATAGACATCCGCATCTATCTTGTTGACAATGCGAAGCCCGTTGCTTTGCCTGTTAGGCACATGGCTCCTAGGGAAAGGAAAGAGCTCAGTAAGCAGATTAAAGAGCTTTTAGAAAAGGGGTTCATTAGGCGGAGCATTTCAGAAAGGGGCACTCCAGTGTTGTTCGCTACAAAGGCGGATGGTTCACTTTGTCTATATGTTGACTATAGGGAGCTAAACAAGCTGACTAAAAAGTATAGGCACCCTCTCCCCAGAATTGACGATTTGTTTGACCAGCTTGTAGGATCGTCGGTTTTCTCCCAACTTGATTTGGCGATAGGATTTCATCAGCTAAGGGTTGCTGATGATAGCATCGATAAGACAGCTTTCAGAACCCCAGACGGATTCTTTGAGTGGCTTGTCATGCCTTTTGGCTTGACAAATGCATCCGCTTACTTCGTGGACCTAATGAGTAGGGTGTTCAGAGATTTCCTCAATAAATTCGTGGTGGTCTTCGTAGACGATATTTTGATCATCTCAAAAAATGAGGAAGAGCATGCTCAGCACCTAAAGGAAATCATGGAGACTCTTAGAACACATCAGTTAAAAGCTAAATTCTCCAAGTGCCACTTTTGGAGAGAAGAAGTGAGATTTCTTGGGCATACAGTGTCCAAAGAGGGGTTAGCTGTTGACCCCGCAAAAGTAGTAGCGTTGCAAGATTGGAAGGCACCAAGGAATGCAACCGAGGTCCGAAGCTTCCTCAGGCTTGCAGGCTTTTATCGGAAGTTCATCAGAGATTTTGCAAAAATCTCAGCTCCTCTTACACGTCTAACAAAGAAGAATCTAGTTTTCTCTTAGGATTTGGATTGCGAGTTTGCTTTCCAACGCTTAAAAAGGGCTCTTACAACAGCCCCAGTTCTGACCTTGCCGGATGGAAGCATAATGTTTACAGTATACACGGATGCATGCGGGACAGGACTAGGCGCTGTCCTAATGCAAGAAGGAAGGGTAGTAGCTTATGGCGGAAGACAGTTGAAAGTTCATGAAAGGAACTACCCAACCCACGACCTTGAGTTGGCCGTCATCGTCTTTGCGCTTAAGTCTTGGCGCCACTATCTCCTAGGTGAGAAATTTGAACTGTATACTGACCATAAATCTTTGAAGTATCTCTTCTCGCAGAAGGACCTTAACTTAAGGCAACAAAGGTGGATGGAGTTCGTTGCCTCGTATGATTTCGAGATTTCCTACACTCCTGGCAAGGGCAGCGTAGTCGCAGATGCCTTGAGTAGAAAGAAGCTAACGTTGAGCCCGCTATTTGTTGAAAGGCGAAGCCTAGAGTTTATAGCCAGTTTTGACTTTAGGCCCTCCTCTGATTTTGTACCCGGTCTGTTAGCATCGCTAGAAGTGCGGCCAACTCTCTTAGACTCAATAGGGACCGCACAACAAGAAGACCCTCAACTTGTAGAAGTGGTTGATAAGCTCGTTAGGGGTGAGACTTCTAGTCACCTCGATAGATACACCATCGACGACAAAGGGTGGTTAAGACGGGATGGAAGACTATGCGTCCCACAGGCAAAGGAGTTGGTGAAGAAAGTTCTTGAGGAGGCACATCATTCCAAGATGACAATACATCCAGGCGGGGACAAAATATACAAGGACTTAAAGAGAGTTTTCTTTTGGAGTGGCATGAAGAAGGACGTGGCAGATTTTGTTTCTAAGTGCATGATTTGCCAACAAGTCAAGGCGGAGCAGAAGAAGCCTGGCGGTCTTCTCCATCCTCTAGAGGTCCCACAATGGAAGTGGGATAGCATTTCAATGGACTTCATTGATGGGCTGCCTAGGTCTAGAAGAGGCAACACTAGCATTTGGGAAATAGTGGATAGGCTTACTAAAAGCACCCACTTTTTACCTATCAAGAGTAGAAGGACTGCCTCGTCTCTAGCATCTCTTTATCTTAAGGAGATAGTTCGACTCCATGGAATACCTTCCAGCATTATTAGCGACAGAGATCCTATCTTCACAAGCGAGTTTTGGCGGAGTCTGCAAGAAGCTGTAGGCACACAGTTATGTTTGAGCATGGCCTATCACCCCCAAACCGATTGTCAGACGGAAAGGGTGAACAGGATTTCGGAAGACCTTTTGAGACTTTGCGTCCTTGACTTTGGGGGGACTTGGGAGGACCATCTTCCTTTGGTGGAATTTGTCTACAACAACAGCTACCAAGCCACCATCGGAATGACGCCCTTCGAAGCTTTATATGGAAGACCGTGCCGATCGCCCACTTGTTGGTGGGAGTCTACTGACAAGCTCATACTTGGACCAGATATGATCCAAGAGACTTCAGAGAAAGTAGACTTAATATGGAGAAGAATGAAGACAGCCCAAGACAGACAAAAATCCTACGCAGACAAGAGAAGGACCGACCTTGAATTTGAGGTTGGGGATAGGGTTTTCCTTAAGGTATCTCCTTTAAGGAACGTCGTTCACTTTGGATCCACAGGGAAGCTAGCACCAAGATTTGTAGGGCCGTTTCCTATCATCAAGAAGATTGGGAAGATGGCCTACAGGTTAGAGTTACCCGAGAGACTGGCCGGAGTTCACAACGTCTTTCATGTTTCTCACCTCCGGAAGTATCTACATGAGTCAGCGGAAGTGGTAGAGCCAAACATTCTAGAAGAAGTTGAAGTAGAACGCGAAGCAACTGTGAGGAAAGTTCCAACTCGCATCTTAGGAACTGAAGTGAAAAAGCTATGCAACCGCGAAGTCAAACTCGTCAAAGTTCAGTGGAGCGATGCCGAGGAAGACGCGACTTGGGAAACTGAGGATAGAATACGCGCAGCCTACCCTTTTCTTTTTTAGGGTACATTTTTTATCTCTCTTTTTCCTTAAAGTCATGTTAGTATCTATCTTTTTAGGTATATCTCCCCGACCTTACCCATTTATCCTTAAGTGGAAACCCCTTTGGATGTAAACATGTAATTGAAACATGTTATGGATGATGGTTGCAAGTGGTTGCAAATGTTTGCTAGTGCTTGCTCGTGGATGCATATACACACACAATCTAGGGTTTTAGATCGGCTCAGTCACTTCATATTGCATATGCGTATATGTGTTTATGTTTGTATATGGTTGAAGCTTAATATGTTGTCATATGGATGTCGCATTTGTTTGAATGATTGCGCACTCATGTAGAATTATGAATTGGAAAAAGTTTGCATACATAATGGATTCATGACACTTACATAATTTGCATTAAGGAGGTCAACTGAATCAGTAGACCGCCTGATTTTTGCATTAGATAAGGACATGTACACACACGATGCATATGATCATGAAGCATTAGAAGTCCTTTAAGGACAATGGACGCTCATGTTTGATGATTGAGTAGATGGACATTTGGATGGAAGGATATATGTTCTCCTAGACTTGGAGATTTCGGGGGCGAAATCCTTTAAGGTAGGGAGAATGTGACACCCCATATTTCTGTTAACACTAAAGTTGCTAATACAAAAATAAATGTGTAAAGGGGAGATGTATCTAATGTGCAAACAAGAATAATAATAAATGTGTAAAGGGGAGATGTGCCTAATGTGCATACAAGAATAATAATAATAAATGTGTAAAGGGGAGATGTATCTAATGCGTACGTATTTATATGGACTGACAAATAATAGTAAATGTACATTAAGAAAGAAATGGTGAACATAATTGGCTTCTCTTTACAACAGACGGCTCTGGTTAACCCTAGCTTCATCGACGGCTCAAATTAACTTGCAACTCTATAAAAAGACCCTAGGTCTCAAACTAAAAATTCACAAAAAAAAAAGAATAAGAATTGGAGCCACCATGCTGTCTGTTGAGAACTAGAGGGAGCCTCCACTTGAAAGAGACGAACAACATAGCGAATTCAAACTAAAAGATTAAAAAGCAACAACAAATTAGAATCAAAGCAACGTCTTCCCAAAGGAAAACTTTGCAAATTCAGAATTTCAGAACTCAGAAAACAAGACCGTCTACGATTGTAAGTTTAGCTACATTTTTAGAATGCGAATTAATATGAATATCATGTGTTGCGATGAAATGATAATAGTACGATACTCGTTATGTTATTAATATACGTTTGTGGTTTGATTCTATTATCATGTTGAATTGAGAATTATTAAGTATGATGTTTATTATGTTTTATAATATTAATCGATGCCAGTGACTTGATTCTATTATCATGTTAAATTTGGGATTATTGGATTAGATTATTTGTATAAGCATGGACTTGGATTGTAACATCTTATGAGAATTGTGTAGTTTATTATGCAAGTTTATGTAGTGAAGTTATGCAACCAATTGTCAAATCTATATGTTCATGTTTATGCAAAACTTATGCCATGTTCACACTTATCATATGTTGGGATTAATTTGCAAGTATGTTTAAATCTATGTTACTAATTAACACATATGTATGTTGATTAGCCTATGTTGCTAACTCACATATACATATGTTGATTTGCCTATGTTGCAAATTAACATATGTATATGGATTAGTTCATATTGCTAATTCTCATGTATGTTGTTAATATGGCCTATATTAAAAACACATATATGTTGAGTTAGCCTATAAGTGCAAGTTCATACCTATGACATTATAATGTTTATGTTAGTCTTTTTGCAAGTTTGTACCTATGACATTATAATGTTCATGTTAGTTATTTTGCAAGTTCACCCCTAAAATGTTCATGTTAGTTATTTTGCAAGTACACCCTATTATGCTCATATTGATTATGCCATCAATACCAAAGTTATACCCTTGTCATGTTTATGCTAATTTATGTCAATTTGCGTATATTAAATTAGGCTAAGTTTTTAGCCTAATACTTTACACCAAAAATCATGCGAACGTAAATTAGGCTGAGATGGTTAGCCTAATATTGGACAGGGTAACATTGGGTTAAAATGATAATTTTAGGAAAACTTGCCATAAATTGGTCGTTAATCACATAAGTGATTTACGGCATAAAAAGGCATTAATTACCTTAATTAATGAGACTAATTGGAAATGAATGTGACAGTAATTTGAATTTGAATAATTTACATAATTAAAATGTAAATTAGAAAATACGAACGCGCTTAACCCGAGGTTGGATTGAGTTGTGACGTAAACCTGCCCGGACCCGCCCGGCTGTCCAGTTGTCACAACAATAGCTATCCAATGTGAGAGGTTAAGGCATGGGGCCCAATAAAAACCCGAGGTTAAACTGAGTTGTGGCGTAAGACTGCCCGGACCCAACTGGCATACCGGCAGCCACAACAATATTTGTTTATTCTGAGAGGTTGGTGCTCTAATAAGACAACTAGAGCTGAGTTAGGACTGATAGGGTTAAGTCAATTTAATAAATACTTAACAAAATTCAACATGTTAAATAATTTGGATGGGTTGGGGTTAGGTTCATTCAGACACTTAACCACTTAACATATTTGACTAGAAAACCTAGTAACGGGGACCCGTTTCAGCAGTAACCCAATTAGGTATCATGGTACCCTGAACTAGGCAGGGTGGGGCACGATTACTGGGCTGATTGTAAGCGGTCAAAAGCGACGGCGGTTGGTGCACAGTGTGGGTTCTAACAGAGTGCGGGTGTGCACACACTCTGGAGCAGACAAGTCAGGGCACTAGAGCATCAGTAGTATACCCTATGCATGCTAGAATTATGTCGGGGCCGCCACCATGGGACTTGATACACCCCATGGTGGGACCAGCATAGGTATCTACCATATAGGGCCGTAGAACACATGTGAATATACGAGTAGGAGCCGATCTTTTAAAGGAAAGAGAAAGGGATCACTTCACCCCAATCACGGGGTGCCTGTTGGTATAAGAATTAGTAGGTGCAGAGATAGAGATTTAAAATAGGGTGCAAAGGGATGTTCGTTTTAGGACAACTTATCTAGTTCTAGGATAGTCTATTATCCTGATATCGTCATGTTCTCACTTTATGCAAGTCATGATCTTTTTATTATTAACATTCTAGGAATATAGCTTGACTTACCAGACTTATGTCTGACCCATTTCCCTTTCGTCTTCTTTTCTTCCCCCCCCCCCCTCCCCCGCCCCCAGGTCCACAGGGAGGAAACACCGCAGCTTAGTCAGTTTTTCATCCAGCTTGAAGAGAGAGAATGTATTGCTTGGATTTCTTTCATTTGGACCATGGCTTTGGATATCATTTATGGGGATTATGCAGCTTTATTTATGTTTCATGCTTCTTTAACTTTTAAAATCAAGACAGTATTATGGTTGTAATAATTGGAAGTTTGTTTTGAGACAATGTTGGAAATGTTCTGTATGAACACATATTTATGATAATAAAAGTCTGTTGGTTTTTCCGTTGCTTATTTATATGTGTTTATATCCGTCTTATTTTTTATCTGTGTCTTTTACTTATAAACCTCCACCAAAATTAAGGCTTTCCCTTTGTGAGTGACCTTAACGGAGGTGGGGTGTTTCACTTAGATATTTGATGGAGAAAGTTTTATGTAAGTACATTATCAGCCTTTGAATTTCTTCATCATTGTTGCCTATGACAAGTAAATCATCAACTTATATTAGTATGTTAACAGTAGAAACTTTATTAATGCTTTTGAACAATGATGAATCTAATATAGTAGGAGTGTAGCCCAGTGAATTGAGTGTTGACTTGAGCTTTTCAAGCCAAACTCTAGGGGCTTTCTTTAACCCATAGATTGCTTTCTTTAGCTTGCAAACATGTGTTGTGCCTTGAATGAACCCTGGTGGTTGTTGCATATAAATATTTACCTGCAAGGAACCATTCAAAAAAGCATTATTTACATCAAGATGCTTTTTTTCAATTATTGTTGAGAGAAATAGTAAAGATTAGTCTGATTGTTGATGGTTTCACTACAAGAGAGAATGTTTCATTGAAATCAAAACCGTACTCCTGTGTGAAACTTTTGGCTACCAATCTAACCTTATATCTATTAATTGAAGAATCAGGATTTCTTTTTAGTTTATAGGTCCACTACACCCAATTATATTTTTATTACTGGATAGATGGACCAAATCCCAAGTATGATTCCTGATTAGAGCATTATATTCATCTTTCATTGCAGCTCTCCAATTCTCATCTTTAATAGCTTCATAAGCTGGTTGGCTCATCATTGTTTATAAGAGTTGCATATGCTTTAGGCTTGAAAATGCCATTTTTGGCTTTGGTCATCATATGGTGACTAGTTTGAGTTTGAGGAGGATTGACTGGTAATGTAGCTTTTGGTTGTTCACTGTTATTATCAATGAGTTGTTCTCCTCACTATCATTTGCTTGCTGATTATTTCAAACATTTTCCGATAACCTGCTTGAACTTTGTGTGAAACCAGGTGGCTGCATGGCATGGCTGGATGTCTCTTCAGTGTCAGTTTGTTGAGTATCAGCACTCTGATTATTATTGTGATATTCAGCAGCCTCAGAACTTGTCATTTCTTCCCAAATATTGCCAAGGATGGGTGGTTCAGGTATACTCACTTTTGCATTATAAACTTTGTTAGATGTCTTTATATTAGATTGCTTGAATGGAAATATTTTCTCATCAAAAATAACATGTCTATATATGTAAATTCTTCCTAGAGAGTCAATGCACTTATAACCTTTTTGGTTGTTACAGTAACCAATAAAAGTGCATAGTTTTGACTTAAAATCAAACTTGTTTGTGTTGTAAGGCTTTAGATAATGGTAACAAAGACATCCAAATGGCTTTAAACTTCTGTAGTCTAGTTTAATACTACATAATTTCTCTAGAGCACTGATATTATTTAAATTTTTGGTGGGCATTCTATTAATTAGGAATACAGTTGAATTAGAAGATTCAGGCCAAAACTTTAATGGTAGTGAACTTGATCAAGTATTGTTAAACTAGTTTCTACGATATATCTGTGTTTCCTTTCAACTAAACTTTTTACTTAGAAGTATAAGGACACGGTATTCTATGTATAATACCTTTATAATTGAAATAACTAGCAAGAGGATTAAATTCTAAACCCCCATCAGACTGTATAATTTTTATAGTGTTGTTAAACTAATTTTCAACAAGTTTAACAAAATTTCTAAAGGTATATCCATGTGTATCTATAAAATGCATCCACAAATGATATATAATATTTGTATCCAAAATTAGTATTTATGGGTGCAGGGCCCCAAAAATCTGTATCTATCATTTGTAAAGGCTCGGTATAAACAGTAGTAGAATGCGTGAAAGGTAATTTATGGTTTTCACCCATTTGGCAAAATTTGCAAATATAGGGTAAATTTATATCATCGAAGGGTATCTTATTATGAAGAAGAATTTTTCTTACAATATTAGCATTGGGATGACCAAGCTTATAGTGCCAAGTATCAAAAGTAGACATACTGTTACTATTTTCAGAAATGTTACAACACATAACAGGACAACTAGATGTATCTTTACTAATTTCAGAAACATTACAAAAATTAGTGGGGCTTTTATTATTATTGCAGTAAACAATATTAAATTTGTATAGCCCTCTAACAGCATCACCCTGCAAAAGAATGTCTTTAGTCAGTATGTCTCTAACAAAACAATGTGTAGGAAAAAATTCAAAATACACGTTGTTATCTTTGGCAAATTGAGATACGCTGATTAAATTCTTCCTAATTCCAGGAACCCTTAATAAATTGTGTAGAAAAAGTTTTCTTTTACCATTTATACTGTCATTACCAGTGTGTGAAATTTTTATACACTTACCATTCCCATGGATATAGATTGATTATCTTTGTACTCTATATTACCAAGACTAAGATTTTCAAGATTATTTGTGATGTGATTTGTTGCGCCGGAATTTGGATACCAGCTATTATCACTTATATGATCTTCTCTTGCACTTTCACCTTGATTTCTTGATGATTCAGGTTGGGTAGAGGCATCATTTTGGGTTTGAGCGAGGTTGGCACTTGGGTTTGAGCCTCTCTGAGTTGTTGTATTTTGGTTCACTGCAAAATTTGCATTGAACCTAAAGAAACATTTTGGTTCAATGTGACCAACCTTCTCACAGATTTGGCAATTGGGCTTGTTTGTGTTGCTAGTGTCCCACTTGCCTCTTTCTCGAGTTGGTTGACCACCTCTTTGAAAGGTTTGTTCGTTCTTGATATTCAGATTCTTATTCTTAGATTGCTAGCAGCACAACTGATGTTAAGATCACTTTCTTGAGTCCTTTTACTTTCAATTCTAGCTTCATGAGATAATAGGATAGAATGCACATCATCAATCGATGAAAATTCTTTTTATGTAGAAATAATAGCTTCTAGTTAACTACAATTCGAATAATATATCACTAGTTGTTATTATCCTACAGAAATCAACTACATTCACAAAATTTATTAATCGATTTCTAATCGATAATCACCTAAATAGAACTATATTATAAATTCAATATCAATAATTGATTATTATCTATAAAATAACGGTTCATTAACACATACATATGCATAAAATCAACTAACATACAATATTCACTGATAAACAACTAAATCCACATTTTAGGGTTTCAATCATTACTAAATAACCTATGTTAATTCAACAATCGTTATATGATCACATAACATATATATTTAAATCATTATTAACTAATTAATTTAATAAATTAGGCTAGAAATTACACCGGGAAAAGGAACAACAAATACTGGTGGAGAGGGGAGGAGGTAGAAGGCGGCAGGGGGCGGAAGGTCGCGGTAGGGGACAGTAGGCGGCGGTAGGCGACGGAAGAAGTAGGGCTTTTTAGTTTTGAAATGTTGAGAGAAATGAGAAATTTTCCTTTAGGCTCGCGAGTTTAATCATTTAGGTGACGGTTAGCGATGGCTGGTGGAGACCGCTTTTTTAACCGTCACCAGCCGTCACAAGCATCCGTAACTAATTTGAGAGTTTCTTGTAGTGTTCGAAGATAAATAGAAAAAGGACAAAATTTTAAAATAGGCTAGTTTTTAAAACAAGTAGCAGATTTAGGCTAGTTTTAAAACTATTTGCAGAAATAGGTTAGTTTTGGGCCATCTCAACGCTGAGGTGGCCAAGCTAAAAAAAACACTTGAGAAGTGCACCCCTTCAAAATATAACTGGCGCACTTCACGAGTGCATCAATTATATTTTTCACCCCAAAGCCTAATTACCTGCTTCTTTCTAACATTTTTGTTTGTTAGTCTATTTTTTATACTTCGGAATAAAAAGTACAAAATTGTACCATCCTTCCACTGATCCCAAAATTCTCAAAATCTTCATAAAATGTCAAAATAAACAAGGATTATTCATCGGATTACTTCTATCATCTATTGGACATCAACTTGATGGTATTAATTTAGTTTAAACTCAAATCCTAGCTCAAATTTTTACGTTTCTCAAATACATTCAAACCCAAGCTTAAATTTTGTTTGCTTTCTTATGTCAGTAATATTTGTTTAGCAATTAATTGTTCTAAAACCTTGCAAATTTTCTATGGTAGAACTACGTCGGATTTCATCCCGATTATTTGCTATTTTGATGGGAAGTTGAATTTGAAAGAAAACAATATGACGGTGTATGTTGGTGGCAAACAAAAGGGTTCAAAGATCAAAAAAAGAAAATTCTCCTACAATGAACTAAAAGAAACAGTGTATAGGATTATAAAAATTGATTCACAAAAGTATGATGTAAAACTAGTAAGTGGGTGACAAATTCTGGATCTTCTACTATTGATGTAAATGGCGATGAAGATGTTGTTGCAATGTTTCAGTTAATATGAAAGTTACTGAGTCATTCGTAATAAAGAGGAGCTGAGGCATTATGAAGAGGCAATTGATACTAATTTAAACCAACGTTCTACTCAAATTATCGGTGCTATTTCAAGTTGTGCTCATCAAAGCAATCCAAGTCCAATATTTCCTATATGCGTGAATACAAAGTAAGTTAGTAAATTATTTACATTTGAGTAGTTAAAATTCATAGATTTCTAATCTCATACTCTTTTTTTAACAGTTATACGGAGCATGCGGGTGGTTCAAGCTCTAGACCAGCAAATGATAATTTAGCTTGTAGTTCACCACATATAGATAACATGCAAATTGCTTCAATGGATAAAGATATGAAATGGATGGAAAATATGGAAGCTAACAATGATCCGCTAGAGTTTGAAATTGCTCATGATAATGCAAACGAAAATAATGAAGCATCGTTGTTCCAAGAAGACGAAGATGATAACAACGAACATATGGAATTTGAGATGCCATTAATAGATGATTTATGTAGTGCGGAAATTATGACAACATCATTGATTGAAAATGTAGCTCCTATTAGAGACGTATTTACCTCAGATTATGTGATTCGGGATTTGAAGTGGGAATGCAGTTTCAATCAAAGGAAAACTATTGCTCTAAATGCACATGCTTGGATTGAAAAGAGTTTGCGAGGTGCGAAGGAAAATTGGGCTCTTTGCAAGGATAACGGTGGACGATTTATGATGATGACAACAAATGTGTCCGAAAGTTTTAATGGAGTTCTACGAGGTGTACACGCTTTGTTGGTCAAGTCATTAGTAGCACGAATGTTTTATCGTTTAATCGACTATTTCATGAAACGTCGTTCCGACGCCGAAGGATTTAAAATGCAAATGACTCCAAAAGTTGAAACTCTTTTGGCCAAAAGAGAAAAACAAGCACGACACTGTGGAATCGTTAGATTAATCAAACCGAATAGCAAGTAAATGGTCAATTTGGAAATGCATTTACTGTGACTCTACAGGATAATGTATGTACTTGCACATGCAAAATTTCGTTATTGCAAAAAATGCCATGCTTGCATGTGATGGCTGCTTGTGATTGAATCGTTGGAGGAGCGTATAGATTGTACTATGATTTTTTTCAATGTGGTTTTTCGTTGATAAAGCAAGTTACGCTCCAAGCTTTCATCAAATTCCCGATAGTAGATACTGGGATGCATATCACGGTCCGACCATATTGCCTCCGCATACAAAAAGGAAGACGGAAATCCGTGTTTGACAAGAATTAGAGGTATGCTGGATAAACTGGAAGGAAGTAAACAAAATACTTGTAAAAAAATGTGGTCAAAAAGGGCATAAAAGATCAATATGTCCATCCAAATGATTTCTATTGGATTGATGTAAGCTCTTTTGCTAGTGAATGATTTGGGTATGTATTTTTATATTTTCTTGGTCGGTTGCAATGTGAATGATTGTGATTGAAGTTTGTTGAATGAATGAATTGCATTTGACAAGCACATGTTTGGTTATATGTAAGCGAATGAATTGTATATGACGGTCTGAATGTGATGTTTTGTAAGGTATATGGTCTGGTTATATGAATTAATGAATTGTATATGAGAGTTGAGGCAACAGTTAGGTGGCCAAAACTCTCGGGATGGGCACACCATGCAGGTGCACCCTTGTACAAAATGAATGGGCGCACCTGTAAGGTGTTCACTTGCTTTAATGCAAGGGAGCACTTGTTTATCCATTAAAAAATCGCACATATTCAAGATGGATCAAACACGAGTGGTGAGCATTGAACAATGTAGCTCGGTCGGTTACAAGGTGGAGCCGATCAGTATTCTTAAGCCTCCTTGGTTCGGTCGGTGCTGAGACAACTTGCCTTGATCAATATAGAAGTGAAATATAGCCGATCGGTAGCTTAGAAATATAGTCGGTCGGGAGTCCAGAAGCATAGTCGATCGGTCATGACAGGGAGTTTTAGGCTGATCGTTTTAGGCTGATCGATTGGGTAAAAAGGTATGCGTACCGATCGGTCAGGTCAGATAGCACGTAGACCGATCGGTCCTCATGAAAGCTAGATAAAAACCGGATACAACTGGAGAGTGGCATTTCTCGTAAATAAGTTTTAGGCCGATCGGTGACCTAAACACTATATTTTGGCTCCTCCTCACTTCTATAAATAGGGGATGAACTCCATAATAATGGGGACCGAATTCTAAGATCCCGGAGGGCTGCCCAACCATTTCTTCAACTATTCTAAGCGACTCTAACACCTTTATTCATCTCCAATCAAAGATCAAACAACCAATTCGCCATGGAATCATTGAGATCCACTCAAGTGTTTGAAGGATCATAGATCTACTCCACTACTTGTTATACTTAGAGAATTCTACCAAATTCCTTGGCTAAATTGAGTTGATCAAAGAGAAGAGTTTGTAAGAGAATGAAAATGAATGTAATGAGAGAGTGTATGTATCTTGTAAACTCGCATGTGATAATGAAAATTTTCCTCAAAGTGGACGTAGATCTATCTTAGATCGGAACACTATAAAATCCTTGTGTTTTTAACTTTCTTTTTAGTGATTGTGGCTCCATTTTCTACTTCTTACCGTTTGGTGAAGTACTTCTAAAACATCCTTAGTGTTTGGAGTAATTTTTGCTTAAACATTTGGCGCACACCGTGGGGCCGCATTCATACTTCCTTCTTTCACACTTCTCTCAAGTTTAAGAGCCTTGCATTGAAGTTCTCGGCTACCTCTACTATAGATCCTCTAGATCTAAGATCTAGGCGAATTAACAAACTTTCCTCTAAGTTCAAAAAATTGATAGAGATTATGGGTGGACCACCGAAGAAAACCGCTAGTAAGACCATTGAAGAGACCGACAATCTCGCCAATGGCACTACGCCTCTTACCAACTTTGAAGTCGGTGAGACCTCTAGAGCTGGAGCTGCCGTAACTAGGAAAGAATTGGACGAGGTTGTCGCAGGATTGACGAACCAGATAGATATCTCACCAAACGCTATGCTGAAAAGTTAGAATTCATGTTCACTCTTTAAGACACTGCAGAAAAAATTACCGTTAATGCCACTTGTGCTAAACCTTCTCAAACTGCTCTGGTAGGTTCCTCCTCTACAAGTCCGAATCGAGAAAATTATGTCCAGGAAGTTGCTGATCCTAATGATCCTCATCATGAAGAGGCAAAACCACCTACACACAATCATTTTGAGAAAGCAACCTCTCGACAAGTGCATGGCTTCGTCAAAGGGGCACCTCCCCAAGAGGGAGGCCCAGGGCCCCTGAACCCAAACCGTGACTGTTTGCTTAGGCAAACATCCGGTAAGGAGGATGGCGTCCACCCCGTGGACAAGCACAATGAAGAGGAACGCATATCAGAAATGGTTCGCAAGATCATGGACAAAAATTTGAAAAAAGAAGACGATGAAAAAGAGTGGGGATTCGCTCCTACCAAGGCCCCACTCACTGAGAGGATCAAAATGGCCACGTACCCGAAGAAGTTCAAACCTCCGATAGTACATGCTTACAATGGAACCGATGACCCCAACGTGTCCCTGTTCAGCTATGACCAACATATGGATGGGGCACACACCGCAAACGACCTGAAATGTCTCTATTTCCCAAACTATCTAGAGGGGGTGGCTTCCCTTTGGTTCACAAAGTTTCCACCAAAATCTATGGATGATTTCGCTACTTTAGCCAAACTATTTAGAGAACAGTTCAGGCTCCAAGCTAATAAGGTCCGGGATGTTATGGAGTTAAATGAGTTAGAGTAAAGGCCAGGAGAATCAATCAAGGCCTTTCTCACTCGATTTAACGCCACTGCCGCCGAGGACGGAAATCACGAGCCTCGCTTGGTACTAATGGCTTTAAAGGGAGCCATCAGAAAAAAAGACTAAATTTGGGTGATGAATCAAGAAGAAGAAGCCGAGCACGCTCTCATATATTCACTCAACTCAATCTAGGGTTTTACTAACCCCATCTCTATCGTGTTACGCCACAGAGTCAAGTTTATTACTAAACCAATCACTCTATACCACTGTAACGACCCGGTAGGAATTTGTGTAATGTCCCGACTTTTACTAACTTTGGATAATCATTTTAGTGAGGAAATTAAAATGAAATGTGTGCTTAACAAAACTAAAACAATTGAAAACATATATGGATACTTGTTTATATTTTGAGATTTGAAATATATAAAATAAGTGTAAAACATTCAAATAAGATTGATAATACACTTGTGAAAAGAATAGCTCATATATATGTATAGTTTAACACCATAACACAAGTGTGTAACATGAAAAAGCCTCACTTGAAAACATATTAGAAGTATGCATATGAATGTAGACTTAAATACATATAAATAGGATAACATGTATATAAAGAGACATTTTTCATTTTAAATACAAAGGGGTTTTGAAATAAAAACAAATACAGTAAGGGACTTTGCATCAAAAAATAATATACATGTCAAAGAAACAAAACGGACATATATATATATATATATATATATATATATGATAACATAGGATAGTATATGTGCATATTTGTTGACTCATGTGGACCAAGTAGTAAAATATTCATGTAAATATGAGACAAGACAAAATTCAAAGCACATAAGAACAAAATTCATAATATGATTTGAGAGCAAATATTAAAACTAAACTAGAAAGCTTGCACATAGGAGTATTTCCTTAGGAAAATATCTTTATACCTAAAAATTAAGGAAGAAATTTTCTATTGGCTAGAAGTAGAGATGAGGTATAGGGCATTTAATGAAGGTATGGTGAGGGAGGTGAGCTTCTAGAAGGAATTACATAAGACAAGCTCATTGGGAAAAATATCCTAGTATAAACAAATATATACATGCATTGTTTCCTTAAAATCAGCCATAGGAACTAAGAAGAGGAGTGAGGCTATTAAAGAAATCACTGTAGAACCATGTGAAGGAAATTGTTTTAAAACCCTTGAGCTTGGCTATAAATACCATCACAAACTCTCTACATTTCCTTCACAAACAATTCTAAGTTTACACAAAATACTGAAGTGAAATCTCTGGAATTTGGAAAGCTTTGATGTGAGTAAACTAAACTATGTAATCTTTACTTCAGCAGTTCTGTTTCCATTGAGATATTAATGCAAGTATTAGTTAAGTTTAGAACCCTGTATATGTCACTTTGCTGAAAGGATAAGGCTTGTCTGTGAGTAAATCTTGTTCTTATTTAATGATTCTATTTGTGCATCTATATAGACCATAAGTATATTAGTGAACACACTCTGCACATCTCCTTGAACATCTGTACGTATCGGTGCAAGTCTGTTATGAACACAACAATTTAGGTATACCTTCTGAAAAAATATGATCCCTGTTTTACCAAAAGATAATGATCCAATCATCAGTAATACTCACGTTAAATAGATCAGTATATCATTATGTTAAATACTGAATGGTAAGAAACTTTGTTCGCAATAACACTTGAAATACAAGAAGAACCAAACAAACAAATATATATTCAAGGAAACAGGAAAAAATAGTTTGTCCTCTGTGACCAGAAGATAAAACATGATTTTCCAAACACTGTAAATTTTAGATTCAAGTACGCAAGCTGATTCATATAAGCGGAAAAGGATTTATAAAACAAGAACCGTGATTTTTAGTATCCCTTAGTTCAGGTTTGGATTTATTTTCGAATGGATGGAAAAAATTAAAATCATAAGATTTAATCAATATTTTCGAAAACTTTTCGGGCTGAAACTTCATTAAAGGTAGCAGAAGAAGTGGTCGAAGTTAGGAGAACTTCGGTGGTCAAATGAGTCTGGACGAGGTCGATCTAGGTTTTGAGTAAGCTTTGGGTTTAGGTTTGTTGAACAAGTCGCGTGAACTGGGGAAGGATTGAGCACAATGTGGTGCGGAGGAGAGGAGCATGTGGGATCGAGGGTTCGATCGAAGGTGGTGGCCGACCGTCCGATGGACTGAGGAGAGAGAACGGTGCGAGTTTCTCTGATGAACCCATAGGAGAAAGTAAAATAAAAATAGTGAAATCACTGTACATATGCTGACGATCGGACCAGAGGGCGTCGCCGAGGTCTGGAGGTGAAAGGTGATTTGCTGGTGCTGGCGGATGGACATTAAGGTGGCAGGAGGCGGTGTACATGTGTACATGTGTACATGTGCACGTGTGTGCAACAACAGGTGGAAGCGATTGGGCAAGGTTGGTGAATGGAAAAACAGGGTGAACGGACGGGCGCTTGGGGGTGGTACTTTGGTACTTGGTAAGTACCAGGGTATTCGGTAAACGAAGGGACATGAGGCTTTAGAAGGAACAAACGAGTGTGGTACTTTGAAAACATGGTGCTTTGGATAGTAAATTGGCATGGGCCTGGAGCATGGTAACTGAGGTGATTTTCATGTGTGCGGTATAGGGTTCAAGGCCTGGTACTTTGGCAATTACGAAATCAAATGAGGTTCTAAACGAGATTTTAAATTTAAACAGCTTTAAATTTAAAATTTAGAAAATAAATGAAATTTAAAAATAATTAAATAATTAAATAAAAAGAGGATTTTTTTTTAATTTGCTGAGGCAAGTGGAAAGGAAGTAGCAGAAGATCAAAATGAAAAAAATTCGATTGTAGAAGTTTGACGGGTTTTAAAAGTAGAAATAATAAGTAAATAATTAATTTAAAATATAAATTTAAATTACATATGATTAACTAAACGTAAGAAGATAATTTACAAAGAAATTTGGAGTATGAAACATTGTCTAAATAACGAAGATAAATAAAGTAAAACACCGTGTGCGACGCACACACTTATTTCGCTCATTTGAAAATGATGATCAAAAGCTTAAATAGATACCGTGTACGACGCACACACTCTAACCGTTCAATTTTAAAAGATAATTAAATTATCCTGATATGTACAAAGTAAATGTATACTATTGTGTGATGATAAATAATGTGTAAACTGGATTATAATCAGATTAAGCTGATAATTTGTATCGACTATAAAAGACATCTCGTACATTGTTTCGAAGAGTCCGGAATAAATATTCCACTTCTACTCGAAGTATACCACGCATGACAGAATACTGAAGTCAACGATATGCAAGGGCTGTTTTAAATAGTATCTTCGGTCTGTTCAGTCCCAGAACAAACCCAAATGGACGAGTGTCTGACAACGTATATCAGTTAGATCCTACATATCGAATTTACGTAAGTATATTACGTTGGTGGCAGAGAAATTCGTTTCTCTTAGCTTTATTGCCCGTAATATATTTTGGTGATCGAATGAGTGTTTCTGACAGATAGGATGATGTGGCATTCAAAGTAATTAGAGAAATGATCTGTCAGAAGGAGAAACGTCACCTCAAAACCTCACAACCAGTAAGTAACAAAGGTTGGGCTAGGCAACATGGCTAGTTGGGTCATACCCAAGCAGGGTATATTATCACCATCTAGAGAATATTCATATTGGTTACTTTTTTTCAATTCTGTATCTCCTGGGAACGGTTATGTTGGTACCAACCGTGGACGGTCATGTGTGGCCGGGTTGCAAGACGTTCTTGTTGAACCCCAGTGTATCCTCTCTAGAGTACACTGATCGGCAGGTGCTCCCATACCTTGTCTGTTGGAGTCCAATCTCCAATAAGCGCTCTGCAACTTTTGATTTTATACTATATATGTGAACGTGAGATGCAAGCGTTTCACTAGATGATTATTTATTTGATAAAAACTATCGTAACATCAAATGTTTTGATATAAATACTTGGGTCATAATCCATACATTAGTTATGGATTGGTCTAAAGATTTCTAAAGTAAATGAATATGGAAAACCTTATTTCTTACCTCCCTGTTTACATCTTTTAACTGTGCTTACTCACACTAGTCCTCTGACTGACCCAAAGTTTATTTTCTGTGTTTCCTAAACTCTTGGGTACCCATAGTATTTATTATGAGTAGGCAAGTAGTCCAGGTAGGCAAGTGGAACCTATGAAGTTCAAGTCAAGACCAGTAGTATATCTATATCTATGTATTCAGTTTAGATATCTGTATTATTCCAGTCATGATGTATAATTATGTTGTTGTACTGTGGTATTATATTATAATGATGTACTATGATGTATAAAACCCTGTATTGTAATATATTGTGTATTTTGAAATTCCACTGTGAGATTCTGATATTTCTTTACTCTTATATTCTATTAGTTCTATCTTTTCTATCTCATCTTCTAAAATTATTTCAATAATGACACGACTTTCGAGGCATCGAAATTCGCGCCATTACAATTTGACTCTCGAATTCCGACAATAATACATAAACCGTATTACTTGCCAAAACTCAAGTATCGAAAACACCAGATAGTTATTAGAAAGAAATTAAAGGGTGAGATAAGAAAGAAAGAAATATTAGAATAGAAGAAGAAGAAGAACCAGCACAACACAGAATCTCACATCGCAGCAGAACAAAATATAATCTAGAAATAAATCTTTACTGATGGTTTAAAAATACTTACAATCATCAGAGTACATCAACACATCTGGACAATTATAATAACATGTCCTCATATACAACACACAGCGGAATAGTATCTATGTAATATCATGCGTCTAAACTCTTCCAGCTTGTATCTTCGCAGCATCCGATAACCTAGACTTGTACAACCAGATCTAACCCGACATTACAAATGTCGGATCAGTCTGGTGAACTAGAGTGAGAAAAACACACTAAGTTTACATGTATCATCCAACTTGATTTTAACGTCAAAATCTTTTTGGAAGGAAAGGATAATCGTAAGACCAAATCCATACATACATACGGACAGTTTTTACTTTACGATAACCCAAAACATTTTGAAAATCATATCTTTTCTGATATCATAATAATGTCTAAATACAAATAAATATCAATCTGGCAAAATGCTTGCATCTCACGCTTAACATATATAGCAAACAATCAAAACTACGGGCTCTTATTGGAGAACATATTTCCTGGCAAGGTATGGGACCACCTTCTGATAGTGTATCTCTAGAGACGAATACACCGGGTTTAGCAAGAACATCTTACAACCCAGGCTAAACATGACCAGCCCCTCATTCCGCTTGAGAGTACCGAATGTATTGTCACCTTACGGCTTTTTGTCGCGATCACCGTAGCTCCCGAGAGAAACAGAAATGAAAAGAATTAACAAATATGAATATTCTCTACATGGTGACAATACATTCTTTTGATAGGTACGACCCACATAGCCATGCAATATACCCGATTTTTACCATTTCCTGGTTGATGAGGCTTGAGGTTTAAATCTTTTTTCAGAACATCTAGCCACCATTCACTTTGAATGTCTCATCGTCAAATCCACCAGAAAATCACTAATTGACATCCACAAAAATACGCTGGTTATTAGGCTAGAGAAAGCCCTTTCTCCGCCCTTAACTATGGTATGTTAGAATAAATCAATGTACGCGATCCGTTTGGAAATTTTTGGCGAGACAACCATCCATACAATTCATCCAGGAACAGGATGAACCGAAGGCACCTACTACCGCATCCACAGGATCAGTAGCGAGTAGTCCTTGCAATCTGAAGATTCCAATCACGACAGAATCACTATCGAAATATCTCTGGGAGTTAACTAGAGAAATTCAATAAGCAGTCCTTCCGCTCTTGAAGATCCACTATCTTCAATTTCTACATCCTCAATCGACATTTTCTACATATTCACTAGTTCGGAATGGGTTTTCGAATATAAATTCGACCCCAGTCTTTCCGTACCAACAATCTTATAGGTCAAATTTGATAGTCGGTTATTTAACTATTAAATAAACAACCATTCATGCATAAAAATAAAATGAATTCACCTATTCAATACCATACATCGTTTGGCCTCTTTGATTAACCCATCTTCAATTAAATATTAAACTATTGATTCAGGAAACATTTCTCTTTCTTATTAGAAATAAGAACATTCGATTATCATTCCACTTCTACTCATTAGACCCTCATTGTAAATTGGTAAGTGAATAAATCTCTCAACATCGATCCTGAAGGCCAAAACCAACATCAGATTGATACCTCGAAATTTACTCAACTCAACCAGCGTACAACAAGTTCCAATTTCGTAAAACCCTATCATATTCCCTTTAACATTTTTAAAGTAATTATATTCAAATCTCACAAATCATTTTCAATAATATTTAAGAATCATTAAACAAAATTAATTAAAATATCTCAACTTAACTTTTGTAAATAATATTACAGATTCCATTTCAAAACCCTTCACCTTTCCTTTACAAAATCATTAACCTTTCATTTATGAATCCCTTTACCATTCATTTACAAATCCATTTCCTTTTCATTTATAAAACATTAACCATTCGCTTTATAAATCATTTACCATTCTCTTTATAAACCATATACCATTCGCTTTATAAACCATATACCATTTGCTTTATAAAGCATTGCTTTATAAACCATATATCATTCGCTTTATAAACCATTACCATTCGCTTTATAAACCATATACCATTTGCTTTATAAAACATTTATCATTCACTTTATAAACCATTACCATTCGCTTTATAATCCATTTACCATTCGCTTTATAAATCATATTTCAAAACTGTATGAACACATTTTTGAAAAAACATTTGAAATCAATTTAATATCGATTTCATAAATCAATTCTTTATCGATGGTACTAAAGAGGTAATTATCCGCTAAAGTACCAAACCGTGAAATATAAACCAATTTCACGTCCAATGAACACAACAAATCATATTGATAAACATTATCAATATTATTGAGAAACCCTATTTGTATTTCTCCATCCTATCAATCCCTGTATCACAGATTCAGTATCTCAACATATATCATAATATAATAAAATGTAAAAACTGCCACTGAGGAATCCAGTTTGATCCCTCCAACCTGGTTTTCCCTGCATCAAATACGTTACCTTAGTATAATCATTCAATTCATATATCGATATAAATTTAATAATCAACTAATAACAACAATTTAATATCAACCATTTAATTTAACACGTTTATATAAATATAAACGTGACCAACAAGATAAGTTACCTTAATTGATTCCAATCGCTAAAATAACGATTTGGTTTTCCACGGAAATTAAACATGGTTCAATCAATATATAAATATATATTTAACAAATAGTTAACCATCAACAACCATAGCACACAAAATAAAAACATGACTTATATAAAATATAAGTGGGAAAAGCTGAGTGAGTTTAACTCACTTTGATCTGACTTGTTAATTACACAGCTCGTTTCAGTTAAATTAAACAACCATTTAATTTATCTGAAAATCAGTTGATTCCAACCGCTTCCACTTCTATTCCATGATGCTATGCTCATCAAGACGGTTCCAAAGTCACTTGTTCTGTCCAATTCTGTTAATATATGAGCATGCTATACAAATTATACATATTAGTTTAATTTAAATAAATATAAACCTTAATTAACCTAATTAATTTTGTTAAACTAAATAGACCGAACTAATTTAGATTTAGCTTCACTAAACAATTATTAACCTTTTACTAATTATATAACTAACTTCTTAGTTAGGTTTAAAGTAATTACGTTACTCAATCCTATAATTAAGTCTTAATTACACTTACCATTTAAACTAATTAACTTCTAATTAATACTAATTAAATACTAACAACCTTGTTAACGCTTAAACCGACAACCCTTTCAAATTACTTCTGCACCGTTCTCCTTTGAAAACAAATATAGGGTCGGCATTCTTTGAATGGTTACCCTTAATCTATACTATATTATAATTACTGAGTTGGCAATGCTGAGCTCACAGCCACTCTCACAAACATAAACTGAACCGTCTTGCGAAATTAATTTATGCTTCCTTTCGCATCTTTGCTCTCCCGTTTTGTTCTATGCTTCGCGTTTTTCCTTTATACTGCTGGCTTCCTTCATTTGCTCTTTTCCTCTTATTTCTCTCCCAATCGTAACAAATTAGGTCATCTTGACTTTAACTTCTCCTACATGCGTTGCCCTCCTGTAACAACCAATCATGCTCCTTGCACCTCCCATCCAATCCCTAACGCTAGGTTGTTGCTTCTCTCTATAAAAGATGAGTTACTGATGCTGCTCTCTCCTTGCCTCTCATGCTGACCTTTCAGTTTCAATTTATTGCTTCCTTTCTGTAACCAAAGAATGCTTTGCTCGCGAAACCCCTATGTTTCGCAGTGTCATATTTTGAGGTTAACCATGATAGTGCCACGTATTTTCTGGGAATGATCAATCTTTCTAATGTCCATCCCCAATTTTCGTTTTGGGTAAAATCAACCCTCATCAATTTCGATCAGGTATCCTTGACTGATCATCACCGTTGGATTTCTCCATCTACTGTTGCTCGCATTTGCAGTTGTGGTTTCACATCTTTTTCCTGCTGCGTTTTTGGTACTGTGGTTCCTTTCCTCTACCTTAAACTGTTTGGCGCCAGCGGTGTTTTATTTGTCCACTTGACTATGTTTGACCTTTATTGCCCCAGTCATCTATCCTATCTTATGTAAAAATTCTACTTTGATCTTCACAAATTGGTTTCTAGATTTGGCGAATTGGTTTTTATAAAGCTATTTTAATTGTCGTCTAATTTTAATCTAACTTTTTTTGTTAACTTTGGTTTATTTAGTTGGATTAGTTTGAATTTATTAATTGATTTTACAGTATACAGAACAAAAAATTACTTAAAATAGGTTTACTTCATTTAAAGAACGCAAATTGTATTCCAACCCACGAATTTAGGTAGTAGCCCCCCATTTTAATACTTACGTCATTCGTTTTGTGATTTCCAGGAAACCTCAGGGTATTTCTTTCCGTTTGCGTTCTTCGTGATATATTCTTCTCAGCAGAACTCTCTCTAAATGGAGCGGACATCATCTCCTATTCAAGAGGTTAGCAGTTTATTTAGTTTTATATTTATCTATGGAAAACTTGAGTTAGATTTTAGTCTGCTTATGGATATTTGGAATTAGGATTGAAAACAATACTTTCTTGGACAAACCCTTCAAGAAAAAAAATGAAAGATAAGATATCTTGATTGAATGTTAAAAATTGCTTGGTAATTGCTATTGTTTAACGTTGTTACCTTGAATATGGGTTGTCAAAATTTCTAGAGCATTATAGTTATACAGACACTATCAAAACATGATTTTGTCCCTTTAGGAATGTTAAATATGTTCCCTACTGTTAATAACTCTTCGTTGTCTCCACTTTTAATTGTAGTTGAACACATAATATGTAACTCTGAGTAATCACTACCGACATTAATTCTATTATCAGTGTGTTAATCACGGTTTTGATTGGTCAAAGTTGTTTTTTTAATGCCTCTAAAACTTATAACATGGCAATTGAATGTGTTAGTTTTCAAAGTTATAATCTATGATACTATAACTAGCATTTTGTAATCATATCGTAACCTAAAACACATGCATTTAATAGTTATAGGCTAGAAATTAGCAATAAGGTTGCATTATGTTTGTGATCAAGAATGGAATTAGCCTGGACGATCTAAAATTTGATCGCGATGAGTTGGATTTGATTTTAATTATTCAAAACATGCATTGCATGAAAAACAATAAATCGTATTTACCACTTGTGGGAAATATTAGTAAATTAGAAAAAAAATTTCGAACCTATATTAAGTTATCCAATATTAAAGTTTTTTATGTCATGATTGATAAAATATGGAACGTTCATATATGCATGTTTCGCATCTCCGACATAACTGCTTGCTATATTTTTGGATCAAACTATCATCAACGATCTAATTATTATGTTTTATCAAACTATTATCAAACCCCTAAAATTTTTGGTGTTTACGGGATTGCTATTACTGTAGCTTAAATTCAGCTTGTGGTGTCTATTTCGCTTTGTTCTACATTCTTTTTGCAATTTTGATTTTCTCACTATGTGAAAATTTTCAATAAACCGTAGCCACTAACCATGGCCTCAAGTCCATCGTATTTATGCTTCATGCTCGCTATATGTTCTTGCTATAAGTCTTAGTTTATTACACCAGTATATCTTTCAGCGGTCCTCTCTAATGTCATATATAGTTTGTGCTACTCTACCAACTTAGTTATGCAACACATTACAGTATGCTTAGTGAACCAGCAATGTGTAGGATATATGATCTTGGATGATTGTTTACTACAATATCGTAAGCATTGAGTAAATTAGTAATTACTATCGTTGAAACTTTTATATTTGATATTATGGAGTGAATACTAAGAACAAACCATATGAAAGACACTTTAAATTAAAGTAACCTTAATTGTGTTCGCTTACAAATGTTTTTGTCCACAAAAAACCTTTAATTGTCCATATCTTTTTCTTCTTAGGAATCCATATTAAGAATAGAGGCTTTGTTTTTTTGACAACTGTAGCTTATATATTTATTTATCCATAATCAAATACAAATGATTTTTAGTACTTTGGGTCTTAAGTTATCAAATTGAATTCAACTAATTTTGTGGTTTATCCATATTTTGTATGGTGTATCAATACAAGTAATTTATCCAAATTTTCTACTTGATTAGAGGTCAACATAACTAATTTACATTTGGCATATATGAATTGATTGAATGATTCAAGTTCAATTCATACTGATTACTTAATGGAATGATCACTCCAAAAGCTTTGCAAGTATTGTTTGTATCCATATTTCAATTCTAAAAGTCAATAGTAATTTCTATGCTGTAGAATTTGATTGATGTATGAAGTACTGTTTGCATTTTAATTTCTGTTCTTAATTTTAATATATGAAAGTCGATGACAACAATTTTTTTAAACCCTTTAATCAATGCGTGGTTCCGCTATTTTTAAGCTATAGAAAATATTACAGTATTTTATATTTGGAAGAAACTGGGCGTTAAGTAGATTGCATTATACATGATATTATGTCAAGTTTGTACGCAATTATATTTTCTTAAAATTTTTGAAATTCATTTTCATACGATTATATGACGCTAATGCATAATACTGCAGGTGGTTTTTTTTTTTTTTTTTTTTTTTACTTAGTTTTATATGGTACAAATGCTCTTTATTAGCAGAAAAGAACCTCTTGGGCTTTTTTTGGCTACCTTTCCTATTTAAGTCAGTGAAATGGACTAATTAATTTTTTGCTGAATGTAATTTTTATTGTTTTTTAAAATCAAACCACATATAGAGAGATACCATTGAGTAAACGCATAAACTAATTGATTTTGATATTATTTTGTGCTTTATAAGAAAATGACATATAAGTTAGATTAATTTGTGAAATGACCTGGGAAGTCCTCTCGCGCTTGAGTATGGGAACCTTTGGCACTGGGTACCCACCATCAGTTTAAGCATGTAGTGAAATATGACTGAGTAAGATAGGAAAACTACATTGGTATGGGTAAAGTTAACATACTTGACTTAGGGGGGTTTCAAGTATTATCCTGAATTAGGGGGTTTCAGCTTCGATTTAGGTCGAGGAATTTTATTCGATTGCGTCTGTTATGTTCCGCCTTCATCTTATTTCGAAAACCGAAATGTTTCATGTAATTTCATTCCATTTACACCTAACCATGTTTCACTAGGTTAAAATCAGTCACTTTCGATCTTGACTAGCCACCCTAGCTTACCGTGCCATCCCGTTTTTAATGCCCATTGTTGCTTGCACCTGCCTTGGCTGTGGTTTCACATCTTCTCCCACCGTTGTTTTCATTTGTCCCAGTACTTTGCTTGGACGGCATCTGTGAGGCATCCTCTTTTATTTTAGCTTTTATTATGTTTTATTATTTCTCATTCATAATAACCCTATCTCCATACTACTGATAATAATGGCGGGTGAATCCTGAGCGTTTTGTTTCCCTCTTTATAGCAAGCTGATTCAAAATCTACTTATTCCCCTAGATATGGGACACTCATTCTGTATTTGCCTTTTACATCTTCTATCTACAGTTTTGATTCCAGTTTAGGTAATTTTAACCCTCAAATCTTCACCTCCTTTTGTATTCGTTGTATTATTTTTTAAGACCTCCATTGTTTTTCTTATTCGAACTTATTTTTATCGATCTAAAGTTGCACCACTGTCAATTTTGACATGCCGCTGCCATTTGCTTTAATATGAGATGCATTTCAGGTATGATCCAGGCTTCATAACCGCATGTTAGCTTTGTTTTTGTCTCAATTATAATATGGGGTTTTAATTTCCATTATGTTTGCTTCAAACTAATGCTTCGTTATAGCTACTATGTGACTTAAAAAAAAAAATCTATTTGAGATTTGATTTTAACTAATCCACTTTTGTTTGCCTAATTTCTCTCAACGACGTCGTACATGCTTCATAATATCTACAGGTAAACATACCAATTGAATCAAATTTTCAATTAACAATCGTTGCACATTGAGCAGGTTTGCATTCATGTTTAATTGTTACATGGTCCTTTTTGGGAATAATAATAGATTTATATCTTTCCTTCAATTTTTTGCCATACTTTCATGCTACTAATCTGGATATGTCTAATTATCCGCCTTTTAGAAGGAAACAAATGTTACCTGCATTGATAGATCTAGATAGTTATTATGTAATTAGGAAAATTCTATTATCTGCCTTTTAGAAGGAAACAAATATTACTTGCATCGATAGATCTAGATATGTAATTAGGAAAATTTTCCATTACTATTTAATGAATTTATTTATAAGATGGTTGTTCTTATTTGTATGGTTTCTCGCTATGCTAGCTTCAATCGGATGCTTTATACCATCTATTGTGTCTTGGATTTTCTTTATATAGTATTTGAGATTCGATTAGGGTTAACCCATGTCCCATATTTTCCTAATTTCTTTTCGATGTATAGACAAAATAATGCTAATGGAAAGGTACAAAGATTGCTCAAAAGAGTCAAAAATATTTGGTAATAAAATAATGTTTGTTCAATGTGATTTTGAACTTGAATGTTGGTGGATTTGGCTAACAAGTAAAACATATATGTTCTTCGGCATCCAATAGAAAGATATATCCACCGAATTAAGTTGATAAATTTTGATAGATCTTAAAGTAAGGTAAATAAGAACGTACACATTATATGCACGCTTGAAATTTTCTTCAACTAAATTGCTGCTATTAGGCTGAATTTATTGATAGGAGATGTTGTGCATACATACTAAATTTGTGCCATGTACTATGAATCAATGATCTAGCATTTTAAAGGCTTAATCTGAGGATTTCAACTTTATTTTTGTTCTTTACAATATAATCCATAGCTTATTCAGCTAAAAATGTATTATCAAATCAGAAATGCAAATAAAATTTAATGCTTGCAGCATGAGTTTCTAATAAGTTCCACTAAAAAGCTTATAGTTGCAGCACGAGTTTTCATTCACATAAATATGAATGCTTATATGAAATTAGTTTTGCTCTAACTGCGAAAAAAAAAACTGCTTCCCACTGAATTTTAGGTGTTTTCTCTTAATAAATCACCTCCTAAGTGCAAAAAAAATGTTTATGTATGTATAACATAAATTTTGCTGTAGTTTTTTCATTGACTAACACTGTTGTGTTTTAAAAAATTTGGACAGTCAAAATTTCCCTGCACAGACTTTTTTCCAGTTTTATAATGACCTCTACTACTGTGATTCTATCATAGCATCCGTATACCAAATAACTACATAATGTACGAATTAAGTAAAAATTAATTTTCCATGTTCCAAATAAATGTGAAACCATTTGTAGCAATGGTTCTAAGATGATATCAAACTGTATGATCGTTCTACATAGAGAGACATGACATGTAATGTATACGTAGTTAAAGCAGAAATCATATAAGAACATTTAATAATACATACTAATAAAAGAATAATCTAAAAAACAGTTCGCAAATCAACATCAAAGTTCTATTTTAAATAACTAAAAAAATCTGTGTCGTGAGAACCGTGTGCGAAATGACCATAATAAATTGGATTATTGCAAACATAGAAAAGCTGTTTGTTGATTACCTTTAACATAAACTTTTCATTCTTCTTATTCTTATGTTGCCCTTATATCAAGACCACAAATATTTTATAAATCTGAACACAAAATTTGACTACAACTGGGTAATGGAAATATTTACGCTATATTATAAGATTCCTTTTTTTTTTTTTTTTTTTTTTACTTCCTTGATTGTTTTATAATTCCATTTAGTTATGCTGAGGGCAGTCCAATATAATAATGCAAGTCTACTACAAGAAACTATGTTCATTACCTACTGCCTTCATTTTTATTTTCTAATGCATATGCAGAAAATTACACTGATCATTCTTATATCCGTATTTCTTTCACACTTCATAGCAATGAACGCAATCAGGTCTGACAGCTTCGCTGTTTTACCTAGATGTGACTGTAATCCAATCACCGTCCGAAGAGATTCACCATGGGATGCAACCAATATGAAAACGCCGAACATAACTGAACAAGAAGGTAATTTGGTGTATTTATTGCACTTTACACCCAAGTACATTTAGATCTTATTCATACTCATTTTACCTTTAGCATTATCTTTTTGTTCTTATTCTTTTGTTGCTCTTATATGAAGACCACAGATATTTCATAAACTTGAACATAAAATTTGACTACAACTGGGTAGTGGAAATCTTTACACTATATAAGATTCCTTTTTTTTTAAAAAAAAATTTGTTTTTTTTCTCCCTCGACTGTTTTAGAATACCAATTAGTTCATGTTAGGGGCAATTCAATATATAATGCAATTGGGCAGTTAAAGCGCTCAGCGGTTCCATAGCGGTGGAGGTGCAAAAAAGTGTAGCGGGGATAAAGCGGGGAAATAGCGGAGACGCAAAAACGTTCATAAAATGTGAAACCAAATATTTAAAACTAATTAATTATCATTTTCACATTATATGTGTAGAAGAAACTAACATTAATTAATCATATATAGTAGAATCAAAGAATATCAAGGTAACACACACATTATATTTGATGATTATAATAGATTTCCGGAATACATTGGACACTAATGTCATAAAATTAGCTCTTTACACTAACTTTATTGATATTTTTTTAAAGAGAATTAGTCAAATCAACTTTTATATATTAATATTGCTAAAGCGGATGGTAAAAAGCGTTGACTTAGCGGATGCAGCGGGAAATAGCGGGGCTACAAGTGAGTCTACTGTTCATCAGCGCTAAATTGAAATAGCGTAGCGGTTGAAGGGCGCTACAGGCTATAGCAGGGATATTGCGGGGCTTTAGTGGGGCTTTAACTGCATAAGTCTACTTGGGTTTTTTAAACGTCTAATTGGGCTACTAGTTATTTGATGAATAAACACTTCGATGTGCATTCTACGGTATATAGCAATAACAAGGTATGATGATTCACTTCTCCATGCCAGTGTATATAAAAACTTTGTAATTTACACCATGTACATATTGATGTTATGACGTTGGAACTAGCACGTAAGCACGGCCTTCCCTTGCTACTAAATATTATGTTGTTCTCTTCTCTCTCTGCATCATTTCATAAAGGAATTAAGTTCATAGTAGTGGATCTACAATATAACCTTAACATCCAACGTCTGTTTTTGCTGATTGATTTTGATGAGTTGCGTTGGCAGTTATTTTGTTATATACACCCCCCCTCTGTCCTATGCTTATTCTTTCTCTCATAATTAAATTTAGTCAACAGTTCCTAGAATTGTTGAAATTGATTTGCTTCTATTATCAAAATGTTTTTTTATATTGACTTACATTCTGCATTAAAGATCATTAGCTAAAGTAAATAAAACATAACCTATTTATTTCATATTTTTTCTAGAATTTTGAATTATACCTACTTCCCGACAATTTCTTGCTCCCATTACTTCATGATTATAATAGAAAATATTATTTCTGCATTTTGTTTGCTCCTATTCTTAAGCTACCTCTAGAAATGAAACTTCTTTGAGAGTTGCAAAATCCTAGCACGATTATTCGTTTAAAAAACAATTTGTGCATTCATGATTCGTCCATTTTTTGGGTTGCTCTGCTATTTTTGTAATATTTTGAGATACTGTGCAGATGGCATTGACAAGCCTTAATATAGATGCAAGTATCATCTTTAATAGAAATACATTCAATTTTTTCTACTTAAATGGGTATTATTGTGTAGTTTTGTTCTTATAAGCAACATGTATAAGTAACAAAAAAGGGAAGGATTTCTCACTGTAGGTGCAAATGGGTGCATCCAGAACCAGTTAGAAAAAAGAAAAAAAGTACTAAACTTTGTCAACACTTCAAGACTTCAATCTTTAGATTGCTGCTTTCATGATATTCCTACTAATAAAAATGCTCTTTTATTCACGTACGCTTTCCTAATTTTTCCAGTTTGCTCTTGATGGTTTAGGAAACAATATTTATGGAGATGGATGGAATAAGACTAACTTCTACAAATCAGTTGCATTCGACACAGCTACCTAGCAATAATTACATTTTCTGTAATTTTCATATTTCAGCGATTAATATATCTCTCTGCAAGTACTTTTGGATAGAAAGTGTAACTATTACGTGAAGACTTCTCTTTCTTTCGTTATTGGGTTGATACTTTACAATGACTGCAGCTTCTGATAATCATATTTTAATATATTTGCAGTTATCTGTAGCGTCTTCCACTATGTAAGTCCATTTTTAATACAGTTGATTAATGCTTACAGTTTATGACACTCAGCAGAGATCAAGTTTAGTTGTTGACATGTTTTACTTCCTCCCATTTTATATCAAATCTGACATTCAGATTTGTATACCTGCAAACTAAACCACAGTTATTGCTTAATTCTACGACAGTTATAACTTTCATTTCCATAATGTCTGACATTATATTGTGCCGAGGTCATGCCTTTTATATTGCATTGTGATTATTTATAAATACTAGGTGTTCGTTAGTTTGAACTTTTCTATACGATTTTGTAAAAATACAAAAATTACGACAAAAGATTAGGGACAAAGATTGGGTTGATGCCCTACAAAGACACTCACTTCTTATCCACTGTGATTTTGTGCTTTCAAGAAAAGATTAGGAGAAAGCAAACAACAAGGTACAAATATTGACCTACCTATATTTTTGCAACTTTTAAAAGCTTTAATACCCACACCATTGCATCACTGATCAACATTCACTATTAGGTAATAATGATAAATTAGTTTCAAAAAGCTTTTTCTAGCTAATCAAAAATTTTATTTTATACAACTAATTTTGATAGTCCGTGTGCGAAGCACGGGTTCGCACTTGTCCATTTTTAACTTACTAAACATTTTATTAAAAACAGCAGATGGATTCATTACGCCCTTAATCCCCTTTGTTCCCACTTCCTCCCATAAAACTTAACATTTTATAATTTTTTGCAGTTAGAATAAATATTTAGTCTGATAATTACATTGCTTTGAAAAGTTTAGGGACGGCTTCCTTTTTCTCTCACGTGGTAAGTTCCAGTATTTTGCTTCCGTCAATCCTCGTTGTTCTTCATTCCCACACCTTCAGCACCTCGTATGCATCAACCAACATCATCACGCACCACTTAACGCTTCCACCGCCATACTGAACTAAAATCATCAGTGCGCTCCCCAAACAACTCCTGCTCCAGCCACCATAACCCAGTCAGCTCCTCCAATTTCCTTATTCACTTCACCGTTCTTCAGCTCCTCATTCAAAAATAGTTTCACCAATGAAAACAGCATGTAAGCAACTGGGTCCCTCCATGTTCTTCAAACTGCCCATTGTTGTAAACATTTTCCAGCTTCGTTCATTTCCTTGTATACGAACTCGCCTACTCGCACAAACCATTCCACCGTTGCCTCTCCGTTCTCCGATCACTGGAGTGTGATCTGAAACCACCAAACAGCTCACCTCAGCCTCCTCTACCTATGCGCCGACCCATAGTAAACTCGATCAAGCCAGTACCCCCAAAAATAACATTGATTGGTACACCTTACTGCTATAATAACGATCGCCAGAAAACCTCAATTCTGATCATCGTTGATCGGATTCGTAGATCTCACGTGGTTCATTAGATTTGTTATTGGAAGATTTAAGCATGAGTAAACGGATTGCGTGATTTAAATGGAGGAAATTGGTACGATTTCTGTCATTCAAAAAGATGGAGGCGCAGGTTTAAAATGGTTAACCATGAACGATTTAGCTTTAGGGTTGTTGATTGCTGAGTTGTGAATTTACAGGATAGCATTTGAATATTATATTATTAAATAAAACTTAGTAAAGTAATCTCTTAAAACACTCACGTACGATCCCCAATCGAGATGAAAATCCTAATCCTAGCATAGAAAAATATTCTGGACATGATAGGATAGATTTCGTCAAATTTCGAGTTCGTTTGTTAAAAGTCCTTTATAAATCACACGTGAAAAACACGCGTTTAAATTTATCATGATCACAAAATAAATCCAAATAACTCGAAACTTGAAACACTACAACACATCATCATTTCGGATTTAATAAATATAGTCTTGCTGAAAACGGAGTTCGTTTGCATATCCATTATTCAATTTTATGCGTAAAACAACGCTATTTTAAATACCAAAAATACCCGGTCTCCAAAAATAACAAACAAAATATCTATCCTGACTCTAAACGTCAATACGAATTCAACGATATTCGTTTTGTGACTTAATTCGATTGTTATCTCGAGTTATGGTCCAAAACCCCTTTTAAATCGAATTAAATTATTAAATAAACGTTATCGTTTAATAACAATTTCTATAACGACTATTTTAAAATTTGAGTTGGACATAACTAACAAACTATAACACAAAATCTAGATTTTTCTCTTTTATATGAAAATTATAATCAACAAGATTCAAACGTTTCTTGTTTCACAAAAATCTGACTTATATCGGATCTTGTATATTCAATTGAAGTTCAAAACTCAATATTACAAACTACCGCGCCATTACGAGCTCGATTTATATTATATATAAACATAGCATTTAAACTTCGTTTTAAATAAACGAATTAAATATTAAAATCCATTAATATTCCAAATAAAATATTTAAAATAATAAATTAATTTTAAATATTCGATGGCAAAAAATACGGGACATTACATAAATGGTGCTTATTTGACTAAGTAGATAAAACCAAACACGCGATTTAGATTAATTACGTTATAATTAAATAACGTAATCAAATAAATTTTATTTAACAATTTTCATAAAATCAAATACTTGTAATAAATTTTGAATTTATAATAAAGTCAAAAATGTCTAACAACAATTTGAGATGATATATCGTGATTCTAATCAGATTTAAATAAACTTGTAGCATTTTAAGATACTATATCTCATTCCTACATTTAATTCAAACAATTAAATCGATGATATCAATTCAAACAAATAATTGATAGTAGGATAATTTATCTGAACCAAACAACTAACTATTTCGACAATTAAGTAGATAACATAAAATTTTATCTACTATAAAATTCACTAGTAATCAAAATTAAGGTGTATTTTACTGCCTAAACCACAATCAATGCATACACATTTCAAAAAAGTCTAGAATCGAATGCTGTTTGAATTTTAGAAATTCGCAATAAGCTGAAAATCCGACGTTCCAACTTCATTATGAAGATGATCCAAATACGAGTGTAACAGCAAAAACAACATCTCAATCGGACCACGTATGAACGAGTATTTGCATTTCTATAATAAAATTACTTTCATCAAATAAGATAATTAAACTACGTGATCACTAACTACAATTAATTACCCTAATCCTATTTTAAATCCTTCTTCCTCAATACTAAATCCCGCTTGTAGCTTGCGCATTAAAACAAAACCCATGATCGCTTATTCTTTTTCTTCAACCTTCCTTGTTTCAACACGAGTAGACATGAAATCAGCTTTGTCAATCTCCTCCTCCAAACCTCCTTCCATCTGACAACCCTTTGACAAGGAAAGCCACTTCCCATGGAATGCGGCACTTGTCTGACGGCTACAGGTATTCCACGCACCTCACATGGTCGCGATCACAAAGGAGACCCCACCCATCATAGATTTTGGGGAAATATGCTATTTGTTGCAAGAAACTCAAATACATCATTTTATTAAACTAATTTTAAATTATGATCAAGAAATCGCAAACCCTAATCCATTCTCTCCCACTGACTTTGCTTAACACGCTGCCATACCCACCTTAAATTCTTCCATATGAAGATCTACCCAAATATAACTCAAAGATATATGCTTTCATATTTTAGATTTTTGTTGCATTGGTTTTCGAATTTTAGATGGAAAATGAAGTTCCATTTTTTATGCCATAGAGTACGAAATGTGATAAGGAGGAAGGGAGCATTGTGTTTTCTAAATTTGGGTGGAGTAACTTTTTAGTTTATAATGAAATTTCCGATGTCGCGCTGCACTGATCTTTGATCGCATATGAGCTTTGATTGATTCAAACAAAATATCATCACTTTCAGCATCCTAACACCATTAAAAAACATTAATAAAATACAATGGTTATCGAATTTCGTTAAATCACAAATACACTGCTATTTAATTAAAAATCGTCTAATTTAAATTTAATATTCTCTAAATTAAAAATTATGGAAAAATAAAATAAATTATATTAAAAATATGTCTATGGATATCAAGACATAAAAATAGTAATTTATTCTTTGATTATTTATTCTATTCAGTGATTAATGTAAATGAATTTACATATTTTATCGTTATTATTCAATTTAGAAGAAATTAAATCAAACCACCCGTTAAATTAAAATTGGATTTAGAATTCAATTATTTGAATCATTATTCAAGTATTTAATTTAAAGTATCAAATATTTCAAAAAATCCTCGTATTTGAATTCCAACCATTAACTTGGAAAAATTCTGATATTTTGGATTCAAGTCTTAAAAACTTTTAAACAAATAATTTAATATTTAAACTTAATTAAATATTCAACATTAAAATTTTAGGTTCTTAATTCGTAAGTATTGAATGAAATATACTTTCTCCATTGTCCCACATAATTTAAGCGAACATGTGCGAATGTAGTGAAAGGATGTGAATATTAATTAGCAGCATGGTTTTTCGCGAAAAGACACTTCGCGAAAAGACACTTCGCGAAAAGACACTTCACAAGAAGAAACTTCGCGAAAAGACACTTCCTTTCACCAACAGTCATATATCAATGAAAAGACATTTCGCGAAAAGACACTTCGTGAAAAGACATTTTGCAAAAAGACATTTCGCGAAAGGACATTTCCTTTCATCAAACGGTCATATTTTCGCGAAAAGACACTTCGCGACCTTTCACCGAAAGAGATGCGTCTGTATGAAGAGGTACGAGTATGACTGTTCGAAAGAGATGCGACTGTATGAAGAGGTACGAGCACGACCGTTGAGAAGAGATGCGACTGTACAAAGAGGTATGGGTGCGACCGTTTGAAGGGATGCGGATAAACTATAAATAGGAAGGAAAACTGATCACTTTCCTCACCAACTTATTCCAATCCAATCTTCCTTCTCTCTTCTCTAATACTCTTATACAAAATCACTGAGTGACATACTCATTACAATCTCATGGAGAATACGTCTGTTGTATCTTGGGAGAATTTTGAAATAAAATTCTTAAGGAAATTGTTACGACAAGCCTCAACATCATTCGGTTAGATTTTTATCTTGTATATTTATATACATTATTTCATAATCTTTCCATTCTTTAAGTTGTGCTATTTCTTAAAATAGTATAGTGTAGTTGTTGTAAATTAATTACAACATATTGATTGCTATCATTAGTTAATATTGAATACCAGAATTATGGAAATTCGAGTTATAAACTTGTGCGACGAGTTTATATTGAATACTCTCTGTTTTGGTATACTAGACATCAACGCACTCTTCTCCCCGTAGAAGAATTCCATCTTCGAAATCCGCAAAGTGAGAAAATGCTTCCAAATGCTCCTTCTTAAAACTCGTAAATTAGTCAGAATCTAACATTTCAAATTCGAAGTCTTTAAATTACGAAAAATTCTACTGCACCTCCTTTGCGTGGCTCGATCGAAAAAACTACAAGAAGCGATATATGGCTCTAAATAATAATAAAAAATCAAAAAGCCAAGCAGCTAACCATGTGTGGGACATAAAATCACCCAAATCAATCAAAACATAAATGTGTACCAATTTGTTGGGCAACAAACTCTATCTATGGAACGAAAATTAACTAGCAACTTTTCCTTCCATAAACCTGTATTACTTAGGTAGCACAAAGAGGTTATACATGAAAAGCAAAACAATATGGAAGCATATCCAGTATATAACATAAAAATAAACGTGCTAACATATTATGGCAGCTCAACATTCATAACCACATTAACAAATCATGTAACATATATTCTAAATGTTGAAAGCATATTATATTATTTAAAGTCCATCTGATATACATATGTTATTCATAAGCACTTCTGGATTCAATCGGTCCCTCGATCACGCAAATTTCACTTCCAAATGTGTATCGCTTACTCGATCATTCAAGTGTGAACTCATATCTAGTTTTCTTGATTAGAAGACACCATTCTCCATGCATAGCCGTATACTATGACAAAGAACCCTAGAATCACATCAAAATTTCATATCCAATATTCGTCATCAAGAATCTAGCTACAAATCTTTGTTCGAACTGAAATATAAAACATCTCAAAATCGTGCAATCGAATCCCATTCAAATAGTTACGAGGATTAAATGGTCTACATACATCTTACGTAACCTCCTTTTATTTTGTTTATGATTATACTAAGTATTCGTTTATTTACAATCAATTTCATATAAGTATATTTTCTTTTCCACTAAATTTATTTATGAACATTCATAGAACAATCTCTTCAGTACACAACTTAAATGAATTCAGTCATATATAAAACTCAAATTTTATTTTATTTTATTTATCTTCATATCAAATTCGATTTTATTACCATAATGTCAACCATACCATTCAAGCCATTTCCTAAGTTAGACATCCACAATTTAAAATCTAAAATTACTTAGACAACCAAATTTAGGTAGACTTTCCATTTTATAACTTAAGCTCAAATCAAGATTTAATTATTAACATTTCAATCCATACCAAATATCTAAAACGTATGTTTAGATTATTCCATAAAGCATTCACAACTCAAGTTAAATAACACATTAAATATTACCATTTCAATTTTTTATATTGCCTTCATACATAACCTCTATTATAAACATTCGCACAACCTACTTATGTCGTTTTACTCGATTCTTAACGAGTTAAAAACCATATTTCACGAACTATCTAAATGTGGTGGTTTTGAAAATTTGATTTGGACATATATCAAAATCTACAACACAAGATCTTAAATTTTCACTTTTATTTGAAAAATTATATTCCAACGGTCCGAAATATTCTTATTTCAGAGAATTGCGATTTAAATTGGATCTTATACAATGATCTAAACTTCAAATTTGAAAATTTCCTTTTTAGGCTTTTCTTTTTAGGCCATCGATCAGTTATTAATGCATTTTAGGCTTTTCTTTTTTGCGTTTTACCAGCAGAAATGGATTTTTATGAGATTTACGGTTCAGGGAAAGGAACCGGAAAGGAATGGCCGGAATCTCAAACCACGAATTAAACACATAAAATATGGGTATAAGGCCAACCAATTTATGTTCAAAATGGATGAGGCGTAAAACATTTCAACAACACCCAGCAACATTAGAAAAAATGAAAACATCCGTAAGCAATATAATGATTTGGACTAGTTCAAATCTCTTACAGCTTCCATTTTGTTCCCAGAAAATACATATATCTATCCATAGTGCATTACATAAAATAAAGAACGTTGACGAGAACAATTGCATATATATATATAAAATCCATAGTGTGCACTACATAAAATAAAGAACTGGTTGAACCGAAACCATAACAATTGGGAATCATTTCAATCTGCAGTAGGATGATGAAGAAAACAATTGCGCATTCACACCTACTGAGCAATTTTTGGCAAACACGGCACATAATCAAGCAATGGGAAATATATTATTATTATTATTATTATATTAAGTACTGGAAATATGAATACCAATACATATATCTAGACCGGGAAGGAACAACCCAATACATAAGTGAAGGCGACTCCATTATTGGCAGCATGCATCAACTGTCGAAATTAAAGCTATTCCCTGATCACTACATGGATGTGAGAAATGGTTGTGTGAAGTGGGCCATCCACCACATTATAGTTCGCTATCAATTTAGGACATTCTGCTACATACAAAATTTCGAGGGATATGGGCAACTTTGGCAGCAAATCAATCTCAGGGCACCAATATATATGCAGTGTTTCTAGTGAGGAGAGCTTCTCCAAATTCTTTGGTGGGGTCTTAAATTCTTCGAACATCAGACAGCGTAGAGATGAAAATTCAGGAAAATGATCCTCGATCAACTGCGGAAAGGGTTTTGCTTCTCCGCCTCTTAAGCAAAATTTTGTAATAGAACTGAAGGCTTGTGGCTGAACAAGTACACAGACCAATAATGGTTCATCCACATCAAGTTTAAGTGAAGAACGGTTGGCTGTTTCTCTTTCTGCGACTTCTTCATCCAATAAAGGTTCAGCAGTGATTAACGATGGGCATTTTCTTACTTCTACATACTCCTAGGATGGGGAATTGGTAGGCATTGACTGTAGTCTTATCAACTTCGGACAATCAAACAATTCTAGTTTGTTAAGAGTGCTACCAAAAGGTGGAAGTCGTGTCAGTTTTTCGCAACACATAACAGTAACTTCTTTCAAACCAAGGGGAAGAAAATTAATTTCTCTAATATTTTTGCAAAACGATAGAGTTAGAGAATGAAGATGCAGAGTGTTACTCCTTCTTGTCATCCAGTTTGCAATCTTAACGCCTTGATAGCCTTCGATTGCCAGTGATTTAAGATTTTGATGGGGTTCAAGTCCTTCCAGAACCTCTGCACAAGTCTCTAAATAATTTATGTCACTACAAGTGCTTTCCCATTCCAATATTAGCGTATTCAAATTCTTTTTTTGTTTTAGCATTGCATTCTCAGCATCTCCTTTGCTTTTTACATTTTGTAGATCACATACTCTAAGCAATCCACAAAGTGGTAAGATTTTCAATGGCAACATCCCATTCAAGTTATCCTTTTCAGGATAAAACGCCGGCACATTTTGTAGTGATTCTAGATTTCCTACATCGATCGCCTTTGAATTAAATTTCAAATAATCCAATTCCCCTATGCTGTTAGTAAATTTTAAAGTAGATAGGTTGATAAGATTTGCAAAACCTTGAGGCAAAGTATTGGGCTTCAAACACCAATGACCATCGAGGTACTCATATATATTGAGATCAACTATCAAATTAAAATACTGTAAATGGTATAGCTCGGTCAATGATTTCGGGAGCTTCTTATTAAATTCAAGATGTAAAAATCGAAGGTGCTTCATTTGATCTATATGCGGATTATGAAGTACTTCCGCATTTTTATCAGAATAAACATACAACGCACGTAGTCTGGATAGAAACTGAAATATATCAGTATTGTCCCTGAATATATTTGTGCAACTAGCGTCATCCAAGATGATTAAGCTACGCAAATTTCTTAATTTCGATATGTCTGAAATATCTATGCTTTTATACTCTGCAGTTGTACTCATTGAGAGATGAATGCAGCTTTTGGGAATTTTCATCAACATGTCTAAGTTCTCGATTCTATGACATAAGTTACCTGAAGCTCTTTCCGCTAATTCATGAAGTAGATCATGAATGACCAGTTCATTATCAGAATCCTTTTCAAAAAAAGAATAGGATAGCAGGTCATCAATATACCTACTACCTTTTTCCTCGAGCGTCAATTCATCTTTTGTATTTTCAATGTATCCTTGTGCAATCCATAAAGGAACCAAAAGGTGCTCATCATAAATGTAACCTTTAGGAAACAGACTGCAATACACAAAACATCGTTGTAGATGAGAAGGTAGGCGTTGGAAACTAAATGAAAGGAGATCAATAGTCTCCACTAATATATCACGCTTAATAAATTTCTCCCATTCATCAACGCTTGTTGAATTGCGTAATGAACTTCCTACAACCTTTAGAGCAAGAGGAGAAGATTTTGCCTTGTTTATAATCTGATCTCCAACATTCATCAAATATTGATCTCCAACATCATGCTCAGAATTATCAAATGCATAATACTTCAGTATTGACCAACAATCCTTGGATTCCAATTCATCTAAAATGATAACGTTTTCTTTTCCTCCATGCAATTGTGCTACTCCTGCCTCCCGAGTAGTCACAATAATCTTGCTTCCTTTTTCCCCAACTTCATTCAAAGGACCTACAAGCTGATTCCAATTATTTTTACTGTCGCACCAAACATCGTCTAAAATTAAAAGAAATCTTTTTCGTTTTTTCATCGAATTCTTTAGTGATGTTTGAAGTGCTTCGAGGCTAGTAAACTGAAGATATTCCTCATTATTTGCAGACTCTAATATTTTCTTAGTAAGTTCTTCCACGTCAAAATCAGCTGTAACATGAACCCACAAGGGTGGTTCACCAAAATAATTCATAATTCGTTTGTCCTTACAGATATGTTGAGCAGTAAGTGTTTTACCGGATCCTCCCATTCCTTTTATGATGATTACTGGAACTTCATTTATCATTCTATCTGAGTACGCACGAGATTCATCTAGCAACAACTTAATGATACTTTCATATTGCTTATCTCTCCCGAAATAAGGAGATGAAAGGGTTGAAGTTGTTGCTTCTGGGCTTTTGCATTTTTGTTGTGTGTGTTGATTATTTGTTTTAGCTAACTTGATAAATGGATGTTTTTGCACTTCGTCAACAAAGCTTAGCAGCTTTTCTAGATTAACTTTCGACGATGATTTAGGAAGGATACATGCCAACTTTCCCTTTAAAATGGGTATGATTTTCTTAATGAAGTTGGTAGAAGAAGAGCTAACCCGGTTTTTGAGCAGATTATATTCATACAGATCGAGCAGATCATCGGCTTGTAAAGCGGCTTCTTGCAGCTTCTGCAGCAGCTTCTCCAGATGTGGCCTCGACTGAACAAAATCGTCGGACTTGCCTTCTTCAATGAACACCGAAATTTTGGAAAGAAGAAAAAGTTCTAAATGTTCAATTTGTTCAGGAGTTACATCACCGCCGAGGTAAGTAGAACGCAGCTTGTTGAAAACAGAAGACAGTGCAGAGAGAGCAATCTCCGTTCCCAATCCTGTTGCAATCTCCATCTCGATATAGGAAAGTAGTTGAATTGATAGAAAGGAGAGATGGAGAGGTATTAGCTAGATACAGCTGCTGTATGTTTGTTCATGTTCAACAGAATTGTAAGAGGAAGGTTATATAGGGATTCATTAATAAACGCGTCTGTTATTAATGTTTGTAGTTTAGTTGCTATAGCGTGGAAACTCATTCAGTAGCCACGTTTGATTAATTTTTTCCTCACTAACGTCATCACACTACCATGCCCATGCTGTTCTAAGGCGGTGTCATCTGTTTTTTTACTTGATATTACTTCACTTAGTTTCTGGGAGCACATACAGCATGCCTTATCCATTGGATCTGTCCAAAGAAAATGAGTAAAATTTTGAACTGAACTACACGGGAGTCTCTTGGACTGATTATTATTATTATTATTATTATTATTATTATTATTCGCTACTTGATTTTTAAATACATACCGAGAGAGTTCAATAGTGACATGGATATGTCAAGTAGTTGCCACTGTTACATATATTTTTGTTTTCTATATTCTGCATGAAGCGTGTTGTGGGTACTGGGTAGGCATCCATTATTTTCACAAGCCCTACCCACAATTTTGTCTAATATGTGCCTCTATACTGTACTTTTTTTTGAAATTTGGTACTTATATATATGGTATAGTATACACCATGTTACCATGGGTATCCGATCATACCCTGACATCTTGCATTCTGTCTTGACACCTTAACCAACTAGAGAAGGATGCTTGTCTCGCTAATGTAACTTATACACGTTTAACCTATGTGTGTACGCTGGGATCCATTTGTATGTATAATTTAGTCTTAGTGTAGCTAAGTAAATTTTGACTTACCCTGGAAAAACAAATACATATATATTGTATAGGTTTGTATATAAATTCAGCTACTTCTATCTAGGGGAGGCACCTGAGCAAAAGTTGCTTCACTGTAAATGAACGGTTAAAAAATTGCAAATTCTGCAAGTGTGTAAACGCAGTAACTCCCATAGTTGGGGGCCATTAGCTTTTTGGAAGGTAGAATATGCATTGAATAGTCTTTTGCCAAATTGGAAAAGTTGTGCAAGATAGTAGAAAATTCATCCATTATTCTACGTATGGTTCAAGATTGGCGTCGGACTTTACAAGAGTACTCCCAACGCAACCCAATCCAACCGTAGAGGTAATTGGTTTATTCAAGCTTGAACCAAAACCAACTACCAAAGTAAAAAATAAATCTCTTAGCTTATAGTATAATAGAATTGAAAGAGAAGCGATATGAATGATGCTAGTAAGACGAATATCAGTAAAGTAGCGGTAGAAAAAGATGGTTTATAGTTATAATAAAAACGATAAGCAAAGAGACAAGTCAAGAAATGGTTCTTAGTTCACAAGTACCCAAAAGATAAGAAACATGCATGGCTCTCCGTGAGCAAATATCAGCAGGCAATACTGTAATATTGGGAGTTACCTAAATGTTGTATAACATTGAAAAATAGGTAATATATAAGAACAGTATGCATTGATGAAGTTGCAAATCAATTTGGATTAAGATGACCAAACTGAATCTCAGCTTGAAATATCATCATTGAATCATAATACTACTCAACCAAAATACATTGCATTTCACGTGACATGTACCTTCGAGGAACTCTCAGTAATTCAAAGGTCGCTCTATCGATAGCAAAAGAAAATGAAGATGAGATTTGCAAGGCAAGGACTCCCACGAGTTCTCTACTTCATTTCACTTGTAAAACAATTCACTGTTATGTAACGACGGTCGGAACAAAGCCGCTCATTCCTTGCACGTATATGAGCTGACATACAACTCTCAAATAACAAAAGGAATCCCTGTTGTTACGTGCCTACCAGCTCATATTTGTACACAATTCATTCAATTTATTTCATGATGTGGGACTATTAATTCCAATCCGTCATTCCTCCTTAAGAACATGCAAGGCAATCCTAGCAGTCATAACGGTCACTGATTCTTTTTTGAAGCAACATGAGTTAAACTGAGAGTGGAACAACGCTGTATATTTGAAAATTCTTGATTCGCTCTCCTCAGAATGAGAAATTAATTGAATCTAATATACTTGTCGTATCCCTGATTTGCAGTCCTATTATCACTGATAATAGAACGATAATCTAATATTTACTTATGACTCTCTTTTTATTGCTTTAGTTGGGGTTTCATTTCTGTTTTAAAGTAGAAAGAAGACGGGTTGAAGTCTACTAGTGTGGTTTATAATATGAGTTGTCGATTAAAAAAAATGAAATGAAAAGTGAATGAACCATTTTCCATAATAAAGATTTTAATTTATGTTTATATATAGATATTGACTATTTCTACCTCATTGTTTGCTCTTCACCCTCTAACTAAAATTTTAAAATACTAATTTCAATTTTACCCTTTAAAAATTAAATAGATATATAAATTTACGTTGTTTCTTGATATCATTACAATTCAAATAACGTAGTTGTCAAAGCATGGTGTCAGAAACTTTATATGAACAAAACCTAAGTCCACTAAAATAATTCAATAACTCACAATCAACAATAGAAAAATAAAAATAACGGCATATTTAAGCGTAGAAATTTGTCAATTCAAGCCTATTCCAAAACTATACTTTGTGTAAAGCTAGTACAACAAAAATACATCAGTATTTGACCATAACAATGTTTTTAGCCGACAATATCACTACTAGAATTGTACAGTATAGCAGCGGAAGGTTCCAACGGCCTCCAACGGCTTCCAACGGAAGCCAAATGTTGGTATTTTCTTACGGAGTAAAAATACATATCGTTGGAGGCCGTTGATTATAACCCCGTTGGAAGCCGTTAAGAGCCGTTGATAACCGTTACACGGTTCAGTAGAAAACAACCGAAGCTGCTTCCTCCTTCCCCATTCTTCAATCCCACGAAAAATTTCCCCAATCCCCCAAATCTCCCCCTTCCCCCCCTCCCCCCTTAATTCTGAAATCAACCACACCATGCCATCAACCACCTAGGATCTCTCTAACTCATTCAAGGCATTCTCTCCTCCTCTCTAATCTCTGATTCTCTCCGATATCAAGGTATGAATTAACCATACTTTTGTTTAATACCCTAAGTTTAGTAATTTAAGCATAATTAGAGTGTATGTTTGTGTGTCTAGTGCTGTTAATTAGTTGCTAATGTATGGTTTAATCATCTAAATTGCTAATCTAGGTTTTTATTTATAAATTAATTAGTTGTTAATTTAGGGTTTAATTAGTTGTTGTTAATGAGTTTGTATTTATAGACTTATTTGATTATGTTGCTAATCCAGGGTTTAATTAATTCAAGTTGTATATGTATATATGCATATATATAGCGTTGTATGTATATATAGTTGGTAATCAATCTATGTATTTGTTTATTTGGTTGAGCCCCAATTCATTGAAAACGATATTTAATTTTGTCGAAAACGTGTAGTGGAAATGGAAATATTTAAGTTAATGTTTTATAAAAATTAGCGAAAACGACATTTAATTTTGTATATAACGTACGGTTATATAGTTCGATTTAATATTGAAAATATACGTATATATGATAAAATTCATATACGTACAATTCATAGTGGTTAAGGCGCTAAGGCGCACAAAGGCGCATGGCTTGAGCCTTGGGCTTTTTTGAGCCCAAGGCTTTTTTGTGCGACTTTTAAAAAAAATGCGCACCGCATATATTTTAAAAAAAGAACCTGCAACAGATCGTAAACCTGCAACTTTGATTTCACGAATTTTTGAAGTTGAAATTTCGAATCGAAGTTGAAAAAAAACCCTAAAATCACGAAAAAAACCAAATCCTAATATGTTATATTCATAAAGCCTTAGAGAGTTTTTTTGCCCCGTCTGATAAGTATTGTATATAATCGTTATGTGAATGTTCGTTTTATTAACGAAACGGACATTTATATTCATCTATACAATATTTGTTGGATTTGTCCATTGTATTGGACTAGTTACGAACACAGTAACGAAATTAAATCTCGTAAATTATTTCATTTTAAACGGTTTTCAAAATTTCGAAAGCACTTCCTTTATGTTCCCTGTGTACACGCAATTGTGTACTGTTCAGGGAACTAAAGGGAAGTGCTGCCGAAATTTTGTTGAATCGTTTAAATTGAAAAGATTTAAGTGATTTAATTACGTTATTGTATTTGTAATGGGAGGTAGGATGACCCACTAGTAAATGATCAATTAACATAACATGCATTCAGCACTAAAATTGTTTTAACAAAATGTCAAAGCAAATTTTATCATCATAATTAATACGTAAAAGAAATGTTTTCATTAAAATACAATCTTAGAGTTTGAGCTTTTCGAACGAAACTAGATATTAATATTTTATCATGAGTTGGATACGAATTTGTGACCGCATATATAAATTATAAGGGAATTTTGAGAATTTAGCGATCAGACTCAAAAATTATGAATCTATTTCAACTATTGATGTTATAAAAATAATAAAAATGGTTGTCTACTTAGAAAATGTATTTTCAACTACTTGGAAAAATGGATTTTCATCTGCTTAACTAAACTTTATACTATATGTCCTTTTTGGTTTTGCATTATTTTATCATACTTTCTAATTTTATATGTACTTAGGAAAAATGGGCAATTATTTTAATGATCGAAGCTGGATGTACAAACGAAGAGAAACTGACGGCTTCATAGTCATCACTTAGACCATTCAAGATACATAGAATTTGATCTGAATCTGATATCTTATGACCAACAACTTCGAGCATGTCACATATGGATTTCACTTTACTTAAGTACTCTCTCATAGGTGCGTTGTCTTTTTTTATCTTATGCAGTTGTCTTTTGTATTGCATGACTTTTGCATAACACTGATTATTTAAAGATTTTTTATAGTTTGCCATATTTTAGCGGCAGTTTTACACTCAATGACTTGTGGTCAAAGTTTTTCATCGATAGATGATAATAACCAGGTCGAGATGAGTCTGTCTTGTCTATGGTATTTGGTATACTCTTCATTGGGAACAATGGTATTTGACTGATCAGTAATGAACTTCTGGGGTAAAGTAAGCGTACCCATGATAAATCCTTCTAATCCATAACCTTGTGTGGCTGTCTCAATCTGTAATTTCCACAAAAGATAATTGTTTTCATCAAGCTGAATGGTTATCAATTGACATTGAGCACTAACTACACTATATATTATATTATCTGCAGCAGTCCCTGAAGGATTTGACCCTATGGATGAATTTGAAGTAGCTGAAGAATTGGTTGCCTTAACCATGATGATGAAACAGTTGCTTCAAGAATTCGAACAGAGATCAAGAATTGTCCATCGAGTGGAAAATAGAGATTACTGAGCACGTTGATGCAATTAGGTATCCAAATATGATGAAAGACACACTCAAACTTGGATTAATGGTAAGGCACAACAGTGTTGTAGTATTTTCTTGACTTATTGACTGCTATTCTTAATAGCTTTCGATTACAAATTGATAGCTGCAGTGTTGCAGCCACTAAGAATCTGCACAGGCGAGCTATACAAGGATATACAGTCGTGTGTGGTCTTGGTCAGGCACGACACGTTGTTGACTATTAGCTTCTCCCTCCGATGATGAAGTTTAAATGAGGAGGAGAAAGAAACTCAACAATACTGGTGGGATTCAACCCAAGAATATGAAGATAGCATATCAGATCAAAGCCAGGATTTCAAATTGCTGTTAAGCAAGATACAAGGTGCTTTGATACCAAGATAAGAAGATCAGAATTTTGTAGAGAAGAAAATGAATTGCAAACTGATGTAATTTTGTATTATTGGAAAGAATAGTCTGAATGTACATGGCAATGTAATATTTATACAGAAACTAATGTTACTGGGCTTGATACCTTAGGCCATAATGAAAATAATGAAAAAGAGTGGCACGAGATAAGCTCATGCCCTTATATTACAAAACCCAGCTAACAGCCACACTGTATTCATTTTAACTATATTCCTACGGTAGACACTTATAAACACTATATACTGAAAACATAGCGTACGTTCTAATGATTGACCATTCCCAAGTAAAGGAAATCAATTTGCCGCACGAGAGTAGCCTGCAACTTCGAGCTGAGAACAAACATAATTTTGAAGAATGCCAGGCTTGGAATTTTCTTAGAGTGTTTGCATGTGCACATCGCTACACATTATGTTGTAGTTCACAAAGAGTATGCTGCTAAAAGAGCAACAGTAAACTTAATGTAAACAACACATAGTAACTCATCCATTTTTCAAAAGAGTATTGCTCAAATTGTTTGGCTAAATTCGTCGCTGATTCTTCATGAATACAAATCTCCGAGGCATGATGTGGTGATCGCTATCCTAAAACAATATTTCCCTCTTATTTTATGTGCACGAGCAATAGTAATTCTGTTCGAATATACAACGGAGCAGATATTGAATATCTTTAATCGACGTGGTTGCACAAACACGATGATTCACTATCTGGATTTATCGCTGCAGTGACAAGATAGTAGAACTATAGCCTGCAGAACTTTAACTTAATTGGTTTTATATTTAGAAAAGTGGCAGAGAATTATAGAAAGAAGAAGATGTAGTTCAGAAATCAAGTGATTTAAAATTGGAGTTTAGTCCGGCTTTTTTAGAACTGAGGAGATACAGGTGCTTTTGTTCGAAGAAATGCTTGCGATTCTTCGAACAATAGCATCCATTTCCTTATAGGTAAAGGCGCACCTGCTCATACCAATCAACAGGTCTATATTGTACCAGTCGACTGGTAAATGTATAACACTGCATTACTTTGAACAGTCGTATCCGTTTGTTTAAAATTTAAACAAATTTTGTCCGTTCAGGCTTGACCAGTCGACTGGTCCATATAGTACCAGTCGACTGGTAATGGTAAAATCCTTCATTAGTTGACTGGTACAAACAACACTGGTTTGTTACACAGTAATCCCATTGGCATTCCAGGGCCCATATGATCACGAGACCCCAAGAGCCCCAAGGCCCATCTTTTGACCTTTAAATATTATCATGTTCATGCCAATGTCATGTATGTCATGTTCTTGCCTTATCTCCCCTCCTCTTTCTTTTCATATAACACATCATGCTTTTACATATATAGTGGCATACTATATTATATCCCATGATGTGGGACAAATCAAAATTTCCCTTTTGTTCTTTCCTCCTTTCATTTATTTCAAATTTCCTCTAACAATCCTCCACCAAATTTTAAATAAATTCCTCTTGTTATTTTATATGAAGGAAAATTTGTGCATAAGTATAGATGCCTTGTAGACTTGAATCTATACATAGTGAAAAACCATCAAAGTATATCAGCATGGAATGGTTGACTAAGCATTGAACGATCGATCCTATATGATCTACCGGATGTGATTATCATCCCCTCATTTTCATATTTTCAGATAGTAGTTTGCCCGACCCATGGATTGGCCTTGGGTCTGTATCTTCTTTCATGAAATTCCCTTAGAGATCAAGCCAAAATCTCGCAGAAGGTAGCACCACCTTCGTTGCATTTATATAGGTAGGTTTATCAGAAGTGCCTTATAGAACACACCTCAACAGTATACCTGTTATAAACCTATTAAGTTCTAATCAGAACATCCTCTCTTTGTAATTATAAGTACCAAGCACTTTTCCTTGGAATGTATAATAATATTTAGTTTTTCAGACTAAATATTATAGTGCTTCCAACCGCGAACATATGAAGTACTTTTGTTCTTTGAACTCAAGATAACAAATTTCTTTATTATGTTGAGTTGAGTTCCTTTCATTGGCGATTGTATTGTATAGGCTTAAATCCATTCCCTGTGATGTTTTTATCACTAAGTTCCTTGCAAGTCCTTTAGTAAATGGATCTGCCAAATTCTAGCTAGATCTCACCAAATCTATGGTAATTACCTCTTCAGTGAGCATTTGCCTAACCAAGCTGTGCCTTAGACACATATGTCTAGATTTACCATTATAAACTTGATTGTAAGCTTGTGATAAGATTGATTGACTATCACAATGCACATATATTGGTGGCATAGGTTTTGGCCACACATGAATTTTTAGTAATAAATTCCTTAACCATTCCGCTTCTTTACTACTAGAAGCCAGTGCTATAAACTCAGCAGCCATGGTTGAGTCAGCAGTACATGTTTGTTTCTTTGAGGCCCAGGATATTGCTCCCCCATCAAGAGTAAATATCCATGCACTAGTTGATTTATTATCTTCACTTCTAGTGTTCCAACTAGCATATGTGTATCATTCTATTACACTCGGATAACCGTTGTAATGTATACCATAATTTATGGTACCTTTTAAATACTCTAAAATTCTATGTATTGCATTGCAGTGGATATGATAAGGGTCGCTAGTATATCTGCTCATTTTGCCGACATCATAGGCTATATCTGGTCGTGTGCATGTCATTGCATACATCAAACTTCCAATAACTCTAGCATATTCCAATTGTTCTATAGCTCTTCGAGTATTAGTGTATAACTTCATATTTCGAAATGCAGTCTTGACGTCTATTTGATGAATTTCAAAATTATATATAGAAGCTAACACAATTAAAGTCCTAATAGTTGAAATTCTTGCTACTGGGGCATATGTATCAAAATAATATATTCCTTCTTTCTGTGTGAATCCTTTGGCAACTAATCTTGCTTTAAGTTTTTCGATTATACCATCAGCTTTTAACGTTTCCTTAAATATCCATTTACATCCTATTGGTTTAGAACCAAGAGGTAAATCTACTAGTTTCCATGTTTTATTTCCCATAATAGAATCCATTTCATCGTTTATGGCTTCTTTCCAAAATGATGAATCTTGAGATTTCATTGCCTCATTATATATTAGAGGATCAGACTCTATATTTGTAGATATCATTGATTGATGCTCTACATTATTTCTAGATCCTTCAACCAAATATACGACGAAATCTGGTCTGAAAGATTTTTCTATCCTTCTTCGTTTACTTCTCCTAAGAGAATCACCAATTTCGTCGTTATTTCCATCAGTGTTTTCTACAGGTTCGATAGTTGGTTCATAAACCTCCACCATTTCATTAATAGGTGTATTGACCTCCATCGTTTCATGAATCGATTTATTTTGGATAGATGTGAATCTATTCTCATACAACACCGCATCCCTTGATTCTATTACTGTATTCACTTCAATAGAGCTATTAGGTTCTATTACTAGAAACCTGTATCATTTGCTATGTTGAGCATATCCTAAGAATATACACCCGATAGCCTTTTGTCCCAATTTCCTTATTTTTGGTTCAGGTAATCGGACAATCGCTCTACATCCCTAAACTAGATAATAATCAAGATTTGGTTTTCTTTTCTTCCAAAGTTCGTGAGGAGTAACTTTACTTTTCTTATGAGGAATTATATTCAAAATATAACATGCAGTAAGTAAAGCTTCACCCCAGAAACTAGTATTCAGTCCAAAATTACACAACACTGCATTTACATTTCGGTAAGTGTTCTATTTTTCCTTTCAGCCACTCCATTTTGTTTTGGAGTATAAGCAATAGATGTTTCATGTATAATTCCTACTGATTCACAATATTCAGGAAATTGATATTTGCCTCCGCTATCAGATCTAAGTATTTTTATTTTAGCATCACAGTGGTTTTCTACTTCAGTTTTATAAGACATAAATGAATTTAACACTTCACTTTTAGCATGCATAAGATAAACATAGCAATATTTTGAATAATCATCTATGAATGTGACAAAATATTTCTTTCCACCTCTAGTAGGTGTACTAGCATATCACATACATCACTATGATTAAGTTGTAACAATTTCGTTACACTTTCCTCTTTATTAGGAAATGCCTTTCTAGTGATCTTAGTTAATGAACATATCCTACACTTATCTAACATATAATTTTAGTGTTTTGGAATCAGATTCAATGATATCATATCAAGCATGCGTTTATGATTAACATGTCCTAATCTATTGTGCCATAATGAAAATGAGTCAACAATATAAGCAGAATTCATACTTTTATTAATATCAACTTTCAGTTTAAACATACCATCACATATGTATCCTTTTCCCACAAACACACCGCCTTTGGTCAACACATATTTGTCTGACTCAAAGACTTATTTGAAACCAAACTTATTAAGAAGACTTCCCGAAACAAGATTCTTCCTAATTTCGGGTACATAACACAAATCATTTAAAGTCAAAACTTTTCTGGACGTGAATTCCAAATCCACAGTCCCCTTCCCTTTGACCTCCATCTTTGCTGAATTTCCCATGTATATTCTTCATCTTTGGTCAGTTCCAGTTTCTTGAATTGATTCTTGTCTATGCAGGTATGCTTAGTAGCACCAAAACCGATCCACCAAGAATTGTGTTGTTCAATCATATTCACTTCTGATATGACTGCTGCAAACTTTTCTTTTTCAGATTGCTGCTTCTTTTTCCAAAAGCGACAATCCCTTTTGAAATGTCCAGGTTTTCCACAAAAGTAGCACCATTTTTGCTTTTCTTGTTCTGGGAATTATTGTTGTTCTGCAATTTCCTCTTCTTATTAGAAGAGTTTTTCGAAGCATTGTTTGCTTTCTTTGATGTATCAACAACTGTTTCATCTTGTGCATCATTCAGCCTCAGTTGTTGTTCAACTTGCAAATATTGTGCAAGGCTGTCTAGACTCATATCCTCCTTCTTATGTTTCAGTAATTTCCTCTGATCTTTCCAAGAAGGGGGTAATTTGTCCATTATTGATGAGACCTTACTTTCCTCACCCATGTTGAAGTTATGTTGACTGAATTGGTTAAGTATGTGCATGACATCATTGAATTACTCTACCGCTAAACGATCATCAGTCATTTTGTAATTAAAATTTTTAGTAGCTAGAGATTTCTTACTAGTTGCGTCCTCCATAAGATACTTTGCTTCCAATGATTCCCAGACGTCTTTTGCAGTGGGCTTGTTGCAGTACATATCGAAGAGTGTATCCGTCATTGTGTTGCATATATGCCCCTTGCAAATATAATCATCTTGTTCCCATTTGATCCTTTCACGTGTTTGCGTAATCGTTTCATATTCAGTCTCCGCTGGTTTTGGCGTAGTTAGACATATACCACTTTCATTCCAGCCAGCAAGAAATGCATCTTTTTCTTCCATCGAAGAAAATTAACACCATCGAATCTCTCAAGCTTCGAAAAATTAGCGATGAATTCCTTAAGACTGTGAGGAGCAATTGCCAAGAATATTGTTTTAGATTGTTTGACTAAATTCACCGCTGATTCTTCTTGAATACAAATCTCCAAGGCACGATGTGGTGATCGCTATCCTAAAACAGTATTTTCCCTCTTATTTTGTGTGCATGAGCAATGACAAATCTGTTCGAAGATACAACGGAGAAGATATTGAATATCTTTAATCGACGTGGTTGCACGAACACGACGATTCACTATCCGGATTTATCGCTGCATGAACAAGATAGTAGAACTATAGCCTATAGAACTATAACTCAATTGCTTTTATATTTTGAAAAGTGGCAGAGAATTATAGAAAGAAGAAGATGTAGTTCGGAATCAAGTGATTTAAACCTGGAGTTTAGTCCGGTTTTTATAGAACTGAGGAGATACAGGTGCTTATGTTCGAAGAAATGGTTGCTATTCTTCAAAAAGTAGCATCCATTTCCTTTCAGGTAAAGAAGCACCTGTTCGTACCAGTCGACTGGTCAGGCCTGAACGGACATAATTTGTTTAAATTTTAGACAAACAGATACGACTGTTCAAAGCAATGCAGTGTTATACATTTACCAATCAACCGGTCAAGCCCGTCTTTTGACCTTTAAATATTATCATATTCATGCCAAAGTCATGTTCTTGACTTATCTCTCATCCTCTTTCTTTTGATATAACACATCTTGCTTTTATATATATAGTGGCGTACTATATTATATCTTATGATGTGGGACAAAACAAAATTTCTCTTTTGTTCTTTCCTCCTTTCATTTATTTCAAATTCCTAACACAAATTTTTGCTTATTTTCACTTTTTTTTGTCATAGATATCTAAGGCATGTTTATTTAGAAACACATATTCGTATCTAGATAAACTGTTGCTGAAATTAACCAAGTAAATGGCACTGCCTTTGGTAGGCAAGCATTGAACCGCACACATTGTTTGCCCTGGATATTTTCAATTCTGGGTAAAATTAATCATATCTGTAAGCTTTTTTGATAACTTGTTCTTGCCTACATGCATTATCATTTATTCATATTTTCGTCATGCTAAATATGCTACACATTGCAAACTAGACAAATAATTTGCATGCTACTAAAACTGACAACCTAAATTGGTAGCACTTTATAATCAAATTAAAAACAGCAGTGGTAATTTCTCTACATGCTTAAAGCCAAAAAAACATTAGAAACGATTGAATAAAACAATCTGAAACTGAAAGTTAGCCAAGTCTAATGTATTTATTTGTATTTGACCAATGCTTGGATTTTAGGATACAATGTGCGAAACGGATAGAACAAGCCACATTACGTTAAGCCATGGTATACTAAGGACACTTCCTACATGTTTGACATACTAGTAGAGTATTATATGTAAATAACACATCCCTTTTTTATTAAAAGCATCACCATTGACACATTTTATGTTTTTTTGTCTTTTGGTATTCATTTTTGTGTGTACATGTTGCTTTTATAAGTAAACTGTAATCAACTTTTTTTTATAACCAATAACTAATTTCCATTTGTATACTAGATACTTGATTTCATGTATATTGTATATGACGATGGATATTGACTGGTCGCATCAACATAGGGAACCCATTCGGGTAATTGTACTTATTCTTATTTTTTTTTCAATAGCGCTCATGCTTCTACTATAATTTTGTTCAATTGGTTCAAGAGTGAAGGGGGCTTACTACAACTGGAAACTTGCAACTTCCCTTTTCACCTTTAGTAAAATACCATTCAATTTAAACCAAGGTGTTGTTTGGTATCATCATAGTTGCGAAAGGCACGTCTAGGCGCGCCATTGCGCATAGCGCGGCGTTTGCGCCATTTTTGATTGCGGTGCGACGCACATGAAAAGACATGTCAAATGGCGCGTGATGCAAAAATGACGCACAAAGCAAAATGGCACGTTTTTTTTTTTTTTTTTTTTTTTTTGCATTTCAAACTGCAATAACTACTACTATAACTTCTTTTACCATCACTACAAACGGCATCACTACTACTATTACTATTATTATCATAATAACATGAACTGTGAATAACTTTGTTATTGTCTTTTTTTATCAATTATATGGAAACATAATCACATAATTATATTTTTCTATTCGATTATCATCAATGAGTTAATAATCTTACAATTATGTAGTTGACTGACCTTAACATGTCGGCATTTAAAACTGACATATGTTTTATTATCCAATGACATAGTTTAGATTCATTTTAATATTGTTAGAAATATATAATGTAATGTATAAAAGATCGTGAAACATTGCCTAGCATAGATGCAAAAGAAAATGAAAGAGACCGAAAACCTATAAATGATAAATCAAGAAAAGCAACTTTAGATGAAGAGAAAGCATTCTCAGAAAATTAACATTCAATCAGCTTTGAAATGTGCCTTTGGATAGAATAAAAAATGCATGTGTGAATATCTTTGTACGATTTGATCTGCAACATAAAAATATTTCATGATATGGTATTTGTTAAATACAAGCGAGTACTCAATTTACAAGATTCAGATTTCTAGTTTATCAGTAATATGTATTATTATTTTGGACTTGAAAATTATTGTTGTTGAAATTTTATGATTTATGTCTTTTTTTTGTAAAACGCATTAAAAAATTAGTTGCATATGTTTTATAAAAAAATTTGAATTTTTTGTTAAAATGTTAAATTTATTTAAGAAAAATTTAACATGTGTGTAGTAAACTATAAAGGCGTGCGCCAATGCTCAAGAGAGGGTTTACGCCTTTTTGCGCCGTACGCCATTAATAACACTAGGTATCATATTAAGCAATAGAAAATAAGCATATAACAGTCACATTGTATTGTAGGTTAACCTTTTGCAAATCAGTAACCTGATCATAACTATAGAGTGTATTCTTTAGTCTTTCTTAATATGTTAATTAAGTGTTTCCTATCATTCTTTAAAGTTATAAACAGAATGTTGTACATTTTCTCTATGGAAATTCGCTTTTGCTATAGAACTCATGCATAGTGAACTAAGAAAGTTAGTTGATTCGCTTCTAAGTAAGCTCCCCTTTGTTTGATAATTAAGTTTTACATTCACTGCTACAACAGTACACACTTTAACCCTTTGTCAAGGAAGTTTATTTCCATGTTTTATATTTTCTTCGACCTGATTATCGCTTTGACTTTGTCATTTTATTCACTATTCTTTTCTGTTCATTTGCTTATTCTTCCCATAAACTCTCAAATTATATTGGAGACATAAGGTTGTGTTTAATTCCATGTGAATGTCGTTGTTCAATAGAAACTAGGTACTTGCTTTTTTTCCTTTTCAAATAGGAAAACGTTTAATCATAATTTATAGTTAAAACAAAAGAAAAAAATAAAAGCATATGAAAAGTATTCTTTTATTTATCTATGCTGATATCATCTTTTTTCAAAGTAAATAAAGCTTAATTTTAGACAGAATGAACATAATTTTATTCTCATTACTTGGCAGTGTGTTTATATTCTAAAAATGAAATTTATAGTGGAACCAATGAATAGTCATTATTGATTGCAACTGTATTAAAACTTTCTCATATGTTTTGGGTCTTCCTATGTCAAGCATAAGTTCCTTGTACAGGGTAGTATTCAGTTAACCAAGCAAATAGCTAATAATATAATTTGTTCTCTGATTTTGTTGCTGATATTATTTTCCATTTTTGTCTGACAAATAATTTGTCTTTGGGTTTTGTTTATCTATTTATGTTGGTCTAGTGTTAGCGTAATAAACCTAACAAGATAACAAAATATTATTTTTACCATACCAAAAAACAAATTGTGAATAATTTTGTACCACATAGGAAAACACGTTCCATTCCCCATCGGATGTTATGCCTACTGATATAGCTTTAGTTAGTCAGCATAAATTTTTTATTTTCGCTTTGAATTCCTATATAGATCAAGGATTACTCAATTCTACCTATGTTGCAGATTCTCACTCAATTCCAGTAGTTTTTGCACGCTCCTTTTCAAATGCATTTAAGAATCCTTATGTTGCCTAAACTTCTACAATTCCTAGACATAATTCTTTGGATGCTCGAAACATTTTCATGATTCAGTTCCCGTACATTCTGCCTAATCCTGTTAACATTGTCATGCGTAGTGTTCTCCCTTTTTGGATTCACAACAGTTTGGTTTTTGTGTACTCTGACTTGAAGGGTCAAATTGTATGGGTTTTGCAATATGATCGTGGTGTTGATATTATCAGTTTGAGTTAATTTAATTTGGTTAGCAATATGCAGTCAGATGTTATAGGGAAGGATATGTAAGGTTGTAGTGGTTCTAGTCAAGCAAATCAGAAATTATGTTTGTGTGAAATTTTGATGGTGGATTAAATTCAATTGTTTCGCATAACATTTAGGTTGAAGGAGATATTATGAATGGAATGCAGAAATGATTGGTCAAGATTGTCGTGGTTAGTGCATTGGTTTCATCGGGCTTGGGTTTGCCCTATCAGGCCTTATTCTCTGATCTTGGAGTCAACTTTGTGAGTACAATGTAACATCCCGTAATTTTATAACATTAAAATTCACTAATTATAGAATACTTAATTTTTAGAAGAAGAAATAAGTAAAACGGGTTATGCCATTACGTTCGTCTTGAAATTATGCTTGAGATAGAGTTCAAGTTTGCGTAAAACAAATATAGTACGAAGAAGTTATGGAGGTTAGAAGATTTAAGTTTAAACCAGAAATTAAATTAATAAATCAAAATCGGGATTTAGAAGCAGAAGGAGGCTGGAGGGGAATTCCCGCTAGAGGGTGTCGACCCCCATATAAGGGTGTCGACGCCCCTTGAAGGGGTCGACCCCTGGCGGCCTGTACAGGCAGTGACGAAATTTTGTTGTTTAGGGCTACGTGGCGACTTCTGATTGGCTGAGTGAGGTGTATTTCGGATTTGGAGGGTTTAGATGGAACCTTACCTAATCCTAAGGCCCTAATTAACTCACTACACCTATATAAACATACCTGGACCTAACCCTAAATTCATTAATCAAACTAATGGCGCCTCCATGCTGCTAAATCCTAAACTGACCTAGCCTCCACCCTAATCAATCAAATTCAAGTTAAAGACAACAATCAAATCCTTCATCAACGGATTTGATAATCAACTTCAGAAATCAAAATCCAGAATCGTTCTCTAATCCTTGAACCTATCTCTATGAGTTCACGTAGCTTTCACAAGATAATTAAACTAAGGTAATTATGATAAGTTGTAAATTGTGATCATATGATTATGCCTGTAATGGATCTTATCAAATTTGCAAGTTTTTCACCTTTTTCATGAACCTATCATATGCATATTCATGTTCATATGTCGTTCATGTTCACATGCCTTTTTATGTTCGTATGTTTATGCCTGTTTTGACTCTCTTCCCTCTCCTTTTCCTTTTTCTTTTTATGAGATTAGGCTAACTTCGAGCCTAATCGTACTTCGTCGAATTATGCGTACGAATGACGTGGGAACAATGGGGAAAAGTTTGGGAAATTGTTATAATATGTACTTTGGCCTAAACTGTGATAATTGGTATTTGGGCATAAAATTGAAGATGTCTATGGGTTGGGCAAAATTGTGTATAACATGCAAAAGTGAAATTGGGCATAAGTGGGTTTGGGTGTAAAAATTGACATAACCTGTAAACTTGAGATTATAGGCATAGAGTGATTAGAATTTGTCACATAAATTTGACTTAGAATTTATGGGTAAACGGGGAATCACTGTAATCCATAATTTGAGATGAACTTAGAATAATGGACGCCTAAGACACGAGGTTAGATAGGTTTGCGGTGTAAGCCTGCCCGGAACCGCCCGACATGTCCAACAACCGTAAACGATATCTAATGTGAGAGGTCAAAGGCAGAAATTAGATGCGTAATAATGCAAAGACACGAGGTTAGATTAGTTTGCGGTGTAACCTACCTGGAACCACCCGGCATGTCCAGCGACCGCAAAACGATAATCTAATGTGGGAGGTCTTGCAAGACTACAATTATATTAATGACATAACATAAGGTGGGTTGAGTTGAGAAATTCTCTAAGTGTCAATCTGATGTTGATTTCGGTCTTCGGGGTTGATACTTAGGGAGTTACTCTCTTAACTAATGTATATGTGAATTAAGATGTACTTAATTATAAATTAAGTAAAACATGTTATTATAACCATAAGACATGGGTAGCATGTATAATGTAATAAAAGCACTTAACCAAGATAAGACATGTAGTAAGACATGGGGATAATAAAGTGTTAAGTAGGTGACTTGGATAGCATGTGAAACACGATTACGAATACTTAACCAAGATAAGACATGTGGTAAGACATGGAGATGATGAAGGGTTAAGTGGGTAACATGGGTGACATGTGAAAACATAATTAAAACACATAACCTAGATGAGACATGTGATTAGACATGGGGATAAAGAGGGGTTAAGTGGGAATTCCTAGTGGGGACCAAGATTAGGAGGGAAGCTTGTGTCAAGTGTGGGGACCCTTTTCAACCAGTAACCCATTTAGTATCTATGTGAGCTCTAACTAGGTCGAGGACGGGACACACTTACTGTGGTTGATTGTAAGAGGTCAAAAGAGTTAGCGGTAGCAGTGCAAGTCCAATGGGGTCATGTGCATGCATGGGTTCGGGCTGGTAGGTAAGACGTTGTTGCATCGTGTAGGTATAAGTCGTGCCTTCTTGTAGTATCGGGTTGCCACTTTAGGGAGTGATACACCCTACTGTGGGAGCAGCACGGGTATCTACGAGTTAGGGAGTCGATCGAATGGGGAGGGTAGTGGGTACAACTAGTGGAGATAGGAGCAGGCGGCACCTATGACAGCAGCTAGGAGTACACGAAACTACCATCATAATAATAGTTATTATTAAGTTTAGTAAGGGGTGCATCTAGTGGTGATAGATACACGTGGGTTACTTATGATAGCAGCTAGAAATACATAATCAAACATGGAATATAACGGATACATCTAGTAGTGATAAGTACATGTTGGGTACCGATGATGGCAGCTAGTAGTACACGAAGCTATCATCATTCTAATTATCCAAGAGGGACCATCTTTTAGTAAGTAACTAGTATGTTAGCGGTGCAGAGCATATCTTATAGCGGTTAGGAGCGCAGTCGTTGTTCTATCCTTCTTGCCTTATTTACCTTGTCCTATGTGCTTATGTTGCAGTCATCTCATTTATCCAGTTTATGTTCTTATCATGTTGTTGTTTTTAATTATATTTTTAAAGTTACTAGACTTGCCAGACTTTATGTCTGACCCTCTTTGTTTCGCCCCTTTTCTTTCCTTTCCCCCCTAGGTTCTTAGGGTGGGAGTGCTGAAGTTAGATTCGGTCTTTCCTGCTTGAAATGCTTGAAGTAATGCCTAGCTTCGTTTCTCTTTCATATGGTATCTTGGATTGGGGATTATGGCTTTAAAAATTATGCATTCTGATGGCTTTTGTACAAGACTGAGATTATGTACTTGGTTTTAGTAAGATGAGTTTTGAAAATGTAACCATACTTGTTTCTGTTTCCGCTGCAATAAAATTATAAAGTTTTAAGTACTATTTTTGTATCTGTCTTGTAATATTTTGTTCTGTTTACTTACAATGCTCCACGAAAGTTAATGCATTCCCTTAGTGAGTGACATTAATGGACGTGGGGTGTTACACATGGTATCAGAGCTAAAGGTTATCGGATCAGGTAAAGGATTTTAAAAAGTTGTTTTCAAAAACGGTTTTAAAGGAATTATTTTCAAAAGAAAGTTGTTTTGAAAGGCATATTCCCCAAAGCCATATGCACTATCCCTTGGTTCTTCTATTTGAATCCTTGTTTCCTTCTTTTTTGAGTCTCCTTTCTGGGAGGTAACCACATCGCGACAAGGTTCCGTAGGCATGATGAGACTACAACGCCTGTCGAAGTGAAAAGGAGTGCCTAAATTCCATCTATAGCCGTAGTAGTTTTACCTGCGACTAATTTTCTTTCCATCTTTGTAGGGTTTTCCGCGTGATGGAGGCAGCTTTAGAGAGAGACTTATTAACATTTTTCATGAGAATGAGAATGAGAATGAAGGAGTTTGGGCTAAAGAGCACAGCCCAAGGATGAGAAACTCATGGATATAGCCTTGGTGCACAAAGAAGATAAAGGAGAAAAGAAGGAGGTCAAGGTTGAAGAATCACAGAATAAGGAAGTGGAACCTAAGAAGGGTGGAAAGAACTATAGACCCCGAGGAAATAGGAAGTGTCATTACAGAGATATGGTAGGTCATATATAGCCAAAGACCGTAGGAAGAAGAAGAAGACTGGTTGTTATCATTGCGAAGTGAAGGGATATCTTATTAGGGATTGTCCAAAGGGAAAGGACATAGTACAGGATTTTTCGGAAGGCAAACGCGTGCTCTCATGGCCGGCATACCTGTTAGAGGTAGAAAAGTTCCTGTTGAAAGTTTGATTTTCCTTTTTTGATCATTCTGTTCATACTTTGTTTGAGTTTGGCGCTTCACATTCATTCATATCTGCTTCTCTTGTTGAGTCTCTGCACCTAGATACTAGTATAGTAGTAGATCCCATTAGTGTCTCAAATCCTATTGGGGGTAAGACTCATATTTCTATGTTATGTCAGGATTTGAGTATTTTTGTGTATAGCGTTGAATTCAAATGCGACGCTTTTGTGCTTGGTTTCACGGGCTATGGGTTGATTCTAGGAATGGACTGGCTAGCCAAATATGGTGCCATTCTTGATTGTGAAAGGAGGGTAGTTAGACTGTTGACTAGTTTGGGTAATAATCTCGATATCTCATGCGATTCTATGGGTTCGGTGATGCTTAGCCACCTAGAATCTCTCGACACTTATATTGAAGATTTGCAATCTGTTCGAGTAGTCTGTGAGTATAGAGATGTCTTTGAGGAGGTTAGGGGCATACCGCCAAATTGTGAGATAGATTTCCATATATACTTGGCGTACAATGTAAAACCAGTTGCATTGCTTGTGCGCCACATGGCTCCTAGAGATATGAGGGAGCTTAGTAAACAAGTGAAAGAGTTGCTTGAGAAAGGGTTCGTAAGAAGAAGTATCTCAGAGTGGGGTGATCCAGTTTTTTTGCTACGAAGCCTGATGGTTCACTTAGATTGTATGTGGACTATAGGGGGCTAAACAAACTCACGAAGGAGAATAGACACCCATTGCCGAGGATCGATGATTTTTTTGATCAGTTGGTTGGTGCTTGGTTTTCTCGCAGTTGGACTTAGCTATAGGATTTCATCAATTGAGGGTGGCTGAGGATAGTATAGATAAGACTGTTTTTAGGTCTCCCGACGGTTTCTTTGAGTGGCTCGTCATGCCTTTTGTTTTGACGAATGCACCCACATATTCCGTAGACTTGATGAGTAGGTTGTTTAGGGAGTTTCTAAACAAGTTTGTGGTGGTCTTTGTGGATGACATCTTGATATTCTCTAGAAGCGAGGGAGAGCATGCCCTACATATTAAGGAAGTTTTAGAGACCCTTCGAGTGCATCTACTCAAAGCTAAATTCTCCACATATCAGTTTTGGAGGAAGGAAGTGAGGTTCTTAGGGAACGTGGTCTCTAAGCAAGGGATAACTGTGGATCCCACGAAGGTAGTGGAAATTCAAGATAGGAAGATCCCAAATAACATAATAGAAGTAAGAAGTTTTTCTTTTAGGTTGGAACGAGAAAGGATGTGGTAGAATTAGTTTCTAGATGCTTAGTGTGCCAGTAAGTTAACGCTGAGCAAAAGAAGCCTGGCGGATTGTTTCACCCTTTAGAAGTTCCACAGTGGAAATGAGAAAGTATTTCCATGGATTTTGTCGACGGATTGCCGAGGTCAAGGAAGGGTAATACGTGGATTTGGGTAGTAGCAGATAGACTTACCAAGAGCACGCATTTAATTCCCGTTAAGAAAAAAGAATAGCGGCATGGTTTGCATCTGTTTATCTCCGAGAGATAGTTTGTCTACATGGCATACCTTCTAGTATTGTGAGCGATCGAGATCTCATTTCCACTAGTAAGTTTTGGAAGAGCTTGCAAGAGGCGGTAGGAATGCAATTGTGTTTGACCACCGCTTATCACTCTCAGACGGACGGCCAAACCAAAAGAGTGAATCGGATTCTAGAAGATCTTTTGAGGTTATGTATCTTGGACTTTGAAGGGACATGGGAAGAACACCTTGCATTAGTAGAATTCACCTACAATAACAGCTATTAGACTAGTATTGGCATGGCTCCTTTTGAGGCTTTATATGGGCAACCGTGCCGATCACCGACTTGTTGGTGGGAATCTACGGATAAAATTTTGCTTGGCCTGATATGGTTAGAGAAACTTCGGAGAAGATAGACTTGATTCGAGGACGCATGAAGACGACACAGGACAGACAAAAGTCATATGCTGATAAGAGAAGGACCGATCTTGAGTTCGATGTTAGAGACATGGTCTTTATTAAAGTATCACAGTTGAGGAATGTAGTTTGCTTTGGAGCTGTAGGGAAATTGGCACCAAGATTCGTAAGGCTATTCCCCATTACAGAGCGAATTGGTCAGATGGCCTACAGAGTAAAGTTGCCTGAGAAGCTTAGTGGTGTTCATGACGTGTTTCACGTGTCACATTTGAGGAAGTGTGTACATGATACTGCGGGAGTAGTAGAGCCGAGCATGCTTAGAGAAGTGGAAGTAGGGAGATATGCCACGATTAGACGAGCTCCTACTTGCATCCTTGTATCGGAGGTCAAGAAGTTACGTAACTGAGAGGTCAAGTTGGTTAAAGTCCAATAGGGAGATGATCAAGGAGACGCGACTTGGGAGACGGAAAACAAGATACGTGCGTTGTACCCTTCCTTTTTGAGGGTATGTTCTTAACTTCTCCTTTTTTTACCTCTTTGTTTGAACTTGTTCTATTGTTTAGTATACCCTCTCGAGTATCTCTTCGATCTTTAGGTAGAAATCCTATGGTTGTAAACATGTGTTTGAAGCATGTTATGTTTGGTGGATGCAAGTGTTTGCTAGTGGTTGCTCGTGGATGCATTTCCACACACACTTTAGGCACCAAGATCGGCTCAGTCACTTTCATATTGCATATGCAAATATTTGTTTATTGATTAAAATTTTGATGTGTTATCATGTGGATGTTGCATTTGAGTGAATGATTGTTCACTCATGTAGAAATTATAAGGTGCATTAGGAATAATTGCATACATATTGGACTCATGGCACTAACATAATTCACATTATGGAGGTCAACTGAATCAGTCGACTTCCTGATCTTTGCATTAGATAAGGAACATATACACACACTTTTTCATATGTTCATACAGCATTGGAAATCCTTTAAGGACATTGGATGCTTCTGGATGATGGATGAGTAGATGGATGATTGGATGGTAGGATACATTCTTCTTAACTTGAAGATTTCGGGGACGAAATCCTTTAAGGAGGGGAGAATGTAACACCCCGTAATTTTATAACATTAATATTCACTAATTAAAGAATACTTAATGCTTAGAAGAAGAATTAAGTAAAACGGGTTAAGCCATTGCGTTCGTCTCGGAATTCTGCTTGAGACAGAGTCCGAGTTTGCGCAAGACGGATACAGTGTGAAGAAGTTATGGAGGTTAGAAGATTTAAGTTTAAACCAGAAATTAAATTAATAATTAATAAATCAAAATCGGGATTCAATACCAGAAGGAGGATGGGAGGGAAAATTCCCGCCAGAGGGTATCGACCCCCCTAGGGAAGTCGACACAGGTGTCGACGCCCCTATAGGGTTGTCGACCCCCCTGAAGCGGTCGACCCTTTGCGACATGTATAGGCAATGAAGAAATTTTGTTGTTTAGGGCTACGTGGCGACTTCTGATTGGCTGACTGAGGTGTATTTCGGATTTGGAGGGTTTAGATGGAACCTAACCTAATCCTAAGGCCCTAATTAACTCATTACACCTATATAAACACACCTAGACCTAACCCTAAATTCATTAATCAAAGTAATGGCGCCTCCATGCTGCTAAATCCTAAACTGACCTAGCCTCCACCCTAATCAATCAAATTCAAGTTAAAGACAACAATCAAAACCTACATCAACGGATTTGCTAATCAACTTCAGAAATCAGAATCCAGAATCGTTCTCTAATCCTTGAACCTATCTCTTTGAGTTCATGTAGCTTTCACAAGATAATTAAACTAAAATAATTATGATAAGTTGTAAATTGTGATCATATGATTATTCCTATAATGGATCTTATTAAATTTGCAAGTTTGTCACCTTTTTCATAAACCTATCATATGCATATTCATGTTCATATGTCGTTCATGTTCACATGATATGTCATTCATGTTCACATGCCTGTTTATGTTCGTATGTTTATGCCTGTTTAGATTCTCTTCCCTCTCCTTTTCCTTTTTCTTTTTATGAGATTAGGCTAACATTGAGCCTAATCATACTTCATCGAATTATGCGTACGAGTGACGTGGGACGATGGGGAAAAGTTTGGGAAATTGTTATAATATGTACTTTGGCCTAAATTGTGATAACTTGTATTTGGGCATAAAATTGATGATGTCTATGGGTTAGGCAAAATTGTGTATAACATGCAAAAGTGAAATTGGGCATAAGTGGGTTTGGGTGTAAAAATTTACATAACCTATAAACTTGAGATTATAGGCATAAAGTGATTAGAATTTGTCACATAAATTTGACTTAGAATTTATGGGTAAACGGAGGATCACTATAATCCATAATTTGAGATGAACTTAGAATAATGAACGCCTAAGACACGAGGTTAGATAGGTTTGCGGTGTAAGCCTGCCCGGAACCGCCCGACATGTCCACCAACAACAAACGGTATCTAATGTGAGAGGTCAAAGGCAGAAATAAGATACGTAATAATGCAAAGACACAAGGTTAGATTAATTTGCGGTGTAAGCTTGCCCGGAACCGCCCGACATGTCTAGCAACCCCAAAACGATAATCTAATGTGGGAGGTCTTGCAAGACTACAATTATATGAATGACATAACATAAGGTAGGTTGAGTTGAGAAATTCTCTAAGTGTCAATCTGATGTTGATTTCGGTCTTCGGGGTTGATACTTAAGGAATTACTGTCTTAACTAATGTATATGTGAATTAAGATGTACTTAATTGTAAATTAAGTAAAACGTGTTATTATAACCATAAGACATGGGTAGCATGTATAATGTAATAAAAGCACCTAACCAAAATAAGACATGTGGTAAGACATGGGGATAATAAAGGGTTAAGTGGGTGACTCGGATAGAATGTGAAACGCGATTAAGAATACTTAACCAAGCTAAGACATGTGGTAAGGCATGGGGATGATGAAGGGTTAAGTGGGTAACTTGGGTGACATGTGAAAACATAATTAAAATACTTAACCTATATGAGACATGTGATTAGACATGGGGATAAAGAGGAGTTAAGTGGGAATTCCTAGTGGGGACCATGATTAGGAGGGAAGCTTGTGTCAAATGTGGGAACCCTTTTCAACCAGTAACCCATTTAGTATCTATGTGAGCTCTAACTAGGTCGAGGACGGGACACGCTTACTGTGGTTGATTGTAAGAGGTCAAAAGAGTTAGCGGTGGCAGTGCAAGTCCAATGGGGTCATGTGCGTGCATGGGTTCGGGCTGGTAGGTAAGACGTTGTTGCATCGTGTAGGTATAAGTCGTGCCTTCTTGTAGTATCGGTTTTCCACTTTAGGGAGTGATACACCCTACTGTGGGACCAACATGGGTATCTACGAGTTACGGAGCCGATCGAATGGGGAGGGTAGTGGGTACAACTAGTGGAGATAGGAGCAGGCAACACCTATGACAACAACTAGGAGTACACGAAACTACCATCATAATAATTATTATTATTACGTTTAGTAAGGGGGTGCATCTAGTGGTGATAGGTACACGTGGGTTACCTATGATAGCAGCTAGAAATACATAATCAAACAGGGAATATAGTGGATACATCTAGTAGTGATAGGTACACGTTGGGTATCAATGATGGCAGCTAGTAGTACACGAAGCTATCATCATTCTAATTAGCCAAGAGGGATCATCTTTTAGTAAGTAACTAGTATGTTAGCGGTGCAGAGCATATCTTATAGCGGTTAGGAGCGCAGTCGTTGTTCTATCCTACTTGCCTTATTTACCTTGTCTTATCTGCCTATGTTGCGGTCATCTCATTTATCCAGTTTATGTTCTTATCATGTTTTGTTTTGATTATATTATTAAAGTTACTGGACTCGCCAGACTTTATGTTTGACCCTCTTTGTTTCGCCCTTTTCTTTCCTCCTACCCCCAGGTTCTTAGGGTGGGAGTGCTGAAGTTCGATTCGGTCTTTCCTGCTTGAAGTGCTGGAAGTAATGCCTAGCTTTGTTTCTCTTTATATGGTATCTTGGATTGGGGATTATGGCTTTAAAAATTATGCACTCTGATGGCTTTTGTACAAGACTGAGATTATGTACTTGGTTTTAGTAAGATGAGTTTTGAAAATGTAATCAGACATGTTTTTGTTTCCACTGTAATAAAATTATAAATTTTTCAAGTACTATTTTTGTAACTTTCTTGTAATATTCTGTTCTGTTTACTTACAATGCTCCACGAAAGTTAATGCATTCCCTTAGTGAGTGACATTAATGGACGTGGGGTGGTAGAGGTAGTAGTTGAGCTGTTGTTTCTTCCTGTAAGAAAAATGGAAAATAAGCGTTAGTTATTGAGCTCATCCTCCTAGAGGTGCGGATGAGCCGTTGTTGGAAGATGCATCGTACTCAAATAGCTAAGTATCCATTAGTGCGTCTCCTCTGCGGATTCGAGGGAGCCGGTATGCACGTTCATGGAGTGCAATACGAGAGAGTGTGGCGCGGAGTTGCAAACCCGGAGGTATGATGAGGAAGATTTTTTTTTCTTTTTTGGTGGGATCGAACATTCTTGAAACCTAAGGGGTTCGATATTTCAAGCCCAAGGGGGTCGAAATTTTGAGCCAGGGCCTCGGAATTTCGAGTCCCTGGGAGGCTCGAAATTTCGGTCCCATGAGGCTCGAAATTTCGAACCCAGCGGGCTCAAAATTTCGAGCCCATAGGGGAATGCGAAGCGACGTTTTTTCTTTAATAAATAGGGCCTCCCCCCCCCCCCCCCAATTTTCTTCCTTCTATTTTTTCTCTCTCTAACCGCCATTGTTGAAAGCTTCAAACCCACGAATTTGAACACAGTGAATTTCGAACCCAAAACAGGTGGGGCCTAGAATCAAGAGTGTGAGGAGGTCGGAGGAAGCCGAGGGGCCACGGTCGAAGACCTCGAGACTCGAACCCGACTGGGTCCAAGGTCATGGAGCCTCATGGGTTCGAATTTTCGAACCCAGCCGGCTCGAAGTCTCGAACCCTGTCGGGTTCGAGTTTTCGAAACCTGCTAGGGGTCGAGTTTTCGAACCCGTCTGGTTCGACGTCTCAAACCCTCTAGGTTCAAAACTTCGGACCCCATGGGCCTTGAAGCTTCGAAACCTGTGGATTCGTAAATTCGAACCATGTGGGTTCGAACTTTCGAGCCCAGTGGGCTCGAATTTTCGAACCCGTATGGGTTCGGATTTTCGAACCCTTGTTGGTTCAGGTCTCGGCCCTTGAAGGTTACTGACTTTTGAGGTGTCGGGATTCTCCGTCTCTCGCGCCGATGAACTTCGACTTCCGAATATCTGCCTCTGAATTTGCATACTTATCGTTGATGCGTATGTGGTTAGCGGCGCGCGCGGGCTTTATGATTGTTCACATAGGGTAGAGCATAAAATCGGACGGGGACTTAGACTATTTAGAATTGCTATGAACTTTTCTTCATGTAGCTTATGCTTTCATTGCAGCGCACACACATGTTAGTTGGCACCAGCATGAGGGGTACAAGACACTATACTGCTTGTACTAACACTGATGTGTTGAAGTATAGCTAAAGATGCAGACCGGATCGAAAACCGGACAGACCACAGAAGCCGAGGCTTCCCAGTCCGCCTTACACGCGTCTGACCCTACCCCTAAAGGTAGCTCATCTGGCCAGCTTGAGACCACCGAAGGATCGACTCCTTCTCATATGACCAGCTCGTCCGAAGTGTTTGAGTCCGGGGAGCAACTTGAGCGGGAACATTCCCCGGTCGTGACTGAAGAGATCGAGAATGTGGACATTATGGGTGAAGATACGCCCGCGCCACTGGTAGCTCCGGACATGACGCCTAATGCGGTGATTCTGGAAGATCCCATTGATTCGGTTCAATCATGTATGGACGCTGCCACGGTCAGGAAAATGGCGGCGCGATTTGGCATGCCGGCTGACGTTACCCATTCCCCCGGAAAAGTGGGTAGAGTCCATGCGCCACCCGAGGGTTTTACTGCCTGGAACCGACAAGCTTGCATTGCCGGATGTGTGCCTCAGTTAACAACTTCATTTGGGACATGCTGTTCTACTTTCGGCTCGTGCCATCGCAACTGCACCCTACACTCCCCTTCTCAGTGGTCTTTGGAAGCTATAGCTGTCACCAAATTTTTTGTCGGAACATGGTCTAGGCCGTCAATGTTCAAACATGAGTTTTTTTTTGTTAACTGTCCTCCCAGCTTTTCCAGAAGATGGATTGAAGGAAGTGAGTGATTTTCTAACTCCGCTCCTTGCCGTAAATTCTTGGATTTCTTTCTTTACTCATAGTTTCAATTGGGTTATGGCAGGAAATCCAAAGGCACCTACTGGGGACATGTATCGACAACGTCTTAATGCTCTACGGGCGATTCCAGTAAACCTTCGTGACACCAGCAACGTAACAAGTCAGGATCGCCTCCATCGAGCTGGATTGCTGCCTAGCAACCGGGTTATGATCATACCCGTGGTCACCTTTAATGTGCCAAAGGAAGGAGTTGTGATAGACCCGACCACTACTGGACAGAAGAGGAAAATACCCCGTGCGGGAGGAGAGTTGCCAAAGGAGATTTTCCACGGCCTCGCTCGAACCTGAGGTCCAGTTCGATGGCCTAAAGGGGGTTGACCTAGTAGTGAATCCATGGCCGCATACGATGAGCCTGTAAGAACTCACTCGCACGACGGAGGGGTTACCTCCCTCGAGCGGACCACAATCTGGTTTGTTGAGAGAACACTTAGGGCATGTATTCATAATACCGCATAGCATAGACGTTTGTCTACGTGGGTGATTTGACTAATCTTGGCATGTTTCATTAGTAAGTGATATGGCAAGAGGACGTGGTGGACAAGGCTATGGGCGTGGGGGCCGTCAATACTCCCAGAGCTCTTCCTTCGATAGTTTCCGAAGGTCTACCAGTCTGTATGGTCCTCCGCCTCCGACAGGACAAAACAACGAGCATTGAGGCCGGGATCTATCTAAGCGATCCCCGACACCTCCTCCTTCTCCAATTCGTGTATCTATGGGAGACACTCAGCTAAACATAGGTGGCACTCGGTCTTTACCTCCGACCGCTCCCCCGTCGGTCGTCCCTCCGGTTCCCGCTAGGTCTGCCAAGGGGAAGGAGTTATTGCTTGGCCAGTTAAGGACGGGTATGGAGGTCGCGATGGGAATGCAAAATTTGACGGATTCCTAAATTTTAGCGTTTTCCATAGAGGAGAGGAGGACATTTTTGCAGGTGTACTTCCCCAGTATCAGTTTGATGAGTTTTCGTCTCTCCTTAATCTCCGCCTCGCTCCCAACAGGGAATCCGGAGAGATGTGGATGCATGTACAAGTTGCATATCACCAAGCCAACAAACTTACCAAGTATTCCCTTCATCTCTCCGAGCTGACTAAGAGAAAGAACCTAGAGCTCCTAAATCGACAACTGACTATTGATGGTGAAAAGACCTTGGTTACCAACTTCGATACTGAGATAAGTAAGCCTTAAAACCGTGTCATGGTTGATTACATATTACCCTTTGTGTTCCTCAGTTTTAACTCGTGACCGCGTTATTGCAGAGGAGCTGAAGTAAGCCTATGCGATCTTAAAGAGGAGGTCAAGCATGATCGTGAGATTTTAGCGACACAGTAAGTTGCTTGACCCTTGAAAACACAGCCCTTAAGAGGGATAAGGATGAGTGGTCCCAGTCATGCGCCGACATGGAAAGGGAGATCAGTAGAGTTCATCAGCTTGAGGGTGACAACGCTACCTTGAGGGCAGAAAATGAAAGATTAAGGGCTAATAATGCTAAGGTCGCCGATTTGAAAAGGCAGCTCGAGGAAATGAGAAAAGCGTAGGAAGACGTCGAAGCCAGCAACAGGGATGTGTTGAGCATGGCTGATGGCATAAGGGCCGACCATGCAAAGGAAATAGCGCAGCTGAGGGGCCAGCTGAATGATGCGGAGTTTCGTGTCGCGTCCTCCTTCGAGGAGAGTATCCACGGTATGTACGTGAAGGCTTTGAGATTCCGAGGAATTTTGTCGGTCTTTACCCCCGCGAGCTAGCTAGAACTTGGGAGAGGTTGGTCCCTTATGAGGCGTTCTTGCGTCGAGTGGACGTAAACACTTTAGATGAATGTCAGCTTGCCAGTGTTCTCCTGGACGATGAGGAACGCAAGAAGTTGGAAGAAGGGAGGAGGCTGTTGCAGGAGGATGCTGAGAACGAGAGGTTGGCCAAACTTGCCAAGGAGAAGAGAAAGTTTGCGATGACTGAGAGCGTGGTTGTGGTAGAAACCTTTGCAAAGGGAAGCTCTCGCCAGCCCCTGGCTCTTGAATCGGCTACTGGGTATGACCCTGACTTCACGGCACTAGAGGATACCAGATTCACCTCGCACACTGCCACAAGCACCCTTCCTATCCTTACCATGCCATCTTTAACCATAGGTAAATTCCTCTTACCCTGCATCCCTGAGGATAAAGTGATTACCGAATTTATGGACTAAAAAGGTTGTTGCTATGCAGTTGCTCCTAAGTCCCTGACGGTAGCGGGCCCTGCCCCTGTGGTCCACCCGGTAGTCGAATCTAGGCCAGGCCTCATGGGAGCCCAATTTGGAGCGGGCGACGACCAACTTGACACCATTTCTGACATAAGAGTGACTCCGAGCATGGTAGACATCCTTAACGAGGAGGGCGAGGTGGTCGACGGACTAAGTGCTGTTGCTAAGGGTCTAATGGAAGCCGACGTATCTTCGATGGCGGCCTTAGTAGAGACTTTAAAGGCCAAGATGACGGCCAGACGTGAGGAGGTGGAGGAGACGGAGAGGGCTGCTGCTGAGGCCCGGAAGAAAAGGGAGGAAGAGGAAGCCCAACGGGGGATCATTGGAACCCTCAAGAGAACCCAGGCTGTTGATACCATACCGCACGAGTCTCAGAGACTCGACGGGCGATAGGCCGGCGGAAAAGCCAAGGAAAAGGTTGAGCAAGAAGGGAGGGAGATCCCGAAAAAGAGTGAGGTTGTGTTAGGTCCTGCTGTTGGGAGTGCCCCTGCGCCTACGCCACTCGCCATTATTACCGATGCTACGAAGGTTTCCAGTGGTGATGGTGTTGGGGAGCGTCGTCGTCCTGTCACTCTTGAATCGGTCACTCCCCCAAGGGGTCGATTAAGTAAGAGTAGGTCAAGTAGGAAGAAGTCTGGTGCTGGTACCAGGGAAGAGCCCTCAAGCGCTGAATCTGCAAAAAAAGCACAAGCACAGGGAAAAGAAGAAGAAACATGGTTAGTGTTAGTAGCCTAAGTAAAGGTTACCATTATTTTGGCAGTGTAGGCCGATAGTGTACGCAAGTATGGCCCTCGCTTTTGGTTTTTCAAGACACGGTGTGGTTCTCATGTACACCCTGTCATTAGAAAGAAAAGATGTTAGACATGTAGTCTGTTTAATGTGTGTGTGAAAATGAAATTTGAATTAGTAAAGATCATTATTTATGTCAAGCATTCAGATGTTCTTTTTATGTTTTCCGGCGTCCCGTACTTGCATAAATGTACTTATCGTTACTCTTGGCACAAAAGCGATTAGGGCAATCTCTAGGTAAATTATTCAGAAGAGGTGAGATAAAGCACTGGTTTCAGTAAGTTTCCCTCAGCTCAGGAAACCCGTAGTTTGTGAAACCAGACTATGCGCCAGCTGTTTTGGGTGGCCCGAGGTAAAGCCCAAGTATAGCGAAGGCATAGAGCATTGCATTGTGTGTACGGCTAGGTGGGTGGTTCTCCCGTCGTTCTTCGAGTTGAGGCGAGCCGCCAGACGTCGTTTATTCATCGGCATAGTTTTCAGCCCCGATCATCAGCTCGTAAGGTCCGATCATGGCCATGGGTTGCCCCTTAACCTTGAGAGCCAAGAGGAAGAAACGATTTAAGGTCGGTCTTGGTGTTGCGCCAAGATTTGACCGGCACCTGCAACCAGCGAAGAGAGATTTGCATCAATCTTAGTCGGTTGCGGGTGGCGCCGAGACGCCTGGGCTAGGGTGCGGAACAATTTATCCTCGGCCTCGGTACTGGGCCGAGGTTCGAGTTAGTGGTTGTTTATACTCGGTCGCACCACGGGCAGGCGATTCGAGTAGTGTTGCCGGCTCCCGTGCTCGGGGTGTCGGGCATAGCCCAGTGTCTTAGACTTGATGCTGCCTTACAGTTGGAAAACCGGCACCGGCTCCCGTGCTCGGGGCGCCGGTGCGGCCGCCACAGGCGTGAGTCAAGCCAAGTGTCTTAGACTTGACACTGCCTTACGGTTGGAAAACCGGCACCGGCTCCCATGCTCAGGGTGCCGGTGCGGCCGTCGCAAGCTTGAGTCAAGCTAAGTGTCGGAACTAACAAAATGCGTCATGTGACAAGTAAACAACAAGGAGATAGGAAACTAAGCATCATTTCTACTGATAACTTTGGCAGTAACAGCCTTTACAATGCCTTGAATTTTTGAAAAACAAAACATTGTTAAAAAAGCGTAAACAACCGTGAACTGAGTTACGTAAAGTAGTGGCGGAGATGTTCGCTATTCTACGCCCTTGGGAGTTCAGCTCCGTTGATGATGGCAAGTTTGAAAGTTCCATTGCTGAGCTTTCGCTGTATAGAGTATGGGCCTTCCCAGTGAGGCGCAAGGCCTGTTGGCAAGGGGAAGACCTGCTTTAGAACGAGGTCGCCGATGTTGAGGTCGCGAGGGCGGACCCTAGAGTTGTAATATCGGGCTACTCGTTGTCGTTGGGCGACGGCTCTGATATCGGCCTCGTTCCTTTTTCCTTCAACAAGTCGAGTGATCCTAGAAGCAGATCTTGGTTCGTCCTCGGATCGAAGTACGTGACACGATGGGACTGGAGCTTGAGCTCAATGGGAATGACGACTTCTGATTCATAGGCGAGGGAGAAAGAAGCATGACCAGTGGCTGTTTTGTGGGTGGTACGGTAGGCCCACAGAGCTAGAGGAAGTTCGTCTGCCCACATGCCCCCAGCCTTTTCTAGGCGCTTCTAAATGATAGAGTTGATGACCTTGTTAATGGCATCGACTTGCCTATTGGCTTGAGGGTGAGCCACCGCTGAGAATCTCTTATCAATGCCATGATGCTGACAGAAAGTTTTGAACTCGCCGCTCTCAAATTAAGTACGGTTGTCGGAGATGATGGCCTGGGGGACCCCATAGCCAGTGATGATGTTGCGGACAACAAAGTTAATCATCTTCTTCGTGGTAATGGTGGCGAGAGGTTTGACCTCTTCCCACTTGCTGAAGTAGTCCACGGTGACGATGGCGTATCATGCCCCGCCTCTTGCCATCGGGAGAGTTCCGATGATGTCGATTCCGCACATGGCGAACAACCATGGGCTGACCATTTGAGCCAATTTGGTGGGCGGGGCTCTTGGAATCTTGGAGAAGCGCTAACACGTATCGCACTTATGGGCATAGTTCGCGGCCTCTTGATCAAGAGTGGGCCAACAATATCCATGTTTGAGAATTTTCCTGGCCAGGGATTGCCCTCCAGTCTGGTTGTCGCACTCGCCCTCATGCACATTGCTTAGCACCCAGAGGATGTCGCTGTGGGCTATTCATCACAGCAAGGGGACAGAGAAACCCCTGCGGTAGAGCACTCCATCCATAACGACGTTACGAGCCGATTGGCGAGTGAGCGCACGCCTTTCCTTGTAGTGCTTTGGTAGAGTCCCGTGTTACAAGTAATTTCTGATCAATGTCATCCAGGACTCGGGATCGGGCTCGGTGTTCACGATCGTCTTGTTTTGCCCTTGCTTGACGCTTGGAGAGTTGAGGATTTCAATCGGGGCGAAACTGTTAAGTTGTGCATCTTCGGAGCTTGCCATTTTGGCGAGGTAGTCCTCTTTTTCGTTCTGCTCGCGCGGGACATGGGTGATGGTGAAATGCTCAAGGTAAGCGAGTAACCCCTGAACCCGAGCCAGGTATTGGGCAAGACATCCCTCCTTCACCCTATACTCTCCTAGTACTTGTCGGACGATAAGCTGCGAATCAAAGAAGATGTGGACGGTCCCTAGTTTGAGTTCGATCACGATTCAAAGCTCGGCGATCAAGGCCTCGTATTCCGCGTTGTTATTGGTAGCAGGGAAATTTAGCCTTAACACACAATATATCGGGCATTCCTCAGGGGGGATGAGCACGATTCCGGCCCCAGAGCACTTTTTGTTAGAGGATCTGTCTACGAAAAATTTCCACTAGACGTCAGAGGCCTCAGTGTTTTTTGTGGGATCCCTCTCAGGAGCTGTGAATTCCACGATAAAATCTGCGAGAGCTTGGACAAGGATGGCCCGCCAGGGGATGAAGGTTATCCCGAATTGGCTCAACTCCATACTCCATTTAATAATCGACTAGACGCCTCGGGTCGTTGTAGGACTGGACGCAAAGGCTGGTTAGTGAATTTTTTTTATGGGATGAGACTGGAAGTAAGGTCGGAATTTCCTGGAGGAGGTCAATAAGCAGAAAGCCAGCTTTTCCAACTTCGGGTAATTCTTTTCTGCCCCCGTTAACCGCTTGCTGATGTAGTAGATGGGCCGTTGAGTACGATCTTCGAGGCGTACTAGTGCCAAGCTGATTGCCTGTGCAGAAACAGCCAAGTAAATGTATAAGTCTTCATGATCAACAGGCTTGGAAAGGATAGGTGGTCGCTCTAATTGGTCTAGAAGTTCTTTGAATGCGGCGACACATTCAGGGGTCCACTCGAAATTGCGTTTCCCTTTTCACAGTAAGTCGAAGAAGGGGATGCACTTGTCGGTGGCCTTAGAAATGAACCGACTTAAAGCGGCGACCTTTCCATTTAGACTTTGGAGATCTATGATATTCTCGGGAACTCGGATGTCCCGAATAGCTTGGATCTTTTCTGGATTGGCTTCGATGCCTCGAGAATTGATAATAAAACCCAAGAATTTTCCTGAAGCGACTCTGAAGGAGCACTTTAAGGGGTTGAGTTTCATGTCATGCTGGCGGAGGACATCAGACATCTCGGAGAGGTCGTGGACGTGGTTGCTTGATATTTTAGATTTCACCAGCATGTCTTCCACGTACACCTCCATTGATTTCCCAATCTGATTTTTAAAGAGTCGAATAACCATTTGCTAATAGGTGGCACCGGCACTTTTAAGGCCGAAGGGCATAACACGGTAACAATAGAGCCCAAGGTCGATTATGAAAGAGGTATGGTCTTGATCGCGCAGGTTCATTGGGATTTGATTGTATTTGAGTAGGCGTCCATGAAAGATAGCAGCTAGTATCCGGCGGTCGAGTCGACTAGCCGATCGATCTTTGGGAGCGGAAAACTCTCCTTGGGACATGCCTTGCTTAGATCGGAGAAGTCGACGCATGTCCTCCATTTACCGTTGCCTTTTTTAACCAGGACTGGGTTGGAAACCCATTCAGGATAGTCGGCTTCACAGATGACGTTATTGTTGAGCAAATGGTCTACCTCTTCTTCTAGCGCTCTGGATCTCTCGGGTCCCAAGAAGCGGCGCTTTTGTTTGACAAGAGGCATTCTGGGATCCAAGCAAAGAGAATGGAAGGCAATCGCGGGGTCGATGCCCTTTATGTCAGAGTGTGTCCATGCACACACATCCAGATTGGCCTTCAGGAACCATATTAGGTCTTCTTTGATAGCGGGGTGGAGTTGTGACCCTACCTTCAACACCCTTGCTGGGTCATCGAGGTCGACTAGAATGTCCACCGTGGATTCGACTGGGGTAGCCCTCTCGTACTCGGGCTCCTCATCCTTCGTGGGTCGAGATCATCGGAAAGGCGGCAATGGCGCCTGAGCCAGGGCTCAGACGCTGCTGGCTGCTATGCTAAGACATTCTTTGGGTAAGAGGGAGCGTGCACGACTTTGCCTTTGTCCATGTTGCATGCGTTCTTTCATTCTGTTGCGTAGCACTCCCTGGTGCTTTTTTGATCACCCTTAACGGTGCCGATTCCATTTCCCGTTGGGAATTTCATCAAGAGAGACCATGGTGCCATGTAAACCCGGAATTCGGTGAGGAAAGGGTGCCCCAGGAAAGCGTTGCAGGGGGAGTCGATGTCTATTACCATGAAGGTGAGCATCCAGACTCGGCTTCGATCCCCCTCGCCCAGTTCCAAAGGCATGTCGATCATCCCTATAGGGGAACTAGATGCCCCCATTGAAGCCGTGGATCGCGGCATGGCATGACTTCAAGTCAGTTGTTTCTAATTTCATCTGGTCGTAGGTGGATTTAAAGATGAAGTTGACCGAACTTCCTGAATCGATTAAGACTTTCCGAACGGAGGCGGCACCGATGTGGGCCGTGATGACTAATGAATCGGTGGTTGGGATTTCAACCCCCATCGATTCTCTTTCTCGGAAGATGATGTCGTCCCTCATAGTTTTTTTGTAGCTTGGCTGGAGCGGATTCAGGGAGAGCAGAGCAGGCTTCGTAAGTAGCATGCTTTATGGCACTTACATACCCATCCATTTTTCGGAAATTGCTATGTGTGGGATAGGGTCCGCCACATATGGTGTTTGTCACAATTCCTCGTCTTGTGTTAGATGGTCTTGGAGCTGCCCTGGTAGCTGCTTGGGGAGCTGGTGCTGGAGGCTACGAGTTTGCTTCAGGAGGAAAGGGCTCTTGGGCATATTGCTCGAGTCGTTCCTCACGAATAAGTTTCTCGATTGCATCCCTGAGTTGATGGTACTAGTTGGTATCGTGCCCGTACACTCGTAGTACCGACAGTACCTCCCGGTGTTCCTCTCGTGGTCGGTGGATTCTCTGACGCGCGGCTTTTTATATAGCAAGGTGTTACATGTTTCCAAGTAGATCATCTCTATGTCTTCGGTCAGAGGGGTGTAGGTTTCGAAGGCTTGGCGAGGGTCGGGCTTCTCAGTTCTACCGGGGCTTTCCCGTTGTTTCGTTCGTCCGGCCTGCCGTTGTTTGGTCTTTCCCTGGGGGGACCTGCCCCTCTGTTCGGATTGAAGGGCTCCTCGTCTCGCCTACCCCTGGGGTTGTTATTCGCGGCGCCCGCTTGGGGGTCGTTGGGATGACTTGTGGCGGAGAGCCGATTTCGCCTCGACTCCTCTTGGCATAGGTATTGATCTGCCTTCTCGTAGAAGGCGTTGAGGCTCTTCGGCTACTTCCGATCGATCCAGGCCCCGAATTCCGAAATTGGGAGGACACCTTTCGCTAGCTGAAAGAGTACACTGCGAGGATCTGGGTCCTCGACCTCGGCGAGAGCTATGTTAAACCGGGAGGGGTAGCTTTTGAGTGACTCAGCGGGCCCTTGGTATAGATTGGATAGAGTAAGGGCATTCTTCGGAGTCGGGATATGCACCCTAAACTGCTTGACTAGCTCAGTCGCTAGCTGCCCAAAGTTGTTAATGGAATCGAGTAGGAGGCGAGAAAACCAAAGCAAAGCGGTGCCGGATAGGAAGACCGGGAAGCATTTGCACTTGGCTGGATCATTGCCCCGGCTCGAATCCATCTGCCACTCGTATCGATTCAAGAAAGCACAAGCATCAGTGTTACCATCGTAGAGTGACATTTGGAGCATGCTAAAGCGCCTCGGCCACTCGACCTCATTTACTCTTCTCGTGAAGGGGTTGTGCCTGATGTGAGCATCCCATGAGCCGTGGGTGCCCCCGCGCATCGCTCTCATGGCCCTTCATACCACTTCGTGAAGATAGGTCAGGTGGGGGTCCCCCATCGGGACCCAAGGATTTTGATGTGGTTTCGGAGTCCAGTTGCGAGGTCGCCTCCTATGGTGGATGTCCGGATCGTCGTCCTCCACATCCTTGGCATCTATGACGAGGGTTTTGGCATAGATGGTGAGGTAAATCGGGGTGATGCGGGTCTTGTTCTGGAGAAGCGCGGGCCATTGGGATAGCGGGCCCATCACCCTGATTAGCGCTGACTGGGTTGCATTGAGGAAGAGGTAGGTTAGTAGGACTGGGTCCATCATTGACAATCAAGCGAGGTTGGTCTCGGCACTGTGCCCCCTTGCTATATGTGACTGTGGTTCGATCACTGTTGCCGTTGCTATTGCCGTTACCATTGTCGAGTGCATTAGTGCGAGCGGCGATGTTATTGATGAGGTTGAACCTTCTCCTTTGATGTGGGCCCCTCGACTCGGAAGAGGAAGTTTCTGAGGCGGTTGGTCCGGGTCGAGCGTTGTTTCGAGTTAGTCGAAGTCGGGCGACGACGCGTTGACTTTCTTGGAGTTGGCGCATAAGGTTGATGTTGTGCCTTAGCGCTTGGTTAAGCTCGACCGTGTTGTTCTCATATCTTTTGTTAAGCGCGCATATTTGAGCTTGTGTAACGGACGCTTCGGGGTCCACAATAGGAGGTACGGTTTCACTAGCGACCGGGATATCCGCCGGTTGAGGTTGTTGGGATGTACCGGCCTTGGCTGCGGCTGAAGAGCCGACGATTGCGTTCTTTGACTTCTTCACCATCGTAAGCGGACTCGACAGCAGGTTGAGCAAGGAACCTTAGGCTTGTCGAGGTCGAGATGGAAATATGGGAGAAAGGTGCAAGTTTTGAGTAGATTCTCAGTGAAAGCACCAAATATTGATGGCAAAAAATGTTGAAAACACCAAAGATTCCTTTTACATAGAATTGTAGTTATGGTCGTAAGACTAATTAAGAGAAAGCTGTAAATAACAAGAGAGATTTATAGTGGTTTGGCCCGGCGGGGCCTATGTTCACTTTGAAGAGGTGTTGGAATATTATTAATGACCAAGAATTACAAGGGTGAGACTATCTTTAGATGTCTCATTACATTCATTTTGTAGGATAATGTCATATTTTCCATATATTAAATAAATATGGAAAATTGTGGTTAGGCCCTTCTTCTTCTTCTTCAAAGAGGAGATGCCATTAGAGAAGGTCTAGGAAGGTTCCAAGATCATAAAATCCAACTCTTTTGAAGTGAGAGGCCATGGGCTATTTATAGGAGTGGGAGTAGGTAGGATTGGGTGGGAGTAGGTAGGAATGGGGAACACATGTAGGAAATTCGCGCCCACTACCGCTCATAGCCCAGAATTTCGCACCCGGGCCTGGGTCGCGCTTTTGGGTATGTGAGGCTTGTGTTTCCTTCGATGCTCAAGGCCTTGGTCCGGGGATGCTTCCTAGATGCTGTGAGGTTACGAGTAGTGCAGTCCCCTCGCGATCCTGCTTCTTTTACTTCTAAGTGCCGCTTCTTGGCCTCAACTCCACGCAATTTTTTGAATTAAGCGTGTCTAACGCACTCTTGGGAACCGGGCTAAAAAGCCGGTTAACAAGGGTTATTTAAGACACCATTTACGACAAACCCAAAATCCAATTTGATATTAAATACAACGCTTTGAATAAAAATCATATCGGCTTATACTCAATATCAAATTCTGAAACCAGTGGATATCGTATTGAGAATAACGATATCCATATCTTCCTTATTCCTCAACAATATCTGTATAATCAAGAATCCAATATCGAAATATTCTGAAGATTATTTCCATTTGAATCCATTCCAATTCATATGTTGGAAAACTCTGGTTATTTCAAAACCCATTTTCAATCCAATTTATTATTTCTAAAAATCCTAGGATTAGTATTCTAGTTACTAACTAGTTTATTTAGATAAAAATATATTTTTATCTTTTCAAACTTGGAATTTTTCATCCAAAACCTTTCAAAATCAGCAATTATGATTTTATATAATTTTTCCATATTTTTAATGATTTTATTAAAACCCTTACATTCGGTTTCCAATATCGGCAACTGATCCATAACGACCTTTTCTGAAATTGATTTGGACATAATTTAAACTCCAACCATTCAAATTGAAATTCCTATATTCATTGGAAAGATCTTTTTGATACGAACCCAATGGTTCTGGTTTTAGGATAATCCGACAGTCGAATCTTCCGTTATGCCAATTCGAAGTTAATGATTGAAATTAGCGAACGGTCGTTGCATGATACGTTCTATTCAAACCATTTAAATATATACATATATATATATATATATATAATATTTCATCGATTTCCATTTAAAACGTAGTTTATAAATCATTTATAAATTCATTTTAAAATGATTTCAACTTCGTTTCCAATTTTAAATCAAAATTGAATATTCTATATCATTATAATATAAAAATGATAATATTTTCAAAATATCAGATTTTGAAATCAAGTCTTTTCGATATTCATTATAAAATGAATAAAATCGATAGTAAATTCTGTTCGAGTTAAAATGGCGTACATCTACTTAGCTAGACTTCATATATTTCAATATTTTCGTGTCCATCCAAAATCGGACATCAAAATCATATTTTGATACTTTACTAAATATTATTTTAAAATATTCTTTATTTCTGAATTGGGATCAGACTCAATCAATTACCATATAATTTTATTTGTATGGATTCCATACATCTCATGTATTTAAAAATAGTGATAAACAACTATTAAACATTCCATTCACATCCACAGTTCAATTTACAACTGTATAAGCATTAAATAATTAAATAACACTTATAACAGTCTGTCAATCAATCGGTTGACATACAATCAAATCCAAGGGAGATGTGAATTAATTATAATCCCCAGACCCGTGTGTGGTTTTCAAACAACAATAACAAATTTAAATTCATTACTGAATAATGAATTTAATCATAAATAGTGTAACTCGAGTTATTTTTCAAATTAACTAATTTTCACTATTCAAATCTATAACTAGATATTTATATCCATTTTCAACTACCACAAAATAATTTTAAATTGTTTTTAATATGTTCAAAATCACAGTCACAACACAATACAGTCAATTAGATCATCCACGGGTTTTCAAACAACAGTGAAGTGAGCTAATTGGCACCGTACAACATTTTAATGATAATTAAAACTGATAAAAATCAACATTGGTAATCTATATATTCGGTTATAAAATAAATAACTGTATGAATATTTTAGTGAGAGAGTTCTCACATTAGTTTCCACTCCGTCAGTCTTTAATGGGGGATTTTATTTTTAAACTAAATTAAACAGGCATTTGATTTAGCTCAAAAATTCAACTTGCTCTGTTTCTGTTCTAGGCATTTCCATTGTGTAGTTTTCGACTTCACGATTCCAACGAACTTCGTTTCATCGAATTCTGATCATCAGACAAAAAGTTATAAACATTTTAGTCTAAACACTTTTTAATAAAAACTAATTCCTCCTTAATTATAATTAAATTAATTTAATTACACTTAACTTTAAACGTTATTGTGCAATCCATATTCTACTTCATCGAAATATTGGAGTCGTCGTTCAAACATTTGGGCTCATCCACGCACACCCCACCGTTCACCGGAGAAAAATCAAACGCCACGATGAGGTCGGCCATGACCACCTCCTTCACTGCCATAGAAGGCGCGCAACTCGAGGCACCCATGGCACCAGAATTTAGGGTGAAACGATCGCGCTTTAGGGCCCTAAATCGAACACCTCACTTTACTAAACACGATCATCTCCTTATAAAAATGTAGAGCTCAAGATTCTCTACAATATTCACGTTAGAACTTTGATCTAATTTGTAGTAGATTAGGAGAGATTAACGAAAAGAAATCTAAGCAAATCGGCCATTAATTCGCAAATGACGGCGGCAGGAGGGTTTGACCACATTGGGAAAGTGATAGGCTTTTTGTAACGACCCGGAAAAATGCGATCTTGGTTATCCGATATACAACACATATCGAATATCCAAGGATCGAAAATAACCGAATAGTTAATGAAAGAAATTAGAAGGTGAGAATAGATAAGATAGAAACTTAGAATAGAAGAAGAAGAAGAACACAACATCAGAGTAACACGAACCTCACAGCGGAACGAATAACATATAATAGATAACATAACTTTGAAATATACAGTTATGTATACAATAGCACTTATCAGAGTACAACACTTACAACACAGCGGAAATAACTATAGCTATATGATCTTGAAGCCTCCTGCTCCATGCTCTTCCAGTATATCTGTAAAACCCGACTACTTGACTGCCCGTACAAATTTAGGCACCCAAGAGTTTAGGGAAAACAACAAATAAACTCCGGGTCAGTCATGCGACTGGTGTGAATAAACTCAAATCATTTAAACAGGTATATGAACAAGTAAACGATATCTCATAAGACCACGCCGCAGAATGGAACGGGTTTTTCCCTTATGAGAATCCAAAATATCTTTATATCAAAAACCTTTTGATATTATATAATGTCTATGTACAAATAGATATCAACTAGCAGAAACGCTTTCATCTCACGTTCTACATATATAGTATACAATCAAAATCGCAAGCACGTATTGGATAATGGATTTCCAACTATGACAAGGTATGGAATCACCTTCTGATCAGTGTACTCTAGGAACGATACACTGGAGTTCAACAAGAACATCTTGCAACTCAGCCACACATGACCGACCACTCATTTCGCTTGAGTGTATCGAATGTACATCACCAACGGTTGGGATCAGCAACCGTTCCCGTATATATATGGGACAGCATTGATAGATTTAAGAAACAAATGAATATTCTCTAGATAGGTGATTATACACCCTACTTCGGTGCGACCGACTTAGCCATGCTGCCTGCCCGATTTCTGTTATTTACCGGATGATGAGGCTAGAAGCTACGCTTTATCATCACATCAGATTCACTTCGAATGCCACATTGTCAGATCCATCAGAATCACTAATTGACATCTACAACCATACATTACGTGTCAGCTAAAAGAAGTTTCCTTCTCCGCTTCCACTCTTGGTATAGTTGAAGAAATCAATGTACGTGACCGTCTGGAAATACTATGTCAGACATCCATCTTCATTCACTTAGAAATGTCACATCGTCATACCCGCCAAATCACAAATTGACTTATCCAAAAATAACACGGGTATACAGCTAAGAGAAACGAATTCCTCCGCCACCAAACGTGAATACGTTTGAACAGATCAACTTACGCGATCCATTGGATATACTCTGTCTGACCTTTGTCCATACTAGTTGTCCTGGGACTGGACAAACCGAAGGCACTATTCTGTAAACAGGATAGCCCTTGCATTTTACTCCGTCTTCAATTATCTTTGGCATATATGATTCGCGACGCTTATGCCAATACAGAGTGGTTCTTTGGATAATAATCCAACCGGTCTCTCCATATTAACAACGTTACAATGGTCAAAACTTCGATAGTCGGTGAGTTAACTATCAAAGAAAAACAAGTGTGCAAACAACGATATTATTTCCAAATGGAAATTATATCGAACAAACATCATTTAACATAAATCTCTTTAGTTCATTTATTTACTTATCTCCTGTTTCCCTATATTCTAAATTCTTATTTTTCTTTTATTAGAAAACATTTCTGATTCTCGTTTGGAAAACATTTCCAACACTCCTTTACGATCAAACCTTACCATTTCTTAGTTAAGAAGGAAGTCACTCAAGTTGGGGTATAATTACCTCTCAGACCTTGACTGAACAACGTTATAACTTCGAAATGGTCAAAGTTTATCTTTTAATCTTTAACAACTTGTTTACGCCTTTCTCGGATTCAATTTTACTAGTACACTTCTATATTTAAAACATTGGTTATAACGATAACGTTATAATCCTTACTTTTGAATTATCTAACTTTAATTATAACTTCTATTCTTATTAGTGAATAATTAACCTAACACTTATTTATTTATAAATAAATAAATCTCTATTTAAACACTGGAAAGTATAAGTACTTTCCCGAATTCGATATAATCGAATTTGCCGATTAACTCTCTTCGAGAAATCTCTATTTGATTAACTCTTCTTCGAATAACCTATATTCGATTAACTTCTTCTCGAATAAATGATATTCGATAATCTCTCTTCGAATAACTAATATTCGATAACTCTTCCTTTTCAAATATCTCATATTTGAAAATCTCACTTCGATTAAACTATAATCGATAACTCCCTTCGATGAAACTAACATCGATAACTCCTTTCGATGAAACTAACATCGATAACTCCCTTCGATGAAACTAACATCGATTTATTTAACTCGACGAACTTAACTCGACTAACTTAACTTACTTGGTACGACCAATTCGATTCAATTAACTAGGCTTGACTAACTTGGTTTATTTAACTCAACTTGATTTACTCCTATCGAATAACTAATATTCGATTTAACTCCATTTAACTCTATTCGAATAACTACTATTCGATTAACTGTATTCAACTCTATTCGAATAAACTATATTCGACTCACTCTATTTAACTCCATTCGAACAACTACTATTCGACAACTCTATTTAACTCCATTCGCTTGACTCTAGATCGCAGCGATCACAATGGTTACGCCTGATTCCCTCAGGAAACATCCGACCGCCTTAGGCTATTTGCAGCCCTGCGAATTACGCTAGAAGTCGTGCTAAATGGCATATTATTTGGATTAACTCTAACTGATTAACTCTATTGGTTTAACTCTAACTGATTACTCTAATTGGTTAACTCTAACTGATTACTCTAACCGATTAATTCTAACCGATTAACTCTAACTGGTTAACTCAAATCGATTAATTCTAACTGATTAACTCTATTTGACTAACTCGACTCGACTAACCCCTTTCGAATAACATATTCGATTAACTAACTTCGAATACCATATTCGATTTAACTAACTTTGAATACCATATTCGATTAACTAACTTCGAATACCATATTCGATTTCTCCTTTCGAATGTCTATATTCGATTAACTAACTTCGAATACCATATTCGATTTCTCTAACTTCGAATACCATATTCGATTTCTCTAACTTCGAATACCATATTCGATTTCTCTAACTTCGAATACCATATTCGATTAACTAACTTCGAATACCATATTCGATTTCTCCTTTCGAATGTCTATATTCGATTAACTAACTTCGAATACCATATTCGATTAACTTCTTCGAATACCATATTCGATTAACTTCTTCGAATACCATATTCGATTTACTTTATTCACTTTATAAAGATTTCCTTTTTAACAACGTTTTATTCATTGGAAAAGATTTACTTTTAAATAACGGTTCTACACTTTAAAAAATGATTTCCTTTTTATAATGTTTCCCTTATAAACCCATTTCCTTTTTATTAACTCTATTTATTTTCTAAATATTCCCCTTTCAATTCTATTTGTAAATGGTTTACAAATATTTCTTTTCTCTATTTTATTCTATTTGCAAATGGTTTGCAAATATTTCATTTTCAAATTTATTCTTAAAAATATTCTAACTCCTTAACTTTCCGGGAAAATTCGCCATAACCTCCTTTGTAACGGGAGCATCGGGAAAATCCCCAAACCCGCCACACAGGCCTTTCCATTCAAAAGAAAATGTTTTGAAATTATTTCCTTTTTGAATATCTCCTATAAATATCCCAATTTATAAATATTCCTTATTTATAAATATTCCACTTTATAAATATTCTATTTTCCAATATCACTTTGAAAAATCTCTTTTATCTACATTCCGGTATGTCATGGTATTCAATCATATCAAATCACGATGTTCAATATCGTCCATACACACACAACCAACAATAGGTTATAATTCACATCGTATATCAAAATATATGAAAAACAATAAAATAACTGTTGAGGAATCCAGTCGGATTCCTCCAACCTGTTTCCCTGCATCACAGATGTTAGACAGTATAGATAACATCACTTTCAGTTCCATATGATATATCTTGTTAAACAGAATCAATATAGAAATTTAACTAACTGACTAGCAGTTCAATCAAACAGTCAACACACAATCAATCAACCAATATCTAACAGTTCTAAAAATACAACATGAAATTATAAACTGTTCAGAGTTAGTGAGATTTACTCACATTGACGCGTTAACCGTTAAAAAAAACGGTTTGCGTTCTTTGATTTCGACGGACAATTTATTTCTCCATAAATTGTAACGAGCTCGGATCCACTTCCAGTCAGTTCCAGTGTGTAGCTCTCGTCCATACGATCCCAACGGATCTTGTTTCGCTACGTTTCGATACCGTATGGATAAGATACGATAAAACAAAGTAAATACACAATTTAAATTTAAATTAAAACTTAGGATTAAATTTCATTGGGCCTCACCCCTTAAATCCCTCTCAGCTTAATACCCATCGTGGCCAGCCCAAACCCATATACTTGTTTTCTTCCTCAAACCGATTTCCACGATGCCAGTAACAAACTCCCACCACCATTTCCCATTACTCAACCCCTCACAACTCCTTCTCTACACCATTTAATCTAAAACGAATACCTCCATCATCTTCCTCATCGAAATCTTCAACCTCCCATAGGGTTTTCGTACAGCTCGCACCCAGAAATGCCTCGGCGTCACCAGGAGTGCCATCGAACAAACAGTCACCGAATACCCCAAAATCTCCACTGCAAACTCAAAATCGCACCACCAACTCGAATCCAACAACGAAATCATCAAACGATGCACCAAATTTCAATACCCTCGAACCCTAACCTCACTGCGTGATGAAAACCCATGTTCAAACAAGCGTCGAACTCAGCAAATGCGGTACCAATGTGATGCTTATACTGATACCAAATCCGAATATATCATTTTGGGATTTATAGGGTTTTACATGATTTTATTTTGAATTTATAACTTTCAATTTTGTTTTCTGGAAAGTAAAAGAAGGTTGCGGCGCCATTTACTTTGAACAGAAAGGGTTTTTAGGTTTTTAGAGAATTAAGGGTATTATATAGTGTTGGAAAATATCTAGATATTTTGAGGTAGGGAATATTCTAGGAATATTCTTTTGTTAGTTCGTCTTCTAAAAATTCTTGTGATCACTCATGATACCCAAAAATCACCAAATTGGACATACTGCTAGAGTTCGACATTACGGTCCCAACGAAACTGGTTTCGTCGAATTCCGAGTCCGTATGCTCACACAGCGTATTTTTAACCTTTAAAATGCTGACTGTTTTACACTCTAAAAATCCGTACGACCACACAGTAACTCTAAAAATCACGAAACTGGAAATCTAACAATTATTTGACATTGCGGATCCAACAAAACTAGTTTCGTCGAATTCCGACTTCGTTTGCAAAACCGGCTATTTTTAAAGCTCTGGATGACCCATTTAAATATATAGATATATTTAAATATTATTAAATTAAATATAAATAAATTTATGTTATCGTATATATTCACCGAGGAATATCATACAGCTCCAGTATAATTATATACTCGCTATTCCGAGTCCAGATTGAATCGATTTTCAATTTACATTGAAAAATCCTTTTATAACGTATATAAAGCGTTACGAATTATAAAGGAATTCCACAGCGACTTTTCTGAAATTTGATTTGGACATACATCAAAATCTACACGACGAAATCCCGATTTTTCTCTTCCACTAGAAAGATATACTCCACCAGCTCCACACGTTTCTTGTTTCACAGAAATCTGGCTTAAAACGAATCCTGTACATTCAGTTGAAGTTTGAATCGCCAATTAACGAACTGCAGCGCCATTTCAAGCTCTATTATAATTATATTATAATTATACGTTCAAACCGTCGTCGATTGAATATATTCGTTATTATATTTCGAATCGAAACCCCACCAAATCTCGTATGCTATTCAATTCACATGATATTGTGAATTTCACTATTTCCGACTATTTCGACATTATAATATATTATTATATTATAATTATTTATTAAATATTCAATATTATTTAATTAAACGATCGTTAACTTCTCTAAATCACCAGTTATATAATTAAATAAATTAATTATATATCTCTAAAAATGCGGGTCATTATATTCTTCCCCACTTAAAATAATTTCGTCCTCGAAATTGCTAAGCTAGAGGACGACCCTATCGACTGGTTAGAACATATTTGTTCACTTCTTAACTTCAGTTTCAACTGAACCAATTTAATTTTATTTAAATTATAAATTAATTCTTATCAACGAAAATTTTCAAAAATCCTGAAAATTTTCTAACGCCTTAACTTTTCTAAAAATTTCTCCAGCACTTCCTTTATACAGCCCTATCGGTAAAACCACAACTCGCCTCTCTAGGTCTTCTCCAATCCAAAAGAAAATCAAACAGCCAAGCGGCTTGCCAATTCGGCTCATAAAATCCAAACTCATATATAAAATAAACTTGTACCTTTTTGTCGGGTATATCATTATATCCCTTTTCATCTGTTACTCAACTCAACATATATAAATGTCATTCCAATCAAACTCCTGTCAGTTGGTTCTCAACCAAATCATTCACTTATACTTAAGTCGAATTCCATTCAAACTCTAATATCAAATTTCAACTCTTAAGTTATCGACTTAATTCCATTTCAGATTATTCTATAATCCAATCCGATTTCATTTAACTTAGTTCAAGTTAAATTCAAATTTATTTATTCACTTTTTCCATTTTAATCCATTTAACTTTATTAGTTAAATTTTAATTCCAGAACTTAAATTCCTGAGTTTATTTCAAATCAATTTGAAATCATAACACCAATTCAAAACATTTGAATTTCTAAACAACTTGTTTTCTCAAAACAATTCAAAAACAAAACCTTTGGTAGTAATCCACCCCTTAGAACTCGAAAATCACACCGATGATACTGCGCAGTCATCATCGGAATTATTTTCCAGTGACCCAAGTGATTTCAATACTATATCATTTCAAAACCCTTACTGAATACTTCCATTTTGAAAACATTTCAAAATCTCCCAGGAACTTAAAATTTCCTTATTTTAATTCCAAATCTGATTTAAATTCATATTCAATTTATCTTATTTCATATACTTTACTTATATGATTCTGATTGGTTATATATAACCATTTCACTTTTATAATCTTACTCGATTATAATAACAACCAACACAACCAATATACTATATCAAAACATACTATGTCGGTTCATCGTATTCAAGTGTTTATAGAACTCCTACCGATACAGTGGATCAAACCGATCGACCAGAATTCATAAACAACTCAGCCAATGAATCTCCACAATGTAAAACCATTTTTATATAAAATACAAATACGCACTCATATATATACACTCAAACTCAATCTAGGGTATTACTAACCCTATCTCTACCGAGTCACGCCACAGAGCCAAGGTAATTCTTAACTTAAGCTCTGATACCAACTGTAACGACCCGGAAAAATGCGATCTTGGTTATCCGATATACAACACATATCGAATATCCAAGGATCGAAAATAACCGAATAGTTAATGAAAGAAATTAGAAGGTGAGAATAGATAAGATAGAAACTTAGAATAGAAGAAGAAGAAGAACACAACATCAGAGTAACACGAACCTCACAGCGGAACGAATAACATATAATAGATAACATAACTTTGAAATATACAGTTATGTATACAATAGCACTTATCAGAGTACAGCACTTACAACACAGCGGAAATAACTATAGCTATATGATCTTGAAGCCTCCTGCTCCACGCTCTTCCAGTATATCTGTAAAACCCGACTACTTGACTGCCCGTACAAATTTAGGCACCCAAGAGTTTAGGGAAAACAACAAATAAACTCCGGGTCAGTCATGGGACTGGTGTGAATAAACTCAAATCATTTAAACAGGTATATGAACAAGTAAACGATATCTCATAAGACCACGCCGCAGAACGGAACGGGTTTTTCCCTTATGAGAATCCAAAATATCTTTATATCAAAAACCTTTTGATATTATAATAATGTCTATGTACAAATAGATATCAACTAGCAGAAACGCTTTCATCTCACGTTCTACATATATAGTATACAATCAAAATCGCAAGCACGTATTGGATAATGGATTTCCAACTATGACAAGGTATGGAATCACCTTCCGATCAGTGTACTCTAGGAACGATACACTGGAGTTCAACAAGAACATCTTGCAACTCAGCCACACATGACCGACCACTCATTTCGCTTGAGTGTATCGAATGTACATCACCAACGGTTGGGATCAGCAACCGTTCCCGTATATATATGGGACAACATTGATAGATTTAAGAAACAAATGAATATTCTCTAGATAGGTGATTATACACCCTACTTCGGTGCGACCGACTTAGCCATGCTGCCTGCCCGATTTCTGTCATTTACCGGATGATGAGGCTAGAAGCTACGCTTTATCATCACATCAGATTCACTTCGAATGCCACATTGTCAGATCCATCAGAATCACTAATTGACATCTACAACCATACATTACGTGTCAGCTAAAAGAAGTTTCCTTCTCCGCTTCCACTCTTGGTATAGTTGAAGAAATCAATGTACGTGACCGTCTGGAAATACTATGTCAGACATCCATCTTCATTCACTTAGAAATGTCACATCGTCATACCCGCCAAATCACAAATTGACTTATCCAAAAATAACACGGGTATACAGCTAAGAGAAACGAATTCCTCCGCCACCAAACGTGAATACGTTTGAACAGATCAACTTACGCGATCCATTGGATATACTCTGTCAGACCTTCGTCCATACTAGTTGTCCTGGGACAGGACAAACCGAAGGCACTATTCTGTAAACAGGATAGCCCTTGCATTTTACTCCGTCTTCAATTATCTTTGGCATATATGATTCGCGACGCTTATGCCAATACAGAGTGGTTCTTTGGATAATAATCCAACCAGTCTCTCCATATTAACAACGTTAAAATGGTCAAAACTTCGATAGTCGGTGAGTTAACTATCAAAGAAAAACAAGTGTGCAAACAACGATATTATTTCCAAATGGAAATTATATCGAACAAACATCATTTAACATAAATCTCTTTAGTTCATTTATTTACTTATCTCCTGTTTCCCTATATTCTAAATTCTTATTTTTCTTTTATCAGAAAACATTTCTGATTCTCGTTTGGAAAACATTTCCAACACTCCTTTACGATCAAACCTTACCATTTCTTAGTTAAGAAGGAAGTCACTCAAGTTGGGGTATAATTACCTCTCAGACCTTGACTGAACAACGTTATAACTTCGAAATGGTCAAAGTTTATCTTTTAATCTTTAACAACTTGTTTACGCCTTTCTCGGATTCAATTTAACTAGTACACTTCTATATTTAAAACATTGGTTATAACGATAACGTTATAATCCTTACTTTTGAATTATCTAACTTTAATTATAACTTCTATTCTTATTAGTGAATAATTAACCTAACACTTATTTATTTATAAATAAATAAATCTCTATTTAAATACTGGAAAGTATAAGTACTTTCCCGAATTCGATATAATCGAATTTGCCGATTAACTCTCTTCGAGAAATCTCTATTTGATTAACTCTTCTTCGAATAACCTATATTCGATTAACTTCTTCTCGAATAAATGATATTCGATAATCTCTCTTCGAATAACTAATATTCGATAACTCTTCCTTTTCAAATATCTCATATTTGAAAATCTCACTTCGATTAAACTATAATCGATAACTCCCTTCGATGAAACTAACATCGATAACTCCTTTCGATGAAACTAACATCGATAACTCCCTTCGATGAAACTAACATCGATTTATTTAACTCGACGAACTTAACTCGACTAACTTAACTTACTTGGTTCGACCAATTCGATTCAATTAACTAGGCTCGACTAACTTGGTTTATTTAACTCAACTTGATTTACTCCTATCGAATAACTAATATTCGATTTAACTCCATTTAACTCTATTCGAATAACTTCTATTCGATTAACTCTATTCAACTCTATTCGAATAAACTATATTTGACCCACTCTATTTAACTCCATTCGAACAACTACTATTCGACAACTCTATTTAACTCCATTCGCTTGACTCTAGATCGCAGCGATCACAATGGTTACGCCTGATTCCCTCAGGAAACATCCGACCGCCTTAGGCTATTTGCAGCCCTGCGAATTACGCTAGCAGTCGTGCTAAATGGCATATTATTTGGATTAACTCTAACTGATTAACTCTATTGGTTTAACTCTAACTGATTACTCTAATTGGTTAACTCTAACTGATTACTCTAACCGATTAATTCTAACTAATTAACTCTAACTGGTTAACTCAAATCGATTAATTCTAACTGATTAACTCTATTTGACTAACTCGACTCGACTAACCCCTTTCGAATAACATATTCGATTAACTAACTTCGAATACCATATTCGATTTAACTAACTTTGAATACCATATTCGATTAACTAACTTCGAATACCATATTCGATTTCTCCTTTCGAATGTCTATATTCGATTAACTAACTTCGAATACGATATTCGATTTCTCCTTTCGAATGTCTATATTCGATTAACTAACTTCGAATACCATATTCGATTTCTCTAACTTCGAATACCATATTCGATTAACTAACTTCGAATACCATATTCGATTTCTCCTTTCGAATGTCTATATTCGATTAACTAACTTCGAATACCATATTCGATTAACTTCTTCGAATACCATATTCGATTAACTAACTTCGAATACCATATTCGATTTCTCTAACTTCGAATACCATATTCGATTAACTAACTTCGAATGCCATATTCGATTTCTCCTTTCGAATGTCTATATTCGATTAACTAACTTCGAATACCATATTCGATTAACTTCTTCGAATGTCTATATTCGATTAACTAACTTCGAATACCATATTCGATTTCTCCTTTCGAATGTCTATATTCGATTAACTAACTTCGAATACCATATTCGATTTCTCTAACTTTGAATACCATATTCGATTTCTCTAACTTCGAATACCATATTCGATTAACTAACTTCGAATACCATATTCGATTTCTCCTTTCGAATGTCTATATTCGATTAACTAACTTCGAATACCATATTCGATTAACTTCTTCGAATACCATATTCGATTAACTTCTTCGAATACCATATTCGATTTACTTTATTCACTTTATAAAGATTTCCTTTTTAACAACGTTTTATTCATTGGAAAATATTTACTTTTGAATAACGGTTCTACACTTTAAAAAATGATTTCCTTTTTATAATGTTTCCCTTATAAACCCATTTCCTTTTTATTAACTCTATTTATTTTCTAAATATTCCCCTTTCAATTCTATTTGTAAATGGTTTACAAATATTTCTTTTCTCTATTTTATTCTATTTGCAAATGGTTTGCAAATATTTCATTTTCAAATTTATTCTTAAAAATATTCTAACTCCTTAACTTTCCGGGAAAATTCGCCATAACCTCCTTTGTAACGGGAGCATCGGGAAAATCCCCAAACCCGCCACACAGGCCTTTCCATTCAAAAGAAAATGTTTTGAAATTATTTCCTTTTTGAATATCTCCTATAAATATCCCAATTTATAAATATTCCTTATTTATAAATATTCCACTTTATAAATATTCTATTTTCCAATATCACTTTGAAAAATCTCTTTTATCTACATTCCGGTATGTCATGGTATTCAATCATATCAAATCACGATGTTCAATATCGTCCATACACACACAACCAACAATAGGTTATAATTCACATCATATATCAAAATATATGAAAAACAATAAAATAACTGTTGAGGAATCCAGTCGGATTCCTCCAACCTGTTTCCCTGCATCACAGATGTTAGACAGTATAGATAACATCACTTTCAGTTCCATATGATATATCTTGTTAAACAGAATCAATATAGAAATTTAACTAATTGACTAGCAGTTCAATCAAACAGTCAACACACAATCAATCAACCAATATCTAACAGTTCTAAAAATACAACATGAAATTATAAACTGTTCAGAGTTAGTGAGATTTACTCACATTGACGCGTTAACCGTTAAAAAAAACGGTTTGCGTTCTTTGATTTCGACGGACAATTTATTTCTCCATAAATTGTAACGAGCTCGGATCCACTTCCAGTCAGTTCCAGTGTGTAGCTCTCGTCCATACGATCCCAACGGATCTTGTTTCGCTACGTTTCGATACCGTATGGATAAGATACGATAAAACAAAGTAAATACACAATTTAAATTTAAATTAAAACTTAGGATTAAATTTCATTGGGCCTCACCCCTTAAATCCCTCTCAGCCCAATACCCATTGTGGCCAGCCCAAACCCATATACTTGTTTTCTTCCTCAAACCGATTTCCACGATGCCAGTAACAAACTCCCACCGCCATTTCCCATTACTCAACCCCTCACAACTCCTTCTCTACACCATTTAATCTAAAACGAATACCTCCATCATCTTCCTCATCGAAATCTTCAACCTCCCATAGGGTTTTCGTACAGCTCGCACCCAGAAATGCCTCGGCGTCACCAGGAGTGCCATCGAACAAACAGTCACCGAATACCCCAAAATCTCCACTGCAAACTCAAAATCGCACCACCAACTCGAATCCAACAACGAAATCATCAAATGATGCACCAAATTTCAATACCCTCGAACCCTAACCTCACTGCGTGATGAAAACCCATGTTCAAACAAGCGTCGAACTCAGCAAATGCGGTACCAATGTGATGCTTATACTGATACCAAATCCGAATATATCATTTTGGGATTTATAGGGTTTTACATGATTTTATTTTGAATTTATAACTTTCAATTTTGTTTTCTGGAAAGTAAAAGAAGGTTGCGGCGCCATTTACTTTGAACAGAAAGGGTTTTTAGGTTTTTAGAGAATTAAGGGTATTATATAGTGTTGGAAAATATCTAGATATTTTGAGGTAGGGAATATTCTCGGAATATTCTTTTGTTAGTTCGTCTTCTAAAAATTCTTGTGATCACTCATGATACCCAAAAATCACCAAACTGGACATACTGCTAGAGTTCGACATTACGGTCCCAACGAAACTGGTTTCGTCGAATTCCGAGTCCGTATGCTCACACAGCGTATTTTTAACCTTTAAAATGCTGACTGTTTTACACTCTAAAAATCCGTACGACCACACAGTAAATCTAAAAATCACGAAACTGGAAATCTAACAACTATTTGACATTGCGGATCCAACAAAACTAGTTTCGTCGAATTCCGACTTCGTTTGCAAAACCGGCTATTTTTAAAGCTCTGGATGACCCATTTAAATATATAGATATATTTAAATATTATTACATTAAATATAAATAAATTTATATTATCATATATATTCACCGAGGAATATCATACAGCTCCAGTATAATTATATACTCGCTATTCCGAGTCCAGATTGAATCGATTTTCAATTTACATTGAAAAATCCTTTTATAACGTATATAATGCGTTACGAATTATAAAGGAATTCCACAACGACTTTTCTGAAATTTGATTTGGACATACATCAAAATCTACACGACGAAATCCCGATTTTTCTCTTCCACTAGAAAGATATACTCTACCAGCTCCACACGTTTCTTGTTTCACAGAAATCTGGCTTAAAACGAATCCTGTACATTCAGTTGAAGTTTGAATCGCCAATTAACGAACTGCAGCGCCATTTCAAGCTCTATTATAATTATATTATAATTATACGTTCAAACCGTCGTCGATTGAATATATTCGTTATTATATTTCGAATCGAAACCCCACCAAATCTCGTATGCTATTCAATTCACATGATATTGTGAATTTCACTATTTCCGACTATTTCGACATTATAATATATTATTATATTATAATTATTTATTAAATATTCAATATTATTTAATTAAACGATCGTTAACTTCTCTAAATCACCAGTTATATAATTAAATAAATTAATTATATATCTCTAAAAATGCGGGTCATTACACTTTTTGACCCCTTTTGACTTATATATTATGATATTAATTAATTCATTTATTACTTGTTTAACATTCTGAACTCCAAATCAAACCCAACGACTGTCGCCCTTAACTAAATAACCCCATTCCGAACACAATGGAATATATTTTGTAAGTTGATTCGGCTGTTTTGATCAGTTTTCATCAAAATTAAAATATAAATTAATATAACGGTCAGTATTGAATTCCAACGTACATTTTAATTTACCGAGGCCACATACTGACTCCAAAAATTATGAATTTTGAAATCTAGCTATGTTTTGACGATACTGTCCTAACAAAATTAATTTCATCGAATTTGGAGACTGTTTGAAAAATGGCATTTTTATTAACTTATTAAATTCAAACTGAAATTGAAAACACATTTATATTCACCACGCTCACATACTAATTCCAAATGATTTGAAATTTAAAAGATAACAATAATTTGAAATTCCGGATCCAACAAAAGTGGTTTCGTCGAGAATGGTGGTCGTTTGCAAAATTGCCCTTTTTAAGGGCTTATATGTTATTAAAATATATATAAATTCCATAGTGACTATTTCAAATTTTAAATTGGACATAACTTTCAATTTATAAATTGAAATCTCAATTTTTCACATTCATTAGAAAGATAATTAAAAAATTCCAAAATTTCTTATTTCATCGAATTCTGTATATTCAATTGAAATTAAAAATCGCATTTTCAAACTACCGTACCATTTCAAGCTCATTTTAATTAAATTTTAAATTTATACATTCTAGCATCGATTTAAATAAATTTTAAATTGTTAGTTCTCAAAATAAATCATTTTAAATTCTTAAAATCCAACAAATCAATTAAAAATAAAATTTTAAATTGGTCCCAAAATTCCGAGTTGTTACACGATTTTTCCTGATCAGCTCTTTGATTAGTGATTTCAGATGCCTACATTCATTGGTATTGTGGCCTGGCTGATTATGGAACTGGCAGAACTTTCCAGAGTTTGCTTGATTATCACTTACCTTCTGAGGTTTTGGTAATGGATAATCTTCGGTGTCTTAAGTCGCAGCAAAGATGTTTTCTAGAGTGTCATTTAAAGGCATTAGCTCTAACGGGTTGGAAAAGTGAGGCTTCTTGCCATCTCGATTGTTTTTCCCGTCGCTTCCTATTTTCTGACCTCCGGGGTTTTTCTGATTGTACTAGGTGGCAGCGTTTTTGGGAGCTTCAAGAGGTTGGTTAGCATCAATAATCTGAAGAGGCGCAGGATTATTGTCCAATCTCATGTATTCCTCGAACCTTTTAATAGAATTTCTCAAGCGTACTTGGATATTTCATTTTAATCCATTTACCAAATTTGCTCTTCTCATCTATGGCGCCGATTAGAGACATTAAGATTATGCGGGGCTCAGGATTCCCTACTTCAGATACAACAACATTAAATCTTTTAAGGAAAGCTTTGATAGATTCTCTTGGATTCTTCTTCATTGATGTAAGAGAAATAACGTCCTTAACCTTCGTAGCTTGCAACCTAAACCGCTCTTTGAATTTCAAAATCAAATCGTCTAATCGGTCGACGGATTTGGGAGGCAGTCTTATGAACCATAGCGATGCGACACTTTCTAGAGATAGAGAGAAGCACAGGCATTTGATCTCGTCTTTTGCTTTGGCTGCATTCATATACCATTCATATCTATATAGGAAGCGATTTGGATCAGAAGTCCCGTTGTACAAAGGCAAAGTAGGATGAGTGAACATCTTAGGGAACTCAGTTTTACGAATCCTCTTTATGAACAGATTTTTGCTGGGGGCGATGTAACGGCCCGGATTTCGCCCAGACCCGATCGATCGCAAAATCTACCAAGACCTTTCAAAACCCGATTACGTTAACTCTGGGAATGCAACAACATCAGAACAATAACAGTAGACTTTTATAAACATCATAATAATGTTACATCAAAGTACAGAATATCAGAGTACATCGAATAAAATTACAGCGGAAGATAAATTACAATATTACAATACACTAAACAGCGGAAGACTAAATAATTAAGGCAGCGGAAGACAACTATGCTCTGGACACAGCTTTAAGCTTCGATCCAGAGTCCTGCTCAAGAGATAAATATCTGCAAAAAGCTACTAGACTGCCCGTGTGGAAAAGAGGGCACCCGAGTTTGCAAAGGTGGAAACAAACAACGGGTCAGTCATGGGACTGGTGTGAGAATTCTTGGCTAATTTAACTAATAGTAATAAGGCAAATCCAAGGACCCCGTTGCTAACGCGGAACGGGTTTATTCCAATGGATTGCCGTGCATAACTTAAGGTGACTGAACAAATAAATAAGTAAATCGTAAAACAACGCAATACTTTTTAGAAAAATGAAACCATTATAAGACCCAAGTCCTATCACACAATGCAACGCAAACCAGAGGAGAGGGTTTTACCTTATAATGGCCAAAAGATGCTTGATACGATAGAACAGTTTAATATTTAGGTGTACAGGTTTTTAATAAAAACATTTCAATCATAATGTATCAATCATAGATGGCATAGTACCCCATCCTACTATGTCCCCATACTGGTTCTACAATCAAAACCGCATGAGGTCGTATTGGAAATTGGGTTTCCATCATGAGTCAAGGCTAGGGAGGACCTCTTTACCGATTCGAGACACTCTAGCTAATGTCTCAGGATCCCCCGCAGTGAACCCTTGGATCCTGCAGGGTCTGTCCGCACATACAACTTCGCGGATTGGCAATTCCAGAATACACGTTTCCCGGTCCTATAGGACCTAATATCCGAGGCGCCTCATTCCATCATCCACATAAGTAAATTGTCGGACCGTGTAAAACCCAAACACCACTTCTAGCTAGAAAGAAACGTGCTGCTCTCCCTACGTTCCCTTCTCCCATTTTAGACTCCAACCGGGCTGTGAGGCTCGTGAAGCTACATAATACACAAAGCTATGCTTATTCAAGCTGTGATTTGATCGTCACCACAAGGTTCTGCTTTTCAACAAGAAATCTTGATCATTGCATCTTGGTATGCCACACTATCAATCCATATCATACTATTAATCCTTTGCCAAAATATACGAAAGGGTGTTAAGCAAGAGAATAAATTCTCCGCTACCAATTTCATACATTCGGCAGAAAATCAATAAATACAATATAAAGGAGTACAATGTCGGACACACATTCCATTTATAAGTCTGTTCTGGGTCTGAACGAAACTGGAGATACCCTCGTCCCATATGTCCAATACGAAAGGGAGGTACCCGACATATACGTCCGGACGGCCACCACTGTAGCCCCTTCAAGGTAGCTACTCCAATCATGGGCATCAGCAGTCGTCGTCCATTCGATGTGAAGATCGTCGGTCTTCAATCACCGTCTTCAACTCTTCGACTTAGATCGACGTATAATCATTTGAAATGAGATTGAACTCGGACTTTTCAAATGATCCTCGCATATATATAATTAAAAATCATTTCCTATCATTAATATTAATTTATAACGATCAATCTTTATTTTTATTTATATAAAAATAAGTAAATTTCCATTTAACGACGCTTCAAGTCAATAGGCGACCTTGGCGCTGTTTTCATCCAAATTTGTTTTACACATTTCTCTAAATCTACCCGTTGGATTTTAACACAATTCATATCGTTGGAAAGATCTTCCAAGGCGAACCTAAAGGTTTTAGATTTGGGAAAATCCAACGGTCGGATATTTCGGTATAATAAATTAAAAGTACAATTCCAAAACGCAAACTACCACGCTCAATTCGTTTACTTTTAATTTATATATATATATATATATATATATATATATATATATATATAACTATAATTCCTTCGTCCATTTCATTATCGTGATTAACACAACAAGTAAATAACACTTGGTTTCATAACATTTTGATATATAACATACCACATAATAGTGTTTATTTTATTTTAATCCACATACGCATCCTAAACATAACAAGGTATATTTTTCTTTTACCCTTCAATTCACACAAAAATGTATTTCTCGTGTATCATTCCAATTTAACAAAAATGAAGATTTTTGTGTTATTTAAATTGTCTAACAAAAATGCAATATATTTTGGTGTCAACCTCAATTCTACAAAAATGAATATATTTTTGTTTGTTTAATTTCAATGTAAGAAAAATAATAACTTTGTTATTCTTTCAATGCCAAGAAAAAATAATAATTTTGTTTATCTCTTTCAATGCAAAACTAAAAAGATAATTTTGTGTCAATCTTTCCTTTACAAGCAAATTGATAATCTTGTGTTTTAATCTTTTCACATGAAAATGTAAATTTCATATCTTTAATCTTTTAATGAAAATCTATTTACGTTAAAATGTAAATTTTACTTACTTTAAATCTAATTACATGAAAAAGGTAATTTTCTTCTTTAAATACTATTTACATGAAAATGTAAATTTTCTTTTCTTAAAATCTTACTTACACTAAAATGTAAATTTCTCCTTAATCTTATTCACATTAAAAATGTAAACTTTTTTTTTACATTAAAAATGTAACCTTCATCTCTTTAACCTTATTCACATTAAAAATGTAAACTTTTCTTTATAATCTAATTCACATTAAAAATGTAAACTTTTCTTTTTAATCTTATTCACATTATAAATGTAAACTTTTCTTTTTATCTTATTCACATTAAAAATGTAAACTTTCCTTTTTAATCTAATTACATTAAAAATGTAACTGTTATTTCTATAATCTAATTACATTAAAAATGTAAACTTCTTTCTTTTTTAACTTGATTACATAAAAATGTAATTTTTCTCCTTTATCTTAATTTACATGATAAATGTAAATTTTCCACTTTTCATCTAATTTACATGGAAATTGACTTAATTACATAAAAATGTAATTTTTATGTTCTTTAACTTAATTACATAAAAACTATAATTTTCTTCTAATTTTTATTTACATTAAGAAAATGTAACTTTTCTAATTTTTATCTTATTACATTAAAAATGTAACTTTCTTTTATAACAAAATTGGGGGTGAAAATATTCATTTCATTATTAACACATAACAGTGCAAAAATGTTCATTTCTAAATTATCACATAACGGTGTGAAAATAATATCAATTTCTAATTAACTCATGATGGTGTACATAAGTCTCACTTTCTAATTTCAACATAACGGTGTAAATAAGTCTCATTCTCTAATTTGACAAATAACGATGCAAATAAGTTTCGTTTTCTACACTAAGACATAATGGTGCAAATTAATGTCATTACCAATTTCTTTACAAACAAAAGTGATTCTTTTCATTACTAAACAAAAATGATTACCTTTCATTAATAATAAAAATCAATATTAACTTTTTTTCTTACAAAAACAATGTAAAAATGTAACTTTTCCTTCTTTAACATAATCAATGTAAATTTCCATTTTTTTCATTCTTAACAAAACAAATGAATAATTTGTTTTCTTTTCATCCTTAACAAAACAAATGAATATTCCATTTATTTATTTCAAAACAACAACAAAATGTCCTTTATTTCATTTCACACAAAAGTGAACTTTTGTTATCTATTTCATTACACACAAAAGTGTAATCTTTTAATTATAACAAAAGTAAATTCCCTTTTTTTTCTTTTTTTTTCCAAAACAAATGTAACTTCTTTTTATTAACAAACAAAAATGAATCTTTCCTTTTTATTACAAACAAAAATGAATCTTTTCTTTTTATATAACAAGCAAATGATACTTTTCCATCACATAACAAAATGATACTTTTGTAGTGTAGACAAAAGTAACATCTCTTTCCATATAAATAAAAGTGAACTTTATGTATTTACAAACAAAAATAAAACCTTTTGATTTTACAAACAAAATTTCAATTTTTAATAAAATGAAAGGTGTAGTCTTTTGAAAAAAAAGTAAAATCCTTTAATTATTAACCAAGTTACAATCTTTTAATTACACAACAACGTCGCAATCTTTTTAAATAACAAACAAAGTCAAGTTCTTTTCAATCAACAAACAAATGTTTATTCCAATTATTTACCAACAAAAATGTTCATTTTCTGTATGGCAAATTTACCTAAACAATAGTACTTGGCATGTTTGTGTCGATTTCATAATAACATAACATTGATTTACATGTCGGTGACAATTCCATAATAACACAACATCACCAAATTTACAAATCTACACACAATCTCAGATAAAATCATAAATCAAAACAAATAAGAATTAACTACGCGTTTATGATAATAAAATTAATATTATTTCTAATTATTTACGAAGAAGAAATAAAATAGAATTCTCACCTTGCTTTTTGGTCGGATCTAAAAACAAATAGAGTCAGAATTCGTTCAAAACTGATCTAGAAGGTTGTGTTGGGCATTGTCATTCCAATATCACCAAAATCGTCGAGTTCTGAATTGGTTTGAATCACGTATGAATTTTAATTATTTAAATTACAATTAGCAACATATTTAAAGTGTCGCAAATCAATAAAATAGAATTTACAGTAAACCTCAGATTTGGTTCCAAACTTCAGATTGGGATAACTTGAGCATCGGTTCACGATTTCACGAACGGGAAGTTAGAGGTGGAAGGCCTTGGGGAGGCGCACATGCGCCAGGAAGAGGGGGGTGCGGTGCAGCGTGGTGGGCCCGGCGGAGGGAAGAAGGCGGCGGTTTTGTCAAGGTGATTCTCGAGCTACGTGAAGTTTTAGAGGATGAAACTTATATGGAATCGAAGAGGAGGAAGAGAGCTTTAAAAAGTTCCAAAGGAGCATGGTGTAATTTTGCTTGGAGGAGGAGAAATCAATGGAAGAAGTATTGAAGGTCCTAGGCCATGAAAATAGAGGAACGGCGGCTGAGTTTTGAGGAAGAAGGATTAGGGTTCTAACTAATTACAATTTATAATATTTTAAAATCCACTAATCACTTAAAGGCCCGTTTAGCCACTAACTCAGAATTAGGCCCAACGACTGTCGTTCTTACTCATTAACCCCCGTTCCGGACTCATCTGGATATGTCCTGAAGGCCCAAACGATCATCTTGACCCAGTTTTCTTTATTTTAAAATTTAAGTCTTTTATTCCTAATTCAACCGTACAAATAAATTCACCGGGGCCACAAATTAACTTTAAAAATTCCTAAAAATATATTTAGCTATGTTTTGACGCTACGGACCTAGGAAAATTAATTCCGTTCAATTCTGAGCCTATTTGAAAAATGATCCTTTTCAAGGCGTATATATTAAATATTAAAAATACATTTTTAAACAAATAATTTCCGAAATTCGAAATATATAAGTGTTTATACTTTTTAATTGCAGAAACATCGTTCTGAACTCAATGGAAGTGGTTTTGAGTCCAAATTCCTTCGTACGCAAAAAGTAGCATTTTTGACCTTTATATATTATATATATATATATATATATATTTCATAGCGACCTTTCTAAATTTTAATTTTGACATAACTTACGACTTACAAACTGAAATCTAAATTTCTTAAATTCATTATAAAGATATCATCGATACGGTTCTAGCGTTTCTTGTTTCGTCTAATTTTGACTTATAATGAATTTTATATATTTTTCCAAAGTTGGAAAACGAATTTTGAAATTACTGCGCCATTTCGGGCTCGGAATGGAATTAATATAAATTTTAAAGTCTTACTACAAATAAAATAAAATTTTCATCGTGATTATTTAAAATAAATTATTTTAAATATCAAAAACTCATTAAAATTACTTAAAATAAATTTTTAAATTTACCCCAAAATTCAGGTTTGTTACAGGCGAAGTCCCATTCCCTTTCACTATCCTTGTGAGGTATGTTGTCTTTCATGATTTGCTTTACCATATCCACGATATATTCCTTCGAGTTGTGTCGTTCCGAACAGCGGACTTCGATCTTTTTTCCGGATGCTCGTCGTGGCGAGCGATCGCGATTAGCGGATCTAGGTCTTTTACTTCCACTATGGAAAGGTGCCCCTTGACGGGACTTGCAACTCGTCGGTTATTTCGATCGGAATGGTTTTTAGCTTTCAACTTTGAGTCTTCGACATTAGCGTCGTCTTTGTCAACAAGTCCTTCCAAATTGTCATTACGACCGGAGGATGATGAAATTGCATTCTCTTCAAGGTTAATATGGATTTTTGGAGAAGGATGGGGATTTGTTTGAGCATTTAGGAGAGCACTCATTCTATCCATTAAAGCTTGATTAGCATCCAATAGAGTTTTATTATCACCGACTTAGGCTTTGTTAGAGGCTTCTATTCGTTGACTCAAGTTAGTGACGACGGCATCTATTTCAGCCTTGGTTACTCCGTCTCCACTCATTGATTTTTTTTTCCAACTTCAAAGCGGTTGGTAAGTGGAGTAGTTTCATTTTTAGCAACATTGTCGATTTCTTTAATGGTTTTGCTTGTAGTCTTCTTAGATTCTGCAATTATTTCGGATAAGGCTTTGAATTTGGAAGAGAGTTCGTCGATTGGCCTAGATCTTAGACTTGTAGGATCTATGGTAGAAGTAGGCTTAGAACTTCAATAGTAGGCTCTTAAGATTGAGAGAAAGTGCAAATGCGGCCCCACAATTGGCGCCAAATGATAAAATCCAAATTGGATCTCAACACCAAAGGTACGTAAACCGTACTTCACCAATATGGTTAGAAACTAAAAGGAGTCACAATCGCAAAAATAAGAGGGAAAAAGTAAGTAAAAACACAAGGATTTTAATAGTGGTTAGATCTAAAATAGATCTATGTCCACTTTGGTAAGGATTCCATTATCATGAAGAAATTTACATAGAGCATCATCTCATACATCTCATTTATTTCACTTGTTCACTCTCTTTATGATGATTTCCCACTTTATACTCTCTTTCCGCTTTAGATCTCACTTGAATTCGAGAAGGAACGGATTAGATCTCGTGATTAGATAATCTTCCTTGATTCCATCATGAAGTTAGTATTAGATCCGAGCTTTAAAGAGGTGTAATGGCAGTTGGACATCACTTGGATTGAATTGGAGTGAGAATTAATGGTGTTTGGAGAAGATGAGATCCACTTGATGTTGGAGCAAGAAGGAGTGAGCTTAGGAAGCTATTAATGGAGCTTGACAAGCTTTGGAATGGTGGAAAACCGAAATGACAGCCCTTCGGGGTGGCTTAGATCGGTCCCTTGAAGTGTGGTAAAATGGGGTATCTATAGGAGAAGTTTGGACCAAGTGGCGAAGTTGTAATTATGGTATGCAGAGTTTAGGTCGTTCATAGAAGTATTCACAAAAATGCCATTGGGTGACAGCTGGTAATAGTTACTTTACAGTTGTACACAGCTGTTGCACCCTACCAAATCATGCACGAGCTACCATATGCGTTTTTGTTGGAGCGAGCGATCCTTTAATGAATAGGCGAACGACCTCACATGTGTCCAAACCTTCCACACTATGCACGACCCATACACTAAGTGAGACAACTAGACTCCACCGATCAATTCCTCCCATCCTATATTATAACATAAAGGAACGAACCATCTCTTTCTTCACATATAAACCTGCTCATTCATTCAAAGATCTGTTTGACCCCTCAGCGTGATTGGTGAATGACCAGCATGTTGCTCGAGACTGAAATGAAGTGCTCAACCGAGATCCTTCAGAAAGTGCTCGAGCGGAGGTTCTTCAGCATGGTGCTCGACCCTTCCACCTTGCCTTGCTCGACCACTCAAGTGAGTGGTGTTCGACCATGGAGACTGCTCGATCCTCACACCTACAGGACGTGCCCGACCAGTGGTGATGCTGTGCGACCTGCCCGACCGGATCTTTCTCGACCATACCCGGGTGATGCCGCTTGACTCAAGCCAAGACTGAACTGCTGATCGTCCCGAGGTGAAACTGTTGACCGACCCGTGGCTATTGTACGACCAGAACTGGTAGGTGTTGCTCGATCCTTAGTTAGCTGTAGAGAAATCTAGTTGAGTGCATTTGTACTGTTCGACAAAATGCTTGAATGAGTTTTTGGTAGTTAACAGGATGTATTTAAGAATTTTTCTACTTATGCTGTCATGAATTATTTTCAAAAAATGAAAAATCATAGAGGACAATTATAAGTCTATTTCAGTATTTCTATGTAGCTTATCAATTTTATTTAAACTATATTTCAATGTGCTACTGATGTTTAAATTTTGTACTTTTTGATGTTATATTAATATTATGACCCCCTCCCCATTTGAATTTTCTACATCCGCCACTGGTATGATCATGTACGAACTCCGATTATGTTGAAAATGGATATCGTGCTATGGTTTGACATTCCAGACACAATGAAACTTGTTTCATCGAAATCCGAGTACGTTTACAAAAATAGCGCTAGTTTCAGTCCAAATTATTTATTTATTTACATTTTTATTTGCATACACTCAAAAATAATTCTAATTGGGTGAAACTTGAAATTTAGCAATAATTAGCCATTTTGGGTTTAATAAAATTTATTTCGTTAAAATCCGAGGTCGTTTGAAGAATATCTTTTTTCAAAGGTCTAAATTAAATCGATATAAATCAATTTCAAAACAATTCAATATGATAATAAATTATTATTATCGGATATACTCTAATAGGATTGATATAACTTCAAAATAAAAGAGTTTAGATTTTAAATTCAACATTCTAAATTCTAAGTTAAAACGATATAAATTTTATTAAAAATCCTTTATATTATTATTAAATAAACCGTTATGGTTTATAAACGATTCCATAGCGACTTTTTGAAATTTTGACTTGAATATAACTAAAAATCTACAAGATGGAATTTCACTTTCTCTTTCAGTAGAAAATTATTATCCAATAGATCAGGACGATTCTCATTTCAAAATATTCTGACTTATACTAGATTATGTATATTCATTTGATGTTCAAAATGTAAAACTACGAACTACCACGATACTACAGGCTCATTTTAAATTAAATTATAAATTATACATTCAAACATCGTTTAATAAACGAATTTGTTATTATAATTCAAATATAACTCAATTAAATGCTTTCGTATTGTCAATTCACGCTGCATTGCAAATCCAACTAATTACGATTATTTCATAATTAAATATATTTAATAACAAAACATTTAAAATAATTGAATTTGAGTTATTGAATTTAAAATCAATTTTAAATATTCAACTAGACAGTTAAAAATCTAGGTTGTTACATATGTGATGCACTGAAAATTCATATTTTAAATGCAAGTTAGAGTACTTGCATTTCATTACCATTAGTATTATGCATCACAGAAAAAAATTAGTCTACGTGTAAACTAATATATCCCATAATAATTAATGCATTTTACATAAGGAGGGGGGTTACGCAATATCCCTATAAAAATACCTTATATGGACGGTGGTTTGGATCTATCTATGAATTGTTATACATTTTTTTAAGTTCAGTATGCGGGAAAACATGCATAAAGTATCATACTTCACATGGATATTATAGACGCGTGGAATATATATATATATATATATATATATATATATATATATAAACACTGGTGGAATGATATATAGAAAAATAGTGTGAAGGACAAATTTAACAAAAAAATTATCCATAAGGACAAGGGGCAAAAAATTTAACCAGAAGGACAAACTTTAATGTAAAGTATGAAATGATTATGGTTAAAATTTTAGCCTCTTGTCCTTATGGATAAATTTTCATTGGGTTTGTCCTTGTACCTAAAATTCCCAATGATATAATATTCATGTTAATACACTTGACAGTACAAATGTATGTAAAGATTCCAATGCAACTAGGGAGTCAATGCCGGATCATCTATCGTCATCCTTAAGCCTAAGTCTCTATTGATAAAAACATGACTTTGCTTGCTCAGAGGATTACCATGTCCTTAATAATAAATGTAAATTTCAAATCCCGTAAAAACAACCTTGGTAATGTTGAAATTACACACATGCTTTAAATGCTTAAGGTAAATCAACAAAAGAATATAATATGAGACTTTTTTTATATTAACATACTATGTGTAGACACTTGGTTGAAACTACTATCATTAACATACTATGTGTAGACACTTGGTTGAAACTACTATCATGAATAAAGCCATGATAAGCATGTAGTTGAGAGGTTATGAAGATATAAGATAGATTTTTACCATAAAATATACCAATGAAAAAGTATGCCCCAGATAAGTGATATTACTATTCAAACGAATAAAAAACTGAATAATCTAGATAATATTGCAAAATCCTATACAAATAAAATTAATTATTTTAGCAAAGCTAAGCCGGCTTTTATAGTAGCCGCAACCATTTCCATTATAACGAATAATGAATGCAAGTTAAAATAGGAGTCAGAAACTTTGTCTGACTACTACACTAGCTGGATTAAAGTGTCAAACGCACTATACAATGAAAGAACAGGAGTAAAGTAAAGTGCTTCAATTACTAAGAAAATATGCAAATATGCACTAATCTCCTGAGGTCGTGGAGGAAGAATATGATCAAGAAAATAAAATAAATTATTTAAAATAGAAAATAACAACATTTGAAGGCACTTTTAAATATGGTTGTTGGAAATAACAATACTTGTCACTAAAAATACATAACAATTGCATATGAGTAATTATAAATCACATAGGTTGTATAACAAATGTAATTGACAAAAATGAAAGAAATCGCTTGGTATAACACAATATGTAGACTAATTACCACTAAAGTATCTTTAAACTTTTCAAATTTAACCTAGGTTATTTCGAAACTGATGATAAATGAGAATTAATCTTGAAAATGCATAAACCAGGTTTATTGAAAACTTCTATGAAGGATGAACAATACATTTTTCACGAATTTAGCCACATAGGTAAATTTATACTAGAAATCAATAAGACATACATGAATTAAGAATATGTATTGCAATTTAAATTTAGGAGATGAAGTTAAAAAGGAAAAATCTATATAATGAAAATTGAGAAGGAATACGCATTCAAGTGTTAATCCGCCTTTTTTGAACATAATAAACTTGTTACCATTGAGACAATGCACATTAATAATTACAACAAAGTTGAAATAATTTTGTTCATATAATAAATATAAATTGTGAATTGAATGCTAGTCTATATTAAATAATTTGACGTCTCACTCCAAGGCCGTAAAATAAATTCATGCTATATAGGAGCAGATTAGAATTTGTTTCGATTATATCTCAATTATGATAATTGCAACAAAAGTGCATCACAAACAACTAAGCCCAACAATAGATAAACGATATAAAGGATTGTTTACCACATGAGAAATTAAACTAACTCCTAAGAATACAATATAAGAGCATCTCCAACGGTTGCTCAATTCAATCCCTGAATTCTGAATTTGGAGACAAAAAGCACACAACAGCCATTACGAGTAGTAATATTCAAGTAAATATTATGGGGCCAATTCTGAATTTGGAGTTAGCCCCGCGAGCTGATTTTATCGGCTCGCGATGTCGCGAGCCTAATAAATCGGCTCGCGACGTAATTTTTTTCATTTCTGTTGGTTCCAATACGTAATATTCAGCTGAATATTACGTGTTGTAATATTCATACCATGAATGTTTTTAGAGATGCTCTAAGTTATATTACCTTTTTAATCCATGTTATAATTTATTACTTGGGTCGAAATTACAATGAATTATTATATGACTATCAAAGAAAATTAACACAGACTTAATGGTCAAAAACAAATGCACTATAGAACTTACACTCACAAGTGTTATTTTGTTTGTATAACGCCCGTTGAGTTTTGGTAATACAATATTATATGTTTTTATGACTCTACAAGAATTTAGTAATATAAGATTAAAAATTCTTATTATTTGTTATTTGCATAAGTAGTTATGCCTTATATACCCATTCTAAACTATTTATGATATGGCATAGCTGTATATAGTTATGCACTAATCAAAAACCACTTAGACAAATTAAGGTACCTGTGTGATGTGCTTCACCTGCAAGCTAGGAATTCTAGACTTTGTACGGTTAGGTATATTTGTATGGCAATGTTCTGATAATATAATCATATAAGTTCCTATACATATTACCAATGTGGTCTAGTTTGTTTTCAAGTTCCAAAAAAGTTAATGCCTATCATATACATAAGTAATTATCTCTTGCATGCTCACACTAAAAAATTCACGATGTATCATTGCTCAATGTACTTATGCACCAATTAAATTTCAGCTACACAGATAAAGGTATTTGTTGACATTATAGATTCAAATATTGTTTGAAGAGGAAAGTAATCATTACTTGATTTCATTATCAATTAATTTGATTTATATGGGAGGAAAGATACTAATTATATTACCCATCAATCAACTAATCAGTGAGGTACAAAACAGGAAAGATATCTATTTTTAATTGATTGATTTTATAATGGAAAGAAATAGAAGGTATATTTTGGAAATTTTTTAGGCCCAATTATAATATTTGATTAGGTCTTGTATTTGCCTATATAAGCAGCTTATAGGTTTGGATTATTTGTATTGTAAGAGGGAAAAGGTTATTTCTTTTGCTTGGGATTGAGATATCTTCTAAATATTAGTTTTTTTCTTGTAATCTTTTGGTGGTTTAATAAAAGTTTTTGTTTTGATGGAACTATTTTGTCATTATTTTTCTTTACTTCTTACCTCTTCTAAAATCTTATTGTGTAGAGATCCTTGGGAAATTCCTAACAATTGGTATCGGGGCCTTCTTCACAAATTTTTGAAGAGAGCTTGAATATGGAAAAAATAATTGTTGAAAAGTTTAATGGGGGAAATTGGGGAGTATGGAAGGTGAAGATGGAAGATTTTCTTTATCTTAATGATCTTCACCAACCATTAGAGAATAATGGGGAGAAACCTAGCAACTTATCTGAAGAGAAATGGGAAACTTTGGATAAGAAGGCTGCTGCATCTATTCGGTGTTTTTGGATAATTCAGTGTCTCACATTGTTTCTAATGAAACATCTGCTTATGCAATATGGAAGAAATTGGAAGGAGTTTATGCAAAAAAAAAAAACTCCGTAATAAATAAAGCTCTTCTTATGAGAAGATTGGTGAATTTGAAGCTTAAGGAAGGTGGATCAATTGGAGAGCATCTTAATGATTTTCAGGAAATTGTAAATCAATTGGTTGCCGTGAATTTCAAGGTGGATGATGAAACACAAGATTTAATGTTGATGAGTTCATTACCAGAGAGTTGTGAAACGCTTGTTGTTGCATTGAACAACTAAAATTTAGATGGAGTCGTTTCAATTGTTTCAGAGGTTAGTAGCTTAATTAATGAGGAGATGCGAAGGACGGACCTTATGAAAGGTAAAGATGAGGAGGCAACAGAAACTGGAACTCCAATTGAAAAGACTTATATTGCAAGGAGGGTTACTCAACGAAATATGGAAAGACAATCAAACATGCCAGATATGAAAAGGGAATACATTTGCTTTTACTACGACAAACCTGGTCATCAGTTGAGATTGTGTCATAAGCTTAAAAGGGACAAGGAGAAGATAAAGGCATTGGAAGAAGGGCCGGATGAACAAAATAATAATAATAATACTAACGATGATGAGGTGAATTTTGGTGAGGAACTTGAAGGCAATGTTTTATGTGTTAATGAAGGTGAATGAAAAAATTGGATCTTTGATTCTGGTGCATGCTTCCATATATACAATCATAAAAATGCATTCATTGAATATAAAGAGCAAGATGCTAATGTTGAATGCACTAGTGGTGAAAAATTATGTGTTAAAGGGATAGGTTCTGTTAGATTAAAGATACATGACGGAAGGGTGATGAAACTCACGGAAGATAGATATATTCCAGAAACTACAAAGAATCTTATTTATGTAGGACAATTGGAAGCAAAAAGCTGAAAATTTTCAACTCAAGGTGGCGTCACAAGGGTTTGGAATGATAATATGGAGGTGTTGCGCGCTAAAAGAGATAGCAACAATATTTACAAAATACTTGGAAAGACAGTAGAGAATGAAGAAAGTTCTCATTTTATAGATAAAGGGAGAAATTTGTCTGAGTTAAGGTGGAGCCGACAACGTAAAGCCACAAAGCCTGCACGGAGGCCATTGTGGTATTACAAACATTTTTGAGATCATTTTTTTGGTGGTACATCTAACAAGGAAGATGCACTTTTGCAGGCGATAGTTGGGTTTTTAATGTGGTTTTGCTTTGAGATTGATGATCGTTGGAGATACGTGATATTTGAATCAAGGTGGAGTATTGAAATTGTAGATTCAAATATTGTTTGAAGAGGAAAGTAACCAATTACTTGATTTCATCAATCAATTAATTTGATTTGTATGGGAGGAAAGATAATAATTTATTGTCAAACAATCGATTAATCAGTGAGCTACAAAAGAGGAAAGATAACTATTTTTAATTGATTGATTTTATAATGGAAAGAAATAGAAGGTATATTTTGGAATTTTTAAGGCCCAATTAGAATATTTGATTAGGTCTTCTATTTGCCTATATAAGCAGCTTATAGGTTTGGGTTATTTGCATTGTAAGAGGGAAAAGGTTATTTCTTTTGTTTGGGATTGAGATATCTTCTCAATTTTAGTTTTTTCCTGTATTCTTTTGGTGGTTAATAAAAGTTTTTGTTTTGGTGGAATTATTTTGTCATTATTTTTCGTCACTTCTTATCTCTTTTAAAATCTGATTGTGTAGAGATCCTAAGAAAATTCCTAACAATGTTCATATGATGTACATCACTATACATATAAAAAAATTCACGTTCTTGATAGCTTAGAGGAAATATTGTTGAAAATTAAAATGATGCTTTAGAAAATGAATTACAATACGAAAAAACAATAATCCAATGAGAGAAAGAATGTGTTATTCTGTTTATTGGCTAATGCAACAGAAATGACTCAACCATTATTGCAATGAAAGATTGAGATGTTGATGATCCTTCCACCATCATAAATAATTTGGTCATATCAATTACGTTTTGTGAACAATTTTTTTTCTTTCCAATTTGATAAACATTGTGTATTGTAATTTGTCAATAAGATAAAATATATCTTGAATAGAGGATTTTCTTTTTAAGGACAAACTTTGGAAAAAAAAAATGGTATAGTATAGGAAGTTTCAAAATTAGGGAGAATGACACATTTACATTAAAGGTGGATTTCAGGGGGGGCACTAACCTTTTCCCATTTACACTATCATTTGGCCTTCTCACTAAATTCTAAATTTTCCATACTTTCCACCAAATTTTTTTTTATTAAGTTTGTCCTTCTCCATATTTTCCACTTTTGAATAACCTTCAAGAAAAGATAGTAAGAACATATCCTTAATGTTAAATATAATTTATTGTCAATGTGAAGGCATACAACATTCCCATTATAATCAAGGTCTAAATCAGCAACTAAAAAAATGTAAATTCTATTAAAGTTATAATTAATATAAGTTTGCATTAATAAAGACTATGAAAAAAAAATTAATAGAAGATATATGCATCAGTTGCCTCCGATGTTATATATGTTCGCTTCTTATTATACTTTATAAAGAAATGAAATCAAGGATATTTCAGTTAACCTAAAGTAGGTTCACAAAGTTAGTTAAAAAATGCATGTCAAAAAACAGTAAGATTAAAATTGTAGAAAATGATGACAAAGCAAGAGGAGCACACAGAATGCTTTACTTACCAAATATCACTTAAAATATGCTCAAAATAAAGGCATGTTTGAAATTTGATTTAGAAGGTCATGAAGATCTATTACGGTATAGAGACATTTACTTATTCAGTGCATATTTTTGTTCTTGCTTAATACTGTAATCAACATAAGCTAGCATTAATCCTTTTGCATTTTTAATTATATAGTACGAAGTTGCGTGAAGTAATTTTGAAACCCATTTTGCTTCATTAATGATATATCTTTACAAGTTCATACATATTTTAAAAATGTTGAAAGCTAGTGTAAAGCATAAAAAGTAAGTTAACAAACAACTCTAATTATTATAACTATGATTCACTTATAAAAATCAATATCTTCAACTCTCTACCATTATATACCATATCCTATATTAGTGCCTATATTTCAACCATTAAATTCTAATTGTATTTTCTACAAAAAAACACAATGAATTGCAATCAAAATAAAACGCCCCAAATACGGAAGAATTAGAGAAAATGCCCCTTGGCTAATTCCATTCCATCTAAAATAGAAATATTTTGCATTGGTGACCAAATTAGTATATTTTAGAAGAATACAGAATATTTTATTTGATTCCTTTAGCTAAAATAGGACATTAACACACACACACTCACACACACACACACAAAAACAAACACACACACACACACATACACACATATATGTATATAGGGATTTTTAGACACAAGGACAAAGTCAACCAAAAGTTTAGTCATAAGAAGAAGAGCCTAAAATTTTAGCCTTGAGGACAAATTTTAGTGTAAAGGGAGGAATTTAGGGGCCCACTATAATTTCATACTTTACACTAAACTTTGTCGTTATGGCTAATTTTTTTCCTTTAGTAGTTTTGGCTACAAAAATTCTTCATTTGTCCTTCACACTATTTTCCTTATATATATATATATATATATATATATATATATATATATATATTGGTACGAATCAAATATCAACTCTTCATTTTTTAAACCAACCATTAGATTGTACAACTTTCTAACATAAAGTTTGCATATTAACATCTTTAATAGACACGCAAGTAAAAAAAAAGTTAGAAAAATTAACTTGTTGTTCAGAATTCAAAATTTAGTAGCATCTGGGCAATCCTAAAAACATCCAGAGGAATTGCTTAAAAACTTCAGCATAGCATTTCCCAAAATGACGATGAATTACTCCAAATGGAGCATTCTCTTACCCTTATCTAATCAAAGCAAATAAAGTCTAATCAGGTCAGCGGGTTATGTTTTCTAAATTAATCATCATAGTATTAGCTCAACCATGCTTTAATAACGCACCAAAAAGCTTAGATTAAGAATTTGGACTAAAACTAAATGCATAATACAACATATTACCTAATAAAAAATTCTATTAATGCTTGTTAAAGGAAGATCGGTTTTCAGAATAAGATTTTATTTTATTTCTGTTAACTCGAAAATTGGTTATTTCAAGTTAAACACTCAAATGATTGAATTTCACAGAATACTTAGCAAGCTAGAATAATATAATACACATAAAGTTAAAGATACACAAGAAATTATAGTGGTTCGGCGATGAGCCTACGTCCACTTTTGGTAATCTTTTGTTTATACTGTTAGATTACAAGTTATAGTTGTTTTTTAGGATAAGAAATGTGGAGAGAAAGGAGTTGTTCTCATTTTTGCAGAGTTCTAATGCCTGAAGAGGAAAAAAAATGTCCCTTGAACTGTCCAAAATCCAGTTATCTATAAGTGATCCCAGATCTGATTCGACTGGACACGTGGAAGCGTCCCTAGAGCAGTAGAAGTAGTGGGGTACTGGAAGAGGTGGAAGTAGTGGGGAATGAAGATCCCCCTTCCGGTTTGACATTGTCGAACTGGGCGGTTCGACATTGTCGAAATGGGTTGGTCGATTTGGGGGGAACTTCTCCCATGCCTTACCCTTTCAAGCTCTGGCCTAGCTGCGTGAGGTGGGACCTACGTCGAGCAGAGTTATTCTAACCGAAGTGAAGTGTTGAGATGGAGTAGCAACGAGTTTCTTGGTCGAATCAGAACCATCGAAATGGATTCCAAGCAATCTATTTTCATGTGTTAAATAGCCTTTCCACATTGATTACACATACTCGAGCTCGCTAAGAACATCCCTAAGCCTCGGGCAGTTCGGTAGATGGAAATCCATGATGTGAGAGCCTTGCAAAAAAGGGTCAACATCTTTTGCTGGAAGACGTGCTTTGGATGATCAAGAAGTCCATAAGTCCCAAGAAACAAATGTTCACACCGGATCACAATATTGGAAAACCAGAAATTCATCCTTACACCGGACCATATTAACCAAGAATCAGAAATCTAGAATTCTAGAGAAGTCTAATGATCTCACCAGATCGTATTATAATTTTCATGGGCATTGTTGTGTCATGTCGATGATCCAAACCTCATCGGACTCTTGCCAAATAGTAACTATATACAGCGGTCCGTAGCCATATAGGGATCTTGCTAAATGTCTTAACCACATAGTGACAATATTTGATAAAAATAATAGGAAGCATTTAGCCATCACATCCTGTGATTCCCCTAGTACTTCTATAGGCCTAATATAACATATAAGATGGACGCTTGGATCTTTCCTTCTGTCATGAGAATCCAACACTGAAAATTTAGAGTCTGATGGGTTCCTTAAGCTTCAAAAGTTTTATGTAAAAGGACTCTGCTGCACATTATCCATGCCTGGTTCGATATGCCACAAGACTTGTCGAATAATTTCAGCAACTCTGTTGTTGCCTTCGTTGAGCAACATCCTCCTCTCATCATTGCATGCCCCTGGGGCATCAAAATGGTCCAAATTGGCATTCCTAACACTAGTTGTCAAGTTTGTCATAACGGCCAATAGATTCCTAGAGGTAGTTGTTGTTGCCCCCTGTTAACTCATATTCCTCTCCGAAGCTCAAGGTCTTTCAGTACGTGCTTCATTCCTTGGCTTTGAAATCTAGTTTGCATCTGCATGCGATGTTGGATCCCGTAGGATTTCAAAAGAAATGAGTACCTAACCTTCATCTCTACATGGTCGAGCCGAATTTCTTGCTCGCTATGTTCTAGCCAGTGGCGTTCTGTTTATTGTTCCCCTAAGTGTGGGAGTGGCGCTGCTCGTTCGCTACGGCCCGCTCCATCTCCTTGTGTTTGGCTTTTCAATTGCGCTAATATCTCTCACATTGTGGCCTCCTATTGTTCAAAATTTGTTTGTAATCCACCTATAGCTTCATCCATTTCCTCCCTTGTTAAGTAGACAGAGGGATTCCCAGTAGAAGATGCCTCTTGGCCTTCTTCGTCTCTTCTCGCATGATAAGTATCTTTCTTCCTCTTGGTGATTTGAATCCTTTCTATTCCCAAAACTTTTTAAACGTTGAGTGCATGCGAGCCCCCCTTCCTGGCGCATAAAATATTAACTCGGAAATTAATTCTTTCAAGTTAACTCGAAATGGCATGAGCCTACATCCACTTTTGGTAATCTTTTGTTTATACTGTTATATTACAAGGTACAATTGTTTTTACAGCAAGAAATTTGAAGAAAAGGAATTATTCTCATTTTTGCAGAGTTCTAGTGCACGAAGAGGAAAGAAGGTCCCTAGAGATGTCCAAAATCCAGTTATTTATTGGTGAACCTAGATTTGGTTTGACAAAGACACGTGGAAACATCTCCAGTGTAGTAGAAATAGTGGGCAGACCATGTATGGGGTACTGGAAGAGGTGGAAGTATTGGAGAATGAATTTCTGTAACAACCCATATTTTGATAACGTGTGATAACCATAAATCTAGGCAGAATTAAATTTTAAAATAAGAACCAAGGGAAACGGGTTGCGCCTTGCGTTCGTCTCGGAATTCTGCTTGGAAAAGAGTCCGAGTTTGCAAGAATCGGAGTCCTTATGAGGGAGATATGACCCTCCGAAGTTTCAGGAATTTTCAGAATCAAAAACAGCTCGAATTCGAATTCAAAATTCGAATTTCAAACGCAGAACAGACTGGGCGGGAAATTTCCCGCCCAGACCGAGGTCGACTGGGGAGTCGACTAGGCAGTCGACCCCCCCAGACCAGGTCGACTGGGCTGTCGACCTGGGTGTCGACCTGGTCCCCGAGCCCATTTTTGGGCCAGTGTTCGTTCTGATGTTTCTAGTCCGATTTCTGTCCAGATTCATCTGCCTAAACCTATTTAAACAGCCCCAAACCTAGCCTTCTCTACACACAATTCTATTCTGCTTCTACTCTGCCTCTGTTCTAAATAAAAATAAAAATGGCGTCGCTACTCTGTTGGAATCAAAACTAGAAGCTAATCAACATCAACCTAAGCAACTCAATTCAAACTAGAGATTAAAGCTTCTGCAACGATCCTACGACAATTTCTGTTCTTTGTTCTCAAAAACCACGATCTGTAAGCCCCAGTTACTCTTAGATCTAAACTCTAAACTTAATATAGACATGTGTAAATTGAAGTTGAACATAAACATGATAACTACTTGAGACCTACTCTTGTATATCTTTGATCTATGACTATTCCTTTTTGATCTATTATTTTAGTTCTACTCTTGTTCACCCTAGATCTATTCACCGTGAACCCAGTACCGTTCATATTGAACCTTGATTTGTGGAATACTTATAAGAACTTGATTTAGGGGCCTGTTCATGTCATAACCTAAACCCTATCATTATTTTAACATGCCTGTGATGTCGTGATGGTGAAACTATTGCTAGTCACAAGTTTAGGATTATCATCTTATGTCATTTATAGCTATGTTTATCACCCTATTTTGGTATGATCATATCTCAAGTTACACCATGCTTGCCGTGAAATCACCTTTGCCACTTTATACCCATCCTTGTTATGTTATTCCCTAGTTACATCTATTGCCTTGATTCGAATTCACGAGCGTTGGGGATGCGATTTGGGTAGTTTAGGAAAACCTGAATTTAGTATGAACTTGAAAACATGAATATCGTTATAACTTGAGCTTGGATAGGAACATGAACTTGACATGAAATTATACTTGAAAATATGAATTTGGGACATGACACTTAGATAACTTGAATGTGACCAACTCGAGGTTGGGTTGAGTCTGCAGTATAAATCTGCCCGGAACCGCCCGGCGAATCCAGTAACTGCAAACGATAGGACCCAATGTGAGTAGTTGGTCATATCGCACTCGAAACCCGAGGTTAGACTAGGTTATGGTGTAAAACTGTCCGGACCCGCCCGACACATCCAGTAACCATAACCAAGTCTAATGTGAGAGGTTAGGGGTGCATTAAGTAAATTAATGCCACTGGATAAGGTTAAGTCATGGACCACTTGAATATACTTAACCAATTTGACACGTTGATTTGATAGGGTTAAGTCATGAACCGCTTGAACACACTTAACCAACCTGACACATGATTCGTAGGACTAAGTCTTGAACTAGAACGACACACTTAGTCAATTTGACATGACACGTAGATGGGGTTAAGTCTTGATTTTAAATGACAACTTAACCTGCTGAACGAAACCCTAGTTACGCGGTCCTTTTCAGCAGTAACCCACTAGATGTATCACGGTACCCTGGGACTAGGCAGGGTGGGGCACGATTGCTAGGCTAATTGTAAGCGACCAGAACGACGGCTGAGTTGGTGCGCCATTGTAGGTTCAGGCGGACTAGGGTCATGCACTTAGTCCGGAGTTAAAAAAGCAGGCATTGGGCATTAGTAGGATTATCTGTGCATTCTTGATTCGTGTCGGTGGTTGGCACCCTAGGGCTTGATACACCTTATGGTGGACCTAGCACAGGTGACTACATTCGTGATAGGGCCGTATGACACAGACACACGACGAGCTAGACTTGTAGGGAGCCGATCGACTAGATCATGCCGTTGGACCCCGAATTGGGTCACTTCACGACATTGGGCCAAGGGATTATTTCTTGATTTATAGTTGACACGGGATTAGTATACCAGTATAGTTGGTATGGCGAACCTTGAATACGCAATGTTAGACTTGAGTTATCTTGTTAGCTTTGTTATCATGTCAGACTTATCATCATTCCTATGTTTAATTCCAGTATATTCATGTCTTGTTAACTTTACTAGTTTCTATGCTGATAGTCACTATGGCTTACCAGTCTTTTTTACTGACCCGTTTTCTTTCACCTCTTTGTCTTTCGTTCCCCCCCCCCCCCCAGGTTCTCAGGGAGGAAACTCTAGCTCTTAGCTTGGACTTTGCTTGCTTTCTGACAGCTCACGTACGGTTTGGTCTTGAGCTATGCTATGGCTGCACTCATGCACTTTTTGGGGAATAATATTTTATTTATGTTGTTTTAAGTACTTTGCTTCTTTAGAACTTGATGTAATGAAATAATGACTTGACATTTTGATGTAAGAGGTTTTGACTCAATTTTTCAGTAATGAGATTTGGTTTTAAAGTTTATATCCGTTGCTTTATGCACTCTATTTTATCTATGTTCTGTCTTGTGTTACCTCTGTGCCTGTTTACTAGATAATACCCCTCCAAAACTAGGGCATTCCCTTTGTGAGTGACCCTAGCGGAGGTGGGGTGTTACATTTGGTATCAGGGCAGAAGGTTACCAGACTGGGCAAAAATTTTAAAAACCTTCTGAAACTATTTTCAAAACCCTTTATAAAGAAGCATTTTTCAAGAAAAGTTTATTTTGAAAAGGCTGTTCCCCAAAAGCCATTAGCACTATCCTTTGTTTCCTTGTTTGAATCTCTTTCCCTTTGTTTTCTCCATCTGTAGTCGCAGTAGCTTTACCTGCGGCTAATCTTCTTTCTAGCTTTGTAGAGGGTTTTCCGTACGATGGAGGTAGTTTTCGTGAGGCTTGTTAACATGTTATATAGGAAAGGGATGAGTGATAAGAATGAAGATAAGGCGGATGAGTCTGCCGAAGTGGTTGAGCCAAGCATCCTTGAACGCGTAAAAGTGGAAACATTGAGGCGAGTTCCGATTTGTGTCTTAGGAACGGAGATCTAGGAGCTAAGGAATCGAGAAGTCAAGCTAGTTAAAGTACAGTGGAGTGAAGCCCAAGAAAACGCAACTTGGGAAATCGAAGGAAAGATACGTGCGCTATACCCATTTCTCTTTGAGGGTACATTCTCGATCTATTTTCCTATAAGTTTACATACCTTTCTTTTGCTATCCATGTTTGTCTTGTTATCTTCTCGATCCTGTCTTGAGAACCTTAGGTAGAATCCTATAAATGTAAACATGTATTTGAAACATGTTATGCTTGATGTTTACGAATGGTTGCAAGTGGTTGCAAGTGATTGCTCGTGGTTTCATAACACACATTAGGCACTAGATCGGCTCAGACACATTTTCATATTGCATATGCATGAGTGTTTATACTTATTTATGGATGAAATTGAATGTGTTATCATATGAATGTTGCATATGGATGAATGTTTGTGCACACATATAGTGCTTACGTGACTAGGATTATTTGCATACATGTTGGATTCATGACACTAAACATATTTTGCATTAGAAAGATCAATCAGGCCTGATCATTTGCATTAGATAAGGAACATGTAATAACCCGGAAATGCGAGCCAGTTTAAAATTTTTATTTTGGCAATTTTAGCGAATTTTGAATATTTATAATAGATTATTTTAAAATAATATCGACGAAAACTTATTTGGAATATATCTAGAACGTATATATTATATACGTCGTCGTTAGAATATAAACAATTATATATAATTATAAAAGGAATTAAAAATGGCGCGGTAGTTCGATAATTCGATTTCAAACTTCAATTGAATGTACCGGGTGCAAAACAAACCGGATTTTAGCGAAACTGAAAACATTAGGATCTAATTGGGAATATCTTTTCAACGAATCCGGAAAATCGAAATTTCATAGCGGGAATCAAAAGATATCTCCAGTTGAAAATTCTGAATAGTCGCTATGGAATTCGGGCCCTTAAAAATGGGAATTTTGCAAATGACTTCGGATTTCGACGAAACAACTTTTGTTGGATCCGTGATGTCAAATTATTGTTAGATTTCAAATTTCATAATTTTTCGAATCAATATGTGAGCGTGGCAAAGGAAAACGCGTTTGACTAGTTTTAGTTAATTTTAATCGACTGGAAAATGGCCATTTTTCCAGCGGTCTCAGAATTCGACGAAACTAGTTTTGTTAAGACCGTATCGTCAATACGAAGCTAGAAAATATTTTTTGGGAATTTTTCGAGTTAGTATGTGACCCCAGTGAATTGAAATGCTCGTTCAAATTCAATATATAGAGTTATATGTTGATTTTAACGAAAACTGATTGTAACGATCGAATCAGCCTACGATACATATCCCATTGTGTTCGAAATGGGGGTAATTAGCTATGGACGACAGGCGGTGGGCCTCGTTTAGAGGTCGTATGAAAAAGTCAACTTTTTGTAAATTAAATAATTAAATAAAACTTCCTCTCTCCTCTTCCTTTATTCATTCTGCCCCCCCCCCCCCCTTCGTTCATTCAAATTGAAATAAAAAAAAACGATCCCCAATCCGATCGACGACCTCACCGCCCATCCCTCCACGTCGCGCCTGCCACCATCGCCCTCCCCAGCTCCGCCTCAGCCTCGCCGACCTCCACCGACAAACGCCCTCCTCCAGGCGCGACTGCGCCTCCCCCATCTCCTCCAGTTCAAGCGCGACTCCCCACGAAACCCCCAACCGCCGAACTCCCTTCACCTGCACCGCAACCCACCGCCATCCAACGGCCGCCACCCTCCCTTTTGCTCCACCTATGCGCCCTCCACACCACTATGGGGCCCCCTGAAATGGAAAAAGAAGGTAAACAACCTTAAATTCTAGTTTTATTTATTTTTATTTATATATAACATTGTGAAAGTAGAAAAAAGGGGGGGTTATATACATAACATTAGCATGATAAAAATATGGTTTTTATAACCAAATAAAATCTGATTTTTATATTATAGAAGTATTAGAGAAATGATTTTTATATTATATAACTAATAAAAATTTGATCTTTATATATGTAGTGAATCAAAAATATGATTTTTACTTGTGTAGAGTATTAAAAATATGACCTTTATATAGTAGAAGATATAAAAATACTATTTTTATATAAGTAGTATATTGAAAATAAAATTTCTATATAATAGAGAATATAAAAATATAATCTTTATATTTAAAAAGGCGAAATCTTTATATAGAAAATAGCGTGATAAAAATAGAATTTTTATCTATATAGTAGCGTTGTAAAAATAGAATTTTTATCTATATAGTAGCGTTGTAAAAATAGAATTTTTATCTATATAGTAGCGTTCTAAAAATGGAATTTTTATCTATATAGTAGTAGTATAAAAATTAGATTTTTATACATTGAATAGCGAAATAAAAATGTGATTTTTATATATGTAGTGGCTACGGGCAAAGAAAGTGACAAAAGGCGAGAACAGTGATGATTTCCTACATTGGAAGCATCGTGGAGTTTGGATAGCTTTGGTGAGAATTTCTCACTCTTCAATCTCTTTTTCCAGTTATATAAATATATACTTGGATGCAGACGGTGTTTAGTAGCACCTGACACCACTGTCCACAGACCATGGACTTGTTTGTTTGGTTGTGTAGTTGGTTAGATTATTTGATTTGAATTTGATTGTTTGTTGAAATGGAATGGATTTGGTTGATATGTGAATGGCGTGGGCCATCACTAGACCGGGGATAAGGCTAGGCCTCGTCCCGTTTCTAGTATCGTGTCGTTATGCCGCCGAAATTTTCTAAAATAAGTTAGAAAAATAAAAATATCATTTTTATTTTGTAAATGAACTGAATAGAAATTCATGTGTTAAAATAAAATATTTTATCGTTAAAAATATAATTTTTAACGTGAAAGTGAATAAATAAATATTCATTTACAAACCGGACGGTTTGTTTATGTACACCTATTTGAAGGATATTGATTGGGACGATAAATTTTACACATCGCCCAACTGCACAAATAAAATCTGTGTTTGATTGTTTGAAACCCCACACGGGTATTGGGATAAAATACGGCATACACTAATCCCAATAATTAGTTGTATATCGATCGATTGATTGACAGGCTGTTATAAGCGTTAGATATCTATATTTGATGCTTATACAGTGTAGCGCACTTTGGATGATGGTTGATTATTTATCGTTGCTATTATATACATGTGTTGTATGGAATCCATATAATTAACTTTATATGGTAATTGATTGGGCCTCATTCCAATTTAGAAAATAAAGAATATTATAAAATAAAGGTTCATGTGTTGACTGTACTCATCCGTTGAGATTAGTCATGGGTTGAACGAAATATTTTTAACAATAAAATCTACATCTTTATCATATAGAAAATTAGAAACTAACTGGAAAATAGATAAGATGAGTGGTCTCTTGGATGTTGATCTGATGTTGGTTTCGGCCTTCGGGGTTAATATTCAGGGAATTGTTCTCTTACTAATTTACGGTTGGGGTCTGATTTGAAATCAAATGATAGATACCATAATTTTTATAAAATATATTAAATAACAAAAATAGTCACGCGTGGACAGTACTCATTCGTTGAGATTAGTCATGTGTTGACAAAAATATAGATTCACATATTGAATAGAATAAATATTCATTTGTTGAATAGAATAGCGGGATTATTGAAATATATTTAAAGCCGTGTTGATTAGAGATGCGCTATTTTGACGCGAACGATATTTATATCGATTATATTCAAATTTGAACTAAATTGAATAGAAAAACGAATTCGAACTGAATTGAATAGAAAAACGAATTCGAATTGAATTGAATAGATAACGAATTCGAATTGAATTGAATAGAAAATGAATTTGAATTGATTTGAATATAAAACGAATTTGAATTGATTTGAATATAAAAGGAATTCGAATTGAATTGAATATAAAACGAATTCGAATTGAATTGAATAGATAACGAATTCGAATTGAATTGAATAGATAACGAATTTGAATTGATTTGAATATAAAACGAATTTGAATTGATTTGAATATAAAACGAATTCGAACTGAATTGAATAGAAAAATGAATTCGAACTGAATTGAATAGAAAAACGAATTCGAACTGAATTAAATAGAAAAATGAATTCGAACTGAATTGTATAGAAAAACGAATTCGAACTGAATTGAATAAAAAAACGAATTCGAACTAAATTGAATAGAAATCGAATTCGAACTGAATTTAATAGAAAAACGAATTCGAATTGAACTGAATAGGTAACGAATTCGAATTGAATTGAATAGAAAACGAATTTGAATTGATTTGAATATAAAACGAATTTGGATTGAATTGAATAGAAAATGAATTCAAATTGAATTGAAATTTGAATTGAATTGAAATGAATTTTAAAACGAATTTATAAGGAAAAATTCAATTTTGATTTGAATTTGAAATGGAAGTAGAAATTGTTTTTAAAACGAATTTAAAACTATTTATAAAGTTTGTTTTAAATAGTAATCGACGAAATATATATTATATATATTATATGTATAATATAATGGCCTGAATAGAACGCGTCGCGCCGCGGCAGTTCGTAAATTTCGACCATTGACTTCGAACGGACATTACGGGAGATCCGACCGTCGGATTCTCCTAAAACCGGAACCGTTGGGTTCGTATCGAAAAGAGCTTTCTTATGAATATTAGAGATTTGAAATCTAACAGTTGGATTTGGAGATACGTCCAAATCAAATTTGGAAAAGGTCGTTGTAAGTGCAGTTCAATGGCCGTTGATGGAAATCGACTGTACGGGCCTTGATAAAATTATTAAAAATAGTAATAATTTGTGTAAAATCATAAGAAATGATTTGGGAAAAATTGGGATGAAAAACTCCATATTTAAAAAGATAAAAATAGATTTTTATCGAAATGAACTAGTTTTGAACTAAAATTAAAACCCATTTATTTTTAAATAAATAATTTGGATTTGAAATGGATTTTAAATAGAATTGATTTGTGGGTTTATCGTGAACGGTGTTTTAAATAACACTAGTTCTTTAACCCGATAATAAATAGAATGTGATTTGGGTTTATCGTGAACTGTGTTTTAAATGACATTAGTTCTTTAACCCAGTAAAAGGAGTTTTAATGAATCCGCAATTAGATTGAAATGTGAATTGATAATTTAAATTATCAAATTTAGAAAGTGAGCGAGAATGGAGTATCACCAATTTTGCTCTAAAGCGATAGTTAAATCTTTAATTAGATTTGAACGTGGAATGGTAATTAATTTTACCGACAACACTGTGGTGTTAAATATGGAGTATTACCAGTTTTGCTTCATGGGATGAATTGGTTGGGATTGGGAAATAAAATAAATAATTACTTCGGTGTGGTTCGCTAATCTCGACTAGTTTGGAAAAACCATAATTTGGTTTGATACGACATCCAAAGGGAGATTAAAGAATAAATTCAAAGAATTTATCTTGGATAAAATTAATGGAAACCTTTCCCTAAGAATTGAGATTTAGAAACTAGCTGTAGGTTAGTTAAGGAGAATGGTTTCCTGGGTATTAATCTGATGTTGGTTTCGGCCTTCGGGGTTATTATTTGGGGAGTTGCTCTCTTACTGATTTACGGTTAGTGACTAATGAATTGGAATGAGGCGTATGTTGTGTTTGTGTAACATTTGTTTTTAATATACGCGGGTTGTTCGGAAAGGCCGGGTTTATACCCATTCTGAATAACCGATTCGACGATAAGTCGAAGATGATGACGGTGGTCGAAGACCGGAAGTCTTCACATCGTTTGGATAATTACTGATGATCCTGATTGGGCTGTACACCCAAGAGGATGGAAATAGTTGGTGGTCGTCCAGACGTACTTGGAGATCGATGGATATGCGAGGAAAGTGCCTCCGGTTTCGTTCAGATCCAGAACAAACTTGTAAATGGATTGTGTGTCTGACATTGGATTTTATTCTGTGTTGATTGATTTCTGTTAAATATATATCTGTTTGGCGGCGGAGAATTTATTCTCTTGCTTAACGCCCTTCTCTAAGACGTACGAGCTTAGAGGTTATATATCGATAGATATCAATCGCATGGCATGAATTGCCTGTGTGGCACGCTGAGTTGCATTGATCAAGGCTTCTGTTGAAAAGCAAAGTCTTGTGGTTGATGATCAAAGCACGACCTACGTGGCATAGTTTTGTGTATAGCGTGGATTCGCGAGCCTCACACCTCGGTATGAGTTAAAAACGGGATACGGACCGTTGGGAGAACACGACGTTTCTTTCTAGCTTTGGTGGTGTCAGTGACTTACCAGCCCTGACATTTATATACTTTTCACCTTTGTGGTTTCTGGAATGAGGTGCCTCGATTATAGGTCCGTAAGGACCGGGAAACGTGTGTTCAGGAATTGCCAATCCTCAAACGTAAGAGAGGACCGGCCCAACCGATCCAAGTGGCTGCCCAGAGTGTGTAGTCCTGAGCATTTGCTAGAGTGTCTCGAAGCGGAGAGGAGCTTGCCCCTTGCCTCGACTCATGATGGAATCCAATTTCCAATACGAGATATTTCGACTTTATTTATAGAGCCTAGAATGGCGACATAGTAGCATGGGATGCTATGCCGTCTATGATTGATATTTATGATTGAAATTGTTTTGACACTATACACTTATTATAGTATCAAATGATTTGTTTTTTTTACGTACCAAGCATGTTTGGCTGTTATAAGGTAAAACCCTATGCTCCGGCATGCGTTGCATTGTATGATGGGACCTGGGTCTTATAATAGCTTCATTTTTCGAAAAAGCATTGCGTTGTTTATCCTATGCACTGGTATTCTTGGGAGGAAACCCGTTCCGTGTTATACGGCGTGGTCCCTTGAATTACTCTCTTTTAAAGTAAAGCTTTAAATAACTGTTTTAGTTCTCACACCAGTCACATGACTGACCTGGAGTTTATTGTTTTAACCTAAACTCTGGGTGCCCTCATTTTCCGCACGGGCAGCTAGTAGTTTTGGTTTTGCAGATTTATATTCACAAGATCCTGATTTACAGCTGGAACGATGCTCGGAAAGCTCTGTATCCGTGTATTACTTTCAGTTGTGTTTTGTATTTTTTTTACGCTGCTATGTAATTTATTGTAATCTCTGATATTTATCGAATGTAATTTATTCAATTATACTCTGTATATTCTGTATCTGATGGAATTATTGTAATCGCAATGAAATGTTCTTCCATCTGCGTTCTATTGTGTGTTGTTCTCAAAGTATCCGCTCTTTCCTTCACGGGGAAGTTACGGGTTCTCACAGAACATATACGCACACTTTTTGCATATGTTCATACAGCATTAGAAATCTCTTCAGGAAAATGTTTGCTTGTGGATGATGTTTTGAGTAGATGGATGATGGATGGTAGGATACGTTCTTCCTAACTTAGAGATTTCGGGGACGAAATCCTTTAAGGAGGGGAGAATGTAACAACCCGTATTTTGATAACGTGTTATAACCATAAATCTAGGCAGAATTAAATCTTAAAATAAGAACCAAGGGAAACGGGTTGCGCCATTGCGTTCGTCTCGGAATTCTGCTTGGAAATGAGTCCGAGTTTGCAAGAATCGGAGTCCGTATGAGGGAGATATGACCCTCTGAAGTTTCAGGAATTTTCAGAATCGAAAACAGCTCGAATTCGAATTCAAAATTCGAATTTCAAACGCAGAAAAGACTGGGCGGGAAATTTCCCGCCCAGACCCAGGTCGACTGGGGAGTCGACTGGGCAGTCGACCCCCCCAGACCAGGTCGACTGGGCAGTCGACCTAGGTGTCGACCTGGTCCCCGAGCCCATTTTGGGCCAGTGTTCGTTCTGATGTTACTAGTCCGATTTCTGTCCAGATTCATCTGCTTAAACCTATTTAAACAACCCCAAACCTAGCCTTCTCTACACACAATTCTATTATGCTTCTACTCTGTCTCTGTTCTAAATAAAAATAAAAATGGCGTCGCTACTCTGCTGGAATCAAAACTAGAAGCTAATCAACATCAACCTAAGCAACTCAATTCAAACTAGAGATTAAAGCTTCTGCAACGATCCTACAACAATTTCTATTCTTAGTTCTCAAAAACCACGATCTATAAGCCCCAGTTACTCTTAGATCTAAACTCTAAACTTAATATGGACATGTGTAAATTGAAGTTGAACATAAACATGATAACTACTTGAGACCTACTCTTGTATATCTTTGATCTAAGACTATTCCTTTTTGATCTATTATTTTAGATCTACTCTTGTTCACCCTAGATCTATTCACCGTGAACCTAGTACCATTCATATTGAACCTTGATTTGTGGAATACTGATAAGAACTTGATTTAGGTGCCTGTTCATGTCATAACCTAAACCCTATCATTATTTTAACATGCCTATGATGTCGTGATGGTGAAACTATTGCTAGTCACAAGTTTAGGATTATCATCTTATGTCATTTATAGTTATGTTTATCACCCTATTTTGTTATGATCATATCTCAAGTTACACCATTCTTGCCATGAAATTACCTTTGCCACTTTATACCCATCCTTGTTATGTTATTCCCTAGTTACATCTATTGCCTTGATTCGAATTCACGAGCGTTGGGGATGCGATTTGGGTAGTTTAGGAAAACCTGAATTTAATATGAACTTGAAAACATGAATATCGTTATAACTTGAGCTTAGATAGGAACATGAACTTGACATGAAATTATACTTGAAAATATGAATTTGGGACATGACACTTAGATAACTTGAACGTGGCCAACTCGAGGTAGGGTTGAGTCTGCAGTATAAATCTGCCCGGCACCTCCCGGCGAATCCAGTAACTGCAAACGATAGGACCCATTGTGAGTAGTTGGTCATATCGCACTCGAAACCCGAGGTTAGACTAGGTTATGGTGTAAAACTGCCCGGACCCGCCCGGCACATCCAATAACCATAACCAAATCTAATGTGAGAGGTTAGGGGTGCATTAAGTAAATTAATGCCACTGGATAGGGTTAAGTCATGGACCACTTGAATATACTTAACCAATTTGACACGTTGATTTGATAGGGTTAAGTCATGAACCGCTTGAACACACTTAACCAACCTGACACATGATTCGTAGGACTAAGTCTTGAACTAGAACGACACACTTAGTCAATTTGACATGACACGTAGACGGGGTTAAGTCTCGATTTTAAATGACAACTTAACCTGTTGAACGAAACCCTAGTTACGCGGTTCTTTTCAGCAGTAACCCACTAGATGTATCACGGTACCCTAGGACTAGGCAGGGTGGGGCACGATTGCTGGGCTGATTGTAAGCGACCAGAACGACGGCTGAGTTGGTGCGCCATTGTAGGTTCAGGCGGACTAGGGTCGTGCACTTAGTCCGGAGTTGAAAAAGCAGGCATTGGGCATTAGTAGGATTATCTGTGCATTCTTGATTCGTGTTGGTGATTGGCACCCTAGGGCTTGATACACCCTATGGTGGACCTAGCACAGGTGACTACATTCGTGATAGGGTCGTATGACACAGACACACGACGAGCTAGACTTGTAAGGAGCCGATCGATTAGATCATGCCGTTGGACCCCGAATTGGGTCACTTCACGACATTGGGCCAAGGGATTATTTCTAGATTTATAGTTGACACGGGATTAGTATACCAGTATAGTTGGTATGGCGAACCTTGAATACGCAATGTTAGACTTGAGTTATCTTGTTAGCTTAGTTATCATGTCAGACTTATCATCATTCCTATGTTTAATTCCAGTTTATTCATGTCTTGTTAACTTTACTAGTTTCTATGCTGATAGTCACTAGGGCTTACCAATCTTTTTGACTGACCCGTTTTCTTTCGCCTCTTTGTCTTTCGTTCCGCCCCCCCTCCCCCCAGGTTCTCAGGGAGGAAACTCTAGCTTTTAGCTTGGACTTTGCTTGCTTTCTGACAGCTCACGTACGGTTCGGTCTTGAGCTATGCTATGGATGCATTCATGCACTTTTTGGGGAATAATATTTTACTTATGTTGTTTTAAGTACTTTGCTTCTTTAGAACTTGATGTAATGAAATAATGACTTGACATTTTGATGTAAGAGGTTTTGACTCTATTTTTCAGTAATGAGATTTGGTTTTAAACTTTATGTCCGCTGCTTTATACACTCTATTTTATCTATGTTATGTCTTGTGTTATCTCTGTGCCTGTTTACTAGATAATACCCCTCCAAAACTAGGGCATTCCCTTTGTGAGTGACCCTAGCGGGGGTGGGGTGTTACAATTTCCCCTTTCTAGTTCGATATTGTTGAACCGAGTGATTGTCAAACCAGAAGGAACTTCTCCCCTACCTTCCTTTAGACCTCTGTGTTAGCTGCAAGAGGTGGGATCTACATTAACCAGAGTGTAGTGTTGAGTTGGAGTAGCAACGAGTTGCTTGGTCAAACCGGAACTATCGAATCAAATTCCAAGCAACCTATACTCATGTCTTTAATAGCCATGCCACTTTGATTACATGTACTCGAGTTTGCCTATGAACATCCCCAAGTCTCGGCACTAGTACAAAAAGCGCCTGTTGTTTCGCCTCATTTGCTTCTGTTGTGCTTGCAACAGAAGCAAATAGTATTATTTGCTTTTGTTCCATTATTATATCAGAAGCAATTAGTACATAAAAAGCAACAGGAAATCAACATATAGAAATTTGCTTCTATTATTGTAGAAACGGAAGCAACAAATAGAAAGCAAATTCAGCTTTTTACTTCAGATCGCTATGCAACCGAAGCAAATACTTTTTATTTGCACGGGTTGAAAAAACATTACACACAAATCTAGCTATTATTTAAATTGTAAAGCATGATATTATCCTTATCCATGTGGAACACTCCATTTTAAACTACTACATTCCTAAATCAATTTTTTTTAATACTAAAATAATTGTTCAAAAAACACGAACATCGCAAAACCGCTTACCAATCTCCCCTCTTTCCCGTTCGGAATTGTCCTTCTTACTTGCGTAAATTCCACGATCGCTTCCTCCTCATCTACCTTCTTTTCCTTTCCTCATCACTTATCTAACCCTTTCGTTCCTATTCCGATGCTTTGTTGTCACGCCACCACAAACCCCTTGATCAACATTCCCGTCGCTTTCCCAATTTCAGCCATCAATTCCCTGAAAACGTTGGAGGAGGAAAATGTTTCCCGCTTTTCTTTTACTCTTAATTCAGACTCCACGAAATATACATTGACTTTTTTCTCTCAATAGCAGGAATTTGTTATACTGTTTTGAGGAAGCAAACACTGAAGAAATGCTTTTCTCAAATTTGAGTCTACATCTACCCATTGTCCCTAAATTGATCCTCCGCGAGTCAGCATGAAAGAAGTACTTTATTATCAGAGGCTCTTTCAGAATTCAACTTCAAATGGTTGATTCACAAAGGTTAGATCTCAATTTACATGATGTTCTTTTTGGAAGCTGATTTTATATGTATTTTCAGTTTTTGAACTATTGTATGTTTTTCAATAGGGTAGATGAGATGACTTTTTATTTCTATTCAACATTGCTTGCTCATATGATTCAGTTATATGTCTGGATAGATTCTTTTTATACGGGGTACCCTAATTTATCTTTTTTACTTATGCATTTAAGGCGTTTGTGGAAATTATAGATAGTTATTTTCACTCTCCCTTCAAAGTTGGTATACATTAGCTTAGCCAATAGGAAGCATAATTTATAGTTTTCCGTTATCTATTAAACTGTTTTTCATATATTTCAACCTGTTATTGCTTAATATATATTTATATACTCCTTATATGTTTACTGGTAGCTGTTTTCGGTGTATGTACTGCTGCTTAGAAGTTCACGGTTACATAAATTCCATTTATATGTTGACTGAATGTTGATGACCATGAAGTATATCTCAGTCTTCTCAAATTATTTCTTTTTGACGTTCCTCAAAAGTAATGTATTTAGAATAAGATAATTTTTAACGTTAAATTCAAGTGCTTGAGATTAACAAATTTAAATATGCAGTGCGATATCTATTCAAAACACTTGGGAAACGTAAGAAACGATATTGTAATCCTATATTTTTTTCCCATAAAAAATCAAAGATCTCAGTTACACATCTATTGTAATTGTTTTACTTTTTATGTTCTTAGTTTGAGAAAGGTATTCGGGTTGGAATAGTGCAGATCTTTGGCAATTAATTGTGACTAGCCGTGCTGTAGGAGATAGATATTCTTAAATGGTTCAGGAAAATTTGTCCTCTTCATCCCCTGTCTTATATTTCTGTTTGCTTAATTATTATTTTATCTTTTTTTTGTGCTACAGCAAAAATTCAACCTTATAACATTTTGATGTAAAGTTTATCTTGAGTAAATTTGTTAACTCAATAATAAATTTTTGCACTTACCGGTGCTTGGGATTGAGATGTTCTTATTTATCTCCGGATAGAGCATGTGAAATATGCCAGTCTATTTGAGTATGATGTAATGTGTTTTCAAAAAAAATTGCACAAGATATCAGAAGGAAAATTATGCAAAATATTTGCAGTGATCATGCAGATATTTACAACGTAAACTGCAACTTTTCTGAGGAGTGAAACAATGAGAGAGAATTTTTGCTAAGAATAAAGGTGCGTAATAGTCATTTATACATATATGATATATGTCCCTATTCGAACATCCTTGTGTACTCGTACAGACTCTGTTTCGAGCGAAAATTTAGTCATCCTTTTTTATTAATCTATTATCTATTATCAAACCGACCGTTAGGGAGGTATCTCTACTGTAAGAGATGCAAAACCAAATTGTCCATGCCAATCATTTTGGGCCGAAATATTCAGTTTCACGTGATCCTCATGTTCCTCCTTCGGTTCTTCCTCTTTTAATCGAAGTCAATGCCCATTTTCCCTCTTTGAATAAATCAATGCGTGATTTTCTTCTTGCTGAAAACCCCAATCCGTTTCTTCCTCAAATCATTGCGCTAATTTCTCCCTGTTATCTATCTATACCAAAAATCTCGATTTTCCAACTTGTCTTCTCGGTCATAAAATCATAGCGTCAACTTCTTCCTCAATCATAAAGAAAATTCCCATATTTATTTTACTCTTCTTCGATTCCTAAATTCGCATATTTTGACTCCAAAAGCCGAGAAATCCATCTTTTCTCGAAGAAACAAAATGAAATTGAGTTCGATTGGGAGAGATAGCGGCTGTAGGAGTTTGGAAATATGGTCATGGTTACTGGTTCATTTTTAGGATTGGAAAAAGGTTTGCGTACTATCCTCTTTTTTTTTCGATTGGTTGCAGTTTTACTAAGTTTTGATGTAAACTTTCTTTTTATTTTTTTCATTCGTTACTCGTTACAAGTTGTTCGTTGAAAATAAGTCAAATTTTGTTAGGATTTGTTTTTCATTGGACGAGCAACTAGCAGATTTTAATTTATCTGAAACATTGCTAATTTTAATTTAGTATACATTTGTTATTTATGCATTACACTTCTAGTTGCATATTTTGTCCTGTATTTGCGATGATACAATATGATTACTGTGGTTTTTCTTATTTCAATTGGACTAAATACCATTTTACTTTGATTTCCGCTTTCGTTGTAAAATCAGAAAAAAGCCTGAGGTTAGCGATGAGCCTACAAAAGGATAGATCCGAAGGTGAGAATTCTAACATTATTACTTTATAATAATCGTAATATGATTAATAGATTATTTGATTAATCTAAGTTAGATATTTTGGAGCTGTGTCTTTTATTATTAGAAATTGCAACTCTGATTGAACTTATAGTTTCCAAATCCGGTAAATTTGATTTTCTTTGCTTATTTAATCTTAAGTAAATTATTGTTTCTTTGCTTATTTAAATAAATTTGAGCAATTCAACTTACCAAAATAGCTGCCATCAAATTACCCAAATAGAATAAACATGTTCTTCTTCAAGCTTTTATTTTCATTTTACATATATTTTACAAATTTAAGCAAACAAAAAAGATGACATTCTTCTTCTCCCTAAAAATATATTCTTTTCCTCTCAATAAATTGCGAAGTCTTCTTAATCAGTGCGTTAATATTGGAAATGACTTCAATTTCAAATGCTTAAGATTCAAAGCCTAAACACAAATATCTAAGTCTGTTATCCATTGTATATTGATTTTTTTTCTTTATTATTTAATCAGTTCGAGTACAGTTAGATATCATGATAAAAGAAGAAGAATTAGTTTACTACATACATCCATTAATCAACTTTATGCACACAATTCTTTTGTATTATAATTATTTTTTGGATTTGATGATCGTGGAAATGATAATGACAGACTTAGTTGGCATCTGTTTTACGACCACGTTAATATCAGAAATGGTGCTTTACCTGAAACAGTATTACTCATTTTATGCGGCTCTAATATAAACTATTGGCCTCCTTGATTTCCACCGATCAAAACCAGATCCGCATTATTTTACTAAAAATTTCAGGGTATTGTAGCACTATTCCATTAATATAATCGTTTTCAGTGTGACATGAAGGAGGTTTATATCACATTTCTAACCATTCTCGATTGGGATTTAGTGGTTCAAGGGTTTCTGCCTCTTTGCCAAAACTTAAACTGAAGCACTTTGATGAAATTCCACAATCAAGGGGAAAAGTAGAACCATATGCTATAATCATTCACCTGCTTGGGTATATTCTAATTCATGTCAAACACTCGTGTAATGGTCTACGTATAATTGAAAAATTATCCAAATTTAATTATGATATTAGAATACTTAATGATCAAGAAGGTTTGAGGAGTAATTTACACATTAATGTTGGTGCAGCTTATTTTGTTACTTCTGAAATTATTGCCTTCTGGCTATTGCATGGGTGTGTACCCAAATTTTGCATGTTATTTTGATTTGCACCTAAATCATTCATAAATATTACTTGGTCATTTTCATAAACTTTAAATATCAACTTTATTTCTTTATTTTTGTTTTCATTTACAAATACATCTACGGTTGCATTAGTAGTGTAATATTGAACGTTCGTCGTGGCAATAGCCTGCAACAGTAATTAACACTATTAGCAACAACCTATAACAGAACAACTGCTCACAAAAATCTATATTCTTTGATCTGAGATTTCCATCCTTGATTGCTCTCTACTTAAGAAAATAAAATTATTTTCATCCTTAAGTAGGGACTGAATAAATGTTAGTATGATCTCTATGTTTCGTTTCAACCGGTCACAAAAGCATTCAATGGTATCTGATGTAATTATTCTAATCCATATATATCCTTTGATTGATGCTAACAAAAGGCTCTTATCAATAAGATTATGCATATTGCGCCAGTTTCATTTTTACGTACAGTTGACTTGAACTGTTTCCTTCTTGCTTCCGTATTAAACACAATAGAAGTTGGTCATATATGTTTTCTTATAGTCTTGCACGAACGACTAAGCATCTATGGAAAATATTTATCTCACAATATTCCTTACTACATGCATCCCACCACGAAATTTACTTACTACATCTTCGCTTCGTACATTTTTTAAGCACTTTTAACACTGACTTGGTTCTTGCAGGCAATACGTGATGGTACTTTGTCAAACCTGCTAAGAAATTGACGCCAAATTTCTTGTGTACCTGCATTCATCTACTGCACAAGGTATTAGTTGATTTCAAGTACTCATTCCAAACTTCATACCTTGTACTTATGAAACCTCCGAGCTCTCTTAAAATTTTGGAGTTGCTCAAATACCATACTTTAAGTGTGAAACTCCACATGCATTGAGCTTATCAAACTACAAATAAAGCTTTTTTTTCTTACATGTTTAGTCAAATTATTTAAGTCATTTTATCCGTTTTTTATATTAATGCAATTTATTTAAGTCATTTTAAAATGTCAAACTGAGTTCACATTCGTGATATTGTTGTTTTTAAATGTCAATAAACAGACCAAAATTTGCCGAACTGTCCATTGTTCCCACCGTCGGCTTGAAGATTTTCACATTTTTTTGTCAATTTTTTGGGCATTGTAGCAAGTTTCATATAACATACATGCACCACTTATTTTCTCATCTCCACTCTAGCTATGCTAAAATATGCAAAGAAACACCCAGTTGGTTCCTTGTTGTTAGATGAAATGGAAGCGTCATGGCATATTCTAAATCCCCAATCAGTACAATTTTACTTGCCCTCAATGGTCATTTTTCCCGTTAAATCGATTTATCCTAATGACTACATTTGTATGATGAGTAGGAAAAACATACTTGTACCTTCGTTCGAACTAAAATTCAATTCTCATAGCGATGGCGACGACAACAGCATTAGCGATGATAGCAGCTGAAATAAGGATCACGCAGGCTAGTGAAGCAAAGTTTATACTCAAGTGAACTAGGGAGGACCCAACGTCAATAATTCTTTTGACTAGTATACTTGATCCTCTTAAGTTGTTATGTTATTTCAGTTCAGCGCTGTCATACAGCAATTCCATTTTAAAAATCATTGTTTTCCTTTATGTCCACTAAACAATTGCCGTGTTGCATCAGCTTTAATTAATATATAAAAGGGGATTTGATTAGTTGTAACGTCCCACTTTCTATACAAATTTAAGCTGACATTTTACTACCACAATCAACCCAAATTATATAGAAAAGCAGAATGTTAAGAGAAAGAAGTTAGAGGATGAGAAGTAGAAGATAGAACTAATAGAATAGAAGAGTAAGAGGAACATCAGAACCAAATAAGAATCAGAGTAAAACACGAATCTCACGGCGGAACGAATAAAATATAATATACAACATAACTTTGAAACACAAAACTGAATCTGTATATACATACCATATGAGAGTATAACACATATACATCACATCGGAAATAATCTCTAAATAACTAATGGTGAAGCCTCTTGCTTCAAGCTCCTCCAAGTGTATCTGCAAAGCCTGAACACTTGACTGTCCATACAAATTTGGGCACCCAAGAGTTATGGGAAAACACAAACAAATAAACTGTGGGACATTACATTCCTTTCCCCCTAAAAGAATTTCATCTCCGAAATTACTAAGGTAGAAGAATACTACGAACCCTATTATGACCTGGTTAAAAATCTTTGTTTCACTTCTTATCTTCAGTTTCAACTGAATCAATTTATTTCCATTAAATATTAATTTATTTCTATTAATGAACAATTTCAAAAATTCTGAAAATTTTCTAACTCCTTAAATTTCCGAGGAATTTCGCCAGTATCTTCTCTGCACGGCTCAATCGATACAACTACAACTCGCCTCTCTGGGCCTTCTCCAATCCAAAAGGAAAAATTAAACAGCCAAATGGCTTGCCGATCTGCCTCATAAATGTCATATCCAATCAAAATATAAACTTGTACCTTTTTGTCAGGCATTCAACTCTATCTCTTTCATTTGCAATCCATTCGGCATACACCAATGCATTTTCACTTGGTCTCCACTTGACTCATCCTTAAATCAATCATCTGCTTAAACCCAAGCCAAAATCCATTTCAACTTCAAGTTCCATCTCAATTCCAAATTCTTAGTCACACTCCAATTTTGTAACCAAGTTCAGTTCCATTCCCAATTTCTTATTTCACAAATTCAATTTCTTCGCCAAGTTAAATTCTAATTTATCCACTTTTACCATTTCAATCTATTTGAATTCGAAAGTTAAATTTTAAATTTCAGAATTCAAATTCCTGGGTTCTAATTCAAATCAGTTTGAAATAATTTATATTTACATATAATAATATGAATTAAAAACAATTGAATTTTTAACAACTCGTTTTCTCAAAACAATTCAAAACAAAACTCTTTGGTTGTAATCCGTCACTCCGAAACTTGAAAATGGCACTGATGATGTGGCCAGCATCATCAGAATTATTTTCCAGTGATAGAAGTGAGTTCAATACTATATCATCTTCAAAACTTGTTTTCAAACATTTCTATTTTGAAAGTTTTCGAAATATTCTTCATAATGCATAGGAAAACATTTCCAAATTCGCCCAGAATCTTAAAATCTTCATATATAATCCAAATTTTTTTTTCAAACACCTTTATCTGTTTCCAGAGTTCAATTCCAATTCTGGTTCAAATTCATCTTTAATCCATGTGACCCTATATATTATACTTATACGAATTTTTGATTGGTTGTTTATAAGCATCTCGATTATAATCTGATTAGATTATATTAACAACTCATCACATCCAATATATATCATAATAATTCAAAGTATATACTTCTTTTTATATCAAAATAGATTTTGGGTGAAATTATTTCATTTACCTTCTTTCAAAACAATACTATGTCGGATCACTCTATTCAAGAGTTTAGAAACACCTATCGATATGGTTTGCACTACTGTATCGACCAGAACACATAAACAACTCGTCAGACCAAGCAACACAATATAAAATAGTTTTTATATCAATTTACAAATTCGCGCTCATATATATACACTCAAACTCAATCTAGGGTATTACTAACCCCATCTCTATTGAGTCACGCCACAGAGCCAAAGTAATCACTTAACCTTCAGCTCTGATACCACGTTGTAACGTCCCACTTTCCGTACCAGTTTAAGCTGACATTTTACTACCACAATCAACTCAAATTATATAGAAAAGCAGAATGTTAAGAGAAAGACGTTAGAGGATGAGAGTAGAAGATAGAACTAATAGAATAGAAGAGTAAGAGGAACATCAGAACCGAATAAGAATCAGAGTAAAACACGAATCTCACAGCGGAACGAATAAAATATAATATACAAGATAACTTTGAAACACAAAACTGAATTTGTATATACATACCATATCATAGTATAACACATATACATCACAGCGGAAATAATCTCTAAATAAATAATGGTGAAGCCTCCTGCTTCATGCTCCTGTAAGTGTATCTACAAAGCCTGAACACTTGACTGCCCGTACAAGTTTGGGCACCCAAGAGTATAGGGAAAACACAAACAAATAAACTCTAGGTTAGTCATGGGACTGATGTGAGTAAACTCCAACCATATAGTTTAACTTTGAAAATCCTTTTGAAGAAAAAGGATAATAGTAAGACCATCCCACACATAAACATGGACGGTTTTTACCTTACTATAACCCAAAACATTTTGATATCAAAATCCAGTGATATTATAATAATGTCTAGTCAAATCAGTAGCCAAATAGTAGAACGCTTGCATCTCACGCTCTACATATATAGTATAAAATTAAAAACCGCAGGGCGCTTATTGGAGATTGGATTCCAACAGACAAGGTATGAGATCACCTTCCGATCAGTGTATTCTAGAGGGGATACACCAGGGTTCAACAGGAACGTCTTGCAATCCGGCCACACATGACCGCCCACTCATTTAGCTTGAGTGTAGCGAATATATTTCCACCCATGGTTGTTGGCCATCCAACCATAATCCGAAGATACAAAATCGAAAGAAGAACAAATATGAATTTTCTCTAGACTGGGGACAATACAGCCTGCTTGGGTATGATCCAACTAGCCATGTTGCCCACCCATTTTTGTCATTTCCCGGTTGTGAGGCTAGAGGCTACGTCTATCTTTTCAGAACATCTGGTCACCATTCACTTTAAATGCCACACCGTCAAACCAGTCAATTCACTAATCGATTTCCAAAAATATCACGGGTATAAAAAGCTAAGAGGAACGATTTCCTCCGCCACCAAACATGATACCTTTAAGAGATCAACCGTATGTGATTTGTTAGGTATACTTTGTCAAACACTTATCCATAAAAGTTGTCCTGGGACTGGACAAACAGCAAGCACCATTCTAGAATAGAACGACCATTGCGTTTCACTCTGTCTTCAATTATCTTCAGCATAATTTAATTCGCAGTGCTTATTCCTATACGGAGTGGTTTTCGGATAATATATCTAACCAGTCTATCCGTATTGACAACGATGGTCAAAAATCTTCGATAGCTGGTGATTTAACTATCAAAGAAAAATAAAACATTCATTCAAATTACCACTAAGCATCAAACATCACTGGCCCTTTAATTTTTACCAAATTTCCAACTTCTCATATCCCAGAAAATGTACGTTATTAATGTTCGAAAACATTCCTATCCTTTTTCCCCATTTCTTATTTTCAATACTTTTAGAAAATATACCTTATTAATCTTTGGAAAACATTTCCAATTCTCATTTAATCATTTTAATCTCCAAATTATTTGCTTCTAAACATTGTTCACCTTAAAACGTGCACATTTTCCTTATTGGAATCTAGTCTTGTTAAATCAATCTAAAGTTGGTGTTATAAACGGTTAAAGTTTCATCTGTCAAGTTACTTCCGAAATTTATATTCCAACTTCAATCTAATTGCAGGTCAACTTCTCCTTAATTTCGAACCTAGCTTATAACCTATCCTCGATTTCATATTTTATTATAAATTATTGGGTTTCAACCAAATACCTAATATTTATCAAATTCTAAATTATATAATATATATATAATTTCAAAAAGGCGATTAGTTTTAAACCATTTGACGTAGTCGAATTCTCATTTATAAATCATTATGGATTTATTCTATCCTACTCATATTTCGAATATCGAAATAAATTTCAACGTTCCCTTTTTAAATGACTTCCTAATTATATTTCTAATCTAATTTCATGGTATTTAAAATACCAATTGTTTCAGGGTCAATGTAATTCTAACATCACAAACACGCCATACTTAACCACAAATTATTTCTTACATAACAATATGCAATATTTGGAAGAAAACAAGAATATAATTATTTGAGGAATCAAGTTGGATCCCTCCAACCTGTTTCCCTACATCTACAGACGTTAGTTGACATAAATAACACCAATTTCATATCGGTATGAAAATAAAATGGTAAACAACACCAGTATTCAATCGACGGTGTATATCTATAATGGTGTATACTATTTCAACCAAGTAAATCATCCAAACACCCATCGCACACAGCATTCAACCATCATTAAAACTATTAAAATATTTTAAACTGAACAGAGTTAGTGAGTTTACTCACCTTTGCGCGTTAACCGTTAAATAACAATTTGTGTCAATCGATTAAACCATCCGTTCAATTCTGCCATAAATTCAAACGAGCTCCAAACAATTCCAAACCAGCTCCAGTATGTAGCCTACGACCATACGATTCCAAAGTGACCGACCGTTCGTAATTCTGACCATGTATGAACGAGATATTAAATTTACAGGTTAATACGTTATTAAATTTAAATTTAAACTTAATATTATAAAAGAAATTGGGCCTTACATTTGAATTCGGCCCATCTCCCTTACCTATAACCCACACGTGCATTTGTCCCTTTACCCATCTTTGCACTATCCCTTTTTCTGTCAACTCGCGTCTCAAATCTGGGCTTCTTCTCTTTGTTTTTTTATTTTAGTTGGGCTTTCCATAACTCGGCCCATGCTTATCTTCTTCAAACCGCATATACTGTATATCTCTTCCTACTAAACCATGCGAAGCCTGCTCCAACTTCATTTCTCACCAACTCCGTTACACCATGATAACTTGAACTTGTCACCATTGCATAATATTGGCTTACACCCAGCATATAAAATCCGCTACAAGCATTAAACCTTCCACATGTATTCCCTTCTACAGTACCGCATGCTGAAACCATCCCATAGTTCCTCCTGTAACCAACTGAATGCTGCAATTAACACCTCGTCTCCTCCACTATTTACTTCCATCACATCACCGCGATCTCCACCATACAATCCGCAAGTACTTCCTTCTTTCTTATATGACCTGCGCACAACCTGCTCCCTACAGCAATATCACGCGAGTACCAATATCCCATTCATTTTCTTCTTCAAACAAGTCCTTTCATCTCCTCGTCCGGAGCTCAACACGGTTACCTTCCTCCCCCTCAGCTCATAGCTTCTCCCCGACGTCGTCGTTACAGCTGCGAGTTCTTGCTGTACATAAAAGTAGTGTGCCCTTTAATTCCCGAACTCCACTAAAATCACTCGATGTTTGAGACCATCAGATCCATTTTATATTCCTTCTCCTTCACTGTTATACGTCATGCCCCACTCCCCTTGTAACTCCCCCGACATCACATAGCTCCGCCGATAGCTAGTCCATGCGTTTGTTGCTGAAAGAGGACCCAAAGCTCCAGGCTTCCACGGTGAAGCTCCACCCTTAACCGAGATCAGAAGCCATTGTTTGTAATTATTTTGTTTAGTGGAAATGTTGTATTTATTATATTAAGCCATGGAAAAGTGTTCGAATTCCTGAAGCGAGAAAAATATAACCACAGCCTTTTCTTATATACGAGATTGTTCCTTCACAGGCAAGTATTAGGATAGTATAGGGTGTCTCCTACCCCAGGTTTTCAGTGTGAAAAGCTTTGACATAGCTTCTGCGATGAGCTTTCCATTCCTAGTTCTGCAGTATAAGGTATAGGGAATGGTCAGTTGCTTCATATGCAGAAAACATGGAGTGTATGGTCATACTCTTTGCTTTTGTTTATTTTCCAAATCGGTTTGTACGCTTGGCATTTTATTGACCTGAAGTAGTTGTGTATTCGAAACAGTCTATACTAGTGAGCGGCTAAATCTATGAATATTTATATTTAACATTAGTACGGTACCAATTCCAACGAACTCCGTTTATTTATTGATTGCTATGAACAAAAATAAAAATACGGTTATGTCCAACGAGGTGCCACGATCCCAAAAATATAAGAATATAGACTAGTTAGCTTATTTTGTGAAACCCCAAAATGCTGATATAGAGTGTAAAATACTCCAAATAGAAGTTGTTTATTTTCCAAATTAAAAATTATAATAAAATTCTAAAAATTAAATTATAGCTAAGTCTCAAAGGTCTTATACAAATTCGAAACCGATTTTAATTATATTAAATTTTCATTATGGTTATAAATGCTCCACGGCGACTTTCTGGAAATTTGATTTGGACATAACTTGCAATCCATAACATGAAATCTCGATTTTCCACTACCATTATAAAAATACAGTTCAACAGATTCCAACGTTTCTTATTTCGCAGAAATCCGGTTTATAACGAGTCCTCTATACTCAGTTGAAGTTCAAAATGTTAAATTGCGAACTGCCACGACGTTACGTGCTCATTTTAAATTATATTATAATTAAAACGTCCAACTGTCATTTTTAAATAATATATTCATTATTAAAACTTGAATTCAAATTCAGCTTAATATCTTATACTGTCCAATTCACACACTATGGCAATTTAACCATTTCCGACTATTTCGGAATTTTAAATTTATTACTCCACGATTTATATTTATTTAAATATTCCAAATATTTAAATTCAAACCACTTAAATGATCAAACTAATGTATTGAAAAAATTAAATTAATTAATTATTTAATCGCTAAAATTCTGGCATGTTACATTAGTTCTCTTTTAAAGTAAATAGGAAAGTTAGGATAAAGACTTAATTTTACGGCATAAATGTCCAATACGAGTTAGAAATCTAATGTAGTCACCAAAATGTCCATTGTTAGCAACATCATTGTCGGATACTCACTAAAACATCCATTTTGTTTTACTGTCCAGATACTGTGTTATGTTAGATTGCTGGATATTCACCGAGGCTTGGTTCGTTTCTTAAAGTTTGCTTTTCAACAAAAGCTGCATATGGCACTCCATCTTAAAACTGCGATATCGTAATTAGTAAGTTGTAGTTTTTAGTTTGTGCTTGGTATTTTCTTGTGTTAAGACCGGATTATTAGCAGTATTACTGAATTATTTTGTTTTCTGTTATTGTTGCTCTTAAATGTATGGATTATGACATTACCAATGAAATTATTATATCTAATTGTCCAATATATATTGTTATATAGTCTGGTTATATAATTGCAAGAAATTATTATTTGTGATATTATCCATTGCTTGTTTGAGAATTATAGTGATTTGCAGGGGAGTACTTTTTCTGTAAAAAATATAGCTTTTAGCTTCTGATGGAAGCACAATAGAAGCAACGTGTATGGTTTGTTGCTTCAGTTGTGTACCAGAAGCAACAAATTTGGATCTATTTGCGTCCTTTGCATTTGCTTCTGATATTGAACCAAAGCAACAGGGGGTACGAAACCGAAGCAAAAAATGTATTTTGCTTCGGTTTTCCAGCCGAAGTAACACATTTCAGTTAATTGTGTCGTCTGCGGTTGCTTCTGTTGTGGAACCGAAGCAACAAAGGTTAAACAACAGAAGCAACATGCCAGTTTTGTAGTAGTGCGGGTACTTCAGTAGATGGAAATCCTTGATGTGGCATCCTTGCAAAAAGGAGGGTCAACAATTACCAAATATTTTGCTCCACTATGATTTGCATCACAATGAAGTTAAAGAAATTCAAGCAAGCATCAAGAAGGTTGTGACAATTTCTAGCTATAGTTCATTCACGTATGAGTTATAATCGAATAAAGATGTATGAAAATTGAACTAGTAAGAAAATTGGTTATTAGAGAGCATGAATAGTGGTCGAGTTCATCGGTGATAGCAAATGGTTAGATTATTACCAAACAAACGAACTCAAAGAGAGAAAATTGGAGTAGGTTAAATCATATAGATTTATTTCATTGGTATGAAGGGCAGCCAAGGGGTTTGAGGGTTTGAGAATGAAATAAAGAATATTTCCATAGCAAAAAAAATTATCTGATGATCAAATTTGAGGAGGACATGAATGTCTAGGGATTATATGAGAAGGGAGGGAAGAAGAGATGTGGACGAAAAGGTAAAAATAAAAAGTGCGACTGTTCAATTTAAAATAACATGAAAACTATGAGGATGCTTATGAGCTATAGAGACCAAACTCGGTAATTATAGAGTAGTATAGATGAATTATACAAACCCTAAACAAAATTATACAGAGAATTAAGGCAATCGCTAAAAATTTCTATTAATTAATGTTAAAGACAACCCTATTAATACACTAAGTTGAATAGTAGAGCATGTAGGCGCTGATTTGAATATCAATGGACTAAGAATAGCTAATCATTTAAGAAATAAAGTGTACATTAGAAAAAAGAGGAAAAACATTGTATCGTAAAATAAAGAGTAAAGCATGAATTTTAATATGAAAAACAAATAAAGAATAGAGTATACTCATAATTTGAAGATAGAAAAAACCAATGGTCGTAGTGCAAAATCGATCCCATCTCGATCCCAATTGGAAACTGAAGAATATATTGAAAAACGAAGATAACCTGGGAAGAGCACAAACATAATGTGAAATGCTTATTAATGAAAATAGGATAATAAATACTTAGCGATGACCAATGGTCTTTAATACAATTAAATAAGTATATGATGTTCAAACTCTTCACAATTTGGCATAACTTTGAACGTTATAAAGTTACGAGCCATAAAAACATTATTTTTGAGCTTTATATTACTATAACTATATCACCGTTATAATTAATTCACAACCAAAAGTAAAAAGAAATACTTACAAAGGAATTATATATATATATATATATATATATATATATGTATGTATGTATGTATGTATATATATATATATATATATATATCTAAAAGAAGTTATGTCAATTGAAATAAGCCAAAACCGTTAGAATGGCGAAATAGAATTAAATTTCATAAAATTAAAAATTGCAAATTTTTAAAGAAAAATGATTTTTATATCAAGAGTTTAATATAGTCATTAATGCACATTCTTTCACATTGCAGCCTTACCAATCTAGTAAACAAACAACAACACATTATTGCTAAAATGACAATTCCAAGAACCACATTCAATAGGGATTCCAAATGAACACATAAGTAAATAAATTTGGAAGTAAATCAATTGAGTTATGATTTATGAGTTAAAACCTAGAATGGTACCAAAAAGCAAAGTGCATAGCTTAAATCAATGGAAATGTTATACAAAAAGTTTATGGATACCTATAATGATACGAAATTTTTGAAACAAAGTATGCATAAAAAGTATCAAAATTTCCGTCCAAATAAACCAACAAACAATGTTTATTCTAGTTCAAATGTAATCGTATTCATGACAATTCTATACAAATTGAAACAATCCAAGGTTCTTACTCCATAAAAAATTAATAGGTTTTAAATGTATTCTTATTGGATTTAATTTATCAAATTTTTATTCGGTAGATAGGCAATGATTAAAAAAATGGTTGACTATCATGTATTAAGTGAAAAATAAAAATAAAGAATGAATCAAAACAAAATTAAACCATATAGAAGTTCACCTTACTTAGGCCAACAGAATCTAAAAAGGAACACTAAGATGATACAAAAAAATATGTACACAAAATTGTTACCTAAATGGGAATGAATTTGGGATCGTGTAAAAACAAACTTCTGCGTATATCAATGAAACAACTAAAATTTTAGAAACAAAGCATTAAACATCAAAATTTCCATCTAAAACTAAACTAATAAAGTAATAATGCTTAGCTATCCATAAATGGAAAAAAGGTAGCAAAAATAAAATTGTAAAGATTTATTTTAATTCAAGTGCAATCATATTTATGACAATTCTACATTAGTTAAAACTTCAAATGAAATCATATTCATGATAATTCTATATAAATAGAAACAATCTAAGGTTCTTACTCCATAAAAAATTAATACGGACTAAATGTATTCTAAGTGGATGTAATTTATCAAATTTTTATTCGATACATAGGCAACGATTAAAAAAATGGTTGACTATCATGTATTAAGTGAAAATAAAATAAAGAATGAATCAAAAAAATAAAATGAAACCATATAGGAATTTGCCTTACTTAGGTCAACATAATCCAAAATGCAAACACTAAGATGATACAAAAAAATATGTTTATAAAAGTGTTACCTACATGGGAATGAATTTGGGATTGTGTAAATCAACTTCTGCGCAGATTAAAGGAACAACTAAAATTTTGGAAACAAAGCATTAAATGTCAAAATTTCAATCTAAAACTAAATTAATATAGTAATAATGCTCCGTTATCCAAAAGAGGCAAAAATGTAGCAAAAATTGGATCGCAAGGATTTATTCTAATTCAAGTGCAATCATATTCATGACAATTTTGCATTTGAAACAATTTGAATTTCTTCCTCCTTAATGAAATTCTAGGGCAATCATATTCATGATAGTTCTACACCATTTGTTGACGGAACGAAATCATCGCGTTTTTAAAAAAAGAGAAGGAACAAAGAGCTAATGAACAAGTTGATAGAAGGAGACATCAATATAATCATGCAGAGAATATAGAAGAATCTCCTTACCATAAATGGCCAGTAAGAAGAAAGCATCCTCGAGGCATGGATTTTCCGTTCGCCATGACTTGACCTTGTTTAGCAATTCCGCAATTTGAGGAGATACCGATCTAATCGCTATAGCAAATATGGTATTAATCTGGGTAGGTGCGCGCAATCATTATGAGTCGTTGTCTGGTACACATTGTCTAATTTGCTATTGCTTTATTTTGAATGTTTCCTATAGTTTTGGCTTGGATTGTTTTTGGCCCAATGCATCAATACAAAAATTAATCAGTCTTAAAGAAAAGAAAAGAAAAATTAAGAATTGTCAAATTTTTACTTAGAATGTGTCCAAGGAAATCATATATTGTTTGGTCATATATTAATTGGAAAAAAGAATGGATCAAAAATATGTAAACAATACTCGTAGGAATACAAATTTTCACTTTGTTTAGGAAATAGAAACTACAAACTAAACATTATGATATTTTTTATGAAAAAATAATACAAAGTTAAAAAAATTCCCCGAACATGGATGAATTTTTGTTTTTATGACCCAATCTTTTCACAGATAAGAGAATAACATAGTTAAATACATTAGTAAAAGCAAAAGAATAAAGGGATTGTTGACGAAATCCACATTTAAAGGGGGGTGCAATTTTAAGGGGACATCGTCCTGATATTTTTTCGTTAAAGGGGGTTTGGATTATTTATTTTAAAAAGAAAAAGAGACTTAACTACCCATGGTTCATCAGTTATGTTAAATCCTAACTTTCTAAATTCTGCGCAAATGAAATGAAACAAACGTGCATTTCCGGAATAAAGAAAACACACTACTTTCAAAATTTTCGTTTATGTATTTATTTTAAATTAACCACCAATTCCAATATGAAATTATGATTAATTACTTGATTCGATGTCTTCTGATCACCCATGAAACATTCTTGTTTCCCCATTACATTAACTATATCTATTTTTTATTGTTATGTGCAACATTAAATTGTAAGCTTTAACTAGGATTTAGGTTTTATGGTTCATACCGATGAGGATTATATGGGGGTTTAATATCGGAATTTTAATTTATATATTTAAGGGGAGATAATTTATTTTTTCCCACTCATAACGGTGATACAATAAATTAAAATTATTACTCCTCTTAACCAAATGTGAAGTCCCTTTAACAATCCTCAAGAATTACACACACACACACACACACACGTGCACGCACACACTTTGAAGATGTAAAACACGAAATAAATGGAAGAAACCTCAAAAGGGATTAGCAACCGATATCAACTGCTAAAAATGAAGGGAACAACGTAGTTAAATATGCAAGTAAAAGCAGAATGAAAGATGTATATATTTACTTTAAAAAGGCAAAGCATGAGTTAGAAAGTAGTTAGTAATCAATATCAACTGCGAACGACGATAGCCTTAATTTAAAAAAAAAAGTAGATTTGTCTCATATCGCTAAGGAAAAAAAATTCCAAACAATGCAAGGCAAATAACCAGTATTTCAGGTATATAGGAAAAATCCCTGTCAAGGCAGCCTGCCATGGTGTAGAGTGGGAAATGTAGGCATGGTGAAAGGAAACCAAGGAAGACAACATGTTTGATGGATTAAAAGAAGAGATGAAATATAAAGTTTGGTACGCTATAGGTAGATATAGATAATATAATAATTGTAACAGAAAATAACGAAGACGAAGCATGAAACTGTGCAAATTAATTTTGTTGTGAATAAAATTCAAAAATTCTTTCAAATGGTTATAGCGGAAAGCATTAACTACCATTTACTTTTACGAGCATGAAACTATGCAAATTAATTTTGATTGTGACTAAAATCCAAAGTCTTTCAAATGGTTATAGCGAAAAAGCATTAACTACCATTTACTTTTTCGGACATGAAACTACAAATTAAGTTTCTTGTGATCAAAATGCAAAGTTTCTTTCAAATGCTTGAGAAGCAAGGATTAGAGTTGAGAACAAATAAGATGCAAGAAAAGAGTGAACATCATATTGACTTTCTTAAATAAGTACAAATAGAATACAAAACATTAACTATTGTTTATGTAATGACCCGCAGAGTCGCAATATCAGAGTTGACTATATACATCATACGTCCAACCCAAATATCACGAAAATACAAAACATTTTTTTTAGAAGAAAAGGGTAGAAGAAGAACAGAAATAACAACACAGAATCTCACATCGCAGCAGAACAAAATATAATATATCATAACTTTTGAAATACAAAATTTCAACTGTATAACACACACTTATCAGAGTACAACACTTACAACACAACGGAACAAAAATCTATATAACTAACGCTGAAGCCTCCTGCTCCAAGCTCCTTTAGATAGATCTGTAAAATCCTGAACTACTTGACTGCCCGTACAAATTTAGGCACCCAAGAGTTTAGGTAAAACAAAACAAATAAACTCTAGGTCAGCCATGGGACTAGTATGAGTAAACAGTTTAAAACAGTTTCAGAAAACTAAATGATATCTCATAAGACCACACCATATAACGGAACGGGTTTTTCCCTTATGAGAATCCAAACATTTGACTTATCTTTCAAAATCCTTTTGAAAGGAATAATAATCTTTATATCAAAATTCTTTTGATATTATAATAATGTCTAAATCAAGTAGATAACAATCTAGTGGAACGTTTGCATCTCACGTTCCACATAATATAATATACAATCAAAACCGCTAGCACTTATTGGGTAATGGATTTCCAACTATGACAAGGTATGGAATCACCTTCCACTGGTATATCTCTAGAGGAGAATACACCGAGTTCAAAAAGAACATCTTGCAACTCAGCCACACATGACCGACCACTCATTTCGCTTGAGTGTATCGAACGTATATCACCAACGGTTGGGATCAGCAACCGTTTCTCGAATGGGACAGCATCGACAATAGATTTTTAGAAGTAAATGAAACTCTAGATCAGGTTATTATATACCCTAATAGGTGCGACCTACATAGCCATGCTGCCTGCCCGATTTCTGTCATTTACCGGTTGATGAGGCTTGAGGTTACGCTTTATCATCACATCAGATTCACTTCGAATGCCACATTGTCAGATCCATCGACAATCACTAATTGACGTCTACAACAGTACATTACGTGTTAGCTAAAGAAGTTTCCTTCTCCGCTTCCACTCTTGGTACGGTTGAAGAAATCAATGTACGTGACCTTTCTGGGAATACTCTGTCAGACATTCATCCATACGAGTCACCCAGGAACAGGATGAACCGAAGGCACTATTTCTATAAATAGAAAAAGTCCTTGCACTCTACTCCATCTTCGATTATCTTCATATAATCTAATTCGCAATGCTACTGCCACTATGGAGTGGTTCTTCGGATAATAATCCAACCGGTCTCCTCATATTGACAACGATGGAAAAAAACTTCGATAGTCTGTGATTTAACTATCGAATAAAAACAAGTGTTTTCGATAGTCGATGATTTAACTATCGAAGAAAACAAATGTTCATCCAATTATCAAACAATCACTAAGCCCTTAATTAATATTCCATTAATTAAATCACTTCTCTATTTTTTTATCAATATTTGTTAACCAAATATTTTCAATGGCCTTTTACGTTATTTGGAAAACATTTCTGAATATCGCCTTCCTTTATTTTCTAAACTTTAGAAAATATATGATATTTATAATTGGAAAATATTCCAATTACTTATCTCTTTTCCGATCTTGTTTATTTCTATACTTAGGAAATATTCTTTATTTTATTTCCAAGCTTACATTTATTTGGGTTAAAAAGGAAGTTGTGTAAAACATCGTTACGACAACCCAAATACTATATTCAACTAACTCTTATCCAACATTGATCTTCGAGCCTGAAATCTTACTATTTATTTGTTAATAATGAAATCAATCAAGTTGGGGTATAACTACCTCTTAGACCTTGACTGAATAACATTTATAACATCAAAACAGATATGACTACTTACTCGAATAATCAATACCATACAACTACTTCTTCACTTTTAAACACATATATACTTTCTCTTTTTATTCTTACTAGATTTTATTCTTATACTTCCTTTTTGATTATACTATTCTATTTCTAAGTTCGCTTCCTTATCGACTTCTATATATATTGATATATAGATTCTAGTTATCAAACTTCTTAAAAATATTCTAACTCCTTAAATTCCCGGAAAAATTCGCCATAACCTCCTTTGTACCGGGAGCATCGGGATATTTCAAATAGCCTCCCATGACCCTCACCAATCCAAAAGAAAAAGGAAAAGCCAAGCGACTTGCCGATACGGCGCATAAAATCTCATATATGAATTAAATACGTACCTTTTTGTCGAGCAGTCTATTTATATCTCTTCTAACACTTTATCCATACCTGTCTCCTATGTATTTATACCTGTCCAATTTATTTCAACTATACCCGATCGTTTTAATTCAATCCGTTAGTTAATTCATTAATTGGCTCTTTAGTCTATTTCACTTTCAATATTCAATTTCCATTTCAACTCTATTTGAATTCTATATTCAAATTCCATTTCAATTCTATTTAAATTCCAAATATTCAAACTCCATTTAATTCTATTTGAATTCCAAATATCCTAACTCCATTTAATTCTATTTGAATTCTACTGATTCAAACTCCATTTAATTCTATTTGAATTTCATTTCACTTTCGATATTCAAAATCCTATATTTGAATTTTCTTTATATTTTCTATATTCAAATTCTATATTTGAATTCCATTTGAATTTCTATATTCAAACTCTATATTTGAATTTCTATTTGAATTTTCTTTATTCAAATTCTATTTCACAAGTCTCGATTTCAATTCCTTTTGAAATCAATATTTCTACTTTTGGAAAATAGATTTCCCTTTCAATTTCACACTTGTATTTTTATTTCTGAATTGTCCAATGATAATTCTTTTCACTTCATTTATAAACTTCGTTTATAAAAGAACTATTTATAAACTTTGTTTATAAAGGAACTTCTTGTTTTATTTCTTTAAAACAAGTTTATATTTTAAATCTATTTAAAAATTCAAATTCTATTTTAGAAAAAATAGAATTTCCCTTTTAAATCTCAAATACCCCTTTCAGGATATTTTTATAAATTATCACTTAGGCCCAGTGATATTTATTCATCAAACAACCAATTATTTATTTCAGGTTTTATAACACATCATATATGACAGTATATATGCAAACAAATAAACAAACAGAATATATATATTTTTGAGGAATCCAGTTGGATTCCTCCAACCTGTTTTCCTACATCCACAGACGTTAGTCAACATAGTAATACCCATCCTTCTTCGAGGCAGGATATCGCGGTATGAAGGTCATCCACTAATATATATTTGTGGGGCGCATAGGGAAATCATCCGCTATGAAACTGCGGGCATCCGCTAATGATACTGCGGGAACAATCCAACCACCAAACCAATATATATATAATAGTCAAGCCTAAATAACTATATATATTTAAAACAACCAACATCATTCAAACAAGAAACAACATTTATTTTTAACGAATAAAAATAATTCTAAATAAAGCGGTGAGTGAGATTTTCTCACAAGGGCTTTTATTTGCGATCCATTCTGATTTCAAATTCTTAAATGTTGAATTATGAATCTCAGAGCTACGCCTTTCTCGACTGAATCCACTCGATAATATCTTGTATATATCTAATGAAATATTCCTTAGTTAGTAAAATTTTACGCATTTGGATTAAACTAATTTAATCCTAACTGACCTACTAATTTAATTCTAACTAGTATGCTGATTTAATTCTAATCCATATACTAATTAAATTCTAATCCATATACTAATTAAATTCTAATCCATTTCTAAATAATAGTTAACACCATTTTCTTTTATGTAAACAAATTTCTACTTTTAAATAAATGACCACTTATAAACAAATCTCCGTATAAATTAAATTAACTTAAAAATCCTAATCACATTAAATTAAATTAACGTAAAAAAAATCCTAATTGCTTATGAGTTCGACATACTTAACGGTGCCTCTAACGGGTCTAAAAAGGATAGGCTGCCTATTTTTATCTTTACACAAATTAAATTAAACTAATTAACCAAGTGTTTAATTACAAATAAATTACCTTAAATCCATTTCCGAACAACTCCAACTGAAACCAGTCCCAAAACTGAAATCAATCTTACTACGGCATTTCAACGAGCACTTCATATTCAAGCTCCACTGCCGAACTTCATCAGTACATTCCAATTCCACCTCAGTCCATCCACTTACAACTGCCCCTCCCAAATCACCACTGTCGGCCTCCTTCAACTTCATCGACGTCGAACAGAACCCAAGAGTTTATCGCACTTCCGGTTCATCCCCTCAAAAAGTACAGCTCCTCAAATCCATGGCACCACTCATTCAAGGTCCGTCATCCCCTTTTGTACCCACCGCAATCCACTACTATTTGTTGACATCGCGCCCCAGAACCATCAGGAATAGACAACAACTTCGATTTTCCAGCCCGTGGATTCAATCGAGCCTTCCAGAAATCGCGGTTTCCAGCGTTGACTTCCCTTGGCAACTTCGAACACCCACGAAAACTGTCCCCTTTTATCCCAAACCTGAAAGCGTCGAACCCCAAAATACTGCACGGCTTTTGAAGAGGACGATGATTAAAGAGGGTCGGCCATTTCAATTCTCTGAGGTTTCGATTTTGATTTCTAAGCGATGGAGGAGGGATACAGTTTTAATAGGAAAAGGCGTGGTCTTGGAATTGAACAGCAAGGCCAAGCCTTTGTGGAGTTAAGGAGGACAACATGTATCCTTTTTCCCCCCTTCGATTTTAACCAGGAAGGATGTGGTTTAAATTTTAACTGCGTGGCCCCTTTTTATTTTAATTTAAATTTGTTTTAGAACCGTATCCTTTAATTAAAATGCACCCTGATTCTGAACTTCTTTCTGAACCCAACAACTGACAATTCTAGGGTAATACCCCTATTCCGGACACACTAGGATAGGCCACGAAGTCCAATTTGATTATCTGTGGAAGATATTTATTTAAATTGATATAAATAAAATTTTAAAACAATAAATTCTGCGATAATAAATTAATATTATTATTCGAATTCAAACAGAAGTCTGAATTGTATTTAATTCAGTTTTAAATATCGAACTGAATTATATTTTCGCATTACGATGATTTAATATATTCGATATTAAATCGAAATTGATTATTAAACTGATAACTTAATATAAATATTCATTTAATTTATCAAATTAATATTTAAAACCGTATTAAATATTCAAATTCAACCGACGAAAATATCAGGGTCATTACAGTTTACTTCTTTGGGTTTGGAACTGCAAATTAAGTTTTTGTGACTTGGATGTATTATTTTTATTTATTTTTTTAAATGCTTGAAAAGCAAGGAATAAAGCTGAGAACAAACATGAAGCAAGAAAAACCTCACCATCATATCGGCTTTTTTGTACGATAGGCCAACCTCAACCCAGCGGACTGCTGTAGATGCTCGTAGTACCAGCCCAACCAGGATATCAAACCCTCTTTTTATAAGATCTCCCTGTAGCCTTCTTCCCAGTTCGAAGACTCCGAGCTAAAAAAGTTCCGCAGATTCTGTTTTTCACGCTCTACAATCTCCAGCTCGTATTCAATCAGGTTGGTGTTGTCGTTATTCCTTTTACGATTTTAGCTTGTGTATTCGTTCTAGTTTAAATTTAATAGATTGATTTATAGTGCTGTTTACCACACGACTGTGATTTGATGATATGAAATTTTTGTTCTACTTGCAATATATTTCGTGATTTGTGTTCCACTTTATAGACTGATAACATATTATGTTTTTTTTTTTAATGTTTTTTACTTAAAAAATATATATCAGAGAATATAAATTGAGATTTTGTTCTATCGCTTGTATCATTGTGTTATCAAACTTGTTACATTCTTTTATCTTCCTTTCACTTCGTTAGTACCTTTTTACGGTAAACAATTATTACTTGATTTGCTACTATTTAATTAGAAACAATTCGAATAATGGATGGTGCCATAATATAACAGTAAATGAATCGTGCTAAAGGCAGACATTTTGTAATTGATAATTTATATCCGAGATTACCATTTATATTTGTCCCCTTATCAAAGGTTATAGCTTCATATTTTTATGACTGCTAAAGACAAGGGGGTATGATTAGTATATTGTTGAGAAATAATTGATAAGGAAAAAGAACAAATTACGTTATCCTCCCTTGGTAAATATATTTATTACTTGTTTGTAACTATTTAAAATAATTTGTATTAAAAAAATAATCAAAATATTCCCTAAAGAGCAAGATATGGTGATATTGTAAAGTTGGTTAGACTTTTTTTTTTACAAAATTTTTTTATTCTCATTTTATTTACTTGAAATTATATTGATGTTTAAACTATAAAAATTTGTCACTTGAAATTATTAAAATTTAAACATGAATATACAAATTTTAAAACTTGAAATTTTTGTTAATAATCGTAATACATTTATTCTTACATATTTTTTTGTGTCCACGTGAACTGTTTATTATTTTCAAATCTTATATCCCTTAAAAATATGATCTAATTCTAAACTTTTATTACATACAAACATCATTCTACGAATATTTCCAAATATTAATATAACTTAAAAATATTTACTAAAAGTTGTAATATCTTTGGTGTCACACTTTTTTGTATCAACTTGAACTACCAAAACGTTTTTATATAGATAATATTATCAAATATATTCTTAAAGTAGAATCTAATAAATAAGCTTCATTTATAATTTCAAAACCCCTCTCTATAAATATTTTCAAATCTTAATAACCATTGAAAATACATATGATGCTAAACTCTCTTTACAAGTTCGAACGGCACTCTACGAATATTTACAAATATTAATATAACTTAAAAATAGGATCGAATGCTTAATTAATTCATGCATTAAACACATGACATCATCAAGCGCATGTCGTAACGCTCGTATGTATGTGTCTATTTGTATCTTTATCAATAGTTATATTACATTTGGTGTTATACTTTGGTATCATCGAGAACTACCAAAAATTCTCCTTTAACTTAATATCACTTAAAAATTAGATTTAATTTCTTTTACAAATTAAAAATTTTCCTTCTCCAGATATAATCAAATCTTAGGCTTAAAAATAGGATCCAACAATTAAATTTCCTATATAAATTCGAAACTTTCTTCTACAAGTATTACTAAATCATAATACCACTTAGAAATAAAATTTTAACAAGCAAATTTCTTTTACAAATTATTAGAAACAAAATTTAAACTAACAACAAATTAAATGTTGCAACTGAAATACAAAAATTCAAACCAGCTATACGTGATTTCAACAAAAAAATATGATTCAAATTTTATGCAAACGACTTTTCTTGAACATGTTAAACATATTCAATTTGTAGAAGATAATTCGCACGTAAAACATGTGTTATCTTCATGTGCGAAGCATGTGTTATAACGCTTACCAATCAAAAGTAAAATCTAATAAATAAATTTTATTTGTAAATTTAAAATGCCTCTATATAAATAATACCAAACTTACTATTACTTACAATATGGTATATTTTATAACTTCCTTTACAAATTAAGAAACCCATCTACAAGTATTACGAGATCTTAATATCCTTTAAACAGCAGAATCTAACAAATACAACATAGAAAAAAAACTAACTACACATGTTTTCATCATCAAAATACTATTAATTTTTTTTAAATCATTTCTCTTAAGTGTATTAAATATACACAGTTGGCAGAAAAACAATTGAAACATGTACCGCACATCGTGGCGTGCACTCACGTGCCATTGAGCATATTTGTGAATTCAAAAACTCCTCTCTCATTTTTATTTCTTAAAATCCCTTAAAAATTAAAAATTTGGTAATATTTACAAATTCAAATGCTACCAATATCACGTTACATACAATCTAATTCTAAATTCTATTTACAGATTCAAATGTTATTCTACAAATATTTCCAAATATTAATATAACTTAAATATAAGATCTAATGCTAAACAATTCGTGTGTGAAACACATATCATCATCAAGCACGTGCCCTAACACTCGTATGTGTGTGTATATGTATATCATTATTTAAATCAATCTTATATATAATTATTTTGAAAGCGTAATTTTTTAGTCCGACTATGAATTTCGCAAAATGTCATTTCATTTAAATAAAAGGTCAGGAGTTCAAGTCTAACCATGAAATTAAATTAAAATATATCTGCAAATGGAAATTTTCAAATATAGGTAATAGGTTCAAATATTATTTCAATAACTAATTACACGTTTTTGGTATGTTTTCATTTATTTTTATTGGACTACTTAAAAGTTACAAATCTAATAATGTAATAAAGAGCTTTATACGTACGTGCATCGCACGTGCCAAAAAAATCTCATAGTTATAATATATTGGTGTTACACTTTGATATCATCGTGAACTGCCAAAAATACTCCTATAACTTAATATCACTTAATAATTGAATTTGGCTTCTTTTACAAATTCAAAATTCTCTTCTGTATAAAAAATAAATTTCCTATGCAAATTCAAAAATTTCTTTTGTAGATACTACTAAATCTTAATACCACTTAAAATATAATATAATAAACAAATTTTTTCTACAAATTATTAGAAACAATTAAATTAACAACAAATTTGGTGTTGCAACTAAAGTATAATAATTCAAACTAGCTTTACATGATTTCAACAAAAAAAAACATGATTTAAATTTTGTGCAATTGATTTGTCTTGAATATGTTATATATATTCAATTCGTATGTAAAACGTGTCATCATCATGCGTGAAGCGCATGTTGTAACACTCACCTCTCAAAATCAAAATCTAATAATTTTTTATAAATTTGAAATGTCTCTTTATAAATGTTACCAAATCTTACTATTACTTAAAAATATGATCTATTTCATAACCCCCTTTACAAATTAAGAAACTTATCTACAAGTATTACTAGATCTTAATATCATTTAAACAATAAAATCTAACAACTATAATGTAGAAAATAAAATAAAACTAAGTACACATGATTTCATCGTCGAAATACTATTAAATATCTGTTTAAATCATTCTTTAAAAAAAATATGTTAAACATATACAATTTATAGGAAAACAAGTGAAGCATGTAGAGTACATTGTGGAACGCATAAAATTTGGTTATATTTACAAATTCAAATGCTACGAATATCCTGTTGCATATTATCTAGTGTAGTCAACAACGAGTAGCGCGAGGCTTGTGCTATGTGTTATAGCTCGTGCTATTTGACTCACTTTTCTTTAAAAGATTAAGGTATGTTTTGCCTAGCTGAAATTTAATTCTATTTTTTTTGCATATAATGCATCATATCCAAACCATTCAAGACTTCAAATATAAACACTATCATACTCCATGCATGTACTAAATATTTTTGATGTAAAATGTAATTATATTAGAGAAGAGCTAATAATTTCATATTGTATATTCAAATATTTAAGGGATATGATATATCTATGTCTTACAGATTTGTTATTCTTACATTCGTGAGTTATAACGAAGTTTGTTCTTATTTACGAGTTATGGTGAGATAAAGTTCTACAAAAAGTTGCATAAAAAAATACTTTTTTTTGCATAAAACGTAAAAAAACCAAGAAAAAAATATAAATAAGAAAAACTACAAAGTGAAAATAAGATTAAATGAAATAACATATACTAAATCTACAATAACAAGATTCAAATAACCAGAGCCAAATTCAAGTGTATAATAACAAAATATAAAAAATATATTATACTTCAAAACTTTTAGAGCCAAATCAAAGTCATGATCGTTATCGAGACAATTATCATTTTCTTCTTCTTTCGAGTCATACTCTACAAAATTTTCCTATAGGCCTTTAGAAGTACAATAGTGTGCTATTTTGAACTTTATTCATTATCCAAATATTTAAAAAAGAAACAAAATATAATAGCGTGTTATTCTGAACTATGCGCTATTACAAGTACGGTAGCAAAACTCTGCGCTATTTGCTGCTAACGCGCTATAGCATGCGCTTTAATAGCACCGATGTGATCTAGTTCTAAATTCTCTTTAAAAATTCAAATGTTACTCTACGAATATTTCCAAATATTAATATGGCTTAAAAGTAAGATCTAATGCTAATTAAACAATTTGTGCATTAAACACATGTCATCATCACAATGGAAGCGCATGTTGTAACGCTCGCTCGTCTAAATAAATGTTTGTTTGTTTTTTAAACTTTTGTGTTGATTTTTTTTTTAAATTCAAAACAAGTTTTGACTTTAGAAATAGAATATACAGTTTTCTGATATTTTATTAGGACATTTTCTCTAATCAAATTGACTTGCTACTTTCTTAAATCGATCATGCGTTCTCTCTAATTTGATCAGGATAGGCTTTTTGTTGTTAATTCAGGTCATTTTCTTTTGTTTTATTTTATTCAAAATGTACATTTAAATATTAGGTTTTTGGTACAAACATTTTTATTTCGCTAATATGTAAAAGATAAAATGTGTTCATAACACTTCTGTCCTAGAGAAATCCATTGGCATACAAAAAGTGGAAACAAGATTCATTTATTCTTAAATTCCCTTCTTGTATGAAAATGGGATACAAAGTACATGGTAAACAATTTTTTTCTTTCAGTTTCCACCCAATGACAATGGCAATAGCATTAAGTCAAGAACTTATAAGTTGCTCAGAATGTCTAACAAATTTGTTAACTATAGTTTAGGTATATGACAATCCATCTTTTCTCTAAAATGGATGATCAGACGCCACTGCCAATCATTCATGAAGATTTGATCAGCAGGCTTCCAGATGACATAATCTGCACTATACTCTCTTATCTTTTCGTAGACGAAGCTGCAAGAACCGCCATCTTATCCAAAAGATGGCGCAAGCTTTGGCTCCTTTCTTCGATCAATATCTCCGATGAATCCATTTTCAATAATTCCCGCACTTGCTCCAAGCAAAAATGTTCCGATTACTTTCCTTGGAGTTGGATTATAAGCACTTTATCTCACATTCTATCTACCCATCCAGGGCCCATCCACTCATGTTCCTTTGACCTACCATGTTGGTTTAAAAACATTCATCCCCTAGTAGGCTTCCTAAGAATCCTAACCCAAAAAGGCATCAGAAATATGCGGGTCCGGTGTGATAATTTAGAACTACCTTCCTTTGTTTTGGAATGTGAAACCCTTGTTGAAGTAATGTTGATTGATGTTTGCCAACGTATTCAACCGACTGTCTGTGCAACAGTTTTTCCGAAAGTTAGGAATTTGTCGGTGGTATTAACTTATACTGATCAAGGACCTTTGTTGGACATGCTTGCTTCAACACCAATCACCGATATGTACATAGAGGGTTCTTACGGTATTACTAACTCGGTGGTTGTAAAATCTTGCACCTTAAGGAAACTTGATATTTACGATGATCGTCAAAAGATAGAGGAGGTTATTATTGAGGATGCACCTAATCTTGTGTGCCTCATTGTGTGTAAATTCTCATGTTGTAGCAAAGTTACAATTTTGAATGCACCGAAATTGAAGGAGCTGAGATGCATTGACATGAACGGAATGAAGTTCCAAGTAGGAAGTTATCGGATCAGTTGCAGTCATAAGGTAATGCATGCATTCTGAAAGTTTCTTCTTCATATGTATAATTTGATATGTTCACATTTATGTTGTCAATGCCATCAACCCATTTTTAATGAAAAATATGGATGGCTTGCTTGTATCAATTTGATGAAAATATGCATGGCTTGCTTCCTGTCATAGTGCATTATCATTATCAAACCTTGGCCGGAAAGTGCATGTATATATAACTTCGGTTTTGTATGTACAGGGCATAAATATAAGTGGTAGGGAGACGTACATGCCTAGCTTACAGGCTTTGGCTATGGAAGTACATGTGAATCGGCAGGCAAAAGCACTTCCATACTTGCTGAAGTGTTTCCCTTGCTTAGAAACCTTAACTATCAAGGTAACTCACATGCTCACATGCTTCATGACAATAGTAAATGTTATCATGACCTCAAGAACACATGTTAAAGTTGATGAAATTGCGCAATCAACCCCCTCCCAACCTTTGAATTTCACCTAATATTTAAGTTGTAGGACCAAGTTAGGAAATTGAAATAAATATTTTTCGATAAAGCTTTGCAAACATTTGACGTTGTTTACTTCTCAGTATCTAAACATCAAAGATCCTTTTTATCCTGCTTGCCTCTCCGACGAAGAAAAAAATGAAGGCGCCAATGACGACGACGACGATGTTCATAGGACACAGCTAAATTTCAACCACCACATGAAACATGTGAAATTAGACAATTATAAGGGAAGGAAGAAGTATTTGGATTTTGCTTGTTTAATTGTTTCAAAAGCTAAAGCGCTTGAGAAGATCACCCTCGTCTATACAAGAAGATCCTCCTTTAAAAAGGGAAAGCCCCATAAGGAAGAGTGGATGGAAACACATATACAAGCGCTTATGCAGAATAGAGCTTCCAGCAACTTACAGATTGCCTTTCTCAAGGATGATAATATTCGGTATTCAAATGACCTGTAAGCTGATCATGCTGTCTATGGCATATTTTGTGTCCATACAATTGCCTATTTAAAATTTTATTTATTTATTAACATTAGTTTTATGATTCTTGCAGTTTTTTTTAATTTTATTTCCCCTTTCTGATGCAAGATTAGCAATTCCTCGAAAAGAGATTGAAAAGACTGCTAAATGACTCGTCTGCTAGTACTATTGCATAAGACATCTCGTTTGTTAGTTCAATATTTGATCAATGTTACCATGGCTTTATATTAGGCCATATTTAGATTGGCATAACCAGAAAAAAACCGACCAAGAGAGTGAGAGAGATTAAATCATTTGAATTATAAACAATAAAAATGCAGGTACTTCAGACAATGTTATAAGAGCACAACACATACATGTTTGATTTTTGATTAGCAACGCGCTCAAGTGTCGATAACATCGTCAGAAAACACAAATCGATTTGGTCGAAGTCGCGACGCAAGCATAAAAATGACCAGAAATCCCTTTAGATGACATCTTTTGGGCTCAAAAGCTTGAATTACAGTGCTTCGCACGGTAACTCTTGTAACCCTCTGAGCTACCTTCATGTATTTCCAATCCTATCTCTCAGGGATTTCGAATCCCTCAGCCCTCATACCAAATATTTCGAACCCCTCATCTTGAAACATGCAATTTCGTATTCCTCCAGTTCGAAACGCACGCATTTTGACTCCCTCAACTTCGCATCACACAATTCGAATCCCTTCGGTTCGCTTCACCAGCATTTCAAATACCTCTACATAGATTTGGACTCCCCCTAGATGCATCCACAACATATCCCAAAGGGGATACGAGGTAACCGTATCCCAAGGGATACTAATTTTGTGTCCCTTGGGATATGAAATTCATATTCCCTCAATGGGATATGAAATCTTCCTGCATACTTGTGAGGGATTCGAAATTTGTTGTGTTGCTCTCGAGGGATACGGAATTAAGTTGTGTGGTCCCCAAATCTCACATACTCCTACATAACCCACTACCTATAAATACCCCTAAGCTTGGCATTCAAATGGATCTTTTTTGGCTTGGATTTCTGGACTTTTTGGAGTTCTCGCACTATTAATGGTTGTTATCTCCTTTTCCACGACTATTGGACGTAGCATGGACCGTTAAAACGTTGCATACACGTTCTATATCAACTATTGAACAATCGCACATGTTGATTTCCTTAAGTAGAGTGTTATGTATTACTCAACGCGTTAATAGCCATGTGCTTTAAATCCTAGATCATGAGTCTACTTTAGAAAGCAGTCTTACTTTCCTAGGAAACGACCTGATTTTCGTACCCATATAGGTAAGTCTCTTAAGGTGTTTCTGCGATACACCTTTTAAAGTTTCTAGGCTTGTTAAGGACATTTATCCATTCTTCGTTCTTGCAGAATCCAATACTAAGTATTATGGGACTATTAATTTAGTGTTCCGTAATCATTCTCTTAACTTATTAGCATCCATTGAACTTTGTCTATCCTTTTCAAGTCATAAGTTGAATTATGTTAAGGATGATCATTAATCTTCATTTACGGACCTGAATCCCATTTCTTTTGACTTTATAGAAACCATTGCCTTTGAAAGACCTTTTGTGAGTGAATTAGCCAAGTTTTTCTTTGTTTCCATGTAGTAAACATTTATAACTTCACTTTTGAGTAACTGTCTTACCATTTGATTTCTTAGACTAAGATGTCTAGACTTTCCATTATATGTCTTATTAGAGACATTATATATTGTCGTTTGATTGTCACAGTTAATCATGACTACTGGAGATGGCTTCTTCCATAATGGAATTTTCATCAACAAATTCCTAAGTCATTCTGCTTCTTTACATGTATCTACTAATGCAATCAATGTTGACAACATCGATGAGTCAGATATACAAGTCTGCTTCTTGGAATCCCAAGACACAGCAACGCCTCCTGATATGAAAATCCATCCAGTCGTAGACTTGGATTTGGATTCAACATTGTTCTAGGTTGCATCACTATATCCTTCTATTGTAGCATGATATCCTTTATAAGATAAACTATAGTTGATGATTCCTTTCAAATAAGCTAAAACTCTAGAAATAGATTTCCAGTGTTTGAAACCTGGATTGTTCGTAAACCGACACAATGCACTTATAACACGTGCGATGTCTGGTCTAGTGCAATGCATAACATACATAAGACTCCCAATAACACTGGAATATTATAATTAAGAAATGGCACGTCCAGTGTTCTTTTCTAATTTAATACTAGGATCTAAAGGGGTTGGTGTTGGTTTATCATTACGATGACCATACTTCTTTAGGAACTTATCAATGTAACAAGATTGAGTTAGTAATAACTCCCCCTCTTTCCTGATGATTTTAATTCCTAGAATTACATCAGTCACTCCTAGATCTTTCATATCAAATTTAGAAGATAAAAACTTCTTCGTTTCATTTACACAAAATATGTTGAAACCAAATATCAACATGGCATCAATTATAAACATATTATAACATAAGCATTGTTATCCAATTTTCTATAATACATTTATCAGCATCATTCACAATGAATTCATATCACATTGCAAATTTATCAAATTTCTCATGCCATTGCATGCGAGCTTGCTTCAAGCCATAAAGAGATTTTATTAATTTACAAACCTTTTTTTGGTTTAAGGTTATGAAACCTTCTGGTTGTTCCATATATATCTCTTCTTCTTAATCTCCATTTAAAAAAGCAATTTTTACATCAATTTGATACATGACCAAATTATGAATTGATGCATGTGCTATTAAACAGTGTATAGAAGATATGCGAGCAACTGAAGCATATGTATCAAAATAATCTACTCATTGTATTTGCTTATATCCCTTAGCAAATAATCTGGCTTTAAACTTGTCGATGGATCCATTTGTATTCAACATTTTCTTGAATATCCATTTACATCCTATAGGTTTAGCACCAGGAGGTAAATCGGTTAAAACCCATGTTTAATTTAACATTATGGAATTCATTTCATCATTGATAGCTTCTTTCCAAATATTAGAATCTCTAGAACTCATAGCCTCAGAATAAGTTTTGGGATCATCATCGACATTCATTACATATCTCGTCACATTAAGGACATCATCCTTACTGCCTTATACAAGATATGTTATGAAGTCAGGACCGTAGGCCTTTCCTATTCTCGCTCTTTTACTTCTCATATTTTCAGTACTACTATGTAGTACTGATACATTCTTACTGTTTTGAGCAGGAGCATATTCATCATCATTTATATCATCAGTCAAATTAGGTTCTAGACTAGATGATCTCAATGGAATCTCAACAGTTTGTTTTTTCAAAAAATTCTACATCTGAAGATTCTTTAACTTCTAAGGTATCAAGAATAAGGAACCTATAGTTATACTATTAAGAGAATGTCTTATGAAAACACATTTAAATGCTCTATTATCTAACTATTGTCGTTTAGGGTGTGGTTTTCTAAGATATGCTAAGCAACCCAAACTTTAAGTCTAGTAAGGTTAGGTTTTCTATTAAACAATAATTCATAAGGGGAAATGTTATTCTTTATAAGTTTTATTATATTTAAAACTAACATGCAGATAACATAACATCACCCTATAGGTTATATGGTAAGTTTGAACTAATGAGCATGGCATTAACCATTTCTTCTAAAGTTCTATTTTTTTCCTTTCAGCAACACCATTTTGTTGTGGTGTATATGGGATGGTACACTTTAATTTGAAAAATATTCACCACCACGATATGAATGTTACACTTTGATTTTAACTCCCAATTGTGTTTCAACTTCTGCTTTATAAATTTTCAAAAGCCTCATCTTTAGTTTTCATTAGATATACATATGAATATCTAGTACAATCATCAATAAATATTATATAGTATTGGTTACCACCATAGCTGATATGACTTTTTAGGTCACCCACATAACTATATACCAAATCAAGCAAACCGGTTTTCCTTTCTACAGATTTAAAGGATTTTCAGTGTATTTTTGCTTGAACACATATTTTACAAAAGAGATAGTAAATCACAATCAACGATCAATCCTAATTTATGCATATTTTTTAGGGACTTATAATTAACATATCCTAATCTACCATGCCATAAACTAATAGAATCAATAATATGAACAAAAAATTTCTTTGTTAGTTTCAAATTAATCATGTCGTTACAACAATATCACTGTCCAATAAATTTGCTTTTCTTGGACAAAACTAACTTATCAGACTCATACACCATCTTGAATTCTACTTTGTTAAGAAGGTATCCGAAGACCAAATTCTTGCACATATCAAGTACATAAAATATATTGACTAATGTAAGAACTTTTCCAGAGGTAAATGTGAGTTCAATTGTGCTTTTTACCAGAAGTTTGCTTGCAACTTTGTTTGCGCCAGTAACTTCACTGGTTTCTCCATTATTTTTATCGTAAGTCTTGAACAGATTACGACCTTGAAAATGTGAATAGTTGCTTCAGTATCAAGCCACCAATCATTATCAATGCCATTAACGGATTTTTCCTCTTGTACTACAACCACAAGCTTTTATTCGACCACATTCGTTTTTTTTTTTTGTTTCTTCCGTAGACGGCAGTCTCAGGAATATTGGTCGGGTTTGTTACAATAGTAACATGCACCCTTCTTTTTATTATTCTTAGAATTATTTTTCTTCTTAAATTGTGTTTCATTCTTAGGCTTTAACTGTTCAGTAATTTCAACATTATTTGCCTTCGAAGCGGACTCAGTTTGCAAATTATCATCTAGTTCGCTTTTTACGAAAATCCTCTTTAATACGAAGATGATGCTGTAAGCCATCTAAATCATAATCCGTTTCTGCGTGCTTTAATTTTTTCTTATAATCATTCCAAGATTTTGGGAGTTTCGAAATAATAAGTCCAACAATAAAAGATTCAGGGAGATTTATACCTGCATCTTTAAGTTAATTCACCAGCAGTAAGATTTCGCCTACTAGTCCAACTATAGACTTGTTGGCGACCATTTTGAAATTCATAAAATTACAAATAAGAAACTTTTTATTACTTGTCTCGAATATACGATATTTTCTCTCTAATGCAGTCCAGATTGCTTTTGCAGTTCCAAGGTCCTATGAGGGTTATAGACTTGATTAGACAATGCACTCAGAATGTGCCCTCTGCATGGAATATCGTCTTCTTTGTGCTTTACACGTTTCACGTTTAGAGCGACATCATCCTTATCGGCTCTGTAATACCCCTCTTGAAAAGCTAACACAAAAGATCTTTTAGCATAGTGGTTAGTGCATGGTGTTGCTTTACGGGAGGTCTCCCTCCGGTATAACTTCCAATATGTCTTCCAAGATGTAAAACAATTTAATGGTGATCAATAAGAACTTCATTGTCTCTTGACAACGAGTGAAATTGTCGCCATCAAATCATTCCAAATGAGTCAAATGTTGATTCATTACCTGTAGAGCGCTTGAACCTTCCATGGTTGAAGTTATTAACTAAAAATTTATTTGGGATTTTGTTGTTCGAGACTATTGGAGGAAGATGATTGTCGTACTTCAGACTTCAAGGATCTATAAAATAGATTCTTTTAGGCAATAGTTCAACCCACCAGGTACAAACAAGTTGTCGAACTATCAACTTTCAGGATTCAATGAAGCCTTGGAATAGTGTAATCCGATTCAGAGTCTGTACGACTTTGATCCGTCCAAGAACACTCTAGAATTTAATATTTGATGATGCAATTGAAGAAAACGAAGAGGAAGAAGAAGCGACACATTTGCAACAATTCTGGTTTGAAACACCATAGAGATGTTACAAACCAGCGTTGTTTGAAACATTAACAAGGCATTGCAAATCTGGAGTGAGGAAGAAGAAGAAGTATTTCGAGTTTCAGAATAATGAAACAATTTTCTGGCATGGATTTTATTGACAGCAATGGAAGCGACGGATGGCCAGGCATGGCGACTGTTTGGAACGGTCGGATTCTTTCATTTGAATTCGAAACGCCATGCCCCTTCGTTTGAAAGTGCTGCAAATTAAATCATCACGCCTTTTATGTTCTAACTTTCTGAAACATTTCAAAATTCCTGCCTCGTTTGAATTTCCGAGTCTGTAAAAAGCTTGACCCATTACCATCTACAGAATTGATCTAAAAATATAATATTGGATCCAAACCTGAACCCGTACCAGACCCGGCTCGGTCCGGTTCGGTTTAGTCAGATGGAGGCGACGGCGGCGGCTCGCGTTTGTGTGTAGAGATGCATGGCTTCCCTCCTCACAACAAAGCAAACATGTGGGAGCCTAGGACCCAACATTATTGTCACAAAGCCACTTAAGTACTTATGAACCTTTTTCTATTTTCATGACGTAGGACTAATCGATACACTTGCCTTCTTCCTTTCTTTCTTCATTCTTCAAGAACAAATGGAAACCCCAAAACCATTTGAAAATTTACAATAATTTATTAGTTTAGCTGTATGCGTAAGTGCAAATGTAAGTGCATATACAAGCACAGAGGGTGTGGGGAAACGATAATCTACTGTTCCTTCTACTCCTTAAGTATAGAGTTTTCCATAGGTTATATAAAGTTAACTAATCCCAGTATATACATATTTAGATGGATATTTGCATATAACTATATGGATAAAGATGGTCTTAGAATTTAAATAAATATTAGGCTTTAAGCTTAAAAGACTCAATATGACAGTTCTGTATAAGTACGCATAAACTTTCATATAATACACCCAATTTTTAAAGTATAAGTTACAACAATATAACAACCTGAAATTTTAACGATTTTAAATAACGCGTTTGAGTGAACTTTTAATTAAAAATTTGTTTATTGTAAATAATAAAAGTGCATGTATTTGATTTTTCATCATAAATTAAGACACGTACGTCCTACTTGAACAAAAAAATAACATTTGTTTTATTCACAACTTGTTTGTTTAGAAACTAACGTGAAATCAATTATAAATTAAACATTGTACTATTGATTTATAAAATGTAATTTTTCTATATAAAATTGATTCGGTAAATTTAACAATGAAAACATCAATTTTTGCTCGCTCTGTTTAAATCGATTTATGGTAACGACAAACGATATAGCGCAACTAACGTTAAAAACTTAAAAATAAAATTGCAAATTTAAGATTTGAGTTGCGTTTAACTAAACATAACTTAGAATAAATTTCCTAGAAAAATACGCAAATTTGTTATGTTAGCAAATTTAGTTAACTTGAACAAATCATTTTGTAAATAAAATATTGTCAAAACATAGGCATTTTTCTTCTAAAAATAGTAGACTATTTTCTGAGTAAGACATCATTTTTCGTTTTGTAAAATTCGAATGTTTATCTCTTCGAAAAAATTAATTTCAATTGAAAAATGCGCAAAATCGATTAATGTATATGTATATTGATTCAACCTTTATTTTTAGCCATTTCCCTCCTGCCTATATTTATCCCCATTTGACGCAAAAATCGCCTAATGTCCCTTCTCCTCCTTTTCTACCTCCTATCCCTTTTCCTCTTTTGTTCTAAAATTTGAAACCTTAGATTAAGAAGAAAAAAAAAGTTGTAATGTCCCGATTTTTAACCGACTTTGTTTAACAATAAACATTGATTTGTGAACGAGTTAATTAATATAAAATGGAATTTAAATAAAATAATAACAAACTTAAGTAACTTTTATCTAAAACCTATGTATGTGTGTGTGTGTATATATATATGTGTGTATGTGTGTGTGTGTGTGTGTGTGTGTGAATATATTACTTATTTTGTTTATATTATAGGATAATAAATAGATATTACTTTTTTTTGTAGTTAGAATTTTATTTTCGTTACTTAAGAGAATTAATGTAATCTTATATTTTAAAAAATCTATGCATATATTTAAAAATGTTAAGTGTATACATATATACATATGGACATATGTTATAATAATATAACGTATATATATATGTATGGTTTTCAGCCGAACCTTATTTCGACAAGGGAGCCTAAAGCCTAAATGTGTTGTAATATCAAATATTTTGTCTGTAGAGGAAAAATTCCTACAACCATTTAATGAAGCCAATTATGTAATGTTAGAATATGACTATTGATACAACCATAACCCATACGCTTCTCACGCAAAACAATCAAACCAGAGAGATCAGCAAAAAACTATAACTAGATTTTAAAGAGCGGCGAAGAACATAGAAAACTAAAATAGTGAGTAAACTAACTTTTACCCTTTGATAAATCTTTTTTGTGATTGATATTCAATGCCAAGTTGCTTAGTTGTATATATGTTTGTATATGTGATATACCATCTATAAACACCGGTATGTTGATTTATGTTAGCATAAATGAACATGTAAACAGTCTGTGTATTTATATCTAAACAAAAGCTCGGTTACCCTTCTTATTTTGTAAATCCATAGCTTAAATCCAAAAAAGTTTTAGCGTTTAGTTTCTACATGAAAATTGTTCATACATGTCCCTAGTTCATAGTAAAAATAGTTTCAGATTATATAATAATGTATATCCTTCGATATAACCATTTTCCAATAACCAAACTCTAAAACATGAAATTTTCGACCAACTTAAAAGCGCCTTCATACATTCAAATGAAATCGTAGAAGAAAATGGTGAATTTTAATACCAGTTTCACGATTCTTAAGTGTGGGGATGTTGAGATAGGCCATGATGGTTAGAGATTGTTTATGGGTCAAAATCAGGCGATCCAGACGATCGGGTTCAACGGCGTGGAGCTTGGAGAGGCGTGCAAGGTCAATGAGCATAGGAAAAATGTTATATAATTTTTCTACTGTGTAATTAGTGAGAAAGAAGTGGAAATAGGGTTTTTGGGGTACTTTTTGTAACCGTGGAGTCTTGGCGAAACTGCACCGCCATGGTGGCACTATGAGGTTGCGCACCGGGGGGATCGGTTACGTAGATCGTCACCGAGGTATGGCCAGAGTTTGGTGTATTCCAATGGTCAGAGGTGGCATCTAGATGCTTTTTCTTGGATTTGTGTTTATTGGGGGAGATCAGGTTTAACGGTGGAATCATTGCAGAGGTGATCCGAGGCAACTTCAGACTTAGGAATGGAGTCATTGACCTGAAGTGATGTGTGACGATAAGTATGGCAGTGAGTTAATCAACCATGTATTTGTGCATATGCACAAGTGAACTTTGTGCACTGTGATTCCATGTAGTAGCACATATTGAAGAAGACGAAGTAGCCATGGTAGCACATGAAAAAGGGAGAGGCGTTGTGTTTATTGAGTTCGACCATGTTTAGCTAATATAGCTATGTAGAAGTATTGAAAAATAATAATAAGGATTTAAAATTAAAAGAAGAGGAACTGCATGTTAAAGAAAAAGAGAGAAACAAGATTAGAAAATCAAGTAGGTGGAAAATAAGGAGAGGGAAGAAAGGCATGGGTGGACTAGGGTAATTGGGCTTGGGCCGGTGAGAATAAAATAGAAAAGATAAGATAAAAGAAATGGAGGATAAATCAAGGTATTTGGGCCTTCAAAGGGCTTTAGCAAGTTTTAAAATGAAGTAGAAAAAGAAAATAAAAGATAAGGAAACGAGATGTAGATATTGGGCCAGTTTGGGCCGAAGGAAATAAAATAGAAATGAAGAAAATGAACAGAAATATAAAATAAATTTGTAAACAAATATATAAAAGAAAAATAGAAAAGAAAGAGTAATCAATGTGATTAAAATAAGGCATAAAATAATTGTTTTGTTTAAATTCCCAAATTTGTATAACTTAATTTATTAGTTGTTTGTTTAAAATACAAGTGGCAATTTAAATATGTATATATATGAAGCAAGACAAAGGTATTAATTTCAGAACAGCAAATAAAAGTCATCGAATGAATGTGAAGTTAAAACGTTCACCTATAACTTATTTATCAAAATTATATTTAACTTAAGTTGTAATTAAATTATTCGTTTTGAATAATGAATGGAGATATACTCAGTCTTTTTCAAGAACAAGAGATTTATGTAAATCTGATGTGTTGATTTATAATCGATGATATGGCAAGAAGGTGGTTGACTATCAATAATGAATCAAATGTTGAAATAACCATTGAAGCTCTTTTGATCGACTTAGGTTGTTAACTATTTTTCTTAATCAAGAAATAATTTAAATAACAAAGAAAGAAGGCGTATTCAAATTATTCCCATGACTAGGTAATTAGTGAATATCTGATTCGTTGAACTATAGTCAATGGAATGTTGTGATCTATTGATAATAGTTTATCATCAATATTGTGATGGGCTTTTTTTTTTGAAATTAAACATCTGAAGTATTAATTTAACTGATTTCAGTCAATAATCATTTTATAAACAAGAAATGATTTCAAAATAAAATAAAGATTTTATTTTAGATCGGATTCCCTAAATATGATATGACCTTAAAGGACATTACACTGATCGTTTCGATGAGTCCAGAATTTATATTCCACTTCGATTCGATTTATACGTTGCGTGTCAGAGATTATTAAAGTTAATTGAATACGGACTTATACAAGGGCTATTTTGTTTATCCCAGGACAACTTGTATGGTCGGATGTCTGACAGAGTATGTCTATTAGATCTTGCTCATTGATTTTTCTTAACTGTATTACGTTGGTGGTGAAGGAATTCGTTTTCTCTTAGCTTTATGCCCATGATATTTTTTGGAAAATAAACGAGTGTTCTGATAGATACGATGATGTGACATTCAAAGTAATTAAAGAAGTTATCTACCAAAAAGGTAAGCGTGACCTCAAGCCTCACAATAAAGAAATAACAAAAATCGGGCAGGCGGCATAGCTCGCGAGCCGCACCCAACCAGGTTGTATTATAACCATCTCGAAAAATTCTCTTTGTCTGCTTATTCTTTTCGCTGATGTAGCTTTCAGAAATGGTGGTTTGAGCCCAACCGTAAGTGATGACACATTCGGTCCAATCAAGTTGAATGAGTGACCGGTCATGTGTGGCCGGGTTGCAAAATGTTCTTGTTGAACCCCAGTGTATCCCCTCTAAAATACACTGATCGGCAAGTTGGTCTATACCTTCTCATAGTTGGAACCCAATCTCCAAGAAGCGCCCTGTGGTTTTTGATTTTATACTATGTATCTAGAGCGTGAGATGCAAGCGTTATGCTAGTTGGTTATTTAATTGATAAAAACTATTTTAATATCAGATGAATTTGATATCAAAAATGTATTTGGTTACCGTAAGGTAAAATCATCCATGTTTATGTGTAGATCGATCTTACGGTTATCTTTTCTTTCGAAAGGTTTCCTAAAGATAAAATCTGTTCTCATAAGAGAAAACCCCATTCCGTTTTTACAATGTGGTCATATAAAATAATTTCTTGTTTTTCACGCTGTTTTAAAATTGTTTACTCACACTAGTCTCCTGACTTAGAGTTTATTTTTCTGTGTTTTCCTAAATTTTTGTGTACTCTTTACAATTGTTATGTGTAGATAAGCGATTCAGGTGATTAATGGAATCATTTGGAGTATTTTGGACTGGGAATTCAGGAATTAGTTTAGTAGTTATATATGTATCTAAGTATCAAGTTTGTACGTTGTATTGGGCCAGTAATCATGTATGATGATGTATTATGATGAAGTGTTCTATGATGTAATAGACTCTGATATGTAATATACTATGTGATATTATATTTTGTTAAATTCCTCTATGAGATTCTGATTTTTTGCTTACTTCTTTTTCTACCTATTTCTATTTCTTTAATAATGACACGACTTCCAAGGTCACTGAATGTCGCATTGTTACAGTTGGTATCAGAACATAGGTTTACTGAATACCTATGCTCTAGGTGAGTATTGATAGGGCGTATTTGTTATTTTTAACTATTATATATATAAACTTAGTATAATTAAATTCAAGTTATTGACTTGAGTTACTTTTAAAATATCTTCCGATCAAAAGTTGATTATCAACCTTTTATACTCAGAAAGTTGAAAATGAGTTCTCGTGGAAGAAGAGGTCGAGGAGCGAGTGGGGAAACCACAACAACCAATGAATATATCGTTTCTACAAATGCAGTAGAAACTGCAGAAGTATTCCAAGCTCAAAATTAGCTAAATTTTGCAAGGATCTGCCAAAATTACACCACTCTTGATGGGAAATATTTTAAAGGGACTGAATCAATGATGGAGGTTCAAGCTTGGATAAGGTCGTGTGAGAAAATATTTAAGGGATTGAAGTTGGATGATGAGCGGAAGCGTGTTTTGGCTTCATGGCAACTTGAAGAACCATAGTAATATAGTGGGACGCCTAAACTGCTAATACTCCCGAGGAATAATTTACCTGGGAGAAGGTCAAGGAAGCATTGGAAGCACAATTTCTGCCGACCACCGGAAAGTCAAGGATGTACCGAGATTTAATTGATTTAAAGCAAGGAAACATGTTAGTAACTGAATACGATAACAAGTTTAATGCACTCTCAAGCTTTGGACCAGAGTTGATTAACACTCCACTGAAGAAAAATGAAATGTTTTTAGCCGGCCTGAAGAATAGTTTTCAAGCCAAATTAATGGGACACTTGAAGGATCCGTTTATTGAATTGGTAGACTTGGCACTCAGATATGAAGCTTTAGAGCTAAAAACCTAGTAGAAAAGGCTCAAACTGGAGAAATCAATGGAAAGAATCCCCTAAAGAGGGAATTCAATCCAAGCTGGAAGAACAAGGAAAAGGAAATATAGGTGAAGATATGTCTGAGGATCGTTTCAAGAATATGATATGCTACAACTGCAAACAAAAGGGACATATCGCTAGATTTTGTAAGAAGTTGGAGGACAAGAAGCCAGAGCAACCTCAATAGGAACTTGGTAATTCTATAGTCTTGAAGACTCTATACTATAATTGTCATCAACCAGGGAAGGTGATAAAAGATTGTCCTCTTATGAAGAAGGCACCGCAACCTAAAGCCTATTCCATCAAAGATGAACCATCAACTTCTGAAGACGTGAAAGGAAAAGGAATCTTGGAAGGTACCTTAAATTTTAATGGAAGGAGTCAATGAATTAGGGTCAGACTCAAGATAAGTTAAAAAGAGTTAATTGAATTAGAAGAGTATTAAGTGGAATTAATATAAGAAATAAAGTTGATAATAAAATATAATTTCAATGTATTAATTGGATTAAAAACGAGGTTGCCACGACGTGGTAGTTCGTAATTAAAATTTAAAACTTCGATTAAATATATAAGATATATTTTGAATCAGAACTCTTTAAACGAAAATCATATTTTGAGTTCTAATTAATTAAATAAATAAGTAGTCTATCCGGAAGGTGCGATAGGTAGTTAAAGAGGTGTGTTGGTTATTTATGCAAATATTTAATTTTAGTTAAAACTGAAATCTGCTTGTTCCCCTTTAATTTTGGGAATGAAATTATTTTCAATGGGATGGATTGTAAAGTCCCAATTTTTAACCGACTTTGTTTAATAATAAACATCGATCTATGAACGAGCTAGTTAAAATAAATTGGGATTAAATCAAAATAATAACAAACTTAAGTAAATTTTATCTAAAACCTATGTATGCATGTATATGTGTGAATATATTACCCATTGCATATATATTATAGGTTAATAAGTAGATATTACTTTTTGTTGTAGTTAGAATTTGATTTTTTATTACTAAGGAGAATTAATGTAATCATTTATTTTAAAATTTCTATGCATATCTTTAAACATTTTAAGTGCGTACATATATACATATGGGCATATGTTGTAATAATATAACATGTATATCTGTGTATGGTTTTCAGTTGAACCTTATTTCGAAATGACACCATAGGTTAGGATCTTGTTTCTCGTAATAACAACAAAATGAATTTAACCATTTATATATGATTTAACCTGTGAAATGGTTGCAAATCAAAAGAAAATAGGAGGCTACATATATGTATACTTATATTTAAGCATAGTAGCACAAAACATGAATGTGATTGAACTTTTGAAATTGCAGCAAATCAAAGAGAGAATTTGGTCACATATATATATATATATATATATATATATATGCCATTTCCTAAGTATAAGAGTATAAATATTAATTAGATGTGTTGTATGTAATCACTTTTTAGATCTTGCTAACCTAGCCTAACCCAAATAAGTTTAAATGCTAGAATTAAAAATGTAAACAAATAATAATCTATTGTATACTTTCCAAGCAATGAAAAGATAAAACATTCCATTTTTAAAACAATACGTAGCATCCATTTGATTGATTTGGCCATGGATAAGATGAAATGCGTCTAGAAGCTATGCAAAAGGACATAATTGTATAAAAGTCTGGCATATTTTTTTTTTCAAACCTAGCTTCTGTTTTATGTAACCAAATCAAACAGGGAGCTTGAAGCCTAAATGTGTTGTAATATCAAATGATTTGTCTGTAGGAGAAGAACTCCTACAGCCATTTAATAAAGCCAATTGTTTAATGTTAAAATATACCTATAAACACAACCATAACCCATACACTTCTCATGCAAAACAAAAAAAACAGAGAGATCAAACAAAGCAAAAAATTATAACCATATTTTAAAGAGCAGTGAAGAATAGAGGAGAACTAAAACAGTGAGTAAAGTCACTTTTGCCCTTCGATAAATTTTTGCTGTGATTGATATTGAATGTTCATGAGTTTTTTAGTTGTATATATGTTTGTATTTGTGGTATATTATCTATAAACACTGGTACGTTGATTTATATTGGCATAAATGAACATATAAACAGTCTCTGTATTTATATATAAACGGAAGCTCGGTTACCCTTTTTATTCTATAAAATCCATAGCTTAAATTCAAGCAAGTTTTAGTATTTAGTTTCTATATGAAAGTTGTTCATATATATCCCTAGTTTATAGCAAAATAGTCTCATATTATATAATTTTGTATATCCTTCGATTTACCCACTTTTCTATGACCAAACTCTAAAACATGAATTTTTTGACCAACTTAAAAGCATGTTTCAGGCATTCAAATGAAATCATAGAAGAAATATTGATTTTTAATACCAGTTTCACTATTTTTAAGTGTGGGGATGTTGAGATATGTTGTTGTGGTTGGAGATTGTGTATGGGGCAAACGCAGGCAATCCAAACGATCGGGGTCAACGGCGTGGAGCCTGGAGAGGCATGTGAAGTCAATGAGCATAGGAAAATGTTATATAACATTTCTATTGCGCGATTAGTGAGAACGAAGAGGAAATAGGGTTTCTAGGGTACTTTTTGTTACCGTGGAGTCATGGCAAAACTGCACCGCCACGCTAGCACTGGGAGGTTGCGCATAGCGGGGGGGGGGGGGTCCGTGACGTTGGTCGTCACCAAGCTATGGCCGGAGTGGTGTATTCTAGTGGTCAAAGGTTGCATCTAGAAGCTTTTTCTTGGATATGTGTTTGTTGGGGGAGCTCGGGTTTGATGGTTGAATCACTTCAGAGGTGATCGGAGGCAACTTCGGACTTATGAATGGAGTTAGTGACCATGAAGTAATGTGTGACGATGAGTGTGGCAGTGAGTTAACCGGCCATTTACTTGTGCATATGCATAAGCGCATCATCTGCACTATGATGCCATGCAGTAGAACACATTGAAGCAGCCGAAGCAACCACAGTAGCACATGAAAAGAGAGAGGCACTATATGTATTGAGTTCGACCATGTTTGGCTAATGTAGCCATGTAGAAGTATTAAAAAAATATGGGATTTAAAATAAAAAGAAGAGGAACTGCATGTTAAAGAAAAAGAGAGAAGGAAGATTAGAAAAGAAAGTTGGTGGAAAATAAGGAGAGGGGAGAAAGGCGTGCGTGGGCTAGGGTAATTGGGCTTAGGCCAGTGAGAATAAAATAGAAAAGATAAGAGAAAAGAAAAGAAAGGGAGGATGGGTCGAGGTATTTGGGCCTTTAAGGGCTTCAGATGTTTTAAAATAATAGAAAAAATAAAATAAAAGATAATGAAATAGACAGAAGATATTGGGCCAGTTTGGGCCGAAGAAAATAAAATAAAAATGAAGAAAAAGAATTGAAATATAAAATAAAATAGCAGAAAAAGTAGAAAAGAAAAATAGAAAAGAAAGAGTAATCATTGGGATTAGAATAAAGAATAAAATAATTGTTCTGTTTAAATTCCCAAATTTATATAATTTAATTTATTAATTGTTTGTTTAAAATACAAATAACGATTTAAATATGTATATATATATATATATATATATATATATATGAAGTGAGACATAGGTATTAATTTCAAAATAGCAAATAAAAGTCATCGAATGAATGTGAAGTTAAAACGTTCATCTATAACTTATCGACCAAAATTATATTTAATTTAAGTTGTAATTTAAATTATTTGTTTTGAATAATGAATGAAGATATACTCAGTCTTTCTCAAGACCGAGCAATTTATGTAAATATGATGTGTTGATTGATAATCGATAGTATGACAGGAAGGTGGTTGACTGTTAGTAATGAATCAAATGTTGAAATAAACATTGAAGCACTCTTGATCGACTTAGGTCGATAACTGTTTTCCATAATCAAGAAATAATTTAAATAATAAAGAAAGGAGGCGTATTCAAATTACTCCCATGACCAGATAATTAGTGAATATCTTATCCATTGAATTATAGTCAATGGATAATTTAAATAACAAAGAAAGGAGGCATATTCAAATTATTCCCATGACTAGATAATTACTGAATATCTGATTCATTGAATTATAGTCAAGGGAATGTCATGATTTATGGATTATAGTTGATCATCAATATATAGTATTGTGATGGACTAGTTTGTTTGAAATTAAACATTTAAAGTATTAATTTAATTGATTTCAGTAAAATAACAAGAATGATCAAACCTTTCAAAGAGGTGGTCAACCAACCAGGGGCAGAGGTAGATGGAGATGGAGCAACAACAACAACAAGCCAAAGTGCTGGATCTGCGAGAAAATTGGTCACACCACCCCTAGATGCTTCTTCAGGTTTAATGCAAATTATGCAGTAAATCAGAATACTAGCAATCAAGGAGGAGCTAGTCCAAGTGCCAACCTGGCTCAAGCACAAAGTGATGCTTCCCCACCTGAAACATCAAGAAACCAAGGTGAAAATGCATGAGTTGATCACATAAATGTTGATAGCTGGTATCTAGATTCTGGATCAACTAACCACCTTACTAACAATCTTGAAAATTTGAATCTTGGCAACAGAGATTACAAAGGTAACAGCTCAATTTGCATGGGAAATGGTAAACATATAAATATTTCTCATATTGGTAAAGGTAATATAAGTGGGAAAAGGCAACTATTTCTACACAATCTATTAAGGGTACCTGAAATCAAGAAGAATTTAATAAGTGTATCTCAATTTGCTAGAGATAACCATGTTTATTTTGAATGTATTCCCAATCACTGTATTGTTAGAGACATACTAACTAAAACTGTTTTACTGCAGGGTGATGCTATAAGAGGATTGTATAAGTACAATATCCAAAACTGTAACAAATCTGAAAATAATGCATCACAGTGCAATGTAACTAAAATTTACAGTACTAGTAGTAGAACTTTTGTTTTTGATTCTTCGCATTACAAACTTGGTCACCCTAGTGCTAATATAGTAACAAAAATTCTACTTTATTATAAGATACCCTTTGATGATATTCAATTACCATATATTTGTGAATTTTTTCAAATGGGAAAAAGGCACAAGTTGTCTTTTACTAATTCATTAACTCTTTATACAAAACCATTAGATCTTATTGCTACATATGTATGGGGTCCTGCACCCATTAATTCTGATTTTGGATTTAGATACTATATATTGTTCATTGATGCATACTAAAGATATACTTGGTTGTATTTGCTTAAGCCTAAATCTGATGTTGCCAATGCAGTTATAAACTTTATCAAAATGGTTGAGAATCAGTTTAATAATCCTGTTAAAATCTTTCTGTCAGATGGAGGGTCTGAATTCAAACCATTTGGAAATCACTTCCAAAATAAGGGTATTGTTCATAGAATTACGTGTCCCTATACCTCTAAACAAAATGGTTTGAGAAAACATAGAAATATCGTAGAAACTGGTTTAACATTGCTTGCTCAAGCCTCTTTACCATTAAAGTTTTGGCTAGAAGCTTTGTATCCCTATAATTTGGATGCCAACCAAAACTTTAAATGGTATAAGTCCACTTGAAAAGCTCTACAAGATTAAACCAGATTACAGTAGTTTAAAAGTCTTTAGATGTCTGTGCTACCCACATTTGAGACCATATAATACACACAAACTTGATTTTAGATCAAGTCCCTGTACCTTTATTCGCTATGACATACATCGAAAAGGTTATAAATGCATTAATTCTAAAGGCAAAATCTTTATGAGTAAGCGTGTTGTTTTCAATGAAACATTTTTTCCTACAAACAACCAAACATGACAACATCAATAAAAGTATATGATCAGAAAGTTTCAATACCTGAACTGCATGTACTAAATGAAGTATGGGAGAAGACTAGTTATACTGAGGTTGCTGACCCTTAGAATAATTACCAAGAATTTATTGATGGCCACAATGAGTTGATCAGCCCCGCCAATCAACAACTTGACACAAGTACTTCAAGGAGAAATAAAGTTAGCAATGATACCACCACTGATGCTATTGAAAATAATGACGAACATAAGACTGGAACTGAAGAAACACAGGAGGAACAAACAACAAATGTACCAATCAATACTCTCCAAAAGCAACCCAGCCATCAAATGATAACTAGGGCTAAAAGTGGGATTTTCAAGCCAAAAGCCTACATAGCCAACATCGATATTGATGAGCCTGACAACTTCAATCAAGCCATCAATGATACAAACTGGAGTGCTTTCATGAAAGAAGAATATAATGCACTTATCAGAAATGACACATGGGATCTAGTCAACCCACCAAGCAACAAAAATTTAATTGGATGCAAATGGGCTTTCAGATTGAAGGAAAATGCAGATGGAACCATAAATAAAGACAAAGCTAGACTCATCGCAAAAGGATTTACTCAAGAATACTGTTTTGATTTCAGTGAAACTTTTTCACCAGTGGTGAAACCCTCCACTATCAGGCTAATTATCTCTATAGCTTTATGTAACAACTGGGTTATAAAGCATTTAGATGTAAATAATGCATTTTTGAATGGTTATTTACAGAAGGAAATCTACAGGCAACAACCACCTGGATTTATTTAAAATCAAAATCAAGTGTGCAAGCTGAAAAGAGCAATCTGTGGACTCAAACAAGCTCCAATAGTGTGGTTTGACAAGCTTAAGACCACACTCAATACAATGGGCTACTATCCAACAAAATCTGACACTTCTCTAATCATAAAAATCAATAATTTATTCACTATTTGCATATTAATTTACGTTGATGTTCTTATTATTACAAGCAACAACATGTAGGAGATTAGGAAGCTAACTAAATACTTAAATGAGCAATTTTCAATAAAGAATCTTGGCAATGCTTCATATTTTCTTGGCATTGAGATAAAAAGACCATCAACAACTGAGATGCATCTAAGTCAAAGAAAATATATCTCAGAATTACTTACTAGAGAAAAAAAATGCATGAAGCAAGACCTCAGCCTACACTTATGATGTCAAATCAGCACTACAGTAAATACAGGGGAGAAGCCATAAATAATATAAAACCATATAGAAGTGTTGTGGGAGCATTGCAATATGCAACCATAACACGACTTGATATGGCATTCACTCTTAACAAAGTTTCTCAATTTTTTGCAGGATCCCCTTGACGAGCACTTGATGGCAGCCAAAAGAATTCTGAGATACTTAAAGGGAACTATCAACTATGGTCTTACTCTCAAAGCTAGCAACAATATCAACACTGTTTAGAGTGATGATGACTGGGCCACTGACAATGATCATAGAAGAACTACAACTGGGTACTACAAATTCATTAGTGACAGTTTAATTTCATGGTGTTCAAAGAAGCAATCTACTATTTCAATATCCAGCACAGAGGCTGAATACAGAAGCATAGCTAGCACTACATCAGAGATATTATGGTTTCAATCATTTCTAAAGGAACTAAAGTTAAATTCATCTAAAAAGTCGATCCTATGGCGTGATAATCAAAGCTCAATTTTGCATGACTGCTGACCCAATACAGCACGCACGCTCTAAACATATTGAAATTGACATATACTTCGTGCGTGAGCAAGTTCAAAAGAAAAATCTGCATGTTAATTACTTTCCTACTTATCACCAAAAAGCAGATACTTTAACCAAGGCATTATCGGCTAAGAACTTCATTCGGCTTAGAAATGAACTTAAAATAATGGAACAATACAACCTGATGAAGCCTTTAGAAGCTGAAGAAAGTTCGAAGAAGAGAGATCTGAAGATTGGAAACCGGATTTTCCAAAAGCCCTCTCTATCTCGAAACTTTCTTCTCAAATTTGAATGAATTTGTTGATCTCATCACTGCATCTTGTTGAGAGAGGGATCTTCTCTTGTCAGCATCTATATTCTGGAGATTGTGGTCGTCTTTCTTCATGCAAATTAGGGTTACGATGTGAAACCCTAACCTTATTTGAGAGTGGGTATTAACTGAAATAGAGAAATGCTCCCAATCTATCAAACTCTTTTTGTTTTTATATTAATGTATTTGGTTGTAACATATTGGGCTGACCTATTAAGCCCATCGCTATTTATTTTTACCCAAAATGTTTATTACCGTTACTTTTACATGTATATATATATGTCCACTATGTACTTTCAAATTAATCAATAATACATTCAGTTTTCTCATCATTTACACTTTCTCAAATTACATACATTTCTAATTAAAGTAAATGGGTGCAGGATGGAGCAGTTTGCAATAGAAGAATCTATATCCGTTTTTCTCTATTGCTTGGGTCCTTTGTATTACACCATGGTCTTCGGACAACTGGCCAAGCTGGGTTTAAAAATTAATTTTTCATTTGTGCGAATGTAGGAAGTGTTCATGATTTTTTTAATCAGAAGATTGTTTATCATTATCTTAATTGTTTTTGAGCTTATGTCTAAGTTGGGTTCCTCTTTCATCATGTTGTAAATTTTATCTCTAGATAGAGTTTAAAAGGTTCTTTCCTGATGGAACAATGTAGCTTTGACATTGAACATCAAATCTTGTCCAATTATTGAGTTGAAAATTGGATCGAGTCATGGAGAACTATCTCCCTAAGTATAAAAGTAATAAAATTTATCGTATGTGTTAACCCCGCTATTATAACATGGTTCGTAAGGCATATTTTGGATTGTTAATAAAATCATGGGTCGTGTATGTTCGGCTATCATGAACTGTATTGAAATTAACTCAGCATGGATCAGGTATATTTACAATGGCACGTCACACGTGGATTGTGAATCCATGAAATACTATGTTGTAACACCCCATAATTTTATAATATTAAAATTCACGAATTAAAGAATACTTAATTTTAGAAAAAGAATTAAGTAAAACGGGTTACACCATTGCGTTCGTCTCGGAATTCTGCTTGAGATAGAGTCCGATTTTGCGTAAAACGGATACAGTATGAAGAAGTAATGGAGGTTAGAAGATTTCAGTTTATACCAGAATTAAAATAATAATCAAAATCGAATTCGAATTTCAAAGTCAGAAAGAAGCGGCTGAGCGGGAATTCTCCCGCTCGTGGGTGTCGACCCCTATAGGGGTGTCGACATAGGTGTAGACCCTCCTATAGGGGTGTAGACATAGGTGTCGACCCCCCTGTAGGGGTCAACTCCATCGGGCCAGACGGACAGTGACAAATTTTGATGGATTAGGACTTATGCGGCGCTCCAGGATTGGCTGAGTGACGTGGTTTTCTGGTTTGGATGGTTTAGATGGATCCTAACCTAATCTAAAGCCCTAGTACACCTAGTTCTCCTATAAATAAACACCTAGACCTAACCCTAATTTCATTAAACAAATCCATGGCGCCTCCATGCTTCTCAAATCTAAATTAACCTAGCCCCTCCAAAGTAAATAAAATTCAAGTTGGAAGATAAGAATCAAAGCCTACATCAATGGGTTAGCTAATCAACTTCAGAATTCAGAATTCAAAACTATTCTCTCTTCTTATTCCTGTCGCTGTGAGTCTATGTCATTTTCACAAGATAATTAAATTAAAAGTAATTGTGATAGGATTATAAATTGGATTATATGAACATGCCTGTAATGAATCTCATCAAGTTTGCAAATTGTCACCTTTTTGATTCATACCCATGAACCTGTTATATGCCTTTGTGATCTATTTTTATCATTATATGCCTATGCATGTTCTTATGTTTATGCCTTGATTCTATTCCCTACCTCTCTTCCTCTTTATTTTTAAGAGATTAGGCTAACTTCAAGCCTAATTATATTATGTTGAATTATATGTACGAATGACGTGGGAACGTTGTGGGAAAAGTTCGGAAAATATTGAATAGTATGTAATTTGTAATTGGGCATAAATTGATGATGGCTATGGATTGGGCATAATTGTACATAACTTGTAAACATGAGATTTGGCATAAGTGGGTTTGGGTATAAATTGGTATAACTTGTAAACTTGAGATTATAGGCATAAATTGGATTAGAATTTGTCACATAAATTTGGATTGGAATTTATGGGTAAATGGAGAATCACTATAATCCATGATATGAGGTGAACTTAGTAATAATGAATGACTAAGATATGAGGTTAGATAGGTTTGCGGTATAAGCCTACTCGGAATCGCCCGACATGTCCAGCAACCGCAAACGGTATCTAATGTGAGAGGTCAAAGGCAGAAATTAGAGGCGTAATAATGCAAAGACATGAGGTTAGATTTAAATTGCGATATAAGCCTTATCGGAACTGCCCGGCATATCCAGCAACCGCAAACGATAATCTAATGTGAGAGATCTTGCAAGATTACGGTTATAATGAATTAATGAACACTTAACCTAGATGGAGCATGTGGTTAGACATGGGGATAAAGAGGGGTTAAGTGGGAATTCCTAGTGGGGACCAAGCTTAGAAGGGAAGCTTGTGTCAAGTGTGGGGACCCTTTTCAACCAGTAACCCATTTTAGTATCTATATGAGCTCGAACTAGGTCGAGGACGGGACACGCTTACTGGGGTTAGTTGTAAGAGGTTAATAAAGAGTTAGCGGTGGCAGTGCATGTCCAACGGAATCATGTGTGTGCATGGGTCTGGGCTGGTAGGTAAGACGTTGTTGCATCGTGTAGGTATAAGCTGTGCCTTTTAGTAGTATCAGGTTACCACTTTAGGGAATGATACACCCTACTATGAGACCAGCACGAGTATCTACAAGGTAGGGAGCCGATCAAATGGAGAGGGTAGTGGGTACAACTAGTGGAGATAGGAGTAGGCGGCACCTATGACAGCAACTAGGGGTACACGAAACTTCCATCATTATTATTACCATTATTATGTTTGTTGAAAAGGGATCATCTTTTAGTATGTAACTAGTATGTTAGTATGGTGTAGAGCATATCTTATAGTGGTTAGGAGCGTAGTCGATGTTCTATCTTACTTACCTTGTTTACCTTGTCATGTCTGCTTATGTTACAAACATCTCTTATATCCAGTTTATTTCCTATCCTGTTACCTTACTGATTGTATTGTTAAAGTTACTGGACTCGCCAGACTTTATGTCTGACCATGTTTGTTTCGCCTCTTTTCTTTCCTTCCCCCCCACGTCCTCAAGGTGGGAATTAGTGGAGCTTGACTTGGATTTATTTCTTCTTGAAGTGCTTGGAGTGCTGCTTAGCTTTATGTCTTTTTCATTATGCCTATTTAGAGCGGGATTATGCTTTTGTTTTACGTACTCTGATAATAAATTTGTCCAAGATGGATATTTATGTACTTGGCTTTAGTATTTGGCTTTGATGTTGTAACCAAACATGTTTTGCTTTTCCGCTGCAATGAATGAAGTTCAAATTTTTAAGTACCATTTTATATATCTATCTTGTGATGTTTTGTTCTATACTCTTATAATGCTCCATGGAAGTTAATGCGTTCCCTTAGTGAGTGACATTAATGGACGTGGGGTGTTACACGTGGTATCAGGGCCGAAGGTTACTAGTTTTGCTTTCCGCTGCAATTAATGAAGTTTAAAATTTTAAGTACCATTTTATATATCTGTCTTGTGATGTTCTATGTTGTACTCTTATAATGCTCCATGGAAGTTAATGCATTCACTTAGTGAGTGACATTAATGGACTTGGGGTGTTACACGTGGTATCAGAGCCGAAGGTTACTAGAACAGATAAAAGATTTTGAAAACCGTTTTCAAAAGCATTTTAGAAAAAAATATTTTCCAAAAACATGTTTAAAGAGGTTATTTTAAGGAGAAAGGTTTATTATGAAAAACATTATCCCCAAGAGCCATATATCTATCTTTCGATTCTCCGTTTTTAATCTTTCCCTTTTTCCTTTCAGTATGTCTGGAGAACCCGAAATACCCAAGGGCGTACAGATACCAGGCTGGTTCAGTAGGTATCTGGAGGCAAGGGCTAATGCCGCAGGCCCAGCAAACGCTCCTCCTCCTCCCCGAGTAGAAGCCTTTTCTAAGATATGCAAAGACTTCCGGGCGATGGGCAGAAAACTGTTTAATGGAACTGAGATGTTTGTTGAGGCTAGGAATTGGCTCAAGGAAGTTGAGGATTTGTTTGGTATCTTTGATATATACAATGGAAGGGAGGTCCAACTAACTCCTTGGTTGATGAAGGATAAAGCTTCATTTTGGTGGGAAGTAATAATGGAGGACATGCAGTGGAGACATGGATGGATTTTAGGCAAAGGTTCGAGTTGAAATTTCTTTCGCAAGCAGAGGAGTGTTTATACATGGAGAGGTTCTTGGCTTTGAAACAAAGGAGTTTGTCTGTGAAGGAGTACGTTAACAAGTTTAACAAATTAGCAAGATTTGGTATGGAATTAGTTAATACACCACATAAGAAGGCCTTGAGATTTTCCAAAGGTCTGAATGAACCATTACATGGGTTGGCTATGTCCCACATTCCTATAAGGCTACTTTCGAAAATCTTGTTGATATGGCGCTGATGCATGAAGAGGAGAAAGGTGCTAATGCTAATAAGGCACAGGATAAGAAAGGGGATCCAAAGAAAGCACAGCAACAACAAAAGAAAGATGGTAATGATAACAAGGGCCCAGGGAAGAAAAGGTGCTTTACTTGTGGAACACCAGGCCACTTAAGCAAGGACTGTAGGAAGAAGAATAAGACGGGTTGCTTCCAGTGTGGCGAGGCAGGACATATGATTAAAGACAACCCAAGGAGGCAAGGACAAGGGCAAGGACAAAGGACAGGATCTACTTCTGGCGGGCAAGTTCATGCTCTCATGGCACCTTCGCAAGAGAGAGGTAGAAACATTTCTGTCGAAAGTTTGATTTTCCTTTTTGATCATCCTGTTTGTACTTTGTTTGATTCTGGCGCTTCACATTCGATCATACTGCTTCTATTGTTGAGTCTCTGCACCTAGATACTGTATAGTAGTGGATCCCATTAGTGTCTCAAGTCCTATTAGGGGTACGGCTCAACTTTCTATGCTATGTCAGGTTGGATAATTTTTGTGTATGGCGTTGAGCTATAATGCAACGCTTATGTGCTTGGTTTCACGGGCTATGGGTTGATTCTAGGAATGGACTGGCTAGCCAAATATGGTGCCATTCTCAACTATGAAAGGAGGGTAGTTAGACTGTTGACTAGTTTGGGTAATACTCTTGATATCTCATGCGATCCTCAGGGTTCGGTTATGCTTAGCTACTTAGAATCTCTTGACATGTCTATTGATGATTTGTAATCTGTTCAAGTAGTCCGTGAGTATGCAGATGTCTTTGAGGAGGTTAGGGGTTTACCTCCAAAACGCGAGATAGATTTCTATATATAATTAGTGGACAATTCAAATCCAGTTGCATTTCCTGTGCGCCACATGGCTCCTAGAGAAAGGAGGGAGCTTTGTAAACAAGTAAAAGAGTTGCTTGAGAAAGGGTTCATAAGAAGAAGTATCTCAGAGTGGGGTGCTCCATTTATTTTTGCTACGAAGGTTGATGGTTCACTTAGATTGTTTGTGGACTATAGGGGGCTAAATAAACTCAGGAAGAAAAAATAGACACCCATTGCCGAGGATAGATGATTTGTTCGATCGGTTGGTTGGTGCTTCGGTTTTCTCGCAGTTGGACTTAGCTACAGGATTTCATCAGTTGAGGGTAGCTGAGGATAATATGGATAAGACTGCTTTTAGGACTCCTGAAGGTTTCTTTGAATGGCTAGTCATGCCTTTTGGTTTGACAAATGCACCCGCGTATTTCGTAGACTTGATGAGTAGGGTATTTAGGGAGTTTCTAAACAAGTTCGTGGTGGTCTTTGTGGATGATATTTTTATGTTCTCTAGAAGCGAGGAAGAGCATGCCCTACATCTTAGCGAAGTATTAGAGACTCTTCGAGCACATCAACTCAAAGCTAAGTTCTCCAAATGTCATTTTTGGAGGAAGGAAGTGAGGTTCTTAGGGCATGTGATCTCTAAGGCAGGGATAGTTGTGGATCCTGCAAAGGTAGTGCCAATCCAAGATTGGAAGATTTCTAAGAATGCAACAAAAGTAAGAAGTTTCTTAGGTTTGGTGGGCTATTATAGAAAATTCATCAAGAACTTTGCTAAGATATTTGCCCCACTTACACGATTGATGAAAAATAATTTGGCCTTTTCTTGGGATGTCGACTGTGACGATGCTTTCCAACGTTTGAAGCGGGCATTGACGACAGCTCCAGTTTTAGTTTTGTCGGATGGGAGTAAGCCATTCACAGTGTATACTGATGCTTGCGGGACAGGTCTTGGTGTAGTTTTGATGTAAGAGGGAAGGGTGATATGCTATGGTGGAAGACAATTGAAGGTCCATGAGAACAATCACCCTACCCACGACTTAGATTTAGCTGCCATAGTTTTTGCGCTCAAGTCTTGGCGTCACTATTTGCTTGGAGAGAGGTTTGAATTGTATATAGACCATAAGTCACTTAAATAATTGTTCTCTCAGGAAGATCTAAACTTAAGGCAACAGAGGTGGATGGAGTTCTTAGCATCCTACGATTTTAAGATTGCATATACCCCTGGCAAGGGTAACGTCGTGGCTGACGCCTGGAGTAGAAAGAAGTTGACTTTGAGTCCTTTGTTTGTCGAGCGGCAGAGTTTAGAGTTCATATCCACCTTTGACTTTAGACCCTCTATCGATTTTGTGCCCAGTTTGTTGGCATCATTAGAGGTGCGAACTACGCTTTTGGGACAGGTAGGGGACACAGCGAGATGATCCACAGTTGGTTGAGATAGTAGACAAGCTCATAAGAGGGGAGTCTTCTAGCCATCTTAGCAGGTATACTATAGATGAGAGAGGTTGGTTGCATAGGGATGGAAGACTTTGCGTATCACGAGATGATAGTTTGAGAAGGGCAATCCTTGAAGAGGCACATTGTTTTAAGATGACCATACATCCCGGTGGTGACAAGATGTATAGGGACATGAAGCGAGTTTTCTTTTGGGACAGAATGAAGAAGGATGTAGCTGAGTTCGTTTCGAGATGCTTAGTGTGCCAGCAGGTTAGGGTTGAGCAAAAGAAGCCTGGCGGGTTGCTTAGCCCTTTAGAGGTTCCAAAATGGAAATGGGAAAGTGTTTCCATGGATTTCGTTGACGGGTTGCCAAGGTCAAGGAAAGGTAATACGGGGATTTGGGTAGTAATGGATAGACTTAATAAGAGCCCCCATTTCATTCCCATTAAGAATAAAAGGATAGCGACATGGTTAGCATCTGTTTATCTTCGAGAGATAGTTCGTCTACATGGCATATCTTCTAGTATTGTGAGCGATCGAGATCCCATTTTCACTAGTGAGTTTTGGAAGGGCTTGCAAGAGGCGGTAGGAACACAATTGTGTTTGAGCACTGCTTATCACCCTCAGGCGGACGACCAAACCGAGAGAGTGAATAGGATCCTAGAAGATCTTTTGAGATTATGCATCTTGGACTTTGGAGGGACATGGGAGGAAAACCTTTCATTAGTAGAGTTCGCATACAACAACAACTATCAGACTAGTATCGGCATGGCTCCTTTTGAGGCTCTATATGGACGACCGTGTCGATCACTGACTTGTTGGTGGGAATCTTCGGATAATATTTTGCTTGGGGCCAATATGATTAGGGAAACTTCAGAGAAGATACACTTGATTCGAAGACGCATGAAGATGGCACAGGACTGGCAAAAGTCATATGCTGATAAAAGAAGAACCAATCTTGAGTTCGATGTTGGAGATATGGTCTTTATTAAAGTATCACCGTTGAGGTATGTAGTTCGCTTTGGAGCTGTAGGGAAATTAGCACCAAGGTTCATAGTGCCATTCCCCATTACAGAGCGAATTGGACAGATGGCCTACAAAGTGAAGTTGCCTGAGAAGCTTAGTGGTGTGCATGACGTATTTCATATGTCGCATTTGAGGAAGTGTTTACATGATATCGCGGAAGTAGCTGAGTCGAGCATGCTTAGAGAAGTGGAAGTAGAGCGAGATGCCACGATTAGACGAGCTCCTACATGCATCCTTGGATCGGAGGTCAAGAAGTTACGCAACCGAGAGGTCAAGTTGGTTAAAGTCCAATGGGGAAATGATCAAGGAGACGCGACTTCGGAAACAGAAGATAAGATACGTGCGTCGTACCCTTTCCTTTTTGAGGGTATGTTCTTAACTTCTCCTTTTTCTACCTCTTTGTTTGTACTTGTTCTATCCTTTAGTGTATCCTCTCGATTATATCTTCGGTCTTTAGGTAGAAAATCCTATAGTTGTGCACATGTGTTTGAAACATGTTACGTTTAGTGGATGCAAGTGGTTGCTAGTGGTTGCTCGTAGATGCATTTACACACACTTTAGACACTAAGATCGGCTCAGTCACCTTCACATTGCATATTGCATATATTTGTACGTTGATTGAAGTTTGATATGTTATCATGTGGATATTGTATGTGAATGAATGATTATGCACTTATATAGAGGTTATAAAGTGCATTAGGAATAATTGCATACATGTTGGACTCATGGCACTGACATAATTCACATTAAGGAGGCCAACTGAATCAATGGACCGCCTAATCTTTGCATTAGATAGGGAACATTTACACACACTTTTGCATATGTTCATATGGCATTAGGAATCTTTTAAGAACAATGGATGCTTGTGGATGATGGATGAGTAGATGGATGATTGGATGGTAGGATACATTCTTCTTAACTTGAAGATTTCGAGGACGAAATCCTTTAAGGAGGGGAGAATGTAACACCCCGTAATTTTATAATATTAAAATTGACAAATTAAAGAATACTTAATTTTTAGAAGAAGAATTAAGTAAAATGGGTTACTCCATTGCATTGGTCTCGAAATTCTGCTTGAGATAGAGTGCGACTTTGCGTAAAACGGATACAGTATGAAGAAGTTATGGAGGTTAGAAAATTTCAGTTTAAACCAAAATTAAAATAATAATCAAAATCGAATTCGATTTTCAAAATCAGCAAGAAGCGACTGAGCGCGAATTCTCCCGCTCGTGGATGTCGACATAGGTGTCGACCCCCTATAGGGGTGTCGCCATAGGTGTTGACCCCCCTGTAGGGGTCGACCCCATCGAGCCAAACGTGCAGTGACGAATTTTGATCGATTAGGGCTTATGTGGCGCTCCAGGATTGGCTGAGTGATGTGATTTTCTTGTTTGGATGGTTTAGATGGATCCTAACCCAATCTAAAGGCCCTAGTGCACCTAATTCTCCTATAAATAAACACCTAGACCTAACCCTAATTTCATTAAACAAATCCATGGCGCCTCCATGCTGCTCAAATCTAAATTGACCTAGCCTCCACCAAAGCAAATCAAATTCAAGTTGGAAGATAATAATCAAAGCTTACATCTATGGTTTAGCTAATCTACTTCAGAATTCAGAATTCAGAACTATTCTCTCTTCTTATTCCAATTGTTGTGAGTCTATGTCACTTTCACAAGATAGTTAAATTAAAAGTAATTGTGATAGGATTGTAAATTGGATTATATGAACATGCCTGTAATGAATCTCATCAAGTTTGCAAATTGTCACCTTTTTGATTCATACCCATAAACCTGACATATGCCTTTTTGATCTATTTTTGTCATTATATGCTTATACCTGTTCTTATGTTTTTGCCTTGATTCTCTTCCCTACCTCTCTTCCTTTTTATTTTTATGTGATTAGGCTAACTTTGAGCCTAATTATATTTCGTTGAGTTATATGTACGAATGACGTGGGAACATTGTGGGAAAAGTAAAGAAAATATTGAATAATATGTAATTTGTAATTAGGCATAAATTGATGATGGCTATGGATTGGGCATTATTGTACATAACTTGTAAACATGAGATTTGGCATAAGTGGGTTTGGGTATAAATTGGTATAACCTGTAAACTTGAGATTATAGGAATAAATTAGATTAGAATTTGTCACATAAATTTGGATTAGAATTTATGGGTAAATGGGGAATCACTATAACCCATGATTTGAAGTGAACTTAGTAATAATGAACGCCTAAGACACGAGGTTAGATAGGTTTCTGGTATAAGCCTGCCCGGAACCGCCCAGCATGTCCAGCAACAGCAAATAGTATCTAATGTGAGAGGTCAAAGGCAGAAATTAGAGGTGTAATAACGCAAAGACACGAGGTTAGATTTAGATTACGGTATAAGCCTGCCCGGAACCGCCCGGCATACCCAGCAATTGCAAATGATAATCTAATGTGAGAGGTCTTGCAAGATTACAGTTATAATGAACTAATGAACACTTAACCTAGATGGAACATGTGATTAGACATGGGGATAAAGAGGGGTTAAGTGGGAATTCCTAGTGGGGACCAAGCTTAGGAGGGAAGCTTGTGTCAAGTGTAGGGACCCTTTTCAACCAGTAACCCATTTTAGTACCTATATGAGCTCGAACTAGGTCGAGGACGGGACACACTTACTGTGTTTATTGTAAGTGGTCAATAAAGAGTTAGCGGTGGCAATGCAAGTCCAACGGAGTCATATGCATGCATAGGTCCAGGCTGGTAGGTAAGACGCTGTTGCATCATGTAGGTATAAGTCGTGCCTTTTAGTAGTATTGTGTAGCCACTTTAGGGAATGACACACCCTACTGTGGTACCAGCATGGGTATCTACGAGGTAGGGAGCCGATCGAATAGGGAGGATAGTGGGTACAACTAGTGGAGATAGGAGCAGGCAACACCTATGACAGCAGCTAGGGGTACACGAAACTACCATTATTATTAGTGCCATTATTATGTTTTTTGAAAAGGGATCATCTTTTCGTATGTAACTAGTATGTTAGTACGGTGCAATGCATATCTTATAGTGGTTAGGAGCGCAGTCGATGTTCTATCTTACTTACCTTGTTTACCTTGTCACATCTGCTTATGTTACAGTCATCTCTTATCCAGTTTATTTCTTATCCTATTACCTTACTGATTATATTGTTGAAGTTACTGGACTCGCCGGACTTTATGTCTGACCTTGTTTGTTTCGTCTCTTTTCTTTCCTTTTCCCCCCAGGTCCTCAGGGTGGGAATCATTGGAGCTTGACTTGGATTTCTTTCTTCTTGAAGTGCTTGGATGCTGAGAGTAATGCTCAGCTTTATCTCTTTTTTCATTATGACTATTTAGAGTGGGATTATGCTTTTGTTTTATGTACTCTGATAATAAATTTGTCTAAGATGGATATTTGTGTACTTGGCTTTAGTATTTGGCTTTGATGTTGTAACCAATACTGTTTTGCTTTTCCGCTGCAATGAATGAAGTTTAAAAAATTTAGTACCATTTTATATATTTGTCTTGTGATGTTCTATTCTATACTCTTATAATGCTCCATGGAAGTTAATGCATTCCCTTAGTGAGTAACATTAATGGACGTGGGGTGTTACATGTGTGATGCATACATGGAACTGATGAAAGAAACAAGGCTTCTAGAGTCGTGTTACCTGAAGTCGAGCCATGTTCATATTACTCGAAGCGTAAAATACTGCATGGGTCATCAAGTTACATAAAAAGGGGATGATGTGGAACTATGTAAATATAGATTATAAAGTTGGACTTCCAAGGATCGTTTGTGGCAAATTATAATGCATGGCAGCACTATCTAGTATGGGTCATTAACAATATCGCATGGGAGCTTAGGTCGCTCAGCTGCAATATGCCACGTGGACATGAATAAAATCACATTTCACAAAGTATGGATTGTGTGGCTATATTGGGCATGAAACATGGCATACATTCATACAATACACGAGAACCATGGAAACCTGGGAGCAAGTGGGGAACAAATAAGCATGCATGCGTAACAATATCAGGTCATTCGTTTGTATGCCACAATGTCAGGTCGGTTATATGCATGCAAGAGCATGTCATTCTCTTTCCATGAAGTCAGGTCATCCGCATAAGTGTGAGGTCGTCCACTATCCAGTTGGGTCATCCATCGTCACTGACTAGGTCGTTCATACGACCTAAGACAGATCATTTACATATTTATACTTGTCTGATGGGTCGGCAGTTATTATGACATACACGTGGCTTAACACAGGTCACTTATGTCTAATATATGGTATGGATCATATGCCATACTGTTCTATGGATTGGCACAATTCAATAATGGGTCAGTAGACCTGTCAAGTTAATTATGACCTTACTCATTCACCCAACTTATTTTACCCTAATTACAACCCTGTTGGGTCAACTCATTTGTAATTTTTTATTAAATGGATCATAAAAGGATTGACCCATTTTTAAAAGGGTTGCAAATGGGTAACCCACTTACACAATTAATTCTACCTATATACGAAGTAGTTATTTTTTTGTAAAAATTACAGTAATTTCTTCATACTGCCCCAGAACCAGATGAGACTTCGACCGATAGATTCCCACCCAAATTAAGGACAGTGTGAAACACTCGGACGTTTTGCTCTGTAATTGTACACTGTAGTTCTCCAAGGGGACTGTCAGTTGTACTTAGAAAATAACAAGCTAAGATCCTATATGTGAACTCTGCCTACATACAGAGTCACTATTTTTTTTGTAAAAATTGCAGTAATTTCTTTATACTAGCCCGGAACCAGATGAGACTTCGACCGATAGATTCCCACCTAAATTACGGACAGTGTGAAACACTCAGACCTTCTGCTCTATGACCATACACTGTAGTTCTACAAGGGGACTGCTAGTTGTACTTAGAAAATAATAGGCTAGATTCCTATATTTGAAATCTATCAACATATAGAGTCGCTATTTTTTTGTAAAAACTGCAATAATTTATTTATATTTCCCTTGAACCGGATGAGACTTTGACCGATAGATTCTCACCAAAATTACGGACAGTGTGTAATACTCGGACATTTTGCCCTATGGTCGAACACCGCAGTTCTCTGAGGGTACTGCCAGTTGTACTTAGAAAATAATAGGCTATATTCCCATATCTGAACTCTGCCTACATACAGAGTCACTATTTTTTTTGTAAAAACTGCAGTAATTTCTTCATACTGCCCCAGAACCGGATGAGACTTCGACCGATAGATTTCTACCTAAATTACAAGTAGTGTGAAACACTTGGAGGTTTTGCTCTATGACCGAACACTGTAGTTCTCCAAGAAGACTGCCAGTTGTACTTAGAAAATAACAGGCTAAATTCCCATATTTGAACTCTGCCTAAATATAGAGTCGCTATTTTTTTTTGAAAAAATTGCAGTAATTGCTTCATACTGTCCCGGAACCTGATGATACTTTAACTGATAGCTTCTCACCTAAATTACAGACAATGTGAAACACTCGGACGTTTTTCCCTGCGACCGAACACTGTAGTTTTCCAAGGGGACCTCCAGTTGTATTGAGAAAATAACATACTATATTCCCATATTTGATCTCTGCCTATATACAAAGTCGCTATTTTAAAAAAAAATTGCAGTAATTTCTTTATATTGTCTTGGAACCAGACGAGACTTCGACCGATAGATTCCCAACTGAATTACATACAATATGGAACACTCAGATATTTTGTCCTATGAATAAGTAATATAGCTCTCCATGGTGATTAATGTTTATACTTAGAAAGTAACAGACTAATTCTCATAATTGTATATAAAAAATAGCATACTACATTTTGATGGGTCAAATGGGTAACCCACTTAGTAGGTGAGTTGGGTTAGATATAGTTTTGTGTTGAATGGGCTAAAATAAATGGGTCATAAATGGGTTGGATCAAATTTTGGTTGAACCTCGTATGACCCTAAATGACCCATTTGAAACCTCTACAGGGTCAGCGGCATTATTATATTAAGTTGGCAATGGTTTTGACTAACAAGGATGAAACCACGTGGGCACAGACATTAATATAAAATGAGAAGTGCCTGCATAATTTAAAAGGAGGACGACCTATGTATGTAAGAGAGATGGATTGTTCATTTATATGTGGTCGAAAATGACAACGTGTAAAACTTGTACACCGCGCATACTATTTACAAGTCTGCCACTCCACTCCAAATTCCACTTATAAATACCCCGTCTCCATATACATTGAAGGGGTCGATTTCTCGAACCATGAAGTGCTGCCATTTTCATTCTCCATCATTCTAAAACATTCTCAAACACCATTAAAGTTCTTCTCAGCTCTGATTCAACATCTCAATCATCATGAAATCATCAAAGATCGTCTAATTGCAAGATTATCGAACATCTACTCCAATAATCTCTACAACTAAAGAGATCCAACCATGTCAACGGTGAAATTAGGAGAATCAAGAGATTAAAGAGAAGAAATAGAGATTTTATTGTAAAGGAGCAAAGATGAACAAAGTTATAGAAAATGTGTACCTAGTAAAGTTGATAATCATAATAAAATCACTCTTCATAGTAGATGTAGGCTAAAATGAAGTTCAAACTACTATAATTTCTCTTTGTCTTTACTATTTTTATGTTTATGGTAACCATTAATCTAGATCTAACATTTTAAAGATGTTTATACATCTCTCGGTGTGTTAGTGTCAATTTTTGACATTAACATTTTCGGTGCCCACCGTAGGGCCATATCCACATCCTAAGGTCAAGTGTTCTGTGGGGGGCGTCGAAGTTCAAAGCCTGTTTCTACGATAAAGTTCTCAAAATCTAAGATCCAGGCCAATTGAAGAACTTTCTACAAAGTTTAAAAGTTCATTTGAAATAATGCCACCAAAGAAAACGGATAGTAAGTCCGCAAGAGCTTCGAGCTCGGGAAATGTTGCAGATAACCCTACCACTCCGCAAGATAATCTTCACGAAGTGGGCCAATCCTTAGAAGTAGGAGTTGGTGTGACCAAGAATGAGTTGAATGAAGCTGTTAATGAGGCCATTGCCAGTTTGACTCAGTAGATGGATATCTCGAACAAAGCTACGATAGCTAGATTAGAAGAACTTTTTGCTGCTCAGGCCAATGTGGCAAATGAAAACACCAATGTTAACCTTATAGAGAATGCTAATTCTTCTTCTTCAAGTCCCAATCGTGATCTTTCTGCTCAAGAGATTGATGAATTGGATAATGCTGATGATTAAGAATCTAAACCAATTGCTGAGAACCATTCCGTAAGAGGAACTTCTTGAACCGTGGAAAGTCTCACTGTTAGATCCAAAAATGGCTCTAACACCCAAATCATCTGAATTTGCAAAGATTAATATCTAGAAATGAAAGATAACACAAAAAACACACAAGGTTTATAGTGGTTCAGCGTTAAGGAGCCTACGTCCACTTTATATATCTTTGATTATACGCAGAATGTAAATACAATCAGTGATTTCCCTCAATCTCACTTTTACAGTTATGATTCACTCAGTAATTTCGAGATAGTACTGATAAGAAATAATAGGAAAACAGTAATGGTGGAAACAACACTCCAAACTGCCAAAAGACCCTGAAAACTGCCCAGCGTAGGACTATTTATAGGTGGTATCTGCAGGCGGTTCATGGTCACACGTGGCACAGATCCCGAGAATCTCGGATTACTTCGTGGCTTGGTGGAGAAATGGTCAATATAGCGGTTATGGACAGGTGTCATAAAATCCCTACCTTTCGGATCGTGGAGGTGTTGGATCAAGATTAACCCTAGAGGGGGGGTGAATAGGGTTTATCACAGTTTTTAACTGAATTAAAAATCTAACGAGATGTATAATAATGAACAGATCACAAGATGCAGTAGAAATAAAAAGCAGAAAAGAAATAGCACACAGAGATACCCAGCTTTGGCAAAATCCTACCTACTGCCGCATTCCTAAGGTTTATACTAGGTGTTATAAACAGACCCCGCATACAAGACCATGTACACTCGCAGCGCCTGCTCCTGTCCTAACCCTACGCTCAAAATCATAGATTGATCGATATCCCCTCGATCAGATTTCCCCTGATTACGACCTCGTAACCAGTAACCCGGATTTTACAGACTCTGTCAACTGTCAGTCAACACCCTGACTGATACCTCCCTAGATTTTACAGACTCTAGAACTGATTGTTTGAATTTACAACTCGAAGTAAAAACAAAAATAAAAACAAACTAAAAAGAAATTGAAACCCTAAGGAGTTAAATAAAAAGGGTTATCCCCTTTTTTAGCCCTTAAGCAAAATGCTGGCCGGCCCGTCTGTTTTTGTGTCAAGCCCTTTTTTCTTTGACCCGGTAGCTTTCCTCTGGAAATAAAAATGGCGGCACGATTTCCTAGGGTTTCTGAAATCCTTCCCAAATCAATTCGAAGGCTTGATCGAATGATGTTGTAATAACTCTGAAGCTTGATTCTATGATGGCTTTGCTCGTTCGATTTGGAGTTTCTTTCTGGCTCGATCGAAAACACTCAAGAAGAAAAATGTGAGTTTGTTTTCAGTAACTACCTGTGATGATGTTGGTGTAATTATAGGGTATAGAAACCCTAAAAGAAATCTATGATTTCATATACAGTGACTTGGATGATTTGCGTGTTTGTTGGGCTGACTGATGTGCTAACTTTCCTCTTTTGACATTCTCGGTTGGTTTTGAAAAAACATGATTTTGAATGTTGCGTGAAACTTATCTTCTGATTAAATCCACACTTGATTTGTTATTGAAAACTTTCCAAAGCTGGTTGATATGCTTGGCCGAAATCATGTCCCTTGCTTGATTGATGCTCTGCTATGAATCAGGTCGATCTATTGTTTTTGTAAAGAATTGATTGCTCCCCCAAACAATATTTGCACTCGATTTTCTTTGTATAAGGACTTTCTGCAGATTTCCTTAAATTATGAAAAAAAGTTCATGCTCTAAATTCCAGAAATGAATTCTTGCCATTTTAAACCTTTGTGAAAACAGGAACATATTTACTCTTGCCATAAAAAAATGGATCTCTGATTTGCAAGGACATTTAAGATTCCATACTTTATCATTTTCCATTTTTGAATGGACTGATTTGATTTCGAATTCTCCAGTTTATAACATGCCATTTTATGGAATAATTCTTGCATTAAAACTATTTTGCTAATTTTGGAGACACTCTAAACTTGCCAAATTATGAATCATGATTTCTGAAATATGGTTTTCTGAATTTGACTAGACCATTTCTTGAAATATTTGAATGTAGAGAAATTTCTTTCCATATCAAATAATTTGCTCAATTCGCACATTTAAAAACTGGAAAGAATTTGAGAAATTCTTCATGTCGATTTTAATACGATCTTGCTAATTCTAGCATGCTAAATTGTTGAGAGTTGCCTTATGTAAACCATGTCTCTCACCTGATTTCTGGACAGATTAAATCATAAAGTTTCTTACCAAAAATGAGATATTGGTTTCAAAACATGAATGTGCTACTTTGTTTGTCCACCTGCAACTTGTATTCATTGTTGAAGCTGCATGTATATTGCATCCATACTCTATCCATATTTTGATCATTTGTAGGACTTGCATTTTTACTTAAAACATTGTGGACTTGAACTACTTGATTTGCACATACTGGCATGTTGATTCTGCCATGAACATGCTTTTAGCTACTTCTCCATATCCAAATATTTATGCTGCTCCTTGCACATGAACACCCTGTGTGCTCATGAGTATTTTATTTTGATTGTGTTGACCTGAACAATTCACATTTGTATTGTGCTTGGCCCTCATTGATGTTTGTTGACATGGCGACGTTGTTGTTGCTGAAATGATGCTGTTTGACTTGTGTTTAATCAGAGTTGCATACATCCTCTTCATTGTTGTGTTACCACCATATCACATGCTGTTTTGAACTTTTGCATTTGACTTGAACTATTTCCTAATACATCATGTTGTATTGACTGTGATGAACTTGATTAGCACATCCACACCCTGTTTGCTGAAACATCCTTGCACAGATTTGCCATCATGGTTTACTTGTGCAACTTTGGCCATAATTTGCATCTTCACCATGCTGCTGTGATCTTGTGCACACCATGAACATTGTTGCCTTGATTTTGAGCCACTCTGGCTTGCCAAAAAAAATATTGTTCACTTGTATTGCTCCTCATCCATGAATGATGTCCATATATACATTCCAGCTCGACCAACATGTTTTCGTTATGTGCTTAGATCATGAACACCATTGCTGAAACTTGTATTCTTGCATTTGTTGTTTCACATTTCACTGAGTAAGCACTGAGTCGAAAACGGTCCATGTGGCTACTCCTCGGTTGCTCGCTAGTTGGCGAGGCAGTGCACGCATGTATATTTATACACGTGTGTATTTGCAGTCTTCAGTTAAATTTTCCTGTCCCTGTACTATATATATATATGCTGTCTAGACACAGTCGGATCAAAAAATCAGATCAAGTCAGAAAAATGATGAGAAACACACCAGAAAACTGAGGCAAATAAAATTTCAAAAATAAAAATTCAAATCTGCATGTATTCAGTTTTTATTTCTATTGCAGTGTACTGTGTGTGTTTCTGTGTATGACAGGTGTAGATGACTGGACTGACAGAGAAAGCTGTGAAGACGGAAGACAAAAGACAATAGAAGACAGAAACATAGAGTGTCAGTGCATATATGTAACAATGTATGTATAGATGAAAAATGTACATTAGTGAAATGTATATGAAGAGTGATGTATTACTGAGATAAACAAATAGTGGAGTTATAAAATGTGTACTGTTTGAATGATTGAAATATAATATTTATATTTAAACAAAATACTGTTGAATATTTGAATTCATGTGTAGTCGTATTCTATTTAAATTTAAATATTATATTCCTGTCTGTGATATATATATGTATATACATTTATAACAGTACCGTAACAAACACATTTATAATAAAATTTATTTGGTTGTTATCATCAAACAAAAATCGTATAATTGTGTATACAACTACGTTATATACAACAATTTCCCCCTTTTGATGATGACAAACAAATATTAAGATTTTGAATATAGTAAATGTGTTTGACAGTGAAGCACTGAACTCCCCCTATTTGAAAGCTCCCCCTACAACAGAAACCCCCCTATAAATGTGAATGAGTGAAAAGAAAAAAATTCCAAAATTAAGAATATTTATAAAATATTCACTCATAAATCAAAATCTCTACCCATTCTCACCCTTTTATTATCATCAAAAAGGATTCAGAAATTAAAATATATATGAAAAATTGACTAAATAATATAATTTCAGCATAAGAGGAAGAATGGTTATCATAAATCTCAATCAGTCAAATAAAAATCATAATATTCTAAGAACTGGTGGCATATTTCACATTTTTAAAGAATGATGGATTTATGATGAAATTTATATTATAAAAATGATTTCCAATTATTTTCAAAGAATTTTATAAAAAAGAGCACAAAAAACAGTGACGTAATTGGACTATAATTATTAATTCAACTTAAGTGAGAAAATCGAATAATCTCAAATCCCAATATCTATCAATCAACAAATCATAATACGTCATAAGATTTTAACACATTTCACAGATTAGAAGATGGATTGATAGGCTGGTTTTTATACTCAGAGGAGAATTTCAAATTTATTTCTATTTTTAGCACTTTATTTCCTTTTTTTTTAAGAGCACACTGACCACGCATAACCAGAGCTTGGATTTTTAAATGGGATCAGCCGCAGCTTAAATTATAAGACATCTCATAACCATGCATAACCAGAGTTTGGATTTTTAAATGAGGTTAGAGACACTCTTATATATTAATTATATTTTTATCATTTTCAGCTTTATAAAGAAAAAACTCCTCAGTATATGAAACCAATATGAATGATAGAAATGTGGTAGGTACAGAAATGGACTATGAAATAAATTTCTAAATTAATTATATTATGAAATAAGCTCGACTGTACCGGGATTATTGAAAATTTTCAATTATCACCAATTCTGAATAATAATATAGTCTCATTTCTATCACAAATAATTTTCACTGTTTTAAAAAACAAGATGATTTTTTTTTAAAATAAACTCTCCACATTAATATAAAATCATGATGGATGGCAGACGGGTGATAGATAAAGGAGATGGTCGTGAAATAATTGCCAGTTCAAAGATATTATAATAAATATTCAACCATCATGAAAATCCAAATAAAATCTCCTCTTGTTGTGAAATATACTACAGTCACAATTCATCACAATTTCAAAATCTGATAATAATTTTGATGAATTATAAACAGTTCAATTTGGATATTGATTTCAATTTCTGAATAAATAATCAATAAATACTTTTAAAATTGAAAATCAATTACGAGAGGGAAAAATGAAGAGCTATACAGGACTAAAGGGGTTAAAAAATATATACAAAATAAATCAGCACTTCTGATACAATTTATCTGCATAATTGAGGATTTTAAAATGACACCGTAGACAAACAAGGATATCACGATCAAAACAAGAAGATCAGTCACAAGGCCCATGCAGACAAAATAACAGATTTGACAAGCAGTAGACAAATTAAAAAGACAGTTATTTGAAAAACAGTATCAGAGCAGCACAACAGAAACAGTTTCAAATCAGACTTATCAAGATAATGATTCATGACCCGAGATTAAAAATACCGTTTATTTTAAATCATTTGATGCAAGATGAAGATATCAGGATTCAATGAATCGACCACACTAGATTGTAAATTTTTTTTACTCGACATACGTGTGAGATTCAGTAAATCGATAATTTCAAATGATTTTAAACAAACAGATATTCAAACCAAATAATCATGGAATAACAGAGAATTTTAAGACCAGTTTTACAAAAGAAATTTTCACAAGTATCTCTGACAAGTGTGAGATTAAATTCAAATCATTTACATCAAATTTGAGAGGTATTCATGAACTAGAAAATTAAAGTAATTTATTTGAAATCACTTGAATCAATGTCAAGTTCTGGGATATAATGAATCAGTCACACAAGGTTGATAATTTCAAATTTAGGAGGTGTGTGAGATTCAAAATATCAGGAATTTCAGATGATTTCAAACAAATTAATTTCAACTGTACTAATCATGAATAAAAATGAATTTTAAGATGTATCACTGAGACAAGACATTTCAAAAAAGATATCCAAGCCAATTTGAAAATTACTGGAATTGTCACAACTGATAAATAATAGTGTGTTGTAATGAGTATAATATTTTGAGATTTTCTAAAATGAATTAGAATAAACTTAGAACAACAAAGGTGTGTGAATTTCCATATAATTTTCAGATCTTCAAAACAATTTAGAATTCAGATTAACAGTGTTCAAGATATAAAATGAATACGTCAACACCGTTAGGAATTCAGAAAACAGAAAATGAACTTCAAAACAATTGCAGAAAAAAATCATTATCTATAAATGATTAAAAGTATCAGATTTCTATACATGCAAAACAAATTTCCAGAATATCATGAATACTGCAATTCAAGAAGCAAAAAAAAATATGGCAGTGATAAATTAAATCAGAATAGACAGAAGAACGAGATAGAAGGGAGAAGAAAAAGAAATAAACAAAAGAAAAAAAAATAAAAACAGAAAACATTTACAGAGGTGAGTTCAGAGATCATACCAGAATCCAATGTAAATCTGAATCTCTAACTCAACAAATTTTGGCCAGGGAACTGTAAAGCAAACAGAAATATAGAAAAACTTGAATTCGAACTCTGTTCAACACAGTAGTTCCTTAGCCTTCTTTGGTACCTAACATTTGAGAGCATCGAGTGGTCTAACAAAATTTGCAAAACCACTCACAGTTGTATTTGTTCGTTTTGGTACCGAAATCTGTTTGTATAACAATCCATCAGAATTTACCTTTATACCCTTTGGAACCCAAATCTGTTTGAATTTAACAAATTTTGTCTTATTTCTTTCTGGGATCCAGGATTGTTTAGATGGATTATTATAAAATGATTTCACATCACAATTTTGATTAAAAAAACTTTTGAATTTTCCAGAGTTTAAATTTTCAAAATGAATCTTTCCAAAGCTGTTTGAGGGATTCTTCAAATCGTTTGAATCTTGTTTTTCAAAAACATTTGTATTCCCAAATCCGAGTCCACATTTATTTCTAGCAGAAAATTGGTTTTTCAACAACATATTTAAAGATTTTTCTCCATCGGAAAATTTAACCAAAGTTGACTCTAGTTGTTGAATTTTGAATTTAAGATCACCGTTCTCTTCTATTAAATCTGAACAGCGGTTATTAGTGACCTTCCTTTCAACATCATATTGTTTCAAAACCAAATTTTCAGATTTAAGTAATTCAATTCTGACTTGGGACTCAGAAATTTCAGATTCAAATCGTTTTTGTTTTTCAAACTCAAATTTCTTGGATTTTTCAATCTCATTTTCAAGTTCTTCTAAAATCAAATTTGATTTCATCAAGTTCTCCTTTTCAGCAATTTCAAATTTGGAATTTATATCTGTTTTAAAATTTTCAAATTCCTTTTGTAGAAGGTTATTCAAATTTGATAACTCAGTCTTGTTCTTATTTAAGATCAGAATTTCATTTTCAAACTTTGAAATATTTTTATTGAGATGAACAAGATTGGTTTTCAATTTCAAACAATATTTGCCAACAGAATTTGATGAATTTTTAACATATTCAAGTTGTAATTCCAAATCATCAATTTTGCTAGTCAACTCAAAATTCTTAGATTTTAGAGACTTATTTTTCAGTTGGAGTTTATCAACAGATTTCGTTAAATCAAGACACATGTAAACCAGATCTTCATATGAGAAATTTTCTATTTCAACATTTGTTGATTCTCCATCATCTAATCCAATTGAAGTATCATTTGTAAATCCTGTCAAATAGAATGCTGAATCTGAGTTGACTTTCTCGGGTTTTGAGCTACCATTGTCAGATCTTCCATACTTCGTATTGAGAGTATCCCAAATTCCCTGTGCAGATAAACAATGGCAGATAAGATTAAACTATTCAGTACTAAGATAATCAAATATAATTTTCGTAGCACGGGTATTGAAATTAATATCTACACTATCAAATCCATTAATAACAACATTCCAATATTTAATATTAACAGATTTTAAATAAAATTCCATTTTGGATTTTCAATTTAAAAAATCTTTTCCATTGAAAATAGTTGGAGATGGACTGGGCTGACTCTCGACTGACAACTAGGAATCACCATTACTCTAGAGTTAACAGAAAACTTGCTCTGATACCACTTGTTGGATCTAGATTAACCCTAGAGGGAGGGGGGTGAATAGGGTTAATCACAGTTTTTAACTGAATTAAAAATCTAACGGGATATATAATAATGAACAGATCATAGGCTGCAGTAGAAATAAAAAGAAGAAAAGAAATAACACACAGAGATACCCAGCTTCGGCAAAATCCTACCTACTGCTGCATTCCTAAGGTTTCTACTAGGTGTTATAAACAGATCCCGCATACAAGACCATGTACACTCGCAGCGCCTGCTCCTGTCCTAACCCTACGCTCAAAATCATAGACTGATTGATATCCCCTCGATCAGATTTCCCCTGATTACGACCTCGTAACCAGTAACCCAGATTTTACAGACTCTGTCAACTGTCAGTCAACATCCTGACTAATACCTCCCAAGATTTTACAGACTCTAGAACTGATTGTTTGAATTTACAACTCGAAGTAAAAACAAAAATAAAAACAAACTAAAAAGAAATTGAAACCCTAAGGAGTTAAATAAAAAGGGTTATCCCCTTTTTTAGCCCTTAAGCAAAATGTTGGCCGGCCCGTTTTTTTTTGTGTTAAACCCTTTTTTCTTTGACCCGATAGCTTTCCTCTGGAAACAAAAATGGCGGTGCGATTTCCTAGGGTTTCTGAAATCCTTCCCAAATCAATTCGAAGGCTTGATCGAATGATGTTGTGATAACTCTGAAGCTTGATTCTGTGATGGCTTTGCTCGTTCGATTTGGAATTTCTTTCTGGCTCGATCGAAAACAATCAGGAAGAAAAATGTGAGTTTTTACTGATTTGATTTCTTCGATTTTCTCTTTGAATTGTGGCGTTGGTTTTCAATAACTGCCTGTGATGATTTTGGTGTAATTATATGGTATAGAAACCCTAAAAGAAAATTCTAATTTCATATACAGTGACTTGGCCGATTTGCGTGTTTGTTGGGCTGATTGATGTGCTAACTTTCCTCTTTTGACATTCTCGGTTGGTTTTGAAAAAACATGATTTTGAATGTTGCGTGAAACTTATCTTTTGATTGAATCCACACTTGATTTGTTGTTGAAAACTTTCCGTAGCTGGTTGATATGCTTGGCCGAAATCATGTCCCTTGCTTGATTGATGCTCTGCTATGAATTAGGTCGATCTATTATTTTTGTAAAGAATTGATTGCTCTCCCAAACAATATTTGCACTCGATTTTCTTTGTATAAGGACTTTCTGCAGATTTCCTTAAATTATGAAAAAATATTTCATGCTCTAAATTCCAGAAATGAATTCTTGCCATTTTAAACCTTTGTGAAAACAGGAACATATTTACTCTTGCCATAAAAAAACTTGATCTCTGATTTGCAAGGACATTTAAGATTCCATACTTTATCATTTTCCATTTTCGAATGGACTGATTTGATTTCGAATTCTCCAGTTTATAACATGCCATTTTCTGGAATAATTCTTGCCTTAAAACTGTTTTACTAATTCTGGAGACATTCTAAACTTGCCAAATTATGAATCATGATTTCTGAAATATTGTTTTCTGAATTTGACTAGACCATTTCTTAAAATATTTGAATGTAGAGAAATTTGTTTCCATGTCAAAATAATTTGCTCAATTCGCACATTTTAAAACTGGAAAGAATTTGAGAAATTCTTCATGTCGATTTTAATACGATCTTGCTAATTCTAGCATGCTAAATTGTTGAGAGTTGCCTTATGTAAACCATGTCTCTCACCTGATTTCTGGATAGATTAAATCTAAAAGTTTCTTGCCGAAAATGTGATACTGGTTTCAAAACATGAATGTGCTACTTTGTTTGTCCACCTGCAACTTGTATTCCTTGTTGAAGCTGCATGTATATTGCATCCATACTCTGTCCATACTTTGATCATTGTAGGACTTGCATTTTTACTTAAAACATTATGGACTTGAACTACTTGATTTGCACATACTGGCATGTTGATTCTGCCATGAACATGCTTTTAGCTACTACTCAATATCCAAATATTTATGCTTCTCCTTGCACATGAACATCCTGTGTGCTCATGAGTATTTTATTTTGATTGTGTTGACCTGAACAATTCACATTTGTATTGTGCTCAGCGCTCATTGATGTTTGTTGACATGGTGACATTGTTGTTGTTGAAATGATGATGTTTGACTTGTGTTTAACCAGAGTTGCATACATTCTCTTCATTGTTGTGTTACCACCATATCACATGATGTTTTGAACTTTTGCATTTGACTTGAACTATTGCCTAATACACCATGTTGTATTGACTGTGATGAACTTGATTAGCACATCCACACCCTGTTTGCTGAAACATCCTTGCACAGATTTGCCATCATGGTTTACTTGTGCAACTTTGGCCATAATTTGCATCTTCACCATGCTGCTGTGATCTTGTGCAAACCATGAACATTGTTGCCTTGATTTTGAGCCACTCTGGCTTGCCAAAAAAAATATTGTTCACTTGTATTGCTGCTCATCCATGAATTCTGTCCATATATACATTCCAACTCGACCAACATGTTTTCATTATGCGCTTAGATCATGAACACCATTGCTGAAACTTGTATTCTTGCATTTGTTGTTTCACATTTCACTGAGTAAGCACTGAGTCGAGACGGTCCATGTGGCTACTCCTCAGTTGCTCGCTGGTTGGCGAGGCAGTACGTGCATGTATATTTATACACGTGTGTATTTGCAGTCTTCAGTTAAATTTTCCTGTCCCTGTACTATATATATATATATATATATATATATATATTGTCTAGACACAGTCGGATTAATAAATCAAATCAAGTCAGAAAAATGATGAGAAACACACCAGAAAACTAAGGCAAATAAAATTTCAAAAATAAAAATTCAAATCTGCATGTATTCAGTTTTTATTTCTATTGCAGTGTACTGTGTGTGTGTTTTTGTGTATGAAAGGTGTAGATGACTGGACTGACAGAGAAAGCTGTGAAGACCGAAGACAAAAGACAATAGAAGATAGGAACACAGAGTGTTAGTGTATATATGTAACAATGTATGTATAGATGAAAAATGTACATCAGTGAAATGTATATGAAGAGTGATGTATTACTGAGATAAACAAATAGTGGAGTTATAAAATGTGTGCTGTTTGAATGATTGAAATATAATATTTATATTTAAACAAAATACTGTTGAATATTTGAATTCATGTGTAGTCGTATTCTATTTAAATTTAAATATTATATTCCTGTCTGTGATATATATATATAAATATAAAACAGTACAGTAACAAGCACATTTATAATAAAATTTATTTGGTTGTTATCATCAAACAAAAATCATATAATTGTGTAAACAACTACGTCATATACAACAGGAAGACCTGGTCGTGGCCACCATTCTTTGGACCTGAGGTCGGGTCATGCTTCCTATCCACGAGCGGGTCGTGGACCCTATCACGAGCAGGTCGTGATGTTGAATCACAAGCCGGGGGAGGATGAGGCCAGCCACGAGTGGACTCCTATGCTTCACGAGCCTGAGTAACTTGGTTTATGGATCTTCATATATATTTTCTTGTGCATGGTAATTCAACTACTGGTGCCTGGTGGCTTGATCAGAAAGCTAGCCAACATTTTGCCCCCTAGAAGTATGTTCTATCAGAGATGGAACATGCTTCGAAATTGCTGAACTATCTTTTCATGAAGCGATGCAAATCAATATCCATATCTGTTTGTAACGTTGCACCACTTCAAAGAGTTGTGCTCTCTGACGGATATAAATATCAGATTAAACCTTCGATCATTTCTTCATTTGTCAGCTGATTTTCATCTCTTAAATTATTGCGATCAACCTATCAAGTAAGTTAAGTTTTTCTTTTCCATTTTTTTTTAGTTGTTGGAACACGGTTTGATCCATGAGTATGGCATTCACCACGGTCCAGCTGTCGACAGGCTTCTTTTCAAATTGCGATGGGCTTTGATTCCGATCGCGAGTCACTAGCGGAACGGACTCTTCCACGAGCCACTGTGGGCTTTCGTTCATGACCCACGAGCTCTTCACGGTTCCGAATAAGACAAGGAAAGGAAGCTGGAGGGTCAAAACATTGTCTATATAAACCGAGCTCCCTTCCGATCCTCTTCTTCTCCTTTTCTTGCCGCCGCCCCTCTCTTATTTTTTTTAAAACCCTAAACTGCGATTTCTTGAAAGCAGCTTCATCCCACAATTTGAATTAGAAAGGTAATTACACTAGGATCAATTTCATGTTATTTCACTGTTATCCTTCTTCAATCCATTCAAATTTTTGACGGTTTCAAAATCCTCACGTCCACGAGCTGATAATGGCGAAGTTTGTGGTGTTGAAGTTTTGAGATTGGCAATGGTGTAATGGGTTTATGGAGGAAGAAGGGAGATGGCGAGGAAGAAGACGAGCTTCACCAGATTGGTTCGTGGATGGGGCGATGGCTCGGTTCATGGCTGTTTGCGAACAAATTATACAATTGTAAACAACAGTAAAATCCGTTCGGCTTTCCTAAACAACAAGGATTGTTGTAGAGGGTGTCAAACTCTAGAACCAAAAATATTTTAATTAATAAATCCAATCAAGTTATTCCAGGATATTGATTGATTGAATACATAGAAAATAACAGCAATTAAATAAAAAATGAGATTTATCTAATAAGAGAAAGCAATTTGGAGATAATGACATTGATTATATTCACACTCATCAATAGCCAACAAATAAATATAGATCTAATTCATGTTTCTGTCACATACACGAATCAACGATAAATAGATTATTAGAAACAAATAAGTAAATATCGACAAGCATAGCCTATGCAGGAGTTGAGCTCTTAAACAACCATAGACTATCAAAACAAATTCACAAATTAATTTCTAAAAACCTAAAATTAGATCTAAATCTGATAATTGTTAGATCGAACACGAATATACCCTGTGAAGGAGCATAGCTCTTAAACAACACAGAATATGAAGGTTCAGATCTAACCCTTGATTCAGATCTAGATCTACATATATAAAGTCCTCATCTATTGGCTATGTGATTCATGTTGAATCATATATATTAGCGTCATCATCCCCTAATCAAAGGGGATTAGCTAGACATAGCTAAAGAAGAAGAAAAACAGAAATTAAATAACATGAACATAAATAAAACTAGAACTAAATAGAACAGAGGAAGAAGAATTTTATTCCAAGAGAAAGATTACAGAATAAAACTAAGTGTGTTTTAGAATGAATGAGATAAAGTGTATTTATAGCTGATATGACAAAGGCTACTAGGCAAATTCCATAAATGGGACTAAAGAATTAGCCCAACTAACACATAAGCTAGTGTGAACGCAGCTGTAGAGTGAGAGGCCTTGCAAATGAGCTAATGTGAACGCGTATGAATAGATTTGCAATTTGTAATAGCGTGTGGGCATCAAATGGCATTAATATCAATTGTTTTGAGCATGAATAGGAACTCCATAACGTCTGAAACAAGCTATCATTATGAAAAGGCATTGGATTAACATATGTGGCAGAAGGTGGTTGAACAGCAACATTTCTTCAAGCTTTAATCTTACTCTCAAAATCAACACTCTTCATGCACCAATTCTTCAAGCTTTTCAACAATTACGTGCATTAATCCAATCATCATAAATAATCTGAAAACACAACTATAAATACACAGTATCAATTATTTTAAATATAAAATAAGATAAATAAGAGGATAAAATATACACAATTAGGTGTATATCAAACACCCCCACACTTATCTTTTTATTCGTCCTCGAATAAACTAAACTAAGATATGTCACACTTTCGTAGGAAACACGATTGCATTTAGCATATGCAACAAGCCGATAAACCCCTAGGTGTCCCTAGTAGGACGAGTGTTGTCTCGTGAGGGTTTTCAGCGGATACTACCCACAAAATCCAAAGCGTCTTGAGTACGCGGATTAATCAAACAATATATTTAAGGTCTTTCACATTCCAAGGATTTCACCTAACTTCAAAAATAACGGTTTAGCCCCAAATTTTCCATCCCATAATTAGTGCAAAAATGAATAAAAATTTTCAAGCTGAATCGTAATTCCTTGATAACACTGTAATTGTCTTGAAGGTTAAGAGCGTGGTGTCAACCAAAGTTCTACACATCGACAATGTGCACCCAATCATTTATTCAACTTTTTTTTTTTTGAATAATTTTGCACCAGTGTAACTGTAATGTATTGGATATGAGTTATGCATACATGAAGGAAAATTTTGTAAGTTCTAGAAATATTCTAGATAAGAGGGAAAGTGTATTAGTTGAATTTCAAGTTACAAAAGATAAAGTAATACTAAGGCACATATGGACGTTTTGTTTCCTTTCATTTCCTCAACTACAATCCTTGCTTCTAAGTATGGTATGATGGATGTGGATGGAATGGAAATGGATGCTTCATAGTCAAAAATGATGAAGGCTACTTTATTCAGAGAGACTCTCTCTTTATTTCATTTTTTTTCTTTTTTTTTGCATGATGAATGATGAATGGAGATGGAATGGAATGATGCCGTACATTATTTCATTTGATTCCTCCTCTACTAAACCAATACTTCATGAAAGGAAAGTTTTGTGCCCTAGTTACTCTACTTCTATAACCCTAATTCAACACACAAGTCTGGATTGATGTTATACAAAAAGCTGAAAGGAATGATAAGCAAAGTTTCGTAAGATAGATAACCCATATAAAATAAGATGTGGTATATGGTTATCCTACCTTAAAACAAGTACGGAGTGGGTGGTGTAATATTGGTATAAAAAGTGACGTTTTTGACCTTTAAACAAAGGTTCTTGAGTATACCAATATAAGATAAACTTGTCGAAATATGGATGTAAATCGACTAAAACTTGGGTTTGAATAATGTGGGGTATCGAAGAAGAACGCTACAATGAGTCATTTCTCCTTACTTAGGCCAAGTGGATTTTAGAACTTACAATTTTGAAAATTTGAGTGAAAAGAAAATATTATGCATGAAAACGAACTCAGAAAATCCATCAAATGTAAATGCAAAATCATTATTATTTGATTTTTTTTTTTTGATTTTTTTTTACTTGCACATTCTAACATGTATAACAAAGGTTGACAGGCTTACTCCAGAACACGACTAACGTCTGCACAGTCTCAAGCTAGCATCTTAAAAAGACACATTACGATTCAATGAATAAATAATGTTCATTCCCATCACCCAACAATTCAACTTATCAAACAAGAACCAAGGTGTTATTTATGAATTTTAAGTTAATCCTTGTTCAATGAATGACCTACTTCATAAAATTTGATTGCTGATGTAATGTAAATTCCCCCCACACTTGAGTGTGACTGTGTCCTCACAGTCGTTAATCAGACATATCTTAGTGAATGGAAAAATAAAATAAGAGACTATTTACATATGTACAAAAGAGGGTTAGTGCGTCTTACCGAATGTAATGTGGCTCATGGAGGACCATGAGCTCTTCCTCTTGGTTGGGTATTGGTTCCAAGTAAGGTTTAAGGCATTGACCATTGACCTTAAAGGATGATCCATCGGTTGGATTCTCAATTTCTACCGCACCATATGGAAAAACAGTCCGTACAGTGTAAGGTCCTATCCAACTAGATTTTAACTTACCCGGAAATAAATGCAGTTTTGAGTCATACAATAGAACTTTTTGACCTGGCATGAAAGTTTTACGTAAAATTGATTTATCATGAAAAACTTTCATTCTGTCCTTGTAAATTCATTCATTTTCATAGGCATCATTTCGAATTTCATCAAGTTCATTAAGTTGAAGCTTCCTAAGTTCACCTGCTTGCTCTAAATCAAGATTTAAAGTTTTTATTGCCCATAACGCCCTATGTTCTAATTCAACTGGCAAGTGACATGGCTTACCAAAAATCAACCGATAAGGGGACATACCCAAGGTTGTTTTGAAAGTGGTGCGGTAAGCCCAAAGAGCGTCGGTTAACTTTTGGGACCAATCTTTACCATTTCGATTCACAGTTTTCTCAAGAATTTGTTTAATTTGCCTATTCATACTTCAACTTGCCCACAAGTTTGAGTATGGTAAGGAGTAGACAACTTGTGGGTTATCGAATACTTTCTCATGAGAGCTTCAAAAGAACGATTACAGAAGTGTATTCCATTGTCACTGATTATTGTGCGAGATGTGCCAAACCTAGAGAAGATATTTTCTTTCAAGAAGCGCACAACAACCTTGTTATCATTTGTTTTGCATGGAACAGCTTCGACCATTTGGAAACGTAATCAACAGTTAAGAGAATGTAAACGTTTCCAAAAGAATTAGGGAAGGGTACCATGAAGTCTATACCCCATATATCAAAATTTTCAACCTCTAGAATGGGGTTTAGGGGCATCATATTCTGTTTAGAAATTTTCCCTAAGAATTGACATTGATCACAAGTTTTGCAAAATTCATACGCGTCTTTGAAAAGGTTGGGCCAGTAGAAACCCGATTGGAGAACCTTTTTGGCTGTCTTTTTGGGACCGAAGTGACCACCACAGGCTAGGTCATGACAGAAAGAGAGGACACTGTGAGTTTCAGTGTCGGGAACACACCTTCGAATGATTTGGTCTGGACAGTATTTGAAAAGATAGGGGTCGTCCCAATAAAAATGTTTCACTTGAGAAAAGAATGTGTTTTTATCCTGCTTAGACCAAAAAGAAGGGGTCTGCTTGGTGACTAAGTAGTTGACAATGCCAGCAAACCAAGGATCAGTGAATAGAGAAAACAACTGTTCATCGAGGAAATTCTCGTTGATCGGAAGAGAAGAAGACGGGGCATTTGGAAGACGAGACAAGTGGTCTGCAATAACGTTGTCAGATCCTTTTTTACTCTTAATGGTAAGGTCAAATTCTGGAAGTAGAAGGATCCAACGAATGAGACGGGCCTTAGCATCCTTTTTAGAGAAAAGATACCTCAGTGTGGAATGATCGGTATAAACCGTGATGTGTGAGCCAACTAGATAAGGCCTGAATTTTTCTAGAGCAAAAACAACTGCCAAATGTTCTTTTTCAGTGGTCGTATAATTGATTTGGGCATCATTCAAAGTCTTACTCGCGTAGTAAATGACATGAAGAATTTTATCGATGCGTTGTCCTAAGACAGCGCCAACAGCGAAATTCGAGGCATCACACATGATTTCAAAAGGCAGCTTCCAGTTGGGAGAGCAAATGATCGGGGCAGAGGCAAGTTCATTTTTAAGATGCTCAAAAGATGAAATGCAGTTAGAATTGAAGTCGAAAGGAACATCCTTACCAAGAAGATTGGTCAAAGGTCGAGTGTTTTGCTAAAATCTTTTATAAAGCGACGGTAAAATCCAGCATGACCTAAAAAGGATCGGATGTCCTTAACGGATTTTGGAATGGGAAGATTCGAGATAACTTCGATTTTGGCTTTATCTACTTCAATTCCTTTATTAGAGATGACATGTCCTAAAACAATGCCATGTTTAACCATAAAGTGACACTTTTCCAATTAAGAGTTAAGTGTTTATCTTTGCAACGGTTAAGAACAAGATCAAGATGATGTAAACACTCAGAGTAAGAATCACCAAATATGGAAAAATCATCCATGAAAACTTCTAAAAATTGCTCGATCATATCAAAAAAAATTCTAATCATACACCGCTGAAAGGTTGCAGGTGCATTACAGAGGCCAAAAGGCATACGATGGTACGCAAATGTACCAAATGGGCAAGTGAAAGTCGTTTTCTCTTGGTCCTCAAGAGCGATAGGGATTTGATTATAGCCCGAGTAACCATCAAGGAAACAATAGTACTCATGACCGACTAGCCGTTCTAACATTTGATCGATAAATGGCAGAGGGAAATGATCCTTACGTGTTGCAGCGTTAAGTTTCCTATAGTCAAGGCAAACACGCCAACTAGTTTGGCTGCGGGTTGGGATAAGCTCGTTAGCTTCATTTTGGATCACGGTAATCCCTGATTTCTTAGGTACGACATGAATCAGACTAACCCATTTACTATCGAAAATCGGGTAGATGATTCCATTGTCAAGACATTTAAGGATTTCAGCACGAACTGCTTCTTTCATGATGGGGTTCAGTTGACGCTAGGGATCACGAGTGGGTTTGGCCTCATCTATAAGGTGGATTCGATGTTGGACAATCGAAGGACTAATCCCCTTAATATCAGCCATGGACCAACCAATTGCTTCCTTATTTTTCTTAAGGATGGAAAAGAGCAATTATTCCTGCTCTAAAGTAAGGTCAGAAGCGATAATGACAGGAAAAGTTTCATTGTCTCCTAAGTAAGCATACTTAAGATGACTGGGCAGCACTTTGAGGTCAGATTTTGTGGATGACTCAACCGAAGAAATTGGTGGAGGGATAGACTCATTTGTGAGAGGCTCGACAGGAATCGAATCAGAGACATTTTCAGGAGTATCTTGAAACAAAGTTTTGTAATTTGATTCAATTTCGTTATTCAGATGGTCGAGCTCAGATTCATTATCATGGACAGCATGGATTTCAGAAAACTGGTCCACACAAGAGTTAGGAGAGTTTTCAGTTCTAAAGATGTTTAGCTCGACAGTCGTGTTACCGAAAGAAAGTTTCATAGACCCATTTCTATAGTTGATAAGAGCATTAGATGTTGCTAAGAAGGGACATCCTAGAATCAAAGGGATCTGGTTTGCAGGATTGCTAACCTGTTGAGTTTCTAAGACAATGAAATCAACTGGAAAGATGAATTCGCCAATTTTGATCAACACATCCTCGATTTCTCCAATAGGTTTCATAATTGATCGGTCAGCAAGCTGAAGGGTAACCTTGGTGGGTTTCAATTCTCCTAGCCCTAATTGGCGATAGACGGAATATGGAAGCAAGTTAACACTAGCACCTAAGTCTAGCAGGCATCTATCGATTTTATTGTCCCAATAGTACATGATATTGTGGGGCAGCCAGGATCTTTGTATTTCACTGGCATTGATTGGGACAAGACTTCGCTTAAAGTTGCTGCCAGAAACTCTTTCTTAGGTACATGTGTATGACGTTTTTGAGTGCATAAATCTTTTAGAAATTTTGTGTACTGTGGAACTTGTTGTATAATATCTAAAAGAGGAATGCTCACTTTAACTTGCTTAAATATTTCAAGGATCTTTTCTAGCTGATCCGTCTTTTTCCTAAGTCGGAGTCTATGAGGAAATAGAGCAGACAACTCAGTAGGTTGGGGCACTTGAGTTTGAGGATGACCCGTGCCTGAAATGGGCTCGATATTTTGATCTAAGTTGGTCGAATTTTCGATAGGGTTTGGAAGATCGTCCGGTAAAGCATTTGGGTTGAACACATGGTTGTCAATCTTTTTGCCAGATCTAAGAGTCATGACCGCATTCAAGTGACTAACGTTTGAATCTTGAATGATGTGAATTTGGTTGGAGTTAGGATTTTGACGGTTGGGGTTTGGAATGGGTTGACTTGGGAAAGTGCCTCTTTCCCGTTCGCTTACGGAAGTGGCTAACTGACCCATTTGCATTTCAAGTTTAGCGATCGATTGACTCATGTTTTGCATGTGCGAAGTTAATAAATTTTGATGATTGGTATTTGATTGGAGATTTTGAGTCGTCGCTTTAGTCAATTCTTCAAGAGTTTTCTCAAGTGATGTCAATCGTTTATCGTCTTGTGGAACAAAAGATTGTTGCGCTTGAATTTGAGAAGGTTGCGCAGGATGTTGGAATTGAGTTTGTTGAAAGGGAGGTTTCGAAGGATTATTTGAAAATGACTGAAAAGGCGGTCGAACCGCATTTGAATTTGCATTATTTTGGTTCCAAGAGAAGTTAGGATGGTTTCTCCAACCTAGATTGTACGTTGGGGAGAATGGGTCATTCCTAGCTTTGTTAAATGCGTTGAGTTGTTCCAATGAATGTGGGCATTTATCAGCTATGTGGTTAGGATCGTTACATTTGTAACATGATGTCTGAGACGCTTGAGCTTGATTTATTTGCGTTGATGAAAGGAAATTATCGAATTTGGATATCATCGCGTCTATTTTTGCTTCTAAGGCTACTGATGATCCTACCGAATGAGCGTTAGATCGGGAATAAATCGATTTCTCATTAGATCTTTCCCATTGAGCTAATTTTTCGGCCAAATTTTCGAGAAATTGCCAAGCGGCATTTGATCTTGGGCTAGAAAATTTCCTTGGCACGTTGATTCGAGCATGGTTCGAGAGTTATTTTCAAGTCCATCGTATAAAATTTGACAAAGAGTCCATTTTTCGAAATTATGATGTGGACATTTGACTAGAAGCTCTTTAAATCTTTCAAAATATTTTGCAAAGGATTCACCCCCAAATTGACGAAAATTGATGATTTCATTTTGAATTTTCGCTGTTCTTTCCAGAGGGTAAAATTTCTTTAGAAAAATGTTTACAAATTCACCCTAAGTTCCAATCATATTTGAAGGCAAGCTATACAACCATTTCTCAGCCTAATCGGTAAGTGCAAATGGAATTAACCTAAATTTGATTCCATCGTCACTTAATTGTTGAAATTTTATGGTTGCACAAACTTGTTCAAATTTGGTCAAGAAAATATAAGGATCATCACATTCTAAATTGCCGAACTTTGGAAGAGTATTTATGTGATTCGAATGAATTTCAAAGTGATTACCCGTTGGGGCGGGTAATATGATGCAAGAAGGAATAGAAACCCGATCGGGGAAGTATCTATCCATAAGAGATCGCGGGGGTCTTTCTTCGACCATGGTTAAAGGAATGTTTGTTCGAACTAAACGATTATCTGAAGGATCACGAGTCCAATGACGCATGCACTAGCGAGAAGAATAAGGGAGACAAGAAAAAACAAATTTGAGAAGCGAATAGATTTTTTTTTACAAAACGAGAATTATTCTGAAATCCTATTTTTAATGAACCTAATGCAAATTACTTACTTACACCCTCTAGAATTATATAATGACGGTTTGATTTATTTCAACAAAAGATTTCTCAATCAGTTAACGGACAGGAGTTATCGGTGCACTAGGAATCACCCTAGCAATGAAGCCGAAGGTTTAAGTACCTTCAGAGGAACAACCGATATAATATTTACGAATCACCGTAATATTTATAAACAGTTATTACTCTGCCGTAGTCTAGACACCGAGAAATAATCCGTTAGAACTAAACCAATTTGTCAAAATATAATGAAGTCCTTAGAAAATAAAAACAAAACTAAGATGAATGCAATTTTTTTTTCAGTCACAGAATGAACGGTCTCAGAACAGTCACAGAACAGTCATAGAATAGGAAATTACAGAAATATATATATTTTTACAAGAAAGTCGATGCCCTACAGAAGATTTTTACAAGCAATGTCTATATATATATTTTTTTATTTGCAGCAGTAGTCCCTGTAGAGTTAGAAAATACTCACCTTGATCGGCAGTCCGTCCAGTGCAGTTGAGTCACGCTAGCGCGTTCACACCCCACTTGGTGTGCAACCGCTCAAACCCTGAATTGTCCGCTGCTTTTTGTTGTTGTCACCTCCTATTAATTACTTGACTGCGCTACGGCACGGGTTCGGCACGAGAAGATGCAAGTTATAACACAAACCAACCAAAGTAAAATGTTCGACCTCGCCCGAAACAACAAACAAATAACCAAGGACAATACCACATCAAATAAAGGACAAAGAAAAAACAATCTTCACCCAAACAATAGTGTCTAGCAACCAAGAATTTTTCAGTTGCAAATAAAACATGCGCATATTAGATTCACATGGCCCAAAGACCTGGAAAGCCCATTAAGCCTTAAACAATATCTACTAAACCGACCATTATCTTGGAATTCCCGTTTCTCCTTTAATTGCAAAATCGGAGATAGTAAAAATTGGAGACAGACAATCGGTTTCTAAAAAAAAAATTGGAGGCTATCAAAGACTTCGGGTGTTTCGATTTGGCTTTGGGTAGGAATTGGAGGTTCGGCGATTGCTATTCGGTCTGTGATTGAGTGAGGGCTGAGGGATCTCGATTTGCGATCAAGAGTGGCGGACTAGTGCGCGGTGGATGGTTGTTCGAGACGATCGAGTCGGATTGGTTGTGTTGCTGTGAGGTTTGCGGATTTTGGTTATGAAGCAGGTCTTCGATTTTGGATCTGGTGATTTTTGGGCATGATTTTTGAGGAGATGATTGACTTGTGAAAGGGTTTTGTGAATGGATAGTCACTGTTTTCTGGTCAGTAGGCGTTCTGGATGGTGTTTGATTTGATGTAGGGTGACGTTGGAGTTTTGTATAGTGAAGAGGATTTTGTGGGTGCTGTGTAGGAGATTGGTGAACTTTGCGGTTCTGAACTGGGGAGGAGGGGTGCGGATGAACGTGAATTGGGTGATACCGGTGCTGACTGTTTTGGATGAAGAGGGAGGGTGGTATACCTGTTGTAGTGGTGCAGTATGGTGGTAGGAAAAGGGCTGTTTTACTATGGCTTGCAGGTGGAGGAGTTGATGTATGAGTGGAGAATGGTATTGATAAGGATGTTAAAAATGGTTTTGTAGATCTGGATGTAGAAGGCAAAAAGAGGAAGGAAATCAAATTGCAAAAGGAATTTTTTTCCAGAAAAGTGGAAAGAAATGTAATTGTAAAAGAAAAGTAACAAGGAAAAGAAATAAAAGAAAGGAAAGAAATCAAAGCAAAAGTTGAAAGTTTTTTTTTAATGAAAAATAAATAAAAATAAAAATATAACCCGAAGAATTTACTAACAAAAATTATTTTGGTCCCCGGCAACGGCGCCAAAATTTGTTTGCGAACAAATTATACAATTGTAAACAACTGTAAATTCCGTTCGGCTTTCCTAAGCAACAAGGATTGTTGTAGAGGGTGTCGAACTCTGGAACCAAAAATATTTTAATTAATAAATCCAATCAAGTTATTCCAGGATTTTGATTGATTGAATACACAGAAAATAACAGCAATTAAATAAAAAAAAGATTTATCTAATAAGAGAAAGCAATTAGGAGATAATGACATAGATTAGATTCACACTCATCAATAGCCAACAAATAAATATAGATCTAATTCATGTTTCTGTCACAAACACGAATCAACGATAAATAGATTCTTAGAAACAAATAAGTAAATATCGACAAGCATAGCCTATGCAGGAGCTGAGCTCTTAAACAACCATAGACTATCAGGATAGATTCACAAATTAATTTCTAAAAACCTAAAATTAGATCTAAATTTGATAATTGTTAGATCGAACACGAATATACCCTGTGAAGGAGCATAGCTCTTAAACGACACAGAATATGAAGGTTCAGATCTAGATCTACATATATAAAGTCCTCATTTATTGGCTATGTGATTCATGTTGAATCATATCTATTAGCGTCATCACCCCCTAATCAAAGGGGATTAGCTAGACATAGCTAAAGAAGTAGAAAAACAGAAATTAAATAACATGAACATAAATAAAACTAGAACTAAATAGAACAGAGGAAGAAGAGTTTTATTCCAAGAGAAAGATTACAGAATAAAACTAAGTGTGTTTTACAATGAATGAGATAAAGTGTATTTATAGCTGATATGACAAAGGCTACTAGGCAAATTCCATAATGTGGGACTAAAGAATTACATAAGCTAGTGTGAACGTAGCTGTAGAGTGAGAGGCCTTGCAAATGAGCTAATGTGAATGCGTATGAATAGATTTGCAATTTGTAATAGCTTGTGGGCATCAAATGGCATTAATATCAATTGTTTTGAGCATGAATAGGAACTCCATAACGTCTGCAACAAGCTATCATTATGAAAAGGCATTGGATTAACATATGCTGTAGAAGGTGGTTAAACAGCAACATTTCTTCAAGCTTTAATCTTACTCCCAAAATCAACACTTTTCATGCACCAATTCTTCAAGCTTTTCAACAATTACGTGCATTAATCCAATCATCATAAATAATCTGAAAACACAACTATAAATACACAGTATCAATTATTTTAAATATAAAATAAGATAAATAAGAGGATAAAATATACACAATTACGTGTATATCAATGGCAATAGTGAGATGGAGGGACCAAAGATGAAGGCGAAGTATTGAATTGGACAACGGATCGGGTCATAGAAATGGGGGAGCATCGGTTCGTGGAAATAGGAAGTGGAGCGGATCGTGGGGGGTCTCTCACGAGCCGTTCGGGTAAAGCAGAGTGGGGAGCTGGACTGTCCCATGATCCGATGCCTGTCTCACGAGCCGAAGTTCTTCCATGAGCGTGACTTGTTGACGATCCGTCATTCATGAGCCCGTCTCTGTCCTACGATCTGACATCTATGCCACGAGCTGAACCCTGAGACTTTAACAAGCCAGCTTTACTAACGATCAAATACACATGTTGACTAAAAAATGCAATGCAATTCTAATATATCAATGGACAGTTAGGTTAGAGCCTTCGAGATGAAATTTCTGGATTGAACAACAACATAACTCAGCGACATACAATGACCATTATTACGCTTATCCAATTTACTTTGTGTCTCTATTTTTCCAGCATTATGCACACTTGTACACACCATCACTTGCACATGCACAGGGTTCACAGGTAGCTGCATCCTAATCTTTCATGTTTACTCGCCAACACAGCCATGTCAAATAGACACTCATCAAGAATATCCGAAATGAGAGCGAATCCAGAGTCCACAAAATATCACAATCCTGACGTGCTCCCATCAGGCTCAGACTGGAGTAATTCTGGCTTCGAGTATGAAACAGATACAAAATCAAATTCTTTTGAGAGCACATCGCTTAAAGAAGAGGAAGAAGAAGATGATCGAGCTCCTGATAAGATCCCAGATGTTAAGGAAGTAGAGAAAGAGAAGCTCACTGATTCTCTATCTTCCAAATTGGACAATATAAAGCTTAAGAAAATATGCTTAAGACATGGGATTTCTTGGGACGATGTGAAAACTCCAAAAGATGGAGATTGACCTCATTCTGCCCCAGAAGGGTACATGACCATCAGTAGGCTCATGTGCTGGATAGGCTCCATTCCTCTGTTTCCCCCTAATTGTCGTTGATCTCCTAAGACGACTACACATTGCCCCCATGCAACTCCATCCTAACGCTTACGCAGCTTTGTATACCCTATATGTTGCATATGCAGAGGTTCTATAGACCTTGCTCACTTTCAAGGACTTGAAGTTTTGTTATCATTTCAAACATCGTTCCACGGGGATCCCAAGTTTCTCTTTCTTCGAGTCAATTGCCGGCAAAAAGGTTTTATCGGATAGTCATAGCAACATAGAGGATGCCAAATCTGATTGGTTTTACATAAAGCATCAAGCCGAATGTGCGAGGAAGTGGCTACAATTAAGTATGCTTTAAATCTTTCAATGCATGCTCCGATTGCATAATTAAAGTGCTAATGTGTTCCTTTTTCTGTGCAGATCACAACTTCGCAAAAATAGAAGGCACGATATATGAAGATCGACTATCCCGCCTCCTCAAAAGTAAATCAGATTTCTTAAGAATCAAGAAGTGTATCACCGACGATAATCTTGACAAACACCGTCTTTTAGACATAAGATTCGGTCTTGGCTCGGGTGGCAGGCCTTAAAAGTATGTGCCCCCTACTCTTAAAGAGTCTAGTAGCGTGCCCCCGGCCGAGGGAGAAAGGACTACAGAAGCCGTGAAGGCGGTTGAGATTCCTAAAAGTCCTTCACCAATGATTGATTAGGATGACGAGGATCTAAATGTGTACAAAGGAGATGAAGCTCGGGTTAACGAGCCGGAGGACAACCCTTCTGCTAAAGGACAGTCTCCCATGAAGACTCCACCACCAGTTGAACCTTCATTAACCGAGGAGCGGATACTCAAGGGTTTAGAAAAAATCCCCTTGCCAGATGATATTTATACCTCCGGAGAATTCGGGGGGGGGGGGGGGGAGCCATTCTTCTCTATCTCCGAGGGAGAAACTTCTCTTGCCAAAGATAAAGAAACCGCACAGATGAGCAAAGCTTCGGGCCCTGGTCTGTTAGGGGGTATTACACAGGCACATAAATCACATGCACCACTTAACACAGCACTCATACATTGATTATATTCACGGTCCTGACTCCCATTTGTTATTTTATGTAGAAAGCATGCCTCGTCGTTACTCTTACTCTTTCTGCGCTCTTCGCGAGAATACTCCTAGGCTTTCTTCCGTGTCCGAGCACGATTGCAGCGACAGTCACGGGAGGAATAGCCAAAGACGCCATGATTCTTATCAGCCTCACTCCCCGCGCTCTCGCTCTCCTTCTAAGCGGGATCCCGGGAAGTCCCACAGTCGCCAAGTACCACATACTAGGGGTAAAGAGATTCCCAAGGCTCCAACTCCTCCAAAGGGCCTACCTCCTCAGGACAAACCTTCTAAGAAGCATCGTGGACCCAAAGATAAGCATAGGAGGCAGAGCAAAGACAAAGAAAAGGAGAAGGCAGCTCTGGTTCCTTCTGGTCAATGTCACTTGGAATCCACTACTACATAGGAGGTGACTTTGGCTCCTGATAACAAACCCAAATTAGAGCGCTTGCGGAAACAATTTCCCAAGATTTATGTTGAAAGGATGATCTTCGTCCGAGATCTTGAGCCGGTTCATGAGGACTGGGATGCCAAAGTGGTGGGACACATCAGCCATGTGACTAAAAAATACAAACTGATGAAGAAGCATGCCAAGAATCTTTCGGATGTTATCCGTACTTTAGAAATAGGGGCAGCCAGGGCCAGAGTACAAATTGATAATGATGTTAAGGCCAGGAATAAAGAAGTAAAGGATCTTGAGGATACACAGGCTCTTCTTGCTTTAGCTCAGCGTGACGCTGACAATTTTAAGACTGAGCTAGAGAATACCAAGAAACACTTTCATCATGAACTTGATTCAAATAGCCAAGAGTGTGTGGCTTTAAAGAAGGAGATTGAGGATCTTAAAACTGCTAACAATGAACTGAAGGCTGCGTAAGATCGCTTTGATACGGAAAAGCCTGCTTTGGAAAAGGAAAGGGCGAGCTTAAACAATAAACTTGCCCATGCTGAGGAACGGGCAGCTCTTGCTGAGAGTAATGCCAACACAGCTCTTGATTCGGCCTCCACTGCCACTGCTAATCTTGCTGCAGTCGAGAAGGAGGTAGAAGGATTTGAGGAGCTGCTTATGGACTTCTTTGCTCAAGTTATCCGAACCCGAGACATCTCTTGGATTAAAGATTATAACACCACTTTGGCTAATGTCAGGGATATGATTGTCGATGGAGAAAAGCAGCGGTTAAAGGTTCAGGAGATTGACGAGGGCCAACTTATGGAGACTTTCCTCAAGGGCGGAGAGCCTGAGGCTTTAGCAGGACGTATGCATATGATCCGAGAGGCCATGGCGAAAGAAAAATCTGATCTCAACGGAAAAACCAAAATCAATGAGGGTTCCAGCTCAGTACCAGAACCCAAAACTTCTGAAGTTGAGGAATACAGTCCATATGATCCCTTGATCTCCGAAGCCCCGGTTCCTCCTGCTATTGGGGCTTCCACTGCAGCTTTGGCCGAAGAATCAGCGGAAGGTATCTCCACATTTTCTCCACAATTTTTCAAAGCTATTATAACTTGTCGTCATATTGCGGAGCAATACATCGAAGAGGCCCCTCCCAAACTAATAACATTTACTTCTCATAATATAGGTATCAAGTCTACCGAGAAGGTTGTAGAAAATCAGGCCGAGGTCGAGAAGATCAGCGTGCCCCCGGTCACTGAGGTCACCACTGAAGATCCAAAGCAATCTGAAGTCGAGACAACTAAGGAAGCCATTGGGGCGTAAGGCATGGATGCCCCCAAAGGATGCTTAAATTATTGGAGCCTTGGACGACATCAATGACAGTCACGAGGATGAAGAGGAGGATGTAGACATCATAGGGGAGACCAAAGATGATGACAGCAAGACTCTGGCTGAAATGAAGGAAAAGAAGGATAAACAACTGGCCCTGAAAATAGAGGAGCAACAGCCTCTAGATGTGTCACCGATCTCTGCAGCTGCTCCAGGCTCTGGGATGATCATAAAGCTGTCTGGTAAATCGATAGGCACACAGCTTGAAGTTCAGTCTGCCAACCTTCCACTGGACCCTCCTTCTGATAAGAAGAAGAGGAAAAAGGATAAAACTGATGCCGACAAGGAGGATCCGGAAAAGAAGAAGAAGGAGAAGAGGCTGAGGTCATCCCCCAAGCCCAAGTAGAGCTAGTTTATTTATGCTTTTATTTTTAGTATTTCCACTGGCCTTATGATACAGCCGCGATTATGGCCCTCGCCTTTTTGCTTAGCTTTATTTTGTAAATCTGGACTTAGTGAATGAAGATCTATTTCTTTTGCATCATTGTGTACCTGCAAGTTCATCATTTGCAAGTCTGTTATTTTTAGTCACATATATTCGAACATAAGCATAACTAAATTAAAGTCATATGTGACCAACATTAAAAATTCCTGCACTATATGAATGCGTAAGGTTGTAGGTGTATGCTACAAATCAATCATTAACATGATGCCTGGCCAAGGCTTATTGAGGATTGATTAGAGTCATGCATGTGTTGCCCCCACATGTCCGGGGATTAGGGAGTCGGGCTCAGCTTTCATTCTTGTTCCTGATCCTGCAGCGGGACAGGAGCCCTTTTGTGGCATTCAGTTAAAACGCCTTTATACTCTCATATCGTATGCCCAGGATAGAGTTTGAACTCAACTTTCAATATGTTCCCCGTTCCTTCAGCGGGGTAGGAGTTCTTTGGCGATGCCTAGTCTCCGGCACCTTTAAACTCTCCCATCAAATACCAAGGGTAGAGTTTTAGTCGAGACGGTCTTTTAAACCATGGTGCACCTTCACGTCTCGTGGACAACTCGATTCCTTGTCCTGTGTAGCTTCTCTTAGATCCTGAGAGGTAGAGCTTCGATTATTGTGCTATTTATTTTATTGTCTTCTTGTTACCTCGCATATTGTTGGTTATCGCAAAGTTTACAATAAATTTTTAAAAGATTATGATAATTCATACAAGCATGTAATAATATAGCAAACAATGGTGCGATAAAAGTAAATGACACACGATATTTTATAGTGGTTCGGTCGAATCATGACCTATGTCCACTTTATAATTTTTTGTTTATATAACTGGACTGTTCTAGGCAAGTCGTGCTTTGTTACATGATCCTAAAAACAAAAAAATAACAAATTACAATTTCATGTCAAATAGTGCCGCAGATGCTAGGCATTCCACACTCTAGGGATTTCAATTCCGTCCACGGTCGTTAGCTTAAAGGATCCATTATCAAGCCTCAGTATGATGGCAAAGGGTCCTCCCCACTTCGGGCCCAACTGTATTGAGGGTGGAAAGACACGCTTTAGAACCAAGTCTCCAGGTTCAAAGGTTCAAGCTCGGACTCTTTTGTTGTAATACCGAGTGACTTGCTGCTTGTGCCTCAAGGCACGTAGATCTGCTTCGTCTCTTTTTTCTTCTACCATATCCAGGGATTCAAGAAGCAGCTCATTATTAGTCATTGGGTCGTAATAAGTGACCCTATAAGATGGTAATATTAACTCCACTGAGATGACTGCTTCAGATCTGAAGACAAGAGAGAAGCGGGTATGCCCGGTAGCTGGAAGTCATTCTGTAGGCCTACAATACCAAAGGTAATTCATCGACCCACATGGCCTTGGCCCATTTCAATCGCTTTTTCAAAATGGACTTGATTACTTTGTTTTCCTCTTCTACCTGTCCATTTGACTACGGATGTGCCACAGCTGTAAACCTTTTCTCGATGAAGTATCTCTTGCAAAAATCCCGGAACTCGGTACTGTCGAATTGGGTCCCATTATCGGTTATGATAACTTTCGGGATCCCAAATCGACATATGATATTTCTCACGACGAATTTGATCACCTTCTTAGTTGAGATCGTTGTTAATAGTTTTGCTTCAACCCACTTCATGAAATAATCTATGGCCACAACAGCAAATTTTGCTCCACCCTTCGCTAGGGGAGGCTTCCAATAATATCAACTCCCCACACAGCAAAAGGCCACAGACTCATCATTGTCTTTAACTGGCTAGGGGGTGCCTTGGGGATCTTTGAGAATTTTTGGCATGCATCTTAATATCAAGCATACCTAGCTTCATCTTTGTTTACAATGGGCCAAAAATATCCATATCGTAGTATCTTCTTTGCCAGTTTTTGTCCTCCAGTGTGGTCGATGCACTCACCTTCGTGGACTTCTCTCAGCACTCTTTCTATATTGTCATGGGCTATACACCGGAGAAGCGGCATTGAGAATCCTTGCCGATATAGAACTTCATCTTGCATGACATATCGTGAGGCCTTCCGAACAACAACACGCCTCTCACTCTTCTTGGTTGGGAGTGTTTCGTTCACTAGGAAATTCTTCAAGGGTGTCATCCACGGCTCCCTTTTCGGCTTAGCCTCCAATACATGATCAATTTCCATCTGATCGGTATTTAGAGTGAGAAGTATTTCAACCGGGACCATCTCTGTGTCCTCGGGGTTATCAGAACTAGAAATTTTGGCTAGCTTATCAGCCCTCTGATTCCTCGATTGAGGGATGTTTGTTATGCTGTAGTGTTCGAAGACATTCAACATTTCCTTTGCTTTCTTTAAGTATAACACGAATCATGGCCCTTTAGCCTGGAATTCTTCGTTGACCTGGTTCATAACTATCTTCGAATCTTAGAACCCCCAACTCCTTGGCAAGTTTAAGCCTGACAATCAGGGCTTCATATTCTGAATCATTATTTGTGGCGTGGAACTCCAACCTCAGAGCATAGTATATTGATCGCTTCTAAGGGGTTTCAAGTACAATTCCCACACCTGATCTCCTATCATTCCTAGCCCCATTAGTATATAGTTTCCATGCATTAGGGTCAAGAAGTTGTTTTGGGTTATCGATCTCTTCTCTCACTACATCATCTTCGGGGATGGTAAATTCTGCTATGAAGTCTGCCAATACATGCCCTCTTATCGATCTTCGGGGATGAAAGTTCAGGTCAAATTGACTCAACTCGATATTCCATTTTAAGAGCCTTCCCGACGCCTCTTGTTTCTGTTATACCTGTCGTAGCGGATGATCCATATATACAGTGATGGGATGAGCCTGAAAATAATGATGAAGTTTTCTAGAAGCAATCAGCAGGCTATATGCAAGCTTTTCTATCTTTGGATAATTCCGCTCTGCTGCCGCTAGCTTCTTGCCTATATAATACACTGGTCTCTGGACTTTATCCTCTTCTCTTACCAAGGCTGAACTTATGGCGTGGGACGACACTGCCAAGTACACGAATAAAACCTCATGATCTACTGCCTTAGACATTATTCGGGGCCTCTCTAAATGATTCAGAAGGTTATGAAATGCTTCCACACAATCAGGGGTCCATTTAAAGTTGCGCTTCCCTCGCTTTATCAGATCAAAGAATGGGATGCATTTATCTATAGCTTTGGAGATGAATCTACTTATGTGGCTGCTTTCCCAGTGAGGCTTTGCACATCTTTGATTTGCCTTGGTTCTTGAATGTTCCTAGTTGTTGCGATCTGATCTGGATTGATCTCAATTCCACGTAAACTGACGATAAAGCCCAAAACTTTCCAGAGGCAACTCCAAATGAACATTTCAAAGGGTTGATTTTCATTCCATATCGTCTGAGTATATCAAACATTTCAACCAGGTCAGTAGTATGGTTCACCGATTGTCTGGACTTCACCATCATATCATCAACATATACTTCCACCGTCTTCCCGATCTGATTATAAAACATTTTGTTTACCAGTCGTTGGTATGACGCTCCGGCGTTCTTTAGGCCGAAGGGCATCACCACGTAGCAGTATAGTCCCAAATCCGTGATAAAGCTAGTATGTTCCTGGTCCGGAACATGCATGGAAATTTGAATGTATCTAGAATAGGCATCCATAAAGGAGAGGAGCTCATGACCTGCCGTTGAATCCACCAATTGGTCAATTCTAGGAAGCGGAACGCTATCCTTCGGGCAGGACTTTTTCAAGTTTGAGAAATCAATGCAGGTACGCCATTTTCCGTTGGCCTTTTTCACTAAAATCTGGTTCGAAATCCAGTCCGGGTAAGTTGAATCTCTGACGAATCTGTTGCTCCTCAGCTTCTCAACTTCTTCTTTCAAGGTGGCCGAACTCTCTAGGCCTAGCATTCGCCTTTTTTGCTTGATGGGTGGATGATTCGGGTTGAGGCTCAATGTTTGGCGCATAATTGATGGAGATATTCCGCACATGTCGGACTGGGTCCAGGCAAACACATCCAGATTGGCCTTTAAGAAGTCGATCAGTCCCTTTGCACGAATAGAGTCCAACTGGGACTCGATCTTTAAGACCTTCGCTGGGTCATTATCATCGATCGGAACGTCCTCAGTTGTTTCATTAGGAGTCTCCATTCTTCCCCCGGGTTCCTCATCCTCTCTGGGATCTATATCCTCGGGTAGTTCCTTTGGCGACTCCTTCAGAGCTGTCTCTAATTGCTATGATGTGTTCTCCTTTGCTGGCAGAGAAGTATCCTTTGGGTCGATGTTTAATCCTTTGAGAATCAATTTCAATTCTGCTATATAGCAAGCTCTCCATGTGACTTGGTCGCCTCTAACTACTCCCACTCCCGCATTCGTCAGGAATTTTAACAATAGGCACTAGGGCGCGATACAAGCCCTGAATTCTGCTAGGGCCGGTCGGCCCAAGAAAGCGTTATAAGGTGACTCAATGTCCAATACTACAAATGAGAGGGTTCTCACTCTCGCGGCGATCTCCCTCTCCCAGAGTGACTGGCAAATCTACATATCCGATCAGGGATGTTGAAGCTCCATTGAAGCCACGTATCCATCCATCACAGGGCTTATAATATTTCGCTTCCAACTACACCTGATCGAATGCTTTTTTGAATAGTATGTTTACTGAACTTCTATTATCCACCAAAACTTTGTGGACTAAGGCGGGGCCGATATTTTCTGTGATCACCAGAGGGTCTTCGGTGGGGGAATGAATTCCAACATCATCTCTGTCGCGAAAGACAACATCGTCGGACATTGATCTTTGCTGTTTCACCAGGGCTGCAACTTCAGGATTGCTGCACTCCCCTACTTTAAGATGTTTGGCTGCGTTCACGTATTGATCCATTGCCCTAAAGCTGTGTCAAGCAGTATGAGGTCCTCCTACCATAGTGTTGATGACAATGTTCTTTCCTTTCCGTTGAGCAGTTGGCCTAGCATCAGGCTGGTTCTGATTCGCGGGTTGTCCAGCTTGCTCCCTGTCTCTTGGAGTAACCTTATACTCATCCAACTTTCGCTCACGAAGCAGCTTCTCGACGACGTCTCTCAAATGACGACATTCATTGGTGGAGTGTCCATGGGTCTGATGAAAAAGGCAAAATTTTCCTGACTCTCGTTCTTTCTCTGTAGAGTCACTAGGTCAGGGCCTCCTATACTGGAGAAAATTATAGGTATCCATAAATATATTTTCCTATGTATCATTCAATCGCGTGAAATTCTCAAACGGTTGGAATCGAGGCCTCTTCTGTGAGTTATTTCCTTGATTCCTTCTCTTGTTGTCGTTTCCAGACTGACGACCATTCCCCTGGTTTTTATTCCCAACGTTCACTTCCACCTTTCCAGAACTGTCCCCAGTTTGTTTGAAGGCCACATTACTTTGTATATCTTCCTTATCAGCAGCCTTCCTCTTCCGGTTGGTGTAAATTTCTTCTTGACGTAGACGGATATTGACTTTTTCATAAAATATTTCTCTGGTCAGTAGTGGCTTGCCGGCCAGGTATCTTCCAAACACAGTATCCTTATCCACTCCGTTGATTAGGGCCATCAGAACAGTCTGCTCGTGGGAATCTCTAACTTCTGTGACCGCTAAATTAAAACGATCTAAATAGGACCTCAGGGTTTCGTCCGGACGTTGTTTGATAAGGGATAATTTGATGACATTCTTAGATCTCTGAGTATGAAGCCGGAACTGACTCACGAACTGTTCACTTAATTCCCTGAAACTAGAGATCGATCGCTCTGGCAAACGAGTAAACCACATTAACGTCGTATCCTCCAGGAATATCGGGAATGCTTTGCACTTTACAGCGTTGGAAGCGGCGGCTGCAATCATGTACCATGAATATCTCAATAGGTGCTAGACTGGATCCGCTCTTCCCGTGTAGCGGTTCATGGACGGCATGTGAATTTACTTGGGAACCGAACCTCTAATATGTCATCGGTGAAAGACTTGTGACTACGGCCTATACCCCAATCCCCACTCCTTTGTTTATGGTTATCTACCATCATTTGCCTAATCATAGCTTCGACATCTACATGGGTCAAGGTAAATTCAGGATTGGCACTTCTTGCCCTGTGGGCCACTCCAGTATTTCTTTGACGTGCTACCACTAAATCTGGGGCTTGTGCAGAACTCCCTTGTACCTTGTTGCCACGGTCGATCACGCGGCGAGAAGTTGGTGCTGGTTGATTCTGAACAGGATCGACGATGTCTCCATTTCTTTGCAGTGGAACGGGGTCGTTCAAGTCACGATTGTTAGTTCCCAAATTGAGGGCCGCCTCTTTTTGAGAAGAAAGTGATCCAAATTGAAGATGTTCTACATTCTCAGCCCTTTCTAATGGGGGCCATCGCCGGTTTCTCGGAGGCTCCTCAAACGAGGATGAATATTCTGCGGTAAAAGGATGAGATGGCGGAGGTGACCTCTGCCTTTGAAGATCATCGATCGATTCATATGTCCAATGCAGTAAGTTTCTGACATAGCAAAGAACTCTCTCGCCTTTGAGAAGCTAACTCATTGTTAGTTCTATCAAACATGCGAACTATTTGAGAGAGATCTCCTTTAATTGCTAGAGCAGAGGCATGTAACTGATCATCAACGTTATCTCTTATGCGTAAAGAACCAGAACCAGGTCGAGCAGAAGCACTAGCACGAGCGGAACGAGCCATAATCTCCTTTCCAGGTCGAGTTGTGGTCTGTTTGTCATTTCGGGTCGTGGCACCCCTCTGTTGATGGCTCGTGGTTCCTTCCTAACGTCGGCTCGGGGTGGCCCCTGGAGATGGTTCGTGGTAATGTGAGCAGGGTGGCTCGTGGCGTTGTCCTGAGACCGAGTCGTGACGCCATCTGTTGGTCGGGTCGTGACACCATCGCCGGGTCAGATCGCCCCCTCCTCTCCACGATCCGGAGACTCAATTTCGACGTGCTCCTGAACTCTTTCTTCGTTAGCTTCGTTTGTGGCTAGTTCGCTTGCGAATCTCGTGCATCCTTGGACTTCTTTCCAGTCATAATGCCTTGAGTTTGCTAAATTCTTCAAAAATCAAAACAGTGAAGATTTAGACTATTTTCTTCGGACTTGAATATCCAAACAGTAGAGTAATAATCTGATATGCTGAGACTTCAATTCTCAGTGAAAGCACCAAAATGTTAGATCTAAAAATGGCTCTAACACCCAAATCGTCTGAATCTGCAGAGACTAATATCTAGAAATGAAAGATAACACAGAAAACACACAAGGTTTATAGTGGTTCAGCGTTAACGAGCCTACGTCCACTTTATATATCTTTGATTATACGCAGAATGTAAATACAATCAGTGATTTCCCTCAATCTCACTTTTAAAGTTATGATTCACTTAGTAATTTTGAGATAGTACTGATAAGAAATGATAGAAATACAGTAATGGTGGAAACAACACTCCAAACTGCTAAAAGATCCTGAAAAGTGCCAAGCATAGGGCTATTTATAGGAGGTATCTGCAAGTGGTTCGTGGTCACATGTGGCACAAATCTCGAGGATCTCAGATTACTTCGTGGCTTGGTAAAGAAATGGTCAATATAGTGGTTATGGACAGGTGTCATAAGATCCCTACCTTTCGGATCGTAGAGGACCTGGTCGTGGCCACCATTCTTTAGACATGAGGTCGGGTTGTGCTTTCTATCCATGAGCGGGTCATGGACCCTGTCACGAGTGGGTCATGATGCTGAATCATGAGTCGGGGGAGGATGGGGTCGGCCACGAGTAGATTCATGTGCATCACAAGCCAAAGTAACTTGGTTTATGGATCTTCATATATACTTGCTTATGCATGGCAATTTAACTCTTGGTGCCTGGTGGCTTGATCATAAAGCTAGCCAACACTCACCAAAGTGACACCCCTCAAAAGGGAGGTCTAGGGCCCCAAATCTTAAACCGAGATTGTTTGCTTAAGCGAACATCCGGCAAAGGTGATGGTGCCTGCTCCATGAGTCGACACGGTGAAGAAGAACGTCTTTCAGATATGGTGAGGCAGATCATGAAAGAGAATATAGAAAGAAATGACAATGAAAGGAAGTGGGACTTCGCTCCAAGCGAGACTCCTCTCACTGAAAGAACTCGGAAAGCCAAGTTCCCGAAAAAGTTTGTTTCGCCAATGATTTCAGCTTATGGTGGATCTGATGATCCTAATTTGTTCTTATACAAGTATGACCAGCACATGAATGGTACACGAGCTACAGATGAGATCAAGTGCTTGTACTTCCCTATCTACTTGGAGGTAGTGGCAACACTTAGGTTCACCAAGTTACCACTAAAGTCCGTGGATAACTTTTCTGTCTTGGCTAAGAAGTTCAGGGAATAGTTCAGGCTGCAGACCACAAAAGTCAAAGATGTAATATCGTTAAATGACTTGGAGCAAAGACCGGGTGAATCGGTTAAAGGCTTTCTTACACGATCCAACGCTACTGCAACAGAGGTGGTAAATCGAGAACTTCGGTAAATCTTGATGGCACTAAACTGGGCTATAGACAATAAGTAAGAGTTCGGAAGGTGGATAAAGATAAAGAAGCCAAATACTCTGAAAAAAATCTATAAGAAAGCCGAAGAATTCATCAATGTGGAGGATAACCCTTCTTTTGCTCTGGATTTTGCTAAAAGTGTTGTTGTGCCAGAAAAGATGGACAATGGTGCCCAAAGCAATCAAAAGGACACTAGAGCCCGAAAGAGGGAAAAATTGGAGAAAGTGGAAGATAATAACAAAAGGCGTCACTATCTCAGGCCTGGAGAGTTAACCACTCTGAATGATACTCCAGAGAACATTTTCTTCACCACCAAAGACGCAGGACATTATCCAGAACCACCATCACTGAAGGTTTGAAAGAGTGCTGCAAATTCTGGAAAGTTTTGTCGCTTTCATAATCAACCCGGGCATGATGCTAACGAATGCAGACACTTGAAGAACCTGATTGAGGAGTTGATCAAGCAGAACATGATACAACAGTATGTGAAGAATCTGTAAGCCTCAAACTCTGCTCCATCTCTTCAGGGGCAAATTGCTCCCACTAATCAAACTGGTCCAAATAACAGAGCCCTAGCGCAGATTAATGCAAGGCCGGTCGTTAACTGACAACCGTTGAAGGCATTCCGATTCTGAGGGCCTAGAATAACGATCATTTTCGTCGCTACTTTACTTGATGCTATATTCAAAAGTTCTTGTAAAAAATCTGTAATACTTTACAAGCACTGTACTGAACACTGGCTCTATGAATAAGAACATGCTTGTCTGAATCAATCTCTTATTTGCAAAAATTTTGTTAATTCAAAATTTGCTTAAAGATGATTTTATATTGCAAGCTATTTTATGAGCGCTTGTTTCTCTAAAGTCTGTAGAGACATTACGACCCCAACAATACTATCTCAAGTGCCAAGTGCTATAAACATCAATATGCCTAAATGCAAAGATGAAGAGCACCGCCTTGAAAAGTGAATAGAAAGGGTCGTAAAGAGTCAAACGGTGAAAAAGTGCAGCAAACAAGCGCAACATTTGTAACTTTCACCAGAGGGGCACCTCCTAAAGTGAGAGGTATAAGGACCTGGTTCTTTAATTTAGATAGCTTGCCAAGTCAAGCGTCCGGTCGAGGAACTGGCGTCTTCCCCATAGAACGATACAACGACAAAATTTTTCTCATAGTTAAACCTTTAGAAATTTCAGCCAAGAAGGGGCACCAAATGAGATCGCCAGTGTCAAGAAGTACCTGACCCAATTACGATAAACATTAGGGTAAAACTAATGACCTCTTCGGAGGCGCCCAATTAACTCGCGTAGTGTCCAATCATCTCAGATGCGATGAACATTATGCCTAAATAATATAATTCCTCCCCAAGCGGGGGCACAAAATTTAAATTCCTCCCCAAGTGGGGACAAAGAATCCAAAGTCCTCCCCAAGCGGGGCACAAAATTTAAAGTCCTCCCCAAGTGGGGGTAAAGAATCCAAAGTCCTCCCCAAGCGGGAGCACTAAATTTAAAGTCCTCCCCAAGCGGGGCACAAAATTCAAAGTCCTCCCTAAGCGGGGGCATAAGAACTAAAGTCCTCTCTGAGCGGGGGCACAAAGATATAAAAACTTCTCCAAAAAGAAATATTGGATTAGCTAATAAAGTCGAGATTCCTATTGTGTTGACAAGCTTGGAGGCTTCATGCATGATTGGAAAGTTTAAAGAACTCTCGTCAACAAAGTTGAAGCCTTTACCGAATCAACCATAATCAAAGAAACTTGACAAGATGACCACACTTAGATTATGCAGCTCATGATAACCCATGGTATGATGGCAACGCAACCACATTGGAATCGGATAATGCTTGAAAACCATACCATTGCTTCGTCACGACATCGCAATAAGCAAAAACTAACTAGCACTCGGCAAAGAAGCCATTACACTTGGAAACAAGTGAGCTGGAGTGCAACAAACAAGTAATCACGCCTTAGAAAGCTTGGTAAAATGACCTCGCCTACAAAGAATGGGGCATTTGGAAATTTTGACAAAGTCAGTATACTCGATATGTCGATAAGATTCATTACATAGACGTGGATCAACCTTGGAAATCCAACTAAAATCTCTCAACGCAAAAGCTTACTCGTTTGCAAAGCTCTAATCATAAATAACTCAAAGAACCCGATGGTATTCTGCTTCAAGCCTGAGAATAGGCGATGCTTAGAGGGCGACTGTGCGAACATGGCATAGTTTGAATCCAACAGAGCAATAACACTTCTCAAGGAATTGAAGCCAATATCCATCAATAGTATCAATATGAGTTACAAAAGAAGATTGAGCAATAGTCATGCATTTATTGTGAAGTTGAGATTCAAAGCTCTATACATCCAAGGATGATCCACAATATCAAACACTGTTGGAAGAGAAAATAATATCATGGAGCTACTGCAACAAAGCCGAAAGAAGGATGATCAGAAAATTCCTCTTTCCACGGTAATCCTCGGTCAAACTTGGGAATGTTAAACTAAATGCACACTTGATTAAAGATATATTGAGTTGGCAAAAAATGACCTCTCTCTAGTGGATTGTCGGAAGGACGGGGAATAACCAGGAATTGATTCGTTTACAATTCAGAAGCTCTGCAGTCGCTCTAGCCTCAGAAATTCAAATTGAAGCTCCAGTTTGAGCAGAAGTGATTTCCTTTCTAGAATGATAACTAGTCTTCTATCTGGTATTCACTCTGCACATGAAATTTTATGTTTTAACAAAGTACAAATACACGTTTCATAAAATATGAACCATCGTACAAAATTATACGAGTCGTTAAAAAAGCGAGGCCTGAAATCTGTTGTCGGTATATATATATATATAAGAAAATCTCAAACATTGTGGCAAATCCAGATTAGAATATCGCATCTATGTGGACAATGTTTGACGAGTTATAAACAATTGAACAAAATAGTTCTGTATAGGCACGTCATTCAGTCCCAATCATAAAATTCGGTGTACTTACAAATTTAATTTGTTAACTAATACGTTATCGATATGCATGGTCGATGATGAAGTATAAGTCCAAAAAGTCGTGCAAGTGCTTGTTTTAATTACAGAATAGGTGGTATGAAGCATATAAGTTCAACTATTAAGTCATGAGCCAGGATCAATCGATGTTTACGGGTCAAATAAGTGTGCCTCAACATTGAGAAGTTTGGGTCGTTAGTTAGCCCAAGAGCCCAGGTCGTTCAAGTGATCCAAGGTCTCAGGTCATCAAATGACCCGAAATCCTTGGTCGTTAAAATGACCCGAAGTCCCAGGTCGTTAAAATGATCCGAAAGTCTAGAGTGCCCAACGACCCAAAACTTGAGATCATCCACCGAGCTAAAAACTTGGATCATGAGCTAGCACGAAGTTGAGGATCATCATCAAACTAAAGGCATGCATGGCTCTTCAATTAAAGTTCTAGCTATATGATCTCTTGAGTGTGAATCATCAACAAAAAGTTATAACCCACAAAGGATCATATGCATCAATTTGGTCAAATCACGTTCAAAAATCGATCATCGATCTAAATTCAATTTACAACCACCAGCTTGTCAAATTAATGATCAACCACAGCATACAAAAACCTAGGATCCAACCTAAAACCCATTGCAAAAATTATTATACAAATATTTGGATTCCAGTACATTCAGTGGACATTTCATAGGCATGAGATCGAAACCAGTGATTTGAGAGCTCAACATGCTGAATCCATTTGAAGTCTAACTTTGAATGCAAACATAGTTGCATTCGATCAGAGCCAAAATCAGACTCAGCGCCAAGTAGTTACAAGCACCACTACAAAAACTTCTGATTTTGGTTACAATAAATAGTAGCGTTTGAATACTAAATGCTACTATTTCTCTGATCTTATTGTAATGGAAGTGTTTTATCTTTAGATTAGTTTTGGGCGGTCTTTTTTTTCATTCTCGATTATCGTTCACCTAACATTTTCTCTCTTACATTATTAGTTCCGAAACAAAACAGGCCTTTTTTTAAAAACTCCCGCTTTCCATTCCAGCATCTTTTCTCAAATCTTTAATTAAAAAATTAGTCCTCAAATTTTCAATCTCAAATCCTCTAAAATTAATTCAACTGTTTTAGGCTGCTATTTGGTCTGAATCATCGCTTGTCACCATCAATGATCGAAGCTTTCTAAGTAATAGAAAAGCGTGAATTTTATTATAATAACTGCAAGCGCACAGATCATGTAGTATGCAGGTCGAATCACAGGGAGGTAAATTAAATTAAATTATTTATATATTTCTTGGGCGAGTTAGACAAATCTCGGAGGTTGGGTTGAAAAACAATGAAAAGAACAGAATTTAAAATTGCAGAAATTAAATAACAACAGAAAATAAAATTAGGATTACCGCTGAATCTAATCAGACAGTCAATCGCTAATAAAAATAAGCGCAAAAGACAACTAGTACTCTACCAAACCTAATTGTGTAGATGACACTAGTTGCTAAGAAAATAAAAAATTGCAGAAAAGAGAAAAAGAACAAAACTTTATTGATGGCGAAGAAGAGAAAATAGGACGGTGGCTACAATGAGATTACATGGGTATTTATAGGGTAGATAGCCAACCCTAACCCTAACCCTAATACAATGACAAATGGGCCTTAGGGAATCACAAAAAAGTTTACAATGAGAATTACAATTGGGCCTTAGTGAAATCTAGCAAATTTGGGCCTTTCCTCTTGCTTCCTTGACAATTCTTCATTGATTTGTGATATGCATAGCCTTTCTACCAATTATTTTCTTGTCCCGAAAGCAACTGGATGTGAGATCTTCGTCAATAAGTCTTCAAATGTAGATATGCAACAATTTGATCTCTATTTTTATATTTTCTGACTACATGTGGCTAAGTTGGCATATCTCCAAAAGTGAAAAAATAATACCCAAGTAATATTTATTTATATACAAAACATAAGATGTAAGAGCATAAAAATAAACACATTTCTATGTTAATCAAATACCCCCATGCTTATCTTTTACTCGTCCTCAAGTAAAACAAAAATTAAAAACTAACTAGATAGGTCACACTTTTGTAGGAAACACGATTGCATTGAGCGTATGCAACAAGCCGTTAAACCTCTAGGTGTCCCTAGTAGGACGAGTGGTGTCTCGTGAGGGTTTTCAGCGGATACTACCCACAAAATCCAAATGCAGTATGTTGTGGCTCTAACATAACTACATGAATGCAAAGGCAATTGAAAACAAAAATAAAAACACAACCTATTTCAGGAAAGTGGTACAACAAATTAAATTAGCAAAATCTAATCAGTTGATTTTATTTTAGATACCTCGACTTGTCACAAATTTTCAACACAACTCAAGTTTTCAAATGTTAAATTCTAGTTTGGCCAGTTGGTTCGATTGATAACATAGTGCAGCCATGAAATAAATTATTAGTTTTCCTGTTACAGTTTGTAAAGTGGTATTCTAATTTGCTTGTGTATGGCTAGTCAAATCAATAAGGTCAAGAAGTGTTTGGGCATCATCGCTTATTCTCTATCTCTATAAAAATTGAAATTTATGATTAATTACATATACCTAACTTAGAGACCAAGATATACCACCCATACACTGCCTTGCGGATTGACGGAGAGTTGGGACAGAGCTTGGCGGAATGTGTAGACCGATGCTGACTTTGTCAACAACATGTCGATAATCCTTAGGTGTCCAATCTCATAAAATGAGACCAAGATATACAGACGCTGACTTTGTCAACAACGTGTCGGATGCAGCTTGGGGGGTCTGCACACCAACGCTAGATATACAAGAAATGTTGGATACCCTTGGATTACTATTATTATTATTGAAAATATAAGAACAAGAAAGATTACGCGAATTCAGCTTAACACAACTTAGTTTTAAAGATTCGAAAAGCCAATATAAGTCTTTTAAGTCCTCCACTCATTTAAACAAAAACTACAATATAGAATGGATTTCATGGCCATCACCTAAGAATCTCACTATGTACCGGTTACACTATTATCCCTCAAAATTCAACTTTTCATTATATTTCGTATTCGATCTCAGTTGAGAGAAAAAAATACTATCAACTGATTAACAATCGTTAACTTATTTTGTTGTATCAATCTAAATTGAGTCGTATTTTCCAAAAAAAAATAAAAAAATTGGCATGTCACTATGATCTAAAATGCATGATGGTTCTATTTAAATGCATGAAAATGAAAAAGAAAATAAACAAAGATAAAAAGGATGCAATGCAGACTCCCCCCACACTAGAACTCGATAGTGTCCACAATGTAAACGTTTCCTAAATTTGAAAGATCGAACCCAAAGATGGATGAGATGCAAAATTATTTGTAGAATGAAATGCAGTCTAACTATATGTAAGAATGAATTATATTTACAATGATATATGTGTTTGCGATGCATGCGATACAAAGAATGCCACCAACTTTTTCTCCCATACTTGGTTCTAGCCCGATGAATCCCATTCCCACTGTGTCTAGGCATATTTTCTAATAAGCAAAGATTTTTGAAAACCATCTAATCTTTATACCTAGATTTATAGTCCAGTACATAAATGTCCAGAGTCATCTTAAAATGAAGTTTTTCAACCAAGCCAACATTCCAAAAATAGTTCATATGTTAAACAAATTTATCAGTGTAATTTTTCAAAAATTTGTGATCGTATATAAATTCAGTGAAATTTGAATTATGAGTGTTGTTCAAGATTATGTGGTCACATTTCTCATCATTAATTGACAACGTATTTTCGATACTGACAATTTCAAGTTCGTTTGAAATTTTCTCAAAGTTAAAATTTTCGAACTCGTGACGTGAGTCTACTTCTTCCTCATTTGGCAACTCATCCTTATACAATCCAAAGAATTCGTGTTCGTTAAAATCTTTTTCCAATTTTGAGTTTTTGAAAAAATCGACATCTTCATTTTGTTCAATTTCAAAAATTTCAAGTTTCTCACAACCTGAAAGAGGAAGATCAAAATCTGAGCTTAAATTTTTTTTACCTGAAAAGAATCGAAGTCCAAATTATTTATTGAATTTTGAACAACTTCATTTAGATCGTTATTCTCAATTTTGAAAAGTTGTTATTTGAAAATTTCCACTGTTAGTAAGAATTGAATTATTTTTCAATTCAATGACCATTTGATTTGATTTTGTTGCTCGCTTTGTTCTTTCAAAGATGTCAGTAAACAAAGAAGTTCATCAGCCCTGTCTCTAAGAATGTTAAGATGATATTCTTCAGAATCATTGATTTGAGAGTTCTCGTTTTGGATTTCTTGATTCTCAAAATTATAGTCCACGTCTGTTTCACAATCAATATTATTTCCAAAGTGGTGGTTGTTTGAATTTTCAAAAAAATGACAATGATATTGGAAATCATTTTGATTATGAAAATTATATTCGTAACCAAAACTGTTGAAATTCGAGGGAAAATTGCAATTTTGGTTATTTTCAAGATGTTGATATGGGCTATAACTTTGGAAATTTTGGTTTACAACCTCATATTGATGTTGATCAAAGCTATATTGGTATTCAAAGCTTTTTTGAAGTGGATGTGGCCCATAATCAAAATTATTGAAATTTGAATTGAAATCAAAATTTCGATCATATTCATGATTTTGAAAATGTTGGTCATTTGGAAAATTTTGGAAATTGTTGATATTGGACCCACGAAATTTTGGAAAATCTTGCTTCATGAGTTGTAATTCATACTCATACTCTTCAAGAGGACATCTACTCCGATTATTATCCCACAATTTTCTCAAGGATTTTTTTTGAATCTGATATTTGAATATAGTCAAGGGAAGACAGAAATTATTCTTAGTTCAAATAGTATAAAAGATTGAGTTGTGCTCTAATAATTAACTGATTCAATTAGAAGGGGGAAGAGGGTCTTATGGCCGTTTACGTATAGTATAAATACTAAGGGATACGACCAATGTTTTACGGGTAATATGCAACCTCTTTTGCTAATAGTCCAATAATTTGAACTATGATATATCCGCGATCCAATTATACGAGACAGTCACTTCATAAAGCACCACTTTTCAATTATATTATTTTGCGAATCAAATCAAGTTTCAGAATTGAAAAACGAGGAGAGTGATGATTATAGTTATGGACATTCGTTCCTTACAAACAGATTCAGAATTATCAGTCACAGAACAGTCACAGAATAATAACAGAAAATTAAAATATTGTACAAGCAAGTCGCTGCCCCTGCAGAAGATTTTTACAAGCAATTTCTATATTTTTCAAAGCATCAGAGCACCTGTAGAGTTCAGAAAATTTTACAGTGTGGTATGGCTGTCCATACAGAGAAATTAAACTTCACCGTTTGCTTGCTCGATTTCGATTTGTAGATTTATTTACTTGAATTCCTTCTTCACTTTAATCGTACGATTTTTGGGTCTCTCTCTTTCTTTCTTTTTATTTGTAGAGGAAAAGAAAAAAATAAGAGAAAAAGAAACTAATTAGGAGTTGAAATTAAAGAAAGAAAAACCAAACCAGACAAAACTCCAAACTCGAACTTGAAAAAAAATATGATCGAACCAAAAAACAATTTAACAAACAAAATATCACTCTCGAATAAAGAGTAGTACTCCAGGAAACAACACTACCAATTGAAGAAATATGTCACCTTCCCCAAATATTTAGGCACGCGGTTCTCTGGAAGATTCGGCTAAATCTAAAAAAATTAAAAATACAAGCACACCTTTCTTTGTTAACCCAAAACTGACGCACCTCCTCAAAAGTTAGAACAACGAAATAAAACTTGCCCCTTTTTCAGTAAAAAATACAAGCATACCTTTCTTTGTTACAATCTCTGACGCACGGCGTATAATCAAATCAAAGTGAAATATTTTATTTCGACCTCTTTGAAATGATTAACGAACATTTTTCACTTTAAATTATAAGTCTAACAAGATTATAATCTAATCTGCATATACAGTTACAGTCAAACCAAACAGTATATGATCATCTTGTCTTTATCTGGTTATTTTGATCATCTTTTCAAAACGACCAATTTTGGTGTGTGCGTCCCACACGGTTTTTCTTTTCGTTTTGTTCGTCATCCTTAAAAATGATTTCTTACTTTAATTTTCTTTAGAAACATATTACTCATCATTTCTGATTATCTTAAATGACTTAAATTATGATTTAAGGTCAACTTTCACACTTTGTATCATTTTCGTCAAATTTCCCTTTCGATCTTTTATTCTTGATCTCCTTATTCTTCTTTCCATACTGATAAAATTCCTCTCTTTATTTATCAGTCTAAACACGATTAAAACATTATTTACAGTTCTTGTTTTAAAAAAATACAGAACTGTCCATGATCAGTTTCTTGTATCAGAGATCTTAGATATCAGATAAAATCTGACAAATTCTAGCGAATGTGTCACGTACGGTTTTCTTTATCTTGTTTATTTCAAATTTAAATATTCATTTAAATTCTGAGTTCAATTATAAACTGAATTTATAATTTAATAAAAATAACAGTTTCTGACTTCTCGACTTCTATCACAAACAAACTCGATCTTTTCCACTTGATCGACTTCTTTCAACTTTTGACTATTTCATTAAAAAAACATTTTTGTTCTAATTATAAATAAAATCTATAATTTTATTTAAATTTCAACTTCTGTATTTTAATTCAGCTTTTGACGAAATAGAATTTAAAAATCCTGATTCACTCTCTTTTCTATTTTTCTTAAATAAAAATATTATTTTTATTTAAATCTTTATTTTATTTATTTATTTAAACCCTTATTAGATTTAAAAACTAGTTTTAAATTAAAATTATGGTTTAAAATCTTCATTTTAAAGTTTAATTGGTAAAGTACCACTTTCAGGAAAGTACCAAGCCTAAAAATCCCACGTTTTCCTTGCCAGATCACTCAAAACCCCATGATTTATCAAAGTAACACTTGACCGATTCTTCTCCAAAGTACCAACCTCCAAAATCCCTTGTTTCACTTGCCCGATCCACCCAAAGCTCACGCGCACACCTTGATCAAGCAGCCTGGTACTTTGCCAAGTACCACATCCAAAAATCACGACAGATCACTTGGAAAACCCGACACCACCTCCTGTTTCTTCCTCCTCTTTCTTCCTTCTTGCATGTGCACTGCTGTGCACGTGCACACCTACACCCGACGCCTTCCAACACCGGTGACCATCTCCACGTGCCACCCTCTTTCCCCGGACCACTTCACAACGCCTGACCACCACCTCGATCATTGCTACAGAAATTCCACCGAGTCACCCCAGTTCCAGGAAAAATCCCATCCGATAAAAATGATTGCCACGCCTCCCCTGGACCTTGCGACACTGCCGCCTTTTTACCCTGCCACCACCATCCACTGATGGCCTGAACCCCCCTGGACCACACCCCTAAATCCCCACCATCAACGAGCAGTTTCGACGCCATCCTCATGAACCCAAACACAGTTTTAAACCTAATTCCATCGATTTCTCTCAACCCAATCATTAGAAAATTTTTGTTGCATTTTTCCCCGATTTCCAGAATCCCAATGGAGCTCCACCACCATCCACGAAGGCTAAAATCATTTAGATGATCAGAATTTACCCAAAACCCCAATTTTGATCATTACAGTCCCTAGGCCAATATAAGCCATTAAAAATCATAAGACCACTTCCTAAAATCATCATTTGTTTCCAGGATTTGATTCATATAATCAAACTGAATTAATACGGTGTTTGAAAATTTCATGTACCAGAGAGCAAAATATTGTCTGTGTTACTTTTTGGCTTTCAATACCAAGGGTTGTTTAAGTGGTTTTACACCTCTTTACTTTAAACTTGTTTAATTGATGATATATAGATAGGAACCAACCTGAACTAAATAGGATTATCTAACTTAAAATCATTTGCCAAAGATTTTCACTATGTTATGTTTAAAACAACAGGTTTTGTTAACTGTTAATATAAGCTTTCCCGACCAATGTAAACTAAGTAATTCTACCCCTAGTTCTTTGATCAATACAGGAAAGTGATTCAACCATAGATGCATTCCATTCAATCCAAGCAAACCATAACACATCAAAGAATAGTTCAAAACAAGAAAAACAAATGTAGGAATCAAACCAGAAATATTTAAAATAGTTTACTCACCAAAATAAAATGCTTGAACCCTTTAGGCTTTGCTACTCCTTTACTGATCCAATGCAAGTGTTTGTGTTGTGAGCAAATGTGTGTGTTTACGGTCCAACTTATAGTAGTAGAAACATAAAACAATGTGTCTTTAAAAACTATTTTCTAGATTTTAGTTTTGACAACACAAAAATATATCCTCTCTCTTGTCAAATCTAAGTACAAAACCCTGGGTTCACATGGCTTATGTCAGCCCCTACCTCCTCCTAAAACCCTTATGCAACCACCACATGACCCCAATGGTTTCTATGACAAATCACCTCAAATAAATGCTTGTGTATCACCTATGATCTTTCACCATCTTCTTCTTGGATTTAACAAATCATAGCATCCATTGTTGTGTAACATATGTTTAGTTTTGCAAGGGCTTTCAAATCAAAATGTCAACATGATTTAACAACAGTTTATAAAAACTTACTTGCCTTTCAAGGCTTACAAAAATATGAAAATCTTGTACTACAAAAATTTATATCATGAGGTGAAAACACGTAAGAAAATACTTAGGAAAATCCATGATTTGAAATCAACTAGAGAAGGTAAAATGATGATGCATATGTGTGATTTTATAAATCTTTTGATGTACATGTTTATTTGACAATATGGACATAGTCTTGAAAATAGAACATGACTTGTATTTTAAAAAAAAATCAAATGAAAAGAAATGAAAGGACAAAACTGAAAATAACATCATATTGATCTTGCCATGTGCCTAATCTTAGCCTTATAAATCCTAGTTGGTAGCATGATTTATGGTGTAGTGATTCATGAATGAGATCATGAATTTTCAAGAAGATTTGACAATTCTTGCTCTTGTTTTCATGCATATGAAAATCACTTTCTTGAGATTTTATTTGCTATCAAATCTATGGTGTGGTGATGAGAATAGACAATACATGTTTGATTTTATTGTATATAAAAATGCAAATATCTTCTTGAATATTTTATATGAGATATGCTTTGCAAAAGGAGATGATCCCTTCATGTTGTGATTATGCATATGTAACTTGAAAATTGTTTTGAACTTGCTTTTGACAACAAAAGGGGCTTTGTCATATTTTAATTCAAGTGTTAAAAACTTTTAAATCAAAAGTTAAAAAAAAAACTCAAATTCTAAAATACTTTGAAAATGAACAAAACATATAAAGTAAAATGGCATCATAAATACATGCTACATAAAAGTGTTTTTATTCTAACATGTAAAAAAAATCAATTTCAACAAACGCTATCAAACATATGCTATTATATCTGAATGAGCAAAAACGGATTTTAGCAAGTGCTGTGCTATACACATCAGTAAATGTTATCATACACAGGTTTAAATTTCAAAGTCCAGATTTATAAACCATATTTAAAGATACGTACTCACGATCACTTCTTATCTGTATTAGTGATTTGAGTAAAATCCCGGGTCATTACATCTATTTTTTGTTTCAAGTATTACAAAACGTGGTAGTCACACCTCTTAGCATATTTTATTTTGTACCACACAAATTATAGCAAATGTAGTTTTTTTAAAATGGAAGGGTGCATGTCAGAGAAAAAGTGGGAACTAATTAACAAAACCTTATTGAGAATCTAAAAAATTGTTTTTCATTATGAGGTGAGACAAGTACAAGTATGTTTTCTCTTGCTTTTCAAAGTTTTTAGTATTTTCCACATATATACAACGTCTGTTAGACTCTATTTCAGCCATTGTCTTAATCACATTAGAATGATTGAGCTTATGTACTAATGAAAAACACTTATAAACCACTTCATTGTTCTTAGCTTCTCTAGTTTCACTATTTTTAGTTTAGATTATGTATTTGAATGTGGTTAAGTTGAAGATTGTATTGGTTAATGCTAACTGGCTGGTGTAAACTAAACTATGGCTTCTATGGCATTAGGAATACCGTGTTAAAGAGTCTCATGATGAATTCAAAAGGTGGATTATTCACTAATACATTCAATAGTGTCTCATCTATATTCAGAATGATTATTACCTACTTATGTTCATGGATGATAAGAATGAACATATAAAATTTTAATTTAATATAAGGCATTTCCAGTCCTCGTGATCACATACGGACCACTAAATACTTTGCATAGTACAAAGGAGGGAGAAACGATAGGTGAAGAGTGCATGCTTATTAATGATTATGGACACATTAATAGTATTTTGATTGTCTAGCATCAAAGTCTACGTTTCGGCTTCGATCCAAAGTTTATGAATTCAATCCCTACGTACCATGTCATTTGAATCACCAGACATCGATAACTTATACTACCTTATGTAATATATAAGTTTTGTAGTACAACCATGCATTACCATCTAAGAACCTAAATATAAAAAATAGTTTTTCCTATCAATTATGTGAATAATGTCTAGAATTTCCCATTCTGTAAATATAAATCATTCACCTCTAGAACTGTCATTTATATCACATGTATAGGATAATGAAACATGATGGTATATCTAAACATTTTTCTCTTGTAAAATTTATGGCTGAATAGAAACTGGTATTTGAGAATATGCTACTGATGCACAGTCAAGGGCGATAATAATTCAAGTCATATTGCAAAAAATGGAAGAAAGAATTGAAAAAATGGACAAATGCAAAGAGAATATGGAGGATAACGATCTGGTTAATTGGGCTATGAAGCACTCAAATTGGTCAAGCGATTATGCTATTTCAACTGGGAAACATGGGAGTCATTTTCACCGAATTGATTAGAGTCGTTGGATGACAAATCCTCCCATGAATTTCGGACTCCCCCTTAAATTTCTCCCCGTTCATTCTCAGATCCTAATTTTTTCACCGCTTTTTCCCCCGGTCGTTCTAGCATGATCCTTGGTCAAGAGAACAAATTCTAGATTTACTTCGAAACATTGAGAGTATTCATCGTTCGAGAAACATTTCTCAATGGCTACAGAGAGAGAAAAAATGTCATATCCTCATCCTTCTCCTAATCTCCACATAACAACACTTTGTAATGTCGATTCTGACTTCAAATCGGCCTATCCTCCAGACTTAACTTCATCTCCTCAACATGCAAGCCGAGATAATCAACATCTCCATAATATCTTAGATCTTTAGATTTGGAATCCAATGTTGAATTCGCAGATCTAGTCTCCAGTTTGAAGGCAAATTCGGTCAAAGCTAGTGCTATTCACTCAAAATCATGGATGGTGGTTGTCAATGAGAATAAGTTGCATCAACTTTCATTTCAACTCAAATACTAAGAGCCAGACATTAAAGATAATGTTAAAATGGCAGTGATTAGTGAAGATCTGGCTAATAAAGCTAGAGTTAACTGGTATAATTCAAGGCTAATTCTATTTATACACCAAAAATTTCTTAACATACACCAAAAATTATAATAAACTAATATACACCATATATTACTTTACATACACCTTTTATTTTACAAAAATATCCATGTTCTCATCTTCTTTTTCTTTCCTTTTTCAAACTTAAAACACAATCACCAAAAATTAGAAACTCTTTGCATCAAACTGAGTAAAAATTTAAAAAATAAAATATATTTCTTGTACTAATATGGCAATTTTTATTAACTTTATGAAAAAAAATCAATTTCAACAAAATTACTGTAATTTTACAAAATAAATCAACACTTCTAAATTAGACCATTATTTATGAATGTTTTCTTAATTGAAATTTTAGATTTCATGATTAAATAATTCATTAACATATTTAGTTTATATCAAATTTCAATACTTTTAAGAATAATTTTACTTTTTATATGCAGAAGTATTAAAAAAGCAACTATGATAAAAGGGTAATTTAGTAATAAAATTTTATAGAAAAAATAATGGTGTATGTTAAGGAATTTTTGGTGTATAAATAGAATTTGCCATAGTTCAATTGTATTTTATATCTACGGAGGTAAGCCTTATTACATTTACTTGAAGAATTACATAGATAAAAATTGGAAATTAAAAGGGAATTATCAGCATTTTTCAAGAGAAAATGGATTTTTACATTCTTAAATGTGATTTGCCGGAGGATTGTGATAAAATCTTAGCGGGGTTCCATACTTCTACAATAAAAAATTGATTTTCATGAAGAAATGGCAATCTAGTATGAAATTAACGCGAGAATGTTTGAACACTATACCAATTTGGATTAGATTACCAAACTTGGAGTTAGAATTCTGGTCATTAGAAGCCATCAGCGGGATTGTTTTCTTATTAGGTCACCCTATTAGACTAGATAACATAACCGTGGGGATATTTCGCATAGCTTATGCGAGAATTTTAGTGGAAGTCAGTATAGATATCAAATTTCCTGAATATGTTCCTATATTATGTCACAATGGTAATGTAATTTGGCAAAAATTTATTATGATTGGAAGCCTTCATTATGCTTAAACTGTAAAGTCTTTGGCTATTCCACTAGCTCCTATAAATCCAATTAAATATGGATTCCTAAGGAGAATGTGAATAAGAATTGTGGGATGGATACAGATAGAAATGTGGAGGATTTGAACATGGCAAGGGATGTTGATGATGTAAGAGGAAGGTTATTTGATGATCCTAAAAATATAGTTACGGAAAGTTGTGATAGTGGTGCTCAAAATGATTTTTGGGTTAACATATATGATAGGGAGATAAATAATGAATCAAATAGAATTTTTATAGTTGATTCTGGAATGTATGAGTATGCAAATGAATGTGTAAAAGTGTTGAGATATTATTGAGATATTTTGTTGACATTAGTTTAGGATGTATATAAGAATGAGTAATGAGTTTCCTGGTTTATAGTATTTAGGATATGAATGAGTTAATGAGTTTCCTAGTTTACAGTATTTAGGATAAGAATGAGTTAATGAGTTTCCTGGTTTACAGTAATTACCAATTGCTAGTTCCTTTGTATCATATGTGTGTATATATATATGTATATATATATATATATATATATATATATATATATGAGATAAATATATCAATAAAATCTCAAGAAAAAGAGCATGGAAATTCTAAAAGTAATGGAAATGGAGATAAATTGGTAATTGGTGAGAATGTTGTTGATGAAGATAATTATTATGGGAAGAATGATAAGACACAAGTTGTTTCAGATATTCATGATGGTGCAATTTTTCGGTCTAAGGAGGTTTTGATGGAGGAATCTGACATCTTTTCGTGTAGTAGTAAGAGGAGGAGGAGAATCAAAAATAGCAAGTTTAAAAGAATTAGTGAAATGATGAATGATAGCTCTTTAGTCGAAATAAACCTGGAATGAGTTAAATTAATGTCTCAGTGTCAGTCAAGGCCAAAGGTAAAGAAGGTTAAAGATGATGGTGGCACTCCTGGGGGAATTAGAAGTGGAGGCATTTATAAAAAGTCTTGAAGTTGTGTTTAGTTGTGCAACAGTTGTTTATGTTGTTTTGAAGTCTTTGAAGTGTCCTTTGCTGCGTTGTTCTAGGCTTTAATGATGTGGACCTATGCTTGTTTTCTTTTTTAGAGTTGTATTTTTTTCTGTTTAAACTGGGAATGCTTTTTGGGTTTTAAGCTAGTTTTAATGTTGTTGTAAAGTATTCATTATATAGTAGTTGTATTTCGTACCAGCTCAAAACTTTAGTAACTCTTCTCTTGTTATATAAGTACCCGTTTGTTCTAAAAAAATCTGAATTTACCTATAAGTCATAGTTTTTGCAGGCTATGAAACGACTTCTGTTGCTAGCTCTTGAAATATATTTTCTATAAACTTACCCAAAAGTTGTTCAAGGATTAAAGGTACAATTTGCTAACCTTTTATTTTTATTTTTTGTGCAGTTATTGTTGTAGAGAATTGATTTTTTGAAATTCTTATGCATTTATTTATAGGAAGAACATTCTAAAATAGCTGCAAGCAAGAAGCTAACAGGAAAATGTGGACTGAATAGGGATGATTATAAGCAAATGAAATTTAGCCAATAAATAAGTTCTAAAATTTAAAGTAGAAAAAGGTATAACAATAACAAATACAAAATAAATATATAACCATTTTACATTATTCTGAAATAGGTGATGAACGAGATCCTTCGATCCAGAAATGCTCTAAAATTTCTTCATCAAAAGGCAATTAGAGTTATGCATTACGAAGGCATGATCTTTTATCTCTATAACTCAACATGGTATGAAAAAAAAAAAAACATTGTTGTTCGGCTGAAAATGAATGCATAATATTGTAGTTTATGACATTCCATGTGGTTGGAAAGTACTTCCAGTTCTTATAGCAGTTCATTTTGATAAAGATTTATTTGCAGACTCTCACCAGTTTTTCCTATGGAGGTTACAAGTATGTTCCTTAAGCTATGTTATAGGTAGTTTTTTTGTTCTACTTAGTAACAGTTCAATATTATTCATTCGAAGTTCAATCCAAATTGAGGTGTATGTATACATCATTCTCTAAGTTTGTAACTGTGAGCTTTTTTACTTATATTTTTGCTGGTCTAACAAGCAAGGCATCTCCTTAATGTACGTAGGCTATGTACCATGTAGGTTCAGCACACCGAAGAGAAAAGTATGCGTTTATCAATCAATTTGAGATTTCTATTCAAACTTTTCTTAGTTAACATAAAATTTATTGTTTTTTATGTGAAAATGGTAAACGGGGACTTCAAAAATTAATGTAATGGTAGATTTTATTATTCATATATGCTCAGTTCATTTCCTTTTCAGTGAAAAGATAAAACAGTTGATGCCCATTTATTGAGGTGAATATTTTCTATGAGGCTGCTGATGAACTCTGAATTGAAAATTAATGTGCCTAGTCATATTTATTTTAGTATTGAATGCATATACGATTGTTTTTAGAAAGATCAATACATCTATTAAAAGCATACTTAGCTTGTTGGTACATGGTACATGGTCCTATTTTGTAAACCATGAGCAGCAAATTATCTAGAGCAGTTTTTTTTCCACAAGTTACACCTTTTATATTGACTTCAAATTAAGCTTATTCGAAGCTGATTAAGAGTTGATGTGCTTTCCTTATGTCTTTTTCTCCAGGAAAAAGAAGATTAGTAATGATCTACTTTACATGTAGAGCTTATTTTACTCTTAAATTTGATCATTAACATTTGCAAGAAGAGCTTGTGCATGTTGTTTTATGAAGTTATGTATTACCTTGTGATTTTTCTTGTTACCTATGTGCAGAGTTAAGTAATTTGTAGTTTTTATTTTGTAGTGTTTTGTAGTAATTGTTTTTGTTACATTTGTATTTTAGTTTTAGGTTTTTACTGCAATTTATTTTGTTTGTTTGTTGGGTTGAAGGCCTTAATGCCCATTTTTGCATATATACTGGGTACAACCTATGCTTTGTAACTTATGATGAAATAATTCATTTTGCCTTCCGCAACTTTATTTTCATGGTAGCAGAGTTATGGATCAAGATCCAATTTCTTCTTCTTCGATCTCCTTCTTCTTTTTTTCCTCTTTTTTTCTTTCAAAATGGTAAATAATACTTCGGATTCAACTCAATCGGAGGCTCCGGTTCTTAATAATCAACCAGCTGTCAACTTCCATGATCCATATTATCTTTCTAACTCAAATCATCCAGGTATGCAGCTTGGAAATCACATTTTATCTGGCTCGAATTATTTGAATTGGTGTCGATCAGTTAGAATGACATTAATTGCTAGAAATAAATTGCAATTTGTTGACGGCACTTTGCCTATGCCTTCGATTGGATTTGTCGATTATCAAAAGTGGATTAGGAACGATTATATTGTGATGTCTTGGATCTTGAATTCTATGGATAAAGTTTTGTCGGAGAGCTTCATATTTGTTGATTTGTCATTTCAATTGTCGGAGGAGTTACCAGAAATATTTGGACAGACTACAACACCAAGATTGTTTGAACTACAAATCAGCAAAACATCATTTACGCATGCTAAGGCACTTTTTGATGAACTCCTTAAAGATTGTTTGAACTGCAACATTGCTAGCTTTTACCACTTGACATTAGTTTAATATAAATGTTGAAACTTGAATAAGTTAATGCGCTTGTTATGTTGTTTCACTGATTCCCCCCCCCCCCCCCCCCCATATGTGGTAGCTCATTTAAAGGCATGGGAAAATTATATAAATATCATGGTTCAGCTATTAATGTGCCTGGTATGATGTTCAACTAAATTTGGTTCCCTCTTTTTTGTTTAAGGTGGTGTTATTTAGTAGGCATGTATGTTCCATTTACCTTGATAAGTCCATCTAACCAAATCTTGGAAGTCTAATGATATCTGGGTCTGCAAATAAATTGAATAGAAATGGTTGTACATCTTGTAGACTGTCTAGACCTGCAAGATTTAATAGCAGCATACTAACCTTTTCTTCTTTCATACAAAGTGAAGATTTTTAAGTGATACTTCCATCAATAGTGCATGCTTTAGCTGAACAAAGCATTTTCTCTTTAAGATTATTATTACCTTTAGCCACAAGTATGTCTTCACCAAATAATCATTTTTCTTTATATTGACGATTAGATATGGAACAGCGTGGAAACTTCGCCTTCGATATGATCTAGAAAATGGAGATGTATGTTCATACTGCGGACATGGACTCAACAGCTTAATTTGAGATGCTCCAGTTACCAAACCATCCACGATTAAAATTCTAGATCTGTGATTGCAAAAATTATTAGATCGTACGTTCCGAAAGGTGACTTGAAGGGAATTTTGGATTGGGTTATCCTATAGTTAAATTGGATTGCTACCTAAATGGAAGAATCCACAGTTCAGAGACAAGTTTAATTTTATTTTTCTCTCCCATTTTCTAACATTTGCCCCTTTTGATTTCTAAGTTTCTCATATATAGCCCATTTACCATTTTCTGCATTTCAATATAAAACATAATCATCATCTTGTGATCAGTGACATATATATTTGCTGAAATTATCATCTTGGTCTCCCAATAAGTAAGATCTGTGACATACTTATTTATATATTCTCTGGAGGTAGGATAGAAAGGTGCAAAATACAACTGCAAACATCACGTGGCAAACTTATTATACTTATAGGTTGATAAGCAAATAAAATGACATAAATCCTTTTATGATATTTATAATGGTATTTTCTCTTCCATATTCATATTTTGAATCTCTGCTTGCACATTACTCACTTAAGTATTTCTAAATCATGTCCAGTCATAGTGCAAATATAATCGAGTTGAATATAAGTATGTTACTATTTTTTCTTCCTCTAAATATGCGTTGGCACTTGCAAGTAATCAAAATGCAGCGGAGTTGGCTGATATTCGTGATCAATTTAATGTAATTGTTTCTACAAAAAAAATGTCACAATCAGCCTTGATGATATGAAATATGCAAGTTCACTTTTAATTACAGGTATCATCAAGCAGCAGACTCAACATATTCTATAATTGATTTCATGATGCTAATTTTATGCCATTCTTTTTTGCTTGTTTTTCCCATTCACAATTGGTATATTTTATTGTTCTTGTATATATATATATATATTGTATTATTACAATTTAAACATGCCAATGTTGTTTTACGGACAATTAACTCCATTCCTGATATGAATCCATAATTATATACTACTTTCTATTACACTGTGATCTCAAGTGGAGAGGAAAATCACATATATTTTTATTATTAAATAGATGTACAGTCAAGTAAAATGCAAAGGCATTCGGGTGGTTTATGCTCCTAACTGATAATCAGTACAAATATATTTAGATGTTCTCAATGGCCTGTGTATATAACCTAATAGTTGTAACATTGTCAAATTAGAAGGCCAACTGTTGGAATATTTTATCTGCAACGAAATTTCATGTTTGACGTAGTAAACATTTAACAGCAGGCTTAACTGATGATGCTAGTCTCTTAGTATAAGTTTGTTAAATTTATGTTCCCTACTTTTAGGCATTTGAAATGATCATCACTGGAAATTAAAGGAACCTCATGCATGGAAATTCTTCAAGTGGTATCCACCTCACCACCTCTATTGCCCAAATTTGTTGTCAAATAGTTGGTAACACAATCTAATTAATTCATCCATTTCGTACTATAACACAATCTAATTAATTCCTCACTAATGTTAGACAAGTGTTGTTTACTTTTTCCTCTGCCTGTTTCTTTTGCCTATGGGAAAAGCATAAGATGATGATGGCTAATTGATATTTGTTAAGCCATTCAGTTTATGCAAGAGTTAGTTCATTAAACCTTGTATATCTTTCTTACATTGCTGCAAGCCGCACCTTGGTTTTGCTCCCAGTTTTATGTCTAATTCTTTCTTGACTTTATAGGGTCATTTCCAATTTAAGTTTGTGATATATTGTAGCTTTCTTCTTCTAATCACAATTATTGTTATTGTAGTCATCGTTGTTGTTTGTAGGGCTGTCAACGAGTACCTGAAACATCTGATATTCATCTGTATTCGTATCCGAAAATATGAAATATATCTATTATCCGACATGCAGATACGGATATCCGATATCCGAAAATTCTTCCGGATACGGATATGAATTTAGTGGTATCGATATCCGAAAAATATCCATCTGATTTCCTAATACGTGTATATATATACATACACATGTATATCTAAACTTAAATTAATATATAACTTTTTTAAAATAACCAAATTAACCCTAACCATCAGTCCATCACTACCCGTTAAACACACCTGTACCCGTTTTCTTTTCAATTTGCGTATGCCTTCGAACCCTATGTCAAATACCCAATAGCTGCCTTCCTTTCCTTCTTTCTATACAGCATACATAACATTTCCCGATCTAAAAAAACATGATACAAAACAATGGCCACCTAAGTCCTAACCCTAAATCTTCTAGTCGCCTACCACGGCACACACGATTTCAAATCTCTTCCTTGAAACATGCGTCAGCTTCCAGGCTTCCACGAATAGCCTCTTTCACGCTTCATCGATTCCTGACTGATACTTCCAGGCCGTCGCTTCGATCTCTGACGCAGGCACATGTTTGCTTGTGTATATCATTTAGCTTACTTAATTGAAAGTGAAGCATAGAAAATATTTGGATTTTTGTTTTCAAGAGTCTCCTATTTTTGGCTGAGTTCTTTGCATTTTAAATCTGCATTAACTCCAATGGCTTGGATATATTGATTTATATGGTTTGTACATTGTTTGGAAGTACGGATATTGAAGGGATGATCAATTAATAAGCTTTGGGCATATTCTGGCTTGAGCTTGAGGAAAAATATAGACCTGAGGAAAAATATAGACCTGAACCATTATCACACGTCTCTTTGGCCCAGTCTTTGGATTCTTAAAATATTTAAGCTTCTTTTGTGAAATAAACACTGGGTTTAAGAGTTATTAGTCCAATTATTTATACTACTAAACAAAAGTTGTCATTACAATCCAAGTTTTAGAAACAACTATTGAATAGTTAAATATGTAAGAACGATGACACTATCTAGAAATAGCTATTGAATAGTTAAATATGTAATTAGTTTAAATATTTAAAAATATTGAATGTAAAAATAATTTGTGTGTTTTATATTTTCATATTGTAGACTTCTAAAATATCAACCGCATCATCAAGTTGTAGTAGCAAGTCCATTACCGAAGGTAGATCTTCATTGTCCTCGGATGTAGTAGAAGCATTGACTTGTATGAAAGATTAGCTACCATCTAATATTGGTTAATTTTTTTTAATTGTTTTTAGTTAAATGCATCATTGTTTATATAATTATTCAATTTTTCTTGTCTTTTATATGTAATAATGTTGAGCTTGTGGACGACTCACCAACGCGTCCGACGCGTTCAGTGCTAACGGCTCAACTTTGAGCCGTTGGCAAAACGACTCAAAACGAGCCGTTGTTCAACGGACGTGTTGACAACGGACCGTTTTGAGTCCAAAGAACAGCCCCTAAGTGTCAGGTCGTTCGTTACCCAGTCGCGTCCAACGCGTCCGTTTGACAACGGACCGTTTTGAGTCCAAAGAACAGCCCCTAAGTGTCAGGTCGTTCGTTATCCAGTCGGGTCGTCCATCTTTCAGCTTATCACTGACCAGGTCGTTCATCCGACCTAAGACAGATCGTTTACATATTTATACTTGTCTGATGGGTTGGAAGTTATTGTGACATACACGTGGCTTACCACAGGTTGTTTATATCTAATATATGGCGTGGATCAGATGCCATACTGTTCGATGGATTGGCACAATTCAATAATGGGTCAGCGTCATTATTATATTAAGTTGGCAATGGTTTTGACTAACAAGGATGAAACACGTGTGCATAAACATTAATATAAAATGTGAAATGCCTGCATAGTTTAAAAGGAGGACACCTACATATGTAAGAAAGATGGATTTTTCATTTACATGGAAATTTTGTATCATATATATAGTATAATTTACAACTTGCAATCTCCTCTTGTAGTAGTAAAGAAGGAATATGCAAACAAATAGGAATGAATATTTTTGGACCAAATATCTGACGGACACTACGTTTTGATTAATGTTACACGTTGAGCTATAAATAATGAGCTAGTATGACAGTACAAGATGGTGGAAATTGTAAGTCTAAGGTAGCGTAGAAGCTTAATGCGCTAATTAAATGTTAAAAAGAGAAAGAAATATGCTGTCACATGCAGGTTTTGTACGAACAATAACATTGTTTAGGTAAACTCACATGTAAAGTTACATAAACTCACATGCACAAAGTTAATACATTATTAGGCAGCTCCCGCCTTTGGGAATTTAGCACCTAAATAATACTATTTTTACCATGACTAATCTTAAATGTTCAAAATTGTAAAAGATCCAATTTGATTATGTTGAATAATCAAACCGACCGTTAGGGAGATTTCCCTACTGTAAGAGCCAAAAACAAATTGTCTAAACCAATGAATTTCGGCGTAATTTTCGCTCACAACTCTGACTTTCCTTTCCGCGTTTTCCTTTTTTCGTTTTATTTCCTACTGCAACCCCTTTCTTCCTCAAATCTGAATTCTGTGTTTTCCTTTCGTACGTTTCTCTGCACTTCTCCCTAAAATCTTGTTTTTTTACTCAGTCTTCCATACTCGTACTCCCCCAATCTCGCCTAATTCTTCTCCCCAAGATAGATTCATTTTTTTAGGTTAATTGATTTAATCGTTCGGCTTTTTAACAGATTTTAGGAAATTGCGACTATGTTTTCAGCCTGTGGTTTCAGTCTTCCGAGGATGCTATTAAGGTAACTGATTTTTTTATAGGATTACTAATTTATTCTTAGGATTCATTTCTTTGGTTGGGTTTGGTCCCTGTAGTTGTGCGATTCAACTGTGATATTGATTTGCAGGAAAATATTTATTTGCAAAGTGCAATTCTTTCTTGATTTAATTTAATATTCATAGTGAAAGATGTATGAATGTATGCCAGGATAAGAGACATTGCTCTGCAACTAATTGCGGTTACTATATCTAATTTTTTCCCTCCCTTTTTTTTCCTTCGATGTTCAGGTACTTCAACTTTCTCAACGTATGCACTGTCTAAATTAGATTTGGTGTAAAAATAAAAATTGATTATAAGCAAAAATACCCTGAAGAGTCAAAGCCAACTAGTGAAGTGTGGAGTATCTAAAGACAATTGGCAGACCATCGTTTTACTGAAACCAAAGATACATTTGCTTCCACCCAACGAAATAAAGGATTCAGGTTTAAAGGTAACATCGATCAAAGATGGTGTTATAATAGTTGTTGATTGTTAGTTTTTAATTTTACTTTTTTTAACTTTGAAATAAACATAGAAATTGGTGTACGGGTTGATACTGATTGGGTCTATACGATAAATCTCGTGAACAGATTTATTTTAATTTTAATTATAGTTACTCAAAAACATTAAAAAAAAACATAGAATCTTATTCCTTATTGTAAATTTTAACTTTTTAATTTTAGTTACTGACTGGGTTCTAGAGATTTATCTCGTGAACAGATTTATTTTCAATTTGGGTCTATACGATGTTGATTTTAACTATATACTTTGGTCGAATCATTTATTTATTTTGTTTACAATTTTGAGTTTCAATGAAGCAATCGCCATGTGTGTATATTTCTTTTACAGTATATGCGAATTGGTCATATATTAATGTTGGAAATTTGGGATTAGGCAATAGGCTTTGTGTTGCTCCTGAAGAACATCCCGTGCTTCTAACGGAGGCTCCATTTAACCTCAAGGCTAACAGAAAGAAGACGACTCAAATTATGTTTGAGACAATCATTGTGCCAGCCATGTATGTTGCAATCTAGGCAGCGTTGTCACTCTATGCTAGTGGTCGTACCATAGGTCTGTGTTATAATTTTTGGTTAGCAATGATCATATTTGTCTAGCACGTAAAGGTGATGCTATTGCTTTGGGAAAATAATTATACTTTTTTTTTTTTTTTTGGATATGGGTATTAGATGGTCCATAGTTAAAGATATCCGTGGTGGCCGTTGAGTATGTAACATGCTATAACATATGCTGATGTATCCTAATGATGTATCCATAGATTAAGAATCGAATACAACACTTAAACCACTGCACAACTTCACTAATGATGAAGCCAAGAAAAAACTACATTGTACAGTTAACTAATTTAAGATGTAACATAAATGCAGCGACCATGTAGCTCTGGTTGTTGAATGCTGACCACTGGGACTGTAGGAAAATATCAAAATAAAATGAAATGATAAACAAAATTAGAAAAACTTCTGAATATTATTTGCAGTTTACTGTCTTCTATAATTGTATAGAATTCATATTATTTTATAATAACAATACATCTTTAGTACTATTTAAATAGACCAACATATCATGATTGTGTTAAGAGCCTGTTTCCTTCGTTTTAGGTGAATACATTACATTTGGAGCATCAATTTTTTTATTGATGGCAGATGCAGTGTGCTTTGGTAGAAGTTGGATATGCATTTAGTTTCTATGCACGCGAGACACTTCTTCACTAAGGATAACTGCCAAGTACTGTGATCTGATTTTTAATATAAGGTAACTACTTTGTTGGAGATGAAAATAAATTTGACTTTTGTTGGTAAGCATATGTAAGATGATGCATATATTCACTGTCAAGATTTTAAGATGAATTTGCTACAGGTTAATTTAATTAAATAAAGTTAATAGTCAATGCAAAAGACTATCTATCTCTAATGGGATCACTTTGATTATGTTCATCAAAAAGTTTTGGTAGTTAACAATATTGTTTATCTATTATGAGGTCCATTAGTTAGTATTTTCATAAGAATTTGCCAAATATTACATCAAAATGGAATTTACATTTATTTCCTAATTTTACTTCATAATTATACATTTTTAGATACCTCTTTTACCAATATAACAGAAAATTGCCCTTTTTTGGATACCTCTCTAATAAAATATTTTATGTAATTAAGAAGATTATTAGATTTACAAAATATTACATCAAAATGAAACGTACATTTATTTCCTAATTTTACTTCATAATTATACATTTTTAGATACCTCTTTTACCAATATAACAGAAAATTGCCCTTTTTTGGATGATAGAATTTATAACCATTTAATGCTGTATTAGTGCTAGCTTATTTAAATGTAATGATAGTAATAGCCCTATGTTATTTCTATTTACTATGATATCATTCAAGTTTAGCTGATTAATGGCCGCCCAGCCATTTACTAAACAAAATGTGTATAATGATCACTATTATATATCCATATTTATAGTCATCAACCAACGCCTCTTCTTGATGCCTGGAGATAGATATTGGTTTATCACTTGCTTTCCACTAAGCATATGTAACCATAACTAACTATTTACATTTTTATGCAGATTTTATACTCCATTCTCCTTTAGGCATTCTCCTAATCGCTAACGATTTTCAATAAACACTGTGTCTGCATAGAGTAAAATTCTAAATCTGTGGCGTAATGGACACACTGGACTAGTAATGGATCAATGCTTTCGAAAGGTGATTCTTTATTTACTTATTTTTAAGGTTCGTTACTGGATGTTGTTCCATTCAACGTTGTAAATTATAGTACATGGTTAAAATAATTAGTTGTTAAAGAACATAACTGTTGATAAATTAATCACGTAATGCCTAGATAAATGGAGAATATGATTGTGTATAAATGTGAGCATGCAGGTGCATGCATGTGGGTACATGTTAAAAAAACTTCATAGTTCATTGTTCTCTATCTTTTGTTCTTGGAGGGGAATTTGATTTCAATCTATTGGTAGTTTGATGAGTGTGAGGAGGAGTGGATCACGGAGGGCTTTGCACATTGTATTTTAAGAAGTTACTAGGGTATTAGTTAATAAATTAATCAAATCTTACTAAAAGCTCAGAATAGAAGTTCAGTTCTTTGCCGATTTAATTTCGCATAGTATCTTATAATATGCTTATTTTCTTATTATTAACAATTAAGTTAATTTTCTGTACCCTGTTTTCTGGTCTGATTCCAGTAAATTATCTTTATGTCTATATATATTTTATTACCATCCCCACATTCATTTTGTATGGTACTGTTTACCTGAACACAGCTATAGGCTATTTGACATGCCTATATGCTAAAAATGAGAGAACTTGATCAATCTTAGCATATAAGCAATTCAATTCTTTAATGGAATGTGTACTCGGATTTGACCAAAAACTTAAATTATATAGGAAAAAGGGAAGAAATTAATGCAGATAATAGGCCAAATAATATTTTTGATAGTACTGCTTTATATGAACAGCTAGGCAATATCATCAAAGCATTTGTCATCGGATATGCTTGATTACCATGGCCATCTTTCTCCATTAAGGGAGCAAAAACCAATATATCTATTGTTTAAATTAAAATTTATTATGTTCCTTCGAATTACTAAAGGTTTCCCCTCATATTTTTGCATATGGTGTGAGTTAAACGATTTTTAGTTAATAAAACTATTAAAATAATTATGTATTTTACTATTAAGATATATGAGATAGTTTGTTCTTTCGTACTTAAAAAGTTGAATCTGCCAATCAAAAATTTAATAGGTGGATACCCAGTGCCGAAGGCTCCCGTATTCAAGCGTGAGGACTTCCTAAATAGTCTCTCATCTGGTACTATTCTCACGGCTTTCCGGGCTCTGGGGGTGGTCGATTAGCGCGCACAGCCTTTTCCTCATATTATGTGAAGAGGCCGGGGCTCGAACCTGTGCGCTCCAGATTACCAGCCGGGTAACCTTACCGTTTGCGCCAGGCACCAACTTCAATCAAAAATTTAATGTAATACAAATTACAAAATTGACATAGTGTCTGTGTTAAATCAAGGATCAGAAACTATGGTTTTGTTTATATTGTCTTCATAAGCATAGAAGCCATTAATATGTATTATAGAATGATTAAGTTATGGGTAGCTGTACTGGAATAACCAGAAAATTGCCATTGGGTAGACTTCTAGGATGAGATTATGAGGATCACAAAAGTTGTAAATATTTTTCCAAGATTGATATTTCTTTATTTTATATTTTCTAGATGATTGATGAAGTTACCTTGCTCTCCAATGGTTTTTTTAGTAATCATTGCAAAATCGTTAATGTACAGGTTTTAGTATGTAAGTATGCAGCAGTGGTTTATTTACTAAGCTCGGACATGCATAATTACATTTCACTTTTCCATATGGTATTAGCTATAGTGGAAAAACATGGATATTTCTTCGGTATGGATTAAAAATATTGCATAGCTTTTATGTAACAGAACTAGCTGTTCTTCGGTAGGACTGAAAATTCAATACAATATAACTGTTTGTCCAATTCATTTGCTTACGTCTATATCCATTTAAATTATAAAGTTACCAAACGTGATGTATTTAGTTTCATACAGGTTCTTCCATATTACTTTTTTAAAGCTATTGCCGACGTATCAACTTATATCCACCAAGTTCAGCAAAAAGAACCTCTGAAGGAATATACAACATTCCCTGTTGTTCTTTATATATATATAAATTATCCTTAATTGGATCTGTTAGTTGTTGTTTAAAAAAAAAGTCATTCTAAATGACTGTACAATTTCATTTCTGTTATGCTAGAATTTCCGTGATTGGCAATTATTCTTTGCTCTATGTGGTTTGTTTTCTGGATAGCAAAATGGCAATACTAGGATCTGTGAGATTTTTCAGCTTTATGATAACATCACCTATTTAGCAAGTTAATGCATTGGATGAGTTGTGTATAATATGGGGTTTACCATAAATAATTTGGCGTATAAGCATAAAGTTGAAATTATATTTGGTCTCCTAAAAAATTTCACTTCCACATTCTTTAGAAGATGCCTGTGTGTGTCATTGTATCTTGCATATATTGATTGGTCTACTGCATTTCAAGTTCTGTACTTAGAACATTAGCGGCAGTCTATTAATGACTTCGTGTGTCATTGTCTGTGCTTGTACCTATTCATTTTTGCCCATTAAGGGCAGTCTATTAGTGACTTAGAACATCCCATATGGAGAAAACATGCAAATGTTTAGCTTATTTTTGTTTTATACGTCTTGTTGATGACAAAAATATTGTTATAAAGATCCATGATGATAGCTTATTAGCAAGTCCTATATTATGACCTGCTTTTTCTTTGAATATTGGGCTATTTTTGCTATTTGCATATTTATGTTTTATTCACCCCAAAAAGACTTTTATTCTTTTTAAAAAAGAAGAAGAATGATGGACATGAAGAACAATTGAATGCAGTTAAAACCATACATACACTGCAGCCACTGATCTGTTTCAACATTAGTTTCGCATTTTGGATGGGGCTTTCAAACATATGGCTGAGTTTTTTAATCAAGCCATCATCTAACTATAAATTTTTGTATTATGAAGGCATTAGTCGAAGAAGCGGTGGAAAGACAAAAGTAAAAAATCTAGTTTCAATGGAAGCAATTGAAGTAGAAGTTTATAAGATTTTGAGAATGATCCCATTGCACCTACTTATGAGGTGTCACAAAATGGTAACTTCAAGTTATTTGATATAATTGATGGAGGTTTTGCAATTTGGTGTAAGTATCATGTTCTCCATTTATTGTATCCAGATTTTATTTCAAAAGTCATGTTAGAAGTTGTAATATTTTGATATTACTCATTTTCTATGTATGATGAACTTATGAAATTCCTAATCTTCCTTTCTTTTATCGTCAAACATTTGTGCAATTTAAGTTGTATGTTTAGATGTGTAATCATCTATTGTTACTGAAATTCTATAATTTTTTATGTGCATATATTAGCAATATATGCTATTTGATATATAATAAAAATATACGTATGTAGTTGTAGCTAATTTAAATCAATACATTCGTAATATATTTTTAGTTTTAAATTGATTTATATGTAAAACTCGATTTTCGTTTAAATTACGCTATAATTTTTTATCAAAATCTAACTTAAAATATGTTTTAATAAATAATTTTATATTTCATATTGAACTATTTAACGGTCGATTTTCCCACCGTTGTGCGGTAATACTAGTACATTTGGATATTGTGCATATCCTTCAAACGATAAAATAATACGCTTGTACCATGTGTAAATGTGCACTTGTTCTTACACGTAAAACATTTATTCATATCAGCTATCGTGTTTACTCTTCCTTAATACTGTCAATCCCTCATGGAAATATATTAGTTATAAATATGGTGAAAAAATAACCTAGGAATTAAACTAATTCACATATCATAATTTTTTATTCTTAAGTAGAACATAAATGTCAATAGATAAGGAAATTGTCTGGCATATAGTAGAGTCTGGAAACAAATCTCAATTTGCTTACGATTTCGCATGGATTTTTTATATTATTGTTAAAGGCAAGTTGTCACCCAGGTACAAAATTATATATATTATTACATATCCATAAAGATTAAGTTTACATGTTCATATAACTGTAATAAACATTCATGTGCACTTATAGATTCACAAAACATGAAAAGATCAAATGCTTCTTTCATCTACAAAATCTAAAAAATGGAACCAACAAAATATAAGTAAAGACAAGATCATAAGATTGACAATCATATTCTAAGTTCAGACTCTTCTAATACTGAATATGACATCGTGGACATGGTCATCAAACCAGTATTTTCCTACCAACATGATGCGTCTCTAATGTAAATTATTATAAATAAGGATTTAGATCGAAGGCTATAGTAGAAAATATAAACAAAATATAATTATTATATAAATCAGTAAGTAGGCTAGTCATATGTTTAAAGCTATAACAAAGGTCTAGTGTCTTGTGTATGTGCATAACTTTGAGCCCATGTCGCATGTATAACATTTCATCATTACATTAATGCAATATATTGATACAACAACCCAAAATTCAGCAAACTTTCTTTTATCTTAGTGTTGTAGTCCTCTTATCAGCTGGCTCCAGTTCATGGATTAAAATCTCTTAAAGTTTGTTATGCAAAGATCCACAAAATTATAAAAATTCACAGGATCAATGTAACAACCCGGAATTTTAGAACCAATTTAAATATTTTATTTTAACTATTTTAATGGATTTTGAATATTTAAAATGATTCATTTTAAATAATAACGACTAAAAATTTATTTAAATCAAAGTTAGAACGTATAAATTTATTTTAATTATAAAACGAGCCTAAAATGGCGCGGTAGTTTGAAAATTCGATTTTAAATTTCAATTGAATGTATAAGATTCAAAATATATCGGATTTTAGTAAAATCAGAAACATTTGAATATGTTTAATAATATCTTTCTAACGAATGTAAGAAATTGAGATTTCATAATATAAATTGAAAGTTATGTCCAGTTTAAAATTTGAAATAGTCATTATTGAATTTATATATATTTTAATATAATATATAGCCCTTAAAAATAGCCATTTTCAAACGACCTCTGTTTTCGACGAAACCACTTTTATTGGATCTGGAATGTCAAATTATTGTTAAGTTTCAAAATTCATAATTTTTGGAATTAATATGTGAGCACAGTAAAGTTAAACGTGTTTGGTAATGTCAGTTTGAATTTAATTGACCAGTTAAAAGGCCGTTTTTCAAACGGTCTCCAAATTTGATGAAATTAGTTTTGTTAGGACCGTATCGTCAAGACATAGCTAAATTAATTTTTCTGTAATTTTTGGAGCAAGTATGTGGCCTTGGTAAATTAAAATATACGTTTAAAATTCAATATATTGATTTATATTTTAATTTAAAGGAAACTAGTTGAAATTGTTGAATTGACATATGAAACTTATTCCATTGTGTCCGGAATGGGGGAATTTGGTTAGAGGCAATAGTCGTTGGGTTTGATTTGGAGTTCGAACTGATAAACAGGTAGTATTGAAATTAAATAATAATAAAATGTTGTGTATATATATTAAAAACATGGTCAAAACCACACTCTCTTCCACTCGTAACAATTCCGCCAGCCCTAATTATTCATGGCCAAAATCGCTCCACATTAAATCCTTAATCATGCCTGAATCGATTCAAATTAAATAGCGGTTTCTTCATGAATCTTGAAGATATTTTCAAGCTCAATCAATCCATAGGTTGATGATCGAAATTAACCGTGTGTGGTGCTCAAAATCTCAGCTCGAAGCAGCTGAGTTCGACCGTGTTTTCCTAGGGCTGGGGCCACCGAGTGGCGTCTGGTGGTGGGTGAAGGATGGCAACGTGAAGCCTGATGGGGTGGCGACTCTGGATGGCACTCTGGTGCCTCGATGGACGTGCGATGACAAACTTCGCAGGTTGAGGATGGTTACGGCAGTTTGCCTGTAGGAGGAAACAGAAGATGACGAGAATGAATTAATTAAAGAAAGGTTAAAGGAGAGTTTAATTAGTTTAAATATTAATTAATTAAAGTGCTAATTATATCGTTAATTTATTCAATGTTCGAGTCGTCGTAACTTGTTCATTTCAAATCAGAATTCAACAAAACGACATGCGTTGGAATCTTCTTCACAAGAACTACACAATGGAACAAACCAGAACAGAAAAGGAGAAAATTAGAATTTGAGGCATATTTAAATCAAAACTGTACTGAAAATTCAGAAATAAAGAATGGCGGAGTGGAACCCAATGTGAGAACTCTTTCTCACTCAACTACTTTTGTTATGTTATTATATCATAGATTGTAAATGGTGCTTAGTGGCTCCTGTCACTGTTGTTTGAAACCATGGATGATTAAATTGACTATATTGAGTTGTGATTGTGATGTGAAATGGAGTAAATAAAATATATTTGCATTTTATAAAATATATATGCGTTATATAAAATATATATGCGTTGTATAAAATACATATGTGATGTGAAAAATATATTTGCGTTGTATAAAATATATTTGCGCTATATAAAATATATATATGCGTTGTACAAAATATATATGCTTGTATAAAGTATATATGCGTTGTATGGAATTGAAATGTGATAAAATTGATTGTGCGATTTGGAAAAATGGGCATGAAATGGAATAAATATTTGTTCGTTAAAAATATAATTTTTAACGTATATATGCGATATATAAAATGGTCATGAAATGAAACAAATATTTGTTCGTTAAAAATATAATTTTTAACATGTATATGCGATATATAAAATGGTCATGAAATGGAATAAATATTTGTTTGCTAAAAATATTATTTATAGCTTATATATGCGATATATAAAATGGTCAGGTAATGGAATAATTAATGGATGGTTAAAAATATAATTTTTAACTGTATATGGAATATTCAATTTTGATTTAAAATTATAATGGAAGTTGGAATCTTTTTTAAAACGAATTTATAAAATATGTTTCAAATAGAAATTAATGATATGTACATTATATATATTTAATGGATTGAATAGAACGCGTCGCGCAGCGACCATTCACGAATTTCAACCATTGACTTCAAATTGACGTAGCGGGAGATCCGACCATCGGATTCTCCTAAAACTGGAACCGTTGGGTTCATATTGAAAAGACCTTACCAACGAATATAAGAGACTTAAATTTGAATGGTTCGATTTTAAATTATGTCCAAATAAAATTCAAAAAAGGTCGTTATGGATGCAGCTCGATGGCCATTATTGTAAACCGACTGTAAGGGCCTTAATAAAATTATTAAAAATATGGAAAAATTGTGTAAAATCATAATAAATGATTTGGAAAGATTTTGGATGAAAAACTCGAAGTTTGAAGAGTTAAAAGATAATTTTATCTAAATGAACTAGTTAACCACTAGAATAAAGTACTGAAAAGTATTGAAATCGTTTTAATATAACCAGAATTTTCCAATGAATAAATTGGAATGGATTTGAATGGAAATAATCTTCAAAATATTTTGATATTGGATTCTTTGATTATACGGATATTGTTGAGGAATTTGGAAGATATAGATGTCGTTATTCCCAATACGATACCTGTTGGTTTCAGAATTGGATGTTGAATATAAGCCAATATAATTTCTATTCAGAGCCTTATATTTAATATCAAAATGGATTTTGGGTTTATAGTGAACAATGTTTTAAATAACATTCGTTCTTTAACCCAATTAACAGTGAAGATATGATTTGGAATTTATAAATCTTTATTTAAGATTTAATGGAAATTTTCCAAAGTGAAGTTTTTCAATTTAATAAAAGAAATTGGAATTGAATGGAGTTTGATTTGTCAGTAATCGAGATGAGGTTCTATGAATGAAGACCGTTACTATATATGGAATTTAAAAGGCCCTGCCTCTATTCCACGTATAGTATGAGTTTGATGCGGAAATTTATATCGATTATATATTGTTATGATTTCCGTGAAGATTCCATTTTTATGGAAGATGATTTTGGGTCTATCGTGAATTGTGTTTTAAGTGACAATAGTTCTTTAACCCAAGTAAAAGCAGGATTAATTTTCCTAAAGTTGAACAATCATTAAGTAATGATTTCAAAGATTAAAACTAAGAAGAGTTTTAATAAATCTTTAAATAGATTTGAATGAATGGATGGTAACTAAATTTACCAAAACATGAGAAGTGATATAAACCAAATATACTTGGTTGTCGATATTCATTCTTATGAATGGATTGTTTGGATTGTGCTTCTAACGACCCGGATTTGTGTCAATTAATTTTAAAACATTTTATATGGTTTTAAATATTGAATTGATAATATAAATAAATTTGTATATTGAGTTATCGATTAAATAATCGAAATACGATTTATTTCAAATATATTGAACAATCGTTATACGAAAACAAATCTAGTTTAATTCAAATTTAAAGCTAAATTGAAAACAGTTCAGATGATCAATAAAAAATCTGCTTGAATTAGAATAATAATATTAATTTATTATCTAGGAATGAATTGTTTGAAATATTAATTTATATCAATTTAAATTAATATCTTCTTCAGACGATAAAATGAGACTTCGAAAACTTGTCCCAGTTTGTCCAGAATTGTGGTATAACCTTAGGAATGCAGGTTGTTGTGTTTAAATAGGAGTGCGACAGCACGTGAGATTTTAAAGGGATTAAAATCACCTTAGTTCGAAATTAAATTAAATAAATATTTTAGTACTTTCCTTCCTATCGAAGTATACAATGTAAACCTATCCCCTCTAACAGTACTTGTACAAACATAAATTTCTTAACGCCTAAGTTTCATCTTCTATAAATCGCAACTCCTTCCCCTTTTATTTCTTCTGCTGGGAAAAAGTTGCAAGCTCTAGATTAATAAAATGTCACACCTTCTTTCTTTAAATTGCAATCGAACCTGAAGCTTCAAAGATAATGGTCCACCCCCAATTCACTAATAAAATCAGGATATTCCCTAAATCCCATTTCTATTCCTTTCATTCTTCAGTAAAACCAAAAGCTTCAGTCCAATTAAAATAAGAATGGCTGCTCCAATTTAAATCCAAACAAATCCAAATCGCATTAGAGAACCCTGGACTTTGCGAACAATCTGAAGGTCGACATCAAACTTGAGGCTGTCTCGATGCAGTGTAGAAGAGGGTTCGACGTTGTCCTATCTAGGAGTATTGGATGTCGCGTCTGTTCCTAGGCTTGGATAGTAAATTCGTGAGGCTAGGGGTTGTCCTAGGTCGGTAGATAGGGAAGCAAGTCACGATAATACTGAAGGTGCGGAATTTAAGCGCGGACTTCCCTTTTCTTCTTCTGCTATTTTTTGATCCTATAGAATGAGTATAGGAGCTATCGCACATTTCTAGTGCTAGTATACTGACCTGGAGATGGAAATTGGAGTTAGTATAGCGCGCATCTGAATTTGAGGAGGATGGTCGTGACTCACAGGTGATGAGAGGGAGTTTAATTTGGATGTGAAGTTCATTGGTGAGGGATTTTTAGTCTGAAGATGGTTGTTTTGTTTGAGATTGAAAGAGGTAATGGGATTGTGTTGAAAGAAGGGGAGTGTTTGGAGTAGTAGCAGTTTTGGTGTATTGTTCGGTGATGGACTCGAGGTCTGGTCATCAAATAGCGGTTGTAGTGAAAGATGATAGAAAATGGTTCAAGCCAATTCCGAATGGGAAGATGGATTAGGCAAATGAAGTAGGTAAATTTTAAACTGATCAATTAATTTAAATTAGTTGATAACGATTAATCTAAATAAAATTATAACGCTTATGTAAACTCATGATATCAGGTTGATTGCTTTTAGATTCATCAGACTCGAAATGGAACTGGATTGAGTTCATCCGGAGCCAGTTGGAGTTTTCGATTAATTTAAACACTTGTTTAATTAATCGGAAAATCAAATCGCTATTTCAACAAATAAAACCCATGGTGAGTAAATCTCACTCAATTTATTACTTAAATTACTTTTAGTCGTTAAAAATAATTGATGGTTATTTGGTTGCATTAAAATATTGTTGTGGCTATTATTAAATATATATTAGTTATTTAGGATTGGTGTTTGTGGTTATTATATATATATATATTGGTGGTTGGATTCCCATAGAACCATTAGCGGATGCCCGCAGTATCATTAGCGGATGACCCTATGCGCTCCTCGCTATGATAGTGGATGACCTTCTATACCGCGATATCCTGCCTCAAAGCAGGATGGGTATTATTTATGTTGGCTAACATATGTGGATGCAGGAAAATAGGTTGGAGGGATCCAACTGGATACCTCAAAAATATTATTATTCGTTTGTTTCATATATATTATCGTATATGATGTGTTAGGGAACATGTGATTGAAAATTGTGTGTTTTTGATTGGTTGAATATCACTGGCCCTGAATGCGGATTTATAAAAAATATTGTGAAAAGGGAATGTGAGATTTAAAAGGGAAAAATCTATTTATCTAAAATAGATTTTGAATTTTGAATGGGCTATAAAAATATTAACTTGTTTTGAATATAAAACAAGTATTAAAATTTACAAGTGTGGTTTATAAATTAATAATGCGGGATTTGAAATGAATTTATAAACGTTGTTTATAAATTAATAATGCGGGATTTGAATTGGATTTATGAACGTTGTTTATAAATTAATAATGCAGAGAAGTGAAAGGGATTTATAAGCGGAGTTACAAATGAAATGAGAAAAAAAATTATCATTGGATAATTCGGAAATGTAATACAAGCTTGAATTTAAAAAGGGAAATTTATTTTTCCAAAGTAGAGTTTTAAATTCAAATATATTTGAAATCAAGACTTGTTTAAATATATAAACAAGTAGTATAAACGATATTCATAAATAAAGGTGAAAATTTAATAGTTGGATAATTTAAATTATTTAAATTCAAATATGAATTTAAAATGAGAATTAGGAATTGTGTAAAAAAAGGGAATGACAGAACTTATTCTGGATTCAGAATATAGACAGAACTAAGAAAAATCAAAAGGGTTTATAATTAGAATTTAATAATAATGAATTTTATTATAATTTAATTCCAAAAGAAATTGGAATTTAATACAGCAGATCGAAGTGTAAATAAATTTATAACTAAGATATGAAATAATTGACGATCTGGGATAATTAGAATTATTAAGTTGAATTGGGAAAATGGGTTTAATATATATTAAAATATATTAAAATGAAGTTAGAATTTATATTAAACGAAGTTTAAAACGTTTATATATTAAATATAATTTAAACGAACTCATCGCAGCACGGCAGTTCGTAAATTGGCGTTTTGAACTTCAATTGAGTATTCATAACTCAATTTAAGTCGGAATTCTTTGAAAAAAGAATCGCCAGGACCGAATTGATAATAGTTTTCTAATGGAAGAGAAAAAACTAGATTTCATCTTATAGATTTTGAGTTATGTCAAAATCAAATTTACAGAAAAACAACGCCATAATCATTTTAAAACCATAACGGTTTATTTAAATAAATAAAAGGATTTTAAGAAAATAAAATCCGAAGTTCCATTAGAAAAATCCAGACTTGAGATATTTATTAAATATAAACTCAAGTAAAGTAAATGGATTGATTTGTGAAACAAAATCAAATACTTATTATTTAATAGAGTTAACTAAGTTAAAAGATAATTAGATAATCGACTTTTGAATCAAGTTGACTTTGGATAAGTAAATTAAACTTGTGAATTCATATTCGAATTCGAATATGAAACCTGAGTTGAAAAATGGAATTCAATTAGTGTAAGAAATTTAAAATGGTATATGAACGTGATATGTTCAAATAAAATTATGCAATGGGCGAAAGGGCTAATTAACGATAAATTAGCAAATTGAGTTAAAATGACCAGATTGAGTTGGAATAAATTAGAAATGGACGCATATGTGTTAAACAGGTACGGAATGAAGAGAATGAAGTTTATAAATTTAGTGCTTGACAAAAAGGTACATGTTTAATTTCCGTTTTAGGTTTTATGCGCCGAATCGGCAAGCCACTTGGCTTTTTGATTTTCGTTTTGAATGGAAAGGGCCTATAGAGGCGAGTTGAGGTTTGAACTATTGACCGGTAGAAAGGAGGTTATGGCGAAATTTTCTGGAAATTTAAGGAGTTAGAATATTTTTAAGAAAATTGGATAATTAGAAATAAATGTATCGATATATATATATATATATATATATATATATATAATTTGATAAGGAAACAAACTTAAAAATATAATATTATAAACAAAAAGGAAATCTATAATTAAATTTGGAAAAAATAGAAAGTGAAACATATACGGGTTTAAAAATGAATAATTGGTTTTTATGATGTTGATTATTCGAGGTAAGTGGTCTTGTCGTTTTGAAGTTAAGGATGTTTTCAGTCAAGGTCTGAGAGGTAGTTATACCCCAACTTGATTAATTTCATTTTTAATCGATAAATAGCAAGATCCAATCTTGAAGAGAAATGTTTGAATAAGAGTTAGCTGAATGCAGTTTTTTGGGTTGTTTGTAACGATGTTTTACACAACAGTCGATTTAACCCAAGTAAATGGAATTTTGGAAATATAAAGATAAATATTTCCAAAGTATTGAAATAAATGAATGGTCATGAAAGAGATAAGTAATTGTAATATTTTCCAATTATAAATAGAATATATTTTCTAAGTATAGAAAATAAAAGAAGGCGATATATGTAAATGTTTTCCTAAATAGCGTAAGAGGTCAAGACGATTATTTAAAATATTTGGTTAACAAATATTGATAAAGAAATGGAGAAATGATTTAATTAATGAATGAAACATTAATTAAGGGATCAGTGATTGTTTGATGCTTTGAATGGATGTTTGTTTTTCTTCAATAGTTAAATAACCGACTATCGAAGTATTTGTCAATATCGTTGTCAATATAGAGAGACCAGTTGGATTATTATCTGAGAACCACTCCGTATTGGCAGTAGTGTTGCGAACCAGATTATATGCAGTTAAGCGGAGATGGAGTAGAGTGCAAGGTCTTTTTCTATTAATGGAAATTGTGCTTTTGGTTTCGTTCAATCCCATAACGAGCATATATGGACGAATGTTTAACAGAGTATTTTCAATGATCGCATATGTTTTTCTATACAAATATATATGGTGGCGGAGAATTTATTCTCTTAGCATAATATCCAGAATATATTTGTGAAATCAATTAGTGATTAACGGATCTGACAATGTGACATTCAAAGTGATTGTGCTATTAATGAATGGAAAGTAATCGCAGCCTCAGGCCTCAACAACCGAGAAATGACAAAAATCAAGAAGGCAGCATGGCTATGTGGGTAGCTCCCATTAGGGTGTATTATCACCTATCTAGAGAAATTCATTTAATTCCTTATTCTATTCGATGCTGTCCCATTCGGGAAAACGGTTGTTGAACCCAACCGTTGGTGAAATACATTCGATACACTCAAGCGAAATGAGTGGTTGGTCATGTGTGGCCCGGTTACAAGATGTTATTGTTGAACGTGGTGTATTCTCCTCTAGAGATACACTATCAGAAGGTGGTTCCATAACTTGTCATAGTTGTAAATGCATTACCCAATAAGTGCTCGTGGTTTTTGATTGTATATTATATACATGTGGAACGTGAGATGCAAACGTTCCACTAGATTTCTATTTATGTTATTTAGACACTATTATAATATCAAAAGATTTTGATATAAAGATTGTCGTTTCTTTCAAAAGGATTTTGAAAAGTAAATCAGGTGTTTTAGAATCTCATAAGGAAAAACCCGTTCTGTGTTATACGGCGTGGTCTTACGAGATATCGTTTAATTTCGTCAAACTATTTTAAATTGTTTACTCATACCAGTCCCATGACTGGCCCGGAGTTTATTATCTATGTTTTCCCTAACTCTTGGGTGCCCAAATTTGTACGGGCAGTCAAGTAGTTCAGGATTTTACAGATTTATCTAAAGGAGCTTAGAGAAGGAGGCTTTAGTATTAGATATATAGTTTTTTTTATCCGTTGTGTTGTAAGTGTTGTACTCTGATAATTGTATGTTATACAGTTAAAATTTTGCATTTCAAAAGTTATGATATATTACATTTTATTCCGCTGCGATGTGAGATTCTTGTTGTTATTTCTTTTCTTCTTCTAAAAAAAATGATTCGTATTTCTGTGATATTTGGGTTGGACGTGTGATGTATGTAGTCAACTCAGATAGTACGGATTTGCGGTTCGTTACAGTGCTCAACCTGTTTATGAGCAAGATAGGCTTTTACGTTTAGCATTGGGTTGGGTAGAAATATGTGTATGTTAATACCTTGTGAAACACTTCACCATTTGACTATGAGGTGTTAGCGATGTTGAGTTCATTTCAATTTAATGAATTATTTTGAAAAGAGATTTTTTTTTCTTAAGTGAAAAGAAACGTATTCCCGATTTTGGACAGGGAATGTTTTATAACAATGTTTTGTAAAACAGAAAGGATTTCGAGGCTTAAACCCGAAGTTTCTAAAATGATTTAGAAAAGTATTATGTGTTTGACATTAGAGTTCATCGCATAACCGATTAGTTGCTATTGATGATATATCAGTTTGGTGGCGAAGAATTTATTCTCTTGCTTAACACCCTTCTTTGAGACGTACGAGCTCAAAGGTTATGTGATTAATAGTGACTGATCATACGTGTTAATTGCTAATGTAAAGTACTATATTTGGGAAAGTACTTGTGATTATTATGTTGTGAAATGATTTTCCCTACTTCGGGATATGAAATGGTTTAGTATGTGGCTAAAGATTCGGGTAACCCTGAGGAATAAAAGTATGGGTGAGATGGTGATGTAGTCCTCGAGGGCGTGGGATTGTGCATCGTCAGTGTAGCCTGCTCCATCGTGGGAGGTGCACATATATATATCGAGCTGGTAAGGTACGTACCCCTTGCCTTGTCAGCGGAGAGCGCGATATTTGGTTGGATACTTGTTTGTATGCATTGTAATGTTTTGGAATTCATATTTCCAAAGATTTTGGTTTGATATCCCGAAGTGAAATCTACTTTGATATAAAGCTAGATACGTATTTCAAATAATTTGAAATAAGAAATCGGGAAATAAAGTCCAAAGGAATAATTTCTGTAAAGCGAATTGGATGTTGAAAATCTAAATTTGGGATTAAGCCTAAATGGATAGATTAAGGAATTGTATGTTGTATGGTGCATCATAGATCCATATGACTATTATTGGTTATGCACTGGTATTCATGGGGGTAAACCCGTTCTATGGCATATGGCGTGGCCCCATGATTTACCACATTTTATAGTAAAGATTTAATAACTGTTTTGAGTTCTCACACCAGTCCATGACTGAATCGGAGTTTATTGTTTCCACCTAAACTCTGGATGCCCATATTTTCCACACGGGCAGTCAGTAGTTTTGGTTTTGCAGATTATTTCATTTAGCAGGATTCTGGACCGAAGCTTAAAGCTGTGTCCAGAGCATTGATAATCTTCCGTTGTGTTAGTTTATTTGTTTCCGCTACATTGTATTACATTTATTGTTAATTTATTTTCCGATGTATATTATTTTCGATACTCTGGTATTCTGTACTCTGATGTAACATTATTATGATGTTTATAAAAGTCTTCTATTGTTTGTTCTGATGTGTTGTATGCCCAAAGTTAGCGTATCCGCCTTTTTGGTTCGATTTAACTCGGTTTAATGATCGATTTGGATCGACCGAGAAGGAGGGTCGCTACTTATGGTATCAGAGCTTTGGTTAACTCAAATCTTTGGGGTACAACTCGTTAGAACAGAATAAAAGACTCATCAGATATTGGATTAGTAATATCCTATGAAAGAAAACTCATTAGAGATAGGATCAGTAGCATCCTAGAATGAGAAGCTCATTAGAGATGGGGTTAGTAATGCCCTAGAATGAGTTGAGAGTGACAAGTTTATAAATAATGTATTTGTGATTATATAATCCGATCTTGCAAATTATATTTTGAATATATAAAAGATATATGTTTGAAAATTTAATCAATAAATTGATTGTCGGTTGTGGTGTATGATAAAACTAATAAGAGAATAAATGATAAATAAAGCCAAATCAAATATAAAGTTAAACTGAATTGAAAATTAGATTGGAATTGGACATATGTACATGTATATATATTGAACAGGTCATAGCATGGAAGCTAAGAAGAGGAATAAAATTGTATGCCCAACAAATAGGTACATATTTACTGTATTTTTTGGGTTTTGATGATTTTATGAGCCGATTGGCCTTTTCTTTTTCTTTCGGATTGATGAGGGCCATGTGAGGCAAAGTTATGGCTTTATCGATAGGGCTGTACAAAGGTGGTTATGGCGATTTTTTTTGAAATTTAGGGTGTTAGCCAAATTTATGGGAAATTAGAAAATTCTTAGAAATTGAAAAGTTGAAGAAAGAAAGCCAGAATGAAAGTTGAGTTGGTTAATTAAACAACTTTCAGCTTCATTCCTTATCGAGGACGAAAAGATTTTAAGTGGGGGAGATTGGAACAACCTGTAATTTCAGAACCAATTTAGAATTTTTATTTTAACTATTTTAATGGATTTTGAATATTTAAAATGATTTATTTTAAATAATAACGAGTAAAAATTTATTTAAGTCAAAGTTAGAACACATAAATTTATTGTAATTATAAAACGAGTCTGAAATGGCGTGGTAGTTTGAAAATTCGATTTTAAATTTCAATTGAATGTATAGGATTCAAAATATATCGGATTTCAGTAAAACCTGAAATATTTGAATCTGTTTAATGATATCTTTCTAACGAATGTAAGAAATTGAGATTTCATAATATAAATTGAAAGTTATGTCTACTTTAAAATTTGAAATACTCGCTATGGAATTTATATATATATTAATATAAAATATACCCCTTAAAAATAGCCATTTTGCAAACGACCTCCGATATCGATGAAACCACTTTTGTTGGATTCAGAATGTCAAATAATTATTAGGTTTCAAATTTCATAATTTTTGGAATTAATATGTCAGCACAGTAAATTTAAACGTGTTTGGTAATTTCAGTTTGAATTTAATTGACCAGTTAAAAGGTCATTTTTCAAACGGTCTCCAAATTCGACGAAATTAGTTTTGTTAGGATGGTATCATCAAAACATAGCTAGATTTATTTTTCTGTAATTTTTGGAGTCAGTATATGGCCTTGGTAAATTAAAATATAAGTTTAAAATTCAATATATTGATTTATATTTTAATTTAAAGAAAAACTGGTCAAAACAGTCGAATTGGCTTATGAAACATATTCCATTGTTTCCGGAATGGGGGTATTAGGTTGGGGGAGACAGTCGCTGGGTTTGATTTGGAGTTCGAACTGATAAACATGTAGTATTGAAATTAAATAATAATAAAATGTTGTGTATATATATTAAAAATACGGTCAAAACCTCACTCTCTTCCACTCGTAACAATTCCGCCGGTCCTAATTATTTATGCCCAAATTGCTCCACATTAAATCCTTAATCACGCCTGAATCGAGTCAAATTAAATCGCGGTTTCATCATGATTCTTGAAGAGATTTTCAAGCTCTATCAATATGTAGGGTGTTGATCGAAATCAATCGTGTGTGGTGCTCAAAATCTCAGCTCGAAGCAGTTGAGATCGACCACGTTTTCCTAGGGCTGGGGGCCACCAAGTGGCGTCTGGTGGTCGGTGAAGGATGGCGACGTGAAGCCTGATGGGGTGGCGATTCTGGACGGCACTCCAGCACCTCGATGGACGTGCGACAACGAACTTCGGAGGTTGAGGATGGTTATGGCAGTTTGCCTGTAGAAGGAAACAAAAGATGACGGGGATGAATTAATTAAAGAAAGGTTAAAGGAGAGTTTAATTAGTTTAAATATTAATTAATTAAAGTGCTAATTATATCGTCAATTTATTCAATGTTCAGATCGTCGTAACTTGTTCATTTCAAATCAGAATTCAACAAAATGACATGCGTTGGAATCGTCTTCACAAGAACTACACAATGGACCAAACCAGAATAGAAAGGGAGCAAATTAGAGTTTGAGGCGAATTTAAATCAAAACTGTACTGAAAATTCAGAAATAAAGAATGACTGAGTGGAAGCCAATGTGAGAACTCTTTCTCACTCAACTACTTTTGTTATGTTATTATATCATAGGTTGTAAATGGTGCTTAGTAGCTCTTGCCACTGTTGTTTGAAACCATGGATGATTAACTTGACTATATTGAGTTGTGATTGTGATGTGAAATGCAGTAAATAAAATATATTTGCGTTGTATAAAATATGTATATGTTATATAAAATACATATGCGTTGTATAAAATACATATGTGATGTGAAAAATATATTTGCACTGTAATATATATATATATATATATATATATATATATATATATATATATGCGTTGTATAAAATATATATGTGTTGTATGAAGTATATATGTGTCGTACAGAATTGAAATGCGATAAAATTGATTGTGTGATTTGGAAAAATGGTCATGAAATGGAAGAAATATTTGTTCATTAAAAATATAATTTTTAACGTATATATGCGATATATAAAATGGTCAGGAACAAATATTTGTTCATTAAAATATATTTTTTAACATGTATTTGCGATATATAAAACGGTCATGAAATGAATTAAATATTTATTTGCTAAAAATATTATTTTTAGCTTATATATGGGATATATAAAATGGTCAGGTAATGGAATAATCATTGGATGGTTAAAAATATAATTTTTAACTATATATGGAATATTCAATTTTGATTTAAAATTGAAATGGAAGTTGGAATCGTTTTTAAAACGAATTTATATAATACGTTTTAAATAGAAATCGACGATATATATTATATATATTTAATAGATTGAATAGAACACGCCGCGCAGCGACTGTTCGCGAATTTGAACCATTGACTTCAAATTGACGCAGCGAGAGATCCGACCGTTGGATTCTACTAAAACCAGAACAGTTGGGTTCGTATCGAAAAGATCTTTCCAATGAGTATAAGAGACTTAAATTTGAACGGTTGGATTTTAAATTATATCCAAATCAATTTCAAAAAAGGTCGCTATGGATGCAGTTCGGTGGCCGTTATTGGAAACCGACTGTATGGGCCTTAATAAAATTATTAAAAATTGTGTAAAATCATAATAAATGATTTGGAAAGATTCTTGATGAAAAACTCCAAGTTTGAAAAGATAAAAGATAATTTTATCTAGATGAACAAGCTAACCACTAGAATAAAGTACTGAAAAGTATTGAAATGGTTTTAATACAACCAGAATTTTTCAGTGAATAAATTAAAATGGATTTGGATGGAAATAATCTTCGGAATATTTCGATATTGGATTCCATGATTATACGGATATTGTTGAGGGATTTGGAAGATATAAATATCGTTATTCCCAATACGATACCTATTGGTTTCAGAATTTGATGTTGAATATAAGCCGATATAATTTCCATTCAGAGTCTTATATTTAATATCAAATTGGATTTTGGATCTATAGTGAACAATGTTTTAAATAACATTCGTTCTTTAACCCAATTAACAGTGAAGATATGATTTGGAATTTATAAATCTTTATTCTAAGATTTAAGGGAAAATTTCCAAAGTGAAGTTTTCCAATTTAATTAAAGAAATTAGAATTGAATGGAATTCGATTTGGCAATAATCGAGATGTGGTTCTGTGAATGAAGACCGTTACTATATATAGAATTTAAAAGGCCTTGCCGCTATTCCACATATAGTATGAGTTTGATACGGAAATTTATACCAATTATATACTGTTATGATTTCCGTGAAGATTCCATTTTTATGGAAGATAATTATGGGTCTATCGTGAATCATGTTTTAAGTGACATTGGTTCTTTAACCCAAGTAAAAACAGGATTAATTTTCCTAAAGTTGAACAATCATTAAGTAATGATTTCAGAGACTAAAACTAAGAAGAGTCTTAATAAATCTATAATTAGATTTGAACGAATGAATGGTAATTAAATTTACCAAAACATGAGAAGTGATATAAACCAAATATACTTGGTTGTTGATATTCGTTGTTATAGATGGATTGTTTGGATTGTGCTCGACCAATTTATGAGGAAGATATGCTTTTACATTTAACATTGGGTTGGGTAGAAATATGTGTATGCTAATACCTTGTGAAACACTTCACGATTTGACTATGAGGTGTTAGCGATGTTGATTTCATTTCAAATTTAATGAATGATTTTTGAAAAGAGATTTTTTTTCTTAAGTGAAAAGAACTGTATTCCCGATTTTTGATAGGGAATGTTTTATAAAAATGTTTTATAAAACAGAAAGGATTTCGAGGCCTAAACCCGACGTTTCTAAAATGATTTAGAAAAGTATTATGTGTTTGACATTACAGTTCATCGCATAACCGATTAGTTGCTATTGATGATATATCAGTTTGATGGCGGAGAATTTATTCTCTTGCTTAACACCCTTCTTTGAGACGTACGAGCTCAAAGGCTATATGATTAATAGTGACTGATCATATGTGTGAATTACTAATGTATAGTACTATATTTTGGAAAGTACTTGTGATTATTATGTTGTGAAATGATTTTCCCTACTTCGGGATATGAAATGGTTCAGTATGTGGCTAAAGATTCGGGTAACCCTGAGGAATAAAAGTATGGGTGAGATGGTGGTGTAGTCCTCGAGGGCGTGGGATTGTGCATCGTCAGTGTAGCCTGCTCCATCGTGGGAGGTGCACATATATATATCAAGTTGGTAAGGTATGTACCTTTTGCCTTGTCGACGGGGAGTGCGATATTTGGTTGCATATTTATTTGTATGCATTGTGATGTTTTGGAATTCATATTTCCAAAGATTTTGGTTTGATATCCCGAAGTGAAATCTACTTTGATATAAAGCTAGATATGTATTTCAAATAATTTGAAATAAGAAATCAGGAAATAAAGTCCAAAGGAATAATTTCTGTAAAGTGAATTGGATTTTGAAAATCTAAATTTGGGATTAAGCTTAAATGTATAGATTGAGGAATTGCATGTTGTATGATGCATCGTATATCTATATGACTATTATTGATTATTGTTTATGCACTGGTATTCATGGGGGTAAACCCGTTCCGTGACATACGGCGTGGTCCCGTGATTTACCATATTTTAAAGTAAAGATTTAATTACTTTTTTGAGTTCTCACACCAGTCTCGTGACTGACTCAGAGTTTATTGTTTCCACCTAAACTCTGGTGTCCATATTTTCCACACGGGCAGTCAGTAGTTTTGGTTTTGCAGATTATTTCATTTAGCGGGATTCTGGATCGAAGCTTAAAGCTGTGTTCAGAGCATTGATAGTCTTCCGCTACGTTAGTTGATTTGTTTCCGCTGCATTGTATTACATTTATTGTAAATTTATTTTCCGCTGTATATTATTTTCAATACTCTGATATTCTGTATTCTGATGTAACAGTATTATGATGTTTATAAAAGTCTTTTGTTGTTTGTTCTGATGTGTTGTGCGCCCAAAGTTAGCGTATCCGCCTTTTTGGTTCGATTTAAGTCAGTTTAACGATCGTTTTGGATCGACCGAGAAGGAGGGTCGCTACAATTAACAAAGACTTGAATTATGAAAATGTAACATTGTTTTGATCCAAAGTTAAATCATCAATATATTATAATAGTTTAAAAGTAAGCAAAAAGCAAGCCTTCACATTGTTGAAATGATATATTTACACTCACAAGCATATATGCATGCATGTAAATGCATGTATGCGTATGTGTGTATACACTTTATACCTGTTAGACTAATAAGGATGGTATGATATATGTCGACGCGAATCAAAATTTCCAATGTTTTTCATTTGCATTTTTTTTGCACAAAGCACTTACTATTTTTTACATTGAAAAAACAGTGTGTTTGAAACCTGTGTGAGGACATAGGGGTCTTCATAAGTATAAGTAGAATTAGTTCACCAAATTGAAAATGTTTTGAAAAATATTTTCAAAACAAAGACTACGCATGGTGCGTAAAAAAACACATGAATAAAACATAATTTGTAGCCCAAATGCAATTCGATAATTTTGCAACGTCTATCATAATGATAAAACGAAGACCTTAAAAGGAAAAATAAAGTCGTTTATTATTTATGTAGTTACAGTTTCGTTACAATGATCCTAATCGTGTTCTTAGAGTTTATAGAAATTTATTTGCCTGCAGCACAAACAGTTTAGTGCGCAATTATCGAGTATTTTTGAGGTGTTAGCAGATAATTGTCACATTAGCTTATTGGAAATAAAACTGAATTAAATAGCTTGGATGGCCATGTTAAGTAAAAAAAAATTCAATATTCAAGGAGAAAGATTTTAATATCTTCAATACTTATGTATTAGAAAACTTCATCATTTATGACTAATGTGTTTCTTCCATATATGGAAAGTTGATAGTAATTGTAGCTATTATCAAGGGAAATATACTGCAAATAAGTAATCGATTAATAGTTATAAAAAACAAAGTAGAGTACTCATATGGAAAACTGAATACATGCTCCAACATAGGTTATTGGTTTTAAGAGTTAGTTCAGGGACGAATAAATATTTTTAAAAACTGTGCTATAGAAATGGAACATTATTATTTTAATAATAATGAAAATTCATCTAACAATCACTCATCCTTAATTACAAGAAAACTCATTCATCTTGTTAATTATGTTGCTATTTTTAGTAATAGTGATGTATGGTCAAAATGAAAGTCATAATGTACAGCTGTAACACGCATACATTCATGTTAATGAAGCAATTGCTATAGCTACCATTTTATTTCATTATCTTAAATCTTAGGACCATCAGCTAGTAGCAACCTAGTTACAACAAAAATATTAGTTTAAATAGCATGATAACAATAAATGTTCTTAGTCATTAAAGTCAAATCACAAATTAAAAGAAAACAAATACCAGTCAAATAAATAAACTACATGGAGAGAGGAAGATGGTTGGACACATTACCTAACTATAACTTCCTTTGCATGCCTTGGGAACATAATGATGGATGACATAGAAAGAGTGACAACAAAAAAAATTGTTAACTTGATTACAATACAAATATATACATTGACATAAAATATAAGCCTAAACCATCTCGTAGATTAAATTGATCGAATATCATTATTCTCATTATTATATTTGCTAAATTCATATCAACTACAGATGCTAACAAAAGATGGTAGCATTGTGAAAAGGGAATAAACATGGTATCTATTCAAATTGCTCAAAATGCATAATTTCGAGGGTAGGATAATGATATAACAAAATTTAATTGCAAGTTTACGAAGAGAACTGGATTATCTCCATGTAAGATTTTACAATATCCATTGTATTTTCGAAGATTTCCTACAATAAATCAAAGGTGATTGTATATTATAGGTCAAAAATTGAGTCTAATCATAATAGCAACGTCCAAATAAAAGCGTCATCAGGTTGTATAATTATTTAAAATTAATTAATATATCAAGCATTTTATAAAATAAATTACCTTTACAATCTCATATTATAAATTAGAGTGCATGGTCTCATGGGTAGTAGTCCACATCCATATTGAGCGCCAAACACATTCTCATAAAATGATTTGTTTCATGAAGCCAATACGATTTCATAAACAATACAATAAGTAGCATGCATTTAGTAGTAAAAATCAATTTAAGGTTGCAATCATGAATAATTTAGATGACATGAACTGGCATCATGGTTGATGCTTGTAAAAAAAATTATAAAATTAATCTTGCTCTCGTTTTTATAGAATAATAGCAGACCTTTACAATGAAAGATTGGTGACATGTAAGATTTGAGAAAAATGATAACTTGAGAGGGATGAAAGGATCATCATCAACTGACAGAGAGGTTGAACAGTAGTAGAAAATAGAACATATACATACATACATACATACATACATACATACACACACACATTGACCGCTACCAAAGCCAAATATTAAAACATATGTTGAAGAAGGTGATTGAGGAGAAAGAAATTAGTAGTAACATGGACTAAGCTAAAGAAACGTGCTTTATGCATAACCATGTTTAAAATATACTTCTTGTAAAGTCGTGTACAAATGAGATCAAATAAATTGTGGTTATGGAAATTAACTGAAAAACAAACATAAGATTTTATGAAAATGAAGCCTTGAAGTCATGCAGAACTGTAAGAAAAGACATCAATGATTTAACATTATATATAAACTTTTTAATCTACTCAATACCCTATAAAGGAAGTGGGTTATTCTATATAGTCAATTATGGCCTCACTCATAATATAACATACGGGATGATACCTACAATCACTTAAGGCCCAAGGCGGAACCATTGATCACTTAATACCTTACTAGGCGGTTTACAACAGCTAATATAAATTAGAGGAAACAAGCTACTAAATCCTTCTAATTTAAGGCTTCTTTCCATTGCGATTCATAAATTCCGAATAAGGCGAGAGGTAGAAAGTAGTCACTTATGACCTGCGTGATAGGTAGACAGTTAACGTCATTTATAACCTTCCCGTGGTGGACCTCTATATTACTATTTAACTAGCCTTATTAGATAAAACCCTAGTTACTTGATACTTCTCGTAGGATAGGCAGACTTATGGTACCTCCGTAATGGTCATTCAATACCTTGTCCTAAGACGGACTCCAACCTCGGTCTCTTACTACCTAAAGGAAGCGGACCATCACGGAGATTACCGATCTCGTACCAAATTAGCCTTTCTAATAATTCTCTAAGTAGACTACGCTATAAATTATTTCATTTTTGATTTTTTTTATCAAATTAAGTTATAGTAGGAAAAAAATCACAAAAATGTTCAAAATTTTAAATTTGGTAGTAGTCTCATTTAAATGTGCAATTTAGCCAGGATAGTGCTTATACATTCATTTTGTATTTAATACAGTACAAATTAGCTGAATATTTTTTTGCACTATATCCCGTATATTTGGACAATTCATTTATTTTATACATTTATAGTTGTAAAACCTTAAGTTATCTTCAAATTTGGCGTTGCAACGACCATACAGATAATAATAAGTCTAGTAAAGGTTTAAACCAAATGAAAAATAAGCTAGTAATCGTTGATGGCAATGAGAGCTAATAGGCAATATGGTTAATTTGCGCATCAGAGAGGGGGCTGGAGTTTTGGAACAGAGGTGAATAGTGATTTGAATTAGGTATGGTTACTTGCTAAAGTTAGATAAGGTATAGTCTAAGTTATATAAAAATATGTATGGCCCTTACGATGAATTTCATTGTCTCCCAAGTAGGCACATGGTCACTGGAGAAAATAGTTTCAATGAAATTTAACAGTTCTGGAATTTACCTATTCATATCCAGAACAATGAAAAACGACATAGGGAAAATCAGTACCTAATTCGAAGCAGCACATGCAGCAAAACTCGCTATGGTAAGAAGTAGAAGGAGAAATGTGGGTCAATAGCAAATGGTTAAGATCCAAAGGGAAAAGAACGAAAGTGGAAAGAGGCAAAGAGGGAATGAGGGAGATACCTGTCTAATTTGAGAGCAACAACCGGAATTGAGGGGCGGTGGGAAACCATAATATGATAACTAATTAGGGTAATGAAGGTATTTTGGCATCGAATCGACCTAGCATGATTCGTAAAAGGAATCGCCTATAGCTACTAGAAAAGAGCGATTGGGGAGAACTGGGAACTGCCAAGGTCGGTATAGTGGATGTTGAACGGAAAGGATATAGACAAGCCCCACTACGCCATAGATGGCCTATGGCAACCTCACAGAAGTGACGCAGTAGGTGCCAAAAAGTGTTGCTATAGGCAAAAAATGACATATGGCAACACTTTTTAGGGTTGCCTTTTGCCGCGTTGGCTTAGAGTCAAAGGCAACACCTTTGCGACCCCATGGCAATATCGGTACAGGTGTTGCCACAGTTACCACTAGAACAAAAAAATACGCTTTTGCAACTGCCAAAAACAGTTGTAATATGTCTATTACAGCTGGCAATTGTAATAAAGTCAACCTTTTTTACAACTGTTTTTAGCAGTTGTTAAAATTTGTTTTACAACTGTTAAAAGTAATTACACCTCAATTGCTATTAATCGAAATTTTCATAATACTATAATAAATATTATTATAATACAGTACTTTATTCAAATAAATATTTTATTTCAACATTTCAAATGGTACAAATTTTTTGACTCCACTATTGTACATTCACTCGTATATTACACAATCATTCATATTTACATACATTCCTCACTACATTATCACTCGATTCACTCATATACAGACTCACACATACAACCATAAGCAAGAACACGAAATGATTATATAAACTAGTACCTTTATTTTTTTCCCTCCTAATGATTCGAATCACGAATGGCCTCTAACTATAAAAAAACCGACTTCATGTAAGAATTGTGAATTAAGTCTGAAGATACCGTCTATAAAAGTATATACACTCCTTATCTGACTAGAAACCCAACTAAACCGGACTACTTTAACTTCTCCACAATCCTCAAAACAATATCCATACTTTAAAATACACTGTCAAACTCCCTTTTACCACCTTCCACCACTTCAGATTACTCCTCCACCTTCCAGCAATGTTAAAACACACTTCAACCACAACCTACAAGCCAACCACGTACATATTTGATGAATATTACAATAAGTGTTATAATTTATATAAAAATTCAGTACAAAAAACTACAGAAAATGAACTTGACTTCATTTCATAATGAGATTGTCAAAAGCATTTTAAATAACTGCATGCCTTAGCATATCGAATAAAGAATTAATGATGGTCTTCACTACAGATAACTAACATATAAAATAGATATCTGGAAACCAGATATTATGCAGTACTAATATTCAACATTGTCCATTGTATTGAAGACTTAGAGGTAAACATTAGCACATAAGAGGGAACGGTAAACCCGCTGAAAACCAAAATCAGAGAGTATATCTAATGAGGAACAAAATTCGGAACAAATAGGCAGCAAACACCTGATATCATCATAAGTAACTCTATATCAATCCAAAAATTTCCTGTCTAATGTCCAGCGGAGAAGACGATGACGCCAAGTCCACATCTTCCAGTCCGCGTAAAACTGCAATCACGAAGGCGATAAAGGATCTCAAATCAACGGGATACTTTGGGAATGAGAATGTTGCACCACTATAACCATAAAAGCAAATAGACAGATTAATTATAACTGTCAGTTATAATACAAAAGCAAATAGACAGATTAATTAGAACTAAACCTTTGCTTCCATAGCCATAAAAAATCACGTAGATTAACAATATCATTAGTGAGATATTATCAAGTATGTAGTAGCAGTTGATGAACTATAGCGAGATATTATATATAAACAGATATAGTCCAAGAAATCACTTTGATTACCTTCTGTAAAAGCCCGAAATATGATTAGTTCAATACTATGGGTTTCTACGAAGTATTCCACTCTCTTTTGCAACAAAGCCTGCAAGGAATATGATAAACATTAGTTCTTTTAAATGCTATGTAATATACCTTTATGAACTATCAACCTTCATCATAGTCATTAAATTCATTGCTGCTAGAATATTATTCATGAACTGTCCGTCCCCATTGTCTTCTCGTCGCTTCCGTCATCCTTCTCTCTGTCATTTGCCTCCATATCATTGTATCCACTGGAGTTAGATAAAGCATAAGAAGCCACATGTTATAGTTAGAATCTAATTTTATACTGTTCTTGTGAGCGGTGACAGGGATGAATAATTTGTTCAATCAGACAGTGTAAATAGGACCATAACAAAGAGTGAAATGACATAAATATGACTCAGCGCTTAAAAGAGAGGACTTATTGAACAATTATTAGCAGACTGATCGAGGCTCGTCACGCTTATGGTCAACGATACAATGAACAAAGACAACACTCTACTTTCCGGGGTTCTTCTTGATCTATATGGTTCTTAACACCCCAATTTTGCAATGATATAATAGCTCTGCATCCATTCTTTATGGAACAAATATCCAAATTCATATCAGCTTATACAAAGCAAAAAGATGAAGATATTCACAGGTTTCAGTTAGTTACTCATCAATAGTTTCAGTCAGTAGGAAAGTGGACACTTGACATTTGAGCTGACAATCATGGTGTAGTGCAGAAACTTATACATTACATATTATAGTAATTGAAGTTTTTCTTTTATTTATATAGAAACAAAGCTATATAAGTTGAATAAACATACCTCACATTTCACTATCCCAAGAGGCTTTCCCGACGCCACCTGCACCATTACTCTGCATTAACATCCAATAGTGTGTGCATATTCCTTGCTGTCCACCAGTGCACATCTATCAGTCAACGCGTTTTAACATTAAGTTGCTCATGTAGTTCAACATTTTTGTTTGAGCACATAACACAAAAAAGAAACATGTATATATCTATCTGAAATCTGAAATAACTCACCCTCTAGAAAGATCCTTTGAACATTCATACAAGATCATCAATTTGGATATTACAGAAGCACCAGCTTTACTACAAGATTTAAACAAGTTTGTTTTCCATTATACATCCAACAAATAGTTTTTATTCAAATACTGCTACTATTACTTTAATGATGTTAATATAACCAACGGACATCAGATTTAATAAAAGTGACATCTAATGAACATACGCAAAGCACAATCAAGTGCACTGTTGAATAAAAGCAAATGGATTATTTACGTAAAATGCCTAAGATTTGTTTTATTTTATACTTTGATACTAAAAACTTCCTTTTTTCGTTTCAAATGTGTCTCTGACTCATGCAACAAATAACATATTCGACCATTAATCTTAGATGCACATATAAACACATAAACAATGGTGGTGCAGCTATTGGATCTTGCTTTATCAAGGTGGAACTCTTTACCATTTTGCAGTTTAAGATCGACAAAAACATCGCTCATGTCAGCAAGGAAACTTCTAGCTTTTGCCTGGAACCACCACCAAATTCTGTTTGACTGAAGTCTTATGCCTGGAATCGCCACCAAAAACAGTTCCTCTAGCACCATACGGCTCCTCCTTACCCCCATCATAAATTTATATACCACTTCGGTCGCCAAGCTCGTCACCTCCAAAACTGCCAAAATACCTACCGCGGATTCTGGATCAAATTGAATGTGATTGTCATAGGAAAGAGGGTAATTTGGGCATTCAGATTAATAGTGTTGGTACAAAGAGTTGTAAGGCTGTGCGGAGGTGAAAAGGAGATGGATCAGATTTGGAGTTTGGTTTGGGGTAGGATTGAAATAGATTGGATTAGGGTTAGGGGCCTAGGGCTGGGCGCAAGAGGATAGGGCCGATGAGGGTAGTACTTTCCTGCATGATGATTTAAGTGAGAGAGGCGGAAGAGAGAAGATGATGCAAAATCAGAAAATCGTTAGGGAAGGAAGCGATTTGCAGTCATGAATCTGAGGATTTTTTCTAGAAAATTGTTTTGATTTGGGAAATTGGCAAGGAAGATGGCATGAATTATGTTTCGCGGGAAAATGAAAATTTGAGGGAAAAGGAGGTGATACGGTGAACGAAAATCACATTGACACAGATTGATAACATAGGCCGTTAGATTAGAGCCACGCGGATTATTAACTTTATTAATTTTTTAATTTGAATATATCTATGGCTACTGCAATACATGTCGATATATATGCTAACATATTGAAGCGTGCGTTGCAATAATACAAATTACACAATAGACTTCCATTTTAGTAAAAAAATATTAGTAACTCCGAATTCAAATTGATTAGAATTGACTTTTATAGAAAGCCTTCCATTTTAATAAGTCTGAAAAAACAAATTACACAATAATACAAGTTTAATATTTAATTTTTTTTTTTTAAGAATGAGTTCAAATTCAAATAAAAATCTTGGTTTAATTTGTTCAGTAAATAAAATTTGAATTGATAAACGTTGTTTTATGTTATTAAAGTTATACTTGTATAAAAATCAAATTTATTATTTCACAAAATCCAAAATATATTGAGTTAAATATATATAAAAAAATTAAATCAAATTATTAAACAAAGTTTACTTTAAAAATTCAGGTTGTTAAAAGGAAATCATATTATTTTTTGATTAACTATCATATAATAAGTGGAAAAAAAAGAATGGATCAAAAATATGAAAAGAATACTCGTAGAAATATAAATTTTCATTTTGTTTAGGCCAAAAGAAACTACGAACCAAATATTATGGTAGTTTATAAGAAAAATAATACGAAGTTAAAATTTTTACCCAAATGTGGATGAATTTTTGTTTTTATGAACCAATCTTTTCACAGATCAAGAGAATAACATATTACATACATTAGTAAAAGCAAAAGAATAACACACACACACACACACACACACACACACACACTTTTTAAGATGTAAAGCATGAAATGGAACAAACCTTAATCGGAAAGGGAATAGCAACTAATATCAACTACTAAAATGAAGAGAACAACACAGTTAAATATGCCAGTAAAAGCAAAATAAAAGATGTATACATATACTTTTAAAAGACAAGGCATGCGTTAAATGGAACAGACCTTAATTAGAAAGTAATTTGTAATCGATATCAACTGCGAACGGCGATAGCCTTATTTTTTGTTAAAAAAACATGGATTTGTCTCATATAGCTAAGAAAAAAAATCTAAACAATGCGAGACAAACAAGCTAGTATTTCAGGTATATACGAATAGTCCTTGTCAAGGCAACCTACCATGGTGTAGAGTGGGGAATGAAGGCATGATGAGAGAAAACTGATAAAGACAACATGTTCGATGGATTAAAAGAAGCGATGGAATATAAAATTTAGTACTAATTTTATAATTTATGTTTAGGCGTTAATTTTGTAATTTATATCAGGAAAGAGAAGATAATGGAAAAGGCAGACGTTGGAAAAAAATAGCAATAAAAATAAACTCCAACTTGTGTTTACAAAGGTTGGAAAATAACGAAAAATTGAATTGTCACATGATGTTAAGAATGAAAAGTCAAGTTTGAGGAGCGAAAAAAGGCCCAAAAAACTCATCTTTAACAATAGAGTACACTATAGGTAGATATAGATACTAGAATCACTGTAACAAAAAATAATTAAGATGAAGCATAAAACTATGCAAATTAATTTTATTGTGACTAAAATCGAAAAAGTCATTCAAATGGTTATAACGGAAAGCACTAACTATCGTTTACTTTTATGAGCGTGAAACTGTGCAAATTAATTTTGATTCAAAACTCCAAGTGGAACTCAAGCTCAAATTGATGTTTTGCTCGAAAAACCTCGAATCCAGTGTGTTATAAGAAACAACAAATAGAGAAAGAACTAAAATCCCAAGTCTTTCAGATGGTTATTGCGGAAAGCATTAACTACCATTTACTTTTTCGGGCTTGAAACTGCTAATTAAGTTTTGACTAAAATGCAAAATTTCTTTCAAATGCTTGAAAAGCAAGGATTAGAGTTGAGAACAAATATGGTGCAAGAAAGAGTCAACACCACATTGGTTTCCATAAATAAGTACAAATAGAATGGAAAACATAAACTTGTCACTTACTTTTTAGGGTATGGAGCTGAGAACAACCATTTTCGAAAACAAAGTTAACATACAAAATAAAAAAAACAACTTTTATCTATTTTTCATGTTTTGAGAATTAAAAGAAACACGAAAAGAAATTCTTCCTTCCATGATTGCTACATCCCCTTCGCGGTCCCCTCAATACTTTTTTCATTCTATCAATCCTCCTTTAATGTTTTGTGATTAATTTTGAAAACTCAAAACTCATTTTTAATCAAACGCTATCTAAGTTTTTTGTGACTTGAATGTTCCTTTTTTTTCTTTTTTCAAATGCTTGAGAAGCAAGGATTATAGCTGAGAATAAACATGAAGCAAGAAAAACATGAATCAGAGTACTAGAAGCTGATCCTGTGATTATCCACAATAAATTATTTATTGTCAAACCTTGGGACCCTAGACTGAGTAATGTAGCGAATAGTGTTAAACTAGTGCCAGTGTGGATCAAACTTTTCAACATACCGCTTGTTACTTGGTCGAAGAGAGGAATAAGCTGGTTGGCTACAAGAGTTGGCAAATTTTTGTGCATGGATGCGAATATGGAAAGACTGGAACGACTTGAATATGCAAAGTGTATGGTGGAAGTTAACGCAGATAAAGTTCTGCCTGATTCTTTTCCGTTCCGTAACCCTGATGGAACGATACAGATAGTCAAAGCGTGTTATCTCTGGAAGCTAGACCTTTGTGAACTTTGCAAACCGTTTGGTCACTCATCGGAGAAATGTCATAACCTGAAGACAATGGAAAAATCTGTCTTGGAGCCTGGACACAATACAGTAAAGGATATGAAGAATGCTAGCAAGACCGTTGCTCATAACGATGAGCACAGCAGCAAAGTGGTACAGCAAACCCGTACCGCTGTACTGAACAAGGATAATGTTTGTGACAAAGTGGTTAGAAGGAAAAGGCCAATAAGATTTGTGGTAAGTAATAAAGTGAAGGGAAAACAGGTCCTCGTTGATGTTTCTCCTCCAACGCAAGGCAACACTGAAGTAGGAACCTCGAACCGATTCTCTAAGCTGTCTATGTGTGATATGCAAGGTAACGTCGATACCAATGACTTGGAGGAAGCTGAGATTAGAAATGCTCAAATGAGTAACATGTGTGAGACTGTTTGTAACACCCCACCTCCGCTAGGGTCACTCACAAAGGGAATGCACTAGTTTTGGAGGAGCGTTATCGAGGTAAACAAACACAGAAATATTACATGACAGAACATAGATAAAACAGCGGAAGAATCAAAAGATAAATTTCATTACTTTCAAAAAGAGTCAAAACCTTTTACATCAAATAGCCAAGGTCATTATTTTCCATTACAATAAATTCTGTCTTGCATAAATAAAGAAGCATAAATTTGAAACAATAAAAGGAGCTTAATTCCCCAAAGGTAGCAGAAATGCAGCCATAACATAGCTCAAGATCAAACCGCACATGAGCTGAACCGAAAGCAAGTGAAATCCAAGTTAAGTGCTAGAGTTTCCTACCTGAGAACCTGGGGGGAGGGGGGGAATGGAAGAAAAAGAGGCGAAAGAAAACGGGTTAGTCATAAAGACTGGTAAGTCCAAGTGACTTCAGCATAAAAACAGATAAAGGTAACATGACATGTATAAACTGAAAGTATACATAAGGATGCTGTTAAGATGAGCAAGATAGACTAAGATAACATGATAAATCAAGTATAAATCAAGTATAGCATCACATATTCAAGGTTCGCTGCATCAATTGTACTAGAATCCCAAACCCATGTCTTATATTAATCATGAAATGATTCCTTGGCCCAATATCACGAAATGACCCATTTCTAGGTCCAACGAAACGATCCACTAATCGATCGACTCCCTATAAGTTCAAGCTCGTCATGTGTCTGTGTCATACGGCCCTATCACGAATGTAGTCACCTGTGCTAGGTCCACCATAGGGTGTAACAAGCCCTATGGTGCCAACCACCGACACGAATCAAGAATGCACAGATAAACCTATTGATGCCCAATGCCTGCTTTTTCAACTTTGGACCACGTGCACGACCATAGCCCGCCTGAACCTACATTGGCGCACCAACACAGCCGTCGTTCTAGTCGCTTACAATCAGCCCAATAATCGTGCCCCACACTGCCTAGTTCCAGGGTACCATGATACATCTAGTGGGTTACTGTTGAAATGGACCGCGTAACTAGGGTTTCCGTCCAGGAGGTTAAGTGTTGTCATTTAAATTCGAGACTTAACCCTTATCAGTCTAGCATGTCAAATTGGCTAAGTGTTGTCATTTAAGTTCGTGACTTAGCCCTACAATTCACGTGTCAAGTTGGTTAGGTGTTGTCGTTCAAGTTCATGACCTAACCCTACCAATCATGTCTCAAGTTGGTTAAGTGTTGTCTTACATGTTCATGACTTAACCCTATCATGTGGCATTAATTCATTAATGCACCCAACCTCTCACATCAGACCTGTTGTTGTGGTCACTGGATATGCCGGGTGGTTCCGGGCAGAATCACACCACAACTCAGTCTGACCTCGAGTTTTCAAGTGCAATATGAACAACTACTCACATTGGATCCTATTATTTGCAGTAACTGGATTTGCCGGGCGGTTCCGGGAAGAATTACACTGCAAACTCAACCCAACCTTGAGTTGGCCATTTTCAAGTTCATTCTAGTGTCATGTCCATGTTCAAGATTCATGTCAAGTTCGTGTCAAGTTTTCAAGGCAAGTTTCATGTCAAGTTCTTGTCAAGTTTTCAAGGCAAGTTTCATGCCAAGCTTCCTATGATTACCAATTTTTCCCAACGTTACCCTGTCTAAATATTAGGCTAACAATCTTAGTCTAATTTCTCATCCGCATGATTTTTGACATATAATATTAGGCTAAAAATTTAGCCTAATTTAACGTATACAAAATTGGCATAATGCAATTCATTAACATAAACATGACATAGGTGTAAACTTGGCATTTTCGGCATAGTCAATATGAACATCATAGGTGTGAAACTGCAAAATAGTCAACATGAATATCCTAGGTGTGAATCTTGCAACGTAGACTAAATCAACATACATATATGTGAACTTACAACATAGACTAAATCAACTTACATATATGTGAACTTACAAATCAATCACGAGCATATGAATAAGTGTGAAATTTAAATATGACAACATGTAGATCTAATATTTGGTCACATATGTGATATGATTTTACAACCTAAAACTTGCATAACTTGATAAACTATGCAACTTTCATAACGGGTTATACTTCAAGTTCATATACACATGAATAGACTTATTCATTAACTCCCAATTCAACATGATAATAAAATAGAACCACAGGCATAGATCAATATCATTCAATTCCACATATAACATAATCAACATTATTCTATTATCAATCTATTTTTAAGGCATGACATAACTGAATAAATTGATTAAAACATCGCAGGCATATGGATCTAAAAACATTATTGATCATGAAAAGGTTTGAATAATAGTCTAGTTTCAAGAACAAGGATAGATCTAGTTTAAATAGAAAAATCCCCAAAATCAAGATCCAAGGACAAATAAAGAAAAGGTCTGAATAGAAAATCAAGCTTAGATCCGATTTCAAAGTTATAATCCTAGGCAATAACCTCATGGTCATGAATCTTAGGTAATTAATCACAATTGTCCTTGTCATAGTCAAAGGCAATAGTCTTATGTTCATAGTCATAGGCATAAGCATAGTCTTATGTTCACAGTCATAGGCATAGTCATAGTCATAGGCATAGTCTTATTTTCACAGTCATAGGCGTAGTCATAGTCTTATGCCAATAACAATAGTTTCAACGTCATAGGAAATATTCCCAAAAGTCAAGATCCAAGAAGAAAACAAAAATAGATATGAATCATACATAAATCACTTCTAATTTATACCATGCCCATATTAGATTTATAGTTTTTATGTAAAAGTAACTGGAAATTACAGATCGTGGTCTAAGAAATTTAGATGCAGAAGTCAAGTCTAGAAATTAGTCGTTGAATTGTTGAATCGCTGAATCTTGCTTTGATTGTAGAAGCAAATCCCCAATAAGAAATTCCTAGCCGTAGTCTTCAAGAAATAATCTTCATGATTTATTTTAATATAATTTATTTTAGAGGAAGAAGAAGAAGCCATGATCATCAAGAGTTTGAGCAACATAAGGTTAGAGAAGAATGGTGTAAAGAGAATGAAGCTGGGAGGCTGTTTATATAGGGTTTCAAAGTAATTAGAGCCGTCGATGAAGCTAGAGTTAATCAAGGCCATCCATCTCAAGAGAAACCAATCAGAAAGTGACAAGTTAGCCCTAATGACACAACAGAGCTAAAAAATTCGACTAGAACCCGACCAGGCCAGCCAGGGCCTGACCAGCAGGTTTCTTCTCGTCCTAGGCGCACCTGCCAAGTGCGCCAATGCAAAATTGCATGGGCGCACTTCCCAAGTGTGCCAGTGCAATTTTGTTCTGGCACACTTCCCAAGTGCGCCAGTTCATTCTGGCCCATTTCTGGTTTTTCTGCCTAACTTCGTTCGTCCATATCTTCTTCGTACGGCATTCGTTTTACGCAAACTCGGACTCTATTTCAAGGAGAATTCCGAAACGAATGCAATGGCGTAACCCGTTTCCCTTGATTCTTATTTTAAAAATTAAATCTTCCTTGATTTATGGCTTTAACATGTTATAAAAATACGGGTTGTTACATTCTCCCCTCTTTAAAGGATTTCGTCCCCGAAATCTTCAAGTTAGGAAGAATGCATCCTATCATCCAATCAACCATCTACTCAACCATCATCCATAAGTTACCATTGTCCTTAAAATATTTCTAATGCTATATGAACATATGCAGAAAGTGTGTGTATATGTTCCTTATCTAATGCAAATGATCAGGCCTGATTGATCTTCCTAATGCAAAATATGTTAAGTGCCATGAATCCAACATATATGTAAATAGTCCTAGTCACATAAACACTATATGTGTGCACAAACATCCACCCATATGCAACATTCACATGATAACACATACAATTTCATCCATAAACAGGTATAAACACTCATGCATATACAATATGAAAATGTGTCTGAGCCGATCTAGTGCCTAATGTGTGTTATGCAACCACGAGCAACCACTTGCGACCACTTGCAACCATTTGCAAACATCAACCATAACATGTTTCAATCACATGTTTACATCCAAAAGGGTTCTACCTATGGTTCTCAAGATAGGATTGAGAAGATAAACAAGATAAAACAAAGCATCAAGGAGAAGAAGTTAGAGATGTACCCTAGAAGGTCCTGCTTGCTGGGCTTGCCCTTGCTTTTTAGGGCAGTTCTTGCTGATATGTCCAGTTTCACCACACTGAAAGCATGCTCCCATCTTCATCTTCTTCTTTCTACAATCCTGGACTATATGCCCCTCAATACTGCAGAAGTGACATTTTCTTTTCTCACGCGTCTTGTTATCCTTATTGTTGTTGTTGTTGTTCTTGCCTCCTTTCTTGGAAGTCTTTCTTCTCGTTCTAAGACTCATCCGCTTTAACTTATCACTCATACCTTCCCTATGTAACAGGTTAACAAGCCTCACGGAAACTATCTCCATCGTATGGAAAACCCTCTACGAAGCTAGAAAGAAGATTAGCCGTAGGTAAAAATTACTACGACTACAGATAGAGAAAAGAAAGGAAAAGAGATTCAAACGAGGAAACAAAGGAAAGTGCTAATGGATTTTGGGGAATAGCCTTTAAATAAAACAAGACTTTTCTTGAAAAATACTTCTTTATAAATGGTTTTTGAAAATATTTTTAGAAGGTTTTAAAAACTTTTGCCCAGTCTGGTAACCTTCTGCTCTGATACCAAATGTAACACCCCACCTCCGCTAGGGTCACTCACAAAGGGAATGCACTAGTTTTGGAGGAGCGTTATCGAGGTAAACAAACACAGAAATATTACAAGACAGAACATAGATAAAACAGCGGAAGAATCAAAAGATAAATTTCATTACTTTCAAAAAGAGTCAAAACCTTTTACATCAAATAGCCAAGGTCATTATTTTCCATTACAATAAATTCTGTCTTGCATAAATAAAGAAGCATAAACTTGAAACAATAAAAGGAGCTTAATTCCCCAAAGGTAGTAGAAATGCAGCCATAGCATAGCTCAAGATCAAACCGCACATGAGCTGAACCGAAAGCAAGTGAAATCCAAGTTAAGTGCTAGAGTTTCCTACCTGAGAACCTGGGGGGAGGGGGGGAACGGAAGAAAAAGAGGCGAAAGAAAACGGGTCAGTCATAAAGACTGGTAAGTCCAAGTGACTTCAGCATAAAAACAGATAAAGGTAACATGAAATGTATAAACTGAAAGTATACATAAGGATGCTGTCAAGATGGGCAAGATAGACAAAGATAACATGATAAATCAAGTATAAATAAAGTATAGCATCACATATTCAAGGTTCGCTGCATCAACTGTACTAGAATCCCAAACCCATGTCTTATATTAATCATGAAATGATTCCTTGGCCCAATATCATGAAATGACCCATTTCTAGGTCCAACGAAACGATCCACTAGTCGATCGGCTCCCTACAAGTTCTAGCTCGTCATGTGTCTGTGTCATACGGCCCTATCACGAATGTAGTCACCTGTGCTAGGTCCACCATAGGGTGTATCAAGCCCTATGGTGCCAACCACCGACACGAATCAAGAATGCACAGATAAACCTACTGATGCCCAATGCCTGCTTTTTCAACTCTGGACCACGTGCACGACCATATCCCGCCTGAACCTACATTGGCGCACCAACACAGCCGTTGTTCTGGTCGCTTACAATCAGCCCAGTAATCGTGCCCCACACTGCCTAGTTCCAGGGTACCATGATACATCTAGTGGGTTACTATTGAACTGGACCGCGTAACTACGGTTTCCGTCCAGCAAGTTAAGTGTTGTCATTTAAATTCGAGACTTAACCCTTATCAGTCTAGCATGTCAAATTGGCTAAGTGTTGTCATTTAAGTTTGTGACTTAGCCCTACAATTCACGTGTCAAGTTGGTTAGGTGTTGTCGTTCAAATTTATGACCTAACCCTACCAATCATGTCTCAAGGTGGTTAAGTGTTGTCTTACATGTTCATGACTTAACCCTATCATGTAGCATAAATTCATTAATGCACCCAACCTCTCACATCAGACCTGTTGTAGTGGTCACTGGATATGCCGGGTGGTTCCAGGCAGAATTACACCACAACTCAGTCTGACCTCGGGTTTTCAAGTGCAATATGACCAACTACCCACATTGGATCCTATTGTTTGTAGTAAATGGATTTGTCGGGCGGTTCCGGGAAGAATTACACTGCAAACTCAACCCAACCTCGAGTTGGCCATTTTCAAGTTCATTCTAGTGTCATGTCCATGTTCAAGATTCATGTCAAGTTTGTGTCAAGTTTTCAAGGCAAGTTTAATGTCAAGTTCTTGTCAAGTTTTCAAGGCAAGTTTCATGCCAAGCTTCCTATGATTACCAATTTTTCCCAACGTTACCCCGTCTAAATATTAGGCTAACCATCTTAGCCTAATTTCTCATCCGCATGATTTTTGACATATAATATTAGGCTAAAAACTTTGCCTAATTTAACGTATGCAAAATTGGCATAAAGCAATTCATTAACATAAACATGACATAGGTGTAAACTTGGCATTTTCGGCATAGTCAATATGAACATCATAGGTGTGAACTTGCAAAATAGTCAACATGAATATCATAGGTGTGAATCTTGCAACGTAGACTAAATCAACATACATATATGTGAACTTGCAACGTAGACTAAATCAACTTACATATATGTGAACTTGCAAATCAATCACGAGCATATGAATAAGTGTGAAATTTAAATATGACATAGGTTTAACATATACACATAAACATGTAGATCTAACATTTGGTCACATATGTGATATGATTTTACAACCTAAAACTTGCATAACATGATAAACTACGCAACTTGTCATAACGGGTTATACTTCAAGTTCATATACACATGAATAGACTTATTCATTAACTCCCAATTCAACATGATAATAAAATAGAACCACAAGCATAGATCAATATCATTCAATTCCACATATAACATAATCAACATTATTCTATTATCAATCTATTTTTAAGGCATGACATAACTGAATAAATTGATTAAAACATCGCATGCATATAGATCTGATAACATTATTGATCATGAAAAGGTTTGAATAATAATCTAGTTTCAAGAACAAGGATAGATCTAGTTTAAATAGAAAAATCCCCAAAATCAAGATCCAAGGACAAATAAAGAAAAGGTCTGAATAGAAAATCAAGCTTAGATCCGATTTCAAAGTTATAATCCTAGGCAATAACCTCATGGTCATGAATCTTAGGTAATTAATCACAATTGTCCTTGTCATGGTCATAGGTAATAGTCTTATGTTCATAGTTGAAATGACCCGGGTTTTCACTCAATCTAAAATTTCATATATTTATTTAATTTGGAGTATTTATGAGCAAACAAAAATTTTAACCAAGTATTTAAATCCAATCTAGAGTAAAACTTGTTTTCTTTTGTATATAATATTTTAATAATGAAAATTTTACATTTTTGTTAAAAAAACAAGTTGACATAGCATGTTAACTAAAAATCATGATTTTACAGAAAACACTTGTTTATTTTTCAATAAAAAAAGACCTTAAATCATTATCTAGCAAAATTCATGTGTAGAAAACATATTTAAAATATTTCCAAACATGATGTAGACATTCCATTTGGTGCTAGAATCACGTATACATGAAATATTTAATGACTTAGATTTGAAAGATTGCAATTGTCAAATCCTTTCAAACTCATGTAAGCATAAGGAGGATTTTTGCATATATTTATGCATTTAAAATAAAAAAATCAAGTATTGTCAAATTGTCTTGTAAAATCATGTTTGCTACCATCATCTACATATAGATATGATGTCTACTAAAATCTCATGAAAACCCTTTTGCATGTTGCATAAAAATGAGAGCATATAGTGTAAAATTTCTATCACTTCATGAGATCACTTCATCATGCTAAGATTTCCAAAGCAAGGATCTTGCTCACGACATGATCATCGTGGAGCCAAGGAAATTTCAGTTTTTGTCTTTTCTTCCTTTCCAAAGAGATTTCTGAAATCTTCTTCTTGTTGCATTTTTCAAAACCATAGCCAACTTGTCAAATTAAAACCATACCTCAAAAGATTGATGAAATCACATACATGCACCATCATCTTGGGTACCAAAGGCTAAGGTCGAATCAGGGATATTACTAGGGATTTTCCATGTGTTTTCATCTCACGTGAATGGATTTTTCTTGTACTAAATTTCAGATTTTGTTTACACTTGCAAGGCAAGTTGTTATTTAAAGATATTTGCATATAAAATCTTAATTGGTCATGTGAAAATTTAGCTTTGAAAGCTCAGAAAAACTGAATATATTCGGTACAGAAAAGATCTAAACAAATGTATGAATCAGAAGAGAGGAATGGTAGAGAAGAGCTTTGTACAAAGAGCATTTAATGCCAAAGGTTGTAGACCAATAGGAGGGGGGAATGTTGTACAGGTTATAGTATATTTCTGGTATAGGTCAGCCTGAAAATACCATGTGCGGGGGGAAGAAAATATGTAGATATTGAAAGAGAAATTGAGCTTTCAATTTCGGTTTTCATTAGTCACAAAATAAAAGGCTGCTGAGCATTTAATGCACCCATTTTATATTATTTTTTTACACCTATATAAAGACCATCCCTGCGCATTCCTTCACTCACCAAAAACACACAGCAACTCCAAGTTTTATCAAAGAGGAAAAGAGAAGTTTTAGGAGGCTTTAAGGTGAGTAAATCAGTATTTTTTTTTCAAAATCTGTTTCTACACTGCAGTTTGATGTTCTACATTGAAGTTTTCTTAAAATCTCCTTGTGATCTTGCTCAGTTCCATTTGCATGTGTGATTTACTGTCATGGGTTGGTAAGTTATGGATTTAGGGGTGAACATCATCAAGTAAATTTTGTTTTAAATAATATATGTTGAGGGATAGACAACAGTTATAGCAGTAGTTTCTGTTTATTTTGAGTGCATGTTTGTATAGTTGGGAAATTAGTGTTCTTAAGGTAATGGTGTGAAGAGAGGGTACCTGATCTTGCAAAATCACCCTCTGCATGTGTTGTATATGGTTCACCGTGGGGTTAACTGATGGAAAATCACCTCGGTCATGTTTAAATGAGAACAGCAGTAAAGCTTTAACAGCTCTCTGCCTCAAGAATTCAAATTGGGTTTTCAAACTGAATAAAATCAAGGTATGATTTCTTAAATGTGTTAATACATCCAAATGATGATTTTTAAAATAAAAAGTTTGATTTTTAAAAGTGTAAGTCATGAGAAAGGAAGAGGTGGTCAGAAATTATAAATGGATGAACCACCGTCGGCCTAGGGGTTCGGAGATGTAGGCATTTGGCCTGGAGGAGCAGGGAAGACCGAGGATCATAGGAAAAACGTAAAGAATTTTTTTAAATGATTTGATTTTGGGAAATTGGCATAAATAGGGTTTACGGTGAAAATTTGGGTTGGGTTTTTCTCTTGGAACTGCGCTTCGTCGGAGCAGCGAGGGAGGTGCGGTCAGGGGGGGTTGGCTGCGCCTGGGTCTGGCGATGGTGTTGTGATGAGGCGGTGGTGGCTCGTGGCCCTGAGGTGGGGGCAGCGATGGTTTTCTTCGATGGTGACGGTTTTGTAAAGTTTGGTTGGTGCAGGGAAATTCCGATCAACGGCAAGAGGGAGGTCGTAGGTGTTAGAAACTTGACCAATGGCGGGGGAGACATTTGTGGGTCAGGTCATTGGGTGTTGGAGGTGTCGGGATCATCTGTGCACGTGCACAGCCCGAGGTAGTTGAGGTTGAAGACGGACACCATGTTTTCACTGAGGATCCACCGTGGTCACTCGGTGTTTACATGGCTGAGCACTTGTGTTGATGCTTTGGTACTTATCAGGTCTGGTACTTTGGTTCCCTTAGGTTGTCATTGATATTGATGGTGTTGGCATGGGTTTTTGATAGTGGAAATTTAGTTCGGTGCTGGTACTATAGTAAGTACCTTAGTTTTGAAAAAAACTTTAGTTAATTTTTCAAAAAAATCCCAGTAAATTACAACTCAAAGTGGAAGTAACAGGAAATATGTTTAAGAAATTTTCATACATAGAAATTCGAGTTTTAAACAAACATTCTTATTATTTTCAACAAAATAGTTTAAACTTATAATTAAATAAAAATAGTATTTTTATTTAATTAAATAAAGGAAAGTGAATCAGGATCGAGAAAGGCAGTTCGTCGGGAACTAGAACTAAAATACAGAAGTTGTATTCTGAGATGAAATTGCAAATTTATTAGGATAAATCTTCTGACACGGTGATATATCAGCTTACAAATTTTAAATTTGATTTTGGTTTAAGGTAATAAAATAAGAATGTTTTATTTACACCAAAAATTTCCAACAATAAATCTAAGACCCTTGCCACAACATAAGCAATATTGTACTGTTCTGAAATAATGAATATGAACTGTATATTTTATCTGTTGAGTTTAATAATTTAAAAGAGGATGTTCGTTAATCATTTCAAAGGGACCGAAATCCATATTTCACTTTGAATTGATTATACACTGTACGTCGGGTGTTTAAAGTTGAAGACGACGTTATGCAAGGACTATTTTAAATAGTACCTTCGGTTTGTTCAAACCCAGAACAACTTGTATAGACGAGTGTCCGACAAAGTAATTCCAACTGGTCACGTACGTTGATCTTTTCAAATGTAATTATATGGTGGCAGCGGAATTCGTGTCTCTCGCCGTATACCTATAATCTATTTTTGAGGAAATCAATTAGTGATCGGGAGGTCTGGACAATGTGGCACTCAAAGAAATAAACCAGAGTTGATGACGTAAATCTAGCCTCAAGCCTCACACCCAGGAAATGACAAAAATCGGGCAGGCAGCATGGCTATGTGGGTCGCTCCCATTAGGGTGTAGTATCACCTATCTAGAGAAACTCCTATTGTTTTCTTAACCTATCGATTCTGCCCATTCGGGGATGGTTACCGTACACAACCATCGGTGATATACACTCGATACACTCAAGAGAAATGAGTGGTCGGTCATGTGAGGACCGGGTTGCAAGACGTTCTTGTGAACCCAGATGTATTTGCCTCTAGAGATACATCATCGGGAGGTAGTCCTATACCTTGTCATAAGTTGGTAAACCAATTTCCTTAAGTACCAAGCAGGTTTTGTTTGTATACTATATCGGAAAATGTGAGATGCAAGCATTTTCCCTAGATTCTAATTTATTTGTGAGGAATCAAATGAACTATTGTGAAAGATAACGGGATAAAGTATACAAAAGATGTTTCCTTTAAACTATTTTAAACTGTTTACTCATACCAGTCCCCTGACTGACCCGGAGTTTATTTTCTGTGTTTTCCCTTAAACTCTTGGGTATTCATAACACTTGTTATGAATAGACAAGTGAATCAGGATGTAGAAACTTATGAAGCTGAATGAAGATTATCAGTGTGCTGGTCTACCTACCTTACCTATTGTATAATTATAAGTTTGCAAGTCAGTAGTGAATGTTATGTATAATTACTGATGTACTAGAATGGGTTGTATTACTAGTCATATGATGTTCTGTTGTATCCTGTACTATTGTGTAATATATAAAGTATTATCTTTTTGTGAAAATTCCGCTGTGAGATTCTGATGTTCTGTGATTATATCTTCTATCTATTCTTATTTCTTAATAATGGCACGACTTCCGATGTGTTCGAAAGTTGGGCTGTTACAGTTGGTATCAGAGCTTAGGTTTTAGATTACCTAGTCTTTAGGTGAGTGTGAGAGAGCGTATTTTTTATATCAAATTTAAAATGAACCTAACACAACTTGGATGCTATAACTAGGTCAGTTATACCCTATCAAGTCCTGTTTGACAACCTGTTATATACAGGTGATCAAAATGAGTACCCGTGCACGAAGAGGTCGAGCTAGGGGATCTTCCACAGTTACTGGTCGTACTGCTGGATCCCAAGACCAAGGAAAGACAGTAGAGGAAGTTGCACAAGTTCAACAGGATAAGAGCTTTGCGACTATTTGTAAGGAGTATACGACTCTGGGAGGAAAGGTTTTCAAGGGAACAGAGTCTTTTACTGAAGTGCAAGCCTGGATGAGGTCTTGTGAAAGAATTTTCAAAGGGCTGAAGTTGAATGACGATCAGAAGCGTCTTTTGGCATCATGGCCACTTCAAGAGGCGACTGCGATTTGGTGGGACGCTCAAACTGCTAACGTTCCTGAGGAAAGTTTTACTTGGAACAAATTCAAAGATGCATTTGAAGCTCAATTTCTGCCTGCTGCTGGAAAGACGAGGATGTATAAAGATTTTATCGATCTCAAGCAGGGAAATATGAAAGTATCAGAATATGAGAACAAATTCAACTCGCTCTCTTGTTTCGGCCCAGAACTGATCAACACTTCGCTTAAGAAGAATGAAATGTTCATAGCAGGATTAAAGGATAGCCTACAAGTTCAGATGATTGGACATCTAAAACTTCCATTCGTTGATCTAGTGGATATGGCTGTTCGTTATGAGGCACTGGAGAATAAGAAGCCAGTTGCTAAAGCTGCACAAACAGGAGGGACTAGTGGAGAGAATCCAAATAAGAGGAAGTTCAATCCAAACTGGAACAACAACAATAAGGGTGTACCTAAGATGGGAGAAAAAGCTAAGGAGAGGTTCAAAGACACCAAATGTCATAACTGCTTGCAGAAAGGACACATTGCCAAATTCTGCACAAAACCAGCAGCAAAGAAGCCACAGCAAAACCAGCAACAACAACCACCTCACCAACAGCAGCAGAAACAACAGCAAGGCCCTAGACATGCAATGGTGATGAAGAATCTGCGCTTCAATTTTCATCAGCCCGGGCACTTGGTTAAAGACTGTCCACTCATGAAGAGGGCACAACAACCCAAGGTGTATGCTATCAAAAGCGAACCATCAACTTCCCAAGATGTGAAAGGCAAGGGAGTTCTCGAAGGTACTTTAGATTTAAATGGCATTGATGTTCGTGTTTTATTTGACACTGGCGCCTCAAATAGTTTCATTTCCTCTAGCACAGTAGGAAAATTCCGTTTTACTCCAAAAAATTCCCCGAACCCAATTTGCATAACTAATCCTATCGGCGGGAAAACTGAGTTAAAAATGTATTGCGATAATGTGGCACTTTCGTACCTTTCTCATTCCTTTCCCTTCGATTTCTACGTTTTGGATTTCAAAGGATTTAATTTTATACTTGGAATAGACTGGTTAAGTAAATTCCAAGCTGAGATTAAATGCGATAAGGAGATCGTGACTTTGATAACCAATATTGGGAGCAAAGCTAGGGTACCGTGTGGAAAACCCGGTATTCATATGTGTAGTTTCCTATATGCTTTGGAGGCACCACAAGAGAATTTGGAGACGTTAGAGGTGGTTAGAGATTTTTCAGACGTGTTTGAAGAAGTTAAGAGTTTACCCCCACACCGTGAGATAGAGTTTCGCATCGATCTGATTCCAGGAGCCAGACCCATTGTTCAGCCAAAAAGACGAATGGCACCAAAGGAAGTGGTGGAACTTGAGAAGCAAACCCAAGATTTACTGACCAGAGGATTGATCAGGCCAAGTTTTTCAAGTTGGGGTTCAGTTGTAGTTTTTGTGGCTAAGTCTGATGGATCACTAAGGCTGTGTGTCGACTACAGGGAGTTAATTAAAGTGACCATCAGGAACAAGTATCCTTTGCCGCGGATTGACGATCTTTTTGATCAGTTAAATGGAGCTACGGTGTTTTCTCAAATGGATCTTGCTACAGGATTCCATCAGTTAAGGATCGCCAAAGATAGTATTCCTTTAACTGCTTTCAGAGGACCGGATTTCTTTTATGAATGGTTTGTTATGCCATTCGGTTTAACCAACGCACCTGCATACTTTGTGGACCTGATGAATCGTGTCTTTCGAAAGATTCTGAATAAGTTCGTCTTGGTTTTCATTGACGATATCTTAATCTTTTCAAAGACAGAAGAAGAACACATATATCATCTTAAAGTGGTATTGGAGACTCTGAGGACGAATGTTTTGAAGGCAAAGTTTTCTAAATGTCACTTCTGGCAATCTGAAGTTAGATTTTTGGGGCACATTGTAAATGGAGATGGTATTTCTGTAGACCCGATCAAGGTTGAGGCAGTACAACAATGGAAGCAACCCAGAACACCAACGGAGGTCCGTAGTTTCTTGGGATTAGCCGGGTATTATCGAAGGTTTATCCAAGATTATTCCAAGATCTCTTCTCATCTGACTAAGCTGACTAAGAAGGGTGAGAAATTTATATGGACTCCGAAGTGTGAAGAATCCTTCAAGGAGTTGAAGAAGAAGTTGACAGAAGCACCAGTTCTTGCTGTTCCCGATGGGAAAAGTAAATTTGAGGTTTATACTGATGCTTGTAGAGTAGGACTCGGTGCAGTACTAATGCAGAATGGACGTGTGGTTGCATATGCTAGTAGACAATTAAAGATTCATGAAAAGAATTATGCTACACACGATTTAGAGTTATTGGCAGTTGTCTTTGCATTAAAAATGTGGAGGCATTACCTGTTGGGAGGGAAGTTCGAACTTTTCACGGATCACAAACCACTCAAATATCTCTTTTCTCAAAACGATCTAAACCTGAGGCAACAGAGATGGTTGGAGTTCCTTGCGTCATATGATTTAGATATTATCTATACGCCAGGGAAAGCAAATGTCGTAGCAGACGCCCTAAGCAGAAATGCGATCTTATCTCTTCTGGAAGCTACCCCAGCACTTCAAGGAAGGATCATGGCGAATCAACGAAGGGATGAGAATCTGGAGAAATTAATCCAAGGAGTAATAAAAGGAGGTGAGTCAGATTTTGAATTTGATAGCCTAGGTATCCTCAGGATCAATGGGAGACTGTGTGTTCCAAATGTGGATGGACTAAGGCAAGTGGTTTTGGCAGAATGCCATAAATCAAAGCTGAGCATTCATCCAGGAGTACACAAGATGTATAGGGATATGAGACGAGTATTTTGGTGGCCTGGAATGAAGGGTGATATTATAGCTTATGTGAATCAGTGTCTATGCTGCCAGCAGGTAAAAGGTGATAACTAGAAGACAGCAGGGCTACTGAAACCTTTGGAGATTCCTACCTAGAAGTGGGAAATGATATCAATGGATTTCGTCGATGGTTTGCCCAAGACCAGGAATGTTGTATGAAGGAGTTTGTGTGATAATTGATCGACTGACGAAGAGTGCACATTTCATTCCAGTGAAACCAACCCGGACTGCAGCTTCGTTGGCCGAGAGCTTTATAAGGGAGATTGTGCGATTACATGGAGACCCGGTGAGTATTATAAGTGATAGAAATCCTATTTTTACCATCAAATTCTGGGAGGCACTCCAAACAACTTTGGGGACCAAGCTGAACTTAAGTACTGCTTATCATCCCCAAACGGATGGCCAGACAAAAAGGGTAAACAGGATTTTGGAAGATCTTTTGAGAGCGTGTATTCTGGACTTTGGAGGATCATCGGAGGATCACCTACATCTAGTGGAATTCTCCTACAATAACAGCTATCAGGTGAGTATAGGCATGGCACCATATGAAGCTCTCTATGGAAAACCGTGCAGGTCACCGACTTGTTGGGTAGAGTCCGGAAATAAGCTGGTTCTCAGACCAGATTTGATTCGAGAAGCAACCGAGAAGGCTGAGTTAGTTAAAAGGCGAATGAAGGAGGCCCAGGATCGACAGAAAAGCTATGCGGACCAAAGACGAAGGGATCTGAACTTTTCTGTTGGAGATTTTGTGTTTGTGAAGATTTCACCGATCAAGGGAACAATCAGATTTGGAAAGACATGGAAGTTAGCTCCACGATATGTAGGACCTTTCCGTGTTCTTGAGAAGGTTGGATCTCTTGCTTATCGGGTGGAATTACCAGAAAGGATGGCTGGAATTCATAATGTTTTCCATGTGTCTCATCTTCGCAAGTGTATGCACGACCCGTCTTTGATTCTAGAGCCATCGGTTCAAGAGGATTTGGAGATTGAACCAAACTTGACGGTAGTTAGATGTCCGGTCTATGTAGTAGACAAGGAAGAGAAGCAACTCCGGAGTAAGGTCGTGAAACTGCTCAAGATACAGTGGAGTGAGAACCCATATGACTGTACTTGGGAGACGGAGAAGCATATCAAGGAGTTTTATCTGGATTTTGTGGTGGACTAGATGTTTATGTATGATTTTGGATATATGCTATGTATGATGGTATTGTATGACTTGTATGGCTTGTATGGATGTACCTTCTGACTGAAAATGGAATTTTGGGTTTTTATCGATATGGATTGTAGATGTTATGAGGATTCAGCATTCATAGGACTTATGAACTCTTTCAGTTTACTATCACTTGTACAGAAATCTGTCTTTGTTTCATTTCCAGATGTCGCCAGTATTTAAGAGAACAGCTAGAAAGTGGATGACCCCACTCCAGAAGCCGAGGATGTACACTAGTATTAGTATCCAGGAGCTGACAGGTTCCCAGGATCATGTGGATGAGAGGAGGTATGTCGACTCTGAGGAGTCAGGCATTTACCAGAGGGAGCCCTCGTATGATGAGGACAGTAGTAGGGACGTACCACAGGAGGCGGACCAGGACGATGAGGACCATCAGGGAGAATATTACATAGGTAAGGGGGCAGGTGATGGTGATGATAGTGGGGATAGTGATGAAGAGGGTGATGATGGCGATGACAGGGATGATATGGATGATAGTGAGCCTGAGGAGGAGGACCCGGACGAGGATGATCCTGTGGAGGACGACCCTGAGGATGATCCGACAGAGGAGGATCCGGAGGAGGATCCAGACCAGGAGCCAGAGGAGGATTTGCCACTAGAGGATATCCCACTAGCATAGCCTCAGCCTGAGGAGGCTACCCCACTCGCACAGCCAGAGATGGAGCCACGGGTTCAGGCACCACCACCTCCTATGGACGGACAGTTGCTTGCACTATTAGAGCAGTTGGCTCAGGAGATGTCGGAGTATCTGGCAAATAGAGGACAGATGGTGTAACACCCCACCTCCGCCAATGCCACTCTTGCAAGCACACTAGCTTTGGAGGGGCGTTAAACAAGGTAAACATGCATGCAGATATCACACGACAGAACATATAAGTAAAAACAGAGTAAATAAAGCAGTGGATAAAACTAACATTTCAAAACCATAGTCAAGTTACATCAAAGTACTTGGTCATTATTTTCCCACAAAACAAAGTCTAGAACATAAACTGAAAACTGGAAAGAAAACATAAAGTAACTATCCCCAAAGTAGAATAAAGCCATAGCATGCTCAAGTCCAAACCGTACATGAGCTATCCAGAAAAGCAGCTAAAGATCCAAGCTAGGTACTAGTGTTCCCACCCTGTAAACCTGGGGGGGGGGGGGGGGAACGGAAGAAAAGAGGCGAAAGAAAACGGGTCAGTCAAAAAGACTAGTAAGTCCTACCTACTATTAGTATAAAAACTAGTAAAGTTAACTGGACATGTAAAATAGAGATGAAACATAGGATGATAACTGGCATGGTGAGAAGTTAACAAGATAGATCAAGTGTGGCATCGCATATACAAGGTTAGGTTGCACCAAGTGGGTACTAGTATTCCAATCCATGTCAAGTATAAACAAGAAATGATCCCTTGGCCCAAAGCTGGCCCAATATCATGAGGTGACCTAAATCAAGGTCCAACTACTCGGTTTAGTCGATCGGCTCCCTATAAGCCTAACTCGTCGTGTATCGGTGTCATACGGCTTAATCGTGGATTGTAGTTAACTGTGCAAGGTCCACCCCAGGGTGTATCCAGACCTAAGGTGTAAACCACAGACACATTTCAAGCACGCACAGTCTAAACCTACTGGTGCCCATGTTCAACTCCGGACTTAATGTGCACGACCATGGTCCGTCTGAACAACCAGTGCACCCTTCAGCCGTCTCTTTTGGTCTCCTACAATCAGTTCAGTAATCGTGCCCCACCCTAGCCTAGTCCAGGGTACCCATGATACTTCCAAGTTGGTTACTGCTGAAAAGGACCACGTAACTAGGATTTCAAGAGGGTTAAGTGTGGTTAACCCTATCCTAACCATGTATTGAGTTGGTCAAGTGTATTCAAGCAGTTCATGACTTAACCCTATCAATACATCGGGTTTAATTGGTTAAGTATTCAAGTAATTCCATGTCTTAACCCTACCAATCCATCGTGTTTAATTGGTTAAGTATATTCAAGTAGTCCATGACTTAACCCTACCAATCCATCGTGTTTAATTGGTTAAGTATATTCAAGTAGTCCATGACTTAACCCTATCATGTGGCATTAATTAATTTAATGCACCCAACCTCTCACATTAGACCTTGTTGTGGTTACTAGTTAAGCCGGGCGGGTCCGGGTAGCTTTACATCACGACCTAGTCTAACCTCGGGTTTTAAGTGCAATATGACCAACTACTCACATTGGGTCCTATTGTTTGTAGCCACTAGTTAAGCCGGTCGGTTACGGGTAGTTTTATGCTACAAACTCAACCCAACCTCGAGTTGGCCACTTTCATGTTTTCTACATGTCATGTCCACGTTCGTGTTTTCAAGCATAAACACATGTCAAACTTTCATGTCATATTTTCAAGTCATGTTTTCATGTTATTTAAGTTTGCCCAACTACCCATAACGTATTCCCATCGCACGTAAATTCGCATCAACGCAAATAGATCAAAGAGGGAACATAACAATATGACAAGGTGGGCATAAGGTGGCAAAGCCTATCACAAGTCAAACATGGTGATATTTGAGGCCAAAAGGGGTTCAACATACTTAGCATATGGCCTCAACATGTATGATAGCATAAAAGGTGTCTTGGCCTCAAACATATCAAATAGCATAAGGGTGATTTGGCCACTAGCATGCGCAATAGCATAAGGGTGATTTGGCCACAAGCATGCATAATATCATTAGGGTGGTTTGGCCACAAGCATAATAAGGAACATGAGGGGTTAAGGTTTTGCCACAAGTTAAACATGGTGGCATATGAGGCAAATGTGTTCATAAACTTGCATATTACATTATAAGCCTCAAAACATGCATGATATCAACTTTAGCATAATAGGTGAAACTTGGCCATAAATGACATAGGTTGATAGCTAGTGATTCGCATATAACATCATATGCAAGATAACATAAGGGTTATGAGAGTTTCTATGTTGCTTTATGCAACATTTCAAATCAAAGCTCATAGCTTTCTATGCACAAAGTCAAGGTGATAGCTTTACAAACATGCATAGAATAAATCTATGCATAACATGATAGAATCGAAGCTCATGGCTTTCTATGCACAAAGTCAAGGTGATAGCTTTACAAACATGCATAGAATAAATCTATGCATAACATGATAGAATCAAAGCACAAATCATACTTAGGCCCAAAATCAAACTTGCAACATGTCATATTTAACTTTATAGTTAGAATCTAAGAGTAGTATAGGGCTTACAATGCTATGAAGACTTATAAAATAAAATAAGATTGAGACGAAGCCACGCTAGCAACACTAAAAGCCCCAAATGAATATAAGCTCCAAGTTGTCTTGAGAAACAAGAAGCTCCTTTGATTTGTATGAAGAAAGATCCTTATTTTGATGAAGAAAGGTGGCTCTTTTACTAGCTTAGGACACTCAAATTTTCATGAAGAGGATGAAGGCCATGTTATGAAGATGGAGGCCATGATCAAGAAACATTTTGGCATAGTTTAGTTGTAGGATTGATTTATGATGATTTAGGCTAGGTATTAGGGTCTTTTTATAGAGTTTAGGACTAGTTTTAGCCATATGATTAACCCTAAATCAAATCTGAGCCATCAAATCACGTCACTAGCCAACAAAACAGGTCCAAACAGCCCAACTAAGTGCACCAGGCCGACCTGGCCGACCAGGGAGGTCGACCCCCAGGTCGACTCTAGTGTCGACCTGGTTGGGGGGAGGTCGACCCTAGTGTCGACCCCCCTGTCGACCTGTCTGGGCGGGAATTTTCCCGCCCAGTCTGTTTTGGCTAAATTTGAATTCTAAATTCAAATTTGAACTGTTTTTGAACTTGAAATTTTCTGAAAACTTTGACGGGCCATAACTTGGTCATACGGACTCCGATTTTCGAAAACTCGGACTCTATTTCGCGTATTTTTCCGAGACGAACGCAATGGCACAGCCCGTTTCCCTTGATTCAGATTTTAACATTAAATTCTGCCTTGATTTATGTTATAACATGTTATTCAAAAATACGGGTTGTTACATCCTCCCCACCTTAAAGGATTTCGTCCCCGAAATCTTCAAGTTAGGAAGAACGTATCCTACCATCCATCATCCATCTACTCAAACCATCATCCACAAGTAATCATTGTCCTTAAAAGATTTCTAATGCTGTATGAACATATGCAAAGGTGTGTGTGTATATGTACTTATCTAATGCGAAAATCAGGCGGTTACTGATTCAGTAAACCTCCTTAATGCAAAATATGTTAGTGTAATGAGTCCATATGTATGCGAATCCCTAACATAACTTATAGTCTCTACATTAGTGCACATAACATCCATCCATATGCAACATCCATGTGATAGCATACAAGTTTCATCCCTGAATAAGCATAAACACTCATGCATATGTGGTATGAAAGTGTGTGAGCCGATCTTAGTGCCTAACGTGTATCATGCATCCACGAATATCCACTTGCAAACACTTGCAACCACTGGCAAACATCAAGCATAACATGTTTCAAATACATGTTTCAACCAAGGGTTTCTTCCTAAGGTTCTCATGACAAGATTTACGAAACAAGATAAACTAGATAAACATGGATAGCAAAAGAAAGATATGCCAACTAGGAAAAGAGATTGAAAAAGTACCCTAAAAAAGAAATGGATAAAGCCCACGCATCTTCTCCTCAGTTTCCCAAGTAGTGTCTTCCTCTGCTTCACTCCATTGCACCTTAACAAGCTTAACTTCTTTGCTTCTTGGCTTCTTTGTCTCTGTTTCCATGATACGAATCGGAGATCGTCTCAAGGTTGCCTCTTTCTCCACCCCCATGTCTTCAAGAATGCTAGGTTCAACCACCTCAGCGGACTCATGTAGGCACTTTCGGAGATGAGAGACATGAAAGACATTATGTACTCCGGCCAGCTTCTCGGGCAATTCCACCTTATAAGCCATCTTCCCAATTCTTTCTATGATAGGGAAGGGTCCTACGAACCTTGGTGCCAGCTTCCCCACTGCTCCAAAACGAACCACATTACGCAAAGGAGAAACCTTCACGAAAACCATATCTCCAACTTCGAATTCCAAATCTGTCCTTCGCTTGTCAGCATAGGATTTTTGTCTGTCTTGGGCCGCTTTCATCCGTCTTCTCACCAATTCAACTTTCTCGGATGTGTCCCGTATCATATTGGGCCCAAGTATAAGCCTATCCGTTGTCTCCCACCAACATGTTGGCGACTTGCACGGTCTCCCATACAAAGCTTCAAATGGTGCCATCCCTATGCTTGCTTGTTAAGCAAACTCTACAAGAGGAAGGTGATCTTCCCAAGTACCACCAAAGTCAAGAATGCATAGCCTCAACAGATCTTCTAGTACCCTATTCACCCTCTCGGTTTGGCCATCCGTCTGGGGATGATAGGCTGTACTTAGATTCAATCGCGTACCCATCGCTTCTTGCAAACTATTCTAGAACTGGATGGTGAAGATTTGGGTCACGACCGCTAACTATGCTGGAAGGAACTCCATGCAATCGCACTATCTCTCGAAGATAAACAGGTGCTAAACCTGATACAGTCCTCTTGTTCTTTACTGGAATGAAATGGGTGCTCTTCATAAGTCTATCAACTATGACCCATATCCCATAAAGCCCAAATAGTTTGGTCATCTTAATGGACATCTTCACCCCAACTATAAATCACAAACTGGCGAGTCATTCTCCTTATGGGGTTTGCAACAGAACTAAGATTGAGAATAGGACTGAGAGGATATCCTTAAAAGATAGCATGCGAGTAAGTTCTACAGAATAATAGGGATCAAGGATATATTCATTAAAAAGAGATATGATGCGTGTATCTGGCCTTCAATCTTCTAAGCCGCATTTTCTTGTACTTAATCCCATCGTGCCTTGACCGTCTTTTAACTCCACAATTTCGTAGCTCTTAATTCTTATTTCCAAAATATGAGTTAGAACTCATTTCACTGTAGCCTCTCGTTCCACTTCCACTTATTCTTTTCCTAAAAATACTTGGCTACAACTGCGTGCTCATGCTTCATGCAAGCTTTACAAAATTCGTTAGTGAATCCTGGATCTCGTTTACATACCATATGGTATTCCACGCAGAAAAACCATCCCTTGAAAACAAATGCCACTCCACGTTGCCAAATGTTCTTACTAGGGTGATTTCTATAACCCATGCTTAAGCGGAATGGACTATCCGCCTTAGTGGCGAACACTACTCGATTGGATTACAAATTTCCAATAAAAGCGCTAAGGGATTCTAGATAACTAATCATGACGGAACCCTAAAGGTCACACGATATTTTCGAGGATATTACCGAGGCGAGTCATGAGCCTCGTAACCCTATGTTCAAAGTCAAGAATGGCTCCCTAGCTGGACAACTAACCCATGCCCAAAATCAACCCGTATCCCATAAACCTGAGAACATAAGCATTACACATGAATTCTATGCTCAAGATAGAGATTTTCAAATCCATACAAATCGCAGATAGATGGGCGGAACCCCCAATTGGATTTGAAACACTAACGGGACCTCAACTAGACTAGTACTTAGGTGCAAACTTTCAACAGGATCAGAAATAAAACTATGTGATGCGCCAAAATCAAACAAGGTACGAACAGGGAAATCAGAAATGTAAACATGAATTTCTATAGAAACACTACCTCGATCAAAAGCTGGAAGAGCGAGGAGAGCCTGCAACTGCCCTCCAGAGGGTCCCGCTCGTTGAGCTTGCCTTTGCCCTTGTCCTCGCTTTTTCGGGCAATCCTTACTATAGTGTCCAGACTCTCCACAATGAAAGCATTCTCCCATCTTCCTTTTCTTCTTCCTACAGTCTTTGGCTATGTGCCCAGTAATCCCACAGAAGTTGCACTTCCTCCTTTCTCTTGACTTGTTGTCCCTGCTGTTGTTGTTCTTGCCTCCTTTTCCGGAATCTACCTTCTTGCCTTGGGACTCATTTGCCTTGACCTCCTTCTTGCCACTCTTATCTTCTTCTTGAAGCAGGGCCATATTTACCAAACTCTCGAAGGTCGCCCCCATGGGTATATGAGACATGGCCAAACCGCGCAATGGCTCATTCAATCCTAGAGCAAAGCGTAGGGCCTTTTTCTAAGCTGTGTTAACCAAGTCTAGACCGAACCAAGCAAGTTGATTAAACGTAACCACGTATTCCCTAACTGTCATGTCCCCTTGCTTTAGTGATAGGAACCTCTCCATATGAAGGTTCTCCTCTGTCGATGATAGGAACCTCAGTCCAAACCTTTTCCTAAAGTCATCCCAAGTCTGAATTGGTCTAGTAGTGGTGGTGACTACCCACCAATATGCAGCTTCCCCTTTCAACAGCCATACCGCTAACAGAACTTTCCTACGGTCTTCTATATCAAAGATAGCAAAGAGGTCTTCAGTTTCCCTCAACCAGTTTCTTTCCTCAACAAAAGTCTCCGTCCCGACAAAATTCTTGCCACCCATCGCCTTAAAGTCCTTGCAAATCTTTGCGAAATACTCTTGCGGATGCTGAGGAGGAGGAGGAGGAACCTCAGCTACGGGAGGAGGAGAAATGTTAGCCACGGGGGAAGGAGGAGGAATGTTCGCGGGGCCGGCTTCATTCGCCCTGGCCTCCATGTACCTTCTAAACCAAATAGGTACTGGTACGCCCTCCAGAATGGCAAAATTATCGGCCATACTGAAACGAAGAAAAAGATAGATTGAGAACGAGGAAACAAAGGATAGTGCTAATGGCTTTTGGGGAATAGCCTTTTAAAATAAACTAGACTTTTCTTGGAAAATACTTAACTGATTTTGAAAATAGTTTTTCAAAAGGTAAGTTTTAAAAACCTTTTGCTCAAATCTTGTAAACCTTATGCTCTGATACCAAATGTAACACCCCACCTCCGCCAATGCCACTCTTGCAAGCACACTAGCTTTGGAGGGGCGTTAAACAAGGTAAACATGCATGCAGATATCACAAGACAGAACATATAAGTAAAAACAGAGTAAACAAAGCAGCGGATAAAACTAACATTTCAAAACCATAGTCAAGTTACATCAAAGTACTTGGTCATTATTTTCCCACAAAACAAAGTCTAGAACATAAACTGAAAACTGGAAAGAAAACATAAAGTAACTATCCCCAAAGTAGAATAAAGCCATAGCATGCTCAAGTCCAAACCGTACATGAGCTATCCAGAAAAGCAGCTAAAGATCCAAGCTACGTACTAGTGTTCCCACCCTGTAAACCGGGGGGGGGGGGGGGGGGGGAAGGGGGGAACGGAAGAAAAGAGGCGAAAGAAAACGGGTCAGTCAAAAAGACTGGTAAGTCCTACCTACTATTAGTATAAAAACTAGTAAAGTTATCTGGACATGTAAAATAGAGATGAAACATAGGATGATAACTGGCATGGTGAGAAGTTAACAAGATAGATCAAGTGTGGCATCGCATATACAAGGTTAGGTTGCACCAAGTGGGTACTAGTATTCCAATCCATGTCAAGTATAAACAAGAAATGATCCCTTGGCCCAAAGCTGGCCCAATATCATGAGGTGACCTAAATCAAGGTCCAACTACTCGGTCTAATCGATCGGCTCCCTATAAGCCTAACTCGTCGTGTATCGGTGTCATACGGCTTAATCGTGGATTGTAGTTAACTGTGCAAGGTCCACCCCAGGGTGTATCCAGCCCTAAGGTGTAAACCACAGACACATTTCAAGCACGCACAGTCTAAACCTACTGGTGCCCATGTTCAACTCCGGACTTAATGTGCACGACCATGGTCCGCCTGAACAACCGGTGCACCCTTCAGCCGTCTCTTTTGGTCTCCTACAATCAGTTCAGTAATCGTGCCCCACCCTAGCCTAGTCCAGGGTACCCATGATACTTCCAAGTTGGTTACTGCTAAAAAGGACCACGTAACTAGGATTTCAAGAGGGTTAAGTGTGGTTAATCCTATCCTAACCATGTATTGAGTTGGTCAAGTGTATTCAAGCAGTTCATGACTTAACCCTATCAATACATCGGGTTTAATTGGTTAAGTATTCAAGTAATTCCTGTCTTAACCCTACCAATCCATCGTGTTTAATTGGTTAAGTATATTCAAGTAGTCCATGACTTAGCCCTACCAATCCATTGTGTTTAAATGGTTAAGTATATTCAAGTAGTCCATGACTTAACCCTATCATGTGGCATTAATTAATTTAATGCACCCAACCTCTCACATTAGACCTTGTTGTGGTTACTAGTTAAGCCGGGCGGGTCCGGGTAGCTTTACATCACGACCTAGTCTAACCTCGGGTTTTAAGTGCAATATGACCAACTACTCACATTGGGTCCTTTTGTTTGTAGCCACTAGTTAAGCCGGTCGGTTCCGGGTAGATTTATGCTACAAACTCAACCCAACCTCGAGTTGGCCACTTTCATGTTTTCTACATGTCATGTCCACGTTCGTGTTTTCAAGCATAAACACATGTCAAACTTTCATGACATATTTTCAAGTCATGTTTTCATGTTATTTAAGTTTGCCTAACTACCCATAACGTATTCCCATCGCACGTAAATTCGCATCAACGCAAATAGATCAAAGAGGGAACATAACAATATGACAAGGTGGGCATAAGGTGGCAAAGCCTATCACAAGTCAAACATGGTGATATTTGAGGCCAAAAGGGGTTCAACATACTTAGCATATGGCCTCAACATGTATGATATCATAAAAGGTGTCTTGGCCTCAAACATATCAAATAGCATGAGGGTGATTTGGCCACTAGCATGCGTAATAGAATAAGGGTGATTTGGCCACAAGCATGCATAATATCATTAGGGTGGTTTGGCCACAAGCATATTAAGGAACATGAGGGGTTAAGGTTTTGCCACAAGTTAAACATGGTGGCATATGAGGCAAATGTGTTCATAAACTTGCATATTACATTATAAGCCTCAAAACATGCATGATATCAACATTAGCATAATAGGTGAAACATGGCCATAAATGACATAGGATGATAGCTAGTGATTCGCATATAACATCATATGCAAGATAACATAAGGGTTATGAGAGTTTCTATGTTGCTTTATGCAACATTTCAAATCAAATCTCATAGCTTTCTATGCACAAAGTCAATGTGATAGCTTTACAAACATGCATATAATAAATCTATGCATAACATGATAGAATCAAAGCTCATGGCTTTCTATGCACAAAGTCAAGGTGATAGCTTTACAAACATGCATAGAATAAATCTATGCATAACATGATAGAATCAAAGCACAAATCATACTTAGGCCCAAACTCAAACTTGCAACATGTCATATTTAACTTCATAGTTAGAATCTAAGAGTAGTATAGGGCTTACAATGCTATGAAGACTTATAAAATTAAATAAGATTGAGACGAAGCCACGCTAGCAACACTAGAAGCCCCAAATGAATATAAGCTCCAAGTTGTCTTGAGAAACAAGAAGCTCCTTTGATTTGTATGAAGAAAGATCCTTATTTTGATGAAGAAAGGTGGCTCTTTTACTAGCTTAGGACACTCAAATTTTCATGAAGAGGATGGAGGCCATGTTATGAAGATGGAGGCCATGATCAATAAACATTTTGGCATAGTTTAGTTGTAGGATTGATTTATGATGATTTAGGCTAGGTATTAGGGTCTTTTTTATAGAGTTTAGGATTAGTTTTAGCCATAGGATTAACCCTAAATCAAATCTGAGCCATCAAATCACGTCACTAGCCAACAAAACAGGTCCAAACAGCCCAACTAAGTGCACCAGGCCGACCTGGCCGACCAGGGAGGTCGACCCCCAGGTCGACTCTAGTGTCGACCTGGTTGGGGGGAGGTCGACCCTAGTGTCGACCCCCCGGTCGACCTGTCTGGGCGGGAATTTTCCCGCCCAGTCTGTTTTGGCTGAATTTGAATTCTAAATTCAAATTTGAACTGTTTTTGAACTTGAAATTTTCTGAAAACTTTGACGGACCATAACTTGGTCATACGGACTCCGATTTTCGAAAACTCGGACTCTATTTCGCGTATTTTTCCGAGACGAACGCAATGGCATAGCCTGTTTCCCTTGATTCAGATTTTAACATTAAATTCTGCCTTGATTTATGTTATAACATGTTATTCAAAAATTCGGGTTGTTACAGATGGGGCCACAGATGGATCATGATATGGGGATACCCATAGATGATGATATGGATTTTGCTTACCCAGATATGATGTTACATCCGCCTTCGCCTATTGAGGTCATAGAGCTATCCGACGACGATATTCCGGAGGAGGTTGAGGAGCCGATAGAGGTGATCGAGATATCCGATAGTGAGGAGGTGATTAGCATCTCAGACAGCGAGGACGTGATCTGTATTTCTGATGACGTGGATGTTGTTACCATCTCGGATGATGACGAGATGATAGTTATTTCTGATGACGAGGACGTCATCAAGATTAGCAATGGGTCCGAGTAGGCAGACAGTTTGGACGGTATTGTACATAGTAGTAGTAGTATGACGTGTATGTACATTATAGTAGTACTTGTATTTTGCTGTAGTCTATAACTTGATATTAGTCGAGTATAGTACGTGTATTTTGCTGTAGACCGTCTGACATATGGTATGATATATATGACTTTTTGTTTATCTTCTGTTTACAAATTTCGGGGACGAAATTTTATAAGGGGGGTGGATTGTAATGACCCGGGTTTTCACTCAATCTAAAATTTCATATATTTATTTAATTAGGAGTATTTATGAGCAAACAAAAATTTTAACCAAGTATTTAAATCCAATCTAGAGTAAAACTTGTTTTCTTTTGTATATAATATTTTAATAATGAAAAATTTACATTTTTGTTAAAAAAACAAGTTGACATAGCATGTTAACTAAAAATCATGATTTTACAGAAAATAGTTGTTTATTTTTCAAAAAAAAAGACCTTAAATCATTATCTAGCAAAATTCATGTGTAGAAAACATATTTAAAATATTTCCAAACATGATGTAGACATTCCATTTGGTGCTAGAATCACGTATACATGAAATATTTAATGACTTAGATTTGAAATATTGCAATTGTCAAATCCTTTCAAACTCATGTAAGCATAAGGAGGATTTTTGCTTATATTTATGCATTTAAAATAAAAAAATCAAGTATTGTCAAATTGTCTTGTAAAATCATGTTTGCTACCATCATCTACATATAGATATGATGTCTACTAAAATCTCATGAAAACCCTTTTGCATGTTGCATAAAAATGAGAGCATATAGTGTAAAATTTCTATCACTTCATGAGATCACTTCATCATGCTAAGATTTCCAAAGCAAGGATCTTGCTCACGACATGATCATTGTGGAGCCAAGGAAATTTCAGTTTTTGTCTTTTCTTTTCTTCCTTTCCAAAGAGATTTCTGAAATCTTCTTCTTGTTGCATTTTTCAAAACCATAGCCAACTTGTCAAATTAAAACCATACCTCAAAAGATTGATGAAATCACATACATGCACCATCATCTTGGGTACCAAAGACTAAGGTTGAATCAGGGATATTACTAGGGATTTTCTATGTGTTTTCATCTCACATGAATGGATTTTTCTTGTACTAAATTTCAGATTTTGTTTACACTTGCAAGGCAAGTTGTTATTTAAAGATATTTGCATATAAAATCTTAATTGGTCATGTGAAAATTTAGCTTTGAAAGCTCAGAAAAACTGAATATATTCGGTACAGAAAAGATCTAAACAAATGTATGAATCAGAAGAGAGGAATGGTAGAGAAGAGCTTTGTACAAAGAGCATTTAATGCCAAAGGTTGTAGACCAATAGGAGGGGGGAATGTTGTACAGGTTATAGTATATTTCTGGTATAGGTCAGCCTGAAAATACCATGTGCGGGGGGAAGAAAATATGTAGATATTGAAAGAGAAATTGAGCTTTCAATTTCGGTTTTCATTAGTCACAAAATAAAAGGCTGCTGAGCATTTAATGCACCCATTTTATATTATTTTTTTACACCTATATAAAGACCATCCCTGCGCATTCCTTCACTCACCAAAATCACACAGCAACTCCAAGTTTTATCAGAGAGGAAAAGAGAAGTTTTAGGAGGCTTTAAGGTGAGTAAATCAGTATTTTTTTTTCAAAATCTGTTTCTACACTGCAGTTTGATGTTCTTCATTGAAGTATTCTTAAAATATCCTTGTGATCTTGCTCAATTCCATTTGCATGTGATTTACTGTCATGGGTTGGTAAGTTATGGATTTAGGGGTGAACATCATCAAGTAAATTTTGTTTTAAATAATATATGTTGAGGGATAAACAACAGTTATAGCAGTAGTTTCTGTTTATTTTGAGTGCATGTTTGTTTAGTTGGGAAATTAGTGTTCTTAAGGCAATGGTGTGAAGAGAGGGTACCTGATCTTTCAAAATCACCCTCTGCATGTGTTGTATATGGTTCACCGTGGGGTTAACTGATGGAAAATCACCTCGGTCATGTTTAAATGAGAACAGCAGTAAAGCTTTAACAACTCTCTGCCTCAAGAATTCAAATTGGGTTTTCAAACTGAATAAAATCAAGGTATGATTTCTTAAATGTGTTAATACATCCAAATGATGATTTTTAAAATAAAAAGTTTGATTTTTAAAAGTGTAAGTTATGAGAAAGGAAGAGGTGGTCAGAAATTATAAATGGATGAACCACCGTCGGCCTAGGGGTTCGGAGATGTAGGCATTTGGCCTGGAGGAGCAGGGAAGACCGAGGATCATAGGAAAATTGTAAAGAAATTTTTTAAATGATTTGATTTTGGGAAATTGGCATATATAGGGTTTACGGTGAAAATTTGGGTTGGGTTTTTCTCTTGGAACTGCGCTTCGTCGGAGTAGTGAGGGAAATGCGGTCAGGGGGGGTTGGCTGCGCCTGGGTCTGGCGATGGTGTTGTGATGAGGCGGTGGTGGCTCGTGGCCCTGAGGTGGCGCAGCGATGGTTTTCTTCGATGGTGACGGTTTTATAAAGTTTGGGTGGTGCAGGGAAATTCCAATCAACGGCAAGAGGGTGGTCGTGGGTGTTAGAAACTTGACCAATGGCGGGGGAGACATTTGTGGGTCAGGTCGGTTGGTGTTGGAGGTGTCGGGATCATCTGTGCACGTGCACAGCCCGAGGTAGTTGAGGTTGAAGACGGACACCATGTTTTCACTGAGGATCCACCGTGGTCACTCGGTGTTTACATGGCTGAGCACTTGTGTTGATGCTTTGGTACTTAACAGGTCTGGTACTTTGGTTCCCTTAGGTTGACATTGATATTGATGGTGTTAGCATGGGTTTTTTATAGTGGAAATTTAGTTCGGTGCTGGTACTATAGTAAGTACCTTAGTTTTGAAAAAGACTTTAGTTAAATTTTCAAAAAAATCCCAGTAAATTACAACTCAAAGTGGAAGTAACAGGAAATATGTTTAAGAAATTTGCATACATAGAAATTCGAGTTTTAAACAAGTATTTACTTATAAATTTTAAACAAACATTCTTATTATTTTCAACAAAATAGTTTAAACTTATAATTAAATAAAAATAGTATTTTTATTTAATTAAATAAAGGAAAGTGAATCAGGATCGAGAAAGGCAGTTCGTCAGGAACTAGAACTAAAATACAGAAGTTGTATTCTGAGATGAAATTGCAAATTTATTAGGATAAATTTCTGACAAAGTGATATATCAGTTTACAAATTTTAAATTTGATTTTGGTTTAAGGTAATAAAATAAGAATGTTTTATTTACACCAAAAATTTCCAACAATAAATCTAAGACCCTTGCCACAACATAAGCAATATTGTACTGTTCTGAAATAATGAATATGAACTGTATATTTTACTGTTGAGTTTAATAATTTAAAAGAGGATGTTCGTTAATCATTTCAAAGGGACCGAAATCCATATTTCACTTTGAATTGATTATACGCTGTACGTCGGGTGTTTAAAGTTGAAGACGACGTTATGCAAGGACTATTTTAAATAGTACCTTCGGTTTGTTCAAACCCAGAACAACTTGTATGGACGAGTGTCCGACAAAGTAATTCCAACTGGTCACGTACGTTGATCTTTTCAAATGTAATTATATGGTGGCAGCGGAATTCGTTTCTCTCGCCGTATACCTATAATCTATTTTTGAGGAAATCAATTAGTGATCGGGAGGTCTGGACAATGTGGCACTCAAAGAAATAAACCAGAGTTGATGACGTAAATCTAGCCTCAAGCCTCACACCCAGGAAATGACAAAAATCGGGCAGGCAGCATGGCTATGTGGGTCGCTCCCATTAGGGTGTAGTATCACCTATCTAGAGAAACTCCTATTGTTTTCTTAACCTATCGATTCTGCCCATTCGGGGATGGTTGCCGTACACAACCATCAGTGATATACACTCGATACACTCAAGAGAAATGAGTGGTCGGTCATGTGAGGGCCGGGTTGCAAGACGTTCTTGTGAACCCAGATGTATTTGCCTCTAGAGATACATCATCGGGAGGTAGTCCTATACCTTGTCATAAGTTGGAAAACCAATTTCCTTAAGTACCAAGCGGGTTTTGTTTGTATACTATATCGGAAAATGTGAGATGCAAGCATTTTCCTTAGATTCTAATTTATTTGTGAGGAATCAAATAAACGGTTGTGAAAGATATCGGGATAAAGTATACAAAAGATGTTTCCTTTAAACTATTTTAAACTGTTTACTCATACCAGTCCCCTGACTGACCCGGAGTTTATTTTCTGTGTTTTCCCTTAAACTCTTGGGTATTTATAACACTTGTTATGAATAGACAAGTGAATCAGGATGTAGAAACTTATGAAGCTGAATGAAGATTATCAGTGTGCTGGTCTACCTACCTTACCTATTGTATAATTATAAGTTTGCAAGTCAGTAGTGAATGTTATGTATAATTACTGATGTACTAGAATGGGTTGTATTACTAGTCATATGATGTTCTGTTATATCCTGTACTATTGTGTAATATATAAAGTATTATCTTTTTGTGAAAATTCCGCTGTGAGATTCTGATGTTCTGTGATTATATCTTCTATATATTCTTATTTCTTAATAATAGCACGACTTCCGATGTGTTCGAAAGTTGGGATGTTACAATAGTCATAGGCATAGGCATAGTCTTATGTTCACAGTCATAGTCATAGGCATAGGCATAGTCTTATGTTCACAGTCATAGGGGTAGTCATAGTCTTATGCCATTAACAATAGTTTCAACGTCGTAGGAAATATTCCCATTAGTCAAGATCCGAGAAGAAAACAAGAATAGATATGAATCATACTTAAATCACTTCCAATTTATACCATGCCCATATTAGATTTATAGTTTTTATCTAAAAGTAACTGAAACTTACAGATCGTGGTCTAAGAAATTTAAATGCAGAAGTCAAGTCTAGAAATTAGTCGTTGAATTGTTGAATCGCTGAATCTTGCTTTGATTGTAGAAGCAAATCCCCAATAAGAAATTCCTTGCCGTAGTCTTCAAGAAATAATCTTCACGATTTATTTTAATTTAATTTATTTTAGAGGAAGAAGAAGAAGCCATGATCATCAAGAGTTTGAGCAGCATAAGGTTAGAGAAGAATGGTGTAAAGAGAATGAGGCTAGGAGACTGTTTATAAAGGGTTTCAAACTAATTAGAGTCGTCGATGAAGCTAGAGTTAATCAAGGCCATCCATCTCAAGAGAAGCCAATCAGAAAGTGACAAGTTAGCCCTAATGACACACCAGAGCTCAAAAATTCGACCAGAACCCGACCAGGCCAGTCAGGGTTTGACCAGCAGGTTTCTGCTCGTCCTGGGCGCACCTGCCAAGTGCGCCAATGCAAAATTGCATGGGTGCACTTCCCAAGTGCGCCAGTGCAGTTTTGTTCTGGCGCACTTCCCATGTGCGCCAGTGCATTCTAGCCCGTTTCTGGTTTTTCTGCCTTACTTCGTTCGTCCATATCTTCTTCGTATGGTATCCGTTTTACGCAAACTCGGACTCTATTTCAAGCAGAATTCCGAGATGAATGCAATGGCGTAACCATTTCCCTTGATTCTTATTTTAAAAATTAATTCTGCCTTGATTTATGGCTTTAACATGTTATAAAAATACGGGTTGTTACACTGTTAGCACGGTTGAGTGTAATACTGTTGATAAGGATGATAATATAAGAATAGTTGGTTACTCAGCTGATTGCCAGAAAGAAAGCAGAATGGAAACGTACAATGAGAAAACCACTAATGAAATAAACTCTCGTGATTGTCAAATTGCATCAATTGATGATATACTTTCCAAAGCCTTTGGAAGTTCAGAAATTTGCAAGGAAGTTACAAATGTGCAAGATCATGCAGGATTTGATGGAGCAATAGCATGTGCTGCTGTAATTCCTCCGGTTGCGGATCAGCCTTTGGACTTTGTTCAAGAAAAGCAACAGCAGCTAGATAGCACTGCGGAGAAGAGTCCGGATACTGATTGTGACCTTGTGTCTAAAATTAAAATTGGTTTAGATTCCGTTGTTTAGAAGGCAAGCCACCACGTATCACCTCACAAGGAAAAGCATCAGCAGCTTATTAGCTCTGCTGAGACGAGTCCAATTGAAGCTGCAAGATTAGCCCATACCCGATCTATCAATGCTGATATAATAGTGATATCTAAAGCCATCCAATTGGAACTTGCAAGCAAAGACGAGAGCACCCCAGATTATCAGGTAACAGTGAAGAAACAGGAAAACTTCAATGCTTTCTGTTCTGGTTTAGTATTTGACCAAATGCACACAGCTCAGCTGGATTCAGTGTCTGCTGTACTCCAACAAATCATAGCCAGTGGAGAAAAGAAAACACGAAAATCTCCATCAGTCACAGACAAAACGACCAACTTCTACGCTCACATTGCTCCCCCTCCTGTTTACAAGGAACGTCCACCTGACATCATTTTAGAACAAGTGACTCCAAGCTCCAATGGTAAAGAGCACCTAAAACTCATGTCACTCGGAGCATGAAGAAAGAAATGCTGAGAAACTTTCAAGAAAATGGCTAGCTTTTTAGTCATGATAGAATAGTTTAGGCGATATTCAATGTCATTCTGTATGCAAAATTTTAATGTCATGTAACTGAGAAATTAAGTTAGAGAACGCTTTGTACCCTCTCTTCCCTGCGCGCAAGATCATAGCTGATATGTCTCCCTGCATATCACCTGTTCTCCTTTGTACTTCTTTAATTTTTTAGTAAAACAGTATTACGGATCACTATAAAAACCGGTTAGCCTTGCACAAAAAAAAAAAAAAAAAAAAAAAAAAAAAAAACCTCAACATTATATAGGCTTTTTTATATAATAGGCCAACCTCAACCCAGCGGACTGCTGTAGAAACCAGCCCAGCCCAACCAGGATATCAAACCCTCTTTTTATAAGATCTCCCTGTAGCCTTCTTCCCAGTTCGAAGACTCCAAGCTAAAAAAGTTCTGCAAATTCTGTTTTCACGCTCTACAATCTCCAGCTCGTATTCAATCAGGTTGGTGTTGTCGTTATTCCTTTTACGATTTTAGCTTGTTTATTCGTTCTAGTTTAAATTTAATAGATTGATTTATAGTGCTGTTTACCACACGTCTGTGATTTGATGATATGAAATTTTTGTTCTACTTGCAATATATTTCGTGATTTGTGTTCCACTTTATAGACTGATAACAAATTATGTCAAAAAATTTTTTTTTTTTTTTTAATGTTTTTTACTTAAAAAATATATATCAGAGAATATAAATTGAGATTTTGTTCTATCGCTTGTATCATTGTGTTATCAAACTTGTTACATTCTTTTATCTTCATTTCACTTCATTAGTACCTTTTTACGGTAAACAATTATTACTTGATTTGCTACTATTTAATTAGAAACAATTAGAATAATGGATGGTGCCATAATATAACAGTAAATGAATCGTGCTAAAGGCAGACATTTTGTAATTGATAATTTATATCCGAGATTACCATTTATATTTGTCCCCTTATCAAAGGTTATAGCTTCATATTTTTATGACTGCTAAAGACAAGGGGGTATGATTAGTATATTGTTGAGAAATAATTGATAAGGAAAAAGAACAAATTACGTTATCCTCCCTTGGTAAATATATTTATTACTTGTTTGTAACTATTTAAAATAATTTGTATTAAAAAATAATCGAAATATTCCCTAAAGAGCAAGATATGGTGATATTGTAAAGTTTGTTAGACTTTTTTTTGGGGATTGTTAAAGAGACTCCATTTTTTGTTAAGGGAGGGTCAATTTTTCAATTTTTGATGAATTGTTAAGGGGAGGACAAAATAAGTTAGCCCCTCCTTAACCATATAATTAAAAATTCCAGTACTATCCCTATAACAAAGAAAAACTAATGCACACCTGCAAATAACTATATAAATTTAAACACTTATGCATAAGTCAGACCACACTTGCATGAATTCAAACACTTAAGCATGAGTCAGATCATCACTTATTAACATTTCTTGGTCTAATAAAATATATGAATAATTAACTCTGCAAATTGCAAAATAAATTTAGAAACAATATACAATGACCTTCTATAATTCAACTTAAAAGGAAAATTAAAAAAAATAACAATCAAACGAAGATCCACCTCCTTCAACTCTCCTCGATTCGAACAAAGTTCATATAATCTCAATAAGGCAAGTTCTATTTATACACCGAAAATCCCTCAACATGCACCATTATTTTTCTATAAAATTTTATTACTAAATTATCCTTTTCTAATAATTGATTTTTGAAACTTCTGGATATAAAAAGTCAAATTGTTCTTAAAAATACTGAAACATGATACAAACTAGATACGTTAATAAATTATTTATTCACGAAGTCTAAAATTTCTATTAAAAAAACATTCAGAAACAATGTCTAATTTAGAAGTGTTGATTTATTTTGTAGAATCATAGTAATTTTGTTGAAACTGAATTTTTTTTTTCAATTTTTTTTATAAAAGTTACAATATTAGTACAAGAAATAAATTTCATTTTGTTAAATTTTACTCAATTTGATGCAAATAATTTCTAATTTTGGGTAATTTTGTTTTAAGTTCGAAAGAGGAAAGGAAAAGAAGATGAGAATATGAATAATTTAGTGAAAGAAACGGTGTACGTAAAGTAATGCACGGTGTATAGTAGTTTATTATAATTTTTGGTATATATTTAGCAATTTTTGGTGTATAAATAGAATTAGCCTCTTAGTAATCTAGTTTAAATCATGCTTTTATCACTCATATATATAAATAAATAAATAATAGAGAAAATAAAAAAACGATAATTACATACCTTGCAAAAAATAAAAATAAATAAATAAAAAATAAAAAATGATAATTACAGTTGCATGCACCTTATATTTGGTAATGATATAAATATCGTAGATGATTTTACGCAAGTATTCAAAGAAAGTCAATACCAAACATATCCAAAACTAAGCCTGGAATTATGAGAAGTAATTAACAAATTAAAATATAGTTAATCATTGCATGTCTAATTAATTAATGTTATGAGGGGCAGTGTAGTCCATGCTTATTTTAAAATAAAAAAAATCAAACCCGTCCTTAACAATTTTTTTTAAGATGGAGTCCCCTTAAAAATGTCCCTCCCTTAACCAAAAGTAGAGTCCCTTTAACAATCCCCTTTTTTTTTTACAATTTTTTTTTATTCTCATTTTTTTTACTTGAAATTAAATTGATGTTTAAACTATAAAAATTTGTCACTTGAAATTATTAAAATTTAAACATGAATATACAAATTTTAAAACTTGAAATTTTTGTTAATAATCGTAATACCTTTATTCTTACATATTTTTTGTGTCCACGTGAACTGTTTATTATTTTCAAATCTTATATCCCTTAAAAATATGATCTAATTCTAAACTTTTATTACATACAAACATCATTCTACGATTATTTCCAAATATTAATATAACTTAAAAATATTTACTAAAAGTTGTAATATCTTTGGTGTCACACTTTTTTGTATCAACTTGAACTACCAAAACGTTTTTATATAGATAATATTATCAAATATATTCTTAAAGTAGAATCTAATAAATAAGCTTCATTTATAATTTCAAAACCCCTCTCTATAAAAAAAAATTCAAATCTTAATAACCATTGAAAATACATATAATGCTAAACTCTCTTTACAAAGTTCGAACGTCGCTCTACCATTATTTACAAATATTAATATAACTTAAAAATATGATCTAATGCTTAATTAATTCATACATTAAACACATGTTATCATCAAGCGCATGCCGTAAAGCTCGTATGTATGTGTATATATGTATCTTTATCAATAGTTATGATACCTTTAGTGTTATACTTTGGTATCATCGAGAACTACTAAAAATATCCCTCTAACTTAATATCACTTAAAAATTAGATTTAATTTCTTTTACAAATTAAAAATTTTCCTTCTACATATATAATCAAATCTTAGGCTTAAACATAGGATCCAACAATTAATTTTCCTATACAAATTCGAAACTTTCTTCTATAAGTATTACTAAATCTTAATACCACTTAAAAATAATTTTTAACAAGCAAACTGCTTTTACAAATTATATTTCAACAAAGAAAATATGATTTAAATTCTATGCAAATGATTTTTAATGAACATGTTAAACATATTAAAATTTGTAGAAGATAATTCGTACGTAAAACATGTGTTATCTTCACGTGCGAAACACGTGTCATAACGCTCACTGCTCAAAAATAAAATCTAATAAATAAATTTTATTTGTAAATTTAAAATGCCTCTTTATAAATATTACCAAACTTACTGTTAAATATGATATATTTTATAACTTCCTTTACAAATTAAGAAACCCATCTACAAATATTACAAGATCTTAATATCATTTAAATATTAGAATCTAACAAATACAACGTAGAAACAAATTTAAAACTAACTACACGTGATTTTATAGTCAAAATAGTATTAAATATCTATTTAAATCATTTCTCTTAAATGTGTTAAACATATACAATTTGCAATGAAACAATTAAAACATGTACCACACATCGTGGCGTGCACTCACGTGCCATTGAGCATATTTCCGAATTCAAAACTCCTCTCTACACATATTTTTATTTCTTAATACCCCTTAAATTAAAAATTTGGTAATATTTAAAAATTCAAATGCTACGAATATCACGTTACATACAATCTAATTCTAAATTTTATTTACAAAGTCCAATGTTACTCTGCAAATATTTCCAAATATTAATATAACTTAAATATAAGATCTGATGCTAAATAATTCGTGTTTGAAACACATGTCATCATTAAGCGCGTGCCATAACGCTCGTATGTATGTGTATATGTATATCTTTATTTATTATCAATCTTATGTATAATTAGTTTGAAAGCGTAATTTTTGAGTCTGACTATGAATTTCTCAAAATGTCATTTCATTTAAATAAAAGGTCAGGAGTTCAAATCTCGCCATGAAATTAAATTAAAATATATCTGCAAATAGGAAATTTCAAATATAAAAGAGAAAATATGTTCAAATATTATTTCAATAACAATTACACGTTTTGCTTATGTTTTCATTTATTTTTATTGGACTTACTTAAAAATTACAAATTTAATAATGCAATAAAGAGCTTTATATGTACATGCATCGCACATGCCAAAAAATCTCGTAGTTATAATATGTTGGTATTACACTTTGATATCATCATGAACTGCCAAAAATACTCCAATAACTTAATATCACTTAATAATTGAATTTAGCTTTGTTTATATATTCAAAATTCTCTTCTGCAAATATAACCAAATCGTAGGCTAAATATAGGATCTAACAAATAAATTTCATATACAAATTCAAAATTTTCTTCTATAGATATTACTAAATCTTGTTACCACTTAAAATATAATTTAACAAACAAATTTTTTCTACAAATTATTAGAAACAATTCATATTAACAAATTTGGTGTTGCAACTAATATATGAAAATTCAAACTAGCTTTGCATGATTTGAACAAAAAATGTGATTTAAATTTTGTGCAATTGATTTGTCCTGAATATGTTATATATATTCAATTTATAGAAGGCAATTCATATGTAAAACACGTGTCATCGTCATGTGCGAAGCGCATGTCGTAACACTCACCGCTCAAAATCAAAATCTAATAAACTTTTTTTTTTGTAAATTTAAAATAAATGTTACCAAATCTTACCATTACTTAAAAATATGATCTATTTCATAACTCCCGTTACAAATTAAGAAACTCATCTACAAGTATTACTAGATCTTAATATCGTTTAAACAATAAATCTAACAATTATAACATAGAAAAAAAAAACTAAGTACACATTATTTCATCGTCTAAATACTATTAAATATTTGTTTAAATCATTTAAAAAAATGTTAAATATATACAATTTATAGGAAAACAATTGAAGCTTGTAGAGCACATTGTGGAACACACATGCGTGCCACTAAGCACATTCACAAATTCAAAACTCCCCTCTATAGATATTTTCAAATCAATATTCCTTATAAATTTGGTAACATTTACAAATTCAAATGCTACCAATATCCTGCTGCATATGATCCAATGTAGTCAATAGCGAGTAGCGCAAGGCTTGTACTATGTGTTGTAGCGCGTCATATTTGAATCAATTTTTTTTTTTTTTAATAATGCATATTTTGCCTAACTAAAATTTAATTCTATTTTTTGCATATCATGCATCATATCCAGACCATTCAAGACTTCATATAAACACCATCATACTCCATGCATGTACTAAATATTTTTGATGTAAATGTAATTATATTAGAGTAGAGCTAATAATTTCGTATCGTATATTCAAATAATTGATGGATATAATATCTATGTCTTACAGATTTGTTATTCTTACACTCATGAGTTATAACGAAGTTTATTCTTATTAATGAGCTATGGTGAGATAAAGTTCTACAAAAAATTACATGAAGAATATTTTTTTCCGTAAAACGTAAAAAAAATTCTGATGACAAAAACTAAGGAAAAAAATATAAATAAGAAAAATTACAAAGTGAAAATAAGATCAAATGAAAATAACATATACAAAATCTACAATAACAAGATTCAAATAACCAAAGTCAAATTCAAGTGTATAATAACAAAATATAAAAAATATATTATAATTCAAAACTTTTAGAGCCTAGTCACTAGTTTTATCCAAATCAAAGTCATTATCATTATCGAGACAATCATCAGTTTCTTCTTCTTTCGGATCATACTCTACAACATTTTCCTATAGGCCTTGAGAAGTACAATAGTGTGTTATTTTGAACTTTATTCATTATCCAAATATTTAAAAAAGAAACAAAATAATATAGCATGCTATTCTGAGCTATGCGCTATTTTGAGACATGAAAAAATAACATGTTATTTTTACGCTATTGGGAACCCTGCGCTATTACAAGTACGATAGCGTAAGCTCTGCGCTATTTGTTGCTAACGCGCTATAGCGTGCGCTTTGATAACACCATTACGATCTAATTCTAAATTCTCTTTAAAAAATCAAATGTTACTCTACGAATGTTTTCAAATATTAATATGGCTTAAAAGTAAGATCTAATGCTAATTAAACAATTTGTGCATTAAACACATGTCGCTATCACGATCTAAGTGCATGTCGTAACGCTCGTATAAATAAATGTTTGTTTTTAACTTTTGTGTTGAATGTTTCTTTTATTTTTAAATTCAGAGCAAGTTTTGACTTTAGAAATAGAATATACAATTTTATTTTATTTTATTCAAAATGTACATTTAAATATTAGGTTTTTGGTAGACATTTTTATTTTGCTAATATGTAAAAGATAAAATGTGTTCATAACACTTTTGTCCTAGAGAAATCCATTGGCATACAAAAAGTGGAAACAAGATTCATTTATTCTTAAATTCCCTTCTTGTATGAAAATGGGATACAAAGTACATGGTAAACAATTTTTTTCTTCCAGTTTCCACCCAATGACAATGACAGAAACATTAAGTCTAGAACTTATAAGTTGCTCAAAATGTCTAACAACTTTGTTAACTATATTTTAGGTATATGACAATCCATCCGTTCTCTAAAATGGGTGATCAAACGTCATTGCCAATCATTCATGAAGATTTGATCAGCAGGCTTCCAGATGACATAATCTGCACTATACTCTCTTATCTTTTCGTAGAAGAAGCTGCACGAACCGCCGTCTTATCCAAAAGATGGCGCAAGCTTTGGCTCCTTTCTTCGATCAATATCTCTGATAAATCCATTTTCAACAATTCCCGCATTTGCTCCAACCAAAAAGGTTCCGATTACTTTCCTTGGATTATAAGCACTTTATCTCACATTCTATCTACCCATCCAGGCCCCATCCACTCATGTTCCTTTGACCTACCATGTTGGTTTAAAAACATTCATCCCCTAGTAGGCTTCCTAAGAATCCTAACCCAAAAAGGCATCAGAAATATGCGGATCCGCTGTGATAATTTAGAACTACCTTCCTTTGTTTTGGAATGTGAAACCCTTGTTGAAGTAAAGTTGATTCATGTTTGCCAACGTATTCAACCGACTGTCTGTGCAACAGTTTTTCCAAAAGTTAGGAAGTTGTCGGTGGTGTTAACTTATATTGATCAAGGACCTTTGCTGGACTTGCTTGCTTCAACACCAATCACTGATATGTATATAATGGGCTCTCGCGGTATTACTAACTCGGTGGTTGTAAAATCTTGCACCTTAAGGAAACTTGATATTTACGATGATCGTCAAAAGATAGAGGAGGTTATTATTGAGGATGCACCTAATCTTGTGTGCCTCATTGTGTGTAAATTCTCATGTTGTAGCAAAGTTACAATTTTGAATGCACCGAAATTGAAGGAGCTGAGATGCATTGACATGAACGGAATGACGTTCCAAGTAGGAAGTTATCGGATCAGTTGCAGTCGTAAGGTAATGCATGTATTCTGAAAGTTTCTTCTTCATATGCATAATTTGATATGTTCACATTTATGTTGTCAATCCCATTTTTAATGAAAAATATGGATGGCTTGCTTGTATCAATTTGATGAAAATATGCATGGCTTGCTTCCTGTCATAGTGCATTATCATTATCAAACCTTGGCCGGATAGTGCATGTATATATAACTTCGGTTTTGTATGTACAGGGCATAAATATAAGTGGTAGGGAGACGTACATGCCTAGCTTACAGGCTTTGGCTATGGAAGTACATGTGAATCGGCAGGCAAAAGCACTTCCATACTTGCTGAAATGTTTCCCTTGCTTAGAAACCTTAACTATCAAGGTAACTCACATGCTCACATGCTTCATGACAATAGTAAATGTTATCATGACCTCAAGAACACATGTTAAAGTTGATGAAATTGCGCAATCAACCCCCTCCCAACCTTTGAATTTCACCTAATATTTAAGTTGTAGGAGCAAGTTAGGAAATTGAAATAAATATTTTTCGATAAAGCTTTGCTAGCATTTGACGTTGTTTACTTCTCAGTATCTAAACATCAAAGATCCTTTTTATCCTGCTTGCCTCTCCGACGAAGAAAAAAATGAAGGCGCCAATGACGACGACGACGATGTTCATAGGACACAGCTAAATTTCAACCACCACATGAAACATGTGAAATTAGATAATTATAAGGGAAGGAAGAAGTATTTGGATTTTGCTTGTTTAATTGTTTCAAAAGCTAAAGCGCTTGAGAAGATCACCCTCGTCTATACAAGAAGATCCTCCTTTAAAAAGGGAAAGCCCCATAAGGAAGAGTGGATGGAAACACATAGACAAGCGCTTATGCAGAATAGAGCTTCCAGCAACTTACAGATTGCCTTTCTCAAGGATGATAATATTCGGTATTCAAATGACCTGTAAGCTGATCATGCTGTCTATGGCATATTTTGTGTCCATACAATTGCCTATTTAATTTTTTATTAACAGTAGTTTTTCCCCCCTTCTGATGCAAGATTAATAATTCCTCGAAAAGAGATTGAAAAGACTGCTAAATGACTCGTCTGCTAGTATTATTACATAAAGACATTTTGTTTGTTAGTTCAATATTTGATCAATGTTACCATGGCTTTATATTAGGCCATATTTAGATTTGCATAACCGGAAAAAAACGACCAAGAGAGTGAGAGAGATGAAATCATTTGAATTATAAACAATAAAAATGCAGGTACTAAAGAATAAATGTAAAGTACAGTACAAAAAAGATGGGCAAGTCAAACAAATTAGCTTAAAATGTATCATTTTATTTAAAATTCTTGAATCAAAATAGTAGTAAATAGCGCTTCAGACAATTTTATAAGAGCACAACACATACCTGTTTGAACTGAATTCCTTAAATTTCAATCACACATCACAGTATTGAGTTAATTGTTGTGTTCTACGGTGCTGTTAAAATAATCAAATCCTATAAAAGTTAATGGTTGAGATGGACAATTTTATGAGTTAATTGTTGTGTTCTCCACCTACTTGTATCTCAGACAAACCTGCCACCACCCTCGCTCTCACATGACAAGAGAAATCTTTGTCCTTCTATGCTCATCCTCTCATGTTCCAAAAAATATTAGCCTCACATCACAACAATTTATCCACTTTGATACATGATTTTGTTAAGTCTACCTATTTCTTACAAATGTTCGTGCGTGACATACAACCCCAACGATATTCAGTTCCATCATGCAGTACACGCTCACAGAAAAGGACAAATTAACACAAACATGACATATTCAACTAGAAATATAGTTTTGCATAGGTTATTATCGATACGTTTTTTGGTCGAAACTGTCACACGTCAAGTTTCTGCTTAGCAACGCGCTCAAGTGTCCATAACATCGTTAGAAATCGCAAAATAATAATAATAATAATAATAGATGGAATTGCACTCTTACACTATTTGCACCATCTACGACAATATATTCTCAAAATAATAATAATAATAATAATAATAATAATAATAGTAATAGTAGATGGAATTGCACTCTTACACTATTTGCACCATCTATGACAATATATTCTCAAAATAATAATAATAATAATAATAAAAGAAGATTAAATCATTTGAATTATAAACAGTAAAATTGCAGATACTAAAGAATAAATGTAAAATATAAGAAAAAAGGGTTAAGTCAAACAAGCTAGCTAAAATGTGGCACTTTACTTAACATTGTTGAATCAAAATAGTAGTAAATAGTGCTTCAGACAATGTTATAAGAGCACAACACATACCTGGTTCATTGAATTCCTCTGACCCCCAACTATCATAATTCTCATGCGTCCATTTAAAATTCAATCACACGTCATAGTATTGAGTTAACTATTGTGTTGTACGATGCTGTTAAAATAACTAAATCATATAAAAGGTAATGGTTAAGATGGACTTGGCATATGACCACAAGTACAATGAGGACATAAGGCGGTGTTTGGTTTACGTTTTTTGGTTTTTAGTTTTCGGCCACAATAAAATGCAAACGGTGCATGTATAGCATAAAAAATGGTCGTTTTAGAAAACAATGTTAACACACAAAATAGAAGAACTTCTATTTATTTTTCTTATTTTGAGAATTAACACAAGAAAGAGAGATGATATATCATTCCGTCATCCCTCTCTCGTTTACGTGGTCCCCTCCATCACCGTTTTACTCTCACCGTCATCTCTTAACTTTTCCTATGTTTTGCTATCGATATTGAAAACTGAAAACTCAAAATACATTTTAAACCAAACACTACCTAAGATTTTTACTCCACCTAGTACTTTTGTTTCAAACAAACTCTCCACCACCTTCGCTCACATGACAAAAGAAATCTTTGTCCTCCTTTGCACGTCATCTCATGTCCCAACAAATACCAGCCACACATCACAACAATTTTGATGAACTGATGGAATCTACCATATAAGATTAATGGTTGGTATTTGATAATAACAAATGAATGATTAAGCTTAATATTGCACACGCGGACATGGACAGAGGAACTAGTGTAGCCTACCTTTTTATTTAATACTCCCTCCGGACCATAATACATGACGTTTTGCAGCTTTCCACACAAATTAAAATAACAAAAAACTGACTTATTAATTAACCATTTAATTAATCTTTTCTTATTAAATGCACTTTAACTTTTCATCAAAAAATGCAGTCCATGCAGCATGTGTCTTCAGCTTTCACTGATTAAATTTCACATGGAGGCAAAATGCAGTCCGACTTGTTGCAAACTTGATCACATCTTTGCCAACATCCACTTTCTCAATTCCTTTCCAAAGTCCTTCTACCAAATCCTTCCTTCTTCTCTTTCCGATCATAACTCTTTGCTTTTTCACTGGGGAGAGGAAACTGCTGTGTGTAGGGGTAACTCCTCTTTTAAATTTTTTATTTTTTTGGTTAAAGCATGCAGATTTCCATAACATTTTGATGCAGGTTTGGTCACAACATTTTAGTGGTGATCCATTGCAGAAACTTATTTGTAAATTCAAATCTCTAAAATTTCATTTGAAGGCATGGTCTGCACATAACTTTGGAACTGGACCTAAACAATCAATTCTGATTAGGAATGAATTATTAAAAGTCCAGGAGGAAATTCATAAGCATCTATATGATTCTGGGTTATTGCAAGCAATGTTTGAGTTACAGAACAGATTGAAGAGGGCTATTGATATTGAATTACAGACAACAAAGCAAAGTTCTTTTCTAAGAAGAGAAAAAGATGCAGACAGAAACACAAAGTTTTTTCACAGCTCAATCAAGGTAAAGAAATCACAAGAATCTATCAATATGATCAAAGACATGCATGGAATAACTCATTCAACTCAGGATGGTATTAATAATGCTTTTGTTGAGTATTTGTCTTCAATTCTTGCTGCTCCTGAACCCCCCTTGTCTTATGTCCATCCTCTTTTTAATATCAACCTTCCTTATCTCTCTGATGCTCAATCTCAAGGTATTACTTCCATAATTACTAATGATGAGATTAAGGAGGCTGTCTATAGTTTGGATGCTAGCAGTTGTGGTGGACCGGATGGTTTTAATGCGTACTTTGTACAACAGTGTTGGCTAACTATAGGTGATGACATTTTTAGTGCAATCAGTTTCTTCTTTTTGCATAACGTATTGCCTATCAGTTTGTCATCTACAGCCATTGCACTCATTCCTAAACTTGATAACCCTACTTTAGTATCAGACTTCAGGCCTATTTCATGCTGCAACATCTTGTATAAAATCATTTCAAAATTTTTAGCAAACAGACTGCAAGAAGTACTACCATCTATTATCTCCAACAATCAATCTGCATTCATTAAGGGTAGATCTATAAGGGATAATATTCTGATCACGCAGGAACTATTATATGGGTATAATAGGAATAATGTCTCTCCAAGATGTATGCTCAAGCTTGATATTCGTAAGGCTTTTGACACTGTGTCTTGACAATCAATTCTTGCAATCATGTCACGTATGAACTTCCCCATACCTTTCTTAGCCTGGATACATACATGTATTGCTTCCCCTTATTATTCTGTTTCCAGAGATGGTAGGTTACATGGTTTTTTTAAGGGGACAAGTGGGGTACGTCAAGGTGATCCCATTTCAGCATATTTGTTTATTATCACAATGGAATTGCTAAACTCTTTGATTCTTGAGCAAGTGCAGAATGGCAATTTAGAACTTCATCCAAAATGTAAGAATCCAATTATCTCCCATTTGTTTTTTTCCCGATGATTTAATTATTTTTACCAAGCCAACCAAACAGAATATACAGTGCATTCTTCATACACTTGACCTCTTTTATACCATCACTGGACTTCGGATTAATTTTTGTAAATCTCAAATCATGGTTGTTGGATTGCCTTTGCACGAAAAACAGGATATCATACAATTTTCTGGACTTACTGAATTACCTAGCAATGCTTTTTTACTTGAGTATGCCTTTGATCTGTTCCAGACTATCTAAGGTGCAGTGTGCCCCTTTATATGAGAAGATTATTAAGAAGCTGCAGCAGTGGCCAAGTTGCAAACTTTCTCAAGCTGGCAGATTAACAATTGTCCAGTCTATTGCAAACGCAATGACAACTTACTGGTCAAGACATTATATTTTGCTGACCAAGCTTATTGACATGATCACTAGTGCCTTAAACAAATTCCTATGGCATTGTGATCCGTATTCAAAGAAAATGATACCATTTGCCTTTCACAAGCTGTATGATAAAAAAAGAATTTGGAGGCCTTGGTATAACTAATTTATATCAATGGAATATAGCAGCCATATCAATTTATTTTGAGAAGCTTTTTGCAGCTAATCAATGTTTGTGGTCACAATGGGTACATGCAAATCTGATTGGGAGGATTTTTTTTTTTAGAATATGCCTATACCACAAAGTTGCAACTGGAGTTGGAGGAATATTTTAAAGCATCGAAAGACATTCAAGCAATTTGTACAGTGCAATTTCAGATGTATTGGCAACTTATCTTTTTGGCACAGCCCTTGGGTAATATCTGGTTTAATCTTAAGTGAAGTTGTGGATGCCAATATTATGTATAACTCTGGCATTCCTCAATCTGCAATAGTCAGCGATTTCTTTCACGATGGCATGTTTCATTTTCCTCACTGAAGTTCTTCAGTTCTGAGATCACTATGGCAGGTAATTTCTGATAATTATTGTTTCTCAAGCGAGAGACCTTTATTGTGGAGAGGTAAAGAGCACACTATTAGGATAGTGTATGACCTGCTGCCTAGTCGAAGACAAAATTTTCCATGGAGTTCTAGAATCTGGAAAAGTGGAGGTTCGGCTAAAGAAAACTTGCTAATGTGGAAGATCATGGCCAATGCAATCAATTCAATAAGTAAACTGTATACATACGGCATTACTCAGGATAATAATTGTGTTCTTTGCAATAATGCAGCTGAAACTAACACCTATTTGTTCTTTGAGTGTTCATACGTGAATTCTGATTGGGCTAGGCTATTGGCTACTGGTGGCTACCATCGTCCATCCTATGATAGTCAACTGCAATGGTATAATATCTTTAAGGAAACAAGGTGGAAAAGCAATAAAGCATGTGTGTTATTGAAACTCTTGAAGAAATGTATTTATGATGTTCGGAGGGAGAGGAATAGTCGGATCTTTGAGGGAGTGATGCTCAATGCGGATCAGCTCTACCTGTAGATACATATGAAAATGCTGCGCTACATCAACCACTGATCTAGTCTAATTTGTCAGCTATTTTTCATTGTTGTAATTAGCTTTTTGTATGTTTTTGCTGTTTTGCAATTTTTCCTTCAGGGTGCTTTTGTGCCATAACATTGTAATATCATTCACGTGTAAATAAAGATCCACTGCCTTTCAAAAAAAAATTGCTGTATATGCATGCATTAGAACTATGAAGGACCAGCTGCATGAGTATTAATGAAGGATATGAAAAGTTTTTGAAGAATAGTAGTAAAAAAGAAAATATTGTCTTAAACGTCATATATTTAGCAAAATGTTAACACCTTTAAAACGTCATGTATTTTGGATTGGAGGGAGTACATAATTTCATAAAGACAACCGTTTTCTTACAAATGTTCGTGACATACAATTCCAACAATAATGAGTTCCATCATACGCTACAAGCTCGTAGAAAAGGACAAATTAACACTAGTGTGACATATTCAAATAGTTTTGCATAGGTTATATGCAGTATTCACATATTCAGATTTGTAAGTTTAGTTGTATGTGTAAGTGCATATATAAGCAAGGAGGGGTAGGGGGTGGGAGGAGGGTGGTGGGTTCTACTGTTCCTACTCCTTGGGTACAAAGTTCTCCATAAGTTATATAATAAAGTTAACTAATACCATTATATACGTTAAGGTTGCACATAATGCATCCTAAGTCAGATCGGGTATGAGTTACAATTTGTAACTCATACTATATACTATATATGAGTTAAGTGTAAATTTTTGTTATACACAACCTTACTTTAACCCAACCCAACCCAACCCAACCCTATATTAGGAAACTAATTTAATATTAACCCACTTAAAATTAGAATAGTGTAATCCTAGAACAATATTTATGTATTCTATAGAACATATACAAAAAAAAAAAAAAAAACATATTTCATTTCAATCCAAACTAGATAGAATATAATTTAGCAAAGATATTTAAAGAGCATTTTAATGTATTTTAAGATGAAACATTTGTTATACTATATAGTGAATTAGTTTAATGTGATGTGTTTTACAATGAAACTTTAATAAAATATATGTTATAATGAACCGGTTATTTGAAATGCATCATGCTAGCTAAAATCTAATATATTATGTTGAATATTTAATATTAATTTAAAAAAAACTCCCTTTGTATTTTCATTTTTTTATTAGATTCATGCAACCCAACTCAACCCTACTTAACCCAACCCATACTTCAACCCAATCTATATCCAACCTCATATAGGGTCGGATACGAGTTGAACTACCTTAAACCTATACTTATGCGGGTCGGATGACATATTTGGTCTAACCCGACCCAACCCATACTTTGTGCGATCCTAATATAAATATTTAGATGGATATTTACATATAACTATATGGCAAAAGATGGATTTAGAATTTAAAGATTACACTTTGTGCTCAAACGACACAATATGACAGTTCTATATAAATAATCGCATAAGTTTTCGTGTAATACACCCAACTTTTAAGTATAAGTTCGAGCAATGTAACAACCTGAAATTTTAATGATTTTAAATAGCGTGTTTAACTAAAATTTTACTTACGAATTTAAAATTTTGTTTATTGTGAATAATTAAAGTGCATGTATTTGATTTATGGTTATAAATTAAAAGACGTGCGCCTAACTTGAATAACAAAAAAATTGAACGATCATTTTATTTAGAACTTGTTTGTTTGGAAACTAATATGAAATCAATTACAAATTAAACATTGTAATATTAATTTATAAAATGTAATTTTTTATATAAAATTGATCCGGTAAATTTCGTACACTTTCGCTCGCTCCGTTTAAATCATTTATGTGATCGATTTATAGTAGCGACAACCAATATAGCGCAACTAACGTTAAAAACTTAAAATAAAATCCAAAATTTAATATTTGAGATGAATTTAAGTAAACATAGCGTACAAATAAATTTCACAGAAAAATACATAAATTTATTTATTTGTAAAATTAGTTAAATTTGAATAAATCATTTTGGAAATAAAATATTGTTGGAACTCAGGTGTTTTCCTTCTAAAAATAGTTATTCATTTTCTAAGAAAGACGTCATTTTTCATTTCGTAAAATTCAAATGTTTATCTCTCCAAAATATTAATTTCGACTGAAAATTGCGCAAAAATCGATTAACGTATATGTATATTGCTTCAACCTTTATTTCTAGCCATTTTTCTCTTACCTATACTTGTCCCTAGTTAATAGCTGCTTTGAATTCTATAATTTCGATTTTGGAATGCGAAAAATCTCGATACCCCAAAATTTAGTTAGTTGCTTTCTTAATATATTGGTTCTTGTACAAATTCCAGTATATCTCCTTTTCTTGAAACAATATGCCACAACTCCATTATTCTTCCATCACATGCATTGTGATGATCCAGATTTTTAAGTAAAAATATTTAATTAATTTAAATATTTAAAATGATTTATTTTAAAAATTAACGACTTGCAATTTATTTAATTTAAGGTTTGAACGTTAATTTTACTTAAAATTGAAAATGTTAAAATTTAAAATCCGAATTAGTTTATTTTGAAGCTATGTAAAATTCTATTTGAGTATATACGATGATAATAATTTATTTTTAATGGATTTGATTATTTTGAAATTAAATTATATTTTATCGATTTAATTTAATATTAGAAAATAACCATTTTGCAAACGATCTTGGGTTTCGACGAAATCAGTTTCATCGGATCCAAAATATTAAATTATTGTAAGGTTTCAAATTTCGTGTCAATCGAAGTTAGTATGTGAGCGTGCGCGATATAAACACATGTCGAAAATTGATTTGAAAAGTAATAATAAAGTATAATTTAATTTTGAGAAAAACTGATGAAAACAATCGAACTAGCCTCTGAAACATATTCCATTGTGTCTGAAATAGGGGTATATGGTTAGGAACGACAGTCGTTGGGCTTCGTTTGGAGTTCTAGATGTTTAACTTCATAACTAAGCAACCTTGGAATAAAATAATAATAAAATTCCACTATATAATACCATAAACTAAACCCTAACCCTCCCTCATTTGCAGCAACCGCCACCGCCCTCTCCCCTCTATTTCAATGGCTGAAATCACCCCTTCTTTCCTTAATAACTTCTGATCCATCCATTTTCAACAAAAACCCCCAACGTGAAAGTTGAAGCCCTCTTCCTTCTCTTCAAATCCACACATATAAATCGTCGATCGGAGTTACATATCATTTTTAGGAAAAGTTGTCAACTGCAAAGTTGCCTGGAATGTCGAGATGGGACTGGTGATGAAGTTTCGTGGCCATCGAAAATCGGAGGCGGCGGCGGCGATTTAGGTGTTTCCGTTCGTGGGTGGATTTCCGGCGAACGATGACGAATTGGGGGCATGGGTTTCGGGGTGCAGGAGCTGTTTGGAGCGGGGGTGTTGGTGTTCAAGTCGATTGGGGGTCCAACCGTTCCCTGGTGGCACGACGATCAATTCTTTGGTGCGTGGTTCATTGGTTTCGAACCATGTGTAAACGAAGAAGATGAAGTGATTTAAGGGGTAATTAGGCCCTAACCAACCTAGTTAATTTAATTATGTAATATATAATTATATATATATAATTTTAAATCAATGTTACAATTATAAAATGTATATCTTATTCAAATGATGACAGAATCGAATGGAACGACAGGTGTTGGAATCCTATCGACAAAAACTATGAGGTGGAATTGATTTGAAACGACCCGAAATCCCCCTTACGGGAAAGCCCGGATTGCTTTGAGAACACGACACATCAGAAACAAACAATTGAACATTTTCATTGCTATTACAACTATTTATACCAGAGTACAAGAATATTTCAGAGTTCATACAATTTACAGCAGAAAAATATTACAGATTTAATTACATAACAGCGGAAAAATATATACATAAATATAATGTACAGCGGAAATCAGCTACAACCACAACTGAAAGAAATATACAGATACAAAGCTTTCTGAATATAGCTACAGCTGTAATCCAGGATCCTAAGAAAAGAAGTATTTGCAAAAACCAAAACTACTAGCTGCCCGTGTGGAAAATATAGGCACCTAGAGTTTAGGTTAAAACAATAAACTTCGAGTCAGTCATGGGACTGGTGTGAGAACTAAAACAGTTATTAACTTTATTTTAAAGTTGGGTGAATCAAGGGACCATGCCGTATAACACAGAATGAATATACTCCACATGAATCTCAGTTTAAAATAAAACAATGCTATGCTTTTGGAAAAATGAAGCTATTATAAGACTCAGGTCCCATCACGCAATGCAACGCAAGCCGAAGGATAGACTTTTACCTTATAATAGCCAAATATGTTTGGTACGCTTTAAAACAAATCATTTTGATATTACTATAAGTGCACAGTGTATCAAACAACTTCAAATATAAATGTATCAATCATATACGACATGAGCGTCCCATGCTACTATGCCGCTATATATAGGTTTACAACTAAAACCGAAAATCACGTATTGGAAATTGGATTTCCATCATGAACCAAGGCAAGAGATCTTCCATGCCGAATTCGAGACAATCTAGCCTGTGCCTCAGGACTCAGACTCAAGTGAGCCCTTAGAGAAGTAGAGCCGGCCCACCTATCCGTGGTGGACTAGGGTTACTCCTGAACAATACGTTTCCCTGCCCTATGGGACATAAAAGCTGGTTAATATGTCGACCAATATCAAGACCCACTAGGGACTCAAATCCGAGGTACCTCGCTTCCCAACAACCACATAAGTAAAATGTCTGGGCTCCATACCATGACGTCACTCCTAGCTAGAAAGAAACACATGTTCTCTCTGCCGTCATCTCCCGTTTCTAGTTCATACCGGGGTGTGAAGCTCGCGAATTAACTCTATGCACAAAGCTATGCTAATTAAAGCTGTGCTTTGATCATCAACCATAAGACCTGCTTTTCAACAAAAGCCTTGATCATTTGCATCTTAGCATGCCATATTGACAATTCATGCCATACAACTGATGTCTATCAATATATAACCTCTAAGCTCATATGTCTCAGAGAAGGGTGTTAAGCAAGAGAATAAATTCTCCGCCACCTAACATATATATATTTAATAGAAATCAATCAATACAGAATGAAATCCAATGTCAGACACACATCCATTTACAAATCCGTTCTAGGTCAAAACGAAACCGGGGGCACCTTATTCCTCGTCCCATATGTCCAATACAGGAGAGAGGTCCTCGCATATCCGATCGATCTCCAGGTACGTCTGGATGATCACCACTTATTACCTTGTCTTAGGTGTATAGCCCAATCAAGACATTAGTAATCATCCAAACGATGTGAAGATCTCCGGTCTTCAACCACCGTCTTCATCGTCGACTTTTAGTCGTCGTATCTGATATTCAGAATGGGATTAACCCGGCCTTTCCGAAGAACTCACATATTTTATAATCAATAATCAAGTATTATAAAAACACATCATACACCTCATTCCAATCCAGAATATTCCTTTATTCAAATATTCAGATTCTTAGGGAAAGGTTCCCATTAATTTTATAAAAGATAAAATCCTTTAAATTTATCCTTTAATATTCCTTTTTGATATCAATTCAAAGATTTGATTTTATCCTTTATCAATTTTAAATCAAATTAAGGTTTATCAACTAGTCGGGATTATTGAGCCTTACCGAAGTAATCATTTATTCATCCCAATCCCAACCTGTTCATCCCATGGAGCAAAACTGGTCGTACTCCATATCTAACACTCACCGTGTTATCAGTAAAATTAATTACCATTTCCCGTTCAAATCTAATTAAAGATTCATTAAAACTCTAATTCGGTTTTAAATCTCAAAAATCATTACTTAATGATTACTCAAATTTAAGAAACTAATCTTATCTTTAACTGGGTTAAAGAACTAATGTCATTTAAAAACAGTTCACAATAAACCCAAATCAGCTTCTATCTACTATGGAATCTTCACGGAAAACAGATCAATATATATAATCGATAAAAATTTCCGTATCCAATCAATACTATAAATGAAATAACGGTAAAGTCTTTTAAATTCCATATATAGTAACGACCTTCCTTCACAGAAACTCATCTCGATTATTACCAAATCGAATTCCATCCAATTCCAATTTAATATATTTAACTGGAAAACTTTACTTTGGAAAAATTCCATTAAATCTGAATAAAAAGATTTATAAATTCCAAATCATCTCATCACTGTTAATTGGGTTAAAGAACGAATGTTATTTAAAACACAGTTCATGATAAACCCAAAAATCCAATTTCAATTCAACTCCAATTAAATATTAATTAATTGGTAAACTTCTCTAAATCTTATTAAAAAGATTTATTCTTTTCTCAACTGGGTTTAAGAATAGTGTTGTTGAAGACACCATTCACGACAAACCCAAATTCCAATTTGATATTAAATACAAGGCTCTAAAAAGAAATTATATCGGCTTATATTCAATATCAAATTCTGTAACCAACAATTAACGTATTGGGAATAACGATACATATATATCTTTCAAATTCCTCAACAATATCTTTATAATCACGGAATCCAATACCGAAATATTTCGAAGATTATTTCCATTCAAAATCCATTCCAATTCATATTTTGGAAAATTCTGGTTATTTTAAAACCCATTTACAAATCCAATTTAATTATTTAAAAATCACTGGGATTATTATTCTAGTTATTAACTAGTTCATTTCGATAAAAATATATTTTTATCTTTTCAAACTTGGAATTTTTCATCCAAAATCTTTTCAAATCATTTATTATGATTTTACACAATTTTTCCATATTTTTAATAATTTTATTAAGGCATTACAGTCGGTTTCCAATATCGACCACTGAACTGCATTCATAGCGACCTTTCCTGAAATTGATTTGGACATAATTCCAAATGCAACCATTGAATTTCAAATCTCTTGTCATCATTGGAAAGCTTTTCCGATACGAACCCAACGCTTCCGGTTTTAAGAGAATCCGATGGTCGGATCTCCCAATACGTCCATTTGAAGTTAATGGTCGAAATTCGCGAACGGTCGCTGCGCGGCGCGTTCTATTCAGGCCGTTTAATATATATAATATATATCGTCGATTTTCATTCAAAACATATTTTATAAATCATTTATACATTCATTTTAAAATGATTTCACCTTCATTTTCAATTTTAAATCAAATTTGAATATTCCATATCATTATAATATTAAAATGATAATATTTTCAAAATATCTAATTTTGAAATCCATTTCCTTTTCGTATTCATTACAAAATGAATAAAATTGGTATATAAATTCGTTCGAGTTAAAATGGCGTTCCAGTACGTAACCCGGCTTCATATATTTATATATTTTCGTGTCCATCCAAAATTGGACATCAAAATCGTAATTTAATTCTTCACTGAATATTATTTTAAAATATTCGTTATTTTAAAACATACTTTATTTAAAAATATTCTTTATTTCTGAATCGGAATGCGACTCAATCAATTACCATATAATTTCAGTTATATGGATTTCATACATTGCATGTATTCAACAAGAATGATAAATAATCATTACACATTCAAACATCATCCAGAGTACATTTTACAACTGTATAAGCATTAAAATAAAGAAATAATGTTCATCACGGTCTATCAACCCATCGATTGACATACAACTTAATATTGGGATTAGTGTATGTCAAATATCATCCCAATACCTGTGCGGGGTTTTCAAACAATAGCAGTTAATCTAAAATAATCACTAGTTAATAAATTTAACCAGTTCTAATTCAATTTGAATTATTTTCCTAATTAACCAATTTTCACTGTTTAAATTATAAATGAATATTTATAATTTAATTTCAACTATCACATTAATGTTAACATTATTTTTAATATGTTATTCATTCCAACATCACAATCAAAACACAATACAGTCAATTTAAGTCGTGCATGGTCTGTGGACGAGGGAGGTAAGCTAATAGGCACCGTATACAAATTATAATAATCAACTGATAAAAATCTACACAAGCAATTCTATATATTTCTATATATAATACAATAACATGATAAATATTTAAGTGAGAAGAAGTTCTCACACTGGTTTCCACTCCGCCATTCTTTATTTGGTGATGGTTCTAATACTGTTCGGGTTTAAATTTGCCTCAAATTTCAACATGCTCCATTTCTGTCTTAGTCAGTTCCATCGCGTAGATCTCGTCTCCGCGATTCCAACGAACCTGGGTTTGCGTAATTCTGACACCATTTGCAAAAGTATTAACAATACAAGTTCTTTACATAATTTAATAATTAAATATAATTAATTAAAGCCAATTACTTCTTTTAAACCCTTCTTCTACATTTAACACCCTGGATCTAAACCGAACCCACGCTCTACCTTTGTCCACCATCGCTGCTCCTCCTCAGGTAGACCGGACGTCGATCTGACGTGGCCACACGACAGCCGTTGACCTCGCCATCCCCCTCCAGAAACCCTTCGACGTCCGGTGTCCCAAATCGCCCTAGAAATCAAACAAAACGCGCCGCCTTTCCCACAAAATTCCGACCATCTCAGACCCCTAAAGTCGATCACCTCCCTTGAAGCTCGAGATCTCTCCTAGCTTGACAAGATTTGCGTTGGAGTTTCATAGAACAGTTGCGTGGATTTTGGGAATTTTGGAGATTAAAAATCGAGCGATTCTAATCGTTCTTCCTGTTTGGGGCGGCGGTTTTCTAATAAGAGGATTTAGTGTTAGGTTATAACGTTCTATATATATATATATATACAATAATATATAAATTAATATTTAATTCACCAATTGGTTCGATTGCGTCCGAACTCCAAATCAAACCCAACGACCGTCACCCCCAACCAAATACCCACATTCTGGATATAATGGAATATGTTTCATAAGCCAATTCGATCGTTTCGAACAGTTTTCATCAAAATTAAAATATATAACATTCAATATTGAATTTCAACGTACATTTTAATTTACCGGGGCCACATACTGATCCAAAAATTTCAAAAAATAAATATAGCTATGTTTTGATGATACGATCTTAACAAAACAAATTTCATCGAATTTGGAGACCGTTTGAAAAATGGCTTTTTAAATTTAAGTTGAACTTGAAAACACGTTTAAATTTACTGTGCTCACATATTAATTCCAAAAATTATGAAAATTGAAACCTAACAATAATTTGACATTCCAGATCCAACAAATGTGGTTTCGTCGAAAACGGAGATCGTTTGCAAAAAGGCTATTTTTAAGGGTTATATATTATTTAAAAAATATATAAATTCCATAGCGACTATTTTGAATTGGAAATTGGAAATAACTTACAATTTATAAAGTGAAATCTCAGTTTCTTACATTCGTTAGAAAGATATAGTTAAATGGATTCTAATGTTTCTTGTTTTACTGAAATCCGATTTATTTTGAATTCTGTACATTCATTTGAAATTTGAAATCGAATTTTCAAACTACCGCGCCATTACAGGTTCGTTTTATAATTAAAACAAATTTATACATTTTAACTTCGATTTAAATAAATTTTAAATCGTTATTATTTCAAATAAATCGTTTTAAATATTCAAAATCCATTAAAATTGCAAAAATAAAAATTTTAAATTGGTTCAGAAATTCCGGGTTGTTACATGATTGGGACATGAATTGGATGTGTGGAGCAGCTGGATTTTTTTTTTTTAAAATTAGACGAATGTTTAATTTAATCGAAATCCAATCGTTGTTTCAACATTAAAACCCTCGGTGAGAACATGTTAAATTATTTTTGGAAGATTTATTATTGTAAGTAACTTATTAAATTTTAATTTGGAAAGTTTAGTATAATCATTATCTGATTATATATTGATTTCTTATGGCTATAGTTGCTTCGTGGATGGTGGATGTTATTATAGTTATTGTTATTATTTCTATATGTATAAGTGTTAGTCATTATAACACTTGTATTATATATGTTGATTGATGGATGATAACTGTTGTGGATGTTATTATAATTGTTCACACAATTCACACCACGTATTTGGAAATTGGGTGAGTCTCGTTCCATTGGAAATTTTTAAATGAATATTTATTCATTTAAGTGAAATAAGGCATGAAAATGAAAATTGGATTTTTATAACTGAAACGATTTGGAAATGAAATTAAGATGATTTCAAACTGTACGATCTAGATTAATCCAAGAGACGGGGGATGGGGTGAATATGGTTTATTGTAGTTTTGTGGAATATAAGGATTATTGCAGCTCAGATAAATAAATGCAGAAAATAAATAACATAAATTTTACCCTGCTTCGGCAAACCCCTTCCTACTGCTGCATTCCCCCAAGGTTTCTATATAGAATTAAAACAATCTCTACGCTTACAATTTCACTGTAAACTCGCTACACCTGCTCCCAACTGTTCTAATCCTGCACTCAAAACCCTACACTGATCTTTATCCCCAAGATCGGATTTCCTCAACTATAAATCCTATAGCTAGAACCTAGTTTATAGAAAACTAGAAATTGTAGATTGGTTTACAAATGTAATAAACTACTTAAAACAAAATATAAAGCCAAAAACCCCTTTTCAAAATCCAAGTAAAAAAAGGTCAGTCCCCTTGTTTTCTTTATAAAATATGTCGGCTTTCTTTGTTTATCTCTTTGACGGCGGCCTAGGGTTTTGCTTCCCCAAATCAAATCACGACTCTTCTTATTGCTTTGGAATTGTTTTCTCTGATGGCTTCAAAATTTTTGCTCACATGTCGTTCGATTTGGCTTTGGCTTTGAGATCGAAATTGTGAGTACTATGAATCTTGTTTTTCGATGCTTGAATGCATTGGTTTGTTTCGATGCCCTTTTGCCTGTGATGATGTGGTGCAATTTATAGGGTTTAGAAACCCCTTAATCTCTGATTTCAATGCACTATTTGGTCTTGATGTTTGCGTGATTACTCATTCGATTTGGGAAGTGTTTGAATGATTTTCTTTGAGCACATTTCTATATTCTTGCATGCTACATACTAGATAAATTGTGAAACTATTCCTGCCAAAAATCACACATTTTTTATTCCGAAAAAAAAAACTTCATCCCGAATATAGCAAGATGAATCTTTCCTCTGTAATGGTCGACCCAATTTCTGGAAATTTGCCAAAAAATACTAAATTGAATATTTTACACCTTTCTGAAAATAAAGTTTCCTTATTTTTGGCATTTTATTATTTTACCTTTGAATTAATAATTCAGCCTTGATGCTTGCATATTGAAAGAGCAGATACATAGCTTGATCTTCATTTGATGGTCTTGAGTGGTGTGTTGCATGTCCATTGCTTGATTCATGTGTATTTCTATGCCCATGTTGTACATGCCTAGTTGCCACCTGAGTTTGCTTGTCTCTATCCTCTATGTACATTGTGTTGCCTCACTCGAACCATTTGTATGCTGCTCTGAACAATGTTTGTGCATGCCTTGGAGCATTGTCATGACTGCAACTTCTCTTGCACACTTGTTTAACTGATGCTTGTTGTGTAGTTGCACTCTATTTTGTGCAAACAGAGATGATCATGTATACTGTTGTACATTCTTTAGCTTATACCACACTTGTATGTTCCACTTTGCTTCTTGTATACTTAAGACACTGTTTCATGCTACCATGTATATGTGTAGCATCTGATGCACCTGTGTATTGTTCTTGCATGCTCTTGTTTGTGTTATGTTGCCTTGTGCATTGAAGCTTCCTTGTTTTAGCCTGAACCTAAATCAGGTGCATGCTGTTGAACCCTTTTCTTGTGTATTTACAATTTGCATCGATATATACGCATATAAGTTTCCATGTCAAGTTTCATGTATATATATGCATACCTATATATATCTATATGTATGTGTGTGTGTGTGCGCGCGCGTCTTGGCTTGTATCTTGCTTGCTACTTGCACTCTTTGTCTTGGCAGATCTGACACTTTTATTTATTGGAATTTGCGACTTGATGTATACATTTGTATACAATTTTGGTTTGAGCATGCCATTTGCTATGTTCAACCAAACTTGTTCTTGAACCTGAGCTTTGATACGATGTTATGTGCATGAACCATTCTTCCTTTTCACTTGAGCTTATACATGTGTACGTGCTTTGTCCATTATGAGATGCACTTCTTTGGCTGGTTGAGGATATTCTTGTTATGTGTGACTGAAGTGTTGCTTAACACTTGATAACTGCCAGCAGTGTAATTACATTAGCACATGTTTATTGTTGCTTGATGTGTCCATGCATTTCCTGACTGGTTGTTAATTTGGCTTGACTGTATTACTCTTTAGCCCTGTTTTACCATGTCTGGACCCTTTGCATATGGATTGAACTATTTTCATGATGCTCGGACTTCGGGCTTGACCTCTTCATGTTAGGCCTTGTTCATGTGCTACTACCCATGCATTTGATACAGGCTTGCATGTAGCCTTGTACTTGAGCTTTGCTATATTTGTGTGCACCTGTCATCTTATATGTCCATTCACTTGATGATGCAAACTACTATGCTCCTGACCTATTTGACCTGAACTTTGCGCTCACTGATGTTTGACCTATTGCCCCTGCATACTATCAATTATATGTGTATATACATACACATGTATGTGTATACATGTATTTGCATGTGCAATTATATTTTCTATTTATATTAGCAGACCACTATACGATGTGTTGAGGTTGATCAGCAGGTACTAGTTGTATAGTCTACCTTGTGGTATTTACAGTGAATCACTGTGAATATCACAAGCAGTCTAGACTCAAATAAATGTATATACATATCAGACCAAGTCTAGAAAAATGATGAGAAACACACCAAAAATTCCGAGGCAAATAAAATTGAAAATAAATTTATATTCACCAACATTTAAATCAATTTTTGTTCCATTTTACTATGTCTATATCTGTGACAGGTATACAGGTGACTGGACAAGATATAGAAGTAACAGAAGAAAAGCATGTGTTAGTGTATGTAACAAAGTGTGTAACCGGGTCGGTATATGAAAGTGAATATGTAACTGAGTGAATTAAGAGTGTTGTAGTGAGGACTGAATGTAATAAATGAAATTGAATGTATTATATCACAGTGGAATGTACAATAGTGGAGTTAGAAACATGTACTAATTCAAATGTTGAAATAAAGTATTTATTTTAATAAAAATATTGTTTGAATTTATTATTCTGTGCAATAGCATTTTATTCAATAAACATTTATTTCTATGTGAGATGAAGTATGGAATGATACAAAAAATTATAGAATAATATATGTTTGTTATCATCAAACAAAAATCATACTGTTATATTCAACACAAACTACTTTTAAAAAGGTTGAAATGAATTTAAAAAGGAGTTTTGAAATTGAAATGACTTACTGTAATTTGAAATCGATTTTGGATATTACATTCAAAATTGAATTTGAATTAGATATATAAATGATGATTTTAAGTCAAATTTACTATTCCAACAATCTTATATAATGTTTGAATTAATTTCTACCAAGTTTGGTTTTCAAAAGATTAAATTTTGAAAAATAATAATATTATATTAGTATTATAATATTAAAATGTTTAACTTTTATTTATAATGGAATATGAAGGTTAAATTTGAAACATCATTTTCAAATAATTTTGTGAATGCTTACAAATTTATATAATGGTTAAAAGTCACATTTTTGAGAAAATATAATATTTATGAAGTAATATTATAATATTTACTTAAAATGAATAATTGTTTTAAATGGTTAAATGTTGGAAATTTCAATTTAAAATGGAATTGATTCTATTATAAACTAAGTTTTATGTGAAACAAATTAATTTAGATTCGAAATTAATTCTGATTTGAATAGGACTAGTCGCGCAACGTCAATTCTCGAATTTCTACCATAAACTTCAAATAAATATAACTAATGAAATTTAAATCGGATTTAACCAAAACGAAAAACGTTTGTTTTCTATTGATTATAACTTTCAAATGATAAAAGAAAATTTAAATTTCAACTTATATTTAAAACTATTTTTGAAAAGGTCGCTGTAAACGCAGGTCGATGTCCTTAATTGGAAATCAATATAAACAGCTTTATAAAAATTACTAAAAATATAGAATTCATTTGATATATAACAATAAATGATTTTAAAGTGATTTGGATAAGAAAAATAAAGTTTTGAACTATAATTTGATTTCTGTGTTTTTCATCCTAATTTACCAAATACGGTAAAAATATACATTTTTGAAATCTAAGTCCAAATGAACTAAAATTTTCAGATCTTAATTTATTGGTTTTGATTGGAATTAATCGTCGAGTATTTGGTGTTAATTCCGCAGATAAGACTCATACAATTTAAGGAATTTAAAAGGTGGATACATCATTATTCCTCTTATAGTATCTGTTGAATATGCGAAGTGGATACTGGATATGAGCTGATACGATTTCTCTCTAAGTCTTATATTCTATATCAATTGATTTCGGGTTGTTGTGGATGATGTCTTTAATAACATCATCCTTAACCCAGTAAGTTAAGTTAATTGATTTACTAAAAAATGTTGTCGTGAAAGATGTGTTTCGATAAAAAAATTAGTTAAGATGAATAATTTCCAAATTTAATTAGTCGGATTTGGATGGAAATGATCCTCGAATATTTGGTATTGATTCTGTTTTGTAGACGTTTACTATTTGAGGAATTTGGAAGATATTTATATTGTTATTTCACTTATAGTATTCATTGATTTCGTGAATTGGTATTGAATATAAGCTGATATAATTTCTATTTAAATCTTATATTTGACATCAATTGGATTTTGGGTTTGTTGTGAATGACGTCTTAAATAAGGTTATTATTTAACCAACTATGACTAAGATATGATTTGGAATAGAAAGTAATGACAAATCTTTTAATTAAGATTTAATGAAGTTTCCCAAAGTTGAGATTAAGTATAATTCTTCTTTAAGATTTATTGAATCTTTGTTAAAGATTTAAGAGGATGAGTTTTATAAATTTCTAATTTGGAATTGATGAATAAAGGATTTTATGAGGTTAATGAATGGTTTTAACAAACCAATTAAAGTGGAAAGATACTTAGCAAACCCTTTATATTCCTTGTGATTTTAAAATAACGAACATTATTCGGAAAGTCCGGGATCATATTTTTATCTGAAAACCATTTCGAATAATAATGAGACGAAATGGAGCAATTGAAGATGATGGTTGAAAACTGGGAATTTTCACATCGTAGGACTGGTTGTTGATGTCTCAAATAGGTGGCCACCTATTATGAGGTTGTATTATGACAGTGGTCCGAACCTACTTGGAGATTTTCCAGATTCCCAAGGGCCTCTTCTCTCCTTTATTGGACGAGAAATAAAGTGCCTTCAGTTTCATTCAGACCCAAAACAGACTTGTATGGACGTGTGTCTGACATTGTATTTTGTTATGTGTGATTGATTTTTTTCTAAACATATTTCTGTTGATAGCGGAGAATTTATTCTCTTAGCTTAACAACCATCTTTGAGACGTGCGAGCTCAAAGGTGATATGGTTGGTGATTATTGAATATACGCTATGAGATGACAATGTGACATGGTATTAACGATCAAAGCATGGCATAGAGAGCGTAGTTTTGTGTAACGAGACTTTGACAAGCCTAACACCCCGGTATGATGGTAAACTGGTGGTCAGATTTATATGCTTTTCGAGTTGGTTGTTCGGTGATCATCTAGTTATAATTGATGGAAGGATATCATGAGTTGGATATTCCAATTCATGTTGTGTGTGGGCAAGTAAAAGGGTGTCTGAGTCTAGACATATAGCCATGGGTACTATGTTGTTGGCCAGGATTATGCAGCCCACGATTGTTCTTTCATACCCGGAACCATTTGTTGGAAATCCATTCTCTACTATGAGTTTGTACGGTTTTAGTTGTAAACCTATATGGCGACATGATGGTATGGGACATTTTACCGTCTAGGATTGATACATTTATTTTCAAAAGTGATTTCCAAATTTGACACTGATAATAATATCAAATGATTTTCGAGTGTCAAGCGTGTTTGGCTATCATGAGGAGAAACTTCTCCTAAGTCTACGTTTGCATGGTGTGTGTGCCAAAAGACCTTATGGTAGCATAATTTTCAAGAAGCATTGCGAGTTCTTATGACTGGTATTCATAAGGGGAAACCCGTTTCGTGTTATACGACATGGTCTTATGAATTATCTAACTTTATAATAAAGATATAAATATTTTGGTTTCTCACGCCAATCCCATGACTGACCTGGAGTTTATTGTTCTTCTACCTAAACTCTGGGTTCCCATAATTTCCACACGGGTAGCCTGGTAGTTTAGGTCTTGCAGATTTTATAGAGCAGGTGCTGGATTTAGATTGGAGCTACTATTTTGGAGCATGTGTATTATTCCGCTGTATGCTAGATATTCTTCCGCTAAGCATGGTATTTTTCTGATGTATATTCGATGTTTTGTATGTATTTCCATTGTATTAATGATATTTCTTTTACTCTGATGTAATATTGTAATGATATTAATGAAAAGGTCTTTTCTTTTTATGGTAATGAGTAAGTACCAATAACAATCCGCGATTTCATACGGTTCGAGTTAGTCTCACATTTGGGTCCGGACGATCGGAATTGGGGGATGTTACAGAGTTGTATTAGAGCTTTGGTTTATACAATGCTTTGGGGTACAATTCATTAGAGCAGAAGGAAAAGACTCATCAGAGATAGGATTAGTAACATCTTATAAGAGGAACTCACTAGAGATAGGATTAATAATACCCTAGAATGAGTTGAGAGTATTATTTATATGAGAGCATATTTGCGATATGAAATTGATTTTTGAAAGATTATATTTTGAATATTAAAAGAAAAGATTCTTGAAATTAATATGGTAGATTAAAACTTAGATTATTTAAAAATCAAGATCATTAAATTTTCAGTAAAATTATTTTGTGATTAAAGTTTCACAATTAAGGTAATTATAAAGAATTTGGATCAAAAATTGGAATTATCGACGATTTTGGATAGTCGATAAATTATGAAAACCTATTAGGTAAGGAAACAAGTTCATAACTTCTGAATTAAGATAAATAGAAAAATATATAGTTAATTATAAATATGGGTGAAGATTTTAACTATATACATCTTTAGTTAAACAAATGATTCATATAGAGTTGTAATTAGGGTTTATTAACTAACTAGGACAAATGATCCGAGTATAAAAAAGTAGAATGATTTGAATAGCCAAGATAATAGAAAGATTGGCCTTAAGCTAAGAACTTGGATAAAATTTAATGTTTGCAATTTGGGAAATGATTAAGATGATTTGAGCTTTAAATTTAACTGGTACAAGTTAACTAGATTGAAATGATAAAAGTGAATCAAATGAATTAAAATTTAGCTTAATTGATGTTAAATAAATTTGGACTGGATTTGAAACAATATTGAGTCAAATTGAATATAATTAAACGAAGTTGAACATAATTTTAAATTTAATTAAAAATGAGCTCGTCACATAATGGCAGTTCGTAATTTGATGATTTGAACTTCCACTGAACATATATGATTCGACATAAGTTGGAATTCTTTGAAACAATAATCTTTTGAATTATAATTTACTAGTGGAATAGAAAAAATTATCTGAATTTCATTTGATAAATTTTAAGTTATGTCAAAATTAAAATTTCAAAAAAATTGCGCTATGGCAGTTTATAAATTATAACGATTTATTAAATAAATTAGAAGAATTTTGAGGGAATTAAATTTCATAGTTTATAAATTGGAAATGGAATGAAAATACCAATATAAAGAATGGTTTGGTATTTTGGTAAAGAACGGAAAATAAATTGAGCTAAGTCAAATTAAATTAAAAGAAGTAAGTTTAAAACTTTGAAATAGAATCCAAATTTGAATTATTAAATAAATATGGACTTCTGTGAAGTATTGGAATTTCAACTAAGTGTATTTTTGAAAAGTTAACAAGTTTGGAAACAATTACCGTCTTTTCAATTTTTGAGGACGAAATTGTTTTAAGGAAGGGAGAATGTAACGATCTGGATTTTCAGGCAAGAATATTTAATAAATTTAAATATTTAAAATGATTTATTTTAAGAATTAACGACTTGGAATTTATTTAATTTAGATTGGAACGTTAATTTTACTTAAAATTGAAAATTTTGAAATTTAAAATTCGAATTAGTTTATTTTGAAGCAATGCAAAATTCTATTTGAGTACATGCGATGATTATAATTTATTTTCTATGGATTTGATTATTTTGAAATTAAATTATATTTTGTCGATTTAATTTAATATTAGAAAATATGCATTTTGCAAATGATCTCGGAATTCGATGAAACCGGTTTCATTGGATTGGAAATGTTAAATTATTGAAAGATTTCAAATTTCATGTCAATCGGAGTTAGGATGTAAGCGTGCACGATATAAACGCACGTTGAAAGTTGATTTAAAAATTAATAGTAATGTATAATTTAATTTTGAGAAAACCGACGAAAACAATCGAATTAGCCTTTGAAACATATTCCATTGTGTCTAGAATATGGGTATTTGGTTAGGAACGGCAGTCATTTGGAGTTCGGGACGTTTAACTTCTTAACTATGTAACCTAGGAATAAATTAATAATAAAATTCCACTATATAATACCCTAAACTAAACCCTAACCCTCCCTCATTTGCAGCAGCCGTAACCTCTCTCCCTTCTATTTCAATGGATGAAATCACCTCCTTCTTTCCTTAATAACTTCTGATCCATCCACTTTTAGCAAAAATCGTCAATGTGAAAGTGTTAGCCCTCTTCCTCCTCTTCGAATCCATATGGATAAGTTGTCGATCAGAGTTACGGACCGTCATAAATCTGACCTCAAAGTCAGCCGTCTAGTTTTTGTATTCCACTATTTTCGAGGTGATGGAAACATTTTTTGGGAAAAGTTGTCAACTACAAAGTTGCTTGGAACGTCGAGACGGGGCTGGTGATGAAGCTTTGTGACCATCGGAGGTCGGAGGCGGCGGCGACAGTTTAAGTGTTTTCCATTCTTTGGTGGATTTTCGGCGATCTGCAACGAATTGGGGCACGAGTTTCAGGGTGCAGGAGCTTCCTGGAGCGGGCGTGTTGGTGTTCAGGTCGGTCAGGGATCCGATCGTTCCCAGGTGGCGCGGTAGTCAATTCTTTGGTGCATGGTTCATGGGTTTCGAACCCAGTATAAACGAAGAAGATGACGTGATTTAAGGGGGATAATTAGGCCCTAACCTAGGTGATTAACCTAATTACTGTAATTAGTGTAATATATATTATTTTAAACTGACCTTATAATTATAAAATGTATATCTTATTCAAACGTTGATAGAATCGAATGGAACGATGGGCGCTGGGTTCCTATCTGCAAACACTACGAGATGGAATTGATTGGAACATGAATTGGATGTGTGGGGCAGCAAGAATAATTTAGTTTAAATTAAAAGACTGCTTGAAATCCAATTGTTGTTTCATCGTTAAAACCCTTGGTGAGAACATCTTAAATTATTTTTGGAAGATTCATTATTGTGAGGAACTTCTTAAATTTTAATTTGGAAAGTTTAGTATAATCATTATTTGATTATATATAAATTTATTGTGGTTTCTATGGTTGCTTCGTGGCTGATGGATGTTATTATAGCTATTGTTATTATTTCTGTACGTATAAACGTTAGTCATTATAACGCTTATATTATATAAGTTGATTGATGAATGATAACTGCTATGGTTGTTATTATAATTGTTCACATATTTCACACCATGTATTTGGAATTATTTGGGAATTGGGTTAGTCTCATTCCATTGGAAATTTTTAAATGAATACTTATTCATTTAAGTGAAATAAGATGAAACGACCCAAACTCGCCCATAAGGGAAAGCCCGGATTGAGTTGAGAACACGACAAATCAGAACATAAACAATAGAACATTACATTGTTATTACAACAATTACATCAGAGTACCAGAATATAACAGAGTATGAAGAAATAATATACAGCAGGAAAATATCAGTGATTTAAATTACATTAGCAGCGGAAAAATAATACATAACACAACTGAAAGAGATAAACGGATACAAAGCTTTCCGAATATAGCTCCAGTTGTAAATCCAGGATCCTGAAAATGAAATATCAGCAAAACCAAAACTACTAGCTGTCCGTGTGGAAAATAGGGGCACCCAGAGTTTAGGTAGAAACAATAAACTCCGAGTCAGTCATGAGACTGGTGTGAGAACTAAAATAGTTATTAAAACTTTACTTTAAAATAGAGTAAATCAAGGGACCACGTCGTATAACAGGAACGGATTTTCTCATAAGAATACCTGTGCATAAACAAACAGCGCAATGCTTTTTGAAAAAAATGAAGCTATTATAAGATTCAGGTCCCATCACAAAATGCAACGCAAGCCGGAGGATAGAGTTTTACCTTATAATAGCCAAACATGCTCGATACGTTTAAAACAAATCATTTTGATATTACCATAAGTGTATAGTGTCAAAATCACTTCAAATATAAATGTATCAATCATAGATGGCATAGCTACCATATATTATGACGCCATACTAGTTCTACAATTAAAACCGAAAAGTCGTGTATTGGAAATTGGATTTCCATCTATGAGTCGAGGGCAGGGATGGATCCTCAACGATTCGAGACACTCTAGCAAATGCCTCAGGATTACACACAGCGGGGCAACCCTTGGATGCGGTAGGGCCGGTCCACGCATACTTTAGTGGATTAATTATTCCTGAACACACGTTTCCTGGTCCTATCGGACCTATCCATCGGCCCCGTAGTGACCGATATATCCGAGGCGCCTCGCAATCAATCATCCACATAGGTAAAAATAAATAAATGTCTAGGCTCCATACCGTGTCACCACCCATAGCTAGAAAGAAACGTCGTGCGTTCCCTACGGTCACGATCCCGTTTTTGACTCATACCGGGTGTCAGGCTCGCGAATTAACGCTATACACAAATCTATGCTACTTAAAGCCGTGCTTTGATCATCGACCACAAGACTTTGCTTTTCAACAAAAGCCCTGATCCATGCTACTCAGCATGCCACACTATCAATCCATACCGTACCACTGATTTCTACCGATATATAACCTCTAAGCTCGTACGTCTTAGAGAAGGGTGTTAAGCAAGAGAATAAATTATCTGCCACCAAACAGATATATATTCAGCAGAGATCAAAGAATATAGTATAAAGGAATACAATGTCAAACATACCATCCATTTGCAAGTCCATTTTGGGTCTGAACGAAACTGGAGGTACCTTATTCCTCGTCACATATGTCCAATATAGGAGAGAGATCCTCGCATATCACATCGATCTCCAAGTACGTCTGAACGATCACCACTTATTACCTTGTCTGGGGTATATAGCCCAATCAAGACATCAGTAATCATCCAAACGATGTGAAGATCTCCGGTGTTCAACCATCGTGTAACGACCCAGAAAATCTGAACCAATTTAAAATTTTTAAATTGGCTAAAATAATGGATTTTAAATATTTAAAATAAATATTTTAAATAATGGCGATGAAAACTGAGTTTGAATCGACAATTGAAAACGAATATAATTAATTATAATTATAAACAAGGCCTGAAATGGCGTGGTAGTTTCAAAAATTGAATTCAAACTTTGTCGGACTGTACCGGGTGCAAAACAATCCGGATTTTAGTGAAACCAAAAACATTAGGATCTAATTGATGATATCTTTCCAACGAATCTGACGAATCGAAATTTGATAGCGGGAATCAAAAGATATGTCCAGTTGAAAATTCTGAATAGTCGCTATGGAATTCAGGCCCTTAAAAATGGACATTTTGCAAATGACCTCGGATTTCGACGAAACCACTTTTGTTGGATCCGCAGTGTCAAGTTATTGTTAGGTTTCAAATTTCATAATTTTTCGAATCAATATGTGAGCGTGGCGAAGGAAAACGCATTTGACCGGTTTCAGTTGATTTTAATCGACTGGAAATTGGCCATTTTCCAAACGGTCTCAGAATTTGACGAAACTAGTTTTGTTAGGACCGTATCGTCAATACGAAGCTAGAAAATATTTTTCTGGAATTTTTCTAGTTAGTATGTGACCCCGGTAATTTGAAATGTACGTTTAAAATTCAATGTAGTGATTTAAATGTAAATTCAACGGAAACTGATTGTAACGATCAAATCAGCTTGCGATACATATCCCATTGTGTCCGGAATGGGGGTAAAACGCTATGGACGACAGTCGGTGGGTCCCATTTCGACTTCGAATAAAAAGTCAACTTTTAAATAGAAATTTAATAATAATAATAATTTATATAAACCCTTTTCTCTCTCTCTCTCTCCTCACTTTCTTTCTGCCGTTCGAAAAAAAAAACCCTAAACCAAACCGCCGCTTCCCCGATCATCCACCTCCGCACGTCGCCACCCCCTTCGCCTGGAGCTACTGTCGCTGCCTCTTCTTCTCTCCCCTCTTCTACCTCGAATCGTGACGAACCCAAACCCCCTGAACCAATCGCGATGCCCAATTCGCGAGCCCCAGTCCGAGACCGCCGAAGCCAGCTCCGCCCTGACGAACTCCTGCCGCCGAGCCTGGCCGTCACCCCCCTTCTTCGCAGATGAATGTAAGTTGTTTTTATTTTATTTTATTTTTAGTTTTAATTCTGAAAATACTGATTTAAAAAAAAAAGATTTAAATCTGATTTTAGAAAAGGTTTAAATCTGATTTTAGAAAAGGTATTAAAACTGATTTTTAAAAGGTTTAAATCTGATTTTAGAAAAGATTTAAATCTGATTTTAGAAAAGGTTTAAATCTGATTTTAGAAAGGTATTAAAACTGATTTTTAAAAGATTTAAATCTGATTTTAGAAAAGGTTTAAATCTGATTTTAGAAAGGTATTAAAACTGATTTTATTTTGAGATTTAAAAAGAAAACGATTTGAACTTTAAAAAGAAAAAGATTTGAACTTTAAAAAGAAAAAGATTTGAACTTTAAAAAGAAAAAGATTTGAACTTTAAAAAGGAAAAGATTTGAACATCGAAGCATAATAAAAATATGATTTTTTATATATGGAATAACGAAGTAAAAATTCGATTTTTATATATTGAATAGCATAGTGAAAATTCGATTTTTACATATGTAGAGAATACAGGCAACGAAAGCGACAAAAGGCGAGAAAGGCGAAGATTTCTCTAAGTGAAGTGTCGTGAGGTTGGATAGCTATTGGTGAGAATTTCTCACTCTTCCATTTCTTTTCCTAGCTATATATATATATATATATATATATATATATATATGTGTTGAAATAAAAGTGAATTGCTATATATATATATATATATACGCCCCTCGTCCACAAACCATGGACGATATTTATTGGTTGAAATTGTTGTGAAAATTGATTGATAGCGAATGGTTGTTTGGGATTGTTTGTGGTTGATATTGATTTGATTGTGGTTGAAAAATACCCGTTTGTGATTGGAAAATATTTGATTGAAACCACATAGGATTAGTTTGTGGAAATGAAATAAATATATACATGTCGTCTGCGTGCGAACTAGATGCATGATCCCCATTGTCAAAAACCGCGAGGTTTTAAGGTAGAGCGAGGAGCCGTACTAGGGACGGTCCCGGTTTTAACTAGCCTGCCGTTATGCTGCCGAAATTTTGAATAATATTCGTGTGTTTGAATTATTTTCATATGCTTAAACTATATTTATTCATTGAAGAAAACATTCATGTGTTGAATTGATATTCATTCGTTGATTAGAAATTCATGTGTTGAATGGTATTCATATTTTGAAATAAATTGTTTGATAGTAAAAATCACATTTTTATCTATATATAGAAACTATAGAAAACATTCATGTGTTGAATTGATATTCATTCGTTGAATAGAAATTCATGTGTTTAATGGTATTCATATTTTGAAATAAATTGTTTGATAATAAAAATCACATTTTTATCTATATATAGAAACTATAGAAAACATTCATGTGTTGAATTGATATTCATTCGTTGATTAGAAATTCATGTGTTGAATGGTATTCATATTTTGAAATAAATTGTTTGATAATAAAAATCACATTTTTATCTATATATAGAAACTATAGAAAACATTCATGTGTTGAATTGATATTCATTCGTTGATTAGAAATTCATGTGTTGAATGGTATTCATATTTTGAAATAAATTGTTTGATAATAAAAATCACATTTTTATCTATATATAGAAACTATAGAAAACATTCATGTGTTGAATTGATATTCATTCGTTGATTAGAAATTCATGTGTTGAATTGTATTCATATTTTGAAATAAATTGTTTGATAATAAAAATCACATTTTTATCTATATATAGAAACTATAGAAAACATTCATGTGTTGAATTGATATTCATTCGTTGATTAGAAATTCATGTGTTGAATGGTATTCATATTTTGAAATAAATTGTTTGATAATAAAAATCACATTTTTACCTATATATAGAAACTATAGAAAACATTCATGTGTTGAATTGATATTCATTCATTGATTAGAAATTCATGTGTTGAATGGTATTCATATTTTGAAATAAATTGTTTGATAATAAAAATCACATTTTTATCTATATATAGAAACTATAGAAAACATTCATGTGTTGAATTGATATTCATTCGTTGATTAGAAATTCATGTGTTGAATGGTATTCATATTTTGAAATAAATTGTTTGATAATAAAAATCACCTTTTATCTATATATAAAAACTATAGAAAACATTCATGTGTTGAATTGATATTCATTCGTTGATTAGAAATTCATGTGTTGAATGGTATTCATATTTTGAAATAAATTGTTTGATAATAAAAATCACCTTTTATCGACTATATGAACTGTGTAAAATAATCTCGTTTTAAAAGAAATTGTTTTATGATAAAAATCCTATTTTTGTCACCTATATGAACTATATAGAAAAATAGTGTCTTGAAATGAATTGTTTTACAATAAAAATCACATTTTTATTGTATGCATAAATCGTTGAAATGTGAAGTGTTAAAAATAGCCACTTGTTCAAAATAAACATATATGAGTTGAAATATTCATTAATTAGCTAATGAAATGATTTGCACCTATTTATGTAACATTAGAATGAATGGTGTTTTTAAACCAAATAGAAATCAAATATGAAGTTGAATAGAAAATGATAAATGATAAGAACTGTATATATATGTACATGCATATTCATTGAACAGGTTATAGCAAAGGGGCTAGAGAAGAGGAATAAAATTTTGTGCCCGACAAATAGGTACACATTTACTGTTTTGTTTGGGTGATGATTTTATGAGCCTGTTGGCTAGCCGCTTGGCTTTTTCTTTTTCTTTTTGAAATTAGAAGGACCGGGAAAGCTATTTGCGATTTCCCGATGCTCCCGGTGCAGGGGAGGTTATGGCGAAATTTTCCAAAATTTTAAGGCGTTAGTGAAATATTTGAAGTGAGACGATATTGAAATTGTTGAATGAACTATATTTATATAATTATATAAATATAAATAAAATAAAAACGAAACGAGGCCGTGCAGTTCGTATTTTGAAACTGTGATTTCAAACAACTAGTGCGGGGAATCCGACCATTGGATTTTCCCGAAACCTCAACCGTCGGGTTCGCCTTGGAAATATCTTCCCAACGGCACCAACCTTGCAAAAATCCAACGGTTGGATTGTCTGGAATGTTTAATTCAATTCTGAAGAAAAACAGCGCCAGAAGCGATTATATTTTTATATATATAAATATAATTATATATTAATCGAATAACGACGCTGCAGTTCGTATTTTGAAATCGAAATTTCAAACGATTGTACCGGGAGATCCGACCGTCGGATTTTCCCGAAACTGGAACCGTTGGATTCGTTTTGAAAAGACCTTTCTAATGATGTAAATTTTGTGAAGATCCAACGGTTAAATTTTCAGATATGTGTAAATCAATTCTGAAGAAAAACAGCGCCACGGCCACGTTATGGCCCGAAGCGTCGTTTTGAATAAATTGGCTATTTTAAAATAAATAAAAATAGTGATAAATCGTTATAAAATATTGTAAACGTCATGGAATGGAAATAAACTGAAATTTGCTTGATTTGTGTGGTATTTGATGGTTGAATGTGTTTGGTGTGAAAATTACATTAAAGAACAAAATTGATGTTGTCGAATAATTTAACCATTGAAATAAATTGATTTGAAATTCTAAATATACGTGAATTATTTGAAAAGGCCGAGTTAATTCTCATTTCAAATAATCGACCGACGATTGAAAGTCGAAGATGAAGATGGTGGTCGAAGACCGGAGATCTTCACCTCGTTTGGATGGTAACCGAGGTCCTGATTGGGAGGCATCCCGAAATATGGATAATGAGTGGTGATCGTCCAAACGTACGTGGTAATCGAAGGGTTTGCGAGGTATTTAGTGCCTCCGGTTTCGTTCAGACCCAGAACGGACTGGTAAGTGGACTGTGTGTCTGACATTGGAGTTTATTCTGTATTGATTGATTTCTGTTAAATATACATCTGTTTGGCGGAGGAGAATTTATTCTTTTGCTTAACGCCCTTCTCTGAGACGCACGAGCTCAGAGGTTGTATATCGATGGACATCAGTCGTATGGCATGAGTTGCCTGTGTGGCATGCTAAGATGCAGTGATCAGGGCTCCTGTTGAAAAGCAAAGTCTTGTGGTGATGATCAAAGCACCGCCTGTGTGGCGTAGCTTTGTGTATAACGTGATTTCGCGAGCCTCACACCCCGGTATGAACCTAAAACGGGAGAAGGACCTCAGGGAGGGCATACGTTTCTTTCTAGCTAGGGTGGTGTCAGTGACCTACCAGCCCTGACATTTATATACTTTTCACCTATGTGGTTGTTGCTGTTGCGAGGCGCCTCGGTTTGATCGAACGATCCGGGTCCGATGGAGTCATTCGTTGGCTCATTTACGCCCCAAAGGGCGGGGAAACGTATTGTTCAGGCACTATAATCCACCCCGTGTGGACCGGCCCTGACGATCCAAGGGGCATTTGCGGCTGTTCCGGAGGCTCGGGCTAGAGAGTCTCGAATTCGGTAAGGACTATCTTTTGCCTTGGTTCATGACGGAAATCCAATTTCCAAATACGTGACTGTGCGGTTTTGATTTTATACCTATACATGGCGACATAGTGGTATGGGGCATTAATGCTGTCTATGATTGATAGTTATGACTTGAAAATGTTTTCAAAACATATAGACACTAGCAATAATATCAAATGCCTTTGTTTTATTCGTATCAATCATATTTTGGCCGTTATAAGGTAAAAACTCTATCCTCCGGTTTGCGTTGCATTGTGTGATGGGAACTGAGTCTTTTAACGGCTTCATTTTTATAAAAAGCATAGCGATGTTTAAAATAAAGATTTGTTTTAAAGCACTGGCAATCCAATGGAGTAAACCCGTTCCACGAAAGTGGCGTGGTCCTGTGATTGTCCAATTATATATGTGTTGAGTGGATTTCTCATACCAGTCCCATGACTGACTCGTAGTTTGTTTCACTTTCAAACTCGGGTGCCCCTTTTTCTACACGGGCAGCCTTGTATTCAGGTTTAGCTGGTTCTTTTTCTGGATAGCTGGAGCTGAAGATGGATTCTATCATTTATTTCTTTTTATGCTGTTCAGCTCCTATTGTACATATTTTGTTTATTTCCGCTGTAGACATTTATGTATAGCTGAACTGTATTTGTACTAAGTAAGATTCTGTATACCGTGTAACTCTGATGATTACTTTTATCCAGTATATTCTATTGTTCATTATCTGGTGTAATTATTTAATTTCTGTTCTGCTATTATCTGTTTTTGTGTTATATTCCTAAGATAACCCCTTGTCTCCGTGAGAACGGGATTTCGGGTCGTCTCAACGTGGTATCAGAGCTTTGGTTAAGCTTAGTTCTGGAATATAACATTTGAACGAACTCATCAGAAATAGAACCAGTAGTGTTCTAGGACGGGCAACTCAATACAGATAGGATCAGTAATATCCTATGAGTAAAGCAGAATGAAATTACACCTTGATAGACACATTTACATATGAAGTATTTGTCTCTATATTTTGAAGTATCTTTCCTGTTGACCTGACACTTGATCTGCTATTTGCAGAAGAACTAGAAAATGAGTGCCAGAAACAGAAGAAGTAATACGGACCCGGATATAGAAGCTCTATTTGTGAAATATAGGAATTTGGGTGGAAAGCCGTTCTCGGGCGAAGAATCTATTATGAGAACACAAGCTTGGATTCGTTCGGCTGAGAAAATCTTCGAAGCCTTAAAACTGAAGGATGACGAAGAATCTATTATGAGAACACAAGCTTGGATTCGTTCGGCTGAGAAAATCTTCGAAGCCTTAAAACTGAAGGATGACTAGAAAAGATTACTGGCCTCCTGGGCACTCGAAGACGAAGCTTTGTTTTGGTGGGATTCTGTTGTTAAGGATAATCCAGAAGGTGATATCACCTGGGATAGATTCAAAGTGATTTTCTTGGAAAGATTTACTCCTCCCGAAGTAACTGAGCGATTATGCGATGAATTTTCTTATCTGATACAAGGAGACATGACCATTCCCGAATATCATAAGAAATTCAATGAACTTTCTCACTTTGCTCCTCATCTAATTCAAAATCTGAAGAGGAAGAATTTGAGATTTATCAATGGGCTTCAAAGGAAATACCAGAATAAAGTATTGGGGCATGTGAAGCTCCCTTTTTCTGAAATGATATACATGGCTTATCAGTACGAAGACCTGGACAGGAAAGGTATGCTACAGTACGAGGAAGAAGTCAACCTAGTAATAGAAATGAGTCTGAAACTGATCGTCCAGAGGCCAGTACAAAGTCTAATGTCGGTAAGAAGCCTAGTGCCAAGAGAAAAAGAGCCAAATCTGAGAAGAAACCAGTAATGACAACTGTATGCTCTAACTGCAATAAGCAAGGACATCTCTCGATAAGTTGCCGATCTCTAAAGAAACAAAGAAAAGAAGGATCTAAGTCTAATAAGAAGTTTCAAGAGAACAAAGGATGCAGCATTTGCCATCGGTTTGGCCATGTAAAATAGGATTGTCGACTGTTAAAGGCAACCAAGGTGGTTCAAATAAATGAAATAGCAGAAGCTTCTGAGCCATCGGCTATTCAGGAAAGACCAGATGTTTTAGAAGGCACGCTAACTGTCAAAAACATTCCAGTCAATGTACTGTTTGACACTGGCGCGTCACGCAGCTTCATTGCCAAAGATGCAGCTAAGAAACTGGATTTGAATTTGAAAAAGCTCAAGGAACCAATGACTGTCCAGAATCCGGTTGGGGGCTCCATTGATCTAAGTTGGGTTTGTGGAGTGCCGGTTTCTTTCTCTCGTTATCGGTTCCCTACCATCGCAGCCGTCATGAATTTTAAAGAGTTTGATCTTATCTTGGGGTTAGACTGGTTGACCAAATATGAAGCTGAAGTTAAATGCGCCGACAGAGTCGTAAAGGCGAGGATTAAATCAGGTGATTATATAACCATTCCCTGTGAAGGTAAGAATGCTAATACAAAAGACTTCTGGGCAGCTTTGAATGTTTCTCCAGCCCAAATTGAAAGTGTTCCTGAAGTCACAGAGAATATTCCTGACCTCATCAAAGACATTCCTGTCGTCAAGAATTATGCGGATGTGTTTGAGGAAGTCGTTCGCTTACCTTCGCAGAGAGAAATAGATTTCAAAATTGCTTTAATTCCCAATGCAAGGCTGGTAGTTCACGCTATTCGAAGAATGTCCTTGAAAGAGAAGGAGGAATTAGACAATCAAACAAGGCAGCTGGTATGGAAAGGTCTGATCAGGCCTAGTTTCTCTGATTGGGGAGCAGCAGTGGTTTTTGTCCCAAAATCTGACGGTACTCTACGGCTATGTGTGGATTATCGTGATTTGAACAAGCAGACCATAAAGAATAAATATCCATTGCCGCGAATAGATGATTTGTTGGATCGATTAAATGGAGCACAAGTATTTTCAAGAATGGACCTAGCTACAGGTTTCCATCAACTCCGAATTGCCGAAGAGTGTGTTCCAATGACAGCGTTCAGAGGTCCCGACCTATTCTACGAGTGGTTAGTAATGCCGTTCGGCTTATGTAACGCTCCAGCTTACTTCGTCGATCTAATGAACAGAGTATTCAGAGGAGTATTGAATACATTTGTTCTGGTTTTTATTGACGATATTCTAATCTTCTCAAAATCAAAAGCATCTGGAACAGGTTTTGGAAATTCTGAGACGGAATGTATTAAAAGCCAAATTTTCCAAATGTATCTTCTGGCAAGATGAAGTAAAATTTCTGGGCCACGTCGTATCGAAAGAAGGAATTGCTGTTGATCCAAGTAAAATCACAGCCATTCAGAACTGAAAACAGCCTAGTACTCCCACTGAAGTCCGCAGTTTTCTCGGATTGGCTAGCTATTACCGGAAGTTCGTTAAAGACTTTTCGAAGATATCTGGTCACTTAACGAAGCTTACAAAGAAGCATTCTAAATTCAAATGGACTCCAGAAAGTGAGGAGGCTTTCGAAGAGCTGAAGTTGAGATTAACGACAGCTCCAGTGTTAACCATCTTCGATGGCAACCAGGATTTAAAAGTATGGACTGATGCTTCTAGAGAAGGCCTTGGTGCAGTGTTAATGCAAAGGAGTCAAGTGATTGCCTATGCTAGCCATCAACTGAAGCCGCACGAGAAAAACTATGTAACTCATGATCTTGAGTTATTGGCTATCATATTCTCTTTGAAAATCTGGAGACACTATCTTCTGGGCGAGAGATTTGAACTGTTTACAGATCACCAGTCGTTAAAGTATCTGTTCACCCAGAAAGACTTGAATTTGAGGCAGCAACGTTGGCTGGAGTTTCTTGCAGCATATGACTTTGAAATTATATATACTCCAGGAAAAGCCAATGTCGTGGCCGATGCGTTAAGCAGAAAGAATGTAATGATCGCCAGCTTTATTATCACGACATCCTTGATTGACAAAATATCTATTCTTCAGAAGGAGGATAACTTTATTAAGGATATGATTAAAAGGATTCAGAAAGGCGAACCCTTGTGTTTTCAAATAGATATCGACGAGACCTTGAGATTGAAAGGAAGGATTTGTGTTCCTGACGTTCCTGAGCTAAAAAGGGAAGTGTTAGACGAGTGTCACAAGTCCAAGCTGAGTATCCATCCTGGTGTGACCAAAATGTATAACGATCTCAAGCGAACATTCTGGTGGAAGGCTATGAAAAGAGATGTTTCAATATATGTTAGTCGATGCCCTACTTGACAACTAGTCAAAAGCGACCAACAAAAATTGGCTGGATTATTACAACCGCTAGAAGTTCCTGGTTGGAAGTGGGAACATATTTCTATGGATTTCATTGATGGTTTGCCCAGAACCAGAAAAGGGAACGACAGTGTTTGGGTGATCGTAGATCGCTTCACGAAGACCGCCCATTTCATACCTGTCAGATCAAACAGAACCGCTCAGAGTCTGGCGCAGATTTACTTCAGGGAAATAGTTAGACTGCATGGAGTGCCGCTCAGTATAGTAAGTGATAGAGATACAATATTCACTAGAAATTTCTGGGAAGCATTTCAAGTCGAGCTGGGAACGAAGTTAAACTTGAGCACCGCTTATCATCCTCAGACAGACAGTCAGACTGAGAGGGTGAATCGCATTTTAGAAGATCTATTGCGGGCTTGTGTTCTAGATTTCGGTGGATCATGGGAAGACCATCTGCATTTGGCTGAATTCTCCTATAACAACAGCTACCAGGCGAGTCTGACAATGTCGTCATTCGAAGCATTATATGGTCGACCGTGCCGATCTCCTGCTTGTTGGGTCGAGCCAGGAAATAGACTTGTGTTGGGTCCTGATATGATTCGAGAAGCTGCCGACAAAGTCGATTTTATTAAGAAGCGATTACTCGCCGCTCAAAGCCGACAAAAGAGCTATGCCGACAGAAGTAGAGATATATCCTTTGAAGTTGGCGACTATGTATATTTGAAAGTATCGCCGATGAGAGGAGTAATCCGGTTCGGTAAAACTGGAAAGTTAGCGCCCAAATTTATTGGTCCGTTTCCTATTCTGGAACGGATCGGAACTCTCGCTTATAGGGTCAAACTGCCTGACTGGTTGCCTGGAGTGCATGATGTATTTCATATATCTCAACTTCGAAAGCACGTTCATGATCCAGACTTGATCGTGGAAGAAGCAGCTCAGCAGGATATTGAAATTACTCCAGAATTAGCTGTAAGGCGAGAGCCGCTAAAGATCATCGGCAAAGAAACCAAAGAGCTGAGAAACAAGAAGGTTCACTTAGTCAAAGTGCAATGGAGTGGAGATCCGCGAGATTGTACTTGGGAAACTGAGTAGAGCATTCAGAAAGCTTATCCTAGATGCCGAGTGGATATCTCTGATTGACTCCGGTGCAAGGTACATTTAACCTACTTTGCACTACCATTCAATTCTCTACTCTATTGTTATTTTCTTTCCATAGATGTGCACTTTTAATTATATAGTCTGAGTGATTTTAAAGAGTATAGGATTTGATTAGTATATTTTTGAAGGGTAAAAACAAAATGGTTATTGTGTTGTATGATTGTAGATTTATCAAACCACTTTCGACTTTATTCCTTTTCGGGGACGAAAAGTTTTAAGTGGGGGAGATTGTAACGACCCAGAAAATCTGAACCAATTTAAAATTTTTAAATTGGCTAAAATAATGGATTTTAAATATTTAAAATAAATATTTTAAATAATGGCGATGAAATCTGAGTTTGAATCGACAATTGAAAATGAATATAATTAATTATAATTATAAACAAGGCCTGAAATGGCGTGGCAGTTTCAAAAATTGAATTCAAACTTTGTCGGACTGTACCGGGTGCAAAACAATCCGGATTTTAGTGAAACCAAAAACATTAGGATCTAATTGATGATATCTTTCCAACGAATCTGACGAATCGAAATTTGATAGCGGGAATCAAAAGATATGTCCAGTTGAAAATTCTGAATAGTCGCTATGGAATTCAGGCCCTTAAAAATGGACATTTTGCAGATGACCTCGGATTTCGACGAAACCACTTTTGTTGGATCCGCAGTGTCAAGTTATTGTTAGGTTTCAAATTTCATAATTTTTCGAATCAATATGTGAGCGTGCCGAAGGAAAACGCGTTTGACCGGTTTCAGTTGATTTTAATCGACTGGAAATTGGCCATTTTTCAAACGGTCTCAGAATTTGACGAAACTAGTTTTGTTAGGACCGTATCGTCAATACGAAGCTAGAAAATATTTTTCTGGAATTTTTCTAGTTAGTATGTGACCCCGGTAATTTGAAATGTACGTTTAAAATTCAATGTAGTGATTTAAATGTAAATTCAACGGAAACTGATTGTAACGATCAAATCAGCTTGCGATACATATCCCATTGTGTCCGGAATGGGGGTAAAACGCTATGGACGACAGTCGGAGGGTCCCATTTCGACTTCGAATAAAAAGTCAACTTTTAAATAGAAATTTAATAATAATAATAATTTATATAAACCCTTTTCTCTCTCTCTCCTCACTTTCTTTCTGCCGTTCGAAATAAAATAAAAAACCCTAAACCAAACCGCCGCTTCCCCAATCATCCACCTCCGCACGTCACCACCCCCTTCGCCTGGAGCTGCTGTCGCTGCCTCTTCTTCTCTCCCCTCTTCTACCTCGAATCGTGACGAACCCAAACCCCCTGAACCAATCGCGACGCCCAATTCGCGAGCCCCAGTCCGAGACCGCCGAAGCCAGCTCCGCCCTGACGAACTCCTGCCGCCGAGCCTGGCCGTCACCCCCCCTTCTTCGCAGATCAATGTAAGTTGTTTTTATTTCATTTTATTTTTATTTTTAATTCTGAAAATACTGATTTAAAAAAAAAAGATTTAAATCTGATTTTAGAAAAGGTTTAAATCTGATTTTAGAAAAGGTATTAAAACTGATTTTTAAAAGGTTTAAATCTGATTTTAGAAAAGATTTAAATCTGATTTTAGAAAAGGTTTAAATCTGATTTTAGAAAGGTATTAAAACTGATTTTTAAAAGATTTAAATCTGATTTTAGAAAAGGTTTAAATCTGATTTTAGAAAGGTATTAAAACTGATTTTATTTTGAGATTTAAAAAGAAAAAGATTTGAACTTTAAAAAGAAAAAGATTTGAACTTTAAAAAGAAAAAGATTTGAACTTTAAAAAGAAAAAGATTTGAACTTTAAAAAGGAAAAGATTTGAACATCGAAGCATAATAAAAATATGATTTTTTATATATGGAATAACGAAGTAAAAATTCGATTTTTATATATTGAATAACATAGTAAAAATTCGATTTTTACATATGTAGAGAATACGGGCAACGAAAGCGACAAAAGGCGAGAAAGGCGAAGATTTCTCTAAGTGAAGTGTCGTGAGGTTGGATAGCTATTCGTGAGAATTTCTCACTCTTCCATTTCTTTTCCTAGCTATATATATATGTGTTGAAATAAAAGTGAATTGCTATATATAAATATAAATATATATATATATATACGCCCCTCGTCCACAAACCATGGACGATATTTATTGGTTGAAATTGTTGTGAAAATTGATTGATAGCGAATGGTTGTTTGGGATTGTTTGTGGTTGATATTGATTTGATTGTGGTTGAAAAATACCCGTTTGTGATTGGAAAATATTTGATTGAAACCACATAGGATTAGTTTGTGGAAATGAAATAAATATATACATGTCGTCTGCGTGCGAACTAGATGCATGATCCCCATTGTCAAAAACCGCGAGGTTTTAAGGTAGAGCGAGGAGCCGTACTAGGGACGGTCCTGGTTTTAACTAGCCTGCCGTTATGCTGCCGAAATTTTGAATAATATTCATGTGTTTGAATTATTTTCATATGCTTAAACTATATTTATTCATTGAAGAAAACATTCATGTGTTGAATTGATATTCATTCGTTGATTAGAAATTCATGTGTTGAATGGTATTCATATTTTGAAATAAATTGTTTGATAGTAAAAATCACATTTTTATCTATATATAGAAACTATAGAAAACATTCATGTGTTGAATTGATATTCATTCGTTGAATAGAAATTCATGTGTTTAATGGTATTCATATTTTGAAATAAATTGTTTGATAATAAAAATCACATTTTTATCTATATATAGAAACTATAGAAAACATTCATGTGTTGAATTGATATTCATTCGTTGATTAGAAATTCATGTGTTGAATGGTATTCATATTTTGAAATAAATTGTTTGATAATAAAAATCACATTTTTACCTATATATAGAAACTATAGAAAACATTCATGTGTTGAATTGATATTCATTCGTTGATTAGAAATTCATGTGTTGAATGGTATTCATATTTTGAAATAAATTGTTTGATAATAAAAATCACATTTTTATCTATATATAGAAACTATAGAAAACATTCATGTGTTGAATTGATATTCATTCGTTGATTAGAAATTCATGTGTTGAATTGTATTCATATTTTGAAATAAATTGTTTGATAATAAAAATCACATTTTTATCTATATATAGAAACTATAGAAAACATTCATGTGTTGAATTGATATTCATTCGTTGATTAGAAATTCATGTGTTGAATGGTATTCATATTTTGAAATAAATTGTTTGATAATAAAAATCACATTTTTATCTATATATAGAAACTATAGAAAACATTCATGTGTTGAATTGATATTCATTCATTGATTAGAAATTCATGTGTTGAATGGTATTCATATTTTGAAATAAATTGTTTGATAATAAAAATCACATTTTTATCTATATATAGAAACTATAGAAAACATTCATGTGTTGAATTGATATTCATTCGTTGATTAGAAATTCATGCGTTGAATGGTATTCATATTTTGAAATAAATTGTTTGATAATAAAAATCACCTTTTATCTATATATAAAAACTATAGAAAACATTCATGTGTTGAATTGATATTCATTCGTTGATTAGAAATTCATGTGTTGAATGGTATTCATATTTTGAAATAAATTTTTTGATAATAAAAATCACCTTTTATCGACTATATGAACTGTGTAAAATAATCTCGTTTTAAAAGAAATTGTTTTATGATAAAAATCCTATTTTTGTCACCTATATGAACTATATAGAAAAATAGTGTCTTGAAATGAATTGTTTTACAATAAAAATCACATTTTTATTGTATGCATAAATCGTTGAAATGTGAAGTGTTAAAAATAGCCACTTGTTCAAAATAAACATATATGAGTTGAAATATTCATTAATTAGCTAATGAAATGATTTGCACCTATTTATGTAACATTAGAATGAATGGTGTTTTTAAACCAAATAGAAATCAAATATGAAGTTGAATAGAAAATGATAAATGATAAGAACTGTATATATATGTACATGCATATTCATTGAACAGGTTATAGCAAAGGGGCTAGAGAAGAGGAATAAAATTTTGTGCCCGACAAATAGGTACACATTTACTGTTTTGTTTGGGTGATGATTTTATGAGCCTGTTGGCTAGCCGCATGGCTTTTTCTTTTTCTTTTTGAAATTAGAAGGACCGGGAAAGCTATTTGCGATTTCCCGATGCTCCCGGTGCAGGGGAGGTTATGGCGAAATTTTCCAAAATTTTAAGGCGTTAGTGAAATATTTGAAGTGAAACGATATTGAAATTGTTGAATGAACTATATTTATATAATTATATAAATATAAATAAAATAAAAACGAAACGAGGCCGTGCAGTTCGTATTTTGAAACCGTGATTTCAAACAACTAGTGCGGGGGATCCGACCATTGGATTTTCCCGAAACCTCAACCGTCGGGTTCGCCTTGGAAATATCTTCCCAACGGCACCAACCTTGCAAAAATCCAACGGTTGGATTGTCTGGAATGTTTAATTCAATTCTGAAGAAAAACAGCGCCAGAAGCGATTATATTTATATATATATAAATATAAATATATATTAATCGAATAACGACGCTGCAGTTCGTATTTTGAAATCGAAATTTCAAACGATTGTACCGGGAGATCCGACCGTCGGATTTTCCCGAAACTGGAACCGTTGGATTCGTTTTGAAAAGACCTTTCTAATGATGTAAATTTTGTGAAGATCCAACGGTTAGATTTTCAGATATGTGTAAATCAATTCTGAAGAAAAACAGCGCCACGGCCACGTTATGGCCCGAAGCGTCGTTTTGAATAAATTGGCTATTTTAAAATAAATAAAAATAGTGATAAATCGTTATAAAATATTGTAAACGTCATGGAATGGAAATAAACTGAAATTTGCTTGATTTGTGTGGTATTTGATGGTTGAATGTGTTTGGTGTGAAAATTACATTAAAGAACAAAATTGATGTTGTCGAATAATTTAACCATTGAAATAAATTGATTTGAAATTCTAAATATACGTGAATTATTTGAAAAGGCCGAGTTAATTCTCATTTTAAATAATCGACCGATGATTGAAAGTCGAAGATGAAGACGGTGGTCGAAGACCGGAGATCTTCACCTCGTTTGGATGGTAACCGAGGTCCTGATTGGGAGGCATCCCGAAATATGGATAATGAGTGGTGATCGTCCAGACGTACGTGGTAATCGAAGGGTTTGCGAGGTATTTAGTGCCTCCGGTTTCGTTCAGACCCAGAACGGACTTGTAAGTGGACTGTGTGTCTGACATTGGAGTTTATTCTGTGTTGATTGATTTCTGTTAAATATACATCTGTTTGGCGGCGGAGAATTTATTCTTTTTCTTAATGCCCTTCTCTGAGACGCACGAGCTCAGAGGTTGTATATCGATGGACATCAGTCGCATGGTATGAATTGCCTGTGTGGCATGCTAAGATGCAGTGATCAGGGCTTCTGTTGAAAAGCAAAGTCTTGTGGTGATGATCAAAGCACCGCCTGTGTGGCGTAGCTTTGTTTATAACGTGAATTCGGGAGCCTCACACCCCGGTATGAACCTAAAACGGGAGAAGGACCTCAGGGAGGGCATGCGTTTCTTTCTAGCTAGGGTGGTGTCAGTGACCTACCAGCCCTGACATTTATATACTTTTCACCTATGTGGTTGTTGCTGTTGCGAGGCGCCTCGGTTTGATCGGACGATCCGGGTCCGATGGAGTCATTCGTTGGCTCATTTACGCCCCAAAGGGCGGGGAAACGTATTGTTCAGGCACTATAATCCACCCCGTGTAGACCGGCCCTGACGATCCAAGGGGCAGTTGCGGCTGTTCCGGAGGCTCGGGCTAGAGAGTCTCGAATTCGGTAAGGACTATCTTTTGCCTTGGTTCATGACGGAAATCCAATTTCCAAATACATGACTGTGCGGTTTTGATTTTATACCTATACATGGCGACATAGTGGTATGGGGCATTAATGCCGTCTATGATTGATAGTCATGATTTGAAAATGTTTTCAAAACATATAGACACTAGCAATAATATCAAATGCCTTTGTTTTATTCGTATCAATCATATTTTGGCCGTTATAAGGTAAAAACTCTATCCTCCGGTTTGCGTTGCATTGTGTGATGGGAACTGAGTCTTATAACGGCTTCATTTTTATAAAAAGCATAGCGATGTTTAAAAGAAAGATTTGTTTTAAAGCACTGGCAATCCAATGGAGTAAACCCGTTCCACGAAAGTGGCGTGGTCCTGTGATTGGCCAATTATATATGTGTTGAGTGGATTTCTCATACCAGTCCCATGACTGACTCGTAGTTTGTTTCACTTTCAAACTCGGGTGCCCCTTTTTCTACACGGGCAGCCTTGTATTCAGGTTTAGCTGGTTCTTTTTCTGGATAGCTGGAGCTGAAGATGGATTCTATCATTTATTTCTTTTTATGCTGTTCAGCTCCTATTGTACATATTTTGTTTATTTCCGCTGTAGACATTTATGTATAGCTGAACTGTATTTGTACTAAGTAAGATTCTGTATACCGTGTAACTCTGATGATTACTTTTATCCAGTATATTCTATTGTTCATTATCTGGTGTAATTATTTAATTTCTGTTCTGCTATTATCTGTTTTTGTGTTATATTCCTAAGATAACCCTTGTCTCCGTGAGAACGGGATTTTGGGTCGTCTCACATCGTCTTCATCGTCGACTTATCGTCGGATCAATTATTCAGAATGGATATAAACTCGGTCTTTCCGAATAACTCGCGTATCTCATAAACAAGTGCTACACAAACACAACATACGCCTCATTCCAATCCAGAATATTCTTTTATTCAAATATTCACATCTTTAGGGAAAGGTTCTCATTAATTTTATTAAAGATAAATCCATTTAAATTTATTCTTTAATCTTCCTTTGGATATCAATTCAAAACCAAATTAAGGTTTATCAACTACCCGGGATTAGTGAGCCTTACCGAAGTAACCATTTATTTTATTTCCCAATCCCAACCTATTCATCCCATGGAGCAAAACTGGTAATGCTCCATATCTAACACCCATGGTGTTATCGATAAATTTAATTACCATTTCCCATTCAAATCTAATTAAAGATTTAACTATCGCTTGGAGTAAAACTGGTGGTACTCCATTCTCGATCATTTCCCAAATTTGATAATTTAAATTATCACATTCACATTTCAATCTAATTAAAGATTCATTAAAACTCCACTTAGTCTTTATCTTTCCACAATCATTATTTAATGATTATTTAATTTTGGAAACCCAAACATGCCACATCGACAATCTACACTGTACCACTGATTTCTGCCAATATATAACCTCTAAGCTCATACGTCTTAGAGAAGGGTGTTAAGCAAGAGAATAAATTCTCCGCCACCAAACAGATATATATTTAGCAGAGATCAACAACTGCAGTTCGAAATACAAGGTTAGACATGTAATCATGTCTTTAACTGGGTTAAAGAACTAATGTCATTTAAAACACAGTTCACGATAAACCCAAAATCAAATTCCATTAACTATGAAATCTTCACGGAAAACAGATCAATATATATAATTGATATCAAGTTTCGTATCCGACTAATAGTATAAATGGAATAACAAAAAAGCCTTTTAAATTCCATATATACTAACAGTCTTCCTCCACAGAAGCTCACTTCGATTATTATCAGATCGAATTCCATTCAATTCCAATTTAATATATTAAATTGGAAAACTTTACTTTGGAAAATTTCCATTAAATACTAATAAAAGATTTATATATTCCAAATCATATTTCACTGTTAATTGGGTTAAATAACAAATGTCGTTAAAAACACAGTTCACAATAAACCCAATTCACATTCCATTTTATTTCAATTACTAAATATAACTGGAAACTCTAATAATCTTAATTAAAAGATTTATTCTTTTCACATGGGGTTTAAGAACAGTGTTACCGAATACACCATTCATAAAAAACCCAAAATCCAATTTAATATTTAATATATGGCTCTAAATAGAAATTATATCGGCTTATATTCAATATCCAATTCTGAAACCAACACATATCATATGAGGAATAACGATATATATCTATCTTACAAATTCCTCCACAATATCTGTATAGTCACGGAATCCAATATCGAAATCTTCCGAAGATGATTTCTATTCAAATCAGTTCCAATTCATACATTGGAAATTCTGATTAGATTGAAACCATTCACAATCCAATTTATTTATTTAAAATGTTGGATTATCTTTCTAGTTAATAACTAGTTTATTTTGATAAAAATATTTTTTTTATCTTTACAAACATGGAATTTTTCATCCAAATTCTTTTCAAATCATTCATTATGATTTTACACAAATTATCAATATTTTTAATAATTTTATCAAGGCCCCTACAGTCGGTTTCTAATAACGGCCACCGAACTGCATCCATAGCGACCTTTTCCAAATTTGATTTGGACATAATTCCAAATCCAACCGCTCAAATTTAAATCTCTTATATTTATTAGACAGCTCTTTTCGATACGAACCCAACAGTTCCAGTTTTAGTAGAATCCGACGATCGGATCTCCCGTTATGTCAATTCGAAGTCAATGGTTGAAATTCGCGAACGGTCGCTGCACGGCGCATTCTATTCAAGCCATTTAAATATATATATATATATATATATATATAATATTATATTATATATTTCGTTCAAAACGTATTTTATAAATTCGTTTTAAAAACGATTCCCACTTTTACTTCAATTTTATTTCAAAATTGAATACTCCTTATCATTATAATATTTAAATGATAGTTTTTTCAAAATATCAGATTTTGGAATTACTTCCTTTTCGATATTCGTTATAAAAATGAATAAAATCGATATAAATATCGTTCACATCAAAATGACACATATTTAATCAACACGGCTTCACATATTTCAATATTTTCGTGTCCATCCCAAATCAGACATTAAAATCATATTTTAATCCTTTAGTGAATATTATTTTAAAATATTCGTTATTTTAAAATATTCCTTATTTTAAAATATTCATTATTTCTGAATTGAAATCAGACCCAATCAATTATCATATAATTTATTTATATGGATTTCATACAACACATGTAGCCAACAATAATGATAAATAATCAACCATCATCCAGAGTGCATTACACAATCGCATAAGCATTAAATATAAATAATTAATGGTTACAATAGTCAGTCAACCAATCTATTGACATACAACAAAACAATTGGGATTAGTGTACGTCAAATATCATCCCAATACCCATGTGGGGTTTCAACCAACAAATACTGAATATTATTTGTGTAGTTGGGCGATGTGTAAAATTTATCGTCCCAATCAGTGTCACTTAAATAGGTGTACATAAACAAATTGTTCGATTTGTAAATGGATATTTATTTTCATTTCAGGAGAATTTATGTCGTTCATATATACGTTAAAAATTATATTTTTAACGATATAATATTTATTTCAACACTTGACTATTTTTAATAGTTCATACATTCAATAAATATGATATTTTTATTGTTCGTACATTTTATTCAACACATGAATATTTTATACAGTTCATATACACATTAAAAATTATATTTTTAATGAATAAATATTTATTTCAGAAAATTTCGGCATTATAACGGTGCGATAATAGAACCGGAGTAATGTCTAGCATTACCCCTCTCCTGATACTGGCCCGCGCCATACACAATCAATCCAATCAATCACAAAACCACAATACAATTCATTTCCACAATACAATCAATTTTCCCAATACAATCCAAACAAACAACCATTGTTTGTACAAATAAAAAGTGTCAGGGGCTACTAAGCCCCGTCTACATCCTAGGATATATTTAATTGTAAAATAATTTGAGTGAGAAGGTGTTCTCACATTGGGATCCACTCCGTCGTGCTTTTCTATCGCTTTGATTTGCTGTTCCATTTCCAGAATTTGAAAATGAGTTTCAATCTTCACACGGTCTTTTTTTCTAGCTTAAACGCGCCATTCCGGACAACTTTCACCTAATGGACTTTTTTTCGAAAATGCTCCATTTCGCCGCAAATCGCGAAAAGACAATATTTAGACAGTAGACTTTGGACGCGTTTTCTAAACAAGTCCGCAATCCAAAATCTGACTTCCATATACTCAAATCGAAGAGAAAATCGTGCTTTTCAATTTTGGTATTGTGGAGTTTTGACCATAGGAGCTCGATTTGGGAGATATGGGCTGTGGAAGCTCAGGGTGTTATTTGCAAACACTGAAATTGGTGCAAAATGGGTTTCGGGTGACGGAGGGGGCTATGGGCGGAGCTGATGGTCGGATGAGGGGCGGTGGTGTGCTGGACGGTCGGGGGGTGGTTAGGTGGCCGGAGGCTGTCGTGGGTGGCTGGAGGCGGGGGTTTTGGGTTTAGGGGCTGCAGTTTTCAAATTGGGGAAGGAGGAGAGAGGAGAGAGAGAGGGGGGAAGAAGGGGGGTTGGCGCGACGGCCGGAGGAGGGGGGCGCTCGAGGACGGAGGGTGGGGGAGCGGCGACTTACGAGGTTGGGTTTAGGGATTTTGAACGGGGTTTGAGATTTAGGGTTATGGGAAAAAGGGGGTATATAATTCATATATATAATTAATTTAAATTCCAAAAGTCACCTTTTTCATTCGAACTCCAAATCAAACGCAGCGACTGTCGTCCCTAGCTAATTACCCCCATTCGGGACCCAATGGGACATGTCTCATAAGGCAATTCGACTGTTTCGATCAGTTTTCTTTTAAATTAAAATATAAATTAATATAACGTTCAAAATTGATTTCAACATACATTTTAATTTACGGGGCCATATACCGACTCCAAAAATTTCAGAAAAATAAATGTAGCTATGTTTTGACGATACGGTCCTAACAAAACTAATTTCATCGAATTTGGAGGCTGTTTGAAAAATGACCTTTTTCCAGTCGATTAAATTCAAACTGAAAGTACCAAACACGTTTAAATTCACCACGCTCACATATTAATTCCAATAATTATGAAAATTTGAATATAACCATAATTTGACATTCCTGATCCAGCAAACGTAGTTTCGTCGGAAATGGAGGTCGTTTGCAAAATGGCTATTTTTAAGGGCTTTATTTATATAATATATATAAATTCCATAACGACTATTCTGAATTTTAAATCGGACATAACTTTCAATATATATTTTGAAATCTGAATTTTTCGCATTCGTTAAAAAGATATAATTAAACAGATTCAAATATTTCTTGTTTCACTGAAATCCAATTTATTTTGAATCCAATACATTCATTTGAAATTTAAAAATCGAATTTTCAAACTACCCCACCATTTCAGACTCGTTTTATAATTAAAATAAATTAACACGTTCTAACTTCGATTTAAATAAATTTTTAGTCGTTATTATTTAACATAAATCATTTTAAATATCCAAAATCCATTAAAATAGCTGAAATAAAAACTTTAAATTGGTCTGAAAATCCGGGTTGTTACATATGACATGAAAATGGAAATTGGATTTTTATATCCAAAACGATTTTGAAATCAAATTAAGGTGATTTCAAACTACTTTTGAAAAGGTTGAAATGTATTTGAAAAAGTGTTTTGAATTGGAATGGCTTATTCTAATTTGAAATTGATTTTGGATATTAAATTCAAAATTGAATTTGAATTAGATATATAAACAATGAGTTTAACTCAAATTTATTATTCATACAATCTTATATAATGTTTGAATTGATTTTTGCAAAGTGTGGTTTTCGAAATATTGAAATTAAAAAAAATATTAGTATTATAATATTAAAATGTTTAACTTTTATTTATAATGGAATATGAAGATAAAATACGAAACATTGTTTTCAAATAAATCTGTGAATGTTTATAAATTTAAAAAATTGTTAAAAGTAAGATTTTTGAGAAAATATAATATTTATGAAATAATATTATAATATTCATTTAAAATGAAAAATTGTTTAAAATGGTTAAACATTGGAAATTTCATTTTAAAATGGAATTGATTCTATTATAAACTAAAATTGAAGTGAAACTAATTAATTTCGATTCGAAATTAATTCTGGTTTGAATGGGACTAGTCTCGCAGTGACAGTTCGCGAATTTCGATCATAAACTTCAAATGATTAGAACTAATGAAATTTAAATCGGATTTTCCTGGAATGAAAAAATGTTTGTTTTCTATTGATAATAACTTTTAAATGAAAGAAGAAATTTAGAATTTTAACTTATAGATTTTAAGTTATGTTTAAAATTATTTTTGAAAAGGTCGTTGTAAACGAAGTTCGATGACCATAATTGGAAATCAATATACACGGCTTTATAAAAATTACTAAAAATGTGGAAAATTTATGATAAATCATAATAAATGATTTTAAAGTGAGTTGGACAAGAAAAATGTAGTTTTGAACTCTAATTTTATTTTTCAGCCTAATTTACCAAATATGGTAAAATGTACGTTTTGGAAATCTAAGTTTAAATGAACTAAAATTTTCAAATCTTAATGTAACATCCCGCAAATTTAGATCGTTTAATTATTTAATTAATTGAATTTAATCCTTGAATTTAAAATGTTTGAAAATAAATTTTAGGATATTATTAATAAACGATTTCAAATTTATTTCTAATAAACAACAATTTATGATTAGATGAATGATGATTTATTACAATGGAAACAATTATTAAATTTTGTGGAATTATTAATTTTGAAGTATTATTTATAAAAGGAAAGAAAAAAATAAACTTTTCAAATACCATGCGAGCATTCATTCATTTCCATTTATTTCCTTGCATATGTTTCATCATTTCGAAGTAAAATATGTAAGATTTTGTAACCTGCGTCTTCCCTTCCTTATATTTTTAGGCATGCATTACTGTTACATAATTTTTGTCATTCATATAAAAAAAACATGCATTTTATTTTCAATACTCTTTCCTTTTTGTTGTTCTCTTAATGTAGCATTCAGTTCTTTCTTTAATTCTATTATATCTGTAACCTTTATTGAATTAATTTTATATAGGAAAAATTGTAAGACATTGAGTGTTAATGGTATATAATGTATGTTTTAATTATCGCAGTTAATGAAATTTATGTTAACATTTATAATAATAAATAATGAAGAAAACAAGCAAAACATAAAAACACATGCAATTGTAATTTAATGTACTCTCCACGTTCTAGTAGTGTTCCTTGGCTACATTCACTACTTTCATTTTCTAATTCCAAGTCTTATTTATCTTCCTCCTGAGACTTAAATGTCTTAAGAATTTATTTGTATAATAACTAGCTAATGTATTTGGAAGCTTAGGAACGTAAAAGCTGAAATGCCATTTCATAATAATCGGATGTGTGTATATTTATGTTCTCACCTTCTCTTCTTTCTCTTCCGCCTTATTTCTCCAACCTACTCACGTTGCTGTATCATTTTCTCAAATCCCCTCTTCCTTTCGTACTAACGCCATCTTGCCATTTCAAAGGAAAAAAAAAAAAAAAAACTGTATTTTACGCGTGTCCCTTTCGTTTTATTTCTCCGTTCTTTACCCCTCTCTCCTTCTATTTATTTCGTTCCTTCCTCTTCCTTATTCTCCTGTCAAATTAAGTTTTCCCCAAATTTCTCTGTTGTCCCCAAATTAAAATCATGGCCACCGAAATCCGACTCTCCATCGCCATCTTCCTTCGCTTCCGTCGCCCCAGCCTACACCAAGGCATCGCTCCTCCCTTCGCTTGTCAAACCGTACCTCTCCTTTGCCTGCGCGCCCACCCTGCGCCCTGACTGTCGCTCCACCGCAATCCGCCCAGCACCCAAAACCGTGCTGAAGCTCCGCCTGAACCACGTTTCCATCTCTTCCACCGCCTGCGTTCTTCCTGCGTCTCCATCATCGGTTGAATTTAAGTGCTCTTACGATTAAACCTTTTTTTTCATCATATTTTGTTGCCTCTTTGTTTCTGGGTTTGATCACTTGCTGTAGCATGCAAAGACACACATGCTTACTGTCCTTCCTTTGGGATTTTGGTTCCTTTTGTTTGGTAAAGGCATTCATTTTCGTTTTAGGGAACATTTTGGTGACACATTTGTTTTATTTTCTCACACCAACACATTTTACCATTTTTTCTCTTCCTGGGAACAACAGAAGCCACCTACTTTCCTCCTTCTATCCTTTTCCTATTCCTCTTGGATTCATTCTTCTCTAGGAATGAATTACAAACAAAGCATATTTCGTTTTCTTTTGTTCTGGTTTCATTTTCTTAGGGAAAAATTTGTACTTTATATATATATATATATATATATGTATGTATGTATGTATGTATGTATGTGTGTGTGTGCGCGCGCGTGCGCGCGGAACTGACCATTTTATTATCTTTTCCTCACCCTTTGGTCACTGGCAGTCGCATGTAGTGCATGGTTCCCCGTTCATACACGTCATTTTTTGGCAGTTTGGGTTTGTAAAGGCTTTGCATATTGGTTGTCTAGTGGCCATATAAGTGCGGTAGCTCCTGTGAACAAATGCATTCTATTGTTTTGTCTCATTGGTACATATACACCTGCTATACATATTATGACCACTTAGAGATGTTGTAGCATTCTTTGCTTATGCTTTGTCACCAAATTTTTCCGCATACTGTACTGTTTCTGGCATGTAGTCTACAAGTTGTTTCAAAGCATCACTTTGCCAATCTTTGTTTTCTTTCTCTTTCTTGCAACATGCTAGTACTCTATTAAGTTTGTTATACTCTTTAAGTTTTGAAAGTCGGGATTGGGTTTTACAACGAAGAGAACATATGAGTTTGCAGTTTATTAACTCATTCGATTTCAATGAGCATCAATTTCAGTCCCTAAAATTTGGAAACATAAGAACTATTTTACTAAACTAAAATCTAAACACCTTGAATATCTAATCAATATAAATGGTAAAATAAAAATAAAAATGGAAGCATGTAGTTGAATGCTAGTAATAGATTATGTAAATTGCTTGGTTTCACTTGCATTAAGATTGTTATGTCATGCTTGTTTACGAATATTGTTATGTATACATGCTTCTCATTTGTTTGTTGAGATTTAGTAGGTTGCAAATGGGGCATGCTTCACTTTCAAGCTCGTTTTTGGGTGAAATAAGCAAATTTGCTCAAACGCTAATAAGAATTATTTAATTAAATTGTGGGATTAAACTAATTATATTTAGTGTTTATGAAGTTACTGACTTGAAATAAGTTTAATCCTGACTCGGGTGTTTTGTGTATTTTGCATGGAACGCTCGGGTCAGGTCCTAAGTGTTCCAGGCATGTAGTTTTCAGCTCGCAAAACTGGTGAAGAACATGAAGACGCAAGACGCACACGGGCGTGCGACGCCCGGCTGAACCGTAAACTTTTGTTCTTTTAATTTTTTCATGAATGTATATTATTATTTTTCCGCTGTACAAATTTTTGTAAAAACTCTGATATGTAAAAAATAAAAAATTTATTCCGCTGCAATTATTTTTTTTTGTGATTCTATATTTGTTCTGTTAACTTGATAAGCTAAATAACTATCTGTCTTTGTGAACGATTCAAGTTGGTTTAAATACCGACTTGGAGCGGTCAAAAAGGCTGGTCGTTACACTTAATTTATTGGATTTGATTGGGATTAATCGTCAAGTATTTGGTGTTAATTCCGTAGATAAGAATCATACTATTCGAGGAATTTAAAAGATGGATACATTGCTATTCCACTGTCTAAATCTTATATTTTATATCAACTGATTTCAGGATGTTGTGGACGATGTTTTTAATAACATCATCCTTAACCCAGCAAGTTAAGTTAATTGATTTACCAAATAAATGTTATTTTGAAAGATGTGTGTTGATAAAACTTTTCATTAAGATGAAAGTTTTCCAAATTTAATTAGTTGGATTTGGATGGAAATGATCCTCGAATATTTTGTATTGATTTCCGTTGTGTAGATGTTTACTATTTGAGGATTTTGGAAGATATTTATATCATTATTCCACTTATAGTATTCTTTGATTTTGTGAATTGGTATTGAATATGAGCTGATATAATTTCTTTAAATCTTATATTTGATATCAATTGGATTTTAGGTTTATTTGAATGATGTCTTAAATAAGGTTATTCTTTAACCTAACTACGACTAAGATATGATTTGAAATAGAAATTAATGGCAAATCTTTTAATTAAGAATTAATGAAGTTTTCCAAAGTTGATTTTAAGTACGAATCTTCATTAAGTAGATTTAATGAATCTATGTTAAAGATTAAAAGGAATGCATTTTATAAATTCCTAATTTGGAATTGATGAATAAAGGATTTTATGAGGTTAATGAACCGTTTTAATAAACCAATTAAAGTGGAAAGAGACTTAGCAAATCCTTTATATTCCTTAAGATTTTAAAATGACGATCAATATTCAAAAAGTCCGAGGTCAGATTTTTATTCGAAAACCATTTTGAATAATGAAGCGATGAAATGGAGCAATTGAAGATGATGGTTGAAGAATAGGAATCTTCACATCGTAGGACTGTTTGTTGATGTCTCAAATAGGTGGCCACTTATTATGAGGTTATATTGTGCAGCGGTCCGAATGTACTTGGAGATTTTTTGGATTTGCTAGGGCCTCTCTCCTTTATTGAATGAGGAATAAGGTGCCTTCGATTTCGTTCATACCCAGAATGAACTTGTATGGACATGTGTCTGATATTGTATTTTGTAATGTGCAATTGGTTTTTTCTAAACTTATTTTTGTTGGTGGCGGAGAATTTATTCTCTTAGCTTAACGCCCTGCTTTGAGACGTACGAGCTGAAACGTGATATGGTTAGTGATTATCGATCATATGTTATGAGATGACAATGTGACATGCTAACTGATGTGCTATTGATGATCAAAGCTTGGCTTAGAGAACATAGCTTTGTGTAATGAGACTTTTACAAGTCTCACACCCCGGTATGATGGTAAAGTGGTGGTCAGGTTTATATGCTTTTCGAGTTGGTTGTTCGGTGATCACCTAATTATGATTGATGAAAGGATATCACGAGTTGGATATTCTGATTCATGTTGTGTGTGGAACGTATAGCCATGGGTACTATGATGTTGGATAGGATTATGTAGCCCACAATTGGTCTTTCGTACCAGGAACCATTCATTGGAAATTCATTCTCCACTACGAGTTTGTACGGTGTTAGTTGTAAACCTATACGACGACATAATGGCATGGAACGTTTTACCGTCTAGGATTGGTACATTTATTTTCGAAAGTGATTTCCTAATTTAACACTGATAATAATATCAAATGATTTTCGCATATCAAGCATGTTTGGCTATCATAAGGAGAAACCTCTCCCAAGTATGCGTTTGCATGATGTGTGTGTCGTGAGACCATATGATAGCTTTATTTTCAAAAAGTATTGCAAATTTTTATGACTCGTATTCATAAGGGGAAACCCGTTCCATGTTACACGGCGTGGTCTTATGATTTACCAAACTTTAAAATAAAGATATAACTATTTTTGTTTCTCACGCCAGTCTTATTACTAACCTAGAGTTTATTGTTCGTCCTCCTTAACTTTGGTCGCCCATATTTTCCACATGGGCAACCTGGTAGTTTAGGTCTTGCAAATTTTATAAAGCAGGTGCTGGATCTAGAATGGAGCTACTATTTTGGTATTTTTTCTCTGTGTATTCTCCGTTTTGTATGTATTTCCGTTGTACTCTTATATTTCTTGTACTCTGATGTAGTATTTTAATGGTATTAATGACAAAATCTTTTTATTTTTGTCATAATGAGTAGCCGCGATTTCGAATAGTTCGAGTCGATCTAATCACCGGGTCGGGATGGTCGGAATTAGGGGATATTACATGCATTCCTCTCCTGCCTCCACCACATGCAACCTCCACCGGAGACACACCAAACCCTGTCGTCGCCTAAGACCCAACCTACAGCCGTCGCACCACCCAAATCCCCATCTAATGTGGCTAAACCCAATTGCACCATGCCATAGCCTACACATGGATCCAGTTCGCCTCCATCCACGTTGCCATAACCTCCTCCGAAGTCCATGTATCGCTTTGGCAAGAGCACAGGTTGCACAACATCTTCTATGCTAGAAATTACCTCCTATAGATACAGTACCCAAAACAACCATAGCTCAAAATCATTTAACCACTAGCCACCTCCCTTAGTCCACCCGAACTTCGGACTTTCTTTTCTTGCTTTGGTGTTGTTGTGTTGCATTTTGAGTTTGGTCGCCTCCCTTTATATATATATACATACATACATACATATATATGTTCTGTTGCCCCGTTTTCTGCTGTTTTGAGTTGCTCTTTACCCCTTTTCCATGTCAATATATCTAAACCTAGTTCTAGTTGAATATGTTTTGGTTTATTGTGTAAAGTTTTGCATTCTCTTATATTAAAAAAGAATGAAGGAGAGTTTGAAGATGTGTCTGTTCATCTAGTTGCTGCTATTGATTGCGGAGCCATGATCTGGTTGAGTTCGTGTCACTTCTTTTGATTTTGGTGCATGGTGTGATTAGTTGTTTGATATGATCATGTTCATGTCAGCTTCTATATCTCTATCCATATCATCCTATGTCATCTCCTTTTTATTTGTCGCGCAATGTGAGTATCTGTAACGTTCCGCAAATTCGTACTATCTGAGTTGACTAAATACAACACACGTCCAACCCAGATTGCATAGAAATACGAATCATTATTTGAAAGAAGTTAGAGGATGAGAAATAGAAAGAAAGAAACTTAGAATAGAAGAAGAAGAACAGAAACACAACACAGAATCTCACATCGCAACGGAACAAAATATAATATATATCAGTTTTCGAAATACAAAATTTTAACGGTATATACATACATCATTATCAGAGTACAACACTTACAATACAGCGGAAATAACACTAGATAACTAACGATGAAGCCTTCTGCTCCAAGCTTCTCCAAGAATATCTAGAAATACCTGAACTACTTGACTGCCCATACAAATTTGGGCACCCAAGAGTTTAGGGAAAACAAAACAAAATAAACTTTGGGTCAGTCAAGGGACTGGTATGAGTAAACAGTTTAAAACAGCTAGAGGAAATAAACGATATCTCATAAGACCATGCCGTATAACACGGAACGGGTTTTACCCTTATGAGAATCCAAAATAATATCTATATCAAACTCTTTTGATATTATAATAGTGTCTAAATCAAATAAATAGAAATCTAGTGGAACATTTGCATCTCATGTTCCACATATATTGTATACAATCAAAACCGCGAGCACTTACTGGGGATCTGATTTCCAATTATGACAAGGTATGGAACTACCCGCCGCTGGTGTGTCTCTAGAGGAGAATACACCAAGTTCAACAAGAACGTCTTGCAACTCAGCCACACATGACCGACCACTTATTTCTCTTGAGTGTATCGAATGTATATCACCAACGGTTGGGATCAGCAACCGTTTCCCGATAAGGGACAGCATTGATATAGATTAAAGAAGCAAATGAATATTCTCTAGATAGGTGATAATACACCCTAATGGGAGCTAACCACATAGCCATGATAGCTACCCATTTTTTGTCATTTCCCTGTTGTTGAGGCCAGAGTCTACGATTACTTTCCATTCATTGATAACACGATCACTTTGAATGCCACATTGTCAGATCCGTTAATCGCTAATTGATTTGCACAAATATTCTGGATATTATGCTAAGAGAATAAAACCGTTGCCACCATATATATTAGTACAGTCCAGCATATGCGATCATTGGAAATATTATGTCAGACATTCGTCCTACGTTCGTTCTGGGACTGAACGAAACCGTAGGCACTATTTCGTACATCCATCCTAGGCAATCTCTACCTAGGACTTATACAACAACCTTTGCACTTTACTCCGTCTTCAATTTTCTTTGGCATATGTGATTCACAACACTTATGCTAATACGTAGTGGTTCTTTGGATAAGAATCCAACCGGTCTCTCCATATTAACAACGTAAAAATGGTCAAACTTTGATAGTTGGTGATTTAACTATCAAATGAAAACATGTCCGTGTACACACAACGATCTTATTTCCAAATGGAATTATCGATAAATCATCAAACATATATATATATATATTCATATTTCCTTATTTTCTGTATTAAGATAATATATGTTATTAACTCTGGAAAACATTCCCATTGCATATTTACATATCACTATTCTTCCACATCTATCAGACTCTAACTATAACTAGTAAGAGAACAACTTCCTAAGTATAAACCCTGAAGGCAGAAACCAACATCAGATTGATACTCAAAAAGTCGTTCAACTCAACTAATTTCCAGTAAATTTCTAATTCTGCTTAACTCTATTTCTTTAACTCCATTTGATTAACTTCTTACCAACACGATCATTTTAAATCTGCAAATCATTTTCTTTTAAATCATCGTTCACTTTAAAATCTATATCTCCCAGGATTTTATTTATAAAATTCCTTTTCGTTTATAATATTCTGTTTTAAGTTCCTTTCATTATCGAATTCTATATATATCGATATATCGATTTCTAGTTTATCAAATCCGCTTAAAAATATTCTAACTCCTTAAATCTCCAGAAAAATTCGCCATAACCTCCTTTGTACGGGGTTACCGGAAAACATCAAACCTTGCAACACAGGCCTCTCCATTCAAAAAGAAAAAGAAACAGCCAAGCGGCTTGCCGATACAGCGTATAAAATCTCATATTCAAATTGAATACATACCTTTTTGTCAAGCATTATATTTATCTCTTCTAACACTTTATTCCAAACCTGTCTCATGTATATTCATACATTTCTAATTCATTTTAACTTAGTACACTTGTTTTAACTCAACTCGTTAATAAATTTGTTAATCAATTCTTTTGCCTATTTTTACTTTCATATTTGAATATAACATGCTCAAAAATATTTCAACTTACTTATAACTAATTTAATTCTAATTTCAATTCAAGTTTCATATTCGATTTCGAATATACATTACAAATCCAATTCACTTTTAAATTCAAACTTGGATTTAAAATTCCAGACTATCCCACGATACTTATCTTACTAAATTTATAAACCCTTTTAGAAATTAACTTCCTTGTTTTTTCAAATTTTACAACAAGTTTCATTCCAAAAATCTATTTGAAGCTCAATTCATTTTACATTATGAATTCCAGAATAAAAACAGTTATTCCCTTTTTGAAACAATTCAAATTCTATTTTTCAATTTTATTTGAATTTTCAATATTCAAACTCCATTTGAATTTTCTTTATCTGAATTTAAATATTCAAATTATCTCTTGAAAATTTATTCATTTTATTTTTAAACACCATTATTAGACAAGTCTTGCTTTCAACTAAAAATATCTCTTCTTTGGAAAAATATATTTCCCTTCCCAAAGTCACACTTGTATTTCCATTTTCTGAATTACCCAATGATAATTCATTTCACTTTATTTATAAACTTCGTTTATAAATGAACTACTTATTTTTATTCTTTAAAACAAGTTAATATTTCTATTTTCTTCGAATTTCAAATTTCTATTTTAAAAAATAGAATTCCCTTTTTAAATCTGAAAAATTCCTTTTCATGATATTTTTAAATATCAACATTTAGGCCCGGTGGTATTTAAACACACAAAACAACCAATTATAAATTTTAGGTTTTCTAACACATCATATATGACAGTATATATGCAAACAAATAAACAAACAGATAATATATTTTTGAGGAATCCAGTTGGATCCCTCCAACCTGTTTTTCCTGCATCCACAGACGTTAGCCAACATAAATAATACCCATCCTGCTTCAAGGCAGGATATCGCGGTATGAAGGTCATCCACTAATATATATTTGTGGGGCACATAGGGAAATCATCCGCTAATGGTACCGCGGGCAACCGATAATGAGACTGCGGGAACAATCCACTCACCAAACCCATATATATATATATATATATATATATATATATATATATATAGTAGTCAAGCCTAAATAACTATATATATATATTTTAACATGCCATAGTAATATTTTAACGCAACCAAATAAGCAACAACAATTATTTTTAACTAACAAAAATAATTCTAAATAAAAGGTGTGTGAGATATACTCAACGTGATTTTCGTTTTGCCGAATATCTTGTTAAATGTCATACCGTTGCGTCCACTCGTCCTGAATAAATCTACCTATCCCCTACGATTATTTATATTGATCGATTAATAATTTATTCAATTAAATTAACTATTAAGGAAAATAAACAAATTCTCTTATGAATCTTAAATTCAAAATGAATACCTTATTCTTGAACAACTATAAAACCGACTCAATCAATCACTAATCCTCTTCTCGTTGAAATCGGCACCAACCCCAATCTTGTTTTATTTTATTTTGATTTCAGGACTTCAATACACTGTATTGCCCTTCTATCTTCAAGGTCACGACATCCTTGAATCCCAACTATCCATCACATTGAAACATCCCTACAGTCTCCTACATACGCACCACTTGCTAGCTCTTCTCCCTTAACTCAACTGTCATCTCCTCACTCAGGCATCCCCTTAAGTTCACCACTGTTGAACCCACCATCAAGTCGCTGCTGTCACTCCACAAACACCATTGTACTTAATCATTTTTGGCACCATCAACATACCTGTGTTTCCACTGCAGTATACCAAACCGCAACTAGCAGCAACCCCCTTCAAATTCATACACGAACTCCGTCTCTAAACCCCCTTGTCCAGTCAACACAGAACCAATGTCACAATACACTCATTTGCCAAAACCCTCGTTCAAACTCCCAATACCCAATTCAACATCTGCACCTCTGAAATCGCGTCTCTAGTAAACCTCGACACTTCCAATTTCAAGTGTGTCACTTTACAAAAGTTGAATTGCCAAAACTGTACAATGGAACCCCCTGCACTTCGTCGCGAGCTACCCAGATGAGACCAAACCACATCGTTGAGCTAGAACGACACTCGAAACCGAGATCCTCCCAACTGTTGTGCACTGATGCTGAGATCATAGCAAGCCACTCACTCCTCACGAATCTCGAGAAATCGAATTGGGCTTTCAGAACATGGTTCGAACAAGCTCTGAAAGGATTTGGATTCCGATTTGTCTGTTAAGTGGAGCGGCCATTTCTATTTATTTTGAGGAGTGCTTGAATTTGGAGAGGAATGGAATGAAATAAAAAGAAGAGGAGAGACTATCGATTTATAGGAGCGGGGTGTGGTTTTAAAATGGACAGCAAGGCCATTGATTTTGTGGAGTTTGAAGAAGGAACGTTTTTGCTTCTCCCCCATTTGATTTGTGTGGCCATCATACCTCTCGTTGTTGTATTTCTCATGTCCACAAGAAAAGGAATTTATTATATTTTTTTTGTTTTTGCTTTGAATTAAACCGGTACCCTTTATTTAAAATACCCTATGATTCTGAACTCCTTTCTGAACCCAACAAATGACATTCCTAGAGTTATAACACTATTCTGAACACGTTGGGATAAGTATCGAAGTCCAGTTCGATCATCCGGAACAGATATTAATTTAAATTGATATAAACTAAATTTCAAACCATTAAATCCTTCGATAATCAATTAATATTATTATTCTAATTCAAACAGGAGTTTGAATTGATTATCTGAACTGTTTCCAATTCAGTGTTGACTTCGAATTCAAATTAATTCAATTTCATATTTCGATAATTATATGTATTTGAAATAAATCATATTTCGATTTTTAAATCGATAATTCAATATAAAATTTCTTTTATATTATCAGCTTAATATTTAAAATAAATATTAAATATTCAAAATAAACTATTCAAAAAATCCGGGTCGTTACATTCTTCCCCGCTTAAAAGAATTTCGTCCCCGAAATTACTAAGGTAGGAAAAGTGCTACAAACCCATTAACTTTTTCAAAATCCATCTAAATTGATTTTAATTCAAAATTCCTTCAAACACAAAGCTATATTGTTCTAATATACTTTAGAAAATATTTTTCCAACACCTAGGATTTTAAATTCTTAATTCTGAATCCAATTTTCAGTTCATTTCATTTGTATATTTGGTTATATATAACCATTCAAATTTTATAATCTCATTGGATTATAATATTAACATCAAATGCATCCATATATTATAATAACAATTTCATAAAATTATTCTTTCTATATCAAAATAGAATTTTTGGGTAAAATTACTTCATCTACCCATTTTAAAACAATATCGTGTCGAATTCTCTATTCAAGTGTTTATAAATTCCTATCGAATTCGTAGCATCCCACGATTCGACCAAAATTTATAATCCACTCAACAGACTAGCCAACACAATATAAAACAACTTTTATATCAACTAACAAATACGCTCTCTCGTATATATACACTCAACTCATTCTAGGGTGCTACCGACCCTATCTCTAATGAGCACAATCCCACCAAAGCCTAGGTATTCGCTCAACCTAAGCTCTGATACCAACTGTAACGTCCCGCAAATCCGTACTATCTGAGTTGACTAAATATAACACACGTAATTGCACAGAAATACAAATCATTATTTGAAAGAAGTAAGAGGATGAGAAATAGAAAGAAAGAAACATAGAATAAAAGGAGAAGAACAGAAACACAACACAGAATCTCACATCGCAGCAGAACAAAATATAATATATATCAGTTTTTGAAATACAAAATTTTAACTGTATATACATACATCATTATCATAGTACAACACTTACAATATAGCAGAAATAACACTAGATAACTAATGCTGAAGCCTCCTGCTCCAAGATCCTCCAAGAATATCTGGAAATACCTGAACTACTTGACTGCCCGTACAAATTTGGGCACCCAAGAGTTTAGGGAAAACAAAACAAAATAAACTCCAGGTCAGTCATGAGACTGGTACGAGTAAACAGTTTAATACAGCTTCAGGAAATAAACGATATCTCATAAGACCACGCCGCATAACACGAAACGGGTTTTTCCCTTATGAGAATCCAAAATAATATTCATATCAAACTCTTTTGATATTATAATAGTGTCTAAATAAAATAAATAGAAATGTAGTGGAACGTTTGCATCTCACCTTCCACATATATTGTACACATTCAAAACCGCGAGCACTTATTGGGGATTTGATTTCCAACTATGACAAGGTATTGAACCAACTACCGCTGGTGTATCTCTAGAGGAGAATACATCGAGTTCAACAAGAACGTCTTGCAACTCAGCCACACATGACCGACCACTCATTTCTCTTGAGTGTATCGAATGTATATCACCAACGGTTGGGATCAGCAACCGTTTCCCGACAAGGGACAGCATTGATATAGATTAAAGAAGAAAATGAATATTCTCTAGTTAGGTGGTAATACACCCTAATGGGAGCTAACCACATAGCCATGTTGCCTGCCCGATTTTTGTCATTGAGGCCAGAAGCTACGATTACTTTCCATTCATTGATAACACGATCACTTTGAATGCCACATTGTCAGATCCGTTAATCACTAATTGATATGAACAAATATTCTGGATATTATGCTAAGGGAATAAATCCGTTGCTACCATATATATATATATATTTGTATAGTCCAACATATGCGATCATTGAAAATATTATGTTAGACATTCATCCATATACGTTCGTTCTGAGACTGAACGAAACCAAAGGCACAATTCCGTACATCCATCCTAGGCAATCTCTACCTAGGACTTATACAACAGCCCTTGCACTTTACTCCGTCTTCAATTTTCTTTGGCTTATATGATTCACAATACTTATGCCAATACGGAGTGATTCTTTGGATAAGAATCCAACCGGTCTCTCCATATTAACAACGTAAAAATGGTCAAACTTTGATAGTCGATGATTTAACTATCAAATGAAAACATGTCCATGTACACACAACGATCTTATTTTCAAATGGAATTATCGATCAAATCATCAAATATATATATATATATATATTCATATTTCCTTATTTTCTATATTAAGAAAATATATGTTATTAACTCTGGAAAACATTCCCATTGCATATTTACATATCACTATTCTTCTACATCTATCAGACTCTAACTGTAACTAGTAAGAGAACAACTTCCTAAGTATAAACCCCGAAGGCCGAAACCAACATCAAATCGATACTCAAAAAGTCGTTCAACTCAACTAATTTCCAGTAAATTTCTAATTCTGCTTAACTCTATTTTTTAACTCCATTTGATTAACTTCTTGTCAACACGATCATTTTAAATCTGCAAATCATTTGCTTTTAAATCATCATTCACTTTAAAACGTATATCTCCCAGGATTTTATTTATAAAATTCCTTTTCGTTTATAATATCCTATTTTAAGTTCCTTTCATTTTCGAATTCTATATATATATATATATATATATCGATATATCGATTTCTAGTTTATCAAATCTTCTTAAAAATATTCAACTCCTTAAATCTCCAGAAAAATTCTCCATAACCTCCTTTGTATGGGGTTACCAGAAAACGTCAAACCTTGCCACATAGGCCTCTCCATTCAAAAAGAACAAGAAACAGCCAAGCGGCTTGCCGATACGACGTATAAAATCTCATATTCAAATTGAATACATACCTTTTTGTCAAGCATTATATTTATCTCTTCTAACACTTTATTCCAAACCTGTCTCATGTATATCCATATATTTCTAATTCATTTTAACTTAGTACACTTGTTTTAACTCAGCTCGTTAATAAATTTGTTAATCAATTCTTTTGCCTATTTTACTTCCATATTTGAATATAACATGCTCAAAAATATTTCAACTTACTTATAACTAATTTAATTCTAATTTCAATTCAAGTTTCATATTCGATTTCGAATATACATTACAAATCCAATTCACTTTTAAATTCAAACTTGGATTTAAAATTCCAGACTATCCCACGATACTTATCTTACTAAATTTATAAACCCGTTTATAAATTAACTTCCTTGTTTTTTCAAATTTTACAACAAGTTTCATTCCAAAAATCTATTTGAAGCTCAATTCATTTTACATTATGAATTCCAGAATAAAAACAGTTATTCCCTTTTTGAAACAATTCAAATTCTATTTTTCAATTTTATTTGAATTTTCAATATTCAAACTCCATTTGAATTTTCTTTATTTGATTTTAAATATTCATATTATCTCTTGAAAATTTATTTATTTTATTTTTAAACACCATTATTAGACAAGTCTTGCTTTCAACTAAAAATATTTCTTCTTTGGAGAAATATATTTCCATTCCCAAAGTCACACTTGTATTTCTATTTTCTGAATTATCCAATGATAATTCATTTCACTTTATTTATGAACTTCGTTTATAAATGAACTACTTATTTTTATTCTTTAAAACAAGTTAATATTTCTATTTTCTTCGAATTTCAAATTTCTATTTTAGAAAAATAGAATTCCCTTTTTAAATTTGAAAAATTCCTTTTCATGATATATTTAAACATCAACATTTAGGCCCAGTGGTATTTAAACACACAAAACATCCAATTACAAATTTCAGGTTTTCTAACACATCATATATGACAATATATATGCAAACAAATAAACAAACATATAATATATTTTTGAGGAATCCAGTTGGAACCCTCCAACCTGTTTTTCCTGCATCCACAGACATTAGCCAACATAAATAATACCCATCCTGCTTTGAGGCAGGATATCGCGGTATGAAGGTCATCCACTAATATATATTTGTGGGGCACATAGGGAAATCATCCGCTAATGGAACCGCAGACATCCACTAATGAGACTGCGGGAACAATCCACTCACCAAACCCATATATATATATAATAGTCAAGCCCAAATAACTATATATATATATATTTAAACATGCCACAGTAATATTTTCACTCAACCAAACAAGGAACAACAATTATTTTTAACTAGCAAAAATAATTCTAAATAAAAGGTGAGTGAGATTTACTCACCATGATTTTCGTTTTGCTGAATATCTTGTTAAATGTCATACCGTTGCGTCCACTCGTCCTGAATAAATCTACCTATCCTCTATGATTATTTATATTGATCGATTAATAATTTATTCAATTAAATTAGCTATTAAGGAAAATAAATAAATTCTCTTATGAATTTTAAATTCAAAATGAATACTTATTCTTGAACAACTATAAATCTGACTCAATCAATCACTAATCCTCTTCTCGCTGAAATTGGCACCAACCCCAATCTTGTTTTATTTTATTTTGATTTCGGGACCTCAATACACTGTATTACCCTTCTATCTTCAAGGTCACGACATCCTTGAATCCCAACTATCCATCACATTGAAACATCCCTATAGTCTCCTACATACGCACCACTTGCTAGCTCTTCTCCCTTAACTCAACTGTCATCTCCTCACTCAGGCCGCCCCTTAAGTTCACAACTATCGAACCCACCATCAAGTCGCTGCTGTCACTCCATAAACACCATTGTACTTAATCATTTTTGGCACCATCAACAGACCTGCGTTTCCACTGCAGTACACCAAATCGCAACTAGCAGCAACCCCCTTCAAATCCATACACAAACTCCATCCGCAAACCCCCTTTTTCCAGTCAACATAGAACCAACGTCACCATACACCCATTTGCCAAAACCCTCATTCAAACTCCCAATACCCAGTTTAACATCTGCACCTCTGAAATCGCGTCTCCAGTAAACCTCGACACTTCAAATTTCAAGCGTGTCACTTTACAAATGTTGAATTGCCGAAACTATACAGTGGAACCCCCTAACTTCGTCGCGAGCTACCCAGATGAAACCAAACCACATCGTTGACCTAGAACGACACTCGAAACCGTGATCCTCCCAACTGTTGCGCACTGACGCTGAGACCATAGCAAGCAACTCACTCTCACGAATCTCGAGAAATCGAATTTGGTTTTCAGAACATGGTTCGAATGAGCTCTGAAAGGATTTGGATACCGATTTTTCTATTAAGTGGAGCGGCCATTTCTAATGATTTTGAGGAGTGCCTGAATTTGGAGAGGAATGGAATACAAAGAAGAGAAGAAACTATCGATTTATAGTAGCGGGGTGTGGTTTTAAAATGGACAGCAAGGCCACTGATTTTGTGGAGTTTGAAGAAGGAACGTGTTTGCTTATCCCCTTTTGATTCGTGCGGCCATTGCACCTCTCCTTGTTGTATTTCTCATGTCCACAAGAAAAGGAATTTATTATATTTTATTTTGTTTTTGCTTTGAATTTAACCGGTACCCTTTATTTAAAATACCATATGATTCTGACCTCCTTTCTAAACCCAACAAATGACATTCCTAGAGTTATAACACTCTTCTGAACACGTTGGGATAAGTATCGAAGTCCAGTTCGATCATCCGGAACAAATATTAATTTAAATTGATATAAATTAAATTTCAAACCATTAAATCCTTCGATAATCAATTAATATTATTATTCTAATTCAAACAGGAGTTTGAATTGATTATCAGAACTGTTTACAATTCAGTGTTGACTTCGAATTCAAATGAATTCAATTTCGTGTTTCGATAATTATATGTATTCAAAATAAATCATATTTCGGTTTTTAAATCGATATTTCAATATAAAAATTCTTTTATATTATCATCTCAATATTTTAAATAAGTATTAAATATTCAAAATAAACTGTTCAAAAAATCCGGGTCGTTACATTCCGTCAGTCACGATTAAATTTTGTTTAGTGAGTTGACACCTCCTAAAATGACTCTTGAAATATTAGGATTGCTCTAGAAAACCTGATTTAACTGCTATAAATTTGTGCATATATGACACACACACTTCTGACATATAGGACACACACACTCCTGACATATATGACACGAATATAATGTAAATGTGATATCCGTAATGTTATATTTATTCTGTTTTAACTATACGTTGAAATGATATATACCTGAGCCACTGTATAGATTTAGGAATTAAAACTAAATTTATTAGGATCCGAGTTGAAATGGTATATATTCGAAAATACAAATTTCGTGGGATGAAATGATATATATCTGTATTACTTGGCCTAGGTTGAAAATTATATATGAACACCTTAGGTATAGTTTGAAAAATATTTTCTGAATTTATAAATATATTCTAATTTAATAAAACTATTTTAGAAATTTAGATTTAGAACTTTATTTAAACTTATATTTTTAAAATTTAATAAAGCTTAAATTTTAGATTATTATCATAAAAATTTAATTTATAAGTTAATATATGTTTTTAAAATATAAATTTATGAATTTAAATTATAATATTATTTAGTTTTAAAATTTAAATTATTTTATACATAAATGAATAAATATTTTAATATATTTTAATTGTTATTTAAAATTTAAAATTATATATAAGAATAGAGATTTCTATAAAATATAAGTATATAAGGGTTTTTAAAGGGAAGTTAAATTTTACTGATGACTTAATTTGCTTAAATGACTTAATTGAAATGAAATTATCAAGTTAAGTTAAACTGATCATTAAGATGTCATTTGGAAAATAGTGAATGGGTTTTGTATGAATTTGTTATAACTATAAAAATTAATAAATTGATTAGATAATAATTTATTAAGCAGACATTTTGAATCTAAAAATTCAAATATTATAATCGATTACATTGAAAATTTAGAATTATTGAAATATGATTTAAAGGTAATGTGAATCTTTATGAATAAAATTGGATAATCCAACTTGCATACTATTTTAAAATAAATTGAACTTAAGAATATACTGTTTAAAATCTAGATTGATTTGAATTGAAATTTTGAGACATAATTAATGATAATTGAACTTTGGATATCAGAAGAGTGTTTGGATTTGTAATGTCCCGGGGATTTTATCATCACTGACACAGATATTATTTGATTGTAAGTACCTATTTTCAAATACGATTTAAAATCTAGACTTCGAAAATTCAAAACATGTTAACCTGTGAATAACAACATTTATAGATGCATATACTACAGCATTTTCTAAAAACTCATTTTTACACATTTCATGTATGATAGCACATATTTGTTAGCGTTTGTTTAAATTGATTTTATACATGTTTAGATAACAACACTTTTACATAGCATGTCTTTAAATTTGACATTTTTATTTCATATGTTTTATTTTTTTTAAAAAGATTTAGAGTTGGTTTTTGCAAATTCTTGACTTGGAAAAGTTGTTTAAATTTGAATTAAAACTTGCCAAAAACCATTTGGTTGTCAAAGCAAGATCAAGGCAAGCTCATATTCACATATACATACATCAAAACATGAAAGTATCATATCCTTTTGTAAACATGTTCATGAATAAAAATTCAAGATAACACCTATACCAAAAATTAGCTATCAAGAGAGGAATCTAGAGAGATATGTTCACATGGAAAATCTATTTAAATCAAGTATTTTCAGTTTTAAATCTTCATCTTTTCTCTCAAGATTTTCTAAAAAATATCGTCCTCTTTTGCATGTTCAATTTGTCATAAAACATGTGCTAAAGATTTTACTAAATCTTGTGCATTTAAAATCATGAATGCACCCACACTAGATCATCACTTAAAAACAAAGATTTTCAAGATATTTTCATGTCAATATCATCACATGGCCACAAGATCATTTTGTACCAAAAATTTTCAGATTTTGGAATACCTTGAAAGCCAAGTAAAAATACTTTATGTTGTGTCGTTAAATCATTTTTTCATATGAGATTTTATTTTAAAAACCCAAGGCAAAACTGAAACTCTATGCTACACAAATAGATACCATAATTTGTGTAAACCAAGAAAAGATTGTGAAACATCATAGTTTTACATAGCCATTTATTGTGTGACATTTCATAGAAACCTATAGGGAAGAAGAGGCCATGTGCAAGAGGTTTTTAGGGGTGATAATGGCTTAGGTAAGCTATGTGATATTTGGAATTTAGTGCTTTGATATTGTGACAGAAATGTGTTGTTTATGTTGTCAATCTTTTGTCAAAATCATAATCTAAAAACCGATTTCTTTCACCATATTTTAATGGCCTCCTACCACTATAAATAGACATAAGTATGCCTTTCTTTCCCACACACAAACACAAATCTTTCAAACCATATCAGTAAAGAAGAGTAAAGCCTAAGGGTTCAAGCTTTCAAAAGGTGAGTAAACCGTTTCAAATTTCCTGATTTGTTTTCCTGTTTTTTTCTATTTTGAACTATTCCTTTAAATTCTATGGTTTGCTTTGTTTGATTGAGTGCAACCTTAGTTGAATTACCCTCCTGTCTTGATCAAAGAACTAGAGTAATTTACTTTAGTTTATTTATTTACATTTGGTCGGGAAGCTTATACTAACAGTTTAACTAAACCTGCTGTTTAATAGAACATAGTGGAAATCCTTGGAAAATGACTTTAAAATAGATAATTTCATTTTGTTCAGGTTAGTTCCTGTCTTTGCATCATCACTAAAACAAATTAAAAGTAAGAAAGAGATGTAAAAATACTTAAACAAGCACTGGTATATGAAACAGAAAATATACAGACTGTTAAAAACCCTCTCTGTTTCAACAAAAGTTAAAGTTGCATAAAAACTTGTTTCAGTTATACAAATAGAATACTGATGCCAAATCATGATTTTTAAAAGTTGTTTCATGATTTTTAACTACCTAAATCACGAGATATCCTTAGATGATTAAAATTGGTACCTGCGGCAGATTCCGACCATCCAGTTGATCGGGGGTGGTGTGGCCGAAGGTGAAGCTTCATCTAGGTCCCAGTATGCTAGGAAAAATACTAAATTATTCTTCAAATGGGTGGATTTGGAGGATTTAATCAAAATAGGGTAAAAACTGAGGTTTTGGGTTCAGGTTTTGATCGTGCAACTGCTCGTCGATGGTGAGGTTTTGAGGGTGCGGTCCAGGGGGGTTAGAGGTGTCGAGGGGTCGTGGTGGCATGGTCAGGAGGAGGTGATGGCCCATGGATGAGGCAAGGCGCAGGGGGGCGTTTCTTGGATGGTACTTTTGGGATGGTAATGACATGGAACGGTGAAAAACCACTGTGGCCACGGAGGTGGCGATCCAGGTGTTGGGAAAGGGTCAGCAGGTGAGTGTGATGTGTGTGGCTGGTCGTTGGTGGATGGAAGCGTCGATGGTGGCTGTGCACATGCACGTGCAGGCAAGGGATCAGACGTAGGATGATGCCATGGTTTTGTGAGGGATCGGCCATGTTTCATGGGGTTGGTACTATAGGAAGTGGTGCTACCAGGGGCAAGTGGTACTTTACGAAATCATGGGGGCTGGGCTTGATTTTGTAAGCGTGCGCCTGTAGTTTTTAAAGTGGTACTTAGACTAAAGTGGTACTTTGGTGTTTAAGTTTTAAAACAAGGATTTTTAAATATATTTTAAATTTAAAATAGTTTTAAATTTAACAATGGATGTAATAAAATAGGAAAACAAATATTTAAATAAAAATAGAATTTTTATTTAATTAGCAAGAAAGAAGTAGATCAGGATTTAACACAGTTGTTGTCAGCATCTGAAATTTAAATACAGAAACTGAAATTTTAAATTAAATTATATATTTAATTTATAAATATAATTAGAGATGATTTTCTAAGGAAATATTTAAACTGTAAAGTCAAACAAAAAGTAGTCGATCAAGTGTAGAAGGTCGGACATGGTTTTGACAGTAGTCGAACAGTTAACACAGAAGCTAAAATTTATTAAAGTATAAATTTAGTTTATAATTTAAATTTGAATTTATTTTCAAATGAAATGTTTTAAATTTTAAACAAGGTAGAAAAACCGTATGTAACACACACGCTAGAATTTGTCAGTTTTAATCTAAAATCTAAAATATCTGTTATAAGAAACTGATCATGAACAGTTCTGTACTTTAAGAACTGTGAATAATGTTTTTAATCGTGTTTAGACAGATAAATAAAACGGTGGAACTTTATCAGTATGGAAAGAAGAATAAGTAAATCAACAATGAAGGATCAAAGGGAAAATTTGACGAGAAGAAATACCAAGTGTAAAAATTATAAAATAAATGATTAAATCATAAATTTAATCCATTTATGAGTGATCAGATTAAGGAATATTGATGAGAAATATTTTTCTAAAGAAAAATAAATGTAAGTATTTATTTTAGATGTGACGAACAAAATGGGAAGAAAAACCGTGTGCGACGCACACACTAAAACTGTCCATTTGTAAGACATGATAAAAATACCAGATATAGGCCAGATGATCATGTACTATGCAGTTTGACTATAATTAGATTTTTATCATGTTTTATTTATGATTTAAAAAGAAAAATATTCGTTAATCATTTCAAAGAGACCAGAATTTATATTCCACTTTGATTTGATTATACGCCGCGCATTAGAGATTTTTTCATTGAAGACGGCGATATACAAGGGCTATTCTTGAATAGTGCCTTCAGTTTGTCCAATCCTAGGACAACTTGTATGGACAAATGTCTGACAGATTATTTCCAAAGGAATCTCGTACGTTGTTTTCTTCAAACGTACCAGTTGCTGGCACAGAAGGGAAACTTCTTTAGCTTGACAGCCAGGGTATTTTTGTGGAAATCAATTAGTGATTTAAGATGGATTTGACTATGTGGCATTCAAAGAAATAAACAGTGATGATGGAAAGATAAATCTAGCCTCAAGCCTCACACCCAGGAAATGACCAAAATCGGGAAGGCAGCATGGCTATGTGGGTCGCTCCCATTAGGGTGTGTAGTCACCTATCTAGAGAAATTCCTTTTGTTTCTTACTCTATCGATTCTGCCGATACGGGAAATGGTGGCTTGAGTCCAACCGTTGGTGATATACATTCGATACACTCAAGAGAAATGAGTAGTCGGTCATGTATGGGCCGCGTTGCAAGACATTCTTGTTGAACCCAGGTGTATTTGCCTCTAGAGATGCATCATCGTAAGGTGGTCCCATACCTTGTCATGGTTGGAAATCCAATTTCCATAAGCGTCAAGCGGTTTTTATTTGTATACTATATAGGAGAATGTGAGATGCAAGCATTCTTCTAGATTCTAATTTATTTGTGAAAACCAATAGATACCATGATAATATCGGATTTCAAGTATACAAAGTGTTTTGATCTCATACGGTAAAAACCCGCACGGCGTGGTCTTATGAGATATTTTTATTCCTTTAATCTGTTTTAAACTGTTTACTCATACCCGTCCCCTGACTGACCCGGAGTTTAGTTTTCTGTGTTTCCCTTAAACTTTTGGGTATTCATAACACTTGTTATGAATAGACAAGTGAATCAGGATGGATAAAACTTGAGAAGCTGGATGGAGATTTTTTGTGTGCTGATCTACCTACTTTATAATTAAGTCTGTAAGTTTGGACATCCACTATATGTATAATTAATAATGTACTATGGAATGGCTTGTATCACTAGTTCAGTATGCTCTGATGTAATATATTCCGCTGTGTAATATTATGAAGTATTATGTTTTGTAAAAATTCCGCTGTGAGATTCAGATGTTTTTCTGTGATTTTATCTTCTATCTATTCTTATCCTTAAATGACACGACTTCCGATGTGTTCGAATGTTGGATCATTATAATTGGTATCAGAGCTTAGGTTACTGATTACCTAGGCATTGGGTGAGTTTGAGAGAGCGTATTTTTATAAATATTTAAAATAAATTTAAAATAAATCAACTTGGATGGTATACCTAAGTTAGTTATATCCTATCAAGTCTGGAATGACGACCTGTTACTTTCAGGTGATTAAGATGAGTAACCGAGGACGAAGAGGTCGAGCTAGAGGGTCTTCCACTACTATTGGTCGTAATACTGGATCCCAGGATCAAGGAAAAACTGTGGAGGTAGTTACACCAGTCCAGCAAGATAAAAGCTTTGCGACTATTTGTAAGGAGTATACAACTCTGGGAGGAAAAGTTTTCAAAGGGACGGAATCTTTCATTAAAGTCCAAGCATGATTGAGATCCTGTGAAAGGATTTTCAAGGGACTAAAATTGAATGATGAGCAGAAACGTCTCTTAGCTTCATGGCAACTTCAAGAAGCTGTTGCTATTTGGTGGAATGCTCAGGCCACCAATGTTCCTGAGGACGATTTCACTTAGGAAAAATTCAAAGAAACTTTCAAAGCACAATTTCTACCTGCTGCAGGAAAGACTAGAATGTATGAGGATTTTATTGATCTCAAGCAAGGGAACATGAAAATATCTGAATATGATAAATACCCCACTCAAGAAGAATGAAATGTTCATAGTAGGATTGCAAGATAGTTTGCAAGTCCAAATGATTGGGCATCTCAAGATTCCATTTGTCGATCTGGTGGATATGGCGGTTCGTTATGAAGCACTAGAGGGAAAGAAGCCAATTGCAAAACAACAGATAAGACAACCCAGAAGCGAGAATTCCAAGAAAAGGAAATTTAATCCAAACTGGAACAACAAGGGAATTACAAAGATGGGGGAGAAAGCCAAAGAGTGTTATAAAGATACGCAATGCCATAACTGCAAGGAGAAGGGACACATTGCTAGGTTTTGTACGAAGCCAGCAGCGGAAAAGCCACAACAAACTCAGCAACCGGAGCAACCTCTACCTCAACGAAAGGGAACAAGTGATGCTATTCCCCAGAAGTTTTCATGCTATAACTGTCATCAGCCCGGGCACTTGGTTAAGGACTGTCCACTTATGAAGGCACAACAACCAAAGATCTACGCTTTAATGGATAAGTCATCAATGTAGTGACCCGAAAATCCGGTCCAATTTGAGCTGACCAAAAACACAAGTCCAACCCCAAATTAAACTGAAAACCAGGAAACTAATAGAAATAAAACAGAGGGTGAGGAAAGATAAGATAGAACTTATAGAATAGAAGAAGAAGAAGAACATCATCATCAGAGTAAACACGAATCTCACAGCGGAATGAGTAAAATATAACATAACTTTTGAAATACAAACAGTATATATATACAATTAACATTTGCAGAGTACAACACTTACAACAACAACGGAAATAAACTATAGCTATATAATCCTGAAGCCTCCTGCTCCAAGCTCTCCAAGTGTATTTGTTAAATCCCAACTACTTGACTGCCCGTACAAATTAGGCACCCAAGAGTTTAGGGAAAACAAAACAAAATAAACTCTGGGTCAGTCATGGGACTGGTATGAGTAAAACAGTTTAAAACAGTTTGAACAGGTAAACGATATCTCATAAAACCGCGCAGTATAAAAGAACGGGTTTTTCCCTTATGAGAATCCAAAATATCTTTATATCAAAAACCTTTTGATATTATAATAGTGTCTATCAACGACAACTATAATAATCATCTAGCAGAAAAGCTTTCATCTCACTTCTACATGTATAGTATACAATCAAAACCGCAAGCACGTATTGGGTAATGGATTTCCAACTATGACAAGGTATGGAACTACCTTCCGATCAGTGTACTCTAGGAACGATACACTGGAGTTCAACAAGAACATCTTGCAACTCAGCCACGCATGACCGACCACTCATTTCGCTTGAGTGTATCGAATGTATATCACCAATGGTTGGGATCAGCAACCGTTCCCGTATATATATATGGGACAACATTGATAGATTTAAGAAGCAAATGAATATTCTCTAGATAGGTGATTATACACCCTACTTCGAAGCGACTGACTTAGCCATGTTGCCTACCCGATTTCTGTCATTTATCGGATGTGAGGCTAGAAGCTATGCTTATCTTTTTCATGTCATATCTTCATTTACCTGGAATACCACATCGTCATACCTGCCAAATCATTGTCGATTTCCTTAACGGTATCACGGGTATGAAGCTAAGAGAAACGAATTTCTCCGCCACCAAATGTAATATGTTGAAGAGATCAACATACATGATTCGTTAGGAATACTCTGTCAGACATTCGTCCATACAATTGTCCTGGGACTGGACAAACCGAAGTATATCCATCTTAGGCACTGTTATCTAAGATTTATACAACAACCCTTGCACTTTACTCCGTCTTCAATTATCTTTGGCATATATTATTCGCAACGCTTATGCCAATACAGAGTGGTTCTTCGGATAATAATCCAACTGGTCTCTTCGTGTTAACAACGTTAAAATGGTCAAAAACTTCGATAGTCGGTGAGTTAACTATCAAAGAAAAACAAGTGTGCAAATAACGATATCATTTTCAAATGGAAATTATATCGATCAATCATCATTTAACATTAATCTCTTTAGTTCATTAATTTACTTATCTCCTGTTTCCATATATTCTAATTTCTTATTTTCTATTATCAGAAAAACATTTCCGATTCTCATTCGGAAAACATTTCCAAAACTCCTTTACTGCCAAACCTTACCATTCCTTAGTTAAGAAGGAAGTCAATCAAGTTGGGGTATAATTACCTCTCAGACCTTAACTGAACAACGTTTTAACTTCGCAATAGTCAAAGTTTATCTTTTAGATCTTTAACAAAACTTCCTTAAGTAACTCTCGGATTCTACTTACGAATCCATTTCTTTATTTAAAACATTTGATTATAACGCTAACGTTATAAACCCCACTTTTGAAATATCTAACTTAACATCTAACTTTTTATTTCTTACTTTGGAAAATTAACCTACTATGATTTATTTATAAATAAATAAATCTTGATTTAAAAACCGGAAAGTAATAGTACTTTCCCGAATTCGATATAATTGAATTCGCCGATAAACTCTGTAACACCCCACGTCCATTAATGTCACTCACAAAGGGAATGCATTAACTTCCATGGAGGTTTTAAGTGAATATAGAACTAGAAAAATTACAACAAGACAGATAATAAGTAGTACTTGGAAATCTAAAACTTTATTTCATTGCAGCGGAAATTAAACATGTTTGTTACATCATAAAACCATAAATCAGAGTCAAGTACAATATCCATCTTGATAAAACAAAATACATAAACCCATTACATAAATAGCCATTAAAGAAGATAACAAGCTGGACTTTACTTCAGCGGACCAAGCTTTCCAAAAGAGAGATAAAGCAATCCAATCAAACTCCGCTAGAGCTGGGCCCACCCTGAGGACCTGGAGGGGGGAAAAGATAGAAATGGAGTGGGTCAGACATAAAGTCTGGAGAGTATGATAATTCTAACAATTCTATTATCAAAATAATTAGACTGAGGCACAAGCTGGAAAATATGGAAATGTCTATGAACTATTGGGTATGGAAGAGCAGATAAAGATAACGTTAAAGGCACACCTAATTACTAACGATTAATTACTACACTGCACCACACCAGTCACCCTAAAGGTTGATCCCACTTGCTTCACTTAGAAATTTTATAAATAACTTCGTGTACCCCTAGCTGACTACATAGGTGTCGCCTGCCCCTATCTCCGCTAGGTGTACCCCACTACCCACTTTCGATCAGCTCCCTACTCGTAGATACCCGTGCTGGCCCCACAGTGGGGTGTATCACTCCCCTAAAGTGGCAACCCGATACAACTTGAGGATGCACGGCTTATACCTACACGATGCAACAACGTCTTACCTACCAGCCCGGGTCCACACACGCATATGAAACCCGTTGGACTTGCGTTGCCACCGCTAACCCGGTTTGGCCTCTTATAGTCAAGCCCAGTATGCATGTCCCGTCCTCAACTTGGGTCGAGCCCACAAAGATACGTTTGGGTTACTGGTTGAAATGGGCCCCCAATTACTTACCACAAGCTATCCACCTAAGCTTGTCCCCACTAGTATATCCCACTTAACCCTCTTCTTAGTCATGTCCATTTACATGTGTGTTTGGTTAAGTCTTACTAATCGTATTTCAAATGCCACTAAAGGCACCCACTAGATTCCTCATGCCACCAAGGCACCTACTTAACCCCCATGTCCCACCTCACATGTTTATTTGGTTAAGTATTTCTTATTTCATTAAGGCCATAACCTTATAAAGACCTCTCACATTAGACTGACATTTATGGCAGCTGGATTCGCCGGGCGGGTCCGGGCAGTCTTATACCATAAAAGAGTCAAACCTCGTGTCTTTACAACTGTTATGCTTTAGTTTGGGCCTAGGACCTCTCACATTGGGCTGACATTTGTGACTACTGGATTTGCCGGGCGGGTCCGGGCAGTTTTACGTCACAAACGAGTCCAACCTCGTGTCCTAAGCATTGATTAACACTTATAATCTTTTACCCCAGTTTTAAATATATCCCTATTCAAATCATTAATTAATTCCAATTTTAATGATGTCCATAATTGACTCAATTATGGCCATCCACTTACGGTATGCAAAATCATATCAATTGCACCCCAATTTCTTAATATTAAATCCTTAATATTACCCCTACCCCACGTTATACGTTCGCTTATTCAACGCAAAATATATGTTAGACTCGAATAGTCTAACTCATAGCACAAAGATAAATTATCACAACATATAGACAAATAAAATAGATCTAATCATAATAGGGGTGAAACTTGCATAAAACTACACATGTCATGGATCTAAAGGTGTCAACTTGTTTAGTTAAATGTCACAACTTACATAATATGATCATAACCCAAGTTCATGTATAAACTTGCATATGTGGTTTATGCAACATAATGATGGTGTGAACTAGCATCTAACACATAGAACTCACACATGTCATAGCATAATTCTAGATCTAAATAGATGTCATAATTCTAGATCTAAATAGATGTCATACAATATGTGAGATTATACATACTAATAAATCTAAACTTGCATGGGTACATGTGATTTATCATGTGAATCATCATAGCCCAAATATATATAATCAACATCATGATTCATAAGCTAACTACAACATAATAACATCATGGCTTTGTAACATCGCAACTTAGCATAGAAACTTGCAACATATATAATATCATCATAGCATGATTTACAACATATAGGATATCATCATCACATAACATAGGATTTGCAACATACATGATAGCATAAGGTTTACAACAACGTATATGACAATTCACATCATTTTCTTATGATCCATATCACATCTTAATCTAATTAGTTTGCTAATAATCTTATTAAGATCATCATACTCACAATTAGAAAAGAAAGAGAGTCTTGATTTGCTTTAGAGTTGAGTAGAATTAAAGTTTTGATTAACTTTCTTCCTTCTTAGTTGACGGCGGCTACACTGAGTTCCATGGCGATGGCATGACGGCGGCTATTCTATTTTTCATGTGATTTTAGAGTGAGAGACTACCTAGGTATTGTAACACCCCGAATTTTAGTTAATGCTAAAATTCACTAATTGCAGAATAAATAATCTCAGATGTGGGAATTGGGGGAAACGGGCTGCGTCATTGCGTTCGTCTCGGAAAAATACGCGAAATAGAGTCCGAGTTTTCGAGAATCGGAGTCCGTATGGCCCGGTTATGGCCCAATGAAGTTTACAGAAAATTTAAAGTTCAAAACAGATTTAAAATTCAAATTAAAATTCAGAAATTGGGGCCATTGGGCGCAGGCGGGAAAATTCCCGCCTGGCTACCCAAGTCGACAGCCCTGTCGACTGGGCAGTCGACTTGGCTAGGACCAAGTCGACAGCCCTGTCGACTTGGGTGTCGACAGGGGGTGCTCGACCAGTTCAACCTGGTGCACCATTTTAGGGTTTGGCTGTGTTTTGGGCTATTCTCTAGAAGCTTCCTAAATCTGACGGACCTAATCTAACCTAGGGCTAATCCTATGGTCTAAAACACACCCTAATCCTATAAATACACCCTAATGCAAGCCTAATCCATACTAAAAATAGAATTGATGCCATCATGCCGCCAAAATCAAACTTAGGAGGAGCCTCCACTAGCTTATGAAGAAAGTTGCAAGCTAATCAACCTCTAATCATCATCTTCCTCAAATATTGCAACTAGTTCTACTTCATAAGTTTGCTAATCTTGGTTTTGGTGAGTTTCTATCACTTTAATAACCAATTGCTAAATTAAGTAGATGAGATATGATGAGATCATGCGGTTTTGTATGCGGATTTGTGGGTTTTGAGTCATATGATACGATGCTAGTTTGCTAATCTATGTTTAATGTTAACCCTATGTTTATGCAAGTTAAGTATATGGGTTTATGCAAGTTAAGTGGTGGGTTTTATGCATGCTAAGTATTTGATTTTATGCATGCTAAGTGCTTAGTTTTATGCATGCATTATGACATGCAAGTTTACCTTCTTTAAATAAGATGCATACATATGCAAGATGACACCTTTGTATGCTATGCATACATATGCATGTTTACCCTATTATAATGCAAGTTCATATGCAAGTTTGCCTCTTTTTATGATATGCATAACATATGCGAGTTTGCCTCTATGTATGACATGTTATGTAAGTTCATATGCAAGCTTATGTGCAAGTTTATATGCAAGTTTGTCTCTTTTTATGATATGCATAACATATGCGAGTTTGCCTCTATGTATGACATGTTATGTAAGTTCATATGCAAGCTTATGTGCAAGTTTATATGCAAGTTTGTCTCTTTTTATGATATGCATAACATATGCGAGTTTGCCTCTATGTATGACATATTATGTAAGTTCATATGCAAGCTTATGTGCAAGTTTATATGCAAGTTTGTCTCTTTTTATGCATAATGCAAGTTTGGGTTAAATGCTGGTTGGGTTTAATGTATGCTCATATATGCAAGTTGACACCTTTTTGGACCCATGAGAAAGTTATATGCTATGTTGGTTAAACCCATGACATTTGTGATGAATCTTCCCTTTTATTATATCATGTTATGAGAACGAATTACGTGGGGAACGATGGGGTTAATATGCATGTTAATAAAATGATGTGAAATGGGTATGCTTAAGCATAACATAAATTAAATGGACATAATTGGGAATTAACCTATTAAGTTAGGTCTACCCATATTATGGAATTGGGAATTTACCTATTAAGTTAGGTCTACCCATATTACGGAATTGGGAATTTACCTATTGAGTTAGGTCTACCCATATTCTTAAATATTTGTAATTAATTAGGGATAATTAATACAAATTATGGGGGTGATTAATTAGGTGTAATTAATCGACTAAGACACGAGGTTGGACTCAGTTGTAGCGTAAAACTGCCCGGACCCAACCGGCTTAACCAGTTGCTACAAATGTTAGCCCAATGTGAGAGGTCTTAGGCACAAACTAAATATGTGATTAATGTAAAGACACGAGGTTAGACTCGGTTATGACATAAGGCTGCTCGGACCCAACCGGCTTAACCAGCGGTCATAAAAGATAGTCTAATGTGAGAGGTCTTTATGAGGATCACGGTCTTAATTAATTAAGAAACACTTAACCATATTAGCATGTAGATGGACATGAGGCGTTAAGTGGGTGCCTTGGGTAGCATGAGGAAACTAGTGGGTTGCCTTGGGTGGCAATAGAAAATACGATTAGAATACTTAACCAAAGTGGAACATGTAATTAAATATGGGTAAAGGGTTAAGTAAGTGCTTTGGGTGGCATGTGGAAATCTAGTGGGTGCCTTAAGTGGCAATTGAAATATGATTAGATGACTTAACCGAATCTTAACATGTAAGTGGGCATGATTATAAAAGGGGTTAAGTGGGGTGCACTAGATAAAAGTGGCAAGCTTAGTAGTAGCTTGTGGCGGCCCATTTCAACCAATATCCCAAACGTATCTTTGTGGGCTCGACTCAAGTCGAGGACGGGACACGCATATTGGGCTTGACTATAAGAGGCCAAAACGGGTTAGCGGTGGCAACGCAAGTCCAACGGGTTTCATATGCGTGTGTGGGCCCGGGGTGGTAGCTAAGACGTTGTTGCATCGTGTAGGTATAAACCGTGCATCGGTGTTGCTATCAGGTTGCCACTTTGGGGAATGATACACCCCAGTGTGGGACCAGCACGGATATCTACGTAGGGAGCCGATCGCTTGGGAGTAGTGGGTACACCTATGTAGTCAGCTAGGGGTACACGAAACTACCATTGAAATTTACTAAGTACACTTAGTGGGATCAACCTTTAATTAGGAATGACTGGTGTGGTGCAGTTTAGTAATTACCCTGGGGTGGGCAGATGCGTCTTTACGGTTATCTTAGTTTATCCTAAGTCTACCAAGCTGCTTAGTGTAGCCATTCATCCCCAGACGTTACCGTATATCAAGCTTATGTCTTCTCTGGTTATTTTAATGATTGTATTGTTAAAGTTATAGGACTCGCTCAGACTTTTGTCTGACCCCGTTGTTTTTATCTTTTTTCCCAACCCTCAGGTTCTCAGAGTGGGCCCAGAACTAGTGGGCTTTGATCAGGCTGCTTTTATTACTCTCTTGGAGCTTGGACCCTAGATGTAGAGCTCAGCTTACTCTTTTCTTTTATGGCCATCAGTTCATGTATTGGGATTATGTATTTTTATTTATCAGGATGGATATTTTGTACTTGACTCTTATTATGGTTTTTGTGATGTAACCAAACATGTTTTACTTTCCGCTGCAATGAAATGATGTTTTAAATTTTCAAGTATTACTTATATCTGTCTTACTGTAATTTCTCTGTTCTATATTCACTTAAAATACTCCACCGATGTTATGGCATTCCCTTAGCGAGTGACCATAGCGGGTGTGGGGTGTTACACGTGGTATCAGAGCTAAGGTTACCAGAACAGATAAATTTTTTAGAAAAACTATTTTTCTAAGAAAATTTTTAAAGGAGTATTTTCAAAAACATGTCTTTTAAGAGAAAAGTTTTCGAAAGAAAAGCATAATCCCCGATAGCCATATCTTTATCTTTTTGAATTCCCCGTTTGAATCTTTCCTCTTTCGTTTCAGCATGGCTGAAGATCTTAATCTTCCGGACGGTGTAGCGATACCAGTATGGTATAGGAGGTTGTTAGAGGCTAAGGCCGCCGCTGCAGGTCCAGCGAATGTTCCTCCACTACCCGTTACACCCGTTCCTCCTCGCACGGATACTTTTGCTAAGACTTGTAAGGAGTTTAAGGCTATGGGAGGGAAACCTTTTGTAGGAGCTAGGGATTGGCTTAAGGAGACGGAAGAATTGATGGAAATCCTTGAAGTGGAAGAAGGAAAGAAAGTCAAGTTAGTCGCTTGGTTGATGGAAGGGGAGGCCTCGCTCTGGTGGGAGGTCACTAATGGAGAACGCCCTGTTGACTCTTGGGTAGATTTCAGGCAAAGGTTCGAGGCAAAGTTTCTTTCAAGAGCGGAAGAAAATCTGTACGTGGAAAGGTTCTTGAACTTAAAGCAAGGGAACTTGTCGGTGAAAGAATATGTTAACGAGTTTAACCAGTTAGCGAGATTCAACATAGACTTGGTAAACACACCGGAAGAGAAAGCTCTGAGGTTCGTTAAAGGCTTGAACGAACCGATGCACGGATTGGCTATGTCTCACATCCCTATGGGGGCCACTTTTGAGAAGCTAGTGGACATGGCACTTATGCATGAGGAAGAGAAGGGTCCCAATGCTATTAAAGCACCCGAGAAGAAAGGCAACGGTGGCAAGGGAAAGAAGAAGTGCTTCAATTGTGGAACACTAGGCCACCTAAGCAAGGATTGTCGCAAGAAGAAGAAGACTGGCTGCTTCCACTGTGACGAAGAAGGACATCTAGAGAAGAATTGTCCTAAGAAAGGGCAAAGGAAGGGGTCTATCTCAGGAGGACAGGTGCAAGCTCTTGTGGCACCAGCTCAGGCAAGGGGGCAAGTTCAGGCTCTCGCAGCTCCACCGATTCGAGAAAGAGGTAGAACTATTTCCGTGGAAAGTCTAGTTTTTCTGTTGATCGTCCTGTCCGTACTTTATTTGATTTTGACGCATTGAGTTCGTTTATCTCATCATTGTTAGTTGAGTCACTGCACTTAGACACCAGTTTAGTAGATGATCCCTTAGTTGTTTCAAACCCAATTGGGGCTCCATGATGTTTTTGGGTTCGAAAGTTGCTATACTTAGCGCTGAGTTTAGATGTGATGCTTTTTGGGCTTCACGGGCTATGGGTTAGTTTTGGGCATGGACTGGTTATCCAGCAGGGGTGCCGTTCTTGATTTTGAAGGGAGAGTTGTTAGGCTTATGACCCGCTTGGGTAACACTCTCGAGATCTCTTGGAATCCCATGGAATCTGTTATGCTAAGTTATCTAGAATCGCTTGACACGTCGGTCAAGAGTTTGCGATCTGTTAGAGTGGTCCGGGAATACTCGGATGTGTTTGAGGAGGTGAAGGGCTTACCTCCGGAGCGGGAGATTGACTTCCGAATATATCCGGTAGACAATGCCAAACCAGTATCTTGGCCAATGTGCCACATGGCTCCTCGTGAGAGGAGGGAACTCCATAAGTAAGTAGGCGATTTGCTTGAGAAGGGGTTTAGAAGACGAAGTATGTCGGAGAGGGGTGCTCCAGTAGTTTTTGCTATAAGGGCGGATGGGTCCCTCAGACTTTGTGTAGATTATAGGGAGTTTAACAAGATAACAAAGACGAATAGACACCCATTGCCGAGGGTTGATGATCCCTTTGATCAGTTAGTTGGCGCCTCAGTATTTTCGCAGTTGGACTTAGCCACGGGGTTTCGTCAGTTGAGAGTGACTGAGGATAGTACAGAGAAGACTGCCTTTAGGACTCCGGATGGTTTTTATGAGTGGCTGGTGATGCCATTTGGTTTGACGAACGCCCCCGCATATTTCATTGATTTGATGAGAAGGGTGTTCAGGGAGTACCTAAATAAGTTCGTGATGATCTTTATAAATGACATCTTGGTCTTTTCTAGGAGTAAAATAAGTTTTCGTAGGTGCTCAATAGGTTGAGCAAAGCCGGTTATGGGATAAACGATGGTTTTGGAGCGAGACTGGCAAGGACATCCAGAGTTGGACAAGGGCTTAATTGTTTAGCCGTTTTTACTAGTATCATCTCACGTAGGTCGTCTGAATTCGAAGGAGGTATCCCTTGGGTGTTTGTCTGATATTGGTTTAGGCCGTTGGGGCTTGCACTTGGGGGATGTCAAATTCGACTAGGATGGTCTGCGTGAGAGATGGACAGTTGTGATGATTTTGGATGGGAGGATATCCTGATTTTCTCTAGAAGTGGAGAAAAGCATGCCCTACATCTTAGGGAAGGCTATATTTGATGATGCACATCGGTCGAAGAAGACCATTCATCCCGTTGGGGACAAGATGTACCAAGACATGAAGCGAGTTTTCTTTTGGGCCGGTATGAAGAAAGATGTGGCCGAGTATGTCGCTAGATGCTTGGTGTGCTAGCAAGTGGAAGTGGAGCAGAAGAAACCCGGTGGGTTGCTTCACCCATTGGAGGTTCCGCTATGGAAGTGGGAAAGTGTTTTGATGGATTTTGTCGATGGATTACCGAGATCGAGGAAGGGTAATACGGGAATTTGGGGTGTGGTAGACAGACTTACTAAGAGTGCCCATTTTATACCCGTGAAGAGTAAGAGGACTGCTGCATGGCTAGCTTCAGTTTACATTCGAGAGATTGTTAGATTACATGGTGTACCTTCCAGTATAGTGAGCGATCGAGATCCTATCTTCACTAGCGAGTTTTGGAAGAGTTTGCAAGAGGCGGTAGGGACTCAGTTGTGTTTGAGCACCGCATATCATCCTCAGACGGACGACCAGACCGAGAGGGTGAATCGTATTTTAGAAGACCATTTGAGGTTATTTATCTTGGATTTTGGAGGTACATGGGAAGAGCATCTTCCATTGGTGGAGTTCGCGTATAATAACAGCTTTCAGTCTAGTATTAGCATGGCTCCTTTCGAAGCTCTTTATGGAAGGCCTTGTCGATCACCTACATGTTGGTGAGAACCGACGGATAAGATCTTGCTTGGGCCCGATATGGTTAGGAAGACTTCGGAAAAGATTGATTCGATTCGAAGAAGGATGAAAGCGGCGCAAGACAGACAGAAATCTTATGCGGACAAGAGGAGAACAGAGCTTGAGTTTGATGTTGGGGACATGGTCTTTGTCAAAGTATCTCCACTACGGAATGTGGTTCGCTTTGGATCTGTTGGGAAGTTAGCACCAAGGTTTGTAGGACCGTTTCCTATTAAGGAAAGGATTGGACAGATGGCATATAGAGTGGAGTTGCCCGACAGACTTGGTGGTGTATAGGATGTATTCCATGTGTCACATTTGAGGAAGTGCCTACATGAGACCGCAGAGGCGGTAGAGCCGAGCTTGCTTAAAGAAGTAAAGGTAGAGCGTGATGTGATTATTCGACGAGCTCCTACTCGCATCCTTGGGTCAGAGACTAGGAAGTTGAGAAACAGAGAGGTTCAACTAGTCAAAGTGCAATGGGGAGAAGATGAGAGTAACGCAACTTGGGAGACGGAAGCGAAGAGGCGTTCATTATACCCATTTCTTTTTGAGGGTATGTCTTTTAATTTCTCCTCTATCGTTTGTCTAGTACTTATCTTATCTTTAGTAGGTCCTCTCTTTAGTACCTTTGACCTTTAGATAGGGTAAACCAATGGTTGAAACATGTGTTTGAGACATGTTATGATTGATGGATGCAAGTGGATGCAAGTGTTTGCTAGTGGTTGCTCGTGGATGCATATACACACACTCTAGGCACTAGATCGGCTCAGTCACTTCATATTGCATATTGCATATAATTGTGTGTAGATAGCTATATTTATGAATGTATAATGATTGTGTTATCATATGGAGGATGCATTTTGGTGAATGTTTGTGCACTCATGTAGAGATTGTATGTGTCGATAGGGTTCTCTCGCATACATAATGGATGCATGGCACTATCATGGTTTGCATATGTTCATACATTAGATAGGGAACATATACACACACTTTTTGCATATGCTCATACATCATTAGAAATTGTTTTAAGGACAATGGATGCCCGTGTTTGATTGATTGAGTAGATGGTTGTTTGGATGGTAGGATATGCATTCTCCTTAGCTTAGAGATTTCGGGGACGAAATCCTTTAAGGAGGGGAGAATGTAACACCCCGAATTTTAGTTAATGCTAAAATTCACTAATTGCAGAATAAATAATCTCAGATGTGGGAATTGGGGGAAACGGGCTGCGTCATTGCGTTCGTCTCGGAAAAATACGCGAAATAGAGTCCGAGTTTTCGAGAATCGGAGTCCGTATGGCCCGGTTATGGCCCAATGAAGTTTACAGAAAATTTAAAGTTCAAAACAGATTTAAAATTCAAATTAAAATTCAGAAATTGGGGCCATTGGGCGCAGGCGGGAAAATTCCCGCCTGGCTACCCAAGTCGACAGCCCTGTCGACTGGGCAGTCGACTTGGCTAGGACCAAGTCGACAGCCCTGTCGACTTGGGTGTCGACAGGGGGTGCTCGACCAGTTCAACCTGGTGCACCATTTTAGAGTTTGGCTGTGTTTTGGGCTATTCTCTAGAAGCTTCCTAAATCTGATGGACCTAATCTAACCTAGGGCTAATCCTATGGTCTAAAACACACCCTAATCCTATAAATACACCCTAATGCAAGCCTAATCCATACTAAAAATAGAATTGATGCCATCATGCCGCCAAAATCAAACTTAGGAGGAGCCTCCACTAGCTTATGAAGAAAGTTGCAAGCTAATCAACCTCTAATCATCATCTTCCTCAAATATTGCAACTAGTTCTACTTCATAAGTTTGCTAATCTTGGTTTTGGTGAGTTTCTATCACTTTAATAACCAATTGCTAAATTAAGTAGATGAGATATGATGAGATCATGCGGTTTTGTATGCGGATTTGTGGGTTTTGAGTCATATGATACGATGTTAGTTTGCTAATCTATGTTTAATGTTAACCCTATGTTTATGCAAGTTAAGTATATGGGTTTATGCAAGTTAAGTGGTGGGTTTTATGCATGCTAAGTATTTGATTTTATGCATGCTAAGTGCTTAGTTTTATGCATGCATTATGACATGCAAGTTTACCTTCATTAAATAAGATGCATACATATGCAAGATGACACCTTTGTATGCTATGCATACATATGCATGTTTACCCTATTATAATGCAAGTTCATATGCAAGTTTGCCTCTTTTTATGATATGCATAACATATGCGAGTTTGCCTCTATGTATGACATGTTATGTAAGTTCATATGCAAGCTTATGTGCAAGTTTATATGCAAGTTTGTCTCTTTTTATGATATGCATAACATATGCGAGTTTGCCTCTATGTATGACATGTTATGTAAGTTCATATGCAAGCTTATGTGCAAGTTTATATGCAAGTTTGTCTCTTTTTATGATATGCATAACATATGCGAGTTTGCCTCTATGTATGACATGTTATGTAAGTTCATATGCAAGCTTATGTGCAAGTTTATATGCAAGTTTGTCTCTTTTTATGCATAATGCAAGTTTGGGTTAAATGCTGGTTGGGTTTAATGTATGCTCATATATGCAAGTTGACACCTTTTTGGACCCATGAGAAAGTTATATGCTATGTTGGTTAAACCCATGACATTTGTGATGAATCTTCCCTTTTATTATATCATGTTATGAGAACGAATTACGTGGGGAACGATGGGGTTAATATGCATGTTAATAAAATGATGTGAAATGGGTATGCTTAAGCATAACATAAATTAAATGGACATAAGTGGGAATTTACCTATTAAGTTAGGTCTACCCATATTATGGAATTGGGAATTTACCTATTAAGTTAGGTCTACCCATATTATGGAATTGGGAATTTACCTATTGAGTTAGGTCTACCCATATTCTTAAATATTTGTAATTAATTAGGGATAATTAATACAAATTATGGGGGTGATTAATTAGGTGTAATTAATCGACTAAGACACGAGGTTGGACTCAGTTGTAGCGTAAAACTGCCCGGACCTAACCGGCTTAACCAGTTGCTACAAATGTTAGCCCAATGTGAGAGGTCTTAGGCACAAACTAAATACGTGATTAATGTAAAGACACGAGGTTAGACTCGGTTATGACATAAGGCTGCTCGGACCCAACCGGCTTAACCAGCGGTCATAAAAGATAGTCTAATGTGAGAGGTCTTTATGAGGATCACGGTCTTAATTAATTAAGAAACACTTAACCATATTAGCATGTAGATGGACATGAGGGGTTAAGTGGGTGCCTTGGGTAGCATGAGGAAACTAGTGGGTTGCCTTGGGTGGCAATAGAAAATACGATTAGAATACTTAACCAAAGTGGAACATGTAATTAAACATGGGTAAAGGGTTAAGTAAGTGCTTTGGGTGGCATGTGGAAATCTAGTGGGTGCCTTAAGTGGCAATTGAAATATGATTAGATGACTTAACCAAATCTTAACATGTAAGTGGGCATGATTATAAAAGGGGTTAAGTGGGGTGCACTAGATAAAAGTGGCAAGCTTAGTAGTAGCTTGTGGGGGCCCATTTCAACCAATATCCCAAACGTATCTTTGTGGGCTCGACTCAAGTCGAGGACGGGACACGCATATTGGGCTTGACTATAAGAGGCCAAAACGGGTTAGCGGTGGCAACGCAAGTCCAACGGGTTTCATATGCGTGTGTGGGCCCGGGGTGGTAGCTAAGACGTTGTTGCATCGTGTAGGTATAAACCGTGCATCGGTGTTGCTATCAGGTTGCCACTTTGGGGGATGATACACCCCAGTGTGGGACCAGCACGGATATCTACGTAGGGAGCCGATCGCTTGGGAGTAGTGGGTACACCTATGTAGTCAGCTAGGGGTACACGAAACTACCATTGAAATTTACTAAGTACACTTAGTGGGATCAACCTTTAATTAGGAATGACTGGTGTGGTGCAGTTTAGTAATTACTCTGGGGTGGGCAGATGCGTCTTTACGGTTATCTTAGTTTATCCTAAGTCTACCAAGCTGCTTAGTGTAGCCATTCATCCCCAGACGTTACCGTATATCAAGCTTATGTCTTCTCTGGTTACTTTAATGATTGTATTGTTAAAGTTATAGGACTCGCTCAGACTTATGTCTGACCCCGTTGTTTTTATCTTTTTTCCCAACCCTCAGGTTCTCAGAGTGGGCCCAGCACAAGTGGGCTTTGATCAGGCTGCTTTTATTACTCTCTTGGAGCTTGGACCCTAGATGTAGAGCTCAGCTTACTCTTTTCTTTTATGGCCATCAGTTCATGTATTGGGATTATGTATTTTTATTTATCAGGATGGATATTTTGTACTTGACTCTTATTATGGTTTTTGTGATGTAACCAAACATGTTTTACTTTCCGCTGCAATGAAATGATGTTTTAAATTTTCAAGTATTACTTATATCTGTCTTGCTGTAATTTCTCTGTTCTATATTCACTTAAAATACTCCACCGATGTTATGGCATTCCCTTAGCGAGTGACCATAGCGGGTGTGGGGTGTTACACGTGATATATATATAGAGTTTAGGATTTATTTAGACCGTCAGATCAACTCAGAACTAACCTGAACCGTTAAATTAGCCAACTCAGCCCTAAAGACACATCAGCAGCTCAAGATTAGGCTCTGCCAAAACCCTGGCCGACTTGACCAGGTCGACACCCAAGTCGACTACGCAGTCGACCTGGTCCTGAGGGTGTCGACTGCCTAGTCGACTCCCCAATCGACCTGGGGTGCTGGGCGGGAAATTTCCCGCCTGGCCTGTTTGACTTCGAATTTTGAATTTTCTGAAACTTCCGATGGCCATATCTCCTTCATACGAAGTCCAAATCATGCAAACTCGGACTCTATTTCAACCAGAATTCCGAGAAGAACACAATGGCGCAACCCGTTTCCCACAATTCTCACGTCTGAGATTAGTTATTCTTTAATTTGTGAACATTGTTATTAATATAAATACGGGGTGTTACATTCTCCCCTCCTTAAAGGATTTCGCCCCCGAAATCTCCAAGTTAAGGAGAATGTATATCCTAACATCCTAACAACCATCTACTCAACCATCAAACACTGGCATCCATTGTCCTTATAAAGTTTCTAATGCTATATGAACATATGCAAGAAGTGTGTGCATATGTTCCTTATCTAATGCAAAATCAGGGCGTCCACTGATTCAGTTGACCTCCTTAATGCAAATCATGATAGTGACATGCGTCCATTATGTATGCAAAAGTTCCTTAATGCTACATATTATCTCTATATGTGTGCACAATCATCATCTGAATGCAGCATCCATATGATAAAAAAATCCACATACATCCATTTTACTAAATACATCCATATATATGCAATATGCAATATGAAGTGATTGAGCCGATCTAGTGCCTAAAGTGTGTGTATATGCATCCACGAGCAACCACTAGCAAACACTTGCATCCACTTTGCATACATCATACATAACATGTCTCAAACACATGTTTCAACCATAGGATTATCCTAACTAAAGGTCAAAGATACTAGCGAGAGGACATACTATAGATAAGATAAGTACAAGCTAAGCGATAAAGGAGAAATTGAAAGACATACCCTCAAAAAGCAAAGGGTACAACGAACGCATCTTTGCTTCTGTCTCCCAAGTAGCGTTGCTCTCATCATCTCCCCATTGCACTTTGACTAGTCTGACCTCTCGATTTCTCAGCTTCTTGATCTCCGACCCAAGAATGCATGTAGGAGCTTGTCGAATCGTCGCATCACGCTCTATCTCCACCTCTCTAAGCAAGCTCGGCTCTACCACTTCCGCGGTCTCATGCAAGCATTTCCTCAAATGTGACACACGGAATACGTCGTGTACACCACTAAGTCTCTCAGGCAACTCCACTCTATACGCCATCTGTCCAATCTTCTCCTTAATAGGAAACGACCCTACAAACGTTGGTGCTAATTTCCCAAAGGACCCAAAGCGAACAACATTCCGTAATGGAGACACTTGATAAAGACCATTCCCCAACATCAAACTCAAGATATGTCTTCCTTTTGTCTGCATAAGATTTTTGCCTATCTTGCGCCGTCTTCATCCTCCTTCGAATCAAGTCGATCTTTTCCGAAGTCTCTCTAATCATATCGGGCCCAAGTAAGATCTTATCGGTAGATTCCCACCAACATGTAGGTGAACGACAAGGTCGTCCATAAAGAGCTTCGAAAGGTGCCATGCCAATGCTAGATTAAAAGCTGTTATTCTATGCGAACTCTACCAACGGAAGATGCTCTTCCCATGTACCCCCAAAGTCTAGGATACATAGCCTCAAAAGATCCTCTAGAATGCGATTCACCCTCTCAGTCTGGCCGTCCGTCTGAGGATGATACGCGGTGCTCAAACATAACTGAGTCCCTACCACCTCTTGCAAGCTCTTCCAAAATTCGCTAGTGAAGATAGGATCACGGTCGCTTACTATGTTAGAAGGAACACCATGCAAACGAACTATCTCTCGAACGTATACAGAAGCTAACCATGGAGCAGTCCTCTTACTCTTCACGGGAATGAAATGGGCGCTCTTAGTAAGTCTGTCTACTATAACCCAAATCCCCGTATTACCCTTCCTTGATCTTGGTAATCCATCCACAAAGTCCATCGAGACACTTTCCCACTTCCATAGTGGAACCTCCAATGGGTGAAGCAACCCACCGGGTTTCTTTTGCTCCGCTTTTACTTGTTGGCACACCAAGCATCTAGCAACATACTCGGCCACATCCCTCTTCATACCGGCGCAAAAGAAAACTCGCTTCATGTCTTTGTACATCTTGTCCTCGCCGAGATGAATGGTCATCTTCGAACGATGTGCATCATCAAGAATAGTCTTCCTCAAATCTTCGTATCTTGGTACACAAAGTCTACTATCCCTACATAACCAACCCTTATCATCTAGGGTATACCTACGGAGATCGCTTGATGACTCCCCTCTTTTGAGCTTCTCCACTAACTCAACCAACTGTGGGTCGTCTCGCTGTGCCTCACCAATCCGTCCCAAAAGCGTAGGTCTGACCTCCAAGGATGCTAGCAAACCGGGTACAAAGTCAACGGAAGGTCTAAAATCAAACATAGAGATGAATTCTAAGTTTCGCCGTTCAACAAACAACGGACTCAAGGACAACCTTTTCTTACTTAAGGCGTCTGCCACCACGTTACCCTTGCCAGGGGTATATGCTATTTCGAAGTCGTAGGACGCTAAGAATTCCATCCACCTTTGCTGCCTTAAGTTCAAGTCCTTCTGAGAGAATAAGTATTTTAAAGATTTGTGGTCAGTGAATAATTCGAATTTCTCACCAAGAAGATAATGACGCCAAGACTTAAGCGCGAAAACAATTGCGGCTAACTCTAGGTCATGTGTAGGGTAATTTTTCTCATGCACCCTTAACTACCTTCCACCATAGGCTATTACCCTTCCCTCTTGCATTAAGACTGCGCATAGACATGTCCCACAAGCATCTGCATAAACAGTAAATGGCTTACTCCCGTCTGGCAGCACTAAGACTGGAGCTGAGGTCAAAGCTCTCTTTAAACGTTGGAACGCATCATCACAATCTACGTCCCACGCGAAGACTAGGTTCTTCTTCGTCAGGCGTGTCAATGGAGCTGATATTTTTGCGAAGTCTTTGATAAACTTCCTATAGTAGCCAGCCAACCCCAAGAAACTCCTTACTTCGGCAGCATTTTTGGGACCTTTCAATCTTGGATGGCCACCACCTTCGCGGGATCCACAGCTATCCCTTCTTTGGAAACCACGTGCCCTAAGAATCGCACTTCCTCTCTCCAGAAATGACACTTAGTAAATTTAGCTTTAAGGTTATGCGCTCGTAGAGTCTCCAACACTTCCCTAAGATGTAGGGCATGCTCTTCTTCATTCTTAGAAAAGATCAAGATGTCATCTACAAAGACCACCACGAATTTATTAAGGTACTCCCTAAACACCCTACTCATCAAATCAACAAATATGCGGGGGCGTTTGTCAAACCGAAGGGCATCACTAGCCATTCATAGAAACCGTCCGGAGTCCTAAAGGCAGTCTTGTCAATGCTATCCTCAGCCACTCTCAACTGATGGAAACCAGTGGCTAAGTCCAACTGCGAAAACACTGAGGCGCCAACTAACTGATCGAAGAGATCGTCAATCCTCGGCAGTGGGTGTTTGTTCTTCTTAGTAAGCTTATTAAGTTCTCTATAGTCCACACAAAGTCTAAGGGACCCATCCGCCTTCGTGGCAAATACTACTGGAGCACCCCACTCCGATATACTTCGTCTTATGAACCCCTTCTCAAGCAACTCCTTCACTTGCTTATTGAGTTCCCTCCTTTCACGAGGAGCCATGTGGCGTACTGGCAAAGATACTGGTTTTGCATTATCCACAAGATATATTCGAAAATCTATCTCCCGCTTCGTAGGCAATCCCTTCAGCTCCTCAAACACATCCGAGTATTCTTGGACTACTTTAACAGATCGTAGAATTTCCACCGACGCGTCAAGCGATTCTACATAACTTAGCATAACGGAATTTATGGGATTACAAAAGATTTCGAGAGTGTTGCCAAGGCGAGTCATGAGCCTAACTACTCTCCTTTCACAATCAAGAACGGCCCCATTTCTGGATAACCAATCCATTCCTAAAATTAGCCCATAGCCCGTGAAGCCCAAAACATAAGCATCACATCTAAACCCAACGCTAAGTATAGAAATTTTCAAATCCAAACATGTGTGAAGTGGGTACTTATATAGTAGAGCCCATCTCTTACTAACGCCGAGGCCTTTTGAGGAACAAAACCCCACACCTATACGGTGGCTAAGTTGGGGACAATATCTTGCATGAACGGAGGTGCTGGCTGTTACAGTGGTATCAGAGCCAATACCCAGCCGGAATTGTGGCTCCTGTGTGGACCACAACGCCTGGGTGAGGTGTTTGTGAGCCAACGGGGACGTTAGACTATGTAGGAGGGGATAATGTAATACCCCTAAGTCCCACATCATGGAAACATGTGTGAAGTGGGTACTTATATAGTAGAGCCCATCTCTTACTAACGCTGAGGCCTTTTGAGGAACAAAACCCCACACCTATACGGTGGCTAAGTCGGGGACAATATCTTGCATAAACGGAGGTGCGGGCTGTTACAGTGGTATCAGAGCTAATACCCAGCCGGAATTGTGGCTCCTGTATGGACCACAACGCCTGGGTGAAGTGTTTGTGAGCCAACGGGGACGTTGGACTATGTACGAGGGGAGAATGTAATACCCCTAAGTCCCACATCATGGAAACATGTGTGAAGTGGGTACTTATATAGTAGAGCCCATCTCTTACTAATGCCGAGGCCTTTTGAGGAACAAAACCCCACACCTATACGGTGGCTAAGTTGGGGACAATATCTTGCATGAACGGAGGTGACACCCCACGTCCATTAATGTCACTCACAAAGGGAATGCATTAACTTCCATGGAGGTTTTGAGTGAATATAGAACAAAAAAATTACAACAAGACAGATAATAAGCAGTACTTGGAAATCTAAAACTTTATTTCATTGCAGCGGAAATTAAACATGTTTGTTACATCATAAAACCATAAATCAGAGTCAAGTACAATATCCATCTTGATAAAACAAAATACATAACCCCATTACATAAATATCCATTAAAGAAGATAACAAGCTGGACTTTACTTCAGCGGTCCAAGCTTTCCAAAAGAGAGATAAAGCAATCCAATCAAACTCCGCTAGAGCTGGGCCCACCCTGAGGACCTGAAAGGGGGGGGGGGAAGATAGAAATGGAGGGGGTCAGACATAAAGTCTGGCGAGTATGATAATTCTAACAATACTACTATCAAAATAATTAGACTGAGGCACAAGCTGGAAAATAAGGAAATGTCTATGAACTATTGGGTATGGAAGAGCAGATAAAGATAACGTTAAAGGCACACCTAATTACTAACAGATAATTACTACACTGCACCACACCAGTCACCCTAAAGTTTGATCCCACTTGCTTCACTTAGAAATTTTATAAATAACTTCGTGAACCCCTAACTGACTACATAGGTGCCGCCTGCCCCTTTCTCCGCTAGGTGTACCCCACTACCCACTTTCGATCTGCTCCCTACTCGTAGATAGCCGTGTTGGCCCAACAGTGGGGGTGTATCACTCCCCTAAAGTGGCAACCCGATACAACTTGAGGATGCACGGCTTATACCTACACGATGCAACAACGTCTTACCTACCAGCCCGGGTCCACACACGCATATGAAACCCGTTGGACTTGCGTTGCCACCGCTAACCCGTTTGGCCTCTTATAGTCAAGCCCAGTATGCGTGTCCCGTCCTCGAATTGGGTCGAGCCTACAAAGATACGTTTGGGTTACTGGTTGAAATGGGCCCCCAATTACTTACCACAAGCTATCCACCTAAGCTTGTCCCCACTAGTATATCCCACTTAACCCTCTTCTTAGTCATGTTCATTTACATGTGTGTTTGGTTAAGTCTTACTAATCGTATTTCAAATGCCACTAAAGGCACCCACTAGATTCCTCATGCCACCCAAGGCACCTACTTAACCCCCATGTCCCACCTCACATGTTTATCTGGTTAAGTATTTCTTAATTCATTAAGGCCATAACCTTATAAAGACCTCTCACATTAGACTGACATTTATGGCAGCTGGATTCGCCGGGCGGGTCCGGGCAGTCTTATACCATAAAAGAGTCTAACCTCGTGTCTTTACAACTGTTATGCTTTAGTTTGGGCCTAGGACCTCTCACATTGGGCTGACATTTGTGACTACTGGATTTGCCGGGCGGGTCCGGGCAGTTTTACGTCACAAACGAGTCCAACCTCGTGTCCTAAGCATTGATTAACACTTATAATCTTTTACCCCAATTTTAAATATATACCTATTCAACTCATTAATTAATTCCAATTTTAATGATGTCCATAATTGACTCAATTATGGCCATCCACTTACGGTATGCAAAATCATATCAATTGCACCCCAATTTCTTAATATTAAATCCTTAATATTACCCCTACCCCACGTTATACGTTCGCTTATTCAACGCAAAATATACGTTAGACTCGAATAGTCTAACTCATAGCACAAAGATAAATTATCACAACATATAGACAAATAAAATAGATCTAATCATAATAAGGGTGAAACTTGCATAAAACTACACATGTCATGGATCTAAAGGTGTCAACTTGTTTGGTTAAATGTCACAACTTACATAATATGATCATAACCCAAGTTCATGTATAAACTTGCATATGTGGTTTATGCAACATAATGATGGTGTGAACTAGCATCTAACACATAGAACTCACACATGTCATAGCATAATCCTAGACTAAATAGATGTCATAATTCTAGATCTAAATAGATGTCATACAATATGTGAGATTATACATACTAATAAATCTAAACTTGCATGGGTACATGTGATTTATCATGTGAATCATCATAACCCAAATATATATAATCAACATCATGATTCATAAGCTAACTACAACATAATAACATCATGGCTTTGTAACATCGCAACTTAGCATAGAAACTTGCAACATATATAATATCATCATAGCATGATTTACAACATATAGGATATCATCATCACATAACATAGGATTTGCAACATACATGATAGCATAAGGTTTACAACAACATATATGACAATTCACATCATTTTCTTATGATCCATATCACATCTTACTCTAATTAGTTTGCTAATAATCTTATTAAGATCATCATACTCACAATTAGAAAAGAAAGAGAGTCTTGATTTGCTTTAGAGTTGAGTAGAATTAGAGTTTTGATTAGCTTTCTTCCTTCTTAGTTGGCGGCGGCTACACTGAGTTCCATGGCGATGGCATGACGGCGGCTATTCTATTTTTCATGTGATTTTGGAGTGAGAGACTACCTAGGTATATATAGAGTTTAGGATTTATTTAGACCGTCAGATCAACTCAGAACTAACCTGAACCGTTAAATTAGCCAACTCAACCCTAAAGACACATCAGCAGCTCAAGATTGGGCTCTGCCAAAACCCTGGCTGACTTGACCAGGTCGACACCCAAGTCGACTGCGCAGTCGACCTGGTCCTGGGGGTGTCGACTGCCCAGTCGACCTGGGGTGCTGGGCGGGAAATTTTCCGCCTGGCCTGTTTGACTTCGAATTTTGAATTTTGAATTTTCTGAAACTTCCGATGGCCATAACTCCTTCATACGAAGTCCAAATCACGCAAACTCGGACTCTATTTCAACCAGAATTCCGAGACGAACACAATGGCGCAACCCGTTTCCCACAATTCTCACGTCTGAGATTAGTTATTCTTTAATTTGTGAACATTGTTATTAATAGAAATACGGGGTGTTACAAACTCTCTTCGAGTAACCTCTATTTGATTAACTCTTCTTCAAATAACCTATATTCGATTAAATCACTTCGAATAACTTATATTCGATTAACTCACTCTTTCGAATAAGCGATATTCGATTATCTCTCTTTCTTTCGAATACACTATATTCGAAAATCTCCTTTCGATTAAACGATAATCGATAACTCCTTTCGATTAAACGATAATCGATATCTCCCTTCGATTTAACTATAATCGATAACTCCTTTCGATTTAACTATAATCGATAACTCTTTCCTTTAACTGTATTCGAATAAACTAATATTCGACTAACTCCTTTAATTCTATTCGAATAACAAATATTCGACTAACTCCTTTGGATTAACTCATCTTGACTAACTTAACTTAATTAACTCGACTTATTTAACTCCACTTGATTAACTCCTATCGAATAACTAATATTCAATTAACTTATATTCGAATCACTATGCCTATTTTAATTTTATTTCGAATAGCTAATATTCGATTTAACTCCATTCGCTTGACTCTAGATCGCAGCGATCACAATGGTTACGCCTGATTCCCTCAGGAAACATCCGACCGCGTTAGGCTATTTACAGCCCTGCGAATTACCCTAGCAGTCGTACGAGATGGCAACTCACCCCGAATAACTATGTTTGACTAACTCTGTCTCAAATAACTATATTTGATTAACTCTAGTTCGTTTTAACTCTAATCGATTAACTCTAACTGATTTACTCTAACTGGTTAACTCTAACTGGTTAACTCTAACTGATTAACTCTACTGATTAACTCTAACTGATTAACTCTACTGATTAACTCTAACTGATTAACTCTAACTGATTAACTCTAACTGGTTAACTCTAACTGATTAACTCTAACTGCTTAACTCTAACTGGTAAATCTAACTGGTTAACTCTAACTGATTAACTCTAACTGATTAGCTCTGATTGGTTAACTCTTATTCGAATAACTAATATTCGATTAACTTTATCCACTAACTCCACTCGACTAACCCCTTTCGAATAACATATTCGATTTACTAACTTTCGAATACCATATTCGATTTACTAACTTTCGAATACCATATTCGATTGACTCCCTTCGAATACCATATTCGTTTTAACTCCTTTCGAATACCATATTCTATTTAACTCCTTCCGAATAACATATTCGATTTAACTCCTTTCGAATATCATATTCGATTAACTGACTTTCGAATAACTAATTCGATTTTACTAACTTTCGAATACATATTTGATTAACTAACTTTATTCGCTTTATAAAGATTTCCTTTTAACAACGTTTATTCATTTTTAAAGATTTACTTTTAGTAACGGTTCTCCACTTTAAAAAAAAGATTTCCTTCTTATAACAACTTCCTTTTTATAATGTTTTCCCTTTTATAACGTCCTATTCCGTTATAAATAAATTTCCCTTTTTAACTCTATTTATTTCCTAAATATTTCCTATCAAATTCTATTTGTAAATGATTTACAAATATTTCCTTTTTATTCGTTTTACCAATATTTCCCTTTATATTTGTTTTTTTTCAAATATATTCCTTTCTAATTCTATTTGTAAATGGCTTACAAATCTTTCCTTTTCTATTATTCTATTTGCAAATGGTTTGCAAATATTTCCTTTTCAAATTTTTCTTTGATTTTATAATTTCCCTTTTCTAAATATCTCCTATTTATAAATATTCCAATTTATAAATATTTATTATTTATAAATATTACATAAATATTTCTTCTTTTTAAATATTCCATTTATAAATATTTTATTTTCAAATATCACTTTAAAAATATTTCCTTATCAACATTTCGGTATGTTATGGTATTTAACATATCAAATCATGATGATCAGTATTGTCCAAACACGTATAATCGACAACAGATTATATATCGCGTCATATAACACAATATACGAAAAATAGTAAAAAAAATGTTGAGGAACCTAGTTGGGTCCCTCCAACCTGTTCCCCTGCATCCACAGATGTTACACAATAAAATCAACATCACTTTCAGTTCAGTACGGATTATTCTGATAAACAGAATCAATATATATACATATATATTTAACGGTTTATATATATATATATAATTTCAACTAACTGACTAGCAGTTCAACCAACCAAATCAACACACAACAATCAACAGATAATTATCAGTTCTAAAAATACGTTATAAAAATATAAAAGTTCAGGGTTGGTGAGTTTTACTCACTTTGGCAGTTCATCGTTAAAGAACGATAAACTGTTTGTTTGATTTGAATCAAACAATTTAATTCGCCATAAATTCAAACGAGCTCCAATCCACTTCCAGTCAGTTCCATTGTGGAGTTCCTGTCCATACAATCCCAACAGATCTTGTTTCATCAAATTCTGATCAAGTGTGACCAAGTTATAACATTTCGAAGTTTATAAACATTTATTTTAAAACAAAAATAATTAAACTCCTTGCGGGCCTTACCCCTTCATACAAAACTGGCCCATCAACCATACAAAAGCCCACCCGCTCCTTACTCCATTGCTTCTTCCCCAAATACCGACCTCCACACTTTAGAACTGCTCCACCAATTTCGCATTTGAACTCCCTCCATACTCAACATCAACTCCACCGAAATCAACACCCACATCACCAAGTTCAACCGCAGCTTGCTCCTTCTTTCCTCCACAGTAAAGGAAATGCTCCTCCTGAAAAGATTTGCCAAAGGCCTCAACGGAGGCTGACCCCTTACTGACATCGCACTTCAACAGTACACCCCACTTAAAATCCATTCATGTCCCTCAACACCGAACTCGCCTCTCCCTAGCCATTTCCGTCATTTACCTTTCACACAGCAGGTATCGACATCTATACCCACTGAAACCACCCAAAACCTTGTCTGCAAGATCGGCCTCAACTCCTCAATGCAACTACGAACTCATGTCGAGCAACTACTCCTTCAATCGCCCATAACACCCAGCCCTAAGGTACTGTGAGTGTACGATCATCGACAGAAAATACTTTCGAACCCCAACAAACCAAACGAGATTGACGAGGAAGATAGCACACATTCAGAAATATATTTTACACGATTTTAGGATCTCGATTTGAATATCTAATGACTTGTAGATCTCACGGTATTTTGATTTGTTGAGGAATACTGGCCGCTCATTTATTTAGAGATGGACAGAAGTTTTTAGGTCTTAAGGGATGTAAAGGATAGTATTTATAGGGTTGATAAATATCTAGATATTTTATTAAAGCTACCGAGTGCATAAAATTTCGTGCTTCTATGTACCGTTAACGACAAAAATAAAAATACCAGTGAGACGAGCAATGTCCCACGACCCCAAAAATATAATAATATAGACTAGTTGACTTATTCTGTGAAATCTCCAAAATATTGATTTAGGGTGCACAATAATTTAATTAAATTATATTCCTTTTTGTCTTCTAAAAATTCCTACGGTCACATACAATATCCAAAAATCACGAAACTGGACATACAACTGGAGTTCGACATTACGGTCCCAACGAAACTGGTTTCGTCGAATTCCGACTCCGTTTGCTCACACAACGTATTTTTAACCGTTAGAATACTGACTGTTTTTCACATTAAAAATCCGTATGGCCACACAGTGACTCTAAAAATCACGGAACTTGGAATCTAGCAATAATTTGATGGTGCGGATCCAACAAAATTAGTTTTGTCGAAACCGAGGTTGTTTGCAAAACCAGCTATTTTTAAAGCTCTGAATGACCCATTTAAATATACAAATATATTTAAATATAATTAAATTAAATATAAATAAGTTTATATTACTGTATATATTCACCGAGGAATATCATACAGCTCCAGGATAATTATATACTCGCTATTCCGAGTCCAGATCGAATCGATATTCAATTTACATTGAAAATCCTTTTGTAACGTATATAAAGCGTTACGAATTATAAAGGAATTCCACAGCGACTTTTTCTAAAATTTGATTTGGACGTACATCAAAATCTACACGACGAAATCCAGATTTTTCTCTTCTATTAGAAACATATACTCCACCAGCTCCACACGTTTCTTAATTCACAGAAATCCAGCTTAAAACAAATCCTGTATCTTCAGTTGAAGTTCAAATCGCCAAATAACGAACTACCACGCCATTTCAAGCTCGATTTTAATTATATTATAACTCTACGTACAAACTGTCGTTTATATAATATATTCGTTACTCAAATTCAATTCCAAGCTGAATTAAATATCACAGATGATCCAGTTCACACCATATCGCCATTTCATCCAATTCTGATTATTTCAGAATTAAATATATTATTTAATTTAATATTTAAATTAAATATTCACCATTATTTTATTCAACGACCATGAAATCCTTTTAATCACCTTTTAAATAATTAAATAAATTAATTATTATACTGCTGAAAATGCGGGTCATTACAATCAACTTCTGAGAATGTGGAAATGGAAGGAGCTTTAGAAGGTACCTTACTAGATAAAAGGAGTTAACTAAGTAGGGTCAGGCTTAAGATAAATTAAATATGGTCGGATTAAATTAGAATAATATCCACTCATATTGATATCGGAAATCGGGTTAGAATTCTAAATTGAAGTAAAATTTGGATTTTCCGAAATTAAGGCTGGACTTAAGTATTTATTTGGATATGGACTCAGGGAATATGAACTGGTCGATTTATGGAATTAAATCATACTTGTGAGACCCGAGGTGGAGATCATTAACTAAGTGAACGAAGATTGTGGGTAATACTTAACGGAGTTAAGTATATTGACTGATGAGTTAGAAAGGGAATTTGGACAGATATTTTTGGGTTATGAATAGGAAATTTCTATTGTGTGTTAATTATTTATTGATGTTACTCGATAATTCTAATCAACTTTTTACAAATTTCGGGGATGAAATTTTTATAAGGGGGTAGAATGTAATGTCCCGGGGATTTTATTATCACTGACACAGATATTGATTGATCGTAAGTACGTATTTTCAAATACGATTTAAAATCTAGACTTTGAAATTTCAAAACATGTTAACCTGTGAATAACAGCATTTATAGATGCATATATTACAAAATTTAATAAAAACTCTTTTTTACACATTTCATGTATGATAGCACATATTTGTTAGCATTTGTTTAAATTGATTTTATACATGTATGGATAACAACACTTTTACATAGCATGTCTTTAAATTTGCCATTTTTATTTCATATGTTTTGTTTTTTCTAAAAGATTTAGAGTTGGTTTTTGCAAATTCTTGACTTGGAAAACTTGTTTAAATTTGAATTAAAACTTGCCAAAAACCATTTGGTTGTCAAAGCAAGATCAAGGCAAACTCATATTCACATATACATACATCAAAACAAGAAAGTATCATCTCCTTTTGTAAACATGTTCATGAAAATAAATTCAAGATAACACCTACACCAAAAATTAGCTAGTAAGAGAGGAATCTAGAGAGATATGTTCACACTGCAAATCTATTTAAATCAAGTATTTTCAGTTTTAAATCTTCCTCTTTTCTCTCAAGATTTTTTGAAAAATATCATCCTCTTTTGCACTTTCAAAGCATGTTCAATTTGTCATAAAACATGTGCCAAAGATTTTACTAAATCTTATGTATTTAAAATCATGAATGCACCTACACTAGATCATCCCTTAAAAACATAGATTTTCAAGATATTTTCATGTCAATATCACCACATGTCCACAAGATCATTTTGTACCAAAAATTTTCAGATTTTGGAAAACCTTGAAAGCCAAGTAAAAACACTTTATGTTGTGTTGTTAAATCATTTTGTCATACTAGATTTTGTTTTAAAAACCCAAGGCAAAACTGAAAATCTATGGTACACAAATAGATACCATAATTTGTGTAAACCAAGAAAAGATTGTGAAACATCATAGTTTTACATAGGCATTTATTGTGTGACATTTCATAGAAACCTATTGGGAAGAAGAGGCCATGTGCAAGAGGTTTTTAGGGGGGATAATGGCTGAGGTAAGCCATGTGAATTTAGAATTTGGTGCTTTGATATTGTGAGAGAAATGTGTTGTTTATGTTGTCAATCTTTTGTCAAAATCATAATCTAAAAACTGATTCCTTTCACCATATTTTAATGGCCTCCTACCACTATAAATAGACATAAGTATGCCTTTATTTCCCACACACAAACACAAATCTTTCAAACCATATCAGTAAAGAAGAGTAAAACCTTAGGGTTCAAACTTTCAAAAGGTGAGTAAATTGTTTCAAATTTCCTGATTTGTTTTCCTGTTTTTTTCTGTTTTGAACTATTCCTTTGAATGCTATGTTTTGCTTTGTTTGATTGAGTGCAACCTTGGTTGAATTACCTTCATGTCTTGATCAAAGAACTAGGGTAAGTTACTTTAGTTTATTGATTTAAATTTGGTCGGGAAGCTTATACTAACAGTTTAACTAAACCTGTTGTTTAATAGAACATAGTGGAAATCCTTGGCAAATGACTTTAAGATAGATAATTTCATTCTGTTCTGGTTAGTTCCTATCTTTACATCATCACTAAAACAAATTAAAAGTAAGAAAGAGATGTAAAAATACTTAAACAAGCATTGGTATATGAAACAGAAAATATACAAACTATAAAAACCCTCTCTGTTTCATCAAAAGTTTAAGTTTCATAAAAACTTGACAAATAGAATACTGATACCAAATCATGATTTTTAACTACCTAATTCACGAGATATCCTTAGATGATCAAAATTGGTACCTGGGGCAGATTCCGACCATCCAGTTGATCGGGGGTGGTGTGGTCGAAGGTGAAGCTTCATCTAGGTCCCAATATGCTAGGAAAAATACTAAATTATTTTTCAAATGGGTGGATTTGGAGGATTTAATCAAAATAGGGTAAAAACTGAAGTTTTGGGTTCGGGTTTTGATCGTGCAACTGCTCGTCGATGGTGAGGTTTTAAGGGTGCGGTCCAAGGGGGTTAGAGGCGTCGGAGGGTTGTGGTGGCTTGGCCAGGAGGAGGTGACGGCCCATGGACGAGGCGAGGCACAGGGGGGCGTTTCTTGGGTGGTATTTTTGGGATGGTAATGACATGGAACGGTGAAAAACCACCGTGGCCATGGAGGTGGCGATCCAAGTGTTGGGAAAGGGTCAGTAGGTGGAGTGTGATGTGTGTGGCCGGTCGTTGGTGGATGGAAGCGTCGATGGTGGTTGTGCACATGCACGTGCAGGCAAGGGATCAGACGTAGGATGATGCCATGGTTTTGTGAGGGATCGGCCATGTTTCGTGGAGTTGGTACTATAGGAAGTGTTACTACCAGGGGCAAGTGGTACTTTACGAAATCATGGGGGCTGGGCTTGATTTTGTAAGTGTGCGCCTGTAGTTTTTAAAGTGGTACTTAGACTAAAGTGGTACTTTGGTGTTTAAGTTTTAAAACAAGGGTTTTTAAATATAATTTAAATTTAAACTAGTTTTAAATTTAATAATGGATGTAATAAAATAGGAAAATTAATATTTAAATAAAAATAGAATTTTTTATTTAATTAGCAAGAAAGAAGTAGATCAGGATTTAACACAGTTGTTGTTTGCATCTGAAATTTAAATATAGAAACTGAAATTTTAAATTAAATTATATATTTAATTTATAAATATAATTAGAGGTGATTTTCTAAGGAAATATTTAAACTGTAAAGTCAAACAAAAAGTAGTCGATCAAGTGTAGAAGGTCGGACATGGTTTTGACAGTAGTCGAAATAGTTAACACAGAAGCTAAAATTTTATTAAAGTATAAATTAAGTTTATAATTTAAACTAAAATTTATTTTCAAATGAAATGTTTTAAATTTTAAACAAGGTAGAAAAACCGTATGTAACACATACGCTAGAATTTGTCTGTTTTAATATGAAATCTAAAATATCCGATATAAGAAACTGATCATGAACAGTTCTGTACTTTAAGAACTGTGAATAATGTTTTTAATCGTGTTTAGACTGATAAATAAAAAGGAGGAACTTTATCAGTATGGAAAGAAGAATAAGTAAATCAAGAATGAAGGATCAAAGGGAAAATTTGACGAGAAGAAATACCAAGTGTAAAAATTGTAAAATAAATGATTAAATCATAAATTTAATCCATTTATGGGTGATCAGATTAAGGAATAATGATGAGAAATATTTTCTAAAGAAAAATAAATGTAAGTATTTATTTTTAGAAGTGATGAAAAAAATGGGAAGAAAAACCGTGTGCGACGCACACACTAAAACTATCCATTTGTAAGACATGATAAAAATACCAGATATAGGCCAGATGATCATATACTGTGCAGTTTGACTGTAATTAGACTTTTATCATGTTAGATTTATGATTTAAAAAGAAAAATATTCGTTAGTCATTTCAAAGAGACCAGAATTTACATTCCACTTTGATTTGATTATACGCCGCGCGTCAAAGATTTTTAAATTGAAGACGGTGATATACAAGGCCTGTTCTTGAATAGTGCCTTCAGTTTGTCCAATCCCAGAACAATTTGTATGGATGAATGTCTGACAGAGTATTTCCAAAGGAATCACGTACGTTGTTTTCTACAAACGTAACAGTTGCCGGCACAGAAGGGAAACTTCTTTAGCTTGACAACCAGAGTATTTTTATGGAAATCAATTAGTGATTTCCGATGGATTTGACGATGTGGCATTCAAATAAATAAACAGTGATAATGGAAAGATAAATCTAGCCTCAAGCCTCACACCCAGGAAATGAAAAAAATCGGGCAGGGAACATGGCTATGTGGGTCGCTCCCATTAGGGTGTATAATCACCTATCTAGAGAAATTCCTTTTGTTTCTTACTCTATCGATTCTGCCCATTCGGGAAACGGTGGTTTGAGTCCAACCGTTGGTGATATACATTTGATACACTCAAGAGAAATGAGTGGTTGGTCATATGTGGGCCGAGTTGCAAGACGTTCTTATTGAACCCAGGTGTATTTTCCTCTAGAGATACATCATCGGAAGGTGGTCTCATACCTTTTAATAGTTTGAAATCCAATTTCCATAAGCGCCAAGCGGTTTTTATTTGTATACTATATAAGAGAATGTGAGTTGTAAGCATTCTTCTAGATTCTAATTTATTTGTGAAAACCAATAGATACTATGATAATATCGGATTTCAAGTATACAAAGTGTTTTGATCTCATATGGTAAAAACCCGTTCCGTATTCATGGCGTGGTCTTATGAGATATTTTTATTCCTTTAATATATTTTAAACTGTTTACTCATACCAATCCCCTGACTGACCCGGAGTTTAGTTTTCTGTGTTTCCCTTAAACTCTTGGGTATTCATAACACTTGTTATGAACAGACAAGTGAATCGGGATAGATAAAACTTGAGAAGCTGGATGGAGATTTTCTGTGTGCTGATCTACCTATTGTATAATTAAGTCTGCAAGTTTGGACATCTACGATATGTATAATTAATAATGTACTATAGAATGGCTTGTATTACTAGTTCAGTATGCTCTGATGTAATATATTCTGCTGTGTAATATTATGAAGTATTATCTTTTGTAAAATTTCCGTTGTGAGATTCTGATGTTTTTCTGTGATTTTATCTTCTATCTATTCTTATTCTTAAATGACACGACTTTCGATGTGTTCGAAAGTTGGGTCGCTACAGGATTAGACTATCTTATATTTTAATAACTATTTTAAATGAAAGTTGTTTCCGGTCGACGCTATTGAGTCTGAAATGTTATTGAAATAATGATATCTGAGATATAGAAATGTGAAATAAAAATGTAATTTTATAGATAAACCATTTTATAACTATGAAATTTGAATTTTTGTACTTAATCAAATAAGGAATTGACTTTACCTGATTTATGGCATTGAAATATTTGGATTTAACACTACAAAACACAACACGTATAACAACGGCTAAAAGACGTCGGCGGTCACTACAAGCCATCGTTATAAGACATTGCTATTTACACTGTCGCCAATATGAAAAGAAATAGGAAAAGCGACGGTTCTATCATCAATTTAGCAATGGCTTGTGATGGAAAATCATCCATGTGGCATTTAGTCGGTTACTAGGTAGACATCACAAGGCGTCACAAACTGTTGCAAAACTGAAACTAATGTCCATTGTTAGTTGTCACTAGCCACAATTGGTTCTTTAACATATTCATTCTCATCGTCGCCTTGATTAATAGTAGGAAATGTTGATCATGTTACATTTTGCACAATATTTCCTATTGGGTCCGTCATAATATTATCCTCCTCTAACACTACAGGATTAGTTATAGGTCCAATAAGTTCTCCATGATGATCCTATAAGTAATAATTCGACACAAAACCAAATTTACATAAATGTACTTCTGCTATATCTGCTTTCTGATGCTTCAAATGGTTGCATTTACTATACGGACAAGGAATTCCTCCTTATTTCGATTATTAGATTTAGCGAATCAAATAAATTTGTAACAAGGATGGTTTTAAACGGTTACCTACTATAGCAATTAAAGAATTATAACGAGGATTATAATTAGTTAATGAAGAAATAAACTTCTTTTAAAATATAAATTGAGCTTGATTAGGTGGGTTTGAGTTTTATTTAATAAAAGTGGGAAATTGTTGAAAATATGGAAAGGAAAAATAATTGATTATCTTTGGGAGCTTAGTAAAAGTAATAAATAAAATAATTTGTATTTGAGGAGATTGAATATTTATATTTACATATATATTTATTTATTTATATGTAGGTATATATATATATATTGGGTTTTGAGATAAATTTGATTTTTAATCTTATAATAATAATTGTGTGATTGTATAAATATTGAAAATGTTTTGATAAGTAGTTTTTACATTAAAATAAGTGTTTAATGATTTTTGGGCTTCTAAGCGCAATGGATTGGCAAAAACATTAGTAACAATTATTTTGTTTCAAAACAATGTTTCCTATAACAACTTGTAGAAATAAAATAAAAATTGTTGATTTTGTTGCGGAAATATATTTATACCCATATTGGAAATATTTTTCATAAGCTTGCAGAAAATTTTTATAGCGAAAATATAGTTGGTAGTTTTTTAGGACACTTAAACTTTTAAGTGTTTTTCAAAAAGGAGGAATCTTGTGAATAAGTGTTAATATTAGTAAACTTTAGAAACAAATCTTTAAAATAATTATAAGAAGTGTTTAGGACTTGTATTAGTAATTTTATCATGTGTTGATGGTGTAATTTATATCAATGAATAAAATTAAAGAAAATAGTTGTTAAACAAGACATAACAAAGGAAATTAAGCCATATAGGCTTACCTAAGGCCTAAACACTAATTAAAATGCATAATTGGGATTTTATTAATATTAAGGGAGAAGAATTCTAGAGAAAGTTACTCCTGTACGTATTCTTCCTCCATCTTCTTCATTTTAAGAAATGCAGCAAAAAGAAAATCTCTAGAAGTTTATTCAAAGGCAAATCCCAATCTCCAACCACTCAAATTAACAAATTTAAGTTGTAAATTGATTTCTCCAGTAGGTAATCACTCTAAAAATAGATATAAATTCATCTTTGATTCTCTGTTACAAACCTATTTACTATATTTGATTTTATAGTGACTGCAAGTTACAATAAACTTCTTAGCAGGTTTTGAGATGGACAATTAAAGCTTCAAGCTCCTATTTTGCTTCATATCCTTTGTTGTAGATCCTCATTTCTAAGTTTTAGGTAAGTGAACCTCACAACTTCTTGTTGTAAATTGTCTACTATAACATTCTTTGTGTTTTTTGATGTTTGGGGAAGAATTGATTAGCTGTCTATTCTTAATTTGGTCAAAATTTTCCTTTTTGTGTTACATTGTTGTTGTGTCCTCTTTGAGAAATCTTATCTTCCTCAAATTCCAGCAAAATGCTGTCAAATTATCTCAGATTGTTCGGATTCTTGCCTTTGTGCGTGCAAATATTTAATGCATTCTGATGTTATTTTCATATCAAACATGTGAGCAAAAAATGAAGACGAATGCTGGAAATTCACCTGAAGCTTCATGCTTCAGAATTGCGCCTCCTCCCCTTAAGGGGACAACCCTCACGCAAAAACGGTCGACCCAGGGGTCAACTTCCTGCTTGAAAGGGTCGACCACTAGGTCGACATCTTTGGTGTTAAAGGGTGAGGCCCCATCCTATATTTGTTACTTTCTTTATGGCCTTAATTTCTTAGCTTAGCACTTAAGTTTGTGATGTTTTATAAGGTTAATTAGTGTATCCTCTTGGTGATGGTAATTTTCATTTAATGGCAGTAAATTTCAATAGTGAAATTCCATTATTAATTACAATTCGTATTATCGAATCGATGTTGTTTTAGATGAAAACTGACGGTGTAATCTTATCGAAATATATCGTCTCGGTACATATTTTCAAAGCAATTTTGATTAAATATTTTCAAAATGATTTCCAAATCTAAAAATTAATAATAATATATATTAAGGTATTTTGTTAATATATAATTTATATTGTCCCAACTATATAGCGAAGGATTTCAAAGATAAGGATTACATATATTTTTCGGAAAATTGTTTTAAAACCCGTTTTCTCCAAAATTATTTTCTATATTTAAAAGAAAATATATACACACCATTGCACCTTTAGAGAAGACATGATTCCTATTAAAAAATACTGTAAACCTCGTGGTATGGAACACGAAAGTATATTGTAACGTCCCAGATTTTCGTACGTTAATTTCAAATATTAACGTCCGATTTAAATATTGATTTGGTGATATAAATGAATTTTATATCGAATTTATTTATTTAAAATGGATTTCAAATTTATATATATTATAAATTAATTGAAAAGAGCTTGAAATGACGCGGTAGTTCATAATTTACGATTTAAACTTCAATTGGTTATACCGGGTCCGATATAAATCGGATTTCAGTGAAACAAGAAACTGTTGAATCGATTAGATGATAATTTTCTAATGTAAGAGACAAATCGAGATTTCATCGTACGGACGATAAGTTATGTCCAGTTAAAATTTTCATAAAAATGCTGTTAAATCGTTTATAAACCGTAACAATAATTTAATATAACTAAAAATCGGTTTCGAATCTGAGCAGAACCTTTGAGGCGTAGGAATAATTTAGTTTTAAGAATTTTACTGTAATTTTTATTTCGCAAAATAAGCTACTTTTTATTTGAAGTGTTTTGCACCCTGTATCAGCATTTTGGGGTTTCACAATATAAGTTGATCTACCGATATTATTATATTTTTGGGATCGTGGGGCGTTGGTCGATACAATGGTATTTTTATTTCTGTTTATAGCGGTCTTAAATAATAAATTTTTGTATGGCCGATACCCTAAAATATCTAAACCTATAAAACAAATTTCATTAAAATCTTGCGTGCCTTCGTTACCATTCTCCATCACCCTAAGTTGAAAATCTGTACGAATGGAACCACAAACATGGCCTACGGACATGCTTAAAAGTAATTTAAGGGCTCAACCCTTATACATCTTTAGCGTAGCTTTGCAACAGCTATCCATGTACGTTGTGGACAAAGGAGAAATATCTGCACAAACCATGTGTAATTATTTACGCAAGGCACATTCAACCGTTTATCTGTAAATGAAAACAAAGTCTTCCCCTACTCTTAGAATAGGATATGCTGTTCACCTCAGCCAATGCTTCGTGAAAACCCCCACGCCCTATGTAAACCAAATATTGGAATCTTTTCAAATCCTATTCCCTATTCCTAGAGGTATGGGCAGCCATTAATACTTCATTGCGGAATTGAATGTCGCATACTGATGTCCATACTGTGAAGGGATGAGTCAACCTCTACCTACCATCCTATATCCTTCTCACTAGAAAATTCAGATCCACAACGGAAAGAAAAATACATCTTCAAAATTAAATCAAAACAAAACCAAACGACGATTCAGTGACCTAGTTGGATTTAAAGTTTGTTTGTAAAGCCAGTAGGGAGCTATTGTTTGGAACCGATGATGGAAGTATGGGGTGGATTGGCGCAAGAAATAGGAAGATGAGGGAAAGATCTGGTGAACTATAAGGGGTTCGGCAGTACGGGGTAGCATGTTGCTGGTGTGGTGGTGTACGACACACATGTCATTGGACAATAGGACTAACGTGGTAATAAGATTAAAAAGGGAGTGATGTTCGACGTGGTGTGATGGCGAAGGAGTAGTATTTGCATGGGAAGTTACAAAGAAGAGTGGAGGCATTTGAAGAGTTGGATTTCCGAAGTGAGGTGTCACGTATGAGGTAGGTTCAGGCAAGAACATGGGTGTTGGGTCAAGTTCTAGCTCGCATGTGCCCAGTTGCAGCAGCAAAGTAGGAAGCTGGAGTGAGGAGTATTGTTGTAACGTGGAGTTTGGGCAAGGCAATAAATTTAAAACTGGGGACATGGTGTTACACGTGGAGTGTAATGAGGCGAGAGAGCAAAACGTGAATGGGAAGGTTGGAGTGTGTGTCACGATGAAGCAGCGTTTCTTCCAAGCGGTAAAGAGGAAGCAGGGAAGGTGCGGGCTTTGACTTCATGATAGTGGAGCGGTATGTTTTATTATGTAAGGGTGCTGCATGTATTTTGGCATGCACATGAATGGAGGGTTACACGGAGGGACTGTTGATGTGATGAAGAAGGTGGCGCCATGACACTATGACGACATCAGTTTGTTTAAACGCGGGGGTCAGAGTGATTCTCGAAGCAGATGGTTAATGTGGATACAGTGAACATGGCACTAGATGAGAAGGTTCCGCACTTCTATGTTATATTTTCCAGAACGGTTTATGATGCTCAGGTGTGATTTTCACTGATTGGTTGGGTGCGATGCTGAAGGGCCTTAGTCAGGTGATTCGGGTGGCATTCGGTTACAGCTCTGGCATAGAAGCAGTTTGCAGGGGTGTTGAAATAAGATGGTGCGCCAATGGGGAGAAGTGTGGTCGCCTGAATTTCGCCAGAGGTGATGGAATGGTCAGTGAAAGAAGATAAAATCGGGTTTAACTACAAAGGAAGAGGATATCAAAGAAAACGCATTGCCAAGTACTACTATGATGATGTGGACTAAAGGTAATTAATTATGATGATTAATTAACGTTAAGTAAGGGTTAACATAATTAATGACTTTAGTTAATTTATGGAATAATCCAATTTAAAATCAAACAGTGTAATATGAATAACTTTTGCGTCCGTGAACAGAATTGGACAAAACAGGAGCCGGTGGGTTCGTATCCACGATGCCGAACGTGTACGAGCTGGAATGGAGTGATTCTGAGCCATCGGAATTTTATATAGTTTCGAACGTTGGTTTAAAACTATATAGAACAACACAACATCGTCGAAAACAAAACCATGTGAGTTAATTCTCACACTTTTCTGGATTACCATGATGTGTTAAATTCATACAAATATAATTCACCGTTAAATTGGTTGTTTGGATGCCATGGTTGCGTAGTGTTTGATTGTCATATTTGGTAATTTAGTTAAATTTATGTTTTCCCATACTGTTATAAAAATTATATCACGATCGGATATGCAGGGACGAACAGGTTGGAGGGATCCGACCAGATTCCTCAATTAAATTATATATTATTGATTGTTCATTATTGCCCATACATGAATTATTTATCCCCAAATGATATCATAACCTGTTTGGAAATTTATGGTTGAATGGATGTTGATCGTTGAACGTATATTCAACGATTGTTATGTTGTAATCAATAAACCGTATTGATTAAGTTATTAGCAGCAGATGACCTGATATCCATCATTTAAAGACGTCGTTCTACCGTTAGGCGAACCGACGGAGTTTGTGTTATAAAATATATTTTTATAACCGAATCAAAGCTTTCGAATATATTTATAAAAGTTATTAAAATAAAAGGATTATAAATATATTTTTATTTAAAATCATGGTCTTATTAAGCGTTATATATATAACGAATTCTTATGTCATTATTAGGATTTTATAAACAGGAAAGTATAAATTAACCGACGGGTTAGGGAAATGGAAATAATTTTTTATTTAAAACATTTAAATAGTATCATTAAGTTAATGAAGTCGTTAATTTATTTAAAGAGGTGGATTAGTATATATCCATCAACCAGTGTTAATAAGTCAACCAAAACCAACTGGTTAATGAAGATTGAATATTAGATTAATTTAATCTAATAGTTCTATGATTAGTTGTTAAGATTTAACGAACATTCTAAGTAGTTAATTTATCTTTAATTAACTACGTTCGAAAGTTGTTTATTTAATTTTTTATTTAATAATCTTTCTAATAATGAATTATTAGCTCATATTGAAGTAAACTACTTTTACTTCAAAGTTCATAATAAAGTTAATGATTAAAGTGATTTACTTCTTTGATTTCATTTAAGAAGTAGGTAAGAATAATGAGATTCTAAATTGTATCAGAATTACGATAGTTCAAGTGTTGTAAACTAGTTAGATAAAGAGGGTTGGAACCAAACGGAATGCTGTGTAAATGAACGTTTACTTAATAATTAGATTAAGTAAGGCAAATTATAACAAATGGCAGATGGTAAATGGATTTTGGAATTAAAAGAAGTTAAGTTTAGAATAAGTTACTAAATATGGATTTGCATAATGACAGGGTGGATGAATTGAATAACAAATCCGAGTTAGAAATAAAGTGGTATAAAACAATTTTAAGCAAAGAGTTAATAAGTAATTAATGAATTAAGTAAAATGAATTATAATATAAGATGGGTTCTAAATGAAAGAAAATGGTTTCTAAAACCATATTTAAATTACATAGTAAATGGAAACGAGAATAATATTGTGGAGTTTTGAATTGTAAACTTTTATTATCTTAAGATAAGAACGTTGTCGATCAAGGTCTGAGAGGTAATTATAATACCCCAACTTGAACGGCTACAATATTATCGAGGGATGATATTAGTTGTAGTGGTAAAGGATTTGAGTCTAGTTCATTATATTGCAACATTTGCAAGGTTTAAATTATACTTAAACGATTGGTTTAAAAATATACAAATGTATAAATTGACATTTGTTTGGGCCGAGTCAATGTGTAATGAAATATTATGGGTCGAGATGTACTTATTCTAAGTAATAAAGTAAATAACGAGTGTTCGTCGAAGAAATAGAAATGGATATGTCGAATGGGAATACAAAAGTAAATATTTGAAATTGAATTACATATTCCATAATGACTTGAATGAAGAGTAATTTTGAAGCCCGAGTTTAATGAACCAAGTGGGTTATATAATAACAAAAATGTCGCTTGATGTTGTTTTGGCCGTACAAGAGTTAATAATTGGAGTTATCCCGTCAAGCAGATAATATATCGATATTTCTCGAAGTAAAGTTAATAGGGGATTTTAAGAGATATAAAGCAATATTTCCAAGATAAAGAAAATGAACCGATTTTATGATATTATAACGATATTAAATCGATACAATGGTTTAAACGAATGAGTTTTATCAAAGGGTCGGAGATGCCAATGTACTTAAAGATATTAGTAACATTTGATAGTTAAAACACCGACTATCAATGAAATATTCTATTGGACCTTTTGACGTGTTGTTTTGAAGAGACCGGAATGGGAACTAGACCCAACACCACTTCGAATCAACGTTGCGATCCAAAATAACTTGCAGCAAATGAAGATGGAGCCACTGAAGACCGTAGATCTTCATGAAACAGAATAAGTACTGATAATCTCTGGGTCGCTCTCGGAGATAAACTGTGGTTCTGTCGTGATTGGGATGTACGGATTGCAAGGACTACTCGCTACTGATCTGTTGGGTGATTCCTAGGATGCAGTAGGAGGGTGCCTTCAGTTCATCCTATTCCTGAGTGACTTGTATAGATGAGTTTCTGACAGAGTTTTTCCTGTAAACTCACGTACGTTGATTTTTACTAATATACCAAATTTGGTGGCGGAGAAATTCTCTTTCTTAACACCTAGAGTGTGTTTGTTGACGTCAACTAGTGATTTGACGGATCTGACGATGTGGCACTCAAAGTGAATGGTGGCCAGATATTATAAAATAATAGACGTAGCCTCTAGACTCATCAGCTGGGAAGAGACAAAAGTTGGGCTAGGCAGCATGGCTAATTGGGTCATACCCAAGCATGGTGTATTGTCATCGTTCTAGAGAAAATTCATATTTGTTCTTCTTTTCGTTTCTGTATCTTCGGATGACGGTTGGACGGCCGACAACCATGGTGGCAATATATTCGATACACTCAAGCTAAATGAGTGGTCGGTCATGTGTGGCCAGGTTGCAAGACGTTCTTGTTGAACCCTAGTGTATACCCTCTAGAGTACACTGATCGGAAGGTGATCCCATACCTTGTCTGTTGGAATCCAATCTCAAATAAGCGCTATGCGGTTTTTGATTATATAATAAATAGGTAGAGCGTGAGATGCAAGCGTTCTACAACTTGGTTACTTATTTGTGACCGATAGACACTATTATAATACCACTGTATTTTGATATATCAAAACTGTTTTGGGTTATAGTAAGGTAAAAACCGTCCGTGTTTATGTGTGGGCTGGTCTTACTATTATCCTTTCTTTCGTAAAGGATTTCCAAAGTAAAACAAATTGTGTGTGTGTGTGTGTGTGAATTTATCACTGAAAGTATTCCAGACTGATCCGGGTGAATTTTGTTTTAAATCAAATGTGCTCGGGTCAGACCCAGCATATTTCCAGGTTAGGTTTCGCTGGAGTTTCAGGAGCTGGAAGCAGGAGGCTTCGCCGTTAGTTATTTTCCACTGTGACAAATATATGTTGTACTTGGATGATTGATATGTATATATACAGGTTCTTTTTGTATAAAGAGATTTGATATGTTATATTTATTCGTTCCGCTATGAGATTCTGATGTTCTTTTTACTCTTATATTCTATTAGTTCTATCTTATCTTTCTCATCCTCTAACTTCTTTCTATTAAAGATTCATAATTTCGTGTCATTGGGGTTGTAATTAGTCAGCTCAAATTGGTACGGATTTACGGGCCTTTACAGTTGGTATCAGAGCTATTGGTTTAGTGATAACCTTAGCTCTGTGGTGTAACTCAGTAGAGATAGGGTTAGTAATACCCTATATTGAATTCGAAATATATATAGGAGAGAGCGTATTTGTAAATTATATAAAAATGATTTTTTTTTTGTGAAGATTTATTGGTTGAGTGGTATATAAATTCTGGTCGACGTTGTGTAACGACCCAGAAAATCTGAATCAATTTAAAAATTTTAAATTGGCTAAAATAATGGATTTTAAATATTTAAATTAAATATTTTAAATAATAGCGATGAAAACTGAGTTTGAATCGACAATTGAAAACGAATATAATTAATTCTAATTATAAACAAGTCCTGAAATGGCGCTGTAGTTTTAAAAAATTTGAATTCAAACTTTGTTGGACTGTACCGGGTGCAAAACAAAACGGATTTTAGTGAAACCAAAAATATTTAAATCTGTTAGTGAATACCTTTCTAACGAATCTGAAAAATCAAATTTTCATAGCGGAAACCAAAAGTTATGGCCAAATGAATTTTCAGAAAAGTCGCTATGGAATTTATATAGCCGTGAAATTGGCCATTTTGCATACGACCTCGGAATTCAACGAAACCACTTTTGTTGGATCCAGGATGTGATGTTATTGCTAGGTTTCAAATTTCAAAATTTTTGAAGCTAGTATGTGAGCGTGGCAAAGGAAAACGTGTTTTGGTCAATTACAATTAAATTGGATCGACCAGAAATGGGCCTTTTTGCAAACGGTCTCAGAATTCGACGAAACTAGTTTTTTTGGGACCGTATCGTCAAAACATAGCCAGATTTATTTTTCTGGAATTTTTCGAATTAGTTTGTGGCCCTGGCAAATTGAAATGCACATTCAAATCGAATATTGAATGTTATATATTTTAATTTAAAGGAAAACTGACTGAAACAGTCGAATGGGCCTACGAAACATATCCCATTGTGTTCGGAATGGGGGTGAAACGCTAGGGATGACAGTCGTTGGGTTTAGATTGGTGGTCGTGTCAGAAAACCCCTTTAAAACTTCCCCGACCAATCAGAATTTTTATAAAAAAAATACTCTTTCTCTCTCCCCGACATCGAAGGCGGAAACACGTTCAGACCTTCCCTTCATTTTCCGATCAATCCACGCCGAATTAGCTCGTGCCACAGTTGAACTTTTTGAAGATCTTCTCGAGATCTTCAAATCCATATAGAGTTTGGATTTTTTCGTTGAGTATTGGGGGAAATCTCAGGCTCGAAAGTCGAGCCGTTCAAACCGCCGCCGCCTGGGACCACCGAACTGGCCCCACCTCCTGGCGCACGTGCGCCTCTCCTTCCCCTTCGACACTGCGTAGCCCGATCGAGCAATCGATTCACGGATTGCACGAAAACTTCAAACCTAGTTTTGAAGATTTCAGAAAGGTAACGGCTGTTTAATTTAAAACTGATTTTAACAGTTTAAAACCGTTGCAAACTTTGTAAAATCATATCTTTTTCGTTTCTTGTCGAAATTCAGTGAAACAAGAGACAGTGGACTCGTGTGGACGTCTTCTACTTTCTAGAAGAGACCGCATATTTTTCTGAGCCTTCTGCTATTTTTGGTTGAGTGGAACCCAATGTGAGATTTCTAATCTATAAACGATATGGAAAAGGACGATGTATAAATTATATAGTCGATGTATGAGTTATATAAGCGTTGAACAACTCATGGATAAGCGTTGTATAAGTTGTACGTTTGATGTATAAGTTATATATGCGTTGTAAAAATTATATATGTGTTGAAATAGAAGTGAATTGCTATATATAAATATATATATATACGCCCCTTGTCCACAAACCAAGGACGATATTTATTGATTGTGATTGGTGTGAAAATTGATTGATAGCGAATGGTTGATTGTGATTGTTTGTGGTTGATATTGATTGGTTGTGGTTGGAAAAAAAAAATACCCATTGGTGATTGAAAAGAGTTGGAAATATTTGTGGAAATAAAAATAAAACATGCCGCCTGCGTGCGAATTAGATGCATGAATCCCCATTGTCAAAAACCGCGAGGTTTTAAGGTAGAGCGAGGAGCCGTACTAGGGACGGTGCCGGTTTTAACTACCCTGCCGTTATGCTGCCGAAATTTTGAATAATCTTTAAGTGTTAGAATAATTTTCATATGTTGAAAGTATTTTCATGCGTTGAAATTAAAGTCATATGTTGAAACTATATCCATGTGTGGAAATGTTCATGTGTTGAAAAGTGATGTGTGAAAATTAAATTCATTTGTGAATGAATGAAGTGTCTAAACAATAAAAATCACATTTTTATAATGTATATGAAGTATGTAAAATATTCGCCTTATATATAAATAGTTTCAACAACAAAAATTCTATCTTTCTTATATGAACAACATAAATAAAATATCCATGTGTGGAAATGCTCATGTGTTGAGAAGTGTGTGTAGTGGAAAAGTTCATGTGTTGAGTAAAAAGATCGAACAATAAAAATTACATTTTTATTGAAACTATGAAGTGTTGAAAACATCTATTTGTCGAATAAATATTTTAAATAATAAAAATATCATTTTTATCATCTATGTGATATGCTAAAGATATGCGGACGTTGAAATAAATATTTGTGAAGAAATATTATTTTCAACATGCATAGGAACTAAAGAAAATAGTCATGTGTTGAAATGTGTTTTAGTTTGCCAAAATTATCATCTTTGAAATGTGAAGTGTTAAAAATAGCCACTTGTTCAAATAAAATATGCATGAGTTGAAATATACATTAATTAGCTAATGATATGATTTTAGCCTATGCATGCAACATTAGAATGAATGGTATTTTTAAACCAAAGTAAATCAAATATGAAGTTGAATGGAAAATGATAAGTGATAAAAATTGTATATATGTACGTGCATATTTATTGAACAGGTTAAAGCAAAGGGGCTAGAGAAGAGGAACAAAATTTTGTTCCCGACAAATAGGTACACATTTACTGTTTTGTTTGGGTGATGATTTTATGAGCCTGTTGGCTAGCCGCTTGGCTTTTTCTTTTTCTTTTTGACATGAGACGCCCGTGTGGCTATTTGGGAGTTTTCTCAGCCCCTCCCGTACAAAGGAGGTTATGGCGAAATTTTCCAAAATTTAAAGGCGTTAGTGAAATATTTGAAGTGAAAACGATATTGAAATTGTTGAATGAACTATATTTATATAAATATATAAATATAAATAAAATTAAAACGAAATGTGGCCGTGCATTTCGTGTTTTGAAACCGTGATTTCAAACGACTAGTGCGGGAAATCCGACCATTGGATTTTCCCGATACCGCAACCGTTGGGTTCGCTTTGGAAATATCTTTCCAACGGCACCAACTTTGTAAAAATCCAACGGTTGGATTGTCTGGAATGTTTAATTCAAATCTGAAGAAAAACAGCGCCAGAATCGATTATATTTGTATATATATATATAAATATAATTATATTTAATCGAATAACGACGCTGCAGTTCGTATTTTGAAATCGAAACTTCAAACGATTGTACCGGGAGATCCGACCGTCGGATTTTCCCGAAACTGGAACCATTTGATTCGTTTTGAAAAGACCTTTCAATGATGTAAATTTTGTGAAGATCCAATAGTCAGATTTTCAGATATGTGTAAATCAAATCTGAAGAAAAACAGCTCCATGGCCGCATTATGGCCCGAAGCGTCGTTTTGACTAAATTGGCTATTTTAAAATAAATAAAAATAGCGATAAATTGTTATAAAATATCATAAACGATATGGAATGGAAATAAACTGAATTTGCTCGATTTATGTGGCTCTTAATGGTTGAATGTGTTTGGTTTGAATGGTACATTAAAGAACAAATTGGTGTTGTCGATTGATTTAACCATTGAAATAAGTTGATTTGAAATTCTAAAAATACGTGAATTATTTGAAAAGGACGAGTTAATTCTCATTTCAAATAATTGACCGACGATTGAAAGTTGAAGATGAAGACGGTGGTCGAAGACCGGAGATCTTCACCTCGCTTGGATGGTAACCGAGGTCCTGATTGGGAGGCATCCCGAAATATGGATAATGAGTGGTGATCGTCCAGACGTACGTGGTGATCGATGGGTTTGCGAGGTATATAGTGCCTCCGGTTTCGTTCAGACCCAGAACGGACTTGTTAATGGACTGTGTGTCTGACATTGGATTTTATTCTGTGTTGATTGATCTCTATTAAATATACATCTGTTTGGCGGCGGAGAATTTATTCTTTTGCTTAACACCCTTCTCTGAAACGCATGAGCTCAGAGGTTGTATATCGATGGACATCAGTCGCATGGCATGAATTGCTAGTGTGGCATGCCTAAGTGGCAAATGATCAGGGCTTCTGTTGAAAAGCAAAGTCTTGTGGTGATGATCAAAGCACTTCCTGTGTGGCGTAGCTTTGTGTATAATGTGAATTCGCGAGCCTCACACCCCGGTATGAACCAGAAACGGGAGAAGGACCTCAGGGAGGGCATGCGTTTCTTTCTAGCTAGGGTGGTGTCAGTGACCTACCAGCCCTGACATTTATATACTTTTCACCTGTGTGGTTGTTGCTGTTGCTAGGCGCCTCGGATAGATCGGACGATCCGGGTCCGATGGAGTCATTCTTTGGCTCGTTTACGCCCTAAAGGGCGGGGAAACGTATTGTTCAGGCATAATAATCCACATCGGTGGACCGGCCCTGACGATCCAAGGGGCAGTTGCGGCTGTTCCTGAGGCTCGGGCTAGGCAGTCTCGAATTTGGTAAGGACTATCTTTTGCCTTGGTTCAGGACGGAAATCCAATTTCCAAATATGACATCGTGCGGTTTTGATTGTATATATATATGGCGACATGATATGTGGTACCCATGCCATCTATGATTGAAAGTTATGATTCGAAGTTGTTTTGAAACATGTAAACACTAGTAATAATATCAATTGCTTTTGTTTTATTCGTATCAACCATATTTTGGCCATTATAAGGTAAAACTCCATCCTTCGGTTTGCGTTGCATTGTGTGATGGGAACTGAGTCTTATATTGGCTTCATTTTTATAAAAAGCATTGTGATGTTTAAAAGAAAGATTTGTTTTTAAAAGCACTGGCAATCCAATGGAGTAAACCCGTTCCACGAAAGTGGCGTGGTCCTGTGATTAGCCATACATTAAATGTGTTGAGTGGATTTCTCATACCAGTCCCATGACTGACTCGTAGTTTGTTTCACTTTCAAACTCGGGTGCCCCTTTTTCTACATGGGAAGCCTTGTATTCAGGTTTAGCTGGCTTTCTCTGGATAGCTGGAGCTGAAGATGGATTCTACCATTTATCTCTTTTTATGCTGTTCAGCTCCTATTGTACATTATGTTTGTTTTCCGCTGTAGACATATATGTATAGTTAAACTGTAATTGTACTAAGTAAGATCCTGTATACTGTGTAACTCTGATGATTACGTTTATCTAGTATATTCTATTGTTCATTATCTGGTGTATCTATTTAATTCTGTTCTGCTATTATCTGTTTCTGTGTTATATTCCAAAGATAACCCTTGTCTCCGTCAGTACGGGAAATGGGGTCGTCTCACGTTGGGGCGCCACAATGTCGATAGGGGTTTCTAAACACTCGAATACGATTAATCGTCACAATATGTACTGAAAGTGGGTAAATAAAATAATTTACCCGAACCATATTTATATAGAAAAAGAAATAGATTCCCTCAAATTATTGACTTGATTATTGGCTCGATTAGGTGATTTGAATGTGGTTGATTATGGAACTGAAAGATATCCAAGGAAGAATTTCGAATTTGAAATTTGAAAATAAAAACTCTAATATAAAGTTAATTTGGAATCAAAGTGAAAATTAAAGTAAATATGAACCAGAATGATTTGGTTGTGGTTATTATGCCTTGTTTGATTGAATGGTTGATCATTCGGAGAATAAAACCTGATTGAAACCAATCTTGAAAAAAACGAGTTGAACTAAAAAAATCCAAATGGATTGCTAAGAATCGATTTTAAACAATATTCATGTTGATCGAATAGTATGAAAATGCTCGGAAATAATGACTTGAGTGTTTTGAATATAACTGACATGGTTAGAGCTGATATTGAGTTATGAAATAAAATTGAACCAATTAAGTTAATTGGACCTAGGGAAAAATTTAACCCCATTAAATGGGATTAAATAATTGAATTTAAATGGAAAATTTAAGTTAAACTTGAACGATTAAGTAAATTGTGTTGTGTGATTGATTGGATGTTAGTTTGGTCCAATAGAACTTATTATCAGTTAATAAAAAGTTGAATGGAATGTGAAGCAAGGAAATAAATTCCAGTATAATAAACTGGGAATAAAAATGGTGATGAATGAAGTTGGATTATTCACACCTGTATTGGTTATTTGCGTTGTGAATTAAGATGAGTGCAGATTCTAGAAGCCGTGGAGATGATTTGGTTACAGAGATTGAAGTGCAGATTGGATAACGAAGAGCAGTTAGTTAATTTGCTTCGAAGTTGGAATGGATTTTCCTGACAAACAGGTGAAACTTAATATATATTGGTTGGTGATTTATCGTATACCCTTGAGTTGGGTAGTCATTTGGTTTTGGTTTTCTTTGGAGAAGTTGAGGCCCAGAGTGGCAGTTGTATCATACTGATCGAGCCACGCAGAGGAGGTGCTGGCGAAATTTTTGAAAATTCCAAAGTGTTTGAATTTATTCAAATATAATTATTCTAAAATAATTAGCTCGGATCATTCTTCTTATCTAGTAATTTCGGGGACGAAATTCTTTTAAGGGGAAGGTATGTAACGTCCCAGATTTTCGTCCGTTAATTTCGAATATTAACATCCGATTTAAATATTGATTTGGTGATATAAACGAATTTTATATTGAATTTATTTATTTAAAAAGGAGTTCAAATTTATATATATTATAAATTAATTAAAACGAGCTTGAAATGACGCGATAGTTCATAATTTACGATTTAAACTTCAATTGGTTATACTGGGTCCGATATAAATCGGATTTCAATGAAACAAGAAACTGTTGAATCGATTAGATGATAATTTTCTAATGTAAGAGACAAATCGAGATTTCATCGTACAGACGATAAGTTATGTCCGATACAAATTTTCAAAAAACCGCTGTGAAATCGTTTATAAACCGTAGCGATAATTTAATATAACTAAATATCGATTTCGAATCTGAGCAGAACCTTTGAGGCGTAGGAATAATTTAATTTTTAGAATTTTACTGTAATTTTTATTTTGCAAAATAAGCTACTTTTTATTTGAAGTGTTTTGCACCCTGTATCAGCATTTTGGGGTTTCACAATATAAGTTGATCTACTGATATTATTATATTTTTGGGATCGTGGGGCGTTGGTCGATACAACGGTATTTTTATTTCTGTTTATAGCAGTTTTAAATGATAAAAAATTTATACGGCCGATACCCTAAAATATCTAAACCTATAAAACAAATTTCATCAAAATCTTGCGTGCCTTCGTTACCATTCTCCATCACCCTAAGTTGAAAATCTATACGAATGGAACAACAAACAAGGCCTATGGACATGCTAAAAAGTAATTTAAGGGCTCAACCCCTATACATCTTCTGCGTAGCTTTGCAATAGCTATCCATGTACGTTGTGGACAAAGGAGAAATATCTGCACAAACCATGTGTAATTATTTACGCAAGGCACCTTCAACCGTTTATCTGTTAATGAAAACAAAGTCTTCCCCTACTCTTAGAATAGGATATGCTGTTCACCTCAGCCAATGCTTCGTGAAAACCCCCCACGTCCTCTGTAAACCAAACATTGAAATCTTTTCAAATCCTATTCCCTATTCCTATAGGTATGGGCAGCCATTAATACTTCATTGCGGAATTAAATGCTGCATATTGATGTCCATACTGTGAAGGATGAGTCAACCTCTACCTACCATCCTATATGATTATACATGTAACCCTTTTCGTTTTTTATATATATGAATCTATTTCGTTCTACGTCATAAGAACTCGGCTCCTTCTCACTATAAAACTCAGATCTGCAATGAAAAGAAAATACATCTTCAGAATTAAATCAAAACAAAACCAAACGACGATTCAGTGACCTAGTTGGATTTAAAGTTTGTTTGTAATGCTAGTAGGGAGCTGTTATTTGAAACCGATGATGGAAGTATGGGGTGGATTGGCGCAAGAAATAGGAAGATGAGGGAAAGATCTGGTGAACTATAAGGGTTCGGCAGTACGGGGTAGCATTTTGCTAGTGTGGTGGTGTACGGCACGCATGTGATTGGACAACAGGACTAACGTTGTAATAAGATTTAAAAGGGAGTGATGCTCGACGTAGTATGATGGTGAAGGAGTAGTATTTGCATGGGAAGTTACAAAGAAGAATGGAGGCGTTTGAAGAGTTGGATTTCCGAAGTGAGGTGGCACGTATGAGGTGGGTTCAGGCAAGAACGTGGGTGTTGGGTCAAGTTCTAGCTCGCATGTGCCCGGTTGCAGCAGCAAAGTAGGACGCTGGAGTGAGGAATATTGTTGTAACGTGGAGTTTGGACAAGGCAAGAAGTTTAAAACTGGGGATATGGTGTTACACGTGGAGTGTAATGAGGCGAGAGAGCAAAACGTGAATGGGAAGGTTGGAGTGTGTGTCACGATGAAACAACGTTTCTTCCAGGCGGTAAAGAGGAAGCAGGGAAGGTGCGGGCTTTGACTTCATGATAGTGAAGCGGTATGTTTTATTATGTAAGGGAGCTGCATGTATTTTGGCATGCACATGAATGGAGGGTTACATGGAGGGAATGTTGATGTGATGAAGAAGGTGGCGCCATGACACTTTGACGACAACAGTTTGTATAAACGCAAAGGGTCAAAGTGATTCTCAAAGCAGAGGGTTAATGTGGATACAGTGAACGTGGCACTGGATGAGAAGGTGCCACACTTCTATGTTATTTTTTCTGGAACGGTTTATGATGCTCAGGTGTGATTTTCATTGATGGGTTGGGTGCGATACGAAGGGCCTTAGTCAGGTGATTCGAGTGGCGTTTCGTTGCAGCTCAGGCGTAGAAGCTGTTTGCAGCGGTGTTGAAATAAGATGGTGCGCCGATGGGGAGAAGTGCGGTCGCTTGAATTTCACCAGAGGTGATGGAATGGTCGGTGAAAGAAGATAAAATCGGGTTTAACTGCAAAGGAAGAGGATATCAAAGAAAACGTGTTGCCTAATAGTACTCTGATGACGTGGACTAAAGGTAATTAATTAGGATGATTAATTAACGTTAAGTAAGGGTTAAAATAATTAATGACTTTAGTTAATTTATAGACTAATCCAATTAAAAATCAAATAGTGTAATACGAATAACTTTTGCGTCCGTGAACAGAATTGGACAAAACTGGAGCCGGTGGGTTCGAATCGATGATGCCGACGTGTACGAGCTGGAATGGAGTGATTCTGAGCCATCGGAATTTTATATAGTTTCAAATGTTGGTTTAAAACTAAATAGAACAACGCAACATCGTCAGAAACAAAACAATGTGAGTTAATTCTCACACTTTTCTGGATTACCATGATGTGTTAAATTCATACAAATATAATTCACCATTAAATTGTTTGTTTGGATGCCATGGTTGCGTAGTGTTTGATTGTCGTATTAGATAATTTTGTTTAAATTATGGTTTCCCATACAATTATAAAAATTATATCACGATCTGATATGCAGGGACGAACAGGTTGGAGGTATCCAACCAGATTCCTCAATTAAATTATATATTATTGATTGTTCATTATTGCCCATACATGAATTATTTACCCCCAAATGATATCATAACCTGTTTGGACATTTATGGTTGAATGGATGTTGATCGCTGAACGTATATTCAACGATTTTTATGTTGTAATTAATAAACCCTATTGATTAAGTTATTGGCAGCAGATGACCTGATATCCATCATTTAAAGACGTCGTTCTACCGTTAAGAGAACCGATGGAGTTTGTGATATAAAATATATTTTTATAACTGAATCAAAGCTTTCGAATATGTTTATAAAAGTTATTAAAATAAAAGGACTATAAATATATTTTTATTTAAAATCATGGTCTTATTAAGCGTTATATATATAACGAATTCTTATGTCATTATTAGGATTTTATAAACAGGAAAGTATAAATTAACCGACGGGTTAGGGAAATGGAAATAATTGTTTATTTAAAACATTTAAATAGTATCATTAAGTTAATGAAGTCATTAATTTATTTAAAGAGGTGGATTAGTATAAATCCATCAACCAGTGTTAATAAGTCAACCAAAACCAACTGGTTAATGAAGATTGAATATTAGATTAATTTAATCTAATAGTTCTATGATCAGTCGTTAAGATTTAACGAACATTCTAAGTAGTTAATTTATCTTTAATTAACTACGTTCGGAAGTTGTTTATTTAATTATTTGTTTATAATTTTTCTAATAATGAATTATTAGCTCATATTGAAGTAAACTACTTTTACTTCAAAGTTCATAATAAAGTTAATGATTAAAGTGATTTACTTCTTTGATTTCATTTAAGATGTAGGTAAGAATAATGAGATTCTAAATTGAATCAGAATTACGATAGTTCCAAGTGTTGTAAACTAGTTAGATAAAGAGGGTTGGAACCAAACGGAATGCTGTGTAAGTGAACGTTTACTTAATAATTAGATTAAGTAAAGCAAATTATAACAAATGGCAAATGGTAAATGGATTTTGGAATTAAAAGAATTTAAGTTTAAAATAAGTTACTAAATACGGATTTGCATAATGACGGGGTGGATGAATTGAAAAACAAATCCAAGTTAGAAATAAAGTGGTATAAAACAATTCTAAGCAAAGAGTTAATAAATAATTAATGAATTAAGTTAAATGAGTTAGAATATAAGATGGGTTCTAAATGAAAGAAAATGGTTTCTAAAACCATATTTAAATTACAGAGTAAATGGAAACAAGAATAATATCGTGGAGTTTTGAATTGTAAACTTTTATTATCTTAAGATAAGAATGTTGCCGATCAAGGTCTGAGAGGTAATTATAATACCCCAACTTGAACGGCTTCACTATTATCGAGGGATGATATTAGTTGTAGTGGTAAAAGATTTGAGTCTAGTTCATTATATTGCAACATTTGCAAGGTTTAAATTATACTTAAACGATTGGTTTAAAAATATACAAATGTATGAATTGACATTTGTTTGGGCCGAGTCAAAGTGTAATGAAATATTATGGGTCGAGATGTACTTATTCTAAGTAATAAAGTAAATAACGAGTGTTTGCCGAAGAAATAGAAATGGATATGTCGAATGGGAAAATAAAAGTAAATATTTGAAATTGAATTACAAATTCCGTAATGACTTGAATGAAGAGTAATTTTGAAGCCTGAGTTTAATGAACCAAGTGGGTTATAGAATAACAAAAATGTCGCTTGATGTTGTTTTGGACGTACAAGAGTTAATAATTGGAGTTATCCCATCAAGCGGATAATATATCGATATTTCTCGAAGTAAAGTTAAAAGGGGATTTTAAGGGATATAAAGCAATATTTCCAAGATAAAGGAAATGAACCGATTTTATGATATTATAACGATATTAAATCGATACAATGGTTTAAACTAATGAGTCTTATCAAAGGGTTGGAGCTGCCAATGTACTTAACGATATTAGTAACATTTGATAGTTAAAACACCGACTATCAATGAAATATTCTATTGGACCTTTTGACGTGTTGTTTCGAAGAGACTGGAATGGGAACTAGACCCAAAACCACTTCGAATCAACGTTGCGATCGAAAATAACTTACAGCAGATGAAGATGGAGCAACTGAAGACCATAGATCTTCATGAAACGGAAGAAGTACTGATATTCTTTGGGTCGCTCCCGGAGATAAACTGTGGTTTGTCGTGATTGGGATGTACGGATTGCAAGGACTACTCGCTACTGATCTGTTGGGTGATTCCTAGGATGCAGTAGGAGGGTGCGTTCGGTTCATCCTCTTCCTGGGTGACTTGTATGGACGAGTGTCTGACAGAGTATTTCCTGTAAACTCACGTACGTTGATTTTTACAAATATACCAAATTTGGTGGTGGAGAAATTCTCTTGCTTAACACCCAGAGTGTGTTTGTGGACGTCAACTAGTGATTTGACGGATCTGACGATGTGGCATTCAAAGTGAATGGTGGCCAGATATTATAAAATAATAGACGTAGCCTCTAGCCTCATCAGCCGGGAAGAGACAAAAGTTGGGCTAGGCAGCATGGCTACTTGGGTCATACCCAAGCAGGGTTTATTGTCATAGATTTAGAGAAAATTCATATTTGTTCTTCTTTTCGTTTCTGTATCTTCGGATGATGGTTGGACGGCCGACAATCATGGTGGCAATATATTCGATACACTCAAGCAAAATGGGTTGTCGGTCATGTGTGGCCGGGTTGCAAGACGTTCTTGTTGAACCCAGTGCATACCCTCTAGAGTACACTGATCGGATGGTGCTCCCGTACCTTGTCTGTTGGAATCCAATCTCAAATAAGCGTCATGCGTATTTTGATTATATAATAAATAGGTAGAGTGTGAGATGCAAGCGTTCTACTACTTGGTTATTTATTTGTGACTGATAGACACTATTATAATACCACTATATTTTGATATATCAAAACTATTTTGGGTTATAGTAAGGTAAAAACTGTCCGTGTTTATGTGTGGGCTGGCCTTACTATTATCCTTTCTTTCATAAAGGATTTCCAAAGTAAAACAAGTTGTGTGTGTGTGAGTTTATCACTGAAAGTATTCTAGACTGATCCGGGTGAATTTTGTTTTAAATCAAATGTGCTCGGGTCAGACCCAACATATTTCTAGGTTAGGTTTCACTGGAGTTTCTGGAGCTAGAAGCAGGAGACTTCGCCGTTAGTTATTTTCCGCTGTGACAAATATATGTTGTACTCTGATGATTGATATGTGTATATACAGGTTCTTTTTGTATAAAGAGATTTGATATGTTATATTTATTCGTTCTGCTGTGAGATTCTGATGTTCTTCTTACTCTTCTGTTCTATTAGTTCTATCTTATCTTTCTCATCCTCTAACTTCTTTCTATTAAAGATTCGTAATTTCGTGTCATTTGGGTTGTAATTAGTCGGCTCAAATTGGTACGGATTTACGGGCCTTTACATTTATAATATCGGCTAAGCTCAGACTCGTCAATAAAAACAAAATGATGTTTTCCCGTGTGGTGTATTTCTATTGTTCTTGTGATTTCTAGTATGGAGACTAACTTGTGGTAAATCGATTAGTGAACGTATGGCATGGGACGTATTTATTTCACTTTTCGAGTTACTATTATGAAGTCCATGACATATCTTGTTGTTATTGCCAGTACTAGACCTCCGTGTCAATTATGCTGTGATTTTGGGTAGATCTGATATCCTGTTGTAAGTCCGGGTCCATCAAACAACTGTATGTCTGGGGAGATCCAATACTACGTTGTACTTTTTGGTAGATCCAATATTATGTTGTATAGCTTGGTCAAACCAATATTATTATTTAAATTCTAGGTAGATCCGACCGCTGTAATCTTGGGTAGATCCAAAATATATGGCCATTCCTGGGTAGATCCAAACATTATAATTTCAGGGTAGACCCACTTATTGTTGTAACAACCCTCATTCTTAAATAATAAAGATTAACAAAATTATCAAAATTGTTATGGAAGTTTTAAAACGAATGCACGCTATAAATTGGGCAATAAATAAAAGGTTGTCACTATGTAAACTAAATGCACATAGTATGTATGTATATATATATATATATATAATTAAATAAAAAGAAACGGAAGAAAGAATGGAATAACTGGTATGCACATTAATTGTATAAATAATGTGTGTTTAAATTTAAAATAATAAAAGTTTATTAATGTATTAATAGACTTAACCATTTAATAAATATAAACTTCTATTAATAATTATGTTTAAAATTGAATTTGATGAGTGTTAGAAATGGAAAGCGATTAATGTCAAATTGCAACATTTCTTTGATTAACAATGTGCGACATAAATGGAATAAAATTATGCAATAAAATGGAGATCTAAATGACGTCAGTTAAGTAGTGTTTTGATTGTAAAAAAATTAAGCAACTTCGTGTAAATATACTTTTATGTATATATTTCAAGAATTTACATGTATGTGCCCATATTAATTTCTATAATGAACGCATTTGAAATTGAGATATAATACATGTTGAGAATAAAAGAAAATTCAGTAAAAACAGGAAATGCAGATAAATGTTCTGTATAATTGTCATAAAAGAATCAACAAGCATGAATTAGGGAAAGTTAATGCACGCGTTAATGGGATCAGTAGTAAGCATTTAAATTTAAAATTAGGACGCAAGTTAAGCAAGAAACCAGAGAATAACATTGAAAGTAATGTTCAAAGAAGTTTATGTGCATGTTAAATATGCTTTGAATTTGAAACTGATGGGTAAAGAAATGGAAAGGAATAAATTTAAGATGTAAAGAGAATAATAACATTCAAAAGATTAGAGCAATTAGACACGTAGAAATTTAAAAGCAGAGGAAAAATGAATGTGCACATTTATTTACGCGTTTCACCGTGTGTTAAAAACTAGAAATAATAACAAAATAGTTAAGAAATATAAATCAGGTGGACGTGGTTCTTTTGAGCAGCTATAAATAAACAAGTAAGGCCTAGCCTCCAGCACACATTTTCTGAGAGGGCGCTAGATTTCTTCCATTTTCTTTTCTTCTTCAAACTCTTTAGAATATATATTTGTTAGATTTAGGATTTCTGATTCAAGATTTGGAGATGAAAGGTTGTAGATTAGGTTATAAGTGCTCAGATTTACCGTCCGTATGAGATTCGAATAGAGAAACCGTGAATGATAGATTTGAATTGGATTTAGAATTGGAGAGCTATCATATGAGTGGATTTAAATTATATTTTTAATATAATGGTATATGATGTCGTTTGATTCCTGCAAAATTAATAAAATATTTTATCATCCCACTTTTCCCCATTCTATGTTGGATTTTATAGTTTTAAATTGAATTGTGGTTATGCACAAAATAATAGAATTGTAGCTAGGTGTAAATTAATTGAATTGTAGTTATGCACAAAATAATTAAATTGTGGTTAGATGCAAATTAATTGAATGGCGGTTATGCCAAAATTGATTGGAATTATGAACAAAAGACGAAAAATTGATGAATTGGGGATAAGTGAATTTATTATGCCAAAATTGTAATAAAAAGGGGAAGCTTGATGATTTGGGGCTAAATATATGTATTATACCAGAATTGTAATAAAAGTTAAATTTGGAAGTAGACAAACTTGGTACGGCTTACTAAATAAATGCGAGACAGATTAACATGGCATAATTAAGGTTATGTGCAGTAAATTTGTAGAAAAATGATAAATTTAAGAATTTTCATACTATTTGTAAGGAATCACCTTTCATATTTAAAATGGAATTAATACAGAAATTGGTATATTGATAAGAGATAGGAAATAATAATATAACTAATAAAAAGTTGGAAATTAGTAATGAACTGAATCAGTTAGTTATGGAAAAGGGATGCATTTCCATAATTTAATTCTTGTTAAATGCAAAGAACGTAATTGCCCAAAGGGAATTAATGTGCGTTATTGCGAAATAAGGATTTGTCATATTGCACACTAAGCCAGTAACCTAAAAATAATCCACTAAAGAGTAATATCTAGCAATTACGGGTCTCGATTAATTTATATTATAGAAATAGACTTTAGTACATTTTGAGCAACCAACTAGACAAGTTGTATAAATTATTTCCTATAAATGTGTAAACATACAAAGAGGTAAGTAGATTAGTGTCATAACTATAAGAGTTATGTTAAATAATAAGAAATCTGTGAAGTATGTAATGAATGGGGAATGTGACCTATTTTAATAAATTATATAAGACGGGAATGTATTATAATAGGTAGACTAGTCATAGGGACAAGTAGGATTATAACATACATGTTATAATTAAAAGATGAAATGGAAAGTAAGAGGCTTATTATAAATGAACTTAAATTACGGGAAATAAATTTAATAAGCAAACCCACAATTATAGTTGTAGTAATATTATAACACGAGATTATAATTAAATGGAAACGAGTAGAGCAGGCTTATTATTAATATACTTATAATTGAGGAATTAAGTTTAATGAATATAATAATAAGCAGTGGTTCATTCCGGCAGCAAGAACATATTAGGGAAAATAAGTGGCTAATAAAATGTATGAAAGGTGGTCCGTTCCAGCCACGCGAAGTCACATTATCGAAAATAAACGGCCAAATAAAGATAATAAAAAAATGACTTGAATGCAGAATAAACAAGTAAATGTTTAATTTAATTGGCAATGCGGTAAGTAAAACAAGCGCGTAATTGAAGATTAGACCTAGGGTCTAATACGTAATGACGAGATGCTCTTTGACCAGTCCGTACATATTTGGGTGAAGAGCCCATGGGGCAAGATCGTAGCGGGTGTCTAGAGGCACGAGAGGAGCATGTCCAACTTGTTATTCGATGGGACTAGAAGGAAGTACGAGACTTCTACAGGACATGGAAAGGTACTCTGAGATGGCCCTCTAGAAGGGTACATGTAGAAATCCCCTTACAGAGTTCTATGGGGGAGCTCAGGGATTAGGGCGCCCTCGCGGCGCAGTGGTAAAGGCTTATTTGCTTTCGTAATGTAGCCTATTATGCTTTTGTAACACCCCATAAAAATATACCTAAATATGTTAATAATAATATTTAATGGTTAAGTAATAAAATATAAACAGATGAAAATTGGTAATTTTTAATATTAGGAATTTGGCTATGAAAATATCATTGTTATATTCGTGACGATATTTTGATCAAGTTTCATATATAATATATTAGAATGCGATCCCATATGATGCATTCAAAAGAAATGGTACGTTAAATATATATGTAACAGTGTTTGAAATTCAGATTGTAATATTAATATATGACTAACAAATGAGTGATTGGAATATTCCATCCAGTCTGAATTCGTGTGTATATACAACATAGGACAAGAATAATGTTTAAAAGGAAAAAAATATTGGAATTAACAAACGTTATATAATAAAGTCTTTTCAGCCCTCATATACGTTCACTGGGAATATCTACGACCAAGTGGTCGAGCGCCCCCTTAGGAGGGGTGTCGACCGTCGATCGACTGCACTTTTAGGGGAGCGGTCGACCACCTAGCTCGAGCAATACCAAGTGAGGCCTTCTTCGGGTCATGTTTTGGTGTTAATTTATAAATATAAATGGCCAAGATTTAATCTTAATAATCCAATGGCTATTATTCACATACACACATGCACCTATAAATAATAGCCTAGAGCCCATTCCTAAACCTAGCCTTCTTCTCCTTCCCTACCTCCACTCTGCCATTGATTTCAGAGAATTTATAATAAGTTTTCTTCTTCCTCTCTTAAAATTTGTTTTTCTTTTCTAATCCTTTTTTCTTATAGGATTTGAATAGGATCTAAATCTGGAATCATAAGATTTATATACAAGAATTCTAACTATTTAATTCTTACTATATATATTTATATTTCTAGGGATTGGAGTTCGCATCAAATAGGCAAACATAGTCAGATCCACAACATTTTCATCACTGTGAGTGGAAATAGTAATTGTTCAGGCATATTGTACATTTGTAGATTTTTATGTGAATTAGTATGCCTAGCGATAATATCAAACTATAAAACCTCAAATCTCCTATTTTTATATATGTTTCGTAAGAATTGTTAATAAGTGTTGGTTTGTGAATTTTTTTGAGTTGTGGATAAAGAACATTTTTGTGAATTAATCAATTTATCCTTTTTATCTAAAAGGAGTTTGTGATGTAAAAAGGTTCGTATTTGATATAGTTTTATTATTTGAATACGCTTGAATTTCCATTCTAATTGGATAATTTGAACGTATTCACATTTGAAACAAATCAAATGTCAACATTTTTAGGTACAACATAAGAAAGGGTAAATAAGATTAAATAAAGGTATATATATATTTATATACTTATATATATGTATATATGTTGTACAAGATTTACACCTTGTTCTCGATTCATTACTTGAATTGTTCTAACAAGCGTAAGATGCATGTTTTGATTGTTATGTTGTATTTTCCCATTACTTCTATAATTAGTTATGCCGTTATGCCATGTATTTAGTGGTTTGATGTGGGAAATAACTTGTATGCCTTGAAATGTAGACCAAATTTACAGTTTACACCATTAAAACGTTCCTTTGTTTATACGAAAATTAGCGTTTATTATATGTAATAAATATTCTACTTATATAGCATAATTAACGTAATCACCATTATAATGACGTAATAACCAAAACTAGAATAAGGACAGAATTTGAAGTGTCCCCGTATAAATTATTGTTTGCGTGTGTGCATAAAATGGCTTATCTATATATTAAATAATGACACGAGGTTAGTCGTCATTTGTGGTGGAAATCTACTCGGAATCGACCAACAAATCTAGCGACCATAAGTGAGCCTGGCTAATGTGAGAGGTCTAGGTGTCATGGGCCATTTAAACTGATACACTATGACATGAGGTTAAGCCCACTTATAGTAGAAGTCTGCCTGGAACCGCCCGACATATCCAACATCTACATGTAGGTGAGAGGTCTAATGTGTATATATACATATTATTCATGTAATTAGGTAGGTTTACTATGCCTTGAGAAGGTCTTAAGTGGCTGAGACTCTTATTATCTAGTTTGGGTCTTAAGTGGTTAATACTAGGACCATTCTGAAGGTTTATTCCTTGGATTTGGACCAAAGTCATGGGACCCACCCTTATTAGATTCGAAGTAAGTCTATGGGTCCTCCTCTGAAAGTGGTTTAGACATGGCAATAACGAAGTAGGGTAGTTTACCAGAATGTCCACTTCCTCTAGGAGCTTTGTGAGGGCCAACCTAGGGACATAGTTGGTATACGTTGGACGTAGCATGCTATCTATTTCACCAGCTGTCTAAGGGAAGTATTAAGTGGCACATGTGTTCTACCGTAATATCAGTTAAGTAGTAACATGAGTTATCCGCCGGAGGGGTCTTAAATAGATATACGCGGGCCTACCCTAAACTGGTACTAAGCGGCGAGATACTACTTCTCATATTACTTGTGAGAATATAGACTTAAGAACATTGACATATTAGGACGAGGTCTTAAGTGGATAGGGTCCGACTTATGGTCATAAGAGATCAGAGAATACACCCTTAATAAATACATTAAAATGGGCCTTAAGTGACCGAGAATGTCCACCTCGTTGGGTCTCCACCCAAAATGCACTAATGAAGGTCTTAAGTGATTGATTCAGATATCCACCTCATTGGTTAAATACTTCTTTGTATATGTGTGTGTTTTGTTGACATATCTTGACATATATAACCTGCTAAATCTAGGGTATGGTCTTTAAACAAATATTATTTAAAGTCAAACGGGACTTTATGTTTTGACCCCTCTTCATAAAACCCTACATAATCTTGTTGTTCCTTTTTTGGATCATAAAGTGTACCGCATACGGTCATGGCAACCTTAATGTTGACACCAAAAATTGGCACAACACTCAATGAGTAGAATTGTGTAGAGAATAAATGAAGATTAACAATTATAAGAAAATTGCTAAAAATGGAAGAGATCACACACAAGTTTATAGTGGTTTGGCGTTAATGAGCCTACGTCCACTTTATAATCTTAATATATTGATTCAGCTAACAATCAGAGTGATTACAACAAGGAAATGAAGGAATTGGAAATACACAGTGAACATGAATTTGTTCTAGTGGCAATTCCCCCTCCTCTTTTTCATCCTCCCTTCCTGAACTGAAAAAAGGATATTTATAAGTGGTTCAATACTTGGCCGTCTTCAACACGTGCCATGGGATCCAAAAGAATAGTTGTGTTTGAATGGATCAGTATTCGCTGAAGAATGGGTATCCTATTTTAAATCATCGATGTGAGATGGCACGTGATTTATCTGCCTTGGGTAATTCGAACGAAAAAGATCTGGAATGAGCTAGTCTGCTAGATTTTCGGGCTTCAACTGTACACACCATAGCTGATCATACTTGGTCATATCGGGCTCCTTCTGGGCTGCGCCTAATGAGGGAAATGAACTGAGATGTCGGTCTTTATTGATTTACCGAACTCGAATACTTCGGATGTGAATCTACCATATTATTATGCCTTGATGGGCAGTCCGAAAGGCCCATCAACACTTTGCTCCCCAAAGTGTGGTTCATTTGAAAGGAAGCATACTTTGTTGTCGTGTATCTTGAGCAAAATCCTCCACGTCACATGTTATGCAGGTTGCCTTTACTCACTCATTTAATAGATCTTGTAAACTGCACCGAGTCCCATCAATCGCTTTGAATTCATGGACATGTTCAGATAATGATGACGCTTCTTTGTTTTTCGTCTCATCGGCTGGTCTCTGACTCCCCAACTTCTTTACACGTCAGCTAAGCCCAATCAAATTGGCCGAATTTGAATAGCCACCTTTTCTTGTTATAAAAGGGAAATTCCCTTTACCTTTGTCTTTTTACTTTTTACTGTTGTGGGGATTAACTTGCTGCTCGAAAAGAAAGATGATTGGCAAACATCATCTCCTCGAAGCCATTTTTCAGGTATGAATTGTTTCCCCATGTCGAAACACCATTCTCGCACGGAATCTTTTCTTTCTCTCGTCACAGTTTAAGGTTTGGTTTGACCCAATTGACGGAGTTCATCCATGCCAAATCGCTGGAGTCAGCGGCAATGTGGTCGCCCAAGGTGAAACCACCACCTTTGGGATAGGATTCGTTGATGTCAGATCCACCATTTTGACAGCATCGTGGATGCAAAAAAGGAGTTTCTTGCCCTTTCCAAACATTTTGTGCATCAGGGTATCTTTGACTCTAAGGCATGTGATAGTGCTCGAGGGGGCGGTGAAAAGATGCCAACTGTCGTACAACTTGTGTTATACTTATCTGTAATTTACCTTTTAATATAACAGTGCCTGTAAAAAGTTCTAACCTTCTCTATCCTTTTTCTCTTTTTCTAGCTCCATAATCCCCTTGTATATCAATGGCCAAAGAACGCGATACCCATAAGCAAGGGCCGGGTGAAGAATTATCATTTTCCATTAGAGTGGATAGTTCTTCTTAGTCATCGGATCGGTCAAGACCCGTTCTCGATAATGACCCTCGAAGTTGGTCGAACGATCCACTACCTGTTCCCCCAATAGCGGTCGAGCTAACCGGAGCGATACCTATTCCTATAGCACCCGACATGCTCCCGGGTGCGGAAATTTTAGAGAGCCTTACGGAGGCAAATAGGTCCAAAATTATTCTTAAACGGTTACAACACTTTACAGCAAAACACAACATTCCTTTTGACGATGTCCTTGTCCCCGAGAAAACCGATAGGCCTCATAATCCCCCGGATGGTTACATGGCAATTTCTCTTCCGATGTGCAATGTCGAGGCTATCCCCTCTTTTCCCTCTTTCATTGTTGATTTCTTACGTCAGATGAATTTGTCACCGATGCAGTTTCACCCGATTGCTTATGGCAACTTGCTATCGACCTATTACCTATATATGAAATATCTGGGTTACCCTTCGACCTTTGATGACCTGGACTTTCTTTTTAATTTTAAACACAATGAGAAACAGTCCCCTCTCTGCTTTACTTCGAGGTCGTTCGGGGCTGGAAGATTATTGAGGAAGTTCCGAGCAAGGCGGGCGACCCCAAGCGGGACTGGTTTTGGATTAAGCAACAACTGGGGTGCGCTCGATACTCGCTTCAATGTGGGGGGGAGGGGGGGGGTGGTTTATTGTCGTTCGATACCCTTTCCATCAAAGTCTCTTCTGCTGATTATTATATTTTTTGTAGGGGATGAGTCAACAAGGCCCGAGGAGGTATTGTTCAAAGAACGTCACAGGCGACTGATCGAGTTAAAACGGAAGCGATGATGGTTTTGAAATTGCTTGATCGATGAAAACCTACACCAATATGATCTTCTCGACCGAAGTAGGATGATCGGCTTAGCAAAAGATGGATTTGAGCCAACAACTTTGATCCAGGATGCAGTGCCCCCAGTCAAGTAGAATTCCAGGAATGAATAAGTGACTCGTTCGATCGAGGGATCTTCTGCTCATTCCTTGCCTGGAAAGAAAAAGAAATTCGGTCCAAAGAAGCCTACTTTCAAAAGGCGGGCTCGAGAGGTTGAGCGCCGTAAAGCCGAACATAGGGAGATCGAGCATCGACAATGAGAGAAAGTTACTGCCAAGAAAGCCCTAAAGACAGTGCAAGGTGAACCAAAAAAAGAAAATCTTACTGAAACTTACCCGAGGGATTCGAGGGTCGAGAGAGATTCTCCTGTAGCCCATGATCTACAGGAGGAGTATGGTGCATCCCCTTTCCAGGTTTGGAAAAATTACAAATGCCTGACATTATCCTCTCGCCACAAAGCTTAGACCCAAATCGATTTTTTACCCATCAATCTGAGGGAATGTCCTTCCCAGACAGACAGAAAGGTACTGAAGGTATGACTCCATCATTGGTATGAAGTTTATTGCACACAATAATACCATACTCTTCATGTATTAATTGAGGGTTGTTCACTGCATTTATATTTTTTTACTTTCTTTGCAGATATTAACGAAGAGTTTTACGATGACCTTTTCGCCTCTTTCCCGATGATCCTCAGGCCGGATGAGCTCACTCTGCCACATCCTGAAAGAGGAGATGACGATAAAAACAAAAACAATAGTAGGAAGGAGGGGATGAAGGCATAGGATGCGAGGAAAGACGAAACCAGCGAGAGGGGGAAAGGGGAGAAGGAGAAGAATAAAGAAAAAGAGGAAGAGAATGAGAAAGAAGGAAAGGAAGAGTTGCCCAAGGATCATAACGGGCATAAGAAGAAACACTTGAGAAAACATGGGCGAGCATCGGGAAATATAGAAGAGTTGGGAAACACTCCCAAGAAAAGAAAGGAGGATAAGTCCCCCAAGTCCAAGAAACGAGAAAAAGCCGAGCCTTCTCAAGCGGTGTTAAGTCGCTCCAGTCCTATGGTCGGAACTCCTTCCACCAACCGATTCCGAGAGTTGGAACGAGATTTCCCCAATTTCATCTTCTCTGAAATTAGATCTGCCCCCGAGCTACATCCATTAACCCGTAGCTTTTGCCGCCGTATGCACAATAACCTCGAATACGCTCTTTCTCAATATGACGTAATGCCTGAGTATGCTGGGTAGGTGAGCGGAGTGTTGAAGGAAAAGCTGGCCGAAATCGTGGGTTTAAAAAGAGACATCAATAGTGGAAAGAAACCCTTTGGATTTCTTGAAAGAAAAATCAAAGATCAGGAATTGCAGGTAGCGGCTGATAAAGAAATGTATGGGAGAGAAGTTGAAGACTTGAACGCCCAGGTCCAACAGAGAGGCCAGGAGTGTGATTTAATGAAGGGGGAGATAGAATCTTTGAAGGAGGACAGGGCTCGACTAAATATTGAAATACAGAATCTCAAAGCCACCCTTCATTCGTCCGAGCTAGCCAAAAATCAGTCTGAGGAAAATGCCGCTGCAGCAATTGAAACTGCTAATAATCTGAAGCTTCAGCATGACGTTGATATCGAGGCTATTAACGCCGAGCATGCCCATAAGAAAGTTGAACTGAAAAAGAGTCATGCTCGTTGTTTCTATCATTTTGTACGCGCTTCCTCCATCACGGGGATTTGTCTTGGATGCTAGGATACTCCAGGTTGTTAGCTGATATATGGAAGATAGTTTTATGGGAAGACAAGAAGGCAGCACAGGGTCACCCAGTGGATGAGGCATTGCTGATGACCCGAATTTTAAATGACAAAGAACGAGCTATCGTGGCGGAGGCGAAGAGTGAGGAAAGGAGTGCGGTTGTGGCAGAACTCCGCCGAATGAAAGGGAAGCCGATCCCCGACAGCGAAGTCGGCGGCAGTCAGCCTATAGCCCCCATATCTTCCGTACTCATGGTCGAGAGAGGAGGTAGAACCTGTTGTTGAAGAAAAAGGCAACGCTGAGGAAGCAGGAAAGACCCCGAAAGAGGATTAACTTAGCGTCTTCAGAAGACAATGACACCGAGGTCATCAGGGAGTCCAAAAGAGAGGATCGCCCATCCTTGGCTAAGATCAAAGACCGGAAAGATAGGGAAATTTCAGCTGTGAAACCCAAGCTTACTGAAGATTCTTTGAACATTAAACCTCTTCAGGCCATCCCTCTGACCATTCTTCCTTCAACCCCAGCTCCCGCGGTCCCTGTCAATCTGCAGGCTCCTGCGTCAGCTTCTCGCTCTTTCAGCAACACGCTCGGGGGATCGAGACGTAGGTTGAACACTGAGGAGATGCTGGAGATAATCAAGCAAAAAGAGATGGCTAAAATGGTAGAACAAGGACTGATGCCACCTCCTTTTTAGAAGTTTTTCCTTTTCTGTAATTATTAGACGTTGCATCTCTGGTGATAACATCTGAGTGGCACATGTTTCACTTTACTTTAGATGTTGAGGATGACTTGCATGTTACCCTTGTCGGGGGTATTTATTAGTTCTTTTCCCCCCGGTGTTGGGGTAAGGTGTTTGAATAGCGAGCTCTCCTGTCAAACTCAAGTGAATCCAACCTCGATCAGGGGTTAAATGTAATCGAGTAGGAGCGCCTTTAGACTTTTATACCCACCCTTAAGTCAGTGAATGGTAGAGTTTTTAGGGTTCGAGCGGTCTTTTGTCAGGGTGCACCATTCACGCTCTTTTGCCGTTTATACTCACCCTTAAGTCATGAGGTAGAGAGTTCGGCCCTGATAGTCGATCAGTATGTATGAATAGGCATCAATTTTACTCTGAGTTAGTCAGAGCAGAAGTCACAAAACCAACCAGCTGGTCAAAGTCTGAAATTGGTGTCCTCGATGGGCTCGGACCCTTGTTTCTTCAATCGGGCTATCTTGCTCCATCTCTATTCGTTCTGTCAGAGCGTCGAGACACGAGCTATAGTTGGTTGAGCACAATCGTTAGCTTTTACGACAATAACGAAACAGAGCAAGAACAGAAACTTTTATTCATATGCTATTGCGATTAATGAAAGGCTGCTTATTACAATGCTGAAAACAAACTAATTGGTAAAAAGGAAAAAGAACTTGATAAAGTAAATTTTAAGAGAGGTAAAGCCGTAAATGCTCCGCATTCCATGCTCTTTTAAATGGCTCAACATCCACGGTTGTTAGCCTGAAACTTCCATTATCGAGCTTTGAATGACGTAAGATCCCTCACGAGTTTGAGCCCGACAATCAGGGATTTATACTCGGAGTCAATGTTGGTCGCCAGAAATTCTAATCTCAAAGCATAATAAACCGGGCGTCCTTCGGGGGATAGTAGTACTATGCCAGCTCTCGAGCGTTGTTTATTTCGGGCTCCATCCGTGTAAACCTTCCAAACAACTGGCTCTGGTCCGGCCTTCGAAGGTCTAGGGTCATCGCTTTGATATTCATCTTCCAAGGTAGCAAACTTTGCTATGAAATCAACCAGGGCCTGCCCTTGAATCGATTTCCGTGGAACGAAGGTTAGGTCGAACTGGGTCAATTCGATGTTCCATTTTAGTAACCTCCTGCTCGCTTCTGGTCGTTGCAAGACTTGTCGAAGGGGCTGGTTAGTGAATATTTTAATTGGATGTGCTTGAAAATAGTGTCGAGGCTTCCTCGATGCGAGTAATAATGTAACAACCAGCACTCTACACATCGGAGGATCGTAGAATATTTATTTCTTTCCCCATATGAATTCGTATGGTCACGTAACTTTGGGAGACAACCATTAGAGTCATTTCCTATGTTAATGATTTTTGTCGATTTTTAAATGATCGTTTTGCCCCTGGCTTATCTTGTTTTGGCCATAACTTTTGATTGGAAAGGAATTTTGACCTATAACCACTTCCATTAGATTCGTTTGATAGTTTACCTTTCCGTAGAGTGGTCACATGTGAAAAACGGACTTACCGTTTGGGAGATATGGCTGAAATAAGGTTTGGAAGGTGAAAAACTACTTAACCGGGCCAAATAGGGTGATTAGTGAATGGGCCCATAACCCATTTCGGGATCAGGGTTATGGGGAGGCTGAAAAGGGTTAGAGATTCATTCCATTTCAGTTTTCTAGCCTCCACTTACCTCTTAGAAACCCTAAAAATTGCCTCCAACCTCTAAATCACCTCCAAACCATCTTTTAATCAAGGATTAAGCTTAGCAATATAAAATCAAGGGAGAACTTCACCAAATCAACGTTAGAGCTGCTGTTTAGCATTGGGATTTGCACCAAATCAGAGATTTATTTCAGATCTAAGTTTTATTTGTGGCTAAGGTGAGTAATTTGCATAGTTCCTCACTAATTATGGCTAATTAAGGGTAATTAGTATTAATTAGCGAATTTATACACTAATAAATTCTGGAAAAATACTTATAAATTCTTAAATAATGTTTTATACCTCTAATATGAATTTGGGTTAATTTGGTTAAGTTTTTCTAATCCTATCATTAGTTTCACTTAAACATATTTAAGGGGAAATATGGGGTTTTGGGTATGTTTGATCCATTTTAACTCATCATATTGATGTTTTGGTGTTTGAGATCACTTCTACTTGTTGCTATGACTGTATGGTATGTTTTATGATTGATTAGAATAGGTAGAATGGTCGAAAATGCCGTCGAGTGGCGTAAAACTGCTTGTTGGAAAAGTGCAGAAAATTGGCCGATTCGGATCGGAACGGAGAAGAGGATCTGATCCGAACCACCTCCCATGCGAGTTCAGAAGCTCAGCTCCATCATCGTATGAAGAAGCTCCGCTCCATCGTACTGCATGGCGACGTGACTTGGAGGCTCCGACCCGAACCGGGGTGCTACGAAGGAGATCGATCCGATCCGATCCGATCCAGCATCTTGTGAGGACTTCCGATCCGATCCGAAGAAACTTGCCAGGAAGTGTAGACCCCGATCCGATCTGGAGCAGAGGAGAAGGCTTGTACTAGAGACCCGAACCGATCCTGTGAAGAAGGAGCATTCCGATCCGAACCGAACTGATGATTAGGGGGAGATTCGAGCCGATCCGATGATGACCAATAACCCGAGATGCAAAGGTAGTCCAAATGGAAGTTAGAGCTCAGGATCCAGTTGGGAACCAATGAGTTCACTTCATGGTTAGGCTTTGCTATGGGACGTGTGCTAAGGAGTTGTTGACGTTCATAACTTCGATTCACCACTGAAAATGGATGATGGGCTACTTATCAGTGCAGTAGAGTCACTATGACTCGAGGGGCAAGGTGATGGTAGCAAGACTACGTTATCAGTGCAGTAGAGTCATTTATGACTTCATGAGGCAAAGTGATGTGTAGTAAGACTATGAGCCAGTGCAGTGGGGTGATTGTGACTCCATGGGGCAGAGTGGACATAGTAAAGGATCAGTGAGGCTATGAGCCAGTGCAGTGGGGTCATTGCAACTCCATGGGGCAAAGTGGACAAAGCGAAGGATCAGTGGCTATGTATCAGTGCAGTGAAGCCATTTATGACTTCATGGGGCAAAGTGATCATAGCAAAGTATGTAGGGTGATCAAAGTGGTGAATATCGTATGCTTTACGCACTGAGTGAGAGATGTGAGGATGGTTGCTATGTTTGATTGTTTGCCATCACTATGACATGCACACCCCCACCCCCATTATCTTTACACCCTATGTTATTGGCACCTTAGAGTGATGTACAGTATGTAGTGCTAACTCTTTGGTTGCATGTCCAGGTTCAGGTATGTTTTAGTCTACCTGTTATTATTCTGTTTAGATGCTTATCGCTCATACCAGGCTTTATGTCTGACCCAGAGTTTTATGTCTCTTCTTATTACTCTGGGTGCTCACACGAGCAGACTAGAGACAGGTTGTTGGTGATGCGCGAGTAGTTGATTCGGAGGCGAGCAGGAGGCTTCCACGTATGATATATAGATATTCTCCCTGTGTCGTTGGTGATCGCTACTTGGGCATTAGTAGTGTACCTCCTTTATCTTGCTTTTGCTTTTTGAGACAGTTTGAAAAGTTGTAATAATGTTAACTTTGGATCATAAGCTGTACTTGGATTTTCCGCTGCTATGTTAGTTGTTTTCAGCTTATGCACTGTCTCATCTGTTTTATGTCAAGTATGTTGTTATTATATTTTGTTCCATGCTCTATGAGACATTCTACAGGTTCCTTGTTAGTTCATTTCTTTCTTCCCTTTTTCTTCTGACGATCCGTTCCGTGCTAACTGGACATGTGTACAACGCACTTTTGGAGTAAATGTCGGTTGGTGCGGGGCGGGCCGTCACATTTGGTATCAGAGCTCTAGGTTGCGTAGTTAACTTAGGGAAAGACACTAGGGAGAGATAGTACGTATATGAGAGAGCGTATTTGTGATTACTTTGGTTTTCAAAAGCTATATATATATACTATTAGTAGTATACGAGTGAAGTCGTACAGCACTAGCACCACTATGGGGTCGTTAATCGTTTCCCTTTACAGATTGAACGATGAGCCGATATGCAAGGGGTGCTGGTAGGGGAGCCAATAATGGGAATGCTGCTGACATGAGGGCGATGTTTACTGACCTAATGACAGACATGCTTAGGGAGGTGTAAGGGGCAGTTCCCAATCTCGGAATTGGTGGTGGCCCAGTAGTGCAGGCGCCTAGGGTCGATTTCGCCAAGTTGTGCAAGGATTACACTAACCTTGGTGGGAAGCCGTTCCACGGAACGGAGTCGGCCACAGATGTTCAGGATTGGTTGGATAGCCGTGATCGTATCTTCGATGAATTGGGTATCGAGGATGCGATGAAGAGAAGGCTAGCGTCTCGTCAGCTGCAAGGGCGAGCGATGAATTGGGGGAATGCCATTAGAACAGCTACTCCTGAAGATCATGTTACTTGGGATCAGTTCAAGGCTCGCTTTAGCGAGAAGTTCATTCCAGCTGCCCAGAAGTCAGTGTTGTTTAAGTGATTCTTGGAACTCAAGCAGAATGGTAGGGCAGTCTCTGACTATATTGCCGAGTTTGACACTTTGCGAAGTATGGACTATCTCTTATCAATGCTCCTGAGAAGAAGAATGAGAAGTTTATTACTGGGTTGGATGGATACTTGGGGGAAAGGCTTATCAACCACATCGATGAGACTTTTGAATCGATTGTGGGGAAAGCTTTGAGATCAGAGAATCTTAACCCTAAGCCAAAGATTGAGGCTGCATCTGCAGAAGGGCTGAAACCGCAAGCGGGAGGTGGAGGCAAGAATAACTCTCAGAATAAGAGAAAATAGAACCAATCTAAGGATGGCCAGAAAAAGAACAAGAAAGATGTTGAGTGCTTCAGCTGTGGTAAGAAGGGCCATTATGCTAAAGAATGTCGGGCCAAGCCAGCGGATAGGAAGTGCTATAACTGTGTCCAAGTGGGACATCATAAGGATAAGTGTCTGCAACCTCTTAAGGAGAAGCAGATTGTGAAAGCATATGCTATTGATGCTGTTCCTTCTTCGTCGAATGCCCCAACTGCAGCAGAGAAAGGAAAGAATGTCGTTATTCAAGGTATGCTTTCTATTTATGATGTACCAGTTCGAGTTTTGTTTGTACTGGGGCTTCCCGTTCCTTCATATCTAGTGACTTGGTAGATAGGTTGGGACTGGAACCCGAGATAGTCGATAGACCGTTGGTTGTGACGAACCCGATTGGTGGTTCAACTAACCTTAGTATGATTTGCCGAAATTTGGTCTTATCGAGTCATGGATGTATGTTTGTGATTGCTTTGTTTTGGGATTTACTGGGTATGGCATTATATTGGGGGTCGATTGGCTCCAAAGATACGGGGTGATGGTAGACTGTGAGGGCTTTTTGGTGACCGTTAGGGTGGATGGTGGGCGGAGGGTAGAGTTTGGTAGTCTACCTAGTGATGGGCTAATGACTAGTTTTATAAATTCCCCCGACATCCCGCATGATGAGTTGTCAGACGTGCCCGTGGTTGGCCAATATCCGGACGTCTTCAGGAGGTGACCGGGCTTCCACCACACCGAGAGATTGAGTTCCGTATTGATTTAGTGAAAGATGCCAGACCTATAGTGATGCCACTTCGTCGTATGGCTCCAAGGGAGCAGTGAGAGCTCGGGGTGCAAGTCAGCAATCTTTTGAAGAAGGGATTTATTAGAAGAAGTGTCTCCGAGTGGGGAGCACCAGTTGTGTTTGCCACTAAGGAAGATGGTTCCCTTCGTTTGTGTGTGGACTATCGCGAGTTGAATAAGGTAACGTGGAAGAATAAGTATCCTCTATCGCGGATAGATGATTTGTTTGATCAACTGGAAGGAGCAAGAGTGTTCTCCCAGTTGGACCTCGCGACAGGATTTCATCAGCTTCGAGTAGCAGATGAGAGTGTTCCGAAAACGGCATTTGGGACGCCGTCTGGATTCTATGAGTGGTTGGTCATGCCATTTGGGTTGATCAATGCACCAGCCTACTTTGTGGATCTTATGAATCGAGTATTCAGAGATCAGTTGAACGAGTTTGTTCTTGTGTTCGTAGACGATATCCTTGTTTACTCGAGGACAGAGGAGGAACACAAGGGACACTTGAGGATAATGATGGAGGTGTTGAGGAAACACCAATTGAAAGCGAAATTCTCTAAATGTCACTTTTGGAGAAGGGAAGTGAGATTCTTGGTCCATGTTGTTTCATAGAATGGTATTGCCGTGGACCCTGCGAAGGTGGCTACGGTACAGGATTGGCCCACGCCCAAGAATGCAACAGATGTAAGAAGTTTCTTGGGGTTAGCTGGATATTATCGTAAGTTTATCCAGGACTTCTCCAAGACAGCGGCACCGTTGACTCAGTTGACTAAGAAGAATCAGGCCTTCGTCTGGGACGGAGTGTGTGAGAATGCATTCAGGAGTCTAAAAGAAAAGTTGACGCGTGCGCCAGTATTAGTCATTCCTAAAGGGAATGAAGAGATGACGGTATACACGGATGCTTGTGGTACCGGACTAGGTGCTGTGTTGATGCAAGGAGGTAGGGTTGTAGCTTATGCTAGTCGGCAGCTAAAGCCGCATGAGAAGAAGTATACTACCCATGATTTGGAACTGGCAGCGATTGTGTTCGCATTAAAGATGTGGAGACACTATCTCTTGGGAGAAAGATTTGAGTTGTTTACCAATCATAAATCGTTAAAGTATCTCTTCTCCCAAAAGGATCTGAATCTTCGTCAGCAGAGATGGTTAGAGTTCTTGGCTTCGTATGATTTTGATATCGCATACACACCTAGGAAAGGTAATGCGGTAGCCGATGCCTTGAGTAGGAGACATGCCAGTTTACGGGCTATGTTTCTTGAATGGAAGAAACTGGAGTATATCACAGGGTTTGATTTCAGACCAAAGTGCGAATTGGATCCAGAAATACTAGCTAGTTTGGCGATCAGACCCACTTTGATAGAGCGGATTGGTTCCAGCCAGAGGGACGATCCTAATCTATTGGAAATCATCTCCAAGTTAGAGATGGACATCGACGGTGAGGAGATGAATTTGTATGGGCTTGATCGAGATGGATGGCTTAGAAAGAATGGAAGACTAGTTGTACCCAACGTGAATGGTTTGAGAGATGAAGTGCTTAGAGAATGTCATCACTCAAAACTGAATATACACCCCGGTGGGGATAAGATGTATCGAGACATGAGACAGACTTACTACTGGGAAGGGATGAAAAGAGACGTTGGAAAGTTTATATCCAAATGCATGAATTGCCAGCTAGTTAAAGCCGAACAAAAGAAGCCTAGTGGTTTGTTGCAACCATTAGAAATTCCCGAATGGAAATGGGAGCAAGTCTCGATGGATTTCATCGATGGTTTACCAAAGACTAGATCGGGACATGATAGCATTTGGGTAATTGTGGATCGATTAACTAAGAGTGCAAGATTTATACCAGTCAAATTGACCAGGACGGCAGCTAAGTTGGCAGAATTGTATATGAAGTGGGTAGTGAGATTTCATGGAGTACCCAAAGGCGTTGTGAGTGACCGAGACCCGTTGTTCACTAGTGGGTTTTGGAAGAGCTTACAAGAGGCTCTAGGTTCAGAATTACATCTCAGTACCGCATATCATCCTCAGACCGACGGTCTACGGAGAGGGTGAATTGTATATTGGAAGATCTCTTGAGAGCTTGTATATTGGATTTTGGTGGATCATGGGATGACCATTTGCATCTAGTAGAGTTTGCATATAATAATAGCTACCAATCCAGTATCGGTATGGCTCCATATGAAGCTTTGTACGGAAGACCGTGCAACTCACCATCATATTGGATAGAGACTGGCGAGAAGTTTATGCTTGAACCAGATGTGGTGAGGGAAACTTCAGATAAGATTAAGATCATTCAACAACGAATGAAAGCTGCCCAAGATAGGCAGAAGAGTTATGCTGATAAGAGGAGAAGAGATTTAAAATTCTCCGTTGGTGACTTGGTGTTTGTCAAGGTTTCTCCGTTGAAGAGCGTGATACGATTTGGCAGGAGAGGCAAGTTGGCACCAAGATTTGTGGGCCCATTCCCAGTTCTCGAACAAGTTGGGAATTTGGCGTATAGAATTGACTTACCAGAGAAGATGGCGGGAGTTCACAATGTATTTCATGTTTCCCAACTAAGGAAGTTCGTACACGACCCAGATGTGACTATTTCACTTGATCAGTTAGAGGACTTCGAAGTAGAATCCAAGGCGGTTGGGAACCGCAAGCCGATTCGTATTGTCGAGCACGATACGAAGCAACTTCGAACGAAGGCGGTGAAGCTAGTCAAGGTTCAGTGGGACGAGAATGAGAATGATTGTACTTGGGAGACAGAGGAGAGCATTAAAAAGACGTATCCAGAACTCTTTACCTAGCAAGATTTACTTTGCGATTTAGTTATTCCGCATGCTAGGATAGACGTGTTTTGCTTGTTTTGTATGTTTGATTGTTGTTTTATGGTTAATAGACATGCGGGACCCTTGTGTGTGTTTTGGTTAGGAAATTTCGGGGGCGAAATTTCTTAAGGGGGGAGAATGTAACAACCCGCATTCTACACATCGGAGGATCATAGAATATTTATTTCTTCCACCATATGAAGTCGTATGGTCATGTAACTTTGGGAGACAACCATTAGAGTCATTTCCTATGTTCATGATTTTTGTCGATTTTTAAATGACCGTTTTGCCCCTGGCTGATCTTGTTTCGGCCATAACATTTGATTGGAAAGGAATTTTGACCTGAAACCACATCCATTAGATTTGTTTGATAGTTTACCTTTCCGTAGAGTGGTCACATGTGAAAAATGGACTTACCGTTTGGGAGATATAGATGAAATAAGGTTTGGAAGGTGAAAAACTGCTTAACCGGGCCAAATAGGGTGATTAGTGAATGGGCCCATAACCCATTTCAGGATTAGGGTTATGGGGAGGCTGAAAAGGGTTAGAGATTCATTCCATTTCAGTTTTCTAGCCTCCACTTACCTCTTATAAACCCTAAAAATGGTCTCCAACCTCTAAATCACCTCCAAATCATCTTTTAATCAAGGATTAAGCTTAGCAACATCAAATCAAGGGAGAACTTCACCAAATCAACGTTAGAGCTGCTGTTTAGCATTGGAATTCGCACCAAATCAGAGATTTTTTTAGATCTAAGTTTTATTTGTGGCTAAGGTGAGTCATTTGCATAGTTCCTCACTAATTATGGCTAATTAAGGGTAATTATTGTTAATTAGCGAATTTATACACTAATAAATTCTGGAAAAATACTTATGAATTCTTAAACAATGTTTTAGACCTCTGATAGGAATTTGGGTTAATTTGGTTAAGTTTTGCTTATCCTATCATTAGTTTCACCTAAACATGTTTAAGGGGAAATATGGGGTTTTGGGTATGTTTGATCCATTTTAACCTATCATATTGATGTTTTGGTGTTTGAGGTCACTTCTACTTGTTGCTATGACTGTATGGTATGTTTTGTGATTGATTAGAATAGGTAGAATGGTCGAAAATGCCATCGAGTGGCGTAAAACTGCTTGCTGGAAAAGTGCAGAAAATTGGCCTATCCGGATCGGAACGGAGAAGAGGATCCGATCCGAACCACCTCCCACGCGAGTTCAGAAGCTCCGCTCCATCATCGTATGAAGAAGCACCGCTCCGTAGTACTACATGGCGACATGACTTGGAGACTGCGACCCGAACCGGGGTGCTACGAAGGAGACCAATCCGATCCGATCCAGCATCTTGTGAGGACTTCCGATCCGCTCCGAAGAAGCTTGCCATGAAGTGTAGACCCCGATCCGATCTGGAGCAGAGGAGAAGGCTTGTGCTGGAGAACCGAACCGATCCTGTGAAGAAGGAGCATTCCGATCCGAACCAAACTGATGATTAGGGGGAGATCCGAGTCGATCCGATGATGACCAATAACCCGGGATGCAAAGGTAGTCCAAATGGAAGTTAGAGCTCAGGATCCAGTTGGGAACCAATGAGTTCACTTCATGGTTGGGCTTTGCTGTGGGACGTGTGCTAAGGAGTTGTCGACGTTCATAACTTCGATTCACCACTAAAAATGGATGATGGGCTACTTATCAGTGCAGTAGAGTCACTATGACTCTAGGGGCAAGGTGATGGTAGAAAGACTATGTTATCAGTGCAGTAGAGTCATTTATGACTTCATGGGGCAAAGTGATGCGTAGTAAGACTATGAGCTAGTGCAGTGGGGTGATTGTGACTCCATGGGGCAGAGTGGACATAGTAAAGGATTAGTGAGGCTATGAGCCAGTGCAGTGGGGTCATTGCGACTCCATGGGGCAAAGTGGACAAAGAGAAGGATCAGTGGCTATGTATCAGTGCAGTGAAGCCATTTATGACTTCATGGGGCAAAGTGATCATAGCAAAGTATGTTGGGTGATCAAAGTGGTGAATATCGTATGCTTTACGCACTGAGTGAGAGATGTGAGGATGGTTGCTATGTTTGATTGTTTTCCATCACTATGACATGCACACCCCCACCCCTATTATCTTTACACTACATGTTATTGGCACCTTAGAGTGATGTACAGTATGTAGTGCTAACTCTTTGGTTGCAGGTCCAGGTTCAGCTATGTTTTAGTCTACCTGTTATTGTTCTGTTTAGATGCTTATCGCTCATACCAGGCTTTATGTCTGACCCAGAGTTTTATGCCTCTTTTTATTACTCTGGGTGCTCACACGAGCAGACTAGAGATAGGTTAGCTGGTGATGCGCGAGTAGCTGATTCGGAGGCGAGCAGGAGGCTTCCACGTATGATATATAGATATTCTCCCTTTGTCGTTGGTGGTCGCTACTTGGGCATTAGTAGTGTACCTTCTTTATCCTGCTTTTGCTTTTTGAGACAGTTTGAAAAGTTGTAATAATGTTAACTTTGGATCATAAGCTGTACTTGGATTTTCCGCTGCTATGTTAGTTGTTTTCAGCTTATGCACTGTCTCACCTGTTTTATGTCAAGTATGTTGTTATTATATTTTGTTCCATGCGCTGTGAGACATTCTACAGGTTCCTTGTTAGATCATTTCTTTCTTCCCCTTTTCTTCTGACGATCCGTTCCGTGCTAACCGGACATGTGTACAGCGCACTTTTGGAGTAAACGTCGGTTGGTGTGGGGCGGGCCGTCACAAATAAGCTATAAGCCAGTTTCTCAATCTTAGGATAATTTCGCTCAGCCCTAGTCAAATTTTTACTCACATGGTAGCCCGGTCGTTATACCCGTTCTTCCTCACGGACTAGGACCGAGCTGATCGCATGCGCGGATACTGCTAAATAAACGAATAAATCTTCATGGTCGATGGACTTAGAAAGAATAGGAGGTTTTTCAATATGGTCGAGCAGATTCTGGAAGGCTTCGACGCAGTCGGGTGTGCAGGCGAAGTTTCGCTTCCCCCTTTTCATTAATTCAAAAAAACGCAAGCACTTACCGGTTGCTTTCAAAATGAACCGACCTATCGCCGCTACCTTACCCGCTAAACTTTGGACATCCTTGATCCATCGAGGTTCCTGAATTCCTTTGAGGGCCGAAATTTGATCAGGATTGATTTCGATTCCGTGGGAACTTACAATAAAGCCCAGGATTTTGCCCGAGGCTACTCCAAAAGAACATTTTAAAGGATTCAGTGTCATGCTGTATTTCCGGAGAATGCCAAACATTCTCGAGAGATCATTCACATGCTCGAACGATTGCTTTGACTTTACTAACAAATCGTCCACGTATACCTCCATTGTTTTCCCTATCTGATCATGAAACATCCGGTTGACTAGCCTTTGATAGGTTGCCCCTGCGTTCTTCAGGCTGAAGTGCATTACCACATAATAGTATAGTCCAAGGTGGTGATAAAACTGGTATGTTTCTGGTTTGGGACGTGGATGGCAATCTGGTTGTATCCTGAGTATGCATCCATAAACGAAAGTAGCTCATCCTCGGCAGTCGAGTCGACCAATCGATCAATCGTAGGTAATGGGAAGTTGTCCTTAGGACAGGCTTTATTTAGGTCAGAAAAATCAATACAGGTTCTACACTTCCCATTAGCCTTCTTCACGAGTACCGGGTTGGCTATCCAGTTGGGATAGGTTGAATCCTGGATAAATCCGTTGGCTTGCAACATCCTGATTTCCTCCTTCAAGGTCCTTGACATTTCAGGATCCAGCGTTCGCCTTTTCTGTTTTATAGGAGTACATTTTGGGTCGATGCTAAGGGAATGAGTTATAATAGGTCGGAGGAATTCACTTAATTCCCTCGTCCGGTGGGAATCAAGATGGGATCCAATCTTTAGGACCTTGGTTGGATCATCCTTGTCGATTGGAACTTTTATGGTGACCTCATTTGGGGCCACCTTCCTGCACCCCGACTCATCATCATCTTGTGGGTCGATGTCTTCAACCTCACAAACAGACGGTCCTGATCGGGGTGTTCTATGTAATTTCTATGCTTCTTTCCCCTCCTCGGGGCCTTGCCACCACTGCTCGGCAACTCCTTCCATTCTGCCAAATAACATGCTCGACCTGTTACTTGGTCTCCTCGTACTGTCCCAATTCCACTATCAGTTGGGAACTTCAAAAGAAAACACCAGTAGGCGATACATGCCCGGAATACAGCCAGGGCGGGTCATCCCAATAAGGCATTGTAGTGCGAGTTGATATTCATCATAACAAACGGCAGAATTCTGACTCGTTGACGATCTCCTTCTCCCAATTCTACAGATAACATGACATGACTGATGGGTTCGGTGGAAGCACCACTGAAACCGCGTATCTGACCTTCATATGGCTCTAAGTCCTTTACTTCCAATTTCATTTGGTCGTAGGCCTATTTGAACAGGATGTTCACTGAGCTTCCATTTTCAACCAGGACCTTTCGGACCATGGCTGGGCCAATGATAGCTGTTATTAACAAAGGATCGACCGTCGGGACTTCTATGCTGACCGACTCCCGGTCGCGGAAGACGATATCATCGCCCATCATTCGTCTTATTTTAATGGGACTTGGAGCCTCATGGGGATTTGTTTCGTCGACATCGAGGTGTTTCGCGAAGTTGACGTATCGTTCCATGGTCCTGATACTGTGGCTTGCCGGATGCGGTCCTCCCACAATGGCATTGATGACAATACCCTTTCCTTTCTCCTGATGGGTGACGCGAGATGCAGCTTGATTCTGTTTGGGCATCGAAGTTCCTTGCCCCCTGTCCCCTAAGGTTGTCTTATACTCGTCAAGTTTTCCTTCTCGAATAACTTTTTCAACGAGTCCCTAAGATGTCGACATTCGTTGGTCGTATGTCCGTAAATATCATGGAATAAGTAATATTTCCCAGTCGCTCGTTCCTTCTCCGTGGGCTCTCGTGGGGGTGGTTTCTTATACTTCATCGCGTTGCAGGTGTCGAGATAGATATTCTCTAGTGTATCATTTAAGGCAGTATATGTATCAAATACCTGGAAATGGGGGCATTTCCGGGAGTTTCCTCTTGTCTCAAGCTCACATTTCTCTCCTTCAACCCCTCACTACTTCGTTTGCCGCAGTTTTCAACATTTACTTCTACTTTCCCCGAGTTATCCCCAGATTGTTTAACTGCGACATTGTTTTGGGTTGACAGAGTGTAAGTGTTTTTCGGACCATCCTCTTCTTCTAGCTGCGCATCTTCTTGCCTTAACCGGATGTAGGCCTTCTCATAAAAAGCCTCAATCGTGGTTGGTGGATTTCCGATTAAATATTTTCCGAACTCAGTCCGTTTGTCAATACCATCGACCATGGCCATCAAGACAGTTTCATGGTTGGGGTTGCTAACTTCATAGCAGCCCGATTGAATTGATTGAGATAATTCCTCAAGAATACACCTCTTCCCTGCTTAATGGCTGAAAGAGCCATGGCATGCTTTAATTTGGTCACATGAAGGCGGAACTGAGTCATGATTTTTTCACTCAGGTCTTTAAAGCTTGGAACTGACCTCGCGGACAAGCGAACAAACCACATGAGGGCAATTCTTCTTAAAAAGATTGGAAAAGCCTTGCACTTAATTGTGTCAGGGGCCACTGCCACTTCCATGTGCCAAGAGTTTCTCATCAGATGCTGCTGTGGGCCTGAAGTTCCATTGTACTGATTCATCTGAGGCATATCAAAACTTCTGGGGAACTCCTCTTGCAAAACATCGTTAGTGAATGGTGTATGACTTCGGTCAATTCCCCAATCTTCATTCCTATGCCCACGACTGTCATTCATAATCTGCCGTACCATGACAGCCAGATTTGGTGGAACGACCGTGTCTGGGTCGGTTTCTTCAACAGACTGACTTCTTCTGGACCCTTCACCTGGAAATGCCGTTCGGGCATTCCTCCTTCCCCTTCGGTTTTCTCGGTCAATCACAAGATTTCGAGGGGGATGAATGGGTACCTGTTCTCTCCGAGCAGCATTTTGGTTCATAGGAGGGGATGCCTCTCGATTCCGCGGAGCTATAGGATCAAAAATTTCCTCCTCGACCAGGTCAGCTTGCTCTTGATTGCGTTCACCTGGTGGGCGTTGATGTCTCTCAAGACGGAGTTGTCGGACATTTTCAGCTCTCCCTAACGGGCGTCGAGACTGACGCGGGTCTCTGCCTTCCCCTGATGAGAAGGAGCTTTCCGACACTTGATCCAATTGAGGAGGAGGGAGTTGATGGTCCCGGGCCTCTTAGTCTTGACTTATGAATTCCTTCCATTGTCTCGCCATGTGAGTCATGTTCTGTCGCATCGCGACATTCTCTTGAGCATGGACTTTTAAGGCATCAGTAGTTTCTTTATGTCGATCTACCATAGCCATAAACTCGTCCCGGGTGGAGAAAGCAGAAGATGGGGCTGAGTCTCTCCTGGAAGGTAATGCAGGCTGATCCGGAACAGTTTCAGGGATGGTCGACCCGCCGGCTGCTTCTGCAGATGTTCCTACCTACGGATTTTTTCCAATATTGCGGACTGATTTTCCAGCCATTTCTAGATTAATGTGGTAATGAAATTAAAATTTTCGTCTCGGACTTGGTGATCCGAAAGTCGGGCGAAAATCTAAATTGATCTAAGAAAGTCAGTTTCTCATTGAAAGCACCAAAATGTTGACACCAAAAATTGGCACAACACTCAAAGAGTAGAATTGTGTAGAGAATAAATGAAAATTAACAATTATAAGAAAAATGCTAAAAATGGAAGAGATCACACACAAGTTTATAGTGGTTCGGCGTTAATGAGCCTACATCCACTATATAATCTTAATATATTGATTCAGGCAATAATTAGAGTGATTACAACAAGGAAATGAAGGAATTAGAAATACACAGTAAACATGAATTTGTTCTAGTGGCAATTCCCCCTCCTCTTTTTCATCCTCCCTTCCTGAACTGAAAATGGGGTATTTATAAGTGGTTCAATACTCGGCCGTCTTCAACACGTGCCATCAGATCCAAAAGAATAGTTGTGGTTGAATGAGTCATTATTCGCTGAAGAATGGGTATCGTATTTTAAACCATCGGTGTGAGCTGGCACTTGATTTATCTGCCTTGGGTAATTCGAACGAAAAAGATCTGGAATGAGCTAGTCTTTAGGCTAGCTTTTCGGGCTTCAACTGTACACACCATAGCTGATCATATTTGGTCGTATCGGGCTCCTTCTGGGCTGTGCCTAATGAGGGAAATGAACTGAGATGTCAGGCATTATTGATTTACCCAACACGAATACTTCAGATGTGAATCTGCTATATTATTATGCCTTGATGGGCGGTCCGAAAGGCCCATCAACACTTAACGTACTATTCATAATTTATTTTCCATTAACATTAACATTGACCTCTCTTATGATCTGTTAGATCTCTTCATCGGTAAGCATCTCTCTAATATTGATCATCATATACATGAGTTCCATTGGAGAAACAAAGTGATCTTTCAGCTGCTCCTTGCAATTCATGTCCTTCATTCTCTAAACCATGAGATTGAGAACCTTTGGTAAATGAAGTGTAATGTTACAGTGTGCATGAACCTCATCTAGCATTTCTGGTTTTCCTTCAATTGGGGTTTGGCCATGAATGCCCATCTTCTTCGTAGCTCTTCTATCATGCAACCACTATCTTTTACAAACAAATTATAGGCCTCCTTAAGCCCAAATATCCGCTTCATAGTGAGCTAACCAATCGTGGTCAGACAGTTTATAGCATGAAACTGAAAGGAGGTCAACTATGGAAAAAAGTATAAACAAACTTATGACAATAAATTTTGTTTAACGTATATAATTCAGTACCCTAGAGAATAAAGGGTCGCTAGGCACCATTGACCGGTTGATTCCAATTCACATAAATTGGTGTACATTCCTTCATGAAATCTTCGATTGAGAAATTTTGAGTAATTATGAAATATAGAACGAAATTTGGTCATTGCGACATTAACATTTTGCATCAACAGTAAGAATTAAATATTTTCAATGGAAGTTAAAGATAAATGTCAATATTACCACAACGGACAATGGAGTAACTAGTAGTAACGACTTGAGGAAACCAACATATAGTAATATTTTGATATTTCAAGGATTATATTGCATTTAAACTTAAAATTTAGGATGATGTATCACTAATTTCAACCATTAAAGCATACATTGTGAAACTATATATCTGAACTATATCAAACCAATTAAGCCAAATAGTATTTTATTTTAGAAACCATCAATTCAATCAATTTCCAAAGATCATTATATATTTGGAGATACATTAAAAACTGATAAACACCATTTTGATATAACCATTCAGATAACTAAATATGGATAAACACAATAAAAAAATTATTGTTTTCGCAGTTAGCCAATAAAATACTTTCTTTAACCACTACAAAGATATTGCACTATAAATGGTCATAATAAAAACTACAATTTTATATTAGATCAGTTACCTAAAAACCAAAAATATAGTGTTATTCACATGTTCCCTACTAATTTCATTCATTGTAATTTCCCTCCTTTTTCAATTGTTCTTTTTTTGAATCTTTGACTTATCCACAATAATAATTAAAAACATGCCTGAGGATAAAACTACATTTGCTTGGCTGAAATGAGTAAACAGGATTTGCTATCACTCTCTTGTTCAACTGATCTTTGTATTAAATGGGTATAGCAACAAACTTAGCACATGATATAATATAAGCATGTAGAATGAGTGGTCATTCATCGTACTGTATACTATAAAGTTATAGTGATGAATCAGAAGTGGAATTACATGAGTATGTTCGATATACTAAAATAATGCATAAATTCATGTTAACAGAGAATGTACCCCAATTGAAATTAAAATGCAGCATACATATCAATGTCTCAATAAAACGTAAGTTGATCCATTTTAATCATTGTCCTTTTCTCCTATCTTGCCCATACTTGTGACTTAATCAGACAAATTTCCAGGACCTACAATCGTGATTATTAAAATAAAATAATTCGCCCAATCACATGAGTAAGTGAAGGCTAGTTGACGCTGTCGTTAGAATTCCTCAAATATTCAAACATAATGTCTCCCCACTATGTTATTGGTAAAGTAAATCCAATATTTATATCTTATATAATTAATGTCAACACATAAACAATTCAACAAAGGGAAGACCGGTTAAAACATTTTGAATATATTGTAGCAGGTCATGGAACATCTCATTAGAATGAAGACATCAACCCGTACATTGTTAGGTTAATTAAAATTGCATTATGAATCAAATCAGATTTGATTTGATTAAGCTAATAATTAAAAGTGATAGAGTTGTTTTAATTACAAACATATAGTGCAATCCTTAATGAAGGTGGTATGACATCATCAATAAGATATTTCTTTCGATCTTAAAATGTGGTTATATTACTTTTGATCAACAATTTAAAAAGGTTTACAGTAGGGAAGTTGGAATAATAAGTTTTGATAACTATCAACGAAAAATGAAAATAATGAAAGATTTTATTTCAAACAAATAGGATTTTCAATTATATATATATATATATATATATATGTGTGTGTGCGTGTGTGTGTGTATGTGTGTGTGTGCGCCATTATAGAAAAGAGTACGAAAAACCTTTCTAACTTTTTTAGATTATATCAAAATGATGTCAAATTTAGTGGATTAGCTTCAATTTAAGGTTAAGAATTTTGGATATCAATATAACCTACATTGTTTTTTTGGTTGACTTTTGAAGTCTAGAGGAACACGAAAACTTAAAGATCTAATAGATGGATTTTTAGTCTAATGGAAACGATAAGGAAGACCCAACTGACTTTAGCTAGCAGTAAAGAATAATGGATTGTAAAGGAATAAACCAAAACATTTCAAATAAGACATTATATGTAGAGTTAGTAGAAGAGTACATTCTAGGCCGATGAACTTTGGAAATAAGGAAAATGATTTTTTGATAAAACTCAACAAATGACCTCAACTACAGTAAAATGAATAGTATATTAGCTAATGGAGCTTATCAATAATGAAAAGTGAATGTTCAAATTTGATTTAGGGTTAGAGGATAAATTGATGATCTGAAAGATAAAACGAAATGGTAAAATATACTATAAGTTGTACAAAACCATACAGATTGTGTTAGTAAACAAACTAAGGAAATATAAACTTTCTTTACTAGTTGTTGATATTTATACTAAAATTAATTTTAATTATTAAAGCTTAGCAATTATTACTTGAAAATAACTAATTAAAGAATAATTTTAAAAGAAAATGATGTCATTAGCTACTCAAACGTAATGCTCATGTTTTTCAAAAAATTAGTATCAGTAAGTTCAAATCTGGTATACAAATTAATAGTAATGCCAATTTACATTCAATTTTACCTGTAAAGCATGAGAGTTAAGATCTAAAAGTGGAAAATAAACCTTTCTTAATCCTACAGGGAAATAGGATGGTGGACTAAGTTCCAACCAAAGTAGAGAAATTTTATCTACAATTTTGAATTTTGAGTAAGAAAGCAATAATAGAAATAGACACACGTTCATTGCCTTTCTTTCAATCAAACTATCTTCTATATACTTTATTTCCTTTATTTATTTGGAAAAAACATACGGATATTATTCATTTGAAAATATCACTGCCATGATACTAAATCCAATGTAGATATAAAAGGTAATTGTTTATGGACAAAGCTGGAACAAAAGTAAAAGATACGAATTATGGAAAAAAAACATAACAAAATTAATAAGTAAACATATCCATATCAAACACACTCAAATTCTCAGGACCTGACTAATTCCATCACTAATTCCTCTGGATCGTCGCCAACTTCCATTGACACTATGATTTTCGCCATCGAAGTCACCCCAGTAAATATTTTCAATACAAAAATTTGAACAACCCAATTCCTATGTTTACCTACATCAATACCCAAATCAATGATGGACTTGTCCTTAGTAATGAAAAATAAAAAAACAAAGTAACATGATAGTCTTAACTTGTAAAAACGGGATATTCGCATGGCCTACTTAACACATGTGTGTGTATGAGTGAGAAATGTAGAAGGAAAACATCTTCAAATAGACAACAATTGCAGATGTAATTTACTTTTTACAATATATGAAATTTTGAATTCCATATTTATACATTAAATATAGCATTGAATCATGATCATTTAATCAGTATGAAACTGTAAATATACTAAGTACGAATATTTTAAGTTCTAAAACAGTAATAAATAACCATGTGTAAATCTCCAAGTAATATTATACAATATAGCATAAATTTTATCAAAATATTTAGGAATCTTTTCGATTGAAATTTGATGTAAAACTGGGGTGATATGCTTTCTTTTCTCCAAGTTTTGTACTTAAAAACATAATATATCCTAATGCTCTTAGAAGTTAGAACCATAAATTGTGTAAAGAAGAAACAATGTGCCACTAATTCAAAATTGTATTTTTTTTCATTTCCCACCCCCCACCCCCCCCACCCCCGCCGCCTTTTTGAAAGTTGGCCTTTTTAATGTTTATTTCGAGCACTTTTCAATAATAAGAACTAAGGGAAAGAGGAAGAAAATTAATAGGTAAAAAAGAAGCTCTTTGCATGATGAATTGAAAGAAATTCATGTTGCTTTGCAAAAGTAAATAAATTAGAGCGCAAAACTATATAACGCACAATTTCTTACAAGAATGTCATTGAAAATGTGGATACGGTCGATCTTTCATTTTAAAAATTGCGATAGCCGTTATGCATTGGGAGTAGACATCGATTTTAGCCATCCATATATTTATAATTCCACTTCAGAGTAACATTGCCTGAAATGTATTATGCAATATGTTCGGTAAATTTTATGGATATAATAACATGAACAATACATCAAAAGACAAACATTAATTATTGGTTATAAATTACAATGACAAATGTAACAACTATGTTATAATTTGCATTATAAAGTAGGAGCATAAACAATTGAGGAATTACAAACTATTATGTTATGGCTGCAACCATAAAGCAAGTTTGTGACACGGACCTGCAAGGATATCACTCTCAGCCACAAGTTTTTAATATCCATAGTTATACAACATGTTAATTTATGAAATCCAAATAAATAATATGTGGTTAATTGTCTAACTGAACTATGGAGCTAAACATTTTTAGACATATGTAGTTAAGCCTTTTTATTAAAAAGAAAAATCTTAATTTGATAAAACATACATGCCAGCAAAATTTAATATCAGTGCATTGACCCTACGATTGGTTGAATCAAATTAGTTTCTTTACACCCTCACCGACTAATCATGTTCTCTATTTAGTTTAAGCTAACCATGCTTGGTGATATTATGCCAGAATAACATATGTTTTTAAATGCTACAGTTAGAAATTTATGATAAAACAGGAAATCAGTTAATACATGCTAAGTTATCTTGCAAAAGGAAACTAGAATTTATTACATATGTCAAATATTATTTTCTTTCACCCTTACTCTTGCTTTCTCATTATCGATTAAACACAAAAAAGGAAATTGGATTTAGTTCCTTAACCTATTTGTCCAATCTAGTAATGAGAACCAAATTCTGTAAGTAGAGGTCGATCCGTTACCCATCAGTGAGTCTTAGATTAATATGTTGAAGGCGAAGTAAAAAAATTTAAAGTTGGGAAAACCATATAATCCTAGTGTATAGAACACCATCAAAAAGCATAACATATTTGGTACCATTTTAATTAACATATTACAATTTGGTAAAATGCCAATGATTTACCTTGTTTTTTAGTGACCTACAATTTGGTATAAAAAGCATATAGTTTAGATTGGAGTGAACCATATTAAACTAATGTCTAAAATAAACATAATAAACTCCTGTAAAAACATGACATTTTTTAATTTATTATAAAAAATTATAGCTAACCAATGGATATTAGGGAATGCGGAATGCGGATCTTAAGGCAAAACTAACACAATAGGGGGTGAATAGTGTTTTCAAGGAATTTAAGAAAATCTGAAACTTATATGATCTACTATATGAATCACAGACCACAGAGATGATCACAAACACTAAATCATACACAAACACAAAGATAAACAAAAATAAAATGTAGAATATGAAAGAACACACCGGATTTTATACTGGTTCGGATTACTCCTACGTTCAGTTCCACCAAGGCTGAATTGCGCAGAGTTTTATTACTATATCAATATCCAAGTACAATCCCCTTTATTTCACGGCTACAAGATTAACACCGCTCCATATACCCTTGATTTCACGGCTATAAGGTGAACACCGATTCCACACCCTTGATTTCACGACTACAAGGTTAACACCAATTCCTTTCCTTGATTTCAAGGCTACAAGGAACACAACCTTTCCCAAACAATCCAAAATGATTACAATAGCCCTATAACTCTTCGATAGCACTTAAATTCACAGAGTAATGAATATAGAGTGAGAAGAGAAGAAGTTTTATGAAATTAGAATAGAAATCGGCAGAGTAGAAGTGTAGAAATCAATAAAATATGAAATAATAATGGAGGTACGAAAATGAGTGAAGATGGGGAAGAAGAATGGTTAAAAAATTCGAACTCAACCCCCATTTATAAGATTTGAAAGTTTGCTACGCTTCTGGAACGTTACAAATAGTGAAAAGACACTTCCTTTTAAAATTGAAAAAGTGACAGTTGTATGTCGACATATACTATTATGTATGTCGACATAGCCTATGTATAAAATATTTTAAAACTATTTTTCAAGTGTTTAATTGTATATATTATTCTGGAAATTCTTGAATTAAAACATGGTGATATAATTGAGTATTATAAAGTATAAAATCATATGAAAACATAAATATAAATTATATAAACATATTTATAAAATTATAAAGTTTAATACTATATAAATATAAAATTATACAAGTATATAACTACACAAATATATATAAACTTACAAACTTTAAAACTTAAGTTTGAAATCAAAAGTAAGATAGAAAAAACTAATTAAAATTAGAATTTGAATTTTGAAAAACAGATTTTGAAAATTAAAATTTGAAAAACAAAATTTGAATTTGAACCTGGAGTGTTATTCAGAGTCTTACAGATAAGCTAGACTCTTTTACTATATTTATCTTGAACTCTTGATATCTTGAATACTCATGAGTCTTGAATCTTCTATGAATTCTAAATCTCTTGAATCTCTAAAACTGTACAGTGTTCAGTATTAATTCCCGTATACAAATCCTGCTAATACGTATATATATATATATATATTCTAGTTAGAGATGTTAGTATGTATTTTATAATCGATTAATATTTAAATAAGGTTGTTGTCATCAAAACTCCATTCTCCAACAATGGAATGATATTGTCAAAATTTAGTAGATGGATTCAATTTACTAAGTAAAACAAACAACGTTGATCAAACAGCTGAAAACGAATGTATTTTTTTAGACTTACAAATGTGAAAAAAAATCAAATTAAACTTAAAACTAAAATTTATTCCTTTAGTCTATAATACCTGCCCAAATTATTTCAAGAAAACAATTAACCTAAACCAATGCATTCAAAGAATATATCACTGTATTGCTTGAACTGAGAAATGAAATCAAATTTGGTATGAAATTATCGTTTTAGTAATAAAACTTTAATTTACTAGATTGTGTATTCTACAGTGAAGCCAATAAAATGAATTATAACAAACAAAATGTCAAAATAATATCAGAAGTAGCTTAAAATAATCAGTACGTGTTAAAATAATAATAAAGTCTGAACTGATCGAAATATAATTGACATGGCCATTTGTTTGATTAATTTTTTAATAGGGTAGAATTTTATTTTTCCATTTCGTAATTAAAATTAATAATGCAACTCAGAAAATAAGTCATTTCTCAAAATGAGGAAAAAAAGTCAAGATTGTTTGATAATGATGGATTAGTGATAACTATTTAGGTAGGCAAACCTTAAATATATGCTTGAAGAGAAACATCTATAAAAAAGCATTCCTTTATGACGACCTGAAATAAACTTATCATGGATTGGTTGATCGATAATTTTATAATTCACATAGATTGATGCATAAATAATAATTTTTCATCCATACCATACATAGAAAGTAAAACATCGTCAGTAAGACAAGGAGCATATCATTATTTATGGAAGTTGAAAAGGTGAGATGCTAAAAATATTTCATGTTTTCACTTGATAACATGACATCATAAAGATGGAGAAAAGATGACTGAAATTGTAGAAAACATGATATGATGCAACAATAACACACTACACTATTAAATTTTTGTATAAATTAGTTAAAATTACATAAATCACGACATCAAAGTAGAAAAATAATATCATAGTATAATTTACCCATCCCTGGTGGGTTGATAATCATAAATTATTATTAACATAGGACAAAAATAATAATTCCCTTAGCAATTACGAATTCTGAACTAGTTGAAATCAACTCTTTTGGATCCGAATTTACTTGGAATAACTCCAAAAGAGATGGAATTAGGACCTTTTCTAAAATTGATCACTCTCTTTGTAACCTGTTAGCTCTTAACACGTGGCCTTGCCTTACTACCGAAATAGCGGTTCCTGTCCTCTCTGACGATGCACCGCAAGTTTTACATTTGAATGAAAACACCATAGTTAGGATGCCTACTTTTAGATTCTTTGATATTTTGGGCAAAGAGCCGGGTTTTTTGGATTTATTGACAGTTTCTTGGAATACACAAAGCTTCGGTAACCCAATGTACGTTCTTTTTAAGAAACTTAAAGCTCTTAAAAATGTTTTGAAAGACTGGTTGTAACACCCCACGTCCATTAATGTCACTCACAAAGGGAATGCATTAACTTCCATGGAGGTCATAAGTGAATATAGAACAGAGAAATTACAACAAGACAGATAATAAATAGCACTTGGAAATCTAAAACTTCATTTTATTGCAGCGGAAATTAAATATGTCTGTTACATCATAAAACCTTAAATCATAACCAAGTACAACATCCGTCTCCACAAAAACAAAATACATAATCCCATTACAATAAATAGCCATTAAAAAGAAAGATAACAAGCTGGACTTTACTTCTGCAGTCCAAGCTCTCCAAGAGATAAGCGATCCAATTAGACTCCACTAGAACTTGGCCCAACCTGAGGACCTGAAGGGGGGAAAAGATGGAAAAGAGGGGGTCAGACATAAAGTCTGGCGAGTATGATAATTCTACAATACTATTATCAAAATAACTAGACTAAGGCAAAAGCTGGAAAACAAGGAAATGTCTATGAAAGAGCAGATTAAGGACATAGACAATCGCTAAAGGCAACGTTATAGGCGCTCCAAAATACTAAAGGATAAACACTATACTGCACCACACCAGTCACCCTAAAGATTGATCCCACTTAGCTTCACTTAGAAACTTTCTTAATGGCTTTACGTACTCCTAGCTGACTACATAGGTGCCGCCTGCCCCTATCTCCACTAGGTGTACCCCACTTTCCCTTTTTCGATCGTCTCCCTACTCGTAGATACCCATGCTGGCCCCACAGTGGGGTGTATCATTCCCCTAAAGTGGCAACCCGATATTACGGAGATGCACGGCTTATACCTACACGATGGAACAACGTCTTACCTACCAGCCCGGGTCCACACACGCAAATGAAACCCGTTGGACTTGCGTTGCCACCGCTCCCTGTTTTGGCCTCTTATAGTCAGACCCAGTATGCATGTCCCGTCCTCGACTTGGGTCGAGCCCACAAAGATACGTTTTGGGATACTGGTTGAAATGGGCCCCCATTATTTCCCACAAGCATTCCACCTAAGCTTGTCCCATTAGTCCACCCACTTAACCCACTTAGTCATGTTCATTTACATGTGTATTTGGTTAAGTCTAATCATATTTTAAATGCCTCTAAAGGCAACCACTAGATTCCTCATGCCACCCAAGGCACCTACTTAACCCCCATGTCCCACCTTACATGATTATCTGGCTAAGTATTTCTTAATTCATTAAGGCCATAACCTCATAAAGACCTCTCACATTAGACTGGCATTTATGGCAGCTGGATTTGCCGGGCGGGTCCGGGAAGTCTTACACCATAAAATAGTCTAACCTCGTGTCTTTACAACTGTTATGCTTTAGTTTGGGCCTAGGACTTCTCACATTGGGATGACATTTGTGACTACTGGATTTGCCGGGCGGGTCCGGGCAGGTTTACGTCACAAACGGGTCCAACCTCGTGTCCTAAGCATTGATTATTATTAATAATCCACTTTCCCCAATTTTAATAATTCCCTACTTGAATTATTAATTAATTCCAAATTCAACAATGTCCATAATTGACTCAATTATGGACATCCATTCAAGGCGTGCAAAATCATACAAAATTGCACCCAATTTATTAATTCCTAATATCACCCCTACCCCACATTTGAACGTTTATTCGCAAAATATATATATTAGACTCGAATAGTCTAACTCCTAGCATAAAAGAGATTATCACAATAACAACATGTATATATGACTAAATGAATCATAATAAGGGGTGAAACTTGCATATGTACAACTTGCATAGGATTATACATGTCATGGATCTAAAGATGTCAACTTGTTCATAATTCACATAATATGATCTCAATCAAATTCCATAAACTTGTATAGGACATGTGTGAATCAACATCATTAACAATATGGTTTTATATGGGTACACCTAACTCAATAGGCAAATTCCCAAAAATCAAAATTCATTTAATCATAGATTCATGTATATGGGTACACCTAACTTAATAGGCAAATTCCCATATTCAAGATCCAACTAATTTGTAGATTCATGTATATGGGTACACCTAAATCAATAGGCAAATTCCCATAATCAAGATCTATTATATAAAAAAAAACATAAACTTTAAACATGATCCAATTCGCATAAATAATAACATCATGATTTTACAACTTGTACGATTCAACACAACTTAACATGATATCATTATCATATAACATATGGATTTCAACATATGTGTTAACATGAGATCTACAACATATATAAGATTTATGACGTAACATAGCATGATTTACACATAGCATAGCATGATAGCATAACATAGCATAGCATGATTTTCATCATAGCATGGCATAGCATAGGAGAATTTACAACATATAATTTACAACATATGACAACATAATAACATAACAAGAGATCCACAATATAGAATTTACAATTACAATTCACATCACTTTCTTGTGATCCATTCATAACTTAATCGAATTATTTTATAATAATATTGTGAGATTCATCATACTCACAATTTAAAGAAGAGAAATAGAAAGAGTCTTTGATTTAATTTGTTTGTTGAGTAGATTTAGTTGTAGGCTAGGCTTTCTCCTTCTTCTTTAGTTTGTGACGGCTACGCTGAACTCCATGGCAACGGCATGTCGGTAGCTCTCCAATTTTTCAAGTGATTTAGGGTTAGAGTCTACCCACTTATTTATAGATGTTAGGATGCATTTAGGCCATTAGATTTACCCTAGAATAGATTAGAGCCATTAGATTCCGTCCAGCCCTCAAAACACAGCCCAAAAACCCAACCAGATGCACCCAGGTCACCTGGGCTCGACCAGGGAGGTCGACACCCAGGTCGACTCTAGTGTCGACCTGGCCCCCCCAGGTCGACTCCCAAGTAGACCCCCAGGTCGACCTGGTCTGGGCGGGAGTTTTCCCGCCTGCCTCCATTTCTGTGTTTTTGAAATCTGTTTTAAAATTTGAATTTTTCGTGAAACTTCTCGAGGCCATATCACGGTCATACGAACTCCGATTTACAAAATTTCGGACTCTATTTCGCGTATTTTTCCGAGACGAACACAATGGCGCAGCCCGTTTCCCAATATTCTTATATTTGAAATTAATTATTCTTTCATTTGTGAATATTAGTATTAACTGATTTACGGGTTGTTACATTCTCCCCTCCTTAAAGGATTTCGACCCCGAAATCTTCAAGTCAAGAAGAATGTTTAACCTAACATCCAATCAACTATCTACTCAATCATCAATAACTGGCATCCACTGTCCTTATAGACTTCTAATGCTTTTATGTTTAAATGCATAGTGTGTGTATATGTCCGTATCTGATGCAAAATCAGGCGGTCCACTGATTCAGTTGACCTCCTTGATGCAATTCATGATAGTGCCATGCATCCATTATGTATGCAAAAGATCCTAATTGCTTACATACTACTTCTATATGCGTGCACATCCATTCAACCGAATGCAGCATCTATATGATGGTACAACCATTATACATCCATTATACTAAATACATTCATTTATGCAATATGCAATATGTAGTGATTGAGCCGATCTAGTGCCTAAAGTGTGTGTATATATGCATCCACGAGCAACCACTAGCAAACACTTGCATCCATTTTGCATCCATCATACATAATATGTCTCAAACACATGTTTCAACCATAGGATTATCCTAACAAAAGGTCAAAGATACTAACGAGAGGATATACTAAAGATAAGATAAGATAAGCTAAGCGATAATGGAGAAATTAAAAGACATACCCTCAAAAAGAAAAGGGTACAACGAACGCATCTTCTCTTCTGTCTCCCAAGTAGCGTTGCTCTCATCATCTCCCCATTGCACTTTAACTAGTCTGACCTCTCGATTCCTCAACTTTTTGATCTTCGACCCAAGAATGCATGTAGGAGCTCGTCTAATTGTTGCATCACGCTCTATTTCCACCTCTTTAAGCAAGCTCGGCTCTACCACCTCCGCGGTCTTGTGCAAACACTTCCTCAAATGTGATACATGGAATACGTCGTGTACTCCACTAAGTTTCTCAGGCAACTCCACCCTATATGCCATCTTCCCAATCCTGTCTTTTATAGGAAACGGCCCTACAAACCTTGGCGCTAATTTCCCAATGGACCCAAAGCGAACAACATTCCGTAACGGAGATACTTTGATAAAAACCATGTCGCCAATGTCAAACTCAAGATCTGTCCTCCACTTATCAGCATACGATTTCTGCCTATCTTGTGCTGCTTTCATCCTCCTTCGAATCAAATCAATCTTCTCCGAGGTTTCCCTAACCATATCGGGCCCAAGTAGGATTTTATCGGTAGATTCCCACCAACATGTAGGCGAACGGCAAGGCCTTCCATAAAGAGCTTCGAAAGGTGCCATGCCAATACTAGACTGAAAGCTATTATTATATGCGAATTCTACCAATGGAAGGTGCTCTTCCCATGTACCCCCAAAGTCTAGGATACAAAGCCTTAAAAGATCCTCTAGAATACGATTCACCCTCTCGATCTGGCCGTCCGTCTGAGGATGATATGCGGTGCTCAAACATAGCTGAGTCCCTACCGCCTCTTGTAAACTCTTCCAAAATTCGCTAGTGAAGATGGGATCATGGTTGCTTACTATACTAGAAGGAATACCGTGCAAACGAACTATCTCTTTAATGTATACAGATGCCAACCACGGAGCAGTCCTCTTACTTTTCACGGGAATAAAATGGGTGCTCTTAGTAATTCTATCTACTATAACCCAAATCCCCGTATTACCCTTCCTTGATCTTGGTAATCCATCCACAAAATCCATTGAGACGCTTTCCCATTTCCATAGTGGAACTTCCAATGGGTGAAGCAACCCACCGGGTTTCTTTTGTTCCGCTTTTACTCGTTGGCACACCAAGCATCTAGCGGCGTACTCGGCCACATCCTTTTTCATACCGGCCCAAAAGAAAACCCGCTTCATATCTTTGTACATCTTGTCTCCGCCGGGATGAATGGTCATCTTTGAGCGATGAGCATCATCAAGAATGGCCTTCCTTAAGTCTTCGTCTTGTGGTACACGAAGTCTATTATCCCTTCGTAACCAACCCTTATCGTCTAGGCTATACCTACGAAGATGGCTAGACGATTCCCCTCCTTTGAGCTTTTCTACTATCTCAACCAACTGTGGGTCGTCTTGCTGTGCCTCACCAACTCGTCCTAGAAGTGTAGGTCTAACCTCCAAGGATGCTAACAAACCAGGTACTAGGTCAACGGAGGGTCTAAAGTCAAACATGGAGATGAATTCTAAGCTTCGTCGTTCAACAAACAACGGACTCAAGGACAACCTTTTCCTACTTAAGGCATCTGCTACCACGTTACCCTTGCCCGGGGTATATGCTATTTCAAAATCGTAGGAGGCTAAGAATTCCATCCACCGTTGCTGCCTTAAATTCAAATCCTTCTGAGAGAATAAGTATTTTAATGATTTGTGGTCAGTGAACAGTTCGAATTTCTCACCAAGAAGATAGTGACGCCAAGACTTAAGCGCGAAAACAATTGCGGCTAACTCAAGGTCATGCGTAGGGTAATTCTTTTCATGAACCCTCAACTGCCTTCCACCATAGGCTATTACTCTTCCCTCTTGCATGAGGACCGCGCCAAGTCCCGTCCCACAAGCATCAGTATAGACGGTAAACGGCTTATTCCTGTCTGGCAGCACTAAGACTGGGGCTGAAGTTAAGGCTCTCTTTAAACGTTGGAACGCATCATTGCAATCTTCGTCCCATGTAAAAACCAGGTTCTTCTTCGTTAACCGTGTTAATGGAGCTGATATTTTTGCGAAGTCTTTGATAAACTTCCTATAATAGCCAGCCAACCCCAAGAAACTTCTTACTTCGGTTACATTTTTAGGGATCTTCCAATCTTGGATGGCCACCACCTTTGCGGGATCCACTGCTATCCCTTCCTTGGAAACCACGTGCCCTAAGAACCGTACTTCTTTCCTCCAGAAGTGACACTTAGAAAATTTTGCCTTAAGGTTATGCGCTCGAAGGGTTTCCAACACTTCCCTAAGATGTAGGGCATGCTCTTCTTTGTTCTTAGAAAAGACTAAGATGTCATCCACAAAGACTACCACGAATTTGTTAAGGTACTCCCTAAACACCCTACTCATCAAATCAACAAAATATGCGGGGGCGTTTGTCAAACCAAAGGGCATCACTAGCCATTCATAAAATCCGTCAGGAGTCCTAAAAGCAGTCTTATCTATACTATCCTCAGCCACTCTCAGTTGATGAAAGCCAGTGGCTAAGTCCAACTGCGAAACCACTGAGGCGCCAACTAGCCGATCAAAGAGATCGTCAATCCTCGGCAGTGGGTGTCGGTTCTTTTTAGTAAGCTTGTTTAGTTCTCTATAGTCCACACAAAGTCTAAGGGACCCATCCGCCTTTGTGGCGAATACTACTGGAGCACCCCACTCCGATATACTACGTCTTATGAACCCCTTCTCAAGCAACTCCTTCACTTGCTTATTGAGTTCCCTCCTTTCACGAGGAACCATGTGGCGCACTGGCAAAGATACGGGTTTAGCATTATCCACAAGATAAATTCGAAAGTCTATCTCCCGCTTTGGAGGTAAGCCCTTCACCTCCTCAAACACATCCGGATATTCCCGGACCACCTCTACCGATCGCAGATTCTCTACAGACGCGTCAAGCGATTCAAGATAACTTAGCATAACGGAATTTATGGGATTACAAAAGTTGTCGAGAGCATTACCAAGGCGAGTCACAAGCCTAACTACTCTCCTTTCACAATCAAGAATGGCCCCATTTCTAGATAACCAATCCATTCCTAAAATTAGCCCATAGCCCGTGAAGCCCAATACATAAGCATCACATCTAAATTCAAAGCTAAGTATAGAGATTTTCAAATCCAAACATATCATGGTCAAATGAGCCGAACCCCCAATTGGATTTGAAACAACCAAGGGATCCTCTACTAAACTGGTGTTCAAGTGCAGTAATTCAACTAAAGATGCAGAGATAAACGAATGAGATGCGCCAGAATCGAATAAGGTACGGAAAGGATGATCAAACAGAAAAACTAAGCTTTCAACAGAAATTGTTCTACCTCTTTCTTGCAGCGATGGGGCCGCAATAGCCTGAACTTGCCCCCTTGCCTGCCCTGGTGCCATAAGATCCTGCACCTGTCCTCCCGAGGTAGACCCTGCCCTCTGCCCCTTCTTTGGGCAGTCCTTCACCAAATGTCCTGCATCTCCACAATGAAAACAACCAGTCTTCTTTTTCTTTCTACAATCTTTGCTGAGATGGCCAGGTGTCCCACAATTAAAGCATCTCTTCTTCCCTTTGCCATTATTGTTTTTACCACCCTTCTTATTTTGCTGTTGGGGTTTCTTCTGATCCCCTTTCTTTTCAACTGCCTTATCCTCATGCATAAGTGCCATTTCTACTAGCCTTTCAAAGGTGGCTCCCATAGGGATGTGGGTCATAGCCAACCCTTGCAATGGTTCATTCAAGCCTCTAACAAACCTTAAAGCTTTCTTCTCTGGCGTGTTCACCAACTCCAAGCCAAACCTTGCTAATTGATTAAATTTATTGACATATTCCTTCACTGATAAGCTCCCTTGCTTTAATGTCAGGAATTTTTCCATATTTAAATTCTCCTCTGCCCTTGAAAGAAACTTTGCCTCAAACCTTCGTCTGAAATCCGCCCATGAATCAACTGGACGTTCCCCGTTAGTGACCTCCCACCAAAATGAGGCCTCTTCCTTCATTAACCAAGCAGCTAAACGGACTTTCCTCCCATCTTCCACTTCAAAGATATCCAACAATTCCTCAGTATCCTTAAGCCAGTCTCTGGCCTCCACAAACGTCTCAGTCCCTTGAAAAGTTTTTCCTTCCATAGCCTTAAATTCCTTGCACGTCTTTGCAAAAGTGTCAACACGAGGAGGAGGAGGAATGGGTGCAACTGGGGGTGGAGGAGCATCTGCTGGGCCTGCAGTGGTGGCCCTAGCCTCCAAATATCTCCTAAACCACCCTGGAACCGCCACACCTTCTGGGAGATTAAGATCTTCAGCCATGCTGAAACGAAAAAGGAAAGATTCAAAATGGAGAATTCGAAAGATAAAGATAAGGATATGGCTATTTGGGATTATGTTTTTCATAAAAACTCTCTCTAAATAACATGTTTTTGAAAGCACTTCTTCCAAAAATACTTTAGAAAAATATTTTTCTAAAAATTTTATCTGTTTTGGTAACCTTATGCTCTGATACCACGTGTAACACCCCACGTCCATTAATGTCACTCACAAAGGAAATGCATTAACTTCCATGGAGGTCATAAGTGAATATAGAACAGAGAAATTACAACAAGACAGATAATAAATAGCACTTGGAAATCTAAAACTTCTTTTTATTGCAGCGGAAATTAAATATGCCTGTTACATCATAAAACCTTAAATCATAAGCAAGTACAACATCCGTCTCCACAAAAACAAAATACATAATCCCATTACAATAAATAGCCATTAAAAAAAAAGATAACAAGCTGGACTTACTTCTGCAGTCCAAGCTCTCCAAGAGATAAGCGATCCAATTAGACTCCACTAGAACTTGGCCCAACCTGAGGACCTGAAGTGGGAAAAAGATGGAAAAGAGGGGGTCAGACATAAAGTCTGGCGAGTATGATAATTCTACAATACTATTATCAAAATAACTAGACTAAGGCATAAGCTGGAAAACAAGGAAATGTCTATGAAAGAGCAGATTAAGGACATAGACAATTGCTAAAGGCAACGTTATAGGCGCTCCTAAATACTAAAGGATAAACACTATACTGCACCACACCAGTCACCCTAAAGATTGATCCCACTTAGCTTCACTTAGAAACTTTCTTAATGGCTTTACGTACTCCTAGCTGACTACATAGGTGCCGCCTGCCCCTATCTCCACTAGGTGTACCCCACTTTCCCTTTTTCGATCGGCTCCCTACTCGTAGATACCCGTGCTGGCCCCACAGTGGGGTGTATCATTCCTCTAAAGTGGCAACCAAATATAACGGAGATGCACGGCTTATACCTACACGATGCAACAACGTCTTACCTACCAGCCCGGGTCCACACACGCATATGAAACCCGTTGGACTTGCGTTGCCACCGCTCCCTGTTTTGGCCACTTATAGTCAGACCCAGTATGCGTGTCCCGTCCTCGACTTGAGTCGAGCCTACAAAGATACGTTTTAGGATACTGGTTGAAATGGGCCCCCATTATTTCCCACAAGCATTCCACCTAAGCTTGTCCCATTAGTCCACCCACTTAACCCACTTAGTCATGTTCATTTACATGTGTATTTGGTTAAGTCTAATCGTATTTTAAATGCCTCTAATGGCTACCACTAGATTCCTCATGCCACCCAAGGCACCTACTTAACCCCCATGTCCCACCTTACATGATTATCTGGCTAAGTATTTCTTATTTCATTAAGACCATAACCTCATAAAGACCTCTCACATTAGACTGGCATTTATGGCAGCTGGATTTGCCGGGCGGGTCCGGGCAGTCTTACACCATAAAAGAGTCTAACCTCGTGTCTTTACAACTGTTATGCTTTAGTTTGGGCCTAGGACCTCTCACATTGGGCCGACATTTGTGACTACTGGATATGCCGGGCGGGTCCGGGCAGGTTTACGTCACAAACGGGTCCAACCTCGTGTCCTAAGCATTGATTATTATTAATAATCCACTTTCCCCAATTTTAATAATTCCCTACTTAAATTATTAATTAATTCCAAATTCAACAATGTCCATAATTGACTCAATTATGGACATCCATTCAAGGCGTGCAAAATCATACAAAATTGCACCCAATTTATTAATTCCTAATATCACCCCTACCCCACGTTTGAACGTTTATTCGCAAAATATATATATTAGACTCGAATAGTCTAACTCATAGCATAAAAGAGATTATCACAATAACAACATGTATATATGACTAAATGAATCATAATAAGGGGTGACACTTGCATATGTACAACTTGCATAGGATTATACATGTCATGGATCTAAAGATGTCAACTTGTTCATAATTCACATAATATGATCTCAATCAAATTCCATAAACTTGTATAGGACATGTGTGAATCAACATCATTAACAATATGGTTTTATATGGGTACACCTAACTCAATAGGCAAATTCCCAAAAATCAAAATTCATTTAATCATAGATTCATGTATATGGGTACACCTAACTTAATAGGCAAATTCCCATATTCAAGATCCAACTAATTTGTAGATTCATGTATATGGGTACACCTAAATCAATAGGCAAATTCCCATAATCAAGATCTATTATATAAAAAAACATAAACTTTAAACATGATCCAATTCGCATAAATAATAACATCATGATTTTACAACTTGTACGATTCAACACAACTTAACATGATATCATTATCATATAACATATGGATTTCAACATATGTGTTAACATGAGATCTACAACATATATAAGATTTATGACGTAACATAGCATGATTTACACATAGCATAGCATGATAGCATAACATAGCATAGCATGATTTTCATCATAGCATGGCATAGCATAGGAGAATTTACAACATATAATTTACAACATATGACAACATAATAACATAACAAGAGATCCACAATATAGAATTTACAATTACAATTCACATCACTTTCTTGTGATCCATTCATAACTTAATCGAATTATTTTATAATAATATTGTGAGAGTCATCATACTCACAATTTAAAGAAGAGAAATAGAAAGAGTCTTTGATTTAATTTGTTTGTTGAGTAGATTTAGTTGTAGGCTAGGCTTTCTCCTTCTTCTTTAGTTTGTGACGGCTACGCTGAACTCCATGGCAACGGCATGTCGGTAGCTCTCCAATTTTTCAAGTGATTTAGGGTTAGAGTCTACCCACTTATTTATAGATGTTAGGATGCATTTAGGCCATTAGATTTACCCTAGAATAGATTAGAGCCATTAGATTCCGTCCAGCCCTCAAAACACAGCCCAAAAACCCAACCAGATGCACCCAGGTCACCTGGGCTCGACCAGGGAGGTCGACACCCAGGTCGACTCTAGTGTCGACCTGGCCCCCCCCCCAGGTCGACTCCCAAGTCGACCCCCAGGTCGACCTGGTCTGGGAGGGAGTTTTCCCGCCTGCCTCCATTTCTGTGTTTTTGAAATCTGTTTTAAAATTTGAATTTTTCGTGAAACTTCTCGAGGCCATATCTCGGTCATACGAACTCCTATTTACAAAATTTCGGACTCTTTTTCGCGTATTTTTCCGAGACGAACACAATGGCGCAGCCCGTTTCCCAATATTCTTATATTTGAAATTAATTATTCTTTCATTTGTGAATATTAGTATTAACTGATTTACTGGGTGTTACACTGGTCTTCTAAAAACTTTAGAAGTTTAAGCCTGAAATTCGAGCTGCTCCTCAGTCAACTGGAAAGAACTCAATTGCAAATGCTCAACGATCCCCTAAACCAATACTTATGCAGTCTTGAAGCTGATATTTCGTGCAAATTTCAAGAAGCGTTGCTTATGGAATCATTGATGAAGAAGAAAAAAGCTCGTATCAAATGGTATGATGATGGTGATAGGAACACAACATATTTTCACGTCGTCCTAAAGGCCAAGCATGTCATAGAAAGCATACACTCAATCGTTGATTTGGCCGGTTAGGTCCATAACACTCAAACAGGTAAAAACGACGCCTTTGTCAATTACTTCACTGATATGTTTGGTAATAAGGATAATTTCAAACCTTTTGTTGATGGTATAAACCCTACTCTTCTACCTAAATTAAATCCTAAAATGAAATCCTATTTACGTAATGACATCACCTATATTGAAATTAAGCAAGCAATGTTTTCATTGAAAAAACATTCTTGTGGAGGCCCCGATGGATTTAATGCGGTTTTTTATACTGTTTGTTGGCAAATTACATGATGTTTGCAATGTTATTAGGCAATTTTCTAAGAAAGGTCGTTTGCTTGAATCATTTAACAACACTATTATTGCGTTGATTCCCTAGGTAGCGAATGCAGATAACGTGAGTGACTTTAGACCAATCTCTTGTTGTAATACTATTTATAAATGCATCTCTAAACTAATAGCCATCAGACTTAAACATGTTCTGCCTCATGAATTAATTAAGGGTTACAATTCCAAATACATATCCCGTAGAGCCATGATTAAACTTGACATTAGGAAAGCCTTTGACACTATACAGTGAACGTCTATTATTAGAATTTTGAGTCTCATGAACTTCCCGCCATGCTTTAATGCTTGGATTTATGCATGTTTGAGCTCTGCCAATTTTTCGATTAAGGTTAATGGTACTACAGTCGGTTTCTTTAGAAGTAAGCAAGGCATCCGTCAAGGGCACCCGATTTCTGCTTACCTTTTTATTATTGTTATGGAGCGTTAAAAAAAATGCTAAACAACCTTGTTGATAATAACCAATTTTCTTTGCACCCCAAATGTAGAGAACCACGTATTACGTCTTTAATGTTTACGGACGATTTGATTATCTTTTGTAAACCTGATGATAACAATTTAAGTAATATTATGACCACTCTCGAATTTTTTTATCTCTTAACTGACTTGAAAGTCAACCTTGATAAATCAAACGTTTTAATTGCTACGGTTAATCATGTTTGTAGTGATTTTATCCATTCTCTCACTGGGCTGAATAGTAGTAACTCAACATTAACCTACCTTGGTCTTCCTATGGCTTCGCCCAGAATTACTATTGCTCATTGCCTTCCTTTGTATGATAAAATCACTAAGAGGATGGATTGTTGGTCTAATTGTTTTGTAAGTCAAGCGGGTCATTTAACGCTAATTAAATCGGTCACTATTGCTACGCAAATATATTGGTCATGTACTTACGTCCTCTTGGTTAAAATTCACAATATAATTAGATCGGCTTTCATGAGATTTTTATGGAAAGGCAACATCCATGCTAAATACATTGCCCCAATTTCTTTCTCTAAGATGGAAAGGTGAATTAAATTTGGGGCTTGGGTATCGTCAACACCAAACTTTGGAATCCATAGGTAAACACATTAACGATTTGTTGAAAAATAAAAATAGTTTGTGGGTTTCTTTGTCTTTAAAACATGTTATGAAAGATCAAAGCTTTTGGTCTTTGTGCTTGCGCCAATATCATAGTTCGACGTGGAAGAGCATAATCAAACTCAGAACAAAAATGCTACCTTTTTTCAAGTATAACAAGCTTATGTATGATAGAATTTCTTTTTGGAAGACCCCTAGCTCGATCATGGCTTCATTATCAATCATTATGTCACATATATGGAAAAAAGTTCAAACTGGTGTTCCCAGTACTGCTCGTGTGGCTGACAAGTAGACTCACGGAAATTTTAATTTTCCTGCAACCTCAAATAGCTATATTCAGACCATATGGGACCAAATTAACAGTAGTAGTTACTCAGTTCCAGCTGACAAAGCAATATCATGGTAATGGCCAAGTGAGGACTTCAAAATTAAACTACTTTACATAGCTCTTTGTGGTACTTCAGACCTTCTTGTTTACAGTTGGCACAGGCTCGTTTGGAAGAGGGATAACAATGCAAAGGAAAACTTTTGCTTCTGGAAGGTTCTAAAAGCTATTGTACTCACGAAAGACAGGCACATCCAATATGGAATGCAGATTGATAACATGCGTAGTGCATTATGTAAAGTGATACCTGAAGATACTACGCACCTATTCTTTGAGTGTCCTGAAGTGCGAAGGCTAATGAATGATGTTCTACAACACATAGGATACACAAGCTTTCCTACTACTAGCAGGGAACAATGGAAGTTTTTGCAAAGAAGAGTGGGGAGGAAAAGACCAGCTACAAGACTCTTTACTTTTGTGCTCAAAAAGGTGGTCAAAGGCATCTGGACGGAGCACAATACTTGTAGTTTTTAGCAACAGTACGTGCACCTATATATACAATGGAACCACAAGCTTTGGCATGACATTAAAAACAGCCTCAAGTATCTCCGGTTCACGTACTATCCAGGAATTTTTGCGGCTTGATTGTTGTCGACTTCATTTTGTATGTATGCATCCATTTTGTCTCCAACTAACTGTAGAGTTGATATGCTGTGTTTTCTCCATTCTTTTTCTTGTTTATTTTCTTGTCTTTGTTAACTTTGTAATCGTCTCAATATATCGATAAAAGTGTTAGGGGTCCACTCAACCCCATCGGCTCTGCTAAAAAAAATGATTCCTATCTTGCTATATTACTAACATCAAAGTCTCATATTGATAGCAGTAGCAAAATCCAAGAAAAGGGAATGGATGAAACAAAAATTACTCACTAGACAAATTTATAAGACAACTAACACTGTAAAGTACAACAAATTGGATAAGAGAAGAAAAATTAATTATCGCAGATTAAGGATCAACTGGCAGAGTAGATGAATAAATATACTAAATGAACAAAGAAAAGAACAAATAAAAAGGCCAAAATTTTTAATTTTATAGCCTAGAACGAAATTAGATTTAGATCTATGGATCATAATTTGGATGGAGAACGAAGAAAGTTGGGTGTGAAATGTCCTAAGAATAGGTTTCTTAACGCTATGGAAGGTTATTCAATGTACAATGCTTATGAGAGACAAGCTTATCAATTATGGAATGGTTCTTGAAAGGAGCTGCACTTACTGCATGACTGATGAGAGCATACAACACTTGTATTTCGAATTCCCAATTAATGGACAAATTTGGAAAGAAGCCTTGCATCAGATTAGGAAATCAAGCTGTATCAACTCCACCTAACAATGGGATAAGACACACGCCAAAGTGAAAGGCAGAAGTCATCAGGCCAGAATTTTCTGCTATGTGTTGGAAAAGATCATTTCCAACGTCTAAAGAGAGCGCAATGCCAGCGTGTTTGATCCTGCGAGTGCAATGAATTATGTTCAGTGGAAAACGCACATCTGGCAAGATATACAGGAGGGTCTCAAATTTCTAAAATTGGCTTTTGATCCCGGGATTTTTGCTAATTTATTTAGCTTTTTGTTGTTTCTACATATGTGTTTTTTGTTGTAGCTCGCATAGGACACTTATATTCCTTGTTGTCTCTATATTTTCTTTTTTCTTTTGTCTATTCGAGTTTCTATGTAATCTTTCTTGGTATATCAATAAAAGTGGTAGGGGCCTACTCAACCCCGTCGGCTTTGCCAAAAAAGAAAAAGAAAAGAATAGGTTTCTTAATCAATGAGGGCAAAAGGTGTGATTTTTTTAGTTTCGTCCATAATGAAATCCTCTTAAATGAGAGTCTAGCCATTTCTAAAGTAAGGATCAATTTAAAACAAAAATAATTGTAAAGAGCAATGGTTTGCATAGTAAAAAAAGGATTCTAAAAACCTAGTAATTGGGTCTTTGGTATGAAACTGAATGAGGCAAAAGATAATATTGGTCTAATACTAAATTTCTTAGATATTAGAGTCAAAAGATAGGTTGAAATGGTGAGAATTTGAAAAGATAATATTAGAAACTACCATATCATTTTCCTAGGCATGTTTAGACTATAAACTTTCAGAACTTAGTCCAGGTTGCATTCTGAAAAATAAAGAGGAAACATGATGACATAAATTCAAATTTTTAGTGAAAATCGAAACAAAACTGAGTATTATTTGCCAAAATAACCAAATAGGAACACAAAATGTTCAATATAAATTAGTAAATCTAGTACCCATGAAGGTTGATACTTGCATTAACCAAAATAAACTATGAATACATGATTATTGTCTTTAGAATGAAGCAACACCATTGTATTTGAATTTGGAATAACACCAGATGTATAAGTATTACATGGGAACAACTATTCAAGTTTCCAGAGCTTTTAAAAGACCATAACAAACCCAGTATCAGTTAGTGTTTTTATTACAGTTTTTATTATCAGTTTGTCTTGAGAAAAACTATAAGAAACATGAGCGGTAATCACCATATTCATAATACAATAGAAACTATGAAACAATGAAGCTTGCAAATAGAAATAACACATAAACATTTTCCAACCAATCTCAAACACCAACAACATAAATGATAAAAACTTGCTATAATTTGTTGATATTTACTGCTACTAAATTTGACAAAGATGTTTTACAATCACCAATAGACCTTGATGTGTAGTATTTTTTTGATAAATGATTCTATTGTACCATAAAAAGAGTCACAAAGGTCTATGTATATTGTTGGGAAATCTCGGTCTTTCCCGCTTCGTGAAGTTAAGATAGGTAATTAAGATTAAAAGTCGCAATGGGAGAACAAGAGTTTATAATTCTCCAATATGGAGATTCTTCCACTATACAAAAGAATAGTTGGATTACAAGAATATGATTACAAAAGTAACTCACACTCGACTCAAGCTTAAGGATAGATACTTCCAAGCTAACTCTCTATTCACTCAAAGAGGCTTGCTAACTCTCAAGTATTTTTTCTCACTTGAAGAAGTGGTTTCTTCCTTGGATTCTTGGATAGTAATGAAGGTTCCTTCTCCTATTTATACTACTCAACCTCCATGATGAATGATGGAGATTACTTGCATCCAAGGGTGGAGATTGATTCTCTAGAATGCTCTATACTCTCTAGGAATCTCTACACTCTTCCATTCCCTTTTACATCTTTGCATACTCTTATGTAAATTTCCGGAAGGTTCCATACATCTCCAGAATATTCCAGAGGGTTCCACACTCTTCCACAAGCTTATAGAGGGTTTTACACTTCTCTAAAGTTCTCTGGAACGTTCTATAAAATACTAGGTTTCTCTAGAGAGATCTAGAATTTTCTAGAAACTCTCCAATTAAGGAGAGATCCCAACAAATCTCCCCCTCCCGAAATAATTAAGGGGTAGTAGCACACCGACACCTTGACAACAATCTTCAAACTTCTTTGTTGGCTACCTTGGTCATCATGTCAGACCAGTTCTCATGTGTGTGAACCTTGTCAAGATGTATTTGCTTTTCCTCGAGAACTCCTTTGATCCAATGATATCTTTTATCAATGTGCTTTTTGTAGGAATGAAATGTTGAATTCTTTGCCAAGTAAATTGCACTTCGATTGTCACACTTCAAGACATACTTTTCTTGATCCACTCCCAATTCATGCAATAAGTTCTTTACCCACAACATCTCCTTGCAAGCTTCAGTAGCTGTGATATACTCTGTTTCTATAGTGGATAATGCGATACACTTTTGCAGCTTTGATTGCCACGAAATAGCCCCCCTGAAAAAGTGGTTAAGTTTCCCGATGTTGATTTCCTTGAATTAATATCACTAGCCAAGTTTGCATCTGTATATCCTTCTAACACAGGTTTTCCTTTCCCAAAGCATAAACATCTTTTGGAAGTTCCACGTAGATATCGGAGGATCCATTTGAATGCAACCCAATGCTCATTCCCCGGATTAGCCAGGAAGCGACTAACAACACCAACTGCATAAGCAATATCTAGTTCTGTGCATATAATCGCATACATGAGACTGCCTACTACAAATGAGTATGGTTTTTTCTTCATTTCCTCTATGTCCTTTTCACTTGTCGGAGTCTGCTTCGAACTTATCTTGAAGTGCCCAGCTAGTGGAGTGTTTACCGGCTTTGATTTGTGGATGTTGAACCTTTCCAACACTTTCTCGATATCTCTCTTGGGATAGCCACAATAGTATTCTTGATCTATCACGAGTTATTCACATCCCAAGGATATGTTTAGCTGGTCCTAAATCTTTCATAGCAAAGCTCTTGCTTAGATCTTTCTTTAAAGCAGCTATCTTTATGCGATCTTGTCCAATGATTAGCATATCATCAACATAGAGCAGAAGTATGAGAAAGTCACTACTTACATACCTATTTATGAAGACACAATGATCGCTTTTAGTATTTTTGAAATCATGTTCCGCCATGAATGCATCGAACTTCTTGTACCATTACCTTTGTGCTTGCATAAGTCCATATAGACTCTTTGTGAGGCGGCACACTAGATTTTCTTTGCCTGGAACTTCGAACCCCTCAGGTTGTTCCATGTAGATTTCTTTCTCTAGGTCACCATGTAGAAACGCCGTCTTGACATTGAGTTGTTCAATCTCCAAATCTTGCACAGCTGCTAGGCCAAGGACAACTCGGATTGATGATATCTTTACCACGGGAGAGAATGTCTCTTCAAAGTCAGTACCTTTTTCTTGTCTGAATCCTTTGACGACTAATCCATCTTTGTAGCGTGGTTTTGAACAGTTTTCTTCGGTCTTGATTCTATTCACCCATTTATTCTTTAAAGCTCTTCTCCCTTTTGTAGCTCTACTAGTTCATATATGTTATTCTCATGCAAGGATTGCATTTATTCTTTCATGAACATTCTCCACTCTTCTTTATGACAATCACTCATTGCTTCTTCATAGCTTTGAGGCTCCCCCTCATCAGTGAGCGTAACGTACTCCTCTGTGTTGTATCGGGTGGATATTCTTTTGTCCCTTGAGGATCGTCTTGGCTCTGGTGCGATTGGAGTGCTAGATTGAGGTTCTTCCTAAACTGGTTCATCATGAATTTCATGATCTTTAGCATCACTACTTTCTTGTGTGTTATTATCTTCATGTCAAACCAGAGTAGGTTCAGTGTTCTTATAGCTTCCCAATCTTGGTCTCTCTAAATTCTTGATATCTTCAATTGTTTGGTCTTCGAAGAATACAATGTCTCTACTGCGAATAACCTTCTTGTTAATTGGATCCCACAACCGGTACCCAAATTCATCCCTAGGTGAATGAAGATAGATACACTCCTTTGTCTTTGCATCAAGATTAGCTCTCTCATCTTTGAGGATGTGAAAAAATGCCCTTCACCCGAACACCTTGAGATGATTATACGAAGTCCTCTTCCCCGTCCAAACTTCCTCAGGAATGACCGCATCCAAATGAACTGATGGTGTGAGGTTGACAATGTCGGCCATGACCATTATAGGTTCCCCCCAAAATGATTTGGGTAACTTAGCATGAGAGAGCACACAACGAACTCTTTCTTCAATGATTCGGTTCATTCTCTCAGCTAGCCCTTTCAATTGTGGTGTCTTGGGTGAAGTCTTCTCTAGCCTAATGCCATATTTCTTGCAATAGACTTCAAAAGGACCTCTATACTCACCTCCGTTATCTGATCGTACACATTTGATCTTCCGTCCAATCTTACGCTCTACCAGAGCATGGAATTCTTTGAAGGCATCAAGCACTTGATCCTTTGATTTTAACAGGTGCAACCATACTTTCCTTGAATGATCATCAATGAAGATGAAAAAACGTAGACCACCACCAATTAGATCTCTCAGACATCGAACACACGTCAATGTGAACGAGGTCTAGAATGTTATTTCTCCTTGTGGGCGGAGAAGATATTTGGAAAGCAACTCTGTGTTGTTTTCCAGCTAAACAATGAGCACAAGGATGAAGTGGTTTACCTTTCACGTCAAGGAGGAGTTGTTTCTGAGTGAGTATGTGAAGACCTTTCTCACTAATGTGCCTAAGTCGTTTATTCCACGTGTCCATATCATCAGCAGAGATGTTTACTTCTCCTTTGCATAGCTTAGCTTGCATTACATACAATGATCCTACCTTCTTTCCTCAAGCTATTGTAAAACTTCCTTTGGTGAGCTTCCACTTCCCTTCACCAAAGTAATTCATCATACCATCATCATCTAACTTTCTGGCGGAGATAAGACCGAGGTGCATGGTCGGGACATGCCTTACATCCTTCAAAACAAGCTTGCACTCGGTGTTTATCATCAGAGTGATGTCTCTTATTCGAACAATCTTGCTTCTATCTTGATTTCCCATTTGCATTGTGCCAAAGTCACCTCTTTGGTAGGATGAGAAGAAGTTTTCATGTGGAGTAATTAACATGGAAGGAAGCACCAAAATCAACAATCCAAGAACTCTCATCACAAGCAATGTTTAGAATGTTACTTTCACCAACGATATATAGCAGATCTTCCTTTAATACAATGGCAGTAGTACTCTTTTATTCTTGCTTCTTCATTAGTCTTATTTGATCAAGCTTAACATTACCGGCCTTTTGGTCTCTTTTGAAGCTTCGACATTCCATTTTCTTGTGACCCATCCTTCCAAAGTAATAGCATGCAATCTTCAAGCGTGACTTGGATCTACCTCGAGATTGATATGGATTTCATCTCTTACTACGTCCATGAGTTTCATTCCTACCCTAATTCTTAACAACATTAGCTTCGGGATGGATAAACTCATCTCATTCCATTCTCCTTGCTTCTTCACCAAGAAGGTTGTCACAGACGGTATCCATAGTTAACTTTCCTTCCGGAGCTGAGTTACTAAGTGAAACAACAAGTGTGTTCCAACTTTACGGTAAGGAACTAAGGAGTAGAAGGGCTTGTTACTCATCATCAATCTTCATATCAATTTTTATTAGTTGATTTATGAGCCCCTTGAAGTTATTCAAGTGATCAATCATACTATGACCATCCTTATACTACAATTTCACCGAGGCGTTTTCTTCTGAATCAAGAACTCAAGCTTTGTCCATAAAACATAGGCATCTGTATAAGTAGAAACATGCTCGAAGAGAATTCTATCAACGTACTTACGGATCATAGCAATAGCCTTCCGGTTCAATAGTTCCCACTGAGCATCACTCTTTCCTTCTACCTTATCTTTGTAGATGACGGGCTCATGCAAATCCTTACAATACAGGACGTCCTCCATCATCGGCTTCCAATAAGAGTAGTTGTTGGCTGTGAGCTTGAACATGTCTCCATCATGAGCGACATTATCCTCCATCTTGAACTTACACGAGCTTGATTATGGCTACAGATGAACCTGGCTCTAATACCGCTGTTGGGAAATCTCGGTCTCCCACTTCATGAAGTTAAGATAGGAAATTAAGATTAAAAGTAGTAACGGGAGAACAAAAGTTTATAATTCTCCAATATGGAGATTCTTCCACTATACAAAAGAATAGTAGGATTACAAGAATATGATTACAAAAGTAACTCACACTCGACTTAAGCTTAAGGATAGATACTTCCCAAGCTATCTCTCTTTTCACTCAAAGAGGCTTGCTAACTCTCAAGTATTTTTTCTCACTCTAAGAAGTGGCTTCTTCCTTGGATTCTTAAATAGTAATGAAGGCTCCTTCTCTTATTTATACTACTCAACCTCCATGATAAATGGTGGAGATTACTTGCATCCAATGGTGGAGACTGATTATCTAGAATGCTCCATACTCTCTAGGAATTTCCACACTCTTCCACTCCCTTTTACATCCTACCATACTCTTCCGTAAGGTTCTGGAAGGTTACACACATCTATAGAATATTCCATAGGGTTCCACACTCTTCCATAAGCTTCGAGAGGATTCTACACTTCTCTAGAGTTCTCCGAAACATTCTAGAAAATTCTGGATTTCTCTAGAAAGATCTAGAATTTTCTAGAAACTCTCCAATTAAGGAGGGATCCCAACATATATAAGAAGTGGAAAACCATCCTAATTGGTCTTTTTTTCCTGTTACATAATAAATCTCGTTGGCTTAAATTAGATCTTTTGTTTTCCGTTAACCATGTTTTATCTTGTACAATTGTTAAATAGAAGTAAAAAAAGAACAACTGAATTGAGTTCTAAGTTTATAAATGTGTGTTGAATTGACTTCCACGATTATATTGGTACTAAATATAAAAGCCAACGGAATAACGCAATTGGAAACTTGTAGAAAACTGTACATGGATTTAAAGAAAAAATTTAAGTTAATTAGTTTCATAGTTATAACGACCCGAACTTCCCCGTGAAGGAAAGACCGGATTGCTTTGACGACAAGACGAATTAGAACACAGACAGAAGAACATTTCATTGCTTATTACAACAATTTACATCAGACACAAGAATGTACAGAGTATGAACAAATAATATACATTTGATAAATATCAGAGATTTAAATTACATTAGCAGCGGAAAATTAATACATAATACAACTGAAAGAAATACACGGATACAAAGCTTTCCGAGTATAGTTCCAGCTGTAAACCCGGATCCTGTGAATATAATATCTGCAAAACCCAACTACTAGCTGCCCGTGTGGAAAATAGGGGTGCCCAGAGTTTAGGTTAAAACAATAAACTCCAGGTCAGTCATGTGACTGGTGTGAGAACTAAAACAGTTATTAATCTGATTTTTAAAGTTAGGTAAATCAAGGGACCATGCCGTATAACACGGAACTGGTTTTCTCCCAAGAATACCAGTGCATAGAACAAACAGCGCTATGCTAATTAAAGAAAATGAAGCTATTATAAGACCCAGGTCCCATCACACAACGCAACGCAAGCCGGAGGATAGGGTTTTATCTTATAATAGCCAAATGATGCTTGATACGCGAAATTTAATCTTTTATTATTTCTATAAGTGAAGAAATCAACTTTAAATACAAATGTATCAATCATAGATGGTATAGTATCCCTTGCTACAATGTCGCCATACTAGGCTCTACAATCAAAACCGAAATGTCACGTATTGGAAATTGGATTTCCGTCATGAGTCGAGGCAAGGGATGTACTCCTAACCGCTTCGGGACACTCTAGAAAATGTCTCGGGACTGCACACTCTGGGCAACCCCTGGATCTTCCAAGGTCGGTCCACATTTATGTTAGTGGATTGGCAATTCCTGAACGCACGTTTTCCGGTCCTATAGGTCGGCTCCGTAGTAACCGATATATCTGAGGCGCCTCGCAATCCAACAACCACATAGGTAAAAATAATATAAATGTCAGGGCTTGTAAACGCTGACACCACCCATAGATAGAAAGAAACATCATGTCCTCCTTGGGTTCCCTTATCCAGTTTTTTGACTCATGCCGAGGTGTGAGGCTCGCGAATCAATGCTACACACAAAGCGGCGCTATATTAAAGCTGTTCTTTGATCATCAACCTCAAGACTCTGCTTTTCAACAAAAGCCTTGATCACTGCATCTCAGCATGCCACACAGGCAATTCATGCCATGCGACTGATATCTATCGATATATATCCTTTGAGCTCGTACGTCTCAGAGAAGAGCATTAAGCAGGAGAATAAATTCTCCGCCGCCAAACAGATATATATTTAATAGAAATCAATCAACACAGAATAAAATCCAATGTCAGACACACAATCCATTTACAAGTTCGTTTTGGGTCTGAATGAAACCGGAGGCACCTTATTCCTCATCCCATATGTCCAATACAAGAGAGAGGCCCTCGCATATGCGTCGATCTCCAAGTACGTCTGGACGATCACCACTTATTATGTAGTGTCCCGAATTTCCAGTACCATTGAGCTGACCAAATAACACAAGTCCAACCCAAATTACACTGGAAACCAAAAAACTAATAGAAAGAAAACAGAGGGTGAGAATAGATAAGATAGAAACTTAGAATAGAACAAGAAGAAGAACATACAACATCAGAGTAAACACGAATCTCACAGCGGAACGAACAATATATAATAGATACATATCTTTGAAATAAAATCAGTATATGTATACAGTAACATTATAAGAGTATAACACTTACAACACAGCTGAAATAACTAATGTGAGTAAAACAAAATCTGGGTCAGTCATGGGACTAATGTGAGTAAAACAATTTAAAACAGTTTAAGCAATTAAACGATATCTCATAAGACCATGCTGTACAACAAAACGGGTTTTTCTCTTATGAGAATCCAAAATAGTTTTTATATCAAGATTCTTTTGATATTATGATAGTGTCTATCAACCACAATATACTAATCATCTAGCAGAAACACTTTCATCTCACGTTCTACATATATAGTATACAATCAAAATCGCGAGCACTAACTAAATAATGGGTTACCAACTTTGACAAGGTATGGAACCACCTTCCGATAGTGTACATCTAGAGAGGAATACACTGGGTTCAACAGGAACATCTTGCAACTCGGCCACACATGACCGACCACTCATTTCGCTTGAGTGTATCAAATGTATATCACCAACGGTTGGGATCAGCAACCGTTTCCCGAATAGGACAACATCGAATATATTAAAGAATGAAATGATATCTCTTGATAGGTGATAATACACCCTAATGGAAGCAACCCACAAAGCCATGCTGCCTGCCCGATTTTTGTCATTTCCCGGTTGTGAGGCTAGAGGCCACGCATATCTCTGACAGATCACACAATTATTCACTTTGAATGTCACATCGTCATGCCCGCAAAATCACAAATTGATTTCCCCAAAAATACAACGGGTTTACAGCTAAGAGAAACGGATTCCTCCGCCACCAAACGTATATACGTTTGAAGAGATCAACTTACGCGATCTATTAAATATACTCTGTCAGACATTCTTCCATACAGGTCATCCTGGGACTGGACAAACCTAAGGCACTATTATGTAAACAGGACAGCCCTTGCATAACTCCGTCTTCAATTATCTTCATCATATTTGTTCGCAACGATAACGCCCAAACAGAGTGGTTTTCAGGTCATGAATCTGATCTCGATCTCTCCGTATTGACGACAGAAAAATGGTCAAAAACTTTGATAGTTGGTGAGTTAACTATCAAAGAAAAACACGTGTGCAAACAACGATATTATTTCCAGATGGAAACTATATCGATCAATCATCATTGAACATTTATCTCTTTAGTTCATTAATTATTAATTTTTCATTTCCTGTTTCCATATATTCAACATTTCTTATTTTCTAAATTTAGAAAATATACTTTATTAACATTGGAAAACATTTCCATTTCTACTCTCATTTCTATTTTCTTAAATTAGAAAACATTTCTGATTCTTATTTGGAAAACATTTCCAAAACTCCTTTATTGGATTCAAATAGATTTTTAAATAAAACATCGCTATGCCAACTCAAAACATTACACTCATTAACTAAATTCACTTAATCAGCCTTCACTATCGAACCTTAACCATTCCTTAGTTAAAATTTAGTCAACCAAGTTGGGGTACAATTACCTCTCAGACCTTAACTGAACATCCTCTTTAACCTCGAAATAAACAAAGTTCACCTGTTAAATCTTCAACAAAACTTCCTTACGTAACTCTCGGATTCTATTTACAAATCCACTTCTTTTACAGAAATCATTTAATTATAACAATAGTGTTATAATCCCTACTTCTGAAATATCTAACTTCAAAATATAACTTTTATTCCTTAATTTAACTAAATAAATAAATAGATAATTTATAACTAAATAAATAAATCTTGATTAAAAATCAAAAAGCAAAAAGTACTTTCTCGAATTCGATATAATCGAATTTCAACGTATAACTCTCTTTCGAATAATCTCTATTCGATAACTCCTTTTCGAATAAACTATATTCGATTAACTCCTTTCGAATAAACTACATTCGATTTAACTCCTTGTGAATAAATTATATTCGATTAACTCCCTTTAAATAACTATATTCGATTAACTCTCTTTCGAATAACCAATATTCGATTAACTCCCTTTCGAATAACCAATATTCGATTAACTCCCTTTCGAATAACTAATATTCGATTAACTCTCTTTCGAATAACCAATATTTGATTAACTCCTTTCGAATAATTAATATTCGATTCACTCCCTTCGAATAACTATATTCGATTTACTCTAATCGATTAACTCTAATCGATTAACTCTATTTAATTACTCTCTTGGATTAACTCTAATCGATTAACTATAACTGATTAACTCTAACTGATTAACTTAATTCAAATAAGTCATACTTGACTAATTCTATTCGAATAACTCATACTTGACTATCTATTCGAATAACTTATTTTTCCCTTTTATAATCCTACTTACTTTCCAAATATTTCCTTTTATGATATCTTATTTATTTTCCAAATATTTCCTTTTATGATATCATATTTATTTTCTAAATAAATATTCGTTTATCTTTCTATGTATTTAAAACATAAATATTCCTTTTCAATTCTATTTATTTAACACATAAATATTCCTTTTCAATTCTATTTGTTCAACAAATATTTCCTTTTCAATTCTATTTATTTAACAAATAAATATTTCTTTTCAATTCTATCTATTTAACAAATAAATATATTTTTTCAATTCTATTTATTTTCTAAATAAATATTTCTTTTTATAAAATCTTTTGATTTTATAAACATTTCTTTTTCAATATACTGAAAATTTCCCTTTTAACATTCCGATAATCCTTATGGTATTTAACATACCATATAACAATGATCGGTATCATTCAAACATACAAAATCAACAACAGATTTCATATCACATCATATAACACAATATATGAAAAACAGTAAAATAAATGTTGAGGAATCCAGTTGGATTCCTTCGACTTGTTTCCCTGCATCCGCATATGTTACACAATTTAATTCACATCAATTTCATTTCAATATGAAATATTCTGATAAACAGAATCAATATTTGATTAATGATATATATATAACTATATCGATATATTCTCAACCAATAAATTAGCAGTTCAACCAAACAGTCAACACACAGCAATCAATCATCATTTATCAATTTTAAAAGTACGTTATCAAAATATGAACTGGTAGAGTTGGTGAGTTTTACTCACATTGGACAGTTATCGTTAAATAACGATTAACTATCTTTGATTCAGACGGATGTTTTATTCTGCTATAAATTGTAACGAGCTTCAAATTACTCCCAGTCAGTTCCATTGTGTAGCCGCCGTCCATACGATCCCAACGGATCTAGTTTTGTCCAATTCTGATAATGTATGATCAAGTTATAGCATTTACAAGTTAATGCACTTTTTAAACTAGAATTAAATTTACTTAACAGTCGGGCCTCACCCTTATTTGAATCCTGTGCCCAACTTCTCACTGCCAAACCCATACCCGTTCCCCTTCTTTCTTCCTCCTGTAGTGAACCCGCACTCCCTTTTCCATGGCCGTTTCTTTCACCGATTATAACCTCCCCTTCTCTTCATCATAAAACCAATAAAAATCCTCATTTAATTCTCCTTTGAAAACTCTACACAACCATCCCATTCATGTAGAGCTCGACAGCATCCTCCTCCTATAACCTCCGACTTCGCTGCTCCTAAAACACAGTAATGGCCGCATCTAAAATGTCCACTTAACTCCCTCTTCTTCCCATGATGTTTCAATCTAACCATACCATCTTCCTTCTCATAAAATCTGTATAACCCCATGCCCGTCACACCCAACTCGACCTCCATCTTTGCATCGCGTCGCTAGGCTCTTCATGAGCAACCCAATTGAAGACGCGACATGATTTAGTGTCGAATTCAACCAAAACCCATAGACGAGTACCTAATCACTTCACGAATTCATGTCCGATGCTCAAAATAAGGATCAACGCTTGTAGCTCCAAGAAACTTTAACCCTAACGCTACTGCTAATTTTCGAGTTTTGGAAATCGAAATCGCACTCACCCAAATGAGTATAGGACTAAATAGGAGGATCCAGCGAGAAAAAATAAGGTTGATTCCTAAATTATGGAATTTCCTATGATTTTATTTTGATTTTTGAAGTATGAAGTTTCACGTTTTAGAGAGGAATGTGGCGGCCTCATGCCGACCTTCCAAACACCGAAAACACCGGGACGTTATTAGAAAGAATTTAGAGGGTGAGATAAGAAAGAAAGAAATATAAGAATAGAAGAAGAAGAAGAATCAACACAACAGAGAATCAGAGTCTCACATCGTAGCTGAACAAAATATAATATAGAAATAAAACTTTATTGAGAGCATTTAAAACACTTACAATATCAGAGTACATCCACATCTTTGGACAGTTATAATAACTTGTCCTCATATACAATACACAGCGGAATACACATCATATAATATCATACATCTGGACTCTTCTAGCTCGTCTCTTCATAGCATTTGATAACATGAACCTGTACACCCTGGGCTAACCCAAGCATTTACAAAAAACCGGGTCAGTCTGGTGAACCAGAGTGAGAAAAACTCACACAGTATTAAGGGGAATCATCCAACTTGATTTTAAAGTTCAAAATCTTTCCGAAAGAAAAGGATAATCGTAAGACCAAATCCACACATAAACACGGATGGTTTTTACCTTACGATAACTCAAAACAGTTTTTGAAACCAATATCTTTTTTGATATTATAATAATGTCTAAGTACAAGTAAATAGAAATCTAGTGGAACGCTTGCATCTCACGTTACACATATATAGTATACCATAAAAAACCGCGGGCGCTTATTGGAGATTGGATTTCGACCTTGACAAGGTATGGGACCACCTGCCGATTGTGTATCTCTAGAGGTGAATACACTGGGTTCAACAAGAACGTCTTGCAACCCGGCCCTCACATGACCGACCTCTCATTTCGCTTGAGTGTATTGAATGTATATCACCAACTGTTGGGCTCAAACCACCGTTTCCCGAAAAGGAACAGCATCGATAGATTAAAGAAGCAAAAGTATTTTCTCTAGATAAGTGATTATACATCCTAATGGTAGCGACCCACATAGCCATGCTGCCTGCCCGATTTTTGTCATTTCCCTGTTGTGAGGCTTGAGGTTTACATTTCCTTTTCGAACACCTGGTCACCATTCACTTTGAATGCCACATCGTCTGATCCGCCAGATATCACTAATTGACGTCCACAAAAATACTCTTCGGTTTGGCTAAGAGAAGGTGTACGGCCTTCTCCGCCATCAACAGAAATATGTTTGAAGAAATCAACGTACGTAATCCCTTTGGAAATACTCTGTCAGACACTCGTCCATAAAGTCATCCAGGAACAGGATGATCCGAAGGTACTCTCCTACTGCATCGTAGGAATCACCATACATATCAGTAGCGAGAATTCCTTGTAATCCACAGAACCCAACCACGACAGAACCACAGTTTATCCCTGGGAGCTTACCAGAGATTATTAGTAGTTCTTCCACTTATGAAGATCCACGTCTTCAATGTTCCATCTCGATCATCTTATGATATCTACACGTATTTGTTGGTCGGAATGGTTTTCGAATATAAATTCAATCCCGGTCTTTCCGTGCCAACAATCATATTGGACAGATTTGATAGTCGGTGATTTAACTATCAAAATAACAGTGTTTCGATCATGACAATCCAGTGAGTTCACTGGTTGGGTATTCAACACCACTTGGCCCTTTTAATTTAAAGGGACGTAAAAAACTCTTATATATTTCGGTCTTATAAATATAGTGTCGCTTCTTATTTATCATAAGATTTCTCTTTAAACTAATTCATTTTAAAACTATTCCGAATACATTAGGATTCATTATATAAAGTTATATTCCCAACCTTGTTTTTAACGAATTCAAGTAACCCATTGTTATTCACAACAATATCCAATCTTTATTCTTAGAATAAAACTCATTCCAAAGACTTACCCTTTTAATTTCCTTTTTCTTTGGAATCCTCGTTATAAATACTCTTCAGATCTTCACCAAGAATGTTATGTTATTATTTCTCCATTGAAATAATAAATTATACTAACCTCTTTACCATTACAACAAATACCCTCCTCAGATAATCCTGAAATCGTTCAAGTTGGGTTATTTTAATTACCTCTCAAACCTTGATCAACAACGTTCATACCTCAAGATGGATACGAGTTGTAATTCAAAAACCAATATTCCATTCTAATCCTAATACAAATACCGTTTAACTATTTAATTCAAATTACGGTTTCATAAAACCTGCTTATCTCTTTTGGAACTTCTTTCTCGGCTATATCCATTTCTTCTTAATTCAAAAATCAAGTATTTCATAAAACCCCACTTTTAACCTTTCACATTCTTAAATAACATTAATTTAGAATTAACGATGTAACGCCTCAAACCTCTTTTGTATGACTTTGGTTCATATAAAAATCCTTATATCTAAATTTACTTTTGCGTAATTCAAATAATTAAGTAACACTTATTTTAAGCTATGAGATTCTCTTAAAAATTCCTTTTGTTATAAAGACTCAGGTTTTAAACAAAACCTGTTCGTAAACTCCTTTCACCATATAATTGGATTTCATTTCAACTTCGAATACTTTTAAATGAATTTCCATTTAAAAGTATTCCTTTAAATTTTAAAATAATTATTTACTTCGGTAGTTAACCACTTTCGTAGTTAATTCCTTTATTTAATAAAATAAATATTAAATTTCCTTTTTTTAAATCTTATTAAAATTAAAACAATACCATTCGATTTATTTCTCATTCTCGTACTTGTAAATCTGATTAACATCAGAGTTGACTTTACGAAATTAATTAAAAGTAGATCAAATCTTAAATAAAACATTTATTTATTTCACTTTTTATAAACTTTTAATTAAAATAATATGTTTCAAAATCTATCTCCAGTTATAAAATGAATATTATAACTTCATCTCTGTCGATTTACCTGACGGTAAATCAACATTTTTAAAACGATTGATTTTATAGGCCATATATTGCCAGATACCCAACCAATATCGTCCATTGGTTTAAACTACACAGATGTTGAAATTTCAGTCCACAATCAATACTCAATCAATCACTCAGTTTCACTTATCTGATAATAATAAATAACGACCATTTAACCTCAACCACAAGAAATTCAAAGAATTCAACCAATTAAACATATTTATTTAATAAACGTGACCAACAAGGTAAGTTACCTTTATTGGAACCAATCGTTAGAATAACGATTTGGTATTTCACTGAAATTAAACGACGGTTTAATTTCATCAGTTAAATCAGAAAATAAATATATAATTAGCAAACAGTCAACCATCGGCAAGCAGAGCACACAAAATCAAAACCCAATTTATATAAAATATAAATGGGAAAACTGAGTGAGTTTAACTCACCTCGATTTGATTCCGTTGTCGCCAAACGGTTCGGTTTCCGTTCCAATTAAATTAAACCATTGTTTAATTTAACAGTAATCTCCAATAGTCTCCGGCTCTATCCAGAGTAAATTCAAAAATGTAGAGTTCGGAAAATCGGTCCCAATGCAATTGGTTTGGTCCAATTCTGATCACAAATGCATGAGATATAAAATTATAACCATACGAGTTAATATAAATACACTATTTCCTTACTTATAATTAAATTAATGTTTAATTACTTTTATAATTACGAATATTACTTTAGTTAATAGGTTTTAGGCTGATAATCTTCTACACTGTTACAGTATCGCTTCCTTATTCAAAACCGGCTCCATTCCACTATCTTCAACAGTTACGTTCCTGTTTTAAATTGATATCTTAGCATGATTTTAATTAACAAATTTATATTAAACTAATTAAGTTGCTAATAAATAATTAGTATACATTTAATTTCTCTGTTCAAAATTAGGCCATTCTCAAATCCTTCCTTTGCTCCTTACGAGCTTTGTTGCTTCCGTTTCGCACTATGACACCCTTCATAGGCCCCAATATGATTCAATTTAAAGAAATTTGCTTTCCTTAATTATATATTCAAGTTTATATAATTACTTGTTAAAGGATCGGATAAGGTCGAATTCACTTCTGCTCCTCTCTGTATGCTGCTCTCGTCCCTCGTTCTGCACAGTTCTAGTATTTAAAACAACCGTCTTCCATCTGTATTGATCAACCATGATTTAATTAATAAGTTATTAATCACATATTACTTTAAATAAATCACTTTAACCTATGTTAATTACGTTTAGAGAGGTTTAATCGGCTGATACTTCTGCTCCGTTCAAATTTGTTTCCTTCAACCGAGCATCATCACACAATAAATGAGCACGCTTTCACCATCTCCCGTTGAATAGCCATGCACCTCCAGTTTGAAATGGAAACCGCTACAGGACTTCGGTTTTGTTCCCGTGCCCGCCATGCTTCGCTCCAGACCCATCGAACACCAGAACTCCAGCACTTGAGCCCCATGCCTTGACCCCCCTCCCTTTGCTTGTTCAAAACGCACTTCATGTAAAACCCAACTCCAAGCTTTAACACACCCGATGCCTGCTGGGTGTGGTCTACCAAAATATCCCTTCATTATTTGTTTTCAACTTGCTGAACGGGAGTGGGGTGTTTATATAGATGGGGAAAGAAAGGATGAGAACAACGTCCTCTCGTATTGGACAGGGGAGGTGCTAGTTTAGGTGATAGGCCTGCTCTCCTTTCATGTGTTGTTATTTCATATTGATAGACATACTTGAAAAGAGAAGACATAGGCCTGTTTATGTTATGCCCTAGGCCTGCGTTGATGTGTCAATCCTATGAAGCCTGCACGAGTTTTCTTTTCTTATATAGGGTAGTTGTGATTCGATCATAGGCATGTGAGTGTTTCATTCAATGTGAAGGATGCTTGTTGTATGACCGTAAGTTATATAAAAATAGAGTAGGGTGGGTTCGATGTAAGCATGGTCCGTGTGTGTTTCATCATTTTGTTGACCGTAGACAAAACTTTGATGCTGAATGGGATCGGTTTGGGTATTTATAGGGTGCCATTTGAATTAAATAATATATAACAAAACGTCAGCGTGAAGTAATTGATAAAAACCATCACAAACGATTTTGTTTACTGATAAAAAGGCTAATCTTGGTGTAAAAGGTATTCCGGACCTAATGGGACAAGTTTCGTCGAAATCCGAGGTCGTATGAAAAAATTTCCTTTATAAAACCAGAAATAAACACGCGTTTAATTTTTTCATGATCACCAGATAAATCAAATCAACTTGAAACCTTGCAATCCTATAATAATTCTTCAATACGAACCCAACGGCACCAGTTTCGTCACATTCTGAGACCGTTTCCCGGGTAGGCTATTTTTACGTGCACCGCGGTGCCATTTTTGATGCCAAATTACCCCATCTCTAAAAATAACAAACTATAAACCTATCCTGACTATAAACGTCGATACGAACTCAACGGAACTGGTTTCGCGGCTTAATTTGATCGTCTGCTCAAGTTACACTCAAAATCCCCTTTATTAATTTAATTACGCGCTATAGAAATTGAACGGGCGTTTGTGGCTGTCGTGGTCACATACGACATCGGTTTGCCACGCCATTAAATACCATGCAATAATTTAATGTTATGGTCCCAATGAAACTGATTTTGTCAAAAATGAAGTCCGTTTGCAAAATGGTCATTTTAAGGGCCTATATTTAGATAACGATTTTTCACAGCGACTATTTTAAAATTTGATTTGGCCATAACTTACAATCTATAACACGAGATCTGGATTTTTCTCTTTCATATGATAATTATCATCACCACGGTTCCAATGTTTCTCGTTTCACAGAAATCCGATTATATCGGATTCTGTATATTCGATTGAAGTTGAAAATTCAATATTACGAACTGCAGCGCCGTTTCGAGCTCGATTTATATTGAATATTAAATTAACGTTCAAATATTGTTTTTAATAACGAATTAAATATTAAAATACTTAATGTTCCAAATATAATATTTAAAATAATAAATTAAATTAAATATTTGACTGCCAAAAACACGGGTCGTTACATTCTTCCCCCCTTAAAATAATTTCGTCCCCAAAATAGCTAAGGTAAGAAATAACGTTACAAACCCATTAATTTTCAAATCCCATTTAAATTTAAATCAAAAACCGTTATATTATAATCAATATAAATTTTCAAAAATATCGAAAATTTTCTAACACTCTAAATTCCCAAAAAATTCGGCAGAGTCTCCCCTACACGGAGTGACATCTGCGATATCGCAGGAACAAATAATATATGTACATCGACCCATACGATCGGAAAAATTCAAAAACCAAACTCCAAACCCAAAATTTTATATTTTCGCGTAGGCGTACCTCTTACGAGCGCTGTTGATCTTATTTGCTCAACACATATGCGATGTAATCAACCTCTATCAATCTGCCTAGCCACCTGACACTTGTACTTAACTCAATTCACATATCAGTAACAGATATATGAAATTATGATATAATATTTCACTAACCACCTGGTATAACTACACCAATTCCAAAATCAAACATACAGCATCATTCATTATCAAATACAGGGTTAAATCATAAATTCCAATTCATATGCAATTTCATTCCAGTTTAATTATAACAGAATTTATTCTTTTAGTTTATAATTCATTTGGCTTCATTAAATTGTTGATTATTTCCATTCAAACAACTATCATCCAATAACAAACAATCACAAACAACAACCAATACACGACAATCAATCAAATTAATTGAATTCACATTCAATATCAATATTTCATTTTGGTTTCTCATATTCGAACATCAATCGATTTATGTTCGATTGATTTTCTTTTGATTATTATCTATTCAAAATTCAAATTTCCATATATGTTTTATTTAATTTCAATATCATTCTTAGTTTAATTATACTTAACAAGGTTAAGTTTCAATTCAAATTTCAATCCGATTTGAATCACATTCAAATCGATCAAATACACTACTATCTTAATAATTTGATAAAATTATTTCCTTTGTATACAAAAATATAATTTGGGTAAAATTATTTCATTTACCCTCTTTTCAAAACAATATTGTATCAATTTCCAGTTCAACACTTGAACCGATCAACCAAAACAATAGAAAACATTTGTATATAAAATATACAATAACGCTCTCATATATATATATATATATATATATATATATATATATATAGACACACACACTCAATCTCGATCTCGGGTATTACTAACCCAATCTCTATCGAGTTACACCACAGAGCCAAGGTTATTACTAAACCAATAGCTCTGATACCACTGTAACGACCCAGGGATTTTCGGCCTTGGAAATCGACATAAATACCTTTGTCGTCACTCATGCCGACCTTCCAAACACCAAAAACACCGGAACGTTATTAGAAAGAATTTAGAGGGTGAGATAAGAAAGAAAGAAATATAAGAATAGAAGAAGAAGAAGAATCAACACAACAGAGAATCAGAGTCTCACATCGTAGCTGAACAAAATATAATACAGAAATAAAACTTTATTGAGAGAATTTAAAATACTTACAATATCAGAGTACATCCACATCTCTGGACAGTTATAATAACTTGTCCTCATATACAATACACAACGGAATACACATCATATAATATCATACGTCTGGACTCTTCCAGCTCGTCTCTTCACAGCATTTGATAACCTGAACCCGTACACCCTCGGCTAACCCGAGCACTTACAAAATACCGGGTCAGTCTGGTGAACCAGAGTGAGAAAAACTCGCACAGTATTAAGGGGAATCATCCAATTTAATTTTAAAGTTCAAAATCTTTACGAAAGAAAAGGATAATCGTAAGACCAAATTCACACATAAACACGGACAGTTTTTACCTTACGGTAACTCAAAACAGTTTTTGAAACCAATATCTTTTCTGATATTATAATAATGTCTAAGTACAAGTAAATAGAAATCTAGTGGAACGCTTGCATCTCACGTTCCACATATATAGTACACAATCAAAAACAGCGGGCGCTTATTGGAGATTGGATTCCGAACTTGACAAGGTATGGAACCACATGCCGATTGTGTATCTCTAGAGGCAAATACACTGGGTTCAACAAGAACGTCTTGCAACCCGGCCCTCACATGATCGACCACTCATTTCGCTTGAATGTATCGAATGTATATCACCAACGGTTGGGCTCAAACCACCTTTTGCCGAAAAGGGATAACATCGATAGATTAAAGAAGCAAAAGGATTTTCTCTAGATAGGTGACTATACATCCTAATGGGAGAGACCCACATAGCCATGTTACCTGCCCGATTTTTGTCCTTTCCCGCTTGTGAGGCTTGAGGTTTACATTTCCTTTTCGAACACCTGGTCACCATTCACTTTGAATGCCACATCGTCGGATCCTCCAGATATCATTAATTGACGTCCACAAAAATACTCTGCAGTTTGGCTAATAGAAGGTGTACGGCCTTCTCCGCCATCAACAAAAATATGTTTGAAGAAATCAACGTACGTAATCCCTTTGGAAATACTCTATCAAACACTCGTCCATACAAGTCATCCAGGAACAAGATGAACCGAAGGTACTCTCCTGCTGCATCCTAGGAATTACCCTACAGATCAGTAGCGAGAAGTCCTTGTAATCCGTAGAACCCCACCACGACAGAACCATAGTTTATCCCTGGGAGCTAACCATAGATTATTAGTAGTTCTTCCGCTTATGAAGATCCACGTCTTCAATGTTCCATCTTGATCATCTTCTGATATCTTCACGTATTTGTTGGTCAGAATGGTTTTCGAATATAAATACAATCCCGGTCTTTCCGTGCCAACAATCATATTGGACAGATTTGATAGTCGGTGATTTAACTATCAAAATAAACAGTGTTTCAATCATGACAATCCAGTGAGTTCACTGGTTGGGTATTCAACACCACTTGGCCATTTTAATTTAAACGAACGTAATCTAAAACTCTTATATATTTCGGTCTTATAAATATAGTGTCGCTTCTTATTTATCATAAGATTTATCTTTAAACCAATTCATTTTAAAACTATTCAAAATACATTAGGATTCATTATATAAAGTTATATTCCCAACCTTGTTTTTAACGAATTCAAGTAACCCATTGTTATTCACAACAATATCCAATATTATTCATAGAATAAAACTCATTCCAAAGACTTACCCTTTTTATTTCTTTTTTCTTTGGAATCCTCGTTATAAATACTCTTCAGATCTTCACCAAGAATGTTACGTTATTATTTCTCCATTGAAATAATAAATTATACTAACCTCTTTACCATTACAACAAATATCCTCCTCAGATAATCCTGAAGTCGTTCAAGTTGGGGTATTCTATCTCAGACCTTGATCAACAATGTTCGTACCTCAAGATGGATATGAGTTGTAATTCAAAAACCAATATTCCATTCTAATCCTAATACAAATACCATTTAACTATTTAATTCAAATTACGGTTTCATAAATCCTGCTTATCTCTTTTGGAACTTCTTTCTCGGCTATATCCATTTCTTCTTAATTCAAAAATCAAGTATTTCATAAAACCCCACTTTTAACCTTTCACATTCTTAAATAACATTAATTTAGAATTAACGATGTAATGCCTCAAACCTCTTTTGCATAACTTTAGTTCATATAAAAATCCTTATATCTAAATTTACTTTTGCTTAATTCAAAAAGTTAAGTAACACTTATTTTAAGCTATGAGATTCGCTTAAAAATTCCTTTGGTTATAAAGACTCAGGTTTTAAACAAAACCTGTTCATAAACTCCTTTCACCATCCAATTGGATTTCATTTGAACTTCGAATACTTTTAAATGAATTTCCATTTAAAAGTATTCCTTTAAATTATTAAAATAATAATTTACTTTGGTAGTTAACCACTTTCGTTGTTAATTCCTTTATTTACTAAAATAAATATTAAATTCCCTTTTTTAAAATCTTATTAAAATTAAAATAATACCATTCGATTTATTTCTCATTCTCGTACTTGTAAATCTAATTAACATCAGAGTTGACTTTACGAAATTAATTAATAGTAAATCAAATCTTAAATAAAACATTTATTTATTTCCCTTTTTATAAACTTTTATTTAAAATAATATGTTTCAAAATTTATCTCCAGTTATAAAATGAATTTTATAACTTCATCTCTGTCGATTTGCCTGACGGTAAATCAACATTTATAAAACGATTGATTTTATAGGCCATATGCTGCCAGATATCCATCCAATACCGCCCATTGATTTAAACTACACAGATGTTGAAATTTCAGTCCACAATCAATACTCAATCAATCACTCAGTTTCACTTATCTGATAACAATAAATAACAACCATTTAACCTCAACCACAAGCAATTCAAACAATTCAACCAATTAAACACGTTTATTTTATAAACGTGACCAACAAGGTAAGTTACCTTTATTGGAACCAATCGTTGGAATAACGATCTGGTATTTCACGGAAATTAAACGACGGTTTAATTTCATCAGTTAAATCAGCAAATAAATATATAATTAGCAAACAGTCAACCATCGGCAAGCAGAGCACACAAAATCAAAACCCAATTTATATAAAATATAAATGGAAAAACTGAGTGAGTTTAACTCACCTCGATTTGATTCCGTTGTCCCCAAAGCGGTTCGGTTTCCGTTCCAATTAAATTAAGCCATTGTTTAATTTAACAGTAATCTCCAGCAGTCTCCGGCTCTATCCAGAGTAAATTCCAAAATGTAGAGTTCGGAAATTCGGTCCCAATGCAATTGGTTTGGTCCAATTCTGATCACAAATGCATGAGATACAAAATAATTAACATACGAGTTAATATCAATACACTGTTTCCTTACTTATAATTAAATTAATGTTTAATTACTTTTATAATTACGAATATTACTTTAGTTAATAGGTTTTAGGCTGATAATCTTCTACACTGTTACAGTATCGCTTCCTTATTCAAAACCGGCTCCATTCCACTGTCTTCAACAGCTACGTTCCTGTTTTAAATTGATATCTTAGCATGATTTTAATTAACAAATTTATAATAAACCAATTAAGTTGCTAATAAAGTATAAATTTAATTTCTCTGTTCAAAATTAGGCCATTCTCAAATCCTTCCTTTGCTCCTTACGAGCTTTGTTGCTTCCGTTTCGCACTATGACACCCTGCATAGGCCCCAATATGATTCAATTTAAAGAAATTTGCTTTCCTTAATTATATAGTCAAGTTTATATAATTACTTGTTAAAGGATCAGATAAGGTCGAATTCACTTCTTCTCCTCTCCATATGTTGTTCTCGTCCCTCGTTCTGCACAGTTCAAGGATTTAAAACAACCATCTTCCATCTGTATTGATCAACCATGATTTAATTAATAAGTTATTAATCGCATATTACTTTAAATAAATAACTTTAACCTATGTTAATTACATTTAGGGGTCCGTCTATTGACACCCCGCTATTTGCTCTTTAACCCCCATGAAATAGAAAATAAAATGCACACCCCAAATATTTCTCTTCGCACCCCGCTTATTCCAAAAATGCCCTTACTATATTTTTATTCTTATTGTTTTTTCTTTACTTTACTTCTTATTTCAAACTTGCAGTTTGTTTGTGCATCTCTTTTTTAATGTCTAGAATGAATTAATTGACGCTTAACATCGTTGATTGCCAATTGTTGGTTGTGGTTTTATTAACACTCCACCCGGGCTGATTTATTTAAATTAACACTTTTTACAGCGATAATTTAGTTATTTGTTATTCAGGCATTTGCAATTCCTGTACATTGTTGATCATTTCGGTCTAAAAATACATAACTATATACACCGTTGGCTTTAAAATTTTCAAATTTTTAATCATCGTTTGTAATTCCCGTCTTTGATTTTTTTTTTTGAAATCAAGTATAACGCCGATTTTTAATTTTAAGTAATTTAGCCTGAACATTGCTGATTTTTTATTATTTTTAATCATTACATTAGACAACTTATTTTATCATCAAGGGTATAATTGGAAATAAATGTTTAAAATTTTAACTGGGGGGTGAAGAGCAAATATCGGGGTGGCAATAGCCGGACACTACGTTTAGAGAGGTTTAATCGGCTGATACTTCTGCTCCGTTCGAATTTATTTCCTTCAACCAAGCATCATCACGCAAGAAAAGAGCACGCTGTCACCATCTCCCGTTGAATAGCCACACACCTCCTTTTTGAAATGCAAACCGCTACAGGACTTCGGTTTTGTTCCCTTGCCTGACATGCTTCGCTCCAAACCCAACAAACACCAGAACTCCAGCACTTGAGCCCCATGCCTTGATCCCCCTCCCTTTGCTTGTTCAAAACGCACTTCATGTAAAACCCAGCTCCAAGCTTTCACACTCCTGATTCCTGCTGTGTGTGGTCTACCAAAATATCCCTTCATTATTTGTTTTCGACTTGCTGAACGGAAGTGGGGTGTTTATATAATGGGGAAAGAAAGGATGGGAACAACCTCCTCTCGTATTGGACAGGGGAGGTGCTATTTTAGGTGATAGGCCTGCTCTCCTTTCATGTGTTGTTATTTCATATTGATAGACATACTTGAAAAGAGAAGACATAGGAATGTTTATGTCATGCCTTAGGCCTGCATTGGTGTATCAATCCTATGAAGCCTACACGAGTTTTCTTTTCTTATATAGGGTAGTTGTGATTCGATCATAGGCATGTGAGTGTTTCATTCAATGTGAAGGATGCCTGTTGTATGACCGTAAGTTATATAAAAATAGAGTAGGGTGGGTTCGATGTAAGCATGGTCCGCGTGTGTTTCATTATTTTGTTGACCGTAAACAAAACTTTGAAGCTGAATGGGATCGTTTTGGGTATTTATATGGTGCCATTTGAATTAAATAATATATAACGAAACTTTAGCATGAAGTAATTGATAAAAACCATCACAAACGATCTCTGTTTACTGATAAAAAGGCTAATCTTGGTGTAAAAAGGTATTCCGGACCCAATGGGAAAAGTTTCGTCGAAATCCAAGGTCGTATGAAAAAATTTCCTTTATAAAACCAGAAATAAACACGCGTTTAATTTTTTAACGATCATCAGATAAATAATATCAACTTGAAACCTTGCAATCCTATAATAATTCTTCAATACGAACCCAACGGCACCACTTTCGTCGCATTTGAGACTGTTTCCCGGGTAGGCTATTTTTACATGCACCGCGATGCCATTTTTGACGCCAAATTACCCCATCTCTAAAAATAACAAACTATATACCTATCCTAACTATTAACGTCGATACGAGCTCAACGGAACTGGTTTCGCGACTTAATTTGATCGTCTGCTCAAGTTACACTCAAAAACCCCTTTATTAATTACGCGCTATAGAAATTGAACGGGCGTTTGTGGCTGCCGTGGTCACATACGACATCGGTTTGCCACGCCATTTAACACCGTGCAATAATTTAACGTTACGGTCCCAATGAAATTGATTTCGTCAAAAACGAAGTCCGTTTGCAAAATGGTCATTTTAGATGCCTATATTTAAATAACGATTTTTCACAGCGACTATTTTAAAATTTGATTTGGCCATAACTTACAATCTATAACATGAAATCTGGATTTTTCTCTTTCAAATGAAAATTATCATCTCCACGGTTCCAACATTTCTTGTTTCACAGAAATCCGACTTATATTGGATTCTGTATATTCGATTGAAGTTGAAAATTCAATATTACGAACTGCAGCGCCGTTTCGAGCTCGATTTATATTGAATATAAATTTAACGCTCAAATATCGTTTTTAATAACGAATTAAATATTAAAATCCTTAATATTCCAAATATAATATTTAAAATAATAAATTAAATTAAATATTTGACTGCCAAAAACACGAGTCGTTACATTAGGTTAGAAAAGAGTTAGGATTATTTATAGGGAGATTATATTATTTTTATATTGATTTTTATCCAACCGCTATTTGTATTTGTCAATACCGTGTGATCACACATGATACCCAAAAATCATGAAAACGCGTATGCAGCTACAGTTCGACATTACCGTACCAACGAAACTAGTTTCGCCGAATTCCGACTTTGTTTGCTCACACATCGTATTTTCAAAGTCAAAATATCTTCTGTTTTTCACCTTAAAATTCCGTACGGCCACATACTAACTTCAAAAATGACGAAAATTGAAATCTAGCAATAATTTAATACTGTGGATCCAACAAAATTAGTTTCGTCGAAAACGGTGGTCGTTTGCAAAACTAGCTATTTTTAAAGCTTTAAATAAACACTTTTAAATATTAATATATTTAAAAATAATTAAATTTAATATTTATAAATAAATATTATTATATATATTCTCACTCGAATATCATACAGCTCCAGAATAAATATATATGGATTTACAATTCGATATTTCATCATCAGAGTTATATCGATATTCAATTTATATTTAAATCCTTTTATAAATCGTTATAATTTATAAAGGAATTCCATAGCGACTTTTAGAAAATTTGATTTGGGCATAAATCAAAATTTAAACAATGAAATCCTGGTTTTTCTCTTCCACTAGAAAAATATACTTCAGCAGCTCCGAACATTTCTTGTTTCACAGAAATCCGATTTAAAACAGATTCTGTATATTCAATTAAAGTTCGAATCACCAAATTACGAACTGTGGCGCCATTTCAAGCTCAATTATAATTATAATATAATTTATACGTTCAACCATCGTTAATTAAATATATTCGTTATCGTAATTCAATTTTAAACTGAATTATATATTTTGAATTGCCTAATTCACACCATATTGCCATTTCAGCTAATTCTGATTATTTCAGAATTAAATATATTATTTAATTATTATATTAATTAAATACTCAAAGTTATTTAATTTAAATGACCATTTCAATCTCTTAATCTCTATTTAACTAACTAAATAAATTAATTGTTATTCCGTAAAAATACGGGACATTACATTCTTCCCCCCTTAAAATAATTTTGTCCTCAAAATTGCTAAGGTAGAAAACGAACCCTATTGATTGGTTAGAACTTATTAGTTCACTTCTTAACTTCAGTTTCAACTGAACCAATTTAATTTCAATTAAATATTTATTCATTCCTACTAATGAAAATTTTCAAAAATCCAGAAAATTTTCTAACACCTTAACTTTTCAAAAAAATTCGCCAGCACCTCCTTTGTACTAGTCAATAGCTCAAACTCCAGCTTGCCTCCCTAGGCCTTCTTTAACCCAAAAGAAAATCAAACAGCCAAGCGGCTTGCCAATTCGGCTCATCAAAATCTCAAACCCATATATAATAAAATCGGTACCTTTTTGTAGGGCATATAAATATATCCTTTTCATGTGTTACCAATTCTGCATATACCAATGTCATCCCAATCATTCAGTTATACCCAAGCCGAATTCTGTTCTTAACTCAGATTCCAATATTCATTTCAATTCCTAACTTACCAATCAAACTCCATTTCGGATTATCTCCAACCCAATCTAATTCGATACTTTCTATCTCAATTCATTTTCCACTTAACTGGTTTCAATTCAATTTCTATTTCTGTTTGTGTTTACAAATTCTAATTTAATTTGTTTTAATTCAAACAATCTTCCCTAGGGATTTTCAATTAGTTTAGCTTTTCTAAAACTAGATATCCCTTTTCAGGATTCAAAACAACTTGCTTTCCACAAAACAATTCAAAAACAAAATCTTTGGTAGTAATCCGTCACTTAGCAACTCAAAAATGAACACTAATGATGCCTCGATTCGTCATTAGGGTTATTTCCCAGCTATCGAAGTGAGTTCAATACTATATCACTTTTAAAACCACATTTAATCATTTCCATTTCGAAATCATTTTCAAAATATCCTTCACTATGCTTGTAAACAATTTAAAATCTCCCAGGATTTTAAAATTCTCATATATTTAATTCAATTCCATTTATAAACACTTTTCATGTTTTCAGAATTTTAATTCCAATTCTGATTTAAATTCAGATTTAATTCATCTGATATCATATATTATTCTTATATGAATTCTGATTGGCTATTTATATAACCATTCCACTTATAATCTCATTCGACTATAATAATGACCAACACATCAAATATAATAATTTCAATATATATTCACTTTTATATCAAAATATAATTTGGGTAAAATTATTTCAATTACCCTCTTTTCAGACCATACCGTGTCGGTCTATCGTATTCAAGTGTTTAGAAACCCCTACCGATATAGTGGATCAAACTGATCGACCAGAATTCATAAACCGCTCAACGAATAAATCTCCACAATATAAAACAATTTTTTTTATAAAATCTACAAATACGTTCACTCGTATATATACACTCAAACTCAATATAGAGTATTACTAATCCTATCTCTATCGAATTACGCCATAGTGCCAAGGTAATAACTTAACCTGGCTCTGATACCAACTGTAGTGTCCCAAATTTCCTGTACCATTGAGCTGACCAAATAACACAAGTCCAACACAAATTGCACTAGAAACCATACAACTAATATAAAGAAAACAGAGAGTGAGAATAGATAAGATAGAAACTTAGAATAGAAGAAGAACATACAACATCAGAGTAAACACGAATCTCACAGCGGAACGAACAATATATAATAGATACATATCTTTGAAATAAAATCAGTATATGTATACAGTAACATTATCAGAGTATAACACTTACAACACAGCGGAAATAACTATAGCTATATAATCCTAAAGCCTCCTTCTTCAAGCTCTGCAAGTATATCTGAAAAATCCTGACTACTTGACTGCCCGTACAAAATTGGGCACCCAAGAGTTTAGGGAAAACAAAACAAAACAAACTCTGGGTTAGTCATGGGACTGGTGTGAGTAAAACAGTTTAAAATAGTTTGAGTAATTAAAAGATATCTCATAAGACCATGCCGTATAACGGAACGGGTTTTTCCCTTATGAGAATTCAAAATAGTCTTTATATCAAAATTCTTTTGATATTATGATAGTGTCTATCAACCACAATATATTAATCATCTAGCAGAAATGCTTTCATCTCACAATCTACATATATAGTGTACAAGCAAAACCGCGAGCACTTATCGGATAATGGGTTACCAACTATGACAAGATATGGAACCACCTACCGATAGTGTACCTCTAGAGAGGAATACATTGGGTTCAACAAGAACATCTTACAACCCGGCCACACGTGACCGACCACTCATTTCATTTGAGTGTATCGAATGTATATCACCAATGGTTGGGATCAGCAACCGTTTCCCGAATGGGACATCATCGAATAGATTAAAGAATGAAATGAGTATCTCTAGATAGGTGATAATACACCCTAATGGAAGCAACCCACATAGCTATGTTGCCTGCCCGATTTTTGTCATTTCCCGGTTGTGAGGCTAGAGGCCACGCTTATCTCTGATAGATCACACTATTATTCAATTTGAATGTCACATCGTCATGCCCACCAAATCACAAATTGATTTTCCAAAAATACAATGGTTATACCGCTAAGAGAAACGAATTCCTCCGCCACAAACGTGTATACGTTTGAAGAGATCAACTTATGCGATCTATTAAATATACTCTGTCAGACATTCTTCCATACAGGTCGTCCTGGGACTGGACAAACCGAAGGCCCTATTATGTGAACAGGACAGCCCTTGCATAACTCTGTCTTCAATTATCTTCATCATATTTGTTCGCAACTCTAACGCCCATACAGAGTGGTTTTCAGGTCATGAATTTGATCCTCGTCTCTCCGTATTAACGATGGAAAAATGGTCAAAAACTTTGGTAGTCGGTGAGTTAACTATCAAAGAAAAACACGTGTGCAAACAAAGATATTTTTTCCAGATGGAAATTATATCGATCAATTATCGTTGAACATTTATCTCTTTAGTTCATTAATTATTCATTTTTCATTTCATGTTTCCATATATTAAACATTTCTTATTTTCTAAATTTAGAAAATATATGTTATTAACATTGGAAAAAAATTCCATTTCTACTCTCATTTCTATTTTCAAAAATTAGAAAACATTTCTAATTATTATTTGGAAAACATTTCAGAAACACCTTTATTGGGTTCAAACAGATGTTTAAATAAAACATCGCTATGCCAACTCAAAACATTATACTCATTAACTAAATTCACTTAATCAGCCTTCACTATCGAACCTTAACCATTCCTTAGTTAAAAATGGAGTCAATCAAGTTGGGGTACAATTACCTCTCAGACCTTAACTGAACAACCTTTTTAACCTCGAAATAAACAAAGTTCACCTGTTAAATCTTCATCAAAACTTCCTTACGTAATTCTCGGATTCTATTTACGAATCCACTTCTTTTACAGAAATCATTTGATTATAACAATAGTGTTATAGTCCCTACTTCTGAAATATCTAACTTCAAAATATAACTTTTATTCCTTAATTTAACTAAATAACTAAATAGAAAATTTATAAATAAATAAATAAATCTTGATTAAAAATCAGAAAGCAAATAGTACTTTCTCGAATTCGATATAATCGAATTTCAACGTATAACTCTCTTTCGAATAATCTCTATTCGATAATTCATTTTCGAATAAACTATATTCGATTAACTCCTTTCGGATAAACTACATTCGATTTAACTCCTTTTGAATAAACTATATTCGATTAACTCCCTTCGAATAATTATATTCGATTAACTCCCTTTAGAATAACCAATATTCGATAAACTCCCTTTCGAATAACCAATATTCGATTAACTACCTTCCGAATAACTAATATTCGATTAACTCTCTTTCGAATAACCAATATTCGTTTAACTCCTTTCGAATAACTAATATTCGATTAACTCCCTTTGAATAACTATATTCGATTTACTCCAATCGATTAACTCTAATCGATTAATTCTAATTCGATTAACTCTATTTAATTACTCTATTGGATTAACTCTAATTGATTAACTCTAATCGATTAACTATAACTGATTAAGTCTAACTGATTAACTCAATTCGAATAACTCATGCTCGAATAATTCTATTCGAATAACTCATACTCGACTAATTCTATTCGAATAACTCATTTTTCTCTTTTATAATCCTACTTACTTTCCAAATATTTCCTTTTATGATATCGTATTTATTTTCTAAATAAATATTCCTTTTATCTTTCTATTTATTTAACACATAAATATTCCTTTTCAATTCTATTTATTTAACACATAAATATTCCTTTTCAACTCTATTTTTCAACAAATATTTCGTTTTCAATTCAATTTATTTAACAAACAAATATTTCTTTTCAATTCTATTTATTTAACAAATAAATATTTCTTTTCAATTCTATTTATTTTCTAAATAATGTTCCTTTTTATGAAATCTTTTGATTTTATAAACATTTATTTTTCAATATATTGAAAATTTCCTTTTTAACATTCCGGTAATCCTTATGGTATTTAACGTACCATATAACAATGATCGGTATCATTCAAACATACAAAATCAATAACAGATTTCATATCACATCATATAACACAATATATGAAAAACAGTAAAATAAATGTTGAGGAATCCAGTTGGATTCCTCCGACCTTTTTCCCTGCATCCATAGATGTTACACAATTTAATTCACATCCATTTCATTTCAATATGAAATATTCTGATAAACAGAATCAATATTTGATTAACGATATATATATATAACTATATCGATATATTCTCAACCAATAAATTAGCAGTTCAACCAAACAGTCAACACACAACAATCAATCATCATTTATCAATTTTAAAAGTACGTTATCAAAATATGAACTGGTAGAGTTGGTGAGTTTTACTCACATTGGACAGTTATCGTTAAATAACGATTAACTATCTTTGATTCCGACAGACGTTTTATTCTGCTATAAATTGTAACGAGCTTCAAATTACTCCCAGTCAGTTCCATTGTGTAGCCGCCATCCATACGATCCCAACGGATCTAGTTTTGTCCAATTCTGATAATGTATGATCAAGTTATAGCATTTACAAGTTAATGAACTTTTTAAACTAGAATTAAATTTACTTAACAGTCAGGCCTCACCCTTATTTGAATCATGTGCCCAACTTCTCATTGCCAAACCCATACCCATTCCCCTTCTTTATTCCTCCTGTAGTGAACCCGTACTCCCTTTTCCATGGCCGTTTCTTTCACCGATTATAACCTCCCCTTCTCTTCATCATAAAACCAATAAATATCCTCATTTAATTATCCTTTGAAAACTCTACACAACCATCCCGTTCATGTAGATCTCGACAGCATCCTCCTCCTAAAACCTCCGACTTCGCTGCTCCTAAAACACAGTAATGGCCGCATCTAAAATGTCCACTTAACTCCCTCTTCTTCCCATGATGTTTCAATCTAACCATACCATCTTCCTTCTCATAAAATCTGTATAACCCCATGCCCGTCACACCCAACTCGACCTCCATCTTTGCATCGCGTCGCTAGGCTCTTCACGAGCAACCCAACTGAAAACGCGACATGTTTCAGTATCGAATTCAACCAAAACCCATAGACGAGTACCAAATCACTTCACGAATTTAAATCCGATGCTCAAAATAAGGATCGACGCTTGTAGCTCCAAGAAACTTTAACCCTAACGCTACTGCTAATTTCCGAGTTTTGGAAATCGATATTGCACTCACCCAAACGAGTATAGGACTGAAGAGGAGGATCCAGCGAGCTCAAATAAAGTTGATTCCTGATTTATGGAATTACCCATGATTTTATTTTGATTTTTGAAGTATGAAGTTTCACGTTTTAGAGAGGAATGCGGCGGCCCAAAGATTGACCAAAGAGGAAAAGTGTTTAGGTTAGAAGAGTATTGGGATTATTTATAGGGAGATTATATTATTTTTATATTGATTTTTATCCAACTACAATTTGTATTTGTCAATAAAAATCCGTGTGATCACACACGATACCCAAAAATCATGAAAAAGGGGCATGCACCTACAGTTCGACATTACCGACCTAACGAAACTGGTTTCATTGAATTCCGACTTTGTTTGCTCACACAGCGTATTTTTAAAGTCAAATTATTGACTGTTTTTCACATTAAAAATCTGAACGGCCTCATTCTAACTTCAAAAATGACGAAAATTGAAAACTAGTAATAATTTAATACTGTGGATCCAACAAAATTAGTTTCATCGAAAACGGCAGTCGTTTGAAAAAACTAGCTATTTTTAAAGCTCTAAATAAACCCTTTTAAATATTAATATATTCAAAATAATTAATTTAATGTTTATAAATAAATATTATTGTATATATTCTCACTAGAATATCATACAGCTCCAAAATAAATATATATGGATTTACAACTCGATATTTCATCATCAGAGTTATATCGATATTCGATTTATATTTAAATCCTTTTATAAATCGTTATAATTTGCAAAGGAACTCCATAGCGACTTTTCGAAAATTTGATTTGGGGATAAATCAAAATCTACACAATGAAATCTCGATTTTTCTCTTCCACTAGAGAAATATACTTCACTAGCTCCGAACGTTTCTTGTTTCACAGAATTCCGATTTAAAACGGATTATGTATATTCAATTAAAGTTTGAATCACCAAATTACAAACTACCGCGCCATTTCAAGCTCGATTATAATTATAATATAACTTATACGTTCAACCATCGTTAATTAAATATATTCCTTATCGTAATTCAATTTTAAACTGAATTATATATTTTGAATTGCCCAATTCACACCATATTGCCATTTCAGCTAATTCTGATTATTTCAGAATTAAATATATTATATTAATTAAATATTCAAAGTTATTTTATTTAAACGACCATTTCAATCTCTGAATCTCTATTTATATAACGTAAAAATACATGACATTGCATATTACCTCGTCTTGGGTGTACAACCCAATCAAGACATTAGTAATCATCCAAACGATGTGAAGACCTCCGGTCTTCAACCACCGTCTTCATTGTCGATTTATCGTCAAATCAGTTATTCAGAATGGGTATAAACTCGGCCTTTCTGAATAACTCGCGTATATATTATAATCAAGTGATATAAACACATCACACTCGTCATTCCAAACCAGAATATTCTTTATTCAAATATTCACATTCTTAGGGAAAGGTTCCCATTAATTTTATCAAAGATAAATTCTTTAAAATTTATTCTTTAATCTTCCTTTGGATATCATTTCAAACCATATTAAGGTTTTCCAAACTAGTCGGGATTAGCGAACCACACCGAAGTAATCATTTATTTTATTTCCTAATCCCAACATATTTATCCATGGAGCAAAACTGGTGATACTCCATATCTAACACCATAGTGTTATCGGTAAATATTAATTACCATTTCACGTTCAAATCTAATTAAAGATTTAACTACCGCTTGGAGCAAAACTGGTGATACTCCATTCTCGATCATTTCAATCTAATTAAAGATTCATTAAAACTCCACTTAGTTTTAATCTTCCCAAAAATCAATATTAATGATTATATAACTTGGGAAATCATATCCTGTCTTTAACTGGGTTAAAGAACCAATGTCATTTAAAATATGGTTCACGATAAACCCAAAATCACATTCCATTTTATTCTAATTACTAAATATAACTGGAAATTCTGATAATCTTAATTAAAAGATTTATTCTTTTCACACGGGGTTAAAGAACAGTGTTACTGAAGACACTATTCCATCAGTCTCTAATAGTAAATTAGTAAAAAAACAATTCCCTAAGTATTAATCCTGAAGGCCGAAACCAACATCAGATCAATACCCGGGAAACCATTAAATTTAGCTAATCTCCAGTTAGTTTCTAATTTTCTTAACTCCATTGGGTTTAAGAACATCATTTTTAAAGATACCATTAACGACAAACCCAAAATTCAATTCAATTAAATTCCAATTAAATATTAATTAATTGGTAAACTTCATTAAATCTTAATAAAAAAAATTAATCTTTTTTCGACTGGGTTTAAGAACAGTGGTAGTGAAGATACCGTTCACGAAAAACCCAAAATCCTATTTGATATTAAGTACAAGGCTCTGAATAGAAAATATATCGGCTTATATTCAATATCAAATTCTGAAATCAACAAATATCGTATTGGAATAACGATATATATATATATCTTCCAAATTCCTCCTCAATGTCCGTATAATCACGGAATCCAATATCGAAATATTCCGAAGATAATTTCAATTCAAATCCATTTTAATTCATATATTGGAAACTCCGGTTATTTTTAAAACCATTTAAAATCCAATTTAATTATTTAAAAATATTGGATTATAATTCTAGTTCATAACTAGTTCATTTTAATAAAAATATATTTTTATCTTTTCAAATATGGAATTTTTAATCCCAATTCTTTTCAAATCATTTACTATGATTTTACACAAATTATTAATATTTTAAATAATTTTATTAAGGCCCGTACAGTCGATTTCCATAAACGATCATCGAACTGCACTTACAACGACCATTTCCAAATTTCATTTGGACATAATTCCAAATCCAACCATTAGATCTCAAATCTCTTATATTCCTTAGAAAGCTCTTTTCGACACGAACACAACGGTCCCAGTCTCAGGAGAATCCGACGGTCGGATCTCCCGTAACGTCAATTCGAAATCAACGGTCGAAATTCGCGAACGGTCGCGGCGCGTTCTATTCAAGCCAATTAATATATATTATATATATTTCGTTGATTTCCCTTCAAAACGTATTTTATAAATCATTTTAAATTCGTTTTCAAAATGATTTCAACTTCATATTCAATTTTAAATGAAAATTGAATATTCCATATCATTAACATATAAATGATGATATTTTCAAAACATTAGATTTTGAAATCACTTCCTTTTCGATATTCATTATAAAAATGAATAAAATCGATATAATTATCGTTCGCGTCAAAATGGCGCATATCTAATCAACACGGGTTTCCATATCATTAATATATAAATGATAATATTTCGTGTCCATCCCAAATCGGACATCAAAATCATATTTTGATCTTTTACTGAAGATTATTTTAAAATATTCGATATTTTAAAATATTCATTCTTTCTGAACTGGAATCAGACACAGTTAATTACCGTATAATATTGTTTATATGGATTTCATACAACACATGTATACAATAACAGTGATAAATAATCATCCATCAACCAGAGTGCGTTCTACACTGTATAAGCATTAACTATAAATAATTAACGCTTATAACAGTCTGTCAACCATTCAATCAACATACAACTAAACAATTGGGATTAATTGTAACAACCCAGAAATTATGAGCCAATTTAAAATTTTTATTTAGCTAATTTAATGAATTTTGAATATTTAAAATGATTTATTTTAAATAAAAACGGCGAAAAATTTATTTTCGATGAAGTTAGAACATATAAATTTATTTTAATTATAATTCAAGCCTGAAATGGTGCGGCAGTTCTAAAATTCGATTTCTAATTTCAAATGAATATACAGAACTCAATATAAGTCGGAATTGGACGAAACGAGAAATATGTGAATCTGTATAAGAATATCTTTCTAACGAAGTTAAGAAACTGAGATTTCACTTTGTAGAGTGTAAGTTATGTCCGTTTTAAAATTCAAAATAGTCGCTATGGAATTTATATATATTTTATATATATGGCCCTTAAAAATAGCCATTTTGCAAATGACCGTAGAATTCGACGAAACCAGTTTTGTTGGGACTATATCGTCCCAACATAGCTAGATTTATTTTTCTAGAATTTTTAGAATCAATATGTGAGCATGGCGCCTTTAAACGTGTTTTAACAGTTTCATTCAATTTCGATCGACCAGAAATTGGCCATTTTTCAAACGGTCTCAGAATTTGACGAAATTAGTTTTGTTAGGACCGTATCGTCTATACGAAGCTAGAAATAATTTTTTTGTAATTTTTAGAGTCAGTATGTGGCCCCGGTAAATTAAAATGTACATTAAAATTAAATATATACTAATTTACATTTAGTTTTGATAAAAAATGATAGTAACGACCGAATGGGCTTACGAAACATATCCTATTGTGTTCGGAATGGGGGTAATTAGCTAGGGCGACAGTCGTTGGGTTCGATTTGGGGTTCGTATGGATTAAGGGGTATTTTCGAAATAAAAGGAATTAAATAATGTTAATTTTTTTTATATATATTAAAAAATCTGGAGCCTTATCCTCATTCCTACAACGCCGACCCTAATCGTTCAACCGCTGAGAGGCTCCGATTTAAATCGCCCAAATCCTTCAAATTCGATTTGAATAAAACCCAATCCCTAAAAGAAACCGCTAGAGATTCTCCTCCTCCACAGTGTTATACGATTGTGATGAATTATCGTTTCATATTTAGCTCAAATTTCGAGTGAGAAGTGGCGCCGTACGATCTTAATTTCCGGTGCCCTGGTGAACTCGAGTTCACCGTCGCGGTCAGCACAGAAAGGCGACAGGGGGGCGGAGCGCGTGGAAACATCAGATCAGGGACCGACGTGATGATGGGGCAGAAATCTGAAGCCCTGGAAATGAACGAGGGTTCGGGTTTTTCTGAATAACGAAGAAGAAGCAACAGTAACGTTTTTTTTAACGTTATTAAACACGGGTTAAGTGATTTTTAATTAATTAATTAATGTGATCACACTTTAAAAGCCTATAACTTGTTCATATCAACACAGAATTTAACGAAACAAATTGCGTTGAGATCGTGTCGAAGAGCGCTACAACATGAAACTGACCGCGGCCAAAACGGAGCATGTTAGAATTTCAGACAATTTTGAATACTTCAGAAATTCAGAAATCATAATCAAGGTGATAACTTCTCACTTTATTTTATTTCCTAGTTAAAAATATATACTAGGATGCAGACGACGCTTAGTAGCACCCGACACCATCATCCACAGACAGTGGACTTGTTTGTTTGGTTGTTTGGTGATTGATTAGAATATTTGTTGGAATTTTGTTTGGTTGAAATGAAATTGATTAGATTGGTATGTGTATGGTGTAGGCCATTATTAGACCGGGGATAAGGCTAGGCCTTGTCCCGTTTCTAGTATCGTGTCGTTATGCCGCCAAAATTTTCTGAAATAAGTTAGAAAAATAAAAAGATCATTTTATTGAATAAATGAACTGAATAAAATATTCATACGTTGAATTAAATATTTTATCGTTGAAAATATAATTTTTAACGTGTATGTGAATAAAAAGAAATATTCATTTACAAATCAGACGATTTGTTTATGTACACTGATTTGACTGATATTGATTGGGACGATAAATTTTACACCTCGCCCAACTGCACAAATAAAATCTGTGTTTGTTGATGTGAAACCCCACACGGGTATTGGGATGATATTCGACATACACTAGTCCCAATAATTAGTTGTGTGTCGATCGATAGGTTGACAGACAGTTGTGTTGTGCACTTTGGTTGATGGTTGATTATTTGTCGTTGCAATTATATACATGTGTTGTATGGAATCCATATAATTAATGTTATATGGTAATTGATTGGGCCTCATTCCAATTTGAAATAAAATATATATTCATGTGTTGAAATAAAATTTATGTATATATTCATGTGTTGAAATAAAATATATATTCATGTGTTGAAATAAAATATATATTCATGTGTTGAAATAAAATATATGTATATATTCATGTGTTGAAATAAAATATATATTCATGTGTTGAAATAAAATATATATTCATGTGTTGAAATAAAATATATATTCATGTATTGAAATAAAATATATATTCATGTGTTAAAGAAAATATTTATTTGTTGAATAGAATAACGAAGTTATTGAAATGTATAAAGCCGTGTTGATTAGATTTGCGCCATTTTGACGTGAACGATAGTTATATCGATTTTATTCGAATATCGAAAAAGAAGTGATTTCAAAATATAACGTTTGGAAAATATTACCATTTATATATATATATATATATATATATATATATCGATGATATGGAATATTCAATTTTGATTTGAAATTGAATATGAAGTTGAAATTGTTTTCAAAACGAATATAAAACGATTTATAAAAAACATTTTGAAAGAAAATCGATGAAATATATATATAATGTATATATTTTATATATTATATGGCCGGAATAGAACGCGCCGCGCCGCGGCAGTTCGCAAATTTCGACCATTGACTTCGAATTGACGTTACGGGAGATCCGACCATCAGATTCTCCTGAAAACAGAACCGTTGGTTTCGTGTCGAAAAGAGCTTTCAATGAATATTAGAAATTTGAAATCTAACGGTTGGATTTGGAGTTACGTCCAAATCAAATTTAGAAAAGGTCGCTGTAAGTGCAGTTCGGTGGCCATTATTGGAAATCGACTGTACGGGCCTTGATAAAATTATTAAAAATATTAATAATTTGTGTAAAATCATAATAAATGATTTAGAGGGAACTATGATGAAAAATTCCCTATTTGAAAAGATAAAAATATATTTTTATCAAAATGAACTAGTTTTGAACTAGATTTGAAATGGTTTTAAAATAATCAGAAATTTCCATTATATGAATTGGAATGGATTTAAACCAAATTATCTTCGGGATATTTCGATGTTGGATTTCGTGATTACACAGATATGGTTGTGGAAATTTGAAAGATATATCTATATCATTATTTCCAATACGATATTTGTTGGTTTCAGAATTTGATATTGAATATAAGCCGATATATTTTCTATTCAGATCCTTGTATTTAATATCATATGTGTTTTGGGTTTGTCGTGAATGGTATCTTTAATAATAATGTTCTTAAACCCAAATGGAGTTAAGAAAATTAGGAACTAACTGGGGATCAGTTAAGTTGAATGGTTTCTTGGATATTGATTTGATGTTGGTTTCGGCCTTCGGGGTTAATATTTAGGGAACTGTTCTCTTAATAATTTACAGTTAGAGATTGATAGAATGGAATGTGTTTTGGGTTTGTCGTGAACGGTATCTTTAATAATACTGTTCTTAAACCCAAATGGAGTTAAGAAAATTAGGAACTAACTGGGGATCAGTTAAGAAGAATGATTTTCTGGGTATTGATCTGATGTTGATTTCGGCCTTCGGGGTTAATATTTAGGGAATTGTTCTCTTACTAATTTAGGTACTAATGGAATGGGAATTGGGTTTATCGTGAACTGTGTTTTAAACGACATTCGTTCTTTAACCCGATTAACAGTGAAATGTGATTTGGAATTTATAAATCTTTTTATTTAGATTTAATGGAAATTTTCCAAAGTAAAATTTTCCAATATATAAATTGGAATGAAATTCGATTTAGTAATAATCGAAGTGAGCTTCTGTGGAGGAAGGCCAGTACTATATATGGAATTTGAAAGGCTTTGTCGTTATTCCATTTATATTATTGGTTAGATACGGAAATTGATATCGATTATATATTGATCTATTTTCCTTGAAAATTCCATTATTAATGGAATGTGATTTTTGGGTTTATCGTGAACAGTGTTTTAAATAACACTTGTTCTTTAACCCGATTAACAATTGAATGAGATTTTGGGTTTGTTGTGAATGGTACCTTTAATAATACTATTCTTAAACCCAATGGAGATAAGAAAATTAGGAACTAACTGGGGATCAGTTAAGGTGAATGGTTTCTTGGATATTGATCTGATGTTGGTTTCGGCCTTCGGGTTTAATATTTTGGGAATTGTTCTCTTACTATTTACAGTTAGAGACTAATGGAATGGGAATTGGGTTTATCGTGAACTATGTTTTAAACGACATTCGTTCTTTAACCGGATTAAAAATGAATTGTGATTTGGAATTTATAAATCTTTTTATTTAGATTTAATGGAAATTTTCCGAAGTAAAGTTTTCCAATATATAAATTGAAATGGAATGGAAGTCGATTTGATAATAATCGAAGTGAGCTTCTGTGGAGGAAGACCGGTACTATATATGGAATTTGAAAGGCTTTACCGTTGTTCCATTTATATTATTAGTTAGATACGGAAATTGATATCGATTATATATTGATCTGTTTTCCGTGAAAATTCCATTATTAGTGGAATGTATTTTTGGGTTTATCATGAACAGTGTTTTAAATTACACTTGTTCTTTAACCCGATTAACAATTGAATGAGATTTTGGGTTTGTCGTGAATGGTATCTTTAATAATACTATTCTTAAACCCAATGGAGATAAGAAAATTAGGAACTAACTGGGAATCAGTTAAGTCGAATGGTTTCTTGGATATTGATCTGATGTTGGTTTCGGTCTTCGGGGTTAATATTTGGGGAATTATTCTCTTGCTAATTTACGATTAGTGACTGATGAATTGGAATGAGGCGTATGTTGTGCTTGTGTAACACTTGTTTATTATATACGCGAGTCGTTCATAAAGACCGGGTTTATCCCATTCTGAATAACTGATACGACGATAAGTCGAAGATGAAGACGGTGGTTGAAGACCGGAGGTCTTCACATCGTTTGGGTGATTACTGATGATCTTGATTAGGCTGTACACCCAAGAGGAGGGAATCAGTTGGTGATCATCCAGACGTACTTGGAGATCAATGGATATGCGAGGAATAAGGTTCCTCCGGTTTCGTTCAGACCCAGAACGGACTTGTAAACGGATTGTGTGTCTAACATTGGATTTTGCTCTGTGTTGATTGATCTCTATTAAATATACATCTGCCTGGTAAAGGAGAATTTATTCTCTTACTTCACCCTTCTCTGAGACGTACGGGATAAGAGGTTGTATATCGATAGACATCAGCCAAGTGGAGTGGATTGCGTGTGTGACATGCCTAAGTGGCAAATGATCAAGGCTTTTGATAAAAAGCAAAGTCTTGTGGTAGATGATCAAAGCACCGCCTGTGTGGCATAGCTTTGTGTATAACGTTAATTCGCGAGCCTCACACCCCGGTATGAACCAAAAACGGGAGAGGACGTCAGGGAGTGCATGCGTTTTGTAACACCCCACACCCGCTAAGGTCACTCACTAGGGAATGCCTTAGTTTCGGTGGAGTATTTTTAGTGAGTATAGAACAGAAAACTACAACAAATGACAGATATAAGTAATACTTGAAAATTTTAAAACATCATTTCATTGCAGCGGAAAGTAAAACATGTTTGGTTACATCACAAAACCATAACAAGAGTCAAGTACATAATATCCATCCTGATAAAATAGAAGTACATAATCCCACTACACAGATAATAGCCATAATAGAAAAGATAAACCGAGCTTTACTTCTACGGTCCAAGCCCCAAAAGATAGATATAGCGGTCTGATACAAGCCCACTAGTGCTAGGCCCACTCTGAAAACCTGAGGGTTGGGAAAAAAGATAAAAACAACGGGTTCAGACATAAGTCTGAGCGAGTCCTATAACCTTAACAATACAATCATTAAAGTAATTAGGGTATGATATAAACAAGGTACGGTACCTCTGGGGATAATGACTACACTAAGTAGCCAACTAAACACTGGATGTACTAAGATAACCGAAAAGACGCATTTACCCACCCAAGGATAATTACTAGATTGCACCACCCTAGATCTACCCACCCAAGGGTAATTCCTACACTGCACCACACCAGTTCTACCCACCCAAGGGTAATTCCTACTTGAAGGTTGATCCCACTAAGTGTACTTAGTAATTTTTAATAGTAGTTTCGTGTACCCCTGGCTGACTACATAGGTACCGTCTGCCCCTATCTCCACTAGGTGTACCCACTACTCCCCAAGCGATCGGCTCCCTACCGTAGATATCCGTGCTGGCCCCACAATGGGGTGTATCACTCCCCAAAGTGGCAACCCGATACAACAAATGGTGCACGGGTTATATCTACACGATGCAACAACGTCTTACCTACCAGCCCGGGTCCACACACGCATATGAAACCCGTTGGACTCGCGTTGCCACCGCTACCCCGTTTTGGCCTCTTATAGTCAAGCCCAATATGCGTGTCCCGTCCTCGACTTGGGTCGAGCCCACAAAGATACGTTTGGGATATTGGTTGAAATGGGCCCCCACAAGCTACTACTTAAGCTTGCCACTTTTATCTAGTGCATCCCACCTAACCCCTTTTATAATCATGCCCACTTACATGTTAAGATTTGGTTAAGTCATCTAATCATACTTTAATTGCCACTCAAGGCACCCACTAGATTTCCACATGCCACCCAAGGCACTTACTTGATTCCCACATGCCACCCAAGGCACTTACTTAATTCCCACATGCCACCCAAGGCACTTACTTAACCCTTTAATCATGTTTAATTACATGTTCAATTTGGTTAAGTATTCTAATCGTATTTTCCAGTGCCACCCAAGGCAACCCACTAGTTTCCTCATGCCACCCAAGGCACCCCCACTAGTTACTACATGCCACCCAAGGCACCCACTTAACCCTCATGCCCCACTACATGCTAATTTGGTTAAGTGTTTCTTAATTAATTAAGATCGTAACCTTTGTAAAGACCTCTCACATTAGACTATCTTTTATGGCAGCTGGATATGCCGGTTGGTTCCGGGCAGCCTTACACCATAACAGAGTCTAACCTCGTGTCTTTACAATTGTCACGTATTTAGTTTATGACTAAGACCTCCCACATTGGGCCAATCATTTGTAGCCGCTGGATTTGCCGGTCGGTTCCGGGCTGTCTTATGCTACAAAAGGGTCCAACCTCGTGTCTTAGTAGATTAATTACACTTAATTAATCACCCTCATAATTTGTATTAATTATCCCTAATTAATTACAAATATTTAAGAATATGGGTAGACCTAACTCAATAGGTAAATTCCCAATTCCATAATATGGGTAGACCTAACTTAATAGGTAAATTCCCAATTATGTCCATCCACTTTACGGTATGTTTAATCATACCCACTTCACGCAATTTTATGTGTTCATTAATTTTTACCCCATCGTCCCCACGTAAATACGTTAACATGACATACTTCAAAAGAGAAGATTCATCATACACACCATGGGTTCAACTTAGCATATCATTAGCATTATCATGGGTTTAAAAGGTGTCAACTTGCATATATGACCATAAACCCAACTTGCATAAATAACCAACCCAAACTTGCATGAATCACATATGTCATAAAGATGGTAACTTGCATAATTGTTCATGTCATAGACCTAACATAAAGGTGTCAACTTGCATACATGTCATAGGTCTAAAAGGGATGAACTTGCACATGTACTTATAGAGGCAAACTTGCATATGAACTTGCATCATAACTTGCATATGAACTTGCATCATAACTTGCATATAAACTTGCATCATAACTTGCATATGAACTTGCATCATAACTTGCATATGAACTTGCATCATAACTTGCATATGAACTTGCATCATAACTTGCATATAGCCAAACACATAACTTGCATAACATGTTACATATAAACTTGCATATAATCATGCACATAACTTGCATATAACCAAACACATAACTTGCATAACATGTTACATATAAACTTGCATATAATCATGCACATAACTTGCATATAACCAAACACATAACTTGCATAACATGTTACATATGAATCCATGTTCAACATAGTGTTTTGCATAATGAGCATCATAAAGCATAGCCTTAAACTTGCATATCATATAGCATAAAACAAGCAAAACACACAACATACACCATACTAAACTTGCATAAACACATGGATCCACAAACATAGCCATATCTTATCATATCTTATCATAATCAATTTAACAATTGATTATTAAGAGTATAGAAACTCACCCTAAGCTCCCATAAGCAAACCCTTGCCAAAAATCACCCAAAAACTCTAGCCTTGAACATAAAGCTTGCAACTTGATGATGAATGCAAGCTAATGATCACTCATACAACTCAAAGATGCTTGTATGAACATGAAAGCCTTCATAGAAATAGTTTTATAAGAGGATGGAGGCTAGGGCTTTGAGTGGAGGCCATGATCATAGAAAATTTTGGCATAGTTTAGTTAGAGGATAGGATTATGATGCATTTAGGGGTAGTTTAGGGTCTTATTTATAGGATTAGGATGTGTTTTAGACCCTTAGATTAACCCTAGGTTAGTTTAGGACCATCAGATCTCGGAAGCTTCCAGAAACCAACCCCAAAACACAGCCAATCTCTAAAATGGTGCACCAGGCCAAACTGGTCGAGCACCCCTGTCGACACCCAAGTCGACAGGGCTGTCGACTTGGTCCTAGCCAAGTCGACTGCCCAGTCGACAGGGCTGTCGACTTGGGTAGCCAGGCGGGAATTTTCCCGCATGCGCCCAATGGCCCCAATTTCTGAATTTTAATTTGAATTTTAAATCTGTTTTGAACTTTAAATTTTCTGTAAACTTCATTGGGCCATAACCGGGCCATACGGACTCCGATTCTCGAAAACTCGGACTCTATTTCGCGTATTTTTCCGAGACGAACGCAATGACGCAGCCCGTTTCCCCCAATTCTCACATCTAAGATTATTTATTCTGTGATTAGTGAATTTTAGCATTAACCGAAATTCGGGGTGTTACATTCTCCCCTCCTTAAAGGATTTCGTCCCCGAAATCTCTAAGCTAAGAAGAATGCATATCCTACCATCCAAACAACCATCTACTCAATCCATCAAACACGGGCATCCATTGTCCTTAAAACAATTTCTAATGATGTATGAGCGTATGCAAAAAGTGTGTGTATATGTTCCCTATCTAATGTATGAACATATGCAAAGCATGATAGTGCCATGCATCCATTATGTATGCGAGAGAACCCTATCGACACATAAAATATCTACATGAGTGCACAAACATTCACCCAAAATGCATCATCCATATGATAACACAATCATTATACATCCATAAATATAGCTACCTACACACAATTATATGCAATATGCAATATGAAGTGACTGAGCCGATCTAGTGCCTAGAGTGTGTGTATATGCATCCACGAGCAACCACTAGCAAACACTTGCATCCACTTGCATCCATCAATCATAAAATGTCTCAAACACATGTTTCAACCATAGGTTTACCCTATCTAAAGGTCAAAGGTACTAACGAGAGGACATACTACAGATAAGATAAGTACTAGTCAAACGATAAAGGAGAAACTAAAAGGCATATCCTAAAAAGGAATGGGTATAATGAACGCATCTTCTCTTCCGTCTCTAAAGTAGCGTTGCTCTCATCTTCTCCTCATTGCACTTTGACTAGTTGAACCTCTCGATTCCTCAACTTCCTAGTCTCTGACCCAAGGATGCGTGTAGGAGCTCGTCGAATAGTCGCATCACGCTCTATCACTACTTCTCTAAGCAAGCTCGGTTCTACCACCTCTGCGGTCTCATGTAGGCACTTCCTCAATTGTGACACATGGAATACATCATGTACACCACTAAGTCTGTCGGGCAACTCCGCTCCATAGGCCATCTGTCCAATCCTTTCCTTAATAGGAAATGGTCCAACAAACCTTGGTGCTAACTTCCCAACAGATCCAAAGCGAACCACATTCCGTAGCGGAGATACTTTGACAGAGACCATGTCCCCAACATCAAACACAAGCTCTGTTCTCCTCTTGTCCGCATAAGATTTCTGTCTGTCTTGCGCCGCTTTCATCCTTCTTCGAATCAAATCAATCTTTTCCGAAGTCTTCCTAACCATATCGGGCCCAAGCAAGATCTTATCCGTCGGTTCTCACCAACATGTAGGTGATCGACAAGGCCTTCCATAAAGAGCTTCGAAAGGAGCCATGCTAATACTAGACTGAAAGCTGTTATTATACGCGAATTCCACCAATGGAAGATGCTCTTCCCATGTACCTTCAAAATCCAAGATACATAACCTCAAAAGGTCTTCTAAAATACGATTCACCCTCTCGGTCTGGCCGTCCGTCTGAGGATGATATGCGGTGCTCAAACACAACTGAGTCCCTACTGCCTCTTTCAAACTCTTCCAAAACTCGCTAGTGAAGATAGGATCTCGATCACTCACTATGCTGGAAGGTACACCATGCAATCTAACGAAATACTCGGCCGCGTCTTTCTTCATACCGGCCCAAAAGAAAACTCACTTCATGTCTTGGTACATCTTGTCCCTACAGGGATGAATGGTCATCTTCGAACGTTGTGCATCATCAAGTATAGCCTTCCTCAAACCCTCGTCTTGCGGTACATAAAGTCTACCGTCTCTACGCAACCGCCCCTTACCATCTAGGGTGTACCTACTCAAATGGCTGGACGACTCCCTCTCCTCATGAGTTTCTCTACTAACTCAACCAACTGTGGGTCGTCTCGCTGTGCTCCGCAATCCGCCCCAAAAGAGTAGGCCTAACCTCCAAGGAGGCTAGCAAACCGGGTACAAAGTCAACGGAAGGTCTAAAGTCAAACATAGAAATAAACTCTAAGATCCGTCGTTCAACGAACAATGAACTCAAGGACAACCTTTTTCTACTTAAGGCGTCTGCTACCACGTTACCCTTGCCATGGGTATACGCTATCTCAAACTCATAGGATGCTAAGAATCCTATCCACTTTTGCTGTCCTAAGACTATGCGCTTGGAGAGTCTCCAACACTTCCCTAAGATGTAGGGCACGCTCTTCTCCTCTTTTAGAGAAAACCAGGATATTACCCCATCCAAAATCATCACAACTTCCATCTCTCACGCAGACCACCCTAGTCGAACTCGACATCCCCCAAATGCAAGCCCCAAAGGCCTAAACCAATGTCAGACAAACACCCAAGGGATACCTCCTTCGAATTCAGACGACCTACGTGAGATGATACTAGTAAAAACGGCTAAACAATTAAGCCCTTGTCCAACTCTGGATGTCCTCGCCAGTCTTGCTCCAAAACCACCGTTTATCCCATAACTGGCTTTGCTCAACCTATTGAGCACATACGAAACTTATTTCGCTCCTAGAAAAGACCAAGATGTCATTTACAAAGACCATCATGAACTTATTTAGGTACTCCCTGAACACCCTTCTCATCAAATTAATAAAGTATGCGGGGCGTTCGTCAAACCAAATGGCATCACCCGCCACTCATAAAAACTATCCAGAGTCCTAAAGGCAGTCTTCTCTATACTATCCTCAGCCACTCTCAACTGACGAAACCCCGTGGCCAAGTCCAACTTGTGAAAATACTGAGGCGCCAACTAACTGATCAAAGAGATCATCAATCCTCGGCAATGGGTGTCTAATCTTCTTTGTGAGTTTATTTAGCTCTCTTTAGCCTACACAAAGTCTGAGGGACCCATCCGCCTTCATAGCAAAAACTACTTGAGCACCTCACTCCGATATACTTCGTCTTATGAACCCCTTCTCAAGCAAATCGCCTACTTACTTATGGAGTTCCCTCCTCTCACGAGGAGCCATGTGGCACACTGGCCAAGATACTGGTTTGGCATTGTCTAACAGATATATTCGGAAGTCAATCTTCCGCTCCGGAGGTAAGCCCTTCACCCCCTCAAACACATCCGAGTATTCCCGGTCCACTTTAGCAGATCCCAAACTCTCGACCGACGTGTCAAGCGATTCTAGATAACTTAGCATAACAGATTCCATGGGATTACAAGAGATCTCGAGAGTGTTACCCAAGCGGGTCATAAGCCTAACAACTCTCCCTTCAAAATCAAGAACGGCACCCCTACTGGATAACCAGTCCATGCCCAAAACTAACCCATAGCCCGTGAAGCCCAAAAAGCATCACATCTAAACTCAGCGCTAAGTATAGCAACTTTCAAACCCAAACACATCATGGAGCCCCAATTGGGTTTGAAACAACTAAGGGATCATCTACTAAACTGGTGTCTAAGTGCAGTGACTCAACTAACAATGATGAGATAGACGAACTCGGTGCGTCAGAATCAAATAAAGTTCAAACCGGATAACAAAGAAATCCAAATTCCAACCTAGATGGTCCTGTCCCCATCTGGTACACTAGCAGTGAGGGAATACAACTACCCTCCAGGAGATTCCGTACCTTGCCCTTGCCTCCTTGGACAATCCTAATAAGGTGTCCTATTCCTCCCAAAAGGATAACTACTAGCCTTCTTCTTCCCATTCTCCACTCGTAACCTCCCATCAATGAGGTTTCGTCCTTCATTAACCAAACAACTATTTGAGCCTTCCTCCCATCGTCTATCCAATAGGTACCTACAAGTCCTCCTCCTCTTGAACCAACTTCTAATCTGACTAACGTCTAAGTCCCTTGAAGTGGTTCTCCATTCTTATCTAACTTAGAAAGATCATCTATACGCGGAGGGGAAACTCAAAATGGGAGAGAGGAAGAGATTCAAAACGGAGAATTTGAAAGATATAGATATGGCTATTGGGGATTATGCTTTTCTTTCAAAAACTTTTCTCTTAAAAGACATGTTTTTGAAAATACTCCTTTCAAAAATATTCTTAGAAAATAGTTTTTCTAAAAAAATTTATCTGTTCTGGTAACCTTAAGCTCTGATACCACGTGTAACACCCCACACCCGCTAAGGTCACTCACTAGGGAATGCCTTAGTTTCGGTGGAGTATTTTTAGTGAGTATAGAACAGAAAACTACAACAAATGACAGATATAAGTAATACTTGAAAATTTTAAAACATCATTTCATTGCAGCGGAAAGTAAAACATGTTTGGTTACATCACAAAACCATAACAAGAGTCAAGTACATAATATCCATCCTGATAAAATAGAAGTACATAATCCCACTACACAGATAATAGCCATAATAGAAAAGATAAACCGAGCTTTACTTCTACGGTCCAAGCCCCAAAAGATAGATATAGCGGTCTGATCCAAGCCCACTAGTGCTAGGCCCACTCTGAAAACCTGAGGGTTGGGAAAAAAGATAAAAACAACGGGGTCAGACATAAGTCTGAGCGAGTCCTATAACCTTAACAATACAATCATTAAAGTAATTAGGGTATGATATAAACAAGGTACGGTACCTCCGGGGAAAATGACTACACTAAGTAGCCAACTAAACACTGGATGTACTAAGATAACCGAAAAGACGCATTTACCCACCCAAGGATAATTACTAGATTGCACCACCCTAGATCTACCCACCCAAGGGTAATTCCTACACTGCACCACACCAGTTCTACCCACCCAAGGGTAATTCCTACTTGAAGGTTGATCCCACTAAGTGTACTTAGTAATTTTTAATAGTAGTTTCGTGTACCCCTGGCTGACTACATAGGTGCCGTCCTTTCAAAAATATTCTTAGAAAATAGTTTTCCTAAAAAAATTTATCTGTTCTGGTAACCATAAGCTCTGATACCGCGTGTAACACCCCACACCCGCTAAGGTCACTCACTAGGGAATGCCTTAGTTTCGGTGGAGTATTTTTAGTGAGTATAGAACAGAAAACTACAACAAATGACAGATATAAGTAATACTTGAAAATTTTAAAACATCATTTCATTGCAGCGGAAAGTAAACCATGTTTGGTTACATCACAAAACCATAACAAGAGTCAAGTACATAATATCCATCCTGATAAAATAGAAGTACATAATCCCACTACACAGATAATAGCCATAATAGAAAAGATAAACCGAGCTTTACTTCTACGGTCCAAGCCCCAAAAGATAGATATAGCGGTCTGATCCAAGCCCACTAGTGCTAGGCCCACTCTGAAAACCTGAGGGTTGGGAAAAAAGATAAAAACAACGGGGTCAGACATAAGTCTGAGCGAGTCCTATAACCTTAACAATACAATCATTAAAGTAATTAGGGTATGATATAAACAAGGTACGGTACCTCTGGGGATAATGACTACACTAAGTAGCCAACTAAACACTGGATGTACTAAGATAACCGAAAAGACGCATTTACCCACCCAAGGATAATTACTAGATTGCACCACCCTAGATCTACCCACCCAAGGGTAATTCCTACACTGCACCACACCAGTTCTACCCACCCAAGGGTAATTCCTACTTGAAGGTTGATCCCACTAAGTGTACTTAGTAATTTTTAATAGTAGTTTCGTGTACCCCTGGCTGACTACATAGGTGCCGTCTGCCCCTATCTCCACTAGCTGTACCCACTACTCCCCAAGCGATCGGCTCCCTACCGTAGATATCCGTGCTGGCCCCACAATGGGGTGTATCACTCCCCAAAGTGGCAACCCGATACAACAAATGGTGCACGGGTTATATCTACACGATGCAACAACGTCTTACCTACCAGCCCGGGTCCACACACGCATATGAAACCCGTTGGACTCGCGTTGCCACTGCTACCCCATTTTGGCCTCTTATAGTCAAGCCCAATATGCGTGTCCCGTCCTCGACTTGGGTCGAGCCCACAAAGATACGTTTGGGATATTGGTTGAAATGGGCCCCCACAAGCTACTACTTAAGCTTGCCACTTTTATCTAGTGCATCCCACTTAACCCCTTTAATAATCATGCCCACTTACATGTTAAGATTTGGTTAAGTCATCTAATCATACTTTAATTGCCACTCAAGGCACCCACTAGATTTCCACATGCCACCCAAGGCACTTACTTGATTCCCACATGCCACCCAAGGCACTTACTTAATTCCCACATGCCACCCAAGGCACTTACTTAACCCTTTAATCATGTTTAATTACATGTTCCACTTTGGTTAAGTATTCTAATCGTATTTTCCAGTGCCACCCAAGGCAACCCACTAGTTTCCTCATGCCACCCAAGGCACCCCCACTAGTTACTACATGCCACCCAAGGCACCCACTTAACCCTCATGCCCCACTACATGCTAATTTGGTTAAGTGTTTCTTAATTAATTAAGATCGTAACCTTTGTAAAGACCTCTCACATTAGACTATCTTTTATGGCAGCTGGATATGCCGGTTGGTACCGGGCAGCCTTACACCATAACAGAGTCTAACCTCGTGTCTTTACACTTGTCACGTATTTAGTTTATGACTAAGACCTCCCACATTGGGCCAATCATTTGTAGTCGCTGGATTTGCCGGTCGGTTCCGGGCAGTCTTATGCTACAAAAGGGTCCAACCTCGTGTCTTAGTAGATTAATTACACCTAATTAATCACCCCCATAATTTGTATTAATTATCCCTAATTAATTACAAATATTTAAGAATATGGGTAGACCTAACTCAATAGGTAAATTCCCAATTCCATAATATGGGTAGACCTAACTTAATAGGTAAATTCCCAATTATGTCCATCCACTTTACGGTATGTTTAATCATACCCACTTCACGCAATTTTATGTGTTCATTAATTTTTACCCCATCGTCCCCACGTAAATACGTTAACATGACATACTTCAAAAGAGAAGATTCATCATACACACCATGGGTTCAACTTAGCATATCATTAGCATTATCATGGGTTCAAAAGGTGTCAACTTGCATATATGACCATAAACCCAACTTGCATAAATAACCAACCCAAACTTGCATGAATCACATATGTCATAAAGATGGTAACTTGCATAATTGTTCATGTCATAGACCTAACATAAAGGTGTCAACTTGCATACATGTCATAGGTCTAAAAGGGATGAACTTGCACATGTACTTATAGAGGCAAACTTGCATATGAACTTGCATCATAACTTGCATATGAACTTGCATCATAACTTGCATATAAACTTGCATCATAACTTGCATATGAACTTGCATCATAACTTGCATATGAACTTGCATCATAACTTGCATATGAACTTGCATCATAACTTGCATATAGCCAAACACATAACTTGCATAACATGTTACATATAAACTTGCATATAATCATGCACATAACTTGCATATAACCAAACACATAACTTGCATAACATGTTACATATAAACTTGCATATAATCATGCACATAACTTGCATATAACCAAACACATAACTTGCATAACATGTTACATATGAATCCATGTTCAACATAGTGTTTTTCATAATGAGCATCATAAAGCATAGCCTTAAACTTGCATATCATATAGCATAAAACTAGCAAAACACACAACATACACCATACTAAACTTGCATAAACACATGGATCCACAAACATAGCCATATCTTATCATATCTTATCATAATCAATTTAACAATTGATTATTAAGAGTATAGAAACTCACCCTAAGCTCCCATAAGCAAACCCTTGCCAAAAATCACCCAAAAACTCTAGCCTTGAACATAAAGCTTGCAACTTGATGATGAATGCAAGCTAATGATTACTCATACAACTCAAAGATGCTTGTATGAACATGAAAGCCTTCATAGAAATAGTTTTATAAGAGGATGGAGGCTAGGGCTTTGAGTGGAGGCCATGATCATAGAAAATTTTGGCATAGTTTAGTTAGAGGATAGGATTATGATGCATTTAGGGGTAGTTTAGGGTCTTATTTATAGGATTAGGATGTGTTTTAGACCCTTAGATTAACCATAGGTTAGTTTAGGACCATCAGATCTCGGAAGCTTCCCGAAACCAACCCCAAAACACAGCCAATCTCTAAAATGGTGCACCAGGCCAAACTGGTCGAGCACCCCTGTCGACACCCAAGTCGACAGGGCTGTCGACTTGGTCCTAGCCAAGTCGACTGCCCAGTCGACAGGGCTGTCGACTTGGGTAGCCAGGCGGGAATTTTCCCGCCTGCGCCCAGTGGCCCCAATTTCTGAATTTTAATTTGAATTTTAATTTGAATTTTAAATCTATTTTGAACTTTAAATTTTCTGTAAACTTCATTGGGCCATAACCGGGCCATACGGACTCCGATTCTCGAAAACTTGGACTCTATTTCGCGTATTTTTCCGAGACGAACGCAATGACGCAGCCTGTTTCCCCTAATTCTCACATCTGAGATTTTTTATTTTGTGATTAGTAAATTTTAGCATTAACCGAAATTCGGGGTGTTACACGTTTCTTTCTAGCTAGAGGTGGTGTCAGTGCTTAAACTGGCTGACATTTATATTATTTTCACCTGTGTGGTTGTTGCTGTTGCGAGGTGCCTCGGATATATCGGTCGTTCTCGAACCGATGGAGTCATTAGTTGGCTCATTTACGCCCCATAGGGCGGGGAAACGCATGTTCAGGGTTTAAGTTTAATCCACTTCAGTGGACTGGCCCTGAGGATCCAGGGGACACTCGAGCTCTGTTCCTGAGACATGGTAGGCTAGATTGTCTCGAATCGGTGAGGACTATCTTTTGCCTTGGTTCATAGATGGAAATCCAATTTCGAATACGTGACATTGCGGTTTTGATTGTAACTTATATATGGCGACATAGTGGCATGGGACGCTCATGTCGCCTATGATTGATATTTATGATTGTATATAAAATCAAAAACTAACTGGAAACAAGCTAAGATGGGTGGTTTCCTGGGTATTGGTCTGATGTTGGTTTTGGCCTTCGGGGTTAATACTTAGGGAATTGTTCTCTTACTAATTTACGGTTGGAGTCTGATTTAGAAAAATAAAAGATTAAATTTCACGTATCAAGCATTATTTGGCTGTTATAAGGTAAAACCCTATCCTTCAGCTTGCGTTGCATTGTGTGATGGGACCTGGGTCTTATAATAGCTTCATTGTTCTTTATTTAGCATTGCGCTGCTTGTTTATGCACTGGTATTCTTGGGGTAAAAACCCGTTAAGTGTTATACGGCGTGGTCCCTTGATTTACCGAACTTTAAAATAAGAATTAATATCTCCTTTAGTTATCACACCAGTCACATGACTGACCTGGAGTTTATTGTTTTGACCTAAACTCTGGTGCCCTTATTTTCCGCATGGGCAGCTAGTACTTGGGTTTTGCAGATTTATATTTAGAGGGTCCTGGTTAATAGCTGAAGTGATATTCGGAAAGCTCTGTATCCGTGTATTCCTTTCAGTTATGTTTTGTATTATTTTTCCGTTGTAGTAATGTATTTAAATCTCTGATATTCTCTGTTGTATAATATTTATTCTTACTCTATATTCTTGTATTCTGATGAAATTGTTGTAATAAACAATGAAATGTTCTTCTAATTTGTTCTCATTACGATCGGGGTTTCGAACGGTCTTGGTCGGTTTAGCGATCGATTCGGATCGAGCGAAATTCCTTTTCGTTACATTAGTGTACGTCAAATATCATCCCAATGCCCGTGTGGGGTTTCAACCAACAAATACTGAATATTATTTGTGTAGTTGGGCGATGTGTAAAATTTGTCGTCCCAATCAATATCAGTCAAATGGGTGTACATAAACAAATCGTCTGATTTGTAAATGAATATTTATTTTATTCATATACACGTTAAAAATTATATTTTTAACGATAAAATATTTATTTCCAAACATGAATACTTTATTCATTTCATTTACACAATAAAATGGTATTTTTATTGTTCCAACATATTTTAGAAAATTTCTACGGCATAACCGCGCGATACTAGAACCGGGATACGATCTAGCCTTGTCCCTCGCCTAATAATGGCTCGCGCCATATACAAACCGAATCTAATCAATTCATTCCATACCCTAAACCAAATTCATACAAATATATCAATCAACACAAACAACCAAACAAGTCGTCCATGGTCTGTGGACGACGGGGAACAGTTCAAATATGCAGTTATAAAATAAATAACTGTAACAACCCGGAATTTTAGGGCCAATTTAAAATTTTTAATTTAGAAATTTTAATGGATTTTATATATTTAAGATAATTTATTTTAACTAATAATGACTAGAAATTTATTTTAAAACGAATAATCTTAGTTTAATTATAAAAGGATTCTAAAACAGCGCTGTAGTTTGAAAATTTGAATTTGAACTTTGACTGAATGTACAAGATTCATTTTAAATCAGAATTGAGCGAAACCAGAAATATTTTAATCTGTTCGATCATATCTTTCTAACGAATCTGGAAAACTGAAATTTCACTTTATAATTTGAAAGTTATGTCCAGTTTAAAATTTTGGAAAGTCGCTGTAGAATTTATATATATTTTAATCTAATATATTGCCCTTAAAAATAGTCATTTTACAAACGACCTCGGTTTTCGACGAAACCACTTTTGTTGGAACCGGAATGTCAAATTATTGTTATGTTTAATTTTTCATAATTTTTCGAATTAATATGTGAGCGTGGCAGAAGAAAATGTGTTTTTTCAGTTTCAGTCAAATTTAATCGACTTGAAAAATGCCATTTTTCAAACAGTCTCAGAATTCAACGAAATTTGTCTCTATAGAACCGTATCGTCTAAACATAACTAGAAATAATTTTTCTGTAATTTTTAGAGTCAGTATGTAGCCCCGGTAATTTAAAATTTACGTTTGAATTTAATAATTAAATGATTTATAATTAAATATTAAGAAAAACATATCGTAACAGCCGAATTGGGTTACGGAACATATTCTAGTGTGTCCGGGATGGGGGCTATTAGCTAGGGGCGATACTCGTTGGGTCTGATTTGGAGGTCGTATGAGTTAAAGGGAAATTATTGGATTTAAATGAATTAAATAAAATTAAAATACATTATAAATACACGTATAAATACGCAATACATAACCCTAAACCTAATCCTCTGGAACGCAGCCGCCATGTTCAAAATCAAAGGCTGTCATGCTCCAAACTTCTTCCCACGATTTCTCCTAATTCACGCAACAATCGAAGATGTTCCTGAAGCAATATCGAAGCCCTCGCCAAGCTCGACCAGATCAACGGTCATGATCGTCCAGATTCAACCGTGGTGCTCGAATTACGAGGTGAAAGCTATCGGCTTTGGGGCGGATTTTCTGAGCGTGGGGGGCGGCGAGTGGGCCCATGCGGGTGGCGCGCATGGAGGGTTCCAAGGCAGTGATCGTGGCGAGGTCGGATCAGATTCTGATGGTCACAGGGAGGAGCGACGGTGGGCTTTGCAAATCGGTGGAAGGGTTCTTTCGGTCCAGGCATATACGAAGAGGAAGACAAAGGGGTGACGTGGCAGAACGTGAATGGGTGAGGGTTAATATTTATTTATTTTTATATTTTGAAATCCAAACGATAAAACTTGAATAACTTCTTCATACGAAATCAGAATTATGCGAAACAAAGTGCATTGGGATCGTCTTTCCGAGATCTAGACGATGGAACTAACTAGAGCTTGAACCGAGCACTTTGAAAATTCAGACAAATTCTTGGTGAGATTTCTATTTTAAAAAAATATTAAAATTAATTATTTATTTTATTGTGTTATTTATATATCCATTCAATGTGAAATCCATGTTGTATGTATATATTTATTTTATTTTTGATTGTGCGGTGATTGCGATGAACGATTGGTTTGTATGTCTTAGATCTGTTATGTGATGAATTGTGAATAATTTATCAACTGGTTGATGATCTATAAACACAGATCTATATGTGTTCAATAAAAGATATATCACTTGTTACATTATTGATCTGGAATAGAATTGCCATTTCAATAAAAATAAATCATTCTATTATGTGTTGAATTACATTAGATTTTCAATTCAGCATAAAAACATTATTTGGATTTTTGTTAAATTGGATTAAATTGTTAATTTACTATTAAATTATTATTTTGATCCTATTTATTGAAATGAATTAAGTTGTCAATTTTTGTTAAAAATAGAATAACAATAAAACATTAATTTTATTGTTTTCATTAAAACATGGTTTTTGTCAAATTTGTTTAGTATTGAAATAAAAGATAACATTTTGGTTAAAACATAAGTGTTGAAATAAAAACACCATTTTTGGTCAATTTAAAGAATGAATAAAAAATTAACATTTTGGTTACATAAAAGAATCAGTCAAAAATTGGCATATTTGTTTACATTAAAGAATTAAATCAAAATTCTCATATTTGTTTACATTGAATAGAGCTTTAAAAATACTCATTTTTATACATTGAATAGCATTTGTTAAAAATACACATTTTTATACATTGAATTGAATTTGTTAAAAATATACATTTTTATACATTGGATAAAATAATAACATTTTTGGTCAAATTGTGATTAGTGAATAAAAATAACATTTTGGTTAGAACATGATTTATGAAACAAAAATAACACTTTTGTTAGAATTTGATTTACGAAATAAAAATCATACTTTTATCAAAACTTGATTTTTGAAGTGAAAATATCGTTTTTGTCAAAACAAGATCATTGGAATAAAAATATGTTCTTTTATTTGCATTCACAAATGCAAATATTCATTGAAAATAAACTTTGTTCTTTTATTTGCATTCATAAATGCAAATATACTTTGAAACTAAAAAAATTGTTCCTTTATTTGCATTCACTACTGCAAATATATATTGAAGATAATTTTTTTCCTTTATTTACATTCACTAATGCAAATATGCATTAAAAACAAAAATTGTTCTTTTACCTGCATTCAATAATGCAAATATAACATAGGAAGATAAGTTAACCTTTTATTGTATTCTACAATACAAATAAACATAGAAAATAGAAGTTCACTTTTCATTAGCATTTTTTTTATAACATGACATAAAAGTCCACTTTTTATTTGCATCTCACAGGGTAAATACAACTTGAAAATAAAAAGTACATTTTTATTTGTTAATTGAAATAAAAATGTCCTTTTATTTGCCTCCTCTGTTGAAAATAAACATTTAAATGAAAAGGACATTTTTGTTTGCAATTTTAGATGAAAACAAAATATGATTTGAGAAGTTACATTTTTGTTTGCAATTTTAGATGCAAACAAAAACATTAGAATGAATTTATATTTTATTTTTTATTTTATATGAAATAAAAAGAACGGACCTAAAAGTACATTTTATTTGTCAATTTAGTTCAATAAAAAAAATTGAACAAAACATTCATTTTTGGTCAATTTATAGTAGTTAAACCAAATTATTCATTTTTTTCATTTTACACTAGTTGAAACAAAACAAACACTTTTATAAATCTATACAAGTTGAAAGCAAATATGATTTAAAGAGTTACATTTTGTTTTGTAATTTTAGATGCAAACAAATATTACATTTTTATTTTGTATTTTAGTTAGAAATAGAAATATACATTTTTGTTTGTAAATTTAGTTACAAACAAAACAATTAATATAGATTATATTTCTATTTGCATATTTAGTTGAAAATAAACATCGTTGTTAAAAGATTTTATTTTTATTTGCAAATTTAGAGGCAAATAAACACCGTAGGAAAATGATGCATTTTGTTTACAACTTTAGATGTAAACAAAACATTAAAACTTAAAAGTTATATTTTTTATTTGCATTCCTTGTTGCAAATAAAACTAGAAATAAAAATATACAATTTTTATTTACATTCCTCGATGTAAATAAATCAGTAGAAAAGATTCATGGTTTTTGGGATAAATTATGATAACATGAGAGCTTACATTTTTATTATATATGAAATGATTCCTCATTATATATGTTTATGATGCTGAAATGTTACACTTCCATTTACAAGTTATCCGACTTGTTTATGTGATTGGGTTGATAATTTTTACTCATCGCCCAAGTGCACAAATAATTTAATATTTGATTGTTGGATGAAACCCCACACGGGTGTTGGGATGATATCTGATCTACACTAGTCCCAATATTTAGTGTAGAATCCACTTTGGTTGTTAATTGGATGTTTGATTATTACTTATCATGCTTGCTGATTTCATGCAATATATGTTTGTTGATTGAGTCACATTCCAATAAAGAATATTCTAGAAAAGAATATTTAAGTAAATATTTTTAGAAAAAGAATGTATTTTAGAAAAACATATTCATTGATATGAACTAGTTATTAACTAGAATAAATCATTAAATTTAGATTTAATAAAGTTTTCCAATATGTTAATATTTAATTGAAGTTAAATTAAATAAATTGGATTTTGGGTTTGTCGTGAATAGTGTCTTAAATAACACTGTTCTTAAACCCCATATGAAAAGAATAATCTTTAATTTAAGATTATTAAAAGTTTTCAATTATACTTAGTAATTGGAATAAGATGAAATGTGAGTTGGGTTTATTGTGAACTGTGTTTTTAAGCGACATATGTTATTTAACCCAACTGACAGTGAAAATATGATTTGGAATTTATAAATCTTTATTTAAGATTTAAAAGGGAATTTTCCAAAAGTAAAGTTTTCCAATTTAATATATTAAATTGGGATTGGATGGAATTCGAATTTATAATAATCGAGATGAGAGTCTGTAAAAGACGGATACTACATATGGAATTTAAGAGGCTTTGCCGTTATTCCATTTATATTATTGGTCGGATACAGAAACTCTTAACGATTATATATTGATTTGATTTCTGTGAAGATTCCGTGTTCAATGGAAGATGCTTTTGGGTTTACCATGAACTATGTTTTAAAATGACACTAGTTCTTTAACCCGGTTAAAGATAAGATTTATTTCTTAAATTTAAATAATCATTAAATGATGATTTTTGATATTTATAACCAAATTGGGTTTTTAATAAATCTTTAAAAGAAAGATTTAACAATAAACTTAAAGGATTTATCTTTGATAGAATAATACGAATATTTATTTAGAAGATTATTCTGAATTGGAATGAGGCGTTGGATGTGTTTTTAATAGTATTTGATTTTTAATTATAAAATACGTGAGTTATTCGGGAAGACCGGGCTTAACCCATTTCGAATAATTACTACGACGATGAAGAGTCGAAGATGAAGACTGTGGTTGAAGACCTCAAATCGAATGGATGTGTTGCTACAGAGACCCTTGATGGGAGTAGCTATCGTGAAGGGGCTTCAGTGGTGGCCGTCCGGACTATTGTTGATTGTTTGGATTTGGTTTTCGCTCAGACCCAGAGCATAAGCTAGTAAATAGATGCGTGTCTGACATTGGATTTCGTTCCATGTGAATTAAATCGATTTCTGTTAATGTATGTCTGTTTGGTGGTGGAGGATTTATTCTCTACTTAACACCCTGGTATATATTAATAGTGATTGATCGCATGGTGTGGATTGTCAATGTGGGACGCCAAGATGCAAATGATCAAGGCTTTTGTTGAAAAGCAGGGCCTTGTGGGATGATCAAAGTATAGCCGATTACGGCATAGCTTTGTGTATAGCGTGACTTTGCGAGCCTCACACCACGATATGAGTCAAAAACGGGATTAGGACTGCAGGGAGTGCACACGTTTCTTTCTAGCTAGGAGTGGTGTCAGTGCTTAAACTGGCTGACATTTTACTTACGTGGATGATGGATTTTGAGGCGCCTCGGATTTTTATAGGTCATTAGTGGTCATACTATAGGTCCAAAGGGACCGGGAAGCGTGTGTTCAGGCATAACCAATCCACTACCGATAGGCGGGGACCAGCCCTGAAAATCCAAGGGTCCACTGCGGGGGATCCTGAGGCATTTGGTAGAGTGTCTCGAATCGAAGAGGAGCTTGCCCCTAGCCTCGACCCATGATGGAAATCCAATTTCCAATACGACCTTGCGGTTTTGATTGTAGAACTAGTATGGCGACATAGTAGGATGGGGTACTATGCCGTCTATGATTAATACATTATGATTAAAAGTGTTTTTGAAATATACATATACCCATAGATATACACACTAATACTAAATCCGTTTTATCGTATCAAGTATCTCTTGACCATTATAAGGTTAAACCCTATCCTCCGGTTTGCGTTGCGTTGTGTAATGGGACTTGGGTCTTATAATGGTTTCATTTTTCTAAAAAGCATTGCGTTGTTTAACGTTTTACTTTATTTTATGCACCGGCAATCCAATGGAGTAAACCCGTTCTGCGTTAGCGGCGTGGTCCTGTGATTAGCCTTATTATAAGATAGTTAAGTTAAGATTTCTCATACCAGTCCCATGACTAACCTGTAGTTTGTTTCACTGGCAAACTCGGGTGCCCATATTTTCCACATGGGCAGTCGAGTAGGTTTTTGCAGATATATTTACAGGATCCTGGCTTACAGCTGAAGCGGTATTCGGAAAGCTCTGTATCCGTGTATTCCTTTCAGTTGTATATTTGTAATATTTTTCCGCTGCTATTTAAATGTAATTTAAGTCTCTGATATTATTGTATTCCTTTTGTGTAATATATATTAATACTCTGTGATTTTCTTGTACTCTGATGTAATTGTTGGAATCAGCAATAAAATGTTCTCCAGTTTGTGTTCTTATGTGTGTTGTTCTCAAAGCAATCCAGCCTTTCCTTTACTGGGAAGCTTGGGTCGTTTCAATAACTGAACAAGAAATTTTAGCGAGGAGTTCTCACCTTTGGGATCCACTGCTCCAGTTATTTTTTGAATTTCTGAACAGTTTGGGCTTCCCCGATATACCAACGCAATCTTCTTCACGCTGTTCATAGTAAAAATCACATTTTTATTTCAATTCTAAAAATTATATTCTTACTTCGCTATATATATGTATAAAAAAATCACTTCTTTTTATGTTATACATATAAATCAAAATTAAATCTTTACATGTAAAGATCACATTTTTATACCGCTACTGAATATATAAAAATCGTATTTTTATAACGCTCCTGAATATACGAAAATCGTATTTTTATAACGCTACTGAATATATAAAAATACAATATTTTCATATTCAAAAATATAATCTTTTCTAATTTAAAAATCTCGTCTTTTCTATTTTAAAAATCTAATCTTTTCTATTATAAAAATCCGATCTTTTCTATTTGAAAATATAACCTTTTCTATTATAAAAATATAATCATTTCCTATATAAAAATATATTATTTTCATATATAAAAATATATTCTTTTAATATATAAAAATATATTCTTTTCGTTTCTAAAAATCTAATCTTTTCTTGTTTAAAACTCAATTCTTTTTACAAATAAAATCATTTCTTTTTTAGTATAAAAATCAATTCTTTTTACAAATAAAATCATTTCTTTCTTAGTTTAAAAATCAATTCTTTTTTATGCTTTAAAAATCAATTTTTTCTATACTTAAAAATCAAATTTTTCTATGCTTAAAAATCAAATTTTTCTATGCTTAAAAATCAAAATTTTCCATGCTTAAAAATCAATTTTTTTTCTAAGCTAAAAATCCAAAATCAAAAACTTACAGTTGGAATTGGGAGAGGGGGGACTGGTCGGAGCAGTGGGCGGCACCGGGGATGGCTGGTGGTGCTGAGATAGTGCAGCTGGCCATGGCGGCGGTGCAGTGGGTGGTTGGGCGCGATTTGGCTGAGGAGGTTCGCAGTGCTCGAGAGGAAGTGGGAGAGGGCGTCGGAAGGGGGGTGGGGGGGGGGGGGGGGGGAGGTCGCGATGGCACGACGGTGGATTAGGGAAGAGCGATGGGTTTTGAACGAGAAAGGAGGCAGGTTTATTTTGGTTAACCGTGAAAAGTGAAATTAAGGGTTTGACCAAGCCTTGGCCCCTTTATATATTTATATTAATTTATTTATTTTAATTCCAACAATGTCTGTTTTCACCCCTGAACTCCAAATCGAACCCACCAACTATTGCCCCTAGCTAATTACCCCCATTACGAATGCAATGGGATATGTCCCGCAAGCCAATTCGACAGTTACGATCAGTTTTCACTTAAATTAAAGTATAAATCAATATATATTGAATTTAAACGTACATTTTAATTTACCAGGCCCACATACTGACTCTAAAAATTCCCGAAAAATAAATCTAGCTATGTTTTGATGATACGGTCTTAACAAAATTAATTTCGTCAAATTTGAAGACCGTTTGAAAAATGGCCATTTTCTGGTCGATCCAAATTGACTAAAACTGTCAAAACACGTTTTCTTTTGCCACCCTCCCATATTGATTTCAAAAATTATAAAGTTTTGAATCTAGCAATAATTTGACATCCCAAATCCAAAAAAATTGGTTTCGTTGAAAACGGAGGTTGTTTGCAAATTGGCTATTTTTAAGGCCATATATTATATTAAAATATATATAAATTTCACATCGGCTTTTCTGAATTTTAAATTGGACCGAACTTTCAATTTTCAAATTGAAATCTCAGTTTCTTACATTTGTTAGAAAGATATTGTTCATCATATTCAAATATTTCTTATTTCATCCAATTCTGACTTATATTGAATTCTATATATTCATTTGAAATTAGAAATCGAATTTTCAAACTGTCGTGCCATTTCAGGCTCGTTATATAATTAAAATAAATTTATTCGTTTTAACTTCGTCGAAAATAAATTTTTTGTCGTTATTATTTAAAATAATTCATTTTGAATATTCAAAATCCATAAAAATCGCTAAAATAAAAATTTTAAATTGGTTCTGATTTTCCGGGTTGTTACAATCTCCCCAACTTAAAATCTTTTCATCGTCAAAAAGGAATGGAGCTGAAAGTTGTTTAACTAAACAACTCGACTTTCAGTCTGGCGTTCATTCTTCAACTTTTCAGTTTCTAAGAATTTTCTAATTTTTCAAAAATTTGGCTAACACCCTAAATTTTCGAAAAAATTCGCCATAACCTCCTTTGTACGGGGAGCATCAGGAAAATCCCTAAACCGCCACATAGGCTCTCTCATCTCAAAAAGAAATTGAAAAAGCCAAGCGGCTAGCCAATCGGCTCAAAATCATCCAAACCCAATAAATTAGTAAACATGTACCTATTTGTCGGGCATACAATTTTATTCCTCTGCTCTAGCCTCCTTGCTATGACATGTTCAATGTGTATACATGCGTATGCATGCACTTCTAACAAATTTCAATTCAGTTCAATATTTGATAAAGTTTGGCTAATTTCCCTTATGGGTTAAATAATTATCATACAACACAATCAACAATCAGCAATCAATTAGTTGATTAACGTTTCAAATTTATAATTTTGGTGTATACACAGAAAATCATGTTTTTGATGCCAATTTACAACAATAACCCTATCTAGTTTTGGTTCTCACACCAGTCAATTGGAAATATATAGATATCCTACTTTCGAAACACGAAAATAAACTACTGATGTCATACGTCATCAGTACAATCATCCTCAAGCGACTAGAGTGTGATTCTATATCTATCTAGTATATTTAAGACTTCGAATACACGCTAGCTAGGTGTATATGCAAAATCTTCATATACTCGATTGCCCAAATCAATCTAAAATAAAATATTCAAATACGGATAATAAGGTTTAAATTTTCAAAACAATTTTTTTTTCATTTTTATTTTTAAAAATAACACTCTTCCGACTCATTCTAGGATGCTACTGATCCGATCTCGAACGAGTCATTCCCATTTGATATTACTAATCCAATCTCTGATGAAATCTTTCGTTTGGTTCTAATATGCCTTGTTCTCGAGCTCTGTAAACCAAAGCTCTAATACCAAATATAACGACTCGAACTTCCCTATGAAGGAAAGCCCGGATTGCGTTGAGGGCAAGACGAATCAGAACACAGACAGAAGAACATTTCATTGCTTATTACAACAATTTACATCAAACACAAGAATTTACAGAGTATGAAGAAATAATATACATTTGATAAATATCAGAGATTTAAATTACATTAGCAGTGGAAAATTAATACATAACACAACTGAAAGAAATACACGGATACAGAGCTTTCCGAGTATAGTTCTAGCTGTAAACCAGGATCCTATGAATATAATATCTACAAAACCCAACTACTAGCTGCCCGTGTGGAAAATAGGGGCACCCAGAGTTTAGGTTAAAATAATAAACTCCAGGTAAGTCATGTGACTGGTATGAGAACTAAAACAGTTATTAATCTGATTTTTAAAGTTAAGTAAATCAAGGGACCATGCCGTATAACACGGAACAGGTTCACTCCCAAGAATACTAGTGCATAAAACAAATAGTGCAATGCTAATTAAAGAAAATGAAGCTATTATAAGACCCAGGTCCCATCATATAATGCGACGCAAGCCGGAGGATAGGGTTTTATCTTATAATAGCCAAATGATGCTTGATACGTGAAATTTAATCTTTTATTATTACTATAAGTGAAGAAATCAACTTCAAATATAAATGTATCAATCATAGACGACATAATATCCCATGCTACAATGTCGCCATACTAGGCTCTACAATCAAATTCGAAATGTCACGTATTGGAAATTGGATTTCCATCATGAGTCAAGGCAACGGATGTACTCCAAACCGCTTCGAGACACTCTAGAAAATTTCTCGGGACTGTACATTCTGGGCAACCCCTGGATCCTCCAAGGCCGGTCCACACTTACGTTAGTGGATTGGCAATTCCTGAACACACGTTGTTCGGTCCTATAAGACCTATCCATCGGCTCCGTAGTAACCGATATATCCGAAGCGTCTCGCAATCCGACAACCACATAGGTACAAATTATATAAATGTCAGGGCTTGTAAACGTTGACACCACCCATAGCTAGAAAGAAACATAATGTCCTCCTTGGGTTCCCTTATCCCGTTTTTGACTCATACCGAGGTGTGAGGCTCGCGAATCAACGCTATACACAAAGCGACGCTATATTAAAGCTGTTATTTGATCATCAACCACAAGACTCTGCTTTTCAACAAAAGCCTTGATCACTGCATCTCCGCATGCCACACAGGCAATTCATGCCATGCGACTGATATCTATCGATATATAACCTCTGAGCTCATACGTCTCAGAGAAGTGCGTTAAGCAAGAGAATAAATTCTCCGCTGCCAAACAGATATATATTTAATAGAAATCAATCAACACAGAGTAAAATCCAATGTCAGACACTATCCATTTACAAGTTCGTTCTGGGTCTGAACAAAACCGGAGGCACCTTATTCCTCATCCCATATGTCCAATACAAGAGAGAGGCCCTCGCATATCCGTCGATCTCCAAGTACGTATGGACGATCACCACTTATTACCACGTCTTGGGTGTACAGCCCAATCAAGACATAAGTAATCATCCAAAATATGTGAAGACCTCCGGTCTGCAACCGCTGTCTTCATCGTCGACTTATCGTCGAATCAGTTATTCAGAATGGGTATAAACCCGGCCTTTTCGAATAACTCCCGTATATATTATAATCAAGTGATATAAACACAACATACGCCACATTCCAATCCAGAATATTCTTTATTCAAATATTCACATTCTTAGGGAAATGTTCCCATTAATTTTATCAAAGATAAATTCTTTAAAATTTATTCTTTAATCCTCCTTTGGATATAATTTCAAACCATATTAAGGTTTTCCAAACTAGTCGCGAATAGCGAACTAAACCGAATAATCATTTATTTTATTTCCCAATCCCAACCTATTTATCCCATGGAGCAAAACTGGTAATACTCCATATCTAACACCACAGTGTTATCGGTAAATATTAATTACCATTTCATGTTCGAATCTAATTAAAGATTTAACTATCGCTTGGAGAAAAAATGGTGATACTCCATTCTCGATCATTTCAATCTAATTAAAGATTCATTAAAACTCCACTTAGTTTTAATCTTCCCAAAAATCAATATTAATGATTATATAACTTGGGAAATCATATCCTGTCTTTAACTGGGTTAAAGAACCAATGTCATTTAAAACACGGTTCATGATAAACCCAAAATCACATTCCATTTTATTCCAATTACTAAATATAACTGGAAATTCTGATAATCTTAATTAAAAGATTTATTCTTTTCACACGGGGTTTAAGAACAGTGTTACTGAAGAAACCATTTCATCAGTCTCTAACAGTAAATTAGCAAGAGAACAATTCCCTAAGTATTAACCCTGAAGGCCGAAACCAACATCAGATCAATACCCAGGAAACCATTCAACTTAGCTAATCTCCAGTTAGTTTCTAATTTTCTTTACTCCGTTGGGTTTAAGAATAGCATTTTTAAAGATACCATTCACGACAAACCCAAAATTCAATTCAATTCAATTCAATTGCAATTAAACATTAACTAATTGGTAAACTTCATTAAATCTTAATAAGAAGATTTAATCTTTTCTCGACCGGGTTTAAGAACAGTGTTAGAGAAGATACAGTTCACGATAAACCCAAAATCCTATTTGATATTAAGTACAAGGCTCTGAATAGAAAATATATCGGCTTATATTCAATATCAAATTCTGAAATCAACAAATATCGTATTGGAATAACGATATATATATATATATATATATATATATATATCTTCCAAATTCATCCTCAATGTTCGTATAATCACGGAATGCCATATCGATATATTTCGAAGATAATTTCGATTCAAATCCATTCCAATTCATATATTGGAAATTCCGTTTATTTTTAAAACCATTTCAAACCCAATTTATTTATTTTAAAATATTGGATTATAATTCTAGTTCATAACTAGTTCATTTCGATAAAAATATATTTTTATCTTTTCAAATATGGAATTTTTAATCCCAATTCTTTTCAAATCATTTATTATGGTTTTACACAAATTATTAATATTTTAAATACTTTTATCAAGGCCCGTACAGTCGATTTCCATATACGGTCATCGAACTTAACTTACAGCGACCTTTTCCAAATTTCATTTGGACATAATTCCAAATCCAACCATTAGATCTCAAATCTCTCATATTCTTTAGAAAGCTCTTTTCGATACGAAACCAATGGTCCCGGTTTCATGAGAATCCGACGGTCGGATCTCCCGTAACGTCAATTCGAAGTCAATGGTCGAAATTCGAGAACGGTCGCGACGCGGCGCGTTCTATTCAGGCCATTTAAAATATATAATATATATTTCTTCGATTTCCCTTCAAAACGTATTTTATAAATCATTTTAAATTCGTTTTAAAAACGATTTCAACTTCTTATTCAATTTTAAATCAAAATTGAATATTCCATATCATTAACATATAATTGATGATATTTTCAAAACATTAGATTTTGAAATCACTTCCTTTTCGATATTCATTATAAAAATGAATAAAATCAATATCGTTCGCGTCAAAATGGCGCATATCTAATCAACATGGTTTTCCATATCATTAATATATAAATGATAATATTTTCGTGTCCATCCCAAATCGGACATCAAAATCATATTTTGATCTTTTATTGAAGATTATTCTAAAATATTCATTATTTTAAAATATTCGTTATTTTAAAATATTCATTCTTTCTGAACTGGAATCAGATTTAGTCAATTACTATATAATATTGCTTATATGGATTTCACACAACGCATGTATACAACAACAGTGATAAATAGTCATCCATCAACCAGAGTGCGTTCTACACAGTATAAGCATTAAATATAAATAATTAACGATTACAACATTCTGTCAACCATTTGATCGACATACAACTAAATAATTGGGATTAATGTACATCAAATATCATCCCAATACCCGTGTGGGGTTTCAACCAACAAATACTGAATATTATTTGTGCAGTTGGGCGATGTGTAAAATTTATCGTCCCAATCAATATTAGTCAAATGGGTGTACATAAACAAATCGTCTGATTTGTAAATGAATATTTATTTTATTCATATACACGTTAAAAATTATATTTTTAACGATAAAATTTTTATTTCCACACATGAATATTTTATTCATTTCATTTATACAATAAAATGATATTTTTACAATTCTAACATATTTTAGAAAATTTCGGCGGCATAACTGCACGATACTAGAATCGAGATAAGGTCTAGCCTTATCCCTCGCCTAATAATGGCTCGCGCCATACACAAACCAAATCTAATCAATTCATTCCACACTCCAAACCAAATACAAACAAATATATCAATCAACACAAACAACCAAACAAGTCGTCCATGGTCTGTGGACAGTTCATATATGTAGTTATAAAATAAAAAACTGAACAAGAAATTTTAGTGAGGAGTACTCACCTTTGGGATCCACTTATCCAGTTATTTTCTGAATTTCTGAACCGTTTGGACTTTCCCGATATTCAACGCAATCTTCTTCACGCTGTTCATAGTAAAAATCACATTTTTATTTCAATTCTAAAAATTATATTTTTTACTTCGCTATATATATATATAATCGCTTCTTTTTATGTTATACATATAAATAAAAATCAAATCTTTATATGTAAAGATCACATTTTTATACCGCTACCGAATATATAAAAATCGTATTTTTATAACGCTACTGAATATATAAAAATCGTACTTTTATAATGCTACTGAATATATAAAAATATAATCTTTTCATATTCAAAAATATAATCTTTTCTAATTTGAAAATCTCGTCTTTTCTATTTTAAAAATCTAATCTTTTCTATTATAAAAATCTGATCTTTTCTATTTGAAAATATAACCTTTTCTGTTATAAAAATCTAATCTTTTCCTATATAAAAATATATTATTTTCACATATAAAAATATATTCTTTTCATATATAAAAATATATTCTTTTCATTTCAAAAAATCTAATCTTTTCCTGTTTAAAACTAAATTCTTTTTACAAATAAAATCATTTCTTTTTTTTGTTTAAAAATCAACTCTTTTTACAAATAAAATCATTTCTTTTCTAGTTTAAAAATCAATTTTTTTTATATACTTTAAAAATCCAATTTTTCTATACTTAAAAATCAATTTTTTCTGTGCTTAAAAATCAAATTTTACTATGCTTAAAAATCAAAATTTTCCATGCTTAAAAATCAATTTTTTTTCTGAGATAAATATCAAAAATCGAAAACTTACAGTTGGTATTGGGAGAGGGAGGGGGACTGGTCGGAGCAGTGGGCGGCGCGGGGGATGGCTGGTGGTGCTGAGGTGGTGCGGCAGGCCATGGCGGCGGCGTAGTGTGTGGTTGGGCGCGATTTGGCTGATGGGGGTTCACGGTGCTCGAGAGGAAGGGGGAGGGGGCGTCGGAGGAGGGAGAGGGTCTCGTTGTCGATCGTCGGAGGGGGTGAGGAGGGGGGAGGTCGTGATGGCACGGTAGTGGATTAGGGAAGAGTGACAGGTTTTGAATGAGAAAGGAGGCGGGTTTATTTTGGTTGACTGTGAAAAATGAAATCATGGGTTTGACCAAGCCTTGACCCCTTTATATATTTATATTAATTTATTTATTTTAATTCCAACAATGTCTGTTTTCACCCCTGAACTCCAAATCGAACCCACCAACTATTTCCCCAAGCTAATTACCCCTATTTCGAACGCAATTGGATATGTTCCGCAAGCCAATTCGACTGTTAAAATTAGTTTTCATTTAAATTAAAATATAAATCAATGTATAATGAATTTAAACATGCATTCTAATTTACCGAGGCCACATACTCACTCTAAAAATTCCCGAAAAAATAAATCTAGCTATGTTTTGATGATAGGGCCCTAACAAAGCTAATTTCGTCAAATTTGAAGACCGTTTGAAAAATGGCCATTTTTTGGTCGATCCAAATTGACTGAAACTGTCAAAACACGTTTTCTTTTGCCACGCTCACATATTGATTTCAAAAATTATGAAAAATTTGAATCTAGCAATAATTTGACATCCCGGATCCAACAGAAGTGGTTTCGTCGAAAACGGAGGTTGTTTGCAAAATGACTATTTTTAAGGGCTATATATTATATTAAAATATGTATAAATTTCACAGCGACTTTTCTTAATTTTAAACTGGACGTAACTTTCAATCTATAATGTAAAATCTATGTTTCTTATAACTGTTAGAAAGATATTGTTCACCAGATTCAAATATTTCTTGTTTTGTCCAATTTGGACTTACATTGAATTCTGTATATTCATTTGAAATTAGAAATCGAATTTTCGAACTGCCGCGCCATTTCAGGCTCGTTATATAATTAAAAAAAATTCGTTTTGACTTCATCGAAAATAAATTTTTTCTTCGTTATTATTTAAAATAATTCATTTTAAATATTCAAAATTCATTAAAATCGCTAAAATAATTTTTTTAAATTGGTTCTAGTTTTCCGGGTTGTTACAGTAGTAAGGTAGATATTGTAATTTTCGTTCCAAATGATAGCTTGACAATATGACTTTATCATTAGTATAAATTATAGATATACAATCAACATTTCTAATAAAAAAGAAGCACAACTAACGCCTTGAAATTAACCCAAAATCAATGATACTTAATTCATTAATAACCGAACCAACATACACATAGGAAAATTCAGATCTATCAAACAACGAATAATTAAAATCGTTATCAAGTGAAACACACCTGAATAAGATATAAGGTGAGGATGGCAAGGGGTCCCCAACTAGTATAGGCTAGCATATCCACATACTGAAAGCAGGAGTAAAGACCTAACTTGAAATTGATCCTAACTGTAGTGTCACTGTTGGATAAAAAGAATAATAATAATAATAATATCGGGTTGTTTTTCCCTGTACCAAATGCGAAATAAGAACGAATATGGTTTGAGCCAGCAAAGTGGGTAGAAAACTCTTCCATATCAGACCGTATTTCCCTGACGGCGGCCTCAGTAGAATGATACTTAGACGAATTACGCTTAATGAAGATGAGGTTAGATCCTATAGTCACAGTATGATCATCAATGATTACAGAAAATCATGGTATGAACTTGCAATTTTTGGCTATATCGGACTTAGATGGAGAACATACATGAAAGTTAACATGAGAATAGACCTAGATCTGGAGAAGGCGCAAAAGGCAGAGAGGGAGAGAAAAAACAGGTAAATGAATCAACGACGCTTCATTCTAAAATTTAGGATTGATCTGTGGTTTCCAAATCCAACTTGCTGACGATTAAACCTGGCGACGGAAAGAGTAAGTGGACTGCCCAAAAACGTGAAAGCTGGATGTTAAATTCCAGATCCGCCCTCGGAGGAAATAAGCTATAGGTATAGATTGAAGAGGAGCGACTTTGGATATGAAGGGAAAAATGATTTGGGCATGAAAATAAATTTAGAGAAGCGAGGAGGAGCGAGATCGGGAAGAATAAAAGAAAAAAGGATGGTTGGGTTAACAATACACGTGGTACACTCAGATGCACTACTTCCAAAATATTGAGAGGGCTTGTGAGTTATCAAAATATAGCTCATCTTTTATAGTATAGTATAGATGTATAACTTGAACTTGAATCGCAAATTGAACTTTAAACATACACATATAAATACACATACTAAATATGGATAATTTGAACTTTAATCACTAATCTATAAACATGAACATACACATGCACGTGCACAAACACATATAAATACACAACTAAATATGGATAATTTGAACTTCAACCATTAATTTAACTTTAAACATACACATACAAAACCCAAAATCATGAAATTGTTGATGTAAACTATAACTTGTACACCGTAGGAACTTAAAAACACATCTATTCCACAAAAGAAGGGATTAGAGTAGAAATCCCTAAACATGAAAACCCTAAATTTATGAAATTACAAACTTTAAACAACAAAGTTAGTTAAACATACTAATAGAAGGAGGTTGACAATAAAAGGAGGCCATTGAAGTTAATTTTATAGGAGAGTTTCGATTTTTGGCCTAAAGATGAAAGGGGGGGCAAAAAATTTCGTAGTTGCGTAAAACTGAAAGAAAATGGAAATAAGGAAAGAAACAGCGGGGCCGAGGGTTTATACCCTTCTGGGCGTTATCCCAGATAAAGCTAGTAAGCATTATCTGGGATAACGCTACCGTATAAATGTTAAAGCGTAATTTCGGATGACGCTTTTGAAGAAAAAAGAAATTTAACTAGCATCATCTAGGATATCGCCAGTTCATTAAAAAGTGGTCTAAATGTGTAATTATTTTTTAAACTGGTCAATTTCCATTATAACTTCTCAAAAGAGGCCTAAATCAGCAAATTTTCCTAGATTTATTAGATGTGTATTTCTTTAGATCGCTACTTTATACGCTTTGATCTTGATTGCTACTTTGTACATTGATGATAATAGAAAGCTGAAAACATACTATACAATTAGCAATCACAGTAAAACTATTAAAAAAATAAAGATATTCTAGCATAATACACATTTCAACCCTTTCACAAACATAGGGATAAAAACATATGATGATTGATTTTGTTCATGCTAAAGGCCAACACCAACAAAATCATGTCATGTTGCTAGAAACTATCAAGCATGTATTATAACCTTTATTATGGATGTGGACATACACTAAATGTAGCAGAAGGAAGTGGAAGATGATAAAGAGGAGACTTAGTGCATAAAACTTATAATTTTATTTCCCTGTTTTCTCTTTTAAAAAAGAAGTTTTGCTTTTGAACCATATACACAAACTACTAAGGTTGTGTTTGGTATCAGTTTTTTAATTTTGGGTTTTCATACATACAAACGTACGAACAACACACACACAACATAAAAAACGATCGTTTTACAAAATGAAATTAATACACAAAACAAAAAACAATTTTTTATCATTTTCCGTATTTTAAGAAACAACGGAAGAGCAATGACAAATTCATCCATCCACTGTTCCTTCATCCCCTTCATCATCTCTTCCGTCTTTGTTCCATCACTTCCACTATCCTTTAAATCTTCACAACTTTTGAAACTAACGTCGAAAACTCAAAACTCAAAACTCAAAACACGAAATAAACCGAATACTACCTAATTTTTTTTATAGTTAGAGTAATAACAACAATTTCTTAATAATTAATAAGTTGTAATCTTATAACTCTCTTATTTATTTAGATTAATGGATTAAATTTTATTTTGTATTATGATTTGGACGTACATCTACTGCTTTATATTTTTTGTTTTTGTTGTCTTCTAAGCCACCAGAAAAGGTCATTTTTGTATCATTTTGTTTTATGATCTCCCAGTAAGGTTAGTTATTTGCTAGCTTCTTATGGAACACCAAATTTCATGGCAAAAAAGTGTTAATGTTGTAATTGGAGTCATGGACACGTAGGTATTCTAAGTTTTGACCTTTGATTGTTGTCCCTTCTTCATTTGGATAATCTTGTAGTTTTCTAGTAGTAATCTTTCCTACATATATCCTTAATGTTGGTTAAATATGGGAGGTAAATATAATGTCAAAAAGAAATATGTTTCTTAGTAAATATTAGATAAATCAATATTTATATGATGGTTAAAATAACAGTCTTGTGCTGGTTAAAACAACAGTTTTATGCTGATTGAAAGTAACTTGCCAACATTGTTCCAAAAAATGTGATGTAAATGATCCATAGCAGATTCATTTTATGTTATATTTTTTTAGCATTGCAGGCAGCTTTACTAAAACTGCTAAATCTAGAAACACTATTATGTGTGTGTATCATGGTCAAAATCGCAAGTAGGCATGATTTCTAAAATCTACTTCAATTGAAATGCATAAGAATATGTCCGCAGCAGTAGCCCAGCAGTTAAGGACTTGTGCGATGGTAAAAGTGGTGTGGGTTTGAAACCCCGAATGGCATGCTAAGAACTTACCATGTGCATATGCTAAGATCATCCATTTATGTGGTGCTCACGGATCAGGCTAGGTGCACTAGGGAGGGTTTTATGACCTCAGTCAATTTCCCTCCTGAACAAATTCAAACAAAAAATGAATAAGAATATGAATCTCTCTCTGATCCATGGCCTTTTCTTATTCCCTAATAAAAAGGGCAATGTTTTTTAGATAATAGGCAAATAGAAGCTAAGAAGCAGTTTTTTCTCAGAAAATACAAATTTCCTCACAAAAGTAAGCAAAAATTCTCATCTTCCGTAATATTATCGGACTTCGGTTGAAGTCATATGGACGAGATTCATAAATATAAGATAATAATACTGGCCACGAGTGCACTTGATCGACATTATCAAGACTGCATAGAAACTTCTCCATAGAAATCAGGCAATATTATAAGCAAATGGACTAAAAGGGCTCACAAAAGAGCAAGCTTTAGGGAGCATGAAGCTACAAAATAATTCTAGTTTATGTAGTAGGTAAAATAGTTAAATTAAGTCAAAAATTTTAAGCCCGACGCAAAAAACTAAAGAAAGGAAGAGGTGATTAATTACTTGACTAGGTCATGGAGCTAGGGCATGCATGTGTTTAGTGTGAAACAAAGGACAAATTTAGCTTCATTGATTGTAATCAATATCATTGTTACAAAGGTCATTTTAGGAACTATGAAAAGGCTTCGTTAGCTTTACGGGAGCAAAGGGAAAAGGTCTTTATAGGGCTGGCCATTAGAACTAAGAACCGAAAACCCAAACTTAACCGACCCGAACCCAAACTGAACCCAGTGAGTCTTGGGTCAGGTCTAGGTGATGAAAAATACAATTAGGATCAAATCAAACCCGACCCGCATTGACCCGACCTAAAAGACCTGACCAAAAAAGCATTGAAATATATGTATTTTTAGTAGGGTCGTCAATGAGTACCCGAAAAATTCGAAATCCGTCTGCATCCGCATCCAAAAAACGGATAAATATCTGATATTCGTAAAAACAAGAGGCAGATATAGGCTCATCCGCATCCAAAAATTATCCGCCCGCTTTTTATCATGATTATAGCTTAAATTATGTGTATTATAACATAATCAGATTTAATAATTTATTATTTTGTAAAATTGAATGTCTACTAAATGCGTTCTAATTGCTTAAAATTATATATTATCATCACATTTTTTTTAGCATTTTGGCAATCAATTGGGTTGAAAAAAATTTAATATTAAACAAAAATTTCATTAATGTTCATTGAATTATTGACTGTTGGCAGAATGGATAATTATCCAATATTCGTCCGTATCCATGGATGCGGATATCCGATATCCGAAAATGATTTCGAATGTGAATAAAGTATGCGTTGGCATCCCTAATTTTTAGTTCTATTATTCAACCGAACCCGAACCGACCCAAACTCGGGTTGGGTCCATATTTTTGAGTTGTATAGCTCAGACCCAAAAAAATCCGGCCCTCTTGGAACCGATACATGTCGGGTCGGGTCCGGGTCCGGGTCCATCGGATCTGGTCTAATTTCCACCCCTAGGTCTTTATGTATGACATGTGTTTAGTACATGTGATCGGACAAAATAATTATAAGTGGAACAAATTCTCATGAAAGTGTACATGCCTAAGACACCCAAATTTATGAATGTCATGCACTTTATGCATGTGAAATAATTATGAACAAACTGGAAGCGGTTTCTGTTGGACCAAAAATAATTTTCAGAAAAGGTGTACACTTTGGCAATAGAATATATGATTTGTTCTAATTGGTGCTCTTCTTGCAGATATGATGAACATTTTTCTATCTTTTTCTAGTCTTATAATTCATACAATAATTTAATTCAGAAAAGGTGTACACTTTGGAAAAATAAAGGTGTACACTTTGTACCCTAGTAATCTCATAGTCATGAGTCGTAGGTGATTAGCCACAATTGTCCTTGTCATAGTCATAGGCAATAGTTTTATGTTCACGGTCATAGGCATAGGCATAGTCTTATGTTCACAGTCATAGTCATAGACATAGTCTCATGTTCACAGTCATAGGCATAGGCTATTAACAATAGTTTCAACGTCATTGACGTAGGCATAGTCTCATGTTCACAGTCATAGGCATAGGCTATTAACAATAGTTTCAACGTCATAGGCATAGGCATAGTCTCATGTTCACAGTCATAGGCATAGGCTATTAACAACAGTTTCAACGTCATAGGTATAGGCACAGTCTCATCGGTAATTAATCTCAATAGTTCTTAATCAGATCCAAAGGCATATACAAGCACAGATTCAAATGAGAGAATCAGGCATATTCTTATATCCATTTAATTACATGCTGCAAATAGATATAGACGTTCAAATCTAAAAAGTAACTGACTTACATTGATCGGTTTTAGAAAAGGATAATAAGATAACGTTGAGGTGATTTGCTATGATTCGCGCGATGTTGCTCGAAGTCGTTGAATTAGCCATTCCTTCCCTTCTTGAATCTCTAATTTGATTTGAATCTCCAATTTCCAATTCCTAGCCGTAGTCTTCAAGAAATAGTCTTCGTATTTTTTTTTAATTTATTTATTTTAATTATTCCAGAGGCAGCATAAGGAGAGAATGAAATGGTGTAAAGAGAATGAGGCTAGGAGTCTGTTTATATATGATTAGGCGGACGAATCTAGACAGAAAACGAGACCGAATACATCAGAATGAACCCAGGCTCAAAACTGGGCTTCACTACCAGGTCGACCCCCAGGTCGACACTATGGTCGACCTGGTCCCTGGGAGGTCGACACTATGGTCGACCCCCAGGTCGACCTGGTCCCTGGGCGGGAAATTTCCCGCCCAACCTGTTCTGGGTTTTGAATTCGAATTTCAAGCTGTTTTTCTGTTCTGAAAATCCTTGAAACTTCGGAGGGTCATATCTCCCTCATATGGACTCCGTTTCTCGAAAACTCGGACTCGTTTCCAAGCAGAATTTCGAGACAAACGCAATGTGCATCCCGTTTCCCTTGATTCTTATTTTAAAATTTAATTCTGCCTTGATTTATGGTTTTAACATTTTATAAAAATACAGGGTGTTACATTCTCCCCCTCTTAAAAGGATTTCGTCCCCGAAATCTTCAAGTTAGGAGGAATGTATCCAATCACCCATCTTCTCAGCCATTCAATCACAGGCATTCGTTGTCCTTAAAAATATTTCTAATGCTTTCGTGTTCATATGCATAGTGTGTGTATATGTCTTTATCTAATGCAAAATCAGGCGGTCTACTGATTCAGTTGACCTCCTTAATGTGAATTATGTCAGTGTCATGCGTCCAATCATGTATGCAAGCATCCCTAGTTATGTAAATACTACATGTGTGCATAGCCATTCATCCATATGCAATAACCATATGATAACATATTCAGTTAAATCCGTTAAGCAAACACATATATGCTAATGCAACATGAAAGTGACTGAGTCATTCTAGCGCCTATGGTGTGTATATGCATCCACGAGCAACCATTTGCAACCATCAATCATAACATGTTTCAAATACATGTTTACATCCGTTGGCTTCTACCTAAGGATAGATGATACGCCCTAGGGGATATACCTTAAAAGCTAGAAAGTATGCATAAAATTCCTAGAAAAAGAGATCAAGGATGTACCCTTAAGAAAAGGGTATGATGCATGTATTAAGTCTTCAGTCTTCTAAGTCACATCTTCTTGAGCTTCACTATTCTGTATCTTATCTAATTAATCTTCATGATTGCGAAGCTTCTTGACCTCCATTTCCAAAACTGTCGTCGATTGGATAGCTGGCTTTTCATTGTCAACTGGATACATGCGGAAGTCTATCCCGCGTTTTAGGGGTAAACTCCTAACCTAATCAAAAACATCTGCGTACTCATGGACTACCCTAACGGATTGCAAATCGTCGATAAATGCATTAAGCGATTCTAGCTAGCTAAGCCTAACTGATTCTTTACACGGAATCTCTAGGGTATTTCCAAGGCAAGTCAAAAGTCTAACTACCCTCCTTTCAGAATTACTAGCCAACTAACCCATGCCTAGAATCAACTCATAGCCCGTGGAACCAAAAACATAAGCATTACGCTTAAACACAATATTTAATTATAGCTATTCTCAAATCCTTACAAACCAAAGATAAATGGGTCGGACCACCAATTAGATTTGAGACTAAAATGGGATCTTCTACTATACAAGTACTCAGGTGTAGAGACTCAGCTATGGAAGTAGATATGAACAAATGCGAAGCGCTAAGATCAAAAGAGTATTAACTGGTTGATCAAAACGAAAAGCTAAACATTTCCAACAGAGACTTTTACTATCTCTCTCTCAGGTATTCTGGTGGTGGAAGCATGCACCCTACCTTCTGAAAATCCTGTCCCTCGTCCTTGCCCTTGTCCTTAATTATATGCCCCATTATACCATGGAAAAGATACTTCCTCTCGTCTTAGGTTTTATAATTCCTTCTTTCTTCATGAGTCGAGTTTATATCCATGAATTTCTCATCCTTGCATTGAGCTCCCTAGCCAAATTCCCCCATCCTCATCTTTTACCATCCCTGTGTAATCATGTTGACAAGTTTCTCAAAAGCTGCCTCCATCGCACCGGAAACTCTTCAAAGCTTGAAAGAAAACTAGCTGCAGGTGAAACTACTATGGCTATAGATGGAAATTGGGCACTACTTTGCCCTTCGATAGGTATCGTAGTCTTATCAAGCCGACGGAACCGCGCCGCGATGTGGTTTCCTCCCAGAAAGCCAGGAGCCCCGAAGACACCAAGAAAGAAGGGGACAAGAATTCAAATAGAGGATCAAAAGATAGTGCGTATGGCCTTGGGGGAATATGCTTTTAAAACAAAACTTTTCTTTTGAAAATGCTTCTTTTAAAAAACGTTTTGAAAATAATTTTTTTTCTTTCAAATCTTTTATCTGATTCGGTAACCTTCAGCTCTGATACTACGTGTAACACCCCACATCCGTTAAGGTCACTCACAAAGGAAATGCCTTAACTTCGGTGGAGAGTTATAGGTAAAAGATACAGATAAATTACAAGACAGACAAAATTAAAACAACGGAAAATAGAACTTGACTTTATTGATCAAATAGTTTGTACAACAATTGTTTTCCAATGTCAGGATATCTGTCTTACAAAATAAAGAAGCATAAAAATACATTTATATTCCCCAATGTAGTGTGGGCCAGCCATAGCAGTGGAAAAGAGAATCCAAACAGAACTTCGACTAACCATCAGCTTGGAAAGAAAACAGGGCTAAGTATTAACATTCCCTCCCTGCGAACCAGGGGGGACGGAAGACAAGAAAGTGAAAGAAAACAGAGTCAGACATAAAGTCTGGTAAGTTCAGTAACTTTTAGCATGTGAACATGTAAAAAGCAAAATGGCATGAATTAACTGTATACAAGACTACACCATGATGACGGGAATCACAAGGTTAGCACAAGATGTGATAAAATAAACTGGATGTACTTCTATACATTCTCTTCTTCGCTACTACCTTGTTATTCTAATTTCTATATCCTTGCACCACCTAACTAGTAATCTGTATAAATTGATAAGAACAGATACGTGATCCCAATCCCCGCAATTGTGGTTGTTTCAGGTGTACATCTTTTATTTATTACCTAGGTCTAACCTAGGGTCTTTCTGTCGAGCGCATTCTAGATCCAACCAGGGTTTACCCTACCCAGGGCTACTGGAGTTTATGCTACCTATTGAACATGGATTATGCTACCTATCGTACGACGCCCCTAATCAAGGACACACTACCCAGAGTGGTATATGCTCCTAGACTTTCCCCACATATGTGCCGTGGATCGTTATCGCTGTCTAGATGCACATGTCCTCTATATGTACGACCCGAGTCTCGTGGCAGGGCAAATCAGGAAACACGGAACTCGGTCGGGTGCTTTCAGATATCTGCCAATGCAGATGATAAGGTCTGTTTTTCCAGTGTCTATGGTCCCAGTTGACCCCTTCCTCAACTAACGAAAGGCACACCTTGAAAAATGAGAACTATACGCAGCCCTCTATGCCCCCACTAACCTATGGCCATCCGCACCCATAACTAGATAGCAAGTATATGGTCTATTGGAGTTCTCCGCCTTTCCGCTTCACGTATCTCGATTGACTCAAGATGGTAGGTAGACGACGAGTTGCTATAACAGAGCTACTGGTCTTGCCGAATCACGCTGGTCCATCCTAGTCTTTAGGTTGCCTTATATTGCAACCAAGGCATACCCTTGGTTCTTCTAACGCAGACCTTAACCTCTGTGAGCCCAAGCGGATCATCTGCAGCCTCACAGAGGGATACCTAGAGTACCCTCACGTCCCCTCGAAGCCGCGTGCTTCATAACCCAGTTTGTTGGAGCCTTCTTTAAGATCAGATGGACGTTCGCTCCTTCTCGTGTTATACTAAGGTCTACTACTTAGTTCCCGAATCGTCGTTTTCTTAACTAAGGTTCATAACTTAGTCCTCTTAACTAAGGTTTACTACTTAGTTCTCTTTCTCGTCAAGTTGGATAGGTTAAGTGTCATTAGTCAATTCAAGTTGACTTAACCCATTCATTTGTCATGCAAAACTGGTTAAGTGTTATCAGTAGTTCATGTTGACTTAACCATACCACAAATCAAGTTATATTGGTTTAAGTATTTCTTATAACTTAACCCCACCCCTTCATCTTGTATTGGTTAAGTGTTCCCTTTAACATAACCCTAACATCTGTTTGATTTGCATATTCTAATGGTTAAGTATTGCCCCTTCATATTTTAACTTAACCTTGTTCATTTGTCACACTATGATAGCTAAGTGTTCTAAGCTTACTTAACTCCACCTTCTAGTTAACATGTTAAATTGGCTAAGTGTATTTTACTTAACCCCCACCTTCTAGTCTAGTTAACATGCTATAATGGTTAAACCTTTTCTTAACCTCACCCACTTGTCTAGTTATAATGGTTATTTAACCCCTACAAGTCTTGTTAACATGTTAAGTTGGTTAAGTTTTCTTATGGACTTAACCCTCCCATTCTAGCTTAACTGTTTCTTAGCTTTAAATTATTTATTTAAAGCACCAACCACTCACATTAGACATATATTGTTGCGGTCACTAGATGTACCGGTTGGTTCCGGGCAGATTTACACCGTAACTCAGTCAAACCTCGGCTCCTTTTGGGCTCAATGCTCTAACCACCCACATTAGATAGGTGTTGTTACAGTTGCTGGATTTGCCGGGCGGTTCCGGGCAGTCTTATACCGTTACTCAATCTAATCTCGGGTTAGGCATATTCGTCTTTCCTAGATTTACATATTTATCCTATTTGTCTATATGAAAATTGCTAACGACTCTTTTAAACAAATTTGGCCTATGTTATACTCATTTGTCATGCCCACTAACATACGTATATTCTAGGCCCAAATCTTGATTTACAGATCATTTAACCCAACTTGCATTTTTATGCCAATTTAGATCTAATATTCTCATTTACAGTTCATGTCAAAACTAGGTTTGATACTCTAGTTTACGATTTATGCCTAAAGATTAGGTTACTAGCCAATACTAGATTCAATATATCAAATTACATCTTCTATAATTCACGTCAAATTACCCCAATTTGCATCTAATAGTCATGTTATAATACATGCTCTAAATTATGCCAAATAATATAGATTTCATGTTTTACCGAAATAACCCTGCATTCATAACGTACGTATACCATGATTTCACAAGTTTTCTAAATACTCATGAAATGAATCTAAAAAAGGGAATAGAGGATAGACATGAGAATTGACATAAAAGAATAGGCATGCAAAAGCGAGCCAAATACAAGGATAATGGATCTAATGGCTTTGGTGTACATAATAGCGAATAGGAATAAACTAAGCAAGTCACACCCTAGGTATGAGATCCAACAAAATGCCAGGTCGGTGTACAACATGGTTTGTAACTATAGTGTTATGGGCATACGCAACTAACCATACTAGTCAAAGGCAATTAAACACAATAGTCCTAGGCAATTAACCACAAAATAGTCCCAGGCAATTAACCACAATAGTCATAGTCATGGTTTCATAGTTATGAATCATGGGCGATTAAACACAATAGTCATGGATAATTAACCAAAACAGTCCTAGGCAATTACCCTAAATAGTCATAGGCAATTAACTGTAATAATTTCAAAGTCATGGTCGTGGACAATAGTCTTATAATCATAGGTAGTAATCTCATAGTCATGAGTCGTAGGTGATTAGCCACAATTGTCCTTGCCATAGTCATAGGCAATAGTTTTATGTTCACGGTCATAGGCATAGGCATAGTCTTATGTTCACAGTCATAGGAACAGGCATAGTCTCATGTTCACGGTCATAGGCATAGGCTATTAACAATAGTTTCAACGTCATAGGCATAGGCATAGTCTCATGTTCACAGTCATAGGCATAGGCTATTAACAATAGTTTCAACGTCATAGGCATATGCATAGTCTCATGTTCACAGTCATAGGCATAGGCTATTAACAATAGTTTCAACGTCATAGGCATAGGCACAGTCTCATCGGTAATTAATCTCAATTGTTCTTAATCAGATCCAAAGGCATATACAAGCACAGATTCAAATGAGAGGATCAGGCATATTCTTATATCCATTTAATTACATGCCACAAATAGATCTAGACGTTCAAATCTAAAAAGTAACTGACTTACATTGATCGGTTTTAGAAAAGGATAATAAGATAACGTTGAGGTGATTTGCTATGATTCGCGCGAATGTTGAATTAGCCATTCCTTCCCTTCTTGAAGCTCTAACTTGATTTGAATCTCCAATTTGCAATTCCTAGCCGTAGTCTTCAAGAAATAGTCTTCGTATTTTATTTTAATTTATTTATTTTAATTATTCCAGAGGTAGCATAAGGAGAGAATGAGGCTAGGAGGCTGTTTATATAGGATTAGGAGGACGAACCTAGACAGAAAACGAGATCGGATACATCAGAATGAACCCAGGCTCAAAACTGGGCTTTAGTACCAGGTCGAACACCAGGTCGACACTATGGTCGACCACCAGGTTGACACTATAGTCGACCTGGTCCCTGGGAGGTCGACACTATGGTTGACCCCCAGGTCGACCTGGTCCCTGGGCGGGAAATTTCCCATCCAGTCTATTATGGGTTTTGAATTTGAATTCGAATTTCGAGCTGTTTTTCTGTTCTGAAAATCCTTGAAACTTCGGAGGGTCATATCTCCCTCATACGGACTCCGTTTCTCGAAAACTCGGACTCGTTTCCAAGAAGAATTTCGAGACGAACGCAATGGCGCAACCCGTTTCTCTTGATTCTTATTTTAAAATTTAATTCTGCCTTGATTTATGGTTTGTACATGTTATAAAAATACAGGGTGTTACAACTATCCAAATTATGCCAATACTAATCTTTTTCCCCCATTCCCTAACTAGTGCATTCGCATATAATTCGTTGCATACCCAGGCCAGATAATAGCCTAGTCATAAACAGCAAAAGGGAAAAGTAATGGGAACATGACAAAGGTAATTGTTTTGGCATAAGCATAAACTAGCATGGTGATAAGGTGGACATATAAGTGTAGATCAAATGAACTTGTGGCAGTTTACTGATTCTAACATAGCTATGATGTCATAATAAACATAATGAGATCTAAATTAGCAATTTAGATGTCCAATTGGTTTAGATGTAATATGATAGGCACAAGGTGATAAACTAGATCTGATTAACAATTTAGGTGTCCACATAATTCAGATCCAATGGTAACAAAATAGATCTAACACAATTAAGGTCAAGATTCACATCATAGAATGTCATAGAAGTTACAATAGATCCGACCAGATAAAGATTTAGATCCAAGAATATTACAAGTTCACATATTATGATAGATCCAATATGATTCAGTCACAGGCATGTATATATATCCAAACCACAGTCATGTCACAAATTACTTTTAATATTTAAATCTAAAAGTAACGAACTCATAGTGTTTGGCTTAAAAGAAAAGGTAGAAACTAGCAGAGGTTGGATCTACACTTGAATCTTTAAGTTTGATTTGCAAAGCTGATAGTTGTAGAAGATAGGATCTGTCTCTGTTCAGACACCGGCAGCATTTGGCCTCCATGATTTCCAATGAAGAAAATAGGAGAAATGAATATATATTTATAGCTGCCAGCACCAGTAGGTGGGTCGACCGTGGTGTCGACACCCCTTATGGGGGGTCGACCTCGGTGTCGAGAAAACTGCTGCCACTTTTTATTTTTCAAATTCGAACAGTTTTGGATAAGATCCTGACTCATCTCTGAATCATGTGTCTATATATATATATATATATATATATATATATATATATATATATATATATATACACATATATATATATATCTTCTGCTCATATACAAACTTAAAACCCTCATAACTTCTTCATACGGTGTCCGTTTTACGCAAACCAAATCTTGACTAGAATTTCGAGACGGATGCAATGACGCAGTCCGTTTTCCTTAATTCCAAATATTAAATTAATTATTATTTAATTTATCCTCTTTTAGGGTTGTTAAAATTCGGGGTGTTACATTCTCCCCTACTCAAAGTATTTCGTCCCCGAAATCTCCAAGTTGAGAAGAATGCAAATCCTACTATCCATCATCCATCTACTTATCCATCAATAACTGACATCCATTGTCCTTATAGACTTTTAATGATTATATGAATATATGCAAAGGTGTATGTACATGTCCGAATACTAGTGCGAAGATCAGGCGGTCAACTGATTCACTTGACCTCCTTAATGCAATGTATGTTAGTGCCATGTATCCAATATGCATGCAAATAATCCTATTACCATGTGAGTTCTATATGTGTGCACACTCAGTCGTCCAAATGCAACATCCATATGCTAATACATCCATTTCCATCCATTAAAAGAAAAGAAAATGCACACACATCCATATGTAGTATGAGAGTGATTGAGCCGATCTAGTGCCTAATGTGTGTGTATATGCATGCACAGGAAACTACTAGCAAACACTTGCATCCATCAAGCATAACATGTCTCAAATACATGTTTTCATCCATAGGATTCCTATCTAAAGATCGAAAATACTATTGATAGGATACACTCAAATGATAGAAGTAAGCATAAACAAACTTTGGAAAAGGAGTTAAGAGCATACCCTCGAAAAGGAAAGGGTACGAAGCACGGATCTTGTCTTCGGTCTCCTAAGTCGCATCTTCTAGGTTATCTCCCCCATTGAACCTTTATCAATTTGATTTCCTTGTTGCGTAGCTTCTTAACTTCTGATCCAAGAATACGGGTAGGAACTCGTCTGACTGTCGCCTCCCGTTCCACCTCCATTTCTTCCAATATGCTTGGCTCAACAACTTCCGTAGTGTCATGCAAACACTTCCTCAGATGAGAAACGTGGAAAACATCGTGAACACCGGAGAGATTTTCTTGGAGCTTTACTCTATAGGCCATTTGGCCAATCCTCTCAGTTATGGGAAATGGTCCCATAAACCTAGGTGCCAACTTCCCCACCGATCTGAAGCGAACCACATTCCTCAAAGGAGATACTTTAATAAAAACTAAGTCTCCCACTTCAAATTCGATGTTAGTCCTTCTCTTGTCTGCATAGGACTTCTGCCTATCTTGAGCCATCTTCATGCGTCGTCGAATAAGGTCAACCTTCTCGGATGTTTCTCTAACCATATCTGGTCCAAGAAATAATCTTTCTGTAGATTCCCACCAGCAAGTTAGTGATTTAGAGGGTCGCCCGTACAATGCTTCGAAAGGTGCCATATCAATGCTAGCTTGATAACGGTTGTTGTAGGCAAACTCTACTAAAGGAAGATGCTCTTCCCAAGTCCCTCTGAAGTCAAGGATACACAACCTTAAAAGATCTTTTAGAACTATGTTCACCCTCTCCGTTTGGCCATCGGTCTGAGGACGATAAGAAGTGCTCAAACGTAACTGTGTACCTAGTGCTTCTTGCAAGCTCCTCCAAAATTCACTAGTGAAGATGGGTCTCGATCAATTACAATGCTGAAAGGTACTCCATGAAGACAAACTATTTCTCGGACATAAATTGTTGCTAAACATGATGCCGTCCTCTTACTCTTAACCGGAATGAAAGGAGCGCTCTTAGTGTGTCCATCCGCCACAACCCAAATACTGGTGTTGCCCTTCTTCGACCTAGGCAACCCATCTATGAAATCCATAGAGACGCTCTCCTACTTCCACTGTGGAACCTCTAAAGGATGAAGTAGGCCACCGGGCTTCTTTTGTTCAGCCTTAACTTGCTAACAAACCGAACATTGCTAAATAAACTCTGCTGCATCCCTCTTCATCCCAGCCCAAAAGAAAACCCGCTTCATGTCTCTATACATCTTATCACCGCCTGGATGAATAGTCATCTTAGAATGGTGGGATTCTTCTAGGACTTCCTTTATCAAGCTTCCAGTTTAAGGAACACAAAACCTTCCATCTCGTTGCAACCGCCCATTTTCATCTATGGCATATCTAGTGAGGTGACTAGAAGTCTCCCCTTTTCTGAGTTTTTCCACGATGTTTGAAATTTATGGGTCACTTTGCTGTGAAGGTCCTATCTGATCCATAAGAGTTGGTCGTATCTCTAATGATGCAAACAAATCAGGCAAAATCTTGATGGAGGGTCTAAAATCAAAAGTTGATATGAACTCCAAATTCTTTCTTTCCACAAACAGAGGATTTAAGGCCACCATCTGCCTGCTTAGAGCGTCAGCCACCACATTATCCTTTCCGGGGGTATAAGCAATCTCAAAATCATAAGAAGCTAGGAACTCCATCCATCGTTGTTGCCTTAAATTAAGATCCTTCTACGAGAACAAGTACTTGAGAGATTTATGATCGGTGTATAACTCGAACTTCTCTCCATGTAAATAATGACGTCACATCTTAAGCATGAATACTATGGCAGCCACTCTAGATCATGGGTGGGGTAGTTCTTTGTAACACCCCAGATTTTTGAATAACTGAATTAACTAAATTAAAGAATAAATGTTTAGCATTGTTCTAAGGTTTGTAAGCAAAAGACTTAGTAGCTCATTTGGTTGGAACATGTGACTTGCATACAAGAGGTACAGAGTTCGATCCCCGCCAACGCCATATTTTTGTTTTAGGGGAATGGCTAAAAAGCGGCTTAGTGTGAACGCGGTTCAAAAAGTAGTTTAGTGTGAAAATGGTTAATTAGGAAGATAGAAATATATATATATATATATATAAAATAAAATCCAACATAAAATTTAAGAAAAAAAATCAAAACAGCGGAAGCGGGAAGGCAAAACACCAAACCGACCTATTTTATGGGTCGACCCGAGACCCAGTCGACCCGAGACCCGTTGGGTCGACCCTAGGGTCGACTCAGGAGGTTTGGAATTGTCCCGTCGGCCCTAAATGGTCTATGACAAAATAAGGGTTAGGTGGCGATTTCTGGTTGGTCTGTTGACATCATTTCTTGGTTTCTAAGGCCTCGATAGATTCTAGAGTAATCTGACGGCTGTAAATAAATTCAAAACTCTATAAAAAGACCCATAGACTCAAACCGTAAATCAAAATTAAAACTAAAACTATGGTCGTCATGCTATCGTCTTGAACCCTAGAGTAGCTGTAATGACCCACATTTTCCAGGGGTATAATTAATTTATTTAATTGTTTAAAATAGTGATATAGGGAATTTAATCATCGTTAATTAAATAATATGGAATATTTAATTAAATTAAATAATATATTTAATTCAGAAATAATCAAAAATATTGTAAATCACAATATAAGGTGAACTGGGTCATCCCCAAGATATAATTCAGCTTAGAGTTGAATCATATTGACGAATATATTCAATCAACGTCAGTTTGGAACGTATAATTATATTATAATTAAAATCGAGCTTGAAATGGCGCTGCAGTTCGCGATTTGGCGATTTGAACTTCAGCTGAATGTACAGGATTCGTTTTAAGCCAGATTTCTGTGAAACAAGAAACGTTTGGAGCTGGTGGAGTATATCTTTCTGGTGGAAGAGAAAAATCGGGATTTCGTCGTGTAGGTTTTGATTTATGTCCAAATCAAATTTCAGAAAAGTCGCTGTGGAATTCCTTTATAATTTGCAACGCTTTATTTACGTTATAAAAGGATTTTCGATATAAAACTGAATATCGATAATTCTAAAATCTTAAATATCAAACTGTAAATACTGATATGATATTTTGGAGCTGTACGATATCATATATAAAGATATACGATAATACAAATTTATTTATATTTAATTTAATAATATTTAAATATATTTATATATTTAAAAGGGTCATCCAGAGCTTTAAAAATAGCCACTTTTGCAAACGAAGTCAGAATTCAGTGAAACTAATTTCATTGGATCCGCAATGTCGAATAGTTTCTAGATGTCAGTTTTCGTGATTTTTAGAGTCACTGTGTGCCCGTACGGATTTTTAGAGTGTAAAACAGTCAGTATTTTGATGGTTAAAAATACACTGTGTGATCATACGGAGTAGGAATTCGACGAAACCAGTTTCGTTGGGACTGTAAGGTCGAAGTATAGCTACATGTCCAGTTTCGTGATTTTTAGATGTTATGTGTGATCATAGGAATTTTAGAGGGTGAATTCAAACAGATATTGCTTAATATAAAATAAAATATTCAAAAAAATAATAATATAACCTACCTATAAATAACCTAACATCCTTCTAACCCTAAGAAAAATCTCCCTCTGGTCAAAACACCTCAAACCCGCCGTCACTTTTATTTTACAGTAAAACCTCCACTTTGAAAATCCAAAGCAAAATCAAAACAAACTCTAAAAATCTCAAAAGAGATATCTTTGTATTCCTCATCGCTTTAGCTTCAATCTGATACCTGTTTTGTTACATGCGATTCAGTTTTGGGATTGGGGATTTGTGGACGCGAAACTAGGGTTCCAGCTTCTAGTCGATTGGTGAGACGAGGGGTTTTGGGGTTGGCGGAAAGGGGTTGCTGTGGAGGAGGAGCATCTGGCGTTGGGTTTTTCATGGGTTGCGATGGGAATTTGGGGGTGGCGATTTACTGTGTCGCCGTTGAGGTGTCAGGCGGAAATCGAGAAAAGGAGCGTCGAGTAGAGGATGAGTGATATGGTATTGAGGAGAAAGCGATGGAGAGGTGAATGGTGGTCTTTGTTTTTGATTCAGTGGTGGATTTCGTAGAGGAGAGGTGGAGTTTGAGAGCAAGCCGTGGCCATTTCGTGACCTGTAGGCATCATGGAAGGAGGATTGGCTATTTAGGGCGGGTTGGGCTTTTGTCTAAACGGGCCAAGTAAATACCAAGGGGGAGAGGCCCGTTATAACATTTATGTTGAGTTATTTTAATTAAATTACTATATGACTTGTAAATTAAATATCTCGACCATATGAAATCAGAATCACGAACCATAAGTTGCGTTGGCACCGTATGGACGAGAGCTTCACAATGAAGCTGACTGGAAGTGGATTGGGACCCGTAGGAATTTATGGCGAAATAAACTGTTTGATTCAAATCAAATAACAGTTTATCTTTCTTTAACGATGAACTGCCAATGTGAGTAAAACTCACCAACTCTGAACAGTTATATTTTTATAATGTATTTTTAGAACTGTTAATCATCTGTTGATTGCTGTGTGTTGGTTGATTGATTGAACTGCTAGTCAGTTATTGAAAATTATATATATATGTAATTATATATATATATATATAAACCGTTAAATATTTATATATTGATTCTGCTATCAGAATAATTTATATTGAACTGAAAGTGATGATAATCATATTGTGTAACATCTGTGGATGCAGGGAGACAGGATGGAGGAATCCGACTGGATTCCTCAACAGTTATTTTATTGTTTTTCATATATTGTTATATGATGCGATATAAAATCTGTGGGCGATTATATGTACTTGGACGATATTGAACATCGTGATTTGATATGATTTAATACCATAACATACCGAAATGTTGATAAGGGGATTTTCAAAGTGATATTGAAAATAGAATATTTATAAAATGGGATATTTATAAATAAGAGATATTTATAAAGTGGAATATTTATAAATAAGAAATGTTTATAAATTGGAATATTTATAAATAGGAGATATTCAAAAAGGAAATAATTACAAACCATTTTCTTTTTGAATGGAAAGGCCTGTGTGGCGGGTTTGGGGATTTTCCCGATGCTCCCGTTACAAAGGAGGTTATGGCGAATTTTTCAGAGAATTTAATGAGTTAGAATATTTCAAGAATAAATTTGAAAATGAAATATTTGTAAACCATTTACAAATAGAATTGAAAAGGAAACGTTATAAAAAGAAAATCATTTTTAAAGTGTAGAACCGTTATTTAAAAGTAAAACTTTTCAAATGAATAAAACGTTGTTAAAAAGGAAATCTTTATAAAGTGAATAAAGTAAATCGAATATGGTATTCGAAAGGAGTTAAATCGAATATGGTATTCGAAGGGAGTAAATTGAATATGGCATTCGAAAGTTAATAAAACGAATATGCTATTCGAAAGGGGTTAGTCGAGTCGAGTTAGTTAAATAGAGTTAACCAGTTCAGCAGAGTTAACTAGTTCAATAGAGTTAACCAGTTGGGTTAAGTAAGTCAAGTTAACTAGTTGGGTTAAGTAAGTCAAGTTAACCAGTTGGGTTAAGTAAGTCAAGTTAACCAGTTGGGTTAAGTAAGTCAAGTTAACCAGTGGGTTAAGCAAGTCAAGTTAACCAGTGGGTTAAGCAAGTCAAGTTAACCAGTGAGTTAAGTAAGTCACGTTAACCAGTGAGTTAAGTAAGTCAAGTTAACCAGTTGAGTTAAGTAAGTCGAGTTAATCAAGTCGAGTTGATCGAGTTAGAGTTACTCAGTTAGATTTAATCGATTAGAGTTAAAACGAACTAGAGTTAATCAAATATAGTTATTTGAGACAGAGTTAGTCAAACATAGTATTCAGGGTAAGTTGCCATCTCGTACGACTGCTAGCGTAATTCGTAGGGCTGTAAATATCCTAAGGCGGTCGGATGTTGCCTAAGGGAATCAGGCGTAACCATTGTGATCGTTGCGATCTAGAGTCAAGCGAATGGAGTTACATCGAATCTAGTTATTCGATAGGAGTTAATCAAGTTAAGTTAAATATGTTAAGTTAATCGAATCTAGTTATTCGAGAGGAGATTATCGAATATAGTTTATTCGAAGGAGTTATCAATTATTAGTTATTCGAAGTGAGTAGTCGAATATTGGTTATTCAAAGTGAGTTAATCGAATATTGGTTATTCGAAAAGGGGAGTTATCAAATCGAATAGATTAAAGGAGTTAATCGAATATAGTTTATTCGAATAGAGTAAATGAGTTAATCGAATATAGTTTATTCGAATAGAGTTAGAGGAGTTATCGAATATAGTTTATTCGATAGGAGTTAAGTGAATTAGTTAAGTTAAACTAAGTGAATTAGTTAAGTGAATTGGTTAAGTTAACCAAAGTGAATTAGTCGAGTTAATCAAAGTGATTAGTTCAGTTAATCGAGATAAGTAAATCAAGTTAGGTTAATCGAGTTGAATTAGTCAGTCAAGTTAATAAATTGAGTTAGTCAAACCAAGTAAAACCAGTTAGAGTTAATTAATTAAGGTTGACCAGTTAGAGTTGATCGGTTAGAATTAACCAATTAGAGTTAATCAATCGGAGTTAATCAAATAGAGTTAAGTAAAATTAGAACTGACTAGAGATTAGTAAATTGAATGGTTTTCTAAGTGTCTATCTGATGTTGGTTTCGGCCTTCGGGATTTATACTTAGGGAATTGTTCTCATACTAGTTCACAGTCAGGGACTGATATTTGGGGAAGAGTAGTGATTTGTAAATAAGCAAATGGAAAACGTTTTCTAGTGTTAATAACATATATTTTCTAAACATAGAAAATAAGGCAATGTGAATATATATATAGATATATGTTGATGATTTACCGATATAATTTCCATCTGGAAATAATATCGTTGTTTGCACACTTGTTTTTCTTTGATGGTTAAATCATAGACTATCGAAGTTTTGACCATTTTAGCGTTGTTAATATGGAGAGACCGGTTGGATTATTATCCGAAGAACCACTCTGTATTGGCATAAGCGTTGCGAATCATATATGCCAAAGATAATTGAAGACGGAGTAAAATGCAAGGGTATTGTATAAGTCTTAGATAACAGTGACTAAGATGGATATACTGAATAGTGCCTTCGGTTTGTCCTGTCCCAGGACAACTTGTATGGACGAAGGTCTGACAGAGTATATCCAATGGATCGCGTAAGTTAATCTGTTCAAATGTATTCACGTTTGGTGGCGGAGGAATTCATTTCTCTAAGCTGTATACCCGTGTTACTTTTGGATAAATCAATTTGTGATTTGGCGGGTATGACGATGTGACATTCTAAGTGAATGAGGATGACTTGTGTTGATGAATGTATGACAGAGTATTTCCAGAAAGGTCACGTACATTGATTTCTTCAACTTTACCAAGAGTGGAAGCAGAGAAGGAAACTTCTTTAGCTAACACGTAACGTACTGTTGTAGACACCAATTAGTGATTTTCGATGGATCTGACAATGTGGCATTCGAAGTGAATCTGATGTAATGATAAAGCGTAGCTTCTAGCTTCATCAACCGGTAAATGATAGAAATCGGGCAGGCAGCATGGCTAAGTCGGTCGCACCGAAGTAGGGTGTATAATCACCTATCTAGAGAATATTCATTTGTTTCTTAAATCTATCAATGTTGTCCTATATATATACGGGAACGGTTGCTGATCCCAACCGTTGGTGATGTACATTCGATACACTCAAGCGAAATGAGTGGTCGGTCATGTGTGGCTGAGTTACAAGATGTTCTTGTTGAACCCCAGTGTATCGTTCCTAGAGTACACTGATCGGAAGGTGGTTCCATACCTTGTCATATTTGGAAATCCATTACCCAATACGTGCTTGCGGTTTTGACTGTATACTATATGTAGAACGTGACATGAAAGCGTTTCTGCTAGTTGATATCTATTTGTACATAGACATTATTATAATATCAAAAGGTTTTTGATATAAAGATATTTTGGATTCTCATAAGGGAAAAACTCGTTCCGTTCTGCGACGTGGTCTTATGAGATATCGTTTACTTGTTCATATACCTGTTTAAACTATTTTACTCACACCAGTCCCATGACTGACCCGGAGTTTACTTTGTTGTTTTCCCTAAACTCTTGGGTTCCTAAATTTGTACGGGCAGTCAAGTAGTCAGGAGTTTACAGGTATACTTGGAGAGCTTGGAGCAGGAGGCTTCAAGATCATGTAGCTATAGTTTATTTCCGCTGTGTTGTAAGTGTTGTACTCTGATAAGTGCTATTGTATACATAACTGTTATATTTCAAAGTTATGTTATCTATTATGTGTTGTTCGTTCCGCTGTGAGGTTCGTGTTACTCTGATGTTGTGTTCTTCTTCTTCTTCTTCTATTCTAAGTTTCTATCTTATCTATTCTCACCCTCTAATTTCTTTCATTAATTACCGGGATTTTTCGAGGTTTTGGTTATCGACATCATGCTTATGTCGATAACCAAAGTACTCAAAATCTGGGTCGTTACAGCAGCCACCACCAATTAGAGAGGAAGAACAGCAAATCAAATCAGTTCTATTCAACCCTAATAACGAATCTTCTTCATAGGAGAGCTAATACAACTTCAGAAATCAGAATTTAGAACTCAAGACCGCTTTTGAGTTGTGAGTTCGATAGTTTTAATAAAATAATTAGTAATTTAATTGGATTAAGTTATGATGCGGATTGTATGGATGTGATGTGAATTATTGATCGTATGTTGTAATTATGTTGTAGAATTGTGTTGAAATCTCTATGACGTTATGTTATGATGCTATCATTTACGATGTAAATTTATGATGCTATCACCCACATTGTAATTCTATGATTAGCATATGTCTAGTTGAATCATCATGTTGTACATATGCTAAGTTTGGTTATGTCGATTCATATGATAAATCATATGTATGCAAGTTTAGATTTTTATGTAAACATGAATCATATACAAGTCGGGTAAAATTATATGTGACCTTACATGGTTATGACATCCAGTTTATGTGAAAATTTGATTAAAAGTTAGGCTATGACATGTGTGAGTCATATGCTAAATTCTACATGATATTTCACATGTTAGATGCAAGTTTACACCATTGTTATGATGCATAAATCACATATGCAAGTTTATATAAATCTATGAATTTGGGATATGAATCATGTTATGCAAGTTTAGGGTTATTGCCTATGCAAGTTTACACCTTTAGATGTTGATCTATGACATACATGATTTATGCAAGTTCACACCTTTAGATTTGGATCCATGACATATATTGTTTATGCAAGTTGTAACTTTGGCCTATGCAAGTTTTAGATGTAGAACATCATTCACATATGCAAGTCCATCCCTATGTTTAGATCTATGTTTTCATTATGTGTATATTGTGATGTTTTCTCTTTGTTCAATAAGTTAGACTATTCGAGTCTAACGTATATTTTACGTTAAACGAACAAACGTACAATGTGGGGTAAAGGAGATAATATTAAAAGGTTTAATTGGTATAAATGCCTTAAAAGCCATAAAATAAATTGTGGTGAAAATTGGTATGATTTTACATACCATAAATGAATGGACATAATTGAGTCAATTATGGACATCGTTAAATTTGGAATTGATTGATAATTTGAATAGGGAAAGTAATTCAAATTAGGGAATGATTAATTAGGAGTAATAATCGTCTAAGACACGAGGTTAGGCTCTTTTGTTGTGTAAGACTGCCTGGACCCGCCCGGCAAATCCAGCTGCCACAAAAGCCAGTCTAATGTGAGAGGTCTTAGGCATAAATTAAATACGTAACAATTGTAAAGACACGAGGTTAGGCTCTTTTGTGGTGTAAGACTGCCCGGACTCGCCCGGCAAATCCAGCTGCCACAAGTGCCAGTCTAATGTGAGAGGTCTTTATGAGGTTACGGTCTTAATGAATTAAGAAACACTTAACCAGATAAACATGTAGTGGACATGAGGGGGTTAAGTGGGTGCCTTGGGTGGCATGTGGAATATAGTGGGTGCCTTGGGTGGCATTTGGAAATACGATTAGAAACACTTAACCAAAATTGAAACATGAATAAGAAGTGGGTCAAGTGGGATGTACTAGAGGGGACCAAGCTTAGGTGGATAGCTTGTGTCAAGTAATGGGTGCCCATTTCAACCAGTAACCCATACGTATCTGTAACGACCCGCATTTTTCAACGATATAATTAATTTATTTAATTATTTAAATAATGGTTTGGTTATTTAAAATGACCAGAATTAAATAATATTGAATATTTTATTAAAATAAATAATATATTTAATTTCTGAAATAGTCAGAAATAGTGGGATTCACAATATGGTGTGAACTGGATCATCTGTGATATTTAATTCAGTATAGAGTTGGATTATATTAACGAATATATTATTTGAACGACAGTTTGAACGTATAATTATATTATAATTAAAATCGAGCTTGAAATGGCACGACAATTCGTTATTTGGCGATTCGAACTTTAAACGAGTACACAGAAGCCGTTTTAAGTCGGATTTCAATGAAACAAGAAACGTTGAGGGCTGGTGAAGTATATTTTTCTGATGGAAGAGAAAGATCGGGATTTCGTCATGTAGATTTTTATTTATGGTTAAATCAAATTTTCAAATAGTCGCTATAGAATCGTTCATCGACCGTAACAGTTTATTTGAAATAACTGCATATTGGATTCGAATTTAGATAAGGTTCTTTTGAGACGTAGTGTTAATTTAATTTTTAGAATTTTACGAGTAATTTTTAATTAATTAAATACGCAACTTTCATATGGAGTATTTTGCACCCTATATCAATATTTTGGGGTCTCAAAATATGAGTCGACCTACCGATATTTTTATATTTTTGGGATCGTGGCACATCGCTCGTTATGTTCATATTTTTATTTTTGTCCGTAGCAGTTTTGTACGTGAACAGGATTTACCGGAATAAGATATATATATTATTTCTTAAGTGTAGTTTGGTGGTTGAGCCCGAGAAGAAAATGATAATAATATAATATAACAACAACACCACTTGTTACCCATTGGAACAATTTGTTAATAGCTGTTCGTTAGTGATTGAAACCGTAAAATCAGGAATGGAGTGAAAATAGCATAGAATTATGAATAGTATGACAATCACGTTTTGGGCATATGTTCAAACAGTAGAGCACCAACGTTTCTTCTTTTACCAAAATACCATCCATTGGAAAATTCCCCATACTTAACATAAGCATGCAACTAAGAAGTTAAGTTTGATTTATTTTTATTTTTTTTCTTTTCTTTTCTTGCGAGTAGCCATTCACGAACACACTTTTCACTTAATTCAGTGAATGGTCCCTTCCACATATAAAATGTCTGTACATTTTAGTTCCTTTGCGACAAAGCATGAAAGGCCATAGTAGAGCTGTACAGTAAAATCAGATACAAAAAGAATACTAAAAAAAATAAACAATGCAGTATACATCCATTTAAACAAACACTTATATGTTTATATACTAACCAACATACACCATGTATTATCAGTTTTTACTACCATCTGCAGACTAAAATGAAGTAAATAGCCATGCCGAAAGCCAGTTGTCTTCCCACATGTCTGAGTATTCACATTCACATGCCTATGTTTGAAACAGTTCCTTACGTACAAATTTGAAATTTGACATCATACCCCTTGAATGCAGGCTATCGCTAGGCTAAAACTTACAGTAACAGCTACGCTTTCAATATCCATCCAACAGTGACTTTGAAATGAAAATTCATCTCGATCTACTCTAACCTACAACAACTAAGCCCTGGTTATCACGGCATCTTAAATCTATAAATATCGCTGCGTTCATTTCTTCTTGCCTGAGAAACCTCGAAGTACTTTAATGGCAAGGTGCAACTTCAAAATATAAATCTCAAACAAAACAAAAATCATTACAAAATAAAAAGAAAAAAAATGAGAAGGGTATAGAGATTTCAGCAGGAAGGGATTTGGTGTGAAAAGTTTCCGGATCTGGTCCCTTCCAGCGAAGTGAAGTGGCGTTCGACGTTGTAGAGGATGGGGGGCGAGTTAGTGGGTATTGGGTGGGGGAGAAAGAGCTCGGGAGGAGGATATAAATGGTGAAAGCCGTAGGGAATCTGTTGAAGAGGAGACCGAGAAAATGAAAGCAGGAGTATTCAGTGTTTATACCTGAGCGGAATAGGTTCATTTAGGAAGAAACGCACTGATATATGGGGGGCAGGCATGATTCTTGACGGGTCTAGATGGGTAAAAGTGATGTTGGGCCGACCAATGTAAGTGTGAGACTCATTAACTTTATTTTTAAAAAGTTTAATGCAAAGTTTAAAATGTGTTAACTTATTAGCCTCATAACGTATGCATACGATATCAGAATTGAACAAAACAGGATCCGTTGGGATCGTATGGACGGTGGCTTCACCATAGAACCGACTGGGAGTGAATTGGGGCTCGTTTGAATTTATGTTGGAATTAAACGCCTGAATCAAATCAATGACCAATTATCATTATTTAACGATCACCGTCCAATGTGAGTAACTCTCACTAACTCTGTTCAACCTATATTTTTATAACGTATTTTTAGAATGGATAAATATTGGTTATTTGCTGTGTATTGGCTGTTTGGTCGAACTTCTGGTTAATTGGTTGAAAATACAGATAACGATGTATATAGAAATCGTTAATTGAATACTGATTCTGTTCATCAGAATATTTTACATTCGTGTTATTTATGTTGACTGACATCTGTGGATGTAGTGAAATAGGTTGGAGGGACCCAACTGGGTTCCTCAACATTTATTTTACTGTTTTTCATATATTGCGTTATATGATATGATATGAAATCTGTTGTTGATTTTGTTTGGATGAATGATGCCGATCATTGTTATATGGTGCGTTGAATACCACAAGGAATACTGGAATGTTAAAAAGGAAATTTTCAATGTTATATTGAAAAAGAAGTATTTATAAAATCAAAAGGTTTTATAAAAATAAAGTATTTATTTATGAAACAAATAGAATTGGAAAGAAATATTTGTAAACTATTTACAAATAGAATTGAAAAGGGATATTTATTTGAAAATGAAAAGAATAGAAAGGGGAAGTATGTGTAAAGGGAGTAGTAGAATATAAAAGGAATTACTTATAAAATCAAAAGATTTTATTAAAGAAAATATTTTTTAAATAAATAGAATTATAAAACGGGGATTTATTTCGTAAATAAGTTGATTTTAAAAGAAACTACTTGAAAGGTGACTAGAGCTATATAAAAGGAAAATTTTACGTTTAAAAGATTTAAACCCGTGCTTCGCACACGGGTATAATATGTTATGGATTTAAAGCAAAGATTTTAAATAGAATCTGTTTTAATAGATAAAGTAAGAAGATAAATTTATAAATAATATTTTGTTTATCATCGGATAGATGGGATATACAAGTCAGGACTTATATAGAGAATGTCGATTTCGACATCGATATTCTGAATAAACACAGAGTGAACAAAGGGAGTAAACCAGTTAGAGTTAATCAGATAGAGCTGATCGAATTAGAATTAATTGAATATTAGTTATTCAATTAGAATTGATCGAATATAGTTATTTAAGATAGAGTTAGTCAACATAGTTATTTAATATATGTTACCATTACGTACGACTGCTAGCGAAATTCACTGGGCTGCAGATAGCTTACGACGGTCGGATGTTTCCTGAGGGAATCAGGCATAACCACTGTGATCGCTACGATCTATAGTCAAGCGAATGGAGTTAAATAGAATATTAGTTAATCGATTGGGGTTAAATCAAATTAGAGTTATACAATTGGGGTTAATCAAGTTTGAATTAGTCGAGTAGTAGTAAATTAAATAGGGTTAGTCAAAAGGAATTTATCGAATATCACTTATTCGAAGAAGTAGTGTAACACCCCGTGAATTCTATAATGTTAAGCTTCACGAATTAAAGTATAATTAATTATAAATGATAAAATCAAGGGAAATGGGTTATGCCATTGCGTTTGTCTCGAAATTCTGCTCGAGATAGAGTTCAAGTTTGCGTAAAACGGATATCGTATGAAGAAGATATGGACGAACGAAGTTGGGCAAAAAACTAGAAAACGAGTCAGAATGCACTGGCGCACTTGGGAAGTGCGCCAGAACAAAGATGAACTGGCGCACTTGGGAAGTGCGCCAGTACATTTTTGGCCTGGCGCACCTGCCAAGTGCGCCCAGGTCAGAAAGACCTGCTGGTCAGGTCCTGGCTGGCCTGGTCAGGGTCTGGTCAAATTCTGATGCTTGGCTGAGTCACTAGGGCTTACGTGTCACCTCTCGATTGGCCTCTCTTGAGATGGATGGTCTGGATTCACCCTAGCTTCATCGACGGCTCAAAACAATTTAAAATTCTATAAATACAACTCAAGTCTAGCCCTAAATTCACACAAATAATAGAATACAAAAGCCGTCATGCTGCTGGAGAGGAACTAGGAATAGTCGTCAATTAGAAAGCCTAGAGACCAACCAACAAGCCTAAGAGACGAATCAATTTGTCAAAGCTTAATCAAATCATTCAACGCAACTTTGCTACCCAAAGGAGAGCGTCTCCAAATCAGAATAACAGAAATCAGAAAACAAGAATTCATCACACGTTGTAAGTATAGTGACCTTTCAAAATATGAATAAAAACTGTGATGTGATTCGATGTAAATAAAAATAGAATCGTGTTGTATAATCTTTGTGTATTGTGATGGTTCTATCATGACTTGTGTATCGACGTTTGTGGCATAAATTAATTGATGCAAGCCTATTGAACAATTGTATATGAAAAACAATGGCACTTGCAAGCTTGTGGCAAAAACTAGAAATTTATCCCTTTTTGTATATGTCGATGGCATGGACTATGTATATTCCCGTAGTCTAAATTAGAATTTGTGTAAACATGTTATAGACCTTTTATGCCTACATGACTCAAAACCTATGATATCATCCTTATGTTTATTGGCAAGTATAATTAGATCTATGTTTGCAAGTATAATTGGATCTATGTTTCATAAACTATGCTATTTGCAAAATATAATTGGTTCTATGTCAAACATCGTTTGGGTTTCATTAACTATGCAAGTTCATGTTGAAATAGGCTATATGATTAGATGTAAATTTTGATGAATATATATAACATGCTAGTTTTGTGGTCGATATTATGACAAGTTAACATGTTTAAACACAAGTTTGTATTTGCCTAAACTATGTCGTTTCATATGTCACCTACTTAGTCATACTTTGATTTGAATGCAAGTTCACATGACCCATGTTATATGTTAGTTGAATCGCCAAACTGCAAGTTCATACCTATGATGTTCATATTGATTATGTCAAAAATGCCAAGTTTACACTTATGTCACGTTTACGTTTACGAATTCCCTTATGCCTATTTGTGTGCGCTAAATTAGGCTAAGTTTTAGCCTAATATTATATGTTAAAAACTAGGCGAACGAATATTAGGCTAAGATTTGTTAGCCTAATGTTTAAATGGGGGAACGTTGGGAATATTTGAAAACTTGACATAAAAATATATTGAATTGGCATGTTTGTCACATGCCAAAATTGGTGGCATTTAAATGGTATAAATCCTTATACCAAAAATGTTAAACTTGGAATGTGGGCCATAACATTTAATTGTTGACAAATTAACTTATATTCAGTAATAAAGACAAATATGTAAATTTAGAAAACACGATATGCTTAACCCGAGGTTGGATTGAGTTGTGATGTAAACCTCCTCGGACCTGCCCGGCTATCCAGTAGTCACAACAATTCCTATCCAATGTGGGTGGTTAAGCATTGAGCCCAATACGGACCCGAGGTTTGACTGAGCTACGGTGTAAACCTGCCCGGAACCGACCAGCACATCCAGTAACCGTAGCAATACCTGTCTAATGTGAGTGGTCTGGTGCTCCTAAAAGGCTAAGGACAGATGGTAGGGTTAAGTCAACTATAACACTTAACCAAATTCAACATGTTAACAAGAATTGATGGGTGGGGTTAGGTAAATACAGACACTTAACCACTTAACATGTTTGACTAGAAAATCCTAGTAACGAGGGACCCGTTTCAGCAGTAACCCAAAGTTAGGTATCAACGGTACCCTGAAACTAGGCAGGGTGGGGCACGATTACGGGGCTGATTGTAAGCGGTCAAACTACGGCGGTGGGTGCACAGTGCAGGTCTAACGGGGTGCGGGCGTGCACACACTCCGGAGCAGACAACCAGGGCACTGGGGACACCAGTAGTATAACCTATGTCTTCTAGTTTTGTGTCGGGGCCGCCACAATGGATCTTGATACACCCCATGGTGGGACCAGCATAGGTATCTACAATTCTTGGGGGCCGTATGACACATGTTAACGCGAGTAGGAGCCGATCTTTAATAAGAATGGGGATCATTCCACCTCCACCATGGGGTGCTAGTTAGAATAAATTCAAGTAGGTGCAGAGATATAGTATGGGTGTGATAGTACATTCGACACTTCCTTAGCTTGTGACACTTTCCTATTTTTAGTTTACATCCATCATACCCTTTTCTTATTCACATATTGAAGAGTTACTAGATTTACTCAGGCTTTATGTCTGACCCTATTTTCTTTTCGTCTTCTTTTCTTTCGTCCCCCCCCCCCTCCCTAGGTCCACAGGGAGGAAACAACTCAACTCAGTCAGGCTCTTTACAAGCACCAAGAACGTAGATGTATGATTTCGATCTTTCTTGTTTCTTGCTTGGACAATGGCTTTGGATATCAATATGGGGATTTTTGTCACTTTATTTATGTTTTCATGCTTCTTTAATAATCAAGGCAGTTATGAGGTTGTAATGTTGAAAGTATTTTGAGACAATTATGGAAATCTTTGTTTGATACACGTATTGATGAAATAAAAGTTTGTTTGGTTTCCGCTGCTTAAAATATGTGTATTTATATCTGTTTTGAGTTCAACTGTGGCTTTTACTTATAAACCTCCACCAAAGTTAAGGCATTCCCTTTGTGAGTGACCTTAATGGAGGTGGGGTGTTTCACTTGGTGTCAGAGCATAGGTTTACCAGACAAGATAAAAGTTTTTGAAAATTGTTTCCAAAAAGAAAGTTTAAAGAAGCATTTTTTTTAGAAAAAAAAAGTGTTATATTTATGAAAAGACAAAATCCCCCAAAGCCATGTGACCTATCTATCCTTCTATATCCTTCGTTTTGAACCTTTCCTTTCTGTTTCATCATATCTGGAGACCTTAACCTTCCGGAAGGAGTGCCGATTCCCGGCTGGTTTAGGAGGTACTTAGAAGCAAGGGCCAATGGCGCGGGCCCAGCAGACATCCCTCCTCCAGTGGTCGCGGTTCCTCCTCCTCCTCCGCCACCTCGTGGAAATGCCTTCGCAAAAACATGTAGAGACTTCAAGGCTATGGGTGGAAAAGACTTTTATGGGACAGAATCTTTTGTTGGAGCAAGAAACTGGTTAAAGGAGACTGAGGATTTGTTTGTCATCTTTGGAGTGGATGACAGGCAAAAGATACAACTTGCGGTGTGGTTACTTAAGGATGAAGCTTCCTATTGGTGGGAAGTTACTAATTCTCAGAGGGCGGTGGAAACATGGGAAGACTTCAGGACAAGGTTTGAGATGAAATTCCTCTCCCAAGCCGAAAGAAGCCTGCAAATGAAAAAGTTTCTAACTCTGAAACAGGGAAGCATGACGATCAGGGAATATGTTAATCAGTTTAATCAGCTGGCCAGATTTGGGCTAGACTTAGTAAACACCCAACACAAGAAGGCACTTCGCTTCGTCAAGGGTTTGAATGAGCCTCTACACAGCCTTGCCATGACCCATGTATCCACGGGTGCGACTTATGAAAGCCTGGTGGACATGGCGTTGCTACACGAGGAAGACTACGGCAAGAAAGAAACTAAGGGGGAAGAGAAGAAAGAAGGTCTACAAGCAAATAAAATAGACTTCAAGAAAGGAGGGAAGAACAATAAGCCCCGTGAGAAGAGAAGGCGCAATTTCTATGGCATTGTGGGCCATATATCAAAAGACTGCCGGAAAAGGAAGGCGAAGATGGGTGGCTGCTTCCATTGTGGAGAAACTGGACACCAAGCTAAGGACTGCCCAAAGAAGAATGGGCAGGGATAGAAAGCCGGATCCACTTCAGGGGGTCATGTTCATGCGCTAGTGGCACCTCAGCAGAAACGTGGTAGTAATATTTCTGTAGAAAGTGTAGTCTATCTTTATGATCATCCAGTTCGTACACTTTTTGACTCTGGCGCATCACACTCTTTTATTTCATCTGCCTTAGTAGAATCTCTGCATCTAGACACTAGTATGGTAGAAGATCCCTTAGTAGTTTCAAATCCAATTGGGGGCTCCGCTTACTTGTCAATGGTTTGTTTGGGTTTGAAAATCTCTATTCTCAACGTTGAGTTTAGTTGTAATGCCTTTGTTTTGGGCTTCTCGAGATATGGTTTGATCTTAGGCATGGACTGGCTATCCAGTAATAGTTCCATTCTTGACTGTGAGAAAAGAGTAGTTAGACTCTTGACTCGGCTTGGTAACACTCTAGAATTTCTTGTAATCCTTGAATGTTGTTATGCTTAGTTATCTAGAGTCGCTTGATACTTCTGATGAGAATTTGCAATCAGTTAGAGTAGTCCGGGAATATCCGGATGTCTTTGAGGAAGTGAAAGGCTTACCTCCGAGGCGGGAAATAGACTTCCGCATATATCTTGTGGATAACGCAAAGCCTGTAGCTTTACCTGTCAGACACATGGCTCCAAGGGAGAGAAAGGAGCTCAGTAGGCAGGTTAAAGAACTTCTTGAAAAGGGGTTCATTAGACGGAGCATTTCGGAATGGGGTGCTCTAGTGGTGTTCGCAACCAAAGCGGACGGTTCGCTTCGCCTTTGCGTCGACTATAAGGAGTTAAACAAATTGACCAAGAAAAATAGGCACCCTCTTCCCCGAATCGACGATTTGTTTGATCAGCTTGTAGGTGCGACGGTCTTCTCCCAACTTGATCTGGCAACTGGGTTCCATCAGCTAAGAGTAGCTGAAGACAGCATTGATAAGACAGCATTCAGAACCCCAGACGGTTTCTTCGAGTGGCTTGTCATGCCCTTCGGCTTGACATACGCACCCGCTTATTTCGTAGACCTAATGAGCAGGGTGTTCAGAGAATTCCTCAACAAATTTGTGGTTGTCTTCGTAGATGATATCTTAATCTTCTCAAAGAATTAGGAAGAACATGCTCAGCATCTGAAAGAAATCATGGATACTCTCCATGCACATCAACTAAAAGCCAACTTCTCCAAGTTTCACTTCTGGAGAAAAGAAGTAAGGTTTCTTGGGCATATAGTGTCCAAAGAAGGGTTGGTTGTGGACCCCGCGAAAGTGGTGGTTGTGAAAGATTGGATGACACCAAGAATTCAACCGAAGTTCGAAGCTTTCTTGGGCTAGCCGGTTTTTATCGAAAGTTTATTAGGGATTTCGCGAAAATCTCAGCCCCACTCACAAGGCTAACAAAGAAGAATCTGGCGTTCACTTGGGATTTGGACTGCGAGTTTGCTTTCCAGCGATTAAAAAGGGCTCTTACAACAACCCCAGTTCTAACTCTGCCTGACGGAAGCAAAATGTTCACAGTATACACGGATGCGTGTGGAACGGGACTAGGCGCTGTTCTAATGCAAGAAGGAATGTTAGTAGCTTATGGCGGAAGACAATTGAAGGTTCATGAAAAGAACTACCCAACCCACGATCTTGAGTTAGCCGCCATCGTCTTTGCACTTAAGTCTTGGCGCCATTATCTCCTAGGTGAGAAGTTTGAATTATACACTGACCATAAATCGTTGAAATATCTCTTCTCCCAGAAGGATCTTAACTTGAGGCAGCAAAGATGGATGGAGTTTCTTGCCTCGTATGATTTTGAAATTTCCTATATTCCCGGAAAAAGCAACGTGGTAGCAGATGCGTTGAGCCGAAAGAAACTGACCCTAAGCCCTCTCTTTGTGGAAAGGAAAAACTTGGAGTATATAGCCAGTTTTAACTTTAGGCCCTCCTCGGATTTTGTACCGGGTTTGTTAGCATCTCTCGAAGTACGCCCTACTCTCTTAGACTCAATAGGGGCTGCCCAACGTGAAGACCCTTAGCTTGTTGATGTGATTGATAAACTTATTAGGGGTGAGACTTCTAGTCACCTCAGTAGATACGCCATCGATGATAAGGGTTGGCTGAGACGAGATGGAAGATTATACGTCCCACAAGCAAGGGATTTGACAAAGAAGGTTCTTGAGGAAGCACATCATTCCAAGATGAATATACACCCTGGCGGTGATAAGATGTACAAGGATATAAAAAGGACATTCTTTTGGAGCGGCATGAAGCAAGATGTGGCAGATTTCGTTTCTAAGTGCATGACCCGCCAACGGGTCAAGGCGGAACAAAAGAAGCCTGGAGGACTACTTCACCCTCTAGAGGTCCCACAGTGGAATTGGGAAAGCGTTTTAAAGGACTTCATTGATGGACTGCCTAGGTCGAGAAGAGGCAACACTAGCATTTGGGTAATAGTGGATAGGCTTACTAAAAGCGCCCACTTTATACCTATCAAGAGTAGAAGGACTGCCTCATCTCTAGCATCTCTTTATCTCAAGGAAATTGTTCGACTCCATGGGATACCCTCCAACATTGTTAGTGACCGAGACCCTATCTTCACAAGCGAGTTTTGGCGGAGTCTGCAAGAAGCTGTAGGCACACAGTTATGTTTGAGCACGGCCTATCACCCCCAAATAGATGGCCAGACGGAAAGGGTGAATAGAGTTTTAGAGGATCTTTTAAGACTTAGTGTTCTTGACTTTGGAGGGACGTGGGAGGATCACCTTCCTTTAGTGGAATTTGCCTACAACAACAGCTACCAAGCTACCATCGGCATGGCACCCATCGAAGCCTTGTATGGAAGACTGTTCAAATCACCAACTTGTTGGTGAGAGTCGACAGATAAGCTTATACTTGGGCCAGACATGATTCGAGAAACTTTAGAGAAAGTGGACTTGATACGTAGGAGAATGAAGACAGCCCAAGACAGACAGAAATCCTACGCCAACAAAAGAAGGACCGGCCTTGAGTTTGAGGTTGGGGACAGGGTTTTCCTTAAGGTATCCCCTTTAAGGAACGTCGTTCGCTTTGGATCTGCAGGAAAGCTAGCACCAAGATTTGTAGGACCGTTTCCTATCATCGAGAAGATTGGGAAAATGGCTTATAGAGTAGATCTGCCTGAAAGATTGGCTGGAATTCACAACGTCTTTCACGTTTCTCATCTCCGGAAATGTCTACATGAATCAGTGGAAGTGGTGGAGCCAAGCATTCTAGAAGAAGCCGAAGTGGAACGTGAAGCAACTGTGAGGAGAGTTCCAACTCGAATCATAGGAACTGAAGTGAAAAAGCTACGCAACCGCGAAGTCAAACTCGTTAAAGTTCAGTGGAGAGACGCCGAGGAAGACGCGACTTGGGAAACTGAGGACAGAATACGCGCTGCCTACCCTCTTCTTTTTGAGGGTACATCTTTGACCTCTCTTTTTCTTAAGTTGTGCTTGTATCTATCTTTTTAGGTATATCTCCTCGATACTATCCTTTATCCTTAGGTAGAAACCCCTTTGGATGTTAACATGTATTCGAAACATGTTATGGTTGATGGCTGCAAGTGGTTGCAAGTGGTTGCTAGTGGTTGCTCGTGGATGCATATACACGCATACTAGGCCTTAGATCGGCTCAATCACTTCATACTGCAATGTATTCTTATTTGTATATGGTTGTAAACTTGATATGATGTCATATGGTCATTGCATTTGTATGAATAGTTGTGCACTCATGTAGAGTTATGAGTAGGAAAAAAATTTCATACATAATGGATTCATGACACTTACATGATTCGCATTAAGGAGGTCAACTGAATCAGTAGACTGCCTGATTTCTGCATTAGATAAGGACATGTACACACACTATGCATATGATCATGAAGCATTAGAAGTCTTTTAAGGACAGTGGATGCCTGTGTTTGTTGGTTGAGTAGATGGACTGTTGGATGGTAGGATATACATTCTTCCTAACTTGAAGATTTCGGGGACGAAATCCTTTTAAGTGGGGGAGAATGTGACACCCAGTGAATTCTATAACATTAAGCTTCACGAATTAAAGTATAATTAATTATAAATGATAAAATCAAGGGCAATGGGTTACGCCATTGCGTTCGTCTCGAAATTCTGCTCGAGATAGAGTTCAAGTTTGCGTAAATTGGATATCGTATGCAGAAGATATGGACGAACGAAGTTGGGCGAAAAACCAGAAAACGGGTCAGAGTGCACTGGCGCACTTGGGAAGTGCGCCAGAACAAAGATGAACTGGTGCACTTGGGAAGTGCGCCAGTACATTTTTGGCCTAGCGCACCTGCCAAGTGCGCCCAGGTCAGAAAGACCTGCTGGTCAGGTCCTGGCTGGCCTGGTCAGGGTCCGGTCGAATTCTGATGCTTGGCTGAGTCACTAGGGCTTACGTGTCACCTCTTGATTGGCCTCTCTTGAGATGGATGGTCTGGATTCACCCTAGCTTCATCGACGGCTCAAAACAATTTAAAATTCTATAAATACAACTCAAGTATAACCCTAAATTCACACAAATAATAGAATACAAATGTCGTCACGCTGCTGGCGAGGAACCAGGAATGTCCGTCAATTAGAAAGCCTAGAGACAAGCCAACAAGCCTAAGAGACGAATCAAATTATCAAAGCTTAATCAAATCATTCAGCGCAACTTTTCTACCCAAAGGAGAGCATCTCCAAATCAGAATAACAGAAATCAGAAAACAAGAATTCATCACACGTTGTAAGTATAGTGACCTTTCAAAATATGAATAAAAACTGTGATGTGATTCGATGTAAATAAAAATAGAATCGTGTTGTATAATCTTTGTGTATTGCGATGGTTCTATCATGACTTGTGTATCGACGTTTGTGGCATAAATTAATTGATGCAAGCCTATTGAACAATTGTATATGAAAAACAATGGCACATGCAAGCTTGTGGCAAAAACTAGAAATTTATCCCTTTTTGTATATGTCGATGGCATGGACTATGTATATTCCCTTAGTCTAAATTAGAATATGTGTAAACATGTTATAGACCTTTTATGCCTACATGACCCAAAACCTATGATATCATCCTTATGTTTATTGGCAAGTATAATTAGATCTATGTTTGCAAGTATAATTGGATCTATGTTTCATAAACTATGCTAATTGCAAAATATAATTGGTTCTATGTCAAACATCGTTTGGGTTTCATAAACTATGCAAGTTCATGTTGAAACAGGCTACATGATTAGATGTAAAAATTGTACATTTTGGTGAATATATATAACATGCTAGTTTTGTGGTCGATATTATGACAAGTTAACATGATTAAACACAAGTTTGTATTTCCCTAAACTATGTCGTTTCATATGTCACCTACTTAGTCATACTTTGATTTGAATGCAAGTTCACATGACCCATGCTATATGTTAGTTGAATCGCCAAATTGCAAGTTCATACCTATGATGTTCATATTGATTATGCCAAAAATGCCAAGTTTACACTTATCTCACGTTTACGTTTATGAATTCCCTTATGCCTATTTGTGTGCGCTAAATTATGCTAAGTTTTAGCCTAATATTATATGTTAAAAACTAGGAGAACAAATATTAGGCTAAGATTTGTTAGCCTAATGTTTAAACGGGGGAACGTTGGGAATATTTGAAAACTTGACATAAAAATATATTGAATTGGCATGTTTGTCACATGCCAAAATTGGTGGCATTTAAATGGTATAAATCCTTATACCAAAAATGTTAAACTTGGAATGTGGGCCATAATAGTTAATTATTGACAAATTTACATATATTCAGTAATAAAGACAAATATGTAAATTTAGAAAACACGATATGCTTAACCCGAGGTTGGATTGAGTTGTGATGTAAACCTGCCCGGACCTGCCCGGCTGTCCAGTTGTCACAACAATACCTATCCAATGTGGGTGGTTAAGCATTAGGCCCAATAAGGACCCGAGGTTAGACTGAGCTACGGTGTAAACCTGCCCGGAACCGACCGGCACATCCAGTAACCGTAGCAATACCTATCTAATGTGAGTGGTCTGGTGCTCCTAAAAGGCTAAGGACAGATGGTAGGGTTAAGTCAACTATAACACTTAACCAAATTCAACATGTTAACAAGAATTGATGGGTGGGGTTAGGTAAATACAGACACTTAACCACTTAACATGTTTGACTAGAAAATCCTGGTAACGAGGGACCCGTTTCAGCAGTAACCCAAAGTTAGGTATCAAGGTACCCTGAAACTAGGCAGGGTGGGGCACGATTACTGGGTTGATTATAAGCGGTCAAACGACGGCGGTGGGTGCACAGTGCAGGTCTAACGGGGTGCGGGCATGCACACACTCCGGAGCAGACAACCAGGGCACTGGGGACACCAGTAGTATAACCTATGTCTTCTAGTTTTGTGTCGGGGCCGCCACCATGGGTCTTGATACACCCCATGGTGGGACCGGCATAGGTATCTACAATTCTTGGGGGCCGTATGACACATGTTAACGCGAGTAGGAGCCGATCTTTAATAAGAATGGGGATCACTCCACCCCCACCATGGGGTGCCAGTTAGAAAAAATTCAAGTAGGTGCAGAGATATAGTATAGGTGTGATAGTACATTCGACACTTCCTTGGCTTGTGACACTTTCCTATTTTTGGTTTACATCCATCATACCCTTTTCTTATTCACATATTGAAGAGTTACTAGATTTACTCAGGCTTTATGTATGACCCTATTTTCTTTTCGTCTTCTTTTCTTTCGTTCCCCTTCCCCCCTAGGTCCACAGGGAGGAAAAAGCTCAACTCAGTCAGGCTCTTTACAAGCACCAAGAACGTAGATGTATGATTTGGATCTTTCTTGCTCGGATAATGGCTTTGGAAATCACTATTGGGATTTTTGTCACTTTATTTATGTTTTCATGCTTCTTTAATAATCAAGGCAGTTATGAGGTTGTAATGTTGAAAGTATTTTGAGACAATTATGGAAATCTTTGTTTGATACACGTATTGATGTAATAAAAGTTTGTTTGGTTTCCGCTATTTAAAATATGTGTATTTATATCTGTCTTGAGTTCATCTGTGGCTTTTACTTATAAACCTCCACCAAATTTAAGGCATTCCATTTGTGAGTGACCATAATGGAGGTGGGGTGTTTCAAGTAGAGTTATTGTATATAGTTTACTCGAGAAGAGTAATCGAATATAGTTCATTCAGAGAGAGTTAAATCGAATATAGTTATTTGAAGGAGAGAGTTATCGAATATGGTTTATTCGAAGAGAGATTTTCGAATATGGTTATTCAAAGAAAAGGATTATCGAATATTAGTTATTCGAACAACAGGAATCGAATATAGTTTATTCGAAAAAGAAAGTTATCGAATAGTGATTATCCGAGAGCGAATTATACATTGGAATTCGACTATATCGAATTAAGGGAAGTAATGTTTACTTTCCGTTTCAAAAAAAATCAAGCTTTACTTATATTGTTAATAAATTAGTTGTTTATCATCTATCCGAATTAAGATACAAAAGCAATATTTAAGTTAATATATTTCGAAAGCATGGAGTTATAACATTATAGTTATAATCAAATGATTTTGTAAAGGGAGTGATTTCATGAACATGATAATCAAATGATTTTGTAAATGGAGTGGATTCATGAACATAATCCGAGAGTTTCGCAAGGAAGTTTCTAAAAGAGTAAAATTTTGAACTTTGTCTATTTCAAAGTTTGAAATGTCGTTCAGTTAAGTTCTGAGAGGTAATTATACCGCAACTTGATTGACTTCAGTTTTAACTAAGAGATAGATAAGGTCGATAGTGGAAGTTGGTTAAGTAAATTGAGTTAATGACCGTAATGGGTTGGGTTGGCAAAACGATGTTTTAATTAAACATCTGTTTAAAACCAGTAAAGGACATTTGGAAATGTTTTCCAAATAAGGATCATAAATGTTTTCCAATATAGGAAATAAGAAATGGAAGGGAACATGGTGACGTCTGCCAAATGATGTATAAAGTATATTTTCTAGATTTAGGAAAAATAAGAATTTACGAATATATAGAAATGGGGAAACGAGTAAATGTATCAAAAGAAATCAATATTTAATGATGATTGATCGATAGGATTTCCATCTGGAAATAAGATCGTTGTTTGCACACCTGTTTTTCTTTGATAGTTAAATCACTGACTATCGAAGTTTTGACCATTTTTCCGTCGTCAATACGGAGAGACCGGGATCGGATTCATTATCTGAAAACCACTATGTATGGACGTTAGCGTTGGGATCAAACATTGAAGACGGAGTTATGCAAGGGCTATCCTATTTATAGAATAGTGCCTTCGATTTGTCCAGTCCCAGGACAAACGTGAATGGACGAATGTCTGACAGAGTATATCTAACAGATCGCGTGAGTTGATCCCTTCAAACATACTTACATTTGGTGGCGGAGGAATTTGTTTCTCTTAGCTTTATACCCGTGGTATTTTTGAAAAAATAAATTTGTGATTTGACAGGTATGACGATGTGGCATTCAAAGTGAATGGTGGTCAAATGTTTCAAAAGATACATGATGACCTCAAGCCTCATCAACCGGGAAATGACGAAAATCGGGCAGGCAACATGACTTAGTGGGTCGCTCCATTAGGGTGCATATCACCAATCTAGAGAAAATCCAATTCATTCTTTATCTATGTTCGATGTTGTCCCTTTTCGGGAAGATGGTGGGTAGCTCCCACTCGTTGGTGATATACATTCGATACACTCAAGCGAAATGAGTGGTCGGTCATGTGAGGGCCGGGTTGCAAGATGTTCTTGTTGAACCCAATGTATTCGCCTCTAGAGATACACTATCGACAGGTGGTCCCATACCTTGTCAATGTCGGAATCCAATTTCCAATAAGAGCCTGCGGTCTTTGTTTGTATACTATATATGTGGAACGTGAGATGCAAGCGATATGCTAGATTCTAATTACTTGTGATTAGACACTATCATAATATCAGAAAAGTATCGATTTCCAAAACTGTTTTGGGTTATCGTAAGGTAAAAACCGTCCGTGTTTATTTGTGGAATGGTCTTACGATTATCTTTTCTTTTGAAAAGGATTTTGAAAAGTTAAACCGATGATTTGAGTTTACTCACACCAGTCCCATGACTGACCCAGAGTTTATTTTTGTTTTGTTTTCCCTAGACTCTTGGGTGCCCAAATTTGTACGGGAAGGCAAGTGGTTCAGGTCTTTATAGATATACCTGGAGGGGCTTGAAGCAGGAGGCTTCAGGACTATATAGCTATTGTTATTTCCGTTGTGTGTAAGTGTTGTGCTTTGAAAATGTTATCGTATACATATACTTTTTTATTTCAAAGTTATGTTATAATATACTATATTCATTCCGCTGTGAGATTTGTGTTTACTCTGATTGTATTCTTCTTCTTCTTCTATTCTGATTTTCTATCTTATCTATTCTCATCCTCTAACCTCTTTCTATTAATGATCTGGAATGTTTGATGTCTGAATGGTCAACATGGTAGTTTGGTGTTGATTTTCGGAGTCGAAAATCCCAGTTCGTTACAGTGGTATCAGAGCTGAAGGTTAAGTGATTACCTTGGCCCTGTGGCGTGACTCAGTAGAAATAGGGTTAGCAATAACCTAGACTGAGTTGAGTGTATTTGTATGAGTGAACATATTTGTAGTTTGATTAAAAAATTGTTTTATATTGTGTAGATTTATTGGTTGAGTTATTTGTGAATTCAGGTCAATCAATTTGATCCACTGTATCGATAGGGATTACCAAACACTTGAATACGATAAACCGACACAGTATGTTTCGAAAGAAGGTAAATGAAATAATTTTACCCAAAATATATTTTGATATAAAAAGAATGGTATACCTTGGAATTATTATCATATATTGGATGTGTTGGTTGATTATAATTGAAATGGTTATATAAATAACCAATTTGAGTTTGTATAATATAAAAGCATATTAATTAAATCTGAATTAAATCTGAATTGGAATTAAAATTATGAAAACTGATAAAAAGTGTTTATAAATGGATTTGAGGTGAATATAAGAAAATTTTAAGATCTTGGGAGATTTTAAATTGTTTACAAGTATCGTGAATGATATTTTGAAAAAGATTTCAAAATGAAAATGTTTAAATATGGTTTTGATAAGTGATATGGTATTGAACTCACTTCGATAGCTGGGAAATAACTCTAATGATACTGGCCACATCATCATTGTTCATTTTCGAGTCCTAAGTGACGGATTACTACCAAAGATTTTGTTTTTGAATTGTTTTGAGAAAAACCAAGTTGTTTGAAATCCAAAAGGAATATTTGATTTTTGTGAAAAGCAAAGTTAAACAGTTTAAAACTCCTAGAAAAGATTGTTTTGAATTAAGAACAAATTTAAAGAAATTTGTGAAAGCATATATGAATTGAATTGAAACCAATTAACTGGAAATTTAATTGGAGTATAAATATATCAAGTAAAATCAGATTTTGAATTATGAGAAGAATCTGAAATCGTATTGGATTAGTGAGTTAGGAGTTTGGAATCGAGAATGGAACCCGAGTTTGAAATGGAATTTGGCTTTGGATAAGCAAATAGTTTTGTTGAGATTTGATTGATGGAAATCGATTGGAAATCGATTGGTATAGATGGATATATGATCAGCTGGTATTGAGTAGAAGCAAGTGCAAAGGATATAATGATATGCCCGACAAAAGGTACATGTTTAAATTCCATATGAGGTTTTATGCGCCAAATCGGCAAGCCGCTTGGCTTTTTCATTTTCTTTTTGAAAGGAAAGGGTCTAGAAAGGTGAGTTGGGGTTTGAACTATTGACCGGTACAGGGGAGATGCTGGCGAAATTTTTCGAAAATTTCAGGTGTTAGAAAATTTTCAGAATCTTCGAAAATTTTCGTTAATATAAATAAATTAATAACTTAAATTGAAATCAATTAATTCAATTAAAACTGAAGATATAAATAAATGAATAGATTTTACCCAGTCAATAGGGTTGTTCCCTACCTTAGCAATTTCGAGGATGAAATTATTTTAAGGGGGGAAGAATGTAACGACCCGCATTTTTCAGCGATATAATTAATTTATATAATTATTTAAATAATGGTTTGGTTATTTAAAATGACCAGAATTAAATAATATTGAATATTTCATTAAAATAAATAATATAATAATTTATTTAATTTTCGAAATAGTCAGAAATAGTGGGATTCACAATATGGTGTGAACTGGATCATCTCTGATACTTAATTCAGTATAGAGTTGGATTATATTAACGAATATATTATTTGAACGACAGTTTGAACGTATAATTATATTATAATTAAAATCGAGCTTGAAATGGCGCGACAATTCGTTATTTGGCGATTCAAACTTTAAACGAGTATACATAAGCCGTTTTAAGTCGAATTTCTATGAAACAAGAAACGTTGAGGGCTGGTCAAGTATATTTTTCTGATGGAAGAGAAAGATCGGGATTTCGTCGTGTAGATTTTTATTTATGGTTAAATCAATTTTCAAATAGTCGCTATAGAATCGTTTATCGACCGTAACAGTTTATTTGAAATAACTGCATATTGGATTCGAATTTAGATAAGGTTCTTTTGAGACGTAGTGTTAATTTAATTTTTAGAATTTTACTGTAATTTTTAATTAATTGAATACGCAACTTTTCATATGGAGTATTTTGCACCCTATATCAATATTTTGGGGTCTCAAAATATGAGTCAACCTACCGATATTATTATATTTTTGGGATCGTGGCACATCGCTCATTACGTTCATATTTTAATTTTTGTTCGTAGCAGTTTTGTACGTGAACAGAATTTAACGGAATGAGATATATATATTATTTCTTAAGTGTAGTTTGGTGGTTGAGCCCGAGAAGAAAATAATAATAATATAATATAACAACAACACCACTTGTTACCCATTGGAACAATTTATTGATAGCTGTTCGTTAGTGATTGAAACCGTAAAATCAGGAATGGAGTGAAAATAGCGTAGAATCATGAATAGTATGACAATCGCGTTTGGTGCATATGTTCAAACAGTAGAGCACCAACGTTTCTTCTTTTACCAAAATACCATCCATTGGAAAATTCCCCATACTTAACATAAGCATGCAACTAAGAAGTTAAGTTTGATTTATTTTTATTTTTTTTCTTTTCTTTTCTTGCGAGTAGCCATTCACGAACACACTTTTCACTTAATTCAGTGAATGGTCCCTTCCACATATAAAATGTCTGTACATTTTAGTTCCTTGGCGACAAAGCATGAAAGGCCATAGTAGAGCTGTACAGTAAAATCAGATACAAAAAGAATACTAAAAAAAATTAAACAATGCAGTATACATCCATTTAAACAAACACTTGTATGTTTATATACTAACCAACGTACACCATGTATTATCAGTTTTTACTACCATCTGCAGACTAAAATGAAGTAAATAGCCATGCCGAAAGCCAGTTGTCTTCCCACATGTCTGAGTATTCACATTCACATGCCTATGTTTGAAACAGTTCCTTACGTACAAATTTGAAATTTGACATCCCACCCCTTGAATGTAGGCTATTGCTAGGCTAAAACTTACAGTAACAGCTACGTTTTTAATATCCATCCAACAGTGACTTTGAAATGAAAATTCATCTCGATCTACTCTAACCTACAACAACTAAGCCTTGGTCATCACGGCATCTTAAATCTATAAATATCGCTGCGTTCATTTCTTCTTGCTTGAGAAACCTCGAAGTACTTTAATGGCAAGGTGCAACTTCAAAATATAAATCTCAAACAAAACAAAAATCAATACAAAATTAAAAAAAAATGAGAAGGGTATAGAGATTTCGGCAGGAAGGGATTTGGTGTGAAAAGTATCCGGATCTGGTCCCTTCCAGCAAAGTGAAGTGGCATTCGACGTTGCGGAGCATGGGGGGCGAGTTAGTGGGTATTGGGTGGGGGAGAAAGAGCTCGGGAGGAGGATTTAAATGTTGAAAGCCGTAGGGAATCCGTTGAAGAGGAGACCGAGAAAATGGAAGCAAGAGTATTCGGTGTTTATACTGGAGCGGAATGGGTTCATTTAGGAAGAAACGCACTGATATATGGGGGCAGGCATGATTCTTGACGGGTCCAGATGGGTAAAAGTGATGTTGGGGCGACCAATGTAAGTGTGAGACCCATTAACTTTATTTTTATAAAGTTTAATACAAAGTTTAAAATGTGTTAACTTATTAACCTCATAACGTATGCATACGATATCAGAATTGAACAAAATTGGATCCGTTGGGATCGTATGGATGGTGGCTTCACCATAGACCGACTGGGAGTGAATTGGGGCTCGTTTGGATTTATGTTGGAATTAAACGCCTGAATCAAATCAATGACCAATTATCATTATTTAACGATCACCGTCCAATGTGAGTAACTCTCACTAACTCTGTTCAACCTATATTTTTATAATGTATTTTTAGAATGGATAATATTGGTTGTTTGCTATGTATTGGCTGTTTGGTTGAACTGCTGGTTAATTGGTTGAAAATATAGATAACGATATATATAGAAATCGTTAATTGAATACTGATTCTGTTCATTAGAATATTTTACATTCGTGTTATTTATGTTGACTGACATCTGTGGATGCAGGGAAATAGGTTGGAGGGACCCAACTGGGTTCCTCAACATTTATTTTACAGTTTTTCATATATTGTGTTATATGATATGATATGAAATCTGTTGTTGATTTTGTATGGATGAATGATGCCGATCATTGTTATATGGTACGTTGAATACCATAAGGAATATTGGAATGTTAAAAAGGAAATTTTCAATGTTATATTGAAAAAGAAGTATTTATAAAATAAAAAGGTTTTATAAAAAAAAGTATTTATTTATGAAACAAATTGAATTGGAAAGAAATATTTGTAAACTACTTACAAATAGAATTGAAAAGGGATATTTATTTGAAAATGAATAGAATAGAAAGGGGAAGTATGTGTAAAAGGAATAGTAGAATATATAAGGAATTACTTATAAAATCAAAAGATTTTATAAAAGAAAATATTTTTTAAATAAATAGAATTATAAAACGGGGATTTATTTTGTAAATAAGTTGATTTTAAAAGAAACTACTTGAAAGGTGACTAGAGCTGTATAAAAGGAAAATTTTACGTTTAAAAGATTTAAACCTGTGCTTCGCACACGGGTATAATATGCTATGGATTTAAAGCAAAGATTTTAAATAGAATCTGTTTTAACAGATAAAGTAAGAAGATAAATTTATAAATAATATTTTTTTTATCATCGGATAGATGGGATATACAAGTCAGGACTTATATAGAGAAGTAAATGTCGATTTAGACATCGATATTTGAAACTGAATAAACATAGAGTGAATAAAAGGAGTAAACCAGTTAGAGTTAATTTGATAGAGTTGATCGAATTAGAATTAATTGAATATTAGTTATTCAATTAGAATTGATCGAATATAGTTATTTGAGATAGAGTTAGTCAACATAGTTATTTAATATATGTTGCCATTGCGTACGACTACTAGCGAAATTCGCAGGGCTGCAGATAGCCTACGGTGATCGGATGTTTCCTGAGGGAATCAGGCGTAACCATTGTGGTCGCTGCGATCTAGAGTCAAGCGAATGGAGTTAAATAGAATATTAGTTAATCGATTGGGGTTAAATCAAATTAGAGTTATACAACTGGGGTTAATCAAGTTTGAATTAGTCGAGTAGTAGTAAATTAAATAGGGTTAGTCAAAAGGAATTTATTGAATATCACTTATTCGAAGAAGTAGAGTTATCGTATATAGTTTACTCAAAAAGAGTAATCGAATATAGTTCATTCGGAGAGAGTTAAATCGAATATAGTTATTCGAAGGAGAGAATTATCGAATATTAGTTATTCGGACAACTGGAATCGAATATAGTTTATTCGAAAAAAGAAAGTTATCGGATAATGATTATCCGAGAGCGAATTATACATTGGAATTCGACTATATCGAATTAAGGGAAGTAATGTTTACTTTCCGTTTCAAAAAAAAATCAAGCTTACTTATATTGTTAATAAATTAGTTGTTTATCATCTATCCAAATTAAGATATAAAAGCTATATTTAAGTTAATATATTTCGAAAGCATGGAGTTATAACATTATAGTTATAATCAAATGATTTTGTAAAGGGAGTAGTTTCATAAACATGATAATCAAATGACTTTGTAAAGGGAGTGGATTCATGAACAGAATCCGAGAGTTTTGCAAGAAAATTTCTTAAAGAGTTAAAGTTTGAACTTTGTCTATTTCAAAGTTAGAAATGTCGTTCAGTTAAGATCTGAGAGGTAATTATACCCCAACTTGATTGACTTCAGGTTTAACTAAGAGATAGATATGGTCGATAGTGGAAGTTGGTTAAGTAAATTGAGTTAATGACCGTAATGGGTTGGGTTGGCAAAACGATGTTTTAATTAAACATCTGATTAAAACCAGTAAAGGACATTTGGAAATGTTTTCCAAATAAGGATCAGAAATGTTTTCCAATATAGGAAATAAGAAATGGAAGGGAACATGGTGACGTCTGCCAAATGATGTACAAAGTACATTTTCTAGATTTAGGACAAATAAGAATTTACGAATATATAGAAATGGGGAAACGAGTAAATGTATCAAAAGAAATCAATATTTAATGATGATTGATCAATAGGATTTCCATCTGGAAATAATATCGTTGTTTGCACACCTGTTTTTCTTTGATAGTTAAATCACCGACTATCGAAGTTTTGACCATTTTTCTGTCGTCAATATGGAGAGACCAGGATCAGATTCATTATCTAAAAACCACTCTGTATGGACGTTAGCGTTGCGATCAAATATTGAAGACGGAGTTATACAAGGGCTATCCTATTTACAGTATAGTGCCTTCGGTTTGTTCAGTCCCAGGACAAACGTGAATAGATGAATGTCTGATAGAGTATATCAAACAGATCGCGTGAGTTGATCCCTTCAAACATACTTACGTTTGGTGGCGGAGGAATTCGTTTCTCTTAGCTTTATACCCGTGGTATTTTAAAAAAAATCAATTTGTGATTTGACGGGTATGAGATGTGGCATTCAAAGTGAATGGTGGTCAAATGTTTCAAAAGATACGTAATGACCTCAAGCCTAATCAACCGGGAAATAACGAAAATCGGGCAGGCATCATGGCTAAGTGGGTCGCTCCCATTAGGGTGTATATCACCTATGTAGAGAAAATCCAATTCATTCTTTATCTATGTTCGATATTGTCCCTTTTCGGGAAGACGGTGGGTAGCTCCCAGTCGTTGGTGATATACATTCGATACACTCAAGCGAAATGAGTGGTCGGTCATGTGAGGGCCGGGTTGCAAGATGTTCTTGTTGAACCCAGTGTATTCGCCTCTAGAGATACACTATCAGCAGGTGGTCTCACATCTTGTCAAGGTCGGAATCCAATTTCTAATAAGAGCCTGCGGTTTTTGTTTGTATACTATATATGTGGAACGTGAGATGCAAGCGATCTGGTAGATTCTAATTACTTGTGATTAGACATTATCATAATATCAGAAAAGTATCGATTTCCAAAACTATTTTGGGTTGTCGTAAGGTAAAAACCATCCGTGTTTATGTGTGGATTGGTCTTACGATTATCTTTTCTTTTGAAAAGGATTTTGAAAAGTTAAACCGATGATTTGAGTTTTCTCACACCAGTCCCATGACGGACCTAGAGTTTATTTTTGTTTTGTTTTCCCTAAACTCTTGGGTGCCCAAATTTGTACGGGCAGGCAAGTGGTTCAGGTCTTTTCAGATATACCTAGAGGAGCTTGAAGCAGGAGGCTTCAGGACTATATAGCTATTGTTATTTTCGCTGTGTGTAAGTGTTGTGCTCTGAAAATGTTATTGTATACATATACTTTTTTATTTCAAAGTTATGTTATAATATATTATATTCATTCCGCTGTGAGATTCGTGTTTACTCTGATTATATTCTTCTTCTTCTTGTATTCTGATTTTCTATCTTATCTATTCTCACCCTCTAACTTCTTTCTATTAATGATCTGGAATGTTCGATGTCTGAATGGTCAACATGGTAGTTTGGTTGTAAGAGGCCAAGTCGAGGACGGGACACACATACTAGGCTTGATTGTAAGAGGCCAAACCGGGTTAGCAGTGGCAACGCAAGTCCAACGGGTTCATATGCGTGTGTGGACCCAGGCTGGTAGGTAAGACGTTCTTGCATCGTGTAGGTATAAGCCGTGCATTGTTGGTTGTATCAGGTTGCCACTTTGGGGAGTGATACACCCCACTGTGGGGCCAGCACGGGTATCTACGAGTTAGGGAGCCGATCGCTTGGGGGTAATGGGTACACCTAATGGAGATAGGGGCATGTGGCACCTATGAAGGCAGCTAGGGGTGCGCGAAACTACCAATATCATTATTAAGTTTGTAGGCGGGATCAACCTTAAGGTGACTAGTGGTGGTGCAGTATAGCAATTATCCTATAGTGTTGGTGTAGCTTGGTAATTATCTTACAATGGGTTAGGTGCGCTTTAACGATATCGTTGTTCATCTTGTTTCCTTATTTACTCTGCCGTATTCAATGGTTCATAGTTATTTCTTTATTTTCCAACTTATGCCTTAGCCTAGTTACTTTGTTAATTATATTTTTAAAATTATCGCACTCGCCAGACTTTATGTCTGAACCCCTTTGTTTCCTCCTCTTTTCTTCCTTTCCCCCCTCCCCAAGTGCTCAGGTTGGGACTAGCACCAGTGGAGCTTGATCTTGGACTGTTGTTTCTCTGCTTTTAGAAGATTACTTTGATCGTTGAAGTAAAGTTTAGCTTCTCTTTTATTTATGGCTATTGTGATGTTGGGGATTATGTCTTTCAGTTTATGTACTTTTGATAGTCAAGATGGATATTATGTAATTTGACTCTGGTTTTTGATGATGTAAGCAAACATATGTGTTTTCCGCTGCAATGGAATAAAGTTTTAAATCTTTGAATACTATTTATATCTTTTTGATTGTTAAGTTTCTGTTCTATACTTACTTAAAATGCTCCATAGAAGTTAATGCATTCCCTTTGTGAGTGACATTAATGGACGTGGGTTGTTACACGTGGTATCAGAGCTGAAGGTTACCAGAACAGATATGAATTTTGAAAAGTTGTTTTTCAAAAACAATTTTATAAAGAAGTACCTTCAAAAGTATGTTTTAAGGAAAGTATTTTCAAGAGAAAAGCTTATTTTAGAAAGCATAACCCCAAGGTCCATATATCTTTCCTTCGGTTCTTTTGTATTGAATCTTTCCTTTTTCGTTTCAGCATGTCTGAAGCATCTGAGATACCAGAAGGTGTTCATGTACCCGGTTGGTTTCGTCAGTATCTCGAGGCTAGGGTCGCCACCGCAGGTCTAGTAAATGCTCCTCCTCCTCCTCCTCCTCGTGTCAATACTTTAGCTAAGGTATGTAAGGACTTTCCGACAATGGGTGGAAAACCTTTTCACGGAACGGAGACATTTGTCAAAGCTCGAAACTGGCTAAAGGAGTGGAAGAATTATTTGGAATCTTTGAAGTGGATGATGGAAGAAAGGTCCAGTTAGCTGCTTGGCTAATGAAGGATGATGCCTCGTTTTGGTGGGAGGTCACTAATGGGGGACGTCCAGTCGATACATGGCTAGATTTTAGGCAGAGGTTTGAGGCGAAGTTTCTCCCGCGGGCTGAAGAGAATCTATACATGGAAAGGTTTTTGGCACAGAAGCAAGGGAATTTATCGGTGAAAGAGTATGTCAACAAATTCAACCAATTGGCAAGATTTGGCTTGGACTTGGTGAATACTCCAGAAAAGAAGGCTCTAAGATTTGTTAAGGGTTTAAACGAGCCGCATCATGGGTTAGCTATTACCCACATTCCCATGGGGGCTACCTTCGAGACACTAATTGACATGGCGCTCATGCATGAAGAGGAGAAGGGCGCCAATGCTAATAAGGCACTCGAGAAGAAAGGGGATCAAAAGAAGCTGCAACAGCAATAACAGAACAAGAAAGGTGGCAAAGGCAATAATGCTAAGGGAAAGAAAAGATGCTTTAACTATGGGACACCCGGCCATCTAAGCAAAGATTGTAGGAAGAAAAAGAAGACTGGTTGTTTCCACTGTGGTGAGGCGGGACATCTTATTAAGGACTGACCAAAGAAAGGGCAGAGGGTAGGGTCTACCTCGGGAGGACAGGTGCAAGCTCTTATGGCAACAGGGCACGCAAGGGGACAAGTTCACGCTCTCGTGGTCCCACCGCTGCAAGAACGAGGTAGAGAAATTTCCATTGAAAGTTTAGTTTTTCTGTTTGATCATCCTGTCCGTACTTTATTCGATTATGGCGCATCACATTCGTTTATTTCTACATCATTAGTTGAAACACTGCACCTTGATACTAGTCTAGTTACTGATCCCTTAGTAGTCTCAAATCCTATCGGTGGTTCGGCTCATCTTTCTATGATTTCACGGAATTTGAGAGTGTTTATCTTGGCGTTGAGTTTGAGTGCAACGCTTTTGTTCTTGGCTTCATGGGCTACGTTTTAATTCTAGGTATGGATTGGCTAACTAGATATGGGGCCATCCTAGATTGTGAAAGAAGGGTAGTTAGATTGTTGACTCGTTTTGGAAAGACCCTTGATATTTCTTGTGACCCTAGAGGTCCTGTAATGCTTAGCTACTTAGAATCCCTTGACGCATCCTATGATGATTTACATTATGTTCCCATAGTCCGCGAATATGCTGATGTCTTCGATGAGGTGAGGGGTTTACCGCCAAAACGTGAGATAAAATTTTGGATATATCTAGTAGATAATGCAAAGCCAGTTGCATTACCAGTGCGCCATATGGCTCCAAGAGAGAGAATAGAACTCAGTAAGCAAGTGAAGGAATTTCTTGAGAAGGGGTTCATCAGACGTAGTATATCGGAGTGGGGTGCTCCAGTAGTGTTTTCCACGAAGGCGGATGGGTCCCTTAGACTTTGTGTGGACTATAGAGAACTTAATAGGCTTACTAAGAAGAATAGACACCCACTGCCGAGGATTGACGACCTTTTCGAACAGTTAGTTGGCGCCTCAGTGTTTTCGCAGTTGGACTTAGCCACCGGTTTCCATCAGTTGAGAGTGGCTGAGTATAACATAGACAAGACTGCCTTTAGGACTCCATACGGTTTCTTCGAGTGGCTTGTAATGCCCTTCGGTTTGACAAACGACCCGCATACTTTGTTGACTTGATGAGTAGGGTGTTTAGGGAGTACCTTAATAAATTTGTGGTTGTCTTTGTGGATGACATCTTGGTCTTTTCTAAGAGCGAGGAAGAGCATGCCCTACATCTTAGGGAAGTATTGGAGACCCTTTGAGCACATAGCCTTAAACCTAAATTTTCTAAATGTCACTTTTGGAGGAAGGAAGTGCGATTCTTAGGGCACGTGGTTTTCAAAGAAGGGATAGCTGTGGATCTTGCGAAAGTAGTGGCCATCCAAGATTGGAAGGTTCCTAAAAATGCTACAGAGGTGAGGAGTTTCTTAGGGTTGGCTGGCTACTATAGGAAGTTTATCAAAGACTTCGCAAAGATATCAGCTCCATTAACACGCTTGACGAAGAAGAACTTAGTTTTCACATGAGACGTAGATTGTGATGATGCGTTCCAACATCTAAAGAGAGCTTTGACCACAGCCCCAGTCTTAATGTTGCCAGATGGGAGTAAGCCATTTACCGTTTATACCGATGCTTGTGGGACAGGACTAGGCGCAGTCTTAATGCAAGAGGGAAGGGTAATAGCCTATGGTGGAAGGCAGTTGAGAGTGCATGAGAGAAATTACCCTACACATGACCTAGAGTTAGCCGCTATTGTCTTTGCACTTAAGTCTTGGCATCATTATCTTCTTGGAGAGAAATTCGAATTATTCACTGACCACAAATCGCTAAAATACTTATTCTCTCAGAAGGACTTGAACTTAAGGCAGCAAAGGTGGATTGAATTCTTAGCATCCTACGACTTCGAGATAGCATATACCCCTGGCAAGGGTAACGTGGTGGCAGACGCCTTAAGTAGAAAGAGGTTGTCCTTGAGTCCGTTGTTTGTTGAGCGGCGAAGCTTAGAGTTCGTCTCTACGTTTGACTTTAAACCTTCTGTTGACTTTGTACCCGGTTTGCTAGCATCCTTGGAGGTCAGACCTATGCTTTTGGGACGGATTGGTGAGGCACAGCGAGATGACCCACAATTGGTTGAGTTAGTAGAGAAGCTCAAAGGAGGAGAGTCATCAAGCCATCTCCGTAGGTATACCCTATATGATAAGGGTTGGTTACGTAGGGACGGTAGGCTTTGTGTACCGAAAAATGAGGACCTAAGGAAGACCATTCTTGATGATGCACATCGTTCGAAGATGACCATCCATCTCGGCGGGGACAAGATGTACATGGACATGAGACGAGTTTACTTTTGGGACGGCATGAAGAAGGACGTGGCAGAGTTTGTCGCTAGATGCTTGGTGTGCCAACAAGTAAAAGCAGAGCAAAAGAAGCTCGGTGGATTACTACACCCATTGGAGGTCCCACAATGGAAGTAGGAAAGCGTCTCGATGGAGTTTGTTGATGGATTACCAAGATCGAGGAAGGGTAATATGGGGATTTGGGACGTGGTAGAGAGACTTACTAAGAGGGCCCATTTCATTCCCGTGAAGAGTAAGAGGACTGCTCCGTGGTTAGCCTTCGTATACATTCGAGAAATAGTTCGTTTGCACGGCGTTCCTTCTAGCATAGTGAGCGACCGTGATCCTATCTTTATTAGCGAATTTTGGAAGAGCTTGCAAGAGGCGGTAGGGACTCAGTTATTTTTGAGCACCGCATATCATCCTCAGACGGACGGCCAGACCGAGAGGGTGAATCGTATTCTAGAGGACCTATTGAGGTTGTGTGTCTTAGATTTCGGAGGTACATGGGAGGAACATCTTCCGTTGGTGGAGTTCGCATATAATAACATCTTTTAGTCTAGCATTGGCGTGGCAACGTTCGAGGCTCTTTATGGATGACCGTGTCGTTCGCCTACATGTTGGTGGGAGTCTACAGATAAGATCTTACTTGGGCCCGATATGATTAGAGAGACTTCGGAAAAGATCAATTTGATTCGAAGGAGGATGAAGACGGCGCAAGATAGGCAGAAATCTTATGCGGATAAGAGGAGGATAGATCTTGAGTTTGATATTGGGGACATGGTCTTTGTCAAGGTGTCTCCATTACGGAACGTCTTCGCTTTGGGTCCGTTGGGAAGTTAGCACCAAGGTTCGTAGGGCCATTTCCTATTAAGGAGAGGATTGGGCAGATGGCGTATAGAGTGGAGTTGCCCGAGAGACTTAGTGGCGTCCACGATGTATTCCATGTATCACATTTGAGGAAGTGCTTGCGCGAGACCGCGGAAGTGGTAAAGCCGAGCTTGCATAGAGAGGTGGAGATAGAGCGTGATGCGACGATTCGTCGAGCTCCTATGTGCATTCTTGGTTCGGAGGTCAAGAAGTTGAGGAATCGAGAGGTCAAGCTAGTCAAAGTGCAATGGGGAGATGATGAAAGCAACACTACTTGGGAGACGGAAGAGAAGATGTGTTCAATATACCCATTTCTTTTCGAGGGTATGTCTTTTAGTTTCTCCTTTATTGCTTACCTTATACTTATCTTATCTTTAGTATGTCCTCTCGTTAGTACCTTTGACCTTTAGATAGGGTAGTCCTATGATTGAAACATGTGCTTGAGACATGTTATGTATGATGGATGCATGTGGATGCAAGTGTTTGATAGTGGTTGCTCGTGGATGCATATACACACACTTTAGGCACTAGATCGGCTCAGCCGCTTCATATTGCATATTGCATATAAATGTGTGTGCATATTTAAGCTAATGGATGTATAATGGTTGTGCTATCATATGGATGTTGCATTTTGGTGAATGGTTGTGCACACTTGTAGAAATAATATGTATCGATAGGGTTCTTTCGCATACATAATGGATGCATGACACTATCATGGTTTGCATTAAGGAGGTCAACTGAATCAGTAGACCGCCTGATTTTGCATTAGATAAGGAACATATACACGAACTTTTTGAATATGTTCATACAACATTAGAAATTCTATAAGGACAATGGATGCTTGTGCTTGATGGTTGAGTAGATGGTTGTTTGGATGTTAGGATATGCATTCTCCTTAACTTGGAGATTTCGGGGGCGAAATCCTTTAAGAAGGGGAGAATGTAACACCCTGGATTTTTGAATAATCGAATTAACTAAATTAAAGAATAAATGTTTAGCATTTTTCTAAGGTTTGTAAGCAAAAGACTTAGTAGCTCATTTGGTTGGAACATGTGACTTGCATACAAGAGGTACAGAGTTCGATCCCCGCCAACGTCGTATTTTTGTTTTAGGGGAATGGCTAAAAAGTGGCTTAGTGTGAACGCGGTTCAAAACGTAGTTTAGTGTCAAAATGGTTAATTAGGTAGATAGAAATATGTATAGATATATATATAAAAATAAAATAAAATTCAACCTAAAATTTAAGAAAAGAATTCAAAACAGCAGAAGCGGGAAGGCAAAACACCAAACCGACCTATTTTATGGGTCGATCCTCGACCCGAGACCCGCTGGGACGACCCCAGGGTCGACTCATGAGGTTTGGAATTGGTCCCGTCGGCCCTAAATGGTCTATGATGAAATTTAATGTTTTAGGGCTTAGGTAGCGATTTCTGGTTGGTCCGTTGACATCATTTCTTGGTCTCTAAGGCCTAGATGGATTCTAGAGGATCTAACGGCTGTAAATAAATTCAAAACTCTATAAAAAGACCCATAGACTCAAACCCTAAATCAAAATTAAAACTAAAACTATGGCCGTCATGCTGTCTTCTTGAACCCTAGAGCAGCCGCCACCAATTAGAGAGGAAGAACAGCAAATCAAATCAGTTCTATTCAACCCTAACAAGAATCTTCTTCAAAGGAGAGCTTATACAACTTCAGAAATCAGAATTCAGAACTCAAAGACCGCTTTTGAGTTGTGAGTTCGATAGTTTAATAAAATAATTAGTAATTTAATTGGATTAAGTTATGATGCGTATTGTATGGATGTGATGTGGATTATTGATCGTATGTTGTAATTATGTTGTAGAATTGTGTTGAAATATCTATGACGTTATGTTATGATGCTATCATTTACGATGTAAATTTATGATGCTATCACCCACGTTGTAATTCTATGATTAGCCTATGTCGAGTTGAATCATCATGTTGTACATATGCTAAATTTGGTTATGTCGATTCATATGATAAATCATATGTATGCAAGTTTAGATTTTTATGTAAACATGAATCATATACAAGTTGGGTAAAATTATATGTGACCTTACATGGTTATGACATCTAGTTTATGTGAAAATTTGATTAAAAGTTAGGCTATGACATGTGTGAGTTATATGCTAAATTCTACATGATATTTTACATGTTAGATGCATGTTTACACCATTGTTATGATGCATAAATCACATATGCAAGTTTATATAAATATATGACTTTGGGATATGAATCATGTTATGCAAGTTTAGGGTTATTGCCTATGCAAGTTTACACCTTTAGATGTAGATATATGACATACATGATTTATGCAAGTTCACACCTTTAGATTTGGATCCATGACATATGTTGTTTGTGCAAGTTGTAACTTTGGCCTATGCAAGTTTTAGATGTAGAACATCATTCACATGTACAAGTTCATCCCTATGTTTAGATCTATGTTTTCATTATGTGTATATTGTGATGTTTTCTCTTTGTTCCATAAGTTAGACTATTCGAGTCTAACGTATATTTTACGTTAAACGAACAAACGTACAACGTGGGGTAAAGGGGATAATATTAAAAGATTTAATTGGTATAAATGCCTTAAAAGGCATAAAACAAGTTCTGGTGAAAATTGGTATGATTTTACATACCATAAATGGATGGACATAATTGAGTCAATTATGGACATCGTTAAATTTGGAATTGATTGATAATTTGAACAGGGAAAGTAATTCAAATTGGGGAATGATTAATTAGGAGTAATTAATCGTCTAAGACACGAGGTTAGGCTCTTTTGTGGTGTAAGACTGCCAGGACCCACCCGGCAAATCCAGCTGCCACAAAAGCCAGTCTAATGTGAGAGGTTTTAGGCATAAATTAAATACGTAACAATTGTAAAGACACGAGTTAGGCTCTTTTGTGGTGTAAGACTGCCCGGACCCACCCGGCAAATCCAGCTTCCACAAATGCCAGTCTAATGTGAGAGGTCTTTATGAGGTTACGGTCTTAATGCATTAAGACACACTTAACCAGATAAACATGTAGTGGACATGAGGGGGTTAAGTGGGTGCCTTGGGTGGCATGTGGAATCTAGTGGGTGCCTTGGGTGGCATTTGGAAATACGATTAGAAACAATTAACCAAAATTGAAACATGTAATTGAAACATGAATAAGAAGTGGGTTATGTGGGATGTACTAGAGGGGACCAAGCTTATGTGGATAGCTTGTGTCAAGTAATGGGGGCCCATTTCAACTAGTAACCCATACGTATCTTTGTGGGCTCGACCTAAGTCGAGGACGGGACACACATACTAGGCTTGATTGTAAGAGGCCAAACCGGGTTAGCAGTGGCAACGCAAGTCCAACGGGTTCATATGCGTGTGTGGACCCGAGCTGGTAAGTAAGACGTTGTTGCATCGTGTAGGTATAAGCCGTGCATTGTTGGTTGTATCGGGTTGCCACTTTGGGGAGTGATACACCCCACTATGGGGCCAGCTCGGGTATCTACGGGTTAGGGAGCCGATCACTTGGGGGTATTGTGTACACCTAGTGGAGATATGGGCAGGCGACACCTATGAAGGCAGCTAGGGGTGCACGAAACTACCAATATCATTATTAAGTCTATATGAGGGATCAACCTTAGGGTGACTAGTGGTGGTGCAATATAGCAATTATCCTATAGTGTTGGTGTAGCTTGGTAATTATCTTACAGTGGGTTAGGTGCGCTTTAACAATAACGTTGTTCATCTTGTTTCCTTATTTACTCTGCCATATTCAATGGTTCATAGTCATTTCCTTATTTTCCAACTTATGCCTTAGCCTGGTTACTTTGTTAATTATATTGTTAAAATTATCGCACTCGCCAGACTTTATGTCTGACCCCCTTTGTTTCCTCCTCTTTTCTTCCTTTCCCCCCTAGGTGCTCAGGTTTGGACTAGCACTAGTGGAGCTTGATCTTGGACTGCTGTTTCTCTGCTTTTAGAAGATTACTTGGATCGCTGAAGTAAAGTTCAGCTTCTCTTTTATTTATGGCTATTTTGATGTTGGGGATTATGTCTTTCAGTTTATGTACTTTTGATAGTCAAGATGGATATTATGTACTTTGACTCTTGTTTTTGATGATGTTAGCAAACATATGTGTTTTCCGCTACAATGAAATAAAGTTTTAAATCTTTGAGTACTATTTATATCTGTCTTGTTGTTAAGTTTATGTTCTATACTTACTTAAAACGCTCCATAGAAGTTAATGCATTCCCTTTGTGAGTGACATTAATGGACGTGGGGTGTTACATTCTTCTCATGAACTCTCAACTGTCTACCCACATAACACGCTACTTTCCCTTCTTGCATCAGAACTGCACCAAGCTCTGTACCACATGCACCCGTGTAAACGGTAAACACTTTACTTCCATCCGGCAAGGTCAAGACTGGGGTTGTTGTCAGAGCCCTCTTCAGCCGTTGGAAAGCAACATCACAATCTATATCCCATGAGAATGCCAAGTTCTTCTTCGTCATCCTGGTGAGTGGGGCTGATATGTTCGCGAAATCCTTACTGAACTTCCTATAATAACCTGCCAACCCCAAAAAGCTTCTCACCTCGGTTGCATTTTTAGGAATGTGCCAATCTTGCACTGTGACCACCTTTGCGAGATCCACAGTTATCCCTTCTTTGGAGACCACATGACCTAAGAATCGTACCTCTTTTCTCCAAAAATGGCACTTGGAGAACTTTGCCTTAAGCTGATGTGCACGAAGAGTTTTCAAAACTTCTCTCAAATGTTGGGCATGCTGTTCTTCACTTTTGGAGAAGATCAAGATATCATCAACTAAGACCATCAAAAATTTATTTAGGAACTCCCAAAACACCCTACTCATCAAATCAACAAAATAGGCGGGTACACTTGTCAACCCAAAAGGCATAACTAGCCATTCGAAGAAACCATCCGGAGTTCTAAAAGCGGTCTTATCTGTACTATCCTCAACCACCCTCAACTTACGAAATCCCGTGGCTAAATCTAACTGAGAAAATACCGGCGTACCAACAAGTTGGTCGAATAAGTCGTCTGTCCTCGGAAGTGGGTGCCTGTTCTTCTTGGTGAGCCTATTCAATTCTCTATAGTCCACACACAAGCGAAGCGAACCATCCGCCTTAGTTGCGAATACTACTGGAACACCCCATTCAAATATGCTTCGCCAAAAAACCCTTTTCAAATAGCTCCCCAATTTGTTTGCTAAGCTCACTCCTTTCCCTTGGAGCCATATGGCGCACTGGTAATGCAACTGGATTTGCATTGTCCACCAGATATATACGAAAATCGATCTCGCGCCTCGGAGGTAAACCCCGTACCTCATCAAAAACATTAGAATAATCTTGGACTACTGGAACAAATTGCAAGTCATCTATAGATGCATCCAGAGACTCTAGGAAACTAAGCATAACAGACCCTTGGGGGTCACAAGAAATCTCGAGGGTCTTCCATGACAAGATAAAAGTCTAACGACCCTCCTCTCATAGTCTAGAATGGAACCATATGTGGCCAGCCAATCCATCCCTAGAATCAACCCATAGCCCATGAACCCGAGCACATACGCGTCACATTCAAATTAGTTTCTTATATATATGAAGTGGAAATAAAAATATGATTTTTATGTATGAAGTAACAGTATAAAAATGTGATTTTAAAATAATAAACTACGTGGTACAGATTGCGACGGTACTATCGGAAAACAAATCTGAATTCAAACCGTTTAGAGATAAGGACTGGAGGAGTGGAACCCAAAGGTGAGAACTTATCACTGTAATTTTCTATAGAGTTATTTATTTTATAACTGCATATATAAACTGTTCCCCGTCGTCCACAGACCATGGACGACTTGTGTGATTGTTTAGTTTGGTTGATTGGATTGTTTGGTTGAATTTGGTTTGGAAAATGAAATGGAATTGATTGGATTGGTATGTGTATGGTGCAGGCCATTATTAGACTGGGGATAAGGCTAGGCCCTATCCCGTTTCTAGTATCGCGCCGTTATGCCGCCAAAATTTGCTAAAATATGTTAAAACAATAAAAATATCATTTTTATTGTATAAATGAACTGAAGAGAATATTCATATGTTGAATAAAATATTTTATCGTCAAAAATATAATTTTTAACGTTGATATGAATAAAATAGATATTCATTTACAAATCAGACGATTTGTTTATGTACACCTATTTTCTGATATAGATTGGGACGATATATTTTGTACATCGCCCAACTGCACAAATAATATTCAGTGTTTGTGGATTGAAACCCTACACGGGTGTTGGGATGATATTTGACGTACATTAATCCCAATTGTTTAGTGGTATGTCGATCGATTGGTTGACAGGCTGTTGTAAGCGTTAAATATTTATATTTAATGCTTATACAGTGTAGAATGCACTTTAGATGATGGTTGATTGTTTATCATGGCTGTTGTATACATGTGTAGTATGAAATCCATATAATCACATTATATGGTAATTGACTGTGTCTGATTACAGTTCAGAAAGAAGGGATATTTCAAAATAACGAATATTTTAAAATAAGGAATATTTTAAAATAAGGAATATTTTAGAATAATATTCAGAAATGAATCAAAATCTGATTTTGATGTCCGATTTGGGATGGACACGAATATGTTTGAATATATAAAGCCGTGTTGATTTGATTAACGCCATTTTAACGTGAACGATATTTATATCGATTTTATTTATTTTTATAATGAATATTGAAAATGAAGTGATTTCAAAATCTGATGTTTGAAAATATTACCATTTATATGTTAATGATATGGAATATTCAATTTTGATTTAAAATTGAATATGAAGTTGAAACCGTTTTAAAAACGAATTTAAAACGATTTATAAAATACGTTTTGAATTGAAATGGACAAAGTATACATAATATATATTATATATATTTAATGGCCAGAATAGAATGCGTCGCACCGCGGCAGTTCATGAATTTCGACCATTGACTTCGAATTGACGTTACGGGAGATCCGACCGTCGGATTCTCCTGACCATTGGGTTCGTACCGAAAAGAGCTTTCTAACGAATATTAGAGATTTGAAATCTAATTGTTGGATTTGGAATTATGTCTAAATCAAATTTAGAAAAGGTCGTTGTAAGTGCAGTTCGACGACCGTTTATGGAAATCGATTGTACGGGCCTTAATAAAATTATTAAAAATATTAATAATTTGTGAAAAATCATAATAAATGATTTGGAAAGGACGGGGATGAAAAATTCCATATTTGAAAGGATAAAAATATATTTTTATCAAAATGAATTAGTTATTAACTAGAGAAATAAATCCAATATTTTTAAATAAATAAATTGGATTTGAAATGGTTTTAGAAATAACAAAAATTTCCAATATATGAATTGGAATGGAATTGAATCGAAATTATCTTCGGGATATTTCGATGTTGGATTTCGTGACTATATAGATATGGTTATGGAAATTTGAAAGATATATCTATATCATTATTTCCAATACGATATTTGTTGGTTTCAGATTTTGATATTGAATATAAGCCGATATATTTTCTATTCAGAGCCTTGTATGTAATAACAAATGTGATTTTGGTTTTGTCGTGAATGGTGTCTTCACTAAAACTGTCCTTAAACCCAGATGAGAAAAGAATAAATCTTTTAATTAAGATTTAGGGTAGAATATACCAATTAATTAAAATTTAATTGGGAATGAAAAGGAATGTGAATTGGGTTTATCGTGAACTGTGTTTTAAATGACATTCGTTCTTTAACCCGATTTGCAGTGAAATGTGATTTGGAATATGTATAAATCTTTTATTAAGACTTAATGTGATTTTCCAAAGTAAAGTTTTCCAGTTTAACAAAATAAGTTGGAATGGAACAGAATTTGATTTGGTAATAATCGAAGTGAACTTCTATGGAGGAAGGTTGTTACTATATATGGAATTTAAAAGGCTTTGTCGTTATTATATTTATATTATCGGTTGGATATGGAAGTTTATATCAATTATATATATTGATCTGTTATCCGTGAAGATTCCATGAACAATGGAATGTGATTTTGGGTTTATCGTGAGCTGTGTTTTAAATGACATTAGTTCTTTAACCTAGATAAAGATAAGATTAATTTCTTAACTTTGAAAATCATTAAGTAATGATTATGAGATTAAAACTGAATTAGAGTTTTAATGAATCTTTAATTAGATTGAAATGATCGAGAATGGAGTATTACCAGTTTTGCTCCAAGCGATAGTTAAATCTTTAATTACATTTGAACGTGAAATGGTAATTAATTTTACCAATAACACCGTGGTGTTAGATATGGAGTATAACCAGTTTCGCTCTATGTGATGAATAGGTTAGGATTGGGAAATTGAACAAATAATTACTTCGGTAAGGTTCGTTAATCCCGATTAGTTTGGAAAACCTTAATATGGTTTGAAATGATATTCAAATGAAGATTAAAGAATAAATTTTAAAATTTATCTCTGATAAAATTAATGGAAACCTTTCCCTAAGAATGTGAATATTTGAAAAAAAGAATACTCTGAATTGGAATGAGGCGTATGTTGTGTTTTATAGCACTTGTTTATTATATACGCGAGTTATTCAGAAAGGTCGGGTTTATACCCATTCTGAATAACTGATTCGACAATAAGTCGAAGATGAAGACGGTGGTTGAAGACCAGAGGTCTTCACATCGTTTGGATAATTACTGATGATCTTGATTAGGCTGTACACCCAAGAGGAGGGAATCAGTTGGTGATCGTCCAGACGTACTTGGAGATCGATGGATATGCGAGGAATAAGGTGCCTCCGCTTTCGTTCAGACCCAGAACGAACTTGTAAATGGACTATGCGTCTGACATTGGATATCATTATGTGTGATTGATGGATATCGGTTGCATGGAGTGGTTTGCCTGTGTAGCATGCAAAGATGCAAATGATCAAGGCTTCTGTTGAAAAGTAGAGTCTTGTGGTTGATGATCAAAGCACGGGCCTTTATAGCATCACTTTGTGTAGAGTTAATTCTCGAGCCTCACACCCCGGTATGAACCAGAAACGGGTGAGGACTTCAGGGAGGACATGCGTTTCCTTCTAACTAGAAGTGGCGTCAGTGGTTTTACATGCCCTGACGAGTTTGACTTATGTGGTTTTTGGAATGCGAGGCGCCTCGGTCATATCAGTCGATCCGAGACCGATGGAGTCATTTGGCTCATTTACGCAGGGTGGGGAAACGCAATGTTCAAGCATTTTAATCCACTCCGTGTGGACCGGCTCTGACGATCTAAGGCTTGTCTGCACGCTTGCATGAGACATGGGATAGATTGTCTCGAAGCGGTAGAGGACGATCCTTGGCCTCAGTTCATAGATGGAAATCCAAATTCCAATACGTGACCTTGCGGTTTTAAGTGTATACCTATATATGGCGACATAGTGGTATGGGGCATTCATGCCGTCTATGATTGATACATTTATATTTGAATTTTTTTTTAAACTATACACTTATAGTATTAATAAAAAGATGAAATTTAGCGTATCAAGCATTCTTTGGCTATTATAAGGTAAAACCCTATCCTCCGGCTTGCGTTGCATTGTGTGATGGGACCTGGGTCTTATAATAGCTTCATTGTTCTTTATTTAGCATTGCGCTGTTTGTTTTATGCACTGGTATTCTTTGGAGGAAACCCGTTCCGTGTTATACGGCGTGGTCCGTTGATTTACCTAACTTTAAAAACAAAATAATAACTGTTTTAGTCCTCACACCAGTCACATGACTGACCTGGAGATAATTGTTTTAACCTAAACTCTGTGTGCCCATATTTTCCATACGGGCAGCTAGAAGTTGGGTTTTGCAGATTTATATTCACAAAATCCTGGTTTACTGCTGGAATGATATTCGGAAAGCTCTGTATCCGTGTATCTCTTTCAGTTGTGTTTGTATTATTTTCCGCTGCAGTAATGTATTTAAATCTCTAATATTTGTCAAATGTATAATATTTATTCATACTCTGTTATATTCTTGTATTCTGATGGAATTATTGTAATACACAATGAAATGTTCTTCTGTTTGTGTTCTGATTTTTCGTGTTCTCAATTCAATCCACGCTTTCCTTCACGGGGAGGTTCAGGTCATATCAGTTGGACTCGATCATATATATACACACACATAAGATACAATACACAATGTAGTACAAAAAGAGTGATATAATCACCATATACAAATATGTACATCAAATCCCCATAAAAAAATGTGTACAAACAAGTCTAAACTACCCAAATATTCAACACAAGAACTATGCAATCTATCCCCAAAAGTAGCTAGAGCATCCATGGTGAAATAGCTAAGATAATCCAAGAAACCTAACCTGCAACTGGTTCAAGTCGAGCAATAAATACACAGGTTAGTCTAATTGAAATGAGAATTATATGGTAATGATATAAGGTTATATAAGGGAAATCTCTTCTTACAACAAGAAGAGTAAGTAATAGATGTGACATAAATATTAGGTCACAAGCAAAATGATAATGATATAAGGGAGTTCACTATAATTAATCAGTGTTATCTTTGAGCTAAACATGTATATCATCTTTTAAATCATCAAATACATACTCAATATCATCGAATACTCCAAACTCTATATAATAAATTCATAAGAGTTTAACTCCACAATAGTGATCACAAATCTTAAAATTCTCAAATTAGCCGCAAAGACATAATTGGAAATTATTATAATATATCACTAAAGATGGATCTAAAACAACACAAGCACTAAAATACCAAAGCCACAAAATAGATACAAAACATTAGAAATTCTTGCATGTGCTTCACAAATGAAAACTATTTTTTCCAAGTACTATATATGTATTCAACATCTACCACTATGACCCATCTCGGTCCAGTACCACTCATTACGACCCGTCTCGGTCGAGCGCAATTTAACTATGACCCGCCTCGATCGAATGTAATATTACGACCTGTTTTAATTGAATATTTTACTACGACTCATCTCGGTTGATATGACTTCACAATGACCCGCTCTAACAACCCAAAATTTTTACAATAAATAGTTATTTAACAATAATCTCAAAAATAGGAATTTCTACAAATGATAGAATTTGACCATGAAACTTTAACCGATGTGTTCGTCTTGGAATTTTGGTCAACTTTCACGTTTGGAGTTTCACAAATGGAGTCCGTATGAAAAAGTTACGGACGAAATATGATAACGAACTAAAAAAATAAAACATAATATTATATACAGTAATTAATATTTACCCAACCACTTCACTGCCAGGTTACTAACCGATCGACTGGGCAGTCGACCGGCGGTTGACTGCCAGGTTGACCCATATTGTTGTAATTGGATTGACAACTATCAGATCTGGTTGTAAATATTGTTAAAACTTGCATATGGTAAATTGTGGTTAGGCATAATATTGATTGTGGGGTTCTAAATTTTTTATACATATTTCCTTTAATTATGTTGTAAAATGTATTGTGGATGTTGCAAAGCACTGTAGATCTAGAAATCGGTCCCATTAAACACCACTTAGATGTAACTATATTCCAGATCTTTATTTTTAGTGTTGAATAATAAATTATGTGAATATTGGAAAAAATATTAAATTGTGTGATTGTAATTTTAAAAGAATAATACCTATTTGCATTCAATTTTTTTGGGTTTTGGCTTAATTGTTGTAAATATGTCGTTTTCCTCTTTTTGAACAAAAAGATATTATTTTAAATTCACAAGAGGTCAAAAAGATTGGAAAAAGGGAAAAGTGGTGCAAACGAACATATAAGTATAAATATACATATTTGTGCATAGTTTGCATTAACTATTATAAAAATATATATAAACATATATATATATATATTTCTTGTGAATTTGAAATAAGTTTATCCCACAAATCGGGCATTATTTACAATAATTACATGTAACGGTCTTTTTGGACGATTTGAAATCTGTTGGCAAGATGTAATGCAAAAAGGAATGTTTGGTTATTAATTAAACCAAATCATTAAACTTAAAAATAATAATAATAAAAGATAACGACGTTGACTGCGCGAAAACTTAATTATAAATATATATACATATTATCCGTTCAAATCAACGTAAAACGGTAAAATATATATTTTATTAAATGTTTGAATGATGTTCAATTATGGAATCATATGAAAACGTAATCCATATTGAATTAATATATTTATGGTGGCCATTGTAGCAACTAATATAATTTATTGCTACAAATGGGACTGTAAATCAATAAATAACAATTGTAACTGCTGTTGAATGGGGTAAGTAAATATAATAGGATAATGGTTACAATTTCTAAATTAATTAGGATTAAAGTTGTGCACCCCAATTAAGAAATTTGAATTATAACCACATTTAAGCACGAGGTTTAGCTCAACTTGTGGTAGAAGTCTGCCCGGAACCGACCGAAAAATTCAGCATCCGAAGGTAGTCAGCTTAAGGGGTCTAATGCGTAAATATAAGTGTACTAAGGCACAAGGTTAAGTTCGACTTGTGGTAGAAGTCTGGCCGGAACTGACCGACGAATCCAACATCCACAACTGATCAACTTATTGTGAGAGTTCTGGTGCACAAATATATATATATATAAGGCCATTAATAAATAAGAATAGTGATTGTTTGTTAGGGTACAAAGAATAGATACCTTGGGACTGGTAAATGGTTGCCTTATGAAAATATGATCGTTATGGTTATAAAGGGAAATAAACAAAGAAATAAGAAGTTAGTGGGTGTAAAAAGGGGATTAATGGATACTGATTGTTATTTAATACTTAGTCCAATTAGGGGAGGTAATTAAATATATCCTAAGGTAAAGAGATATAACTTTCCTTATTTATGCTAGTTAATATAAAACTTATAATTTAAAAGTTAGAGTTGGACTTAGTGGGTTAATGATGTAAAATGTTATTAACCATATGAACCCATGACGATTATAAATCAGATATGGCTACCTACCCTACGGGAAGTAGTAAGCGACTAAGGGGGTTATCCAATAAGGTCAGTTAGAAGGTATAACAAGCGATAAAATACCATCTCTTACCTTATACGGAGCAGGGGTAATAGGGCCTGTAGCTAGTGCCCTCTAGTTTATAAGAATGTGAAACAAGTTATCGAGAGGTATTGAGTGACCAGTAAGTCCGTCGACCAATAAGTCCGCCTAGGGTCTTAAGTGATCAGGAGAATCCACTTAATCTATCGTTGATAGTGAGTCGTAAAACATTAAAGGATAAGTATATGGAAAGGTGTGCGTGTGTATATATATATTTATATATATATATATAACACTCCGCAGTTAGGGGTTCACTTCTCGGTCTAATAATTAGCTAAATTATGGCTTAAAGGCTTCCTAAATATATGCGTAAACGTTTTATCTCGGTATCATACCTTGGAACACTACTGTGTGAAGAGTAGTAGGGTCGTGCGTAAAATTTACAAGGTTAGGCTAGAATCACTAACTTTGGTAGGCATACATCTTGGGTTGAACCAAACGGGATAAATCTGTGCATTATAATATATGTTGTACATTTCCTATTTACCAGAATTTTGTTGTTCTGACCCCCTTCCTTATTACAACCATCCAGGTTTTTCTAGAGAAGGTCGGGTTCTCACAGGTGTTTTAGTTTGTCTCCCGGTTTTCGTTCTCTGTCATGTTCGGTATTAGCCAAGTGTATTACTTTAAAAAGGTAGTTAATTGAGTTGATACTAGTTAATCCTATTTTGTTTCCGTTGTGAGTTATCTTATCGTACCCTGATTATGCTCATGCTCATTTATTTGCAGGTACCAGATTTACACACTCCATGCTTGGATATGTTTGAGTTTCGATTTATGTCAAAATTTGGGCACAGAAAAGTGAGGGGTGTTACATTTGGTATCAAAGCATAGGATAAAAGATTATAGGAATAAGTTATATTAGGACTCGTGAGAGAACGACTTAAATTTATTTCGACGATGAATTAGTTGTGGGCCTAATTATATAAAATGGGCTTTACGCAACTGAGATTTAAAATATGTTGAGTTCAGGTTTCTAGCCAATTCTGTCTTACCCCACAGTACGTTGATGATCTCGTTGTGAAGAGCATGCGGATGAGATATGGAGGATCCCGTTGATTCAAGTTTGGAGACTAGAAAAAAAATCTAGCTACAACCGAGATAGTTGCAATTTCTGGTTTCTGGTTTTTTGTTTCGTTGGTAGTTCCGGTTAAAACCTTTCCTCGATCCAAAACGGTAAAATTTCATATTAGTATGTCATATCCATTTCGGGAATATAATTACGAGGTATATATCTATTCGATACTTCGTTAAATATTCGAATCCATCTTTATTGAAACCTTTAATTGAGTTCTTGGCCTTATATTCGAACAAATTCATTCTTAAAACTATTTGGAAAAATAAAAAAAATGGGTTTTGAAAGTTTCAGAATACGATTTCAAAAATTGGTTTTATGAAGGCCTAGTTTTATGAATATATGGTTTTTAAATTTTAATCTATTCATGTTTCAAAAATTATTAGGGCCATTGTGTAATTTTAATAAATATAATATGATTGGTAGGAAGGAAGGAATTAGAAATGACAAGGAACATGCCATTAAATTTAAGAATAATAAATATCCATTCCTTGTGATTTTTAGTATCCGTCTCCCTATATATAATGGATAATTTATGGAAATTATCACAATTAATCATTAAGATTTTAAAGCTCCAACATTTTAAACACGAAACGGTTTTTCAGTTTGTAATATGAACTGGAACATAAATAATGATTATAAATTTGATTTATAAATACGAAATCGGGAGTTATAATAAATTCCATTTTTGAGAAATTTTTCTTTGAAAAAGCTAAGGAAAGTCCTTCTTCTGGATTTTTGGCGTATTTGATTTTTAATCGTTTAGTTTTATGTCAGCTAGTTAAAGGGAAAATCCGTTTTATTTCGGATTTCTAGCTGATTTTCTAATTTAAGTTCGTTTGTTGTGTAGTCGCAGCATGGTTGTTGAGACAATAAAGCCTTGGAGTTGGTTCGGAATTTAACTATGGTCTTTGGTACCATCATGATGAGGATAATTGTTTTTTGGATCGCATCAAATCATAAAAGATAACGCGGGACGATTATTATTTTAATCCGACTTATTAAGGTCAAGGTTCGATCTTTGTCCAAAGCCATTTAGTAGTTGACCATTTAGCGTTATGCAAGAATGGTCAACTAGTCGACGAGTTTTTGTATAACTTGGACCTAGGATTCAACCATAAAAGTTGCATCCAAACCACCCACTTAACTTCCTCCTTTTGTCCTCCCTTCCTCATCCGGTCGAACCATATTCCTATCCTTCCTCTCTTTCTTTGTTGTCGTCTCGTCTTCTCTCTCTTTTCGTGCTTGTTTGCACATTAGATCTTGCCTCACTAATACTCCAGGATCTAATTTCTTTTCTCCGACCATTTCTTAGTTTGTAACACCGACTGGCATTACCTGATCTTTCTTGTACCATTTATGTCTCATCCTTAGGGAAGAGATCATTCGGTGGATCGGTATAAGCAAAAAGGTCTCACAGCTTTAGGACTAAGAAATTTTGTCAAGGCAGTTGGACTTGCACCGGCCAGTTGCTTCGAGATCTTAGAATGGTGTTTATTGTTTGTGCTGCATTTGTCTTTGCTATACCTTGTTTGAATAGGTTCTTTCGAAGGTGACCATCATTTCGGAGGTGAAGAATAATCTATCATTGGATGTTTTTCCTGAGGAAAATCTCGATGAGATTTTAGGGGCATCCGTGTTTTACGCGGACTTGAATGGTCTTTGGTTTGACCAGCTCTGGAGATTTTATAGCAAATCTCGTTTTCTTAATTTCGGGAATCTATGTTTGAACTTCGCATGTTAATGTGTGACTCATTTAGCACATTGTTTTATAAATGGGAAGTTATGACTAGATTTATCTCATGATGCGGAAATTAATCTTTTGCTTAAACGATGGCGTAACCATCATATAGTGGCACATCATATTCGGCTGTGCTTGTTTCCTTGTCTATTGTCTCATAGAGTTACTTTCTATAATTTCACCTATCCATTTTGTCTTTAGGCAATATTGAGTTGATTTCCCATGAGAAGCGGTTTTGTGGCAGGTTTCTTTTCTCATCAAATACTCTCTCTTAAAAGGGATGGTGATGTGGGAATCTCCGACAACACCAGTAGTGTTTGTAACACGAGATTAAGCATTTTGCTACCATGATATGGTTAATTAAAGATCATAAAAATTGGTTTGTGCCCTAGCCTCGGAGTAAGACATCTCATTGTTTATGACCATTGTTTTAGGAGTTTCGATGTTGCTGTCATCTTTGTTATTTCGCCTTTCCAATAGTGGGTTCTTGGCTTTATTGTGATTCGTGCTTGTAACTGTTAGTATTGTTTAAATCGCATGACTTTGGTTAATGATATTTCTATGTTTGGTATGTTTATGTCATTCACGCACGCCTGTTTGAAAGAAATCTCATTTTTCTTATCTAAACTAACAGTTGTCCTAGGGCTGGAAAGAAAAGAATTCTGTGTTGGATAAATTTTTCCAAAGGACCGGTTCTACATCACGTGTATATAAATAAATAAATCACTGTTCCTTGTTAAAGCTAAAATTTATTTTGGTCTTTTGTATGTGATTTCAGTTTTTCGCATTTTTGCATAACTGACTTCCTTCTTCACCAACATGTGACTTGAATCGTTAAGTTTTCACAAAATACAATTTTAAAGCTTTTGGAAAATGTTGTTTGACAAAAAAATTAATTTACTTTATTTTATTTCGGTTTGTGCGAAAACGCAAAATTTTGATATGACAAATTGTGCATATTTAAACATCTATTTTACATTAAAGTAGACGATTTGAATGGTGCAAAGTGCATGCTACCGAAATTTTAATTTTCATACGAATCTCATATGGAAAGTAAAATGGTATTCAAAAGGAATTTTCAAAATAAACACAAGAAGTTTTTAAGCGAAAATTTATTTTATGAAAAATTCGATTTTTGTACACATAAAAAACGTAAGGAAGATGTTTTGACGATTTGTGTGTGCGTTTTAGTGGTGCAGTAGGATCGACGATGCGATAAAAACAATAACGACAACAAGAAAAAGGCTATTTTAGCCTTGGAAACATTGTTTCCATAATTTGTTGACGATGCGCACGAGTTATTAGCTAACTGGTTTTACAGCTTGTTTTAAGCCTCCTTTATAGTCTAAAGATGGAAAATTTTGGAGTATTTTTGGTAACTGAAGTGAAAATTCCATTGTAGGGCGGGAAATAGGATATTTGTAAGCGGAGGAAATGTTAAAACTCTTTGCTTTGATTTCCTTTTTCCGGTTTAGGAGAAATTAAAATAGGAATCGAATAGATTGCATGACGTTTTGGATAGTAGGGTTTGAATGCAAAAATTGGTTGCTTCACACTTTTATTCGTAACTGTGTGAAGGTAATGGATGGAAATGAGATTTCAATTGTATTCATATAGAACTGTCAGTATATTTAGGATGTTTTGCTTTATGGTTTCAAAAAGTATTTCAAAATTTTAATGCATACATATAGGAGGATCCGATGTAGAATCATTTTGCATGCATGTTTTATGGTTGAAATGCATTATGTACACGTTGCACATATACGCATGGTTGCAAAGTTGATGTACACAAATTGATTGTGTGGGATTGGATAACTAGGTGTTAGAAGTTCAGGACGAAATTCCTTTTAAGCGGGGAAGAATGTAATAACCCAGAATTTTAACAACAAATAATTATTTAATTATAATCTCAAGAATATGAATTTCTGTAAATGATGGAATTTGATCATGAAACTTTAACCGATGCATTCGTCTCAAAATTTTGGTTAACTTTCATGTTTGGAATTTCGTGAATGGAGTCCGTATGTAAAAGTTATGGACGAAAAATAAATATTTCCCCAGCTACCTTACTGGCAAGTCAACCAAGTGGTCGACCGCTGGCTGCGACCGCTTGGTTGAGCCAGGCAATGACGACTAGGGTTTGGTTGTAAAATATTGTTATATGAACAGACAGATGTTTAATAAATAAAATCTAACGGTTCAAGGACAATTCCACTTCTATAAATAAAGGGGTAATGCCTCATTCTTTTCCACACAAATCTATGAGCAGCAGCGAAGCTCTGCCATTTTCCTCCTTCTCCAAACCTAATTTCTTAATTAAAAATATATTCTTATACAAGAAATCAAACACAAATCATATAGGATTGAGATGATTACCAGACTCAATGGAAAATAATGTGAATTGACGCTCTACATCAGATTCTCCCCTCACTTCCTGTTTTCTTACATTTTTATAGATATGAAATTATCCCCTTTTCAGATAAATTGTAGGTTTATAAGAATTTGGGAATTGTAGGCCTAAAGATTATTCAAATTTCGGATTTGGATGCTTGCAGGTGAGAGGGAAATTTATATATATATAGTTATAATAACATATTTATCTCGTTTGAATTAGATCTCAAAGTATATGCCTATTTTCCATCAGATCTGTTCATAATATTGTTGTAATTGGATTGACACCTATCAGATATGGTTGTAAATATTGTTAAAACTTGTATATGGTAAATTGTGGTAAAGCATAATATTAATTGTCGGATTCTTAAATTTATTTATACATATTTCCTACAATTATGTTGTAAAATGTATTATGGTTGTTGCAAAGCATTGTAGATCCGGAAATCAGTCCCATTAAACACCATTTAGATGTAGCTATATTCCAAATCTCTATTTTTAGTGTTGAATAATAAATTGTGTGAATATTGGAAAAATATGTTAAATTGTGTGATTGTAATTTTAAAAGAATTATACCTATTTGCATTTGATGTTGTTGGGTTTTGGCTTAATTGTTGTAAATATGTCGTTTTCCTCTGTTTGAACAAAAAGATATTATTTTGAATTTACAAGAGATATGAAAAAGATTGGAAAAAGGGGAAAGTAGTGCAAACGTACGTATAAATATATATATATATTTGTGCGCAGTTTGCATCAACTATTTTAAAAATATATATAAACATATATATTTCTTGTGAATTTGAAATATGTCTATCCCACAAATCAGGCATAATTTACAACAATTACAGCTAACAGTTTTATTTGGAAGATTTGAAACCTTTTAACAAGATTGAATGCAAAAAGGAACGTTTGGTTATTGATTAAACCAAATCATTAAACTTAAAAATAAAATAAGAATAAAAGATAACTATGTTGACCGCGCGAAAATATAAATATAAATATATACATATTATCTGTCCAAATCAGCATAAAACGGTAAAGAATACATCGTATTGAATGTTTGAATGATGTTCAATTATGAAATCATATGAAAATGTAATCCATATTGAATTAATATATTTTTGGTGACAATTGTAGCAACTAGAATAATTTATTACTATAAATGGGACCGCAAATCAATAAATAACAATTGTAACTAGTGTTGAATGGAGAAAGTAAATATAATAGGATAATGATTACAATTTCTAAATAATTAGGATTACAGTTGTACACCCCAATTAGGAATTTTGAATTATAACCACATTTAAACACGAGGTTTAGCTAAACTTGTGGTAGAAGTCTGTCCGGAACTGACCGACAAATCCAACATCCATAGGTAGTCAGCTTAATGTAAAGGGTCTAATGCGTAAATATAAGTGTACTAAGACATGAGGGTAAGTTCAACTTGTGGTAGAAGTCTACCCGGAACTGACCAGCAAATCCAGCATCCACAAGTGGTCAACTTAATGTGAGAGGTCTGGTGCACAAATAAATAAATAAATATATATATATATATAACAGGCGCAAATAAATTAATAAATAAGAATAGTAATTGTCTGTTGGGGTACAACAAATAGATACCTTGGGACTCATAAATGGTTGCCTTTGGAAAATATGACTGTTATGGTTATAAAGGGCAATAAACAAAGAAATAAGAAGTAAGTGGGTGTAAAAAGGGGATTAATGGATATTGATTGTTGTTTAAATACTAAGTCCGTTTAGGGAAGGTAATTAAATATATCCTAGGTAAGGAGATATAACTTCCTTTATTTATACTAGTTAATATAACTTATAATTTAAAAGTTAGAGTTAGACTTAATGGGTTAATGATGCAAAATGTTATTAACCATATGAACCCGTGACAATAATAAATCTTATGCATATAATATTTCTGTGGAGAGCAACTAAATGGAAAAGACGTAATGACGTGGCCCACTTTATCCCAACAGGGAAAGATACTAAGGGCTAGTGGGTACGAACCTAATAACCTTCGCGTATAGTCTGCTTCTTGGGTCTTAAGCGGCTGGGGTTGAAGAGTCCACTTAGGAGTAGAACTTTCAGTTCAGGAGGCTAAAATGGCGTAAGTGTGTGGGGCCTACCCAAACCTAGAAACTAAAAACGTCAGATATGGCTGCCTACCCTACGGGAAGTGGTAAGCGACTAAGGGGGTTATCCAATAAGATCAGTTAGAAGGTATAGCAAGCGATAAAAAACCATCTCTTACCTTATACCGAGCAGGGTATATGCGTGAATGACGAAACCTTAACTAGTAGGGCCCGTAGCTAGTACCCTATAGTTTAAAAGAATATGGAACAAGTTATCGAGAGGTATTAAGTGACCAATAAATCCGCCGACCAATAAGTCCTCCTAGGGTCTTAAGTGATCGGGAGAATCCACCCTATCTATCATTGATAGTGAGTCGGAAAACAATAAAGGGTAAGTGGATAGAAAGTTGTATATATATATATATATATATATATATATATATAACTCCACAGTTAAGGGTTCACTTTTCGGTCCAATAATCGGCTAAATCATATTTAAAGGCTTCCTAAATATATGCGTAAACGTTATATCTCGGTATCATAGCTTGGAACACTACTGTGTGAAGAGTAGTAGGGTCGTGCGGAAACATTTACAAGGTTAGGGTAGAATCACTAATCTTGGTAGGCATACATCTTGGATTGAACCAAATGGGAAACATCTGTGTATTCTAATCTGTGTTGTACATTTCCTGTTCACTAGAATTTTTTTGTTCTGACCCCCTCCACATTAAACCACCCAGGTTTTTCTAGAGAAGGTCGGGTTCTCAAAGGTGTTTTAGTTTGGCTCTCAGTTTTCGTTCTCTCTCATGCTCAGTATTGGCAAAGTGACTTACTTTAAAAAGGTAGTTACTTGAGTTGATACTATTTTATCCCATTTTGTTTCCACTATGGGTTATCTTATCGTACTCTGATTATGTTCATGCTCATTTATTTGCAGGTACCAGATTTACACGCTTCATGCCTGAATGTGTTTGAGTTTTGATTTTTTGTCAAAATTTAGGCACATAAAAGTGTAAGGTGTTACACCCGCTATGATCGCGTGTACTTGACCACTTCGGTTAAGTGAATACATGCATATTATACTTCACCGAGTCTAGCTTCCCCCGAAGCGAGGGCTAGCACACATAAACAACAAAAACTATGTCACAGACTCCCAAATAGTAATCTAAATAATGAAAATAAAATGTCTAATACTGTACGTTTTCACTACCCCAATTACTATAAGTTAGCCCACTTCACACTAAAAAACATTATACATCCTCGATCATTCGAGTTAGGAGTTAACCGATATAATAAATCTATGTGACCCATATCAAGCGATTAATTAAATCATTTAAATCACAACCTCGCTTTCTCTAAGGGTGAAAACGCGTGATTTTATATATGAAAAATAATTAGTTTAAGAGAATAGTTTTTCAATTATTTCTTTAAAAATCTTTATATTTAAAAAATTACTTTTTTACTATTGCCTTGAAGCGATTTTATTAAAAAAATGAAAACGTAGAAAAATAGTTGTCTTATGGCTAATCATATAGACAAATATAGAGAAGAATTTAGTTTTAAAACCACTTTATTAAAACGTGCATGGTGTGGAAATCAACACGGAAATAAACAACAAATCACAACCAAAATACACACCAGTTTCGTGTAATCTAAATGATGGATACACTTGAATTTTAGGCCTACGAGTAGCCATCATACCAAATACTTCAAAGTCAACATGTATACAAGTAAAAATGGATCACAATGGAGTTAACTTATGCAAGAAAATCAACAACACACTTCTGGAAATCAACCTAACAGGAAGAAATGTTTCCTGTGTAAATAACTACAGTCTGTGTCAACATAAACTTGCCAATGTCAACACATGTGTCGATACAGGTGTGGCTTGTGTCGACACAGGACACACAATTTACAACAGATGTTCATCATTGACGAGCTCAACTTCAGGCCATATTTTGGCCTAACTACAGGTGGAGTTTCGCATCCAAACTTTCTAGATTGAAATAAGACAAAAGCATCATATAGGAAAAGGAATTACACAACTTGAGCATGCAATAGATAGTTCTTTACTCTCAAAGGTGGACCCATATTAGTTTTCGAGTGGAAACCATAAAAGACATGAAAATTGAGTTTTATAGAAACCAATCTCAATTCAAACCTCAATCTTGACATGCATCTCTAATTTTCAGCTAAATTGACCGAGAAATTCTCCTTGGATTTTAGTTTTAGCAAACTACAGCAAAGAATTTGAGAAATGTTGCAACTTTTAACCTCAAGGAACTCTGTTTTTGCATGTAGATGAATTTACAGTAACATGAATTCAAGATGTTTAGAATAACATATAGAAACATGAATTTTGGATGAAATACTTTCTGAATTTTATAGAGATTACCTATAGAAATGTTTAGCTATCAATTTTTTCAATTTTGGTTAATTTTGCTATGATTTTATTGAGATTTTTGGAGAGGAATTTAACTTTCCTCATATTGTAAGAGGGGATAAAGATGCTTCTTTCTTTGTTTATTAGAAAGAAGAATAATATGCAAATTTCTTTTAACTTCCAGATTTTACTTAACTTAATTAGTAATTAAGGGAACTTAAGCCCAATTAGAGTCAACAGTTTTTTATTATTCTTAATTGTGACAATTAGCACAAGTTAAACCCCTATATTTCAATCAATTTACATGTTTAAGATTACAATCAACATGCTTCAACACAAAATAACTTATTTACACTTTTAGACATATTTTACAAGTTAAACATATTTTTAACATTTGAAATAACATTTTCAATTTTCAACACATTAAATTTCACATGTTATAAAAGCAACGTTTTCTCTATATTTAATCAAAACTTGAAATTTTCACACATTGTAACTTTACAAAATTTTAGACAATGTATTTAAAATATTCCAGTTCTTTTAACACTATATATTTAACAAAAAATTCATATTTACCATTAGGTGTTCATTTTACATCTTTATTAACAAGATTTACATTTTAAACTCAAATTTGAGTAAATTGAATTCTGTAATAATAAACATTAATCTTTCTTTAACATATCATAACACGCCTAAATATTGGCTTCTAATATTTTATACCAACTTATTTAAATGATTTTTAACCCCTTATAACATAAATCAATTTAGTTATCCACGATTTCACATTTTCCAACTAATTCATGTGTTATTCACCTTGTTCGCAAATTCTTATATTTTTAAGTTTAAATATTGCACAACTCCATCTTCTTATTAAATTAAAGACCAAACTTCATTTAAATTATATTTAACATGGTTAATATTGGTTTTTAACAAATATTTTTATTTTATTTTGAAACTCTTATTATATCGATTGATTTATTTCTAAAATTTTATTTTGGAGTTAAAATAGCACTACAAGAAAAGTGATTATCTACAATACCAAAAGACAGCGTTTTACATTGAATGCTGTTATTGAACCTTATTTTTAGTAGAAAGATCTAAAACAACATAGCAAAACGTTGTATAATTAACACCACCAAAAATATTTGGCGGTCATTCAATAAATTTCACAGGTCGCGCTCTTTCCCTATTTCCTTTTTCTATTTCCCTCGCTTCTTTTATTTTTCCCGCTTCGCCTAATTTACTGTTGCATCGTTTCTCCATGAAAATCCTAAAATTCATATTCGCATTTATTCGCTTTGACCATTTGTTTCTACTCAGCTAATCGCCGGTTTCGCTCTTTATAATTAGGGTATACCTTCATCATCAATTCCACAACAGCAACAATCTCGAACTTGATTCCGAGGGCAGAACTAATTCTGGATTTCATTTTAATTTTGTGAGCAGGTAGTCTGCGATTTTGGGAACGCCTTGGCACCCCATAACTGGGAACTCAGACCTAGGAGTTCAATCCACATAGGCAACGAAGTGAGAAGATCTCTGTCCGAGCTCATCCATAGTGTAAGTTTTTTAATACTATTAATCTTTTGCCAGTAAAACAAGGACCACCCTCTGAAATACTAGAGAGATCACTATCTTAATTGTATCTAACAACCAAAAAAAATCTTTTTTACTTATTTGGTGAATAAACTTGGAGTCCATAAGATCAAATCCAATGATGTGTGAAATTATTTCCCAGGTCTGAGTTCCCCGGTTAATATTTGTTCCCAGTTATGCGATTTTGACGGAAGTTATTTCTTGTGATGGTTGGCATGCAAATTAAGGTTTTGTTCTCTATCTCTGCTCGAGTATTGTTTCATGCTTATCTACTAGGTTCAATAATGAAATAAATTTATTAGTCACCAAATTCATTTCTTCCTTAATTGTTCTGTTGGGAAAATAGAATTTGAGTTTGATTTTTCACAAACTGCTAATCGAAAGATTGCTTCTAGAAACGTTCATGTTATGGTGTTGCCATTAAATATCACAAAACACTTCTTGTTGTTGAATGGTGCTTGTGGTTCTATTTTTTACGATCATGGGACCAATATGCTATGTTATACACTGTACTTTCGAGTTTATAATGACTTAACCGGTATATATCCTGTGCTATACACTAAACAGATGTTAACTGTCTTGTAAGTTTCAACTTTCAAGCCCCATTTTTGGCCCTGTATGTATGTATTTTTGACGCTACCACCATTATTGTAGGATTCTTAATTAAGATTGTCAGTGTGGGGATCACATGATGACAATTTGAGAGGCAAAAGCAGATAAATTTATACATGGTAAGAAAGTACTAAATTCCTTTAGTTTGAAACTATACTACAGTATGTCTAAGAGGGTTAAATGTTGGAATCAAACATTTCTGATTAGCACAAATACCTGTGCAATTGCTCTGTAATAACATCAACAGAAGGTGTAGTGAAAGGAGTAGCATATGTTGTTTTTCCTCCAAGTGCAATTCCTTTACCAAGAGCAGCTTCCAGTAACTGGCCAGGAGTTTGACGGGTCGGAAAAGCATGTGGATTTATAATAAAATGCAAAGAAATAATTTTGAATTATATACATTCACAAATTATTTGGAAAGGCCGAGTTAAATCACATTCCAAATAATTATACGACGATTGGAAGTCGAAGATTTGAAGTCGGTGATTGAAGACCGGTGATCTTCACATCGAATGGATGAGTTACTACTGACGCCCATGATGGGAGTAGCTACCTTGAAGGGGTTACAGTGGTAGTCGTCCGAACGTATTATTGATTGTTCAGATATGCGAGGTATAAGGTGCCTCCAGTTTCGTTCAGGCCCAGAGCAAACTTATAAATGGATGCGTGTCTGACATTGGATTTCGTTCCATGTAAATTGATTTCTATCAATATATATCTGTTTGGTGGTGGGAGAATTTATTCTCTTGCTTAACACCCTGGTATATATTTATTGATATCAGTCGCATGGCGTGAATTGTCAATGTGGCACGCCAAGATGTAAAAGATCAAAACTTTTGTTGAAAAGCAGAGTCTTGTGGTTGAAGGTCAAAGCACAGTTTTAAGTAGCATAGCTTTATATAGTGTTACTTCGCGAGCCTCACACCCCGGTATGAACCAGAAACGGGAGTAAGGACTGCATGGAGGACATATGTTTCTTTCTAGCTAGGAGTAGTGTCAGCGACTTACCAGCCTTGACATTTTTACTTATGTGGATGATGGAATGAGGCGCCTCGATTATTTGAGTCCCTAGTGGCTCTATTTACGCCCCCTTAGGGCGGGGAAACGTATTGTTCAGGCATTATTAAAACCCTAACATATTTGTGGACCGGCCCTGAAGATCCAAGGTGCAGTTGCGGCGGAGCCTGAGACATGGGCTAGATTGTCTCGAATTCGGTAAGGACTATCTTTTGCCTTTGTTCATGATGGAAATCCAACTACCAGTACGACACCATGCGGTTTTGACTGTAGAACTAGTATGGCGACATAGTAGGATGGAGTACTATGCCTCTATGATTGATACATTATGATTGAAACTATTTTTGAAACATATATACACTAATATAATAATATCAAATCCGTGTTTACGTATCAAGCATCTTTTGACCATTATAAGGTAAAACTCTATCCTCCGGTTTGTGTTGCATTGTGTGATGGGACTTGAATCTTATAATGGTTTCATTTTTCTATAAAGCATTGCGTTGTCTAACGATTTACTTTATTCATGCACTGGCAATCCAATGGAGTAAACCCATTCCACGTTAGCGGCGTGGTCCTGTGATTAGCCTTATTGTTAAATAGGTTAGGTTAGATTTCTCATACCAGTCCCATGACTGACTCGTAGTTTGTTTCACTTTGCAAACTCGGGTGCCCTCTTTTCCACATGGGCAACCTTGTATTCAGGTATTAGCAGACTCATTCTGGATAGCTATGGAGTTGAAGATGGATACTATCATTTCTATTATGCCGTTCAGACATCACTTAGTATATTATGTTTTTATTCCGCTATAGACATTTTGTATTAAGTGGAAAATTGTATTTTATGCTAAGTACGATCCTATTATGCTGTGTAACTTTGATCACGTATTATTTCCAGTGTAATCTGATGATCACTATCTGTTGTAGTTCCCTATTTCTGTTCTGCTATTATTATTTATATGTTATATTCCATTGATTACCCTTGCTTTTGTACCACAGAAGTTTGGGGTCATCACACTTTCCTTTCTGCTGTTGTTGCTTCCTTTTCTTATTATTACCACCTTGTTGTGGTTTCTGAATTTCCTTGGTTGCACCGACAACATTTGCTTCCTTAGGAAACAAGCTCTCATGACGAACAGCTTTTTCCACAATCTTCTCAAATGGATCGTCGAGATGATCCACCAATGACCTTCCAATATAGGTGTCTAGACCCATAACAAACTTCTCGTTCTTCTGATAGGGTGCATCTATGTATGAACGAGCATATCTGGATAAGGCCTCGAAATCAGAAACATAATCAAGCACAGAACGACCATATTGTTTCAGCTCTACGAATTTCTTGAACAAAGCTAACTTCTAAAAAGTGGAGATAAACTTTGCTTCAAACTTAGCTTAGAATTGCTCCCATGAAATCTCCTCTTCTGGTGTCTCAAGTGTAACTGAATTCCACCACTCCATGGCCTTGCCTTGCAACTGCCTTGACGCAAGCTTTCTCTTATTTGCATCCTCTAACCCTAAGTCTCCAAAAATATGGACACAAGAATCCATCCACCTCTGAACCTCTTCAGCTGGTTCCATTCCTCTGAATGGCTTCCCTCCTAGAGATGTATAATCTTTGCACAGCTTCGCAAAACCCACAACTCTAGGCAACTGAACTCCAATGTCTAGCTACCACTGGAGCGGGCATTCTTCGCACGAATGCCTCAATCATGGCTTCAAACATGGTTGGGTAGCCTGGTTTACCGCCATTTCCCCTCCAGTGCCAGCTCCCCTAGCAGCGTGTCTTGATGGTCGTCTACTCATTCTAAATCTGCAATTTAGAATAATTAGCCACTTCCAAGAAAAACTGCTAAAGGAATACAACTGCTACTATTATATATGCTAATATATAGTAAGCATCCAACTGAAATCTACAAGTACGTCTCTCATACGTAATTACGTCTTCGAACTTTGGCTAAAATCATTAACCAGAGCTCTGATACCAAATGTGACGACTGCCCAGAGCCCCTGCACTATACAAGAGGAATAATGCACTGAAAGGCGTGCCAGGCAGCTGTGGATTATCATCATAGGTAAATAAGAACATCGGAACTTGTCGTAGGACTCACAGCGTAAGGATAAAATATAATAGAACATATACAACAGGTAGAAATAGCGGAGCATCATATAACAAACTTTTGAAAACTTTTACAGCATCCGGAAAGGTTATCCATACATCATAGGAATATCAAAGTCTGTACGTGAAGCCTAACTACAACACTCAGAGATCAACTCAAATAGTGGAAATAGAAATCCTAGATAGTATAAAACTGATATGTAAGCCTCCGGCTCGCCTCTGAACTGCAACATCGTCCTCACTAAGCTATCACCTGTCACCTAGTCTGCCCATCCATAATAAGATGAACAACCCAAAGAAATAAGAGGGAAACATAAAACCTTGAGTCAGACAACAGTCTTAGTGAGCGATAAAATATCTAACAAACATCAACAATGAATTATATGAGAATGGATAGATAATCAAACTAATCTACCCACAACACCAGGGATGAACTCAACCCTGTCTTCCCTACATCGGACAGTGACAGCCTTTACATCAAACAATTCAACCATTCATCCATGAAAACCAGAACACCCATTCAATCATGGTAAAGCATCCATGACATCCGAATTGTATATCTCATGCGAACCACCCAAATCGAATTCAACATCCCTCAAACACAAGCCCCAGAGGCCTAAACTAATATCAGACAAGCACCCAAGGAATATCTCCTTCGGCGTTGGACAATCTACATGAGACGGTTCAAATAAAGAAACTAATCAACCATGACGGACTCTAGCTATCATCGCCAATCCGGCTTCGAAACCATCATTAATCTTATGACAGCCAACCTTTCCATATGTCAAGGGCTAATGGTAACCCCAGTTCTAGCATAAACTCCATACCTTTCAACGATACGTATGCATATCCAACCTTGACAACTAGGCCTTTCATCGATACCCAGGGTACTCGACCTACAACTAGTCTTTTAGGTGCCCCTATAGTACCCCTTGTTTTGAGCCTGCTAGAACTTACGACAACAATAATCTCTCGGCCTTCGCATCTCTAGTTATTCAACCCGATGACTTTTCATAGCTCAAGAAACCTTCTCGAGCAATCCATTATCCACCAACTCACAACCTTTGAGTTGTCACCTCATTCGTTATTCTACGTCGATCAACGAACACATTCCAACACTTCGAACCTTCCAAACTAAATTCACTTCGAAGTCACAACACCACTGCGTTGCGGCACGGGTTCAAGCACTTCTTCTCGAAATAAAAAAAACGTTTTTTGTTCAAATTTGGGTCGTGCCCGAAAAATACATTTTTTTAGAAATAATCCTGTGCGACCGACCTATCCTCTTGGAGCACTGGCCGACCATTCTTTAGAATGTTAATCGTTCGCCCACCCTGGAGCACTGACTGATAAGTCCCCTGTCCGCACCCACCGATCAGTCCTCTGACTGCTCCCACCATCAGTGCTCTGACTGCACCCACAGATCGGTCCTCTGACTGCACCCACCGATTGGATCTTTGACTACACCCACCAATCGGTACTCTGACTGCACCCACCGATCAGTGCTCTGACTGCACCCACCGATCGGTGCTCTGACTGCACCCAAGCCACTCCATAACCGGTTCGACCACTTCTGACCGATCAGTCCACTGTACATCCCCAATCCAACTCCAATTTCGACCAAAACTCCGCCACTCGACACAATTGACGAAATGTACTCTTCTAATTCATCCAACACAACCATAAGCATGTCAAGAAATCACCAATAACATGAATATGATGATTATCACTAAAGTTATGCAAATTTCACCAAAATGATAAATGAACATGTGAACAAAACGATGGATCTAACTTGCATAAACATACGAAATAACATAGGAATTACCGGTTTAAACTTGCTAAATTAGATCCTATGGTGATTCATATAAAAATGAACTTACCAAGGTGTAGATCTATGAGAAAACACTTGAATTTGATGAAAAATATGATCAAACGATCATATACTTGATTGAATCCGTGTGAGAGATGCATATCACTCACCAAATCTCCAAATCAAAGCAAAAATGGTGAAATTAGATTCTGAACAGCAAAGAACTTGATCCAAATCCTTCGATTCGATGAAATCTCACTTGAAATGGTGTAGATCTAGCCTTAAATGGTGTAGATCTTCCATTCTCCAAGCTTTAATGGTGGAAAGACGGAGAAATGGAGGAACGGAGGATCCTTGGCTCTTCCAAATGAGAGAACGGGGAAAGTAAACTGTTTCTCATACCTCCCACCCCCCCCCCCCCCCATTTATAGCCTTCCACCAGCCCACTAATGGACCAATCCAAATCAGCCCATTATGGCTTTTGTAAACCTGGACAACCAACTGTTAAACCTTAAAATAGCGATTCTTCCCAAACTACTGAGCCAAATCTTTAATGTAACCACTCTACGGATAGGCAATCATCATTTCCTTTCCAATGGCATAGGTCTCAACACCTGATTCGACCTGAGTCAAAAGTTATGCCTATTACAAGACTGACATGGGAAAAATGGTCACAAACAAAATTGGTAAAAATTATGGATATGTCTCACATCCCTATAAGCAACATATTAAAATATGAGAATGATCCAACCCTCAGGGAATAAAATAAAAATATTTTACGACCCCCGATACGTAAAATGTGAGCTGTTACAGGTTTACTCATTAGAGATAAGGTCAGTATTACCCTAGAATGAGTTGAGTGTATATATATATATATATATATATATATATATATATATATATAAGAGAGTATTTGTAAGTCGATATAAAAAATTGTTTTAGACTATGTTGGCTTGTCTGTTGAGTGGCTTATGAATTCGGGTCGAATCATGGGACGCCACAACGTCGATTAGAGTTTTTAAACACTTGAGTAGAGAAATTCGACATAATATTGTTTTAAAGTGGATAAATGAAAGAATTTTACCCAAAATTATATTTTGATATGAAAGGAATATTTTTTTTAGAAATTATTACAATATATAGATGTGTTGGTTGTTATTATAATCAAATGAGATTATAAAATTGAAATGGTTATATATATAACCAAACAGAACTTGTATAAGAAAGAATCATACAAATGAGGTGAATTAAAGTTGAATTCGAACCAGAATTAAAAATTTAATCCCTGGAAGTTAGAAAAATATTTTCTAAAGTATATTAAAATAATATAGCTTTATTTTGGAATGATTTTAAATAAAAATCATTTTGAATGGATTTTGGAAGTAATAAAGCAATGAACTCACTTCAATCACTGGAAAATAATCCTGATGATGATCCGGACATCATCAGTATTCATTTTCGAGTTTCTAAGTGATCGATCGCTACCATGGTGAGATTTCCAATGGAAATTTATTTTAGAAATGTTCCGAATTTGTAATGGTTATAAATATATCTATGTGATTTCAAACGAGTTTGAAATAAAAACCCGGGAATTTGAATTCTGGAATTTAACTTAAGCAAGTTAAATGGATTGAAATGAATAAGTTGATTTGGAATTAATTTGAAGTGGGAAAATATGCGTGGTATAAATTCAATATGAGTGAAAAGTAAATAGAACGCAAGTAAATGGGTAAGAAATACACTTGGAGTTAAATTAAATGGTATATAATCTGATTGTAATAAGTAATCGAGTGTTGAAAACTTGTGGCTATGGACAAATGCATGTTTTGGTTGAAATTTATATGTTTTGGACTTGTTATTAAACAAAATATACTTAATTGCATATACTTGAAACTTATGGGTTTAAATTGAGTTAGTACATTTACATGAAGCTATCTGGCTCGATTTTGGATATGTAGATTGCTTATTCGCTAAGCGAATGCACGTAATAATGCTTATATAAGGTACGCCTACACAAAATTATCAAATCAGGATATATGAACTGTTTTCCAACCATAGGGGTCGATGTATACTTTTTCATCTCTTTTGGTACATTGCAAAAGCTCCTCCGTATAGGGGAGGCTCTGCCAAAAAAATTCCAAAATTAATGGATTTAGAATATTTTTTCAAAAGTTTTAAAAATTTTGTTAAGATAAAAGAGATGATTTTCAAATTGAATTCAATTTGAAGGTTTTTTAATAGGAAATAGGAAATTAAATATTTCCATGAAAACTTAAAGTTGCATGGGACTTGAGTTATAGAATATGAAATACTAAGTTATAACAAAGTGGGCTTTTGAAAAGTTACGAGTTTGTAGCATTTCTTTTGCCTTACTAATTTCGGGGACGAAATTCTTTTAAGGGGGAAGGAATGTAACATCCCAGAGTTTTAGTCATTTAATATTGAACATTTAAATTAGTTTTAAATGTTGATTTGGAATAATAAATTAATTTTTATATATAAATTATCGATTTAATAATCGATATACGATTCAATGTCGAATATATCGAATTATCATATATGGAAACAACAAACAATTGAATTCAGAGTTAACAATCGATTAATATAAATTTTATATTGAATTAGAACGATAATAATAATTTATTATCGATGAATTGATTGGTTTGAATTTAAATTATATTTTAATCATTTTTAATTGATATCTTTTCCATATGGTCAAACTAGGCTTCAAAACCTGTTCCAATGTGTTGAGAATAGTGGTACAACCCAGGGAACGTTGGTTGTTGCGTTTCGATTAGAGTTCGGAGCCGCGAAATATATTATTGCAAAAAATAAAATGGATAAGAACAAAATCAAATCAAAATTAAATATGTTTGTACGCAAGCCGACATTCATTAAAAACTAGTGTATGTATTGTTCCTTCTTCTCCTTTATAAATCGCGTTCTTCCTTTTACCATTTTCATTCCTTCAGCAAAAATAAATCGAAGAAAAACCGCAAGCTTCAGGAAACAAAGCCGCTCCATTTTAAACTCCTTCCTCTTTTAGATTATAGGCTCTTCCTTAAATCAAAATCGCGATTTCTTCTTTTCTTCCTTCAGAATGATTCGAAATCAAAAAAAAAAATTGGCGATCAAACTTCGATGGAAAAAGGTAGTGGCATTCGAGGTGAAGATGGGTAATCGCACAAGCATCGTGGGTGTAACAACCTGAAACTTCGAGAAGTAAATTGTTAAATATCGAGGTTATTTAAATCTTGGATTTGATGTTATAAAAATGGTTTTATAACCTTGATTAAATCCCTATATAAATAATAATTAATGAGAAGAAAACATGTTGTTGAATGTTTTGATTAAAAAGTTAAGTAGTTCGAAGAAATATCGATAATGTGACCGAAAATAGTTTTGTCGAAAAATGATATTTTACTTGTTAAAGTTGTTAGAACATCATGTGTATGTAGTAAAAATAGATGAACACATATATGTATGTGCATAGCACATAAATAAAATACAAATGATATATGTATATATACTCTAGAATATGAAAAATGGCTTAAAATGATAGGGACACCTGTCATCAAATGAACGTATACATGTCTTAAGATTAAATAATATAAAGACACATAAATACATTAGGTATCTATGTGTAGAAACATCTAAAGACACCTAGGAAGGAATATGTCTACATCCTAAAGCTTGCATGAAGATAAGGTGGACAAGTTGTAAAGACCCGGAAAATCTGAACCAATTTAAAAAAATTAAATTGGCTATTTTGGTGGATTTTAAATATTTAAAATAAATATTTTAAATAATAATGACGAAAAGTAAGTTTGAATCGACGTTTGAAAATAAATATAATTAATTCTAATTATAAACAAGGCCTGAAATGGCGCGGTAGTTTCAAAATTTGAATTCAAACTTTGATTGACTATACCGGGTGCAAAACAAAACGGATTTGAGTGAAACCAAAAATATTTAAATTTATTAGTGAATACCTTTCTAAGAATCTGAAAAATCGAAGTTTCATAGCGGGAAGCAAAAGTTATGGCTAAATGAATTTTCAAAAAGGTCGCTATAGATTTTATATATTGCCCGTGAAAATGGCCATTTTGCAAACGACCTCGGAATTCGATGAAACCACTTTTGTTGGATCCAGGATGTTAAATTATTTCTAGGTTTCAAATTTCATAATTTTTGAAGCTAGTATGTGAGCGTGGCAAAGGAAAATGTGTTTGGTCGATTTCTATTAAATTGGATCAACCAGAAAACAACCATTTTTCAAACGGTCTCAGAATTCGACGAAACTAGTTTTGCTGGGACTGTATCGTCAAAACATAGCTAGATTTATTTTTCGGGAATTTTTAGAATCAGTATGTGGCCCCAGCAAATTGAAATGTACGTTCAAAATAAATATGGAATGTTTTATATTTTAATTTGAAGAAAAACTGACTGAAACAGTCGAATGGGCCTACGAAACATATCCCATTATGTTCGGAATGGGGGTATTTAGCTACGGACGACAGTCATTGGGTTTGGATTGGAGGTCGTGTTAGAGAACCCTCTTTTAAAAGCTCCCGGCCAATAAAAATTTTATAAAAAAAAGAAAGTTTCTCTCTCCTAGCAACCCGATCGAAGGCGGAAAACCGCTCCTCCTTTCCCTTTCATTTTCTGATCAATCCACGCATCAAAATCAAACACTCCTAGCCCTTCAAGGTGGCGCAAGCCGATCGTCGTATAGTTGCACGAATTGAGAGAAAAGATCAGACATAGTTTTGAACAAATCAGATTGGTAACGGCTGAAACTATTTTAAACTATTTAATAGCAGTTTAAAGCGCTACGGTTTTTGATTTCACTGTAAAAATCATATCTTTTCGTTTGTTGACGAAATTCAGTGAAACAAGAGACAGTGGACTCGTGTGGACGTCTTCTACATTCTAGAAGAGACCGCATATTTTTCTAAGCCTTCTGCTATTTTTGGTGGAGTGGAACCCAATGTGATATTTCTGAATTATAAACGATATGGAAAACGATGACGTATAAATTATATAGTCGATGTATGAGTTATATAAGCGTTGTACACCACATGTATAAGCATTGTATAAATTGTACGGTCGATGTATAAGTTATATATATGCGTTGTAAAAATTATATATGTGTTGAATAGAAGTGAAATTTACTTATATATATATATATATATATGTATGTATACACGCCCCTCGTCCACAAACCATGGACGATATTTATTGGTAGTGATTGGTGTGAAAATTGGTTGATAGCGAATGGTTTAAATTGATTGTTTGTGGTTGAAATTGATTGATTGTGGTTGAAAAATACCCGTTTGTGGGTGAGAATTATTTGGTTGAAACCACATAGGATTAGTTTGTGGAAATGAAAAAAATATACATGCCGCCTGCATGCGAACTAGATGCATGGAATCCCTATTGTCAAAAGCTGCGAGGCTTTAAGGTAGAGCGAGGAGCCGTACTAGGGACAGTCCCAGTTTTAACTACCCTGTCGTTATGCTGCCGAAATTTTGAATAATATTCATGTGTTAGAATTATTTTCATATGTTGAAACTATATTCGTGTGTTGAATAGAAATTCATGTGTTGAATAGAAATTCATTCGTTGAATAGAAATTCATGTGTTGAACGGTATTCGTGTTTTAAATAAATTGTTTTAAGAATAAAAATCACATTTTTATTTTATATGTACGAACTATAGGAAACATTCACGTGTTGAATAGAAATTCATTCGTTGAATAGAAATTCATGTATTCAATGGTATTCGTGTTTGAAATAAATTGTTTTATAATAAAAATCATATTTTTATCATCTATATAAACTATATAAAATATTCGTGTTTTTAAATAAATTGTTTTATAATAAAAATCATATTTTTACCATCTATATGAACTATATAAAATATTCGTGTTTTGAAATAAATTGTTTACAATAAAAATCACATTTTTATTATATACATGAATTGTTAAAAATAGTGAAGTGTCGAAATAAATGTCTGTTGGATAAAAATATCATTTTCATCAATTATATGGAAAGAATATGATTTTGAAATCGAAGAATCGATTATATATAAATATATATAATTAAAATATATCGAATAACGAAGCTGCAGTTCGTGTTTTGAAACCGTGATTTCTAACGATTAGTGCGGGAGATCCGGCCATTGGATTTACCTGAAACCGAAACCGTTGGGTTCGCCTTGGAAATATCTTTCCAACGACACCAACTTTGTAAAGATCTAATGGTTGGATTGTCTGGAATGTTTAATTCAAATCTGAAGAAAAACAGCGCCAGAATCGATTATATTTTTATATATATAAAAATATAATTAAATTAAATTGAATAACGACGCTGTAGTTCGTATTTTGAAATCGAAACTTCAAACTAGTGTACCGGGAGATCCGACCGTCGGATTTTCCCAAAACTGGAACCGTTGGATTCGTTTTGAAAAGATCTTTCTAATGATATAAAATTTGTGAAGATCCAACTGTTAGATTTTACAGATATGTGTAAATCAAATCTAAAGAAAAACAGCGCCACGGCCGCGTTATGGCCTGAAGCGTCGTTTGAATAAATTGGCTATAAATAAATAAATAAAAATAGCGATAAATCATTATAAACAATATGGAATGTGAAATTTAGAAACTAACTGAAGGTTAGCTAAGTCGAATGGTTTCCTGGGTTTTGATCTGATGTTGGTTTCGGCCTTCGGGGTTGATATTTGGGGAATCGTTCTCTCACTGATTTACGGTTAGTGACTGATGAATTAAAATGAGGCATATGTTGTGTTCATGTAGCACTTTTGTTATATACGCGAGTTGCTCAGAAAGATCGGGTTTATCCCATTATAAATAACTGAATCGACGATAAGAACTTGAAGATGAATATGGTGGTTGAAGACCTGAGATCTTCACCTCGGATGGATGGTAACTGATGTGCCTCCGGTTTCGTTCAGACCCAGAACAGACTTGCAAATGGACTGTGTGTCTGACATTGGAATTCATTCTGTGTGATTGACCGCCATCTGTTGCATGGTGTGAATCGCCTATGTGGCATGCTAAGATGCAGTGATCAGGGCTTCTGTTGAAAAGAAAAGTCTTGTGGTTGATTATCAAAGCACCGCCTGTGTGGCGTAGCTTTATGTATAACGTGAATTCGCGAGCCTCACAACCCAGTATGAACTAGAAACGAGAGAGGACCTCAGAGAGGGCATGCGTTTCCTTCTATCTAGAGGTGGTGTCAATGCTTGAACTGGCTGACATTTATATTAGTTTCACCTATGTGGTTGTTGTTGTGGCGAGGCGCCTCGGATATATCGGTCGATCCGGGACCAATGGAGTCATTTGTTGGCTCATTTACGCCCCAAAGGGCGGGGAAACATAGTGTTCAGGCATAATAATCCACATCGGTGGACCGACCCTGACAATCCAAGGCTTGCCTGAGACTCGGGCTAGACAGTCTCGAGTTCGGTAAGGACTATGTTTTGCCTTGGTTCATGATGGAAATCCAATTTCCAAATACGACACAGTGCGGTTTTGATTGTATATCTATATATGGCGAGATAGTGGTATGGGGCATTAATGCCGTCTATGATTGATACTTATGATTTGAAATTGTTTTTGAAACATATAAATACTAGTAATAATATCAAATGCTTTTGTTTTATTCGTATCAAGCATATTTTGGCCGTTATAAGGTAAAAACTCTATCCTCCAGTTTGCGTTGCATTATGTGATGGGAACTGAGTCTTATAATGGCTTCATTTTTATAAAAATCATTGCGTTATTTAAAAGAATTACTTGTTTTAAAGCACTGGCAATCCAATGGAGTAAACCCGTTCCGCGAAAGTGGCGTGGTCCAGTGATTAGCCATATTATAAAGGTGTTAAGTAGATTTCTCATACCAGTCCCATGACTGACTCGTAGTTTGTTTCACTTGCAAACTCGGGTGCCCCTTTTTCTACACGGGCAGCCTTGTCTTCAGGTTTTAGCAGGCTCTTTCTAGATAGATGGAGCTGAAGATGGATTCTATCATTTATCTCTTTTTATGCTGTTCAGCTCCTATTGTACATATTATGTTTGTTTTCCGCTGTAGAAATTTATGTATAGTTGAACTGTATTTGTACTAAGTATGATCATGTATACTGCGTAGCTCTGATGATTATGTTTATCCAGTGTATTATTTGTACATTATCTGGTGTATTTATTAATTCTGTTCTGCTAATATCTGTTTATGTGTTATATTCCAAAGATTACCCTTAACACCGCCGTACGGGGTTTTTGGGTCGTCACACAAGTGTCCAAAATCAAACTACCAAATTAGCCTTAAAAATGCTATATAAAGGGTGGAAATGTTCACTTCTTTTCATGCATTCACAAAACAAAAACAAGATAAGATAAAGAGGAGAAGTTTACGAGAAGCCAAGAGAACAAACAACAAGTTCAAATTATAATTCTATGGTGAGAAGAACTACTTCAGAACATGTATTTATTTCATATTTTGAAGAAAAGTTGTGAAATTTAAGGACGAATAATTGGTCTTGAACCCCTGAAAATGACGTTCGGTATTTTGACCATAACTTCCTCAATTCTTGATTAAATTTTGATTTCTTAATCAATATGGAAAGCTAACTCAAAGGCCTACAACTTTCATTTGGGCCACTTTTTATAATTTGATCGTTTGCGTACATGAAAACTAGATGCAAAGTCAGATAAAAATCTGCCTAAAATGGACATGTTGAAAATGCCTTGTATTTTTGAATTATTTATGATAAACTGATAAATGATTCTGAGGTTTTCTTTTAATGATAATTAAGTAGACTAAGAAAGTTTTTACTGTAAAATATTTGGAGTCAAAAACTATATTTATCATAGAGAAATAAAATCAAACATTTTGCCAAAAAACTAATCAAAAATCTGAATTTCAGTACTTTTCATAGCTTTTCTGAAACGCTCTCTTTTCTCTGAATTATTTATGAAGCACTGTACCAAGGCTAGAACTTTTCGTAGCATTCCAGAAGCGTTGTCTTGTCTCTGAATTATTTATAAAGCTCTTTTACGAGTCCAGAAGTTTTCACAGCGCGCCAAAAATGCTGTAATATCTGTTTAGAGTCTTATAAACTATACAAAAGTTTTCACAGAGTACCGGAAACGCTGTAATAGCTGTTTCGATTCTAAAACTATTATAAACTACCCAGAACTTTTCACAGCGCAACAGAAACACTATAATAAATTTTTGAGTATAAAACCATAGTAAACTACTCCAAATCCTCTCAAATTTGGACTTGAGCTTCCTCATTGTATCATTAAACAAACTGTCGAAAGTGGGGATGTTAAATCAAAGTAAAAGAGAGTCAAAACGTGTCAAAAGAGAGAACTAAGTATGTTGATGTGAGTTTTGCGAATTACGATGATTCGAGGAAGACATTTGATTGCTTTGGGGTAATGATAAGTACTATATTATGTTATACATAGATTTTGCATAAAGATAGTAAGGAGTACTGTGGATATACTTATCATCTAAACAATTACTTATTTCTTAAGCTTGTGTTCTTATTTAGTGTTGCACGTGACTTCAACAAACTACATTAACTGCAATCTTTGCTTCAGTAAGCAAACAACATATATGTAACGACCAAGATTTTTAACCATTTAATTTAGTGTTTAATTATTGTTTTAAATGTCGATTTGGATTTTAAATGGTTTGAATTTAATAATTTGGAATATTTTATTTGTTTAAATAATAAAATAATAAAATAATAACTTTATTGTCAAAATAGTTGAAATTTGGCTGAATTTGTAATATTGTGTGATTTGATAATACAAGAAGATTTGTTTAAGTTTATATTTAATTTTTATTAGCGATTTCGTTATTAACCGATATTTGAACATTTAATTTATAATTTTAATTATAAAACGAGTTGCAGCGACGCGGTAGTTCGTAATATTTCATTTTGAACTTTAAATGTTTGTACATGATCCACTATAAGTCGGATTTCTTCGAAATAAGAAAAGTCTGAATCTATTAGATAATATTTTTCTAATGAAGCAGAAAAATCAAGTTTTTATCTTGTAAATTTTGTTTTACGTCCAAATAAAATTTTCAAGTAGTCGATATGGAATTCGTTTATATAATATAATGATTTATTATATAGAAACAAAGGATTTTTAATATATTGAATATCATTTTGGCTCAGGATTCAACCCGGAGTATTTAATTTTAAAAATATGTGAAATTCTGCTCGAGTGTGTCTGATTATAATATTTTAATATTATTATATTGAGGTATTTTGAAATTGATTTATTGTAATTTAAATTGAACCCTTGAAAAGGGACTTTATTCAAATGATCTCCGTTTTCTACGAAAGATATTTTATTAAGACCGCAATAGCTAATTATTGCTAGATTTGAAGTTTCACGCCAATTGGAGTTATTCCGTGAGCGTAGCAAATTTAGTTGTAAATATATCGACCATTTGAACATAAATTAGTGCCGTTTTCACAAACGGACACGATTTTAAATGAAAACAAGTTTCACTGGGACCGTAACGTCAAAACATAGTTGTGTAACGACCCAGATTTTTGGTCGGTAAATTTCAAACATTTAATATCATTTTAAATATTGTGTTGATAATATAAAGAATATATCGAATTATTGTAATTCGAAATATAATTGAAATCGTAGTTAAAAACTGAATCAAAATGATTCAGATGATAAGTAGGAATTTTATTTGATATATACAATACTAAATAATAATTTATTTCAAAGAATTTGTGGTTTTCGAATTTAAATTTATATTATATTAATTTAATATGGTATATATGTTGAAATTAAATTTCAGAATATTTACTGTTGAGTTCAGAATAGGCCTATTACATTGAAATGTTTGTCGGTATGCTAGAATAGCGGTTCGTGATTTCGATTAATGGACCCCGAAATATTTGATTGTGGATAGGATCGAAATCAAATCAGAATCTGTTTAAAATAAAGTGGAAATCTCTTTAAATCAAATCGATATCGTTTTAAAAAGGTAAAAAAAATCTCTTTAAGTCAAATTAAATTAAACTATATTTAAAATAAAAAATCAAATCAAAATTTATGGGGAAATCTTATTAAAAAGAAGAAGCATGATTTTAATGTACTTCTTGTTTCTTCGTTCGTTATAAAAACAACACCCCTTCATTTGTTCAGAACAAAACAAAGCTCCAAATCAACAATTAACTATGGCCACCCCTTTCGAAATCAAACAAAGCTTCATGTTCTGAATTCGCGAGATAGAGGGCGTCGCGTTAATACCCTAAGTTTTAGGTGCGATGCTACTAGGGCTCATCGTGTTTGGCACTGTCGCGACCAAGGTTTGAGCATCGACTTCGATGAGGCACAGCTATGTAACGGTGGTCGGCATCGATGGAGTTTTAGTGCGGAGATCGACTGTCTGAGGAAGAATTTGGGGTTCGATCTGTCGTTCGCTGGAAGAGTTCGATCATGGGTTTCAGAGTGGTGCTAAAGGGGACGTCGGGGTTTAGTTCAACTGTGTTTATTTGGGTCTGTAAACTGGTGATGATGGTGGGGATTTGAGGTGGATGGCCTTTGATTTGTGGAGAGGGTTCGGTAATAGAGGATTAAGATGGAGTTGCAATTTCTAAAAAAAAAAGTGGGTTTTGATAATGAACTGTGATGGTTTGGTGGAGTTGGATTTACTGGTGATGATTAGGAATCAGTTTGTGTCATTGCAGTCTGTGGTAAAGAAAGTGATGGCATGTTAATAGGAGGTATGGCACTAGACAGTAGTAAGTTGTTGGATGTGAGGCATTTCAGTAGAGTTCGGGGGTTACAGTGTTGGTTCGTTGGTGATATTGTTAGGAGGGGTTGCGAATTGAGAGACAATGATGAAGTGATGGGGACAACAACAAGTAATGATGGGTGTATGGAGCTGTTGTTTAAAATATAAGGCAACTATTGGTGACATGTTCAACGAAAAGACAAAGTGATGTAAATTGGTTTTGGGGCTGTTTTGGCAAGCAGTACTTTGGACCCGTCGGGAAGTTGGTCGAGTTATTCGCAAAAACAATAAGGTATACATTTTATATAAATTTAAAATACATAGAAATATTTATTTATTTTATGTTAAGTAAGGTAAATAATAATAACAGTCGTTTAACCGTTAAATTAAAAATTAAATAATCGTAGGTGTGAGGTAAATTTGGTTGAGATGATTCGAGTAAGTTCGTAAGCATATCGATATGGAATTAAACGAGATTTATCTGGATATACTGCAAACGAAATCAAGGTGGGTAAATCTCACTCACAATTTTATATTTAAATTTAAATTTATCGTTAAAAATAAATTTGTTGGTTGCTTTGGTGCATGAATTAATTGTTGAATTATTCTGGTTATTGGATATTTCCCGCAATACTATTAGCGGATCCCCACAGTATCATTAGCGGATGACATTATGCCCACGTACATAAGTGGATCCCTTTTTTATACCGCGATATCCTGCCTTGAAGCAGGATTGGTATTTTTTTGCTGACTAACATCTGTGGATGTAGGGAAAACAAGTTGGAGGGATCCAACTGGATTCCTCAAATTTATTTATTACTGTTTACATAATTATATACGTGCGATGATTGAATTGAGTTGAGGGTTGTTTGTTAGGATGATTAAATATCCCTAAATATTTATATTTAAAACTATCAAAAAGGGATTTTTAGAATTAAAGGGAAATTTTCCTTTCAGAATAGAAATGGAATTTTGAATGGATTAGAAATTATAACTTGTTTTAATAATAAAACAAGTAATCGAATTTTTAAACAATGTTTATGATTAGATAGAAAAATTATCATTGGATAATTTAGAAATGGAAACTCAAGTGTTAATTTGGAAAAGAGAATTTATTTTCCGAAATAGAAACGGGATTTGGAATCGGAAACTTGTTTTAATATTTAAAACAAGAAGTAAAATTTATAAACGATGTTTATAAATAGAAAGGGATAATTATCATGAGATGATTTGGGTATTTAAATTCAATTATAAATTTAAAAAGAGATCTATAACTTGAAATCGTTCCAAAAAGAAACGATGAAATTTATTCCGACATTTGGAATATAAACTGAATTTAGATAAATCCACATGGATTTATGATTTCCACTCGACTTTGTCAAATTTATAGAATACAATTATTTTCAGAAGATACTGGAATTGTATTTAAGGTTTAATATGAAAATAAATTCTATAAATACAAGTTATGGTAATTAAATATTTTCAAATGAAAATAAACTTGAGATTCAAAAGGGAAATCAAATATCCCAAATAGAAATCGAGATTCAATAGTTTATTTAAATGGAAATTGAATCTAATTAAGAAGTAAATTTATAAACAACATTTATATAGGTGATGAAGAAATTTTCATCGGGCAATTTGGAAATAAATTTCCAGATGAAAGAAATGGAATCAAAGGTGAGATCTAAATCAAGTTTTGGTATCACAAGCTTTAATCCATCTCCAGATAAGAACATCGTCGATCAAGGTCTGAGAGGTAATTAAAATACCCCAACTCAAACGACTTCACTATTATCAAGAGATGATATTGGTTTGTAATGGTAAACAATGTTGAAAATTGATCATGTCCATAAAATAAAGATATAATTGAAACTCGATTATATCGAATCTTTATAAAATCATTTATGGAAATTGAAATTCAATAAAATTTGAGTTATGAATAATTTATAACCAAGTTATAAAGTTTGAAGGGAATAATCAACGATTTTGAAAAAAATTGAGATATTTAAGTTAGATTTGGAAAAAAATTATTTAATTTACATTTAAATAGTAGAGAATGAAGTTGGAATCTATTTATAAACGAGGTTCTAAAGTTTATAATTAAAACGAGCTCGCCGCGGCGCGGTAGTTCATAAGTTCACGATTTGAACTTTAATTGAGTATACAGAACTCGATATAAGTCGGAATTTAATGAAACAAGGAACGGCCGGACCGATTGAACAATAGTTTTCAAATGGAAAAGGAAAATAGTGATTTCGTTTTATAGATTTTGAGTTATATCAAAATCAAAATTTCAGAAAAACAGCGCTGTAGTTATTTATTAACCCTAACGACTTATTAAGTAAAATAAAAGGATTTATAGTGAATAAAAATCCGAATATTTTTAATAAAATCTAGATTTTAGTTATCAAACCTATACGAACTCAGGCAGAGTAAATAAAGTGATTTTTGATAAAAAGATCATGTTTTTAATTATCAAATGAAGTGAACTAATTTCGAAGGGAATTAGCTAATGGAGTTATGGGCCGAACTTAACTTCATTAAGCAAGTTGAATTCGTTAATTCAAATTAAGAATTTGAGTATGAAACGTGGACTTGAATTGGGAAACGAGCAAGGGATTTGAGTTTGATTTATGGATAAGCGAATACAAATATCTTTGAACGTGATATGTTCAAACTTAAAAGTAAATGAAATCAAGAAGCTAATTAGAAGCATAGTTAGTTAACGGAATTTTGGAAATGAAGTGGACTTTGTGAAAGTGAATAAGTTTTGAGAATATAAATATAAAACTCGAGTTAGGAATGTCATGCAACTTGTAAGTGAACTAAAATATATTTGAATATGATGTATTCAAATCAAAGTGCATTAAGCAAAAAAACTAATAAAAATGGTGGTTGGCGAATTTTGTTAAAATGGATTGGATTGATTGAAATAAAAGAGGAAAAGGCATATATATGCTAAACAGGTATGAGATGAAGAATATGAAGAGAATGAAGGTTATAATTTAAGTGCCCGGCAAAAAGGTACATGTTTAAATTTCCATATGAGGTTTTATGCGCCGAATCGGCAAGCTGCTTGGCTTTTTTTTATTTTATTTTTGAATGGAAAGGGCCTAGAGAGGCGAGTTGAGGTTTGAATTATTTGCCGGTACAAAGGAGGTTATGGCGAATTTTTCCGGAAATTTGAGGAGTTAGAATATTTTTAAGAAATTTTGATAATAGAAATCGATATAACAAAATATATAGAATTCGCTAAGAGAATGAATTAAAAATGAAATATTAGAAAGGGCCAGTGATTTTGAAATTGTTTTGATGTATGTTTATTTATTTTCTTTGACAGTTAAAACACCGGCTATCAAAGATTGTTGACCATCGTTGTCAATACGGAGAGATCGGTTGGATTTAATATCTGAAAACCACTCTGTATAGGCATAGGCGTTTCGAATTAGATTATGCTTAAGATAATCAAAGACTTAGTGAAATTCAAAGAGATGATATGTTTGTCAAGTACCAGGACAACTATTATGGATGAATGTCTGACAGAGTATTCCTAACGGTCACATAAGACGATCTTTTCAAGGTATTACGTCTGGTGGCAGAGAAATTCGTTTCTCTTAGCTTTTATACCCGTGATATCTTTGAGAAGATTAACTAGTGATTCGACGGGTTTGACTATGTGGCATTCAAAGTGTATGGTGGCCAGATAGACGTAGCCTCAAGCCTCACAACCACGAAATGAAAAACACCGGGCAGGCAGCATGTCTATGTGGGTCGCTCCCATTAGGGTGTATAATCACCTATCTAGGGAAATTCCTTTTACTTCTTTAATCTATTTCGATGCTGTCCCTTTTTGGGAAACGGTGGTTTGAGCCCAACCGTTGGTGATATACATTCATACACTCAAGTGAAATGAGTGGTCGGTCATGTGTGGGCCGAGTTGCAAGACGTTCTTGTCGAACCCAGGTGTATTCGCCTCTACAGATACACTATTGGAAGGTGGTCCCATACCTTGTCATAGTTGGAATCCAATCTCCAATAAGCGCCTTGCGGTTTTTAATTTTATATATATATGTAGAGCGTGGGATGCAAGCGTTCTACTATTTGGTTATTTATTTGATTAGACATTATTATAATATCGCTGGATTTTGATATCAAAAATGGTTTGGGTTATAGTAAGGTGAAAACCGTCCGTGTTTATGTGTGGATTGGTCTTACTATTATCCTTTTCTTTCAAAAGATTTTTGAAATTAAACCATATGGTTGGAGTTTACTAACACCAATCCCATGACTGACCCGGAGTTTGTTTTGTTTTGTTTTTCCCAAACTCTTGGATGCCCAAATTTGTACGGGAAGTCAAGTGTTTCAGGCTTTTACAGATACACTTAAAGGAGCTGGAAGCAGGAGGCTTCACTGCTAGTTATTTTAGAGTTATTTCCGCTGTATCAAATATTGTATTGTGCTCTGATGATGTATGTATATATGGTACAATATTTTGTATTCAAAGTTATATTAATAATATATTTTATCCGTTCCGGTGTGAGGTTCTATATTGTTATTTCTATTCTTCTTCTATCTTTTCTATTTTCTTCAACCCTAATGACTCGTATTTCGGTATTATTTGAGTTGGACGTGTGTTGTATTAGTCAGCTCAGACAGTACGGATTTGCGGGCCATTACAGTTGGTATCAGAGCTTAGGTTTAGCGAACACCTAGGCTTTGGTGGGGGTTTTCTCATTAGAGATAGGGTCAGTAGTACCCTAGAATGAGTTGAGTGTGTGTGTGTGTGTGTATATATATATATACGAGAGTGTGTATTTGTAAGTTGATATAAAAATTGGTTTATATTGTGTTGGCTTGTCTGTTGAGTGGTTTATGAATTCTGATCGAATCGTGGGACGTCACGACGTCGATAGGAGTTTCTAAACACTTGAATAGAAGAATTGACATAATATTGTTTTAAAGTGGGTAAATGAAATAATTTTACCCAAAATTTATTTTGATTTAAAGACAAATAATTTTCGAGAATTATTTATATATGGATGTGTTGGTTGTTATTTTTATAATCAAATGAGATTATAAAATTAAAATGGTTATATATAACCAAATAGAAATTATATATGAATAATATACAAATGTGATCAACTAAAATTGAATTCAAACTGTAAATTGGAATTTAAATCCAGGAAGGTTGGAAAATATTTTTTTCAAAGTATATTAGAATAATATAGCATTATTTTGGGAAGGATTTTGGATAAAAATCGTTTTGAATGGATTTTGAAAGTGATAAAGCACCGAACTCACTTCAGTGGCCGGAAAATAATTCTGATGATGTCTGCAACACCATCAGTGTTCATTTTCGAGTTTCTAAGTGACTGATTGCTACTTAGAAAAGTTTCTGATGGAAATTTGTTTGAAAGAAAACAAGTTATGAGAAAAAAATTCAAATGTTTTGAATTTAAAATAGAAATAAATATATGTATTTATATATATTTATTTATGTGACTTAGGAAGGACTTGAAATAAAATCTGGGGATTTGAATTCTGGAATTTAACTTATACAAGTTAAATGGATCGAAGTAAATAAATGGAAACCAAAAGTTTTGGTAGAACTAAAAGTTGTAGAAATCTGTAGATTTGAGTTCAACATAAATGAGTTATGAAAAGATAATGGTTTTAAAGCATTTTTCCTACCTTACTAATTTCGAGGACGAAATTCTTTTAAGGGAGGAAGAATGTAACGACCCAGATTTTTGGTCGGTAAATTTCAAACATTTAATATCGTTTTAAATATTGTGTTGATATTATAAAGAATATATCGAATTATTGTAATTCGAAATACATTTGAAATCGTAGTTAAAAACTGAATCAAAATGATTCAGATGATAAGTAGGAATTTTATTTGATATATACGATAATAAATAATAATTTATTTCAAAGAATTTGTGGTTTTCGAATTTAAATTTATATTATATTAATTTAATATGGTATATATGTTGAAATTAAATTTCAGAATATTTACTGTTGAGTTCAGAATAGGGTTATTACATTGAAATGTCGGTCTGTACGCTAGAATAACGGTTCGTGATTTCAATTAACGGACCCCAAAATATTTGATTGTGGATAGGATCGAAATCAAATCAGAATCTGTTTAAAATAAAGTGAAAATCTCTTTAAATCAAATCGATATCGTTTTAAAAAGGTAAAAAAATTTCTTTAAGTCAAATTAAATTAAACTATATTTAAAATCAAAAATCAAATCTGGGAAAATCTTTTTAAAAAGAAGAAGCACGATTTTATTGTACTTCTTTTTTCTTCCTTCATTATAAAAACAACACCCCTTCATTTGTTCAGAACAAAACAAAGCTCCAAATCAACAATTAACTATGGCCACCCCTTTCGAAATCAAACAAAGCTTCATGTCTTGAATTCGCGAGATGGAGGGTGTCGCGTTAATACCCTAAGTTTTAGGTGCGATTCTACTAGGGCTCATCGTGTTTGGCACTGTCGCGACCAAGGTTTGAGCATCGACTTCGTTGAGGCACAGCTATGTAACGGAGGTCGGCATCGATGGAGTTTTAGGGTGGAGATCGACTGTCTGAGGAATAATTTGGGGTTCGATCTGTCGTTCGCTGGAAGAGTTTGGTCATGGGTTTCAGAGTGGTGCTAAAGGGGACATCTAGGTTTAGTTCAACTGTGTTTATTCGGGTCTATAAACTAGTGACGATGGTGCGGATTTGAGGTGGTTGTCCTTTGATTTATGGAGAGGGTTCGGCAGTAGAGGATTAAGATGGAGTTGCAATTTCCGGAAAAAAAGTGGGTTTTGATAAGTAACTGTGATGGTTTGGTGGAGTTGGATTTACTGGTGACGATTGGGAATCAGTTTGTGTCATTGCAGTCTGTGGTGAAGAAAGTGATGGCATGTTAATAGGAGGTATGGCACTAGACAGTAGTAAGTAGTTGGATGTGAGGCATTTCAGTAGAGTTCGAGGGTTACAGTGTTGGTTCATTGGTGATATTGTTAGGAGGGGCTACGAGTTGAGAGACAATGATGAAGTGATGGGGACAACAGCAAGTAATGATGGGTGTATGAAGCTGTGTTTGAAAATGTAAAGCAACTATCGGTGACATGTTCGACGAAAAGACAATGTGATGTAAATTGGTTTTGGGGCTGTTTTGGCAAGCAGTACTTTGGAGCCGTCGGGAAGTTGGTCGAGTTATTCGCAAAAAAATAAGTTATACATTTTATATAAATTTAAAATACATAGAAATATTTATATATTTTATGTTAAGTAAGGTAAATTATAATAACAGTCGTTTAACCGTTAAATTAAAAATTAAATAATCGTATGTGTGAGGTAAATTTGGTTGAGATGATTCGAGTAAGCTCGTAAGCATATCGATATGGAATTAAACGAGATTTATCTGAATATTCTGCAAACGAAATCAATGTGAGTAAATCTCACTCACAGTTTTATATTTAAATTTATTTTTATCGTTAAAAATAAATTTATTGGTTGCTTGGGTGCATGAATGAATTGTTGAATTATTGTGGTTATTAGATATTTCCTGCAATGCTATTAGCGGATGCCCGCAGTATCATTAGCAGATGACACTACGCCCACGTACATAAGTGGATCCCCCTTTTTATACCGCGATATCCTGCCTTGAAGCAGGATTGGTATTTTTTTTTGACTAACATCTGTGGATGCAGGGAAAACAGGTTGGAGGGATCCAACTGGATTCCTCAAATTTATTTATTACTGTTTACATACTTATATATGTGTGATGATTGAATTGAGTTGAGGGTTGCTTATTTGGATGATTAAATATCACTGGCGCTAAATATTTACATTTAAAATTATCAAAAAAGGGATTTTTAGAATTAAAGGGAAATTTTAATTTTAGAATAGAAATGGAATTTTGAATGGATTAGAAATTATAACTTGTTTTAATAATAAAACAAGTAATCGAATTTTTAAACAATGTTTATGATTAGATAGAAAAATTATCATTGGATGATTTAGAAATGGAAACTCAAGTGTTAATTTGGAAAAGGGAATTTATTTTCTGAAATAGAAATGGGATGTGGAATCGGAAACTTGTTTTAATATTTAAAACAAGAAGTAAAATTTATAATCGATGTTTATAAATAGAAAGGGATAATTATCATGAGATGATTTGGGTATTTAAATTCAATTATGAATTTAAAAAGAGATCCATAACGTGAAATCGTTTCAAAATTAAACGATGAAATTTATTCCGATATTTGGAATATAAACTCAATTTAGATAAATCCACACAGATTTATGATTTCCACTCGACTTTGTCGAATTTATAGAATACAATTATTTTCAGAAGATATTGGAATTGTATTTAAGGTTTAGTATGAAAATAAATTATATAAATATAAGTTTTGGTAATTAAATATTTTCAAATGAAAATAAACTTGAGATTCAAAAGGGAAAACAAATATCCCAAGTAGAAATCAAGATTCAATAGATTATTTAAATGGAAGTTGAATCTAATTAAGAAGTAAATTTATAAACAACATTTATATAGGTGATGAACAAATTTTCATCGGGCAATTTGGAAATAAATTTCCGGACGAAAGAAATGGAATCAAAGGTGAGATCTAAATCAAGTTTTGGTATCACAAGCTTTTATCCATCTCCAGATAAGAACATCGTCGATCAAGGTCTGAGAGGTAATTAAAATACCCCAACTTGAACGACTTCACTATTATCAAGAGATGATATTGGTTTGTAATGGTAAACAATGTTGAAAATTGGTCATGTCCATAAAATAAAGATATAACTGAAACTCGATTATATCGAATCTTTATAAAATCATTTATAGAAATTGAAATTAAATAAAATTTGAGTTGTGAATAATTTATAACCAAGTTATGAAGTTTGAAGGGAATAATCAACGATTTTGGAAAAAAATGAGATATTTAAGTTAGATTTGGAAAAAAATTATTTAATTTACATTTAAATAGTAGAGAATGAAGTTGCAATCTATTTATAAACGAAGTTCTAAAGTTTATAATTAAAACAAACTCGCCGCGGCACGGTAGTTCGTAATTTAACGATTCGAACTTTAATTGAGTATATAGAACTCGATATAAGTCGGAATTTGATGAAACAAGAAACGGCCGGACTGATTGAACGATAGTTTTCTAATGGAAAAGGAAAATAGGGATTTCGTTTTATAGATTTTGAGTTATATCAAAATCAAAATTTCAGAAAAACAGAGTTGTAGTCATTTATAAACCCTAACGGCTTATTAAGTAAAATAAAAGGATTTTGAGTGAATAAAAATTCGAATCATTTTAAGAAAATTTAGATTTGAGTTATCAAGCTTACACGAACTCGGGCGGAGTATATAAAGTGATTTTTGATATAAAGATCAGATTTTTAATTATCAAATGAAGTGAACTAATTTCGAAGGGAATTAGCTAATAGAGTTATGGGCCAAACTTAACTACATTAAGCAAGTTGAATTTGTTAATTCAAATTAAGAATTTGAGTATGAAACGTGGACTTGAATTGGGAAACGAGCAAGGGATTTGAGTTTGATTTGTGGATAAGCGAATACAAATATCTTTGAACATGATATGTTCAAACTTAAAAGTAAATGAAATCAAGAAGCTAATTAGAAGCATAGTTAGTTAACGAAATTTTGGAAATGAAGTGGACTTTGTGAAAGTGAATAAGTTTTGAGAATGTAAATATGATATTCGAGTAAGGAATCGCATGCAACTTGTAAGTGAACTAAAATATATTTGAATATGATGTATTCAAATCAAAGTGCATTAAGCAAAAGAACTAATAAAAAGGGTGGTTAGCGAATTTTGTTAAAAAGGATTGGATTGATTGAAATAAAAGAGGAATAGGCATATATATGTTAAACAGGTATGAGATGAAGAATATGAATAGAATGAAGGTTATAATTTAAGTGCCCGACAAAGAGGTACATGTTTAAATTTCCATATGAGGTTTTATGTGCCGAATCGGCAAGCCGCTTGGCTTTTTATTTATTTTCTTTTTGAATGGAAAGGGCCTAGAGAGGCGAGTTGAGGTTTGAATTATTTGCCGGTACAAAGGAGGTTATGGCGAATTTTTCCGGAAATTTGAGGAGTTAGAATATTTTAAAGAAATTTTGATTATAGAAATCGATATAACAATATATATAGAATTCGCTAAGAGAATGAATTAAAAATGAAATATTAGAAAGGGCCAGTGATTTTGAAATTGTTTTGATGGATGTTTATTTTTTTTCTTTGATAGTTAAAACACCTGCTATCAAAGATTTTTGACCATCGTTGTCAATACGGAGAGACACGTTAGATTTAGTATCCGAAAATCGCTCCGTATAGGCATGGGCGTTGCGAATTAGATTATGCTGAAGATAATCAAAGACGGAGTGAAATTCAAAGAGCTGATATGTTTGTTCAGTCCCAGGATAACTGTTATGGACGAATGTCTGACAGAGTATTCCTAACGGTCACATAAGACGATCTTTTCAAGGTATTACGTCTGGTGGCGGAGAAATTCGTTTCTCTTAGCTTTTATACCCGTGATATCTTTGAGAAGATTAACTAATGATTTGACGGGTTTGACATTGTGGCATTCAAAGTGTATGGTGGCCAGATAGATGTAACCTCAAGCCTCACAACCAGGAAATGACAAAAATCGGGCAGGCAACATGGCTATGTGGGTCGCTCCCTTTACGGTGTATAATCACCTATCAAGAGAAATTCCTTTTACTTCTCCAATCTATTTCGATGCTGTCTTTTTTTGGGAAACGGTGGTTTGAGCCCAACCGTTGGTGATATACATTCGATACACTCAAATGAAATGAGTGGTCGGTCATGTGTGGGCCGAGTTGCAAGACGTTCTTGTTGAACCCAGGTGTATTCGCCTCTACAGACACACTATTGGAAGGTGGTCCCATACCTTGTCATAGTTGGAATCCAATCTCCAATAAGTGCCTTGCGGTTTTTAATTTTATATATATATATGTAGAGCGTGAGATGCAAGTGTTCTACTATTTGGTTATTTATTTGATTAGACATTATTATAATATCGCTCGATTTTGATATCAGAAATGGTTTGGGTTATAGTAAGGTGAAAACCGTCCGTGTTTATGTGTGGACTGGTCTTACTATTATCCTTTTATTTCAAAAGATTTTTGAAATTAAACCATATGGTTGGAGTTTACTCACACCAATCCCATGACTGACCCAGAGTTTGTTTTGTTTTGTTTTTCCCAAACTCTTGGGTGCCCAAATTTGTACGGGCAGTCAAGTGTTTCAGGCTTTTACAGATACACTTAAAGGAGCTGGAAGCAGGAGGCTTCACCGCTAGTTATTTTAGAGTTATTTCCGCTGTATCAAATATTGTATTGTGCTCTTATGATGTATGTATATATAGTACAAAATTTTGTATTTAAAGTTATGTTATATAATATATTTTATCCGTTCCGCTGTGAGGTTCTATATTGTTATTTCTGTTCTTCTTCTATCTTTTATACTTTCTTTAAACCTAATGACTCGTATTTTGGTATTATTTGAGTTGGACGTGTGTTGTATTAGTCAGCTAAGATAGTACGGATTTGCGAGCCGTTACAGTTGGTATCAGAGCTTAGGTTTAGTGAACACCTAGGCTTTGGTGGGGGTTTACTCTTTAAAGATAGGGTCAGTAGTACCCTAGAATCAGTTGAGTGTACATATAAATATACGAGAGTGCGTATTTGTAAGTTGATATAAAATTTGGTTTATATTGTGTTGGCTTGTCTGTTGAGTGGTTTATGAATTCTGATCGAATCGTGGGACGCCACGATGTCGATAGGAGTTTCTAAACACTTGAACAGAAGAATTGACATAATATTGTTTTAAAGTGGGTAAATGAAATAATTTTACCTAAAATTTATTTTGATTTAAAGATAAATAATTTTCTAGAATTATTTATATATATATTTTTATAATCAAATGAGATTATAAAATTGAAATGGTTATAAATAACCAAATAGAAATTGTATATGAATAATATGCAAATGTGATCAACTAAAATTGAATTCAAACTGTAAATTGGAATTTAAATCCCGGAAGGTTGGAAAATATTTTTGTCAAAGTATATTAGAATAATATAGCAATATTTTGGGAAGGATTTTGGAATTTAAATCCCGTAACGTCAAAACATAGTTGTGTAACGACCCAGATTTTTGGTCGGTAAATTTCAAACATTTAATATCGTTTTAAATATCGTGTTGATAATATAAAGAATATATCGAATTATTGTAATTCGAAATATAATTGAAATCGTAGTTAAAAACTGAATCAAAATGATTCAGATGATAAGTAGGAATTTTATTTGATATATACGATAATAAATAATAATTTATTTCAAAGAATTTGTAGTTTTCGAGTTTAAATTTATATTATATTAATTTAATATCGTATATATGCTGAAATTAAATTTCAGAATATTTATTGTTGAGTTCAGAATAGGGTTATTACATTGAAATGTCGGTCGGTACGCTAGAATAGCGGTTCGTGATTTCAATTAACGGACACCGAAATATTTGATTGTGGATAGGATCGAAATCAAATCAGAATCTATTTAAAATAAAGTGAAAATCTCTTTAAATCAAATCGATATCGTTTTAAAAAGGTAAAAAAAATCTCTTGAAGTCAAATTAAATTAAACTATATTTAAAATAAAAAATCAAATCAAAATTTATGGGGAAATATTTTTGAAAAGAAGAAGCACGATTTTAATGTACTTCTTGTTTCTTCCTTCGTTATATAAACAACACCCCTTCATTTGTTCAGAACAAAACAAAGCTCCAAATCAACAATTAACTATGGCCACCCCTTTCGAAATCAAACAAAGCTTCATGTTTTGAATTCACGAGATGGAGGGCGTCCCGTTAATTCCCTAAGTTTTAGGTGCGATGCTACTAGGGCTCATCGTGTTTGGCACTGTCGCGACCAAGGTTTGAGCATCGACTTCGATGAGGCACAACTATGTATCGGAGGTCGACATCGATGGAGTTTTAGGGAGGAGATCGACTATTTGAGGAATAATTTAGGGTTCGATCTGTCGTTTGCTTGAAGAGTTCGGTCATGGGTTTCAAAGTGGTGCTAAAGGGGACGTCGGGTTTTAGTTCAACTGTGCTTATTTGGGTCTGTAAACTGGAGACGATGGTGGGGATTTGAGGTGGATGGCCTTTGATTTGTGGAGAGGGTTCGGAAGTAGAGGATAAAAATGGAGTTGCAATTTCTGAAGAAAAAAAAGTGGGTTTTGGTAATGAACTGTGATGGTTTGGTGGAGTTGGATTTACTGGTGATGATTGGGAATCGGTTTGTGTCATTGCAGTCTGTGCTGAAGAAAGTGATGGCATGTTAATAGGGGGTATGGCACTAGACAGTAGTAAGCTGTTGGATGTGTGGCATTTCAGTAGAGTTCGGGGGTTACAGTGCTGGATTGTTGGTGATATTGTTAGGAGGGGCGGCGAGTTGAGAGACAATGATGAAGTGATGGGGACAACAACAAGTAATGATGGGCGTATGGAGCTGTGGTTGAAAATGTAAGGCAACTATCGGTGACATGTTCGATGAAAAGACAAAGTGATGTAAATTGGTTTTGGGGCTGTTTTGGCAAGCAGCACATTGGAGCCGTCGGGAAGTTGGTCGAGTTATTCGCAAAAACAATAAGGTATACATTTTATATAAATTTAAAATACATAGAAATATTTATTTATTTTATGTAAAGTAAGGTAAATTATAATAACAGTCGTTTAACCGTTAAGTTAAATAATCGTAGGTGTGAGGTAAATTTGGTTGAGATGATTCGAGTTAGCTCGTAAGCATATCGATATGGAATTAAACGAGATTTATCTGGATATTCTGCAAACGAAATAAAGGTGAGTAAATCTCACTCACAGTTTTATATTTAAATTTATTTTTATCATTAAAAATAAATTTGTTGGTTGCTTGGGTGCATGAATGAATTGTTGAATTATTATGGTTATTGGATATTTCCCGCAATACTATTAGCGGATGCACGCAGTATCATTAGCGGATTACACTACGCCAACGTACATAAGTGGATCCCCTTTTTATACCGCGATATCCTGCCTTGAAGAAGGATTGGTATTTTTTTGTTGACTAACATCTGTGGATGCTGGGAAAACAGGTTGGAGGAATCCAACTGGATTCCTCAAATTTATTTATTACTGTTTACATACTGTGATAATTGAATTGAGTTGAGGGTTGTTTATTTGGATGATTAAATATCACTTGCCCTAAATATTTATATTTAAATTATCAAAAAGGGATTTTTAGAATTGAAGGTAACTTTTACTTTCAGAATAGAAATGGAATTTTGAATGGATTACAAATTATAACTTGTTTTATAGTAAAACAAGTAATTGAATTTTTAAACAATGTTTATGATAAGATAGAAAAATTATCATTGGATAATTTAGAAATGGAAATTCAAGTGTTAATTTGGAAAAGGGAATTTATTTTCCAAAATAGAAATGGGATTTGGAATCGGAAACTTGTTTTAATATTTAAAACAAGAAGTAAAATTTATAAACGATGTTTATAAATAGAAAGGGATAATTATCTTGAGATGATTTGGGTATTGAAATTCAATTATGAATTTAAAAAGAGATCTATAACTTGAAATCGTTTCAAAATGAAACGATGAAATTTATTCCGATATTTGGAATATAAACTGAATTTAGATAAATCCACATGGATTTATGATTTCCACTCGACTTTGTCGAATTTATAGAATACAATTATTTTCAGAAGATATTGGAATTGTATTTAAGGTTTAATATGAAAATAAATTATATAAATATAAGTTATGGTAATTAAATATTTTCAAATGAAAATAAACTTTAGATCCAAAAGGGAAATCAAATATCCCAAATTGAAATCGAGATTCAATAGATTATTTAAATGGAAGTTGAATCTAATTAAGAAGTAAATTTATAAACAACATTTATATAGGTGATGAAGAAATTTTCATCGGGTAATTTGGAAGTAAATTTCCGGATTAAAGAAATGGAATCAAACGTGAGATCTAAATCAAGTTTTGGTATCACAAGCTTTTATCCATCTCCAGATAAGAACGTCGCCGATCAAGGTCTGAGAGGTAATTAAAATACCCTAACTTGAACTACTTCACTATTATCAAGAGATGATATTGGTTTGTAATGGTAAACGATGTTGAAAATTCATCATGTCCATAAAATAAAGATATAATTGAAACTCGATTATATCGATTCTTTATAAAATCAATTATGGAAATTGAAATTCAATAAAATTTGAGTTGTGAATAATTTATAACCGAGTTATGAAGTTTGAAGGGAATAATCAACGATTTTGAAAAAAATTGAGATATTTAAGTTAGATTTGGAAAAAAATTATTTAATTTACATTTATATAGTAGAGAATTAAGTTGGAATCTAAATGAAGTTCTAAATTAAAACGAACTCTGCGCGGCGCGGTAGTTCGTAATTTAACGATTCGTACTTTAATTGAGTATACGGAACTCAATATAAGTCGGAATTTGATGAAACCAGAAACGGCCGGACCGATTGAACGATAGTTTTCTAATGGAAAAGGAAAATAGGGATTTCGTTTTAAAGATTTTGAGTTATATCAAAATCAAAATTTCAGAAAAACAACGCTGTAGTCATTTCTAAACCCTAACAGCTTATTAAGTAAAATAAAAGGATTTTGAGTGAATAAAAATCCGAAATTTTTTAAGAAAATCTAGATTTGAGTTATCAAACCTATACGAACTCAGGTCGAGTAAATAAAGTGATTTTTGATATAAAGATCAGATTTTTAATTGTCAAATGAAGTGAACTAATTTCGAAGGGAATTAGCTAATAGAGTTATGGGCCGAACTTAACTTCATTAAGCAAGCTGAATTCGTTAATTCAAATTAAGAATTTAAGTATGAAACGTGGACTTGAATTGGGAAACGAGCAAGGGATTTGAGTTTAATTTGTGGATAAGCGAATACAAATATCTTTGAACGTGATATGTTCAAACTTAAAAGTAAATGAAATCAAGAAGCTAATTAGAAGCATAGTTAGTCAATTGAATTTTGGAAATGAAGTGGACTTTGTGGAAGTTAATAAGTTTTGAGAATGTAAATATAAAACTCGAGTTAGGAATGGCAGGCAACTTGTAAGTGAACTAAAATATATTTGAATATGATGTATTCAAATCAAAGTGCATTAAGCAAAAGAACTAATAAAAAGGGTGGTTGGCGAATTTTGATAAAAAGGATTGGATTGATTAAAATAAAAGAGGAATAGGCATATATATGATAAACAGGTATGAGATGAAGAATATGAAGAGAATGAAGGTTATAATTTAAGTGCCCGACAAAAAGTTACATGTTTAAATTTCCATATGAGGTTTTATGTGCCGAACCGGCAAGCTGCTTGGCTTTTTTTTTTATTTTCTTTTTGAATGGAAAGGGCCTAGAGAGGCGTGTTGAGGTTTGAATTATTTGCCGGTACAAAGGAGGTTATGGCTAATTTTTCCAGAAATTTGAGGAATTAGAATATTTTTAAGAAATTTTGATAATAGAAATCGATATAACAATATATATAGAATTCGCTAAGAGAATGAATTAAAAATGAAATGTTAGAAAGGGCCAGTGATTTTGAAATTGTTTTGATGGATTTTTTTTTCTTTTATAGTTAAAACACCGGCTATCAATGATTTTTGACCATCGTTGTTACGACCAGAAATTTCGCTCGATCCGAATCAGTAGCTAAACCGAACAAGACTGTTCGAAACGCCTGATTGTTTTGAGAACACGACAAACCAGAACGCACGCAGAAGAACATTTCATTGTATATTACAACAATTCCATCAGAATACAAGAATATACAGAGTATGAATAAATATTACACAGAAATTATCAGAGGTTTAAATTACATTTAAATACATTACTGCAGCGGAAAAATAATACAATACACAACTGAAAGAGATATACGAATACAGAGCCTTCCGGATATCATTCTAGCTGTTAATCAGGATCATGTGAATATAAATCTACAAAACCAAAACTTCTAACTTCCCGTGTCAAAATAATGGCACCCGGAGTTTAGGTTAAAACAATAAACTCCAGGCCAGTCATGGGACTGGTGTGAGAACTAAACCGGTTATTAATCTTTATTTTAAAGTTAGGTAAATCAAGGGACCACGCCGTATAACACGAAACGGGTTTCCTCTCAAGAATACCAGTGCATAAAACAACAGCGCAATGCAAAATAAAGAAAAATGAAGCTATTATAAGACCCAGGTCCCATCACACAATGCAACGCAAGCCGGAGGATAGGGTTTTTACCTTATAATAGCCAAGAATGCTTGATACGTTTAAAACAAATCATTTGATACTATTATAAGTGCATAGTGTATAAAACAACTTCAAATCATAAGTATCAATCATAGACGGCATAAGCGCCCCATCCCACTATGTCGCCATACTAGGCTCTACAAATAAAAGCGCAAAGTCACGTATTTGGAAATTGGATTTCCATCTGCGAACCGAGGCAAAAGATAGTCCTCACCGATTCGAGACTCTCTAGCCCGAGCCTCAGGACCCAGACTCAGGTGGGCCCTTGGAGCGACAGGGCCGGTCCACCGATGTGGATTAAAATGCCTGAACACTGCGTTTCCCCGCCCTTTGGGGCGTAAATGAGCCAACGAATGACTCCATCGGCTTCACATAGTCACCTATATATCCGAGGCACCTCGCAACAGCGACAACCACATAAGTCAAACTCGTCAGGGCGTGTAAAACCACTGACGCCACTTCTAACTAGAAAGAAATGCATGTCCTCCCTGAGGTCCTTTCCCGTTTTTGGTTCACTACTGGGGTGTGAGGCTCGCGAATCAACATTACACGAAGCTACGCCACACAGGCCATGCTTTGATCATCAACCACAAGACTTTGCTTTTCAACAGAAGACGTGATCCATTGCCACTTAGGCATGCCACATGGGCAATTCATTCCATGCGATGGATATCCATCAATATATAACCCCTGACCTCATACGTCTCAGAGAAGGGCGTTAAGCAAGAGAATAAATTCTCCGCCACCAAACAGATATATATTTAATAGAAATCAATCACACAGACTGAAATCCAATGTCCGACACACAGTACATTTACAAGTTCATTCTAGGTCTGAACGAAACCGGAGGCACCTATCCATCGATCTCCAAGTACGTCTGGACGATCACCAACTGATTCTCTCCTCTTGGGTGTATGTCCCAATCAAGATCATCAGTAAATATCCAAATGACGTGAAGACCTCCGGTCTTCTACCACCGTCTTCATCTTCGACACCACGTCGAATCAGTTGTTCAAAATGGGATAAACCCGGTCTTTCTGAATAACTCGCGTATATACTAAACATGTGTTACGCAAACACAACATACGCCTCATTCAAATTCATCAGTCACTAACCATAAATTAACAAGAGAATAATTCCCCAAATATTAACCCCGAAGGTCGAAACCAACATCAGATCAATACCCAGGAAACGGTTCTGCTTAGCTAACCTATAGTTAGTTTCTAAATTTCACATTCTTAGGGAAATGTTCCAATTAATTTTACCAAAGATAAATGCCTTTAAATTTATTCTTTAATCATCATTTGAAATACAATTCAAACCAAATTTTGGTTTATCCAAACTAGTCGGGATTAACGAACCTTACCGAAGTAATCAATTGTTAAATTTCCCAACCCAAACCTATTCATCCCATGAAGTAAAACTGGTAATACTTCATATCTAACACCACGGTGTTATCGGTAAATTCAATTACCATTTCAGTTCAAATCTAATTAAAGATTTAACTATCGCCTGGAGTAAAACTGGTGATACTCCATTCTCGATCATTTCAATCTAATTAAAGATTCATTAAACTTAGTTCTAATCTTTAACTGGGTTAAAGAATCAGTGTCATTTAAAACACTGTTCGCGATAAACCCAAAAATCAATACCAATTCAATTCCAATTAAATATTATTTAATTGGTACACTTCATTAAATCTAAATAAAAAGATTTAATCTTTTTCTCAATTGGGCTTAAGAACAGTGTTAATGAAGACACCATTCACGACAAACCCAAATCCCATTTGATATGAAATACAAGGCTCTGAATAGAAAATATATCGGCTTATATTCAATATCAAATTCTATGACCAACAAATATCGTATTGGAAATAACGATATAAATATACCTTTCAAATTTCTATAACAATATCTGTATAATCCCGAAATCCAACATCGAAATATCCCGAAGACAATTTCGATTCAAATCCATTCCAATTCAATTATTGGAAATTCTGGTTATTTTCAAAACCATTTTCAAATCCACTTTATTTATTTTTAAAAATAAATAAAATTATAATTCTAGTTCAAAACTAGTTCCTTTCGATAAAAATCTATTTTTATCTTTTCAAATATGGGATTTTTCATCCCAATTCTTACCAAATCATTTCTTATGATTTTACACAAATTATTATTATTTTTATTAATTTTATCAAGGCCCGTACAGTCGATTTCCATCAACGGCCATCGAACTGCATTTACAGCGAACTTTTCCAAATTTGATTTGGACATAATTCCAAATCCAACCGTTAGATTTCTAATTTCTTATATTCGTTAGAAAGCTTTTTTCAATACGAACCCAAGGTTCCGATTTTAGGAGAATCCGACGGTCAGATCTCCCGTAATATTCATTCGAAGTCAATGGTCGAAATTCGCGAACTACCGCAGTGCGGCGCGTTCTATTCAGGCCATTATATATATATATATATATATATATATATAATATTGTATATATTTCATCGATTTCCTTTTAAAACGTACTTCATAAATCGTTTTAAGTTCATTTTCGAAACGATTTCAACTTCCTTTCAAATTCAAATCAAAATTGAATTTTTCCTTATAAATTCGTTTTAAATCCATTTCAAATTGATTTCAATTCAAATCGATTTTTAATTCCATTTCAGTTCGTTTTCAATTCAATTCAATTGGAATTCACTTCTATTCAATTTCGATTCGAATTCAATTCTATTCAATTTCAATTCGAATTCATTTCCATTCAATTTCAATTTGATTCGAATTCATTTTATTTTCAATTCAATTCGAATTCTAATTCATTTCAATTTAATTTAATTCGAATTTCATTTCAAAATATTCGATTTTGAAATCACTTTTCAATATTCATTATAAAAATGAATATAATTGATATAAATATCGTTCGCGTCAAAATAGCGCATATCTAATCAACACGGCTTTATATATTTCTATTTCAAATATTCTATTCAAATATTTCGTTTCAAATATTTCTTCTAAAATATTTTATTTCAAAACTGGAATGAGGCCCAATCAATTACCATAGATTTTATTCCTATGGATTTCCATACAACACATGTATATATCAACAATGACAAATAATCAACTATCATCCAAAATGCCTTCTACACTGTATAAGCATCAAATATAAATATTTAACGCTCATAATAGTCTATCAATCAATCGATCGACATACAACTAATTATTGGGATTAGTGTATGTCATATATCATCACAATACCCGTGTGGGGTTTCAAACAATCAAACACATATTTTATTTGTGTAGTTGGTCGATGTGTAAAATTTATCGTCACAATCAATATCAGTTAAATGTGTGTATATAAACAAGTCGCCCGATTTGTTTATATTTATTTATTCACATTCAAGCTAAAAATTATATTTTCAGCTATAAAATATTTTTTTAACTATATAAATATTTTATTTAATTTTACATCACATCACATAATCAATTACACATCAAAATCAAACAAATAAGCATACAAGCCGTCCATGGTCTGTGGACGATGGGTGTCGGGTGCTACTAAACACTGTCTGCATCCTTGCATATATTTTAACTAGAAAATTAAATTAAAAGTGAGTAGTTCTCACCAATATGCTAAACCAAACGCCTGGACCCTTCTTATGTAGGAAAGCTTCGCTGTGCTCGCCCTTCGTCACTTTCACCCCCCGTATTCTCCACATATATAAAAATCACATTTTTATTTCACTATAAAAAATCAGATTTTTATTTCGCTACTATATATATAGAAACCGTATTTTTATATTCTCTACCTTATAAAAATTATATTTTTATAATCTCTACTAGATAAAAATCATAATTTTATTCTTTCTATAATATAAAAATCATATTTTTATTCTTTCTATAATATAAAAATCATATTTTTATTCTTTCTATAATATAAAAATCATATTTTTATTCTTCACCTTATATATATAGAAATCGAATTTTTATACCTTAAACACATACGTAAAAATCGTATTTTTAACTTTAAAAATCTCGCCTTTCATCGATTAAAAATATGAACTTTCATGGATTAAAAAAAATCGTATTTTTTTACTCTTCTAAAAATATGATCCTTCATGAAAACATGGTTATTAACATAAAAAATCAGATTTTCATTGGTAAATAACAGAGAAAAAATTGAAATAAAATAAAATAAGAAAAATAAAATAAAAGCTTACTGATTAAAGAACGGGGGTCAGCACTCGGCGGTCTTCGATACAGAGGGGGGGGGACTACTCGCGGTGGCACGCTCGAGGTAGGAGGCTGCGGTTCGGTCTTCATCCAGGGGGGCTACTCGCGGTGGCGCGCTCGAGGTAGGGGGCTGCGGTTTGGTCTTCGATCCAGGGGGGCTACTCGCGGTGGCGTGCTCGAGGTAGGGGGCGGGGTGCAGATAGAGGTCGAGCAGTTTTTTTCCTTTTTTTTCTTTTTTGATTTGATAAAATAATGGGTGGGGGGGTTTGACCAAAGATAAAGGGGAAAGGGAGAGAGATTTTTATTTAATTTAATTATTTCTCAAAAAAACAACTTTTTATTTCGAACTCGAAAGGAAACCCACCGCCTGTCGCCCATAGCTAATTACCTCCATTCTGAACACAATGGGATATGTATCGTAGGCTGATTCGATCATTTCGATCAATTTTCGCCAAAATCCAAATATAACTATATATATTGAATTTGAACGCGCATTTCAAATTACCGGGGCCACAGACAGACTTTAAAAATTCCCGAAAAATATTTTCTAGCTTGGTATTGTCGATACGGTCCTAACAAAACTAATTTCGTCAAATTCCCAGACCGTTTGAAAAATGGCCATTTTCCAGTCGATTAAAATCAACTAAAACTGGTCAAATGCGTTTTCCTTTGCCACGCTCACATATTGATTCGAAAAATTACGAAATTTGGAATCTAGCAATAAATTGACATCACGGATCCAACAAAAGTGGTTTCATCAAAAACCGAGGTCGTTCGCAAAATTTCCATTTTTAAAGGCCAGAATTCCATAGCGACTATTCTGAATTTTCAACTGGACATAGCGTTTTACCCCCGCTATGAAATTTCAATTTTTCAGATTCGCTGGAAAGATATTCTCAAATAGATTCTAATATTTTTGGTTTCGCTAAAATCTGGTTTAACTTGCACCCGGTACATTCATTTGAATTTTGAAATCGAATTTTCGAACTACCGCGCCATTTCAGGCTCGTTATATAATCAAAAAAAAAATATTTATATTCTAACGTCGAGCTATATAAATATATACATTCTAATTCTATTCAAAATAAATTTCTTATCGTTATTATTTTAAATAATTCATTTCAAATAATCAAAATTCGCTAAAATTGCCAAAATAAATTTTTTTAAATTGGCTCAGATTTCCGGGTTATTACAATCTCCCCCACTTAAAACTTTTCGTCCCCAAAAAGGAACGAAGTCGAAAGTTGTTTAATTAATCAACTCAACTTCGATTATTTTCTTTAAGGCTTAAGTTCTCCAACTTTTCAGTTACTAAGAACTTTTCAAAATTTTCAAAAATTTGGCTAACACCCTAATTTTCCGAAAAATTTCGCCATAACCTCCCCTGCACCGGGGACTTCGGGATATTTCATATAGCCTCCCATGGCCTTCTTTAATCCAAAATAAAAGGAAAAAGCCAAGCGGCTAGCCAGTCGGCCCATAAAATCATCATCACCCAAACAAAATAGTAAATTATGGTAAACATGTACCTATTTGTCAGGCAAGCAATTTTATTCTCTGCTCTAGCCTCCTTGCAATGACCAGTTCAATGTAAGTACATGTATATGCAAGCAAATGCGATAAATTTTCAATACAATTTACTATTTGGTTCAAATTGGCTTTACGAATCAAACAATAATCAAACAACACGATCAGCAATCAATTAGTTGATTAGCTTATCAAATTCATAACTTTGATACATAGTCTAAAAATCAGATTTTTGATGCCAAATCACAACAATAAGCCCTATCTATTTTTGGTTCTCACACCGGTCAATAGGAAATATATAGAGATTCCACTTTCGAAGCTCGAACATGAATACTGATGACGCGATTGCTATAGCGATCATCAGAACCATCTTCGGGTGACTAGAGTGTGATTCTATATCTATCCATTATATTAAAACTTCAAATACATGCGTATCAGACGTATACGCAAAACCTTTATATACTGGATTGTCCAAATTAATATAAAATAAATAATCAAATACGAATAATTGATTTAAATTTTCAAAACAAAAGTTGTTCTCATTTAAAAAAAAATACTCTTCACACTCGTTCTAGGATGCTACTGATCCCATCTCTAACGAGTCATTCCTATTGGATATTACTAATCCAATCTCTGGTGAATTCTTTCGTATGGTTCTAATGTGTCTTGTTCTCGGAGCTCTATAACACAAAGCTCTGATACCAAAATGTTACGATCAGGAATTTCGCTCGATCTGAATCAGCCGCTAAACCGACCAAGACCATTTGAAACGCCTGATTGTTTTGAGAACACGACAAACCAGAACGCACACAGAAGAACATTTCATTGTATATTACAAAAATTCCATCAGAATACAAGAATATGCAGAGTATGAATAAATATTACACAGAAATTATCAGAGGTTCAATTTACATTTAAATACATTACTGCAGTGGAAAAATAAAACAATACACAACTGAAGGAGATATACGGATACAGAGCCTATCGAACATCATTCCAGCTGTTAATCAGGATCCTATGAAAATAAATCTGCAAACCTAAAACTACTAATTTCCCGTTTCAAAATAAGGGCACCCAGAGTTTAGGTTAAAACAATAAACTCCAGGTCAGTCATGGGACTGGTGTGAGAACTAAAACAGTTATTAATCTTTATTTTAAAGTTAGGTAAATCAAGGGACCACGCCGTATAACACGGAACAGATTTCCTCCCAAGAACACCAGTGCATAAAACAACAGCGCAACGCTAAATAAAGAAAAATGAAGCTATTATAAGACCCAGGTTCCATCACACAATGCAACGCAAGCTGGAGGATAGGATTTTTACCTTATAATAGCCAAGAATGCTTGGTACGTTTAAAACAAATCATTTGATACTATTATAAGTGCATAGTGTGTAAAACAACTTCAAATCATAAGTATCAATCATAGACGGCATAAGTGCCCCATCCCACTATGTCGCCATACTAGGCTCTACAAATAAAACCGCAAAGTCACGTATTTGGAAATTGGATTTCCATCTACGAACCGAGGCAAAAGATAGTGCTCACCGATTCGAGACTCTCTAGCCCGAGCCTCAGGACCCAGACTCAGGTTGGCCCTTGGAGCGACAGGGTCGGTCCACCGATGAGGATTAAAATGCCTTGAACACTGCGTTTCCCCGCCCTTTGGGGCGTAAATGAGCCAACGAATGACTCCATCGGCTTCACATAGTCACCGATATATCCGAGGCGTCTCGCAACAGCAACAACCACATAAGTCAAACTCGCCAGGGCGTGTAAAACCACTGACGCCACTTCTAACTAGAAAGAAACGCATGTCCTCCCTGAGGTCCTCTCCCGTTTTTGGTTCACCACCGGAGTGTGAGGCTCGCGAATCAACGTTACACAAAGCTACGCCACACAGGCCGTGCTTTGATCATCAACCACAAGACTTTGCTTTTCAACAGAAGCCTTGATCCATTGCCACTTAGGCATGCCACACATGCAATTCATTCCATGCGATGGATATCCATCAATATATAACCCCTGAGCTCGTACGTCTCAGAGAAGGCCGTTAAGCAAGAGAATAAATTCTCCGCCGCCAAACAGATATATATTTAATAAAAATCAATCACACAGACTGAAATCCAAAGTCCGACATACAGTCCATTTACAAGTTCGTTCTGGGTCTGAACGAAACCGGAGGCACCTAGTACCCCGCATATCCATTGATCTCCAAGTACGTATGGACGATCACCAACTGATTCACTCCTCTTGGGTGTACGGCCCAATCAAGATCATCGGTAATTATCCAAACGACGTGAAGACCTCCGGTCTTCAACCACCGTCTCTATCTTCGACACCAAGTCGAATCAGTTATTCAGAATGGGATAAACCCGGTCTTTCTGAATAACTCGCGTATATAATAAACATGTATTACACAAACACAACATACGGCTCATTACAATTCATCAGCCACTAACCGTAAATTAACAAGAGAATAATTCCCCAAATATTAACCCCGAAGGCCGAAACCAACATCAGATCAATACCCAGGAAACCGTTCTGCTTAGCTAACCTACAGTTAGTTTCTAAATTTCACATTCTTAGGGAAAGGTTCCCATTAATTTTATCAAAGATAAATTCCTTTAAAATTTATTCTTTAATCATCCTTTGAAAATCAATTCAAACCAAATTTTGGTTTATCCAAACTAGTCGGGATTAACGAAACTTACCGAAGTAATCAATTGTTAAATTTCCCAACCCCAACCTATTCATCCCATGAAGTAAAACTAGTAATACTTTATATCTAACACCACGGTGTTATCGGTAAATTCAATTACCATTTCACGTTCAAATCTAATTAAAGATTTAACTATCGCCTGGAGCAAAACTGGTGATACTCCATTCTCGATCATTTCAATCTAATTAAAGATTCATTAAAACTCCACTTAGTTCTAATCTTTAACTGGGTTAAAGAATCAGTGTCATTTAAAACACTGTTCACGATAAACCCAAAAATCAATACCAACTCAATTCCAATTAAATATTATTTAATTGGTACACTTCATTAAATCTAAATAAAAAGATTTAATTTTTTTCTCAACTGGGCTTAAGAACCGTGTTAATGAAGACACCATTCACGACAAACCCAAATCCCATTTGATATGAAATACAAGGCTCTGAATAGAAAATATATCGGCTTATATTCAATATCCAATTCTACGACCAACAAATATCGTATTGGAAATAACGATATAAATATATCTTTCAAATTTCCATAACAATATCTATATAATCCCGAAATCCAGCATCGAAATATCCCGAAGACAATTTCGATTCAAATCCATTCCAATTCAATTATTGGGAATTCTGGTTATTTTCAAAACTATTTTCAAATCCACTTTATTTATTTTTAAAAATAAATAAAATTATAATTCTAGTTCAAAACTAGTTCCTTTCGATAAAAAGTCTATTTTTATCTTGTCAAATATGGGATTTTTCATCCCAATTATTACCAAATCATTTTTTATGATTTTACACAAATTATTACTATTTTTAATAATTTTATCAAGGTCCGTACAGTCGATTTCCATCAACGGCCGTCGAACTGCACTTACAGCGACCTTTTCCAAATTTGATTTGGATATAATTCCAAATCCAGCCGTTAGATTTCTAATTTCTTATATTCGTTAGAAAGATTTTTTTCGATACGAACCCAACGGTTCCGGTTTTAGGAGAATCCGACGGTCGGATCTCCCGTAATATTCATTCGAAGTCAATGGTCGAAATTCACGAACTACCGCAGCGCGGCGCGTTCTATTCAGGCCATTATATATGTGTAATATTTATATTATATATATTTCATCGATTTCATTTTAAAATGTATTTTATAAATCGTTTTAAATTCGTTTTCGAAACTATTTCGACTTCCTTTCAAATTCAAATCAAAATCGAATTTTTCCTTATAAATTCGTTTTAAATTCATTTCAAATTGGTTTCAATTCAAATCGATTTTTAATTCAATTTCGGTTCGTTTTCAATTCAATTCAATTCGAATTCGTTTCTATTCAATTTCGATTCGAATTCAATTCTATTCAATTTCAATTCGAATTCAATACTATTCAATTTCAATTCGAATTCATTTTTATTCAATTTCAATTCGATTCGAATTCGTTTTATTTTCAATTCAATTCGAATTCTAATTCATTTCAATTCAATTTAATTCGAATTTCATTTCAAATTATTCGATTTTGAAATCACTTTTCAATATTCATTATAAAAACGAATATAATCGATATAAATATCGTTCGCGTCAAAATAGCGCATATCTAATCAACATGGCTTTATATATTTCTATTTCAAATATTCTATTCAAATATTTCGTTTCAAATATTTCTTCTCAAGTATTTTATTTCAAAACTGGAATGAGGCCCAATCAATTACCATAGATTTTATTCCTGTGGATTTCCATACAACGCATGTATATATCAACAATGACAAATAATCAACCATCATCCAAAGTGCATTCTACATTGTATAAGCATCAAATATAAATATTTAACGCTCATAACAGTCTGTCAATCAATCGATCGACATACAACTAATTATTGGGATCAGTGTATGTCATATATCATCCCAATACCCATGTGGGGTATCAAACAATCAAACATAGATTTTATTTGTGCAGTTGGACGATGTGTAAAATTTATCGTCCCAATCAATATCAGTCAAATGTGTGCATATAAACAAGTCGTCCGATTTGTTTATATTTATATATTCACATTCACGCTAAAAATTATATTTTCAACTATAAAATATATTTTTTAACTATATAAATGTTTTATTTCATTTCACATCACATCACACAATCAACTACACATCAAAATAAAACAAATAAATATACAAGCCGTCCATGGTCTGTGGACGACGAGTGTCGGGTGCTACTAAACACCGTCTGCATCCTAGCATATATTTTAACCAGAAAATTAAATTAAAAGTGAGTAGTTCTCACCGATATGCTAAACCAAACGCTTGGACCCTTCTTATGTAGGAAATCTTCGCTGTGCTCGCCCTTCATCACTTTCATCCCCCGTATTCGCTACATATATAAAAATCACATTTTTATTTCACTATCAAAAATCAGATTTTGTTTTCGCTACCATATATATAGAAACCGTATTTTTATATTCTCTACCTTATAAAATTATATTTTTATAATCTCTACTAGATAAAAATCATATTTTTATTCTTTCCATAATATAAAAATCATATTTTTATTCTTTCTATAATATAAAAATCATATTTTTATTCTTCACCTTATATATATAGAAATCGAATTTTTATACCTTAAACACATATGTAAAAATCAGATTTTTAACTTTAAAAATCTCGCCTTTCATGGATTAAAAATATGAACTTTCATGGATAAAAAAAATCCTATTTTTTTTACTCTTCTAAAAATATGATCCTTCATGAAAACATGGTTATTAACATAAAAAATCAGATTTTTGTTGATTAAATAACAGAGAAAAAACTGAAATAAAATAAAATAAGAAAAATAAAATAAAAGCTTACTGATTAAAGAAGGGGGGTCTGCACTCGGCGGTCTTCGATCTAGAGGGGGGGACTACTGGCGGTGGCGCGCTCGAGGTAGAGGGCTGCGGTTCGGTCTTCGATCCAGGTGGGGCTACTCGCGGTGGCGCGCTCGAGGTAGGTGGCTGCGGTTCGGTCTTCGATCCCGGGGGGGCTACTCGCGGTGGCGCGCTCGAGGTGGGGGGAGGGGTGCAGATCGAGATCGAGCGGTTTTTTTTTCCTTTTTTTTCTTTTTTGATTTGATAAAATAACGGGGAAGGGGGGGGGGTTTGAACAGAGATAAAGCGGAAAGGGAGAGAGAGATTTTTATTTAATTTAATTTAATTATTTCCTAAAAAAGCAACTTTTTATTTCGAACTCGAAACGAAACCCACCGCCTGTCGCCCATAGATAATTACCCCCATTCCGAACACAATAGGATATGTATCGTGGGCTAATTCGATCGTTTCGATCAGTTTTCGTCAAAATCCTAATATAGCTCTATATATTGAATTTGAACGCACATTTCAATTTACCGGGGCCACATACGGACTTTAAAAATTCCCGAAAAATATTTTCTAGCTTCGTATTATCGATACGGTCCTAACAAAACTAATTTCTTCAAATTCCCAGACCGTTTGAAAAATGGCCATTTTCCAGTCGATTAAAATCAACTAAAACTGGTGAAACGCATTTTCCTTCGCCATACTCACATATTGATTCGAAAAATTACGAAATTTGGAATCTAGTAATAACTTGACATCACAGATCCAACAAAATTGGTTTCGTCGAAAACCGAGGTCGTTCGCAAAATTTCGATTTTTAAGGGCCAGAATTCCATAGCGACTATTCTGAATTTTCAACTGGACATAGCTTTTTACCCCCACTATGAAATTTCAATTTTTTGGATTTAATGGAAAGATATTCTCAAATAGATTCTAATATTTTTGGTTTCGCTAAAATATGGTTTAATTTGCACCCGGTACATTCATTTGAATTTTGAAATCGAATTTTCGAACTACCGCGCCATTTCAGGCTCGTTATATAATCAAAATAAAATATTTATGTTCTAATGTCGAGCTATATAAATATATACATTCTAATTCTATTCAAATAAATTTCTCGTCGTTATTATTTAAAATAATTCATTTTAAATAATCAAAATTCGCTAAAATTGCCAAAATAAAATTTTTTAAATTGGATCAGATTTCCGGGTTATTGCAATCGTTGTCAATACGGAGAGACCGGTTGGATTTAATATCTGAAAACCACTCCGTATAGGCATTGACGTTTCAAATTAGTTTATGCTGAAGATAATCATAGACGGTGTGAAATTCAAAGAGCTGATATGTTTGTCCAGTCCTAGGACAACTATTATGGACAAATGTCTGACAGAGTATTCCTAACGGTCACATAAGGCGATTTTTTCAAGGTATTACGTCTAGTGGCAGAGAAATTCGTTTCTTTTAGCTTTTATACCCGTGATATCTTTGAGAAGATTAACTAGTGATTCAACGGGTTTGACGATGTGGCATTCAAGGTGTATGGTGGCCAGATAGACGTAGCCTCAAGCCTCACAACCAGGAAATGACAAAAATCGGGCAGGCAGCATGGCTATGTGGGTCGCTCCCGTTAGGGTGTATAATCACCTATCTAGAGAAATTCCTTTTACGTCTTTAATCTATTTCGATGCTGTCCCTTTTCGAGAAACAGTGGTTTGAGCCCAACCGTTGGGGATATACATTCGATACACTCAAGTGAAATGAGTGGTCCGTCATGTGTGGGCCGAGTTGCAAAACGTTCTTGTTGAACCCAGGTGTATTCGCCTCTAGAGATACACTATCGAAAGGTGGTCCCATACCTTGTCATTGTTGGAATCCAATCTCCAATAAGCGCCCTGCGGTTTTTGATTTTATATTATATATGTAGAGCGTGAGATGCAAGCGTTCTACTATTTGGTTATTTATTTGATTAGACATTGTTATAATATCACTGGTTTTTTATATCAAAAATGGTTTGGGTTATAGTAAGGTAAAAACCAGCCGTGTTTATGTGTGGACTGGTCTTACTGTTATCCTTTTCTTTCAAAAGATTTTTGAAATTAAACCATATGGTTGGAGTTTACTCACACCAGTCCCATGACTGACCCAGAGTTTGTTTTGTTTTGTTTTTCCTAAACTCTGGGGTGCCCAAATTTGTACGTGCGGTCAAGTGTTTCAGTCTTTTACAGATACACTTAAAGGAGCTGGAAGCAGGAGGCTTCACCGCTAGTTATTTTAGAGTTATTTTCGCTCTATCAAATATTGTATTGTGCTCTGATGATGGTATGTATATATGGTATAAATTTTTGTATTCAAAGTTATGTTATATAATATATTTTATCCGTTCCGCTGTGAGGTTCTATATTGTTATTTCTGTTCTTCTTCTATCTTTTCTATTTTCTTTAACCCTAATGACTCATATTACGGTATTATTTGAGTTGGACGTGTGTTGTATTAGTCAGTTCAGATAGTACGGATTTGCAGGCCGTTACAGTTGGTATCAGAGCTTAGGTTTAGCGAACAACTAGGATTTGGTAGGGGTTTACTCATTAGAGATAGGGTTAGTAGTACCCTAGAATGAGTTGAGTGTATATATATACGAGAGTGCGTATTTGTAAGTTGATATAAAAATTGGTTTACATTGTGTTGGCTTGTCTGTTGAGTGGTTTATGAATTCTGACCAAATCGTGGGACGCCACGACGTCGATAGGAGTTTCTAAACACTTGAACAGAAGAATTGACATAATATTGTTTTAAAGTGGGTAAATGAAATAATTTTACCCAAAACTTATTTTGATTTAAAGATAAATAATTTTCTAGAATTATTTATATATGGATGTGTTGGTTGTTATTTTTATAATCAAATGAGATTATAAAATTGAAATGGTTATATATAACCAAATAGAAATTGTATATGAATAATATGCAAATGTGATCAACCAAAATTGAATTCAAACTGTAAATTGGAATTTAAATCCCGGAAGGTTGGAAAATATATTTTTTAAAGTATATTAGAATAATATAACATTATTTCTCGAAGGATTTTGGATAAAAATCGTTTTGAATGGATTTTGAAAGTGATAAAGCACTGAACTCACTTCAGTGGCCGGAAAATAATTTTGATGATGTCTGCAGCACCATCAGTGTTCATTTTCGAGTTTCTAAGTGATTGATTGCTACTTAGAAATTTTTTTGATGGAAATTTGTTTGAAAGAAAACAAGTTGTGAGAAAAAAATTCAAATGTTTTTAATTTAAAATAGAAATAAATATATGTATTTATATATATTTATGTGACTTAAGAAGGATTTGAAATAAAATCCGGGGATTTGAATTCTGGAACTTAAACTTAACTTATACAAGTTAAATGGATCGAAGTAAATAAATGGAAACCAAAAATTTTGGTAGAACTAAAAGGTGTAGAAATCTATAGAGTTGAGTTCAACATAAATGAGTTATGGAAAGATAATGGTTTTAAAGCATTATTCCTAACTTACTAATTTCGGGGACGAAATTCTTTTAAGGGGGGAAGAATGTAACGACCCAGATTTTTGGTCGGTAAATTTCAAACATTTAATATCGTTTTAAATATCGTGTTGATAATATAAAGAATATATCGAATTATTGTAATTCGAAATATAATTGAAATCGTAGTTAAAAACTGAATCAAAATGATTCAGATGATAAGTAGGAATTTTATTTGATATATACGATAATAAATAATAATTTATTTCAAAGATTTTGTGGTTTTCGAATTTAAATTTATATTATATTAATTTAATATGGTATATATGTTGAAATTAAATTTCAGAATATTTACTGTTGAGTTCAGAATAGGGTGGTTACATTGAAATGTCAGTCGGTACGCTAGAATAGCAGTTCGTGATTTCAATTAACGGACCCCGAAATATTTGATTGTGGATAGGATCGAAATCAAATTAGAATCTGTTTAAAATAAAGTGAAAATCTTTTTAAATCAAATCGATATCGTTTTGAAAAGGTAAAAAAATTTCTTTAAGTCAAATAAAATTAAATTAAACTATATTTAAAATCAAAAATCAAATCAGGGGAAATCTTTTTAAAAAGAAGAATCACGATTTTATTGTACTTCTTGTTTCTTCCTTCATTATAAAAACAACACCCCTTCATTTGTTCAGAACAAAACAAAGCTCCAAATCAACAATTATCTATGGCCACCCCTTTCGAAATCAAACAATGCTTCATGTTTTGAATTCGGGAGATGGAGAGCGTCGCGTTAATACCCTAAGTTTTAGGTGCGATTCTACTAGGGATCATCATGTTTGGCACTGTCGCGACCAAGGTTTGAGCATCGACTTCGATGAGGCACTGCTATGTAACGGAGGTCCGCATCGATGGAGTTTTAGGGCGGAGATCGACTGTCTGAGGAAGAATTTGGGATTCGATCTGTCGTTCACTGGAAGAGTTCGGTCATGGGTTTCAGAGTGGTGCTAAAGGGGACGTTTGGGTTTAGTTCAACTGTGTTTATTCGTGCCTGTAAACTGGTGATGATGGTGGGGATTTGAGGTGGATGCCCTTTGATTTGTGGAGAGGGTTCGGTAGTAGAGGATTAAGTTGGAGTTGCAATTTCTGAAAGAAAGAAAAAAGTGGGTTTTGATAACGAACTGTGATGTTTTGGTGGAGTTGGATTTACTGGTGATGATTGGGAATCAGTTTGTGTCATTGCAGTCTGTGGTGAAGAAAGTGATGGCATGTTAATAGGAGGTATGGCACTAGACAGTAGTAAGCTGTTGGATGTGAGGCATTTCAGTAGAGTTCGGGGGTTACAGTGCTGGTTCGTTGGTGATATTGTTAGGAGGGGCTGCGAGTTGAGAGACAATGATGAAGTGATGGGGACAACAGCAAGTAACGATGGGCGTATGGAGTTGTGGTTGAAAATGTAAGGCAACTATCGGTGACATGTTCAACGAAAAGAAAAAGTGATATAAATTGGTTTTGAGGCTGTTTTGGCAAGCAATACTTTGGAGCCGTCGGGAAGTTTGTCGAGTAATTCGCAAAAACAATAAGGTATACATTTTATATAAATTTAAAATACGTAGAAATATTTATTTATTTTATGTTAAGTAAGGTAAATTATAATGACAGTCATTTAACCATTAAATTAAAAATTAAATAATCGTAGGTGTGAGGTAAATTTGTTTGAGATGATTCGAGTAAGCTCGTAAGCATATCGATACGGAATTAAACGAGATTTATCTGGATATTCTACAAACGAAATCAAGGTGAGTAAATCTCACTCACAGTTTTATATTTAAATTTATTTTTATCATTAAAAATAAATTTGTTGGTTGCTTGGGTGCATGAATGAATTGTTGAATTATTGTGGTTATTGGATATTTCTCGCGATAGTATTAGCGGATGCCCGCAGTATCATTAGCGGATGATACTACGCCCACGTACATAAGTGGATCCCCTTTTTATACCACGATATCCTACCTTGAAGCAGGATAGGTATTTTTTGTTGACTAACATCTGTGGATGCAGGGAAAACAGGTTGGAGGGATCCAACTGGATTCCTCAAATTTATTTATTACTATTTACGTACTTATATATGTGTGATGATTGAATTGAGTTGAGGGTTGTTTATTTGGATGATTAAATATCACTGGCCCTAAATATTTATATTTAAAATTATCAAAAAGGGATTTTTAGAATTAAAGGGGAATTGTACTTTAAGAATAGAAATGGAATTTTGAATGGATTAGAAATTATAACTTGTTTTAATAATAAAACAAGTAATCGAATTTTTAAACAATGTTTATGATTAGATAGAAAAATTATCATTGGATAATTTAGAAATTGAAACTCAACTGTTAATTTGGAAAAGGGAATTTATTTTCTGAAATAGAAATGGGATTTGGAATCGGAAACTTGTTTTAATATTTAAAACAAGAAGTAAAATTTATAAATGATGTTTATAAATAGAAAGGGATAATTATCATGAGATGATTTGGGTATTTAAATTCAATTATGAATTTAAAAAGAGATCTATAACTTGAAATCATTTCAAAAAGAAACAATGAAATTTATTCCGATATTTGGAATATATACTGAATTTAGATAAATCCACACGGATTTATGATTTCCACTCGACTTTGTCGAATTTATAGAATACAATTATTTTTTGAAGATATTGGAATTGTATTTAAGGTTTAATATGAAAATAAATTATATAAATATATGTTATGGTAATTAAATATTTTCAAATGAAAATAAACATGAGATTCAAAAAGGAAATCAAATATCCTAAATAGAAATCGAGATTCAATAGATTATTTAAATGGAAGTTGAATCTAATTAAGAAGTAAATTTATAAACAACATTTATATAGGTGATGAAGATATTTTCATCGGGAAATTTGGAAATAAATTTCTAGATGAAAGAAATGGAATCAAAGGTGAGATCTAAATCAAGTTTTGGTATCACAAGCTTTTATACATGTCCAGATAAGAACGTCGTCGATCAAGGTCTGAGAGGTAATTAAAATACCACAACTTGAACGACTTCACTATTATCAAGAGATGATATTGGTTTGTAATGGTAAACAATGTTGAAAATTGATCATGTCCATAAAATAAAGATATAATTGAAACTCGATTATATCGAATCTTTATAAAATCATTTGGAAATTGAAATTCAATAAAATTTGAGTTGTGAATAACTTATAACCAAGTTATGAAGTTTTAAGGGAATAATCGACGATTTTGAAAAAAATTGAGATATTTAAGTTAGATTTGGAAAAAAAATTATTCAATTTACATTTAAATAGTAGAGAATGAAGTTGGAATCTATTTATAAACGAAGTTCTAAAGTTTATAATTAAAACGAACTCGCCGCGGCGCGGTAGTTCGTAATTTAACGATTCGAACTTTAATTGAGTATACAGAACTCGATATAAGTCGGAAGTTGATGAAACAAGAAACGGCCGGACCGATTGAACGATAGTTTTCTAATGGAAAAGGAAAATAGGGATTTCATTTTATAGATTTTGAGTTATATCAAAATCAAAATTTCAGAAAAACAGCGTTGTAATCATTTGTAAACCCTAACGCTTATTAAGTAAATTAAAAGGATTTTGAGTGAATAAAAATCCGAATCTTTTTAAGAAAATCTAGATTTGAGTTATCAAACCTATACGAACTCAGGCGGAGTAAATAAAGTGATTTTTGATATAAAGATCATATTTTCGATTATCAAATGAAGTGAACTAATTTCGAAGGGAATTAGCTAATAGAGTTATGGGCCGAACTTAACTTCATTAAGCAAGTTGAATTCGTTAATTCAAATTAAGAATTTGAGTATGAAACGTGGACTTGAATTGGGAAACGAGTAAGGGAATTGAGTTTGATTTGTGGATAAGCGAATACAAATATCTTTGAACGTGATATGTTCAAACTTAAAAGTAAATGAAATCAAGAAGCTAATTAGAAGCATAGTTAGTTAACGGAATTTTGGAAATGAAGTGGACCTTGTGAAAGTGAATAAGTTTTGAGAATGTAAATATAAAACTTGAGTTAGGAATGGCATGCAACTTGTAAGTGAACTAAAATATATTTGAATATGATGTATTCAAATCAAAGTGCATTAAGAAAAAGAACTAATAAAAAGGGTGGTTGGCGAATTTTGTTAAAAAGTACTGGATGGATTGAAATAAAAGAGGAATAGCCATATATATGTTAAACAGTTATGAGATGAAGAATATGAAGAGAATGAAGGTTATAATTTAAGTGCCCGACAAAAAGGTACATGTTTAATTTTCCATATGAGGTTTTATGCGCCGAATCGGCAAGCCGCTTGGCTTTTTTTTTTATTTTCTTTTAGAATGGAAAGGGCCTAGTGAGGCGAGTTGAGGTTTGAATTATTTTCCTGTACAAAGGAGGTTATGGCGAATTTTTCCGGAAATTTGAGGAGTTAGAATATTTTTAAGAAATTTTGATAATAGAAATCGATATAACAATATAGATAGAATTCGCTAAGAGAATGAATTAAAAATGAAATATTAGAAAGGGCCAGTGATTTTGAAATTGTTTTAATGGATGTTTATTTTTTTCTTTGATAATTAAAACACCGGCTATCAAAGATTGTTGACCATCGTTGTCAATACGGAGAGACCGGTTGGATTTAATATCCGAAAACCACTCCGTATAGGCATAGGCGTTGCGAATTAGATTATGCTAAAGATAATCAAAGATGGAGTGAAATTCAAAGAGCTGATATGTTTGTCTAGTCCCAGGACAACTGTTATGGACGAATTCTGACAGAGTATTCCTAACGGTCACATAAGACGATCTTTTCAAGGTATTACGTCTGGTGGTGGAGAAATTCGTTTCTCTTAGCTTTTATACCCGTGATATCTTTGAGAAGATTAACTAGTGATTCGACGGGTTTGACGATGTGGCATTCAAAGTGTATGGTGGCCAGACAGACGTAGCCTCAAGCCTCACAACCAAGAAATGACAAAAATCGGGCAGGCAACATGGCTATGTGGGTCGCTCCCATTAGGGTGTATAATCACATATCTAGAGAAATTCCTTTTATTTATTTAATCTATTTCGATGCTGTCCCTTTTCGGAAAACGGTGGTTTGAGCCCAACCGTTGGTGATATACATTCGATACACTCAAGTGAAATGAGTGGTCGGTCATGTGTGGGCCGGTTGCAAGACATTCTTGTTGAACCCAGGTGTATTCGCCTCTAGAGATACACTATCGGAAGGTGGTCCCATACCTTGTCATAGTTGGAATCCAATCTCCAATAAGCGCCCTGCGGTTTTTGATTTTATACTATATATGTAGAGCATGAGATGCAAGCGTTCTACTATTTGGTTATTTATTTGATTAGACATTATTATAATATCACTGGATTTTGACATCGAAAATGGTTTGGGTTATAGTAAGGTAAAAACCGTCTGTGTTTATATGTGGACTGGTTTTACTATTACCATTTTCTTTCAAAAGATTTTTGAAATTAAACCTTATGGTTGGAGTTTACTCACACCAGTCCCATGACTGACCCAGAATTTGTTTTGTTTTGTTTTTCCTAAACTCTTGGGTGCCCAAATTTGTACGGGCAGTCAAGTGTTTCAGGCTTTTACAGATACACTTAAAGAAGTTGGAAGCAGGAGGCTTCACCGCTTGTTATTTAGAGTTATTTCCGCCGTATCAAATATTGTATTGTGCTCTGATGATGGTATGTGTGTATGGTACAAAATTTTGTATTCGAAGTTATGTTATATAATATATTTTATTTGTTCCGCTGTGAGGTTCTATATTGTTATTTCTGTTCTTGTTCTATCTTTTCTATTTTCTTTAACCCTAATGACACGTGTTTCGGTATTATTTGAGTTGGACGTGTGTTGTATTAGTCAGCTCAGATAGTACGGATTTGCGGGCCGTTACAAGTTGTATGTCCATTCTCATCACGATTGGAGTTTGTATGTGACCACAGTAATTATAAACAATGTTCAGAAATTGGAGTGTGTAGGAATAAAAATCGTTAGTCTTTTCAAATAAAAATTGTTGGTCATGTCAATATAAATCTTCAGTCACAACAATATATGACTAATGATTGGAGACATTGATAACTTAGTATGACTTGCATAATTTCCTGAAATCAAGAACATAAGAATTAGTAGGGGACTGGGACAAATAAAGAATACCTATGGCTTGATAGCCATAATTGCATTATCGAAATGCATTACTTTGACAAATGTTTTATGTAAAACAATATTTTTCAAGTATTCCTTTTCATAATGGTTAGTTTGAAGTTATAATAAATTTTATCACAAAAGAGTTTTCTGGTATTTAAAGTGGAAGATGTTTATCTTCTGAAAGGAAGTTATACAAGATATATATATATATCTTTCAGAACGAGTATTTGTAAAGTGTTTTATCCTTACTTGATAAAAAGAGTATTTTAGGAATTAAATATTGATTTTAAATGTTTTGTGTAAGGAAGAACTACATTGGCTTGATCTTGTATCAAATTGCTTACCCAATTAGATAAAGGTATGTAGGCAGTCACAAGTGGTCGTGATGCAGGTGCTATATTAATAATAAAAAAGTTAGTTTATTATTTGATATTTCATCATGTAATGGTGCATTTTTATCATTTAACCCATGCTAACATGTTTATCGAGTGTGCAGGAATGAATATCGATGTCCATCTCATCGCAATTGCACAATGATAGATGTATAGTAATTGTGTTTATGCTGTATTTAAGCACACTCTGTGAATTAAATGAATATTCTGATAAATGCTATTTATTAAACTGTCCAATGCATTTAGTTTGTTCCATATTTATCAATTATGATGGTAACTATCATTGTTTGTTTTTGAACAGAAGGATTTTCGGCAATTTTGACTGATCCGAAATTTTTGGGGCATTACAAGTTGGTAACAGAGCTTACATTAGGTGTCTAAATTAAATTAAATTTAAGAATAGAAAATCATCCTAGAAATTTTGAAATGTAGCTACTCAATTTGATAAATATAACTAGATTGGGTAAGGCACCATTCCTCTGACCAGGTTTATGAGTAGTATTTATTTTATGTGTTTAACTACTGCTTAGTGTATGCACTAATAAGTATAATGTGTTGATTCATTATTAAGCACCACATAGAGAGAAGTTTAACAAAATTGTAAGGGCATATGATTAGTCATAAAGTAATGAAGGAAGGAATGAAGCGGAACACAGGGGGAGGTATGTAGTAACTTGAAATAGATGCAGTGGAGTAATATGATATGGAATAACAATTTGTCGAGAAAGGAATTAAATGAGCTTGGGCAAATAAACTTCAGGAAAATCAAGATGAGTAAATTGAACACTACATTCATGCATAACCAAGGTGAGAAAATCTCTTCAAACATTTATGTTATTACATAATTTGATATTAGAATTTTTTAGCATTGATGATGTTAGCTTAAAGCTGCTAAAACATCTCTCAGCAATTCGGTCTTAATTTTTGATTCCATGATTTGGGTTTAGTTGAAGTTAATCTTATCAGGAAGCTAGATTAATTATCTAGAATACTTACATCATACACATTTTAAATTTTGAAAGTTTGCTATCTCAAAACACTATTGCAAATTGACTATGTATTTAATAAAAATCATACACAATGCCTTATGATTTTCAAAGTTGAGAGTGTGGATTTTTTTTCAAAAGAAAATGGTTATCAATGTTGAATTAATGATTAAAAACTATAAAAGTACTTTGAGAGCACTTTGTTTATACTTATGAAAGATTTTAATGGATCATTTCATCAATGATGGCACCTTCGAATGGCGATGACGATGTGTGGTATAAGACAATAGATCTTGGGTAGAGCACTATTACTCTATGTGGTATTTAGCCAGTAGAGTACATCCCTACTTAGTGAGGGGATGTCGGTCGCAGTATGATAATTTCCTTCGGATGATGATGACGATGATGTACGGCATAAGACAATAGATCTTGGATGGTGTAACTATTACTCTATGTGGTATTGAGCCAATTGAGTACATCCCTACTTAGTGAGAGGATGCCGACCGCAATAGGATAAAATATCCTCGATTGAGTATGTGGCTTGGATCCACTTTGATAAATATAATCATCTTTCTGACAAAAGAATATCCTATAAAAACCGGTTTGACTTAATTGAAAATATTGTTTCGAGTCTAACTTGAAAATCTTACTTTCTGGTACATTTTGATGGGTACCGCAACAAAGGGAGTACACCTTCACTTGATTAGTTGACATTGGTTGTAATAGGATGAAATATCCTACATTGAGTGTGCAATATAAATCCACTTAGATGAATAAGTTGCTACTTTGATCAAAGTATTTGTTATCAAAATTGCTATTGCAAATTTGTTTGACTTATTTGTGGATATCATTTGAAAGTTAACCTTGAATATCATTTTGAACTTTGATGTGATATAGTCCCGACGAAGTTAAGTGATGATAAACTTGAAGTTCCTTAAAACACGACTGCCACAATTATTTTTGGTACATTTTGAAAGGTACGACAACAAGAAGATCATGTCTTTACTTGATGATTTAACACTGGTCGCAATTATATATAAAAAAGAAGAAGAGGAGGTCCTAGAATCTACCCCAAATTGAGCATGCGAAGGAGACAAGCTTGCAGGATTGATAAAATGTTGATCACAAATTGAGAAGTTCCAATCATATAATATTCAGGTATGTCTTAAACTCTAAATTTCAATTTATGAAATTGTTTTGAAAGTACACTTTCAAGAAAAATGTCCTGAATACATAGAGTTTCCTTTGCTGAATATTTTGCATTCTTTAGATAAATTACTGCATAGAATTTCGGGAATGAAATTCCTTTTAAGGAGGGAAGAATGTAACAATTTGAAACTTCGGGCAGTAAATATATAAATATCAAGGTTATTTAAATATTTAAATCTTGGAATTAATGTTACAAAATGGTTTTATAACCTTGATTAAATCCCTATATAAATAATAATTAATGAGGAGAAAACTTGTTGTTGAAATTTTGTTTACCAAGTTAAGTAGTTCGAAGAAATATCGATAATGTGACCGAAAACAGTTTTGTCGATAAACGACGTTTTACTTGTTAAAAATTGTTAGAACATCATGTGCATGTAGTAAAAATAGAAGAAAACATATATATATATATATATGTGTGTGTGTGTGTGTGTGTGTATGTGCATATCATATAAATAAAATACAAGTGATATATGTATATTTATTCTAGAATATGAAAAATGGCTTAAAATGATAGGGACACGTGCCATCAAATGAAGTACACATGTCTTAAGATTAAATAAGATAAAGACATATAAATACTTTAGGTGTCCATGTGTAGAACCATATAAATACACCGAAGAAGGCATGTGTCTACATCCTAAAGCTTGCATGAAGATAAGGTGGAAAAGTGTCCAAAACCAAATTACCCAACTAGCCTTAAGAAATACTATATAAAGGGTGGAAATGTTCAACACTTTTCATGCATTCACAAAACAAAAACAAGATAAGATAAAGAGGATAAGTTTCGGAGACGCCAAGAGAATAATTACAAGTTCTAACTACAATTCTAAGGTGATAAAAACTACTTGAGATCATGTATTTATTTCATACTTTAAAAAAAAGTTGTTAAATTTATGGATGAATGATTGGTCTTGAACCCATGAAAATGACGTTCGATATTTTGACTATAACTTCCACAATTCTTGATGTAATTTTGATTTTTTATCAATCTGGAAAGCTAACTCAAAGGCTTACAACTTTCATTTCGGCCATTTTTTCTAATTCGACCGTTTGTGTACCTGAAAACTTGATGCAAAGTCAGGTAAAAATCTGCCTAAAATGGACGTGTTAAAAATGTCTTGTATTGTTGAATTATTTATATTAAATTGATAAACGATTCTAAGGTTTTCTTCTAATGATAATTAAGTAGACTAAGAAAGCTTCTTATTGTAGAAAATTTGGATTCAAAAACTATATTTATCATAAAGAAATAGAATCAAACATTTTGCTAAAAAATGGTCAAAAATCTGAATTTCAGAACTTTTCATAGCTTTCTGAAATGCTCTCTTTTCTGTGAATTATTTATGAAGCACTGTACCAAGGCAAGAACTTTTCATAGCATTTCAAAAACATTGTCTTGTCTCTGAATTATTAATAAAGCACTTTAATGAGTCCAGAAGTTTTCACAGTGCGCTAGAAATGTTGTAATATCTGTTTAGAGTCTTATAAACTACACAGAAGTTTTCACAGCGTGCCGGAAACGCTGTAATTGCTATTTTGAGTCTAAAACTATTATAAACTACCCAGAACTTTTCAAAACTCAACAGAAATGTTGTAATAAAATTTTGAGTATAAAACCATGGTAAACTACACCAAATCCTCTCAAATTTGGACTTGAGCTTCCTCATTGTATCATTAAAAAAACTGTCAAAAGTGGGGATGTTAAATCAAAGTAAAATAGAGTCAAAACGTGTCAAAACCGATAACAAAGTAGGTTGACATGAGTTTTGTGAATTACGATGATTCATGGAGGGAATTTGATTGCTTTGGGGTAATGATAAGTACAATATTATGTTCTACAAAGCTTTCGCATAAGGATAGTAAGGAGTACTACGGGTATAATTATCGTCTAAACAATTACTTATTCTTAAGCTTGTGTTCTTATTTAATGTTGCACATGAATTCAACATACTTTATTGACTACAATCTTTGCTTCGGTAAGCAAACAACATATACGACTGATGATTGAGGACATTGATGAATTAATAGGACTTGCATAAAGTCCTGAAATCAAGAACATAAGGATTAGTAGGGGACAGAGACAGAGATAGAATACATACGGTTTGATAGCCATAATTGCATTATCGAAATCCATTACTTTGAAAATGTTTTATGTAAAACAATATTTTCAAGTATTCCTTTTTTTGACGATAAGTTTGGAGTTATAATCTAATTTATCACAAAAGAGTTTTTTGGTATTTAAAATGGAAGATGTTTATCTTTTGAAAGGACGAGTATTTGTAGAGTGTTTTACTCTTACTTGATATAAAGAGTATTTTTGGAAGTAAATATTGATTTTAAATGTTTTTTGTAAAGAAGAACAACGTTGGCTTGATCCTTTATGTAATTACTTACCCAATTAGATAAAGGTACGTAGGCGATCACAAGCGGTAGTGATGCAACTGCTATATTAATAAATAAAAATTTGTTTATTATTTGATATTTCATCATGTAATGGTGCATTTTTATCATTTAAGTCATGCTAACGTGTTTATCGAGTATGCAGGAATGAATATTGAAGTCCATCTCATCAGTGTTGCACAATGATAGATGTGCGGTAATTGTGTTTATGTTGTATTTAAGCACACCCTGTGAATTAAATGAATATCCTGATAAGTGCTATTTGTTATACTATCCAATGCATTTAGTGTTGTTCCATATTTATTAAATATGATGGTAGCTGTCATTGTTTGTTTTTGAACGGAATTATTTTCAGCAATTTTGAGTGGTCCGAAATTTTCGGGGCGTTACAGTGGGGTCATTTGGAAGACAAATGTAACAACCCGTATTTTCAATAACCTGTTATAATGTAAATCGAGGCAGAATTTAATTTATAAATCTGAAACAAGGGAAACGGGCTATGCCATTGCGTTCGTCTCGGAAAAATACGCGAAATAGAGTCCGGGTTTTCAAAAATCGGAGTCCGTATAACTCGATTAAGGCCCAATGAAGTTTTCAGAAAATTTCAAGTTCAAAACAGATTTCAAATTCAAGTTTGAATTTGAAAATTAGGTCATATTTGGGTAGGCGGGAAAAATCCCGCCAGAACACCCAAGTCGACAGCCCTGTCGACTTGGGAGTCGACTTGGTTGGACCCAAGTCGACAGCCCTGTCGACTTGGCTGTCCACTTGGTCCAGCCGGGCTGTTTAGCCTGGTGCACCATCTTGGGTTTGTGTTGAGCTTGGGGGCCAGATTCGGTTTTAAGGGCTGAGATTGGAACTAGGGTTTAATCCTAAGGCTAGAACTAGTCCTAATCTCTATAAATAAGGCCCTAACCTAACCCTAAATCATCATTATTCATTCAAGTAACTAAACTATGGCAAAATCATTCCTCTCATGGCCTCCACTCTCTTCATAAAATTCCTAAGATATTTCTATGAGAGATTTTCCATGCATACAAGTGTTTTCAAGCTTGTATGAGTGTCATTAGCTTGCATTCAAGTCAAGTTTCTATATTTGCATCATAAAGAAAGAGTTTTGATCATTTTGGCTCAAGGGTTTTTATGTTAGAGCTTGCATTTTGGGTCTATTTGATTGCATAAGGGCTTTGTCATATCTTTTGTGCCTTCATAAGTATTGTAAGCCCTATTCTACTTTCATACTTAAACTCTAAAGTTAAATGTATGATATGCAAGTTTGCCATGATATGCAAGTTTACTATGTTGTGTTATGCAAGTTTACTATGATGTGATATGCAAGTTCATCAAGTTATGTTATGCAAGTTTATATGCAAGTTGCTATGTTATGATATGCAAGTTGCTATGTTATGATATGCAAGTTTATATGCAAGTTTTGCCATGTTATGTTATGCAAGTTTATCATGTTATGATATGCAAGTTTGTATGCAAGTTTGCCATGTTATGTTATGCAAGTTTGCTATGTTATGATATGCAAGTTTGCCATGTATGTTATGCAAGTTTGGGGTGATCATTTTGTTCATGTTATCATGTTATGCAAGCTTATCTTGAGTATATGAACATAAAGCTTCAAGCTTTATGCTAAAGGTTGCATTTTGGCAACATGTAAGTTATCATATCCCTTATGATAACCTGCATGTGAGGCTAAATGCGAACCTATGGCCATTTCTACATGTCACTTATCACCATGTATCACCAATATGCTAAGTTTGGTTTTATGCATGCTTTTGAGGCCAAAAATGTAATATGCAAGTATATGAACATATGTAAGTTTCATATGCCACCATGTCAAACTTGTGGCTTCAACACTTTTATGTCATGATTATGCCAAGTTCCCTCTTTCTATCCTTTATGCGCTATTGCGATATGTAAGCGATGGGATTGCGTTTGGGGTTGGGTAAACTTAAAAGACATAAAAACATAAGCTTGGGAATTTACCTATTAAGTTAGGTCTACCCATTGGGAATTTACCTATTAAGTTAGGTCTACCCAATTGCTTGAAAATTTGTAACATGTTTTGGAAACATGATGGACATGACACTTAGAAAATATAAGTGTGACCAACTCGAGGTTGGGTTGAGTTTGTAGCATAAACCTACCCGAAACCGACCGGCCTAACTAGTTGCTACAAACAATAGGACCCAATGTGAGAAGTTGGCCATGTTGTACCTTGAACCCGAGGTTAGACCAAGTTGTGGTGTAAAGCTACCCGGACCCGCCCGGCTTAACTAGTAACCACAACAAAGTCTAATGTGAGAGGTTAAGGCGCATTAATTAATTAATGCCTCGTGATTAGGGTTAAGTCATGGACCGCTTGAATACTTAACCAATGAAACACGATGGGTTGGTAGGGTTAAGTCATAAACCTTGGGTACACTTAACCAACTTGGTACTTGAATGAGTTGGGTTAACCGCGTTTAACCCATTAAGGAAACCCTAGTTACGTGGTCCTTTGCACCAGTAACCCTCTTAGTTGTATCATGATACCCTAGGTACTAGGCTAGGGAGGGGCACGATTACTGGGATGCCATGTAAGCGACCAAAACGACGGCTGAGTAGGTGCGCCAGTGTGGGTTCAGACGGGTCATGGTCGTGCACATGGTCCGGAGTTGAAAAAGCAGGCACGGTCACCAGTAGGTTTAGACTGTGCGTGCATTGATTTGTGTCGGTGGTTGACACCCTAGGACTTGATACACCCTAGGGTGGACCTAGCACAGTTTAGCTACACTTCGTAGTTGGGCCGTATGACACCGACACTTGACGAGTTAGGCTTATAGGGAGCCGATCGACTAGACCGTTTGGTTGGACCTCGTATTGGGGTCACTTCATGTTATTGGGCCAAAGCTTGGGCCAAGGGATCAATACTTGTTTATTCAAGTCATGTTAGTTTGCTAGTACACCTGTGGTGCAAAACCTTAAACCTGATTATGCGGTGACACCTTTATCTACCTTGTTAGTTAATCATCATGCTAGTATGTTGTTATCCTTATGTCCATCCCTGTTGCTAATGCCAGTTAACTTTACCAGTTTACATTGATTGTAGTATGGCTTACTCAGTCTTTTTGACTGACCTGTTTTCTTTCGCCTCTTTTCTTCCGTTTCCCCCCCCCCCCTAGGTTCTCAGGGAGGGAATATTGGAGCTTAGCTTGGATTTCTGATCGCTTGCTTGTGGGATTTTAGCTCATGTACGGTCTTGACATGAAGCTAGCTATGGTTATCACTTATTTTGGGGATAGTACTTATGTATTTTCAGTTTTTCAGTGATGTCGTTTTTATCTAGGCTTGTGTATTTGGAAAGTTGACATTATGTTGTACCAAACTTGTTTTGAAATAGTTTGAAATCTTCCGCTGTTTTATCTATGTTATTTACTCTGTTTACATACATACATATGTTCTTGTTCTGCCTTGATATATCATTATGCATGTTTACCTGATTCAAACGCCCTTCCAAAGTCAGAGTGCTTGCAAGAGCCACCCTGGCGGATGTGGGGTGTTACATTTGGTATCAGAGCATATGGTTTACGAGAAGGAACAAAAAGGTTTTTAGAAAACTTTTGGAAAACTATTTTCAAAACTAAGTATAAAGTATTTTCCAAAGAAAAGTCTAGCTTATTTTAAAGGCTATTCCCCAAAAAGCCATTAGCAAAATCCCTTCGTTTTTCTCCATTCTGAATCTATCTTTTTCTTCGTTTTCAGTATAGCCGATAACTTTGTTATTTCGGAGGGAGTACACGTACCTGTTTGGTATAGGAGACTTTGGAGGCTAGGGCGACCGAAGCTGGCCCCGCAAATGTTACTCCTCCTCCGGTAGTTAAGGTTCCTCCTCCTCCTGTCGCTGATGTTCCTCCTCCTCCTGTCGCTGAGGTTCCTCTTCCTCCTCGCCCTCAGCATCCACAAAAGGATTTCGCGGAGATTTGCAAAGACTTTAAGGCGATGGGTTGCAAGAATTTCTTTGGAACCGAGACTTATGTTGAGGCAAGGAATTGGTTGAAAGAAACCGAGGATCTTTTTACCTTCTTTGATATAGATGACCGTAGGAAGGTTTTATTAGCAGTGTGGTTGCTAAAGGAAGAAGCTGCACGTTGGTGGGTGGTCACCACCACTACTAGGCCAATTGAGACTTGGGATGACTTTCGGGGAAAGTTTGGACTAAGATTCCTATCACTGAAGCAAGGGGACATGACTATTAGGGAATACATAGATAAGTTTAATCAACTGGCTCGGGTCGGTTTAGACTTGGTCAACACAGCTCAGAAGAAGGCCCTATACTTTGCTCTAGGATTAAACGAGCCATTACATGGTTTAGCCATGACTCATATACCTTTGGGGGCAACTTTCGAGAGTTTGGTGAATATGGCCCTACTCAATGAAGAGAATAGGAGTGACAAGAAGGAGATCAAGATGAATGATACTCAAGCCAAGAAGACTGATTCCCAGTGGAAAGGAAATCAGGGTGATCCAAGCGGTCAGAGCAGTCAAGGCAATAAGAACAAGAACAAGAGTCAAGGCAACAAGGGGAACAACAACAAGGGCAAGAACAACAAGGAGAAGTGCCATTATTGCGGTTCAGTTGGGCATCTTATTAGGGATTGTAAGAAGAGGAAAAGGAATAATGGTGAATGCTTTTTCTGCGGTAAGACTGGACATTTCAGTAAGGATTGCCCGAAGAAGCAAGGGCAAGGCCAGGGTCAGACTCAGCGTGCTGGACCTTCGGGAGGGCAAGTTCATGCTCTCAATACCGCTCCAGTTCCCGATCGAGGTAGTATCTCTGTTGAGAGCCTTGTATATATTTCTGATTTTCCAGTTCGTACCTTGTTTGATTCTGGTGCATCGCATAGCTTTATCTCATCTGATCTTGTTGATAGTTTGCACCTAAGTACTAGTCTAGTTTATGATCCCGTGTGTGTTTCAAATCCAATTGGGGGTTTCTCCCATTTGTCTATGATCTACGTGGATTTGAAAATCTCTATCTTGAGTGTAGAGTTCTCGGGTGATGCTTATATTCTCGGTTTCATGGGGTATGGGTTGATTTTTGGGCATGGATGGGTTGTCCAGTTTTGGAGCCATCCTTGATTTTTGAGAATAGGGTTGTGAGGCTCATGACTCGCCTCGGTAATACCCTAAAAATTCCTAGTAACCCTATGGGTCCCGTCATGTTGTGTTATCTTGAATCCCTCAACTCGTCTATCGATAGTTTGCAATCGGTGAGGGTGGTCCGAGAATATCCTGATATCTTGGGTGAAGTGAAGGGGGTTACCCCTAAACGAGAGATAGATTTCCGCATTTATCTGGTTGATAATGCCAAGCCAGTTATGTGGCCGGTAAGGCACATGGTCCCGTAAGACGGGAGCTAAGTAAGCAAGTGAAGGAGTTGCTTGAGAAGAACTTCATACGATGAAGCATTTCCGAAGAGGGTGCTCTAGTAGTATTCGCTACTAGTGCGGACAGTTCGCTTCGCCCGTGTGTTGATTATCGTGAGATGAACAAGAAGAATAGACAACCATTGCCAAGGATCGATGATTTGTTCAGCTTGTAGGAACATCTGTTTTCTCTTGATCCTGCTACTGGATTCCATCAGCTCAGAGTAGCTGAGGATAGTATAGACAAGACTGCGTTCAGAACTCCAGATGGATTCTTAGAATGGCTGGTCATGCCATTCAGTTTGGCTAATGCACCCGCCTACTTCGTGGACTTGGTAAGTAGGGTGTCTAGGGAGTTCCTGAACGAGTTTGTGGTAGTCTTCGTAGATGATATTCTGATCTCCTCAAAGGATGAGGAAGAGCACGCAAGGCATCTCGTGGAGGTGATGGATACGCTTAGAGCGCATCAGTTGAAGGCCAAGTTCTCCAAGTGTCACTTTTGGAGAAGGGAAGTTAGATTCCTTGGGCATATAGTTGCTAAGCAAGGCTTAGCGGTGGATCCCGCTAAAGTGGTCGCGGTTCAAGACCGGAAAGCTCCGACGAGGACAATTGAAGTAAGAAGTTCTCTCAGTTTAATTAGTTAGTTAGCGTCCCTTGAGTTTAGACCTACCCTTCTGGATCAAGTAGGGACTTCACAAAAAGAAGACCCGCAGTTAAGTCGAGATCATGGACAAGTTGATTCAAGGCGAGATGTTAAGACACCTCGCTATAGATGACAAGGGATGGCTAAGGCGCAATGAAGGCTCTTGAAGATGCACATCACTCGAGGAGGTGGCCGAGTTTGACCCAAGGTGCATGTTGTGCCAACAGGTTAAAGGCCAAGTCATAAAAGCCCCGGGGGGCTATTATATCCGTTGGAGGTCCCCGCAATGGAAGAGGGGAAAACGTCACGAAGGATTTCGTGGATGGACATCCTAGATCAAGAAAGGGGGTACGAGCATGTGGGTCATAGTAGGTAGACTCACGAAGAGCGCTCATTTCACTCCGGTAAAGAGCGAAAGGACTGCATCATAGCTAGCGACAGTTTACTTTCAAGAAATAAAGCAGTTGCACGAGGTTCCCTAAAGTATAGTTAGTAACCATGACTTAATCTTCACTAGCCAGTTTTGGGATAGTCTACGAGAAGTCATGGGCAAGCAACTGAATCTAAGCACGGCCTATCATTCACAGGCAGATGGTTCATTTCGTTCAAGCATGAGTTATAGAAAATCACGTTAGTAAGAGCAATTGGCAACGTGGATTGGTATCTTCAAGAAAAGTTCTGCTGCGTGGAATACTTTATAGTAAGTAAACGAGATCCAGGATTCACTAGTAAATTTTGGAGAGCTTGCATGAAACCAGTAGGTCATAGTTATGTTTAAGCCAAGAATGATAGAAGAGTAAGTGAAAGAGGAAGACGAGAAGCGACAATGAAATGGGTTCCAACTCATATTTGGAAATAAGAGTTAAGAAGCTAAGAAATCATGAGGTAAAAAAAGGTCAAAGCACAGTGGAGTTAAGCTCAAGGAAGCGTGACTTAGAAGACTGAAGGCTAGATACGCGCATCATATCTCTTTTTAAGAGTATATTCTTGATCCTTGTTTTCCTGTGGAACTTACTTGCATGTTATCTTTTTACGTATATCCTCTCGGTCCCATTCTCGGTCCTATTTCTGTCGGGAGGTATGACTTATTTGCTAGTAATACATGTCAGGGTTTGAAGGGGGTCTGTTAGGTTGACTAAACCTTTTGGGCTTTTATAGAATAGGGGTTGGGTTAGGAAGGGATTTCTTGTAATCCAAAAGGAGTATATCTTGCTTATCCTCCCGATCTCTTTGTAGCATATCTTTTCCTATCCATGTTTGCCTTGATTATCTAGTTTATCATGTTAATCTTGTCATGAGAACCTTAGGTAGAAACCCTTTGGATGAAACATGTGTTTGAAACATGTTATGCTTGATGGTTGCAAGTGGTTGCAAGTGTTTGCAAGTGGTTACTCGTGGTTGCATTATACACGTTAGGCACTAGATCGGCTCACACACTCCTCATATTGCATATGCATGAGTGTTTATGCTTATTCATGGATGAAAATTTTTGTGTTATCACATGGATGTTGCATATGGATGTATGTTACGTGCACACATATAGATGTTATAAATTATGTTAGGAATTGCATACATATGGATTCATTTCACTAACATAATTTGCATTGATGATATTTTCATTAGATAAGTACATATACACACACCTTTGCATATGATCATTCAACATTTAGAATCTTGTAAGGACAATGATTGCTCGTGGATGATGATTTGAGTAGATGGATGTTGGATGGTAGGATACGTTCTTCCTAACTTGAAGATTTCGGGGACGAAATCCTTTAAGGAGGGGAGAATGTAACAACCCGTATTTTCAATAACCTGTTATAATGTAAATCGAGGCAGAATTTAATTTGTAAATCTGAATCAAGGGAAACGAGCTATGCCATTGCGTTCGTCTCAGAAAAATACGCGAAATAGAGTCCGAGTTTTCGAAAATCGGAGTCCGTATGACCCGATTAAGGCCCAACGAAGTTTTCAGAAAATTTCAAGTTCAAAACAGATTTCAAATTCAAGTTTGAATTTGAAAATTAGGTCATATTTGGGCAGGCGGGAAAAATCCCGCTAGAACACCCAAGTCGACAGCCCTGTCGACTTGGGAGTCGACTTGGTTGGACCCAAGTCGACAGCCCTGTCGACTTGGCTGTCGACTTGGTCCAGCCGGGCTGTTTAGCCTGGTGCACCATCTTGGGTTTGTGTTGAGCTTGGGGGCCAGATTCGGTTTTAAGGGCTGAGATTGGAACTAGGGTTTAATCCTAAGGCTAGAACTAGTCCTAATCTCTATAAATAAGGCCCTAACCTAACCCTAAATCATCATTATTCATTAAAGTAACTAAACTATGGCAAAATCATTCCTCTCATGGCCTCCACTCTCTTCATAAAATTCCTAAGATATTTCTATGAGAGATTTTCCATGCATACAAGTGTTTTCAAGCTTGTATGAGTGTCATCAGCTTGCATTCAAGTCAAGTTTCTATATTTGCATCATAAAGAAAGAGTTTTGATCATTTTGGCTCAAGGGTTTTTATGTTAGAGCTTGCATTTTGGGTCTATTTGATTGCATAAGGGCTTTGTCATATCTTTTGTGCCTTCATAAGTATTGTAAGCCCTATTCTACTTTCATACTTAAACTCTAAAGTTAAATGTATGATACGCAAGTTTGCCATGATATGCAAGTTTACTATGATGTGTTATGCAAGTTTACTATGATGTGATATGCAAGTTCATCAAGTTATGTTATGCAAGTTTATATGCAAGTTGCTATGTTATGATATGCAAGTTTATATGCAAGTTGCTATGTTATGATATGCAAGTTTATATGCAAGTTGCTATGTTATGATATGCAAGTTTATATGCAAGTTTTGCCATGTTATGTTATGCAAGTTTATCATGTTATGATATGCAAGTTTGTATGCAAGTTTGCCATGTTATGTTATGCAAGTTTGCTATGTTATGATATGCAAGTTTGCCATGTATGTTATGCAAGTTTGGGGTGATCATTTTGTTCATGTTATCATGTTATGCAAGCTTATCTTGAGTATATGAACATAAAGCTTCAAGCTTTATGCTAAAGGTTGCATTTTGGCAACATGTAAGTTATCATATCCCTTATGATAATTTGCATGTGAGGCTAAATGCGAACCTATGGCCATTTCTACATGTCACTTATCACCATGTATCCCCAATATGCTAAGTTTGGTTTTATGCATGCTTTTGAGGCCAAAAATGTAATATGCAAGTATATGAACATATGTAAGTTTCATATGCCACCATGTCAAACTTGTGGCTTCAACACTTTTATGTCATGATTATGCCAAGTTCCCTCTTTCTATCCTTTATGCGCTATTGCGATATGTAAGCGATGGGATTGCGTTTGGGGTTGGGTAAACTTAAAAGACATAAAAACATAAGCTTGGGAATTTACCTATTAAGTTAGGTCTACCCATTGGGAATTTACCTATTAAGTTAGGTCTACCCAATTGCTTGAAAATTTGTAACATGTTTTGGAAACATGATGGACATGACACTTAGAAAATATAAGTGTGACCAACTCGAGGTTGGGTTGAGTTTGTAGCATAAACCTACCCGGAACCGACCGGCCTAACTAGTTGCTACAAACAATAGGACCCAATGTGAGAAGTTGGCCATGTTGTACCTTGAACCCGAGGTTTGACCAAGTTGTGGTGTAAAGCTACCCGGACCCGCCCGGCTTAACTAGTAACCACAACAAAGTCTAATGTGAGAGGTTAAGGCGCATTAATTAATTAATGCCTCGTGATTAGGGTTAAGTCATGGACCGCTTGAATACTTAACCAATGAAACACGATGGGTTGGTAGGGTTAAGTCATGAACCTTGGGTACACATAACCAACTTGGTACTTGAATGAGTTGGGTTAACCACGTTTAACCCATTAAGGAAACCCTAGTTACGTGATCCTTTGCACCAGTAACCCTCTTAGTTGTATCATGATACCCTAGGGACTAGGCTAGGGAGGGGCACGATTACTGGGATGCCATGTAAACGACCAAAACGACGGCTGAGTAGGTGCGCCGGTGTGGGTTCAGACGGGTCATGGTCATGCACATGATCCAGAGTTGAAAAAGCAGGCACGGGCACCAGTAGGTTTAGACTGTGCGTGCATTGATTTGTGTCGGTGGTTGACACCCTAGGACTTGATACACCCTAGGGTGGACCTAGCACAGTTTAGCTACACTTCGTAGTTGGGCCGTATGACACCGACACTTGACGAGTTAGGCTTATAGGGAGCCGATCGACTAGACCGTTTGGTTGGACCTCGTATTGGGGTCACTTCATGTTATTGGGCCAAAGCTTGGACCAAGGGATCAATACTTGTTTATTCAAGTCATGTTAGTTTGCTAGTACACCTGTGGTGCAAAACCTTAAACCTGATTATGCGGTGACACCTTTATCTACCTTGTTAGTTAATCATCATGCTAGTATGTTGTTATCCTTATGTTCATCCCTGCTGCTCATGCCAGTTAACTTTACCAGTTTACATTGATTGTAGTAGGGCTTACTCAGTCTTTTTGACTGACCTATTTTCTTTCGCCTCTTTTCTTCCGTTCCCCCCCCCCCCCCCCCAGGTTCTCAGGGAGGGAATATTGGAGCTTAGCTTGGATTTCTGATCGCTTGCTTGTGGGATTTTAGCTCATGTACGGTCTTGACATGAAGCTAGCTATGGTTATCACTTATTTTGGGGATAGTACTTATGTATTTTCAGTTTTTCAGTGATGTCGTTTTTATCTAGACTTGTGTATTTGGAAAGTTGACATTATGTTGTACCAAACTTGTTTTGAAATAGTTTGAAATCTTCCGCTGTTTTATCTATGTTATTTACTCTGTTTACATACATACATATGTTCTTGTTCTGCCTTGATATATCATTATGCATGTTTACCTGATTCAAACGCCCTTCCAAAGTCAGAGTGCTTGCAAGAGCCACCCTGGCGGAGGTGGGGTGTTACAACACGCAACCTAGGATTGCTCGATTTGGCTCCAGTCGAGTTAGGGCAAGTGATTTCCAAAGTTCAATGGGTGTGAATCGAAGAGTGGTTCAGTGTGCATGCGTGGACCAAGGGAAAGAGACTACGACGACCGCGGCTCGGCTTTCAGGTCGTGATGGCATTAGATGAGGCAACGAATTCGCAATGAAGGAGATGTTGTGTTTAAAACTTCCGCTTCCTTACCTGTAGATGTCGAAGTCGCAACTCACTCGATGTGTTCGAGCTAACACTAAGAGGTTCGATTTCGGTAAAGGTAGGAAATTAATTTTTGGTCACATTTTGAGGGCGACTTTGTTGATGCTGAACTGAGGATGAACGTGACTACGGGTTGAGGGAGGTAATTGGCATCGCGCGTGTGATTTGTGTGAAGATCGGCAATAATTTTGTCCACACCTGAAACTATGCTTGAGTGGAGAAAGCCGAAGTCGCGATGCACAAACGAGACTCAAGTTGATTTTATTGGTGATAAAATAAAGTAAAATGTGATGAAGTTGCAGAGATGAAATCGGCTTTGATTTAAATTGAGTGGTGAAGGATTTATGATGATGGAATTGCATGGAAATGGTTAAAGTGGAGTGGTCTATCACTTAAAGGTGTAGTATGGACAGTATGGGGCAGAAAGTTTTAAGGGTGTGCTTCATAGTTGGTCGAAGACAATAATGTATGCGTTTTTAAGAAATTTAATACACATTGAATAATTTACTTATTTATTAGTAGTTCTTTTAATTAATAATCGTTAAACCGTTAAATAAAATTAAATAGTCGTAGGTACAAAATAAGTCGATTCGAGATAGATTCAGTTGAGCCAATTCAAGTTGATACGTAGCCGAGACGGTATGGAATTTTAAATGGATACTCGCCAAATAAAATCAGGTGAGTAAATCTCACTCAAAATTTTATATTTAAATTTATTTTTAATCATTATAGATAAATTTGTTGGTTGCTTGGATGCGTGAATGAATTATTGAATTATTATGGTTATTGTATATATATATATATTAGTTACATTTAGGCTTGGTGGTTGAATATATATAGTATTGGTGATTGGATATATTTCCCGTAGTACCATTAGCAGATGATCTTATGTGCTCCCATAATATATATAGTGTATGACGTACTATACTATGATATCCTGCCTTGAAGCATGATAGGTACTATTTATGTTGTCTAACATATGTGGATGTAGGGAAACAGGTTGGAGGAATCCAACTAGATTCCTCAAATTTTATTTATTATTGTTTACAAATTTAGATATGTGTAATGTGTTGAATTAATGCTTTATGAAATTGGAAGCTTGAATATTACTGGCCGTAGATATTGATATTTAAAAATATCATAGAAAGGGATTTTTAGTTATAAAAAGGGCTCGAAATAGAAATAGAATTTCAAATAAGTTAGAAAATATTAACTTGTTTTCAGTAATAAAAAAGGTAACTGAATTTATAAACGATGTTTATAAATGGAAAGGAAATTATTATTTGATAATATTAATTTTTAAATTCAAGTATGAATTTAAAAAGAAAATTTATTTTTTCGAAGTGGGAATTGGATTTCAAATGAATTTTGAAATTGAAACTTTTTTAAATATTTAAATCAAGAAGTGAAATTTATAAATGATGTTTTTAAATAACAGAGAGAAATTATCATTAGATAATTTATAAATTTGAAATCAAATATGAATTTAAAAAGGGAACTGGGAATCAATTTCAAAGGAAATGACGTGATTTATTCCGATGTTCAGAATATGAATTGGATTAGAATAATCCGTATGCATTTATAATAATAATTCAACTATGACAAATTTATATAATAAAATATTTCTAGAAAGAATATTGGAATTGTATTTTGAATTTAAATCTAAAATAGATTCTATGCATATATATAAGTTTATAAAAAATAAAATATTCCAAAATAGGAATTGGATTTTAAATGGACTTTGAAAAGGTAGTCTTGTTTAAATTCCATAAATAAGGAAATTATTTATAAATGATGTTATAAATGTAATAAAGAAACTATCATAGGATAATTCAGAAATTAAATTCAAAAGTGAAATAATAATCGTTTTCGAAAAGCAAAAGATAGATTTTTCCGAAATTCGGAATGTGAACTGAAAATTGAGATGAATCCAAGGAATTTATGAATTGAATTCGATTATATCGAATTTTATTGAAGGAATTGGAATTTAATATGAAAATAGAGTTTAAATAAATTTACAACTGAGTATTTGAGTTTTTAATGAAATAATCAACGATTTTGGAAAATCGGAGTTTTAAGTTAGATTTGGTAGAACGGTTTTGATTTATATTAATTTGTCGAAGAAGTAGAGTAGGAATTTATTATTAAACAAAGTTTAAACATTTATATTTAATTTAATTAAAACGAACTCGCCGCAGCACGATAGTTCGTAATTTGACGATTCGAACTTCAATTAAGTATATAAAACTCAATATAAGTCGGAAATCGAAGAAACAAGAAACGTTCGGACCTATTGAATGATGGTTTTCTAATAGAAGAGAAAAATCTGGATTTCAACATATAGATTATGAGTTATGTAAAAATTAAATTTTTAGAAAAACAAAGCTATAATTGTTTTTAAACCACAATAGTTTATTAAATAAAATAAAAGGATTTTGAGTGAATAAAAATCCGAATTTCCATTAGTAAAATTCGAACTTGAGTTATAAAATATATATGAACTCAAGTGGAGTAAATGGCTTGATTTTTGGAACAAAAATCAAATTTTTAATTATTGAATGAAGTTAACTAATTTCAAAAGAAATTAGTTAATAGAATTTTGAATCGAACTTAGTTGTGTTTAAGGGAATTGAATTTGTTAAAACTGAGAATTCGAATATGAAACTTGGATTAGAATTGGGAAGTGAGTAGGGAGTTTGAGGTTGATTTGTGTATAGGTGAATACAAATATATTTGAACGTGATATGTTCAAATTAAATTGGATTAAGCGGAGAAGCTAATTAGAAAATTAATTAGCAAATGGAAAGCGATTAAAGTAAAAATGATTGGATTGATTGAAATTATATTGGGAATGGGCGTATATATGTTAAACAGGTATGAAATGAAGAGAATGAATATTATAATCCCCAAAAAAAGGTATATGTTTAAATTCCATATGAAATTTTATGAGCCCATTGGGAAAGCCACTTGGCTTTTTGATTTTCTTTTTGAATGGAAAGGGCCTAGAGAGGCACGTTGTAGTTGTACTAAGTGAGTCGTACAAATGAGACGCTGGCAAAATTTTCCAAAAATTTAAGGAGTTCGAATATTTTTAAGAGAATTTGACAACTAGAAATCAATATATCGATATATATATATAAATGTAATTCGATAAGGAAATGAACTTATAATTGAATGCTATAAACAAAAAAGGAAATTTATAAATTTAAATCTGGAAAGAATATAAAGAGAACGTATACTCGTTTTAAAAATGAATAATTGGTTTTTATGGTGTTGATGATTCGAGATAAGTGGTCTTGTCTGTTTTGAAGTTAAGGATGTTATTCAGTCAAGGTCTGAGAGGTAATTATACCCTAATTTGATTGATTTCATTATTAACTGATAAATAGGAAGACTCAGTCTCGATGATCAATGTTAAAGAGATTTAGTTGAATGCAATATTTTGGGTTTTTGTAACGATGTTTTACACGACAGTCACTTTAACCCAAGTAAGTGGAATTTTGGAAATATAATAATAAATATTTCCTAAGAATAGAAATGAATGGTCGTGAAAGGGAGAAGTAATTGGAAATGAATTCTAATCATAAATAGAAGATATTTTCTAAGCATAGAGAAAAAAAGGAAGATGGGATATGGAACGTTTTCCAAATATGGTAAGAGGTTAAAGTGTTTTGAAAATATTGTAGTAAAGATATTGAAAGGAATCCAGAATATGATTTAATTAATGAAATATTAGAAAGTGTCAGTGGTTGTTTGATGTTTAGTCAATAATATTTCTAGTTGGAAATTTGGATGGATGTTTTGTTTTTCTTCGATGGTTAAATAACCGATTATCGAAGTTCTTGACCATCATTATCAATACAGGGAGACCGATTGGATTTATTATCTGAAAACCACTCCGTATAGGCATAGGCATTGCGAATTAGATTTGTTGAAAATAATTGAAGATGGAGTAAAATGCAAGGGATGTTATGTTAATCCTAGGTAGAAATTACCTAAGATTGATTGATGGAGTAGTGCTTCGGTTTGTCCAGACCAAAAACAATTTGTATGGTCGAATGTCTGATAGAGTATGCCTAACGGATCACATAAGATGATCTTTTCAAGGTATTACATTTGGTGGCGGTGGAATTTGTTTCTCTTATCTTTTTATACCCGTAATATTTTTGGGAAGATCAACTAGTGATTTGACGGGTTTGACGATGTGGCATTCAAAGTGAATGATTGCCAGATGTTCTAAAAAAATTAAACATAGCCTCAAGCCTCACAACCGGGAAATGACAAAAATCGTGCAGGCAGCATGGCTAGTTGGGTCATACCCAAGCAGGGTGTATTGTCACTGATATAAAGAAAATTCATTTTTTCTTCTTTCGATTCTTTGTCTTACGAATTACGGTTGGATGGCCAACAACCGTGGGTGATAATACATTTGGTCCACTCAAGCTAAATGAGTGGCCGATCTTGTGTAGTTGGGTTGCAAGATGTTCATGTTGAACCCCAGTGTATCCCCTCTAGAGTACACTGATCAGGAGGTGGTCCCATACCTTTTCATAGTTGGAATCCAATCTCGAATAAGCGCCCTACGGTTTTTGATTTTATACTATGTATGTGGAGCGTGAGATGCAAGCGTTCTACTAGATGGTTATTTATTTGATTAGACATTATTATAATATCACCAGGTTTTGATATAAAAAATGTTTTGGTTATGGTAAGGTGAAAACCATTTGTATTTATGTGTGGATCGGTCTTACGATTACCCTCCATTCAAAAGGTTTTTCAAAGTCAAACAAAATGGTTGGAGTTTACTCACACCAGTTCCATGACTGACCCAGAATTTATTTTGTTTGTTTTACCTTAAACTCTTGGGTGCCCAAATTTGTACAGACAGTCAAGAGTTTTAGGCTTTTATAGATACACTAATAGGAGCTTGAAGTAGGAGGCTTCACCGTTAGTTATTTAGATTTATTTCCGCTGAGATGTATATGTGTTGTACTTTGATATGGTATGTATATACAATAAAAATTTGTATTTCAAAGTTATGATATATGATATTATATTTTTTTATTGTTCCGTTGTTAGATATGATGTTTTCTTTTGTTCTATCTTCTATATATTTTTATTTCTTTAACCTAATGACTCGTAATTCTATGTTATTTGAGTTGGACGTGTGTTGTTTTAGTCAACTCAGGTAGTACGGATTTGCGGGCCGTCACAAAAACATTTTCTCTATCATTAAAACAATTATGAATATGCTTAGCACAAGCTACTCGAATATAATACATCATGTTGATATTACCCAAACCACCTTTTCTAACAGTCTTTTCCACTTTCCTGAACGCAATAGGGCATGCACATTTCTTCAGTTCCACCTTTCCACAGATATCTCATAAAGGCAGTTCGGATCATGCTTATTAGCTCACTTGGAAAAATAAAGGACCTGGCCCAGTAAAATTGCGTGGAGAACACAAATTATTTGATCGAAGTAACCCTCCCCACCTGGCTTAAAAGCCTGTTGGTCCAATGGTTAAGTGTAACGTCCCGTATTGCTACAATATAATAATTAATTTATTTAATTATTTAAATAATGATTTAAAGATTTAAATGGTTGTTTAATTAAATAATATTGAATATTCAAGTAAATTAAATAATAGAATGATATATTTATTTCTGAAATAATCGGAAATAACAGAATTCACAATATTGTGTGAATTGGACAATTTAAAATATATATTCAGTTTAGAATTGAATTATAGTAACGAATTTATTTATAGATGTCAGTTGAACGTATAATTTATATTATAATTATAATAGTGCTCGAAACGGCGATGTAGTTCGTATTTTGGTGATTTGAACTTTAAACGAATATACAGAATCCGTTTTAAGTCGGATTTCTATGAAACAAGAAACGTTCGGAGCTGGCGAAGTATATTTTCTAATGGAAGAGAAAAATCGAGATTTCATCGTGTAGATTGTGAGTTGTGTCCAAATCAAATTTTTGAAAAGTCGCTATGGAATTCCTTTATAATTTATAACGATATATTTATATTATAAATGGATTTTCCAATATAAATTGAATACTGATTTAATCCGGATTCGAAATGTCGAGTTATAAATTCAGATAGGAATATTCTAAAGCCGTATTATATTCTATTATGAATATATACGATAATATTTATTTATAAATATTTAATTTGATTATTTTTAAATACATTTATATTTAAATGGCTTTATTTAGGCCTTAGAAAATAGCTATTTTTGCAAACGACCTCCGTTTTAGACGAAACTAATTTTGTTGGATCCGGAATATTAAATTTTTGCAATATTTCAATTTCTGCAATTTTTGGAGTCAGTATGTGGCCATATGGGATTTTAATGTACAGCAAACAAAGTCGGAATTCGAAGGAACCCGTTTCGTTGGGTCCGTAATGTTGAATTGTAGCTGCATGACCATTTTCATGATTTTTGGATATCGTGGGTGATCATGCGGATTTTTAACGATAAATACATTTAGCAGTTGCTTAAAAATAAATATAAAAATTGAACATAAAAATATTATATTTATCCTATAAAATGCCTTAACTTTTCTAAACCTAAACATTTCATTCATTTGGTCAAATGAATTCCGCCGTTATTTTCTTCCTAGACGTGAGCAAAACCCATCTTCAAAAATTCATTTAAATTCATATAAGTTCTTATAAATCCTGAAACTAGAGTGTTGAAGTTTGTATGGAGAATCTCTTCAGTTTTATAGTGTTCATATTGGGTTCGATGTTAGTTCTGGTTCCTTGCTTTTCTGAACCACAACTTAGGGTTGAGATTCAAAAGGGTTTAGGAGCTTCAATTCGTGAATGGGAGGTTAGATTTGCGATGAGAGGACCAAATGGCTCATGTTGGCAGAATTTCTTGGAATATGAGAAATATTTTTGTTGCACAATTTCAGTAGTGTGCAGTTTTCCTTCTTTCCGACGCGATGGGATTGTGAGGGGCGAGTTTGACAAAATGGGTACGGTTGTGTCGAGAGTTGGAAGGAGAATTTGATGGAAGGCTTGGATGAGAGAACGGTGAAGCGAAAAGGAAATGGGGGAGGGAGCAAGTTGCGGAAATGACCATTTGAGAACAGCAGCTCAAACAGATAGATCGGGGAAGAGAGGGTCACGCGGGTGTGGGCCTTAGAGGGTTGTTGGGCTGAATAGGAAATGTTAAGGCCCGGTTAGAATTAGATATTTAAGTTCAATTCAAATTTTACATACGTATAACTGGTAATCAAAATAACTTTGTCATACATTATCGAAATTCAGTGAAACAAAATCCGTTGGAATCGTATGGACGGCGGCTACACATTGGAACTAACTGGGAGTGAATTGGAGCTCATTACAATTTATTTTAAAATAAATCGTCCGTCTGAATCAAAGATAGTTAATCGTTATTCAATGATAACCGTCCAATGTGAGTAAATCTCACTAACTCTGATCAATTTATATTTTTATAAATATAATCTAGTAATGAAAAATGATAATTGACTGTTGTGTGATGATTGTTTGGTTGAATTGCTTATTTATTGGTTGAAATTATAGATAATGATATATATATATAAAAATCGTTAACCAAACATTGATTCTGTTTATCAGAATATGTCATATTGAAATGAAATTGATGTGAATTATATTGTGTAACATCTGTGGATGCAGGGAAATAGGTTGGAGGGATCTAACTGGATTCCTCAACATTTATTTTACAGCTTTTCATATATTGTGATATATAATTGGATACATAATCTGTTATTGATTATGTGTGTTTGGATGATATGGATCCTTGTCATTTGGTATTTTAAATACCACAAGAAATACTAGAATGTAAATAGGGAATTTTCAATGTTATATTGAAAAAGAAACATTTATAAAATCAAAGGATTTTATAAGAAGAAATATTTATAAAATCAAAGGATTTATAAAAAGAAATATTTTTAAAATAAATAAGGTTTTATAAATGGAATTATTTATAAAATAAATAAGATTTTATAAAAGGAAATATTTGGAAAATAACTGAGAATTATAAAAAGGGGATTTCGAGTTATAATAGAGATATGAATTTGATTTATTTAAATTAGATATTAAATAAAATTATGTTTTTAACAAATGAATTAAGAAGAATAATTTTTAAATAATGTTTTTAAATTAAGGAAAATATTTATCTTTTGATAAATAAAGATATATATATATATATATATATATATATATATATGTAAGTCTGTACTTATATAAAGAAGTAAACAGATAAAGGGAGAAGATTAATTTATAAATAATATTTTATAAATTAAGTTGATTATTTATCAGTGGATAAATGGAATATATAAGTCAGAACTTATATAGAGAAGTAAGAATCGAATTTTAACATCGATATTTGAAACTGAATATGAACGTAGTGTTAACGAGAATTTTAGATGGAATTATTAAAGTGTTGAATATAAAATAAGATTTTATACGAATTTTTTATAAATAGAAGTATAAATAGAATATTTAAAATAAGATATTATTTTTAATACGAAACCAAACTGTTTTAATTATATAAAGGATATTTTATTCATATAAAATATGAATAATGGATAAAGGCAAGCATTTTGCGAAGAAGAAGATTATAAAAGAAATGTTATTCATATTTTATATGAATAATGGATTAAATAAATGTTTTGAAAATAAAAACATTTATAAAGAAGATCGGATTTGAAGTAGAAATTCAAAAGAGAATTTGAATGAGATAGAAATAGAGTTAAATCGAATATAAATATTCAAAAAGAGAGATAATCGAATATAATTTATTCGAATTAGAGTTATCGAATATAGTTTGTTCGAGAGAGAATTATACACTGAGGTTAAATTATATCGAATGTAGGAAAGTACTATTTACTTTCCGTTTTTAAATCAAGATTTCATTTATTTATTTAATAAATTATTATTATTCAATTTAAGAAATAACAGTATAATTTGTAGCTAGATTATATCGAAAGTAGAGATTATAACTTTATCGTTGTAACCAACGTTTTATAAAAGAACTGGATTTATAAACTAAATCCGAGAGTTGTGTAAGCAATGATTTGATAAGAAACATAGTTAAGGAGATTAGAAACTGATTAGAGGCTAGTTAAGTTGAATGGTTTTCTGTGTTTCGATCTAATGTTGGTTTCGGTCTTCGGGATTAATACTTAGGGAATCATTCTCTTACTAATTTAGGGTTAGAGACTGATGGACGTGAAATGATAGTTGAGCGTGAATAAGAAATGGAAACGTTGTCCAATGTTAATAAGGTATATTTTCTAAGTTTAGAAAATAAGAATTTCTGGAGATATGGAAATGGGTAACTGAATAAATTAATGATGAATTAATTTAAAAAGAGAAAAGTTGATTATTGATTGATCGGTAAGATTTCCATTTGGAAATACGACCGTTGTTGTACACATGTTTTTCTTTGATAGTTAAATCACCGACTATCAAAGTTTTTGACCATTTTCTGTCGTCAATACGGAGAGACCGGGAGCAGATTCATTATCTGAAAACCACTCTCTATGGGCGTTAGCATTGCGAATCAAATATGATGAAGGTAATTGAAGACGGAGTTATGCAAGGGCTGTTCTGGCGATCCTAGGTAGATATTGCCTAAGATGGATTTATAGAATAGTGCCTTCAGTTTGTCCAGTCCCAGGACAACCTATATAGAAGAATGTCTGACGGAGTATATTTAATAGATCGCGTAAGTTGATCTCTTCAAATGTATTTACGTCTGGTGGTGGAGGAATTCATTTCTCTTAAGCTGTTTACCCGCGATATGTTTGGTGAAATCATTTTGTGATTTGGCGGGTATGAAAATGTGACATTCAAAGTAAATAAAGGTGTGATCTATACATTATGGCCACTAGCCTCACAACTGGGAATGGTATAAAATCGGGTAGGTTACATGGCTAAGTGGTTAGCTGCCAATTACGGTGTATTTTCACCTGATCTAAAGAAATTTTGTTTACTTCTATAATCTATTTCGATGCTGTCCCTTTCGGGAAACGGTTGCTGATCCCAACCTTTGGTGATAATACATTCGGTACACTCAAGCGAAATGAGTGACCGGTCATGTTTAGCCTAGGTTACAAGATGTTCTTGTTGAACCCGGTGTATTCCTCTCTAGAGATACACTGTCGGAAGGTGGTCCTATTCCTTGCCAGTTGGAATTCATTAACCAATAAGCGCATGCGATTCAAATGTATTTACGTCTGGTGGCGGAGGAATTCGTTTCTCTTAAGCTGTTTACCCGCGATATGTTTGGGGAAATCAATTTGTGATTTGGCGGGTATGAAAATGTGACATTCAAAGTAAATAAAGGTGTGATCTATACGTTATGGCCACTAGCCTCACAACCGGGAATAGTATAAAATCGGGTAGGTTGCATGGCTAAGTGGATAGCTGCCAATTAGGGTGTATTTTCACCTGATCTAGAGAAATTTCGTTTACTTCTATAATCTATTTTGATGCTGTCACTTTCGGGAAACGGTTGCTGATCCCAACCGTTGATGATAATACATTCGGTACACTCAAGAGAAATGAATGACTGGTCATATTTTGCCTGGGTTACAAGATGTTCTTGTTGAACCCGGTGTATTTCTCTCTAGAGATACACTGCTGGAAGTTGGTCCCATACCTTGCCAATTAGAATTCATTAACCAATAAGCGCCTGCGGTTTTCGATTATATACTATGTATGTCGAACATGAGATGAAAGCGTTTCTGCTAGATGATTAATATATTGTGATTGATAGACACTATTATAATATCAAAAGAGTTTTGATATAAAGATCATCGTTTGTTTCGAAAGGATTTTGAATGTTAATCAAGTATTTTGGATTCTCATAAGGGAAAAACCTGTTCCATTATACGGCGTGGTCTTATGAGATATCGTTTATTTCTCAAACTATCTTAAATTGTTTACTCACACCAGTCCCATGACTGACCCGGAGTTTATTTTGTTTTTTTCCCTAAAATCTTAGGTGCCCAATTTTGTACGGGCAGTCAAGTAGTCAGGTTTTACAGATATACTTGGAGAGCTTGGTGCAGGAGGCTTCAGGGTTGTATGGCTATTGTTTATTCTGCCGTGTTGTAATGTGTTATACTCTGATAATGTTACTATATACATATACTGATTTTATTTCAAAGATATGTTATCTATTATATGTTGATCGTTCCGCTGTGAGATTCGTGTTACTCTGATGTTGTTGTAGGTTCTTCTTCTTCTTCTATTCTAATTTTTTACCTTATCTATTCTCACCCTCTAACTTCTTTCATTAACTATCCGTTATTTCTGATGCTTGATAGTCGACATTGAGTTTATATCAATAACCAGGATCGCGAAAACTTAGGTCGTTACAGTGGTATCAGAGCATAAGTTAAGTGATTACCTTGGCTCTGTGGCGTGACTTAGTAGAGGTGGGGTTAGCAATACCCTAGATTGAGTTGACTGTATATATATGAGCGCGTATTTGTTACTCAATATAAAATTGTTTTATATTGTGGAGATTTATTGATTGAGTTGTTTATGAGTTCTGGTCGATCAGTTTGATCCACTATATCGGTAGGATTTAATAAACACTTGAATGCGATGAACCGACACGGTATGTTTTGAAAGGAGGGTAAATGAAATAATTTTACCCAAATATACTTTGATATGAAAGAACTGGAATTTTTATAATATACTGGATGTGTTCGTTGTTATTATAATCGAATGAGATTATAATTGGAATGGTTATATAAATAGCCAATCAGAATTCAAATAAGTGTAATATATGAAATCAGATGAATTAAATTTGGACTAAAATCAGAATTTTGAATTAAAATTCCGAAAACATGAAAAGTGTTTGTAAATGAATTGAATTAAGTCTAACAGAATTTTAAATCTTGGGAGATTTTAGAAATGTTTTCCAAGCATTGGGAATAGTATTTTGAAATAGATTTCAAAATGGAAGTATGTAGAAATGGTTTTAAAAGTGATATAGTATTGAACTCACTTCGATAGCTGGGAAATAACCCTGATGATGAATCGCGACATCATTAGTGTTCATTTTTGAGTTGCTAAGTGACGGATTAGTACCAAAGATTTTATTTTTGAATTGTTTTGTCAAAAGCAAGTTGTTTTGAATTCTGAAAGGGGATATCTGGTTTTAGAAATGCTAAACTGTTGAAAAATCCCTAGGGAAGATTGTTTGAATTAAAACAAATTAAATTAGAATTTGTAAAAGTAAATTGAAATTGAATTGAAACCAGTTAAGTGGAAAATGAATTGAGATAGAAAATATCGAATTAGATTGGATTAGAGATAATCCAAAATGGAATTGGACTGATAAATTAAGAGTTGAAATTAAAATTGAAATCTGAGTTAAGAACAGAATTCGGCTTGAGTATAACCGAATGATTGGAGTGACATTGGTATATGTAGAATTGGTAACACATGGAAAGGATATATTGATATTCCCGACAAAAAGGTACCAGTTCAAATTATATATGGATTTGAGATTTTGATGAGCCGAAGTGGCAAGCCACTTGGCTGTTTCATTTTCTTTTGGGTTGAAGAAGGCCTAGAGAGGCGAGTTGGAGTTTGAGCTATTGACCGGTGCAATGGAGGTGCTGGCGAAATTTTTCGAAAGGTTAATGTGTTAGAAAATTTTCAAGATTTTTGAAAATTTTCGTTAATAGGAATGAATAAATATTTAATTGAAATTAAATTGGTTTAGTTGAAACTGAAGTTAAAGAAATAAACAAATAAATTTAAAACAGTTAATAGGGCTTATTTTCTACCTTAGCAATTTCGAGGACGAAATTATTTTAAGGGGGGAAGAATGTAACGTCCCGTATTTTTACGATATAATAATTAATTAATTTAATTATTTAAATAATGATTTAGAGATTTAAATGGTTGTTTAATTAAATAATATTGAATATTTAATTAAATTAAATAATAGAATGATATATTTATTTCTGAAACAATCAGAAATAACAGAATTCACAAAATTGGAATTGAATTATATTAACGAATTTATTTATAGATATCAGTTGAATGTATAATTTATATTATAATAATAGAGCTCGAAATGGCGCTGCAGTTCATATTTTGGCGATTCGAACTTTAAATGAATATACAGAATCCGTTTTAAGTCGGATTTCTATGAAACAAGAATCGTTCGGAGCTGGCGAAGTATATTTTTCTAATGGAAGAGAAAAATCAAGATTTCATCGTGTAGATTGTGAGTTGTGTCCAAATCAAATTTTCAAAAAGTCGCTATGTAATTCCTTTATAATTTATAACGATATGTTTATATTATAAATGGATTTTTCAATATAAATTGAATACTGATTTAATCTGCATTTGAAATGTCGAGTTATAAATTCAGATAGGAATATTCTGGAGCCGTATTATATTCTGTTGTGAATATATACGATAATATTTATTTATAATCATTCAAATTAATTATTTTTAAATATATTTGTATTTAAATGGGTTTATTTAGGCCTTAGAAAATAGCCATTTTTGCAAACGACCTTCGTTTTCGACGAAACTAATGTTTTTGGATCCGGAATATTAAATTATTGCTAGATTTCAATTTCTTTAATTTTTGGAGTAAGTATGTGGCCGTACGGGATTTTAATGTGAAAAACAAACGATAATTTGACTTTAAAAATACGTTGTGTGAGCAAACGAAGTCGGAATTCGACGGAACTAGTTTCGTTGGGTCCGTAATATGGAACTGTAGTTGCATGCCCATTTTCATGATTTTTGGATATCGTGGGTGAACATGTGGATTTTTAATGATAAATAAATATAAAAATTGAATATAAAAATATTATACTTATCCTATAAAATGCCTTAACTTTTCTAAACCTAAACATTTCATCCCTTTGGTCAAATGAATTCCGCCGTTGTTCTCTTCCATCTTCAAAAATTCATTTAAATTCATATAAATTCTTATAAATCCTTAAACTAGAGTACTGGAGTTCGTATGGAGAATCTCTTCAGTTCTATAGTGTTCATATTGGGTTCGATGTTAGTTCTGGTTCCTTACTTTTCTGAACCGCGATTTAGGGTTGAGATTCGAAAGGGTTTAGGAGCTTCGATTCGTGAATGGGAGGTTAAATTTTTGATGAGAGGATCGAATGGCTCATGCTGGCAGAATTTCGTGGAATATGAAGAATATTTTTGGTGCACAATTTCAGTAGCATGCGGTTTTCCTTCTGTTCGACGCGATGGGATTGTGAGGGGCGAGTTTGACAAAATGGGTACGATTGTGTCGAGAGTTGGAAGGAGAGTTCGATGGTAGGCTTGGTTGAGAGAACGGTGAAGTGAAAAGGAAATAGGGGGAGGAAGTTGCGGAATGGCCATTTGAGAACAGCGGCTTCGAACAGATAGATTGAGGAAGAGAGGGTCACGCGGGTGTGGGCCTTAGAGGGTTGTTGGGATGAATAGGAAATCGTAAGGCCCTGTTAGAATTAGATATTTAAGTTTAATTCAAATTTTAAATACATATAACTTGTAATCTAAATAGCTTTGTCATACATTATCGAAATTCCACGAAACAAGGTCCGGTGGGATCGTATGGACGGCGGCTACACAATGGAACTGACTGGGAGTGAATTGGAGCTTATTAAAATTTATTTCAAAATAAATCGTCCATCTGAATCAAAGATAGTTAATCGTTATTTAACGATAACCATCCGTGAGTAAATCTCACTAACTTTGATCAATTTATATATTTATAAATATAATCTAGTAATGATAAATGATAATTGACTGTTGTGTGATGATTGTTTGGTTGAAATTATAGATAACGATATACATATAAATTGTTAACCAAACATTGATTCTGTTTATCAGAATATGTCATATTGAAATGAAATTGATGTGAATTATATTGTGTAACATCTGTGGATGCAGGAAAACAGGTTGGAGGGATCCAATTGGATTCCTCAACATTTATTTTACTGTTTTTCATATATTGTGATATATGATTGGATATATAATCTATTATTGATTCTGTGTGTTTGGATGATATGGATCCTTGTCATTTGGTATTTTAAATACCATAAGAAATACTTGAATGTAAAAAGGGAATTTTCAATGTTATATTGAAAAAGAAACATTAATAAAACCAAAGGATTTTATAAAAAGAAATATTTATAAAATCAAAGGATTTTATAAAAAGAAATATTTTTAAAATAAATAAGATTTTATAAAAGGAATTATCTATAAAATAAATAAGATTTTATAAAAGGAAATATTTGGAAAATAAATAAGAATTATAAAAAGGGGATTTCGAGTTATAATAGAGATATGAATTTGATTTATTTAAAATAGATATTAAATAAAATTATGTTTTTAACAAATGAAGTGAGAAGAATAATTTTTAAATAATGTTTTCAAATTAAGGAAAATATTTATCTTTTGATAAATAAAGATATATATGTCTGAACTTATATAAAGAAGTAAACAGATAAAGGGAGAAGATTAATTTATAAATAATATTTTATAAATTAAGTTAATTATTTATCAGTGGATAAATGGAATATATAAGTCAAAACTTATATAGAGAAGTAAGAATCGATTTTTAACATTGATATTTGAAACTGAATATGAACGTAGTGTTAAGGAGAATTTTAGATGGAATTATTAAAGTGTTGAATATAAAATAAGATTTTATATGAATTGTTTATAAATAGAAGTATAAATAGAATATTTAAAATAAGATATTATTTTAAATACGAAACCAGACTGTTTTAATTATATAAAGGATATGTTATTCATATAAAATATGAATAATGGATTAAGGCAAGCATTTTGCGAAGAAGAAGATTATAAAAGAAATGTTATTCATATTTTATATGAATAATGGATTAAATAAATGTTTAGAAAATAAAAACATTTATAAAGAAAATCGGATTTGAAGTAGAAATTCAAAAGGGAATTTGAATGAGATAGAAATAGAGTTAAATCAAATATAAGTATTCGAAAATAGAGATAAGCGAATATAGTTTATTCGAATTAGAGTTATCGAATATAGTTTATTCGAGAGAGAATTATACATTAGGATCGAATGTAGGAAAGTACTATTTACTTTCAGTTTTTAAATCAAGATTTCATTTATTTATTTAATAAATTATTATTATTCTATTTAAGAAATAACAGTATAATTTGTAGTTAGATTATATTGAAAGTAAAGATTATAATGTTATCATTATAACCAACATTTTATAAAAGAACTGGATTTATAAACTGAATCAGAGAGTTGCGTAAGGAATGATTTGATAAGAAATGGAGTTAAGGATATTAGAAACTGATTAGAGGTTTGTTAAGTTGAATGGTTTTCTGTGTATCGATCTGATGTTGGTTTCGACCTTCGTGATTAACACTTAGGGGATCGTTCTCTTACTAATTTAGGGTTAGAGACTGATGGACGTGAAATGAAAGTTGAGCGTGAATAAGAAATGGAAACGTTGTCCAATGTTAATAAGGTATATTTTCTAAATTTAGAAAATAAGAATTTATGGAGATATGGAAATGGGTAACTGAATAATGTAATGATGAACTAATTTAAAAAGAGTAAAGTTGATTGATGATTGATCGGTAAGATTTCCATTTGGAAATACGACCGTTGTTGTACACATGTTTTTCTTTGATAGTTCACAAAGAGACCGGGAGCAGATTCATTATCTGAAAACCACTCTCTATGGGCGTTAGCGTTGCGAATCAAATATGATGAAGATAATTGAAGACGGAGTTATGCAAGGGCTGTTCTGGTGATCCTAGGTAGATATTGCCTAAGATGGATTTACAGAATAGTGCCTTTGGTTTGTCCAGTCCCAGGACAACCTATATGGAAGAATGTCTGAAGGAGTATATTTAATAGATCGCGTAAGTTGATCTCTTCAAATGTATTTACGTCTGGTGGCGGAGGAATTCGTTTCTCTTAAGCTGTTTACCCGCGATATGTTTGGGGAAATCAATTTGTGATTTGGCGGGTATGATAATGTGACATTCAAAGTAAATAAAGGTGTGATCTATACGTTATGGCCACTAGCCTCACAACCGGGAATGGTATAAAATCGGGTAGGTTGCATGGCTAAGTGGTTAGCTGCCAATTAGGGTGTATTTTCACCTGATCTAGAGAAATTTCGTTTACTTCTATAATCTATTTCGATGCTGTCGCTTTCGGGAAACGGTTGCTGATCCCAACCGTTGATGACAATACATTCGGTACACTCAAGAGAAATGAATGACTGGTCATGTTTAGCCTGTGTAACAAGATGTTCTTGTTGAACCCGGTGTATTTCTCTCTAGAGATACACTGCTGGAAGGTGGTCCCATACCTTGCCAATTAGATTTCATTAACCATTAAGCTCCTGCGGTTTTCGATTATATACTATGTATGTAGAACATGAGATGAAAGCGTTTCTGCTAGATGATTAATATATTGTGATTGATAGACACTATTATAATATCAGAAGAGTTTCGATATAAAGTTCATCGCTTGTTTCGAAAGGATTTTGAATGTTAATCAAGTATTTTGGATTCTCATAAGGGAAAAACCCATTCCGTTATACGACATGGTCTTATGAGATATCGTTTATTTTCTCAAACTATCTTAAATTGTTTACTCACACCAGTACCATGATTGACCCGGAGTTTATTTTGTTTTGTTTTCCCTAAACTCTTGGGTGCCAAATTTTGTATGGGCAGTCAGGTTTTAGAGATATACTTGGAGAGCTTGGAGCAGGAGGCTTTAAGATTGTATAGCTATTGTTTATTCCGCTGTGCTGTAGGTGTTATACTCTGATAATGTTACTGTATACATATACTAATTTTATTTCAAAGATATGTTATCTATTATATGTTGTTCGTTCCGCTGTGAGATTCGTGTTACTCTAATGTTGTTGTAGGTTCTTCTTCTTCTTCTTCTATTCTTATTTTCTATCTTATCTATTCTCACCCTCTAACTACTTTCATTAACTATCCGGTATTTCCGATGCTTGATAGTCGACATTGAGTTTATGTCGATAACCAGGATCACGAAAACTCGGGTCGTTACATTAAGCCTAGTAGTGATTCTGTTATACAAAAGGAGGCATTGAATGCAAGTTATCTTAGTGGTAGTTAGGGGTAAACCCGGGTAGGAAATGATTTCTGAACTTCTGTTCAAACTAGTTTTATGTTGTTGTTCAACTATTTAAGCTTCAGGGATTCCAACTACATAAATTTCAGAGTTTTCTTGAAACGACCCACCCCGTAAAGGAAAGCCCGGATTGCTTTGAGAACAATACTCATCAGAACACAAACAGAAGAACAATTTTATTGCTATTAACACAATTACATCAGAGTACAAGAGTATTCCAGAGTACAGATAAATACCTTACATTTGAAATACAATACCAGAGTTTAAATTACATTTAAATACAACAGTGGAAAATATAATACAAAATACAACTAAAAGAGATACACGGATACAGAGCTTTCCGAATATCGCTTCAGCTGTAGACCAGGATCCTGTGAATGTAATATCTGCAAAACCAAAACTACTAGTTGCCCGTGTGAAAAATATGGGCACCCAGAGTTTAGGTTAAAAGAATAAACTCCAGGTCAGTCATTGGACTGGTATGAGAACTCAAAACTAATTTAACTAATAAGACAAATCCAAGGACCACGCCGCTAATGCGGAATGGGTTTTATTCCAGTGGATTGTCTGTGCCTAAATTAAAGTAAATCGTTAAACAACGCAATGATTTTTGGAAAAACGAAACCATTATAAGACCCAGGTCCCATCACACAATGCAACGCACACCAGAGGATAGGGTTTTACCTTATAATGGTCAAAAGATGCTTGATACGTATAAAAACGGATTTTGATACTATTAGTGTGTATATGTAACACCCCGTGTATTCTATAGCTGTGAAATTAACAAATTAAAGTATAATTAATTCGAAATCAAAGAACTAAGGGAAACAGGTTACGCCATTGCGTTCTTCTTGAAATTCTGCTTGAGATAGAGTCTGAGTTTGCGTAAATTGGACTCCGTATGAAAAAGATATCCTTAAATTAAAAATTGCAGCAAAACATGAAAAAAGAGGAATGAGAAAAGAATAATGTTTAGCATTGTTCTAACTTTTGTAAGCAAAAGACTTAGTAGCTCATTTGGTTGGAACACATGACTTGCATACAAGAGGTACAGAGTTCGATCCCCGCCAGCGCCTTATTTTTGTTTTAGGGGAATGGCTTAAAATAGCCTAGTGTGAATGCAGTTCAAAAAGTGGTTTAGTGTGAAAATGGGTAATTGGGAAGATAGATAAAAAGAAAAAAAAGAAATATATATATATATATATATATATATATACATATATATATATATATATACATATATATATATATATATACATATATATATATATATATACATATATATATATATATATACATATATATATATATATATACATATATATATATATATATACATATATATATATATATATACATATATATATATATATATATATATATACATATACGTATACATACATATATATATATATGACATGTACGTATCATGAGGCGTACGTTGCGCATTTTTGCCTGCCAATGGGTAATTGGGAAGATAGATAAAAAGAAAAAAAAGAAATATATATATATATATATATATATACATATATATATATATATATACATATATATATATATATATACATATATATATATATATATACATATATATATACATATACGTATACATACATATATATATATGACATGTACGTATCATGAGGCGTACGTTGCGCATTTTTGCCTGCCAAGAATTGTTTTTTTATAAGTGGCCTTCTCTAATTGGATTCATGACAAATTAAAGGAAAGAAATATTTAACATATTCGTACATATGTGCATTTATGTCATAAACATACAAATTAAATAAAAATGTGTGGATGCAAGCAGTGAAAAGAAAGGTTTATGCATAATAGTTGTATGCAGTAAATGGGGATTTTCAAAGAGGAAGAATATGAATAGGTTAGACTTAATTTTCTATTAATAGGAATGTCATTTATAAACCTGCAATTGACATCAATGTGGCACTGAATAAGAAAAATATGGTATGTGATATTATTTTGTGAACATAACATGCAAGCATATTAATATGACGAATATTTATCTGGCATTTAATTTAAAGATATGTCAATAGGGCATTGATTTGAAAACATGCTATTAACATTTATCTGTACATGTTAATTTGAGAAATATATAAATATGTTGAGAAATATATAAATATGCTAATTTACAATGAAAAGGATACATTAATATTGTCATTCATGTTAATTGACATGTATATATGAATAATTAATGTATACGGTAAAAGGAAAGATGTATCTATTAAATACGTATTTATGTTTGATGGATTGGCAATAAATAATAAATGTTGATAATGTACATTAAGGGAGTAATTATGGCATAAGTGTGTTAGGAATTATTTATATATAGAATTTGTCCTAAATGAGAAATGTGTACATTGTAGGAAATATATATATATGCTAAAACATGGAATTGCATGTAATTGGAATAGTAATTATGCCATAATTCAAAATGGGGGTAATTTGCATGCATAGTAATTATGACATAATTTAAAATGGGAGTAATTTACAGTCCTTAATTGTGAACATAATTGGCCTCTTTTGAAATTGATGACCTTGATTTACCCTAGCATCATCGGACGGCTCAAATTAACTTGCAACTCTATAAAAATGGCCCTAGACTCTACCTAGGTTTCTTACACAATTCTCTAGCCTCCATTGCTCTCTTCTTCTAATAAAAAAATAAAAATGGCGTCTCTGCTCTGCTGGAACTAAAACTAGAAGATAATCAACATCAGCCTAAGCAACTCAATTCAAACTAGAGATTAAAGTTCTGCAAAGATTCTACAACAAGTTAAAGTTCTTTCTTTAATCCAATCAAGGCAAGTACAGTTATTCTCCGCTATAAACGTTAATTATAATTTTGATATGCATTTAAATCTGAGTTTGAGGTTGTATTCTCTTCTGTTAGATCTGTTTTCTGTGACTGTTCTGTATCCCTTTCTTCTTTTCTGTTTCTATAGCCAGGCTACCACGAGCCTGTGCCTAATCTCATAAGAGATGAACGTATGAACGCAAGTTTTGGGATGAATGATGAGAAATTTGACAAAACCAAATTGAATGTATGACTTTAGGTCTGAGGCATAAAATATATTGGACATATGACTTGGGATTGGATGCATAAATTTGACTATGAACATATAATTTATGCATGTTGTATGCATAGTTATGTTGTAATTTAGACCTGTAATTAATTAGAAAAAAATAAGCATATGTTATAAACTAGTTTTAGACCTATGCATATTTTGTGATAAAAGAAGAAGAGGAACCACTGTAAGATTACATATGATTTGAGACTTTGAACAAAATGCATATAAAAGTCAAGATTTGATTTTTAGAAGATATGATTTAAAGATTTAGATTGTTGGGTATAGTTTGCATAATGATTCATGACTTAAAAAGAAGAAGATATGGAAGCTTAGGTGTAAAAGATTTACATTAATTAGGATATCTATTATTGTGATTACACCTAAATAGGGATTTTTGGATATATGGCATGCATTGGAATTAATGGTTATATTTGGTACAGTTTATATGTGAATCTGCTGTAAAAGGCTAGTTTAACAAAAATTGGAACATATGTTATAGGGTAAAGTATGTCCATATTCTGCGCTATGTAAATGTATGCCAACATGGAAGTATATGATTATATTGTGAATCATGACAATTATTTAGGCATATGAATTTAGGCCTAATTTATGTTTAGGCAAGGCATGTAAATAGAACTTTTAGAAATATTAAATTTGTTAAATCTTCTAATTTGTCAAGTTGCCTAAACTACTAGTTTTGTTATATTGCCTAGACTGCTAATTAGATTGAAATGCCTAATCTGTTAAATTTGTCGGTTGAAATGCCTAACCTGTTATATGCCAAAATCTGCTAAGTTGCTAAATCTGTTAAATCCGTTAAGTCATATAAAATCTGTTATCTGCTATGTTGATATAATCATTCTGTTATTGATATAATCTGAATTGGCATATATATTGGGCGTGCGCATAAACGGTAAATTATTAATTAATTGGCCGCAAAGATAAACATGGCTAACTTGAGGTTAGAATGAGTTTGCGGCGTAAATCTGCCCGGAACCGCTCGGCACATCCAGTGGCCGCAAACAATAGGTTCTAATGTGAGAAGTTAGTCATAACATGCGTAAGACACGAGGTTAGGTCTGGCTTGTGGCAGAAGTCTGCCCGGAACCGCCCGGCATATCCAGCGGCCACAAGCTACCGACCTAATGTGAGAGGTCTGTGCATTAATAATGAATGCAAATCTAAGATAAGAATGACGTCTAAAACGTATTGGGGAAAATAGGGTTAAACCAATGGGATTAATAGATGTAGTAAAACCCGTCCATGAATCTGTAGGCCCAATACAAAGTTAGACAAATCTGAAAAATCTATACATCTGACCCGTTAATCTGAAAACTTGTTAACTTAATTTGTGAATTAGTAAATCTGAATTCTGTATGTCTGAACTTGTAAACAAGTTAATCTGAAATCTGTTAGTCTGGGGACACAAGGTTAGGAGGGGAATTACTTGTGTCATCTGTTGTTTGGGACCCATATTAGTCAGTAACCCTTTCTGGTATCAAAACTTTGACCCAACAGTAAGTAGGGTCCGGGCACGCTTACTGAACTAATTATAAGAGGTTCATTCTGATAATGGCGAGGGGTGTTGATGGTGCGTTCCAACCGGGTCATGTGCGTGCATGGATCCCGGTCTGCCTCTGAGGATGTAAGACGCCGTGACATCTGTAAATAGGTTTGTGCCAATTGGTTGTCACTTTAGGGGGTGATACACCCTACTGTGGGGCCGACACGGGATATTTATGTATTAGGGAGCCGATCGCTTGGGGTAGGGTTTTAGGGTACGCTTAGTTCTGTCTGTTTCTGTTGGGTGGTAACGCCTGTCTGTTTCTGTGTGGTACCGTCTGTTCGGGTGGTAAAGGCCCATTACTAGTGTACACCTAATTCCACATTCTGTTTCCATAAGGATAAATCTGTTTCTTCTTCTGTCTGTTTCTGATCGGGTAGTAAAGGCCCATTATTAGCATTCTGTTTCTGTTAAAGTATTCTGTACCCGTTCCGGCTTCAATTTAGACGTTAGGGGGACACCTAATTCTGTTATGCTAGTATTAGTGCAGAGAAGTGTAAGACAATAGTTTATATCATTCTGTTTTTCTGTTATATCTGCTACACCTATTACATTTATCTCACATCCAGTTTTATGTTCATATCATATTATTATTATCTGTTCATATGCTGAAAGTCACTGGACTTGCCAGACTTTTTGTCTGACCCTTGTTGTTTCGCCTCCTTTCTTCCGTTTCCCCCCCAGGTTATCCAAGGAGGGAAATACTTTAGCTTGATCCGGATTTCTCTTTGCTTGAAGTGCTTAAAGTATGGCTTGGCTCTGTATAGCTTCCGTTCCATGGGGATTATGATTTTAAACTATGCATTTTGAAGGCTTTTGTACAAGACTGATATTTTGTACTTGAATTCTGAAATTGAAAGGATGTAACCATACTAATTTCGGTTTCCGCTGTAATAAAGTTAAAAAAATTTCAAGTACTGTTTTATCTGTCTTGTAAGTTTCTGTTCTGTTTACTAAAATGCTCCACCAAAGTTAAGGCATTCCCTTTGTGAGTGACCTTAACGGAGGTGGGGTGTTACACTTGGTATCAGAGCTGAAGGTTACCGGATTTGATAAAGAATTTTTGAAAACTATTTTCAAAAAGGTTTTGAAAAGGAAGTATTTTCAAAAGTAAAGCTTATTTTGAAAAACATAGTCCCCTAAGCCATATATCTATCTTTTGATCCTCTGTTGAATCCTTGTTTCCTTCTTTCTTGAGTCTCTGGGGCTCCCGGTTTTCTGGGAGGTAACCTCATCGAAGGGCAAAGTAGTGCCCGACTTCCATCGATAGCTGTAGTAGTTTCACCTGCGGCTAGTTTTCTTTAGAGCTTTGAAGGATTTTTCCGGGCGATGGAGGCAGCTTTCGAGGGATTGGTCGACATGTTACACAAGGATAGTAAAGATGAGAATGATGATGTTTGGCTAAGGAGCACAACCCAAAGGTGAGAAACTCATATAGACTTAGTTCACAATGGAGGCAAAAGGGAAATACAAAAGAAGGAAGGAAAGTTTGAAGATAAGGAGGAGGAAAGTGTTTTACTTATGGAAGCTCGACTCATCTGAATAAGGATTACCGAAAGAGGAAGGGGAGGGCGCTTGCTTCAACTGTGGGGAGATGGGACACTTCACTAGGGACTGCCCGAAGAGACGAGGACAAGGAGGGCAGGCGAACACTCTTGAGGCTAGTAGCTAGGATAGAAATAGGAAAATTTCTATAGTAGGTTTAATTTCTTTATCTGATTATGGAGTTAAGACTTTTTTTTCTTCTGATTCTGGTATTTTGGTTTTGTAATCGGTACTCTGCACTTTAATACTAGTATTATTTTTGAATTCCGCTATAGACTCAGACCCATAAGGGTTATGGATCATCGGTTTGAGATTGGGGTTTGAGGGATATCTGTGTTAGGAGTCAAGTATGACGCATACATTCTGAGTTTTCGTGGGGTATGATTTTATCATGCTTAGCTTCCTAAGAATCATTAGGGAACCTGATCTGTACCAGTAGTCTGTAAATATCTAAATACTTTTGATAGGATTTCCAGTTTTGACATTGTCTAAAGAAGGTAATCCTCTGGGTGTCAATTTGATGTTGGTTTCGGTCTTTGGGGCCGATACTTAGGACCCATGTCTAATGGGAACCAAATTTTCGTTCTATCTGTACTCGCTTCCATCATTCGACTGTATCCTATCGATCGAATATTTGAACTTTAGGTAGAAACTAATGGGTGTAAACATGTGTTTGAGACATGTTATGTTTGATGGTTGCAAGTGGTTGCTAGTGGTTGCTCGTGGATGCATATACACACACTAGGCACTAGATCGGCTCGAAAGCACTCTCATACTGCATATGGATGTGTGAGCATTTTTAAATTTTTATGGATGCAAAATGGTTGAATCAGCATATGGATGTTGCATATGAATGAGCAGTTGTGCACTCATATAGAAATGATATATATCAAATAGGAAAATTTGCATACATATTGGACTCATGGCACTAACATGATTTGCATTAAGGAGGTCGACTGAATCAGTGGGCCGCCTGATTTTGCATTAGATAAGGAACATATACACACACTTTTGCATATGTTCATACAACATTAGAAGTTTTCTAAGGACAATGGATGCTTGTGGATGATGGTTGAGTAGATGGGTGATTGGATGGTAGGACGCATTCTTCTTAACTTGAAGATTTCGGGGACGAAATCCTTTTAAGTAGGGGAGAATGTAACACCCCGTGTATTCTATAGCTGTGAAATTAACAAATTAAAGTATAATTAATTCGAAATCAAAGAACTAAGGGAAACAGGTTACGCCATTGCGTTCTTCTTGAAATTCTGCTTGAGATAGAGTCTGAGTTTGCGTAAATTGGACTCCGTATGAAAAAGATATCCTTAAATTAAAAATTGCAGTAAAACATGAAAAAAGAGGAATGAGAAAAGAATAATGTTTAGCATTGTTCTAACTTTTGTAAGCAAAAGACTGAGTAGCTCATTTGGTTGGAACACATGACTTGCATACAAGAGGTACAGAGTTCGATCCCCGCCAGCGCCTTATTTTTGTTTTAGGGGAATGGCTTAAAATAGCCTAGTGTGAATGCAGTTCAAAAAGTGGTTTAGTGTGAAAATGGGTAATTGGGAAGATAGATAAAAAGAAAAAAAAAGAAATATATATATATATATATATATATATATATATATATACATATACGTATACATACATATATATATATGACATGTACGTATCATGAGGCGTATGTTGCGCATTTTTGCCTGCCAAGAATTGTTTTTTTATAAGTGGCCTTCTCTAATTGGATTCATGACAAATTAAAGGAAAGAAATATTTAACATATTCGTACATATGTGCATTTATGTCATAAACATACAAATTAAATAAAAATGTGTGGATGCAATCAGTGAAAAGAAAGGTTTATGCATAATAGTTGTATGCAGTAAATGGGGATTTTCAAAGAGGAATAATATGAATAGGTTAGACTTAATTTTCTATTAATAGGAATGTCATTTATAAACCTGCAATTGACATAAATGTGGCACTGAATAAGAAAAATATGGTATGTGATATTATTTTGTGAACATAACATGCAAGCATATTAATATGACGAATATTTATCTGGCATTTAATTTAAAGATATGTCAATAGGGCATTGATTTGAAAACATGCTATTAACATTTATCTGTACATGTTAATTTGAGAAATATATAAATATGTTGAGAAATATATAAATATGCTAATTTACAATGAAAAGGATACATTAATATTGTCATTCATGTTAATTGACATGTATATATGAATAATTAATGTATACGGTAAAAGGAAAGATGTATCTATTAAATACGTATTTATGTTTGATGGATTGGCAATAAATAATAAATGTTGATAATGTACATTAAGGGAGTAATTAAGGCATAAGTGTGTTAGGAATTATTTATATATAGAATTTGTCCTAAATGAGAAATGTGTACATTGTAGGAAATATATATATATGCTAAAACATGGAATTGCATGTAATTGGAATAGTAATTATGCCATAATTCAAAATGGGGGTAATTTGCATGCATAGTAATTATGACATAATTTAAAATGGGAGTAATTTACAGTCCTTAATTGTGAACATAATTGGCCTCTTTTGAAATTGATGGCCTTGATTTACCCTAGCATCATCGGACGGCTCAAATTAACTTGCAACTCTATAAAAATGGCCCTTGACTCTACCTAGGTTTCTTACACAATTCTCTAGCCTCCATTGCTCTCTTCTTCTAATAAAAAAATAAAAATGGCGTCTCTGCTCTGCTGGAACTAAAACTAGAAGATAATCAACATCAGCCTAAGTAACTCAATTCAAACTAGAGATTAAAGTTCTGCAAAGATTCTACAACAAGTTAAAGTTCTTTCTTTAATCCAATCAAGGCAAGTACAGTTATTCTCCGCTATAAACGTTAATTATAATTTTGATATGCATTTAAATCTGAGTTTGAGATTGTATTCTCTTCTGTTAGATCTGTTTTCTGTGACTGTTCTGTATCCCTTTCTTCTTTTCTGTTTCTATAGCCAGGCTACCACGAGCCTGTGCCTAATCTCATAAGAGATGAACGTATGAACGTATGAACGCAAGTTTTGGGATGAATGATGAGAAATTTGACAAAACCAAATTGAATGTATGATTTTAGGTCTGAGGCATAAAATATATTGGACATTTGACTTGGGATTGGATGCATAAATTTGACTATGAACATATAATTTATGCATGTTGTATGCATAGTTATGTTGTAATTTAGACCTGTAATTAATTAGAAAAAAATAAGCATATGTTATAAACTAGTTTTAAACCTATGCATATTTTGTGATAAAAGAAGAAGAGGAACCACTGTAAGATTACATATGATTTGAGACTTTGAACAAAATGCATATAAAAGTCAAGATTTGATTTTTAGAAGATATGATTTAAAGATTTAGATTGTTGGGTATAGTTTGCATAATGATTCATGACTTAAAAAGAAGAAGATATGGAAGCTTAGGTGTAAAAGATTTACATTAATTAGGATATCTATTATTGTGATTACACCTAAATAGGGATTTTTGGATATATGGCATGCATTGGAATTAATGGTTATATTTGGTACAGTTTATATGTGAATCTGCTGTAAAAGGCTAGTTTAACAAAAATTGGAACATATGTTATAGGGTAAAGTATGTCCATATTCTGCGCTACGTAAATGTATGCCAACATGGAAGTTTATGATTATATTGTGAATCATGACAATTATTTAGGCATATGAATTTAGGCCTAATTTATGTTTAGGCAAGGCATGTAAATAGAACTTTTAGAAATATTAAATTTGCTAAATCTTCTAATTTGTCAAGTTGCCTAAACTACTAGTTTTGTTATATTGCCTAGACTGCTAATTAGATTGAAATGCCTAATCTGTTAAATTTGTCGGTTGAAATGCCTAACCTGTTATATGCCAAAATCTGCTAAGTTGCTAAATCTGTTAAATCCGTTAAGTCATATAAAATCTGTTATCTGCTATGTTGATATAATCATTCTGTTATTGATATAATCTGAATTGGCATATATATTGGGCGTGCGCATAAACGGTAAATTATTAATTAATTGGCCGCAAAGATAAACATGGCTAACTCGAGGTTAGAATGAGTTTGCGGCGTAAATCTGCCCGGAACCGCCCGGCACATCCAGTGGCCGCAAACAATAGGTTCTAATGTGAGAAGTTAGTCATAACATGCGTAAGACACGAGGTTAGGTCTGGCTTGTGGCAGAAGTCTGCCCGGAACCGCCCGGCATATCCAGCGGCCACAAGCTACCGACCTAATGTGAGAGGTCTGTGCATTAATAATGAATGCAAATCTAAGATAAGAATGACGTCTAAAACGTATTGGGGAAAATAGGGTTAAACCAATGGGATTAATAGATGTAGTAAAACCCGTCCATGAATCTGTAGGCCCAATACAAAGTTAGACAAATCTGAAAAATTTGTACATCTGACCCGTTAATCTGAAAACTTGTTAACTTAATTTGTGAATTAGTAAATCTGAATTCTGTATGTCTGAACTTGTAAACAAGTTAATCTGAAATCTGTTAGTCTGGGGACACAAGGTTAGGAGGGGAATTACTTGTGTCATCTGTTGTTTGGGACCCATATTAGTCAGTAACCCTTTCTGGTATCAAAACTTTGACCCAACAGTAAGTAGGGTCCGGGCACGCTTACTGAATTAATTATAAGAGGTTCAATCTGATAATGGCGAGGGGTGTTGATGGTGCGTTCCAACCGGGTCATGTGCGTGCATGGATCCCGGTCTGCCTCTGAGGATGTAAGACGCCGTGACATCTGTAAATAGGTCTGTGCCAATTGGTTGTCACTTTAGGGAGTGATACACCCTACTGTGGGGCCGACACGGGATATTTATGTATTAGGGAGCCGATCGCTTGGGGTAGGGTTTTAGGGTACGCTTAGTTCTGTCTGTTTCTGTTGGTACCGTCTGTTTCTGTTGGGTGGTAACGCCTGTCTGTTTCTGTGTGGTACCGTCTGTTCGGGTGGTAAAGGCCCATTACTAGTGTACACCTAATTCCACATTTTGTTTCCATAAGGATAAATCTGTTTCTTCTTCTGTCTGTTTCTGATCGGGTAGTAAAGGCCCATTATTAGCATTCTGTTTCTGTTAAAGTATTCTGTACCCGTTCCGGCTTCAATTTAGACGTTAGGGGGACACCTAATTCTGTTATGCTAGTATTAGTGCAGAGAAGTGTAAGACAATAGTTTATATCATTCTGTTTTTCTGTTATATCTGCTACACCTATTACAGTTATCTCACATCCAGTTTTATGTTCATATCATATTATTATTATCTGTTCATATGCTGAAAGTCACTGGACTTGCCAGACTTTTTGTCTGACCCTTGTTGTTTCGCCTCCTTTCTTCCGTTCCCCCCCCCCCCCCAGGTTATCCAAGGAGGGAAATACTTTAGCTTGATCCGGATTTCTCTTTGCTTGAAGTGCTTAAAGTATGGCTTGGCTCTGTATAGCTTCCGTTCCATGGGGATTATGATTTTAAACTATGCATTTTGAAGGCTTTTGTACAAGACTGATATTTTGTACTTGAATTCTGAAATTGAAAGGATGTAACCATACTAATTTCGGTTTCCGCTGTAATAAAGTTAAAAAATTTTCAAGTACTGTTTTATCTGTCTTGTAAGTTTCTGTTCTGTTTACTAAAATGCTCCACCAAAGTTAAGGCATTCCCTTTGTGAGTGACCTTAACGGAGGTGGGGTGTTACAGTATATATATGTTTTAAAACAATTTGAATCATAATGTATCAATCCTAGACGGCATGGTTACCATATAGCATGTCGCCAATACTAGTTCTACAATTAAAACCGATGGTGTCGTATTGGAGATTTGGATTCCATCATGAGTCGAGGCTAGGGGCAAGCTCCTCTCCGATTCGAGACACTCTAGCAAATGCCTCAGGATCCCCCGCAGTGAACCCTTGGAAGCGGTAGGGCCGGTCCCCGCCTATGGGCAGTGGATTAGTTATGCCTGAACACACGTTTCCCGGTCCCTTTGGACCTATAGTATGACCACCAACGGCCTATAAAAATAACGAGGCGCCTCAAAATCCATCATCCACATAAGTAAAATGTCAGCGCTGGTAGGTCCCTGACATCACTCTAGCTAGAAAGAAACGTGTGCACTCCCTACGGTCCGTATCCCGTTTTTGACTCATACCGGGGTGTGAGGCTCACGAAGTAACGATGTACACAAAGCTATGCTAATTAAAGCTGTGCTTCGATCATCATCCACAAGGCCCTGCTTTTCAACAAAAGCCTTGGTCATATGCATCTTAGCATGTCACATTGTCAGGCCATACTATATCATCAATCATCTACCAATATATAACAGGGTGTTAGGCAAGAGAATAAATTCTCCACCACCAAACAACTATATATTAGACAGAGATCAACGAGTACAATATAAAGGAATACAACGTTAGACACACAATCCATTTATTAGTCCGTTCTGGGTCTGAACGAAACCATACCCAGTAGATCTCCTAATACGTCTGAATGATCATCAATTTTCCCTCATCTTGGGTGTACGGTCCAATCAAGATATCAATAATCATTCATTTGATATGGAAATTTCCCGGTCTTCAACAACCGTCTCCATCGTCGGTCTTCAATCGTCGTATGAATCATTCAGAATGGGTAAACCCGGTCTTCCTGAATAATTTGTGCCATTTAAAATCATGTGTCTAAAACACAACCAACGCCTCATTCCCATTAAGAAAATTTGTTTATTTAAAAATTCTTTTCATTGGAAACTCTCTTCTTTAATCTAATTTAAGACTTCTCAAAATTCTAATTAGATTCAATCTTATAAATCATTAATTAATGAGACATTTTTCATATTTAGAATTCAAGTAAAAGTTAACTTTTATTTTCAAATATTATTTCATGTTCATAACTTAAATAAAGTAAAACCTTCATTTTCATGTTCATGTTATTGATAAAAGAATAACCTTTATTTCTCATTTCATATTACCTATTTAATTCAATAAATAAAAGGATAACTTTTATTTACGTGTCGTATTTCATATTCATTTCATAATTAAAAGATAAACCTTTGTTTACCATTCTTATTTCATATTCAATCCATAAATAAAAGATAAACTTTTATTTATAATTCTTATTTCATATTCATTCATAAATAAAAGATAAACTTTATTTATAATTCTTATTCCATATTCATTCATAAATAAAGGATAAACTTTTATTTCACACTTTGTTTCATATTCCTTTTCATAATAAAAGATTAAACTTTTATTACCCTACTTTGTTTCGTTAAAACATGTTTGACGGTTCTTTAACATACATAAAAGAATGACCTTTATTAGCAAAATATATTTAGCATTCCTAATCTTAATAAAAGATTAACCTTTATGAACAAAGCATATTCGAAGCTCTAATCTTAAATAAAAGAATTACTTTTAAAAAAAAACAAAACATATTCGCCGTTCTAAATCTTAAATAAAAGAATTGCTTTTGTTTACAAAACCTTTTTGGCTTTCTTTAACTATAAATAAAAGATAACTTTCATTAACAAGACTTATTTAGAATTCATTAACTTATACAAAAGAAGTATCATTTATTAATAAACATTAACGTTCATTAACCCATGTAAAGAAGTATTTTTTTTATTTTAAATTTTTTTTTAGCATTAGCATTCCTAGTTTTATAAAAGAAATAATCTTTTATTAATTAGCATTAGCATTCATAGTTGCATAAAAGAAATAATCTTTTATTAATTAACATTAGCGTTCATTCTAAATAAAAGAAAATAATCCTTTATTCTTAACCTTACGTTCATTCAAAGTCAACGGTTGAAATTCGCGAACGGTCGCTACGCGAAACGCTCTATTCAAGCCATTGAATAATAATATATTAATATTATTTAATTAATTTTCATTCAAAACGTTTCCTATTTAGTATAAATTAAAATTATTAATAATAATTGCAAACTTAGATTTAAATAATAAACAAGTTTTGACTTTTCAACTTCCTTTAGTATTATATTGATATAATATTAATGTTTCACAGCGTTCACTTTTGAAATTCAACTTTCAGAATTAATCATTCATTAATGATGCATTTATGTTTATAATATTAAAAGAAATATTAACTTTTCAAAAATACATATTTTGAATTTCAAATCTCCATATTAACAAATTAATAAATTCTGCGTTAATTATTACGTTTCCCAAAATGTTACTTTGGATTTCAAAATCTCCTATATTAATTAATTAATTACTTCTGCATTAATTATTATATTTTCAAAATTATATAGTTTTAAATTTCAAATTTTAATATTAATTAATTATTTAATACTGCATTAACCTCTCACATTAGATATATATTGTTGTGGTGGCTGGATATGCCGGGCGGGTCCGGGCAGTCTTATACCACAACTCAATCTAACCTCGGGTCAAGCAGAATCTATTCATTTTAATTATATTAAAATAAACGTAAAATTGAAAATTTCCAAATTTCAAAACTTAAATCATTTATATTTAATGAATGAAATAAATGGTATTGACAATTTTCGCCAAAAATAACGTGAAACTATCTAAACGGCTTTTGTATTAATTAAATGACATTAAACGACATTTAAAACCACAATAAATTCTTTTAACGAGATAACCTTTTGAAAATGTTCAAATTCTCTTATTTGGAATGAGACCCACATAATAACATAAATGATACTTCAAATATTGCACTTACAACATTTTCCTACATTGCTCAATTCACCTTACATTCGATAACATTCATTAATTTATGTAAATGACTTTCAAACAGCATACATTAAATTTGACATATCAACCATCACACAATTATCTTTAACAATAAAACAACCAAATAACAACACATTTAATTGTGCACTTGGGAAATTGTGTGCAAATATTTACCCAATCAACGTACATAAGTCAGGTCACTTATGTACGGAAGTGTAACATATATAATTTAGCATAAATAACACTCGACATTAATTATCCAGTTTCATGGTTTCAATTTTCAAAACATCGCATTAATTCATAACACCAATTAACAGCATCAATCCACAACCATTCATGTATAATATGAAATTAAACCACAAACAATCATCTCAAGCATTTAAAAATATTTATTTATAAAAAAAAATTACTGAAATAAAGAATGAGTGAGAAAAGAGTTCTCACCTTAATGGGTTTAAATGGGCGGTTTTTTTTTTAGCTTTTAAAATCCGAAAATCTGAACTTTTGATCGGAAATTTTGACAAATCCGGGCGTTGTTTGACGAAACCGACGACACCAGTAGCTTCGTATCGTCGATACCTTCGTGTTGACATATAATTTGTTAGGGTTTGGAGAGATTTGGATTTTAACATGTTTTTGATGGAGAAGAGAGCAGCCATTGTTGAGATGAAGTAGAAAGAGCGTAGCTTTAGGTTTAGAGAATAGGTTAGGGTTGGGGAATATGATATTATATAGAAGTAGGTAAAAAAAAATTTTAATTAGACCCCTAGGTTATTTAAACCTACATGTTGCTATTCTAAGTGGAATACAGATAATATATATTTGAAAAATAATGGAATGAGAAAACAAGAATAAATGGAATGAGAGAAGAGAGAGTAAATGGAATGTGTCTTAAAGAAATACATTAATTCTTTCCTTTATTTGTCTTTTATATCTTTTACCATTCAGGATTTTTCTTTTTCAGTCTACGAGGTATTTAACTTGATTAGTGCCATTTTTCCTTTTTACCTTTATCTTAATTGTTATTCTTTAATCCTTGCTACTATTATAAATCTTTTCTTTAGTGAGCTAGTCATATTCTACTGGGTTGGCTATGGAAACACTTCTAAAATCTATATCCATATTTATTATAGAATAATTCCTTCCGCGATTCATAATTAGAAAACACCATTTCTGTTTTCTTTCTTTTTTGTTAGGTAGTACAAAATACATTAACATCTCTATTTTTATTAATCTTTCTTCTTTTAATATTATCCTTGTAATGACATCCATTGCGTTTTAATAAAAATTGTAATATGAAAATCTATTCTTTTCCAGCCATCCAAAATATTACTAACTTTCCAAATTAGGTTATATTAAATTCCCTTTTTATTACCCTTTTGCGTATTTAATTAACATAGTTACTAAAAAAATCATATATAGGATTACGCCCTTTGTCCTTTATTTTGAGATGCGTCTAGCTGGATATAGCAAGAGAATTAATTTTGTAGAAAAAAAAATAAGTTCGTTTTGTGCGTGTCATTTAATTTGACATTTAATAAATGATTACAAGATGGAATGACGTCGGAATTCAGGCGAATCTTGCCTAAATTACTAGATGGTATTCTAAGTAGAACACCATTTTTCGTTTTAGAAAATTTGATCATCCGTGGGCCCGAATCTTTAATTTCAAGCTAGAAACACACATAAGGGGAACAACAATTGTTTGTAAATATGGTTCGTATTTTCCTTGTATTCCACAAATTGATGAATTCCTTTTATCATCATATAAAAGAAGAAAATTATTAAATGCGCATTAATAGAAATTAATTAAGCAGCTATCTAATTAAACGTATATAGAAATGAACACTTGTATGTTAATTAGACCTCAAGGCAACAGATGTCGCTTCCTTCCTAAAATCTACCCACGTTGCTCCCTTCCTCTTATTTTTTTTTTCTTCCACTTCAATCATTATTATTTGTTTTATTTGATAGCAACAAACATATAATTCGAACGATCCACAAAATCCATGTTAAACTTGAATGCATATCCGTTTTGTTGTGCTGAATTCATTGGTCAAGCGTCTTGATGTATTATCCATGTTTAACTTTTTAAAAAAAAAAAAATTAATAGACCTAAATATTTCAAAAGAAGGAAATATAGACACATTTAAAAGAAGGAATTAAATTGCATTGGTGGCATCTTCACATGTGATGAGCAACTGCATATCTTTTAGGTATGTGAGAATATTATTTACATTTTGCAAATTTTACTTGACTATTTTAAAAAAAAAAAAATCTAGCACTTTATGTTTACGTTTCTACCTTATTTGTCATATAAGGCAATTACTTTTTATTATACCCTTTAATTGAAATTAAGCTACAGGTTTGTAATTGAATAATTTCTTTCTATTGCATAACAGCTAAGCAATCGGCCAATTTGATCCGATGAAAATTAATATAAAATATCTTATGCATATTAGACTGTCAACTAATAATTTCTTATAACTAATAATACACATATTAGAAGTATAAATTACAAAGATGGCAATAGTTTGCCGGATAATACTATAAATTTTGTAGGCAAAGTAGAAGTAGATCTCTACCAAGCTTTGGAAAGATCAAAGATAAGGGAAGCATCTGCACAGTTTACATAAAAAGTCAAAAACGCAGTTAACAAGTGTCATTAATTGATTTGGGTAGGCTAACTAGAAAGTGGTTATTTTACCAAGTAAATCTGCAATTACAATTGAATTTGCTAATTTTTGAGATAGTGGTTTCTTAATATCTCGCTTATATATGGCTATTTTTTTAATTTTTAATTTTTATTTATTTATTTTATTTTATTTTTAAATAAACTGTTTTTAAATGTCCAAAACTCATTAAATTAATCAAAAATAATATTTTATTTTAGTCCTAAAATTCCGGGTTGTTACAATCTCCCCCACTTAAGAACTTTTCATCCTCGAAAAGGAATAGAGTAAAAAGTTGTTTTATAATTCCACTCAACTTTCAAAAATTTATTACGGATTAAACTTTCAACTTTTCAATTTCTAAGAATTCTCCAATTTTCAAAAATTTGGCTAACGCCCTAAATTTTAGAAAAATTTCGCCATAACCTCCTTTGTACGGGGAATATCGAAAAACGCAAACTCCCTCATAGGGCACCAAAAGAAAATAAAATAGAAGGAAGAGGATAGGAGAGAGAAAAGCCAAGCAACGGCATATAAATTCAAAAAGAAAAACAAGAAGGAGGGTAAGAGAGAAAAAGTGCCAAGCAACGGCTAGCCAACGGTTAATAAAATCAAAAACCCAAGAAATAGTAAATGTGTACCTATTTTTCCGTCGGGCAAATAATTTTATTCCTCTGCTTCTAGCCTTCTTGCTATGACCTGTTCAATATTATATACATATACAAGTCTATCTGCATTTTTAATTAACTCAATCAAGCAAACAATACAACCATCAATAAATTAGTGGGTTAACTTTCTAAAATGCATAACTTTATACATATGTATTCAAAAATCATATTTTGATGCCAAGTCACAACAATATCTAAGTTTTGGTTCTCACACCAGTCAAATGGGAAATATATAGATATCCCACTTTTGAAACACGAACATGAATTCTGATGAGGATGCATCAATCACTAGTGTCATCAGGGTCATCTCCGGGTTTCTAGAGTGGGAATCTATATCTACCGAGTATATTGAGACTACGAATATATGCTAGCTAGGCGTGTATGCAAAATCTACTCAAACTCGATAGTCCAAAATATAATAGAAAATTCAAATACGTATAATGTGGTTTAAATTTTCAAAACAAAGTTCATTTTCATCATTATTATTATTTTTTAAAAATAATACTCTTCGGACTCATTCTAGGATACTACTGATCCCATCTCTAACGAGTCATTCTTATTGGATATTACTAATCCAATCTCTGATGAATTCTTTTGTTCGGTTCTAATGTGTCTTGTTCTCGAGCTCTGTAACCAAAGCTCTGATACCAAATGAAACGACCCAAACTTCCCCGTAAAGGAAAGCCCGGATTGCTTTGAGAACAATACTCATCAGAACACAAACAGAAGAACATTTTTATTGCTATTAACACAATTACATCAGAGTACAAGAGTATTCCAGAGTACAGATAAACACCTTACATTGGAAATACAATACCAGAGTTTAAATTACATTTAAATACAACAGCGGAAAATATAATACAAAATACAACTAAAAGAGATACACGGATACAGAGCTTTCCGAATATCGCTTCAGCTGTAGACCAGAATCCTGTGAATGTAATATCTGCAAAACCAAAACTACTAGCTGCCCGTGTGGAAAATATGGGCACCCAGAGTTTAGGTTAAAAGAATAAACTCCAGGTCAGTCATGGGACTGGTATGAGAACTCAAAACTAATTTAACTAATAAGACAAATCCAAGGACCACGCCGCTAATGCGGAACGAGTTTTATTCCAATGGATTGTCGGTGCATAAATTAAAGTAAATCGTTAAACAACGCAATGATTTTTGGAAAAATGAAACCATTATAAGACCCAGGTCCCATCACACAATTCAACGCACACCAGAGGATAGGGTTTTACCTTATAATGGTCAAAAGATGCTTGATACGTATAAAAACGGATTTTGATACTATTAGTGTGTATATATATGTTTTAAAACAATTTGAATCATAATGTATCAATCCTAGACGGCATGGTTACCATATAGCATGTCGCCAATACTAGTTCTACAATCAAAACCGATGGTGTCATATTGGAGATTTGGATTCCATCATGAGTCGAGGCTAGGGGCAAGCTCCTCTCCGATTCGAGACACTCTAGCAAATGCCTCAGGATCCCCCGCAGTGAACCCTTGGAAGCGGTAGGGTCGGTCCCCGCCTATGGGCAGTGGATTAGTTATGCCTGAACACACGTTTCCCGGTCCCTTTGGACCTATAGTATGACCACCAACGGCCTATAAAAATAACGAGGCGCCTCAAAATCCATCATCCACATAAGTAAAATGTCAGCGCTGGTAGGTCCCTGACATCACTCTAGCTAGAAAGAAACGTGTGCACTCCCTACGGTCCGTATCCCGTTTTTGACTACCGGGGTGTGTGGCTCACGAAGTAACGCTGTACACAAAGCTATGCTAATTAAAGTTGTGCTTCGATCATCATCCACAAGGCCCTGCTTTTCAACAAAAGCCTTGATCATATGCATCTTAGCATGTCACATTGTCAGACCATACTATATCATCAATCATCTACCAATATATAACAGGGTGTTAGGCAAGAGAATAAATTCTCCACCACCAAACAGCTATATATTAGACAGAGATCAACGAGTACAATATAAAGGAATACAAAGTCAGACACACAATCCATTTATTAGTCCGTTCTGGGTCTGAACGAAACCATACCCAGTAGATCTCCTAATACGTCTGAATGATCATCAATTTTCCCTCATCTTGGGTGTACGGTCCAATCAAGATATCAATAATCATTCATTCGATATGGAAATTTCCCGGTCTTCAACAACCGTCTCCATCGTCGGTCTTCAATCGTCGTATGAATCATTCAGAATGGGTAAACCCGGTCTTCCTGAATAATTTGTGCCATTTAAAATCATGTGTCTAAAACACAACCAACGCCTCATTCCCATTAAGAAAATTTGTTTATTTAAAAATTCTTTTCATTGGAAACTCTCTTCTTTAATCAAATTTAAGATTTCTCAAAATTCTAATTAGATTCAATCTTCTAAATCATTAATTAATGAGACATTTTTCATGTTTAGAATTCAAGTAAAAGCTAACTTTTATTTTCAAATATTATTTCATTATCATAACATAAATAAAGTAAAACCTTCATTTTCATGTTCATGTTATTGATAAAAGAATAACCTTTATTTCTCATTTCATATTACCTATTTAATTCAATAAATAAAAGGATAACTTTTATTTACGTGTCGTATTTCATATTCATTTCATAATTAAAAGATAAACCTTTGTTTACCATTCTTATTTCATATTCAATCCATAAATAAAAGATAAACTTTTATTTATAATTCTTATTTCATATTCATTCATAAATAAAAGATAAACTTTATTTATAATTCTTATTCCATATTCATTCATAAATAAAGGATAAACTTTTATTTCACACTTTGTTTCATATTCCTTTTCATAATAAAAGATTAAACTTTTATTACCCTACTTTGTTTCATTAAAACATGTTTGACGGTTCTTTAACATACCTAAAAGAATGTAACGACCCGTATTTTTCTGCCAATTTAATTGGATTATTTTAAATATTTTAATTATTTAAAATAGTGGTTTGAATTTAAATAATCGAATTTAACGATTATATTGTGAATATATTATTTAAAATAAATAATAAATACTATTTTAATTTCCAAAATATGGGAAATTGTCGAATTTGAACTATATTGTGATGGGACAGTTTAAAGTGGTCAGATATTGTTTATAGTGGAATATTAGTGACAATTCATTTTGAAAACGACGACGAATATATATGGTTTATAATTTAATTAATTAACGAGCTGCAGCGGCGCGGCAGTTCGCGTTTTGGCGTTTTGAACTTCAAGAGGTCGTACCGGGTTCAAAATAAGTCGGATTTCCTCGAAACAAGAAATGTTGGGACTGACTTGACGATATCTTTCCAATGGCAGAGAAAAATCCAGTTTTCGTCGTGTAGATTTTATTTTATGTCCAAATCAAATTCTCAGAAAAACAGCGCCAGAATTGCTTTTATATATATAGCGCTGCAGTTATATAAATTAACGGTTTTTAAATATTTTGAGTATCGATTTGGTGTGGAAATCAACCCGAGATATTTTTCCTTGGTAATACATCAAATTTTGGTCGTGTATGGCCAACTGCAATATTTTGATATTATTATATTGAAGTATTTTAAAATTGGGTTATTTTATTCGAAACTGGCCAGTTCAAAAGGGACATTTTTCAAACGACCTCTGTTTTCGACGAAATAAATTTTATTGGGACCGCAACAGTAAATTATTGCCAGATTTTCTGACGGCGCGTCAATCGGGGTTATTCTGTGAGCGTGGCAAAATAAAATGTGAAATAAATGGATCTATTTGGACGTGTACAAACGTTGTTTGAGCATACGAGCACGGAATTCGACGAAACAAGATTTGTTAGGACCGTATCGTCAAATTATATTATGTCGTCCAGTTGCGTCACGAACGGAGCTTGTATGTGAGCGCAGCAGCGAATAAACGATGTTCGAAATAGCGACAGGTACGAAATAAAAATCGTTAGTCAGCGTCAATCGTCAAATCAACTTAAAATATAATAAACTACACTTATATAAACCCTTCCCTATCACTATTTTCAGCCAACCATAATTTTGCTCATCACATTTTGCAAAAAGTCCCTAAATACTAAAACAATTAATGCTCTCAATCCGTAGATTTTTTGCTAAGGGGACATGAAGGGAAATGGTAGATCGGGAGGAGGGCTACCTACAGCCAGAAGTTGGGGTGGTTTCGGCAAGTATGGTGGTCGGAATCCGGGTTAAAAGCCAAAAAACCACTTTCGGTTTTGGTCCAAATTCGAGAGGATGGATTGATTTGGGGTGATGGGACCTTGGGGCTTTGATAGAGGGGAGGTCAGGCTTTCAAACGGTGGTGGTCTTGGGGACTAACGTCACCTGTGGTTGTCGTGGGACCCAGATGAACGAAGGCATCGATTCCGATTTAGTTTTGTAAGTCCTGGTCGGTTTTGACCCAATTTCCGGCGGCTCTGGTGGTTTCTTCCGTCGGGTCTGGTGGGAGATCGATGCTGGAAGGCGAGGGGGTCACGACTGCGGTGGTCCGATGGCGTCAGGCGGCGTAGGGGTGGAGGAATTTATGCTTAAGTGGGTTTCGGTCATCAGGGATTTCCGGCGGCGTCAGTAAGGTTTGGGGTGAGCAGGTTCTGGTGGAGGTAGGGGACGGAGGTGCGGTTCCGGTGGTGGCCTCGACGTGGGGTCCGATGGCCAAAATTTGTGGCCGCGGCGGTTTAAAGAAGAGGGGATGACGTCGTTGGTTTTGTAGAGGAGAGGAAGTCGGGTTTGATGAGGAGCAGATTAGAAAACGCGTGAAGAAATTAAAGGGGGTGCTGACGTGGCTTTGATTAGTTAAGGTAATAAATAATTAATTTATTAATTTAATTAGTTAATTATCGTTTAGATTATTCAAACTTTATATTAGTATAACTTCTTCGTACGTTAACGAAATTTAACGAAACAAGATCCGTTGGGATCGCAGGGACGAGACCTATCCGATGGCACTGGCTAGGAGTCGATTTGACGCAGTTGAAATTTCAGCTAATTTTGAACGTTCGATTCAAATTGAAAGCAACAAACGAGTCAACTGTCGACCAGAATAAACTATGGTGAGTTAATTCTCACACCTTCTGGAATACTGTGATGTGATACATTCGCAGTTAAATATATTTTTCAGTTTACTGTTTAAATTGGTTGATTGGTTGCGATGGATGCAAATTGGTTGCTATTGTTGATTGATTGCAGTTATTTTTAATCCATCAATTATTTAATTCATATATTTTTATCGACTGACATCTGTGATGCAGAGAAGGACAGGTTGGAGGGATCCGACCGGATTCCTCAAATTAACTGTATTTTTGTTTGTTGTACATATATATGGATTGTTCACATCGACTGACACCAAAACTGTTTCAAATGTTGACAGTTGAATATACAACCATCGTTGTTGTGGTTAAGATCAACTGTTTGTGTTGACTGGGTAAATGGGCAGTAATGGTCTAGTCGTAGGGTTTTGACATTGTTCTACCGTCGGGGAAATTGACGGGGTTTCAAAGCTATAATTTATTTATAACTGAATTTTAAGTTATTCAATTATTTCATACGAGTATTTAAATCGGGAATTTAAATTTAATAAGTTAAATCGAGTTATTAAGAGAATTTAGTTAAATGGTTTTGATCAGTTGAGAAGCAGAAATCAAGATATTCCATGTGTTGTTAAAAAGGGAAATTTATTGTTTCCAAACAATTAAAAGGTGACTCTAATTAATTTAGTTAATTAATTAATTTAAGAAAGGGGAAATGACAGTTGGGATTCAGTTAATAGTTAACTGATGTGTATAGTTGGTAAATCCACCGTTTCGAGTAGAATGGACAAAGGAAATAAATATTGGTTTAAATATCCGTTGAAGTTTAATGAATAGTATTAGATATTAGTTAATCTTTGATTAACTATAATCTAAAGGGATAATTGAATTGGTTATTGTAAATAACCTTGATTATTATCGAGTAAGCTTGTAAACATGATAAAAATGCTATTTTGGGTTAAGATTAAAGTTAACTATATTTTGATATAGTAGATGTTAAAGCAAGTTATCCTTTAATTTAAAATGATTTAAAGTGGTGAATTAAATTTAAGGCCAAGTAAAAATTTATAAAAGGGATTTGTAAAATCCAAGTTTCAACAAGATTTGATAAATGGAATTCATTTAACCAGTGATCAAATGACGATGAGGTTTAGCCAAAGAGGCGATAAAGGTTTATTATAAAATGTCCAAGTAGATGAAATCAATTTATGTGACGAGGGATTTATATTATAAATCAAAAGGTTTTAAGTGGAAGAATATTTGAAGTTAAAGTGATGTTTTAATGGATATTAATTTAGATAAGGGAATTAAGTAAAAGATTTTAAAAGAAGATTTCAAATGTAAGAAACAATTGATAGGATCGATTTGAAATCGATAAGGTAAATAAGATTTGGGAAAATGGTTAAGTGATAGACTGATGTTATTCCGAGATAAGAACGGGTTGACCAAGGTCTGAGAGGTAACTAAAATACCCCAACTCGGTTGGCCTCGCTATTATCGAGGAATAGTATTAGTTGGGAACGAGTGAAGCGTTGAGATTGGTTTTATCCTATATGAGAAATATCAAACTCTGATGCAAGATTTGTAAATTTAATAATATTGTAATTATCAGTTTCAAAAGAAGTAAGAATAGTGATTTCAATTATATTAAGCATTTGTGATTCAATTAGAGTTGATCGAATATAGTTAGAGTTAGTCAAACAAAGTTATCTAGGAAAAAGTTCCATTGTGTACGACTGCTAGCGTAATTCGCAGGGCTGCAGATAGCCTACGACGGTCGGATGTTTCCTGAGGGAATCAGGCGTAACCATTGTGATCACTGCGATCTAGAGTCGAGCGAATGGAGTTAAGTCGAGTATTAGTTAATAGGAGTATTCAAGTCAAGTTGTCGAGTTAAATAAGTCGAGTTAGTCAAGTTAGAGTTAATCAATCAAAGTAAATCAGTTAAAGTTAGTCAAAAGGGAATTTGGTTAAATATATTTTAAAAGAGGTCGAGTTGTGCCAAATACTGAATTAGAAAACTCATTGTGTTTACACTATTGTTATTTGATAGTTAAAACACCGACTATCAAACCAGACCAATACGATTGTTGGTTCGGAAAGTCCGGAATCGAATTATATTCGAAAACCATTCCGACCATCAAATACGTGAAGACGTCGATTGAAGACGGAGCAAGTGAAGACCGTGGATCTTCATAAGCGGAAGGACTACTTGTTGAATTTCTCTAGCCTGCAGCCAGAGTTATTTTGATTTGTGATTTTGTCGTGGTTGAAATCCACGGGTTGCAAGGACTTCTCGCTACTGATCCATGGGGTGATTCCTATATGAGATGCAGTAGGAGAGTACCTTCGGTTCATCCTGTTCCTGGGTGACTTGTATGGACGGATGTCTGACAGAGTATTTCCAAAGGAATTACATGCGTTGATTTCTCCAAACGTACGATAGTTGACGGCGGAGAAATGGTTATTCTCTAGCCAAATAAACTAGAGTATTTTTGGGGACGTCAATCAAGTGTGATCTGGCGGATCTGACGATGTGGCATTCAAAGTGTATGATGACCAGATGTTAAAGTCAAGTTCTAGCCTCAAGCCTCATCAACCGGGAAATGACAAAAATCGGGCAGGCAGCATGGCTATGTGGGTCGCTCCCATTAGGATGTATGATCACCTATCTAGAGAAATTCTTATTGCTTCTTTATCTATTCGATGCTGACCCTATTCAGGTGGCGGTTGCTGATCCCAACCGTCGGTGATATACATTCGATACACTCAAGCGAAATGAGTGGTTGGTCATGTGAGGGCCGGGTTGCAAGACGTTCTTGTTGAATCCAGTGTATTCGCCTCTAGAGATACACGTGCGGAAGGTGGTCCCATACCTTGTCAAGTTGGAATCCAATATCCAATAAGCGCCCGCGGCTTTTCGATTGTATACTATATATGGGGAGCGTGAGATGCAAGCGTTCCTCTAGATTTGATATTTATTTGTATTTAGACATTATGATAATATCAGAGGAAGATATTGATTTCAAAGATGGTTTGGGTTATAGTAAGGTAAAAACCGTCCGTGTTTATGTGTGGATTGGTCTTACTATTATCCTTTGATTTCATAAAGGATTTTCCAAAGTTAAACAAGTTGTGTGTGTGCTGTGAATTTATCACTGATAGTATTCCAGACTGACCCGGTGTATTTTGTTTTAAATCAAATGTGCTCGGGTCAAACCAAGCATATTTACAGGTTAGGTTCGCTTGGAGTTTCAGGAGCTTGAAGCAGGCGGCTTCACCGCTAGTATATATAAAGCTATTATTCCGCTGTGATTGATATATGCTGTACTCTGATGATTGGTATGTATATACAGTTTTTGTATAAAGGATTTGTTATATTATATCTTACTCGTTCCGCTGTGAGATTCTGATGTGTTCTTCTTCTTTCTTCTATTCTAACATTCTTTCTTTCTATTCTCACCCTCTAATATCTTTCTATTAACAATCCAGTGTTTTCAGTGCTTGGAGGATCGACATGAGATACGGTAAGGGTATTTATGTCGATTTTCGAGGCTGAAAATCCTTGGGTCGTTACAGTGGTATCAGAGCTATTGGTTTAATGATTAACCTTGGCTCTGTGGTGTGACTCAATAGAGATGGGGTTAGTAACACCCTAGATTGAGTTCATATAGATATATGAGAGCGTGTATTTGTATTTTGATATAAAATTATTTTTGAAATTATTTTTGCCCGATTAATTTTATAATAAATAAAAGTAAAAGTTATTATAGTATGGGCAATCATCTTGATTGGTTAATGTTGGTTGTATGATATGTTTGTGGTGTATGGTTGATTGCTTGAATATAAACTTGAGAATGGATAGAATTGGTTGAAACAAATTTGGAATAAATAACGAATAAATCAATCCTGATTCAAATACGTTCGAGTGGATAATTAAAGAAATAAATGAAGTAATTATAAATAATTAAAATCTCGTGTGAATTAAATTATGTGTATAAATGGTTGATATGAATGATATGATTGTTTTGAACCTAACTGACATTTGTTTGGATACTAATGAATTGGTTGAGTTGAGTACAGGTGCAGAAGTGTCAGTTCAGCTTTAAAATCTATTCGAAAGAAAAATTCTGGAGATAATTGAGTCCAGTTTGAGTAGAGCTGCGAAACAATTAAGCAAGCTCAAATATAATTTGCCGCTTATTGCATAATAACGCTCGCCAAAAGGTACGCCTACGAAAATACGAAATTTTGGATTTTGTTTGGATTTTGGGTTTGAATTTTTGATTTTCCGACCTTGAGAGTCGATGTATATTTATTTCTTGAACCTGCGATATTGCAGATGGTCCTCCGTACAGGGGAGACTCTGCCGAAATTTTTCCAGAATTTAAGAAGTTAGAAAAATTTTGAAGATTTTTGGAAATTCTTTTATTTGAAATAAATTGGATTTAAAAACCAATTGGGTCAGTTTGAAAATAAATTCGAGTTTTAAAATTTATTCTTTTTGCAAAGATAATAGTAGATGACATTTCTTCTACCTTAGCAATTTCGAGGACGAAATTATTTTAAGGGGGAAGGAATGTAACGACCCGTATTTTTCTACCAATTTAATTGGATTATTTTAAATATTTTAATTATTTAAAATAGTGGTTTGAATTTAAATAATCGAATTTAACGATTATATTGTGAATATATTATTTAAAATAAATAATAAATACTATTTTAATTTCCAAAATATGGGAAATTGTCGAATTTGAACTATATTGTGATGGGACAGTTTAAAGTGGTCAGATATTGATTATTGTGGAATATTAGTGACAATTCGTTTTGAAAACGACGACGAATATATATGGTTTATAATTTAATTAATTAACGAGCTGCAGCGGCGCGGCAGTTCGCGTTTTGGCGTTTTGAACTTCAAGAGGTCGTACCGGGTTCAAAATAAGTCGGATTTCCTCGAAACAAGAAATGTTGGGACCGACTTGACGATATCTTTCCAATGGCAGAGAAAAATCCAGTTTTCGTCTTGTAGATTTTATTTTATGTCCAAATCAAATTCTCAGAAAAACAGCGCCAGAATTGCTTTTATATATATAGCGCTGCAGTTATATGAATTAACGGCTTTTAAATATTTTGAGTATCGATTTGGCGTGGAAATCAACCCGAGATATTTTTCCTTGGTAATACATCAAATTTTGGTCGTGTATGGCCAACTGCAATATTTTGATATTATTATATTGAAGTATTTTAAAATTGGGTTATTTTATTCGAAACTGGCCAGTTCAAATGGGACATTTTTCAAACGACCTCTATTTTCGACGAAATAAATTTTATTGGGACCGCAAAAGTAAATTATTGCCAGATTTTCTGACGGCGCGTCAATCGGGGTTATTCTGTGAGCGTGGCAAAATAAAATGTGAAATAAATGGATCTATTTGGACGTGTACAAACGCTGTTTGAGCATACGAGCACGGAATTCGAAGAAACAAGATTTGTTAGGACCGTATCGTCAAATTATATTATGTCGTCCAGTTGCGTCACGAACGGAGCTTGTATGTGAGCGCAGCAGCGAATAAACGATGTTCGAAATAGCGATAGGTACGAAATAAAAATCGTTAGTCAGCGTCAATCGTCAAATCAACTTAAAATATAATAAACTACACTTATATAAACCCTTCCCTATCACTATTTTCAGCCAACCATAATTTTCCTCATCACATTTTGCAAAAAGTCCGTAAATACTAAAACAATTAATGCTTTCAATCCGTAGAGTTTTTGCTAAGGGGACATGAAGGGAAATGGTAGATCGGGAGGAGGGCTACCTATAGCCAGAAGTTGGGGTGGTTTCGGCAAGTATGGTGGTCGGAATCCGGGTTAAAAGCCAAAAAACCACTTTCGGTTTTGGTCCAAATTCGAGAGGATGGACTGATTTGGGGTGATGGGACCTTGGGGCTTTGATAGAGGGGAGGTCAGGCTTTCAAACGGTGGTGGTCTTGGGGACTAACGTCACCTGTGGTGGTTGTGGGACCCAGATGAACGGAGGCATCGATTCCGGTTTAGTTTTGTAAGTCCTGGTCGATTTTGACCCAATTTCCGGCGGCTCTGGTGGTTTCTTCCGTCGGGTCTGGTGGGAGATCGATGCTGGAAGGCGAGGGGGTCACGACGGCGGTGGTCCGATGGCGTCAGGCGGCGTAGGGGTGGCGGAATTAATGCTTAAGTGGGTTTCGGTCATCAGGGATTTCCGGCGGCGTCAGTAAGGTTTGGGGTGAGCAGGTTCTGGTGGAGGTAGGGGACGGAGGCGCGGTTCCGGTGGTGGCCTCGACGTGGGGTCCGGTGGCCAGAATTTGTGGCCGCGGCGGTTTAAAGAAGAGGGGATGACGTCGTTGGTTTTGTAGAGGAGAGGAAGTCGGGTTTGATGAGGAGCAGATTAGAAAACGCGTGAAGAAATTAAAGGGGGTGCTGACGTGGCTTTGATTAGTTAAGGTAATAAATAATTAATTTAATTAGTTAATTATCGTTTAGATTATTCAAACTTTAGATTAGTATAACTTCTTCGTACGTTAACGAAATTTAACGAAACAAGATCCGTTGGGATCGCAGGGACGAGACCTATCCGATGGCACTGACTAGGAGTCGATTTGACGCAGTTGAAATTTCAGCTAATTTTGAACGTTCGATTAAAATTGAAAGCAACAAACGAGTCAACCGTCGACCAGAATAAACTACGGTGAGTTAATTCTCACACCTTCTGGAATACTGTGATGTGATACATTCACAGTTAAATATATTTTTCAGTTTACTGTTTAAATTGGTTGATTGGTTGCGATGGATGCAAATTGGTTGCTATTGTTGATTGATTGCAGTTATTTTTAATCCATCAATTATTCAATTCATATATTTTTATCGACTGACATCTATGATGCAGAGAAGGACAGGTTGGAGGGATCCGACCGGATTCCTCAAATTAACTGTATTTTTGTTTGTTGTACATATATATGGATTGTTCACATCGACTGACACCAAAACTGTTTCAAATGTTGACAGTTGAATATACAACCATCGTTGTTGTGGTTAAGATCAACTGTTTGTGTTGACTGGGTAAATGGGCAGTAATGGTCTAGTCGTAGGGTTTTGACATTGTTCTACCGTCAGGGAAATTGATGGGGTTTCAAAGTTATAATTTATTTATAACTGAATTTTAAGTTATTCAATTATTTCATACGAGTATTTAAATCGGGAATTTAAATTTAATAAGTTAAATCGAGTTATTAAGAGAATTTAGTTAAATGGTTTTGATCAGTTGAGAAGCAGAAATCAAGATATTCCATGGGTTGTTAAAAAGGGAAATTTATTGTTTCCAAACAATTAAAAGGTGACTCTAATTAATTTAGTTAATTAATTAATTTAAGAAAGGGGAAATGATAGTTGGGATTCAGTTAATGGTTAACTGATGTGTATAGTTGGTAAATCCACCGTTTCAAGTAGAATGGACAAAGGAATTAAATATTGGTTTAAATATTCGTTGAAGTTTAACGAATAGTATTAGATATTAGTTAATCTTTGATTAACTATAATCTAAAGGGATAATTGAATTAGTTATTGTAAATAACCTTGATTATTATCGAGTAAGCTTGTAAACATGATAAAAATGCTATTTTGGGTTAAGATTAAAGTTAACTATATTTTGATATAGTAGATGTTAAAGCAAGTTATCCTTTAATTTAAAATGATTTAAAGTGGTGAATTAAATTTAAGGCCAAGTAAAAATTTATAAAAGGGATTTGTAAAATCCAAGTTTCAACAAGATTTGATAAATGGAATTCATTTAACCTGTGATCAAATGACGATGAGGTTTAGACAAAGAGGCGATAAAGATTTATTATAAAATGTCCAAGTAGATGAAATCAATTTATGTGACGAGGGATTTACATTATAAATCAAAAGGTTTTAAGTGGAAGAATATTTGAAGTTAAAGTGATGTTTTAATGGATATTAATTTCGATAAGGGAATTAAGTAAAAGATTTTAAAAGAAGATTTCAAATGTAAGAAACAATTTATAGGATCGATTTGAAATCGATAAGGTAAATAAGATTTGGGAAAATGGTTAAGTGATAGACTGATGTTATTCCGAGATAAGAACAGGTTGACCAAGGTCTGAGAGGTAACTAAAATACCCCAACTCGGTTGGCCTCGCTATTATCGAGGAATAGTATTAGTTGGGAACGAGTGAAGCGTTGAGATTGGTTTTATCCCATATGAGAAATATCAAACTCTGATGCAAGATTTGTAAATTTAATAATATTGTAATTATCAGTTTCAAAAGACGTAAGAATAGTGATTTCAATTATATTAAACATTTGTGATTCAATTAGAGTTGATCGAATATAGTTAGAGTTAGTCAAACAAAGTTATCTAGGAAAAAGTTCCATTGCGTACGACTGCTAGCGTAATTCGCAGGGCTGTAGATAGCCTACGGCGGTCGGATGTTTCCTGAGGGAATCAGGCGTAACCATTGTGATCGCTGCGATCTAGAGTCGAGCGAATGGAGTTAAGTCGAGTATTAGTTAATAGGAGTAATCAAGTCAAGTTGTCGAGTTAAATAAGTCGAGTTAGTCAAGTTAGAGTTAATCAATCAAAGTAAATCAGTTAAAGTTAGTCAAAAGGGAATTTGGTTAAATATATTTTAAAAGAGGTCGAGTTGTGCCAAATACTGAATTAGAAAACTCATTGTGTTCACACTATTGTTATTTGATAGTTAAAACACCGACTATCAAACCAGACCAATACGATTGTTGGTTCGAAAAGTCCGAAATCGAATTATATTCGAAAACCATTCCGACCATCAAATACGTGAAGACGTCAATTGAAGACGGAGCAAGTGAAGACCGTGGATCTTCATAAGCGGAAGGACTACTTGTTGAATTTCTCTGGCCTGCAGCCAGAGTTATTTTGATTTGTGATTCTGTCGTGGTTGAAATCCACGGGTTGCAAGGACTTCTCGCTACTGATCCATGGGGTGATTCCTATATGAGATGCAGCAGGAGAGTACCTTCGGTTCATCCTGTTCCTGGGTGACTTGTATGGACGGATGTCTGACAGAGTATTTCCAAAGGAATTACATGCGTTGATTTCTCCAAACGTACGATAGTTGACGGCGGAGAAATGGTTATTCTCTAGCCAAATAAACTAGAGTATTTTTGGGGACGTCAATCAAGTGTGATCTGGCGGATCTGACGATGTGGCATTCAAAGTGTATGATGACCAGATGTTAAAGTCAATTTCTAGCCTCAAGCCTCATCAACCGGGAAATGACAAAAATCGGGCAGGCAGCATGGCTATGTGGGTCGCTCCCATTAGGATGTATGATCACCTATCTAGAGAAATTCTTATTGCTTCTTTATCTATTCGATGCTGACCCTATTCGGGTGGCGGTTGCTGATCCCAACCGTCGGTGATATACATTCGATACACTCAAGCGAAATGAGTGGTCGGTCATGTGAGGGCCGGGTTGCAAGACGTTCTTGTTGAACCCAGTGTATTCGCCTCTAGAGACACACGTGCGGAAGGTGGTCCTATACCTTGTCAAGTTGGAATCCAATATCCAATAAGCGCCCGCGGCTTTTCGATTGTATACTATATATGGGGAGCGTGAGATGCAAGCGTTCCTCTAGATTTGATATTTATTTGTATTTAGACATTATGATAATATCAGAGGAAGATATTGATTTCAAAGATGGTTTGGGTTATAGTAAGGTAAAAACCGTCCGTGTTTATGTGTGGATTGGTCTTACTATTATCCTTTGATTTCATAAAGGATTTTCCAAAGTTAAACAAGTTGTGTGTGTGCTGTGAATTTATCACTGATAGTATTCCAGACTGACCCGGTGTATTTTGTTTTAAATCAAATGTGCTCGGGTCAGACCAAGCATATTTACAGGTTAGGTTCGCTTGGAGTTTCAGGAGCTCGAAGCAGGCGGCTTCACCGCTAGTATATATAAAGCTATTATTCCGCTGTGATTGATATATGCTGTACTCTGATGATTGGTATGTATATACAGTTTTTGTATAAAGGACTTGTTATATTATATCTTACTCGTTCCGCTGTGAGATTCTGATGTGTTCTTCTTCTTTCTTCTATTCTAACATTCTTTCTTTCTATTCTCACCCTCTAATATCTTTCTATTAACAATCCAGTGTTTTCAGTGCTTGGAGGATCGGCATGAGATACGGTAAGGGTATTTATGTCGATTTTCGAGGCTGAAAATCCTTGGGTCGTTACAAAGAATGACCTTTATTAGCAAAATATATTTAGCATTCCTAATCTTAATAAACGATTAACCTTTATGAACAAAGCATATTCGACGCTCTAATCTTAAATAAAAGAATTACTTTTAAAAAAAACAAAACATATTCGCCGTTCTAAATCTTAAATAAAAGAATTGCTTTTGTTTACAAAACCTTTTTGGCTTTCTTTAACTATAAATAAAAGATAACTTTCATTAACGAGACTTATTTAGAATTCATTAACTTATACAAAAGAAGTATCATTTATTAATAAACATTAACGTTCATTAACCCATGTAAAGAAGTATTTTTTTTATTTTAATTTTTTTTTAGCATTAGCATTCCTAGTTTTATAAAAGAAATAATCTTTTATTAATTAGCATTAGCATTCATAGTTGCATAAAAGAAATAATCTTTTATTAATTAACATTAGCGTTCATTCTAAATAAAAGAAAATAATCCTTTATTCTTAGCCTTACGTTCATTCAAAGTCAACGGTTGAAATTCGCGAACGGTCGCTACGCGAAACGCTCTATTCAAGCCATTGAATAATAATAAATAATATATTAATATTATTTAATTAATTTTCATTCAAAACGTTTCCTATTTAGTATAAATTAAAATTATTAATAATAATTGCAAACTTAGATTTAAATAATAAACAAGTTTTGACTTTTCAACTTCCTTTAATATTATATTGATATAATATTAATGTTTCACAGCGTTCACTTTTGAAATTCAACTTTCAGAATTAATCATTCATTAATGATGCATTTATGTTTATAATATTAAAAGAAATATTAACTTTTCGAAAATACATATTTTGAATTTCAAATCTCCATATTAACAAATTAATAAGTTCTGCGTTAATTATTACGTTTCCCAAAATGTTACTTTGGATTTCAAAATCTCCTATATTAATTAATTAATTAGTTCTGCATTAATTATTATATTTTCAAAATTATATAGTTTTAAATTTCAAACTTTAATATTAATTAATTATTTAATACTGCATTAACCTCTCACATTAGATATATATTGTTGTGGTGGCTGGATATGCCGGGCGGGTCCGGGCAGTCTTATACCACAACTCAATCTAACCTCGGGTCAAGCAGAATCTATTCATTTTAATTATATTAAAATAAACGTAAAATTGAAAATTTCCAAATTTCAAAACTTAAATCATTTATATTTAATGAATGAAATAAATGGTATTGACCATTTTCGCCAAAAATAACGTGAAACTATCTAAACGGCTTTTGTATTAATTAAATGACATTAAACGACATTTAAAACCACAATAAATTCTTTTAACGAGATAACCTTTTGAAAATGTTCAAATTCTCTTATTTGGAATGAGACCCACATAATAACATAAATGATACTTCAAATATTGCACTTACAACATTTTCCTACATTGCTCAATTCACCTTACATTCGATAACATTCATTAATTTATGTAAATGACTTTCAAACAGCATACATTAAATTTTACATATCAACCATCACACAATTATCTTTAACAATAAAACAACCAAATAACAACACATTTAATTGTGCACTTGGGAAATTGTGTGCAAATATTTACCCAATCAACGTACATAAGTCAGGTCACTTATGTACGGAAGTGTAACATATATAATTTAACATAAATAACACTCGACATTAATTATCCAGTTTCATGGTTTCAATTTTCAAAACATCGCATTAATTCATAACACCAATTAACAACATCAATCCACAACCATTCATGTATAATATGAAATTAAACCACAAACAATCATCTCAAGCATTTAAAAATATTTATTTATAATAAAAAATTACTGAAATAAAGAATGAGTGAGAAAAGAGTTCTCACCTTAATGGGTTTAAATGGGCGGTTTTTTTTTTTGATCTTTTAAAATCCGAAAATCTGAACTTTTGATCGGAAATTTTGACAAATCCGGGCGTTGTTTGACGAAACCGACGATACCAGTAGCTTCGTATCGTCGATACCTTCGTGTTGACTTATAATTTGTTAGGGTTTGGAGAGATTTGGATTTTAACATGTTTTTGAGGGAGAAGAGAGCAGCCATTGTTGAGAGGAAGTAGAAAGAGCGTAGCTTTAGGTTTAGAGAATAGGTTAGGGTTGGGGAATATGATATTATATAGAAGTAGGTAAAAAAATTTTTTTAATTAGACCCTTAGGTTATTTAAACCTACATATTGCTATTCTAAGTGGAATACGGATAATATATATTTGAAAAATAATGGAATGAGAAAACAAGAATAAATGGAATGAGAGAAGAGAGAGTAAATGGAATGTGTCTTAAAGAAATACATTAATTCTTTCCTTTATTTGTCTTTTATATCTTTTACCATTCAGGATTTTTATTTTTCAGTCTACGAGGTATTTAACTTGATTAGTGTCATTTTTCCTTTTTACCTTTATCTTAATTGTTATTCTTTAATCCTTGCTACTATTATAAATCTTTTCTTTAGGGAGCTAGTCATATTCTACTGGGTTGGCTATGGAAACACTTCTAAAATCTATATCCATATTTATTATAGAATAATTCCTTTCGCGATTCATAATTAGAAAACACCTTTTCTGTTTTCTTTCTTTTTTGTTAGGTAGTACAAAATACATTAACATCACTATTTTGTATTAATCTTTCTTCTTTTAATATTATCCTTGTAATGACATCCATTGCGTTTTAATAAAAATTGTAATATGAAAATCTATTCTTTTCCAACCATCCAAAATATTACTAACTTTTCAAATTAGGTTATATTAAATTCCCTTTTTATTACACTTTTGCGTATTTAATTAACATAGTTACTAAAATAATCATATATAGGATTACGCCCTTTGTCCTTTATTTTGAGATGCGTCTAGCTGGATATAGCAAGAGAATTAATTTTGTAGAAAAATAAATAAGTTCGTTTTGTGCGTGTCATTTAATTTGACATTTAATAAATGATTACAAGATGGAATGACGTCGGAATTCAGGCGAATCTTGCCTAAATTACTAGATGGTATTCTAAGTAGAACACCATTTTTCATTTTAGAAAATTTGATCATCCGTGGGCCCGAATCTTTAATTTCATGCTATAAACACACAAAAGGGGAACAACAATTGTTTGTAAATATGGTTCGTATTTTCCTTGTATTCCACAAATTGATGAATTGCTTTTATCATCATATAAAAGAAGAAAATTATTAAATGCGCATTAATAGAAATTAATTAAGCACCTATCTAATTAAACGTATATAGAAATGAACACTTGTATGTTAATTAGACCTCAAAGCAACAGATGTCGCTTTCTTCCTAAAATCTACCCACGTTGCTCCCTTCCTCTTATTTATTTTTCTTCCACTTCAATCATTATTATTTGTTTTATTTGATAGCAACAAACATATAATTTGAACGATCCACAAAATCCATGTTAAACTTGAATGCATATCCGTTTTGTTGTGCTGAATTCATTGGTCAAGCGTCTTGATGTATTATCCATGTTTAACTTTTTAAAAAAAAAAAAATTAATAGACCTAAATATTTCAAAAGAAGGAAATATAGACACATTTAAAAGAAGGAATTAAATTGCATTGGTGGCATCTTCACATGTGATGAGCAACTGCATATCTTTTAGGTATGTGAGAATATTATTTACATTTTGCAAATTTTACTTGACTATTTTAAAAAAAAAAAAAAAAAATTCTAGCACTTTATGTTTACGTTTCTACCTTATTTGTCATATAAGGCAATTACTTTTTATTATACCCTTTAATTGAAATTAAGCTACAGGTTTGTAATTGAATAATTTCTTTCTATTGCATAACAGCTAAGCAATCGGCCAATTTGATCCGATGAAAATTAATATAAAATATCTTATGCATATTAGACTGTCAACTAATAATTTCTTATAACTAATAATACACATATTAGAAGTATAAATTACAAAGATGGCAATAGTTTGCCGGATAATACTATAAATTTTGTAGGCAAAGTAGAAGTAGATCTCTACCAAGCTTTGGAAAGATCAAAGATAAGGGAAGCATCTGCACAGTTTACATAAAAAGTCAAAAACGCAGTTGACAAGTGTCATTAATTGATTTGGGTAGGCTAACTAGAAAGTGGTTATTTTACCAAGTAAATCTGCAATTACAATTGAATTTGCTAATTTTTGAGATAGTGGTTTCTTAATATCTTGCTTATATATGGCTATTTTTTAATTTTTATTTTTTATTTATTTATTTTATTTTATTTTATTTTTAAATAAACTGTTTTTAAATGTCCAAAACTCGTTAAATTAATCAAAAATAATATTTTATTTTAGTCCTAAAATTCTGGGTTGTTACATTTCTAGATTAACCTTTAACCCAGTCATGACATGAAACACTCTCAATACCTCCACGATGGCCTCAATAGTACTGTAATCGGGTTTACAAAAGATCACTAAGTCATCAACGAACATAAAAGAATTATTTCTAGGATTTGAGCACTTCGAATGCAAATTGAAAGAACCAACATCAACTATCTTATTAATAAGTTGAGTTAGGAGTTCCATAATAACAATGAAAATATAGGCCGAATTGGATCTCCTTGTCTTATTCCTTGCTTGCTACAAAAGTAACTGACACAGCTACCGTCGAGAATGATAGAGAACTTAGATGTAGAAATGCAAGAATAAATCCAAGCTATGAATGAGGAGGAATGTTCATGAAATCCAAAACCCTAACTATGGAGTCCCATTGAACCATATCAAAAGCTTTCATAATATCTAGCTTAAGCATGGCTGTCATGTATCATTTTTGCTCTCAAAACCATTTAACAATTCATGAGATAATAAAATATTGTCAAGTATAATCCTTCCCTATAAAAAAAAGCAGCTTGATTACTTGAGATGACAAATAGAAGTACTTTCTTCATCTTATTGGCAATTATTTTGGTCATACACTTGCAAATAGTATTGCAACACAAAATCAGTCTGAAGTCAGATACTTTCTGACATTACTTATCTTAAGGATTAGAGCTATCTTTGTATTATTGAAAGTGTGCATCATCTTAGCCCTTAAGAAAAAGTGCTATACTGCATTGCAGACATCAATCTTAACAATGGGCCAGCAAGAGTAAAAGAACATGCATTAAATTCCGTCAGGTCCTCTACTAGAAGTTCTTTTAAGAGAGAAAATTTCCTGATCAATTTCTTCATCAGACATAAATTGGCACAGAGAAAAGTCTTCAGTTAGATTTAGTTTAGGTAACAACAAAGGGTCAATCAAATCTAAATCCGCGATAAAATTATGCTTATTACCAAAAAGATCATAACAGTGATGAGTAAAGGCAGCTTCAAAATCATATTTAGTATTAGCTAAATTTACATTAGCGTCTATAATGGATACCGGGATTTCCCTAGAATGCTTACTTTCAAGAGAAGCATGAAAGTAAGCACTGTTACGATCACCATCCTCATACCATTCCAACATAGCCTTTTGTTTTATCATAGATTCCTCCTTAACAAGAGCTTCAAGGTACTGCTTGGCAATGTAAGTTTCCATACTAGAATTACTGGAGCTGGATGTCTCAACCAACATGCTAGTTTGAATCTGATGAAGTTTGGTCTTCAATATTCACTCTGCTTGCTCCCACTACCAAATTTCAACCTAGATCAGTCTCACAGGGCAGTCTTGGTATTCCTCATTTTAACCTGCGGCATAAACATTAGGTGACCAAAGTTCGATCTCCCTCACACTTCTCTAACTGTGTCGTTCATTTACTACTGAGTTAAAATAATTGAAACTTCTATTTCCTTTTATGTCCACTGCACACATATGAAGGATGATTGGGGAGTGATCATAAAGCCAAGGGATAGGGAGATAATAAAAGAGGGCAGGCCAATTGTCAAGGGAAGATTGATTACAAAAAGCATGGTCAATTTTGGAGAATGTTCTAGGACCATCAATTCTCTCATTATTCTAGGAGTAAGGCATGCATGTGTGCTTGATATCAATCAAGTCAGCACTATCCAAAGCATTTTGGAGGGGGTAGATTTCTGACAAGGAGAGAAGGTAACCATTAGCTCTTTGAGGCAGTTCATAACAGCAATTAAAATTACCTAAGATAATCCATGGATGGGTATTTTGACGAAGGGAGGGGATGGTATGCAAGAGGGTGTTCCTGGCTTCATTAGAGTTATAACCATAAACAAAGGAAACATAGAAGGAGCATTGATTAAGCATGGAGAGGGAATGACAGTGTATCATTTGTGAAGAAGAATATAAAGTGGTTAGTTGGATTGAAGCAGAATCAAACAAAATCATATTTCTCCCATAAGCTGCTTCCGGAAGATTATGAATGACTTACCAAGTAGGGTTAACATAGTTAGCATCTCTCAAGGTTAATTGGAGATTGAGCTTGGTTTCAACTATAGCTAACGCACTCAAGTTATTTTCATAGATAAATAATTTACACTGTTCGAGATTAATATCTATATGAGATCCTCTGACATTCCACTCACCATTGAATACTAAGGTTGAGTGAGATCATCCAGTTTCTTACTCCTAGTTTTGTACATAAGAGTAGCAGTTAAGGGAGTTGTAACAACCCGGAATTTTTCAAATATATTAGTTATTCAATTAGGTTTTAAAAATATGAATTTCTACAAACAATGGAATTTGACCACGAAACTTTAATCATTGCGTTCGTCTTGGAATTCTGGTCAACTTTCATGTTTGGAGTTTCACGAATGGAGTCCGTATGAAAAAGTTACAGATGAAATACGAAAAGTGGACGGAAACAAATAAACGTAATAAATATAATATATCTTACCATTTATAACCATCCCTCACTGGGCGAATTAGCTGAAGGGCAGTTGACATGCCTAAGGGAGCGTTCGACCGCTTCGAGCTTGAAGCGCCCAGTGACGGCTAGGTTAAGATGGTTTAGTTTTATATATAATATTATATAAACAGATGGATGTTTATTTAATCAAATCTAATGGTTCACGGTCAACTCCATTCCTATAAATAAAAGGGTGAGGCCTCATTCTTTTCCACACAAATCTGTAGGTAGCAGCAAAGCTCTGTCATTTCCCTTTCTCTTCAGATCAATTTCTAAATTAAAAATATATTCATATATACAATCAATCAAATATAACTCATATGAATTTGAAAGGGATTATCAGATTTAAGTGGAAAAGGATATGGATTGATGACTAAGCTATTCTACATCAAATTCTCCCCTCTTTTCCTGTTTCCTTGCAAATTTACAAATCTGAAAGTATTCCCTTTTCACAATAACTATAGATCTGTAAGAATTTGGGAACTGAAGGCCTAAAAGATTATTCATACTTCAGATTTGGATGCTTTCAGGTGAGTGGGAAATTTATATACAAAGTAACGATAGCTTAATTATCTCGTTTGTATTAGATTCTTGAAATATGTGCCTAACATTTATCAGATATGTGTATAATTTTGTTCAAATTGAAATGATGCCTATCAGATCTATTTATTAATTTTGTCAAGAACCTGAAAGTATAGATTTGTGGTCATGAATAATAGTATTTGAAGGCTTAATTAATTGTTTTTATATGTTGCCTATAATTGTGTTTGAAAATGTATTGATACTATTGTAAAACACTGTAGATCTGGAAATCAGTCCCATTAAACACCGTAAGATGTAGTTTTATTCTATATCTCTAGTTTCAGTGTTAAACGGTGAATTTTGTAATTTTAATTAAAAAGATACAAACCTGTTTGTACTCAATTTTATTGGGATTTAACTTAATTATTCTAATTTGTGCATTTTTGTTTTATAAACAAAAAGATATTATTTGAAACCAATAAGAAATATGTCAAATATTAAAAAAGGGAAAAGTTGTGTAAATTCACATATAAATATAAATTGATAATATTTGCGCGTAGTTTACATCAACTATTCCAAAACGCGCCTAATGTATTTCTTGTGGTTTGAAATGTGTTTATTCCAATATTCAGGCATAAGTTACAATAACCGCAGTTGACAGTCTTTTGTAAGATTTATAACCCTATTGCAAGATACAAAAAGAAATGTTTGGTTGTTAGTTAACCAAATTATTGAACTTAACGACAACGGGAATAAAAGAAAATAACTACGTTAACTGCGCAAAATATAATATAAACATATATACATTATCCGTCCGAATCTACGTAAACAATGATATATATATACATATATATATATATATATATATATATATATATATATATATATATATATATATATATATATATATATATATATATTGGATGTCTGAATGGTATTCATTTTATGAAATTATACATGTAAATGTAATCCATATTAAATGAATATATTTTTGGTGATCATTGTAGCAATTAGTGTAATTGATTGCTATAAATAAGGACATAAACAAATTAGCTATTGTAACCAACACTGATTATGGAAACAAATTTAATTAGGTAGTTAAACATAATGGTTAGAATTTCTAAATTGGCTAGGATTAATGGTTGTAAACCCCAAATAGGGAATTTAAAATATAATTGTAGTAAGACACAAGGTTAAGTTCAACTTGTGGTAGAAGTCTGCCCGGAACCGCCTACATATATATATATATATATATATATATATATATATATATATATATATATATATATATATATATAACAGACAATAAATTTGTAACATCCCGCATTTTTATCATTTTATATTTGAATATTTAGATCAGTTTAAATATTGAATTCGTAATATAAGTGGATTTATATATTAATTATAACGAAGTTGAATGTATATAAATATATATTAATTATAATCGAGCCCATAACGACGCTGCAGTTCGTAATATAACGTTCTGAACTTCAACTACGTGTACAGGATCCGTTATTAGTCGGATTTCTTCGAAACAAGAAACGTTGGAATCTGTTGAACTGTATTTTTCTAACAGAAGTGGAAAACCAAGATTTCGTGTTACAGATTGTGAGTTATGTCCAAATCAAATTTCCAAATAGTCGCTATAGAATCGATTATCAACCGTAACAGTTTATTTGATATAATAAGATACCGGTTGCAAATCTGGACAAGGTTCTTTTGAGACGCAATTATAATTTAATTTTTAGAATTTTACTTTAATTTTTAATTAATTAAATATGCAGCTTTTTATTTGAAGTATTTTGCACCCTTTAGCAATATTTTGGGGTTTCAAAATATGAGTCAACCAACGATATTATTATATTTTTAGAATCGTAACACCTTACACGTCATAACGGTATTTTTATTTTTGTCAATAGTGGTCGATAAAATGTAAAATTTAAATTTATTATATCCGCTACTAGCAAAAAGTTTTGTTAATAATCGGGTCTGTTTGTGATACTTCTAACCGACTCTAGTTGTTCAAATCTTGTTTATGATTTCAATTCCCTGCTTCCACTGAGATATTAAGTCGATTAATGGTGCCTCTTTTTATGACAACAATGGAACAAAGAAACCATTTCTTCATTATTTATAAACCATGAAATAAAAATAAAAGTATATGGTTTTAGGTGCTCCACACGTTATTGTCAGCATCCTACACTTTGACCTTGATAACCTCTCCTTTCTTTTAATTATATGTATGGTACGTTTTAATCAGCTTTTGAATTTGGACAATACATATAGCTGGACGGTCATTTGTGTGTCCATAAACAAAAATCAAAGACATCATACTTGTCTTTATTTTTCATATAAACTGGACAGTGCATCAAGTTGCTTCACAAAAATGAAATACATCAATGCAAACAATGTCACTAAAATCCAATACCTTGCGTTATAATGAAAATGCTTATATATATATATATATATATATATATATATATATATATATATATATATATATTCGTCGTGAACAGTAGTAGTGAGGAGAAAATTCATGGAAACGTACCTACCAAAAACTTAAGCAAACGCAGGCCTATTATCTTTCTTCTCTAAGTATCAATCGTATTCTAACCTACCCCTGATACTCCGTGCCTAGGAACGTAACCCAGACTACCATCAGCAGAAAGAAGAACATGGGAATAAGTACCCAAACATTTAAAATAAGATGTACAAATATCAACAGCTATGTATATTTCAAATCACATCCTACCACACACGGTGACAATTCAATACAGATAGCTGTGAAAGTTCATCCCATCGAGAAAGGGAACAACTACCGCATGGGAGTGAAAAATAATAATAAAAGCACGGTATTCTTTCTTCTTTCATAGTTTTCCTGACCCTATGCCGTGTGAAAAATCAAATCATGTTTGCCGCATGCAGTGTGTTTCCAAGTCACCTGCACCTTTCAGCTCAAAAGAAAGGGAATGTATGAAGTGAATACTCATAGGGTCTCCAGCTACACGTCTGTATGATCCAATCCAACTACCTAACTATAAGATGACAATTCTGCAACACTAGGAAGAGAAATCTCATCGCAGGCTACCTAGAAATAAACAGTGCTATGTCAAGGCTTGTCATGAAACTGCAAAGACTGATGGAGGGTGTGTACGCGCTACAGTTCTATGCCTTGGCGATGAAGGATCTTAATAATATCGATATACGAGCACTTCAGTTGTTTGGCCTCGGAAAACTGCATATCAAACGAAATACCACTCTAAACTAAAATGAATTTCAACAATCGATTCTCCATTTAAATTCAACTTTTATATACATGAAACCTCTTACCACTTGCGCATCATCCTGGCATATAGATCATGGGGATTGAACCATATTTTTACGCCGCAAAATATATACAGTAATGGCTGTCCAAAAAAATAAAATGGTGACCAATGACCGGCTCAGCATGACGGCCACATTGACACTGTCAGATCCGGAGCTGGTCAGCGGAGGTTCTGGATGGGTAGGCGCATCAGCGGGAGGAGGCGGGCGCTAGTCGAAAACATTTTTGTCGTGACTATTGGGAATTGCGGTTCGAACACAGTGGTGAAGGAGAGTAGTTAGGTCTGAGTGTGTCGACTAGGGTGGATGTTTAAAACGTGGTGATGACTGCGAGTTGGCTAGTGAGGTGCAGGTAGAAGGAGAAGTTTGGAAAATGGATGTACCAAGAGGTGTGTTTTAATAAGGGAAGTGGACATGCAGATGAGGATGTACGTGAGGGAAGGGGGTGGATTCAAGCAGAGAAGGGTGCATGGCAAAGTACATGCATAAAGTGGGATCTAAGAGGGTTTGAGCGTCGCATTTTCATGGTAGGGTACTAGAACGTAAGTTCTTGCAAAGATAGCAATGAAGTAATTATAACTGCTAGTTGCAAGGGGAAAGGGCGTTTACAGTGAAGGATGGTGAGGGCAAACCTACACATGGGGATTTCTTGCTATGTGGGTTCGAAGTTGAACTGGGGTAAATCGGTGAAACCGCTGTCGTGGGGATGTATGAGCGAAAGTAGTAGCAAGGGTGAGCATGTAAGTAGTAGCATGGGTTTTAAATGGAGTGGAAATACTAACGTGGTTAGTGAAGTTAGTAACAGGGAAAGGAAATATTGGAGGTGGTATAGGCGTACTAACCGTGAGCACCAAGATGAAAAGTTGACCAAGCGAGATGAATACGTGAGTATTGGAGTACGTGTTAAACAAAGGGGAAGAGTTGGCCATGAAAGAGGCTATGGCGTGAGCAATAGTTTTCAAACAATGTGACATGGTGGCGTTTGCGGACGGGTGTTTAACATGAAAGGCATTCTCAAAGAGGTGCTGCATTAGTGCGGAGCTGTTGATAGGTGCGTCAATTTTTATGGTTGTGCACTTGCGGGTACAAAGAATTAGGAAGGGTTCCTATTGATTTGGGATGTGAAGACCATTCGAATATCATCAAAGTGATGAAGTGGCGAAGTAGCAGCGTGAAGCGTTCATGTCTTGAGCGAGCCGGCAGATGTTTCAGCGTTGAACGATAGAAGAATTAAACACCTGATCAGATTTACTGACGCAAATCGTTATTTAACGGTTAACGCGCTAAGGTGAGTAAATTCACTGACTCTGATCTATTTTAAAATATTTTAATATTGATTGAATGTTGTGTGATGGTCGCTTCGGTAGTTTACAATTAAATTGATTAAAAGAGATATATCGTTGCATATATACACATCATTTGGTTGGATACTATTTCCTAGTATGGAATTAGTGATAATTGTTGGACTAACATCGGTGGATGCAGGAAACCGGTTGGAGGAATCCAACCGGATTCCTCAGTATTTATATGTATTGTTTGTTTGTTTTATATACGCGCTATCTGAACCGTGTTAAATGAAAATTTAACATTTGTTTTGATTTAATAAATAAATGATATCGATTTAGAAAGTGCAACAGTCGACCATAAACACATCGTTTTGTAAGAAGTTGATTGGTCGTCAGGCAAATCAACGAAGTAAGTTATGAAAATTTTATTTTATAATTAGAGTAATATTTTTAAATTAATTTTTATTAATCTAATGGTAAGAAGAAATTAAAATCAGTTAAATGAATTAAATGATGGTTTGAAGTTGATTATATCAACTGTTTGTTGGAATTTGGTTGTTAGATAAATTGGTCTTAAATTTTCTAAAGGTAATAGCTTAATCAAAATTAATAAGATTTCTTATTAATTAACTTTTTAATTAAGAAAATCTAAATGATTACCAGTCATTGTTTAATAAGGCAACCAACCAATCTAGTTAAATTTATAATGAAGTAAATCGTTTTACTTCAGTTATGGTGAAGTTAGTTACTATGTAATTATTTTAATTAAAGTAATTGTTCTTAAATGGAATTTATTTGAGATAATATCGAGTTGTATGAGATGCTTTCCTGAATAAGATGAAATGATTCGAATGGAGAGTAAAATGTCAAAAGGTAAAGAGCACTAATGACTTTTGATAAAAGAAGTTATAAATGGGATGATATAAGTAAGATGAAGCAAAGAATTAATATTTAAATAAATAGTTGTAAACAACGGAGTTTTCAAATTAAGGATATGGCGTCATAAAACCATATTTAAAATATATCAAGAAGTACGTTTTGATGGATTTTAAAGTATAAGTGGTTAGAGTTACGAACTTATATCTATTGTAAGATAAGAATGTTGTTGATCAAGGTCTGAGAGGTAATTAAAATACCCCAACTTGAACGGCTTCACCATTATCGTGGGATGATATTTGTTTGTAACATAAAGAGGTGTCAAGATTTTTGTAACAGAAGAGATGTCAAGATTTTTGTAACGGAAAGAGATGTCAAGATTAGTATAAAGTGGAATATAACAGCACATTGCAAGTTTTGAACTATAACGATATATTAGCGCTGTTAACCAAGCTTAAGCGTGATTTGTATATATAGCACTACTCCCTAGGGAATGAAAACAATTTGTTTTAAAATCCACTTATTCTAAAGTGATAAGTAACAACGTTTGTCCAAAGAAATATAAAAACGAATGTTAAATAAAAAGTGTCGTGGTTGTGTCATGTTAGTTGTACAGTTGAGTTCATGTTGTTTTTACTTCGATTGTTAAATAACCGACTATCGAAGTGTTTGACCATCGTTGTCAATACAGAGAGACCGGTTGGACTTAATATCCGAAAACCACTCTGTATAGGCATAGACGTTGCGAATTAGATTATGCTGAAAATAAATTGAAGACGGAGTGAAATTCAAGAGCTATTATGTTTGTCAAGTCCCAGGACAACTTGTATGGACGAATGTCTGACAAAGTATTCCTAACGATCATATAAGGTGATCTTTTCAAGGTATTACGTTTGGTGGCGGATAAATTCGTTTCTCTTATCTTTTAAACCCATAATATTTTTGGGAAGATCAACTGATGATTTGACGGGTTTGACGATGTGACATTCAAAGCGTATGGTTGCCCGATGTTCTAAAAAGATAGACGTAGCCTCAAGCCTCACAACCGGGAAATGTCAAAAATCGGGCAGGCAGCATGGCTATGCGGGTCGCTCCCATTAGGGTGTATAATCATCTATCTAGAGAAATTTCTTTTACTTCTTTAATCTATTTCGATGCTGTCCCTTTTCGGGAATGGTGGTTTGAGCCCAACCGTTGGTGATATACATTCGATACACTCAAGAGAAATGAGTGGTTGGTCATGTGTGGGCCGGGTTGCAAGACGTTCTTATTAAACACAGTGTATTCGCCTCTAGAGATACATCATCGGAAGGCGGTCCCATACCTTGTCATAGTTGGAATCCAATCTCCAATAAGTGCCCTGTGGTTTTTAATTTTATACTATGTATGTAGAAGTGAGATGCAAGCGTTCTAATATCTGGTTATTTACTTGATTAGACATTATTATAATATCATTGGATTTTGATATCAAAATATTTTGGGTTATATTAAGGTAAAAACCGTCCATGTTTATGTGTGGGTTGGTCTTACCATTATCCTTTTATTTCAAAAGGATTTTCAAAGTTAAACCATATGGTTTGGAATTTACTCACACCAGTCCTATGACTGACCCAGAGTTTATTTTGTTTGTTTTCCCTAAACTCTTGGGTGCCCAAATTTGTACGGGCAGTCAAGTGTTCAGGCTTTTACAGATACACTTGGAGGAGTTAAAAGCATAAGGCTTCGCCGTTAGTATTTAGAGATTATTTCCGCTGTGATATGATGTATTGTACTGTGATAATGGTATGTATATACAAAACAGATTTTCATTTCAAAGTTATGTTATATAATATATTTTATTCGTTACGCTGTGAAATTCGTGTTTACTCTGATTATATTCAGTTGTGTTCTTCTTCTTCTTCTATCCTATTAGTTCTATCTTTTCTATCTCATCCTCTCATTTCTTTCTATTAATGATTTGGATTTTCGTGCATTTTGAGTTGAATATGTGGGACATTTATCAGCTCAAATTAGTACGGATTTTTGGGTCGTTACAAAATTGATGAATTGAGTAGTGTCTGTTGGGGTACAACAAATAGACATTACGGAACCGATAAAATAAGGATATCTCTTTATAAATTAATGTCTTAGGAAAATTATGACCGTTAGGATTATAAATGACATTAATTATAATCAATTGAGATAAATGGTATGTGAAGGATAGTTAATGCTTAGGAAATATATATCTTTTTTTAGCCTAGGATATTTGTTCAATTATTTTCCTTACTGGAATTAGTAGGTAGAATTGGACTTGGTAGGTTAACGATGTGAAGCATCATTAACTATAGGAACTCATGATGATAATTAATTATATACTATGGTATTTCCGTAAAGATAAACTAAATAGGAATAACTCAATAACGTAGCCTGCTTTGGGATTAAGGTCTTAAGTAGTTAGATCCATGTATAAAAAGGTATAAGTGATCACATAGCCCACCTCCCATAAATAGAAGTATTAAAGGCTAATTGGGTACGAGTTAGATAATCTTCGCGAGTAGTCCTCTTTCTTGGGTCTTAAGTGCCTTTGGGTCGAGGAGTACACCCGGGAATAGGTCATCCAGTTGTGGGTCTTAAATGATGTGTGAATCCTACCTAAACCTGGATTTACAAACGTCTGGTATGGTCATTCCATAGGACTACATATCCTATCGGAAGTATTAAGCGGCTAAGTAGATTATCCGATAAGGCCAGCTAGATAGTGACGACCTTAAGTGGCTGCTTACTATCTCTCGCCATATGCAAGACATGGGTTTACATACGTGAATGATGGAAGCCTTAACTAGTAGGGCCCTGTAGCTAGTGTCCTCCAGTTTATAATAATTTTGAGTAAATCATCGAGAGGTATTAGATGACCAATAGGTCCGCCTATGGTCTTAAGCGATTGGAGGATTCCACCCTATCTATCATTCGGTAGCGAGGCGTTAAGTGGCTGCGTACACACTTATGAATAAATAAAATCTGTAGTTGGGAGTTCACTTCTCATTTTAATAATTAGTTTAAAGGCTTCATAAATATATGCTTAAACGTTTTATCTCAGTATCGATATCATTGAGAATACTACCTTCGGAAGGGTAGTTAGAGTCGTGCTTAAATGTTTACAAGGTTAGGTTAGAAATACTACCCTTGGTAGGCATATATCTTGGGTTGAACCAAACGGGATACATCCGTGTATTGTAATTTGTGTTGTACTTTTCTTGTTCACCAGAACTTGTTGTTCTGACCCCTTCCTCATTACAATTTCCCAGGTTATCTAGAGAAGGTCGGATTCTCACAGGTGTTTAGGTTTGGCTTTCGGTTTTCGTTTTCTCTCATGTTTGGTATTGGCAAAGTGAATTAATAAATAAAAAGGTAGTTACTTGAGTTAATACTAGTTATCCTATTTTGTTTCTGTTGTGAGTTATTTTATCGTACTCTGATTATGCTCATGCTCATTTATTTGTAGGCACCAGATTACACACTCTATGCTTGAATGTGTTCGAGTTTCGATTTTTGTAGAAATATGGGCTTAGAAAAGTGTAGTGTGTTACAGGAGTAGCTTTAGATTTTTTGGCATTTAGTTCACCAGTGGGAGAGTTAAGAATCACGGTAGAGGAAGAGATTAGGAAGAAGGAAGAGTGGTTTGTACGAAGGAGGTAAAATATGAGAGTGAGGGTGTGAAGAGGGAGGGAAAAAGGATGTAACAAGGGTTTGAAGTTCCAAAATTGGATCATCGGTAAGCATGTTGTCATAGTGAATTTCATTTGGGAGAACCGGTGCATTAACCAAATCAGTATTACAAAGTCTAAACGTGTCTGTGGGTTATGCGTCAGAAAGGTTAGGAACTAGGTTAACATGTCCAAGGATATAAGGAGGATCAATAAAACATGTAGCAGTATCGTAATTGTTGTTAATAGGATGAGAGTAATGGTTTTTGAAATAAGGTATTGATGCATTGGTAGGAAAGTATTTTCTTCATCACCTATTTGTCATTCTGTGTCTGGGTCTTATTCATGCGTATCAGTGACATAATCATTGCCTCATGTATCATTCCCTTCAACCTCAAGTTCTTCCTTAAATTGCCACAAATTATCAAATTTATTGCTTACATCAGTTCTACTAATTTCATGATTATCTACATTCTTGTTTATCTAAACACCTTTCTCAATTTCATCATTTGGCCCACGCATGACATTAATTTCATTTTGGTATAACGTTCACACCTACTCCTGCCACTTGTGCATTAATTTCCCCAGCATGCACATTTTATTACAAAGTCAGACCATCTCCAGCAGCGTGAGGAGATGCTCAAACGGGGAGAATCCCCATTTTGAATCACGTCCCCATGCTCCAGCATAGCCGATTCGAGCATGGGGAAAGATAAGAAAAAAAGGGGATTCTCCCCTTTTTTTCAAGCATCGATCCATAGATGGTAAACTATTTCCCGTTTATTCTTTTTATGGGGAAATGAAAACAAAAATAACCTATAAACGGGGATCTGATCCCCGTTTATAGGTATTATTAAAAATAATAAAAAAATCACTCATTTCCACCGTTCGCTGCTGGAAGGATAGCGGTTTCTCATGCTTTTTTTCCTCTTTCCCACTCCCAATCGACGCTTGCTGCTGGAGATGCTCACTATAAATAGTGCATGCTTCAATGTGATAATCTTTGATTTCACGTACACTTACTTTTTTATTCAGGTTTTCATCTACTTCTTATTGGTCAATCTCCCCTTCCTCCAAAGAATTTGCAACATCTTTTTCACTTACTTCCTTTTCCTTCCCTTTTCTAATCCATTTTCTTCTGTCAGCAGAGCTAATTACAACTCCTTTTTCTCTTCTCAACATAACAAAATTCCTTCTCTTACTTGTTGTTATCTTTCGCCATTTCTAGTTTGTTTTATCCTTCCTTTCCATTTTCTTGTTTTTTGGCACATGTCTCCTTTGCTCCTTTATTTCCTCTATTCCACCAACCTTGGCTTCACCATGGACTTCCTTGTTTTCTATTATCATGTCACAGTTAACACTTTCATGGACCAAAGATTGACACTTACGACATATGTTAGGTTTCCAGAGTTATTCAAAAAAAAAAATTCTAGATTCCTCTATCAACTAATTTTATCAAAAAATCTTTCACCAGCTCCTTGTTTGGCTTAACCTCAATTATACATTTAGCAAACTCAATCCGTTGCATACTTTCTACCATCTTGTCCATACACAACATCCTTCCTAGCCGACTATATATCCAGTTAATACCTAGATTGACCAAGCAAAGATTGGTTTGTTATACAACCTAACCCATACTGGAACTGAGGGTATGTTCAAACAAACTTTACTCATAGCTAAATCATAAGGCTTGATTATGAATAACTTATTATTCATAATGATAGGGTCAGCATGTAAAATTATGTTCTTATCTTCATCACAAGAGAAGCTAAATATAAATAACACTCCATCAAACTTCAACTTAACATAACCATTAAACTTCCAAATGACTTTCAATTTGTTCATCATGGCAGAGTATGGAAGGGGTCGATCAAGAAAGAACCCAACTAAAAAATCATTCCAAACCTCAGTACCTACTTCAGGTACACCAGTAAAAAATTACAGAATCTCATCGGAGATGATGGGAGTTAAGTCAACCGGTATGTACTTCCCTAAATTAAGTGGATTATGCTTAAAGAGGGAAATCTATGGCGAATTACTAACATGAGGTGGCAAAGTAGAGTTTTTGTTTTGAGAGAGCGATTGGACAAGATTAGAAAGGACAATAAGCGAAGGAGGCGGATCAGGGGGATCAGGAGGAGGTTCGGAGCTTGAGGAAGGAAGGGACATGATAGACGTGGTAGTGATGATGGGAAGGGACAAAGAAGAAAGTACAAGCGCAGCAGACACGAAAAGAACGAGGAAGTGAAAAGTGTAAACCTTGGATGTATAAAATCTCTTGTTAGAATAAACACTAATCTTCCTTTAAAATATCATAACACATCTAAATATTTGTTTCTATAAATTTATACAACTTGTTTAAAGGATTTTTAACCCGCTCCCCCTTTAACATCAATTTATTTGAGTTATCCACGATTTTACATTTTCCAAATAATTTGTGTGCTTTTCACCTTATTCGCAAAATTTTACATTTTTAAGTCCAAATATTACTAAATTTACATCTTCTAATTAAATTAAACATCAAACTTTATTTAAATTATATTTAACATGCTTAATATTGATTTTTAAACAATATTCTTTTTTTTAATCTGCCTGATGAAATCGAAGGCAGTACCACTCCCCTAACCTATTGTATTGGTTTTATTGGGGATAACCACCCCCACGCCTTTTAAGGGAGAGCACAGCGCAAGAAGGTGGAAGTCGAACCCACGAGCTCCTGGAACTTCGTTCCATGATTGCTAGGCTTCTCTAACCAACTGGGCTATGCCACATGGACTAAACGATTTCTTTTTGTGTTAAATCAAACTAGTTAAACTCTGCAATTCACATTAAAATCCACAATTCTCTTGTTTATTGCATTCTAATACAATAAATTCTTAAGAATTTTATAAATTCCAATTAATTGATGCTTTCAAAAATAATAAATTTTCAAAAACTTTATTTAATCATTTTCCAATTTTATTTAAAATTATTGAGTACTTAAACCCAACTTATTCCCAAATTTCCAACCTAACATTTTGTATTGAAAATATATTTCTACTAAGTTATTGATGGATAATCGATATTTTATATTTTCAATATTCATTTAAACCAACAAAATATAATTTGTTAACACAAACTAAAATAATTCTTATTATAATTCGAAATGAATTTCATTTATTCCAATATACACAAATTGAAAGTGTGTGCGTGTACTTGCAAAGTATAATATAGTACACTTGGATCGTGTAATATGGAATAACACACAACTACTTGTCTAATACAATAGTTATGCAAATAAATATAAAGTAGAATAAGATATCACAGATAAGTAAATGTAGTAAAGGAAAAATCACACCAGAGATTTTTATACTAGTTCAGAGCACCGACCTACGTCCAGTCCCAGACTTTTATCTAGAATTTCACTAATCAACAACCTCACTTAACCCGGAGGAAACAGGTTCACAACACCGGAGCAGCCGAACGGGATTTCACGCCTCTAATAACAGGAGGACTTCAACACTTGCCTCTTACAACACGGAGGACTTCAATACTTGCCTGATCACACACAGGACTTCAACTAAAACAATGGTTTTGACTTCTGCTTGTATTCTGGATTCAACACGAATAGTCAACAGTTTGAGTACAATCTTCCTATAATCTGATCCTCGAGTATATACTTTGAATGCGTAGATTTAAGGAAGTAGATTGCTTGTTGAATCAAATGATATTAAAGTGATTCAAGGATTCAACAAGTATTTAAATTTGGAGAGCTTTTCTTTTGCAAAGAGTATGAAAATGCAATTTAGAAATTAGAGAGAATATAGAATGATTTGGTGATTGTAAAACAAGTTTGAAGTTGTTTATATAATAGTAGAAAGGTAGTAATTCTTTATAAAGAGTTTCTGTAAAAAGTTATGTCCATTTCCTTTGATTATTGAATAGAAATCTCTTCACAAATAGAAGCAACCTTTCAGAAAAAGCTTGCTGTTTCAAAACGGTCGCCTGGTTGAAAATCACTGGTCGACTGGTTGAATTTAATTAAAATTAACATTTCCAGAAATATAGCCGTTATGTGCATAAATACGCATACCGGTCGACTGGTCCGTATTCACCGGTCGACCGTTTTCTTCCAGAGAACAAAACGGTTGACTGGTGGTATATGACCAGTCGACTGGTCATGTGAAAAAAATTAGAAGGGATCGTCACCAGTTGACTGGTCCTTTTTGAGCGGTCGACTGTTTTATGGCTGTGGACAAGAGGACCTCGGTCCATAGTCCATATCACTCTGCACTCTTTCCCGGTCGGAGCCTGGACCATTTGGGCTTTTTTCTGTGATTTTTCAATACCTCAAATATACAGATTTCAGCAACGAAGATTTTGTGCGTTCGTGTTATACATTGAGGATAGATTTTAACATATTTATGACACGAGTCAATGTAAAAACCTTATCTCTATGAAATGATCTTCATTGCACCTTTATATGTTGGCATCGATCAAATTCTTGTTCTCAGCATTCTCCCCGTTTTTGATTGATGACAACACCTTAGATTTTCTCCCTCTGAATATAAAGCTCCCCCCTGAATTTCTGCAACATTTGTTAGTTCATAATATAAATAATCTTACCTTTTGATTCCTGAATTAACAAATGTTATCACACATATACTATTACCATGTTAAGCACATAATTTTAAATGATAGTATATGTAACATGAATGATATGAGTAATCATAAGAGAAAATATTTCTCCTCCTTTGTCATCGATTAAAAAGAATAAATACCATAATAAGCACAATAATCGAGAGTAGTAGAGAATACAATAATTATAGCACGTTTAGGAGATACCGAATAACCTTCTCTTTGTTGTGGTGTACCTGCAAAAAATATAACATATATAGTTTGGTACCCACTTGCTTTGTTTGGGTCCATGGGTTAGATGGAAGGTAACCATACCGAAGAGGGTTTAATGGAACCTTTAAAGATAAAATTTTCATTATTAACTACTGAATCAAAATAATCATCGATATATTTTTCTCTCTTTTTCCAACATACAGGAACCCAAACACTTAAGTAATCTCTAGTGATATTCCTTTTCGTACTTCTATATTTATTATAAATACCGCTAGTCATAGAAGTATTCGAATTTCTATAATAATTGATCTTGGATGTGCATTAGTACTAGCAGTGATATTTTTATTGTACATAAAAGCATATCTTGTACTATTTCTATGATTAGTTTTATTATATCCTATATTACTTTTGTCATGTAAAGGTCGAGATCTAGATAAAATCATGTTTAAATCATTTTGACCTTTATTAAATTTCGCGAACTTATTTGTACATTTGATTCCACAGTCGTGGTTGATATTTTCAAAAGAAACTTTGTTATTAATACCCTTATTTAATTCAGAATTCTTCCTTTTTAAAGTTCTATTCTCATTTTCGAGACAACTAATTTGAGATTCTGAATTATATAAAGATGATTGTAATTTTTCTTTTGAGTCGGAAATTTTATTTTGCAAAATATTACTATTCACCTTTAAGAACTCACATTCTTTAGATAATTCCAAATTCTTTTTAGTTAGAGCTCCATTCTCTTTTCCAAGAGATGAAATTAAAGAACTTGAATTACTTAAAGAATGTTCTAATGATTTATTTCTATTTTGCAAAAGATCGATTTCCTTTAAAAGAACATTGTTTTTATCTTCTAGTCGCTCATTTTCTTTTTGAAGGAAATCTTTTTGAGAAACAAGCTCTTCTAAGGTATCTTAAAAATATTTGGCTTGTTTTACTAAAAAAAATGTGTTCTTCTTTTAATTTGGAATTTTCTTGTTCAAATAATTTGTTAATTTAGCTATAATGACAGTATTGAGTTTACTCAAAGTTTTTAAATCTTTCAACAGTTTTTCATGATTTAACAAAAGATCTTTATATAATGAATCTACACATACTGATTGTGATCTGACTTTAGCCATGAGACATTTGCTTCCTTGCTCTCTTGATTCTTCTTTTTTGCTCTTCCACTTTCTAATCCCTTGACTAGACTTCTTTATTGTCATTTGTTCTAAGATGTTGTTACGATCTTTACAACACCAGGCTCTGATACCAATTGAAAGTGTGTGTGTATTTGCAAAGTATAATATAGTACACTCGTATCGTATAATATGGAATAACACACAACTACTTGTCTAATACAATAGTTATGCAAATAAATATAAAGTAGAATAAGATATCACAGATAAGTAAATGCAATAAAGGAAAAATCACATCAGAGATTTGTATACTGGTTCAGAGAACCTTCCTACGTCCAGTCCCAGACTTCTATCTGGAATTTCACTAATCAACAACCTCACTTAACCCGGAGGAAACAGGTTCACAACACCCGAGCAGCCGAACGGGATTTCACACCTCTAACAACACGAGGACTTCAATACTTGCCTCTTACAACACGGAGGACTTCAATACTTGCCTGATCACGCACAGGACTTCAATAAAACAATGGTTTTGACTTCTTCTTTTGTTCTTGATTCAACACGGATAGTCAACTGTTTGATTACAATCTTCCTATAATTTGATACTCGAGTATATACTTTGAATGCGTAGATTTAAGGAAGTAGAATGCTTGTTGAATCAAATGATATTAAATTGATTCAAGGATTCAACAAGTATTTAAATTTGGAGAGCTTTTCTTTTGCAAAGAGTATGAAAATGCAATTCAGAAATTAGAGAGAATATAGAATGATTCGGTGATTGTAAAACAAGTTTGAAGTTTTTTATATAATAGTAGAAAGGTAGTAATTCTTCATGAAGAGTTTCTATAAAAAGTTATGTCCATTTCCTTTGATTATTGAATAGAAATCTCTTCACAAATAGAAGCAACCTTTCAGAAAAAGCTTGCTGCTTCAAAACGGTCGACTGGTTGAAAATCACCGGTCAACTGGTTGAACTTAATTAAAATTAACATTTCCAGAAAAATAGCCGTTATGTGCATAAATACGCATACCGGTCGACTGGTCCGTATTCACCGGTCGACCGTTTTCTTCCAGAGACCAAAGCGGTCGACTGGTGGTATATGACCGATCGACTGGTCATGTGAAAAAAAAACAGAAGGGATCATCACCAGTCGACTGGTACTTTTTGGGCGGTCAACCATTTTATGGCTGTGGACCGGAGAACCGTGGTCCACAGTCTATATCACTCTGCACTCTTTCCCGGTCGGAGCCTGGACCATTTGGGCATTTTTCTGTGACTTTTCAGTACCTCAAATATACAGATTTTAGCAACGAAAATTTTGTGCTTTCGTGTTATACATTGAGGATAGATTTTAACATATTTCTAACACAAGTCATTGTAAAACCTTTATCTCTATGAAATGATCTTCATTGCACCTTTATATGTTGGCATCGATCAAAATCTTGTTCTCAGCACAAATTTCCTTATGGACCACAAATTCTTTATTTCTCATCTTCAATTATTATACAAGTAAGGTTCCAGAACTCGTATTTTAATCTCTCAAGTTTAAAATTACTAAATACTTTATGATCTGCTTACCCCGGATACCCAAAAAATCGATTTGTTACATTACTGATTGTTGAAAGTTGGTTGACGTGTGTCGGTTATAGCGTCTCATATGCTTCTTCGATTTTGACTGTTTGGATGTGTCGTTAGGGCTAACAAACGAGTCGGAATATTTTGTTGATTTCTTGGACCGTGTTCTGAGATATCACTTTAAAGAGTTGTACTTCTGTTATTCGGTTGTTATTTCGTTTTCCTACGGACGAAAAGAAAGTGCAAGGCACAGTTGGTGTTTGTGTCATTGGGGTTGCGAAAAAACCATTTGTTGGTTGGCCTGTTGGAGTTTCACTTTTCGATAAGAGAAATGAAGCGCTTGGGTCACGTCATCTCGAATAGGATTTTATTAGAAGTCCTACAAGAGTACCAATGACATGGAATTTTGGGTTGACCCATGAGTATGTCGATTTCTTGTTTCAGCAAGAATGAGAGGCCAATAGTACTCACTTGGTTGTGTAGTTGATGTACGTGCGGTGTATTTCTGAATGGAATGTTGTTGCATTCTATTCGATAACCAAAATCTCATGAGGTGTTTTCGACTTTAGATTTGGAATCGATGGCAATAGAGTTCGCTTTGATGAGTTGGAGACATGATTTATTAGCGAGAAGGTTAGAGTCATTTAGTGATGTCACATTAATGCAATTTCTCAAGAGGTATATTAACCTTTTCTTGTAGCAACGGATGGAAAACTTGGTCTCCTATGAGTGTGAAATTTCCTATATTTACTTATTGGAAATGTAGTTGTTTGTGTGTGTCGAATTGGAGAAGTACCGGTTTAGGAGCGATATCCCACAAGTGGAAGTTGCTCGTATTAATTACTGATTATGACTCCATAACTTGAGGTGATGTAGCACAGACTTAACCAAGGTGGTTGGTTTCGTATGGAAGAGGCGTTTCTTATTCCCGACATCATTAGAAGGGGTTGGTTATGTATTCATTTCATGTTGAATGTGGCATCAGCTGGTTGTAGCTGAATGCGAAGAATCGAATAATTCACTATAACGATTCGAGATTCCCTAATGGATGCAGGAATAATTTTCAATGGTTTCCAATGATGGGTTGTCACGGAGTTAGGAATGCTATTATAGCAATCGAGTCATATTCGATTCATTGACGAGAAATGCCAGATTAACATTCCTTATTTTCAAAACGACAACCAAGTTGTCGAGTTATGTATGGATTAAATCCAGTATTTGATGTCTCATATTAGTTAGATTAATATTCGACATGTTATAGTAGGAATAGAAATTATTCTGATGATTGCTATTAATTTTCCATGCACTTTTGATTTTTGATGTTTGACATGTTTATTTACGCCCGTATGGTGGTTAGGCATGCAAGATAATCATATCGCCATATAACCCATTTATTTGAGATAAAATCCATACATGACATGACATACTTATGTTAGATAAATTCTATTTATTGACATACTTATGATAAATAAATTATATATATTTAACATGTTTATTTTCCTTATTGCTATTTTTATTACTGTGTTTAGTCCTTTTGGCTGGGTACATTCCCAGATACAAAGAAGCAATATTTTATTATTTGAGTATTAGTTTGCTTTTATTTATATCTAAATACTAGATTTGCTTTAAAAGAAGTATGTAATGGATGTAGAGTTATGCTTTTTTCCATTTGGTGCATCTTGGTGATTTTATGCCCATATATGGGTAGCCACTTTGGGCTTTTGTTTCAATCTGTGGGGATAAGCCATTTTTAGCGAGTTATAGTTTTTTTGGATCGAGATGCACAAAGGAGGTGCTGTCGAAATTTTATGTGAATTTTTCCAAATTTGGAAAGAAATTCAATATGCGATGATAAATTGACTTTTCTTCCAATTAGTGAGTTGTCACTTTTATCTACCACTATCTATTTGTTTGGAAATTGAGTGTACGACTTAGATGTTTAACATAGCTACATCGATTCGGTTTTGGTTGCGACTGAAATTAGGAATGAAAATATTGACTCCATAACAAATTCAGAGTCCCTTTTCTGTGATCGCTTTCTTATGTGGTTGTTAAGAATGTTAAGTGAAAGTTTGTCTTATATCGTGTAACGACCCCGATTTTGCTCGACCCCGACTGATCGCATGATCGATTAAGACCGTTCAAAACCCGCATATGTTATCTTTGGGCATACAACACATCAGGAAAACAAAACAGACTTTTATAACATCAATAATAAATGTTACATCAGAGTACAGAATATCAGACTACATCGATAAATAATACAGCGGAAGATAAATTGCAATAGATTAAATACATTGCAGCGGAACTAATCTCAGTGGAAGGCCATCAATATTCCGGACCCAGCTTCAGACTTCAATCCAGGATCCTGCTTAACTATATCTGCAAAAAGCTACTCGACTGCCCGTGTGAAAAGAGGGCACCCGAGTTTGCAAAGTGAAACAAACTACAAGTCAGTCGTGGGACTGGTGTGAGAATTCTATACTTAACTTATCTAATAAGTAGGCTAATCACATGACCACCCCGCTAACGCGGAACGGGTTTACTCCATTGGATTGCCAGTGCATAAATAAAGTAAATCGTCAAATAACCCAATGCTTTTTAGAAAAATAAAACCATTATAAGTCCCAGGTCCCATCACACAATGCAACGCAAACCGGAGGATAGGGGTTTACCTTATAATGGTCAAAGGATGCTTGATACGTAAAAACGATATTATTATTAGTGTGTATATATATATTTAAAACATTTCAAATATAATATCAATCCTTGACGGCATAACTACCATCTACTATGTCGCCATACTAGTTATACAATCAAAACCGCAAGGGCATATTGGAAATTGGGTTTCCATCATGAGTCAAGGCTAGGGAGGAGCTCCTGACCGATTCGAGACACTCTAGCAATGTCTTAGGATTTGGACGTTGGCGAACCCTTGGATACAGCAGGGCCGGTCCACAAATACTTTAGTGGATTAGTTATGCTTGAACACACGCTCCCCGATCTTATTGGACCTACAAATCGACCGAGGGCGACCGATAAGAATAAACCGAGGCCTCGCAAAAAAAATCCATCAACCACATAAGCAAATGTCGGGCCGTGTTAAAGCCCAACACCACTTCTAGCTAGAAAGAAACGTGTGCACTCCCTGCGTTCCCTTCTCCCGTTTTAGACTCAACCGGTGTGTGAGGCTCGCGAAGTCGCGATATACACAAAGCTATGCCTAAATAGATTGTGCTTTGATCATCAACCACAAGGCCTGCTTTTCAACAAAGCCTTAATCATTTGCATCTTAGCATGTCACATTGTCAGACCCTACCATATTATTGATCATCTACCAATATATATAACCTCTAAGCTCATACGTCACAGAGAAGGGTGATAAGTAAAGAATAAATTCTTCACCACCAAACAGAAACATATAATCAGTAGCGTTCAACAAATACAGTCGGAAGGAATACAATGTCAGACACACAATCCATTTACAAGTCCGCTCTGGGTCTGAGCGAAACAACGTGTCCGTCGATCTCCAAATGCGTTTGGACGATCATTACCAAATACCTTGCATTGGAAGGCAAATCCCAATTCAAGATACCAGTCATCATCATCCCAACGATGTGAAAACCTTCGGTCTTCAATCACCGTCTTCATCTTCGACTCTTGATCGTCGTGATGATTATTCAGAATGGGTTAAACCCAGTCTTTCTGAATAACTCGCGTATTTTGTGATTAAAAAGAAAATATTGGAAAATCATACATTACGCCACATTCCAACTCAGAATATTCTTTTAATAAGATATTTATATTAGAAGATTCTCATTAATTTTATCAAAGATAAACTCTTAAAATAAAATCTTAAATCTTTCTTAAAAGATTTATTAAAACTCCAGTTTGATTTGATATCAAAAATAATTATTACAAGATCATTTATTTTAAGGAATAAATCTTGTCTTAAACAGGTTAAAGAACTAGTGTCCTTTAAAACACAGTTCACAATAAACCCACAAATCAATTTCTAAAATACGGAATTCCATAGAAATCAAATCAATACATAATCGATATAAATTCCTGTATAGGACTAGCAATATACATGGAATAACAGCAAAGCCTCTTAAATTCCATATAAAATATCGGCCTTCTTTTACAGAAGCTCATTTCGATTATTACCAATCGAATTTCCACTTAATTCCAATTTAATATATTAAATTGAAAAAAACTTGATTTTTAGAAAATGCCTTTTTAAATCTATAAACTAGATTTATAAATTCCAAATAATAATTTCAATGTAAATTGGATTAAAGGAAAAATGTCGTTTAAAACATCGTCCACGATAAATCCACTTCACATCTCAATTTATTTCATATCATAAAATATAATTGCAAATCCTAATAATCTTTTAAAAATATATTTAAAATAATCATTAAAAATATTCTTTATATAAAAGATTCGAAACGAGAAGTATTCTTTATATTACAAATTTTTATCTTTTACAAATATCCTTTGTTTTAACATATACTTGATTAACAAAATATTTTTATGAAAATATTCTTTATATAAAAAGGATTTCTAATGTAAAAATATTCTTATTTAAAAGAGCACCTGAATCGAAATGCGACTCAAACATTTACCATAAAATTTTGATTATATGGATTTCACACATATCATATATATGACAATAACAGTAAAATCATCAAATTATCCATCTACATCCAAAGTATAATTTCCACTGTGTAAGCGTTAAAATTAAATAATAACGCTCATCGCAGCCTGTCGATCTAACGATCAACATACAACTAAATATTGGGATTAGTGTATGTTAATTTTCATCCCAACACCCGTGTGGGGTTTCAACCAACAAACAAATGATAAACTAATTTGTGCACTTGGGCGATGTGTGAAAATTTTCATCCCAATCACATAAACAAGTCGGGTTACTTGTGAATGGAATTGTAATACACGACATATATAATGATGACAAGAAAATAACTCTATTGCAATAAATGAATAAGCATAATACCTTCGTCTCTATTGACAATTTCTATTTTGCAAGTTTAAATTCAAACAAAAATGGTTATTTTGTTTTGGCAATTCTAATGAAAAAAATGATAATTTTGATTTAACTATCCTATCTTGACAAGTATATATCTTGCCAAACATATGATATATATATATATATATATATATATATATATATATATATATATATATAAATTGCTTTAACTAATTCATTTTGACAAAAATGAATATTTTGACAAAATGTCTATTTTGGTTTAACTAGTATAAATTGACTAAAATAAATAATTGTTTTCAATAAATGTAAATTGATAAAAGTGAATATTTTGTTATTAACTAGTATAAATTGACAAAAGTGTTTATTTCATTTTAACTAATCAATTTGACAAAAAGACTCTTCTTATTTCATATAAAATTACAATAAGGATGCAACTCTAAAGTCTATTCTTTTTATTGTCCTCTAAATGACAATAAAAGGAAATATTCATTCTTATCATTTGTGCTACCACTAAAATGTAACTAAAATGTAGTTTTAAATCCTATCTTTTATTTATATCTGAAATTGTGAAAAGAAGGGTAACTCTTTATTTAGAAAGTAAAATGAAACTTTCAATCCATGTTTTGTTTGCATTAAAGAATGCAAATAAAAATACAACTTTTAAACGATGTTTTATTCATATCAAAAATGCAAATTTACAAATGTAACTTATATTTTGATGTTTGGTTTGCATATAGGATTGCAAACAGAAATGAAACTTTTATTTTAATGTTTTATTTGCAACAAGGAAAGCAAATAAATAAATAGATGAATGTAACCTTTATTTCTGGTTTGTTTGAAATAAGGAATACAATTTAAGAAACAAATTCTATTTTTAATGTATATTTTCATTTGTGATTACAAATGAAAGAACAACTTTGTTTTTAATATATATATGCACATTTGTGAATGCAAATAAAAGAACAATTCTTAATTCAATGGGTATTTGCATTTGTGAATGCAAAGTAAATACAACTTCCAATTGTAATGTTTATTAGCAGTAATTAATGCAAACCAAAGAAGAAATTTCATTTTAAAGTTTATTTCATTACAAAGCATATTATATTTCAAAAATATATTTCATTCCAAAGTATATTCTATTTCAAAGTATATTTGCATTTGTGAATGCCAATAAAAGAATAGTTTTGTTTTCAAAGTACATTTTTAACAAATTCCATTAAATGTATAAAAATGTGTATATTTGTATTGGTGAATGTAGATAAAAAGATAGACTTTAGTTTCATTGAATATTTGCATTGATAAATGCAAATAAAAGAATAAACCTTAATTACAATGCATATTTGCATTGATAAATGCAAATAAAGAAATAAACTTTATTTTCAATATATGTATTTGCATCGGTGAGTGCAAATGAAAGAATAATTTGTTTCGATATCTATTTGCATTGGTAAATGCAAATAAAAGAACAATTTGTAACGACCTGGATTTTTCAGCTATTTATATTCGAATATTTAAATTGTTTTAAATATCATATTTGAATTATTTATGTAATTTAATATCGAATTCGTTAATTAAATGACGAGTGAGTGTTTATATTTATATTTTAAATTATAAAACGAACTCGAAACAGCGCGGTAGTTCATAAATTTTAATTTCAACTTCCATTGACTATACTGAATCCGTGTTAAGTTGGATTTCGGTGAAACAACAAGCGTCTGAACCAATTTGATTATATTTTTCTAATGAAGGAGAAAATTCGAGTTTTCGTATTATAAATTTTATTTTACGTCCAAATCAAATTTTCAAGTAGTCGCTATAGAATCGTTCATCGACCGTAACAGTTTATTTGAAATAACTGCATACTGGATTCGAATTTAGACAAGGCTCCTTTGAGACGTAGGATTAATTTAACTTTTAGAATTTTACTGTAATTTTTATTTTAGAAAATAAGCAACTTTTTATTTGGAGTATTTTGCACCCTATATCAACATTTTGGGGTATCACAATATAGGCTAACCTACCGATATTATTATATTTTTGTGATTGTGGCACACTGCAGGACGTGATGGTATTTTTATTTTTGTCCATAGAAAATCATATGGGGATGAAGCTGGTACATTTAACGTTAGAACTAAAAACCGTTAATCGCTTCCACTAAAACAAATCCTGTAAAAATCGGTATAAAATCTCGTGAAATCTTTATATGACCTTAGCACGATAGGACTTCATGTAGCCTCTTCGTTAAATCTTTTCAAATCTTCAAAGGACTGGCAAATCTTGGCATATCTTCAACAGTATGCAGTCGCTCAAAACACTGCTTTCGTTCCTAACATAGCAATATATTTTTCAACACATAAAGACCCAGTACCAACCTACCCTCTGAAAAGCCTACGTTCTACTGTATCTAGATGGGAACAGTCCCTACCGTATTGTACACTGATGTTGTAAAGTTCCATCAAATTGAACGCAAAAGAGAAAGGACGCAGACTAGTATTTTGCAGCTACTAAAAAAACTTGCTACGCTAGATCCTACACCAGATCATCCATACTTTCCCCCTAAGTAAAAGCGTCTGCTTGTACCCTACCCATCTTGAGATGTCCTTTCTACTTCTGAAAAACCCACACAGTTTTCTCTATGTCGTCTCATCACATAGCGAATGAAGTGAAGGAAGAAGGTGCACATGCAGGCATGAAAAGAGTACACATTGCAATCCTACTCTAGAATAGGTGTATGCAGTCCTATATGTTCCGTTCCTTGGACGCCAAGGCTTTCCACCTATAAATAACGAACCAACACTTCAGTATTTCTTCATCCAGAAATTCCTTTCCACAAGTTTCATGTCATATAAAATTCAAAACCCAAAGGATAATTCACCACAAATCTCACAATAAGTATATCCAAGCTCGTAAAACGTTTCTTTTCAGTCTCGTGTAGAATTTGAGGGGATTATGAGCAGATGGGGCTTGGGGTGAACGTGGTGATGTGGCGCATTGATTTGTCGAGAAGGAGTACTGCATCTCGGTAGCGGTAATGGAGGAGAGAGGGAAGGAACAGTAGGCGGAAGCTAGTGGAAGGAAGTGTGTGGTTGAAGGGGGCGGACTGAGTATGGTTGCATGGCAAAGTTTGGTTACACAGTGAGAAGATGGGGTTGGTACTTGAAGATGACGCTGATCATGGGAGGTAGCAAAGTGTATTAGAAGCGGTATGGGAAGCTAGGATGTATACTGTGCCTTGGCTTACTGTGTGTATCATGAGGGTTCCAACGCAGTGCTGGGTGATCAAGTCGTAATGTCTGAATAGATATTGAAGCAAAATGTGGAAGCAACAGTACGGCTTGTTGAGGTGGATGGTGGTTGCGAGAAAGCTGAAGCATGGGGAAGTAATTGTGGTAATGGTTTTATTAAATGACGAGCAGGCAAAAACGTGTCTTTATGGTACAAAAAGGGAAGAAGATGATTGTGTTATAAAGGAGAAGAATTGGTCTCGCCGGATAATGGTGCTGAAGGATTGTGGAAGGGGATAGAGCAAAATGGAAGGATCAACGCAAATACTATGTAGTGCGGTAATGGGTGAAGGAAAGTTCTTGTAGCTAGAGTAGGATGAAGCTTTGGACGTGAAGAGATGGGTTTTCACGTGGTGGAGAAAAAATATATATAAAAAACGAAACTGAGGAAGGCGCACTGTAGCTGGCAAATGAATGTTTGGGAAGGATCAGGTGCTTGTACTGATGATGACTTCAAGACATGTGAAGGCGGAAGGGGTGTATTAACGTGGAGTGGAGTATGGGCTAAAGGAATTCGGGGTCAGTTGGGCCAGGCTTTAGGTGATAGGAAAAAGAAAAAGTAAAGTAAAAAAAAAGGAAAAAAATAAAAGAAAAGAAAAGGAAACAGAAACTGGAAACCGAAGTTGGGAAGGGGTTCTTTTTGTTTGGCATGAAGTGAGGGGCGGTAATAACGTGAGGATGAAAAGTTGGACGTGGAAAGGATGGGTTCTTCGTCCTAGGCGCATGGGAACGATAGAAAACGGGTAAAGGTATATTAGTTATAATTAATTAATTACTTAAAAATTTAGTTTATAAAATAATGTGTTACCGTGTGATTACGGTAAATCGGTCGTTCGTACACAGAATCAAGCGAAACTGAGTCTGTTGGGATCATGGCGACGGAGGCAACACAAACAAGCTGATTCGTTCAGAAACGGGAACAGTTGGAAACTCGTATAGTTTTAAACATCGGTTTAAAGTCATACGAAGCGACGCTGAAATCATGGATTGAAAGATGAAGGTGAGTTAATTCTCACACATTTCTGAAATACTAGGATGTGCTAAATTCATATAATTAAATTTAATTGGTTGATTGGATGCTTTGAATGCCTATGGTTGTTTTAATGGTTGACGTTAATTACATTATCGTTATCTAAAATATTTCTATGTACTGATATGAAATATTATAATGGTATGTGTTACAGGGAAGAACAGGTAGGAGGAATCAAACTGGTTCCTCAAATATTTAATATGCTGTTATTTCATATTTGATGAACTGTTTAAAACTCGTTGACTGTAAACCCTGTTGATTGTTGAATATGGTTGTGTGTTGAATCAATAAATGGTATGGTTGATAAATAAATAGTAGATGGCCCAAGGTATACACCGTTTTATAAAGTTCAATTCACCGTCAAGTGAATCGCTAGAAAAGAAGTTATGAAATTATTTTATAACCAAATATAGATTTTTAAATATATTATTTTAAATAACGTTTTAAAAAGAGAATAAACCAACCACCTAAATACGTTGATTGGTTTAACCAAAAAAATATCGTGTGCAAAACACGTGCTTATTAAGTGATTTGAAACCATTGTATTTGGCTAATTGAAGTGACCAGAATTAACGTAATAATTAAAAGGGATTTATATTGATATTAATGAAAATCAAAGCAAATAGAATTATTTAGATTTATTAATCAATTATTTATTTAAATGACAAGATCAATAACGATTGACTAATAGGTTGATCACGTTTAGAGTTAAACAAGTTAACTGGAATTGTTTATTAAATTAGTTCATTAATTTAAAGAAAGTAGTTAGTGGTTAAGTAATCCAGTTTTGTTTTAATAAACGTTGAAATTTGATTATTCGTCATTTATTAAGAGTTGAAGTAATAATTTGAAATGGGAAATCAAATGTAAACCCGAGTTTGAATTACAGTAGTGAAACGAGATAAGTAATTATAAAGATGCGATATAGAACTATATTAAAAAGGAAATGGTATTTCATCAAGATGGAATTGGGAAGGGATTTGTTGTGATATGCGAAATGAGCATCGGTTTTGTATTACAACTGATATCTATCTTACGATAAGAACGTTGTTGATCAAGGTCTGAGAGGTAATTAAAATACCCCAACTTGAACAGCTTCAGGATTATCAAAGGATGATATAATTCGTAATGGTGAAGATGTTATAGTAAATTATTTTGGGAAAATAATATTGCAACGTTTTTGAAGGATGTGGAAATATATAATGAGATTCCGAGATAAAAGGAACTTTAAATGGGCTTGATGATCTGAAATGATATCCCCGTAACAAAGGAAATAAAAAGAGATTGATGGAAATATAACGATGTTTTCTAAGTTAAGAATGAGATTTAAATGAGTTTATTCAAAAAGGACGAGTGGTGATTTTGGTGTTCAAATAATAAGGCCATATAAATTGTCATAATGATTATTTACGAATGAAATGTTGAATCGATAAGGTAATAAGTAATGTTATAGAAAAGTTTTGAAAAGTTAGTTGAAGGTTAAATAAGATATGATTTCAAGATATTGTCTAGATATATAAGTAAAAGGATTCGAGTGCAATTATATATCAAACCAATATATTATTTTTAGGTATTTCAATTGATATATTATTTTTAAATGGCCAAGTGATGCTGTGTATAAACCAATGGATCTGTTTGTTTTTATGGTTGTTTATTTTGATAGTTAAATAACCTACTATCAAAATTTGACCCAGCGTTATTGGTACGGGAAGACCGGGATCGAATTTATATTCGAAAACCATTCCGACCAATGAATACGAACACATCGAAGACACTGATCGAGGTGGAGCAATTGAAGACCATAGATCTTCATGAGACAGAAGGATTACTTACAATCTCTAGCCGATCCCTAGATATATACTGTAATTCTGTCGTGATTGGAATATATGGGTTGCAAGGATTACTCGCTACTGATCCGTGGGGTGATTCCTATATTGGATGCGGTAGGAAGGTGCCTTCGGTTCATCCTATTCCTGGATGACGTGTATGGACGATGTGAATGGTGGCCAGATGTTCAAAAGTCGATTATAGCCTCAAGCCTCATCAACCGGGAAATGACAAAAATCGGACAGGCAGCATGGCTATGTGGGTCGCACCCATTAGGGTGTATTGTCACCATCTAGAGAATATTCATGTTTGTCACTTCTTTTCATTTCTGTATCTCCCGGGAACTACGGTGGTCGCGCGATAAAAAGCCGTAAGGTGACAATATACTCGATACACTCAAGAGAAATGAGTGGTCGGTCATGTGTGGGCCGGGTTGCAAGACGTTCTTGTTGAACCCAGCGTATTCGTCTCTAGAGGTACACTATCGGCAGGTGGTCCCATACCTTGTCATAGTTGGAAATCCAATCTCCAATAAGCGCAGCGGTTTTTATTTTATACTGTATGTGTGGAGCGTGAGATGCAAGCGTTCTGCTAGATTCTATATACTTGTATCTAGACACTATTATAATATCAGAAGAAGATATTGATTTCAAAACGATTTGGGTTATAGTAAGGTAAAAACCGTCCGTGTTTATGTGTGGGCTGGTCTTACTATTATCCCTTGTTTTCGAAAAGGATTTCCAAAGTTAAACAAGTTGGTTGTTGTATGAATTTATCACTGAAAGTATTTCAGACTGATCCGGGTGAATATTATTTTAAATCAAATGTGCTAGGGTCAGACCAAGTACATTTACATGTCAGATTTCGCTTGGAGTTCCAGAGAAGGAGTCGAAGTCGAGACGTATTCTATATATATACTGGTACTAGTTTATTTCCGTTGTGTGTTGTATTGATCTGAATGTTTACTCTGATGTTGTAATATACAGTTTTTTTATAAAGTGTTATTGATTATTATATTTTGTCCTTTCCGCTGTGAGACTCTGATCTTCTTATTCTTCTATTCTAATATTTTTTTCTTTCTTTTCTCACCCTCTAACTTCTTTCTAATAGCTTTTTGGGTTTTCGATACTTGAGTTCGGACACCGGACGTGTTAGTGTTTGGATTCGAGAGTCGAAATCCCTGGGTCGCTACACAATTTCTATTTTCTGTATATATTTGCATTGCTGAATGTAAATAAAAGAATAAATTTTGTTTTAAAGTTATTAGCATCAGTGAATACAAATAAAAGAATGAATTATATTTTAAAATATATTTGCAAACAAAAATGTAACTTCTGAAAATAATTTCTTATTTACATATAAAATGTAAACAAAATTGTGATTTCCAAAATATGATTTTCTTATTTACATAAAAATGTAAACAAAAAGGTGGTTTCCAAATATAACCTTTGATTTATAAATATAATGTAAACAAAGTTTTATTTTACTAATATGTTTGTAATATCAACAATAAAATTTATTATTTTATTGTTAATCCAATTCTAGAACATCTTACGTTTAATATGATAGTAAAAAGAAGAATTTGACTGTAATCCCTAAATCGTGTTCTAAATGTAAACAAATAAAAATAGGATTTTATTCGCTAGCCAAATTCTGTCGAAATGGAACAAATGAAAATATGTTCTATTTGTTGTTCATATTCTATGGTAGATAAACAAATAAAAATAATATTTTATTTTTCGTTCAAATTTTATTGCAAAGTAAACAAATAAAAATAAGGTTTTATTTGTTGTTCATTTTCTGTTGCAAAGTAAACAAATAAACAAAAATAAGGTTTTTATTTGTCTTTCAACATCTATTGTTATATAAACAAATAAAAATAAGTTTTTATTTGTCGATCAGATTCTATTGTTCATCTCAGAATAATAAAAATAATATTTTAATATTTTAAAATAAATTAGAATAAATAGATCTAAATAAAATATGATTTAAATCTAAATTTAGATTTATTTTTCTAATCGCATATAAAATTCAACCATATATGAGATTTCAGTGCGGACCTAGCATAACATGACCAACAAACATACCACAAGCAATCACCAACAATTCATCAATCACTGAACATTTCAAATCTGAATTTACATCATTATACAATTATTTTTAATGCAAGACAAATAATTTATAATTAATTAAATAATAAAATTCAGAATTCTCACATCGATATGGCTGAAAATTCAACTGTCTCGGATTCACCTCTGGTATGCGCCATTGCGAAGATCTCTGAAAGACGAGTCCAACGCAACTTACGGTTCGTAAATCGGCCCTCGTATGAAAGAGATATAGATTTTTAAAGATTGCACAAATTAAATATTTAAATAAATAATATTATAATAATTAACCTATCTTCCTCCTTTCCCTGTTACGGCCGAACCCAACTTCATCACCTCCGAACCCCACGTCGCACCCCCCTTTGGCCACCCAGGCGCCGATCGAACACCGCCACTCCGAAGCCCTGCCCGCCGCACGCCATCACCGAGCCCTAGGGCGAACTCAGTGGGCCCCAGCGCCACTAAATCGTGTAACGACCCGGAAAAATTCGACACTCGAATTTTCGACATTTACACAAACTGTGTCCCACTCGAGTATCGAATCTCCAGAAAGCTAGAAGAAAGAAGTTGGAGGATGAGAAAGATAAGATAGAAATATTAGAATAGAAGAATAAGAAGAAGAAACAACATACAGAATCAAAGTCTCACGTCGCAGCGGAACGAAATATAATATAGAAATAAATCTTTATTGAGAGCTTTGAATAAACTTACAACATCAGAGTACATCAACATCACTGGACAGTTATAATAATCTGCCCCTATATACAACACAGCGGAATAATATCATACGTCTGAACACTTCCACCCCGTCTCTTCACAGCTTTCGAACCTGAACCTGTACACTCCGGGCTAACCCGAGCATTCACAAAACACCGGGTCAGTCTGGTGAACCAGAGTGAGATAAACTCGCACAGTATTTAGGGTAAATCATCCAATCATGATTTCAAAGTTAAAAATCATTTCAAAAACAAAAGATAATCGTAAGACCAAATCCACATATAAATTCGAAATCAATATCTATTCTGATATTATAATAATGTCTAAATACAAATAATTAGCAAATCTAGGGGAACGCTTGCATCTCACGCTCCCCGTATATAGTATACAATTGAAAACCGCGGGCGCTTATTGGATATTGGATTTCCAACTTGGCAAGGTATGGGACCACCTTCCGCACGTGTATCTCTAAAGGCGAATACACAGGGTTCAACAAGAACATCTTACAACCCGGCCCTCACATGACCGACCACTCATTTCGCTTGAGTGTATCGAATGTATATCACCAACGGATGGACTCAAACCACCGTTCCCGAATGGGCAGAATCGATAGAGTAAGAAATAAAAGGAATTTCTCTAGGTAGGTGATTATACACCCTAATGGGAGCGACCCACATAGCCATGCTGCTTGCCCGATTTTTGTCACCTCCCAGTTGATGAGGCTTGAGGCCAGAATTTACTTTGAATCTTTGGTCATCATCCACTTTGAATGCCACATCGTCAGATCCATCAGATATCACTAATTGACATCCACAAAATACCCTAGTCGGGAGCGACCCAACTATGATACGTTTGAAGAAATCAACGTACGTAATCCCCTTTGGAAATACTCTGTCAGACACTCGTCCATACAAGTCATCCAGGAACAGAATGAACCAAAGGCACTCTCCTACTGCATCCTAGGAATCACCCTAAAGATCAGTAGCGAGAAGTCCTTGCAATCCGTAGATTCCAATCACGACAGAATCACTGTTGAAATATCTCCGGACGCTAAACCAGAGAAATCCAATCAGTAGTTCTTCCGCTTATGAAGATCAACGGTCTTCCATTGCTCCATCTTCGATAATCTTCTTTCACGTATTCATTGGTCGGAATGGTTTTCGAATATACGTTCGATCCCGGTCTTTCCGTACCAACGATCGTATGGTCAAGTTTGATAGTCGGTGTTTTAACTATCAAATAAATAATTGTGTGAATGACATGAGTATGCCAGTTCAGTACCAACACCACATGGCCTTTTTATTCAAATCGATTAACGAAGGTAAATCTCAAATTCTTAAATATTTCTATATTTCAAATATAACATATTTGACTTAAGGTTATTATCTCAAACCTTTCCACTTTTCATATTTAAGAAAATACCATATTCAATTCTTTATTCTGTCATCGTTCAAAACATTAATTACGTTATCACTTATCTTCCCTATTGAAAAAAAATCATCTTAATTTGGCATTTATAACTGATACTACGAACCCACTTTTCGTTTCATTATTTGAATACGTTGATCCACTTTCATTTCTGTAAATGAATTCACTTTCAACACTTAACTTTCCAATTTCCTTTCCTCTCGAAAGTACCCTTTTTACTTACCACCATTTCCTTTTTATTTCTTTTATTTTGGATACTTATATAAATATAAATGCCCAAACCTCCCATTTCCATTACTTGGAAAAAATCTCATTATATACACTCGATCCTTTTTTATTGTCATTTCATTATTATTTCTCATATGGAAATAATAAATCATTTTTACCCTCCTTCTCATTACAAACTAATATCATCCTCAGAAAATTCCGAAGTCGTTCAAGTTGGGGTATTTATTTACCTCTCAGACCTTGACCAACAACGGTCTTACCTTCAGATGAACATTAGTTGTAATTTAAAAGTCGATCTTTATATTAGCACCAAACGCATCTCATCTAACTGTTTTCTAAAACTCCTTCTTTTGACGATCCCTTTCTTGGGTATAACTATCGTTTCTTAATTCACGGATTAAGAAATCATTTACTAGATATCACCTTCCCCTTATTTCTTTAAAACGATATATTTCATTGCATGGATTTCTTTTCCAAGCCAAGGCATGGATACCTCATTTTCTATTTCCAAATAATTCTTTAAATTAATTAAAAATGAAATTAACTTAAATACCCCTTTTTAATATCTCTCAAGTGATCATCCAGAACTATAACATTTATTTTATTTCTACAAATCTGATAGATATCAGAAATTTCCTTTATAAAATCAATTATAAAACAATTATAACCTCTATTAATAAATAATAAATATTTACTTTCTCTTACCAACTTGAATTCCAATAATAGATTTAAAAATCTATTTCCAGTTATAAAATAATTTTATAACTTTATCTCGTCGGTTTACCTGACGGTAGATCGATGTTTATAAAACGGTGAATTCACAGACCATGTACTGTCAACTACTCAACCGATAGTACCCATTGGTTTAAACCAAACGAATGGTAAATTTCAGGTCAATATTCAACCATCAATCAAAACAATTCACCAATGGCCTCACAATAATTTATAACGACAATTCAATATCAACCACAACAATCAATCAAGCAATTCATTTATTAAAACACGTTTATTCTATAAACGTGACCAATAAGGTAAGTTACCTTAACTGGAATCAATCGTTAAAAATAACGATTTGGATTTCACTAAAATTAAACGACGTTTAATTTCATCAGTTCAACAGTATATCAACAACCAGTCAAATACTAGCAACCATAGCATCCAAAAATAAAAACCCAACTTATAAAATATAAGCGGGAATAAACTGAGTGAGTTTAACTCACCTTTGTTTTTTTCTTTTGATTCCGTCGTTAAATCTGCTTGTTTCAGTTGAATTGAACAATGTTTTCATTTATCTGACAAATCCATCTGCTGCCTGCCCTACTCAGTTCCCTTCCATCACGTAGCACTCGTCATCATGGTCCCAACGGTTTTTGTTTCGTCGAATTCTGACCATAAACGTACACGATATAAAGATTCTAAGTTATAAAAACAAATTAAATTAACTTTAGTTTATAATATTTGGGCCTTACCTTGTCTAGCCCAGCCCACCCAAATGATTAAAGCCCGCACCCTCATTCACTTAAAACCCTAAAACTATCAGTTCCTCTTCATTCTCAAACCCTCATCCATCTTCAATTGCTCCGCCGTCACTCCAAAAATGGAGAAAACCCGAAACCCTACGTCCCTGAACTCAACCCCTTCCATCGCTACCTTCTTCAGCACGGACTCCGCCTTCTAGCTTCTGCCAACCCACGAAGAACCCTCGACCTCCCTCAGCAACAATCGCGCCAGACATGCCCTTTGCTTTCCTCCCATTGTCGCTCCGTTCTCCTTCACTTGCTTCGACCTATGCCGAAACCTCCCTCCCAAAAGCTAAGTACTTTTTTTCCGATTTTATTTCTGTTTTGAATTTTTTTGTTTCTCTTTTCGGTTTGATCTTTGTGTTATCGAATTGGGTTTACTTTGTTCGTGGTTTATTCTGGGAAGAATTGTGATGCACGACCCCTATTTATACTAGAATTGATTACAGTGATTTATGAATTATTAAATCCTAGCTTAGACTTAGTTGTTCCTATATTATAGGCGTTTACCTTCTTATTTCGGCTCTGCCATGTTTGAACTGTTGGTGATGGAAACTAGACTGCTGTATTTTAGATCCTAAGTGATTTCCCTTGTTTATTTCGGTCTTGAGGCCGAACTGTTGTGATAGAAATGATGCTTGATAGGGTGATGTAAAGATTTGTATTGGATTTTCCCAGTGCAAATCAAACCGTCCTTATGTATATTTGTACATAGATTTTTACTGTATTTATTTGGTTGGTACTTTCCTGTTAGAATTTTTCCTCCATGTGCACTCCTGCTCAACTGTCCCTATCGTTTAGGCTATACATCTACAGATATTTCACATGGTATTGTTTGTCTGCCATTACCTTATTTTAATTCAATTTCAGATATGTATCAGAATAGCAGAACAGCTATCCTATGTGATTTTCTGATTATATATATATAACATATATTACCTGTTTTGATTGTATAAAGATTTGGTGGTACCTCTTTATACTTTTCTCCTTGCTGTTCGAATTGTCTACATAGATTGGATGGTGTAAAATATGTTCATTTTACTGTTTTGCATAGCTGTTGTATTAGCTGTTTTGTTGCTGTTTTAACGCAGTACAGATTTGGTCCATACATCCATTTGGATCCTGTTGCATTCACTCTCTTCTTTTCTTTTCTTTTTTCTTTTTTTTTTCTTCTTCTTTATTTGGTCTGAAATCTTTTATACATGCCTACACATGTCTTTTCTTAGTTGTCGCATTTTATATTTTTTCATCATACATATACCTATACATATTTAACCAGCTACTCATAGCTGTTCTCTTTTCTTTTCTTCTCAGGTTGATTAGGAGTGGACCATGGTGCCTTGATGGGGATGGTGACGGCTGCTCCATGGTAGTGAAAATAGTGTGGGATTTGTACATGACATTTTGCCTATGCATAAATATTTTTAGCTATCTCTATTGTAATTAAATATCTAACTGATGTGTTTGTCTACCTTCATTATACATTGTACTCTTTCTTGTAGCAAAGCTTTATTTATTGGCAAGTATGGTTAAATTATGTGTTCGGGTTTTCTTGTTTTTATTACTATTTCAGTTAGTTGCATTTGAACTGTTGGTTATTTTTTCCTATATTTTTAGCGGCTCATTTCCTTGTGATAGTTGTTATTATTAGCCCTTTGATCGAAATCATGGCTTGTATGGAAATAATTCTCGTATAGATTTTGATCATATATATATATATATATATATATATATATATATATATATTGCTCGTTCACTATAGCTATTTTGAAACTTATAAAATATTTAAAAAAATCCAAACAGTTGAATCAAATAAATATACCCTGATAAAATCGAGTATATTCAAATGGAACATCGTATTACTCCGAATAAGACCAGGATAGATTTTCAAACCCGATATTCAAAAATTTGAGTTAAACGATATCAAATATATATATATAAGTCCTTATTTAATTATTAAATAAACGTTATCGTTTATAAACGATTTTCATAGCGACTATTTTAAAATTTGAACTGGACATAACTAACAAATTATAACACGAAATCTCGATTTTTTCTCTTTTATATGAAAAATATAATCAAATCGATTCCAATATTTCTAGTTTCATAGAATTTCGACTTAAAACGAATTTTGTATACTTAGTTAAAGTTCAGAACAAAATTTACGAACTACCGCGCCATTTCTAATTCGTTTATAATATAATTGTAAATTTAACGTTCTGACGTCGAATATATTTATATAATTCAATATAAACTATATTTAAACCACTTTAAATCGCTCGTTCACATGACACTGCAAATTTACCATTTTCCCAATATCCCAAAAATAAAATATTATTATATTATTAATATAATTTAAATATTTAATTTAAAATGGTCAAACCCCATTATTTGAACTCAAATAAATATTTTAAATAAATAAAATATTCCAAATAAATGGTCAGAAAATACGGGACATTACAAATCACCTCCAACCGCACCGCCTTTGTGGCCAGAATTCGGCCAATCCTTGGCTTGGTTTCAGATCTTGACCGTATGGATTTATAGCTCTCGGAAATCTCTTCGAATTGATATATAGTTTGTCGATTTTCATTGAACGGATTGAGAGAAATTGATGTTTGAAAATCGGAGCTTTCTGGCCATTGAAAGGAATAAGCGGCGGCTAGCCATTAGGGTTAGGGTTTCTTTTGATTTTTTTTTTATTAAAATCAATGAAAAACGTGTTATAAAAGTGGATTACTGGACTGTCTCAGAATTGGGCTTGCTTACTGTCGATCTCAACATTTTGAGGCCTTCTGAACGCAATGGGACAGGTCTCGGGGTCCAATTCAAAAATCTGTTGAATATTTATTTAAAATTCCATTAAAAATTAATTAATTAAATATTGACCGTACATTTAAATATGCCGGGGCCACATACGACCTCAGAAAATTCCAAAAAAAATATTTTTAGCTTTCTTATGACGATACAGTTCTAACAAGACTAATTTCGTCGAATTCTGAGTCTGTTTGAAAAATGCCTATTTTCAAGTCGTTTAAATTTAACTGAAATAGTCAAAACACATTTTCTTTTGCCACGCTCACATATTAATTCAAAAAATTCTTAAAATTGAAACCTAACTATAATTTGACATTCCGGTTCCAACAAAAGTGGTTTTGTCGAAAACGGAGGTCGTTTGAAAAATGACTATTTTCAAGGCCAATATATTTAATATTAAAAATACATTTTTACACAAATAAATTCCGAAACTTAAAATATATAAGTGTTTACACTTTTTAAATGCAGAAACATTATTCCAGACTCAATGGAAGTGGTTTCGAGTCCAAATTCCTTCATATGTGAAAAGTAGCCCTTCGGGCCATATATATATTATATATATAATTTCTACAGCGACCTTCTTAAATATTGAATTGGCCATAACTTTTGATTTCCACTATGAAATTTAAATTTTTCAGATTCGTTAGAAAGATATGATTAAGCAGATTTAAATATTTCTAGTTTCACTCAATTCTGATTTATTTTGAATCATGTACAACCAGCTAAAGTTCAAAATCAAATTTTAAAACTACCGCGCCATTTCTAACACCATTTATATTTAAATTAAATTTATTCATTCTAACTTCGATTAAAATAAATTCTAGCCATTATTATTTATATAAATTATATTATATCCTGAAAATTCATTAAAAATTTCTAAAATAAAAATTTTAAATTAGTTCAGAATTTGCGGGTTGTTACAATCTCCCCCACTTAAAATCTTTTCGTCCTCGAAAAGGAAATGAAGCTAAAGTTGTCTATTCAACTAATTTAATTCTCATTATTTAATTGCTTGATAATTTTATTAGTTGAACTCATATTCACACAACACAATCATCAATCAATTAGTTGATTAAATTTTCAAAAATATATAACTTTTATATAATTAAAATCATATTTTTTAAAATCGAATTATATATAATAACAAGTACGTTAATTATAAATTTCCACTCTGACTCATTCTAGGGCGCTGCTAACCCCATCTCTAATGAGCATTCTCATTCGAGGATACAGCTGATCCTATCTCTAATGGGTATTCTTATTGGATATTACTAATCCAACCTCTGATGAGTCTTCAGTTCAGTTCTAATGAGTTGTACCCCAAAGATTTGAGCTAACCAGAGCCCTGATACCAGCTGTAACGACCCGGATTTTGCCCGACCCCGACCGATCGCAAGATCGATTAAGACCGTTCAAAACCCGCATACGATAACTTTGGGCATACGACACATCAGGACAACAACACATACTTTTATAACATCAATAATAAATGTTACATCAGAGTGCAGAATATCAGAGTACATCGATAAATAATACAGCGGAAGATAAATTATAATAGATTAAATACATTGCAGCGGAACTAATCTCAGCGGAAGGCCATCAATATTCTGGACCCAGCTTCAGACTTCAATCCAGGATCCTGCTTAACTACATCTGCAAAAAGCTACTCGACTGCCCGTATAAAAAGAGGGCACCTGAGTTTGCAAAGTGAAACAAACTACAGGTCAGTCGTGGGGCTGGTGTGAGAATTTTATACTTAAATTATCTAATAAGTAGGCTAATCACAGGACCACGCCGCTAACGCGGAACGGGTTTACTCCATTGGATTTCCAGTGCATAAATAAAGTAAATCGTCAAATAATGCAATGCTTTTTAGAAAAATGAAACCATTATAAGACCCAGGTCCCATCACACAATGCAACGCAAACCGGAGGATAGGGGTTTACCTTATAATGGTCAAAGGATGCTTGATACGTAAAAACGATATTATTATTAGTGTGTATATATATATATATATTTAAAACATTTCAAATATAATATCAATCCTAGATGGCATAGCTACCATCTACTATGTCTCCATACTAGTTATACAATCAAAATCGCAAGGGCGTATTGGAATTGGGTTTCCATCATGAATCAAGGCTAGGGAGGATCTCCTGACCGATCTGAGACACTCTAGCAATGTCTCAGGATTCGGACGCTGGCGAACCCTTGGATACAGCAGGGCCGGTCCACAAATACTTTAGTGGATTAGTTATGCCTGGACACACGCTCCCCGATCCTATTGGACCTACAAATCGGTTGAGGGCGACCGATAAGAATAAACCGAGGCCTCGCAAAAAAATCCATCAACCACATAAGCAAATGTCGGGCCGTGTTAAAGCCCAACACCACTTCTAGCTAGAAAGAAATGTGTGCACTCCCTGTGTTCCTTCTCCCGTTTTAGACTCAACCGGTGTGTGAGGCTCGCGAAGTCACGATATACACAAAGCTATGCCCAAATAGACTGTGCTTTGATCATCAACAAAAAGGCCTGCTTTTCAACAAAGTATTGATCATTTGCATCTTAGCATGTCACATTGTCAGACCCTACCATATTATTGATCATCTACCAATATATATATATATAACCTCTAAGCTCATATGTCTTAGAGAAGGGTGATAAGTAAAGAATAAATTCTTCACCACCAAACAGAAATATATAATCAGTAGTGTTCAACAAATACATTCGGAAGGAATACAATGTCAGACACACAATCCATTTACAAGTCCGCTCTAGGTCTGAGCGAAACAACGTGTCCGTTGATCTCCAAATGCGTTTGGACGATCATTACCAAATACCTTGCCTTCGAAGGCCAATCCCAATTCAAGATACCAGTCATCATCATCCCAACGATGTGAAAATCTTTGGTCTTCAATCACCATCTTCATCTTCGACTCTTGATCGTCGTGATGATTATTCAGAATGGGTTAAACCCGGTCTTTTTGAATAACTCGTGTATTTTGTGATTAAAAAGCAAATATTGGAAAATCACACATTACGCCACATTCCAACTCATAATATTCTTTTAATAAGATATTTATATTATAAGATTCTCATTAATTTTATCAAAGATAAACTCTGAAAATAAAATCTTAAATCTTTCTTAAAAGATTTATTAAAACTCCAGTTTGATTTGATATCAAAAATCATTATTACAAGATCATTTATTTTAAGGAATAAATCTTGTCTTAAACAGGTTAAAGAACTAGTGTCCTTTAAAACACAGTTCACAATAAACCCACAAATCAATTTCTAAAATATGGAATTCCATAGAAATCAAATCAATACATAATCGATATAAATTCCTGTATTGGACTAACAATATACATGGAATAATGGCAAAGCCTCTTAATTTCCATATATAATATTGGCCTTCTTTTACAGAAGCCCATTTCGATTATTACCAATCGAATTTTCACTTAATTCCAATTTAATATATTAAATTGAAAAAAACTTGATTTTTAGAAAATGCCTTTTTAAATCTATATACTAGATTAATAAATTCCAAATAATAATTTCAATGTAAATTGGATTAAAGGACAAATGTCGTTTAAAACATCGTCCACGATAAATCCACTTCACATCTCAATTTATTTCATATCATAAAATATAATTGCAAATCCTAATAATCTTTTAAAAACATATTTAAAATAATCATTAAAAATATTCTTTATATAAAAGATTCTAAATGAGAAGTATTCTTTATATTACAAATTTTTATCTTTTACAAATATCCTTTGTTTTAACATATACTTGATTAACAAAATATTTTTATGAAAATATTCTTTATATAAAAAGGATTTCTAATGTAAAAATATTCTTATTTAAAAAAGCACCTGAATTGAAATGCGACTCAAACATTTACCATATAATTTTGATTATATGGATTTCACACATATCATATATATGACAATAACAGTATAATCATCAAATCTTCCATCTACATCCAAAGTGTAATTTACATTGTGTAAGCGTTAAAATTAAATAATAACGCTCATCGCAGCCTATCGATCTAACGATCAACATACAACTAAATATTGGGATTAGTGTATGTTAATTTTCATCCCAACACCCGTGTGGGGTTTCAACCAATAAACAAATGATAAACTAATTTGTGCACTTGGGCGATGTGTGAAAATTATCGTCCCAATCACATAAACAAGTCGGGTAACTTGTGAATGGAAGTGTAATACACGACATATATAATGATGACAAGAAAATATCTCTATTGCAATGAATGAAAAAGCATAATAACTTCGTCTCTATTGACAATTTCTATTTTGCTAGTTTAAATTCAAACGAAAATGGTTGTTTTGGCAATTCTAAATACAAAAATGATAATTTTGATTTAACTATCCTATCTTGACAAGTATATATTGAAACACCCCACCTCCGTTAGGGTCACTCTCAAAGGGAATGCCCTAATTTTGGTGGAGGTTTATAAGTATAAGTCACATATATACAAGACAGATATAAGAACACATATTTGTAAACAGCGGAAAAACAACAAACTTTATTTCATAAGGTCAAATACGTGTTACAAAACATCACCATGATTGTCTTACATCTTTTTCCAAAAACATAACATAACACTTTCATAATCTGTCTTGAGTACATTATTTAAAGAAGCATAAATAAAACATAGATAAGCTGCAAAAGTCCCCATAGTGGATTGTCCGAAGCCATAGTTCAAAACAGGAAAGTCCAAGCAATACATTTCTCTTCTTCAAGCTGGATGTTAAGGCTGGTCAAGCTGCTGTGTTCCCTCCCTGTGGACCTGGGGGGGGGGGGGAAACGGAAGAAAAGAAGACGAAAGGAAAGTAGAGTCAGACATAAAGCCTGAGTAAGTCTAGTACTATTTTGTCTATGAATAAAGAACTGGGTATGATAAGTATAAACAAGAAGTGGAAAAGCACTCGAACTTGGTTAAGTTGTCTAGGGTCGAATATACTATCGTACCCCATGTTAATCTCTGAACCCATATAAACTAGTTTCCAACTGGCACCCCATAATCAGGGTGATGTGATCCATTCAATGATGATCGGCTCCTACTCGCATAGTTACATGTGTCTTACGGCCCCCGATGTTGTAGTTACCTATGCTGGTCCCACCATGGGGTGTATCAAGTCCCATGGCGGCGGCCCGACACAACCTTAGAATGCACAGGTATGCTACTGGTGTCCAGTGCCTTATTTTTCTGCGCCGGAGTGTGTGCACGCCCGCACCCCGTTAGAACCTACACTGCTACACCACCGCCGTCGATTTGACCTCTTACAATCAGCCCAGTAATCGTGCCCCACCCTGCCTAGTTTCAGGGTATCCTGATACACCTTCTAGGGTTACTGCTAAAAAGGGTCCCCCGTTACTAGGTTTTCTATCTCTAGCCAACATGCTAAGTTGGTTAAGTGTTTTCTAACCTAACCCCCACCAGTCCGTTTAGTTTAGCATGTTCCATTTTGATTAAGTCTTTAGTTCACTTAATCCTAACAATCCTGACTCAGCCTTAATTGTCTTATTAAGGCCCTGACCTCTCACATTAGACAGGTATTGTTGTGGCTGCCTGTTGCCGGTTGGTTCCGGGCAGTCTTACGCCACAACTCAGTCTAACCTCGGGTCCTTATTGGGCTCCATGTTTAACCACCCACATTGGATAGGTATTGTTGTGACTACTGGACAGCCGGGCGGTTCCGGGCAGGTTTACATCACAACTCAATCCAACCTCGGGTTAAACACATCGTATTTTCTACATTTACATATTTTGTCTTTCTTCTTTATTTATATGTAAATATTTGCGGCCCATTATTAAGTTAATGGTGTAAAGGTTACACCAATCATGGGCCCAACCCATACTTGAATTTGGGCCCTTCTATTTTATATTTTCATTCATTAGTAATTTTAACCCAACGTTATTTTCCCCCGTTTTACACGTCCGTTTATTATATATATATTGGGCTTAGCCTTTTAAAGCCCAATTTAGCCATGCGAAAAGGGGAGGCTTAAAGCGTGATTACATACACAAAGAGGGGAAGGTGAGCGCATGAACTTGCAATATGACGTTGGAAATACAAAATAGAAACTGGTGTACTTGCATATATACTTTGGTCATAAAGCATAGGTGACAAGAATCAAAGCATGTGAACTTGTAATTGAGATATGAATCTAAATTGGGTATCATTATTGGCACATAGTCATAACTACAACATGAACCTATACTTTTATTTAGGCGTAATGTCAAACATAAGCATGGCATAAATATTTCTAACATAAGCATGGCATAATGTCAAACATAAGCACAGCATAATGTCAAACATAAGCATGGCATAAGTATAGTTAAATTTTGTTCACATAATCATGGCATAAATATTTCTAACATGAAATCATGATTCTTACTTTAGTCATGTAAACTTGCAAAAAGGGATTCTTGAATCTAACCTAGCTATGTACCACATGTGTCATCATATGATTCTTGTAAACAATATGGATTTCAATTATGCAAAATATCAATCATAGCCTAGTCATATCCATAAGTTTGCAAATAGGTCTTCTAGTACAAAAGCATGACTTAATACATGATGCCCAATTTTCAACATAATTTCATATGGATTATGATAACCCAAACCTATTCCAATTACTTCATAAAAATGACGTTTGTATAAAAATACACATTATGATGGCATAGTAGCAAAACCCCAAACTTGCATGAATTTAAATCAACTACATACATGTAGCTTCAACATGGATTACATAATTTGCGAAATATTCCAAACGTATACTTGCATAGAACTACCGCATGTAGTTCTTTATAATTGAATAACATAATTCAAGAATATCCAAACGTATACAATATTCCAACGCACAAAACATGAATTACTTTTATTGCCACAAATCAAGTATACATATCTACACAATCATTTGTTCATACCAAAGTAATACTCTACTTACAATGGTTGCGGCGAATTCTCTAATTTAGGAATAAGAAGATGCGGTTTAATTTGATTTGCTTGAATTGCTTTAGGCTTTAGAATCTTCCTCCTAATCCTCTCTCCAATTTGGTGGCTACTCCTAGTCGTTCCTCAGCAACATGGCGGCTTTGTTCTTATTTTTGAATGAATAGATTAGGGTTAGTCTAGGGTTGTTTATATAGAGGTTATGAACCGATTAGGGCCATTGATGTTGCTTGGATTGATCATAGCCATTCATCCTAAGGAGAGACCAATTAGAGCCTGCCACCTAGCCCTAATGACAAAGCAGACCACAGAAAATCGACCAACATAGAATAGGCCAGCCAGGTTAGACTGGGCTCGACCTGGTCTGGACCAGGTCGACACCCCTGTCGATAGCCCTGTCGACAGGCCTGTCGACCTGGTTAGACCAGGTCGACAGCCCAGTCGACCTGGGTGCGTCAGGTGGGCCATTTTCCGCCCTGGCCCATTGGGCCCCACTTCGGAATTTTTAATTGTTTTATTCTGTTTGAATTTTAAATTTAATTTCAAAACTTCCGAAGGCCATATCTTCTTCATACGGACTCCGGTTTTCGAAAACTCGGACTCTATTTCGCGTATTTTTCCGAGACGAACGCAATGGCGTATCCCGTTTCCCTTAGTTCTTTGATTCAAATTAATTATACTTTAATTTATGGATTTCACAGTTATAGAATTCGCGGGGTGTTACATTCTCCCCCACTTAAAAAGAATTTCGTCCCCGGAATCTTCAAGTTAGGAGGAATGTATATCCTAACATCCAATCATTCATCTACTCATCCATCAAACACGAGCATCCATTGTCCTTAAAAGACTTCTAATGCTTCATGATCATATGCGAAGTGTGTGTGTACATGTACTTATCTAATGCAAAATCAGGCGGTCTACTGATTCAGTTGACCTCCTTAATGCGAATCATGTAAGTGCCATGAATCCATTATGTATGCAAATTTTCCTATTCTTGATTCTACATGAGTGCACAATCATTCAATACAAATGCAGCATCCACCTGACAACACACTAAAGTTCAACCACATACGAATACAAACATATATGCATATGCAATATGAAGTGACTGAGCCGATCTAAAACCTAGATTGTGTGTGTATATGCAACCACGAGCAACCACTAGCAATCACTTGCAACCACTTGCAACCAACATCCATAACATGTTTCAATTACATGTTTCCATCCAAAGGGTTTCTACCTAAAAGATAAGGTCAAGGAAATATACCTAAAAAGATAGATAAAAGCGCAACTTAAGGAAAGAGAAAGATCAAGGATGTACCCTCGAACAGAAAAGGGTAGGCTGTGCGTATTCTCGCTTCAGTTTCCCAAGTCGCGTCTCCCTCGGCGTCGCTCCACTGGACTTTGACGAGCTTGACTTCGCGGTTGCGTAGCTTCTTCACTTCCGTTCCTGATATGCGGGTTGGAACTTTTCTTATGGTTGCTTCGCGTTCCACTTCGGCCTCTTCGAGGATATTTGGCTCTACCACTTCAGCAGACTCATGTAGACATTTTCGGAGATGTGAAACGTGAAAAACGTTGTGGACTCCAGCCAACTTCTCGGGTAGCTCTAATCTATAGGCCATTTTCCCAATTTTCTCGATGATAGGGAATGGCCCTACGAACCTTGGTGCTAGCTTTCCTGTGGTTCCAAAACGAACAACGTTCCTTAGTGGTGATACCTTGAGAAAAACTCTGTTTCCAACCTCAAATTCAAGGTCGGTCCTTCTCTTGTCAGCATAGGACTTTTGTCTGTCTTGGGCCGTCTTCATCCTTCTTCGTATTAAGTCTACTTTCTCTGAAGTCTCTCGGATCATATCTGGTCCAAGTATGAGCTTATCAGTAGACTCCCACCAACAAGTGGGCGATCGGCACGGTCTTCCATATAAAGCTTCGAAGGGCGCCATTCCGATGGTTGCTTGATAGCTGTTGTTGTAGGCAAATTCCACCAAATGAAGGTGGTCTTCCCATGTCCCTCCGAAGTCAAGGACGCACAGTCTTAAGAGGTCTTCCAAAACTCTGTTCACTCTCTCTGTTTGGCCGTCGGTTTGGGGATGATAGGCTGTGCTCAAGCATAACTGCGTTCCTACTGCTTCTTGGAGACTCCGCCAAAACTCGCTGGTGAAGATGGGGTCTCGGTCACTAACAATGCTAGATGGTATTCCATGGAGTCGAACGATTTCCTTAAGGTAAAGCGATGCTAGGGATGAGGCAGTTCTTTTACTTTTGATGGGTAAAAAGTGGGCGCTTTTAGTAAGCCTATCCACTATTACCCAAATGCTAGTGTTGCCTCTCCTAGACCTAGGCAGCCCATCGATGAAGTCCATTGAGATGCTATCCCACTTCCACTGTGGGACCTCCAGAGGATGTAGTAGTCCGCCAGGCTTTTTCTGTTCCGCCTTAACCTGTTGGCACACCATACACTTAGAAACGAACTCTGCCACGTCCTTTTTCATGCCGTTCCAGAAGAAAGTCCTTTTTATGTCTTTGTACATTTTATCTCCGCCTGGGTGTATCGTCATCTTGGAGTGATGTGCTTCCTCGAGAACCTTCTTTACTAAATCTTTCGTCTGTGGGACGCATAGTCTTCCGTCTCGCCTTAGCAAACCCTTATCGTCGATGGAGTATCTGTTGAGGTGACTTGAAGTCTCACCCCTAATTAGCCTATCAATTGTTTCCACAAGCTGAGGGTCTTCGCGTTGTGCTGTCCCTACTGAATCCACTAAAGTTGGGCGCACTTCTAGAGATGCTAGCAAGCCTGGTACGAAATCGGAGGAGGGCCTAAAGTCGAAGCTGGCTATAAACTCTAGGCTTTGTCTTTCAACAAACAACGGGCTTAGGGTCAATTTCTTTCGGCTCAACGCGTCTGCCACTACGTTGCCTTTGCCCGGAGTGTAGGAGATTTCGAAATCGTACGAGGCAAGAAACTCCATCCATCTTTGTTGCCTCAAGTTAAGATCCTTCTGCGAGAAAAGATATTTCAACGATTTATGGTCAGTGTAAAGTTCGAACTTCTCACCTAGGAGATAGTGTCGCCAAGACTTGAGTGCAAAGACGATGGCGGCTAACTCAAGATCGTGGGTTGGGTAATTCTTTTCGTGCACTTTCAACTGCCTCCCGCCATAAGCTACCACCCTTCCTTCTTGCATTAAGACGGCGCCTAGCCCTGTCCCACATGCATCCGTATAAACAGTGAACATCTTGCTCCCATCTGGCAGCGTCAAAACTGGGGCTGTTGTGAGAGCCCTCTTCAGTCGTTGGAAAGCAAACTCGCAATCCAAGTCCCAATTGAACACTAGATTCTTCTTAGTCAATTTCGTGAGCGGAGCTGAGATTTTCGCAAAATCCCTTATGAATTTTCGATAGAAACCCGCTAGTCCTAGAAAGCTTCGGACCTCAGTTGCATTCCTTGGTGTCTTCCAATCCTGTACCGCCACTACCTTAGCAGGGTCCACTGCTAACCCTTGTTTGGATACTATGTGCCCAAGGAACCTCACCTCTTCTCTCCAAAAGTGGCATTTGGAGAATTTGGCTTTTAGTTGATGGACTCGCAAAGTTTCCATGATTGCCCTTAAGTGCTGAGCATGTTCCTCTTCACTCTTTGAGAAGATAAGGATATCATCTACGAAGACTACTACGAATTTGTTGAGGAAATCTTTAAATACCCTACTCATCAGGTCCACGAAGTAAGCAGGTGCATTTGTCAGGCCGAAAGGCATGACAAGCCATTCAAAGAAGCCGTCTGGGGTTCTGAATGCCGTTTTATCGATGCTATCTTCAGCCACCCTTAGCTGATGAAAACCGGTTGCTAAATCGAGTTGAGAGAAAACAGACGCTCCTACAAGCTGGTCAAACAAATCGTCAATTCTAGGGAGAGGGTGCCTATTCTTTTTCGTTAGCTTGTTGAGCTCCCTATAGTCAACACATAGACGGAGTGAACCATCCGCCTTTGTAACGAACACCACTGGAGCGCCCCATTCTGAAATGCTCCTCCTAATGAACCCCTTTTCTAGAAGCTCTTTAATCTGTTTACTGAGCTCTTTCCTTTCTCGTGGAGCCATGTGTCTAACGGGCAACGCAACGGGCTTTGCATTATCTACAAGATATATGCGGAAGTTTATTTCCCGCTTCGGAGGCAAGCCCTTCACCTCTTCAAAGACATCCGGATATTCCCGGACCACTCTAACTGATTGCAAATTTTCAACAGAGGCATCTAGCGATTCAAGATAACTAAGCATAACCGCATACGAGGGATTACAAGAAATTTCCAAAGTATTACCGAGCTAGGTTAGGAGCCTAACAACCCTTTTCTCACAATCAAGGATGGCCCCATTACTGGATAGCCAATCCATACCCAAAATCAAACCATAACCCGAAAAGCCCAAAACAAAGGCACTACATTGAAATTCTACACTTAGAATAGAAATTTTCAATCCCACACAGATCATAGACAAATGAGCTGGGCCCCCAATTGGGTTTGAAACAATTAAGGGGTCCTCTACCATACTAGTTTTTAGGTGCAGAGATTCTGCTAAAGCAGACGAGATAAAGGAGTGTGATGCGCCAGAATCAAATAAGGTGCGAACGGGGTGATCATAAAGATAAACTACACTTTCTACAGAAGTATTTATACCTCTCTGTTGCAGAGGTGGCGCCTCCAGCACATGAACCTGTGCCCCTGGGGTGGATCCAGCCCTCTGCCCCTGTCCTCGTTTCTTTGGGCAGTCCTTAGCCCTGTGGCCTGTCTCACCGCAAGAAAAGCACCCACCATTCTCCTTGGCCTTCTTTTTCCGGCAGTCCTTTACTAAGTGCCCCACTTTGCCATAGAAATTGCACTTCCTCTTCTCTTTGTTGCCTTTCCCGCCCTTCTTAAAGTCTGTCTTCTTGGGCTGCAAACCCTCTTTCTTCCCTTGAGAGCTTTCTGCCTTCGTCTCCTTCTTGCTCTTATCCTCTTCATTCAGCAATGCCATTTGCACCAATCTTTCATACGTGGCTCCCATGGGTATATGGGTCATGGCCAAACTGTGTAATGGCTCATTCAACCCTTTGACGAAACGGAGAGCCTTCTTGTGCGGGGTGTTGACTAGGTCAAGCCCAAACCTAGCCAGCTCATCGAACTGATTCACATACTCTCTGACTGTCTTGTCCCCTTGCTTAAGAAATAAGAATTTTTCCAACTGCAAACTTCTTTCCGCATCTGAGAGAAATTTAGTCTCAAACCTTACCCTAAAGTCCTCTCATGTCTCCACTGGTCTTTCAGCATTAGTGACTTCCCACCAGTAGGAAGCCTCGCCCTTCAATAGCCACACTGCCAATTGTACTTTTTGTCTATCCTCTACCTCAAAGATGATGAATAGGTCCTCAGTTTCTTTCAGCCAATTTCTAGCTGCCACGAAGGACTCAGTTCCATGGAAATCCCTTCCTCCCATAGCTTTAAAATCTTTACATATCTTAGCAAACGTGTTTCCCCGAGGAGGAGATGGAGGAAAAGGTGCCGCTGCAGCTGGATGATTTCCGGCAGCTGGGGGAGGAGGAATGGTAGGACCTGGCTGAGTGGCCCTTGCTTCTAAGAACCGTCTAAACCAACCAGGTATTGGTACCCCTTCCGGCAAGTTAAGTTCTTGGGACATGCTGAAACAAAAAGGATAGATTCAAAACGAAGGATAAGAGATAATACCTATGGCTTTGGGGAGTGGACTTTGCCTTTTTTTTAAAATAAAATAATATTTTTCCCTTAAAAAAAAATGCTTCTTTAAATTTCCTTTTTTTTTTGAAAATAATTTTTCAAAACTTTTTATCTTATCTGGTAAACCTATGCTCTGATACCAAGTGAAACACCCCACCTCCGTTAGGGTCACTCTCAAAGGGAATGCCCTAATTATGGTGGAGGTTTATAAGTATAAGTCACAGATATACAAGACAGATATAAGAACACATATTTGTAAACAGCGGAAAAACAACAAACTTTATTTCATAAGGTCAAATACGTGTTACAAAACATCACCATGATTGTCTTACATCTTTTTCCAAAAACATAACATAACACTTTCATAATCTGTCTTGAGTACATTATTTAAAGAAGCATAAATAAAACATAGATAAGCTGCAAAAGTCCCCATAGTGGATTGTCCGAAGCCATAGTTCAAAACAGGAAAGTCCAAGCAATACATTTCTCTTCTTCAAGCTGGATGTTAAGGCTGGTCAAGCTGCTGTGTTCCCTCCCTGTGGACCTGGGGGGGGGGGGGGGGGGAGGGGGAACGGAAGAAAAGAAGACGAAAGGAAAGTAGAGTCAGACATAAAGCCTGAGTAAGTCTAGTACTATTTTGTCTGTGAATAAAGAACTGGGTATGATAAGTATAAACAAGAAGTGGAAAAGCACTCTAACTTGGTTAAGTTGTCTAGGGTCGAATATACTATCGTACCCCATGTTAATCTCTGAACCCATATAAACTAGTTTCCAACTGGCACCCCATAATCAGGGTGATGTGATCCATTCAATGATGATCGGCTCCTACTCGCATAGTTACATGTGTCTTACGGCCCCCGATGTTGTAGTTACCTATGCTGGTCCCACCATGGGGTGTATCAAGTCCCATGGCGGCGGCCCGACACAACCTTAGAATGCACAGGTATGCTACTGGTGTCCAGTGCCTTATTTTTCTGCGCCGGAGTGTGTGCACGCCCGCACCCCGTTAGAACCTACACTGCTACACCACCGCCGTCGATTTGACCTCTTACAATCAGCCCAGTAATCGTGCCCCACCCTGCCTAGTTTCAGGGTATCCTGATACACCTTCTAGGGTTACTGCTAAAAAGGGTCCCCCGTTACTAGGTTTTCTATCTCTAGCCAACATGCTAAGTTGGTTAAGTGTTTTCTAACCTAACCCCCACCAGTCCGTTTAGTTTAGCATGTTCCATTTTGTTTAAGTCTTTAGTTCACTTAATCCTAACAATCCTGACTCAGCCTTAATTGTCTTATTAAGGCCCTGACCTCTCACATTAGACAGGTATTGTTGTGGCTGCCTGTTGCCGGTTGGTTCCGGGCAGTCTTACGCCACAACTCAGTCTAACCTCGGGTCCTTATTGGGCTCCATGTTTAACCACCCACATTGGATAGGTATTGTTGTGACTACTGGAGCCGGGCGGTTCCGGGCAGGTTTACATCACAACTCAATCCAACCTCGGGTTAAACACATCGTATTTTCTACATTTACATATTTTGTCTTTCTTCTTTATTTATATGTAAATATTTGCGGCCCATTATTAAGTTAATGGTGTAAAGGTTACACCAATCATGGGCCCAACCCATACTTGAATTTGGGCCCTTCTATTTTATATTTTCATTCATTAGTAATTTTAACCCAACGTTATTTTCCCCCGTTTTACACGTCCGTTTATTATATATATATTGGGCTTAGCCTTTTAAAGCCCAATTTAGCCATGCGAAAAGGGGAGGCTTAAAGCGTGATTACATACACAAAGAGGGGAAGGTGAGCGCATGAACTTGCAATATGACGTTGGAAATACAAAATAGAAACTGGTGTACTTGCATATATACTTTGGTCATAAAGCATAGGTGACAAGAATCAAAGCATGTGAACTTGTAGTTGAGATATGAATCTAAATTGGGTATCATTATTGGCACATAGTCATAACTACAACATGAACCTATACTTTTATTTAGGCGTAATGTCAAACATAAGCATGGCATAAATATTTCTAACATAAGCATGGCATAATGTCAAACATAAGCACGACATAATGTCAAACATAAGCATGGCATAAGTATAGTTAAATTTTGTTCACATAACCATGGCATAAATATTTCTAACATGAAATCATGATTCTTACTTTAGTCATGTAAACTTGCAGAAAGGGATTCTTGAATCTAACCTAGCTATGTACCACATGTGTCATCATATGATTCTTGTAAACAATATGGATTTCAATTATGCAAAATATCAATCATAGCCTAGTCATATCCATAAGTTTGCAAATAGGTCTTCTAGTACAAAAGCATGACTTAATACATGATGCCCAATTTTCAACATAATTTCATATGGATTATGATAACCCAAACCTATTCCAATTACTTCATAAAAATGACGTTTGTATAAAAATACACATTATGATGGCATAGTAGCAAAACCCCAAACTTGCATGAATTTAAATCAACTACATACATGTAGCTTCAACATGGATTACATAATTTGTGAAATATTCCAAACGTATACTTGCATAGAACTACCGCATGTAGTTCTTTATAATTGAATAACATAATTCAAGAATATCCAAACGTATACAATATTCCAACGCACAAAACATGAATTACTTTTATCGCCACAAATCAAGTATACATATCTACACAATCATTTGTTCATACCAAAGTAATACTCTACTTACAATGGTTGCGGCGAATTCTCTAATTTAGGAATAAGAAGATGCGGTTTAATTTGATTTGCTTGAATTGCTTTAGGCTTTAGAATCTTCCTCCTAATCCTCTCTCCAATTTGGTGGCTACTCCTAGTCGTTCCTCAGCAACATGGCGGCTTTGTTCTTATTTTTGAATGAATAGATTAGGGTTAGTCTAGGGTTGTTTATATAGAGGTTATGAACCGATTAGGGCCATTGATGTTGCTTGGATTGATCATAGCCATTCATCCTAAGGAGAGACCAATTAGAGCCTGCCACCTAGCCCTAATGACAAAGCAGACCACAGAAAATCGACCAACATAGAATAGGCCAGCCAGGTTAGACTGGGCTCGACCTGGTCTGGACCAGGTCGACAGCCCTGTCGACAGGCCTGTCGACCTGGTTAGACCAGGTCGACAGCCCAGTCGACCTGGGTGCGTCAGGTGGGCCATTTTCTGCTCTGGCCCATTGGGCCCCACTTCGGAATTTTTAATTGTTTTATTCTGTTTGAATTTTAAATTTAATTTCAAAACTTCCGAAGGCCATATCTTCTTCATACGGACTCCGTTTTTCGAAAACTCGGACTCTATTTCGCGTATTTTTCCGAGACGAACGCAATGGCGTATCCCGTTTCCCTTAGTTCTTTGATTCAAATTAATTATACTTTAATTTATGGATTTCACAGTTATAGAATTCGCGGGGTGTTACATATATCTTGCCAAACATATGATATATATATATATATATATTGCTTTAACTAATTCATTTTGACAAAAATGAATATTTTGACAAAATGTCTATTTTGGTTTAACTAGTATAAATTGACTAAAATAAATAATTGTTTTCAATAAATGTAAATTGATAAAAGTGAATATTTTGTTATTAACTAGTATAAATTGACAAAAGTGTTTATTTCATTTTAACTAATCAATTTGACAAAATGACTCTTCTTATTTCATATAAAATTACAATAAGGATGCAACTCTAAATTCTATTCTTTTTATTGTCCTCTAAATGACAATAAAAGGAAATATTCATTCTTACCATTTGTGCTACCACTAAAATGTAACTAAAATGTTGTTTTAAATCCTATCTTTTATTTATATCTGAAATTGTGAAAAGAAGGGTAACTCTTTATTTTGAAAGTAAAATGAAACTTTCAATCTATGTTTTGTTTGCATTAAAGAATGCAAATAAAAATACAACTTTTAAACGATGTTTTATTCATATCAAAAATGCAAATTTACAAATGTAACTAATATTTTGATGTTTGGTTTGCATATAGGATTGCAAACAGAAATGAAACTTTTATTTTAATGTTTTATTTGCAACAAGGAAAGCAAATAAATAAATAGACGAATGTAACCTTTATTTCTAGTTTGTTTGAAACAAGGAATACAATTTAAGAAACAAATACTATTTTTAGTGTTTATTTTTATTTGTGATTACAAATGAAAGAACAACTTTGTTTTTAATATATATATATGCGCATTTGTGAATGCAAATAAAAGAACAATTCTTAATTCAATGGGTATTTGCATTTGTGAATGCAAAGTAAATACAACTTCCATTTGTAAAGTTTATTTGCAGTAATTAATGCAAACCAAGGAACAAATTTCATTTTTAAATTTATTTCATTTCAAAGCATATTATATTTCAAAAATATATTTTATTCCAAAGTATATTCTATTTCAAAGTATATTTGCATTTGTGAATGCCAATAAAAGAATAGTTTTGTTTTCAAAGTACATTTTTAACAAATTCCATTAAATGTATAAAAATGTGTATATTTGTATTGGTGAATGTAGATAAAAAGATAGACTTTAGTTTCATTGAATATTTGCATTGATAAATGCAAATAAAAGAATAAACCTTAATTTCAATGCATATTTGCATTGATAAATGCAAATAAAGAAATAAACTTTATTTTCAATATACGTATTTGCATCGGTGAGTGCAAATGAAAGAATAATTTGTTTCAATATCTATTTGCATTGGTAAATGCAAATAAAAGAACAATTTCTATTTTCTATATATATTTGCTTTGCTGAATGTAAATAAAAGAATAAATTTTGTATTAAAGTTATTAGCATCAGTGAATTCAAATAAAATAATGAATTATATTTTAAAATATATTTGATAACAAAAATGTAACTTCTGAAAATAATTTCTTATTTACATATAAAATGTAAACAAAATTGTGATTTCCAAAATATGATTTTTTTTTTATTTACATAAAAATGTAAACAAAAAGGTGGTTTCCAAATATAACCTTTGATTTATAAATATAATGTAAACAAAGTTTTATTTTACTAATATGTTTGTAATATCAACAATAAAATTTAGTATTTTATTGTTAATCCAATTCTAGAACATCTTACGTTTAATGTGACAGTAAAAAGAAGAATTTTATTGTAATCCCTAAAGCTTGTTCTAAATGTAAACAAATAAAAATAGGATTTTATTCGCTAGCTAAATTCTGTCGAAATGGAACAAATGAAAATATGTTCTATTTGTTGTTCATATTCTATGGTAGATAAACAAATAAAAATAATATTTTATTTGTCGTTCAAATTTTATTACAAAGTAAACAAATAAAAATAAGGTTTTATTTGTTGTTCATTTTCTGTTGCAAAGTAAACAAATAAACAAAAATAAGGTTTTTATTTGTCTTTCAACTTCTATTGTTATATAAACAAATAAAAATAAGTTTTTATTTGTTGATCAAATTCTATTGTTCATCTCAGAATAATAAAAATAATATTTCAATATTTTAAAATAAATTAGAATAAATAGATCTAAATAAAATATGATTTAAATCTAAATTTAGATTTATATTTCTAATCGCAAATAAAATTCAACCATATATGAGATTTCAATGCGGACCTAGCATAACATGACCAACAAACATACCACAAGCAATCACCAACAATTCATCAATCACAGAACATTTCAGATCTGAATTTACCTCATTATACAATTATTTTTAATGCAAGACAAACAATTTATAATTAATTAAATAATAAAATTCAGAATTCTCACATCGATATGGCTGAAAATTCAGCTGTCTCGGATTCAGCTTCGGTCTGCTCCATTGCGAAGATCTCTGAAAGACAAGTCCAACACAACTTACGGTTCGTAAATCGGCCCTCGTATGAAAGAGATATTGAATTTTAAAGATTGCACAAATTAAATATTTAAATAAATAAATAATATTATAATAATTAACCTATCTTCCTCCTTTCCCTGTTACGACCGAACCCAACTTCATCACCTCCGAACCCCACGTCGCACCCCCCTTTGGCCACCCAGGCGCCGATCGAACACCGCCACTCCAAAGCCCTGTCCGCCGCACGCCATCGCCGAGCCCCTAGGCGAACTCGGTGGGCCCCAGCGCCACCAAATCGCCTCCAACCGCGCTGCCTTTGTGGCCAGAATTCGGCCAATCCGTGGCTTGGTTTCAGAACTTGACCGTATGGATTTATAGCTCTCGGAAATCTCTTCGAATTGATATATAGTTTGTAGATTTTCATTGAACGGATTGAGAGAAATTGATGTTTGAAAATCAGAGCTTTCTGGCCATCGAAAGGAATAGGCGGCGGCGGGCCATTAGGGTTAGGGTTTCTTTTTATTTTTTTATTATTAAAATCATTGAAAAACGTGTTATAAAGGTGGATTTCTGGACTGTCTCAGAATTGGGCTTGCTTACTGTCGATCTTAATGTTTTAAGGCCTTCTGAACGCAATGGGACAGGTCTCGGGGTCCAGTTCTGAAATCTGTAGAATATTTATTTAAAATTCCATTAAAAATTAATTAATTAAATATTGACCGTACATTTAAATATGCCGGGGCCACATACGACTCCAAAAAAAATATTTTTAGCTTTCTTATGACGATACGGTTCTAACAAGACTAATTTCGTCGAATTCTGAGTCTGTTTGAAAAATGGCTATTTTCAAGTCGTTTAAATTTAACTAAAATAGTAAAAACACATTTTCTTTTGCCACCCTCACATATTAATTCGAAAAATTCTAAAAATTGAAACCTAGCTATATTTTGACATTCCGGTTCCAACAAAAGTGGTTTCATCGAAAACGGAGGTCGTTTGAAAAATGACTATTTTCAAGGCCAATATATTTAATATTAAAGATACATTTTTACACAAAAAAATTCCGAAACTCAAAATATATAAGTGTTTACACTTTTTAAAAGCAGAAACATTATTCCAGACTCAATGGAAGTGGTTTCGAGTCCAATTCCTTCATATGTGAAAAGTAGCCCTTCGGGCCATATATATTATATATATATAAATTCTACAGCGACCTTTTAAAATATTGAATTGGCCATAACTTCTGATTCCCGCTATGAAATTTCAATTTTTCAGATTCTTTAGAAAGATATGATTAAGCAGATTTAAATATTTCTAGTTTCACTCAATTTTGATTTATTTTGAATCCTGTACATCCAGTTAAAGTTCAAAATCAAATTTTAAAACTACCGCGCCATTTCTAACTCCATTTATATTTAAATTAAATTTATTCGTTCTAACTTCGATTAAAATAAATTCTAGCCATTATTATTTATATAAATTATATTATATCCTAAAAATTCATTAAAATTTTCTAAAATAAAAATTTTAAATTGGTTTAGAATTTGCAGGTTGTTACATATCGTCACTTATTCGAGAGTGTTGGGATGCATCGTTTCATCATTGAGGATTTCGAAGATGAAATCCTTTAAGGAGGGAAGAATGTAATGACCTTCATTTTAACGATTGAATGTTTAAATATTTTATTTAAGTATCGATCATTAATTATTCGATTGATCGTTGTAAAATGAGATTTTTTTTACAAACGATAGAATCGGGACTTAGGACCAGTTCCATTGAGTTCGGATTGTTCTTTACATGAAGTATAAGTATATTGATTGTTATATTTCGAGCTCAGATCAATTGGTGGTCAAAAAGATCTCAAAATATGTGTAAATCGTCGCCCTGGGGTGTAGTCTCGGAATATTACAAAAACTATACCATTGAAATCATATCGTTGAGGTGATACACGCTGTCAAGTTTCACAACAATTGGACTTATCCTTCGATCATGAAAAAATAAAATGCACATTTGATTTCAATTCAAAACGTAACAAGGTTGAGTTTTATAATTGGGTTGGCCATCCAAAAATCTCACACATGATTGGCTGGGGTACCATTCACTCTCCTTCCCTTCTTGGCAACGTCTATTAGAACCCTGATAATTACTCTTCACACCCTATTCAGGATATTAAATTAATAATTCCAAGTTTCCACTGAATAAATTAAGTATGTATTTTGTTAAATGTAACAAATAATCTTACTTTTTGTTCACTATGACATTCATCGAAATCGACAGACATTTCGAGGTCGATATCAACTGATCTAATCAACCTTGTCCTCGAATGCAACTTAGCAAAATCGTTGACTAACTTCAATCAAGATGAAAAGACAGATCGAAAACCATTGTGATGTCGCTGCTTATATTTTTATTTCATACATTTATTTTCATGTTGTTCGCCTCTTTTTCATTGCGGATAGTAGATTGTTAAGTTGCTAGGGTTTTCATAGTGAAAAGAAAAACAGTAAAATGAAGTAAAAAAAGAAAGAAAAAATAGATATTGAAAAAATAAGGGTAATTTGGGAATAAATAGGGTGGGAAAAGGAAAATCTGGGGTTAAGATTGTTTTTTAAAACTAGCGGGGTAGGAAGAGCAAATTTCGGGGTGCCAATATATCCAGCCCTCCTTCTTTTGTTGTTCCATCGTTCTATCCATGGTCGTTCTTTTTTACACTTTGAAAATTCCTACCGTTCAAACTACTTGATAATATATCATGGTACGTGGCTCAATGTACTCCTGGCGAGCAGAAGAACCTCCCACACGAGTCACGCGATGATGGCTAACGCCTTGAGCAAGCAACTAGTGTTTTAGTTTTCTGGGGTTTGAGGTGATGATAGGCATAGCGATGCCCGACGTTGGCTTTAGGGGATTAAAGTATTTCGAAGGTGAATTTTTGGGTTGGTCCCGTCCAACCATGGTAATCGCGACTGGGCTTGTTTGGACATTGTTCCAGGCGGCGCGATTCAAGACAGAAAGCTGGAGTTCACGTTTTGGTTATGAGTAAGTCGGGATTCAAATAGTGGATGCAATGGCAGAGTCGGAACTCAATTCTGTTGAGAGGATCTCTGGATCACCCAAAACCAATGCACGAATGATACTTAGGTATGTACAGGTTTGAGGGAGAAGATGATTAAGGAGGGTAAGTGATTATTTTAAACTAATTAATTTGTTAATTAGATTGTGTAGTTGCTTATTTTCCCGTAAATTCATATATCATTTAACTTTTGTGTACGAGGTTGTATTTGAACGTCGTTTCTTCGATTGGAGTCGTATTGGTAAGCTCTACGTTTTAGAGTTGATTCGGACTGATTTAGCTAAGATGAGTGATATTGTCTCTCACTGAACTGTATTTGAACTTGACATTTTAAATCGATTCATAATTATAGAACATAATATTTAAGATAGTTGAATTAGTAAATAATAAATAAAAAGATTAAAAAGTGATTTAAGTAGATTTAACCTAGTTAACACGTTTTTATCTATTTACGTGCTATTACATGTTATTTACCAATTTACGCGCTATTTTGACCACACTAGCTTATTTGGATACTTATTTCACTTTGATTGTTATATGTTGGTTCTATTTGATTTTTAATTGCTATTATGAATGTTTATATGATTGTATAAGAATTTGTATGATAATTGGTTGCATGATTGAATTGTTTGCTTAGCTTAGCTTAAAACGTCGTTCATAGGAGATCTAGTATTAGGAAATCTCGCTCGTTAGAGTTTGGTATGATTATTGATTAAATGCACATGTTGATGTATATTTATTAAACGCATAGGGATGATAGACTCAAACAAATGAGATAAATTTTCGAAATAGCTTCAAAGTGCATGGTTGGATTCGACAATGGAGCAACGTTAGAGCTTGACGACAAATTTGGAGACGGAGCGACACTGGAGTCTGATGGCCGATCTGAAGACGAAGGAAAGATGTAGCAACGAGCTGGATTTCACGATGAATGTCGAATGTTTTCCCTAGATGCATGTTTAACCTATTTTGTTTAAATAAATGATCCTATTAGTCGTTATCGATTATTACAAAGTGGTCGATATCTATTTCTATTGTTATTGGCCTCTCTGGCTAAATTGACATCTATAATGATATGATTTCAAGAAGCAGGACAAGATGGTATGTTCGATGGTGATGTTGACATGATGGCTTCTTGGTCAGTTACTTTGGTGTGGAGTAAGGATGTGGTGTTTCTATGTAGTGATTCATCATTCGACAACATTGATTCTATGATGGAGACAAGACTACTACGATAGATAGTTTTCTCCAAGATACAAAGAAGATGACACTAAGTCATATTAAGGTGATTGTCGGAGAGAGATGTATGTGCGACACAGGATGATATACTACGGCATATAATGACCATTAAGAATAGTTTCCAGTTCGTGATGACTTCAGACGGGAGTCTTATGGATAGTTAATGAAATGGATTCTACTATGGAGAATGTGTGCAAAGGGGTTATTGGTATTTGAGACTTGGTTACACCTTTGAGAGAGTGGCATAAGAATGGATTAGAGTCAGTCGACGTTTTAAACATGATATGCCAGGACCCTAGAGTCAGTCGACATTTTATATATGGGTAGGGTTATCACCTACAGTCAGTGATGTTATGACGGTTCGATAGTCTTGTAGAGTTTGTCAACATTTTAATTTACTAGTGACTTGATGGATTGGGAAGCCATAGTATCGATTATCATATGATTTATGCACTGAGTGAGTGTGTGTGAGGATGATTGATGGATGCTACGGCGGTTTACTTATTTATCGCCATTTAGTATTTAGGCATCTATCACATCTTCTATACTTGATGTTTATCATAATGTAGCACATATCGACTGTTATGTGCTAACTCTGTGGTTGTAGGGGCAGGACAGGTATGATTCCCCATACCCACCATATCGTATATACTACTACAAATTTTACAGGATGTTGATATTTGTTATCGCTCACACCAGACTGTTAATTGACCCAATTTTATTTCTCTTTTATTACCATAGTTGTTCATCGACGGTGTTGATGAGAAGACCAGGCGACATGTATATGTATTACTTAGAGTTATGCAAATGGATTAGCAGAAGGCGACGTCTTATATATTCTTACTTGTATCCTTATTGTTTATTCCGTTGTATGACACTATGGAGCCTTGACAGTGTTATCTATTTCTTTTAGAAGTAGTTTATCGTTTTAAGTTTATTTATCACTTGTATAAGGTCAATTATTGTTCTGTATATCTGTATAAGTCCACGTACTCTGATTTTGTGGTTTACATAGATATTGTCGTCTCTTATGTTTTATATCTAAGGTTGTTATAATTATATGTTATCTAATGCGTTGTGAGATATACGAAAGGTTTTGTGATTGTGTTTATGTTATGTTCTATTCTTTCTCTTCTATTTTCTTCTTTTCTTACCCTTTTCTCTTCTTCTCTATTATTTTTGTCTCTTGAAGATTGATTTGCGTCGATTAGGTGCTTGTACATTGCGATCGGGTGTAGTTCATAACAACTTTTTTGTCCAAGTCTGAGCTTTATTCTCCTAAAACTAATTACAGCTGCTACATCTTATTTCATATCTCGACTTTACCATGGCCTTGCCCTTCACCTTCCTCTTCTATGTTGTCCAAGTTCGAGCTTCGCTGCCTCGACTTTACTGTTTCGTTCATCTATCACCTGCCTCCTACTTGATGTGTATCATCTGCTTATTTGGACATGTTTATTGATTTTTTTAAAAGTTTTCTACAGTTGTTTGAATCAATATTTACTTAAATTTGCACTTGTTGAAATTTTAAATTTGCATGTTTTGTACCTGAATTATACGCACACGGTTGGTAATTTAAACATGTCATGTAAATGAGTTTGTAGATTAAAAATGCAATTTAAATTTACTTTGTATATTTAAATCTATGATTTTGTTTTAAAATTTTGAATTCAACAGTAATTCACTTGTTTTTTTCATGTCGTAGTCTCTTAAGATGTCAAATACATCGTTAAGTTGTAGTAGTAAGTCCATTCCATGTACATCAGCGACTAATGCTAATGTCAATAATAATGTAAGTGTTTTTCAAGAAAGCCAAAACCCGGATAGTAGTTTGTAACAAAGTCAAAAGAATTCAACGAATTTGGATAAAAATGCACTCGTAAACTCGAAAGTCTTAAATCTAAAGTATGGAAAGATTTTGATAGACAAGAGTAATATAAGACGGTAGAAGCAGTATTAAGGCCAAATATAAACATTAAACTGGAATATTCAATGGATCTGCTTCAATGGGAACAACTCATTTGAAAAACCATATAAAATATTATTCGAAAAATAGCACTAGTAAGAGGATATTGGGACAACAACTTTTGATTACCAAACATCCACCCAATAAGCCTTTCAATTTATCAAGTTGGAAACTTGATCTAATGAACTCAAATGTGTTTTGCTCGTATGGTTGCTAAACATGACTATCCGTCTAATATGACCAAGCATGTTTATTTTCAAGAATATGTGAGAAGCATCAATTCAACGGTTAAAATGCTTTCTAGAAATACAATAAGATGTGGTATTTTAAAACTTTTTGTATATATAAGGTGTGAAAAACAAGAGATATTTGGTCGATTATCATCTCATGTAAGTCTTGCTACGGATTTATGACATCATAACATCAAAATATTGGTTATTGTTGCATCACACAACGATTACAATAGAAACCTTGCCTATCATGAATTGCCTCCTCACACCTGATTGACCCTTAGTGTTGCTATGAAGTTACATGAATTGCCTCCTCACACCGGATTGGCCCTTAGTGCTGCTATGAAGTTAAATGTTTGCATTAGAACAAAGGTTTACTACTCAAATAAGTTGCACTTTTTAAGTTAAAACGAAAGATGAAGCACTCTTGACTCTTAATTTACGCCACATGGTAAAAAAATGATATATTTGTAATTTATTATTGTGTAATATTTTAATTCATGTGTTATTTGTATTTTTTGGTACTGGTTATAATTTAAAACATGACTGTTGTGTTTGAATGATTGATGTTTGCATGGAATTTGTGTAATTGATGTATGTACAAAATTTGTGATTGATAGCTTGTTTGCTAATTCAAGTTAAATGTATTTAACAATTTTAAATATTCGTGTTGTTAGATTTTATTGTTGATTTTTTCAAATTTTAGAATAAAAATGAAAAAAATACATTTTTGTTATTTAATTTTCGGATACCCCTAAATTTGACGTGCATTTTTGTGACGACCCGAACTTCCCCGTGAAGGAAAGCCCAGATTGACTTGAGAACACGACAAATCAGAACATAGACAGAAGAACATTTCATTGCTTATTACAACAATTCCATCAGAATATAAGAATATACAGAGTATGAATAAATATTACACATTTGATAATTATCAGAGATTTAAATACATTACTGCAGTGAAGAAATAATATAAAACATAACTGAAAGAAATACACGGATACAGAGCTTTCCGAATATCACTTCAGCTATAAACCAGGATCCTGTGAATATAATATCTGCAAAAAACCAACTACTAGCTGCCTGCGTAGAATATAAGGACACACAAAGTTTAAGTTAAAACAATAAACTTTAGGTTAGTCATGTGACTGGTGTGAGAACTAAAACAGTTATTAATCTTTATTTTAAAGTTAGGTAAATCAAGGGACCACGCTGTATAACACGGAACGGGTTTACTCCCAAGAATACCAGTGCATAAAACAAACAGCGCAATGCTAAATAAAGAACAACGAAGCTATTATAAGACCCAGGTCCCATCACACAATGCAACGCAAGCCGGAGGATAGGGTTTTACCTTATAATAGCCAAATAATGCTTGATACGCGAAATTTAATCTTTTACTATTACTATAAGTGAAGAAAACACTTCAAATATAAATGTATCTGTAATGACCCGCATTTTCAGCGATGTAATAATTAATTAATTTAATTATTTAAAAGGTGATTAGAAGGATTTCATGGTCGTTGAATTAAATAATGGTGAATATTTAATTAAAATGATAAATTAAATAATATATTTAATTCTGAAATAATCAGAATTGGCTGAAATGGCGATATGGTGTGAACTGGATCATCTGTGATATTTAAATTAGTTTAGAAATTTGAATTTGAATAACGAATATATTATTTGAACGAGAGTTTGAATGTATAATTATATTATAATTAAAATCGAGCTTGAAATGGCGCTGTAGTTCGTAATTTGGCGATTTGAACTTCAACTGAATGTACAAGATTCGTTTTAAGCCGGATTTCTGTGAAACAAGAAACGTGTGGAGCTGGTGGAGTATATCTTTCTAGCGGAAGAGAAAAATCTGGATTTCATCGGGTAGATTTTGATTTATGTCCAAATCAAATTTTAGAAAAGTAGCTATGGAATTCCTTTATAATTTATAAAGGAATTATTTATATTTTAAAAAGGAATTTCAATATAAATCGAATATCGGGTTGACCCAGATTTGAAATATCGAGTTAGAAATTCATATAGGAATATCCTAGAGCTGTATGGTATTCCACTGTGAATATATGCGATAATATTTATTTATAAATATTTAATTTAATTATATTTAAATATATTTATATATTTAAATGGGTTATTTAGGACTTTAAAAATAGCCACTTTTGCAAACGAAGTCAGAATTCGACGAAACTAATTTTGTTGGATCCACAATTTCAAATAGTTGTTAGATTTCCAGTTTCGTGATTTTTAGAGTCACTGTGTGGCCGTACGGATTTTTAGAGTGAAAAACAATTGATAGTCTGATAGTTAAGAATACGCTGTGTGAGCATACGGAGTCGGAATTCGACGAAACCAGTTTCGTTTGGACCGTAATGTCGAACTCTACCAACATGTCTAGTTTCGTGATTTTTGGGTATCATGTGTGACCACACAGATTTTTAGAAGTCAGAAACAAATAATTGAAAATAAAAGAAAAATATCTCAAAGCCTTCTAAGGCCTAGAAAGATCCACCCAACCATCTTTTACAACCACACAAAATATATAATCACCCTGTACAATGTCATCAACTCTCTAACCTAATTCATTTCCACCGTAAACATTTTCACTTCCAAGAAAATGATTTCAATCTTCCAATAATTCCAGAAAATCCAACTAAATTCCTATAATCAGCAAATGAATATCTTTGAGTTCGTTTAGCGTTGCTCATCATTTTCCCATCCATTTTCCTGAGTTTGAACCTTTTAGTGTCGAGGGAAAATAAACCCAACGGGTATTAGGGTTAAGCTAACATGAAGATTGAAGCCTCGATTTGTGAAACAGATGCCGTATTTGAGTCTCTGAGATCGAGTAGCAGCTGTTTGCAAATTATGGGATTTTACTAAAATCAAAAGTGTCGCACCTTTTTCTACTATGCGGAAGTTGTACAATGACGCAATACCTATTTCGAGCTCGAGCGTATAGGGCTCACGAGGAGGAGGACTCGACGGAGAGATGAATGGTGGTGTCGGATTTGTATACCGTGAAGTATTGGACGAGTTGAGGGTGGAGGAAAACGATCGAAATGGAGATTGAAGAGGAGAAGGTCACGGCAAGTTCAAGGGAGAAGGGTTATAACGGGTTGGATTTCAGAAGGGGTATTGGGCCTGGAAATGAAGGTGAAAGCCCAGATATTTAATAAACTTATGTTTTAATTTAATTTAAATACACTTATAACTTGTAATGACGATATCTTGGTCATACGATATCAGATTGACAAACCGTAAGTTGCGTTGGGATCGTATGGGCGAGAGCTTCATAATGAAGTTGACTGGAAGTGGATTGGGGCTCGTCTGAATTATGGCAAAATAAATTGTTTGGTTCAAATCAAACAAACAGTTTATCGTTCTTTAATGATGAACTGCCAAAGTGAGTAAATCTCACTAAATCTGAATAGTTTATATTTTCATGTTGTATTTTTAGAACTGTTAAAAATTGTCTGATTGACTGTGTGTTGACTGTTTTGATTGAACTGCTAGTCAATTAGTGGAAATTATACATATATATATCTAAACCGTTAAATCAATATTGAACTGAAAGTGATGTTGATTTTTATGTGTAACATCCGTGGATGCAGGGAAACTAGTTGCAGGGACCCAACTTGGTTCCTCAACATTTATTTTACTGTTATTCATATATTGTGATATATGATGGGATATATAATCTGTTGATAATTTTATATGTTTGAATGATTCTGACCATTGTTATATGGTACGTTAAATACCATAAGAAATACTGGGATGTAAAAAGGGAATTTTCAAAGTGGTTATTGAAAATAAAATATTTATAAAATCAAAGGATTTTATAAAAAGGGATATTCATTTATAAAATGAATTAGAAATTATTAAAGAGAAAATATTTATAAAATCAAAGGATTTTATAAAGAGAAATATTTATTGGGATAATAAATAAGGTTATATAAGAAACAGTTATTGGAATAATAAATAAGATATCATAAGGATATTTAATGGAGAATAAATAGGATAATCAAAAGGGACTTTTATAAAACAAATAGAGTAATAAAGAGATATTTGTAAAATAAATATAAAGGAAGATATTTGTAAAACAAATGTAAAAGGATTATTTACTTAGGAAGTAAATAGAAATAAAATGGAATATTTATTCGAGAAATAAATAGAAATGAAAGGGATATATTTACTTAGAAAATAAATAGAATTCAAGAAAGGAAATATTTGTTAAACAAATTGAAAAGGGAGATATTTGTAAAACACTTACAAATAGAATTGAAAAAGAATTTATTTATTTAGAAAATAAATAAAAATAAAAAGGAAATGTTTATATGAAATAAATATAGACAAATAGAAGGATAAATGGAATATTTATTTGGGAAATAAAATAGAAAAAAATAAAGGAATATTTATTTGATAAATAAATAGGATTGTAATGGGATATTTATTTGAAAAATAAATAGAAGTATAAAAGAATTATTTATTTATGAAATAAATAGAGTTATAAAAGGAATTTTAAATAAGACTTAAGTGGTAGAACCGTAGTGGATTATATAAAGGAGTTAAGTGAAAAGAGGTAATCGATTAGAGTAAATGAAACAGAGTTAATCGATAGAGTTAAATCGAACTAAAGTTATTCAAATGGAGTTAATCGAATTTAGTTTATTCGAATAGAGTCGAAATGAGTTAATTGAATTTAGTTATTCGAAGAAGGGAATCGAATCAGAAATATTCGAAGTGAGATAATCGAATAGTAGATACTCGAAGTGAGATAATCGAATAGTAGATATTCATAGTGAGATAATCGAATCAGAGATATTCGAAGTGAGATAATCGAATCAGAGATATTCGAAGTGAGTTGATCGAATCTAGTTATTCGACATCAGTTAAATCGAATAAGATTTATTCGAAGAAAGAGATTATCGAATATAAGTATTTGAAAGTAAGCAAATCGAATATAAGTTATTCGAATAAGTTATTCGAATAAGAGTTAATCCAGTAAGAGTTATTAGGTTGGAGTTATTCAAATAAGAGTTATAGATTAGAGTTGGTCGAATAAGGAGTAGTCGAATATTAGTTATTCGAATAAAGTTAAAAAGAGTTATCGAATTAGTTATTCGAAAGGAGTAATCGAATATAGTTTATTCGAATAGAGTTAAAGGAGTAAGTAGAATATGGTTTATTCGAATAGAGTTAAAGGACCTATGGAATATAGTTTATTCAAATAGAATTAATGGGGTAAATCGGATATAGTTTATTCGAATAGAGTTAAAGGAGTTATCGAATATAGTTTATTCGAAAAGAGTTAAGTGAAATGAGTTAATTGATTAGAGTAAATCAAACAGAGTTAGTCAGACAGCGTTAATCAATAGAGTTAAATCGAATAGGTGTAAATAAATTTGTTGTCGTTATATTATTCGAGTTAGGAAATAAAAGTCACATTAAAGATAATGTATTTCGGATGCAGGAGATTATAATACCATCGTTATAATCACGTAAACTTGTAAAAGAAGGGGTACGTAAATAGAATTCGAGGGTTCGTAAGGAAGTGTTAAAGGGTTAAAAGATGAACTTACCCTATTTCGAGATTGGAAATGTTGTTCGGTTAAGGTCTGAGAGGTAGTTATACCTCAACTTGATTGACTTTGTTTTTATTTAGAAATGGTTAAGGTTCGAGAGTGAAAGTGGTTAAGTGATTTAGTAAAATAAGTATAGTGGTTTGAGTTGTCATCGCGGTGTTGATTTAAACATCTGTTTAAATCCAAGTAAAGAAGATTTGGAAATGTTTTCCAAATAGAATCAGAAACGTAATCAAATATTGAAATAGGAAATATGAGTATATATATATATATATATATGATTGATGATTGATTGATAGAATTTCCATCTGGAAATAATATAGTTGTTTGCACACGTGTTTTTCTTCGATAGTTAACTCACCAACTATTGAAGTTTTTGACCATTTTAACTATGTTAATATGGAGAGACCGGATGGATTATTATCCAAAGAACCACTATGTATTGGCATAAACGTTGCGAATCATATATGCCAAAGATAATTGAAGATGGAGTAAAGTGCAAGGGTTATTGTATAAGTCTTAGATAATAGTGCCTAAGATGGATGTACTGAATAGTGCCTTCGGTTCATCCTGTTCCCGGATGACTTGTATGGATGAATGTCTGACAGAGTATGTAATAACCCCGAATTCTGAACCAGTTTAAAAATTTTATTTTGGCAATTTTAACGAATTTTGAATATTTAAAATGAATTATTTTAAATAGAATGGACGAGAAACTTATTTTGAATATAATTCGAACGTATATATCTATATACGTCGTCGTTAGAATATAAATAATTATATATAATTATAAAAGGAATTGAAAATGGCGCGGTAGTTCGATAATTCGATTTCAAACTTCAATTGAATGTACCGGGTACAAAACAATCCGGATTTTAGTGAAACCAAAAATATTAGAATCTATTCGTGAATATCTTTCCAACGAATCTGAAAAATCGAAATTTCATAGCGGGAATCAAAAGTTATGCTCAGTTGAAAATTCAGAATAGTCGCTATGTAAATTATACATGGCCCAAAAAGTCAAATTTTGCATATGAATAGATTTGGACTCGAAACCACTTCCATTGAGTTCAAAATGCCGTTTAGAACTCCAAAAAGTATAAGCTTCGATATATTCCGATATCCGGAATAGTGGCAATTGACAGGAGCTTTACGGTTAGCAAAACATAGCCCTTAAAAAGTGAAATTTTGCATACGAGCTCAGAATTCGACGAGATAAATTTTTATGGATTCACAATGACAAATCATTGTTAAGTTCCAAATGGCGCGTCGAACGGAGTTGGTATGAGGCCGTGCGAGCTAAAATAGTTCAGGGTAAAACGAACAGTCATTTTACAAAGGAACATTATTGATACAACCTCAGAATTCGATTTCGTTTTTTTTATTGATTCGTATCGTCTAATAATGGTTACATCCAAGAGGGCTTGATTTTTTGAGTTAGCATGTGATCGTGCGAGAAGAAAAGGTGCGCCAAAATCGCATTTTTAGAGCTTATCTGAGCATTTTCGTGATTTTTTTTGAACAGTCAAACGAACTCGGAATTCGACGAAACTTGTTTCGTTGGACTCGTCTTCACGTCTACAATCTCGTGTCCGAAATCAGCGGCCATCGGAGATCGCTAGCGTTCAGGCGATACGCGAGAAACTAGCATATAAACACTTTTACTTCTTTTTCTTCCTCACTTTCTTCCTCTTCCTCTTTCTTCACAAAAACTCAAAAATGGAGTCTCACCCCCACCACCGCTGCCCTCCTCCACCAGCGCCACCACCGGCCTCCGGCGAGCCGCCGCACCCCCTCCTCCTCCTCTTCCTCCTCTCTCTCCTCTCTCCATTTGCAAACCCTAAGCCCCAAATCACCACCACCCGCCTCTGTGGACCCCACCACCGCCCCTCAGCCCCTCCCCCACGTCAGTCAGGCCGGCGCCCCCCCTCAGCACCACCCAACTCCGGCCGTGGGCCCCCTCGGTCACCAAAAACCCATTTTACACTAATCGCCCGTTTTGCAAATAACACCCTGTTCTTATTTCGCAAATAACTCCCAAACCGTGCGTTTCTGGCCAAAGTCCCTCTAGACTAAAGTTGTAGAGCACGTAATTCTCTTCGATTTAGCTATATGGAAGTCATGTTTTGGAGTTTGGAGCTGCTCGGAAAACGCGTTCGAAGTCTGCTGTTCAAAAGCTGAAAAATTCGTGTACTTTCGCGAATTCTGGCGAATTGGAGCATTTTTGGCAAAAAGACCCTTAGGCGAAAGTTGTCCGGAATGGCGTGTTTAAGCTAGGAAAAAGATGATGTGAAGATTGAAGCTCGTTTGCAAATTCAGGAACCCGAACAGTGAATCCGGGCGTTAGAAAAAAGTGAGTTTTCTCCATTTTAAAGCTTCTACATTTTTTGACAGATGAAATAAATAAAAATATGATCTTTATATTATAGAGAGGATAAAAATCCAATTTTTAACTTATAGAAGATATAAAGATAAGATTTTTATATAATGTAGATAATAAAATTGTGATTTTTATACATGTAGTGGCTACGGGCAACGAAAGTGACAAAAGGCGAGAACGACAAGATTTTCTACAAAAGAAGAGTCGAGATGATTGGATTAGCTAGTTGGTGAGAACTTCTCACTCAAAATTTCTTTTTCTAGTTATATATATATACACTAGGATGCAGACGGTGCTTAGTAGTACCCGACACAATCGTCCATAGACCATGGACTTGTTTGTTTGGTTGTGTAGTTGGTTAGGTTATTTGGTTTGAATTGAGTTGTTTGGTGAAATGGAATGGATTTGATTGATGTGTGAATGGCGTGGGCCTTCACTAGACCGGGGATAAGGCTAGGCCTTGTCCCGTTTCTAGTATCGTGCCGTTATGCCGCCGAAATTTTCTAAAATATGTTAGAAAAATAAAAATATCATTTTTATTTTTTAAATGAACTGAATAAAAATTCATGTGTTAAAATAAAATATTTTATCGTTAAAAATATAATTTTTAACGTGAATGTGAATAAATAAATATTCATTTACAAACCGGACGGTTTGTTTCTGTACACCTATTTGAAGGACACTGATTGGGACGATAAATTTTACACGTCGCCCAACTGCACAAATAAAATCTGTGTTTGACTGTTTGAAACCCCACATGGGTATTGGGATAAAATACGGCATACACTAATCCCAATAATTAGTTGTATGTCGATCGATTGATTGACAGGCTGTTATAAGCGTTAGATATCTATATTTGATGCTTATACAGTGTAGTGCACTTTGGATGATGGTTGATTATTTATCGTGGCTATTATATACATGTGTTGTATGGAATCCATATAATTAACTTTATATGGTAATTGATTGGGCCTCATTCCAATTTAGAAGATAAAGAATATTATAAAATAAAGGTTCATGTGTTGACAATACTCATCCGTTGAGATTAGTCATGTGTTGAACGAAATATTTTGATAATAAAATTTACATCTTTATCCTTATAAAATAAAGGTTCATGTGTTGACAGTACTCATCCATTGAGATTAGTCATGTGTTGAACGAAATATTTTAATAATAAAATTTACATCTTTATCATATATAAGATCAGAAACTAATTGGAAAATAGATAAGATGAGTGGTCTCCTGGATATTGATCTGATGTTGGTTTCGGCCTTCGGGGTTAATATTTAGGGAATCGTTCTCTTACTAATTTACGATTGGAGTCTGACTTGAAATCAAACAATAGATACCATAATTTTTATAAAATATATTAAATAACAAAAATAGTCACATGTGGACAGTACTCATTCGTTGAGATTAGTCGTGTGTGGACAAAAATATAGAGTCATGTATTGAAAGAAATATAGATTCATTTGTTGAAAGAATAACGAAGTAGTTGAAATATATAAAGCCGTGTTGATTAGAGATGCGCTATTTTGACGCGAACGATATTTATATCGATTATATTCGTTTTTGAATTTTATTGAGTAGAAAACGAATTTGAATTGAAACGAATTCGAATCGAATTAAAAATCGATTTGAATTGAAATCAAATAGAAATGAAAATAAAAAGGATTTATAATAGAAAATTAAATTTTGATTTGAATTTGAAATAAGGTTGAAATTGTTTTTTTGAAACGAATTTAAAACTATTTATAAAATTCGTTTTAAATAGAAATCGATGAAATAAATATTATATATATAATATAATGGCCTGAATAGAACGCGCCGCGCCGCCGCAGTTCACGAATTTCAACCATTAACTTCGAACGGACATTACGGGAGATCCGATCGTCGGATTCTCCTAAACCCGGAACCATTGGGTTCGTATCGAAAAGAGCTTTCTAACGAATATTAGAAATTTGAAATCTAACAGTTGGATTTGGAGATACGTCCAAATCAAATTTGAAAAAGGTCGCTGTAAGTGCAGTTCGATGGCCGTTGATGGAAATCGACTGTACGGGCCTTGATAAAATTATTAAAAATATTAATAATTTGTATAAAATCATAAGAAATGATTTGGGAAAAATTGGGATGAAAATCTCCACATTGGAAAAGATAAAAATAGATTTTTATCGAAATGAACTAGTTTTGAACTAAAATTAAAACCCATTTATTTTTAAATAAATAAATTGGATTTGAAATGGGTTTTAAATAACCAGAATTTCTAATATACATATATATATATATATATATATATATATATATATATATATATATATAATTGGAATTGAAATAGAATTGATTTATGGGTTTGTCGTGAACGGTGTTTTAAATAACATTTGTTCTTTAACCAGATAATAAATAAAATGTGATTTGGGTTTGTCGTGAACTGTGTTTTAAATAACACTAGTTCTTTAACCCAGTAAAAGGAGTTTAACGAATCTGCAATTAGATTGAAATGTGAATTTATAATCTAAATTATCAAATTTAGAAAGTAAGCGAGGATGGAGTATCACCAGTTTTTGCTCCAAAGCGATAGTTAAATCTTTAATTAGATTTGAATGTGAAATGGTAATTAATTTTACCGATAACACCGTGATGTTAGATATGGAGTATTACCAGTTTTGCTTCATGGGATGAATAGGTTGGGATTGGGAAATAAAATAAATAATTACTTCGGTGTGGTTCGCTAATCTCGACTAGTTTGGAAAACCATAATTTGGTTTGAAATGACATCCAAAGGAAGATTAAAGGATAAATTTTAAAGAATTTATCTTGGATAAAATTAATGGGAACCTTTCCCTAAGAATTGAAATTTAGAAACTAGATGAAGGTTTGTTAAGAAGAATGGTTTCCTGGGCATTGATCTGAGGTTGGTTTCGGCCTTCGGGGTTAATATTTGGGGAATTGCTCGCTTACTGATTTTCGGTTAGTGACTAATGAATTGGAATAAGGCGTATGTTGTGTTCGTGTAACATTTGTTTTTGAATATACGCGGGTTGTTCGGAAAGGCCGGGTTTATACCCATTCTGAATAACCGATTCGACGATATGTCGAAGATGAAGACGGTGGTTGAAGACCGGAAGTCTTCACATCGTTTGGATAATTACTGATGATCCTGATTGGGCTGTACACCCAAGAGGATGGAAATAGTTGGTGGTCGTCCAGACGTACTTGGAGGTGGATGGATAAGCAGGGAAAGTGCCTCCGGTTTCGTTCAGACCCAGAACGAACTTGTAAATGGATTGTGTGTCTGACATTGGATTTTATTCTGTGTTGATTGATTTCTGTTAAATATATATCTGTTTGGCGGCGGAGAATTTATTCTCTTGCTTAACGCCCTTCTCTGAGACGTACAAGCTTAGAGGTTATATATCGATAGATATCAATCGCATGGCATGAATTGCCTGTGTGGCACGCTGAGTTGCATGGAACAAGGCTTCTGTTGAAAAGCAAAGTCTTGTGGTTGATGATCAAAGCACGGCCTTTGTGGCGTAGCTTTTTGTATAACGTGAATTCGCGAGCCTCACACCTCGGTATGAGTTAAAAACGGGATACGGACCGCTGGGAGAACACGACGTTTCTTTCTAGCTTTGGTGGTGTCAGTGACTTACCAGCCCTGACATTTATATACTTTTCACCTTTGTGGTTGTTGGAATGAGGCGCCTTGATTATAGGTCTGTAAGGACCGGGAAACGTGTGTTCAGGAATTGCCAATCCTTTAATGTAAGTGAGGACCGGCCCAGTCGCATCCGGGGTTGCCCAGAGTGTGTAGTCCCGAGGCATTTGCTAGAGTGTCTCGAAGCGGAGAGGATCTTGCCCCTTGCCTCGACTCATGACGGAAATCCAATTTCCAATACGTGCATTTCGGTTTTAATTGTAGAGCCTAGTATGGCGACATAGTAGCATGGGATGCTATGCCGTCTATGATTTATATTTATGATTGAAATTGTTTTGACACTATACACTTATTATAGTATCAAATGATTTGTTTTAAACGTACCAAGCATGTTTGGCTGTTATAAGGTAAAACCCTATCCTCCGGCTTGCGTTGCATTGTGTGATGGGACCTGGGTCTTATAATAGCTTCATTTTTCGAAAAAGCATTGCGTTGTTTATTCTATGCACTGGTATTCTTGGGAGGAAACCCGTTCCGTGTTATACGGTGTGGTCCCTTGAATTACTCTCTTTTAAAGTAAAGTTTTAAATAACTGTTTTAGTTCTCACACCAGCCACATGACTGACCTGGAGTTTATTGTTTTAACCTAAACTCTGGGTGCCCCTATTTTCTGCACGGGCAGCTAGTAGTTTTGGTTTTGCAGATTTATATTCACAGGATCCTGATTTACAGCTGGAACGCTGCTCGGAAAGCTCTGTATCCGTGCATTACTTTCAGTTGTGCTTTATATTATTTTTCCGCTGCTATGTAATTTATTGTAATCTCTGATATTTATCGAATGTAATTTATTCATTTATACTCTGTATATTCTTGTATTTTGATTGAATTGTTGTAATAACAATGAAATGTTCTTCCGTCTGCGTTCTGATTTGTCTTGTCCTCACAGTAATTCGTTCTTTCTCATCTCTTCGGAGACCGGGGAAGTTCGGCTCGCTTCATTTGGTATCAGAGCTTTGGTTTACAGAGCTCAAGAACAAGACACATTAGAACTATACGAAAGAATTCATCAGATATTGGATTAGTAATATCCAATTAGAATGAATCGTTAGAGATAGGATCAGTAGTATCCTAGAACGAGTGTGAAGAGTATATTTTTCAAATGAAAACAATTTTGTTTTGAAATTTAAATTGTTTTATACGTATTTGAATATTTATTTATTTTGAATTTGGACAATCGAGTATATAAAGGTTTTAAATATACGCGTCATGAACGTATATTCGAAGTTTTAATATACTAGATAGATATAGAATCACACTCTAGTCGCTTGGAGATGATTTTGATGATGGAACTCCATCACCAATATTTATGTTCGTGTTTCGAAGGTATGATATCTATATATTTCCATTAGACTGGTGTGAGAACCAAAACTAATATAGATAGGTTTATTGTTGTGAATTGGCATCAAAAACATGATTTTCAGTATACATATCAAAATTATGAATTTGAAACGTTAATTCACTAATTGATTGATGTTTGTGATGTTTGGTTATTTGTTAGATAATTTTGAACCATTATGCCTAATTGAACCAAATATTGAATTATATTGAAAATTGGTCACATTTGCTTGCATATACAAGTACTTACATTGAACAGGTCATAGCAAGGAGGCTAGAGCAGAGAATAAAATTTGTTTGCCCGACAAATAGGTACATGTTTACCATAATTTACTGTTTTGTTTGGGTGATGATGATTTTATAAGCCTATTGGCTAGCCGCTTGGCTTTTTCTTTTTGAGATCAGAAGGCCTGTATGGCAATTTCGGGATTTTCCCGTGCTCCCCGTACAAAGGAGGTTATGGCGAAATTTTTCAAAAATTCCGGGTGTTAGCCAAATTTTTGAAAATTCTCAGAAACTGAAAAGTTGGAGAATGGAAGCCAGATCGAACGTAGAGTTGATTAATCAAACCACTTTCGACTTTGTTCCTTTTCGGGGACGAAAAGTTTTAAGTGGGGGAGATTGTAATAACCCGAAATTCTGAACCAGTTTAAAAATTTTATTTTGGCAATTTTAACGAATTTTGAATATTTAAAATGAATTATTTTAAATAGAATGGACGAGAAATTTATTTTGAATATAATTCGAACGTATATATCTATATACGTCGTCGTTAGAATATAAATAATTATATATAATTATAAAAGGAATTGAAAATGGCGCGGTAGTTCGATAATTCGATTCTAAACTTCAATTGAATGTACCCGGTGCAAAACAATCCGGATTTTTGTGAAACCAAAAATATTAGAATCTATTCGTGAATATCTTTCCAACGAATTTGAAAAATCGAAATTTCATAGCGGGAATCAAAAGTTATGCTCAGTTGAAAATTCAAAATAGTCACTACGTAAATTATACATGGCCCAAAAAGTCAAATTTTGCATATGAATAGATTTGGACTCGAAACCACTTCCATTGAGTTCAAAATGCCGTTTAGAACTCCGAAAAGTATAAGCTTCGATATATTCCGATATCCGGAATAGTAGCAATTGACAGGAGCTTTTCGGTTAGCAAAACATAGCCCTTAAAAAGTTAAATTTTGCATACGAGCTCAGAATTCGACGAGATAAATTTTTATGGATTCACAATGACAAATCATTGTTGATTTCCAAATGGCGCGTCGAACGGAGTTGGTATGTGGTCGTGCGAGCTAAAACAGTTCAGGGTAAAATGAGCAGTCATTTTACAAAGGAACATTATTGATACGACCTCAGAATTCGATTTCGTTTTTTTTATGGATTTGTATCGTCTAATAATGGTTAAATCCAAGAGGGCTTGATTTTTTGAGTTAGCATGTGAGCGTGCGAGAAGAAAAGGTGCGCCAAAATCGCATTTTTAGAGCTTATCTGAGCATTTTCGTGATTTTTTTTGAATGGTCAAACGAACTCGGAATTCGACGAAACTTGTTTCGTTGGACTCGTCTTCACGTCTACTATCTCGTGTCCGAAATCCGCGGCCATCGGAGATCGCTAGCGTTCAGGCTATACGCGAGAAACTAGCATATAAACACTTTTACTTCTTTTTCTTCCCCACTTTCTTCCTCTTCCTCTTTCTTCACAAAAACTCAAAAATGGAGTCTCACCCCCACCGCCGCTGCCCTCTTCCACCAGCGCCACCACCGGCCTCCGGCGAGCCGCAGCACTCCCTCCTCCTCCTCTTCCTCCTCCTCTCTCTCCTCTCTCCTTTTGCAAACCCTAAGCCCCAAATCACCACCACCCGCCTCTGTGGACCCCACCACTGCCCCTCAGCCCCTCCCCCACGTCAGTCAGGCCGGCGCCCCCCCTCAGCACCACCCAACTCCGGCCGTGGGCCCCCTCGGTCACCAAAAACCCATTTTACACTAATCGCCCGTTTTGCAAATAGCACCCTGTTCTTATTTCGCAAATAACTCCCAAACCGTGCGTTTATGGCCAAAGTCCCTCTAGACCAAAGTTGTAGAGCACGAAATTCTCTTCGATTTGGCTATATGGAAGTCATGTTTTGGAGTTCGGAGCTGCTCGGAAAATGCGTTCGAACTCTGCTGTTCAAAAGCTGAAAAATTTGTGTACTTTCGCGAATTCTGGCGAATTGGAGCATTTTTGGCAAAAAGACCCTTAGGCGAAAGTTGTCCGGAATGGCGTGTTTAAGCTAGAAAAAAGATAGTGTGAAGATTGAAGCTCGTTTGCAAATTCTGGAACCCGAACAGTGAATTCGGGCGTTAGAAAAAAAGTGAGTTTTCTCCATTTTAAAGCTTCTACAGTTTTTGACATATGAAATAAATAAAAATATGATCTTTATATTATAGAGAGGTTAAAAATCAGATTTTTAACTTATAGAAGATATAAAGGTAAGATTTTTATATAATGTAGATAATAAAAATGTGATTTTTATACATGTAGTGGCTACGGGCAACGAAAGTGACAAAAGGCGAGAACGACAAGATTTTCTACAAAAGAAGAGTCGAGATGATTGGATTAGCTAGTTGGTGAGAACTTCTCACTCAAAATTTCTTTTTCTAGTTATATATATATACACTAGGATGCAGACGGTGCTTAGTAGCACCCGACACAATCGTCCACAGACCATGGACTTGTTTGTTTGGTTGTGTAGTTGGTTAGGTTATTTGGTTTGAATTGAGTTGTTTGGTGAAATGGAATGGATTTGATTGATGTGTGAATTGCGTGGGCCTTCACTAGACCGGGGATAAGGCTAGGCCTTGTCCCGTTTCTAGTATCGTGTCGTTATGCCGCCGAAATTTTCTAAAATATGTTAGAAAAATAAAAATATCATTTTTATTTTGTAAATGAACTGAATAAAAATTCATGTGTTAAAATAAAATATTTTATCATTAAAAATATAATTTTTAACGTGAATGTGAATAAATAAATATTCATTTACAAACCGGACGGTTTGTTTATGTACACCTATTTGAAGGACATTGATTGGGACGATAAATTTTACACATCGCCCAACTGCACAAATAAAATCTGTATTTGACTGTTTGAAACCCCACACGGGTATTGGGATAAAATACGGCATACACTAATCCCAATAATTAGTTGTATGTCGATCGATTGATTGACAGGCTGTTATAAGCGTTAGATATCTATATTTGATGCTTATACAGTGTAGTGCACTTTGGATGATGGTTGATTATTTATTGTAGCTATTATATACATGTGTTGTACGGAATCCATATAATTAACTTTATATGGTAATTGATTGGGCCTCATTCCAATTTAGAAGATAAAGAATATTATAAAATAAAGGTTCATGTGTTGACAATGCTCATCCGTTGAGATTAGCCATGTGTTGAACGAAATATTTTGATAATAAAATTTACATCTTTATCCTTATAAAATAAAGGTTCATGTGTTGACAGTACTCATCCATTGAGATTAGTCATGTGTTGAACGAAATATTTTAATAATAAAATTTACATCTTTATCATATATAAGATCAGAAACTAATTGGAAAATAGATAAGATGAGTGGTCTCCTGGATATTGATCTGATGTTGGTTTCGGCCTTCGGGGTTAATATTTAGGGAATCGTTCTCTTACTAATTTACGATTGGAGTCTGATTTGAAATCAAACGATAGATACCATAATTTTTATAAAATATATTAAATAACAAAAATAGTCACATGTGGACAGTACTCATTCGTTGAGATTAGTCGTGTGTTGACAAAAATATAGAGTCATGTATTGAAAGAAATATAGATTCATTTGTTGAATAGAATAACGAAGTAGTTGAAATATATAAAGCCGTGTTGATTAGAGATGCGCTATTTTGACGCGAATGATATTTATATCGATTATATTCGTTTTTGAATTTTATTGAGTAGAAAACGAATTTGAATTGAAACGAATTCGAATCGAATTAAAAATCGATTTGAATTGAAATCAAATAGAAATGAAAATAAAAAGGATTTATAATAGAAAATTCAATTTTGATTTGAATTTGAAATAAGGGTTGAAATTGTTTTTTTGAAACGAATTTAAAACTATTTATAAAATTCGTTTTAAATAGAAATCGACGAAATATATATTATATATATTATATATATAATATAATGGCCTGAATAGAACGCGCCGCGGCAGTTCGCGAATTTCGACCATTAACTTCGAACGGACATTACGGGAGATCCGACCGTCGGATTCTCCTAAACCTGGAACCGTTGGGTTCGTATCGAAAAGAGCTTTTTAACGAATATTAGAAATTTGTAATCTAACGGTTGGATTTGGAGATACGTCCAAATCAAATTTGAAAAAGGTCGCTGTAAGTGCAGTTTGATGGCCGTTGATGGAAATCGACTGTACGGGCCTTGATAAATTATTAAAAATATTAATAATTTGTATAAAATCATAAGAAATGATTTGGGAAAAATTGGGATGAAAATCTCCACATTTGAAAAGATAAAAATAGATTTTTATCGAAATGAACTAGTTTTGAACTAAAATTAAAACCCATTTATTTTTAAATAAATAAATTGGATTTGAAATGGGTTTTAAATAACCAGAATTTCTAATATATATATATATATATAATTGGAATTGAAATAGAATTGATTTATGGGTTTGTCGTGAACGGTGTTTTAAATAACATTTGTTCTTTAACCCGATAATAAATAAAATGTGATTTGGGCTTGTCGTGAACTGTGTTTTAAATAACACTGGTTCTTTAACCTAGTAAAAGGAGTTTAACGAATCTGCAATTAGATTGAAATGTGAATTTATAATCTAAATTATCAAATTTAGAAAGTTAGCGAGGATGGAGTATCACCAGTTTTTGCTCCAAAGCGATAGTTAAATCTTTAATCAGATTTGAATGTGAAATGGTAATTAATTTTACCGATAACACTGTGGTGTTAGATATGGAGTATTACAAGTTTTGCTTCATGGGATGAATAAGTTGGGATTGGGAAATAAAATAAATAATTACTTCAGTGTGGTTCGCTAATCTCGACTAGTTTGGAAAACCATAATTTGGTTTGAAATGACATCCAAAGGAAGATTAAAGGATAAATTTTAAAGAATTTATCTTGGATAAAATTAATGGGAACCTTTCCCTAAGAATTGAAATTTAGAAACTAGCTGAAGGTTAGTTAAGAAGAATGGTTTCCTGGGCATTGATCTGTGGTTGGTTTCGGCCTTCGGGGTTAATATTTGGGGAATTTCTCTCTTACTGATTTATGGTTAGTGACTAATGAATTGGAATGAGGCGTATGTTGTGTTCATGTAACATTTGTTTTTTAATATACGCGGGTTGTTCGGAAAGGCCGGGTTTATACCCATTCTGAATTACCGATTCGACGATATGTCGAAGATGAAGACAGTGGTTGAAGACCGGAAGTCTACACATCGTTTGGATAATTACTGATGATCCTAATTGGGCTATACACCCAAGAGGATGGAAATAGTTAGTGGTCGTCCAGACGTACTTGGAGATGGATGGATAAGCGAGGAAAGTGCCTCTAGTTTCGTTCAGACCCAGAACGAACTTGTAAATGGATTGTGTGTCTGACATTGGATTTTATTCTGTGTTGATTGATTTCTGTTAAATATATATCTGTTTGGCGGCGGAGAATTTATTCTCTTGCTTAACGCTCTTCTCTGAGACGTACGAGCTTAGAGGTTATATATCGATAGATATCAATCGCATGGCATGAATTGCCTGTGTGGCACGGTGAGTTGCATGGAACAAGGCTTCTGTTGAAAAGCAAAGTCTTGTGGTTGATGATCAAAGCACGGCCTTTGTGGCGTAGCTTTGTGTATAACGTGAATTCGCGAGCCTCACACCTCGGTATGAGTTAAAAACGGGATACGGACCGCTGGGAGAACACGACATTTCTTTCTAGCTTTGGTGGTGTCAGTGACTTACCAGCCCTGACATTTATATACTTTTCACCTTTGTGGTTGTTGGAATGAGGCGCCTCGATTATAGGTCTGTAAGGACCGGGAAACGTGTGTTCAGGAATTGCCAATCCTCTAACGTAAGTGAGGACCAGCCCAGCCGCATCCAGGGTTGCCCAGAGCGTGTAGTCCCGAGGCATTTGCTAGAGTGTCTCGAAGCGGAGAGGATCTTGCCCCTTGCCTCGACTCATAACGAAAATCCAATTTCCAATACGTGCATTTCGGTTTTAATTGTAGAGCCTAGTATGGCGACATAGTAGCATGGGATGTTATGTCGTCTATGATTTATATTTATGATTGAAATTGTTTTGACACTATACACTTATTATAGTATCAAATGATTTGTTTTAAACGTACCAAGCATGTTTGGCTGTTATAAGGTAAAACCCTATCCTCCGGCTTGCGTTGCATTATGTGATGGGACCTGGGTCTTATAATAGCTTCATTTTTCGAAAAAGCATTGCGTTGTTTATTCTATGCACTGGTATTCTTGGGAGGAAACCCGTTCTGTGTTATACGGCGTGGTCCCTTGAATTACTCTCTTTTAAAGTAAAGTTTTAAATAACTGTTTTAGTTCTCACACCAGTCACATGACTGACCTGGAGTTTATTGTTTTAACCTAAACTCTGGGTGCCCCTATTTTCCGCACGGGCAGCTAGTAGTTTTGGTTTTGCAGATTTATATTAACAGGATCCTGATTTACAGCTGGAACGATGCTCGGAAAGCTCTGTATCCGTGCATTACTTTCAGTTGTGTTTTATATTACTTTTCTGCTGCTATGTAATTTATTGTAATCTCTGATATTTATCGAATGTAATTTATTCATTTATACTCTGTATATTCTTGTATTCTGATGGAATTGTTGTAATAACAATGAAATGTTCTTCCGTCTGCGTTCTGATTTGTCTTGTCCTCACAGTAATTCGTTCTTTCTCATCTCTTCGGAGACCGGGGAAGTTCGGGTCGCTTCAGAGTATTTCCAGAAAGGTCACGTACACTGATTTCTTCAACCGTACCAAGAGTGGAAGCGGAGAAGGAAACTTCTTTAGTTAACACGTAATGTACTGTTGTAGACGTCAATTAGTGATTTTCGATGGATCTGACAATGTGGCATTCGAAGTCAATCTGATGTGATGATAAAGCATAACCTCAAGCCTCATCAACCGGGAAATGACAAAAATCGGGCAGGCAGCATAGCTATATAGGTCGCACCTATTAGGGTATATAATCACCTGATCTAGGGTTTCATTTACTTCTAAAAATCTATTGTTGATGTTGTCCCATTCGGGAAACGGTTGCTGATCCCAACCGTTGGTGATATACATTCGATACACTCAAGCGAAATGAGTGGTCGGTCTTGTGTGGATGGGTTGCAAGATGTTCTTGTTGAACCCAGTGTATTCCTTTCTAGAGGTACACTAGCGAAAGGTGGTGCCATACCTTGTCATAGTTGGAAATCTATTACCCAATACGTGCTTGCAGTTTTGATTGTATACTATATATGTAGAAACATGAGATGAAAGTGTTTCTGCTAGATGATTAATAATTGTGGTCGATAGACATTATTATAATATCAAAAGGTTTTTGATATAAAGATACTTTGGATTCTCATGAGGAAAAAACCCTTTCCGTTATACAGTGTGGTCTTATGAGATATCATTTACTTGTTCAACTGTTTTAAACTGTTTTACTCATACCAGTCCCATGACAGACCCGGAGTTTATTTTGTTTTGTTTTCCCTAAACTCTCGAGTGTCCAGTTTTGTACGGGCAGTCAAGTGGTCAGGAATTACAGATACTTGAAGAGCTGGAGCAGGAGGCTTCAGGATCATATAGCTATAGTTATTTCCGCTGTGTTGTAAGTGTTGTACTCTGATAATGTTATTGTATACATATACTGATTTTATTTCAAGGATATATTATCTGTTATATGTTGTTCGTTCCGCTGTGAGATTCGTGTTACTCTGATGTTGTGTTCTTCTTCTTCTATCCTAAGTTTCTATCTTATCTATTCTCAACCTCTAATTTCTTTCATTAACTACCGGGTTTTTCGATGTTTGGTTAGTCGTCATTGAGTTTATGTCGATAACCAAAGTCGCCCAAAACCGGGTCGTTACAGTTGGTATCAGAGCTGGTTGCTTAATAGGTACGGATGATAGGGTTCTCGCTTTGCGTTAGGTGGCGAACGGGAGACTCTTACCCCTACAACTCCCAACAATGTGGGTTGGTTGAGTCGTGAGACTGGCCGTAAAAGCAGTTTTGAGGTATCTCTGTAAGCCACGCTGGGAGGTTAGCCCAGTGACCGATGGTTGAAAAGCCTAGGTACATTACAGTGGTATCAGAGCTTAAGGTTAAGTGAATTACCTTGGCTCTGTGGCGTGACTCGGTAGAGATAGGGTTAGTAATACCCTAGATTGAGTTGAGTGTATATATGCGAGTGAGCGTATTTGTTATTGATATAAAAATTGTTTTATATTGTGGTGATTTATTGGTTGAGTTGTTTATGGGTTCCAACCAATCAGTTTGATCCACTGTATCGGTAGGAGGTTATAAACACTTGAATACGATGGGTCGGCACGATATGTTTTGAAAAGAGGGTAAATGAAAATAATTTTACCCAAAGTATATTTTGATATATATTGGATACATTGGTTTATATTATAATCGAATAAAAATTATAAAAATGTGAATTGGTTATGTCAATAACCAACCAGAATTCAGATAAGTATAATGAATTGAATTAAATCTGAAATTTAAATCAGAATTGAAATTGAAACCCTAGAAATTTGGAACAGAGTTTGTAAATAGACTAGGATTTAATATATGTAAATTTTAAGATCCTGGGAGATTTTAAATTGTATTCCAAGAAATTGTGAATGATATTTTGAACTGATTTCAAAATAAAAGTGTTTAAGAATGATTTTGAAAATGACATAGTATTGAACTCACTTCGATAGCTGAGAAATAACCCCGATGATGAGCTAGACATCATCGATGTTCATTTTCTAGTTGTTGAGTGATGGATTGCTACCAATGGAATTTGTTTTTGAATTGTTTTGAGAAAAACAAAGTTGTTTAGAACTCCCAGAATTTGATTTGTTTAATTTAAGACAAATTAAATAGGAATTTGTAAAAGCAAACTGGAATCAAAGTAAAGTCAGTTAAGTGGTAATAGAAATTGATTTGAAATGATATTGTGTTGGTGAGTTAAGGATTCGGGATCAAGAACGAAACTTGAGTTTGAAATGAAAATTTGGCTTGGTAAAAAGCGAATGGTTGTATTGGAGATAAAAGTGATTTCAGGATTTGGTTGGGATAACATTGGTATAGGCTAAGTTGATAACATATGGAAGTGATAGAGTTGATATGCCCGACAAAAAGGTACAAGTTTATATTTCATATGGTATGAGATTTTGATGAGCCGAATTGGCAAACCGCTTGGCTGTTTGATTTTCTTTTGGGTTGGAGATGGCCTAGAGAGGCGAGTTGGAGTTTGACCTATTGACCAGTACAAAGGAGGTGCTGGCAAAAAATTTCGAAAAGTTAAGGCATTAGAAAATTTTCAGGATTTTTGAAAATCTTCGTTGATAAGAATTGATTAATATTTTAATTGAAATTGAATTGGTTCAGTGGAAACTGAAGTTAAGAAGTGAACAAATAAGTTATAACCAGTTAATAGATTTGTTTTCTACCTTAGCAATTTCGAGGACGAAATTATTTTAAGTGGGGAAGAGTGTAAAGACCCGCATTTTCAGCGATGTAATAATTAATTAATTTAATTATTTAAAAGGTGATTAGAAGGATTTCAAGGTCTTTGAATTAAATAATGGTGAATATTTAATTAAAATAATAAATTAAATAACATATTTAATTCTGAAATAATCAGAATTGGCTGAAATGGCGATATGGTGTGAACTGGATCATCTGTGATATTTAATTCAGTTTAGAATTTGAATTTGAATAACGAATATATTATTTGAACGACAGTTTGAACGTATAATTATATTATAATTAAAATCGAGCTTGAAATGGCGTTGCAGTTCGTAATTTGGCGATTTGAACTTCAACTGAATGTACAGGATTCGTTTTAAGTCGGATTTCTGTGAAACAAGAAACGTGTGGAGCTGGTGGAGTATATCTTTCTAGCGGAAGAGAAAAATCTGGATTTCATCGGGTAGATTTTGATTTATGTCCAAATCAAATTTTAGAAAAGTAGCTATGGAATTCCTTTATAATTTATAAAGGAATTATTTATATTTTGAAAAGGAATTTCAATATAAATCGAATATCGGGTTGACCCAGATTTGAAATATCGAGCTAGAAATTCATATAGGGATATTCTAGAGTTGTATGGTATTCTACTGTGAATATATACGATAATATTTATTTATAAATATTTAATTTAGTTATGTTTAAATATATTTATATATTTAAATGGGTTATTTAGGACTTTAAAAATAGCCACTTTTGCAAACAAAGTCGGAATTCGACGAAACTAATTTTGTTGGATCCACAATGTCAAATAGTTGTTAGATTTACAGTTTTGTGATTTTTAGAGTCACTGTGTGGCCGTACGGATTTTTATAGTGAAAAACAGTTGATATTCTGACAGTTACAAATACGCTGTGTGAGCATACGGAGTCGGAATTCGATGAAACCAGTTTCATTGGGACCGTAATGTCGAACTCTACCTACATGTCCAGTTTCGTGATTTTTGGGTATCGTGTATGACCACACAGATTTTTAGAATTCAGAAACAAATAATTGAAAATAAAAGAAAAATATCTCAAAGCCTTCTAAGGCCTAGAACGAGCCATCCAACCATCTTTTACAACCACACAAAATATATAATCACCCTATATAATGTCATCAACTCTCTAACCTAATTCATTTCCGCCGTAACCATTTTCACTTCCAGGAAAATGGTTTCAATCTTCCAATAATTCCGGAAAATCCAACTAAATTCCTAAAATCAGCAAATGAATATCTTTGAGTTCGTTTAGTGTTGCTCATCATTTTCCCATCCATTTTCCTGAGTTTGAACATTTTAGTGTCGAGGGAAATAAACCCAGCGGGTATTAGGGTTAATCTAACATGAAGATTGAAGCCTCGATTTGTGAAACAGATGCCGTATTTGGGTCTCTGAGATCGAGTAGCAGCTGTTTGCAAATTATGGGCCTTTTTCTGCTATGCGGAAGTTGTATGATGGCGCAATACCTATTTCGAGATCGAGATCGAGCGTATAAGGCTCACGAGGAGGAGGACTCGACGGAGAGACGAATGGTGGTGTCGGATTTGTATACCGTGAAGTATTGGATGAGTTGAGGGTGGAGGAAAGTGATCGAAATGGAGATTGAAGAGGAGCAGGTCACGGCAAGTTTGAGGGAGAAGGGTTATAACAGGTTGGATTTCATAAGGGGTATTGGTCCTGGAAATGAAGGTGAAAGCCCAGATATTTAATAAACTTATGTTTTAATTTAATTTAAATACACTTATAAGTTGTAATGACGATATCATGGTCATACGATATCAGATTGATGAACCGTAAGTTGCGTTGGGATCGTATGGACGAGAGCTTCAAAATGAAGCTGACTAGAAGTGGATTAGGGCTCATCTGAATTTATGGCAAAATAAATTGTGTGGTTCAAATTAAACAAACAGTTTATCGTTCTTTAACGATGAACTGCCAAAGTGAGTAAATCTCACTAACTCTGAACAGTTTATATTTTAATGTTGTATTTTTAGAACTGTTAAAAATTGTATGATTGACTGTGTGTTGACTGTTTGATTGAATTGTTAGTCAGTCAGTGGAAATTATATATATATATATATGCATATACATATACATATATATATATATATATAAACCGTTGAAATAATATTGAACTGAAAGTGAAGTTGATTTTTATGTGTAACATCTGTGGATGCAGGAAAATAGGTTGGAGGGACCCAACTGGGTTCCTCAACATTTATTTTACTGTTATTCATATATTGTGATATATGATGGGATATATAATCTGTTGATAATTTTATATGTTTGAATGATTTTGACCATTGTTATATGGTACGTTAAATACCATAAGAAATACTGGGATGTAAAAAAGGAATTTTCAAAGTGTTTATTGAAAATAAAATATTTATAAAATCAAAGGATTTTATTAAAAGGGATATTCATTTATAAAATGAATTAGAAATTATTAAAAAGAAAATATTTATAAAATCAAAGGATTTTATAAAGAGAAATATTTATTGGGATAATAATAAGATTATATAAGAAACATTTGTTGGAATAATAAATAAGATATCATAAGGATATTTGTTGGAAAATAAATAGGATAATCAAAAGGGACTTTTATAAAACAAATAGAGTAATAAAGAGATATTTGTAAAACAAATTTAAAGGAAGATATTTGTAAAACAAATGTAAAAGGATTATTTACTTCGGAAGTAAATAGAACTAAAACGGAATATTTATTCGAGAAATAAATAGAAATAAAAGGGAGATATTTACTTAGAAAATAAATAGAATTCAAGAAAGGAAATATTTGTTAAACAAATTGAAAATGGAGATATTTGTAAAACACTTACAAATAGAATTGAAAAAGAATTTATTTATTTAGAAAATAAACAAAAATAAAAAGGAAATGTTTATATGAAATAAATATAGACAAATAGAAGGATAAATGGAATATTTATTTGGGAAATAAAATAGAAAAAAATAAAGGAATATTTATTTGATAAATAAATAGGATTGTAATGGGATATTTATTTGAGAAATAAATAGAAGTATAAAAGAATTATTTATTTATGAAATAAATAGAGTTATAAAAGGAATTTTAAATAAGACTTAAGTGTTAGAACCGTAATGGATTATATAAAGGAGTTAAGTGAAAAGAGTTAATCGATTATAATAAATCAAACAGAGTTAATCGATAGAGTAAAATCGAACTAAAGTTATTCAAATGGAGTTAATCGAATTTAGTTTATTCGAATAGAGTCGAAATGAGTTAATTGAATTTAGTTATTCGAAGAAGTGAATCGAATCAGAAATATTCGAAGTGAGATAATCGAATAGTAGATATTTGAAGTGAGATAATCGAATAGTAAATATTTGAAGTGAGATAATCGAATCAGAGATATTCGAAGTGAGATAATCGAATCAGAGATATTCGAAGTGAGTTGATCGAATCTGGTTATTCGACAGGAGTTAAATCGAATAAGATTTATTCGCAGAAAGAGATTATCGAATATAAGTATTCGAAAGTAAGCAAATCGAATATAAGTTATTCGAATAAGTGTTATTCTAGTAAGAGTTATTAGGTTGGAGTTATACAAATAAGGGTTATAGATTAGAGTTGGTCGAATAAGGAGTAGTCGAATATTAGTTATTCGAATAAAGTTAAAACGATTTATCGAATTAGTTATTCGAAAGGAGTAATCAAATATAGTTTATTCGAATAGAGTTAAAGGAGTAAGTCGAATATGGTTTATTCGAATAGAGTTAAAGGAGTTATGGAATATAGTTTATTTGAATAGAATTAAAGGGGTAAATCGAATATGGTTTATTCGAATAGAGTTAAAGGAGTTATCGAATATAGTTTATTCGAAAGGAGTTAAGTGAAAAGAGTTAATCAATTAGAGGAAATCAAACAGAGTTAATCAAACAGAGTTAATCGATAGAGTTAAATCGAATAGGAGTAAATAAATTTGTTGTCGTTTTATTATTTTGAGTTAGGAAATAAAAGTCATATTAAAGATAATGTATTTCGGATGCAGGAAATTATAAAACCATTGTTATAATCACGTAAACTTGTAAAAGAAAGGGGTTTGTAAATAGAATCCGAGGGTTCGTAAGGAAGTGTTAAATGGTTAAAAGATGAACTTACACTATTTCGAGATTTGAAATGTTGTTCGGTTAAGGTCTGAGAGGTAGTTATACCCCAACTTGATTGACTTCGTTTTTAATTTAGAAATGGTTAAGGTTCGAGAGTGAAAGTGGTTTGAGTTGTCGTCGCGATGTTGATTTAAACATCTGTTTAAATCCAAGTAAAGAAGACATGGAAATGTTTTCCAAATAGAATCAGAAACGTAATCAAATATTGAAATAGGAAATATGAGTATATACATATATATATGATTGATGATTGATTGATAGAATTTCCATCTGGAAATAATATCGTTGTTTGCACACGTGTTTTCTTCGATAGTTAACTCACCGACTGTCAAAGTTTTTGACCATTTTAACGATGTTAATATGGAGAGACCGGTTGGATTATTATCCAAAGAACCACTCTGTATTGGCATAAGCGTTGCGAATCATATATGCCAAAGATAATTGAAGATGGAGTAAAGTGCAAGGGCTATTGTATAAGTCTTAGATAACAGTGTCTAAGATGGATGTACTGAATAGTGCCTTCGGTTCATCCTGTCCCTGGATGACTTGTATGGATGAATGTTTGACAGAGTATTTCCAGAAAGGTCACGTACAATGATTTCTTCAATCGTACTAAGAGTGGAAGCAGAGAAGGAAACTTCTTTAGCTAACACGTAATGTACTGTTGTAGACGTCAATTAGTGATTTTCGATGGATCTGACAATGTGGCATTTGAAGTGAATCTGATGTGATGATAAAGCGTAACCTCAAGCCTCATCAGCCGAGAAATGACAAAAATCGGGCAGGCAGCATGGCTATGTAGGTCGCACCTATTAGGGTGTATAATCACCTGATCTAGGGTTTCATTTACTTCTAAAATTCTATTGTTGATGCTATCCCATTCGGGAAATGGTTGCTGATCCCAACCGTAGGTGATATACATTCGATACACTCAAGCGAAATGAGTGGTCTGTCTTGTGTGGCCGGGTTGCAAGATGTTCTTGTTGAACCCAGTGTATTCCTTTCTAGAGGTACACTAGCGAAAGGTGGTTCCATACCTTGTCATAGTTGGAAATCCATTACCCAATACGTGCTTGCGGTTTTGATTGTATACTATATATGTAGAAATGTGAGATGAAAGCATTTCTGCTAGATGATTAATATAATTGTGGTTGATAGACATTATTATATATCAAAAGGTTTTTGATATAAAGATACTTTGGATTCTCATAAGGGAAAAAACCGTTCCATTATACGGCGTGGTATTATGAGATATCATTTACTTGTTCAACTGTTTTAAACTGTTTTACTCATACTAGTCTCATGACTGACCCGGAGTTTATTTTGTTTTGTTTTCCCTAAACTCTTCGGTGTCCAATTTTGTACGGGCAGTCAAGTAGTCAGGATTTACAGATACTTGAAGAGCTGGAGCAGGAGGCTTCATGATCATATAGCTATAGTTATTTCCGCTGTGTTGTAAGTCTTGTACTCTGATAATGTTATTGTATGCGTATACTGACTTTATTTCAAGGATATATTATCTATTATATGTTGTTTGTTCCGCTGTGACATTCATGTTAATCTGACGTTGTGTTGTTCTTCTTCTTCTATTCTAAGTTTTTATCTTATCTATTCTCACCCTCTAATTTCTTCCATTAACTATCGGGTTTTTCGATGTTTGGTTTGTTGTCATTGAGTTTATGTCGATAACCAAAGTCACCAAAAACCGGGTCGTTACAGTATCAATCGTAGACGGTATGGATACCATATATCATGTCGCCATACTAGTTCTACAATTAAAACCGCAAAATGTCGTATTTGGAAGTTGGATTTCCATCATGAACCAAGGCAAGGGATCGTCCTTACCACTTCGAGACACTCTAGCCCGTGCCTCAGGAACCCAGACTCAGGTGGGCCCCTAGGAAAATGCAGGGCCGGCACACACACACACACACACATATATATATATATCTGTGTGGAATATTATTCCTGAACACACGTTTCCCTGCCTTATGGGCGTAAATTGGTCATATACCGACCAAACCATCCATCGGCACCGTAGTGACCGATATAACCGAGGCGCCCCGCTTTCCATCATCCATTTAAGTAAAATGTCAGGGCTTGTCAACGTTGACACCACCTCTAGCTAGAAAGAAACTTTTCGTCCTCCCTGCCGTCCATTATCCCGTTTTTGGTTCATACCGGGTGTGAAGCTGGCGAATTAATGCTATACACAAAGCGGTGCTATATTAAAGCTATGATTTGATCATCAACCACAAGACTCTGCTTTTCAACAGAAGCCTTGATCAGTTGCCACTCAGACATGCCACACAGGCAATTCACGCCATGCGACTGATGTCTATCGATATACAACCTCTGATCTCGTACATCTCAGAGAAGGGTGAAGTAAGAGAATAAATTCTCCTTCACCAGGTAGATGTATATTTAATAGAGATCAATCAGCACAGAATAAAATCCAATGTTAGACAAATAGTTCATTTACAAGTTCGTTCTGGGTTTGAACGAAACCGGAGGCACCTTATTCCTCGTCCCACATGTCCAATACAGGATAGAGGTCCTCGCATATCCGGTCGATCTCCAAGTACGTCTGGACGATCACCACTTATTACCTCGTCTTGGTTGTACTCCCCAATCAAGACATCGGTAATCATCCAAACGATGTGAAGACCTCCAGTCTTCAACCACTGTCTTAATCGTTGACTTATCGTCGTATCAATTATTCAGAATGGGTATAAACCCGGTCTTTCCGATTAACTCGCATATTTTATAAACAAGTGTTACACAAACACAATATACGCCTCATTCCAATCCAGAATATTCTTTTATTCAAATATTCTTTTCACAATTTTAAACCATATTAAGGTTTATCCAAACTAGTCGGGATTAGCGAACCTTACCGAAGTAATCATTTATTATATTTCTCAATCCCAACCTATTCAACCCATGGAGCAAAACTGGTAATACTCCATATCTAACACCACAGTGTTATTGGTAAATATTAATTACCATTTCACGTTCAAATCTAATTAACGATTTAACTATCGCTTGGAGCAAAACTGGTGATACTCCATTCTCGATCATTTCAATCTAATTACAGATTCATTAAAACTCCACTTAGTTTTAGTCTTCCCAAAAATCAATATTAATGATTATATAACTTGAGAAATCATATCCTGTCTTTAACTGGGTTAAAGAACCAATGTCATTTAAAACACGGTTCACGATAAACCCAAAATCACATTCCATTCCATCAGTCTCTAACCGTAAATTAGTAAGAGAACAATTCCCTAAGTATTAATCCCGAAGGCCAAAACCAACATCAGATCAATACGCAGGAAACCATTCAACTTAGCTAATCTCCAGTTATTTTCTAATTTTCTTAACTCCATTGGGTTTAAGAACAGTATTATTAAAGTTACCATTCACGACAACCCAAAATCTCATTCCATTGTTAATCGGGTTAAAGAACATGTGTTATTTAAAACACCGTTCACCATAAACCCAAAAACCAATTTCAATTTCAATTAAATATTAATTAATTGGTAAACTTTATTAAATCTTTTCACAACTGGGTTTAAGAACAGTGTTAATGAAGACACTGTTCACGACGAACCCTAAATCCCATTTGATATTAAATACAAGGCTCTGAATAGAAAATATATCAGCTTATATTCAATATCAAATTCTGAAATCAACATCATATTGGAATAATTATATATATATTTATATATATATATCTTCCAAATTCCTCCACAATGTCTGTATAATCACGGAATCCAATATCAAAATATTCCGAAGATTAATTCAACTAAAATCCATTCCAATTCATATATTGGAAATTCTGGTTATTTTTAAAACCATTTCAAATCCAATTAATTTTTTAAAACATTTTATATTATAATCCTAGTTCATTTCGATAAAAATATATTTTTATTTTTTCAAATATGGAATTTTTCATTCTAATTCTTTCCAAATCATTTATTATGATTTTACACTAATTATTAAGATTTTTAATAATTTTATCAAGTCCCGTACTGTCAGTTTCCATAAACGGTCATCGAACTGCATTTACAGGCACCTTTTACAAATTTGATTTGGACATAATTCCAAATCCAACCATTAGATTTCAAATCTTTCATATTCGTTGGAAAGCTCTTTTCAATACGAACCCAATGGTTCCGGTTTCAGCAGAATTCAACGTTCGGATCTCCTATAACGTCAATTCAAAGTCAATGGTCAAAATTCACGAATAGTCGCAGTGCGACGCGTTCTATTTAGGCCATTTAATATTGAATATATATATTATATATATTTCATTGATTTCCATTTAAAACGTACTTTGCAAATCATTTTAAATTCGTTTTCAAAATGATTTCAACTTCATATTCAATTTCAAATCAAAATTGAATATTCCATATCATTAATATATAAACGATGATATTTTCAAAACATTAGATTTTGAAATCACTTCCTTTTCGATATTCATTATAAAAATGAATAAAATCGATATAAATATCGTTCATGTTAAAATGGCGTTAATCTAATCAACATGGCTTTGTATATTTAAATATTTTCGTATCCATCCCAAATCGGACATCAAAATTATATTTTGATTCTTTTCTGAATATTATTTTAAAATATTCGTTATTTTAAAATATTCGTTCTTTCTGAACTGGAATCAGACATAGTCAATTACCATATAATGTTGATTATATGGATTTCATACAATACATGTATATAACAACCATGATAAACAATCAACCATCATCCAGAGTGCATTCTACACTGTATAAGCATTAAATATAAATATTTAATGCTTACAACAGCATGTCAACCAATCGATTGACGTACAACTAAAAAATTAGGATTAGTGTACGTCAAATATCATCCCAACACCCGTGTGAGGTTTCAACCAACAAATACTGAATATTATTTGTGTAGGTGGGCGATGTGTAAAACTTATCGTCCTAATCCATATCAGTCAAATGGGTGTACATAAACAAATCGTCTGATTTGTAATTGAATATTTATTTTATTCATATACCCGTTAGAAATTATATTTTTAACAATAAAATATTTTATTTCAACACATGAATATTTATTTTATTCAACACAGGAATATTTTATTTATCATTCCACATCACAATCAATTTTCACAACAGATCATAACCAAACAAGTCGTCCATGGTTTGTGGACGACGGGTGTCAGGTGCTGCTAAGCACCGTCTACATCCTAGTACATATTTTTAACTAGAAATAAATTAAAGTGATAAGTTCTCACCTTTGGGATCCACACCTCCTTTCTATTCTGAATTTCTGAATCGTTTGGATTTCGTTTTGATTTCCGTCTGATCCATCGCCATCTGTTTCATGCAGTTGATTATTAAAAATCACATTTTTATGTTGTTACTTCAAACATGAAAATCATACTTTTATGTTGATGTTTATATTATAAAAAATATATTTTTATAATTCAGTTTTCCATATTTGTATAATGCTAATTCTTATATAAAAATCGTATTTTTATATAAAGAGAGTTGATATAAAAACCACATTTTTATGTCGCTACTTCATATATAGAAATCAAAATTTTATTCGCTTTACATATATAAAATTCATTTCTTTATAATGTTGTCGTGTATATAAAAATCATATTTTTCCTTCGCTACTTCATATGAGAAAAATCACATTTTTCTTCTGCAACAAATATGAACAAAGATCATGTCTTTATATTTTTAAAAATCTAGTCATTATATTTTTAAAAATCTAGTCTTTATATTTTTAAATTGCTAAAAGATATATATAGAAATCATATTTTTCTTGTTTTGAAAAAAAATCACATCAAAACTTTATATATTAAAATATAACAACTTTATATGTTAAAGATCAAAACTTTATAAACTTTAAAAATCATATTTTTATACTTCAGTTTTACATACAACAATCTCATCTTTTCTAATCTAAAAATGCCCTCTTTCCTAATCTAAAAATATATTCTTTTCTAATAAAAAATCATGTCTTTACACTATTGAAAATTACATTTTTACCCCTCTAAAAATTATATTTTTACTCGAATAAAAATCTCATTTTTATTCCTGTATAATTATGCATAAAAATCTGCAGTTTAAACAATGTTGTTACATATTAAAATCTGAATTTAAACTAGGTTATACATCATAAAGAAAACAAAATAAGTAAAAACAAAAGAGACTCATAGTTTTGGGCGGAGGAGGAGGTGTTGGTGATGGCGTCGGGGTCTGGTGGGTTGAGGGAAGGGCTTGGTGACCGGGGGCCGCAAGTGTGGATGGAGGCGGCGGCTACCTCGAGCTAGGGCTTGGGGTTGGGTGGATTTACTTCGAGCGGAGGGAGGAGAGATGGAGAAGAGAGAAAGAAGAGGAGGGGCGACGGTCTGGAAGCATGGCGGCGGTCCTCCGACGTGGTGGTGAGGTGCAGGGAGGGGCGACGGTCTGGGAGGTCACTGGGTTTTTATGAAAGGGTGAAAAACAAATTCGACCGAGCAAAATGAAATGGGGGTGTTAAATATAAAAATATTTATATTAAATTCTTATTTAATTCTCTTATATGTTGACTTTTCATTCAAACTCTTAATGAAACCCAACGACAGTCGTCCTTAGCTAATTACCTTTATTCTGAGCACAATGGAATATGTTTTGTAATCCAATTCGACTGTTACGATTAGTTTCCGTCAAATTTAAAATATAAGTCAATACATTTTAAATTTAAACGCACATTTTAATTTACTGGGGCCACATACTGACTCTGAAAATTCCTAAAAAATTATTTCTAGCTTCGTATTGATGATACGGTCCTAACAAAACTGATTTCGTCAAATTTTGAGACCATTTGATAAATGGCCATTTTCTGGTTGATCCAAATTGACTGAAACTGTCAAACCACGTTTTCTTGTGCCATGCTCACATAGTGATTTTAAAAATTATTAAAATTGGAATCTAGCAATAACTTGACATCCCAGATCCAACAAAAGTGGTTTCGTAGAAAACAGAGGTCGTTTGCAAAATGGCTATTTGTAAGGGCCATATATATATACACACACACACACACATATATATATATTAAAATATATATAAATTCCACAACGCCTTTTTCAGATTTTGAAATGGACATATCTTACACTCTATAAAGTGAAATCTCAGTTTCTTACATCCGTTAGAAAGATATCGTTGAACAGATTCAAATATTTTGGTTTTACCGAAATCCGATTTATTTTGAATCATGTACATTCATTTGAAATTTAAAATCGAATTTTCAAACTGCCGCACCATTTCAGGCTCGTTATATATTTAAAATAAATTTATTCGTTTTAACTTCGTCGAAATTAAATTTTCCATCGTTATATTTTAAAATAATTTTTTAAATATTCAAAATTCATTAAAATAACCAAAATAAAAATTTTAAATTGGTTCTGATTTTCCGGGTTGTTACAATTTTCTAGTTTCGAATATGGATATTTGAATATATTCGTGTTCGACAAGTTGGACACGTATGTTTTCAGATATTATCCAAAAATATCCGCAGATACGGGTATGGATATGTTTTAATCGATAGTCGCGGATATCAAATATTTTCGGATACGGATACATCACTATTCGTATTTGTCTGCATCCGTTTATAGCCCTAATCTAAATGCTTACATAAAGAATGCTGAAGAATGCCACTATTACAACATTACAGCAAAACCAGAAAGTTACACACCTTTGTTAGCTTCATATGGTCAGGTACATGTTAATACCCTAGGTATTGATTTTGATGACAACAACCATATAAATATTACTACTAACATATCCTCAAGTGGTGCAGTTACATTATATATACTATGAAATCATTTATAGAGATAAACAAGAGCACAAAAGAAGAATTACAAAAGAAAGTTAATCAGGGCAATGGAAGAATAACATAGAAAGGATAATCAGAACAATTGAAGACCAAGGCCTATTAGAGAAAAATGCTGAAAAACATATGTGTTTGAAGTGAGGAGGAGTTGGTTGAACCTTAAAATGTCTTGTTAAAGATCCCATGACTATTACTTGAAGACAATCAACCATTAACCTCAACCGAGTCACAAAAATCCACAAATATAAAGTAATCTGAAATGCTGAAAAATTGAAACACTTACAAGTGTGTATGATACTTATATGTCGACATATATGTTTTTGTATATCGATATATAACGAATTTTCAAATGAAGAGTTATTTCCCTCCATCCCTTTGCCAAGAGACAAATCTCCTTAGCCACTATTTAAAGGCTTCTGGAAATGAATTTTAACATCAATTTTCACATTTTCTCCTACTCCTTCTTCTCCATATATTTGCACTACAAATCCATTGAATACTTTCCAATTATCCTTGCAAATCCACTCTCTTTCACTCCAATTCTTCATTGATTTGCAAGTCACATGATATCATAGAGTTGTACTTGTATCATATCATTCTCTCTCTGATTTGATCCTATTTCCTCAAAGAATTCAAAGATATATTACCATTGGAGGTCTATTTATAACAAATCTGCAAGAATATGTATTGAAGATACGACCACTTACCTTTGTTTGTTGTTGTTGATAAGGAGAATGTGTATCTTATGGCCCATAAATTCAAGATTGTAAAGGTGTTCTTGCCACCAGTGAAAAGCACACGATTATAATGAAATTCTACATGGTGAAGTGCAGGACCGGATGTAGGGTTGGTTAATCCAAACAAGTATAAAAATCCGGGTCGTATTTACTTTACTGCATTTTATTTTATCTTTCTGTTTTCAATTTTAATATATATAGTAAATATACTTCACCTCTCTAGTGTCTAAATAATCTTAAGATCCGTCCAATACTGTGTTGTAGACACACCATTTTCCAAAAGTACATACTTCTGTGACCATATCCTAGGTTGTATTTCCATTTTCTACAAATTTGTCGTGTATATATTTATAATGCAGTTTCAACTAATATAACATGTAACTATTAAGTACTCCATATCACATCAATAGCAGCCAAAAAATAAGTACAGAGTTAGTGATGCTAAAAAATAAGTGATTGCAATATTCAAAGCCGGACTCGCAACCATAGGGTGCTTCAAACCAACACCCGATCTGTTGGGATTTCTAAGCCAGCTGGAAAATACATATATACCAAACTTAAAATGTTTGTTAAATCCACATTTGATATTGTAATCTTGGTAAACTTTGCATACAACCAATGTTAACATACAAATTTAACGGTATATACTCAAATTCTCAACAAAAATAAAAAATAAAAAAACTGAGTGTAAAACAAACAAGACGATAAACAAATAATATAGACGTTCATGTTTAGATATGATGGAAAAAAAAGTCGAAGAAGATCCTAGCAGAATTGAAATTTTACAAAATCGTATCTGATCCTATAGCAACTGGATTGGGTCTAGATTGGGTTAGTAAAAGGGAAATATGTACCCTCACTAGTAGGATGGGTCCGAACTAGGCTTAGGTCAAAACTCGTAACATTGAAAGGCCTATGTAGCCCATGTTAATGACATGGATATAATATTTTGTTTCTATAAAATTTATGTAACAAGTGTTTCATGCAAAGATTTGTCAATCTAAATCTTGTTATGAATAAAAAGCAAAAAGGATAAAATATATATTATTAAATTAAACGTCGATAAAAAACAGGCAATCAAAAAAATCATTACGGGAAATGTTCCATATATCAACTTTTATATATTATATTTTTAATGAATCACACACCTTTTACCTCTCATTCTCGGACATGATGAAAGCCTAGTTGAGTTAGTTAAGTAAGATTAATACGTTTTGTTCAAAATTAAGCAATTATGTCTTGGACAAGAGATTACAATTAGCATCATTAGCTCACGTCAAGTAAGCGGGATTATCCCATAGTGCAAGAATTAAATTAATTTATAATTACTATTATTATAAATAATTTTTGTTCTTTATTATTGTAACTATTTTTTAGTAATTTTTAAAATAAGGTGTAAGGTGTAATTTATTTATGAAGTAATAATCATCAACTTTATATATAGTGACAAAATAAGATACAATTCACCAGTTGAAGCGCTTTAAAACGCTACTTTAGCAAACCGCTATTCGTACTCCTGGAAAAAAAAAATCATAACATCACCTTTCATTTTCAAATCATGAACATAACGGGTTGTTTACTTCTCTCCTCTACCGGACCTAATATTTGTTATGTAATGTTTGTTCAAATTGTAGATTAATTAATTGTAATGCTATCAAAGGTAGTATCATATTTATTTATAGTAATTAATACTAATAAAAGATGAACATACTAAAACATACGCAGTAAGCCTAGAAACTACTCAAATTGTAAACAAAATTGGTGTGCTAACCTTATGTTTATGAAAATTAGTAACAGACATGCTATATCACAACCACAAAAAGATTGCTTAAAATAAATACTGTAAAATACCAAAAAAAACAAGCCCGTCTTATTTATGAATCCAAGAGTTTAAATGTAAATACAATTCATATAGAACGAAAGATGAATATGTTATGAAACTAAATATTCAAGTATTTAAGTTATGAAGATACATAAAATTTTAACAGTGAGTATTGGTGACTATATTAGAAGTAATGTAACTGGTGGAAAAGAAAATTAACTACAACTTGCAAACATTTAACATGGATTTTCTTGCAGTTGTTGAAAGATCAAATATCAACCAAGTATACAGATATTAATATATAGTATACATACAATAATATTAGATTTAAATGTAATATATAACAGGAAAATGGGCTGGAGGAAGTTTTATTCAAATTATTTGGGCCTACGGACGCGGTTCTTTTTTTCCGTCTGAAGGAAGCAGTCTTTAAACTTTTGTTCCAAGGAAAAAGACTCAGCAACATTTAAATTTTTTCCTTCTGCTTAATTTGATTGCGATCTTCTTCATCACCGATTTCTCGATTCAAGACGGTGCTCACTCTAATTTTGTATTCGATTTCTCCATTGTCAATCAATTTTCGTCTTCTTTCTTTCCTGCAGATCTTCATTTGCAATTTCTATCTTCATCAAACAATTAGGTAAATTCAGGTATGTTTCTTTTATTTCTTCCGATTATTTCTGTTTTTCGTTTCATATAATTGTTGTCGATTAATAATCATTTTTTTGCTCATTTCGGTTGTACAGTTTGTTCTTCTTCCAGTTATCGATATCCACTTTGGATTTATTTCAATGGCGAAGTAAGATTTTAATGTTTATTTTTGCATTTCTTCAACAATGTTTATTGTTTTATAGTTTTATTGCATTCCGTCGTTCTAGTGAATATTATATGTGGTTTGTTATTTTATGCTATGTTCATATAGCATTACTGCAGTATTCACATTTAGTTATAATTTTGTCGTGATATGTGCATTTATCATATGGTTTTTTAGTTAATTTATTCTTGTTTAATCCAGCGGCAAAATTGATTCTATTTTGTTATGATATGTTAATTTAACATTTACTATTACTGTTTTGTTCATTTAAGTATTTTAATTGGATTTTTTGTTTTACAGTTTTGATACTACCAATAATGAAGCAAATAGTTTGCTTATTAACTTTGAACACAATGAGAATTGTTATTGTACTCGTCTCACCACAGCCTCTTCTTTATTTGGTGTTAAAAGTGAAATATGCGATGTTTGGACAGACCTTAATCGGTTTTCTATTGAGATACTTATGTTCTTGAGAATAAGACTATAGTTATCGACACGGATTCGGACTTGCTTAGCATTTTATGTCTTCAAACTTTTAAGAAGAGTCAATATTTTAAGTTTACGGTTAAGGAGAATGTTGGTGTTATGGAATCTGATAGTAATGGTTGTGGTTTGGGTTCTGCAAGCGTACAAAGCACTTCGATTGGTAGTAATTCAGGAACAAATTGCGAGTCACATGCGGATTCATCTCATTATTTGAAAGATATGTTAAAGAAAGGTTCTCAGAAAAATATTGTGGATTTTCTTGGTTTTTGTTTTAATGGAGCTAAGGATTTTAGGGAGCTTTTAATGGCGTATCAAATAAAAAATGGTTATGATTTGATTTTTGTTAGAAACGCTCCAGATAGAATTTTGGTTAATTGTTCTTGGATTAATGATGGTTGTAAGTTTTATGTTAATGCTTCTTCGGATCCGGGCTTACTCTCTCGATTTTTTATTAGAACTTATAATTTTAATCATTTGTGTGGAGTGGGTCTTAGAGATGCTAATAAAGTAACTGTTTCAAGTAGATTTGTTAAATCTTTGATTTTGGATCAAATTCGGGATGCTCCTATGAAGAAGTTGAAGGATATCATGGCGGAATTTAGAAGAGAGTATAATTTCAATCTATCATACTATTATGCATATAACAGAAAACAGTTGGCATTGAAAGAGATATATGGGGATGAAGCAATGTCATATAATGATTTACATTGGTATTCGGAGGCATTGCAAAGATATAATCCTATGTGTCTACGGATGTTGATTCTTCAACCAATCAGTTTGAGAGAATTTGTCTTGCTTTTGGTGCTTGCTTGATTGGTTTTAAACACTGCAGACCATTAATAATTTTAGATGCTCATTTGAAGGTAAGACCTGGAGTTTTGTTAGCTGCTATTTCTAAAAATGCTAATCAAGGTACGAGTTTCATTTTACTTTTGTTTTTGTTTTCTTGGTTATTTTTTTACCTACGATATATGAAACTATCATTTTTATGCACATTAACTAATTTTAATTCAACAATGCTTACACTAGATTTGTTTGCTTTATTTATTACTGGTTCCACTGGAAATGTTTGTAGTGTTAATGTTTAGACAGTAAGGTACTAAAATACTAATATATAATATATGATATATTCATATGTCATTTTGAGTCTAATTCAATTGTGTTTGCCATACATTACTATCATAATTCTGATGCTTAATGAGGCTCATGTATCTTTGTATTGAATGGTCATTAATTAATTATTTTGCAGGTTTCTTTCCTCTTGCTATGGGTATTGTTTCACATGAAAACGAATCGAAATGGTCTTGGTTTTTGTCCCATTTTAAAGAAATGCTAAATGAAGACAGATCTCTAGTTTTTATGTCTGATCATCATTGGGGTCTCATTTTAGGTGTTCCTAAAATATTTCCCTCTTCATATCATAGCTACTGTTTACTTCACATGGAACAAACTATTAGTAGTGTTGTGAAGGCAGCTAAATGTGATTCTTATGTTGTAGAGTTATTCAAACTTTGTGCTAGAGCTTCTAATATGTATGATTTTGAGCGATATCTTTCTAAATTTAAGGATATTGGGGGTATGGCTGCTGAAAATTTTCTACAAGATAAACCTTTAGATCACTGGGCAGATGTGTTTTTTCAAGGAAAGCGGTATGGTGAATATACTTCAAATGTTGCAGAAAGCTTCAACTCTTGGATTTTGGAAGATAGATTAATGCCAATAACTTCTTGTTTGGACGGTACTCGAGTGAAAGTTATGGAGCAAATGGCTAGGCGAAGGGAGGAATGTCGTTTGTGGACAACGACTCTTTGTCCTGTTATGGAGGAACGCTTGTCTAAGTTAGTAGATGATGGCTTTGGTTGGGATGTTTACAAGTCTTCAGACTTGAAGTAAAATCCCCTAAGTCTCATTTTGTTGATCTCGAAAATCATTTATGTAGCTGTAATCAATGGAGAGTTACCGGATTTCCATGTGCTCATGCAATCAAATGTATTAATAAGTCAAGGTTATCAGTTTACGACTATGTGGAGCACTACTTTACTGTTGATGCTTTTCGATCTTCATATGCTGAAGCCATTAATCCAATTCCCAATTTTGATAAGCCAGATATTGCTGAAAATGATGTTATTATTAGGCCTCCTAAAGAAGTTCACGGAGCTGGTAGACCTTCTACAAAGAGACGTGGTGGCTATGGCTATTCTCAAAATAAAAGAAATAAATGTTGCCAATGTAATTCTACAGGCCACAACAAAAGAAACTAATAGGCTTCTTCTAAATCTTGATGTTTAATACTGTTTTTTCCACAATGCCAAATTTTATACTGTAATGATATATATAGTTATCATTTTTTCTTTTATTATGCAATTCAAATATGTAAACTGTTTGACTATATGACTATTATAATAATGTTGTATGAGTGACTGATTTATGTTTGATTTGATTTTGGCTTCTGTGTATGTTTAGTGGATGTATTATTGTTTTTCATTTAATAATGCTATCTGCAATTTTTTTAAAATGTTGCTCGGTTTCTATATGCTGTTTATAATATTGTATGTTTGACAGTGATGTGGCGATTTTGATTTTTGTTATATGTTTGTATTGCTATAATACTGTAGGATGGTTATAATTGTGTATAATGGTTATATTACATTATGTTTATGTTGCCATCAGTAATATCTTTGGTTATAACACTGTTTGTCAAGTTTTGCTGATTATAATAGTGGCTGATGGTTATTTATGTTTAGCATGCATTATGTCATTTTGTTAGTTGACAGTATTATTTAAACAATTTATGCTATCTGTGTATAGCATTGTGCTTTTGAGAATATGACAATTTATATTTTTTTAATGTTTAAAGCTGTTATAACTGCTATTGTACTAAATTATGTTTATTTTTCATCAACAGCAAAAAATAGAACATATTTTTAAATAATGATAGTTTCATATATCATTTTACATAAACTGTATTGTTGGAAAACTTTTAAGACAACAGCATATCATTTTGATATCATTACACGCAATAAACTAGCAATTTATATTCTTAACAGCATTGTACTGCATGCAAAACAACAATATTGCAATTTGATGATGAAATGAAAAATATCAAACCTTCAACAGTACTGTACTACAAATGATGTTATCAGCAGACATTTTTACAGACCAAACAGTTAACGTTAGTCTATTGTGCTTTTTAAAAACATAGTAAAAAAATTTGTAAGGAAATTACAAGTAAACTTCAATATATCATATCTAATTGCAATTAAAAATCAATCTTTTTGCTCTGCTACTATTTTGATTAGTTCTTTTTTCCATCGTTGGAGATGATTTGAAATGCTGTATCCACTTTGAATCGGTCGATCTCTTCCTTTTCATACATCCGTGGAATATTTCCACTGTCAAGCAATTTAATGTTTGTCATTACAAACCAAGCACAGTCATTCCTACAAATGGCAAGAAAAGCATTTAGTAACAATCAATTATTGAGATTTTATTAAGGCAGTTTAAAAAATAGTTGATTGTTGCCACGGGGATGGCTACGGTATCACTATTACAAACATATACCGGTATCACTATTACAAGCATATACCTGTATCATACCATTGAATACAAACATATACCGGTATCACTATTACACAACATGTAAACTAGGACATCTCAGTTATACCCAGGACTAAAGAATGTAGTGGGATCGTCAATGCAATACAAATCCATTCAAAAAGTTATGCTGACTATTGTGAATGGTGTAGACCACAAGGGTTTTCTTTTTCTAAAACATGGCAAGGGTACTGAGAAAGAGCAAGTCAAACTAACCGGAGAGCTGTGATACGGGAAAAAAATCAACATTCATTATGCATTATCCTAAACAGAGTAAACATAAAAAAGGATTATTTGGTGCGGCATGGCCATTGATGATTCATGTGCTTTATGTGAATGAAAATTGGAAACCACTAAATCCATATTTTAGGAATGACTAAAATACTTACGAGCTTGAATCTTACCGCGGGGATGGTTCTTGCATTAGAGTTTTTTTCCCGAAACTTTTATTCATGATTCCCTTTTCCCGCCATTTTTTTTCAAATAGCCCTTCAATCTTCTTTCTCTGGATATGTAGAAAATAATTTAATTATGATAGTTGAATGTAGCATTATTCAGTTTTTGTCTATCAAGAAGGTTATATTATACTATTTTTTTTACCTGATCAATAGTGTGCATGTAGCTTGGATTTGACATCCTTGTAGATCTAGTTAGAAGCTTATTTGAATCATAATGGGTCCATTGCATTATGACATAGTTCAATTTCAAAAGCATCCAATGGTTGATATGATGCAATGGAAATAAAATGGTGTCGGCATACTCATTTAGAATAATAGTTTCAATCATAGGAAGAACTAGTTTCTTCAGCACATTATCCGAAACATTGCTTATTGCATTCTGCATATTAAATTTTTTTAGCATAATTTTTAAAGAACTTAACCTTACTTTTAAAAAAGGTTTGACTTACCATCATTTTAGAGGAGAAGGTATAGTTGTGCTCATACAACTCTTGGTTTTGTACATACCAGTTAATTACCTGGTAGAATAAAGAAAATAATTACCTATGTTAGTAGCTTTATACAAAAATGATAAGTTTTATATCATTTTGAAAATATTTGTCTATCTTTGTTTTTATCTGTTCATTCAATATGAATATCAGCATAATACGTATGTTGCTAATTTTTCAGGTGTGTAGTGGTATTATATCAAAATGACACAAATACATATCATTTCAAATACACCTGTTTATTTTCAATTTTTCCTGTTAATCATATCCCAGCTATTATCATAGCATGTAGGGCTCTTTTTTGCATGTACAGGTTATATATACTATGTATAGTTGAGGCTTTATATCAAAATGATAAGTTTATATATCATTTTGAACATACGTGTACATTGTATATTTTTCCAGCCTATTAAATATGAATATAAGTTATATACAAATAAAAAGAAAAATACCTGGCCATTTGTGTATAGTTCCAGCAAAATAGATTCAAGCATTGATTTTACAATTGTAATCCCACCCCTTTTGACATCATCTGATATGAAAACCACAGAGCTGCATTTTACATAAACACAAAATAAGTTAGTAGGTGTTGTTTCGATGAAATTGTAATGAAAAACTATTAATGATAATATAATTTTACATTTTATTCTCATTTTTTTTCAAAAAGGAGGCAAAGGACGGCCATAGCAATAGGATCATAACATAGTCGAGTTATTATGGAATGTAATCTAAAACTAATTTGTTATTTTTATGTTATATTTTACATAGTTTCATGTTTCATGGTGATTATGTTTTTTGCTATTGTGATTTTGGACGAATAATGATATAAATAAAATGACAGTTTCATATAGCATTTTTGTAATAGTACCATTTCTTGTAGCATGATTGTCATATAAGTTGTAACGATCCAGAGATTTTCGGCCCCGAAAATCGACATAAATACCTTTACCATAACTCATGTCGACCTTCTAGACACCGAAAACACTGGAACGTTTATAGAAAGAAATTAGAGGGTGAGATAAGAAAGAAAGAAAGTTAGAATAGAAGAAAAAGAAGAACCAATACAACACAGAGTCTCACATCACAGCAGAACAAAAATATAATTTAGAAATAAATATTTATTTAGAGCTTTTGAAAATACTTACAATATCAGAGTACATCAACATCTCTGGACAATTTCGATAATATATCCTCATATACACAGCGAAATAAATACTAGATATCATATGTCTGAACATCTCCAGCTCGTCTCTGGACTTCGCAGTACCTGATAACCTGAACTTGTACACCCGGGCTAACCCGAGCATTTACAAAACACCGGGTTAGTCTAGTGAACCAGAGTGAGAAACAATCACACAGTATTAAGGGTATCACACAACTTGATTTTAAAGTTGAAATCCTTTTGAAAGAAAAGGACAATCGTAAGACCAAACCCACACATAAATACGGACGGTTTTTACCTTACGATAACCCAAAACAGTTTTGAAATCAATATCTTTTCTAATATTATGATAGTATCTAAATACAAGTAAATATCAATCTAGTGGAACGCTTGCATCTCACGCTCCACATATATGGTATACAATCAAAACCGCGGGCATTTATTGGAGATTGGATTCCAACTATGACAAGGTATGGGACCACCTGTCGATAGTGTATCTCTAGAGGCGAATACACTGGGTTCAACAAGAATGTCTTGCAACCCGGCCCTCACATGACAGACCACTCATTTAGCTTGAGTGTATCGAATGTATATCACAAACGGTTGGGCTCAAACCACTGTTTCCCGAAAAGGCACGGCATCGAAATAGATTAAAGAATGAAACGGATTTTCTCTAGATAGGTTATTATACACCATAACGGGAGCGACCCACATAGGCATGTTGTCTGCCCGATTTTTGTCATTTCCTGATTGTTGACGCTTGAGGTTATAATCTTTTGAACACTTGGCTACCATTCACTTTGAAAGCCACATCATCAAATCCGTCAAGTTACTAGTTGACGTCCACAAATATACTCTGGGTATAAAAGAAGTGCCCCTCTTTGCCACCACTCAGTATATTTGTAAAAATCAACGTACGTGGTTTCAGGAAATACTCTGTCAGACATTCGTCCATACAAGTCATCCAGGAACAGGATGAACCGAACGTACCCTCCTACTGCATCCAATATAGGAATCACCCTATGGATCAGTAGCGACAGTCCTTGCAATCCACAGATTTCAACCACAACCGAACCCCAGTATATCTCCGGGTCGAATCAGAGATTTTAAGTGGTTCTTCCGATTTATGAAGATCTATGGTCTTCAAATGCTCCATCTCGATCGTCGCCCGATATCTTCTATATATTTCGTATTTGTTGGTCGGAATGATTTTCGAATATACATCCGATCCCGGTCTTACCATACCAACAATCGTAATGGTCAGATTTGATAGTCGGTTATTTTACTATCAAATAAACATCCATGAAATCATAAAAATAGATTCACTGGTCTAGTACTCAGCATCACTTGGCTTCTTTACCAAAAATTAATTAAACTGGAATATTCTAATACTGGGAAAATATTTCACTTATCACTTTAATATACTGATACTCGCAAAAACCATTTCATGTGAATAATTTAAAAGAATATATATACGATACCCAATACTCAATTTGACTATCAAAACATTTACTATAACATTTCGTTAATTAAAACTGAGAAATCAGTTCAACTTACTATTCGAAGTTACGCAAACTCTTTTGTTTACATCTCTTGGAAAAGTATCCAATACTTATTCTTATAGAATAAACCTTTTTATATCTCATTCTCTTACTCTTCGAAATTATCGCACAATCTCCTTTTAGTTCCGTTACTAAGGAAATATCATCTCATATTATTACTTTGGAAATCTTATCATACACTTTCACCATTACCAACTAGTACCATCCTTGGATAGTCCCGAAGTCGTTCAAGTTGGGGTATTTTAATTACCTCTCTGTAACGACCCAACTTTCGAACACATCGACAGTTGTGCCATTATTAAGAAATAAAAATAGACAGAAGTTAAAACACAGAACATCAGAATCTCACAGCGGAATTTTCACAAAAGATAATACTTTATAACATTACACAACAGTACATGATACATCAGAACATCATATGGCTAGTGATACATCCCATTCATAGTATAACAGTAATTATACATAACATTCTCTACTACTTGCAGACTTATAATTATACAGAGGTAAGGTAGATACGCCAGCACACTGAAAATCTCCATTCAGCTTCATAAGTTTCTACATCCTGATTCTCTTGTCTATTCATAACAAGTGTTATGAATACCCAAGAGTTTAAGGGAAAACGCAGAAAAGTAAACTCCGGGTCAGTCAGAGGACTTGTATGAGTAAACAGATTAAACAATTTAAAGAAAATATCTCATAAGACCACGACGTAAGTACGGAACGGGTTTTTACCTTATGGGATCAAAACACTTTGTATACTTTAAAACCAGATATTATCATAGTGTCTATTTGGTTTTTCACAAATAATTTAGAATCTAGAAGAATGCTTGCATCTCACATTCGCCCATATAGTATACAAATAAAAACCGCTTGGCACTTAAGGAAATTGGATTTCCAACTCTGACAAGGTATGGGACCACCTTCCGATGATGTATCTCTAGAGGCAAATACACCTGGGTTCAACAAGAACGTATTGCAACCCAGCCCTCACATGACCGACCACTCATTTCTCTTGAGTGTATCGAATGTATATCACCGATGGTTGTGTACGGCAACCATCCCCGAATGGGCAGAATTGATAGATTTAAGAAACAAAAGGAATTTCTCTAGATAGGTGATACTACACCCTAATGGGAGCGACCTACATAGCCATGCTGCCAGCCCGATTTTTGTCATTTCCTGGGTATGAGGCTAGACTTTATGTTTCATCATCACTGGTTCATTTCCTTTGAATGCCAAATCGTCCTACCCGTCAGAAATACTCATTCGATTTCCCAAATATATCACGGGCAATAAAGCTAAGAGAAACGAATTTCTCCGCCACCAACGTAATATACTTACGTAAATTCGATGTGTAGGATCTGACTGATATACGTTGTCAGACACTCGTCCATTCGGGTTTGTTCTGGGACTGAACAGACTAAAGATATTATTTAAAATCATCGTCTTCAGTTGGAAAATCTCTGGCGCGCAACGCATAATCAATTCAAAGTGGAATGTAAATCTGGTCTCTTTGAAATGATTGTGAACCTTTTTCTTTTAAATCTCTAATCTAACCAATAAGAATACAGTTCTTATTTGCACAAATTCAGAACATTACATTACCAGCTATATTGTGACAGAAGTTTTAGATTTTACAGTTTAGAACAGGCAAACTTAGTGTAAATAAAATATTCCTATTTTATTCACTTTAAACCAAATATTTTTATTTGAAATAAATTCAAAATTTAATTTATAAACTAAATTTATAGCTAATCTCACTTTTGTATTTCTTAACAAGATTTCGTCAGATCTCCCTTTTGATCTGATTTATTTCTCCTTCTTTCTATACCGATAAAGTTTCTCTTCTTTATTTATCAGTCTAAAACGATTCAAAATATCCTTTGAAATTTTTATTTCATCAAATACTAAATCGTTCATGACCGTTTCTTGTATTTTGAATTTACAGTTTTAAACGGTCAATTCAGTGTATGTGTTTCTTATCACTCGTATGTTAAATTTTTATTAACAAACAGCTCCTAATTTAAATTATAAATTAAATTTATAATTTAATAAAATCTACAGATTCTGTATTTAAATTTCATCTTCTGACGAAAATCATCCTGATTCACTTTCTTCAATTAAATAAAATATTATTTTTATTTAAATATTATTTCCTTATTTTATTTAATCCAAACTTGAATTTAAAAACTAATTTAAATTTAAAATATATTAAAAACCCTTTGTTTTTAATTTTAAATAGCAAAGTTCCAAGTTCGCAAAGTACCAGATTTAAAAACCCGTGCTGCGCACATGAAAACTAGCCCCGATCCCATGATTTTGTCAAATACCCAAATACCAGGTTTCGGTCTTTGACATTTCCCTTGGCCGATTACTTAAATCCCCATGTAAACATAAAGTACCACTATAAGGTGGTGGTACCACATTTTAATTTTTGCAAACCACCAAGTTCAAGTACCACATTTGCCAAACACATCCGATCTCATGAAATTCACGGTGGCCAACCCCCTTTTTCCTTCTTCCTCCTCCGTCCATAGTTGTGCACGTGCACACGTGCCAGGAACCCCTCCAGCCACCAACGACCGTCGCCCAACGTCGCTCGCCACCACCTGATCGCTCCACTATCACCTGATCACCTCCCATCGGCCTAAATCAAAAACTGGCCGTACCACCCCTTTTCAAAAGAAAACATCATCAAAGAAAACTGCTCCACCTCCTTCCCTCGACCACCGGACGCCACCGCCTCCTGGCCACATCCGCCTATGACCCCGACGCACCAAAACCCCCTAGACCGCACCTCCCTTTCTTCTCCTATGTTAAGCAGTTAAGCCCCAAACCCGATGAACCCAAAAACAATTTAAAACCTATTTTTGATGATTTTACAAAATTCCTTCATTTAAAAATTAAATTAGTATTTTTCCCTGCTACTATACCTTCTTCCACTCCTTCTAGCTGAATGCCATCGTTTTTCATCACATGGATTGACGGAAGTTCAACAATATCCGTTTTGTGACCATCTCTTTCTTCCTCTCAATTCCCTCTCTTTAAAATCTTGATTTTTAGTTTAAAAATCATCATTCGTTTCCCTTATTAGGATTATATAATCAAGACATGGTTTAAATCGGTTTGAAAATCCAATTTGAAAACTTGGGACAGAGAGCTTTTTACTGTGTTTGTTTTGTAATAACAGTGAAGATTTTTCGAGCTTGATTCCCTTTTTAAATACTCACATACCTTATATCAAAGGTTTAAACATGGTACACTGCCTCTTTTGAAACTCCAAACCTATGTTTACTGACCTAACTAAACCTATAAGTGTTCAACCAAACAAAACTTGGTTTAGTGACAGTAACTATAAACTTAACTGTTAGCATAAGATCCTTAAGGTTCCTACATTCAAACCAGTGGTCACTCCATCATTATCAAACAAGCAACACATCATGACAGTATATGCGAACAAGATCATAACAGAAATCTAAGATTACTTCATGTTATAACAGCAAAAACTGCAGTAATGAAAACAGGAAATAAAGTGTTGTTTTACTCACTTTAAAAGCTCCAAAAATCCTTGCTTTTCTCTGCTAAAACTCTTTGAATTATTGGGTGTTTGTGTGAGTGAAAGTGGTGTATGTGTTGGTCCTTATATAGGTGTAGAAAATGAATAAATTACATGTGCATTAAATGTTGATTTGAACACAGCAAAACAGCCTTTTTGTTTTTGATAATTGAAAGATCACATTAAAAACTGGTTTTCTCTCTCAAAATCTTTTCAATTTCTCCTATATTCACATGGAAAATCTCAGTCTAGATCCCACCTCCTAACCCCCTAAGAATTGTACAAAACTTTCCCCATTGGCCTTCAAGTAACATCACATTAACTATTCTTTGCACAACCCTCCTTTCTACAAATCTTTTCCCTTGATTCAAACAAAATATTGAGATCATTTAAGTACTAAAAATGTTCAGATTTTATTGAGTTTTCAAATCACATTTTCACATGTATTTCTTTGATTTAACATATTTCATTAAATTATTATACCTTGGCCTTCAAGGTATTTAAAATCTGAAATTTCCTACACTATTTAGCTCCCGGCCATATGAGTATTTAGCAAGAAAAATCTCAGAAAATCCCTTCTCAAGTGCTCATCTAGGGTAGTGAAGATCCATGGTATAATTATACAAGATTTGGTGATCTTTTAGTACATGGTTTTGTGACAAAATGAATGTGTTTTTGGAAAAATACAAAGAAGAAAATTTTCAGAAAATCTTAAGGAAAAGAAAGGGAAAGATCTCAACTAAAAATGTAGAACAAGAATGATTTTGTCATGCGAAATGTACTTGCTTTCACATCCTCATTCTAGTGTTTTGCTAGTGAATGTTCATCCTTGTGAAGGTGCATATGTACATATAACATGAAGTCATGTATGCAAAGAGATGATGCTTGATGTATATGTGAAACAAACATGTTCACTTGATCTTGCCAACAGGACATAATTTTACAAATCCTTGGTTAAAAATGCTTTATTGTAAAACTAGAAATTAACTTAAGAAAAGTATAAGGCTTTAAAATCCCTTTAAAATAAATGAACAAAAATACAAAGGAAAAATGGCATTTTAAGCCTCGCTATAAACATGTGTTATTACCTATATATAAGAAAAATAAATTTTAAACAAACGCTATATATTTCATGCTATAATACATGAATATGCAAAAATAAGTGTTTGTAAGTGTTGTACTTATGCAAATGCTATCATACATATTTTAACATGTATTAGAATTTTTAAAGAATGAAATTTTAACTCATATTTATACTTACGATACATATATTATCTGTGTTAACGATGTGTCAAGAGTCCGGGTCATTACACTCTCAGACCTTGATCAACACGTTCTTATCTTTAGATAAAATACGAGTTGTAATTCAAGAATCAACACATCCACTAGTTAAAATATAGCTTTATAGTTCTCCTTATCTTTTGGAAGTTTCTCTTTCTAAATGTAATTAATATCGCTTAATTCGTTAATTAAATAATTGCTTACTAAACATCACTTTATTCACTCTCGACTTATTCAAATGACTTTGTTTCACAACTGAATTATTATTACAAATCCTATTTCCAACCTTGTTTACCAAGCTCAAATCAAATGCCTTTTTCAATCCCATTTCTTTCAGGAAATTCCCTTTTAAATCCATTGATTTAACTTAATACCATTATTTAAGTATTTCCAATTTAAAAACAACGCTTTAACTCACATTCCATTTATAAATCTTGTTTATAAATTTCAATATAAACTCTTTTTTATATTTCCATCCCTCTTTACTTAATCCAAACGTTAAGTAACATTTCCATTTAAGTCATCGTATCCAGTTAGAATTCTTTATTACTTCATTATAAAACTCGAGTTCAAATATGAACTTTTTCACAACTTCTTCTCAAATCTTAATTATATTCCATTTCCAAATAGTTACTTACTTAAATATTTTTCATTTAAGAAGTAATTAATTAAACTAAAACAAATAATTTACTTTTACATTTACTATTGTAAAATCAGTTAAATACTTTATTTACAAAGATAAATAATAAAATCTCTTTTAAAATCTTCTTAAAATTTAAACACTATTCGTTAATTGATTTTATTTAGGTTACTAACAACAAACTAACAAAAAGTAAATCTCAGTTAAAACGGTCAACTTGGTTAATTCAAAACACGATTATTTTCTTAACCAATCCCCAGTTAATTCCTCTTTTAAATTAATCAAATAATATAATTAATTAATTTAAATAATTGTTTCTTAGAGAGATTAATCCGGTATATAACCACTAGGTTATTTCTTGCTCATTTGCTTCTTATTCTTATAAACATAAGAATTTGTTTTATACAACAAATTTCATAATTACTTATAAACTTTACTAAATAAATGATTAATATTTATTTCCTTTTAAAATAATTTTCATTTAAAGTAATAACTTTCAAAAACCTATTTTCGTTAAAAATATATTTATAACTTCAATACTGTTGATTCACAGTAGTTAAAAGCCATATTTAAAAATCGATTGATTTCTAGGCTAGGTGATGCCAAATACCCAGCCAATACTATTCATTTGTGAACATCAGAATAAATGTTCAAACATGGTTCAACCATCAACAATAATCAATCATTCATTTTTATTTAACTGATAATTCCCATAACGACCGTCAATCAATTAATGGCCATTCAAACAATGCAAACAATTTCAAACACATTTCAAGGGAAACTACTTATTTAGGTCAAATCATAACTACTGGTATTTTTACTGAAATTAAACGACCGTTTAATCTCAGTAATTGAATCAACAACAATTATATAACTAGCAAATGGTCAACCACTAAAATTCAGAACACGCAAAATAAAAACCCAATTTATATAAAATATAAATGGGGAGAGCTGAGTGAGTTTAACTCACCTTGTTTTGAATCCGTCGATAAGTATCTGCTTTTTAGTCAAATTAAATAGCTGTTTAACTTGACTAGAATTTCCAGTTGCTCCTGATCTTAACTAGCTTTGCTCCATCTCGATCCTCTAGACTCCACGGTTCCAACGAAACAGACCGTGCTTGAATCTGATAATGTATGCATACGATATGAATTTATAAAGTAATTTAATAAAACATGGATTTTGTATTTGAATTTATATGGGTTTTACCTTGAATCATTCGGCCCAAAAACCCACTACCCAATTCCCCTTAAAACCCTCCCTTCGATCTTTTTTTCTCCATTCAGTAAGCCGCCTCCCAAAAAATCTCAAGGCCGAAAACACTAATCCCCTTTTTGATTTCAGCAACCGAGAATAATGGCATCGCCCCCCTCCTCTATTCAACCACTCTCCGATCTTCCCCTTGTTCTCTTCAATCGATACCCCCCCCCCCCCAACATCCAACAACTACCTAACGTCTAGCGTGACACCACCATCTTGCCAAACAACCACCAAGCCTCTTCAACAACAAAGTAGCTTCCTACCACCTTCACTACAACCCAATCGAGCCCTCCACACAGATTCCAGGGTTCGGATTTATCGGAAAATTCATCAGGAGTTCACCGAGTTGAAGCATGTACGTCCACGAGTAAAGATAAGTCCTTTACTTGATTTTCCGACTACTGAACTGTTTTTGTTTGATTTTTTTTGGTTTTTCGAATGGGTTTTTTTCCCCTATGATTTACTGTGTTTTCGAATGGGTGATGAAACAACACTGTGTGATAGCGTATTTATAGTAGTGGTTTGGTTTAGATAAGATGAACGTCTATCGGTATAGGTTCATCTACTCCTAGCTTAGGCCATTTGCAGCCTATTCCCTTTGCAGATTTCGTACTGGTGATGGGGAGTGTTTGTGAGGTTGATCTGTCCAAAGTGGATATTGATCGAATTGTAGATTAGATAGGACTGGGCTACGAATTGTTAATTCAAATCAGAGATTTGGAACTAGTATATTAGATTTGATTTCCATTTTTAAATATAAGGAAACAATGAATTTTGTATCGGAGATTTTCTGTTCATACATGTGAATTAACTGTTCGAAAAAGATTTAATATATATATATAAATATACATATTAGTTTTTCTTAGTTGTACATGTGCTATTCTTTATGCTGTTCATGTTCTTTTCTTTATTAGCTGTATAGACTTGATGATTTAAATATATACATATATTTTGCTTTCATTAACTGTCTATTGCACTGATTTCTTGAAAGCAACAAGGCAGGCAAAAAATTTAACCCGAATTTTTTCTAGTTTTTATACCGTATGGTTTGGTTCTAGTATACATATATTTTTTTTCTTTCAAATTTCTTTTTCTATTTACAATTAGCTGTACATTGTCTGTGAAGACTTTTATGTTTCTTACTGTTTTCTTTCTTCTTCTTTTTCAGATCAAAACTGATCGAGACGATGGGTTCAGGGAGTTTACATATTCAATCTACATGTCATGCAATTTACATGTTCTCGTAAAGTTGATATCAAATCTTAAATATATGTATTTACCTTGCAAATGGTTGGCGCATTCATGGCTTTGAGACCCCTTCCTCATATGTTCAGTTAGGCATTGAAACTGAAGAAAAATCAATTTTCCTGAGGATGTTTTGGTTTTTCTTTATAATGATATTTTGCACTAGTGTTTGATGAACCATACTTACATCTCATATTTGAATGTAACTTATATGTACATCAATTTATAGACTATTTTGTAATAGCTTTCCTTGTATGATATTTTTTTTATGATTTTACATTCTACTGGTGTTATGTAAATGTTGTTCATAACATTTCATTTTGTAAAGGTAATCTAGTTTCGATTTTGTTTTCCACTGTATACATTTTTAGTTTTCCCATGTTATATATATTCCAGTTGCACGTTGAATATAATGGGGTAGTTTCGGTTTGTTGTATATTCGGATTTTATTCGTTTTTTGCCGAACATGATGAAATGCTGATAAATATATACATACATATATTAGATTCTAGCGGCCCATTTCAACGATAAGAAATTAGTGTCATGGTGTCGATTAAAACAACAGCTTCAATTCGATTAATATAGTTCAAAACTCAGCAATAAAAATTCTGGTTTTCGATGATATGCTATTTACATAAAAATCCTTTAATGTAAATAAATAAATCGTTATAATTTAAAAATGATTTCACATCGACTATTTGAAATTTTGAATTGAACATAATTTGAAATTTGTAAGCTGAAATCTCGATTTTTCTCTTTCATTAGAAAAATATAATCGAACCGGTTCAATTGTTTCCCGTTTCACAGAAATCCGACTTATATCGGATCCTGTATATTCAGTTAAAGTTCAAATCAAAAATTTCGAATTACCACGATGTTTCGAGCTCGTTTTAATTAAATATAAAAATATATATATTTGAATTCTATTTTAAATAAATAAATTCGATTAAAAATCCATTATATTTCTAATTAATATATAAACAGATTCTAATTTAAATGGCCGAAAGATCTGGGACGTTACATTCTTCCCCCTTTAAAATAATTTCATCCTCGAAATTGTAAAGTAAGAAGTATAATCTGAACCAAATTATTTAAAATTATTACTTTAGAAAAATAAAATTCAAATTCTAAAAATTTCCGAGAATTTCGCCAGCATCTCCTCTGCATGGCTCAATCGGTACGACTACACCTGCCACTCTGTGATTCAACTTCTTCGAAAAGAAAATTCAAATTCCAAATGGCAACCCGCTCAGGGTATAAAATTAATCGCTTAACTCATAGTATAAGGTTTACCTGTTTGTCGAGCATTCCATTTAAAATTCCAATTTCCAAAGCTTATCAAGTAGCTGCTCATCGTCTGTATTTCCATTCTGTATAACCAAATCATCCTCACAGCCTTCAGGATTCTGCACTTATTCCACTTATGATACAAATAATAATCTAGGTTAAATAATTCTGTTTCCACTTCACAACCAATCTTGTTTCCAATCTACTCTACCGGGATTTACCTCCTTGTTTTCGATTAACCCCAACTGGTTTGATTAAATTTAATATCTGTTTTGCATCTGCTTTGGTTTAACATCCATTAATATTAATTGATTAATTTCAAATTAATTTCTATTATTTATCCACTTAATTTTCAATCCCAATTTATTCAAGTTCACTCTTTTTGAATTTGTTCTTAAATTGGTTTTACTTAACCAGGCACAGTTTCATTTCTCATATCCGATTCAATTAGCTAATTGATTTTCTAATCAATTCAACCTTATTTTCATTTTTCAGTTTGATTCAAATCAAATCAATCAAAACAACAAATCAACCCACATTAGTATAATATAGAAAATAATTTCCTTTTTCTATATAAAAATATACCTTGGGTAAAATTATTTCATTTACCCTCTTTTATAAAACAATATTGTATCTATTCGCTAGTTCAATGCTTCTCAACACTTGAACCAGTCAAATAACACAATACAAAACACTTGTATATAAAATCTTACGAATACGCTCTCATATATATACACTCGACTCAGTCTAGGGTGTTACTAACCCCATCTCTATTGAGTCACGCCACAGAGCCAAGGTTACTAATCAACCAATAGCTCTGATACCACTGTAACGACCCAATGATTTTCGGCCCCGAAAATCGACATAAATACTTTTATCATAACTCATGCCGACCTTCCAAACACCAAAAACACTGGAACGTTTATAAAAAGAAATTAGAGGGTGAGATAAGAAAGAAAGAAAGTTAGAATAGAAGAAGAAGAACCAATACAACACAGAGTCTGACATTGCAGCGGAACAAAAATATAATTCTGAAATAAATATTTATTGAGAGCTTTTGAAAATACTTACAATATCATAGAACATCAACATCTCTGGACAGTTATAATAATCTATCGTCATATACACAGCGAAATAAATACTAGATATCATATGTCTGAACATCTCCAGCTTGTCTTTGGACTTCGCAGTACCTGACAACCTGAACCTATACACCCGGGCTAACCCGAGCATTTACAAAACACCGGGTCAGTCTGGTGAACCAGAGTGAGAAAAACTCGCACAGTATTAAGGGTATCACACAACTTGATTTTAAAGTTAAAATCCTTTCGAAAGAAAAGGATAATCGTAAGACCGAATCCACACATAAATACGGACGGTTTTTCCCTTACGATAACCCAAAATAGTTTTGAAATCAATATCTTTTCTGATACTATGATAGTGTCTAAATACAAGTAAATATCAATCTAGTGGAACGCTTGCATCTCATGCTCCACATATATGGTATACAATCAAAACCACGGGCACTTATTGGAGATTTGATTCCAACTATGACAAGGTATGGGACCACCTGTCAATAGTGTATCTCTAGAGGCGAATACACTGGGTTCAACAAGAACGTCTTGCAACCCGGCCCTCACATGACTGACCACTCATTTCGCTTGAGTGTATCGAATGTATATCACCAACGGTTGGGCTCAAACCACCGTTTCCTGAAAAGGGACAGCATCGAAATAGATTAAAGAATGAAATGGATTTTCTCTAGATAGGTGATTATACACCCTAACGGAAGCGACCACATAGCCATGCTGCCTGCCCGATTTTTGTTATTTCCTGGTTATTGACGCTTGAGGTTATAATCTTTTGAACACTTGGCTACCATTCAGTTTGAATGCCACATCATCAAATCCGTCAAGTCACTAATTGACGTCCACAAATATACTCTGGGTATAAAAGAAGTGCCCCCCTTTGCCACCACTCGGTATATTTGTAAAAATCAACGTACGTGGTTTCAGGAAATACTCTGTCAGACATTCGTCCATACAAGTCATCCAGGAACAGGATGAACCGAACGTACCCTCCTACTGCATCCAATATAGGAATCATCCCATGGATCAGTAGCGATAGTCCTTGCAATCCACAGATTTCAACCACGACAGAACCCCGGTATATCTCCAGGTCGAATCAGAGATTTTAAGTGGTTCTTCCGATTTATGAAGATCTATGGTCTTCAAATGCTCCATCTCGATCGTCGCCCGATATCTTTATATATTTCGTATTTGGTAGTCAGAATGGTTTTTGAATATACATTCGATCCTGGTCTTTCCATACCAACAATCGTAAAGGTCAGATTTGACAGTCAGTTATTTAACTATCAAATAAACATCCATGAAATCACAAAAATAGATTCACTGGTCTAGTACTCAGCATCACTTGGCTTCTTTACCTAAAATTAATTAAACTGGAATATTCCAATACTGGGAAAATATTTCACTTATCACTTTAATACACTGATATTCGCAAAAACCATTTCATGTGAATTATTTAAAAGAATATATATACGATATTCAATACTCAATTTGACTATCAAAACATTTACTATAACATTTCGTTAATTAAAACTGAGAAATCAGTTCAACTTACTATTCGAAGTTACGCAAACTCTTTTGTTTACATCTCTTGGAAAAGTATCCAATACTTATTCTTATAGAATAAATCTCTCTTACTCTTCGAAATTATCGCCCAACCTCCTTTTAATTCTGTTCTAGGGAAATATCATCTCATATTATTATATTGGAAATCTTATCATACACTCTCGCCATTACCAACTAGTATCATCCTTGGATAGTCCCGAAGTCATTCAAGTTGGGGTATTTTAATTACCTCTCAAACCTTGATCAACACGTTCTTATCTTCAGATAAAATACGAGTTGTAATTCAAGAATCAACACATCCACTAGTTAAAATATAGCTTTAGAGTTCTCCTTATCTTTTGGAAGTTTCTCTTTCTAAGTGTAATTAATATTGCTTATTTCGTTAATTAAATAATTGCTTACTAAACATCACTTTATTCACTCTCGACTTATTCAAACGACTTTGTTTCACAACTGAATTATTATTACAAATCCTATTTCCAACCTTATTTACCAAGCTCAAATCAAATCCCGTTTCCAATCCCCTTTTCTCAGGAAATTCCCTTTAAATCCATTGATTTAACTTAATACCATTATTAAGTATTTCCAATTTAAAAACAACGCTTTAACTCACATTCCATTTTTAAATCTTGTTTATAAATTTCAATATAAACTCATTTTTATATTTCCATCCCTCTTTACTTTATCCAAACGTTAATTAACATTTCCATTTAAGCTACCATATCCAGTTAGAATTCTTTATTACTTCATTATAAAACTCGAGTTCAAATATGAACTTGTTCACAACTTCTTCTCAAATCTCAATTATATTCCATTTCCAAATAGTTACTTACTTAAATATTTTTCATTTAAGAAGTAATTAATTAAACTAAAGCAAATAATTTACTTTTACATTTACTATTGTAAAATCAGTTAAATACTTTATTTACAAAGATAAATAATAAAATCTCTTTTAAAATCTTCTTAAAATTTAAACACTATTCGTTAATTGATTTTATTTAGTTACTAACGACAAACTAATTAAAAGTAAATCTGAGTAAAAACGGTCAACTTGGTTAATTCAAAACACGATTACTGTAACACCCCACACCCGCTACGGTCACTCACTAAGGGAATGCCATAACATCGGTGGAGTATTTTAAGTGAATATAGAACAGAACAACAAGACAGGTATAAGTAATACTTGAGAATTTAAAACATCATTTCATTGCAGCGGAAAGTAAAACATGTTTGGTTACACCAAAACCATAAACAAGAGTCAAGTACATAATATCCATCCTGATAAAAAAAAAAGTACATAATCCCACTACATAACTTAATAGCCATAGTAGAAAAGATAAACTGAGCTTTACATCCACGGTCCAAGCTCCAAAGGATAGATAAAGCAGTCTGATCAAAGCCCACTAGTGCTAGGCCCACTCTGAAAACCTGAGGGTTGGGAAAAAGATAAAAACAATGGGGTCAGACATAAGTCTGAGCGAGTCCTATAACCTTAACAATACAATCATTAAAGTAATTAGGGTATGATATAAACAAGGTACGGTACCTCTGGGGATAATGACTACACTAAGTAGCCAACTAAACACAGGATGTACTAAGATAACCGAAAAGACGCATTTACCCACCCAAGGATAATTACTACACTGCACCACTCCAGATCTACCCACCCAAGGGTAATTCCTACACTGCACCACACCAGATCTACCCACCCAAGGGTAATTCCTACTTAAAGGTTGATCCCACTAAGTGTACTTAGTAATTTTTAATAGTAGTTTCGTGTACCCCTAGCTGACTACATAGGTGCCGTCTGCCCCTATCTCCACTAGGTGTACCCACTACTCCCCAAGCGATCGGCTCCCTAACGTAGATACCCGTGCTGGCCCCACAGTGGGGTGTATCATTCCCCAAAGTGGCAACCTAATAATATCGACGGTGCACGGCTTATACCTACACGATGCAACAACGTCTTACTTACCAGCCCAGGTCCACACACGCATATGAAACCCGTTGGACTTGCGTTGCCACCGCTAACCCGTTTTGGCCTCTTACAGTCAAGCCCAATATGCGTGTCCTGTCCTCGACTTGGGTCGAGCCCACAAAGATACGTTTGGGATATTGGTTGAAATGGGCTCCCACAAGCTACCCACCTAAGCTTGTCATTTCTAGTGAATCCCACTTAACCCTTTTACCATGTCCACTTACATGTTATAAATTTGGTTAAGTCTTTTAATCATATTTTAATTGCCACTCAAGGCACCCACTAGATTTCCACATGCCACCCAAGGCACTTACTTGATTCCCACATGCCACCCAAGGCACTTACTTGATTCTCACATGCCACCCAAGGCACTTACTTAACCCTTTAATCATGTTTAATTACATGTTCCACTTTGGTTAAGTATTCTAATCGTATTTTCTATTGACACCCAAGGCAACCCACTAGTTTCCTCATGCCACCCAAGGCACCCCCACTAGTTACTACATGCCACCCAAGGCACCCACTTAACCCCTCATGCCCCACTACATGCTAATTTGGTTAAGTGTTTCTTAATTAATTAAGATCGTAACCTTTGTAAAGACCTCTCACATTAGACTGTCTTTTATGGCAGCTGGATATGCCGGTTGGTTCCGGGCAGCCTTACACCATAACCGAGTCTAACCTCGTGTCTTTACACTTGTCACGTATTTAGTTTATGACTAAGACCTCTCACATTGGGCCAATCATTTGTAGCCGCTGGATTTGCCGGTCGGTTCCGGGCAGTCTTATGCTACAAAAGGGTCCAACCTCGTATCTTAGTCGATTAATTACACCTAATTAATCACCCCCATAATTTGTATTAATTATCCCTAATTAATTACCAATTTCAAGAATATGGGTAGACCTAACTCAATAGGTAAATTCCCAATTCCATAATATGGGTAGACCTAACTTAATAGGTAAATTCCCAATTCCATAATATGGGTAGACCTAACTTAATAGGTAAATTCCCAATTATGTCCATTCACTTTATGTTATGCTTAAGCATACCCATTTCACACCATTTTATTAACATGCATATTAACCCCATCGTTCCCCACGTAATTCGTTCTCATAACATGACATAATAAAGGGAAGATTCATCACAAATGCCATGGGTTTAACCAACATAGCATATAACTTTATCATGGGTTTAAAAGGTGTCAACTTGCATATATGAGCATACATTAAACCCAACTAGCATTTAACCCAAACTTGCATGAAGCACATATGTCACAAAGGGGTAACTTGCATATGATTCTTATGTCATACAAAGGTGTGAACTTGCATAGCATGTCACATGTTAACTTGCATATAACCAAACACATAACTTGCATAACATGTTACATATGAACTTGCATATAATCATGCACATAACTTGCATATAACCAAACACATAACTTGCATAACATGTTACATATGAACTTGCATATAATCATGCACATAACTTGCATATAACCAAACACATAACTTGCATAACATGTTACGTATGAACTTGCATATAATCTCACATATAGCTTGCATAACATGTTACATATGAACTTGCATATAATCTCACATATAGCTTGCACAACATGTTACATATGAATCAATGTTCAACATAGTGTTTTGCATAATGAGCATCATAAAACATAGCATTAAACTTGCATACATATAGCATAAAACTTGCAAAATACACAACATATACTATACTAAACTTGCATAAACACATTGATCCACAAACATAGCCATATCTTATCATATCCTATCTTGATCAATTTAACAATTGATTATTAAGGCTATAGAAACTCACCACTAAACTCCAATAAGCAAACCCTTGCCAAAAATCACCCAAAAACTCTAGCCTTGAAAATAAAGCTTGCAACTTGATGATGAATGCAAGCTAATGACTACTCATACAACTTAAAAATGCTTGTATGAACATGAAAGCCTTCATAGAAATAGTTTAGAAAGAGGATGGAGGCTAGGGTTTTGAGTGGAGGCCATGATCATAGAAAATTTTGGCATAGTTTAGTTTGAGGATAGGATTATGATCATTTAGGGCTAGCTTAGGGTCTTATTTATAGGATTAGGCAAGTGTTTTAGGCCATTAGATTAACCCTAAATTAGATTAGGACCATCAGATCTCGGAAGCTTCCAGAAACCAGCCCCAAAACACGGCCCAAACCCTAAAATGGTGCATCAGGCCAAACTGGCCGAGCAGACCCTGTCGACACACAAGTTGACAGGGCTGTCGACTTGGTCTAGCCAAGTCGACAGGGCTGTCGACTTGGTTGGCTACGCGGGAATTTTCCCGCCTGGGCGCAATGGCCCCAATTTCGAAATTTGAACCTGAATTTTTAATCTGTTTTGAACTTTGAATTTTCTGAAAACTTTATTAGGCCATAACTGGGCCATACGGACTCCGATTCTCGAAAACTCGGACTCTATTTCGCGTATTTTTTTCCGAGACGAACGCAATGACGCAGACCGTTTCCCCCAATTCTCACATCTGAGATTATTTATTCTGTAATTAGTGAATATTAGTATTAACTAAAATTCGGGGTGTTACATTCTCCCCTCCTTAAAGGATTTCGTCCCTGAAATCTCTAAGCTAAGAAGAATGCATATCCTACCATCCAAACAACCATCTACTCAATCCATCAAACACGGGCATCCATTGTCCTTAAAACAATTTCTACTGATGTATGAGCATATGCAAAAAGTGTGTGTATATGTTCCCTATCTAATGTATGAACATATGCAAACCATGATAGTGCCATGCATCCAATATGTATGCGAAAGAACCCTATCGACACATACTATATCTACATGAGTGCACAATCATTCACCAAAATGCATCATCCATATGATAACACAACCATTATCCATCCACAAATATAGCTACCTACACACAATTATATGCAATATGCAATATGAAGTGATTGAGCCGATCTAGTGTCTAGAGTGTGTGTATATGCATCCACGAGCAACCACTAGCAAACACTTGCGTCCACATGCATCCATCAATCATAACATGTCTCAAACACATGTTTCAACCATAGGTTTACCCTATCTAAAGGTCAAAGGTACTAACGAGAGGACATACTACAGATAAGATAAGTACTAGTCAAACGATAAAGGAGAAATTAAAAGGCATATCCTAAAAAGGAATGGGTATAGTGAACGCATCTTCTCTTCCGTCTCTAAAGTAGCATTGCTCTCATCTTCTCCCCATTGCACTTTGACTAGTTGAACCTCTCGATTCCTCGACTTCCTAGTCTCTGACCCAAGGATGCGAGTAGGAGCTCGTCGAATCGTCTCATCACGCTCTATCTCTACTTCTTTAAGCAAGCTCGGCTCTACCACCTCGGCGGTATCATGTGGGCACTTCCTCAAATGTGACACATGGAATACATCATATACACCACTAAGCCTGTCGGGCAACTCCACTCTATATGCCATCTGTCCAATCCTTTCCTTAATAGGAAACGGTCCAACAAACCTTGGTGCTAACTTCCCAACAGATCCAAAGCGAACCACATTCCGTAATTGAGATACTTTGACAAAGACCATGTCCCCAACATCAAACTTAAGCTCTGTTCTCCTCTTGTCCGCATAAGATTTCTGTCTGTCTTACGCCGCTTTCATCCTTCTTCGAATCAAACCAATCTTTTCCGAAGTCTCTCTAACCGTATCGGGCCCAAGTAAAATCTTATCTGTAGATTCCCACCAACATGTAGGTGATCGATAAGGCCTTCCATAAAGAGCTTCGAAAGGAGCCATGCCAATACTAGACTAAAAGCTGTTATTATATGCGAACTCCACCAATGGAAGATGCTCTTCCCATGTACCTCCAAAATCCAAGATACATAGCCTCAAAAGGTCTTCTAAAATACGATTCACCCTCTCGGTCTGGCCGTCCGTCTGAGGATGATATGCGGTACTCAAACACAACTGAGTCCCTACCGCCTCTTGCAAACTCTTCCAAAACTCTCTAGTGAAGATAGGATCTCGATCGCTCACTATACTGGAAGGTACACCATGCAATCTAACAATCTCTCGAATGTAGATTGAAGCTAGCCATTGAGCAGTCCTCTTACTCTTCACGGGTATAAAATGGGCACTCTTAGTAAGTTTGTCTACCCCAACCCAAATTCCCGTATTACCCTTCCTCGATCTTGGTAATCCATTGACGAAATCCATCGAGACACTATCCCACTTCCATAGCGGAACCTCCAATGGGTGAAGCAACCCACCGGGTTTCTTCTGCTCCGCTTTCACTTGCTAGCACACCAAGCATCTAGCGACATACTCGGCCACATCTTTCTTCATACCGGCCCAAAAGAAAACTCGCTTCATGTCTTGGTACCTCTTGTCCCTACCGGGATGAATGGTCATCTTCGAACGATGTGCATCATCAAGTATAGCCTTCCTCAAACCCTCGTCTTGCGGTACACAAAGTCTACCGTCTCTACGCAACCACCCCTTACCATCTAGGGTGTACCTACTCAAATGGCTGGACGACTCCCCCCTTTATGAGCTTCTCTACTAACTCAACCAACTGTGGGTCATCTCGCTGTGCCTCGCCAATCCGTCCCAAAAGAGTAGGCCTAACCTCCAAGGAGGCTAGCAAACCGGGTACAAAGTCAACGGAAGGTCTAAAGTCAAACATAGAAATAAACTCTAAGCTCCGTCGTTCAACGAACAATGAACTCAAGGACAACCTTTTCTACTTAAGGCGTCCGCTACCACGTTACCCTTGCCATGGGTATACGCTATCTCAAACTCATAGGATGCTAAGAATCCCATCCACTTTTGCTGTCCTAAGACTATGCGCTCGAAGAGTCTCCAACACTTCCCTAAGATGTAGGGCATGCTTTTCTCCACTTCTAGAGAAAATCAGCATATTACCCCATCCAAAATCATCACAACTGTCCATCTCTCACGCAGACCATCCTAGTCGAACTTGACATCCCCCAAGTGCAAGCCCCAAAGGCCTAAACCAATATCAGACAAACACCCAAGGGATATCTCCTTCGAGTTCAGACGACCTACGTGAGATGATACTAGTAAAAACGGCTAAATAATTAAGCCCTTGTCCAACTCTAGATGTCCTCGCCAGTCCCGCTCCAAAACCACCGTTTATCCAATAACTGGCTTTGCTCAACCTCTTGAGCACATACGAAAACTTATTTCGCTCCTAGAAAAGACCAAGATGTCATTTACAAAGACCATCACGAACTTATTTAGGTACTCCCTGAACACCCTTCTCATCAAATCAACAAAGTATGCGGGGGCGTTCGTCAAACCAAATGGCATCACCAGCCACTCATAAAAACCATCCGGAGTCCTAAAGGCAGTCTTCTCTATACTATCCTCAGCCACTCTCATCTGATGAAACCCCGTGGCTGAGTCCAACTGCGAAAATACTGAGGCGCCAACTAATTGATCAAAGAGATCATCAATCCTCGGCAATGGGTGTCTATTCTTCTTTGTGAGTTTATTTAGTTCTCTTTAGCCTACACAAAGTCTGAGGGACCCATCCGCCTTCGTGGCAAAAACTACTGGAGCACCCCACTCCGATATACTTCGTCTTATGAACCCCTTCTCAAGCAAATCGCCTACTTGCTTATGGAGTTCCCTCCTCTCACAAGGAGCCATGTGGCACACTGGCCAAGATACTGGTTTGGCATTGTCTACCAGATATATTCGGAAGTCAATCTCCCGCTTCGGAGGTAAGCCCTCCACCTCCTCAAACACATCCGAGTATTCCTGGACCACTCTAACAGATCGCAAACTGTCGACCGACGTGTCAAGCGATTCTAGATAACTTAGCATAACAGATTCCATGGGATTACAAGAGATCTCGAGAGTGTTACCTAAGCGGGTCATAAGCCTAACAACTCTCCTTCCACAAACAAGAATGGCACCATTACTGGATAACCAGTCCATGCCCAAAACTAACCCATAGCCCGTGAAGCCCAAGAAGCATCACATCTAAACTCAACGCTAAGTATAGAAACTTTCAAACCTAAACACATCATGGAGCCCATAATTGGGTTTGAAATAACTAAGGGATCATCTACTAAACTGGTGTCTAAGTGCAGTGACTCAACTAACAACGATGAGATAAACGAACTCGATGCGTCAGAATCAAATAAAGTTCGAACCGGATAATAAAGAAATCCAAATTCCAACCTAGACGGTCTTATCCCCATCTGGTACACTAGCCGAGAGGGAATACAACTACGCTCCAGAAGATTCCATACCTTGCCCTTGCCCCTTTGGACAACCCTAATAAGGCGTCCTATTCCTCCCAAAAGGATAACTACTCGCCTTCTTCTTCCCATTCTCCACTCGTAACCTCCCACCAATGAGGTTTCATCCTTCATTAACCAAACAACTATTTGAGCCTTCCTCACATTGTCTATCCTATTGGTACCTACCAGTCCTCCTCCTTCTTGAACCAACTTCTAAACCGACTAACGTCTAAGTCCCTTGAAGTGGTTTTCCATTCTTATCTATCTTAGAAAGGTCATCTATACACGGAGGGGAAACTCAAAATGAGAGAGGAAGAGATTCAAAACGGAGAATTTGAAAGATATAGATATGGCTATTGGGGATTATGCTTTTCTTTCAAAAACTTTTCTCTTAAAAGACATGTTTTTGAAAATACTCCTTTCAAAAATATTCTTAGAAAATAGTTTTTCTAAAAATTTTACCTGTTCTGGTAACCTGGCTCTGATACCACGTGTAACACCCCACACCCGCTACGGTCACTCACTAAGGGAATGCCATAACATTGGTGGAGTATTTTAAGTGAATATAGAACAGAAAAATTACAACAAGACAGGTATAAGTAATAATTGAGAAATTAAAACATCATTTCATTGCAGCGGAAAGTAAAACATGTTTGGTTACACCAAAACCATAAACAAGAGTCAAGTACATAATATCCATCCTGATAAAACAAAAGTACATAATCCCACTACATAACTTAATAGCCATAGTAGAAAAGATAAACTGAGCTTTACATCCACGGTCCAAGCTCCAAAGGATAGATAAAGCAGTCTGACCAAAGCCCACTAGTGCTAGGCCCACTCTGAAAACCTGAGGGTTGGGAAAAAGATAAAAACAATGGGGTCAGACATAAGTCTGAGCGAGTCCTATAACCTTAACAATACAATCATTAAAGTAATTAGGGTATGATATAAACAAGGTACGGTATCTCTGGGGATAATGACTACACTAAGTAGCCAACTAAACACAGGATGTACTAAGATAACCGAAAAGACGCATTTACCCACCCAAGGATAATTACTACACTGCACCACTCCAGATCTACCCACCCAAGGGTAATTCCTACACTGCACCACACCAGATCTACCCACCCAAGGGTAATTCCTACTTAAAGGTTGATCCCACTAAGTGTACTTAGTAATTTTTAATAGTAGTTTCGTGTACCCCTAGCTGACTACATAGGTGCCGTCTGCCCCTATCTCCACTAGGTGTACCCACTACTCCCCAAGCGATCGGCTCCCTAACGTAGATACCCGTGCTGGCCCCACAGTGGGGTGTATCATTCCCCAAAGTGGCAACCTAATAATATCGACGGTGCACGGCTTATACCTACACGATGCAACAACGTCTTACTTACCAGCCCGGGTCCACACACGCATATGAAACCCGTTGGACTTGCGTTGCCACCGCTAACCCGTTTTGGCCTCTTACAGTCAAGCCCAATATGCGTGTCCCGTCCTCGACTTGGGTCGAGCCCACAAAGATACGTTTGGGATATTGGTTGAAATGGGCCCCCACAAGCTACCCACCTAAGCTTGTCATTTCTAGTGAATCCCACTTAACCCTTTTACCATGTCCACTTACATGTTATAAATTTTGGTTAAGTCTTTTAATCATATTTTAATTGCCACTCAAGGCACCCACTAGATTTCCACATGCCACCCAAGGCACTTACTTGATTCCCACATGCCACCCAAGGCACTTACTTGATTCCCACATGCCACCCATGGCACTTACTTAACCCTTTAATCATGTTTAATTACATGTTCCACTTTGGTTAAGTATTCTAATCGTATTTTCTATTGCCACCCAAGGCAACCCACTAGTTTCCTCATGCCACCCAAGGCACCCCCACTAGTTACTACATGCCACCCAAGGCACCCACTTAACCCCTCATGCCCCACTACATGCTAATTTGGTTAAGTGTTTCTTAATTAATTAAGATCGTAACCTTTGTAAAGACCTCTCACATTAGACTGTCTTTTATGGCAGCTGGATATGCCGGTTGGTTCCGGGCAGCCTTACACCATAACCGAGTCTAACCTCGTGTCTTTACACTTGTCATGTATTTAGTTTATGACTAAGACCTCTCACATTGGGCCAATCATTTGTAGCTGCTGGATTTGCCGGTCGGTTCCGGGCAGTCTTATGCTACAAAAGGGTCCAACCTCGTGTCTTAGTTGATTAATTACACCTAATTAATCACCCCCATAATTTGTATTAATTATCCCTAATTAATTACCAATTTCAAGAGTATGGGTAGACCTAACTCAATAGGTAAATTCCCAATTCCATAATATGGGTAGACCTAACTTAATAGGTAAATTCCCAATTCCATAATATGGGTAGACCTAACTTAATAGGTAAATTCCCAATTATGTCCATTCACTTTATGTTATGCTTAAGCATACCCATTTCACACCATTTTATTAACATGCATATTAACCCCATCGTTCCCCACGTAATTCGTTCTCATAACATGACATAATAAAGGGAAGATTCATCACAAATGCCATGGGTTTAACCAACATAGCATATAACTTTATCATGGGTTTAAATGGTGTCAACTTGCATATATGAGCATACATTAAACCCAACTAGCATTTAACCCAAACTTGCATGAAGCACATATGTCACAAAGGGGTAACTTGCATATGATTCTTATGTCATACAAAGGTGTGAACTTGCATAGCATGTCACATGTTAACTTGCATATAACCAAACACATAACTTGCATAACATGTTACATATGAACTTGCATATAATCATGCACATAACTTGCATATAACCAAACACATAACTTGCATAACATGTTACATATGAACTTGCATATAATCATGCACATAACTTGCATATAATCTCACATATAGCTTGCACAACATGTTACATATGAATCAATGTTCAACATAGTGTTTTGCATAATGAGCATCATAAAACATAGCATTAAACTTGCATACATATAGCATAAAACTTGCAAAACACACAACATATACTATACTAAACTTGCATAAACACATTGATCCACAAACATAGCCATATCTTATCATATCCTATCATAATCAATTTAACAATTGATTATTAAGGCTATAGAAACTCACCACTAAACTCCAATAAGCAAACCCTTGCCAAAAATCACCCAAAAACTCTAGCCTTGAAAATAAAGCTTGCAACTTGATGATGAATGCAAGCTAATGACTACTCATACAACTTAAAAATGCTTGTATGAACATGAAAGCCTTCATAGAAATAGTTTAGAAAGAGGATGGAGGCTAGGGTTTTGAGTGGAGGCCATGATCATAGAAAATTTTGGCATAGTTTAGTTAGAGGATAGGATTATGATCATTTAGGGCTAGCTTAGGGTCTTATTTATAGGATTAGGCAAGTGTTTTAGGCCATTAGATTAACCCTAAATTAGATTAGGACCATCAGATCTCGGAAGCTTCCAAAAACCAGCCCCAAAACACAGCCCAAACCCTAAAATGGTGCATCAGGCCAAATTGGCCGAGCAGACCCTGTCGACACACAAGTCGACAGGGCTGTCGACTTGGTCTAGCCAAGTCGACTGCCCAGTCGACAGGGCTGTCGACTTGGTTAGCTACGCGGGAATTTTCCCGCCTGGGCCCAATGGCCCCAATTTCGAAATTTGAACCTGAATTTTTAATCTGTTTTGAACTTTGAATTTTCTGAAAACTTCATTAGGCCATAACTGGGCCATACGGACTCCGATTCTCGAAAACTCGGACTCTATTTCACGTATTTTTTTCCGAGACGAACGCACTGACGCAGCCCGTTTCCCCCAATTCTCACATTTGAGATTATTTATTCTGTAATTAGTGAATATTAGTATTAACTAAAATTCGGGGTGTTACAATTATTTTCTTAACCAATCCCTAGTTAATTCCTCTTTTAAATTAATCAAATAATATAATTAATTAATTTAAATAATTGTTTCTTAGACGCGATTATTCCGATATATAACCGCTAGGTTATTTCTTGCTCATTTGCTTCTAATTCTTATCAACATAAGAATTTGTTTTATAAAACAAATTTCATAATTACTTATAAAATTTACTAAATAAATGATTAATTTTTATTTCCATTTAAAATAATTTTCATTTAAAGTAATAACTTTCAAAAACCTATTTTCATTAAAAATATATTTATAGCTTCAATACTGTTGATTCACAGTCGATAAAAGCCATATTTAAAAATTGATTGATTTCTAGGCCAGGTGATGCCAAATATCCCGCGAATACTATTCATTTGTGAACATCAGAATAAATGTTCAAGCATGGTTCAACCATCAACAATAATCAATCATTCATTTTTATTTAACTGATAATTCCCATAAAGACCGTCAATCAATTAACGGGCCATTCAAACAATGCAAACAATTTCAAACACGTTTCAAGGGAAACTACTTATTTGGGTCAAATCATAACTATTGGTATTTTTACTGAAATTAAACGACCGTTTAATCTCTGTAATTGAATCAACAATAATTATATAACTAGCAAATGGTCAACCACTAACAGTCAGAACACGCAAAATAAAAACCCAATTTATATAAAATAAAAATGGGGAGAGCTGAGTGAGTTTAAATCACCTTGTTTTGAATCCGTCGGTAAATATCTACTTTTTAATCAAATTAAATAGCTGTTTAACTTGACTAGAATTTCCAGTTGCTCCTGATCTTGACTAGCTCTGCTCCATCTCGATCCTTTAGACTCCACGGTTCTAACGAAACTGACCATGCTTGAATCTGATAACGTATGCGTACGATATGAATTTATAATGTAATTTAATAAAACATGGATTTTATATTTGAATTTATACGGGCTTTACCTTGAATCATTCGGCCCAAAAACCCACTACCCGGTTCCCCTTAAAACCCTCCCTTCGATCTTTTTTCTCCATTCAGTAAGCCACCTCCCAAAAAATCTCAAGGCCGAAAACCCTAATCCCCTTTTTGATTCCAGCAACCGAGAATAATAGCGTCGCCATCCTCCTTTATTCAACCACTCTACGATCTTCCCCTTATTCTCCTCTTCAATCGGTCCCCCCCCCCCCCCCCCGAACCCCCAACAACTCCCTAACATCTAGCGTGCCACCACCATCTTGCCAAACAACCACCGAGCCTCTTCAACAACGAAGTAGCTTCCTACCACCTCCACTACAACCCAATCGAGCCCTCCACACAGCTTCCAGTGTTCGGATTTATCGGAAAATTCATCAGGAGTTCACCGAGTTGAAGCGTGTACGTCCACAGTAAAGATAAGTCCTTTACTTGATTTTTCGACTACTATATTATTTTTGTTTGATTTTTTCTAGTTTTTCGAATGGTTTTTTTTTTCCTCTGGTTTACTATGTTTTCGAATGGGTGACGAAACATCACTATGTGATAGCATATTTATAGTGGTGGTTTGGTTTAGATAAGATGAACGTCTATCAGTATAGGTTCAGCTACTTCTAGCTTAGGCCATTTGCACCCTATTCCCTTTGTAGATTTCGTACTGGTGATGGAGAGTGTTTGTGAGGTTGATCTGTCCAAAGTGGATATTGATCGAACTGTAGATTAGATAGGATTAGGCTATGAATTATTAATTCAAATCAGAGATTTGGAACCTATATATTAGATTTGATTTCCATTTTTAAATATAATGAAACAATGAATTTTTTATCGGAGATTTTCAGTTCATACATGTGAATTAACTGTTCGATAAAGATTTGATGTACATAAATATACATGTTAGTTTTTCTTTGCTGTACAAGTGCTGTTCTTTTTGTTGTTCATGTTCTTTTCTTTATTAGCTGTATAAACTTGATGATTTAAATATATATACATATATTTTGTTTTCATTAACTGTCCATTGTACAGATTTCTTGAAAGCAACAAGGCATGGTATTGATTTTTAACATGAATTTTTTCCAGTTTTTATACCGTATGTTTTGGTTCTAGTATATATATTTTTTTTCTTTCAAATTTCTTTTTCTATTTACAATTAGCTGTACATTATTTGTGAAGACTTTTATGTTTCTTACTGTTTTCTTTCTTCTTCTTTTTCAAATCAAAACTGATCGAGACGATGGATTCAGGGAGTTTACATATTCAATCTACATGTCATGCAATTTACATGTTCTCGTAAAGTTGACATCAAATCTTAAATATATGTATTTACCTTGCAGATGGTTGGCGCATTCATGGCTGTGAGACCCCTTCCTCATATGTTCAGTTAGGCATTGAAATAGAAGAAAAATCAATTTTCCTGAGGATGTTTTAGTTTATCTTTGTAATAATATTTTGCACTAGTGTTTGATGAACCATACTTACATCTCATATTTGAATGTAACTTATATGTACATCAGTTTATAGACTATTTTGTAATAGCTTTCCTTGTATGATATTTTTTATGATTTTACATTCTACTGGTGTTCTGTAAATGTTGTTCATAACATTTCATTTTGTAAAGGTAATTTAGTTTCGGTTTTGTTTTCTACTGTGTATATTTTCATTTTTCCCATGTTATATATATTCCAGTTGCACGTTGAATATAATGAGGCAGTTTCGGTTTGTTGTATATTCGGATTTTATTCTTTTTTTCCGAACATGATGAAATGCTGATAAATATATACATTCTAGCGGCCCATTTCAACGATAAGAAATTAGTGTCATGGTGTCGATTCAAACAACAGCTTCAATTCGATTAATATAGTTCAAAACTCAACAATAAAAATTCTGGTTTTCGATGATATGCTATTGACATAAAAATCCTTTAATGTAAATAAATAAATCGTTATAATTTAAAAATGATTTCACAGTGACTATTTGAAAATTTGAATTGAACATAACTTGAAATTTATAAGCTAAAATCTCGAATTTTCTCTTTCATTTGAAAAATATAATCGAACCGGTTCAAACGTTTCTCGTTTCACAGAAATCCGACTTATATCGGATCCTGTATATTCAGTTAAAGTTCAAATCGAAAATTTCGAATTACCGCGACGTTTCGAGCTCGTTTTAATTAAATATATAAATATTTATATTCGAATTCTATTTTAAATAAATAAATTCGATTAAAAATCCATTATATTTCTAATTAATACATAAACGGATTTAAAATATTCTAATTTAAATGGCCGAAAGATCTGGGACGTTACATAAGTAATGATAATTTCATATGACATATTATTCTCAAATTGCTTAGAATATTGATAATGTTAATTATGATATCTTAATATATCATTTTTATTCATGTTCATTACCAATTTACTGTTATCTTACTATTACTTACTCTTATTTTATTGTTACTTACTGTTGTCAATAACAGTATGTTGTTTACTGTTACTGTTAATAATATTAAAACGATAGTTTTGTATATCATTTATAATGTTTTAGTGAATTTGTCTACTATGCTGAAATTGTGATGTAGTATTAACATTTAAACATTTGTGTATACACAAAATACTTAGCAAAAAATTAAAAAAAAAGGACAAAGAAAAAGGAAGAAGTCGATACGAATCAGTATCGTTGTAGTTTAATGGCCATGATCAAAACACTGGAAAAAATTAAAAAAGGCAAAGGTTTTACAGCAGATTAAATTGATTTCATTAAGCAAACACCTTTTCATCAATTCATTTTTTCTATATATGAAGGTTATGTAACTTTGAAAGAATGTAGAAAATCAACTTTGATTGTGGATATTCTTATTAGTACATTTTCTATTGAATATGAAGATTTCAAAATTGGAAAAAAAAAGTTTAAAAATTGTGACTGAAAATATTGCATTGCTGTTTGGTTTGCCAATACATAGAAAAAACTTGTTTCCTCTACCAAAATCTTCTTTTCAACACCTATCTGACTACTGTAAAGAATTTGTTGCACGGAATTTTGGAATAGTTGATCATATTACAAAAAAACATACCATTGCTAGAATTAACTTTGTTTTTGAAAATGAAAATTATCAATATCAAACTGATTTACCAAAACTAAAAATAACTCTAGCAATGATAACATTCTTTTTTCCAGATAACCAAATGTATTTACCTTGGGGTTATCTACAGTACTTAATTGATGAAGAAAAAATGTTTGATATATCATGGCCATTGACAATACAATGTTCACTGTTACGTTCACTGAAAGTGTTCAAGTCCAAGCCACGTCAAATGTCCGGATGTTCCATGGTTATTTTGGTAAGAGATGCCTTTTTTTCAATGCATTATCCAGGCAATAGGCTATGTTATTAATTTGATTGCTTCTCTAAGTATACTTAAGACTGCTAAGACTGCTATTAAATGCTTTAATGGACCCTGTTGCTAATTAGTAATCATGGAAGTCTGTCCATTGAGACATGTATGGCACAGGAAATCTATTCCTGTAGACCAGTTACATTGAAATGATAGTTGCACATATCATTATTTTATGCAGGTCCGGCCTTTGGGTAAAGCGTACGAAATCGTTGCTTTGGGCCTCCTCAAAAATTAGGGCATCATTCTCAAGTTTGCAATTATGCGAAGGAAAAAAACTCGCGATACTCGATATCATCACATCTTTGAATTCCTTGAATCCCATCTGAATAAATAGTCCATATTCCATTTCCTTAACGGAGGAATGGTAGGAGGCCTAATAGCGCTGGCGGCCGTAGCAAAGGAAAGGGCCGATGAGTACAGAGGCAGAGTGATGCCATATGCTTTGATGGCTTACTTGGTTGCTGCCATCGATGGCACTATTTCCGATTATGACATTGGAATTTCCGGTACCATGTATTTTGGTCCTTATAGTTTTATATTTATTGCTAATTTTTCATCCTTTAACCTATTTTGTAAAATTTTATTAGCTTCTGACTTGTTCTGCTATTCTTTTGTTCACGCTTCCGTCCCTCTGTGCTGAATCTAGAAATATTTCAGAACTTTTTTCTATAAAGCTCAATTTTTTTTCTTTTTTATAAAGAACACTAGTTTATTTTTTTTCTATAAAGTTCAATTTTTATTTTCTATAAAGAATTTCTTCCGTCCCTGTGTTCTGCTATTCTGGCTGTTCAATCATTGTGGCTTCCGTACCTATGTGCTGCTCCAATTAGATGTTGTCATGATTTAGAAGAAGCAAAATTTAAAAGATGCCAGATTTGTTGAACCAGCTTTATCAACATATGCACATGAGAAATTATATTATTTACGCAAACTGGTGAGCAACCAAACATCAATGGTCCATACCAGTAAACCATTGTTGGTTTTATTTTACTCTGTTTGTATTAAATTATCGGATAAAGAACTAAATTTTTGTTAGTTTGTTATGAATTAAAATCGTAGACTTGAGATGAGTCACATATGAACATATGATTATCACTACAAACATGTTCAATATTCTTGTGATCCATTGAGCAAGAGATAATAACATTAGTTTTTGTGTAGGTCCCTGATTTTGTAATTGGCTTTAGGTAACAAAAGTCCTAGGACCGGCCCTGATTTTATGTTACTTTTTAATTCAACTTTAATCATTGGAACCTCTCGACCGTTTTTAAATGGTTTAAATTTTGTTAATTAAACATCAGAATTCACTTTTTCTGTCAATGTTTTTGTTCAACTGTTACATTGAATTATGTAATGATAATTTCACATATCATTTTATATAACCTTCTTTTTTTTATTTACAATTGGTTTACTAACATAGAAATAAAATTTCTATGTTTTTCCTTGTTATATAACACATACCTTTTTGTTTGTAAATTAAAATGATAGTTGAAAATAGCATTTAATTAATTTTCACATTTACGCTGCATATTTTTATTTTCCTGCAAATGATTAACAAACAGGCATATGATAATTACATTTAGAAATCATACTCAAACATAGAATTTTCTCAAATGTTTTAATTTTTACTTTTGCAGTATTTTCTTTGCGAACATGTTATTTTAATTGAAGAAAAGACAAAATGCAAAGATAATTTCACAAGGTTTGTGAGGTGGGATATAAGTTGTCTGAAGAACGCTGCCACAAAGGATACATTATCCAGAATGGATGATGAAAAGGTAATATTCAATTTACTATAAAAAAACTTGCTGTTACAAATTTAATCATCTAGATACCTTATTATTGTTTTTGAACAGATTTTTGAGAACATGAGAGAAATTACTGAAAACGAAAAGTCTTTACTGCAGCAAGAAAAATTACAACTTCAACATGCTCAACACAGATCTGAAATGGAAAATGATGATAATAATAATCAAATTGCCTCTCTTCAGCAGTATATACAACAACTGGAAAGTAAACTAAGAAAAACTGAAGAAGAGCTGAAAAATGAAAGAGCTGAAAGAGTAAAAGAGAAAAAGTTGATTGTAGAATTGAAAAAAGAAATTGAGAAATTGAAATAAATAACAATCAACACAGAAAAAGGAGATGAAAGCCAAAACGTAAATAAGCAAAATGAGATTGATTTCGAAGGTCCCATATTTGATCTGAAAATCACATAACAAATGTTACTTCTGCAGGAAAAAAGGAAAGAAGCAGAAAGGAGAGAAAAGGAAAAATCAAAGCCAAAAATAAAATTAACCCCAAGCTCGTTGGTTAATAGGATGAAAAGAAGGGCTGCTCGAAAGAAATCAGAAGTTGAGGGAAAAGTTGATGAAAGGGAAAATGAACATGAAGAAAACAAAGAAAAAACAGGTCTGGAAAAGTGTTAGCTTACTTTGTGAACTAGGCTACACAAAGGGGAAACAACGAAAAAGTCATTAGTCGGTTCAGATTGGATGAAGATAGCGCAGGAGGTAAGTAAGGACCAAGAATGATTCGGATCGGATCGGAATGGCATCAGTATCATGAAGCAAGTGGCTTCGGTGGCTCGGATCGGAGGGACACATTAGTGGCATCAGAAGAAAGCAAGCGATCAAAACGGTTCGGATCGAATGAATACGTCAGCAGCATCAAAGAACATCAACTTGCATCATCGGATCGGAGGCCCCGATCCGAACCCCTTCTCCTATCTGAACCCGCAACCGTTCCGCCGTATATCTCCTGAAGACTCGGACAAGATCTGACCATTTCTTCAGCGATCTCCTACTCAATCAATGCGCTGTAACCATCTTAGTGCTTCTGAACCCGACTCTCAAGGGATCAATGCCACGCCATTCCGAACCGGAGCCACTTCGAGGAGATTTTTCACCTATAAATACACCATTTGGAGGCATTTGAAAGGATCTTTTGGCAAGTTCTCAGTCCATATTTCCTCCATAGCCGAATTCTACAATCATATTCAGACCAAAATCATCTCTTAAAGCCTATTTTTGAGAGATTTGAGTGAGTTTATGAATTGTAATTGTGAGGTTGAGTGAGAATTCTTGCTGTATTCATATTCAAATTATCAAATCAAAGAAAACAAAGTGGACGTAGGCTCGTTAACGCCGAACCACTATAAATTGCGTGTTCTTTACTGCTTTTTTGATTCTATTTTGTTGAATTCATATCTAATTTGGGTGTTAGAGTCAATTTTTGGTCTAACATTTTTGGTTCTTTCACTGAGAACTTCGAATTCTTAGCTTTTTCGGGATTACCATTCTACTATTTGAACCCTCAAGTTCAAAGAAGTTAATCCCTTCTCTTTGACATCCTTCAGTACTTGTTGACTAATCGTCGAAGAATCAAGCATTATGGCTAAGACCAAAGGAAAGGAAGTGCAAGGTGCTAGGGGAAATGATACTAGAGAAAATCAGCAAGCTCTTGTGTTGACAAGGTCATGCGCTCAAAGATCTGGAGCAGATCACACCAACCAGGAGAATCCGGATCGGACCGGAGGAGCTGATCCAAAACGAGAGGAAGCAAGTCGGATCGTGTTGACGCCGATCCAAACCGATGATTAAGGCGCTCTCAACCTCTCCCTCCGAACCGCACTGAATAGAATGTCGGGAACTGATCTGATCCGAACCAGGATGAGGCTGGAACTTCTACTCGAGCTCCATCTGACGCTCCAATTCCAGCCACGACGACCAATGTCCAGCCTGGTCCATCTGCACCCATTACTCAGGGAGATTTTTCACGTTTTCTCAACATGCTTCAGAGCACTAAAGAAGCATTGGAAGCCCAAAGGCGTGACAACCTTCATATGCAGGAAAAATTGATCACCATGGGTAGAGAATTACAGGAGCTTCGGAGGCAGAGGACTCCTTTCCCACCACGCCACATTCCTACAGATGATTCGTCTTCTTCGGAGGAGGAACGTTCCCGCGAGAGGAGGCCGCTTGAACGACCTCAGAACCTAGATCAATTGACCTTCGGATCTTTGGGATCCCGAGAAGATGATGCCCATGTATTGGGTCCTGATGACCCGAGTCTACAACAACCTATGTTGCTACCTATGCGTGGATCCCACGTCTTACCCAGGGATCCTAATATCACTAACCCCACACAGCAACAACTCCTCCAACCTTTACCTCCAAAGATTGAACGGGAGCACAGAGAGAAACGCAGGGCAGCTGCCGCCAGTAACAAAAGGTTATCTCCCGATCAGGAACCCAGGGGTAACTCGAACATCAGATCTAGAGAACCTGTGCAGACACTAACCAACGCCGATGTACAGGCAATGGTATGGCAGATTATGTCGGAAAGCCAGTGGTATACTAATGAAGATTAGGGCATCGAGCGAAGTCATACCCATTTCACAGATGACATCCTGAATTATCAGTTCCCCGGACGATTCAGTTTTCCTCAGATGGATCGATATTCAGGAAGAACAGACCCAGGGCAGCACCTAATGAGATATGCATGGTTTATGAACGCGGCAGTAGCTCCCAATGCCGTAAAGTGCAAAGCTTTTCCCATTTATCTTGAAGATGTAGCATTAATGTGGTTCACTCGACTTCCTCCTCGGTCGGTGTCCAATTTCACAGAATTGAGTGAGCGTTTCATGAATCAGTTCCGACTCCATGACCAAAAGTCCAAGACCGTCATAGAGTTGTCACGAATCAAACAGGGCCCAGGAGAATCTTTGAAGTCATATTTGGATCGCTTCAACCTGGCCGTCACCGAAGTCACTGATCCCCATGAGCCCACTATCCTGATGGCTTTGATAGAAGGGGTAGATCCCGACACAGAGTTCGGGGATTACTTGGCTGGAAAACCACCTCCCACAAGAGAGTTATTCTATGAAAAGGCTAATGTTCGCCTGAGGCGAGAAGAAGCTAAGGCAAATCGGAGGAGAAAGTCCGAAGGGACCTCGAAGGAAGGTGTTCAGAGTAATGTCGCTGTGAAACAGTCTGGTGACAATTCAGGAAAAGTAGAAGTAAATGTTGGCAACCAGAGTGGTGGTAATAGCAACAGAAATGGGAATGGCAATAGAAGGAATAGAAACCGTGGAAACAGCTCCAATAAAAGGCCCAGATTCCAGAGTTTTGAAAATTACACGCCGTTAAATGATACGTTGGAGAACATCTATCTAGACACATACAACGTATTGCAATACAAGAAGCCACCACCCAGGGATTCTACAGAGAAGGAGATTGAAACAGGAAAGTTTTCCCTATTTCATGGAACACACGGTCATTCCACCAATGAGTGTCATCATTTGAGGGACATCATCGAAAAATTGCTGCGAGAAGGGAAGTTGGATGAGTACAAAGCTGCCCCAAGGGACGGGGGACAAGCCCCGAACCAAGAACAGCCTACTTCAAAGCCCACGGCTCAGCAAAAGGGTAAGAGGATTGTCATTAACTCAATTATAGGCAGGCCTCATTTGGTTGGTCGAAGTTTTAAAGCCATGGACCAGTATGTCAACGCCGCCAAGCATTACGAAGTGGGATAATGCAGCAGCCTTGAAGACGTCACTCCAATAAAGCAGCAGAAAATGATGCCCGATGATGTCGTATTCCGCAATAGAGACGAGTTTGGAGTTCTATCCCCAACCGATGATCCGCTGGTGATAACCACGGCAATTGGCCCCGCTCTGGTTCATAAGGTGTTAGTGGATAATGGAAGCTCGGTCAATATCCTCTTCAAGAAAGCCTTCGAACAAATGAGGCTCAAAGCAAAAGACTTAAAGCCATGTCAAGGATGGATACGTGGTTTTAACGGAGTATCTACGGCTCTAATGGGTTTTGTGGAACTACCAGTCACACTAGGGCAGGGGGATTGCCAGAGAGTAAGGATCCTTCCGTTTGTAGTACTGGATTTGGAATCACCTTATAATGCCTTTCTAGGCCGACCAGCCCTTGTCGAATTTAGGGCATGTATTGCGCCTTGGTGTTTGCTGCTAAAATTCCCGATTGACTCGGGAGTTGGAACAATGAGAGGCGACCAAGCCACGGGACAGGCTTGTTATGTGGCAGAGTTAAAGATGCTGATGAAGGGGCTGGATTTAGATGCTAAAGACGATTCCGCCTCCTCAAAGGGGGCCTCAGCATAGCAACTAAGGGGCCCTACCCCGAGAGAGTCGCCCTCAGACGTGCTCGAGGATATAGATCCCAGAGAGGATAGAGAGCCTGGGGACATGAAAGCGACTCCCAATGAAATAATGATCAACATATCTATTGACGAAACTAACCCAACAAGAGTACTAAAGATTGGCTCGCAACTAGATCCAGTTAGAGCAAAAGAATTGGATGATTTTTTGAAGGCAAATCTAGATGTTTTTGCCTGGACCCACGCTGACATGAGTGGGATTTCGCCTGCCATCATGAGTCACTCCTTGTGCATTAATCCAAAGCACCCACCAGTCAAGCAGAAGAGACGGATGTTGGGCCCAGAGCGGTCAGCATCTTTAAAAGAAGAAGTAGAAAAGTTAAAAGGTAACAGATTCATTAAGGATTCAAAGTATCCCGACTGGATATCGAATCCTGTCCTGGTTAAAAAGTCAAATGGGAAGTGGAGAACATGCATCGACTTCTTTGATTTGAACAAGGATTGCCCAAAGGATAGTTTTCCTCTCCCCTGGATTGATCAACTAGTAGATTCAACTGTAGGGCACGAACTTTTATCCTTCACGGACGCTTATTTCGGGTACAATCAAATTCCCTTGCACGTACCAGATCAAGAGCATACAAGCTTTATTACAGACTTGGGATTGTATTGCTACGTCGTAATGCCATTTGGGTTAAAAAATGCGGGAGCCACATATCAGCGCCTGGTCAACCGCATGTTTTACAATCAAATTGGGAAGACTATGGAAGTTTATGTAGATGATATGCTAATGAAATCCAAGCAATCTTCCAATCATACGAAAGACTTAGCAGAAATGTTTGGCATGCTATGAAGGTATGGGATGAAGTTGATCCCTTTGAAGTGCTCTTTTGGCGTGGCATCAGGCAAGTTCCTTGGCTTTATCGTGAGCTCCAGAGGAATTGAAATCAACCCAGACCAAATAGCAGCAATCCGGAATATAGAGGAGCCGCGAAAGATTAGGGATGTTCAGAGCTTAGCTGGGAAAGTTGCAGCATTGGGCAGGTTCATCTCCAAAGCAACAGACAAGTGTGTGCCTTTCTTCGATCTCATAAAATGGGGAAAGCGAAATTTTGAGTGGACCCCCAATTGTGTGGAGGCGTTCCAGAATCTGTTAGACTTCTTAGAAAAGCCTCCAATATTATCAAAGCCCGTGCAACATGAAGATTTGTTCGCCTACTTGGCGGTATCATCTCACGCTGTCAGTGCAGCACTAGTACATGAAAAGGAAGAAGTCCAGAAGCCTGTGTATTACGTAAGCAAAAAACTAGCTGCTGCATAACGCAACTACCCAAACATAGAGAAGCTTGCTTATAGCATCCTGATTGCTTCCTGCAAACTCCGCCATTATTTTCAGGCAGACCCAATAGTTGTGTACACCGACCAACCTTTGAGACAAGTATTGCAGAAACCTGAAGCATCTGGGCAGCTACTCAAATGGAATATCGAGCTGAGCCAGTTTGATCTGAACTTTCAGCCGCGAAGATCAATACGGGGGCAGGCCTTAGCAGACTTCATAGCTGAATTTACAATTCCTGAAGAAGAAACGGTGGGTGACAAGACAGTTACTGTGGATCAAGAATTAGAGCTTAGTCCGTGGAGATTATATATGGACGGAGCCAAGAATGATAGAAAGTCTGGCGCCTGAGTTGTTTTAATAACTCCTGAACGATGATCTATCTACTATGCGTTGCAGTTAGAGTTTGCTGCTACCAATAATGACTCTGAGTATGAAGCCCTAATTGCCGGGCTGAAACTCGCCAAAGATTTGGGAGTGAAGACAATAGATATATATTGCGATTCCAAAATGGCAGTATGTCAAGTTTGGGAAGAATTTGCTGCTAAGGGACCTCGGCTCATCACTTATCTTAAGAAAGTAAAGGAGTTGTTAGAAGGTTTGGAGCGTTATAGTATAACACACATTCCAAGAGCTGAAAATCATAAAGCAGATCGATTGGCGAAGCTGGCAAGTTCAGATAGTCTTAAAGAATCCGAAATGGTTCCGATAGAGGTGTTGGATTCACCTAGTTTCGACTTGATGGAAGTAGAGCTAGCCTTGGAAGTTTAACCAGAAAGAGAATCCTGGATGACACCAATTAAGAACTTTCTCAAAAGTGGAACTCTCCCATTGAAAAAGAGCGAAAGACGAGCTGTAAGATGTAAGGCCACAAGATACGTTTTACAGGATGACGTCCTTTATCGTCAAGGGTTTTCAATGCCCCTGTTACGGTGTATCACACACGACGACATCAAGCGTGTACTGCAAGAGGTGCATGACGGTGAATGTGGAGATCACACTGGGGGCCAGACCATGGCAAAGAAAGTGTTACGGTACGGATATTTCTAGCCTACCGTGAACAAAGATGCAGCTGCTTATTCACGACGCTGCGACAGATGTCAAAGATATGCCAAAGTTCCCAGAGCGCCTCCTACTTAGCTCAAGTCAATGGTAAGTCCGTGGTCGTTTTCCATGTGGGTAATTGACATTATTGGAGTGTTACCCATTGCCAGAGGAGGAGCCAAGTATGCGATCATTGCCGTGGATTACTTCACGAAATGGGTGGAAGCTGAACCTTTAACAACCATCACGACAAGGAAAGTGATCAGCTTCGTTTTGAGAAATATTGTTTGTCGATTTGGGATACCGAAGACCATCATAACTGACAATGAGATGCAGTTTGACAGCATAGAGTTCAGAAACTTTTGCCAGAAATACAAAATTGATAAGCGATACACTGTAATAGCTCATCCGCAGTCAAATGGACAGGTCGAGGCCGTAAATAAAGTCATTAAATCAATTCTAAAGAAGCGACTGAAACGGGCCAAAGCCAGATGGGTAGATGAGTTGTCGTTAGCCTTATGGGCATACAGGACGACCTTTAAGACGACTAGTGGCCATACTCCCTATTCACTTTCATTTGGGTCTGAAGCAGTGATCCCAGTAGAATTGGAAGTCCCTTCTCATCGAGTCACATACTATGACCTAATGATGAATAAAATGCTCCTCCTAGAGTCTCTTGATATGATTGAAGAAAAAAGAGATGAAGCCAACTTGCGTGCCTCAAGACATCGGCATCAAGTGGCACGTTATTATGACCAAAAGGTTTGCCTCAAAACCTTTGAACCAGGAGACCAAGTCCTGAAGCAAGTCTTCCCGCCTTCAACCCGGTTGGGTCCAAAATGGGAAGGACCATACACCATCCAACGGAAGCTTGATAAAGGAACATTCAAGCTAACGACCGTGGACGGTGAAGAGATTCCCAGAGCCTGGAACGCTAAGCATTTACGACGATATCTGAGCTAAACATGAAATGTCATTTCTTTTGTTTTCATAAGCTATGTAAAAAGGCACGACTTGCCTTAAAAAGTCTGTTTATGTGAACAAAAGATTACAAAGTGGATGTAGGCCACGACTTAGCCGAACCACTATAAAATATCGTGTGTCATTTACTTTCCTACATTATTTATATCTTCAACTATTATTCTATTATGACTGTGAAACACGAAATGTTAAACTAAAGTTGAAGATGACCCATATGCGGGGACAAACAAAACAACTGTTTGTACAATAAGACATGAAAGAATGGGAAGACGGCATTCTTAACTCTAACTCTCAAGAATCGAGAAAGAGTATAAAGGATGGGAAGACAACGTCCTCTGAGGCGTGAAGGTGCACCCAGATGAGAGACCGCCTCAACAAGAACTCTAACTGGATATAAGACAGGAGAGTATAAAAGATGTCAAAAAAGAACAGGCGTCAACGACGAAAGGAATGTGACCCCCGTCAGAGAATCGGGGACATTCGGACTTTTTAGTTTAATCTTGAATAGTTCTCCTTCAGTTACTCAAGGTTGACTGGGGGCATACATGTACACACATATTCCCCTCCACCGTGACTCCATTACATGACTTTAGTATGACAGGCATTTGTGTTTTTACATAAGTACTGAACTCACGACTAACAGGCATTGCAGGAAATGAATTATTTTTATTTACAAACGTGTGAGTTTGTACAGGAAAACAAGCAAAAAAGAAGATGCGAGGGCCACACTCGCTGCAACAATTGTGGGCCAATTAAATATTAAAATAAAATAAAACAAAACGCTTCATCACTTAGGCGTTGGAGTGGACTTAGATTTTTTAGCAGCCTTCTGAGTATCCTTCGCCTCTCTTTCAGCATCAGTTAAAATGAACCTTGGTTTTTTTCCTCCCTGAGACTGAAGTGCTGGAATCGGTTGATTTTTTCCCAGGAGTCGGACACTGGAATCAAGAGAAAGCTCTTCTGTAATAGACCTAGTCGAAAGCTTAACAACTAACCTTGATCCAGCATCCACCATTGCGAGAGGCTTGAGGCTTTCGGGGTCCAGGTCTTCAACTTTAAGTTGCATACGCTTGTCTTGTTCGACGTTCATGGCAGCTAAAGTAATGTCATCAGCACTTTTTGACTCCCCAACTATACCACCTCAGGGTCTTCCTCATGTCCCTCATTGCCACTGTCATCCTTTAAGGCGTCTATCATCTCCTTATCATGGGGAGCATCAGCCTTATCTTTTTCTCCTTCGGCCTTCTCCGCGAATTCTGTTCCGGCGGTGGTCTCCTGAGGCACGTCTTCTCGGACGGTTCAGCACCTGCGGAATGAGAAGCAACAGTTATCAACTCGGGAGAAAATAAAGGGTACTTCATCGATTGCCCGACTATGCGATGGAAAGTGGAGACAACTTTGACGAATTGGGGTGAAAAGGTAGAAATACCTTCCAATGATTTCTTAGCTGGAGTAGCTGCCATCTCTGAAACCGACTCAGGAATAGAGGATAAAAGAGATGCCTTAGGGATCGTCGGGTTTTCGGGGTCATATCCCTCTACTTCAGAGGTTTCAGCGGCAGGGGAAGAAGAACCAGCATCCAAGATGTCCTTTCGTTTAGCCTTCCGCTTTTCCTCCTCCATGGCAGCAACGACCAGGCGACGCCCCTCAGCCAGACGTGCCGGCTCATCGTCTCTTAGAAATTCTTCCATGAGCTTGTCCTCGTCGATGGAATCTACCTTGAGTTCTTTTTTCTCCCATTCAACAATTTGGCTCCACACGCGAACCAAGGTAGTCGGATAATCGTCGATCCAAGAGATGTTTCGGTGACGAATTATATGTGCAAAAAATTCGATCAATATTTCACCGAAGCCCTGCACATCCTCCTGGGCCTCTGCCATCTGCTTAAGGGACTCTTCGGCCGACTTGATGACACTTTCAACATTACCCTCCGCTAGGGCAGCCCTGTTTTCGGCCTCCATCAACTTGGAAGCCAAGACAGCATTATTCTTCTCCAATTCGGCGTTCTTCTTTGCTAACTCGGCCTTTTCTCGCTCAAGGACAGCGTAAGCAAGTTGCATTTTAGCGTTATCTGACTTAGCGTCTTCTGCTTGCTTCTTCAGCTCTGAGCGCTCTTGGCTATGAGACTTGAGCAAGTCATGATAACGTTTTTGTAGATCTTCAAATTGTTGCTTGAAGCTAGTAGCATCCCGTTGAGCGATAGCAAGTTGGGCCTGTGTATCCTCAAGGTCTTTCCCTAAATTTTTCAAGGCCTTTGTTTCAGCTTCCGCAGTCTTCTTTGCGAGTTAGTATCCGTGATTAGAGTTCGGATAATTCTGGAGAGGTTGCGCGAGTACTCAAACATCTCCGAATATTGTTTTTCGACCGCGTCAATTTATGCTTTGGCCTCGTCTGCCCACCTCGAGGAAATAGGCTCAAGAGCGGGTAAGAAAGTCAAGTTTTCAAAATAGTGATCGGGAAACTGCTCCTCCAGATACCCCCGCTTAACTGCAGTTTCGGCATCCAATGTGGAGGTGCGGGGAATGTTAACTCGGTATCCTTATGTGTGGAAGGCCCAACGGCCTCCTAACCCTTCCTAGGCCGCTTAGCAGGAACCTTACTCTTATCTCGCGAACTGGTATCTTTCGGCGGGATTTTTTTCCTACCGCGTTTCTCTTGAGAAGAGGTTTGATCTTTTGGCTGCGACGTGTCATCTCCTCTACGACCCTGGGAGCTTTTGTATCGCTCTGGATCCGACCGAACGGAAGAGCGAGAGCGCGAAGTCCGCGATTGATAAGAGTCATAAGGCCTTCTATCTTCTCTACCGCGGCTTTCGCGGCGATCATGCTCAACATCATGAGGGATCTGGTCATACTGCGGCGTAGTTTCCTGATGTCATAGTAAGTACGAGACATTGTTCCTGCACAACAATGTAAGTGGAATTCAGAATCAGTATTCTTGTAAGAAGTAAGTGTTGTGAAGTGGGGTGCTATTGTGTTAAGTGTATCCTAAGTGGTGCCCCCCCCCCCTCCCGACAAACCAGAGTCCGAAGCCAAGCCAACACGAGTGGGCTCTTTGGCCTTGACAGGAGTAGTCTCCTATGAAGAAGTAAAAACTAAAGGATTTGTGCCAAAATCCTCGGAGGTGTAGATAGTTTCAGGTAGAGGGAGATCTCCCAAGCCATGGAATATAGGATCATCAAAAGTAGGGGCATCTCCTTGGGAAGCGTCTGCTGGCAGTTTTTTAGGAGACAACGATTTTTCAGGAGAAATAGCATCCCCAGGGGTGATGTACCCTTCTCGATGCTTTTCAGGTATGTTAGCCAGCTCATCGTCTTGAGCCTAAGTTGGAGAAGGTGAAGTTCAAAGTGGCATGGTGGGGCCTTTCGAGCTCTCACCCGTTTCGGGAATTACATTCACCGGAGGGATATATACATATGGACCTGACCCGTGACCTATGCTACGGGTAATGGACTGTAGTCCATGGTGATGAAGATATTCGTCCTTGAGGACCTCGTCGATAGTTAGAAATTTTTGGTGACCATTGAGGAGCTGATGCATCCGATCAAAAAACACTTGACCCGATATTTGTTTGGGATTATCAACTCCAAAAAAAAGGAAAACGGATTAATGTATTGGCATGGACACTCAGAGTTGAGATTTAGAAAACCAATGCTTTACTTGATTTTGTCCATCTCCTAGAGCATCCCGGCTATTGCCTTATATAAAACCATTCTAGTTTGGAGTCGCTGGCCTTGCTGCTGAACATCGCCGAAATTAATTTTCTTTTTGGGACTGACTCGAAGTAAGAGAAAGAAGGAGTTTCTCGAGTCTGATGCTTGAAGTTATAAAAGAAATGAACGTCGTCGAAAGTGAGCTCTGTATCTAAGATCTCAAGGTATGCTACATATAAGGTATATAGGTAAGCATAAGAGTTGGGTTGCAGCTGCATGGGGGCAATCCGCATCTATCTTAGGAAGTCGACAACAAAAGGAGAAAATGGTGGGATAGCCCCGACCATGCACATTAATTGGGTGATTGCCATAAACCCTTCTGGAGGACAGTGAGGACGGTCAGTTTTCGACGGTACCAGAGTATCCTTTCTTAATATACCGTACTTTAGACATATGCGAGCAAGTCTATCATTGTCGATTGTTGATTCAACAGAGTCCTTGGGTGACTCCAAGATAAGGGTAGACTCAAATTCGTCAGGAGCTCGGCAGTCTCCAATCCCTCCTTCCTCCTCATTGCCCAGAGAAGCTTCGCTATCCGAGGATGTTTCGTTGCTACGCGTTTCTATTTCATAATCTAAGCCCTCGTCATCCCATTCAGGGTCTGAAGAAGAAGATATGTCATCGAGAGTATATTTCTCGGAAATTTCTACAGGTTCCATCTTCTTTGCTAATCTAGAACAACGTCTTTCGGCCATGATCGCTAGACTATTGAAGAAACAATGGCAAGGATTAGAGTAAAGTTGCCCGTGACCCCCGTATGTGCATGTGAACTAAAGTGTGTGCTATGTGTAACAAAGATACAAAGCAAATACATGAAAGTATAGTGTAAACGTCCAAGGAAGCAGTAATGTTCGGAACGGTTCTTGATATTCGTTTATGTTCGCAAGGCACTATCCTAATTGTCCATTAAGTTGAAGATGGTGTTGAATGTTGATTTAGTTAGTCAAATATATTCTTGCTCATTAAGTCATGTTGCTCCAGTTCGGTTCGGGTGCATGCGTGGGATCGGATCGGAGGGCAAAGCCTCCTCTTGGTTTGAAGAAAAATTGCACCCGACAGGCAAGCTGGATCGGTTCGGAAAAGGCACTTGGAGCGGATCAGAGTGACTTGAGTGTCCTTACCAATTTTCTCCTTATTTCCTACTCCGATCCGACCCGGTCAAGTGAGCCCTCTCTCTTCTTTACTTTCAAGTCTGATCCGATCCGACCAGGTGAATTCAACTCCCATCTCCACTTATATGCTTCTTTACCCGAACCGGTCCTCCATACTCCTCTTCTTCCTCCTCCCTAACATCAAACCCACTCCCGTGCCAGGAGCCCCAGTTAAAATTAAGTACTTTTGTGTTCAAATATTCAACGACGGACCCTAACACCCTTCATCGCTGCCTCGAGATGGCGATTGACGCCATTAACGACAACAACGGAGGGTGGAAGAGGTCGCGATATCAGAATTAAGCAAATACCATGCTCATATCGTTCGATTTAACCACAATTCCAAACTGAAGACAACTATAGTAGGATGATTCGAGATTATAAAGCTACCTATAAATTTGACTCGGGAATTAAAACGAGAGTTTTGAAGTTTTTTAAAGGCTAGGGTTTCGGCGCAGGATTTCTTAACAGAGATCAATAAAGGAAAGGGGGAGGGAAGAAAAGAGGTAGCGGATTTATATAGATTCAAGGTGACTCTTAGTATCCCCGACCTCTGATCTTACTCCGTTCTTACCGGAAATCAAGCCCGCTAACACATTCTGGCCTGTTGGACCAGCGCTAAGAAATACATAGGGAAAGCCTGTTGGGGTCGGGTCCGAACCGAAGAGAACTAAGCACAATGACTTGGCATGAAAGTTGAATTTAAAGAAAAATAAAGAAAAGGCTTAACCGGAAGAATCACTGGACGTTAAATAAAAGCTATCAAAGTTGTTTGAAAATGAAGCAGGTAACTCATACCGATTATGGATATATACAAGCAGCAAATGCCATTATGTTATGAAGCGACAAGCTACTATAAGTAGATGGAAGTGAACATTCAACGGTTCTAATTCAAAAGATGTTTTGTAAAACGCTTCAAAGCACACTTTATCTTAAATAAGAGTGTACTTCGAGGGGGCAAAATGTTAGCCTACTTTGTGAACTAGGCTACACAAAGGGGAAACAACGAAAAAGTCATCAGTCGGTTCGGATCGGATGAAGATAGCGCAGGAGGTAAGTAAAGACCAAGAATGATTCGGATCAAATCAGAATGGCATCAGTATCATGAAGCAATTGGCTTCGGCGGCTCGGATCGGAGGGACACTTCAGTGGCATCAGAAGAAAGCAAGCGGTCAAAACGGTTCGGATCGGATGAATACGTCAGCAGCATCAAAGAACATCAAGTTGCATCATCGGATCGGATCGGAAGCCCCGATCCGAACCCCTTCTCCTATCTGAACCCACAACCGTTCCTGCGTATATCTCCTGAAGACTCGGACAAGATCGGACCATTTCTTTAGCGATCTCCTACTCAATCAATGCGCTGTAACCATCTTAGAGCTTCCGAACCCGACTCTCAAGGGATCAATGCCACGCCATTCCGAACCGGAGCCACTTCGAGGAGATTTTTCACCTATAAATACACCATCTGGAGGCACTTGATCTTTTGGCAAGTTCTCAGTCCATATTTCCTCCATAGCCAAATTCTACAATCATATTCAGACCAAAATCATCTCTTAAAGCCCATTTTTGAAAGATTTGAGTGAGTTTATGAATTGTAATCGTGAGGTTGAGTGAGAATTCTTGTTGTATTCATATTCAAATTATCAAATCAAAGAAAACAAAGTGGACGTAGGCTCGTTAACACCGAACCACTATAAATTGCGTGTTCTTTACTGCTTTTTTGATTCTATTTTGTTGAATCATATCTAATTTGGGTGTTAGAGCCAATTTTGGTCTAACAAAAAGGAAGATCAAAATGAAAATACTATCGATGAAGAAAATGACAGCGAGTTGAAAGATGTATCAAACATTGAAGAAGAAAGCGACGAAGAAAACATTGAAGAAGAAAGCGATGAAGAAAATTCCAACCGTTCGGATAATACAGTCACCCAAGTAGACATTGATGCATACTTGCCGAAAAGGAAAAAGTATCGAACTAGTTCAAAAGTCAGAAAAAGGAAACTTCTAAATCTTCTTGAAGAAAGCAAGAAAAACATAGTTCTTTCATTTTTTGAAAAAATGAGAATGAGAAGTAATAATTATGTTATCATTAACAGTTTTTCATTACAATTTCATCGAAACAATACCTACTAACTTATTTTGTGTTTATGTAAAATGCAGCTCTGTAATTTTCATATCGGATGATGTCAAAAGGGGTGGGATTACAATTGTAAAATCAATTCTTGAATCTATTTTGCTGGAACTATACACAGATGGCCAGGTATTTTTCTTTTTATTTGTATATAACTTATATTCATATTTAATAGGCTAGAAAAATATACAATGTACACGTATGTTCAAAATGATATATAAACTTATCATTTTGATATAAAGCCTCAACTATACATGGTATATATAAACTGTACATGCAAAAAGAGCCCTACATACTAGGATAATAGTCGGGATATGATTAACAGGAAAAATTAAAAATAAACAGGTGTATTTGAAATGAAATGTAAATGTATCATTTTGATATAGTGCCACTACCACACCTGAAAAATTAGCAACATATGTATTATGCTGATATTCATATTGAATGAACAGATGAAAACAAAGGTAAACAAATATTTTCAAAATGATATAAAACTTATCATTTTTGAATAAAGCTACTAATATAGGTAATTATTTTCTTTATTATATCAGGTATTTGACTGGTATGTACAAAACCAAGAGTTGTATGAGCACAACTATACTTTCTCCACTATAATGATGGTAAGTCAAACCGTTTTTAAAAGTAAGGTTAAGTTCTTTAAAAATTATGCTAATTTTTTTTAATATGCAGAATGCAATAAGCAATGATTTGGATAATGTGCTAAAGAAACTAGTTCTTCCTATGATTGAAACTATTATTCTAAATGAGTATGCCGACACCATATTCTTTCCATTGCATCATATCAACCATTGGACGCTTTTGACATTGAACTATGTCACAATGCAATGGACCCATTATGATTCAAATAAGCCTCTAACTAGATCTATAAGGATGTCAAATCCAAGCTACAGGCACGCTATTGATTAGGTAAAAAAATTAGTATAATTCTATGATACGATTATCATCAACGCATTGTGAGTATGAAAATCAATTCTATGATACGATTTTCAAATTGTTTGCTATGTTTTTATTAGTCCAAGCAGCTTCAAGTTCAAGGTTATTAGACTCGACAACCTCTCAACTGTTTTCATGAACGCTTCTAAATTTTTATTCTGGATCCATGTCCCTTTTATGGGTTTAGGAGACAATATTAGGGAATCATTCATGGTGGTAAGTTGGTTTTAGTGCAAAGGGTGCTGAATTGGAACAGAACTAGCTACCTTGTTTGTCAGATGTGAGGCTATCAAGTAATACATTACATCTTGACAGTAGCACTTCAGTCAACGAGATACAGTATAAATTTACATAATTGAAAAATGATAGATGAACCACGTTTGATAATAAGTGTTGATGTGTCATAATAATATGTATATGTGTCACAACAATAATGTTCATCTAAATACAAAATGTGCTGCTTTAGACATAAAACCTTGGACAACATCTACTTACAGACTCCTAGCATAAATGTTATATTTAGAATACCAAGTTAAACAACATATATGCATGGAAATATCTCAGACATATTTTTGTTGACTTAGTACCTAAAGATATATCTTATAAATAATTCGTGCCTATAACTCAGTCGGACTTCTATTCTTCTACAGTTGGATCACATGCTTTTACGGCCATAACCACATTCTTTTATTCTTGCATTTCTCTCCATCTGACTTCTATTCTTAAAACATATTTTGGGAGCTAAAACCATATTTTTAGTCTTCAATGTTGACAATCATAATTTTGCAGATGTTACTTTATGTACAGTTTGCTTAAGTTAGAAATTTGCATCATTTTGCAGATAATCTGCATCAAGTGTTATTCTTAAATGTTGACATTCATATGTATCTAGACCAAGGTATGAAATTCTGGTATCCAATGGCGTTTCGACTACTTGTCATTTTCAGATTGTCGGTACCGTTCCGGATATTTCGGAAATTCCGTTTTAATTCCAGCTCCAAATTTAATTTCCACTTTACTGTTAATTTTTTGCCTTAAATGACTGCATGTTATTTGATATATATTACATTGTTCTAAAAGTATAATTATAACATGTCTAAGAAGTGTAATAAATCGATCAATAAAATAGTTGCAGCATATTTTACTAAAATGCAAAATGATATGTATAACTATCATAATAGTATAATATGTTAAAATGCAAAATGATATCTATTACTATCATAATATTTTGCTAAAATGCAAAATGATATGCCAAAATGCAAAATGATATCTATAACTATCATAATATTTTGCTAAAATGCAAAATGATATCTGTAACTATCATAATATTTCGCTAAAATGCAAAATGATATCTGTAACTATCATAATATTTTGCTAAAATGCAAAATGATATCTATAACTATCATAATATTTCGTAATTCATGTATCAGGATTTTTGAAGAAACATTTAGACGTATCATACGAAATTTCAACAAAATCTAATACCTTCAAAACCCTAGCAGCAGTCCTTGAACCCAGAGTATCATCTTCATCGCCGATTTGCAGTGCGAGTTGTTTAACCGCTCTTGATTTTGCAATCTAGCTTTTGATTTCTCAATTTTTGAAGATTTTTCCTTCGATTGAGGAGTTGATGATGCACGTTTCGGGGATCTAGCCTTGAAAACCCAATCGGCTATCGGCAAATTAGAAGTCAAACTTGAAGAATTGGTCTCAGTTGTCAACATTACTGATATTAGGGATTAAAAAAAATTAATGAAAATACAGATGATTTTTTGATCGAACTGAAACCCTAGAGTGAATGAAATGTATCGTGGAATGGGGAAGGGTTTGTTAGTGGGGTGAAGACAACGGTTAAGCGCGTCCTTCAAAGGAAAAATAAAAAGTTCCATCTGTAGTTTAAAATGCGGGTCTAACTTTTTCCTTTAAACTAAAATCCTGTATATATAATTGGTAGAAGATTTCCCACTTCTTCATTATCTTCATTCGGCAACACCAAGAACTAACAATGCACTACTAAGAATAAGACAAAAAATGAATTGCATATATCATCCAAAGCGAGCATAAGAAATACACCAGCAAAAAGAAAACAACCTATCACAATCAACAAATAGTCATAGGGAAATTGAGCATAAATTCATGGAAGTGTGGAACGAAGTAATTAGAATAAAGGCTATCATTTTTACCTATATTATGAATACAGGAAGATAATGGCGTATAAATTGAAAAAATAATGAATAATATATAGTAGACTGATAGCTAGAACTAACACTGAAATATAAATTCATATGTGTATATATATATATATATATATATATATATATATATGTATGTATATATATATGTATGTATGTATCGTACTCAGCCGAAAATCCAACTAGGGATGAATAAATAGTTGGTCCGATTTGAAACCGATCAATAATGTTGAAACCAAAATAATCATTTAGGAAACATAAACCGATCCAAAACAATTCAATATTTTATGAAACCAAAACCAACTGAATCGATAATATTTAGTTCAGTTTTGTTAGTTTATTTGGTTTATCGTAAAATGAAATAGCTCTTCTAGTCGAAGGTATAACATATAACAAATAACATAAAATCAGTGTTTTAAAAAACGTGAGTGAGACGCGCCTCAAGGCGAGGCGCAACCATTGAGGCATTTTCCCATAAAAACATAAGCCTAAACCCTTTGAGGTGAAAAAAACGTAAAATGCATAACAAATGTTGGAAAACATTTTGATGCATACTTTTTTTAGTAAAATAAATTTACATTAAGCTGCTTAATAGAAATTTGCTTTTTTTACTATTTCGGACTCCGTATGGTAAAAAATAACATAATATGTAAAAAAAAAAAAAAAAAAAAAAAAAAAAAAAAATCCGAAATCGATTGACCCAAGTTCTGAAACCGAAATTAATTCCGATTCTGAAATCGAAATCGATTCATGAGCATCAATTTCAGATCAGGAATCGGTGGAAGTAGAATCAATTTTGGTTCCACCCAATTCCATTTGTATATTTCTTCAATTTTCAAGTATTCGTGTACTTCAGTTTACATGTACTTTGCTGCTCATATAGCTTGAATGGTAACATGTTTATGTATTAACTTGTTTCAATGTTATCTTAGACTGCACTTTGAATGTTTTTGATCAACTATATTTATTTAAATTGCATATAGTAATTTATGCTTCTTATATACTATTTGACATTATTTTATGTCTATTTTAATTAATAACCTGCGTTTTTTTTCTCCCTGAAAGGCTTATGCCTCAACGTTTTGAGGCTTACACCTAGCCTCACGGGCATGAAAATGCCACATGTATGGTTTTGCATTTTAAAACATTGTATAAAATTAAAACAACTAACAGAGTTCACATGATGCAAATATTTTAAAAATCAAGCTCTTGTTCATAAAAATATGAGATTAAAGAAATAATTATGAAGATATTATAAATAATAATACTATTAGTGGTAATAATTATCTTTAAAATAATTAAAATTCTAAATTTGGTTTAATTTGTTGGTTTGGTTTTCAAATATTAAAAACCGAATCCAACCAATAAACCAAAGTAATATTAAAAAAAACAATTAACTTACAAAACTAAATAAAATTGACTAAACTTAATTGGTTTAGTTGGTTTAATTGGTTTTGACCAATAAATGCTCACCCTTATATCCAACACATACAAACAATCATCATGAATTTTCCATGGGTAAAACATTATCAAATAGCATTGATGAAGTGCATGGTCCACGTGTCAACAGATGTAAACTTAAGGATATATTTACCCATTTAATAATAATCTTACCTATAAGAAAAAAGAAACTCATTTTAAAACGTTACTCAATCTACGCCTTATTTCATAAATGCTAATCTAATAATATATATATATATATATATATATATATATATATATATAAGACCATATAGACACAGAAGTTCAAACAAAATTAAGGAACCATTGAATTACCCCTTGATTTCTCTACCCCTCGTGTAAGGACAAAGTTAATCATGTGGTTGACATTTTATGTCCTTAATTTTGTGTTGAAATAGTCGCTCCTTATATATATATATATATATATATATATATATATATATATATATATATATATATATATATATATATATATATATATATATAAGGAGAGCTCTAGGACACCCTTATTTTGTAGCACCTTTTTTGTATCTCAACGTGAAACATGAGTCACTCATAGTAAAATAAGTTAGTGAGGGAAGCGAAAGTTGGTGGGAGGGGAGAAAAACCGGGATATGCGGTGGAAATCAAGGTGGCTAAGGTGCTGCACTGTTTAAGGTGCTCTTGTGTTCTGATTTGTGACATGATATCACATATGTTAATGAAGAGGATGTGATCAACTAATTGATTTGATTAATTGATTGATTGGTTTGATTAATTAATTAATTAACTGATTAATTAATTGACTAATTGATTGATTGATTTGATTTGATTGATTGATTTTATTATAGAAGGAAAGAAATAAATGATTGTATTCTGGATATATTTCTGAGCGGAAAATTAGATATTTGTCTAGGCCTTCTATTCTCCTATAAAAACAACATCTAGGCTTGGATTAAAAGCATGGAATTGAGATCGAGGTAATTAATCCAAGGGTTTGTCGTTGTTCTTCATTGTTCTCCTTCTCCAACAAGAGTTGTAGTCATCTAGATATTTTCTCTTTCTCAATAAGGTTATCGAGTCATTATATTTTGTTTATGTTGGTTGTTGATCTATTGTATGTAAACAAAATTTGTTTTGTTGTATCAATAAAGCGGATGGTTGGGTGGAACATCTTGTATTTGTGCGTGTAATTTCATATCTATGTTGTTTTTCATAGAAATCATATTTAATTAATTGATGAATGAGATCCTGGTCGTTTATGTATGTATGTACATACGTGTATGTATGAGAGCATAATTTCAGTCACTTAAAGTACTGAGAATAGTACCATTAACAGAGTAGCATGGACTTTGAATACTTACATCTACAAATTAATTGAACCTAAGAGGAAAATATGTATCGAAACAAATTAATAGGGACTGGTGCTACTATACAATTATAGTGGCAACATAATACCACAAAAGAGTTTAAAGCAAATCGAAAATGCACATCCAATAAAGGTTTTTGACAATTTTGATATAGTAAAAACCAGTACTGCTTATCGAAAGAAATTGATAGAATAACGAAGCTAATTAGAATAGTTGGAAAAAAAAAAGATGTCGCCGTAAATATATACCTTGAACTACAAAATAGCATGTATTCCAAAGAAAAAATATTGCTCAAGAATCTATATTTTACCTTGAACTACAAAATAGCATGTATTCCAAAGAAAATTTATTGCTGAAGAATCTATATTTTGTCAATATAAGTACGGATGTTGCTACAGAGTCTGAAAATAGGGTTGCAGGATGAGAGGAATTCAGGAGGACCTTTGATTTGAGTGATGCCATGGAAATGCAGACGCGGGGGCATTTTCAGGTCTAATTTCGTACTAATATTTCGGGCCTGGTAACATTTTGTTATTAGTATAGTAATAGTATTTTTTTTATTTTTTTGAAGAAACAAACTATATACCAAAAGGGAGAAAAATAGCCTTTCTCCAATGACTTACAAAAATAGATTTGTAGTTTATAGACAACTACTAAATCTTAGCCATAAAACAGTAAAAAAAGCTGGAATAAGAAGAAGAGGAAAACAAGCTCTCGGATCCAACCCATGGAAGGAGCCGGAAAGCGAGCCTAGTCTCTGACTCAAAAGGAACTCTCATCCTGAGAAGACAACAGTCCAAGCCACCCTGCTCCAAGCAAAAGCTCATGCTCCAATAGTTAATCCAAGCCCAAACAACCTAAAAACCAGGTCCTGCTCCAACACACTAGACTGGGAAAAGCTCTGAAAGCACCAACAAGCTCCAGACAGACCAAAACCAAGACCCTACAACTTAGGCCATGCATAACTAACAAACGATATAAGGTCGACTAGGGGGTAGTGTGAGAAAGTGGCAGTAGTAGCATTGAACATATAAGCAAAAATCAACCAACACCTGCCCAGTGAGTGGCTGTTACTGAGGAAACATCAAAGGTACAGCCAAAGTCCTAGACCGAGAGCTAAAGGTGCCCCTGAAAGGCCTAACTCGGAACGCAAGGAAAACATCGTTCCTTACTCTCTGGATAATGGTAGGAGGATCCATAGTCACTTTGTCAAATGCTGCCTTATTCCGCACGCATCAACTGTGCCAGCTAACAAGACAAGGAATTATACGAAGCAAGATCGAGCGAAAAGATTTACCTGATATGTTGGTCCACCAGAATCGCAGTAAACCTTCAAGCGAGGTGGCATTACTTCGGCAACCCATCAGATTCCCGAAGTAATTCCAGAAAGACCTGACACAAGAACCGGAGAACAACAAATGAAACGAGGATTCCGAACATCCAGTACTGCAGCACCTGCAACGGAACACGAAAGGGATGTCGATTCTCTTGAGGTTCTCGTCTATTGGTAACCCATCATGCAAGGTTCTCAACATAAACAGAGGGACCTTTGGGATAATTCGGACATTTCAAACGAAAGAGAAAAGATGGAGACGTGGACTCGGTGTCCTCATCGAATTCCACGCCACCTTTAGTGAGAAGGGACTACTGTCCCAAACGGTCCCAATACCATGAGCATCCGCTAAGGCTTTCACAGATTGCATCCGTTTTCACGTCTCACTAGCGGTTGACGGGATACCGGTGTAATTCGTACCAGAAAGACGGTGGTACTTAGCGTGGAGGAACGTCGCCCAAAGGGATTCGTTCGCTTCAAACCTCACCCATAGCTTGCAAGCAAAAGCCGAACAGATGCCCTTAGGGTTACGGAGGCCCAGACCTCCCTCACTTTTGAGACGATGGTGGAAAGAAGCGTTCTCCTTGGTTCCCCAGAAAAAGGAAGCAGTCAAGGATCGGTAAGAGCGAAAGAAGGAAGCAGTGGGAGTCATAGCAGCAAAGATATGAGATCCTATGGAGTCAAGAAACAGACTTAATGAGAACAAGTCAACATGCCTGAGAGAGGAGGGTAGCATTCCAACGAACGATCTTGCCCCTTACTTTGTCAGTTAGGGGATCGAAGTCGGCATTAAGCTTCCTGCCTCGATATAATACAATACCTAGGTAAGGAAGCGGAAGCGAGGCCGCCATGAAACTGGTTGTCGACTCGAACTAGGTCGATCTAACCGAACTCATGTCTTTCGCGGGCATGAAGCAGCTTTTAGATGAGTTGACGAGTTGCTCCGACATCTCTCATACTGTCGAATAAGACACATAAGGCTACGAATAGATCGACGACTACCATTAGTAAAAATGATGATGTCATCAGCGAAAGACAAGGAAGAAACGAGAGAACAACACCTAGGGATGCTGAACCTATGAATCTGCTCAGCTATCGTTTGAGAGTGCAACCCGCGAACGAAAGCCTCGACAGCAATGACGAACAGAGAGGGAGAGAGGGGGTCTCCTTGTCGAAGACCCCTCCCGAAACTGAAATAACTTATAGTAATAGCAATGACGATGAATGCAAGCATCCACAGTTACCAATATCAAAATGCCAAAATTAAAGAAACCAACCTAATGCAACCGCATTGAATATCAAAAGCAGCATCCAATGCATTGTAGCGCAACATAAAATAAACCTTTAAAGTCCTCGATTAACACAGCAAGCATGTATATACCTATTTCATTGAATTTGGCATGAATTGGAAAATTTGGAAATAATTTTATTATGCAACATAGATTAAACCGACAAAATTTAATGCATCTTCGAGTTTTAAGCCTCCAAGTTCCCTTGATGTACCATACGTCTATTTTCAATATAATCAATATTGTGCAAACAAACTCGAGGGAATGTAAAAGAGTAGCGTAGAATTCAACTAGCGGATGTCCAACTATTATTAGTTTGAAAATAACACACCATGACCATTTACCTACAAAAGACAAAATAAGGGCCAATATACAATTGATTATCTAAATAATCTTGTTGCTATCAGCATTTTTGAATTTTAGGTTGTAATAGACTGAAAAAGGTTTATTGACTTTTATTATCTAATAAAAACATTCCTTTGTTATTGTAATGTAATTTAAACTTCAGTGAATGATGTTCTTCCTTATGCCAGCGTTAACTTCACTTTGGGTAGAACTAGATGTTAGTCATATTGGACGTTTACAAAAGATGAGAATCCATTTTTCCATGATAATATCAGTATGCATGCATATCCTTTTTTTTTTTTTTAATGTAATATCAGTTTACCGAGAAAACACATAATAAAAAGGGCCAATAAATAATTTACTATATCTAAATAATCTCGTTGCCATCAACATTTTAGAAATTTAGGTTGTAATAGATTGAAATGGGTTTATTGACTTTTATTATGTAATAAATAAATAAATAAATAATAAAAAATCTTCAGTTATAGTAAAATATTATTTGAACTTCAGTGAATGCCTTTCCCCTTTATGCCAGCATTAATTTATTTTGGAGGGTATTCGATGTTAGTCATATTAGACATTTACAAATGATGAGACATATCCAACCCCCCCCCCCCCCCCCCCCCCCCCAAAAAAAAAAAAAAATACACTTACACCTTTCAAAGAAAATCAGAATTAATATGCTTTTCAAAAATTCTGTTCACTGAACACCAGAAGGTGCATAGTTATAGCATTATACATAGTTTATTAAATAAGTTTCACATGTCATGATTTCACCATTTGGTTAACTGAGCCATTGATTCGACACTACCATATAAAGTAACATCCAAAATTGATAACCTAATGCAACCACATTACATATTAGAAGAAGCATTCAATGCATTACAGCGAGAACCATCACTATCCTAGTGGTTAGGTATTTCTACTTTGATGCGAGAGATCAAAGATTCGAAGCTGCGTAGCGCGATTCGAAAATACATTAACAGTTAGTACGTTGTATGCTACCTAAGACTTGTTACACAGGTGAACTTAGCTAAACGCTGGGTTTTTCCCTTTTTTGGGTTTTGCTGGGTGAACTCGGCAAACAATGAGTTTGAATAGAATTACCCAACACTCTTTGCTTGAATTAGAGCTGCACCACAGAATTTCAGCCAATAAAAATGAATGCGTCTTTGAGATTCAAGCCTTCTGTTCCCAAAATGTGGCGCTATACAAATAAGCTCGAGGGAATGTAAAAGGATTTATTAAAAAAAAAAAAAAAAAAAAAAAAATTAAAGTTGCTATTCAATTCACCATGCAGATATCTTCATATTTGTTAATTCTTAGCATGAATTAAAGAACTTGCAAACAATTTTATTGTGTGACAGAAATTCAGCCAATAAAAATTAATGCATCTTTCAGATTGAAGCCTTCAGTTCCAAAACTGTACCATAATACGATACTATACAAATAAACTCAAGGGAATGTAAAAAGGGCACGTAGAATTTGATTTGAAGGGTTTAGCTATTATTAGTTTGAAAATAACACCATACAACTTGTTACAGAGGAAACACGTTAATAAGAAATGGCCAATATACAATTGACTACCTAATTAATCTTCTTGTTAGACACATTTTTTAATACCGAATATCAGAAAGTTGCATAGTCATAGCATTATATTTCACATAGAACAGTAAATATAAAGTTTAATAGAGGATAACAAAAGTTTCTTAATGATTTAAATTTACTGTTTTACTCAAAATAATTTGCATAATATTATAAAATTATTTATAGGGGAAAAAATAGTACTATATTAGAGTTTCTAAGTTTAACAACCTATGCCAAAAGACTAAACTCTGTCTATTTTGGCTCGAAATATCTACATATCAAAACTATGGAAGATTAACGCGTATAATAACCACTAAAATTAAGATCTATTTCATAAATATAATTTAGTCTTCTTCCATAATACTGGTATGCATACTGCATACAAATCCACATATGCAAACATGCCAAACAACAGTTATGTCCTTAAACTCCAGATGCGCTATCAACGTCTCATCTATGAATCTTATTTGTTCATTTTGAATACAAAACCGCATATATGATCAAATTACAGAGAAAAATAAAGAATGGTTTTTTGTTCACTTTGCAACATATTTGTTAATTTTAATCAGATAAAAATGTGTACATGCTTGAAAAAAGCTTAACATCGAGCATAAACCTTTACCTGATGCAGTAGCCGTTTTATCAACGTCTCATCTATGAATCTTGACCAGTCACCAGGAAACTCCAAACGAAGTGCTTACTTGAAGAAAAGAAACATTATGTTGGATAAAGATGTAAAGAAATCTGCAGTATAAACATAAAGAAGCATAAACTAAATAAAGTAGCCAGATCCAAAAATGAAGAAGCGCAAATGTTGACTGCAAAATGTAAATCTTGAGTAACGTCCTTTATTTTCAACTAATACGTGGGTAGAAAAATGTTAAAAAAAGATTATTCTAAGAAATATAAATAGAAACCAAAAATGCAGAAAGCGTAAAAAAGTAGCAAGTGATAAACCAAGTGAGTTAGTACTGGATGCAGAAGCAATCGTAGGAGTAACTGGTGCGGTTATTATAACTTGCATCAATTTTCACTGTCAGTAGACATATCCAGCACATTGTCAAACAATCTATATAATAAAACTGTTGGTTATAAAAGACGAAGAGGGGTCAGGAATTATTCTCAGCATATATATCAGGAGGCAAGGAAAAAGACACGTATTGATTAAATTAACGTGGTAAGCGGCCGCAGACGGTTGCTCTTAGCTGTTCCCTCTTTGTCTCCAGTCACGTTCTTTCAATACTTCATTCTTCATCGCTATCTCCTATTCCCATATTCTGTTCTTTCTCCACGATTTATTTCTCCGCCTCACAAATCATTTTCTCAAATCAATTCTTTTGACAATTTGTTTATCCTACTTCAGATTGTCAACAAAATCAAGCTGTGGTTGAATATGACGTGGATGGTGCACCTTCTGCCGGGAATTTTGTGGTTTGAGACGCTTTTGGAGGAGTAGAATCTGCCGTACTTCTGACTTCAAGGATTTGCGGAACAAATTCTTTCAGACAATAGTTCAACCCACCAGGTACAAACGGGTTAACGAACTATTGACTTCAGAATTCAATGAAGCCTTGAAACAGCGTAACCGAATTCAAAATTTGTACGATTTTGATCCGACCAAGAACATTTTGATATTTGATCTTTGATGATGAAATATATAATATAGAAAAGAAGAAGAGGAAGTAGAAAATGACAATTCTGCAACAGTTTCAGAATCGAAACACTATATAAGTGTTTCAAACAGAACTGTTTTGCAACAGTTTGATGGCGTTGCAGAATTCAAGCGGAAGAAGAAGATAATTTCTAATAATCTGAAATGAATTTGCGCAGTTCTATGTGTAGACGACAAAAAGAGGCATCCACTAGGCAAGCGTTGCAACCATTTAATTGCAACAGTCATTTCTGTTCGGATCTGAACATATGCACCATTTCAGTTTTGCAACGCTTCTGATGCATCGCTTCCCTTCGGGTTGAAACCGGTCGACCGCCAACATGTCACCGGTCGACCGTTTTCAAATAGAGAGTAAAACTGTCGACCGAGTGAATTTTGGCCTGTCGACTGGTCTAATGGATCACAAGACCCCAAGAGCCCCAAGGCCCAAGACCCATCTTTTGACATTTTAAATATTATTATTTATGCCAAGTTCATGCCTAAGGCCCGTTGCCTTATCTCTCCTTCTCTTCTTTCTTTTGTTATAATACTTCATGTGTTTACATATATAGAGACAACCCTTTGTCTATTCCATGATGTGGGACAAAGAGTTCTTTCCATTTCTTCTTCCTTCTTACTTCTCTCTTCAAAACCAAACTCGTACCCAAACTAATTTGAAAATTTACAACATTCTCCCCCAATTTTCAAGATAAAATGGAAGGCTGAGTCACTAGTGTGACTTCCTACATACCCATGTGGGATCAAGCCTATGTAGTTCTAAGATCAAGTTTAGCATCATCGTGGAAACAACACATAAATAAAAGTATCTTTTGGATTTGAACTTTTACTTAGTGTAAACCATTCAAAGTTCTATCGAGATTCAATGGTGAAAGAATCCTGAACCAAGTATCCCTTAATGATAAAACTGGAACAATCACACATGTTGTATTCCTTAGTTAGAGTGTTCTGTATTGCTCAGCACGTTAATGGCCATGTGCTTAAATCCTGGTTCATGAGTCTCCTTAGAAAGCGGTCTTACTTTCCCAGGAAACGGCCTGATTTCCATACTCATATAGGTAAGTCACTTAAGGTGTTTCTGCGAGACACCTTTTAGTATTTCTTGACTTATTAAGGATATTTATCCATCCTTTGTTCTTACAGAATCCAACACTAAATATTATGGGATTATTGATTTAGTGTTCCATAATCATTTCCTTAACTTGTTGGTACCCATTGAATTTTGTCTATCCTTTTCAAGACACAAGTTGGGTTTCTGTTAAGGATGATCAATCTTCATTCACAGACCTTAGTCCCATTTCTTTTGACTTTATAGAAACTATAGCCTTTGGAAGACTCTTCGTAAGTGGGTCAGCCAAGTTTTTCTTTGTTTCTATGTAGTCAACGGTTATAACTCCACTTTTAAGTAAATATCTCACCATGTGATGTCTTAGACTTACATGTCTAGACTTTCCATTATATGTTTTATTAGAAACATTATATATCGTTGCTTGATTATCACAGTTAATCAAGACTGCTGGAGATGGCTTCTTCCATAATGGGATTTCTACTAACAAATTTCTTAGCCATTCCGCTTCTTTACATGCGTCTGCTAATGCAATCAATTCTGACAACATAGTTGAATCAGATATACAGGTCTTCTTCTTGGAAGCCCAAGACACAGCAGCGCCTCCTAATGTAAATATCCATCCAGTCGTAGACTTGGATTTCGATTCTACGTTGTTCCAGATTGCATCACTATATCCCTCAATTACAGCAGGATATCCTTTATAAGATAAACCATAGTTTATGGTCCCCTTTAAATAAGCTAAAACTCTGGAAATAGCTTTCCAGTGTTCAAAACCTGGATTACTCGTAAATCGAAACAATACACTTATAGCATGTGCGATATCTGGTCTAGTGCAATGCATAGCATACATAAGACTCCCAATAATACTGGAATATTCCAATTGAGAAATGGTACGCCAGTGTTCTTTTCTAACTTTATACTTGGATCTAAAGGAGTTGGTGCTGGTTTGACATTATAATGATTATACTTCTTTAGGAACTTCTCAATGTAATGAGATTGAGTTAGTAATAACTCCCCCGTTTTTCTAATGATTTTAATTCCTAAAATTACATCAGCCTCTCCCAGATCTTTCATATCAAATTTAGAAGATAGAAACTTCTTAGTTTCATTTACATAGGATGTGTTGGAACCAAATATCAGCATGTCATCAACGTATAAACATATTATAACATAACCGTTGATATCCGATTTGCTATAGATACATTTATCTGCATCATTAACAACGAATCCAAATGACAGTGCAACTTTATCAAACTTCTCATGCCATTGCATGGGAGCTTGCTTCAGCCCATAAAGAGATTTAACTAATTTACAAACTTTCTTTTCTTGGCCTGGGGTTATGAAACCTTCGGGTTGTTCCATGTATATCTCTTCTTCTAAATCTCCATTTAGAAAAGCTGCCTTTACATCCATTTGATGTATGACCAAGTTATGAATTGATGCAAGTGCTATTAAACAACATATCGAAGATATGCGAGCCACTGGAGCATATGTACCAAAATAATCTACTCCTTGTCTTTGTTTATATCCCTTAGCAACTAATCTAGCTTTGAACTTATCAATGGATCCATTTGTATTCAACTTTTTCTTGAATATCCATTTACATCCTATAGGTTTAGAACCAGGAGGTAAATCGCTTAATACCCAAGTTTGGTTTAACATTATGGAATTCATTTCATCATTGATAGCTTCTTTCCAGAAATTAGAATCTCTAGAACTCATAGCCTTATAGCCTCAGAATAAGTTTTGGGATCATCATCGATGTTCATTACATATCTTGTCACATTAAGGACTTCGTCCTTATTGCCTTCTACGAGATATGTTATGAAGTCAGGACCATAGTCCTTCTCTATTCTCGCTCTTTTACTTCTCCTGTGTTCAGTACTATTATCTGGTACTGACACTTCCTTGCTGTTTTGAGCAGGAGCATATTCATCATCATTTGTATCATTAGTCTCAGTTGGTTCTGGACTAGACGATCTTAATGGATTCTCAACAGTTTGATTTTCAAAAAATTCTACATCTACAGATTCTATGACTTCTAAGGTATCAAGAATCATAAATCTATAAGTTGTACTATTAAGAGAATACCCAATGAAAACACATTTAAAAGATCTATTACCTAACTTTGGTCGTTTAGGGTCTGGTTTTCTAACATAAGCTACGCAACCCCAAACTTTGAGTCTAGTAAGAATAGGTTTTCTATTAAACCATAATTCATAAGGAGAAATATTATTCTTCTTAAGTGGTACTCTATTTAAAATGTAACATGCAGATAATATAGCATCTCCCCATAAGTTATAAGGTAAATTAGAACTTATGATCATGGCGTTAACCATTTCTACTAAAGTTCTATTTTTCCTTTCAGCAACACCATTTTGTTATGGTGTATAAGGGGCAGTACATTGGTGAATAATACCATTTTGTTTGCAAAACAAAGTAAACTCATTTGAAAAGTATTCACCACCACGATCTGAATGTAACACTTTAATTTTGATTCCTAATTGTGTTTCGACTTCTGCTTTGTAAATTTTGAATTTATCAAAGGCTTCTTCTTTAGATTTCATTATGTAACACCCCACACCCGCTAAGGTCACTCACTAAGGGAATGCCTTAACTTCGGTGGAGTATTTTAAGTGAATATAGAACAGAAAAATTACAACAAGACAAATATAAATAATACTTGAAATTTAAAACATCATTTCATTGCAGCAGAAGATAAACATGTTTGGTTACATATCAAAACCAGCTAAAACAAGAGTCAAGTACTAAATATCCATCCTGATAAAACATAAGTACATAATCCACTACATGTACTAATAGCCATAATAGAAAAGATAAGTTGGGCTTTACATCACGGTCCAAGCTCCAAAAGATAGATAAAAAAATCTGATCAAAGCCCACTAGTGCTAGGCCCACTCTGAGAACCTGAGGGTTGGAAAAAAAAAGATAAAACAACGGGGTCAGACATAAGTCTGAGTGAGCCCTATAACTTTAACAATATAATCATTAAAGTAATTAGGGTATGATATAAATCTGGTACGGTACAACTGGGGATAAATGACTACACTAAGCAGCCAACTAGACTTAGGATGAACTAAGATAACGGTAAAGACGCGCCTATCCACCCAAGGATAAATACTACACTGCACCACACCAGATCTACCCACCCTAGGGTAATACCTACACTGCACCACACCAGATCTACCCACCCAAGGGTAATTCCTAACTTGCAGATTGATCCCACTAAGTGTACTTAGTAATTTTTATAGTAGTCTCGTGTACCCCTAGCTGACTACATAGGTGCCGTCTGCCCCTATCTCCACTAGGTGTACCTAGTAATTTTAATAGTAGTTTCGTGTACCCCTAGCTGACTACATAGGTACCGTCTGCCCCTATCTCCACTAGGTGTACCTAGTAATTTTAATAGTAGTTCCGTGTACCCCTAGCTGACTACATAGGTGCCGTCTACCCCAATCTCCACTATGTGTACCCACTACTCCCATTCGATCGGCTCCCTAACGTAGATACCCGTGCTAGCCCCATAGTGGGGTGTATCACTCCCCAAAGTGGCAACCCAATACAATCAACGGTGCACGGCTTATACCTACACGATGCAACAACGTCTTACCTACCAGCCCGGGTCCACACACGCTTACGAAACCCGTTGGACTTGCGTTGCCACCGCTAACCCGTTTTTGGCCTCTTATAGTCAAGCCCAGTACGCGTGTCCCGTCCTTGACATGGGTCGAGTCCAATAAGATACATATGGGTTACTGGTTGAAATGGGCCCCCACAAGCTACCCACCTAAGCTTGTCCCTTCTAGTGTATCCCACTTAACCCTTTTTAATAATCATGTCCACTTACATGTTTAAAGTTTAGTTAAGTCATCTAATCATATTTCAATTGCCACTCAAGGCACCCACTAGATTTCCACATGCCACCCAAGGCACTTACTTGATTTCCACATGCCACACCCAAGGCACTTACTTAACCCTTTAATCATGTTTAATTACATGTTCCACTTTGGTTAAGTATTCTAATCTTATCTTCTATTTCCACCCAAGGCAACCACTAGATTTTCCCCATGCCACCCAAGGCACTTACTTAACCCTTTAATCATGTTTAATTACATGTTCCACTTTGGTTAAGTATTATAATCGTATTTTCTATTGCCACCCAAGGCAATCACTAGATTTTCCCCATGCCACCCAAGGCACTTACTTAACCCTTTAATCATGTTTAATTACATGTTCCACTTTGGTTAAGTATTCTAATCGTATTTTCTATTGCCACCCAAGGCAATCACTAGATTTTTCCACATGCCACCCAAGGCACCCACTTAACCCCTCGTGCCCCACTACATGCTTGTCTAGTTAAGTGTTTCTTAATTGATTAAGACCGTAACCTTTGCAAAGACCTCTCACATTAGACTATCTTTTATGGCAGCTGGATTTGCCGGTCGGGTCCGGGCAGCCTTACGCCATAACCGAGTCTAACCTCGTGTCTTTACACTTGTCACGTATTTAGTTTATGCCTAAGACCTCTCACATTGGGCCAATCATTTGTAGCCACTGGATTTGCAGGTCGGTTCCGGGCAGTCTTATGCTACAAAAGGGTCCAACCTCGTGTCTTAGTCGATTAATTACACCTAATTAATCACCCCCATAATTTGTATTAATTATCCCTAATTAATTACAAATTTAACGATGTACATAATTGACTCAATTATGTCCATCCACTTTATGGTATGCATAATCATACCAACTTCACACCATTTCATTAATATGAATATTAACCCCATCGTTCCCCACGTAATTCGCCAACATGACATACTTAAAAGGGAAGATTCATCACACATACAATGGGTTCAACTTGCATAACATTAGCATCAACATGGGTTTTTAAAGGTGTCAACATGCATATAGCATCAAACCCAACTAGCATAAATAATCAACCCCAAACTTGCATGAATCACATATGTCATAACCAGGGTAACTTACATAAGTTACTTATGTCATACAAAGGGGTAAACTTGCATATGTATGCATATCATACAAAGGTGTAAACTTGCACATGTTACTTGCATATAATCAAATACCAAACTTGCATAACATGTCATATATGAACTTGCATATAATCAAACACCAAACTTGCATATAATCAAACACCAAACTTGCATAACATGTCATATATGAACTTGCATATAATCTAACACCAAACTTGCATAACATGTCATATATGAACTTGCATATAATCAAACACCAAACTTGCATAATATGTCATATATGAACTTGCATATAATCAAACACCAAACTTGCATAACATGGTGTCATAATGGATCAATGTTTATCATAGCGATTTGCATAACTAGCATCATGAACACATAGCCTAAGACTTGCATAACTTGCATAACATCATGATCACATAGCATATGACTTGCATAACTTGCATAACATCATGATCACATAGCATATGACTTGCATAACTTGCATAACATCATGATCACATAGCATACGACTTTCATAACTTGCATAACATCATAATCACATAGCATATGACTTGCATAACTTGCATAACATCATAATCACATAGCATATGACTTGCAAAACTTGCATAACATCAAGAACACATAGCATATGATAACATAACTTGCATTGATCCACATTCATAGCCATAACCTCATTATATCCTATCATAATCATTTCAACAATTGGTCATTAAGGCTATAGAAACTCACAACTTGTTGATTAACACTCCTATGAAGAAGATTAAGTTGCTAGAGTTGATTAGAAGTTGATTTGAGAAGCTATCTTCCTCTTTAATTTGATGGAGGCTCCTTCAAGTTGCATTTTGATGGCATAACGACGTTGTATCTATTTTTAGTATGAATTAGGGTAGTCTTAGGGTGTATTTATAGATTAGTTAGGTGTTTTAGGCCATTAGATTAACCCTAAATCAGATTAGAGCCGTCAGATCTCGTCACTAGCCCTAAAACACAGCCCAAACCCCAGCAGGTTGCACCAAGGTCACACAGACCGACAGGGGGGTCGACCCCTAGGGAGGGGGTCGACACCCATGTCGACCCTAGGGTCGACACCCTCTGCCTGGCGGGAATTTTCCCTCCTCTTCTGAAATGTGATTTTTTTTTATTTAAATCTGTTTTGAATTTTCTGAAAACTTCTTCGGGCCTTAACTGGGTCATACGGACTCCGATTTTCGAAAACTCGGACTCTATTTCGGGTATTTTTCCGAGACGAACGCAATGGCATAGCCCGTTTCCCCTGATTCAGATTTTAAGATTTAATTCTGCCCTGTTTTATATTATAGCAAATTATTCAACATATGGGGTGTTATATTCTCCCCTACTTAAAGGATTTCGTCCCCGAAATCTCTAAGTCAAGAAGAACGTATCCGACCAACCAAACAACCATCTACTCAAACCATCAAACACTAGCATTCATTGTCCTTAAAGTTTCTAATGCTGTATGAACATATGCAAAGAGTGTGTGTATATGTTCCCTGTCTAATGCAAAATCAGGCGGTCTACTGATTCAGTTGACCTCCTTAATGCAAATCATGATAGTGCCATGCATCCAATATGTAAGCGAAAGAACCCTATCGACACATACTATTTCTACATGTGTGCACAATCATACACCAAATTGCATCATCCATATGATAACGCAACCATTATACATCCATTAATAAAGCTACCTACACACAATTTTTATGCAATATGCAATATGAAGTGACTGAGCCGATCTAGTGCCTAAAGTGTGTGTATATGCATCCACGAGCAACCACTAGCAACCACTTGCATCTACACGCATCAATCAACCATAACATGTCTCAAACACATGTTTCATCCATAGGTTTACCCTATCTAAAGGTCAAAGGTACCAACGAGAGGACACACTAAAGATAAGATAAGTACTAGACAACCGATAAAGGAGAAGTTAAAAGACATACCCTCAAAAAGGAATGGGTATAGTGAACGCATCTTCGCTTCTGTCTCCCAAGTAGCATTGCTCTCATCCTCTCCCCATTGCACTTTGACTAGTCGAACCTCTCTGTTTCTCAACTTCCTAATCTCTGACCCAAGGATGCGGGTTGGAGCTCGTCGAATAGTCGCATCACGCTCTACCTCCACTTCCCTAAGCAAACTCGGCTTTACCACCTCTGCGGTCTCATGTAGGCACTTTCTCAGATGTGACACACGGAATACGTCGTGTACCCCACTAAGTCTCTCGGGTAAATCCACTCTATATGCCATCCGTCCAATCCTTTCCTTAATAGGAAACGGTCCTACAAATCTTGGTGCTAACTTCCCAACGGACCCAAAGCGAACAACATTCCGTAATGGAGATACTTTGACAAAGACCATGTCCCCAACATCAAATTCCAGATCCGTCCTCCTCTTATCCGCGTAAGATTTCTGCCTATCTTGCGCTGCTTTCATCCTTCTTCGAATCAAATCAATCTTTTCCGAAGTCTCTCTAACCATATCAGGCCCAAGCAAGATCTTTTCCGTAGATTCCCACCAACATGTAGGTGATCGACAAGGCCTTCAATAAAGAGCTTCGAAAGGAGCCATGCTAATACTGGACTGAAAGCTGTTATTATACGCGAACTCCACCAATGGAAGATGCTCTTCCCATGTACCTCCAAAATCTAAGATACAAAGCCTCAAAAGGTCTTCCAGAATACGATTCACCCTCTCGGTCTGTCCGTCCATCTGAGGATGATATGCGGTGCTCAAACACAACTGAGTCCCTACCGCCTCTTGCAAACTCTTCCAAAACTCGCTTCATGTCTTAGTACATATTGTCCCCACCAGGATGAATGGTCATCTTCGAACGATGTGCATCATCAAGTATAGCCTTCCTCAAACCCTCATCTTGCGGTACACAAAGTCTACCATCTCTACGCAAGCACCCCCTATCGTCTAGGGTGTACCTACTCAAATGGCTGGACGACTCCCCCCTTATGAGCCTCTCTACCAACTCAACCAACTGTGGGTTGTCCCGCTGTGCCTCGCCAATCCGTCCCAAAAGAGTAGGTCTGGCCTCTAAAGATGCTAGCAAACCGGGTACAAAGTCAACGGAAGGTCTGAAATCAAACATCGAGATAAATTCCAAGCTTCGTCGTTCCACGAACAATGGACTCAAGGACAACCTTTTTCTGCTCAAGGCGTCCGCCACCACGTTACCCTCGCCGGGGTATACGCTATCTCGAAATCACAGGATGCTAAGAATTCCATCCACCTTTGTTGTCTTAAGACTATGCGCTCGAAGAGTCTCCAACACTTCCCTAAGATGTAGGGCATGCTTTTCTCCACTTCTAGAGAAAGCCAGGATATTCTCCCATGCAAAATCGTCACAACTATCCATCTCTCACGCAGATCATCCTAGTCGAACTCGACATTCCCCAAGTGCAAGCCCCAAAGGCCTAAACCAATATCAGACAAACACCCAAGGGATACCTCCTTCGAATTCAGACGACCTACGTGAGATGATACTAGTAAAAACGGCTAAATAATTAAGCCCTTGTCCAACTCTGGATGTCCTTGCCAGTCTCGCTCCAAAACCACCGTTGATCAAATAACTGGCTTTGCTTAACCTATTAAGCACATACGAAAACTTATTTCGCTCTTAGAAAAGACCAAGATGTCATCCACAAAGACCACTACGAAGTTATTCAGGTACTCCCTGAACACCCTACTCATCAAATTAACAAAGTATGCGGGGGCGTTCGTCACACCAAATGGCATCACCAGCCACTCATAGAAACCATCCGGAGTCCTAAAGGCAGTCTTCTCTATACTATCCTCAGCCACTCCCAACTGATGAAACCCCGTGGCCAAGTCCAACTGCGAAAACACTGAGGCGCCAACCAACTGATCAAAGAGATCATCAATCCTCGGCAATGGGTGTCTATTCTTCTTTGTGAGCTTGTTGAGTTCTCTATAGTCTACACAAAGTCTGAGGGACCCATCTGCCTTCGTAGCAAAAACTACTGGAGCACCCCACTCCGATATACTTCGTCTTATGAACCCCTTCTCAAGCAACTCCCCTACTTTCTTATGGAGTTCCCTCCTCTCACGAGGAGCCATGTGCCGCACTGGCAAAGATACTTGTTTAGCATTATCCACCAGATATATTCGGAAGTCTATCTCCCGCTTCGGAGGTAAGCCCTTCACCTCCTCAAACACATCCGAGTACTCCCGGACCACTCTAACAGATCGCAAACTCTCGACCGAAGCGTCAAGCGATTCAAGATAACTTAGCATAACAGAATCCATGGGATTACAAGAGATCTCGAGAATGTTACCCAAGCGGGTCATGAGCCTAACAACTCTCCTTTCACAATCAAGAACGGCACCATTACTGGATAACCAGTCCATGCCCAAAAACAATCCCATAGCCCGTGAAGCCCAAAACAAAAGCATCACATCTAAACTAAACGCTAAGTATAGAAATCTTCAAACCCAAACATATCATGGACAAATAAGTGGAGCCCCCAATTGGGTTTGGAACAACCAATGGATCATCTACCAGACTGGTGTCTAAGTGCAGTGACTCAACTAACGATGATGAGATAAACGAATGCGATGCGCCAGAGTCGAATAAAGTTCAAACAAGATGATCGAGAGAACCAAATTTCAACCTAGACGGTCCTATCCCCATTAGGTATACCAGCCGTGAGGGAATACATCTACCCTCCAGAAGATCTGTCCTTTGTCCTTACCTCTTTGGACAATCCTAATAAGGTGTCCTATTTCTCCAAAACAACTAGCCTTCTCCTTCACATTCTCCTTTCGTGACCTCCCACCACGATGAGGTTTCGTCCTTTATTTACCTAATAGTTATTTGAACCTTCCTCCCTCGTCCATCTTAAAGGTACCCACAAGCCCTCCACCTCCTTGGACTAACTTCTTAGCCCGACAATCGTCCTAGTCCCTTAAAGTGGTTCTTCCCTCCTTCATACGAAAGTCCTTATCTATCTTAAAAAGATATCTATACGCGGAGGGGAAATTCAAAAAAAGAGAAAGAGGAAGAGATTCAAAACGGAGAATTGAAGGAAGGATATATGGCTCTTGGGGATTATGTTCTTTTCTTTCAAAAACTTTTCTCTTGAAAATACTTCTTCCAAAAATGTTTTTAGAAAAATAGTTTTTCTAAAAGTTTTATCTGTTCTGGTAACCTTAAGCTCTGATACCACGTGTAACCCCCCACACCCGCTAAGGTCACTCACTAAGGGAATGCCTTAACTTCGGTGGAGTATTTTAAGTGAATATAGAACAAAAAAATTACAACAAGACAGATATAAATAATACTTGAAATTTAAAACATCATTTCATTGCAGCAGAAGATAAACATATTTGGTTACATATCAAAACCAACTAAAACAAGAGTCAAGTACTAAATATCCATCCTGATAAAACATAAGTACATAATCCCACTACATGTACTAATAGCCATAATAGAAAAGATAAGCTGGGCTTTACATCACGGTCCAAGCTCCAAAAGATAGATAAAACAATCTGATCAAAGCCCACTAGTGCTAGGCCCACTCTGAGAACCTGAGGGTTGGGGAAAAAAAAGATAAAACAACGGGGTCAGACATAAGTCTGAGTGAGCCCTATAACTTTAACAATACAATCATTAAAGTAATTAGGGTATGATATAAATCTGGTACGGTACAACTGGGGATAAATGACTACACTAAGCAGCCAACTAGACTTAGGATGAACTAAGATAACGGTAAAGACGCGCCTATCCACCCAAGGATAAATACTACACTGCACCACACCAGATCTACCCACCCTAGGGTAATTCCTACACTGCACCACACCAGATCTACCCACCCAAGGGTAATTCCTAACTTGCAGATTGATCCCACTAAGTGTACTTAGTAATTTTTATAGTAGTCTCGTGTACCCCTAGCTGACTACATAGGTGCCGTCTGCCCCTATCTCCACTAGGTGTACCTAGTAATTTTAATAGTAGTTTCGTGTACCCCTAGCTGACTACATAGGTGCCGTCTGCCCCTATCTCCACTAGGTGTACCTAGTAATTTTAATAGTAGTTTCGTGTACCCCTAGCTGACTACACAGGTGCCGTCTGCCCCTATCTCTACTAGGTGTACCCACTACTCCCATTCGATCGGCTCCCTAACGTAGATACCCGTGCTGGCCCCACAGTGGGGTGTATCACTCTCCAAAGTGGCAACCCAATACAATCAACGGTGCACGGCTTATACCTACACGATGCAACAACGTCTTACCTACCAGCCCGGGTCCACACACGCATATGAAACCCCTTGGACTTGCGTTGCCACCGCTAACCCGTTTTTGGCCTCTTATAGTCAAGCCCAGTACGCGTGTCCCTTCCTCGACATGGGTCGAGCCCAATAAGATACATATGGGTTACTGGTTGAAATGGGCCCCCACAAGCTACCCACCTAAGCTTGTCCCTTCTAGTGTATCCCACTTAAACCTTTTTAATAATCATGTCCACTTACATGTTTAAAGTTTGGTTAAGTCATCTAATCATATTTCAATTGCCACTCAAGGCACCCACTAGATTTCCACATGCCACCCAAGACACTTACTTGATTTCCACATGCCACCCAAGGCACTTACTTAACCCTTTAATCATGTTTAATTACATGTTCCACTTTGGTTAAGTATTCTAATCTTATCTTCTATTGCCACCCAAGGCAACCACTAGATTTTCCCCATGCCACCCAAGGCACTTACTTAACCCTTTAATCATGTTTAATTACATGTTCCACTTTGGTAAGTATTCTAATCGTATTTTCTATTGCCACCCAAGGCAATCACTAGATTTCCCCATGCCACCCAAGGCACTTACTTAACCCTTTAATCATGTTTAATTACATGTTCCAATTTGGTTAAGTATTCTAATCGTATTTTCTATTGCCACCCAAGGCAATCACTAGATTTTTCCACATGCCACCCAAGGCACCCACTTAACCCCTCATGCCCCACTACATGCTTATCTGGTTAAGTGTTTATTAATTGATTAAGACCGTAACCTTTGCAAAGACCTCTCACATTAGACTATCTTTTATGGTAGCTGGATTTGCCGGTCGGGTCCGGGCAGCCTTACGCCATAACCGAGTCTAACCTCGTGTCTTTACACTTGTCACGTATTTAGTTTATGCCTAAGACCTCTGACATTGGGCCAATCATTTGTAGCCGCTGGATTTGTCGGTCGCTTCCGGTCGGTTACGGGCAGTTTTATGCTACAAAAGGGTCCAACCTCGTGTCTTAGTCGATTAATTACACCTAATTAATCACCCCTATAATTTGTATTAATTATCCCTAATTAATTACAAATTTAACGATATACATAATTGACTCAATTATGTCCATCCACTTTATGGTATGCATAATCATACCAACTTCACACCATTTCATTAATATGAATATTAACCCCATCGTTCCCCGCGTAATTCGCCAACATGACATACTTAAAAGGGAAGATTCATTACACATACAATGGGTTCAACTTGCATAACATTAGCATCAACATGGGTTTTTGAAGGTGTCAACATGCATATAGCATCAAACCCAACTAGCATAAATAATCAACCCCAAACTTGCATGAATCACATATGTCATAAAGAGGATAACTAACATAAGTTACTTATGTCATACAAAGGGGTAAACTTGCATATGTATGCATAGCATACAAAGGTGCAAACTTGCACATGTTACTTGCATATAATCAAATACCAAACTTGCATAACATGTCATATATGAACTTGCATATAATCAAACACCAAACTTGCATAACATGTCATATATGAACTTGCATATAATCAAACACCAAACTTGCATAACATGTCATATATGAACTTGCATATAATCAAACACCAAACTTGCATAACATGTCATATATGAACTTGCATATAATCAAACACCAAACTTGCATAACATGGTGTCATAATGGATCAATGTTTATCATAGCGATTTGCATAACTAGCATCATGAACACATAGCCTAAGACTTGCATAACTTGCATAACATCATGATCACATAGCATATGACTTGCATAACTTGCATAACATCATGATCACATAGCATATGACTTGCATAACTTGCATAACATCATGATCACATAGCATATGACTTGCGTAACTTGCATAACATCATAATCACATAGCATATGACTTGCATAACTTGCATAACATCAAGAACACATAGCATATGATAACATAACTTGCATTGATCCACATTCATAGCCATAACCTCATTATATCCTATCATAATCATTTCAACAATTGGTCATTAAGACTATAGAAACTCACAACTTGTTGATTAGCACTCCTATAAAGAAGACTAAGTTGCTAGAGTTGATTAGAAGTTGATTTGAGAAGCTATCTTCCTCTTTAATTTGATGGAGGCTCCTTCAAGTTGCATTTTGACGGCATAACGACGTTGTATCTATTTTTAGTATGAATTAGGGTAGTCTTAGGGTGTATTTATAGATTAGTTAGGTGTTTTAGGCCATTAGATTAACCCTAAATCAGATAAGAGCCATCAGATCTCGTCACTAGCCATAAAACACAGCCTAAACCCCATCAGGTTGCACCCAGGTCACACAGACTGACAGGGGGGGTCGACCCCTAGGGAGGGGGTCGACACCCATGTCGACCCTAGGGTCGACACCCTCTGCCTGGCGGGAATTTTCCCGCCTCTTCTGAAATGTGAATTTTTTTTATTTAAATCTGTTTTGAATTTTCTGAAAACTTCTTCGGGCCTTAACTGGGTCATACGGACTCTGATTTTCGAAAACTCAGACTCTATTTCGCGTATTTTTCCGAGACGAACGCAATGGCATAGCCCGTTTCCCCTGATTCAGATTTAAAATTTAATTCTGCCCTGTTTTATATTATAGAAAATTTTTCAACATACGGGGTGTTACACATTAGATATACATAAGCATATCTAGAATAATCATCAATAAATGTTATATAGTATTGGTTACCACCATAGGTGATATGACTTTTCAAGTCACCCACATCACTATATACCAAATCAAGCAAACCAGTTTTCCTTTCAACAGATTTAAAGGATTTTCGATGTATTTTTGCTTGAACACATATTTCACATTTAGAAATGGATTCGAAATCACAATCAGAAATTAATCCTAATTTATGCATATTTCTAAGTGACTTATAATTAACATGTCCTAATCTACCATGCCATAAATTAACAGAGTCAACAATATAAGCAGAAGATTTCTTCATTAGATTCAACTTAATCATGCCGTTACAAGAATATCCCTGTCCAATAAATTTGCTGTTCTTGGACAACACTAATTTATCAGACTCATAAACCATCTTGAATCCTCCTTTGTTAAGAAGGTATCCAGAAATCAAATTCTTACACATATCAGGTACATAAAATACATTGACTAAAGTAAGAACTTTCCCGGAGGTGAATGTCAATTCAATAGTGCCTTTTCCCAAAACTTTGCTTGCAACTTTGTTTGCGCTAGTTACTTCGCTGGATTCTCCATTATTCTCATCGTAAGCCTTGAACAGATTACGGTCATTGCAAATATGAATAGTCGCTTCAGTATCGAGCCACCAATCATTGTCAATGCCACTAACGGAGTCCGCCTCTTGTACGACAGCCACAAGCTTTTCTTCAACCATATTCACTTTTTGTTGTTTCTTCCGAAGGCGACAGTCTCGGGCATAGAGGCCGGGTTTGTGACAATAGAAACAGTCACCCTTTTTCTTATTCTTGGAATTAGTACCTTTATTTTTTGAACTGTGTCTCATTCTTAGGCTTCAACTTATCGTTAATTTCAACATTATTAGCCTTAGATTGAGACTCAGTTTGCGGATTATCATCTAGTTCGCGTTTACGAGAATCCTCTTCAATACGAAGATGACGCTGTAAACCGCCTAATCATAATCTGTTTCCGCATGCTTTAATTTTTTTTTATAATCATTCCAAGAATTCAGGAGTCTCGAAATAGTAATTCCAACAACAAACGATTCAGGGAGATCAATACCGGCATCCTTAAGTTGATTTACTAACAGCAGTATTTCACTTACTTGTCCAATTATGGACTTGTTAGTGACCATTTTGAAATCCATAAAATTTCATATAAGAAATTTCTTATTACTTGCTTCAGAGATGCGATATTTGCTTTCAAGCGCAGTCCAGAGTGCCTTCGCGGTGTCCAAGGTCCTATGAGCATTGTATATCGGAGTAGACAGTGCATTCAGAATGTGGCCTCTGCATAGAAAATCTTCCTCTTTGCGCTTTGCCCTTTTAGCTTTTAGTTCCGCACTATCCTTATCGGTTTCCTCCGGTATTTTCTCCAATCCATCTTCGAGAATATGAAATAATTTGACCGTGATCAGAAAGAATTTCATAGTCTCTTGCCAACGAGTGAAATTCTCTCCATCAAATCGCTCTAACTTCGTCAAATGTTGATTCATCACTTGCAACGCGCTCAAACCTTCCATGGTTGAAATATTGTCTGAAAATTTGTTGGGAATTTTGTGGTTTGAGACGCTTTTGGAGGAGTAGAATCTGCCGTACTTCTGACTTCAAGGATTTGCGGAGCAAATTCTTTCAGACAATAGTTCAACCCACCAGGTACAAACGGGTTAATGAACTATTAACTTCAGGATTCAATGAAGCCTTGAAACAGCGTAATCGAATTCAAAATTTGTACGATTTTGATCCGACCAAAAACACTGTGATATTTGATCTTTGATGATGAAATATATAATATAGAAAAGAAGAAGAGGAAGTAGAAGATGACAATTCTGCAACAGTTTCAGAATCGAAACACTATATAAGTGTTTCAAACAGAACTGTTTTGCAACAGTTTGATGGCGTTGCAGAATTCAAGCAGAAGAAGAAGATAATTTCTAATAATCTGAAATGAATTTGCGCAGTTCTATATATAGACGACAAAAAAAGGCATCCATTAGGCAAGTGTTGCAACCATTTAATTGCAACAGTCATTTCTGTTCGGATCTGAACATATGCACCATTTCAGTTTTGCAACGCTTCTGAAGCATCGCTTCCCTTCGGGTTGAAACCGGTCGACCGCCAAAATGTCACCGGTCGACCGAGTGAATTTTGGCTTGTCGACTGGTCTAATGGATCACAAAACCCCAAGAGCCCTAAGGCCCAAGGCCCATCTTTTGACATTTTAAATATTATTATCTATGCCAAGTTCATGCCTAAGGCCCATTGCCTTATCTCTCCTTCTCTTCTTTCTTTTGTTATAATACTTCATGTTCTTACATATATAGAGACAACCCTTTGTCTATTCCATGATGTGGGACAAAGAGTTCTTTCCATTTCTTCTTCCTTCTTACTTCTCTCTTCAAAAACAAACCCATACCCAAACTAATTTGAAAATTTACAACACCTTCTTCTTAAAATCCAAATCTCCAAAGGTTTTTTTTCTTAGTATTCTTTATTCAATATTTAGTTTTTGAATTTATTTATTTTAGATCAATTTATCAAAGCTGGGTTTACTAATATTACCGTACAACGGTAGGAAAACCGACCGTTAAATTGTTTATTACCAAAGAAAAGTATCTTTGTTAATTTTAATTTTAAATTTGAATTTGATGAAAAATTAACTGTTTTTAAAGAAAGTGAAATTTTATGGAAACCGTAAATCAAATTACACTAAGGTTTAAACATGTAAACCAGTTTGATAATTAGCAATTATTATCATTGTAATGATATAAATTACAGGCAACCAAGTATGTACATATTCTATTCACTAAGGATTAATGCACTAACAAAACAAGCTTCTACAAGTCCTAAATCATTATTAAATTTGCTTAAAGGAAAAATCAAATAAATATTAGATCCAAGAGCATCTCCAATCCCCACGTAAAGTAATGTCTTCAAAAACTTTGGTGGAAACAATAGTTTTACAATGTCAATCCTATGTGTCAACAAACACTATATATTTAACAAAACTAACTCTAAAGCGAACATACTCGAAAAGTGAAACCAATTTATGTGGCGTAACAAAACATATTTGCTTTGCTTAAAAAATGGCGGTAAATCAACTAAAAAAAGGCATTTTGCTTCAATATACGGAAAAACATGCAGCAGCGCTCTGACACATACAAGCTCAACATACATATAATATAAAAAGTAGATTCATACATATCATTTCAGACCGCAACACAATGCTCGTGCTCTGCCAAAATAACTCAGTCCATCTGATATACACAGTTCGTCCATACACCTGGTTTGACATATACTAGCTCAACATATGAACAACCGGACAGTATTACGTAGATCCATGTCATGCATATAATGTAAAGAAATTCATATACACGATCAGTCCATATGAACAATAGATTATGTTCTGTGATGTATAAACACTAAAATCTTGGAACATAATGCACATGCTCAGTCCATATACTGGGAAAAAAAGAGATACAAAAGTTAATAGTCGTGAACTAAAAGAAGACAAACTGTAAATATATTGCAAATTAAATACATGCAAAAATACAAATTATATAATTGCTTGTACAAGTGATGAGATAACAATAGAATCATATACAATGTCGTAAAATCATGTTTCCTCATCGCCGTAAAATGTCTATAGGTTGCTGATGAGATCAGTTTTCAACTGATTGTGGGCCTTCTTGGTCACGAATTTTCGTCCGTTCCCTGATCATCTTTGACAATAGGAATGTATGATCATTCACTAAATCAACATGATGATGTCTTTCATTTGCAGGAGGATACCAACTTTCTGGTTCATATCCTTCATAATATTGTCATCCAAATGAACTCAATAAAAAATCAACACAATGAATTACTTGTAACAAATATACCGATAACAATTTTAGCAGCAGGATATTCTTAAACAACAGGTTTTAAAACATATGAAATTTTCTTTTTTTAAAAAGGATACAAAATACAACAACAAGATTCTGTGAGTCATTTGGTAATATGGAGATAAATAGGAAAACATGACCAGCTATATAATGGAATAATCATAGGACCTAAACAAAATTGGTTATAAGGAGACAACCAGCCAAGCATGATCAGCCAAACATGTCGCGTGGATTTATGGCACCATTTGTTTATAATGCAAAGTAATGTGATGGATTTTTTTTCTTTTGTACAAAAATTTTTGCACTGTATTTTCAGAGAAATGTAATGTAAACACAAATGTTATAAATAGTTAAATATATCATAACATAATGCTTTCACTTCTCACTTTTTGTTCATCCAGACGTTGTTGTACTAGTGGCAACAATAATAACAATATCACCACCACAAACCACAATAATAATAGTAGCTGTAAACTATAAATTTATTTATTTAAATGAAATGGTAGAAATGCATTCAACGCTGTTAGTCTTGAAAAAACAACAATTACGAAGGCGACAATAATGATACACCGGACAGTAGACCATCATTAGCTTTGCACAACAAAGTAGAAGATTCAGATTATAATTTAAACCATATGCACAGTGATGGTGATAATAATCGTTTGCATTCACTTCACAAATGGAATCATTTAAGTAAAGTTTATATGCTCACATCAACACATGTGCATCTTGCTGGTAGCATGGTTAACAAGTAAATTTTTCTTAATTGAACTAAAATAAAATGCACCCAACTGCAGAAATACTAACTTAAACATTGTGGAAAGCATAAATTCTTTATATAGATTATGTTCTTGTTAATACAGTGAAACTGAACAATATTAAGATAGTCAAATTGCAAAATAATATGAAAATTACAATCTAATCTATTACTACAACAGCGTACGGCCTACATAACTTCCAAAACCATTAGATCTCGCCAATAGACCAATTCATGTTACCAGAATATTTTGGTAAATATACAATAGTTGGATACAAATATCATATGACTGTGATCGGAGAAAACAGGAACGAAACGGTAACCTAAACGATATTCTGCAGTTTTCTTCTTCTGTAAGCCTTCGCAAAAGAAAGGCAGTTACTTAAATGAAATGAATAGCAATTTAGGTGTTCATTGTTTTATATAAGATTTTTGTGCAGACAATTTATCGAATAACCACAATGTTCACTGGCATAAATATAAATAGATGTTACACAAGAAATTAATTTTTTTGGTCAATGAATGAATGGCAACTTGGGATAAAGGGAAATCAAGTAAAGCGAACACCATGAATCAAATCTAATATATAAACCATTGTTATCAAAATATCTATAAAACTATTTATGTGGGTGAATACACACACACAATCATGAAAAAATCATTCGTTTATAATAAAAAGAACCGAGAAATTACACACAAATCATTTTCTCAAAGTATAATGTTATCCTACTTGAGATTGTCAACAAAATCAAGCTGTGGTTGAATATGATGTGGATGGTACCACCTTCTTCTTAAAATCCAAATCTCCAAAGGTTTTTTTTTTCTTAGTAATCTTTATTCAATATTTAGTTTTTGAATTTATTTGTTTTAGATCAATTTATCAAAGCTGGGTTTACTATCGATATTTCAGTTCGCTCTATTCTGTAAAGTTAGTATAATGTTTCCTTCTTCAATTTCTATTTTGCATCGTTGAGGTAGTGTTAAATTAATTAACATTTAATACTTTTTAATGGTTTTCAATAGCTTCATTCGTTCCCTTTCTGAAATTGAATCGATTTATGACTCCAATCAGATTAGAACATTCTTAAAGTAGAATTTCAATCTACAATGTTTACACACAGATATCATTATAACTTTCTATACTTCTACCAAGCGACTTTGAATCCACTTCCGTATTCCCTTTGGATGCAAATATCTTTATCTATTATAAAAGTGCTTCCATGACTTTGGTTCCCAAATCAATCAAAAGCTAAGACCTAAACGCTTGCAAATCGCTTCTCCCTTGCTAAACTGACAGACGTTTAATCCTAGCTATCTCCAGATCTGATGACATATTTTCATTTTGTTTTTTATTTTTGATTTATGCTTCATTTGTTTCAAATGCTGAAAGCTGAACACTGATTGTCGAATACTGAATTTTTAATGCTGACTACTAAATACTGAATTATGAATAGTTGTTTGTTTGAAATTTTAAAAGTTATAATTACAGTTAAAGTATAAAGTTATCTTGACAATATTACCCTATGTTTTAATTGTTCTCACAATATAACTATTAAATTTAGAAATTTGAACTATTACAAACACAAATTATTATGGTATTTTTCTAAACATTTGTAATATTTGAACTATTAAACTTGAATGTTAGATTAAAGAATAAAAAGTTTTAAATTGCTATTGTCCAAATGTTTAATTTTCAAAATGATAAAATTTCATAAAATAACCTTTAAATATAATTTTTACAAACTGAATTAAAAAATTATATTTATAGAATACTATTTATAAATATAAGTTATTAAAAGTTTAATTATTAGATATCTTTTTATTAGAAAGTTTTGAGGCTTAAAAAAATTAAGATTAAAGAACCTAAACTAATAAAAATAAACTTTGAAAAATGATTTTAAATTATGTTAATTTAAAATTGAGAATAATAAATCACTAGTTTTTCTAAATATATATTAATAAGATTTGTATTTTACGAAGTCCAAATTTTTGTTATATATGTATGTAACGTATGTGTGTGTATATATGTAATTTAATATGTATACGTAAGGGTATAAATGGAAAAAAACCATTAAGCATTCAGAACTTGAATAAGCAATATAAAAGTGCTTAACACTTTTTCCCTTAATAAGTGTTCTACGTCTGAACACTTGTTATAAACAAACATAATTTTAGTTCTTATTCAGAAATAAGTGGTCAAACAAGTGGACGATGGTCGTAAACAAACAATACCTTAGCATTTTCATTCGTTTAAGAAAAACCGAATAAACAATTTATATGGATACTAATTCAATCTCATGATCGCCTTTTTTAAGTTCATGTTCTTTTTGTATTGGCCATATTTACAAATAATTATAATTATGATAATTTATATCTATCAATCGGGATTTGGATTGTGAATACCAAAATTTGTTAAACATGATAAAGAGGTGACTGATATTGCCCATTCTATGACATGACAGTCTTATCTTGATGAAGAACCTTGAAGTAATGAATTAATATTTTGATCAAGGACCTTGAATTAATGACTTTATGTCTCAGTTTTTGGATTTTTCGTTAACTATAATCATTACTTATCTCCTCTGGGAACTCACCTTAAATATTTGATTCCTTGGTTACTATGAATAGGTGGTATAAATTTTAATAAGTGACAATTAGGTTGAAGGACTTCTTATTGCAGGATAATAAGTTTTAAAGACAACTCTTCTAAATAATAAGTTTTAGGGATAATATTACATGAAAAAAGGTAATTTCATTTATCTTTTTAAGTTATACAGAAAAATGATAAATTCATTTATTGTTATTTCTGTATAATCGAAAATGATAAATTAATTTTTCTTTTCTTTTCTAAAAACTAATTTTTCGGAAGTGATATCCTTAAAACTTATTCTAAACAATATACCTTTCGAGTGAGAATCCCCGTTTGATAAATTACGTACCTTCTAGCGATTATTGTAAAAGAAATTCCCTATGTGGATTTGTATCTCTAAGTTCTCATCAACCAGAAGTGATTACAAAAGCAATGAGAATAATAAGTAACATGTTCTGAAAGTTCCAAATAAGGAGTTTACCAAAGATTTAAGATATTTCAAATGAATCACTCACATAGTAGTTGCTTTGTGACAATGAAATTTACCTTTGCTGCTCTTAATTTTGTTGTGTATGCACTTGCACAAACTCACAGACATGCACAAAAGCATGATTATGCTGAAATGTCTATAACGTTGAGTTGACACATATGGTTTTTGTTCGGTTAGTTCAGATCTATTTATTTGAACTTTGTTCTTCCTATTCTTAAATTTTAGATTAATTTGATTTATAACATGTTGAAGACTCAATCGCATTTTATCATATATTATTACCAAAGTTTCATAAGACAATAAGAGAACCTTTTACTTTATAACAAACATGATAACTGCAAATGGTCCTACAATTATATACCCACCAAACCCAAAAGGCGATCCAATTGTCACCGAGTTTCTCAACGATTAAGCGGTTGGAGGGTGATATAATATCATGAATTTGAGGCTTGGAAATGGTTGGGATATGAGACAATCTATCTGTATATATGTAGTTTGTGTTGTAAGTTAGATACATGTTTCCTTGAAGTCTGATATTGTCCTACAAAATGGCGTATAAATATATGTTAATATTTAATTGTAAGTGTTTCCTGATCTTTCAGTATGAGCGCATAATTATGCATAATTAAAACCATGATACCATAATCAACACATAGACAAACAGGGAAAAAGCTTAGAGCACTATCAACTATAGGTGATTATAAAAGCAAAAAAGTGAACCAATATATTATAAGTGCTAGACAAGTAGCTAATTTGGGATTTTGAGGTCAGTTTTCATTTTTGTTGCTTGGGTATAGTAGTATTGTTTTATACTCTAAAATATATAGACAAAACATGGTTATGCTAAAATGTTTGTCTTTCTAGCTCAACGTCGGTAGGGCGTTCTATGTTATTGTATGTTCGTTGTTTTCTTTATTCTCATCAAAATGTACATTATTACGTCTTTGTCATGTTGAAGAATTTCACCGTTTTAATATATTTCATTCTTAGGATCTACATTTGTGGAATAGAGAGCAAGGCAAATTTTTTTGAAAACCTCACAATTATGTATTGTCTCCCAAGTAATTTTGATAATGCTATTCTGAATGATATCAAAATATTTGTTGACATGTTGAATTGCAACTATATTTATTGGGTTTTGTACAATTATTTTGTATTGTACATAACTTAAAATCATGGTAATCGCACTATAGCTGATCTATGCTTTTACCAAATATTTCTGCATTGTATTGCAACTATTAGGATTTGATGCAATTTTGGCAACCAAAATATTGTTGTATGCTTATATGATGTAGGTATTTAGTCATGGTAAATATGTTGGAGGATATTAAAGCATACCCATATTAATAAAGTGCAGTCTGTTATTTAGACCAAATGGACAGAGCGATTGACTAGCAATGTTTTTGTAGAAAGAAACATAGTCTTAGGTAATATTTAAATCTGTTATTCATGCAAGTTTTAACTGAATTGTTGGAATGATGTACTAGAGGGAACAACAAAGATTACATAAATTTTAAATAATTTTCCTTTGCGGAAATGTAGTGAACATATTGTTTAATGCTCTACTAATTACTCATATTTATTCCATTTTTGGGTATGTTGTTTTTTACTGTTTAAATGTAAAACTATACAGGTTAGGCAAAGCAGTTTAAGGACATGAAGAAAGTGTTGTTGAAGCTGTGGCTGGACATCCTAGTGCATTTGGTTTTACCCAGCGGTTGGTTAGATGGTTACGAGACCGAGTAACTACAATCAATTTTCATTAGGTACAAGCAGTAAGATGGTAGAAATGAATAATAGTAAAACGTGAAATAGTGAATGGAGATTTAGTTGGGATAACATGTTATGAAGTAAATGAGAATGATTGTACAATTTAGTAGTGGTTCTCAGTTTAGCTTAGCTAGCTAGCTATTTATTAACATTTGGTCAGTGTGGCTATCGATTTTTATCTATACATGCATTTATTCTAATTTCTGTACGGCATGTCTCTATGCTGCATTTGAGTAATTTTGGTGAGTGATTTATTTGGCATATTAATATTTTTTTGTATTTGTTTTGATTCCATAAAATAGTAAGTTGAAATTTTAGTTAGTAATTTATTTGATGTAGTAATAATTAACACGCAATCTTTTTTAGCAGCTTAGACAACAAGTTTTCAATGAAAAATTATTAGTAAAAACATAAATTGTGTTTATTGGATAAAATCAACGGCGATTGCTAAAAAGCATGGAGTTGGAAGGAACCTATACTATATGTTGTAACAATATATTACTCATTTATGTTATTCAAAAACTATTTATATTACGAATAATTAATATAAAAGGTGATGCTCGAATTGAAATATGCTAATAAAATTGATATACTTTATGGAACTAGATATTCAATTCAACTCAGTAAATTGTTAAATAAATTCAAGATGTTGGGCAAAATATTATTCTAATCGAAGTGGCTACTGGAACATAAAACTAATCACAAAATGTTCTTATTCAAAAAGTAGTGAATAAAATTTACATCAAACAAAACTGTACATTGTGACGACCGCCTCATACCTCCTGCACCAAACTAAGGAAAAAGCACATGGATAATATACAATAATAAAATATACAATAGGTTCCTTCCAAAATTGATATGCTTTTTCCTTGATTAACATCCCATATCAGCCTAACACATCATACATCATACTTTTTCCTTAGTTAGGTGCGGGAGGTATGGGGCGGTCGTTACACACATATCCAACCCATTGTAGACTATAGCAAGAAGTAACTAATTCAGTGCCTTCGACATGGCTACATACTAGTGGATATATAACCCATCTTTAAATCTTGAGTATTCTGTCTCTATTGTTAATTCCGATGTTTCTTATTAAATATATGTAATACATATATACACATGACTCAACAGGTAGAAGTTAGGAAGGTTTCATGAATAACTTCATCATTGAAAGTGAAATAATCAAATCTTTTACTTCATTATCCATTGATAGTTTAGGACCTGGAATTCCCCGGAACAAAATATAATGTAAGACATAACAATGGTGTTATCATAAAAATTTACGAGATGAACCCAAATGATTTTTTTTATTGTTTTCAAAGTAATTTTCGAGAACTTCCAATAATTCAAATGGATATTACTTTGCCTACGTACATGGTTCGGCTTCCAATGTTCGATAATCGTAAAGTTATATGAAAAAATAGTTCTTGTGATTTCAACCTGTAAACCCAAAGTTATGATCCTAAACTATAAAACTTCTTAAGGACAGTGGTACTGATTTTGAAAAAAAAAATCAACAAGATAGAGTTGCCTTTAGAGTTTTTGGTGAATTTATGTGAAACATTATTGCATTATTTAATGACATTGATAAAATTTGAATTGTATTTGATATTGCTTGTATTATATAAAATATTATAAAATAACAAAGAGTTCTTAAAAAATCTGAAGGATTTCAGTACTAAAATATTTGATGCATTCGAAACCTGAGAAATTTTATGATGTGAGACAAATTGGAGATAAGATTTACATCTTTCACCATTGTGACCTTATAAAAAATGAAAGAGTGTTTTAACTTAAACAAAGTGACCAATGGGCATTCTTATGGTTCAGATAGTTATCTCACTATGCAACTATTCTTAAAGTTTAAGAAGAAATATTTTTTCCTAGAAATCGTTATCTTTATTGTCTGTAATATAATCCCTAAAAGGATCTAGTATTATATATACTATCGTTAAAATATAGCAGTGTCCGGAAAACATGCTTTTTCTTAAATTCTAGGAACAGTTGCATAATGAGATGACTATCTGAACCAGAAGTATGGTCATTGACACTTTGTTCAAGCCAAAACATTCTCATTTTCTAAAAGCCACAATGGTGAAAACTTTAAAGCTTATCTCCAACTTGCTTCACATTATAAAATTTTCCTTGTCCGAATGCAGTAAGCATTTTGATACTAAAATCCTTTAAATTTGTTGAATTTTTTTTAGTATTATATAACATTTTTATAATGTAAGCAGTATATAGAGCACTTAAAAATACAATCCAAATTAGATCAACATCATCAAATGATGCAATCATACTCCACATAAATTTACCAAAAACTCGAGAGTCAACTCCATCTATTTTATTTTTTGAAAATCAATATCATTGGCTTCAAGAAGTGTTACGGATTCAATCCTGTGTTATTAATGGCGCATGGCGTAAAAAGGTGCAAACCCTCTCTGGAGCCTCGACGCAAAAAACGCAAAATGGCGCGTGGCCTTTTTATTTACCGGGCATGTTTAATTTTTTTAATAAATTTGATATTTAAAAAAAAATAAAAAAAATATTTTTGCTAAAAATATGCAACAAAGATTTTTATGCATTTTACAAAAAAATCTTAAAGAATAAAATTTCAAGTGCAATAGTTTTCAAATCCAAAATAATAATACACATTACTGATAAATTAGAAATTTGAATCTGATCCAGCAATTATATTTTCCAAATCAATGTCTGTATCATTATACTCATAAACTTGAACATCTTCCCCATCCATATCATTTAAATTTGTTTTTTTTCACGAATATGTAAAGGAGCTGAAGAAAGTGTTGAAAAACCTCTCGATGTGGATATTCTTTTACTTGGATATCTAGTTTCCTCCACTCCTTTTGCTCTAGCAGCAACACAAAAGTCAGATCATCCTCATCGTCAAATACAAGCTCATCTTCCGCTTAGGATGTATCATCCCTATTTCCAGTTAACCATTTATTACAATCATCAATATCATTCAAAAATATTGGATCAACGGTGTCAGAATATTATGCCTTCTTTTTAATGTTCGATTATATTTAACAAATACCATATCATGAAATATTTTTATGCTACAGACAAATCATACAAAGATATTGGACATATTCACACATATGCAAAGAAAATCTATTCAATAGTACGTTTCAGAGCAGCTTGAATGTTTATTTTCTTAGATTGCTTTCTCTTCCTTTAAAGTTGCTTCCTTGATTTATAGTTCATGCATTCCCAGTCTCGTTCATTTGCTTTTGCATCGATGCTATACAATATTTTATAAAATTTTATACATTACATTATACATTTCTGACAGTATTAAAATGAATTTAAACTAAATTGGATAATAAAACATGTCAGTTCTAAATGTCAAAATGCTAAGGTCAGCCAATTACATAATTGTAAGATTATTAACTGGATGATGATAATCGAACAAGAAATAATAATGATGTAATTATGTTTCCATATAACTGGAAACAAAGATATTAACAAAGTTATTCACATTTTATGTCATTATGATAATAATAGTAATAGTAGTAGTGCAGAGGGTTGTAGTGACGATAAGAGTATTTGTAGTAGTAGTTATTGATTTTTGAAATGTGAAAAAAAGAAGCAAAGTCATTTATTCGCCAAGCCATTTGGTGCGCTTTTTCATATGCGTTGCACCATGCGCCATGACTTCACAACTATGTTTGCATATACTATTAACTCGACCAGTTTATTCAATAGGTATCGATTTTTGTTTTCTTGAACTCCGCACAAACATAAAGCAGTTATTTTTTTATTTACTGTAGCAACCTCTTCATACTACCTCGTAAAGGCACATACATGAAGTTGTAGAGGTCTGAGCTCCAGTTCCAACATTTGTCCCGTCTACTCCAGCGTTCAAACCCAAAAATGTTGTTTCCAATGTCTAAATCTATCTCATTGTTGGATAGCATGACGAGAAAGGTCCGCAACCGTAAGCGGAGGTGGTGATGGAAATCTTTCCCCTGTTGAATTCAAGAACCAGGCGGAAACTCTTGTCAACAAGATATGATCACCAGGTGAGAGTTTACCAGGATAGCCGTTGATTTGAGTCAAGAATGGAATTGACTCAAAAAGCTCTAATGAACAAGATAGTTGTGATGCTCAATCTACAGTCAAGAAATTTTGCCAACAACATGAGAGAAGCCTCCCCGGTTGTGGAGCACTGGAACTCCTCTATCTCTAGGCAAACGGAAGAAACTAAAGGCGAAAACAGAGAAGAGAGGTTGTGCTTCCCACTAGAAATCAGTCTGGAACTAAACCAAATTTAAGAGCTTGCAAAGCATAGAATCATGGAATCTTGGCACTTGAATATTTCATAAGAATCATTACTTCCGACAAATAAAATTCTTCTCCAGCCTACAAGTAACAAGTACTTCCCCAAGCGAGGGTTTTGGATTTAACTTCTAAACCAACTCAATTCAATGTTGATGGCTAGATCTCCATTTGAATTTAGAGTTCTCAATGAAAGCACCAAACGGTAACTCAAACATGGATTGACACCTAAATTAATACTGTAGGACTAAGATTTAGCAATAATGAATATAAATAGTAAGAAAAGCAAGTCGAATGCAAGAATTTTATAATGGTTCGGCTGTTAACAAAGCCTACGTCCATTTTGTAAGTTATTATTGACTGATTGCGGTGTACATAATATTTCTTAGTTAACCTGGTTAGCAGCCGTAGACGGTTGTTCTTAGTTGCCCCTCTTCGTCCTCAGTCACGTTCTTTCACCACTTCATTCTCAATCGCTCACTCCTATTCCCATATTTTGTGCTTTCTCCATAATTCATTTCTCTGTCTCACAAAACATTTTCTTAAATCAATTCTTTTGACATTTTTTCTATCCTACTTCAGATCGTCAACAATATCAAGCTGCAGTTGAATATGGTATGGATGGTGCCAGTGTTATTAATGGAGCACGGCGCAAAAAGGTGCAAACCCTCTCTGGAGTCTTGGCGCACGATGCGGCAAATGACACGCAACTTTTTAATTTATTGCGCATGTTTATTAAAATACAAACTCATCTTCAAACACAAGCTCATCTTCAGCATTGAATGCATCATCCATATTTCCATTTAACCATTCATTACAATCATCAATATCATTCAAAGGTATTGTTCAACGGTTTCACAAATATTATACATTCTTTTTAATGTTCGATTGTGTTTAACAAATACCAAATCATGAAATATTTTTATGTTGCAAACAAATCGTACAAAGATATTGAACGCATCTACACCTGTGCAAATTTATTTCTATTCAAGAATATGCTTCAGAGCTGCTTGAACATTTATTTCCTAAAAATGTTTTCTCTTGTTCAAAAATTGTTTCTTTTGATTTATTGTTCATGGGTTCTCACTTCTCAGTCACATTCATTTGTTTTTGCATATATGCTAGGCAATATTTTATGATCTTTTTTATACATTACATTATATACTTCTGACAATATTAAAATGAATCTAAACTACGTTGGATAATAAACATATGTCAGTTCTAAATTACGACATGCTAAGGTCAGCCAGTGCATAATTGTAAGGTTATTAACTCGCTGATGATAATCGAATTAGAAATAATAATGATGTAATTATGTTTCCATATAATTGGAAAAGAAATATTAACAATGTTATTCACATTTCATGTCATTATGGTAATGATAGTTGTTGGGGAAATCTCGGTCTTTCCCGCTTCGTGAAGTTAAGATAGGCAATTAAAATTAAAAGTAGCAACGGGTGCACAAGAGTTTATAATTCTCCAATATGGAGATTCTTCCACTATACAAAAGAATAGTAGGATTACAAGAATTTCATTACAAAAGTAACTCACACTTGACTCAAGCTTAAGGATGGATACTTCTTAAGCTATCTCTCTTTTCTCTCAAAGAGGCTTACTAACTCTCAAGTATTTTTCTCACTCTAAGAAGTGGATTTCTTTCTTGGATTCTTGGATGGATAGTAATAGGGCTCCTTCTCCTATTTATACTACTCAACCTCCATAATGAATGGTGGTGATTACTTGCATCCGATGGTAGAGTTTGATTCTCTAGAATGCTCCACACTCTCTCGAAATCTCTACACTCTTCCATCCCCTTCTTTATTCTTCCATAATCTTCCGTAAGGTTCCAGAAGGTTCCACACGTCTCCAGAATGTTCCAAAGGGTTCCACACTTTTCCACAAGCTTCTAGAGGGTTCTACACTCTTCCGCAAGCTTCTAGAGGGTTCTACACTTCTCTAGAGTTCTCCGGAACATTCTAGAAAATTCTAGATTTCTCTAGAAACGTCTAGAATTTTCTATAAACTCTCCAATTAAGGAGGGATCCCAACAAATCTCCCCCTCCCGACTTAATTGGGGGTAGTAGTACGCCGGCACCTTGACAGCAATCTTCAAACTTCTTTGTTGGTACTACCTTGGTCATCATATCAGACCAGTTCTCATCCGTGTGAACTTTATCAAGGTGTATTTGCTTTTCCTCGAGAACTCCTCGGATCCAGTGATATCTTGTATCAATGTGCTTTGTGCGGGAATGAAATGTTGAATTTTTTGCCAAGTAAATTGCACTTTGATTGTCACACTTCAAGACATACTTTTCTTGATCCACTCCCAATTCATGCAGCAAGTTCTTCACCCACAACATCTCCTTGCAAGCTTCAGTAGCTGCAATATACTCTGCCTCTGTAGTGGATAATGCAATACACTTTTGTAGCTTTGATTGCCATGAAATAGCTCCCTCTGCAAAAGTGGTTAAGTATCCTGATGTTGATTTCCGTGAATCAATGTCACCAGCCAAGTCTGCATCTGTATATCCTTCTAACACAGGTTTTCCTTTTCCAAAGCATAAACATCTTTTGGAAGTTCCACGTAGATATCGGAGGATCCATTTGACTGCAACCCAATGCTCATTCCCTGGGTTAGCCAAGAAGCGACTGACAACACCAACTGCATAAGCGATATCTGGTCTTGTGCATATCATTGCGTACATAAGGCTGCCTACTACAGATGAGTATGGTTTCTTCTTCATCTCCTCCTTGTCTTTTTCACTTGTCGGACTCTGCTTTGAACTTAGCTTGAAGTGCCCAGCTAGTGGAGTGTTAACCGGCTTTGATTTGTGCATGTTGAACCTTTCCAACACTTTCTCGATATATCTCTCTTGGGATAGCCACAACAGTCTTTTTGATCTATCACGAGTTATTCTCATCCCAAGGATTTGTTTAGCCGGTCCCAAATCTTTCATGGCAAAGCTCTTGCTTAGATCTTTCTTTAAAGCAGCTATCTTTATGCGATCTTGTCCGATGATTAGCATATCATCAACATAGAGCAGAAGTATGAGAAAGTCACCACTTACATACCTCTTTATGAAGACACAATGATCGCTTTCTGTCTTTTTGAAGTCATGTTCTGCCATGAATGCGTCAAACTTCTTGTACCATTGTCTTGGTGCTTGTTTAAGTCCATACAGACTCTTTGTGAGGCGGCACACTAGATCTTCTTTGCCTGGAACTTTGAATCCCTCAGGCTGTTCCATGTAGATCTCTTCCTCTAAGTCACCATGTAGAAATGCCGTCTTAACATCGAGTTGTTCAATCTCCAAATCTTGCACGGCTGCTAGGCTAAGGACAACTCGGATTGATGACATCTTTACCACGGGAGAGAATATCTCTTCAAAGTCAGTACCTTTTTCTTGTCCAAATCCTTTAACGACTAACCGAGCTTTGTAGCGAGGCTTTGAACAGTTCTCTTCGGTCTTGATTCTATAAACCCACTTATTCTTCAAAGCTCTTCTCCCTTTTGGTAGCTCCACTAGTTCATATGTATTATTCTCATGCAAGGATTGCATTTCTTCTTGCATGGCTATTCTCCACTCTTCTTTATGACAACCACTCATTGCTTCTTTATAGCTTTGAGGCTCCCCCTCATCAGTGAGCGTAACGTACTCCTCTGTGTTGTATCGACTGGATGGTCTTCTGTCCCTTGAGGATCGTCTTGGCTCTGGTGCGATTGGAGTGCTAGATTGAGGTTCTTCCTGGACCGGTTCATGATGGGTTTCATGATCTTCAGCATCACTACTTTCTTGGGTGTTATTATCTTCATGTCGAACCAGAGTAGGTTCAGTATTCTTATAGCTTCTCAATCTTGGCCTCTCTGAATTCTTGATGTCCTCAATTGTTTGGTCTTCGAAGAATACAACATCTCTACTGCGAATAACCTTCTTGTTAATTGGATCCCACAATCGGTACCCAAATTCATCCTTAGGTGAACGAAGATAGATACACTCCTTTGTCTTTGCATCAAGCTTAGCTCTCTCATCTTTTGGGATGTGAACAAATGCCCTGCACCCGAACACCTTGAGATGATTATATGAAGCCCTCTTGCCCGTCCAAACTTCCTCAGGAATGGCCCCATCCAAAGGAACTGATGGTGTGAGGTTGACAATGTCGATCACAGCCATTATAGGTTCTCCCCAAAATGATTTGGGTAACTTAGCATGAGAGAGCACACAACGAACTCTTTCTTCAATGGTTCGATTCATTCTCTCAGCTAGCCCATTCAATTGTGGTGTCTTGGGTGGAGTCTTCTCTAGCCTAATGCCATATTTCTTGCAATAGACTTCAAAAGGGCCTCTATACTCACCTCCGTTATCTGATCGTACACACTTGATCTTTCGTCCAGTCTCACGCTCCACTAAAGCATGGAATTCTTTGAAGGCATCGAGCACTTGATCCTTTGATTTTAACAATTGCAACCATACTTTTCTTGAATGATCATCAATGAAGGTGACAAAATGTAGAGCACCACCAATGGATCTCTCAGACATTGAGCATACGTCAGTGTGCACGAGGTCTAGAATGTTCTTTCTCCTTGTGGGCGGAGAAGATCTTTGGAAAGCAACCCTGTGTTGTTTTCCAGCTAAACAATGAGCACAAGGATGAAGTGGTTTACCTTTCACGTTAGGGAGGAGCTGTTTCTCAATGAGTATGTGAAGACCTTTCTCACTAATGTGCCCAAGTCGTTGATGCCATATGTCCATATCATCAGTAGAGACATTTACTTCTTCTTTGCATAGCTTAGCTTGCATTACATACAATGAGCCTACCTTCTTTCCTCGAGTCATCGTCAAACTTCCTTTGGTGAGCTTCCACTTCCCCTCACCAAAGTAATTCATCAGACCATCATCATCTAGCTTTCCAGCGGAGATAAGACTAAGGCGCATGGTTGGGACATGCCTCACATCTTTCAAAATAAGCTTGCACCCGGTGCTTGTCGTCAGAGTGATGTCTCCTATTCCAACAATCTTGCTTCTATCTTGATTTCCCATTTGCACCGTGCCAAAGTCACCTCTTTGGTAGGATGAGAAGAAGTTTTCATGTGGAGTAACATGGAAGGAAGCACCAGAATCAATAATCCAAGAACTCTCATCGCAAGCAATGTTTAGAATGTTACTTTCACCAACGAGATATAGCAGATCTTCCTTCAATACTATGGCGGTAGTACTCTTTTCTTCTTGCTTCTTTGTTAGGCTTATTTGGTCAGGCTTAACATTACCGGCCTTTTGGTCTCTTTTGAAGCTTCGACATTCCATTTTCTTGTGACCTATCTTTCCACAGTAATAGCATGTAATTTTCGAGCGTGACTTGGATCTTCCTCGAGATTGATGTGGATTTCGGCTCTTACTACGTCCACGAGTTTCATTCCTACCCGGATTGTCAACAACATTAGCTTCGGGATGAATAGACTCGTCTCGTTCCATTCTCCTTGCTTCTTCACCAAGAAGGCTGTCACTGACGGTATCCATAGTTAACTTTCCTTCCGGAGCTGAGTTACTAAGTGTAACAACAAGTGTGTCCCAACTTTCCGGTAAGGAACTGAGGAGTAGAAGGGCTTGTAACTCATCATCAATCTTCATATCAATTTTTGTTAGTTAATTTACGAGCCCCTTGAAGTTATTCAAGTGCTCAATCATGCTATGACCATCCTTATACTCCAATTTCACCAACCGTCGAACTAAATTGGCCTTATTGCGAGGCGTTTTCTTCTGAATCATGGACTCAAACTTTGTCCATAATTCATAGGCATTTGTATAAGTAGAAACATGCTCGAAGAGAGTTTTATCAATGTACTTACGGATCATAGCAATAGCCTTCCGGTTCAACAGTTCCCATTGAGCATCACTCTTCCCTGCCACTTTATCTTTGTAGATGATGGGCTCATGCAAATCCTTACAATACAAGTGGTCCTCCATCATTGGCTTCCAATAGGAGTAGTTGTTGGCTGTGAGCTTGAACATGTCTCCATCATGAGCGACATTATCCTCCATCTTGAACTTACACGACCTTGATTACGGCTACAGATGAACCTGGCTCTGATACCACTGTTGGGGAAATCTCGGTCTTTCCCGCTTCGTGAAGTTAAGATAGGCAATTAAAATTAAAAGTAGCAACGGGTGCACAAGAGTTTATAATTCTCCAATATGGAGATTCTTCCACTATACAAAAGAATAGTAGGATTACAAGAATTTCATTACAAAAGTAACTCACACTTGACTCAAGCTTAAGGATGGATACTTCTTAAGCTATCTCTCTTTTCTCTCAAAGAGGCTTACTAACTCTCAAGTATTTTTCTCACTCTAAGAAGTGGATTTCTTTCTTGGATTCTTGGATGGATAGTAATAGGGCTCCTTCTCCTATTTATACTACTCAACCTCCATAATGAATGGTGGTGATTACTTGCATCCGATGGTAGAGTTTGATTCTCTAGAATGCTCCACACTCTCTCAGAATCTCTACACTCTTCCATCCCCTTCTATATTCTTCCATAATCTTCCGTAAGGTTCCAGAAGGTTCCACACGTCTCCAGAATGTTCCAAAGGGTTCCACACTTTTCCACAAGCTTCTAGAGGGTTCTACACTCTTCCGCAAGATTCTAGAGGGTTCTACACTTCTCTAGAGTTCTCCGGAACATTCTAGAAAATTCTAGATTTCTCTAGAAACGTCTAGAATTTTCTAGAAACTCTCCAATTAAGGAGGGATCCCAACAATAGTAACAGTAGTAATGATGGTGGTTATAGTGATGGTAAGAGTATTTGTAGTAGTCATTGCAGTTTGAAATGCAAAAAAACATAAAACATTGAAAAGGTATGTCATTTCACGTCGTGCGCCATTTATGCGCCGCACGCCATTTGGACCATTTGGTGTGCCTTTTCATATGCGTCGCACAGTCGCGCTACAAGCAAAAATGGTGCAAACGTCGCGCTGTGCTATGCCATGGCGCGCCCTTCACAACTATGGATGGTGCCACCTGCTTCGTCTTAAAATCCAAATCTCCTATTTTATTTTATTTTTTCTTAATACTCTTTACTCAATATTTAGTTTTCGAATTAATTTGTTTTAGATCAATTTATCAAAATTGGCTTTGCTATCAATATTTCGATTCGCTCTATTTAGTAAAGTCGGTATATTGTTTACTTCTTCAATTTCAATTTTACATAGTTGAGGTGTTGTTAAATTAACGTTTGATACGTAATGGTCTTCGATAGCTTCATTCGTTCCATTTCTGAAATTGAATCGATTTATCACTCCAATCAGACTAGAACATTCTTAAAGTATCATTCCATTTCTAAAATTGAATCGATTTATGACTCTAATCAGATTAGAACATTCTTAAAGTAGAATTTCAATCTATAAATCACCAATCACTTGTAATTATGTTTACACACAGATATCATTATAACTTTCTATACTTCTGCCAAGCGGCTTTGAATCCGCTTCTGTGTTCCTTTTGGATGCAGATATCTTTATTTATTATAAAAGTGCTTCCGTGAATTTAGTTTACAAGTCAATTAAAAGCTAAGACCTAAACACGTGCGAATTGCTTCTCACTTGCCAAACTGAAACGTTATTTGATCCTAGCTATCTCCAGATCTGGTGATTTATATTTTCTTTTTGATTTTAGTTTGAATTTAGTACTTCCATCTGTTTAAGAAAAAAATAAACGATTTACATGGATACTAATTCATTTATTCTCCCGATCACCTTTTTTAAGTTTATAATTTGTCTTTATTGGCTTTTATTTACAAATAATTATAATTATGATAATTTGTATCTATCAATTAGGGTTTGGATTGTGAATACTAAAATTCATTAAGCTTGATAAAGAGGTGACTGATATCACCAATTTTATGACATGACAGTCTTATCTTGATGAAGAACCTTGAATTAATGAATTAATATTTTGTTCAAGGACCTTAAATTAATGACTTTAGGTCTCAGTTTTTGGACTTTCCGTTAACTATATAATCATTAGCTATCTCCTTTGGGAACTCACCTTAAATATTTGATTCCTTGGTTACTATGAATAGGACAGTGGTATAAATTTTTGATAAGTGACAATTAGGTTGAAGGACTTCTTATAGCAGGATAATAAGTTTTTAGGACACCATTTCTAAACAATAAGTTTTAAGGAGTAAGGACAATTTTATACAAAAAAGATAATTTCGTTTATCTTTTTAAGTTATACAGAAAAATAATAAATTCATTTATTGTTATTTTTTTATAACTGAAAATGATAAATTCATTTATCTTTTTTTTATAAATTGTTCTTAAAACTAATTTTTCAAAAGTGTTGTCCTTAAAACTTATTACCCTGAACAAATAAGTCATTTGAGTTAGAATCTCCTTTTAATAAATTACGTACCTTATAGGCATTATTGTAGAAGAAATTCCCTAAATGGATTTGTATCTCTACGTTTTCATCAACTAGAAGTGATTACAAAAGTAATAAAAGCTAAAAAGTAAACCAACATATAGACAAAATCAACTATAGGTGATTATAAAAGCTAAGAAGTAAACCAATATATTATCAGTGCTAGACAAGTAGCTAATTTGGGATTTTAAGGTCAGTTTTCATTTTTGTTGCTTGGTTATAGTAGTATTAAATTTACCTTATACTGTATATATAGACATAAAATCACATGCATGACAAAATATGGTCATGCTAAAATGTCTATCTTTTTAGGTCAACGTTATTTCGTTGTTTTCACTATTCTCATCAAAATGTACATTATTACAGTCTTTGTGATGTTGAAAACTTCGGCCATTTTAATATGTCATTCTTAGGACCTACATTAGTGGAATAGAGAGTAAGGCAATTTTTTAAAAAAACTCACAATTATTTATTGTCTCCAAAGTAATTTTGATAAAGCAATTTTCACTACTAGAAAAGGCTGGTATACCAACGCCTGTTTTCCAACGGTTTCCAACGGCTCCTTAATAGCCGTTGGCGGGCGTTGGAAGCCGTTGAAAATGAAGCCGTTGGCGGCCGTTGGAAGCCATTGGAAAATTTCCTGCATATCAACAGAACCCGCGACCTGCTTTCATTATGTCTTCCCCAAACCATTTCTTCATCTCCAATTCACCATTTCCCAACCTCCAATTCCGCTGCCACCACCCACAAACGGCCGCCGACAGCCTCCGACGTCATCTAGGAGCATCTCTAGCCCGTCTCCACCCTCCTACCTCTCCAAATCCGGTAATTTCTCTAAACCTAAAATTTAGGGTTTTTTGATTTAGAAATTAATTTAAGCTATGATTGATCTCTACTTGTTAGTGTATGTATATTATGTCATGTTATCCCCTAATTGCTATTTGTATCACCATAATGATCAAGTTATTAGCAATTTCAAAATTTTCTAATTTAGTATATTGTGTTTGTTAAGGTGGTTTTGATTAGTATTGAGCGTATGTGTGTGATAGAGTTTGCAAATAGAATAATTTATGCAAATAGAAAGTATATATTATGTTGACTAGAAAAATTGATGTTGGCAATGCTCATATTTTTTTTATGTTAGTAGAAAAATTGAAAAACACTTGTAGAAAAATTGATGTTAGTAGAAAAATTGATTTTATTAATCATGGATTAGATTTTAATTTCAAATTAGTATGGAATCCAACAATCAAAAAACTTCAAAAAAAAATACCACTTGCGGACTTATGCAATTTTTGTGTGTTTTTAATAGAATAAACAGGTGTCTTTAATAAACAATAGATTTATGGTTGAATTTTTTTGTGTCTTTAATAAGTAACAGGTGCATCATCAAGTAATTTTGCCACTTTTGCAGATTTCTAGTGCAGATTTCTAGTGCTGGAATGACTCTCAGTCTTCTCCTAGTTGTTGTTGCATTTTTTGTGAAGGTAAGTTTCAACTCTTTGAAGATGTCATTAGTATTGAACGTATGTGTGTGATAGAGTTTGTGAATAGTATAATTTATGCAAATACAAAGTATACAATATGTTGAGTTTGCAAATTGATGTTAGTATAATTTAGTGGACCAATATGGTGGTTTTGTGGCGTAATGTAGGGCGAAGATGCATTGAATACGGTCGAGCTCATGATGCCGAGGAGCACTAAAGGATATGCTCAAGGTATGGATTTCTGAATCATTTCCTTTTTCTTTTGGAACTTTGTTTGTAAATGCTTTTTTGGACAGAATTTGTAAAAATATCGTATGTAACCAGATTATTAGTTCAGCATCAAAATTTGAAAGTTGTGCTTGTAGAATGTATTACTTCCTTCCATATGTGTTTTCTGGTTGTCTATTTTTTTTTTTCATTGATAACACCTTTGGGATTTGCAGACCAACATCAGAGCTATTAACAACATTCGTATGACATGCCTTTGCCTCGGTGGGATGTGGAATCCGAAAGATAAACAAGGGTAAACTTGATGCTACTCTTTTCTTATTTCCTAGTATATAACTTGGTTTATGTTTCTTTTTAAGTTTTCAAAAAAAAAAAATTTGAAAGCTTGCTTCTTAAAGCTGAACAATAGTGTATGTTAATTAAAATAAGGTATAAGCATACATCACTGGATTATAAGTTGATATTTATTTTGTGTTTTCATTTTTGCAGTTGTGCGAGAACACTTAGTGAAGTAAAGAATGGATAGCCATCTCTAGGCCGAGTTCAACATTACGATGCAGGTAATCTTGTCTTCTTCAGTTGACCCTTTTTTTTCTTAACCTCATACATCAATAGTTACTTTTAATGGAATATATATGTGTTTCCAGTTGCATCATTCAAGAAGAAAAATATAAGTTATGCGTAGCTGTGAAGCACAAATAGCATATATGTGCTCAAGGTATGGCCTTTGTTTAAAATTACACTCTGCAATTTTTTTTTGTTTACTAGTAAATTTTCTTTTACTTGTACTTAGTGAGAAATATTAAGGAATGATTATAGGCTTTACATCAAACTCGTTATGTGCAACAATAGCATATTATATAGATCGGTAAACCTTCACATAGCTAGAATAAACACTCAGCAACATGACATAGCTTATTATGACTGAAAGGTAATAGACTTTCTTTTATATATATATATATATATATATATATATATATATATATATATATATATAAAATTCAGTTTTTCTAACGGCTTCCAATGGCTCAAAGCCGTTGGAAACATTCCGTTGCATCCGTTGGAAGCCGTTGGAAGTCGTGAACGCTATTCCAACGGCCACTCCAACGGCCTCCAACGGCCGCCAATGGCTATAAGCCATTGGAATAGCCCTCTATTCTAGTAGTGTTTAAATGATATCTAAATATTTGTTGACATGTTGAATTGCAACTATATTTATTGGTTTTGTATAATTATTTTGTACTATATATAACTTAATTAGAATCAATATAATCGCACTGGAGCTGATCTATGCTTTTACAAAATATTTCTGCATTGTATTGCAACTATTAGGATCTGATGCACTTTTGGTAACCAAATTATCGTTGTATGCTTATAAGATGTAGGTATTTAGTCATGGTATATATGACGGAGGATGTTAAAGTGTACCCATATTAATAACATGCAGTCTGATATTCAGACCAAATGGACAGAGTGCTTGACTAGCAATGTTTTTGAAGAAAGAAAACACGGTCTTAGGTAATATTTAAATCTGTTTTTCATGCAAGTTTTAATTGAATTGTTGGAATGATGTACTAGAGGAAACAACAAAGATGACATAAATTTTAAATAATTTTCCTTTGTAGAAATGCAGTGAACGTATTGTTTAATGCTACTAATTACTTATATTTATTCCATTTTTGGGTAATGTTGCTTTTATTGTTTAAGTGTAAAATATAACTACTACACAGGTTAAGCAAAGCAGTTCAAGGACATGAAGAAAGTGTTGTTGAGGCTGTGGTTGGACATACTAGTGCATTTGGTTTTACCCAGTGGTTAATTGGATGGTTACCAGGCTAAGTAATTGTAATCAACTTTTGTGAGGTACAAGCAATAAGATGGGTAGAAATGAATAATAGTGAAACGTGAAATAGTGTGAATGGAGATGTAGTTGGGATAACATGTTATGAAGTAAATGAGAATAATTGTACAATTTACTAGTGGTTTTCAGTTTAGCTTAGCTAGCTAGCTATTCAAGTAACATTTAGTTTGTGCCGCTATCAATTTGTTATCTATACATGTAGTTTAATTTCTATACGGCATGTCCCTATACTGCATGTGAGTAATTTTGGAGAGTGATTTATTTGACATATTAATATTTTTTAAATATAGACGTATTTGTTTGATTCCATAAAATAGTAAGTTGACCATTTTAGTTAGTAATTTATTCAATGTAGTAATAATTAGCACGCAATCTTTTTTAGCAGCTTAGACAACAAGTTTTCAATGAACAAATTGTTAATAAAAGCATAAATTGTGTTTATCGGATAAATTCAATAGTGATTGCTAAAAGGCATGGAGTTGGAAGGAACCTATACTATATGTTGTAACAATATATTACTCATTTATGTTATTCAAAAACTATTTATATTAAGAGTCGCTGTCATTACTGCGCTCGACTAGTAGAGATTGAAGCCTCGACATGAAACGTCGACTGAAACTGAAACCCTAGAAATCAAACTCAAATCTAAACCCTAAATCAAAGTCTCGATGTCGATTTGGAACCCTAAAATGATGAACTCGAACTTGATCTGCACTGAAAGTCTTGACTTGAGTTTTGGAAGTCGTTTTGGAAGTCTCGAACCCAAAATGATGAACCCGAAATTAATCTGCACTGGAAGTCGTTTTGGAAGTCTCAAAGTATATTTTTCATATAATATTTTTGGATCTGCATATACGTAGCCAAGTACAAGTGGAAAAAACAAAAGTCGAGAAACCAGGTTTAGCATGTTAAATATGATTTACCATTTTGCAACCAGGTACAAGCGGAAAATCACTTCATATCGCGGCCAATGAGGTATTGTCAGTACATATTTGAATTTTATCCATATGTATTAGAAATTATAAATTATATATGTATATAATTATTTATCAACTAGTCCGACTAGTCTTTGACTAGTCCACTAGTCGACTAATTGGACCTCTATCGACTCGACTCGACTTACCGCCGTGACAACCATGTTATGAGTAATAATGAATATAAAAAATGATTCTCCAATTGAAATATGCTAATATAATTGATATGCTTTAGGAAACTAGATGTTCATTTCAACTCAGTAAATTGCAATGTTTTAAAACGCAAAAGGCATACCGAGGCGTAAGCCTTTCAGATAAAAATGCAAAAGATTAAATGATATCTTCCTCCTCATCCATAAGCATATTTCCATCCAAGCTATCAACATCACTAGCATCAAAAAGATCTCGCGTCCGTGATTCGAGTAAAGGATCATAATCATCAACATCATCATTCTCAATTCTCACGCTCTTCCCTTTTGGATCATTACCTATAAAGTTAGAAATATAAGTTAATTCTATATTTTAAAATTAACAATTTGTTTGTTCCTAGTTTTTTTAATATTTACTTGCACCACCACTGTTATTGCGCTTTTTTGTGTATACAATAATAGGAGGTGACGGATTTGATTCTCTTGGTGGTGGTGGGGGAGGAGGAGTAAGATCTCTAGAAGGTGTAAGTTCTCGGTTTTGAATTGTTGGTTCTCTAATGTGTAAAGTATCTTTATATATTGGAGCAGGCATATTCCTTATGGCATCCACATCAAGAAAGCAATATTCTTCTTCAAGCCAATTTCGATCGGAGGGAAGAACCGGATTTTTTGATTTCGCAATCCACTCATCATCGGATTCAATTTCTTCCAGAACAATTGGATCCATCTTTCTTCTTCTCATGATTTCTCTTTGCCTTAAAGCGGTGTTATATTTTACATACACCAAAGAATGCAATCTTTTTTGCTCAAGTCTATTACTTTTCTTTGCATGCACCTAGTGTAAACAAGATAAATTTGATTCAATATAAAAATAAAATTGCAGTGATTTGCTAGAACGTTTTTAAAGTGACTTACCCATTGAAATGTACTCCAATTACGCTCACATCCGGATGCGCTACAAAGTTAGACCTAGTACCTGAATTGCAAAATTCTTCAACTCGGGTGTATCTTTCCCAAAGTGTTTCTACCAATACACTAATAAATTAATAAAACATGAAAAACCATATATTTAGTACTTCATATTTTATTATAAAGTGCATTATTAATAAGTGAATTACTAACCCGGACTTCTTATCTTTCTACACGTAATTGCCATAGCATGTCCAAATAAACCATTTTCACGATCATACACGTCCAATTGACAATCCGCAATGAGACGGTCTTCGCTATCTCTACCAAGCATTCTATTCATACAAGTATCCAAACCTTTCCTTCATCCACATTATAAAAAAAAATCTTCATAACGAAATTGTGGATTCAAATAGTAGCTCGCCACATGTAATGGTTGGTGTAATTGTGATTCCCACCACCTATCTATGCGACTCCAAATAGGTTTATATTTTCTCTCATTGTTCCCAACATTTTTTGCAATTTTTTCATTACCACATCCATCAACTCTTATATATATTCCATGGCGGGTGTATCTTCTCCATCAACCTCTCACAAAACACAAACAAGAGGGAGAACACTTTTCACACAATAAGCAATATGTTGTCCAAAAAACCCATCAAATAATATGTAATTTCTACTCTGAATACCATCAAGTTTTTTTAGCAAATGAACTTTCAACCCACTCTTTAGAGGAAAATAAAGAAACAATACCTTCTTTTTGCATGTATAAACTTTAAAAAGTAAGAAAAGTGGTGACAAATCTAGTGACCGCGGGAAAAATGAGCTCTTTATCTTTGGTAAACTTTCTCATCAAAGCAAAAACCCAAGAATGACCATATATGAATTTCACCCCAAACTTTGCCTTTTGAATGATTTTGCTATACACTGTCAATTTACTAATATCTTCAAGCATCAAATCAATGCAATGAGCCGCGCATGGAGTCCACCATAATTTCTTTCTTTCCTGCATTAGAAAATTACCGGCTCTTTTATAGTTAGAAGCAGTATCGGTAACAATTTGAATCACATTATTCTCTCCAACTTCATCAATAACATTGTTGAAGTATTAGATCAACAAATCCGCATTCTTTATCGTATTTGATGCATCGATGGATTTCAAAAACCATGTACCTTTCGGGCTATTAACTAGAAAATTAATAATTACCCTACTCTTCCCATCCGTCCAACCAACGGGCATAATTGTACATCCGTACTTCTCCCAAACTTTTTTGTAAGCTTCAATCATGTTGTCAACTTCTCCAATGCTTTCTTTAAGGATCTAAGTCCTTAACTCATGACTAGAAGGTGGCTTAAATCCGGGACCATATTTTGCAACATGATCCATTGCCATTTGACAATATGGAGTGCTTGCCGCACTGAATGGAATTGCACTAGTGTAAACGCATAATCCAATTTTTTTGCAAGCTTCCTTTCTTTCATCTTTCTTATAGAGATTATTCAATGTACTTTGCTTTGCCTCTAAATTGACAAACTTAACCATTGCACCTCTAGGCTTAGGAACATTACCACTTCCACTTTCAAGTTCAAAATTAGTATCATCATCTCCAATGCTTTCACTCCTACCAATTTCACGAAACATATCAAGTTTTGATTGTTTAACGTGTTTAATTTTCTTTAGAGCCTCAATGCATTCGTTTTCCATATTTTGTGGGACTTTTGGACATAGAATAATCCCAACATGAGTGCATGCTAACTGTTGTTTAAAACGAGCAATCCCTCTGGTGCATCTATAATCACAAAATTCACAAAGAAAATATTTTGAATTGGTAGAAATCGGTATATCTTTAACCCACTTCCATGCAATATACCGTTTGCTCATTTTTAACTAGCCTCGACATCCACAAAAAGGCAAAAATAATTAAAACTGTTGCACACAGCAGCACAGTGTTTAAAAAAGACAAAAAACAACCCTCTCTTCCGATTCCTCACTGGAATCAGGTTCAATTTCAATATACTGGAATCGAGCTCGATTCCTTAACTGGAATCGAGCTTGATTCTGAATCGAGCTCGATTCCAGTTAAGGAATCGAGTTTGATTCCATAAATGGAATAGTGTTTGATTGCATAGCTGGAATCGAGTTCGATTCATGTTCGAATTGTGAATTCATTTTTTTTAACTCTTCCGCTCTTGAAGTATGAAGTAAAATTAAAAGAAGCAGCGTAAAAGTGAAGTGTTGAAACAAGGGTTTTACATATATATATATATATATATATATATATATATATATATATATATATATATATATATATATACGCACACACACACACACACACACGTACGCCTCAGCTGCTTGAGGCTCTGAGGCGTACGATTTTCACGCCTCAAACGATTGAGGCTTAAGCCTCAAGAGCAAAACGCCTTTTGAAGGGCGCTTCGTTTTTAAAACATTGGTAAATTGTAAAATAAATTCAAGATGTAGGGCAAAACATTATTCCAATCGAAGTGGCTACTGGAACATAAAACTAATCGCAAAATGTTATTATTCAAAAAGTTGTGAATAAATTTTACACCAAACAAAATTGTACATATCCAACACATTGTAGGCTACATCAAGAAATAATGGAATTGGTGCCTTCGACACGACTACATACTAGTGGATATATAACCCATCTTTAAATCTTGAGCATTTCGTGTCTACTGTTAATACCGATGTTTCTTATATACATATATAATATATACACACAGACATACACATAAATGCTTATTCAAAATTCATTAACTAATTACTCAACAGATAGAAATTAGGAAGGTTTTCGCGAATAACTTCGATTGAAAGTGAAATAATCAAAATATTTTTTACCTCATTATCCACTGATAATTTAGGACCTGGAATTCCCCGGAATAAAATATAATATAAGACATGACAATGAAGTTATAATAAAAATTCACGAGATGAACCCAAAAGATTTTTTTTAATGTTTCCAAAAAAATGTTCGAGAACTTTCAATAATTCAAATGGACATCACTTTTTCTACGCACATGGGTGCGATTCCAATGTTCGATAATCGCCAAGTTATATGAAAATTTAGTTTTTGCGATTTCAACCTGTAAACCCAATGTTATAATCCTAAATCCATAAAACTTCTTAAGGACGGTATTGATTTTGAAAAAAAAAATCAAGAAGATAGAATTGACTCAACAGTTTTTTGGTGAATTTATGTAAAACATTATTGCACCAATTAATGAGGATGACAAAATTTGAATTGATCTTAAAATGTTTATGATATTGCTTACATTATAAAAATGTTAAATAATAATGAAAAATTCTTAAAGAATCTAAAAGATTCCAGTACTAAAATATTTGATACATTCGAACTTGGGAAAATTTATTATGTGAGGCAAATTGGAGATAAGATTTACAACCTTCATTATTGTGATCTCTTAAAAAAAATGGGAGAGCATTTTAGCTTTAACAAAGTGGGCAATGAACATACTTCTGGTAGATAGTCATCTATCTTGCTATGCAACTATTCTTAAAGTTTAAGATTTTTTTTCTTCTTCAGAAACTGTTATCTTTATAGTCTGTAATATAATACCTAAAAGAATCAAGTTTATATAGACTACCTTAAGGTAGCAGTTTCCGAAGAGAATGCATTATCTTCTTAAACTCTAGGGACAGATGCATAGTGAGACGACTATCTAAACCAGAAGTATGGTCATTGACACTTAGTTCAAGCCAAAACATTCTCTCATTTTCTAAAGGCCACAATGGTTAAGTTATAAAGCTTATCTGCAAGTTGCTTCACATCATAAATTTTCCTATATCCGAATGCAGTAAGCATTTTAATACTAGAAACCTTCAAATTTGTTAGGAATTTTTCAGCACTATATAACATTTTTATAATGTCAGCAATATCATAAACACCTAAAAATACAATCAAAATTAGATCAACATCATCAAATGATGCAATCACGCTCGACATAAATTCACCAAAAACTCTAGAGTCAACTCCCCTATTTTATTTTATTTAAATCAATACCTTTGGACTCAAGAAGTGCTACGGATTCAAGATTACAATTTTTATTTGCAAGTTGAAATCACAAAAAAATAAACTCATATAATGATTATCAAACCTTGAAAGCTCACTCATGTACATAGATAAATCAATGCTCATTTGAATTATTGAAAATTCTCGAACATTACTTCAAACACAATAAAACAAATCTTTTGGTTCATCTTGTGAAATTTTTGTACAGCTCCATTCCCATATTTTATATTGTATTTGTTTTGGGGAATGTCCAAAGCTATCAACGAATATTGAGGTAAAAAACATGTGATGATTTCACTTTTAACCATAAAGTTATTAACGAAAGCCTTCCAACTTCTACATGTTGAGTCATTTGCAATATCTATTAACGAATCTTGAATAAAGACTCACGTATATATATATAATAAAAAAGCATTGGTATTAACAACAAAAACAAAAAATACTCAGGATTTAAAGATTTAAAATATACCCATTGCTTGGCAATGTGCGAGATAAGTCTTAATAGAAGTTATAATAACAGCACCAGTATCTCCAATGAATGATTTTGCATTTACTACTAGCTTGATTGGTTTATTCAATGGGTGTTGATTTTTGTTTTCTTGAACTCCACACAGACATGAAGCAACTACTTTTTTATTTACTGCAAGTAACTACTTCATACTACCTCGTAAACGCACAAACATGAAGTCGTAGCGGTCTGAGCTCCAATTCAAACATTTATCCCGTTAACTCTACCATTCAAACCCAAAACTGTTGTTTCCAATGTTTAAATCTCTCATTGTCGGATAGGATGACGTGAAAGGTCCGCAACCATAAGCGGAGGTGGTGATGGAAATCTTTTCTCTGTTGAATGCAACAACCAACGCGGAAACTCTTTTCAACAAGATATGGTCACCATATGAGAGTTTATTAGGATAACTAGCTACTGGTTTGAATCAAGAATGGAATTGACTCATAAAGCGCTAATGAACAAGATAGATGTGATGCTCAACCTATAGTCTAGAAATTTTGACGACAACATGAGAGAAGGCTCCCCTGTTATAGAGCACGGGAACCCCTCTATCTCTAGGCAAAACGGGAGAAATTAAAGACGGTATCAGAAAAGAGAGGTTGTGCTTCCCACTAGAAATCAGTCTGAAACTAAACAAAATTTAAGAGCTTATAGAGCATAGAATCATAGAATTGGCAACTGAATATTTCATAGGAATCATTGCTTCCAACAAGCAAAATTCTTCTTCAGACTTCAAGTAGCAAGTACTTTGCTAAGCGGGGATTTTGGATCTAACTTCTAAACCAACTCAATTCAATGTTGATAGCTAGATCTCCATTTGAATTTAGAGCTCTCAATAAAAGCACCAAATGGTAACTTCAAAAATGGATTAACACCTAAATTAAAACTGTAGGACTAAGATTTTACAATGATGTAATACAAATAGAAAGAAAAGCAAGTCGAATGCAAGGATCTTATAATGGTTCAGCTGTTATTTAAGCCTACGTCTATTTTACAAGTTATTTATTGACTAATTGCGGCATTTTCAATTTTCCTTAGCTTTCTGCAGATGGTTGATTAAATTAACGTGGTTAGCAGCCATAGACGGTTGTTCTTAAGTGTCCATCCGCAGTCACATTTTTCACCACTTCATTCTTCATCTCTCACTCCAATTCCCATATTTGGTTCTTTCTCCACGATTTATTTCACTGCCTCACAAATCTTTTTCTTAAGTCAATTCTTCTGATAATTTTTCTATCCTACTTCAGATCGCCATCAAAATCAAGCTGCAGTTGAATTTGTTGTGGGTGGTGCCACCTTCTTCTTCTTAAAGTCCAAATCTTCGAAGTTTTTTTTTTGGCATAGTACTCTTTATTCAATATTTAGTTTTTGGATTTATTTGTTTTAGACGAATTTATCAAAGTTGGGTTTACTATCGATATTTCTGTTCGCTTTATTCAGTAAAGTCGGCATATTGTTTCCTTCTTCAATTTCAATTTTTCATAATTAAGGTAGTGTTAAATTAAGTAATGTTTAATAGTTTTTAATGGTTTTTGATAGCTTCAATCGTTCCACTTCTGAAATTGAATTGATTTATGACTCCAATAAGACTAGAACATTCTTAAAGTATCATTCCATTTTTAAAATTGAATCGATTTATGACTCTAATCAGATTATAACATTCTTAAAATGAAATTTGAAACTACAAATCATCAATCACTTATAATTATGGTTATACATAGATATCATTATAATTTTCTATACTTTTACCAAGCGACTTTAAATCCATTTCTGGGTTCCCTTGGGTTGCAAATATCTTTATCTATTATAAAATTGCTTCCATGACATTGGCTCCCAAATCAATTAAAAGCTAAAACCTAAACGCTTGCGAATCGCTTCTCCCTTGCCAAACCGACATATGTTGTTTGATCCTAGCTATCTCCAGATCTGGTGATTTATATTTTCTTTTTTATTTTAGTTCGGATTTAGTAGTTTCATTTGTTTTAAAAATAAAATGAAAACGATTTATATGGGTACTAATTCATTTATTCTCACGATCACCTTTTTTGAGTTCAGGTTTTGTCTGTATTGACTTGTATTCAGTGTAGTCAATAGCGAATAGCGCAAAATAGCGCAAGGCTTGCGCTATGCGCTATAGCGCGCGCTATTTGGTCCACTTTTTTTGTATTTTTTAATAATTAATCAAGTATATTATATCTAATTGAAATTTAATTCTATGTTTTTGCATATTTCATGCCATATCCAAACCCTTCAATACTCCAAGCACAAAAACTATCAAACTTTAATTATGCATGTACTAAATATTTGTTTATGTAAAATGCAATTATATTAGAGAAATATTAATAATTTTATATTATACATTAAAAATAATTGATGGCTCATAATATATTTGTCTTATAGAATTTAAAATCTTGTCTTATATGTGTGAATTATGATACAATTTATTCTTAGTTTGTGAGTAATGTTGGTAAAACTATACAAAAAAATGCATGAAAAATACAATTTTGCATAAACTGTAAAATATTTTCTAATGATAAGAATTAAGTAAGAATATGTGACAACCCCAAACCCCGTACTGACGGAGGCAAGGGTAATCTTTGGAATATAACACATAAACAGATAACAGCAGAACAGAAATAAATAAATACACCAGATAATGAACAAATAATACACTGGATAAACGAAATCATCAGAGTTACACAGTATATAGGATCATATTTAGTACAAATACAGTTCAGCTATACATAAATGTCTACAGCGGAAAACAAACATAATATGTACAATAGTAGCTGAACAACATAAAAAGATATAAATGATAGAATCCATCTTCAGCTCAAGCTGTCTAGGAAGAGCCAGCTAAAACCTGAATACAAGGCTGCCCGTGTAGAAAAATGGGCACCCGAGTTTGCAAGTGAAACAAACTACGAGTCAGTCATGGGACTGGTATGAGAAATCTACTCAACACATTTAAAATATGGCCAATCACAGGACCACGCCACTTTCGCGGAACGGGTTTACTCCATTGGATTGTCAGTGCTTTAAAAACAAATAATTCTTTTAAACATCGCAATGCTTTTAATAAAAATGAAGCCATTATAAGACTCAGTTCCCATAACACAATGCAACGCAAACCGGAGGATATAGTTTTACCTTATAATGGCCAAAATATGCTTGATACGAATAAAACACGAGAATTTGATATTATTACTAGTGTTTACCTGTTTCAAAAACAATTTCGAATCATAACTATCAATCATAGACGACATGGGTACCATATATCGTGTCGCCATATATATATATATATATATATATATATATATATACACACACACAATCAAAACCGCACAGTCCCGTATTTGGAAATTGGGTTTCCGTCATGAACCAAGGCAAAAGATAGTCCTTGCCGACTTCGAGACGCTCTAGCCCACCCCTCAGGATCAGAGCTCAAGTGACCCTTGGATCGTCAGGGTCGGTCCACCGATGTGGATTAAAATTCCTGAACACTGCGTTTCCCCGCCCTATGGGGCGTAAGTGAGCCAACGAATGACTCCACGATCCCGGATCGACCGATATAACCGAGGCGCCTCGCAACAGCATCAACCACATAGGTGAAAATAATATAAAAGTCAGCCAGTTCAAGCACCGACACCACCTCTAAGTAGAAAGAAACGCATGCCCTCCCTGATGTCCTCTCCCGTTTCTAGTTCATACCGGGGTGTGAGGTTCGCGAATTCACGTTATACACAAAGCTACGCCACACAGGCGGTGCTTTGATCATCAACCACATGACTTTGCTTTTCAATAGAAGCCTTGATCACTGCATCTTAGCATGCCACACAGGCCATTCACGCCATGTAACTGATGGTTATCAATCACACAGAATGAATTCCAATGTCAGACAGATAGTCCATTTACAAGTCCGTTCTGGGTCTGAACGAAACCGGAGGCACTATATACCTCGCATACCCATCGGTCTCCACGTACGTCTGGACGATTACCACTCATTATCCATATTTTGGGATGCCTCTCAATCAGGGCATCAGTTACCATCCAAACGAGGTGAAGATCTCCGGTCTTCGACCACCGTATTCATCTTCGATTTCTTATCGTCGATTCAGTTATTCAGAATGGGATAAACCCAGTCTTTCTAAGCAACTCGCATATATAAATAACTAGTGTTACACAAACATAACATACGCCTCATTCCAATTCATTAGTCACTAACCGCCAATCAGTAAGAGAACGATTTCCCAAATATTAACCCCGAAGGCCGAAACCAACATCAGATCAAAACCCAGGAAACCATTCGACTTAGCTAACCTTCAGTTAATTTCTAAATTTCACATTACATATCGTTTATAATATTTTATAACGATTTATCGCTATTTTTATTTATTTTAAATAGCCAATTTATTCAAACGACGCCTCGGGCCATAACGCGGTCGTGGCGCTGTTTTTCTTCAGATTTGATTTACACATATCTGAAAATCTAACCGTTGGATTTTCACAAATTTTATATCATTAGAAAGATCTTTTCAAAACGAATCCAACGGTTCCAGTTTTGAGAAAATCTGACGGTCGGATCTCCCGATACAATCGTTTGAAGTTTCGATTTCAAAATATGAACTGCAGCGTCGTTATTCGATTTAATTTAATTATATATATATATATATATATAATCGATTCTGGTGCTGTTTTTCTTCAAATTTGAATTAAACATTCCAGACAATCCAACCGTTAGATCTTTACAAAGTTGGTGTCGTTGGAAAAATATTTCCAAAGCGAACCCAATGGTTTCGGTTTTGGAAAAATCCAATGGTCGGATCTCCCGCACTAATCGTTTGAAATCTCGGTTTCAAAATACGAACTGCAGCTTCGTTATTCGATTTATTTTAATTATATATATATATATACATATATATAATCGATTCTTCGATTTCAAAACCATTTTCTTTTCATACCTTTGATAAAAATGATATTTTTATCCAACTGACTTCTATTTCAACACTTCACTATTTTTAACAATTCGTGTATATGTTAAAAATGTGATTTTTATTGTAAAACAATTTATTTCAAAACACGACTATTTTAAATAATTCATATCGATGATAAAAATATGATTTTTATTATAAAACAATTTATTTCAAAACACGAATACCATTCAACACATGAATTTCTATTCAACGAATGAATTTCTATTCAACACATGAGGGTTTTCTATAGTTTGTATATATAGTAAAAATGCTATTTTTATTGTAAAACAATTCATTTCAAAACACGATTATTTTATATAATTCATATTGATGATAAAAATATGATTTTTACTGTAAAACAATTCATTTCAAAACACGAATACCATTCAACACACGAATTTCTATTCAACGAATGAATTTCTATTCAACACACGAAGGTTTCTATTCAACACACGAATATAGTTTCAACACATGAAAATTTTTCTAACACATGAATATTATTCAAAATTTCGGCCTCGTAACGACAGGGTAGTTAAAACCGGGGTCGTCCCTAGTACAGCTCCTCGCTCTACGTTAAAGCCTCGTAGCTTTTGACAATGGGGATTTCATGCATCTAGTTCGCACGCAGGCGGCATGTATATTTTTTTTCATTTCCACAAACTAATCCTATGTGGTTTCAACCAAATAATTCTCAACCACAGACGGGTATTTTTCAACCACAATCAATCAATTTCAACCACAAACAATTCTAATCAACCATTCATAATCAACCAATTTTCACACCAATCACAACCAATAAATATCGTCCATGGTTTGTGGACGAGGGGCGTGTATATATATATATAAGTATATTTCACTTCCATTCAACACAGATATAATTTTTACAACGCATATATAACTTATACATCGACTGTACAACTTATACAACGCTTATACATGAGGTGTACAACGCTTATATAACTCATACATCGACTATATAATTTATACATCGTCGTTTTCCATATCGTTTATAATTTAGAAATCTCACATTGGGTTCCACTCCACCAACAATAGTAGAAGGTTCAGAAAAATAAGCGGTCTCTTCTAGAATGTAGAAGACGTCCACACGAGTCCACTGTCTCTTGTTTCACTGAATTTCGTCAACAAACGAAAAAGATGTGATTTTTACAGTGAAATCAAAAACCGTAGCGCTTTAAACTGCTATAATATAGTTTCATCCGTTACCTCACTGATGTGTTCAAAAATAGGTTTTGAATTTTCGCACAAACGGTTGCACGATGTTGGAATCGGGTTTGACCACGGCCTAGAGCCTGGAAAGGCGCGCCTAACGATGGTGGAGGCGGCGAACTCGATAGCGGGGCTGAGGCGAATTCTGGCGAGGTACGGCGCCACTTCAGTACCTTGATTCTCGACGGATACAACTCGATGGAGGGCGCCACCTATATGGATTTGAAGTTGGAAGAAAGCTCTTCAAAATCCCCAACAGGAGCAGGGTCTAATTCGTAGTGTATCGGCCGGAAAAGAGGAGAGAAGGAAAGAAGGGGGGCCGCCGTTAATCGTGAGGAGGTCGGGGAGAGAGAAAGTGAGTTGGCCTAATGAGATTTTTTTTCTTTAATTTATATATTTTTAAATTTCGAAAATACCCCCTTTCACACACGAACCCCAATCCAAACCCAACGACTGTCGTCCCTAGCATTTTACCCCCATCTCGGACACAATGGGATATATTTCGTAGGCCCATTCGATTGTTTTAGTCAGTTTCATTCAAATTAAAATATAAAACATTCAATGTTTGATTTGAACGTATATTTCAATTTGCCGGGGCCACATACTGATTCTAAAAAATTCCGAAAAATAAATCTAGCTATGTTTTGATGATCCGGTCCCAACAAAACTAGTTTCGTCGAATTCTGAGACCGTTTGAAAAATGGCCCATTTCTGGTCGATCCAATTTAACTATAATTGACCGAAACACATTTTCCTTTGCCATGCTCACATACTTGCTTCAAAAATTATGAAATTTGAAACCTAGCAATAATTTGACATCTCGGATCCAACAGAAGTGGTTTTGTCAAATTCCGAGATTGTTTGCAAAATGGCCATTTTCACGGGCTATATATATTCTATAGCGACCTTTCTGAAATTTAATTTGGCCATAACTTTTGCTTTCCGCTATGAAACTTTGATTTTTCAGATTCGTTAGAAAGGTATTCACTAACAGATTTAAATATTTTTGGTTTCACTCAAATCCGTTTTGTTTTGCACCCGGTACAGTCAGTCATAGTTTGAATTCAAATTTTGAAATATATTCATTTTCAAATGTCGATTCAAACTTACTTTTCGTTGTTATTATTTAAAATGTTAACTTTAAAATTTAAAATCCATTAAAATAGCCAATTTAAAAAATTTTAATTGGTTCAGATTTTCTGGGTCGTTACAATCTCCCCCACTTAAAACTTTTCGTCCCCGAAAAGGAATAAAGTCGAAAGTGGTTTGATTAATCGATTCTACGTTTAATCTGGCTTCCATTCTCCAACTTTTCAATTTCTGAGAATTTTCAAATTCTTCAAAATTTTGGCTAGCACCCGGAATTTTTGAAAAAAATCGCCATAACCTCCTTTGTACGGGGAGTGGTTTGGAAATTTATTGGGACGTATTAGGTACCCAATAAATCCTATAAAGCATACACATATTTATAGTGATATATTCTGGTGCTCACAGGGGAGCGTGTATAGATAATAACTCCATAGAAAAAATTCTAGTCACTCTATCAAAGCCTGAGGGAGTGTGTATTTTAATTGCTCCGGGGAATAAATTCTCGTCACCTCGTCCTGTGTGGGAAATAAATAATCCATGTGCCGTATCTAATGACTAGAGAGACGTGATTATTGTCAACTCCAGACCCGTGTGAGGTTTTATTATTCTGGCAATTTATCGTTACAATTTTATATGTTCATATCAGTTATCAGTTCAACCTGTAAAATATAGTCATCGCCATACAAGCCTCTCGCTCGTATGGTAAATCTTCAACCTCGTCACACAAGCTCCAAATGCTTATGTGGTATATAATGAAGTATGCCTATCTTCGAGAAGTATGCCATGTAATGTAGTTCAAAATTAATTGTTACTATCCTATGGCCATGTTTATTATTACACACAGAACAACAAGCACTCCGCATCCAATGGCATTCACAGGAGTTGATATAATAATATTTCGCATCCAACTCATTAAGGTTACCTATTTGTCGGGCACGAAAATAATTTTTTTACTCAACAGCTATCCATTTACCTGTTCAAACATATATGATGCACATGTATATATTTCTATCCATTTTTATATCAGTTCAATGTGTGATTTAATTAACTATCATTCTAATAATTTAGTTAAACAAGTCCGCAATCACACAACTCAAGCAACAAGCAATTTGTTTTTAACTTTTCAAAAAGTACTAATCGATTCATATACTCTTTTTAAATTAATCCGACTATAGAATTAAAAGTGCACATCCATGGAAAGAAAATAACAACAAAGCAGAGAACCTAATGGAAATTTCAAAATATGGTAAATGTACCTTGCACCGGAGTCAATCAGAGATATCCACTCGACACTTAGGATAGGCTTTTTGAAAGCTCTCCTCAGTTTCCCAAGTACAATCTCGCGGATCTCCACTCCATTGCACTTTGACTAAGTGAACCTTCTTGTTCCTCAGTTCTTTGGTTTCTTTGCCGATAATCTTTAGCGGCTCTCTTCTCACAGACAATTCTGGAGTAATTTCAATATCCTGTTGCGCTGCTTCTTCCACGATCAAGTCTGGATCATGAACGTGCTTTCGAAGTTGAGATATGTGAAATACATCATGAACTCCAAGCAACCAATCCGGCAATTGAATTCTATAAGCCAGAGTTCCAATCCGTTCAAGAATAGGGAAGAATAGGGAATGGACCAATAAATCTGGGCGCCAACTTCCCAGTTTTGCCAAATCGAATCCTCTCATCGGAGAAACCTTTATATACACATAATCACCAACAGAAAAAGCCAAATCCCTTCTTCTCGAATCAGCTTAGCTCTTCTGTCGGCTTTGAGCGGCAAGTAATCGTTTCTTAACGAAATCGACTTTGTCTGCAGCTTCGCGGATCATATTTGGTCCCAATACAAGCCTATTACCAGGTTCGACCCAACAAACAGGGGATCGGCATGGTCTACCATACAATGCTTCGAATGGTGACATTGTCAGGCTCGCTTGGTAGCTGTTATTATAAGAGAACTCGGCCAAATGTAAATGGTCTTCCCATGATCCACCGAAATCAAGAACACAAGCCCGCGATAAATCTTCTATTATACGATTCACCCTCTCAGTCTGACCATCTGTCTGAGGATGATAAGCGGTGCTCAAGTTCATCTTTGTTCCCAGCTCTACTTGAAATGCCTCCCATAATTTGCTAGTAAATATTGGATCTCTATCACTAACTATACTGAGCGACACTCCATGTAGCCTAACAATTTCCTTGAAATATATCTGCGCCAGACTCTGAGCAGTTCTGTTCGATCTGACAGGTATAAAATGGGTAGTCTTCGTGAAGCGATCTACGATTACCCAAATACTATCATTTCCTTTTCTGGTTCTGGGAAAACCATCTATGAAGTCCATGGAAATATGTTCCCATTTCCAACCTGTACGTCCAGCGGTTGCAACAATCCAGCCAGTTTCTGTTGGTCGCTTTTGACTAGCTGGCAAGTACGGCATCGGCTAACATATAAAAAAATGTCTCTCTTCATCGATCTCCACCAGAAAGTGTGTTTGATGTCATTATACATTTTTCTTACTCCTGGATGGATACTAAGTTTTGACTTGTGGCATTCATCCAATACTTCCTTTCGGAGCTCAGAAATGTTAGGAACGCAGATTCGACCTTTTAGCCTTAGAATCCCATCGTTATCAACCTGAAAACTCAAGGGTTCGCCTTTCTGAATTATCTCTCTGATCTTCTGAATGAAGTGATCATCCTTCTGAAGGGCGGATATTTTATCTATCAATGAAGTCGTGATAAAAAAACTAGCGATCATTACATTCTTTCGGCTTAACGCATCGGCCACGACATTGGCTTTCCTTGAAGTGTATAGAATCTCGAAATCATATGCTGCAAGGAACTCCAACCAACGTTGCTGCCTCAGATTCAAGTCTTTCTGGGTGAACAGATACTTTAACAACTGGTGATCTGTAAACAGTTCGAATTTCTCACCCAGAAGATAGTGTCTATCGGGGTGTTATCTCATTCTACTATACTCATTCTAGGATATTACAGATCCTATCTGTAATGAGTTACCCGTCCTAGAACACTACTGGTTCTATTTCTGATGAGTTCGTTAATATGTTATATTCCAGCACTAAGCTTAGCCAAAGCTCTGATACCACGGTGGGACGACCCCAAACCCCGTACTGACGGAGGCAAGGGTAATCTTTGGAATATAACACATAAACAGATAACAGCAGAACATAAATAAATAAATACACCAGATAATGAACAAATAATACACTGGATAAACGAAATCATCAGAGTTACACAGTATATAGGATCATACTTAGTACAAATACAGTTCAGCTATACATAAATGTCTACAGCGGAAAACAAACATAATATGTACAATAGGAGCTGAACAGCATAAAAAGATATAAATGATAGAATCCATCTTCAACTCCAGCTATGCAGAAAGAGCCAGCTAAAACCTGAATACAAGGCTGCCCGTGTAGAAAAAGGGGCACCCGAGTTTGCAAGTGAAACAAACTACGAGTCAGTCATGGGACTGGTATGAGAAATCTACTCAACACATTTAAAATATGGCCAATCACAGGACCACGCCACTTTCGCGGAACGGGTTTACTCCATTGGATTGTCAGTGCTTTAAAAACAAATAATTCTGTTAAACATCGCAATGCTTTTTATAAAAATGAAGCCATTATAAGACTCAGTTCCCATCACACAATGCAACGCAAACTGAGGATAGAGTTTTACATTATAATGGCCAAAATATACTTGATACGAATAAAACACGAGAATTTGATATAATTACTAGTGTTTACCTATTTCAAAAACAATTTCGAATCATAACTATCAATCATAGACGGCATGGGTACCATATATCATGTCGCCATATATATACAATAAAAACCGCACAGTCACGTATTTGGAAATTGAATTTCCGTCATGAACCAAGGCAAAAGATAGTCCTTACCGACTTCGAGACGCTCTAGCCCGCCCCTCAAGATTAGAGCTCGAGTGACCCTTCGATCGTCAGGGCCGGTCCACCGATGTGGATTAAAATGCCTGAACACTGCGTTTCCCCGCCCTATGGGGCGTAAGTGAGCCAACGAATGACTCCATCAGTCCTGGATCGACCGATATAACCGAGGCGCCTCGCAACAGCAACAATCACATAGGTGAAAATAATATAAATGTCAGCCAGTCCAAGCACCGACACCACCTCTAACTAGAAAGAAACGCATGCCCTCCCTGATGTCCTCTCCCGTTTCTGGTTCATACCGGGGTGTGAGGTTCGCGAATTCACGTTATACATAAAGCTATGCCACACAGGTGGTGCTTTGATCATCAACCACAAGACTTTGCTTTTCAACAGAAGCCTTGATCACTGCATCTTACCATGCCACACAAGCAATTCACGCCATGTAACTGATGGCTATCAATCACACATAATGAATTCCAATGACTGACACATAGTCCATTTACAAGTTCGTTCTGGGTCTGAACGAAACCGGAGGCACTATATACCTCGCATACCCATCGATCTCCACGTACGTCTAGAAGATCACCACTCATTATCCATATTTTGGGATGCCTCCCAATCAGGACATCATTTACCATCTAAACGAGGTGAAGATCTCCGGTCTTCGACCATCGTCTTCATCTTCGATTTCTTATCGTCGATTCAGTTATTCAAAATGGGATAAACTCGGTCTTTCTGAGCAACTGGCGTATATAAATAACTAGTGTTACACAAACACAACATACGCCTCATTCCAGTTCATTAGTCACTAACCGCCAATCAGTAAGAGAACTATTTCCCAAATATTAACCCCGAAGGTCGAAACCAACATCAGATCCAAACCCAGGAAACCATTCGACTTAGCTAACCTTCAGTTAATTTCTAAATTTCACATTCCGTATCGTTTATAATATTTTATAATGATTTATCGCTATTTTTATTTATTTTAAAATAGCCAATTTATTCAAATGACGCTTCGGGCCATAACGCGGCCGTGGCGCTGTTTTTCGTCAAATTTGATTTACACATATCTGAAAAACTAACCGTTGGATATTCACAAATTTTATATCATTAGAAAGATCTTTTCAAAACGAATCCAACAGTTCCATTTTTGGGAAAATCCGACGGTCGGATCTCCCGGTACAATCGTTTGAAGTTTCGATTTTAAAATACGAACTACAGCGTCGTTATTCGATTTAATTTATATATATATATATATATATATATATATATATATATATATAATCGATTCCGACGCTGTTTTTCTTCAAATTTGAATTAAACCTTCCAGACAATCCAACTGTTGGATCTTTACAAAGTTGGTGTCGTTGGAAAAATATTTCCAAAGCGAACCCAACGGTTTCGGTTTTGGGAAAATCCAATGGTCGGATCTCCCGCACTAATCGTTTGAAATCACGGTTTCAAAATACGAACTGCAGCTTCGTTATTCGATTTATTTTAATTATATATATATATATATATAATCGGTTCTTCGATTTCAAAACCATTTTCTTTTCATACCTTTGATAAAAATGATATTTTTATCCAACTGACTTCTATTTCAACACTTCAATATTTTTAACAATTCATGTGTACGATAAAAATGTGATTTTATTGTAAAACAATTTATTTCAAAACACGACTATTTTATATAATTCATATTGATGATAAAAATATGATTTTTATTATAAAACAATTTATTTCAAAACACGAATACCATTCAACACATGAATGTCTATTCAAATAATGAATTTCTATTCAACACATGAAGGTTTTCACTAGTTTGTATATATATATAGTAAAAATGCGATTTTTATTGTAAAACAATTCATTTCAAAGCACGATTATTTTATATAATTCATATTGATGATAAAAATATGATTTTTATTATAAAACAATTTATTTCAAAACACGAATACCATTCAACACATGAATTTCTATTCAACGAATGAATTTCAATTCAACGAATGAATTTCTATTCAACACATGAAGGTTTTCTATTCAATACACGAATATAGTTTCAACACATGAAAATAATTCTAACACATGAATATTATTCAAAATTTCGACAGCATAACGGCAGGGTAGTTAAAACCGGGGTCGTCCCTAGTTTGACTCCTCGCTCTACCTTAAAGCCTCGCAGCTTTTGACAATGGGGATTTCATGCATCTAGTTCGCACGCATGCGGCATGTATATTTTTTTTCATTTCCACAAACTAATCCTATGTGGTTTCAACCAAATAATTCTCAACCACAAACGGGTATTTTTCAATCACAATCAATCAATTTCAACCACAAACAATTCTAATCAACCATTCGTAATCAACCAATTTTCACACCAATCACAACCAATAAATATCGTCCATGGTTTGTGGATGAGGTGCGTGTATATATATATATATAAGTATTTTTCACTTTCATTCAACACAGATATAATTTTTACAACGCATATATAACTAATACATCGACCGTACAACTTATACAATGCTTATACATGAGGTGTACAATGCTTATATAACTCATACATCGACTATATAATTTATACATCGTCGTTTTCCATATCGTTTATAATTTAGAAATCTCACATTGGGTTCCACTCCACCAAAAATAGCAAAAGGCTCAGAAAAATACGCGGTCTCTTCTAGAATGTAGAAGACGTCCACATGAGTCCACTATCTCTTGTTTCACTGAATTTCGTCAACAAACAAAAAAGATATGACTTTTATAGTGAAATCAAAAACCGTAGTGCTTTAAACTGCTATAATATAGTTTCAGTCGTTACCTCACTGATGTGTTCAAAACTAGGTTTTGAATTTTCGCACAAACGGTTGCACGATGTTGGAATCGGGTTTGACCACGGCCTAGAGCCTGGAAAGGCGCGCCTAACGATGGTGGAGGCGGCGAACTCGATGGCGGGGCTGAGGCGAATTCTGGCGAGGTACAGCGCCACTTCAAGACCTCGATTCTCGACGGATACAACTCGATGGAGGGCGCCACCTATATGGATTTGAAGCTGGAAGAGAGCTCTTCAAAATCCCCAACAGGAGCAGGGTCTAATTCGTAGTGTATCGGCCGGAAAAGAGGAGAGAAGGAAAGAAGGGGGGTCGCCGTTAATCGTGAGGAGGTCGGGGAGAGAAAGTGAGTTGGCCCAATGAGATTTTTTCTTTAATTTATATATTTTTAAATTTCGAAAATACCCCCTTTCACACACGAACCCCAATCCAAACTCTACGACTGTCGTCCCTAGCGTTTTACCCCCATCCCGAACACAATGGGATATGTTTCGTAGGCCCACTCGACTGTTTCAGTTAGTTTTCATTCAAATTAAAATATAAAACATTCAATATTTGATTTGAACGTACATTTCAATTTGTCGGGGCCACATACTGATTCTAAAAATTCCCGAAAAATAAGTCTAGCTATGATTTGACGATCAGGTCCCAACAAAACTAGTTTCGTCGAATTCTGAGACCGTTTGAAAAATGGCTTATTTCTGGTCGATCCAATTTAACTATAATTGACCGAAACATGTTTTCCATTGCCACGCTCACATACTAGCTTCAAAAATTATGAAATTTGAAACCTAACAATAATTTGACATCCCGAATCCAACAACAGTGGTTTCGTCGAATTCCAAGGTCATTTGCAAAATGGCCGTTTTCACGGGCTATATATTCTATAGCGACCTTTCTGAAATTTCATTTGGCCATAACTTTTGCTTTCCACTATGAAACTTCGATTTTTCGGATTCGTTAGAAAGGTATTCACTAACAGATTCAAATATTTTTGGTTTCACTCAAATCCGTTTTGTTTTGCACCCGGTACAGTCAGTCAAAGTTTGAATTCAAATTTTGAAACTACCACGCCATTTCAGGCCTTATTTATAATTAGAATTAATTATATTCATTTTCAAATGTCGATTCAAACTTACTTTTTGTTGTTATTATTTAAAATGTTTATTTTAAATATTTAAAATCCACTAAAATAGCCAATTTAAAAATTTTAAATTGGTTTAGATTTTCCGGGTCGTTATAGAATATAAACAATAAAAAGCAACGAAGTAAAAATAAAAAAAGTCAAAAATTATAATTATAAGTAAGTTATTTTGTGTTTAGAGATCTCACTTAGAAAAGAAGGAAATATTTTGATACTTTAAGGGTAGCAAAAAAAATTGTTGTCCAGCATACTAGACATATTGGAATTGCTTTTAGATATTGCATGCATCTTTTTTCTGATGATGCTCAAACAAACAAAAGAGTCTATTGTTTTAAGTATTGGATCTAATAGCCTAAATCAAAGAACATAGATATAGAATGGTGTATCTGGACAACGGTCCAACTAAGTCAAGTTCTCAGTATAAAAAAACTGTGAAATGCATTGATAAAACTTGATGGAACACTAGCTAAAGTAATATGCAAACCATAGAAGGAAAAAGCATGCATGCAGAATCAGAAAACATTGTAAATAAGGTTGCATCTCAATGGGCCTGGGCTTTAATTGCTATACAAAATAAAAAAAATCAAATAGCGCTATTCTGCGCTATGCGCTATATTGCGCTTCGATAAAATAGCGCGCTATTTATGCGCTATAAGGAACCCCTGCATTATTTAGATTCCATAGCGCAGAGCTTGCGCTATGCGCTATTTTGCACTATAACGCGCGCTTTGATAATATAGTTTGTATTTACAAATAATTATGATTATGATAACTTGTATCTATCAATCGAGGTTTGGATTGTGAATACCAAAATTTATTAAACACGATAAACAGGTGACTGATATCACTAATTTTATGACATGACAGTCTTATCTTGATGAAGAACCTTGAAGTAATGAATTAATATTTTGATGAAGGACCTTGAACTAATGACTTTAGGTCTTAGTTTTTGGATTTTTCATTAACTATAATTATTAGCTATCTCCTCTGGGAACTCACCTTAAATATTTGATTCCTTGTTACTATGAATAAGACAATGGTATAAATTTTGATAAGTGGCAATTAGGTTGAATGACTTCTTATTGCAGGATGATAAGTTTTAAGGACAACACTTCTAAATAATAAATTTTAAGGACAACTCTTCTAAATAATAAATTTTAAGGACAATTTTACGTGGAAAAGGTAATTCCATTTAACTTTTTAAGTTATATAGAAAAATGATAAATTCATTTATCTTTATTCCTATATAACCAAAAATGATAAATTCGTTTTTTTTAACTGTCTTTAATGCTATTTTTCAGAAGTGTTGTCTTTGAAACTTATTACCATGAACAAATAAGCTCTTTGAGTAAGAATCCCCTTTTGATAAATTACGTACCGTACAGGGATTATTGTAGAAGAAATTCCCTATGTGGACATGTTTCTCTAAGTTTTCATCAACAAGAAGTGATTAAAAAAGTAATTACTTAATTAGAATAACAACGTAACATATTCTGAAAGTTCAAAATAAGGAGTTTACAAGAGATTTAAGATATTTTAAATGAATCACACATAGTATTTGGTTTGTGACAACGAAATTTACCTTTAGTGCTCTGAATTTTGTTGTGTATGCACTTGCACAAACTTATAGACATGCACAAAAGCATGACTATGTTGAAATGTCTATAACGTTGGGTTAACTCCTATGGTTTTTGTTCAGTTAGTTCAGGTCTATTTATTTGAACTTTGTTTTAATTATTCTTAAATTTTAGATTAATTTGATTTATGACGTGCTGAAGGTTCAATCGCATTTTATCATATATTATTACCAAAGTTTCATAAGACAACAAGAGAACCTTTTTCTTTACAACAAACGTGGCAACTATAAATGGTCCTGCAATTATATACCCACCAGCCCCATAGAGTGGCCCAATTGTCACTGATTTGCTCAACGACTAAGCAATTAGTGGGTGATAATATCAAGAGTTCGAGGCTTGGAAATGGTTGTGGAAATGAGACAGCCTATCCGTATATATGTAGTTTGTGTTGTAAGTTTGATAAATGCTCATTGGAGTCAGATATTGTCCTTCTAAATGGCATATAAATATACGTTAATATTTAATTGTAAGTTTTTTTCTGGTCTTTCAGTATGAGCGCATAATTAAAACCACGATACCATAATCAACACATAAGAAAAGGGGAAAAAGGCTTAGAGCACCATCAACTATAGGTGATTATAAAAGCTAAAAGTTAACCAACATATTATCAATGCTAGACAAGCAACTAGCTTGGATTTTGAGGTCAGTTTTCATTTTTGTTGCTTGGTTATAGTAGTATTAAATTTACCTATGCTTCTTTGAGTTTTATACTGTATATATAGACATAAACTCACATGCATGACAAAACATGGTTATGCTAAAATATCTGTCTTTCTTGCTCAACATCATTAAGGTGTTCTATGTTATTGTATATTCGTTGTTTTCTCTATTCTCATCAAAGTGTACATTTTTACCCTTTTTTCCTGTTGAAGACTTTGGCCATTTTAATATATGTCATTTTTAGGACCTATATTTATGGAATAGAGAAAAAAATTTGAAAAACTCACAATTGTGTAATGTCTCCCAAGTTATGTTGATAATGCTATTCTAAATGTTATCTAAATATTTGTTGACATGTTGAATTGCAACTATATTTATTAGTTTGGTATAATTATATTGTATTATACATAACTTAAAATCATGGTAATCGCACTAGAGATGATCAATGCTTTTACTATATATTTTTGCATTGTGTTGCAAGTATTAGGATTTGGTGCGATTTTGACAACCTAATTATTGTTGTATGCTTAGATGTATGTATTTAGTCATGGTAAATATAATGGAGAATATTAAAGCATACCCATATTAATAATGTGCAATCTGTTATTTAGACGAAATGGACAAAGTGCTTAGCTAGCAATGTTTTTTGAAGAAAGAAAACATAGTCTTAGGTAATACTTAAAATTGCTTTTCACGCAAGTTTTAATTGAATTGTTGGAATGATTTATTAGAGGGAACAACGAAGATGACATAATTTTAAATAATTTTCCTTTGTGAAAATGTAGTGCATATTATTTAATGCTACTAATTACTAATATTTCATTTTTGGTAATGGTGTTTTTTATTGTTTAAATATAAAATACAACTACTATAAAGGTTAGACAAAGTTGTTCAAAGACATGAAGAAAGTGTTGTTGAGATGTGGTTGGACACTTAAGTGCATTTGGTTTTACCCAATGGTTGTTAGATGGTTACCGGACTGAGTAATTGTAATCAACTTTCGTTAGGTATAAGCAATAAGATGGGTAGAAATAAATAATAATGAAACGTCGAATAGTGTAAATGGAGTTGTAGTTGGGGTAATACTTGCAACACACACAAATACTATGTGTGTGCATATTATTTAATGCAACTAATTACTAATATTTCATTTTTGGTAATGGTGTTTTTTATTGTTAATAACGATGTTTCTTATACACACACACAATATATATATATATATATATATATATATATATATATATGCACACGCACACATAAATTCTTATTCAAGATTCATAAATTAGGAAGGTTTTCTTCACTTTTCGCGATTAACTTCATCATTGAAAGTGAAATATTTAAAGTATTTTTACCTCATTATCCATTGATAGTTTAGGACATGAAATCTCCCGAAACAAAATATAATGTAAGACATGACAATGAAGTCATAATAAAAATTCACGAGATGAAACCAAAAGATTTTTTCATTTTTTTCAAAGTAATGTTCGAGAACTTTCAATAATTCAAATGGACATCACTTTGTCTATGTACATGTGTGGGCATCCAATGATCGATAATCGTCAAGTTATATGAAAAATTAATTTTGCAATTTTAACCTGTAAACCCAAAGTTATTATCCCAAATTCATAAGACTTCTTTGGGCCAGCGGTATTGATTTTGAAAATAAAAAATCAACAAAATATAATTGACTCTAGAATTTTTGGTGAAACGTTATTTCACCATTTAATGACGTTGATAAAATTTGAATTGTATTATAAGATTTTATGATATTCCTTACATTATAAAAATGTTATATAGCAATGAAAAATTGTTAAAGAATTTAAAGGATTCTAGTACTACAATATTTGATGCATTCGAATCTGAAAATTTTTATGATGCGAGGTAAATTGAAGAAAAGATTTACAACCTTCACCATTGTGATCTTTAAAAAAATGAAAGCGTATTTTAGCTTAATCAAAGTGGGCAATGAACATAATTCTGGTTCAGATAGTCATCTCAATATGCAACTATTCCTAGAGTTCAAGAAAAAGCATGCTTTTGGGAAATAACTACCTTTTAACGATAGTATGTATAAACTAAATTCTTTTAGAAATTATATTAAAAACATATTAAGATAATAGTTTCTGGAAAAAAAACTTCAGAAATTGTTATCTTTAAGATCTATAATATAATCCCTAAAAGAATCTAGTTTATATAGACTATCATTAAAAGGTAGCAGTTTCTAAAAAACATGTTTTCTCTTAAACTCTAGGAACAGTTGCATAGTAAGATGACTATCTAAACCAGAAGTGTGTTCACTAACACTTTGCTCAAGCCAAAACATTCATTCATTTTCTAAAGGTCACAATGGTAAAAATTGTAAAGTTTATCTCCAACTTATTTCACATCATAAATTTTTCCACATTCAAATGCACTAAGTATTTTAATACTAAAATCCTTCAAATTTGTTAAGAATTTTCCAGTACTATATAATATTTTTATAATGTAAACAATATCATAAAAACTTAAAAATACAATCCAAATTAGATCAACATCATCAAATAACGCAATCATGCCCCACATAAATTCACCAAAACTCTAGAGTCAACTCCATCTATTTTATTTTTAAAAAATCAATACCTTTAGCCTCAAGAAGTGTTACAAATTCGAGATTATAATTTTTGTTTGTAGGTGGAAATCACAAAAATTAAACTCTCATATAACGATTATTGAACCTTAGAAGCTCACACATGTACATAGGCAAATCAATGTCCGTTTGAATAATTAAAAGTTTTCGAACTTTACTTCAAACACATAAAAAAATTCTTTTGTTTCATCTTGTGAAATTTTTGTACAACTCGATTCTCATATCTTACATTGTATTTATTTCAGATAATTCCGTGTCCAAAGCTATCAACGAATATCGAGGTAAAAACCATTTGATGGTTTCACTTTCAATGATAAAGTTATTAACAAAAACCTTCCTAACTTTCTACATGTTGAGTCATTTGCAATATTTGCTGATGAATCTTGAATAAAGACTAATGTAAATATATATAATAAAAACATCGGTATTAACAACAACAACAAAGAATGCTCAGGATTTAAAGATGTATAATATATTCATTGTTTGGCAGTGTGCTAGATAAGTCTTAACGGAAGTTATAATAACCGCACCAGTAACTCCAACGATTGCTTTTGCATCTACTACTAACTTGAATGGTTGATTCAACAGGTATCGATTTTTGTTTTGTTGAACTGCGCACAGATATTAAGTAGCTATTCTTTTATTTAATGTAGCAACCTCTTCATACAGACTCGTAAACACACAGACACGAAGCTGCAGCGGTCTGAGGTCCAGTTCCAACATTTGTCCCGTTTACTCCAGCGTTCAAACCCAAAATCGTTTCCTATGTCCAAATATATCTCAATGTTAGATAGGATGACACAAAAGGTCCGTAACCGCAAGCGGAGGTGGTGATGGAAATCTTTCCCCTGTTGAATGCAACAACCAGCGCGGAAACTCTTTTCAACAAGATACGGTCACCATATGAGAGTTTATTAGGATAGCTACTGATTCGAGTCAAGAATGGAATTGACTCAAAAAACTCTAATGGACAAGATAGATGCGATGCTCAACCTATAGTCTAGAAAATTTGACGACAACATGAGAGAAGACTCCCCTGTTATGGAGCACGGGAACTCCTCTATCTCTAGGCAAAAAAAGGAGAAACTAAAGACGGGAACAGAGAAGAGAAGTTGTGCTTCCCACTAGAAATCAGTCTGGAACTAAACCAAATTTAAGAGCTTGCAAAGTATAGAGTCATGGAATCTTGGCACTTGAATATTTCATAGGAATCATTACTTCCAACAAACAAAATTCTTCTTCAAACTTCAAGTAGCAAGTACTTTCCCAAGCGAGGGTTTTGGATTTAACTTCTAAACCATCTAAATTCAATGTTGATAGTTAGATCACCATCTGAATTTTGGAGCTCTCAATGAAAGCACCAAATGGTAACTTCAAAAATAAATTAACACCTAAATTAAAAATGTAGGACCAAGGTATAGCAATGATGTCATATAATAGTAAGAAAAGCAAGTCGAACGCAAGGATTTTATAGTGGTTTGGTTGTTAACTAAGACTACGTCCACTTTTTTCTTGAGCTCTTCCCTTAGTCTTTATGGATATCCTTGCCAAGCTTTAGGTCGTTATGCCTCTGTTTCGACACTCTATCTTCTCTAGATTTCTTCTTATGTAAAAACATGGCTTACACCCGCCTTAATGACCTACAAAAATAAAAGCCGCAAACCTTGTAGGAAAATTATAAAATACCACCTATCTTACATAGTAGAAGATTGAAATAGATTCGCTTCCACAGTGTTGTTGGGATTATCAAAACTAATGAATATGCCTGAGCATTCGGTATTTTACTTACTCTTCCTAGTACACAATCATATCTAGCTTGGATCACAAGCATAAGTTCGTTGGAAGTAACTTTTATCAAAAAAAATTTCGAAAGTTTAAATTTTGGTATAAATTGACATAGTCTTAAGGTTTAACAAATCGAGCGTTCGACTTTTTCCCATCGCGGATCAACTTACGGTTTGATTATGATAAATGCAGGTTCCATGGCATAATAAATTTATCACGTGCACATGTGAAGGCCACTTTTGGTTGATGGCGAGCTTCTTGGTAATATACTCATTTATTTTTGTAACAAACTACAAGGATGAGAGAAAATTTTATCCTTTGAAGAAGAAAAGTGGGACATTAAGCTAGTTTCAACTTCAAATTGGGGAATAAAGGTTTCTTTTTTGACCTGGTTTTTATAGCAAAAGGTTGAGGGAGTTTCATAACATTCATTAACGCAAACTATCTCGAAAGTAGAGAATTAGAGAAATAAAGAATTTCCTACAAGGTATAGAAACCATGCATATCATATTTTAGCATCTTTTGACTAGTTTTAACTTAAAATGTCTTATTATTATATAGTAATTGTTTTGACATTGAAAATGGCTCTTTACTTCATATACCTTTTTTCAATTTCAAATTATTTACTTTGATTAATGAATGTCCCAAGGAAGATCGTGAGACACGTTTCAAGTTAAAACAATAGATGATTGCAGTGTCTTTGACAATGCTAAAACATCAAATTATTCGAGTGTGTGATACAATAATCCAATTATTAGTCATATCAACTACAATTGTATTTTACAAAATATTTATGAGCTCAATTACGGGTTTCCTGATGAAAGTGACAATCAAGCTAGCAAAGTGGTCTTATTTTAGAGCAACTCCAGTGTGTTACGGGCTTAATATTCAGGACAATGAATAATAAGCCCTAAATCGGACTACTTTGGTCAGTTATCTAGCACTTATTTTATAGGCGTCAACCCTCCATTACCCCCTTCCCACCATTTTTCTTCCTTTTTAATTTTGTATGCAAGCAGACACGTGTGGAGAGGGCTTCTTAATTTTGTATGGGAGCAGACACGTGTGGAGAGGGGGATCCTGGTGCCTATTTTATAGGCACCAGATCCTGGCGCCTATAAAATAGGCGCCAGGATCTGATTCAGGATCCTGAATCTTAGCCTTAGTATTCAGGCTTAATGCCACGATTGGAGAGGAACCCCTAAATATTGGACCTGTAATTGCAACCACTGGAGTTGCTCTTAGTGTGACTGGATAAACAAATATGGGAACAAAATTGATAAATATGACCTTAATATAATGAACTTAATTTTATGGCGCAAAATAATTATAGGTTTATATTGGCATCATAAGCTCTTCAAGTATTCCATGTTGTTGATCCTAGACAACAAGATTAGGTTTTTTGGTTAAAACAAAAAAGAGATATTTCTATGATTTAGTAGTGGATTATGATGAATTAATGTCGGTGATTACTAAGGAACTCCAAAATAGATGACCCTAATCTCGACACTGAAGAACTATACATAAGAACTAATAGTGATGGTTTTTATGTTAATAACCACCCAAGTCTAATCTACATCTACATATTAACAATGAAATATAGTAGTGTAATCATATTTATATAGACATTTTGTTTACATCTTTGTCGATGTTATATTTTCTTTATATTTGACATGCTCAATTTGATGTATGCTAAATCATTGTATGTATCATATGCTAAATCATTTTATTATCACTTGCTGCAGTTTCGTTAAAACTTTCTTCCCATTTATCAACTATTACATTATTTACTTCGCATTTTGTTTAACTATTATTTAGATGAGCAGTTCTGAATTTTCCCGTTCAGGCGAAAAGAATGTTGAAGTATGTGATACTATTGTAGAGAATATTTTGGATCTGGAGGATATTTTGGATCTGGAGGATATTTTGGATCTGAAGGATATTTTGGATCTGGAGAATATTTTGGATTTGGAGGATATTTTGGATCTGGAGAATATTTCGGATCTAGAGGAAATTTTGGGAATTTCCATATACTTCTCTATGCCTATATAAGCTATATCAAATCCAAAAGGAGAGATGACAAATCAAGAGATTAGATCAAGATTTATTCTAATTAGGGTTTTGGCAATCCTAATCTTCTTCAATTCTTTTCTCCACAAAATCAAATTTTTCTGGTAAATTTGATCATTTTAATCAATCGCTTGTACTCTTCTATTGATATTAATAAAGGTTTCTCTCTCAAAGTGGACGTACACTGACAAGACGTCGGTGGAACCACTATAAATCCCTGTGTGATTTAGTTTCTCGTTATTGCTCTATTATTTCCATTATTTGGTGATTGTGATTGGCTTGGATAAGATTGAGATTGTTCGATTGGTTGTTTTTGCACTATTACCACGATCTCGTTTTCCGCGGCGTTGGGGATTTTTGATTTGAGCGGTCTTGAATCAAAATTCCTCCACAACATTTGGTATCAGAGCATTGGTGTTGGTAGATAGTTGTAGAAATGCCGGAATCAGGTTCAAATAATTCATCAACAGTTGGTCCAAGTGGTGTAGCTCCTTATGTACGTGGGTCGTATGCAGCTGCTGGTTCACAATTGGTTATCGACAAGTGGAATGGCGATAATGATTTCGAAAAGTTGTAGTGGAAGATGAAAGCGGTTCTTAGGCGGAATCGGGTACATCACGTAGTGTTTGATACACATTTATTGCCAGAGGACATCTCAGATGTGGAGAGAGAAGAAATGGAAGAGTGGGCATTCACTACACTTCAACTTGCCATGGGAGAGAATGTTATTTCCGAAATTAGTGGTGAGACGACTGCTAAAGGTATTTGGAACAAGTTGGAGGAGTTGTATATGAAGAAATCACTCACAAATCGACTGATCTTGTTGCGGACTTTCTTTACCTACAAGATGAAGGAAGGAACTTCACTAAAGGCGCACTTAAATGTGTTTGATGATTTGCTAATGAAGATGAAGGCGGTAGATTTGAAGATTGAGGAGGAGCAGAAGGCGATGATATTGCTATGTTCGTTGCCTGAGCGCTATACTGGGTTCTCAAACAGTTTGATCTATGGCCGGGATACATTGACTCTAAATGATGTCAAGACGGGTCTTCTTAGTGAGGAATTGCGAGATCAGATGAAGGAGCTGAGTGATGGTAGTAGTGGTGCTGGTAATGGTCAAGGTTTATTTGCAGAGAAAGAAAAGTCAGAGAAGAAGGGAAACCGGGTGCGTTCTAAGTCTAAGAAGCCCGGTGGAAGAGGAAAGTCAAAGGAAAGAAATGGAAAGTGCTTTATATGTAAGAAACCTGGTCATTGGAAGAATGATTGTCCAGAGAAGGGGAAGAAGGAAGTAGCATCTTCATCAGTTGCGGTGGAGAGAGATGTTGGTGAGGGAGACGTAGATGTTTTGTCGGCAGTAGCATCAGATGTTTCGGGCAGCGATTGGGTGCTTGATTCGGGGGCTTCATATCACATGACGCCTAATAGGAATTGTTTTTCTTCTTATGTTGAACGGGAAGGAAAATTAATTGTTATGGGAAATGGTGCAGTTTGCAAGTCGAAGGGCATTGGATCCATGCAAATTCGAATGTTTGACGGAGTGGTTCGTACTCTCACTAATGTGCGCTATGTTCCGGGACTACGGAAGTCACTTATCTCTTTGGGACAGTTGGATTCTTTAGGTTGCAAGATCACGATTGAGAGTGATAGCTTGAGGGTTTCGAAGGGTATGCTTGTGGTTATGAGGGGTGCTAGAACTCATGGTATTTATTTACTTCAAGGAGTGACCGTGCAAGGCGAAACTTGTGTCAGTGTTGATAGTTCTCATGGCTTAGATGCTACACGGCTGTGGCATTTGAGATTGGGTCATGTCTCGGAGAAGAGTTTAGATGTTCTTCGTCGAAGGGAGATGATTGATGGTGAGAGTTTCAGCAAGTTGGAGTTTTGCGAGGAATGTGTCATGGGGAAGCAAACTAGAGTATCATTCGGTGAAGGAAAACATGATTCAAGAGGGATTCTTGAGTATGTGCACACGGATGTTTGGGGACCAGCACCTGTAGCTTCTTTGGGAGGAGCAAGATATTATATTTCTTTCATTGATGATTTTTCTCGGAAGGTTTGGGTGTATGTAATGAAGGCCAATTCGGAGGCATTTGCAAGATTCAAAGAATGGAAGGCTCTTGTTGAGAATCAGAGTGGAAATCTTTGAAGGTTCTTAGGTCCGATAATGGCGGCGAGTATGTTTTCGGAGAGTTTCTGAATTTTTGCAAGCATCATGGTATTCGGAGGCATTTTACTACACCGGGAGATCCGCAATCTAATGGAGTGGCAGAGAGAATGAACCGAACTCTACTAGAGAAAGCCCGATGCTTGAGATTGACATCGGGTTTGTCTAAGGGATTGTGGGCCGAAGCTTTGTCAACCGCGGTGCATATTATTAATCGAATTCCGTGCTCGGCTATTGATAACAAAATTCCGGAGGAAGTGTGGAAAGGGAAGAGCACTGACTTGAGTTATCTTCGTGTATTTGGCAGTCCTGTTTATGTGCATGATCCGGGGAATGATAAGCTCTCGCCTAGAGCTTTCAAAGGGATTTTTCTCGGATATATGGATGGCGTCAAAGGCTATCAGATTTGGAATCCGGAAACGAAGAAGGCTATGGTTCCTCGTCATGTTACTTTTGATGAGTCGGCTATGTTCAAGGAGAACGAAGGCTCATCGGATGTTCCGGATTTGGTTCATGGTGAATCAAAGGAGAAGGAAGTTATTCCCACTTTCAGACCTAGAGAGAGTAAATTTGTTGGAGGTGCTTGCGAGGTGAATGCGGTTGATGTTACATCACATAGTCCATAGGATTCCTCTAGTAGTGTTGGTGATGTGCACGAGCCTAGAAAAGATTCAGTTCAAGGTGGAGCTGAAGGAAGACCGGGTGATGGTATTGCTACTCAGGTTGGTCGGCGTGCTATAAGGCCACCTGAAAGATATGGTGATTGGAATTATCTTAGCTTTTGTGAGAATTTGGACTATGCTCTTCATGTAGTCCAAAATGAGCCGATGGACCTTGATGACGTCATGGGTTCGAGTGATAGCTCGAAGTGGATTTGCGCCATGGAGGAAGAGATGTAATCGTTGATGAAGAACCAGACTTGGGAGTTGGTTCCACTTGCTCAAGGAAACCGTGCTATTGGGTGCAAATGGATATATAAGTTGAAGGACGATGGAAGATACAAAGCTAGGCTAGTGGCTAAGGGGTTTGCACAGAGGAAAGGAAAGGAGTATGATGAGATCTTCGCACCGGTTGTGAGGCATACTTCTATCCGGATACTACTTGCATTAGTTGCTATTTACGACTTGGAGTTGGAGCAACTAGATGTGAAAACCGCCTTCTTGCATGGAGACTTGGATGAAGACATCTACATGGAGCAACCGGAAGGGTTTGTTGTAGAAGGTAAGTCAGAACTAGTTTGCAAGTTGAAGAAATCACTATATGGTTTGAAGCAATCACCTAGGCAATGGTACAAGAGATTTGATCATTTCATGCTTGAAAGTGGCTTCCATCGAAGCATCAAGGATGCTAGCGTTTACTTCAAGAGGTTAGGAAATGATTGTTGGGTGTATTTACTCTTGTATGTGGACGAAATGCTCATTACTTCTAAGGACAAGGCAGAAATCAACAAGTTGAAAGAGAAATTAAAGGCGGAGTTCGAGATGAAAGACCTTGGAGAAGCAAAGAAGATCTTGGGCATGGAGATTGTAAGGGACCGAAAGCGTTTTGAGTTGAGATTGACTCAAAAGGAGTACATTAAGAAGGTGCTTTGCCGGTTTAACATGGAGAATGCAAAGGCGTTAAATACACCTTTACCTTTACATATGAAGCTTTCGGATAAGGGATCACCTATCGGAGAGAAAGACAAGGCTTATATGGCAAAGGTGCCATATGCAAGTGCAGTTGGTAGCTTAATGTATGTCATGGTGTGTACAAGGCTCGATATTGCAAATGCCGTCGGGGTGGTTAGTCGGTATATAGCTAATCCGGGGAAACCGCATTGGGAAGCCGTGAAGGCTATATTGAGATACTTGAAAGGCACAGCATCTCATGGTCTTGTTTTTGGTGGTAGTGATGGATTGAGTTGCAAGTTAGTTGGTTATTGTGACCCGGACTACGCCGGTGATAGGGATCGGAGGAAATCAACTTCCTGATATGTCTTCACACTTGGTGGTACGGCCATTAGTTGGAGATCGAGATTGCAGGCCGTAGTTGCTTTATCCACTACGGAGGCGGAGTTGATAGCCGCTGTGGAAGCGGCAAAGGAGGCACTCTATTTGAAGCGACTATTGTGTGACTTGGGTTTCGAACATGAAAGTATTGATGTTCGATGTGATAGCCAAAGTGTTATACATTTGGCGGAGAATTTGGCGTTTAGCTCACGAACGAAGCATATTGAAGTGAGAGAGTCATTTCTAGTAGCCATGGATGAAGACAAGCAAGTATGCCTTCGGAAAGTGCACACAAAGGATAACGCGGCGTACATGTTCACTAAGACATTGCCGGTTGGGAAGTTCGAGCATTGCTCGAACTTAATTCGCTTGGAGAGATGCTAGGTGCCACGAGGTGGCACAGTTGAGAGAGAAACTTGGGTGTAGAAGAGTATCGGTGAGAGGTTTTTGTTCTATCTTCATGGTAAGTACTCGTTTTCACTCCCGAGTACATTGTCTTTCGGTGGGACTGGTTTAGGAGTTGGATGTTTCAACACTTTATTGACGGGTGGGGGCTATGCCTGAACTCGTTAGTGAAGTGCAATGGGCGGTGGCTATGCCGGAGTTCATTGGGGAAACATTCAAGCTTTCTTAATTGAAGATAGAAGGAAATGCTTGGGTGCATTGAAGGTTGTGATGTAGATGGATATAGTATCGAGGTGGAGTGTTGAAGTATGCGATACTATTGTAGAGAATATTTTGGATCTGGAGGATATTTTGGATTTGGAGAATATTTTGGATCTGAAGGATATTTTGGATCTGGAGAATATTTCGGATCTAGAGGAAATTTTGGGAATTTCCATATACTTCTCTATGCCTATATAAGCTACATCAAATCCAAAAGGAGAGATGACAAATCAAGATATTAGATCAAGATTTATTCTAATTAGGGTTCTGGCAATCCTAATCTTCTTCAATTCTTTTCTCCACAAAATCAAATTTTTCTAGTAAATTTGATCATTTTAATCAATCTCTTGTACTCTTCTATTGATATTAATAAAGGTTTCTCTCTCAAAGTGGACGTACACTGACAAGACGTCGGTGGAACCACTATAAATCTCTATGTGATTTAGTTTCTCGTTATTGCTCTATTATTTCCATTATTTGGTGATTGTGATTGGCTTGGATAAGATTGAGATTGTTCGATTGGTTGATTTTGCACTATTACCACGATCTCGTTTTCCGCGGCATTGGGGATTTTTGATTTGAGCGGTCTTGAATCAAAATTCCTCCATAACAAAGAATAGCCCTGATATTGAAATATATGAAGATGGCGACTCTCCAAATATTAACATTATAGAATAACTTCTTCTGATTTTTTTTTTTAAATTATTATTTCTGTTTTCATAAATAAAAAGTTTAGAGAAGTTAAAAATAAGGTCCGTTTGGCACAGGTCCTTATTAAGTTTTAAAATTAGGCTCATATCCGGTCATAAACTTTTTATAAATTTAGTCCCTATTTTTTGAAAATTCAGTAAAAAAAATATAAAAAATTAGTAAATTCATATTTAATTAAAATAGGTAAACGCAAAAAAATTCAGCTCAAAAAAACATCAAAAACCACGTGAAAACCAAAAAAACAGAAAACCAACGAAAACAGCAGTTAAATGCAAACTAGTATGCACATATTTGGATTTTCATGCATACATTTGTGCAAGAATTTCACTTATGCATCTGTGTTGAAAATACATGCATACATCTGTGCAAATATAGCATAATTCTTGCATGAAAATATGCAATAATTCACACATTTGCAAATCAGTTCGAATTTTTTTGCATTCACGTGTGCAGATAAAACATAGAAGTAGCACGCATGCCTGCAACAATCCACAGGCAAAAATTCAGTTAACTTTTCTTCATGAAATACTTGCATACAAGTGTGCAAATATTTTAGAATAATTGCGCACATGTATGCATGTTTCCGCCCAGATTTTTCAACACAAATAGCGTATGCAATAGTTGCATACATGTGTGCAACTATTGGTAAAGTTGCACACATGTATGCACCTTTTTTTTGCGTGGACTTCTGTGGACGTTTCCAGAATTTTTATATATATACACACACACACCTGATAGCGCAATTTTTTTTGCACAAAAATGTAAAAGGCGGGAAGTATGAAAAACAGGGACCGGAAATGCATTGCAACTTAGGGAAGGACGTGAGTTATATTTAAAACTAAAACAGGGGGTGGAGCCTTATTTCCACTTAAAAATATTTATTTTATTCCTTTTGATTGTAAAATTATGTCATTATTAGTAGCCCACCTGTAAAAACCACATTAAATACTATGCACTTAGCGATTCACTATAAAAAGAATCCCATGTCTTTAAATATCATTGTGTTTGCTAAGGTCAAAAAGTAGAAAAGGACGGGGTTACAACAAACCTACAAGGGGTAAATCGGGTAAGGAAAATTTTGAATGAACAAAGGAAGGACCATGTATTGCTCTGGAAGATGCTAAATTAGCAAGGTACCTAGGTAGTTTGAATAGTTCAATATTATTGAAATTAAATATCACCATGTATGAATGCGGATTTTATTGTTTAGGACAAACTTCATAACTTCTTCAAGCTCAAGAACAACCCATCAAAAATATATTCTTAAGGACAATACACAGTGTAAAACTGATACCATATACACCGTAAAACTGATACTTAAAAACTGATAGCTAAATTTTGATATCATACATACTGTAAAACTGATACTTAACAACTGGTAGTCAAATTCTGATATCATGCACACTGTAAAACTGATACCTAAAATATGATGTTTTGTCATTTAGAATAAAATTTCAACATGTCGTCCTTACGGCTGAAAAACCCGTAACTTTGCTTTGACACTATTTTCTTATGTGTGAATGTCTGTATTGATATACCTTCATACGTAGCTGGAGGAGCTTTATCCGGTCCTGATATATATACCTGCTGTTAGAGGGTATGTTTCAGGTACATAGCCAGAGGACCATTCATCCCAGAATAATGCACGTGAAATTGTTGAAGCCACTAAGATTATGTATACACTATGAATTTTCTAACTCTCCAACTTGTAACCCCTTTCTACTCCATGAATTAATACCGTAACGGAATTCACACTCCAAAACGTTGTTTCTTTAGATGGTGCAATGTTTTCTTTTCTCATTGCATCAGTACACCGGCTTCCAGTAACAACAAAGCTATTCCATTTTTAATTTGAAATAGTAAAGCTGAGTCTACACCTAAGTTAATTTAACCAAGGCTTGAGGTTTCAACCAAAACACCCAGATTCTATTGTTCCATTTAGAGTTCAGTTCGGACTGAAGCCAAACCAAACCGAAATCCCGATATAGTGTAGAAAAAAAATAAACTTCAAATTATACCAAAAAACTTATAAAAAAAAAAGAACTTATTTGAATTTCAAATATATGAATATTCAAACCCTAAAATTTTAACCTAGAAAACATACAAATTCAACAAATGTATAAATGAAGTAGCAAAAAAAATTGAAATTAAGTGAACAAATAACAATAAACATTTTTTGTAATTTAAATATTTTTGGTTAATCAGTATTGTTCATGTATATCTTATTTTCCAATTAAGTTTATATTATACGTCGTGTTTCAGTAAATTAAACATGAATATATACGATTATATCAAAACTAAATAACGAGATCCGAAACTGAAATTTACGAAATTTCATAAAATTATAAAAGACAAAAACTAAGATCATGAACCTTGAATATAGCTATCTATATAGTACTTTGGTTCTTATTTCTTTAGAGAACTTGTAACTTTACCTGCACCTGTACCATACGTATTACACAACCATGGTAGCACTATCTCTACTTTTGAATTTTCTTGCTTTGTGTGTTATCATTTATCAATAAAATTACCGTCTAACCATTTCCTGCAAGGTGTACTTCAGTTTCCCATGTACCTCATATCCAAATTCCACCATTATTCAAAAAATCACTTACGTTCTTAAAAAAAGAGAGAGTGTGTGTGCGCGCGCACGCGCGTGCATGTGTAATTGCTTCTTTTGGTAAAACTCTAAAAGGCTAGTTGAGGTATTACTGATATGGATCGAAAATAGGGGCCATCAATGCGACTTGATGAGTAACACCTCGCAGCCCTTAAAATGGTGCTACTTCTAGTTACCATAAACGGAACAGGCCCAATCCGGCTGAATCAAGAAAACTGCTAACCATGGCCTAGTCCGATACAAAAAGAAAACATGATCAGCGATGAACCATGGTTATTCGTTGTTCAGTTAAACAACCCAGTTTGTTTTGTAATTTGTCAATTAAAGACAAGAAAGAACTATCAATGCAGGCCTTGAAAAAAGAGTTAGCCCGCTTTAGCAACACAGAGAACACAAGCCGCAAACCAGCTAAATTAGCCACTACCGCTTATTTTATGGTTGAAGATTTACATATTTTCACTTTAATAACCGACGTGGAACTATCAAAACTAGTGTGTGTGCCTGAACATACGATATTTGACCAAACTTACTCTTCCTAACGACATACAAAGTCACATCTAGCTTCGGTAACAAGCTTTCTCTCGCAACTTTCTTGCCTTTCCTTTTGTTCATCAGAAATTAAAATTGCTGTATAAATTGACAAATTCTTGACGGTTCAACTGGTCGGACTTCGAAATCATCGACTTAAAACATCACTTGTGTTCAAATATTCAAATATAGCATCTACGACTATAATAATTGGCCACCAGTGAGTCAACTATAGTGTTTACCGAGTGTAATCGGGAATGCAATAGACCATTATACAGTATTCAAATATTCTAAAGGTGAAATTTTTTGATTTTTATTTGTTTTTTGTCTTTTAACCTTTTACTATTGACGAAGTTATTTTAACTTGACTTAATAACCATACATAAGGATTATTATAACTGGTAAAGATGGTAAACCCTCTTAAGATATTAAAATAGTTAAGAACAAAAAAAAAAAGCTTTTAGTTGCATCCACCCCTTTACAAATTCACACATCAATATTAGTAAGTTTTCAAGTAAATTAGTTCATAATTCTTTCTCACATTATAATTATTTTGTTTTATTGATATATTTATATTGTGAAGGAACTGTCAAAAGAATAGCGAAAAGGAATAAAAGGGGATATTGAATAATTTATAATTAGACTGGAACATTTTATCTAGTTATATTGATAACTCGGGTTTAATAATTTCCTCATAGAAAAGCATAATATTATGCCCTATATGTATAGTTGTTTCATGGACGATTTATTTAGTAAAAATCATAATATTTTACGTTATGTTAAGCTTTGTGTAGTGTTCCGTATCAAATATGGATTAAAAATATCATATTTTTATAAATTTTGTAAATGTGTACTTAAGCAGTAAGTTGCATGAGAAGTTGAAAAGAAAACATAGAAACGTCATTAATGCAAAAGTGGGATGTGCCAAAATAATATTAAGGTTAACAAATATATTATGCTATCATTCTCATATTAATTTCGTTCATTATTAATAGCTTTAGCTAGCCGTGCTAATTTTGATGAAATAAAATGGAAGGAAAATGGGAGTTAAATTAAAATGTGAACACTTTTTTCCTTTAAATGTTTAAGGTTTGCATATCCTTTCATATGTATCAAAGTCATATTAACAAAAATTTAAAATTAGTAATTTTCAGATACTAATGAATTTAGTAAATTGTACAGTTTATATTAACTATACTTGTAAACAATATATTTCTGCAAAAGTTAAGAAAATAAAACTAAAGGTGATTTATAAGCATAGCAAAAGTTCAATTATATAAGTTTTATAACCTCATTAGCATTGATAATTTTATAACCTCATTATAAAAGTTCAATTATATCTATACATGTATTTGTTTTCAATTATAGCTCATTTTTCCTTAAATATCTATGCATATGGTAATTAGCCGCCACCTAATAGCTATACTTATTAATTGCAAAACTATCGACTATAGTAATACAAGAATTAATTATTGACAATACTACTATAGGATAAAGAAATAATGAACCATTGAGAATTAGGCTACATAAAGATGCAAACACACACACATGTGTATATATATATATATATATATATATATATATATATATATATATATATATATATATATATATAATACATTTGACATAGGCTTCAAATAATTGCTTACTAATATTACTAAAGTTTTGATGTGAAAAATGTAATTACACAGTTAAACATGCTAAATATGTTAAGGTATTCATTACACATATAGTAGTAAGTTAAAAGAATTAATGGCTAGCCGATAAAAATTATTTACCTTAGAATGAAATATATTAGTGTCAATTAGCATAAATTTAATTTTTTCCCAAAAATAGATGAAAAAAATGAAATGTAAAACTACAATTTTTCTGTAATACTTTTGTAATTGAGGATTTTCTTTTTAGGGACAAACTTTGCAAAAAAAAAATTGTTGAAAAGTATGGAAAGTTCCAAAGTTAGGGAGAATGACACATTTACACTAAAAATGGAATTCAGAGGGTCTACTATCTTTTTTCCATTTACACTAACATTTGTCCTTCTCACTAAACTTTAAACTTTCCACCAAATTTTTTGTTAAGTTTGTCCTTCTTTCCATTTTCCACTTTGTAATTTGCGGAATTACTTAAAAACATTCCTAACCCTACCTCTTGCTACTCATTTGTAAGAAAAAAAAAATGCATTAAGAAATAAAAATCACAAAATAAATAATGGTTATCTAAGGATGGTTGGTTTCATATATTAGGGAATGAAATAGATAAATAAACAATTATGAAATTTCAGTATATGGTCAAAATGAACATGGACACACATTTTGGTGGTATGTTGGGTTGATATTTAAGAACAATTATTGACCAAGTTTTCCATGTAGTACGAATATTTTCAAATTTGCAAACAATTATGAGAAGTATATCTTTAAACCTCTCTTACCAATCAAAACATTACCAAGTCAATGAATAAAAAAAACTGCTTTTATGTCAATGAGTAATTGCACTTTTAGGGCGTAGAGTCAATATAGAATGATAAGATGTGTATTTCTTTAGATCACTACTTTATACGCTTTGGTCTTGATTGCTACTTTGTACAATGATGATAATAGAAAGCTGAAAACTTACTATAACGTTAGCAATCATAGTACAACTACAAAAAATAAAGATCCTCTAGTATAGCACACATTTCAACACTTTCAACTTTTACTTGTCCACAAACATAGAGATAAAAGCATCTGGTGATCGATTTTGTGCATGCTAAAGGCCGCCACCTACAAAATCGTGGCGTATTGTTGGTAACTATCAAGCGTATATTATTACCTTGATTAAGGATGTGGACATACATTACATGCAGTAAAAGGAAGTGGAAGACGATAAAGAGGAGACCTGATGCATAAAATTTATAAGCCTATTACCCTATTTTCTCCATTAAAACAAATAAATAAAAGAAGCTTTGCTTTTGAATCATATACACGAACTGCTGGTTTTTTTTTTTTTTTATATAGTTCAAAGTAATAAAAACATTTTTGTAATGAGAATTTGTACTCGTATATACCTCCTATTTGTTTAGATTATTCTATTATATTTTATGTATCTTGGTTTGGACGTACACCTACTGCTATCCATTCTTGTTTTGCTATCTTCTAAACAACCAGAAAAAAGTCATTTTTGTACCATTTTGTTTTATGATCTCCCAGTAGGGTTACTTGCTAGCTTATTATGAGACACCAACTTTCACGGCAAAAAAGCGCTAGTGTTGTAATCGGAGTCATGGAGACATATATTTTAAGTTCTAACCTTTGACTGTTGTCCCTTCCTCATTTGGATAATCTTGTAGTTTTTTTGAAGTGAACTTTCCTTCATATTTCCTCACTGCACTGGTTAAATATGCGAGGTAAATATAATGTCAAAAAGGAATATGTTTCTTAGTAAATATCAGATAAATGAATATTTATGATGGTTAAAACAACAGTTTTGATCTAGTTGAGATGACAGCTGCTTCAAAGTAACTTGCCTACATTGTTCCAGAAAATGCGATTCAAATGATCCATAGCAGATTCATTTTATGTTTTATTTTTATAATAAACTTATAAAAACATGTTTTAATCATATTACTTTAAATAATCTTAAACTTTTAAGTTTAATGTTAAAATTAGTTATGTATTATCTACGACTGTTGTTTAACCGTCATAGAATATTATTTCGAAATACAGTTTTCATTTTTTTATAGACTAATTCTATTTATACATCAAAAATTGTTAAACATACACCAAAAATTATAATAAACTATTATACACCATATACTACTTTACATACACCGTTTCTTTTACTAAGTTATCAATGTTCTCATCTTTTTTTTTTTCTTTCCACTTTCAAACTTTAAACACAATTGTCTAAAACTAGAAATTCTTTGCATTAAATTGAGTAAAATTTAACAAAATAAAATTTATTTTTTGTACTAATATTGTAGTTTTTATAAACTTTTTTAAAAAAACAACAAAATTACTCTAATTTTACAAAAAAAATCAACACCTTTAAGTTAGACCAATGTTTTAAAACGCAAAAAGCGTACGAGAGGCATTTTCGGGTGTGTGAGGCGAGGCGTAAGCTTCGAAGCATTGAGGCGTAAGCCTTTTACGTAGATAAAAAGCACAATACATATACTTAATTTGTAACCACTTTCATGCAACATTCTGTTTGTTCATTTCAAATTAACCTAGCCAACAACAGAAATTAGGAACCAACTAAAAAAGGGTTTTTCGGGTAAGCCTACATTAGTTCAAAATGTTTGTCTATACATATTGTACAATCTATTTATTTCCATTAAATAATTAAAGTTTAATGACATTTATTTATGTCAATATTTGCAACTAAAGATAAACAGGTTTTTAAGTCATATGCCTCAACTGCTTGAAGCGTGCGAATCGTAAACTTTATGCGCTTTGTATGCCTCAAAATTTTGAGGCGTAAGCTTTAGAGTTAAAAAGCTTTTTGAAATAAGTCTCAAGGCGTTTTATCTCTTATTTCTTCGAGGCGAGCCTTGAGACGCGTATCGAGGCGGGTTTTTTAAAACAACGAGTTAGACCATTATTTCTGAATATTTTCTTAATTGAAATTTTGGATTTCTTGATTAAATAATTCATTAACATCTTCATTAACATATTTAGTTTGCATCAAGCTTCAATACTTTTAAGAATAATTTGACTATTTATATGCAAAAGTTTTTGAAAAGCATCTATGAGAAAAGGGTAATTTAGTAATAGAATTTTACAGAAAAATAATGGTATATATTAAGTGATTTTTTGTGTATAAATAGAATTTGCCTTTTTTACAAGATTATACCTACTTTTAAATGAAAACACACATCTTCATATTTTTTTTCACAAATATTATTTTAATTGCATTAAAAAACTCATTTATCAGATCTAACCCTTTTTTTTTTTTATGATGACCTAATTCAGTGGCCTTCGTAAGTCAGGGTTTCTGAAATCCGACGATCTATGGACAATCAGATGTAGAAAGATCCATTTGACCTTATCAATTAACGAAGCTCGGTTCCCGTCTATGTCTTCTTCTTTATGCAAATAATCGAAGTCCAAACCTTAGTACATGCCTGATTTCGTTCCCGTTCAACTTCAAAATCCCCGATGTCATTCAAGCGCACTACGATAAAGTTGCATTTCATGTTGCTAGTGTTTCCAAGCCGGCAGCGATGAGCACGAGTCCACCTACGAGGATGTCGCTCCTTCCTCGGCGCTTGCCGACCTTCAGGTTTCGGGAGCAGTTGCAGTGGATGCAATTGATTTTGGATCTATTTACTCCTGCTAATGCTAATTCTCTTGATGCTAATGCTTAGGGTTTTTTGGTCTTGGTGAATGCAGTGGCTTCGAGCCTGCAAACCCTGGTTTAATGAATGTTGATGCTTCTGTGCCTTATGTTTTGTGTGCGCACACGGTCTTTGATTTACCGACTGCCCTGTTCTGCTTGCCTCGCAACAGTCCCTAACAACCCCCTGCCCCCTTCTGCCATTTAATGTTGGTTCTTGCTTTTCGCATCTAAACTTAAGAAAGGCTAGTTGGTATCTTTCCAAAAACTTAATGGTTGGGAATGATATTAAGGCACCCTTGGCAGATAAAACAAACTAAGTTTTTCGTCTGATGCATCGGATGTTTAGTCGTGGTTTATCATGCCCACCAACGGCCTAATTGAATGTTGGAAAGTCCGACGTCATTGCTTCATTTTCCAATGTTTTGTGTTTTCCAGCATTCATTTCTCGTTCCCTTTAAAACTAAATGCATGCTAGAAAATAACACATCTCAAATACCCCGCTCAAATATTTCGTTCGGAGCAAAAAACGCATTCCTCGTTTACAAACGTGTCGCACTCAAATACCTCGTTACCGTTCGTTAAAAACACACTCTAAGCAACCAAGTGAAATTTATGAAATTGGGTATAATAGATGGAAAAACCACTGTGTTGGCTTCTTCTTAGATAAGAGTATAATTTATCATATTATCACCAAACACCTCCGTGTTCGGTAGGGGTGGCAATTAGACCCAACCCGATGGACCCGGATCCGATCCAACGGGTCTCGGTTCTAGACGTGTCGGGTTTTGTCTGGTCTAAACTATACATTTCTAAAATCTGGACCCGACTCGAGCTTCGGGTCGGGTCGGTTAGGCTTCGGTTGAATGGTAACACTAAAAATACATATATTTCAATGCTTTTTTGTCGGGTCTTTCGGGTCGGCTTTGATCGGGTCTAAATTGTATTTTTCATCACCTAGACTCGACCCTAGACCCATCGAGTTCGGGTTCGGGTCTTGTTGAGTTGGTTCGGGTTTTCGGTTCTCAGTTCTAATTGCCAGCCCTAGTGTTTGGAATTCAAAAGGAAACCTCAGAATTATATTCAACAGAGATATGTTATGTTCTTAGTTTCCCTTGGAAGTAGAAAGATTTAGAACTCTAGGGTCGGGTCCTTTAATTATTTTTAATAAAAAAACTTATTGTTGCTAAATAGACTCTAACCTTAAGTAGATTACAAGAGCAAGTTGAATCTATATGAACTTGGGCTAGACTTACAAGTATACCATCCCCATACCAAATCTTAGAGGGCTTTGGATTAGATTCTTAGTCATGTGGATAAGGTTGTTTGTTTTTGATGAAGCGACTGTGCATAGAGACTATTTTGCTTACGTGGGTGCATTGATAGAGATTACCCTTGAGAAGATGCTCACTACAACTATCCGGTTATCTATCGAATCTCGTTTCTAGTCATGTTCAGGTCTACTTTCTCTGGAAAGCTCCCACATGCACGCTCTGCTTTTCTTTTGGACATTCTGATACTAGATGCCCTTGCATTGAGCCTTTGGTTTCCTCTGTCCCTTAGATTCTGCTTCTTCACTTCGTAAAGTCAAACCATGGGAGAGGCGTGTTAAGCCACCCACTCCTTCCGCTTCTCCACCAGATATCAACACTAGTATTGTTGCTCCGTCGGTTCATGTTATTGCTTTGGCTGAACCGTTGAGATCCTCCATACACCTCTTGATCCTTCCCCTCTGACTTTGGCTTATGTTCTACATCTCAGTTGTTCCTTCTCATTGTCGTCCTCGTTAGTTGTTGAGGACCTTGATGATCTTAATGATGGCTAAGAGATTGATGTCCATCAAATTATGTTTGTTTTCTGCACCATCTTGACATTTTGGATCTTTGTAGACTTACTTACTTTTTGTAGTATTTATATCCCAAATCTATGTTTGTTGTATCTTTTTTGTGGTGTTTCTTTATTGTGGTATAAATGTTAGGGACAATTAATGACAAGAACAAAGGGCCATTAAAATTTATCCATAAGGACAACCACCTAATATTTTATTCATAAGGACAATACATTGAAATTAAATTTCGGCCGATTCTTCCATCTTCTTCCTCTGTCGCGCATCTCGATTTCATGGTTTATCACGAAATCATGAAATCCTAAATCGATGAAATCACAAATATCATGAGATATTAAAATCGAAATTCTCAATCGAAGACAAAAATCACGAAATCAAAATCACGACAAAAAATCAGCCGAAACAGAAACCCTAGAAAACAAAAAAATGTCGAACAACAAAAATCCATTGGAAATCACAAGTGAATTGAATAAAAATATTTTTCAAACGATGGAAAACACAATTGAAGAAGTCGAAATTGTTGAAATAATTTTTTCGTGATTGGAAATGTTTTTTTTTTTTCCGTTAATAGTATAGCAGTTCGTCGGTATCATTTTTCTATTTTTTTAGGTATCATTTTTCCTATTTTAACTTTAAAATATACCAGTAGTTTTTAGGTATCATTTTTCTATTTTTCTAGGTATCATTTTTACTGTAGTTTATGTGTTACGTTAAACATCACATCAGTTTTAAGGTATCATTTTTATACTTTTAAGGTATCATTTTTAGTGTAATTTCTCTGTTATGTTAAACATTACTGCAGTTTGAAGGAATCATTTTTATATTTTTTAAGGTATCATTTTTAATGTAATTTATGTGTTATGTTAAACATCACAGCAGTTTTAAGGTATCATTTTCATATTTTTTAATATCATTTTTCTGTAGTTTATGTGTTATGTTAAACATCATTGCAGTTTTTAGGTATAATTTTTATATTTTTTAAGGTATCATTTTTAGTGTAATTTCTGTGTTATGTTTATATACATCTTTTTTTTACCTACAATATTAAAAAACTGATATCCATGAACTGTGAATATGAGAAAAACTTTAGCTTAACCCTACCAACTTATAAAACTGATAACAGAACCAAAAATCACATGAAAAAATAATTAACACAGTTAAAATAGTAAAACTGATACTTAAGAAAATAGGAAACTGATACCTAAAACCAGATTCAATGTTTTGAAGTAAAACTAATGGAAAAAATGTTTACATCAAAGTTTGATTGAATAAAATGAAATTAGTTCGACTGAGTTACAAAGTTGATGCAACAGTACAACTGCAAAATTAACACAACAACAAAATCACATGGAAAAAACACATAACACAGTTAAAACATGAAAACTGATACTTAAAAAATAGAAAACTGATACCTACAAACTGCATCAATGTTTTAAAGAAAAACTAATGCAAAAAATGTTTACATCACAGTTTTGATTGTATAAAATTAAATAAATTCGACTGAGTTAAAAAGTTGATGCAACAATATAACATCAAAATTAACACAGCAATAAAATCACATGAAAAAAACACATAACATAGTTAAAACAGTAAAAATGATACCTAAAATATTATAAAAATGATAGCTAAATACTGATGCAATGTTTTGAAGATAAAATATTAAAAAAAAAAATATTACAGTTTGATTGATTAAAATGAAATAAGTTCGACGTAGTTTCAAAGCTGATACAACAATATAACTTCAAAATTAACACAACAATAAAATCTCATGAAAAAACATATAACACAGTTAAAACGGTAAAAATGATACCTAAAAAAATAGCAAGCTGATAACTAAAAACTGTTGCTATGTTTTAAAGTTAAAACATGAAAAATGATACCTAGAAAAATGATACCTAAAAACTGCTGCTATGTTTTAAAGTTAAAATGGGAAAAATGATACCTAAAAAAATAGAAAAATGATCATACGAACTGCTATACTATTAACGAAAAAAAAACATTTCCAATCACGACAAAATTGTTTCAACAATTTCGACTTCTTCAATTGTGTTTTCCATCGTTTGAAAAATATTTTTATTCAATTCACTTGTGATTTCCAACGGATTTTTGTTGTCCGACAATTTTTTTGTTTCCTAGGGTTTCTGTTTCGAGCGATTTATGGATTCGAATTTTTGGGTTTGATTGCAATTTCAAATCTGATGTCCTTTTGATTTTCGTGATTTATGAATTGTTATGGATTCGAATTTTTGTGATTTTTGGGTTCGATTGTTTTAAAGATGGAGCGGACGTGAATCGGGACGGAGGAAGAAGAAAAAATCGCACGTGAAGAAGAAGAGAAACGGTGAATTGTCCTTCTGAGTAAAATTTTAATGGGCTGTCCTTATGGATAAAAAGACCTTCACTTTTGTCCTTGTAAATATTTTCCTGTAAATGTTTTGCGCTTATGTAGGGAAATTGGTTGTAATAGATAGGCAATCAGCCTATTTTCTATTTCTTATTGTATTTATCATTTACTGTAATAAAAGTGGACGGCTAACTATTAAAATAGGCTGGCCTTGCCAAAAAATTCTCATTTAATTTAACGTAAACATAGGTTTATTTAATTTCAGTTTACTTTAAAAAGAATTAATTGAAATGTTATAATCAATCTAATTTCAATCTACCATTTAGGAATTTTATTCAAGATTAAAATTTCCATTAATAAATCATAAATATTTATTTATAAAAAAAATTATCCAGAAAACATTTACTTTAATATTTTTTTAAATTGACAAAAATTATGGGTCGTTACATCTACTCCAATCAAAACTTTTTATCCTCAAAAAGGAACAAGCAAAAATCTAGCTTTTTAATATATTTTACATAAACAATCAACTTATTAAACATTTAACTTCATTTACTTTAAATTTAACGATGCATAACATTAAATTACATATTATTACTTTGTTAGTTTTATATCAATTTTTTTTTATTGCTCGATGTCTTAACAATGTTTTATGTATTCTTATACAGTTTAGTCGAACGATGATTACACGCATGACTACAAATCTTTAAGTATATTAAAAGATCTATCGCAACGCTAAATAAAAATGCATGAAACTTCAAAACAAATATGGAAACTAATGTTTTATTTCGCTTTCCAAATATGGATCGCAATTTACACATCGATTACGTTTGCTACCCGGCGATCCCACTTGCAAATTATAAGTGGCCTCTGATGGATCTAGAATAACCCTAGAGGGGGGGTGAATAGGGTTTTTCACAGTTTTAAATAGAATTGAAAAACTGACAGGATATTAAAATAATAAATAGATCACAGAATATAGCAGAAACAGAAATGCAGAAAATAAATCACACACAGATATACCCAGCTTCGGCAAAACCCTGCCTACTGCTGCATTTCTAAGGTTTCTACTAGGTGATAGAACAGATCCCGCATACAAGACCATGTACACTCGCAAACCCTGCTCCTATTCTAACCCTACGCTCAAAACCCTAGACTGACCGATGTCCACTCGATCAGATTTTCCCTTGATTACAACCCCGTAACCAATAACTCAGACTTTACAGACTCTGAAACTGACAGTCAAAATCCTGACTGAGACCCCCTAGAATTTTACAGACTCTAGAAAACTGTTCAGTCGATTTTTACACAACAAATTAAAAAAGAAAAACAAATTCAAAAAGGAAAACCCTAGGAGATAAAAAGTGGGGTCATCCCCTTTTTAATTTAACCACTAAAGCCTTTAAAAAAACATTTGGCCGGCCCATTTCTTGAGTCCACCCATATTCATTTGACCCGTCCTTTCTCTCTTTTCTCTGGGAAACAGAAATGGCGGCGGCGATTCTAGGGTTTTTCTTCTGACCCAAATCACGACTTCATGAGCTCTGGTAAATCGTACTCTGGTGCTCGAATTCGTTAGCCTCTATGCTTGGTGATTGGGTATACTTCCGATCGAAAAGCTTTGTGAGTTTTCTGAATTGATTTGCTATGTTTTCTCTTTGAATTGTTGAATGGTTTTTCGATTCAATTGTTTGTGGTTTCGATCTAATTTGCCAGTGATGAAATGCGTGTACATATAGGGTTAGAAATAGAAAACCCTAAATCACTGATTTCATATATGACCCGATCTGATTTCGCTGCTTTCCTCGATTGAAATTCTCGGCTTTGATTGAAAGAGAAATTTGCGTGATTTTGCCCTCTGATTTTCCCCAGCTTTGAAAATTATTTGCTGCGTGTATTTCTTCTGATAATTTGCGAGATTGAATCTTGAATTTATTGATGGGTTTTGGATAAATTTATTATTTGTTGTCCCTTCTGAAATTATGTCGTGACTCATTTCTTGATTTCTTGCCAAAAATTGATGCATGTAAATTTCTGAAATAAATCAAGCAGTTTCTTTATCCCTTGTTTGAATTCCTTTGCTCTGATTGTTCCCATGACTATTGTGAATTTAATCGATGAACCTGGACACGAATTTTCAAACAGATTTTCCCTTTTGAGTTATAAACACTTTGGCTTTGTTTGAATACGTCAATTCTGAAAAAAAAAATTAAATACTTGCCAAAAAATGATTTTACCATAAATCAAACCGATATAAATGTGAGATTTCAAAACTGGAAAAGAATATGCACTTGCCAAAATGTTTACTGATTTTAGTAAACATATCTAAACAGAATTCATGGCCCCTTGAAATTTCCTTTGCGTCACTTGATTCATGAATGGATTGTTGCCTTAAAAAAAAAACTAAATTTCTGGACTGATTCTTGCCGATATTTGTTTGTGCCAAACTGGAAACAGATTAGAAAACATTCCCAAAAATGAAATACCGATTTAATGCTTTCCCAAAATCTGGAAAAAATAAATCTTGCCAAACCTGTTTTAGTTGCCAGTGTATACTTTGGTGTATATACCATACCTTTGCTCATTTTCTGAAACTAAATCAAAACGGTATGTAACTCTGGAAACAGTCTAAATTATTGCCAAACATGTTTCCAAATATGCACTGATTATCTGGAACAGAAGTTAAATTGTTTGTGTGATCCTACTTGCATTCGAACCATCTACGTTGGCTTGTGAACATGAACTGCCATGTACTGAGCTTGCTGTCATGCACTCCACTTTCTTCAATGCCCATTTATGAATTTACATGCTGATTGAAATTATTTATCTCTTTGCTTTGATTTTGCTTCTTGCTATATGGCTTGTAATTTCCTTGTATGCATGCATGTCCCTACATGTTATGCCTATTTGAAACAATGAATCTGGTCTTGGCTTTGTAGCTGCACATATTGCTACTGCACCCTAAGCATTTTTGTTCAAGTGTGCACAGTCTTGTGCTATAATACAACTGTCCATTAATGCTGCTCCATGTAACTTTGCTGTTGTAATGAGATGCCACACCACTTTGCTTGACACTTCCTTTATCACTGTGTAGCTGCATCATCACCTAGTTATTTGTCCACAGATTGTATTGCTGAGCTGATCATTCACCACTGTATCCATCACTATGGTTGCACCACATTCCCTTTTTCCATTGCTGTCTTGAAACATGCTCGATCACCTTGCTTTTGTGGCTGCACCACTGTGTACTTAAACACTCTACTGATTTGTTCACTTGAGCCACTTGAAACATGCTGTGCACACCCATTTTCACACTGATTTGACCTTGTTGAATTTGCTGTTGACTTTGACTTGCCATGTTGATTTTATTTTGCTTGGCCATATACGCACTGAGTCGAGATGGTCCACGTGGCTCCTCCTCAGTTGCACACTGGATTGGCGAGGCAGTGCACACGTGTGTATATATGCACGTGTGTATATGCAGCCATCCAGAATATTTTTCTGTCCCTGTACCATATATACATACTGTCTACCTTGTGGTATTTACAGTGTATCACTGTGAATATCACAAGCTGTCTAGACACCGATTGATGGTTTTATAAATCAGATCAAGTCATGAAAAATGATGAGAAACACACCGAAATTCTGAGGCAAATAAAAGTTATATTTGCATGTGTTTTGAATATTATTTCTATTCCATATACTGTGTGTGTGTTTTGTATATGACAGGTATGGAGATGAAGACTGACTGTGAAGCATATAGAAGACAGAAGACAATGAAACTGAAGAACAGAGAGAAGTGTATATGAGTGACTGTGTGACTGTAACAGAGTGTGAGAGTTGTAGTGAAGAGCAGTGTATGAATATGTGAATTGTACTGAATATTGTAATAAACAAGTTTGATCGAAATAAAATATTATTTTATTGTGTTCAAATAAACTTGTCTATTAAATTCTGTTTATTTACAAGTACAATGTTCTGTGAATGTATATCAGTGATGTATTCAAATAGTGGAGTTATAGGAGATTGTATGTTTGAAAGTTGAAATAGAATATTCAATTTAAATAAAATACTGTATAAATACATGAATGTGTATACAGTCGCATTCTATTTAAATATAAATATTATATTACAGTCTGTGATGTATATAACAGTACAATAACAAACACATTCAAAATAATATATACTTGTTTGTTATCATCAAACAAAAATCATATAATTGTGTATACAACACCGTTATATACAACAATCTCCCCCTTTTGATGATGACAAACAAATAAAAGATTTTGTATACAATAGATGTGTTTGACAGTGAAATTTTAACTCCCCCTATTTACCAGCTCCCCCTATAACTGTGCATGAGTGAAAGGAATGTTATGAATAATAATAAATTTTCAAAATTAAAATATTTATAAACTATTCACTCATAAATCAAAATCTAATCCATTCTCCCCCTTTTGTTATCATCAAAAGGATACAGATTTTAAAATACAGATGAAAAATGACAAAATATAATTTCAGCTTAAGAGGAAGAACGGTCATCATAAATCTCAATCAGTCAAACAAAAATCATAATAAACTAAGAACAGGTGGCATATTTCACATTGTAGAGAATGACGGTTATACGATGAATTTTATAAAAATGAGGAGAGTTTTAAAACCAATTCATTTCCAATTATTTTCAATAGGATTTTAAAAAATTGAGGCACAAAACAGTGATGGATTTTGACTATAATTATAAATTCAACTTAAGTGACAAAATCAGATAGTCTCAAATCCCAGTAGCTATCAATCAACAAAACATAATACTTCATAAGGTATTAACACATTTCACAGATTAGAGAGATGGATAGATAGGCTGGTTTTTATACACCAAGGAGAATTTAAAAAAAAATTATTTATTGCAAATTAGTTTCTTTTCTTTTTATTTTGATTTAAGAGCACCCTGACCACGCATAACCAGAGCTTGGATTTTTAAATGAGGTCAGTCGCAGCTTAAATTATAAGTTGTCTCTCAACCATGCATGACCAGAGCTTGGATTTTTAAATGAGGTTAGAGACACACTTATGTATTAATTATATTTTCATCATTTTCAGCTTTTTTTTTTAAAAGAAAAAAAAACTCCTCGATATAAAAACCAATATGGATGATAGAAATGTGGTAAGTACAGAGATGGACTGTGAAATAAATTTCTAAATTAATTATATTATGAGATATGCATGAACTGTACCGGGATTATTGAAAATTTTCATTTGACACTAATTCTGAAAAATAGCATAACCACAATTCCATCACAACTATTTTCACTGTTTGTTCAAGGTGATTTTAAAAATATTAAACTCTCCACATTTAAAAAAATTTATCATGGATGGCAGAATGATGAAAGATAATGAAGATGGTCGTGAGATAATTTGCCAGTTCAAAGACATTATAATAAATGTTCAACAATCATGAAAATTAAAGAAAAATCTCCTCTTGTTGTGAAATATATTGCAGTCCCAACTCATCACAATTTCAAAATCTAAAAATAATTTTGATGAACTACAAATACAGTTCAATTTTGATATTGATTTCAATTTCTGAATGAATAATTAGTAAATAATTCTAAAATTGAAAATCAAATACAAGAGGAATATGTTGATCTATATACAACAAGAGGGAAAAAAATGTGTACAGGACAAAAAGAGTGTGTGGATATATACATGGTGAAGATTTGAATCTAAGTACAGATGGGTGAGACAAAAATACGGCGCTTCTGATACCACTTGGTGTCTCTATTTACGAGGAATTTTAACATGATACTGAACAAGAATGTCATAGACAAAAGAATTATAAATACAAAGCCCAATCAGACAAGATAACAGATTATGCACATGTATCAGAACAGCAAGCATGTGATTCCAGAACAAACATTTTTCAAAACAGTATCAGATCAACACAGAACATAGTTTCAAACCATACTTGTCAAGATGATGTTTCTGAAGGTCACAAAAGCAATATATTCCATGATCCATGATTATCAAATTAAGTTTATTTTAAATCATTTGAAGAAATGTGAATATATCAGGATTTAATGAATCAACCACACAATATTATATTTCAGATTCAAGAAATGTGTGCGATTCAATAAATCAATAATTTCAAATGATTTTAAACAAACATATATTAAAATCAAATAACCATGAAATAATAGAGAATTTTAAGACCATATTTTCAAAGAAATTTTCACAAGTATTTCTGACAAACCCATAGAAAAAAAAATCAGATCATTTACATCAGGTTTGATAGATATTCATGATCCAAAAATAATTTATTTGAAATTACTTGAATCAATGTCAAGTTTTGAAATATAATGAATCAGTCACACAAGGTTAATAATTTCAGATTTAAGTGGTGTGTGAGATTCAAAATATCAGGAATTTCAGATGATTTCAAACTAAACTAATTTCAATCATAATAATCATGAATAAGAATGAAATTCAAGATGTATCACTGATTCAACCCAAATATTTTTCAAGTCAGAAATAATCAAGCCAAAAAAAATATTAATGAGATTATCACAACTGAGAAGTAACAGTGCTGTAATGAGTATAATACTTTAAGCTTTTCCAAAATGAATTGGAAGGAACTCAAAACAGCATAAGTGTGTGAAATTTCATTAATTATTCAGATCTTCAAATATTTAGAATTCTAGTTAACAGTGTTCAAGATATGATATGAATGCTTCAGCACTGTTATGAATTCAAGAATAAAATAAACTTCTAAACAATCGCAGATAATTACAAGATTAAATTCAGAATCTGGAAATAATTATAAACAAGAGAGTTTTATTCAAATGAATTTCCAGAAAATCATGAGAACTGCAATTGGAAGTTTAAGAAGCACAGGATAAACAAAGAGATATGGCAGTGACAAATTAAATAAAAACAAATAAAAGAAAATAAAAAAGAAAGGGGTAGAAGAAGCAGAAATAAACAATGAAAAAAAATATTTACAAGGATGAGGTTAGAAATCATACCTGATTCACAGAAGACGTTGTGGATCTCTAACTCATCAGATCTAGGCTAAAGGAACTGTAAATGATGCAGAATTATAGACCAGCTTGATTTCAAATTTCCCTTCAGCACAGCAGTTCCTCAGCCACCATCAATACCTAACAGTTTAAAGGATCGAGTGGTCTAACAAAATTAGTAAAACCACTCACAGTTGTATTCATAGCTTTAGGTACCCAAACCTGCTTATATAGCAATCCGTTAGAATCAACTAGAGTTCCCTTTGTAACCCAAATTTGTTTAGGTTTTCCAAAAATCATTTTATTTCTTTTCGGGATCCAAAATGAATTGTTATCAAACCAATTTTTATCTCGATTGTGATTCAAAAAACTTTTGGAATTTTTAAAATTCAAATTTTTAGAATGACTCTTCTTGAAGCAGTTTAACGAGTTTTTGAAATCACAAGAGTTCAAACTTTCAAAATCATTTCTTTTCCCAAAACCAAGACCATTTTTATGACCAGAAGAAAATTGATTTTTCAACAACATATTCAAAGATTTTTCTCCATTTGAAAATTTATTCAGAGTTGATTCAAGCCGTTGAATTTTATTTTTAAGATCAGAATTTTCTTTCATTAGATTTGAGCAACGATTAATGCTGATCTTTCTCCTCTCAGTGTCATTTTGTTTTAAAAACAAATTTTCAATTTCAAGCTGTTTGATTTTGGTCTTGGATTTTAAAATTTCAGATTCAAACTGAACTTGTTTCTCAGGTTGATGTTTCTCAGAGGATTTAAAATTTTCAATTTCTTTTTCAAGCTTATTCAAAATCGAATTCGTTTTCAACAGACTATTATTTTCAGCGATTTCATGTTTGGAATTTTTGATAGCCTTGAAATTTATAAATTCCTTTTGTAAACAATTGTTTGCATCTTTCAGCTCAATCTCGTTATCTTTTAAAATTAAAATTTCTTCTTCAAGCCTTCGAATATTATTATTGAAATGAACGAGATCAGTTTTTAATTTCAAACAATTTTCACAATTAGAGTTTTCAAATTTCACGACATTTGACAATTTCGATTCCAAACAATTTATCTTGTTGGTCAACTCAGAATTTATAGATTTCAGAGAATTATTTTTCGATTGGAGTTTGTCAACAGATTTGGTTAAATCAACACAAAAATAAACCAGATCTTCATATGAAAAATTTCTTATCTCATCATCTGTTGAGTCTTCATCAGCTGATTCATCTGTTGAACAAAGATCTGAATCTGAGTTGACAGTTGAGGGTTTTGAGAAGTTGCTGTCGTTTCCATATCTTGTAGTTAGAGCTGTCCAAATTTCCTGCGCAGTTAAACAATGAGAAATCAGACTGTATTGATTATCATCAAGGTGAGAATACAGAATATGTGTAGCACGAGAATTAGAAGCTTTATCTACCATGTCAAACCCATTGATAACAACATCCCAACATTTAATATCAACAGATTTTAAATAAAATTCCATTTCGGATTTCCAATTTAAAAAATATGTTCCAGTGAAAATAGTTGGAGATGAACTGGACTGACTCTCTGTGGACTGACAGCAAGGGTTACCCATGACTCTAGAGTTAATGAAATTACCAGGCTCTGATACCACTGATGGATCTAGAATAACCCTAGAGGGGGGGTGAATAGGGTTTTTCACAGTTTTTAAATAGAATTGAAAAACTGACAGGATATTAAAATAATAAACAGATCACAGAATATAGCAGAAACAGAAATGCAGAAAATAAATCACACACAGATATACCCAGCTTCGGCAAAACCCTGCCTACTGCTGCATTTCTAAGGTTTCTACTAGGTGATAGAACAGATCCCGCATACAAGACCATGTACACTCGCAAACCCTGCTCCTATTCTAACCCTACGCTCAAAACCCTAGACTGACCGATGTCCACTCGATCAGATTTTCCCTTGATTACAACCCCGTAACCAATAACTCAGACTTTACAGACTCTGAAACTGACAGTCAAAATCCTGACTGAGACCCCCTAGAATTTTACAGACTCTAGAAAACTGTTCAGTCGATTTTTACACAACAAATTAAAAAAGAAAAACAAATTCAAAAAGGAAAACCCTAGGAGATAAAAAGTGGGGTCATCCCCTTTTTAATTTAACCACTAAAGCCTTTAAAAAAAAATTTGGCCGGCCCATTTCTTGAGTCCACCCATATTCATTTGACCCGTCCTTTCTCTCTTTTCTCTGGGAAACAGAAATGGCGGCGGCGATTCTAGGGTTTTTCTTCTGACCCAAATCACGACTTCATGAGCTCTGGTAAATCGTACTCTGGTGCTCGAATTCGTTAGCCTCTATGCTTGGTGATTGGGTATACTTCCGATCGAAAAGCTTTGTGAGTTTTCTGAATTGATTTGCTATGTTTTCTCTTTGAATTGTTGAATGGTTTTTCGATTCAATTGTTTGTGGTTTCGATCTAATTTGCCAGTGATGAAATGCGTGTACATATAGGGTTAGAAATAGAAAACCCTAAATCACTGATTTCATATATGACCCGATCTGATTTCGCTGCTTTCCTCGATTGAAATTCTCGGCTTTGATTGAAAGAGAAATTTGCGTGATTTTGCCCTCTGATTTTCCCCAGCTTTGAAAATGATTTGCTGCGTGTATTTCTTCTGATAATTTGCGAGATTGAATCTTGAATTTATTGATGGGTTTTGGATAAATTTATTATTTGTTGTCCCTTCTGAAATTATGTCGTGACTCATTTCTTGATTTCTTGCCAAAAATTGATGCATGTAAATTTCTGAAATAAATCAAGCAGTTTCTTCATCCCTTGTTTGAATTCCTTTGCTCTGATTGTTCCCATGACTATTGTGAATTTAATCGATGAACCTGGACACGAATTTTCAAACAGATTTTCCCTTTTGAGTTATAAACACTTTGGCTTTGTTTGAATACGTCAATTCTGAAAAAAAAAAAATTTAAATACTTGCCAAAAAATGATTTTACCATAAATCAAACCGATATAAATGTGAGATTTCAAAACTGGAAAAGAATATGCACTTGCCAAAATGTTTACTGATTTTAGTAAACATATCTAAACAGAATTCATGGCCCCTTGAAATTTCCTTTGCGTCACTTGATTCATGAATGGATTGTTGCCTTAAAAAAAAACTAAATTTCTGGACTGATTCTTGCCGATATTTGTTTGTGCCAAACTGGAAACAGATTAGAAAACATTCCCAAAAATGAAATACCGATTTAATGCTTTCCCAAAATCTGGAAAAAACAAATCTTGCCAAACCTGTTTTAGTTGCCAGTGTATACTTTGGTGTATATACCATACCTTTGCTCATTTTCTGAAACTAAATCACACTGGTATGTAACTCTGGAAACAGTCTAAATTATTGCCAAACATGTTTCCAAATATGCACTGATTATCTGGAACAGAAGTTAAATTGTTTGTGTGATCCTACTTGCATTTGAACCATCTGCGTTGGCTTGTGAACATGAACTGCCATGTACTGAGCTTGCTGTCATGCACTCCACTTTCTTCAATGCCCATTTATGAATTTACATGCTGATTGAAATTATTTATCTCTTTGCTTTGATTTTGCTTCTTGCTATATGGCTTGTAATTTGCTTGTATGCATGCATGTCCCTACATGTCATGCCTGTTTGAAACAATGAATCTGGTCTTGGCTTTGTAGCTGCACATATTGCTACTGCACCCTAAGCATTTTTGTTCAAGTGTGCACAGTCTTGTGCTATAATACAACTGTCCATTAATGCTGCTCCATGTAACTTTGCTGTTGTAATGAGATGCCACACCACTTTGCTTGACACTTCCTTTATCACTGTGTAGCTGCATCATCACCTAGTTATTTGTCCACAGATTGTATTGCTGAGCTGATCATTCACCACTGTATCCATCACTATGGTTGCACCACATTCCCTTTTTCCATTGCTGTCTTGAAACATGCTCGATCACCTTGCTTTTGTGGCTGCACCACTGTGTACTTAAACACTCTACTGATTTGTTCACTTGAGCCACTTGAAACATGCTGTGCACACCCATTTTCACACTGATTTGACCTTGTTGAATTTGCTGTTGACTTTGACTTGCCATGTTGATTTTATTTTGCTTGGCCATATACGCACTGAGTCGAGATGGTCCACGTGGCTCCTCCTCAGTTGCACACTGGATTGGCGAGGCAGTGCACACGTGTGTATATATGCACGTGTGTATATGCAGCCATCCAGAATATTTTTCTGTCCCTGTACCATATATACATACTGTCTACCTTGTGGTATTTACAGTGTATCACTGTGAATATCACAAGCTGTCTAGACACCGATTGATGGTTTTATAAATCAGATCAAGTCATGAAAAATGATGAGAAACACACCGAAATTCTGAGGCAAATAAAAGTTATATTTGCATGTGTTTTGAATATTATTTCTGTTCCATATACTGTGTGTGTGTTTTGTATATGACAGGTATGGAGATGAAGACTGACTGTGAAGCATATAGAAGACAGAAGACAATGAAACTGAAGAACAGAGAGAAGTGTATATGAGTGACTGTGTGACTGTAACAGAGTGTGAGAGTTGTAGTGAAGAGCAGTGTATGAATATGTGAATTGTACTGAATATTGTAATAAACAAGTTTGATCGAAATAAAATATTATTTTATTGTGTTCAAATAAACTTGTCTATTAAATTCTGTTTATTTACAAGTACAATGTTCTGTGAATGTATATCAGTGATGTATTCAAATAGTGGAGTTATAGGAGATTGTATGTTTGAAAGTTGAAATAGAATATTCAATTTAAATAAAATACTGTATAAATACATGAATGTGTATACAGTCGCATTCTATTTAAATATAAATATTATATTACAGTCTGTGATGTATATAACAGTACAATAACAAACACATTCAAAATAATATATACTTGTTTGTTATCATCAAACAAAAATCATATAATTGTGTATACAACACCGTTATATACAACAGCCTCTACCTTAGAATTAAGCACAAAAACCCGATAAATCGTTGTTTATGCGATCGTCACACTTCCATTTGAGTGAATTCACTAGTGGATTGTAGACAATAATATATTGCAGCTATGCAATGGTTGCACTGTTATCCCAACGAAACAATAGTAGATTAAAGGTATCACACCCCTCCATATATGCTATGAAAAATAAATATCAAAGGAATTCGTGATTAAGCTCGGGTAAAGAATAATTAGTTTCAATTGAAACAACCAAGCAGATTTTTGATTTTCATGGAAGGAACTTTCTATATGTTCGATTTCAAAATGTGTCATGCTATAATAGTACCTTTCATATCATAAAATACATTACATCATACTTATATAAAATTCCACCTATACAAGATCATTACTTTCCAAGATTGAATACATTCAAAATAAACTGTCTTGGAACTCGCTTTATATAAAATCCTTATAATATTTTCAAGCAAATTTCAAAATTATTTCTTTCTTGTTAAGAATTCAAACCAAGGAGGATTTATATAAAATTGAGGTATATATAATCTCAAAATTTTATATCAAATGGAAACTTATATAAATATCATTTATGCTAAAATTAACAATTTTCAAGTTTGAGTACTTCAAAATTTTCATTTGTAAAATCTCTTGCTTCACGGAAAGTAAATCTCATTTACACGTACTATTCGAATATTTATTTTAATATATTTTGACATATATATCAAAGTGACTATTACAAATTTACGTTCAAATCAACATTCTTGCTTCACTATTATTCAGTTTAACTGACATCACTAATTAATATTTTAATCAATGTTATCCTCAGTTATTATTAACGTTACCCATGCTTTAAATATTGGTTACTTAGAATAAACTTTCATATCTATATCTCAAAATTAGTGAAACTAGAGTTTAAAAAAAATTACCTTTGTTTTATTTCTATTTTTATCCTTTACCAAAATAAACATAGACCACATTTATAAATTTGTTCAACTTTGACAAATTTACACCTTTATATATTATTAACTATCATTATTTTTATAACAAACAACTTTATCTTATTGTATAAACATTCCTTATAATAAACACTCTTTTTTAACCTTTAGTTCAACATAGGATTGGCTTATAGTATAAACTGCCAACAAAGTAAACTTTAAAGTTATTCTTGCATATATTTGAACTTGCTTAGGTTATGCTTTAATTCCATTTAAAAAAAATCATTTAAGTGCATTAAAGTTACACTTTTAAAATTTACACACTTTTACTTGTTTATCCATAAAAATAACTATGTTTTCTTTAATTATTTTTATAAGAAACATTTCATCCTTATGTAACAATCTGATTTTCTAGTATTTGAATATTTAATTTATTTAAGTATGAAATTGATTATTTTAGATTTGAATAACTGGAAATCAGAATATATAAGTTATGTAATATAATTGATAGATGAAATAGTAATTTGACTATTGAAATTACTCGAGTAAGTGAATCTAGAATTTAATATGAAACTAAATTGATTTCGAAACTTATGTAAAATTTTGTTTGAATACGAACAATAATAGTAAGTTATTATCGAAGAATTGAAGTATTTGAAAATCGATTGACAATATTTTGATTTTATTAACACGTCAAAATTGCGTTTTGCAAATGTTCTCAAAATTCAATGAAACTAGTACTATCGAGTCTAGGATATTGAATTATAGCAGGATATCAAATTTCGTGGTAATCTGGTTTGTTATGTTGACGTGTGAGCTTAAAATGCTCGACAAGATTATAATTGAGTATAATAATAAAATATCTAAATAAATTTCAACCCTATAAGTATTCAAGCTTCTAACTTAATTCACTACCCTCTTCTACAATCTCCTAAAACATTTTTCAGTCACCGCCCTCTTTAAACTTCAAGAAACTAAATCAAATAAAATACTTATTGAATCAAGAAATTCCAAATCCAATGAGTTCGTATATACGATTGCTTCACTTGAATACACTCAATTTTGGGTTCGACCAAATTTTGATGGACTCGATTTTTACACATCAAAGCTAGGGCTTGGGTTGCGTTTTCATATGTGATGCCAAAGGTTGATTCAAGTAATGGGCGACTTCATGGAAGCAAGGCGAGTCGATTGGCAAGGATTTGATGTTGATCGGTGAAGGGAGGTGGAATTCAACTATTTACAACTGCAATGTGGGGTTATAGGATAGAAATTACAAAAAGGTATCGAGCTTGATGAAATGGGTATGGGCATGTTAGGCGTGAGGAGAGCGACGTGGTGGTGCAATTGGATTTGGAAATCGGTGAGAGGTTGATTGTATCATGTTGGATGATGCACATGTGATATATGTGTTTGTACTAGGAGGCGGGATTTTGAAATTGAAAAGAGGGAAGAAGAAGATGGCGGAGCACGTGAGAGTGGGGGTGAGGTGTTTATTAATAGTGTAATTTAATTAAAGTAACTGCATTTTAATCTTGTTATAACTAGTAAATGTGATATACAGTTCATTCGAGATCCATTTCAGACGCCTTCAGTTGTGTTGGGTTCGCACCTGCGAATACTACGTGTATGTAGTGGATTGGATGAATTCTGGATAGTTTTGAATTTTACAAAATTCAAATGCCTGTTTGAAATTAGATAAAAAACAATGTGAAATCGTCATTTAAAATGGTTGGTGAGTTTAACTCACGTTTATTGATATGCTACTGTACCATATAATAGTATTGACTGTTATTTACATATTTGTAAGTATGATTGGTTGTTCTGATGATTTACTGCTTATTCAGTTGATTTGTGGTTATGTATACCTAACTATAGAGTAGATGACCTTTGATACTACCTCCTTTGTAGCGGGAGATTCGTCTTATATGAATTAATCTATCTAAATTGTATTACATGCATATATGCTGACATATGAGCTGTGATGCAGAGGGACCGGTTGGGGGACCCAACATGATTCCTCATTATGAATGTTACAGTATTTGTATTCATATGATGTTATATGAATTGACTGATTGTTAAACCTGATTGTGGACCACACTAGTTATATATGGAATTGTGGTGAAGTGAATACATTATTATGTATATATATATATATATATATATATATATATATATAATATTGAGTTTGTTTGTTTCACACATTATGGTGTGTTTAGCATAACTGAACTGAATTGGGAAATTATTCAAATAAAATGGGTATTAGGAGAATCGAAAGTGAATGGATTTAAATATAAAACAGACTTTTAATTCCTTTACTTAAAACCTATTTTAAAGTTATTTTTATTATATATATTTTTTTGAAATAAATTAAACCTGTTTATAAGATTTAGAAACGATTTTGGATTATAAAACATGTTATAATAAATGGTTTAGAAACCACGAGTATTTTACCTTGTTGAATATTTATCTTTAAAAGAATATTTTAAAGATAAAAATACGTATAAAGATGGTTTTGGGTTTGTCATGATAATGTGTTAATTACATTCGTCTTTAATCCTCTCGGATTATATCATAAACTAAAATAATTGAATCTATAAATGAATGTTTAAAGATAACTATATAAAGGAATTGTTTTGGGTTTGTTGTGAATAGCATTTTAGCAACACTTGTTTTTTTTTGGCTAAAGCCGACCGGTTTTTAAGGTGATCGCAAATACCTTTTATTATAACTAATAATAAAAAATTAGTATAGTACAGGTGATTGTTAGTAGATAATCAGCTATTCAATTTTTAAGGTGGACCGTCCACCACCTACAGAATTTAAAATGTTCTGTCCACTCTACCAATACATGCTTACAGTACTGGAGCTAGCTTAATTACTAGACTACACTGTACATATGACTCCAGGCAGTGAGCACTTATATACAAGCCAAGCTTGTGATATTTCCTAGTGGCAAAAACCACATCTAAATTACATACTTTACGAGGAAGTGAATAACATTTCGACGACACAATAAAGCTGTACAAACACATGGTCCACATAGTAACATAAAAGCACATGTAATCGAAAAAAGTACCACACCAACAACTGTATAAGCACACAGGTGCTTGCAGACCACCAAGAGCTCCACGCCAATAGCATGTAGCATTGCAGACAGAGATGACATGCAAATAGCCATGAATAAGTACATAAAGTACCACTAGTTGCTCCAAATATCTCACTAACCCGGCTAGAGAACATTGCATACAAATTGACAAAATAGGTGACATCATGGACGAAGGAGATATCTCAGAAGGAAAAAGTAAAGACATCACCAGAGAATGGCACGCTGAGCGCAGAGCGTCCCTATGTGTGCTGCAGTAACTAATGAAGGCACGATCAAGTAGAACACTTAGAATTACTCCAACTAGAAAAACACACCACAAATACCGTCCATCTTAAGAAAAACACCCAGAGAAGACCAAAAAGCATAGGGAGATGGGTGTAGCATAGAACATATCATAGCAGCCAAAAGGTAATCAACTACACCTGATTAGAGATGCTCAGAAAAAAAGGATTCACTACCCGATAGTGAGGCAAAAGTCAGAGCCATAACATCACGTGTATTGCTCGCTCCCAACAGTGAAAACTAAACCAAGCAATAACTAACCAAAGAGCAATATAATAACCATTGGGTGCAACAGTAAACTACATTACTTACAAAGATCCAAGCACAAGTTAACCAGAAAAAGACATTCCAAATAACAGCTCAAAATACTCTCAGCTCCAAATTACATGGTACCAACTCCAAGTACTACCAACTAGATGATAATATAACAAATATAGAAAACCTAGAAAGTAAATATGTACCATCACAGACTAGCAAAGAAGATAAGTCGAGACGCGAGACAAGTCGACCTTCGAGGAGTTGCTGCTACCCAATTAACTCCACGTTAGTGACAAAATCCCCTTCAGCATCATACAACCAGTTGAATAACAAGCGAGCTAGTAGTTGCCTGAAATCGCACAGCTCTGAGGAGGAAGTAAAGTAATCAGCAGTAAGAGGGAGAAGTGAGCACAGACCTGCCGTGGATGAAGAAAACAGGGAAACCGTGCTCAGATCAGATTCCATGGAGAAGCTTAGATTTCGAAAGTGACGATAAGGTTAAAAAGAGGGCTACCACGCACAACATAAGTAAGGTTTATGGTAGAGAAGTGGAGAACATGTGAAGAAACACTACGCTATAAACGGCCTAATGCAACGAATTTGCAAGGTGTTGCCAGCCAAAATGTAACATTAGCTATACTATTTTGGTCCTACTGCAACGTTCTATTTTTGATGTTACCTTAGCCATAAAAATGTGTTGCTCTAGATAAACAAGTGTAACACGATGCAACATTTTATACAGTGTTGCTATAGTAGCCTTTCCATATCTTACGTGGCGATCCACATCAACACGATCCAACAGTCCACGTTATTAATCCGCGTCATTCTGATTTTCCTTCATCTCCTTAGCTTCTTTGCCCTAAATTTTCACTTTCCCACTGTAAAATCATTCAAGCTATTTTCACTTGAGAAAAAATACAGTCGACTTCCATTTTGACGGCCGATCGAAAACAAGGGTTTTTCCCTCTTCAACAAATCGCGACTTCAGCTCTGATTTCTTCGAATTACAACTTCTCCTCCCGTCATCAATTTCTCCAATGCTACTGGTGCTCCGGGGTTCTTGTTGAGATGAAATCGGTCTCTGAAATTAGTATGTGATTTTACCTCTTTTACTTCTGATTATTGTTTTGTTGTTCGATTTCAATCCCAACTTTACCTATGATGAATTCGTATGAATTTAAAGGGTATCGAATCCCTAAGTAATCTCCGATTTCAACATTAGATTTGGTTGTGATTTGTAGATCTGATTTTATCGAGTTTGAAATATTCAAACTTTCTGGAATTTAATTTTGTGATGAATGTCTCGAATGAAATTAAATTTTCTGGAAATAAATGTCTGGAATCCGATTTGTAGCCCCGGTCTGATTGTGATTTTCTGATTTATGTTGTAACCTGATATGTTGGCCTTCAGTTGCTAGAAGATGGCTGTCAAAGGAAACTCATCAAAGAAAATGTTAGATAAGTGAGAGGATGATTATGCCAAACTAGGGTTCTTGCATTATGGAGTTGTGCTGACAGAGATAGACTGAGACTCTTCATGCTAAAAGGCCTCAAACTGAAACTAGCCAAGAATCAATAAAAGGTGATTGTATTTTTGTTAATGCTTATATGGATATTAGATTATTTGTCACACTTAGTTTGTTGCAATCCATACATCATATTGTTTTCAGGAGACCATAACTCATCATAGTATGTTATGCAACCTAACAAAGCTGTAGTACTGTGACAAAATACAGTTAATAATGCAGTTTAGTGATCACATGATCTGAACACTTGTTTATCTTCCTTTCAATTCTAATGGAGAGGTTTGATATATGTACAACATATTTTTCCTAAATTTAATCTCAAATTGTGTTGTTTCAGGTAGCAGTTGTAAATAATTGACCTGTTACGGAAGTGGAAGTTTGAAACAAAAAAACGTCATTTCAAAGAAGGCTTGGTCCTACAAATTCGGATGAATCGGGCGGTGCCCACTTGTTCGACCTAACCGGCTAGGTTGATCGCTACCGAGACTGTGGGTCTCCGGACCCCCACCAGCGCTGTGCCCGGACCCGCTGACGGCTCACCTTCCACTTGGCATATATTTGTCAGTGTTAGTGTCTAAATAAATTGAAATTGCATATGTAATGAGTTAACTGAGCGACGCAGTGAGGAATATCCGTATATGTGATTGATTATGTTATTAACAGTGAATTGTAAATAGCGGAGTTAGAAATATGTACTATTTCAAATGTTGAAAAAATATATTTATTTGGATAAAAATTCTGTTTGAATATTTAATTCTGTGTAGTAGCATTTAATTCTTCTTTCTGTTATATTATATATGTATTTATAAAATTTAATATAAATATCTATAGCAACATTTTGGAATGTTGTTATAGAACCTAAGGATGTTGCTATAGACCTAAATAGGGGTTTGTGGTAACAAATATTTGTTATGTTGCTGTAGATGGCCAAAATGTTGCCTTTGAAGACTAAGGCAACAGTGAAAATTGCATCACCCCAAAAATGTTGCCAAAGACCTATGCCAACATTTTTTGGGCCTGTGCCAACATTTTTTTTTGCGTTGCGTTAGGCCATTTATGTCACTGTGAAAGAAGCGTTTTATGAAGAGACAGAAGCAGGAAGATGTAAAACGAAGGAAAAGAAGAAACCTTGATGCAATTAATGGTCGCCCAACTGAATAACAAAGCTTTTCTGAGCAACACTTGTTATTAAACCCTAGAAAATAGTTAAATTGAAAATATATTATTTAACTATTTTGAATATACTTGGATCAACTATTGGATCTTTCACCATAAAGGTATTGAAGAAGATGTTTTAACTTATAAAAGAGAAGAGGTTCTTAATAAACAATGGTTTTAACATCTTTGATTATATTTTAAAGTAATAAAAACTTACAAATGATTCGTGAATATATGAAACACCCCACCTCCGTTAGGGTCACTCTTAAAGGGAATGCCCTAATTTTGGTGGAGGTTTATAAGTATAAGTCACAGATACACAAGACAGATATAAATACACATATTTTTGAACAACGGAAAATAACAGCAACTTTTATTTCATCAAAATACGTGTTACACAAACCATGCCATAATTGTCTTACAATACTTCCAAAAACATTACAATTTCATAACAGACTTGATTTCATAACTTAAAGAAGCATAAAAATATAAGTAAACTGCATAAGTCCCCATAAGTGCTATCCAAAGCCATAGTCCAAAACGAAAGAGATCCAAGCAATACATTCTTTCTCTTCAAGCTGAATGCGAAAACTGGTCAAGCTGCGGTATTCCCTCCCTGTGGACCTGGGGTGGGGGGGAACGAAAGAAAAGAAGACGAAAGAAAAGTAGAGTCAGACATAAAGCCTGAGTAAGTCTAGGACTATTCAGTCTATGAATAAAGAATTGGGCATGATAAGTATAAACTGGAAATGGGAAAGCACTATAAGCTAAGTTAAGTTGTCTAGAGTCGAATATACCATCGTACCCCATATTAATCTCTGCACCCCTATAAACTAGTTCCCAACAAGCACCCTAAAATCAGGGTGAAGTGATCCATCTCTAATGATCGGCTCCTACTCGCATAGTTACATGTGTCTTACGGCCCCCGATGTTGTAGCTACCTATGTTGGTCCCACCATGGGGTGTATCAAGTCCCATGGTGGTGGCCCGACACAATTCTAGAATGCACAGGTATACTACTGGTGCCCGTGCCTAATTTTACTGCGCCGGAGTGTGTGCACGCCTGCACCCCGTTAGAACCTACACTGCTGCACCACCGCCGTCGATTTGACCTCTTACAATCAGCCCAGTAATCGTGCCCCACCCTGCCTAGTTCAGGGTATCCTGATACACCTTGTAGGGTTACTGCTGAAAAGGGTCCCCCGCTACTAGGTTTTCTATTTCTATTCAACATGCTAAGTTGGTTAAGTGTTCTGTAAACCTAACCCCCAAATCAGTCTGTATAGTTTAGCATGTTCAATTTGATTAAGTATTAATTCAATTTACTTAATCCTATCAATCCTGACTCAGCCTTAATTGTCTTATTAAAGCCTCAACCACTCACATTAGACAGGTATTGTTGTGGCTGCCTGTTGCCGGTTGGGTCCGGGCAGTCTTACGCCACAACTCAGTCTAACCTCGGGTCTTTATTGGGCTCAATGTTTAACCACCCACATTGGATAGGTATTGTTGTGACTACTGGACAGCCGGGCGGTTCCGGGCAGGTTTATGTCACAACTCAATCCAACCTCGGGTTAAACACATCGTATTTTCTAAGTTTACGTATTTTGTCTCTTTTCTTTTTATATGTAAATATTTGCAGCCCATTATTCAAATTGATCTTTATTGGGTAAAATTTACTTATACCACTTAAATGTTCTCAAGGTCGTTGGCATGCGACAGACATGCCGACACATATGTTTTATATTTTTACCCCATCGTCAATACCCCCGTTTTATACATTCACTATATTATAACATATGTTGGGCTTAACATTTAAGCCCAACTTAGCCACATGAAAAAGGGGAGGCTTAGAACATGGTGTTTATATATTCTAAGTAACATCAAAAGGGTTATGTGTTCGCATGAACTTGCAACATAACGATCTAATTAATATAAATTAGGCACTTGTGAACTTGCATTGTAATAGCATATAATCTTAACATAAAACATACCTAAACATGAATCATGGTTTTAAATCTAGTCATGTAAACTTGCATTTAAAATGTGAATCTAACTTAATTATGTGTCGTATATATATTCATATGATTTTGATAACAACATAGGCCTAAAACATATTTTCAATTAGGCATAACACCAAACGTAATCTAGTCATGTTTAGAGAATCAACACAAGTTCACAAAGATGCTTACTTTTGTCACTAATACAAAAGTATGTCTTTTTTTCTCACTAGAATCATAATTCCTATTTCAACATAAATTCATATAAATCATAATACCCAAATGGATCCAACTACACTAAACATGATTATAAAAATATACATAGAAGGGTCTAAAATCACGTTGGCATAATAGTGAATCACATACTTGCATGAACCTCAACTTTGTTGTAATAAACTACCACTAACATATAGTCGTTAACTTTCAACATGAATCATATACTTGCAAATATCCAATAGGTGTTGTAATAGACTACCACAAACATATAGTCGTTAACTTTCAACATGAATCATATACTTGCAAATATCCAATAGGTGTTGTAATAAACTACCACAAACATATAGTCGTTAACTTTCAACATGAATCATATACTTGCAAATATCCAATAGGTGTTGTAATAGACTACCACAAACATATAGTCGTTAACTTTCAACATGAGTCATATACTTGCAAATATCCAATAAGTCTAACATCATTATACCACAACATCCCAAATCTATTCATAATTAGAATCATAGCAACATACAATTATGAGTTATCATCACGACAAATTAAATACAATTCCATTTCTCATTTTACGTAAATCAAAACTCAATTATTCATTCACATCGGAATAGCACTCTACTTACAACGTATGACGAATCTTCAATTCAGGTTTCTGAATTCTGAATTTGGAGATGCTATCCTTTGTTGTAGGCGTTGTTTTGATTTAGTTGTCGTTGCTTTAAGCTTTCGAATTGACTCCTAATCGTCTCTCAATTTTGACGGCTACTCCTAGTCTTTCTTCAGCAGCATGACAGTCTCATTCTCATTTTATTTGTGTGAATTGGGTGGAGTCTTAGGTCCTTTTTATAGAGTTTGTGAATTGATTAGAGCCGTCGATGGAGCTTAGATTAATATTAGCCGTTCGTTTGAAGGAGAGACCAATCAGGAGCTGACACCTAGCCTTAGTGACAAGGCAAGACTCAGAAATTCGGCCAAGCACAAACCAGGCCAGCCAGGAGGGCTGGGTTCGACCTGGCTCAGGGGCCAGGTCGACTCCCCAGTTGACCCCCAGGTCGACTACCCAGTCGACCTGGGTGCCTTAGGCGGGAAAATTCCCGCCCAGCCCAATCTACGTCCGATTGTTTTGAAATTTGAATTTGTTTCTGAGCTGTTTCCATCTGTTTGAATTTTAAACTGAATTTTGAAACTTCCAGAGGCCATATCTCCCTCATACGGAGTCCGTTTTACGCAAACTCGGACTCTATCTCAAGTAGAATTCCGAGACGAACGCAATGGCGTGTCCCGTTTCCCGTAATTCTTTGATTTGAAATTAATTATACTTTAATTTGTGAATTTCACTATTATAGAATACACGGGGTGTTACATTCTCCCCCACTTAAAAGGATTTCATCCCCGAAATCTTCAAGTTTAGGAAGAATGTATATCCTAACATCCAAACGTCCATCTACTCATCCATCAAACACGAGCATCCATTGTCCTTAAAAGACTTCTAATGCTTCATGATCATATGCGAAGTGTGTGTACATGTACTTATCTCATGCAAAATCAGGCGGTCTACTGATTCAGTTGACCTCCTTAATGCAAGTTATGTAAGTGTCATGAATCCATTATGTATGCAAACCTTCCTATTCATGATTTTACATGAGTGCACAATCATTCATATAAATGCAACATCCATATGGCAACACATAAAACTTCAACCATATACGAATATAAATACATATATGCATATGCAATATGAAGTGACTGAGCCGATCTAAAACCTAGATTTTGTGTGTATATGCAACCACGAGCAACCACTAGCAATCACTTGCAACCACTTGCAACCATCATCCATAACATGTTTCAATTACATGTTTTCATCCAAAGGGTTCCTTCCTAAAAGATAAGGTCGAGGAGATATACCTGAAAAGATAGATAAAAGCGCAACTTAATGAAAAAGAAAGATCAAAGATGTACCCTCAAAAAGAAAAGGGTAGGCTGCGCATATTCTAGCCTCAGTTTCCCAAGTTGCGTCCTCCTCGGCGTCGCTCCACTGAACTTTGACGAGCTTGACTTCGCGGTTGCGTAGCTTTTTCACTTCTGTTCCTAATATGCGGGTTGGAACTTTCCTCATGGTTGCTTCGTGTTCCACTTTAGCTTCTTCTAGAATGTTTGACTCTACCACTTCAGCAGATTCATGAAGACATTTTCGGAGGTGCGAAACATGAAAGACGTTATGAACTCCAGCTAGTTTCTCAGGTAGCTCTAATCTATAGGCCATTTTCCCAATTTTCTCGATAATAGGAAACGGTTCTACAAATCTCGGTGCCCCCCTCCTTTATTCAACCACTCTCTGATCTTCCCCTTGTTCCCCTCTTCAATCGATCCCCCCTCGAACCCCCAACAACTCCCTAACGTCTAGCGTGCCACTACCATCTTGCCAAACAACCACCGAGCCTCTTCAAACACGAAGTAGCTTCCTACCACCTCCACTACAACCCAATCGAGCCCTCCACACAGCTTCCAGGGTTCGGATTTATCGGAAAATTCATCAGGAGTTCACCGAGTTGAAGCGTGTACGTCCACGAGTAAAGATAAGTCCTTTACTTGATTTTCCGACTATTGTATTATTTTTGTTTGATTTTTCGAATGGTTTTTTTTCCCTTTGGTTTACTGTGTTTTCGAATGGGTGACGAAACAACACTGTGTGATAGCGTATTTATAGTGGTGGTTTGGTTTAGATAAGATTAACGTCTATCAGTATAGGTTCAGCTACTCCTAGCTTAGGCCATTTGCACCCTATTCCCTTTTAAGATTTCATACTGGTGATGGGGAGTGTTTGTGAGGTTGATTTGTCCAAAGTGGATATTGATCGAACTGTAGATTAGATAGGACTGGGCTATGAATTGCTAATTCAAATCATAGATTGGAACCTGTATATTAGATTTGATTTCCATTTTTAAATATAAGGAAACAATGAATTTTGTATCGCAGATTTTTTGTTCATACATGTGAATTAACTGTTCGATAAAGATTTGATGTATATAAATATACATGTCAGTTTTTCTTAGCTGTACATGTGCTGTTCTTTTTGCTGTTCATGTTCTTTTCTTTATTAGCTGTATAAACTTGATGATTTAAATATATACATATATTTTGTTTTCATTAACTGTCCATTGTACTGATTTCTTGAAAGCAAAAAGGCATGGTATTGATTTTTAACATGAATTTTTTCCAGTTTTTATACCGTATGTTTTGGTTCTAGTATGTATATATATATATATTTGTTTCAATTTTCTTTTTCTATTTACAATCAGTTGTACATTGTCTGTGAAGACTTTTTTGTTTCTTACTGCTTTCTTTCTTCTTCTTTTTCAGATCAAAACTGATCGAGATGATGGATTCAGGGAGTTTACATATTCAATCTACATGTCATGCAATTTACATGTTCTCGTAAAGTTGATATCAAATCTTAAATATATGTATTTACCTTGCAGATGGTTGGCGCATTCATGGCTGTGAGACCCCTTCCTCATATGTTCAGTTTGGCATTGAAACTGAAGAAACATCAATTTTCCTGAGGATGTTTTGGTTTATCTTTGTAATGATATTTTGCACTATTGTTTGATGAACCATACTTACATATCATATTTGAATGTAACTTATATGTACATCAGTTTATAAACTATTTTGTAATAGCTTTCCTTGTATGATATTTTTTTATGATTTTACATTCTACTGGTGTTATGTAAATGTTGTTCATAACATTTCATTTTGTAAAGGTAATTTAGTTTCGGTTTCGTTTTCTACTGTGTATATTTTCATTTTTCCCATGTTATATATATTCCAGTTGCACGTTGAATATAATGGGGCAGTTTTGTTTTGTTGTATATTCAGATTTTATTCTTTTTTGCCGAACATGATGAAATGCTGATAAATATATACATTCTAGTGGCCCATTCCAATGATAAGAAATTAGTGTCATGGTGTCGATTAAAACAACAGCTTCAATTCGATTAATATAGTTAAAAACTCAACAATAAAAATTCTAGTTTCCGATCATATGCTATTGACATAAAAATCCTTTAATGTAAATAAATAAATCGTTATAATTTAAAAACGATTTCACAGTGACTATTTGAAAATTTGAATTGAAATAACTTGAAATCTATAAGCTGAAATCTCGATTTTTCTCTTTCATTAGAAAAATATAATCGAACGGTACAAACGTTTCTCGTTTCACAGAAATTCAACTTATATCGGATCCTGTATATTCAGTTAAAGTTCAAATCGAAAATTTCGAATTACCACGACGTTTCGAGCTCGTTTTAATTAAATATATAAATATATATATATTCGAATTCTATTTTAAATAAATAAATTCGATTAAAAATCCATTATATTTATAATTAATATATAAATAGATTTAAAATATTCTAATTTAATTGGCCGAAAGATCTGGGACGTTACATAAGTAATGATAATTTCATATGACATATTATTCTCAAATTGCTTAGAATATTGATAATGTTAATTATGATAGCTTAATATATCATTTTATTCATGTTCACTACCAATTTTACTGTTATCTTACTGTTACTTACTCTTATTTTATTGTTACTTACTGTTGTCAATAACAGTATGTTGTTTATTATTACTGTTAATAATATTAAAATGATAGTTTTGTATATCATTTATAATGTTTCAGTGAATTTGTCTACTATGCTGAAATTGTGATGTAGTATTAACATTTAAACATTTGTGTATGCACAAAATACTGCAGCAAAAAATTAAAAAAAAAGGACAAAGAAAAAGGAAGAAGTCAATACGAATCAGTATCGTTGTAGTTTAATGGCCATGATCAAAACACTGGAAAAAGTTAAAAAAGGCAAAGGTTTTACAGCAGATTAATTTGATTTCATTAAGCAAACACCTTTTCATCAATTCATTTTTTCTATATATGAAGGTTATGTAACTTTGAAAGAATGTAGAAAATCAACTTTGACTATGGATATTCTTATTAGTACATTTTCTGTTGAAAATGAATATTTCAAAATTGAAAAAAAAAGTTTAAAAATTATGACTGAAGATATTGCATTGCTGTTTGGTTTGCCAATACATGGAAAAACTTGTTTCCTTTACCAAAATCTTCTTTTCAACACCTATCTGACTACTGTAAAGAATTTGTTGCATGGAATTTTGGAATAGTCGATCATATTACAAAAAAACATACCATTGCTAGAATTAACTTTGTTTTTGAAAATGAAAATTATCAATATCAAACCGATTTACCAAAACTAAAAATAATTCTAGCAATGATAACTTTCTTTTTTCCAGATAACCAAATGTATTTACCTTGGGGGTTATCTACAGTACTTAATTGATGAAGAAAAAATGTTTGATATATCATGGCCATTGACAATACAATGTTCACTGTTACGTTCACTGAAAGTGTTCAAGTCCAAGCCACGTCAAATGTCCGGATGTTCCATGCTTATTTTGGTAAGATATACCTTTTTTTCAATGCATTATCCAGGCAATAGGCTATGTTATTAACTTGATTGCTTCTCTAAGTATACTTAAGACTGTTATTAAATGCTTTAATGGACCCTGTTGCTAATTAGTAATCATGGAAGTCTGTCCGTTGAGACATGTATGGCACAGGAAATCTATTCCTGTAAACCAGTTACATTGAAATGATAGTTGCACATATCATTATTTTATGCAGGCCCGGCCTTTAGGTAAAGCATACGAAACCATCGCTTTGGGCCTCCTCAAAAATTAGGGCATCATTCTCAAGTTTTCAATTATGCGAAGGAAAAAAAATTTGCGATACTCGATATCATCACATCTTTGAATTCCTTGAATCCCATCTGAATAAATAGTCCATATTCTATTTCCTTAACGGAGGAATAGCAGGAGGCCTAATAGCGCCGATGGCCGTAGCGTAGGAAAGGGCCGATGAGTACAGAGGCAGAGTGACGCCATATGCTTTGATGGCTTGCTTGGTTGCTGCCATCGATGGCACTATTTTCGATTATGACATTAGATTTCCGGTACCATGTATTTTGGTCCTTATAGTTTTATATTTGTCGCTATTTTTTCATCCTTTAGCCTATTTTGTAAAATTTTATTAGCTTCTGACTTGTTCTGCTATTCTTCTGTTCATGCTTCCGTCCCTCTGTGCTGAATCTGGGAATATTTCAGAATTTTTTTCTATAAAGTTCATTTTTTTTTTCTTTTTTATAAAGAACACTAGTTTATTTTTTTTCTATAAAGTCCAATTTTTGTTTTCTATAAAGAATTTCTTCCGTCCCTGTGTTTTGCTATTCTGGCTGTTCAATCATTGTGGCTTCCGTACCTGTGTGCTGCTCCAATTAGATGTTGTCATGATTTAGAAGAAGCAAAATTTAAAAGATGCCAGAATTGTTGAACTAGCTTTGTCAACATATGCACATGAGAAATTATATTATTTACGCAAACTGGTGAGCAACCAAACATCAATGGTCCATACCAGTAAACCATTATTGGTTTTATTTTACTCTGTTTGTATTAAATTATCGGATAAAGCAACTAAATTTTTGTTACTTTGTTATGAATTAAAATCGTAGACTTGAGATGAGTCACATATGAACATATGATTATCACTACAGACATGTTCAATATTCTTGTGATCCATTGAGCAAGAGATAATAACATTAGTTTTCGTGTAGGTCCCTGATTTTGTAATTGGCTTTAGGTAACAAAACTCCTAGGACCGACCCTGATTTTATGTTACTTTTTAATTCAACTTTAATCATTGAAACCTCTCAACCGTTTTTAAATGGTTTAAATTTTGTTAATTAAAAATCAGAATTCGCTTTTTCTGTCAATGTTTTTGTTCAACTGTTACATTGAATTATGTAATGATAATTTCACATATCATTTTATACAACCTTCTTTTCTTTATTTAAAATTGGTTTACTAACATAGATTTAAAATTTCTATGTTTTTCCTTGTTATATAACACATACCTTTTTGTTTGTAAATTAAAATGATAGTTGAAAATAGCATTTAATTAACTTTCACATTTACGCTGCATATTTTTATTTTCCTGCATATGATTAACAAACAGGCATATGATAATTACATTTAGAAATCATACTCAAACATAGAATTTTCTCAAATGTTTTAATTTTTACTTTTGCAGTATTTTCTTTGCGAACATGTTATTTTAATTGAAGAAAAGGCAAAATGCAAAGATAATTTCACAAGGTTTGTGAGGTGGGATATAAGCTGTTTGAAGAACACTATCACAAAGGATACATTATCCAGAATGGATGATGAAAAGGTAATATTCAATTTACTATAAAAAAATACATGCTGTTACAAATTTAATCATCTAGATACCTTATTATTGTTTTTGAACAGATTTTTGAGAACATGAGAGAAATTACTGAAAACGAAAAGACTTTACTGCAGCAAGAAAAATTGCAACTTCAACATGCTCAACACAGATCTAAAATGGAAAATGATGATTATAATAATTAAATTGCCTCTCTTCAGCAGTATATACAACAACTGGAAAGTAAACTAAGAAAAACTGAAGAAGAGCTGAAAAATGAAAGAGCTGAAAGAGTAAAAGAGAAAAAGTTGATTGTAGAATTGAGAAAAGAAATTGAGAAATTGAAATAAAAAACAATCAACACAGAAAAAGGAGATGAAAGCCAAAATGTAAATAAGCAAAATGAGATTGATTTCGAAGGTCCCACATTTGATCTGAAAATCACATAACAAATCCTACTTCTGTAGGAAAAAAGGAAAGAAGCAGAAAGGAGAGAAAAGGAAAAATCAAAGCAAAAAATAAAATTAACCCCAAGCTCATTGGCTAATAGGATGAAAACAAGGGCTGCTCGAAAGAAACCAGAAGCTGAGGGAAAAGTTGATGAAAGGCAAAATGAACATGAAGAAAACAAAGAAAAAACAGGTCTGGAAAAGGAAGATCAAAATGAAAATACTATCAATGAAGAAAATGACAGCGAGTTGAAAGATGTATCAAACATTGAAGAAGAAAGCGACGAAGAAAACATTGAAGAAGAAAGCGATGAAGAAAATGCCAACCGTTTTGATAATACAGTCACCCTAGTAGACATTGATGCATACTTGCCGAAAAGGAAAAATTATCGAACTAGTTTAAAAGTAAGAAAAAGGAAACTTCTAAATCTTCTTGAAGAAAGCAAGAAAAACATAGTTCTTTCATTTTTTTAAAAATGAGAATGAGAAGTAATAATTATGTTATCATTAACAATTTTTCATTACAATTTCATCGAAATAATACCTACTAACTTATTTTGTCTTTATGTAAAATGCAGCTCTGTAATTTTCATATCGCATGATGTCAAAAGGGGTGGGATTACAATTGTAAAATCAATGCTTGAATCTATTTTTCTGGAACTATACACAGATGGCCAGGTATTTTTCTTTTTATTTGTATATAACTTATATTCATATTTAATAGGCTGGAAAAATATACAATGTACACGTATGTTCAAAATGATATATAAACTTATCATTTTGATATAAAGCCTCAACTATACATAGTATATATAAACTGTACATGCAAAAAGAGCCCTACATGCTAGGATAGTAGTCGGGAGATGATTAACAGGAAAAATTGAAAATAAACAGGTGTATTTGAAATGATATGTAAATGTATCATTTTGATATAATGTCACTGCCACACCTGAAAAATTAGCAACATATGTATTATGCTGATATTCGTATTGAATGAACAGATGAAAACAAAGATAAACAAATATTTTCAAAATGATATAAAACTTATCATTTTTGTACAAAGCTACTAACATAGGTAATTATTTTCTTTATTCTACCAGGTATTTGACTGGTATGTACAAAACCAAGAGTTGTATGAGCACAACTATACTTTCTCCACTATAATGATGGTAAGTTAAACCTTTTTTAAAAGTAAGGTTAAGTTCTTTAAAAATTATGCAAAAAAAAATTAATATGCAGAATGCAATAAGCAATGATTTGGATAATGTGCTAAAGAAACTAGTTCTTCCTATGATTGAAACTACTATTCTAAATGAGTATGCCGACACCATATTCTTTCCATTGCATCATATCAACCATTGGACGCTTTTGACATTGAACTATGTCACAATGCAATGGACCCATTATGATTCAAATAAGCCTCTAACTAGATCTACAAGGATGTCAAATCCAAGCTACAGGCACACTACTGATCAGGTAAAAAAATTAGTATAATTCTATGATACGATTATCATCAACGTATTATGAGTATGAAAATCAATTCTATGATATGATTTTCAAATTGTTTGCTATATTTGTCCAAGCAGCTTCAAGTTCAAGGTTATTAGACTCGACAACCTCTCAACTATTTTCATGAACGCTTCTAAATTTTTATTCTGGATCCATGTCCCTTTTATGGGTTTAGAAGACAATATTAGGGAATCATTCATGGTGGTCAGTTGGTTTTAGTGCAAAGGGTGCTGAATTGGAACAGAACTAGCTACCTTGTTTGTCAGATGTGAGGCTATCAGGTCATACATTACATCTTGACAGTAGCACTTCAGTCAACGAGATACAGTATAAATTTACATAATCGGAAAATGATAGATGAACCACGTTTGATGATAAGTGTTGATGTGTCATAATAATATGTATATGTGTCACAACAATAATGTTCATCTATTTACAAAATGTGCTGCTTTAGACATAAAACCTTGGACAACATCTACTTACAGACTCCCAGCATAAATGTTCTATTTAGAATACCAAGTTAAACAACATATATGCATGGAAATATCTCAGACATATTTTTGTTGACTTAGTACCTAAAGATATATCTTATAAAAAATTTGTGCCTATAACTCAGTCGGACTTCTATTCTTCTACAGTTGGATCACATGCTTTTACGGCCATAACCACATTCTTTTATTCTTGCATTTCTCTCCATCTGACTTCTATTCTTAAAACATATTTTGGGAGCTAAAACCATATTTTTAGTCTTCAATGTTGACAATCATAATTTTGCAGATGTTACTTTATGTACAGTTTGCTTAAGTTAGAAATTTGCATCATTTTGCAGATGATCTGCATCAAGTGTTAGTCTTAAATGTTGACATTCATATGTATCTAGACCAAGATATGAAATTCCAGTATCCAACGGCGTTTCGACTACTTGCCATTTTCAGATTGTCGGTACCGTTCCGGATATTTCGGAAATTCCATTTTAATTCCGGCTCCAAATTTAATTTCCACTTTACTGTTATTTTTTTTCCTTAAATGACTGCATGTTATTTGATATATATAACATTGTTCTAAAAGTATAACTTTAACATGTCTAAGAAGTGACAAATGTAATAAATCGATCAATAAAATAGTTGCAGCATATTTTACTAAAATGCAAAATGATATGCATAACTATCATAATAGTATAATATGCTAAAATGCAAAATGATATCTATTACTATCATAATATTTTGCTAAAATGCAAGATGATATCTATAACTATCATAATATTTTGCTAAAATGCAAAATGATATCTGTAACTATCATAATATTTCGCTAAAATGCAAAATGATATCTGTAACTATCATAATATTTTATTAAAATGCAAAATGATATCTATAACTATCATAATATTTTGTAATTCATGTATCAAGATTTTTGAAGAAACATTTAGACGTATCATACGAAATTTCAACAAAATCTAATACCTTCAAAACCCTAGCAGCAGTCCTTGAACCCCGAGTATCATCTTCATCGCCGATTTGCAGTGTGAGTTGTTTAACCGCTCTTGATTTTGCAACTTTAGCTTTTGATTTCTCAATTTTTGAAGATTTTTTCCTTCGATTGAGGAGTTGATGATGCACGTTTCGGGGATCTAGCCTTGAAAACCCAATCGACTATCGGCAAATTAGAAGTCAAACTTGAAGAATTGGTCTCAGTTGTCGACATTACTGATATTAGGGATTAATTTTTTTTTAATGAAAATACGGATGATTTTTTTGATCGAACTGAAACCCTAGAGTGAATGAAATGTATCGTGGAATGGGGAAGGGTTTGTTAGTGGGGTGAAGACAACGGTTAAGCGCGTCCTTCAAAGGAAAAATAAAAAGTTCCGTCCCTAGTTTAAAATGCGGGTCTAACTTTTTCCTTTAAACTAAAATCCTGTATATATAATTGGTAGAAGATTTCCCACTTCTTCATTATCTTCATTCGGCGATACCAAGAACTAACAATGCACTACTAAGAATAAGACCAAAAATGAATTGCATATATCATCCAAAGCAAGCATAAGAAATACACCAGCAAAAAGAAAACAACCTACCATAATCTAAAAATAGTCATAGGGCAATTGAGCATATATTCATGGAAGTGTTGAACGAAGTAATTAGAATAAAGGCTATCACTTTTACCTATATTATGAATACAGGAAGATAATGGCGTATAAATTGAAAAAATAATGAATAATATATAGCAGACTGATAGCTAGAACTAACACTGAAATATAAATTCATATATATATATATATATATATATATATATATATATATATCGTACTCAGCCGAATATCCAACTAGGGATGAATAAATAGTTGGTACGATTTGAAACCGATCAATAATGTTGAAACCAAAATAATCATTCAGGAAACATAAACCGATCCAAAACAATCCAATATTTTCTAAAACAAAAACCAACTGAACCGATAATATTTAGTTCAGTTTGGTTAGTTTATTTGGTTTATCGTAAAATGAAATAACTCTTCTAGTCGAAGGTATAACATATAACAAATAACATAAAATCAGTGTTTAAAAAAAACGTGAGTGAGACGCGCCTCAAGGCGAGGCGCAACCATTGAGGCATTTTTCCATAAAAACGTAACCCTCAACCCTTTGAGGTGCAAAAAATGTAAAATGCATAACAAATGTTGGAAAACATTTTGATGCATACTTTTTTTAGTAAAATAAATTTACATTAAGCTGCTTAACAGACATTTGCTTCTTTTTTACTAGTTCGGACTCCATATGGTAAAAAATAACATAATATGTAAAAAAAAAAAAAAAAAAAAAAAAAAAAAAATAAATAAATCCAAAATCGATTGATCCAAGTTCTGAAACCGAAATTAATTCCGATTCCGAAATCGAAATCGATTCATGAGCATCAATTTCATATCAGGAATCGGCGGAAGTAGAATCAATTTTGGTTCCACCCAATTCCATTTGTGTATTTCTTTAATTTTCAAGTATTCGCATACTTTAGTTTACATGTACTTTGCTGCTCATATAGCTTGAATGGTAACATGTTTATGTATTAACTTGTTTCAATGTTATCTTAGACTGCGCTTTGAATGTTTTTGATCAACTATATTTATTTAAATTGCATATAGTAATTTATGTTTCTTATATACTATTTGACATTATTTTATGTCTATTTTAATTAATAACCTGCGTCTTTTTTCTCCCTGAAAGGCTTATGCCTCAACGTTTTGAGGCTTACACCTCGCCTCACGGGCATGAAAACGCCTCATGTACGATTTTGCATTTTAAAACATTGTATAAAATTAAAACAACTAACCGAGTTCACATGATGCAAATATTTTAAAAATCAAGCTCTTGTTCATAAAAATATGTGATTAAAAAAATAATTATGAAGATATTATAAATAATAATACTATTAGTGATAATATTTATCTTTAAAATAATTAGAATTCTAAATTTGGTTTAATTTGTTGGTTTGGTTTTCAAATATTAAAAACCAAATCCAATCAATAAACAGAAGTAATATTAAAAAAAAAAAATTAACTTACAAAACTAAATAAAATTGACTAAACTTAATTGGTTTGGTTGGTTTAATTGGTTTTGACCAATAAATGTTCACCCTTATATCCAACACATACAAACAGTCATCATGAATTTTCCATGGGTAAAACATTATCAAATAGCATTGATGAAGTGCATGCTCCACGTGTCAACAGATGTAAACTTAAGGATATATTTACCTAATTAATAATAGTCTTACCTATAAGAAAAAAGAAACTCATTTTAAAACGTTACTCAATCTACGCCTTATATTTCATAAATGCCAATCTAATACTATATATATATATATATATATATATATATATATATATATAAAAGTCTGCATAGACAAAGAAGTTCAACACAAATTAAGGAACCATTGAATTACCCCTTGATTTCTCTATCCCTCATGTAAGGACAAAGTTAATCATGTGGTTGACATTTTATGTCCTTAATTTTGTGTTGAAATAGTCGCTCCTTGTATATATATATATATATACAAGGAGAGCTCTAGGACACCCTTATTTTGTAGCACCTTTGTTGTACCTCAACGTGAAACATGAGTCACTCAGAGTAAAATAAGTTAGTGAGGGAAGCGAAAGTTGGTTTGGGGAGGGGGGGAGAAAAACCGGGATATGCGGTGGAAATCAAGGTGGCTAAGGTGCTGCACTGTTTAAGGTGCTCTTATGTTGTGATTTGTGACATGATATCACATATGTTAATGAAGAGGATGTGATCAATTAATTGATTTGATTAATTGATTGATTGATTTGATTGATTAATTAATTGACTAATTGATTGATCGATTTGATTGATCTTATTATAGAAGGAAAGAAATAAATGATTGTATTCTGGATATATATCTGAGCGAAAAATTAGATATTTGTCTAGGCCTTCGATTCTCCTATAAAAACAGCATCTATGCTTGGATTAAAAGCATAAAATTGAGATCGAGATAATTAATCCAAGGGTTTGCCGTTGTTCTTCATTGTTCTCTTTCTCCAACAAGAGTTGTTGTCATTTAGATATTTTCTCTTTCTCAATAAGGTTATCGAGTCATTGTATTTTTTTATGTTGGTTGTTGATCCACTGTATGTAAACAAAATTTGTTTTGTTGAATCAATAAAGAGGATGGTTGGGTGAAATATCTTGTATTTGTGCGTGTAATTTCATATCTATGTTGTTTTTCATAGAAATCATATTTAATTAATTGATGAATGAGATGATGGTCATTTATGTATGTATGTACATACGTGTACGTATGAGAGCATAATTTCAGTCACTTAAAGTGCTGAGAATAGTACCATTAACAGAGTAGCATGGACTTTAATTACTTACATCTACAAATTAATTGAAGGAAAATATATGTATCGAAACAAATTAACAGGGACTGGTGCTACTATACAATTATAGTGTCAACATAATACCACAAAAGAGTTTAAAGCAAATCGAAAATGCACATCCAATAAAGGTTTTTGACAATTTTGATATAGTAAAAACCAATACTGCTTATCGAAAGAAATCGATAGAATAACGAAGCTAATTAGAATAGTTGAAAAAAGAAGAAGATGTCGCCGTAAATAAATACCCTGAACTACAAAATAGCATGTATTCCAAAGAAAAAATATTGCTCAAGAATCTATATTTTACCTTGAACTACAAAATAGCATGTATTCCAAAGAAAAATTATTGCTGAAGAATCTATATTTTGTCAATATAAGTACGGATGTTGCTACAGAGTCTGAAAATAGGGTTGCAGGATGAGAGGGATTCAGGAGGACCTTTGATTTGAGTAATGCCATGGAAATACAGACTCGTGGTCATTTTCAGGTTTGATCTCCCAGTAGGGTTACTTGCTAGCTTATTATGAGACACCAACTTTCATGGCAAAAAAGCGCTAGTGGTGTAATCGGAGTCATGGAGACATATATTTTAAGTTCTAACCTTTGACTGTTGTCCCTTCTTCATTTGGATAATCTTGTAGTTTTTTTGAAGTGAACTTTTCCTTCATATTTCCTCACTGCATTGGTTAAATATGCGAGGTAAATATGATGTCAAAAAGGAATATGTTTCTTAGTAAATATCAGATAAATGAATATTTATGATGGTTAAAACAACAGTTTTGATCTAGTTGAGATGACAGCTGCTTCAAAGTAACTTGCCTACATTGTTCCAGAAAATGCGATTCAAATGATCCATAGCAGATTCATTTTATGTTTTATTTTTGTAATAAACTTATAAAAACATGTTTTAATCATATTACTTTAAATAATCTTAAACTTTTAAGTTTAATGTTAAAATTAGTTGTGTATTATCTACGACTGTTGTTTAACGGTCATAGAATATTATTTCGAAATACAGTTTTCCTTTTTTATAGGCTAATTCTATTTATACATCAAAAATTGTTAAACATACACCAAAAATTATAATAAACTATTATACATCATATACTACTTTACATACACCGTTTCTTTTACTAAATTATCCATGTTCTCATCTTTTTTTTCTTCCCACTTTCAAACTTTAAACACAATTGCCTAAAATTAAAAATTCTTTGCATTAAATTGAGTAAAATTTAACAAAATTTATTTATTTATTGTACCAATATTGTAGTTTTTAGAAACTTAAAAAAAAAACAACAAAATTACTCTAATTTTACAAAATAAATCAACACTTATAAGTTAGACCAATGTTTTAAAACGCAAAAGGCGTACGAGAGGCGTTTTCGGGTGTGTGAGGCGAGGCGTAAGCCTCGAAGCGTTGAGGCGTAAGCCTTTTAGGTAGATAAAAAGCACAATACATATACTTAATTTGTAACTACTTTCATGCAACATTCTGTTTGTTTATTTCAAATTAACCTAGCCAACAACAGAAATTAGGAACCAACTAAACAAGGATTTTTCGGGTAAGCCTACATTAATTCAAAATGTTTGTCTACACATATTATACAATCTTTTTTATTACCATTAAATAATTAAAGTTTAATGACATTTATTTGTGTCAATATTTGCAACTAAAGATAAACAGGTTTTTAAGTCATATGCCTCAGCTGCTTGAAGCGTGCGAATCGTAAACTTTATGCGCTTTGTATGCCTCAAAATTTTGAGGCGTAAGCTTTATAGGTAAAAAGCCTTTTGAAATAAGTCTCAAGGTGCTTTATCTCTTATTTCTTCGAGGCGAGTCTTGAGGCGAGTATCGAGGCGGGTTTTTTAAAACAACGAGTTAGACCATTATTTTCTGAATGTTTTCTTAATTGAAATTTTGGATTTCATGATTAAATAATTCATTAACATCTTCATTAACATATTTAGTTTGCATCGAGCTTCAATACTTTTAAAAACAATCTGACTATTTATATGCAAAAGTTTTTGAAAAGCATCTATGAGAAAAGAGTAATTTAGTAATAGAATTTTACAGAAAAATAATGGTATATATTAAGTGATTTTTTGTGTATAAATAGAATTTGCCTTTTTTACAAGATTATACCTACTTTTAAATGAAAACACACATCTTCATATTTTTTTTCACAAATATTATTTTAATTGCATTAAAAAACTCATTTATCAGATCTAACCCTTTTTTTTTTTTATGATGACCTAATTCAGTGGCCTTCGTAAGTCAGGGTTTCTGAAATCCGACGATCTATGGACAATCAGATGTAGAAAGATCCATTTGACCTTATCAATTAACGAAGCTCGGTTCCCGTCTATGTCTTCTTCTTTATGCAAATAATCGAAGTCCAAACCTTAGTACATGCCTGATTTCGTTCCCGTTCAACTTCAAAATCCCCGATGTCATTCAAGCGCACTACGATAAAGTTGCATTTCATGTTGCTAGTGTTTCCAAGCCGGCAGCGATGAGCACGAGTCCACCTACGAGGATGTCGCTCCTTCCTCGGCGCTTGCCGACCTTCAGGTTTCGGGAGCAGTTGCAGTGGATGCAATTGATTTTGGATCTATTTACTCCTGCTAATGCTAATTCTCTTGATGCTAATGCTTAGGGTTTTTTGGTCTTGGTGAATGCAGTGGCTTCGAGCCTGCAAACCCTGGTTTAATGAATGTTGATGCTTCTGTGCCTTATGTTTTGTGTGCGCACACGGTCTTTGATTTACCGACAGACCACCTCACCGGGTAAGCAATATTCGGTTCAAACAGAATTAGCCGATCATATCGGTTTATTTCGGTCGATTCGGTTCAGTACGATTTTAAAACTAAATCGGTTTAAATTCGGTTTGTAAAATAAAATTTTTACTTATCGGTTTAACTGAATTAACCGAAATTTTAATTTTTTATCTAATTTTGCGGTTTTGTGGTAATTTGAAAAATTAGTTTAGTTGTATAATGCAAAGGCATTTGTTGCAAATAGATTAAATCATATCATAAACTTAAAATTTGCTATATAAAATTTCTTCAAACATAAATTTATGTTGTACTTCAAGTGAATTCATCTTGAATAATGATACAACTTTCAAGTTCGGTTAATTCGGTTACCGACCGAATTAACCGAAATTAGTTCGATTTGGTTCGGTTCGGTTTGAAAAACTTTTGGTTTCAATTCAATTTGAATTTTTTTTTAGCTTCAAACCAACCGAAACGACCGAACGCTCACCCCTACTCCCCCCTTCCCCCTTCTACCATTTAATGTTGGTTCTTGCTTTTCACATCTAAACTTAAGAAAGGCTAGTAGGTATCTTTCCAAAAACTTTATGGTTGGGAATGATATTAAGGCACCCTTGGCAGATAAAACAAACCAAGTTTTCGTCTGATGCGTCGCACGCTTAGTCGTGGTTTACCATGCCCAGCAACGGCCTAATTAAATGTTGGAAAGTCCGACGTCATCGCTTCATTTTCCAACATTTTGTGTTTTCCAGTGTTCATTTCTCATTCCCTTTAAATTAAAAGCATATTACAAAATAACACATCTCAAATACCATGCTCAAATATCTCGTTTGTAGCAAAAAACGCATTCCACGTTTACAAACGTGTCACGCCAAATACTTCGTTACCGTTCGTTAAACACACACCCTAAGCAACCAAGTGAAATTTATGAAATTGGGTATAATAGGTGGAAAAATCACTGTGTAACACCCCGAATTTTCTATTAACACTAAAGTTGCTAAAATATTAATAAGTGTGTAAGAGAGGTGATGTATCTAATATGAATATAAAAATATTAATAAGTGTGTAAGAGAGGGGATGTATCTAATATGAATATAAAAATATTAATAAGTGTGTAAGAGAGGGGATGTATCTAATATGAATATAAAAATATTAATAAGTGTGTGAGAGAGGGGATGTATCTAATATGTATATAAAAACAATAATAAGTAAAGGGGGATGTATCTAATATGTACATTGTAGAAAATATATATATATATTTATGACATGAATAGAAGTTTATTAATATGCTGAGTGTTTGCTGAGTCACTTCTGACTCATTGCTGAGTCAACAAGATAAACCCCATCTTGTCTGAACGGCTGCGGTTATTTCTAAGTTAAATCTAATGGCCTAAATGAATTCTAAAATCTATAAATAAGTGGGTAGACCCTAGACCTAAATCACTTGTAAAATTAGAGAAGCTACCGTCATGCTGCTGCCATGGAGTTCAGCATAGCCGTCACAAACTAAGAAGAGGAAACCTAATCATCTACAACTAAATCTACACAAATCAAATCAAAAGATCTCTCTTTCTCTAATTCTTTTCTTTTGTTGGTGAGTATGATGATTCTCACAAGACTATTACAAACTAATTTGACTCAGTTATGAATGGATCACAAGAAAGTGACGTTATTTGTAATTGTAAATTCTATATATTGTGGATCTCTTATTATGTTATTATGTTGTCGTATGATGTAAATTATATATGCTATGTCATGCTATGTTGTAAATTCTCTTATGCTATGTCGTGCTATGTTGAGAATCATGTCAAGCTATGTTATACTATCATACTATGCCATGTTATAAATCATGCTATATTATGTTGTAAAATCATGATGTGGTTGGAACATGCTTAAAGTTATGTTTTTTTTAATTTAAATGGATCTTGTTTATGGGAATTTGCCTATTAGGTTAGGTGTACCCATAAACTTGAAACTATAATTAAATAAAACTTGAATATGGGAATTTGCCTATTGAGTTAGGTGTACCCATATAAAACCATGTTGTTAAAAAATTAGATGATGTTGATTCACATATGTTCATATGTAAGTTTATGAAAATTGATTGAGATTATATTAGGTGAATTTTGAACAAGTTGACACCTTTAGGTCCATGACATGTATAATCTATGCAAGTTGGACATATGCAAGTTTCACCCCTTATTATGATTCATTTGGTCACATATACATGTTGTTATTATGATAATCTCTTTTATGCTATGAGTTAGGCTATTCGAGTCTAACATATATTTTGCGAATAAACGTTCAAACGTGGGGTAGGGGTAATATTAGGAATTAATAAATTGGGTGCAATTTTGTAGGATTTTGCATACCATGAATGGATGTCCATAATTGAGTCAATTATGGACATTGTTAAAAATTGGAAGTAATTAATAATTCAAGTAGGGAATTATTAAAATTGGGGGAAAGTGGATTATTATTAATAATCAATGCTTAGGACACGAGGTTGGACCCGTTTGTGATGTAAACCTGCCCGGACCCGCCCGGCAAATCCAGTAGTCACAAATGTCGGCCCAATGTGAGAGGTCCTAGGCCCAAACTAAAGCATAACAATTGTAAAGACACGAGGTTAGACTCTTTTATGGTGTAAGACTGTCCGGACCCGCCCGGCAAATCCAGCTACCATAAATGCCAGTCTAATGTGAGAGGTCTTTATGAGGTTATGGCCTTAATGAACTAAGAAATACTTAACCAGATAATCATGTAAGGTGGGACATGGGGGTTAAGTAGGTGCCTTGGGTGGCATGAGGAATCTGGTGGTTGCCTTTAGAAGCATTTGAAATACGATTAGACTTAACCAAACATACATGTAAATGAACATGACTAAGTGGGTTAAGTGAGATGGACTAATGGGGACAAGCTTAGGTGGAATGCTTGTGGTAAATAGTGGGGGCCCATTTCAACCAGTATCCCAAAACGTATCTTTGTGGGCTCGACCCAAGTCGAGGACGGGACACGCATACTAGGTTTGACTATAAGAGGCCAAAACAGGGAGCGGTGGCAACGCAAGTCCAACGGGTTTCATATGCGTGTGTGGACCCGGGCTGGTAGGTAAGACGTTGTTGCATCGTGTAGGTATAAGCCGTGCATGTCCGTTGTATCAGGTTGCCACTTTAGGGGAGTGATACACCCCACTGTGGGGCCAGCACGGGTATCTACGAGTTAGGGAGCCGATCGAATAATGGGAAGTAGGGTACACCTAGTGGAGATAGGGGCAGGCGGCACCTATGTAGTCAGCTAGGGGTACGTAAAGCCATTGGGAAAGTTTCTAAGTGAAGCTAAGTGGGATGAATCTTTAGGGTGACTGGTGTGGTGCAGTATAGTGTTTATCCTTTAGTATTTAGGAGCGCCTATAACGTTGCCTTTAGCGATTGTCTATGTCCTTAATCTGCTCTTCATAGACATTTTCTTGTTTTCCAGCTTATGCCTTAGTCCAGTTATTTTGGTAATAGTATTGTAGAATTATCATATTCACCAGACTTTATGTCTGACCCCCTCTTTTCCATCCTTTTTCTCCCTTCAGGTCCGCAGGTTGGGCCAAGTTCTAGTGGAGTCTAGTTGGATCGCTTATCTACTGGAAAGCTTGGACTGCTGAAGTAAAGTCCAGCTTGTTATCTTTCTTTTTAATGGCTATTCATGTAATGGGATTATGTACTTGTTTTATCAAGATAGATATGGTACTTGACATTGAATATGGTGTTATGATGTAATCAAACATGTTTTGACTTCTGCTACAATGAAATAAAGTTTTTGAATTTCCAAGTACTATTTTATATCTGTCTTGTTGTAATTTTACTGTTCTATATTCACTTAAAACCTCCATGGAAGTTAATGCATTCCCTTTGTGAGTGACATTAATGGACGTGGGGTGTTACACGTGGTATCAGAGCATAAGGTTACCAGAACAGAAATTTTTTTTTTTTTTTTTAGAAATTTTTTTTTTCTAAAGTATTTTTGGAAGAAGTGCTTTCAAAAAAAAAAACATGTTATTTAAAGAGAGTTTTTATGAAAAACATAATCCCAAATAGCCACATCCTTATCTTTATCTTTCGAATTCTCCATTTTGAATCTTTCCTTTTTCGTTTCAGCATGGCTGAAGATCTTAATCTCCCAGAAGGTGTGACGATTCCAGGGTGGTTTAGGAGATACTTGGAGGCTAGGGCCACCACTGCAGGCCCAGCGGATACTCCTCCACCCCTAGTTGCACCCATTCCTCCTCCTCCTCCTCCTCGTGTTGACACTTTTGCAAAGACGTGCAAGGAATTCAAGGCTATGGGAGGAAAAACTTTTCAAGGGACTGAGACATTTGTGGAGGCCAGAGATTGGCTTAAGGAGACTGAGGAATTGTTGGATATCTTTGAAGTGGAAGATGGGAGGAAAGTCCGTTTAGCTGCTTGGTTAATGAAGGGAGAGGCCTCGTTTTGGTGGGAGGTCACTAACGGGGAACGTCCAGTTGATTCATGGGCGGATTTCAGACGAAGGTTTGAGGCAAAGTTTCTTTCAAGGGCAGAGGAGAACTTAAATATGGAAAAATTCCTGGCACTAAAGCAAGGGAGCTCATCAGTAAAGGAATATGTCAATAAATTTAATCAGTTAGCAAGGTTTGGCTTGGAGTTGGTGAACACGCCAGAGAAGAAAGCTTTGAGGTTCGTTAGAGGCTTGAATGAACCGTTGCAAGGGTTGGCTATGACCCACATCCCTATGGGAGCCACCTTTGAAAAGCTAGTAGAAATGGCACTTATGCATGAGGATAAGGCAGTTGAAAAGAAAGGGGATCAGAAGAAACCCCAACAACAAAATAAGAAGGGTGGTAAAAACAATAATGGCAAAGGGAAGAAGAAATGCTTCAATTGTGGGACGCCTGGCCATCTCAGCAAAGATTGTAGAAAGAAAAAGAAGACTGGTTGTTTTCATTGTGGAGATGCGGAACATTTAGTAAAGGACTGTCCAAAGAAGGGGCAGAGGGCAGGGTCTACCTCGGGAGGACAGGTGCAGGCTCTTATGGCACCAGGGCAGGCAAGGGGGCAAGTTCAGGCTATTGCAGCCCCACCGCTGCAAGAAAGAGGTAGAACAATTTCTGTTGAAAGCTTAGTTTTTCTGTTTGATCATCCTGTCCGTACCTTATTCGATTCTGGCGCATCTCATTCGTTTATCTCTGCATCATTAGTTGAATCACTGCACTTGAACACCAGTTTAGTAGAAGATCCCTTGGTCGTTTCAAATCCAATTGGGGGTTCGGCTCATTTGACCATGATATGTTTGGATTTGAAAATCTCTATACTTAGCGTTGAATTTAGATGTGATGCTTATGTATTGGGCTTCACGGGCTATGGGCTAATTTTAGGAATGGATTGGTTGTCTAGAAATAGGGCCATTCTTGATTGTGAAAGGAGAGTAGTTAGGCTTGTGACTCGCCTTGGTAATGCTCTCGACATCTTTTGTAATCCCATAAATTCCGTTATGCTAAGTTATCTTAAATCACTTGACGCGTCTGTAGAGAACCTGCGATCGGTAGAAGTGGTCCGGGAATATCCGGATGTGTTTGAGGAGGTGAAGGGCTTACCTCCAAAGCGGGAGATAGACTTTCGAATTTATCTTGTGGATAATGCTAAACCCGTATCTTTGCCAGTGCGCCACATGGCTCCTCGTGAAAGGAGGGAACTCAATAAGCAAGTAAAGGAGTTGCTTGAGAAGGGGTTCATAAGACGTAGTATATCGGAGTGGGATGCTCCAGTAGTTTTTGCCACAAAGGCGGATGGGTCTCTTAGACTTTGTATGGACTATAGAGAACTAAACAAGCTTACTAAAAAAACCGACACCCACTGCCGAGGATTGACGATCTCTTTGATCAGTTAGTTAGCGCCTCAGTGTTTTCGCAGTTGGACTTAGCCACTGGCTTTCATCAACTGAGAGTGGCTGAGGATAGTATAGATAAGACTGCTTTTAGGACTCCTGACGGATTCTATGAATGGCTAGTGATGCCCTTTGGTTTGACAAACGCCCCTGCATATTTTGTTGATTTGATGAGTAGGGTGTTTAGGGAATACCTTAACAAATTCGTGGTAGTCTTTGTGGATGACATCTTAGTCTTTTCTAAAAATAAAGAAGAGCACTCCCTACATCTTAGGGAAGTGTTGGAAACCCTTCGAGCGCATAACCTTAAGGCAAAATTTTCTAAGTGTCACTTCTGGAGGAAAGAAGTACGGTTCTTAGGGCACGTGGTTTCCAAAGAAGGGATAGCAGTGGATCCCGCAAAGGTGGTGGCCATCCAAGATTGGAAGGTCCCTAAAAATGCAACCGAAGTAAGAAGTTTCTTGGGGTTGGCTGGCTATTATAGGAAGTTTATCAAAGACTTCGCAAAAATATCAGCTCCATTAACACGGTTAACGAAGAAGAACCTGGTTTTTACGTGGGACAAAGATTGCGATGATGCGTTCCAACGTTTAAAGAGAGCCTTAACTTCAGCCCCAGTCTTAGTGCTGCCAGACGGGAATAAACCGTTTACCATCTATACTGATGCTTGTGTGACGGGACTTGGCGCGGTCCTCATGCAAGAGGGAAGAGTAATAGCCTATGGTGGAAGGCAGTTGAGGGTTCATGAAAAGAATTACCCCACGCATGACTTAGAGCTAGCCGCAACTGTTTTCGCGCTTAAGTCTTGGCGTCACTATCTTCTTGGTGAGAAATTCGAACTGTTCACTGACCACAAATCATTAAAATACTTATTCTCTCAGAAGGATTTGAATTTAAGGCAGCAACGGTGGATGGAATTCTTAGCCTCCTACGATTTTGAAATAGCATATACCCCGGGCAAGGGTAACGTGGTGGCAGACGCCTTAAGTAGGAAAAGGTTGTCCTTGAGTCCGTTGTTTGTTGAACGACAAAGCTTAGAATTCATCTCTATGTTTGACTTTAGACCCTCCGTTGACTTAGTACCCGGTCTGTTAGCATCCTTGGAGGTTAGACCTACACTTCTAGGACGGGTTGGTGAGGCACAGCGAGACGACCCACAGTTGGTTGAGATAGTAGAAAAGCTCAAAGGGGGGGAGTCATCAAGCCATCTTCGTAGGTATACCCTAGACGATAAGGGTTGGTTACGAAGGGATAATAGACTTTGTGTACCACAAGACGAAGACTTAAGGAAGGCCATTCTTGATGATGCTCATCGCTCAAAAATGACCATTCATCCCGGCGGGGATAAGATGTACAAAGATATGAAGCGGGTTTTCTTTTGGGCCGGTATGAAAAAGGATGTGGCCGAGTACGTCGCTAGATGCTTGGTGTGCCAACGAGTTAAAGCAGAACAAAAGAAACCCGGTGGGTTGCTTCACCCATTAGAAGTTCCACTATGGAAATGGGAAAGCATCTCAATGGATTTTGTGGATGGATTACCAAGATCAAGGAAGGGTAACACGGGGATTTGGGTTATAGTAGATAGACTTACTAAAAGCGCCCATTTTATTCCCGTGAAAAGTAAGAGGACTGCTCCGTGGTTGGCTTCTGTATACATTAAGGAGATAGTTCGTTTGCACGGTATTCCTTCTAGTATAGTAAGCGACCGTGACCCCATCTTTACTAGCGAATTTTGGAAGAGTTTACAAGAGGTGGTAGGGACTCAGCTATGTTTGAGCACCGCATATCATCCTCAGACAGACGGCCAGACCGAGAGGGTGAATCGCATTCTAGAGGATCTTTTAAGGCTTTGTATCCTAGACTTTGGGGGTACATGGGAAGAGCACCTTCCGTTAGTAGAATTCGCATATAATAATAGCTTTCAGTCTAGTATTGGCATGGCACCTTTCGAAGCTCTTTATGGAAGGCCTTGCCGTTTGCCTACATGTTGGTGGGAATCTACCGATAAAATCCTACTTGGACCCGATATGGTTAGGGAAACCTCGGAGAAGATTGAGTTGATTCGAAGGAGGATGAAAGCAGCACAAGATAGGCAAAAATCGTATGCTGATAAGAGGAGAACAGATCTTGAGTTTTACATTGGGGACATGGTTTTTATCAAAGTATCTCCGTTACAGAATGTTGTTCGCTTTGGGTCCGTGGGGAAATTAGCACCAAGGTTTGTAGGGCCGTTTCCTGTAAAAGACAGGATTGGGATGATGGCATATAGGGTGGAGTTGCCTGAGAAACTTAGTGGAGTACATGACGTATTCCATGTATCACATTTGAGGAAGTGTTTGCACAAGACCGCGGAGGTGGTAGAGCCGAGCTTGCTTAAAGAGGTGGAAATAGAGCGTGATGCAACAATTAGACGAGCTCCTACATGCATTCTTGGGTCGGAGATCAAAAAGTTGAGGAATCGAGAGGTCAGACTGGTTAAAGTGCAATGGGGAGATGATGAGAGCAACGCAACTTGGGAGACAGAAGAGAAGATGCGTTCGTTGTACCCTTTTCTTTTTGAGGGTATGTCTTTTAATTTCTCCTTTATCGCTTAGCTTATCTTATCTTATCTTTAGTATGTCCTCTCATTAGTATCTTTGACCTTTAGTTAGGATAATCCTATGGTTGAAACATGTGTTTGAGACATGTTATGTATGATGGATGCAAAATGGATGCAAGTGTTTGCTAGTGGTTGCTCGTGGATGCATATATACACACACTTTAGGCACTAGATCGGCTCAGTCACTTCATATTGCATATTGCATATATATGGATGTATTTAGTATAATGGATGTATAATGGTTGTACCATCATATGGATGCTGCATTCGGTTGAATGGGTGTGCACGCATATAGAAGTAGTATGTAAGCAATTAGGATCTTTTGCATACATAATGGATTCATGACACTTACATAATTTGCATTAAGGAGGTCAACTGAATCAGTAGACCGCCTGATTTCGCATTAGGTAAGGACATGTACACACACTTGCATATGATCATAAAGCATTAGAAGTCTTTTAAGGACAATGGATGCCTGTGTATGATGGATGAGTAGATGGACGTTTGGATGGTAGGATATACATTCTTCCAGACTTGAAGATTTCGGGGACGAAATCCTAAAAGGAGGGGAGAATGTAACACCCCGAATTTTCTATTAACACTAAAGTTGCTAAAATATTAATAAGTGTGTAAGAGAGGGGATGTATCTAATATGAATATAAAAATATTAATAAGTTTGTAAGAGAGGGGATGTATCTAATATGAATATAAAAATATTAATAAGTGTGTAAGAGAGGGGATGTATCTAATATGAATATAAAAATATTAATAAGTGTGTGAGAGAGGGGATGTATCTAATATGTATATAAAAACAATAATAAGTAAAGGGGGATGTATCTAATATGTACATTGTAGAAAATATATATATATATTTATGACATGAATAGAAGTTTATTAATATGCTGAGTGTTTGCTGAGTCACTTCTGACTCATTGCTGAGTCAACAAGATAAACCCCATCTTGTCTGAACGGCTGCGGTTATTTCTAGGTTAAATCTAATGGCCTAAATGAATTCTAAAATCTATAAATAAGTGGGTAGACCCTAGACCTAAATCACTTGTAAAATTAGAGAAGCTACCGTCATGCTGCTGCCATGGAGTTCAGCATAGCCGTCACAAACTAAGAAGAGGAAGCCTAATCATCTACAACTAAATCTACACAAATCAAATCAAAAGATCTCTCTTTCTCTAATTCTTTTCTTTTGTTGGTGAGTATGATGATTCTCACAAGACTATTACAAACTAATTTGACTCAGTTATGAATGGATCACAAGAAAGTGACGTGATTTGTAATTGTAAATTCTATATATTGTGGATCTCTTATTATGTTATTATGTTGTCGTATGATGTAAACTATATATGCTATGTCATGCTATGTTGTAAATTCTCTTATGCTATGTCGTGCTATGTTGAGAATCATGTCAAGCTATGTTATACTATCATACTATGCCATGTTATAAATCATGCTATATTATGTTGTAAAATCATGATGTGGTTGGAACATGCTTAAAGTTATGTTTTTTTTTAATTTAAATGGATCTTGTTTATGGGAATTTGCCTATTAGGTTAGGTGTACCCATAAACTTGAAACTATAATTAAATAAAACTTGAATATGGGAATTTGCCTATTGAGTTAGGTGTACCCATATAAAACCATGTTGTTAAAAAATTAGATGATGTTGATTCACACATGTTCATATGTAAGTTTATGAAAATTGATTGAGATTATATTAGGTGAATTTTGAACAAGTTGATACCTTTAGGTCCATGACATGTATAATCTATGCAAGTTGGACATATGCAAGTTTCACCCCTTATTATGATTCATTTGGTCACATATACATGTTGTTATTATGATAATCTCTTTTATGCTATGAGTTAGGCTATTCGAGTCTAACATATATTTTGCGAATAAACGTTCAAACGTGGGGTAGGTGTAACAACCCGTATTTTAATAACATGTTAAAACGAGAATCAAAGCAGAATTTAATTTTAAATTCTGAATCAGGTAAAACGGGCTATGCCATTGCGTTCGTCTCGGAAAAATACGCGAAATAGAGTCCGGGTTTTCGAGAATCGGAGTCCGTATGACCCGTTAAAGGCCCAAAGAAGATTTCTGGAAATTTGAATTTCGGAAACAGATTTTGATAATCAGATCTGAGGCTAGGCGGGGAGTTTCCCGCCTAGGGCATGTCGACAGGGCTGTCGACAGGCCTGTCGACTTGGGCCCAGACCAAGTCGACAGCCCTGTCGACTTGCCTGTCGACAGGGGGTGGCCGGGGCATATAGCCTGGCGCACCTGTTTGTCTCACCTAGTCTTGTTCTTGGGCTGGGTCTGGAAGCTTCCGAGATCTGATGGTCCTAATCTATCCTAGGGTTAATCTAAGGGCCTAAAACTATCCTAATCTCTATAAAAACACCCCTAAGCCCCCCCTAAACCCTCATAACTCACCCTCTCCACGAAGTGCTGCCCAAATGCCAAGTGATCATGGCCTCCATCCCAAATCCCTAGAGCCTATGCATTCAAATTGGGTTCAAATCAAAAGGTGCAAGCTTGCTACACCAAATCAAGGCCAAAATGCGAGTTTCATGATGGTTCTTCATCAAAAGGAGCCACCTTTCTTCGTCAAGATGATGCATGATCCCTTTCCTAAGCCTTGCCTATGTAAGTTCTAGCTACTTTTGGATCAAAACGGTATTTTTAATGTTGACATGGGATAAAATGAGGCTAAACATGATTATGCGAATCCATATGAACCTTACCATGCCTCTTGTGTTCATATTTATAATCTTAGGCCATGTGAGTGACTTAATCATGTCTCTCATGCTATGCATAACCTAGTTTAACTTGCAAGTTTGGATCTTTATGCATGAAATGCTAGCATGAACCTTTAGGAAACACTTTATGTGTGAAACATTGGCTAAGACAAGATTTTGGGGCTTATGCATGTTTATGAACCCAAACCCCTTATGGTAGCATGCAAGTTTGTGGCCAAATTACCTTATGACACTATGCATGTTTGTGGCCAAATTACCTTATGACACTATGCATGTTTGTGGCCAAATTACCTTATGACACTATGCACGTTTATGGCCAATCCCTTTTATGATGTTATGCATGTGGAAGCCAAGCCCTTTTTGGCATCATGCATGTTTTGAGACCAATATGTGACATAGTATCCTTGCTATGTTGACTCGCTTTGCTTGCGTTGGGAAAACACGATTTTGGGTAGTTAGATAAACATGAACATGTCGCAAAATCTTAACTTGAATATGACATGTGTTTATACTTGAAAATATGACTTGAAAGATAACATGGAAGATGACATGTAAGTATGCATAAAAACATGAGCTTGGGAATTTACCTATTAAGTTAGGTCTACCCTTTGGGAATTTACCTATTAAGTTAGGTCTACCCAAATGCTTGAAAAACTTAACATGTTTTGGAAACATGATGAACTTAGATAATATGAGTATGGCCAACTCGAGGTTGGGTTGAGTTTGCAACGTAAAACTACCCGGAACCGACCGACCTAACTAGTAGTTGCAGACAATAGGACCCAATGTGAGAAGTTGGTCATGTCGCGCTTAAGACCCGAGGTTAGACTAGGTTGTGGTGTAAATCTACCCCGACCCGCCCGGCTTAACTAGTAACCACAACAAGGTCTAATGTGAGAGGTTAAGAGTGCATTAATTAAATTAATGCCACATGATAAGGTTAAGTAAATTTGACTAATGACACTTAACCGATATGATGCAAATGGGTAGGTTAAGTGGGACCGGGCTTGATTTCCTTAATGACACTTAACCATGCAAGATGATTAGGAGATGAGGTTAAGTAATTTACACTTAACTAATCCGAATGGGTAATTAGATGAGGTTAAGTAATTAAGACTTAACTAACCTAACCACGGTAATTAGATGGGGTTAAGTAATCCACACTTAACTAATCTAAACACGGTAATTCGACGGGGTTAAGCTAAACACTTAACCAATTTAAACTTGGTAATTCAATGAGGTTAAGTAACCAATACCTAACCAACTTAACGTGGTAATTTAATGGGGTTAAGTTAAACACTTAACTAATTTAACACGATGATTTGATGAGGTTAAGTGACCTATACTTAACCAATCTAACTCGTTAATTTGATGAGGTTAAGTTAACCTATACTTAACCAATCTAACGTGAAAACATGATAAGGCTAAGTCACGAATCGTTTTGAATACGCTTGACCGATTTGACTCGGTAATTTGATAGGGTCAAATTAATATATACTTAACCAATCTAAATTGATAATTAGACGAGGTTAAGTCATGGATTGCTTGATATACTTGACCAACTTGACGCATGGTCTGTAGGGTTAAGTCTTGGACTTGGATACTTAGCCAATTTTGACATGATTTGTGGACGGGCTAAGTTATGAACTTAAGTGACACTTAACCCATTAGATAAACCCTAATTCGGAGGATTAGGTAAATAACCATAGTTAACAAGGGTAATGGAAATAAGGCTAAGTGGTAAACCTTAGTTAAGGGAAACTAAGTAATAATTCTTAGTCAAGGAAATCTGGACCACTTCTTAGATAGATGAGTAACCCGATAGGGTAGGTCATCGTTTAAGTATACGCGTAGGAGCAGGCTATCTGATTTAGATAAAGGCTCCAACGAACTGGGTAACGAAGCAGCGGCTTCGGGGAACGTGAGGATATTCTTGGGATCCCTCTGTGAGCTGCCAGGTCATTATACTAGGCTCACGAGAGGTTGAGGTCTGCGGTAGAAGAACCAAGAATATGCCTTGGTTGCTATGCGAGCGACCTAAAGACTGGGGTGGATAGCAGTGAGTCGGCGGATACATAAGCTGCCCGAGATAGCAAGTTCGTCGATCATCTACCATCTTGAGTCAAGCGTGTACGTACGGAAAGGCAGGGGACACCCAACAGACCATAATTTGCTATCTAATTATGGGTGAGGTAGGTCGTAGGATGTGGGCTGACCGGAGTGTAGTTCTCATGCAAGATTTTATCTTGTGTTGCCTTTCACTAGTTGAGGGAGGGGTCTCGTGGGACCATAGCCACGTGTAGAAAAGCAGACCTTAGTATCTGCATCGGCAGATAAATCTAAAGCTCCCGACCGAGTCCTGTATTTCTTGGTTTGCCCTGTGACAGGACTCGGATGGCACGGTGTGATACGTGTGCATACAGTTATAGAAAAACGATTCACGATGAATGCGTGGGAAAAAGGGCGCGGTTGAGGGTTAGCGTAATCCCTAGTGGCCTAGGTGGTTTAACCCAAACCGAAATACGAAAGCGTGCAATAGGTAAGCGTAATCCCTAGTGGTGCTAGGTGGCGTAAGTCCTAGTAGTTCAAACGATGATTCATACGGAAGAGCCGAGCTAGAACAAGGGTGACAGTCCAAACGATTTCAAGGATAATACGACATGAGAAAGCCCGTACGAGGTACGGCAAAGGACTGAACTTATATACATGGAAAGAAACATATGATTTGAGTAACCTATATATGCGATATTAGGTTGACATGGACCATTACACGACTTTGAGCACGGGACGTTCATGGTTAACACATGACGCGGGTAGGGATACTAGTACGAGAGGTGCAGAGCAAATATACATGTTAGAACTAGGAAGAATATACATAATAGATACCGTGGGATGTTAGACGGGGTAGATACCTTGGGATAATGTACTCGATAGAAATCTGACGATGTGATACCTTGACTTATCATAACACCGCAGTTTATCATGACACCTTGGTTTGCCTTGCCACAGTAGCTCAACCGGCTATCCTGGTTTATCTATCTTGTAGTTATCCTTATGTTTACTTTCAGTTTATGCATGTCATGTTACCTTTATCTGTTTTTATACTGGAAGTAGATAGGACTTACTCAGTCTTTTTGACTGACCCGTTTTGTTTCGCCTCTTTTCTTCCGTTTCCCCCCCAGGTTACAGGGAGGAAACAATGCTGTTTAGTTCGGACTTCTTCTGCCTGAAGGTCATCATGGATGGCTTGGACTTCTCTTGGCTATGGCTACTTTACTGTTTTTACTTGGGGAATAATTTATAAAAAGGTTTTTATGCTTCTTTACTTGTGGCAAGACAGGTTTTGATGTACTCTAGTGTAAAAGGCTTTAGACCTTATTTATTCATGTTATGAAAGTTTGATTTTACTTCCGCTATTTATATATGTTCTGTCTTGTGATATTTCTGTGCATGTTTACCAATAATGCCCCTCTAAAGCTAGTGCATTCCTTTGCGAGTGACCCTAGCGGAGGTGGGGTGTTACATTTGGTATCAGAGCAGAAGGTTACCAGACTGGGCAAAAGTTTTTAAAGACCTTCTGAAAACTATTTGAAAATCGTTTACAAAGAAGCATTTTTCAAGAAAATTTTCTTTTAAAAGAAAAAGGCTATTCCCCAAAGGCCATTAGCACTATCCTTGTTTCCTTAATTGAGTCTCTTTTCCTTTCTTTCCTCCATCTGTAGTCACAGTAGTTTTAACTGCGACTAGTCTTTTCTACCTACGAAAGTGCTTTCCATACGATGGAGGTGGTTCTCGAGAGACCAGTGACCGCGTTATAAGAAAGGATCGTGAGAAAGAAGGATAAAGGATATGAGCTTAAGGATGAGCAACTTGTTGGTATGGCTTAGTCCTCAAAGGAGGGAGAGAGATGAACAATGAAACCCATGACGAGAGGGTACCTTTGGCATGGTGAAACGGGACGGATAGTTAAGTATCATGGGACAAGGACAAGATCATTGGGAGGGCAATAGTATGCTCTCATTTCTAGGGTACCTCGGAAGGAGGGTAACGATCTTATTAAAGGTTTAGTTTTCTTCTCTATCATCCCGTCGGGACTTTGGTTGGATCACCGCATCTTTTTGGGTCCGCTTTGATAGTTGAGTCTCTGCACCTTAGTACTAGTGTAGTAGAGGGTCCCGTTTTGTCTCAAATCCTATTGGAAGATCGGTCCATTTATTCATGACTTGTTTGGATTTGAGAATGTCTGTGTCAAGTATTGAGCTTGGAAATAATGCTTATGTTTATAGGTGTGGATGGATTCTAGGGATGAAGTGGTTATCCAGTAAGGGGTGCCACTCTCAGTTTTAGAAGGAGGGCAGTTAGACTCTTGGCTTGCTTTGGTAATACCCTCGAAGCCTCGTGTAACCTTTTGGGTTCTGTCATGATTAGTTACTTAGAATCCCTAGATGCCTTTGTTGGAAATTAGAAACCCGATCGAGTGGTGTTCGCTAATAAGACGGATGGTTTACTTCGATTATGTATGAGTTATGGGGATCACCCTAGTAAGGACTCTTGGCAATTTGGATTGGCATCGGAAAACGAGATCCAAAATTCACTAGTGAATTTTGGAGAGCTGGCTTGAGTACGTAGATATGGTTGAGCCAAGTACACTAGGGAAAGGATAAGTGCAAGTGGAACGAGAGGCGACGAGGAAATGAGTTCCAACTCATGTTATGGAAACAGGAAGTAAGAAGCTGCGAAATCGTGAAGAAAAAGGGGCGGTCAAGGCACGATGGAACTAAGCTCAAGGTAATGCGACTCAGGAGACTGAAGACTAAATACGAGCATGATATCTCTTTTGGGAATATATCCTCGATCCCTGTTTTCTGTTGAGCTTGCTTGTAGGCTATCTTTTAGGGATATCCCCTCGGTCCTGTTTCTGTTACAAACCCCGTAAGGAGTTTGTTTTGTTTATCTTCTCGACCCTGTTTCAGGGAATCTTAGGTAGAACCCTATAGATGTAAACATGTATTTGAAACATGTTATGGTTGATATGGTTGCAAATGGTTGCAAGTGGTTGCTCGTGGATGCGCGAATTTACATTAGATATTAGCTCGACTCGATCACATTTCATATTGCATATGCACGAGTATTTATACTTGTTTATGGATGAAATCGAATGTATTATCATGCGGTTGTTGCATATGAATGAATGATTGTGCACGCATATAGTATCTATATGACTAGGACTATTTGCATACATGTTGGATTCATGGCACTAAACATATTTTTGCATTCAAAAGATTTTTCAGGCCTAATCATTAGCGTTAGCTAAGGAACATGTACACACACGTTTTGCATATATACATACAGCATTAGAAATCACCTAAGGACAATGGTTGCTTATGGATGATGTTTTGAGTAGATGGATCATGGATGGTAGGATATGTTCTTCCTAACTTGGAGATTTCGGGGACGAAATCCTAAAAGGTGGGGAGAATGTAACAACCCGTATTTTAATAACATGTTAAAACGAGAATCAAAGAAGAATTTAATTTTAAATTCTGAATCAGGTAAAACGGGCTATGCCATTGCGTTCGTCTCGGAAAAATACGCGAAATAGAGTCCGAGTTTTCGAGAATCGGAGTCCGTATGACCCGTTAAAGGCCCAAAGAAGATTTCTGGAAATTTGAATTTCGGAAACAGATTTTGATAATCAGATCTGGGGCTAGGCGGGGAGTTTCCCGCCTAGGGCATGTCGACAGGCCTGTCGACTTGGGCCCAGACCAAGTCGACAGCCCTGTCGACTTGCCTGTCGACAGGAGGTGGCCGGGGCATATAGCCTGGCGCACCTGTTAGTCTCACCTAGTCTTGTTCTTGGGCTGGGTCTGGAAGCTTCCGAGATCTGATGGTCCTAATCTATCCTAGGGTTAATCTAAGGGCCTAAAACTATCCTAATCTCTATAAAAACACCCCTAAGCCCCCCCTAAACCCTCATAACTCACCCTCTCCACGAAGTGCTGCCCAAATGCCAAGTGATCATGGCCTCCATCCCAAATCCCTAGAGCCTATGCATTCAAATTGGGTTCAAATCAAAAGGTGCAAGCTTGCTACACCAAATCAAGGCCAAAATGCGAGTTTCATGATGGTTCTTCATCAAAAGGAGCCACCTTTCTTCGTCAAGATGATGCATGATCCCTTTCCTAAGCCTTGCCTATGTAAGTTCTAGCTACTTTTGGATCAAAACGGTATTTTTAATGTTGACATGGGATAAAATGAGGCTAAACATGATTATGCGAATCCATATGAACCTTACCATGCCTCTTGTGTTCATATTTATAATCTTAGGCCATGTGAGTGACTTAATCATGTCTCTCATGCTATGCATAACCTAGTTTAACTTGCAAGTTTGGATCTTTATGCATGAAATGCTAGCATGAACCTTTAGGAAACACTTTATGTGTGAAACATTGGCTAAGACAAGATTTTGGGGCTTATGCATGTTTATGAACCCAAACCCCTTATGGTAGCATGCAAGTTTGTGGCCAAATTACCTTATGACACTATGCATGTTTGTGGCCAAATTACCTTATGACACTATGCATGTTTGTGGCCAAATTACCTTATGACACTATGCACGTTTATGGCCAATCCCTTTTATGATGTTATGCATGTGGAAGCCAAGCCCTTTTTGGCATCATGCATGTTTTGAGACCAATATGTGACATAGTATCCTTGCTATGTTGACTCGCTTTGCTTGCGTTGGGAAAACACGATTTTGGGTAGTTAGATAAACATGAACATGTCGCAAAATCTTAACTTGAATATGACATGTGTTTATACTTGAAAATATGACTTGAAAGATAACATGGAAGATGACATGTAAGTATGCATAAAAACATGAGCTTGGGAATTTACCTATTAAGTTAGGTCTACCCTTTGGGAATTTACCTATTAAGTTAGGTCTACCCAAATGCTTGAAAAACTTAACATGTTTTGGAAACATGATGAACTTAGATAATATGAGTATGGCCAACTCGAGGTTGGGTTGAGTTTGCAACGTAAAACTACCCGGAACCGACCGGCCTAACTAGTAGTTGCAGACAATAGGACCCAATGTGAGAAGTTGGTCATGTCGCGCTTAAGACCCGAGGTTAGACTAGGTTGTGGTGTAAATCTACCCGGACCCGCCCGGCTTAACTAGTAACCACAACAAGGTCTAATGTGAGAGGTTAAGAGTGCATTAATTAAATTAATGCCACATGATAAGGTTAAGTAAATTTTACTAATGACACTTAACCGATATGATGCAAATGGGTAGGTTAAGTGGGACCGGGCTTGATTTCCTTAATGACACTTAACCATGCAAGATGATTAGGAGATGAGGTTAAGTAATTTACACTTAACTAATCCGAATGGGTAATTAGATGAGGTTAAGTAATTAAGACTTAACTAACCTAACCACGGTAATTAGATGGGGTTAAGTAATCCACACTTAACTAATCTAAACACGGTAATTCGACGGGGTTAAGCTAAACACTTAACCAATTTAAACTTGGTAATTCAATGAGGTTAAGTAACCAATACCTAACCAACTTAACGTGGTAATTTAATGGGGTTAAGTTAAACACTTAACTAATTTAACACGATGATTTGATGAGGTTAAGTGACCTATACTTAACCAATCTAACTCGTTAATTTGATGAGGTTAAGTTAACCTATACTTAACCAATCTAACGTGAAAACATGATAAGGCTAAGTCACGAATCGTTTTGAATACGCTTGACCGATTTGACTCGGTAATTTGATAGGGTCAAATTAATATATACTTAACCAATCTAAATTGATAATTAGACGAGGTTAAGTCATGGATTGCTTGATATACTTGACCAACTTGACGCATGGTCTGTAGGGTTAAGTCTTGGACTTGGATACTTAGCCAATTTTGACATGATTTGTGGACGGGCTAAGTTATGAACTTAAGTGACACTTAACCCATTAGATAAACCCTAATTCGGAGGATTAGGTAAATAACCATAGTTAACAAGGGTAATGGAAATAAGGCTAAGTGGTAAACCTTAGTTAAGGGAAACTAAGTAATAATTCTTAGTCAAGGAAATCTGGACCACTTCTTAGATAGATGAGTAACCCGATAGGGTAGGTCATCGTTTAAGTATACGCGTAGGAGCAGGCTATCTGATTTAGATAAAGGCTCCAACGAACTGGGTAACGAAGCAGCGGCTTCGGGGAACGTGAGGATATTCTTGGGATCCCTCTGTGAGCTGCCAGGTCATTATACTAGGCTCACGAGAGGTTGAGGTCTGCGGTAGAAGAACCAAGAATATGCCTTGGTTGCTATGCGAGCGACCTAAAGACTGGGGTGGATAGCAGTGAGTCGGCGGATACATAAGCTGCCCGAGATAGCAAGTTCGTCGATCATCTACCATCTTGAGTCAAGCGTGTACGTACGGAAAGGCAGGGGACACCCAACAGACCATAATTTGCTATCTAATTATGGGTGAGGTAGGTCGTAAGATGTGGGCTGACCGGAGTGTAGTTCTCATGCAAGATTTTATCTTGTGTTGCCTTTCACTAGTTGAGGGAGGGGTCTCGTGGGACCATAGCCACGTGTAGAAAAGCAGACCTTAGTATCTGCATCGGCAAATAAATCTAAAGCTCCCGACCGAGTCCTGTATTTCTTGGTTTGCCCTGTGACAGGACTCGGATGGCACGGTGTGATACGTGTGCATACAGTTATAGAAAAACGATTCACGATGAATGCGTGGGAAAAAGGGCGCGGTTGAGGGTTAGCGTAATCCCTAGTGGCCTAGGTGGTTTAACCCAAACCGAAATACGAAAGCGTGCAATAGGTAAGCGTAATCCCTAGTGGTGCTAGGTGGCGTAAGTCCTAGTAGTTCAAACGATGATTCATACGGAAGAGCCGAGCTAGAACAAGGGTGACAGTCCAAACGATTTCAAGGATAATACGACATGAGAAAGCCCGTACGAGGTACGGCAAAGGACTGAACTTATATACATGGAAAGAAACATATGATTTGAGTAACCTATATATGCGATATTAGGTTTACATGGACCATTACACGACTTTGAGCACGGGACGTTCATGGTTAACACATGACGCGGGTAGGGATACTAGTACGAGAGGTGCAGAGCAAATATACATGTTAGAACTAGGAAGAATATACATAATAGATACCGTGGGATGTTAGACGGGGTAGATACCTTGGGATAATGTACTCGATAGAAATCTGACGATGTGATACCTTGACTTATCATAACACCGCAGTTTATCATGACACCTTGGTTTGCCTTGCCACAGTAGCTCAACCGGCTATCCTGGTTTATCTATCTTGTAGTTATCCTTATGTTTACTTTCAGTTTATGCATGTCATGTTACCTTTATCTGTTTTTATACTGGAAGTAGATAGGACTTACTCAGTCTTTTTGACTGACCCGTTTTGTTTCACCTCTTTTCTTCCGTTTTCCCCCCCCCCAGGTTATAGGGAGGAAACAATGCTGTTTAGTTCGGACTTCTTCTGCCTGAAGGTCATCATGGATGGCTTGGACTTCTCTTGGCTATGGCTACTTTACTGTTTTTACTTGGGGAATAATTTATAAAAAGGTTTTTATGCTTCTTTACTTGTGGCAAGACAGGTTTTGATGTACTCTGGTGTAAAAGGCTTTAGACCTTATTTATTCATGTTATGAAAGTTTGATTTTACTTCCGCTATTTATATATGTTCTGTCTTGTGATATTTCTGTGCATGTTTACCAATAATGCCCCTCTAAAGCTAGTGCATTCCTTTGCGAGTGACCCTAGCGGAGGTGGGGTGTTACAGTAGGGGTAATATTAGGAATTAATAAATTGGGTGCAATTTTGTAAGATTTTGCATACCATGAATGGATGTCCATAATTGAGTCAATTATGGACATTGTTAAAAATTGGAAGTAATTAATAATTCAAGTAGGGAATTATTAAAATTGGGGGAAAGTGGATTATTATTAATAATCAATGCTTAGGACACGAGGTTGGACCCGTTTGTGATGTAAACCTGCCCGGACCCGCCCGGCAAATCCAGTAGTCACAAATGTCGGCCCAATGTGAGAGGTCCTAGGCCCAAACTAAAGCATAACAGTTGTAAAGACACGAGGTTAGACTCTTTTATGGTGTAAGACTGCCCGGACCCGCCCGGCAAATCCAGCTGCCATAAATGCCAGTCTAATGTGAGAGGTCTTTATGAGGTTATGGTCTTAATGAACTAAGAAATACTTAACCAGATAATCATGTAAGGTGGGACATGGGGGTTAAGTAGGTGCCTTGGGTGGCATGAGGAATCTGGTGGTTGCCTTTAGAAGCATTTGAAATACGATTAGACTTAACCAAACACACATGTAAACGAACATGACTAAGTGGGTTAAGTGGGATGGACTAATGGGGACAAGCCTAGGTGGAATGCTTGTGGTAAATAGTGGGGGCCCATTTCAACCAGTATCCCAAAACGTATCTTTGTGGGCTCGACCCAAGTCGAGGACGGGACACGCATACTGGGTTTGACTATAAGAGGCCAAAACAGGGAGCGGTGGCAACGCAAGTCCAACGGGTTTCATATGCGTGTGTGGACCCGGGCTGGTAGGTAAGACGTTGTTGCATCGTGTAGGTATAAGTCGTGCATGTCCGTTGTATCAGGTTGCCACTTTAGGGGAGTGATACACCCCACTGTGGGGCCAGCACGGGTATCTACGAGTTAGGGAGCCGATCGAATAATGGGAAGTAGGGTACACCTAGTGGAGATAGGGGCAGGCGGCACCTATGTAGTCAGCTAGGGGTACGTAAAGCCATTGGGAAAGTTTCTAAGTGAAGCTAAGTGGGATGAATCTTTAGGGTGACTGGTGTGGTGCAGTATAGTGTTTATCCTTTAGTATTTAGGAGCGCCTATAACGTTGCCTTTAGCGATTGTCTATGTCCTTAATCTGCTCTTCATAGACATTTTCTTGTTTTCCAGCTTATGCCTTAGTCCAGTTATTTTGGTAATAGTATTGTAGAATTATCATATTCACCAGACTTTATGTCTGACCCCCTCTTTTCCATCCTTTTTCTCCCTTCAGGTCCGCAGGTTGGGCCAAGTTCTAGTGGAGTCTAGTTGGATCGCTTATCTACTGGAAAGCTTGGACTGCTGAAGTAAAGTCCAGCTTGTTATCTTTCTTTTTAATGGCTATTCATGTAATGGGATTATGTACTTGTTTTATCAAGATAGATATGGTACTTGACATTGAATATGGTGTTATGATGTAATCAAACATGTTTTGACTTCTGCTACAATGAAATAAAGTTTTTGAATTTCCAAGTACTATTTTGTATCTGTCTTGTTGTAATTTTACTGTTCTATATTCACTTAAAACCTCCATGGAAGTTAATGCATTCCCTTTGTGAGTGACATTAATGGACGTGGGGTGTTACACACTGTGTTGGCTTCTTCTTAGATAAGAGTATATTTATCATATTATCACCAAACACCTCTGTGTTTGGTAGGGGCGGCAATTAGACCCGACCCAATGGACCCGATCCAACGGGTCTCGGTTTTAGGCAGATCGGGTTTTGTCAGGTCTAAATTATACATTTCTAAAATCTGGACCCGACCCGAGTTTCGGGTTGGGTCAGATCGGGTCGGTTCGGGTTCGGTTGAATGGTAACACTAAGAATACATATATTTCAATGCTTTTTTGTCAGGTCTTTCGGGTCGGGTTCGATCGGGTCTAAATTGTATTTTTCCATCACCTAGACCCGACCGTAGACCCATTGAGTTCGGGTTCGGGTCTTGTTGAGTGGTTCGGGTTCTCGGTTCTAATTGTCAGCCCTAGTGTTTGGAATTCAAAAGGAAACGTCGGAATTATATTCAACAGAGATATGTTATGTTCTTAATTTTCCGTGGAAGAAGAAAGATTTAGAATTTTACGGTCGAGTCCTTTAATTATTTTTAATAAAAAAACTTATTGTCTCTAAATAGACTCTAACCTTAAGTAGATTACGGGAGCAAGTTGAATCTATATGAACTTGGGCTAGACTTACAAGTATACCATCCCCATACCAAATCTTAGAGGGCTTGGATTAGATTCTTAGTCATGTGGATATGCTTATTTGTTTTTGATGAAGCGACTGTGCATAGAGACTATTTTGTTTACGTCGGTGTATTGATAGAGATTACCCTTGAGAAGATGCTCACTACAACTATCTGGTTATCTATCGAATCATGTTTCTAGTCATGTTCAGGTCTACTTTCTTTAGAAAGCTCCCATATGCACGCTCTGCTTTTCCTTTGGACATTCTGATACTAGATGCCCTTGCATTGAGCCTTTGGTTTCCTCTGCCCCTTAGATTTTGCTTCTTCGCTTCGTAAAGTCAAACCAAGAGAAAGGTGTGTTAAGCCACCTACTCCTTCCGCTTCTCCACCAAATATCAACACTAGTGTTGTTGCTCCGTCGGTTCATGTTATTGCTTTGGCTGAACCTTTGAGATCCTTCATACACCTCTTAATCCTTCCCCTATGACTTTGGCATATGTTCTACATCTTAGTTGTTCCTTCTCGTTATCGTCCTCGTTAGTTGTTGAGGACCTTGATGATCTTAATGATGGCCAAGAGTTTGAAGTCCATCAAATTGTGCTTGTCTTCTGCACCATCCTGACATTTTAGATCTTTGTAGACTTATTTACTTTTTGTAGTATTCATATCCCAAATCTATGTTTATTGTATCTTTTCTGTGGTGTTTCTTTATTGTGGTATAAATGTCATGCGCCTATTTAGGGCAATTTGTTGTAATAGATAGGCAATCAGCCTATTTTCTATTTCTTATTGTATTTATCATTTGTTGTAATAAAAGTGGGGCTCACTATAAAAATAGGCTGGCCTTGCCAAAAAATGCTCATTTAATTTAACGTAAACATAGGTTTGTTTAATTTCAATTTACTTTAAAACGAATTAATTGAAATGTTATAATCAACCTAATTTCAATCTACTATTTAGGAATTTTATTCAAGATTAAAATTTCCATTAATAAATCATAAATATTCTGAAATGTTATAACCAATCTAATTTCAATCTACCATTTAGGAATTTTATTCAAGATTAAAATTTCCATTAATAAATCATAAATATTTATTTATAAAAAAAATTATCCAAAAAATATATACTTTATTATGGGTCGTTACATCTACTCCAATCAAAACTTTTTATCCTCAAAAAGGAACAAGCAAAAATCTTGCTTTTTAATATATTTTACATAAATAATCAACTTATTAAACGTTTAACTTCATTTACTATCAATTTAACGACGCATAACATTAAATTACATATTATTACCTTGCTAGTTTTATATTAATTTTTTTTATTGCTCGATGTCTTAACAATGTTTTCTATATTCTTATACAGTTTAGTCGTACGACAATTATACGCATGACTACAAATCTTTAAGTATATTAAAAGATCTATCGCAACTCTAAATAAAAATGCATGAACTTCAAAACAAATATGGAAACTACTGTTTTATTTCGCTTTCCAAATATGGACCGCAATCTACACAACGATTACATTTACTGTCTGGCGACCCCACTTGCAAATTATAAGTGGCCTCTATCTTAGAATTAAGCACAAAAACTTGATAAATCATTGTTTATGCGATCGTTACACCGCCATTTGAGTGAATCCATTAGTGGATTGTAGACGATCTCTACCCCTTGAATTATGTTATCAAAAGCCTATATATTGCAGCTATGCAATGGTTGCACTGTTATCCCAACGAAACAATAGTAGATTGAATGTATCACACCCCTCCATATATGCTATGAAAAATAAATATCGAAGGAATTCGTGATTAAGCTCGGGTAAAAAATAATTAGTTTCAATTGGAACAACCGAGCGAATTTTTGATTTTCATGTAAGAACTTTCTATATGCTCGATTTCAAAACGTGTCATGCAATAATAGTACCTTTCATATCATAAACTTCATTACATCATACTTATATAAAATTCCACCTATATAAGATCATTACTTTCCAAGATTGAATACATTCAAAATCAACTGTCTTGGAACTCACTTTATATAAAATCCTTCTTATATTTTCAAGCAAATTTCAAAATTATTTCTTTCTTGTTAAGAATTCAAACCAGGGAGGATTTATATAAAAATGAGGTTTATATAATCTCAAAATTTTATATCAAAGGGAAACTTATATAAATATCAATTATGCTAAAATTAATAATTTTCAAGTTTGAATACTTCAAAATTTTCATTTGTAAAATCTCTTGCTTCACGAAAGTAAATCTCATTTACACGTACTATTCGAATATTTATTTTAATATATTTTAACATATACATTAAAGTGACTATTACAAATTTACATTCAAATCAACATCCTTGCTTTGCTAAAATTCAGTTTAACTAACATCATTAATTAATATTTTAATCAATGTTATCATTGATTATTATTAACGTTACCTATGCTTTAAATATTAATTACTTAGAATAAACTTTCATATTTATATTTCAAAATTAACTGAACTAGAGTTTTAAAAAAATTACCATTGTTTTATTTCTATTTTTATCCTTTACCAAAATAAACACAGACCACATTTATCTTTTACAAATTTATACCTTTATATATTATTAACAATCATTATTTTTATAACAAACAACTTTATCTTATTATATAAACATTTCTTATAATAAACACTCTTTTTTGACCTTTAGTTCAACATAGGATTGGCTTATAATATAAACTGCCAACAAAGTAAACTTTAAAGTTATTCTTGCATATATTTGAACTTGCTTAGGTTATGCTTTAATTCCATTTAATAAAAAATCATTTAAGTGCATTAAAGTTACACTTTTGCTTGTTTATCCATAAAAATAACTATGTTTTCTTTAATTATTTTCATAAGAAACCTTTCCTCTTTATGTAACAATTTGAATTTCCAGTATTTGAATATTTAATTTATTTAAATATGAAAGTGATTATTTTAGATTTGAATAACTGGAATTCAGAATATATAAGTTATCTAATATAATTGATAGATGAAATAGTAATTTGACTGTTGAAATTACTCGAGTAAGTGAATCTAGAATTTAATATGAAACTAAATTGATTTTAAACTTATGTAAAATTTTGTTTGAATATGAACAATAATAGTAAGTTATTATCGAAGAATTGAAGTATTTGGAAATTGATTGATAACATTTTGATTTTATTAACACGTCAAAATAGCGTTTTGCAAATGTTCTCAAAATTCAACAAAACTAGTACCATCGGGTCTAGGATATTGAATTATAACAGGATATCAAATTTCGTGTAACAGGGTTTGTTATGTGGACGTGTGAGCTTAAAATGCTCGACAAGATTATAACTAAGTATAATAATAAATTTCAACCCTATAAGTATTCAAGCTTCTAACTTAATTCGCTACCCTCTTCTACAATCTCCTGAAACATTTTTCAGCCGCCACCCTCTTTAAACTTCAAGAAACTAAATCAAATAGAATACTTAATGAATCAAGAAATTTTAAAACCAATGAGTTCGTATATACGATTGCTTCAGTCGAATACACTTAATTTTGGGTTCGACCAAATTTTAATAGGTTCGATTTTTACACATCGAAGCTAGGGCTTGGGTTGCGTTTTTATATGTGATGCCAAAGGTTGATTCGAGTAATGGGCGACTTCATGGAAGCAAGGAGAGTCAATTGGCAAAGATTTGATGTTAATCGGTGAAGGGAGGGGGAATTCAACTATTTACAACTGCAACGTGGGGCTATAGGATAGAAATTACTAAGAGGTGTCAATCTTGATGAAAAGTGTAACACCCCACCTCCGTTAAGGTCACTCACAAAGGAAATGCCTTAACTTTGGTGGAGCATTTGAGTAAACAGAACAGAAACTTACAAGACAGATAAAACAGTACTTGGAAAATTTATAACTTTATTACAACAGAAACTGAAATAAGCTTGGTTACATCCTTTCAAGTCACAATATCAGAATTCAAGTACAAAATACCAGTCTTGTACAAAAGCCTTCAGAATGCATAGTTTAAAATCATAATCCCCACAGAAGAAGACAAGCCATACTTTAAGCTCTTCAAGCAGAAGGAATCCAGATCAAGCTAGAGTATTCCCTTCTACAAAACCTAGGGGGAAACGGAAGAAAGTGGGCGAAACAACAAGGTTCAGACAAAAAGTCTGGCAAGTCCAGTGATTTTCAGTCATGAACAGATAATAATAACATGACATGAAAATAAAACTGGATGAGAGATAACAGTAACAGGTGTAGCGGATATAACAGAAGAACAGAATGACATAAGCTATTTCTTTACACTCCTCTGCACTAATACTAGTATAACAGAATTAGGTGTCACCCTAATGTCTAAACTGAAACAGAAACGGGTACAGAATAATTTCCACAGAAACAGAACGCTAATAATGGGCCTTTACCACCCGATCAGAAACAGAAACAGATTAATCCCTACGGAAACAGAATGTAGAATTAGGTGTACATTAGTAATTGGGCCTTTACCACCCGAACAGACGGTACCACGCAGAAACAGACAGGTGTTGCCACCCAACAGAAACAGACGGTACCAACAGAAACAAACAGAACTAAGTGTACCCTAAAATCCTACCCCAAGCGATCGGCTCCCTAATACATAAATACCCTGTGTAGGCCCCACAGTAGGGTGTATCACTCCCTAAAGTGACAACCAATTGGCGCAGACCTATTTACAGATGTCACGGTGTCTTACATCCTCAGAGGCAGACCGGGATCCATGCACACACATGACCCGGTTGGAACGCACCATCAACACCCCTTGCCATTATCAGAATGAACCGCTTATAATTAGTTCAGTAAGCGTGCCCGGACCCTACCTACTGCTGGGTCAAAGTTTTGATACCAGAAAGGGTTACTGACTAATATGGGTCCCAAACAACAGATGACACAAGTAATTCCCTTCCTATCCTTGTGTCCCCAGGCTAACAGATTTCAGATTATCTTGTTTACAAGTTCAGACATACAGAATTCAGATCAACTAGTTCACAGACAAGTTTTCAGACTAACGGATCAGATATACAGATTAACAGACTTACAGATTAACTGGTTACAGATTAACAAACTTACAGATTAACTGGTTACAGATTAACAGACTTACAGATTAACCGGTTATAGATTGTCTAACTTTGTATTGGGCCTACAGATTCACGAAACGGGTTTATCAGATTCATTGGTCCAATTGGTTTAACCTTACCCACCCAACACGTTTTAGACATCATATTTATCTCAGATTTTCATTAATTAAATATTAATGCCCAGACCTCTCACGTTGGACTGACAATTTGTGGCTACTGGTTAGGCCGGTTGGTTCCGGGCAGGTTTCTGTCACAAACTGAGTCTAACCTCAGGTTTCAAGCACGTTATGACTAACTTCTCACATTAGAACCTATTGTTTGCGGCCACTGGAATATGTCGGGCGGTTCCGGGCAGAATTACGCCGCAAACTCATTCTAACCTCGAGTTAGCCATGTTTATCTTTGCGGCCAATTAATTAATGATTTACCATTTATACCCACGCCTAATATACATGTCAATTATTCATAACTATAGCCAATTCAAATTATGTCAATAACGGACTAATTATATCAACTCAACAGATATAGCAGATAACAGATTTTTCAGATTAGGCGACCTAACGGATTAAGTAGATTAAGCAAACTAGCAGATTTAGCAGACAACAGATTAGGCATCTCAACAGATTTAGTTTAGCAGATTTGGCATTTTCAACAGACTTAGCAGATGACAGATTTGGCAGATGAACAAATCTAGCAGACTAGGCAGTAGAGCAGAACTAGCAGATTAAGCAATATAACAGAACTAGCATATTAGGAAATATAACAGAACTAGCAGATTAGGCAAATATAGCAGAACTAGCAAATTAGGAAAATATAACAGACTTAATTATTCCTTTAAAGTTTCACAAACATATCTTGCCTAATTATAAATTCGGCCTAAGTTTGCATGCCTAAATAGTTGTCATGATTCACACTATGATCATATACCCCACGTTTGCATTGAATTTACATGTCACGGATTATGGTCATAATTTACATTTCCCAATTTAGTTCAACTTGCCTAGTACAAAAGATTCACATATAAATTATACCAAATATAGCCATCGATTTCAATGCATGTCATATATTCAAAAATCTCCTACTTAGGTGTTATTCACATTTGATAGTTATCAAATCTTAACATAGATCTTCACACCTAAGTCATATTCTCTTTCAAATCATGAATTGTTATATAAACAATATGCCCAACAATCTAGTTATAACAGATCTTGATTCAAAATATACGTTATGTCCAATGTCTCAAGTCACATGTTAACATACCATGGTTCCTCTTCTTCCAATTCTCAGAATATGCATAGATCTAAATCTAGTTTACAACCTATGTCCTTTTTCTTAAATCAGTTACAGATTAGCCATGTCCAATTATGCCACATTCATTACTTGTCCCAAACATTTTAGCGTTCGTGCGTTAATCTCTTAGGAGATTGGCGCAGGCTCGTAGTAGCCTGGCTATAGAACAGAAATAAAAAGAGATACAGAATAAAATAGAACAGAACAGAATATACACAATCTCAAATTCAGATTTACAATCATGTCACAATTATGATTAAAGTTTATATCGGAAAATAACTACACTTGCCTTGGTTAGATTAAAGAAAGAACTTTAATTGTTGTAGAATCATTGCAGAAGCTTTAATCTCTAATTTGAATTGAGTTTCTTAGGTTGATGTTAGTTAGCTTCTAGTTTTGATTCCAGCAGAGTAGCGACGCCATTTTTATTTTTATTAGAACAGAGGTAGAGTAGAAGCAGAATAGAATTGTGTGTAGAGAAGGCTAGGTCTTAGGATGTATTTATAGGTGTAGGAACTCATTTAGGCCCTCAGATTAACCCTAGAACTCATCAGGTCCGTCCAAACACGTCACAGCCCTCAAAATCGCACACACACGCACCAGGTTCGACCAGGGAGGTCGACCCCCAGGTCGACCGCCCAGTCGACCTGGTCTGGGGGGTCGACTGCCCAGTCGACTCCCCAGTCGACCTGGGTCCTGGGGGGTCGACTGCCCAGTCGACTCCCCAGTTGACCTGGGTCCTGGGCGGGAAATTTCCCGCCCAGCCCGCTTCTGGGTTTGAATTCGAATCTTGAATTCGAATTTCGAGCTGTTTTCGATTCTGAAAATTTCTGAAACTTCGGAGGGTCATATCTCCCTCATACGGACTCTGATTCTTGCAAACTCGGACTCATTTCCAAGCAGAATTCTGAGACGAACGCAATGGCGCAACCCGTTTCCCTTGATTCTTATTTTAAAAATTAATTATCCTCTGATTTGTTACGTATACGTTCATAGAAAGTACGTTGTGTTACATTCTCCCCTCCTTAAAGGATTTCGTCCCCGAAATCTTTAAGTTAAGAAGAATGTGTCCTACCATCCAACATCCATCTACTCAATCATCAATCACTGGCATCCATTTTCCTTAGAAACTTCTAATGTTGTATGAAAATATGCAAAAGTTTGTGTTTATGTTCCTTATCTAATGTAGGGATCAGGCGGTCCACTGATTCAGTTGACCTCCTTAATGCGAATTATGTCAGTGCCATGAGTCCAACATGTATGCAATTTTCCTACTCGATACATATCATTTCTATATGAGTGCACAACCATTCAGTCATATGCAACATCCATGTGCTGAGTCAATTATTTTGCATCCACAAAAATTAAAAATGCTCACACATCCATATGCAGTATGAGAGTGTTTTCGAGCCGATCTAGTGCCCAGTGTGTGTATATGCATCCACGAGTAACCACTAGCAACCACTTGCATCCACTTGCAACCATCAAACATAACATGTCTCAAACATATGTTTACACCCATTAGTTTCTACCTAAAGTTCGAAGATTCGATCGATAGGATACAGTCGAATGATGGAAGCGAGTATAGATAATATGAAAACTTGGTTCCTATTAGACATGGGTCCTAAGTATCGGCCCCGAAGACCGAAACCAACATCAGGTTGACACCCAGAGGATTACCCTCTTTAGATAATGTCAAAACTGGAAATCTTAACCTTATCAGAAATATTTAGATATTTACAGATTACTGGTATAGATCAGATTACCGAATGATTCTTAGGAAACTAAGCATGATAAATCCCAGAATGTATGCGTCCTACTTGACGCCTAACACGAATATCTCTCAAACCCCAATCACAAACAGATTAGTCATAACCCTTATGGGTTTGAGTCTACAGCGGAATCAGAAACAATACTAGTATTAAAGTGCAGAGTATCGATTACAGAATCAAAATGCCAGAATCAGAAAGAGTTTTAGCTCAACAAACAGATAAGAAAAATAAACCTTCTACTTAAATTTTCTTATTTCTACCCTATCTACCAGTCCCTTGAGCATTCGCCTGTCCTCCAGAAGTGGGTTCTGCCCTCTGCCCTTGCCCTCGTTTCTTCGGGCAGTCCCTAGTGAAATGTCCCATCTCACCACAGTTGAAGCAAGTGCCCTTCTTTTTCTGCAATCTTTGTTCAGATGAGTCGAGCTTCCACAAGTAAAGCACTTTTTCCCCTTCTTATCTTCAGACTTCTCATCCTTCTTTTGTGTTTCCTTTTTGGGCCATGCTTTCTTATTATGTGGTTCTTCCTTCTTTTCCTCTTTCGGGCCCTTGTCTTCCTCGTGCAGTAGTGCCATGTCCACCAATTTCTCGTACGTCGCTCCCATGGGTACATGGGTCATGGCTAAGCTGTGCAGTGGCTTGTTCGATCCTTTAACAAAGCGGAGAGCCTTTTTATGCTGAGTGTTGACTAAATCCAATCCGAACCTAGCTAGTTGGTTGAACTGGTTGACGTATTCCTTGACCGTCATACTTCCTTGCTTAAGAGATAAGAACTTTTCCAGTTGTAGACTTCGTTCAGCTTGCGAGAGGAATTTTGTCTCAAACCTTGTTCTGAAATCCATCCATGTTTCAACTGGCCTCTCGGCGTTAGTGACTTCCCACCAATAGGAAGCTTCGTCTTTGAGCAGCCATACCGCCAACTGTACCTTCTGCCTATCGTCCACCTCGAAGATAATGAATAGATCCTCAGTTTCTTTGAGCCAGTTCCTCGCTTCTACGAATGATTCAGTTCCCTTGAAATCCTTTCCACCCATGGCCCTAAAATCTCTACAGGTCTTTGAGAAAGCAACTGCACGAGGAGGGGGCGGAGGAGGGGGATCATTTGCTGGACCTGCGGCGGCGGTCCTAGCCTCAAGATATTGACGAAACCAACCGGGTACATGAACACCCTCTGGTATCTCAGATGCTTCAGACATGCTGAAACGAAAAAGGAAAGATTCAATACAAAAAGGACTGAAGGAAAGATATATGGCTCTTGGGGATCATGTTTTTCAAAATAAGCTTTACTTTTGAAAATACTTCCTTACAAAACCTTCTTGAAAATAGTTTTCAAAAACTTTTATCTAATCTGGTAACCTTTAGCTCTGATACCAAGTGTAACACCCCACCTCCGTTAAGGTCACTCACAAAGGGAATGCCTTAACTTTGGTGGAGCATTTTAGTAAACAGAATAGAAACTTACAAGACCGATAAAACAGTACTTGAAAAATTTATAACTTTATTACAACAGAAACCGAAATAAGCTTGGTTACATCCTTTCAAGTCACAATATCAGAATTCAAGTACAAAATATCAGTCTTGTACAAAAGCCTTCAGAATGCATAGTTTAAAATCATAATCCCCACAGAAGAAGACAAGCCATACTTTAAGCACTTCAAGCAGAAGGAATCCGGATCAAGCTAGAGTATTCCCTTCTACAAAACCTGGGGGGAAACGGAAGAAAGGGGGTGAAACAACAAGGGTCAGACAAAAAGTCTGGCAAGTCCAGTGATTTTCAGTTATGAACAGAAAATAAAAACATGACATGAAAATAAAACCGGATGAGAGATAACAGTAACAGGTGTTGCGGATATAACAGAAGAACAGAATGACATAAGCTATTTCTTTACACTCCTCTGCACTAATACTAGTATAACAGAATTAGGTGTCACCCTAATGTCTAAACTGAAACAGAAACGGGTACAGAATAATTTCCACAGAAACAGAACGCTAATAATGGGCCTTTACCACCCGATCAGAAACAGAAACAGATTAATCCCTACGGAAACAGAATGTAGAATTAGGTGTACATTAGTAATTGGGCCTTTACCACCCGAACAGACGGTACCACGCAGAAACAGACCGGTGTTGCCACCCAACAGAAACAGACGGTACCAACAGAAACAGACAGAACTAAGTGTACCCTAAAATCCTACCCCAAGCGATTGGCTCCCTGATACATAAATACCCTGTGTCGGCCCCACAGTAGGGTGTATCACTCCCTAAAGCGACAACCAATTGGCAGACACCTATTTACAGATGTCACGGTGTCTTACATCCTCAGAGGCAGACCGGGATCCATGCACGCACATGACCCGGTTGGAACACACCATCAACACCCCTCGCCATTATCAGAATGAACCGCTTATAATTAGTTCAGTAAGCGTACCCGGACCCTACATACTGTTGGGTCAAAGTTTTGATACCAGAAAGGGTTACTGACTAATATGGGTCCCAAAGGACAGATGGCACAAGTAATTCCCTTCCTATCCTTGTGTCCCCAGGCTAACAGATTTCAGATTATCTTGTTTACAAGTTCAGACATACAAAATTCAGATGAACTAGTTCACAGACAAGTTTTCAGACTAACGGATCAGATATAAAGATTATCAGACTTACAGATTAACTGGTTACAGATTAACAGACTTACAGATTAACTGGTTACAGATTAACAGACTTACAGATTAACCGGTTAAAGATTAACCGGTTACAGATTGTCTAACTTTGTATTGGGCCTACAGATTCACAAAACGGGTTTATCAGATTCATTGGTCCAATTGGTCTAACCTTACCCACCCAACACGTTTTAGACATCATATTTATCTCAGATTTTCATTTTTTTTTTTTTTGAGGAAAACGGGTGTGTAGCGGGCACTACACAGCCGGTTACGCGTAGATGCTAAAGAGCTAGTAATAATATCTGGTTGACAGGCCCAACCAGTAGCAGACTAAGAACAGACCAAGATGGTCATATATATTACAGTCTAAAGAGTACTAATAAGATGTACATAATGCAACCACAACACAGCTGAGTGATAAATACACTCCCAAAATAGAGCTACATACTTATACTTGATCAAAGAGGAAATAGCGAGCAGCTGTCTTGAGATCCAGGCGAGCGTGGCTGGGGGAGGGAGAGTCTGAAACGAGCGTGCCTGACCGAGCCTGTCCATAATTCGAAGAGATGCAGAATATGAAGACAAGTTCCCCAGAATAACTTTTTGGGTCTTCCGAATACGTATGCATTTCGTTCTAACCCGATACACCAGGAGAAGATCGCTACCACAGAGTCAGACGAGGGGTCAGGGGGATTGTGCTACCAGTAATCGAAGAAAGAGCAAAAAGAAGGGACGAACCCGAGAATGAATGAGCTAACCGCGGCCCAGACCGCAAAAGAAAAGTCACAATCAAAGAAAAGATGGGCGAGGGATTCATTACTCAGGTTGCAAAGAACGCAAATAGGGTTGACATCGATCCCAAAGCGGCAGAGTCTGTCTTTTGAGTTGATGCGATTGTGGATTAAGAGCAATTGAAAGAAAATGATGCGTGGGGGGAGATGACAGTTCCAGACTCTGGAGAAAGAATAGCATCGTCCAGGATGGATCAAATAATCATAACAAGACTTGACTGAGAATTTTCGAGAAGAGCCCAAAGCCCAATAAAAAGAGTCAGGCCCATGTGAGAGTTGAAAAGAATCAATGAGTATTTCTATCTTAGCCAACCCTTGTAAACTGGACAACCCAAATATTGAACTGGGAAACAAGCCCAATGGGCCCAAATTAAAGGCTTCAGCAACTGTCTGTGGGTTAGAAATGTAACTAGATCCAAGGTTGGGTAAGGAGCAGGAAAGAGGAAGTTCTCCGAACCAAATATCTTGCCAAAACAAACATGATTCACCATTATTTACTTTAACATAGAAAAGCGGTTTAATTCTCGCGAGGGAGGATAAAACTCCCCTCCAGAACGGAGATGGGTTAGAGGCAGGACTGAAGTGAAGGATGAAGGCTGGGTTTGCATTGTAAAGCCGCATTAAGAACCAATCTTTCCATATGAAATGAGAAGGGGAAAGAGCACGCCAAATCCATTTAGCCAACAGAGCTTGGTTGAAGGAGGTAAGCTGAGGGACATTCAATCCTCCATGAGAGTAAGGGAGACAAACTGTATGCCAGTTGACTAGCCTTTTGAGCTTATCACCATTCCAAAGGAAAGAACTTCGAATAGAGTCAATCTTGTTGATAACCCAGATGGGTAATTTGTGAAACGACATCCAGTACGTTGGTATTGAGGAGAGAACATGCTTGAGAAGCACAAGGCGACCAGCAGAGGACAAGGAATTTTCCTTCCAGGATGAAAGTCTAGATTCAATCTTTGAAATAAGAGGAATCCAATCTGATTTATGAAGTTTGGTAGGACGAAGGGGTATGCCAAGATAAGTAATGGGGAAAGAACCAACCTTGCAATTTAGACATTTGGCAATAGGGGCACCAAGAGAAGAACAATTTCCCAACATTATAACAGAACTTTTATTGAAATTGATAGAAAGACCAGAGATGAGTTCGAACGTGTAAAGGAGAACTTTAAGGCTGTGGATCTTTTGAGGTGAAGGAACGGTAAAGAGAATTGTGTCATCCACAAATTGTAAGTTGGTTGTGGAGAGATTGGAGTTAGGAAGAGAAATGCCAGAGAGGATGTTGTGAGTTAATGAGAGTTTCACCATCTGATTAAAGACATCAGCAATCAAGACAAAAAGCAAAGGTGAAAGTGGATCTCCTTGTCGTAAGCCTCTTTTAGATTTAATTTTGCCGCCAATTTCTCCATTAATATTGATCATTGAATAGCTAGAGAATAGGATATGCTTGATCCAGTTACACCAATTCATGGGAAAGCCTCTGTGAGACATAAGGTCCAGGATGAAATACCAGTTAACCGAATCAAAGGCTTTAAAGAAATCAAGTTTGAGAAGCACTCCAGGGGAGTTCGTGGTGTGGAAGAAGGAGATGATCTCCTGTGTAGCAGCAACACAGTCTAATATATTTCTTCCCAGAATGAAGGCGGATTGTTCAATACCTACTAAATCAAAGATGTGGTTTTGGAGTCTGTTAGCTAATATTTTGGTGATGATTTTGAAAGTAGTATTGAGGAGGCTAATGGGTCTAAATGCTGGAAGGGTGTTAGCTCCGGGGAATTTAGGAATGAGGATTATATTAGCATAGTTAAGTTTAGCAATAGTAGATGGATCAAAGTAGAATTCAGAGCACATCTCAATTAGGTCAAATTTGATGGTGGGCCAAAAATGCTTGAAAAAACATGGGCCAAAGCCATCAGGCCCAGGAGCCTTGTCTGCCGCCATGTCATTGATTGCAGCCCAAATCTCCCCTTCTGTGGATGGGTGATCAATGGCAATATGCTTAGGGTCTGGATAAAGATTGTGCCAATCAAACGAAGGGGATGGAGGGGGTTGTGAACCCAGAATGCTTCTATAAAATTGTGTGAACAGGGAGAAAATTTCTTTGGGATCAGAAAATGAGTTGTTGGTGTGAATTATTTCAGAAATGAATGAAGCACGTCGGTGACCATTAGCTAAACGGTGAAAGTATGCAGTGTTTTTATCTCCTTCATTGATCCATCTAGCTTTGGATCGCTGTTTCCATCCAATTTCTTCTTGTTTGATAAGTCTCTCTAGTTCCAATTCATGGTTTTTCAAGATATGTTTCTCAAGGTCAGTTAGTGGACGACTCTCCTCAATGATGTTTAAGTTTAAAATGGCATCTTGAGTGGATGAGATTCTGGATTTCAAAGAATTCCAAATATTCTTAGCCCAAGGGCGAATTAATTTGCGAAGAGAGCGAAGCTTACAAACCATTCTGGTTGTTGCCGAATTACAATACAAAGGATGTGACCAAATGTGTTTGATGAAATCATCAAAGGAGGATTCAAGTGTCCACAATCTCTCATATCTGAATGGTCTCTTAATCGGAGCATTATCCTGAGTGTCAAGGACAATTGGACAATGGTCAGAAATAGTTGTGGCGAGGCCGTTGACCAAGGCGAGGGGAAAGAGATCTTCCCAGGCTAAATTAAAGAAAAATCTATCAATTTTTGATAAAGAAGGATTGTCTCTTCTGCTGGACCAAGTGAATCTACGATTATTAATGGGTGGATCGATGTGTTGGCATGAATTGATGAGGGAGTTAAAAGAGTCGGAATCAGGGGAGGGGGTTCCTGAATTACATTCAAAGGAAAATCGAGTAGTGTTGAAGTCACCACCAATGATCCATGGGCCATTAATATTATGAGATAAGTTGAGGCAGAATTGCCAAACTTCTGATCTAAGGTGAGGGTCATTGGGAGCATAAACATTGGTGAAGTGAAAGAAAGTGTTGGAGGGGTTGTGGAGGAGGATCATGTGCAAAACAGAAGGGTGATATGAGGTGTGACAAAGCTTCCAGATACTTTTGTTCCATGCAGTAATTAGTCCACCACGTGAGTCAACTACATCCACGTGGGACCAACCAGAGAGGTGGGGGCCGCAAAGTTGACGAATAAGAGCGTTGGGTGGATTAAAGACTTTGGATTCTTGTATAAATAAGATATCAATACGAAGAGGAGAAATGATTAGATTGACAGCACGATTTTTTGTAGGGTCCCCTGACCCATGAATGTTCCAAGATACAATCTTCATTTAATTTGGTTAGTACGCTGCTGTTCTAGGGTTTGCATGGCAGAATAGTGTGTATCATGCAGACTTACGCCCATGCATTTAGCAAGTTTTTTATTTAAAGCCTTATTAGCAGAAGAAAAAACAACAGGCACAAAAAAGGTACCAGAGGTTTCAGGCGGAAGGGATTGTGGCCTGCTGATCCTGGCACTCCGCCTGATTGTAGAGGATACCACCAAAGGGGAAGTTGAGTCCTGATGTTCCTGGGGAGCATGGGGGTGTTGCTCGCTATCAACATGCTCGAGGTTTTCCTGAATAGCTTGATGTTGATGCTCCTGCTGGGGTGGCAACTGAAGGTGGAGGGGTACTGAAAGATCCAGATCTGCAAAAGGGTCCCAACAAGGCACAAACTGATCCACATTATGATGAATCAACATTGCCAGATCCTGCTCATGAGTTGGAATGAGACCAGGCACCCAACGCTCCGCTTCATCCGTCATTACATCGTATCTGTTGTCATCAATTTGCATGTCATGTTGCTCCAATGTTTGGAAGATGTAGCCATCATGATTATAATCCATACCAAGGAGGAGCGTTTCAGGGCGTTGCGGAGGGTGGGCATGATCCCAACGCTCGATACAAAGCCTAACAGCATGATTGTTAAGGTGGAATATGAAAGTACAAGGGGTGGTGATGCCCTCATACAACTGCATCTTCACATAGAGATAGCGATGATCTACCAGAGACCAATCGCAAGAGTCTTCTTCAATTAAGCGTCCCATCGGCTTAAGGGCTTCACTAATGGCATTAAAGGTTCTCATAAACTCGGGAAAGCCACTGACTTTCACCCAGGATTCCTGCTCAAAGGCGGGTTCTGGGAGCTCAGAAAGGGTGGGGGCTTGATAAAGGGACACAGTTCCATCTTCCTTAGTCAGGGATTTTAGTTGAAGGGCACAGTTTTTGATATCTAAGTCAGGGAAGTAAATCAGAAAGGTGTTATCAGAGGTATGCCACATTGGCCAGTCAAGGTGAACGTCGAGGGCTAGATTAAGAGCTCGACTGATCAGCTCAATAGACCAGAGTCCATCGATAATGGTTGCTGAGAGATAGCGATAAGCATCCGCCATTTCAAGCAAGATTGGAAATTTTTTGAGTGGATTTGGAGAAGGAGAGGAGGACGAGGGTAATGAGTTGTTTGCAGTGGGGTTAAGCTTAAGGTGTTACGTGTTTTTGGATTATTCGGGTTATAATTACGATTTGAAATAGGAGTAGACCGCTGGGTCCCAATGTTCTGATCGCGCAGCCTAAATGCCTCGCGGCTTTTCAATGTTCGAGAACCCTTGGGATGGAGCGACAGCTCAGCGCTATGCTGGAAGGATTTTCTTTTATCGGGACAACGCAGGCTTGCATGCCCAAAGAGCGAACAGCAATAACAAATCGATGTGTTTCTACACTGGCTTGCCACGTGTCGTCTATTTGCACATCTCAGGCACCGACGTTCAAATTTCATAAAATCGATCATGTTTCTGACTGTTGTGAACGGCGGCAGGATTCTACGCTTTAGGGGCGGTGGATTGGAGAGAATGAGAGAGCGAGGCGGAGGCGAGGCAGCCGCCTGAGCGTACGATCTGGCAGAGGAAGACGCAGGTGGTGGACTAGCAGAGAAGCGGTGGACAGGGAGGGAGTCAGTGTCAAGGGGATGGTTGGAGAACAATGGTAAGGTGGCAGGCAATCGACGAGGGAAGGAGGAGGAGGAGGAATGACTGAGGTTAGAGGCAAGAGGCTGGGAGTGATTGAGAGACTGATGATGGTTGAGAGGCTGGGAGTGGTTGCGAGGCGGTGGATTGAAAGAGACGGACGCCATGGTTAGAGGCAGAAAGGAATTAGACCATAGATTTTCATTAATTAAATATTAATGCCCAGACCTCTCACATTAGACTGACAGTTTGTGGCTACTGGTTAGGCCGGTTGTTTCCGGGCAGGTTTCTGTCGCAAACCGAGTCTAACCTCGGGTTTTAAGTACGTTATGACTAACTTCTCACATTAGAACCTATTGTTTGCGGCCACTGGAATATGCCGGGCGGTTCCGGGCAGAATTACGCCGCAAACTCATTCTAACCTCGAGTTATCCATGTTTATCTTTGCGGCCAATTAATTAATGATTTACCATTTATACCCACGCCTAATATACATGTCAATTATTCATAACTATAGCCAATTCAAATTATGTCAATAACGGACTAATTATATCAACTCAACAGATATAGCAGATAAAAGATTTTTCAGATTAGGCGACCTAACGGATTTAGTAGATTAAGCAAACTAACAGATTTAGCAGACAACAGATTAGGCATCTCAACAGATTTAGTTTAGCAGATTTGGCATTTTCAACAGACTTAGCAGATGACAGATTTGGCAGATGAACAAATCTAGTAGACTAGGCAGTAGAGCAGAACTAGCAGATTAAGCAATATAACAGAACTAGCATATTAGGCAATATAACAGAACTAGCAGATTAGTAAAATATAGCAGAACTAGCAAATTAGGCAAATATAACAGATTTAATCATTCCTTTAAAGTTTCACAAACATATATTGCCTAATTATAAATTCGGCCTAAGTTTGCATGCCTAAATAGTTGTCATGATTCACACTATGATCATATACCCCATGTTTGCATTGAATTTACATGTCACGGATTATGGTCATAATTTACATGTCCCAATTTAGTTCAACTTGCCTAGTACAAAAAATTCACATATAAATTATACCAAATATAGCCATCGATTTCAATGCATGTCATATATTCAAAAATCTCCTACTTAGGTGTTATTCACATTTGATAGTTATCAAATCTTAATATAAATCTTCACACCTAAGTCATATTCTCTTTCAAATCATGAATTGTTATATAAACAATATGCCCAACAATCTAGTTATAACAGATCTTGATTCAAAATATACGTTATGTCCAATGTCTCAAGTCACATGTTAACATACCATGGTTAGTCTTCTTCCAATTCTCAGAATATGCATAGATCTAAATCTAGTTTACAACCTATGTCCTTTTTCTTAAATTAGTCACAGATTAGCCATGTCCAATTATGCCACATTCATTACTTGTCCCAAACATTTTAGCGTTCGTGCGTTAATCTTTTAGGAGATTGGCGCAGGCTCGTAGTAGCCTGTCTATAGAACAGAAAGAAGAAGAGATAAAGAATAAAATAGAACAGAACAGAACATACACAATCTCAAATTCAGATTTACAATCATGTCACAATTATGATTAAAGTTTATATCGGAAAATAACTGCACTTGCCTTGGTTGGATTAAAGAAAGAATTTTAATTGTTGTACAATCGTTGCAGAAGCTTTAATCTCTTATTTGAATTGAGTTGCTTAGGTTAATGTTGGTTAGCTTCTAGTTTTGATTCCAGCAGAGTAGCGACTCCATTTTTATTTTTATTGGAACAGAGGTAGAGTAGAAGTAGAATAGAATTGTGTGTAGAGAAGGCTAAGTCTTAGGATGTATTTATAGGTGTAGGAACTCATTTAGGCCCTCAGATTAACCCTAGAACTCATCAGGTTCGTCCAAACACGTCACAGCCCTCAAAATCGCACACACACGCACTAGGTTCGACCAGGGAGGTCGACCCCCAGGTCGACTGCCCAGTTGACCTGGTCTGGGGGGTCGACTGCCCAGTCGACCTGGTCTGGGGAGTCGACTGCCCAGTCGACTCCCCAGTCGACCTGGGTCCTGGGCGGGAAATTTCCCGCCCAGCCCGCTTCTGGGTTTGAATTCGAATCTTGAATTCGAATTTCAAGCTGTTTTCGATTCTGAAAATTTCTGAAACTTCGGAGGGTCATATCTCCCTCATATGGACTCCGATTCTTACAAACTCGGACTCGTTTCCAAGCAGAATTCCGAGACGAACGCAATGGTGCAACCCGTTTACCTTGATTCTTATTTTAAAATTTAATTATCCTCTGATTTGTTACTTATACGTTCATAGAAAGTACGGGGTGTTACAAAATGGGTATGGGCATGTTAGGCATGAGGAGAGTGATGTGGTGGTGTAATTGGATTTGGAAATCGGTGAGAGGTTGGTCATATCATGTTGGATGATGCACATGCGATATATGTGTTTGTACTAGGAGGCGGGATTTTGAAATTGAAAAGGGGTAAGAAGAAGATGGCGGAGCACGTGAGAGTGGGGGTAAGATGTTTATTAATAGTGTAATTTAACTAAAGTAACTGCATTTTAATCTTGTTATAACTAGTAAATATGATATACAGTTCATTTGAGATCCATTTCAGATGCCTTTGATTGTGTTGGGTTCGCACCTACGAATACTACGTGTATGTAGTGGATTGGACGAATTTTGGATAGTTTTGAATTTTATCTAATTCAAATGCCTGTTTGAAATTAGTTAAAAACAATGTGAAATCGTCGTTTAAAATGGCTGTGGAGTTTAACTCACGTTTATTGATATGCTATTGTACCATATAATAATACTGACTGTTATTTACATATTTGTAAGTGTGATTGGTTGTTTGGATAATTTACTGCTTATTCAGTTGGTTTATGGTTATGTATACCTAACCATAGAGTAGATGACCTTTGATACTACATGCTTTGTAGCAGAAGATTCGTCTTATATGAATTAGTTTATCTAAATTATATTACATACATACATATATATATATATATATATATATATATATATATATATGTACATGTATATGCTGACATCTGAGCTGTGATGCAGAGAGACCAGTTGAGGGACCCAAAATGATTCCTCATTATGAATGTTTTAGTATTTGTATTCATATGATGTTAAATGAATCTACTGATTGTTAAACCTTATTGTGGACCACACTAGTTATATAAATCGTTATATGTAGAATTGCGGTGAAGTAAATACATTATTATATATAATATATTGAGTTCGTTTGTTTCACACATTCTGGTGTGTTTAGCATAACTGAACTGAATTGGGAAATTATACAAATAAGATGGGTGTTAGGAGAATCGAAAGTGAATGGTTTTGAAATATAAAACAGACTTTTAATTCTTTTACTTAAAACCTATTTTAAATTTATTTTTGTTATATATATTTTTTGAAATAAATTAAACGTGTTTATAAGATTTAGAAATGATTTTGGATTATAACACCTGTTATAACAAATGGTTCAGAAACCACGAGTATTTTACCTTGTTGAATATTTATCTTTAAAAGAATATTTTAAAGATAAAAATACATATAAAAATGGTTTTGGGTTTGTCATGATAATGTGTTAATTACATTCGTCTTTAATCCTCTCGGATTATATCCTAAAATTAAATAATTAAATTTATAAATGAATGTATAAAGATAACTATATAAAGGAATTGTTTTGGGTTTGTTGTGAATAGTGTTTTAGCAACACTTTTTTTGGCAAAAGCCGACCGATTTTTAAGGTAACCGCAAATACCTTTTATTATAACTAATAATAAAAAATTAGTATAGTTTAGGTGATTGTTAGTAGACAATCAGCTATTCAGTTTTTAAGGTGGACCGTCCACTACCTACGGAATTTAAAATGTTAGTCCACTCTACCAATACATGCTAACAGTACTGGAGCTAGCTTAATTACTAAACTACACCATAAATATGGCTCCATGTAGGGAGCACATATATAAAAGCCAAGCTTGTGACATTTCCTAGTGGCAAAAACCACATCTAAATTACATACTTTACAGGGAAGTGAATAACATTTCGACAACACAACAAAACTGTACAAACACATGGTCCACATAGTAACATAAAAGCACATGTAATTGAAAAAAGTACCACACCAACAACTGTATAAGCACACAGGTGCTTTCAGACCACCTAGAGCTCCACACCAATAGCAAGTAGCATTGCAGACAGAAATGACATGCAAATAGCCATGAATAAGTACATAAGTACTACTAGTTGCTCCAAATATCTCACTAGCCTGGCTAGAGAACACTGATTACAAATTGACATAATAGGTGACATCATGGACGAAGGAGAGATTTCGGAAGGAAAAAACAAAGACACACCAGAGAAAGGGATGTTGATCGCAGAGCGTCCGTATGTGTGCTGCAGTCACTAATGAAGGCACGATCAAGTAGAACACCTAGAATTATTCCTCCAACCAGAAACACACCACAAATACCATCCATCTCAAGAAAAACACCCAAAGAAGACCAAAAAGCATAGAGAGATGGGTCTAGCATAGAACATATTATAGCAACCAAAAGATAATCAACTACACCTGATTAGAGATGCTCAGAAAAACAGGATTCACCACTGGGCAGTGAGGCAAAATTAAGAGCCATAGCTTCACATGTATTGCTCGCTGCCAACAGTGAAAACTAAACCAAGCAATAACTAACCAAAGAGCAATATAATCACCATTGGTTGCAACAGTAAACTACATTACTTACAAAGATCCAAGCATAAGTTAACCAGAAAAAGACATTCCAAATAACAACTCGAAATACTCTCAGCTCCAAATTACATAGTACCAACTCCAAGTACTACCAACTAGACGATAATTGAACAAATATTGAAAACCTAGAAAGTAAATATGTACCATCACAAACCAGTAAAAAAGATAAGTCAAGACGCGAGATAAGTCAACCTTCGAGGAGTTGTTGTTGTCCAATTAACCCCCGTTAGTGATGAAATCCCCTTCAGCATCATACAAACAATTGAATAATTAGCGAGCTAGTAGTTTCCTGAAATCGCACAGCTTTGAGGAGGAAGTGAAGTAAGCAGCCATAAGAGGGAGAAGAGAGCACATATCTGCCGTGGATGAAGAAAATAGGGAAACCACACTCGAATCAGATTACATGGAGAAGCTTAGATTCCAAAAGTGACGATAAGGTTAAAAAGAGGGCTACCACGCACAACATAAGCAAGGTTTAAGGTAGAGAAGTGGAAAACATGTGAAGAAACACTACTCCATAAACTGCCTAATGCAACGAATTTGCAATGTGTTGCCAGCCAAAATGTAACAATAGCTATACTATTTTGGTCCTACTGCAACATTCTATTTTTGATGTTACCTTAGTCATAAAAATGTATTGCTCTAAATAAACAAGTGTAATACGATGCAACATTTTATACAGTGTTGCTATAGTAGCCTTTCCATATCCTACGTGACGATCCGCATGAACACGATCCAACGGTCCACGTTACTAATTCGCGTCATTCTGATTTTCCTTCATCTCCTCAGCTTCTTTGCCCTAAATTTTCATTTTCCCACTGTAAATAATTCAAGCTATTTTCACTTGAGAAAAAATACAGTCGTCTTCCATTTTAATGGCCGATCGAAAACAAGTGTTTTTCCCTCTTCAACAAATCGTGGCTTGATTTCTTCAAATTACAACTTCTCCTCCCGTCATCAATTTCTCGAATGCTATTGGTGCTCCGATAATCTTCGATCCTGTTCTTATTGATATGAAATCGATCTCTGAAATTAGTATGTGATTTTACCCCTTTTACTTTTAATTATTGTTTTGTTGTTCGATTTCAATCCCACATTTACCTTTGATGAATTCGTGTGAATTTAAAGGGTTTTAAATCCCTAAATAATCTCTGATTTCAACATTAGATTTGGTTGTGATTTGTAGATCTGATTTTGTCGAGTTTGAAATATTCAAACTTTCTGGAATTTAATTTTGTGATGAATGTCTTGATTGAAAATAAATTTTCTAGAAATAAGTGTTTGGAATCAGAGTTGTAGCCCCAATTTGGTTGTATTTTCTGATTTATGTTGTAACCTGATATGTTGGCCTTCAATTGCTAGAAGATGGTTGTCAAAGGCAATTCGTCGAAGAAATTTTTAGAGAATTGAGAGGATGATTATGCCAAACTAGGGTTCTTGCACTGTGGAGTTGTGCTGACAGAGATAGACTGAGATTCTTCATGCTAAAAGGCCTCAGACTGAAACTAGCCATGAACTATTAAAAGGTGATTGTATTTTTGTTAATGCTTATATGCTTATTAGATTATTTGTCATTCACTTAGTCTGTTGCAATCCATACATCATTTTGTTTATAGGAGAACAGAACTCATCATATTATGTTATGCAATCTAACAAAGTTATAGTACTGTGCCACAATACAGTTTATAATGCAGTTCAGTGATCATATGACCTCAACACTTGTCTATCTTCCTGTTCAATTCTAATGGAGAGGTTTGATATATGTGCAACATATTTTGCCTAAATTTAATCTCAAATTGTGTTGTTTCAGGTAGCAGTTGTAAATAACAGACTTGTTACAGAAGTGGAAGTTTGAAACAAAAAAGTCATTTCAAAGAAGACAAAATCAGATGAATGGACGGTGCTCACTTGTTCGACCTAACCGGCTAGGTCGATCGCCGCTGGGACTGTGGGCCCCCGGACCCCCACCGGCGCTGCGCCCGAACCCGCCGGCGGCTCGCCTTTGGCTCGGAGCATGGCTCGCCTTCGGCGGCGCATATATTTGTCAGTATTAGTGTCTGTATAAATTCAAACTGCATATGTAATGAGTTAACTAAGTGATGTCGTGAGGAATATCTGTATATGTGATTGACTATGTTATTAACAGTGAATTGTAAAATAGTGGAGTTAGAAATATGTACTATTTCAAATGTTGAAATAAAATATTTATTTGGATAAAAATTCTGTTTGAATATTTAATTCTATGTAGTAGCATTTAATTCTTCTTTTTATTATATTATACAAATATATTTAGAAAAAAATTAATATAAGTATCTATAGCAACATTTTGGAATGTTGCTATAGACACCTAAGGATGTTGCTATAGACATAAATAAGGGTTTGTGGTAACAAATATTTGTTATGTTGCCGTAGATGGCCAAAATGTTGCCTCTGAGGTCTAAGGCAACGGTAAAAATTGCATCACCCCAAAAATGTTGCTAAAGACCTATGCCAACATTTTTTGGTCCTGTGCCAACAATTTTTTTGCGTTGCATTAGGTCGTTTATGGCATAGTGAAAGAAGCGTTTTATGAAGAGATAGAAGCAGGAAGATGTAAAATGAAGGAAAAGAAGAAACCTTTATGCAATTAACGGTCGCCCAACTGAATAATAAAGCTTTTTTGAGCAACACTTGTTTTTAAACCCTAGAAAATAGATAAATTAAAAATATATTATTTAACTATTTTGAATATACTTGGATCAACTGTTGGATCTTTCACCATAAAGGTATTGAAGAAGATGTTTTAACTTATAAAAGAGAAGAGGTTCTTAATAAACAATGGTTTTAACTTCTTTGATTATATTTTAAAGTAATAAAAACTTACAAATGATTTGTGAATATACTTATATCATAAGGATAAGTACATGAATACCTTTTAAAGTATTAAAGACTATAAAGGAATAGGGAAATAGTAAAATACGCATGTATATATTTTATATATAGAAAGAATCTATACGCAAGCATATAAAGGAATATTAATCAAGTAGAAGTTGTTGATTAATAAATGAAGCCTTATCAGACAAAATAAGTCTTATCAGAAAAATGAGGTCTTGTTAGACAAATGAAGTTTTATTAAATAAAAAAATTACTAATAAAACAAGTTTTTATTAATGAAAGATTAACTAAATAGGAAAGGAATTAGAATTCGTTTATATGACTTAATCGTGCTTTTTGTATTTATCAAGCCATGTGACTTGATAGTCCTTTGGATGTTTATCCATTTGTTATGAAAATTAAGCAAGGTTGTTTTCCATATAAATTGTCTATTGTGTAACTTGATAGTCGATTAATCGAATATAGAAATTGACCTTAAATCTAACGATTGGTTTTGAGGAGACCGAGATTGGTAAGTGTTCAATCTGTCGAATACCACTTCAAAACTAGTACGCGGGTTCTATGTTTTGGAAGGGTTGTGAAGTGGAGTCTTCATGGCGATTTGAGATCTATTTGTGATGCCCGAATATGTGTAGTGATTTCGAGATCTATTGAGGAATCCTTGTATGATTCTGAGATCTATTGATATATGTGAATCCATGTGTATTTTGAGATCCGTTAAGGAACCATTTATGGCTCTGAAATCTATTGAGTTGTGTGATTCCAACCAGGGATTCTTGTTTTGTTCGAGTGATGAAGTCTCGTGTATAAGATGCCAAACATAACCTCAACATATGAAATGATAGAAAATAGAGTAGGTTTGTATTACGAGGTGGTCCTTTATTATATGCTTGTATAACGAGGTGGTCCTTTATTGTAGGCCTAGCAATACAAGGCGTCCTTTATTGTATGCCTGGAATTACGAGCCGATCCTTTAACGTCAACCTAACATTACGAGTCGTCTCTAATCCTTGTGGAGGAGTTCGAATTCAGCTTGATCTAGAGAGAACTCCGCGGGAAACCCCAATATGAAAACATACCTTAGCAGCTTTGTTTGTACTTTAATAATTGTTGAATGTAGCAAATATAATGATTCCAGCTATTCGATTTATTTATATTCTACACCCTAGACATTATTTATTATACAACTTCATTTCACATAATGAATAGTTGGATGCTTTTGAAAGGAAAATTGTTATGGATATTTGTACAGCCTCAAATTGTATTGATATATGTCATTGTTGAGTTATCTCATGCTAGTTTACTAGCTTGATCCTTGTGTTATTTTATTATAATGCTCGGGTCAGACCGAGTATATTTTCCAGATCGGATTCGGATTGCTTTAGAGCTTAAGCAGTGGAGTTGGTGGCGAGAAGTATGCTTGTATTCTTTTAATTATTTTGTGGTATGTGTAGTTGTATGTATCGACAATCGTAAGGACAAGTTATTATAACTTCCTGCCTGATTCATTATTTTGTACTCTATTTGATGTATGTATATTATATTTTTCTCTTTATGTAAAGAGCATGGTTTACATTATAGATTATTCATTCTATTGTGAGACTTTGCTTTGTATATTCTTCCTCATATTCTTCTATCTCCTTTCTTTTTCCCTAACATCCAGTCTTACTGGTACTTGGTTCGAGATACATGAATATAGAGGATGTGTTAGTGTTGATTTTTAAGAGCCAAAAAGTTGAATCATTGCATTGAGTTAAAGATCTTAGGTCTAGCGAACACATAGGCTTGGATGGGGGTATAGCTCACAAGAGATAGGGTTAGTAACACCCTAGATTGGGTTCTAAGGGTATATATACAATATATATGAGCGCATACTTGTTAGCGAATACAAAATATTTGTATTTTTTTGTTTTATTTGTTAAGTCTGGATTTTGGATTTAAATCTATCGACTGATCCTCATTGTTGATGAAGATTCCAAGACAATCGAACAAGTCCTTCGATGTTATCGAATAAGTCCTTCGATGTTATATTATTTTCGAATTTGGTGAATGAAATAAGTTTACCAAGAATTGGTACATTTTATATATAAAGAAAGATTTCATAACTAAATATAGTTACATGGATGAGTTGTTTGCTAGAAAATGGTGATATATAATTATTATCATTTGTTGATTGATTGGGCATGCTCACTTACTTATGAGTGTTGACTATTATTAGTTGATATGTAGTTGTGCCTGACTAGTTTATGGGTATTGACTATTGTGTTTGAATAAGAGCAATCATATTCCTTTTTTGCATACGTTGGGTAGATTGATAATCATAAGAACATTGGAAACGAACACCTTTTGAATTCAATTTCACGATTTTTCTATGAGGAATTCGATGATGATGTTAGGTAAGAACTTAACCTGAATAAGAATTGTTTAAAATAACTTTAATCAAGAATTATGCAAGTGTAATTTATAAATGAAATTTATAAATATGAAATGGATCTGAGTTGAAAATTGAAGAATCTGGATTTTCGGTTAGTTTGAAAATGATTTTCAAAGCTTAAAAGAGATATAGAGATTGCTTAGAATTATTTATGAGAAAAAAGGTATTTTAAAAGCTATTGATCTTGCCTTGTTCTTTGAAAAATAATGTTTATGTTGACCACAATGTCATCGAAATTCATTTTCGAGTTTCTAAATAAGAAGTTGCTACCATGGATAACTGTTTGGATTAAAATAAATTTCTGTTTTGAATTAAAGATATTTAAAGTATAAAATCTGGGAGTTAACTTCTAAATTTTCAGCTAAATTGCAATACTGATGTATGTAGTCTATGTACTACAATTATATGATTTTGCACCCTAGTTGATATGATGTTTGGTAGGTTTCATTTATTAATGAAATGGGACGTTCGATGATTTTGAGTCGTCGATATATCCAAGTTAAATATGAATATGTAACTAGTTTATGTGAAAACATAAGAAAATAGGTTTATAATTTGTAAACTTAATAAATGTTGAACGAATTAATTAAATTCAATTAAAATGAGCTCATCGCATAGTAGTACTCCAATTTTTTGAATTGAAGTTTAAATGAATATATATAAGATACAATATAAGTGAAAATTCTTTAAAATAAGAATCTTTCGGATCTATTGGAATATAGTTTCCTAATGAAAGAGAAAAGATTAGGTTTCATCTTGTAGATTTTAAGTTATGGCTAATTTTTTTAAAAAAAAACCATGGTTTGGTAGTTCAAGAATCTGGAAATTGAAAATTAAAGAAATGGAGGTTTTAGAATATTGGATTTGAGAAATAATAAGTCTAAACCGATTTTGAAATTATTGAACCAGTTCTGTTAAGTAAAATGAACATGTTAGTATTTATGCACTTAGCAAATAAAAGAGTATGTTGAAATATGAGGTATTGAATAAATTATAAATTTATGTGAAATCGATTATGTCTATAATAAGGGTTTTAGTAAGAAAGTGCTATGTAAATATAATCCTATTGATTATAGAACCTATTCAAAAGTTAAGTGTACGTGAAAATGAAAAGTATAGTTTATTTGACACTTGAATTAAGTTTGGAAATAAGAAAAATTCTACATTTGTTAACACGCTTATTAGTAGACAAATTGGTTGTTTATATATACTCATAGGATGTAACTGAGTATTATACGTGTATGAACCTAAGTTATATAATGTTTAATAACTTGAAGTAAAGTTTTATGAAATGATTCATAAATGATAATAGTATAAGAGTAATATACTAAGTATGAAATGAAGATGAATAAAAGAATTGGAATAATAATTGACTAATTGGTTAGAATACGTATGATTTGCGTGGGTAGTTTCATTCGCTTTGCGACTGGATCCAAATATGAGTGCGTGATTTTGTCATAGCTTATGCCAATCAGAGTTAGTATTTTTCACTTGATTCTTGATGACGAAGTTGTATACGACTTTTAATATATGCTTATATGTCTATGCAAGGAGAATGATAGTTTCTAATCAAGAAACAAGATCCGAGTCCATATTGGAGTGATCAAGTGAGTGATACTAGTTCGGAAGCAAAATTATTTGATCGAGCGAGCGACTGAATTTGACATTGCATGCGAATGTCTTATGTATATCGTATAGGCTTTAAAAATGATTCATGTTGTGCTATTGATTTAGGGAAAATCTAAGGGTTGAATCTTCAATTTATTTGAGGTTGAATAAATGGATTGCTAAGCGTAAGGGACGCTTGGTAGATTATTTGTCATTCTTGCATGATGATGAGATTTAGAACTTGAATTAATCATGAGTTGTGATTATTAATAATGTAGACACTTTCTTATATTAACGTATGATTGTTGCTTATGGTTGCATGTGATGTATATCGCAGTTGTGTTAATTATACATTTACATCATTATTGCTAGTTGCATATTTGGTTATTGCATATGATTGTTATATTGTTTATGCACATGTTGTAGTTAGTATGTTACTTATCTATTTGTTTAACTCTCTTTTGGGTTATGTAAGGATATAGAAATATACGGAAGCAAAAAGCTTGCCAGTTTGCTTATGGCTTTTGGTTTCATTAGCAAAGATTTATTTGCCTGATAAATGGTATATATATTTCAGACTACATATCGTACGTGGGTCATATATATTGTTTCCCCATGCTTTATGATGCATTATCGTTAAGATGAGATGTGTAGTGTCATATATCGAAAAATCTGTGCTTTTTTTGGGAACTAGCCGCACAAAGGAGGTACTGCTGAAAAATTTCACATTTTCAAATGTTAGAAAAAAAATTAATATAATCTTGAAAAATAAGTTTTTGAATTAAAATTAGTGGGTTTAGGGGCATTCGCTTTAACTCGTGATTTTAGGCTAAGTCATTCTAAGGGGGGAAGAATGTAACAATTTGGATTTTCAGTACTCGAATATTTAATTTATTTAAATATGAAAGCGATTACTTTAGATTTGAATAACTGGAATTCAGAATGTATAAGTAATTTAATATAATACAATAATGAAATAGTAATTTGACTATTGAAATTATTCAAATAAGTGAATCTGGATTTTAGTATGAAATTAAATTGATTTTAAAACTTATGTAAAATTCTTTTTGACTGTGAACGATAATTATAAGTTATTATCGAAGAATTGAAGTATTTGGACATCGATTGATAATAACTCAATTTTATTAACACGAGAGAATATTATTTTTGTAAATAGTCTTAGAATTCGACGAAACCAGTACCATTGAATCAGAAATGTTTAATAATTGCAAGATATCAAATTTCGTGGCAATCAAATTTGTTGTGTGGATGTGCGAGCTTAATACCCTCGACAATATTATAAGTGAATATAATAACAAAGTATCATCAAGTTCTTTAATGAATGGCTACTTTCGAGGATTCAAACGATTTTTCCTCTTGAGCGATTTTCCTCTACTTGCTCTTAAATTTGTATCATTATAATTATTTGGATTTGAGGATTCAGTTCTTCCTTCAGATAGTTCTCATTGGTCTTATTCTTCCCTGTCTCTGCCTCCATGGTATTTTTACAACTTGATGGATTTGGGGTTTCATGATTCTGGTTACATGGTCGTTGGTTCTTTTTAGAGGGTATGTCCTTCGATGGAGGCGACTGAGGTGGCTCTTAGTGCTATTTTTGGGGTATTTCTCTCCATTTGCAACTGAGCCATGTATCGGTGCTAGTTAGAATATTCTCAATTTTGGATTTTGATGCGTCACAGATTTGTGATCGTAAGTGTTTTTTTCATGGAGCTTTTGCCCTGCAAATTCTTCTCGGCGTTGACTTGGCAGGGAGCACCCTCTACTTATCTCAGTGTTGTGCTTTCTAACATCGACCCGTGAATTTTCCAGGTCACAGTTCCAGTGAGGAGGTGTGTTGGTGGTGCTTGTGAGGAGGTTCTTTCTCCAATTATGCGTTTGTCAAAATCGGTTTTGTGTTATGCTCCTTCACAGGATGTGTGGTCAACTTTGGTGAAAACTACGAGTTTTTCGAAACGAGTTCACCAATGGAGGAGGTTTTGGAAAACACCATCTTTGCCAGTGGATTGCCCTGTTCGTTCAGCAATTCACTCATTTGTTAAAACTAACTTAGATGTTAAAGGTGGTGGTGCACTTTCTCGTGTACAACCCCCCCTTTGTACGAACAAAATTCAACTTGTTTCATTTTGTTGAGGAACCAGAAGCAAATGCTAATGCTTCATCAGATATCTTTACTTCGTGGTTGGTTCAAAAAGATCGTGTTTGGCAAAAGGGCAGGAATCTAAGGCATTAATTGGCTTAAACTCGCTTGCGATGTGGAGATAGAGGAACTATTGGAGTTGCTCGGTTGCAGCCATTCAGCATTTCGGCTAGCGTGGAAATTAAGGGGTTTGATGTGGTATCAGAGCTAAATCCGTTTCGATTGTAACTTGCTAATCGACTAGCACTTCATTGTGGCATAAGGTATGGCTTTCTCCTTTTTCATTTCAATTTTCAGTTAATAGGTTGCTAATTGTCACTATGGATTGCTACAAGGATTTTTGCTGTGTTTATGGCCCTTATGTGACTTTCCCCTCAGTTGAGTGGGATTCATGTAGTGGCATAGTTGTTCCTGATCCTATTTATTCATCTTTATATCTTTCTTTGCCTGTCCCGATTTAACTTCCTCGCATTTAGGTGAAGAGTGTAGTAACTATACAGATTTGTGGTGTAGTGATTGTAATTTAATTCTTAGAACGTTGGAGGGTATTATAACATGCTAATGTTATATCCTTGTTCATCGAGGGGGTGGTGTTTGTGTTTTATGTATGGCAGTTGGTTTTGCCTTGTGATTTACTTGTTTCACCTACTGTTGTTTTGTTGTTGCCTTCTTTTCACTTGGTTGGGTTTTCGTGTTTGATTCTTTAGGCTACTGCGTGCAGTGGCAGTAAATTTTTGTTGCTAGTGTAGGATAATGGTGGTCAACACCACATCATTAAATGACGTGCGAGTGGAAGTGTCTGTTGTTATGTTGTTGTGGGTTATGGGTTATTTTGTTCATTTTAAGTATTGGCCGATTTGGTTTTCTTTTTACGGCGGATGGGGAATATATTTCCAATCACCGGAGATTTATGTTTTATCATCCATAGTGTTGTCCCTTCGGTGTTTTGTAGTCCCTTCGTTGGATTACGGGTTTTTTCTCCATCCTCCTTGTCTGGGGCTGGTTGTTCATTGGTTGTCCACTTTTGTTATGGATCATCAAGTTGATGTCGACTCGGTTATAATGGAAGCCACACAGCGAGAGAAGCCATTTGTCAAGGATGTTTTGTCATCTCTACCCTTTACGTCTCCGTCTCCTTCTCCCTTTTGGTCATTTAATTCCGATCCTTAGTCTAGACGAGATTACGATCATTATTGATTGTTTGGCTTGCCTAGATAGGAATTCCTTTTCTTGTTGAGTTGATCATCTTGTGTCCTCTAGTCGCAAAGACCAATCATCGGCTACTAGTCATTCATCGGGTTTGGCATCTACTCCTTCTAGCCGAGCTAGATCTTCTTTTCATTCATCTAGGAGGAGTGCTTAGTCTCAACAGCGCACTCCTTGCACTATTCGCACCCGCTCTCTAGCAGTGATGGATTCGATAATTAGGTCGATTCGTCGCATGCTCTATCTGATTTGAGCCTTTTATTTTTGTGATTTGGTCTAGTTCTATCATGTTCTCTTGCTTCTTTTTTCTTGCCGCTTGCATGAGATAGCAAACTGCTTGTTTTGGAACATTCGTGGTGTGTGTAACGATGCTTCTTTTTCTAGCCTTAAGAGAAGCATTAAAAAAATATTTTATTTTGTTGGTTGCATTCCAGGAACTATTCATGGGTTCAAAAGTGTTATATGACATCGTCTTTAGTCTTAATTTTGATGGCGGGATTCTCAGTATTTCCAACAAAATTTGGATTCCTTGGGCTAAGACATCTCACTGCGCCTAATCTTCGAATCATCACAACTCCTCTCTGTTGAGTGTTTTGTGCCAGCTTGTCCTTCCCCGTTCCTTTTCTCCACGGTTTACGAAAAATGCGATCTCATTGAGCGATTGTCTTTATGGGAAGATATCCTTTCCTTACTGATGCATGGCATTGGGTTATCATTAATTGTTGAGTATTTCAATGTTGTGGCGTGCGTGCCAAGTGGAAAAATTAAGGGGGCCTTCTATCAAGCGCTCTACGATGGAAGATTTCAATTCGTTTACTATTCATTTGGGGTTAACAGATATTTGTTTTGCTGGCTTTGGCTCTGCTTTTATGTGGTGACAACTAAGAAGGAGCCAACAGGATCCTTTTACGTCTTAGTCGGGTTTTCGGATCAAAAGACTGCTTTAGCTTTCCATTTTCTTTTAAGATCGAGCACCTACATTGTACCTGCTCGGACTACGCTCTTATGATTCTTTGGTGTTCCCCTCTTTACTTATCGGGACCATCTTCGTTCTAGTTTCAATTTATGTGGAAGTCTCATCACTCTTTCATTCACATGGTGGAGGAATCATGGGCGCTTCCAGCCATAAACAACCCTATATAGGTTTTCTATCAGAAACTCAAGCATCTCAAATCTTGTCTGAAGGTTTGGAACTCCTAGGGTTTCAATAATATCCTTAACAGAGTTAGATGGGCTGAAGAATCTCTTGTTCTCACGGAATCTTCTTTTAATGCCAATCTTTCGCTTTTTTAACAAGGGGGAGCCGGTCCAAGCCTAGCTCGCCTTCAAATCAAAGCCGAGCATTGAGAATGTTTTTCTCCGCTAGAAAGCAAGAATCAAATGGATTGTGGATGTCGTCTCTAACTCCAAATTCTTCCATTCTTCTATTATAAAGAAGAATAAAATCCTTTTTATTTACTAGATCCTTCGATCTGATCTGTTCGTAGCATTATCTCCTTCTAAGATCGAAGAGACGATCATTTCTCACTTTCAGATTTTTCTGTAGTATTCGTTAGTGGATCAACTTGATCCTGCTATCTTGTGTTTTATCCCCCAACTTGGTTGTCCTTGAGGAGGCTCCTTCTATGTGCAGCCTTCCTTCAGTGGAAGAGATTCGGTCTTGTTTCTCTCCCCTAGTAAGGATAGTGTGAGTAGCATAAATAATTTTAATAGAGTTTTCTACCATCGTGTCTGGCCTTTCATCCGTATTGACTTCAATAAGGAGATTCAATCTTTTTCCTCTGGTTCTACGTTGCCCATGGGATGGATATCGACCAATCTTACTCTTATCCCTAAGTGCGTGAGTCCGAGAGCTTGTTCTGATTTCGGACCGATTAGTCTCTGTAACTTCTCGAACAAGGTCATCTCCAAGGCATTGTCAAGTAGGCTTGTGCTAATCCTTGACCATATTATTTCTTCATCCTAAGCTGGGTTTGTCAAGGTTGTTCAATAACAGGCAATGTCCCTCTTTCCCAAGAACCTTTCCCTTAGATCGATCGGAAGATCTGAGGGTCCAACGTGGTAACAAAACTAGATACAGCAAAGGCGTATGACCGCATGTGTTGGTTTTTTATCATCAGGATCCTTCGAGCTTTTGGTTTTCCCAAGCCTCTAATTGATTTCATATGGAGACTCATTTTGAAGTGCTGGTTCTCCGCTCTTGACAATGGAGCGGTCGGGGCCTTCATCAAGGTGATCCCTTATCGGCTATGCTTTTTTTATTGCTGTTGAGGCCCTTGTCTATGGGGTGCAGTTTCTTAACTTAATAAGGCGAATCCATCGCTTTTATATCCCAAGTCGATGTCCTATAATATCCTCTTTGCCTTTTGCAGATGGCATTATTATCTTTTTGAATGGAAATCGGCGATCCATTCGTCGGGTTCCTATGTTTACTTCATTTTTACGAAAGGTTCTTGAATCAATTTACCAATGCTCCAAAGAGCAGCTTCGATCCTGCTAAATCTATGGATTAAAGAAGGGTTTCATGGATTGAATCCTTCTTCGGATTTCGAGTCATCTCTCTTCCCCTTGATTACCTTGGTATATTGTTATACCATGGCCGCAAGCTCTACGCAGTTTTCAACCGCTCTAACCAACAAAGCACGGGGGAAATCATCAGATGGAACTCGACTCTGATCTTACAAGGAAGCAGGCTCGTGCTGATCAAGTCGGTTATAGATTCGATAGTGTCTTATGTCTTCGCAGCCATGACACCTACCTCGTCACCTTTTAGATTTTATGAGTCTTTGGCATCTTTTTTTTTTGAGGATAAAGACGATGCAAAGAGGCATCATTGAATTTCCTATGAGACCGTCTATCATTCTAAAAGGGAGGGTGGTTTAGGCATGTAGAATCATGTTGATGCTTACAAGTTTTACACATGAAAATTTTGGACTAGGTTTCGTTCGAATGACTCACTTTGGGTGCCTTTCCTTCATGCGAAGCACATATGTCTTTTTCCTACTGACTACACATATAGCCCGTCTTACGCTAGTGAGATGTGGAAAAGGATGCGGTCGGTCAAGATTTTTCTGATTCCCACCCCCGGGAATTCAGATGGAATAGGGGTCCTTTCACCTAAAGGCAGTGTGGAATTCTGCTAGAAGTCCAGTTCCCATAATCAAGGATTTTTCTTTCATTTGGGACGTGCACATTCCTTCTAAGGTATCCATTCTTATGTGGAAACTTCTTCATGAGAGTCTTCCACTAGATGTAAACCTAATGAGTATTGACACCCCTCTTGTTTATCAATGACGGTGTTGCGAGGCGGGATCGATCGAGTCAATTCCATACTTATTCTTGGAAGGAGAGTGCGCAATTGCGGTGTGGTATATCTTTAGAGAATTGTTAGGACAATAAGGGGGTTTTCCTTCCCTGCATGTTCTTTTCTGTGCCTGGTGGGCTAGGGGGCTTGGTTAAGATCTTCAGTCGATCCTTTTCATGCATATTCCTTGTCTCATTTGTTGGCATCTGTGGTGTTTCCAAACAAGGCGGACTTTGATGGATCCCTATAATGTCACCCTCCATCATCTGAAATATAACAGATGATGTCTTCTTCGCTTTCAAAGGGAGGGCTTTCAAGGGAAACCTCAAACTCACTTCGGTTTACTTGGCTAAATATTTCCCTATTACAAGGGGGTCGCGTACCCGGGAGGGTATGGGGTGAACCTTTTTTTTCCAGGTCTACTAGGTGGCTTTTGTCTGGATGGTTGTTGTTTGGATCTCTCTGCATCGAAGCTGTTGGTCGTTGGATGGGGATTTCTGCTTGGTGCGGCTTTTGGGTTCGACCAGGATTGTCAGTCATGGCTGCTTTTTTTCTCGATTTTTGCTAGAGGATTGAGTTTCGCTTGGTTGGCTTGTTGATAGTTGTTAGGCATTTGATTTAGCGCCTGGGCTGGGGTGTTGTTTTGTTGGTGTGTGGGCTAGGTATACAGTTATGGAGCATCTGCTCCTTTTTTACTGATGGAGCATGGCTTCTTTTCAGTGTTGGTGTTTGTTGTGTTTTCATGGCCATATAGGCTTTTTTGTGCATTAGTGTGTGTTGCTCATTTGTCATGATTGAGGGATTAGTTCTACTATTCTACTTTTGTGAGCCACTAGAGGAAGGCGCTTTTTCTCCAGTTTTGTTTCTTATATATGTTTCTTTTTGAAGAAAGAAAATCTAAATAAATATGAATCCTGTAAATATCCTAACTTCTAACCTAATTCAGTACACCTTTCTTCAATCTCCTAATACATTTTTCAGTCACCCCCTTTAAACTTCAATAAATTTAATCGATTAAAATACTTAATGAAATCAAGTGATCTTAGATTCAATGAGTTCATATGTACGATTGCTTCACTCTAGTGCACTAAGTTTTGGGTTCGATCGTATTTTTCTAGGCTTGATTTTTATGCAACGAAGTTAGGTTCAGTTCGCAATTTTATACGTGAAGTTAGAGGTTAATTCAAGGTGATGAGCATGTTCATGGAAGTGAGGCGAGTCGATTGGTAGAGGTTTTACATTGATCGGTGGAGGGGGGGGGGGTGGAAATCGACTATTTACAACCATAACGTGGGGCTATAGGACGGAAATCACAAGGGTTATCGATCTTGTTGAAATGAATATGACATGAGGGGAGTGATGTGGTTGTGCGATTAGGTTTGGAAATCGTGGGAGGTTGGTTGTATCATATTGGATGATGCAACTATGATATGTGGGTTTGTACAAGGAGGCGGAAATTTGAAATTAAAAAGGAGAAAAAAGAAGATGATGAGGTACGTAAGAGTGGGGTGTGACGTGTTTATTATACTAGTGTAATTTAATTTAAGTAATTAAAATTTAATCTTGTTTTAACTAGTAAATGCAATATCTATTTCATTCGAGATCTGTTATAGACGCCATCAGTTGCATTGGGTTCATATCTACGAATATTATGCGTACGCAGTGGATTGGACGAATTCTATATAGTTTGGATTTTATCTAATTTCAAATGCTTGTTTGAAATTAGATAAAAAACAATGTGAAATCATTGTTTAGAATGGATGGTGAGATTAACTCACGCTCTTTGATATACTATTGTACCATATAATAGTATTAGTTGTTCTTTACATATTTGTATGCGTGATCGGTTGTTTAGATCATGTACCGCTTATTTTGTTGGTTTATGGTTTTGTATATCCGCCTATGGAGCGAATTACCTTTGACACTACCTACTTTGTAGTGGAAGATTCATCTTTATATGAATTAGTTTATCTAAATTGTATTACACGTATATGCGATGCCATATAGCTATGATGCGGGGGACAGGTCAGTGGGATTCAACATGATTCCTCATTATGGTTGTTATAATATTTGTATTCATATAATGTTATGTAAATTGATTGAACGTTATACCTGATTGTGGACCCTATTAGTATATACCATTGTCGTATGTTGAATTGTAGTGAAGTGAACATGTTATCATATATAATATACTGAGTTTGTTTGTTTCACACATTTTGGTGTGTTTGGCATACTCAAAACCTATTTTAAGTTATTTTTACTATATATATTGAAATAGAGTAAACCTGTTCATAAGATTTAGAAATGATTTTGTATTATAACACCTGTTATAATAAATGATTTTGAAACCATAAGTATTTTACCTTGTTGAATATTTATCGATACTTAAATCTTTAAGAGAATATTTTAAAGATAATAATAAGTATAAAATTGGTTTTGGGTTTGTTGTGACAATGTGTTAATTACATTTGTCTTTAATCCTCTTAGATTATATCCATGAAGTAATTATAATTAAATCTTTAAATGAATGTTTAAAGAAAATTATTTATAGGAATTGTTTTGGGTTTGTTGTAAACATTGTTTTAGCAATACTTGTTTTTTAAACCCTAGAAAATAGTTAAACTGGAAATATATTACTTAGCGGTCTTGAATATACTTAGATCAAGTATTGGGTCTTTCATGATAAAAATATTAAAGTAGATGTATTAACTTATAAAAGAGAAGGGATTCTTAATAAATAATAGTTTTAACCTCTTCGATTATATTTTAAAGAAAGAAAATCTTGCAAATGATCTATGAATATACTTATACCATAGGGATAAGTATATGACTACTACTTGAAGTATTGAAGACTATAAAGGAATAGGAAATAGTAGAATACATACATATATCTTTTATATGTAGAAATTAAATATATACACAAGTATATAAAGGAATATTAATCAAGTAGAAGTTGTTACTTAATAAATGAAGCCATATCAGGCAAATGAAGTCTTATCAGAAAAAATAAGTTTTGTTAGACAAGTGAAGTTTTATTAGATAATTTTTTTTACTGATAAATAAAGTTTTGACTAATGAAAGATTTATTAAATGGGAAAGGAATTAGAAGCCGTTTATATGATTTAGTCGTGCTTTGTGTATTTGTCAGGCTATGTGACTTGGTAGACCACTAGATGTTTATTCGTTTGTTATGGGAATTTAGGGAGGCTGATTTCCATATAAAATCATCTATTGTGTGACTTTATTGTCGATTAATCGACTATAGAACTTGACCTTAACTCTAACGATTTGTTTTGAAGAGACTGGGATTGGCAAATATTCTACTTTTCAAAAACCACATCAAACTAGTATACGGGTTCTATGTTCAGGAAGCGGTTATGAAATGGAGTCTTCATTGCGATCGAGACCTATATGAGATTCTCAAACACGTGTAGTGATTTCGAGATCTATTGAGGAATCCATATTTGATTCTGAGATCCGTTGAGGAATCCATTTATGGTTCTGAGATCCATTGAGCTATGGGATTCAGGGATTCTTGTTTTGTTCAAGTGGGGAGACTTATGTGAAAGTTGCCAAATATAACCTTAACATTAGAAATGATTTAAAACAGGGTAGGTCTATATTACGATGCAGTTATTTATTATAGGACCGTGTTACGAGGTGGTCCTTTATTGTAGGCTTAGCATCTTGTGGTGGTCCTTTATTGTAGGCCTGGTATTATGAGGTTGTCTTTTAATGTAGGCCTTACATTATGAGGTGGTATCTGATTCTTGTGTAGAAGTTCAGATCTGGCTTGATCTGGAAAGATTTCCATGGAAAACCCATATGCAAACGTACCTTAACAGTTTTGTTTGCACCTTAATAATAGTTGTCGAAAGTAACAAATGTAACCATTATAACTATTTGATTTATTTATATTCTACAACGTAAACGTTATCTATTATAAAACTATATTTAAATTAATGAACTGTTAGATGCTTTTGAGGGGAAAACCATTGCAAATATCTGTACATCCTCAAATTATATCGATAGATATCATATATATGCTGAGTTATCTCACGTCGGTTTACTAACCTGATCCAAGCGTTATTTTATTATAATGTTTGGGTCAGACCGGGTGTATTTTCTAAATTGGATTTGGATTGCTTTAAAGCTTTAGAAGTGGAGTTGGTGCCGAGACATATGCTCATGTTCTTTTACTTATTCTATCGTGTGTTATTGTTATATGTATCAACAATTGTAAAGACAAGTTATTATAACTATCCATATTGATTCCTTGTTTTGTACTGATTGATGTATATTACAGTTTTTATCCTTCTGTAAAAGGAATGGTTTACATTATAGATTATTCGTTCCATTGTGAGATTATGTTTTGTATCTTCTTTCATCTATTCTTCTATCTCCTTTCTTTCCCCCTAACAATCAATCTTTCTAGTACTTGATTTGAGATATATGAATATAGAGGATGCATTAGTGTTGATTTTCAAGAGCCGAAAAGTTAGGTCATTACACTTTATATTTCAAACATTTGCAAATCTTATATAAAAATTTAACTTTTTAAATTATAAGAATATAACAAGTACGCTCTCTTATATATAATACACTCAAATCATTTTAGGCATTTCTTACCCCCATTATAAAGTGTTTGATCCCCAACAGGCTTTTGCATTCACTCAACCAGAGCTCTAATGAGTAATGCTAACTGTGATGACCCACCCTTTCGAACAATTCAAATCAATAATAAACTACACATGTCTGACTAAATCGTGCGAAAGATGAAATATCAATTGTGTTTTCTTAGGAATAAAACAAGAGAAATAAAATAATATATAATCTCATAGTGGAATGACAAAATATAATAATAACATAAACAGCTCATTAATCTACTTAACAATTTTATTTCACATTACAATATAATTAGATTTATACAGTACATAAAAAATAATGAAACAGATTAATAGTAGTAAATATGGTTTTCAAAACTCCATCTTCATCTTCAAGACACAAATGTCTGTGAATAAATTGGAACAACTCAAATTGACTCAAGCATGAAGTAAAACAATTCATTCGAGTCAAGACTATATATCCTTATGTATGTAAATTCAAATCAAGCAATAAAGTTGTAGTAACTTAAGAGATGTTACATGATTTTATATCTCCAAAGGATTCATCAAGTTATCTATTGTTTAAAATTACAAGAATATCCCATAATTCCATTTCAAAATATCATCTTTTAGATTAAACAATTTTAATTTAAAGTAGCTTTGCATTAATAACATCAATTTAAAGCATATTTATATTATGAAATCTTTATCAAGTTCAAAAATATACTAATCTTTAGAAATAACCTCTTCAAACTATATTCCCAATTTAATTTCAAAATCTTTGAATAATAGCATATACATATCTCATAGCAAATCATATTTTTCTTCAAGATTTACACAAATGAATTTGTAAATGGCATTAATACTTTGTATAATAGTACAATTAATATTTGATATATTTATTTGAGCATCCCTAAATACTATTATAAAAGCATATCATAGAAATGAAACCAGATTGGAAGGTTTCTCCCAATTACAAGTCTATTGGGTGCCATCGTATTGTAATATAAGTTAACAAGGCTACATCCCTCTATTAAAAGCAGACTATACATAGGGTTAAATGTATCCTCGAGTGCCCATCTTTTTAATTTTGGGTTACCTAAACCATCAGTAATATATTAAATTATTTTGTTAACCAAAACTACAAATTAGATTACACTAATGTTCACAGACACATTCAATCATATTATTGCTTATTTTCCCACATCTTTAGGAAGCCAAATTAAAACTAGCAAGATTTAAGCTCTCGATAGGATAAGTTTTTAAATCTTCTTTGATTTGAAACATTTAAATCAACATTTCATTATTTAGATTAAACAATTTTGGGTTTATAACAACATTTCGATCATATTCCAAACTCCAATTTAAAACAAATGAAAATTCGTATTTTAATTTAAAGTAAATTTAGACTTCAAAATTCAATCTAAACAATTTAAACTTCAAACTTGAAATCTTTGATGAAAATTTACATTTTAAACTTAATTTACATCTTATTTTATATTCAATTTAAATTAAATTTATATTTCACTTTAAGTTTGATTTAAATTCTCAAATCCAATCAAATCTGGTTTAACTTTTAAATTGAATTTAAAGTAGATTTAAGTTTCAAACTTAGTTGAAAGAAGATTTAAATTTTAGGCTTTAGTTTAAAACAAGTTTATGTATCGATTTTTAACTTAAACAAGTTAAGTTCAAATTGTAAGTTAAGTTAAACCAAATTTAAATCCTAAATCTTCATATGTGCATTAAAAAAACCTTTAAATTAATTCAATCTTAATACTCAAATTGACGTTCAATTTGAATTTTTCAATTAAAATTTATAAATTCAAATTAAATGATTAAAATCGCCTTATTTAAACAAAATTCGCTTCTTATTATCTAATTTTCAATCCCAATGCCAAGTGAAAGTTTTATAACTTCTAATTAAATATGTATATATCATTCAAACTCATATCTAAATATAATAGGTATATATCATTTCAGCTTATTTCTTAGTTCAAGTATTTAATTCTAGTTATGTGGTTTAAACCATACATAACAACCTTATTTCAATAATCAACAATTTGGTGAATGAGATATATAAAATCAATGATCAATAAATTCAACATGATATCAGCCATTATAACAATCAATAGGCTCATGCATACAATCAAGATTCAGACCAACATATTTCACAAAAGTTAATAATTATCACATATTTACGTGTCCGATTATTAAGGATATTTAATTCCATTAGTAAATTAAATGCTAAATCTGCATACAATTTAATTTAATCCAGATTTTAATTAATAAATATTTCTAAAAATTAATTTATTTTTGTATGTAAAGTTTGATTCCCATATTTATTCCAATCAATAAATCTCAAATTTGTTCCAACTAAATTTATTCCGATTCAATACTGAATGTCGATTTTCAATTCAAATCCATAATTTCCACTTTGATTTGATCCTCCAAATCGTTAACAATCATCTAATCAAGATCCAATTCAATTTAATTCATTTCCAATTCGATGTAATTTTATTGCATAAGACAGATATAAGTCATGAATTACAAAAATTCATATGTTGATGTGGCAACTAGTCAATTCACTTTAGCATCAATTTCAGTTCTCAAATAGCAGATAAATTTACCATAAAGTAACTTGATTTAACTTGCATAAAAAGTATGTCATGGATTAAAAAACTCACTTTTATTTCCATGAATCTGAAAATTTGCATGATACAAATGGCGAGATATGAACAATGGGACATATGCGCTAAAAGCGAGAGTATAGAGTTAAATTGCTATTGGAAACCCGACTAGCAATTAGACTTGAGTTTGAGTAGGCGATTACGTGCGTGGAGCTGAATAATTGATGGCTAGAGCAATTTGCAAACATTATATGGATGCAAATAGGGGAATTCTACAAGTTTAGTGACTAGACATTAGAGGGTCGCCGTGGGTTTCAAAGCAGTAGGCGTGCAGAAGGAAGGTGACTAGTAGAACCAATGGAAGAAAATGCGACAAGGGCATGGGCAGAATTGCACAAAGGTGGTCTAGGTGGGGGATTTCTAATCGGCATATGGAGGTGCTTGTGAAGCGATAAAGAGATGAAAAGCGGCAATGATTTTGATGAAGATTAAAATAGATGGATCGAGTTCGGAATAGAGAAGTGATGTATGAAGGAGGGCGGTTCTTGGATGAGAGTTTGGTGTAGGTAGAGCAACGTAAAGATGGAGGATTGAATGCAGGTGACTTTGGTGGAAGCATGCGAGGGAAAGGCTAACAGGGGTGAGCTAGGATGACATGTTATGGTTGTGGATTGTACATGGTGAAGATTGGAGAAGAAATGTAAGCTACCGAAGTATTATTGTTAGTATTTTATAAGAAGTCGCGGGCTGACAAAAGAAAGAAAATAATGCAGGCAATGACAAGTATAATAAAGGTGGGAGGAAGAAAAAGAATGGAGTGAGCAAATAATAAGCGAGGAGTGGAAGGAAATATCAGTTGTATAACAAAGAATGAACATTGATTTATATTACTCAAATATACATATAAAATCTGGTTGAGATATATATAAATCTTAACTCAAATGCAAAAAAATAGGGGAGAGAAGAATACATGCCCAATAATGTGTACCTAATAACTCACCCGCTCAATATTATAAAACAAGCGTCGAAAGATCTAAATAAATATACTTCCGTGATCAGTGAGACAAGACGAATCCAATGAAATAATAAAATCCATGTCATAGCAGTTGTGCAAAAATTTCATCGTTGCCACTCGTTTTGTCCCTCTAAACTGTACACACTTTTTACAATAATCGGAGCTAAATAGATCATAAAGCAAAATTCTATATACCTTTCCGAGAACTCTCTGTAATATTTATACGAAAAAATATTCACATTTTGATCAACACGTTTTACTTGAATTTTAACTAGTTTCTAATTAAATTTTGGATATAACCAATTTTCAAAAATCAAAATCTGAATTCATTCTTTTTTATAATAAACTTATTAAAACATGTTTTAATTATGCAACTTCAAATTTTATTAAAAATTTAACCTTAGCATTAAAATTAGTTTCGTACTATCTATAGCTATTATTTAAAGGTCGAAAAAAATACTATCTAAAAAAAACTCAATTTTTTTTGTATAAAATTATATTTACCATTAAATGTAAACTACATTTTTGTTTTTCAAAAGTATTCTTTTAATTGCATTAACAATGCTCATTTAATATAATGCAAAACGTACATTTGTCTAATTACAATTAACTTTTTATTTGTTCTTATATAAAGATTATAATCAGCTTAATTCAATCTTTTGTTTAAGAATTTTATTCAACATTAAAATTTCCACTAATAAATAATAAATCTTTATTTCTAACAATTCTGTACGAAATATATTTGATTTTTTAGTTTCTAAATGGATAAAATTTGCATGTTGTTACAATTCGGCTAGAGACTTTGACTCCGAGTTGACTTGAGTTGACCATGGTACTAAGCTTATTTAATGGAACAGAAAGATGCTCTCTTGAATAACACTTCTCTTCCAGTACTTCTACTCGACCCAACTACAGTCACTCAACAAATTCTACTTTATGATTTGACAATAATCAAATCGGGAAGCGTTAGAATAATATAAGTTGTTTCAAAGTAAAAAAGAACTGTTAATGGCTGCACTTTTCACCTCTTCAGAGTCGTTAATTGTTCCTCCAATAACATCATAGTCTTTAGCCCTCTCCTCTTTGAGCCACTCAATGCCTATCCCCCCTGAAAACCCTCTACCCAATGAGTCACATCTTGCTCCACCCGATCCACCACCTCTTCCTCCCAACAAGGTCAATCCTCAAGATGTCACCAATGTCAATCCACCTGCAGACCCCAATGTTAACCCTCGATTGAATTTTCAATGTGTACGAACTTCTTTGTTCCATCATCCTCCTCGCAACATGGGGAATTGCATCCTCGTTGAAATGATACCCACATTCACTGATGTGCTATAAATCATACTCCTGAGGTTATTGAAGATGGAACAAGTGTTTGGAAAGAAACCCTAGTGGGTTTCTTCCTTGACGATCCAATCTCATACACAGTTGTTGTGCAGAAAGTTTGGCCAATCTTGAAATTGAAAGGAGACTTAAAGATTAAATCTAATGGTGTGCATTTTTTTTGCTAATTCACGTGTGAGGAGAACAACAAGAGTGTTCTAATGGGTGATCTGATTATCACGAGAAATAATTTGTTTATCATTAACCCGTACGATCACCATGTTAGCAATGTTTGTGGTCAGGTTAAAGCAGATCCAGTATGGGTACGTTCCTCTAATATACCTCTTTTAGCTTGGCCGCACTCTGGAACTAACTGGCTAGCCTGTAGATTAGGCAAACATTATGCTTGGACGAAATGACCGAAAAAATTGAACGACTATAGTATGCCAAGTGCTTAATTGAAGTTAAACCAGATAAACAAATGGTTGATGTCTTTTTTGGTAAAATTGCCAAATGGAGGCACTCAAAGAATCTATGTGAGTTATCTATGGAAACCCCTTGTGTGTACTTAATGTAAAGTATTTGGCCATAGCCATGAAAAATGTCCAGTTAATATTGGAAAGGAAGCAGTTGATGTACATAAATCTGATGCAAGCAAGGACAACAATGGAGAACAATAAAAGTGAAAGAACTCGTTAAGACAAATGATAAGGAGAAGATTCATGGGAGGTACAGTTATAGAAACAATGTTAAACCTTTTACTAGAGGAGATGCATCTCAAAAGGTCTCAACTTGGTAGAAAGTTGAGCGTAATAAGAAGAAAGTGTCATACCATGGTTAACGTATTAGTTACGGAGCTAAGGTTGGTAATGCACCACCAAAAGTTGATTTAACGAACAGAGTTAGACCTGAAGAGAAAAATGTTGAAGAAGGTGAAATTTTGAATGATAAGCAAAGATGTTGTGCAACAAAGTAAAAACAATCAAGCCACATATATCACAAAACAAGCTAAAGTAGGTGAAGTCCATACACTGATCATAGATAATAGTTTTGACATATTACTTGGCCATGAAGAAAGTAACAATGAACCATTAACTAATGTTCAAGCAACTAAGGTAGTTAATGTGGCAGTTCTTGAAGTTGATCAAAATCCCATTGTTTCGGAAGTGGAGATACAGGCTGAAAAAGCAACATGAGTTCACTTCTGCAAACAATCTCTTAAATGACACTGTGCATCTCAATGATACCATCAATGAACTACAATCACATAGTGATGATGAAGATTTCAAGTTGGCACCTCGTGAATTTCAACTTGAACTATTAGGAGTCATGCTAGGTCTACGTTCGATTACCAATTATCATACCAATAAGGATGTGGAAACTAAAGCATTAATGAAAGATCAAGAAAAACAAAATCACAGTGCTACTAGTGATAAGATATATAAGCAAATTGACAAACACAAATGCAACAAAGCCAACTTGTCAAGCACTCATAGCAGCACTACTTTGCTACCTGGACACAAATCACCTATTGATTCTCATCTGTATGAAATAAGCAAGAAATTCAAGGATATGCAAGGCATTAAAATGTTGAAATCTAACAAGCATTTACCAGTGGAATCTCCCTTGTCAAAAAATTCACTTTCAAACAATGAAGCATTTATGGTCGTAACTAGACCAAAGGGAAATAGTGCAAACAAACAACCTGAGTTCCCCCAATAATATAAAACTTATGTGTATGGAACAATCGTGGTGCACACTCTGACCTCAAACTGGATCAATGTAAGTTGCTTATCAGAAAATACAATCTCAGTGATCTAGCCATACTTGAAACAAAGCTAAATGATATGTTATTGATTGACATAGAAATATGTTTATTTTATGCTCTTATTTCTTATCTTTTGTATATAAATAAATATTACTTGGGTATTGTTTTGTTATTTTTACAGATAGTCCAACCCAGCCCGCATGCAACCAGAAATGTAGAGAAATAGAGTTCAATTTGCTGTGTATTTGCATTTTGAAGAATTGTAGATGAAGATATCACGTCTAGTTGCTGTTGGACAAGAAAAGGATTGATAAAAAGGCTCTGCACATCACAAATCAATGAGGAAGTGTTAAGAAAACAAGAAGAAAAGAGAAAAGGCCCAAATTTGCTCTATTTATCTAAGGCCCATTTATGTTCTCATTGTAAAATAATTGGTGATGTAATGACCAGGCCCATTTACCATTAGGGTTAGGGTTAGGGTTTGGCTATCTACCCTATATATACCCTTGTAATGGCATTGTAGCCACCATCCTATCTCATCTCTTATTCCATTTCTCTAATAAAGTTCTTCTTCCTCTTTTTATTTTTTTGCTATTTTCTAATTTCTTAGCAATTAGTGTTGTCTACACGATTAGATTCGGTAGAGCACCAATTGTATTTTACAATTTTTTACTTAGAGATTAGTCGTTTGATTAGTTTCAACGACAATCCTAAATTACCTTTTGTTGTTCTTCTTTTCTTGCAATTTTAATTTCTGCATTCTTGTTCTTGCTTTGCTATTTACTTTTTTTGTGATTAATCGTTCGATTAGATTCGACGATAATCATAAGTTTGCAATTTCAATTTTATTGTTTTCAAAACAAATCTCCAGGCTTCGTCTAACTCGCCCAAGAGATTGGATAAATAATTTAATTTTAATCTACCTCCCTGTGTTCGACCTGTATGCTACACACCTGTATGCTTGCAGAATTTATTACAAATGTCGCGCTTCTCTAATTCATAGACTAGCGTCGATCAAGTTTTTGGCGCCGTTGCCGGGGAGGTAACGATTGAATTTTATTGTTTATTTAATTTCCGATTCGTGTTAGTTTTATTTTATTTTGTATATATTTTTGTTTCTTGTACATATAGAAAAAATCTTAATTAGTGATGTGGCGTATTAATTACATTGATACTGTCATGAACTAAGCAAGAGAAAAAAAATAATTTCTTGCCTTTATTTTCTTTCAATTTCTTTTCCTATTTTCAATTATTCCTTTCCATTTTTCAATCCTCCTTCCTACTTTTATATTCATTTCTTCTTTTACAATCTTTCAAAAAAAAAAAAAACTTGCTTTTTTTTAATTTTCCTTCTTTTTTTCATTTATTTCTTTCCTTTTTTTATTTTGCATTTCTTCCAATCTAATTCCTTCAAGAAGAAAAAAAAATATATACAAAAAAAAAAAAAAAAAAGTTGCTAATTTCTCTTCAATTTCTTTCCATCTTTCTACCACCTTGCTGATTTTCACATTTTTCTTTTCTCTTTCCTTTTCTTTTTATTTGTTTCCATCTTTTGTCTACAACTTTCTAAAAAAAAAAAAAATTGCAATTTCTTCTCTGCCTACTTTGATTTCTTTCTTGTTTTTGTCTGCTTTTATTTCTTTCCTCAATTTCTTCTACCCTTCCTCTCTACTCAAAAAACCTTGTTTTTTTTCTCTTATGTCCTTCCTCTTTTATTATTTTTTTCCATTTTTGTTTTGCTTTTTCCCATTCATTTCTTTCCCTTTCTTCTTGTTCAAATTTTCATAAAAAAAACTTGCATTTTTTTTAATTTCTTTCCAATTGCATTTCTCATTAACCTTTTACAATCTCTCTTTCCATTTTTTCATTTATTTCTTTCCTGCTCTCTCCTTCATTAAAAAAAAAAAACAACTATCAATTTTCCTTTATTCTTTCCATCTTTCCACTTTCTATCCAATTGTCTTTTTCTTTTTGCAAATTTCAAAAAAAAAAAAAACGATTCCTCTTTTGCAACTTTTTTTTTTCCTTTCTTCTTTTGTCTTTCTTGTTCTCAATACATTGATTTCTTTTCTTCTCTTACAAATTTCCTTTCTTTTCAAAAAAAAAAAAAAAAATCCTCTTTTGATTTCTTTCCTCTTTATTCCTCCTTTCCAATTTTCTATATAATTACTTCTCATTCTTCTTTTACAAGTTCAAAAAAAAAAAAAAAAAAAAAAAAAAATCTTGCCATTTTTCTTTTAATTCTTCCCTATTTTCAACTTCTTTCTCCTTCCTTTCATTTGTTTCTCCTCTTACTAATATCTCACATCCTTTCTTCTTTTACAATTTGCTGAAGAAGAAAAAATCCTTTTATAAATTTCTCTTCTCTGCCTTGTAATTAATTTTCTTTCTTTCTCCATTTATTTCTTTCCCTTTTCAAGTTTTTCCTTTCTCATTTTTTTCTCTCTCTTCTAATTTTACAACAATAAACAAAAGAAAAATTCTTTCTGTTTTAGTCTTCTCTTTTATTGCTTTCCCTTCTCAATTTCTTTTCCAAATCTTTTACAATTACTTTTCTTTCTTCCTTTACAATTCTCTTTCTTTTCTGAAATCTCTCTTCCCATTTTTTTTTTTTTTTTGTCATTTGTTTCTTTCCTATTTGTCCGCTTTTCAACACTAATAAAAAAAAGGCAAGGACATAATTTTTTTTCCCATTATTCTTCCCTGCTTCATTTTTTTCCCCTCTGATCAAATACCCCTCTCTCTCACACAATCTCTGTAATGACCCGCATTGTCAGGGGTATTATAATTAATTTATTTAATTATATTTAGGGAATTTAATCGTCGTTAATTAAATTAAGTGGTTATTTAATTAAATTAAATAATTAAATAATATATTTAATTCAGAAATAATCAAAAATATTGGAAATCACAATATTCTGTGAACGGGGTCATCCCTTAGATTTAATTCAGCTTAGAGTTGAATTATATTGACGAATATATTCAATCGACGGCAGTTTGAACGTATAATTATATTATAATTAAAATCGAGCCTGAAATGGCGCTGCAGTTCGCGATTTGGCGATTCGAACTTCAACTGAATGTACAGGATTCGTTTTAAACCGGATTTCTGTGAAACAAGAAACGTGTGAAGCTGGTGGAGTATATCTTTCTAGTGGAAGAGAAAAATGGGGATTTCGTTGTATAGATTTTGATGTATGTCCAAATTAAATTTCAGAAAAGTCGCTGTGAAATTCCTTTATAATTTGCGACGCTTTATTTACGTTATAAATGGAAAATCAGTATAAACTGAACATTGAGATAATCTGAAATCTAAAATATCAAACTGTAAATTCTGATATGATATTATGTAGCTGTACGATATCATATGTGAAGATATACGACAATATAAATTTATTTATATTTAATTTTATTTAAATATATTTATATATTTAAATGGGTCATTCAAAGCGTTAAAAATAGCCAGTTTTGCAAACGACCTCGGAATTCGACGAAACCCGTTTTGTTGGATCCGCAGTGTCAAATTATTGTTAGATTCCCAGTTTCGTGATTTTTAGAGTCACTGTGTGGTCGTACCGATTTTTAGAGTGAAAAACAGTCAGTATTTTGACAGTTAAAAATACGCTGTGTGAGCATACGAAGTCGGAATTCGACGAAACCAGTTTCGTTGGGACCGTAATGTCGAACTCTAGCTACATGTCCAGTTTCGTGATTTTTGAATATCGTGTGTGATCACACGGATTTTTAGAAGGCAAAACGAATTATAAAAAAAAAAGGAATATACCGGGAATATTCCCTTTGTAAAATATCTAGATATTTCAAAAGCACTATAAATACCCCTCTATACTTTTCTAAACCTTATCCACATTCCTCTTCTGCTCAAAACTCACGCCGTCGCTCAAAAACAATTCCACAGTGAAAAACCAAGCAAAGAAAAATCAAAAGAATTCACAAGGAAATCTATAAATCCTAATTCATAAAAATCCGAGCTACTATGATGATGCTGGTCGACATGGAGTGATTCTCGTGGAGACCGACGCTGGATTTCGCTCGCTGGATTTTTACAGCGTTGTTTAGGGTTCAAGAAATCCGGTGATGTAAGCTTTTGTGCTCGTTTTGGTTATGATTTCTGGACTGAGGAAGGAAAACCGAATGTGTTTGCAAAGTATTGGGGGTTTTGGCATGAAAATGGTTCGATCGAAATACTGTTGCGTGGGTTTTTGCCGTTCGACGGATTTCGAAAGTGGAGGCCGAGTTGAGGTTGGAGGGTACTGGCGGAAGGAGATTTTCGAGAGGAGTTAAATGGTGGCCAAGGTTTGTTCGGTTGTTGAAGGGAGGAGGAGCAGTTTATGGAGGAAGGAGCGGTAATGGAGGAGTGGAAAATGCCTGAGTCGCTGTTACAATTCGGTGAAGAAGGAATTAAAAACGGGTCGGGTACAATGGAGGGTGAAAACGTGGATGGGCCGGGTGATAAAGGGTAAAGCCCACTAATTTTAATTTAAGTTTTTTTAAAATCCAAATAATGAATTCAAACCTTATAAATCGTATAACTCTTTCATACATGAATGGAATTCAGCGAAACAAGATCCGACAGGATCGTATGGACGAGAGCTTCACAATGAAGCTGACTGGAAGTGGATTAGGGCTCGTATGAATTTATGGCGAAATAAACTGTTTGATTCAAATCAAATAACAGTTTATCGTTCTTTAACGATGAACTGCAAATGTGAGTAAATCTCACTAACTCTGTTCAGTTTATATTTGTATAAACTGTACTTTATTTTTAATGATTGATTGCTGTGTATTGATTGTTAAATTGGACTGTTAAATAGATTTGATTGAAAACGTAGATATAGTTATATATAGAAAACCGTCAATCAAATATGGATTCTGATTATCAGTATATTTCATGTTGGGATGAAATTGATGTTATCTATATTGTCTAACATCTGTGATGCAGGGAAACAGGTTGGAGGAATCCGACTGGATTCCTCAACAGTTATTTTATTGTTTTTCATATATTTTAATATATGATGTGAATTATAACCTGTTGTTGATTTGTGTGTGTATGGACGAGATTAAACATCGTGATTTGATATGATTGAATACCATAACATACGGGATGTTGACAAAGGGGATTTTCAAAGTGATATTGAAAATAGAATATTTATAAAATGGGATATTTATAAATAAGAGATATTTATAAAGTGGAATATTTATAAATAGGAAATGTTTATAAATTGGGATATTTATAAATAGGAGATATTCAAAAAGGAAATAATTTCAAAACATTTCTTTTTGAATGGAAAGGCCTGTGTGGCGAGTTTGGGGATTTTCCCGATGCTCCCGTTACAAAGGAGGTTATGGCGAATTTTCCCGGGAATTTAAGGAGTTAGAATATTTCAAGTATAAATTTGAAAAGGAAATATTTGTAAACCATTTACAAATAGAATTGGAAAGGAAACATTATAAAAAGGGAAATCATTTTTAAAGGGTAGAACCGTTATTTAAAAGTAAATCTTTTCCAATGAATAAAACGTTGTTAAAAGGGAAATCTTTATAAAGTAAAGTTAGTTAATCGAATATAGACATTCGAAAGGAGAAATCGAATATGGTATTCGAAGAAGTTAATCGAATATGGTATTCGAAAGTTAGTTAATCGAATATGTTATTCGAAAGGGGTTAGTCAAGTCGAGTTAGTCAAATAGAGTTAACCAGTTAGAGTTAACCAATTAGAGTTAACCAGTTAGAGTTAATCAGTTAGAATTAACCAGTTGGAGTTAATTAGTTAGAGTTAATCGATTAGAGTTAACCCGAACTAGAATTAATCAAATATAGTTATTTGAGACAGAGTTAGTCAAACATAGTATTCAGGGTAAGTTGCCATCTTGTATGACTGCTAGCGTAATTCGCAGGGCTGTAGATAGCCTAAGGCGGTCGGATGTTTCCTGAGGGAATCAGGCGTACCCATTGTGATCGCTGCGATCTAGAGTCAAGCGAATGGTGTTAAATAGAGTTGTCGAATAATAGTTGTTCGAATGGAGTTAAATAGAGTTAGTCGAATATAGTTTATTCGAATAGAGTTGAATAGAGTTAATCGAATAGTAGTTATTCGAATAGAGTTAAATGGAGTTAAATCGAATATTAGTTATTCGATATGAGTAATCAAGTTAAGATAATCAAGTTAAGATAATCGAGTTAAGTTAGCAAGTTAAGTTATCAAGTCAAGATGATTGAGTCGAGTGATTTAGTTAAGATAATCGAGTTAAGTCAGCAAGTTAAGTTATCAAGTCAAGGTGATCGAGTAAAGTAAATAAGTTCAGTTCGTCGAGTTTAAATTAATCGATGTTAGTTTCATCGAAAGGAGTTATCGATGTTAGTTTCATCGAAAGGAGTTATCGATGTTAGTTTCATCGAAGGGAGTTATCGATTATAGTTTAATCGAAGTGAGGTTTTTCAAAGATGAGATATTTGAAAAGGAAAGGTTATCGAATATTAGTTGATCGAAGTGAGAGTTATCGAACAAGAGTTATTCGAAAAGAGATTTTCGAATATAGTTTATTCGAAAGTAAGATTTTCAAATATGAGATATTTGAAAAGGAAGAAGTTAATCGAATATAGGTTATTCGAAGAAGAGTTAATCAAATAGAGATTTCTCGAAGAGAGTTAATCGACAAATTCGATTATATCGAATTCGGGAAAGTACTTATACTTTCCAGTGTCTAAATAGAGATTTATTTATATTTAAATAAATAAGTGTTAGGTTAACTATTCACTAATAAGAATAGAAGTTATAATTTAAGTTAGATAATTCGAAAGGAGGGATTATAACGTTATCGTTATAACCAATGTTTTAAATATAGAAGTGGATTAGTAAAATTGGATCCGAGAAAGGCGTAAAGAAGTTGTTAAAGGTTAAAAGATAAACTTTGACCATTTCGAAGTTATAACGTTGTTCAGTTAAGGTCTGAGAGGTAATTATACCCTAACTTGAGTGACTTCCTTCTTAACTAAGAAATGGTAAGGTTTGATCGTAAAGGAGTTTTGGAAATGTTTTCCAAACGAGAATCAGAAATGTTTTCTGATAAATGAAAATAAGAATTTAGAATATAGGGAAACAGGAGATAAGTAAATAAATGAACTAAAGAGATTAATGTTAAATGATGTTTGTTCGATATAATTTCCATCTGGAAATAATATCGTTGTTTGCACACTTGTTTTTCTTTGATAGTTAACTCACCGACTATCGAAGTTTTGACCATTTTAACGTTGTTAATATGGAGAGACCGGTTGGATTATTATCCATAGAACCACTCTGTATTGGCATAAGCGTTGCGAATCATATATGCCAAAGATAATTGAAGACGGAGAAAAATGCAAGGGCTATCCTGTTTACAGAATAGTGCCTTCGGTTTGTCCAGTCCCAGGACAACTTGTATGGACGAAGGTCTGACAGAGTATATCCAATGGAGCGCGTAAGTTGATCTGTTCAAACGTATTCACGTTTGGTGGCGGAGGAATTCGTTTCTCTTAGCTGTATACCCGTGTTATTTTTGGATAAGTCAATTTGTGATTTGGCGGGTATGACGATGTGACATTTCTAAGTGAATGAAGATGGATGTCTGACATAGCATTTCCAGACGGTCACGTACATTGATTTCTTCAACCGTACCAAGAGTGGAAGCGGAGAAGGAAACTTCTTTTAGCTGACACGTAATGTATGGTTGTAGACGTCAATTAGTGATTTTCGATGGATCTGACAATGTGGCATTCGAAGTGAATCTGATGTGAAAATAAAGCGTAGCTTCTAGCCTCAACATCCGGTAAATGACAGAAATCGGGCAGGCAGCATGGCTAAGTCGGTCGCACCGAAGTAGGGTGTATAATCACCTATCTAGAGAATATTCATTTGTTTCTTAAATCTATCAATGCTGTCCCATATATATACGGGAACGGTTGCTGATCCCAACCGTTGGTGATGTACATTCGATACACTCAAGCGAAATGAGTGGTCGGTCATGTGTGGCTGAGTTGCAAGATGTTCTTGTTGAACTCCAGTGTATCGTTCCTAGAGTACACTGATCGGAAGGTGATTCCATACCTTGTCATAGTTGGAAACCCAATCATCCAATACGTGCTTGCGATTTTGATTGTATACTATATATGTAGAACGTGAGATGCAAGCGTTTCTACTAGACTGATATTTATTTGTACTTAGACATTATTATAATATCAGAATGATATTGCTTTGCAAAGATGTTTGGATTCTCATAAGGGAAAAACCCGTTCCGTATTCACGGCGTGGTCTTATGAGATATCATATACCTGTTTAAATGATTTGAGTTTATTCACACCAGTCCCATGACTGACCCGGAGTTTACTTTGTTGTTTTCCCTAAACTCTTGGGTGCCTAAATTTGTACGGGCAGTCAAGTAGTCGGGTTTTACAGATATACTGGAAGAGCGTGGAGCAGGAGGCTTCAAGATCATATAGCTATAGTTATTTCCGCCGTGTTGTAAGTGATGTACTCTGATAAGTGTTATTGTATACATAACTGTTATATTTCAAAGTTATGTTATATATTATATGTTATTCGTTCCGCTGTGAGATTCGTGTTACTCTGATGATGTAAGTTCTTCTTTTCTTCTTCTATTCTAAATTTCTACCTTATCTTTCCTCACCCTCTATCTTCTTTCTATTAGTTTCTTGAATTTCCAGTGCGATTTGGGTTGGACTTGTGTTATTTAGTCAGCTCAAATTTCCCCGGATTTTCGGGTCACTACAGTTGGTATCAGAGCTTATGTTTTAGTGATCGGACATAACTCTGTGGCGTAACTCAGTAGAGATGGGATTAGTAATATCCTAGATTGAGTTGAGTGTATATATATACAAGAGAGCGTATATGTTATTGAATATAAAATGGTTTTATATTGTGGGGATTTATTGATTGAGTGGCTTATGAATTCTGGACGATCAGTTTGATCCACTGTATCGGTAGGAGTTTTATAAACACTTAAATACGATGAACCGACATGATATGTTTTGAAATTAATCTAGTATATTAGTTGTGTTGGTTGTTAGTATAATCGAATGAGATTATAAAAAGATGAAATGGTTATAAATAACTAATCAGAATTCATATAAGTAAAGTATATGAAATAAGATGAATTAAATCTGAATTTAAATCAGATTTGGAATTAAAATAAGGAAATTTTAAGTTCCTGGGAGATTTTGAAATGTTTTCAAAATGGAAGTATTTAGTAATGGTTTTGAAAATGATATAGTATTGAAATCACTTGGGTCGCTGGAAAATAATTCCGATGATGACTGCGCAGTATCATCGGTGTGATTTTCGAGTTTCTAAGTGGTGGATTACTACCAAAGATTTTGGATTTGAATTGTTTTGAGAAAACAAGTTGTTTAGAAATTCAAATGTTTTGAATTGGTATTGTGATTTCAAAATTTATTTTAAATGAACCTAGGAATTTGAAATTTAACTCATGAAGTTAAATGGATTTAAAGGGTGAAAGTGAATAATAAATTAGAATTTAACCTTGACTAAGTTAAATGAAAATGGAATTGATTAATGGATAATCTGGAAATGGGATTAAGTTAATGAGTTAAGAATTTGAAATTTAGCTGGACTTAGAATTTGAAAATCAAGAATGAAACTTGAGATTGATAATGGGATTCGACTTGAGAATAAGCGAATGATTTGGTTCGACGATATAAAAGTGATTGAGTTTGATTGGGATGACATTGGTATATGTTGGAATGATAACAGATGGAAGGGATATAACGATATGCCCGACAAAAAGGTACAAGTTTATATTTTATATGAGTTTGGAATTTATGAGCCGAATTGGCAAGCCGCTTGGCTGTTTGATTTTCTTTTGGGTTGAAGAAGGCCCAGAGAGGCGAGTTGGAATTTGAGATATTGACCAGTACAAAGGAGGTGCTGACGAAATTTTTCGAAAATTTAAAGTGTTAGAAAATTTTCAGAATTTTTGAAAATTTAGTTAGTCGGAATGAATAAATATTTTAGTCGATATTAATTGGTTCAGTTAAGATCAGAAATGAGGGGTAAACAAATCTTAGGAATTCCAATAGATAGGGTCGTCCTCTAACTTAGCAATTTCGAGGACGAAATTATTTTAAGTGGGGAAGAATGTAATGACCCGCATTGTCAGGGGTATTATAATTAATTTATTTAATTATATTTAGGGAATTTAATCGTCGTTAATTAAATTAAGTGGTTATTTAATTAAATTAAATAATTAAATAATATATTTAATTCAGAAATAATCAAAAATATTGGAAATCACAATATTCTGTGAACGGGGTCATCCCTTAGATTTAATTCAGCTTAGAGTTGAATTATATTGACGAATATATTCAATCGACGGCAGTTTGAACGTATAATTATATTATAATTAAAATCGAGCCTGAAATGGCGCTGCAGTTCGCGATTTGGCGATTCGAACTTCAACTGAATGTACAGGATTCGTTTTAAACCGGATTTCTGTGAAACAAGAAACGTGTGAAGCTGGTGGAGTATATCTTTCTAGTGGAAGAGAAAAATGGGGATTTCGTTGTATAGATTTTGATGTATGTCCAAATTAAATTTCAGAAAAGTCGCTGTGAAATTCCTTTATAATTTGCGACGCTTTATTTACGTTATAAATGGAAAATCAGTATAAACTGAACATTGAGATAATCTGAAATCTAAAATATCAAACTGTAAATTCTGATATGATATTATGTAGCTGTACGATATCATATGTGAAGATATACGACAATATAAATTTATTTATATTTAATTTTATTTAAATATATTTATATATTTAAATGGGTCATTCAAAGCGTTAAAAATAGCCAGTTTTGCAAACGACCTCGGAATTCGACGAAACCCGTTTTGTTGGATCCGCAGTGTCAAATTATTGTTAGATTCCCAGTTTCGTGATTTTTAGAGTCACTGTGTGGTCGTACCGATTTTTAGAGTGAAAAACAGTCAGTATTTTGACAGTTAAAAATACGCTGTGTGAGCATACGAAGTCGGAATTCGACGAAACCAGTTTCGTTGGGACCGTAATGTCGAACTCTAGCTACATGTCCAGTTTCGTGATTTTTGAATATCGTGTGTGATCACACGGATTTTTAGAAGGCAAAACGAATTATCAAAAAAAAAGGAATATACCGGGAATATTCCCTTTGTAAAATATCTAGATATTTCAAAAGCACTATAAATACCCCTCTATACTTTTCTAAACCTTATCCACATTCCTCTTCTGCTCAAAACTCACGCCGTCGCTCAAAAACAATTCCACAGTGAAAAACCAAGCAAAGAAAAATCAAAAGAATTCACAAGGAAATCTATAAATCCTAATTCATAAAAATCCGAGCTACTATGATGATGCTGGTCGACATGGAGTGATTCTCGTGGAGACCGACGCTGGATTTCGCTCGCTGGATTTTTACAGCGTTGTTTAGGGTTCAAGAAATCCGGTGATGTAAGCTTTTGTGCTCGTTTTGGTTATGATTTCTGGACTGAGGAAGGAAAACCGAATGTGTTTGCAAAGTATTGGGGGTTTTGGCATGAAAATGGTTCGATCGAAATACTGTTGCGTGGGTTTTTGCCGTTCGACGGATTTCGAAAGTGGAGGCCGAGTTGAGGTTGGAGGGTACTGGCGGAAGGAGATTTTCGAGAGGAGTTAAATGGTGGCCAAGGTTTGTTCGGTTGTTGAAGGGAGGAGGAGCAGTTTATGGAGGAAGGAGCGGTAATGGAGGAGTGGAAAATGCCTGAGTCGCTGTTACAATTCGGTGAAGAAGGAATTAAAAACGGGTCGGGTACAATGGAGGGTGAAAACGTGGATGGGCCGGGTGATAAAGGGTAAAGCCCACTAATTTTAATTTAAGTTTTTTTAAAATCCAAATAATGAATTCAAACCTTATAAATCGTATAACTCTTTCATACATGAATGGAATTCAGCGAAACAAGATCCGACAGGATCGTATGGACGAGAGCTTCACAATGAAGCTGACTGGAAGTGGATTAGGGCTCGTATGAATTTATGGCGAAATAAACTGTTTGATTCAAATCAAATAACAGTTTATCGTTCTTTAACGATGAACTGCAAATGTGAGTAAATCTCACTAACTCTGTTCAGTTTATATTTGTATAAACTGTACTTTATTTTTAATGATTGATTGCTGTGTATTGATTGTTAAATTGGACTGTTAAATAGATTTGATTGAAAACGTAGATATAGTTATATATAGAAAACCGTCAATCAAATATGGATTCTGATTATCAGTATATTTCATGTTGGGATGAAATTGATGTTATCTATATTGTCTAACATCTGTGATGCAGGGAAACAGGTTGGAGGAATCCGACTGGATTCCTCAACAGTTATTTTATTGTTTTTCATATATTTTAATATATGATGTGAATTATAACCTGTTGTTGATTTGTGTGTGTATGGACGAGATTAAACATCGTGATTTGATATGATTGAATACCATAACATACGGGATGTTGACAAAGGGGATTTTCAAAGTGATATTGAAAATAGAATATTTATAAAATGGGATATTTATAAATAAGAGATATTTATAAAGTGGAATATTTATAAATAGGAAATGTTTATAAATTGGGATATTTATAAATAGGAGATATTCAAAAAGGAAATAATTTCAAAACATTTCTTTTTGAATGGAAAGGCCTGTGTGGCGAGTTTGGGGATTTTCCCGATGCTCCCGTTACAAAGGAGGTTATGGCGAATTTTCCCGGGAATTTAAGGAGTTAGAATATTTCAAGTATAAATTTGAAAAGGAAATATTTGTAAACCATTTACAAATAGAATTGGAAAGGAAACATTATAAAAAGGGAAATCATTTTTAAAGGGTAGAACCGTTATTTAAAAGTAAATCTTTTCCAATGAATAAAACGTTGTTAAAAGGGAAATCTTTATAAAGTAAAGTTAGTTAATCGAATATAGACATTCGAAAGGAGAAATCGAATATGGTATTCGAAGAAGTTAATCGAATATGGTATTCGAAAGTTAGTTAATCGAATATGTTATTCGAAAGGGGTTAGTCAAGTCGAGTTAGTCAAATAGAGTTAACCAGTTAGAGTTAACCAATTAGAGTTAACCAGTTAGAGTTAATCAGTTAGAATTAACCAGTTGGAGTTAATTAGTTAGAGTTAATCGATTAGAGTTAACCCGAACTAGAATTAATCAAATATAGTTATTTGAGACAGAGTTAGTCAAACATAGTATTCAGGGTAAGTTGCCATCTTGTATGACTGCTAGCGTAATTCGCAGGGCTGTAGATAGCCTAAGGCGGTCGGATGTTTCCTGAGGGAATCAGGCGTACCCATTGTGATCGCTGCGATCTAGAGTCAAGCGAATGGTGTTAAATAGAGTTGTCGAATAATAGTTGTTCGAATGGAGTTAAATAGAGTTAGTCGAATATAGTTTATTCGAATAGAGTTGAATAGAGTTAATCGAATAGTAGTTATTCGAATAGAGTTAAATGGAGTTAAATCGAATATTAGTTATTCGATATGAGTAATCAAGTTAAGATAATCAAGTTAAGATAATCGAGTTAAGTTAGCAAGTTAAGTTATCAAGTCAAGATGATTGAGTCGAGTGATTTAGTTAAGATAATCGAGTTAAGTCAGCAAGTTAAGTTATCAAGTCAAGGTGATCGAGTAAAGTAAATAAGTTCAGTTCGTCGAGTTTAAATTAATCGATGTTAGTTTCATCGAAAGGAGTTATCGATGTTAGTTTCATCGAAAGGAGTTATCGATGTTAGTTTCATCGAAGGGAGTTATCGATTATAGTTTAATCGAAGTGAGGTTTTTCAAAGATGAGATATTTGAAAAGGAAAGGTTATCGAATATTAGTTGATCGAAGTGAGAGTTATCGAACAAGAGTTATTCGAAAAGAGATTTTCGAATATAGTTTATTCGAAAGTAAGATTTTCAAATATGAGATATTTGAAAAGGAAGAAGTTAATCGAATATAGGTTATTCGAAGAAGAGTTAATCAAATAGAGATTTCTCGAAGAGAGTTAATCGACAAATTCGATTATATCGAATTCGGGAAAGTACTTATACTTTCCAGTGTCTAAATAGAGATTTATTTATATTTAAATAAATAAGTGTTAGGTTAACTATTCACTAATAAGAATAGAAGTTATAATTTAAGTTAGATAATTCGAAAGGAGGGATTATAACGTTATCGTTATAACCAATGTTTTAAATATAGAAGTGGATTAGTAAAATTGGATCCGAGAAAGGCGTAAAGAAGTTGTTAAAGGTTAAAAGATAAACTTTGACCATTTCGAAGTTATAACGTTGTTCAGTTAAGGTCTGAGAGGTAATTATACCCTAACTTGAGTGACTTCCTTCTTAACTAAGAAATGGTAAGGTTTGATCGTAAAGGAGTTTTGGAAATGTTTTCCAAACGAGAATCAGAAATGTTTTCTGATAAATGAAAATAAGAATTTAGAATATAGGGAAACAGGAGATAAGTAAATAAATGAACTAAAGAGATTAATGTTAAATGATGTTTGTTCGATATAATTTCCATCTGGAAATAATATCGTTGTTTGCACACTTGTTTTTCTTTGATAGTTAACTCACCGACTATCGAAGTTTTGACCATTTTAACGTTGTTAATATGGAGAGACCGGTTGGATTATTATCCATAGAACCACTCTGTATTGGCATAAGCGTTGCGAATCATATATGCCAAAGATAATTGAAGACGGAGAAAAATGCAAGGGCTATCCTGTTTACAGAATAGTGCCTTCGGTTTGTCCAGTCCCAGGACAACTTGTATGGACGAAGGTCTGACAGAGTATATCCAATGGAGCGCGTAAGTTGATCTGTTCAAACGTATTCACGTTTGGTGGCGGAGGAATTCGTTTCTCTTAGCTGTATACCCGTGTTATTTTTGGATAAGTCAATTTGTGATTTGGCGGGTATGACGATGTGACATTTCTAAGTGAATGAAGATGGATGTCTGACATAGCATTTCCAGACGGTCACGTACATTGATTTCTTCAACCGTACCAAGAGTGGAAGCGGAGAAGGAAACTTCTTTTAGCTGACACGTAATGTATGGTTGTAGACGTCAATTAGTGATTTTCGATGGATCTGACAATGTGGCATTCGAAGTGAATCTGATGTGAAAATAAAGCGTAGCTTCTAGCCTCAACATCCGGTAAATGACAGAAATCGGGCAGGCAGCATGGCTAAGTCGGTCGCACCGAAGTAGGGTGTATAATCACCTATCTAGAGAATATTCATTTGTTTCTTAAATCTATCAATGCTGTCCCATATATATACGGGAACGGTTGCTGATCCCAACCGTTGGTGATGTACATTCGATACACTCAAGCGAAATGAGTGGTCGGTCATGTGTGGCTGAGTTGCAAGATGTTCTTGTTGAACTCCAGTGTATCGTTCCTAGAGTACACTGATCGGAAGGTGATTCCATACCTTGTCATAGTTGGAAACCCAATCATCCAATACGTGCTTGCGATTTTGATTGTATACTATATATGTAGAACGTGAGATGCAAGCGTTTCTACTAGACTGATATTTATTTGTACTTAGACATTATTATAATATCAGAATGATATTGCTTTGCAAAGATGTTTGGATTCTCATAAGGGAAAAACCCGTTCCGTATTCACGGCGTGGTCTTATGAGATATCATATACCTGTTTAAATGATTTGAGTTTATTCACACCAGTCCCATGACTGACCCGGAGTTTACTTTGTTGTTTTCCCTAAACTCTTGGGTGCCTAAATTTGTACGGGCAGTCAAGTAGTCGGGTTTTACAGATATACTGGAAGAGCGTGGAGCAGGAGGCTTCAAGATCATATAGCTATAGTTATTTCCGCCGTGTTGTAAGTGATGTACTCTGATAAGTGTTATTGTATACATAACTGTTATATTTCAAAGTTATGTTATATATTATATGTTATTCGTTCCGCTGTGAGATTCGTGTTACTCTGATGATGTAAGTTCTTCTTTTCTTCTTCTATTCTAAATTTCTACCTTATCTTTCCTCACCCTCTATCTTCTTTCTATTAGTTTCTTGAATTTCCAGTGCGATTTGGGTTGGACTTGTGTTATTTAGTCAGCTCAAATTTCCCCGGATTTTCGGGTCACTACAGTTGGTATCAGAGCTTATGTTTTAGTGATCGGACATAACTCTGTGGCGTAACTCAGTAGAGATGGGATTAGTAATATCCTAGATTGAGTTGAGTGTATATATATACAAGAGAGCGTATATGTTATTGAATATAAAATGGTTTTATATTGTGGGGATTTATTGATTGAGTGGCTTATGAATTCTGGACGATCAGTTTGATCCACTGTATCGGTAGGAGTTTTATAAACACTTAAATACGATGAACCGACATGATATGTTTTGAAATTAATCTAGTATATTAGTTGTGTTGGTTGTTAGTATAATCGAATGAGATTATAAAAAGATGAAATGGTTATAAATAACTAATCAGAATTCATATAAGTAAAGTATATGAAATAAGATGAATTAAATCTGAATTTAAATCAGATTTGGAATTAAAATAAGGAAATTTTAAGTTCCTGGGAGATTTTGAAATGTTTTCAAAATGGAAGTATTTAGTAATGGTTTTGAAAATGATATAGTATTGAAATCACTTGGGTCGCTGGAAAATAATTCCGATGATGACTGCGCAGTATCATCGGTGTGATTTTCGAGTTTCTAAGTGGTGGATTACTACCAAAGATTTTGGATTTGAATTGTTTTGAGAAAACAAGTTGTTTAGAAATTCAAATGTTTTGAATTGGTATTGTGATTTCAAAATTTATTTTAAATGAACCTAGGAATTTGAAATTTAACTCATGAAGTTAAATGGATTTAAAGGGTGAAAGTGAATAATAAATTAGAATTTAACCTTGACTAAGTTAAATGAAAATGGAATTGATTAATGGATAATCTGGAAATGGGATTAAGTTAATGAGTTAAGAATTTGAAATTTAGCTGGACTTAGAATTTGAAAATCAAGAATGAAACTTGAGATTGATAATGGGATTCGACTTGAGAATAAGCGAATGATTTGGTTCGACGATATAAAAGTGATTGAGTTTGATTGGGATGACATTGGTATATGTTGGAATGATAACAGATGGAAGGGATATAACGATATGCCCGACAAAAAGGTACAAGTTTATATTTTATATGAGTTTGGAATTTATGAGCCGAATTGGCAAGCCGCTTGGCTGTTTGATTTTCTTTTGGGTTGAAGAAGGCCCAGAGAGGCGAGTTGGAATTTGAGATATTGACCAGTACAAAGGAGGTGCTGACGAAATTTTTCGAAAATTTAAAGTGTTAGAAAATTTTCAGAATTTTTGAAAATTTAGTTAGTCGGAATGAATAAATATTTTAGTCGATATTAATTGGTTCAGTTAAGATCAGAAATGAGGGGTAAACAAATCTTAGGAATTCCAATAGATAGGGTCGTCCTCTAACTTAGCAATTTCGAGGACGAAATTATTTTAAGTGGGGAAGAATGTAATGACCCGCATTGTCAGGGGTATTATAATTAATTTATTTAATTATATTTAGGGAATTTAATCGTCGTTAATTAAATTAAGTGGTTATTTAATTAAATTAAATAATTAAATAATATATTTAATTCAGAAATAATCAAAAATATTGGAAATCACAATATTCTGTGAACGGGGTCATCCCTTAGATTTAATTCAGCTTAGAGTTGAATTATATTGACGAATATATTCAATCGACGGCAGTTTGAACGTATAATTATATTATAATTAAAATCGAGCCTGAAATGGCGCTGCAGTTCGCGATTTGGCGATTCGAACTTCAACTGAATGTACAGGATTCGTTTTAAACCGGATTTCTGTGAAACAAGAAACGTGTGAAGCTGGTGGAGTATATCTTTCTAGTGGAAGAGAAAAATGGGGATTTCGTTGTATAGATTTTGATGTATGTCCAAATTAAATTTCAGAAAAGTCGCTGTGAAATTCCTTTATAATTTGCGACGCTTTATTTACGTTATAAATGGAAAATCAGTATAAACTGAACATTGAGATAATCTGAAATCTAAAATATCAAACTGTAAATTCTGATATGATATTATGTAGCTGTACGATATCATATGTGAAGATATACGACAATATAAATTTATTTATATTTAATTTTATTTAAATATATTTATATATTTAAATGGGTCATTCAAAGCGTTAAAAATAGCCAGTTTTGCAAACGACCTCGGAATTCGACGAAACCCGTTTTGTTGGATCCGCAGTGTCAAATTATTGTTAGATTCCCAGTTTCGTGATTTTTAGAGTCACTGTGTGGTCGTACCGATTTTTAGAGTGAAAAACAGTCAGTATTTTGACAGTTAAAAATACGCTGTGTGAGCATACGAAGTCGGAATTCGACGAAACCAGTTTCGTTGGGACCGTAATGTCGAACTCTAGCTACATGTCCAGTTTCGTGATTTTTGAATATCGTGTGTGATCACACGGATTTTTAGAAGGCAAAACGAATTATCAAAAAAAAAGGAATATACCGGGAATATTCCCTTTGTAAAATATCTAGATATTTCAAAAGCACTATAAATACCCCTCTATACTTTTCTAAACCTTATCCACATTCCTCTTCTGCTCAAAACTCACGCCGTCGCTCAAAAACAATTCCACAGTGAAAAACCAAGCAAAGAAAAATCAAAAGAATTCACAAGGAAATCTATAAATCCTAATTCATAAAAATCCGAGCTACTATGATGATGCTGGTCGACATGGAGTGATTCTCGTGGAGACCGACGCTGGATTTCGCTCGCTGGATTTTTACAGCGTTGTTTAGGGTTCAAGAAATCCGGTGATGTAAGCTTTTGTGCTCGTTTTGGTTATGATTTCTGGACTGAGGAAGGAAAACCGAATGTGTTTGCAAAGTATTGGGGGTTTTGGCATGAAAATGGTTCGATCGAAATACTGTTGCGTGGGTTTTTGCCGTTCGACGGATTTCGAAAGTGGAGGCCGAGTTGAGGTTGGAGGGTACTGGCGGAAGGAGATTTTCGAGAGGAGTTAAATGGTGGCCAAGGTTTGTTCGGTTGTTGAAGGGAGGAGGAGCAGTTTATGGAGGAAGGAGCGGTAATGGAGGAGTGGAAAATGCCTGAGTCGCTGTTACAATTCGGTGAAGAAGGAATTAAAAACGGGTCGGGTACAATGGAGGGTGAAAACGTGGATGGGCCGGGTGATAAAGGGTAAAGCCCACTAATTTTAATTTAAGTTTTTTTAAAATCCAAATAATGAATTCAAACCTTATAAATCGTATAACTCTTTCATACATGAATGGAATTCAGCGAAACAAGATCCGACAGGATCGTATGGACGAGAGCTTCACAATGAAGCTGACTGGAAGTGGATTAGGGCTCGTATGAATTTATGGCGAAATAAACTGTTTGATTCAAATCAAATAACAGTTTATCGTTCTTTAACGATGAACTGCAAATGTGAGTAAATCTCACTAACTCTGTTCAGTTTATATTTGTATAAACTGTACTTTATTTTTAATGATTGATTGCTGTGTATTGATTGTTAAATTGGACTGTTAAATAGATTTGATTGAAAACGTAGATATAGTTATATATAGAAAACCGTCAATCAAATATGGATTCTGATTATCAGTATATTTCATGTTGGGATGAAATTGATGTTATCTATATTGTCTAACATCTGTGATGCAGGGAAACAGGTTGGAGGAATCCGACTGGATTCCTCAACAGTTATTTTATTGTTTTTCATATATTTTAATATATGATGTGAATTATAACCTGTTGTTGATTTGTGTGTGTATGGACGAGATTAAACATCGTGATTTGATATGATTGAATACCATAACATACGGGATGTTGACAAAGGGGATTTTCAAAGTGATATTGAAAATAGAATATTTATAAAATGGGATATTTATAAATAAGAGATATTTATAAAGTGGAATATTTATAAATAGGAAATGTTTATAAATTGGGATATTTATAAATAGGAGATATTCAAAAAGGAAATAATTTCAAAACATTTCTTTTTGAATGGAAAGGCCTGTGTGGCGAGTTTGGGGATTTTCCCGATGCTCCCGTTACAAAGGAGGTTATGGCGAATTTTCCCGGGAATTTAAGGAGTTAGAATATTTCAAGTATAAATTTGAAAAGGAAATATTTGTAAACCATTTACAAATAGAATTGGAAAGGAAACATTATAAAAAGGGAAATCATTTTTAAAGGGTAGAACCGTTATTTAAAAGTAAATCTTTTCCAATGAATAAAACGTTGTTAAAAGGGAAATCTTTATAAAGTAAAGTTAGTTAATCGAATATAGACATTCGAAAGGAGAAATCGAATATGGTATTCGAAGAAGTTAATCGAATATGGTATTCGAAAGTTAGTTAATCGAATATGTTATTCGAAAGAGGTTAGTCAAGTCGAGTTAGTCAAATAGAGTTAACCAGTTAGAGTTAACCAATTAGAGTTAACCAGTTAGAGTTAATCAGTTAGAATTAACCAGTTGGAGTTAATTAGTTAGAGTTAATCGATTAGAGTTAACCCGAACTAGAATTAATCAAATATAGTTATTTGAGACAGAGTTAGTCAAACATAGTATTCAGGGTAAGTTGCCATCTTGTATGACTGCTAGCGTAATTCGCAGGGCTGTAGATAGCCTAAGGCGGTCGGATGTTTCCTGAGGGAATCAGGCGTACCCATTGTGATCGCTGCGATCTAGAGTCAAGCGAATGGTGTTAAATAGAGTTGTCGAATAATAGTTGTTCGAATGGAGTTAAATAGAGTTAGTCGAATATAGTTTATTCGAATAGAGTTGAATAGAGTTAATCGAATAGTAGTTATTCGAATAGAGTTAAATGGAGTTAAATCGAATATTAGTTATTCGATATGAGTAATCAAGTTAAGATAATCAAGTTAAGATAATCGAGTTAAGTTAGCAAGTTAAGTTATCAAGTCAAGATGATTGAGTCGAGTGATTTAGTTAAGATAATCGAGTTAAGTCAGCAAGTTAAGTTATCAAGTCAAGGTGATCGAGTAAAGTAAATAAGTTCAGTTCGTCGAGTTTAAATTAATCGATGTTAGTTTCATCGAAAGGAGTTATCGATGTTAGTTTCATCGAAAGGAGTTATCGATGTTAGTTTCATCGAAGGGAGTTATCGATTATAGTTTAATCGAAGTGAGGTTTTTCAAAGATGAGATATTTGAAAAGGAAAGGTTATCGAATATTAGTTGATCGAAGTGAGAGTTATCGAACAAGAGTTATTCGAAAAGAGATTTTCGAATATAGTTTATTCGAAAGTAAGATTTTCAAATATGAGATATTTGAAAAGGAAGAAGTTAATCGAATATAGGTTATTCGAAGAAGAGTTAATCAAATAGAGATTTCTCGAAGAGAGTTAATCGACAAATTCGATTATATCGAATTCGGGAAAGTACTTATACTTTCCAGTGTCTAAATAGAGATTTATTTATATTTAAATAAATAAGTGTTAGGTTAACTATTCACTAATAAGAATAGAAGTTATAATTTAAGTTAGATAATTCGAAAGGAGGGATTATAACGTTATCGTTATAACCAATGTTTTAAATATAGAAGTGGATTAGTAAAATTGGATCCGAGAAAGGCGTAAAGAAGTTGTTAAAGGTTAAAAGATAAACTTTGACCATTTCGAAGTTATAACGTTGTTCAGTTAAGGTCTGAGAGGTAATTATACCCTAACTTGAGTGACTTCCTTCTTAACTAAGAAATGGTAAGGTTTGATCGTAAAGGAGTTTTGGAAATGTTTTCCAAACGAGAATCAGAAATGTTTTCTGATAAATGAAAATAAGAATTTAGAATATAGGGAAACAGGAGATAAGTAAATAAATGAACTAAAGAGATTAATGTTAAATGATGTTTGTTCGATATAATTTCCATCTGGAAATAATATCGTTGTTTGCACACTTGTTTTTCTTTGATAGTTAACTCACCGACTATCGAAGTTTTGACCATTTTAACGTTGTTAATATGGAGAGACCGGTTGGATTATTATCCATAGAACCACTCTGTATTGGCATAAGCGTTGCGAATCATATATGCCAAAGATAATTGAAGACGGAGAAAAATGCAAGGGCTATCCTGTTTACAGAATAGTGCCTTCGGTTTGTCCAGTCCCAGGACAACTTGTATGGACGAAGGTCTGACAGAGTATATCCAATGGAGCGCGTAAGTTGATCTGTTCAAACGTATTCACGTTTGGTGGCGGAGGAATTCGTTTCTCTTAGCTGTATACCCGTGTTATTTTTGGATAAGTCAATTTGTGATTTGGCGGGTATGACGATGTGACATTTCTAAGTGAATGAAGATGGATGTCTGACATAGCATTTCCAGACGGTCACGTACATTGATTTCTTCAACCGTACCAAGAGTGGAAGCGGAGAAGGAAACTTCTTTTAGCTGACACGTAATGTATGGTTGTAGACGTCAATTAGTGATTTTCGATGGATCTGACAATGTGGCATTCGAAGTGAATCTGATGTGAAAATAAAGCGTAGCTTCTAGCCTCAACATCCGGTAAATGACAGAAATCGGGCAGGCAGCATGGCTAAGTCGGTCGCACCGAAGTAGGGTGTATAATCACCTATCTAGAGAATATTCATTTGTTTCTTAAATCTATCAATGCTGTCCCATATATATACGGGAACGGTTGCTGATCCCAACCGTTGGTGATGTACATTCGATACACTCAAGCGAAATGAGTGGTCGGTCATGTGTGGCTGAGTTGCAAGATGTTCTTGTTGAACTCCAGTGTATCGTTCCTAGAGTACACTGATCGGAAGGTGATTCCATACCTTGTCATAGTTGGAAACCCAATCATCCAATACGTGCTTGCGATTTTGATTGTATACTATATATGTAGAACGTGAGATGCAAGCGTTTCTACTAGACTGATATTTATTTGTACTTAGACATTATTATAATATCAGAATGATATTGCTTTGCAAAGATGTTTGGATTCTCATAAGGGAAAAACCCGTTCCGTATTCACGGCGTGGTCTTATGAGATATCATATACCTGTTTAAATGATTTGAGTTTATTCACACCAGTCCCATGACTGACCCGGAGTTTACTTTGTTGTTTTCCCTAAACTCTTGGGTGCCTAAATTTGTACGGGCAGTCAAGTAGTCGGGTTTTACAGATATACTGGAAGAGCGTGGAGCAGGAGGCTTCAAGATCATATAGCTATAGTTATTTCCGCCGTGTTGTAAGTGATGTACTCTGATAAGTGTTATTGTATACATAACTGTTATATTTCAAAGTTATGTTATATATTATATGTTATTCGTTCCGCTGTGAGATTCGTGTTACTCTGATGATGTAAGTTCTTCTTTTCTTCTTCTATTCTAAATTTCTACCTTATCTTTCCTCACCCTCTATCTTCTTTCTATTAGTTTCTTGAATTTCCAGTGCGATTTGGGTTGGACTTGTGTTATTTAGTCAGCTCAAATTTCCCCGGATTTTCGGGTCACTACAATCTCATTTCACCACATTTTTTTTTTCAATCTACACTTCAGCACCATCTTCTTCAATCCCTCCTTCCCACCACACTTCTGCCACAACGCACAAACCAACCCCATCCACAAGCATTCTCTCAAAAAAAAATTCCAAACTTTTTTTAACCTACCACAGCCTCATATTTTCTTGTGCTTTTTTTTTTGTTATTTACTTCATTAAAAAAAAACCAAAAATAAAAAAAAAGAATTTCAAACCAAGGACAAAGTGACTGGAGTTCAAGCAACAAATCAAGAATTCAGAAATCAGAAGAAATTGCAAATAGTGAGATTTCAATCATTGACGCTACTCATTTTTTCGGATGGACAGCCATACCCCACTGTAAATTTCTTTTAACTCTACAGGTGCTCTGCTGCAAATATATAGACAATTGTTGTAAAAATTTTCTGCAGGGGCAGCGGCTTGAATGTAAATTTTAATTCTGCAATTTATATTTCTGTGACTGTTGTGTTGTTGATATTTCTGAATCTGTGGTGAGGAACGATTTTCCATAACTAATCACTCTCGTCGATTTTCAATTTTAACACGTGATTTTGATTTTCAAAATAATATAATTGAAAAGTTGTGCTTTGTGAAGTGACTGTCTCATATAATTGGATCGCGGATATATATTAGTTCAATTTATTGAACTATTAGCAAAAGAGGTTGCATACTACCCGTAAAACATTGGTCGTATCCCTTAGTTTATACTATACGTGAACGGCCATAAGACCCTCTTCCCCCTTCCAATTGAGTCAGTTAATTAATAGAGCACTACTCGACATTTTATATTATTTTGAGATTAATTTCTGTCTTCCGTCGACTTCATTCAAATGTCTGATTCAAAAAAGTCTTTGAGAGAGATGTGGGATAATAACCGGAGTAGACGTCCTCTTGAAGAATATGAATACGAATTACATCTCATGAAACAAGATTTTCCATATTTTTGTGAAGCCAATGTCAACAATTTTCAAAATTTTCCAACTGACCAACATTTTCAAAATCATAGATATAATCGAAATGATGATTTCAATTCAAATTTCAATAATTTCGATTATGGGCCACACCCACATCAAAACGATTTTGAATCCCAATATAGCTTTGACCCACATCAGTATGGAGTTGGAAACCAATTCGAAAATAATTTTGGATATGAAAATGATTTTCAAATCGATCAAAATAACAACCCATATCCACATCTTGAATATAACCAAGATTGCAATTTTCCCTCGAATTTTAACAGTTTTGGTTACAAACATAATTTTTATGATCAAAATGATTTCCAATATCAAAATGAAAATTCAAACAACCACCACATTGGAAATAATTTTGATTGTGAAATTGATATGGATTATAATTTTGAGAATCAAGAAATCCAAAACGAGAGTTCTCTAATCGACGATTCTGAAGAATACCATCTTAACGTTTTTAGAGAGAGGGTAGAAAGGATCGATAGACAGCTTAATGAAAGAGATAGAAAGATAGATGAACTTCTTTGTTTAATGACAACTTTGAAAGAACAGCGAGAGCAACAAAATCAAATTCAAACAGGCGATGAATCAGAAGATAATCCATTCTTTACTGATAGTGAAAATTTTCAAACAACAACTTTTGAAATTGAGAAAAACGATCTAAATGAAGTTGTTCACAATCCAGTAAATGACTTGGACTTCGATTCTTTTCAAGAGAAAGATTTGAGCTCAGATTTTGATCTTCCCCTTTCAGGCTGCGAAAAAGTTGAAATTTTTGAAATTGAACAAAACGAAAATGTGGAATTTTTCACTTCAAATTTGGAAAAGGACTTTAATGAACATGAATTCTTTGGATTATGTGAGGATGAAAGCCTTAATTCTTATCCCAATCCCGACAATCATTTGATTCTGACCCCAATCGAAAATCTTGACGCTCTTCCAATGGCAACCGAGGCCAATTCGTCTGAACCTTCCAAATCCCCACCTTCTTTTAATGTTGGCAATCCCAACATCTCTTTTTCTGATGTCGGCAACCCCGACACTATCTCTTCTTTGACTGTTGGCACTCCCAACAAACCTTCTTCTATAACTTTACTTCTTCCACTTCCTGTGTCGACACCTTCTCCTCCGAAGGACCAAGAACCCGGAATAGGACAGATCGACAAGGTAGAAACCATTGTTGATGACACGCCACATTTACCATTTCAGGAAGTTTCTCATACTTCAATTGACGTGTCCACGTTAGCTTTCGAAGAACTTTTCGTAGATGAACTAAAACTTTTAATTGACAAGGATGAAACAGAATCAAGCCACCAATCCAAGTTTGAAAATTTTGATTTTGAATATTCAAATGAACGTGAAATTGTCGGTGTCGATAATACGTTGCCAATCAAGAAAGGTGATCACATACTCTTGAACAAATCTCAGAATTCAAATTTCACTGAATTTATATACGATCACAAATTCTTGAAAAATTACACTGACAAATTTGTTGAACACGTGAACTATTTATGGACTGTTAATTTGATTGAAAAACTTCTTGTTAGGATGACCCTAGATATTTATCTCCTGAACTACAAATCGAGGTATAAAGATGAGATGATTTTCAAAAACCTTTGCTTATTAGAAAACATGTCTGGACACAGTGGGAATGGGACTCATCGAGCTAGAACCAAGTGTGGGGGGAAAAGTTGGTGGAATTCTTTGCATCGCATACATCGCAAACACATATATCATTGTACATATGATTTTCATTCGCATATAGTGGCTAAACTCCATTTCATTCTTCAAATAATTTTGCATCACATTCACCTTTGGGTGCGATCTTTCAAATTTAGGAAACGTTCACAGTGTGGACACTGTTTAGTTCAAGTGGGGGGGAGTCTGCATTTCATCCATTTTCTTCTTTCTTTGTTTTTATTTCTTTTCATTTTCAGCCATTTAAATAGGACCATCATGGATTCTAGATTATACGAACATACCATAATTTTTTTTTTATACGACTCATTTTCAATTGATACAACAAAATAAGTTTACAATTTTTAGCCAGTTGATAGTATTTTTTTCTCTCAACTTAGATCGAATAAGAAATATAATGAAAAGTTTAATTTTGAGGGATAATAGTGTAACCAGTACATAGGGAGATTCTTAGGTGATGGCCATGAAATCTATTCTATATTGTAGACTTTGTTTAAATAAGTGGAGGACTTAAAATACTTATATTGGCTTTTCAAATCTTTAAAACTAAGTTGTGTTAAGTTGAATTCGCATAACTCTCTTTTGTGCTTATATTTTCGATAATAATAATAATAGTATTCCAAGGGTATCCAACATTGCTTGTATATCGAGCGTTGGTGTGCAAACCTGCCAAGCTCTATCCGACACGTTGTTGACAAAGTCAAAGTTGGAATATCTTGGTCTCATTTTATGGGATTGGACACCTAAGGATTACCGACACGTTGTTGACAAAGTCAAAGTCGGCCTGCACAATCCGCCAAGCTCTTTACCCACTCTCCGTTAGTCCGCGAGGCAGTGCATGGGTGGTAAACCTTGGTCTTTTTAGTTAGGTGTATGTACTTAATCATAAATCTTAAAATTTTATAGAATAAAGAATAAGCGATGATACCCAAACACTTCTTGACCTTATTGATTTGACTAGCCATACATGAGAAAATTAGAATACCACTTTACAAACTGTGCCAAGCAAACTAAGAATTTATTTCATGGCTGCACTATGTTATTGACCGAACTGACTGGCCAAACTGGAATTTAACATTTGAAAACTTGATTTATATTGAAAATTTGTGACAAGTCGAGGTATCTAAAATAAAATCAACTGGTTAGAAATTATTAACTTAACTTGTTGTACCACTTTCCTGAAATAAGTCGTGTTGTCATTTTTCACTTTTATTTTTTGCATATGTCCATTGCATTCATGTAGTTTCATTAGAATTATAACATACTGCATTTGGATTTTGTGGGTAGTATCCGCTGAAAACCCTCACGAGACACCACTCGTCCTACTAGGGACACCTAGAGGTTTAACGGCTTGTTGCATACGCTCAATGCAATCGTGTTTCCTACGAAAGTGTGACCTATTTAGTTAGTTTTTCATTTTCTTTTTACTCGAGGACGAGTAAAAGATAAGTGTGGGGGTATTTGATTGACATAGAAATATGTTTATTTTATGCTCTTATTTCTTATCTTTTGTATATAAATAAATATTACTTGGGTATTGTTTTGTTATTTTTACAGATAGTCCAACCCAGCCCGCATGCAACCAGAAATGTAGAGAAATAGAGTTCAATTTGCTGTGTATTTGCATTTTGAAGAATTGTAGATGAAGATATCACGTCTAGTTGCTGTTGGACAAGAAAAGGATTGATAAAAAGGCTCTGCACATCACAAATCAATGAGGAAGTGTTAAGAAAACAAGAAGAAAAGAGAAAAGGCCCAAATTTGCTCTATTTATCTAAGGCCCATTTATGTTCTCATTGTAAAATAATTGGTGATGTAATGACCAGGCCCATTTACCATTAGGGTTAGGGTTAGGGTTTGGCTATCTACCCTATATATACCCTTGTAATGGCATTGTAGCCACCATCCTATCTCATCTCTTATTCCATTTCTCTAATAAAGTTCTTCTTCCTCTTTTTATTTTTTTGCTATTTTCTAATTTCTTAGCAATTAGTGTTGTCTACACGATTAGATTCGGTAGAGCACCAATTGTATTTTACAATTTTTTACTTAGAGATTAGTCGTTTGATTAGTTTCAACGACAATCCTAAATTACCTTTTGTTGTTCTTCTTTTCTTGCAATTTTAATTTCTGCATTCTTGTTCTTGCTTTGCTATTTACTTTTTTTGTGATTAATCGTTCGATTAGATTCGACGATAATCATAAGTTTGCAATTTCAATTTTATTGTTTTCAAAACAAATCTCCAGGCTTCGTCTAACTCGCCCAAGAGATTGGATAAATAATTTAATTTTAATCTACCTCCCTGTGTTCGACCTGTATGCTACACACCTGTATGCTTGCAGAATTTATTACAAATGTCGCGCTTTTCTAATTCATAGACTAGCGTCGATCAGTTATCTTCTCCTGCAGCCAGGTATATTAACTCTTATTGGAATATGTTAATTAATCTATCTGATGCAAGCTATGGTAGAATTTTGTTAATTTATGATCCTCTTGTTAGTAGATTCTCCAAATTATGTCATTGAGTCAACATATACACTGCCATAATTTTTAAATATCTTCTTCTACCTCATATTTTATTACTTTTGTATATGCTCACAATTCTGCTGTTGTTAGAGAAACTTTTTTCAATATGCTACCTTCTTTGCGGCAATACACTCACCCATGGATAGTCTATGGAGATTTCAATTCTCCTCTTGGACTATCTGATAGGGTGGGTGGCAACCCTATAACTTTGCATAAAGTCAAGTCTATTAACTTGTCAACTAGGAATTCTATACTTATTGAAATTAATCCTATGAGGCTGAGTACTCATGGAATAACAGTAAACGTGAAGGCACTAGAACTTTCTCTCGTATAGATCATGCATTTTGTAATGAAAACTCTCTCTACAAATGGCCAAGTCTTTCAAATGAACTCCCCTTGCCTGTATTGTCTGACCATTCACCACAAGTTGTTCATCTTGGTGAAAATTTGAGTAATAGGAAATCAAGTTTCAAATTCTTCAGTTCCTAAATCAATGATCCTGATTTCAAGAATACTGCCACCACTGTTTGGGTAGCACCATGTTATGGTAATTCAATGTACATTTTACACAAAAAACTCAAAGCTCTCAAGGATAGTCTTAAGACTTAGGCTAATCGCAAATTTGGGAGTGGGAGCATGCAATCACATTTTTTCTTGAGTGAGCTATCTCAAATCTAGAATCAGATGCTTAACAACCCAAATGATCCTTCTCTAGCATCAACTGAAAATGAACTTACCCTCAAACACCTACAAGCACTTCAAACTGAAGCCCAGATGAAGAAACGAAAGGCCAGAATGAAGTGGTTTGACGACGGAGATACGAATACTGCTTATTTTCATGCTACCCTCAAAGCCAAACAAAAATGAGAGGATATTCATTTGGTGACTGGCAGCAGTGGACAGGTACTCACTAGCGCTTTTGGTATTCAGGGTGCTCTTGTGAATTATTATTCTGAACTGTTTCGTAATGTCAAAAAATTTGTACCTAATATTGATGATATTAATCCATACATGCTACCAAAACTAAATGATTTTGTGCACGATATGCTAATCAATATTGTTACTGACATTGATATCAAAACTGCTATGTTTTCACTTAACACCAACTCGTGTGGAGGACCAGATGGTTTTAATGCCAAATTTTGTCAACACCATTGGCCAATTGTTAATGTTGATGTTTGCAAAGAAATTAAACACTTTTTCTTAAAAGACAATATGTTTGGCTCTTTTAACAACACTGTTATAACACTCATACCCAAAGTTAACAATGCAAATCATGTCAATGCATTCACACCTATCTTTTGTTGCAACACAATATATAAATGCATAGCCAAAGTCATTGCTAATAGACTTAAACTAGTTCTACCTACTCTAATATCTCATAATCAATCTGCTTTCTTATCCAGGAGAAACATACTAGACAATGTTCTTTTAGGACATGAATTAATTAAAGGTTACAATACCAAGAAAATATCACCTAGAGCTGTGCTCAAACTTGATATTAAGAAAGCTTTTGACTCTCTGCATTGGCATTCTATCATTAGAATTTTGAGTTATATGAACTTTCCTGCCAAATTTAATGCTTGGATATATGCTTGTATATGCACAACTCATTTCTCAATCAATGTTAATGGCACACCAGTATGATTTTTTGTAATTAAACAAGGCATACGCCAAGGAGACCCAATCTCCTCGTACCTAATAGTATGTATGCTTTACTTCCAAAGTGACAAAATCCATGCATAGCTGCTCTTTTATTTGCAGATGATTTAATTATTTTCTGCAAACTTAAGAATGATATAATGACTAATATTATATCCACACTTGAACAAATCTGTCTTATGACTTGACTGAAAATTAATTTAGAGAAATCAAAAATTCATATGGCTGGTGTTAGTTAGGCTAGAAAACAACAAATTTATGACTTAACAGGGTTTAAAAGCAACAATTATGTTTCAACATACCTGGGTTTGCCTATGGCTACATCCAGAATCACAACACTTTAATGTCTTCCATTATTTGAGAAAATTACAAAAAGACTTGAATGCTGGTCTTCTAAACTATTGAGTCAGGCTGGTAGAATCACTCTGGTTAAGGCTGTGATTATAGTTATGCAAGTCTATTAGGCTCGAACTTTTGTTCTCCCCTATAAACTTCTTAGCATAATCAAGTCTACATTCACGAAGCTTATTCGAAAAGGAAATATTCATACCAAATACATAGCCCATATCTCCTTTACTGTTCTTGAAAAACCTATTAGCAAAGGGGTCAGGGTATTGTGAACATGAAATTATGGAATCAAGTTGCATTTGGCAAGCATATAAATGATACACTGTGCATGAAACATAGCCTATGGGTTATTGGTCAAGTGAATGTGTTTTGAAGGGCAATAGCTTCTGGGCTATAACCTTTACAAAATTTTAGCCAGACAGGGAAAAGTGTCATGAAAATAAGGAGTTTGCTTCTGCCACATTTTAAATATGGCCAAGCTGTATTTGATAGAATTCAGTTTTGGCAAGATACATGGGTTGATTTTGGTTTTGTAAATAACCATGAGATTACATATATGGAAAGGCAACAGTCTGGGATATTTGAGACTAGTTGTGTGGTTGCTTTAATGGTGAATAACCATTTTTGATTGCCAAATGCATCAAATCAGAATGTGTCTGCTCTCTGGAATAAAATTCAAGCAAATGCTCTGCATGGCTACAATTGTACTGCTGCAGTTTGGAACAGGAAAGGTGAGCATTTCTATATTAAATCTTGTTACAAAATTTTGCTAGGTGTTTCGACTTTTGTTGATTGCAGATGGAATCGTAGTGTTTGGCGGAAAGACAATAGCGCCAAAGAGAACCTAAACTTATGGAAATTCATTCAAAGAGCTATGCTGACCAGAGACAAACTTGCTAGCTTTGGTCCGAAGATAGATAGGAGTTGTATGTTCTGCACAAATGTTGAAAGTATCTAACACTTGTTCTTTGAATGCACATAAACCGGAAAGCTTTGGATTAAAGCATTGCAACAAATAAACTAGACAAGCTGCATTAATTCTACCCAAGAATGGGAGAGAATTCATGCCAAAGTGAAAAGCACAAGAGCAAAAGCAAGGGTATTTTGCTATGTGCTGAAAAAGATTGTGACCAACATTTGGAAACAACGTAATGTGCGAGTGTTTGATGCGGAGAGAGCCATGAATTATGGACAATGGAAGCGATATGTTTGGCAAGACATCAGGGATGGTCTTTGAAATTTACAGTTGACCCTAGCACTTTTGGCTAAACTATTTATCTTTTTAGCAGTTTGTGTGTGTGTGTATATATATATATATATGTCTTTGTTGTAGCTCGTGTAGGTCATTGATATGCCTAGTTGCCTCTGTCTTTCTTTATGTTTTTGCGTCACACTTTGTTTCTATGTAATCTTCTTTGGTATATCAATTAAGTGGTAGGGGTCCACTCAACCCCCTTGGCTCTTTAAAAAATAAATCAAAGCGAAGCATTTATATTGAAGTTCAACGGTATTCTCAAGTTTAGAGAACTATGTAAATAAATCACATGGATTTTTTTACTAGTTGATCTAATTATATGAACTAATAGAAAACTATCAAGTGAGTCATTCTAGAGTTATCCGATAACTACTAATATGTTATGTCTTCGTGCCTCCAATAGCCATGAGTAAAATACAATCTAACCTCTGGAGAGTGTTACATGCTCTAGTCTCGATACCCAACTTCGATGCATCTTGACCAAAAATATTTAAAACAACGTAATAATTTTGTTATGATAAATTATTCACCATTGCATCCATTTACAACTACCATCACAAAACATACTACATTCGATGCATCTTCATCCAAACTGTTCCTTAAATCATATTTTTTTTTCTTACACATTTTTTTCCTTTCTAAAAGGTTAAACAATTCAAAAGAAAACTCTTACTACAATATTATAACGAACTCTTTACAAAAATACTCTCAATCATCTTTAACAACTAAGGACATCAACTATGTTGTGTTTTGCATATGATGCTCAAACTGATATTTCAACGATCAAGTTCTTAGATCTATCTTGTTGTTTTCGTCCACTGTACCATTTACCACATCTTAGATCAAATTATCGTTCAACTAACACACAAGGCTTACGAAAGCAAGTTTTAGAAGGGAATGATTTAATAAATGAGTGCCAAGAGCTAGTGTAATAAAACAACAAGAAGTAAAATTGCATAATTTATAATGGTTGGAGATTGGTATCCCTTCGTTCACTATAAAGATTTCACTTCTTTATTCATTAATTCATTTGGTTTACAAATTAAATCCTGATGGATTTGGCTACTATGTCCTTTTTGTATTTGAAATTCTCAAGAAAGGGAAACTAATTACTATATTTGTTAGAAAATCTTCAACCCCCGTTGGTGTAGTGGCATTTTTCTGGTTTGATGACGTGGTTTCATTTAAAAACTTGTCGTTGTCTAGTTGAATGCGCTTTGACACGGATTGATGACATGATACCTAGCTTAAGACTATTCTTTGTTGGCCTAGATCTTCTTCTCTCTTTGATAGGAGAATGCTCTGCCAAGGCATTTTCTTGGCTTTTACTGTCTTCTATCAAACTTCATTTTGATCTCGATTGATTTTCTACTCTTAGCTTGTATGGTGTTGGACTTCAAGGTTCCATGTTAACATATGGGTACTAAAGCATACAAACTGATCGTATATGGGTCTCTTATTTCTCATTGGGCTTATGTATGTTATCTGTGTATTGGGCTTTATATCTGTCGGTCCACTTAAGTATTATCGCTATATATACATAGCGTTACACTTGTACTGTACATTCCGTTCTGATCATTAATACATTTTCTTTCTCTACAACATTACAAATCATACAAATCTCACATGGTATCAGAGCTATTCAGCCAAACGGTAATTTGAGAAAGATCATCAATTATTTAAAAAGAAAAAAAAGGAAGAAGAGGAAGTGGATGATTTATTAAAGTCTCCTTAGAGTATTTTCATCACAGGAGATCATCCCTTCTTTGATCGCATAGCGATTGTTCTTACCAGTTTTTGAACAGTGCCTGCCTTGCCGAAATTGTATTCACGGCCGCTACAACTGCTCATTTCCGACCATCAAAGATTCTGGATCTCGTCATCTAGTTTTTCTGCTCACTGTTCAGCAATTCTTGAGTTTTCAAAGGAAGCAAGAACGACTGAACATTTGTTGTTACCCTCGAGTGCTTCCTGTACAGGCTGCTACTTCTAGATTAAGTAGCCTCGCTATATACATCAGTCGACTTGCAATCTTCTATCACCATGGTAGGAGGCAGCGTTGATCTATCGTCAGCAACTTTTAGAGCAGATAACAATGGACCACCGCCAACCTTTCCTTTACCACTAGTGAAACCAAAGACCCAAGTCATCACTGTTCCTCTCGATGAAGACAATTTCTTGATGTGGAAATTCCAAGTTGAAACAGCCTTGAAGATACGACCTTCAAGATTATGTCAAAGGAACCAAACCAACACCACCTGCAATGACAACAGATGCACAAAACAACATCATCAGCAATCCAGAGTATGTTCACCATCAAAAACAAGATAACTTACTATCTTCTTGGCTCCTATCATCAATTAGTACGAATCTGTTATCACAAGTTATAGGGTGCAGTTCATCCCATGAAATTTGGTCGACAATTCAACAGATTTTCAACTCACAGTCATCAGCATGTATAATGCACTACAGGAGAGAATTTCAAAATGCAAGAAAGGGTGATATGAGCATGCGTGAATATATTTCCAAGGTGAAGACTCTTTGTGACAAACTCAAGGCAGTTGGATATACTATTTCAGATAGTGAACAGATCTTGACTCTAACAAATGGGTTAGATGAAGAATATGAGTCTCTTGTCACTTATATTGCTACCCAAACTAACCTACCAGATATACAATCTATGTATTCAGCCCTATTGGCACATGAGGGTAGAGTGGAACAAAGAAAGGCAATCCAGAGTGAGTAAAGCATAAACTTAGCATCAAATTCAAGAAATACTAATCAAAATCAACCAAGAAACACACCTGGATATGGCAGAGGAAACCCACAAGGACAGAGGGGCAATCCCAATCAGAGAGGCAGAGGAAAGGGCAGATCCAACAACAACAACAACAATACATACAGAGTAAAATGTCAGATATGCGATAAACTAGGGCATGCAGCAAATAGATGCTATTTTAGATTTAATACTGATGTTAACAATGCTCAACAAGGTGGACAAAGAGGCTTGAATGCTAATTTAGCATAGGCAAACTACCAAGGAAGGCGAAATACCGAGGGGTCCACATCACAAGCTACTAGCAGTGATGACAATGTCAAGAATGATGATATAAATACTGAAGATTGGTTTCCAGACTCAGGGGCAACTAATCACCTTACCAATAAACTTCAGAATCTAAATGTGGGTAACAAGAACTATTCAGGTACGCAAGTTATTCACACTTGTAATGGTGAAACTATGAATATATCACATGTTGGGGCAGGATATGTTAAAGATAAAAGAAAATTATATCTCAACAATCTTCTTAGAGTTCCCACTGTTAAGAAGAACTCGATTAGTGTATCCCAATTCACTATTGACAACAAGGTATATTTTGAGTTTCACCCTAATTATTGCCTAGTTAGAGACTTGCTAAGCAAGGAAATATTATTACAGGGTAGGTTGAACAATGGCCTTTACAGGTTTAGCCCCATGCAATCAAGAATGAGCAATGAAAGGAACACTTGGTGTTGCAATCTCAAAATTCAGATTAGCAATGATAATAAAAACAATTCTGATGATGTTAATAATAGTAATAGTGTCCAAAATGATTTAAACATTTGGCATTGTAAACTTGGACACCCTAGTTATGGCATTGTTATGCAGATTTTAAAAGACAATAATATTTCTTTTAAACACTCATCTGTTCCTAATGTTTGCACACATTGTCAACTTGGAAAGAGCCACAAATTACCTTTTGGTAGATCTGAAACTGTTTACTCTAAACCCCTTAAATTAGTTACAGCAGATTTATGGGGACTTACACCATTAAGCTCAAGGCAAGGATACAGGTATTATCTTTCTATTGTAGATGCATATACTAGGTATACCTGGATTTTCTTTCTCAAAGCCAAATCAGAAACATACAATGCAATGCTACAGTTTATGAATTTCATAGAAAACAAATAAACTGCATCATTAAAATCATACAGACAGATGGGGAAGTCAGTTTTTACCACTTAAACATATTTTTAATCAAAAAGGTATTATTCACAGAACCACTTGCCCATACACATCTGAACAAAATGGCATTGTAGAAAGAAAACATAGACACATAGTGGAAACAGGATTGACATTGTTGTCTATGTCTTCTTTACCTTTAAAATATTGGAATGACGCATTTAGCACAAGTGTTTATCTAATAAATAAAATGCCTACAAAGATTCTACAAAACAAATGCCCTCATGAGGTTCCGTTTGGGAATAAACCAAACTACACCTTTCTGAGAACATTTGGATGCTTGAGTTTCCCATGCCTCAGACCCTATAACAATCACAAACTCTCCTTAAGATCCAGCCCGTGTACCTTCATAGGGTATGCAAGTAACCAAAAGGGGTACAAGTGTCTGGATGATAAGGGAAAAATCATTGTGTCTAGACATGTGGTTTTTAATGAGTGTGTGTTTCCTTTTGCAGACAAGAAAAAGGATAAAAATCAAAAACATGACTAGTCCAGAACTACCATGGGAACTTTTCCTACACTAACTGAATGGACTGAAAAAGGTGATGATAAGGAGACACCACCATTAACTATTGCTACTCCAACTGTTTCCTGCTCCAAATCTGGATACAGCTCAAGTGAGCATTTAAGTGAGGATGATGATCAAGCTCAAAACTATGACAGTCATAACAACAATGATCAACATCAAAGCAGTGAAAGTGAAGCAGCAGACAATGATAATGAAGATAAAAATGCTCAAAATCAACCAATTGGACACCACATGACCACAAGAGCCAAAAGTGGCATATTTAAGCCAAAAATATACAATGCAACTACAGAAAATGCAGACACCATAGACCCAGTTACTTATGAACAAGCAGTGAAACAGAAACCATGGTGCAAAGGAATGAATGAAGAGTATGATGCATTGATAAAGAATAAGACATGGAGTCTTGTGGCTGCACCAAAAGGTAAGAACATTGTGTCATGCAAATGGACTTACAAACTAAAGAAGGATGCAGAAGGAAACATATGTAAACACAAGGCCAAACTAGTTGCCAAGGGTTTTTCACAACAGTATGGTTTTGACTTTACTGAAACATTCTCTCCAGTGGTCAAGCCAATAACCATCAGAATCATGCTAAACCTAGCTGTGTACAATGGCTGGGACATAAGACAATGGGATGTGTGTAATGCATTCTTAAATGGGGAGCTACATGAAACTGTATATATGCAACAACCAAAGGGGTATGTTTGCAAGGGAAAAGAAAGTTATGTATGCCAACTACTCAAGGCCATATATGGACTGAAACAGGCCTCAAGAGCATGGTATGTTAAGCTAAAGAACACACTAAGTGACTTGGGTTATACAGCAACAAAGTATGACAGCTCTCTATACACCAAAACATATGATCAAAGAAGTGTCTACATACTTGTTTATGTTGATGATATCATTATAACAGGAAGTGACAGTACAGAAATCAACAAGGTTATATCTCACTTGGATAAACATTTATTATTAAAGACATGAGGGGAGTGAACTACTTTTTAGGCATACAAGTACAGAGAAAATCAAAATCAGAAATATTCCTGTCTCAAAGGAAAAACATATCTGAAATTCTCATTAAAGCAAACATGGACAAAGCCAAATCCATTTCCACACCTATGACTAGCAACTTACGACTGTCAAAACACAAGGGTGATAACATTGACAATGGCACACAATACCGTAGTATAGTTGGAGCACTCCAATAATTAACTATCACGAGACCAGAAATATGTTTTAGTGTGAATAAAGTGTGTCAGTTTATGGACAACCCTTTAAATGAGCACTGGAGAGCGGTCAAGAGAATTCTACATTACTTGCAAGGGACTTTAGACTATGATTTAACAATCAAAGCAGGTAGAGACATTAATTTGAGCACTTACAGTGATGCAGACTAGGCGAATGATCCAGATGACCAGAGATCAACATCTGGATATTGCTTGTTTACGGGACCAAACCCTATTTCATGGTGCATGAAGAAACCGACGGTCTCCAGATCGAGCACTGAAGCGGAGTACAGGGCCATCACATCAGCCATTGCTGAGATCATCTGGGTAGAAGCCATAATAAGCGAGCTAGGTTTATCCTTCACGAAGAAACCAGTTCTCTGGTGTGACAATAAGAGCACAGTCTCCTTATATATCAATCCGATACAAAACTCGAGGATGAAACACATCGAAATCGACCTCTACTTCATTAGAGAAAGGACTGAAGCAGGGAAGCTCATAATCAAGCATATACCAGCCTTTTATCAGAAGGCTGACATCTTAACTAAAGCCTTATCGAGGAGTAATTTTGAAAGATTAAGAGAAGACTTAAGAGTTTCTAACTGCGGCGCAGAGCAAAAGCATGGAAACCCTAGATAGGTTTGAGGGGGCGTGTTAACATATGGGTACTAAAGCATACAAACCGATCGTATATGGTCTCTTATTTCTCATTGGGCTTTTGTATGTTATCTGTGTATTGGGCTTTATACCTGTCAGCCCACTTAAGTATTATCACTATATATACATAGCGTTACACTTGTATTGTACATTCCGTTCTAATCATTAATACATTTTCTTTCTCTACAACATTACAAATCATACAAATCTCACATTCCAGCCTTCATTTTGGATGTTGTTTTGTTTTCATATTCGTCTCAAAACAATAAGCTACAGTGCTTTCTTTTATGGCATGCATCTCATGATATTTTTGGCAATACAAATTCCCCCTAAAGTTTTCCTTATATTTCTACTATGAGGTGGAATTTAAAGAGAAATAGATTGATTTTGCTTGGCACTTTTGCTTATTTATAATGCTTCCTCTATGGAGTTGTTCTTTAAGTTTTGTACCTGGAAAGATTTTTGGAGGTGTTAATTTAAAAGCTACATGTGGTAGGATAATGCCTATAATTTTCTTTTTAACGTGGCTCACTATACAACACATGCATGATACTTTTGATCATGGTTCACTCTTTGCATAACACTATTCGGTCATGGCTCACTCTTTGCATGATAACTTATCGTGACCCACTCTTTGTGCGATACTGTTGGCTACGACACACTATGCACAACTTATACGTTTATGCTCAATTTGCTTATCCATTTATAGGTCATGACTCATTATCAATAAGGATCCAAATCATGATTTTTCATATCCATGATTCACTATTATTGGGAATCTTCACATTTTAGATAAGGAGAATCTACCCTTTTCGGAGTTCTTGATATCAAAACTTGTGAAATTACTTAAGGCCTTCTAGGCTGAATGAAATCATTTGAACACCCAAAGGTGGAATCTAATTTGACACCATGAGGACCGAACTAATTAAAAATTATTTGAAACCTTCTAGGATGAAAAAATCATTTGAACATCCCGAGATGAAATCTTATTTTAGTCTGTAAGGTTAAAACCAGTTAAAATTATAGGCTAAATGAAATCACTAAAAATCAAGGGACATTATCAAATTTGAGACCATGAGATCAAACTACTTGGAAGTTACTTGAAGCCTTCTAGGATTAATGAAATCAATTGAACGTTGAAAGGCAAAAATCTAATTTGACACTATGTGTCAGAACTGTCCCACATCGAGCATTTTGTGTCATGTTTCCTACATACATACATACATACATACATACATATATATACTATGAGATCGTTGTTCCTATTACCAATTGGTCTTAGGAACACTTATTTGTTCTCTAGTATTTCTATATGGTATCAGAGCTTGGTTTAGGCTCTTGTGACTTGGGTACGTGATGTCCAGTGGTGCCCGCACATGCAAGGGTGGTGTTAGAATTGTCCCACATCGAGCAATTTGTGTCCTATTTCCTGTATATATACAACGAGATCACTGTTTCTTTACCAATTTGGTTTTAGGAACAACTGTTTGTTCTCTACACTATGAGATCAAAGAAATTAGAAATTAATTTAGGCCTCCTAGGACAAATGAAATCATTTGATCACCGAGAGGAGAAATCTAAATTGAGACCGCGTGGTAAAAATTACTTGGATATTAGTTGAAGCCTTCAGTATAAATGAAATTATTTAAATGTTGAAAGGTGAAATTTAATTTGAGATGAATGCATGGTTTTCAAAGTTTCATGGCTGCACTTAACTAGAATAGTATATAGATTTTGAAAATCGTGTGATATTGCTTGCTTGCGACAATGTTTCAGGGATAGAATGTTTGGACACATTATTTGGAACTTTTAGGATTTAAGAAAATCTGTGTACTATGAAACATACCCAAAGCACGACTTAATTACATTGTTTTACATGACGCCAATAGATAAAAACTTATATTCCTAATATAACTCCATAGTGTGGTAATGCTTTATATGTTCAACATTCCAATTTTAAGGAATAAAGCTACCCTCGACCTCTTTAATCTATATGTACCTTGAGGGATAATGTCATGGATGATAAAGGATCCTTCTAAACTTTGATTGGGAAGTCCATCCGCTAATTCTTCCTATTAGGCGTAATCTTTCAACCAACAAGATCTTCTTTTTTAAATATTCTAGTTCAAACCTTTTTTAAGTATTAGGTCGTTTGACAAATATATTCAACTATTCTAAAGGTGGCTTGGTCTCTATCTTCGGTAATAAATCTAGAAACTTTTTTCGGAGTTTCTTATTTTGTTGTATGTTATAATAAAGTTTTCGGTGAGAGGCTATTTCTAGTTCTATTGGAAGCATAGAATCAGAACCATAGACTAAGGAAAGTGGTGTATGTCATGTCAAGGTGTTGGTGCTTGTTATGTAAGCCCATAGAACAAACTGTGATTCCTCTGCGTAGTTTCCTATGTGTTTGTTAAATTTTTTGTTCAAGAATAAGCGAGATAAAATATAATACTGGGTTACATTATTTCTGTTCTGGGCTCAGCCCATTATCTTTATTACTGGTCTGTATATAAAGACCTTCGTACTCTTACGTTAGAATCAGTTACTGAATACAATTTTCACTTTTCTCTATTACAAACATTTATTCACCTCTGTATAATCTCTCTACAAGCTCACGTTTGTAATATTCTTGCAAATTCATCTTGGTATCAGAGCCTTCTTGCGTGCTAACTGAACCACCAATGTTTACTGATCATCTTCAATCAGTTAGAGGTGATTACTGCAGCTGTCCATTAGAGAAATTTCATCATTTGGACTCCTCTCATCAAAGATTCTTAGATCTCATCACTTGAGAGTTGTTACTCGCTCAAAGGAAACTGTGCCCCGCCAATCAAAGTGGCTACAACAATTTTCTTTGATCGAGTTTGGAAATCTGAACTGTGAAAAACCGATCAAGAAAACAGAAGAAAATAATCAGTTGAGTAAAGTGTCGTCCAAGAAAGCATTTCAGACAGAATTCTTTCATCAAGAAACAGTATCGTCATCATTATAAAAGCATTTCTGGTTGCTTCATTCCTCAACTAAAAGCGTTTCTTTAAAGTATTCTCAATTCAAAGTTATCAAATCAGATTTCTCATACCTGCTTCCATCTGTTGCCTTGTTCGATTCACTACAAGAAAAATACCCTATTGCAACTAGCTATTTGCAACAGGCGACAAATGACAGTTGCAGTAAACGATATTTAGCAACAGACCTATTATAACAGTTGCAATAGAATAGATTTAGCAACAGGCCTTTTATTTTTGTTGCTAAAAGCATATTTTTAGCAACTGCCCTTCCATTCCTGTTGCAAAAACATACTTTTCGTAATTGTGCTTTCATAATAGTTGCAACAAACATATTATTGACAACTACACTTCCAAGCCAGTTGCGAATAAATATCTTTAGCAACTGTTTTCACCACTTGCAATAACTGTATTTTTTACAAGTGGTAAAGCCAGTTGCAAAAAACATACTATTAACTTTTAATAATTAATTTTAAATAGTTATTATTAAATAATTAACAATTAGTAATTATTGTAAAAGATTAATTATTAATAATAAAATTTAATTATTATAAATTAATATTTATAATTGATAATTAAAAATTATAATTAATAATTAACAAATAATAATAATAATTAACAGCTAAAAAATAATAAATATAATTCCACCTTTAGCTAAAAATAATAAATATAATTAGCAATTGTTTTCACCCTGCCTCCTCAAATCAAGTATGTCTTTGCTGGCTCAACCCTTAGCTCGTCGTTAAGAGCCGCGTTAATTATTCGCAGTAGGTATGTCTTTCCTGGCTCCACCTTTGGCTTGTAGGTAGACAGATTTCGATAGATCCATGCTGTAGTATTGTATCAGCCAGTGTATTTGGGTAAAATTATATTACTTTTCTCGTGAAAGTTAAAGTGACAAGTGTTAGTTATTCTTTTTAATTCCAAATTATGTTTCACTTTAACTTAATCTTGCTAATATTAAAATAGTTTATATACGTTTTTCCAATTTATTTATTTACCTTTTTTAGTTTTCCGCTTTTTGGGTTTGTTTGTCTATTCTTTCACTCAATTACAGTTTTAACTAGGGTTATTATGGTAACGTTAAATTTACCGTTACTGTACCGTTACCGGTCAATTATTTACCGATCACACAACAAAATGGTGTACTGACAGGATCAGTTCGGTAACTGTAAAATTATCGATTTAAACGGTAAAAACATCAATATCTCTTTTTGCAAACCGAAGGTATCGGTAAACTTACCGATTTAAACGGTAAAAACATCGGTAGCTTTTTCTACAAACCGACCGTATTGGTAAAATTACCGACTTTTGGGTTCTGGCATAATAATAATTTACACAAACAACTTGGACCGTTAGATTTGATCTGTGCGTTCATCCACCTAGGATTTTTTCAGAACTAAGAAGATAGCAGCCACCATATATCCATTTAACTTCTATAATCTCATTTTTACTCTCCCTATCCGTGTCTCTGGAGTCAACGCAATAGGCTTCTTCCGCAAATAAACCCAAATGGTGCCACTACCGATACAATCACAGCCTCCGTCCCTGGTCACAGCCTCCGTCGCTGCTCACCGCCTCGTCGCTTGTCACCACCCCGTGGCTTGTCACCGTGGTATCCCGATTCAAAGCGGTTTCGGTAAGTAAAATTATAATTTTAGTTTATCTGCAATTGATTATGAAATTCAATTCCAGCTTCGAGTTGTTATAAGCCTGCCTTCTTTATCCCCAAGGATTTTGGCATGGATTTTTGTTTCTCAGTCTAACACTTGAACTGTTTTATGCCCTTGCGCGTCTTAAAAGAGTTGTTGTGTTGCTTTTTATTCTCTAATATGGCACGGTTTGCCGAAAATTACATTTCAAAGCCAATTCATTTTAACGCACCTTTACAGTTTGATTTTTATTTCATTTCAATCAACAAAAATGACTCTTATGTATAAAAGAATTCTATGGATTTAGGCAATGGGGTGGTGCATCATTTTCATTGAGCCATAATGTAAATTCAATGCGTGAATGAGCGGTAATTGCCTCCAAATAGTTCACTTTTTTACTTAAGCTGTTTTTAGCCTGTTATCTAATTTTTGGTAGTATATATTTCAAAAGATGGAACTAATCATATTTTCTTTTTGTTTATTTTTCGTTTTGATATACAGGCACACTTGTATTGCATTTTCCTTGATAAACGAAATAGCATCAACACAATCAGGTCACTCTGTAGGGGATAATGTTGAGCATGTGGAGGATCATGCAGCTTCAGGTTCTGTGCCTACATACTAAGCCATATATTACATGTATAGATTGTTACCACATTTTGTATTAATGCCTTGTTGTAATGAAAAACTGAAAATGCCTTACTGTTGTCATATTGTGTTTTAAAGTCTTACTAGTAACTATTCATATGTACATACTGCATACCCTGAGTTTTCTTTTTGTCATGTTGCTTTTTTCAACGGTAAATTTACCGTTACTGAAGATCGGTATATCGACGGTTGGTATACCGATGATTTTGGTAACGGTAACGGTTCTGATTTTATATTTACCAATAGTTTTGGTATGGTAAGAGAATACTGTAACAGTAACAGTTACCGTTACAGCCCTAGTCTTAACTAATTCCACTCCTGTTTTGACCGCATGGAATAAGTAGATTTCCTAATTATATCTGTCAGAAAATCGAACCTTGGTTTAAAAATTAAGTTTCAGTAATTAAGCACTAATGATAAATCATTCATATTGTTCTAAATCATGGAAAGTAATTGCTTAGAGGCCACATTTATGCAGTTATTATAGTTGTAATCAAACAAAATCCTTTGCAATTAGCAAAAAATAATTTATCTCTATTTTGTGATTCTTCTACATGTCAACTAAGTCATACATATTTGTGCACCATAACCATATTTTCTAACACTGGTCCTAATAATATTAGTGAGTACATAATCCACATTTGTTGTTATATCAGTTGTAGCTTTTAAGTGTCATTTCTTGGAAACTATTTGGTCTGTCCAAGAGGAATATATTTACCTCTAATGCTGAACTATAACTCCAATCTTGCTGTTTAGCTGAACTTTTACCTCAAATAAAGACTGTTTTATTTATATAAATCTTGCACTTTTAGCAATCTTGCACTTTAGGCAAATTCTAATACTTGAAATTACAATATTATATGCAGGTCATATACAGGGATTTTAAAACCTCTAATGTTTTGTTGAACGAAGAATTCATGCCCAAATTATCTGATTTTGGACTAGCAAGAGAGGGGCCTGTGGTTGGGCGTAGCCATGCATCAACAGCGGTAAACTTTTGTTCTACTCTTTATTCTATTCTGTTTATTTATATTTTGAAGTTATTTAAATATTGTACAGCATCTTACGCTTGAATTCAATCCAAATCAAACATCGTACATGTTCAGTTATTTAGTTCATATGCTTAGTAACAAATCTTTTGACAATTTGGTTTCTATGCTTGTGAAACATAGGAAGTAAATTTTTGTATTGTTAAGGTTGTGGGGACTCATGGATACGCTGCACCAGAATACATAGAAACCGGGCACCTTACAACCAAAAGCAACATATATGGCTTTGGAGTAGTCCTATACGAACTCCTTACAAGATAAATGTTTTTACCGTTCTTTTACCATTCAGATTATTTATTTCCAAGTCTTGTTTGCTAATATAGAAACTTTACAAGATAAATGTCATGATCGGATAATTATTCGTGGAGTGTACATTCAAAAACTGCTATTGTTCTTATCGTCATTATTTTCAATTCACTTTCAAGCATATGTACTTTTAAGTGCCATATAATAACACCATTGACGTTTCTTGAAGAGTTAACAGATTGAAGGTATTTCATCATGTCATGTAAAAACAGATATCCAAAATTAACAATATGATTGATTTCTTTTAACATATAATTTATACTAGTTAGCACTATTAGTTCCTTCATCATTATATTATGTAAATTCATTTTGGTGCTATTAATGTGATTTTGCTGCTATATTTTTTTAGCACATAACAAAGAAAGGTGGTAAACTGGGTACTGTCATTTTGTAATTAAATCATAGTTGTTTTTCTAAGTAAACTTCCATTGTTCTCTTATGCTTGACCATCGTTATTTTCCTCTTATAGCTCACATTGTTGATATGCATGACATTCTTTTACCATTTCGTAAAATTATCATTATGTAAATGAATCAGAATAAGACACCACTATAGGCAATGATATACGTCTTTGTGCTTTGATCCTAATTTGCTAGGCTTCACTTGATGTGCTACAAGTATTTATGGGATGGTTTAGTTGCTGATGCTTTTTCCATAGAACATTTCCTTGACTACTTCAGACTGAATCCAAAGTGTACATTATCAAAAGATCTAAATTAGCACTCGGCTTCAATACAAAGGTAGTATTCAGGCAAAATTTAAAACTGCTGTACTCCTTGTTTGCTATTTCATTTTGTTTCAGTCAAATTCTATAAATGGAGCAAAGTAGTTTCAATCATTTTACTACCCTTATTAATGACATCGTGATATTAGATTTGTCAGTGTCGATGATTTAAGTACACTCATTCATTTTCCCTTTTTTTTTCAAAGTTGGTTACTTGATGCCAAATCTATATATATATGGACCGATGATATAAAGCCTATGTAAACTCATTCTTGTTCTAACCGAACCTTTGTTTTTATGGTTTCATTCATTTTCCTCTTTACATTTTCCAGAGGCATGGCAACTACGCGAAGGGAGATTGAAAGAGATAGTGGATTCAAGTCTAGAAGGATACCCCGAAGAAGAAGTATTAAGATACACAAAAGTTGCACTCTTTTGCGCACATGCAGCAGCTCAAAGAAGACCCTCAATGGCCCAAGTTTATTCTCTTGTTATAGTATATGTATGATAGGGTAGAAATAAAAGTAGAAAATACTCTATTAAAAAAAAATGTGTTGTGTGAGAGAAGAAATTGTTACATATGAATGGTGTATGAAAATTGTAGAAACTTCTATTGTAATTATTTATACTATTAAAACTTTGTTAATTAAATTTTTTATTGTTTATTTCATTCTGTGATATGCACTATTAATCAAACAAAAACATTTAATATGTAATATCTACAAGCTATATTTTTTTTAATAAATTTATGAATCTATTGCAAGAGGCATAAACTGTTGCAAAATGGCCTGTTGCAACAACAAAGGCCAGTTGCAAAAAAGTATACCGCAACATTTTGCAACAGGCAGAAAATGTTGCAGACTTTTTGCAACTTCGGCTATACCAACAAGCGCGGGCCTGTTGCAATTGGTCTACTGCAACAGATATTGCCTATTGGCGAAAGTGTTTTTTGTTGTAGTGATTGTGCTCTCTGCAATGACAAATCGGAGTGATAGTTCCGGTGCTCAAGTTTCAAGCAACAGAGCTTCAACTAGTCAAGTAGATCCAACAATTGACCCGATGAAGGCAATTATAAAGCCACAAACTCAATTAATTTCTGAAAAACTTGATGAATCCAATTATCTCTTATGGAAATTACAAATAGAGACAACTGTTAGAGGATACAGTCTAGATGACTATATATACGGTACAAAAATTGTGCAACCGAAATTTATCAGAGATAGCGAAGAAAAACTGGTACAAAATCCTGAATTTATGGCGTATCAACGACAAGATAGCCTTGTCTGTTCTTCGATGATGTCATCCATTGGTCCAACCATATTGCCATAACTCATTGGTGTAAAAACTGCTCAAGAAGTATGGGCTACTGTCGAAAGAAATTTTTCTGCTCAATCATCTGCAAGAATCATGCACTACAGGAGACAATTACATAGTATCAGAAAAGGTAAGTTAACTATGAATAAGTATCTCTTTAAAGTGGAGAATTTATGTGATCAGTTAAGTTCAACAGGACAAATGGTACCTAAATCTGAACAAGTACTATCCATTGTTAGCGGTTTAGATGACGACTATGAAGCTGTTACAGCTATAATTATGTCCATGGACCCCTCACCAAATTTACAATATGTGTACTCAAAACTACAAGCCCATAAAAGCAAAATTAATCACAAAAAGAGTGTCAATTCTGACCTATCTATCAACTACACCTCATTTGGAAGAGGAAAATTTCAAGGAAAAGGGAATTCCTCAAGAATTCAATCCAACAATCAAAGGGTGGTCAGCCTTTTAGAGGCAAGGGCAGAAGTAGAAACAACAACAACAAAGTGAGATGTTAGATTTGTGAAAAATATGGTCACAACACTAACAAGTGTTATTTTAGATTCAATGCAAATTATACTCCTACCCAGCAAAATAATAATTCAGGCAGCAACTCAAGTGTGAACAACATTAGTAATCAAGGTGATAACAAGTCTGAAGGGAAAAATTGTGACACAGCAAAGGTGGAAGACATCAATGATGATAGTTGGTACCCTGACTCACGTGCTACCAATCATGTAACCAATAATCTGAGCAACTTAAATCTAGGGAACCGTGACTACAAAGGTATGCAAAATTTACATGCAGCAAATGGTAAAAGTATACACATAACACACATTGGAAATGCAATAATTGATGGACCCAAACAACTCTATCTTAAAAATCATTTGAGGGTACCATCAATTAGAAGAAATTTAATGAGTGTTTCCCAATTTGCTAAAGATAATAATGTGTACTCTGAATTCTTTCCCAATGCTTTCCCAGTTAAAGATATACTGACACAACGAATAATTTTGCAGGGTAATGAGACAAACGATCTATAGAAATTTGATGTTAACAAATCTAGAAAAAAATAACTGTATAGATATTAATCATGTACTGAATGATTCTAATAATCATATGTTGACTTCTACTATCAATTCTATGTACTGTGATGAATTTGACTTATAGCACAATAAACTGGGACACCCCAGTATAAAAATTGTGAAACATGTTATTGGAAAAAATAACAACATTGATATCAATAAATTTTCAATTACACATACTGTCAAATGGGAAAGAGTCATAAAATTGCATTTCCAGACGCTAGCACAATTTACTCTAAACCACTAGAATTGATTGCTACTATTCTATGGGATCCAGCCCCAGTTTACTCTGACTATGGTTACAAGTACTATATTTCTTTCATAGATTCCTACACTAGATATGTGTGGATATATATGCTCAAAAGTAAGTCTGACACTTGCAAAATTGTACAACATTTTATTACATATGTTGAAAATTTGACTAATAATAAAGTTAAAGTGTTTCAAACAGATGGGGGTAAGGAGTTCCTTCCTCTTAAGCAATACGTTCTAAATAAGGGTATTTTTCATAGAACTACCTGCCCTCATACCTCTAAACAAAATGGTATTATAAAGAGAAAGCATCGACACATAGTTGAAACTGGGCTAACTTTGGTTGCAAAAGCTTCCATGCCACTCAAGTTTTGGCCTGAAGCTTTTGCAACAGTAGCTTATCTAATTAATCTTCTTCCTACTAAAGGTCTCAATCTCAAAAGCCCTCATGAAATATTAACTGGCAATGTTCCAGATTATAATCACTTAAAAAAATTTGGTTGTCACATCACCATGTACTTTTCTAGGCTACTCTAATAATCAAAAAGGTATAGGTGCTTAGACAATAAAGGCAGAATCTACATGTCTAGACATGTTGTATTTAAAGAGCATATGTTTCAATTCAAAAATTCTGAGTGTATGCTTAGTAAAAAAGTTCAAAATCCAAGGCAACATACTTTAGCCATACCAGAAGTGGTGGACATAGTCTTACCAACCCAACAAATCCAGGTTGACAATGGCAGCAACTCTAAGCACACAGTGCCATCCAGTAGACCTGGTCAAGAGTTGCATGCCTCACCAACCAATTCCAATCAAACACCTCAGCAACAAAACATTGGTGAGGAAAGTCAATCAATTAATAATTCTGATAGCAGCGAATCAGGTATTACTAAGCATAATAATGCATCTAATGATAATGCAAATCAGCATCATATGATGACAAGAGAAAAGTGTGGTATATTTAAAGCCAAAATATACAACACACCACTGGATTTACAAGAACCTGTGTCATATCGTGAAGCAGCCCAATCTGACAATTGGACTACTGCCATGAATGAAGAATATAAAGCTCTAATGAAAAATAAAACATGGACACTAGCAGTCCCACCTGATCATAAAAACATTATTGGCTGCAAGTGGACATTTAGAATTAGGAAAAATCTTGATGGCTCTATCTCAAAGTATAAGGCAAGGTTGGTAGCTAAAGGATATTCACAACAGAGTGGATTTGACTTCACTGAAACATTCTCACCTGTTGTGAAACCCGCTTCTATAAGAATTGTATTAACCATTGCCTTACACAAGAGATGACATATCAAATTACTTGATGTGAATAACGCCTTTTTAAATGTGTTTTATAGGAAGAAGTTTTTATGGAGCAACCACACGGGTTTGCATAGCAAGGAAAAGAAGGACTTGTTTCTGAGTTAAACAAAGCTATATATGGTTTAAAGCAGGCTCCAAGGGTCTGGTTTGACAAGTTGAAGTCAACACTTGTCAAACATGGCTATAACCCTCTGAAATCTGATAACTCTATTTTTACAAAATTTACAACTGTTTCTACTACATACATACTTATAGACGTTGATGACTTTATCATAACAGGAAACACTGACACTGAAAACAACAATATCACCAAAGCCCTAAATTCAGAATTCTCCATAAAGGATCTTGGTAATTTGAGTTATTTTCTGGGAATTGAGGTCAAAAGAAGAGGCAATTCTGAAATTTATCTCAGCCAAAGGAAGTACGTTTTTGAAATTCTAATTAGAGCAAAGATGGACAAATCAAATCCATTTCCTACTCCTATGGTTGCTAGCCCTCAACTTTCAAAACAAAAGGTGAAGCAATTCAAGATGGAAAGCAATTCAGAAGTCTAGTAGGAGCTCTACAATATGCTACAATTACAAGGCCTGATATATCCTACAGTGTAAACAAAATAAGCCAATACATGCAAAACCCACTGGATCAACATTGGAAAGCCTTAAAGAGAATACTTAGATATCTAAAAGGAACCTTAACTCAAGGACTCACACTTAAATACAGCAAGACTCTCAATATAAAAGCATGTTCTCAGATGCAGATTGGGAAGCTGATCAAGACGACATGAAATTGACATCTGGTTACTCTATATATTTGGGTAAAAATCCAGTATCTTGGTGTGCCAAAAAACAAAATATTATGTCTAGATCCAGCACAGAAGCTGAATTCAGAAGCATGGCAAGTACTACAACTGAATTAATGTGGATAAAGTCATTACTTAGTGAACTTAAGGTCAAACTTGACAAGTAGCTAAAATCTGGTGTGACAATACCAGTCAATTTCTCTAACCGCTAACCCTATTCTTCACTCCAAAACTAAGCATATTGAACTAGACTTGTACTTCATTCGAGAGCAAGTTATGCAAAATAAACTGGAGATAGGGTATATACCTTCGCAAAATCAGAAGGCAGACATACTTACAAAACCCCTCTCGAAGGAAAATTTCACGAGATTCAGGCTGTAGCTCAACGTTGAAGACGAGGATCCAAGCAAAAGACCAGATCTACAAGTATTTATGCCAGAATAACTCAGCGATGTTCACTCTTCATTCATCTCACTCTCTGTTTGTGATTGATTAAGAGACTAACATAGGGTTTCTGAGGATTGAAGTTGCACAGCCACCATCCAAGCAAAAGACCAGATCTACAAGTATTTATGCCAGAATAGCTCAGCGATGTTCACTCTTCACTCATCTCACCCTCTGTTTGTGATTAATTGAAAGACTAGCGAAGGGTTTCTGAGGATTGAAGATGTGCCACCACCATTTTTTTATCTCGTCTTTTATTCCTGCAAACCCTATCCTTGATATGTTTTGAGGGGGGGGGGGGGGGAGGGCAATAAGCAAGATAATATATAATACTGGGTTACATTATTTCTGTTCTGGGCTCAGCCCATTATCTTTGTTACTGGTCTGTATATAAAGACCTTTGTACTCTTACGTTAGAATCAGTTATTGAATACAATTTTCAGTTTTCTCTATTACAAACATTTATTCACCTCCGTATAATCTCTCTGCAAGCTCACGTTTGTAATAATCTTGCAAATCCATCTAAGCAGGCTTTAATAGTTGTATTCATCGCTTTGACAACCCCATTTTCTTGTGGATGGGCAACCTAGGAAAAACTCCCGACCATAATATGGTCCTCGTAGCATTAGTGAACTCTCAACTTTCAAACTAACTATCGTTATCCCTGAAAATTTTGTGAAGCCCAAATCAAGTTGCAATAGTCCTCATTACGAACTTTACTACTTGCCGAGAGGTGGTAGTGGCTTAGGTTTCAACTTCAACCAATTTATAAAGTAATTAATTATCATGATAACATCTTTCTCCTCCTTTCGCAACCAATAGAGGCCAGATAAGATCAATTCCTTGTACATAAAATGGCCATGGGCTTATCATTGGGATAAGTTTGTTTGGAGATCCCCTTACCATCTTAGCATAAAATTGGAACCTTTCACACTTCTTTACATAATATAAGACTTCTTGACTCAATATGGGCCAATAGAAGCCTTGTCTTAGTATCATTTTTGCTAGCCTTTTTCCTCCAGATTAGTCTCTGCAAATTGCATCATGTGGTTCTTAAATCATTGTTGTCCCTCTAAAATTGTTACACACTGAAAATAAAGGGTTGAGAATCTTGTTCTATATAACACTCCATTTATTATGCAAAACCTCGATGCATGATACTTAATCTGTCTCGCCTTGGTGGTAATCTGATGGTAGTATATTCTCGGTTAAATACAAGATATAAGGGGTCGTCTAATTTTCTTTAGCTATTACTATAGCGGAATGTTGATTTCAAGCTATGCCTAGGTTATAGCTAATACCTTCTCTGGTTTCTGACAGATAGGTTTCTCTTTAAGCTTTATCTAAATAAAGTTAAATTGGCTAATTTCTTTTGAATTTGTAGACTTGTCTCAAGCATCATCTTCCACATTTTGACTTCCTAGAATACTTTTTATATAATGATTTTTAACTATCTAATAACAATCTTCCCCGCTTAGCATATAAAGCTAACCTGGGATCTTGGGTTTTGTAATGTCTAAGGACTTGATTAGCAACTCTTTGGAAATCAACATGTTTTGATTTTCAAAACTTCAATTGATATGGCCATTTTATCTCGACGAATAAAAATTCGTATTTGATAGCATAGTTCATAGATGTGAAGTTAAGTTGGATAACATGGTAATTTTAATGGTAATCCTGGGTTGTTAAGATGCACGTAGCTACTGTGAAATCCATCATCATGAAGTTGTCAAGTAAGTAGCTTACTCTTATTATTATCTTTTTTGTTCATGGTTTCAATACCAGTACATTCAGTGACAAAAGTGGCTAGTGTTTCCCTTTTATTAATGTTCTTGGCTCATAAGATATCTCATATTGACTAGGTTCAATGGCTCACATGATTAATCTCCTACTCTTTGGGCTTAGTGAATAATTTTCAAATTGGTTGAACCGTAAGAACTTTTATAGGATGAGCCTAAAAATATGGAAGAAACTTTCTAGCTATAAACACTTGGATACATGCAATTTTCTTAATTACTTGTTAGATTCCTCGGCCTAGCCTAGTCTTTTACTTAAACAATATACATGCCTTTAGATCCCTTCATCATTTCTTAGTGGAGCTAAGCTCAAATCTTGTTATGAAGCAGCTAAGTACAAAATAATGGTCTCTCCATGTGACGCCCCACCCCAGAACCTCAATTAGTAAAATGCAGTAACAAGTAATGTCATCTTCAAATACGGAGAATAGGGCTGTTTAGGAGCAACCATTTATAGTCCTATATTAAATAAGTATTAAGTATGTCGAAAATGTATCATAATTTTTTTCTTTTTTTACCTAAAGAGGATCGACACACTTAAACTAGTCTAATACATCACTATAGTGGCTACAGGATCATTTTAGAAAAAAAAACACTATATTTATATATAATAGTATAGATCACAAACTGTTAACATAATCATAGATATACATCATACAACACATATTATAGTACAAGAGAGGTGATATAATCAATGTATACAAAATATATACATCGTGTTTCAATCAAAAAGAACATGTACAAACGAGTTGAAACTATTCAAAATAAACAACACAAAAACTATGCAATCTAGTCCTAAAAGTGGTAAGGTGTCCATAGTGATATAGTGAAGATAATCCAAGAAACCTAACCTGCAAATCGGTCTGAGCCGAGCAATAAATACACGGGCAAGTCTCTAGCTGAAACGATAGTTAGATGATAATAATATAAGGTTGTTCAAGGGAGAACTCTTATTACTGTGAGAAGAGTAAGTAAAAGATGATACATAGCGTATTATTCCACAAGCATCATGATAATGATATAAGGGAGTTCACTACAATCAATAAGTCTGAGCTTTGAGCTAAAATTGTATAATACCTTTTAAATCACAAAGGACACCAATACACATACACCAAATTAACACCCGAATGCTCCGATTATTGCATAATAAACTCATAAGAGTTTAACTCCATAAACGTGACTATCAATTTAAAATATTCAAATTAGCCATGCGGCTATAATGAAAGCTCATTATAATACATCACCAGAGATGGATCCAAGACATCATAAGCACCCAAAACCGCCAAAACCACAAAGCTGATTCAAAACATCAGAAATTATTGCATATGTTAAAAGAAAACTATTTTACCAAGTAGTATACACTTATTTAACATCTTTATTATGACCCATCTCGATCCAGTATAACTTCACTACGACCCATCTTGGTCGAGCGCAACATCACTACGACCCAGCTCGGTCGAACGTAAGCCGACTACGACTCGTCTCGATCAAGTATAGCCTTATCACAACCCATATCCATTGAATATTTTACTATAACCTATCCCGATCGAATATGACATCACCACGACCCACCTTGGTTGTGTGTGCTTAACCACTTCGGTCAAGTGAATACGTGTACATATTAAACTCCCCCGAGTCTAGCTTCCCCCCGAAGCGAGTAACGACACTCACAAACCATGAAGAATGTGTCATAGACCACCAAATAGTAATCTGAATAATGAAAACAAGATGTCCCATAACGTACGTTTTTCATAAATCAATTTACTATAGGATAGCCCATTTTATACTAGAAAACATCAAATATCTTCGATCGTCGGTTAGGAATTAACTGATATAACTAATCTATGTGTCTTACACTATGCGATTAATTTAATCATGTAAATCACCATTTCGCTTTCTCAATGGTGCAAAAACGTATGTGTTTATATCTTGAAAATACTTGATTATGAGAAAATGAGTTTAGAAAATGGTTTTTAATTCATTTGTTTTATTTCTTCAAAAATATTGTATGCCGGAAAATACGGATTATACTATTGCTTTGATACAGTTATATTTAATAAACAATTCCTTGAAAATATTTATACTAAAGCTATATTGATTTATATAGAGAAACATATAGTAAAAATCATTTTATTAAAATGTGCACGGTATGTAAAACTCATCGTAGAAGCTCAACCATAATACAAAATACATATGAGAAATTGAAATTCATCTGGAATGACATATGATGACGACAAATTTTTGGATATGGAAATAACCGTGAAATAGGATCGATATAGGTTGCAATTTATACTTAAGAATTAAGCTAGGAATAAAGAAAAATTAGCTTCAAAAGACCTTGATAATACAATAAGAAGGGGGCTCGATCTCCTCTAGGTTCACATTCTCCTTGGCCTAGTCGACCGGGAGATCGACCCTTTGGACGTAAAATCCAAGTGAGGTTGGCCCCCTTCTGTTTGCACTTTTTGGCAAAATTTGGATGATCGAAGCTCATTACTTTTAAATGAAAATTTTCCAAACTTCATGTCTAACATTAGACACCACAATGAAATAAAAATCACATAAACATATATGAATTGAGAAAGATGTCCTTGTAAGGCCAACAAGTACAGAATTGGGAATTCCTATAGAAGCCAATTCTTCCCAATTCTAAGTTTAATTGTAACCAAACTCAGTTCAAATCAAACATCAAGATTTTAGAATAACAAACAAGTTTTAACCAGAATGAGTGAGCATACGTGCCTTGTTTGCGAGTTAAAAGATTTTGTGGCAAGATTGATGAAGTCTAGAGCTATATAGCTTTAAGAAGCCTTATTTTTGCCTGAGAATTCACTGGTTGAAACATCAAGATAGGAATTTCAATAAATAGTAGAGAGATTTCATAATAGAGATTTTTGATGAATTAAATCTAGATTTAAGATGAATACATGTAGTAGATTATGGCTAATCCCTTAGATTTACTGTCTTTATGGAGATTTGGAACTTGGACTCTGATTAGAAGTGGGTTTTAGCAAACTTTCTTTCACCGGTCATGAAAACAAAAGGAGAAGCCTGAGGAAGAAAAAACAACGTGCTAGATAATTTGGTTTTCTATATTTCTCTTTTTGTAACCCATGATTAATGAGCTAATTAGCCTTATTAAGCCTCCTAATGCATAATTAGGCTTTTGGTAAGAAAATATGCATAATCACATTGTTTAATCCATGTTTTACCTCATATTAACAGAGAGACACCCTATTTCCACCATTTATCATAACTTAACGTCACATAACACGTAATACAAACAACTTATTTAAAATACTTTTAAACTTTTTTACCTATATTTTATAGATTTTACGCTGAACTTTACAAATGTTTTCAAATTTTATTTCTTTTGCGCAATTCTTATAATTTTAAGAGTTGTAATCATTAAATTTATTTTATTCGACACACAAAATTTTCAAACTTATAACTTTTTTTAACGCATATATTTATACTTACACAAAAATCAACATTTTATACTTCATTTTAACTCAATATTTTCAGAAAAATGCGTTTGTTTCGAATTTTAATATTTTCTTATATTTTGCAACGTATTACAACCAATTGACTCAAATATCTTGAAACATTTATTTTCCCTTAAAATTCGTATATAAAGATATTTCTAACTTTTATATTCCATTTTAAACTTTTATTTCTTAATTATAAAGTCCAGTTTATTCCAAATGTACCTCATTGGAACAAATTCAACTACTCTCACATAATTGTCCTCTCCTGTAACAGCCCGCATTTTACGTATCGGAAGATCATAAATATTTGTATTTTATTCTCTAAGGGTTGGATCATTCTCATCTTTTAATATGTTGCTTATGGGGATGTGAGACATATCCATAATTTTTACCGATTTTGTTTGTGACCATTTTGCCCCTGTCAGTCTTGTAAAGGGCATAACTTTTGACTTAGGTCGAATTAGAGGATGAGACCTGTGCCATTGGAAAGGAATTGATGATTGCCTTTCCGTAGAGTGGTTACGTTAAAGACTTGGCTCAGGGGTTTGGGAGAAATCGTTGTTTTAAGGTTTTCAGTTGGTTGTCCAGGTTTTTGGAGTCTAATGGGCTAATTTGGGGAAGGCTCATTGGTGGGCTGATGGAAGGGTATAAATATGGGGTGAGGGATATGGGAAATAGTTTAGTTTCTCATTCTCCCATTTGGTGCCTTGTGCTCCTTCTTCCTCTAACACCTTTCCACCATTAAAAATCCTAATCCAAGGAGGGAAATCATAGATCTACATCATTGGAGGCTAGATTTACATCAATCAAAGAAAGGATTCATCGAATTAGGGAGATTGGTGCGAGGTGTTTGCTGTCCAAATTCTTATTTCATCAATTTTAGCTTATTTTGGAGAATCGGTGAGTGGTTTACATCTCTCACATGGATTCAATGAAGTGTATGAGTGCTCGATCATGTTTTTCATCAAGTTTAAGTGTTTAATCATAGATCTATGTCATATTTAATCCATTCTCATATGAATTACCCTATAATCTCATTTAGTATGTTTAAATCATTGATTCCATGTTATTCCATATGATTTTGCAAGTTAGATCTTTAGTTTTGTTCTTATGTTCATTCTTGATAGTTTTTGGAGTGATTTGCATGATTTGGTGAAAACGTTTGTTTTCATGATTGTTTGTGGATTTAAACCGTGTTTTTGATCATACTTGATGAATTGGACAAGTTGGTTTCATCGAATCTATCTTTTGATGAAGTTTTGGTCAAAATAGTGATTTTAGATCGGCTGCTACAGTAACCAGTCGATCGCTACAGTGATTCGGAGTTGCTATAGTGTCGGTCGTTCACGTGCTACAGTGATTGGTCGCTCTGTTGCTCCAGTGATTCAGAGTTGTTATAGTGTCGATCATTCGCGTGCTACAGTGATCGGTCGCTCTGTTGCTACAGTGTTTTGGAGTTGCTACAATGTTCGTCGTTCGCGTTCTACAATGATCGGTCGTTCTGTTGCTACAGTGTTTTGGAGTTGCTACAGTGGTCGGTCACGCTTGAGCTACAGCGATTGGGTGCTACAGTGTTTGGGTGCTACAGTGATCGATCGTTCATGCTACAGTGTTTTGGGTGCTACAGTGATTGCTGGAAGTGATGTGAAGTGCTCGTCGTTCGTCGTATGCAATTAATGTGGAAACGACTCAAGGATGTGTTGAGTTCGTGCGAAGTGATTGCTCTAAAGTGCTCTGAGCAAATAAATAGTCGTAATTGATAACGACTAGAGAGGAGAAGGCCGAGGAAGTTCCGTTGTCGTAGGTTCTAGCGGACTCAAAGCAAGGGTACAATTGAAGACCAATTGTAGGTCGAGTGCCTTGGGCGTCGTGTATGGCCTAGGCATGTGTTGAGGATAGCGTGTACCACGTGTTGTGTAAAGTGTGTGGGTTTTGCTAGAACCGGGGCGTCGTGTGTGGTCCTTGACAATTGACGGCAAGTTGTTAGCCAGTCATACGATAACGAGGGGTCCAAAGCAAGGTTGGCGGTGGTAGCCAGAGTCAGTCATGGATATATGAGTGCATGTTGTGATCATGATTGAGTTGCTTTGCCATGAATGAATGGATGCTTAATTGCCTTGGCTGAGTTGTTATTCCTGTGGATGTATAGATCGTAAAGGCTATCACTGTTATGTTGTGGGGAAGGAAATCGAGAGTTCTTCTCTGGAGCTAGGTAGATTAGTTTTTTATTAACCCATTCTCATATACTTTATTGATGAAGTTTGTTAGCTATTTTACCGCTCACTAAGACTGTTGTCTGACTCAAGGTTTTATGTTTCCTCTTATTACCTTGGGCTGTTCATTCGGTTGTGGACGGGTAGACTGAGTAGCAGGTGGCAGGTTGTGCTTTAGTGAGGACGATGATACTGATCGGTGGCGAGCAGGAGGCTCACGTACTAGTTTTACTACTATCTAGTATCTTTGTTTTTCCGCTGTTTGCTATTTCTCTGAGTGTTTGTAGTGAGGCAAGTTGTACAAACACTAATGTTGTTATCCACGTATGGGAATTACTTTCTAGTTGTCATGAAACTTTAGTGTTTTCTGCTTCACTATCACTACCTATTGTATATGTTTTATTATATTTTCTCCTTGTGTTGTGAGTTTACGACAGGTTCTGCGATTGTATCATACCTTGATGATCGTCCATAACTGCATGGCATACCTTTCAGCGCATTATTCCTCTTGTTTAGTTCAGAGGTTGTGGGCGGTCATCACATTTCCAAACCAATATACTGGAATCTTCATTTAATTTTCTTAAATTAGCTCAAAGCCATTATTTAAATTCATTATCTTCCCACGTTACCACAACCTTGACTTTATTTCACCCAAGTTTCTTATTTAACCATTTGAAATGACTAAATACCCTTTTTCTTTAAAAAAATTCCTAATACAATTATGAAGCTCACATTCAGATCTTAAATTAAACAATTAAGTTCAGTTAATGTCTTGAATGACATTATACCTCGATTAACAAGTTACAATTTACATTATAATTTATTAACCGCTATAGTAGGTAAGCTTAAAAAACTAGAGTTATTACAGACTCCCCCTTTACAAAATTTGTGTCCCCGCAATTTCCTTATGGACCAGTCATATACAACCTTATTTATTCCATCAACACAAAAGATAAACAACAAAAGAGATAAGCTTGAGTATAGAATTCCTCACCCTAAGACTAGAGGATAGAAAACCAGGATACACTCGCTCGATAAACTCTCGTGTTTCCCAAGTACAGTCGTCGAGATTTTGCGACCATTGAATCTTTACGAGTGACATGTTCTTGCTTCGAAGGAGTTCATGCTCTGAAGTAAGAAAACAAATATGACATTGCATACAGGAAAGATCGGGTGAGATCTCAAGCTGCTCAAGAACACGTGAACCAAGCTCAGAACCTGAATTTGGAATAAGACTTGAAAAGAACCTTAAAACATTGGAAAGACAATTATTAATATAAATATTCTTGACAAGAGGAGGTGATCGTTTCAACTATTATCGAAGTTCAAGCCACGCGGATGAAGGAAATTCTTAAGAAAATGATGTACTCACTCAGTCTGTCCATTTGACTGTGGTGGAGGAAAAACAAGCAATACAAGATCATACTTTGTTCCTAAAGCCATCTGAAGACTCTGCTCGACATTATTAGAAAAAGTTGAACTATGGTCACCGTAATCGGACTAGACATATCATGAAGTTTTACAGTTAACTTTGATATACGACATAGGTGGATGAGAGGACATCATATTAAGTTTAATAGGGATGAGTGACCGAATTAGAATCAAGCGATCCAATCCAACCGAACCTTAAGGGATTACATACACCTTAAGTCAAATTCATGTTTTACAGTCAATTTAAAACTTTTCATTTCCAAAATTGTTTGTCTTGCTTAGTCCAGCTTATGCATCGCCTTTAAAATATTTCTATCTTTATATCGACCTTTAATTGTTACCTCAAAATTTTAAAACTCGTTTTCTACCCAAACACCAATACAACATTTATTTCTAATCACGAAGCATTTATTTAGTATAACTAGCGATATACTTTAAATTTTAACAAAATAGGTTCTTTATCGTAGAATTTCCAAAATTTCATGACCATTTATTCAATAATTATGAGTCGAATTTAAGTTCCTTATCTCCCTAATTAAATTCTATTTGGTTGTAATTTAACCCAACTATTCATCGAGCCCTCAAAATCTTTAGTTCGTTAATTTCTACGAACATACGAATTCCTCTTGTCAATTTATACATGGTTCTTCTATTACCAATTATCACCCTCCATGCAATTTTTCTTGACCCATAAAATAAAATTCCCTTTCAGCAAATCACCCTCAAGTATTTTAATAACGTTGTATCGTTGATTGCAACAAATTGTAAACTAATATATGGCTGCAATTTTGATTATAACCAAAATAGCCTCATCATTTTCTTCCCAATTATTATTATAGTCAGTGACTGCATAAGTCATTAAGTTTGTGACGTACTCTTTAAAATATTTTATAAAGTTAAGTTGTTTAAGTTTTCTAAGCATCTCTTCTTACCCACGGTAATATATATTTTCTAAACATAAGTTCATTCACATAATTTTATTAACTCATGTCAAATTAATATAAAGCCATGAATTAATAATGCTTCATTATGTAGCTTGGCTGCCAAGTCGATTTAAAATCGATAATGCCTCGCCATGTTTAGCCGTTTTTTCTAACTCGATCAATGACTTAACATTATCTTAAAACTTGAAGTTTTCTTTAGTAAATTTCTGTTGTCGCCAGTTGCTCCCAAATTTTGTATTCGAATGCCTCGTGCAAGTATTCAAGTGATCCCTATCAGTGCATTGATCAGACGTACGGACCAGTATTCTTAAAGTACTCAAGGAAATTTCAACACAATAAGTTATCACTAATTTGCCTCTTTGGTTGTATTTATTTATTATCCGAAATACACTTAATTTTAATTTTAAGTAAACACATCCAATTATTACTTCTCCCTATGTACATCATAAGATTAGGTGCTCAACCGAACATTTTTCTAGTTCTTGCTACGCGTTTTGATTAAATCATTCACATTTATCCTTATTAACAAATTTCAACTTATTTTCCTAGTTAATAATTCATCACCAATTAACTCTGACTTATGAGACTGAACACCGAGAGAGAGAGAGATCTGATGTAACAACCCGGGATTTTGGAGATTACCAAAATATTAAATTATAATGTATTATGATTTAATATGGGATTAAGAATTAATGAATGGAATAAATTGATGATAATACGGTTTATTTAAAAATAAACAATGTAGTTGGTTAAGAATTTGGGTTTTGCTGTAAAAAAAATTGGAAATGAAGTGTAAGACAAGGTGTTTATGGATTATAGAGTGAAAATCAGCGTTGGAAATAAACTGTTGGATTAAAATTTATGATACAGGATCTTATCCCAATATTAGCCATTTTTGTCCCAAAATAAAAGGATAAACATGAAGAAAATAAATTTATATAGATAAAATATTGTTAATGTTGTTTTGGTATTTTAAAAGTATTAAAACGCTTTTGTATAATTGTTAGAAGTGAGAAATAATAGTTAATTCGGTGAAATACGTCAAATTTGAAATATATGTCCTTAAATAACAATATTGACAAATATTGTGTACTACGGGGGAAAACAAGAAGAAAATAATTTTTACGGTATAATTAAGTTTGAAATAATGTTTTAAAGTTATAAAAAATTTATAAACATTTTAATACACTTTAACTGAAAAAGAATCAATTTTTTTATTGGTGGAAAATGATGAAAATAGTGATTTTCCACCATAAAATATGAATACTGGTAAATAATTCATGTTAAATTGTGTAAATAATATTTTTACTTGGAAAATTTAAAATTTTGCATTTTTAATAGATTTCATTCATTAAAACATGAATAATGCAATTCATTTCAAGTAAATTGGACTTTTTATATGAAAATTATATATAATTTCGTGTAAAACACCATATATACTTAGCTAAAATAATTATAAGTACACTAATGAGATTTAGGGATAATAAGTCCATACTCTTTAACCCATTAACCACCTCTGAAAGATCCAGAATGCCTTGTACAACAATTTACATTGGTCTTCTTTCCCAAATGCAAAAAACAGAAGTTTCTCAAAAATAAAGAAACCCTACAATGATCACTTCTCTTTAAATAAACTTCATAACAATTCCTCCATAAATTAAATTAATTCCTATCTAAAACAAGAGCAACATGTAATCTCCTTCCTATTAAATCCTTAGAATCCATCAAAAATCTGAATTTTGTTTTCTATAATTCCTAATTTTGCTATTTTATTGTTTGCATGCCGCTTTTATCACTTCTTACAGGTTTCTAGAGGCATTTGCCTTATCAAAACTCATCTTTTGCTGCTCAAATTTGGCTATATCATTAGCTAGAGAGGAAATCTTTTAGCTTATAGCAAATTATAGTTAAAATTTTCAAGTTTTGATGATAATCCATATGTTTTGCTGCTAAAAAATGTGGTATTTATGTTCATTTTATTGCTGAAAATATGTCATCTTTGAACAATCGTATCTCCTTCGTTTTGCAGCGAAATACTACCAAATATTAATATGTTTTTTTATTATATGAATCTTTGATGCTGTAAAATTTCATTCGAATATGTGTTGTTAAGATTCTAGAAATGAATCATCGAAGTTGGACTAAATATGATTTTCAACTGAGTTCATTTTATGGTTGAAAAGTGCCATCTAAAAATAGCATCTCCTTCGTTTTGTAGCAAAATACTTCCAAATTTTAATATGTTTCAGCTATTATGTGAATCTGTGATGTTGCAAAAATTTATTTGAATCTGAGTTGTTTAGATGTTGGAAATCAATCGTCGAAGTTGGACAAAATATGATTTTCAGCTGTGTTCATTTTATGGTTGAAAAGTGGCATTCTTGAAAAATAGTATCTCCTTTGTTTTGCAGCAAAATAATTCCAAATTTTAGTATGTTGTTGTACTTATATTATTGTTTATTACTGTGAAATTTCATTAATTTTTGGGTGGTTTTGTTATGCTAAATATATCTTTAAAGTTAGCCAAAAACTAGATCTTTAGAATAGTTCATTTTGTTTCCGAAAAGAGCCATTTTCGAAAATGTGTCTCTTCCTTGTTTTACAGCGAAATATTGTAAAATTTTATTATGTTGTTGTTCATGTGTTAAATTCTATTGCTGCAAAATTTCATAAATTTCGAAGTAGTTTTAATATGCTAAATATATCTTCAAAGTTGGCTAAAAACAAGATTTTTGTTATGCCCTTTCAATTTGCGGCATTCTTCATTAGTCTCACTGCTAAATTTGAGTTAATTGATATTTGAATTGAAAAGTTTCATGATGAAGTTTGTAGCCATGATATCCAATAATGGATTATCTTAGTTTTGATGATATTTTGAATTTAAATTTTATTTAAGCTATAATTAAATTTAATTATCGGTAAGTATCAATATTCGGAGAATTTAATGGTTTTAATAGTTTTGATTTCAAATAAATTTTGGAAAATTTTCTTAAAAATCATGGGTTGGAAAATATATGTTTTAAAGACATTTCAAAGGATTTTTAATAAATTACTTATTATTTTTAAAGTATTCTAAAAATTGATAATCTATTTAAATAATGGCTTTCCCTTAAAAAGCTTTTATAAAATTTCTCAAATTGTTTAAAAATCATATTTTCTCAATAAAATTACTTTAAATATATTTTAGCTTATTTTTATGTATTTCGACGTATAAAAATGGGAACTAAAAGATTTAGCAAAAATACGTGATATGGGACATGCGTTTTTGCTTTATCGCTTAATATCGGACTTGTACGATCGAAACCAATTTGAAGAGATATTATGAGATATTTTAGAAGTTTCCAAATTTGGGCGAAGATATTGGGTTGAGAACTATTTTTTTTATTACACTCGAAGACAAACCAATCTAGATGTATTTTATGACTGCCGATGAAATGAGGCAATTTTGATGCTGAAACTCTAATTTGAACTTATGGTTAGGAATAACCTTCACGATGTTTCTAATACTTTCCAAGGAGATTGGGCAAGTCATTTATGATGAAGTAATAGTGATTTGACATTTATGATGAATTTTACTTGTCAATGAGATGAGACAAGTCACAATGTCATTTACGGTTGTCGAGAGAGGGAGATGAGACGAGTTGGACATCTTTACACTTGCCAATGATATGAGGCAGTGTATATTTGATGATGTTTTATGATGGTTTTTCTAATGTGGCATCGACTAACGGCTAGTAAACTGTTAGGTGCAAATGTATGGTATGGGACATACGTTGACACCTTATGGGTTTCTAACCGAGAGGTTGAGACACATTCAAGATGTCACTAGTACTATAGACCGTGTCCTTGATTGGAGTCATCACGATGTTCACGATGGTGTTATGCGACTCCAAACATCACGATGTGATTATTCAGGTTTTTGTGACTGGGTGTCATCGAGATGTTTCCAACTATAGTCAATCACAATGATCATGATGTTAGTTCCGAAGGATGAACTAGATATGGACCGTTCCAATAAAATTTCATTCTTGAAAAAAAAATCCATTTTTGGATTTATTTCATCTATTCCATAACCGGAATAAAGAGGGATACACGTTACACCATGATTTTGAATCAGAAGAGAGATTTCAAGAAATGGCAGATCTATTCACTCTATCAATAACCGTGAAAACGGGGTTGTGGGAAAGCAATACAAGCGTCGCGCTGCTAGGCGAAGCAGTGGGGTTCTGCAGCCTAGATGGCGAGAGTCCAATAACCGCAAGTATTACTAGCTTACGCTCTGACCCGAGTAGCATGGGATACGTGGAATCCCGTGTAAATCAGCAAGGACCACCTTGTAAGGCTAAATACTCCTGGGTGACCGATAGAAAAGTAGTACATTGAGGGAAAGGTGAAAAGGACCCCCATCGGGGAGTGAAACAAAACATGAAACCGTGAGCTCCTAAGCAGTGGGAGGAGAATGCCATCTCTGACCATATGGCCCGCGATAGCAACAGAATCAGGGAAAGTATACAGAAAAGATAGTTCTTTACTATTATATTTAGTATTAGTTAGTGCTATCGGCTCGGTGGGTCCCTTCCTCCGTGATGAACTGCTGGCACTAGTCCTACATTTTGTGTCTGTGGACCGAGGAGAAAGGTGGATCTGCGGGAAGAGGGTTGTACCATGAGCGAAGCAAGGGGTCAACTGCTTCAAATATACAATATGGATTCTGGTAATGCAACAGAGTTGGAACCTCATGTCGATCCGAATGGATCAGTCTTTCCACGGAGCTAAATCTTTGCCTTCTAGGCAATAGTTCGGATCCTAGATGTAAAAATAAAAGAAGGGGAACTCCCTCTTCATTGAAAGAAATGAGAATGTTGCTGACACAGTAAAAAAAAGAACTGAATTAACCAAATTTTCCTGATGTAGAGGCAATCAAGAAAGCTGCATAAGTGAATATATAACCTACAGAAAAATATGCTAATCCAACCAATCTTGCTTGCACGATGGAAAGAGCAACTGGCTTATCTCTCCATCGAATCAAATTGGCCAAAGGTGTGCGTTCATGAGCCATGCTAAAGTTCCAATTAATGACGTTATATGACCCAAAGTCATCACGATGTATGGTACCAAAATTCAGTACTAGTCAAGAAGTTAGGCACACACAGTTTTCTATGATGTTTTGAATTCACCTTTTTGATGATGATGTTCGAATAAGACCTCGAGTATGAAAAGGGCCAAGCTTTTATCATGTTTTGTGGTGATTTCGAATATGACATTTTGAACCCTTTTTGGGTGCTATCAAGATAGATTTGTGACCTTTTTATGATTATAACGATGAAATGAGGAATATATTATGTTAATTCTTTTATGATGAGTTTTAGTAATGGATTTGAGATTCATTTATATTTATATCGATGGAATTAGGTATAACAATTAAGAAGTTTCTATTATATGAGTTTTACGATATATTGATTTGTGTTGGGATTTTGTATATGTCGAAGAGAAAATGCATATTAATAGGTGTTTATCCTTTATTTAAACATTATGTATGCCTATGGTTCATATTCTTAATTATTCGTAGTCAAATAAAGTATGAATGTTGTACCATATCTTACGTGCCTATTGAATCCCTTACAAACTCATGATAAACCTTATGAGGCATCTTATTAATAGAAAATTTAATGAACTATTTTGTTCCTTTGGCAACAACGGAATGGTTCCCATATCGCTTACATTCATTTAACTTTATTACTGATAAGTTAGCTTGCCTGACCCGTATGCTTTTCACTCGGGTCAGACCGAGTTGCAGGTTAGGTATGGATTGCAGCTTCCCTTAGATCTTTTTACTAGCTTTTGTTGTGCTTTATCATTTTGGCTTAGATATCGTACCTTATGAGAAGTCAACTCTTATGTTATCAAGATGTATATTTTTTTAGGATGAGTGTATATGTGGTTCTGTAGTCCTTTCTACTTATGTATGATGTATTATTATAGAGATGTATGGTGATGTATGTACTTATATATATTCGCATCCGGGTTTGTTGTTCTGTGACTGATGTTTTCTATCTGCATGTATATTACATTATTTTTGAAACGGTCTGAAACCACCATATAGTGAATTAGATAGGGACTAAGCGTGTCTACTACTTATGAGGTAATAAGAAAAAAAAATCGAGACATAATTGACATGCTTAGCTCTTAACTAACGTATTACTAAGATGGTCGCCCTTAACCAGCCCTATTCTCTGCATTACTAGACATGATTACGTAGTGATTCTATTTACTAATGAAGATCTCAGGGTAGGCATCACAGCTTGATTTCAGAGCGTGGTTTCGGAATATAATGCAGTATATATAGTACAATATATGAGATACCATACATCAAATATAATACATTTGTACACATCATCCTTAACCACGACCTTTATTTTGTCCTTGCCTTGTGCCCCTTTTCAATTCCTTCATGATAGATAGAAGGAATATGTCTTGGAACAGAAAATTCGTTTGACATTTCGTAGTATTCCTCTAAACTATACCTTTATTGTTGTTCTATATGTGACTCTATCTTTGGTCTAGGAAGAAGGGGCTGTTATGTAGATTACACACCCCTTATACATGTTTCCAAATCTCACTAGCGTACAACACGGTCCCGGAGAAGCTATAAGATAAGATACTTCTATACTTGGCATGAAGGAACGAAGCCGAAAGAGAGTCATTGGATCAGAACAGAACCCAGAGCTTACAAGTGTAAGCTTTGCACACATCCTAAGGCCTAGGCCCCACCTCTTGCCTGGGGCAATTGATGGTATCCTAGGATACATAATGGTGCCTCCTAGAATCATCTCTGTTACTCCAAAAAAAAGCGAGACCAATGAACAGTAAAAACAGGAGGAGGAAGAAGTAGGGGTCATAGCTGCAAAGATATGCAACCCAAAAGAGTCAGGCACTGACTTGAGGAGATCCAACATTCCTCCCTGGAAGATGAGGGTCGAGTTCCATCTCAAAATTTTCTGCCTAGCTTTGTTAGTTAAGGGATCGAAAATCACATTGAGCATTCTAAATCGATACAAAGTGACACCGAGGTAAGAAAGAGGGAGAAAGGCTTCCTGAAATCCCGAATAGGACGTAATCCATGAAACTTTCTGGAGGTCCATGGTTTTGGAAGGAATAAAGAAGCTCTTTGATGAGTTGATCAATTACCCTAAACACTCTTCGTAGATATGGAGAAAAGATAATAGCAGAAAAGGCGTGCCGATTACCATTGGAGAAGATAATGCTGCTATCTGCAAACGACAAGGAAGCAATCTCAGGGAATCCACTCGTATACCAAACCAATGGCCTTGTCTAGAAATAGTGAGGGTGTGAACCCCTCAGACAAGCGCCTCATTGGCAATAACAAAGAGCGTCGGAGAAAGGGGATCTCCTTGCTACAATCCCCTTCAAAAAAACCTTTAGCCGCTCCGTCGATGAGAACGGAGAACCAACCAATTCGAGATTAGCCTTCAGATAAGATCAATGATTGGCTATGGGAATCCAATGAAATGGAGAAACCAAATGATAAAGAACCAAGGCATGTGGTCATAATCATTTTCCATATATAGCTTGATGACCAATTGGTCCAAGAATCTTGCGATCAATTTGAGAAATCATCTCTTAGGAAAGAAGAACATTGTTGATGATCAAACGACTTTTGACAAAGCCGTCCCGAGAAGAGGAGATATTTCAATCCAGAACAGGCATGAGTCGGGTTAATAAGATCTATGAGATTAATTTGTTTGAGAAGTTAAAAAGACTGATCGGTCTAAAGTCGGAACAGGACTTAGGTTTCTCAGACTTAGGAATGAGCACTGGATATGTAAATGTCCAACTCTTAGGGAATTCCCCACCAGAGAAAAAGTATTGAATATCAAGAGAGAAGCCATGATGAATGATCTCCTAGGAACAATGGTAAAAATCCTTGTTGAAATCATCTGGGTCACTCACACTATCCATGCTAAGCAAGAAAAACACAGGACCGGATCTCCTTTGGAGACGGGGGGCTGCAAAGAGCAGGACCCTTAGAGTCTAGAACAAGATGAGGAGTATGGGAAATTAGGAAAGAATTAGATAAATCAGCAGAAGGACACTGGATGAAAGACCGAAAACGCGAAATGATGGTCTCTTCAACCTTGTCAGAGAAGAAGCTAATGAGAGGTCAGGGCATTGGATTTGAAATTTTGTGTTAGAATCACCATTGATAACCCACTTGATTCTAGCCTTATAACGAAGAAAATCATTCTCTAGACTCAGCTCAGAATTGAAAGTGGACTGAGCTTAGACCCACTCCGCTTGTTAGAAGTCGATGTATCTGGATCAAAAGAAGCTTCAGCCAGGATAAAGAATTCTTTCATGGAACGAACTATATTGGAGATGTCATAAAAGACCTGTATGTTCCAAGTCTTAAGACAAGATTTGAGACGTTTGAGTTTTAGATAGAAAGAAGCAATAGGGTTACCTAAAGCAGAGGGATTCCAGGATGCCATCCCGAAGGCATCAAAGAATGATGAGAAGCCTGCATGAATATGAAACGGAAATACGTAGACCTAGAAGAAGAAAGCAGGATGCACTTTAGAATTATTGGTGCTTGAACCGAGTTAGTGCGATGAAGATGCTTAATAGAGTATGAGTATAGAAGACCAAACCACCCCTCCGACCTGAACAACCTGCCTAAACGAGATAGAATTCTGCTAGGGCATTCTTATTTGTCACACCTTATAAAGGCTAAAACCATAAAAGAAACCTCAGACAACCCCATTTGACGATCGACATGGTCGCATATGGCGTAAATTGTAGAAGAGAAAAGAGGTAGAGACGGAAGGAAGGGAATACTCAACCAACAAAAGCTAAGCCGAGTCGAAGATTAGATACATATATACGTCTTTAGCCCAGAGAATCCAAATCTAGTTTGTAACATTGAAAAAGCCACCCGCAAAATGTAGGAAGGACGCTTTCGGATAACACTTCAGTCCTCATGAAGGGTTCCTGAAGCGCTACTAAATAAACATATTGTTTCTTGAAAATGCGATTAAGATGGGATAAAGAAGTTTCATTTCCAACTCACCTAACTTTCCAAAACAAATAGCTCGCCATGAATCTAGGAGGGAATTAAAAAAAAGGAGAGGCATGATAGACTGAGAGGTGGGCATGTCAGATCAGATAGAGGGTACGATGAGTGGTCCTAACTATCTACTCTTCCGCTGCCAAAGAACTAATGTGAATGGTGCCGGGGGCATGAGACTATTGGGAAACTTTCCTTTGAGTGGAACGGAAGAAAAGGAGGAACCAACCGAAGACACTGACTCCGATGGAGAACGGGAAGAAACCGAGGTAGCTACTATATCTCTAACCGAAGGGGAAACATCCCGCTGAGACGTAAAGTGATTATTTAAAAGATAAGAAGAAATGTTACTAAAGAGCTTCTCTAATCGATCGTTAATAGCCCTAATCTCATCCGCACTATGAAATGGTAACGAGTGGCTGAAAGGAGCAGGAGAGCGATAATATGTCGAAACATCAGGAAACGCTACAAGAAAAACTACTTTCAGTTGCATATATTAGTAACGTTTGTAAACTAAGTGCAACCGAAGATATTTGGATCATTTTAGTTTTTCTATTTTATTTCATTTAAAACAAGTAATGACCCTCTCGCGATAAAATGCAAATATCTTTTGTTCCATATTTTGTTTCCCTCCATATCACGTTTTTCCTTTTTCTTCTCCTCCTGCATGTTCTAGCTCCATTTCCATTTCCCTCGCTAATACGTTTTCAATTACATTTCCTTCAAAAAAATGAAACTACATTTTTGCTTCACTCTATATCACATTTCTCCGCTTATTTCTGCTTCAACAAAATATTGGTCTTTAGCTTTAGGCTTTGCTAGTCCGGAGTAGAATTGGGCCTTCTTTCTTTAGAATCCGTCGACTAAATCTCACCCTCTCGATTAAACTATGCCCTGAAACTATTATTCCTAACCGCATCTATACCATATCTTGTTATTTTACCCCCAATTAGGAAACCCTAACACCTTCGTTATTTCCATTACTTCCGCCATCGCCATAGTAGCCACCTTCCACAACCGCCTCCCTCTTTTTTCGTTGATTAGAGGCTTTGCAAGCATGGTTAATTTCACTTTTATTTATTTTCAATTGTTAGCTATTTCTGATATATTCATTTGATAAAATCAAGAAACCATGGCTACTACAAGCTTATGCTTTATCTTGAGTAAATAGCAAAAGGTCTACTACAGCGAAAACTGCAGGAAGCATGAACAATACTAATTGTTTAATAAAATATGAAATCAAATTGCATAAGTACGGTGCTTATTTTGTTATTTTTGTATATACATCATACCCATAAGAAATTAATTGACTAAAATTCTTTAATTCGTTGCTCTTTCTTTAATTATTGGAAGGATAATGTATTTTTGATTTGTAGCATTAGTGATATTATATAACATATATTTTGTGAAGATAATGGTACGATGGGATTTGTGATGTGGTTTCTGCTTGTAGTATGCATAAGTATGAAACATGTTCATCTTATGATATCTTGTGCATATATTTTGTTACATTTTTAATTTAATATGCTACCATCTTGGCTTTAGTTGTTATTGTTGTTATTGTTGTATAGATGTCTGATTTACTTATGAAACTTAATCCAATCATTCTGGCTACAATAAAAAGAAAGGAGGTTGTATATCTTAAGCACTTCTGCATGTAACAAATGTGTTTTACTACACTATTTCTAACTTAACCTTGTTTTCATGAGACATACAACAAGAAACCTTGCAACATAGGGCAACAGAAGCACTCGTTGAATTGAATTTTAATTGCATTGGACAAAAACCATGTCCAAATGATAAACTAATCAAAAATTTATGTTACTTGACTTGGTCAGATTCAAGTATAACTCCTCGGGCAGTGATATTAACTTCAATGGATGTCATTAAAGATCAAAATTTGTTAAATATTGGGAGTACCACATGCGGTCGGAGAGCAAAGATCAAAATTCAACCTTATGATAAAGATAGGTCAGAGATGGATGGCTTTATAAGCAGGCATGGATCAAAATTGGCTTTGCAACATCCATATGCGAAGTTTGGGTCTTTATTGTTTGACAAGCTTCCAAAATTATTGGACTATTTGATTGGAAGGTTAAAACCTAAGCCAAAAAATTATATCGATGATCAAATACTAATATGTATAGCTGACAATTTTAAAGAGAGAGATCCACAGTCATTGATAAACAATATCTAGGCATGTATCATATATTATCGATAAATTATTCAAAACTTGAACGCTAGATAATGTGTATTCTCTCTTAGTTTATTAATGTCTCAACCTCAAATAAGAATATAACGTTAGGATAGGAATACCAAATAATCTTCTCGATTTTTGCATGTAGTCCTACATCATAATTTGCTTGGTGTCTTGTCAAAAGACAATTTAAGCGGTACTGATGATCATTTTTTTTTTCTATTTTTTACGTTGTGGGCTCAATCAGTCCTACGGTGGATAAATCTCTACAAGCATAACTTCTCTCTCTTCTTCGATGTATGCTTAGTTGTCTCCACCACTGTCTTGTGGTAGTTAGATTAGTTGCTTCTAGGTCTATAACCTCCGTGGAAAAATCAAATACAAACTTAGTAATGGGGACTAGTGTTATCAAAGCTTGAACTATAATTACAAATAGCGCATAGTGCAAAAATAGCACGCTATTTTATCATAGCGCATACCTCTAAATAGCATGTTATTTTCTTTGTCTCTTTTTAAAATAGTTGGATAGGGAATAAAGTCTAAAATAGCACGATATTGTATTTATACAGGCTTCGAGGAAAATGCTGTAGAGTATGAATCGAAAGAAGAAGAAACTAATGATTTTTAGAATAATGATTGATGGTTTTGATTTAGATGAAACTAATGATTAGGTTTTAAAATTTTGAAGCATAATATAATTCTATATTTTGTTATTGTACACTTGAATCACGTTTGACTTTTATTTATTTGAATCTTGTCACTATACTCTTCATATATTATTTTCGTTTGATCTTATTTTCACTTCACAACTTTTCTTATTTATATTTTTTTTCCTAGTACTTGTCATTAGATTTTTTTGTTACATTTTATGCAAAAGTGCATTTTCATGCATTTTGTCTTAGAGTTTTATATGATCATAACTAATAAATATGAATAATCTCATTATAACTCATAATTATGAAAATAAATTTCAAATTTGTAAGAAATAAATATATTATATTCATCAATTATTTTGAATGTACAACACGAACTTATCAATTCTGTATTATAATTGCATTTCACATCACAGAATATTTGGTATATACATAAAGTATGGTAGTGTTTATATTTAAGGTCTTGAACGGTTCGAATATGACGCAAAACTTGAAGAAGAAAAATTCAATTAGGCAACATATACTTGATTTTTTATATTACAAAAAGAACTCAATAGCGCGCGCCATAGCGCATAGAGCAAGCGTTGCGCTATTTGCTATTTACTACACTAATAGGGACTATAATCGAATAATTATAAAATTATTGGCAGACTCGACCTCAATTAAAGCAAGGCAAGGAGCTGGTATGCTTGTTACTTTGTTAGTTCAAAATTTGGGAGTGACGCTTCTACATTATGCTCCACTGCTTGTTATTCCTTTATTAAAGTGTATGGGCGACAATGTCACTACTATCAGACAAAGTGTAACACACAACTCGCTACCCTTATAACTCTTTGCCATTACCTAGAAGACTTCTTCCTGTAACCGGATTAAGGATTAAGGGAAAGTTTACCTAAAATAGTGATGATGCACAACTTTTAGACTAGTTGCTTGATAACTCAAATATTGGTGACTATGTGCTCCCTATTGATCTCAACGTGAAATTAAGAAGGTAAACATGCATTATCTTTATTTTATTCCGTCTTCTTTACCGAACTTAAAAGATATGCAGTCTTCTTTCGAACGCAATGGCCAATTGATTATGGATATATTTCTATTTCGATGCTTATGAGCTACCAATTGTCGTCATCTGTATTGCATAAATGAACATCAATTTTGCATGTATTATAAGAAATTTAGATTGCAATTTACTTGATGATTAGTTCAATAATTTTAAACAAGTTTAAGAGTTCAGATGTTGATTAATGTTGTCACAACTATTGAATCCTAACGAGTTGGTAAAATTCATCACCCTAACTACAACCCTCATTCTTATTGAATTCAAACATGGTTCAGGGCCATTTTGTTGTAGTTCACGGTAGTTTTATTCACTTCTGAAAGTTGTATTTTTTTCGAAGTATAGCTTCAATGTGACATTCCAATGCTAATAATCTTAATAATAGAACCAACAAGAAGGAATTGATTGGTTGTCATTCCTGAGACGTTTTAAATTGCATGGCATATTGTGTGATGAAATGGGACATGGTAAAATTCTTCGAGCACCGTCAATTGTAGCTATTATACGTGTGTTCTTATTAAGAAGGAACATCTCTTCAAGGACAAATTGAAAAGGCAACGTTCTTATCACTTCATATCATGTAATTGTAAAAGATATTGATTATCTCGACAATATTGCATTGAGTTACTGTATACTAGTAGTCGAAAGGCATATTATAAAAAAACCAAAGTATAAAATCACTTGTCTCATTAAACAGTTAAAAGCTTGATGTCGTTGTAGTGTCCTGAAATTCCGGTATAATTTGAACTGACCAAATAACACAAGTCCAACCCAAATTACACTGGAAATCAGAAAACTAATAGAAAGAAAACAGAGGGTGAGGATAGATAAGATAGAAACTTAGAATAGAAGAAGAAGAAGAACATACAACATGAGAGTAACACGAATCTCATAGCGGAACGAACAACATATAATAGATAACATATCTTTGAAATAAAACCAGTATATGTATACAGTAACATTATCATAGTACAACGCTTACAACTCAGTGGAAATAACTATAGCTATATAATCCTGAAGCCTCCTGCTCCAAGCTCTCCAAGTATATTTGTAAAATCCTAACTACTTGACTACCCGTACAAAATTGGACACCCAAGAGTTTAGGGAAAACAAAACAAAATAAACTCTGGGTCAGTCATGGGACTGGTGTGAGTAAAACAATTTAAAACAGTTTGAGCAATTAAACGATATCTCATAAGACCACTCCGTATAACAGAACAGGTTTTTCCCTTATGAGAATCTAAATCCATTTGATTTAACTTTCAAAAATCCTTTTGAAAGAAACGATAAACTTTATATCAAAACTCTTTTGATATTATAATAATGTCTATCAACCAGAATATATAATAATCATCTAGCAGAACGCTTTCATCTCACGTTCCACATATATAGTTCAAAACTGCGATCACTTATTGGGTAATGGATTTCCAACTTTGACAAGGTATGGAACCACCTTCCGATAGTTTACCTCTAGAGAGGAATACACTGGGTTCAATAAGAACATCTTGCAACCCGGCCACACATGACCGACCACTCATTTCGCTTGAGTGTATCGAATGTATATCACCAACGGTTGGGATCAGCAACCGTTTCCCGAATGGGACAACATCTACAATAGATTAAAGAAGTAAATAAAACTCTAGATCAGGTGACAATACACCCTAATTGGCAGCCAATCACTTAGCTATGCTGCCTGCCCGATTTTTGTCATTTCCCGGTTGTGAGGCTAAAGGCCACGCTTATCTCTGACAGATCACACATTTATTCACTTTGAATGTCACATCATCATACCCACCAAATCACAAATTGATTTTCCTAAAAATACAATGGGTATACAGTTAAGAGAAACGAATTCCTCCGCCACCAAACGTAAATACGTTTGAAGAGATCAACTTACGCGATCCATTAAATATACTCTGTTAGACATTCTTCCATACAGGTCGTCCTAGGACTGGACAAACTGAAGGCACTATTCTGTAGATAGGATATCCCTTGCATAACTCCATCTTCAATTATCTTCATCATATTTGATTGCAACGCTAATGCCTATCCGAAGTGGTTTTTAGGTAATGAATCTGATCCCGGTCTCTCCGTATTGACGACGGAAAAATGGTCAAAAACTTCGATAATCGGAGTTAACTATCAAAGAAAAACACGTGTGCAAACAACGATATTATTTCCAAATGGAAATTATATCGATCAATCATGATTTAACATTTATCTCTTTAGTTCATAAATCTATCCATTTTTCATTTCCTGTTTCCGTATATTCAACATTTCTTATTTTCTAAATTTAGAAAATATACGTTATTAATCATTGGAAAACATTTCCGTCTCTTTTTCACGTATCACTGTCATTCCAGTATTCTTTATCATCAAACATTTCATTTTCTATGATTAGAAAATATCTCTGATTATATTTGGAAAACGTTTTCAAAACTCATTCATTGGATTTTAAACAGACGTTTAATTAAAACATTGCTATGCCAACTCAACCCTTTACACTTATTAACTAAATTAAATTAACTCCTTTACTATCGAACCTTAACCATCCCTTAGTTAAAAACGAAGCCAATCAAGTTGGGGTATAACTACCTCTCAGACCTTAACTGAACAACATTTCTAACCTCGAAATAGACAAAGATCACCCTTTAAATCTTTAACAAACTTCCTTACGTAACTCTCGGATTCTATTTATGAATCCACTTCTTTATTGAAAAACATTGATTATAACTATATCACTATAATCCTTACTTCTGAAATATCTAACTCCAAAATATAATTCGATTAACTCAAATCAATTAACCCTAACTCCATTACCTTTAACTCGATTAACTTTAATCCATTAACTCTTATCACTTGACTCCTTTCGAATAAACTATATTCGATTAACTTCTTTCGAATAAACTATATTCGATAACTCCTTTAACTCTATTCGAATAAACTATATTCGATTAACTCCTTTAACTTTATTCGAATAAACTATATTCGATTAACTCCTTTAACTCTATTCGAATAAACTATATTCGATTAACTCCTTTTGAATAACTAATATTCGATAACTTCTTTAACTCTATACGAATAAACTATATTCAATTAACTCCTTTAACTCTATTCGAATGAACTATATTCGATTAACTCCTTTCGAATAACTAATATTCGATAACTCCTTTAACTCTATTCGAATAAACTATATTCGATTAACTCCTTTAACTCTATTCGAATGAACTATATTCGATTAACTCCTTTCGAATAACTAATATTCGATAACTCCTTTCGAATAACTAATATTCGATAACTCCTTTTGAATAACTAATATTCAATAAATTCTCTTCTTCGAATAACATTATTCGATAACTCTTTCTTCGAATAAACTATATTCGAATAACTCTAATCTGACTAACTTTAATTCAATTAACTCTATTTGAATAACTAATATTCGACTAACTCTTGTTCAATTAACTCTATTTAATTAACTCTATTCGATTAGCTCTAATCGATTAACTCTAACTCTAATAGATTAATTCTAACTCTAATCGATTCACTCTAATTCGATTAACTCCTCTAACTTGTTTTGATTAACACAATTTAATTAACACATTTTGATTAAACCCTTTGAATTAACTCCTTTTGATTAACTCCTTTGATTAATTCCTTTGAATTAACTCCTTTCGATTACAATTATTTCCTTTTCTATTTGTTTTACAAACATTTCCATTTCTATTTGGTTTACAAATATTTCCATTTCTATTCGGTTTACAAATAGTTCAATTTCTATTTGGTTTACAAATATTTCCATTTCTATTTGGCTTACAAATATCTCCATTTCTAATTGATTTACAAATATTTCCATTTCTATTTGATTTACAAATATTTCCATTTCTATTTGATTTACAAATATTTTCTTTCCAATTCTATTTGTAAATGGCTTACAAATATTTCCTTTTCTATTCTATTTGTAAATGGTTTACAAATATTTCCTTTTCGATTCTATTTGTATAACAAATAAATATCTCCCTTTTGATTCTATTTATTTAACAAATAAATATCTCCCTTTTTTACTTCTATTTATTTCTTAAATAAATATTCCATTTATAATTCAATTCATTTTCTAAATAAATATCCCTTTTATGATTCAATTTATTTTCTAAATATATATCCCTTTTATTTATTTATGAAATGACAAATATTCCTTTTATAAAATCCTTTGATTTTATACATTATTTCTTCCTTTTATAAAATCCTTTGATTTTATAAATAATTTCTTTCTTTTATAAAATCCTTTTATAAATAATTTCTTTTTAATATATACTTCGAAAATTTCCTTTATACATTCCAGTTTTTCTTATGGTATTTAAAATACCATATAACCATGATCCATATCATTCAAACACAGATAATCAATAACAGATTATATACTACACCATATATCACAATATATTAAAAACAGTAAAATAAATGTTGAGGAATCTTGTTGGATCCCTCCAACCTGTTTTCCTACGTCACAGATGTTAAACAATAAAATTAACATCGATTTCATTTCAATATGAGACATTCTGCTAAACAGAATCAATATTTGATTAATGATATATATATATATATATATATATATATATATATATATATATATATATATCGTTATCTATAATTTCAACCAATACATAAGCAATTCAACCAAACAGTTAACACACAACAATCAACAGATAATTATCATTTCTAAAATATGTTAAAAAATATAAATGTTTAGAGTTGGTGAGTTTTACTCACATTGGACGATCATCGTTAATAACGATAACCATTGCTTGATTCAGACAGACAATTTATTTAGCTATAAATTGTAACGGACTCCAATCCACTCCCATTCAGTTCCATTGTGGAGCTCTCGTCTATACGATCCCAACGGATCTTGTTTTACTGAGTTTGGATAAAGTATGTGAAAGTTACACATTTTTGAAGTTAACTCTAGTTTAAATTAAAAACAAAAATCAAATTTCGAATTGGGCTTTACCCAATACAACGGCCCATCCTCACTTAAAAGAAGACCCGTAACACTCCTTCCTCCTGCTCCTTATCACGCACGACTCCAGGATGTTTACGGCCATTGTGGTTTCCTTTTGATCCACTATTTCCTCCTCCTCTTTTCCATTTAAATCACACAAAAATCATTGTACAAATCCTCATCTCCTTCTCCTTCTCTCTATACCAATACCGTGAAACTCGCCCCTCTCAACGGAAACGCGATCCCGAGCTCACGCACAACAAAAGTGTGACACCAACTCCCACCGTTCCTCCCAAAAACTAGTACACAACCTCGATTTCATTCCCTGATTCCAAAAATAACACTCGCAACAAGTATCTATGATTCAATCATCACCAAAGTTGAACCCTAGCTAGCGCTGGGTTAATTTCGAACACTGAAAAACCTCGTCGATCCTACAAAGAAGGGTACTGCACTGAAGAACTCATGGTGAATCCGCAAATACTTGTTTGGGATTTTTACCATTTTTCTTTGATTTTATTTTGATTTTTAATCGTTGCGTTTTGTTGAAAAGGAAATATGGCAGCCGTTTGAAATGCTTCAGAAGATGGAACTAATTAGGTCTTAAAGGAAAGGAGATAAGGGTATTTTATAGGCAAGATATTTGTGTAGATATTTTTTGTTTTATATTCATTTTATATTCGTTTTTTCCTTCTAAAAATTCGTGAGATCGAATATTGTTTAATCTCACCATATTAGAGGTGCAAAAGTGCATTGCGGAAGATGAACCAAAGCCTAAAGACAAACGGAGTAGAGAAATTAGAGAAAAAACACAGATATTTTTCTCAAATTTGACTCATGGAAGCATTCCGATTTCCTATACTGAAACTACATTCTAAACTATTTGGAAACAGTACTATAATAAAGTGTATCAGCCACATTAGACATTAAAATCCCTCTGTACTGGACTTGCAAATAAATACACAATGTTAAATATCAGTTTAAAAAGTTCATAGTGTATAATTTTTGGAATACAAGATGGTAGATTTCAAATCTGTAACTACTCAAGTACAGGAACTTCAACTCATAATTCATGAACTTGACTTAGAAGGACATTAAGTTGGGGAGTCTTTCCTTATTAAAGCGATGACAGGAAAGTTACCACCATCCTGGATGGACTACCGTAACTATCTGAAGCATAAGAAAAAGGTGATCTTCTTAGAAGATTTCGTAGTCACATTAAAAATAGAGGCAGATGATCGTGGAATAACAAAACCTAACGGCTAAGAAGCATTTGTTATAGAAGGGTCAAAGAAGAAAGGACACCTCAACAAAAAAAGGAAAAACATGTCCAATAAGAGAAAGGCACTAGATAACATACTCAAAAATAAGCAAACCAAGGAGTTCAAACACGATGTTGGATCTGCGGAAAGATTGGGCATGTCGCTAAAGAATGCAGGAACAAGAAGATGAATGACATATCAATGGAAAATATATCGTAGAAAATTTGAGTTCGAACATTGATGAGTGAATTTCAGCAGTTGTTTCAAGATGCAACTTAGTATAAAATCCTGCATAGTGCTGGGTAGATATATGAGCTACTCATCGTGTCGGTTTTGACACATCTATGTTCTCCACTTATAAGAAATACACCGATCGCAAACGAGCAATTTTCATTCTCCATGATCGAAGGTAATAGCATCGTCATTCTCAAATTTACGTCGGAAAAAACCATAAAATTGAATAACGTTTTTGCATTTTGGATATCCATAAGAATCCTATCTCTGTACCAGTGCTCTCAAAGAAAGGATTCAGAATGGTCTTCAAGTCAATAAAGTAGTTCTTTCTAAGGATGGAATTCATATAGGAAGGGTTTATTTATGTGCTGGAATATTTAAGGCAAATGTAGTCGTAATCGACAATAAAGCTATGTATTTTGATTATGCTATTAATAAAAATGAAGTCTCTTATTTGGTTGAACATGAAATTTTACTATGGCATGATAGATTAGGACATACAAATTTCCGCAAACGAAAAAATTATCAAACATAGGATTAATTCCTAAATTCTAAGTAGATAAAAACTATAAATATGTGACTTGTGTAAAAGCAAAAGGGGTCAAAAAATCATTTCATACTGTCAAGAAGTACCAAACCACTAGGTTTGGTTCATACTAATTTATGTGATTTCAAATCATTACCTACAAGAGATGGATTTTTTTTTGTCACTTTCTTTGACGAATATACACGATATTGTTATGTACATCTTTTAATTGGTAAAGACGAATCAATTACATCATTTATAAATAAGACTGAAGTAGAATGTCAGTTAAATAAAAAGATAAAGATATTGAGATCAAACCGAATATGAATCACCATTTGAAATATTATATCTAGAAAATGGTATAATTCATCAAACAACAGACCCATATTCACAAAAATAATTGTAGAGTCAAGAGAAAGAATAGAACACTAAAAGATAGGATTAATACAATACTATTGACCTCTGGCCTACCAGCGAACTTGTGAGGGGAAGCCTTAAATATGTCTAATCATATATTGAACAAGGTTCCTCACAATAAAATATGAGCAATTACATATGAGCTATGAGAAGGACATATACCAAATTTCAAATACCTTAAAGTGTGGGGTGCTTGTTGTTGTATATATCAATATGATTTTTGTTTGTTGATAACAAACATACATATATTATAAATGTGTTTGTAATTGTGTTATTCTACTACATCACATACAGAAATAAATATTTATATATAAGTAGAATACTACTGCATAAGATTTTAAGTATTCAAACAATATTTTATTTAAATATAATATTTTATTTCAACATTTGAATAGTACAAACTTATACTCCATTATTGTATATTTCACTGATATAATACATTCAATTTCATTTGTATACATTGTTCCTCACTACAAATACTCTGTTACTCAGTTTTATATTACATTCACTCTCTCATATATAGACACATACACATTCATTCACTCACACTCACTGACACACTTATCTTCAGTTTGCTTCAGAGACAGTCCAGTCACCTACGTACCTGTCACAGAAACACACATAGTAAACTAGAACAAAATAGATTTAAATTTTAGCATATATAAATTTATTTTTAAATTTTATTTGCCTCATAATTTTGGTGTGTGTCTCATCATATTTCTTGACCTGGTCTGATATGTATATACATCCATCTGTATCTAGACTGCTTGTGATATTCATAGTGATTCACTGTAAATACCACAAGGTAGGCAATGTATATAGTGCGCACATATATAAATTACACATACACAATACATATATACACATACATGTGTATGTATACACACAAAGATATATATATATATATATATAATTGGGTTTGTGAGCTGTGAAACTCGTTAATGGCAAAAGATGCTTTCTTCTTCCTTTTTCTTCTTAGATTTTTTATTCCTACTATCGTTTATCTCCTCTCCCTTTTCTCTATCATTCTTCCTCCCCAGTGCATCTACTTTTGTCATGCGTGGGTTCCCATTGCTCACCATTTTCTTTGTTATATCTGAACCTGTTTCAACATCTCCTCCTTTTTATGTCCTTTACTCTTCCTTTTTTGGATCCTCCTATTTCCTATCATATATTTTGTTGTGCCTTACATCCATAATTTCCCTTCTTCAACCTCTACCAGATTTGGTTTTTTTTCTCTGGATTTCCTCCCCCTTTATTTCTTCATTCGCAGTAGGTTCCCTGTGGAGTTTCCCCCTTTACACGCCTACCTTTCACCATTGCAACCTCAACTTTGTCGGGCTAACCGACCTTAGATCTGGGTTGAGCTTTGTTCTCCGATCGACAGGTCTTATTTCTTGGTTTAGGGGCGTGATGTTCTGGAAGGTTTGTGGTGTTGTATTCTTGGGAACCTGTTGCTTAGTGGTTGTTTGAGTATGTGGTTGAGGTAGCTTTAACAATATGGATTAGGTCGTTTTGCTTGTGTTGGCGAGTGGTTGGTGTAAGTTGGGTGTGAGTGTGCCTTGCGGTTGTGCATCGTAGGAGGGTTTCCAAGGAGGAGTAGTCATTGCTTTCTGGTGGTGAGGTGGCTCTGTATGGCTATTTTCCTGTTTATGTTGTACTAGTGTTTTGGGGTAGTTTACTGGTGGTTGTAAGCTTGTATCATGGCTGTTGGTTGTGTTTGGAGTTTATGCTGGTGGTTTGGGTGCGCTGCTATGCTTGGTGAGTGAGGCGTTTTGTAACAACCCGAATTCCGACATACCGAATTTTTTTCAAAATTCTAATCCATCGAAACTCATGTTGGTTTGTCTGATATCCTGTAGAAAAGAAAAGGATATAAAATATATTAGAGCTCAGGAAATATCTCACAGCGAAATGGATAAAATATTATATAAACAAAATATAGCCTTACCTAGATAATAATACTTCCTAACCAGTATCCAAAGCTATCACATCTCTGCCACAAATCTAACCTGCGAGTATGTTATGAGGAGGGAGTCTGAACACAAGTTCTGGTGACTGGATTTAAACTACACATTTTGAATAACCCTACATATACCGTTCAATTACATTTTCTTATTTATTAGGTTGCTTGGGTTAGCAGCACTCAAGGCTTACACACACGTTGTACTCATTTACTACCTAGTGGATTAACCTAATACAATTTATATGTAGCTACCCCCAATATTAAGGTATACCCTATGTACCCCACTCGCACGGTCTCCGCCATAACGCCCCAAAAACATACACAGTCCCTTATCCTACACCGCGGTGACGTACGGATCTCTATATAACAACGCTATGTTCCGCATGAACCACTATCGCCATGCTACGTAAGCGTATGGACTGCCATCTTCGAACCATTAGATCAAATCAAATTCCATCACAGAGTAATCTCCTATAGTCTACGATACACCACCCAAAGCAGACATGCATGTCTCTAGAATTTCCCATGTACGTATCGTCAATCGTACTCAATGCCTTAACAGCACATATCCTCTACTATGCACCGAGTTTCGTGGCAGGACTGTACAAGAAACACGAAACTTGATCGGTAGCTTTTCAAATATTTGTATACACAGATGCTAAGGTCTGGATTTTCAGTGGTTATGGTCCCACCTGACCCCTCCCTCAACTAGTGAAAGACGAACAAGATTGAGAACTAGTGACCTGGCCCAAGAGCAAACAACAAATCCTAATTGGCATGTACCTCACCCATAGCCTTGATAGCAAAAGGTCTATGGTCTTTTGGTTTAGCTCTCCATCTTTCCGCATCACGCATCACGTATCACACTAACTGTCAATGGTAGGTACCCAACGCCTTGCTATCAAAAAACGGTTAGACCTGTCAGTACTTGATAAAATGGTCGTAACCCGGCCTAGTCACAAGGCAATAGTGGAGCATCGGATCACCTATGCCACCTTACAGTCTTTTGATTGCCCACTTTGTGGCAATCAAGGTGTACTCACCGAGTAGAAACATCCAGAACTAACCTCTGGGCACAGTCGAATGCTGTCATAGCACAGAGGATTACCAGTATTACCCTCCACATCCCAGGAAGCCACGTGCTTCCCCTTCCAGTCCTTCGAAGCCAGTAGAATATTAGCAGAACAATAGGCAGAATGGGCAGAATAATCAGATGGACTTGCGCTCCCCTTGTGTCTCATGACACCACGATGATCTACCCCGTTAGGTTATTCACCCTCAACCGTACGGACTGGTCCAAGCACCTCAGTTTAATGTGTTATTAGATCCTATGTCTAAACATTCAATTATGTGCTTACTCTACCTCATCAGGTTTCTAGTTAACTTGGTTGTTTCCAATTATATTAACTTATTATTCAAGTTACCGAGTTCTTTCCGAGCCTCTTATATCTATAAGGAATGGACCCCTCTTGCTTATTAATTTTGGTTTTATAACATAACCCTTTTAGGTTCATTAATAAGCCCATAACATGTTATTCTCTAGATAGTAATTTAGGTCTGTAATCTACAATCCATTTATATTATTCATTGTCTAATTCCATGGCTAAAATAACATGTTCTACTTAATATGTAATTATGTATACTTCATCTCAATTAACCTGTTTTCTATTTAACTTGTCACTTATTATTTATGATTAAATATAACTTATTTCATCTCATATATTCATCTCGTTCTTTCTTATTTAACCATAATTCCTTCTTACACTGTTACAACGACTTGTCGTTGTTTACTTATTAACTTAGTTCCCTTAACTAAGGTTTACTAATAAGTCTCCTTTCCATTTATTATAACTTATGTTATAATTTCCACTTGTCCCTAGGACTAGCCTTTAGCATGTTATTCTTATCAGAAGATTTCAGATTCTCAAGTTTACAGATTGCTTAATTTATAATTAGGTACAACTTATTGCATTTAATAAGTTTTCCCCCTTTTCTCTACTTATTACAAACAATAGGTTTCGAGTTTCCCAATTTACAGATTACTTAATTTATAATTAAGTATAACTTATCTCATTATATAAGTTTCCTCTTTTTCTTTATCATTTATTATAACCTAAGTTATAATTTCCACTTGTCCCTAGGACAGGCCTACCTATTATATAACATTCTCATTAATGTAATTAATTATAATGGTTATTATCATTCCCCGTTCATTCTAATCCTTTATTGTTGTAACATTCAACTCCATTCAATTCCGTTAATTACAATTAATGCCATTATATCTATCATGTTATTTACATATATTTATATATATGTTTATGCACTAGACCTCTCACATTAAGCCTACCACTTGTGGATGCTGGATTTGCCAGGCGGTTCCGAGCAGACTTCTACGACAAGTTGAATTAACCTTGTGTCTTAGCACCGTTACATGTATATTTACGCACTAGACCCCTCATATTAAATTAACAACTTGTGGATGCTGGACCGGGTGGTTCCGGGCAGACTTCTATCACAAGTTGAATTTAACCTCGTGTCTAAGTGCGGTTGCAGTTTCTTATTTACTATCAATTTAGGCATAGCCATTCTTTCCAAATTTTTCTGTAATCTATTTTTACATGTCATACTTAATATCGTATTAAGTCCATTATCTGATTATCATGTCGCATGTTCTTCCTAATATGTAATTAACTTCATTTTAAAATGACATGTAATCATCGAATCACGTAATTATTCCACTCTAATAATTTAACATGTAATTATCCCAATTCTTATAGTTAGGGGTTCAAGTACATAATATGCCACAGATTAACATGTAATTAGAATATGTATGTATACAACAGTAATCGTTTCCACATTACATTTCAACAAGTTTACATTTCAACATAGTAACATTTCAACCTATTAATATTTCAACCTATTAATATTTCAACATATTAATGTTTCAACATATTAACATTTCAATATATTAATATTTCAACATATTAATCGTTCTAGCAGATTTAGATTGCATATTAACGGGGAATGTCAAACGATAAATATACCATTATCAAAAAGGCATAACTTAAATCCACTCACCTAAATGCTTTCCAATTCATGAATGTGGTCTAGATCTAGCATTTTGTAACGGCAGGGAAAATTACGATCCTGATTATCGACCAATTACGATGTCAACGAATCAAGCACCCGAAATTTACCGGAACATTAATGAAAGAAGTTAGAGGGGGAGAATAGATAAGATAGAAAATTAGAATAGAAGAAGAAGAAGAACACACAACACATCAAAATAACACGAATCTCACAGCGGAACGAATAAAATATAACATAACTTTGAAATAAAACAGTATATATACACAATAACATTATTAGAGTGCAACACTTACAACACAACGGAAAATAACACTAGATAACTAACGCTGAATCCTCCTGCTCCAAGCTCTCCAAGTATATCTGTAAAGACCTGAACTACTTGACTGCCCGTACAAATTTGGGCACCCAAGAGTTTAGGGTAAAACAAAACAAAATAAACTATGGGTCAGTTATGGGACTAGTGTGAGTAACTCCAACCACTTGGTTAACTTTTAAAATCCTTCTTAAAAGAAAAGAAAATCGTAAGACCGATCCACACATAAACACAGATGGTTTTTACCTTACAATAACCCAAAGCATTCTTTGAAATCAATATTTGTCTGATATTATAATATTGTCTAAATACAAGTAATATCAATCTAGCAGAACACTTGCATCTCACACTCTACATATATAGTATCCAATCAAAACCGTGGGCTCTTATTGGATATGGATTCCAACTGGCAATGTATGGGACCACCTTCCGACAGTGTACCTCTAGAGAGAAATACACCACGTTCAACAAGAACATCTTGCAACCCAGGCTAAACATGACCGGCCCCTCACTTCGCTTGAGAGTACCGAATGTATTATCACCGACGGTTGGGATCAACAACCGTTTCCCGAAAGGGACAACATCAATTGATTTAAGAAGCAAAAGGAATTTCTCTAGATCAGGTGATAATACACCCTACTTGGCAGCCAACCACTTAGTCATGCGACCTACCCGATTTTATACCATTTCCCGGTTGTGAGGCTAGAAGTCATAATGTATCTTTTGATCTTTATTCACTTTTGAATGTCACATTGTCATACCTGCCAAATCATAAATTGATTTCCCCAAACATATCACGGGTATAACGCTAAGAGAAACGAATTCCTCTGCCACCAAACGTAAATATGTTTGAAGAGATCAACTTACGCGATCCATTAGATATACTTTGTCAGACATTCTTCCATATAAGTTGTCGTGGGATTGGACAAACCGAAAGCACTATTCTGTAAAAAGGACAACCTTTGCATAACTACGTCTTCAATTATCTTCATCATATTTGATCGCAACGCTAACGTCCATACAGAGTGGTTTTCAGATAATTAATTTGATTCCGGTCTCTTCATATCAATGACGTAAAAATGGTCAAAAACTTCGATAGTCGGTGATTTAACTATCAAAGAAAAACACATGTGCAAACAACGATATTATTTCTAGATGGAAATTCTATCGATCAATCACTAATCATCATTTATCTCTCTAGTTCATTTATTATTAATTTATTCATTCTCCATTTCCTGTTTCCATGTACATATACTCTTATTTTCTAATTCTGGAAAATACACATTATTAATTGTCGGAAAACATTTCCATCTCTTAACTCCGTTTCTTAAATTCTTATCAACAAAACATTTCATTTTCTAGGATTAGAAAACATCTTTTATTTTATTTGGAAAACATTTCTAGAATTCGTTTATATATATTTCAACGAGAATTGTGTAAAAACGTCGTTACGCCCGCTCAATCAATTAACCGCTTGTTACTTACGGAATCTTTAACAATTCTTCTTCATCGAACTTCAACTATTCCTTAGTAAATTTCGAAGTCAATCAAGTTGGGGTATAATTACCTCTTAGACCTTAACTGAACAATGTCCTTAACCTTGCAACAGATAAAGTTCAGCACTCAAATCTTTACACTCATTCCTTTCGCAAATTCTCGGATTTTCATTTACGAATTTTCTCCTTTGATAAAAACGTTGGTTATAGTGATAACGTTATAAACCTTAATTTCAAAATATCTAATCTAAAAACAAATAACTTTTATATCTTTTATTTGAATAAATAATAATTTATTTATTTATTAAATAAATAAATTAATCTTGATTTAAAAATCGGAAAGTAAATAGTACTTTCCCGAATTCGATATAATCGATTTCAATGTATAACTCTCTTCTGAGTAATCTCTATTCGATGAACTCTTTCTCGAATAACTTGTGTTCAATTAATTATCTTCGAATAAATTATATTCGATTAACCCACTTCCAATAACTTATATTTGATTAACTATCTTTCGAATAAATTATATTCAACTGTAAAACATCAGTTTCTATTCAAATACTAATTTCCTTGTCAAATCCTGCTTTATTCAATATATATAGTTTCTTTATATAAATTATTTATAACATTTTGCCTAGTTAAATTCTAATTACAAATCCTTGTGGAATTTACTTAATCATTTTAACATTTCGAACCTCGAAATGGATTTCATCGTTCCTTTTTAAATCAACTCCCAACTTCCCTATTTTACGTTCACTGTTGAATTTGCAATCTCAATTATTCATTGATAATTATATTTTAATTCGTTTATAAACATTGTTTATAAATCACATTACTTGTTTTCATTATTAAATAAGTTATTTATTTCTAGCCATTCGAATTTCATTTCTGTTTGAATCCCTATTTCACAAATCCAATTTCCTTTACAAATATGTTTATTTGCAAAATATTTACTTAATTTCATTATTCACATCGAATGTGAATAATATTTCATTTATATAATCCATTTAGTTTGATTTCGTATTTTTATATAATATCCCATTTCCAATTTCTATTTATACTTCTACTTACAGATTTATTTGTACGAAATCTCCTTTTTATTTCTGACACTTAAATCTCATTTATAAATTCTTTTATAAATGCTGAGTTCATGTTCTATTAAATTATCGGTGTTAAAATCGATTTCTACTTATCTATATAAGTTCGTACTTATATATTCCATTTATCGAATGATAAATATTTTATTTAATTCATAAAATATTATTTATAAATTAATCGTCCCCATTTATCTATTAAAGCAGATTTCTATTTAAAATCTACTTTGAATTCATCTTCTCAATGTTCTTTTATATCTTGTAAATTTCCTTTTATAATTCTATTCAATTCTGGAATATTTCCTTTTATAATTGCTGTTTATTTTTCTAATTTTTTTTTTATAATTATCTATTTATTTCTAAAATATTCCCTTTTATAATATCTATTTATTTCTGAAATAGTTCTTTTTAACAATTCTATTTGTTTTCCAAATAATTTCTTTTATAAAATCCATTGATTTTATAAATGTTCCTTTTATAAAATTCTATTCATTTTAAAAATGTTCTTTAAATCAAATCTATTTATTTCAAAAATATTTCTTTTTAAAATCTATTTATTTTATACAAATATTTTATTTTCAGTATACTCTTTAAAAATTCTCTTTTACATTCCAGTATTACGTATGGTATTTAACATACCATATATCACTATTCAATATCGTCCAATCACACACAATCAACAACAGATTGTATATCACATCGTATATCACAATTTATATGAAAACAGTAAAATAAATGTTGAGGAATCCAGCTGGATCCCTCCAACCTATTTTCCTGCACCGACAAATGTTACATAATATTATTCACAACAATTTCATTTCAAAATGTAATATTCTGATAAACAGAATCAATGTTTGTTTAATGATATGTGTATATACCGTTATCTGTAACTTCAACTAACAAACAACAATTCAACCAAACAATCATCACACATAAATAAATCATCATTTATCAAAACTTGATTATATTTATAAAAACATAAATAGAATAGAGTTAGTGAGTTTTACTCACTTTGGTTGGTTATTGTTAAATAACGATAATCGATCGTCGATTTGATTCAGGCGTTTTATTTTGCCATAAATTGAGATGAGCTCTAAATCACTCCAAACCAGTTCCATTTTGTAGCGCTCGTCCCTATAATCCCAACGGATCTTGTTTTATCAATTTCTGATATCATATGATAAAGTTATTAATTTAACAAGGTAATAAATTGTTTTAAATTAAAACCAACCAATTTAATTTGTCATTGGGCCTTACTCTTCTCACCCAGCCCAAACCACTCCTATCTGCACCATCCTTTCATCCCAGAAATGTTTATCATGACCTACTCCTCATTCCTTCACCACTCACCGTGCTTCTTGAAGGCCATCCCTCCTCCATTATTCATCCTTAATCAAAAACTAAAATTGCCAAAATCATTCTTTTCGCCTCCTCTTTCTTCCGATGCCTTTAACATAGAACTTGATCCCTCTCATCTTCAACTGGTGTTCAACCCGCAACTCGTTCTCTGCCATGACCGAAATTTGCAAGCCTCAAGCTCCTTTTTCCCACTTGTTTCTTCACTGAAAATTTTCACAAAAACTCCATTTTTAATCTCCTTCTATCCTCTTTGATTTCAACCCCATCATGTACAACTCTATGCCATCCTTAAAATTCCGTCGCACAACAATTCTCTCACCATACAGGAAGTAGTGCGACAGTTTTTAATTTGAAAAATGCCAAAAAATTTCCTACGAGATCCATTTCATCTCCTTTAACTAGTTACAACAACCAAATCCCTAATTCCTGCTCAAATTACAAGAATTTTTGCAAACCCTAGGACGCTGCTCATAAAGATAGCGAACAACACTTGTTCAAATACCTTCAAAAAGCATATTAGCATGCAGAGAATCACAATACAAACTCAAATATATATATATATATATTTGAAGATTTATAGATTATCATTTTGATTGTTATGATTTTATGAAGAACACGATTTGCTGTGGAGAAAGAAAGTGGTGGCGACAGAGAAGTTTTAACTAGTGGAAAAATGAATAAGGGTTTGAATGGTTAATGATCTTATGTAGGAAAATTATAATATATTTTTTATTCAAGTTTGATATTCCATTTTAACCAATCGTTGTTTGTATTTATCATTAAAAATGTGTATGATCACATACGATACTCAAATTCAATAAAAATGGATATGTAGCTACAGTTTGACATTTCAGAACCAACAAAACTTGTTTTGTCGTATTTCGTATCCGTTTGCTCACACAACATATTTTTAAAATCAAATTATTGTCCGTTTTTCACATTAATGTCCCCACATACTGACTCCAAAAATCATGAAAATTGAAATCTAGCAATAATTTAATATTCCGGATCCAACAAAATTAGTTTCATCGAAAACAGAGTTCGTTTGCAAAATGGTTATTTTCTAAGGCTTTAAATAAGCCAATTTAAATATTAGTATATTTAAAAATAATTATATAAAATAATAATAAATTAATATAATCGTATATATCCACATAGAATATTATATAGCTCTAAGAATATACATATCGAGATTTATAGCTCGATATTTCAAAATTCCCACTTAAATCGATATTCAATTTATATTAACATTCCTTTTATAATATAAATAAATCATTATAAATAATAAAGGAATTCAATAGCGACTTTTCGAAAATTTGATTTGGACACAACTCACAATCCACACGACGAAATCTCGATTTTTTCTTCCATTAGAAAAATATAGTTCACCAGCTCCGTACGTTTCTTATTTCACAGAAATCTGACTTAAAACGGATTCTGTATATTCGTTTAAAGTTCGAATCGCCAAATTACGAACTATCGCGCTATTTCGAGCTTGATTTTAATTATAATATAATTAATACATTCTAGCGTCATTTATAAATATATTCGTTAATAGAATTCAACTCTAAACTGGATTAAATATTTTTAAATAATCTAATACACACAATATTGCCATTTTAGCTATATTCTGATTATTTCAGAATTAAATATATTATTCTATTATTAATATTAATTAAATATTAAATATTATTTAATTCTGGTCATTTTAAATTACCAAACCATTATTTAAATAATTAAATAAATTATTTATTATCCGTTAAAAATACGGGTCGTTACACATTCCATGGTTCTCCTAACTGAATTTAGAACCTAAATAACCATGGATCCACAATTCTCAAATAAAAGAAAAAGGGAAGCAGAGGAGAATTTAAATTGACCAGATCCAAGAATTTACCTTACTTCAAATAGAATTCTAAACACCCATTTGTAGATATACACTTTTCCTCCAGATCTTGTTTCAGAATTTCTTTAAACTAATTATCCTTTTTTTTTTGAAAAGATTTGAGGAGGAAGAAGAATGGCAGAGCTAAGGCAGCCTCTTAGAAAATGTGAGATTTAGGCTAGGCTATACAAGCCTATTTATAGGTGTTCATGTACACGTAGCGCTGGGTCAGCACGAATATGGTCCAGAAAGTAGTCCAGATTCGTCAAAGAATCTGCCCAGATCTGAGGGGGGTCGACCCCCCGATCAACACCCCCTTGTAGAGGTCGACAAATGGGTCGACATTGTGTGGGTGGGGGTCGACCCCTATGGGTACGGATGCCAGAAACTTGCTCTTGTGCATTTCAAAAGTGCGCTAGTGTAAATTAACTCTGGCGCACTTGCCAAGTGTGCCAATTACACTAGCACGCTCCCTGCTCGCTTCGTTAAACTTCCACCATCCATAATTTCTTCATATGTTATCCGTTTACGCAAACTCGGAGTCTATCTGAACCAGAATTCCGAGACGAATGCAATGGTATGTCCGTTTTACTTAATTCTGAATATTTAATTAAGTTATCGCTAATTTATTATCTTTAATTAAAAATGCGGGGTGTTACACGTTTCTTGGTGGAGGATTTGTTTGACTGCTCTTTTCTGTGGTATGTGGGAGTTATTTTGCTCCTTGTGTTAGTAGAAAGCTATATTCTTAGGTTTGCTATTTTGTGTTTTTGTTGTTTCATTTGCTTTACTAGGTTTAGGATTTGTTTACTTTCTTCTTTTATTGTATTATGTACTATTTTGTTGTATTAATGAAATAACCTTCTAATTAAAAAAAGTATATACACATATATTTTGTGCAGAGGCAATATGGTCAAACATCAGTAAGTGGACATGAACCAAAAAATCCTATATAAGTGACAATGCACATATGAAGCTACACTTATATACAAACACATATGTAAATATATGTATATATAGACACGTAAGTATACATGGCAGTACATTAAGCATGTACAAGTGTCAAATATACAAATACATGGTCAAAGCTACACACATGGGTCAGGCCATATAATTTCAGCGCAAACTAGACCAAGAGTACATGGCCAACACAAGCAACAATGCAAGGCATGCCCAAGCAAAAGCAACACAACAGCACAATCATGCAAATATATGTGGCATGAAATTTCAGGTTCATAGCAAATGTATGGTTCATGAAGATCATGGCACAAGACAGAGGTCACGCAAGTCAACAAAAACAAGTAATCACTTAAGAGTGCACATGGACACACCATGGGCAGACCAACCAAGGTCAAAGCTAAACACACACACACGTATACATATATATACATATATATGCATAAACATGTATATACATACATATATATATATATATATATATATGTGTGTGTGTGTGTGTGTTCATGTATATATACGGGTGTATCAAAAGCCAGTGAAGCATCTCAAGAATGGTAGCAACATGCCAGCTTCTAATTCAAGTCAACGCAAATGCATCAACCATAAAACAGTGACCACAAATACATGCATGTATGCACAAATAAATGGTGCACTAATTTTTCAACTCAACTGAACAAGGGTCAATATTATCTTCAAGCACAAGTCAGCAGTTTTAAAGTGTTGTATACAAGGATAACACGGAGCCACATAATAATGCATATGTACACACAAGAGAGACATGTGCAGAAAGTCAGCAGCATTTAAAACATGTCCAGGCAGGCACAGATGATGACAATGCATGGATATATACATAGTACACAAGATCTGTCTAGAAATGTTAACATGCAAGGTGTAACAGTGAACAAGACAATGCAAACAACAAATGTCAAAAAACTAGGTTGAATAAGTCAATGTACAAATTTACAAAGCTACATGGCATGTATGTATAAAGCCAGAGCGAAACTGTCATGTACACAAAACAATCAAAGCTGGTCAATGTAAATGGATTTCCATATGCACAGACCAGTATGTGTGTCAAGCCACAGGTTGATGGAAACAGTTCATGGACAATGCAATATGAACAGGTGAACAAATAGAGTACATATGTGACGCCCTGGAATTTTGAACTAGTCAAAATTGCCGAAAATCCTTTCACTCAAAACAAACGATGAAACTACCATCATATTTTATAATTATATACAACATCACTAAATGCTATGGATAAAATTTTAATAAATACCACTTATCTGATTAACTGTTTTTTTTTAAATACAAATATGAACACAATTACCATACATTTATCATTGTGCAACTCTGATGAGAGGGATATCGATATTCAATCCTTCACACTTGATAAAACGTCAATATAGCTTAAATGATAAACATGAAATATGCACCAACACAAAATGTAATAACAACCAAAAATATTTTTATTAATAAAGTAGCTGCATCACTACCACTTGTGACTGCCTACATACCTTTATCTAATTGGGTAAGCAATTAGATACAGGATCTAGCCAACGTAGTTCTTCTTTACAGAACATTTAAAATCAATATTTACTTCCAAAAATACTTTTTATATCAAGTATAAGCACTCTACAAATACTTGTTTTGAAAAGTATCTAAATATTTCTTGTAAAACTTCCTTTCAAAAGATCTACTATTTTAAATACCAAAAACTCCCTCGCGATAAAATAGATTATAACTTCAAACTAATCATCGAAAAAGGAATACTTGAAAATTATATTCACATAAGACATTAATCAAAGGAATGCATTTTGATAATGCAATTATGGCTATCAAACCATAGGTAGTCTATGTTTATCCCAGTCCCCTACTAATCCTTATGTTCTTGTTTTCAGGACCTTATGCCAGTCATGTTAAGTCATCAATGTCCTCAGTCATAAGTCGTATACTCCTTTAGTTACCGAAGCAAAAATTGCAGTCAATATAGTATGTTGAAGTCATAGGCATCTTTAAATTAAAACACAAGCTTATGAAATAATAATGGATTAGATGATAAGTATACTCACAGTACTCCTTGCTATCTTCATGCAAAAGTCTCGTAGAACATCATATAATACTTATCATCATTCCCAGGTAATCAATTATTTTCCTCGAATCATCGAAATCCGTCAACCTTCCTTGTTCTCAATTTTGACACGTTTTGACTCTCTTTTACCTTGATTTAACATCCTCGATTTTATCAGTTTGTTTATGATACCATAAGGAAACTCAAGTCCAAATTTGAGAGGATTTCGAATAGTTTACCATGATTTTATACTCAAAACATCTATAACAGCGTTTCTGTCATGCTATGATAAGTTTTGTTCGTTTCAACATACTTCATAGTCAATTCATAGAAAAGACAGCGCTTCTAGAAGTGCTATTGATCGACGCTTTCTAAGAACTGGAAAAGCGCGAGTTATGTAATAAATACTGCAAGCGCACAGATCATGTAATATGTAGGTCGAATCACAGGGAGGTGTTTAAATTTTATTATTTATATATTTCTTGGGCGAGTTAGACAAATCTTGAAGGTTGGTTTTGAAACAAACAAAATTGAAACTGCAATAAAACTATTATTGAATTGAATCAGATCTGAATCTAATCAAATCTATATTCAATCCAATATGACCTAGGAAAGCAATAAAAGAAATGGAAATAAAATTGCAGAAATTAAGTGACAAACATGAAATAAAATTAGGATTACCGTTGAATCTAATCAGACGGTCAATCACTAATGAAAATAAACGAAAAAGACAACTAGTGCTCTACCAAATCTAATTGTGTAGATAGTACTAATTGCTAAGAAAATGAAAGTGCAGAAAAGTAAAAGAAAACTTCAATTCATGGATCATCTTTACAATGAGATTACAAGCGTATTTATAGGGTAGATAACCAACCTAAACCCTAATACAGTCACAAATGGGCCTTAATTAATTCTATTAAAATTGGGCATTTCTTCTTTTCTCTTGCTTCCTTTATAATTCTTCATTGACTTGTGATATACATAGCCTTTATACCAGTTATTTTCTTGTCCAAAAAGCAATCTGATGTAAGATCTTCATCTGCAAGTCTTCAAATATATACACACAACGATTTGACCTCTATTTTCCATTTTTCTGATTGTAAGCGGCTTAATTGGTATATCTGTAAAAAGTGACAAAACAACACCCAAGTAATATTTATTTATATACAAATGACAAGATATAAGAGCATAAAATAGACACATTTCTATGTTAATCAAATACCCCACACTTATCTTTCATTCGTCCTCTAGTAAAACAAAAAATGAAAAACTACACTAGATTGGTCACACTTTCATAGGAAACACGATTGCATTGAGCGTATCCAACAAGCCGTTAAACCTCTAGGTGTCCCTAATAGGACGAGTGGTGTCTCGTGAGGGTTTTCAATGGATACTACCCACAAAATGCAAATGCAGTATGTTATGGCTCTAATGTAACTACATGAATGCAGAGGACTTATGCAATTGAAAAGCAAAAAAAAATGAAAACACGACTTATTTCAGGAAAGTGATACAACAAATTAAGTTAACAAATTTTAATCAGTTGATTTAATTTTAGATACCTCAACTTGTCACGAATTTTCAACATAAATCAAGTTTTCAATGTTAAACTCTAATTTGACCAGTTGGTTCGGTTGATAACATAGTGCAGCCATGAAATAAATTCTTAGTTTGCTTGTCACTGCTTGTAAAGTGATATTATTATTTCCTCATGTATAGCTAGTTAAATTGTAGCGACCCGCATTTTTCAGCGATATAATAATTAATTAATTTAATTATTTAAATAATGATTTAGAGAATATAATGGTCGTTGAATTAAATAACTATTGAATATTTAATTAAAATAATAAATAAATAATATATTTAATTCTGAGATAATCAGAATTAGCTGAAATCACAATATAATGTGAACTGGGTGATTTAAAATATTAATTCAGCTTGGAATTGAATTTGAATAACGAATATATTATTTAAACGAAGTTTGAATGTAGAATTTTAATATAATTATAATCGAGCTCGAAATGGCGCGACAGTTCGTTATTTGGCGATTTGAACTTCAACTGAATGTACAGGTTTCGTTTTAAATCGGATTTCTGTGAAACAAGAAACGTGTGGAGCTGGTGAAGTATATTTTTCTAGTGGAAGAGAAAAATCGGGATTTAGTCGTGCATATTTTGATTTATGTCCAAATCAAATTTTAGAAAAGTCGCTATGGAATTCCTTTATAATTTATAACGATATATATAAGGAATTTCAATATAAATTTTAATATCGATTCAACCGGGATTTGAATATCGAGTTGTAAATACCAGTAGAGATGTATGATTTTCTAGGGTGAAGATATATGATAATATTTATTTTTAAAATATTAAATTTAATTATTTTTAATTATATTTATATATTTAAAAGGGTTATTTAGAGCTTTAAAAATAGCCAGTTTTGCAAACGACCTAAGAATTCGATGAAACTAATTTTGTTGGGTCCGCAATGTCAAGTTATTGTTAGATGTCAAGTTTCGTGATTTTTAATGTCAGTATGTGGTCGTACAGATTCTTAATGTGAAAAACAGTCAGTATTTTGACGGTTAAAAATACGCTGTGTGCAAACGGAGTCGGAATTCGATGAAACCAGTTTCGTTGGGACCGTAATGTCGAACTGTAGCTGCATGTCCATTTTCAGGATTTTTGGGTATCACAAGTGATCACATGAATTTTTAAAGACTCATATGACAATAATAATAAAATAAATAAAAATATCCCAAGTTATATTGTGGACCTAAACAAGGCCACACCTTCATTCTTCACAGCCGTTACTTACAGGATGGAGAACCAAGCTCCACGACTTCGATTAAAATCATATAAAATCAAATCGGGCTCTTCATAAAATCCAAAACTAGAAAATCAAAAGAAAATCAGAAAAATTCCCATAAATCATACAACGTGTATATATGAGTTGCTATTAGTGTAAGCTTCAATTTCGTTGTCGTTTTAAGGTATTCGACTGCGTTTTTCATTCACTGGAAATGACGAGCGCAACCTAGGGTTCCATTTCAGCCTCGATGTAGGTGTTGATTAGAAAAATTGTGACGGCCGGGAACTTCGCTCGATCCGAATCAGTCGTTAAACCGATCTAGACCGTTCGAAACCCCTGATCGTTTTGAGAACAGGACAAATTTGAACGCAGACGAAAGAAAATTTCATTGCTATTACAACAATTTCATCAGATACAAGAATATACAGAGTATAAATGAATAAATTACATTTGATAAATATCAGAGATCACAATAAATTACATAGCAGCGGAAAAATAATACAAAGCACAACTGAAGGTGATATACGGATACAGAGCTTTCCGGATATCATTCCAGCTGTAAACCAGGATCCTGTGAATATGAATTTGCAAAACTGAAACTACTAGCTGCCCATGTCAAAAATAAGGGCACCCAGAGTTTAGGTTAAAACAATAAACTCTAGGTCAGTCATGTGACTGGTGTGAGAACTAAAACAGTTATTTAAAACTTTACTTTAAAAGAGAGTAATTCAAGGGACCACGCCGTATAACACGGAACGGGTTTCCTCCCAAGAATACCAGTGCATAGAATAAACAACGCAATGCTTTTTCAAAAAATGAAGCTATTATAAGACCCAGGTCCCATCACACAATGCAACGCAAGCCGGAGGATAGGGTTTTACCTTATAACAGCCAAATATGCTTGGTACGTTTAAAACAAATCATTTGATACTATAATAAGTGTATAGTGTCAAAACAATTTCAATCATAAATATAAATCATAGACGACATAGCATCCCATGCTACTATGTCGCCATACTAGGCTCTACAAATAAAGCCGAAATATCTCGTGTTGGAAATTGGATTTCCGTCATGAGTCGAGGCAAGGGGCAAGCTCCTCTCCGCTTTCGAGACACTCTAGCAAATGTCTCAGGACTACACACTCTGGGCAATCCTGGATGCTTCAGGGCTGGTCCTCACTTACGTTAGAGGATTATTTATTCCTGAACACACGTTTCCCGGTCCTTACAGACCTATAATCGAGGTGCCTCATCCAACAACCACATAGGTGAAAAGTATATAAATGTCAGGGCTGGTAAGTCACTGACACCACCAAAGCTAGAAAGAAACGTCGTGCTCTCCCTGCAGTCCTTATCCCATTTTTGACTCATACCGAGGTGTGAGGCTCGCGAATTCACGTGATACACAAAGTTATGCCACAAAGGCCGTGCTTTGATCATCAACCACAAGACTTTGCTTTTCAACAGAAGCCTTGATCCATGCAACTCAGCATGACACACAGGCAATTCATGCCATGCGATTGATATCTATCGGTATATAACCTCTAAGCTCGTATGTCTCAGAGAAGGGCGTTAAGCAAGAGAATAAATTCTCCGCCGCCAAACAGATATATATTTAACAGAAATCAATCAACACAGAATAAAATCCAATGTCATACACACAATCAATTTAAAAGTTCGTTCTGGGTCTGAACGAAACCGGAGGCACTTTCCTCGCATATCCATCGATCTCCAAGTACGTCTGGACGACCACCAACTATTTCCAACCTCTTGGGTGTACAGCCCAATCAGGATCGTCAGTAATTATCCAAACGATGTGAAGACTTCCGGTCTTCGACCACCGTCATCATCTTCGACTTATCGTCGAATTGGTTATTCAGAATGGGTATAAACCCGACCTTCCCGAACAACCCGCGTATATTAAAAACAAATGTTACACAAACACAACATACGCCTCATTACAATTTAGCAGCCACTAACCGCAAATTTCATATTCTTAGGGAAAGGTTCCCATTAATTTTATCCAAGATAAATTCTTTAAAATTTATCCTTTAATCTTCCTTTGGATGTCGTATTAAACCAAATTATGGTTTTCCAAACTAGTCGAGATTAGCGAACCACACCGAAGTAATTATTTATTTTATTTCCCAATCCCAACCTATATATCCCATGAAGCAAAACTGGTAATACTCCATATCTAATACTATGGTGTTATCAGTAAAATTAATTACCATTTCACATTCAAATCTAATTAAAGATTTAACTATCGCTTTGGAGCAAAACTGGTGATACTCCATCCTCGCTCACTTTCTAAATTTGATAATTTAAATTATCAATTCACATTTCAATTTAATTGCAGATTTATTAAAACTCCTTTTACTGGGTTAAAGAACTAATGTCATTTAAAACACAGTTCACGACAAACTCAAATCACATTCTATTTATTATCGGGTTAAAGAACAAGTGTCATTTAAAACACCCTTCATGATAAACCCACAAATCAATTCTATTTACAACCCATTTCAAATCCAATTTATTTATTTAAAAATAAATGGGTTTTAATTTTAGTTCAAAACTAGTTCATTTCGATAAAAATCTATTTTTATCTTTTCAAATATGGAGTTTTTCATCCCAATTCTTTCCAAATCATTTCTTATGATTTTACGCAAATTATTACTATTTTTAATAATTTTATCAAGGCCCGTACAGTCGATTTCCATCAACGGCCATCGAACTGCACTTACAACGACCTTTCCGAAATTTGATTTGGACGTATCTCCAAATCCAACCGTTAGATTTCAAATTTCTAATATTCATTAGAAAGCTCTTTTCGATACGAACCCAACGGTTCCAGTTTTAGGAGAATCCGACGGTCGGATCTCCCGTAATATCCGTTTGAAATAAATGGTCGAAATTCACGAACTGCCGCGGCGCGGCGCGTTCTATTCAGGCCATTATATTATATATATAATATATATAATAAATATTTCGTCGATTGCTATTTAAAACGAATTATATAGATAGTTTTGAATTCGTTTCAAAAACATTTTCAACTTCCATTTCAATTCAAATCAAAATTAAATTTTGCTTTATAGATTCTTTTTAAAATTCATTTCTATTCAATTCAAATTTCAATTCAATTTGAATTCATTTCAAATTGATTTTTACTTCTATTTCAATTCGTTTTCAATTCAATTTAATTCGAATTCGTTTTCTATTCAATTTAATTCAAATTCGTTTTCTATTCAATTCAATTCGAATTCGTTTTCTATTCAATTCAATTCAAATTCGTTTTCTATTCGATTCAGTACGAATTCGTTTTCTATTCAATTCAATTCAAATTCGTTTTCTTTTCAATTCAATTCGAATTTCATTTCAAAATATTCGATTTCGAAATCACTTTTCAATATTCATTTTAAAATGAATAAAATCGATATAAATACCGTTCACGTCAAAATGGCGTCAATCTAATCAACTCGGCTTCATATATTTCTATTTTCAAAATGTTTCGTTCAACACATGACTAATCTCAACGGATGAGTACTGTCAACACGTGAACCTTTATTTTATATTGATAATGATGTAAATTTTATTTTTAAAATATTTTGTTCAACACATGACTAATCTCAACGGATGAGTACGGTCAACACATGAACCTTTATTTTATATTGATAAAGATGTAAATTTTATTTTTAAAATATTTCGTTCAACACATGACTAATCTCAACAGATGAGTACGGTCAACAAATGAACCTTTATTTTATAATATTCTTTATCTTCTAAATTGGAATGAGGCCCAATCAATTACCATATAAAGTTAATTATATGGATTCCATACAACACATGTATATAATAGCAACGATAAATAATCAACCATCATCCAAAGTGCACTACACTGTATAAGCATCAAATATGGATATCTAACGCTTATAACAGCCTGTCAATCAATCGATCGACATACAACTAATTATTGGTATTAGTGTATGTCATATATTATCCCAATACCCGTGTGGGGTTTCAAACAATCAACACAGATTTTATTTGTGCAGTTGGGCGATGTGTAAAATTTATCGTCCCAATCAATGTCCTTCAAATAGGTGTACATAAACAAACCGTCTGGTCTGTAAACGAATATTTATTTGTTCACGTTCACGTTAAAAATTATATTTTTAACGATAAAATATTTCACTTTAACACATGAATTTCTACTCAGTTCATTTACAAAATTAAAATGATATTTTTATTTTTCTGACTTATTTTAGAAAATTTCGGCGGCATAATGGCACGATACTAGAAACGGGACAAGGCCTAGCCATATCCCCGGTCTAGTGAAGGCCCACGCCATTCACACATCAATCAAATCAATTTAATTTCACCAAACAATTCAATTCAAACCAAATAATCTAACCAACTACACAACCAAACAATTAAACAAACAAGCCATTCATGGTCTGTGGATGACGGGTGTCGGGTGCTTCTAAACACCGTCTGCATCCTAGTATATATGTAACACCCCGTATGTTGAAATAACTTATTATAATATAAATCAGGACAGAATTAATTTCTATAATCTGAATCAGGGGAAACGGGTTGTGCCATTGCGTTCGTCTCGGAAAAATACGCAGAATAGAGTCCGAAATTTTGTAAATCGGAGTCCGTATGACCCAGTTAAGGCCCAAAGAAGTTTTCAGAAAATTCAAAATTAAAAACAGATTTAAAGTTCAGTTCTAAAACATAATTGGAGCCAAAAGAGGAGGTGGCGGGAAAGTTCCCGCCTAGCCCCGTGTCGACAGGCATGTCGACAGGGGTGTCGACAGCCCTGTCGGCAGGGGTGTCGACACAGGGTGTCGGCCCTGTTGATCCGGGTGCACCAGATCTGGTTTTTGGTTGAGTCTTGGGCTGGGTTCTAGAGATTTCCGAAATCTAAGGGTCCTAATCTAATCTAGGGTTAATCTAAGGGCCTAAAACACTCACCTAATCTATAAATACACCCTAAACCTACCCTAATCCATACTAAAAATAGAATTGAGGGCTACATGCCGCCAAATTAAATCTTAGAAGGAGCCTCCACTAATTTATGAAGAGGGTTGCAAGCTAATCACTCTCTAATCAATCTCTAATCATCACCATCTTCAAATATAGCAACTAGTTCTACTTCATAAGTTTGCTAATCTTGGTTTTGGTGAGTTTCTATCACTTTAACATCAATTGCTAAAGTAAGTAGATTGGGTGTAATGAGACTTATGGTCTTAAATGCGGATTAGTGAGTTTGAATCATTTGTAATGATATGCTACTCTATGTTTTCCTATGTTTATGCATATTTAATAAGTGGGTTTATGCATGTTTAATAAGTTGGTTTATGCATGTTTAACAAGTGGGTTTATGCATGTTTAATAAGTGGGTTTATGCATATTTAGTAAGTTGGTTTATGCATGTTTAACAAGTGAGTTATGCAAGTTATGTGTATGATGTTATGTAAGTTATGTGTAGGTTGTTATGCAAGTTCATATGCAAGTTATGTATATGCTTAAATGCAAGTTTAACATGATATGCAAGTTATGCATGCTTATGCAAGTATGTGAATGCTTATGCAAGAATGTGAATGCTTATGCAAGTTATGTGTATGCTTAAATGCATGTTTAACATGTTATGCAAGTTATGAGAATGCTTATATGCAAGTTCAACATGTTATGCAAGATATGTGTATGATAATATGCAAGTTCATATGCAACATGTTATGCAAGTCATATGTATGATAATATGCAAGTTCATATGCAACATGTTATGCAAGTCATGTGTATGATAATATGCAAGTTTGGGTTAAATGTAGTTGGGTTAATATATGCTCATATATGCAAGTTGACATCCTCTTAACCCATGACAAAGTTATAGGCTAAGATTTGGTTAAACCCATGATATTTGTGATGGATCTTCCCTTTATTATGTCATGAAATGAGAACGATTTACGTGAGGAACGATGGGGTTAAGAAATATGTTAATAAAAGTATGATTGGGTATGATTAAGCATACCATAAAAATAAATTAACATAAGTGGGAATTTACCTATTGAGTTAGGTCTACCCCATGGGAATTTACCTATTGAGTTAGGTCTACCCATGTTATGAAAAACTTGATATTAATTAGAGATAATTAATATGGGGGTGATTAATTAGGTGTAATTAATCGACTAAGACACGAGGTTGGACTCATTTGTAGTGTAAAACTGCCCGGACCCTACCGGCTTAACCAGTTGCTACAAATGTCAGCCCAATGTGAGAGGTCTTAGCCATAAATTAAATACGTGATTAAAGTAAAGACACGAGGTTAGACTCTGTTATGACGTAAGACTGCCCGGACCCTACCGGCTTAACCAGGCGGTCATAACAGCCAGTCTAATGTGGGAGGTCTTTATGCGAGATCACGGTCTTAATTAATTAAGAAACACTTAACCATATTAGCATGTAGTGGGACATGAGGGGTTAAGTGGGTGCCTTGGGTGGCATGTGGAAATTTAGTGGTTGCCTTGGGTGGCATGTGGAAATCTAGTGGGTGCCTTGGGTGGCAATTGAAATATAATTAAATGACTTAACCAAACTTTAAACATGTAAGTGAACATGATTATTAAAAGGGTTAAGTGGGTTACACTAGATGAATGACAAGCTTAGGTGGGTAGCTTGTGGGGGCCCATTTCAACCAGTAACCCATATGTATCTTACTGGGCTCGACCCATGTCGAGGACGGGACACGCGTACTGGGCTTGACTATAAGAGGCCAAAACGGGTTAGCGGTGGCAACGCAAGTCCAACGGGTTTCATATGCGTGTGTGGACCCGGGCTGGTAGGTAAGACGTTGTTGCATCGTGTAGATATAAGACGTGCACCGTTAATTATATCGGGTTGCCACTTTGGGGAGTGATACACCCCACTGTGGGGCCGGCACGGGTATCTACGGTAGGGAGCCGATCATTTGGAAGTGGTGGGTACACCTAGTGGAGATAGGGGCAGACGGCACCTATGTAGTCAGCTAGGGGTACACGAAACTACTGGGTAAATTTTCTAAGTCCTTGGGAGGGATCAACCTTTAAGAAGGAATGACTGGTGTGGTGCAGTGTAGTAATTATCCTTGGGTGGGTAAATGCGTCTTTACAGTTATCTTAGTTTATCCTAAGTCTACCAAGCTGCTTAGTGTAGCCATTCATCCCCAGACATTACCGTATGTCAAGTTTATGTCTTCTCTGGTTACTTTAATGATTGTATTGTTAAAGTTATTGGACTCGCTCAGACTTATGTCTGACCCTGTTGTTTTTATCTTTTTCCCAACCCTCAGGTCCTACGGTGGATCCTAGCAGTAGTGGAGCTTGATCGGATTGCTGTTCCAGTCTTTAGGAGCTTGGATAGATGTAAAGCTCCAGTTACCCAGTTATCTTTTCTTTTGTCCTGGCTATTGTATGAGAGAGTGGGATTATGTACTTCTTTATTTTGATGGATATTGTACTTGACTTTTATTGTGGTTTTATGATGTAACCAGACATGTTTACTTCCGCTGTTATGAGATGATGTTTTAAATTTCAAGTACTATTTATATCTGTCTTGTTGTAATTTTTCTGTTCTATATTCACTAAAATACTCCACCGATGCTATGGCGTTCCCTTAGTGAGTGATCATAGCGGGAGTGGGGTGTTACGTGTGGTATCAGAGCAAAGGTTACCGGAACAGATAAAATTTTTAGAAAACTATTTTTCTAAAAACATTTTTGGAAGAGATATTTTCAAAAACATGTCTTTAAAGAGAAAATTTTTTGAAAGAAAAGCATAATCCCCAATAGCCATATCTATATCCTTCGAATTCTCCGTTTTGAATCTTTCCTTTTTCGTTTCAGCATGGCTGAGGATCTTAACTTTCCGGAGGGTGTGACGGTACCAGTATGGTATAGGAGATTGATGGAGGCTAGGGCCACCACTGCGGGTCCAGCAAATGTTCCTCCACCAACCGTAGCACCCGATCTTCCTCCTCCCCCTCCTCCTCGCACGGATACTTTTGCTAAGACTTGCAAGGAATTCAAAGCTATGGGAGGAAAACCTTTTCAAGGATCTGAAACTTTTGTGGAGGCTAGTGATTGGCTGAAGGAGGTGGAAGAGTTGATAGATATCTTTGAGATGGAAGAAGGAAAGAAAGTCAAGTTAGCTGCTTGGTTAATGAAAGGGGAGGCCTCATTCTGGTGGGAGGTCACTAATGGAGAACGTCCCGTTGACTCTTGGGCGGATTTTAGGCAAAGATTTGTGGCAAAGTTTCTCTCAAGGGCGGAGGAAAACTTGTATATGGAAAGATTCTTGACTCTAAAGCAAGGAAATCTCTCAGTGAAGGAATATGTCAACAAGTTTAATCAATTGGCAAGGTTTGGCATAGACATGGTGAATACACCGGAGAAGAAGGCTTTGAGGTTCGTGAAAGGCTTGAATGAACCAATGCATGGGTTGGCTATGACTCATATCCCTATGGGGGCCACCTTTGAGAAGCTAGTTGACATGGCGCTCATGCATGAAGAAGAGAAGGGTCCCAATGCTAATAAGGCACCCGAGAAAAAGGGAGATCAAAAGAGGCCTCAGCAACAACAGTAAAATAAAGGTGGGAAAGGCAATGGTGGCAAGGGCAAGAAGAAGAAGTGTTTCAATTGTGGGACACCTGGCCACCTAAGCAAGGATTGTCGCAAGAAGAAGAAGACTGGCTGCTTCCACTGTGGCGAAGCAGGGCATCTAGTGAAAGACTGTCCTAAGAAGGGGCAAAGGACGGGATCTACCTCAGGAGGACAGGTGCAAGCTCTTATGGCACCGGGTCAGGCTAGGGGGCAAGTACAGGCTCTCGCGGTTCCACCGATTCAGGAAAGAGGTAGAACTATTTCCGTTGAAAGTCTAGTTTTTCTATTTGATCATCCTGTCCGTACATTGTTTGATTCTGGCGCATCGCATTCGTTTATCTCATCATCATTAGTTGAGTCACTGCACTTAGACACCAGTCTGGTAGATGATCCCTTAGTTGTTTCAAACCCAATTGGGGGCTCCACTTATTTGTCCATGATATGTTTGGGTTTGAAGATTTCTATACTTAGCATTGAGTTTAGATGTGATGCTTTTGTTTTGGGCTTCACGGGCTATGGGTTGATTTTGGGCATGGACTGGTTATCCAGTAATGGTGCCGTTCTTGATTGCGATAGGAGAGTTGTTAGGCTCATGACCCGCTTGGGTAACACTCTCGAGATCTCTTGTAATCCCATGGATTCTGTTATGCTAAGTTATCTTGAATCGCTTGACGCTTCGGTCGAGAGTTTGCAATCTGTTAGAGTGGTCCGGGAATACTCGGATGTGTTTGAGGAGGTGAAGGGCTTACCTCCGAAGCGGGAGATTGACTTCCGAATATATCTGGTGGATAATGCTAAACCTGTATCTTTACCAGTGCGCCACATGGCTCCTCGTGAGAGGAGGGAACTCCATAAGCAAGTAGGAGAGTTGCTTGAGAAGGGGTTCATAAGACGGAGTATATCGGAGTGGGGTGCTCCAGTAGTATTTGCTACGAAGGCGGATGGGTCCCTCAGACTTTGTGTAGACTATAGAGAACTCAACAAGCTCACAAAGAAGAATAGACACCCATTGCCGAGGATTGATGATCTTTTCAATCAGTTGGTTGGCGCTTCAGTATTTTCTCAATTGGACTTGGCCACGGGGTTTCATCAGTTGAGGGTGGCTGAGGATAGCATAGACAAGACTTCCTTTAGGACTCCGGATGGTTTTTATGAGTGGCTGGTGATGCCATTTGGGTTGACGAACGCCCTTGCATACTTTGTTGATTTGATGAGTAGGGTGTTCAGGGAGTTCCTTAATAAATTTGTGGTGGTCTTTGTGGATGATATCTTAGTATTTTCTAAGAGTGAAGAAGAGCATGCCCTACATCTTGCGGAGGTATTGAAGACTCTTCGAGCACATAGCCTTAAGGCTAAATTCTCTAAATGTCACTTCTGGAGGAAGGAGGTGCGGTTCTTGGGGCACGTGGTCTCCAAGGAAGGGATAGCTGTGGATCTCGCGAAGGTAGTATCAATTCAGGATTGGAAGGTTCCGAAGAATGCTACCGAAGTAAGAAGTTTCTTGGGGTTGGCGGGTTATTATAGGAAGTTTATCAAAGACTTCGCGAAGATATCAGCCCCATTAACCCGCTTAACGAAGAAGAATCTTGTTTTCGCATGGGACGTAGATTGTGATGATGCGTTCCGACGGTTAAAGAGAGCTTTAACCACTGCTCCAGTTTTAGTGTTGCCAGATGGGAGCAAGCCATTTGTTGTCTATACCGATGCTTGTGGGACAGGACTAGGCGCAGTCTTAATGCAAGAGGGAAGGGTAATAGCCTATGGTGGAAGGCAGTTGAGAGTGCATGAGAAAAATTACCCTACCCATGATTTAGAGTTGGCCGCTATTGTTTTTGCACTTAAGATTTGGCGCCATTATCTTCTTGGTGAGAGATTCGAGTTGTTCACTGACCATAAATCATTGAAGTACTTATTCTCTCATAAGGATTTAAACTTAAGACGGCAAAGGTGGATGGAGTTCTTAGCATCCTATGATTTCGAGATAGCGTATACCCCTGGCAAGGGTAACGTGGTGGCGGACGCCTTGAGCAGGAAAAGGTTGTCCTTGAGTCCATTGTTCGTGGAATGATGAAGCTTGGAATTTATCTCGATGTTTGATTTCAGACCTTCCATTGATTATGTACCCGGTTTGCTAGCATCCTTGGAGGTCAGACCTACTCTTCTGGGGCGGATTGGAGAAGCACAGAGGGACGACCCACAGTTGGTTGAGTTGGTAGAGAAGCTCATAAGGGGGGAGTCGTCCAGCCATTTGAGTAGGTACACCCTAGACGATAGGGGGTGCTTGCGCAGAGACGGTAGACTTTGTGTACCGCAAGACGAGGGTTTGAGGAAGGCTATTCTTGATGATGCACACCGTTCTAGGATGACCATTCATCCCGGTGGGGACAAGATGTACCAAGACATGAAGAGGGTTTTTTTCTGGGACGGTATGAAGAAAGATGTGGCCGAGTATGTCGCTCGATGCTTGGTGTGCCAACAAGTGAAGGCGGAGCAAAAGAAACCTGGTGGGTTGCTTCACCCATTGGAGGTTCCGCAATGGAAGTGGGATAGCGTCTCGATGGATTTTATTGACGGGTTACCCAGATCAAGAAAGGGTAATACGGGAATTTGGGTTGTGGTAGACAGACTTACTAAAAGCGCCCATTTCATACCTGTGAAAAGCAAGAGGACTGCTCCATGGCTAGCTTCAGTATATCTTCGAGAGATAGTTCGATTACATGGAGTACCCTCTAGCATAGTGAGTGATCGAGATCCTATCTTCACTAGCGAGTTTTGGAGAAGTTTGCAAGAAGCAGTGGGGACTCAATTGTGTCTGAGCACCGCATATCATCCTCAGACAGACGGCCAGACTGAGAGGGTGAATCGTGTCCTAGAAGACCTTTTGAGGCTTTGTATCTTAGATTTTGGAGGTACATGGGAAGAGCATCTTCCATTGGTGGAGTTCGCATATAATAACAGCTTTCAGTCCAATATTGGTATGGCTCCTTTCGAAGCTCTTTATGGAAGGCCTTGTCGATCACCTACATGTTGGTGGGAGTCTACGGATAAGATCTTGCTTGGGCCTGATATGGTTAGGGAGACTTCTGAGAAGATTGACTTGATTTGAAGAAGGATGAAAGCAGCGCAGGATAGGCCAAAATCTTATGCGGACAAGAGAAGGACGGATCTTGAGTTTGAGGTTGGGGACATGGTTTTTGTCAAAGTATCTCCGTTGAGAAATGTTGTTCGCTTTGGATCCGTTGGGAAGTTAACACCGAGGTTTGTTGGGCCGTTTCCTATTAAGGAAAGGATTAGACGGATGGCATATAGGGTGGAGTTGCCCGACAGACTTAGTGGTGTTCATGATGTATTCCATGTATCACATCTGAGGAAGTGCTTACATGAGACCGCAGAGGTGGTAGAGCCGAGCTTGCTTAGAGATGTAGAGGTAGAGCGTGATGCGACGATTCGACGAGCTCCTACTCGCATCCTTGGGTCAGAAACTAGGAAGTTGAGGAACAGAGAGGTTCAGCTAGTTAAAGTGCAATGGGGAGATGACGAAAGCAATGCTACTTGGGAGACGGAAGCGAAGATGCGTTCTTTGTATCCATTTCTTTTTGAGAGTATGTCTTTTAACTTCTCCTTTATCGCTTGTCTAGTACTTATCTTATCTTTAGTATGTCCTCTCGTTAGTACTGTTTGACCTTTAGATAGGGTAAACCTATGGTTGAAACATGTGTTTGAGACATGTTATGGTTGATGGATGCAAGTGTTTGCTAGTGGTTGCTCGTGGATGCATATACACACACTCTAGGCACTAGATCGGCTCAGTCACTTCATATTGCATATTGCATAAAATTGTGTGTAGGAAGCTATATTTATGGATGTATAATGATTGTGTTATCATATGGATGATGCATTTTGGTGAATGATTGTGCACTCATGTAGATATTGTATGTGTCGATAGGGTTCTCTTGCATACATAATGGATGCATGGCACTATCATGGTTTGCATATGTTCATACGTTAGATAGGGAACATATACACACACTTTTTGCATATGCTCATACATCATTAGAAAGTGTTTTAAGGACAATGGATGCCAGTGTTTGATGGTTTAGTAGATGGTTGTTTGGTTGGTAGGATATGTTCTTCTTGACTTAGAGATTTCGGGGACGAAATCCTTTAAGTAGGGGAGAATGTAACACCCCGTATGTTGAAATAACTTATTATAATATAAATATGGACAGAATTAAATTCTAAAATCTGAATCAGGGGAAACGGGTTGTGCCATTGCGTTCGTCTCGGAAAAATACGCAGAATAGAGTCCGAAATTTTGTAAATCGAAGTCCGTATGACCCAGTTAAGGCCCAAAGAAGTTTTCAGAAAATTCAAAATTAAAAACAGATTTAAAGTTCAGTTCTAAAACATAATTGGAGCCAAAAGCGGAGGTGGCGGGAAAGTTCCCGCCTAGCCCCGCGTCGACAGGCATGTCGACAGGGGTGTCGACAGCCCTGTCGACAGGGGTGTCGACACAGGGTGTCGGCCCTGTTGATCTGGGTGCACCAGATCTGGTTTTTGGTTGAGTCTTGGGCTGGGTTCTAGAGATTTCCGAAATCTAAGGGTCCTAATCTAATCTAGGGTTAATCTAAGGGCCTAAAACACTCACCTAATCTATAAATACACCCTAAACCTACCCTAATCCATACTAAAACTAGAATTGAGGGCTACATGCCGCCAAATTAAATCTTAGAAGGAGCCTCCACTAATTTATGAAGAGGGTTGCAAGCTAATCACTCTCTAATCAATCTCTAATCATCACCATCTTCAAATATAGCAACTAGTTCTACTTCATAAGTTTGCTAATCTTGGTTTTGGTGAGTTTCTATCACTTTAACATCAATTGCTAAAGTAAGTAGATTGGGTGTAATGAGACTTATGGTCTTAAATGCGGATTAGTGAGTTTGAATCATTTGTAATGATATGCTACTCTATGTTTTCCTATGTTTATGCATATTTAATAAGTGGGTTTATGCATGTTTAATAAGTTGGTTTATGCATGTTTAACAAGTGGGTTTATGCATGTTTAATAAGTGGGTTTATGCATATTTAGTAAGTGGGTTTATGCATGTTTAACAAGTGAGTTATGCAAGTTCATATGCAAGTTATGTGTATGATGTTATGTAAGTTATGTGTAGGTTGTTATGCAAGTTCATATGCAAGTTATGTATATGCTTAAATGCAAGTTTAACATGATATGCAAGTTATGCATGCTTATGCAAGTATGTGAATGCTTATGCAAGAATGTGAATGCTTATGCAAGTTATGTGTATGCTTAAATGCATGTTTAACATGTTATGCAAGTTATGAGAATGCTTATATGCAAGTTCAACATGTTATGCAAGATATGTGTATGATAATATGCAAGTTCATATGCAACATGTTATGCAAGTCATATGTATGATAATATGCAAATTCATATGCAACATGTTATGCAAGTCATGTGTATGATAATATGCAAGTTTGGGTTAAATGTAGTTGGGTTAATATATGCTCATATATGCAAGTTGACATCCTCTTAACCCATGACAAAGTTATATGCTAAGATTTGGTTAAACCCATGATATTTGTGATGGATCTTCCCTTTATTATGTCATGAAATGAGAACGATTTACGTGGGGAACGATGGGGTTAAGAAATATGTTAATAAAAGTATGATTGGGTATGATTAAGCATACCATAAAAATAAATTAACATAAGTGGGAATTTACCTATTGAGTTAGGTCTACCCCATGGGAATTTACCTATTGAGTTAGGTCTACCCATGTTATGAAAAACTTGATATTAATTAGAGATAATTAATATGGGGGTGATTAATTAGGTGTAATTAATCGACTAAGACACGAGGTTGGACTCATTTGTAGTGTAAAACTGCCCGGACCCTACCGGCTTAACCAGTTGCTACAAATGTCAGCCCAATGTGAGAGGTCTTAGCCATAAATTAAATACGTGATTAAAGTAAAGACACGAGGTTAGACTCTGTTATGACGTAAGACTGCCCGGACCCTACCGGCTTAACCAGGCGGTCATAACAGCCAGTCTAATGTGGGAGGTCTTTATGGGAGATCACGGTCTTAATTAATTAAGAAACACTTAACCATATTAGCATGTAGTGGGACATGAGGGGTTAAGTGGGTGCCTTGGGTGGCATGTGGAAATTTAGTGGTTGCCTTGGGTGGCATGTGGAAATCTAGTGGGTGCCTTGGGTGGCAATTGAAATATAATTAAATGACTTAACCAAACTTTAAACATGTAAGTGAACATGATTATTAAAAGGGTTAAGTGGGTTACACTAGATGAATGACAAGCTTAGGTGGGTAGCTTGTGGGGGGCCATTTCAACCAGTAACCCATATGTATCTTATTGGGCTCGACCCATGTCAAGGACGGGACACGCGTACTGGGCTTGACTATAAGAGGCCAAAACGGGTTAGCGGTGGCAACGCAAGTCCAACGGGTTTCATATGCGTGTGTGGACCCGGGCTGGTAGGTAAGACGTTGTTGCATCGTGTAGATATAAGCCGTGCACCGTTAATTATATCGGGTTGCCACTTTGGGGAGTGATACACCCCACTGTGGGGCCGGCACGGGTATCTACGGTAGGGAGCCGATCATTTGGGAGTGGTGGGTACACCTAGTGGAGATAGGGGCAGACGGCACCTATGTAGTCAGCTAGGGGTACACGAAACTACTGGGTAAATTTTCTAAGTCCTTGGGAGGGATCAACCTTTAAGAAGGAATGACTGGTGTGGTGCAGTGTAGTAATTATCCTTGGGTGGGTAAATGCGTCTTTACAGTTATCTTAGTTTATCCTAAGTCTACCAAGCTGCTTAGTGTAGCCATTCATCCCCAGACATTACCGTATGTCAAGTTTATGTCTTCTCTGGTTACTTTAATGATTGTATTGTTAAAGTTATTGGACTCTCTCAGACTTATGTCTGACCCCGTTGTTTTTATCTTTTTCCCAACCCTCAGGTCCTACGGTGGATCCTAGCAGTAGTGGAGCATGATCGGATTGCTGTTCCAGTCTTTAGGAGCTTGGATAGATGTAAAGCTCCAGTTACCTAGTTATCTTTTCTTTTGTCCTGGCTATTGTATGAGAGAGTGGGATTATGTACTTCTTTATTTTGATGGATATTGTACTTGACTTTTATTGTGGTTTTATGATGTAACCAGACATGTTTACTTCCGCTGTTATGAGATGATGTTTTAAATTTCAAGTACTATTTATATCTGTCTTGTTGTAATTTTTCTGTTCTATATTCACTAAAATACTCCACCGATGCTATGGCATTCCCTTAGTGAGTGATCATAGCGGGAGTGGGGTGTTACAATATATATATCTAGAAAAGGAAATTGAAGAGTGAGAAATTCTCACAGAAAGCTATCCCAACTCCACGACACTTCTTTTAGAGAAATCATTGCCATTCTCGCCTTTTGTCGCTTTCGTTGCCCGTAGCCACTACATATATAAAAAATCACATTTTTATATTGCTATTCAATATATAAAAATCGAATTTTTTACTTCGCTATTCAATATATAAAAATCGAATTTTTACTATGCTATTCAATATATAAAAATCGAATTTTTACTTCGCTGTTCAATATATAAAAATCGAATTTTTACTATGCGATTCAATATATAAAAATCGAATTTTTACTTCGCTATTCAATATATAAAAATCGAATTTTTACTATGTTATTCAATATATAAAAATCGAATTTTTACTTCGCTATACAATATATAAAAATCAAATTTTTACTTCGCTATTCAATATATAAAAATCGAATTTTTACTTCGCTATTCAATATATAAAAATCGAATTTTTACTTCGCTATTCAATATATAAAAATCGAATTTTACTTCGCTATTAAATATATAAAAATCATATTTTTATCCTTCCACAAGTTTGAAAATTATATTTTTAACCCTTCTACATTATAAAAATTATATTTTTATCGAAGTAAAAATCATACTTCACTACCTATATCAAAATATCGTCTTTTCACACTTAAAAATATCGTCTTTTCATTTTTAAAAATATCGTCTTTTCACTTTTAAAAATATCGTCTTCTCACTTTTATAAATATCGTCTTCTCTCTTTTAAAAATCTAATCTTTTTTATTTTAAAAAACATATCTTTTCTATTTTAAAAATCATTTCATTTCTATACTTTATAAGTAAAAGATGATTTTATACTTTCAATTTGCTTCAATAAAAATCAGATTTTTTAAATGAATTAAACAAATAAAGTAAGAACTTACTATATTTTTCAAGGAGGGTGGAGGATTCGCCGATGGCCGGGAGGGGGAGGCGCACGCCTGCGCCAGGGGAAGGTGTGGTCGGAGCTGCGGTGGCTCGCAGGCGGGGCGCGGTTTTGGGGTGTTGGCGCCGGTCTTCATCTCAGAGGAGGAGAGAGAAACAAGGGTAGAAGGGGTCCGGGAGGTCGCGATGGTGAGCTGCGGCGAGGGGGGGGGCTGATGAAAGTGGGCGCGACGGAAGAAAGGGGGTGGCGGCGCCCTGAAGTCGAGGGCGGCGGGTGATTTGAGAGATCGGGGGTTTTTTTTTATTTGTTTTACTGAGTGAGGGAGGTGAGAGAATAGAGGGGTGAGTGTTTATAAATAAATATATTATTTTAATTTTAACTTTAAGATCCAAAAAGTAACCTTTGTTTTCGAAACCGAAATCAAACCCACCGACTGTCGTCCCTAGCTAATTATCCTCATTCCGAACACAATGGGATATGTATCGTAGGTTGATTCGATCCTTTCGATCAGTTTTCGTCAAAACCAACATATAACTCTATATATTCAATTTTAAACGCGCATTTCAATTTACCGGGGTCACATACTAACTTTAAAAATTCCCGAAAAATGTTTTCTAGCTTCATATTGACAATACGGTCCTAACAAAACTTGTTTCGTCGAATTCTGAGACCATTGGAAAAATGGCCATTTTCCAGTCGATTAAAATCAACTAAAACTGGTCAAACATGTTTTCCTATGTCACGCTCACATATTGATTCGAAAAATTATGAAATTTGAAATCAAGCAATAATTTGACATCACGGACCCACCAAAAGTGGTTTCGTCGAATTCCGAGTTCGTTTGCAAAATTTCACTTTTTAAGGGCTATGTTTTGTTAACCGAACAACTCCAGCCCATAGCCACTATTCCGGATATCGGAATATATCGACGCTTATACTTTTCGGAGTTCTAAACGGCATTTTGAACTCAATGGAAGTGGTTTCGAGTCCAAATTCATTCATATGCAAAATTTGACTTTTTGGGCCATGTATAATTTACACAGCGACTATTCTGAATTTTCAACTGGGCATAACTTTTGATTCCCGCTATGAAATTTCGATTTTTCAGATTCGTTGGAAAGATATCATCAATTAGATCCTATTATTTTTTGTTTCACTAAAATCCGGCTTGTTTTGCACCCGGTACGTTCAATTGAAATTTGAAATCGAATTATCGTACTACCGCGCCCTTTTCAATTCTATTTATAATTATATATAAATATTTATATTCTAACGACGACGCGTATAAATATATACGTTCGAATTATATTCAAAATAAATTTCTCGTTGTTATTATTTAAAATAATTCATTTTAAATATTCAAAATTCGCTAAAATTGCAAAAATAAAAATTTTAAACTGGCTCAGATTTTCCGGGTTATTACAATCTCCCCCACTTAAAACTTTTTGTCCCCGAAAAGGAACAAGGTCGAAAGTGGTTTGATTAATCAACTCTACGTTCATTCTGGCTTCCATTCTCCAACTTTTCAGTTTCTGAGAATTTCCAAATTCTTCAAAAATTTGGCTAACACCCGGAATTTTCGAATTTTTTTGCCATAACCTCCTTTGTACGGGGAGCACGGGAAAATCCCGAAATTTCCATACAGGCCTTCTGATCTCAAAAAGAAAAAGCCAAGCGGCTAGCCAATCGGCTCATAAAATCATCATCACCCAAACAAAATAGGAAATTATGGTAAACATGTACCTATTTGTCGGGCAAACAAATTTTATTCTCCGCTCTAGCCTCCTTGCTATGACCTGTTCAATGTAAGTACATGTATATGCAAGCAAATGCGACCAATTTTCAATACAGTTCAATATTTGATTCTATTAGGCATAATGGTTCAAAATTATCAAACAAATAAACAAACAACACAAACATCAATCAATTAGTGGATTAACGTTTCAAATTCATAATTTATATATATACAGAAAATCATGTTTTTGATGCCAAATCACAACAAATAAATAAATATATATATATAAGTTTTGGTTCTCACACCAGTCTAATGGAAATATATAGATCTCACACCTTCGAAACACGAACATAAATACTGATGATGCACGTGCTATCATCAGTACCATCTCCGGGCGACTAGAATGTGATTCTATATCTATCCAGTATATTAAAACTTCGAATATACGTTCATGACGCGTATACGCGAAATCTTTATATATTGGATTGTCCAAATCAATATAAATAAATATTCAAATACGTATAAAATGGTTTAAATTTTCAAAACAAAATGGTTTTCAATTGGAAAATATACTCTTCACACTCGTTCTCGGATACTACTGATCCTATCTCTAACGAGTCATTCTAATTGGATATTACTAATCCAATATCTGATGAATTCTTTCGTATGGTTCTAATGTGTCTTGTTCTCGAGCTCTGTAAACCAAAGCTCTGATACCAAATGTGACGGCCGGGAACTTCGCTCGATCCGAATCAGTCGTTAAACCGATCTAGACCGTTCGAAACCCCTGATCGTTTTGAGAACAGGACAAATTTGAACGTAGACGAAAGAAAATTTCATTGCTATTACAACGATTCCATCAGATACAAGAATATACAGAGTATAAATGAATAAATTACATTCGATAAAAATCAGAGATCACAATAAATTACATAGCAGTGGAAAAATAATACAAAGCACAACTGAAGGTGATATACGAATACAGATCTTTCCGGATATCATTCCAGCTGTAAACCAGGATCCTGTGAATATGAATCTGCAAAACCGAAACTATTAGCTGCCCGTGTCAAAAATAAGGGCACCCAGAGTTTAGGTTAAAACAATAAACTCCAGGTCAGTCATGTGACTGGTGTGAGAACTAAAACAGTTATTTAAAACTTTACTTTAAAAGAGAGTAATTCAAGGGACCACGCCGTATAACACGGAACGGGTTTCCTCCCAAGAATACCAGTGCATAGAATAAACAACGCAATGCTTTTACAAAAAATGAAGCTATTATAAGACCTAGGTCCCATCACACAATGCAACGCAAGCCGGAGGATAGGGTTTTACCTTATAACAGCCAAACATGCTTGGTACGTTTAAAACAAATCATTTGATACTATAATAAGTGTATAGTGTCAAGACAATTTCAATCATAAATATGAATCATAGACGGCATAGCATCCCATGCTACTATGTCGCCATACTAGGCTCTACAAATAAAGCCGAAATATCTTGTATTGGAAATTGGATTTCCGTCATGAGTCGAGGCAAGGGGAAAGCTCCTCTCCGCTATCGTGACACTCTAGCAAATGTCTCAGGACTACACACCCTGGGCAATCCTGGATGCTTCAGGGCCGGTCCTCACTTATGCTAGAGGATTATTTATTCCTGAACACACGTTTCCCGTTCCTTACAGACCTATAATCGAGGCGCCTCATCCAACAACCACATAGGTGAAAAGTATATAAATGTCAGGGCTGGTAAGTCACTGACACCACCAAAGCTAGAAAGAAACGTCATGCTCTCCCTGCAGTCCTTATCCCGTTTTTGACTCATACCGAGGTGTGAGACTCGCGAATTCACGTGATACACAAAGCTACGCCACAAAGGTCGTGCTTTGATCATCAACCAAAAGACTTTGCTTTTCAACAGAAGCCTTGATCCATGCAACTCAGCATGCCACACAGGCAATTCATGCCATGCGATTGATATCTATCGATATATAACCTCTAAGCTCGTACGTCTCAGAGATGGGCGTTAAGCAAGAGAATAAATTCTCCGCCGCCAAACAGATATATATTTAACAGAAATCAATCAACACAGAATAAAATCCAATGTCAGACACACAATCCATTTACAAGTTCGTTCTGGGTCTGAACGAAACCGGAGGCACTTTCCTCGCATATCCATCGATCTCCAAGTACGTCTGGATGACCACCAACTATTTCCATCCTCTTGGGTGTACAACCCAATCAGGATCGTCAGTAATTATCCAAACGATGTGAAGACTTCCGGTCTTCGACCACCGTCATCATCTTCGACTTACCGTCGAATTGGTTATTCAGAATGGGTATAAACCCGGCCTTCCCGAACAACCCGCGTATATTAAAAACAAATGTTACACCAACACAACATACGCCTCATTACAATTTAGCAGCCACTAACCGCAAATTTCATATTCTTAGGGAAAGGTTCCCATTAATTTTATCCAAGATAAATTCTTTAAAATTTATCCTTTAATCTTCCTTTGGATGTCGTATTAAACCAAATTATGGTTTTCCAAACTAGTCGAGATTAGCGAACCACACCGAAGTAATTATTTATTTTATTTCCCAATCCCAACCTATATATCCCATGAAGCAAAACTGGTAATACTCCATATCTAATACTATGGTGTTATCAGTAAAATTAATTACCATTTCACGTTCAAATCTAATTAAAGATTTAACTATCGCTTTGGAGCAAAACTGGTGATACTCCATCCTCGCTCACTTTCTAAATTTGATAATTTAAATTATCAATTCACATTTCAATTTAATTGCAGATTTATTAAAACTCCTTTTACTGGGTTAAAGAACTAATGTCATTTAAAACACAGTTCATGACAAACTCAAATCACATTCTATTTATTATCGGGTTAAAGAACAAGTGTCATTTAAAACACCCTTCACGATAAACCCACAAATCAGTTCTATTTACAACACATTTCAAATCCAATTTATTTATTTAAAAATAAATGGGTTTTAATTTTAGTTCAAAACTAGTTCATTTCGATACAAATCTATTTTTATCTTTTCAAATATGGAGTTTTTCATCCCAATTCTTCCCAAATCATTTCTTATGAATTTACGCAAATTATTACTATTTTTAATAATTTTATCAAGGCCCGTACAGTCGATTTCCATCAACGGCCATCGAACTGCACTTACAACGACCTTTCCCAAATTTGATTTGGACGTATCTCCAAATCCAACTGTTAGATTTCAAATTTCTAATATTCATTAGAAAGCTCTTTTCGATACAAACCCAACGGTTCCGGTTTTAGGAGAATCCGACGGTCGGATCTCCCGTAATATCCGTTTGAAATAAATGGTCGAAATTCACGAACTGCCGCGGCGCGGCGCGTTCTATTCAGGCCATTATATTATATATATAATATATATAATAAATATTTCGTCGATTGCTTTTTAAAACGAATTATATAGATAGTTTTGAATTCGTTTCAAAAACATTTTCAACTTCCATTTCAATTCAAATCAAAATTAAATTTTGCTTTATAGATTCGTTTTAAAATACATTTCTATTCAATTCAAATTTCAATTCAAATTTCAATTCAATTTGAATTCATTTCAAATTGATTTTTACTTCTATTTCAATTCGTTTTCAATTCAATTTAATTCGAATTCGTTTTCTATTCAATTTAATTCAAATTCGTTTTCTATTCAATTCAATTCGAATTCGTTTTCTATTCAATTCAATTCAAATTCGTTTTCTATTCGATTCAGTTCGAATTCATTTTCTATTCAATTCAATTCAAATTCGTTTTCTTTTCAATTCAATTCGAATTTCATTTCAAAATATTCGATTTCGAAATCACTTTTCAATATTCATTTTAAAATGAATAAAATTGATATAAATATCGTTCACGTCAAAATGGCGTCAATCTAATCAACACGGCTTCATATATTTCTATTTTCAAAATGTTTCGTTCAACACATGACTAATCTCAACGGATGAGTACTGTCAACACGTGAACCTTTATTTTATATTGATAAAGATGTAAATTTTATTTTTAAAATATTTTGTTCAACACATGACTAATCTCAACGGATGAGTACGGTCAACACATGAACCTTTATTTTATATTGATAAAGATGTAAATTTTATTTTTAAAATATTTCGTTCAACACATGACTAATCTCAACGGATGAGTACGGTCAACACATGAACCTTTATTTTATAATATTCTTTATCTTCTAAATTGGAATGAGGCCCAATCAATTATCATATAAAGTTAATTATATGGATTCCATAAAACACATGTATATAATAGCAACGATAAATAATCAACCATCATCCAAAGTGCACTACACTGTATAAGCATCAAATATGGATATCTAACGCTTATAACAGCCTGTCAATCAATCGATCGACATACAATTAATTATTGGGATTAGTGTATGTCATATATTATCCCAATACCCGTGTGGGGTTTCAAACAATCAACACAGATTTTATTTGTGCAGTTGGGCGATGTGTAAAATTTATCGTCCCAATCAATGTCCTTCAAATAGGTGTACATAAACAAACCGTCCGGTCTGTAAACGAATATTTATTTGTTCACGTTCGCGTTAAAAATTATATTTTTAACGATAAAATAGTTTACTTTAACATATGAATTTCTACTCAGTTCATTTACAAAATTAAAATGATATTTTTATTTTTCTAACTTATTTTAGAAAATTTCGGCGGCATAACGACACGATACTAGAAACGGGACAAGGCCTAGCCTTATCCCCGGTCTAGTGAAGGCCCACGCCATTCACACATCAATCAAATCAATTTAATTTCACCAAACAATTCAATTCAAACCAAATAATCTAACCAACTACACAACCAAACAATTAAACAAACAAGCCATCCATGGTCTGTGGATGACGGGTGTCGGGTGCTACTAAACACCGTCTGCATCATAGTATATATATATATATCTAGAAAAGGAAATTGAAGAGTGAGAAATTCTCACAGAAAGATATCCCAACTCCACGACACTTCTTTTAGAGAAATCATCGCCATTCTCGCCTTTTGTCGCTTTCGTTGCCCGTAGCCACTACATATATAAAAAATCAAATTTTTATATTGCTATTCTATATATAAAAATCGAATTTTTACTTCGCTATTCAATATATAAAAATCGAATTTTTACTATGCTATTCAATATATAAAAATCGAATTTTTACTTCGCTATTCAATATATAAAAATCGAATTTTTACTATGCTATTCAATATATAAAAATCGAATTTTTACTTCGCTATTCAATATATAAAAATCGAATTTTTACTATGTTATTCAATATATAAAAATCGAATTTTTACTTCGCTATTCAATATATAAAAATCGAATTTTTACTTCGCTATTCAATATATAAAAATCGAATTTTTACTTCGCTATTCAATATATAAAAATCGAATTTTTACTTCGCTATTCAATATATAAAAATCATATTTTTATCCTTTCACAAGTTTGAAAATTATATTTTTAACCCTTCTACATTATAAAAATTATATTTTTATCGAAGTAAAAATCATATTTTTACTTCACTACTTATATCAAAATATCGTCTTTTCACGTTTAAAAATATCTTCTTTTCATTTTTAAAAATATCGTCTTTTCACTTTTGAAAATATCGTCTTCTCACTTTTAAAAATATCGTCTTCTCACTTTTAAAAATCTAATCTTTTTTATTTTAAAAATCATATCTTTTCTATTTTAAAAATCATTTCATTTCTATACTTTATAAGTAAAAGCTGATTTTATACTTTCAATTTGCTTCAATAAAAATCAGATTTTTTAAATGAATTAAACTAAATAAAGTAAGAACTTACTGTATTTTTCAAGGAGGGTGGAGGATTCGCCGATGGCCGGGAGGGGGAGGCGCACGCCAGCGCCAAGGGAGGGTGTGGTCGGAGCTGCGGTGGCTCGCAGGCGGGGCGCGTTTTTGGGGTGTTGGCGCCGGTCTTCATCTCGGAGGAGAGAGAAACAAGGGCAGAAGGGGTCGGGGGGGTCGCGATGGTGAGCTGCGGCGCGGGGGGGGGGGGGGGGGGGCTGATGGAAGTGGGCGCGACGGAAGAAAGGGGGTGGTGGCGCGCTGAAGTTGAGGGCGGCGGGTGATTTGAGAGATCAGGGGGTTTTTTTTATTTGTTTTACTGAGTGAGGGAGGTGAGAGAATAGAGGGGTGAGTGTTTATAAATAAATATATTATTTTAATTTTAACTTTAAGATCCAAAAAGTAACCTTTGTTTTCGAACTCGAAATCAAACCCACCGACTGTCGTCCCTAGCTAATTACCCCCATTCCGAACACAATGGGATATGTATCGTAGGTTGATTCGATCGTTTCGATCAGTTTTCGTCAAAACCAACATATAACTATATATATTCAATTTTAAACGCGCATTTCAATTTACCGGGGTCACATACTAACTTTAAAAATTCCCGAAAAATATTTTCTAGCTTCGTATTGACGATACGGTCCTAACAAAACTAGTTTCATCGAATTCTGAGACCGTTGGAAAAATGGCCATTTTCCAGTCGATTAAAATCAACCGAAACTGGTCAAACACGTTTTCCTATGCCACGCTCACATATTGATTCGAAAAATTATGAAATTTGAAATCTAGCAATAGTTTGACATCACGGACCGAACAAAAGTGGTTTCGTCGAATTCCGAGTTCGTATGCAAAATTTCACTTTTTAAGGGCTATGTTTTGTTAACCGAACAACTCCAGCCCATAGCCACTATTCCGGATATCGAAATATCGAAGCTTATACTTTTCGGAGTTCTAAATGGCATTTTGAACTCAATGGAAGTGGTTTTGAGTCCAAATTCATTCATGTGCAAAATTTGACTTTTTGGGCCATGTATAATTTACACAGCGACTATTCTGAATTTTCAACTGGGCATAACTTTTGATTCCCGCTATGAAATTTCGATTTTTCGGATTCGTTGGAAAGATATCATCAATTAGATCCTATTATTTTTGGTTTCACTAAAATCTGGATTGTTTTGCACCCGGTACGTTCAATTGAAATTTGAAATCGAATTATCGAACTACCGCGCCATTTTCAATTCTATTTATAATTATATATAAATATTTATATTCTAACGACAATGCGTATAAATATATACGTTCGAATTATATTCAAAATAAATTTCTCGTTGTTATTATTTAAAATAATTCATTTTAAATATTCAAAATTCGCTAAAATTGCCAAAATAAAAATTTTAAACTGGCTCAGATTTTCCGGGTTATTACAAAAATGGTGTTCGTATTTGGGTTCAAGAGCTTGAATTGCATCGATTATGAGTTTCTGGGTGGATTTGACAATGGAAAGGGTCGCTGGTTTTGTGGGAGCCGCAGCAGGAGGTGTTCGACGGATTTGAAAAAGGGGGATCGAGTGTGAGGCTAAGGGGATGGAGAGGAAGAGGAGGGAACGAGTTGAATATTGATTGCGTCCGTTTGATGAACGATGAAGAAACAAGAGTGGTGGGGAGATGAGAGTGTGCGGTAATGGCCATGGGCGTTGGAGGGAGTTACGGCAGTAATTGGGGAAGATGGATTAATCGGTCTTGGGCTTTAAGGGTTATAGTGGGCCAAGGTATGGGTGTTGAGGCCCAAAGCAAATAATAATTCATGTTTATTTAATTTAAATATTGTATAAACTTGTAAAAGCAGTATCCTATCCATACGTGATCGAAATTCAGCAAAACAAGATCCATTGGGATCGTATGGACGGTGGCTACAAAATTGAGCTGACAGGGAGTGAATCCGAGCTCGTTACAATTTATGGCTGAATAAATTGTTTGATTCTAATCAAACAACAGTTTATCGTTCTTTAGCGATGAACTGCCAAAGTGAGTAAAACTCACCAACTCTGAACAGTTATATTTTAATAACGTATTTTTAGAACTGTTAATCATCTGTTGATTGCTGGGTGTTAACTGTTTGGTTGAATTGCTCGTGTATTGGTTGAAATTGTAGATAACGATATATATATAGATCGTTAATCGAATATTGAATCTGTTTAACGGAACATTTTATACTCATGAAATTTGTGCTGTTTAACATCTGTGATGCAGGGAAACAGGTTGGAGGGGTCCAACTGGACTCCTCAATATTTATAATACTGTTCTGTTCATATATTGTAATATATGATGTGATATAAAATCTTTTGTGGATTCTGTGTGTTGAATGATATCGATCACGGTTAATTGGTATTTTTAAATACCGTAAGAAATACGTGAAGGTATAAAAAGGAATTTTCAAAGTATATTGAAAATAAATAAAATAAAGGAACATGTATTTAGAAAAGAAATATAATAAAGGGATATTTATTTAGAAAATAAATAGAATAAAGGGATATTTATTTAGAAAGCAAATAGAATTATAAAAGGAATATTTATTGGGAAAATAAATAGGATTTATAAAAAAGGAAGTTGATGAGATATAAAAGAGTTAATTGAATTTAGTTATTCGAAGTCGAGTTAATCGAATATGGTTAGTCGAATAGAGTTAGTCAAACATAGTTATTCAGGATAAGTTGCCATTTTGCACGACTACTAGCGTAATTCGCAGGGCTGCAGATAGCCAACGGCGGTCGGATGTTTCCTGAGGGAATCAGGCGTAACCATTGTGATCGCTGCGATCTAGAGTTAAGCGAATGGAGTTAAATCGAATATTAGTTATTCAAATAAGAGTTAAGCAACTAGAGTAAATCGAATATTAGTTATTCGAAAAAGAGTTAAGCAAATAGAGTTATTCAATTAGAGTAAATCAAAATGGAGTTAAACAAAAATTAGAAACTGACTAGAGATTAATATATTGAATGATTTCCTAAGTATCGATCTGATGTTGGTTTCGGCCTTCGGGGTTTATACTTAGGAAGTTGTTCTCTTGTTAGTTTATAGTTAGAGTCTGATAGATGTGGGATGATAGTGATATGTAAATAAGCAATGGAAATGTTTTCCAGTGTTAACAACATATATTTTCTAAACATAGAAAATAAGGAAATGTGAATATATATATATATATATATATATATATATGTTAAATGATGATTGATCGATATAATTTCCATTTGGAAATAATATCGTTGTTTGCACACCTGTTTTTCTTTGATAGTTAACTCACCGACTATCGAAGTTTTTAACCATTTTAACATTGTTAATATGGAGAGACCGGTTGGATTATTATCCGAAGAACCACTATGTATTGGCATAAGCGTTACGAATCATATATGCCAAAGAAAATTGAAGACGGAGTAAAGTGCAAGGGATGTTGTATAAATCTTAGATAACAATTGCCTAAGATGGATGTACTGAATAGTGCCTTCGGTTTGTCCAGTCCCAGGACAACTTGTATGGAAGAAGGTCTGACAGAGTATATCTAATAGATCGCGTAAGTTGATCTCTTCAAACGTATTCACGTTTGGTGGCGGAGGAATTCGTTTCTTTTAGCTGTATACCCGTTTTATTTTTGGATAAATCAATTTGTGATTTGGCGGGTATGAAGATGTGACATTCTAAGTGAATGAAGATGAGGCATGTAAAAGAAAAGCGTAGCTTCTAGCCTCACAACCATGAAATAACAGAAATCGGGCAGGCAGCATGGCTATGTAGGTTGCACCTATTAGGGTGTATAATCACCTGATCTAGAGTTTCATTTACTTCTCAAAATCTATTGTTGATGTCGTCCCATTCGGGAAACGGTTGCTGATCCCAACCGTTGGTGACATACATTCGATACACTCAAGCGAAATGAGTGATCGGTCATGTGTGGTCGGGTGCAAGATGTTCTTGTTGAACCCAGTGTATTCCCCTCTAGAGGTGCACTAGCGAAAGGTGGTTCCATACGTTGTCATAGTTGGAAATCCATTACCCAATACGTGCTGGCGGTTTTGATTGTATACTATGTATGTAGAACGTGAGATGAAAGCATTTCTGCTAGATGATTATTATATTGTGGTTGATAGACACTATTATAATATCAATGAGTTTTGATATAAAGATCATTTTGGATTCTCGTAAGGGAAAAACCCGTTCCGTTATACGGCGTGGTCTTATGAGATGTCGTATACTTGTTTAAACTGTTTTAATCACACCAGTCTCATGACTGACCCGAAGTTTATTTTGTTTTGTTTTGTTTTCCCTAAACTCTTGGGTGCCCAATTTTGTACGGGCAGTCAAGTAGTCAACACTTTTCAGATATATTGGAAGAGCTTGGAGCAGGAGGCTTCGGGATTATATAGCTATAGTTATTTCCGCTGTGTTGTAAGTGTTGTACTCTGATAATGTTATTGTATACATATACTGATTTTATTTCAAGTATATGTTATCTATTATATGTTGTTCATTCCGTTGTGAGACTCGTGTTACTCTGATGTTGTATCTTCTTCTTCTTCTTCTTTTATTCTAAGTTTCTACCTTATCTATTCTCAGCCTCTAACTTCTTTTTATTAAATTTCCAGTATTTTTCGATGTTTGGTTAGTCGTCGTTGAGTTTATGGTGATAACCAAAGTCGCTAAAAAAACCGGGTCGTTACAGTTGTTATCAGAGCTTAAGGTTAAGTTATTACCTTGGCTCTGTGGCGAGACTCAGTAGAGATAGGGTTAGTAATGCCCTAGATTGAGTTGAGTGTATATATACGAGTGAACGTATTTGTTATTGATATATAAATTGTTTTATATTGTGTAGATTTATTGGTTGAGTTGTTTATGGGTTCTGATCGATCAGTTTGATCGACTATATCGGTAGGAGTTTCTAAACACTCGAATACGATGGGTCGACACGATATGTTTTGAAAAGTGGGTAAATGAAATAATTTTACCCAAATTATATTTGTTATTATAATCGAGTAAGATTATAAAAAGTGAAATGGTTACGTAAATAACCAATCAAAATTCGTATAAGTGTTACAAATGAATTAAAACTGAAATTGAGCCAGAATTTGAATAAAACCCTTAGAAATTTGAATAGGTATTTGTAAATGGATCTGGAATAAATATATGGAAATTTTAAGATCCTGGGAGATTTTAAATTGTTTACAAACACTGGAATGATATTATGAAGTGATTTCAAAATGGAAATGGTTTAAGAAATAGTTTTGAAAAGTGATATAGTATTAAACTTACTTTGATCGCTGGGAAATAAATTCCGATGGTGCATCATAGGTGTTCATTTTCGAGTTTCTAAGTGAGGACTACTACCAAAATTTTAGTTTTGAATTGTTTTGAGAAAAACAAGTTGTTTGATTCCGAAAGGGAATATTTGATTTGTGAAAAACAAAGTTATTTAAAACTCCCAGGAAAAGATTATTCGAATTAAGACAAATTTAAAAAGAAATTTGTGAAAGTAAGCTGGAATTTAATTGAAATCAGTTAAGTTGAAATAGAATTGGTTTGGTAAATCAAGATTTGGAATCAACAATTGAACTTGAGCGAAATGGGATTTGCTTTGGATATAAGCGAATAGGCGTGTTGAGGATAAATTGATCAAAATTTGATTGGGATAACATTGGTATATGCTGAGTTGATAGCATATGGAAGTGATAGAGTTGATATGCCCGACAAAAAGGTACAAGTTTATATTTCATATGGTATGAGATTTTGATGAGCTGGTTTGGCAAACCGCTTGGCTGTTGGATTTTCTTTTGGGTTGGAGAAGGCCTGGAAAGGCAAGTTTGAGTTTGACCTATTGACCAATACAAAGGAGGTGCTGGCGAAATTTTTCGAAAAGTTAAGGTGTTAGAAAATTTTCAGGATTTTTGAAAATTTTCATTGATAAGGATTAATTAATATTTTAATTAAAATTAAATTGGTTTAGTTGAGATTGAAGTTAAAGAAGTGAACAAATAAGTCTGGCCAGTCGACAGGGTTTGTTTTCTACCTTAGCAATTTCGAGAACGAAATTATTTTAAGTGAGGAAGAATGTAACGACCCGCATTTTTCAGCGATATAATAATTAATTTATTTAATTATTTAAATAATGATTTAGAAAATATAATGGTCGTTGAATTAAATAACTATTGAATATTTCATTAAAATAATAATTAAATAATGTATTTAATTTTGAGATAATCAGAATTAGCTGAAATCACAATATAATGTGAACTGGGCAATTTAAAATATTTAATTCAGCTTGGAATTGAATTTGATTAACGAATATATTATTTAAACGAAGTTTGAATGTAGAATTTTAATATCATTATAATCAAGCTCGAAATGACGCGGTAGTTCGCTATTTGGCGATTTGAACTTCAACTGAATGTACAAGGTTCGTTTTAAATCGGATTTTTGTGAAACAAGAAACGTGTGGAGCTGGTGAAATAAATTTTTCTAGTGGAAGAGAAAAATCGAGATTTCGTCGTGTAGATTTTGATTTATGGCCAAATCAAATTTTAGAAAAGTCACTATGGAATTCCTTTATAATTTATAACGATATATATAAGGAATTTCAATATAAATTTGAATATCGATTCAACCGGGATTTGAATATCGAGTTGTAAATCCCAGTAGAGCTGTATGATTTTCTAGGGTGAAGATATACGATAATATTTATTTTTAAAATATTAAATTTAATTATTTTTAATTATACTCATATATTTAAAAGGGTTATTTAGAGCTTTAAAAATAGCCAGTTTTGCAAACGACCTCAGAATTCGACGAAGCTAATTTTGCTGGGTCCACAATGTCAAGTTATTGTTAGATGTCAAGTTTCGTGATATTTAGAGTCAGTATGTGGTCGCACATATTTTTAATGTGAAAAACAGTCAGTATTTTGACGGTTAAAAATACGCTGAGTGAGCAAACGGAGTCAGAATTCGACGAAACCAGTTTCGTTGGGACTGTAATGTCGAACTGTAGCTGCATGTCCGTTTTTGTGATTTTTGGGTCTCACAAGTGATCACAGGAATTTTCAAAGACTCATATGACAATAATAATAAAATAAATAAAAATATCCTAAGTTATATTCTTGACCTAAACAAGGCCACACCTTCATTCTTCACAGCCGCTACTTACAGGATGGAGAACCAATCTCCACGACTTCGATTAAAATCATATAAAACCAAATCAGGCTCTTCATAAAATCCAAAACTAGAAAATCAAAAGAAAATCAGAAAAAATCCCATAAATCATACAATGTGTATATATAAGTTTGTATTAGTGTAATCTGGCCGTTTTAAGGTGTTCGACTGCGTTTTTCATTCACCGGAAATGACGAGCGCAACCTAGGGTTCCATTTCAGCCTCCACGTAGGCGTTGATTTGAAAAATGGTGTTCGTATTTGGGTTCAGGAGCTTGAATTGCATCGATTGTGAGTTTCTGGGTGGATTCGACGATGGAAAGGGTCGTTGGTTTTGTGGGAGCCGCAGCAAGAGGTGTTCGACAGATTTGAAAACGGGGGACCGAGTGTGAGGCTAAGGGGATGGAGTGGAAGAGGAGGGAACGAGTTGAATATTGATGGCGTTTGTTTGATGAACGATGGAGAAACGAGAGTGGTGGGGAGATGAGAGCATGCGGTAATGGCCATGGGCGTTGGAGGGAGTTAGGGCAGTAATTGGGGAAGATGGATTAATCGGTCTTGGGCTTTAAGGGTTGTAGTGGGCCAAGGTATGGGTGTTTAGGCCCAAAGCAAATAATAATTCATGTTTATTTAATTTAAATATTGTATAAACTTGTAAAAGCAGTATCTTATCCATACGTGATCGAATTTCAGCAAAACAAGATCCGTTGGGATCATGTGGACGGTGGCTACACCATGGAGCTGACTGGGAGTGAATCCGAGCTCGTAACAATTTATGGCGGAATAAAATTTTTGATTCTAACCAAACAACAGTTTATCGTTCTTTAGCGATGAACTGCCAAAGTGAGTAAAATTCACCAACTCTGAATAGTTATATTTTTATAACGTATTTTCAGAACGGTTAATCATCTGTTGATTGCTGGGTGTTAACTGTTTGGTTGAATTGCTTGTGTATTGGTTGAAATTGTAGATAACGATATATATATATATAGATCGTTAACCGAATATTGATTCTGTTTATCAGAATATTTTATATTCATGATATTTGTGTTATTTAACATCTATGATGCTGGGAAACAGGTTGGAGGGGTCCAACTGGTCTCCTCATTATTTATAATACTGTTCTGTTCATATATTGTAATATATGATGTGATAAAAAATTCGTTGTGGATTCTGTGTGTTGAATGATATCGATCACGGTTAATTGGTATTTTTAAATACCGTAAGAAATACTTGAAGGTATAAAAGGGAATTTTCAAAGTATATTGAAAATAAATAGAATAAAGGAATATGTATTTAGAAAAGAAATAGAATAAAGGGATATTCATTTAGAAAATAAATAGAATAAAGGGATATTTATTTAGAAAGTTAATAGAATTATAAAAGGAATATTTATTGGGAAAATAAGTAGGATTTATAAAAAAGGAAGTTGACGAGTTATCAAAGAGTTAATCGAATTTAGTTATTCGAAGTCGAGTTAATCGAATATGGTTAGTCAAATAGAGTTAGTCAAACATAGTTATTTAGGATAAGTTGCCATTTTGCACGACTGCTAACGTAAGTCGCGGGGATGCAGATAGCCTATGGCGGTCGGATGTTTCCTGAGGGAATCAGGCGTAACCATTGTGATCGCTGCGATCTAGAATTAAGTGAATGGAGTTAAATCGAATATTAGTTATTCGAATAAGAGTTAAGCGACTAGAGTAAATCGAATATTAGTTATTCGAAAAAGAGTTAAGCAAATAGAGTTATTCAATTAGAGTAAATCAAAATGGAGTAAAACAAAAATTAGAAACTGACTAGAGATTAATAAGTTGAATGGTTTCCTAAGTACCGATCTGATGTTGGTTTCGGCCTTCGGGTTTATATTTAGGAAGTTGTTCTCTTGTTAGTTTATACTTAGAGTCTGATAGATGTGGGATGATAGTGATTTGTAAATAAACAATGGAAATGTTTTCCGGTGTTAATAACATATATTTTCTAAACATAGAAAATAAGGAAATGTGAATATATATATATATATATATATGTTAAATGATGATTGATCGATATAATTTCCATTTGGAAATAATATCGTTGTTTGCACACCTGTTTTTCTTTGATAGTTAACTCACCGACTATCGAAGTTTTTGACCATTTTAATGTTATTAATATGGAGAGAGAGACTGGTTGGATTATTATCCGAAGAACCACTCTGTATTGGCATAAGCGTTGCGAATCATATATGCCAAAGAAAATTGAAGACGGAGTAAAGTGCTAGGGTTGTTGTATAAATCTTAGATAACATTTGCCTAAGATGGATGTACTGAATTGTGCCTTCGGTTTATCCAGTCCCAGGACAACTTGTATGGAAGAAGGTCTGACAGAGTATATCTAATAGATCGCGTAAGTTGATCTCTTCAAACGTATTCACATTTGGTGGCGGAGGAATTCGTTTCTTTTAACTGTATACCCGTGTTATTTTTGGATAAATCAATTTGTGATTTAGCGGGTATGACGATGTGACATTCTAAGTGAATGAAGATGTGGCATGTAAAAGATAAGCGTAGCTTCCCTCATAACCGGGAAATGACAGATATCGGGCAGGCAGCATGGCTATGTAGGTCGCACCTATTAGGGTGTATAATCACCTGATCTAGAGTTTCATTTACTTCTCAAAATCTATTGTTGATGATGTCCCATTCGGGAAACGGTTGCTGATCCCAACCGTTGGTGATGTACATTCGATACATTCAAGCGAAATGAGTGGTCGGTCATGTGTGTCCGGGTTGCAAGATGTTCTTGTTGAACCCATTGTATTCCTCTCTAGAGGTACACTAGCGAAAGGTGGTTCCATACATTATCATAGTTGGAAATCCATTACCCGATACGTGCTTGCGGTTTTGATTGTATACTATATATGTAGAACGTGAGATGAAAGCGTTTCTGCTAGATGATTATTATATTGTGGTTGATAGACACTATTATAATATCAATGAGTTTTGATATAAAGATCATTTTGGATTCTCATAAGGGAAAAACCCGTTCGGTTATACGGCGTGGTCTTATGAGATGTCGTATACTTGTTTAAACCGTTTTAAACTGTTTTACTCACACCAGTCTCATGACTGACCCGGAGTTTATTTTGTTTTGTTTTCCCTAAACTCTTGTGTGCCCAATTTTGTACGGGCAGTCAAGTAGTCAGGACTTTTCAGATATACTAGAAGAGCTTGGAGCAGGAGGCTTCAGGATTATATAGCTATAGTTATTTCCGCTGTGTTGTAAGTTTTGTACTCTGATAATGTTATTGTATACATATACTGATTTTATTTCAAGGATATGTTATCTATTATATGTTGTTCATTCCGCTATGAGATTCGTGTTACTCTGATCTTGTATCTTCTTCTTCTTCTTCTTCTATTCTAAGTTTCTACCATATCTATTCTCACCCTCTAACTTCTTTCTATTAGCTTTCTAGTATTTTTCGATGTTTGGTTAGTCATCGTTGAGTTTACGGCGATAACCAAAGTCGCTAAAAAACCGGGTCATTACACAAATTAATAAGGTCAAGAAGTATTTGGGCATCATCGCTTATTCTCTATCTCTATAAAAATTGAAATTTACGATTAATTACATACACCTAACTTAAAGACCATGATATACCACCCATGCACTGCCTTGTTGACCGACGGAGAGTTGGGACAGAGCTTGGCGGATTGTGCAGACCGACGCTGACTTTGTCAACAACATGTCGTTAATCCTTAGATGTCCGATCTCATAAAATGAGACCAAGATATACCGACGCTGACTTTGTCAACAACATGTGGATAAAGCTTGGCAGGTTTGCACACCAACGCTAAATTTACAAGCAATGTTGGATACCCTTGGATTACTATTATTGTTGTTGAAAATATAAAAACAAGAGAGAGTTACGTGAATTCAGCTTAACACAACTTAGTTTTAAAGATTCGAAAAGCTAATATAAGTATTTTAAGTCCTTCACTCATTAAACAAAGACTGCAATTAAGTATAAACTTCATGGCCATCACATAAGAATCTTCTTATGTACCGGTTACACTATTATCCCTCAAAATTCAACTTTTCATTATATTTCTTATTCAATCTTAGTTGGGAGAAAAAAATACTATCAACTGACTAACAATTGTTAACTTATTTTGTTGTATTAATCTAAAATGAGTCGTATTTTCCAAAAAGAAAAAAAGGTTTGTTACTATGTTCTAAAATGCATGATGGTCCTATATGAAAAGAAAGAAAAATTAAAGAAAAATCAAAAGAATGCAATGCAAACTCTCCCCACACTAGAAATAAACAGTATCCACATTGTAAACGTTTCCTAAATTTGAAAGATCGAACCAAAAGGTGTATGAGTTGCAAGATTACTTGTAGAATGAAATGCAATCTAACTATATGTAAGAATGAATCATATGTACAATGATATATGTGTTTGCGATGCATGCGACGCAAAGAATGCCACCAACTTTTCCCCCCAAACTTGGTTCTAGCCCGATGAATCACATTCCCACTATGTCTAGGCATGTTTTCTAATAAGAAAAGATTTTTGAAAACCATCTCATTCTTATACCTAGATTTATTGTCCAGTAGATAAATGTCCACTGTCATCCTAACATGAATTTTTCAAACAAGCTAACATTCCAAAAATAATTCATGTGTTCCACAAAATTTATCAGTGTAATTGTCCAAAAATTTGTAATTGTATATAAACTCAGTTGCACTCGTGAAATTTGAATTCTGAGTGTTGTTAAAGATTATGTGATCACATTTCTCAATTTTATAAATTGACAACGTATTTTCGACACTGACAATTTCAAGTTCGTTGGAAGTTTCCTCAAAGTTAAAATTTTCAAACTTGGATTCGTGGCCTAATTCTATTTCATATTCATTTGGCAATTCATCCTCATACAATCCAAAAAATTCATGTTCATTAAAGTCCTTCTCCGATTTTGAATTGAAAATTTCAACATTTTTATTCTGTTCAATTTCTAATATTTCAAGTTTCTCGTAGCCTGAAAGAGAGAGATCAAAATCTAAGCTTAAATCTTTTTCCTGAAAAGAATCAAAGTCCAAATCATTTGTTGAATTTTGAACAACTTCATTTAGATTGTTATTCTCAATTTCCAAAGTTTTTGTTTGAAAGTTTTCACTATCAATAAAGAATGGATTATTTTCTGATTCATCGCATGTTTGAATTTGAATTTGTTGCTCGAGTTGTTCTTTAAAAGATGTCATTAAACAAAGAAGTTCATCAAGTTGTCTATCTTTCCTTTCTACCCTCTCTCTAAGAATGTTAAGATGATATTCCTCAGAATCGTCGATTTGAGAGCTCTCGTTTTGGATTTCTTAATTCTCAATATTATAGTCCACATCAATTTCACAATCAATATTATTTCCATGTGGTGGTTGTTTGAATTTTCAAAAAATTGACAATGATATTGGAAATCATTTTGATTATAAAAAGTATGTTCATAACCAAAACTGTTAAAATTCAAGGGATAATTGTAATTTTGGTTATTTTCAAGATGTTGATATAGGCTAAAATTTAAAAAAAAATTGGTTTTCAACCCCATATTGATGTGGATCAAAGCCTTATTGAGATTCAAAGCTATTGTGATGTAGACGTGGCCCATAATCAAAATTATTGAAATTTGAACTGAAATTGCAATTTCGATCATTTCTATGATTTTGAAAATGTTCTTTAGTTGGACAATTTTGCCTCATGAGTTGTAATTCATACTCATACTCTTCCATGGAACGTCTTCTCAAGTTATTATCCCATATTTCTCTCAAGGATTGTTTTGAATTAGACATTTGAATGAAGTCAAGGCAAGACAAAGCTTATTCTCACTTCAAAATAGTATAAAATACTGAGTTGTGCTCTATTAATTAACTGACTCAATTAGAAGGGAGAAGGGGATCTTATGGTTGTTCACGTATAGTATAAATACTAAGGGATACGACCAATGTTTTTCGGGTAGAATGCAACCTCTTTTGCTAATAATTCAATAAATTGAACTACTATATATATCGGCAATCCAATTATACGAGACAGTTAACTTCACAAAACACCACTTTTCAATTATATTATTTTGCAACGTCTATTTTTATTGTTGAAAACAATGGGATTGAAGATTTCAGTTATGGAAATATTAGTCAACCACAAAAATCAGAAAATATTAACTATAGAAATTTAAAATATTGTACAAGCAAGCTGCTACCCATGTAGAAGATTTTTACAAGCAATTTATAAATATTTCAAGCAGCTGCAGAACCTGTACAGTTTAGCAAATTTTATAGAGCGAGGTATGGCAGTCCGCCCAGAAAATTTGATTAGTGCTAGCGATTCAATCCCAGTGTTTACAAATTGGATGACCTTTGAAATTTTTGTTTGTTTGCTTGAACCTGTTCTTTCACTTGAGCCTTTGATTTCTTCTTCTTCTTCTTTTTTATGGAGATTTCAATTTTTTTATGAAAACATCTATAGAAACAACTAAATTGGAAAAGAAAACTAAACTAAAAAAAGAGTATAAAACAAGCAAGACTAACTGAGCTAAAAATAAATAAAACTAAACTCAAAGAACTATTAGAAAAACCTCGACTCGAAAAAAAAACAAAAACAAAGAACTCAACAAAAGCCAAGGTCGACTCAAATTACACAAGGCTCAAGCATTTGCATAATAAGAAACAAATGAGACCAACCAACAGTGCATTTTTACCTCTAAACCGAGTTTCTCAGTCGATCAGAAAAAAATTGAAGTTTCTTAAACAATAAAAATAAGTGCTTCTCGGACAAAGTTGCTCTTATAACAAAACTCGACCAACAAAGTTGCTCATATAACATCCAAATAACACGCCCCTTATTTTCAGATTCCCAAATCAGCAATGCAACCCAAAATTATCAACGAGCGTGCCCCCAAATGTAATCACACAGTCCACCTTTGACTCAGAAAATTACTTTAGAACTTTTTTTTAAAGATTATCGCAGATCCGAACTGATTCAATTCCGATTTTGATGTCGAGGTGGGTTTTTGAAATGGCTATGGGGTCTGGGATCTTCGAATTGCAGCTGTTCGAATTAGATTGTTCGAATTGGAATTTGAATCGATTTGGTTATGGGTATTCAAACTGGATATTGATGGAAGACGTTGAATATGGGATGGCCGATGGCTGTAGTTTTGAATGTACGGTGGTTTTGTTTCGATAGGGGAAAGGCTTTGGGTTGCGTGACTTGGAATGTGGACAGCAGGGTATGATGTAGTAGCCGATTACTTTTGGATGGTGATGGTAGGTTTGGATCAGGGTGATTAGCTTGTTCGTGAAGGGGATTTTGAATTTATTTTGGAGCAAGGTATTTCGAATATTGGTTTTCTTTTTGCGTGGGTGATGGAAGCCTTTGGATGGCGCTGAAAGGTAGTTTCGCTGGATGATCAACTTTGAAATTGTGGCGTTGATCAATGGTGAAGAGTAAGTTACGGTGTGGATGTTTGCAGATGGTGATTGATCTTTGAAGTTTGGGTGAGATGATGATCGGTTGTATGGTGGTGAATATGAAGGGGAAGGTTAATAATGGTTGATAGTTGGTATGACTTATGAGTGTGAATTGGTTCGAAAAGGGATGGACCGGTAGGAAGGCGATTTGGTATTTTTTGATGGACTGTGCGAGCTGATGTTTGGGAAGAAATACAAGCAATAGAAGCACGGAAGGAGGAAAAAAAGAAATAAATGATTTTTTTTAGGTACATGGAAATGCTGAAAAGAGGGGAAGAAATTGTAAAGGGAAAGAAATTGATTGGGAAAAAAAGGAAAGGAATAAAAAAAAATTAGCAGGATTTTTATTTATTTCAAAGAAGAAAACAAATTGTACAAAGAAAAAAATATAGATGGAAAAAGGGGAACAAAAAGGAAAAGAAGTTGAAAAGAGGAAAGAAATAAAGTGTAACGGCTCGGGTTTCGCTCGACCCGATCGATCGCAAGATCGACCAAGACCGTTCAAAACCCGAATACGTTAACTTTGGGAATACGACAACACTAGAACAACAACAGCAGACTTTTATAAACATCATAATAATGTTACATCAGAGTACATAATATCAGAGTACATTGAATAAAATTACAGCGGAAGATAAATTACAATATTTTAATACATTGCAGCGGAAACAATAAAATAGATACAGCGGAAGACAACTATGCTCTGGACACAGCTTTAAGCTTCGATCCAGAATCCTGCTCAAGAGATAAATATCTACAAAAAAGCTACTCGACTGCCGTGTGGAAAAGAGGGCACCCGAGTTTGCAAAGTGAAACAAACTACGAGTTAGTCATGAGACTAGTATGAGAATTCTTAACTAATATAACTAATAATAATAAGGCTAATCACAGGACCACCCCGCTAATGCGGAACGGGTTTACTCCATTGGATTGCCAGTGCATAAAATAAAGTGAATCGTTAAACAACGCAATGCTTTTTAGAAAAATTGAATCATCATAAGACTCAAGTCCCATCACACAATGCAACGCAAACCGGAGGATAGAGTTTTACCTTATGATGATTAAACATGCTTGGTACGATAAAAACGAATTGGATATTATTATTAGTGTATATATGTTTCAAAAACATTTTAAAGTAAATGTATCAATCCTAGGAAGCATAGCTACCATATACTATGCCTCCATACTAGCAATACAATCAAATCCGTAGGGTCGTATTGGGAATTTGGTTTTTCATCATAAGTCAAGGCTAGGGAGGAGCTCCTTACCGATTCGAGATACTCTAGCTAATGTCTCAGGATCCCCCGCAGTGAACCCTTGGATCCTGCTGGGCCGGTCCACACATACAGCTTTGTGGATTGGCAATTCCTGAACACACGTTTCCCGATCCTATAGGACCTATCATCGGAGGCGCCTCATTCCATCATCCACATAAGTAAAATATCAGCTAGTTTAAGCACTGACACTACCCCTAGCTAGAAAGAAACGTGCTGCTCTCCCTGCGTTCCCTTCTCCCGTTTTAGACTCAACCGGGTTGTGAGGCTTGTGAAGCTACGTAATACACAAAGTTATGCTTATTCAAGCTGTGCTTTGATCATCAACCACAAGGCCTGCTTTTCAACAAAAGCCTTGATCATTTGCATCTTAGCATGCCACATTGTCAATCCATACCATACCATTGATTCCTACCAATATATAACCTCTAAGCTCGTACATCTTAGAGAAGGGTGTTAAACACCAAATAGATATATATTTAGCAGAGATCAACGAATACCGTATAAAGGAATACAACGTTAGACATACAATCCATTTTCAAATCCGTTCTGGGTCTGAACGAAACCGGAGGCACCTTATATCTCGCATATCCGATCAATCAACAATACGTCCGGACCGCTACCCCTGACTCCCCTTCAAGGTAGCTACTCCAATCATGGACCTTTGTAGCAACACATCCATTCGATGTGAAGATCATTGGTCTTCAATCACCGTCTTCAACTCTTCGACTTTTGTCGTCGTATAATCATTTGAAATGAGATTGAACTCGGACTTTTCAAATGATCCTCACATATATATATATATATATATATATATATTTTAAAATCATTTCATATCGTTATTAGTATTTAATAACGATCTATCGCTATTTTTATTTATATAAAAATAATTGAATTTTATTTAACAACACTTTATGTCAATAGGCGACCTTGGCGCTGTTTTCACCCAAATTTGTTTTATAAATTTCTCTAAATCTAACTGTTGGATTTTAACACAATTCATATCGTTGGAAAGATCTTCCCAAGGCGAACCTAACGGTTTCAGTTTTGGGAAAATCCGACAGTTGGATATTTCAGCATAACTATTTAAAGTTACAATTGTCGAATCGTGAACTTCCGCGCCAATTCGTTTAATTATAATTTACTTATATATATTATATATACATAAAATTTGTTCGGCCATTTCATTATTGTGATAATCATAACAAGTAAAGAACGCTTGATTTCATAACATTTTGATATATAACATAACACACAATAATGTTTATTTTATTTTAATTCACATACACATCCTAAACATAACAATGTATATTTTTCGTTTGCCCTTCAATTCACACAAAAATGTATATTTGGTTTCATTATTCTTTCTAACGAAAATCCACTCATTAAAATATAATTTTCTAATCCTTTTATTTACATTGAAAAATGTAAATTTCTATATATCTTTTGTTTACATTGAAAAATGTAACTTTATATATTCATGTGTTTATTTGCAGCTAATTTACAAATGAAAATGTACCTCATTTTCTATGGGTTTTTATTTGCATATAAAAAAGGAAAATAAAATGTACTTCTTAAATTTCATGTCTTTTATTCACATTTATAATGTGAATAAAATAAACTTTTTTTTTTAAATTCTTGTTCTTATTCACAACTAAAATGTGAATAAAATAATCCTTTCTAAATTCATCTTTTTATTTGCATCTACAATGCAAATAAAGTGTAAATTTCTTTTTTATTTTCTTTTGTAATCTTTTATCTACATTGTAAAATGAAATCTTTCATTTCACCTATAACTACATTGCAAAATGTAACCTTTATATTCTTTCTAATATTTGTTTTATTTGCATCAAGAAATGCAATTAAATATGCAACCCTTTTTGCTGAATATAAAATGACAATAAAAAGTGGTTTTAAAGAATCTATTCTTATAATTTTAATCAATTTGGAAATAAAAACATAATTTCCAAATCCATACTTTTTATTGTATCCAAACTTATTAAGTAAAATAAAATTACAGTAAGATGTAATCTTAAATTCCTATCTTTTTTTGTTGAAAACAATCCTACATTACAAATGCAAAATTTTAATCTCTAATCTTTTTAAATAAAGAAAATTACAACAAAATGTAATTCTATATTTCTATTATCTAATGTGACAAAATAAAATGTAAACACAATCTTTTACGTAAAATGGTATTACATAAAATGTAATTTTAAATGTCCTATCTTTTTACACTGAACAAATTTCCAAATGAAAGGTTAAATCTTTTTATTGACATTACAAATAAGATGATCTTTTTATTTAATATAACTCTAGATGTATATCTTTAAGTCTAAATATATAATGACTCTAAAACATTTCATTTGATTCTACAAAGTTACAACAAAAGAATAAGTTCTTTTATCATAAACTTTTATTCAAAACGGTCCTACATAAAGATATAGCCTTTAATGTAAAATCTTTATATTTAAACAAAAGTATAAATAAAACAAAATCTTTAATGCCCATTCTTTTTATTGTAATGAATTTACAATACTAAATTTCATTTCAGCTCTTTTATTTACAAATGAAATGTAAATAAAAGTGATTTTACAAATTTGCCTTTTTATTTACACAAAGGATATAAATAAAAATGTATAAAATAAGTTTATCTTTTTATTTACACATAAAATGTAAATAAAAATATGTTTTCTAAATTCGCCTTTTTATTTACACATAAAATGTAAATAAAAATATGGTTTTCAAATTTTGCTTTTTTTATTTACACCTAAATGTATATCAAAAATGGTTTACAAAAATGTCTTTTTAATTACACATAATATGAAAATAAAAATATGATTTTTAATTCTGCCTTTTTATTTGCATATAAAATGTAAATACAATAAGTTTTCTAATTCTGACTTTTTAATTTGCAAATACAATGCAAAATAAAATACGATTTCTAACTCGTCCTTTTTATTTGCAAATACGATGCAAAATAAAATATGATTTCAACTCTTGTCTTTTTTATTTGTACAAAGAAAAGCAAATAAAATATATATCAAGTCTTGTCCTTTTTATTAACAAATATAATATTGATAAAAGTGTATTTTCAAACTTGTTTCTTTTATTTGTACATGGAATGTAACTAAACATGTTAAAACAATTACGGTCTTTTTATTTAAACATAAAATCCAAATAAAAGTGTGTTTCATAATCTTGTCTTTTTTTTACATATAGTATGTAAATAAAAATATGTTAAACAAGTTTGTCTATTTATTCACACATGGAATGTGAATAAATATATAATAATCAATTTCGTATTTTTTATTCACATATGGAATGTGAACAAACGCATAATAATCAATTTCGTATTTTTATTCATAATGGAATGTGAACAAACATATAATAATCACTTTCGTATTTTTATTCACATATGGAATGTAAACAAAAATATAATTTAAAAAAAATGAATAAATAAATCTGACAACAAAATAATCCATCTTGATTTGGCAAATTGATTACAACTCTGTACTCAACATGATATACAATTCTAATGTTAACATAATTTAACGATTCTTGATTTGCTAAACATGACCATTTAAAATAAATGATATTTTAACAAATTCAATAACAAATCATCACAAATTTGATATTGTAAATTGGATTAAAAAAATTAACCTAATCAAATTCACAAAACAAAACAATATTTTAATTAGATTAAAATTCTGGTTTAATCTAATTTACCAAACACGATGTTTTATATCGGATCCATACAGATCTAAGCGATAAAATGACAGATCTACACAATACAACGCAATACAATTCAAAACAATCCATCAGAATTATCAGCACAATACATCACAGCACGGATCACACAGATAATTATTTAATGAAATAAAATAATTAATTAAATAAATTAAATTGTGAAAATCAGAGATTCTCACATCGGTTTGGCTGAAAACTCAACCGTCTCCGTTTCAGATCTGGTCACTTCATGTTGTAGTGTTCTTCAATACGATCGCAACGCATTTCGTTTTGTTGATATATGTTTTGATTTGCAAAAGTTACAAAGGTTTGAACCTTGTATAAGAATAGTCACTTAAATAATTAATTAATTATTTTAATTATCACCTAATCATAATCAGGTCGCATTAATCCTCTCCCTCCTTCTGAACTACAGGCCATGATAAAACCCATAACCAACGCCTCCAAACCTCCCTGTCGCACCTCCTCTCGGACCACCAGGACTCGATCAGACCTCGCCACCTCGACCGCTATCACCTGCCCCACCATCGGTCGGATTAAAGCTCTCTGAATGCTCTTTAATTTGGCGTTGGAAACATTCGAAATGGTTTCGTGAATTAGGAGAATTTTAGAGATCAAAATGGGATGTTTTCAGCCATAGAAAAGAAGAGGGCGACGACTGTTAGAAAATAGGATTAGGATTTGTTTTTAAAACGGGTATATTTATATTAAAATATTATTTAATTGAACCCTTAAGGCCCTTTAATTTGTATCTTACAAAGGAAAATGAATTGAATAATTGGAAAGGATTCACGTTTCCAAAATATTCTCTTTGATTGTTAGATGCGCAACCCTTTTCCTTAATCAAGATATATATACCATGTTTTAATTGTATATTAACACGAAATTTCAAATTGATCAAGTTCATAGGCAATAAAGATAATTAAAATATGTAACGTAAATGCATGATGAAAGGAAATAACGCATATTTCTGCACATATAAGCTTGCATAAAGTCTCAATATTTCTCAATAATTACACACCAAAATTTTATCCTGCTCAAAATGTAATTAAACAATTTCTTTATTAAGAATTGTAGATATTTAGCTCAGAAATAGGCAACTAACCATTTTGTAGTGAAAAGAGTCACAATGGGCATAATCATATTTTGAAATAATTAAGGATCAACGCGTGAATATGTGATATTTCTTGCAAATTAGTGGCTTTCCATATTATTTGAAAGTTGCTCCTGTTTTGATTATCTTCCATGTTAAATCGTTGACTTCATAGCATACTTTATCTTCCTTGTTAAATTAGGGGCTGATAAACCAAATAAACAACTAAAAAAAAATCCTTTTTATTTATATTCTCTAAATTAAGGTCAATGACAAATTAACATGTTTCTTAATTGAACATAATTTCCCAATTAATGTCAATTAACTTATTTTTCTAATTAATGCCTATATTAACATGTTTACATGTTCACGAATCAATGTTAAATAGCACGTTTACTTAATAAATGTTATGTTTACAAATCAAAGCCAATTGTTAGAAAGTTTATAACTTTGTTTTCATGTATATGTTAATATTTAATAAATGTACATTTTCTACCTATAACATGTAAATGTTAATATTAAACAAATGTACGTTTTCTACTGTTAAAACATTTTTATTACACAATGAATTTACATTAAACACATTTTCAAACAATGAATCTCTTTTACATTAAAAATGTATTTTTTTAATGTAAACATATCTAATCAAACTTTAATCTTTTTATACCTTAAAAACATAATGTTTAATGTAAACATATTCCAATCAAAGTTTAATCCTTTTTTTTAATAAAACATTTCATGTTTCTACATGACATTAAAAAGTTAGACTTTTAGCATTAAACAAAATATGTTCATTCACATTAAAAAGAATAACTTTTTTAATGTGAATCATTTTTATACTCTTACATTTAAATAAAGACCAACTTTTATTTTAAAACATAATTTTTTTTCTTTTGACATAACTTCATATAAAATAAATTTTTAATCGTGGTTATTTGAAATAAATTATTTTAAATATCAAAACCCATTAAAATAACTTAAAAATAAATTTTTTAATTTACCCAAAAAATTCAGGATTGTTACATAAAGAAAAAAAATGGCAAGATTTTTTTTAAACAAAAAGTAAAAATAAAAATAAAACAAAAACTAACACGAATTAGAAATTAAATAAATAATAAAATTTAATTGTTGCCTCCCCGACAACGGTGCCCAAAACATGATCGACGTTTTCTAAGAACTAGAAAAGTGCGAATTATGTAATAAATACTGCAAGCGCACAAATCGTGTAATATGCAGGTCGAATCACAGGGAGGTGTTTTAAATTTTATTATTTATATATCTCTTGGTTGAGTTAGACAAATCTTGAAGGTTGGTTTTGAAACAAACAAAATTGAAACTGCAATAAAACTATTATTGAATTGAATCAGATCTGAATCTAATCAAATCTATATTCAATCCAATATGACCTAGGAAAGCAATAAAAGAAACAGAAATTAAAATTGCAAGAATTAAATAACAAACAGGAACTAAAGTTCGGATTACCGCTGAATCTAATCAGACGGTCAATCACTAATGAAAATAAACGAAAAAGACAATTAGTGCTCTACCAAATCTAATTTTGTAGATAGCACTAATTGCTAAGAAAATAAAAATGCAGAAAAGTAAAAGAAAACTTCAATTCATGGATCATCTTTACAATGAGATTACAAGGGTATTTGTAGGATAGATAACCAACCTAAACCCTACTACAGTCACAAATGGGCCTTAATTAATTCTATTAAAATTGGGCCTTTCTTCTTTTCCTCTTGCTTGCTTTATAATTCTTCGTTGATTTGTGATATACATAGCCTTTCTACCAATTATGTTTTTGTCCAAAAAACCAATCTGATGTAAGATCTTCATCTGCAAGTCTTCAAATATATATACACAGCAATTTGACCTCCATTTTCCATTTTTCTGACTGTAAGTGGCTTAATTGGTATATCTGTAAAAAGTGACAAAACAATACCCAAGTAATATTTATTTATATACAAAAGATAAGATATAAGAGCATAAAATGGACACATTTCTATGTTAGTCAGCTATGACAAGTTCTGGGTGGTTTATAATGATTTAAGACTAAAAACAAATTACTATAGCATTTTTGGGACACTATGAAAAGTTCTGGTTAGTTACCAAGCTTCATAACTAATTCAGAGAAAAGATAGCATTTTGGAATGCTATAAAAAGTTCCAAAACTCAGATTTTCAGCCTGTTTTTAGGCAAAATGTTTGACGCTGTTTCTTTTTGATAAACATAGCTTTGAACTCCAAATTTTCTACAATAAGAAAATCTCTTAGTCTACTTAATTATCATAAAAAGAAAACTTTAAGATCATTTATCAGTTCAAAATATAAAATCAAACATCATGAGGCATTTTTTACATGTCCATTTCGGGTTGATTTTTACATGACTTTGCATCCAGTTTTCAGGTACACAAACGACCGAATTAGAAAAAGTGAAAAGAGTAAGTTGTACCCCTTTGAATTAGCTTTCCAAATTGATAGATAAATCGAAATTTCATTAAGGATTGCAAAAGTTATGCCCAGAATACCGAAGGTCATTCTCAGGGTTTCAAGTCCAATCATTCATTCATAAATTTCTCAACTTTTCTTCAAAATACGAAATGAATACATGAATTTAAATAGTTTTTCTCACCTTGGACTCGAAGATTGAACTTGTATTCCTTCTCTATGCTTCTCCTGAACCTCTCTTCTTTTTCTTATCTTGGTTTTATGTTTGTGAATGCATGAAAAAGAATGAACATTTCCACCCATTATATAGTAATTTTTAAGGCTAGTTTGGTAATCTAGTTTTGGATAGTTGTCCTCCTTATCTTCATGCAAGCTTTAGGATGAAGACACATGCCTCCTTAGGTGTCTTTAGATGTTTCTACACATGGACACCTAATGGGTTTATGTGTCTTTACCTTATTTACTTACAAGACATGTGTACCATTCTTTTGATGAAACGTGTCCCTATCATTTTAAGCCATTTTTCATATTCAAGAATACATACATATATACTATTTGTATTTTATTTATATGCTATGTACATACACATATATGTGTTATTAAATTGTTACTACATGCACATGATATTCCAATAACTTTTAATAAGCAAAACCTCGTTTATCGACAAAATTGTTTTTGGCCACATTATCGATTTTTCTTCGAACTACTTATTTTTGTAAACAAAAACTCAACAACATGTTTTCTCCTCCTTAATTATTATTTATAAAGGGATTTAATCAAGGTTATGAAACCACTAAATATAAGTTTTAAATATTTAAATAACCTTGATATTTAAATATTTACTGCCCGAATTTTCAGGTTGTTACATTCTTTCCCCCGTTAAAGGAATTTCATCCCCGATATTTTATGCAATACTTAATCAAAAGAAAACTAAATATTCCCCAAAAGAAACTATATGTATCCATGAAATTTTCTTGAAAGTATGTTTTCAAAACAATTTCATAAATCGAAATTCAAAATGTAAGACATAACTGGATATTATATGATTGGAACTTCTCAATTTGTGATCAACATTTTATCAATCCTGCAAGCTATTACTAGATTAGGCACGCCATAGTTTCTTTTTATGTCCAAATTCAGGATCATGTTCTTTGTAATCCACATCAATACCTAGTATCCTTTCCGTGAACATACACTCAATTTGGATAGATTCTAGAGCCTCCAACCAGTGCCAAATCATTCAGTAGAAACATACTCTTCTTATTTACTAAAGATTCATCGTACTCCGGCTCATCTGACTCATCATCATCATCATCAAATAAGGATGTATTCTCCATGTTGCTGTACCCATAGAAATGTACCAGAGTGTAATCATGGTGCTTTTATTATAAGAATTTCCAAATAGATTTTCAAATAATATATTGAAATAACTCAAACAAGTTTTATACGAAATTCTTTTGTCAAATATAGGATCATATTCATCAGATAATGATGTACTCTCCTTATTGCGGTACCCATCGAAATGTACCAGAGAGTAATATAAACATCTCATATAATATCTTCATTTTTTTCCGAATATGATTATATCCTATAAAGTGGATCCAAGCCACAAACTCAAACTAGGATATTTTATCCTATAGTGGTCGACATCCCGTCATCAAATAGGATGTACTCTACTTGGCTCGATACCAACATAGAGTAATAGTTGCACTATCCAAGATCTATTGTCTTGTGGCTGACATCCCGTCATCAAATAGGATGTACTCTACTCGGCTCGATACCAACATAGAGTAATAGTGCACTACCCAAGATCTATTGTCTTATACCGCACATCGTCAGCGTCATCCGAAGGTATCCATCATTGATGAAATATTCAATAAAAATCTTTCATAAGTTTGAACAAAGTAAAAGTGCTTTTATACTTTATAATCATTACCTCCACATGGATAACCATTTAATTTTGGAAAATCCACTCTTTCAACTTCGAAAATCATTTTAAGTATAAACCCCTACATCAGTCTTTTCATATTACTCGATGTATCTCAAAATCTTATATAGGACACTAGTTAAAACATTGGTATTGAATGATGTCAAACCTTTTTTTTTCAGACACATGGTCAATTTGCAACAATGTTTTAAGACAACAAACTTTCAAAATTTTAAAATATATATGATGTAAGTTTTTTTTTTAATAATTAATCTAGCTTCCCAATAAGATATGTTAAATCCAATCAAGCAATCAAATGTTATCACTAAATTGTTGAAAGATCTTTTAGCAGCTAAGCTAACATCATCAGTACTCAATAATTCTAATATCTTATAAAAAAATTCACCTCGATTTTTCATGAATGTAATGTTCAATTCTCTCATCTTGATCTTCCTCAAGTTTATCTGCCCAAGCTCATTAAACTCCTTCCTCGATAAGTTGTTGTCCCATATTCCTTTTAAGCCACTCCGCTTCACCTATATCAAGCTGCTACATTCCTTTCTTACTGCATTCCTTCCTTCGTTACTTTATAACATAATCATATGCATTCACGATTTTGTTAAACCTCTATATATGGTTTATGATAACGAATGATCACATTGTTCTTATTAATATAAACACTAAACAAAAGTTAAACACACAAAATAATTAATACTCACAACCTTGGTCAGAGGAATGGTGCCTTACCCGATGTAGTTTTATTTATCAAGTTAAGGTGGCTTCATTTCAAAATTTCAAAGATTATTTTCTAATCTTAGGTGATATTTCATTTACGCACCTGACTAAGCTCTGATACCACTTGTGACGCCCTGGAATTTCGGACCAGTCAAAATTGCCGAAAATCCTTCCATTCAAAACAAATGATGATAGCTACCATCATATTTTATAATTATGTACAACATCACTAAATGCTCTGGATAAAATTTTAATAAATACCACTTATCTGATTAACTATTTGTGCTTAAATACAAAATCAAACACAATTACCGTACATCTATCAAAGTGCAACTCTGATGAGAGGGACATCGACATTCAATCCTGCACACTTGATAAAATGTCAGTATAGCTTAAATGATAAACATGAAAGATGCACCAACAAAAAATGTAATAACAACCAAAAATATTTTTACTAATAAAGCAGCTGCATCACTACCACTTGTGACTGCCTACGTACCTTTATCTAATTGGGTGAGAAATTAGATACAGGATCAAGCCAACGTAGTTCTTCTTTACAGAACATTTAAAATCAACATTTACTTCCAAAAATACTTTTTATATCAAGTAGAAACACTCTACAAATATTCGTTTTGAAAAGTATCTAAATATTTCTTGTAAAACATCCTTTTAGAAGATCTTCTCTTTTAAGTACCAAAAACTCCCTCGCGATAAAATAGATTATAACTTCAAACTAATCATCGAAAAAGGAATACTTGAAAATAATGTTACATAAGACATAAACCAAAGGAATGCATTTTGATAATGCAATTATGGCTATCAAACCATAGGTAGTCTATGTCTGTCTCTGTCCCCTACCAATCCTTATGTTCTTGTTTTCAGGACCTTATGCCAGTCATGCTAAGTCATCAATGTCCTCAGTCATCAATCGTATATGTTCTTTACTTACCGAAGCAAAAATTGCAGTCAATATAGTATGTTGAAGTCATAGGCATCTTCATATTAAAACACGAGCTTATGAAATAATAATGGATTAGATGATAAGTATACTCACAGTACTCCTTGCTATCTTCATGCAAAAATCTCATAGAACATCATATAGTACTTATCATTATTCCTAAGTAATCAATTATTTTCCTGGAATCATCAAAATTCGTCAACCTTCATTGTTCTCAATTTTGACACGTTTTGACTCTCTTTTACTTTGATTTAACATCCTCGATTTTATCAGTTTGTTTATGATACTATAAGGAAACTAAAGTCCAAATTTGAGAGGATTTGGAATAGTTTACCATGATTTTTTACTCAAAACATCTATAACAGCGTTTCTGTCATGCTAGGAAATGTTCTGTTTGTTTCAAAATATTTCATAGTCAATTCAGAGAAAAGTCAGCACTTCCAGAAGTGCTATGACAAGTTCTTTGTGGTCTATAATGATTTAAAACTAAAAACAGCTCACTACAGCATTTCTGGGACGATGTGAAAAGTTTTGGATAACTTATCAAGCTTCATAACTAATCCAGAGAAAAGATAGCATTTCAGAATGCTATAGAAAGTTCTGAAACTCAGATTTTCAGCCTATTTTTGGGTAAAATGTTTAAGGTTCTTTTTTTAGGATAAAAATAGTTTTTAACTCCAAATTTTCTACAGTAAGAAACTCTCTTAGTCTACGTAATTATCATAAAACGGAAACCTCAAAATCATTTATAAATTTAATATATAAAATCAAACATCATGAGGCATTTTTTACATGTCCATTTCAGGCTGATTTTTACCTGACTTTGCATCCAGTTTTCAGGTACACAAATGACCGAATTAGAAAAAGTGCAAAGAGTGAAAGTTGTAACCCTTTGAATTAGCTTTCCAAATTGATAGATAAGTCGACATTTCATCCGAAAAATGCAAACTACCCATGTAGCCAACCATTAATGACTAGTTCGAACACCAGGAGCAGGGTTGAAACCAAGAAACATTTCGCTACGCACCTGATGTTTCCGAACGTCAGTATAAACATTTCGAGTCTCTTCCTTTAGGTTTCTTCTGAATCTTGCAATCTTCTGGTAGAATAATGGGCACTACGCACCTTCTTTTCCTTTACTGATTCATAAGCACCTCTCTCTTCATTAAGGATTGCAAAAGTTATGACCAAAATACCGAATGTTATTTTCAGGGTTTCAAGTCCAATCATTCATTTATAAATTTCTCAACTTTTCTTCAAAATACAAAACGAATACATGAACTTAAATAGTTTTTCTCACCTTGGACTTGAAGATTGAACTTGTATTCCATCTCTTGGCTTCTCCTAAACCTTTTTTTCCTTATCTTGGTTTTATGTTTGTGAATGCATGAAAAAGAATGAACCTTTCCACCATTTATATAGTAATTTTCAAGGCTAGTTTGGTAATTTAGTTTTGGACACTTGTCCTCCTTATCTTCATGCAAGCTTTAGGATGAAGACACATGCTTCCTTAGGTGTCTTCAGATATTTCTACACATGGACATCTATTGGGTTTATGTATCTTTACCTTATTTACTTACAAAACATGTGTACCATTCTTTTGATGACATATGTCCCTATCATTTTAAGCCATTTTTCATATTCTAGAATACATACACATATACTATTTGTATTTTATTTATATGCTATGTACATACACATATATGTTTTCTTATATTGTTACTACATGCAAATGGTATTCCAACAACTTTTAATAAGCAAAACCTCATTTATCGACAAAATTGTTTTCGGTCACATTATCGATTTTTTTTGAACTACTTATCTTTGTAAACAAAAACTCAACAACATGTTTTCTCCTCATTAATTATTTTTTATAAATGATTTAATCAAGGTTATGAAACTATTAAATCCAAGTTTTAAATATTTAAATAACCTCGATATTTAAATATTTACTACCCGAATTTTCAAGTTGTTACAACACAGGCATTAGCAAATCTGCCAGACAATGGTTGCATATACAAGGATGCCAAAGCATAGTTCTGGACATGGGAGATAGAAAAAATGCAGTTTTCAGGTGCCACTAATACATGAGACATATATGTATGTGTAATTATCGGTATACTATCATGAATCAAGTCTAGTCACAAGTGTCAATGTAGTGTTTATGTAATTTGCAGTAAGAAAGAAAGGCAAATAATTTTTCTTAAATTCTCTAGTTCGAAAAAAAGGCATGAATTCATTTTTGCATTGTTGGCCTGCGCTATTTTTTATAATTGGATATTGAAAATCAATTCACAATTTTATAGTGGGGAACAAAAATCATTCAAAATTCTATATTTCAAATGAGTAATTTTGGCAACAAATTTTAAAGATTCCCGATTTGAATGATGTTAAAATTGGCAAACAAATTCTTAGGAAATGTTTTTAACCATGCAAGATTTCACCAGTACATGCAAAGAAAATCGCAAATCTGTTTTTTTTTTTTGGCTAAAACAATTGTTTCCAGATGTCCACAAAGCAATTCAATGCCGTAAACAATTCGGCAACAAAGAATTCCAGTATCTCAAGTGCTATTTGTTCGAGGCTAAGGAAATCATTTTAATCATTTACAGAAATCAACAGGGCATTCATGGCCTATTTTAATCTAGCAAAAATAACGCAACAATAAAACCAAGTCATTGGGGAAATCAGAGATTATCAAGGGATGTCTTAAACCTATATAAACCACATCATCATTGGTGTTTTATCTATCGAAACCAAGCAACAGATTCGAGGGTACAAAGAAAATCAAATCAGAATACTCACAAGGGTTTTGATCACAATACCCAAATCATAGATCAAGAAGAAATCAAGCATCAGAGAATCATTTCTTCAATCTTTCAAGTGTCGCGATTTGATCTAGGTGGAAAAAACCCCAATTTTGTATCGGCTGCTGTTACTACCGAAAATTAACAGTGGAATGAGATGGTGGTGAAGGGGTATCGGATAATCGAAAGCTCACCGAAGGCTCAATAGATAGTGGGACCAAGTACTAGGAAGGGACAAGATAGGAAGAAATAACCCGAAAAGCTGCATCAACCGAAACCCTCCTAGGGGAAAGGATCGTAGAAACAACGGAGCGTAACCGAAGGGATCTATCCGCAAGGGTCAATCCGATAAAATCCTTCTGACGGTATCAGTCCAACAAAAAGAATATGTGGCAAAGAGCTATCCTAATTCAAAACCAAGAAAGTCAAAAGCAACAAACCTATCGGATGAAGCTCAAATGAATCTTCGTTAATGACCTGCCTAAATACTGATACACCTGAAGGCAAGGGCATCGAAGGTACTAGACCAAGAGAGCATAAGGATTACCCAGAACTGGCTTCTGGGGCATCTGCCGTACAAATACCAAAAGGTCACATCCATAAATAAATAGAAGTGACACCAGAAGCCATCCACCGAGAAGCCAAGTTACCGTAAAGGGCTTTGCCAAAGGTCCAATCAAGACCCAAGCAGAGATACAGGCTACCCGTACTAATTTACCCAGTACCAAAACCCACAGCGGCTTCTAACCCAAGTATTTACGATAAGCTAGAGGCCTACATCTGAAAGCTTACATCCAAGAGCATACATTCAGGAGCTATTACCAAAGGCTCAAATACCATCCGAAGACCGTAACTAATACTCCAAGGACGACCAAAAACCAAGCACCCAAAACCAAGGAAAAGGCGACCAGCAAAGGCCCCCGCAAGCCCAAGAGCCAACCCGCGGAAGGAGCACTGAACCACTATAAATAAGACCCCAGGGGTCACATTTAGGGGGATCGATTTTTACTTTATACTTGTACTCTTAAAAAGAAGCTGGACGCTGAGATTAATCCTGGGATTTCCCCCATTACATCCATGTACTCCCATTGAAAGTTTAATAAAAGGGTTCTTCTTATAAGAAAATTGCTCTGTAATTTTATATTGTTATTTTCCAATCATCACTGTTGCAGTTTATTATTCATTCTTCAAATAAGCATGAATTCCCATCCATACATGTTCTCGAATAGGAGAATATACCTCCTTCCCTGATTTCGAATCCATTTTGATAATCCTTGGCGATCACACACCTCCAAGCTTCGATATCTAGGGTGGTGACCTGATTTAACCCAAAAATAGCCAATCCACTTGTTTCTCCTTTGGATCCATTCCTGATAACCCATCTCTGGTGTTGACGAAAAATATCGTTAACATTTTGGCACTAGTAGGAGGGCCTGAACCTCCGATCCTTTGGTTAACCCCATCACATATCTACCTGCGCTGTTCTGTCCCGGATTGGACTGGCTTTGAACAAGCAAAGTTATGAGTCAAAAACTTGAACAAAAGTTTTTAGGATCTCGAGTGGATCAGTCAAAAACCACCAACCATAGGGTGAGGGAGGAGTAAAGGTTAAGAGCAGAAGCCTTGCGGGTGATAAAGAGAAAAGTGGAACTACATGCTTATGATACTGGGGATGATAACTTTTCCCACATAGGACAAACCTTAGCGCTCCCACCCAATGGATCTACATCAGAGGATTAGTGTTTTCTCTTACCTAAAGAATGCTCTCTACGGGCAAGTTAAGGGAATGACACTCGAATGAGAGATAATGGACGATTACAACCACTTCGCCAACAAATGGTTTAAAGAGATGTTGTCTCAATTTCAGTGTGTTACGGGAGGAAAGAACGAAAGTATGAGCACCGTAGCTAGGCTAAGCCACAGGAGGATTAGAACTCAATAGTAAAGAGGAGAACGTGCGCCGAGGGTACCCAAAGAATACTACCTCACTACTTCAATGGAGAACGTTTACTTCCTAATGAAACATGAACTCAACTATTGGACATTCACGAAGAAGAAGCCTAAATACGAAAGAAAAACAGGAGGGCCTTACTGCCATTACCAACTGATGAATGAACATAAGACTAATCACTGCAGAACCCTCGGGGAAATAATCATTAGATTTGTTAGCCAAGGCCAATTACGAGAATTTACGAAAAGGTCAAGGTGAATTCGGTACCCTTGGGAAAAAGATTACCAAACATGATTCAAGGGTAAGGAAAGCCCTCTTCCCGGAGTCACAAGGAAACCCGAAAGGGGTCATACTGTAAACGGATTAAATCCCTCATAATTGCCAAATTGGTCAGGATGAGGAATCCCTCGGAGGGGGGTGATGTGTTAGTCTTTCTCCATGCCCAAGTCAGAGGGGGAAGGGTTAAAGCATCAAAAGAATAAGCCGCTGTTTCACACCAGAGATGGTCGTGGCAGTGAATCTAAAATTAGCTTGCCTTGCCTCTGCTCGTAGAAGAGTACGCCCAGCCTCTGCTAGAACTAAGCACGTCCTACCTCTGCTCGCAGAAGAGAACATCCTACCTCTTCTTATGTTCCACGTTACCTGCAGAAGGGAACGCAAACTCGTATAACCACCAACGATGGTCAGGATAGGGCACCCTTTGGAGGGGGCTGGCATATAAGCCTCTATCAGAACCTACGTTGGTCCATATAGAGCAACAAAAGAGTAAACCTTAGTTCTGTGTCTATGGTGGCCCCGTCTAAGTTTCTAAGACCTTATCATCGCTTACAATGGTCAGGATAAGGTGCCTCCTGGAGGGAGGCCAGGTAAGTCCTTGGGCCCTGCTTGTGGATAAGCTAGCCAAGCGCTCTGGACGCACAAGCCCATAGAGTGGCCAACAAAGCACGTACATCCTCTACTTTGGCATCAAAAGCCCATGGAGAGGCTCAAGAAGCACATACAACCTCTGCTTCATTAATCGAATCCAAAAGGGGTACCAAAATGACAAATACCAGAAGAGTTCCTGGCCCTCAATCTTTAAATACCCCGAATCTGGGTGGATTCGACTCTCCATAAATACCGGAGGGGGTTCCAATCTTCTATATTAAATACCCAAATCTAGGTGGATTCGGCTCTTCACAAATACCCGAAAGGGTTACAGTCTTCTATATTAATACCCGAACTTGGGTCAATTCGCCTCTTCACAAATACCGGAGGGGGTTCTGGTCTTCTATATTAATACCCGAATCTGGGTCAATTCGGTTCTTCACAAATACCGGAGGGGGTTCCGGTCTTCTATATTAATACCCGAATCTGGGTCAATTCAGCTCTTCACCAATACAGGAGGGAGTCTCAATTTTCTGTCTTAATACCAAAGTCCTGGTCGATTCAAGGCTTCACGAATACTAGAAGGGGGGCTCCGCGATTCCCAATCTTTAAATTATTTGGATAAGGGTTATTTCGGGACGTCCACTAGAGTCAAAAAGGAATCTCTAGCCTATAATCTTAAATACCCGAATCGAGGTCAATTCAATTCTTTACAAATATTGGAGGAAAAAATCCAACTCTGTCTCGACGTCGAGCCCCAACGCAAATCACAGCCGGATGTAGAGTCCCAGTCTCAGCACAAGGCGTCTAGATCTGGATCAGTTCAAATTCTTAGAGCTGAACATGAAGTAACTAGTTAACTCGTATCCCAACTTAGATCCGGCTCGGAAGTCGCATTTCCACCATTGTTAGGCACAAATTGGTGGCCTCCCTCATTTCTCTTTTTTTTTGCTTAGAAAAGTGTCTTTGATTTACACGAGTATATCAAATGTTCGCACTAACACACAAAACATGAACGAGCACTATGGACCCTTCATGTTGAACGCACTTTGATACTGTTGATCCCACAAAGAGTATGGGACGCTATTACAAGACAAACTCCCAATGAAACATGCTGGAGATGTGCACATTTTCACAATATAACAATAGCTAAAGGGAAAGCATTTATATTGAAATGCACAATCGCATGCTAAGTAATATCATTGTAGGTCCTACCTTATCCATGTATGCTAGCTCTATAGAATACTATACTCCATTAACAAAATATCGTGTACTTCGTACATTACATAATTGTTTACGAGAAGGATCATGAAATAAATACATTTTCTTTTAAAAAAAAGGGAAGAACCACATCCCGACACTACAACTCCCGTATGAGCAATAGTCTAACTCCTGGTAGAATGCGCTTTATTCATGGGACGATAAGAAGTGGCGGAACAATGAATTGCAACATGCAAAAGCCCATCAACTTTTCATACCTCTCCACAACCACACAAGGGTCATCTAAAGGTTAAGACTGCCAATTTAAAGCTGGATTGAAATCCTTGCCCATCGCACGAAGGTTTTTGTTCCCCTTCCTCAAGTCAAAAGCATCTCTGTGCAAGAACTGTTTCTCCTTTTGTAATTTCCTAATTTTGGAGGTATAAAAGTCGACATGACGAGAGTTTCGCTCTATCCCCTTCTTATCATAAAAACTTCTCATACGTTCCTTAACCTGTCTATGCCACCTGACAGCAAAGGAGTAATCCATTCCAGGGGGAAAGTCCCCAATCTCAAAAACTGAAGAATCAGATCCCGTCAAAGCCTGTGATACGTCAGAAGTGGAGATCCCAAGAGCGCATCCAAAGACAGTTCCCCACTCTTTACCTTTTACTAGTACACCTTTGCATCTCGCCTCTAAGTCCATAGCTTGACGCCGAAATTCGTCCTTTTCTCCATCAAAATCGAAAGAATGATTCGTCTTTATACTCCTCTTTGCTTCAAAGATGTCTTTATCCTTTTTCATGATTTGATTCTCTAATACACTTATTTGTTCTGTCAAACATTGTGCAAATCGTTCCCCAGGCAAGGCGAGTCCACCACCAATATCAGTAAGGGAATTCCCCAAAAAATATCCTGAACGCAAAGTAAGCAAAACACCTTTATCTACGAAAGAGGGACTGTCTTCGGGCAAATTTTCCGGTTTATATAAACAAATAAGCTATCTTTTGCCAGATTTATTGCCAGAAAACATCATTTTTTGAACCCCAGAAAGGCATGCGACAGAAAGAAAGTGAAAAAGAATACAATTTGCATTCATACACGTTGTTGTCAACTAAAAGGAATACCACAAGTTATTTTCTCTCCCCAGTACTCTTTTCCTTCTTATTACATATTAACTTTGCATGATGAATCCTAAGTTTCTTTAATATTATCTCCCTATCATTCTCCAAGAAGTTGAAAGACAGCTGAGGGTACTTCATATAAATATGTTTGAGCTCCTTCAAGAAGAGTTCCCTGACTGATTTATAAGGAGGCTTTGCAAGAAATTCCCTATTCAACTTAGAGAGAGAATGAAGGTCGTCCTTGAAAAACAGAATTTCCATCATCGCAAGGACAAGTCATCAAGGGTCAGCTACTACAAGTAAAGAAAGAATTCAGAAACGGGAATTTATACCTGAGGAATGGGAGAAGATGTGTGCACCGCCTGTTCTCCTTCATCAAGCTCCAAAGGATTGACTCCCTCTGCAAACCCACCACCTCCACACGCGTTGCCTACATTATCACCCCCTATATGCAAAATCAAATTTTCGTCATATTCAGACATTGAATAGTCGAGTAGCTTTTCGACAAACAAAAGATCCTCAACCTTATCGTTTCTCCCTATAAAAACCTCAATGCCCCAATCTGAAGCCCTAACACCCCCAAGATCCAGTTTCGAAGGGATGAGGGAAGAGAAGGAAAGTTCATACCAGGGAATTTGTCACAGTTATCACGGTAAACTTAAAAGAGAGCCTTTTCATAACAATTAGACATCATGTCTGGAAGATGCACCCTCAAAAACAAGGAAATCTGATCCTAAGTCTCATAAATTACCCACCTGGCATCAGAAAGAATTGCTTCCCTTGTTTTAAATCTCCCCGCATGCTTCATTAGCATATCTGACTGCCCATGCCCAAATACTGAAACTTCAGCAGCCAAGGAACAGTTATCAGCTCTTTCCTTCTCAAGGCATACCCTTAGTCGCCTACAGACCTATTCATTGCTACTCTTCGCAAAGGTTAAACTGCGAAGCTTAGACTCTGACATTGTCTTCTCTTCTTGGAGTTCCCTTTTCTCCTGGGATAAGGAGGTAGCTATCGCCCTGGTAGCATACCAATTTGTTAGCATCTTATAGTTTAGATAACTACATAGTTTGTTCACAAAACCAATTGGTTGATGTGAACTATAACCTCTTAGTATTTGTCTAGGATTTTAGTTGAAAATTTCCCGATGTAGGACTTATATTTTCAACACTCCCCCTTCATGTGTGGCGTATTTGAGCATCTACATGATCATCATGGTTTTTTTTTGGATGGAGTGGCAGACATATGGTGGTTAAGCGCATATGTACTGGTTGAATTAGTTCAAATCCTAGGCTCTAATACCACTGTTGGTAGTTGCAGCTCTGATACCACTGTTGGCATTTTATTGTTTAGATAGCTACATAGTTTGTTCACAAAACCAATTGGTTGATGTGAACTATAGCCTCTTAGTATTTATCCAGGATCTTAATTGAATATTTCCTGATGTGGGACTTATATTTTCGACACAATTCCTTAACATCTGGAAGAAAAACGATATGATGTTAGGCCTTACCTCAACAAGGAGGATAAAAGTTTCAGGAAAGTAAGAGTACAAACCGAAAGGTGTTGTTTAACAAGATTAAAGTATATCTTAAACCATTCTTCAAAGGCAAATTCCTGAACATCGGAGACATCAATTGAGGGTAAGACAGATCCGATGATTTTGTCAATGTCCAAGGCCTGAAAAGAAAGACTCATGGGATCACACAGCCGATAAGGAGAAAGGAGCGGCTCGCACTCTCCTAAATCTGAATCTCCCTGAGAATCAGATCTTAGGAAACTAGTAACAAAATCACTTACTATAGTCTCTGTTGAAGAAGGTCAGACGTTTGAAAACTTCCAGAAGAAGGTATGAGAGGGGTATGCAGCAGCCGACAACATGGTGACCCAACAATTTCATCTAAAAAAGAACGGAAGCAAAATTTGCCCTCTTATTGGTCTCTAAAAGGACCATTGTTGAAGGCCGAAGAAGACCTCTTCTTAGACAAAAATTAAGGAGGGGAAGAAATCATGGAGGGTCGGTATGAACCATCCCCAAGAAAGACAGAACGAGAGATTGAAGGTTGTTCTAGAATATCTTGTCCCAAAGGTGAAGAGGCACACCCGCAAGAAAAGTTTGAGAATAACAGGGCAGAGTGTTGGTTCAAGACACCTGAAACTTCACCTATGGCACTATTCATTTGAAGTCCCTTCACTCCAAGTTTCTCCTTTGTAAGAAAAAGCTTGGATTTGCTCGGGATAGAATCACCAATTCGTGAAATCTCAGACATAGCCTTGCCAGATGATACCATAACATAAACATGTATTTTAATCTAATTTTTGTTTGACGATTATACACAAACACCGCACAGACATACAAGCGACATGAAACTTCATTATCCTATGGGACAACGATCTTGTCTGGGAATGTCAACACGTCGAATTACCTACTATTACACGTTGTTTGTTTGTACAAGTTTTACTTCCAAAAGACCCAATAATGAACAAGGATGGGTATGACTTTTTAAAAGGTCGTCATTAGTCGCCAATTCAGATGACTAGTGAAAGTTTAATCTACGTTAGAATCGTTAATTCCCGATTCAAAGCATAATCCAAATCAGTAATTGGAATTCGGACAGGAAAACTTACAACTGGATGGATCTGAAATCTTAGGGAAATAGTACAACAAATTTCGATGAACAGTAATCTTGCTTTAGTGAAATGCTATGCTGGAAAAAGGAGAAAAGAGAAAAATAAAAAGGTCTGCCTTGCCTCTCAGCTGTACATCTGAGACTAGATCGACGAATAGGATTCATACGAAGGAAACAAAAAATGCTGGCCAGGGGTAAAAAGTGAAAAGAATAAGAATTTGTATTCAGAATCTAGAGACGATCTGGACTGTCCAAAAGGATACCAATCAACATACCCAATAGAGGGAAATCAGGAGATATAGGAATAACACCTTAGAAAAAGACAAAAAGCTTGACTTGAAAAGTCGAAAATACCCCTTCACTTGGGGGTGGGCAAATGTTACTACCGAAAATTAACAGTGGAATGAGCCGGCGGTGAAGGGGTATCGGATAACCTAAAGCTCACCGAAGGCTCAACAGAAAGTGGGATCAAGTACTAGGAAGGGCTAAGAGTAGGAAGAAATAACCAGAAAAGCTGCATCAACCGAAACCCTCCTAGGGGAAAGGATCGTAGAAGCTACGGAGCATAACCAAAGGGATCTATTCACCAGGGTCAATCCGATAAAATCCTTCCAACAGTATCAGTCCGACAGAAAGAATATGTGGCAAAGAGTTATCCTAATCTAAAACCAACAAGGTCAAAAGCAACAAACCCGTCAGATGAAGCTCAAATGAATCTTCGGTAATGACCTGCCTAAATAGTGATACACCTGAAGGTGAGGGAATCAAAGGTACTAGACCAAGAGAGCACAGGGATCACCCAGAACCGGCTTTTGGAGCATTTGTCGTAAAACACCGAAAGGCCACATCCACAAATAAACAGAAGTGACACTAGAAGCCATCCTTCGAGAATCTAAGCTACCGTAAAGGGCTCCGACAAAGGGCTAACCAAGACCCAAGCAGAGATACAGGCTACCCGTACGAATTTACCCAGTTTTGAAACCAGCTGCGGCTTCGAACCGACAGTTATCCACATACATCATGAGGGCAGTCCCCTCTAAGTATTTATGATAAAGCCAGAGGCCTACATTCGAGAGCCTACATTCAGGAGCTGTTACCAAAGGCTCAAATACCATCCGAAGACCGTAACTAATACTCTGAGGACGGTCGAAAGCAAGCGCCCAAAACCAAGGAAAAGGCGACCAACAAAGTCCCCTACAAGTCCACCAGCGGAAGGAGCCCTGAACCACTATAAATAAGACTCCAGGGGTCACATTTAGGGGGATCGGTTTTTCCTTTATACTTGTACTTGTAAAAAGAAGTTGGACGCTGAGACTAATCCAGGGATTTCCCCCATTACATCCATGTACTCCCAATGAAAGTTTTAAAAAAGGGAACTTCTTATAAGAAAATTGCTCTGTAAGTTTATATTGTTATTTTCCGATCATCACTGTTGCAATTTATTGTTCATTCTTTAGATAAGCACGGACTGCCATCCATACATGTTCTCGAATAGGAGAATATACCTCCCTCCCTGAGTTCGAATCCATTCTGATAATCCTTGGCAATACCACACCTCCAAGATTCAATATCTAGGGTGGGGACCTGATTTAACCCAAAAATAGCCAATCCACCTATTTATCCTTTGGATCCGTTCCTACTAACCCATCTCTGGTGTTGACGAAAAATATCGTTAACAGCCGCCATCAAACGAAGAAGATGAAGTCGTTCCATTTTTAAGTGATAAAGAAATAAGGGGAGGCTGACATTTTAATTTTACAAATGGAGTTTTCGTTGTTGTTTTTATTTAATTTTTTTTTAATTTTAACAAATATTGTATAGTTTTCTTGTTTTCTTTAAACAAGGGTTTATGAGTTACGGGTTTGTAATTCGAGGAAAATCCAATCTTGGGGATAAAGATCAGTGCAAGGTTTTAGGCGTAGGATTAGAATAGTTAGGAGCGGATATCGCGAGTATACATGGAATTTTGTAAGCATAGAGATTGTTTTAATTCTAGCAGAAACCTTGGGGAGTGCAGCAGTAGGCAGGGTTTTCATTCTGCATTTATTTTCTCTATTGTAATCTGTGCTGTGATATTTTTAATATCTCATAAAACTGTAATAAACCCTATTCACCTCCCTCTAGGGTTAATTTAGATCCTACAAGTGGTGTTAGAGCAGGTATTTTATTAACATTAGAGTCATGCTTTTCCATAATTGTTAGTCTAGCGAGAGTCAATCTAGTATATCCCCAACTATTTTTGATGGAATAGATTTTTTAAATTGCAAATCTAATGTGGAATTTTATTTAAAATTTGTTAATATTAAATGTTGGAATGTCGTTATCAATGGATATGATATGGTAGATATAGTTTTTAATAATTGTGCTACGCATATCTTATATTCTTATATTACTGATGATCAATATAACCATATCGCCTATCGTTTAACTGAACAGGAAATTTTGGAAACTCTCAATGCGTTATATGGATGAAAGGACGACAACTGCTCAAAACTCCAAAAAGTCAACTCAAATTCAAATATATGCTTAACAGGAGTTACTGATGAAGAATCGGATGATGATACGATGGAGACTAAACTGACGATGAAATAAAAGGTTTTTCATATGAAGATATGGTTTATTTTAGTGTTGATTTAGCTAAAACTGTTGATAATCTTCAACGGAAAAACAAACTTCCAAAATCTGAAAATTGTCAGTTGATTCGCAAAAATAATACGTTGGAATTAAATCTTGAAAACTCTGATTGCAAAAATTATTTGAATTTGGAAAGTAATCTTGTTCATCTAAATGAAAATCTTCAAAAGCTTGAAAATGAAATTTAGAATTTAAAAGAGAACAAGATTGAGCTTAAAAGTACAAATATTATTTTGCAAAAGGAATTGGAAAATTTTAAGATGGCTGAAAATTCCAGACATGAAATTGCTGAAAAAGAAAATTTGAAGACAAAATTGATTTTGAAAGAGCTTGAAATGAAATTGAAAAATTCAAGATTTTTGAGAATGAATAGAAAAATCAATTTGAATCTGAGATCTCTAAGTCCAAGACCAAAATTAAATTACTTGAAAATAAAATTTTGGTTTTGAAACAAGCTAATGCTGAAAAGAGGAAGGTCACTATAAATTGTTGTTCACTCTGATGAAAGAAAATAGTGATCTTAAATCTAAAACTCAACGACTTGAATCAACTTTGGATAAATTTTCTATTGGGGAAAATCGTTGAATATGTTATTGCCAAACTAATTTTATGTTGTAAATAAATGTGGCCTTGGCTTTAGGAAACTTGATAAATTTGATCAAAAACAAAATTCTAATGTCTTTGAAAATTCTTCAAACAACTTTGAAAATGATCGATTTGAAAATTTGTACTTAAATTTTTTAATGATTTTTTTAAATCATAAACGAGATGAGACTTGTTTAGTAACAATGCAGTTAAACAATTATGGATCCCAAAAAGAAATAAAATGAATTTGAGAAAAACTAAACAAATTTGGGTTCCTAAGGGTACTTTAATTGATGCTAACGGGTTGTTATATAATTGGGTTTAGGTACCGAAACAATTAAACGAAGATATGTGTGGTAAAACAGGCTTTGTTAGACCACCCGATTCTATCTGCAGTTAGGTACCAAAGGCGGCCAAGGAACAACTTTGCGAAAAAGAGATTGAATCCAAGTTGTTCCATATTATTGATCATTCAGAGTTCATTAGCCAAGATTGCTGAGTTATAGAATTCACATTGTCAATTGTAAATCAAGTATGATCTCTAAACTCATGTTTCTTTTTCTGATTTTCTTCATCCTCCTCCCTCTTATTCTTCTCAATTTTTTATTTTTTTGATGCTAATTTTGTTTTGACACTACCATAGTATTTTTTGACATTTCTTGAGCTTTCATATGTTCGTAAAAGTCATGATCTTTTGGAAATTAGATTCATTTATCTAAAACTTTCATGTTTTGATGATTTCCAGATTTTGAACTTAAATCTGTGAATAAAATCCTTTTGAAGTTTTTTTTTTCAGATTTCTAAAGACAATGTTGTAATTTTCATATCATATCTTGAACACTGTTATTCAGAATTTTGAAATTTTTGATGTTCTGGAAAGCTAATGAAGTTTCACACATCTTTGCTATTTTGAGTTTCTTCCAATTCATCTTGGAGATTCTTGAATAACTTCACTCATTACACACCCTGATCAAGATTCAATGCAACAGCATAGTGTATACACAGTGTCAAGCCAATATAAGTGTACATGAGCACATTAAGGTACATGCATGAACAGTTTTTCATGTGGAGCAAGTTTTAAATGGAAAGAGCATCTTCCAAACCAGAAATCAAAGGCAACTAACAAGGCAGTAAATAAATTTAAGGCCCAAGATATCAATCCATTTTTATATGGCAACATATCTGCTAATTCAAAGATTTAATGAGGCCGAAAATCATCAAGTAACCAAGGCAACAGAATCGAAATCAAATCAGCTCAGTTTTGGCAAGTTTTCGAGCAGGGAAACAAATCATATCATACGACCAAGAATCATGCAAGCAAACTGTTAAAAGAGGCATTGTCAACAAAGTTGCAGTGATAATCAAATCAGTATATGGCATGAAATCAAACTACTGATTTGGCAAGTTTTTTTTAAAACAGAGAATGTTTTAAAGGGGGCCGATTTCATTAACAGAAAACAGATCAGAAGTTTCCAAGCCATGTATTAAATCAAAATCAAGATAAACGAAATCAACAAAGCAAAATATCAGCTAGAATCGAGCCCAAAATCCACGAATATATTCAAGACCAAGTCTACACTGAAATCAGAGATTTATTCTTCTTCTAGAGTGTTCATAACACCATATATAATTACCAATTCATCATAGGCAAAGGCAATCGGAAAAAAAGATCAAGTAATATGGGAAATCAGAGAATATTCAGGATTTTAATCCTATAAATACACCAATTCATCACTGGTTTCAAAAAAAAAAAAAAAATCCAAGTTCGAACAAGCTAAAAGCAGAAATTCGAATTAAATTCATACCAGAGAAGAAGGAGATTAAATGGATCCAAATCAACGCTCATCAACGTTCAATCGAAGAAGAAGATAGTCACTGAATAATCAGAGACTCACACGACAGAGCGACGGCCTTCAGGTTGAAAGAGAATCGAAACCCTGAATCAACAAATTCCCAAATCAATCAATAGACGCCAGAAACTGAAGCGAAAAGTATTCGAGCATCAGAGAATCGGATTTCATCAATCAAGTTTCGCAATTTAGGGAATTCATAGAAACCCTAGTTTTACTTAAGCCGCCATATCTATTTCCAGAAGGAGACAAAGGAAGATCAGGCTAAACAACGAAAAGTGGTGGAGCAATAAGGGAGCCGTTTTTTTAATGATAAAAAGGGGATAACCCTAAACTTTTAAACTCCTAGGGTTTTAATTTTTTTTGTTTTAAAATTCAAATTTCATTCCTTAAAGTCAATAACTACTAGTGTTTGTAGTTGGAAATATCACAACTTAACGGATCAAGTTGTGTCAGGGTCTTGAGCGTAGGGTTTAAACAGTCGGGAGCGAAGGTCGCAAGTTTACAAGAGTCTGTAAGCGAAGAGATTGTTTAAAATTCCTAGTAGAAACCTTGAATGCAGCAGTAGGCATTGTTTTGCCGAAGCTGGGTATTTTCCGTGTGTGATTTTTCTTTCTGCAATTTTTCTGTGACATTTTTATTTTGCAATAAACCCTATTCACCCCCCCCCCTCTAGGGTTAATTTAGATCCTACACACCCTACTTGAAAGCTATATGTTGTGATAATTTCTTAGTTTTCTAGCTTGGCTTGACTATTCTAATTTGAAAATCATTTGATATGGATTGTTGTGTTACATCTTGAAACTCACTTTTAAAACATGATCTTTTGGCTTGAATATTTGATTTTTTTGAATCATTGGAAATTGTTGATATCTTGAACACACTCTTCTTGGATACGAAATTGACAATATTGTGTAATCAATTTATTGAATCTTCAAAGTTACACATCTCTTCAAGTGATTTCAAATGAACTGTTTTTAATCTTGGATCATGAACTGTCTCTTGTGCTTATTACAAATATTGTGAAAAATTCTCTTGTAAATCTGATTCTGAAATTGAAAGATTGCTGCTCTGATAATTGGAAATTAAATTGTTAGATTTTTTTTTGTTTTCATTAACTTCTATGGGCATTCCAGGACGTACAAGTGATATCTGTCTTAGAAGTATTTCACATTCAACTATTTATTTTTTTGAAATAGTTTTTCAACTTGTGTAGATCTTTTAGAATCCCTCTTGTAATTGATTTTTTCTATTTTAAAATCTTTTTGATTATTTATTCAAAATTGAAACGATTGACCAAATTGAACTATATTTGGAACTCATCAAAATTATTATTAGATTTATGAAATTATGATGAGTTGTGACTATAGTATATTTTACAACAAGAGGAAAATTTGTTTAAATTCTCATGATGTGTGAACAGTTATTATAATATCTTTGAATTGATGCTTATTTCACGAACATCTTCTTTTCCTATCATCCTTCTATCATACATTATGGTTCTATTTAATGTGGAGAGTTTATTTAAAAAAAATCATCTTAAAGAATATACTATTTCAAATTTGGTGATGGAAATGTGACTATATTATTTTTCAAAAAACAGATAATTGAAAATTTTCAAAAATCCCAGTATGATTTTTATAGATATTTCACAACCATCTCTAGTTCTACCATTTTTCTATCATTCGTTATGAATTTATATGATGAGAGGATTTTGTATAACAAGTGTTTCTCTAACCTTATTTAAAAATCCAAGATATGGTCATGCATGGTTAAGAGATTACTTATAATTTAAGTTGCAACTGGCCTCATTTAAAAATCCAAGATATGGTTATGTGTGGTTAGTGTGCTCTTAATTAAATAAAAAAGGAAATAAAAAGAAAAAGAAAAGAATAAAATGCATATACATGAAATCCTCCTTATTATGTAAAAACCAACCTATTAATCCATTTTTGAATTGTGAAATGTGTCATATTTTATAATATATTATGATTTTTAATTGATAGTCATTGTGATTTGCGATTATATGATTTTGTCATTTGATTTGAATTTATGACCATAGTCCAAATCCATTGCTATTTTATGCTCATTTTCTAAAAGTTTGTTTTAAAATAATTGAAATTCATACGTTTTAAAAGTCTCTCCATTATATAAAATTCATCGTAAATTCATCATTCTACAATGTGAAAATTGCCACTAGTTTGAAGTATATTATGATTTTTGTTTGATTGAATTATATTTATGACGTATATTCTTTCTCATGATCTAGTTTTATATTTCTAGTCTAAATTTCATCACTATTTCGGTTTCTATATCCTTTTGATGATAACAAAAAAGGGAGAATGGTTAAGGTTTTGATTGATGAGTGAATATCTCATGAATAATTTAATATTGGAAATTCAATTATCATTTCTTCTTTACTCATATGCACGTATATAGGGGGAGTTCTATTGTAGGGGAAGCATACATATAGGGGGAGTTCTACACTTGACTGTCAAACACATTTATTATATTCAAAATCTCAACATTTGTTTGTCAAAAAGGGAGAGATTGTTGTATATAATAATATGATTTTTGTTTGATGATAACATATATATATTATTATAAATGTGTTTGTAATTGTATTATTCAACTACATCACATATAGAAATAAATATTTATATTTGAATAGAATATCACTGCACAAGAATTTAAGTATTCAAACAGTATTGTATTTAAATATAATATTTTATTCAACATTTGAATAATACAAACTTATAACTCCACTATTGTACATTTCACTGATACAATACATTCAATTTCATTCATATACATTGTTTCTCACTACAAATACTATATCACTCAATTTTATATTACATTCACTCTCCCATATACAGACACATACACATTCACTCACACTCACTGACGCACTTGTCTTCAGTCTGCTTCAGAGTCAGTCCAGTCACGTGCATACTTGTCACAGAAACACACAGTAAGTTTGAACAAAATATATTTAACTTCTAGCAGATATAAATTTATTTTTAATTTTTATTTGCCTTAGAATTTTGGTGTGTTTCTAATCATATTTCTTAACCTGGTATGATATGATATACATCCATTTGTGTTTAGTCTACTTGTGATATTCATAGTGATTCATTGTAAATGCCACAAGGTAGACAATGTATCCAGTGCTCACATATATAAAACTGCACATACACAATACATGTATACACATACATGTGTATGTATATACACATATATTTTGTACAGTTGCAATATGGTCAAACATCAGTAAGTGGACATGAACCAAGAAATTCAGTACAAGTGACAATGCACATATAAAGCTACACTTATATATACAAACACAAACACAAACACAAACACAAACACACAAACATACACACACACACACACACACAAACATCTATATACATGTAAGTATACATGGCAGTACATTAAGCATGTACAAGTGTCAAATATATAGATACATGGTCAAAGCTACACATATGGATCAGGCCGGAGCATTTCAGCCCAAACTAGACCAAGAGTACATGGCTAACACAAGCAACAATGCAAGGCATGCCCAAGAAAAAGCCACACAGCAGCACAATCATGCAAATATATGTCGCATGAAATTTCAGGTTCATAGTAAACGTATGGTTCATGAAGATCATGGCACAAGACAGAGGTCACGCAAGTCAACAAAGGCAAGTAATCACTTAAGAGTGCACATGGATACACCAGGGGCAGACCAGCCAAACACACACAGACATATATATATATACACACACATACATATATATATATATATACATAAACGTATATATATATATATATATATATATAAATGCATGTGTGTATGTGTATATATATATGGCTGTATCAAAAGCCAGTGAAGCATCTCAATAATGGTAGCAACAAGCTAGCTTTTAATTAAAATCAACGCAAATGCATCAGCCATAAAACAATGATTACAAATACATGCATGTGTGCACAAATAAATGGTGCACTTCTAGCATAAGTCAGCAGTTTTAAAGTGGTGTACACAAGGATAACACAGAGCCACATAATAATGCATATGTACACACAAGAGAGGCATGTGCACAAAGCATCATTTAAAACATGTCCAGGCAGCACAAATGGTGACAATGCACGGATATATACATGGTACACAAGATCTGTCCAAAAATGTTAACATGCAAGGTGTAATAGTGAACAAGAAAATGCAGACAACAAACGTCAAGAAACTGGGCTGAACAAGTAAATGTACAAAGCTACATGGCATGTATATATAAAACTAGAGTGAAACTGACATGTACACAAAACAATCAAAACTGGTCAACGTAAATGGATTTCCATATGCACATACCAGTATGTGTGTCAAGCAACATGTCGATGGCAACAGTTCATGTACAATGCAATATGTACATGTGCACAAATAGAGTACATAGGCAGAAGCAAATCTGCAAGATAATGGTTGCATATACAAGGATGCCAAAGTATAGTTCTGGACATGGGAGATAGAAGAAATGTAGTTTTTAGGTGCCAATAATAGATGAGATATATATATATATACACTTATGTATGTGTATTCATCGGTATACTATCATGAATCAAGTCTAGTCACAAGTGCCAATGCAGTATTTATGTAATTTGCCATAAGAAAGAAAGGCAAATAATTTTTCTTAAATTCTCTGGTTTGAATAAAAGGCATGAATTCATTTTTGCACTGCTGACCTACGATATTTTTGGCAATTAGATATTGAAAATCAATTCACAAAATTACAATGGGGCATAAAAATCATTCAAATTTTTGGGTTTCGAATGAGTTATTTTGGCTAGAAATTTTAAAGTTTCCTGATTTGAATGATTTTAAAATTGGTAAACATGTTCCTGGAAAATGTTTTTAAGCATGCAAGATTTCACCAGTACATGCAAAGAAAATCACAAGTTTGTTTTTTGGAAAAAACAATTGTTTCCATAAATCCACAAAAAAATTTAATGCCATGAACAATTCGAAAACAAAGCATTCCAGAATCTCGAGTGTTATTTGTTCGAGGCCAAGGAAATCATTTCAATTATTTACATAAATCAATAGGGCATTCACGACCAATTTTAATCAAGAGACAATCATGAAATAATCAAATAAAGTCATTGGGAGAAATATGATATTATCAAGGGGTGTCTTAACCCTATATGAACCACATCATCACAAGCGTTTTATCTATCGAAACCAAGCAAAAAATTCGAGAGCACAAAGGAAATCAAATCAGAATACTCACAAGGGTTTCGATCGCAAGAGCCAAATCAGAGAGCAAGTAGCAATCAAGCATCCAAGAATCATTTCTTTAATCTTTCAAGTGTCGCGATTTGATTTGGGTGGATAAAACCAAAATTTTATATCTTTCGCCATCAAAGGAAGAAGAGAAAGTCGTTCCTTTTTTAAGTGATAAAGAAATAAGGGAAGTCCGACATTTTAATTATAAAGGGGGTTTTCGTTGTTGTTTTTATTTAAGTTTCTTTAACAAATATTTTATAGTTTTCTAGTTTTCTTTAAACTAGGGTTTATGAGTTTGTAATTGGGGAAAATATGATCTTAGGAATAAAGATCAGTGTAGGGTGTTGATCATAGGATTAGAATAGTTTGGAGCAGGTATAGTGAGTTTACAGGGGATTTATATGCGTAGAGATTGTTTAAATTCTAGTAGAAACCTTGGAGAATGCAGCAGTAGGTAGGGTTTGCCGAAGCTGTGTAAAATCTATGTCATTTATTTTCTCTACTGCAATTTGTGCTGTGATATATTTAATATCCCGTAAAACTGAAATAAACCTTATTCACCCCCCTCTAGGATTAATCTAGATCTTACACTTGTCAAAAGTTCCAGCTTCTCCTTTCAAGAAAGTCAAACTAGGACAAACACTATAGATTGTTACTATATAGGACTAGCTCAAAATAGTAGTACCTATAGATTTTTCATATTTAAGTCTTGCTGATATTAATGTAAATACTGTCATAAAGTCAAGAAATCCCTAATTCTTTGGAGATGTGTTTCCGTACAAAGAGAATGAAGGAAATTATATCCCTAAAAGGGAAAGAGAAGAATCAATCAAGCCACATGAAGATCAAATTCATCGTGAAATTGAGGAAGTCGAGCCAATAAGAAGCGTAAAAGAAAGAACTTCCAAGACATATAGTTCAGAACCTATTGGAATCCATTCATTTCATTACCTGAGAGAACCTTTTTTGTTGACCATGAGGTGCTTATCAAACACCTCAGTTGTATAAGTTGTGTATCATCCCAACTCATATCCCATTTCATATGGGATTATTCCTAGTGGAACCCAAGCTTAGTTACTTTGCTTTCTAACATACATGTTAGAACACGAACCTTAAATGTACACGGAAGCAATGTCATCTTTTGAATCTTCATCTGGAAAGAAGCCACCCAAAGTGATTGATTCAGTTATAAGTAACAAAACTTGAGAAGTAGTTGATCCTTAATCTGGAATAAAACCGATTAGTTGTAAATGGATCTTCAAAAAGAAGATCAAAACAGATGGCTTTGCTGACAAATATAAAGCAAGATTGGTAGCCAAAGGGTATCATCAAAAAGAAGGTGCATACTTCTTCAATACTTATTCACCGGTTACTCTAATGACCTCTATAAGAATGTTAACAACAATTAAATCCATCTACAATCAACATATTCATCAAATGAACGTAAATGCGGCATTCTTACATGGTAATCAAGATGAGGAGATATAATGGAGCAACCTAAGAGTTTTATTTTCAAAGAAAATGAAAACAAAGTATATAGATTATTAAAATCATTATACGAACTAAAACAAGCTTCAAAATAATGACAAGAAAATTTTAATAGTGTCATGATAAAAAATAGTTTCATATAAATGAATGTGACAAATGTGTTTATTATAAATAAGTTGGACAATCATACGTAATGATTTGACTATATGTAGCCGATGTGCTAACCTCTGGTCCAAATAGTAAGGTAATAGAGACCATAAAGAAAATGTTAACCAACATTTTTAACATGAAAGACTTAGCAGTTACAAATGTTATTTTAGGAATCAAAATAATAAAAACACCCAATGGAATTGTACATCAGTCACACTATGTGAAAAAAGTGATTGAGAAATTTCGTAATTATGGAATCACAGGAGTAAGAACATCTTTTGGTCCATCAGAAGTACTGCATAAAAACACTAATAAACGAGTAATGCAACTGGAATACTCTTGTGTAATAGAATGTTTAATATATCTCATATATTGCAAATGATCAGATATAGCTTATGTAGTAAGTTGATTGAGCAAGTATACAAGCAACCCAGGGAAGGAACACCGGAAAACACTAATGAGAGTGTTGGGATGTTAAAATAATACCACTATTTTTCTCTACATTATGGACAATATCATGTCGTCTGTAACGACCCGCATTCTATGTATCGGAGGATCGTAGAATATTTATTTCTTTTTCATACGAAGTCATATGGTCTTGTAACTTTGGGAAACGACTATTCGGGTCATTTCCCACATCAACGATTTTTTCCGAATTTTAAATGACCGTTTTGCCCTTAGTAAATCTTAACTTGCCTATAACTTTTGATTGGTAAGGAGTTTTGGCCTAAAATCACTTCCATTGGATTTAGATGATGGTTTCCAATTCCGTAGAGTGGTCACATTAATCAAACGGACTTACTGTTTGGGAGATATGTCTGAAATAAGATTTGAAGATGGAAAAACAGCCGAATTAGGCTTAATAGGGTGATTAACAGCTATGCCCATAACCCATTTCGGGATTATAGTTATAGGAGGGCTGAAAGGAGTTAGAGAATGATTCCTTTTCTTTTTTCTAGCCACCACACACATTCCTTGAACCTTAGTAATGGCCTCCATCTTCTAAATCTCTCTCTAATCACTTTCTAACCCCATATTAAGCAAATCAACATCAAATTAAGGTGGACTAGCATCAAAATCGAGGTAGAGCTGTTGCACTACATAGGAATCAGAGCCAAATTAGTAGAAGTTTCAGATCTATCATTTATTTATGGCTAAGGTGAGTGATTAGCATGTTTAATCACTAATTATAGCTAATTAGGGGTGATTAGTGATAATTAACGAAATTATGACTTAGAAAAATGTGGAAAAATATGTATAAATTATAAAATATTATTTTATTTCATTGGTATAAATTTGGGTTAATTTAGATTAAGTTTGCTAATCCCAGAATTTAGGGGATTAAGGGGAAAACCATGGATTTGGGTATGTTTGGTCCTAAATAACACATATTATTGATGTTTTAATGCTTCCGATTGATTACACATGTTATTACTGCTATTTGGTATGCTATGAAATTGCATAGGAAAGTTAGAGTGGTCGAAAATGCCATCATGTGGCGAAAATAGCTTGTTGGAAGCGGCGCGAGAATTCGGATCAGACCAGCTCGTGACCAGTGACCCCATCCCGACCCCATTCCGACCTGATCCGAAGGATGCATCACGACCCGAGCCGGGAGGTACACCAAGAACCGATGCCAGGACCCACGAACCGACCCAAATGGAAAAAGAGCACGAAGCGAACCGCAAAAGAAAATGAACCACAAACCGATGGAGAACGAACTGGTGGAGACCCGGACCGTGGAGTACCCCGACCTCGACCCGAAGAGCACGAGCCGACCCCAAACTGGTTAGTATCACGAACCGGTGAGTACCACGACTCACGAACCGGGGAAAGGCAGTCACGAACAGGACAAGTAGAAGAAGATCGAACCAAATGGAATCTTATTTCCAAACCAAGCCCGAGGAGACCAAAGCCCGAGATGCAAAGGAAGTCCAAATGAGAAGTTATCGCTCAGGATCCAGATGGGAATCAATGAGTGAACTTCAAGAGTTGGACTTTGCTGCGGGACGTGTGCATAGGAGTTATCGATATCTATAACTTTGGTTCACTAATGAGGGTGGGGTATTGACTATGGACCAGTGCAGTGGGGTCAGAGGTTGTATGGAGTTGGACTCCATCAGGGCTCCAAAGGGCAAAGTGGTCGTAGTGATAGTTGTACGGAGTTGAACTCCGTCATGGCCCCAAATGGTTCTGGTGATCAAAGCGGTAGATATCGTATCCTTTACATACTAAGTGAAAGATGTGAGGATGATTGCTATGTTTGATATTTGCTATCGCCATGACATGCACACTCCCATTTTACACTCAATGTTAGTGTTACCTTAGAGTATTGTACATCTTGTTGTGCTAACTCTTTGGTTGTAGGTCTAGGTTCTGGTATGATTATTTATACCTGTTATTGCTTTATTCAGTTATATAGAGTTGCTATCGCTCATACCAGACTTTCTTCTGACCCAGAGTTTTATGTCTCTTCTTATTACTCCAGGTGCTCTTAAACGAGTAGACTAGAGACAGGTTAAGTGGTTATGCACGAATAATTGTCCGGAGATGAGCAGTAGGCTTCCACGTACCATTTACATATTCTCCCTGTGTTGTCTGGTCACTACTTCGGGCGTTAGTATTGTACCTCTTTTATTTACTTTTTAGAGACAGTATTTTGAAGTTGTAATAATGGTTTGGGTCATAAGCTGTATTTGGATTCTGCTACTCTAATGGATATGGTTTAGTTTTCAGCTTATGCACTGTCTCACCTGTTTATATCAAGTTATGTTATTATTATACTTTTTTCCATGCGCTGTGAAATATACTACAGGTTCTTTGATGATTCATCATTCCAAAACCTTTCCTTTGGCGATCGTCCGGTGCCAGTCGGGCATTGGCACAACACATTTCAGGGGAAATGTCTTATGGTGCAGGGCAGCCGTCACACTTGGTATCAGAGCCTAGGTTGCATTGTCTAACCTAGGGAAAGACATCAGGGAGAGATAATATATGTATATGAGCACGTATTTGTGATATTCTGGTTTCCAAAAACTATATATATACTATTAGTATATCTAAGGATGAAGTCGCACTGCATGGGCACCACTACGGAGATGGTTAGCCGTTTTCTCTTTACAGATTGAGCGATGAGCCGAAATACGAGGAGTACGGGTTCAGGAGCCAACAATGGGAATGTCCCTGATATCAGGATGATGTTTATTGTCATCATGCGAGAGATGCTTGGGGATGCTCAGGGAGTAGTTCCTATTGTTGCTAACGGTGGTGGTGCAAGCGCCTAGAGCCGATTTCGCCAAGCTTAACAAGGATTATACTAGTCTTGTTGGGAAGTTGTTCCATGGAACAGAATCGGCTACGGAGGTTTAAGATTGGCTTGATAGTTGTGAGCGCATCTTTGAAGATTGGGGAACGATGATGCAATGAAGAGGAAGTTAGCATCGCGTCAGCTTCAAGGACGGGCTATGAATTGGTGGAATGCTATTAAAGCAGCTACTCCCGAAGATCAAGTTACTTGGGATCAGTTTAAGACTCGCTTAAGTGACAAGTTTATTCCGGCTGCTCAGAAATAAGAATTGTTTAGGAAGTTTTTGGAACTTAAGCAGAATGGTAGGGCAGTCTCGGAATATATTGCTGAATTTCTTATCGAAATATGGATTATCTCTTATCGATACTGCGGAGAAGAATGAGAAGTTCATAACTGGCCTATATGGGTACTGGGGGAAAGCCTGATAAATTATATAAATGAGACTTTCGAATCTGTTGTGGGAAAAGCATTGAGATCGGAGAGCCTTTACCCTATGCCAAAGACTGAGGTCGTTGTTACATCTGCAGAGGAGCCGAAACCATGGGCAAGCGGTGAAGGCAATAAGAATTCTTAAAATAAGAGAAAACAAAACAAAACCAAGGATGGTCAAAAAAAACAAAAAAAAGAAAGATATAGAGTGTTTAGCTGTGGCAAGAAGGGCCACTATGCCAGAGATTGTCGAGCAAAGCCAGCGGATAGAAAGTGCTTCAATTGTGGCCAAGTGGGATATCACAAGGACAAATGTCCGCAACCTCCTAAGGGGAAGCAGATCTGAAGCGACCCGAACTTCCCGGCCAACCTAAACCGAACAAGAAGGCGGACTGCTTTGAGAATAATGCTAATCGGAACGCAAACAATAGAACACTTCATTGCTATTACAAAAATTACATCAGATTACAAGAATATAACAAAGTATGAATAAATAATATACATCAGAAAAATTTCAGATATTTAAATTACAAAGCAGCGGAAAATTAATACAATGCTTAGCGAAAATACATTAACAAATACAACTAAAAGAAATACATGGATACAGAGCTTTCCGAATATAGCTCCAGCTGTAAAACAGGATCCTGGAAAACAGAAATATGCAAAACCAACACTACTAGTTGCCCGTGTGGAAAATAGGGGCACCCACAGTTTAGGCTAAAACAATAAACTCCAGGTCATCCATAGGACCGGTGTGAGAACTAAAACAGTTATTTACTTGATTTTTAAGTAGAGTAAATCAAGGGACCACGCCGTATAACACGGAACGGGTTTACCCCCCAGCAATGCATAAAACAAATAGTGCAATGCTAATTAAAGAAATGAAGCTATTATAAGACTCAGATCCCATCACACAATGCAACGCAAGCCAGAGGATAGAGTTTTCCCTTATAATAGCCAAACATGCTTGGTACGTTTAACAAATCATTTTGATATTATTATAAGTGTATAGTGTCAAAATCAACTTCAAATATAAATGTATTGATCATAAACTGAAATGCCACGTATTGGAAATTGGATTTTCGTCATGAACCAAGGCAAGGGATTGTCCTTACCGAATTTGAGACTCTCTAGCCCGAGCCTCAAGATCAGCCGCAACTGCACCTGGAGCGACAAGGCTAGTCCACACTTACGTTAGTAGATTATAATTCCTGAACAATATGTTTCCCCGCCTTATGGGGTGTAAATCTGGTCAGTATATTGACCATAACATCCATTGGTTCCGTAGTGACCGATATATCCGAGGCGCCTCGCTTTCCATCATCCACCTAAGTAAAATGTCTGGGCTCCATACCATGACACAACTCCTAGCTAAGAAGAAACGCATGTCCTCCCTGAGGTCCTCTCCCGTTTGTTGTTCACACCGGGGTGTGAGGATTGCGAATTAGTGCTATACACAAAGCCATGCTATTTAAAGTCGTGCTTTGATCATCAACCACAAGGCCCTGTTTTGAACAAAAGCCTTGATCACATGCCACTCAGCATGCCACACAGTCACTCCATACCGTACCACTGATTTCTGCCAATATATAACCTCTAAGCTCATACGTCTCAGAGAAGGGTGTTAAGCAAGAGAATAAATTCTCCACCACCAAACAGATATATATTTAAAAGAGATCAACGAATATAGTATAAAGGAATACAATGTCAGACATACCATCCATTTGCAAGTCCGTTCTGGGTCTGAACGAAACCGGAGGCACCTTATTCCACGTCCCATATGCCCAATAAGGGAGAGAGGTCCTCGCATATCCAGTCGATCTCCAAGTACGTATGGACGATCACCACTTATTACCTTGTCTACGGTGTACATCCCAATCAAGACATCAGTAATCATCCAAACGATGTGAAGATCTCCGGTCTTCAACCACCGTCTTCATCGTCGATTTATCATTGTATCAATTATTCAGAATGGGATGAACCCGGTCTTTCCAAATAACTCGCGTATTTTATAAACAAGTGCAATAAAAACACAGCATACGCCTCATGCCAATCCAGAATATTCTTTTATTAAAATATTCACATCTTTAGGGAAAGGTTCCCATTAATTTTATCAAAGATAAATTCTTTTAAATTTATTCTTTAATCTTTCTTTGGATATCAATTTCCAAAAGAATCATTTGTCTTTTCACAATTCTAAACCAAATTAAGGTTTTCCAAACTAGTCGGGATTAGCAAACCTTACCGTAGTAATCATTTATTTTATTTTCCAATCCCAACCTATTCGTCCCATAGAGCAAAACTGGTAGCACTCCATATCTAACAACACGGTGTTATTGGTAAAGTTAATTACCATTTCATATTCAAATCTATTTAAAGATTTAACTATCTACTGGAGCAAAACTGGTGATACTCCATTCTCGATCATTTCACAAATTTGATAATTTAAATTATCACATTCACATTACATTCTAATTTAAGATTCATTAAAACTTCACTTAGTTTTAATCTCCAAAAATCATTATATAATGATTATTTGAATTTAGGAAATAAATCCTGTCTTTAACTGGGTTAAAGAACCAATGTCTTTTGAAACACAGTTCGCGACAAACCCAAAATCACATTCCATTAATTATGGAATCCTCACGGAAAACAGATCAATATACATAATCGATATCAATTTCCGTACCCAACTAATAATATAAATGTAATAACAACAATGCCTTTAAATTCCATATATAGTAACAGTATTCCTCCACAAAAGCTCACTTCGATTATTACCAAATCAAATTCCCTTCAATTTAAATTTATTTTATTAAATTGGAAAACTTTACATTGGATAATTTCAATTAAATCTTAATAAAAGATATATAACTTCCAAATCACATTTCACTGCTAATCGGGTTAAAGAACGAATGTCGTTTAAAACACAGTTCACAATAAACCCAAATTCACTTTCCGTTTTATTCCAATTACTAAATATAATTGGAAACTCTAATAATCTTAATTAAACAATTTTTTCTTTTCACACGGCGTTCAAGAACAGTGTTATTTAAGACACCATTCACGACAAACCCAAAATCCAATTCGATATTAAATACAAGGCTCTAAATAGAAATTATATTGGCTTATATTCAATATCAAATTCTTAAACCAACACATATCGTATGGATAATAACGATATATATCTATCTTCCAAATTCCTCCACAATATCCGTATAGTCACAGAATCAAATATCGAAATATTCCGGAGATTATTTCTATTCAAATCCATTCCAATTTATATATATTGGAAAATTCTGGTTAAATCAAAACCATTTCAAATCCAGTTAATTTATTTAAAAGTGTTGGATTATCATTCTAGTTAATAACTAGTTCATTTCGATAAAAATATATTTTTCTCTTTACAAACGTGGAATTTTTCATCCAAATTCTTTCTAAATCATTCATTATGATTTTACACAAATTATTAATATTTTTAATAATTTTTTCAAGGCCCATACAGTCGGTTTTCAATAACGGCCACCGAACTGCATCCATAGTGACCTTTTCCAAATTTGATTTGGACATAATTCCAAATCCAACCATTGAAATTTAAATCTCTTCTATTCATTGGAAAGCTCTTTTTGATACGAACCCAACGGTTCTGGTTTTAGTAGAATCTGATGGTCGGATCTTCCGTAATGTCCATTCGAAGTTAATGGTTGAAATTCGCGAACGGTCGTAGCGCGGTGCGTTCTATTCAAGCCATTAGTGTATATATATAGTATTATATATATTTCGTCGATTTCCATTTAAAACGTATTTTATAAATTCGTTTATAAATTCATTTCAAAACGATTTCAACTTCATTTCAATTTTCAAATCAAAATTGAATATTTCTTAATAAATTCATTTCTACTTCATTTCAATTTTCAAATCAAAATTGAATATTTCTTAATAAATTTGTTTTAAATTCATTTTAAAACAATTTCTACTTCAATTCCATTTTCAAATCAAAATTGAATATTTCTTATCATTATAATATTAAAATGATAATATTTTCAAAATATTTGATTTTGATTATACACTGAATATTATTTAAAAATATTCCTTAATTCTGAATTGGAATCAGACTCAATCAATTACCATATAATTTCAGTTATATGATTTCATACGTCGCATGTATACAACGATAATGATAAACAATCATCAAAAATTCATACAACATCTAGAGTGCATTTTACTATTGTACAAAATTAAAATAAATAAATAACGCTTATACAGTCTGTCAACCCATCGATTGACATACAGCTAAACAATTGGGACTAGTGTATGTCAAATATCATCCCAATACCCATGTGGGGTTTCAATCAACAAACACAGATTTTATCTGTGCAGTTGGAGATGTGTAAAATTTATCATCCCAATCAAAGTCAGTTAAATTGGTGTACATAAACAGATCGTCCAATTTGTAAATGAATATTTATTTCAACACATGACTATTTTATATAGTTTTATTACACATTAAAAATGATATTTTTAATGATTAAATATTTTATTCAATCACATCAATATTTACTACCACAACACAGTCAATTTCACAACCACAATCAATCCAAACAAACATCCGTAGTTTTTACAATAAATAGTGTCAGGAGCTATTAAGCCCCATCTGCAACCTAGGATATATTTAACTGTAAATAATTTGAGTGAGAAGGAGTTCTCACTTTGGTTTCCACTCCGTCAATCTTTACTTGGATGGTTTGGATTTAATTCTACCCCTAAATATAACTAGCTCCAAATTGGACCCGATTAGTCTTGCTGTGAAGCTCTCGTCCCCACGATCGCAACGGGTCCAGTTTCACGCGATTTGGACCTCATATGGGAAAGTTATATAATTTTAAACACTGGTTACATTATTGTATTAATTAATTGATAAATTTAAGTAATTATCCTGTTTAACTGTTAATCTCATCCTCCTCCAGAAGTTGCTCACAAGCTAGGGTTCCACTTCGACGTTGCTACGACCACCGTGAGCAAGATCCGACGTCGCCACGCCCTCCTCCTACCTGCGGCGTCCCTCCAGCAAAAGACCCGACCAACTCGCGCTCCTCCTGTGCGCAGAAATCCAACTCGAACCGAGCCACTTCGAGGCCCAAAATCCGTCAATCCGCTCAACAATATTACTTGCCATCGGTATGGATTTAAAGAGCTAGGGAAGCTCTTCTTTTTTCCCTTCATGACCCTAGTCTAATTTGAAGCGATTTGGGAGAAAAATAGGGGGAAGGATTGAACAAATATCGTCGTTCATCACGCACGAGAGAGAGACGACAGATTTTATATAGAAAATAAATTAGGTTATAAATTTTATGATCGGTTGATATTTATATTAAATTCCAAAAATAGAGTTTTTACATCCGAACTCCAAATCGAACCCAAAGACTGTCGCCCCTAGCTAAATACCCCCATTCCGGACACAATGGGATATGTTTCGTAAGCCAATTTGACTGTTTCTATCAGTTTTTCTTTAAATTAAAATGTAAATCAATATATTGAATTTTAAACGAACATTTTAAATTACCGAGGCCACATACTGACTCCCAAAACTCCAGAAAAATAAATCTAGCTATCTTTTAGCGATACGGTCCTTACAAAACTAATTTCATTGAATTGGGAGACCATTTGAAAAATGGCTCTTTTCTGGTCGATCCAATTCAACTGAAATTGATAAAACACGTTTTCTTTTGCCACGCTCGCATATTAATTCCAAAAATTATAAAATTTTAAACCTAGCAATAATTAGACATTCTGGATCTAACAAAAGTGGTTTTGTCGAAAATGGAGGTCGTTTGCAAAATGGCTATTTTTAGGGGCTATATATTATATTAAAAATATATAAATTCCATAGCGACTATTTTGAATTTTAATCTGAACATAGCTTACAATTTATAAAGTGAAATCTCAATTTTTCACATTCACTAGAAAGATATAATTAAACAGATTCAAACATTTCTGGTTTTACTGAAATCCAATTTATTTTGAATCCTATACATTCAATTGAAATTTAAAATCGAATTTTTAAACTACCATGCAATTTCAGGCTCATTTTATAATTCAAATAAATTTATATGTTCTAACTTCGATTTAAATAAATTTTTAGTCATTATTATAAAAAATAATTCATTTTAAATATTCAAAATCCATTAAAATAGCTAAAATAAATATTTTAAATTGGTTCTGAATTTCTGGGTTATTACAATCTCCCCCACTTAAAATCTTTTCTTCCTCGAAAAGGAATGGAGCTGAAAGTTGCTTAACCAACCAACTCAACTTTCATTCTGGCTTTCATTCTTCAACTTTTCTGTTTCTAAGAATTTTCTAATTCTTCAAAAAATTGGCTAACACTCTAAATTTTCAAAAAAATTCGGCATAACCTCCTTTTTACAGGGAGACCTTTAAAACCGCAACTTACCTCACAGGGCCCTCACAATCCAAAAAGAAAAAGAAAAAGCCAAGCGGCTTGCTAATCGGCTCATAAAATCATCAAAACCCAAGAAATATAGTAAACATGTACCTAATTATCGGGGATACAATTTTATTCCTCTTCTTAGCTTCCATGTTATGACCTGTTCAATATGTACTCATGTACATATATGCAATTGCAATCAATTTTTAATTCAGTTCAATATTTGATTCAATTTGGCTAAATTTACTTTCCATTGTCATATTGGTTTTATCCTTCCAATAATTAAATTAGTTAACTAATAATCACACAGCATAATCAACAATCAATTAGTTGATTAACGTTTCAAATATATAATTGTATACCTACTCAAAAATCACATTTTTAAAGCCAAATCACAACAATATATTTTAACTAAGTTTTGGTTCTCACACCAGTCAATTGGAATTATATAGATATTCCACTTCTGGAACTCGAACATAAATACTGATAATGATACATTATTATCAGAATTATCCCCGAGCGACTAGAGTGTGATTCTATATCTATCCAGTATATTTGGGACTTCAAATACACGATAATTACACGTATATTCAAAATCTTAATATACCTGATAGTCCAAATTCAATATAAAATAAAATATTCAAATACGAATAATAAGGTTTAAATTTTCAAAACAAAATTTGTTTTCATTTTTATTTAAAAATGACACTCTTCACACTCATTCTAGGGTACTACTGATCCTGTATTTAACAAGTCATTCCCACAGGATATTACTAATCCAATCTCTGATGAATTCTTTTGTTTGGTTCTAATATGTCTTGTTCTTGAGCTCTATAAACTGAAGCTCCAATACCAAACTAAAACAATCCAAAATCCCCTGATCCCCGAAGATACGGAAAAGGTCGGATTGCTTTGAGAACACGACAATTACATCATAGTACAAGAATATAACAGAGTATGAATAAATAATATACATCATAAAAATATCAGAGATTTAAGTTACAAAGAAGCGGAAAATTAATACAATGCGCAACGGAAATACGTTAACGAATACAACTGAAAGAAATACATGGATATTGAGCTTTCCAAATATAGCTCCAACTGTAAACCAGAATCCTGGAAAATAGAAATCTGCAAAACCAAAACTACTAGCTGCCCGTGTGGAAAATAGGTGCACCCAGAGTTTAGGTTAAAACAATAAACTCCAGGTCAGTCATGGGACTGGAATGAGAACAAAAACAGTTATTTACTTGATTTTTAAGTTGAGTAAATCAAGAGACCATGCCATATAACACGGAACGGGTTTACCCCCAAGAATAGTAGTGCATAAAACAAACAGCGCAATGCTAATTAAAGAAATGAAGCTATTATAAGACTCAGGTCCCATCACACAATGCAACGCAAGCCAGAGGATAGAGTTTTCCCTTATAATAGCCAAACATGCTTGTTACGTTTAAAACAAATCATTTTTATATTACTATAAGTGTATAGTGTCAAAATCAACTTAAAATATAAATGTATCAATCATAGAAGGCATAGTATCCCATGCTACTATGTCTCCATACTAGTTCTGCAATTAAAACTGAAATGTCATGTATTGGAAATTGGATTTCCGTCATGAACCAAGGCAAGGGATCGTCCTTGCCGAATTTGAGACTCTCTAGCCCGAGCCTCAGGATCAGTCCAACTGCACCTGGAGCGACAGGGCCGGTCCACACTTACGTTAGTGGATTATAATTCCTGAACAATACGTTTTCCCACCCTATGGGGCGTAATTCTGGTTAGTATATCGACCATAGCATCCATCAGCCCCGTAGTGACTGATATATCTGAGAAGCCTCGCTTTCCATCATCCACATAAGTAAAATGTCTGGGCTCCATACCATGACACAACTCGTAGCTAGAAAGAAACACATATCTTCCCTGAGGTCCTCTCCCGTTTCTGGTTCACATCAGGGTGTGAGGCTCGCGAATTAACGCCATACACGAAGCTATGCTATTTAAAGCCGTGCTTTGATCATCAACCACAAGGCCCTCTTTTCAACAAAAGCCTTCATCACATGCCACTCAGCATGCCACACTGTCACTCCATACCGTACCACTGATTTCTGCCAATATATAACCTCTAAGCTCATACGTCTCAGAGTAGGGTATTAAGCAAGAGAATAAATTCTCCGCCACCAAAAAAAAAATATATATATATATAGCAGAGATCAAGGAATACAGTATAAAGGAATACAATTTCAGACATACCATCCATTTGCAAGTCTGTTCTGGGTCTGAACGAAACCGGAGGCACCGTATTCCTCGTCCTATATGCCTAATACAGGAGAGAGGTCCTCCCATATCCAGTCGATCTCCAAGTACGTCTAGACGATCACCACTTATTACCTTGTCTTGGGATGCCTCCCAATCAAGACATCAGTAATCATCCAAACGATGTGAAGATCTCCGGTCTTCAACCACCGTCTTCAACGTCGACTTATCATCGTATCAATTATTTAGAATGGAATAAACCCGATCTTTTCGAATAACTCGCGTATTTTATGAACAAGTGCAATAAAAACACTGCATATGCCTCATTCCAATTCAAAATATTCTTTTATTCAAATATTCACATCTTTAGGGAAAGGTTCCCATTAACTTTATCAAAGATAAATTCTTTTAAATTTATTCTTTAATCTTGCTTTGGATATCAATTTCCAATAGATTCATTTATCTTTTCACAATTCTAAACCAAATTAAGGTTTTCCAAACTAGTCGGGATTAAAGAACCTTACCGAAGTAATCATTTATTTTATTTTCCAATCCCAACCTATTCATCCTATGGAGAAAAACTGGTAGCACTCCATATCTAACACCACAATGTTATCAGTAAAGTTAATTACCATTTCACATTCAAATCTATTTAAAGATTTAACTATCACCTAGAGCAAAACTGGTGATCCTCTATTCTCGATCATTTCACAAATTTGATAATTTAAATTATCACACTTACATTTCATTCTAATTAAAGATTCATTAAAACTTCACTTAGCTTTAATCTCCAAAAAATCATTATATAATGATTATTCGAATTTAGGAAATAAATCCTATCCTTAATTGGGTTAAAAAACCAATGTCATTTAAAACACAGTTCACGATAAACCCAAAATCATGTTCCATTAATTATGGAATCTTCACGGAAAATAGATCAATATATATAATCGATATCAATTTCCATATCCGACTAAGAATATAAATGGAATAACGGCAAGGCCTTTTAAATTCCATATATAGTAACGGTCTTCCTCTATAGAAGCTCACTTCGATTATTACCAAATCGAATTCCCTTCAATTCCAATTTATTTTATTAAATTGGAATACTTTACTATGGAAAATTCCATTAAATCTTAATAAAAGATTTATAAATTCCAAATCACATTTCACTGTTAATCGGGTTAAAGAACTAATGTCGTTTGAAACACAGTTCACAGTAAACCCAAATTTACTTTCCATTTTATTCCAATTACTAAATGTAACTGGAAACTCTAATAATCTTAATTAAAAGATTTTTTCTTTTCACACGGGGTTCAAGAACAGTGTTATTTAAGACACCATTCACGACAAACCCAAAATCCAATTCGATATTAAATACAAGGCTCTAAATAGAAATTATATCGGCTTATATTCAATGCCAAATTCTGAAAACAACACATATCGTATGGGGAATAGGAATGGCAATGGAGCGGGTTGGGGCGGGTTTCTCGTGCCCAAGGCCCGACCCGGACTTTTTAAACCTCACCCCAGACCCGCCCCGTAGACTAGATGCGGGTCTGGAATTTCGCCCCATACCCAAAACCCGTACGGGTCAGGGTAGACCCAACCCTCCCCACGACCCAGTGATATTGTGTTCTAATGAACATAAATTTATATATGTATGTTTTTTATCACTAAATGATAAATTATATACATATTATAATGTGTTCATAATGATAAATGAATATAATAAAATGAGTTGTAAGATAATAGTTCAAAATGTATGTATTTGCTATTGTATGACTATCATTGATGCAACCTAATACGATGAAAAATTTATAGTTTGTTGATTGAAAGAATATAATATTCACGTTATAACCATGTATACCTAAGAAGATTAACAAGTAATAATTATTGTTATAATGTGTTTTAACGATGTTTCAATCATGCGGGTCAGGTTGGGGCGGGCTAGCCGTGCCCTAGACCCGACCCTAGACCCGAACCTCCAAAAGCAGATCGCGGGTCTACCCAACCCGAAGACCCTATGAGGCAGGTCTAAATGGGTCAAAATAGAGGTGTGTCATGCGGATTTGGACCCTAGACCCGCCCCATTTCCATCCCAAATAGGGAATAAAATATATATCCATCTTCCAAATTCCTCCACAATATCCATATAGTCACGGAATGCAATATCAGAATATTCCGGAGATTATTTCTATTCAAATTCATTCCTATTTATATATATTGGTAAATTCTGGTTAAATCAAAACCATTTCAAATCCAATTTATTTAAAAATGTTGGATTATCATTCTAGTTAATAACTAGTTCATTTCGATAAAAATATATTTTTCTCTTTACAAACGTAGAATTTTTCATCCAAATTCTTTCCAAATCATTCATTATGATTTTACACAAATTATTAATATTTAATAATTTTATCAAAGCCCATGCAGTCGGTTTCCAATAACGGCCGCCAAACTGCATCCATAGCGACCTTTTCCAAATTAGATTTGTACATAATTTCAAATCCAACTGTTCAAATTTAAATCTCTTCTATTCATTGAATGTTCCGATTTTAGGAGAATCCAATGGTCGGATCTCCCGTAATGTCCATTCGAAGTTAATGGTTGAAATTCACGAACGGTCGCAGCGTGGTGCGTTCTATTCAAGCCATTAATATATATATAACTATATATATAATATAATATATATATTTCATCAATTTCCATTTAAAATGTATTTTATAAATTCGTTTATAAATTCATTTCAAAATGATTTCAACTTCATTTCAATTTTCAAATCAAAATTGAATATTTCTTAATAAATTCGTTTTAAATTCATTTTAAAATGATTTCTACTTCATTTCAATTTCAAATCAAAATTGGATATTTCTTAATAAATTCATTTTAAAACGATTTCTACTTCATTTCAATTTTCAAATAAAAATTGACTATTTCTTATCATTATAATATTAAAATAATAATATTTTCAAAATATCTGATTTTGATTATACACTGAATATTATTTAAAAATATTCGTTAATTCTGAATTGGAATCAGACTCAATCAATTACCATATAATTTCAGTTATATGGATTTCATACATCGCATGTATACAATGATAATGTTATCAAAAATTCAAACAACATTCAGAGTGCATTTTACCATTGTATAAGCATTAAAATAAATAAATAACGCTTATATAGTTTGTCAACCCATCAATTGACATACAGTTAAACAATTGGGATTAGTGTACGTCAAATATCATCCTAATACCCATGTGGGGTTTCAATCAACAAACATAGATTTTATTTGTGTAGTTGGGCGATGTGTAAGATTTATCGTCCCAATCAATGTTAGTTAAATGGGTATACATAAAAAAATCGTCCGATTTGTAAATGAATATTTATTTCAACACATGACTATTTTATATATTTTTATTACACATTAAAAACCATATTTTTAATGATTAAACATTTTATTCAATCACATGAATATTTACTACCACAATACAGTCAATTTCACAACCACAATCAATCCAACCAAACATCCATGGTTTGTACAATAAATAGTGTCAGGAGCTACTAAGCCCTGTCTGCAACCTAGGATATATTTAACTGTAAAATAATTTCATGAGAAGGGGTTCTCACTTTGGTTTCCACTCCGTCAATCTTTACTTGGACGGTTTGGATTTAATTCTGCCCCAAAATCTAACTAGCTCCAAATTGGACCTGGTTATTCTTGTTGTGAAGCTCTCGTCCCCACGATCATAACGGGTCCAATTTCGCACGATTTGGACCTCGTATTAAAATTTTATATAATTTTAAACATTGGTTGCATTATTGAATTAATTAATTAACAATTTAAAATAATTACCCTGTTTAACTGTTAATCTCGTCTTCCTCCAGAAGTTGCTCACAAGCTAGGGTTCCACTTCGACGCTGCTACGACCACCGTGAGCCAGATCCGATGTCGCCACGCCCTCCGCCTACCTGCGGCGCTCCTCCAGCAAAAAACCCGACCAACTCGCACTCCTCCTGCGCACGGAAATCCAGCTCGAACCGAGCCACTTCGAGGCCCAAAATCTGCCGATCCGCTTAACCATATTACTTGCCACATGTATGGATTTGAAGATCAAGGGAAGCTCTTCGATTTTCCCTTTATGACCCTAACCTAATTCGAAGAGATTTGGGAGAAAAATAGGGGGAAGGATTGAACAAATATCATCGTTCATCCGCACGAGGGAGAGAGAGACGATGGATTTATTTAGAAAATAAATTAGGTTATAAATTTTATGATTGGTCAATATTTATATTAAATTCCAAAAATAGAGTTTTTACATCGATCTCCAAATCGAATCCAATGACTGTCGCCCTTAGCTGAATACCCCCATTCCGAACACAATGGGATATGTTTCGCAAGCCAATTCGACTATTTCGATTTCTTTAAATTAAAATATAAATCAATATATTGAATTTTAAACATACATTTTAATTTACCAGCGCCACATACTGACTCCAAAAATTCCAAAACATAAATCTAGCTATGTTTTGACGATATGATCCTTACAAAACTAATTTCGTTGAATTGGGAGACCGTTTGAAAAATGGCTCTTTTCTGGTTGATCCAATTCAACTGAAATTGACAAAACACATTTTCTTTTTCCATGCTCACATATTAATTCAAAAAATTATGAAATTTGAAACCTAGCAATAATTTGTCATTCTGGATGCAACAAAAGTGGTTTCGTCAAAAACGGAGGTCGTTTACAAAACGACTATTTTTAAGGGTTATAATTATACTAAAAATATATAAATTCCATAGCAATTATTTTGAATTTTAATCTGGACATAACTTACAATTTGTAAACTGAAATCTCAAATTTTCACATTTGTTAGAAAGATATAATTAAACAGATTCAAATATTTCTGATTTTACTGAAATCCAATTTATTTTGAATCCTATACATTCAATTGAAATTTAAAATCGAATTTTCAAACTACCACGTCATTTCAGGCTCGTTTTATAATTAAAATAAATTTATATGTTATAACTTCGATTTAAATAAATTTTTAGTCGTTATTATATAAAATAAATCATTTTAAATATTCAAAATCAATTAAAATAGCTGAAATAAAAATTTTAAATTGGTTCTGAATTCCCCGGTTGTTACAAGATCGTGAAAGCATATGCTATCAATGTTATTCCTTCTTCGTCGAATGCCCCAACTGGGGCGGAGAAAGGAAAAGGTGTCATTATTCAAGGTATGCTTTCCATTTATGATGTTCCTGTTCGAGTACTATTTGATACCGGGGCTTTCCATTCCTTCGTATCTAGTGACCTGGTAGATAGGTTGGAGTTGGAACCCGAGATTGTCGATAGACCTTTAGTTATGACGAACCCGATCAGTGGTTCGACTAGCCTTAATATAATTTGTCGTAATTTGTTCTTATCGAGTCATGGATGTATGTTTGCTTGTGATTGCTTTGTTTTGGGCTTTACTAGGTTTGGCATTATTTTGGGAGTCGATTGGCTCCAAACGTATGGGGTGGTGGTAGACTGTGAGGGGTCTTCGGTGACCATTAGAGCGGATGATGGGCGGAGGGTGATATTGGGTTTCCTACCTAGTGATGGGGTGATGGCTAGTTTTCTAAATTCACTCGACATCCCACATGATGAGTTATCAGATGTGCCTATTGCTAGTGAGTATCCGGACATTCGGGGAAGTGACCGAACTTCCACCACACCAAGAGATCGAGTTTCGGGTTGATTTAGTGAAAGATGCCATACCTATAGTGATGCCACTTCGTCGTATGGCGCCAAAGGAGTAGCAAGAGATCGAGGTGCAAGTAAGCGATCTTTTGAAGAAGGGATTTATCTGAAGAAGTGTTTCCGAGTGGAGAGCACCAGTTGTGTTTGCTACAAAGGCCAATGGTTCCCTTCGCTTATATGTGGACTATCGCGAGTTGAATAAGGTGACTAGGAAGAACAAGTATCATCTTCAACGGATAGATGATTGGTTTGATCAACTGAATGGAGCAAGAATGTTCTCCCAATTGGACCTCGTGACAGGATTTCATCAGCTCCGAGTAGTGGCTAAGAGTATACCTAAAATGGCATTTCGCATGTCGTCTGTATTCTATGAGTGGTTGGTCATGCCATTCGGATTGACCAATGCACCTGCATATTTTGTGGATCATATGAATAGGGTTTTCAGAGATCAATTAAATAAGTTTGTTCTTGTGTTCGTGGATGATACCTTGGTGATATACACGTAAATATGTATAGTTTATCCGCTTATTTATCATATTTTCCTTTTAAAATAATTGTATTGCATATTTATAGCTGTGTTTTCAGATTGTTGATGAAAGCATGGTTTAAAGCATTTGATAGATAAAGCATGAAGAATTTTCTTAAGAAGAGTGAAGTTTGAAATTACTAAAGCTTGAAGAGTTTAAGCTTGAAGAACGGTTGCAAATAGAGTTCAGATAGGTAGATTTGGCTCATTTGCAAGGCCTCTTACTCATGATGCGTTCACATTGGCTCATTTGCAAGGCCTCTTACTCATGCTGCGTTCACATTAGTTCATTTGCAAGGCCACTCACTCTACAGCTGCTTTCACACTGGCTTATGTGTTATTTGGGCTAATTCTTTAGTCCCACATTGTGTAATTAGCCAATTAGTCTTTGTCATATCAGCTATAAATACACTTGTATCTTGTTCATTGAAAAACACAATAGGTTTTATTATGTAATCCTTCTATAGGAATAAAATCATTCTTCCCCCTTTCTCTTTACATTTTATTGTATTTTATCTATGTTTTTTTATTTTCTTTTTCTCTTCTTCTTTAGCTATGTCTACCTAATCTCCTTTAATTAGGGGGTGATGATGCTGCATTAGATTCAATATGAATCACATAGCCAAAGAGATTAGAACTTCATGTATGTAGATCTAGGTCTGAACCAAGGTTGGATCTATTTGAATCATTCTTCCCCCTTTCTCTTTACATTTTATTGTATTTTATCTATGTTTTTTTATTTTATCTGTGTCGTTTAGGAGCTATGCTCCTTCACAAGGCATATTTGAGTTCGATCTAACGTTTATCAGACTTACATCTAACATTTAGGGCTTTAGAAATAATAGTGAATCTGTCCTGATAGCATATGGTTGTTTAAGAGCTTAGCTCCTACATAGGCTATACTTGTCGTTATTCACATATTTGTTTCTAGAAACCTAATAAGCATTGATTCATGTTTGTGACAGAAACATGAATTAGATCTGAATGATCTATTTGGTTATTAATTCATGTTAATTTAATCTATGTCATTGCTCCCTAGTTGCTTTCTTTAATCATATAAAACTCTCTTTTATTTAATTTCTGTTATTTTCTTTTTTTTCACCCAATCAAAATTCTGGAATAACTTGATTGGATTTACTAGTTTAAATATCTTTAGTCCTAGAGTTCGATGCCCTCTACAACAATCCTTGTTGTTTAGGAAAGCCGAACGGATTTTACAATTGTTTAATTTGTTGGCAAACAAATTTTGGCGTCGTTGCCGGGGACCAAAATAATTTTTATTAGTAAATCCCTCAGGTTATATTTTTATTTATTTATTTATTATCCCTTTATAAAAAAACAACAAAAATCTTGCTTAAACGATTTGGTTCAGTGATACCACAATCTCTATAACAAGAGAATTTTTTTTGCAATTTTCTGTTAGATTTGTTTCCATTTACATTGCCTTTTCTATTTATTCCCTATTACAATCTCTTTCCTCTTTACAATAATTTAAAAAAAAAAAAAAAGAGGAAACATATTTTCTTTGTGCCATTTTTCTCTGTTTCTTTCTCTACTACAACATCACTATTTCAAATACCATTGCCAATTTTTTTCTGATTTCTTTCCCTGTTTTCTTTCCAATTTATTTCGATTTTTATAATCCCTCTTTCCTTTTGTTGACAAATAATTTCCAAAAAGAAAAAAAAACTTCTACAATTTCTCTTATTTCTTCGTTCTTTATATTCAGACTTCTCATCTCAGAATCAACATCACATTTTCAACCCCAACACAATACAGTGTATTCTCCATCCCATACAATCACTTTCTGATCTTGTGGATCTTTCACCCATCATTGCAACCGTCCCACCTCCACTGTGAAACCATACCCAAAACCTCCTCTCATCTCGCAAAGCACAAAATTCACGGATCATTCCCTTCCTAAGCCCCCACTGCTCATGCACCACATTGCAAAAAACCAATACAGCAAACCACAAATTCTCCAATACCATTACCAAAAATAAGACCCAAACCATAACTTCACACCATCAAACTGCCTTCTTCCTTCTACAAGTTCATACCGCACTTGCGCTATGCACCACCAAACTTCCTTGCTCCATTAACCTTCCACTACAAAACGTCCTTTCTTCATCACCGTGCCATCAAATCCACTCTGCATCATATTACATCCCATTCACAGAAGCCACAAATTACCCACCTCTTCACCCAAGTCCTCTTCACTCTGACCATACCAGCAATACCATGTTCATCTTCTCACCAAGCACCGTGAGCCTTTCAAAACCCGCCTCGACAAACCACCTGAATCCAATTTACAACCAGCCTCTGCGTCGCCATAATCTCCAACTCATGCAGTTCGAAAATTCGAACACATCCACAATCGCATTCTTTAGATCCTTTCTCGGAACCCCACAACACACCCCAAATCCGAACCTAACAGCAACTTCCCCATTGTCAAACCACTAAACCAATTCATCAACTTCTGTGAAACATCATCTTCCATCAAAATCCTCCACCAACCGAGAAACACCCTTCCCAACCATGAGCGCCTTCCTCAACTCACACAAAACCCAACTGTCACCCCCGAATCGCAAAATCAACAAGTTCGAATTTGAAACAAGAAAATCCCAAATCAATTCGAAGAACTGCTGAAGATCAAAATTCTCAATGAACCCAGAGCCAATTCCAATTACTTTTGGGCGTTTTATTGATTTTGAAACTTCATTTCGATCTTTCTTCTACAATTTAATTTTTACTGAGAGGGCACATGATTTTTTGTTGAGGTCAGGATTCGGATTTGTTTTAATTACTAGGGTTGGATATTCGTGGGCTTTATTACGGACTTAATTTAATTATTACGGGCTTCATTAGTGGATTTGAGCATCTGATTTTAGAGTTTTTTTGATTATTTCGGACTTGGTTTTCATTTCAAAAGGAATTTGTGACTATTTATTTCTAAAATTTCTCTTGGATTTCATTGTAACAACCCAACTTTCGAACACATCGGAAGTTGTGCCATTAATAAGAATAAGAATAGATAGAAGATGAAATCACAGAAAACATCAGAATCTCACAGCGGAACTTTTACAAAAGATGATACTTCATAATATTACACAGTGGAATATATCACAACAAAACATCATAGGTCTAGTGATACAAGTCATTCATAGTACATCTTTAATTATACATATCATCGGTGATCAAACTGACAGACTTAATTATACAGTAGATAAGTTAGGTAGATCAGCTCACAGAAAGTCTCCATCCAGCTTCTCAAGTTTTATCCTATCTTGATTCACTAGTCTATTCATAATAGGTGTTATGAATACCCAAGAGTTTAAGGGAAACACAGAAAAATAAACTTCGGGAATGTCAGGGGACTAGTATGAGTAAACAGTTTAAAACAGATAAAAATATCTCATAAGACCACGCCATAAATATGGAACGGGTTTTTACCTTATGAGATAAAAACACTTTGTATACTTTAAATCAGATATTATCATAGTGTCTATATGTTTTCACAAATAATTTAGAATCTAGAAGAATGCTTACATCTCGCATTCTCCTATATAGTATACAAACAAAAACCGCTTGGTGCTTATGGAAATTGGATTTCCGACTATGACAAGGTATGGGACCACCTTCCGATGATGTATCTCTAGAGGGGAATACACCTGGGTTCGACAAGAACGTCTTGTAACCTGACCCACACATGACCAACCACTCATTTCTCTTGAGTGTATCGAATGTATATCACCAACGGTTGGACTCAAACCACCGTTTCCCGAATGGGAAGAATCGATAGAGTAAGAACAAAAGGAATTTCTCTAGATAGGTGATTATACACCCTAATGGGAGAGACCCACATAGCCATGCTGCCTGCCCGATTTTTGTCATTTCCTGGGTGTGAGGCTTGAGGCTAGACTTACCTTTTTATCATCACTGTGCAATTTCTTTGAATGCTACACCGTCAAATCCATCGGAAATCACTAATTGATTTACACAAAAATACTCTGGTTGTCAGGCTAAAGAAGTTTTCCTTCTATGCCAGCAACTGGTACGTTTGAAGAAAACAACGTACGTGATTCTTTTGGAAATACTCTGTCAGACATTCGTCCATACAAGTTGTCCTAGGACTGGACAAACCGAAGGCACTATTTAAGAATAGCCCTTGTATATCACCGTCTTCAAATTACAAATCTCTGACGTGCAGCGTATCAAATCAAAGTGAAATATTTATTTCGGCCTCTTTGAAATGATTAACGAACATTTTCCCTTTTAAATTATTAATCTAATATGATTATAATCTAATCTGCATATATAATTACAGTCAAACTACACAGTATATGATCAACTGGCTTATATCTGGTACCTTGATCATCTTTTCAAAATGGCCAATTTCAATGTGTATGTCGCACACGGTTTTTTCTTCCATTTTGTTTGCCACCTTTAGAATGAATACTTTCCTTAGAAAAATATTTCTCGTCTTTATTCCTTAATCTGATCACTCATAAATGACTTAAATTACGATTTAATCATTTACTTTACAACTTTTACACTTGGTATTTTTCTCGTCAAATTTTCCCTTTGATCCTTCATTCTTGATTTACTTATTCTTCTTTCTATACTAATAAAGATTCCTCTTTTAATTTATCAATCTAAACATGATAAAAATATGACTTACAGTTCTTATTTTATATATTTCAGAACTGTATATGAATACTTACTGGTACCGTGAAATTTAGACCACAGTTTAAAACTGACAAACCCATCGTATGGGTTGCACACGATTTTTCTTTACCATGTTTGTTTAAAAATTTAAATATATCATTAGAAAATAAATTCTAATTCAAATTATAAACTAAATTTATAATTTACGAAAGATTACAGCTTCTGTGTTAACTGCTCGGCTTTGGTCAAAACCATATTTGATCTTTTACACTGGATCGACTTTCTTTTTGTTTACAGTCTGATTTTTTTTTTGAAATTCATTTCTAATTATAAACTAAATTTATAATTTTAAATTACAGTTTCTGTATTTAAATTCAGACCTTGACAAAACAGTATTTTTTATTTTATCCTGATTCACTTACTCCATTTGTTACTTAAATAAAAATGCTATTTTTATTTAAATATTTATTTTTCCCTTTTCATATAAACCATTATTTAATTTAAAAACTGGTTTGTATTTGAAATATATTCAAAACTCTTCATTTCAAAGCAAAAATGGCAAAGTACCACTTCCGGTAAAGTACCACTTCAAAAACCACACCATTTCTCTTGCCCGATCAGGCCGGATAACATGCGCAGGCCAAAGTACCAAGTGCCCTGGTTCTTACCAAAGTACAAACTACCAACCTTCCAGACACCATGAAATTTGCCCCGTTCAGCACCAAAACCCCATGACCAGCCTTACTCGGTCATCTTCTTCCCCTTCTCCTTTAAATGCACAGTGGTGCACGTGCACAACCAATCCCCTCCACCTGAGATCCGTCGCCACCCACCCACACGTCACATCTCCGGCCAGGACCACCACCAACCGATCATCTCGCCCCCAAAGCTCCTCCTTTCCAAAAAGACCCTTCCACCATTAAAAAAACAAACAGCTTCAAGTTGGCACCACAAAGCTCCACGGTCCCACCAACTCCGACCATCGGAAGGACTGCCGCCACCTCCAACCTCTTCAACAACCCCGGCCGCACCTCCCACTTTGGTTCTGGCCCACTTGATCACGGTGGGGTCCCCCACGACGCCCCAAAGTTCATACACCAAAACACAGACAAAAATCCCCAAATCGAATTAAATCCTTCGATTCATGTTTTGGAAAAATCTAATGGTATTTTTCCTATGATCCTTACTCCATTACGCTCCTCCACGCTCGTTGCCAAGACCTACCATCATCGTCGTCGCCTGAATTTGACCAAAATCCCTTTTTTGAAAAATTCTAAAATTCTCCTTATCCATACTGCTAAAAATCTTGAAACATCTTTTAAAAATCATGATTTCGCACCAGTATTCAATTTGTATAACTGAAACAAGCTTTTACGAAACTTAAATTTTTGATAAAACAGAGAGGGGTTTTCAACTGCTTGTGTTTTCTATTTCATGTACCAATGTTTTTGTAAGTATATTTACATCTCTTTCTTTCCTTTATTTTGTTTTGGTGATGATGTAAAGGTAGGAACTAACCTGAATTCTTGTTCAATCACCTAACTTAAGTCATTAACCAAGGTTTTCCACTATGTTTTAACAAAACAACAACATTTGTTAACTGGTAAGTATAAGCTTTCTAAACACATGTAAATAAATGAAACTAAAGTAACCATATCCTTAGCTCATGATTATATAAAGAGAGTAATGCATTCAAGTGTACATCCAACAAAACAAAACATGACATTCAAATGGATAGTTCAAACAGAAAAGTAATGGAGGAAAATTTCTGAAAAGGTTTACTCACCTTTTTGAAGGCTTGAAACCCATAGTTTTCTTCCTGAATTCTCTTGAATGATTGTATTTTGGTGTGAGTTAGATGTGTGTGCTTAGGTCCTATTTATAGTGGTAGGAAATTCGTAAAATATGGTGCAAAGAAAAATCAGTTTCAGATTTGAATAGTGACAAATGAAAGACAACTCAACAAAATCTCTTCCTCTTACCAAATCAAAACACCAAGATCACATGGCTTGCCTAGGCCAACATCACCTGCACATGACCTCCTTCTCCCTTATTGGTTTTCTATGGAACATCCCCTTAAATGCCTATGTACCATCCCTATTTTTCCCAAAAAAATTTCTTGGATTTAAACAAATTTTAGTATCATTTCTTGTACCATATGTGTTCGGTTTTGCATAGGGTTTTCAAACCAAAATCTCACATGTCGAATTGATTTTACAAGAAATATAAAATATATTTACTTGCCTTTCAAGGCAAAAAAAATTCTGAAAGTTTGATACAAGAATGACCTCGTCCATGTGATGAAATGTCATGAAAATCTTAAATGATCTATGTGCTTTAGTGATGATCTAGTGTAGGTTATATTCATGGTTTAAATGCACAAGATCTAGCAAGATTTAAGGCCCATGTTATAACAAGATGAATCATGCCTCTTGAAATTGCAAATGAAAATGTCATTTTCATAAAATTTTGGTAGAAAAGAGATAGATATGAAAACTAAAAATATTTGTTCTAAAGTGATCATGCCATGTGAACAATATCTCTCTAGATTCCTCTCTTACTAGCTAATTTTTGGTGTAGGTGTTATCTTGAATTTTATTCATGAACATGATTACAAAAGGAGATGATGCTTTCATGTTTTGATGTATGTTAATGTGAATATGAGCTTGCCTTGATCTTGCTATAACAACCAAATGGTCTTTGGCAAGTTTTAATTCAAATTTAAACAAGTTTTCCCATTTCAAGAATTTGCAAAAAACCAAACTATAAAATACTTTGAAATATAAACAACAAAATAGGTAAAATAAAATGGCATTAAAACTTGCTATGTAAAAGTGTTATTATTCAAACATGTATAAAAATCAATTTAAACAAACGCTAACAAATACATGCTATCATACATGAATATGTAAAGATTGGTTTTAGTAAGTGCTATGGTATATGCATATGTAAATGTTATTATACATAAATTAACATGTTATGGAATTTCAAGATCTGGATTTTAAATCGTATTTTGTAAATACGTACTTACGATCAAATTTATATCTGTGTCAGTGATATAGAAACCCGGGACATTACAATCTACCCCCTTATAAAAATTTCGTCCTCGAAATTTGTAAATGTAGATTAGAGTTATCGACTTATTAACACACATCAACAATTTTTTTATTCATAACCAAAAATATCTGTCCAAATTCCCCTTTTTTTAACTTATCGGTCCATTTACTTGACTCTGTTAAGTATTACCGAAAATCTTCGTTCACTTAGTTAATCATCTCCATTTCGGGACTCTCAAATATGTTTTAATTAACCAGTTCACATTCCGTGAGTTCATATCCAATGAATACTTAAGTCTAGACTTAATTTTAGGGAAATCCAAATTTTAAAATTCTATCCCGATTTCTAGTATCAATTTGATTGGATATTATTTTAATTTAATCCAACCATATTTAATTTATCTTAAGGCTGACCCTGGTTAATTAACTCCTTGATCCTGGGATCCGGTGTTACAACCAGTTGTAGTGGCAGTTCCACTAGCTCGACCTCTTCGTCCTCGGCTACTCATCTTAATTACCTGAATATAACAGATTTACAATCACGACTTGATTGTATATATCTTACTTAGGTATATCATCCAAGTTGATTTATTTTAAATTTTATATAAAAATACGCTCTCTCACACTCACCCAAAGCCTAGGTAATCAGTAACCTAAGCTCTGATACCAACTGTAACGACCTAACTTTCGAACACATTGGAAGTTGTGCCATTAATAAGAATAAGAATAGATAGAAGATGAAATCACAGAAAACATCAGAATCTCACAGCGGAACTTTTACAAAAGATGATACTTCATAATATTACACAGTGGAATATATCACAACAAAACATCATAGGTCTAGTGATACAAGTCATTCATAGTACATCTTTAATTATACATATCATCGGTGATCAAACTGACAGACTTAATTATACAGTAGATAAGATAGGTAGACCAGCTCACAGAAAGTCTCCATCCAGCTTCTCAAAGTTTATCCAATCCTGATTCACTTGTCTATTCATAACAGGTGTTATGAATACCCAAGAGTTTAAGGGAAACATAGAAAAATAAACTCCGGGTCAGTCAGGGGACTGGTATGAGTAAAAAGTTTAAAATAGATAAAAATACCTCATATGACCACGCTGTAAATACGAAACGGGTTTTTACCTTATGAGATCAAAACACTTTGTATACTTTAAATCAGATATTACCATAGTGTCTATATGTTTTCACAAATAATTTAGAATCTAGAAGAATGCTTACATCTCACATTCTCCTATACAATATACAAAACAAAAACTGCTTGGCGCTTATGGAAATTGGATTTTCGACTATGACAAGGTATGGGACCACCTTCCGATGATGTATCTCTAGAGGCGAATACACCTGGGTTTAACAAGAACGTCTTGCAACCCGGCCCACACATGACCGACCACTCATTTATCTTGAGTGTATTGAATGTATATCACCAACGGTTGGACTCAAACCACCGTTTCCCGAATGGGAAGAATCGATAGAGTAAGAACAAAAGGAATTTCTCTAGATATATGATAATACCCCCTAATGTGAGCGACCCACATAGCCATGCTGCCTGCCCGATTTTTGTCATTTCCTGGGTGTGAGGCTTGAGGCTAGACTTACCTTTTTATCATCACTGTGTAATTTCATTGAATGCCACATCGCCAAATCCATCGGAAATCACTAAATGATTTCCACAAAAATACTCTGGTTGTCAGGCTAAAGAAGTTTCCCTTCTATGCCAGCAACTGGTACGTTTGAAGAAAACAACGTACATGATTCTTTTGGAAATACTCTGTCAGACATTCGTCCATACAAGTTGTCCTGGGACTGGACAAACTGAAGGCACTATTTAAGAATAGCCCTTGTATATCACCATCTTCAATTTACAAATCTCTGACGCGCGGCATATAATCAAATCAAAGTGAAATATTTATTTCGGCCTCTTTGAAATGATTAACGAACATTTTCCCTTTTAACTTATTAATCTAATATGATTATAATCTAATCTGCATATATAATTATAGTCAAACTACACAGTATATGATCAACTGGCTTATATCTAGTATTTTGATCTTCTTTTCAAAATAGCCAATTTCAGTGTGTGCGTTGCACACGGTTTTTTTTCTTCCATTTTGTTTGCCACCTTTAGAGCATCTCCAACTGTTTGGGTGTAGAATTCTAAATTTCTACACTCCGAATAATCGGAATAGACAAATTTCCCAACAGTTTTTCCACGCGCTTGTTAAACAAACGCGTGGATCTACGTGGTTGTTCAACAAGCGCGTAGACCACGCGTTTGTTTAACAACCGCGTGGATCCACGCGTTTGTTTAACAACCGCGTGGGACCACTATTTTTATATGTGTATATATTATGTTAATTTTAAACAAATTGTGTTTAATATAATTATGTTAATTTCTAATACTATTTTAATATATTATTCGTTTAAAATTTTGTACTACTATTTTAATATGTGTACATACTGTTTCATATGTGTTTTTAATTTATATTCATATTGGAAGAACATAACTTGATACCGAAATTTTGACTACAAAGTTGCTTACAAGAAATAACAATGAAATAACTACTAAAACTTATGATGCACGTACAAGCAATAAGCAAAATCATATGCCTATTCAGCACCGTATCGGGTTGTCCAACTATAACGCAGTTTGTAGGCTTCGTACCCAACAAAATCAGTCCCAGACTCTACAAGGTAACGAGAATCATAAGTTGCCCGATTCATTTTAAATATGTTTTCATCTTCAACTGACTCTATAATCTTCTGGTATCGTTCACAAGTATCAACGAAACGCCGATGAGCCATATGAATTTCAGTAGAAGTTCGTGTAGTGGTGCATTTACGATGATTGTTATGTAATCTTGTTATCATAGACCAAAATTCTTCACGGGTAAGCCCTCCTCCATTTTGCAACAGCAGCAAATCTCTTTTATCAACTTTGATATAGGATTTCACGAGTATAAGTAAGTCCTAAGGAGAGAAATCTGCTGTAGTACCACTGGAGCTAGCTTCACCTTGGTTAGGACGATTACGGTTAACCACTTGCCTTCTTATGTTTTTGCATGGACGTCCTTTTGCTTTTTGAACTTCAACTATTTGTTGAGTACCACGAACAATTTCATTTTGAACTGGTTCTTTCGCCTCTTCAACTTGTGTATCTGGAACGAAACCACCATCTTTTTCCTCCTCATTGTTCCGTTCATACTCATCAAACATTTTATCAACTAGTTCATCACTTATTATCCAATCGTCCATTTAAGCTACACACAAACAAGAAACATATTATGTACACAAAGACATACGTAAACACGTAGAAGGAACAAGAGTACTAGTTTCTTACCTTATCGTCATGACTTTTTTAGAACACACAATTCTGTAGGTATGATTGGGGGACGAAGTGCAAACTATTTAAACAAGGGGGTTGCTTTTTGGTAAAGCTCTGTCATCATTATTTCAGTGGTACAAGATACAGACATATGACAAGACAACTCTCTGTCCTCAACATTTGAGTGGCTACGTCTCTGCATTTCAGCAGTTGATGTTACTACAGTCTGCACCACTAGGGTAACGTGTTATAGGGTAACGTTTCTACATTTCAGCAGTTGATGTTACTACACTCTGCACCACTAGGGTAACGTGTTATAGGGTAACGTTTCTGCATTTCAGCAGTTGATGTTACTACACTCTGCACCACTAGGGTAATGTGTTATAGGTTGTCCAACGAATAAAAACAACTTGACTTGACAACTCGTACTGATTAAAGATGAGCTGACCACTGCTTTAATAAAGCAAAGCCGGAAATAAGGGGACTTGTCGACCTTTAATGAAGAAAAGCCAGGGTCATCCCCGTGTCATATCACTTTAAAGAAAAATAACTACATAAGTTAAGGGGTCGTCACATGTACACTACCACAACACTACATTGCCGCTATAAATATATACGGTTAGCACTTTTTAGTTAGCTGGAACCATAATTTTCATCAAAATAATAAAATGTCTTCATGGTCATGGCCCTCGTCAATGGATTCGAACTATGATCAAAACTTTCCTTAGCGTCCTCCTTCAAGTCCAAGAACAGATATTGATTGGAATATAGAATACCAAGAGTGGCACTACGAGGAATTGCGTCAAGTCTACTCGAAGTTGGCCCGCATGACGATTCATCCACCAGTTGCTCATGTTCCAGATGTAGGTCATCAAGAGGCTGTAAATGAAGAACGCTTACAAGTGGCTATAGTACCTGATCCTCCGACTGTTCCAGATGTAGGTCATCAAGAGGTACGACGAGTTTCAGGTGAGCAGTCTCCTAACGAGCAGGAAGTTAACTCCCATCCCGTTTATTGCCGGTGTGGTTACCTGGTAGAGGTGGTAGTCCAGGCTGACGGAGAGGATATTGGTCGCAAGATCCAATTATGCTCGCTATGGCATAACGGATGCAATTATTTTGAGTGGATAGACGACCGTTTCCCTCCAAGGGCTATTTCTTACGCAAACGAGCTAGAACAAGAGATTAGGCGACTACGAACTTCTATGAATTAGCGTAACAATTAATGTGTTTGCGTACTAAAACTACTATCGTAAGCTGTTGTGTCTTTACAAGCTTTTGTATCTTTATGCTTATTGTTGTATCCTTAAGTTTAATGGTGTTATAGTTGTATCCCTAAGTTTATTATTGGATTTATTGGTGCTATTCTAAAAAAACAACAATACGAGTATTAACAATAACATAATAAATTACAAGTACAACAGAAAGAGACATAAAGATAATAATATATACAATACAACCAGTACAAGATGATACAACCACTGTAACTGTTGCTTTATATCAGTAATACAGCAAATGCTGTTTTAAAAGAAGTGCTGCTTTATGTCAGTGATACTCCGGTAACCAATGCATGACTTGCTGGAGCTTATCAGGGTAAGTCTCATACGTCAACTATTATACTTGAAGCTGTAGCGTCGTACGACTAGTGGATATGGCATGCTTTTTTCGGAATGCCTGGTTCGAACAATGATTTAAACGTAGTTGAACGCTCAACGTTGTTTCACGATTTAGCGAACGGTAGATCAGTTCCACATCATTTTACTTTAGAGGGTCACGAGTATGACCATGGATATTACCTAGGCGATGGTATATACCCGCAATGGAGTACGATTGTCAAGACAATACCGAACCCACAAAACAATAAACAAGCAAAGTTTGCAGCACTGCAAGAAGGGCAAAGAAAGGATGTAGAAAGAGCGTTTGGCATTTTACAATCCAGATTTGCCATAGTCAGTAATCCATGCAGACTTTGGTCTCCAATTAAAATGACTAGGATAATGTATACTTGTGTTATTTTACATAACATGATTATAGAGGACGAAAGAGACATGGAGGATGATTTCAATTACGACTGCACTGCTCCACCACCTGAGATATGGCGTGAAAATATGATTGAAAGCGAACTAGAGCTTGAGTTTCACGTTGAAAGCCAAATGGCTTACCGTAACGCACACATTCATCGAAGACTCCAGCAAGATTTAATAAATCATTTATGGAACTTTGTTGGAAGTCAGTGAAACTGTTTACCCTTGGTTGCTGTGTTTTCGTTGCTTTAGTAGTTCTAATATTGTACTTTGTACCCTTTAATCAATATCTGAAACTATGTATCCGTTATTAGTTAGTGAAATCATGTATCCATTAAATGTTAGTGCAATCATGTATCTTAAGTTTTTTTGCAAGTGTTGATTGTTTTTGTTTAATTACATCTTCGTGTCAAAATTTCGGTGGAAGGAAGATAAATATCACAAAATTTTCATTAAACACTCCACGCGTCTGTTAAACAACCGCTTGATACAAGCGGTTGTTGAACAGGCGTGCGCTTGTTGAACAGACGCGTAATCCTACGCGTTTGTTCAACAACTGCTTCGGGAGTTTGAACATTCCGAAACTCTTCTCCCAGATTTCAGAACAAATCGGACTTTGCCAACTCAGTTGGAGGCCAAAACGAGTGTAGATTTCTGAAAATTGGATTTCCAACCTTTTGTTGGACTTGCTCTTAGAATGAATACTTTCCTTAATTTTCCTTAGAAAAATATTTCTCGTCATTATTCCTTATTCTGATCACTCATAAACGACTTAAATTATGATTTAATCATTTACTTTACAACTTTTACACTTGGTATTTTTCTCGCCAAATTTTCCCTTTGATCCTTCATTCTTGATTTAATTATTCTTCTTTCTATACTGATAAAGATTCCTCTTTTTATTTATCAATCTAAACATGATAAGAATATGACTTACAGTTCTTATTTTATATATTTCAGAACTGTATATGAATAGTTACTGGTACCGTGAAATTTAGACCACAATTTAAAACTGACAAACCCATCGTATGGGTTGCATACGATTTTTCTTTACCTTGTTTGTTTAAAATTTTAAATATCTCATTAGAAAATAAATTCTAATTCAAATTATAAACTAAAATTATAATTTACTAAAGATTACGGCTTCTGTGTTAACTGCTTGGCTTTGGTCAAAACCATATTTGATCTTTTACACTGGATCGACTTTCTTTTTGTTTACAGTCTGATTTTTTTTTTGAAATTCATTTCTAATTATAAACTAAATTTATAATTTTAAATTACAGTTTCTGTATTTAAATTCAGACCTTGACAAAACAGTATTTTTTATTTTATCCTGATTCGCTTACTCCATTTGTTGCTTAAATAAAAATGCTATTTTTATTTAAATATTTATTTTTCCCTTTTCATATAAACCATTATTTAATTTAAAAAATGGTTTGTATTTGAAATATATTCAAAACTCTTCATTTCAAAGCAAAAATGGCAAAGTACCATTTCAAAAACCACACCATTTGTCTTGCCCGATCAGGCCGGATAACATGCGCAGGCCAAAGTACCAAGTGCCCTGGTTCTTACCAAAGTACCAACTACCAACCTTCCAGACACCATGAAATTTGCCCCGTTCGGCACCAAAACCCCATGACCAGCCATACTCGATCATCTTCTTCCCCTTCTCCTTTAAATGCACAGTTGTGCATGTGCATAACCAATCCCCTCCACCTGAGATCCATCGCCACCCACCCACACGTCACATCTCCAGCCAGGACCACCACCAACCGATCATCTCGCCCCCACAGCTCCTCCTTTCCAAAAAGACCCTTCCACCATTAAAAAAAAACAGCTTCAAGTTGGCACGACAAAGCACCACGGTCCCACCAACTCCGACCATCGAAAGGACTGCCGCCACCTCCAACCTCTTCACCAACCTCGGTCGCACATCCCACCTTGGTTCTGGCCCACTCGATCACGGTGGGGTCCCCCACGACGCCCCAAAGTTCATACACGAAAACACAGTCAAAAATCCCTAAATCGAATTAAATCCTTCGATTCATGTTATGGAAAAATCTAATGGTATTTTTCCTATGATCTTTACTCCATTACGCTCCTCCACCCTCGTTGCCAAGACCTACCATCATCGTCGTCGCCTGAATTTGACCAAAATCCCTTTTTTGAAAAATTCTAAAATTCTCCTTATCCCTATTGCTAAAAATCTTGAAACTTCTTTTAAAAATCATGATTTCGCACCAGTATTCAATTTGTATAACTGAAACAAGCTTTTACAAAACTTAAATTTTTTATAAAACAGAGAGGGGTTTTCAACTGCCTGTGTTTTCTATTTCATGTACCAATGTTTGTGTAAGTATATCTACATCTCTTTCTTACCTTTATTTTGTTTTGGTGATGACGTAAAGGTAGGAACTAACCTGAATTCATGTTCAATCACCTGACTTAAGTCATTAACTAAGGTTTTCCACTATGTTTTAACAAAACAACAACATTTGTTAACTGGTAAGTATAAGCTTTCTAAACACATGTAAATAAATAAATTAAAGTAACCATATCCTTAGCTCATGATTAAATAAAGAGAGTAACGCATTCAAGTGTACATCCAACAAAACAAAACATGACATTCAAATGGATAGTTCAAACAGAAAAGTAATGGAGGAAAATTTCTGAAAAGGTTTACTCACCTTTTTGAAGGCTTGAAACCCATAGTTTTCTTCCTGAATTCTCTTGAATGATTGTATGTTGGTGTGAGTTAGATGTGTGTGTGCCTAGGTCCTATTTATAGTGGTAGGAAATTCGTAAAAAATGGTGCAAAGAAAAATCAGTTTCAGATTTGAATAGTGACAAATGAAAGACAACTCAACAAAATCTCTTCCTCTTACCAAATCAAAACACCAAGATCACATGGCTTGCCTCGGCCAACATCACCTGCACATGACCTCCTTCTCCCTTATTGGTTTTCTATGGAACATCCCCTTAAATGCCTATGTACCATCCCTATTTTTCCCAAAAAAATTTCTTGGATTTAAACAAATTTTAGTATCATTTCTTGTACCATATGTGTTCGGTTTTGCATAGGGTTTTCAAACCAAAATCTCACATGTCGAATTGATTTTACAAGAAATATAAAATATATTTACTTGCCTTTCAAGGCAAAAAAAATTCTGAAAGTTTGATACAAGAATGACCTCGTCCATGTGATGAAATGTCATGAAAATCTTAAATGATCTATGTGCTTTAGTGATGATCTAGTGTAGGTTGTATTCATGGTTTAAATGCGCAAGATCTAGCAAGATTTAAGGCCCATGTTATGACAAGATGAATCATGCCTCTTGAAATTGCTAATGAAAATGTCATTTTCATAAAATTTTGGTAGAAAAGAGAGAGATATGAAAACTCAAAATATTTGTTCTAAAGTGATCATGCCATGTGAACAATATCTCCCTAGATTCCTCTCTTACTAGCTAATTTTTGGTGTAGGTGTTATCTTGAATTTTATTCATGAACATGATTACAAAAGGAGATGATACTTTCATGTTTTGATGTATGTATATGTGAATATGAGCTTGCCTTGATCTTGCTATGACAACCTGAAACACCCCACCTCCGTTAAGGTCACTCTCAAAGGGAATGCCCTAATTTTGGTGGAGGTTTATAAGTATAAGTCACAGATATACAAGACATATATAAGAACACATATTTTTGAACAATGGAAAACACCAACAACTTTTATTTCAACAAAATACGTGTTACACAAACCATGTCATAATTTGTTTTACAATACTTCCAAAAAACATAACATCTTCATAACTGTCTTGATTACATTATTTAAAGAAGCATAAAGAAAACATAAATAAACTGCATAAGTCCCATAATTGTTGTCCAAAGCCATAGTCCAAAACGAAAAAGATCCAAGCAATACATTCTTTCTCTTCAAGCTGGATGTGAAAGCTGGTCAAGCTGCGGTATTCCCTCCCTGTGGACCTGGGGGGGAACGAAAGAAAAGAAGGCGAAAGAAAAGTAGAGTCAGACATAAAGCATGAGTAAGTCTAGGACTATCCAGTCTATGAATAAAGAATTGGGTATGATAAGTATAAACTGGAAATGAGAAAGCACCATAAACTAAGTTAAGTTGTCTAGGGTCGAATATACTATCGTACCCCATATTAATCTCTGTACCCATATAAACTAGTTCCCAACAGGCACCCCATAATCAGGGTGAAGTGATCCATTTCTGATGATCGGCTCCTACTCGCATAGTTACATGTGTCTTACGGCCCCCGTTGTTGTAGTTACCTATGCTGGTCCCACCATGGGGTGTATCAAGTCCCATGGTGGCGGCCCGACACAATTTTAGAATGCACAGGTATACTACTGGTGCCTAGTGCCTTATTTTTCTGCGCCGGAGTGTGTGCACGCCCACACCTCGTTAGAACCTACACTGTTGCACCACCGCCGTCGATTTGACCTCTTACAGTCAGCCCAGTAACCGTGCCCCACCCTGCCTAGTTCGGGGTATCCCGATACACCTTGTAGGGTTACTGCTGAAAAGGGTCCCCCACTACTAGGTTTTCTATTTCTAGCCAACATGCTAAGTTGGTTAAGTGTTTTGTAAACCTAACCCCCAATCAGTCTGTATAGTTTAGCATGTTCCATTTTGATTAAGTATTAATTCAATTTACTTAATCCTATCAATCCTGACTCAGCCTTAATTGTCTTATTAAAGCCTTGACCTCTCACATTAGACAGGTATTGTTGTGGCTGCCTGTTGACGGTTGGGTCCGGGCAGTATTACGCCACAACTCAGTCTAACCTCGGGTCTTTATTGGGCTCCGTGTTTAACCACCCACATTGGATAGGTATTGTTGTGACTACTGGACAGCCGGGCGGTTCCGCGCAGGTTTACATCACAACTCAATCCAACCTCAGGTTAAACACATCGTATTTTCTAAATTTACATATTTTGTCTCTTTTCTTTTTATATGTAAATATTTGCGGCCCATTATTCAAATTCATTTTTATTGGGTAAAATTAATTTATACCACTTAATTGTTTTTCAAGGTTGTTGGCATGCGTCAAACATGCCAACACATATGTTCAATATTTTAACCCAAACGTCATTACCCCCGTTTTACACATTCGCTACAATATAAGATATGTTGGATTTAACATTTAAACCCAACTTAGCCATATGAAAAGGGGAGGCTTATAACATGGTGTTTATAAGGTAACATAAAAAGGGGAGTGTGAACGCATGAACTTGCAACATAACGATTCAATTAACATGAATTAGGCACATGTGAACTTGCATTGTAATAGCACATAATCATGGCATAAACAATACTTAAACATGAATCATTCTATTCATATAATCATGGCATAAACATACCTAAACATGAACCATTCTATTCGTATAAACTTGCAATTGGAATGTAAATCTAACTTAATTATGTGTCACATATATCACCATATGATTTTGATAACAACTTAGGCCTAAAACATGTTTTCAACTAGGCATAATACCAAACATAGTTTAGTCATGTTCATAAAAATGCTTACTTTTGTTTTTAATACAAAAGCATGATTTGCCAATTCCAACATAGATTCATATAAACCATAGTACTTAGTCGAGTCCAATTACACACTAAAAGTGATCATAAAAGTATGTACATCATATTGGCATAATAGTGAATAATATTCTTGCATGAATCCCAAATAAAATACCACAACATATGGTTGTTAACATGAATCATATACTTGTATGAATTCCTAAATAAAATACCACAACATACGGTGGTTAACATGAATCATGTACTTGTATGAATCCCAAATAAAATATCACAACACATGGTTGTTAACTTCCAACATAAATCGCATACTTGCAAATATCCAATCGTATACCATAACATTTCCAAATCGTTTAGAATCAAAATAACATACAAATATAGATTATTATCGCCACAATTCCATTTCTCGCTTTACACAAATCAAAACACAATTATTTATTCACATGGGAATAACACTCTACTTACAACGCATGACGAATCTTCAATTCAGGAATCTGAATTCTGAATTTGGAGATGCTATCCTTTGTTGTAGGCGTTGTTTTGATTTTAATTGACATTGATTTAAGCTTTCGAATTATCTCCTAATTGTCTCTCAATTTCTGACGGCTATTCCCAGTCTTTCCTCATCAGCATGACGGTCTCATCTCCATTTTAGTTTGTGTGAATTAGGGTGAGTCTTAGGTCCTTTTTATAGAGTTTGTGAGTTGATTAGGACCGTCGATGGAGCTTGGTTTAATAATAGCCGTTCGTTTGAAGGAGAGACCAATCAGGAGCTAACACCTAGCCCCAGTGACAAGGCAAGGCTCAGAAAATCGACCAAACACAGATCAGGCCAGCCGAGGGGGCTAGGTTCGACCTGGCTCAGGGGCCAGGTCGACACGCCAGTCGACACCGTGTCGACTTGGCAGTCGACACGGGTGACCCAGGTCGACTACCCAGTCGACCTGGGTAGCCCCAGGTCGACTACCTAGTCGACCTGGGTGCCTTGGGCGGGAAAATTCCCGCCCTGGCCAGTCCGGCCCGATTTTGAATTTTGAATTAGTTTTTCAGAGCTGTTTTTGAATTAAACTGAATTCTGAAACTTCCGGAGGCCATATCTTCTTCATACGGAGTCCGTTTTACGCAAACTCGGACTCTATTTCAAGCAGAATTCCAAGACGAACGTAATGGCCTATCCCGTTTCCCTTAATTCTTTGGTTTGAAATTAGTTATACTTTAATTTGTGAATTTCACTGTTATAGAATACACGGGGTGTTACATTCTCCCCCACTTAAAAGGATTTCGCCCCGAAATCTTCAAGTTCAGGAAGAATGTACGTCCTAACATCCAAACATCCATCTACTCATCCATTAAACACGAGCGTCCATTGTCCTTAAAAGACTTCTAATGCTTCATGATCATATGTGAAGTGTGTGTACATGTACTTATCTAATGCAAAATCAGTCGGTCTACTGATTCAGTTGACCTATTTAATGCAAATTATGTAAGTGTCATGAATCCATTATGTATGCAAGTTTTCCTATTTATGATTCTACATGAGTGCACAATCATTCATATAAATGCAACATTCATATGACAACACATTAAACTTCAACCATATACGAATATAAATACATATATGCATATGCAATATGAAGTGACTGAGCCGATCTAAAACCTAAATTGTGTGTGTATATGCAACCACGAGCAACCACTAGCAACCACTTGCAACCATCATCCATAACATGTTTTCAATTACATGTTTTCATCCAAAGAGTTTCTACCTAGAAGATAAGGTCGAGGAGATATACCCTAAAAAGATAGATAAAAGTGCAACTTAAGGAAAAAGAAAGGTCAAAGATGTACCCTCGAAAAGGAAAGGGTAGGCAGTGCGTATTCTAGCTTCAGTTTCCCAAGTTGCGTCCCCCTCGGCATCACTCCACTGAACTTTGACGAGCTTGACTTCGTGGTTGCGTAGCTTCTTCATTTTCGTTCCTAATATGCGGGTTGGAACTTTTCTCACGGTTGCTTCGCGTTCCACTTCAGCTTCTTCTAGGATGTTTGGCTCTACCACTTCAGCAGATTCATGTAGACATTTTCGGAGATGTGAAACATGAAAGACGTTGTGAACTCCGGCCAATTTTTCGGGTAGCTCTAATCTATATGCCATTTTCCCAATTTTCTCGATGATAGGAAATGGCCCTACGAACCTTGGTGCTAGCTTTCCTGTGGTTCCAAAACGAACAACGTTCCTTAGCGGAGATACCTTAAGAAAAACTCTGTCCCCAACCTTAAATTTAAGGTCGGTCCTCCTCTTGTCGGCGTAGGACTTTTGTCTGTCTTGGGCTGTCTTCATCCTTCTTCGTATTAAGTCTACTTTCTCTGAAGTCTCTCGGATCATATCTGGTCCAAGTATGAGCCTATCAGTAGACTCCCACCAACAAGTGAGTGATCGGCACGGTCTTCCATATAAAGCTTCGAAGGGCGCCATTCCGATGGTTGCTTGGTAGCTGTTGTTGTAGGCAAATTCCACCAAAGGAAGATGGTCTTCCCACGTCCCTCCGAAGTCAAGGACGCACAGTCTTAAAAGGTCCTCCAAAACTCTGTTCACTCTTTCTGTCTGGCCGTCGGTTTGGGGATGATAGGCTATGCTTAAGCATAACTGTGTGCCTACCGCTTCTTGCAGACTCCGCCAAAACTCACTTGTGAAGATAGGGTCTCGGTCACTAACAATGCTAGAGGGTATTCCATGGAGTCGAACAATTTCCTTGAGGTAAAGAGATGCTAGGGATGAGGCAGTTCTTTTACTCTTGATAGGTAAAAAGTGGGCGCTTTTAGTAAGCCTATCCACTATTACCCAAATGCTAGTGTTTCCTCTCCTAGACCTAGGCATCCCATCAATGAAGTCCATTGAGATGTTATCCCACTTCCACTGCGGGACCTCTAGAGGATGGAGCAGACCGCCAGGCTTTTTCTGTTCTGCCTTAACCTGTTGGCACACCATACACTTAGAAACGAAATCTGCCACGTCCTTCTTCATGCCGTCCAAAAGAAAGTTCTCTTTATGTCCTTGTACATTTTATCTCCGCCTGGGTGTATCGTCATCTTGGAGTGATGTGCTTCCTCGAGAACCTTCTTTACTAAATCCCTTGTCTGTGGGACGCATAGTCTTCCATCCCGCCTTAGCCAACCTTTATCGTCGATGGAGTATCTGTTGAGGTGACTTGAAGTCTCACCCCTAATTAACCTATCAATCGTCTCTATAAGCTGAGGGTCTTCGCGTTGTGTTGTCCCTATTGAGTCTACTAAAGTCGGGCGTACTTCGAGAGATGCTAGCAAACCCGGTACAAAATCGGAGGAGGGCCTAAAGTCAAAGCTGGCTATAAACTCTAGGCTTTGCCTTTCAACAAACAGCGGGCTTAGGGTCAGTTTCTTTCGGCTCAACGCGTCCGCCACTACGTTGCCTTTGCCCGGAGTGTAGGAGATCTCGAAATCGTACGAGGTAAGAAACTCCATCCATCTCTGTTGCCTCAAGTTAAGATCTTTCTGCGAGAAAAGATATTTCAACGATTTATGGTCAGTGTAAAGTTCGAACTTCTCACCTAGGAGATAGTGTCGCCAAGACTTAAGTGCAAAGACGATGGCAGCTAACTCAAGATCGTGGGTCGGGTAGTTCTTTTCATGCACTTTCAATTGTCTCCCGCCATAAGCTACTACCCTTCCTTCTTGCATTAAGACGGCGCCTAGCCCTGTCCCACATGCATCTGTATAAACTGTGAACATCTTGCTTCCATCTGGCAACGTCAAAACTGGGGCTGTTGTAAGAGCCCTTTTCAGTCGTTGGAAAGCAAACTCGCAATCCAAGTCCCAATTGAACACTAGATTCTTCTTTGTCAGCCTTGTGAGCGGAGCTGATATTTTTGCTCTGATGAATTTCCGATAGAAGCCTGCTAGTCCTAGAAAGCTTCGGACCTCTGTTGCGTTCTTTGGTGTCTTCCAGTTCTGCACCGCTACTACCTTAGCAGGTTCCACAGCTAACCCTTCTTTGGATACTATGTGCCCAAGGAACCTCACTTCCTCTCTCCAAAAGTGGAATTTGGAGAATTTGGCTTTTAGCTGATGAACTCGCAGAGTTTCCATGATTGCCCTTAAGTGCTGAGCATGTTCCTCTTCACTCTTTGAGAAGATAAGGATATCGTCTACGAAGACCACTACGAACTTGTTGAGGAAATCCCTGAACACCCTACTCATCAAGTCCACGAAGTAAGCGGGTGCGTTTGTCGAGCCAAAAGGCATGACAAGCCATTCAAAGAAGCCGTCCGGGGTTCTGAATGTTGTCTTATCGATACTATCTTCATCCACCCTTAGTTGATGAAAACCGGTAGCCAAATCGAGTTGGGAGAAAACAGACGCTCCTACAAGTTGATCAAACAGATCGTCGATTCTGGGGAGAGGGTGCCTATTCTTTTTTGTTAGCTTATTGAGCTCCCTATAGTCAACACATAGGCGGAGTGAACCATCCGCCTTTGTAGCGAACACCAATGGAGCGCCCCATTCTGAAATGCTCCTTCTAATGAACACCTTCTCTAGAAGCTCTTTAATCTGTTTACTGAGCTCTTTCCTTTCCCGTGGAGCCATGTGTCTAACGGGTAACGCAACGGGCTTTGCATTATCTACAAGATATATGCGGAAGTCTATCTCCCGCTTCGGAGGCAAGCCCTTCACCTCTTCGAAGACATCCGGATATTCTCGGACCACTATAACCGATTGCAAATTGTCGACAGAGGCATCTAGCGATTCAAGATAACTAAGCATAACCGCATACGAGGGATTACAAGTAATTTCCAAAGTGTTACCGAGTTGGGTCAGAAGCCTAACCACGCTTTTCTCACAATCAAGGACGGCACCATAACTGGATAGCCAATCCATGCTCAAAATCAAACCATATCCCGAAAAGCCCAAAACAAAGGCACTACATTTAAATTCTACGCTTAGAATAGAAATTTTCAATCCCACACAGATCATAGACAAATGAGCCGGGCCCCCGATTGGATTTGAAACAATTAAGGGGTCCTCTACCATACTAGTTTCTAGGTGCAGAGATTCTACTAAAGCAGATGAGATAAAGGAGTGTGATGCACCAGAATCAAATAAAGTGCGAACTGGGTGATCATAAAGATAAACTACACTTTCTACAGAAGTATTTATACCTCGCTGTTGCAGAGGTGGCGCTTCTAGCACATGAACTTGTGCCCCCGAGGTGGATCCAGCTCTCTGCCCCTGCCCTCGTTTCTTTGGGCAATCCTTAGCCATGTGGCCTATCTCACCGCAAGAAAAGCACCCACCATTCATCTTGGCCTTCTTTTTCCGGCAATCTTTCACTAAGTGCCCCACTTTGCCACAGAAATTACACTTCCTCTTCTCTTTGTTGTCTTTCCCGCCCTTCTTAAAGTCTGTCTTCTTAGGTTGCAAACCCTCTTTCTTCCCTTGAGAGTTTTCTGCCTTTGTCTCCTTCTTGCCCTTATCCTCTTCGTTCAGCAATGCCATCTGTACCAATCTTTCATACATAGCTCCCATGGGTATATGGGTCATGGCCAAACTGTGTAATGGCTCATTCAACCCTTCGACAAAACAGAGAGCCTTCTTGTGCGGGGTGTTGACTAGGTCCAGTCCGAACCTAGCCTGCTCATCGAACTGATTAACATACTCTTTGATTGTCATATTCCCTTGCTTAAGAAATAAGAATTTTTCCAACTACAAACTCCTTTCAGCGTCTGAGAGAAATTTAGCCTCAAACCTCGCCCTAAAGTCCTCCCATGTTTCCACCGGTCTTTCTGCATTGGTGACTTCCCACCAATAGGAAGCCTCGCCTTTAAGTAGCCTTACTGCCAGTTGTACCTTCTGCCTATCTTCTACCTCAAAGATGACGAATAAGTCCTCGGTTTCTTTCAGCCAATTCTTGGCTACCACGAAGGACTCGGTTCCATGAAAGTCCTTTCCTCCTATAGCTTTAAAATCTTTACATATCTTAGCAAAAGTATTTCCCGCGGAGGAGGTGGAGGAAGGGGTGCTGCTGCAGCTGGATGATTTCCAGCAGCTGGGGGAGGAGGAACGGTAAGACCTGGCTGAGTGGCCCTAGCTTCTAAGAATCGTCTAAACCAACCAGGTATTGGTATACCCTCTGGCAAGTTAAGTTCTTCGGACATGCTGAAACAAAAAGGATAGATTCAAAACGAAGGATAAAAGATAGTACCTATGGCTTTGGGGGGGCTATGCTTTCTAAAATAAAATAATATTTTATCTTTAAAAATGCTTCTTTAAATTTTCCTTTGAAAATAAATTTTCAAAACTTTTATCTTATCCGGTAAACCTATGCTCTGATACCAAGTGAAACACCCCACCTCCGTTAAGGTCACTCTCAAAGGGAATGCCCTAATTTTGGTGGAGGTTTATAAGTATAAGTCACAGATATACAAGACAGATATAAGAACACATATTTTTGAACAGCGGAAAACATCAACAACTTTTATTTCAACAAAATATGTGTTACACAAACCATGTCATAATTTGTTTTACAATACTTCCAAAAAACATAACATCTTCATAACTGTCTTGATTACATTATTTAAAGAAGCATAAAGAAAACATTAATAAACTGCATAAGTCCCATAATTGCTGTCCAAAGCCATAGTCCAAAACGAAAAAGATCCAAGCAATACATTCTTTCTCTTCAAGCTGGATGTGAAAGCTGGTCAAGCTGCGGTATTCCCTCCCTGTGGACCTGGGGGGAAACGAAAGAAAAGAAGGCGAAAGAAAAGTAGAGTTAGACATAAAGCCTGAGTAAGTATAGGACTATTCTGGGTGAAGTGATCCAACAGGCACCCCATAATCAGGGTGAAGTGATCCATTTCTGATGATCGGCTCCTACTCTCATAGTTACATGTGTCTTACGGCCCCCGTTGTTGTAGTTACCTATGCTGGTCCCACCATGGGGTGTATCAAGTCCCATGGTGGCGGCCCGACACAACTCTAGAATGCACAGGTATACTACTGGTGCCCAGTACCTTATTTTTCTGCGCCGGAGTGTGTGCACGCCCGCACCCCATTAGAACCTACACCGCTGCACCACCGCCGTCGATTTGACCTCTTACAGTCAGCCCAGTAATCGTGCCCCACCCTGCCTAGTTCGGGGTATCCTGATATACCTTGTACGGTTACTGTTGAAAAGGGTCCCCCGCTACTATGTTTTCTATTTCTAGCCAACATGCTAAGTTGGTTAAGTGTTTTGTAAACCTAACCCCCAATCAGTCTGTATAGTTTAGCATGTTCCATTTTGATTAAGTATTAATTCAATTTACTTAATCCTATCAATCCTGACTCAGCCTTAATTGTCTTATTAAAGCCTTGACCTCTCACATTAGACAGGTATTGTTGTGGCTGCCTGTTGCCAGTTGGGTCCGGGCAGTCTTACGCCACAACTCAGTCTAACCTCGGGTCTTTATTGGGCTCCGTGTTTAACCACCAACATTGGATAGGTATTGTTGTGACTACTAGACAGCCGGGCGGTTCCGGGCAGGTTTACATCACAACTCAATCCAACCTCGGGTTAAACACATCATATTTTCTAAATTTACATATTTTGTCTCTTTTCTTTTTATATGTAAATATTTGCGGCCCAATATTCAAATTCATCTTTATTGGGTAAAATTAATTTATACCACTTAATTGTTTTTCAAGGTTGTTGGCATGCGTCAAACATGCCAACATATATGTTCAATATTTTAACCCAAACGACATTACCCCGTTTTTCACATTCGCTACAATATAAGATATGTTGGGTTTAACATTTAAACCCAACTTAGCCATATGAAAAGGGGAGGCTTATAACATGGTGTTTATAAGGTAACATAAAAAGGAGAGTGTGAACGCATGAACTTGCAACATAACGATTCAATTAACATGAATTAGGCACATGTGAACTTGCATTGTAATAGCACATAATCATGGCATAAACAATACTTAAACATGAATCATTCTATTCATATAATCATGGCATAAACATACCTAAACATGAACCATTCTATTCGTATAAACTTGCAATTGGAATGTAAATCTAACTTAATTATGTGTCACATATATCACCATATGATTTTGATAACAACTTAGGCCTAAAAAATGTTTTCAACTAGGCATAATACCAAACATAGTTTAGTCATGTTCATAAAAATGCTTACTTTTGTTTTTAATACAAAAGCATGATTTGCCAATTCCAACATAGATTCATATAAACCATAGTACTTAGTCGAGTCCAATTACACACTAAAAGTGATCATAAAAGTATGTACATCATATTGGCATAATAGTGAATCACATGAATCCCAAATAAAATACCACAACATATGGTTGTTAACATGAATCATATACTTGTATGAATCCCTAAATAAAATACCACAACATACGGTGGTTAACATGAATCATGTACTTGTATGAATCCCAAATAAAATATCACAACACATGGTTGTTAACTTCCAACATAAATCGCATACTTGCAAATATCCAATCGTATACCATAACATTTCCAAATCGTTTAGAATCAAAATAACATACAAATATAGATTATTATCGCCACAATTCCATTTCTCACTTTACACAAATCAAAACACAATTATTTATTCACATCGGAATAGCACTCTACTTACAACGTATGACGAATCTTCAATTCAGGAATCTGAATTCTGAATTTGGAGATGCTATCCTTTGTTGTAGGCGTTGTTTTGATTTTAATTGACGTTGCTTTAAGCTTTCGAATTATCTCCTAATTGTCTCTCAATTTCTGACGGCTATTCCTAGTCTTTCCTCAGCAGCATGACGGTCTCATCTCCATTTTAGTTTGTGTGAATTAGGGTGAGTCTTAGGTCCTTTTTATAGAGTTTGTGAGTTGATTAGGACCGTCGATGGAGCTTGGATTAATAATAGCCGTTCGTTTGAAGGAGAGACCAATCAGGAGCTGACACCTAGCCCTAGTGACAAGGCAAGGCTCAGAAAATCGACCAAACACAGATCAGGCCAGCCAGGGGGGCTGGGTTCGACCTGGCTCAGGGGCCAGGTCGACACGCCAGTCGACACCGTGTCGACTTGGCAGTCGACACGGGTGACCCAGGTCGACTACCCAGTCGACCTGGGTAGCCCCAGGTCGACTACTTAGTCGACCTGGGTGCCTTGGGTGGGAAAATTCCCGCCCTGGCAAATCCGGCCCAATTTTGAATTTTGAATTGGTTTTTCTGAGCTGTTTTTGAATTAAACTGAATTCTGAAACTTCCGGAGGCCATATCTTCTTCATACGGAGTCCGTTTTACGCAAACTCGGACTCTATTTCAAGCAGAATTCCGAGACGAACGCAATGGCGTATCCCATTTCCCTTAATTCTTTGGTTTGAAATTAGTTATACTTTAATTTGTGAATTTCACTGTTATAGAATACACAAGGTGTTACACAACCAAATGGTCTTTGGCAAGTTTTAATTCAAATTTAAACAAGTTTTCCCATTTCCAGAATTTGCAAAAAACCAAACTCTAAAATACTTTGAAATATAAAGAACAAAATAGGTAAAATAAAATGGCATTAAAACTTGCTATGTAAAAGTGTTATTATTCAAACATGTATAAAAATCAATTTAAACAAACGCTAACAAATACATGCTATCATACATGAATATATAAAGATTGGTTTTAGTACGTATTGTGGTATATGCATATGTAAATGTTATACATAAGTTAACATGTTCTGGAATTTCAAGATCTGGATTTTAAATCGTATTTTGTAAATACGTACTTACGATCAAATTTATATCCGTGTCAGTGATATAAAAACCCGAGGCATTACATTCATTTTATTAAAAAAATGGGAAAGTGAGTGTTTGATGGGTTCCTGCTTTTAGTGTGTGACTTGTTTTGGCTAAATATTTGGGTGTGCGCTTGTCTTATTGAGCATAGTTCTTCTAATTTTTCATTTTAGTTATTTAGATTTTCTTCTCAAACTCCTTTATAGTTTTTTTTCTTTCTTTCTGCTTTCATATAATAATAATAATAATATATATAACCAAGTGAGAGAGAAGCCAGGCAATCAACAAGGATTCAAAAGTCAACAAATTTGCAATAAACAGAATTTGAATTGTTGCAGCGGTTGCACACCAGGTGGGGGTGTGAACGCGCTAGCGCTACTCCGTTGCACTGGATGGACTGCCGATCTAGGTGAGTATTTTCTAAACTCTACAGGGACTGCTGCTGCAAATAAAAAAAATATAACCATTGCTTGTAAAAATCTTTTGCAGGGGCATCGACTTGCTTGTAAAATCTTTTAATTTCTGCGATTATTATTTTTGCATCTGTATTCATTCTGTTAAGGGCACTACCTCAATTCACATAAGGTGAGGGATTTCATCACCCTTTCCTTAGCCTATAAATTGCATTTCATCGTAGAATCTGACAAATAATAATGGTTAGACGTTGGACTTAAGGGAGTCGCGGGCTCATTTAGGGCATAATTGTATTTTGATAGTTGATTCATTTGGGACGAATTATTTCTTAGTGTCTAGACTATGGCAGATAATTATCCGTTTATAAATATTACGTTGATTCGTAAATATTATATCAGTTGTTACTCTGAAGGTACTTAAACCTTCGGCTGCATTGCTAGGGTGATTCCTGGTGCATCGATAACTCTTGTCCGTTAACTGGCTGAGAAATCTTTTATTCTAAGTAATCAAATGTGCCACTATATAATTTTGGGTTAGGAGCTGTTAAAGACAGAAAATTTCATTATAGCTAATTTCTGTGTATCTGATTGGTTTGTGTATTGCAATAAAAAAATGTTTCAAAACTCCTCAAAAACAAACAAAAATTTGAAAAAAAAAATTAACTTTTTTTTAGCCCTCATTAGTTCTGTAGGTCGTAATTTTCTGAAACTTCCAGTTTTCAAAACTTTTTTGTCTCTCTCACTTCTTTTCGAACTTCTCCATTGTCTAAATTTCTTTGGCGAGCTCTTTTCTTCTTTCTGGTGCATGCAAACTTGGACCCATGACCAAGAATCTCACCGTTTAGTTCGAATCGGACCACCTTCTCTTTCCTTGAAACCCAGTTTACTCGAACAATCATTAGAAATGGCTAACGAACCCGCACCTCATACCCTGATAGATAGATTCCTTCCCGATAGAGCTTCTGTCCCTTCTTGCATTCAGTTACCCAATCCTGTAGGTAACCACTTCGAAATCCGGTCGAGTCAGATAAGCATCCTCCCCAAATTCGGCAACCTATCTCATGACGACCCATATAATTTCTTAATGAAATTTGAATATGCTTGTGCCACCTTAAAATTACAACAATTATGTGAGGATGGAATTAAACTTCATTTGATTCCATTTGCAATAACTGACTCCACAGAAAAATGGTTTCTCCGCTTGCCTTCAAATTCGATAAGAAAATGGGATGAATTTACGGCGTCTTTCCTTAAGAAGTTCTACCCCCCGGAAAAAACAGCTAAAGTTAGAAACGAAATCACTAATTTCGACCAAAAAGGGGGTGAATCTTTTTGGCAATACTTTGAAAGATTTAAAGAACTGTTGTTAAGTTGTCCCTATCATGGTTACGAAACATGGTCATTATATCAAACTGTATACGACGGACTCGATAATGGTTCTAGGAAAATGTTAGAGTCAATGTGTCAGGGCAATTTCCTAAAACAGACTGATGTAGAAGTTTGGGAATTTGTGGATGATTTAGCAGAATAATCGAAACAATGGGTATGAACCAATGAAAAATCTATCTATTCGTGTTCCAGTAGTAATTCTATTGAATCCTCCTCTTCTAAAGCTCTTGAAGATGCATTAGTGAACATTGTTAGATCACACACTCAGTCTAATAACGCTTCTCAAGCCACGTGTCACATATGTCTTAACTCCGATCATATGGTTGATGACTGTCCCCAATCCCTTGAGCAAGTGAACGCTTTCAACAGACCCAACTACCATCCAAATCTTTCTTATGGTCCAAATAACCCTCTGATGAATAGACCCTCGAATCGAGCATTTCCGAACAATGCTTCGAACCCTCCCCTTAGGCAAAATCAGTACAATTCGAACCAGGTGCCTTTCCACAATCAAATGGTTGCACCCCAATATGAAAACACTTTTCTACGATTGAAGAGAATTTAGCTGAGGCGAGTAAACTTTTAGTGCAAATGAATAAGCAAAGTGTTGAAAATCTAAACAAGTTAGACAGCTTGTTGCAATCATATATGCAAAACACGAATCAACAAATGAGTGAACTTCAAAAACAAATGTCTCAACTTAACGCTAGATTAAATGTAAAGGAAAAGGGTATGTTTCCGATACAACCAATCCAAAATCCTAGTGGTCAAAATTCAAACCCCAACCAAATTCACATCATTCAAGATTCAAATGTTAGTCACCTGACTGCGGTCACGACTCTCAGATCCGGCAAAAAGATTGACAACCATGTGGTCAACCCAAATGATTTACCAGACGATCTTTCAAACCCTACCGAAAATTCGACCAACTCCGATCAAAACATTGAGCCAATTGCTGACAAGGACCATCCTTAAACTCAAGTAGCCCAACCTACTGAGTTGTCTGCTCCATTTCCTCATAGACTCCGACCTAGGAAAAAGACGGATCAGCTAGAAAAGATCCTAGAAATATTTAAGCAAGTTAAAGTGAACATTCCTCTTTTAGATATTATACAACAAGTTCCACAGTACACGAAATTTCTAAAAGATTTGTGCACTCAAAAACTTCATACACATGTACCTAAGAAAGTGTTTCTGGTAGCAACTCTAAGCGAATTCTTGTCCCAATCAATGCCAGTGAAATACAAAGATCCTGGCTGCCCCCACAATATCATGTACTATTGGGGACAAGAAAATTGATATATGCCTGCTAGATTTAGGTGCTAGTGTTAACTTGCTTCCATATTCCGTCTATCGCCAATTACGATTCGGAGAATTAAAACCCACCAAGGTTACACTTCAGCTTGTTGACCGTTCAATTAAGAAACCTGTGGGTGAAATCGAGGATGTATTGATCAAAATAGTCGAATTCATTTATCAAAATAGTCGAATTCATCTTTCCAGTTGATTTCATTGTCCTAGAAACTCAACAGATAAGCAATCCTGCAAACCAGATTCCTTTGATTCTAGGACGACCCTTCTTAGCAACCTCTAATGCTCTTATCAACTGTAGAAATGGGTCTATGAAACTTTCTTTTGGTAACATGACCATCGAGCTAAACATCTTTAGAACCGAAAACTCTCCTAATTCTTACGTGGATTAGTTTTCTGAAATCCATTCAGTCCACGATGATGAACCTGAGCTCAACCATCTGAAGAATGAAATTGAATCGAATTACGAAACTTTATTTCAAGATATTCCCGAAAATGTCTCTGATTCAATTCTCGTCAAGCCGCTCACAACTGAGCCTATTCCTCAACCAATTTCTTCGGTTGAGTCATCCCCAAAATTTGAACTCAAAGTGCTACCTAGTCATCTTAAGTACGCTTACTTAGGAGACAATGAAACTTTTCCTGTCATTATCGCTTCTGACCTTACAAGAGAGCAGAAACAATTTCTCCTTCCCATCCTTAAGAAAAATAAGGAAGCAATTGGTTGGTCTATGGCTGATATTAAGGGGATTAGTCCTTCGATAGTCCAACATCGAATCCACCTTACAGATGATGCCAAACCCACTCACGATCCCCGGCGTCGACTAAACCCCATCATGAAAGAAGTAATTCATGCTGAAATCCTTAAATGTCTTAACAATGGAATCATCTACCTGATTTCCGATAGTCAATGGGTTAGTCCGATTCATGTCGTACCTAAGAAATCATGGATTACTGTGATCCAAAATGAAGCTAACGAGCTTATCCCAACCCGCACCCAGACTGGTTGGCGTGTTTGCATTGATTATAGGAAACTTAACGCTGCAACACCTAAGGATCATTTCCCTCTTCCATTCATCGATCAAATGTTAGAATGACTAACCGGTCACGAGTACTACTGTTTCCTTGACGGGTACTCGGGCTATAATCAAATCTCTATCGCTCTTGAGGACCAAGAGAAGACCACTTTCACTTGTCCCTCGGCACATTTGCGTACCGTCGTATGCCTTTTAGTCTCTGTAATACACCTGCAACCTTCCAGAGGTGCATGATTAGCATTTTCTCTGATATAATCGGGCGATTTTTGGAAGTTTTCATGGATGATTTCTCCATCTTCGGGGACTCTTATACTGAGTGTTTACATCACCTTGATCTTGTTCTAAACCGTTGCAAAGATAAACACTTAACTCTTAATTGGGAAAAATGTCACTTCATGGTCAAACATGGCATTGTTTTAGGGCATGTCATTTCTAATAAAGGAATTGAAGTAGACAAAGCCAAAATCAAAGTTATTTCTAATCTTCCCATTCCAAAATCCGTTAAGGACATCTGATACTTTTTAGGTCATGCTGGCTTTTACCGTCTCTTTATAAAGGATTTTAGCAAAATCGCTCGACCTTTGACTAGTCTTCTTGGTAAGGATGTTCCTTTCGACTTCAATTCTGATTGCATTTCATCTTTTGAGCATCTTAAAAATGAACTTGTCTCTTCCCCAATCATGTGCTCTCTTAATTGGAAGCTGCCTTTTGAAATCATGTGTGACGCCTCGAGTTTCGCTGTAGGCGCTGTCTTAGGACAACGTATCGATAAAATTCTTCATGTCATTTACTATGCAAGTAAGACTTTGAACAACGCTCAAATTAATTATACGACCACTGAAAAAGAACTTTTGGCCGTCATTTTCGCTCTAGAAAAATTCAAACCTTATCTAGTTGGCTCACACATCACTATTCACACCGATCACTCCGCACTTAGGTACCTTTTCTCTAAAAAGGACGCTAAGGCTCATCTCATTCATTGGATCCTTCTACTTCAAGAATTTGACATTACCACAAAGGATAAGAAAGGATCCGACAATGTTATTGCAGACCACTTGTCTCGTCTTCCAAATGCTTGATCTTCTTCTTTTCCAGTCAACGAGAATTTTCCAAATGAATAGCTCTTTTCTTTATCCACTGATCCTTGGTTCGCTGACATTGTCAACTACTTAGTCACCAAGCAGAACCCTTCTTTTTGGTCCAAGCAGGATAAACACAAATTCTTTTCCCAAGTGAAACATTTTTTCTGGGATGACCCCTATCTTTTCAAGTATTGTCCCGACCAAATCATTCGAAGGTGTGTTCCAAACATTGAAACTCACAGTGTCCTCTCTTTCTATCATGACCAAGCCTGTGGTGGTCACTTTGGTCCCAAAAAGACAGCCAAAAAGGTTCTCCAATCGGGTTTCTACTAGCCCAACCTTTCAAAGATGCTTATGAATTTTGCAAAACTTTTGATCAATGTCAATTCTCAGGGAAAATTGGTAAATGAAATATGATGTCCCTAAACCCCATTCTAGAGGTCAAAATTTTTGATGTTTGGGGTATAGACTTCATGGGACCCTTAATTATTTTGGGAACCTTTACATTCTCTTAGCTATCGATTATGTTTCTAAATGGGTCAAAGCTGTTCCATGAAAAACAAACGATAACAAGGTTGTTATGCGCTTCTTGAAAGAAAACATCTTCTCTAGGTTTGGCAACCTCGCATAATAATCAGCGACAGTGGGACACACTTCTATAATCGTTCTTCTGAAGCCCTCATGAGAAAGTATTCGATAACCCACAAGTTATCCACTCCTTACCATCCTCAAACTTGTGGGCAAGTTGAAGTATCAATTAGGCAGATTAAACAAATCTTTGAGAAAACTATGAATCAAAATCGCAAAGATTGGTCCTAAAAGTTAACCAACGCTCTTTGGGCTTACCGCACCGCTTTCAAAACAAACTTAGGTATGTCACCTTATCGATTGATTTTTGGTAAGCCATGTCACTTGTTAGTTGAACTAAAACATAGGGCATTATGGGCAATAAAAACTCTAAATCTTGACTTAGAGCAAGCAGGTGAACTTAGGAAGCTTTAACTTAATGAAGTTGATGAAATTGGAATGATGCCTTTGAACGAATTTATAAGGACAAAACAAAAGTTTTTCATAATAAATCAATTTTACGTAAAACTTTCATGCTAGGTCAAAAAGTTCTGTTGTATGAATCAAGATTGCATTTATTTCCGGGTAAGTTAAAATCTAGATGGACATGACCTTACATTGTGCGGACTGTTTTTCCGTATGGTGCGGTAGAAATTGAGAATCCAATCGATGGATTGTCCTATAAGGTCAATGGTCAACGCCTTAAACCTTACTTGGAACCTATACCCAACCAAGAGGAAGAGCTCATGGTCCTCCATGAGCCACATTACAATCGGTAAGACACACTAACCCTCTTCTGTACATATGTAAATATTCTTTTATTTTATTTCCCTTTCACTAAGATATGTTAGATTAACGACTGTGAGGGCACAGTCACACACAAGTATGGAGGGGGGGGGGGGGGGAATTTACATTACATCAACAATCAAATTTTATAAACTTGATCATTCATTGAACAAGGATTAACTTAAATTCATAAATAACACCTTGGTTCTTGTTTGATAAGTTGAATTGTTGGGTGATGGGAATGAACATTATTTATTCACTGAGTCGTAATGTGTCCTTTTAAGATGCTAGCTTGAGACTGTGCAGACGTTAGTCGTGTTCTGGAGTAAGCGTGTCAACCCTTGTTATACATGTTAGAATGTACAAGTAAAAATAATCAAAAAAAAATTCATCAAATAAAATATGATTTTGCACCTACGTTTGTTGGATTTTCTGATTTCGTTTTCATGCATAATATTTTTTCTCACTCAAATTTTCAAACTTGTAAGTTCTAAAGTCCGCTTAGCCCAACTAAGGAGAATTGACTCATTGTAGCATTCTTCTTCGATACCCCACATTATTCAAACCCAAGTTTTAGTCGATTTACATCCATGTTTCGACAAGTTTTTCTTATATTGGTATATTTAAGAACCTTTTATTTTCAAAGGTTAAAAACGTCACTTTTTATACCAAAATTACACCACCCACTCCGTACTTGTTTTAAGGTAGGATAACCATATACCACATCTTATTTTATATGGGTTATATATCTTACGAAACATTGCTTATCATTCCTTTCATCTTTTTATATAACATCAATCCGGACTTGTGAGTTGAATTAGGGTTATAGAAGCAGAGTAACAAGGGCACAAAACTTTCCTTTCATGAAGTATTGGTAATGATTCGCTTAGTAGAGGAGGAATCAAATGAAAGAATAAACGGTATCATACCATTCCATCTCCACTCATCATTCATCATGAAAAAAAAGCAATAAAGAGAAAATCTCTGAGAATAAAATAGTCATTCATCATTCTTGACTATAAAGCATTTCCATTCCATCCATATCCATCGTACTGTAATTAGAAGCGAGGATTGTAGTAGAGGAGATGAAAGGAAACAAAACGACTATATGTGCCTTAGTATTACTTTATCTTTTGTAGCTTGAGGTTCGACTAATACACTTGCCCTCTTATCTATAACATTTTTAGAACTTACAAAATTTTCCTTCATCTATGCATAACTCACATCCAATACATTACAGTTACACTGGTGCAAAATTATTCAAAAAAAAAGAATGAATAAATGATTTGGTGCACATTGTCGATGTGTAGAACTTTGGTTGACACCACGCTCTTAACCTTCAAGGCAATTACAGTGTTATCAAGGAATTACGATTCAACTTGAATTTTTTTATTCATTTTTGCACCAATTATGGGTGGACAATTTGGGACTAAACCATTATTATTGAAGTTAGGTAAAGTCCTTGGAATGTGAATGACCTTAAATATATCATTTGATTAATCCGCGTACATAAAAAGCTTTGGATTTTGTGGGTAGTATCCGCTGAAAACCCTCACGAGACAACACTCGTCCTACTAGGAACACCTAGGGGTTTAACGGCTTGTTGCATATGCTAAATGCAATCATGTTTCCTACGAAAGTGTGACATATCTTAGTTTAGTTTATTCGAGGACGAATAAAAAGATAAGTGTGGGGGTATTTGATATACACGTAAATGTGTATATTTTATCCGCTTATTTATCTTATTTTCCCTTTAAAATAATTGATATTGTGTATTTATAGTTGTGTTTTCATATTTTTGATAAAAGCATGGTTTAGAGCATTTGATGGATAAAGCATGAAGAATTTGCTTAAAAAGTGTGAAGTTTGAAATTACTAAAGCTTGAAGAGTTTAAGCTTGAAGAACGGTTGCAAATAGAGTTCAGTTAGGTAGATTTGGCTCATCTGCAAGGCCTCTTACTCATGCTGCGTTCACATTAGCTCATTTGTAAGGCCTCTTGCTCATGCTGCGTTCACATTAGCTCATTTGCAAGGCCACTCACTCTACAGCTGCGTTCACACTGGCTTATGTGTTATTTGGGCTAATTCTTTAGTCCTACATTGTGTAATTGGCCAATTAGTCTTTGTCATATCAGCTATAAATACTCCTGTATCTTGTTCATTGAAAAACACATTAGGTTTTATTCTGTAATCCTTCTATTGGAATAAAATCATTCTTCCCCCTCTCTCTTTACTTTTTATAGTATTTTATTTATGTTGTTTATTTCATTTTTCTCTTCTTCTTTAGCTATGTCTAGCTAATCTCCTTTAATTAGGGTGTGATGACGCTGGATTAGATTCAATATGAATCACATAGCCAAAGAGATTAGAACTTCATGCATGTTGATCTAGGCCTGAACCAAGGTTGGATCTGAACCTTCATACTCTGTGTCTTTTAAGAGCTATGCTCCTTCATAGGGTATATTTGAGTTCGATCCAACATTTATCAGATTTATATCTAACATTTAGGGCTTTAGAAATAATAGTGAATCTGTCTTGATAGCCTATGGTTGTTTAAGAGCTTAGCTCCTACATAGGCTATACTTGTCATTATTCACATATTTGTTTCTAGAAACCTAATAAGCGTTGATTCATGTTTGTGACAGAAACATGAATTAGATCTGAATAATTTGTTTGGTTATTAATTCATGTTAATTTAATCTATCTAATTGCTCCCTAATTGCTTCCTTTAATCGTATAAAACTCTCTTTTATTTAATTTCTGTTATTTTCTGTGTTTTCAACCAATCAAAATTATGGAATAACTTGATTGGATTTACTAGTTTAAATATCTTTGGTCCTAGAGTTCGACACCCTCTACAACAATCCTTCTTGTTTAGGATAGCCGAACGGATTTTACAGTTGTTTACAATTGTTTAATTTGTTCGCAAACACTTGGTTTACTCAAGGACAGAGGAAAAATGCAAGGAACATTTGAGGACAGTGATGGAGGTGTTGAGGAAACACCAATTGAAAGCCAAATTTTCTAAATGTCACTTCTGGAGGAGGGAAGTGAGGTTCTTGGGCCATGTTGTTTGAGAGAATGGTATTGTCGTGGATACTGCGAAGGTGGCTATGGTACAAGATTGGTCTATGCCCAAGAATGCAATGGACGTAAGAAGTTTCTTGATATTACCTGGATATTATCGTAAGTTTATCCAAGACTTCTCCAAGATAGTTGTGCCATTAACTCAGTTAACCAAAAAGAACCAATCTTTTGCTTGGGATGAAAGGTGTGAGAATGCGTTTAAGGGCCTAAAGGAGAAGTTTACATGCGCACCAGTATTTGTTATTTTTGAAGGGAACAAAGAGATGACAGTATACACGGATGCCTGTGGTACCAGACTAGGTGTTGTGCTGATGCAAGGAGGTAGGGTTATAGCTTATGCTAGTCGGCAATTGAAACCGCATGAGAAAAGATATCCTACCCATGATTTGGAATTGGCAGCGACCGTGTTCGCATTAAAGATGTGGAGACACTATCTCTTTGGGAAATATTCAAGTTGTTTACCGATCACAAGTCATTATAGTATCTTTTCTCTCAGAAGGATTTAAACCTTCGTCAGCAGAGATAATTAGAATTCTTGGCTTCGTATGATTTCAATATCACATACACATCCGGGAAGGGCAATGCGATAGCTGATGCATTAAGTAGGAGACATGCCAATTTAGGGGTTATGTTTCTAGAATGGAAGCAACTGGAGTATATCGCGGGATATGATTCTAGACCTAAGTGTGAATTGGAACCAAAGATGTTAGCAAGTTTGACGATCAGATCGACTCTGATTGAGCGGATCGGTTCCAGTCAGAGGGACGATCCTAACCTATTGGAAATCATCTCCAAGGTAGAGATGGGTGTCAATTATGAGGAAATGAACAAGTATGAACTTGATCGACGGGGATGGCTTCGAAAGAATGGGAGACTAGTTGTACCCAACGTTAATGGATTGAGAAATGAAGTGCTTAAAGAGTGTCATCACTCGAAACTGACTATACATCCCGGTGGTAACAAAATGTACCGAGGCATGAATCAAACCTACTACTGGGAAGGGATGAAGAGAGACGTTGGGAAGTTTATATCCAAGTGCATGAACTGCCAGCTAGTTAAAGCCGAGCAAAAGAAGCCTAGTGGTTTGTTACAACCGTTAGAAGTTAATGAATGGAAATGGGAACAAGTCTCAATGGATTTCATTGATGGTTTACCAAGGACTAGATCGGGTCATGATATCATTTGGGTGATTGTAGATCGATTGACCAAGAGTGCAAGGTTTATACCGGTCAAGTCGAATAGAACGACAGCTAAGTTAGCAGAACTGTATATAAAGTGGGTAGTGAGATTTCATGGAGTACCTAAAGGTATTGTGAGTGACCGAGATCCGTTATTTACTAGTGGGTTTTGGAAAAGCTTACAAGAGGCTTTAGGGTCAGAATTACATCTCAGTACTGCATACTATCCTCAAACCGACGGTCAAACAGAGAGGGTAAATCGTGTATTAGAGGATCTTTTGAGAGCTTGTATATTGGATTTTGGAGGGTCATGGGATGACCATTTTCATTTGGTTGAGTTCGCTTATAATAATAGTTATCAGTCCAGTATTAGTATGGCTCCATTTGAAGCTTTGTACGGAAGATCGTGCAACTCAAAATCTTATTGGCTGGAAACCGGTGAGAAATTTGTGCTTGGCCAGATGTAATAAGAGAAACTTCAGATAAGATCAAGGTTATTCAACAGCGGATGAAGGCTGCCCAAAATAGGAAGAAGGGTTATGTTGGTAAAAGACGAAGAGATTTGAAATTCTCCATTGTCGACTTGGTATTCATCAAGATTTCTTCGTTGAAGAGTGTGATTCGATTTGGTAGGAGAGGTAAGTTGACACCAAGGCTTGTAGGTCCATTTCCAATTCTCGAGCAAGTTGGGAATTTAGCGTATAAAGTTGGATTACCTGACAAGATGGCGGGAGTGCATAACGTATTCCATGTTTCTAAGTTAAGGAAGTTCATGCACGATTCTGATATGACTATTTCACCAGATCAGTTGGATGATATCAAGATGGAACCCGAGGCAGTTGGAAACCGCAGACCAGTTCGTATTATCGGATACGATACGAAACAACTTCGGAGGAAGACGGTGAAACTGGTTAAGGTCCAATGGGGTGATAATGAGAATGACTGTACTTGGGAAACCGAGGAGAGCATAAGGGAGTCATATCCAGAGCTCTTTACCTAGTGAAATTTTAACCGCGATATAGTTATTCCCTTGTTAGTAAACCGCATGTTAGGATAGGCTTGTTGTGTTGTTATGTATGTTTGAATGTTTGTAAATGGCTGATAGGCATGCGGAGCACCATTGTATGTTTTCTTAGTTAAGGAATTTTGGGGGCGAAATTTTTTAAGGGGGGAAGAGTGTAACGACCCGCATTCTACGTATCGGAGGATCACAAAATATTTATTTCTTTTTCACACGAAGTCATATGGTCGTGTAACTTTGGGAAATGACTACTGAGGTCATTTCCCACATCTACGATTTTTGCCGAATTTTAAATGACCGTTTTGCCCCTGTCGAATCTTGTTTCGCCTATAACTTTTGAATGGTAAGGAGTTTTGACCTAAAACCAATTTCATTGGATTTGGATGATAGTTTCCCATTCCATAGAGTGGTCACATTAATCAAACGGACTTACCGTTTGGGAGATAGGGCTGAAATAAGATTTGAAGATGAAAGAACAGCCTAATTAGGCTTAATAGGGTGATTATCAGCTAGGCCCATAACCCATTTCGGGATTAGGGTTATGAGAGGGCTGGAAGGAGTTAGATAATGATTCCTTTTTATTTTTCTAGCCGCCACAAACATTCCTTGAACCCTAGTAATGGCCTCCATCTTCTAAAACTCTCTCTAATCACTTTCTAACCCTATATTAAGCAAATCAACATCAAATTAAGGCGGATTAGCATCAAAATTGAGGTAGAGCTGCTGCACTACATAGGAATCCAAGCCAAATCAGCAGAATTTTTAGTTCTATCATTTATTTGTGGCTAAGGTGAGTGATTAACATGTTTGTTCACTAATTATGGCTAATTAGGGCTGATTAGTGATAATGGGCAAAATTATGACTCGGAAAAATATGGAAAAATATGTATAAATTCTAAAATATTATTTTATGTCACTGGTATAAATTTGGGTTAAGTTTGCTAATCCCGGAATTCAGGGGATTAAGGGGAAAACCATGGATTTGGGTAAATTTGGTCCTAAATAACACATATTATTGATGTTTTAATGCTTCCGATTGATTACACATGTTACTACTGTTGTTTGGTATGCTTTGAAATTGCATAGGAAAGTTAGAATGGTCGAAAATGTTGTCGCGTGGCAAAAATAGCTTGTTGGAAGCGGCGTAGGAATTCGGATCGGACCGGCTCGTGACCAGTGACCCCATCCAGATCCCATTCCAACTTGATCTGAAGGATGCATCAAGACCCGCCCCTTGAGGTACACCACGAACTGATTCCAGGACCCACGAACCGACCCGAATGGAAAAAGAGCACGAACCGAACCGCTAGAGAAAATGAACCACGAACTGGTGGAGACCCGGACCGTGAAGTACCCCGACCCGAAGAGCACGAACCCGACCCCGAACCATTAAGCACCACGACTCACGAACCGGGGGAAGGCAGTCACAAACCGGACAAGGAGAAGAAGATCGAACCGAATGGAAGCTTGTTTCTGAACCAAGCCTGAGGAGACCAAAACCCGAGATGCAAAGGAAGTCCAAATGAGAAGTTATCGCTCATGATCCAGATGGGAACCAACGAGTGAACTTCAAGAGTTGGACTTTGCTGCAGGACGTGTGCAAAGGGGCTATCGATATCTATAACTTTGGTTCACTAATGAGGGAGGGGGTATTGACTATGGACCAGTGCAGTGGGGTCAGAGGTTGTATCGAGTTGGACTCCATCGGGGCTCCAAAGGGAAAAGTGGTCGTAGTGATAGTTGTACGGAGTTGGACTCTGTCATGGCCCCAAATGGTTCTGGTGATCAAAGTGGTGGATATCGTATGCTTTACGCACTGAGCGAGAGATGTGAGGATGATTGCTATGTTTGATGTTTGCTATAGCCATGACACTCCCATTTTACACTCTATGTTAGTGTTACCTTAGAGTATTGTACATCTTGTTGTGTTAACTTTTTGGTTGCAGATCCAGGTTCAGGTATGATTATTTATACATGTTATTGCTTTATTTAATTATATAGAGTGGCTATCGCTCATACCAGACTTTCATCTGATCCAAAGTTTTATGTCTCTTCTTATATTTTTGGGTGCTCCTAAATGAGCAGACTAGAGACAGGTTAAGTGGTTATGCACATGTAGCTGTCTGAAGACGAGTAGGAGGCTTCCACGTACTATTTACATATTCTCCCTGTGTTGTTGCTGGTCACTGCTTTGGGCATTAGTAGTGTACCTCTTTTATTTCCTTTTTAGAGACAGTATTTTGAAGTTGCAATAATGGTTTGGATCATAAGCTGTATTTTGGATTCTGCTACTCTGATGGACATGGTTTAGTTTTCAACTTATGCACTATCTCACCTGTTTATATCAAGTTATGTTATTATTATACTTTATTCCATGTGCTGTGAGATATACTACAGGTTCTTCGATGATTTATCATTTCAAAACCTTTCCTTTGGCGATCGTTTTGTGCCAGTCGGGCATTGGCACAACGCATTTCAGGGAAAATGTCTGATGGTACGGGGCGGTCGTCACACCATCTTTGAAGGATATAGTGATGCAAACTAGAATTTTGATTTACATGAATCTAAATCAACTAGTGGTTATGTCTTTATCTTAGTAGGAGCAAAAGTTTCATGGAAATATGTTAAACAAACGTGCATAGATCGATCCACTATGGAATAAGAGTTCAAAGCTTTAGACAAAGCAGATGAAGAAGCAGAATCACTTTGTCATTATTTAGAAGAAATTCCATTTAGTCTAAACCTGTGTCAGCCAGATGCATACACTATGATAACCAAGCAACATTAAGCAGAGCGCAAAATTTTGTGTATAATGGAAAGTCACGATACATTCGTCGATGCTATAACATAATGAAGCAGTTACTCTAAAAAAGAATTATTTCCATTGATTATGTGAGAATTAAAAGTAACCCGAAGAATCCATTTATTAAAGATTTATCTTGAGTGAAAATTGACTCTGCATCGAGGGGAATGAGTTTAAAAGCCTAAACCAACAAGGATTATCTTATACGGAAACCTATCCTAGCGATTGGAGATCCCATAGACTAGGATCAATAGACAAACCAGTTTTTGAGTAACTCAAGAAGTAATGCATTTGTTTGGACTTAGTCCTACTCCATTCCTATGGTGCACAATAATAATGCATGCCTACATAATTAATAAAAAGTTTAAAAATGTATTTTTTAATGATGATCATATCTTGAAAATAACAAGTGAGGTACATGTAGGATAGTCTTAATGGTTGCGATCACCTATGCTAGTGTGAGCTGGGTCATCTCTATGGGAATACTAAAGGCTTAAATTCTCTATATACACTCGCAGAACCAAAATTTGTTCAGGACCAAAATGAACACAACTAAGATATTGGATGTGAAGGGAAACAATGCTTTGTAAAGCATATTGTCTGGTTATACAAAAACAACTGACGAATCAAGATGAATCGACTAGCCAAATATATCCCATAGGTTTTAACTAGAGAAAATTCAAAGTGGAATATCTACTTATCCTAGATATAGCGTTATTTCTGTATGAACTGTGTGATATTACATTTTCTATGAGGGAGACATATATCATCATTCGTGCGGGGGATTGTTAGAGGTCCTTGTATTGATGAATGAGATATTGTCCTATATTGCAAAAAAAATGTAAATTTTCATGGTTAAAACTCTCAAACCTATATTGGCCTTTAAGGTCAGGTAATTTTATGCGAGTGGGAGGACCTATATGGCCATGAGCTAACACACACGAGCATGTGTCGTCGTTCGCCCGTTCCATGCCGAACTGAACCGGCCGGGCCGGATGCGGGTGTGGTTCCAATAAGGGTGGACCGTGATATGTTTTTGTAAGAAAAATATGAATAGTTTTTGGCTATTTTAAATTCAAATAGAAATAATTGTTGGTTGTAACAATCGCATCTATTTAAACGGACACAGAATTCCCAATGGAAATAGCTGTTTTAAAACTGTTTGAATGGATCCTTCTTTTCAAACAGAAACTAATGTTATAGATTTGAACGAACAAGATTTTTCAATGGAAATGACCGTCGCATCTAGTTGAATGTCCGTTAGTTTTCAAACAGAAATTACCATTGCAAATTTGAATAGATATGAAAGGAAAAGATATGACATTTTTCAATGCATGTAGCTATTGTGAGTCTACCTATAAGAAGGGAAGGAAACCCAATCACTTTCCATCTCAAATAATTTTCTTCTTCCTCTTTGTTTGTGTTAAATTCCGACCAGTCCTACATATTACACATAAGATCGTATACAACACAATCTCGAGTAGATCACATATGTTGTATCTTGATAAAATTTGAATAAAGTCTTAAGGAAATTGTCACGGTAATCTTCAGATGGAATTTCCTTCTACATCCCGGTCAGATTATTGTTTTTTACATATATTTCTACAATCTTTCCGATTAGAAGATATGTTCTTTCTACTCAATAGTGATACAATACTTAGCATTATATTCTAACATAACAATTTTTTGTTGTTGTTAATACTATAATTTGTTGTTGTGCATTAATTATGACAACAATTATTATTCATAAGTTCTAACACCAAATTCCAATATAGTGGAAATTTGATTTGTATACTTGTGTAAGGAGTTTACAACTGATTAGTCTTTGTTTTGGCATACTAATTGTATAAAATGGCCTTCTCTTCTCCATGAAATCCTACTTCCATCCATTCTGACCATTTTCCTTTTCCACTATTTTATGTGAGGAGGCTCTACTGGCTAGGCGGAAGGCTAGGATTAAAAATGAAGCTAGAAATAGAACTCTATCTATAGGTGATGTCATGAATGGAATTGTACATAGATCCATGGGAGTAATTAATAATAATTTCATTAAATGTCTTTTCTATTATTTTAAACCTTAACCTCCACTCTCTGGATTCATCTCCTCTTCATGACTTGCGACCCCCTTGCATAAACAATCAACAAGCTAAATCTTTCATCTCTAAGGTCATAGAAACGGAAGTTAAAGAGGTAATTTTCTATTTTAATACATCAAGTAAATATAGTTTTTATTAGAAATGTCTCACATGTTGTTAAGGAGAAACAACAGTTTGAATTTGGAAAGTAGTACATTACGAAATAAACCAGAGAAGTGATATATAAATATGTAGCGGTACGTATGTGACATCAAGAGATTCCTTTTGTTACTGAGGCAATTCAGTACTTCAAAACAAGCAAGATGCCAATCACAGTTAATGTAACTACCATATCCTTCATCTCCAAGAAGGATTCCCCTACTTCAATGGTTGTTTTTAGGCCCATGTTATGTTGCAATATTCTTTACAGATGCTTCCCCACAATATTATCAGTAAGATTGCAAAAAGTCTCGCTTTATGTAATATCAAGTCACCAGACAGCCTTCTTACCCCAGAGGTCCATAAGTGGTAACATCTTGCTAACTCAAGAGCTATAAAGGGTCTTGCCACAAATTCTATCTCACCGAGATGTATTTTGAAGCTCGACATTCAGAAGGCTTTTGATATAATTGTCTAGAACTCTATCATAACAATAACGTCCAACATGAATTTCTCCTAACCTATGTCTTGTTTAGATATTCACGTGCATATCGACACAATTCTACTCCATACCAAGAAACGGGATCCTGTGTGGTTTCTTTAAAGGAACCCAGGGAGTTCGACAAGGAGATCCAATCTTTACTTACTTGTTTATGATAGTAATAGAGGTATTAAATTTGCTTACTTTGCAACAAGTTGCCTTGATGAAGCTTCGGCCTCATCCAGCTTGCAAGGACCCACTCATCACACATCTTCACTTTGTAGACGGTCTAGTCATCTTTGCCAAGTTAACCATAAAAAATATCTAGCACATACGTGTCATTTAAATACCTTTCATATGATTACTAGCCTCAAAATTAAGTTAAGAAAATCTCATATCCTTGCTACTTGCCATAGTTCAACCAATAAAGAATGCCATGACTTCCTATTGGTCTAGGCAATTTTATTCTTCCTTCTAAACTAATATCTATAATAGCGAGTACACACGATGAAAAGTTTCTCGCAAGACGACCTGTTCTAAAGTGCTTAATGCGAGTGATTTGGGGTAGGGCTGGCAATGGATACTCGAAAAATCCAAATTCATCTGCATTTGTTTTCGAAAAAAGGATAAATATCCTAAAAAATAAATGTGGATACATAGACATCCGCATCCGAAAATCATTTATCCAATTTTATTTTTAAGATTATACTTAAAATTATATGTATTTTAATATAATGAAAGATATTTATTAATTGCTTTATTAAATTAGAAGTATATATTATATGCGACAAACACATATTAACTACTAAAATCTATTTATTTTCATCATATTTGTTTATTTTTATCATTTTAGTAACCAATGAGATTGAAAAGGGGATTGTTAAAGGGACTCCACATTTGGTTAAGTGGGGGATAATTTTAAGGGGACTTCAGCTTAATTTTTTTTTTGTTAAGGGAGGGTTTGCTTTATTAAAAAAAAAAGACCTAAATACCTCTAGCTCATGGCTTATGTTAAACCATAACTTACTAAATTCAGCACAAGTAACAAACGTGCGAATTAATAAACATTTCAATTACAAAATTTGATACAACATATTAGAACAATTTTTTGTTTTTGCATTTATTTTAAAATTAACCATGCCAATTCCAATGTGAAATTACAATTAATTACCTGATCCAATTCTTTCTGATCACTCATCAAACTTTCTTGTCTCCATTACATTAACTATTTTTTTTTATGTGCAGCCTTAAATTATAAGTGTTAATTAAGGTTCATATGGGATTAATATCGGAATATTAATTTATATGTTTAATGTAATACCCCACGTCCATTAATGTCAATCACTAAGGGAATGCATTAACTTTCATGGAGTGTTATAAGAGTATAGAACAGAATATCACAAGACAGATATATAAAATCGTACTTTAGAAAATTCAAAATTTATTCATTGCAGTGGAAAAGTAAAACATGTCAGGTTACGACATCAAAACCATATACTAAAGCCAAGTACACAAATATCCATCCTGAACAAAATTATTATCAGAGTACATAAAAGTAAAACCATAATCCCACTCCATATAGCCATAATGGAAAAGAGATAAAGCTGAGCATTACTTTCAACACTTCTAAGCACTTCAAGAAGAAAGAAATCCAAGTCAAGCTCCACTAATCCCACCTTGAGGACCTAGGGGGAAAGAAAGAAAAGAGGCGAAACAAAAAGGGTCAGACATAAAGTCTGGCGAGTCCAGTGACTCTAACAATATAATCAGTAAAGTAACATGATAAGAACCGAAACTGGATATAAGAGATGGTTGTAACATAAGCATATATGACAAGGTGAACAAGGTAAGCAAGATAGAACATCTACTGCGCTTCTAGCCACTATAGGATATGCTCTGCACCGTACCACATACTGGTTACATACTAAAAGATGATCCCTCCCTACTAATCATAATAATGGTAGCTTCGTGTACTCCTAGCTACTCTCGTAGGTGCTTACTTGCCCCTACCACCACTAGTTGTACCCACTACCCTCCCCATTCGATCGACTCCCTAACCTCGTAAATACCTATGCTGGTCCCACAATAAGGTGTATCACTCCCTAAGGTAGTAACCCCGATACTACTGAAATGCACAGCTTATACCTACACGATGCAACAACGTCTTACCTATCAGCCCGGACCCATGCACGCACATGACTCCGTTGGACTTACACTGCTATCGCTAACTCCTTATTGACCTCTTACAATCAACCCCAGTAAGCGTGTCCCTGTCCTCGACCTAGTTCGAGCTCATATAGATACTAAAATGGGTTACTATTTGAAAAGGGTCCACACACTAGACAAAAGCTTCCCTCCTAAGCTTGGTCCCCACCAGGAATTCCTACTTAACCCCTCTTTATCCCCATGTCTAATCACATGTCTCATCTTGGTTAAGTGCTTTTATTATGTTTCACATGCTATCCATGTTACCCACTTAACCCTTTATTGTCCCCATGTCTAATCACATGTCTTATATCGGTTAAGTGTTCGTTAATTCATTATAACCATAATCTTGCAAGACTTCCCACATTAGATTACCGTTTTGCGGTTGCTGAATTTGACGAGCGGTTCTGTGCAGGCTTATACCGCAATCTGAATCTAACCTCGTGTCTTTGCATTATTACGCATCTAATTTCTGCCTTTGACCTCTCACATTAGATTACCAAATTGCGGTTGCTGGATATGTCGGGCGGTTCCGGGCAGGCTTATACCGCAATCTGAATCTAACCTCGTGTCTTAGGCGTTCATTATCACTTTCTTGATTAAGTCCCAATTTCAAATCTTTGGATTACAATTTATTCCAATTACCCATAATTTCCAATCTAAATTATGTTTATAATCTCATGTGCCAAATTATGCCCAAACTCATCTTCATAGCTATTAACAATTTATGCCAAATCTTATGTGTACAAGTCATATTCAATTATGTCCAAACCAATTTTCTATATTCATCAACAATTTATACCAAATCTCATTTTATTGCATATTTCCCAATCGTTCCAACGTTCTTCGTACGTAATTCTCAACGCAATATGTTAGGCTCTAAGTTAGCCTAATCTCATAAAGAAAAAGGAAAAGAAGAAGGGAAGAGAATCAAAACATCAAAACTGGCATAAACATATAAATGAGCATGTGAAATGAATAACGACAAAGTAGATCAGATAGGTATATGATAATAGCAATTGGGTATCAATTTAAAGGATAACAAATTACAAAACTTGATATGATTCGTTTTATTCACAGGCATATACATCAGATCCAATTTACAATCCTATCACAATTACTTTTTAATTTAATTATATGTGAAAGTAACATAGACTCACAGCGATAGGATTCTTAGAAAAGAGAATTAGGCGTTGTTGTTGCAGATCTTGATCTTAGAATAATCCATACTTTGATTTGTAGATCTGATCTTTTAATTGAAATACTCCTATTCTGATTTGTTTTGGTGGAGAAGAAAGGCTAGTTTAGATTAGAGCAGCATGGAGGCGCCATGGATGATAAAATGAGATTAGGGTTAGGTTTAGATGTTTATTTATAGATGTATTAGGTGAATTAGGACCTTTAGTTTAGATTAAGAACCATCTGAACCATCCACACCAAAAAAACACGTCATCTAGCCAATTCCAGAAAGACACATCATCAAATGGAACTCTCCAGAATTCTGCAGATCTGGCTCGGCCTGGGCGCATTTCCCAGGTGCGCCAGTGCAATTTTGTTCTGGTGCACTTCACAAGTGCGCCAGTTATCCTGGCCTGTTTCCGGATTTTTCTGCCAAACTTTCATCGTCCATAATCGAAATCTATCTCAAGCAGAATTCCAAGACGAACGCAATGGTATAACCTGTTTCACTTAACTCTTCTTTTAAAAATTAATTATTCTTTAATTATCTCTTATGTCATGTTTTAAAATTACGGGGTGTTACATTCACCTACTTAAAGGATTTCGTCCCCAAAATCTTCAAGTTAAGAAGAATGTATCCTACCGTCCATCATCCATCATCCACAAGCAACCATTGTCCTTAAAATATCTCTAATGCTATATGAACATATGCAAAAGTGTGTGTATATGTCCCTTATCTAATGCAAAGATCAAACGGTCTACTGATTCATTTGACCTCTTTAATGCAAAACATGATAGTGCCGTATGTCCATTATGTATGCAAAATAATCCTAATGATACATATCATTTCTATATGAGTGCACAACCATTCATCCAAATGCAACATCCATATGATATCACATTCAGTATACATCCATTAATTTAAATATGCACACTCATTCATATGCAATATGAAAGTGATTGAGCCGATCTAGTGCATAATGTGTGTGTAAATGCATCCACGAGAAACCACTAGCAAACACTTACATCCACTTACATCCACCAAACATAACATGTCTCAAACACATGTTTACAACCATAGGATTTTCTATCTAAAGATCGAAGATATAATCGAGAGGATACACTAAATGATAGAACAAGCAAAAACAAAGTGGTAGAAAGAGGAGAAGTTAAAAACATACCCTCAAAAAGAAAAGGGTACGAAGCACGTATCTTGTCTTCCGTCTCCCAAGTCGCATCTTCTTGATTATCTTCCCATTGGACTTTGACCAACTTGACCTCTCGATTGCGAAGCTTCTTAACCTATGTCCCAAGGATGCATGTAGGAACTCGTCTAACCGTGGCATCTCGCTTTACTTCCACTTCTCTAAGCATGCTCAGCTCTATTACTTCTGCGGTATCGTGTAAACACTTCCTCAAATGCGACACGTGAAATATGTCATGAACACCACTAAGCTTCTCAGGCAACTTCACGTTGTAGGCCATCTGTCCAATTCTTTCTGTAATGGGGAATGACCCAACGAACCTTGGTGCCAATTTCCCTACAGATCCAAAATGAACAACATTCCTCAATGGTGATACTTTAAATAAAACCATGTCTCCAACATCGAACTCAAGATCGGTTCGTCTCTTATCAGCGTATGACTTTTACCGATCTTGTGCCGTCTTCATGCGTCTTCGAATCAAGTCTATCTTCTCCAAGGTTTCCCTAACCATCTCGGGCCCAAGCAAAATCTTATCCGTAGACTCCCACCAACAAGTCAGTGATCGGCAAGGTCGTCCATATAGAGCCTCAAAAGGTGCCATGCCAATACTAGTCTGATAGCTGTTGTTGTAGGCGAACTCTACTAATGGAAGATGTTCCTCCCATGTTCCTCCAAAATCCAAGATGCATAACCTCAAAAGAACTTCTAGAATCTGATTCACTCTTTCTGTTTGGCCGTCCGTTTGAGGGTGATAAGAGGTGCTCAAACACAATTGCGTTCCTACCGCCTCTTGCAAGCTCTTCCAAAACTGAAAATGAGATTTCGACCGCTCACAATATTAGAAGGTATGCCGTGTAAATGAACTATCTCTCGGAGATAAACAGATGCTAACCATGCCGCTGTTCTTTTACTCTTAACGGGAATGAAATGGGCGCTCTTAGTAAGTCTATCTACTACTACCCAAATCCCCGTATTACCCTTCCTTGACCTCGGCAACCCGTCGACGAAATCTATGGAAACACTTTCCCATTTCCACTGTGGAACCTCTAAAGGGTGAAGCAAACCACCAGGCTTTTTTTTCTCAGCCTTGACTTGCTGGCACACTAAGCATCTAGAAACGAACTCAGCCACATCCTTCTTCATTTCAGCCCAAAAGAAAACTCGCTTCATGTCCTTATACTTCTTGTCACCACGGGATGTATGGTCATCTTAGAACGATGTGCTTCTTCAAGGATTGTCCTTCTCAAACTCTCGTCTCGAGATACGCAAAGTCTCTCATACCTACGCAATTACCAACCTTTCTCATCTATAGTATACCTACTAAGATGGCTCGAAGACTCCCCTCTTATGAGCTTGTCTACTATCTCTATCAGTTGTGAGTCATCTCGCTGTGCCGCACCTATCTGACTCAAACGCGTAGGCCGCACCTCTAATAATGCCAACAAACCGGGTACATAATCGAAAGAGGGTCTAAAGTCAAAGGTAGAGATATACTCTAAACTCTGTCGCTCGACAAACAAAGGACTCAAAGTCAACCTCTTTCTACTCAGGGCGTCAGCTACAACATTACCCTTGCCAGGGGTATATTCAATCTCAAAATCATAGGATGCTAAGAACTCCATCCACCTCTGTTGCCTTAAGTTTAGATTTTTTGAGAGAACAAGTATTTAAGTGACTTATAGTCTGTATACAACTCAAACCTCTCTCCAAGCAAATAGTGACGCCATGACTTAAGTGCAAAAACTATGGCAGCCAATTCTAAGTCGTGGGTAGGGTAATTCTTCTCATGGACCTTCAACTGCCTTCCACCATAACATATCACCTTTCCCTCTTGCATCAATATCACGCCCAGCCCTGTCCCGCAAGCAACAGTATACACTGTGAACGGTTTACTCCCATCCGACAATACTAAAACTAGAGCTGTCGTCAATGCCCTCTTCAAACGTTGGAAAGCATCGTCACAGTCAACATCCCAAGAAATGGTCAAATTCTTTTTCGTCAACCGTGTAAGTGGGGCTGATATCTTAGCAAAGTCCTTGATGAACTTTCTGTAATAGCCCGCCAACCCTAGAAAACTTCTTACTTCCATTGTGTTTCTAGGAAACTTCCAATCTTGGATTGCTACCACCTTCGCGGGATGCACTGCTATCCCTTCCTTAGAGACCACGTGCCCTAAGAACCTCACTTCCTTCCTCCAAAAATGACATTTGGAGAATTTAGCTTTGAGTTGATGTGCTCGAAGAGTCTCGAAGACTTCCCTAAGATATAGGGCATGCTCTTCCTCGCTTCTAGAGAATATCAAGATGTCATCCACAAAGACTACCACAAACTTGATTAGAAACTCCCTAAACACCCTACTCATCAAGTCTACGAAATATGCGGGTGCATTCGTCAAACCAGAAGGCATGACGGGCCATTCAAAGAAACCGTCGGGAGTTCTAAATGCAGTCTTATCTAAGCTATCCTCAACCACCCTTAGCTGATGAAATCCTGTAGCTAAATCCAACTGCGAGAAAACTGAAGCACCAACCAACTAATCGAACAAGTCATCTATGGGTGTCTGTTCTTCTTCGTGAGCTTATTCAGCTCCCTATAGTCCATGCACAATCTAAGCGAACCATCAGCCTTCGTGGCAAAAACAACTGGAGCACCCCACTCTGAGATACTTCTTCTTATGAACCCTTTCTCAAGCAACTCTTTCACTTGTTTACTAAGCTCCCTCCTTTCTCTAGGAGCCATGTGGCGCATAGGCAATGCAACTGGCTTTGCATTGTCCACCAAGTATATACGGAAATCTCTCTCGCGTTTTGGAGGTAAGCCCCTAACCTGCTCAGAGACATCTGCATACTCACGGACTACTCGAACAGATTGCAAATCATCAATAAAAGTGTCAAGAGATTCTAGGTAGCTAAGCATAACAGAACCCTTAGGGTCGCATGAGATATCGAGAGTATTACCCAAACTAGTCAACAGTCTAACTACCCTCTTTTCACAGTCGAGAATGGCACCATACCTGGCTAGCCAATCCATTCCTAGAATCAACCCATAGCCCGTGAAACTAAGCACATAAGCGTTGCATTCGAACTCAACGCCATACACAAATATTCTCAAATCCCGACATAACATAGACAGATGAGCCGTACCCCCAATAGGATTCGAGACAACAACAGGATCCACTACTATACTAGTATCTAGGTGCAGAGACTCAACAACAGAAGAAGATATAAATGAATGTGAAGCGTCAGAATCAAACAAAGTACATACAGGATAATCGAAAAGGAAAATCAAACTTTCAACAAAAATGTTTCTACCTCTCTCTTGCGTAGCTGCAATGAGAGCATGAACATGCCCTCCAGAAGTAGATCATGTCCTATGTTCTTGCCCTTGTCCGTACCTCCTTGGGCAGTCTTTAATCATATGTCCCGCCTCACCACATTGGAAGCAACCAGTCCTCTTCTTCTTCCTACAGTCCTTCTTCAAATGGTCAGGTACTCCACAATTGTGACACTTTCTTTTCTCTAAGTCCTTGTTATCCTTACCGCCCTTCTTTTGTTGTTGTTGTGCCTTCTTTGGATCCTCTTTCTTATGTTGTGCCTTATCAACATTAGCACCTTTCTCCTCTTCATGTATCAATGTCATATCAACAAGATTCTCGAAAGTAGCCCCCATAGGAATGTGGAACATAGCTAACCCGTGTAATGGTTCATTCAGACCCTTGGCAAATCTCAAGGCCTTCTTATGTAGTGTATTAACTAATTCCATACCAAATCTTGCTAGCTGATTAAACTTGTTAACGTACCCCTTCACAGACAAACTCTCTTGTTTCAACGCCAAGAACCTCTCCATGTATAAACTCTCCTCTGCTTGTGAAAGAAATTTCAACTCGAACTTTTGTCTAAAATCCATCCACGTCTCCACTGCACGTCCTCCATTAGTTACTTCCCACCAAAAGGAAGCTTCATCATTCATCAACCAAGCAGCTAGCTGAACCTTCCATCCACCATCTATCTCAAAGATACCAAACAAGTCCTCCACTTCCTTGAGCCAATTCCGAGCCTCAACAAACGTCTCAGTTCCGTAAAATGGTTTTCCGACCCATCGCACGGAAGTCCTTTGCATATTTTAGAAAAAACATCTACACGGGGAGGAGGAGGAGGAGGAGCGGCTGCTGCTGGGGGAGAAGGAACGTTGGCTGGGCCTGCGGCAATAGCCCTAGCCTCCAGATATCTTCTGAACCAGCCTAGTATCGGTACGCCCTCGGGTATATCGGGTTCCCCAGACATGCTGAAAGGAAAAAGGAAGAGATTCAAAACAGAGAGTCGAAAGATAGATATATGGCTTTTGGAGATTATGTTTTTCATAATAAACATTTCTCTTGAAAATACCCTCTTTGAAACATGTTTCTGAAAATGCTTTTTCTTTAAATGCTTTTGAAAACGGTTTTCAAATTCTTTTATCTGTTCTAGTAACCTTCAGCTCTGATACCACGTGTAACACCCCACGTCCATTAATGTCACTCACTAAGGGAATGGATTAACCTTCATGGAGTATTACAAGTATAGAACAGAATATCACAAGACAGATATATAAAATGGTACTTAAGAAAATTCAAAATTTATTCATTGCAGCGGAAAAGTAAAACATGTCTGGTTACAACATCAAAACCATATACTAAAGCCAAGTACACAAATATCCATCTTGAACAAAATTATTATCAGAGTACATAAAAGTAAAACCATAATCCCACTCCAAATAGCCATAATGGAAAGAGATAAAGCTGAGCATTACTTTCAACACTTCCAAGCACTTCAAGAAGAAAGAAATCCGAGTCAAGCTCCACCAATCCCACCCTAAGGACCTAGGGGGAAAGAAAGAAAAGAGACGAAACAAAAAGGGTCAGACATAAAGTCTGCCGAGTCCAGTGACTTTAACAATATAATCAGTAAAGTAACAGGATAAGAACCTAAACTGGATATAAGAGATGGCTGTAACATAAGCAGATATGACAAGGTGAACAAGGTAAGCAAGATAGAACATCTATTGCGCTTCTAGCCACTGTAGGATATGCTCTGCACCGTACCGCATACTAGTTACATACTAAAAGATGACCCCTCCCTACTAATCATAATAATGGTAGCTTCGTGTACTTCTAGCTACTCTTGTAGGTGTCCACTTGCCCCTACCACCACTAGTTGTACCCACTACCCTCCCCATTCGATCGGCTCCGTAACCTCGTAGATACCTGTGTTGGTCCCACAATAAGGTGTATCACTCCCTAAGGTGGCAAACCCCGATACTACTGAAATGCACAACTTATACCTATACGATGCAACAACGTCTTACCTACCATCTCGGACCCACGCACGCACATGACTCCGTTGGACTTGCGCTGTCATCGCTAACTCTTTATTGACCTCTTACAATCAAACCCAGTAAGCATGTCCCTGTCCTCGACCTAGTTCGAGCTCATATAGATACTAAAATGGGTTACTGATTGAAAAAGGTCCACATACTTGACACAAACTTCCCTCCTAAGCTTGGTCCCCACTAGGAATTCCCACTTAACCCCTCTTTATCCCTATGCCTAATCACATGTCTCATCTTGGTTAAGTGCTTTTATTATGTTTCACATGCTACCCATGTTACCCACTTAACCCTTTATTATCCCCATGTCTAATCACATGTCTTATATTGGTTAAGTGTTCATTAATTCATTATAATCGTAATCTTGCAAGACCTCCCACGTTAGATTACCATTTTACGGTTACTGGATTTGCCGGGCGGTTCCGGGAAGGCTTATACCGCAATCCGAATCCAACCCCGTGTCTTTGCATTATTACGCATCTAATTTCTGTCTTTGACCTCTCACATTAGATTATCAAATTGCGGTTGCTGGATATGCCGGGCGGTTCCAGACATGCTTATACCGCAATCCGAATCTAACCTCGTGGCTTAGGCGTTCATTATCACTTTCTTGATTCAATTCTCAATTTCAAATCTTTGGATTACAATATATTCCAATTACCCATAATTTCCAATCTAAATTATGTTTATAATCTCATGTGCCAAATTATGCCCAAACGCATCTTCATAGTTATTAACAATTTATGCCGAATCTCATGTGTACAAGTCATACTCAATTATGCCCAAACCAATTTTCCATATTCATCAACAATTTATGCCAAATCTCATTTTATTGCATATTTCCCAAACTTTTCCCAATCGTTCCAACGTTATTCGTACGTAATTCTCAACGCAATATGTTAGGCTCGAAGTTAGCCTAATCTCATAAAGAAAAAGGGAAAGAAGAAGGGAAGAGAATCAAAACATAAAACTGGCATAAACATATAAATGAGCATGTGAAATGAATAACAACAAAGTAGATCAGGTAGGCATATGACAATAGCAATTGGGTATGAATCTAAAGGATAACAAATTGCAAAACTTGATATGATTCATCTTATTTACAGGCATATACATCAGATCCAATTTATAATCCTATCACAATTACTTTTTAATTTAATTATATGTGAAAGTAACATAGACTCACAGCGATAGGATTCTTAGAAAAGAGAATTAGGCGTTGTTGTTGCAAATGTTGATCTTAGAATAATCTATACTTTGATTTGTAGATCTAATCTTCTAATTGAAATACTCCTATTTTGATTTGTTTTGGTGGAGAAGAAAGGCTAGTTTAGATTAGAGCAGCATGGAGGCGCCATGGATGATAACAATGAGATTAAGGTTAGGTTTAGGTGTTTATTTATAGATGTATTAAATGAATTAGGACCTTTAGATTAGATTAAGAACCATCCAAACCAGAAAAACACGTCATCCAACCAATCCCAGAAAGACACGTCATCAAATGGAACTCTTCAGAATTCTGCAGATCTGGCTCGGCTTAGGCGCACTTCCCAGGTGCGCCAGTGCAATTTTGTTCTGGCGCACTTCACAAGTGCGCCAGTTATCCTGGCCTATTCCCGGATTTTTCTGCCAAACTTCCATCGTCCATAATTCCTTCATAGGGTATCTGTTTTACGCAAACTCGGAATCTATCTTAAGCAGAATTCCGAGACGACCGCAATGACTTAACCCGTTTCACTTAATTCTTCTTTTAAAAGTTAATTATTTTTTAATTATCTTTTATGTCATGTTTTAAAATTACGGGGTGGAACATTTAAAGAAAGACTAATTTATTTTGTCCTCCCCATAACAATTATACAACAAATAAAAATTTGTCCTTCCCTTAACCAAATGTAGAGTCCCTTCAACAATCCCCATTGAAAAACATATGTTAAACCAAAAACTTTGATTTACGTATCTTGATTTGTCAATCGTTAACCGATAGAATAGTTATTCGATATCTGTTTGAATCCACGGATACAGATATCCAATATCCAAAAAAAATTAAATACGTATATGACATTATTCACATCCAAAAATATCCGTTGACAGCCTAATTTGAGCTAAAAGGAACTAGAGAAATGAGAGAAATTCTTATGCTCAGGATTACTAAAGAAAACAAAGGAAAGAGAAAATCTTGTTCAACAAGAGTACAAAAGAAATAATCGATTACGTGATTACTGAACATACTACAATTGAGTAAGTTCACCCAAAATTTTAATACAAAAGCCACTTTGAATAAGATAACAAAATCACCGACCAGCAAAACCCTCAAATTTTGAAGGTATTTTGCTGGTTGGTGATTGTGTTATCTTCTTTAACTTCTAATGAGGATTAACTACTAAAGGGGGAAAATGTTGTTATATAATAGTCTATGGTAACAGTTAGAACAATCCATGACACCAAACCGTCTAAAATCTAACCATAATAGTCTATAGCAGTTGAGCCCTTATCTTCTCACAAAGCAAATTCAAAGCTATGCATTTTCTTTAGTACCATAGAAGCAAAGAAAATGAAACCTGCTTATAACTTGTATCTCGACCAGGCAAATGATTTGCACGCATACTCAGAAAGAAGTCTTGACCAAGAAAAACAAAGAAAATATCAATCTAACCTAACCAATTATATACAGAGAAAATACTACGTGTTAGCCAAAAGAACCCCATCTTTGAGATAATAGATGTTGACTTTCATCGGTAGTTGAGTTCTATATGCATGAAGAGGAATCTGGTCGCTTCTTTGATTTAAGGCGATCAATGGTATAAAGAACTTTCTTCCTTGGACCCTGAAAAAAAACCCAACAATAACACAATAAAAGGTGCACTCTGACATGAAGTTATGCGTATTACAAATCTAAATGTTGATTGTGTTGGCAGGGTTATTAGACATTACCATAGGCAACCCCACAGCCTTAAGGTCGTCCTCATCCATATGCTTCAGAATATACAGATCAATCTGATCGTGAATTTTGTTAAATTGAAGTGATTTTAAGTTAATATGATATTCAAATGACTAGTTAGTCAATTAACGCTGACCTCTTCTGCCTTGAAAGAAGGTAGGTACTTGCTTAATCCTAGCCTTGCCAAGAATGTGTCAATATTCAACTGGCAATGCAACAACAAAAAATAAACATATGTCCACATTGTATACCTCTGTAGAAAAACGTAAATGGAACACATTGTTGAAACTTTGTTACGAATTTACAAAAAAAAAAAAAAAAAAAAAAAAAAAAAAAGCTAAAAAGTAAATTGGCTATCAGAATTAGAGTTTCGATTTTTTAAAAGCTCTAGTCATATCCGTTGTTGCCAAAAGATGTACGCTGGTTTCTAAGGAACATTTCAGCAGTAATTTAATCTTCTCTACATCTGATTGTTACCAGCAGCACAATCATCACTAAAAGACTTCCTAAATATTTCTTATATCAAATAAAGCACATCTGATTATTTTTCACAAACATACTCTGACCTCTGCAAGTGCTCACAAATTGCTAAGATAACTTTATTGTGTTCTGTGATAGGTTTTCAGCTAGACCATATACGATTGGAAGAGAGAAAACATCCTTCAACGACAGTGATTTCATTCGTGTCTTGGAGCGGTATCCTTAAAACAATTACTAATACATATGTTTTAATTACTCGTTTAACTAAAATTAATTTTAAAAAAATAACGAATGAAATTGCCCAAAAAAAAAGTAATTCAATTGATTATGAAAGCATTTTAATGGAGTGATGTACCTTAAAAATATAGAATTAATTAGCTTAGAAAGCTAAATGGATACAACTACAATAGTGTTATTTATACGCTTGCAGGTTAATTCAATAAATAATGTATGTATGCATATATTTGCCTCAAAATCAAACAATGGATTACCGGTAAATTTTTCTAGCAAACCATTCACATGAACAAGGTTTTCTTGTAAACCTAATTTACATAAAGCTATCTTTATTTTGAATATAGCTCACTTTACATAATACTTGTAAGAATTAACTTCGTTAATAAAATTGGTTTTGCATAGCATTAAAAAATTAAGCGGTCTATAGTTTGATAAATAAGCTACCTCTGATTCTTTTACCTCTTTTTATTCCCAAAAAACTACCGCAAACTATGCTTTAGTAAAACTATTACAACCTAAGCTTTAACTTTATTTGTAGTTATATTTTTGAAAAGATAATTTTGCTTTATATTTTTCAAAAGTCTTTTAACCAGTAAAGGTTAACATTCACAAACATGTTCTATTTACGCTTTACGGCTACAAAGCTATTCCCATCTAGCATTTGAAAAAAAAAAAAACTATTTGTATATTAAATAAGGGGCCGGCTATTTGGACGCAAAATTAGACACAAATTGGGAGACAAATAATCTTGACCATTGGATCTTTTTGTCTTTAAGTGCAAGATGGAAATCAGGGGACAATCCAATGGTGTAGATTATCTGTGTCACCAATTGTGTCTATTTTCTGCGTCTAAATATACTTTCTGAATAAAGAACCATACATTTAGTTTTCTGCATTGTCTTTTGCTATACTCTTTTTGCTCGCATTAACCAAAAAATGAAATAAATTTTTATAATTTTGGAATTTCGATGAGTGTCATTGGTTCAAAAATTCTGAACTTTATCTAATAAATTTGAAGTAGCCCATGATATATATAATGGATGTCATTTAAATAAAGGGAAAACAATTTTGTGTTAAATATCCACTAAATTTTACATGCAAAATTTAAGTGCAAAAATTGAGTCTAAAGATACCCTTCCAAATAAGTCGAGCCTCGATCCTAGTAGAAATATAAGCGTGTTAAGAAATATTTTGGTTTTAAATTGCACATGCTGTGCACATTTTTTGTTCTATAATGGCAACGTTGGGAAAAAAAATAATTAATACCCTTGGGCACTTTTAGATAACTTTCAAGAAACAACATTTATCTTTTCTCAAATCAAGAGTCAACTTTGACACGAAACTAGACGACAATATTATTTTGACTTTTTAGATCAATTTTTTTGGACTAAATTTAGAGGTATATAGACATATAGACGTTTCCTTCCATTTACATTCTAAAATCAAAATATATTTTAGCTCAATGAGCATGTGTGTCAGCATACTATAGGTATATCACAAGTTTACACTCTCTTTTGTACTTTTGGGGGGGGGGGGGGGGGGGTGTGAAGAGATCAGTCATCCACATTACCAATTGGTTTTCTGATAAAAAGCGGGGTTCTCCACTGGTAATGTCCACTGAATTGTTGGAAAGCATTTAGTTCCTAACGAGCTTAGGCAGAAGTCAGGGGTTAAGAGCATCTAAGAGAGGATGGAAATTTTTAGGAAGAAAAAAAGCATGAATTCCTCCTACTCTTTCGGCTTTTTGGAAAAATAAAATAAATCTATAACCATGTACAAAGTACAACTTATAGAGTTATACGGGCATCAGAAACTCTATTTTTCCCTTAAGCCATTTTCTCAAAAGACTGGTTACGAACTAACGGTAAGGAAAGGAAAAGAAAAGAAAGAGAGAGGGGGGGGGGGGGGGGGGAACTCATTTTGCCTCTCTTTTTTCCTACGTTCAAATCGACGTGGCTGGAGCTTTAGGAATTGGGAAGAGAAAAAAGGAAGTTCCCATTTTCTAGCAAATCAGTACTGCTGAAGAAGTTAGAACCTCTAAATTAATACATTCCATGCACTTCTGCAGTATCCAATAATGTGTGCTGTGCATTAAAGGGTATGATGCCAAATATTTCTTTTGAGCCTTACTTTGGATGGGTTGAGAATATAAAAACACATGAAATTATAAATTTACCAAAACAGGCCTTTTCCCCTCCAAGGTAGGTGCTCCTTTTATTAACTTTCCCTCCGTGGTAACAAGATTTGTAGTTTGTTGTTCAGCTTCTTCTTCTGCAGCACTGACAACAAAAGGAGTTGATATCAGACAGCATCGACATATGATCTCACTATTATTTACACGGAACTACACTATTTCATGTCAAGCACGTTCAAATTTCAACACCAAGGAACCCACAATTTACTTTTACAGCTTAAGGACCAATGCATTCGTTAGACGATAAGAAATATTTAAAAAATTAACCAAACATTTCACCTTTTTTACTATTAAACACATAAATCGGAGGGCTATTGAAACAAAAAATAGATATACAATGGATGTTAATTATTGGATCTTATTGGAGATTGGATTCGGGGAAGATCTAAATGTTGAAATTTATTGCATCACCACTTGCATCATCTATTTGTGCCCAAATAAATTTTCCTTCTATGGAAATATCACGCGCGCGCGCGCGCGCACACACACACACACACACACACATATATATATATATGTGTGTGTGTGTGTTTGTACACACACACACACACACATATATATATATATATATATATATATATATATATATATATATATATATTAAAACACAAACCGATGACACAAAATTTGACACAACACACAAGCGGTCTCAGCTAACGTATGCCTGATTTCTAGTTCTTATCTAAAGTCAAAACAATACGATGACCAATAGTTATTGGGTCAAATGTTGCGTTTAAATAGCCGTTTCCATACACACATATATACTCACTAACACACATTTATGGAAAAGTGGAAATTAAACTATATGTATGTATGTATGTATTACACTTTTCTATATGTACATACACATATGGAAAAGTGGAAATTATACAATAAAGGAATTATTCTCTTCACGATAATATTATCGAATAAAAACGTTTTTTTTTTTCAAAACAAAATTAATTTTTTATATCCAAAAATACTAAAAATCAAATCTAAAACAAAATACTTATACCTGAACATTTAAATTAATTTTAAAATTTATGTAAAAGAAGATTCTAATTTCAGATATTTAATAAGTAAATCAACTTCAATTTTTTTTATCTTACCTAGAAAAGGATATACAATATTAGATTAAATGATTAAGACTGTATCCTGCTTTATTTTATGAAATATTTGTTATTGATTGTTTAGAATACCTGTCATGTAATGAAAGTTTGTTGCATTACCTGAATCACACTTCCATTTTCTTATGATTTTTTCCTGTCTTTCTGAATATTAAGTGATATGCTATTATTTACTAAGGCGATGTGGACATTTTACCATATAGTGCAAGTTGAAATTTTGTTTCCTTCTCCACTCCTTGATGTTCACATTATTTTTTTATCTAGTATATTGACTAAATCTCAAATATACACTATTAATCAGCTAGGGCGATCCTTAGAATTTGTGTCAGCACGAAAGAAATGTGACCACAAAAAATCTGTTATTGAATATTGTAGTTGATAACATGTTTAATTTCACGCTTCAATACCATACAGTTCATAAAGTAACATTATGCTACAGTTCATAACATCACTAACTGAAAACCAAAACAATCAAGAATTCAAGATATATCCAAAATGGCTTAAGACATTGAAAAAGGCAGCTTCAGACTGATTATCTTAATGCAGATTATTTGTAATGGGTTGGGCATAGATTTAAAAAAAAAAAAAGGTATCAACAAATTATAGTACCATCCTCTTTTATAAAGATTTATTATCATAGTGTTTTATGCACAAGTATAGAATAAGGGAAACCTAAAAGAAATCTATAGATTATTATATGAGTTCATTTATTGAATAAATTGTTGTAGAAATTTGCCTTGTTTGAAACATATTAGTATGAGAAAAACACTTGTGCATTGCGCATTTTGTGGGATGTGTAAATATAAAAAGAAATTTTCATGTGCATTAAGAAATGGGCATCTGCAAATTCTGAAAAAATAATAACTAATTTACATTATGGAATACGCATTTTATAAATGCACATGCATTAGTTTGACAATTGACACGAGATCTACTTTTGCAATAACTTTTAACTGAAGCTTATTTCTGCAATATGTATTCTAAATCGTCCTGATTTTACAATGAACTATTAGTATAACCTTGTCCGTTTGATATCTCGATGTCTCTCTTGAGTCTTAATGGCATCATGTGCAGCTGCAGCGCCAACTGGCATCCTGCAACAAAAGGAGACCTTAGATTTTTATGTTATTTTTAAGGAGACTATTGATTGCAACAAAGGAATAAACATAAACATGATAAAGAGGATACTCTAAAGCAAGAAAATCCATGAATACTATTATAGGTGAAATGAAATGGTTCCATTTTTCTTATTTTCTTTTCGGCTTCAAAACATGGGCTTTGTGTTTTTAATATGTACTTAAAATGCCTATGTGTGGATACAAGGGTAAACTAGAGAGGAAGAAGATAATTTTTAGTACTTTCCAAAAGTGGAAAACAAGAAAAAAAATGTATTAGTTTAATATGTTAAAACCATTTTCCATCCAACTGCCATCTTGCATGCATTTTAGATTTCTCAAAATTGGAGATATAAGGCATGACAACAGACAAATGTTGCTAGATTAAGCAAAATTTCTGTTCAGAACTAATCAACTTAGTGGAAAATCCTAACCATTACAAGGGTAGACTAAAGAGGAAGAAGATATTTTTTAGTATTTTCCAAAAGTGGAAAACAAGAAAAAAAAATGTTATTAATTTAATATGTTAAAACCATTTTCCATCCAACCATCTTCTTCCATGCCTTTTAAATTTCGAGATATAAGGCGTGACAACAGACAAATTTTGCTAGATTAAGCAAAATTTCTGTTCAGAACTAATCAACTAAGTGGAGTTTGAAATATATGGTTTGGAAACAAACACACAAAAATATTTCTGAAAATCAAATACATAGTCACGCACGAATCTTTCTTAAGTTAGAAAATAGACAGTGCAATCGCAAAAATGCAGAGATCTTACTATATTCAAAGAGAATGGTTAGGGCTAGTCAATTCAATTGGCAGAGTTTCAATCGTATATATGGATGCTAGAAATAGCGAATGCGTAAAAGTTCGCCCATGACAAAACATTATTTCACTAGATGATACGTCAAATTCATAATTTGCAGCTAAGCATGAGCAACATGTAGTAAAACTACTGAATTCTTAATATATAGTATTCTCCATTTCGACAAAGATATCATGACAGGGAGGCTACCGGTAGCTGCACAAGAATTAATAATAGTTGAAGTAGTGAAAATATCCAAGGACCAACACATATAATTAGGTCAGTAATATTTGTACAACTAGTTGCAGAGGAAGATATGTTTTTGTGCTACTCCAAACAACTCTTAAGGTATGACCCTCGAGGACAGTAGACAAGAAAAGTGCATATGTAGTAAATTGCCAAAAATTGGAAAAAGTGAAGTTTAGAAACAAGTCCAACTGGTTCCTGAAGAATAACACCTAAGTCCCATCAGTTTTTTTTTTTTTTTCTTTTTTCTTTTTTTCAGACAGTTGTGTAGCACATAGCTACACAGCCGATTAGCATAATATATATAATTATAATAGCCTGGTTGACAGGCCCAACCAGTATAAAGCTTGAAGAGGCAAACAAAAGATTAGGACTAATACGCTTGATTCTAATTATCATGTACAAACAATATTAAATATATTGATACTTCGAGGTAAACTAAGATTGAGTTGTGATAGTTCATGAAAACCTAAGAATAAACAAACAATTGGCACAAAGGATAGTTGTTGCCATTGATATTTCTCTAAATTCTCGATGGTAGAAGAAGAGCTAACTGGAAGACGATGTTATCAGAAATTATTAGCTGGCATCATTTATTGTTATTGGCCACATTAGACTATTTGAAGGCAGCATGACCACTTAGTTTTTTTTTTTCCCCTTCTTCTGAAGTTGGGTACTTGGAGTACATAGGTACTACAAGTCTTTTGTAGTATATAGCATGCTATATGCCAAGGTAGGTTCAATTCCGGCAAAGCGGGATTCGAACCTATGCCATCTTGCACCATATCTCCTTAGACGTTCTTTTTTCTTCAAGTAGCTTGTAAAGCCTTGATCATGATGTTGCTAGAAACTTGAGATACAACTTTAAAAGCAACATATAAGTTAAACTTCTAATATAAAAAGTGTTTAAATATTATTTTATTTTTGCATGGATGTTGAAAACATTCAAAGATTTTGGTGTAAGAATGGAGTGATAATCATATAAATGTGTGTATCAATCTTTTAGAAGCTAGTATCTCTCTAGATGAAACCCTAGCATTGCCTGTGTTTAAGTAGTATGCATATTCAAGAATGGTCCTGATTAACAACCCTCTAAGTTGTACTAAATGAATGTTTTAAGTACCCTTCAAAGATATATGTAATTTACAGCACAAAAATGCTGCTTCCCTTTAAAGTAAATGCTAAGCAAGTGGTATTTAAAACCAACACACAATCAAATACAAGCAAGGAGTAAAAAGTCAAAACTTCATATTCATAGATAGCGATAAACCAAGAATAGATGAAGGGACGATAACCAAATAATCAAGGACTAACTAAATAGAACCAAAGAAAAACAAATCAAACCTTGCAGGCTGTCTCTCAAGAACATTTCCATGCTGTGTATTGACATCTGTAGTACCAGCTGGATGTTGCAGCCTCCAGCTCCTAAAAACAATAATATAGAGGGCATGTAAAGGATTAAAACAAATCAACACACAATGCAATGTGGAAAATGAATATACTAATTATATCTGCTGAAGAGGCACAAACTTTGGTTAAAGAAGACATCACAAAAATAAACACATATGAATACAATATTTGTAGAAAAATAACGATAATACAGTACACTCCAGGCCTTGCGTTGGAATCTTCAGTACCAACCGGATGTTGCAGCGACCTGGTCCTACAGAAAACAAATTTAGAGGAGTGTAAAGAACAAAATAAACAATACAAAACAAAGGGGAAATCTGCAGTTTGAACTTTGAACACATATATATAACACAATAAATCTCAACCAGTGGAACTTCTCCTAATTTCAACCTCAGATGCAATATGTAATAAAATCTAATGGCCAACGTTTGTTGTGTTGCATTTTGTGTCTGAATAGCCGCTCCCTAGAATAAAATGTCGAAAATGAAAATACAAATGATGCCTGATAGAGAGTTGCAAAAGCTTCAGCCAAACAACACAAAAATTGAATAAAACAAAGTGTGGTGGTGGACTGGTGGAAACTGTCGTCGCCGTCGCCATTGTTGTTGCTATTATTATTACCACTATTATTATCATTATCATAAGCAAAGGTTATGTCTTGGTATACAAAGATAAAAAACCCCAAAAAATGACAATGCGATAGCAAAAGAAAAGAGAAAAGGAATTATTTGCGATATTTTTAGTACTGTAGCGTACAATAAGAAAAAAGATTGCTGTGTCTGGGAAGATCATTATCCATACTTACAAGCAAAAGGACTAGCGCTCAAAATAACGAAATCAGTAGACCAGAATAAAAATTGTAATAAATCACATGAAGCGTGCACCTTGTTAAACAAGACAATTTTAGCCTACATTACAGGGTAAAAACAAGAGCAGTGTCTATGTTATATAGAGTTGCAGACAATAATGAAAAGAAAAACAACTGCTGTCTATCCAAATCTGTACATGGATAAGAGAATAAAGATTACAGTTTACGGACTATTAAACAGCGGACGTTCTTCTCATTTTAATAGACACTTTGAAAACAGCGGGACCACAGCCAAAACTTACTACAAAAATAACTCGTTTTGAGTTTTGCATACGTGCACTTTGAAAACATATATTAACATTTTAAGATACACATATGCAAATATGAAGATTTTTTTCTTAAAAAAAAAAAAAAAAAAAAAAAAAAAGAACAGAGTGGTACTTCATTCAAGCAAAGCACTCATTTTAATGTCTCGGGGATTCAAACCCAAAACTTTGCAAACACCTCGGCCTAGAGCATCTGACACTTGTCACTTGTCACTTGAGCTAGTGGTCCATGAAAAGATGCTGCCTATTTTTTGTAATAAATTTTCAAAGAGACCTAATCTTGAAATAAATTTTGTTGAAGCCTATTTTTAAAACTTGGATTTTTTTACATGATCTCTGACAATATAAAAGAAAACGAGCATATTTTTTGACCTGATTAAACCATATGAGATGGTCAGGTTCATTGGGAAACAAAAATCTATTATCTGCTTAAACTCAAATGGACTCGCCAACTTTTACATAATTCATATGAGCTTTGTGGATAGACTAATGAATTTCGGGCACTTGCATCTTTATTTTTATTTTATTTTTCCTTTTTAACAACTCCAAAAATATCATCCGTCAAATTTCCCAACATCCCAGTTCTTTATATTTAATAAATCAAAATCTTGATGCCCATGTGTACTAATTGATGGGGCTTAATTTTGGGGTGGAGTATGCTGACGCTAATCATCATCATCATCATTATTTATTGGCTTTATATTTTCAGAATTAGCTTTAGCGTTGTTTATCAAACATATTTATTGTGCACAATTTTTGATTAAACTCAAGTATCAATTATGGTTGTTTAATGGCCCACCATTTGTTTTGCCCTCAAGACCACCATTTGGGAAGATCAACCATGCATGAAATTAGGAAACACAGCTACAATAATCTAATAGCTTTTTATGCAACAGGCAGAGAACATCTTCCTCTATCACTTTAGAATATAACTGATTCGACTAATCAGGTAGTTTCGGAGCTTATAGAATTTTCTAAATCTAATTTTTTTTTTTTTTTCCCTTGGCCTTTTCACTTATAGAAGTTTCTTTTTATACAATTTTCAACCATGAAGACATAAACAATAAGGCTTGAGGGGTAGTCAAGTTCGAGAATAAAAAGACTTAACTAGACTACTTTTCTAACAAAGTTGTAATAGTCAAATTGGTTTTCATTTATACAATAAATTATTTACATTCTCTTTCATAGTTATACAACAATACATCCTAAACTAATGCAACGAATAAACAAGTAACAGGTGTACTTAGCACAATAAACGCTAAAGATACAACATGACAACATAAGAAAAATCCATTATTTGGAGCTCCACTTGTACAATTCCTTTGTAGAAGCAAAATAGATGTTATCTTAACAAACAGACACTGCAATAGAAAATATTTAGAATAAAAATACATGATTATTGCATTAGAACCAACTGCCAAGTCCCAATAAATAAAGAAGTTAAAGTGGTTGCTCGAAAAGATAATAGGTCAATGGCACACACCTTCCGCTGACTAGCTTCAAGTTATATAATTACTGGGTCAGGAAGTGATAGCTCGCGTTTATATTGTTATTGTGAACAAGACATTGTTACTCCATATTTGTGAAAAGAAAAACAAACAAAAAAAATCCATAAATTAATCATTGACCACCGATGAAATTTGAATGCCATGTCATCACACAAAACAACAGGGTAATGACAATCTCTTTGCAGAAAGAGTAACCCTTTTAATTAGAAGATAACAAGTTGTAGCTGTAAACTTGATCCACAAATAATATAAATAAATAAAAATGGGCAGCAAACACCACCGCTTCCAAAAAACTGACTTGTTCTAAGCTGAATGTTTTTGAACAGTATATTTACTATATACATCACACATTGAAGAGCAAAGTATCAAAACGCGAAAGGCATACATGAGGCGTTTTCAAGTCTACGAGGCGAGACGTAAGCCTCAAAACGTTGAGGCGCAAGCTTTTCGGATAAAAATAAAACGCAAAACAAATAAAGAAATTCTGACACTTTAAATTAACCAATGCAAAAAAATGAAAAACAAATAATTTAAGTTCCAACTTTTACCAACTATATATTTTTATTATAGATTAAAAATAAATGATCGAAACTTATATGATTCAAAATTTGATTTCTTAAAACTATTTGAAGATTACATCAAACTCAAATTTTGATACGTTCTATCAATTCAAATCGATTTCCAAAATTTATTTCAAGATTTAACAAAGTTTATCTAAAATATTCTTTAAATAACAATGAGAAAATTCGCTACATTGCTCATGATCATCATTTCATAAACAATCTTCCTTGATCATGTCGATATTGAAATTGAAAGTAAAAAATGCTAATTTTTTTATTTCCATTAAATAATTAAAGTTTAATGACATTTATATGTGTCGGTATCTGCAACTAAAGATTAAAAGACTTTTAAGTCATATGCCTCGGCTTTTTGAGGCGTGCAAGGCGTACGCTTTATGCGCTTTGTATGCCTCAAGTTGTTGAGATGTAAGCTTTAGAGGTAAAAAGCCTTTTGGAATAAGCCTCAAGGCATTTATTCTCTTATTTTCTCAAGGCGGGCCTTGAGGCGAGAATCGAGGCGGGTTTTTTAAAACAATGTTGAAGAGCCAAAATATTAATAGTAGAAAGAAGACTCGCCCAACTAGTATATTTCTATTCATTCCTTTGGCTAGTGAGTTACACGATAGATTTCTTTAAAATGGTACAACATCGAAGGAAAACTCCTAATTTATAATCATCAAAATTGACATTTGCAATAATTTAGATACATAACCTTCTAAATGTCCACAGCTATGAACAGCAATAAATATTATTTGTACTGGATAAAAGAACGCATATACACCAATGTTTTGGATTATAAAGAGTAAGTCAAACAAAATGGTTTAACCTAGCATACAGGATAGATATGAAGTTTACAAAACTTATAATTATGAAGTTCACACAACTTATAATATTGAAGTCTAAGCCAAGATTTTCAAAAAGCTATGCCCAGCTGCTTATTTTTAGAGTTAATATGGCTGATATAAACACTCCGTACAAAAAAGCAACTATTTCAATCCAAACAAATTTTCTAGACACGCAAATATGATCATAGCTGTATCTAAGTTAAATAATTACGAGAGAAAACGAAGAACGTGTTCTCCGAATTAATAAGACTCTCAACAATAAACATCTGATCTGACAATCATTACGGGAAAAAAAATTAGCACATTTTTCTCAAAGTAGTTAAGAAAACCCTAAAACGTGATTTAATATACCATCTGAAGTTGGAACGATGATTTGGGAAGTTGGGCCCAAGACGATCTCGGAGCGGTTTACGAATGCCAATTGGGTGTGGACAGGAGTACATTTTTTTTAATGTATTTTTGAAAGAAAATGAAGAGGGAGAGGAGAGGAAAGCAAGAAAGTGACGTTGGAGAAAGAATCGGAGTGAACTTCACTCTGGGTCGGACGATAATGGACTGGCCCATTTAGTCATTTTGTATCATATTATCTAGGAATAACCACAATATTTTTGATATTACACTTCTACGAATTTTCAGAACCTCTATTTTTTATCCTTACGAGATCACCAGCTCGAATCTCATTCTTCAATCTTCACAAAATACCTTCTTACTTATACGACGTCATGAGTTTAAAATCACGATCTTAACAAAAAAAAAAAATTATCCTTTACAAAATCATGAACTTCAATAAAAAAAAACTCAAAAATAGGATTTTCTCATATGTTTTCAAATAGCTTATTTTGTTATCATAAGAGTACAAGATTTTTCAAAATATTCGTCCTTTACCAATTTGATTTACATATTTAGTATTTATTTAACTTCGAGCATTCATCTTAACACAACATTTTTTATGAGAAAATTTAATAAATATTCATGGTTCTTTTACAAAGATATATATATATACACACACACATACACATACATACATACATATTTAGTATTTTTACAAAGATAAAAATAGGATTTTCAGCTAGAATTTTATGATCTTAATATTATGTAGTTTATTTCGCTTTTCAAGTTTGCAATTATTTATGAAAATGTCCACATTTTTCTTCTGAAATTTTGAGATTGTGTGAATTGTAACTTTGATTTTTTTTTTTTTTTTTTAATTAATCTTTAAGAATACAAGTATAAGCATAATGGTAGGAAAACCGACTTGTAATACATCTTGATTTACTATCCATATAATAAAAAAGTACATTTCCATGTTGTTGTTTTTTATATATGGACATATTGAAAATTTCACCTAAGTACCCTACCATTTGTTCATTCATAATTAATATTTATGACTAATTTTGGCTTTAAAGACAAGGCTATAAGGCTGCAATTAATGTGAAATAACTTTACATATGAAATGAATGTTCCTGGACAACTTCTTGCATGACATATATGGATATAAATAAGGTAAACAATTACCATGCGTCATTAGGGAAAATGTTGAGATTTATAAAATTAACCAGATAGCTACTCCTGAGTTCCACCTATTTTCTTTGAAGTAATAACAAATTATGTAATCGAAATATTTTTTTTCTATTACAGATGGATATCATATTATTCTTAATAAAAACCCATATAATAATTATTTAGTATCTTATATTGTAGGCTTATTTTATTTGTATACTTAAAATTGCTAAACATACATCAAAAACTATAATAAATTAGTACACATCAAATATTACTTTACATACGGCTGTCTTTTACTAAATTGTCGTTTTTTCATCTTCTTTTTCTTCCCTCTTTCCAACCTTAAAAACACAATTATCCATAATTAGAAATTCGTTATACCAAATTGAATAAAATTTAACAAAACGGGCTTTACTTCTTGCAATAATTTTTTAATTTTTTCAAAAATTTCTCAATTTTAATAGAATTGCTTAAATTTTAGAAGAAAAATATCAATATATTTAAATTACAACGATTATTTTTAATGTTGCCTTAATTGAAATTTTAAGTTTCATGATAAAATAATTCATTAATCTTTGAACAAATATATATAATTCGTATCAAATTTTATTACTTTAAAGTTTATTTTATTTACTAATATTTTCTTATTTCCAAAAAATATATTTTGTTTTAAAATCAGTTAATAACTTAAATAAGAAGTAATAAATAAATAATGATTAATAGGCCTTAATAATTAAGATTGAATAATCAATATTCGATTATAATTAAGTACTAGTTACTAATTAACAATTGATGAATAAGAAATAATAATCAATAATTATTATTTTTAGTGATTCATAATTAATATGAAATAACTAATATATATATATATATATATATATATATATGGTAAAAAAGACGGGCAAAACTAGATTATATAGTTAATGTTGCAGGTTTTTCAATGAGCATTAATGAATCAAATTGTATAAATCTTGTATATCAGTTGATTTTATAAAGTGCATTTAATTTTCTTAATATGTACACATGAAACATACCTTTTTAGTTGATTTCCAAATAAATGATCTCACAAAAATTAAATCGAGGAGCTCAAATAAATGATCTCACAAACATACCTTTTTAGGCAAGGCTTCGGACGGACACAAAATTTTGTTTATGTAGTAGAATTAAGAAAAACCGACAAAGTCGGTTTGATCAAACTTACTTTAAACCATGTTTTTCCAAATTGTTAGTTCATTTAAATATCACTTGTTTTAATATCTTAAGGGTTCGAACATATAGTCTTAGCCTTTCGAATCTCAGAGTAAAAATGTTATTTCACTTGTCACTTGAGCAGGCAATCCTTAATTTATACCTTTAATTTCTTAAACAATTTTATTACAAAATTTTAATAAATTTTATCTTTAATTATCATTAGAATACCATATATGTCATATTATTTTATGATAATGTATACACCTAATTTTTTTTTGTGAAAATAAGGGACACGTCCTTGAAAGTTTCATAATTGAAACGTCGTCCTCCCCAAAGATTTAATATAAAGCGGGTCCCTATTTTGGGACTTGAGAAAATATGTTGGATCCCTCCAACCTGTATCCTTGCATCACTGCTCATATATATATATATATATATATATATATATATATATATATATATATATATATAAACACACACATACATACATACATACATAATTAGATAATAAAATCTAATTTATATAAGATGACCGCTTCGCTTATAAGCAGGTAGTGTCAAAGGTTATCCGTTCACAGATGGAATATATAACCACAACTAACAAACTAAGCAATAAATCATCCAAACATATAAATACATAATAAAATAGATATAATCAATAATGAATATTATTATATGGTATAACAATATTTAGTTGTATTTTAGAAATTGTGAAAGTTAAATCACCATCCATTTTATTGAGGATTTTGCGTCGTTTTATCTAATTTCGAACATGCATTTGAAATTAGACAAAATTCCAAATAACGTAGAAAGCTTCCAATCTAACTTGTATGTATAGTATTCGTGAACACAAACCCAACACGTGTTTTCCCAATCTAACCTCATATATATATATATATATATATATATATATATATATATATATATATATCTTTACTAATAATCGGAGTAGGTTTGGTGTCACTTTTTTTGGTGTACACCTGAACTGACGAAAATGCCCTTTACTAAAAGCAAACACATCTTTACTAATAATCGGAGTAGATTTGGTGTCATACTTTTTTGGTGTACACCTAAACTGACGAAAATGCCCTTTACTAAAAACAAATACATCTTTACTAATAATCTTTACTAATAATCGGAATAGATTTGGTGTCACACTTTTTTGGTGTACACCTGAACTGACGAAAATGCCCTTTACTAAAAACAAATACATATGATAAAAGGAATTAAATCAAGAAAGAAAAGGAAAGTAATTAAAGTTAGATAGTAATGTTCTTTTAATTAGCAATGCGCGTCATTAATGACATTAATAGAGACATAAATGGGAATAAAGTTAAAATTTGAAAGCAGACAATTAAATCTAGAAGGGAAAAATGCATGCTAATACACATGTATATATTTACTTCATATAAATATATAGAGCATAAATTTTAGAAGTAATGCATATTTGAATTTGAAAATAAATGTGCATCGTAAATGGAATTAAACCACGCAATAAAAACAAACACATATGGTAAAAGGAATTAAATCAAGAATAAAAGGAAAGTAATTAAAGTTAAATAACAATGTTCCTTTAATTAGCAATGCGCGTCATTAATAACATTAATAGAGACATAAATGAGAATAATATTAAAATTTGAAAGTAGAAAGTTAAATTTAGAAGGGTAACATGCATGCTAATATAAATATATAGAGCATAAATTTTAGAAGTAATGCATGTTTGAATTTGGAAATAAATGCGCATCGTAAATGGAATTAAATCACGCAATAAAAGGGTATGTTAGTCAAGTAACATTCTAATTCAAAACAATTGAAACAAATACGTGTAAATATGTGTGGAGATATTTATTTCAAGAGTATGTTCACACGTATTAATTCAAGAAAATAATCGCATTTGAAATTGAAATTTAATGTGTGTTAAGAATGGAATTTTTTTCAATAAAATTTTACTAATAATCGAAGTAGATTTGGTGTCATACTTTTTTGGTGTACACCTGAACTAACGAAAATGCCCTTTACTAAAAACAAATACATATGATAAAAGGAATTAAATCAAGAAAGAAAAGGAAAGTAATTAAAGTTAGATAGTAATGTTCTTTTAATTAGCAATGCGCGTCATTAATGACATTAATAGAGACATAAATGGAATAAAGTTAAAATTTGAAAGCAGACAATTAAATCTAGATGGAAAAATGCATGCTAATACACATGTATATATTTACTTCATATAAATATATAGAGCATAAATTTTAGAAGTAATGCATATTTGAATTTGAAAATAAATGCGCATCGTAAATGGAATTAAACCACGCAATAAAAACAAACACATATGGTAAAAGGAATTAAATCAAGAATAAAAGGAAAGTAATTAAAGTTAAATAACAATGTTCCTTTAATTAGCAATGCGCGTCATTAATAACATTAATAGAGACATAAATGAGAATAATATTAAAATTTGAAAGTAGAAAGTTAAATTTAGAAGGGTAACATGCATGCTAATATAAATATATAGAGCATAAATTTTAGAAGTAATGCATGTTTGAATTTGAAAATAAATGCGCATCGTAAATGGAATTAAATCACGCAATAAAAGGGTATGTTAGTCAAGTAACATTCCAATTCAAAACAATTGAAACAAATACGTGTAAATATGTGTGGAGATATTTATTTCAAGAATATGTGCACACGTATTAATTCAAGAAAATAATCGCATTTGAAATTGAAATTTAATGTGTGTTAAGAATGGAATTTTTTTCAATAAAACTAGGAATAAAAATAAATCTTTTGAATAAGGTCACATGAATTAACATGCATGAATTAGAAACAGAAAAAAATTAATGCACAATAATGAAAATAGAAAAATAAAAAGAAACTATCGAGCAAATAAATATGCAGAAAAATAAAATGGGCAAGAAATATATCAGGCCATGTACTAACGACATATTTTTATTTTGTTGAATGACTCGGATTTTATTATCTTATATCGGATGGATACAACAAGTTTGGACATCTATAAATAAACTTACAGGTCATAGCCCTCAAATTCATATTTTTTGATCGGGTGTTGAAGCCCTGCCACTCCCTTTCTCCTCCAAATTCTTTAGAACTAGAAAAATATAAGATATGTGCTATCCATTCGAGATTTGAATGCAAATGCAGTGTATTCAAAATTTAAATGTCCAAACTTCCTATCGAAACCAAGATAAGCGGATTTAAATTGTTATTTTTAATAAAGGTATATATCATCGATTGACTCATGTTAAATTAATAAGATACTCTCTCAGTCCTTTTTTGCGCGTTGGATCTTATGTTGAATTTTGGATATGTGCAAACTATGTATAAATCTGCAATATTGACATATGTATACAATATTTGTAGGCACAATATTCCACGCACGCAGAGCGTGCCATCACCAAGCGCGGAGCGCGTGCCGTGACGCTCGTGTGCGTGTCTATATATATATATATATATATATATATATATATATATATATATATATATATATATATATATATATATATATTTGTGTGTGATAGTTACAAGTTTATCATACATAAAAAAAAATTAAAATATCATTAGCTTAACTTACACTACAATAAAAGTTGCTTACAACAGCAAATTATTTCAACTTTTTAAATTCATATGTTGTCCTTTGATCCATGTTTTGATAACCGAATCGGGCCTTGGGTTGGACTACGATTAACCGTAGACCATAGCCCCAAACGGCTCGGAACTCTATTCAGCACTTTTTCTATTAGGCCTCCGAAACCGCAATTCAATCAAGGAAAACCCGGTTTTTTCTTCTTTGAACCAAAAGAAAAACCGAAAACCAAACTTTTTATTATAAATACTTCAATTCAGTGCTCGAACGCGGCACGTGCAAAGCAGCAAAAGCATGCTGCTTGTGTTTTCATCCCAGCTCAGATGTATTTATAAAGGAAAACTGGAGAGCTACTTCATTTTTTTAGAATGTGGGACAATAACTTTTTAAGTAAACTTAATTTTGCTTAAAATTGTTCATGTGAACTGCATATTTTTATGTACACGGCTTTTACGGTTCGACCGGTCGGACCTATAAAACCTCCGACCCTGGACTATTATGGTTCGACTTACGGCATGGCTTTCAAAACTATGCCTCTGATCGATGAAAATAAACAAAGTTTTAAGGAAACGCTGTATACCCTCACAAAATTTTCGAATGCTTCATTTCCATTTTTTTCATCCTCTTCTTTTTTCATCCGCTTTTATTTTCATCTCGTCTCAAAAAACGAAGAAAAGCCCTAACTCCCTTTTTCTTTTCTCTATAAATCAACATTCATCCTCTACCTTCACACTATAAAGCCACGTGAATAGCAAGGGAACGATTGATCTCTGCCTCTCCCTTTGGATAGCTACTAATCGCCTGCCTTCTCACGGTAAGAATCTCCACATTTGACTTAAAAAAACGAATTTTATATGCTTTTTGATTTAAAAAAAAATAACATTTGAAGTTTATGCCAGTTTGAACTAATTCAAGTTCCATTTTGAATTTCCTTCATTCCTTGTCGATTTTGGGATTTCAAACTCCTTGTTTTTACGTTTTGCGTTTATAATGGAAAATATATTTAATTTTTAACTGAATATTTTGGTTAACTGACCTGATAGGAACAATAATATTTTTAATGGTTGGTCTTGATGAAACTAGTAAAACAACAATTTAGTACGACATGAATTGTTGTTGGTCTCGATGGGAAATAATATGTTTTCGAATTGAGTTATGGTTGACATATAATTGATGAAAAAGAAAATAAATTAGATTACTGTTTGAAGTTAGGAGCTAGTTCTGTTTGTCATTGCATCTATGGACACAAGCCTTTATGCATAATAGGTTTATATTGAAAAGTATGAACATGTTTATATGGTTGAATTGTGCAACTAACATGTTGGCTTTACAGAAAGATTTGTGCAGGCTACTTTTCACATTGGAATTAAGTTTTGAATGCAAATATTATTTGATCTTTGTGTTGATTAATAAAGAATTTTAGTGCTAAATGAATTACTTTAATTGTTACAGTAGGACAACTTGGGCAAGCTTTGTGAAATCAAATGGGATAACTAACAGGTATGTTATATTTTTACAAATGTTAATGCATACTAGTAAATTGGGAATGCTAAGTTGTGCTTTAATTGTGAGATTTGTCAATTATCGATTAATAGAAAGCCTTTGAAGTGAGAATATGCTACTTTCAGGGTAGATAGTTAACTTTTGATAGCACGAAACGTGAGTGATATGTTGCCTATTCTGTATTTCATACTGTTTTTTTTCCTTTGCTATTATAATTTTTTGTAGTTGTTGCTTGATAAAACTAGTTCAGTCGAGGAGTAGCTTTGTCACTTGTTACCCATATTATACCATATATTCAGTTGTTTGTTTCATGTTGCCCATAGCGTACTATATTTTTAGTTGTTTATTTCTTATTTGTATCTCGGCTGTTGAATATCAATGATTAAATCAAAGTTACGCTGAAGGGTTTAGACTTGATTGTTAATTCTAGGAAAAGTGGACCATTTGTTAATTAGGTAGGCACTCTGGTTGAATTTAAAAATTTGTTGAGAAATTTCTATGGCATTGATGCAAAAAATAATTCAGCACAAGGTCTCAAAATAGGATGAACATTTAACCTCGAATGTCCCTTGCAATTTCTCATGGATAGAATGATGAAAATATATCAATTATTTTGTACAGAAATCAAAAAAAAAAATGTAGATAATGAAGTTCTTGTTAGCTAATTATTGTATCAAAAGATCATTATAGAATGGAGTAATTTATAAGCTTATGTTTTCATGCTGCAATATCTAATAAAACGTTTTACTTCCTGAATGTTTTCTTTATTTATGTTTGAAAATTAAACATAATTTGGGTTGTTCCATCCATGAAAATTTTCTAAGCACTCTAATTTTATGGACGTACCACCGCACTATGCACCATATGCACACTGTGTCCCATTGCATGTTTTGAAATGTCCATTAAAGTGATACATTGTATTTTAATATTTATATTATTATTAGTAAATTTTATTTTCTTTATGGGTCTGTTAGGTCCTCCTTTTTCCATGTGTTCTTGTTTTAACATATTTTATTTAGATAATAAGGCTGGTTTTGTGAAGTGTAAGGTGCAGTTACATCTTATGACTATATATATTGTTGACCAATGAAATAAGTTAGCCTGTAAATCAAGTATATTTGAATTCAAAAGTTTAGTGAATTATACAGATCTACACTGCACTTGGTGCAGTGATTATGGAGGATACTAAAAAACAACTGTAAACAAGTATTGTCAAGCAGTTGTCAAACATGTATAATCCACGCTATATAAATCTGAATATTTTTATTTTCCTTATGTGTCGGGAATGGGTCCCTTCCTATGTGGAAAAAAATCATATTTAATTAATTGGAGCAATAAGTGTTGCTACGGTATTTCGTGCTTTTATTTGAATAGGTGAGTATTTGTCCTTTTGGTGTGCCTTGGTATTTGCACCTTGTTGGGAATAGTAACCTTATTAATTATGGTGGTTGAATGGAGACTTCAAGGTGCCTCTTTGGTGGCTATATGTACATCCATTCTTGGGTAGCAAACATATACACAAGATACAAGACAACAACATCAAAACTTTGTCAGTTTCTCCAGAACTTTGTGTGCTTCTTCTACTTCTTTGAGATTGCCCTTTGCTAGAGTGTTATTGCAAGATCTCTCATCTTTTCTGAGCTTTGATTCCAGGTTATATTTTTCACTTTTCTCACTTTTGTTTTGATGCTGTTATTGCTAGCTATTATTGGATAATTTGTGTATCCACTTTGTGACTTAGATTTGGATTTGTGTACTACTCCATTATCATAGTAAGAGAAGTTTGGGAGGACCCCCGTCATTGGTCCTGTGGTTTTTACTCTTCACATCGAAGAGGTTTTCCACGTTAAAAATTCGAGTGTTCTTACTTTATTATTATCTCTTGTTCTGGTGATTATTTGCTTTAATCATTAGTGATTGTGGTGCATTTTGCTGAGTTTGTCTGTGTCATTCATAACAAACTGGTATCAGAGCCAGGTTGGTTAGTTTGTAGTATCTCCTGATGGATTCTAGTAATATCAACACTAGTAGAATGATTAGTTTGAATGGTGCTAACTATCATATTTGGAAGAGAAAAATGAGAGACTTATTTTATGTTAAAGTTGGCATTTACCTATGTTTAGTGATAAAAACCCAGAAAGTAAAACTGACGATCAGTGACATTTTGAACATGAATAGGTGTGTGGATTTATTCGTCGGTGGGTTGATGATAATGTTTAGAATCATATAAATGATGATGTTCATGCTAGATCACTATGGCAAAAACTTGAATCTCTTTATTCTAATAAGTTTGGAAATAATAAATTGTACCTTATCAAGCAATCAATGGACTTGAAGTACAATTCAAGCAAATCTCTTTCTGATCGCCTGAATGATTTTCATGGCATTATTCGGCAGTTACCAGCTATGGATATAAATTTTGATGATGAAATTCAGGGACTTTTGTTACTTGGCACTCTTCCTAATTCATGGGACACTTTCATAATGACACTTTGCAACTCAGCACCACATGGCAAAGTTACACTGGATATTGCAAAAGTTGGTATTTTGAATGAGGAGATGAGGAAGAAATCTCATGGTGTGTCTTCTTCATCCGAGGAAGTATATGTTGCTGAAAACAGAGGAAGAAGTAAGAGTAAAGGTCCAGTTTCCAGAGACAAAAGCAGAAGCAAATCTCGTGGAAGATACGCAAATATGAAGTGCCATTATTGTGATAAATATGGTCACATAAAGAAATATTGCTACAAGTGGAAAAGAGACAACAAGGGTGGTAAAGGAATGGAAGATAAGAAACAATATTAAAAAGATTGCAGTAATGATGATAGAGCTGTTACTGCAACTGGCGGTGATCTTATCATTGTACATAATGAGAGCTATGTGAACCTTGCTAAATATGAGTCGAGTTGGGTCACTGACAGTGGAGCATCACTACGTGTGACATCACAGAAGGAATTCTTCACATCTTATAAACCTGGTGACTTTGGGGTGTTGAAGATGGGTAATGATGGTGTGGCTCAGGTTGTGACCAACATTGGAGCAAAGTTAATGCTTAAAAATGTCAGACATGTTCCAGAAATTCGATTAAACTTGATCTCGACTGGAAAACTCGATGATGATGGCTACTGCAACACTTTTCATGGTGGTCAATGAAATCTTACTAAAGGAAACATGGTGCTAGCTCGTGGAAAGAAGCACACAAGCCTGTACTTGCTGCAAGCCTCAATTCCCACTGATTCTGTAAATGTGGCAAATGACGATCTTGCAAAATTGTGGCATAGAAGACTTGGCTATATAGGTGAAAAGGGGCTAAGTTGTTTGATGAAGAAAAATGCACTACCTGATTTGAAGTGTGTAAAATTGGACAAACGTTCTCATTGTTTTGCGGGAAAGCAGAATCGGGTCTCCTTTAAGAGACATCCTCCTTCAAGAAAATCAGGTTTGCTTGATCTTGTTCATTCTGATGTTTGTGGTCCGTTAAAAGTTAAGACCTTTAGTGGTGCACTTTACTTTGTTACTTTTATTGATGATTGTTCAAAGAAATTGTGTACATATGCTTTAAAAACAAAAGATCAGGTACTTGATGTTTTTAAGCAGTTTCAAGCCTTGGCTGAAAGACAATCTGGTAAAAAGCTAAAGTGTTTACGTTTTGACAATGGTGTTGAGTACATCGGTCCACTTGATGAATATTGTAAGGCTCAAGGTATTCGACATCAGTTTACACTAAAGAAGACTCCACGGCTGAATGGTGTAGCAGAGAGAATGAATAGGACTTTGTTATAGAGAATGAGGTGCATGCTTTCAGAGGCTAAGTTGCCAAAACACTTTTGGGGTGAAGATTTATTTACAGCTACACATGTGATTAATTTGTCACCTTGTTTTTCTTTGAATGATGATGTTCCAGATAAGGTTTGGCTTGGCAAGGAGGTTTCTTACTGTCATTTACGTGTCTTTAGGTGTAAGGCGTTTGTACATGTGCCTAATGATGAAAGATCGAAGCTGGATTCCAAGACTCGCCAATGTATCTTTGTGGGCTATGGTCTTGACAGGTTTGGCTATAGGTTTTATGATCCTATAGAGAAGAAATTGATTCGTAGAAAGAATGCACACTTTGTTGAAGATCAAACAATTGAAGATATTCAGAAACCACAAGAAGCTGCATCACATAGTGGCTATGATCTGGTTGATCTAGATCTTCCTTCTTTGACTCCTACAACTCCTGCACCAGCTCCAACTAAACAAGTACAAGAAAATGATAATGAAGGTCATGTACTTGAGGAAGATGATCCCCATAATGAAGATGCTAAAATTGATCATCATGCTTCTCCTGGAACTCAAACAACCTTTGTAAGGCGATCTACTAGGGAACGACGTCCTTCCACTAGGTATCCTTCTTCCGAGTATGTTCTCTTAACCGACAGAGGAGAACCTGAGACCTTTAAGGAAGCTATAGACTGCGATGATAAGCAACTTTGGTTGGATGCAATGAAAGAAGAGATGAAGTCGTTGCATGATAACAAAACTTTTGATCTAGTGAAACTACCGAAGGAAAAAAACGCTTTGAAGAATTGTTGGGTTTACAAGCTGAAACAAGATGAAAATGCAAAGACGCTTTGCTACAAGGCAAGGCTTGTTGTAAAAGGATGCAACCAAAGAAAGGGAATTGACTTTGAAGAGATATTTGCACCGGTTGTCAAGATGTCTTCCATCAGAGTTGTTTTGGGTCTTGCTGCTAGTTTAAATTTAGAAATTGAGTAGTTGGATGTGAAGACCGCCTTTCTTCATGGTAAGCTTGAAGAAGACATTTACATGGAACAACCAGAGGGCTTCAAAGTCAAAGGGAAAGAAGAACATGTGTGCAAATTAAAGAAGAGTTTGTATGGTCTAAAACAAGCTCCAAGGCAATGATATCGCAAATTTGATTCTTTTAAGGGGGAGCAAGGCTACAAAAAGACATATAACGATCATTGTGTTTTCTTGAAGAAATTTGTTAACGATGATTTTATCATTTTGCTACTTTATGTTGATGACATGCTTATTGTAGGGCAAAATGTGGATCGGATTGTTGTTTGAAGCAAAAGTTGAGCAATACATTCTCTATGAAGGAACTTGGTCCAGCGAAGAACATTTTAGGAATGAGAATTATTCGTGATCGCAAGGCTCGAAAGTTATGGCTGTCACAAGAAGCATATATATTCACAGAGTGCTTAAAAGATTCAATATGGAGAAAGCAACGCCTGTGAGTACTCCACTTGCTATGCATTTTAAGTTGAGTTCTCAACGGTGTCCTTCCACAATTGAAGAGAAGGAGAAGAAGACGCATGTTCCTTATGCTTCCGCCATGGGTAGTTTGATGTATGCAATGGTTTGCACTCGACCTGATATAGCTCATGTTGTAGGTTTGGTTAGTAGATTTCTTTATAATCCAGGGAAAGAGCATTGGAATGTTGTGAAGTGGATTATGAGATACTTACAGGGTACCCCTGATATGAAGCTTTGTTTTGGGGGTGACAAGCTTTGTAATGACCCGGATATTTCGTCGGTAAATTTAGAATATTTAATGAGATTTAAATATTGAAATAAAAATATAAAAGAAATTTTATATTTCATTATCGATTTAAAAGCCGAAATATGATTTACTTTGAATTCATATAATTTTCGAAATACGAAGTTAATTGAATTCAAGAGTTCAGACTATATTGAAATTGATTCAGAAAATCAATAGAAATTCAAAACTGAATAATAACGATAATATTAATTTATTTCCGAGGGAATTAGTTGTTCTGGAATTTAATTTATATAGGATTTAAATTATTATCTTCTCCAGAAGATCGAATTGGACTTCGTGACCTGTCCCAGTGTGTCCGGAACAGGGGTATTACCCTAGGATTGTCACTCGTTGGGTTCAGAAAGGAGTTCAGGACCCTGGAGTATTTTAATTAAAGGATACAGTTTTTAAAACTAATTAAAATATAATGAATCTTTTTTTTTTGGTATGGACCAAAACAAGGCACGGTGCTTCCTTTCCTCCACTAAGTGTAACAGCCGTGGCTCCCTTAAGCTTTAGAAATTTCATGAGGAAATAAAACAACCACGCCCCTTTCTTTTTCCTTTATAAAAACCGCTCCTTTTCCCTTTTGTTCCTCAAAACCCAAAATGGATCTCATGTATCCAAATAAGAAGAAAAGGGAAAATACCCAATTTAATCACGCGTCTCCTTCCTTTAAAAATCCCGAACGGATTCAAGATAAAACCCAGATCAGTAAAATAATTTCGTGTATATGGTGGACTACGGTTTCGACAGCGCGATTTCTAGAAGCTCGAGTTGATTTCTCTCTTCGTCCAGCTAGAAGTCGCGAGGTCATGAAGGAGAGAGCAGGGTTCAAATCCACAGCTCGAGGTGGTAAAGGATTTTGGTATGGAAATTGGGATGGTGCGATGGTGATTTACGAACTCAACAGGAAAGATAGGGTTGCGGTTAGCCTTCGTTTTGGGCTACTGTCGATGTAAGGATGCTCGAAGGAGGGGCGATGAATCTGGGTGAACTAGAGGGAAGCGACAGTAGGTATTTGGGGCTTCCGTGGCATTTTTGGTCATTGACGTTGACCAAGGAGGTTTCGCCAAGGCCAGTGGAGGAAGGAGCGTCACATGTGGGTGCAGCAGTGAAGCAGTACAACGGGGTTTTGCAGTATGTTGGAGTTGCAGAGTTTGTTCGATGGTGAATAATAGGGAAATTGGTGTTTTTTTTTCAACATTTATTTGAGAAGATGACAGTAGGAAGTTTAGAGACGAGGATAAATCAAATTAAATCATTCCTTGTGGAATTCGAAGACTCGGAAATCAGTAAAAAGAAATTGGGATTGGTACAAGTGCAAAAGTAAAATCACGGTGAGTAAATCTCACCTTTAATTTAGAATTTATTTTTATATAGTTGAAAATAATTGTCTGTGCTTGTTTGAATGCTGTCTGATTGTTTTAAAATATATATATAGTTATTTAGGATTGGTTGACTATTATATATATATATATATTGGGTTGATGATTGGTTGGATTCCCGCAGTCTCATTAGCGGATGCCCGCAGTTTCATAGCGGATGATTACCCTATACGCCCCACGCTATGATTAGTGGATGACCTTCATACCGCGATGTCCTGCCTCGAAGCAGGATGGGTACTACTATGTTGACTAACATCTGTGGATGCAGGAAAACAGGTTGGAGGAATCCAACTGGATTCCTCAAAAATATATTATCTGTTTGTTGTTTGTTTGATTTCATATATATTCATATATGATGTGTAAAAAATCAAATGATTGAAAATTGGTTGATTTGATTATTTAAAATATCAATGGGGCTTGAATATTGATTTATAAAAATATCGAAAAGAGTATTTGAGATTTAAAAAGTGAATTCTATTTTTATAAATAGAATTTTAATTTTTAATAAGACTATAGAAAATATTTAACTTGTTCGAAGGTATATAAAACAAGTAATTGAATTTATAAAGTTGTTTATAAATGAAAGGATGGGATTTGAATCAAATTTATAAAGTTGTTTATAAATGAAAATATGGGATTTGAATCGAATTTATAAAGTTGTTTATAAATGAAAATATGGGATTTGAATCGAATTTATAAAGTTGTTTATAAATGAAAATATGGGATTTGAATCGAATTTATAAAATTGTTTATAAATGAAAATATGGGATTTGAATCGAATTTATAAAGTTGTTTATAAATGAAAATATGGGATTTGAATCGAATTTATAAAGTTGTTTATAAATGAAAATATGGGATTTGAATTGAATTTATAAACTTTGTTTATAAATGGAAAGGTGGGATTTGAATTGAAGTTATAAACGTTATTTATAAATAATATATAGAATTCAAATGGACTTTAACTATAGAATTTGAATATAGAATTCAAATGGACTTTAACTATAGAATTTGAATATATAGAATTCAAATGGACTTTAACTATAGAATTTGAATATAGAATTCAAATGGACTTTAACTATAGAATTTGAATATATAGAATTCAAATGGACTTTAACTATAGAATTTGAATATATAGAATTCAAATGGAATTTAAACAATAGAATTTGATATAGATTTGAATAATAGAATTCAAATGGAGTTTAACTATAGAATTTGAAAATAGAATTCAAATGAAGTTTTAAATAAAGAGAATTCAAATAAAATTGAATTGGAATTTGAATAGAGAAGTCGATAAGGAAACGAGAGTATGAGTATAATTAGAATTTGTTAATATGCAGTTAAAATATATTTGAACATGTCATGTTCAAATATGAAGGTGAAATAGACTGAAAAGTTAAGTAACAGATTTAATTAACAAATTGAGTTAAAACGATTGGTATAGTTAAAATAGATTGGACAGGCATAAATATACAGGAGACAGGTATGGAATAAAGTATAGAAGTGAAATAAATAGAATGCCCGACAAAAAGGTACGTATTTAATTTCCATATGAGATTTTATGCGCCGTATCGGCAAGCCGCTTGGCTTTTTCTTTTATTTTTTTGAGATAAGAAGGACCGGGAAAGCTATTTGAAATTTCCCGATGCTCCCGGTACAAAGGAGGTTATGGCGAATTTTTCCGGGAATTTAAGGAGATAGAATATTTTTAAGATAATTTGATAGTTAGAAATCAACGTATCGATATATATAGAAGTCGATAAGAAAACGAGCTTAGAAATAGAATAGTATAATTAAAAAGGGAAGTATAAGAAAAAAATCTCGTAGGAATAGAAAGAGAAAATGTATATGTGTTTAAAGGTGAATAATCAGTTGTATGGTATTGATTATTCGAGTAAGTAGTCTTGACTGTTTTGACGTTAAATGTTATTCAGTCAAGGTCTGAGAGGTAATTATACCCCAACTTGGTTGATTTCATGATATACCGATAAGTAGCAAGATTCAGGCTCGAAGATCAATGTGGAATAAGAATTAGTTAAATACTGTATTTGGGTTGTCGTAACGATGTTTTACACAACATCTGTTTTAACCCAAATATGTGCAAAGCTTGGAAATAGAATAATGAACGTTTCCTAAGTATAGAAATAAACGAGATTGGAAAAGAGATAAGTAATTGGAATATTTTCCAATTATAAATAACATATATTTTCTAAAGTTTAGAAAATAAAAGAAGGCGATATATGGAAATGTTTTCCAAATAACGTATAAGGCCAATATGGTTATTGAAAATATTTGGTTAACAAATATTGATAAGAAATAGAGAAGAGATTTAATTAATGGAATATTAATTAAAGGTTCAGTGATTGTTGGATGTTTGGATGAACACTTGTTTTATTCTATAGTTAAATCATCGACTATCGAAACACTTGTTTTATTCGATAGTTAAATCATCGACTATCGAAACACTTGTTTTTATTTGATAGTTAAATCACGGACTATCGAAGTTTTGACCATCGTTGTCAATATGGAGAGACCGGTTGGATTATTATCCGAAGAACCACTCCATATCGGCAGTAGCGTGCGAATCAGATTATATAAAGATAATCGAAGACGGAGTAGAGTGCAAGGACTTTTTCTATTAATAGAAATAGTGCCTTCGGTTCATCCTGTTCCTGGATGACTTGTATGGATGAATGTCTGACAGAGTATTTCCAGAAAGGTCACGTACATTGATTTCTTCAACCGTACCAAGAGTGGAAGCGGAGAAGGGCACTTCTTTAGCTAACACGTAATGTACTATTGTAGACGTCAATTAGTGATTTTCGATGGATCTGACAATGTGGCATTCGAAGTGAATCTGATGTGATGATACAGCGTAACCTCTGGCCTCAACAACCAGGAAATGACAAAAATCGGGCAGGCAGCATGGCTAAGTCGGTCGCTCCGAAGTAGCGTGTATAATCACCTATCTAGAGAATATTCATTTGCTCCTTTAATCTATCAATGTTGTCCCATATATATATACGGGAACGGTTGCTGATCCCAACCGTTGGTGATATACTTTCGATACACTCAAGCGAAATGAGTGGTCGGTCATGTGTGGCTGAGTTGCAAGATGTTCTTGTTGAACTCCAGAGTATCGTTCCTAGAGTACACTGATCGGAAGGTGGTTCCATACCTTGTCATAGTTGGAAATCTATTACCCAATACGTGCTTGCGGTTTTGATTGTATATTATATATGTGGAACGTGAGATGCAAGCGTTCCACTAGATTGTTATCTACTTGATTTAGACATTATTATAATATCAAAAGAGTTTTGATATAAAGATAAATCAAGTGTTTGGATTCTCATAAGGGAAAAACCCGTTCCGTGTTATACGGCGTGGTCTTATGAGATATCATTTAGTTTTCTGAAACTGTTTTAAACTGTTTTACTCATACCAGTCCCATGACTGACCCGGAGTTTACTTTGTTGTTTTCCCTAAACTCTTGGGTGCCTAAATTTGTACGGGCAGTCAAGTAGTCGGGAATTTACAGATATACTGGAAGAGCTTGGAGCAGGAGGCTTCAGGATCATATAGCTATAGTTATTTCTGCTATGTTGTAAGTGATGTACTTTGATATTGATGTATATTCAAGTACAGATGTATATTTCAAGTTATGTTATATATATTATATGTTATTCGTTCCGCTGTGAGATTCGTGTTACTCTGATGTTGTGTTCTTCTTCTTCTTCTATTCTAAGTTTCTATCTTATCTATCCTCACCCTCTAACTTATTTCTATTAATGGTTCGAATTTCCGTGGTATTTGGGGTTGGACTTGTGTTTTTTGTCAGCTCAAATTCTACCGGATTTTCGGGTCACTACAAGCTTTGTCTTGTTGGTTATTTAGATTCTGATATGGCAGGTGATATTGACTCGAGAAAATCTACTTCGGGCTATTTGGTCACTTTTGCAGGGGGAGCAGTGTCTTGGCAATCTAGGATACAAAAATGTGTGGCTTTGTCTACTACTGAGTCGGAGTTTATTGCAGCGACAGAGGCATGTAAGGAGTTGTGGTGGATGAAGCAGTTTGTTCGTCAGCTTGGATTTACACAAAAGAGGTATGTGCTGTATTGTGATAATCAAAGTGCAATCCATCTTGCTAAGAATTCCACTTTTCATGCAAAGTCGAAACATAATAATGTGAGATATCACTGGATACGTGATTTTCTTGATGATAAGTTAATTGAGCTTGAGAAAATGCATACCAATGACAATGGTTCCGACATGATGACTAAAGCTTTGGTAAAAGACAAATTTGAGACTTGCCGTTCTATTGCCGGAATGGCAACCACCTCCACATAGTCGGGAGGGGGAGATTTGTTGGTAATGGGTCCCTTCCTATGCGGAAAAACTCATATTTAATTAATTAGAGTAATAAGTGTTGCTACAGTATTTCGTGCTTTTATTTGAATATGTGACTGTTTGACCTTTTGGTGTGTCTTGGTATTTGCACCTTGTTGGGAATAGTAACCTTATTAATTATGGTGGTTGAATGGAGACTTCAAGGTGCCTCTTTGGTGGCTATATATACATCCATTCTTGGGTAGCAAACATATACACAAGATACAAGACAACAACATCAAAACTTTGTCAGTTTCTCCAAAACTTTGTGGGCTGCTTCTACTTCTTTGAGATTGCCCTTTGCTGGAGTGTTATTGTGAGATCTCTCAGCTTTTCTGAGCATTGATTTCCAGTGATATTTTTCACTTTTCTCGCTTTTGTTTTAAACCTGTTATTGCTAGCTATTGTTGGATAATTTGTGTATCCACTTTGTGACTTGGATTTGGATTTGTGTACTACTCCATTATCATAGTAAGAGAAGTTTGGGAGGACCCCCGTCATTAGTCCCGTGGTTTTTACTCTTCACATCGAAGAGGTTTTTCACGTCAAAAAATCGTGTATTTTTACTTTATTATTATCTCTTGTTCTGGTGATTATTTGCTTTAATCATTGGTGACTGTGGTGCATTTTGCTGGGTTTGTCTGTGTTATTCATAACATTACATACATCCAGCTTCTGGATTTGATCAAGAGGTCGCTTATATCAAAGTCCCCATTATCAGATATTTACTTTCAAGTTCCCAATACTGCTAGTGATCCTGACTTCAAATCCAAATTATTAATCCCCAAATCATAAATTGGAATGACTAATAAATCATTTAGTTTGGCAGCAAATTTAGTTTTATGTATATCAAGTAAGGATGCAGTTTACGCCGAATCCAAAGGTGAAGAATTATCGGATCTCATACCGAGCTTTCTTACACATCCATTGGGTTGCATTATTAAGCTTTTAAACATATATTCATCCCTAGGCTGTGCAGACAATTTATATCAAAGCGCTGATGCGGATTTTGTCAAGTCCAAGTCTACATTGCAAAATCCTAAACTTGCAATTTTTTTGGCTGTAGCGCGTGCGCTTGGCGTGACTCCTTAGTATAAGGGAAAGAAAGCATGTGGGTTGGTGGTTTTGTAGGTACAAAACAAAAACATTAGATAAATGTTGATCAAAACTGCTTACCCATGCACTTATCAACATATAAATTTGCTAGAGCCTTAGCTTTTCGAATTTTATGGGATTCATTTGAACTTGTTATTTCTATTCTTGCCTAGTTATTTATGAGTAATAAAACCTTCTAGCCTTAAATTCAGCAGCTTTAAATTTAAATGCATGTCATGGCCCACGTATAGGAGGTGACCCTTATTCTCTCTTTGGCAATAGTTATTTCTGATTTGATTCTTTTAACTAGTTACTTCTTCTTTTTTCAATTTTTTTTAAATTTACTGCGTTTGGCTGTTTTCTTTTGCTTCTTTTTTTTATTTCTATTGAGTTAGTCAAAATCTTTCTTTTGTTTGTTTCAGTTAAACAACATGATAATGCATGAATTGTAGAATAAAAATATGAATTTGCATTCTTCATAATGATGTAGAAACAACCGCTAGGCAGAAAAATGTGTCACTTATATATAATTATAACATTGGTACTTTAATGTTTTCATTTAATTGCCATCGTGATGCACTTATTTAATTGTCGTTTCCATCATTAAACAATGTCTTCATCCTTGTCACAAGTTGTCTTCTAGGTACACAGCTAAAACAAAAAAATATTGGGGACCTAAAGCTCATGCTTTATATGTTCCAAGATCCTCATTCATCTCTTCTTGCTTCCAACGCATAAGTTGAACAACCTGACATGCATTTCAACAAACAAACTAGTCACATTTTCTGTCTTTATATGTTCCATAAACAAAGATACATGTCATTTGAGTATAACAAAAATTGGCGAGAATATCGCTAACAGAATCACTAACTTATGGTTGATTTACTGTAGGTAACTAAATACCGTTGGTGCAAAAAAGAAGATATGTGCTTCATCTATAGTAAGCATATGAAATTTCGTGGAAGCCAATTTTGTTGTAATATTTGATGCAAACTTGCTTTATGTATATTGTGTTTTTGTCTACATGTTGTGTCTTTATTTAACGAATATTATATGAACTTAGTTTATGGTCTATTTTGTCTATGGAAACTATGTAAACTATATAAACTTGACTTATAGATGATGTCTTTATTTATGAATATTATGTTATGTAATTTATGTAAATGATTAATAGTTATGTGTTTTTACGGTAGTTTTTATGTTTGATTCAACCATATTATCGATACTAGTTGCTTAAAATATATTCAAATGCTAATGATATGCATGCACATAAATACTGTGATAGTACAACAAAATGTAAATGTTGTAAAAGTCAAAACAATAAAAGTACAGTGTTTTTTTAATGTTGTTGTTACTTTCAAAACACAATAGTTAAATATTTAATCACAATGTTTATGAAATGATGAGGAAAATGTGAAAAACAACTCTGTTAGCAAAAATGAAAAAGCTATAGAATTTAATAACAACATTTATAGATTGCTGCTGAAAGCATAAAACACAAATGCATATGCTTTTGACAGCATTCTGCAAAGGCTGTTAGAAACTATTAAAAACTCATTGTAGATGCTGTAAAATGTAGTTTTCTACAGCGTTTCTCGTAGAGCTGTTAAAAGTTCTACACCTACGACTGCATGTCATTATACAACGTTTCTAATAACGTTGTCATATCTTACTACAACGATTTTCAAACATTGTGAAAAGCTGCTTTTATGGTAGAGTTAATTACTTAATTAACCTTATTTAATCATGGTCGTTAACCCTTTCTTCCAAATTGTGAGATACGTAAGCCATGCGAACTCAAAAATCGATCTCTGCTTCTCCTAGGGACGACCGAAGCACGCCTTGTCACCACCCTTGCAAGCTCTCTCCGTCGTGAAACCACGTCCAAGCCCAACCCAAAACGATGTGTTAATTCACTAGAAAATCGATGTGAATGAAATTCGTTCAAAGTCAGAAGTCTTTCTCCCACCTTCGACCACCATTTCACCTAAGACTAGTTCGACAGACGTGAGCACCCCCTTGCGCACGCTTTCCATCTCGGCGAAGTCAGTAATTATTCAACATAGGAGGAGCAAAGCATGAAAAAACGGAAGTTTTCCAGGTTTGGTTTTCGAGGATTTCCATCCACCATGCATCTGATAGATGAACTGCCAACACCGATGAGTTTCTATCGTTGGTACGAACAACTTTCATAGTTTGCATTTCAGCTAATTGTGGACGGATTGTTTCGAAGAATTACGACTATTGATGGAGCTTGGTGGAGACTAGATTTTAATTTTAGGAAATGATTATGAGTCAAGGTGCTTATATAGCCTCCCGAAAACACTACTCATTAAGTTGGAAATTTTCTGAACTCGAGACGAAGCGTGCTCACTGTCCTCCATGCCTAATAACCCACATTTCGAACACAATGAAACTTGTTTCAGAAGTTAATTTGATCGTATTTAACAATTTTTCTTAAAATCAAATTACAAATTATTATAATTTCAAATTGTTTATGGATACCCGTTTATGTCGTGTATGATCACACAACCTTAATTGACATGAAAATTGAAATCTTCAATGGCTTACTATTACGAGCATATGAAATAGGTTTCATTGAAATCCGGGGTCTTTTGAAAAACGGTTATTTTCACGTGTTAAATCAAATTAATAAAATATAAATAAATTTCCTAATACTTAAATTTATCGATAGTAATTTCTTATTATCGTTCCAATTTAAATAGAATTTTACAAAGCTTCTAAATATACTTCGTTAGATTTTATACTAAATATTTTCAAATTTAAATTGAATCGATATACAGATTTTCAGTTAAATATAGTCCAAGTCATTATATCTTAAAATTAATCATTTTTATATTTAAAAAATTAAATATTCCTGTTATTAAAGTCTGGGTTATTACATTATTCACCACATTATCCACCTTTAAAGGATTTCATCCTCGAAACCACAAGTTAAGAAGTATGTCACAAACTGATTAATTTACTTCAAAAACATTCCTTGCAATTTAAAAAAATTCTAACACTTGAAACTATGAAAACTTTTGGTAGCACGTCCCTTGCACGACTCAATCTAAAAAACTGCAACTAGTCACATTGGGCCTCTACCAATCAAAGGAAAATCGGGAAGTCAAGGAGTTGCTCATATCTGGGAAACAAATCATCTAAGTCAATCAAAAATAAATGTGTACGTATTTATTAGGAAACAAACTCTTGTTTATAAAACCAAAAGCAATAAGTAAGCTAACAAATTTTTGTTTCCATATACATGTACATACTTACATAACACAAAGAGAGTTAAGAAAAATGAACAAGTAATGCAAAAACAACTAACATTTACCCAAACTACATCTCAATCATATGCAATAACAAATATTACACAATTGGAAATAATGATGAAAACAACAAACTACACAAATGTAGCATTGCAACTACAAGCAATCAACACATATAAATCATATCGTGTTATAAAATTTACAGTCACATCTTGTAGCTCATTTAGGTTATAAACTCCATCATTGTTCAAGGACGATAAACTATTCTTAAGTGTTGCCATATGCTCAACAACCTCTGGTTATTACTTAATCCGTCCTTTATGTTATCTCAAACAACTCAAAATTTCAAATCCCAAATTCATCACATGTCAAAGTATCATGAAATATATATTTCCAAAGTCCATACAATGTAAATATTCACGAACTTTCGTATTTCACTTGCCCATGGGCTAACGGTGTTGGATGGAGGTTTTAATGTCAATAGGTTTCTTTGTGAGAGGTCTCCTAGGGAGGGGGATTTCTCAGCTTTGAAAGAATTTGAGCAGTTTGTTATTATTAACTATTGTTTAATAAAAAGTAAATTAAGAAACCATCAGTTTACCTGGTCAAATGGTATATAATTTCCTTCTTTCGCTCTTCTTGATAGATTTTTTTTCACTAGTGACGAGTTTGAGAAAAAAAATTCCTTCTTGTAAAGTAGTTCGTCTTCCAAATTTATTTTCGTATCATTGCCCTATTGTTCTTTTGTGTGGCGATTTAAATCTTAGGAGAAAAAATTTTAGATGCGAAAAAATGTGGTTGCTTGAATATAATTACAAAAATTTAATTGCGAGGAAATTGTATTCTCTATATTTCTACAATTATAGATTCCCTAATAATGCTGCCAAAGTCTTAGTTTGCGACTTAGAGACTTAGGATCGTTACTTAAAAAGTGGAGTAAATATATTATTGGTAATACTAAACTCAAAAATGAAAACTAAACAAATGAGATTCTAAACTTAGATAAAATACAAGAATCAAGAAATTTGAGTATTTCAAAAAAGAAAGTGTTTCACAACCTTCAAAATGAATTCAATAAAATTGTTTTACAAGAAGAAATTATGTGGAAATAAAAATCTAGGATCCAATGAATGGATAAGGGTGATATGAACACAGTTCTTTCATAAAGTAGCTAATGGAAGGAAGCATAATGGTACTATTGACTCTGTGTTAGTTAACAATATGGAGATTTCAGACCAAAATGGTCTCAATAAGGAATTTACCAATTATTATAGAGAAATTTTCTAGAAACTCTAAAAATCATAGAATTAATGCTAATTGGGTTATATTACACACATTGGATACTAAGGTTGATTTGGTAGGCTTAGATGATCCGTTTACATAAAAAAATTAATTATATGTAACACCCCACACCCCTTAACGTTATTATAACATAGAATTTCATTAAGAAATATGGTGTGTTGTAGGTATAAAGACAAATAACATCATAGATACTAAGATTCCACAAGACATAAAATAAATTCATAGCGAAAGTAAAATACAATTTACATTAAAAATAACAAAACCATCTTTATTATTTCATCCAAACCTAATTGTCTTAAAATACCATGTCTCAAATCTCAGCCATAATAGAGATATTAGAGTACAATTATAGTATTCCCAAATAGGCAAAAAGGCACAAACAAACTGTGGAAAGAAATGAAAAAACACATCTCTGTAAAAGTCTTCCAAAATAAAATCAACTAAGCAGTCTAACTTGAGAACTTCTTCCCCAAGAGCCTAGGGGGAAGAAAAGGGAGAGAAGAAAAGAAGAAATAAGTCGGACATGAAGTCTTGGTAAGCTGTAATGATTTCTAGCACAATTGATAAGCGAAATAAAATAGATAAAACCGTAGTTCTAGTGTCATAAAATGTAAGTATCTGTGCATACCTAAAAGTGACAAATAAAATAGGGATAACAGAAAGATGTAAGTGTTCTCATTCACAAAGTTCAATAATGATGATTGTTTTTCACTTCTACAAATTTGAAACGAAATAATAATTAGGAAGAAGTTTCAAATACTACCCAATTGACTGGCTAGAACAAATCATGGATAACCTATGCCCACTATGGGTTCGGGTTGATCAGGTCCTAGCCCATCAGCCAAAAGACATAACCTTATCCATAGGTGTCAGAGTGGCTTATATTCCCAAATCGGACCAGTGCGCACACACTAACCTGATGAAACACACTCATAACCTCCAACTGGACTTACATCCATAACATAACATAGTGCCTGCATGCCCTTGCCTCATACTGAGACCGAAAATGATAAACGGGTATGCTACATGGAGAGGATTCCAACAATTAGTAACTTGGATAAATCTCCAACCCTTGATTTGACCCCCCACACAAAAAAATTCAAAATGCTAGGCTATAATTTACTAACACTCTATAAATTAATATGTTCATATTAAAGCCTTACAATGAGGAGTACTAGGATCATCATTGTAAATTAATATATACATATAAGGTTGACCATGATAATCTGGTTTAAGCTTATAATTTACCCATACACTATAAATTAATATGTTCATATTAAAGCCCGACAACAAGGAGTACTAGGCTTGTAATCAACCCACACACTATAAGTCAATATGCATATATTAAGCCTATGTGTCCCTTCCAAATATTCTAAGTCATATTGTAAATAAACTATCCATGTTTTATTATAGTTTTCAATTATCATAATTATGAAATTTTCTAATTACAGTCCATTTCTGCCAAATCTATCAAATAGGCATTTACAGTCTGATTTGCCTTAATTGAGTTTTTTCCTTCTTAATTGCAGTTTCAAAATATTCAAACTAAGCCTCAATTTTGATTATTTATATTCAATTAATTTTATTCCCAATCCAAACACAGAATAAACGGAAAAGAGAAATAATCCGTTATAAATATATAAGCATACAGGTTCAAGCCTGTTTTCATCGCATTTATGTCTTTTAGGCATATTTTGACGTAACTACAAAACCTAAAAATAATAGAGAAAGGGAAGAATAGATCTGACACAACGGTCTATAGAAATCTAAATAAAATCAAAGAAATAATGAAAATTTAAAAAGAAGAATAGAAACAACTAAATCTAAAATCAACTGTAAAAATATGAATTTAAGAACAGTGAATATTCTAGATCTGAGATAACTACAATTATTATTTTATAGATATAACTTTAGCTTAATAGAAATCTAAAAATCACATAAATCTCACCTAAAGATCCTAATCCAAAGGCCCTGTAGAAAATCCCCAAAATCTAAACACTACTCCAATTTGTGCGGCGAACAACTTATTTTTATTTTGAAGAAGGAAAGTGGTTTAGGATGGTAGTTGGAAAAGATGTAATAAAGGCCATTCAAAATTTTTTCCTCTATAGTAGGATGTTAGGTGGTATCAATAATACTAGATTGGCTTTAATTCCCAAGACTGAAAACCCAATAAATGTATCTGACTTTAGGCCAATTGCATGTTGTAACGTTGTTTACAAATGTATAGCAAAAATATTGGCGACTCGTATCAAGGTGGCTATTGCGAATGTAATCTCGCCAAATCAAAGTGCTTTCTTGTCGAACAGAGACATTGCAGATAATATAATTTTGGCAACTGAATTATTGAGAGGGTATAATAGGGTTTCTATCTCTCCAAGGTGTGTCCTTAAACTTGACATACAAAAGGCCTATGACACAGTGAGATGGGATACTATTATTTACATTCTCTTCAAGATAACTTCCCTGTTCCTTACCTTTGTTGGATCTACACTTGTATCTCGTCTGTTCAGATCTCCTTAAGCATTAATGGAGCTACTTTTGGTTATTTCAAAACTAATCAAGGTTTAAGACAAGGTGACCCAATTTCTCCTTATTTATCTGTATGCGTAATGGAATTATTTACTATCCTAGCAAACCGTGCAATGATGTACAAGAAAATTGATTTCCATCCTTATTGCAAAAAGTCCAATATTTCTGCTCTTTATTGCTGACGATCTACTTCTGTTCACAATATCAAATATCAAGTCTGTCAATGGGATATTGTCTATTCTTGAGTCACTGAAACGGTTGTCGGGGTTATCGATAAATAGAAGCAAATCTAAAATCAAATGTGGTGGAATCTCGAATGAGTTCAAAGCGGTATTGCATGAATTGTTTGGATTAACTCTGATGAGTGATGAAAAAAGTACTTGGGCGCCTCTTTATGCACTTCTCGATTAAAGGCGTCGCAATGTCTTCCCCTTGTTGAAAGCATCATTTCAAAAATTTCCGGCTGGCCTTCGTCTAAATTTTCTATGGCAGGTAGATTGGTCATAGTTAAATCAGTTGCATTATCTATGAGTATTTACTACGCTAGGCTGTTTATTCTTCCTGTGCGAATGATAGAAACGATAAATGCTGCCCTTTGCCATTTTCTTTGGTATGGTAATCCCTTTTCGAAGAAGCTCGTTCCTATTTCTTTTAAGAAGGTGTGTAGACCGTACAGTAATGGTGGTTTGGGTGTGATGAATCTTAGAGAGTGGAATAGAGCGGTAATTTCACCTAGAATTGATAAGATATACAGATTTGATTCCAATCTTTGGGCTACATGGTGCAGGCTGAACTTAATTAAAAATGATCATTTTTGGACTATGTTTATTCCGACGGATTGTAGCTGGACTTGGCGGAAAATTCTGATGCAAAGATTAGCATTCCTTCCTATGTTTCAATGTAGTTTGTTGAATATGAATAAGTTGTCATTTTGGTTTGATCCTTGGAGTGATAAAGGGAAAATCCTTGCTAATTGTGTGCACTACAATTTGAGATATATTTCTGGAATTAATGACAGTGCTAAAGTGTCCAGTGTTATGGTGAATGGAGCCATTGTTCTCCCTCATTGTAGTTCTGCGCTGGTTTCTTCAATGAGGCAGAATATAATGCATGGTGTTCGTCCCCCTTCCTCGTTTCATGCAATCTGGAATGGTAAGGAACACATGGCGAATTCGGTGTAAAAAGAACTGGTATGGCAAAGTTGTCCATTTATTTGGGTCACTAGAGTATGGATGTCAAACAGTAGGCCTAAAGAGAACATGCTTATGCTGAGAATACTCCAAAATGGTTTGCATACCAGAAGTAAATTGTATGGAATCATACAATAGAAAGTGATGTGTGCATGTTATGTCATAACCAATTTGAAACTTTAAAGCATATGTTTATTGAATGCGAGTATACGACCTTCGTATGGAAGAGGGTGCTTATACACTATGGGCTTCATACTGCATTGGCATCGTCTGCTGAAGAGCGGTACTTAATTTTCAAACGCACTAGGTGGAAGAGCATTGGTGGTTGTTTTCTTCTAAAACTCTTGAAGAAGACATTGTATCAACTGTGGATGGGGCGGAACAATAGGGTGTTTAGTAATATATTTACTGCTAAGCATGTAATGGTCTGAACTATCTTAAGTTGTGTTTAATGGTTATTTTGTAATCCTTCTACCTGTAATTGTTTTGAGTTAATAATAATGATGGTTGGGGCCATTCAAACCTGCTTGCTATGCAAAAAAAAAAAAAGTGAAGTGGAGGAAGATAATGAAGAATGAGAATTATAGGAAATGGGGGAATAATATAGTTTATTTATAGATGAGGTAGGGGTTTTAGGGCCATTATATAATTAGGTTTTCATCTGCATCGAATTAAAAAAATCTCGAAACTACCAACACTATCTGTTTCGTGCCAGACACGAAAACGTGCGTGGCGGCAATAGCTTGGTTGGCCCACCTCCCAGTTGGGTCGACATAAGGTCTACCCACTTGGGGTCTGGGTCGACCCATCCCATTATTATGCTGACTAAGCGTAATTAATTATTTATCCATTCTTTATTTTAAATTGTGATTTGAATTTCAAACTTCAACCAGCCATAAGTTATTCGTTTTAAATCTGTTTTACGCAAACCAAAAGTCTATCTAAACCAGAAAATCGTAACAGACCTAATGGCACAAACCTCGTTGTCCAATTCTCAATATTTTTCAATATATTCTTTAAGTAAACAATTTTTTAATTAATTATGGTTCATTAAATTTTTTGTTACATTCTTTCCTCCTTAAAGGATTTGGTTGCAAAATCTCTAAGATAGAAGAATAATACAAGTGATTTGTACATCCATCATCCAATGGCAACCATTATCCTTAGTTTATCTAATGATATTTACGTACTTATGCAATAGTGAAGTGTATATGACCTTAGCTAGTGCAAAAGATTAGGTGGTCTACTGATTTAATCGACCTCCTTTTTATGCAATTATGTTTGTGCCACTCATCCAAATGTGTGCAAAAACCTTAGTGATATTAGATGAATCTATATTCGTTCATCAAACATCATTCATATGCAACAACCATATATTGACATCCATATATTACGACCATAGAAATAAAAATGCACGCACATCCATATGCATATACAAATGTTATATTCAGCCGATCATAGTGCATAGTGTGTATATGCATCCACTTGCAAACACTTACATCCATTTGCAAACATAAAACATAACATGATTCAACGAAATGTTTCAACCATATCATATCGTCTATAGGTTTCTCCAAGGATTATGTCCAAAGGAATTTAGAAGGTAGAGCTAAGAACTAAAAATTAAAAAAGAAAGATCGGAACATACCATCAAACAGATATGGATAAGATGTACGCATCTACTCCTCGAGTTCCCAAGTGGCCTCACCATCATCATCTCCCCATTGCACCTTGACCAACCTTAACATCTTGTTTCTCAACTTCTCGGTCTCAAAATCTAAGATTTGCCAAGGTATACGTCGTAAGGATACTTCCAGCTCAACACGTCCTCTAATGCGCTGGGCTCTACTACCATTGTTTAATCGTGTAGGCACTTTCGCAACTGCGATACATAGAACACGTCATCAACATCTGATAGTCTATCTGGTAGTCTAACCCTATAAGTCATCTACCGAATCCTCTCTATGTCCGGGAATGGTCCAACAAACCTCGGACCAGCTTACCTACGGAGCTAAACCTCACAATGTTCCTTAGTGGTGAAACTTTAATGAAGGCCAAATCTCCAATAGCAAACTCCAAGTAGATCCTTATCTTATCCGCGTATGACTTTTGTCTATCTTATGCTTCCTTCATTCTCTTTCTAATCAACTCAACCTTATTAGATATTTCCTTGATCATTCCTAGCCAAAGAATTAGCCTATCTTTCAAATCCCACCAACAAGCCGAGGATCTGCACGTTGTCCGTATAAGTCCTCGAAGGGTGTCATCCCAATACTAGACTGAAATCTATTATTATACATGAATTCAACGAGGGGTAAATGATCCTCTTATGTCCCTCTGAAGTTTAAAATACACATCTTCAGCAAGTCCTCCAAAATCATATTCACCCTCTTAGTCTGTCCATCCATTTGAGGGTGATAAGCAGTACTCAACCTGTGTTGCATCTCCAAATCTTCTTGTAGACTCCTCTAAAACTCGCTAGTGAAAATTGAATCACTATCACTCATGATGCTCGATGGGATACCATGGACTCAAACAATCTTGTGAATATACAAAGAATTTTTCCTTCAACTAATGAACACGAAGTGTATGAAGAACCTCTACCAAATGCAAAGCATGCTCATCCTCAATCCTTGAGAAGACAAGCATATCATCTATAAAAACCATCACAAACTTTTTCAGAACATCTCTGAATACCCTACTCATCGTGTCCACAAAATACGCTAGTGCATTGGTCAGCCCAAAGGTGATAAGCGACCACTCGAAGAAGCCACCAGGAGTCGAAAACGTCGTTCTATCGATGTTATCCTCATCCATACGTAATTAATGAAAATTAGTAGCCAAATACAACTGAGACAATACTGTCGTGCCTATAAGACGGAAAACAAATGACATATCCAAGGGAGAGGGTAAAGATTCTTCTTTATGAGCTTGTTCAACTCTCGGTAATCCACACACAGACGGATGGAACCATCAGCCTTAGTGGCGAAGACAACAGGTGCTCCCCACTGAGAAATACTCCATATAACAAAACCCTATTCCAAAAGCTCTCCCACTTTCTTGCTCAACTATTCCTATTCCATTGGAGTCGTACACAGAATAGGTAATAGTATATGCTTCATGTTATCACTAAAGTAAATCCAGAAATTATTCTCTCGCTTAGATGGAAATCCTCTAACCTGCTCGACTACATTCGGATACTCACATACAATAGGTACCGAATAAATATCAACAGAAGAATCTAGGGATTAAAGAAAAACCAGCATGACCAACCCTCGTGGGTTGCGAGAAATCTCTAGGGTCCTACCACTACATGTCATCAAACGATTGGCCCTCCTATCATAGCCAAGTACATCCTCATACATGGCTAACCAATCCATACCTAAGATCATCTCGTACTCCGAAAATCCCAATACGTAGGCATCACAATCAAACTCAATGCCTAAAATCGAAATTTTCAAACTCCTACAAATCATATATTGGTGCGCTGACCACCTATAGGGTTTAAAACTACTATGGGATGGATAACTAATGAGATTTCGAAGTGCAAACAGTCAGCCAATGTACTAGAAATGAACATATGAGAAGCTCCTGAATCAAAAAGGGACGAACAAAAAAATAATCAAAGATAGAAATCAAACCTTCAACATAGACTTTCCAACCTCTCTTCGGGCTACTACTAGTCGGTGCTACCTCCAAAACATGAATCTGAGCTGCTACTGTACCAATACTTTACCCAGTCCTCTGTGGACATGACATACTCAGATGTTCTGGTTACCCATGATTAAAACACTTTCCTTTCAACTTCCTGTAATCCTAATGAGGGTTCCTAGTGTTCCACACCCATGGCACATGATATTAGTCTTTATCTGCATTTTCTAAGGATTTCCAACTTGCTTCTTCTTGTCTTTCTTATTCCAGAATTATTTTGGACCAAAAAACTTAGAAACTCCACTCTTATCATCCTTAACCTCTTATTTCTTATCCTCATGCATCAGGTCCATCTTAATAAAAGCATCAACTGTCTCTCCCAAAAGAATGTGAGTCGTCGCTAAACCTTAAAGAGATTGATTTGACCCCCTCGCAAATTGAACAACCTTCTTGTGAGTGGTATTAACCAAATCTATGCCAAACTGCGATAACTCGTTGAATCGGTTGATGTATTCCTTTACCGATAAGTCTCTTTGCTTCAAGCTCAAAATGTGCTCCAACTACATTCCTTCTTCAATGAAAGACAGAAACTTCATTTCAAATCTATTCTTGAATCCGATCCAACCTATACTTCTCCTCTCAGCCTCGACAGTCTCCCACTAGAATGAGGCTTCCTACTTAAGTTGCCAAGCTGCAAGTCGAACTCTCATCCTATCCTTTAGTTCCAATAGATCAAAAATCCCCTCGGTCTCGTTAATCCAAGTGCGCACTTCCACACACATCTCGGTATCCGAAAAAGTCTTATCGCTCAAGTTAGAAAAATCCATACAAAGCTTAGAAAAGTTCGTTGTTACAGGCGGGTTGAGAGGAACCACCGCAGTGGGTGTTGGAACCTGCGCATGTTCTTGTTCCTCAACGGGCACCGTTGCTTCTAAATATCTACCAAACCAACCAAAAATAGGAATGCCCTCAGGAAGATCAAGAGATCCTAACTGCTAAGCAAAAGAAAGGAAAGAAATATAGAGTTCGAAGGAATCAAAAGATTGTTGTAGCCTAACTAGAGGGGATATATTTTATTTTCAGAAATAGCTTTTGGGTTTTGAAACATAATTTTTGATCAAAAAGTTTTTCATTTTAAAACAAAATTTTAGTGATCTTGTAATATGGCATTGATACCAAATGTAACACCCCACATCCCTTAATGTTATCCTAACATACAATCTCGTTAAGAAATATGGAGCATTGTAGGTATAAAGACAAATAACATTACAGAGACTAAGATTCCACAAGGCATAAAATAAACTCACAGCAAAATAAAATGACAGTTTACATTAAAAATAACAAAATTATCTTTATAATTTCAACCAAGCCAAACTATCTTAAAATAAAATGACACAAATATCAACCATAATAAAAATATCAGAGTATAGTAATAGTATCCCCAAATAGCCAAAAAGGTGCAAACAAAACATGGAAAGAAATAAAATAATATATCTCTGCAAGAGTCTTCCAAGATAAAATCAACTAAGCAGTCAAAGCTAAGCACTTCCTCCTTGAGAGCTTGGGGTAAGAAAAGGAAAAGAAGAAAAGAATGAATTGGTCAGACAAAAATTCTGTGAGCTATAGTGATTTCTAGCACGACTGATAAGCGAAAGAAACTAGATGTCATAAAAGGGTAAGTGTGTGCACACTAAAAGTGGCAAATAGAATAAGGATGACAAAAAGATGTAGTGTTCTCATTCGTAATGTTCAATGATGATGATTTTTTTGCACTTCTACAAACTCAAAACGAAACAATAATAAGGAAGAAGTTCCTAATACTACCCAATCAATTGGCTATAACGAATCAGGGATAATGCATGCCAACTATGGGTTCGGGTTTATCAGGTCCTAGACCCTTAACCGAAAGATGTAACCTTATCCATAGGTGTCAAAGTGGCTTATGTTCCCAAGTTGGACTAGTGCACACACTACCCGCCAAAACACGCTCACACCCTCCAATTAAATCGACGTACATCCATAACATTAAATTGTACGTGCCCTTGCCTCAAATTGAGACCGAAAATGATAAAAGTGTATGCTACATGGAATGGATCCCAACAATTAATAACTTGGCCAAATCCTCAACCGTTGATTTGACCCCTACATACAAATTCTATGTACTACGAGTATAATTTACCTACATATAGTGAATTAATATGTTCACACTAAAGCTTGACAAGGAAAAGTACTAGATTCGTAATTTACCCACATACAATAAATCAATATGCACATATAAGGACTAACCATGACAGTCTAGTTTAAGCTTATAATTTACCCACACACTATAGATTAACATGTTCATAATAAAGCCTGACAACGAGGAGTACTAGGCTCGTAGTTTACCCACACACTATAAATCAGTATTCACATATTAAGTCTAATTGTCCCTTCCAAATATTCCAAGTCATATTGCAAATAAACTATTCGTGTTTTATTATGATTTTCAATTATCATATTATGCAATTTTATAATTATAGTATACATATGTCGAAATCTGTCAAATAGGCATTTACAGTCCGATTTTCTTAATTCAGTTATTCCCTTCTTAATTGCAGTTTCAACATATTCAAATTAAGCCATAATTTTGATTATTTATGTTTAGTTAATTTTATTCGCCAATCCAAATGCGGAATAGATGGAAAAGAGAAATAATCGGTTGCAAATATATAGCATGCAGGTTCAAGCCTATTTTCATCGAATTTATATGCTTTTTAGGCATATTTTGATGTAACTTCAAACCTAAATAGATTTGATACAATATTACATAAAAATCTGAATAAAATCAAAGAAATGGACGAAAGAAAATTCATAAAGAAGAATAAAGGCAACTGAATCTGAAATCAAATGTAAAAATCTGAATCCATGAACTGTGTATATTCTAGATCCGAGACAAGTACAACTCATATTTTATAGATTCAACATTAGCTTAATAGAAATCTAGAAATCACATAAGTCTCACCTAAAAATGCTAATCCAAAGCCCCAGTAGAAAATCCCCAAAATCTATGAATAAAAACCACTCCAATTTATGCACAAAAAACTTATTTTTATTTTGAAGAAGAAAAGTTAAGTGGAGGTAGAGAAAATAAAAGATGAGATTTGTAGGGAACGAGGGAGGAGTGTAGTTTATTTATAGATGAGGTAGGGGCTTTTGGGCCATCAGATAATCAGGTATTCATCCACAAACATTGGATTAAAGAAATCTTGAAACTTTTAGCACTATCCGTTTCGTTCCAAGAACGAAAATGTGCCTAGACGCACTGCTTGGATCTAACTACCTAAGAAGTGGGTCGACACAGGGGTCGACCCACTTGGGGTTTGGGTTGACCCAGGGGTCGACCTAGCTGGGATTGTTTTATTTTAGAGCTATCCAATAGATTGGAATTAATATTATTATTCCCTTTTAAAGTTGGATTTTGCGAAAGCTTTTGCTTAAATAGATTGTAATTTTCTAAAAATTCTTTGTTAGCTAAGGATCTAGTGTCAGATGGGTAGGCAGTGTCATGACTTTATCAAAACTGGTAATTCTATTATTATGTTAATGGTATTCCTGGTATATCAAAGCATGGATTTAGGAAAGGAGATCCCCTTCTCCTTTATTATTTAACTTAGCTATTGATGTTTTTTCTAGAATTATCAAAGTGGCCATTAGTATTTGAATTTTAGATAATATTGGTCTTGAAGTCACTAGTAAGGATCTTTCTATCCTCCAGTTGGCCTAAGATACTATGATTTTTACTTCTTTCTTACCCAAACACATTGTTGTGCTTAAATTCATGTTATATAGTTTTGAGCTTTTATCTAGTTTAAGGATTAACTTTGATAAAATCATTGTTCTATATTTAAATGATAGAAATGATATTGAATCTCAAGTTCCACTTACTCTAAACTGTAAGTAATGAAATTCACTATAGAATCTTTTGGTTTCTAATTAGACTTCAAAATATAAAACACGATGATTGGAACGATATTATTGACAAGAATAGTAATATGTTATCCATTTAGAGTGGTAGATACTTATCGAAAGAAGGTTGTGCAGTTTTGATTAATTCTGTTTTATTGGCATTGCCTATTTACTAGATGAATTTTCATCTTTCTCCTAAGTGGGTTATCGATAAGATTGAAAAAACTAAAAGAGACTTCCTTTAGTGCCGTGATAGACCAGCTAGTGCTTCTAAATGGTCGGTTAATTGGCAAAACGGTCTATAAACTAAAGCAGAGGGGATTTAATATTATCAACCTGCATAACTTTAACATCTCTTTATTAGTTAAGTGGATATGGAAATTTGTAGAAACTAATGAAAATCTATTATGGAAAGAGATAATATCGAATCAGTGGCATGGAGGTTCATATAATTTACACCATATTACTACTAGTAATGCTAACAATATGTCTCACTTTCAAAACTATGTTATGTTAAACTCTGATTTCTATAAATAAGGTACTATTATTATTGTTCATTATGGTAATAACACTTCTTTTTTGCATGAAAGTTGGATTTCAGCCACTCCTCTCACAATAGAATTTAAGGATCTTCCTAACATTTACAATTCATATATGTACTAATTTCTTATATGTACAAGTGTGATCATAATTTTCCTTAGAACTTCAGTCTTAATTGCATGTTAAAGGGTGTTACTCTATAGACATTTGCTTTATTATGCGCTAAGTTAGAGCCATACATCATTGATAACTTGAATGATGCTAGAATCTGGTTTTGGGATAAGAGTAAGAAGTGTACTTTTAACTCTTGTTCTAACTTTATTAACTTTTCAGGCATTAAATTTAGTACTTTTAAATACCTCTGAAAAATTTGTGCCCATCTGAAAGTAAAAACTCATATATGGTTAATTTGTCATGGAAAACTGAATATTATGGAATTTCTAAACATAAAAGATATTTTAATTGATTAAAAATGTTATTTTTTGAATACTAAAATAGAGAATGTTAGTCACTTATACTACAATCGTAATTTTACTAAATTATTCTAGTGAATATCCTTAGTATCTTTGACCTTAATATGGTATAGAATCATTTAAATTGTGAAAAATGTTGAAATAATCTTATATTTTATTACAAGGATCATAACAAGTATCTTCTTTACACCACTTTCCTTATTATATGTTAACATATTTGGTTTGAGAGGAACCAATGCTCCTTTAATACCATTAGTATGGAATTCCATAATTTTATTTACATAATTTCTTTATTTTTTAATTGGATTTTGAATCCTAGTTATAAAATTAATAAAAATATGAGTTTTAAAGAATTGCTTAAAATTGCCTAAAGCCAAATAACCTTTTTAAAATTTAAAATAAATCTTTATAATAGAGACATTTATACAGCCTTATTCCATGGTTGGTATATTCCGCTTGGTGCTAACCTCTTTACTGCTATTATTTTTTCACTTTGCATATATAAATATGTATATTTGTATAAATTTATATATTTTATATATGTGTATTCTTCTTAACTCTTGTCTAGTTTTTTCTCTATAAATATAGGTTTTCTTGCGGACTGGATGGATTTGGTAGATCTTTACAAATTAGATTCACATGCACTTGGGGTGATATTTATTTTTCTTTTGTATGGGTAGGGGGAATTTTGTTACCTACTAGGCTTATTACAGCTCCATAATTTGGTGTAGAATAAAATTGCATAAGTGCTCCCCACCTTGTAAGGATCGCTCATTTCTCTCAAAAATAATAATTAAGTTTGAACATAAGAACTTAATTAAGGTTCATTTAATTAATTAAGTCTAAATGTTTTTCAATCTTTTACTAAAGATTAAATTGAGTTTTAATAAATTTATTAAAAATAATTATTATTTAATTTTTGTTTAAAAGGATATTAAATAACTAATTACTATTTTAAAAATTAGAAAAATGTTATTTATTTATTTAAATTTTTTATTTAGAATTATATTGCTTATTTAATAATTTAACTATTATTTATAAATTTATTAATTATTTAATAATGAGTTTAATAGTATTATAAACAGTTTCATGTTACTTGTTATACAAGGATAATTTTAAAAAAGATGTTTATTCGAAGGATCTCTTTGTCAATTTCCTTTAAGAAAGCTTATGATTTAGGATAAGGGACATTGTTTATCGGAACCATACACAATATATGAATAATCTAAGTCAACATTGTTTATCGTGCTCATTCCTTTAAGAAAGCTTCTTGATTCGTCTCCCGTTCCCTGAAAGAAAGCCAAATCCAAAGATCTATAGGAACAAGAAAAGGCGAAGTAGGAATTATGGCAACGAAGACATGAGAACCCGGGAAGTCAAGGATAGACTTGATGAGAACAAGTCTTCCTATTTAGGAGATGAGTTGCGAGTTCCAACTAAAGATTTTACCTCTAGCTTTGTCTGTTTATGGGTCAAAAAACGCATTGAGTTTTCGGATGTGGTAAAGAACAATACGAAGTTTAGTAAGGGGGAGATAACCAGATGGAAACTAAAGCAAGAATGGGGGTTCTCAATCTTAGGAATGAGCATGATATTGGTGGATGTCATGCCCTTGGGGAGCGTGGCGTAAAAGAAAATGGATTAAATAGCCAGAGAGAAGTCATAACGAATAATCTTCTAGGCACAGTGGTAGAAATTCCCATTGAAACTATCTGGTCCACTAGCGTTGTGCTTGCTAAGAGAGAAAGCACAAGATCGAGTCTCCTCCGAAGAGAGGAATGCAAAGAGAAGGAGACTCAATCAGAAAAAACAGAATAGGGACAAATGATAAAAGACCAAGATCAGTTTGATCTACAGAAGGCCTTTGGAGGAAGGTCTGAAATTGGGAGATAATCGCTACTTCCACCTCAGAGGAGATGATGCCATGGAGTGGTCCGGGTGAAGAATATGATGGATGGAAAGAATTTTATTCTTCTTTCTAATAGATAATGGAAGAAACTCAAGTTGGAATCACCGTAAGTGATCCACTTGATACATATTTTTTTGCCTAAGGCATTCTCAACACGAAGTTCCGAGGTGAAGAAGATTTAAGCCTGAACTCATTCTGCCTTATTAGGAGAAGAAGGATCGACATAGAAATGCCAAGATGAGAGCTTTTTCTTTTGATCAAACATGATTGAAAATGTTCGTGAACACTTGCGTGTTCCGTACCTTCAGGAAAGACTTAAGATATTTGAGCTTAAGAGAGAAACCACTATTGGAGAGCTACTAGCGGGGATGGAACAACATTCCTCAACTCTCAGAACGAAGGATTGGTAAGTCTTCCACATGGACCAAAAAAGAAAATAAGAAGGCCTCGATAATGATAAAGAGGAGCACCTCACTGTCATTGGGGCGTAGTCCAAATTCGTGCGATGTAGATGATCCATAGAGAAAGAGAAAGAGAGGGCAAACCATCCCTCGGAACCGAACACTAGAAACCGATAAAGGATCCTATTGGATCCTTCTTGGTTGTTACACAAGGTAAAAGAAGATCCAATAGGAAACCTAAGAAAAAATCGATTGGATAATTAAAGCATTGAAATCCTCTACCACTGCACGGTTGATAGAGGATCCCCCGCTTTTTTCGCTTGGTACGACACAACGTTAATATCACCCCTTACGATAGAGGCATGATAACCAAGACTAGAGAGAGATAAAATGTCTTTCCATAACCAAAGACGCTTCATGCGGTCACATTTAGCGTACGCATTAGAAGAAAGAAAGGAGAAGGGAAAAGTAGAAGAGAATACTCAACCATAAGCATTTGATCCGAATCAAAAATCAGTTCCCCAGATCTGTCTTTGGCCCATATAATCCAAATCTTGTTAGAAACATTTAGGATGCCACCCCCAAATTAAGTTGACGAATGAAATCGGAAAGAAATTCCAACCCCATGAAAGGTTCCTAAAGCACTACTAAAAAAATGTTTCTTAACTATTTGCTTCAGTCGTGAGAGAGAGAGGCATCGTTCTCGATACCCTTAATATTCCAAAACAAGAAGCATGCCATTGTGCGAAAAGAACGTGAAGGGAAGAGAAAAAAGGTTAAAAAGAACAACTAGACACAAATCAGATCGGATAAAAAGTGCGATGAGTAGTGTAACGAACCGCATTCTACGCATCGGAGGATCGTAGAATATTTATTTCTTTCTCGTAAGGAGTCGTATGGTCGCGTGACATTGGGGGACAACTATTGGGGTTATTTCCCATATTCATGATTTTTGTTGATTTTTAAATGACTGTTTTGCCCATAGCTGACCTTGTTTTAGCCATAACTTTTGATTGATAAGGAATTTTGATCTGAAACCACTTCCATTAGATCCGGATGATGGTTTACCTTTCCAAAGAGTGGTCATATGTGAAAAAAGGACTTATCGTTTGGGAGATATGGACGAAATAAGGTTTGGAAGGTGAAAGACTGCTTAACTAGGCCAAATGAGGTGATTAATGAATGGGCCCATAACCCATTTCGGGATCAGGGTTATGGGGAGGCTGAAATGGGTTAGGTTTCCATTCTATTTCAGTTTTCTAGCAGCTATTTACCTCTTAGAAACCCTAACAATGGCCTCCACCTTCTAATTTCATCCCAAATCGCTCTCCAATCAAGGATTAAGTTTAGCAACATCAAATCAAGGAGAAATAGCACCATTTCAGAGTTAGAGCTGCTGTTAGACATTGGTATTCGCCCAAATCAGAGGAGTTTCAGTTCTGAAAGTTTTAATTGTGGCAAAGGCGAGCGTAGCCTTGTTTTTACACTAATTAAGGTTAATTAAGGGTAATTAGTGTTAATTAGCGAATTTAAACATAATTAAATTATGGAAAAATGTTTAGAAATTCTTAAACACCGTTTTAGACCTCTGTTAGAAGTTTGGGTTAATTTGGTTAAGTTTTGTTAACCCTATCATTAGATTTGCTTAAACATGATTAAGGGGAAAACATGGGTTTTGGGTATGTTTGATCCGTTTAACCTTGTCATATTGTTGTTTTGGTGTTTGTGGATGATTATACATGTTGCTATGACTGTACGGTATGCTTTGTAATTGATTAGAAAAGTTAGATTGGTCGAAAATGCCATCGTATGGCGTAAAACAGTCGCTGGAAAGTTGTAGGATAATGTGCAGTAACCGGATTGGATTGCCCCCTCCGAATCCGACCCGTTCATGACTCTCACACGAACCGCTCCAGAAGGCCACGAATCAATCCGCCACTCCAAGAAAGTCACGACCCGAACCCAATGGGTGCTCACGAACCGACTTAAGGGAGTTGCCATGCATGAATTGATTGGAATGGATGAGCCGACCTGGATGATCTTCCACGAACCGAACTGTTCAAATGTGCCACGATCCAACTAGGGGTACCACTACCCGCCGCCACCAGAGCTCCACGAACTGCCAGGGATGGTTACGACCGATCCGAACCAAGGTGCATTGACTAGAGACCTGAACCACGAAATGAACTGGAAGTATAACCTGAAGTAAAGAGAAGTGAAGTAGAAGACCGATCCAGAGAGGAAGCGACCAAAACCCGAGATGCAAAGATAGTCCAAATGGGAAGTTTGTACTCAAGATCCAGTCGGGAACCAACGAGTTAAATTCATGGTTGGACTTTGTTGTGGGACGTGTGCTAAGTAGTTATCGACGTCCATAACTTTGATTTACCACCGAAAGACGAATGTTAGGCTACATATCAGTGCAGTGGCATAGTTTTTACTTCATGGGGCAGAGTGATCGTAGCATGGCTATGAGCCAGTGCAGTGGAGTTATCATGACTCCATGGGGCAGAGTGGACATAGCAAAGTATTAGTGGTTACGGATCAGTGCAGTGGATACGTCACGTCTCCATGGGGCAGATTGATCATAACAAAGTATTGGATGATCAAAGCGGTGGATATCGTATGCTTTATGCACTGAGTGAGAGATGTGAGGATGGCTGCTATGCTTGATTGTTTGCCATCACTATGACATGCACACCCCCACCTCCGTATCCTTTACACCATATGTTAGGAGCACCTTAGAGTATTGTACCGTATGTTGTGCTAACTCTTTGGTTGTAGGTCCACGTTCAGGTATGGTTTAGTATACCTGTTATCATTACGTTTAGCTGCTGACCCAGAGTTTTATGTCTCTTCTTACTACTCTGGGTGTTCTTAAACGGGCATACTAGAGACAGGTTAGCTGGTTGTGCATGAGTAGCTGTCCGGAGACGAGCAGGAGGCTTACACATACTATTCTTATATATATATTCTCCCTGTGTCACTGCTGGTCACTACTTTGGGCGTTAGCAGTGTACCTTTCTTATTTTGCTTTAGAGATAGTTTTAGAAGTTGTGATAAAGATGATGTGGAACATAAGCTATAATTTTGTATTTTTCGTTGCTATGATGTTTAGTTTTCAGCTTATGCACTGTCTCGCCTGTTTTTATGTCAAAGTATGTTATTATTATATTTTATTCCATGCATTGTGAGATATGCTACAGGTTCTTTGTTAGTTCAAATTTCCTTCTTTCTTTTCTTTGACGACCGTCCCGTGCTAGTTGGACATTGGCACATCGTACTTTCATTGGAAATGTCGGCTGGTGCGGGACGGGCCGTCGCATTTGGTATCAGAGCTCTAGGTTTCATAGTTAACCTAGGGAAGACACCAGAGAGAGATAGTACGTATATGAGAGCGAATATTTGTGATATTTTGGTTTTCAAAAGCTATATATATACTATTAGTATATTTAAGGATGAAATCGCATTGCACTGGCACCACTGAAGAGATGGTTAATCGTTTTCTCCTTACAGATTGAACAATGAGCCGATATACTAGGGGTAGTGGTAGAGGAGCTAATAATGGGAATGCTCCTGATATGAGGACAATGTTCACTGAGCTCATGAGAGATGCTTAGGGATGTTCAGAGGGCGGCTCCTAATGCTTCAAATGGTGGTGGTGCAGCGATGCAGGCGCCTAGGGACGATTTCGCCAAGCTATGCAAGGATTACACTAGCCTTGGTGGGAAGCCGTTCCACGGAACGGAATCGGCTACATAAGTCCAGGATTGGTTGGGTAGCTGTGAGCGTATCTTCGAAGACTTGGGTATCGAGGATGCGATGAAGAGAAAGCTAGCATCCCGTCAGCTGCAAGGACGGGCTATGAATTGGTGGAATGCTATGAAGGCAGCTATTCCCGAGGATCAGATTACTTGGGATCAATTTAAGACTCGCTTTAGTGACAAGTTTATTCCAACTGCTTAGAAGTCAGTATTGTTTAAGAGGTTCTTGGAGCTAAAGCAGAATGGTAGAGCTGTCTCGGAGTATATTGCTGAGTTCGATACTCTATCAAAATATGGATTATCCCTTATTGATAATGCCGAGAAGAAGAACGAGAAGTTCATAAATGGGATGGATACTTGGGGGAAAGGCTTATTAACCACATCGATGAGACGTTTGAATCGATTGTGGGGAAAGTATTGAGGTCAGAGAGTCTTTACCCTAAGACGAAGACTAAGGTTGCATCTGCAGAGGAGCCAAAGCCGCAAGCAAGCAGTGGAGGCAAGAATGGTTCTCAGAATAAGAGAAAGCGGAATCAGACCAAGGATGGCCAGAAGAAGAAGAATAAGAAGGATGTAGAGTGCTTTAGCTGTGGCAAGAAGGGCCATTATGCTAAAGAATGTCGAGCAAAGCTCGCGGACAGGAAGTGCTTCAACTGTGGCCAAGTTGGACAACGAAAGGATAAGTGTCTGCAACCCCCTAAAGAAAAGCAGATTGTGAAAGCATATGCTATAAATGTTGTTCCTTCTTCGTCGAATCCCGCAACTGCGGCGGAGAAAGGAAAGAATGTCGTCATTCAAGGTATGCTTTCTATTTATGATGTTCCTGTTCGAGTATTATTTGATACCGGAGCTTCCCGTTCCTTAATATCTAGTGACCTGGTAGATAGGTTAGGATTGGAACCCAAGATAGTCGGTAGACCTTTAGCGGTGACGAACCCGATTGGTGGTTCAACTAGCCTTAGAATGATTTGTCGTAATGTGGTCTTATCGAGTCATGGATGCATGTTTGTGATTGCTTTGTTTTGGGCTTTACTGGGTTTGGCATTATTTTGGGAGTCGATTGACTCCAAAGATACAGGGTGATGGTAGACTGTGAGGGCTTTTTGGTGACAATTAGAGCGGATGATGGGTGGAGGGTAGTGTTTCGTGGTCCACCTAGTGATGGGGTAATGACTAGTTTTGTAAATTCCCTCGACATCCCACATGATGAGTTGTCAGATGTGGCCGTGGCTGGCGAGAATCCGGATGTCTTCGAGGAAGTGACCGGACTTCCACCACACCGAGAGATTGAGTTCCATATTGATTTAGTGAGAGATGCCAGACCTATAGTGATGCCACTTCGTCGTATGGCACCAAGAGAGCAGCGATAGCTCGGGGTGCAAGTAAGCGATCTGTTGAAGAAGGGATTTATCAGAAGAAGTGTTTCTAAGTGGGGAGCACCAGTTATGTTTGCTACCAAGGCAGTTGGTTCCCTTCGATTGTGTGTGGACTACCGCGAGTTGAATAAGGTGACGAGGAAGAATAAGTATCCTCTACCACAGATAAATGATTTGTTTGATAAGTTGAGTGGCGCGAGATTGTTCTCCCAGTTGGATCTCACGACAGGTTTTCATTAGCTTAGGGTGGAAACTAAGAGTATAGTTAAAACGGAATTTCGGATGCCGTCTGGATTTTATGAGTGGTTGGTCATGCCATTCGAGTTGACCAATGCACCAGCATATTTTGTGGATCTTATGAATAGGGTATTCAGAGATCAGTTGAACAAGTTTGTTCTTGTGTTCGTAGACGATATCTTGGTTTATTCAAGGACATAGGAAGAACACAAGGAACATCTAAGGATAGTGATGGAGGTGTTGAGAAAACACCAATTGAAAGCAAAGTTTTCTAAGTGTCACTTCTGGAGGAGGGAAGTGAGATTCTTGGGCCATATTGTTTCAGAAAATGGTATTGCCGGGGATCCTGCGAAGGTGGCTACGGTATAAGAATGGTCTACGCCCACGAATGCAACAGACGGAGGAAGTTTCTTGGGATTGGCTGGATATTATCTTAAGTTTATCCAAGACTTCTCCAAGATAGCAGCACCGTTGACTCAGTTGGCCGAGAAGAATCAAGCATTCAGCTGGAACGAAAAGTGCGAGAATGCATTTAAGAGTCTAAAGGAAAAGTTGACATGTGCACCAGTGTTAGTCATTCTTAAAGGGAATGAAGATATGACGGTATATACAGATGCATCTGGTACCGGACTAGGTGCTGTATTGATGCAAGGAGGTAGGGTTGTAGCTTATGCTAGTCGGCAATTGAAACCACATGAGAAAAGATATCCTACCCATGATTTGGAATTGGCAGCGATCGTGTTCGCGTTGAAGATATGGAGACATTATCTCTTGGGAGAAAGACTCGAGTTGTTTACCGATCATAAGTCACTAAAGTATCTCTTCTCTCAGAATGATCTAAATCTCCGACAACAAAGATGGTTAAAATTCTTGGCTTCCTATAATTTCGATATCGCATATACACCAGGAAAGGGCAATGCGGTAGCTTATGCCTTGAGTACGAGATATGCCAGTTTAGGGGCTATGTTTCTAGAATGGAAGCAACTGGAGTACATTGCTGGATATTATTTCAGACCAAAGTGCGATTTGGATCCAGAAATGTGAGAGGATTGGTTCCAGTCAGAGGGACGATCGTTACCTATTGGAAATCATCTCAAAGTTAGAGTTGGGAATCGACGAAGAGATGAACAAGTATGGGCTTGATCGAGATAGATGGCTTAGAAAGAATGGAAGACTAGTTGTGCCCAATGTCAAGGGATTGAGAGATGAAGTGCTTAGAGAATGTCATCACTCAAAACTGATTATACAACCCGGTGGTAACAAAATGTATCGAGTCATGAAGCAGACCAACTACTGGGAAGGGATGAAAAGAGACGTTGGGAAGTTTATATCCAAATGCGTGAACTGCCAGCTAGTTAAAACTGAGCAAAAGAAGCTTAATGGTTTGTTGCAACCATTAGAAATCCCAGAATGGAAATAGGAACAAATCTCAATGGATTTCATTGATAGGTTACCAAGAACTAGATCGGGCCATGATAGCATTTGGGTGATTGTGGACCGATTGACTAAGAGTGAAAGGTTTATACCCGTCAAGTCGAAAAGAACGACAGCTAAGTTAGCGGAACTATATATGAAATGGGTAGTGAGATTTCATGGAGTACCTAAAAGCATTGTGAGTGACTGAGACCCGTTATTTACTAGTGGGTTTTGGAGAAGCTTACAAGAGGCTCTAGGGTCAGAACTACACCTCAGTACCACGTATCATCCTCAAACTGACGGTCAGACAGAGAGGGTGAATCGAGTATTAGAAAATCTCTTGAGAGCTTGCATATTGGATTTTGGTGGATCATGGGACGACCATTTGCATCTAGTAGAGTTTGCATATAATAATAGTTATCAATCCAGTATTGGTATGGCTCCATATGAATTTTTGTACGGAAGACCGTGCAACTCACCGTAATGTTGGTTAGAAACTGGTGAGAAGTTTGTGCTTGGACCAGATGTGATAAGAGAAACCTTAGATAAGGTTAAGATCATTCAACAACGAATGAAGGCTGCCCAAGATAGGCAAAAGAGTTATGCTGATAAGAGGAGGAGAGACTTAATATTCTCCACTGGTGACTTGGTTTTTGTCAAGATTTCTCTATTAAAGAGCATGATACGATTTGGTAGGAGAGGCAAGTTAGCACCAAGATTTGTTGGACCATTCCCAGTTCTCGAGGAAATTGCGAATTTGGCATATAAAGTTGAATTACCAGAGAAGATGGAGGGAGTTCATAACGTATTTCATGTTTCCCAGTTAAGGAAATTCGTGCACGACCCAGATATGACTAGTTCACCGGATCAGTTGGACGATATCGAGGTTGAACCCGAGGTGGTTGGGAACCGTAGGCCTATGCGTATTGTTGGGAACGATACGAAGCAACTTTGAAGGAAGGCGGTGAAACTAGTCAAATTTCAGTAGGGTGATGATGAGGAAGACTGTACTTGGGAAACAGAGGAGAACATAAGGAGGAAGTATCCAGAACTCTTTGCCTGGTAAGGTTTTTATATCGGTATAGTACTCCCTTGTTAGTAAACCGCATGTTAGGATAGACTTGTTGTGTTGTTTTGTATGCTTTATTGTTTTGTTAATGATTGGTAGGCATGCGAGATCCCTTGTATGTTTTCGGGTTAAGGAATTTCGGGGACGAAATTTCTTAGGGGGGGGGGGGGGGAGAGAGAATGTAACGACTCGCATTTTACACATCGGAGGATCGTAGAATATTTATTTCTTTCTCGTAAGGAGTCATATGGTCGTGTGACATTGGGGCACGACTATTGGGGTCATTTCCCATGTTCATGATTTTTGCTGATTTTTGAATGGCCGTTTTTCCCTAGCTGACCTGGTTTTGGCCATAACTTTTGATTGATAAGGAATTTTGACCTGAAACCACTTCCATTAGATCCGGATGATTGTTTACCTTTCCGTAGAGTGGTCATATTTGAAAAATGGACTTACCGTTTGGGAGATATGGACGAAATAAGGTTTAAAAGGTGAAAAACTGCTTAACCGGGCCAAATGAGGTGATTAGTGAATGGGCCCATAACCCATTTCGGGATTAGGGTTATGGGGAGGCTAAATTAGTTAGGTTTTCATTCTATTTCAGTTTTCTAGCTGCCATTTACCTCTTAGAAACCCTAACAATGGCCTCCACCTTCTAATTTCATCCCAAATCGCTCTCTAATCAAGGATTAAGCTTACCAACATCAAATCAGGGAGAAATAACACCATTTCAGAGTTAGAGCTGCTGTTAGACATTAGTATTCGCCCAAATCAGAGAAGTTTCAGTTCTGAAAGTTTTAATTATGGTAAAAGTGAGTGATTAGCCTTGTTTTTACACTAATTAAGGTAAATTAAGGGTAATTAGTGTTAATTAGCGAATTTAAACATAATTAAATTATGGAAAAATGTTTAGAAATTCTTAAACACCGTTTTAAACCTTTGTTAGAAGTTTGGGTTAATTTGGTTAAGTTTTGTTAACCCTATCATTAGATTTGCTTAAACATGAATAAGGGAAAACATGGGTTTTGGGTATGTTTGATCCGTTTAACCTTGTCATATTGTTGTTTTGGTATTTGTGGATGATTATACATATTGCTATGACTGTACGGTATGCTTTGTAATTGATTAGAAAAGTTAGATTGGTCGAAAACGCCGTCGTATGGCGTAAAACAGTCGCTGGAAAGTTGTAGGATACTGTGCAGGAATCGGATCGGATCGCCCCCTCCGAAATTGACCCGTTCGTGACTCTCAACCACGAACCGCTCCAGAAATCCACGAACTGATCCGCCTCTCCAAGAAAGTCATGACCCAAACCCAATGGGTGCTCACGAGCTGATTTGAGGGAGTTGCCATGCATGAATTGACTGGAATGGATGAGCCGACCTGGTTGATCTTCCACGAACCGAACCGTTCAAGTGAGCCACGATCTGACCAGGGGTACCACGAGCCGCCGCCGCCAGAGCTCCACGAACCGCCAGGGATGGTCACGACAGATCCGAACCAAGGTGCATGGACTGGAGACATGAACCACGAACCGAACTGGAAGTATAACCTGAAGTAAAGAGAAATGAAGAAAAAGAAGACCGGTCCAGAGAGGAAAAGACCAAAACCCGAGATGCAAAGGCAGTCCAAATGGGAAGTTTGTACTCAGGACGCAGTCAGAAACGAACGAGTTAACTTCATGGTTGGACTTTGCTGCGGGATGTGTGCTAAGGAGTTATCGACGTCCATAACTTTGATTCACCACCGAAAGACGAATGTTAGGCTACAGATCAGTGCAATGGGGTAGTTATTACTTCATGGGGCAGAGTGATCATAGCATGGCTATGAGCCAGTGCAGTGGAGTTATCATGACTCCATGGGGAAGAGTGGACATAACAAAGTATTAGTGGTTACGGATTAGTGGAGTAGGGCCGTCACGACTCCATGGGGCAGAGCGATCGTAACAAAGTATTGGGTGATCAAAGCAGTGGATATCATATGCTTTACGCACTGAGTGAGATGTGAGGATGGTTGCTGTGCTTGATTGTTTGCCATCACTTTGACATGCACACCCCCACCCCCGTATCCTTTACACCATATGTTAGTGGCACCTTAGAGTATTGTACGGTATGTTGTGCTAACTCTTTGGTTGCAGATCCAGGTTCAGGTATGGTTTAGTATACCTGTTATCATTCTGTTTTGCTGCTTCTCGCTCATACCAGACTTTTGTATGACCCAGAGTTTTATGTCTCTTCTTATTACTTTGGATGCTCTTAAACGGGCAGACTAGAGACAGGTTAGCTGGTTGTGCATGAGTAGCTGTCCGGAGGCGAGCACGAGGCTTACACGTACTATTCTCTCTATATATATTCTCCCTGTGTTGCTGTTGGTCACTACTTTGGGCATTAGTAGTGTACCTTTCTTATTTTGCTTTAGAGACAGTTTTAGAAGTTGTAAAAAGGATGATGTGGAACATAAGCTATAATTTTGGATTTTCCGCTGCTACAGTGTTTAGTTTTCATCTTATGCACTGTCTCGCCTGTTTTTATGTCAAAGTATGTTATTATTATATTTTATTCCATGCGCTGTGAGATATGCTACAGGTTCTTTATTAGTTCAAATTTCTTTCTTTCTTTTCTTTGGCGACCGTCCCGTGCTGGTTGGACATTGGCACAGCGTACTTTTATTGGAAATGTCAGCTGGTGCGGGGCGGGCCATCACAAGTAGACCTAACTATCACTCGGTAGCAACGAAGGATCGAGTCTGAATAGTGTGAGGAGTTCGTGGCATAGACCTAGAACTCCTTGAAGAACATGACGAACTCATGAGGCTTGCCCATAAGTTGGACTTGTAGCCGCCACTACCGATAGCAAACTATCAGCTACCGTGGAACGGGCCTCAAGCCGAGCCATAACTACGTGAACAACACGACAGGAATGGGTGTTCCTAGCTAGGCGCGTGAGACGGTCATTGATGCCCCTAACCACGAATATAGAGAGCGGGACCGATAGTGATTTACGAGCAACATGGGGAATATGGGATGTCATAACGTCGAGATATGGTGCTACCACTTGCTGTGTGGAATTCATAACATCAGAATCATCATGGGCTTGACAATCCTGTGCAGATGTGAAAGGCCAACAAAACATATCAAAATAGAAAGAAAGAAAAACAACATGATTCAACGAAGGGATCAAAAAGGCCAGAAGATAGCTACTGATAGGAGATGGTATATAGCTAACAACAAGCCATCTTTCTATACACTGTCAGTTTACAGGAAAACATCATATTGACCAACATAGACACAATACATGGCAAATCTATCCACTGCCCCCAAAGCCACAATATCTCACACACATGTTATTAATTGACGTGCAGTGAACACAAGAGAAAACAAACCAAATCAACACCCACGAACCCCACCATGATGCTAACAACCTCATAAATCCACCAGAAACACAACAATGACGTTGGTCAGAAAAGAAAAGCTGACCAAAGAAATTAAACCATGGCTCCTAATTGAAAAAAAAACAATAACAAAAAGGAATGCAAGAGGTACCAACGTCGAGTACTCTCCCACTAATGAGAAAGGTTACCAACCAATAGGTGTGACCACCCGAACCCACCCAAACAAAAAAACACGGTTGCCTTGCAATGCTCCAAAGAGAAGCAAAATAAAGATACGAGGCCAAGGAAAACTGACCAGGAAAGATGACCAAAAGGAAAAACACATTGAGTAAAACAAAGCAAAGAAGGGTACCTGAATGAGTCAGCAAAAATGGTACCACCACATGAATCAAGCACACAAAACTCTGGTAACAAATCCAACAAGGATGGTCGAGCAATAGCAACTGAACAAGACCCACCCACAGACAATGCAAGGGACAATGCAACATAAACAAAAGGAAACCACATCGACATCCAATTACAGAATCAAATAAATGAAGATTTAACAAAAAGAAAGCATTTGCAAACCTGACATCCAGGCTTAAGCGAAGCCCTATCACAGTCAATAGCTGACAAGGATAAACCAACCATGGTAACATCAGAAAACACGGATGCAACGCCAAAAGCAAGTGGCTTCATCCGCTGAGCTGAAAGATTTTGTCTCTATGCCTCGACCAAACGTAATACAATCAATCTATGGTAGAGCACACTAACCCTAAGCCTTAAACAACTTTGGCCAGGAAAACAACCAATAGGAGAGACAGCGCTGCCGTTATGAATCGAAATCAAATCCTCATCTACAACAAGCAGAGAGAACCTATAGCTAGTTGAAAGAGGGAAGTGCAAGGGCTTGTGCACTACCACTAGCGAAGGCCAAAGAGTTAACTGTACACGGATGTAAGAGCGAAGAGAGGGTGCTAGCTCAAGAAATAGTAGATAATCGGCGGTTCCTCCTACGACACAAACACACGTAGAAGCACCAACAATTTTAACAATAGCAGGCGACTCCTCCTCAGACAGAGAGTAACAAGAGATATGTTTAGGCAAAAACTGATATAGGAAGTCGCTAATTATCAACGACTGCACCAGAAGACGGCGCTGCACCGACCACTGAAATCCCAACAACCCAACACACCCATAGAGGGTATCAGAATAAACAGACGAGGGAAAAAATGATAAGGCCTAATATCTGAATACATATCACCCACAAAAATAAAACGGTGGCGTAAAATCACCTCAGACTCCACCAAAGAAACCACTCGAATTGGAACCTTCGAATAAGCACAAAAATTATTTCCATGGAGAAACCTAATGCTGAACTCACCGCTTGCAGAATCAAGCCAAAATCAGGGCATAAACCAAAAAAAGAACCAATGGCACAAAAACCAAAAGCTGCCATTCCCAACAACCAAAACCGTAGCGAAGCCGAAGACGGGTCAGAAAGGGGAGCGAAGCACGAATAAAACCAATCAAAGCATTTGACGTTTAGTTAAGGTAAATTTTATTTCTGTCCACGTTTTTGTTCAGTTTATCCCCTCTATAATATAGGAATACATAACTTTTGAAGTTATTATAAATTTATTTACTTCATCCACCGATTACTTAATACCAATTTTTCTTTCTGATTTTAATGTTCTACTTCTTCCATTTTTAGTTCACCTGTTAGATTAAAACATAAACTTTGATGTCATTTTGCTTTCATCGCTAAACCTATAAACATTAATAAATTAAAATTTTATCTATAGACTAAGGATCATCAATGTAAATAGTCAATTATTTATAGTTTCAGTACCAATATGTGGTACGGCTAATTGTAGATGCATAATGTAGCAATTGAATTCAATTTGTATTAATAGATTCAAAATAATGAAAAGTGTTTTGAACAAAATTACATTTGAACCTACAGCAAGATTCATTATATCATAGCAGTCGATCCTAGAAAAATGGCAAACCACATTCAGAAATTTGGATACATCTTCCATGATTTTTACACACAAATATATTAAGTACAAACAACTCAGATGTAAAAGTACAAGTTTTTTTCATATCTCTTTTTTTTTGGGTACCGAACAATTTTCTATACAAAAATAACAATTCTTAGTCTTTGGGATTAAACTTGTGCACATTTAGCAAATTAGAACGGATATGTGTTTAATGACAGGAAAATGTGATCAACTATTAGTATGTATATATTTACTTAATCGACTCATGAAAGAAGAAAACATGATTCATGAAATTAATATTTCTAGATTATGAGTTATAGCCTACAGGTATTTAAGATTCATGCTTATTCTTAGATTAATTGAAAATAGAGAAATAGAAGGAAACGTATATCACCAAGAAGAGCTTTCACAGTAAGAATTGTCAAAGAAGAAGAATTAAATCTTTAAGTTAATCCAAATGTGGATTAACTTACAAAATAGTTGTGGATCAACTTATCAAAACAAAATGGTGGATTAACTGATGGAATACTCCGATGAAAATAAAATTTACCTTTAGGTAATAACTTACTCGGAAATGTATAAAGAAATTTTGTAAATATATTTCGAATATAAGTTAAAAAAATTCGTAAACAAAGGTGATTTTTTAAGAGGATTTATATGGAGATTTGTAAAGGAATTTGTTGGGTTTTCATGTCCCTAGTTTATATAAAGTTATTTAAATGATAAATCCTTTTTAAATATTTTGTAAATATGCTTATGCCAAGGGATAACCATATGCATATTTTAAAGAAACATTAGGTGGTAATATTGAATTTTAATGTAGATGCTCAAATTTTGAATGTTGAATCAGGACATGGTAAGGATTTAACAGAGGACCCTAAAGATAAATTAGTTGGTAATATTTTTGATGAAGAAATAGTTAGGGATAAAACTACACAATTTGCTTCTATTTTAGCAACCATTTCTGCTGAAGCTATTTTGCATGAGGGAACAACTGAGCTTCTAGAGAAAACTGATCTGAATAGGAATTCAACAGACATTAATGAGAAAGATGATTACGGTAAAGATATGTTTGATGAAAATAATGCTATTATTCATCTGCTGGTAATTCTCGTTTGGACTCTTCATTAGCTGTTGAAACTTTTTCGGGGTTGAATAGTTTTGATAATTTGGCATCCACTTCGAACTCTTCTTTAATTATGTCTTGCTCGTCTTCGTTTAGCTCTAAGGCACCATTGTCTGCTTCTCTTTCTGGGGGTAATTTGAATTCTGCTGTTCAAACTGTTAGCGATTTTACCAGCAGTAATTCTACAGGTATTGCTACAGTTTCCTCGCGGTCTTTTACCAGTAGTAATACTGCTAGTAATGCTGGTTTCTGGTTCAGGAGTGATTCCAACCTCTCCATATTCTCATTTATGACCTCCTGGTCATATTGTTCTGCCTCCACGTCCACCTCCACCTCCTTGCTCTTCATCTCAGAGTAGTTTGGCATCTTCATCTAGGCTTACAGATAAATTTTGGGTGGATGTTGATGATCACGGGCCTCCAGTAGTTAAAAATTCTTTGAAGAGTAAGGGTCGAGGTAAGAAAAAGAAAGCTATTGTGTACATTGATGACATAGATGGGGGAATATAATTCGATCTTGAGGATGTAATTCCTTCTGGCAGTTATTCAAAATCCAATAAGAGACACACAAGGAAAAATCTGCAGTATTGATGCTTTGTTTTCTTTGTATCTTTGTCCTTTTAATGAAAACTGGATGTCTAGTTTGATATGCAAGTTATGCAATTCAGTTGCTTCATGCTTGATGGCTTTGGTCTTTGCTATGCAAAGTGGATTTTGGCAATTGCAGATTTGCTTTTAGAGATAGGCTCTTGGTGATTTAGTATAAATACATTCTAGTATTAACTGTTGAAAAAAAGGAAAATAATAAACTTGATTTGTATTTCTAGAGTGTTCTTGCATTTTATTGAGAGAGGTTTTAATGAGAGGTTTTAATGTTGTTATTAATTAGGAAAAAGATAATTTTCCATTTATTACTAGAATATTGCAAATCTAGAATGATCTATTGTATGTTATAAATAAGAGCTCTCTCCTCATTTGTATCAATCAAGAAAAAAGAAAAGATAAATAAAAGCAATTAAAGTTTTCCTCTTTTACAAAATTCCTTTTTTTCATAATCTATTCCTCTTCCTCCTCTAAAATTCTAACAAAGTGGTATCGGAGCAAGGTTACTGAAGGTGTGATAAAATGTCAAACAATGGATTGTTTTCCTTCCAATATCCTCGCCTCACAAAAGAAAATTATGAAAAATGGTGTATTCGAATGAAAGCTTTACTTGGAGGACAAAGAGTATGGGAGATCGTAGACAAAGGCTACGACGAGCCAGAAAATGAAAATGCATTATCTCGAGCGGAGAAGGAAGCCTTAGCAAAGATGAAGGAAAAAAATCAACTTGCACTTAGCCTCATCCATCAATGTTTGGATGATTCAATGATAGATAAAATATCTGATGCAACCACTTCAAATGAAGCTTGGGAAATTTTGAAAAAATCTTTCCAAGCAGTTGATAAAGTAAATAAAGTTAAGCTTCAATCACTAAGGAGTGATTTTGAAGCAATGAAGATGAGTGAATCCAAATCAATTTCGGATTACTTTACAAGGGTGAAGGCGAATGTGAATCAATTAAGAAGCTATGGAGAAAAAATTGTAGATGGTCGAGTGGTGGAGAAGATTCTTCGTTCTTTGACACTGAAGTTCGATTATATTGTGTGTGTCATTGAAGAAACGAAGGACCTCGAAGAGATGACAGTAGAAGAATTGGAAGGTTCTTTACGTACTCAAGAAGAGAAAATTAAGAGAAGACAAGAAGAACCACAGGAGAAAATTCTTAAAACTAAAGCAACTTTGAAAAATGAAGAAGGAGAAAAGCAGTACTTTAGAGGAAAGGGACGCGAATACGGACGAGGAAGAGGACGCGGAAGGCAAGGGCGTGAAAAAGAAAGAAGCAATGGTGAAAGTTCAAATAACAACGAGAGAAATCCTTCGTATTTTAGAGGCCGCGGAAGATGTCGAGGACGAGGTCGTGGAAATTACCAAAGATCAAATGAAAGAAGGTATGACAAGTCCAAAATTGAATGTTATAAATGTCATAGATTTGGTCATTATTCATGGGAATGTCAAACTGCTAATACTGAATAAAGAGCCAATCTTGTTAATGATAACAAAGAAGTTGAAGAATCCACCTTGTTGCTAACTGAGAAAAAGGAAGAAAATGAAGTTGAAAGCTCGTGGTATTTGGATAATGGTGCTAGCAATCATATGTGCGGATACAAAGAAAAATTTGTGGAGATCAACAAAAAGGTGAACCTTTGGAGATTCTTCGAAAATTCACATTGAAGGCAAAGGTACAATTCTCATCTCTTCAAAGAATGGTGACCATAAATTGATCTCTGATGTTTATTATGTTCCTAAACTAAGAAGCAATATTCTTAGTCTCGGACAATTTGTTGAGAATGGTTATGAAGTTTTGATGAAAGATAATTATCTTTGGCTTAAAGATAGAAATAATAACTTGATTGCAAAGGTGGGCGTGTCATGGAACTGGATGTTCAAATTGAATGTCCAAATTGTTGAAGCAAGATGCTCGAAGATTAATGTGTAGGATGTGGCATGGTGTTGGCACATGAGATTTGGACACTTGAACTTTGGATCATTGAAAGCGACGGGAGAAAAGATGATGGTAAAGGGGATGCCTGCAATTGAAAATCCAAATCATTTGTGTGAAGCATGTCTTCTTGGCAAGCATGCAAGGAAATTTTTTCCAAAGAAAGCAACTTCTATAGCCTCCAAACCACTTGAATTGGTGCATACGAATATTTGCGGGCCTATCAATCCACTGTCTTTTGGTAAAAGTAAATATTTTTTATTTTTTATTGATGAATATGGCTGAAAAACATGGGTTTATTATCTCAAACAAAAATCAGAAGCTTTCACCACATTCAAAAATTTCAAGATGCATGCTGAGAAAGAAAGTGGCTATAATATCAAGGCATTGAGGTCTGATCGGGGAGGCGAGTTCACTTCAAAACAATTCAATGATTTCTATGCATCGCATGGAGTTCGTCGTCCTCTCACTGTTCCTAGATCACCTCAAAAAAAACGGCGTGGCGGAGAGAAATAATACATCAATTCTTAATATGGCAAGGTATACGCTTAAAACAAAAAATATGCCAAAGGAGTTTTGGGCTGAAGCCGTTTCTTGTGCGATGTATTTGTCAAATCGCTCTCCAACTGTGAATGTCAAGGATCAAACCTCTCAAGAAGCATGAAATGGAAAAAGGCCAAGTGTCCATCATTTGCGAGTATTTGGAAGCATCGCTTATGCTCAAGTTCCACAGCAAGAGCGTTCAAAGCTAGATGATCGAATTGCCAAGTATGTTTTTGTTGGATATGATTATCATTCCAAAGGATACAGGTTGTATAATCCTAACAATGGCAAAGTGGTGGTAAGTCGTGATGTTGAATTCTATGAAGGTGCAACTTGGGATTGGGATGGACAACAAGAGAGCACATATAATTTTCTCCCATATTTTGTTGATGATCAAGAATCAGAGAATGTTGAAACTATACAAGAACCTTCTTCTCCAGCTTCAGATCTTGAAGGCTCAAATAAAAGACCACCGAGGATGAAATCCCTTGCTGATATATATGAAAGAACTGAAGAAATTACTCTTCATAATGATGAACTTTATTGTATTTTTGCAGATAGTGAGCCAATAAATTTTCAAGAAGCCATGCAAGACAAGAGGTGGAGAGACGCTATGGATGAAGAAATTAAATCCATTGAAAAGAATGACACATGGGAATTAACTTCTCTTCCCAAAGGTCATGAATCCATTGGCGTTAAATGGATATACAAGGTGAAAAGAAATGCAAAAGGAGAGGTGGAGAAATATAAAGAAAGACTAGTGGAGAAGGGCTATAAACACAAGCATGGAGTTGATTATGATGAAGTTTTTGCTCCAATTGCACGCATGGAGACTATTCGCTTGCTGATCTCTCTCGCTGCTCAAAAGAAATGGAAAATTTACCAAATGGATGTCAAGACGGCTTTTTTGAATGGATATATTAAAGAAGAGGTTTATGTTGATCAACCTTTGGGCTACGTAGCTGAAGGAATGAAAAGAAGGTGCTGAAACTCAAGAAACCGTTGTATGGATTGAAACAAGCCCCACGAGCATGGAATAGCCGCATCAACCAATACTTCCAAGATCACGGGTTTATTCGTTGCTTAAATGAGCATGCTTTATATTCTAAGTTTCACAATAATGGAAATGTTATGTTTGTTTGCATTTATGTTGATGATCTCATTTTCACGGGCAATAATCCTGATTTATTTGATGAATTTAAAAGTTGCATGTCGATAAAATTTGAGATGACAGATTTGAGGCAAATGACATATTATTTGGGATTGGAAGTGAAATAAATGGAGGAAGGTATATTTCTTTCTCGAATAGGTTATGCAAAGGAAGTGTTGAAAAGGTTTAAGATGATCGATTGCAATCCTGTGAACAAACCCATGGAAGCTGGAATGAAATTGTCTAAGTTTGAAGATAGAGAAAAGGTAGATCCTACTCTTTACAAAAGTCTTGTGGGAAGTTTGAGATATTTGACAAGTACAAGGCCCGACATACTTTATGCCGTTGGAGTGATAAGTCCTTTCATGGAGACTCCTACTTCTGTCCATATGACTGCTGCTAAGAGAATTCTTCGTTACATTAAAGGAACACTTGGGTCTGGAATATTTTATTCCTCATCCAAATGATCTTCTGTTGCACGGATTTTGCGATAGTGATTTTGCTGGAGACATAGATGATAGAAAGAGTACAACAGGGTATGTATTCTTCCTGGGTAATTGTGCTATTTCTTGGTTATCAAAGAAGTAATCTATTGTCACGTTGTCAACCTGTGAATCTGAATATGTAGCTGCAAGTTCAAGTACATGTCATGCTTTATGGTTAAGAAAGCTATTGAAAGAACTTCATTTGCCACAAAAAGGAGCTACTGAAATATGCATTGATAATAAATTATCACAAGCACTTGCAAAGAACCCGATATTTCAAGATCGAAGCAAACATATCGATACGAGATATCATTTTATTCGGGAATGCATTGCCAACAACGAAGTGGAGCTGAAATATGTGAAAACTCAAGATCAAGTTGCTGATATTTTTACCAAGCCATTGAAGATTGAAGATTTTCGAAGAATGAGAGATTTGCTTAGAGTCATAAATCAAGTTTAAAAGGGTGTGTTGAAAAAAAGGAAAATAATAAACTTGATTTGTATTTCTAGAGTGTTCTTGCATTTTATTGAGAGAGGTTTTAATGTTGCTATTAATTAGGAAAAAGATAATTTTCCATTTATTCCTAAAATATTGCAAATTTAGAATGATCTATTGTATGTTATAAATAAGAGCTCTCTCCTCATTTGTATCAATCAAGAAAAAAGAAAAGAGAAATAAAAGCAATTAAAGTTTTCCTCTTTTACAAAAATTCCTTTTTTCTCATAATCTATTCCTCTTCCTCCTCTAAAATTCTAACATTAATTGCTAATGTTGCGGCATTGCTGAGTTTTTTTGGGTTCTTTTGCATTTTGTTATTGTTTTTTTTCTCAGCACTGTTTTGTTGAATATTTCGCACGTGATAGATGTGTTGCATAGTTAGTGTATATGTGAGTTTATATTGTAGTAATAACTTGTAATTGTTTCTTCTTGGTAATAAAATTCTACTTGCCTTCCAAAATATTTTGAAGAAACAGTCAAAATAAGATTTAATGAAAGTGTTTAATTAAAGCAGGCTTACAGATTACTTTGCTTAATAAATCTTAGATTGCATTGTGTATTCATTTGATAGTTAAATATCCGGCCATCAAATCTGGACCAAAATCTTACTTTGGAAATATTTGGGTAAATGCTTAAATTATACTATATAGTCAAAACCCCATTAATGATTCCATGCATATAAACTTCATTTAGTTCTCCAAATACAAAGGATAATGAAGTCCATCAACGAATGGCTAGGAGATGAACTCTGTAGTTATACTTTTCTTTTAATTCTCTAGATAGTTGGGGTTAAGTTTACTGGAAATTGTGAATGTTTGTTTCAAAGAGATTGGGAATGAATCAATTATTCAAAAACCACTTCGATCTGGCTGAGTGGCGATTATGGAAGTCATTGAAGATGATGAAATCAAGGTAGCTAGAAGGCTAGATTCGAAAGCGGATACCTTTGAAATAGAAAGGACTACTGATTGAGCATATCTGGTTCGCCACTATGACATATATTATAGGAATGGTTCCAATGTTCTAGTATCTTCGTATTGCAAGGTCTGCCTTCGACTCATTCAAACCGTAGGACGACTTGTATGGATGAATGTTCGACATTTCATTTTTAATTCATATACATTAGCTTTAACAAATGTACATGTAGTGATGGTGTATAAACTAAAACCACTTATACTAAGTACTCTTCCTTAAGGCATACTAACTCAAGGGTTGTATTTTTATGGGAATCAACTAGTGTTGTTAGAAATGGTGATGTGACATTCCAGTTGGACACTTTTGAAGAAGGTAAAAAGTGACTTTCAACCTCATCTACAAAGAAAAAGGAAAAAAATAAGGGCATGCTCTAGGGTCATGTAGTAGGTCACCATTAGGAGTTGTCATCCCTATTTTAGGTGTATTCTTCGGTTTGGTTGCGCACAACCATCGTAGATGGTGTCATTGTAATACAGTGTCAGTGATGAGATAATCCGAATTGTCATGTTAAATTTTATAAAATTTGATAATCATGAAAAAAAGTAATTATTTATTTAAATTATAATTAAATAACAATTATTATTATTTTTGAATAAAAAATTATACTTTTTCAAATTTGGAAAGCGTTAGTTAACTAGCATTTTATAATAGAAAGGATTGTGCTGTCTAATTCTGATAAACTGGAATCTTATTTATGCAATTGTGTGCAAAACTCTATTTTTTTCGATAATTCAGGTAGTTTCTGGAAGCAGCATGCCTTATGCATGTTGTGGGATATCTCCGAATAATAAGCAAATGTCTGGACTGAACTAATTGGGATTCTCTTGAGCTCACTTTCTTTTTCTACTTGTTTTTGAATACACAGGCTTAGAGAGCTCAATAGTCATATGTATATGTTAAGTGCATGAAGCATGAAAGAGGGTATCCATTATTTTCATGAGTCCGACCACAGTTTTGTCTAATACGTATCTGCCTCCTATATTGATGCATTTGCATGTTAGAATTATGCGCACGTAGCTAATAGGTGTTTGACATAGCCTGTGTTTGTGGGAGCAATTCACACAATGTAGGCTAGTTCGGCCTTCCGTAGTTAAGTTGTCAGTGTATATGGTAATTTTGGCTTCCCCTTGAGTAATGTCGTATACTTGAAAAGGAAATGACCGACCTAACTTGGAGGCAAAATTAAGTAATGCTATGGAGCCCAAAATAGGGCAAGTCAACTTGAACAGTTCCAGACTGAAATTCAAGGTTCATTGATGTTATGCATTTGATTTGATATCAACTAGTAAATTAAGTTTGGACACAACTTCTAACAATTATTTCAGATTATCTAAAATACTTTTTAGGAAAATAATATAAAATTCTATAAAATTTGATAATCATGAAAAATTGTAATTATTTACTTAAATTATAATTAAATAACAATTATTATTATTTTTGAATAAAAAATATACTTTTCAAATTTTATAAAATTTGATTTTATTAACAATACATGTAAAGTTGCTGGTAGTTTTTAGGAAAATATATAAAATCTATAAAATTTGATAATCATGAAAAAATGTAATTATTTACTTTAATTATAATTAAATAACAATTATTATTATTTTTGAATAAAATAAGGATATTGTTATTGACACTCCAAATATTGTTAGGGGTCCAAATTTTATTTTATATAAAAAAATTTAAGGGGACTACCAATGAGGAAGGGAGCCCCTTAACAAATAAAGGTAATTTTACCTTATTGCCCATTCAGGTGTAATTTCACTTTTCTGTTCATTATTCTATTTTTTAATGGTTAATCAACACCATTAGTTATGGAGAAATCAAACACTATCCATAAAAACACGATCAAAGAAGAAAACAATATGATATAGACATAGGAGAGTGAGCGTTATGTTGGAGTTGATCAGAGTGATTATATGTTAAGATCTAATTTCATTTTATAAAATTGTATGCACATGTTGTTAGTGTTAAGATCTAATTTCAGTGTATTAATTTCATTTTGTTAAATCGTATGCATATGATATCAACTATTCTCTGACGTTATTAGTAGTTAAACAATTTAAGGTTTTTTGATTTAGGGGTTTGACGATTTTACAGTGCATAAATTTTTAAAAATAAGGGTAAAAGTGTAAGAAGTTAAAAAATAATTAGTTACGTACGTTGAACCCCCTTAACAATTTTAAAAAAGGTGGAGTGCCCTTAAAATTTGCCCCCACCCCCCAAGTGTCAATAACAAACCCCTAAAAAATATACTTTTTCAAATTTGGAAAGCGTTAGTTAACTTGCATTTTATATTAGAAAAGACTATGTTGTCTAATTCAGATAAATTGGATACTTTCTTATGCAGTTGTATGCAAAACTCTAAAAAAAATATAATTCAGGTAGTTTCTGGAAGCAGCATGCCTTATATGCATGTTGTTGGATATCTCCGAATAATGAGCAAATGTTTGGACTGAACTAATTGGGATTCTCTTGAGCTCACTTTTTTTTTTCTACTTATATTTGAATACACAGGCTTAGAGAGTTCAACAGTCTCATATGAATATGTTAAGTGCATTAAGCATGAAAGTGGGTATCCATTATTTTCACGAGTCCTACTACAGTTTTGTATTATACGTATCTGCCTCCTGTATTTATGCATTTGCATGTTGGAACTATGCGCACGTAGCTTACAGGTGTTTGACATAGCCTATGTTTGTGGAAGTAATTCACACAATGTAGGCTAGTTCGGCCTTCCGTAGTTAAGTTGTCTGTGTATATGGTAATTTTGGCTTCCCCTGGAATAATGACGTATATTTGAAAAGGAAATGACCAACCTAACTTGGTGGCAAAATTGAGTAATGCTATGGAGCTCGAAATAGGGCAAGTCAACTTAAACAGTCTAGACTGAAATTCAGGGTTCATTGAGGTTATGTATTTGATTTGATATCAACTAGTAAATTAGGTTTGGACACAGCTTCTGACAAATATTTTTGATTATCTACAGTAGTTTTAAGGAAAATATATAAATCTACAAAATTTGATAATCATGAAAAAATGTAATTATTTACTTAAACTATAATTAAATAACAATTATTATTATTGAATAAAAAATATAATTTTTAAAATTCTATAAAATTTGATTTTATAAACAAAACATGTAAAGTAATTGGCAGTTTTTTTGGAAAATATATAAAATTTGATAATCATGAAAAAATGTAATTATTTACTTAAATTATAATTAAATAACAATTATTATTATTTTTGAATTAAAAAGGGTATTGTTAATTACACTCCAAATATTGTTAAGGGGTCCCAAATTTTATTTTATTTTAAAATTATTAATGGGAGTACCAATGAGGAAGGAAGCCCCTTAAAAAATAAAGGTAATTTTACCTTATTGCCCATTTATGCTTAATTTCACTTTTATGTTCATTAATCTAATTTTTAATGGTTAATCAACACCACTAGTTATGGAGAAATCAAAACCCTAACCAAAAAACATGATCAAAGAAGAAAACAATATAATATTGATATAGGAGAGTGAGCGTTATGATGAAGTTGATCAAAGTGATGAGATGGTAAGATCTAATTTCATTTTATTTAATTGTATGCACATGTTGTTTGTGTTAAGATCTAATTTCACTGTATTAATTTGATTTTTCTAAATCATATGCATATGATATCAACTATTCTCTGACGTTATTTGCAGTTAAACAATTTAGGGTTTTTTTTTATTTCGGGGTTTGACGATTTTACAATGCATAAGTTTTTAAAAATGAGGGTAAAATTGTAAGAAGTTATAAAAAATTACTACCTACGTTGATCCCCATTAACAATTTTAAAAAAAGCGAGTGCCCTTAAAATTTTTCCCCCTTAACATAAATTGGAGTGTCAATAACAAACCCCTAAAAAAAATTACTTTTTCAAATTTGGAAAGCGTTAGTTAACTTGCATTTTATATTAGAAAAGTTGTGTTGTCTAATTCGGATAACTTGGAATCATATTTATGCAGTTGTGTGCAAAACTCTTATTTTTTTAATAATTCAGGTAGTTTCTGGAAGCAACATGCCTTATATGCATGTTGTTGGATATCTCCGAATAATAAGCAAATGTCTGGACTGAACTAATTGGGATTCTCTTGAGCTCACTTTTTTTTCCTACTTATTTTGAATACACAGGCTTAGAGAGTTCAACAATCATATAAATATGTTAAGTGCATGATGCATGAAAGTAAGTATCCATTATTTTCATGAGTCCTATCACAGTTTTGTTTTATATGCATCAGCCTCCGGTATTGATGCATTTGTATGTTGGAACGATGCACATGTAGCTTACAAGTGTTTGACATAGCCTATGTTTGTGGGAGCAATTCACACAATGTAGGCTACTTCGGCCTTCCGTAGTTAAGTTGTCAGTGTATATGGTAATTTTGGCTTCCCCTGGAGTAATGCCGTATATTTGAAAAGGAAATGACTGACCTAACTTGGAGGCAAAATTGTGTAATGCTATGGAGCTTGAAACAGGGAAAGTCAACTTGAACAGTTCCAGGCTGAAATTCAGGGTTCATTGATGTTATGTATTTGATTTGATATCAACTTGTAAATTAAGTTTGGACACAACTTCTGACATATATTTCGGTTTATCTACAATAGTTTGGCAGAATATCCATCTGTCAAAAATAATAGTAATAATAATAATAATAATAATAATAATTTTTCATGCTTGGTTACTTGTAACAAGTTGAGATAGAGCGGTTATGTGACTCGTGATGATCTTCTTTATTTATTTATATAAACTAACTTGAAAAAATAAATTGACAAAATTTAAAAATAAATAAATCAAACGATTTATTTTTAAATTTTGGTTTTTTATTTTATATTTTGTGTAGCTTAAACTATTCAATAATGTACAATTACAATGTTCCCTGCATTAAAAAGGAACATACACAATTTTCATTGTTGCATCTTCATTTTATATCCTTATACCTATCGTTTTAACATTTATTTTACTTACTATGTAATCTTTATATTATATTACAAGGATGTTATAATCTTTTATGTTTTTTTATTTCTGCTACCTATGTTGTCGGCCGTTTTGGCCACAACACAGTGGATGCAATAACATCTGCAATAACAGTGCCATTATTTTCAAATAAGTTAAGATCGATTAGGAATGAAATCCAAAATCAAATGGTAAAGTCAATTTTAAAGTAATAGTGACAATAATAGATTTAAAGATGAAAATAAAAATTAACATAAAAATAAAATAAAGTAAAATAATCAAATAAATAGTAATAATAAAACCATAAAAATAGTAATAATACTTTTAGCGTAGAAAGTAGCACTAACACACAAAATTAATTATAACCGAGGAAAAATAAATGTAAATAAGAAAATACGGGAAAATAATCATACACAACACATATGGTGGTTCAACCAATGTTGTCTATGTCCACTTTGAGAAAATTTTCACTAGATATGATCATATTTTTTACTGGTAGCCTTTTAGATCGGTATGGAATTAGAGTTAGTTATAATATTTATAGAAAATTGTCTGAAGTGTCAAAAGATCCTTTCATAATCATAAGACACTCATATATACATACACATACATACATAGTACATATATACATATATATATATACACACATACATACATGCAACAAGGCCCGGAATTTTCGGAATAGAGGGGCGGATGTTATGGAGAAAGTGGGAAACATGGATGTGCTACGTTTCATGATAGTTATCGTTCAGATTGGTATATGGTCTATACCAATCCACATTGGTATATGTTATACCAATCTAGTTCGATATATGACGTACCGATCCGGGTTGGTATAGTGATATACCAATCTGATTTAGTGTGTACCATACCGCCCCGTATTCCCAAATTTCCCATCTCCTTTGCGTGTTCACTTCCTTTCGATTCGTCTTCGATTTGATCTTTTGTTGACTCGTGTGATTTGAATTCTTGAGTTATTAAGATGTTTGTCTCAACTTCCAACTCGGATAACTGCCGTAAACTATTGAGGTGTAAATTTTCGGGATAGAGTTGTGTGCACATATAGAAAATAACTTAGTTGAAAAGCCTGGTAATGTAACAACCCGTGCGAAATGACCCTAAATTTCGATCTGAAAAGGCTAATCGAAACTTAGAATCATTCTAAATTGATTGTTGGTTTCTATAAAGAAATGGTATAACACGGATATAATAGAGCATACTATAACGAAATCAGAAGCCCACACATTGGAAGGGATAAAATATAATAACTTAAAATAAATGTACCTTTAACTAAAACCATCATAAATGTCGACTACAACGAATCTCATACAATTATAGGTACAATAATAATAATTATCTCTATATAATATTATTTCCATAAACGATGAATAATAGCTATGGATCCTCCATCACCGGGCTCAATCTCCAAGGTAACACTGATCCAAGCGTTTCTACCTATGATCCTGCTTATATGTTAAGAGGAGGGAGGTCAGAACATAAAAAGACGATGAATGAAAATCACATAAATTTTAAGGAATAACTATCTCCTATGTTTAGTAGTATAAACTCTTCAGGATAAGTCTACGCAAACAAGAATATACACAAATAAACATACGAGGCGGACATCCTAACAGACACTTAAGCCTTATATGTAAAACTAAGAGCAGACGTGCTTAAAGTCACTTAATACCCCTGCCCCACAAGGTAATTTTAATGGAGGACATCCTTATGGCCACTTAATACCCCACGAGGCGGGCTATTCCTAGTCACTTAAGACCGTTTACCAATTTATTAAAGGCGGACATTCCTAGAGCCACTTAATACCCTATGGCAGACCCCAGCCACTTAAGACCTCATCTCTAATGTCAACGTTATAAATAATTCTTCTTGTAGGTCGAGAAATAGTAGCAGCCACTTACTAGTGGGTTTGGGTCAGGAACTCAGGACCATCTTGTTATTATCTAGTTGTTCCTACGGGTTAACTCCTAGCCACTTAATGCTTCTCTTAGCCGGTGGCTCCTTTAGGCCATATATATAATCTATCCCTAGGTTTTCCCTCACTAGCCTCTAGATAAAAAGTGGACATTACTTTCAAATTTCATATTAATTGGAGTTAGTTTGTGAGCGTATGCAGTATAAACACGTGTCGAAAAAACAGTTGAAATTTAGTAATAGCCTTTAAAAGACCATTTTACAAACAACTCCAAATTCGATGAGCCAGTTTCATTGGATTCGTATCAATGAAATACAGTAGGATTTCAAATTTCGTATTGATCGGACTTACAGTTTGATCCTACGAGTTAAAAACGTAAAAGGTCATCTAATTAATTGCAAGCTTAAATTAATCAAAGATATGTTTCCTTAATTTACTCCCTCCTTGACACCTCACTAGCACCTACTTACACTCTTCCATAATGACCAACCTAGGTAATGATAGCTTGGCATAAAGCACAAGGTGATGTTAAGTTTGGTACATGAAATAAGGAATGGGCACAAAAGTTAATACATGAATTAATTAATAAACCATGGAAGGGAAAATTGTTATAAGGTCCATACTTCACCATGAATCAATCTCCTCTCATGGTGATACCTATGCGAGCATATTTGCAATAAGGACCCTAGCTCACATGTATAAATAGGTGCCACTTCCCTTCACTTTTCCTTCCTTTGCATTTTCCCCTTCTCCTTTCTTTCTCTCTACCTTCATTACTCTCCCTTCCTCTCCCTAAGTTTCGGTCGAAACTATTCATCTCCCTTCCTCCATCATTTGCACCACTAAACAACTCACACACCCTTTTCCTTCAAAGATCTAAGCATATACACCATAAAAATCAAACCATTTCAAACATAAATACGCCTCCTTTTTTATTTTAGTTTAGAGTTAGTAAGCATAGAAATATTTTGCTGAAATCTCAAGAGAAAAATAGTTTGTGATGCCAGAGTACCGCCCGCTTGAAGATTGGAAGTAATCAGAATCACTTTAAAGTAAAAAAAAGCCAAAACTTTTAGCCTTAGAGAACGAAGGAGTGGATACCTGGTGAGAAAAACTCATACTTTACACAAGTTTTCAACTACAAATTTGTGCTTTGGTTTTTGGTTATATTTTGCTATAATTTCTTATATTTTTATGATTGCTGAGATGTTAATAATTGATATATGTAAGCATATTTCCTACATGTTGTTTGGTTTGGAAGTTACAATAAGTTAGTGAGCAATTTCATTAAGTTATTGAAGTAAAGATAGGATCTTTAAGTATAAATGGTGAGAACACTTTGCTCATGTTTGGAAATTGCTAAGTGGTTAAGAAGATTAGGGTTTAATGATGTTAATGGTTATGTTAGTAAGTTAATCACTTGGTAGTTAAAGTGGTTACCTAAATGGTTATAAGTTAAACCGTAAATAAATGATTTTTGGTTTGAATGATAACGTGGTTATTATAGATGGATGCTTATGGTTGATTGGTTATAGTATAATTGCGGTTAATCAGTTGACTGATAAAAATATAAGCTTTAATATAGTCTGAATAGGGCGAGTTGCGTTGCGACAGTTCGTGAATTTGTACTATAAACTTCGAGCGCTCATAATAGGAGCAGATTTAACTGCATTTCTTCAAAAAGAAAAACATTTGTTTTCTATTGATAGTAACTTCCAAATGGAAGATTTTTTTTAGGTTTTAACTTATATATTTCAAGCTATGTTTAAATCTATATTTAAAACGGTCGCTACAAGTGCAGTTTGCTGACCGTAATGGGAAACGACTGTTTTAAAATAAATAAAAATGTGAGAAAATATTTGTTTGTTAACACCTTATGATTTATTTCACGATTTGACTGAAAGGTGTTTGGCGACAATATTGATTCATTTAAATTATGAACGTAAATTTAAATGAATTTTTTAAAGATTGTTTTCGTAAAAGAAAATGAAATGAAAAGATGATTTCATACAAGTAGAAGATATTTGAAAATAAATATTTTAAAGATGTTAAATGATTTATAAAAAGTGTTTTATGAATGAAGAGAATCTCAGAGGCTTAAATCCCAATGTTTAAATAACTTAGAAAGCAACATCACTATGTTTTAATGATATTTGTGCTTATTAGTACGAAATGACTTGTCACTTCGAGATGCTAAATGATTTGTTATGTTGCCAATGATTCTGGTAACCCGTAACTAAAAATTGGACACATGTGTGAAGGTATGGTTTGCTCTTGAGATGAAGGGACATACCTATATTATTGTTGAGATGAAGGCTGGGACCGAGTTGCCTTGTTATCAAGGGAAACCTCCCGATCTGGTGGTATATATGTTGATATGCTTGTATTGTAGATATTTGAGATTTTCCAAAAGTGATTAGTTTTTAAATCCCAAAGTGAAATATGATTTGATATAAAAGATATATATATATATATATATATACACATACATATATTATTCCAATGATTTGAAATAAAACTGGGATTTTAAATTCGAAGAGATTATTTTTGAAAGAATGGATTTTGTAAATAAATGAATTTGATTGGATTTGATAAATCTAATTAGGAAGAGAAAACTATTTTAGTTCAAGGTTTTATGATTTGTATTCATAAGAGGAAAAGTTGTTCCATGTTATGCGATATGGTCTTATGATTTACCCATCATTAAAATAAATGTATAACTGTTTTAGTTCTTGCACCAGTTCTTGTTTGGCATGCCTGGTAATTGGATGTATCGTGATAGGGTGTTCCCGCCATAGGTGGTTTGGTGGCGAGCAGTGGACTCTTACCCCTACATATCGCTTTGGGTTGGTTGAAATCTCAAAAGGGCGGCCGTAAAACAAGGTAAACTGGGATATCATTGTTATGCCATGGCGGAAAGTAGTCGCTAGATGATGGTTGAAAAGCCTAGTTCCGTTATAGTGGTATCAAAGCTTTGGTTTATACAAAGCTTTCGTGTACGACTCGTTCAAACAGAAGGAAAGAACTCATCGGAGCTAGGATTAGTAATATCCTAGAAGAACTTGTTAGAGATAGGGTTAGTAAAGCCCTAGAATGAGTTCAGAGTATTAATTATACGAGAGAGTGTATTTTCGATATAAAACATATTTTGAAAAGTTATATTTTAAATATAAAAAGATAGTTTACGGTAATTATAAAGAGTTTGGTGTAGCGACTCGAACTTCCCGGCTAGCCTAGACTGAACAAGAAGGCGGACTGCTTTGAGAACACGACGCATCAGAACACAAACAATAGAACTTTTCATTGCTATCACAATAATTTACATCAGAGTAAAAGATATCAGAGTACAAATAAATAGTATACAGCGGAAAATATCAGAGATTAAAATTACAAAACAGCGGAAATATAATACATAAATATAAATGTGCAGCAGAAATCATCAACTACCCTAACTGAAAGAGGTATACGGATACAAAGCTTTCTGAATATAGCTCCAACTATAAACCAGGATCCTGTGAAAATAAATATCTGCAAAACCAAACTACTAGCTGCCCGTGTGGAAAATAAGGGCACCCATAGTTTAGGTACGAAATAATAAACTCCGAGTCAGTCATAGGACTGGTGTAAGAACTAAAACAGTTATTGACTTTATTTTAATGTTGGGTAGATCCAGGGACCATGTTGTATAACACGGAACGGGTTTTCTCCTATGAATACCATAAAACAAACAGTTCAATTCTAAATAGAAAAATGAAGCCATTATAAGACTCAAGTCCCATCACACAATGCAAACACAAACCAGAGGATAAAGTTTTATCTTATAATGGTCAAAAATGCTTGATACGCGAAATTTATCTTTTATTATTAATTTATTATTATAAGTGAAGAAATCAACTTCAAAAATAAATGTATCAATCATAGATGGCATAATACCCCATCCTACTGTGTCGCCATATAGGTTTACAGCTAAAACCAAAAAATTACGTATTGGAAATGGGATTTCCATCTATGAACCGAGGCAAGGGATCTTCCTCACTGATTTCGAGACACTCTAGCAAATGCCTTAGGAATTAGACTCTGGTGAGCCCTTGGACCTTCAGGGTCGGTCGGCCGTCGCTGATTAGTTATACCATAAACAATACGTTACCCGGTTCCATCGAACCTCCAAAACGGGTCAGTGAATAACGTCGACCAAGTCTAGGGCCTTTTAGTCAGTGTAACAACCCGTATTTTCAATAACCTGTTATAACATAAATGGAGGTAGAATTAAACTGTAAAAATCTGAATCAAGGGAAACGGGCTATGAGATTGCGTTCATCTCGGAAAAATACGCGAAATACTGTCCGAGTTTTCGAAAATCGGAGTCCGTATGACCAAGATATGGCCTCGCGAAGTTTCACGAAAAATTCCCAAATTAAAGTATACTTAATTAAGTGAAATGGGTTGCGCAGAGAAATATATATATATTGATATATATATATATATAATTGAAAATTAAATAAATAAATATGCAAAAATGTTCAAAACAGCGAATTGGGAGAGGGGAATAACCGAACCGGCCGATTTTTGAGGTCGACCCGAGCCCGCTGGGTCGACTAGGGGTTAATCCAGGGTGTTTGGCTGTCAACCCGTGGGCCGATTCGCTCAAATGCAGATTTTACATTTGGATGGTTCTCATGGTTCATCTTTAATCTAAAGGCCCTAGATGGTTCCTATACTTGACTTCTTCCCCAAGACATGCTTTGATGGCTTGGATTGAATCTAGGTTTAATCCTATGGCCTAAAACACTTGCCTAATCTATAAATAAGACCCTAACCTATCCTAAATCCTCATTATTCATTCATGCAACTAAACTATGGCAAAATTGCTCCTCTCATGGCCTCCACTCAAAATCCTAGCCTCCACTTCATTTCTATGAGAGGTTTCATGATCATGAGAGTGTTAGGGAGTTTCTATGTTAGTATGAGAGCCTCTCAAGTTGATTTCAATGCTAAAGCTTTGATCTTTGTTCATAAAGATGGGGTTTTGATTGATTTGGAGCTTTCATTTTTGGGTTTTAGGATGATGACATGTATAGGCTTTGTCTCAATCTTTCATCTAATCGATTTGTGCTTTCATAGCAATGTAAGCCCTTCCCTACTCTTAGATATTAACTATGAAGTTAAATGTTCATGTTGAAAGTTTGGGTTTGATTAATTAGAATGATGCATGCTATCATATTATGCAAGTTTATGAAGTCATTATCTTGATCTTAAGAGCTAAAAGCCACAACCTTTATGTTGAAATGTTGCATTATGCAACATGAGAATCTTCATAATCATTATGTCAACTTGCATATGAAGTCATAATCCTTATATGATGATATATGCGAGTTTCTAGCCATCATTCCATGTCTTTTGTCACCATGATTCGCTTATGTACCAAGTTTGGGTTTATGCATGTTTTGAGGCTTAAGAATGTAACATGCAAGTTAATGAACACATTATGTCTCATTTGCCACCATGTTCAACTAGTGGCTTTATACCCCCTTTTGTCATGCCTTTGACAAGTTCCTTCTTTGAAACCATTATGCGAGTTTAAAAGCGTTGGGGTCACATTATGGGAAAACATAATGACATGAACATGATTTGGGTAAATGGGTATAAACATGACAACATGTAACGTTAAATATGACATGTGTTTATACTTGAAAACATGACTTGAAATATAACATGGAAGTTGACATGTAAGTATGCATAAAAACATAAGCTTGGGAATTTACCTATTAAGTTAGGTCTACCCATTGGGAATTTACCTATTAAGTTAGGTCTACCCAATTGCTTGAAAACTTGACTATGAACATGACACTAGACTAAACATGAAAGTGGCCAACTCGAGGTTGGGTTGAGTTTGCAACGTAAAACTACCCGGAACTGACCGGCCTAACTAGTAGTTGCAAACAATAGGACCCAATGTGAGAAGTTGGTCATGTTGTGCTTGAACCCGAGGTTAGACCAAGTTGTGGTGTAAAGCTACCCGGAACCGACCGGCTTAACTAGTAACCACAACAAAGTCTAATGTGAGAGGTTGGGGTGCATTAAGTAATTAATGCCACATGATAGGGTTAAGTTAATTTGATTAATGACTCTTAACCAAATATGACATGGGTAAATGGGTTAAGTAAATTGGTTAGGCTAATGATACTTAACAAAACATGACAAGATTGGGTAGGTTAAGTGATTTGATTTGCCTAATGACGCTTAACCATTTTTATACGACTAGTGGACGGGGATTAAGTTAACCAACACTTAATCAATCCAACATGATAATTTGGCAAGGTTAAGTAAGTTTTCTTAATGACACTTAACCATACAAGATGATTAGGGGATGGGGTTAAGTAATTTGCACCTAACTAATCCGACACGGTAATTAGATGGGGTTAAGTAATCCACACTTAACTAATCTAAACACGGTAATTCGATGGGGTTAAGTTAAACACTTAACCAATTTAAACTCGGTAATTCAATGAGGTTATGTAACCAATACTTAACCAACTTAGCGTGATAATTTAATGGGGTTAAGCAACTTATACTTAACCAATTATACATGATGATTTGATGGGGTTAAGTAACTTACACTTAACCAATCGAATACGCGGACCTGATAAGGTTAAGTCACAAGACCTTTTTAGAATATACTTAACCATTGTAGTACGATTAGAGGATGGGGTTAAGCCAACCTATACTTAACCAATCCGACTCGATAATTTGATGGGATTAAGATAATCTATGCTTAATCGATCTAGCAAGATAATCCGATAGGATTAAGGTAAGCTAGTACTTGACCAATTTGACTTGATAGGGTTAAGTCATGAGCCTCTGGGTACACTTAACCAACTTGTGGGACTAAGTCTTGAACTTAAATACTTAGCCAATCTTTGACGTGATTCGTGGGCGGGTTAAGTCATGGACTTGAATGATAACACTTAACCCAATAGACAAACCCTAGCTAGAAGAACTAGGTAGAAAACCGTGGTTAATCAAGGATAACGGGAGAGGAAGCTAAGTGGTATACCTTAGTTAAGGGTAACTAAGTAATAATTCTTAGCTAAGGACATAGGACTAATTCTCAAAACGATGAGTAACCTGATACGGTAGGTCATCGCTTAGTATACGAGGGGGAGCAAGTTATCTGACTTGGATAAAAGCTCCAGCGCACTGGGTGCCGAAGTGGAAGCTTCGGGGGACGTGAGGATATTCTTGGGATCCCTCTGTGGGCTGCCAGGTAATTATACTAGGCCCATGAGAGGTTAAGGTCTGCGTTAGAAGGACCAAGAGTATGCCTTGGTTGCTATGCGAGCAACCTAAAGACTGGGATGGATTAGCGTGGAGTCGACGATTCTTGTTTTTGCCCTGGATAGCGCATCGCCGACTACCTACCATCTTTAGTCAATCGTGTACGTGCGGAAAGGCAGGGAACCCCCAACAGACCATGTGCTTGCTATCGAGTCATGGGTGAGGTTGGCCCGTAGGAAAGTGGGCTATAGTGGGGCCGTGGAGTGGTTCTTATACATGATTTTTCTTGGATTGCCTTTCAGTAGTTGAGGGAGGGGTCACGTGGGACCATAGCCACGGGTACAAAAACAGACCTTGATATCTGCATCGGCAGACGATTTAAAGCTCCCGACCGAGTTCCGTATTTCTTGATTTGCCCTGGCACGGAACTCGGATGGCACATTGGGGAACATGTGCATCTAAACATGGAAAACGATTCACGATACATACGTGGGATCAAGGGCGCGGTTGACGGGTGGCGTAATCCCTAGTGGTCCTAGGTGGCCAAAATCCAAACCGAGACACGGAAACGTTCATTAGGTAGCATAATCTCTAGCGGCCCTAGGTGGCATAAATCCTAAGTGGACGCGCGATAGTTCATGGTAAGGAAACACAACTAGATCAAGGGTTGCAGTCCAAAACAACTTCAAGGATAAACAGTTTACATGGGAAAGCCCGTACAGCCTACGGCAAAGAACTGAACTTATACATGGAAAGAAACATATGAGTAACCTATATATGCGGCATATTAGGTTGACAGGGACCATTACACGACTTCTGAGTAAGGGTCATTCACGGATAACACGTCATACAGTTGGGATACTAGTACGGTAGGTGCAGAGCAGATATACAGGATAGATACCATGGGACGTTATACGTGATAGATATCTTGGAATATTATACTTGATAGGAACCTGACGATGTGATACCTTGTTTTGTCTTGACATCGTAATTTATCATGACATCTTAGTTTATCTGAGTTCAGTAGTTCATCCTGTTATTTTGATTTAGCTTACCTATCTTGTTATCATGCTTATGTTCATCTCAGTTTCTCATGTCAGTTAACTTTACTTGTTTTTATACTAATAGTAGATAGGGCTTACTCAGTCTTTTTGACTGACCCGTTTTGTTTCGCCTCTTTTCTTCCGTTTCCCCCCCCCCAGGTTACAGGGAGGAAACACTGCTGTTTAGTTCGGACTTCTTCTGCTTGAAGGTCATCATGGATGGCTTTGACTTTTCCTGGCTATGGCTACTTTACTGTTTTTATTTGGGGAATAATTTATGAAAAAGTCTTTATGCTTCTTTACTATTGCAAGACAGGTTTTGATGTACTCTGATGTAAAAGGCTTTAGACCTTATGTATTCATGTTTATGAAAGTTCGATTTTACTTCCGCTATTTTATATGTTCTGTCTTGTGATATTTCTGTGCATGTTTACCAATAATGCCCCTCTAAAGCTAGTGCATTCCTTTGCGAGTGACCCTAGCGGAGGCGGGGTGTTACATTTGGTATCAGAGCAGAAGGTTACCAGACTGGGCAAAAGTTTTTAAAGACCTTCTGAAAACTATTTGAAAATCGTTTATAAAGAAGCATTTTTCAAGAAAATTTTCTTTTAAAAGAAAAAGGCTATTCCCCAAAGGCCATTAGCACTATCCTTGTTTCCTTAATTGAATCTCTTTCCCTTTCTTTCCTCCATCTGTAGTCACAGTGGTTTTAACTGCGACTAGTCTTTTCTATCTACGAAAGTGCTTTCCATGCGATGGAGGTGGTTCTCGAGAGACCAGTGGCCGCGTTATAAGAAAGGATAGTGAGAAAGAGGATAAAGGATACGAGCTTAAGGATGAGCAACTGGTTGGTATGGCTTAGTCCTCAAAGGAGGGAGAAAGATGAACAATGAAACCCATGACGAGAGAGTACCTTTGGCATGGTAAAACGGGGTGGATAGTTAAGTATTATGGGACAAGGACAAGATCATCGGGAGGGTAATAGTATGCTCTTATTTCTAGGGTACCTCGGAAGGAGGGTAACGATCTTGTTAAAGGTTTAGCTTTTCTTCTCTATCATCCCGTTAGGACTTTGTTTTGATCATCGTATCATTTAAGTCTGCTTCGATAGTTGAGTCTCTGCACCTTAAGTACTAACGTAATAGAGAATCCCATTTTTGTCTCAAAGTCCTATTGGAGAATCAGTCCATTTATTCATGGCTTGTTTGGATTTGAGAATGTCTATGTCAAGTGTTGAGCTTGGAAATAATGCTTATGTTTATAAGCTATGGATGGATTCTAAGGATGAAGTGGTTATCCAGTAAGGGGTGCCACTCTCGGTTTTGATAGGAGGGTAGTTAGACTCTTGACTAGCCTTGGTAATACCCTCGGAGTCTCGTGTAACCTTTTGGGTTCGGTCATGATTAGTTACTTAGAATCCCGTGATGCCTTTATTGGAAATTTGAAGCCCGATCGAGTGTTGTTCGCCGATAAGATGGACGGTTTATTTCCCTTATGCATGGGTTATGGAAATCACCCTAGTAAGTGCGCTTGGTAACCTGGTTGACATCTGTTTACTTTCAAGAAGAAGTTCTTCTACATGGAATACCTTATAGTATATAAACAAGATCCAAGATTCATTAGTGAATTTTGGAAAGCTTGCATAAGATCATGCGTACGCAGTCATGTTTGCGCCAAGTATTCTAGAAAAAGGAAAAGTGCAAGTGGAACGAGAGGCGACAAAGAAATGAGTTCTAGCTCATGTTATGGAAACAGGAATAAGAAGCTACAAAATCGCGAAGTTAAAAGACGACTTTGATGGTCAAAGACTAGATACGCGCATGATATCTCTTTTTGGGAGTATATCCTTGATCCCTGTTTTCTGTAGAGCTTACTTGTAGGCTATCTTTTGTGGACATCCTCTCAGTCCTATTTTCTGTTACAAACCCCAGTAAGGAGTTTGTCCTGTTTATCTTCTCGACCCTGTTTCAGGGAATCCTAGGTAGAACCCTATGGATGTAAACATGTATTTGAAACATGTTATGATTGATATGGTTGCAAGTGGTTGCTCGTGGATGCGCGAATACACATTAGATACTAGCTCGACTCGGTCACAATTCATATTGCATATGCACGAGTATTTATACTTGTTTATGGATGAAATCGAATGTATTATCATGCGGTTGTCGCATATGGATGAATGATTGTGCACGCATATAGTATCTATATGGCTAGGACTATTTGCATACATGTTGGATTCATGGCACTATACATATTTTGCATTAGAAAGATTATTCAGGCCTGATCATTAGCATTAGCTAAGGAACATGTACACACACGTTTTGTATATATTCATACAACATTAGAAATCATCTAAGGACAATGGTTGCTTGTAGATGATGATTTGAGTAGATGGATGATGGATGGTAGGATATGTTCTTCCTAACTTGGAGATTTCGGGGACGAAATCCTAAAAGGTGGGGAGAATGTAACAACCCGTATTTTCAATAACCTGTTATAACATAAATGGAGGCAGAATTAAACTGTAAAAATCTGAATCAAGGGAAACGGGCTATGAGATTGCGTTCATCTCGGAAAAATACGCGAAATACAGTCCGAGTTTTCGAAAATCGGAGTCCGTATGACCAAGATATGGCCTCGCGAAGTTTCACGAAAAATTCCCAAATTAAAGTATACTTAATTAAGTGAAATGGGTTGCGCAGAGAAATATATATATATTGATATATATATATAATTGAAAATTAAATAAATAAATATGCAAAAATGTTCAAAATAGCGAATTGGGAGAGGGGAATAACCGAACCGGCCGATTTTTGAGGTCGACCCGAGCCCGCTGGGTCGACTAGGGGTTAATCCAGGGTGTTTGGCTGTCAACCCGTGGGCCGATTCGCTCAAATGCAGATTTTGCATTTGGATGGTTCTCATGGTTCATCTTTAATCTAAAGGCCCTAGATAGTTCCTATACTTGACTTCTTCCCCAAGACATGCTTTGATGGCTTGGATTGAATCTAGGTTTAATCCTATGGCCTAAAACACTTGCCTAATCTATAAATAAGACCCTAACCTATCCTAAATCCTCATTATTCATTCATGCAACTAAACTATGGCAAAATTGCTCCTCTCATGGCCTCCACTCAAAATCCTAGCCTCCACTTCATTTCTATGAGAGGTTTCATGATCATGAGAGTGTTAGAGAGTTTCTATGTTAGTATGAGAGCCTCTCAAGTTGATTTCAAGGCTAAAGCTTTGATCTTTGTTCATAAAGATGGGGTTTTGATTGATTTGGAGCTTTCATTTTTGGGTTTTAGGATGATGACATGCATAAGCTTTGTCTCAATCTTTCATCTAATCGATTTGTGCTTTCATAGCAATGTAAGCCCTTCCCTACTCTTAGATATTAACTATGAAGTTAAATGTTCATGTTGAAAGTTTGGGTTTGATTAATTAGAATGATGCATGCTATCATGTTATGCAAGTTTATGAAGTCATTATCTTGATCTTATGAGCTAAAAGCCACAACCTTTATGTTGAAATGTTGCATTATGCAACATGAGAATCTTCATAATCATTATGTCAACTTGCATATGAAGTCATAATCCTTATATGATGATATATGCGAGTTTCTAGCCATCATTCCATGTCTTTTGTCACCATGATTCGCTTATGTACCAAGTTTGGGTTTATGCATGTTTTGAGGCTTAAGAATGTAACATGCAAGTTAATGAACACATTATGTCTCATTTGCCACCATGTTCAACTAGTGGCTTTATACCCCCTTTTGTCATGCCTTTGACAAGTTCCTTCTTTGAATCCATTATGCGAGTTTAAAAGCGTTGGGGTCACATTATGGGAAAACATAATGACATGAACATGATTTGGGTAAATGGGTATAAACATGACAACATGTAACGTTAAATATGACATGTGTTTATACTTGAAAACATGACTTGAAATATAACATGGAAGGTGACATGTAAGTATGCATAAAAACATAAGCTTGGGAATTTACGTATTAAGTTAGGTCTACCCATTGGGAATTTACCTATTAAGTTAGGTCTACCCAATTGCTTGAAAACTTGACTATGAACATGAAACTAGACTAAACATGAAAGTGGCCAACTCGAGGTTGGGTTGAGTTTGCAACGTAAAACTACCCGGAACCGACCGGCCTAACTAGTAGTTGCAAACAATAGGACCCAATGTGAGAAGTTGGTCATGTTGTGCTTGAACCCGAGGTTAGACCAAGTTGTGGTGTAAAGCTACCCGGAACCGACCGGCTTAATTAGTAACCACAACAAAGTCTAATGTGAGAGGTTGGGGTGCATTAAGTAATTAATGCCACATGATAGGGTTAAGTTAATTAGATTAATGACTCTTAACCAAATATGACATGGGTAAATGGGTTAAGTAAATTGGTTAGGCTAATGATACTTAACAAAACATGACAAGGTTGGGTAGGTTAAGTGATTTGATTTGCCTAATGACGCTTAACCATTTTTATACGACTAGTGGACGGGGATTAAGTTAACCAACACTTAATCAATCCAACATGATAATTTGTCAAGGTTAAGTAAGTTTTCTTAATGACACTTAACCATACAAGATGATTAGGGGATGGGGTAAAGTAATTTGCACCTAACTAATCCGACACGGTAATTAGATAGGGTTAAGTAATCCACACTTAACTAATCTAAACACGGTAATTCGATGGGGTTAAGTTAAACACTTAACCAATTTAAACTCGGTAATTCAATGAGGTTAAGTAACCAATAATTAACCAACTTAACGTGATAATTTAATAGGGTTAAGCAACTTATACTTAACCAATTATACATGATGATTTGATGGGGTTAAGTAACTTACACTTAACCAATCGAATACGCGGACCTGATAAGGTTAAGTCACAAGACCTTTTTAGAATATACTTAACCATTGTAGTACGATTAGAGGACGGGGTTAAGCCAACCTATACTTAACCAATCCGACTCGATAATTTGATGGGATTAAGATAATCTATGCTTAATCGATCTAGCAAGATAATCCGATAGGATTAAGGTAAGCTAGTACTTGACCAATTTGACTTGATAGGGTTAAGTCATGAGCCTCTGGGTACACTTAACCAACTTGTGGGAATAATTCTTGAACTTAAATACTTAGCCAATCTTTGACGTGATTCGTGGGCGGGTTAAGTCATGGACTTGAATGATAACACTTAACCCAATAGACAAACCCTAGCTAGAAGAACTAGGTAGAAAACCGTGGTTAATCAAGGATAACGGGAGAGGAAGCTAAGTGGTAAACCTTAGTTAAGGGTAACTAAGTAATAATTCTTAGCTAAGGACATAGGACTAATTCTCAAAACGATGAGTAACCTGATACGGTAGGTCATCGCTTAGTATACGAGGGGGAGCAAGTTATCTGACTTGGATAAAAGCTCCAGCGCACTGGGTGCCGAAGTGGAAGCTTCGGGGGACGTGAGGATATTCTTGGGATCCCTCTGTGGGCGTCCAGGTAATTATACTAGGCCCATGAGAGGTTAAGGTCTGCGTTAGAAGGACCAAGAGTATGCCTTGGTTGCTATGCGAGCAACCTAAAGACTGGGATGGATTAGCGTGGAGTCGACGATTCTTGTTTTTGCCCTGGATAGCGCATCGCCGACTACCTACCATCTTTAGTCAATCGTGTACGTGCGGAAAGGCAGGGAACCCCCAACAGACCATGTGCTTGCTATCGAGTCATGGGTGAGGTTGGCCCGTAGGAAAGTGGGCTATAGTGGGGCCGTGGAGTGGTTCTTATACATGATTTTTCTTGGATTGCCTTTCAGTAGTTGAGGGAGGGGTCACGTGGGACCATAGCCACGGGTACAAAAACAGACCTTGATATCTGCATCGGCAGACGATTTAAAGCTTCCGACCGAGTTCCGTATTTCTTGATTTGCCCTGGCACGGAACTCGGATGGCACATTGGGGAACATGTGCATCTAGACATGGAAAACGATTCACGATACATACGTGGGATCAAGGGCGCGGTTGACGGGTGGCGTAATCCCTAGTGGTCCTAGGTGGCCAAAACCCAAACCGAGACACGGAAACGTTCATTAGGTAGCATAATCCCTAGCGGTCCTAGGTGGCATAAATCCTAAGTGGACGCGCGATAGTTCATGGTAAGGAAACACAACTAGATCAAGGGTTGCAGTCCAAAACAACTTCAAGGATAAACCGTTTACATGGGAAAGCCCGTACAGCCTACGGCAAAGAACTGAACTTATACATGGAAAGAAACATATGAGTAACCTATATATGCGGCATATTAGGTTGACAGGGACCATTACACGACTTCTGAGTAAGGGTCATTCACGGATAACACGTAATACAGTTGGGATACTAGTACGGTAGGTGCAGAGCAGATATACAGGATAGATACCATGGGACGTTATACGTGATAGATATCTTGGAATATTATACTTGATAGGAACCTGACGATGTGATACCTTGTTTTGTCTTGACATCGTAATTTATCATGACATCTTAGTTTATCTGAGTTCAGTAGTTCATCCTGTTATTTTGATTTAGCTTACCTATCTTGTTATCATGCTTATGTTCATCTCAGTTTCTCATGTCAGTTAACTTTACTAGTTTTTATACTAATAGTAGATAGGGCTTACTCAGTCTTTTTGACTGACCCGTTTTGTTTTGCCTCTTTTCTTCCGTTTCCCACCCCCCCAGGTTACAGGGAGGAAACACTGCTGTTTAGTTCGGACTTCTTCTGCTTGATGGTCATCATGGATGGCTTTGACTTTTCCTGGCTATGGCTACTTTACTGTTTTTATTTGGGGAATAATTTATGAAAAAGTCTTTATGCTTCTTTACTATTGTAAGACAGGTTTTGATGTACTCTGATGTAAAAGGCTTTAGACCTTATGTATTCATGTTTATGAAAGTTCGATTTTACTTCCGCTATTTTATATGTTCTGTCTTGTGATATTTCTGTGCATGTTTACCAATAATGCCCCTCTAAAGCTAGTGCATTCCTTTGCGAGTGACCCTAGCGGAGGCGGGGTGTTACAGTCAGCCTTGATATAAAATCCGAGGTATCTTGCCTTCCATCAAATAATACCCAACATCCGCATAAGTAAATGTTTGGGCTCCATACCATGACGTCACTTCTAGCTAGAAGCTAACGTATATCCATTTCCCTACAGTCTCTATCCCATTTTTGGATCACACCGGGGTGTGAGGTTCGCGAATTAATGCTACACAAAGTTATGCTATTTAAAACCATGCTTTGATCACCAACCACAAAGCCTTGCTTTTCAACAAAAGCTTTGATCCATGCATCTCAGCATGCCACATTGTCAATTAATACCATACCATTGATTTCCACCGATATATAACTTCTAAGCTTGTATGTCTTAGAGAAGGATGTTAAGCAAGAGAATAAATTCTCCGCTACCAAACAAATATATATTTAGCAGATACCAACGAATACCACATAAAGGAATACAATATCAGACATACCATCCATTTGCAAATCCGTTCTAGGTTTGAACGAAACTGGAGGCACCTTATTCCTCGTCCCGTATGTGCAATACAGAAGAGAGGCCCTCCCATATCCGGTCGATCTCCAAGTACGTCTGAACGATCACCACTTACCTTGTCTTGGGTGTACATCCCAATCAAGTTATTAGTAATCATCCAAACGATGTGATGACCTCCGGTCTTCAACCACCTTCTTCATATCTTCGACTTTTAGTCGTTATATTAATTATCCAGAATGGGTTAAACCCGGTCTTTCCGAATAACTCGCGTATCTTATAATCAAGTGCAATAAAAACACATCATACGCCTCATTCCAATCCAGAACATTCTTTTATTCAAATTTTCTTGAAAATCATTTAAAAAAATTAATATCTTTTCTCAACTTAAACCAAATTAAGGTTTATCAACTAGTCGGGATTAGTGATTCTTACCGAAGTAATCATTTATTTTTATTATCCCAATCCAAACCTATTTATCCCATGGAGCAAAACTGGTAGTACTCCATATCAAACACCCATTGTGTTATTGGTAAAATTAAGTACCATTCAATGTTTCAAATCTAATTAAAGGTTTAACTATCGCATGGAGTAAAACTGGTGGCTCTCAATTCTCAACATGTCTTGAATTCGGTAAATTTACATACCACATTCCCATTTCCATCTAATTAAATACTCATTAAAACTCCACTTCGTTTTAATCCTAAAAATCATCACTTAATGATTATTTAACTTTAGGAAAATTAATCAGGTCTTTTACTGGGTCAAACAACTAATGTCATTTAAAACATAGTTCATGATAAAACCCAAAATCATCTTCCATTCAAATGGAACCTTCACGGAAATCATAACATTATATTATCAATATAAATTTCTGTATCAGACTAATAATATAAATGGCATAACGGCAAAGCCTTTTAAATTCCATATACAGTAACGATCTTCCTTCACAGAAGCTCATCTCAATTATTACTAAATCGAATTCCATTCAATTCCAATTTAATATACTAAATTGGAAAATTTTACTTTGGAAAATTTCCATTAAACCTTAATAAAAATATTAAATTCCAAATCATATCTTCACTATTAATTAGGTTAAAGAACTAATGTTATTTAAAACATCGCTCACGACAAACCCAAGATCAAATTCAATTCCAATTAAATTAATTAATTGGTAAACTTCCCTAAATCTTAATTAAAAGATTTATTCTTTTCTCAACTGGGCTTAAGAACAGTGTTAATGAAGACATCATTCACGACAAACCCAAAATCCGATTTGATATTAAATACTAGGCTCTGAATAGAAATCATATCGACTTATATTCAATATCAAATTCTGAAACCAATGGATATCATATTGAAAAAACGATATCTGTATCTTTCAAATTCCTCAAATATCCATATAATCACGGAATCCAATATCGAAATATGTCAAAGATTATTTCCATTCAAATTTATTCCAATTCATATGTTAGAAAATACGGGTTAGATTTAAACCATTACGATTCTTTTTAGTTCTTATCTCAAGTTGTAAAACAACTTATTCTAATAAAAATATCTTTTATCTTTACAAACGTGGAATATTTCATCCAAATGCTTTCCAAATCATTTATTATGATTTTACATGATTTATTCATATTTGTAATAATTTTATTAACGCCGTTACAGTTGGTTTCCAATATTGGCCACCAATTGCATCCATAGCGACCTTTTCCAAAACTGATTTGGAAATATCTTAAAATCAAACCGTTAGATTTCAAATCTCTTATCATTATTTGAAAGCTCTTTTTGATACGAACCCAACGGTTTTGGTTTCAGGAGAATCCGACGGTCGGATCCCCTGTTACGTTAATGGTCGAAATTCGTGAACGGCCGCTGTGCGGCACGTTCTATTCAGGCCATTTAAATATATATAATATATTTCATCGATTTCCATCTAAAACGTATTATATAAATCGTTTATAAATGTATTTTAAAAGCGATTCCAACTTCCAATTCAATTTTAAATCAAAACTGAGTATTCGATATCATTATAATATTAAAATGACAATATTTTCAAAATATCAGATTTTGAAATCAAATCTTTTTGATACTCATTATAAAAATTAATAAATTGATAAAAAAAATCCGTTTGAGTTAAAATGGCGTTCATCAACTTAACTTGGCTTCATGTTCATTTCAGCTATGAATATTTCAATATTTTCATGTCCATCCAAAATCGGACATCAAAATCATACTTTGATTTTTCACTGAATATTATTTTAAAATATTCATTATTTCTGAATTGGAATCAGACTCAATCAATTACCGTACAAATTTATTTATATGCATTCCATACATCGCATGTATTCAAAAATAGTGATAAACAACTGTTAAACATCCCATTCACATCCGGAGTGCAATTTGCAACTGTATATGCATTAAATAATTAAATAATGCTTATAATAGTCTTTCAATCAATCGGTTGATATACAATTAAATCCACGAGAGATTGTGAATTAATTATCATTCCCAGACACGTGTGGGGTTTTCAGTCATCAACAAATAATTGGGCGATATATAAAATTATCGTTCCAATACCTGTATGGGGTTTACATCACAGTCCATGTGAATATAATTCTATTTTCATAGCTTAATAATGATAACATTAAAACTATAAACAACCATCAATCACTACACAAATATTGCAATCACAGGTAATAAATAAATATACTCAGTCACAGATATAATAACTGTAAAATAATTTGAGTGCGTGAGTTATCAATTTGATTTCCACCCCGTTAATTTTTTATTGAGGATTTTATTTTTAAACTAAATTAAACAAGCGTTTAATTTAGCTAAAAATTCAACTTGCTCCAAATCACTCCCAGACAGTTCTATAATCTAGATATCGTCATCATGGTTTCAACGAACTTTGTTTCGCTCGATTTCATCGCTGTTTGAACAAGTTATGGACATTTATACACTAATGACTTTATTAAAATAATTAAATATAATTAACTATTTTAAATTAATTTAATAACCATATTAAGTCATCTTCCTCGATCAACCGCTTCAGGAAAACTCGAACCACCCTTTTCATGTAGTTTTCCATCAACACGCACTGCCCTGGAAGCCACCAAACTTCGATCAGACCCCGGCGTCGTGTAGCGCCGACCCTCCTCCCATAACGCCAAGATCGATGGCCAGCTCGCACTACCCTCCAACCCCAAAAATTGCATTCGAACAAATGGGTATTGAGCCCTGATTTTGAGCAAAATTCAATACTAGAAATGATCACTGCCGTATGAAAACAAAGATCATAACTAGCTCTTCCATTTTTGTTTTATATTCATGTGGTAACTCGGCCTAAATTGAGGATGACTAAGGAATCAATTTTGGACATTATCGGCGCTGGGTAATGAGTTAGGGTTAGATTATTTCGGGGGTACATATACTATATATTTTAATAATATTTAATACTAAATTCACTTGTTTAATGCCACGAATTCCGAATGAGACCCAATGCTATCATTCCTAACCAAATACCCCCATTACGGACATAATGGAATATGTTTCATAAGCCAGTTCGACTGTTTTAATCAGTTTTTATAAAAATTAAAATATAATTAATATAACGTTTAAAATTGATTTTGAACATACATTTTAATTTACCGGGGCCACATACTTACTCCAAAAATTATGAAATTTGAAATCTAGCTATATTTTGATGATACAGTCCTAAAAAAAATTAATTTCGTCCAATTTGGAGATCGTTTGAAAAATTGCCTTTATTCTAGCTTATTAAATTAAAACCAAAATTCAATACGCGTTTAAATTTACCATGCTTACATATTAGTTTCAATTGACTTGAAATTTGAAAACTGACTATATTTGCCATTCCATATCCAACAAAATTAGTTTCATCGAAAACGAAGGTTGTTCGCAAAATGGCTATTTTTAAGGCCTTATATATTATTAATATATATATATATATTCCACAACGACTATTTTAAATTTTAAACTGGACCTAACTTACGATTTATACTGTGAAATCTCAATTTCCCACATTCGTTAGAAAGATATACTTAAACAGATTCTAACATTTCTAGTTTTACTGAAATCCAATTAATATTACATTCTATATAATCATTCAAAGTTCAAAACCAAAATTTCAAACTACCGTGCCATTACGAGTTCGTTTTTAATTAAATTTTAAAATTGTACGTTCTAACTTCGATTTAAATAAATTTTAAATCGTTAATTCTCAAAATAAATCATTTCAAGTACTTAAAATTCATTAAAATCATTTAAAAATAAATTTTAAATTGGTTCTGAATTCCCTGGTTGTTACATTTGGATTAGAAATTGCAATTATCAATGATTTTGTAAAGTTTATAATTTCTAAAACCTGTTGGGTAAGAAAATGAAATGAGTAAGAATTATGAATACCTTGTGAATTAAGTTTCACAATTTTGACTAAAAGGTATTTGATAATTATTAGAAAGGGATATCTGAAAAGGATAATAAATAAATTTGCTTACATCTTCTTTCCTTTTTGAGGACGAAAAGTATTTATGTAAGGGAGAATGTAACGACCTAGAATTTCTGATTTGTGAAAATTTGAGTTTTTAAGAATTTGGAATAACTATTCAAGGTTCTGGATACATACACTCATTTTTGAATATGATTTCAAAAAGTATAATGATCAAATAAGTTATTTATATTAATTTTATCAACTTACCGGTTCAAACAATTTATCATATGTCATCAAAAATGAGAATTTGACACTATTCACCAATATTAAATCTAGACTTGAAAAACTATGGAATGAATTCTAACTTTGTTTTATATCTTACTTAAGTTAAAATAAGGTTAGTGAACTTCTCAAATTGATTTAAAAGAAAATATATTAAAATTCGGTAATTTAATATTATTTTAATATAGGTAAAATAGCCATTTTGCAAACGATCTTGGATTTTGATGAAACACTTTCATCAGATCTGAAATGTTAAAGTATGGCAAGGTTTCAAATTTCATATTAATCGGAGTTAGTATATGAGTGTGCGCAATACAAATGCATGTCGAAAAATCAGTTGAAATTTAATAATAGCGCAGAAAAAGGGCATTTTGCAAACGATCTCCGAATTCGATGACGTCAGTTTCATTGGATCTGTATCGATGAAATATAGTAGGATTTCAAATTTCATATTGATGGACTTATGGTTTGATTGTACGAGTTGAAAACATTAAAGGTCGTTTAATTAAATGCAAACTTTAATTAATCAAAACATGTTTCCTTAATTTACTCCCTCCTTGACACCTCACTAGCACTCTTCCATAATGACCTACCTAGGTACTGATAGCTTCGCTAAAAGCACAAGGTAATGTTATGTTTGGCACATAAAATAAGAAATTGGCACAAAGTTAATATATGAATTAATTAATAAACCATGAAAGGGAAAATTGTTATAAGGTTCATATTTCACCATGAATCGATCTCCTCTCATGGAGACACCTAAGTGAGCATATTTGATCTAAGGACCCTATCTCATGTGTATAAATAGGTGCCACTTCCATTCACTTTTCATTCCTTTGCATTTTCCTCTTCTTCTTTCTTTCTCTCTACCTTCATTATTAACCCCTCCTCTCCCTAAGTTTTGGCTGAGACTATTCCTCCTCTTTCCTCCATCATTTGCACCACTAAACCACTCACACACCTCTTTCCTTCAAAGATCTAAGCTCATACACCACAAAAATCCAAACTTTAAACCATTTAAAACATAAATATGCCTCATTCTTAGTTTTAGTTTAGAGTTAGTAAGAATAGAAATATTTTGTTAAAATATCAAGTGAAGAATAATTCATGACACCAAAGTACCGTCCGCTTGAAGATTGGAAGTAATTGGAATCACATTAAAGTAAGAAAGCTAGAACCTTTAGCCTTAGAGAACGAAGGAGTGGATCCCTCGGTGAGAAAAATCACGCTTTACGCATGTTTTTAACCTCAAATTTGTGCTTTGGTTTGTGGTTATGTTTTGATACAATCTCTTATATTATTATGATTGTTGAGATGTTAACAGTTGATATATGTAAGCATACTGCTTATATGAAGTTTGGTTTGGAAGTTACAAAAAGTTAGTAAGCAATTTCATTTAGTTAGTGAAGTAAAGATATGATCTTTAAGTATAAATAGTGAGAACATTTTTCTCACGTTTGGAAATTGCTAAGTGGTTAAGTAGATTTGGGTTTAATGATGTTAATGGTTATGTTAGTTAGTTAATTACTTGGTAGTTAGTAATTAAAGTGGTTACCTAAATGGTTATGAAGTCAAACCATTAATAAATGATTGTTCGCTTTGGATGGTAACGTGGTTATTATGGATGAATGCTTATGTTTGATTGATGATAGTATAATTGCAGTTATTCAGTTGATTGACAAAAATACAAGCGTTAGGATAGTCTGAATAGGACTAGTCGCGTAGCGACAGTTCAAGAATTTCGACTATAAAATTTGAATGCTCATAACAGGACTAAATTTAATCGAATTTCTATTTGTTTCTAAGTGATAGTAACTTTCAAATGAAAGAATTGTCTTTTAGATTTCGACTTATAGATTTCAAGTTATGTTTAAATCTATTCTTGAAAAGGTCGCTATAAGGGCAGTTTGTTTCCCATAACGGGAAACAACTGTTTCAAAATAAACAAAAATTTGAGAAAATATTTGTTTGTTAACACCTTGTGATTTCTTTCATTATTTGACTGAAAGGTTTTTAGCGACAGTATTTGTTCATTTAAATAGTGAATGTAAATTTAAAAGAACTTTTTTTGAAGATTGTTTTCATAAAAGAAAATGAAATGAATTGATGATTTCAAACAATTGAAAATATTTGAAGATAAATATTTTAAAGATGTTAAATTGTTTATAAAAATTGTTTTATAAATGAAAAGAATCTCGGAGGCTTGAATCCTAATGTTTAAATGATTTAGAAAGCAACAACAACACTATGTTTTGAAGATATTTGTATTTATTAATGCGAAATGATTTGTTATATTACCAACGATTCGGTAACCCGTAACTAAAATGTAGGCACAAGTGTGAATATGGTTCGCTTTTGAGATAGAGGGACATACTTATATTATTGATAAGATTTTAGTGGGACCCATTTGTTGGAGAATGGAGTTTTGATGACAACAACGTTATTTCAATTATCACTGATTATAAAATATATATACTAACATTTATGTCTAGAATATATATATACACATGTATATGAAGGATTTATATATAGGAATTAATATTGAAGACCGTACAGTTTTAGAGTTTCAAGGGATTCAGGATTCAGAAGAGATTCAAGACTCATGAGTTATTAAGCGATCAAGATTTCAAGAGTTCAAGAAAAATATAGTAATAGAGTCTAGTTAATATGTAAGACTCTAAATAGCACTCCAAGTTCAAACTCTGTTTTTCAAATTGTCTCTTTTCAAAATTAATTTCAAAACTATTGTCAAAATGATTTCAAGCATCTCTCAAAATAATTTTTAATCTTCCAAGAACTTCAAATTCATTATTTCAAATATATTTCCTAATTTATAAGTATTCTTATTTTTATAGTTTTATTAAATCATTTCTATATATGTATATATTACTAAGTTTATATATAATTATAATATTCTTTTTTAAACTCTAAGTTTTCATATAACCTTTTTATTTATATATAGTTTATAAATATCTCTTTATAAATTCCTATATATATGGTTATAATTGTATTATATATAATTTTTATCACATATATATATATATATATATATATATAAAGTTTTTAATCATATGTTTAAACAATATTTTCTCATGTTTTTATACTTAAAAATAATGATTTAATAAATAGTTTTGTTTTAGGAATTTCCAGAATATTTAGGATAAGGAATTTGTATCCCTCGAGATACGAATTTTCTTATCCTAGGGATAATCTCATATCCCCCTCGGGATGCGAAATTTGTATCCCTTCGGAAGGAGGGATACGAAATCCTATACTATAGCACAAGGGGATGCGAAATTCCTGGAACTGCCTGCTCGGGATATGAAATCAACTATTGCGGTCCCCAAATTTCACTTACTCCCATCTTATCCACTACATATAAATACTTCATCCCTTATTCTACATAAGGGATGGATTTTGGATAATTATAAATCTATACAAGCACCTAAAACATCATTAATGGCCGCCTAGAACTCAAGGAAGAAGAAGAACGTATATTTTTATCCCAAAACTTTGCATATTGAAAATATGCCTCCCGGTTACGTAGCAAAAATTTGTATGATGATGCCTTGTACTTGTAACCTTCAATAGTCAATAAAATCTGCAAAAATCCTTCAAAGTTGACAGTAGGTTAAATATGAACCGAACCATTGTAATTTCTATGTTATTTGCTTACTGCACTTTTAATTTCCTTATGTGAAACGCTAATTCTTGAGTAGTCGAGAATTCTTGGGCATGAGAAAAAAATTAGCTGTCAACATTCTCGCTCAAGTGTTGGCAAAAAATAGTCATATCGGAGAATCTTCTTTGCCAGAGTTTTCCCCCTCAATGTGGTCACCGCAATCCTTCGTGCATATCCAGCAGTACATGATCAATGTCATTGTAGGCTACATAACGGAGTAATATAACCGAGAATCCTCTTCGAGAGAGCACTCCATCTTGAATGATGTAGCATGATGACTTGTGCTTGAGTGCTCGTCACTCCTTTAAGTTATCGGGGAGGATTTCGTGAAGTAAGTAATTCTTGATCGAAGTTATCCAAAACTCAAGTTCGGAATCGGTCTCCGTCGTTGGTACGAATCAGTCTACATCTGATCAATACTTGGCGAGTCGAGTAGTTCAACTGGGATGAGTCCCAAGGTTTGTGTTTGCTAGTTTGGCTAATGAATCGACTTTCTCATTTTGTTCTCGAATGATGTGGGTGATGATATGGTGGTTAAAGTGAGTAAGTAGTTCACGAACCCGAGCAAGGTAGGGAGCAAGTCGTCCCCGCTTAGCTTGATATTCGCCCTACACCTTGCATATGATGAGCTATGAGTCAGAGTAAGTCTTGATAGCCTAGATTGTGAGTTCGGTTGCCATTCTAAGTCCAACAATCAAGGCTTCATATTCTGCATTATTGTTAGTGGTAAGGAAGTCAAGCTTCAGAGCATAACAAATCGAGTATTCCTCATGAGTAATGAGTATAACCCTGGCGCCAGAACACTGATTTTTAGACGAACCATCCACTAATAGTTTCCACTGGATGTTGGGAGGCTGACTGTCTTCTGGAGGAGGCTCTTCGAGAATTGTGAACTCCACGATGAAATCTTCAATGGCTTGTCCGAGGATGGCTCGATAGGGAAATAATGTTATCTCAAATTGACTCTGCTCTATACTCCGTTTCAAAAGTCTCCCAGACACCTCAGGTCATTGTAGGACCTATCGTAGCGACTAGTCAGTGTAGACTTTGATTGGACGGGACTGGAAGTATGGTTGTAGCTTCCGGGAAGAGATCAACGGGCAGTAAGAAAGTTTTTCGAGCTTTGGATGATTCTTTTTTGCATTGTCAATTTCTTGCTGATGTAGTAAACGGGTCGTTGGACACTATCTTGCTCGCGCACTTTCGCCAAGCTAACTCTGTGTATACAAATATCCAAGTAGATAAATAAGTCTTCATGATCCACGGGTTTCGACAAGATAGGTGGTAGCTTTAAGTGATTCAAAAGGTCCTAGAATGCGGCAGTGCACTCCGGTGTCCATGAGAAATTGCGCTTCTCTTTTTACAGCAATCCAAAATAGGGAATGCACTTATCAGTAGCTTCTGATATGAATCAACTTAGGGCGACCACTTTCTCGTTTAAGCTTTGAACATATTTGATGCTCTGAGGGGCCTGAATATCCCAGATAGTTTGAATTTTTTGTGGGTTTGCTTCGATTCCTGTGAATTGACAATGAACCCATGAATTTTCCTGATGCAACATCGAAAGAGCATTTCAAGGGATTGAGTTTCATGTCATATTTATGGAGAACGTCGGACATCTCCATGAGATTGTTGACGTGATCATTCGACACCTCGTTTTCATGAGCATGCCATCTATGTAGACTTCGATGGACCTCCCGATTTGGTCCTTGAACATGCAGTTGGCTGGTCACTGATAGGTGGCTCCAACATTCTTAAGAACAAAGGGCATGACAACGTAGCAATAGAGGCTAAGTTTGGTAATGAATGAAGTTTTCTCCTAATCTGGAAGGTACATTGGAATCTGATTGTAGCCTGAGAGCTCGTCCATAAAGGGGAGGAGCTCGTAGCATCCAATTGTATCAACGAGTTGGTCGATCTTTGGAAGTGGGAAGCTATCTTTTGGGCAAGCTTTATTCAAGTAAGATTAGTCGACACACGTTCGCCACTTCCCATTTGATTTCTTAACCAAGACTGGGTTGGAGACTCATTCGAGGTAGAGGGCATCGCGGATAAAGTCGTTGTCAAGCAGCCTATCCACCTCCTTTTTGAGTGCCACCAGTCTTTCTATCCCCAAGATTCGGTGCTTTTGTTTGACTAAAATATGATTCAGGTTGATACTGAGCATGTAGAAGGCGATTCTTGGGTCAATGCCATACATATCTAAATGGATCCAAACAAGTACATCGAGATTGGCCCTTAAGAAGTCCATGAGCTCTTCCTTTGTTGCAAGGTGGAGTTATGATCCAATATTTAAGACCCTGATCGGGTTGGCAGGGTTGATTGGAATTTCGACAATCGGCTTTACCGGGTTAGCCCTTTCAAAATCATGCTCTTCGTCTTCCCTTGGATGAAGGCAATTGGAAATACGGTAGTGATGTCTGATCCAGGACCCAAATTTGAGTGGCTGCTATGCACTGGCAGTTTTGGCGTAATGGACTGGTTTTGCGCTCTTGCCATTCTCCCTATTGATGGCGTCCTTCCATTCTGCGAGGTTGTATAATTTCGCTGTGGCTTGGTCACCATTGACGGTTCTGATCCATTCTCAGTTGGAAACTTCATGGGAAGAGATCATAGTGACATGAAGACTCAGAACTATGTAAGGACATCCTAGAAAGACAATGTAGGGAGAAGTGAGGTCGACGACCATGAAAGTGAGGAGTCGGACACTACTACGATCCCCTTCCCCAAGCTCGACCGGTAGCTCTGCCAATCCCGCTGGCTGGTTGGGGGAGCCGTTAAAGCCATGGACGGTGGCATGAATAGGCTTCAAGTCTTTGGCCTCAAGTCTCAATTGGTCGTACGCTGACTTGAAGATGATGTTAACATAGATCCCTGAGTCAATGAGAACTCTTCGGACATAGGTCGGGCCTATGGTAGCAAAAATGACGAGAGGATTATTGGTTGGAATCTTGATTCCGGTAGAATCCCTTTCGCGGAAAACTATGTCATCCCGCAAAGTCTTATGAAGTTTGGCCAGGACAGATTCGTCCAAGGAGAAGCATGCTTCCAAGTCAACATGCTTGATAGAGTTGGTGTATTCCTCCATACGCTGGAACTTCCATTTGCGGGGTAAAGCCCACCGCAAATGATGTTAATCATGATACCCTTGAGAGGAGGTCTCATAGTGGATGACCCTGGGGCCGCATGAGCTGAAGGAAGTGCGAGCGTTAAAGGGTTGCGGCTGCTTCTTGGGGAGGGAGGGTACAGGGTCTTGAACAAACTTCTCTAGGCACTTCTCTCAGATGAATTTGTAGATTGCATCCTTGAGGTGATGGAAATCATTCGTATTATGGTTGAACATGTCGTGGAATCTACATTATTTGCTAGAGTTTTTCTCTCAATCGGAGTAGTTGGCTTCTTATACTGGATAATATTACAAATCTAAAGATAGATTGTCTCCAGCCCGGAGTTAAGTGGCGTGTAGACCTTGTATGTTGGGTACCGGTTGCGTTTCTTTTGATCATTGGATTACTGATTGTTGCAGCCATTTTGCTTGCCATTATCCAGATTGGGCTTGAAGGGTGCCACCCCTTTACCCTTGTCGGAATATTCCTCGACTTACTTTCCCTTGAAGTTTTCTTTAATAGTGCTCGGGTATGGGTTGTGAGGATGGCATGTCTAAGCTGTCTTGTTTCTATGCACTTCTTATTAGCATAGAAACAGAATTGCCTTTTCATAGAAAGTCTCCAAAGTCTTCAGTTGCTTCTTGTCGATCCAAGCTCCAAATTCGAAGTTGGGAAGAATGCCCTTAGCAAGTTGAACCAAGACTGTACGTGGCTCTGGGTATTCGACCTCCACTAGGGCATTGTTGAAGTGTTCGAAGTAACTCTTGAGAGTTTCCCCCATGCTCTGGCAGAGGTTCGAAAGAGTCAGGGTATCCTTTGTCCTTGCAACATGCATCCTGAATTGCTTTACTAGTTTGGAAGCTAGTCGGTCGAAGGTAGAGATGGATCATGCTGGAAGTCGGGAAATCCAGAGGAGAGCGATGCCTTTTAAGAACACTAGAAAACATTTGCATTTGACAGCGTTAGTGGCTCGACTTGAGCCGATATGTCATTCATAACGGTTTAAGAAGTTGTCGGGATCGGTCTTCCCCGAGTAAGACGTTGGTTGGGGCATATTGAAGCATCGAGGCCATTCGGTGTTGTGCATGGCGAGAGTGAAGTGGTTACGCCTCGTATTGGTTTCCCAAACATCAGTGGCATGCATGATCATTCGGACCCTATCGGTGAGAATCACAGGTTGAATCTCCGCCAGATTCCAGCGGTCGTGGTTCAATTGGGTAGTTCAGGGACGTGATCACGTTCTTAGATAAATATCAGCATCATCTTCCTCCATATCGTCAACCTCGGCTGCTTGGTTCTATTGAGGATGATTAAGTTGAACTTGGGTCTGTTGGGCTGCTGGACACGTAGGTGCCAAGTTCTGAGCGACGATGAGTAAGTTATGTTGAGGAAGGTGTTGGGCATTAGATCCTTCTTCATTGTTAATACGCAACCAGGAATGGTCGCGTTGAGGCATTCCCTCACTAAGAGTCATGGTAGTTTCGTTACCGTTGCCATTGCTGTTACCGTTGACAATGACCATGGTATTGGCATTAGTCCTCCTCCTTTGGCTTCAGTTCCCATGGTGGGTGTTGGAAGAACTTTTTGAGACATTAGGTAAAGGTGAGTGTTCCGATTGATTTGATAGCGAGCAACGTCGCGTTGACTTTCTTGAAATCGCCGCATTAGCTCGATGTTTGTTCTCAACAGGTCATTAAGTAATTCTCTCGTCCTTTCTTCCAACTTCTTATTAGGCTCAAAGAGTTGGCCTTTGTAACACCCCATATTTTATATAAATATTGATACTTTATAGCTTCATAATTTATCTCTGAAACATGTATCGTTGTATTCATGGAAATTTTTGATTCATTTTGATATATGACTTGCCTTAAAATGGAGTTCATACGGGATAGTTATTAACGAGTAAAGAATAAAAAGGTTGTATGCATATATATATGCACAAACTTGAATTTTTAAACTGGAGATGAGTTATAAGTGGAAAATAATAATTTAGATAACTAATATTTAGAAATAAATTGAACGTTAGTGTTAACGTTAAACAAAAAATAAAATGGGTAGAAATCATGTTCAGGAACCGGAACTGGGTCGACCCAGGCTTCACATGGGTCAACCCACCTTTAAGGTGAGTCGACACAGGGTTCGACCCACCCGGGCTAGATCTATTTTGTTTGTAACGTATTTTTCTGATTTAAACAGTTCAGATTTTATATTATCGAATCTGAGGGACCAGAATTTCCTGTACACCTACAAATAGACTAGCAAGGTCTAACTTTCAACTCATATTTTATGAGACGCTGCTAAGGCTCTTCCATTTTCGTTCTTCTCCAAATCTTTCAGAAATTACAATATTAGCTATTAGGAGTTCTGATTCAAGATTTGAAGACAAAGAATGTAAGTTTGCAACATAGGTATTCAAATTTCTGATCAACATGAGGTAAGTCCTATGAATCTGATTCGTTTAGGGTTTATTTCCTTCCCTCTTTTCTTAACGTTAAATTTTTAAATCTATGGTTATTTTAGATTCAGTTAGGAAGAACACAGAATAATAGATCTGAATCAGATTAAAGGATTGTAAAGCTGTTAGGTGAGTGAATTTAAATTATACCTTTCGATAATGATATATTTATCGTTTGCATTTCCCCGTAATTTCTTAACATGATAAACAATTGGAATTTGTGGTAAGTGAGATTATATCTTCTTGGAAAACATTGAAAAAACATTATTTTTAGATGAAACTTATTTCTATTAATCTTCTGTTGAATAAAGAATTACCTTAACTCTAAAATTGTGGAACTTGCAATAAATATGAATATGTTCTTAAGAATTGGTATGCCTAATTTGCTAAGAAAAATTATAGTAACTATGAATAGTATATGAAACAGAAACTCAATGACTAACTCAAAAATTAAAAAGGGAAGTTTCGTAGTGGACTGAGTTAGTTAGATAGGGGGAAAATTGATATATTTCCATAAGAAGAGAAAGAAAAAAGGGATTAGTGTGGAATATATATTATTTTACCGTATTGCACACTAATCGAATAAGATATGTATGTATGTCCACATTGGAAATAAAAGAAATAACTTGTAAATAGGGATCTAAGTTGGTGTGCATTGTGGAAATGGATCATTATGTCTTTCAGTTAACCAAACTAATGAGGTGCATGAAAGTTTTTCCTGAAATAATGAAATGTACATGACAATGATTAAAACAAAGATAACAATAGTAAAGGTTGGTTCATAATAAGGAACCTAAATAGAAGAATGATGAACAAGGAAATATAACCTATTATAATTGATTATATGAATGAGAATGCAATATAATAGGTAGGTCCTAGGGACAAGTGGAATTATAATATGGGTTATAATAAATGAAAAAGGGAACTTATTAATAAACCTTAGCTAGGAGAACTAAGTTAATAAGTAAAAAACAACAAGTTGTGATAACGGTGTAAGACGAGGTTATGATTAAATAAGAAAGAATAAAGTAGGCTTATTATTGGTAGGCTTATGAAATAAAATAAGTTATACTTAATTACGTATTAAGTAGACATGTCACAAGAAAACATGAGAATTAGGAAAGGATATATTTAATTATACATTAAGTAAAGCATGTTATTGTAACTCATAAACATGTAATTGGACAATAAATGACATGGTGATAATAAAAAAAGGGGTTGTAGACTACTTTCATTACTTACAATCTGAGGGTAAAAGGTTGTACATTACTTCTATTAATTACAATTTAAGAAATAACATGTTATGTCACTAGGCTTATTAATGAACTTAAACCAGGTTAAGCTAAATCACTGGATTAATAAGCGAGAGGGGTCCGTTCCTTTGAGATATAACGGGCTCAGAAAAAACCTGGTAACTTGAATAAAAAGTGAATATGTGGATGATCAAGTGAATTGGAAATCTGATAAGATAAGAAAAGCGCGTTATTAAAGGATTAGACGTAAGATCTAATAACACGTTAGTGTGATGCGCTTAGACTAATCCACGCATACGAAGGTGAAGAACCCAACGGGGTAGATCATCATGGTGTCCGGAGACACGAGAGGAGCACGTCCATCTGATTATTCTGCTTGGTTATTCTATTTGATTGCTCTGCAGGACTGGAGGGAAGCATGCAACTTCGAGGGACGTGGTATGGTGCTCTGTGGTGTTCCTCTGTGCGGTACATGCACAGGTTGTACTCATAGAGGTTGGGTCTGCGCTGTACCACCCGGTGAGTATACCTTGACTGCAACTGTAGCTTGCAAGTCAAAAGGTTGTGGTAGATAGCTTTGGGTAACTCAGCGATTGCCTCGGGATGAGGCTGGGTCATGACCAATATATGATAGTATTCACAGGTACCTGTCATCGGCAGCTAGTGGGATGCGAAAAGACAAGAGCTAAACTAGGAGACCATCGATCTTTCACTAATGAGGCATTGGTTGCGGGAAACGCCAAATTGGATGTTAATTGCTTTCTAAAGGCACATCACTTTGCTCTTGATGTAGTCTCTACGGATATGGAAAGCTCCCGACAGAGTTCCATACATTAGATGCAGCCCTATTATGAGACTTGATGTACAGTAGACAGTACGTTCGTGTGAGGGTCTAAATACACGCACTGGGTAGTGTACTGTAGATAGTAGGGCATTACTCTATGTTGAGACTTGGTTTGACCGAGGAGTTTGGATATGAGGATTCGTACCCTTACGTGGCATAGCGATGATGGTTCTATGCGATTACGTGGCGTGATGATTTGGATTTGCGTACGTCGTTCGGCGTAGGATGGATGTTGCATACGCTTCTGTGGCATGACATTGGAGACCGTACGATGAGGGTACTATGGAGAGTACCTTGAGATGTAGGGTATAACTACATATATATTATATTATGCTAAAATATCGGGGAACCGATGAGGTACGACGTAATTGTAGAGCCTTGAGAGTTGTTAACCCAACTTAATCTAATAAATAAGAAAACATAATTGAACGCTATATGTAGGGTTATTTCAGAATGTATAACTTGTCGAGTCACCATAACTTTGTGTTCTGACCCCCTCCTCAAAACATAATCGCAGATTAGGCTTATGGCAGAGATTTGATAACTTTGGATATTGGCTACACGGTAATATTACTTCGGTAAGAATACATTTGATTATATTATATTTTATCCATTCCGTAGTGAAATATTTACCAAGCTCTGATATATTTATTGTGTCTGTCTTTTCTACAGAATACCAGATAAGCCAACTCAAGCTTCGATAGATTTGGGATTTTTAAGAAAAAAATTTGATCTGTCGAAATTTGCGTCATTGCATCCTTGGGTTGCCGGAGTGTTAGAATCATAGAAGGGAACAATTTCCATGCCGACTAGGTTTTCCAAAGGTTGGGGCTAAGGAGAAGTTTCAGTGTCAGCCGTAGTGGAAGTTCCGATCATTAGGGACTTCTCTTTTCTTCCCATCGTAAACAAACTAAGAAGGTATATCGATAGGACCTAAGTATTGCTTCCAAATTGAGACTGAAGTTGGTCGAAAAGAAGCGAGTATTGAGACTTGAAGTACTTCTCAATGAAAGCGCCAAAGTGTTGACGTGGAAAATTGGCGTCGCACCCAAAGATTCTCGAGAATACGAGAATAAAGTTTCACGTATGGAAAATAAAGGATAGAAAGAAGAATCACAAGATTTATAGTTGTTCGGTTTTGGTTGAACGTACGTTCACTTTGAAGCATTTGCCGGTTTTATTCACAGTTGAAGGTTTACAGAGTTGAACATCATCATTATATTGGATTACAATATTTAACTAAGTATTTGAGAATCACTATTTGCAAGATCAAAGCCTTGAGAAAAAGTTGATTCTTCTTTCCTAAAGCTAAGAAGCCATTAATGGTGTCCAAGGGTCCTTCGAAGGTGTCAAATCAAGCAAAAGCTAACCCCTTGAAGCATGGGGTAGGAGGTATTTATAAGTATTGGATTAGGTGGGAGTGGGTGAGAATTGGGGACCACCGGCCAAATTTCGCATCCTGAAGCACCTGTATTGGAGAATTTCGCATCCCCCTCGGGGATACGAATTTCGCATCCCGGAGGATACCAAATTCGTATCTTGTGGTGATATGGTACTTCGTATCCTGTAGGGATACGAAGCTTTGTTTCTCGTAAGGATATGATGCTTTGTATCCCGAGTGGATACGATGACTCGTATTCCGTAGGGATACGAATTATTGTATCCATGTGGTGATACAAAATCTCACATCCTTGTGGGAATACAAATTACCATACCCTCATGAGGATACAAAATTCGTATCCGATAGGATACGAGATGCACTGAGATACGAAAGGCCAGAGGACGAGAATTGGTTTGGCGATGGTACTTTTAGGGGTTATGAGGCCTATGCTCACACGACTCCTTCTGGACCTGGATCCTAAGTGTTTTGGCGATGCTTCGGGCTTTTGTACCACGCGATGGGCCGAGTCGAGTGGGCTTAATATGCTTCTGGAACCGAACCAAAAGGTCAGTTAACAATACCCATTTTAAGTTTACTTTTATGTTATGCCTAGTTGTTCCTCTTTTCATGTACAAATCATGCTCATATTTGCAAATAAACTATTCGGGTCCATTATTGCTCCCAGTCCATCTTATTTATGCAAATATTGGTTACAGTCAAATTTTCTATCATATTCTATCTTATGGCCTTTTTACAATTCATATCAAGTTTGCACTATTATTTAATCCAATTATCCCTTTTTATTTTGGTTTAAAATATGTCAAATCAGTCCTAATTCAATTATTCCAATTGATTATATTTTTCCCAAATGTGCGCAAAATAAAAAAATCGATCGACGTGCACTGAATAAAAGAACAATAATCAGTCATAGGTAGTTAGGCACACAGATCTATGGCAAAATCAGTTGTATTCATATGCCTTTTAAGCATATTTGTGCATAACCAAAATAAACTAAAAAATCAGAATAAGAATTGGGAAACGGAATATGAGAATAACAATTTACAGCATTCTAAATATTAATCAAATAGAAATTGTAAAGATAAACAACAATATTACATTAAAATTCTTACAGGGAGGAATTACAAAAAGAATGAATAAACTGAAACAGTAAATAGATCTGTAAGAATCAGATCCGAAAATAGGATTACAGCTACAACTACCATTTTTCCAATTCACCTTAACTTATTCAAAATTCTGAAATAATCACAAAACCTCACTAAGAATTGCTTTCTATGTGACACCAGTAGAATTTCCCGAATATATGTATATATAGTCCTCCAGAATATGTGTATATAAAATATTTTATATTAAAAATCCATTACTCTAAGTAGGAAAATTAGCATGGGGGAGAACAAATGAGTTGCTTGGAATAAGGTGGGGGTAGAGATTTATTTATAGTTGGAGATAGGTTACATCAGCAAATCTGGAGCGAACATGTAAGCCCTAATTTTGATTTCGTGGCACATCAGCCGACACAACGGTATTTTGGGTTCTGTCGATAGCGGTTCGTAAGTGAATGGAGTTGACGCGATGGATACAATATTTAATTAAGAAGTGAAGTTTGATTTTTACATATATTCCGTTTGAAACAAAAGTGGCGATCCATTAGAACACAAGTTTCATTTCTTTTATTATTTTTTCTTTCCATCAACATCCTTCTTTCCACTTTTCCATTTCTCACCTCACTTCCATTGTTTTCTTTTTAGACTAATGTTTCATATATAATTAACTACTCATGGAACTTGCAACATCTTCCCCTGTCCTATTTTCTCTCATGCGCAAGTGCACCTAGAAAAAAAACACGCAAAGGACAGTACCCCATAAACCGTAACAGACTACAAACCCAACGTCCTAAGCAACTATAAAAATGCTCCCACCACCATACCTCACATATGTTATGTAACATTGAAGTTAGAATAATAAAATACATATAAATCTTTGCCTTGGCTGCTAAGGGTAGGTAGTACCACTTTCTTTTCAACCACAGTGAAAGGAAATATATGGAAGAAAGAAAAAGTATATATTAACAAAAAGCAAGCACATGCCTTAGATTTTTCACAAACCAACTTTTAATAGCATCTACCCTATGTTTACATACAGGCAATTCAATATAGACCTCGTGTTATCACTGATAGCTACTCTTTCATCATCAAAACAGCTAATGCTACCTCATTTACAAAGCAACCAGATATCCAAGAAATGAAAACACATGCAAATTCAGTCGAAAAGCAGTACCTAGTCAAAAACTGTCTGCCAACTTATGAGTACCATACGCCTTGGCAACCACGGTATTGAAATATTATAAATGCGCAGCGGCTTCTTTTATGCTCCCCTCCCGCGTACAAAACACCATTGGTTTTAATGGCGTAAAACAAAATCAAAATGAGCTGTTTCCATGGCGTCAAATATATATCAAAATGAGATCTTCATAAAAAGAAAAAACCGAGAAGAGAGGGGAAAGCAAGTTCGAAAGGAGGAGACTAATGGTGGAGACATGCGAAGGTGCTCTTAAGGAGTTCAGGTAGTTGAGAAGATAAGGTGAAGGAGATTTTGGTGATGTGAATAGTGGTGCCACTGTTCTGTGATGTCATGAAGTCGGAAATGGTGTCTTTGTTTCAAAGTCTAATGAAGTATGCAAGGTGGAGATAGGAGTTTAAAATGGTACGGTGCATGGCATGAAACATGAGAGGGGACATAAGGCGTACTGTTTAAACTGGGTAGTGTTTTGAGAATGTGAAAGGGAGGATATTAAATGGGAAGCCCAGTTAAAGATTGAAGAGAAGAAAATATTTACAGAAAGGAGAAGAGTTGCGTACATTTTCAGAAGACGAAATACACGAATGGTGGAAGGAATTGAAGATGCGTTGGGAATTAAATACTGCAGTTGGAAATAGCACGAAAAAGGGAGAGAGTTTTAAAAAGCACGAAAATATGAGTTACATACAGGAGCACGCGTTTTGGTTTGGGGAAGAAGGCACAAGCGGGTTGGGTACAGAAGTATGGGCCGGTGTGTAAGGCCCAATTTAATTATAAACATTTCTATTTAAGTTTGGTTATATTATATAGATAAAAATAAAATGGTTGGTTTCTTGGGTTTCCAGGAGCTGTTCGAAACGTTATTTAGAAGAGGAAGCTTTCAATGCGGGTTGGGTTTTTAAGACGGTGGATGGGCCAACTTAACATGGTAAAGCCAAAGACGAAAAAAATACATTAAGTTATTTTATTTTAAATTAGTATATAAGCTTGTAGTTTTAATATATATAGTACATACATTATCAGAATGGCGCAAATATGGATCTGTTGGGATCATCTGATCGTAAACTACACGATGAAGCTGGGTTGGAGTCATTTGGAGCACGTTTGAATATTAGGTAAATTACAAAGTCTGGTACAATCTACCGACGTTAAACGGTTAACGAACAAGGTGAGTAAACTCCCTAACTCTGATTGGTTCTGAAATGTTATAAACATTATTATATATTGATAAATGATTATTGATTGTCGTGTGATGGTTGGTTTGATGAATTACTTATATATTAGTTGACATTCTAGATAAAGTTATACATATCAATCATTGGTTAAATATTTACACCGTCTGTTATAATATTGATATGAAACCAGTGTTATTATGTGATTAACATTTGTGAATGCATCGAGACAGGTTGGAGGGATCCAACTGGATTCCTCAATAGTTTTGTTGTCGATTTTCATATATTGCTTTATATGATGTGATAAATAATCGATGATGGATTATTGTGTGTTTTGGGATGTTTGAACAACATTGACCAGAAATAATTGGTATTTAAACACCGTAAAATATGTTTGAATAAATAGAAAAAGAAACTGGGGTTTTAAAAGGTAAAATTTCTATTTTCAAAATAGAAATTGAATTTCGACGGGTATAATATTATAACTGGTTTGATTATATAAACAAGAAGTTGGGTTTAAAACGATATTTATAAACGGGAAATAATTGTTATTAAATTAAAAATATAAATTAAGGGATAAATTAAATGGAAATTGGGAATTTGTTTCAAAGGGAAATGATGGAATTTATTTCGGTGTTCGGAATGAATAAATCTATAAGGATTTATAATTTGAATTCAACTTTGTCGAATGTTAAAAATTAATTAAAATTTAAAATTTTATATAACCAGGATTTGATAAGGTACTCAATATTGGGTTGGAACCAAAGATTTATAATCGAGTATGTAGCCGAGATTTAATAATAAACTTGATTAATAGGAAGTTATTTGTAGACTGAGTTATTTGGGATGCAAAATATGTATGAATATATATAATAGCTCGTTGGATAGAAATTTAACCTGTAATGGTAAATATAAAAATAAATCAAGATTTGATTTATATAATGAATGCAGATTTATTTAAAGAAAAATATTCAGGTGTTAAAATGAGAAATGATTTAAGCAGACGTTTCACCAGTTGAAATGAGTAGAAAAGGAAATGGATAAAGAATTGGAAGTTATAAATTCAAAAGTGGATCTATAAATTTAGTTGACCTGAAATGGTGAATTTATTCCGTCGGTCAGAACGCTAATCGAATATAGATTATTCGAAAGAGAGTTATAAGTGGAAGTCGAATATATCGAATCTAGGGAGCTATTATTTACTTCCCGTTCTAATTAAGTTGTAATTAAATCAATTAAATATTATTTGTTTATTTAAAAAAAGGGATCAAAGTTATATTTTTGGAAGTAAGTATTATCATTTTAATCAATGTTTTTATACGACGTTCGTTGAATTTATATAAATGAATTTCAGAAATGTTTTCCAAATATAACCTGAGATGTTTTCTAAAGTACAGAAAATGAAATGAGTTTGAAATTGTGAAGTTAAGAAAATTAGAAACTGACTGGAGACTAGTTAAGTTGAACGGCTTTCTGAGTGTCGATCTGATGTTGGTTTCGGCCTTCGGGGTTGATAGTTAGAAAACTGTTCTCTTACTAGTTTATTGTTAGAGACTGATGAATGTGTAAGAATAGTGAGTCATGAATAAGTAATGGAAATGTTTCCCAAATGTTAACAACATATATTTTCTAAATATAGAAAATAAGAGTTTGTGGATATACGGAATTTTCTCCTAATGCTAAGAAGAGATATTTTTTCTAATAGTTCATGATATATGGTAGCGTGTTCCAAAAATCGTGGGAAGTTAAAACAGTTTGAGAATTAAATGGGAAACGGGGAAATGAAAAAAAATCAATGATAAATTAATTTATAGAGCTGAACTTTGATTAATGATTTATCGGTATGATTTCCATTTGGAAATAAAACTGTTGGATGTATGAATGTCTTCCTTTGATAATTAAATCACCGGCTATCAAAGTTTTGACTATTTCCGTTGTCAATACGGAGAGACCGGGATCATATTTATTATCTAAAAACCACTCCGTATGGGCATTAGCGTTGCGAATCAAGAATGTGGAAATAATTGAAGATGGAGTGAAATGCAAGGGTCGTTCTTTTCCAAAATAGTGCTTTATGTTTGTCCAGTCCCAGGACAACTTGTATGGACGGATGTCTGGCAGAGTATATCTAATAGATCGCGTAAGTTGACCTCTTTAAACGTGTTCACGATTGGTGGCGGAGGAATTCGTTCCTCTTAGCTTTATACCCGTGGTATTTTTGGAGAAATCAATTTGTGATTTGGCGGGTATGACGATGTGGCATTCAAAGTAAATGGAGGTATGATCTGCCAAAAGATAAGTTATGACCTCAGGCCTCATCAACAGGGAAATGACAAAAATCGGGCAGGCAGCATGACTATGTGGGTCGCCCCCATTAGGGTATATTGTCACCATCTTGAGAATATTCATATTTGTACTTCTTTTCGTTTCTGTATCTCCCGAGAACAGTTATGTTGCTAGCAACTGTAGGTGACCATATATTCGATACACTCAAGAGAAATGAGTGGTCGGTCATGTGTGGGCCAGGTTGCAAGATGTTCTTGTTGAACCCAGTGTATTCGTCTCTGGAGATACACTGTCGGCAGGTGGTCCCATACCTTGTCATAATCGGAATCCAATCTCCAATAAGTGCCCGCGGTTTGTTTGTATACTATATATGTGGAACGTGAGATGCAAGCGTTCTGCTAGGTTGTTATTTACTTATGATTAGACATTATTATAATATCATAAGATATATATGAATTTCAAAATGTTTTGGGTTATCGTAAGGTAAAAACCATCCGTGTTTATGTGTGGATTGGTCTTACGATTATCTTTTATTTTGAAAAATATTTTTTAAAGTTAAACCGAATGATTGGAATTTACTCACACCAGTCCCAGGACTGACCCAGAGTTTATTTTGTTTTTGTTTACCCCAAAACTCTCGGGTGCCCAAATTTGTACGGGCAGTCAAGTAGTTAGGACTTTACAGATACTTGAAGGAGCTTGAAGCAGGAGACTTCAACATTAGTTATATATAGAGTTATTTCCGCTATGATGTTATGAGTTGTACTCTGATAATGGTATGAATATATATAGTTCATATTTCAAAGTTATGTTATTCTATATTTTATTCGTTCCACTGTGAGATTCGTATTTACTCTGATTCAATTCAGTTGTCTTCTTCTTCTTCTATTCTAATTTTCTTTCTTTCTATTCTCACCCTCTAACTTCTTTCTCTAAATGATCCGATGTTTCCGATGACTGATTAGTCGACATCGTGGCTTATGTCGATTTTCGGGGTCGAAAATCTTTCGGGTCGTTACAGTGGTATCAAAGCTATAGGTTAAGTAATTACCTTGGCTCTGTGGCGAGACTTAATAGAGATGGGGTTAGTAATACCCTAGATTGAGTTTGAGTGTATATATATGAGCGCATATTTGTAAATTGTTATAAAAACTATTTTATATTGTGATGATCGGTTTGTCAAGTGGTTTATGAATTCTGGTCGATACGGTTGTGCAAACTGTATCGATAGGTGTTTCTAAACTCTTGAACAGAGTAATTTGTCACAATTTTGTTTTAAAAGTTGGGTGAATGAAATAATTTCACCCAAAATTTGTTTTGGATATAAAAAGGTATATATATTGGAATTATTATAATATATTGGATATGTTGACTGCCATTATAATTGAAAATGATTATAATTGGAATGGTTATAAATAACCAATCAGAATTCATACTAAATATAGTATATAAATCAAATGAATTAAATCTTAATTTAAACTAGATTTCGGATTAGAATTCCGAGAAAGTTGGAAAGGTGTTTGTCAATGGTTTTGGGATTTAATATATGGAGATTTTAAGATCCTGGGAGATTTTGAAAATATTTTCCAAACATTATGAATAATATTTTGAATTGATTTTAAAATGGGAGTATTTAAAAATGATTTTTTTTTGAAATAATATAGTATTGAACTCACTTTGATCGCTGGAAAATAATTTGGATGATGACGGCCGCATCATCTGTGTTCATTTCTAGTTTCTAAGTGACAGATTACTACCAAAGATTTTGTTTTAAATTGTTTTGAGGAAAATAGCTATTAAAAATTCAAATGCTTTGAATTGCTATTATTGTATATATAAATATATGTAATTTCAAGCTGATTTGAAATAAAAACCCAGGAAATTGGAATTCTGAAATTAAATTTTAACTTATGAAGTTAAAGAGATTGAAATGGTAAAAGTAACTAAATAAATAAATTTAATTTAATGTAAACAAGCTTAATAAAGATTGTGAAAGCAAATTGGGGTTGAATTGAAGCAAACTAAGTGAAAATTGAATTGGGGTATAATTTAACTGAGTTAAGTAAAATTGGATTAAATTAGAGATAATATGTAATGGAATCGATATTGAATAAAAGTTTGGAATTAAGATCGGAATTGGAGTTTAATGAAATTCTGCTTGGTATAAGCAAATGGTTTGGTTCGAGAGTAAAGATCAACTGAGTTTATATTTGTATGGGCTGAAGCGATAGCAGATGGAAGATATAAAATTGAATGCCAACAAAAAGGTACAAGTTTATATTATATTAAATATGAGATTTTTGAGCCAATTTAGCAAGCCACTTGGCTGTTTGATTTGCTTTTGGATTGAAAAAAAAGAAAAAAAACTAGAGAGGCGAGTTGTAGCTGTACTGATTGAGCCGTGCAAAGGAGATGCTAGCAAAATTTTCCGAAAACTTAAAGAATTAGAAATTTTTTATAAGTAGAAATCGACTTGTCGATTGTAATTTAAAATTTAAATCATTTTGAGTATGGGTAATATTTGAGAAAGCATATGGATGAGTATGTGGTAGTAGATTGTCTAAAAGTGGTGGTCGTATTATTTGAAATGGAAAATAAAAAGGGTCGGGTATTGATATAAGAATGAAAGATAATATGTATAGAATTGAGATATGGAAGTATGGAGTATAGGATTTCAATTGAGTAGGTTGTAAGGAGTTAGAGTTCTGGTATCTGTACTGCTTAGCAATTTCGATGACGAAATTATTTTAAGGGGGAAGGAATGTAACGTCCCGGATTTTTGGCGATTTAACAATTAATTTATTTAATTATTTTAATATATTGGTTTGGCAATTCAGATGGTTTGAATTCAAATATTTTGAATATTTAATTAATATATATAATAATAGATTTAATTTCTGAAATAACGAATATATTTATATATGGCATTTGAATGAATGAATTATAATATAATTTAAATCGTGCTCGTAACAACGTGGTAGTTCGTAAATTGGCGATGCAAACTTTAAATGAATATATAGGGTCCGTTATTAGTTGGATTTCTTCGAAACAAGAAACGTTCGGATCTTTTAAACTGTATTTTTCTAATGGAAGTGAAAAATGGAGATTTCATTTTATAAATTGTAAGTTATGTCCAAATCAATTATTCAAACAGTCGTTGTGGAATCGTTTATAAGCCATAACAGAATATTTAATATAATTAAATACTGGTTTCGAATTCGGACAAAATATTTGAGGCGTAGTTAAAATTTAATTTTTAGAATTTTACTATAATTTTTATTTCAAAAAATAAGAAACTTTTTATTTGGAGTGTTTTACATCTAATATCAGCATTTTTGAGATTTCACAAAATAAATTAACCAGTCTATTTTATTATATTTTTGGAATCGTGGCACATCAGCCAACACAGCGGTATTTTTGGCTCTGTCGATAGTGGTTCGTAAGTGAATGGAGTTGACGCGATGGATACAATATTTAATTAAGAAGTGAAGTTTGATTTTTACATATATTCCGTTTGAAACAAAAATGGCGATCCATTAGAACACAAGTTTCATTTTTTTATTATTTGTTCTTTCCATCAACATCCTTCTTTCCACTTTTCCATTTCTCACCTCACTTCCATTCTTTTCTTTTTAGACCAATGTTTCATATATAATTTACTACTCATGGAACTTGCAACATCTTCCCCTGTCCTGTTTTCTCTCATGCGCAAGTGCACCTAGAAAAAAACACGCAAAGGACAGTACCCCATAAACTGTAACAGACTACAAACCCAACGTCCTAAGCAACTATACAAATGCTCCCACCATCATACCTCACATATTTTTTGTAACATTGAAGTTAGAATAATAAAATACATATAAATCTTTGCCTTGGCTGCCAAGGGTAGGTAGTACCACTTTCTTTTCAACCACAGTGAAAGGAAAAATATGGAAGAAAGAAAAAGTATATATTAACAAAAAGCAAGCACATGCCTTAGATTTTTTGCAAACCTAATTTTAATAGCATCTACCCTATGTTTTCATACAGGCAATTCAATATAGACCTCGTGTTATCACTGATAACTACTCTTTCAACATCAAAATAGCTAATGCTACCTCATTTACAAACCAACCAGATATCTAAGAAATGAAAACACATGCAAATTCAGTCGAAAAGCAGTGCCTAGTCTAAAACTGTCTGCCAACCTATGAGTACCATACGCCTTGGTAACCAAGGTATTGAAATATTATAAATGCGCAGCGGCTTCTTCTATGCTCCCCTCCCTCGTGCAAAACACCATTGGTTTTAATGGCATAAAACAAAATCAAAATGAACTGTTTCCATGGCGTCAATTATATATCAAAACGAGATCTTCATAAAAAGAAAAAAAACAAACCGAGAAGAGAGGGGAAAGCAAGTTCGAAAGGAGGAGACTAATGGTGGAGACATGCGAAGGTGCTCTTAAGGAGTTCAGGTAGTTGAGAAGATAAGGTGAAGGAGATTTTGGTGACGTGAATAGTGGTGCCATTGTTCTGTGATGTCATGAAGTCGAAAATAGTGTCTTTATTTCCAAGTCTAATGAAGTATGCAAGGTGGAGATCGGAGTTTAAAATGGTGCGGTGCATGGCATGAAACATGAGAGGGGACGTAATGTGCACTGTTTAAACTGGGTAGTGTTTTGAGAATGTGAAAGGGAGGATATTAAATGGGAAGCCCAGTTAAAGATTGAAGAGCAGAAAATATATACATAAAGGAGAAGAGTTGCGTACATTTTCAGAAGATGAAATACTCGAATGGTGGAAGGAATTGAAGATGCATTGGGAATTAAATACTGCAGTTGGAAATAGTATGAAAAAGGGAGAGAGTTAAAAAAAGCATGAAAATATGAGTTACATAAAGGAGCACGCGTTTTGGTTTGGGGAAGAAGGCACAAGCTAGTTGGGTACAGAAGTATGGGCCGAAAAGAATTGTGTAAGGCCCAATTTAATTATAAACATTTCTATTTAAGTTTAGTTATATTATATAGATAAAAATAAAATGGTTGGCTGCTTGGGTTTCCAGGAGCTGTGCGAAACATTATCTGGAAGAGGAAGCTTTCAATGCGGGTTGGGTTTTTAAGACTGCGGATGGGCCAACTTAACTCGGTAAAGCCCAAGACGAAAAAATACATTAAGTTATTTTATTTTAAATTAGTATATAAGCTTGTAGTTTTAATATATATTACATACATTACCAGAATGGCGCAAATATGGATCCGTTGGGATCATATGATCGTAAACTACACGATGAAGCTGGATTGGGGTCGTTTGGAGCACGTTTGAATATTAGGCAAATTACAAAGTCTGGTACAATCAACCGACGTTAAATGGTTAACGAACAAGGTGAGTAAACTCCCTAACTCTGATTGGTTCTGAAATGTTATAAACATTATTATATATTGATAAATGATTATTGATTGTCGTGTGATGGTTGGTTTGATGAATTACTTATATATTAGTTGACATTCTAGATAAACTTATACATATCAATCATTAGTTAAATATTTACCCCGTCTGTTATAATATTGATATGAAATCAGTGTTATTATGTGATTAACATTTGTGAATGCATTGAGACAGGTTGGAGGGATCCAACTGGATTCCTCAATAGTTTTGTTGTCGATTTTCATATATTGCTTTATATGATGTGATAAATAATCGGTGATGGATTATTGTGTGTTTTGGGATGTTTGAACAACATTGACCTGAAATAATTGGTATTTAAACACCGTAAAATATGTTTGAATAAATAGAAAAAGAAACTGGGGTTTTAAAAGGTAAAATTTCTATTTTCAAAATAGAAATTGAATTTCGATGGGTATAATATTATAACTGGTTTGATTATATAAACAAGAAGTTGGGTTTAAAACGATATTTATAAATGAGAAATAATTGTTATTAAATTAAAAAAATAAATTAAGGGATAAACTAAAATGGAAATTGGGAATTTGTTTCAAAGGGAAATGATGGAATTTATTTCGGTGTTCGGAATGAATAAATCTATAAGGATTTATAATTTGAATTAACTTTGTCGAATGTTAAAAATAAATTAAAATTTTAAATTTTATATAATCCAGGATCTGACAATGTACTTAATATTGGGTTAGAACCAAAGATTTATAATCAAGTATGTAGTCGAGATTTAATAATAAACTTGTTAATAGGAAGTTATTTGTAGACTGAGTTATTTGGGATGCACAATAAGTATGAATATATATAAGAGCTCGTTGGATAGAAATTTAACCTGTAATGGTAATTATAAAAATAAATCAAGATTTGATTTATATAATGAATCCAGATTTATGTAAAGAAAAATATTCAGGTTTTAAAGTGAGAAATGATTTTAAAGCAGACATTTCACCAATTGAAATGAGTAGAAAAGAAAATGGATAAACATTTGGAAGTTATAAATTCAAAAGTGGATCTATAAAATTAGTTGACCTGAAATGGTGAATTTATTACGTCGGTCAGAACACTAATCGAATATAGATTATTCGGAAGAGAGTTATAAGTGGAAGTCGAATATATCGAATCCAGGGAGATATTATTTACTTCCCGTTCTAATTAAGTTGTAATTAAATCAATTAAATATTATTTGTTTATTTAAAAAAAGGGATCAAAGTTATATTTTTGGAAGTAAGTATTATCATTTTAATCAATGTTTTTATACGACGTTCGTTGAATTTATATAAATGAATTTCGGAAATGTTTTCCAAATATAACCAGAGATGTTTTCTAAAGTACAGAAAATGAAATGAGTTTGAAATTGTGAAGTTAAGAAAATTAGAAACTGACTGGAGACTAGTTAAGTTGAACGGCTTTCTGAGTGTCGATCTGATGTGGGTTTCGGCCTTCAGGATTGATACTTAGAAAACTGTTCTCTTACTAATTTATTGTTAGAGACTGATGAATGTGGAAGAATAGTGAGTCGTGAATAAGTAATGGAAATGTTTCCCAAATGTTAACAACATATATTTTCTAAATATAGAAAATAAGAGTTTGTGGATATACGGAATTTTCTCCCAATGCTAAGAAGTGATATTTTTCCTAATAGTTCATGATATATGGTAGCGTGTTCCAAAAATCGTGGGAAGTTAAAACAGTTTGAGAATTAAATGGGAAATAGGGAAATGAAAAAAATTAATGATAAATTAATTTAAAGAGCTGAAAGTTGATTGATGATTTTTCGGTATTATTTCCATTTGGAAATAAAACTGTTGAATGTATGAATGTCTTCCTTTGATAGATAAATCACCGGCTATCAAAGTTTTGACCATTTCCGTTGTCAATACGGAGAGACCGGGATCAGATTTATTATCTGAAAACCACTCCGTATGGGCATTAGCATTGCGAATCAAGAATGTGGAAATAATTGAAGACAGAGTGAAATGCAAGGGTCGTTCTGTTCCAGAATAGTACTTTATGTTTGTCTAGTCCCAGGACAACTTGCATGGACGGATGTCTGGCAGAGTATATCTAATAGATCGCGTAGGTTGACTTCTTCAAATGTATTCCTGATTGGGGGCGGAGGAATTCGTTCCTTTTAGCTTTATACCCGTGGTATTTTTAGAGAAATCAATTTGTGATTTGGCGGGTATGATGATGTGGCATTCAAAGTAAATGGAGGTGTGATCTGCCAAAAGATACGTTATGATCTCAAGCCTCATCAACAGGGAAATGACAAAAATCGGGCAGGCAGCATGACTATGTGGGTTGCCCCCATTAGGGTGTATTGTCACCATCTAGAGAATATTCTTATTTGTACTTCTTTTCGTTTCTATATCTCCCGGGAATGGTTATGTTGCTAGCAACCGTAGGTGACAATATATTCGATACACTCATGAGAAATGAGTGGCCGGTCATGTGTGGGCTAGGTTGCAAGATGTTCTTGTTGAACCTAGCGTATTCGTCTCTAGAGATACACTGTTGGTAGGTGGTCCCATACCTTGTCATAATCGGAATCCAATCTCCAATAAGTGCCTGCGGTTTGTTTGTGTACTATATATATGGAACGTGAGATACAAGCATTCTGCTAGATTGTTATTTACTTGTGATTAGACATTATTATAATATCAGAAGATATATATGAATTTCAAAATGTTTTGGGTTATCGTAAGGTAAAAACCATCTGTGTTTATGTGTGGATTGGTCTTACGATTATCTTTTCTTTTGAAAAATATTGTGTAAAGTTAAACCGAATGATTGGAATTTACTCACACCAGTCTCATGACTGTCCCAAAGTTTATTTTGTTTTTGTTTACCCTAAACTCTTGGGTGCCCAAATTTGTACGGGCAGTCAAGCAGTTAGGATTTTACAGATACTTGAAGGAGCTTGGAGCAGGAGACTTCAACATTTGTTATATATAGAGTTATTTCCGCTGTGATGTTATGAGTTATACTCTAATAATGGTACGAATATATACAGTTTATATTTCAAAGTTATGTTATACTATATTTTATTTGTTCCACTATGAGATTCGTATTTACTCTGATTCAATTCAGTTGTCTTCTTCTTCTTCTATTCTAATTTTCTTTCTTTTTATTCTCACCCTCTAACTTCTTTCTCTAAATGATCTGGTGTTTCCGATGACTGATTAGTCGACATCGTGGCTTATGTCGATTTTCAGGGTCGAAAATCTTTCGGGTCGTTACACCAGTTCAGGGACGGGGTCGTCCCCGTAACATTCATTATTACTTTTCATTTTAAATTCCTAATTTAAATTTTGAATTTTATAATCGCCATAACTCCTTCATTTTAAGTCTGTTTTACGCAAACCAAATACAAAACTAAACCAGAAAATCGTATTGGGCACAATGGCACAATTCTCATTTCCAAAATCATGTTATTTTTCAACTTGTCCTTTAATTTATTAATTTGTTAATTAATCATTTTGTATTAAAATATGGGTTGTTACACAAAACACACCATGAGGTAAGTCGGAGTTGGCTAAAAATTCAAACTCATAATACTTCCAATGCTTAGTCGTTTTAAACCCAACTTAAATAAATAGGTTCATGACTACCTCATCGTTGAAATAATCTGGAGTCAAGTAAGAAAGAAATTCAAATATGTTCTTTCACTTACCCTAGTATATTAATTCCTCTGAACCTATAAACTAAGGCTCTTATACCAAATGTAACCCCCCACACTTTTTGACCCCGAATTTTTACAAAAATCAAAACTCAAACCCATCCGAGCATAGAGAGAATAAATCTGATACCTACAAATAATGAGCATGAGCATAATCAGAGTACAATAAAACTAACTTATAATGAAAACAAGATAATAAGTATCAACTTAGGCAATTACCTTAAAAGAAAACCACCACATCAATGCTGAGCATGAGAAAACAAGAATCGAAAACTAAACTTGAACACTTGCAAGGACCTATCTTCCCCGGGATAAACTTGAGAGTAGTTATGAGGAGAGGGGTCAGAAAAAAAAGTCTTAGTGAGTAGAAAATGTATAACACTGTCCACAATACAAAAATGTTTCCCATTTGTATCTCATATGGTTTAACCCAAAACCATATGTCTAACAAGGTTAGTAACTCTAATCTAACCTTGCAAGAATTTACGCACGACGATTCGTTACTATACCCAAGGTAGCACTTCCCAATAGTAACAGAGATGGAACTTTTACGTATAAGTATGAGGCCTTTAAACCACCACTCAAATGCATACCAAGACTTAGAGGCGGACTCTCCAATTACTCAATACTTAATAAAGGAGATGGGTTATTCTATATAGCCACTTATGTCCTCGCTCATAATATAACGTAAGGGCGGATCCTTATTACCACTTAAGGCCCAAGGTGGATCAATTGATCACTTAATACCTTATTAAGTGTTTTACTGAACCCTAATATAAATGAGAGGTCACTAGCTACAAAGTCCTACTAATTTAAGGCTTTCATCATCCACGTATATTCCCAAATCCCGCATAAGGCAAGAGTTAGTAAGCGGTCATTTATGACCGACAAATGACAGACAGAATAGGTAGACGACTAACGTCATCTATGACCTTACCCTGGTGGACCCCGGTGCTAACATCTAGCTGGCCCTAATAGATAACCCCTTAGTCACTTAATACTTCCCGCAGGATTGGCAGTCCCATGGAGATTTATTACCTTGTCACAAGGCGGACTCCAACCCCAGTCACTCAATACCTAGAGGAAGCGGACTGTATCGGGGGTTACCGACCTCGCTCCAAATCGGCCTCTCTAATAATTTTCTAATTAGGTTGTGCTAGGAATTATTTCCGTTTTGGTTTCTTCTTGCTGGAGGGTGATGTGTCCTACAACCACTTAAGACCTCAACCTTTGAAGTAAACCTATAATCACGGGTTTCTACGTTTAATGATATCTTACATTAGTTGTACATATATTCGACTATTGGAAAATGCAGACTTCTATCGAATAAGGAAACTGACCTCGCATCAGTAACCTACTAAGTCAAATACTTAATTCTAATTAAAGATATTAATTTCAGATTTAAACTAGAATAAGCTAAGGACAATTATCTATAACTTCCTTTATTAGGATATAAATTATTTACTTCCTTATTAGACTTAGTATTACTACAACAATCAATTCTCATTGAATTCCCTTTAATTCCATGTATTATTATTAATAAAACCCTAAAGGTCATATTTCCTAAGGCAATGGACACTAAATTAATTTAATTTCCTAATTGTCTAGTGCCATTAATGACCCTAATAATCTTTTCTAAGGCAATAAACACCATTTAAATGTCATTTATATCAATTCCACTAGAATTCTAATCTAATTTTGTAACTCCCAAACATTACTACATTAATTTAATTCCATTTAATTCTTATTTAATATGTGTGTGTGTGTGTGTGTATTATTTACCTATTAACCTAGTTGAAGTTACAACTCCTATTCCTAGTCAGAATTTAAATTGTAACCAATCTGACATTTATCCCTATTCCGTTCATTCCGCAAAAGCATACATGATTATAATATTTATTACCTTATCCATGACCCTTTTAATTATAACAATCAATACCACATTTATTGCTACAACAATCACACATATTTAGTTCTATATTTAATGGGGATTATTGCCATGCTTTTATTCCCACGAAATGGAAACATTTCAAATTTAATTCCATAGCAATAAACATTTGTTAATATAATAGTGTTATTAGTGTTGATTTGGATGGATAAGATTATAATAATTATTTATTTTATTCTAAGCTTGATGTTAAAGTAGTTACTAACTATATTTTATTATCATTATTATTTAATTATATTCCAGCCTAAACTAACAATTAGGAAGTTTCCTTTTTTTGTTTCATCTTGTTAAAATTAAAAAACCCATAAAATGGTTATTTAATGTAATTATTTTAAATTTTTCCCAAACAATTTTAAAGAGGAAAATTAGCATATTTCATATCACAAGGAAATAGGTAAATATTTTATTTAGAATATATGCTGCAAACTAAGTACAAAAATACATGAATTTGCACATCCCTTCTTACTTGGTTTTGGTTATGTTCCTTGTAGATTTCAAATAAAATCTTTTTATATAAATAGAGCAAAAGGGACAAAATTACAATAATCAAATAAAAACCCCAAACAACATTTAACACAAACATGTTTATAATTCTAGGATTAATACTGCACAGATTCTACATTTACATCCAAATCCTATGAATTTGGAATAACAACAAACATGTCTGACAATATTTTTGGGCTGATTTCCAGATTCAGGGTGTTTACAATGACCACAACAATCTAAGAATAATTGTGGGCAATACATGATATTAAGCTAAAAGGCTTACAATAATAAAATAAATTTGATAAATTCTAGGCATACAATTTAGATTTAACATAAACAAATTATTTTAGTTATTATAAACAATGAATATATTTCCCACTGACCAGAAAGCTATACAAATCTAAATCTGAACAAAACTTTTAGGCTTACAATTTCCAAATATCACAAATCTATAATTTGTATACAAAAGGTATATACATATACCTATTTAGATTGGTAGACCTGAAAGAGAAACTGTGAAAGAAGAAGGAAATTTAAACAAAAAGAATTACCTATTGGAAGAATCAATCATTTCTCGTAAATCTAAATCCAATCTCTTCAATTTTTGTTAATTATATTTGTATAGGTTTATATTTTGAATTTTAGAAGAGGTTGGAGAATTGGGAATAACAGAGCTTCACTACTGCCTCCAGAAAATATGAGAAAGGATTAGGCGTCTAGCCTTTTATTTATAGGCATAGAAATAATCCTGAACCATTAGATTGAATTTTAGAAAAATTCGTCCATCGATATATAATTTATAAAGCATAAAACCCTAGCCGCCACTGTTAGAATCGACCAGGGGTCGATCCAGCGGTCGACCGCCCGATCGATCGCCTGACCTGGCAGTGATAGGGGATAGAATATTTATTACCCATTATATATTATTCCATTTTATTTATGTTTCGTCCCTTTTTGTATTTCATCCGTGACTTTTCCATGCGGAGTCTATTTACGAAGTTCCGAAAATGAAGGTTGATCAGAATTTTATCGCGAACGCAACGGTGAAGTTTCATGGTCAAATTCCATCATTTGCGGAAATTCCCTTTTTAGATTCTAATTAAATAATTAATTTAATTATTGCCAAAATTTCGGGTTGTTACATTGATAAATGCTCTGTTCTAGTTTTAAATGATAGAAGTAATGTAGAATCCCAAGTTGCACTTACTCTGAACTATAAGTAATAAAATTCCCTATAGAATATCCTTGTTTCTTAATTAGACTTCAAAAGCTAAAACATGATGATTGGAACATCATTATTGATAAGATTACTAATAGGCTTTCCATTTGGAGTGGTAGATACTTATCGAGAGTAGGTCGTGTTGTTTTTATTAATTCAATTTTATTGACATTGCCTATTTACTATATGTCTTTTCATCATCTTCTTAGGTGGGTGGTCGATAAGATTGATAAGATTAGAAGAGACTTTCTTTAGTGTTGTGATAAGCCCGGTTGTGCTTCTAAATGCTTGGTTAATTGGTAAAACGGTACTAAAACTAAAGAAGAGGGGATTAGGCATTATCAACCTAAGTGGATTTGGAAATTTACATATAATAATGAAAATGTGTTACAGAAAGGAATAATAACGAATCAGTGATATGGAGGTTCATATAATTTACACCATATTACTATTACTAATGTTAACAATATGTCTCACTTTTGGAATTTTGTTTTGTTAAACTTCGATATCTATAAATTGCTACTAAGACTATTGCCTACCCTTGTAATAACACTTCATTTTTGCATGAAATTTGGATTTCATCCACTCCTCTCATAGTAGAATTTAAGGATCTTTATAACTTTACAGTTTCAAATATGCACTAGTTTCTTATATATACAGGCATGATCGTAATTTTCCTTGGGACTTTAGTTTTGATTGCATGTTAAAGGCTGTTACTCTACAGACGTTTGCTTTATTATGCGCTAAGTTAGAGCCGAATAACATTGATAACTTAAATGATACTAGAATTTGGTGTTAGGATAAGAGTAATAAATATACTTTTAACCATTATTCTAACTTCATTAACTTTTCAAGCATTAAATTAAGTATTCTTAAATACCTACGGAAAATTAATGCTCATCTGAAAGCTAAAATTCATATGTGGCTAATTTGTCATTGAAAACCGAATATTGTGGAATTTCTAAACATGAAACATATTTTTATTGATAAAAAAAGTTATTTTTTCAATACTAAACTACAGAATGTTAATCACTTATTCTATGATTGTAATTTTACAAAATTTATTCTAGTGAATATTCTTAGTATCTGACCTTAATATGGTATACAATCATTTAAATTGTGAAACACATGGAAATAATCTTACATTTTATTACAAGGACCATAACAATTATCTACTTGACACTACTTAACTTATTATCTGTTAGTATATTTGGATTGAGAGGAACCGGTGCTCCTTCAATATCGTTAATACGAATTTATAGACTTTCATTTATATAGTTTCTTTATTTTATTTTAATTGGATTTCGAATCCTAGTTATTACCTTAATAATAATAGGAGTTTTAAAGAATTTCTTAAAATTAACAATAACCATATCGAATTTTTAAAATTTAAAATAAACCTTTATACTAGATACATTTGTAGAGCCTTAATTTATGGTTGAGATATTCCGCTTGTTGCTAGCCTCTTTGCTGTTGTTATTTTTTCGCTTAGCGTGTGTATATGTATGTAAATTTATATTTTTCATACATGCATATATATACATATATATATATATGTATGTATGTATGTATGTATGTATGTATTTTTATCACCACTTGTCTAGATTTTTCTTTGCAATTATTAGGTTTACTTGCAGATTGGCTGGATCTAGTAAATCATTACAACATAGATTTGCAAGCACTTAGGGTGATATTTATTTTCCTTCTTTTATACGAGGAGAGGGTATTTTGTTACCTGTTGGGCTTGTTGCAGCTCCACATTTCGGTGTAGAATAAAATTGCATAAGTGCTCACATCCTTGTGAGGATCACTCGTTTCTCTAAAAAAATTAAGTTTTAATAAGAGAACTTAATTAATGTTTGTTTAATTACCAATTAAAGTCTAAATGGTTGTTTAATCATTTAATAAAGATTAATTTGAGATTTACTAAATTATTAATAAATAATTGTTATTTAATTTTTGTTTAAAAGGACATTTAATAATTAATTATTATTTTAATGGTTAAACAAATGTTATTTATTTAATTAAAGGTATTTATTTGGAATTATATTGCTTATTTAATAATTTAATTAATATTTAGAAGTTTATTAATTATTTAATAATGAGCTTAATACTATTTAATTATTAAATAAACATGGTCAAGTTACTTGTTATACAAGGATGTTTTTAAAAAGATATTACTGAATAAACATCTTCAAGTTGCTTGTTATAGAAAGATGTTTTTAAAAAGACATTTTTTTCAAGAGGATCTCTTTGTCAATTACTTTTAATAAAGCTTATGATTTAGGTTACCTGACAATGTTTAGCAGAATCACAACCCATCTACGAATAATCTAATTTGATTGGATTATATTGACACATATTATTAGAATAAACCCTCATTCTGCAAATAAATTAAGTTGAATTTTGGTATATGTTTAATAAAATAGTTCTGGAAATAATTTTATGTTAGTTATTGTGACGACTCGAGAGATTTTCGACCCACAAAATCAGCACCAAACACCATATCGACTATTCAAGCATCGAAAACATTGGAACGTTAATAAAAAGAAATTATAGGGTGAGATAAGAAAGAAAGAAATATTAGAATAGAAGAAAACAAGATGAAGAAACACACAATACAGAGTCTCACATCGCAGCAGAACAAAATATAATATATAAATAAATCTTTACTGAGAGCTTTAAAAATACTTACAATCATCAAAGTACATCAACACATCAGGACAATTATATTAACATGTCCTCATATACAACACATAGCAGAAAAATTATATATATCATACATCTGAACTCTTCCAGCTCGTCTCATCACATCATCCAATAACCTGAACCTGTACAACCCGGCTAAACCGAGCATTACAAACGCTGGATCAGTCTGGTGAACCAGAGTGAGAAAAACATACCAAGTTTAAAGTTATCACACGCTTGATTTTAAAGTCAAAATATTTCCGAAAGAAAAGGATAATCGTAAGACCAAATCCACACATAAATACGGACGGTTTTTACCTTACGATAACCCAAAATGTTTTTGAAATCAGTATATTTTCTGATATTATAATAGTGTCTAAATACAAGTAAATATCAATCTAGCAGAACGCTTGCATCTTACGCTCTATATACATAGTATACAATCAAAACCGCGGGAGCTTATTGGAGAACGGATTTCCATAGCAAAGTATGGGCAACCACCTTTCTGACAATGTACCTGTAGAGATGAATACATTAGGGTTCAACAAGAACATTTTACAACCCAGGCTAAGCATGACCGACCCCTCACTTTGCTTGAGAGTACCAAATATATCATTACCACGGTTGGGGGCTAGCCAATCGAACCGATAGCATACAAATAAAATAAAGGGACAACCGAAGGCATTTGATTTCACCAGATCGTGTAATGATATACCCTTTTGATGGGTGCAACCCACATAGCCATGCGACCAACCCGATTTTTGCTATTTCCCGGTTGATGAGGCTTGAGGTTTAAATCTTATTTGAACATTTGGTCACCATTCACTTTGAATGTCACATTGTCAGATCCGTCAAATCACTAGTCGACGTCCATAAAAATACTCTGTCAGACAACAAAATTTCAATGTAGTTGGTAAGCCAAGAGAAATGTACTCTTCTCCATCATCAACAAAAATATGTTTGAAGAAATCAATGTATGTGACATTTGGAAATACTCTGTCAGACACTCGTCCATACAAGTCATCCAGGATCAAGATGAACTGAAGGCACCCTCCTACCACATCCTATGAGTCAACCCATAAATCAGTAGCGAGTAGTCCTTGCAGCCCGCAAAATTTCACTTACAAATGAATAACGTCAGAATATCTCTGGTAGCTATTCCAGAGAATATTCGACAAGTAATCCTTCTGCTTATGAAGATCCACGATCTTCAATTGCTCCATCTTCTACCATCATCTTCACATATTTGTTGGTTCAGAATGGTTTTTGAATATAAATTCGATCTCGGTCTTTCCGTACCAACAATCGTATGGGTCAGATTTGATAGCCGGTTATTTAACTATCAAATAAACAATAGTGTAGATAAAATGAGTTCACTAATTCAATACTTGGCATTACTTAGCCTTTTCAAGTAAATATAATTAACAAATGTTAATTTAAAACTTAAAAATCATTTCAATATATTGACATAGCATTTCACTTCCTATTTAACATAAGATTATTTTCAAAACTATTTTATTATATCATTTCTTATTATTTATAATTGGGAAAATCAATTCAGCTTATTATTCGTCAGATAACGTTACGAAATATCCTTTGTTTCATTATTTAAAAACCATAACCAACCCTTATTATTTTAGAATAAACTCATTCCAAAACTCCACGTGTCATTTCCTTTTTCGTTGGAAGTACCGTTATAATTCCACACCATCTCCTTTTATTTCCTTTACTTTGGAAATATTATTATATATATTCTCGATTCTTCTCATTTCTGTTACCTTGGAAATTACATTATATATATTCTCAAATCTTTCCATTAACATTGCTTTATTATCTCACATATGGAAGTAATAAATTATTCACAACTTCTTTCCCGTTACCAACTAATGTCATCCTCAGATAATCCTGAAGTCGTTCAAGTTGGGGTATTTATTTACCTCTCAGACCTTGATCAACAACATTCTTATCTTAAGATAGATATGAGTTGTAATTCAAAAACCAATATTCTATTCTAATATCAAACAAATCTTACTAAACTATTTTATTTAAATATGGTTTATAAAACCTTCTTACTTTTTAAAAATATCTCTTTTAAATATCACTTATTTTTACTTAATTCATTGATTAAGTAATTACTTACAAAAACATCACCATTTAACCATCTTTAAACAAATTGTTTTGTAACTCGGATTTTTGTTACAAATTCCTATTCCTCACTTCTTTACCAAAATCACTTTTAGCACTCCTATCTCCTAACCCCTATAACCATTTTCCACTTGAAAATATTATTTCCTTTCCCAAATTTTACATAATTCCATTATTAAGTAACGTTAATTTAAAATTAATGCTTTAATAACTCATCTCTTTGTATAAACTTCATTTATATAATTCTGGTTTAATATAAACCCCTTTTATCTTTATTCCCTTTACTTAATTTAAATATTAAGTAAACGTTTATTTTAAACTATCATATTCATTTAAAATCCCTTTTATAACTTCGTTACAAAACTCGGGTTTATAATATAAAAACCATTCAAAGCTCTTTTCACAATTCAATCAGATTTCATTTCAACTTCGATCACTTTTTAAATGAATTTCAAATAAAAAAGTAACCTCCTAAGTTATCATTAGTTAAATAATAATTTATTTCAATCATTAACTACAATAGCAGTAGTTAACTTCTTAATTAACTAAAATAAATAGTAAATTCCTTTTTAAAATATTATTAAACTTAAAAATATATTTGTTAAACCATTTTATTAGACAAATTCAAAACAAACTGATTAAATAATTAGTTCCAGTTAAAACGATTGACTTTGTCAACTCAAGACACGGTTATTCTTAACCAATTCCAATTAGTTCTCACTTTAAATTAATTAACACTAAAACTAATTTAAATAATATCATTTACTTAATTTTTTTTAAGAACAATTATCCAACTCTTACCGTTAGGTTAATTCTACACCATTCCTTATAAATCTGTTTAACATCAGAAATTCTCTTTATAAAATCATTTAATAATTACTTAAAAACTTAAATAATAATTAATAATTAACAAATATTTATTTCCTTCCAATAAACTTTTATTCAAATTAATAGATTTAAAAATCTATCTTTAGTTATAAAATAAATTTTGTAACTTCAGTTCTATCCATTCACCTGACGGTAAATCAATATTTATAAAACGATTGATTTATAGGCCATATACTACCAATTACTCAACCAATATTACCCATTGGTTTAAACAAAACAAATATTGAATTTCAAGTCAATATCAATTGTACAATCAGAATAGTTCATGTATGATGATAAGAGAATAATTAACATCTAATGTATTTGAGGAATCCGGTTGGATTCCTCCAACCTGTTCTTCTCTGCATCAAAATAGAATATCACAAATAAACTTGTTCAATTCAGTTTAACTGTTTTTTTTCTATAACAGTGATTAACGACTATTTACCATCAACCAAACAATTCATTAATTTTAACACGTTTATTTTATAAACATGACCAACAAGGTAAGTTACCTCCATTGGGTCCAATCGTTAAAATAACGATTTGGGTTTCACTGAAATTATACAACGTTTAATTTTGATCAGTTACATCAATATATTAATTTAATCAATAAACAGTCAATTATTAGCAACCATGGCAATAATTATAAAACCCGACTTATATAAAATATAAGTGGGAAGAACCGAGTGAGTTTAACTCACCTTGATTTCCATTTATTTCTGAAACTGTTCGGTTACAATTAAATTAAACAGTTGTTTAATTTAACTGTAAATTCCTATCGTCTCCGTTTCTATCCAAATGAGTTCCAATGTGAAGTGCTCGTCACCATGATCGTAACGCAAGTTGTTTAGTCCAATTCTGTTAATAATCGTAAAATATATAACCATTATAACATTCATTGTTAATTAATAAAATTTAATTTCTAATCACTTAACTAATAACTTAATTGAAACTAAGTAAGTTCCTATTCACTTTATTCATTTAAACCTTTGTTAAGTTTCAGTCAAAAATAATATGACTGGCCCTGCATCTTGTATGTTACAGGATCTAAACATGATGTAAATAAATTATTCAATCCATAATTAGGTTAAGAAGCTAATTATTAGGGTTATTATTTTAATAAGCCTACACTTAACTAATTATATTTAAAGGAAATCAGGCCGAAAATATTTGTTCTTCCTCTCGTTCAATCTACAGGGTCGGTTAATCTAAATGTTCAAACTACCCCTGTCACTTCATTTATATGTTTTATCAACTATTAGTGTTACAACGCAATTTCAATTTTGGTTAGTCTGTAGTGTATGCTACTTAATTAGTAGCATGGATGTTGAACTCACTACAAATATTTACCAGTGATATTCTTAAATACTGTTGTGTCCATATAACGTCAGTATTACTTTTGATTATTGATTAACTAACTTTAAACAAAAAAATTAAAATTAAAATTTCTTTGCTTACGTATTATATTGGAGCCGCCTGTTTTCTTTCTTCCCGTAACCTGCTTTGTTATTCTCGTTCCCAGGCTCTAGAACTCTTCGTGCCTTGATTACTGTTACAGCAACTAACAATTTGACCCCCTTTCTAGAAATAAATGGTTCAATACTTCAGCTTCGCGATGCCCCACTTATATGCTTCAATATAACAGGTTATTCCTTCCACCATGCAAAACCGCTGACTCTTCGTTGTCTTCCTCCAGACATCCTTCATTTGAACACAGACTCCTGCTCCCCAATTTCATCTAGCTACCGTGCCTTCCTGCCATGATCAGAGCCTGATCGAAGCACACCTCCACGTGCCCCTCAACATCAAAGCCCCCCATCACAAGCCCCGCACCACTCGAGTTCGCAATTAGTCCCCTGAACCCTACGAAAGCTGACGGCTTTTAGGCCATATCCCGACCAGAACGAGACCTAGAATACGAACATAACCGATCAGATTAAAGCTCTCGTCGAGCTGAAGGGCATTGTTGTTGAGAACTTTTTGAAATAGTGAAGGATTTATGAGGAATTTAGGAGAAGGTTGGGCATGTGTCAACCGTTCAGGAATAAGATGGCGGCTATATGGAGGCATTGACCACACAGATGAAATTTTGACCCAAAATAGGGTTCGCATGTGTTATATATAGGAGTGGGATTGAATTAAATATTATTTTATTAATCAATAACTTACACGTGAAATATCACCTCAAAACACTCACATATGACCTCTGTTTTAACAAAAATATATAATCTTAGCATAAAAAAAATGTTCCGGACCCGATGGACAAGTTTCGTCGAATTCCGAGGTTGTTTGTAAAAAGTCCCTTATAAATCACAGGCTAAAAGTCACGCGTTTAAAATTTACACGATCACAAGATAAATCCAGTTAACTTGGAACTTTGAAATTATATTAGACCTCTTCCTTACGGATCCAATGAAATTTATTTCGTTAAAATCGGAGTTCGTTTGGCTATCCATTTATTCCTTTAAAGTTACCCCTATCTGAATTGACCAAAATAATATAAACTATTAAGGCATTTATCGTTTCCACAATCATACGGTAAGTCCGATTAACACGAAAACTGAAATCGTATAATAATTTATTAATACTAATCCAACAGCACAAGTTTCGTCGCATTCCGAGACCGTTTCCCAGTACGCTATTTTTATATGCCAACAACGCTATTTTGGACACCGAAATACCCGATGTCCAAAAATAACAAACTACCTACCTATCCTGACTATAAACGTCGATACGAACTCAACGGAATTGGTTTCGTGGCTCAATTTGATCGTCTGCTCAACTTATACGCAAATACCTCTCTATTAATTTAATTTAATTTAATTTAATTACGCACTATTGAAAATAACTAGGCGTTTACGGTTGCCGTTATCACACATGACATCGGTTTGCCATGAAATTTGACACCGTACAATAATTTAACGTTATGGTTCGAATGAAACTAATTTCATCGAAAACTAAGCCTATTTGCAAAATGGTCGTTTTTAAGGCTCATATAATATATATAAAATATTATATAAATTCCAAAACAAAAGAATTAAATAATAATAAATTATAATAATTATAAATACCCACTCGAAATATCATATAGCTACAAATATAAATTTTACAACTCGATACCATCAATTTCAAATTAAAACCATATTGAAATTATATTAAAACCCTTTTAAACGTTATATTTTAATAACGAATTCCATAACGACTATTTTAAAATTTGATGTCGACATAACTAACAATCTATAACACGAAATCCAGATTTTTCTCTTTCATATGAAAATTATTATCAATAAGATTCAAATGTTTTTTTGTTTCGTAGAATTCCGACTTAAAACGGATTCTATATATTCAATTAAAGTTAAAAACTCAATATTATGAAATGTCTCGCTATTATGAGCTCGTTTTATATTATATATAAATTTAACGTTCAAACTTTTTAATAAACGAATTTAAATATTAAAATCCATTAATATACCAAATATAATATTTAAAATAATAAACTAAATTCAATATTTAACTACGTAAAATACGGGCATTACATTCTTCCCCCCTTAATAGAATTTCGTCCCCGAAATTACTAAGGTAAGAAAAATGTTACGAACCCATTAATTTCACAATCCAATTTATTTTAAATCGAAAACAATTCATTATAATCAATATAAATTTTCGAAAATATCGAAAATTTTCTAACACTTTAAATTCCCGGAAAAATTCGGCAGAGTCGCCCCTGTATGGAGTGACTTCTGCAATATCGTAGGAACAAATAATATATATACATCGGCCTACATGGTCGGAAAACAAAAACCAAAAATCAAAATTTATATTTTCGCATAAGCGTACCTTTTACGGGCGCTGTTGAGCATATTACTCAATTTGCGTGCAATCTACGCAATCAATATCAATCCTTATAGCCTTTTTGCACCTGTACTTACTCAATTCAACATATAAGTAACATGTATATGAAATTTTAATTAATATTTCAATATTCAACAGGTCAACTATACCAGTTCTCAAAATCAAACATGAACACCATCCAATTGCAAATATCGGGATAAATCATTTATTTAAACTCATATGTAGTTTCACTCCAGTTTATAATACTGGAATTTATTTATAATTCCATTACATTTTTTATTATTTTTATTCAAACAACCTATCAAACAATCAACAACCAACTCAATCAGTCAATTAAATTTACATTTAATTTAATATATATTTTTGGCTTGCCATGTTTGAACATCAATCGGTTTAATATCCGATTGATTTCTATTTATTATTATTATTATTATTTATTTAAATTCAAAATTCCAAATTTATCTAATTTAATTTCAATATCATTAATAGTTTAATTTCACTTAACAGGGTTAAGTTCTAATTCAAATTTTTAATCCAGTTTGAATTCCATTCAAATCAATCAATACGCAATATCTCAATAATTTAATAAAATAATTTGTTTTTTATACAAAAATATAGCTTAGGTAAAATTATTTCATTTACCCTCTTTACAAAACTATACTGTGTCCATTTCTAGTTCAATGCTTTTCAACACTTGAACCGATCAAGCAACACAATACAAAACATATGTATATAAAATTTACGAATACGCTCTCATATATATATATACACACACACACACACACACACACATTTAACTCATCCTATGGTATTACCAACCCCATCTATATCGAGTTATACCACAGAGCCAAGGTTATTACTAAACCTCGCTCTAATGCCATTGTAACAGCGCGAGAGATTTTCGACCCCAAAAATCGGCACCAAACACCATGTCGACTATTCAAGCACCGAAAACACAGGAATGTTAATAGAAAGAAATTAGAGGGTGAGATAAGAGAGAAAGAAATATTAGAATAGAAGAAAATAAGGTGAAGAAACACACAATGCAGAGTCTCACATCGTAGCGGAACAAAATATAATATATAAATAAATCTTTACTAAGAGCTTTAAAAATACTTACAATCATCAGAGTACATCAACAAATCTGAACAGTTATATTAACCTGTCCTCATATACAACACATAGCGGAATAATTATATATATCATACATCTGAACTCTTCCAGCTCGTCTCATCACATCATCCAATAACCTGAACCTGTACAACCCGGCTAAACCGAGCATTACAAACGCCGGATCAATCTGGTGAACCAGAGTGAGAAAAACACACCAAGTTTAAAGTTATCACACACTTGATTTTAAAGTCAAAATATTTTCGAAAGAAAAGGATAATCGTAAGACCAAATCCACACATAAATACAGACGGTTTTTACCTTGCGATAACCCAAAATGTTTTTGAAATCAGTAAATTTTCTTATATTATAATAGTGTCTAAATACAAGTAAATATCAATCTAGTAGAATGCTTGCATCTCACGCTCTATATACATAGTATACAATCAAAACCGCGGGCGATTATTGGACAATGGATTTCCATGGCAAGGTATGGGGAACCACCTTTCCGACAATGTATCTCTGGAGATGAATACTGTAATGACCCAAAAATCCGGTCCAATTTGAGCTGACTAAATAACACAAGTCCAACCCCAAATTGCACTGAAAACCAAGAAATTTATAGAAAGAAATTTGAGGGTGAGGAAAGATAAGATAGAAACTTAGAATAGAAGAAGAAGAACACAACATCAGAGTAACACGAACCTCACAGCGGAACGAATAACATATAATATATATAACATAACTTGAAATATACATCTGTACTTGAATATACATCATTATCAAAGTACAACACTTACAACACAGCGGAAATAACTATAGCTATATAATCCTGAAGCCTCCTGCTCCAGGCTCTTCCAGTATATCTGTAAATCCCGACTACTTGACTGCCCGTACAAATTTAGGCACACAAGAGTTTAGGGAAACAAACAAATAAACTCCGGGTCAGTCATGGGACTGGTGTGAGTAAAACAGTTTAAAACAGTTCAAGCAGGTAATCGATATCTCATAAGACCACGCCGTATAACGGAACGGGTTTTTCCCTTATGAGAATCCAAATATATTTATATCAAAAACCTTTTGATATTATAATAATGTCTATCAACACAATATAATAATCATCTAGCAGAAACACTCTCATCTCACGTTCTACATATATAATATACAATCAAAACCGCAAGCACGTATTGGATAATGGATTTCCAACTATGACAAGGTATGGAACCACCTTACGCTAGTGTACCTCTAGAAAGGAATACACTGGGTTCAACAAGAACATCTTGCAACCCGGCCACACATGACCGACCACTCATTTCGCTTGAGTGTACCGAATGTATATCACCAACGGTTGGGATCAGCAACCTTTTCCCGAATGGGACAACATCAACAATAGATTTTTAGAAGTAAATGAAACTCTAGATCAGGTGATTATACACCCTACTTCGGAGCGACCAACTTAGCCATGCTGCCTGCCCGATTTCTGTCATTTACCGGTTGTGAGGCTAGAAGCTACGCTTTATCATCACATCAGATTCACTTCGAATGCCACATTGTCAGATCCATCGAAAATCACTAATTGACGTCTACAACAGTACATTATGTGTTAGCTAAAAGAAGTTTCTTTCTCCGCTTCCACTCCTGGTACGGTTGGAGAAATCAATATACGTGATCGTCTAGAAATACTCAGTCAGACATTCATCCATACAAGTCATCCAGGAACAGGATGAACCAAAGGTACTATTCAGTATTCCATCTTAGGCACTGTTATCTAAGATTTATACAACATCCCTTGCACTTTACTCTGTCTTCAATTATCTTTGGCATATATGATTCACAACGCTTATGCCAATACAGAGTGGTTCTTTGGATAATAATCCAACCGGTCTCTCCATGTTAACAACGTTAAAATGGTCAAAACATTGATAGTCTATGATTTAACTATCAAAGAAAAATACGTGTGCAAACAACGATATTATTTCCAGATGGAAATTCTATCAATCAATCATCAGTTATATATATATATATCCTTATTTTCTATGTTTAGAAAATATATGTTATTAACGCTGGAAAACATTTCCTTTTGTTTATCTACATATCACTATCACTATCACTCTCGAACCTTAACCATTTCAAAATTAAAAACGAAGCCAATCAAGTTGGGGTATAATTACCTCTCAGACCATAACTGAACAACATTTCAAATCTCGAAATAGGTTAAGTTCATCTTTAACCCTTTAACACTTCCTTATGTAACTCTCATTCGAATAAATCTCTATTCGATAACTCCTCCCTTCGAATAACTATATTGATAATCTCTCTTACGAGTATCTAGATTCGAAAACCTTTCTTCGAATAAACTAAATTCGATTAACTCTATTTATTTAACCCTAATCGATTAACTCTTTTTACTTAACTCCTTTCGATCAAACTATAATCGATAAATCCTTTCGAATAACTAATTCGATTTAACTTTATTCGCTTTATAAAGATTTCCTTTTTAACAACGTTTATTCATTTTTAAAGATTTACTTTTTGTAACGGTTCTCCACTTTAAAAATGATTTCCTCCTTATAACAGTTTCCTTTTTATAACGTTTTCCCTTTTTCTAAATATCTCCTATTTATAAATATTCCAATTTATAAATATTCCTTATTTATAAATATTCCATTTATAAATATTTTATTTTCAAATATCACTTTGAAAATATTCTCTTATCAACATTTCGGTATGTTATGGTATTCAACATATCAAATCACGATGATCAGTATCGTCCAAACACATATAATCGACAACAGATTATATATCACATCATATATCACAATATATGAAAAACAATAAAATAAATGTTTAGGAACCAAGTTGGATTCCTCCAACCTGTTTCCCTGCATCACAGATATTAAACAATATAGATAACATCACTTTCAGTTCCATATGATATATTCTGTTAACAGAATCAATATAGAAATTCAACTGACTGACTAGCAGTTCAATCAAACAGTCAACACACAGTCAATCATCCAATATTTAACAGTTCTAAAAATACAACATGAAATTATAAACTGTTCAAAGTTAGTGAGATTTACTCACATTGGACTGTCATCATTAATTAACGATAATTGTCGTTGATTCAGATTGGACAATTTGTTTTGCTATAAATTGTAACGAGCTCTGATGGACTTCCAGTCAGTTCCATGACGTAGTCATCGTCCATACGATCCTAACGCAACTTACGGTTCTTAATTCTGACCTCGTATGGATGAGATATCACATTTATAAGTTAGTGTACTATTTTAATAAAAATAAAAATTAAGTTAGATTTTAAAACGGGCCTCACATTAAAAATATGGCCCAACCATTCCTTGAAAAGCCCGTACCCGCCTCCATTTAACCCCAATACGAGAATACATCTTCTTCCCAAATCACGTACGCTCTCCAGTATTTCACCATAGCCGCCACTTCTCTCCTCCACCATCCCTTCTTCACTCCACCGAATGCCAAAAGAATACCGCCAATACACTCCCCATTGAACACGCTCCCTCCCCATACTAACAGCGTTCAGCTCGCGCAAACCCTAATGAGTCCGTCCTCAGCCACTAATCGGCGCTACTGTGAATGGTAGCGAACTATTTTGAAAAGGAAATCTCCCCTTTTTATACAACAGACGTCTACAACCACCAGGAAGCCAAGTACGACCTCCACCTCGCCAACAATCGATCGCAACCACCCCGGATTTCGAGCCCTAGCTGCTGCATAAAGCAGACCTCCAAATGGCTGTCGCACTCTTCAAACCCCATATCAAATTGTAGCGAATTAAGAAAGGGATTCAAGAAATCATTGTTGTGAATTTAGGATTTTTCTACCCTTTGATTTTATTTTTCATAATTGTGATTTGGTCTTGTGAGGAGCTGGGAATTTTGTTTCTGCGTTTATACTTGAGGTTGTGGCTGAGAATGGTGAGGCATGGCCTTCATTTTGACCAAAGAATGACTTAGATATTTTATGTTGTAGGAGATATTATATCTTTATATTCAATTACGTTCGTTCTCGCCTTCTAAAAACCTGTACGATCACATACGGTCCTTAAAAATCACGAAATTGGACATGTAGCTGGAGTTTGACATTACGGTCCCAACGAAACTAGTTTCGTCGAATTCCGACTTCGTATGCTCACACAGCGTATTTTTAACCATCGAAATACTGATTGTTTTTCACTCTAAAAATCCGTACGGCCACATAGTGCCTCTAAAAATCACGAAACTGGAAATCTAACAACTATTTAATATTGCGGATCCAACAAAATTAGTTTCGTCGAATTTTGAGGTCATTTGCAAAACTGGCTATTTTTAAAGCCCTAAATAACCCTTTTAAATATATAAATATATTTAAAAACAATTTAATTTAATATTTAAAAATAGATATTATCATCTATATTCATAGTGGAATACTATACAGCTCTAGAATATTCCTATATGAATTTCTAGCTTGATATTTCAAATCCCAATTAAATCGATATTCGATTTATATTGAAAATCCTTTATAACGTAAATAAAGCATCGCAAATTATGAAGGAATTCCACAGCGATTTTTCTAAAATTTGATTTGGACGTAAATCAAAATCTACACGACGAAATTTCGATTTTTCTCTTCCACTAGAATAATATACTCCACCAGCTCCTAACGTTTCTTGTTTCACAGAAATCCGGCTTAAAACGAATCCTGTACATTAAGTTGAAGTTCGAATCGCCAATTTACGAACTGCAACGCCATTTCAAGCTTGATTTTAATTATATTATAATTATACGTTCAAACTGTCGTTTATATAATATATTCGTTATTCAAATTCAAATTCGAAACTGAATTTAATATCACAGGTGATCCAGTTCACACCATATCGTCATTTCAGCCAATTCTGATTATTTCAGAATTAAATATATATTATTTAATTTATTATTTTAATTAAATATTCATCATTATTTAATTCCACGATCATGAAATTCTTTTTAATTGAGACGACCCCAAACCCCGTACTGACGGTGGCAAGGGTAATCCTTGGAATATAACACAGAAACGGATAATAGCAGAACAGAATTAAATAAATAATACACTGGATAAACATAAACATCAGAGTTACACAGTATACAGGATCATACTTAGTACAAATACAGTTCAGCTATACATAAATGTCCACAGCGGAAATAAACATAATATGTACAATAGGAGCTGAGCAGCATAAAAAGAGATAAGTGATAAAATCCATCCCCAGCTCCAGCTATCCGTATAAAGCCTGCTAACCTGAATACAGGGCTGCCCGTGTAGAAAAAGGGGCACCCGAGTTTGAAAGTGAAACAAACTACGAGTCAGTCATGGGACTGGTATGAGAAATATATTCAACACATTTATAATATGGCTAATCACAGGACCACGCCACTTTCGTGGAATGGGTTCACTCCACTGGATTGCCAGTGCTTTAATAACAAATCTTTCTTTTAAACATCGCAATGCTTTTCATAAAAATGAAGCCATTATAAGACTCAGTTCCCATCACACAATGCAACGCAAACCGGAGGATAGAGTTTTACCTTATAATGGCCAAAATATGGTTGATACGAATAAAACAAAAGCAATTGATATTATTACTAGTGTTTACATGTTTCAAAAACAACTTCGAATCATAACTATCAATCATAGACGGCATGGGTACCATATATCATGTCGCCATATATATACAATCAAAACCGCACGATGTCGTATTTGGAAATTGGATTTCCGTCATGAACCAAGGCAAAAGATAGTCCTTACCGAATTCGAGACAATCAAGCCCATGTCTCAGGCACAGCCGCAACCGTACCTTGGATCGTCAAGGCCGGTCCACACGAAGTGGATTATAATGCCTGAACAATGCGTCCCTCCGCCCTTTAGGGCGTAAATGAGCCAACGAATGACTCCATCGGACCCGGATCGTCCGATCTAACCGAGGCACCTCGCAACAGTAACAACCACATAAGTCAAACTCGTTAGGGCGTGTAAAACCACTGACTCCACTTCTAGCTAGAAAGAAAACGCATGTCCCCCCTGAGGTCCTTCTCCCGTTTTTGGTTCATACTGGGGTGTGAGGCTCGCGACTTCACGTTATACACAAAGCTACGCCACACAGGCGGTGCTTCGATCATCACCACAAGACTTTGATTTTCAATAGAAGCCCTGATCACTGCATCTTAACATGCCACACAGGCAATTCACACCATGCAACTTATAGTTATCAATCACACAGAATAAATTCCAATGTCAGACACACTGTCCATTTGCAAGTCCGTTCTGGGTCTGAACGAAACCAGAGGCACTGTATACCTCGCAAACCCATCGATCACCACGTACGTCTGGACGATCACCACTCATTATCCATATTTTGGGATGCCTCCCAATCAGGACCTCGGTTACCATCCAAACGAGGTGAAGATCTCCGGTCTTCGACCACCGTCTTCATCTTCGATTTCTTATCGTCGATTCAGTTATTCAGAATGGGATAAACCCGGTCTATCTGAGCAACTCGCGTTTATAATAAACAAGTGCAACACTAACATACATACGCATCATTTCAATTCATTAGTCACTAACCGTCGATCAGTAAGAGAACGATTTCCCAAATATTAACCCCGAAGGCTGAAACAAACATCAGATCAACACCCAGGAAACCATTCGGCTTAGCCAACCTTCAGTTAATTTCTAAATTTCACATCCATATCGTTTATAATATTTTATAACGATTTATCGCTATTTTTATTTATTTTAAAATAGCCGATTTATTCAAAACGACGCTTCGGGCCATAACGCGGCCGTGGCGCTGTTTTTCTTCAGATTTGATTTACACATATCTGAAAATCTAACCATTGGATCTTCACAAATTTTACATCATTAGAAAGATCTTTTCAAAACAAATCAAACGGTTCCAGTTTCGGGAAAATCAGACGGTCGGATCTCCCGGTATAATCGTTTGAAGTTTCGATTTCAAAATACGAACTACAGCGTCGTTATTCGATTAAATATAATTATATATATAATCGATTATGGCGCTGTTTTTCTTCAGATTTGAATTAAACATTCCAGACAATCCAACCGTTGGATCTTTACAAAGTTGGTGCCGTTGGAAAGATATTTCCAAAGCGGACCCAACGGTTGCGGTTTCAGGAAAATCCGATGGTCGGATCTCCCGCACTAATCGTTTGAAATCACGGTTTCAAAATACGAACTGCAGCTTTGTTATTCGATATATTTTAATTCTATTTATATATATATATAAATATCGATTCTTCGCTTTCAAAGCTATATTCTTTTCATACATTTGATAAAAAATTATATTTTTATCTAACTGTCTTCTATTTCAACACTTCACTATTTTTACCAATTCATGTAAATAATAAAAAATGTGATATTTTATATAGTTAATATAGGTGATAAAAATAGGATTTTTATTATAAAACAATTTCTTTCAAAACAAGATTATTTTATATAGTTCGTATAGGTGATAAAAATAGGATTTTTATTATAAAACAATTTCTTTCAAAACAAGATTATTTTATATAGTTCATATCGATGATAAAAATGGGATTTTTATTATAAAACAATTTGTTTCAAAACAAGATTATTTTATATAGTTCATATCGATGATAAAAATGGGATTTTTATTATAAAACAATTTCTTTCAAAATATGAATACCATTCAACACATGAATTTCAATTCAACGAATGAATATCGATTCAACACATGAAGGTTTTCTATAGTTTATATAAATCGATAAAAAGGTGATTTTTATATTTAAAACACAAATACCATTCAACACATGAATTTCAATTCAACGAATGAATATCTATTCAACACGTGAAGGTTTTCTATAGTTTATATAAATCGATAAAAAGGTGATTTTTATATTTAAAACACGAATACCATTCAACACATGAATTTCAATTCAACGAATGAATATCTATTCAACACATGAAGGTTTTCTATAGTTTATACACATCAATAAAAAGGTGATTTTTATATTTAAAACACGAATATCATTCAACACATGAATTTCAATTCAACGAATGAATATCTATTCAACACATGAAGGTTTTCTATTCAACAGACGAATATAATTTCAACATAGGAAAATAATTCTAACACATGAATATTATTCAAAATTTCCGCAGCATAACGGCAGGGTAGTTAAAACCGGGACCGTCCCTAGTACGGCTCCTTGCTCTACCTTAAAACCTCGCGGTTTTTTACAATGGGGAATCATGCATCTTGTTCGCACGCAGGCGGCATGTATATATTTTTCATTTCCACAAACTAATCCTATGTGGTTTCAACCAAATATTTCTCAACCACAAATGGGTATTTTTCAACCACAATCAATCAATATCAACCACAAACAATTCCAATCAACCATTCGCTATCAATCAATTTTCACACCAATCACAACCAATAAATATCGTCCATGGTTTGTGGACGAGGGGCGTATATATATATATAGCATTTCACTTCTATTTCAACACATATATAATTTTTACAATGCATATACAACTTATACATCGAACGTACAACTTATACAACGCTTATACAAGGGGTGTACAACGCTTATATAACTCATACATCGACTATATAATTTATACATCGTCGTTTTCCATATCGTTTATAAATTAGAAATCTCACATTGGGTTCCACTCCACCAAAAATAGCAGAAGGCTCAGGAAAATATGCGGTCTCTTCTAAAATGTAGAAGGCGTCCACATGGTCACGAAGTTTCCTGTTTCATCGAATTTCGTCAACACACGAAAAAGATATGATTTTTCAAAGTTTGCAACGGTTTAAAGGTGTTAAAACTGTTGAAAATTAATATGGCCGTACCTCGGCTAAAAGGTTCAAAACTAGGTTTGGATTTATCTCGAAATCCGTGTAGTTATTCGTCGATCGGCCTTCGCAGCGTCGAAAGGGGAGGAGAGGCGCGCTTGCACCTCTGACGGCGGCGAGCTCGGTGGTCAGAATCAGGCGAGGCGGCGGTTTGAAGGCGGGACCTTCGTCGGCGCGAAACTCGAGAACCACGCAATGAGGGAGGGCGTGGCAGGTATAGATTTGAAGCCCTCGACGAGTACTACAAAAGCTTCAACTGGGTCGAGGTCTATCTCTGCATGGATTGGCCGGAAAATGGATGGGAAGGGATGAAGCGGTTTCCGCCTTTGACGTCGGGGAGAGAGAAAGAGTTTTTTTTATAAAAAATATGATTGGCCGGAATATATATATTTCAAAAAATTAGGGTTTTCACAAATGAACTCCTTTTTAAACCCAACGACAGTCGTCCCTAGCGTTTTACCCCCATTACGAACACAATGGGATATGTTTCGTAGGCCCATTCAAATGTTTCAGTTAGTTTTCCTTCAAATTAAAATATAAAACATTCAATATTAAATTTGAATGTACATTTCAATTTGCCAGGGCCACAAACTGATTCGAAAAATTCCAGAAAAATAAATTTAGCTATGTTTTAATGATACGGTCCCAACAAAACTAGTTTCGTCGAATTCTGAGACCGTTTGAAAAATAGCCCATTTCTGGTCGATCCAATTTAACTGTAATTGACCAAAACACGTTTTCCTTTGCCACGCTCACATACTAGCTTCAAAAATTATGAAATTTGAAACCTAGCAATAACTTCACATCCCGGATCCAAAAAAAGTGCTTTCGTCGAATTCCGAGGTCGTTTGCAAAATGGCCAATTTCACGGGCTATATAAATTCCATAACGACCTTTCTGAAAATTCATTTGGCCATAACTTTTGCTTTCCGCTATGAAACTTCTATTTTTCAGATTCGTTAGAAAGGTATTCACTAATAGATTTAAATAATTTTGGTTTCACTCAAATCCGTTTTGTTTTGCACCCGGTACATTCCGACAAAGTTTGAATTCAATTTTTGAAACTACAGCGCCTTTTCAGGCCTTTTTTATAATTAGAATTAATTATATTCGTTTCAAACGTCGATTCAAACTCACTTTTCATTGCTATTATTTAAAATATTTATTTTAAATATTTAAGATCCATTATTTTAGCCAATTTAAAAAATTTAAATTGATTCAGATTTTCTGGGTCGTTACAATCTCCCGCACTTAAAACTTTTCGTCCCCGAAAAGGAACAAAGTCGAAAGTGGTTTGATTAATCAATTCTACGTTCGATCTAGCTTCCGTTCTCCAACTTTTCAGTTTCTGAGAATTTTCAAATTCTTCAAAAATTTGGCTAACACCCGGAATTTTCGAAAAATTTCGCCCTAACCTCCTTTGTACGGGGAGAGGTTTGGAAATTTATTGGGCCGTATTAGGTACCCAATAAATCCTAATAAGCATACACATATTTATAGTGATATATTCTGGTGTTTACAGGGGAGCATGTATAGATAATAACTCCAGAGAATAAATTCTCGTCACCCTGTCAAAGCCTGAGGGAGTGTGTATTTTAAATGCTCCAGAGGATAAATCCTCGTCACCTCGTCCCGTGTAGGAAATAAATAGTCCATGTGCCGTATCTAATAACTAAAGAGACATGATTATTGTCAACTCTAGACCCGTGTGGGGTTTTTATTAATCTGGAAATTTTATCGTTACAATTTAAATCGTCCATATCAGTCATCAGTTCAACCTGTAAAATATAGTCATTGCCATACAAGCCTCTCGCTCGTATGGTAAATCTTCCACCTCGTCACACAAGCTACAAATGCTTATGTGGTATATGATGAAGTATGCCTATCTTCAGAAGTATGCCATGCAGTGTAGTTCAAAATTAATTGTTACTATCCTATGGCAATATTTATTATTTCACACAGAACAACCAGCACTCCGCATCCAATGGCATTCACAGGAGTTGATATAATAATATTTCGCATCCAACTCATTAAGGTTTACCTATTTGTCGGGCACGCAAATAAAATCTTTACTCAACAGCTAATCCATTTACCTGTTCAAACATATATAATGCACAAGTATATATAATTCTATCTATTTTTAAATCAGTTCAATGTGTGATTTAAATGAATAAATTCTACCATTATTCTATTATTGATTAAATTAACTATCGTTTTAATAATTTTAATTAACCAAATCTACTATCACACAACACAAACAACAATCAAATTGTTTTTAACTTTTCAAAATCATACAAATCAATTTCTATATTCTTTTAAAATCATTTAGACTATAGAATTAAAAGTGCACATCCATGGAAAGAAAATTACAACAGAGTAGAGAATTAATTGGTAATGCAAAGTATGGTAAATGTACCTTGCACCGGAGTCAATCAGAGATATCCACTCGACACTTAGGATAGGCTTTCTGAATGCTCTCCTCAGTTTCCCAAGTACAATCTCGTGGATCTCCACTCCATTGCACTTTGACTAAGTGAACCTTCTTGTTCCTCAGCTCTTTGGTTTCTTTGCCGATGATCTTTAGCAGCTCTCTTCTCACAGCTAATTCTGGAGTAATTTCAATATCCTGTTGAGCTGCTTCTTCCACGATCAAGTCTGGATCATGAACGTGCTTTCGAAGTTGAGATATGTGAAATACATCATGAACTCCAGGCAACCAATCAGGCAGTTTGACCCTATAAGCGAGAATTCCGATTCGTTCCAGAATAGGAAACGGACCAATGAATTTGGGCGCCAACTTCCCAGTTTTACCGAACCGGATAACTCCTCTCATCGGCGATACTTTCAAATATACATAGTCGCCAACTGCAAATGATATATTTCTTCTTCTTCTATCGGCATAGCTCTTTTGTCGGCTTTGAGCGGCCAGTAATCGTTTCTTAATAAAATCGACTTTGTCGGCAGCTTCTCGGATCATAACAGGCCCCAATACAAGTCTATTACCGGGTTCGACCCAACAAGCAGGAGATCGGCACGGTCTACCATATAATGCTTCGAATGGCGACATTGTCAGACTCGCCTGGTAGCTGTTATTATATGAGAATTCAGCCAAATGCAGATGGTCTTCCCACGATCCACCAAAATCTAGAAAACAAGCCCGCAATAGATCTTCTAAAATACGATTCACCCTCGCAGTCTAACCGTCTGTCTGGGGATGATAAGCGGTGCTCAAGTTCAACTTCGTTCCCAGCTCGACTAGAAATGCCTCCCAGAATTTGCTAGTGAATATTGTGTCTCTATCACTGACTATACTGAGCGGCACTCCATGTAGTCTAACTATTTCCTTGAAGTAAATCTGCGCCAGACTCTGAGCAGTTCTGTTTGATCTGACAGGTATGAAATGGGCGGTCTTCGTGAAGCGATCTACGATCACCCAAATACTGTCATTTCCTTTCTGGTTCTGGGCAAACCATCTATAAAGTCCATGGAAATATGTTCCCACTTCCAACCAGGAACGTCTAGCGGTTGCAATAATCCAGCCAGTTTTTATTGGTCGCTTTTGACTAGCTGGCAAGTAGGGCATCGGCTAACATATAAAGAAATGTCCCTCTTCATCGACTTCCACCAGAAAATGCATTTGATGTCATTGTACATTTTGCTTACTCCCAGATGGATACTAAGTTTTGACTTGTGGCATTCATCCAGTACTTCCTTTCGAAGCTCAGGAATGTTAGGGACACAGAATCGACCTTTGAGCCTTAGAATCCCATCATTATCAACTTGAAAACTCGAGGGTTCGCCTTGTTGAATTATCTCTCTGATCTTCTGAATGAAGTGATCATCCTTCTGAAGAGCAGATATTTTATCTAGCAATGAAGTCGTGATAATAAAAATGGCGATCATTTCATTCTTTCGGCTTAACGCATCGGCCACGACATTAGATTTCCCTGGAGCGTATATAATCTCAAAGTCATATGCTGCAAGAAACTCCAGCCAACGTTGCTGCCTCAGATTCAAGTCCTTCTGGGTGAACAGATACTTTAACGACTGGTGATCTGTAAACAGTTCAAATCTCTCACCCAGAAGATAGTGTCTCCAGATTTTCAAGGCGAATACTATAGCCAATAATTCAAGATCATGAGTTACGTAGTTTTTCTCGTGCGGCTTCAGCTGACGGCAAGCATAAGCAATCACTTGGCCCCTATGCATTAACACTGCGCCAAGGCCTTCTCTAGAAGCATCAGTCCAGACTTTTAAATCCTGATTGCCGTAGATAATGGTTAACACTGGAGCAGTAGTTAATCTTAACTTTAGCTCTTCAAAAGCCTCCTCACTTTCTGGAGTCCATTTGAATTTAGAGTGCTTCTTTGTAAGCTTCGTTAAGTGACCAGATATCTTCGAAAAGTTTTTAATGAACTTCCGGTAATAACTAGCCAATCCGAGAAAACTGCGGACTTCTGTAGGAGTACTAGGCTGTTTCCAATTCTGAATAGCTGTGATTTTACTTGGATCCACAGCAATTCCTTCTTTTGATACGACATGGCCCAGAAATTTTACTTCTTCTTGCCAGAATATACATTTGGAAAACTTTGCTTTCAACACATTCTTTCTGAGAATTTCTAACACTTGTTCCAAATGTTTTTCGTGCTCGCTTTCTGACTTAGAGAAGATAAGAATATCATCAATGAAAACCAGAACAAATTTATTAAATACTCCTCTGAATACTCTGTTCATTAGATCGACGAAATAGGCTGGAGCGTTACATAAGCCGAAGGGCATTACTAACCACTCATAGAATAGGTCGGGACCTCTGAATGCCGTCATAGGAACACATTCTTCGGCAATTCGAAGCTGATGGAAGCCTGTAGCTAGGTCCATCCTTGAAAACACTTGTGCTCCATTCAGACGATCCAATAAATCATCGATTCGCGGCAATGGATATTTATTCTTAATTTTTTGCTTGTTTAAATCACGATAATCCACACATAGCCGTAGAGTACCGTCAGATTTTGGGACAAACACCACTGCTGCACCCCAATCAGAGAAACTAGGCCTGATCAGACCCTTCCATACAAGCTGTCGTGTTTGATTGTCAAGTTCTTCTTTCTCTTTCAAGGACATTCTTCGAATAGCGTGAACTACCGGCCTTGCATTGGGAATCAAAGCGATCTTGAAATCAATTTCTCTCTACGGAGGTAAGCGAACAACTTCTTCGAACACATCCGCATAGTTCTTGACGACAGGAATGCCTTTGATGAGGTCAGAAATATTCTCTGTGATCTCAGGGATATTTTCTATTTGGGCTGGAGAAACATCGAGAGCTGCCCAGAAGTCTTTTCTATTAGCATTCTGACCTTCACAGGGAATGGTTATATAATCACCTGATTTAATCTTCGCCTTTACGACTCTGTCGGCGCATTTAACTTCAACTTCATATTTGGTCAACCAGTCTAACCCCAAGATAAGATCAAACTCTTTAAAATTCATGACGACCGCGATGGTAGGAAACCAATAACGAGAAAAAGAAACCGGCACTCCACAAACCCAACTGAGATCAATGGAGCCCCCAACTGGATTCTGGACAGTCATTGGCTCCTTAAGCTTCTTCAAATTCAAATCCAGCTTCTTAGCTACATTCTTGGCAATGAAGCTTCGTGATGCGCCTATGTCAAATAGCACTTTAACTGGAATATCTTTGACATTTAGCGTACCTTCTAAAACATCCGGCCTTTCCGGAACAGCTGATGGCTCAGAAGCTTCTGCTATTTCATTTACCTGAACTTCTTTGGTTGTTTTTAACAGCCGGCACTCTTGTTTTACATGACCAAACCGATGGCATTGATTGCATCTTTTACTTTCCTGGAGCTTCTTGCCGAATTTAAACCCATCATTCTTTTGTTTATTCAGAGATTTGCACTTTCCTTGCAAATGCCCTTGCTTATGACAGTTATTGCATATGGCAGTCGTTGCTGGTTCTTTTTCAGATCTGGCCCTTTTTCGATTGACTTTGGGCTTCTTACTAACCTCAGACATCGTACTGGACTCAGGACGATCAGTTTCTGCCTCTACTTTCTTGCTAGAGCTGACCTCTTCTTCGTAAGGTAACATACCTTTCTTGTCGAGATCTTCGTACTGGTAAGCCGTGTATATCATTTCAGAAAAGGGGAGCTTCACATTCCTCATTATACTGTTCTGATATTTTCTTTGAAGGCCATGAATAAATCTCAGATTTTCCCTCTTTGGATCTTGAATCAGATGAGGAGCAAAGTGAGAAAGTTCGTTGAATTTCTTATGATATTCTGGGATGGTCATATCACCTTATATCAGATAAGAAAATTCATTTGGCCATAACTTTTGCTTTCCGCTATGAAACTTCGATTTTTCAGATTCGTTAGAAAGGTATTCACTAACAGATTTAAATAATTTTGGTTTCACTCAAATCCGTGTTGTTTTGCACCCGGCACAGTTTGACAAAGTTTGAATTCAATTTTTGAAACTGCAGCGCCTTTTCAGGCCTTGTTTATAATTAGAATTAATTATATTCGTTTTCAAACGTCGATTCAAACTCACTTTTCATTTCTATTATTTAAAATATTTAAGATCCATTAATTTAGCCAATTTAAATTTTTTAAATTGGTTCAGATTTTCGGGGTCGTTACATTAATCACCTTTTAATTCACTATATCACTATTTATATAATTAAATAAACTAATTATAATACCTCTGCCAATGCGGGTCATTACAATCTTCCCCACTTAAAATAATTTCGTCCTTGAAATTGCTAAGGTAGAGAACGACACTATCGACTAGTTAGAACATATTTGTTCACTTCTTAACTTCAGTTTCAACTGAACCAATTTAATTTCAACTAAATATTAAAAATTTCCAAAAATCCTGAAAATTTTCTAACTCCTTAACTTTTCGAAAAATTTTGCCAGCACCTCCTTTGTACTGGTCAATAGCTCAAACCACCACTCGCCTCTCTGGGCCATCTCCATCCCAAAAGAAAATCAAACAGCCAAGCGGCTTGCCAATTCGGCTCATAAATATTATATTCAATAGAAATAAAAACTTGTACCTTTTGTCGGCATATCATTATATCCTTTCCACCTGTTATCAATTCAGTGGATACAAGGGTCATCCCAATCAAATTCCAATCTGCTTTTATCCACAACACAACCATTCGCTTATATCCGAGCCAAATATCATTTCAACTCGAGTTTCTTCTCGATTCCCAACTCTTAACTTGATTATCACCTTACACTTCAATTTGAATCTCACAATCCAATTTGTCTTGATATCATTCGAATTCAATCTCAGTTACCACTTTACTGGCTTTAATTCAAATTTGCTTTCACAAAATTCTGTTAAATTTGTTTTTAATTCAAACAATCTTTCCCTAGGAGTTTTTAAACAGTTTATTCTTTTCAAAAATCAAATTTTCCTTTTGAACATGTCACTGAGCCCTTAATTAATATTCCATTAGTTAAATCACTTCTCTATTTCTTTATCAATATTTGTTAACCAAATATTTTCAATAACAATATTGGCCTTTTATGTTATTTGGAAAACATTTCCGAATATCGTCCTCCTTTATTTTCTAAACTTTAGAAAATATATGCTATTTATAATTGGAAAATATTCCAATTACTTATCTCTTTTCCGATCTCGTTTATTTCTATACTTAGGAAATATCCTTTATTATATTTCCAAGCTTACACTTATTTGGGTTAAAACGGATGTTGTGTAAATCATCGTTACGACGACCCAAATACTATATTCAACCAACTCTTATTCAACATTGATCTTCGAGCCTGAAATCTTACTATTTATTTGCTAATAATGAAATCAATCAAGTTGGGGTATAACTACCTCTCAGACCTTGACTGAATAACATTTATAACGTCAAAACAGATATGACTACTTACTCGAATAATCAATACCAAACAACTACTTATTCACTTTTAAACACGTACACGCTTCCTCTTTCTATTCTTACTAGATTTTATTCCTAGTCTTCCTTTTTTATTATACCATTCTATTTCTAAGTTCGTTTCCTTATCGACTTATATATATATATATATATATATATATATATATATATCGATACGTTGATTTCTAACTATCAAATTATCTTAAAAATATTCTAACTCCTTAAATTCCCGGAAAAATTCGCCATAACCTCCTTCGTACCAGGAGCATCGGGATATTTCAAATAGCCTCCCATGGCCCTCACCAATCCAAAAGAAAAAGAAAAAGCCAAGCGGCTAGCCGATACGACGCATAAAATCTCATATATGAATTAAATACATACCTTTTCATTGAGCATTCTATTTATATACCTTCATACCTTATCCATACCCATCTCATGTATATTTATACCTGCCCAATCTATTTTAACAATACCTGATCGTTTTAACTCAATTCGTTAATTAATTTGTTAATTAACTATTTAGTCTATTTCACTTTTATATTTGAACATGACATGTTCAAATATATTTTAACTTGCTTATTAACTAATTTGAATCCAAATTTCAAATTTAAGTTCTATATTCGATTTCGAATATCCATTTACAAATCCAATTCACCTTTCAAAGTTCAACTTCAAATTCAAAACTCGATTAACTAATTCCTCTTCGACTTAGTTAATTCTATTCAATTTCTATTCAAATTTTATATCACTTCTATTATTCAAATTCTATAGTTTAAATTCCATTTGAATTCTATATTCATATTCCATTTGAATTTCTATATTCAAATTCCATTTCACTTTCGATATTCAAACAATATATTTGAATTCCTTTATATTTTCTATATTCAAATCCTATATTTGAATTCCATTTGAAATTCTATATTCAAACTCTATTTCAATCCCATTGAATTTCATATATTCAAACTCCCTTTGAATTTCTATATTCAAACTCTATTTCAATTCCATTGAATTTCATATATTCAAACTCCCTTTGAATTTCTATATTCAATTTCTATTTCAATTCCCTTTATTCAAATTCTATATTCAAATCTATTTGAATTCTCTTTATTCAAATTCTATATTCAAATCTATTTGAATTCTCTTTATTCAAATTCTATATTCAAATCTATTTTATAAATCCCATTTTGAAATTCAACATAACTTGTCTTTCCCAAAACAAATTCAAAACAGTATCTCTGGTAGTAATTCGTCACTTACAACTCGAAAATGAATACTGATGATGCAGCTGTCATCATCGGAATCTATTTTCCAGCGATCGAAGTGAGTTCAATACTATAAAACCATTTCTAAACATTTCCACTTTGAAGTTCATTTCAAAATATAATTCGCACTGCTTGTAAAACAATTTAAAATCTCCCAGGATCTTAAATTTTCCTCATTTTTAATCCAAATTCATTTACAAACACTTATCCAATTCTCTAGAATTTTATTTCAATTTCTGGTTTATATTTCAGATTTAACTCATCTGATTTCACGTATTTCACTTATATAAATTCTGATTGGTTATTTACATAACCATTTAATTTATAATCTTACTCGATTATAATAACAACCCATATATCCAATATATATCAAAATATACTTTGGGTAAAATTATTTTAATTTACCCTCTTTTCAAAACATACCATGACGGTTCATCGTATTCAAGTGTTTACCAACTCCTATCGATACAGTGGATCAAACTGATCGACCAGAACTCATAAACGACTTAACCAATAAATCTCCATAATATAAAACAAATTTTTATATCAATAACAAATACGCTCACTCGTATATATACACTCAAACTCAATCTAGGGTATTACTAACCCCATCTCTACTGAGTCACGTCACAGAGCCAAGGTAATTCACTTAACTTAAGCTCTGATACCAACTGTAATGACCCGAAAATCCGGTCCAATTTGAGCTGACTAAATAACACAAGTCCAACCCCAAATTGCACTGAAAACCAAGAAATTTATAGAAAGAAATTAGAGGGTGAGGAAAGATAAGATAGAAACTTAGAATATAAGAAGAAGAAGAAGAACACAACATCAGAGTAACACGAACCTCACAGCGGAACGAATAACATATAATATATACAACATAACTTGAAATATACATCTGTACTTGAATATACATCATTATCAAAGTACAACACTTACAACACAATGGAAATAACTATAGCTATATAACCCTGAAGCCTCCTGCTCCAAACTCTTCCAGTATATCTGTAAATCCCGACTACTTGACTGCCCGTACAAATTTAGGCACCCAAGAGTTTAGGGAAACAAACAAATAAACTCCGGGTCAGTCATGGGACTGGTGTGAGTAAAACAGTTTAAAACAGTTCAAGCAGGTAATCGATATCTCATAAGACCACGCCGTATAACGGAACGGGTTTTTCCCTTATGAGAGCCCAAATATCTTTATATCAAAAACCTTTTGATATTATAATAATGTCTATCAACATAATATAATAATCATCTAGCAGAAACGCTTTCATCTCACGTTCTACATATATAGTATACAATCAAAACCGCAAGCACGTATTGAGTAATGGATTTCCAACTATGACAAGGTATGGAACAACCTTACGCTAGTGTACCTCTAGAAAGGAATACACTGGGTTCAACAAGAACATCTTGCAACCCGGCCAGACATGACCGACCACTCTTTTCGCTTGAGTGTATCGAATGTATATCACCAACGGTTGGGATCAGCAACCGTTTCCCGAATGGGACAGCATCAATAATAGATTTTTAGAAGTAAATGAAACTCTAAATCAGGTGATTATACACCCTACTTCGGAGCGACCGACTTAGCCATGCTGCCTGGCCGATTTCTGTCATTTACCGGTTGTGAGGCTAGAAGCTACGCTTTATCATCACATCAGATTCACTTCGAATGCCACATTGTCAGATCCATCGAAAATCACTAATTGGCGTCTACAACAGTACATTATGTGTTAGCTAAAAGAAGTTTCCTTCTCTGATTCCACTCTTGGTACGGTGGGAGAAATCAATATATGTGATCGTCTGGAAATACTCTGTCAGACATTCATCCATACAAGTCATCCAGGAACAGGATGAACCGAAGGTACTATCCAGTATATCCATCTTAGGCACTGTTATCTAAGATTTATACAACAGCCCTTGCTCTTTACTATGTCTTCAATTATCATTGGCATATATGATTCGCAACGGTTATGCCAATACAGAGTGGTTCTTTGGATAATAATCCAACCGGTATCTCCATATTAACAACGTTAAAATGGTCAAAACATTGATAGTCTGTGATTTAACTATCAAAGAAAAATACGTGTGCAAACAACGATATTATTTCCAGATGGAAATTCTATCAATCAATCATCAATCATATATCTATATATATACATATCCTTATTTTCTATGTTTAGAAAATATATGTTATTAACACTGTAAAACATTTCCTTTTGTTTATCTACATATCACTTTCACTCTCGAACCTTAACCATTTCTAAATTAAAAACAAAGCCAATCAAGTTAGGGTATAATTACCTCTCACACCTTAACTGAACAACATTTCAAATCTTGAAATAGGTTAAGTTCATCTTTAACCTTTTAACACTTCCTTACGTAACTCCCATTCGAATAAATCTCTATTCGATAACTCCTCCCTTCGAATAACTATATTTGATAATCTCTCTTACGAATAACTAGATTCGAAAACCATTCTTCGAATAAACTAAATTCGATTAACTCTATTTATTTAACCCTAATCGATTAACTCTTTTTTACTTAACTCCTTTCGATCAAACTATAATTGATAACTTTTTTCGAATAACTAATTCGATTTAACTCTATTCGCTTTATAAAGATTTCCTTTTTAACAACATTTATTCATTTTTAAAGATTTACTTTTAGTAACGGTTCTCCACTTTAAAAATGATTTCCTCCTTATAATAGTTTCCTTTTTATAACATTTTCCCATTTTCTAAATATCTCCTATTTATAAATATTCCAATTTATAAATATTCCTTATTTATAAATATTCCATTTATAAATATTTTATTTTCAAATATCACTTTGAAAATATTCTCTTATTAACATTTTGGTATGTTATGGTATTCAACATATCAAATCACGATGATCAGTATCGTCCAAACACATATAATCGACAACATATTATATATCACATCATATATCACAATATATGAAAAACAGTAAAATAAATGTTGAGGAACCCAGTTGGATTCTTCCAACCTGTTTCCCTGCATCACAGATGTTAAACAATATAGATAACATCACTTTCAGTTCCATATGATATATTCTGTTAACAAAATCAATATAGAAATTCAACTAACTGACTAGCAGTTCAATCGAACAGTCAACACACAGTCAATCAGCCAATATTTAACAGTTCTAAAAATACAACATGAAATAATAAATTGATTAGAGTTAGTGAGATTTACTCACATTGGACTATCATCGTTAATTAACGATAATTGTCGTTGATTCAGATTGGACAATTTATTTTGCTATAAATTGTCATTGATTCAGATGGACTTCCAGTCAGTTCCATGACGTAGTCACCGTCCATACGATCCTAACGCAACTTACAGTTCTCAATTCTGACCTCGTATGGATGAGATATCACATTTATAAGTTAGTGTACTATTTTAATAAAAATAAAACTTAAGTTAGATTTTAAAACGGGCCTCACATTAAAAATCTGGCCCAACCATTCCTTGAAAAGCCCGTACCCGCCTCCATATAACCCCAATACGAGAATGCATCTTCTTCCCAAATCACGTACGCTCTCCAGTATTTCACCATAGCCACCACTTCTCTCCTCTACCATCCCTTCTTCACTCCACCGAACGCCAAAAGAATACCGCAAATATACTCCCCATTGAACACTCTCCCTCCCCATACTAATAGTGTTCAGCTCGCACAAACCCCAATGAGTCCGTCCTCAGCCACTAATCGGCGCTACTGTGAATGGTAGCGAACTATTTTGACAAGGAAATCTCCCATTTTTGCACAACAGACGTCTACAACCACCAGGAAGCCGAGTACGACATCCACCTCGCAAACAATCGATCGCAACCACCCCGGATTTCGAGCCCTAGCTGCTGTATAAAGCAGGCCTCCAAAATAGTTGTCGCACCCTTCAAACCCCATATCAAACTGGAGCGAATTGAGAAAGGGATTCAAGAAATTATTGTTGTGAATTTAGGATTTTTCTACCCTTTGATTTTATGTTTCATAATTGTGATTTGGTCTTGTGAGGAAGTGGGAATTTTGTTTCTGCATTTATACTTGAGGTTGTGGCCGAGAATAGTGAGGCATGGCCTTCATATTGACCATAGAATGACTTAGATATTTTATGTTGTAGGAGATATTATATCTTTATATTCAATTATGTTCGTTCTCGCCTTCTAAAAATCTGTACGATCACATACGGTCCCTAAAAATCACGAAGCTGGACATGTAGCTGGACATTACGGTCCCAACGAAACTGGTTTCGTCGAATTCCGACTTCGTATGCTCACACAGCGTATTTTTAACCGTCGAAACACTGGCTGTTTTTCACTCTAAAAATCCGTACGGCTACAAAGTGCCTCTAAAAATCACGAAAATGGAAATCTAACGACTATTTAATATTACTGATCCAAAAAAATTAGTTTCGTCGAATTCTGAGGTCGTTTGCAAAACTGGCTATATTTAAATCCCTAAATAACTGTTTTAAATATATAAATATATTTAAAAACAATTTAATTTAATATTTAAAAATATATATTATCGTCTATATTCACAGTGGAATACTATACAGCTCTAGAATATTCCTATATGAATTTCTAGCATGATATTTCAAATCCCAATTAAATTGATATTCGATTTATATTGAAAATCCTTTATAACGTAAATAAAGCGTCGCAAATTATGAAGAAATTCCACAGCGACTTTTCTAAAATTTGATTTGGACGTAAATCAAAATCCATATGACGAAATCTCGATTTTTCTCTTCCACTAGAACAACATACTCCACCAGCTCCTAACGTTTCTTGTTTCACAGAAATCCGGCTTAAAACGAATCCTGTACATTCAGTTGAAGTTCGAATCACCAATTTACGAACTACAGCGCCATTTCAAGCTTGATTTTAATTATATTATAATTATACGTTCAAACTGACGTTTATATAATATATTCGTTACTCAAATTCAAATTCTAAACTGAATTTAATATCACAGGTGATCCAGTTCACACCATATCGTCATTTAAGCCAATTCTGATTATTTCAGAATTAAATATATATTATTTAGTTTATTATTTTAATTAAATATTCATCATTATTTAATTCCATGATTGTGAAATCCTTTTTAATCACCTTTTAATTCACTATATCACTATTTATATAATTAAGTAAACTAATTATAATACCTCTACCAAAGCGGGTCATTACAATCTTCCCCACTTAAAATAATTTCGTCCTCGAAATTGCTAAGGTAGAGAACGACCCTATCGAATGGTTAGAACATATTTGTTCACTTCTTAACTTCAGTTTCAACTGAACCAATTTAATTTCAACTAAATATTAAAAATTTCCAAAAATCCTGAAAAAAATTTAACTCCTTAACTTTTCGAAAAATTTCACCAGCACCTCCTTTGTACTGGTCAATAGCTCAAACCACCACTCGCCTCTCTGGGCCATCTCCATCCCAAAAGAAAATCAAACAGCCAAGCGGCTTGCCAATAAACTTGTACCTTTTGTCGGCATATCATTATATCCTTTCCACCTGTTATCAATTCAGTGGATACAAGGGTCATCCCAATCAAATTCCAATCTGCTTTTATCCACAACACAACCATTCACTTATATCCGAGCCAAATACCATTTTAACTCGAGTTTCTTCTCGATTCCCAACTCTTAACTTGATTATCACATTACACTTCAATTTGAATCTCACAATCCAATTTGTCTTGATATCATTCTAATTCAATCTCAGTTACCACTTTACTGGCTTTACTTTAATTCAAATTTGCTTTCACAAATTTCTGTTAAATTTGTTTTTAATTCAAACAGTCTTTCCTTAGGAGTTTTTAAACAGTTTATTCTTTTCAAAAATCAAATTTTCCTTTTGAACATGTCATTGAGCCCTTAATTAATATTCCATTAGTTAAATCACTTCTCTATTTCTTTATCAATATTTGTTAACCAAATATTTTCAATAACCATATTGGCCTTTTATGTTATTTGGAAAACATTTCCGAATATCCCTTCCTTTATTTTCTAAACTTTAGAAAATATATGCTATTTATAATTGGAAAATATTCCAATTACTTATCTCTTTTCCGATCTCGTTTATTTCTATACTTAGGAAATTTCCTTTATTATATTTCCAAGCTTACACTTATTTGGGTTAAAACGGATGTTGTGTAAAACATAGTTACGACAACCCAAATACTATATTCAACCAACTCTTATTCAACATTGATCTTCGAGCCTGAAATCTTACTATTTATTTGTTAATAATGAAATCAATCAAGTTGGGGTATAACTACCTCTCAGACCTTGACTGAATAACATTTATAACGTCAAAACAGATATGACTACTTACTCGAATAATCAATACCATACAACTACTTATTCACTTTTAAACACGTACACGCTTCCTCTTTCTATTCTTACTAGATTTTATTCCTAGTCTTCCTTTTTTATTATACTATTCTATTTCTAAGTTCGTTTCCTTATCGACTTCTATATATATATATCGATACGTTGATTTTTAACTATCAAATTATCTTAAAAATATTCTAACTCCTTAAATTCCCGGAAAAATTCGCCATAACCTCCTTCGTACCAGGAGCATCGGGATATTTCAAATAGCCTCCCATGGCCCTCACCAATCCAAAAGAAAAAGAAAAAGCCAAGCGGCTAGCCGATACGGCGCATAAAATCTCATATATGAATTAAATACATACCTTTTCGTCGAGCATTCTATTTATATACCTTCATACCTTATCCATACTTATCTCATGTATATTTATACCTGCCCAATCTATTTTAACAATACCTGATCATTTTAACTCAATTCGTTAATTAATTTGTTAATTAACTCTTTAGTCTATTTCGCTTTTATATTTGAATATGACATGTTCAAATATATTTTAACTTGCTTATTAACTAATTTGAATCCAAATTTCAAATTTAAGTTCTATATTCGATTTCGAATATCCATTTACAAATCCAATTCACCTTTCAAAGTTCAACTTCAAATTCAAAACTTGATTAACTAATTCCTCTTCGACTTAGTTAATTCTATTCAATTTCTATTCAAATTTTATATCACTTCTATTATTCAAATTCTATAGTTTAAATTCCATTTGAATTCTATATTCAAATTCCATTTGAATTTCTATATTCAAACTCTATTTCAATTCCATTGAATTTCATATATTCAAACTCCCTTTGAATTTCTATATTCAAACTCTATTTCAATTCCATTGAATTTCATATATTCAAACTCCCTTTGAATTTCTATATTCAATTTCTACTTCAATTCCCTTTATTCAAATTCTACATTCAAATCTATTTGAATTCTCTTTATTCAAATTCTATATACAAATCTATTTTATAAATCCCATTTTGAAATTCAACACAACTTGTCTTTCCCAAAACAAATTCAAAACAGTATCTCTGGTAGTAATTCGTCACTTACAACTCGAAAATGAATACTGATGATGCAGCTGTCATCATCGGAATCTATTTTCCAGCGATCGAAGTGAGTTCAATACTATAAAACCATTTCCACTTTGAAATTCATTTCAAAATATAATTCGCACTGCTTGTAAAACAATTTAAAATCTCCTAGGATCTTAAATTTTCCTCATTTTTAATCCAAATCCATTTATAAACACTTATCCAATTCTCCAGAATTTTAATTCAATTTCTGGTTTAAATTTCAGATTTAACTCATCTGATTTCACGTATTTCACTTATATAAATTCTGATTGGTTATTTACATAACCATTTAATTTATAATCTTACTCGATTATAATAACAACCCATATATCCAATATATATCAAAATATACTTTGGGTAAAATTATTTTCATTTACCCTCTTTTCAAAACATACCATGACGGTTCATCGTATTCAAGTGTTTACCAACTCCTACCGATACAGTGGATCAAACTGATCGACCAGAACTCATAAACGACTTAACCAATAAATCTCCACAATATAAAACAAATTTTTATATCAATAACAAGTACGCTCACTCGTATATGTACACTCAAACTCAATCTAGGATATTACTAACCCCATTTCTACTGAGTCACGCCACAGAGCCAAGGTAATTCACTTAACTTAAGCTCTAATACCAACTGTAATGACCCGAAAATCCGGTCCAATTTGAGCTGACTAAATAACACAAGTCCAACCCCAAATTGCACTGAAAACCCGGAAATTTATAGAAAGAAATTAGAGGGTGAGGAAAGATAAGATAAAAACTTAGAATAGAAGAAGAAGAAGAACACAACATCAGAGTAACACGAACCTCACAGCGGAACGAATAACATATAATATATATAAAATAACTTGAAATATACATCTATACTTGAATATACATCATTATCAAAGTACAACACTTACAACACAACGGAAATAACTATAGCTATATAATCCTGAAGCCTCCTGCACCAAGCTCTTCCAGTATATCTGTAAATCCCGACTACTTGACTGCCCGTACAAATTTAGGCACCCTAGAGTTCAGGGAAACAAACAAATAAACTCCGGGTCAGTCATGGGACTGGTGAGAGTAAAATAGTTTAAATCAGTTCAAGCAGGTAATCGATATCTCATAAGACCACGCCGTATAACGGAACGAGTTTTTTCCCTTATGAGAATCCAAATATCTTTATATCAAAAACCTTTTGATATTATAATAATGTCTATCAACACAATATAATAATCATCTAGCAGAAACGCTTTCATCTCACGTTCTACATATATAGTATATAATCAAAACCGCAAGCATGTATTGGGTAATGGATTTCCAACTATGACAAGGTATGGAACAACCTTACGCCAGTGTACCTCTAGAAAGGAATACACTGGGTTCAACAAGAACATCTTGCAACCCGACCACACATGACCGACTACTCATTTCGCTTGAGTGCATCGAATGTATATCACCAACGGTTGGGATCAGCAACCGTTTCCCGAATGGGACAACATCAACAATAGATTTTTAGAAGTAAATGAAACTCTAGATCAGGTGATTATACACCCTACTTCGGAGCAACCGACTTAGCAATGTTGCCTGCCCGATTTCTGTCATTTACCGGTTGTGAGGCTAGAAGCTATGCTCTATCATCACATCAGATTCACTTCGAATGCTACATTGTCAGATCCATCGAAAATCACTAATTGACATCTACAACAGTACATTATGTGTTAGCTAAAAGAAGTTTCCTTCTCCACTTCCACTCTTGGTACGGTTGGAGAAATCAATATACCTGATCGTTTGGAAATACTCTGTCAGACATTCATTCATACAAGTCATCCAGGAACAGTATGAACCGAAGGTACTATTCAGTATATCCATCTTAGGCACTGTTATCTAAGATTTATACAACAGCCCTTGCACTTTACTCTGTCTTCAATTATCTTTGGCATATATGATTCGCAACGCTTATGCCAATACAGAGTGGTTCTTTGGATAATAATCCAACCGGTCTCTCCATATTAACAACGTTAAAATGGTCAAAACATTGATAGTCTGTGATTTAACTATCAAAGAAAAATACGGGTGCAAACAACGATATTATTTCCAGATGGAAATTCTATCAATCAGTCATCAATCATATATACATACATATATATATATATATATATATATATATATATATATTTATATCTCCTTATTTCCTATGTTTAGAAAATATATGTTATTAATACTGGAAAACATTTCCTTTTGTTTATCTACGTATCACTATCACTTTCACTCTCGAACCTTAACCATTTCTAAATTAAAAACGAAGCCAATCAAGTTGGGGTATAATTACCTCTCAGACATTAACTGAACAACATTTCAAATCTCGAAATAGGTTAAGTTCATCTGTAACCCTTTAACACTTTCTTACGTAACTCTCGTTCGAATAAATCTCTATTCGATAACTCCTCCCTTCGAATAACTATATTTGATAATCTCTCTTACGAATAACTAGATTCGAAAACCTTTCTTCGAATAAACTAAATTCGATTAACTCTATTTATTTAACCCTAATCGATTAACTCTTTTTACTAAACTCCTTTCGATCAAACTATAATTGATAACTCCTTTCGAATAACTAATTCGATTTAACTCTATTCACTTTATAAATATTTCCTTTTTAACAACGTTTATTCATTTTTAAAGATTTACTTTTAGTAACGGTTCTCCACTTTAAAAATGATTTCCTCCTTATAACAGTTTCCTTTATATAACGTTTTCTCTTTTTCTAAATATCTCCTATTTATAAATATTCCAATTTATAAATATTCCTTATTTATAAATATTCCATTTATAAATATTTTATTTTCAAATATCACTTTGAAAATATTCTCTTATCAACATTTCGGTATGTTATGGTATTCAACATATCAAATCACGATGATTAGTATCGTCCAAACACATATAATCGACAACAGATTATATATCACATCATATATCCCAATATATGAAAACAGTAAAATAAATGTTGAGGAACCCAGTTGGATTCTTCCAACCTGTTTCCCTGCATCACAGATGTTAAACAATATAGATAACATCACTTTCAGTTCCATATGATATATTCTGTTAACAAAATCAATATAGAAATTCATCTAACTGACTAGCAGTTCAATCAAACAGTCAACACACAGTCAATCAGCCAATATTTAACAGTTCTAAAAATACAACATGAAATTATAAACTGTTCAGAGTTAGTGAGATTTACTCACATTGGACTATCATCGTTAATTAACGATAATTGTCGTTGATTCAGATTGGACAATTTATTTTTCTATAAATTGTAACGAGCTCTGATAGACTTCCAGTCAGTTCCATGACATAGTCACCGTCCATGCGATCCTAACGCAACTTACGGTTCTCAATTCTGACCTCGTATGGATGAGATATCACATTTATAAGTTAGTGTACTATTTTAATAAAAATAAAACTTAAGTTAGATTTTAAAACGGGCCTCACATTAAAAATCTGGCCCAACCATTCCTTGAAAAGCCTGTACCCGCCTCCATTTAACCCCAATACGAGAATACATCTTCTTCCCAAATCACGTACGCTCTCCAGTATTTCACCATAGCCGCCACTTCTCTCCTCCACCATCCCTTCTTCACTCCACCGAACGCCAAAGGAATACCGCCAATACACTACCCATTGAACACGCTCCCTCTCCATACTAACAGCGTTCAGCTCGCACAAACCCCAATGAGTCTGTCCTCGACCACTAATCGGCGCTACTGTGAATGGTCGCGAACTATTTTGATAAGGGAATCTCCCCTTTTTGCACAACATACGTCTACAACCACCAGGAAGCCGAGTACGACCTCCACCTCGCCAGCAATCGATCGCAACCACCCCGGATTCCGAGCCCTAGCTGCTGTATAAAATAGACCTCCAAAATGGCTGTCACACCCTTCAAACCCCATATCAAACTGAAGCAAATTGAGAAAGGGATTCAAGAAATTATTGTTGTGAATTTAGGATTTTTCTACCCTTTGATTTTATTTTTCATAATTGTGATTTGGTCTTGTGAGGAGATGGGAATTTTGTTTCTACGTTTATACTTGAGGTTATGGCTGAGAATAGTGAGGCATGCCCTTCATTTTGACCATAGAATGACTTAGATATTTTATGTTGTAGGAGATATTATATCTTTATATTCAATTATGTTCGTTCTCGCCTTCTAAAAATCTGTACGATCACATACAGTCCCTAAAAATCACGAAACAGGACATGTAGCTGGAGTTTGACGTTACGGTCCCAACGAAACTGGTTTTGTCGAATTCCGACTTCGTATGCTCACACAGCGTGTTTTTAACCGTCGAAATACTGAATGATTTTCACTCTAAAAATCCGTACGGCTACACAGTGCCTCTAAAAATCACAAAACTGGAAATCTAACAACTACTTAATATTGCGGATCCAACAAAATTAGTTTTGTCGAATTCTGAGGTCGGTTGCAAAACTGGCTATTTTTAAAGCCCTAAATAACCCTTTTAAATATATAAATATATTTAAAAACAATTTAATTTAATATTTAAAAATAGATATTATCGTCTATATTCATAGTGGAATACTATACAACTCTAGAATATTCCTATATGAATTTCTAGCTTGATATTTCAAATCCCAATTGAATTGATATTCGATTTATGTTGAAAATCCTTTATAACGTAAATAAAGCGTCGCAAATTATGAAAGAATTCCACAGCGACTTTTCTAAAATTTGATTTGGACATAAATCAAAATCTACACGACGAAATCTCGATTTTTTTTCTTCCACTAGAATAATATACTCCACCAGCTCCTAACCTTTCTTGTTTCACATAAATCCGGCTTAAAACGAATCCTGTACATTCAGTTGAAGTTCGAATCGCCAATTTACGAACTACAGCGCCATTTCAAGCTCGATTTTAATTATATTATATTTATATGTTCAAACTTTCATTTATATAATATATTCGTTATTCGAATTCAAATTCTAAACTGAATTTAATATCACAGGTGATCCAGTTCACACCATATCGTCATTTCAGCCAATTCTGATTATTTCAGAATTAAATATATATTATTTAATTTATTATGTTAATTAAATATTCATCATTATTTAATTCCACGATCGTGAAATCCTTTTTAATCACCTTTTAATTCACTATATCACTGTTAATACAATTAAATAAACTAATTATAATACCTCTGCTAATGCGGGTCATTACAAATACATTGGGGTTCAACAAGAACATCTTACAACCCAGGTTAAACATGACCGACCCCTTAATTCGCTTGAGAGTACCGAATATATCATTACCACAGTTGGGGGTCGGCCAACCGAACCGATAGCATACAAATAAAATAAAGGGACAATCAAAGGCATTTAATTTCACCAGATCAGGTAATGATATACCCTTTTGATGGGTGCGACCCACATAGCCATGCGACCTACCCGATTTTTGCCATTTCCCAGTTGATGAGGCTTGAGGTTTAAATCTTCTTTGAACATATGGTCACCGTTCACTTTGAATGTCACATTGTAAGATCCGTCAAATCACTAATCGACGTCCACAAAAATATCTAGTTGTTAAGCTAAGAGAAGTGTACTCTTCTCCGTTATCAACAAAAATACGTTTGAAGAAATCAATGTACGTGACTCTTTGGAAATATTCTGTCAAACACTCGTCCATACAAGTCATCCACGAACAGGATGAACCAAAGACGCCCTCCTACCACATCCTAGGAGTCAACCCATGGATCAGTAGAGAGTAGTCCTTGCTATCCGCAAAATCTCACTTACGACTGAATCATGTCAGAATATCTCTGGTAGCTATTCCAGAGAATATTCAACAAGTAATCCTTCCGCTTATGAAGATCCATGGTCTTCAATAGCTCCATCTTCAGTTAGCATCTTCATGTCTTTGTTGGTTCAGAATGGTTTTCGAATATATATTTGATCCCGGTTTTTCCGTACCAACAATCGTATGGGTCAGATTTGATAGTCGGTTATTTAACTATCAAATAAACAATAGTGTAAATAAAATGAGTTCACCGATTCAGTACTTGGCATTACTTGGCCTTTTTAAATAAAAATAATTAACGAATGTTAATTTAAAACTTAAAAATCATTTCAATATATCGACGTAGCATTCACTTCTTTTTTAACATAAGATTATTTTCAAAACTATTTTATTATATCATTGCTCAATATTTATAATTGGGAAAATCAATTCAGCTTATTATTCGTCAAATAACGTTACGAAACCTCTTTTGTTCCATTATTTAAAAAACATTAACCAACCCTTATTCTTTAAGAATAAAATCATTCCAAAACTCTACGTGTCATTTCCTTTTCGTTGGAAGTACCGTTATAATTCCACACCATATCCTTTTATTTCCTTTACTTTGGAAATAATATTGTATATATTCTCGATTCTTCTCATTTCCATTACCTTGGAAATTACATTATATATTTTCTCAAATCTTGCCATTAACATTGCGTTATTATCTCACATATGGAAATAATAAATTATTAATAACTTCTTTCCCGTTACTAACTAATATCATCCTCAGATAATCCTGAAGTTATTCAAGTTGGGGTATTTATTTACCTCCCAGACCTTGATCAACAACGTTCTTATCTTAAGATAGATATGAGTTGTAATTCAAAAACCAATATTCTATTCTAATATCAAACAAATCTCACTAAACTATTTTATTTAAATATGGTTTATAAACCCTTCTTGCTTTTTAAAATATCTCTTTTTAAATATCACTTATTTTACTTAATTCATTGATTAAGTAATTACTTACGAAAGCATCACCATTTAACCATCTTTAAACAATTCGTTTTATAACTCGGATTTTTGTTACAAAATCCTATTCCTTACTTTTTTACCAAATTCACTTTTAACACTCCCTTCTTCTAATCCATTCAACCATTTTTTACTTGAAAATCTTATTTCCATTTCCCAAATTTTACTTGATTCCATTATTAAGTAACGCTAATTTAAAATTAACGCTTTAATACCTCATCTCTTTGTATAACCTTCGTTTATATAATTCTGGTTTAATATAAACCCCTTTTATCTTTATTCCCGTTACTTAATTTAAATATTAAATAAACGTTTATTTTAAACTATCATATTCATTTAAAGTCCCTTTTATAACTTCATTACAAAACTCGGGTTTATAATATAAAAACCATTCAAAGCTCCTTTCACAATTCAATCAGATTTCATTTCAACTTCGATCAATTTTTAAATGAATTTCAAATAAAAAAGTAATCTCCTAAATTATTATTAATTAATTAATAATTTACTTCAATCATTAACTATAGTAGTAGTTAACTTCTTAATTAACGAAAATAAATAGTATATTCCTTTAGTATATTCCTTTTTAAAATCGTATTAAACTTGAAACAAATATTTGTTAAACCATTTAATTAGATAAATTCAAAACAAATTAATTAAATAATCAGTTCCAGTTAAAATAGTTGACTTAGACAACTCAAGACACGGTTATTCTTAACCAATTCCAATTAGTTCTCACTTCAAATTAATTAATAATATAACTAATTTAAATAATTTCATTTAATTGTTTTTTTAAAACAATTATCAAACTCTTACCGTTAGGTTAATTTTTATGCCATTGCTTATAAATCTGATTAACATCAGAAATTCTCTTTATAAAGTCATTTAATAATTACATAAAACTTTAAATAATAAATATTTATTTCCTTTTAATAAACTTTTAGTCAAATTAATAAATTTAAAAATCTATCTTTAGTTATAAAATAATTTTTATAACTTCAGTTCTATCGATTCACCTGACGGTAAATCAATATTTATAAAACAGTTGATTTATAGGCCATATACTGCCAATTACTCAGCCAATATTACCCATTGGTTTAAACAAAACAAATATTGAATTTCAGGTCAACAACCAAATCAATCACCCAATCAGAACTGTTCATATATGATGATAATATGAGAATAATTAACATCTAATATATTTGAGAAATTAGGTTGGATTCCTCCAACCCGTTCTTCTCTACATCAAAATAGAATAAATCAATTAAACTTATTCAATTCAGTTTAACTGGTTTTTTCTATAACAGTGATTAACGACTATTTACCATCAACCAAACAATTCAAACAATTCATTAATTTTAACACGTTTATTTTGTAAACGTGACCAGCAAGGTAAGTTACCTCCATTGGGTCCAATCGTTAAAATAACGATTTGGGTTTCACTGAAATTAAATTTCATTGGTTAAATCAATATATTAATATAATAAAAAAATAGTCAATTATTAGCAACCATGGCACACAATTATAAAACCCGACTTATATAAAATATAAGTGGGAAGAACTGAGTGAATTTAACTCACCTTGATTTCCATTTATTTCTGAAACTATTCAGTTACAATTAAATTAAACACTTGTTTAATTTAACTGTAAATTCCTGTCGTCTCCATTTCTGTCCGAATGAGTTCCAATGTGAAGTTCTCATCACCATGATCGTAATGCAAGTTATTTTGTCCAATTTTGTTAATAATCGTAAAAGCTATAACCATTATAGCATTCATGATTAATTAATAAAATTTAATTTCTAATCTCTTAAGTAATAACTTAATTGAAACTAAATAAGTTCCTAATCAATTTATTCATTTAAACCTTAGTTAAGTTTCGGTCAAAAATAATATGACTGGCCCTGCATCTTGTTTGTACATGATCTAAACATGATGTAAATAAATTATTCAACCCATAATTAGGTTAAGAAGCTAATTACTAGGGTTATTTTAGGTTATTATTTTAATAAGCCAACACTTAACTAATTATATTTAAAGGAAATCAGGCCGAACAAATTTGTTCTTCTTCTCGTTCAATCTACATGGTCGGTTAATCTAACTGTTCAAACTATCCCGGTCACTACATTTATATGTTTTATCAACTGTACAACGCAATTTCAATTTTGGTTAGTCTGTAGTGTATGCTGTACTCACTACAAATATTTATCAATGATATTCTTAAATACTGTTGTGTCCATATAACGTCAGTATTACTTTTGATTATTGATTAACTAACTTTAAACTATAAAATTAATATTTAAATTACTTTGTTTACGGTCAAAATTGGAGCCTCCTGTTTTCTTTCTTTCCGTAACCTGCTTCGTTATTCTCATTCCCAGGCTCTAGAACTCTTCGTGCCTTGATTATTGGTATAGCAACTAACAGTCTGACCCCCTTTTTGGAAATAAATGGTTCAATACTTCATCTACGCGATGCCCCACTTATATGCTTCAATATAACAGGTTATTCCTTCCATTATGCAAAACCGCTGACTCTTCGTTGTCTTCCTCTAGGCGTCCTTCGTTTGAACACAAACTCCTGCTCCCCGACTTCCTCAAGCTATCGTGCCTTCATGCCTTGACAAGAGCCTGATAGAAGCACACCCCACGTGATCCTCAACGTGAGATCCCTACACCACAAGCCCCGCTGTAACGACACGGATTTCGCCCGGACCTAATCGATCGCTAAACCGCCCAAGACCGTTCGAATCCCGCATACGCTAACTTTGGGTATACAACACATCAGAACAAATAACAGAAGACTTCAATAAACATCATAATAATGTTACATCAGAGTACAGAATATCAGAGTATATCGAAATATAATACACAGCGGAAGATAAATTTACATAAATGTAAAACAGTGCACAGCGGAAATATAAACTACACAGCGGAAGACTGTAAATGCCTGGACACAGCTTAAAGCTTCAATCCAGAATCCTGCTCAATACATCTGCAAAATAAAACTACTCGACTGCCCGTGTGGAAAATAGGGGCACCCGAGTTCGCAAGGGAAAAGCAAACTACAGGTCAGTCATGGGACTGGTGTGAGAACTCAAAAACAGTTGTTAACTTTGTTCAAAAATAAGGCAAATCACGGGACCACGCCACTTTCGCGGAACGGGTTTACCCCCATGAAAGCCAGTGTATAAACAACAATCAATATAGATATATGGATCTACTATGCATCAATCAACATGCAATATCCCAATCTACCCATTTAGATTAATCACTACACTTAGATTTTCTAAATCCAATTCAATTTACAGAAATTATTCCTTTGGATTTTATTCCCGATTTCTTATTTCAAATCATTTGAAATACATATCTAACTTTCTATATCAAAGTAGATTTCACTTCGGGATCTCAAATCAAATCGTTTGGAAATGTGAATTCCAAAACATAACAATGCATACAAACAAGTATGCAACCAAATATCGTGCTCCCCATCGACAAGGCAAAGGGTACGCACCTCGCAACTCGATATATATATATGTGCACCTACCCCACATAGGAGTAGGCTACACCGACGATGCACCTCCCACTCATGGAGAGCATACACCGCCCTCTCACCCATACTTTTAGTCTCAGGGTTACCCGAATCTTTAGCCACATACTAAATCATTTCATATCCCGAAGTAGGGAAAATCATTTCACAACGTAATAATCACAAGTACTTTCAAAATATAGTACATTTCTAAATCATTTTAGAAATCATCGGGTTTTGGGCCTCGAAATCCTTTCTGTTTTATAAAACATTTTTATAAAACATTCCCTGTCCAAAATCGGGAATACGTTTCTTTTCGCTTTAAGAAAAATATCATTTCACAATCATTCATTAAATTTGAAATGAACACAATATCGCTAAACACCTTATCGTTAAATCGTGAAGTGTTTCACAAGGCGTTAGCACACAGATATTTTCAACCCAACCCAATGCTAAATGTAAAAGCATATTCTGCTCATAAACTGGTCGAGCACAATCCAAACCATCAATCAATCAAATTTGACATTAAATATAAGGTTTTAAATAGAGAGAGTATTGACTTATATTTAACATCAAATCCTGAAACCAACAGATATCATATCGGGAATAACGATATCGATATCTTCCAAATTCCCATCACAATATCTGTAATAACGGAATCCAATATCGAAAACATCCATTGATAATTTCAATTCAAATCTAATCCAATTTATTTATTTATAACCATTGGATTATTTTTCTAGTTAATAACTAGTTCATTTCGATAAAAATCTATTTTTATCTTTTCAAATATGGAGTTTTTCATCCCAATTCTTCACAAATCATTTCTTATGATTTTACACAAATTATTACTATTTTTAATAATTTTATCAAGGCCTGTACGGTCGATTTCCATCAATGGCCATCGAACTGCACTTACAGCGACCTTTTTCAAATTTGATTTGGACGTATCTCCAAATCCAACCGTTAGATTTCAAATTTCTAATATTCCTTAGAAAGCTCTTTTCGATACGAACCCAACGGTTCTGATTTCAGGAGAATCCGACGGTCGAATCTCCCGTAATGTCCGTTCGAAGTCAATGGTCGAAATTCGCGAACTGCCGCAGCGCGGCGCGTTCTATTCAGGCCATTTATTATATATATAATATATATTTCGTCGATTTCTATTTAAAACGAATTATATAAATAGTTTTGAATTCGTTTCAAAAACATTTTCAACTTCCTTTTCAATTCAAATCACAATTGAATTCTTCTTTATAGATTCGTTTTAAAATTCATTTCTATTCAATTCAAATTTCAATTCAATTTGAATTCGTTTTCAATTCAATTCATTTCGAATTCGTTATCTATTCAATTCAATTCGAATTCGTTTTCTATTCAATTCCATTCGAATTCGTTTTCTATTCAATTCAATTCGAATTCGTTTTCTAGTCAATTCAATTCGAATTCGTTTTCTATTCAATTCAATTCGAATTCGTTTTCTATTCAATTCAATTCGAATTCGTTTTCTATTCAATTCAATTCGAATTCGTTTTCTATTCAATTCAATTCGAATTCGTTTTCTATTCAATTCAATTCGAATTCGTTTTCTATTCAATTCAATTCGAATTCGTTTTCTATTCAATTCAATTCGAATTCGTTTTCTATTCAATTCAATTCGAATATTTCTATGCATCGTTTTCATTTCATATATATATATATATATATATCGTTTTCAATTCGAATATTTCATATACATTGTTTTCAATTCGAATATTTTCACTTTCAATATATCCGATATTTTCACTTTCAATTTATTCGATATTTTCACTTCGCTATATATATAAATTTCACTTTTCATATATTCGATATTTTCACTTCGCTATATATATAAATTTCACTTTTCATATATTCGATATTTTCACTTCGCTATATATAAATTTCACTTTTCATATATTCGATATTTTCACTTTGCTATATATATAAATTTCACTTTTCATATATTCGATATTTTCACTTCGCTATATATATAAATTTCACTTTTCATATATTCGATATTTTCACTTCGCTATATATATAAATTTCACTTTTCATATATTCGATATTTTCACTTTGCTATATATATAAATTTCACTTTTCATATATATGTTATTTCACTTCGCTATCAATCAATTTTCACAACAATTTCAACCAATAAATATCGTCCATGGTTTGTGGACGAGGGGCGTATATATATATATATATATATATATATATATATATATATATATATATATATTTATATATAGCAATTCACTTCCACTTTCAACACATATATAAAATTATAAAAAGAAATTGAAGAGTGAGAAATCCTCACAAATAGCTATCCAACTTCAAGACTCTTCTTAATAGAAATCTTCGCCTATTTGTCGCTTTCACCCGTATTCTCTTCATATGTAAAAATAGAATTTTTACTATGCTATTCAATATATAAAAATCGAATTTTGACTTCGCTATTCAATATATAAAAATATGATTTTTACTTACTTCGCTACAAATCTGATCTTTATTTCAAAATCAGTTTTTCTTTGCTTTTAAAAATCAGTTTTCTTTGCTTTTAAAAATCAGTTTTCTTTGCTTTTAAAAATCAGTTTTCTTTGCTTTTTAAAAATCAGTTTTCTTTGTTTTTTAAAAATCAGTTTTCTTTGTGTTTTTAAAAATAAAAACCAGTTTAAAAACTCTTTTAAACATTCGGTTTTAAATACTTTTAAACATTCAGTTTTATATTTTTTTTAAAAATTTCAGTTTTAAACTTTTAACAAAAATCAGTTTTTAACTCTTTAAAAACAAAACAGTTTTTAAAATCTTCTTTTTATATCAGTTTTTAACTCTTTAAAAACAAAACAGTTTTTAAATTATTATATATAAAAAAAAAACAGTTTTCAATATCTTTTAAAAATTCGGTTTTTAGTTTCTTTTTAAAACAGTTTCAGTTTTAACTTCTATATAAAAAAAACAGTTTTTAAAATGCTTTTAAAAATTCCAGTTTTTAAAATGCTTTTAAAAATTCCCAGTTTTTATTCTTTGTTTAAAAATCGAAATTTTTATATTAAAAAAAAATGAAATAAAATAAATAACGTACCTGCAAAGGGGGGGGGGCGACTCGTCTTCGTCGGCGGCGACTGGGGGTTCGAACGATGGCAGGAGGCGCTGGCTTCCAGGCTCGTCACTGGTTCGACGAACGGGGGAGGCAGGCGTCGATGTCTTCGCGAGGGCTCGAGGACTTCAAGGGGGGGCGCGGCGATGCTTCGATCGATGGAGGGGGGGGGAACAGGTCTTCGTCGGTGGGTTCGTGGGTCAGGAGGGCGGCGGCGATTTAGAATTAGGTTTTCTCTTCTTTTTTTTTTCTCTTTCTGGTAATGATCGGGGGGGCCAGTGAAGAAGAAAAGGGGGGGGGAATATGTTTTTTTTTTATTATTTTATTTTATTATTTTATTATTTATATTTGCACAAGGGTTGACTTTTATATCCGACCTCGAAACGAGGCCCACCGCCTGTCGTCCGTAGCGTTTTACCCCCATTCCGAACACAATGGGATATGTATCGTAAGCTGGTTTGATCGTTACAATCAGTTTCCGTTGAAATTACATTTAAATCCTTATATTGAATTTTAAACGTACATTTCAAATTACCGGGGTTACATACTAACTAGAAAAATTCCAGAAAAATATTTTCTAGCTTCGTATTGACGATACGGTCCTAACAAAACTAGTTTCGTCGAATTCTGAGACCGTTTGAAAAATGGCCAATTTCCAGTCGATTAAAATCAACTGAAACCGGTCAAATGCGTTTTCCTTTGCCACGCTCACATATTGACTCGAAAAATTATGAAATTTGAAACCTAGCAATAATTCGACATCACGGACCCAACAAAAGTGGTTTCGTCGAAATCCGAGGTCATTTGCAAAATGTCCATTTTTAAGGGCCTGAATTCCATAGCGACTATTCAGAATTTTCAACTGGACATATCTTTTGATTCCCGCTACGAACTTTTAATTTTCCGGATTCGTTGGAAAGATATTCACTATTAGATTCCATTATTTTTGGTTTCACTAAAATCAGGATTGTTTTGCACCCGGTACATTCAATTGAAGTTTGAAATCGAATTATCGAACTACCGCGCCATTTTCAATTCTATTTATAATTATATATAAATATTTATATTCTAACGACGACGCGTATAATATATACGTTCGAATTCTATTCAAAATAAATTCATCGTCGATATTATTTAAAATAATTCATTTTAAATAATCAAAATTCGCTAAAATGGCCAAAATAAAAATTTTAAACTGGCCCAGATTTTCGGGTTGTTACACCCGCACCACCCGAGTTCGCCAATAGTCCCCTGAACCCTATGAAGTCGGCGGGTTTCAGGCCATATCCCGATCAAAACGAGCCATAGAATACGATCGAAACCGATCAGATTAAATCTCTCATCGAGCTGAAGGGCTTTGTTGTTAAGAACTTTTCGAAATAATGAAGGAGACAAGAGGAATTTAAGGAGAAGGTTGTGCATGTTTCAACCGTTCGGGAAGAATATGGCGGCTATAGGGAGGCATTGACCACGCAGATGGAATTTTGACCCCAAAATAGGGTTTCGCATGTGTTATACATAGGAGTGGGATTGAATTAAATATTATTTTATTATTTAGTAACTTACACGTGAAGTATCACCTCAAAACACTCACATACGACCTCCGTTTTTGACAAAAATATATAATCTTAGCATAAAAAAATATTCCGCACCCGATGGATAAGTTTCGTCGAATTCTAAGATCGTTTGTAAAAAATCCTTTATAAATTACAGGCCAAAAATCATGCGTTTAAAATTTCCACGATCGCAAGATAAATACAATCAACTTGAAACTTACTAGATCTCTTCCTTACGGATCCAATGAAATTTATTCCATTAAAATCATAATTCATTTGGCTATCCGTTTATTCAAGTTACCCCTGTCTGAATTTACCAAAATAATATAAACTATTAAGGTGTTTATCGTTGCGACAATCAAACGGTAAGTCCGATTGAAACTAAAATTGAAATCTTACAATAATTTTTTAATATGAATCCAATGACACAAGTTTCGTCGCATTCCTAGACTGTTTCCCAGTATGTTATTTTTATATGCCAACAACGCTATTTTGGACATTGAAATACCCAAAGTCCAAAAATAAAAAACTACCTACCTATCCTGACTCCAAACGTCGATACAAACTCAATGGAATTGGTTTCGTTGCTTAATTTGATCATCTATTAAACTTATACACAAGTACCTCTCTATTAAATTAAATTAATTTAGTTACGCACTATAGAAAATGACTGGGTGTTTACAGCTGTCGTTGTCACATACGACATCGGGTTGCCACGAAATTTGATACCGTACAATAATTTAACGTTATCGTTAAAATGACTCTAATTTCATCGGAAACTGAGCCCGTGCAAAATGGTCATCTTTAAGGCTCATATAATATATATATATATATATATATAATATTATATAAATTCCAAAATAAAAGAATTAAATAATAATAAATTATTATAATCATAAATACCTACTGGAAATATCATATAGCATCAAATATAAATTATACAACTCGATACCATCAATTTCGAGTTAAAACCGCATTGAAATTATATTAAAACCCTTTCTAAACATTATATTTTAATAATGAATTCCATAGCGACTATTTTAAAATTTGATTTGGACATAACTAACAATCTAAAATACGAAATCCGGATTTTTCTCTTTCATATGAAAATTATTATCAATAAGATTCAAATGTTTCTTGTTTCACAGAATTCCGACTTAAAACGTATTTTTGTATATTCAATTGAAGTTAAAAACACAATATTACGAACTGTCGTGCTATTACGATCTCGTTTTATATTATATATAAATTTAACGTTCAAACTTCATTTTAATAAAAGATTTAAATATTAAAATCCATTAATATTCCAAATATAATATTTAAAATAATAAATTAAATTCAATATTTGACTACCAAAAATATGGGACATTACAGTTATGTGATTGATATATGTGGACATCTATTTGTAGCATTCATCCATATTCAACTATAATTTGGTTGTTAACTATGTTGGGCATCTACTAAGCAGAACAAAAATGCATTATGTTGGTTAGTTAACTTGGCATGAGTTTAGCAGAAAAGTTCCCCATCTTCTTATAAAATAACCTACTTAAGTAAAACCCATATTAGAGAAAGGAATATTATGGTTTCTAATAATCCTTTGTTTGTAATAAATATTTTAAATCTTGAAAAGTTTTGTTTTCTTTTTCATTTTAAATACGATAATTGAATTCTGATTTAAGTAATGTTTTAATAAGGGTATTTGTAGGTATTTAATACTTTCAAAATGAATGATTAAAACTTCGATTTGTTAATATACTTGAAGTAAATTTTAAAAGAAGAAAGATTGAATAATAACTTGTTTATGTAAAAATGTTTTCACTCATCGCTTTTTTTAAAGGATATGTATAATTGATTTACATGTTTATAAACCATGTTGTCAATTGATTTTGAATAGTTATTGTTGACAAAGAAAAGTTTCTGTTTACTTAACGCATGCTAACACCCGGGTGTGTGTGTGAGAACAACACAATATGCTGAATGTAAAGTAAAGAAAATGTGGGGAGACACATCTTTTTATAGTGGTTCTACACTAACACCTACATCCACTTTATAATCGTGATTCTTCATACTTTTTTTTTTACTACAAATGATATACAAGTTCGGACAATATTTGTGTACAAAGTTGTATAAATGCTAATGTTTGACTAAATTTTCCGTCTTTTTCTTTGAGATAGGTTGACTTGGTAAACTATGTCCAAAATATGCCACAATGTTCAAGAATTGTCCAAGCATTCCAATTCAGTCCAAAAGTAGTGTAATTGTTCTTGTGAATGTCTAACAAGTGATGGAAAACATATATGCAACGTTTCAATCATCCAAGCTATGCCCAATAGCCTTGGGTAAGAAGATGAAAGCCATTAATGGTGCTTGAGAGCTTCAAGAGTGAGAAAAATCCCAACCTCTTTGAATGAGAAGCTTGGGGTATTTATAGGAGGGAGTTGGTAGTAGTGTAGGTGAGATTTGGGTACCACAAGGATGAAAATCGCATCACACACAACCTACCCATGAAAAATCGCATCACACGAGTGCTTGAATCAGAAAAATCACATCCCGCCTTTCCAACTAATAGAAAAATGCATCCACCAGGGGATGCGAATTTCGCGTCCCGAGATATGCGAGATCACATCCCTGAGGGATATGACATCTCGCATCCAGGGAATGCGAGATCGCATCCCTGAAGGATGCGAAATGTCGCATCCAGAGGATCCAAAACCTCGCATCCCAGGGATGCGAGATCGCATCCTTGGATGATACAAAATCTCGCATCCAGGGGATGCGAGATCACATCCCTGAGGGATGTGGAACCTCGCACCCAGGGTATGTGAGATCGCTTCCCTGGGAGGATGCGAAGCATAGAGGAAGGCGGAGCATGAGGACGCGAGCTTCCTGATGCGACCCGGAAGAACATGATGCGATGGTTGGATGTACGGTTCCGGAGGCGATGCAATGTGAGGAGCTGATGATGCAATGGAATGTGAGGTGTTGATGATGCAAGGACCTGGACCCCCACCGGCGCTGCGCCCGGACCCACTGACGGCTCGCCTTTGGCTTGGCGCTAGGCTCTCCTTCTACAATGGTTATAGTGCAAAACACCGTAATAGACGTTTTTCAGCCAAACTGCTTTGGGTTTGCTGACGATGTTACAGACGCCTAAGCGCGTTGCTAACCGAAAACTTGACATGTAACAACGTAGATGAGGAAGCACGTCTATAAATGCCATTTTCAGTCCTTTTCCGAACATGTCGGGACTTTGATTGAATTGCTTGCATTTTCTGATGATATTCCTGACGCATGACAGCTAGAACAAAAAAAGCGTATCAATAGTTATAAAAAGGATTTACAAACGATCAAGATATTTATAAAAGAAGTTTAGAAATGGCTTTAAATACATATAAAGATTTTTAAATGTTTGATGTATAGTTTATAAATAAAATCAGAAATGTATAAAGAAGTTTCATAAATAGATTAGGAATATAAGTAAAACTTTTCCGCAAATGAAAGAGATTTTTTAAGAGGATTTATACGGGGTTTTGTAAAGGAATTTTTGGGTTATTTATGTCCCTAATTTAAATAAAGTTATTTAATCATAGATATGATTTTGAAATGGGAAATCATTTTATATGTTTTGTGAATATGCTTATGCCAAGGGATAACTATATGAATATTTTAAAGGAATATTCAAAAATAAGATTTAATGAAAGTGTTTAATTAAATTAGGCTTAGGGAATACTTTGCTTAATAAATCATAGATTGCATTGTGTATTCATTTGATAGTTAAATCACCGACCAAAATCTTACTTTGGAAATATTTTACAAAAATACTTAAGTTATCATGTACAATCATCCCCGTTAGTGATTTACCATGCATATAAACCTCATTTAGTTCTCCAAATCGATTAACGGTTAGGAGGTGAACTCTGCAGTTACTCTTGTTTTTTATTTTCTAAATAACTAGGGTTAAGTTTATTGGACATTATCAATTTTCATTTCGAAGAGATCATGATTGAATCAATTATTCAAAAACACTTCAATCCGACTGAGTGGCGACTATGGAAGACACTAATGATGATGAAATAAAGGATACTTGAAGACTAGATTCAAAAGCGGATACCTTTGAAATAGAAAGGACTACTTGTTGAGCATCTCTAGTTCACCACCATGATATATATTATAGGAGTGGTTTCAATGTTCTAGAATCTTCATATTGCAAGGAGTGCTTATTACTAATCCCAAGGGCGACTTCCGATAGGATTGTAGTAAAACGAGTGCCTTTGACTAGTTCAAACTCCGGGGTGACTTGTATGGAAGAATATCTGACATTTCATTTTAATGTACATTAGCTTTTAAGAACATATGTGTTTATGTGGTGTAGAAGGTAAACCCTCTTATACTAAATACTCTTTCTTGACATATACTTACTCAAGAGTTCTATTTTTGTGGGGATCAATTGGTGTTGTTGGAAATGGTGATATTGCATTCCTAGTGGACACTTTTGAAGAAAGGTAAAAATGAGGCATTTAGCCTCATTTACTAAGGGAAAAGGCAAAAACAACAGTCTGCTCCAGGGTCATGCGGTAGGCTACCATTAGCAGCAATTATCCCTATTTTAGGTGTATTCTTCAGTTTGGTTGGGCATAACCATCGTAGGCAGTGTCAAAGATGAGGTAATCTAGATTTTCAAGTTCGAGAGGCAATCCAACTCCAGTTTGTAGGGGGTCATAGTTTGACACTCAGGTGCATTTCCTAGGGGTACATAATAGAAGGTAGTCCCTTACCATGCCATAGTATGAAATCCAACCTCCAATACATGTCTTTACAGTTTTAGATGTAAACAAATTATGCTAAAACGTGAGATGCAAGTAGTTCAACTATTTTCTGGATATTTATATTCTAGAGATTATTCATTTATGATTCATAACAAAAGTGTTTTGGTTATCCAAATGTAAAACATGTCTGTATTTATGTGCAACATGGTCTTACGAGATACCATTATTTTCAAAGTTTTATAAAGTTAAGCAAATGAAGCTTTTTATTATTTGAGTTTTCTTACAATCTTGTTTTCCAAACTGAACTATATCTAACTATTTTTGTTCCATACATGTAGTCTTTAATCCCATAACCGATCACTACATTTTCTATCTGCAGTTTCCATCGTAGATAGTTTAGCTCATCTAGTTGAATTGAGATGAGTTGACTTTGTGGTTTGATTATTAATTTGATTAGACCTTGAGCATTGTCAGCGGTTGACTGGTTTGTTCTTACAGTTGAACTTGGTGATGTGATTTCTCCTTCAACCATTTTGGTTGAACTTCACTCGGCAAGAAATAGAGGGAAAAACATAGATGACAACACTTAAAAGAAACTATCGCAACCGAATTAGTGAACATGATTAGATCTTCATTAGTTTCTTGGGAGACGCAGTGAATCTGAACTTATTATTGGTGATGAAAACTAATTCTGCACCTCTGCCTCTTTCTCTACCAGATTGACCACCTCTGTGGCAACTGTTTACTTGACCTTTTGTTGAATAATTCTTTTCTTGATTGTCGTACTTGTTGCTAGTAGTGTAATTTATTAAGTTCTCTGAATTCATCTTCTTTTTCTGGATTAATCTTCCTTCATGGGCAAGTTGAGTTGTGTAACCACTTTGTATTATAGAAGTGAGTATGGCTGACGCTGTGAAGGCAATAACTGTAACAACCCGGAATTTTAGAACCAATTTAAAATTTGTATTTTAGCTATTTTTATGGATTTTGAATATTTAAAATGATTTATTTTAAACAATAATGACTAAAAATTTATTTCAAATGAAGTTATTACATATAAATTTATTTTAATTATAAAACGAGTATGAAATGGCGCGGTAGTTTGAAAATTCAATTTTAAATTTCAATTGAATATACGGAATTTAAAATAAATCAAATTTCAGTAAAACAAGAAATATTTGAATCTGTTTAATAATATCTTTCTAACAAATGTAAAAAATTCATATTTCATAATATAAATTGAATGTTATGTTCAGTTTAAAATTTGAAATATTCGCTATGGAATTTATATATATTTTAAATAATATATATCCCTTAAAAATAGCCATTTTGCAAGCGATCTCCGTTTTCGACGAAACCACTTTTGTTGGATCCAAAATGTCAAATTATTCTTATATTTCAAATTTCATAATTTTTGGATTTAATATGTGAGCGTGGTAAATTTAAACATGTTTTGTATATTCAGTTTAAATTTAACCGACTGGAAAAAAGACCATATTTCAAACGGACTCAGAATTCAACGAAATTAGTTTTGTTAGGACTGTATCGTCAAAACATTGCTAGATTTGTTTTTTTGTAATTTTGGAGTCAATATGTGGCCCCGGTAAATTAAAAGGTACGTTTAAAATTCAATATATTGATTTATATTTTAATTTAAAGAAATTCTAACTGAAATAGTTGAATTGACTTAGGAAACATGTTCCATTGTGTCCAGAATGGAGGTATTTGGTTAGGAACGATAGTCGTTGAGTTTGAGTTAGAGTTTGAACACAAAAAACTCCTTTTTGGAATTAAAATGAAAAATAAATAAATCTAAATACCTATAAATCTAAACCCTAACCCATTAATATCAAGGCGCCGTCGTTCTTCAGAAATCAAAGGCCAAAATGGTTCCAAAATAAATCCCCAAATTTTTGGCGATCCTTTCCGAATTAGTTTTGGGTTATGAAGAGAAAATCGAAAAGAATTTCGCCCACTTTAATCTGGTACCAAGAAGATGAATTTTCGCCTCCTATTTTTTCCAAATTCATGGCTCGAAGTGCCACTGTTTACCGGGGTCTGCAGAGCGCATAAACCACTGAGCTGCTCGAGAATAGAGGGGATGGCGTGACTCACCTAGACCGACGACATGGCAGTTCCTGGTCATCCTCCGATGCGACGGATTGAGAGAAAATTTGAGCCCTAGGACTGAAGTCGAGCATTTTTCTGGAGTGTTTAATCGACGGGGAAGATGAGTATTTAAGTTAATCAAAATAGTTATTATTTTAATAAAGTCATTAATGTATAAACCTTTATAACTCTTTCATACGAGGTCCGAATCGAACGATTTTGGTTGCATTGCGATCGTGGCGGAGAATTCTACAACATGGAACAGACTAGGACTGATTTGGATCTAGTTTATTTTTGGGCTAAATTTAACGCTTGTTTAATTTAGTTCCAAAAATAAAAATCATCAATTAAAGAATGGCGGAGTGGAAACCGATTGTGAGAACTCCTTCTCACTAAATTATATTTTATCATGTTATTGTATTCATGTATAAAAATATATAGAATTGTCAGTGTTGATTTTTATCAGTTTTAATCATTATAAATTGTATACGGTGCCTTTTAGCTCACCTTCATCGTCCACAGACCATGGACGATTTAAATTGACTGTATTGTGTGTTGTTTGTGATTGTGAAATGTCTAACGTATTAAAAATAATATTAACATTAATATGGTAGTTGAAATTAAATTATAGATATTTATTTATAATTTAAACAGTGAAAATTGGTAAACCAGAAAAATAATTCAAATCAAATTAGAACCGGTTAAGTTAATTAACCAGTGATTATTTTGAATAGACAGTTATTGCTTGAAAACCCCACACGGGTCAAGGGATGATAATTTGTTCACATCTCCCCTGAATTTAATTATATGTCAATCAATGGGTTGACAGACTATGATGAGCGTTATTTATTTATTTTAACGCTTATACAGCGGTAGAATGCACTCTGGATGATGTGTAGATGTTTAATGATTATTTATCATTATTGTGAATACATGCGATGTATGAAAATCCATGTAAATATATTTATATGGTAATTGATTGAGTATGATTCCAGTTTAGAAACAAAGTATAGTTTTAAAATATTATTCAATATAAATTTAAAATATTATTCAGTATAGTTTTATAATAATATTCATTATAGTTTTAAAATAATATTTAGTAAAGAATCAAAATATGATTTTAATGTCCGATTTTAGATGGACACAAAAATATTGAAATATTCATAACTGTGATGAATATGAAGCCGAGTTGAGTAGTTAAACGCCATTTTAACCCAAAAGGGTTTATCAATTGATTTTACTCATTTTAAAATGAATATAAAAAAGAATAGATTTCAAAATCTGATATTTTGAAAATATTATCATTTTAATATTAAAATGATGTAGAATATTCAATTTTGATTTAAAATTGAAATGGAAGTTGGAATCGTTTTTAAAACAAATTCATAAACGATTTATAAAATAAGTTTTAAATGGAAATGATGACATATATATTATATATATAATGGCTTGAATAGAATGCGCCACGTAGCGACCTTTCGTGAATTTCGGCCATTAACTTCAAATTGATGTGACGGGAGATCCGACCGTCGGATTCTCCTAAAACTGGAGCCTTGGGTTCGTATCGAAAAGATCTTTTCAATGAATATAAGAGATTTGAAATATAACGAATAGATTTGGAAATACGTCAAAATTAATTTTAGAAAAGGTCGTTATGGATGTAGTTTGGGGGCCGTTATTGGGAACCGACTGTAAAGGCCTTAATAAAATTATTAAAAATAGGGAAAATTTTTGTAAAAAACAAAATAACTAATTTGGAAAGATTTTGGATAAAAAATTCCAAGTTGAGAAGATAAAAATATATTTTTATCGAAATGAACTAGTTATTAACTAGAATAATAATCCAAGGTTTTTAAATAAATAAATTGGATTTGAAATGATTTTAATATAACCAGAATTTTCTAAAATATGAATTGGAATGGATTTTGAATGGAAATAATCTTCAGAATATTTGGTAGTGGATTCCGTGATTATACGGATATTGTTGAGAAATTTGGAAGATACAGATGTCGTTATTCCCAACACGATATCCGTTAGTTCCAGAATTTGATATTCAATATAAGCCGATAAAATTTCTATTCAGAGCCTTGTATTTAATATCAAATTGAATTTTGGGTTCGTCATGAATGGTGTCTTAAATAACACTGTTCGTAAACCCAATTTAGAAAAGAATAAATCTTTTAATTAAGATTTAGAGAAGTTTACCAATGAATTATTATTTAATTGGAATTGAAATGAAAGTTGATTGTGGGTTTATCGTGAATGGTGTTTCAAACGACATTTGTTCTTTAACCCGATTAATAGTTAAAATATGATTTGGAATTTATAAATTTTTTATTAAGATTTAATATAAATTTTCCAAAGTAATGTTTTCCAATTTAATAAAAGAAATTGGAATGGAATGGAATTCAATTTAGTGATAATCGAGATGAGATTCTGAGAAGGAAGGCCATTACTATTTATGGAATTTAAAAGGCCTTGCCGTTATTCCGTTTATATTATTGATCCGATATGGAAATTTATATCAATTATATATTGTAATGATTTCTGTGAAGATTCCAATTTTGATGGAAGAGAAATTTAGGGTTTATCGTGGACTGTGTTTTAAAAGACATTTGTTCTTTAACCCAATTAACAGTGAAAACATGATTTGGAATTTATAAACCTTTTATTAAGATTTAATGGAAATTTTACAAAGTAAAGTTTTCTAATTTAATAAAAGAAATTGGAATGGAATGGAATTCGATTTAGTTATAATCGAGAAGAGATTCTGAGAAGGAAGACCATTACTATTTATGGAATTTAAAAGGCTTTGCCGTTTGTAACGTCCCGTATTTTCAGTGGTGTGATTTTTAATATATTTTATTTTATTAAATATTGAATTGGAATTTATAATGGATTTATAATATTTATTTCAACGAAGTTCAAAAATATATAATTTATTATATAATTAAAACGAACTCGAAACGACGCGGCAGTTAGTAATTTACGATATGAACTTCAATTGATTATATAGATTTCGTTTTAAGTCGGAATTCTGCGAAACAAGAAACGTTAGGATCGATTTGATTATAATTTTCTAATATGAGAGAAAAATCAAGATTTCATCGTACATATTGTAAGGTATGTCCAGATCAAAATTTAGAATAGTCGTTGTGGAATCGTTTATAAACCATAACGATTATTTAATTATAATTAAATATTGAATTCGAATTTGGACAAGGCTTTTGAGACGTAGTCACAATTTAATTTTTAGAATTTTACTGTAATGTTTAATTCGAAGAATAAACAACTTTTTATTTGGAGTGTTTTGCGCCCTATATCAACATTTTGGGGTATCACAATATAAGTTAACTTACCGATATTATTATATGGTCATGACCGTGGCACACTGCTGAGAGCGACGGTATATTTATTTCTGTCAATGGCAAGTCATACGCGAACGAAGCTTTATAACGGGGTACGTTTACTTTAAACTAAAAACCTTTAGTCACGTTCAAAGAAATCAAATCAAAATTAAGGCTTCTACCCTTTAGACTCTTACCCTAAGTAATAGATAAATGCAACTTATCCTAACTATTTTCCCCTATAAACCCCTACAGCAAGCATAGTCCTTTATATTTCTGGGGTAAACAACCATGACAGCTGGGATCACACAGCAGCTATGCTATTCTTTAGAGCACAACCAACCATGGCTTGTTCAGTTACTAAACAAGCCACGGAGCAATCAGGTGTGGCTTGTTCACTCATCCGTGGCTGGTTTGTGCCTAGTTTTGAGCTCCTTCGTGGCTGGTTCACTGAACAGAGGCTAGAGCTTATAACGGCAAAGAGAATACCGTTATAATCTTATAACGGCAAACTCTTTGCCGTTATAAGTTTATAACGGCAAAGAGTTTGCCGTTATAAGCTTATATGGCAATCTCTTTGCCGTTATAATGCATAGCCGTTACACTCCAACGGCTACCCCATTTTCCCCTCTAATACACCAACCTTCCTCCTTCTTCTTCCATACAACCACTCCACCTTCTCAACTTCAACTTCTTCAACAACAAAAATATCTTCTTCCGCACCCAAGCGAAGCATCAAAAAATGCGGAAACAAGAATCCCATGTCCAAACCGCCCTCTTCATCGTATGCCATGCAACGGTCAGTCCAACAACATCAATCGTTGCAGCCATCTCACGAATATGGCTACTCGCTGTATTCAAATTATCCATATCGACCATCGTACCAACCGCTCGCTCCTCCTAACTTTCCTCCCATCCATTCGTCCGCCCCGCCACATTTTTACCAACGACCGCCCGTGCCAGGCGTGTACGATGATCATTCATCGTATATGTCAATGATGATGCAGACCGATCAAAGTCAACAACCTCACCCACCTCCGCAACAGACCGAGGTTCGTGACCGCGAAGGTACACAAAATCTGCAAAGACAGTTTTCGTACGGGTTTGTCTCTCCTAGTAACGAAGAAAATGTTGAAACTTCAACGGAGGAGCCGGAGGACGAAGATGCAAATGAGGATGCGAATGTTACAAATTCTGAAGAATTTAGTCAAGAATACACTGCACCTGTCAGTCTCGAATATAACCAAAAGAAGACGAAGTGGAAGTCTTTAAGCGGCATTTTCAGTAAACGACACCAAACCGAAGTTGAATCGGAGCCGGATCCCGGAATAGAAGATGTTGAGGATGATCATGCTGAAGAGGAAGAAATAGCAGCGGATGGAAGAAGAAAACAATGTAAGTTTACTTCCGAGCAGTACGTTTCACTTGCTAAATCGTGGATACGCATTTCACAAGACAGCATTGTTGGGAATAATATGAAAGGTCAGAAATTTTGGGAAAGAGTTGCAGATTTCTACAATTCGTTGGAAACGAGGAGTAGAACATGGGGATCACTTGGAGGCGGTTATAGAGTTATGAATGCTGCATGTCTGAACTATCTGGCAATACTGACAGGCTTGCAGAACAGGCAGCAAAGCGGTGCTGCACCTTATGACGTTGTAAGTATCGTAGATTACTTTTAAAAATAAGTTAGTATACTATAGTTAGAAATGTCATACACTCATACAATTTCGACTTTATGTTATAGATTGAAGAGTCACGAACGGCCTACCAACGAAAGTATGGACTTCCATTTAAATTTAACGACTGTTTCGAGCTTCTATCTAGGTTGCCTAAGTGGAAGAACCCAAGCAACTTCATGGTTGAACAGCAGAACAAAGCTAGAAGGATGAACTACTCTGAATCTAGTCCAGGAAGTGACCCGAGCTCGCAAGAAAGAAACCCTTTATTTGGAACTAGTGACGGACGGCCTATTGGCAGAGCCAAGTCAATTCAGCTGGAGCAACGCGGTGCAGAGTTATCTAGATTTATTGAAACAGTAGAGAATTCAGCTACGGAGACAAAAGAGCATAGACTTTGATTTTCGAAGCAAAGAAACCGCAGTGACGAAGAGTTCCACAAAGCAGTTAGTGTTGATAGAGAGCTTCGCAGACAACAACATACGGAGAAACAAGCCCTGTTACGAGCAAGGCTGGAGAAGAAGGAAGCACTGGTGCGGGAGAGCAATTATGTTAAAATGATTACATGTGATTTTAGTAAGCTTTCCACTTTACAGCAAGAACTAGTAAAAGAGCAGATTGCAGAGTACAGAAGAAGCAAAGGAAGCGGAGGCGGAAGCTGTAGTGGCTCGTTTGAGGACTAGCTATGTATGTTGGGTTAAGTTGTAATATGACTGTGAACTGTTTGTAGTAGTTACATACTAGTGGGTATTTATGTACTAGCTAGGGTTTAGTTGTAACATGATTGTGTCCTATTTGTAGTATGTATGCAGTAGTTGTTTATGTAGTAGCTGTATATGTTGGGTTGAGTTGTAATATGATTGTGATCTGTTTGTAGTATTTATGTACTGGTTGTTGAAACAATGATACAATCGACAATATGATTGGAAACTAGATTTATTGACCCAACATACATACTAATACATAGTGCACGAGTGCAAACCGATACATAGTTCTAGTACCAACTACTGATTCCGACTATTTGTTCCTTTATGCGCCCACAAATGATCCACTAACTGGTCATGCAATTGGAAGTGTGCAGCTTGATCTTCAATATGTTGAACCATATCAACATACTCGTCCATTGAGTTTACATCTTTATGGGGTTTTGCATTTGACCCCGTAAACATGTCAGGATAATTAGACTTTTGATTCTTATACCCACCTCTTTCAGACTCCACAATCATGTTATGTATTATTATACAAGCGTACATGATTTCTGAAAGCACTCTTGCATCATGAAAACGAGCAGGATTGCGTAAAATATGAAATCGGGCTTGTAGAACACCAAACGTATGTTCGATGTCCTTTCTGTAGCTAGCTACTTTCTCAGTGAAATAACGTTCTTTGTCATTTGATGGTACTCTGTATCCTTGAATCAAAGTTCTCCACTTTGGGTATATTCCGTCCACTAGATAGTATCCAGTTTTGTGTTCGATATTACCAACGTTATATGAAACATCTGTTGACAGTCCGTTAGCAAGCTCTGTGAAAAGATATGATTGTTTTAAAACATTTATATCATTCAATGAACCTGGGCTCCAAAATAAGCATGCCAAACCCATAAATCGTCTGTTGCTACTGCTTCAAGGATCATTGATGGCACTTTCTTATGTCCGGTGAACATTCCTTTCCATCCCGTTGGGCAGTTTTTCCAAGGCCAGTGCATGCAATCTAAACTTCCAAGCATACCTGGAAATCCTCTAGCTCCTCCCCTGCGTAGTATCCTGCTTATATCGTTTGGTCCAGGTGTCCGTAGATACTTGTTCCCGAACTCTTGAACAACTGTTTTACAGAATTCTTTCAGACACTCTATTGTTGTTGATGCTGCAATTCTGAAATATTCATCCAATTGGTCGCCAGCTGTTCCACAGCTTAACATCCTCAATGCCGTTGAAATTTTGATGTGGGGCGAATGGCCAATTTCTTGTGCTCCGTTCAGTCTATAAGTGAAATATGGATTTGACTGATTAAGTTTAAGATAAATTTTAGAGAAGATTGTCGGACTCATACGATAACGACGACGGAACAAAGTTATATCATAGGTTGGATTGTCGATGAAGTAATCTCTTATTAGTCTTTCATGTCCAATCCTGTAGTCTCTCTTATGCCGCCGGTCACGCCGGCCAGGCATACTACCTCGATGGTTGCTAATTGGGCTTTCAGCGAAATTATTGGAATACCCAACCATTGTGTGTTGCTCCAGCTGCTCCTCCGTCTCTTCCTCATCTTCTAGGTCGTAATCTTCAGTTTGATTCATGTGGTAGTAATGGTGACGTAGATTTGGATCCATTGCTTGCTTTTTTTATAAATTGAGTTTCGTTGTTCTGCCTAAGTGTAGACGTACGACAGATATATATAAGCAATGATGGTTAACATATTTTAAATATATTTTTTGGCAATAATGGTTCCGACATAAAGGTTGGGATAGTAATGATTTTTCATTGAGTAGTCAATTCAGAAAGTTGTTGTGCTGTGAACGGTTGGCACTAATGGTTGGCAATAATGGTTCCGACATAAAGGTTGGGATAGTAATGATTCTGTCATTGAGTAGTCAATTCAAAAAGTTGTTGTGTTGTGAACGGTTGGCACTAATGGTTGGCAGATTGAGTAGGCAATAATGGTTTGGATAATATCTCTGCGTTGAGTAGTCAAATTCCTTTATAATGGTTTGGATAATATCTCTGCGTTGAGTTGTCAATTCGGACAGATGATGTGATATAAAGTGATATCCAAATATGTTTAAAATCTCCACTAAATCCAACCCGTGGAGTAGGATACGAGGATACAACAATTCATAAAGATACAACAATAAGCATAAAGATACAATAGTTTATAAAGGTACAACAACTGCCGACATAACATGCGAACTAGCTTCGTCAAAGTATGAAGTGAAAATTAGCAACTTCAGTAAACCCCATTTTACGTTTTAGTCTTATGGGAATCGCAGGATGTTCAATCGCAACTGGGCATTTTCACTTCGAACACGTCTATTCTCGCATTCGAGTTCGTTACAATATGCTATTCCCCGAGGACACAAAGGTTGGTCTATCCAGTCCGTGTAATTGCAACCATTTGGATAGGCTGGACATCGCTGCACGCGCCGACCTATATTGTTGCCCTCTGCTTGAACGACAACTTCAACCGCATACCCGCAATAGCAACGAACTGGATAAGAATCCACTACATGTTCATGCAATGGTACACGAAAGAACTCTTCTTCTTGCGTTGATTGAGTGACCTCTTGTTGAGATGGAACTTGAACAGGGGGTACTGGGGTTTCATGTGGAGTTTGAACGTTCACTTGTTCGTACGGCGGTATAGTTTGCGGTTTCATTTGGTTTAGGAACTGAAGTTCGTCTTCAAGCTCCTGTAGCCTCATGTTTTCGTAAGCTTGTTCCTCAGAATCTGTAGATGTTGCCCACGAAGACATTTTCAGTGAGTGCGAATCAAAGGATGTGCTCTAAGAATGGGGAAGAAGTTGTTTGAGTTTTGCATGTTGTGAGTAAATTAACATATGTATATATAGCTGGAAGATGGGCAATGGTGTGAACGGTCAAAAGCTACACTGTAGGGAACACTAAATGGAATCTGGCAGATGACATGACTGCACTATGCGAAGTATGCAAGACTTGACCAGTCATTGCGCTATAGTTGGTTGACCCATTACGTTCTTACGTAGAATATGGAGTTATCTGCAAACCTAGTTATGTTGGCGCGTTATGTAAGAATTTTGCATTTGTAAACGAGAAGACGATAATCTTGTTCATGATCAAATTAAAACAGTAATACATTCCAAACCACACTTACAGGAACTAGAACAACAGAACATAGCAACATCAAATTCAAAGTAGAGTAATAAATCTTCGATTCAAGAAAAACTAAATCCTAACAATTTCTGAGATAGCCAGATCGAGTTGCATCCGCAACAATCTTGTTCAACCGCCTTATTTCGGCTTGCGCTTCCAGTGCATATTGAAGTCCACGTTGGCACATTGGCGGGTCTATCCACTGCATAAAATTACAACAGTGAATATCATTGGGGTAATACCTATGGTCTTCGAAGGCAGGACATCCGAAGAATCGGCGTCCAGCATTTTTTTCAGTTTTGGCAACAACAACAACCGATTCATCTCCGCAACAGCAAATAGGGTAAGCTCCACTAGGTAGCGTTGGACCGATCGGATGTAGGGGCTCGATTTCTTGTCCTTCGTATACGATCTGCTTACCAGTTCTTTGATTTTCTACAACTTCGCGCAATCGAGCGTTGAAAGATTTTGTTCTCGGCTTCACTGATTTAGAATGAACTTGTGCTCCTTCACCGAATTCCACCGTAGGCTTGTTGTGTTGTACACTATTCCTTGACCGTTCAAACTCTTCATAACACTTATTCATTGTTTCATCGTCAATCTCCAAGTTGTCCATAGCTTCAATACAAAACAAATCGTTAATCAATTGAATTGGATGGGAAGTGTATGGAATTTTTGTTCTGTTAGAGATATTAACCAGGTGCATATTTATTGCTGCATTTACACAAAAAGCAGGGCTAGATTTGTAAAAAGAAATGTTGAACTTCCCAACAGAAACAAAAAGTAGGTGATATCCGTGATAAATTTATGGTTTTGATATTTAATGCATCAATTTTTTCAGTAACATAATTACTGGTACTGTATCAATGTATAGTGTATCACTGTTTGCACTGTGTACTGTTTGACCGTTTCCGAAAAATGTTTGACATAGAGTATGCTGACCCTTTTTTTAAACTCCTAAACGTATTGAAAAGGTTAATGCACCCGCGGACGACCCCTATTTTTAACTCGTAATCTCGAAAATGTGATAATAAGTTACAAATAATGATAAATTAAACGAACGATAGATTAGACAAACACTAGGTTCCGTTTAATTGTAAGATGGTCCTGAGAGAAGGTCCGTGTAATTGTAAGAAGATGGATACGATATTGGCATTTTTCTTATTTGAGATACAGTTTCCAGTCCGTATGGATCGAGTATTGCTTAAGCAATGTTAGCTATATATAGGAGGAGATTTAGTTACCACTGCATAAGGAAATTACTTCCCGTTTTCAAAAGACACGGAATGTGAAAACAAATTGACAACGGGTAATTGCAACCGTTGGACTGTGCTTTGTATACTGTGCACTATTTACTGCACACTGTCTGCTGTATACTGTACACTGTGCACTGTTTCCTATAGCTACGTTGGAAAATGCGTTCATAACTTTAGAAAAAGAGTGACATGACCACACTCTGGTCTGAAAACTGTAGAAAAAGAGTGACCGGCCTACACACTAGGAAAATATATATCCTGTATTAAAATATAATGGCAAACTGTTTCCCGTTATATTTTTTGTCGTGGCACCACAGTGGCTACTTAATCGGTTGCATTCCCTCCCTTTATATACCAACCTACCTCCTCCTTGTTCCACACAACCAGACCACCTTCTCAAATTCTTTTTTGACAACCAGAAAAATGTCTTCGTCTGAACCGAAGCGTACCTGCAAAAAATCTGCAAGCAAGAAACCCATGGCTCAATCGCACTCGTCATCGTATGCCATGCAACGTCCGGTCCAAGACCAGCAATCGTTTCGCCCAACTCACGAATACAGATACTCACCGTATTCAAACGAAGATGCCTCTTCCGTTCATCAAAGATCTGGAAAAGAGATTGTACTCGAAGGGAAGGTATCCGAGCCACTATGGACGATTGGATACAACCCTATTTGCCATTGTGGACAAGTGTCGGTCGTTGTTGTTGACGAGACCGAAACAAATGCCGGTCGTCGATTTTTCGGTTGTCAAGCCTTCGACGACCACATGAATTATCCTGGTGACATTGATTGTTGTTGCTTTAAGGAGTGGATTGACCCTCCCATTTGCGAACGTGGACGTCAGTATGCACTCGAAGCGCAAGCAGAATTAAGACGCTTGAGCAAGACTAAGGCGGGTACGACAAGAGATGGTCCTTTCCCTAGACCATGGTAGGTGTACGTGTTTGAATTTGATGCTTGTGTGCTCAGTTGTTGTAGTTTGTATGATTATGGTTTGGCATTTCCTTCTGTTGTACTAGTTGTCGTTATTTCAGTTGTTATAATTGCTCAATAGTTGTTATAATTGCTCAATAGTTGTACTAGTTGTTGAAGTTTGTATGAATATGGTTTGGCATTTCCTTCTGTTGTACTAGTTGTCGTGAATTGAAATGGTTAAAGCACTGGTGGACGACCCCTATTTTTAAACTCCTACATATACACAAAATTACCACCATGACAAAACAATTACGAATAATGCTTCCAAAGGCTGCTACAGTCAATGAAATGACTAGACACTGAGTCATACAACAATATTACATACATCAATATCACTGTGAATTTAATACGAGTCACGTGTATGTAGAGTGTACCCTTTCACAAGCATGTACGGCATGATTGGACTAGTCACTGAGAATAAAAAATTAAAGACGCGTCTCCATCATTCGTAACTGTGATTCCATTAAAAGTCTCCATCTTTCGCTCACTGCATTGAGTAGTCTCTTCCGAATTAAATGACAACATTTCATGTGATGGCACCATTTTTCGTGCTGCAATGATGTGACCGGTCATTGTACAGAATCACCCATAATATCACGAGAACCCTATAACGGGTATTCTAGTATGTTGAGTTGTAACTGTTGGTCGTACATTGCCCTTATAAGTACTCCATATCTGATAATCCATCTCATACCTTCTACAGCTTCAAGCTGCACCGTTGTAGACTAAAGTGAGAAAATTTATTTTCTTGTTGTCTTATAGGTAACGTTTATTATCAACAAAATTCGTACTTCTACTAACTCTACTTATTCTACTGATGCACAGGTTACATGGACGATTCAGAAATAAGTGATGAAGAAATGGGAAGGATTTTTGATGAGTACGAACGAAACTTAGTGAACGATAACGAAATTGGATTAGTTCATGATACACAAGTTGAAGAGGTGCCTGCCGCTATTCAGCATCGAGCGGTTACAGCTCTGCGTCCTTCTCCAGCAAATCAACGACCTAGTAATAGAGCTCGAACATTGAATTCTCCAACTTCAGAATTTTCTTCTAAGGATTTGCTGGCCCTCGTTAAATCCTATATTGAGGTTGAAAAGAGGGATGAGTTGCTAATGCAAAGTGGAGGGGGTTTAACATATGAAGAAAGATGGGCAATGATCACGAGGCTATACAACAACCATCGTTCCCGGCCCACTACACGAACATCGGTTGAAATCCAAATGGCTAATCGTCATTTTGCAGACGCTTGTGATCGGTACACAAAGATTATCGAAACTGTTGAAGACGAGAACATATTTAAAACAAATCAAGCAACATATGATTCTCGTTACCTTTTCGAGTATGGTGAGGAGTTCGTTGGTTACAAAGCGTATAAACTCCGCTACAGTTGGTTGACCCGCTATGGAACTGAGTAGACTTATGGTATTGTGATTTTATTGTTGTTTTACTGTCTATTTAATTTGATGTTTGTGCGTAGACTATGGAGTTATCTACAAACCTTGTTATGTTGGCGTGCTATTTAAGAATTTTGCATTTATACACGAGAAGAGGGAAACCTTGTTCAACATCAAATTCAAACGTTATTACATTCCAAACAACACTTACAGGAACTAGAACAACATAACATACCGGCTATACACAAAAACATTCTCTACACAGAAATACAGTCTCTCCACATAACCAAATGCAGTCTCTACAGAGAAACATAATCAAAACGTACACAAAATACATCGAAAGTACATAATAGTGGTAGTCAACAAATACAGAACGCATACTCAAACAACAGGAACATACAACTATCAACTAGGAAAACGTAATACAACAAAAGTACATAACAGTGGTAATACAACCAAAATACATAACAGTGGTAGTCAACAAATGCAGAACATCTACTCCAACAGTAGGACCATACAACTGCGAAAGTACATAAAAGTGGGAGTAACTCAGTCGTCCGAGTCATCTGAATGTGTACGTGGACGTGTGCGGCGCCGATGACGTCTCTCATCATCACCAACATCTGGAGGCTGACTGGACCCAGCACTAGACCTATGGTGGTAATACATCTGCAAGTCCTGAAGTCTCTTGCGCTCTGCCTCAAGCTGGGCCTCTAAATGCGCCTGCTGTTGTCGTGCCTCCTCTGCAACACGACGTAGCTCACCATCATAGTAATCTAGGCTACGCCTATGCTCTATATAGCCCGTATGCCTAATCCCCATCTGCATATCATACAGATCATGATATGATATCTGTGTAGGATCCGGGTAATCGTGATGGGCCGGAGGATGAAACACGTCAACGTAACGATCCGGTCCAATGGTGGGCACTGCCATGGTCCATCCAAAATGATTGGCGGCCGCCACATGATCAGCTGCACGAAAACTCTGGCTGGGCTGGGTAATATCCTCGACAACAGGTGGACGTATGCCGTGTCGTATAGCAGATGACCCTACTAAATCAATCGATGCTGCATGCGTAATCGTGTCTGAGGACCCGGTGAAAAATCTACGCCAGAAGGTAAGGTAACACTCCCCGATAATAACAAAGCTCTCAGCCGTCCACCAGCCTGCTGCCCTGGCTATATCTAGCTGCTCCCTCGGGTAAATCATACACCGATAAGTATGTGGGTGTGGATCATCCGGAATAGCATCGAAGTCATACAACTGTCTCCAGCACCTCTCACCAAGATACCAATAAGCACCTAGCGCCACGGGAGAAGATATAAGTGGAAATCTCCGTCCGGCAAGCATCCTTGCAATCTGTATGATCTCAAGATCGATGGATGTACTCTGCTCAAATGGATGCCATAGAATCTGATCCCTATACATCCTCAACTCGATCTGGTTATGGGCAACGGGATACACATGGCGTGACTCATTATCTCTGGACCCCCGGTTGTCCGCAGTCCAAAAGCATATACGGGTGAAAAAGGTCGATGGGTCTGCAGTACGGGTGATAAAATGAAAGTTCCTGGAGTACTCAAAGTACCAATACTATAACAACTCCCAGAATCCAAATAAAGAAACCTGAGAATCAGTGATGGTGCACTGCATGTCGAGACATCTGTATAGGTATGCAAGGATAGGTGTGCCCCAATCATATAAAATCGCCCCATCGGCATTTATCTCAGCCGCGACCGCAAAAAACCCCACAGGAACGCTACTGCTCGAAGAACTAAAGAAAAGTTTACCCATAAGGTATAACATAAATAATCGAGCAAGCTCCAAGTCGTCATCAACAGAGTAGTGATCGAGTATCCTGTCCATAGCCGCACAGATCGCGCTCACTCTAATAGCGCCTTCTGCCTGATACGACGTAGCAGAAACATCCAAATGAGGTAGTAGATCATGAACAAGTACACGATCATGCCATCGACCATCGTCATAAGGCAGTGGGGGATAAGCACCTACTCCAATGCTAATACCAGTAAGCATGGAGAAATCAAGCGGTGTAAGTCCTAACTCACCACAAGGAAAGTGAAATGTGTGGGTGGTTTTGTACCACCGTAGAGCAATGGCCGCACACAATTGGACATCGGCATTTATAACATGATTTATTCCTAAAATAACAAAGAGCACAATAAGATAAAATATGACTACTAAATTATCCACTTATTTCATTAAAAGGTCTATAATATTACCTAGAAAAAATTGAAATCCAAGAGCATGTAACAGTCCTGCGACCCCCTCCTTACTCGCCAAGTGTGCATGATAATATCTAAGTGTGGTCGCTAACGAACCACATGGACGTATATTCTGCGACTGTTAACGGTTCAACAAAATGTTATACTATCTACCCAATATCTAACACTCAAAGAATACTATTTAAATATAACTAAAAATACTTACAGCCAAACTCGACTGCGTGCTAACGTGTACTTCGTCATCTGGAAGAATGCGAAAGTTGGATAGCATAGGAAGCTTCGCCGCGCTGAGGTTCATATCCACATAGCCATCGAGATCGACCTGTCTAGCGGAAACCAATCCAACACCCCTACGCGCTCTGCCTGTTCGTCCGCCTCTACGCCCGTCACGTCCCCGATGGGCGCCTTCCTCATGCGCCCCTATTTCTTCGTTATCCATGTTCTCGGCGGCTACAAGCAAGTCTTCTATTCCGAGCACTGGTTGTTCGCCACTACCCCCTGCACCACTCCCGCCTGTGCCACTTCCCCCGGTGCCACGATCGTCGCCGTGCATGAATTTTTTGGCGAATTTTTTTAGGAATCTAGCCATATTTTCGAACGAATATTTCAAATACGGTATTTAATTTGGTTAGAAGCTGACGGATTGGTGAATTGAAGATAAAATTTAGGTGAAAAATGGGGGTTGGAAGATGGTTTTCGGGTTAGGAAAATGGAGGAAGGGGATAATGAAGCAGGAGGCGGCTGGGGGAGGGTTTTGATGGTTTGCTTATAATGGCAAACTCTTTGCCGTTATAAGTTATAACGGCAAAGAGTTTGCCGTTATAACGTTACAACGACAAAGAGTTTGCCGTTGTAACCCCCTTCCCCAAACCAATCTGTGGCTGGTTCGCCCTTTCTGAGTACTCGGCTCGTTGGACCAGTTGCAGAATATGAGAGAGAATAACTGAACAGAACGGATGGTTGGTTTTGGTCTTATTAGCAGCCTATATATCAATATATACAAGGCACTTTAAATTCCTGTATGCCTACACACCTGTTGTTTCTACCAACTACTTACAACCTAATTACTAGGCTACCTTATACTACATGATTTCAGCATGTCCTCTCACGACAGCAGTGTGCTTTCTTTTCAACCCGACAGTGTGTTCATCTTACCATATATTTTGAAGTACACAAATACTCAGCTATCTACTTTTGAACTGAGACTTTGCACATGCGTACAACACCTAAGTTCTCATATCTTTTCCCTATCCTCTGCATGCTAACGAAAGGACCGAATATATATATGCACATGCCTCCTACTCTAAAACTGAACCACTCTATCCTCCTTCACTTCATGAGTCAAAATCAACAGCTACCTTCCCAGTAGCACATGCCAACCACGATCATCCAGCATTGAAAAGATGCATCAAGACAGCTCTCTCCCTACCCTCTATGCTATCAAACAGGACATTGATCTTATCTTTTCCATCCTCTTCTATAAATACCAGACCCAAGCAGTCATCTTCGCCATCCACAAACTGAGTACATTAAAGAAAAAAAAACAAAGTAGCGAAGCATTAACTTGGTGCATTTGGTAGGGTAGTACGGGTTTTTTAAATATAGGAGAAGAGGCGTAAGTACTGCTAAAGTGGGAAGTTGAACTTGGTACATACGCCATGCCATGCGGATCCGAAAGAAGAAGTTTATAATATAAGAGGAGCAAGGAAGAAGAACTCGACAGGAGGAGAAGGAGAGTGTACAGAGGGGGAAAGCTTGGAAGGGGAGGGGTTGACTTGACAGTCACTTTGGGTTCCTGCATGATGGATACAGCATGTGAGAAAGGGAAAATGGACGGGCTTCGGGCTGGAGGAGGATGTGTACACATTGGGGTTGAGTTCAGTTTTCAGATAGGAAAAAAAACATGGACAGGAAAATGAACGGAAGTGGGAAGAGAGGGTAGCAGGTAGAAGAAAGGGGAAACTTGGTGATGTCTGTTGCATGCATGGAGCGTGCACTTGTAGACGGAGCTGGATGGGTGTGGGACTAGTGGCGTTGGCAAGGAGCTGGGCGTGAGCAGCTTTGAGGTGATGGTGCGGGTTGTAGTTGAATGTGAAGGGAGGTTGTGGCGCTGACAACAGTATGGTTTCAAGAGGAATACAGGTGGTCACGAAGTATTGGATGGAGGAAATACTGAAGGCGGAAGTGGTAACACGATGATTTAGAGCAGCTAATGACGGAGTAAACCAGTAATTATGATAATTAAAGATTTAAACTAATTAATAATTATAATAATATAGTTATAGAGTAAGGTTATAACTTGAAATCATGGCAGGTGATTCGAATTTGGGTTCAGAAAGAAATACTTGAGGGTTGATTAATATTGGTAGATGTGGTTTTTGTTCGTGGATGCTGAAAGAAGAGCGATCGGGAAAAGTTGGGTACTGGAGGATAAACGCATAAAGGAACAGTAGCCGCATATTTTTATAATGGCTAAGCGTGTTAATAAGGTAAGTGTAATCTATTATTAAATAATTAATTATAATTTAATTTATAAAATATGCATAAATTAGTAATTACGATAAATCAATCGCTCGTGCACAGAATCACGTAAAAGTGGATTCATTGAAACCGCAGTGGAAAATGTTGTGCTGCTTCGCTAATTTGGAGAGGACCGAAGACAAATAGATTTTTTGTTTAATTTTAAACGCCGGTTTAAAATTTTATGGAATGACGCAGAAATCATCGACAATCAAAATAAAGGTTAGTTAATTCTCACACATTTCTGAAATACTAGATGTGCTAAATTCATATACTGGTTGATTGAATGCCTTGAATGCCTATAGTTGATTGAATGGTTGCCAAAAATAGATTATCGTTATCATATACTGTTATAAAATATTATAATGATCTGTAATGCAGGGAAGAACAGGTTGGAGGGATCCGACCGGATACCTCAATTATTGTGTGTGTTTTATGTGTGATGTTTGTTTTTATATTGTTATACATGAACTGATTGAACCCCACTATTGTTATAACCGGTTGATTGTTAAACGTTGAATTGAAATTCAACGCGGTAGTTATTAGGATCAATAGACCGTACTGATTAAGGAATTGGCAGCGAAAGGCCTAAATGCCACTTTTTGTTTAACGTTGATTTGTCTCAAGACAAGATAACGAACTTAAGTTATAAAATTTATTTTATAACTGAAACAGGATTTCAATTATAATGTGGATTATAATGAAGTTTAAAATAAACAATGTTTATAAATCAACTTTATAAAACGCCATGGAAAGATTATTTGACGTTTAAAAATGTTGGAAGCAAAATAAGTTATAATTAACCTTCGGGTTAATAATTTTGAATAATTATACTTAAACTAAAAAATTAAGAAATATTATTAGATTGATATTGTTAATCTAATTTAAGAATTGGTTAAGGAATTAACCAATAGTTTTAAAGGTTGGCCGAGTCAAGGGCTTTTAATCGCGAGTAGTATTGAACCAAATTTACCTTTTATTTAATAATTGGTGTATTAATTAAGCATTGGTTAATAATTAACCATTTCCACTTCGGTTATTAAGAAAGTAATTGTATTTAGGATGATTTCTTCTTAAGTATAACCTATTTAAGAAGATAATTGAATGCGTAATAAGATGTGACTTATATGTTAAGTAAGACGAGTTTTTAATTACGAACTACTATTTATTCTAAGATAAGACCATTGTCGGTCAAGGTCTGAGAGGTAAATAAAATACCACAACTTGGACGACTTCATGATTATCAAAGAATGATAGTAAATTTGTGATGGGAAGGAATTAATGAAAGTGATTATAATTTCCATACGAGGGTGTTGCAACAATAATTAGGAAATTTGAAATATAATTGAAATGATAGGTGCATGATTTGAAATGTAAGTAATATGGCCAAGATCTATAAATGTAAAGAATTCTATTTGGGTTTTAAGTAAATAATTTGACTTGATTGAGCGTATAAAAATCGGTAATAGGTTTTATATCATTTAATCGTGATATATTTATCGAGTTACTCAAACTTAAGAAGTAATAAAGCAGGGTAAGAATGCAAGGCGATATTTTCTAGGAAGTAGAAGAGTTATGGAATGCGATGATATTTCCCAGTAAAAAGAAGTAAAAAGGGGATTTGTATAAAGGGTTAAGAGTATAGTTTATCATGATAAGAAATTGAAATCGGTTTTTAAATCGATGAAATGATTTCCAAGATAGATAAGAGTTTTTAAAAAAAAGTGATTTGAAATCAAACGAGCCTGAGCTGCCAATACACTTGACCACACTGTTTTCAAGATTGATAGTTAGAACATCGACTATCAATGAAATATTATTTGACCTTTTCGGCGTGTAGTTTCGAAGAGACCGGTATGGGAACTAGATCCAAAACCACTTCGAATCAACGTTACGATTCGAAACTAATTTGAAGGAATAAGTATGGAGCATTGAAGACCATAAATCTTCATGAGCGTAAGAAATACTTGTTGAATTTCTCTAGCTGATCCTTAGAGATATTTTGGCAGTGATTCTGTCGTGATTGGGATCTACGGATTGCAAGGACTACTCGCAACTGATATATAGGGTGATTCCTTGGATGCAGTAGGAGGGTGTCTTCGGTTCATCCTGTTCCTGGATGACGTATGGACGATGTGATATTCATGTTGATTGGTGGTCAGATGTTCGAGAAGATAAGCGTAGCCTCTAGCCTCATCAGCCGGGAAATGACAAAAATCGGGCAGGCAGCATGGCTATGTGGGTCGCACCCATTAGGTTGTATTGTCACCATCTAGAGAATATTCATTTTTGTTACTTCTTTCATTTCTGTATCTCCCAGGAACTACGGTGGTCGCGGCAAATAGCCGTAAGGTGACAATATATTCGATACACTCAAGAGAAATGGGTGGTCGGTCATGTGTGGGCCGAGTTGCAAGACGTTCTTGTTCAACCAGTGCATTCGTCTCTAGAGATAGACTATCGGCAGGTGGTCCCATACCTTGTCATAGTCAGAATCCAATCTCCAATAAGCGCCTGTGGTTTTGATTGTATACTATATATGTAGAGCGTGAGATGTAAGCGCTCTACTAGATGGTTATTTATTTGTGAATTGATAGACACTATTATAATATCACCGTATTTTGACATATCAAAATGGTTTGAGTTATAGTAAGGTAAAAACCGTCCGTGTTTATGTGTAGGCTGGTCTTACTATTATCCTTTCTTTCAAAAGAATTTCTAAAGTTAAACAAGTTGGTTGCTGTATGAATTTATCACTCAAAGTATTCCAGACTGATCCGGGTGAATTTTGTTTTAAATCAAATGTGCTCGGGTCAGACCGAGCATATTTACAGGTTAGGTTTCCGCTTGGAGTTCCAGAGATGAAGTTGAAGTCGAGACGTATTCCATATATTTACTGGTACTAGTTTATTTCCGTTGTGTATTGTATTGTTCTAAATGTATACTCTGATGTTGTAATCATATGTACAATTCTTTTGTATCAAGTATTTAATATATTATATTTTGTCCATTCCGCTGTGAGACTCTGATCTTCTTATTCTTCTATTCTAATATTTCTTTTTTTTTCTTTTCTCACCCTCTAACTTCTTTCTATTAGCTTTCTGGGTTTTCGATACTTGAGTTTGGACATGGGACGTGTTAGTGTCTAAATTCGAGTGTCGAAATTCCCGGGTCGCTACAGTTGGTATCAGAGCCAGGTTTAGTGATAACCTTTGCTCTTTGGTGTTACTCGATAGAGATTGGGTTAGTAATACCCTAGATCGAGATTAAGTGTATATATACGAGAGTGCGTATTTGTAATTTAACATAAAATTATTTTAAATTATTTTTCCAAGAGATTTTATAAAGAAAGTTTTAGTTTTCTTCTAATATTATTGGTATTGATTTGAATTAGAGTTCAATTTGGTTAGGGAATTCTAATGAGATTGGCCAGAAGAATTGGTTAATATGAAATTAATACAAAATTAAATCAATCAGAGTTTAACTTAAATTAAGTTAAATATGGATGATTTGGTTGTATTGTTTATGGTTTGATTTATTGGATGTTAGTTGGTTAACTTAAAAATTGAAAATGATTTGATAAGGAATTGAATAAATTGGGAAGCAAGAAAATAAATCCCATTATAATGAACTGGAAATAAAATCGGTTATGAAATACTTAACCTTGGATTGTTTCTTGCATTGTAAATGGTGTTAAGTACAGATTTCAAGAAGGCTATGGATCATTGATTTGATTACACAAACTGGAAGTACTGATTGATAACGAAGAGCAGTTCGTTGGTTTGCTTCGAAAATTGGAATTGAGTTGCTGACAAATAGGCAAACCTTAATATTGATTAAGTAATGGATTTTTATACCCCTTAGTTGGGATGGTCATTTGGATTTTCGTTTCTTTTGGAGAAGTTGAGGCCTAGTGTTGCAGTTGTGGTTGTGTCGATCAAGCCATACAGAGAAGGTGCTGACGAATTTTTCAGACTTAGAATATTTTGATGATAATTCGAAAATGATTATTTTAAAAGTAATCGGATTTGTAGCATTCTTTTCGCCTTAGTAATTTCGGGGACGAAATTCTTTTAAGAGGGAAGGAATGTAACGTCCCGTATTTTCAGTGGTGTGATATTTAATATATTTTATTTTATTAAATATTGAATTGGAATTTATAATGGATTTATAATATTTATTTCAACGAAGTTCGAAAATATATAATTTATTATATAATAATTTATTATATAATTAAAACGAACTCGAGAAACGTTAGGATCGATTTGATTATAATTTTCTAATATGAGAGAAAAATCAAGATTTCATCGTACATATTGTAAGGTACGTCCAGATCAAAATTTAGAATAGTCGCTGTGGAATCGTTTATAAACTATAACGATTATTTAATTATAATTAAATATTGAATTCGAATTTGGACAAGGCTTTTGAGGCGTAGTCATAATTTAATTTTTAGAATTTTATTGTAATTTTTAATTCGAAGAATAAATAACTTTTTATTTGGAGTGTTTTGCACCATATATCAACATTTTGGGGTATCACAATATAAGTTAACTTACCGATATTATTATATGGTCGTGACCGTGGCACACTACTGAGAGCGACGATATATTTATTTCTATCAATGGCAAGTCATACGCGAACGAAGCTTTATAACGGGGTATGCTTACTTTAAACTAAAAATCTTTAGTCACGTTCAAAGAAATCAAATCAAAATTAAGGCTTCTACTCTTTAGTCTCCTACCCTAAGTAATAGATAAATGCAACTTATCCTACCTATTTTCCCTTATAAACCCCTACAGCAAGCATAGTCCTTTATATTTCTGGGGAAAACAACCATGACAGCTGGCATCACACAGCAGCTATGCTATTCTTTATTAGCAGCATATATATCAATGTATACAAGGCACTTTAAATTCCTGTATGCCTACACACCTGTTGTTTCTACCAACTACTTACAGCCTAATTAATAGGCTACCTTATACTACAGGTTTTCAGCATGTCCTCTCATGACAGCTCATGACAGCAGTGTGTTTTCTTTTCAGCCCGACAGTGTGTTCATCTTACCATATATTTTGAAGTACACAAATACTCAGCTATCTACTTTTGAACTGAGAATTTGCACATGCATGCAACACCTAAGTTCTCATATCTTTTCCCTATCCTCTGCATGCTAATGAAAGGACCGATATATATATATATGCGCATGCCTCCTACCCTAAAACTGAACCACTCTATCCTCCTTCACTTCATGAGTCAAAATCAACAACTACCTTCCCAGTAGCACATGCCAACCACGATCATCCAGCATTGAAAAGATGCATCAAGACAGCTCTCTCCCTGCCCTCTATGCTATCAAACAGGACATTGATCTTATCTTTTCCCTCCTCTTCTATAAATACCAGACCCAAGCAGTCATCTTCGCCATCCGCAAACTGAGTACCTTAAAGAAAAAAACAAACAAAGTAGCGAAGCATTAACGTGGTGCATTTGGTAGGGTAGTACGGGTTTTGTAAATATAGGAGAAGAGGCGTAAGTACTGCTGAAGTGGGAAGTTGAAATTGGTACATGCGGCATGCCATGCGGAACCGAAAGAAGAAGTTTATAATATAAGAGGAGCAAGGAAGAAGAACTTGACAGGAGGAGAAGGAGAGTGTACAGAGGGGGAAAGCTTGGACGTGGGGGGGGTTGACTTGACAGCCACTTTGGGTTCCTGCATGATGGATACAGCATGTGAGAAAGGGAAAATGGACGGGCTTCGGGCTGGAGGAGGATGTGTACACATTGGGGTTGAGTTCAGTTTTCAGATAGGAAAAAAAACATGGACAGGAAAATGAACGGAAGTGGGAAGAGAGGGTAGCAGGTAGAAGAAAGGGGAAACTTGGTGATGTCTGTTGCATGCATGGAGCGTGCACTTGTAGATGGAGCTGGATGGGTGTGGGACTAGTGGCATTGGCAAGGAGCTGGGCGTGAGTAGCTTTGAGGTGATGGTGCGGGCTGTAGTTGAATGTGAAGGGAGGTTGTGGCGCTGACAATAGTATGGTTTCAAGAGGAATATAGGTGGTCACGAAGTATTGGATGGAGGAAATACTGAAGGCGGAAGTGGTAACACGATGATTTAGAGCAGCTAATGATGGAGTAAACCAGTAACTATGATAATTAAAGATTTAAACTAATTAATAATTATAATAATATAGTTATAGAGTAAGGTTATAACTTGAAATCATGGCAGGTGATTCGAATTTGGGTTCAGAAAGAAATACTTGAGGGTTGATTAACATTGCTAGATGTGGTTTTTGTTCGTGGATGCTGAAAGAAGTGCAATCGGGAAAAGTTGGGTACTGGAGGATAAACGCATAAAGGAACAGTAGCCGCATATTGTTAGAATGGCTAAGCGTGTTACTAAGGTAAGCGTAATCTATTATTAAATAATTAATTATAATTTAATATATAAAATATGCGTTAATTAGTAATTACGATAAATCAATCGCTCGTGCACAGAATCACGTAAAAGTGGATTCATTGAAACCGCAGTGGAAAATGTTGTGTTGCTTTGCTAATTTGGAAAGAACCGAAGACAAATAGATTTTTCGTTTAATTTTAAACGCCGGTTTAAAATTTTACGGAATGATGCAGAAATCATCGACAATCAAAATAAAGGTGAGTTAATTCTCACACATTTCTGAAATACTATATGTGCTAAATTCATATACTGGTTGATTGAATGACTTGAATGCCTATTGTTGATTGAATGGTTGCCAAAAATAGATTATCGTTATCATATACTGTTATAAAATATTATAATGATCTGTAATGCAGGGAAGAACAGGTTGGAGGGATCCGACCGGATTCCTCAAATATTGTGTGTGTTTTATGTGTGTTGTTTGTTTTTATATTGTTATACATGAACTGATTGAACCCCACTATTGTTATAACCGGTTGACTGTTAAACGTTGAATTGAAATTCAACGCGGTAGTTATTTGGATCAATAGACCGTACTGATTAAGGAATTGGCAGCGAAAGGCCTAAGCGCCACTTTTTGTTTAACGTTGATTTGCCACCAGACAAGTTGACGAACTTAAGTTATAAAATTTATTTTATAACTGAAACAGGATTTCAATTATAATGTGGATTATAATGAAGTTTAAAATAAACAATGTTTATAAATCGACTTTATAAAATGCCATGGAAAGATTATTTGACGTTTAAAAATGTTGGAAGCAAAATAAGTTACAATTAACCTTCGGGTTAATAATTTTGAATAATTATACTTAAACTAAATAATTAAAAAATATTATTAGATTAATATTGTTAATCTAATTTAAGAATTGGTTAAGGAATTAATCAATAGTTTTAAAGGTTGACCGAGTCAAGGGCTTTTAATCGCGAGTAGTATTGAACCAAATTTACCTTTTATTTAATAATTAGTGTATTAATTAATCATTGGTTAATAATTAACCATTTCCACTTCGGTTAATAAGAAAGTAATTGTATTTAGGATGATTTCTTCTTAAGTATAACCTATTTAAGAAGATAATTGAATGCGTAATAAGATGTGACTTATATGTTAAGTAAGACGAGTTTTTAATTACGAACTACTATTTATTCTAAGATAAGACCATTGTCGGTCAAGGTCTGAGAGATAAATAAAATACCCCAACTTGGTCGACTTCATGATTATCAAAGTATGATAGTAAATTTGTGATGGGAAGGAATTAATAAAAGTGATTATACTTTCCATACGAGGGTATTGCAACAGTAATTAGGAAATTTAAAATATAATTGAAATGATAGGTGCATGATTTGAAATGTAAGTAATATGGCCAAGATCTATAAATGTAAAGAATACCATTTGGGTTTTAAGTAAATAATTTGACTTGATTGAGGGTATAAAAATCGGTAATAGGTTTTATACCATTTAATTGTGATATATTTATCGAGTTACTCAAACTTAAGGAGTAATAAAGCAGGGTAAGAATGCAAGGCGATATTTTCCAGGAAGTAGAAGAGTTATGGAATGCGATGATATTTCCAAGTAAAAAGAAGTAAAAAGGGGATTTGTATAAAGGGTTAAGAGTATAGTTTATCGTGATAAGAAATTGAAATCGATTTTTAAATCGATGAAATGATTTCCAGGATAGATAAGAGTTCTTAAAAAGAAAAAAGTGATTTGAAATAAAACGAGCCTGAGCTGCCAATACACTTGACCACACTGTTTTCAAGATTGATAGTTAAAACACCGACTATCAATGAAATATTATTTGACCTTTTTGGCGTGTTGTTTCGAAGAGACCGGGATGAGAACTAGATACAAAACCACTTCGAATCAATGTTACGATTCGAAACTAATTTGAAGGAATAAGTATGGAGCATTGAAGACCGTAAATCTTCATGCGCGGAAGAACTACTTGTTGAATTTCTCTAGCTAATCCCTATAGATATTTTGGTAGTGATTCTGTCGTGATTGGGATCTACGGATTGCAAGGACTACTCGCTATTGATATATAGGGTGATTCCTAGGATGCAGTAGGAGGGTGCCTTCGGTTCATCCTATTCCTGGATAACGTATGGACGATGTGATATTCAAGTAAATTAGTGGTCAGATGTTCGAGAAGATAAGCGTAGCCTCTAGCCTCATCAGCCGGGAAATGACAAAAATCGGGCAGGCAGCATGACTATGTGGATCGCACCCATTAGGGTGTATTGTCACCATCTAGAGAATATTCATATTTGTTTCTTCTTTCATTTCTGTATCTCCCGGGAACTACGATGGTCGCGACAAAAAGCCGTAAGGTGACAATATATTCGATACACTCAAGAGAAAAGGGTGGTCGGTCATGTGTGGGCCGGGTTGCAAGACGTTCTTGTTGAACCCAGTGCATTTGTCTCTAGAGATAGACTATCGGCAGGTGGTCCCATACCTTGCCATAGTTGGAATCCAATATCCAATAAGCGCCTGCGGTTTTGATTGTATACTATATATGTAGAGCGTGAGATGCAAGCGCTCTACTAGATGGTTATTTTTTTGTGAATTGATAGACACTATTATAATATCACCATATTTTGATATATCAAAATGGTTTGAGTTATAGTAAGGTAAAAACCGTCCGTGTTTTTGTGTGGGCTGGTCTTACTATTATCCTTCCTTTCAAAAGAATTTCTAAAGTTAAACAAGTTGGTTGCTGTATGAATTTATCACTGAAAGTATTCCAGACTGATCCGGGTGAATTTTGTTTTAAATCAAATGTGCTCGGGTCAGACCAAGCATATTTATAGGTCAGGTTTCCGCTTGGAGTTCCAGAGATGAAGTTGAAGTCGAGACGTATTCCATATATTTACTGGTACTAGTTTATTTCCGTTGTGTGTTGTATTGATCTAAATGTATACTCTGATGTTGTAATCCTATGCACAGTTCTTTTATATCAAGTATTTAATATATTATATTTTGTCCATTCCACTGTGAGACTCTGGTCTTCTTATTCTTCTATTATAATATTTCTTTTTTTCTTTTTTCACCCTCTGACTTCTTTCTATTAGCATTCTGGGTTTTCGATACTTGAGTTTGGACACGGGACGTGTTAGTGTCTGAATTCGAGTGTCGAAATTCCTGGGTCGCTACACCGTTATTCCATTATAGTATTAATCCGATACGGAAATTTATATTGATTATATATTGTTATGATTTCTGTGAAGATTCCGATTTTGATGGAAGAGAAATTTGGGGTTTATCATGAACTTGTTTTAAACGACATTTGTTCTTTAACCCAATTAACAGTGAAAATATGATTTGGAATTTATAAATGTTTTATTAAGATTTAATGGAAATTTTCCAAAGTAAAGTTTTCCAATTTAATAAAAGAAATTGGAATGGAATGGAATTCGATTTAGTGATAATCGAGATGAAATTCTGAGAAGGAAGACCGTTACTATTTATGGAATTTAAAAGGCTTGTCGTTATTCCATTTATATTATTGTCCGATACGGAAATTTATATCGATTATATACTGTTATGATTTCCGTGAAGATTCCAATTTTGATGGAAGAGAAATTTGAGGTTTATCATGAACTATGTTTTAAATGACATTGGTTTTTTAACCCAGTTAAGGACAGGATTTATTTTCCTATTGTTGAATAATCATTAAGTAATGATTTTTGAGATTAAAACCGAACAAGATTTTTAGTGAAAATTTAATTAGATTGAAATGAGAATGGGATAATTAAATTTATCGAATTCAGTAAATGATCGAGAATGGAGTACCTCCAGTTTTGCTCCAGGCGATTGTTAAATCTTTAATTAGATTTGAACATGAAATGGTAATTAAAATTTACTAACAACAACGTGGGTGTTAGATATGGAGTATTTCCATTTTTGCTCCATGGGATGAATAGGTTGGGATTGGGATAATAAAATAAATGATTACTTCGGTAAAGTTCGCTAATCCCGACTAGTGGATAAACCTTAATTTGGTTTAGAATTAATAAAGGCTAAAATCAAATCTTTTGAATTGATATCAAAAGGAAGATTAAAAAATAAATTTAAAAGATTTTATCTTTGATAAAATTAATGGGAACCTTTCCCTAAAGATGTGAATATTTAAATAAAAGAATATTCTGAACTGGAATGAAGCGTATGATGTGTTTTGATAGCACTTGATTATAAAATATGTGAGTTATTTGGAAAGAACAGGTTTATCCCATTCTGAATAATAGATACGACGAATGATAGTCGACGGTGAAGACGATGGTTGAAGACCGGACATCTTCACATCATTTGGTTGATTACTGATGTCTTGATTGGGTTGTACATCCAAGACAAGGTAATAGTGGTGATCGTCCAGACGTACTTGGAGATCGACCGGATATGCGAGGACCTCTCTCCTATATTGGACATATGGGATGAGGAATAAGGTGCCTCTGGTTTCGTTCAGACTCAGAACGGACTTGCAAATGGATGGTATGTCTAACATTGTATTCCTTTATACTGTATTCGTTGATCTCTACTAAATATATGACTGTTTGGTGACGGAGAATTTATTCTCTTTCTTAACACCCTTCTTTGAGACGTACGAGCTTAGAGGTTATATATTGGTGGAAATCAGTGGTACGGTATGGATTGAAAGTGTGGCATGCTGGGATGCATGGAACAAGGCTTTTGTTGAAAAGCAGAGTCTTGTGGTTGATGATCAAAGCACAACTTTAATTAGCATAGCTTTGTGTAGGGTTAATTCGCGAGCTTCACCCCCTGATATGAACTAGAAACAGGATGAAGGACAGCAGGGAGGGCATGCGTTTTTTTCTAGCTAGGAATGGTGTCATGGTATGGAGCCCAGACATTTTACTTATGTGGACGATGGAAAGCGAAGTGCCTTGGATTTGAGTCCCTACTGGCTCTTGATATGGTCGACATACATTAAAGATTTACACCTCATAGGGTGGGGAAACGTATTGCTTAGGAATAACCAATCCACTAAAGTATGTGTGGACCGGCCCTAGTGCTCCTAAAGGCTCGACTGAGTATGAGTCCTGAGACGTAGGCTAGATTGTCTCGAATTCGGTAAGGACGATCCGTTGCCTTGGTTCATGATGGAAATCCAATTTCCAATATGACATTGTGCGGTTTTGAATGTAAAACTAGTATGGCGGCATAGTGGCATGGGACGCTCATGTAGTCTATGATTGATACATTTATATTCGAAGTTGTCTTGACACTATACACTTATAGTAATATCAAAATGATTTGTTTTAAACGTACCGAGCATGTTTGGCTATTATAAGGGAAAACTCTATCCTCTGTCTTACGTTGCATTGCGTGATGGGACCTGAGCCTTACAAAAGCTTCATTTTTCCCAAAAGCATTGCGTTGTTTTCTTTTAAACTAAGTTTCATGTGGAATAAACCCATTCCGTGACATGCGGCGTGGTCCCATGATTTCCCAACTTTTAAAGTAAAGATTTAATAACTGTTTTAGTTCTCACACCAGTCCCATGACTGACTCGGAGTTTATTGTTTTAACCTAAACTCTGGGTGCCCATATTTTCCACATGGGCAGCTAGCAGTTTTGGTTTTCGCAGATATTTCTTTTCACAGGATCTTGGATTACAACTGGAGCTATATTCGAAAAGCTTTGTATCTGTGTATTTCTTTCAGTTGTGCTAGTTGATGTGTTTTCCGCTTCGCATTATGTTTATACATTTAAATTTCCGCTGCTTCGTATTTTAATCTATGATATTATTTTATTTCCGCTATGTAATATTTACTCATACTCTGCTATATTCTTATACTCCTATGTAAATTGTTGTAATAACAATGAAATGTTCTATTGTTTGTATTCTGATGCATCGTGTCCTCAACTCAATCCGGGCTTTCACGTAAGGGGAAGTTTGGGTCCTTTCAGTTGGTATCAGAGCTTTGGTTTATAAAGCACGAGAACAAGGCATATTAGAACCAAATGAAAGAATTCATCGGGATAGGATTAGTAATATCCTATGAGAATGACTCATTAGAGATAGGGTTAGTAATGCCCTAGAATGAGTTCAAAGAGTATTATTTATGAAAACAAATTTAGTTTTGAAACGTATATCTTGTTATACGCATTTGAGCTGTGACGCCCCCCAAACTTCCACGAGTGAAAGTAGGAGTAATCATTTTTGGAATACAACATAAATACAATAAAACAGAACACAGATACAATATAGCAAAGGAAATTCATAGAGTAATAACATTATAGCAGCGGAAAAATATAATGTCATCAATCACAGAAAATCCACAGTCGCAGAAACTAAGCTATTACAACAAGTTTTGCAGGAAAGAAATAAGTTTGAAGTCTAAAAAGAAAAGAAAAGATGCCATAGAAACAAAAGATAAATGTCTTCAAGCTCCAAGTCATCACCTCTCCACAAAAGCAAATCCAAGAGAGAGAATAAGCAGCTCCAAAAAAAAGACTCCAAGCAAAGAATGAACCTGTCTACTTGGCTGCCCGTGTGGAAAAGAGGGCACCCAAGTTTGCAAAAAGGTGAAACAAACTATGGGTCAGTCGTGGGACTGGTGTGAGAATTCTTAAGTAAAATACTAGTAGATATAAGGCAAATCCAAAGACCACGCCGCTAACGCGGAACGGGTTTACTCTAATGGATTGCAGTGCATAATTTAAAGTGTCATAACATCGTAAACAACGCAATGCTTTTTGGAAAAATGGAATCACCATAAGACCCAAGTCCCATCACACAATGCAACGCACACCAGAGGATAGGGTTTTACCTTATGGTGATTAAACATGCTAAATACGGCAAATACGCATCTAATATTATTATTAGTGTATATGAAAGCATTTCAAAGTAAATGTATTAATCTTAGGAAGCATAGGTACCATATACTATGCCTCCGTACTAGTAATACAATCAAATTCGTCGGTTCGTATTTGGATTTTGGTTTCCATCATGAGTCAAGGCTAGAGCGGAGCTCCTTACCGATTCGAGACACTCTAGCTAGTGCCTCAGGATTCCCCGCAGTTAACCCTTGGATCCTGCAGGGCCGGTCCTCACATACAGCTTAGAGGATTGGCAATTCCTAAGCACACGTTTCCCGGTCCTATAGGACCTATCCGAGGCGCGCCACATTCCATCATCCACATAAGTAAAGTATCAGCGCTGGGAGGTCCCTGACACTACTTCTAGCTAGAAAGAAACGTGCTGCTTTCCCTGCGTTCCCTTCGCCCGTTTTTGACTCAACCGGGGTGTGAGGCTCGCGAAGTCCCGTTACACAAAGCTACGCCTAAACAGGCCATGCTTTGATCGTCTCCACAAGGTTCTGCTTTTCAACAATAAACCTTGATCATTGCATCTTAGTATGCCACACTGTCACTCCATACCATACCATTGCTTCTCCATCAATACATAAATGGGTGTTAAGTAAAGAATAAATTCTCCACCACCAATATTTATATATTAACAGAAAATCAACAATATGATATACAACGAAGTACGATGTCAGACACACCATCCATTTAAACTTATGCTCTGGGTCTGAACGAAAGTCAAATCCGTGAAACCAACATGTACGTCTGGGCAATGACCTTGACCCATGAATTGGTAGCAAGTCAATTCAGGGTCTCGATTGCTGTCCATTCGAGGGAAGGTTTACGGTCTTCATGCTTCGTCTTCTTACGTCGCTCTTTAACGCCGCTGGATTAATTTGGGATGAGAATATCTCGGACTTCCCAAACAATCCTCGTATATATATACATATATATATTTTTGAAAATCCTCCTTATTTGTTAATAATTATTTTTATTAACAATTCATTCTATTTTAATTATTTAAAATAGTCAAACTTCTTATTTAACGACGAATTCTCAAAATCATATTTTTATTTACATTAATTAAAATGTAAACTTTCATTACATATCGCATTCTTGTTTTCTTTACATTTAATAAAATGCAAACTTGCAATTACATGTCACATTATTACTTATTTACAATGAATAAAATGTAAACCTGCATTTACATGTCGCATTCTTATATATTGTCATCAAAAATAATGTAACTCATTCTACGTTGTAATTCTTCTTTAATGTTAATCATTTAACATAAAAGTTAACTTCCTACGATGTAAATTACATTTAATTTACATTAAGATAATGTAACTCATCCTATGTTAAATTACCTTTTAATTAAAATAATATAATTCAATCCTACGGTCAATTCTCTTTAATTTTCATTATAAATAATGTAACTTATCCTCTGATTAAACTTTCTTTTATTATCTACATTAAAAATAATGTATATTAATCCTATCGTTAAACTCTTTTTAATATTTAAATTAAAAATAAGGTTATTCTCATCCTACGGTGCAATTCTTCTTTTAATTCACATTATAAAATAATGTAACTCATCCTACAGTTAATTCTCTTTTTAAATGCATTTTCAATATCAATTACATTAAAATGAAATTTTATTTTACGATGGAATTCCCTTTCTATTCACATTATAAATAATGTACACTTCATCTTACGATGTAGATTACCTTTCTATTTAACATAAAAATAATAATAATGTACTTTTCCTACGATGCATTTTTCTCTTTTATATACATTATAAAATAATGAACATCTTATCCTACGGCATAAATTTCTTTTTATATTAACATTTAAAAAAAATATTAATTACATCCTACGGTGAAATTACCTTTATTTCATTAACATTAGCAATGTTAATTTCATCATGCTATGAATTTCAATTATATTATACTTATAAAATAATGTAAATAGCATTCGGTGGATTTCTCTTTTTATTACGTTAAAAAAATGAAATTTTCATACGATGAAAGTTTTTCTTATTTTCAACATTTAAAGATGATGTTAATACCATATGGTGTAGATATTTTTATATTAACATTAAAAATATGTTAATCAATCATACGGTGAATCCTCTTGTAAAATAACATTGTAAATGATGTCAAATTTACATACACTTCATTTTCTTTTTAATAACATTGAAAATAAATGTATATGAATCCTATGATTAAATTATCCTTCTTGACATACGGTGCTTTTCTTATTTATTAACATTAAAGATAATGTTAATATTACATATGATGCTTTTTCTATCTATTAACATTAAAGATAATGTTAATATTACATACGGTGCTTTTTCTATCTATTAACATTAAAGATAATGTTAATATTACATACGGTGCTTTTTCTATCTATTAACATTAAAGATAATGTTAATATTACATACGGTGCTTTTTCTATCTATTAACATTACAAAAACACTATTTTCACATGCAATGCATTTAATATTTTCTAACATGACAAAATATTATTTACATACAATGCATTTGATATTTTTCTAACTCGACAAAATACTATTTACATACAATGCATTTGATATTTTTCTAACTTGACAAAAATGCTATACATATAATGCATTTAGTACTTTTCTAAATTGACAAAAATACTATACATACAATGCATTTGATTTTTTTTTCTAAATTGACAAAATCACTATTTTCATGCAATGCAAATTTTCTATATTAATATTAACAAATATGCTATTTTCATACAATGCAAATATTTCTTATTTATGACAAATATTGTTCATTTCATATAATGCCATATTCTATTTTATTGTGAACAAAAATATAGTCATTCACATACAGTGCTTTTCTTACTTTTATAATGAACAAAAAAAAAAAAAAAAAAATATTCATTCAACATACGGTGCTTTCTTATTTTTAACTTTTATAATAAACAAAATATATTCATTAACATACGATGCTTTCTCCTTTTTATATAATGAACAAAATATATTCATTAACATACAATGCTTTATTCTTTTTATATTTTACATACAATGCATTATTTTCTAACTTTGACAAAATAATATGCATACATACAATGCATTATTTTACATACAATGCATTATTTTCTAACTTTGATAAAATAATATGCATACATACAATGCATTATTTTCTAACTTTGATAAAATAATATGCATACATACAATGCATTATTTTACATACAATGCATTTTCTATTCTTTCTAACATGACAAAATACTATTTTATGCAAAGCAAATTTCTATTTTTCTATCATGAAAAATACTATTTTATGCAATGCAAATTTTATAATAACACAAATTTGTTCATTCAACATACGGTGCTCTTTATTTTGATAATGAACAAAATATATTCACTTACATACGATGTTTTCTTATTTTGATAATGAACAAAATATTAGTTCATTACATATAGCGGCCAATTCTATTTTGTAAATGAACAAAAATATACTTATCTCAAATGGCGACAAATTCTATTTTAAAATATTGACAAAAATGTCAATCAACATACGGTGTTTATTTTCTTATATAAACATTGACAAAAAAAAAAAGTCAATCAAATTACATTGCCAATTTGTTCCCAAAACTTACTGTCAACACTACGCTACATACAACGTCAAATTTTACATGTCATAGCATCGGACAATATATGGTATCAATTCCTTGTGGCATAACATCCAACAATTTATGGTGACAATTTTTATCATGTCATAACATCGCAAATTAAACGGTGTCAAATTTTATCATGTCATAACATCGCAAATTAAACGGTGTCAAATTTTATCATGTCATAACATCGCAAATTAAACGGTATCAAATTTTATCATGTCATAACATCGCAAATTAAACGGTGTCAAATTTTATCATGTCATAACATCGCAAATTAAACGGTGTCAAATTTTATCATGTCATAACATCGCAAATTAAACGGTGTCAAATTTTATCATGTCATAACATCGCAAATTAAACGGTGTCAAATTTTATCATGTCATAACATCAAACAATTTATGGTGACAATTTCATCGTCATAGCATAGCATATAATTATGATGCCCAATTATTATCCATATAAACACTCAACAATTTATTCAATTAAAAAAAAAAAAAATTGCGGTTTGAAACTCTCACGGTGTTTGGTCAGAGGAGGTGATTCAGGTTCGGTGTTCCAATTCAAGACGATTTCAGATCTGGGGTTTCTATTTTCTTCAAATCGATGAAGCTTGAAGGCAATCAGAAAATGGCACGCTGGAGAGGAGGTGAGGGGGTTTCTTGCGCTTGAAAATGGCGAAAACTCCGCCGTTTTGAGCTTCGAATTCACCCTCCACAGTTCACGAAATATGATCACATCCGTATGATCTTGAAGCTCCTAAAAATCTCTTCGATCTTTCCTATATGAGTTTCTAATTTCATTTCGTGGAAAAAAAAAAAGAGGAGAAAAGAGCAGTCGTGGCCATTGATAAGAAGGAGGAGGTGAATGAGAGTTTGTGTTAGGTTATGGGAGGAGTTTAGGATATTCTATAGTGGAGATGAATTTTCCCTTTACCCCCTTGTATGTTTAATTGTTCTCAATTAAATTTCCGTTTATTTTAAAGTTGAAAACATTTATTATGTTCAAATTGATTGTAACCTTTTGAATTTCAAATCACGTTCACATTTGCTATAGCTATAATCACATATTACCATTTATTACATTAAATTTAATTGCAAAAAGAAAAAAAAAGAAAAATAAAAGAAATTCTATTTATTTTTGTTCATAAAATGACACCAAATATATAGCATGGATGCATGCGCTTGCAATAAGGAATGGAAAACGCATTGAAAACTTGCTGCAACTTTCCACATTAATGAACCTTATAGTTTGAATAACTAGGGAAAGTATTATATTTAAGAAATATTCTTATCATTAAAGAATTCTAATATTGAATATTCAAATTTGTTAATGATGTAAATTACGCTAGAACATTACATTAGAAAAATAAATTTACAAAAGTAATTTTAATTCCAAAGTGAATACTATGTTCAAAATAAGATATTTCTAATATAAAACCGGTAAATACAATGGTTTACAACGCAAATAGATTTGAGTTGAAATAGATAAATATGTTAAGTAAGACAGCAAAATTTAAAATACTCAAATTTGTCAAATACAAGTAATGAAATCGAAAGCCAGAATGTTAGGCATAAATACAAAGGAGCACGAACAAGGAAAGAATAAAATTATATAAAACTAAACACACTAATTCCATACTAATTTATTAGTACATTTACTTCCCTCAAAACTACATGGTTGTAATTGTTAATATTCCATTTATTATATGTAATAGTAATAAATGGAGGACATTTCAAATTCCAACCTAACCTAAACCTTTACCTATTTAGTACCAATAACTAGCATTTGTTACACATGCTTTGGATGAATAAAGTATGTATGTTTGTGAATTAATGCACTTATTACCCATATTTATTTCTTATCATTCTATATGTATTAATTTTAACAATTTTATATTCTAGCGCAAATAAATGACCATAACCATCTCTTTGTATTCTGCGTTTGAAATAAATGTTAATTCCTACATTTCATACCCTTCTTCTGAACCAAATACTAATGTTCCTTTCCATATTATTATTAGGTAATTTATATGCATTGTTTTTAATACCTTTACATTTGTATTACATTTTAATATCATGTAACCTTATTACATTATTGGCAAAATTATATCCTTATTATTTCATACTCTTTTCTTCTTCTTCTTTTTTTTTTTATTTTTTTTTATTTTTTTTTATTTTTTTTTTAATAATAAATTTAATTTAGAAATGGAATTTTTAAATTCTGACGCATTTTCTATCATAATCTCCTTAAAATAAAATTTTAAATTGGCCCTAAAATTCCAGGTTGTTACATGAGCATTTTATTTTATTTTGACTTTGGACTATCAGGTATGAGGAGATTTTTAATATATGTCTGATTCACGTGTACTTGAAGTCTCAAATATACTGGATAGATATAGAATCACACTCTAGCCGCTCGGAGATGATTATGATGATTGTCATGACATCAACAGCATTTATGTTCAAATTTCGAATGTGGGATACCAATATATTTCCAATTGCCTGGTGTGAGAACCAAAATTTAGTTAGAATTTATTGTTATAATTTGGTCTTGAAATTGGATTTTTGAGTATATATAAAAGTTATATATTTGAAAAGATAATTAACTAACTGATTGCTGGTTATGATGGATGATAATTAGTTTAACTAATTAAAATATTGGAATAATAAAACCAATATGAGAAAGAATGATAAATTAAGCTAAATCGAGTTAAAAATTTGACTAAATTGAAAATTGATTGGAATTGCATATATGTACGTGTATATATAATGAACAGGTCATAGCATGGAAGCTAAGAAGAGGAATAAAATTGTATGCACGACAAATAGGTGCATGTTTACTATATTCATTGGGTTTGATGATTTTATGAGCCGATGGCTAGCCGCTTGGTGTTTTCTTTTTCTTTTTGATTGATGAGGGCCCTGTGAGGCAAGTTATGGTTTTACCAATAGGCCTGTATATAGGAGATTATGGCGAAAAATTTCAAAAATTTAGGGTGTTAGCCAAATTTTTGAGAAATTAGAAAATTCTTAGAAACTGAAAAACTGAATAATGAAAGTTGAGTTGGATAGTTAAACAACTTTCAGCTCCATTCCTTATCGAGGACGAAAAGATTTTAAGTGGTGGAGATTGTAACAACCCGGAATTTCAGAACTAATTTAAAATTTTTATTTTAGATATTTTTATGGATTTTGAATATTTAAAATGATTTATTTTAAATAATAACGACTAAAAATTTATTTTAAACAAAGTTAGAATGTATAAATTTATTTTAGTTATAAAATGAGCCTGAAATGGCGCGATAGTTCGAAAATTCGATTTTAAATTTCTATTGAATATACAGAATTCAAAATAAATCGGATTTCAGTAAAAAAAGAAATATTTTAATCTGTTTAATAATATCTTTCTAATAAATGTAAAAATTCAGATTTCATAATATAAATTGAAAGTTATGTTCAGTTTAAAAATTGAAATAGTCGCTATGGAATTTATATATATTTCAAATAATATATAGCCCTTAAAAATAGTCATTTCGCAAATGACCTCCGTTTTAGAGGATACCACTTTTGTTGGATCCGGAATGTCAAATTATTCTTAGATTTCAAATTTCATAATTTTTGGATTTAATATGTGAGCGTGGTAAATTTAAACATGTTTTGTACATTCAGTTTAAATTTAATCGACTGGAAAAAATATCATTTTTCAAACGGACTCAGAATTTGATGAAAATAGTTTTTTAGGACCGTATCGTCAAAACATAGCTAGATTTATATTTTTGTAATTTTTAGAGTCAATATGTGGCCCCGATAAATTAAAAGGAAAGTTTTAAATTCAATATATTGTTAAATTTTAATTTATACAAAAACTGACTGAAACCATCAAATTGGCTTACGAAACATATTCCATTGTATCCGAAATGGGGGTATTTGGTTAGAAACAATAGTTGTTGGGTTTGATTTAAAGTTCAAACGCAAAAACTCCTTTTTGGAATTAAAATGAAAAAAATTATAAATACCCCTAAATCTAAACCCTAACCCACTTACATCAGGGCACCGTCTTTCTTCAAAAATCAAAGGCCGAAATGGTTTCAAAATGAATCCCCAAATTTCTAGCGATCCTTTCCAAATTAGACTAGGGTTATGAAGGGAAAATCGAAGAGAATTTCACCCTCTTTAATCTGGTACCAAGACGATGAATTATCGCCTCATATTTTGCCCAAATTCATGGTATGAAGTGCCGCCGTTCACCATGGGTTTGAAGAAAGAAGGAGCCACCGAGTTGCTCGAGAATAGAGGGGATGGCGCAGCTCACCTAGGCCGACGACATGGCAGTTCCTGATCGTGCTCCGACGCGATGGATTGAGAGAAAATTCGAGCGTTTTTCTGGAGTGTTTAATCGACGGGGAAAACGAGTATTTAAGTTAACTAAAATAGTTATTATTTTAATAAAGTCATTAATGTATAAACCTTTATAACTCTTTCATACGAGGTCCGAATCGAACGATTTCAGTTGCAATGCGATCGTGGCAGAAAACTCTTCAACATAGAGCTGATTAGGCCTGATTTGGAGCTAGTTTATTTTTAGGCTAAATTAAACGCCTTCTTAATTTAGTTCCAAAAATAAAAATCATCAATTAAAGAATGGCGAAGTGGAAACCAATTGTGAGAACTCCTTCTCACTAAATTATATTTTATCATGTATAAAAATATATAGAATTGCCAGCGTAGATTTTTATCAGTTTTAATCATTATAAATTGTATACGGTGCCTGTTAGCTCCCCTCCCTCGTCCATAGACCATAGACGATTTAAATTGACTATATTGTGTGTTGTTGAAATGTTTAACGTATTAAAAATAATATTAACATTAATGTGGTAATTGAAATTAAATTATAAATATTTATTTATAATTTAAACAGTGAAAATGGGTAAATCGGAAAAATAATTCAAATCGAATTAGAATTGGTTAAATTAATTAACCAGTAATTATTTTGAATAGACTGTTATTGCTTGAAAACCCCACACGGGTCTGGGGATGGTAATTTGTTCACATTTCCCCTGAATTTAATTATATGTCAATCGCTGGGTTGGCAGCTGTGATGAGCGTTATTTAATTATTTTAACGCTTATACAGAGGTAGGATGCACTCTGGATGATGTGTGGATGTTTAATGATTATTTATCATTATTGTGAATACATGTGATGTACGAAAATCCATATAAATATATTTATATGGTAATTGATTGAGTCTGATTCCAATTCAGAAATAAAGTATAATTTTAAAATATTATTCAGTACAGTTTTAAAATATTATTCAGTATAGTTTTAAAATATTATTCAGTATAGTTTGGTAATAATATTCATTATAGTTTTAAAATAATATTTAGTAAAGAATCAAAATATGACTTTGATGCCCGATTTTGGATGGACACAAAAATATTGAAATATTCATAATTGTGATGAATATGAAGCCAAGTTAAGTAGTTAAACGCCGTTTTAACCCGAAAGGGTTTATCAGTCGATTTTATTCATTTTAAAATGAATATCGAAAAGAATAGATTTCAAAATCAGATATTTTGAAAATATTATCATTTTACTATTAAAATGATGTAGAATATTCTTTTGATTTAAAATTGAAATGGAATTTGGAATCGTTTTTAAAACAAATTTATAAACGATTTATAAAATATGTTTTAAATGGAAATCATGACATATATATTATATATGTAATGGCTTGAATAGAAAGCGTCGCGTGGCGACCATCCGCGAATTTGGACTATTAACTTCAAATTGATGTGACTGGAGATCCGACCGTTGGATTCTCCTGAAACCGAAACCATTGGGTTCATATCGAAAAGTGTTTTCCAATGAATATAAGAGATTTGAAATCTAACGAGTTGGAAATACGTCCAAATTAATTTCAGAAAAAGGTCGCTATGGATGTAGTTCGGGGACCGTTATTGGAAACCGATTGTAAAGGCCTTAATAAAATTATTAAAAATAAGGAAAATTTATGTAAAATCATAATAACTGATTTGGAAAGATTTGGGATGAAAAATTCCAAGTTGAGAAAATAAAAATATATTTTTATCGAAATGAACAAGTTATTAACTAGAATAATAACCCAAGGTTTTTAAATAAATAAATTGGATATGAAATGGTTTTAATATAACCACAGTTTTCCAAAATATGAATTAGAATGGATTTTAATGGAAATAATATTCGAAATATTTCGGTATCGAATTTCGTGATTATACGGGTATTGTTGAGGAATTTGGAAGATACAGATATCGTTATTCCCAATACGATATCCGTTAGTTTCAAAATTTGATACTGAATATAAGCCGATAAAATTTATATTCAGAGCCTTGTATTTAATATCAAATTGGATTTTGGGTTTGTCGTGAATGGTGCCTTAAATAACACTGTTCTTAAATCCAGTTGAGAAAAGAATAAATCTTTTAATTAAGATTTAGAGAAGTTTACCAATTAATTAATATTTAATTGGAATTGCAATGAAAGTTGATTGTGGGTTTATCGTGAACTGTGTTTTAAACGACATTTGTTCTTTAACCCAATTAATAGTGAAAATATGATTTGAAATTTATAAATCTTTTATTAGGATGTAATGAAAATTTTCCGCTTTCCGCCTACTACTTCTGAATAGGTCCGGGGGACTTCAAAGTAAAGTTTTCCAATTTAATAAAAGAAATTGGAATGGAATGGAATTCGATTTAGTGATAATCGAGATGAGATTCTGAGAAGGAAGACAATTACTATTTATGGAATTTAAAAGGCCTTGCCGTTATTCTATTTATAGTATTGATCCGATATGGAAATTTATATCGATTATATACTGTTATGATTTCCGTGAAGATACCAATTTTGATGGAAGAGAAATTTAGGGTTTATCGTGAACTACGTTTTAAACGATGTTTGTTCTTTAACCCAATTAACAGTGAAAATATGATTTGGAATTTATAAATCTTTTATTAACATTTAATGGAAATTTCCCAATGTAAAGTTTTCCTATTTAATAAAAGAAATTGGAATGGAATTTGATTTAGTGATAATCGAGATGAGATTCTTAGAAGGAAGACCATTATTATTTATGGAATTTAAAAGGTCTTGCTGTTATTCCATTTATAGTATTGATCTAATATGGAAATTTATATCGATTATATACTGTTATGATTTTCGTAAAGATTCCAATTTTGATGGAGGAGAAATTTAGGGGTTATCGTGAACAGTGTTTTAAATGATATCGGTTCTTTAATCCAGTTAAGGACCGTATTTATTTTCCTAATGTAGAATAATCATTAAGTAATGTTTTTGAGATTAAAACCGAACTAGAGTTTTAATGAATCTTTAATTAGATTGAAATGAGAATGGGATAAATAAATTTATCGAATTCATGAAATGATCGAGAATGGAGTACTGCCAGTTTTACTCCAGGTGATAGTTAAATCTTTAATTAGATTCGAAGGTGAAATGGTAATTAAAATTTACCGATAGCACTGTGGGTGTTAAAAATGGAGTACTACCAGTTTTGCTCCATGGGATGAATAGGTTGGGATTGGGATAATAAAATAAATGATTACTTCGGTAAAGTTCGCTAATCCCAACTAGTGGATAAACCTTACTTTGGTTTAGAATTGATAAAGGATAAAATCAATTCTTTTGAATTGATATCAAAAGGAAGACTAAAGAATAATTTTAAAAGATATTATCTTTGATAAAATTAATAGGAACCTTTCCCTAAAGATGTGAATATTTAAATAAAAGAATATTCTGAATTGGAATGAGGCATATAATGTGTTTTTATAGCACTTGATTATAAAATACGCGAATTATTTGGAAAGACCGGGTTTATCCCATTATGAATAATAGATATGACGATTGAAAGTCGGCGATGAAGACGGTGGTTGAAGACCCGACAATCTTCACATCGTTTGGATGATTACCGATGTCTTGATTGGGCTGTACACCCAAGACAAGGTAATAAGTGGTGATCGTCCAGACGTACTTGGAGATCGTTCGGATATGCGAGGACCTCACTCATATATTGGACATATGGGGCGAGGAATAAGGTGCCTCCGGTTTCGTTCAGACCCATAACGGACTTGCAAATGGATGGTATGTCTAAAATTGTAGTCCTTTATACCGTATTCGTTGATCTCTGCTAAATATATATCGGTTTGGTGGCGGAGAATTTATTCTCTAGGTTAACACCCTTCTCTGAGACGTACGAGCTTAGAGGTTATATATTGGTGGAAATCAGTGGTTTGGTATGGATTGACAGTGTGGCATGCCGAGATGCATGGAACAAGGCTTTTGTTGAAAAAAAAGAGTCGTGTGGTTGTTGATCAAAGCACAGTTTTATTTAGCATAGCTTTATGTAGAGTTAATTCGCGAGCTTCGTACCTCGGTATGAACCAAAAAGGGGATGATGGACAGCAGGAAAGGCATGCGTTTCTTTCTAGCTAGAAGTGGTGTCATGGTATGAAGCCCAGACATTTTACTTATGTGGACGATGGAAAGCGAGGTACCTCGGATTTGAGTCCCTAGTGGCTCTTGATACGCTCGACATACAGACCAGATTTACACCCCATAGGGCGGGAAAACGTATTTCTCAGGAATAACTAATCCACTAAAGTATGTGTGGACTGGCCTTGACACTCCTAAGGCTCGACTAAGTACGAGTCCTGAGACATGGGCTAAAATGTCTCGAATTCGGTAAGGACGATCCCTTGCCTTGGTTCATGATGGAAATCCAATTTTCAATACGACATTGTGCGGTTTTGATTGTAAAACTAGTATGGCGGCATAGTGGCATGGGACGCTAATGTCGTCTATGATTGATACATTTATATTCGACGTTGTTTTGATACTATACACTTGTAGTAATATCAAAATGATTTGTTTTAAAAGTACCAAGCATGTTTGGCTATTATAAGGGAAAACTCTACCCTCCGGCTTGCGTTGCATTGTGTGATGAGACCTGAGTCTTATAATAGCTTCATTTTTCCCAAAAGCATTGCTTTGTTTTATTTTAAACTAAGATTCATGTGGAGTAAACCCGTTCCGTGACATGCGGCGTGGTCCCATGATTTCCCAACTTTTAAAGTAATATTTAGTAACTGCTTTAGTTCTCACACCAGTCCCATGACTGACTCGGAGTTTATTGTTTTAACCTAAACTCTTGGTGCCCATATTTTCTATATGGGCAGCTAGTAGTTTTGGTTTTCGCAGATATTTCTTTTTACAGGATCCTGGATTACAGCTGGAGCTATATTCGGAAAGCTTTGTATTGTGTATTTCTTTTAGTTGTGCTAGTTGATGTATTTTCCGCTATGCATTGTATTTATACATTTAAATTTCCGCTGCTTTGTATTTTAATCTCTGATATTATTTTATTTCCGCTGTATAATATTTATTCACACTATGTTATATTCTCGTACTCTGATGTAAATTGTTGTAATAACAATGAAATATTCTATTGTTTGTATTCTGATGCGTCGTGTTCTCAATTCAATCCAGCCTTTCACGTAAGGGGAAGTTTGGGTCGTTTCAATAACTGTCTCATATTCATCATCAAGACCACTGACAATATATAGTACTTGCTCACTTTCATCAATCTTGCATCCTGCAAAAGCCAATTGATCATACAAGTTCTTAATCTTTATTAAGTATTTATTCATACTTTAATTATCTTTTCTAATATTCGTAACTGTCTTTTGTAGCATAATATTCTAGAAGTAGATTAGGTGAATGCCCACTCCAATGTTGATCAAACTTCATGTGATGTTTTATATCCAAATAACAATGATACGAGTGAGGACCCCAAAGATGATATTAACCAAGAACTGACCAAATTATTTTGCCTTTGATGAGATACGTGTTCTAGATTTATTATAATATTTCTTCACTGCCTCTGACATACTTTTCTATAACTACATTTGTTCCATACATGTCATCTTCAATCCCATAACCTATCACTGTAGTTTCTATCTGATGTTTACATTGTAGATATTTTGACTCATCTAGTTGAATTGAGATGAGTTGGCTTTGTGGTTTGATTATTAATTTGATTAGACCTTGAGCATCGTCAGCAGTTAACTGATTTGTTCTTGCAGTTGACCTTGGTGATGTGATTTCTCCTTCAACCATTTTGGTTGAACTTCACTCGGCAAGAAATAGAGTGAACAAAAATAGATGACAACACTAGAAAAAAACAAGAAACCCTAGCAACCGAATTGGTGAAGATGATCTAATCTTCACCAAATTATAGGGAGACGCAGTGAACCTGAATTGATGCTTGGTGATGAAAACTAATTATGATGAGATCTAACTTTGTTATTAAGTAGTTTGTGTTCCTCTGCTACAGTGTTAGAGATGTCGTAGGATGAGTTGTATTTGTTAATAGAGAAGATGATAGAATAATTTCTGAGGAAATTATGTTTTAGTGACAAAATATGTTACGTAGAAAGTTTTGAGGCCACACAATAACAAAATTAAGTTTTAAGGACAGTACCCGCTACTACTTGTCTCTATCCGTTAATTTAACGTTCATTTTATTCGTTCCAACTTCAAAATCAGTCAAAAACTTTCCCAAAACCCTACGATTTCTTCATTCCCGCCTTCAAAATTCTTCACCGCGATCTTATTCTTATTCAACTTTCTTCACTCCGATCTGATTCTTCTTCAAAAATCATCACAAACCATCACTAATCCCAGACGCTCAGCACAAGTCGCCACAAATCAGCACAAATTGCCTTAAATCGCCACAAATCAGTGATAATAGCCACAAATTAGAGATACGCAGCAAATCTGTACAATCCGCTGGTAAAAACCCTAATCGAAACTTTTTTTAGTGTCATAGAACTGTAAATCGGTTTCTGACTTGTAGTGTATAATTTAGTTGTATTATTTCAACACCAATTAGTGATTCCTGACTACTGATCCATGTATAAGACTTTGAAGAAAAAAAAATATGTATAAAAATACCTAATCGAAACCCTAACCAAAAATCCTAGTGACAAAAGCAGCTACTCAACAAAAATCAACACAATCCTCGTTTTGTACTCAGTAAACCCTAATAAAACTGAAAATCAGTATATATTACGTATTTCTAATTTGTAATGCATAATGAAGTTGTATAAGACTACTGATTATGGACTACTGTTTTTTTGTATGTTAGATGAAACAATTTTTTTTGTATATTAGAAGAAACAAGGTTTTTTGTATGTTAGAAGTTGTATTGATGAATTTTTGTACAACGTTTAAGCTAGAAAAAGTTACAAAAAACTCTAATATAGTTAATTGGTACTCTGTTTCCATGGATTTATGTTACTTTAGCTGGATTTTGTTTTGTTATTAAAATATATTAATGCACTATTACTATTTAATATACATTGCGTTACGTCTTAAACAGTCCTGTGACTACTAGAATTGTTGTTAAACTATATTAATGCACTTCTTGTTAAACTAATGCACTTATTATTATTCATAAAAATGCTATTTATATGCAGGACAAAATGAAAACAAGAAGCTCAATCAAAAACGATCAAAGAGCGCATTGCATATTCATCAACATAAATGGACAGCAATGTCTCAACATACGACATCAAGCTAATGCTTTTTACAATGTTCATAGCCAACCAACGCAAACACCGCCGATTACTCAACAAACACCACCAACTTCTCCGCCAATCTCTGAACAAACACCACAAACACCAGTTGTAAGTTATAGTCAGTGTATACATTATTATACAACATCAAGCTACTTTGTTGTTTACTATTCAATATTTATTATTTTGTTGTTTATTAGTTGTGTGTTAAATATATGCGGTAAGCTAGGTAGCCAATTAGGTTGGTGGTGCTTGATCACTGGTACGTAGCTAGATTTATTTCATCTTGGTGTTTTTGGCTATTATGTGGTTACAGTTTGGAGATGGGCTGCTGCCTCTGGATGGCACTTTCAATGTAGCATTGTCTGGGACTTAGATTGTTAGTCAAGCTTATTCAATTAAGTTAGCAGTACACCTTACTCTGTAAGGTTACTAGATAATCTACACGTGTTGGGTTGTAAGGTAATGTGATAAGTTTATCACTAGGACTACTTGTAGCCTGAATTACATAATTTGTATCTACAATGTGTTGCATTGAGTATTGTACTGTTTTAGACTAGCTATTTGCTGTAACTTTCTCACCTTGCGTGGTGATAAAATATAGATTACTATGTAGTTAGGGCTTAGAAATGTCTGTATTGGATAGGCGATCAACCTAACTTCTGTTACGTTTTGTACTCGTTATTTGTTATAATGAAAAAGTGTTACGGATTAGTCTAAAAAATCGGCTGGCTTTGCAAAAACAAACAACCCAAAAAAGTATAAAACTTAACTAGTGTTTGCATTAGTAAACTTTTGTTATATGAAAAGATAATTACATTTGTCTTTTTAAAAAACTTATGTTTTTTTGTAATATTATTATTAATTTACGAAATATGCTTATTGTTTTAAGTAGTTGTGTTCTAAATGAAATGCAAAAAAGGGTAAATATATTTATGCTTTTAAATAACTAAATTTTTTTTCCATATAAAAACAAGTACAGCTAAAGATAAATAATTTTATCTTTTTCAATTTTTAATGTTTTTTAGATGCAAAAAGATGTAGAACTATAATTTTGCTAAAAAATAAACTTTATCACATACAACTTATTTAATGCCATAGTTAAAAAAGATAAAATCATGTATTTTTTTAAAGAAATAATTAAAATAAAAATAATAATTCAATTAGTGATAAATGATAAATAGTTTTATCCCTTAATGATAAATGACAAACAGTATTTTACAGCCAGAAAAATACTTTTATCACTTAATGATAAATGATAAATGACAAACAGTATTTTACAGCTAAAAAAAATACTTTTATCACTTAATGATAAATGATAAATGACAAACAGTATTTTACAGCCAGAAAAATACTTTTATCACTTAATGATAAATGATAAATGACAAACAGTATTTTACAGCCATAAAAATACTTTTATCACTTAATGATAAATGACAAATAGTATTTTATAGCCAGAAAAATATTTTTATCACTTTTTATTCTTCTTCTTTTTCTTAATGATAAATGACAGTGATGGGTGTGTAAAAAATAAATGTGTTTATCTTTTTCTTCTTTGTCATTATAAATTGATTAAAAGATAACTTGGACGCATTATTTTAAGAATACTTATTTAATAATTTAAGAATAGTACAAAAGGATAACTTGGATGTATTATTTTGTGTAAAAAAGACATTACTCATTTAAAAGGATAATTCTTAATATCTTTTTGTTAATTGTTCTTGGTACTTATTTTAAAAAACAAATGTTTTAGAACATCTAATGCATAAAAAAATTATAGTATTTTTAGTAGAAGACTAACGTTAATACCCATTATGTAGAAAAAACATATCAATTGCTTAAAAAGATAAATCTATTTATCTTTTTGGTGTACTTGTGTTTAAAGCAAGCATTTAAAACAAATAAACATTATAGCTAGAACCAAATTTCCAGATTAAAAAACATGAATAGCTTCGTATGTTAACATGTCAAGCAATACATAATATATGAATAGGAAAAAATGTCAATTGTTTAAAAAGATAAATTTATTTATCTTTTATGGTATGGCAATTTACTGATTGTTTAAAATTATAAGCATATGACATGTATAGCACCATAATATATGACCATTTTATTTACAGTTCATGCTGCTTTGGTTCTCTTTCATTTTCATCATTTTATTTTTCGTCACCATGCAATTGTTCACCTATTCCATATCATCCTTCTTTTGATCATAATGCTTGAATATCTTGTGAGTCAATTAGAGTGAAAGAAGGAAAATCCTTAGAACTATTGATATGACATAATATATTCTCTTCTGCAATCTTAGTCATGTTGTGTGCTTCTTTCAAACTATCGATATAGTAATCAGGTTAACTATACTAGTTATAATAGTGTTAGAGCAATACTATTATAATGAAAGCAATATAGAATTAGGGTGCATGTTTGAGCAGGTAGAATCTTAATGAAGAAATTGTTAAAAAAACAAAATCATATGCATTTATTACAAAAATTAAACTAAAACTACAATTTTCCCTCAAGTTCATGTACATAACAAAAGACCTCTACAACCAAAATATATAAAGATAAAAGTTCAAATATCCATCATTCAACTTTTTTAAAAAGATAAATTTATTTGCCAGTTCAATAACACTGTTTGTTTAAAAAGATTGTAAATTTTCTAGTTAAAAAACACTGTTTGTTTAAAAAGATAAATTTATTTATCTTTTTTGTCTACTACTTTTATATTACTAAGAAAACACAATAATCCAAATGATAAACATATTCAAAAAAATGATTACTTGATACTCTACCAAAATTTTAAGTAAAAAGCTAATGTTTGATTGTTTTTATATCTTTTTAAACTACTTAAATTCTAGTTTGAAAAATATTAACATTTTAATAACATAATTGTGTTTAAACATTTCTTCCTTAATAATTTAACGATGTTTTTTATAATAAAATAACTACATCTCTTTAAAGACAACAGTCATTTAAAGAGATAATTCTATTTATCTTTTTCTTTGTTATTATTATAAATTGTTTGAAATGATAAATCTATTTATCACTATACTTATTATATGTGTAAATTACTTATAATATGCATAAATGACTAACTTTTTGCGTGAAAGATTGTAAATCTTGTAGTAAAAATCTAATGTTTGTATGTTTTTACATAAAAATACAAAATTTGTTTAAAAAGATAAAGTTATTTATCTTTTTTGACAACTCTAATTGTAGCTTAAAAAATATTAACAATTTAAAAAGATAATTGTGTTAAAACATTTATTCCTTGATAATTTAACAATACTTTTATGTTAAAAACTAAGTTGTATGTATGGTTTTGTGTAAAGACATTTCTCATCTAAAAAGAAAATTCATATTATCTTTTTCTTATTTGCTTTTGTATAATAAAAATACACTGCTTATTTTAAAACATGTGTTATGCATAAAGAATTACGCTATTTGTAGAGGAAGACTAATAATTATACCCATTGTATAGAAAATAACATCAATGATTAAAAATGATAAATCTATTTGTCTTTTTTGTCTATTGTGTTTAAAATAATTATTTAAAAAACATGTATAGCATTATGTCTTAACACTATTTTTTAAGTTAAAAACTAGTAGATAAATATATTTTTAATTAGAAATATAATATTTGTATCTTCATTATAAGAGCATCTCAATTTATAAAAAAGATAAACCTATTTATCTTTTTGGTACCAAAACTTTTTATATGTACAAACTAAATTCGGACTAGAAATTATCTATTAGATGCAAAAAAACAATAGAATTTGAAATATAAAACACGTGCTTAAATTACTTATTACATGCATAAATTTCTTTAACTGAAATTGTTTTTAACTATTTACATTGAACTCTAGTCAAATCATTATTTTGGCCAACCATATAAATTGATAAGTACACTTAATTATCATATCCGAAAGTTGATTCAAAATTATACTAAGATTAGACAGAAAAAGCGTATTCGCTAGAAAACTGACAAGAGCATCTCCAACAGCTCTTTGTCCAGTCTAAATATTCAGACTTTGAATTTGTTTTCTCCCCAACAAACTGAAAACAAAACGAATACACCCTCAACAAAATGGATACAACAACTCAAACCATATCACCGATCGGGGACCTCTCTCGTTATACATTTAACAAGATTGTAAATCTTATACTTTAAAAAACACCATTTATTTAAAAAGACAAATTTATTTACCTTTTTGTGTACTACTTTTTTATTACTAAAAACACAAATAATACAAATGATAAACATATTATAAAAGATTGCTTAATAAAATTTTAACGAAAAAGCTAAATTAATATGTTTGTATAAAATACAATATCCTTTAAAAAGATAAACCTGTTTACAACTATACAAATAAGCATATACCCAGCCAGTGTACCCTTTAAAAAAAACATAGTCAAATAATTATAATACTTTTTTTTAACTCTGAAATTTGAAAACTAAGAAAAGCAGAATCTTAATCTACTTAATAACTAATTTATATTTAAAGCAATCTGTTTTTTTGGGACCTAAATCTCAGGGTCAACACATGGTTAATCTAACACATCTGCACAGTCTGCATAAAACTAGCAAGATGCGCCAGACTACCAGTGTTAACTCAAATCTCTTTAGTCAATGGTGTCATCTTGCTCTTCTTAGATAAAAGACTATTTAAAAAGTTTATCAATCTGAAGTAATGCTCATAATCTTCACACACACAAAATACTTTAGATAAACGTGTTACACAAAATTAGTGGATACTATAAAAAAAAAAATAGAACACATCTCCAAAACCACTGTAAAGGATTGAACACATCTGTAAACCACACAAATAAATGAAATATTATACCTATCTACTGCTTTGGCATTGCAAAAAACCACGCATGTATTCATGTATTTCTTCACGGATGATCAATCTCATATGCTTTAAATCTTCCCACATCAAACCATCAGGAAATTCTCTTGCAAAATAGCAGGTTGCTTCAAATAATTCCGTGGTTGGGAAATCTTCATAAAGAAGTGAATGTCATATCAACTCTGTTACGATCTGCCTCCCATAACCTTATCTGATCAGTAACGTTTTCTGAAACAGCTGGTTTCTTTTCAACAACCTGAGGATATATGCCATTTTTTAATGGTTTTCCAGGGATATGTACAAATAACCAAGCTCTTGTTGACACACTGGCGAGATGGAATAGAACAACCATGTTTACAACTAACAAATATTGTTTTTTTTAAGCTTTTGTGTAAAAAAAAACTACGTTGTATGAATGATTTTGTGTACAGACAACAGCCATGTAAAAAGATAATTCTATTTATCTTTTTCTATGTTATCATTATAAATTGTTTGAAATGATAATCTATTTATCACTATACCTTAATATGCGCATAAACGACTAACTTTTTTCTTGAAGATTGTAGATCTTGTAGTAAAAATCTAAGTTTGTATTTTTCTGTATAAAAATACAATATTTGTTTAAAAAGATAAAGTTATTTATCTTTTTTGACAACTCCAATTGTAGCTTAAAAAATATTAACAAATCAAAAAGATAATTGTGTTAAAACATATCTTTCTTAATAATTTAACAATACTTTTATGTTAAAAAGTAACTTGTATGTATGATTTTTTGTAAAGACAGTTCTCAACTAAAAAGATAATTCTTATTATCTTTTTCTTATTTGTTTAGGTTGGTTGGCTATGAACATCACAAAATGAATTATTTTGATGTCTTATATTAAAACATTGCTTTCCATTAAAATTTATGAATATGCATTGCGTTTTTTGATCGGCTTTGCATGAACTTCTTGTTCTCATGTTTTACTGCATATATAAATAACATTTTTATGCATAGTAATGTCACAATGTATAAAAATTAATAAACAAGAATAGGATCACAATAAAATTAAATACAGCTGATTTTAATTCTACTCTAAATGACTAGGGAAAAAAATGGTTTAATTTCTTTGTACACAGCACATGAAACAAACTGGTTTTAAACAAAAATAGTATTGCAGTACATAAATTTATGCTCCTTTGTAGCACATAAAACTTTACGTTTAGTTTTTTCTCAACTGAAGTTTAATTTCTTTGTAGCAGTATTTTCCACTGTTAAAACAGCAACTTAGCCACTCTGTAGTTACAACCGAACTGTTATATACTTTTTGTTCTTTGTTTCTTCTTCTATGCACACAACACCACTCATTTGTATAACAGGTTTTGACTTCAGAATTCACTAAAGCTGAACTGAGATGTCTGAATTCACAGACAGAATCTTCGGAACTTAAAGAATCTACTGCAGCAAAAAAATGTGTTAATAGCATATTTAGATAAAAACATTGATACAGAGTCGGAGACAAAGTCCGAGGATGATGCAGACCAATATGAAGTGGAACATAGACATAACAGAAATATAGTTGTTCATATAGATGTAGCTTGGAAGCTATCTTTAAGGTCATGACCAAGATAAGAAAGAAAAACATTTTATCTTCCACTGGATTGTCTTATCTAAGCAAAAACCCCTTTAGCAGTTTCTTTCACATATTTCTGGATGATAAATTGCAAAGAAAAGATTTTAGAAAGAGTGCTAAAAGCTTAGACGAAGTAATAACATCATTTGTGAAGACTGAAAAAGCATTTAGAATAGGGGGTAATTTGCTCAAATTGACCGAAGAAGATGTAAGTTTGATTCTTGGTGTTCCTTTGGCAGGGAAGGATTTATTTCCAATTGGGATAATTAGTAGAAGTAATTTGGATGAAGAATATTCAGGTTTTCTAAATAAGCATTTTGAAAGACACAAAAGAATAAATAAAAAAACTTTAAGCAAAAGGATCAAAAAAATGATTGATGAGAAAATTGGAGATGAAGACTTGATCAAGTTACTTCTTTTGCTATTGGTTATTGTTGGGGAAATCTCGGTCTTTCCCGCTTCGTGAAGTTAAGATAGGCAATTAAGATTAAAAGTAACAACGGGTGCACAAGAGTTTATAATTCTCCAATATGGAGATTCTTCCACTATACAAAAGAATAGTAGGATTACAAGAATTTGATTACAAAAGTAACTCACACTTGACTCAAGCTTAAGGATGGATACTTCTTAAGCTATCTCTCTTTTCTCTCAAAGAGGCTTACTAACTCTCAAGTGTTTTTCTCACTCTAAGAAGTGGATTTCTTTCTTGGATTCTTGGATGGATAGTAATAGGGCTCCTTCTCCTATTTATACTACTCAACCTCCATAATGAATGGTGGTGATTACTTGCATCCGATGGTAGAGTTTGATTCTCTAGAATGCTCCACACTCTCTCGGAATCTCTACACTCTTCCATTCCCTTCTTTATTCTTCCATAATCTTCCGTAAGGTTCCAGAAGGTTCCACACGTCTCCAGAATGTTCCAAAGGGCTCCACACTTTTCCACAAGCTTCTAGAGGGTTCTACACTCTTCCGCAAGCTTCTAGAGGGTTCTACACTTCTCTAGAGTTCTCCGGAACATTCTAGAAAATTCTAGATTTCTCTAGAAACGTCTAGAATTTTCTAGAAACTCTCCAATTAAGGAGGGATCCCAACAAATCTCCCCCTCCCGACTTAATTGGGGGGTAGTAGTACGCCGGCACCTTGACAGCAATCTTCAAACTTCTTTGTTGGTACTACCTTGGTCATCATATCAGACCAGTTCTCATCCGTGTGAACTTTATCAAGGTGTATTTGCTTTTCCTCGAGAACTCCTCGGATCCAGTGATATCTTGTATCAATGTGCTTTGTGCGGGAATGAAATGTTGAATTCTTTGCCAAGTAAATTGCACTTTGATTGTCACACTTCAAGACATACTTTTCTTGATCCACTCCCAATTCATGCAGCAAGTTCTTCACCCACAACATCTCCTTGCAAGCTTCAGTAGCTGCAATATACTCTGCCTCTGTAGTGGATAATGCAATACACTTTTGTAGCTTTGATTGCCATGAAATAGCTCCCCCTGCAAAAGTGGTTAAGTATCCCGATGTTGATTTCCGTGAATCAATGTCACCAGCCAAGTCTGCATCTGTATATCCTTCTAACACAGGTTTTCCTTTTCCAAAGCATAAACATCTTTTGGAAGTTCCACGTAGATATCGGAGGATCCATTTGACTGCAACCCAATGCTCATTCCCTGGGTTAGCCAAGAAGCGACTGACAACACCAACTGCATAAGCGATATCTGGTCTTGTGCATATCATTGCGTACATAAGGCTGCCAACTACAGATGAGTATGGTTTCTTCTTCATCTCCTCCTTGTCTTTTTCACTTGTCGGACTCTGCTTTGAACTTAGCTTGAAGTGCCCAGCTAGTGGAGTGTTAACCGGCTTTGATTTGTGCATGTTGAACCTTTCCAACACTTTCTCGATATCTCTCTCTTGGGATAGCCACAACAGTCTTTTTGATCTATCACGAGTTATTCTCATCCCAAGGATTTGTTTAGCCGGTCCCAAATCTTTCATGGCAAAGCTCTTGCTTAGATCTTTCTTTAAAGCAGCTACCTTTATGCGATCTTGTCCAATGATTAGCATATCATCAACATAGAGCAGAAGTATGAGAAAGTCACCACTTACATACCTCTTTATGAAGACACAATGATCGCTTTCTGTCTTTTTGAAGTCATGTTCTGCCATGAATGCGTCAAACTTCTTGTACCATTGTCTTGGTGCTTGTTTAAGTCCATACAGACTCTTTGTGAGGCGGCACACTAGATCTTCTTTGCCTGGAACTTTGAATCCCTCAGGTTGTTCCATGTAGATCTCTTCCTCTAAGTCACCATGTAGAAATGCCGTCTTGACATCGAGTTGTTCAATCTCCAAATCTTGCACGGCTGCTAGGCTAAGGACAACTCAGATTGATGACATCTTTACCACGGGAGAGAATATCTCTTCAAAGTCAGTACCTTTTTCTTGTCCAAATCCTTTAACGACTAACCGAGCTTTGTAGCGAGGCTTTGAACAGTTCTCTTCGGTCTTGATTCTATAAACCCACTTATTCTTCAAAGCTCTTCTCCCTTTTGGTAGCTCCACTAGTTCATATGTATTGTTCTCATGCAAGGATTGCATTTCTTCTTGCATGGCTATTCTCCACTCTTCTTTATGACAACCACTCATTGCTTCATTATAGCTTTGAGGCTCCCCCTCATCAGTGAGCGTAACGTACTCCTCTGTGTTGTATCGACTGGATGGTCTTCTGTCCCTTGAGGATCGTCTTGGCTCTGGTGCGATTGGAGTGCTAGATTGAGGTTCTTCCTGGACCGGTTCATGATGGGTTTCATGATCTTCAGCATCACTAATTTCTTGGGTGTTATTATCTTCATGTCGAACCAGAGTAGGTTCAGTATTCTTATAGCTTCTCAATCTTGGCCTCTCTGAATTCTTGATGTCCTCAATTGTTTGGTCTTCGAAGAATACAACATCTCTACTGCGAATAACCTTCTTGTTAATTGGATCCCACAGCCGGTACCCAAATTCATCCTTAGGTGAACGAAGATAGATACACTCCTTTGTCTTTGCATCAAGCTTAGCTCTCTCATCTTTTGGGCTGTGAACAAATGCTCTGCACCCGAACACCTTGAGATGATTATATGAAGCCCTCTTGCCCGTCCAAACTTCCTCAGGAATGGCCCCATCGAAAGGAACTGATGGTGTGAGGTTGACAATGTCGATCACAGCCATTATAGCTTCTCCCCAAAATGATTTGGGTAACTTAGCATGAGAGAGCACACAACGAACTCTTTCTTCAATGGTTCGATTCATTCTCTTAGCTAGCCCATTCAATTGTGGTGTCTTGGGTGGAGTCTTCTCTAGCCTAATGCCATATTTCTTGCAATAGACTTCAAAAGGGCCTCTATACTCACCTCCGTTATCTGATCGTACACACTTGATCTTTCGTCCAGTCTCACGCTCCACTAGAGCATGGAATTCTTTGAAGGCATCAAGCACTTGATCCTTTGATTTTAACAATTGCAACCATACTTTTCTTGAATGATCATCAATGAAGGTGACAAAATGTAGAGCACCACCAATGGATCTCTCAGACATTGAGCATACGTCAGTGTGCACGAGGTCTAGAATGTTCTTTCTCCTTGTGGGCGGAGAAGATCTTTGGAAAGCAACCCTGTGTTGTTTTCCAGCTAAACAATGAGCACAAGGATGAAGTGGTTTACCTTTCACGTTAGGGAGGAGCTGTTTCTGAATGAGTATGTGAAGACCTTTCTCACTAATGTGCCCAAGACGTTGATGCCATATGTCCATATCATCGGTAGAGATGTTTACTTCTTCTTTGCATAGCTTAGCTTGCATTACATACAATGAGCCTACCTTCTTTCCTCGAGCCATCGTCAAACTTCCTTTGGTGAGCTTCCACTTCCCCTCACCAAAGTAATTCATCAGACCATCATCATCTAGCTTTCCAGCGGAGATAAGACTGAGGCGCATGGTTGGGACATGCCTCACATCTTTCAAAATAAGCTTGCACCCGGTGCTTGTCGTCAGAGTGATGTCTCCTATTCCAACAATCTTGCTTCTATCTTGATTTCCCATTTGCACCGTGCCAAAGTCACCTCTTTGGTAGGATGAGAAGAAGTTTTCATGTGGAGTAACATGGAAGGAAGCACCAGAATCAATAATCCAAGAACTCTCATCGCAAGCAATGTTTAGAATGTTACTTTCACCAACGAGATATAGCAGATCTTCCTTCAATACTATGGCAGTAGTACTCTTTTCTTCTTGCTTCTTCGTTAGGCTTATTTGGTCAGGCTTAACATTACCGGCCTTTTGGTCTCTTTTGAAGCTTCGACATTCCATTTTCTTGTGACCTATCTTTCCACAGTAATAGCATGTAATCTTCGAGCGTGACTTGGATCTTCCTCGAGATTGATGTGGATTTCGGCTCTTACTACGTCCACGAGTTTCATTCCTACCCGGATTGTCAACAACATTAGCTTCGGGATGAATAGACTCGTCTCGTTCCATTCTCCTTGCTTCTTCACCAAGAAGGCTGTCACTGACGGTATCCATAGTTAACTTTCCTTCCGGAGCTGAGTTACTAAGTGTAACAACAAGTGTGTCCCAACTTTCCGGTAAGGAACTGAGGAGTAGAAGAGCTTGTAACTCATCATCAATCTTCATATCAATTTTTGTTAGTTGATTTACGAGCCCCTTGAAGTTATTCAAGTGCTCAATCATGCTATGACCATCCTTATACTCCAATTTCACCAACCGTCGAACTAAATTGGCCTTATTGCAAGGCGTATTCTTCTGAATCATGGACTCAAGCTTTGTCCATAATTCATAGGCATTTGTATAAGTAGAAACATGCTCGAAGAGAGTTTTGTCAATATACTTACGGATCATAGCAACAGCCTTCCGGTTCAACAGTTCCCATTGAGCATCACTCTTCCCTGCCACTTTATCTTTGTAGATGATGGGCTCATGCAAATCCTTACAATACAAGTGGTCCTCCATCATTGGCTTCCAATAGGAGTAGTTGTTGGCTGTGAGCTTGAACATGTCTCCATCATGAGCGACATTATCCTCCATCTTGAACTTACACGAGCTTGATTACAGCTACAGATGAACCTCGCTCTGATACCACTGTTGGGGAAATCTCGGTCTTTCCCGCTTCGTGAAGTTAAGATAGGCAATTAAGATTAAAAGTAACAACGGGTGCACAAGAGTTTATAATTCTCCAATATGGAGATTCTTCCACTATACAAAAGAATAGTAGGATTACAAGAATTTGATTACAAAAGTAACTCACACTTGACTCAAGCTTAAGGATGGATACTTCTTAAGCTATCTCTCTTTTCTCTCAAAGAGGCTTACTAACTCTCAAGTGTTTTTCTCACTCTAAGAAGTGGATTTCTTTCTTGGATTCTTGGATGGATAGTAATAGGGCTCCTTCTCCTATTTATACTACTCAACCTCCATAATGAATGGTGGTGATTACTTGCATCCGATGGTAGAGTTTGATTCTCTAGAATGCTCCACACTCTCTCGGAATCTCTACACTCTTCCATTCCCTTCTTTATTCTTCCATAATCTTCCGTAAGGTTCCAGAAGGTTCCACACGTCTCCAGAATGTTCCAAAGGGTTCCACACTTTTCCACAAGCTTCTAGAGGGTTCTACACTCTTCCGCAAGCTTCTAGAGGGTTCTACACTTCTCTAGAGTTCTCCGGAACATTCTAGAAAATTCTAGATTTCTCTAGAAACATCTAGAATTTTCTAGAAACTCTCCAATTAAGGAGGGATCCCAACAGTTATCACATTTATTTTCCCCAACAATCAAACTTATCTACAATGGGGATTTATTCCAAAATTGCTTAATTTAAAAAATATGAACTCAATCTCTTGGGCAAAAGCAATTCATGAACATGTCTCAAAAAATGTTGAAAATTTTGCTAAAGATCCAAGAAGCATATGCCCGGATGCTCAATGATCTTATTGGTATGTGTTATCACTTATCAAGTTACTCTTGAATAGTTGAATTGATTTGTAAGTAATTGATTTTTTTTTCTAATCTGCAGTATTGGCTGTGTGAAAAAACACAAATCATAACAGCCAAAAAAGGATATGAAAATGCTATCCCACGAATAGTGAAGTGGAATTTATCATTGTTGAAAAGCATATCTATTACATCTATCAAGGCAAAAAAGGTATTTTTTTTAATCATGCCATGTCTAGCATACACATGTTTTTTTCTTGCCTTCATTTTCATATGTGTGCTGCTAAGTATGTCGTTGTCTCTGTGTTTCAATCTTGTGTTGTGCCAGTGTTTTAGACGAGTGTGATTTTTTTTAAAAAAAAAACCTATATTTACAAAATTTTGCACATAGTTTTGATCCATTTTGTTGAGTGGTGCTTTGGGTTATTGGAGCAATTTGTACTGCCTCAAATTTAGTTCTCGCACTATCATGTATTGTGCATGCACATCTTCAAATTACATAATGCTTTATCTTGTTATATATTTCCAGTTTGCCAACAAATTCAAGAAAATCATGAAAGAAGAAAAAAGTTTGTTGCTGCCAGTGAAAAATAGTGTGCAAGAGGAAAAAAAGGATGAGAATGAAGAAAGCTTTCTCCGAAGTCAAATAGAAGACAAAGATAAAGAAATTGCAAACTTGAAAGAAAAACTTGAACAGTTGGAAACAAATTACAAGCTGAAAAGAAATTGAGAGTAGAATTGGAAAAGAGATTAAACGATGACTACATCTGGACTGAAATTCCAGAAAACGAAATTACGTTCAGTCATATAAACAGCTCTAAAGATTTCCCATCCTTTGAAGTAATTAATACTCAAGACATTCAAGCATTACGGGAACAACATGAACTTGAAGAAAAGGAAGAAAATAAGGGAAGGAGAAAAAGGAAAAGAAAGATGGCTAAGCCAAGTTCAATGCAAAAAAGAATTAAGGAAAAAGTGCGCAAGCCAAAAAAGGTCCCAATCTATGTATATCAAGAAGAAAAATAGAAAAGAGAAAAAGAGAAAACAAAAAAGCAAAAGTGCGCAAGCCCAGAATCCATAGATGTAGATTCTCTTAGCACACCAGAAAATTATGGGAAAAGCAAAAGCAAAAGGAGAATAGAAAATTGTCCACTGTTCAAGTTATTGCCTGAAAATGAAGTAAACACCATAACCAATTTCTTCAAAATAATCGGAGACATAAAGTAAGCTTATATTCTTAATTTAATAAAAGCCATATTCTTAAATGACAACTTTGTTTTCTTTCCAGCGAAATGGTTTTTAGACATGATGAAAACATGATTCTCATACATAGAGATATGCTTGAAGACATGATTTTTGGTGATTTTATTGATGGCCAGGTAAGTATTTATTACTTTTCAAGTCATCACTAATTAATCCAAAAAGTATACTCCTATACTCTCTTTTTTTATATCAATGTTTATATGTGTTTATGATCATTGTAGTTTTTTTTTTAAAATGTATGTCTTTGACCGAACGTTCTTTTTCTAAACCAAGTATTTGATTATTTTCAATGTTTTTGACTTTGGCACCATAAATTAATTAAACTTTAGCATTAGTATTTAGCATGGATCAACCAGACTACCAGGGGTTTCAAGTTTGGAATCAATAAGCAACACTACCACATGTACTCGAATACCATTAACTCACATTTTGATAAGAACATTTGAATCTCTGTTGTACATTGAATTCCTAATACTTGTACTATCTTCCTTCTGTGCTTGTATGTGCATGACCTAATGTTTCTTCACTACACCTTTTTCCATGGTTTATACTAAGAATTGACTAGCCAATTTTTTGCTTTACATATTATTTATTTTTTGGTTCCCATAATCAAATTTGGCAGACAATGTTATTTTGCACAGAAAAAGATAAATAATTTTATCATTTTCAATTTCTTATGCTTTTCAGACACAAAAATATACAAAACTACAATTTTCTTTTTAAAAAAATGCATAATATACTACTTATTTAATGCCATAGTTAGAAAAGATAAAAACATGTATCTTTGCACTAATGATAAATAGTTTTATCACTTAACAATAAATGATAAACAGTTTTGTCATCTTATAAAAGATTACAAATTCTTGATTTATTAAAAGTGATTTTCCCTCTAACCTTCCAACTGAACATCACTTGCATAGCATTAAACATATTTATCATCTTTTTGAATCAATAAATTTTGTATCAGTAATTTTTATAAGGCAAACTAGGCAAGAGTGAACAGCCAAATATTCTAATGATATTTTCTGACAATGTACTATTTCATATACTCTAGTGATGTTTTCTGTCCAGATTATTGATTATTACTGGTTTAGAATAGCCAAAAAATTCGATATCAGCACAAGCTTGGCTTATTTTAACACCACAATTACGCTAAGATTTATTTTTAAAATATACATATAACGATTCATTTATGATGGTAAAATAAGTTTTGTAAACTACAATATTTGTTTCTTTTGACAGAAAAGCGCCACTATTGACATACAAAATGTCAAAGAAGGCATATTTATTCCAGCAGTGACTGAGGCACTACAAAACCCTCTATGTTGTCTGATGTTATTTCCTGTCTACGAGGAATCACACTGGATACTTCTAAAGTTTGAACCTGAATCTTCAACATGGACACTTTATTGATTCTTTCTGCAGCTCAGCAAGAAAGGGAAGAATGACCAGCAGACATAAAAAAGCAGCTTTACAAATTGTAAGCCATTTTAAAATTTGAATTTTTCCATGTCACTTGAATCATTAAATCTTCTAAATATAATCAACAGCAAAAAATGGTCAACCATATACACAAGAATCTTCGAATTGAAGAAACCAAGAAAACCATAAAAAATTCTGGTGTACTTTCGGTTGGACAATGTCCTAAACAACATAACGGGTAATCATATTTATTTGTTTTCTTCTTTTCGTTAATTTTTATTTATTTCATTACTATTATATTCTTTGGTACACTATACTGGTATTTTCTTTGGAAATATGTATACTTGCAGTGGAATACATGTACACATACACTATTACCACATCCATACATAAATATACTCAAACAACATATGCACATACTATTACTGTTGTATATAACGATGTTGTATACACAATTATATGATTTTTGTTTGATGATAACAACCAAATATATTTTTATTATAAATGTGTTTGGTACTGTACTGTTATATATATACATCACAGCAATGAATATAATATTTATATTTAAATAAAATACGACTGTACAGAAATTCAAATATTAACACAGTATTTTATTTAAATAGAATATTTTATTTCAATGTTCAAACAGTACAACTATTTGTAACTCCACTATTTATACATTCACAGAATATTTGTACTTGTATAAACAGAATAAAATAGACAAGTTCGTTTGACAACAATAAAATGATATTTTATTTCAATCAAACTTGTTTATTACAGACATCAGTACATTTCATATATACACAGCTCCTCACTGCAACACTCATACATTCATTCAGTTTACATTTCATATATATCCATTTTCACTTGTATATACAGACTCATACATTCACCACACACACTGTCTTCTTATCCTCAGCTTTCAGTCCAGTCATCATAGTCAGTCCAGTCATCCCTGCTTGCCTGTCAGATGAAACACACACACACAGTATACTGCAATAGAAATAAAACTGAACACATGCAAATATAAATTTTATTTTTAAAATTCTATTTGCCTCAGATTTCTGGTGTATTCCTCATCATTTTTCATGACTTGATCTGATAAATCTGTGTCTAGACAGACAATTTGTATATGTACAGGGACAGGAATTTTTTTCTGATGGCTGCAAATACACACGTGTATAAATACACGTGTGCACTGCCTCGCCAATCAGCGAGCAACTGAGGAGTAGCCACATGGACCTGCTCGACTCAGTGCTCAATCCTCGATGGGAAAATCAAATCAAAGAAGAAAGATAAAAATCAGTTCAGCAATGGTGAAACACAAGTCAAGACAGTATGCAAAATCAAAGCAACATGTTTTCAGCATGGACTCATATAAGTGAAGCTTCAAATACAGTGCACATGAAAATAACATTTTTCAAACATAATGGCCGAGCATGCAAAAACTAGTGTCCAAAGCAAGGTGATTCAAGTGTACACAAAGTGAACACAATCAGGTGATCGTATGCAAGCATCAAAAATGGATCAGCTCATGTTTTGGTCGAGCTCAACAAATGGTTCAAGTCAAACAGTTGTTATCAAGGCTGAGCAAATATGACAACATGATGGCATGCAGCATAGTCTAAGCAACAAATGGAGGAGCCAAAATTTTCAGAGCAGCAAATTCAAAATGGTGCAGCCAACATAAAGGGACAAGTTAACATAGCCGAAATACAAGACAAGATTAAATCAGTTCAATGGTGGAACACAAACAGTTCAGTATGGCAACAAAATGGTCAGTAGAGCACAAGACAGTAAGCAAGCGAGTGTATAACTCAGAAATGACACAGCTACATAATGTGTGCCAACAACAAACAAGGCATAGCAGTGCATAGGAAATCACACAAAACATGGTGCAAATGATTCAAGTCAGAAATGGCCAAACAGCAATGAAAAACATGTTCAACACAAATGGCCGAGTACATATGCAATCTGGTTTGCACAAATAAACATGTATGAAAGGCAAATACACAGCAAATGGAGCATGTATACAGTTCATAATTCAAGGGGTCAAAACAGTGGTGATCAAGTTCATAAACCAGTGCTCGAATACAAGTCTGGACTGCACAATTATTGGTGAATCAACAGGTTCATTTGGTCTGAATGCACAAGTAAAGGAAATGGTCGAGCCAATATGCCTAAATGTACATGTATACATAATGCAGCAAAGATATCAAAGTTTTTGATGAAGCATGCAAATAATGATTCAAGGAAAATCATGCAAAAAATATTGCTTGGCAAGAAGCAAGCAAACAGTTCAGTCACCATGAAATTGATATATGGCAAAGTGTTTTTTTCTTCATGTTTAAGACAGCAAAAATTGGCATTTTCCAGAAATGAATGCATTCAACCAAGAATTTGTTTCTCGGCATTGAAATAAGATTCCAGAAATAAAATGTTTTTCAAAACAGGCAAGAAATCAAAGCATTTTTAGAATGGGGAAGAATAATTCAATCATTTTCAGTTTTGGCAAGAATCAAATCCAGAATATTTGGCAATTAAAATCAGTGAGCATACAAAGGGGAATTATCTTTCAAAGAAATTTTTCTTTTAAGGCAGGAATCATGCAAGTTTTTTTAAAACTGGTGGAATCAATTCATGGCAACAAACTATTTTGGAAGGGACAAACAAATCTTCCAGAATTTGATGTCGGCCTTTTAAATTCATTTCAGTAATTCCAGTTTTAGACTTGGCATCAATTTTTGGCAATAATCTATGAATTTGCTGTTTTTAACAAGTCAGAGAATCTTTTCCTTAAAGAGTCAAAATCGATTCTTTCCTGTTTTGATAAATATACTTTCAGAAATTCGTTCAAGGCATGATTAAATCAAGGCAGACGAGTTTGGTAAGTTCCTTTAAACCAAATTCATTATTCAAGTAGAGAATTTCGAAATCACAAAGGAATTACAAGGCAACGCAAGCAATTTCATTCGAGAATTACAGAACCAAAAGGGCAAAGCAACAAAATCATCTCAAAGCCGTGGTCTACAAATTCAATCAAGGAAGTCAAAAGGGGAAACTCGAAAAATCAGTCAAGCCAGTTAATTGAAATCAGAGAATTTTTCGTGTTGGTAATCCCTATGTATACACCAATACATCACTGGCAAGAATATAGATCGAAACCACAAATATTTCAAACCAAAAATTGAAACCTAGCATCAAAAATTCAAGCAAAGAATTAAATCCGTATTACTCACAATTTCTTAGGGTTTCGTTCAAGTGAGAACTCCAGCAAATCGACATTAGGAACCAAGCTACAAAGACAAGAGCCTTCAGAGATGAATATTTCAGAAGCAATCGATCAGTGATTGGGAGAAATTTCAGAAACCCTAGATATTCTTTTTCGCAGCCGCCATTTCCAAGTTCCAGAGGAAAAGAGAAAAAGGATCGGGCTAATTAGAAAGGGAATGAGTCGGCCAAGTGTTTAATTGGCTAAGCCTAATGGTTAAAAGGGGATGACCCCCCTTATTTTAACTCTTTACATCTAGGTTTTTTTTTAAAGTTTCTTTTGTTTTTTTTTAATTTTTTTGTGTTGTAAAATCAAACGATTCAAACAGTTGTCTAGAGTCTGTAAGAATTCTAGATTCAGTCAGTGTGTTGGCTGTCAGTTACAGAGTCTGTAAAATTCTGGGATACGGATTACGGGGTTGTAATTCGGGGAATCTGATCGAGGGAACATCGTTCAGTCTAGGGTTTTGAGCGTAGGGTTAGGATAGGAGCGAGAGTCGCTAGTGTACATGGTCTTGTATGCGGGATCTGTTCTATCACCTAGTAGAAACCTTAGAAATGCAGCAGTAGGCAAGGTTTTGCCGAAGCTGGGTATATCTGTGCGTGATTTATTTTCTGCATTTCAGTTTCTGCTATTCTCTGTGATCAGTTTATTATTATATATCTCGCTAAGTTTTTAAATCTGTTAAAAACTGTGAAAAACCCTATTCACCCCCCCTCTAGGGTTATTCTAGATCCAACACGTGGTATCAGAGCAGGTATTCTTTAACTCTAGAGAAATGGTGAATCCTAGTTGTCAGTCGATAGAGTGTCAGTCCAGCTCATCTCCAACTATTTTTACTGGAACAGATTTTTTAAATTGGAAATCCAAAATGGAATTTTATTTAAAATCTGTTGATATTAAATGTTGGGATGTTGTTATCAATGGTTTTGACATGGTAGATAAAGCTTCTAATTCTCGTGCTACACATATTCTGTATTCTCACCTTGATGATAATCAATACAGTCTGATTTCTCATTGTTTAACTGCGCAGGAAATTTGGACAGCTCTAATTACAAGATATGGAAACGACAGCAACCTCTCAAAACTCTCAACTGTCAACTCAGATCCAGATCTTTGTTCAACAGATGAATCAGCTGATGAAGATTCAACAGATGATGAGATAAGAAATTTTTCATATGAAGATCTGGTTTATTTTTGTGTTGATTTAACCAAATCTGTTGACAAACTCCAATCGAAAAATAAATCTCTGAAATCTATAAATTCTGAGTTGACCAACAAGATAAATTGTTTGGAATCAAAATTGTCAAATGTCGTGAAATTTGAAAATTCTAATTGTGAAAATTGTTTGAAATTAAAAACTGATCTCGTTCATTTCAATAATAATATTCGAAGGCTTGAAGAAGAAATTTTAATTTTAAAAGATAACGAGATTGAGCTGAAAGATGCAAACAATTGTTTACAAAAGGAATTTATAAATTTCAAGGCTATCAAAAATTCCAAACATGAAAACGCTGAAAATGATAGTTTGTTGAAAACAGATCTGATTTTGAAAGAGCTTGAAATCGAAATTGAAAATTGGAAGAAACTTGAATCTGAAAGTCGAAAATATTTTGATTCTGAAATGGCTAAGTCCCAAACCAAAATCAAATTGCTTAATGATGAAAATTTGGTTTTGAAATCTGAGTTTGAAAGATGTAAGATCACTAAAAGTCGTTGTTCAGATTTAATAAAAGAAAACGATGATCTTAAAACTAAAATTCAACAACTTGAAACAATTTTATCTAAATTTTCAAACGGTGAAAAATCTTTGGATATGTTGTTGAAAAACCAACTTTCTGTTGGAAATAAACGTTGTCTTGGTTTTGGGAAGAATAATGTTTTTGGAAAACAAAATTCAAATGATTTGAAAAATCCCTCAAATTGCTTTGGAAAGAACTACGTTGAAAATTTGAACTCTGAAAATTTCAAAGGTTTTTTGAATCGAAATTGTGATGAGAAATCGTTTTATAATAAACCATTTAAACAATCTTGGATCCCGAATAAAAATAAAACGACTTTGACTAAATTCAAGCAGATTTGGGTTCCAAAGGGTACAAAGGTTAATTCTGATGGTTTGTTATACAAACAGGTTTGGGTACCAAAAGTGGTAAACGTATTTCAGAGTGGTTTTACAAATTTTGTTAGACCACTTAATTCTCTCAACTGCTAGGTACCAGTGAAGGCTGAGGAACTGCTGTGCTGAAAAGAAATTTGAAATCAAGATTGTCTATAATTCTGTGTCATTTACAGTTCCTTAGGCCAACATTTGTTGAGTTAGAGATTCTGCTTTACATTGGATTCTGGTATGATCTCTAAACTCACCTTTGTATATTCTCTTTTCTTTTATTGTCTGTTTTTATTCCTTCCTCTATCTCCTTCTGTTTTTTGTTTTTGATTTGACACTGCCATATTCCTTTTTGTCTGTACTTATTAAACTTCCAGTTGCAGAATTCATGATCTTTCTGGAAATATGCTTTATTTGTATAAAATCATCGTGTGTTAATCATTTCCATATCCTGAATTTAATCTTGTAAATTTCTGCAATAGTTTTGAAGTTCTTTTTCTGTTTTCTGAATTCATAACAGTGTTGATGTATAATTGTCATATCCTGAACACTGTTAATCAGAATTCTAAAGTTTTGAAGATCTGAAAATTTGATGGAATTTCACACGTCACTGCTGTTTTGAGTTTTCACTAATTCAGTTTAGGAAAGCTTAAAATAACATACTCATTACAGCACTCTATTATTTATCAGTAGTGATATTTTCATTATTTTTCAGATTGGCTTGGAAATTTTAAATTGTCTAGAATCTCAGTGATACATCTTGAAAATCATTGTAATTCATGATCATCATGGTTAGAATTTGTTTGTTTGAAATCATCTGAAATTATTAATATTTTGAATAATCACACACCTCCTAAATTTGAAATTATCAACCTTGTGTGACTGATTCATTATATTTCAAAACTTGACATTGATTCATGTGATTTCAAATAAATTATCCCGATCATGAATATTTTCAAATTTGATGTAAATGACCTGAAATTTCTCTTGGGCTTGTCAGAAATAGTTTTGAGAAATTCTTGAATTTTTTTTTAAAAAATGGTCTTTGAAAATCATTGCTATTTCATGATTATTTGATTTGAATATATGTCTGTTTAAAATCATTTGAAATTATTGATTTATTGGATCTCACACATATCTTGAATCTGAAATATAACCTGGTGTGATTGATTCATTAAATCCTAATACTTTTACATTTCTTCAAATGATTTAAAATAGTGTATATTTGCAAATCTTGGATCATAAACCACCTTATGTGACCAACATCTTGACAAGTCTGTTGTGATACTGATTTCTCTGTGCTGCTCTGATACTGCTTTTGAAAAATGTTTGTTTTGGAATCATGCTGCTCTGATTATAAGAAATTGATTTGTAAATATTTTGTTTTGGACTGCTTGATTTAGTATCAAAGATTTGTCGTGTTCTGATAAATGAAATTTGTGTGCTTGAGTTGCTTGCTTTGTAATTAAGTATTTTCTGTTGACTGAGGTACCATTTGTTTGCCACCGGGGTGTCATTAAAATCCTCGAGAAAGCGAGAACATTTGGTATCAGAAGCGCCTTATATTTGTCTCATCCATCTGTTCTGATTTTTCACTTTGTAGAGACACCATGTGGTATCAGTTTAAAAGTGCTGCATATTTTTTTTTTTTTTTTTTTTTTGCTGTATATATGTATTTTTTTTCCCTCTTGTCATGTATAGATCAGCATATTACTCTTGTAATTGATTTTCAATTTTAAAATTATTTATTGATTATTCTTTCAGAAATTGAAATCAATATCCAAATTAAACTGTATTTATAATTCATCAAAATTATAATCAGATTTAGAAATTGTGATGAATTGTGACTGCAGTATATTTCACAACAAGAGGAGAATTTTATTTAGATTTTCATGATGGTTAAATATTTATTATAATATCTTTGAACTGGCAATTATTTCACGGCCATCTTCATTACTTGTCACCCTTCTGCCATCCGTTATGATTTTATATAAATGTGGAGAGTTTAATTTCTTCTTAAAACCATTTTAAATAAACAGTGAAAATATTTGTGATGGAATTGTGGTTATATTATTATTCAAAATTAGTGATAATTGAAAATTTTCAATAATCCCGGTACAGTTAGTCATATTTCATAATAAAATTAATTTAGAAATTTATTTCACAGTCCATTTCTATACCTACCACATTTTCTATCATCCATATATTGGTTTTATACCAAGGAGTGTTTTCTTTTTAAAAGGTGAAATGATAAATATATATAATAAATATATAAGTGTGTCTCTAACCTCATTTAAAAATCCAAGCTCTGGTCATGCATGGTTAAGAGACAACTTATAATTTAAGCTGCGACTGACCTCATTTAAAAATCCAAGCTCTGGTTATGCATGGTCAGTGTGCTCTTAAATAAATAAATAAAAAAAAAATGTGTTAAAAACTGAAATAAAATTGAAATTCTCCTTGGTGTGTAAAAATCAACCTATCAATCCATCTCTCTAATCTGTGAAATGTGTTGAAAATATTATGACGTATTATGATTTGTTGATTAATAGATATTGAGATTTGAGATTATTCGATTTTCTCACTTAAATTGAATTTTTAATTATAATCCAAATCCATCACCGTTTTTGGTGCTTTAATCTTATAAAATTCTTTTGAAAATATCTGGAAATTTTTTTTCTCCATTTTTATAAAATTCATCGTATATCCGTCATTTTCTACAATGTGAAATATGCCACCTGTTCTTAGAATATTATGATTTTTTGTTTGACTGATTGAGATTTATGATGACTGTTCTTCCTCTTAAGCTGAAATTATGTTTTTAGTCAATTTTCATCTGTATTTTAAAATCTGTATCCTTTTGATGATAACAAAAGGGGGAGAATGGATTAGATTTTGATTTATGAGTGAATATTTTATAAATATTTTTAATTTTGAAAATTTAATTATTCATACATTTCACTCATGCATAGTTATAGGGGGAGTTTTTGTTGTAGGGGGAGCATTTAAATAGGGGGAGTTCAAATATCCACATTTATTATACTCAAAATCTTTTATTTGTTTGTCATCATCAAAAGGGGGAGATTGTTGTATATAACGATGTTGTATACACAATTATATGATTTTTGTTTGATGATAACAACCAAATATATTTTTATTATAAATGTGTTTGGTACTGTACTGTTATATATATACATCACAGCAATGAATATAATATTTATATTTAAATAAAATACGACTGTACAGAAATTCAAATATTAACACAGTATTTTATTTAAATAGAATATTTTATTTCAATGTTCAAACAGTACAACTATTTGTAACTCCACTATTTATACATTCACATAATATTTGTACTTGTATAAACAGAATAAAATAGACAAGTTCGTTTGACAACAATAAAATGATATTTTATTTCAATCAAACTTGTTTATTACAGACATCAGTACATTTCATATATACACAGCTCCTCACTGCAACACTCATACATTCATTCAGTTTACATTTCATATATATCCATTTTCACTTTTATATACAGACTCATACATTCACCACACACACTGTCTTCTTATCCTCAGCTTTCAGTCCAGTCATCATAGTCAGTCCAGTCATCCCTGCTTGCCTGTCAGATGAAACACACACACACAGTATACTGCAATAGAAATAAAACTGAACACATGCAAATATAAATTTTATTTTTAAAATTCTATTTGCCTCAGATTTCTGGTGTATTCCTCATCATTTTTCATGACTTGATCTGATAAATCTGTGTCTAGACAGACAATTTGTATATGTACAGGGACAGGAATTTTTTTCTGATGGCTGCAAATACACACGTGTATAAATACACGTGTGCACTGCCTCGCCAATCAGCGAGCAACTGAGGAGTAGCCACATGGACCTGCTCGACTCAGTGCTCAATCCTCGATGGGAAAATCAAATCAAAGAAGAAAGATAAAAATCAGTTCAGCAATGGTGAAACACAAGTCAAGACAGTATGCAAAATCAAAGCAACATGTTTTCAGCATGGACTCATATAAGTGAAGCTTCAAATACAGTGCACATGAAAATAACATTTTTCAAACATAATGGCCGAGCATGCAAAAACTAGTGTCCAAAGCAAGGTGATTCAAGTGTACACAAAGTGAACACAATCAGGTGATCGTATGCAAGCATCAAAAATGGATCAGCTCATGTTTTGGTCGAGCTCAACAAATGGTTCAAGTCAAACAGTTGTTATCAAGGCTGAGCAAATATGACAACATGATGGCATGCAGCATAGTCTAAGCAACAAATGGAGGAGCCAAAATTTTCAGAGCAGCAAATTCAAAATGGTGCAGCCAACATAAAGGGACAAGTTAACATAGCCGAAATACAAGACAAGATTAAATCAGTTCAATGGTGGAACACAAACAGTTCAGTATGGCAACAAAATGGTCAGTAGAGCACAAGACAGTAAGCAAGCGAGTGTATAACTCAGAAATGACACAGCTACATAATGTGTGCCAACAACAAACAAGGCATAGCAGTGCATAGGCAATCACACAAAACATGGTGCAAATGATTCAAGTCAGAAATGGCCAAACAGCAATGAAAAACATGTTCAACACAAATGGCCGAGTACATATGCAATCTGGTTTGCACAAATAAACATGTATGAAAGGCAAATACACAGCAAATGGAGCATGTATACAGTTCATAATTCAAGGGGTCAAAACAGTGGTGATCAAGTTCATAAACCAGTGCTCGAATACAAGTCTGGACTGCACAATTATTGGTGAATCAACAGGTTCATTTGGTCTGAATGCACAAGTAAAGGAAATGGTCGAGCCAATATGCCTAAATGTACATGTATACATAATGCAGCAAAGATATCAAAGTTTTTGATGAAGCATGCAAATAATGATTCAAGGAAAATCATGCAAAAAATATTGCTTGGCAAGAAGCAAGCAAACAGTTCAGTCACCATGAAATTGATATATGGCAAAGTGTTTTTTTCTTCATGTTTAAGACAGCAAAAATTGGCATTTTCCAGAAATGAATGCATTCAACCAAGAATTTGTTTCTCGGCATTGAAATAAGATTCCAGAAATAAAATGTTTTTCAAAACAGGCAAGAAATCAAAGCATTTTTAGAATGGGGAAGAATAATTCAATCATTTTCAGTTTTGGCAAGAATCAAATCCAGAATATTTGGCAATTAAAATCAGTGAGCATACAAAGGGGAATTATCTTTCAAAGAAATTTTTCTTTTAAGGCAGGAATCATGCAAGTTTTTTTAAAACTGGTGGAATCAATTCATGGCAACAAACTATTTTGGAAGGGACAAACAAATCTTCCAGAATTTGATGTCGGCCTTTTAAATTCATTTCAGTAATTCCAGTTTTAGACTTGGCATCAATTTTTGGCAATAATCTATGAATTTGCTGTTTTTAACAAGTCAGAGATTCTTTTCCTTAAAGAGTCAAAATCGATTCTTTCCTGTTTTGATAAATATACTTTCAGAAATTCGTTCAAGGCATGATTAAATCAAGGCAGACGAGTTTGGTAAGTTCCTTTAAACCAAATTCATTATTCAAGTAGAGAATTTCGAAATCACAAAGGAATTACAAGGCAACGCAAGCAATTTCATTCGAGAATTACAGAACCAAAAGGGCAAAGCAACAAAATCATCTCAAAGCCGTGGTCTACAAATTCAATCAAGGAAGTCAAAAGGGGAAACTCGAAAAATCAGTCAAGCCAGTTAATTGAAATCAGAGAATTTTTCGGGTTGGTAATCCCTATGTATACACCAATACATCACTGGCAAGAATATAGATCGAAACCACAAATATTTCAAACCAAAAATTGAAACCTAGCATCAAAAATTCAAGCAAAGAATTAAATCCGTATTACTCACAATTTCTTAGGGTTTCGTTCAAGTGAGAACTCCAGCAAATCGACATTAGGAACCAAGCTACAAAGACAAGAGCCTTCAGAGATCAATATTTCAGAAGCAATCGATCAGTGATTGGGAGAAATTTCAGAAACCCTAGATATTCTTTTTCGCAGCCGCCATTTCCAAGTTACAGAGGAAAAGAGAAAAAGGATCGGGCTAATCAGAAAGGGAATGAGCCGGCCAAGTGTTTAATTGGCTAAGCCTAATGGTTAAAAGGGGATGACCCCCCTTATTTTAACTCTTTACATCTAGGTTTATTTTAAAAGTTTCTTTTGTTTTTTTTTAATTTTTTTGTGTTGTAAAATCAAACGATTCAAACAGTTGTCTAGAGTCTGTAAGAATTCTAGATTCAGTCAGTGTGTTGGCTGTCAGTTACAGAGTCTGTAAAATTCTGGGATACGGATTACGGGGTTGTAATTCGGGGAATCTGATCGAGGGAACATCGTTCAGTCTAGGATTTTGAGCGTAGGGTTAGGATAGGAGCGAGAGTCGCTAGTGTACATGGTCTTGTATGCGGGATCTGTTCTATCACCTAGTAGAAACCTTAGAAATGCAGCAGTAGGCAAGGTTTTGCCGAAGCTGGGTATATCTGTGCGTGATTTATTTTCTGCATTTCAGTTTCTGCTATTCTCTGTGATCAGTTTATTATTATATATCTCGCTAAGTTTTTAAATCTGTTAAAAACTGTGAAAAACCCTATTCACCCCCCCTCTAGGGTTATTCTAGATCCAACAATTACCACGTCCATACAATATTTGTTTCGTTGATATAATTTTTGTACCAGTAATTTTTGCATTAGTAAATTGTTAATTTGTTGTTTACTTAAATTTTTGCATCAGTAATTTTTTTCATATGAAAACAAGTACAGCAAAAGATAAATAATTTTATACTTTTCAATTTCGTATGTTTTTCAAATACAAAAGTATATAGAACTATAATTTTCTTTTAAAAAAACTTTATACTATAACACTTATTTTAATGCCATAGTTTGAAAAGATTAAAACATGTATCTTTCCACTAAATGATAAATAGTTTTATCACTTAATGTGTAACGACCCTGAAAATCTGAACCAATTTAAAATTTTTAAATTGGCTAAAATAGTGGATTTTGAATATTTAAAATAAATATTTTAAATAATAGCAATGAAAAGTGATTTTGAATTGACGTTTGAAAATAAATATAGTTACTTTGAATTATAAACAAGGCCTGAAATGGCGCGGTAGTTTCAAAATTTGAATTCAAACTTTGACTGACTGTACCGAGTGCAAAACAAAACGGATTTGAGCGAAACCAAAAATATTTAAATCTGTTAGTGAATACCTTTCTAACGAATCTGAAAAATTGAAGTTTCATAGCGGAAAGCAAAAGTTATGGCCAAATGAATTTTCAGAAAGGTCGCTATGGAATTTATATAGCCTGTGAAAATAGTCATTTTGCAAACGACCTCGGAATTCGACGAAACCAATTTTGTTGGATCCGGGATGAGAAGTTATTGCTAGGTTTCAAATTTCATAATTTTTTAAGCTAGTATGTGAGCATGGCAAAGGAAAATGTGTTTTGGACAATTATAGTTAAATTGGATCGACCAGAAATGGGCCATTTTGCAAACGGTCTCAGAATTCGACGAAACTAGTTTTGTTGGGACTGTATCGTCAAAACATAACTAGATTTATTTTTCTAGAATTTTTCGAATCAGTTTGTGGCCCTGGCAAATTGAAATGTATGTTCAAATTAAATATTGAATGCTTTATATTTTAATTTGAAGGAAAACTGACTGAAAAATCGAATAGGCGTACGAAACATATCCCATTGTGTTCGGAATGGGGGTAAAATGCTAGGAACGACAGTTGTCGGGTTTGGATGGGAGATCGTGTCAGAAAACCCCTTTTAAAACCTCTCGGCCAATCAGATTTTTTATAAAATAAATTTAAAAAAAGGGGGCATTGGGCCACGTCAGAAACCCCCCCCCCCACCCCCCACCCCCGATATTCTCTCTCTCCCCAATCACGAACGGCGACTCCTGTTCCTCCCTTCCCAGCCAAAATCCGGCCGCCACGTTCATCGTCGACCACCCCTCCAGTGGTGTTTTTCCCCTCCTCCTCCTCTCCAAATCCGACCCAGCCTCGCCACCCCTCGTTGCTCCACCATCGAGAACCATGCCTCCAAATTCAGCACCTTTAGGCCGCCGCCGTGCCTCCTCTGCTGCACCGAAGTGGGCCCCGCTTCAGGCGCCAGCGCGCCTCTCCAAGCACTCCGAGGTGGTGCCGTCTGATCGGGACATCGTGCTACGGTTTGAGTGAAAATCTGAAACCTAGTTTTGAAGATTCAAATAAGGTATACGGCTGAGTTAATTTTCAACTGTTTTAACACCTTTAAACCGTTGCAAACTTTGAAAAATCGTATCTTTCTCATGTGTTGACGAAAATCGATGAAACAGGAAACATCGTGACCGTGTGGACGTCTTCTACATTCTAGAAGAGACGGCATATTTTTCTGAGCCTTCTGCTATTTTTGGTGGAGTGGAACCCAATGTGAGATTTCTAAATTATAAACGATATGGAAAACGACGATGTATAAATTATATAATCGATGTATGAGTTATATAAGCGTTGTACACCTCTTGTATAAGCGTTGTATAAGTTGTACGTTCGATGTATAAGTTGTATATGCATTGTAAAAAAATTATATATGTGTTGAATGGAAGTGAAATGCTATATATAAATAAACATATATATATATATATATATATATATATATATATATATATATATATATATATATATATACGCCCCTCGTCCACAAACCATGGACGATATTTATTGGTTGTGATTGGTGTGAAAATTGATTGATAGCGAATGGTTGATTGAAATTGTTTGTGGTTGAAATTGATTGATTGTGGTTGAAAAATACCCGTTTGTGGTTGAGAAATATTTGGTTGAAACCACATAGGATTAGTTTGTGGAAATGAAAAAATATACATGTCGCCTGCGTGCGAACTAGATGCATGATTCCCCATTGTCAAAAGCTGCGAGGCTTTAAGGTAGAGCGAGGAGCCGTACTAGGGACGGTCCCGGTTTTAACTACTCTACCGTTATGCTGCCGAAGTTTTGAATAATATTCATGTGTTAGAATTATTTTCATTTGTTGAAACTATATTTATTCGTTGAATAGAAAACCTTCATGTGTTGAATTGAAATTCATTCGTTGAATAGAATCCATGTGTTGAATGGTATTCATGTTTTTAAATATAAAAATCACCTTTTTATCTATATATACAAACTATAGAAAACCTTCATGTGTTGACACTACAAGAAAAGTTGTTTTATATAACGGTAATAGATGACGTACTTTCTAACTGTGTTATTGATTCTCTCTGTTTCCTCAATTTAAAATAGAAAACAGCTGGTAACGCATAGCGCCCCTAATTATTTTCGTTGGTCGCCTTTCACTGAATTTATTTCCCTCTTCTCTGTTCCCAAACCTTTTCTCCGTTCCCGCTTCCAAACCCTAAAATCGACATTTGATTTCTCAGCTTCTCGCTGGTTTCATTTCCTCTAAAGCCGCCCTCTCCTCTTCATTCTTCTTCTTTGACTCGCGCATCATCCTTCGATTCTCCTTTTTTTGTGTAGAGCTTATGGGTTTTGAAAAGAAGCTTATTAGGAATGTTAGACGAGCTGAGCCTCAGAGGCTTGCATTTGTTTTGATTGCAGGATGCTTGCTTTTCTCCATGGCATTGTTCTCGGTGAACAAACTAGGTGAGTTCTTGTAAGTTTATTTATTTGGACATTAAATTGATGATTGACTAAGTGTTACATCAACTACTGTTGTTTGAGATTCATTATTCATGCTTGTTTATGCAGTGAGTTTCAGGATGATAAACCCAATTCAATCGGTAAAAGCTGTGAAAGTCTCCACTAAGTCTCATTGTTCAGGTATCAATGAAAACATCTTAAAAACCATAGAAACTAGTGTTTTCAGTTTAATTATTCAGCTTTTGATACAGGAAATTTACTTACGACTGATTTTTAAAGTAAGTCGTCTTTTTATTTTTTAACTTGTTACCAGCATATGGCTTAATGTGTTTTCTTCCTTTGAGCTATGAAATTATTGTTAGGTGATATTTTGTGCCACAGTATAAGTTTATTGTTGCATATCCTAGTTTATTAGAATATAACATTCTAAAATCTGTTTAGCTTTGGAGTGCTGGATAAACATAAGCACAGTGAATATTTTTTTCCAGACACAGCTATCCCCAAATTAGATTGAATGTAATTTAAATGTTAGCAAATATATGAACCACATGTAGCTAAGTTTAATATACTAATAATTTTGGAAAAGCTTCATCATACTAACTCAACTCTAAGCCATCTAGTATATCAATTCCTTTCATGATTATAACATTATATATACAATGCTTATATCACTTCAAATTGAATATGTCAAAGAAATTGATTTTGAAGTAAACAAAAGATTTGTTAAGCCACTCACCAAATTAATACTCAACGTACTAGTTGTGTAATGGAACAGTTATTGGCAAATTCTACGATTGTTGTTGTCTTGATATCAAAACCAAAGAATAATGTACCATGTTTTGCATATAATCTTATATAGTTGGTAAGAGTTAGTTAAATTGTTGTTAGGCACTAATCGTGCGGTGTAAACATTTTCTTGATACAGGATCTGAAAAGGAAGAGTTGACTCTTCTAAAGAGTCCTTCTAGTGACATTGCGTTGCCCAATAAACAACCCCAATTTGGAAATGATACCAATCAAGAATGTCAGTATTATAAGACATGCGATAGTTTATTTTATTTATTAAGAGTCATATAGGAACAATTCATTCCAGATTGTCTGTGATGCCAGTAGCTGAACTTTTGTATTGCCAATGTCCCAAAAAAAGCAAATAGGAAAAGTGTGTAATTCTCAATCTTATGTGGGATAGGTCATCTGCAGTACTGATTGGGATGTAAGCTTGCAAATCTCAATATTTGAGTTTTTGTCCATTAAGAGTTCACGCATTCTAGTACAAGTTAATTAGTAAAATAATTTTATTGATTTTGAGTTTTCTGTCATTGTCCAAACTTACAAGTTACAAGTACGTTGCAACTCGAAGGTTGTAAGACATTCCTATTTGTGTTATGTTTAACTTTGACTATATTGCAATGGCAAATATTAACATATACCCATCAAAGAACGTGTTAAGATTAATTAATTACACAACTACTCAAAACAAGACCATTTTCATAGGTCTTGAAGGATATTTTTCAATTGACTTTCTACCTTTTTCTTCAAAACAAGCATGTTAACATGTGCCTGTTGTGCACATTTTAACGCCACCTTATAGCAATAATATGTTTGTTTTGAAAGAATATCATGTAACAATGTCTTACTACCTACATGCAGCTTTTTCATAGTTAGACCTGAAACCAATTGGTTATATTTTTTCCTTTGATTTTTAAATTTTAAGCACAGTATTAGTTCATACCTCGCTCTTATATCATTTGATTTACTGGCATTGTATGAACTTGTAGTAGTAACTCCTTATATGACTTGGACGTCATAATATCAGCATGATTAACCATTTACACTCTACTGTGCTTTGTCTCAGACTTGCATTTTTACCATAACACACACTCACAGAACAACAGTATTTGTAATACAGTAAATGTTTCTCCATCTATGTCTACTTCATCCAATGTTGTATCTATTTGCAAAATATACCATCTAATTCATACTTGACTGCACGTCTGGCAAATTGATTCATGTCATCAGATACAAGCAATGAGAAAGCACTGTTAGAAACAAAACCTCTGTGCGATTTCTCGGATAAAAGTTCAGATATCTGTGAAACGAATGGTGATGTCAGAATTCATGGAAACTCTTCTTCTATATATCTCTTCAACCCATCTTCACAAAATACAGAATCATGGTCCATCAAACCCCATCCAAGAAAAGGCAATGCCAGTGTTTTATCTGTCGTAAAAGAAAGGACTATAAAATCATTTTCGAATCACGACAATGCTCCTCTTTGTAGCATCAACCACAACATTCCCGCTATAGTATTCTCGACTGGTGGCTATATGGGCAACATGTTTCACGACTTCACCGATATTCTCATTCCTTTATTCATTACTTCACGCCAATATCAAGGGCAGGTTCAGTTTTTAATCAGTGAATCTCAATCGTGGTGGCTTTCAAAATGCCGTTCATATCTTAAAGAACTATCTCGTTACGAAAAATTAACTTCAACAAGGAGAAAAATGTGCACTGCTTCCCTCGTGCAACTATTGGACTTATAAGCCATAGAGAAATGAGCGTGGATCCTTCAAGAGCCCCAAGTGGGATTTCAATGGTTAACTTCACGGCATTAATGAGAAGAGCATACTCCTTAGGTGGAGAAAATGCAATTAACCTCGGTTCTACTCTATCTACAAAGCCTACGCTTCTTATAATTGCTAGGAAATGGACAAGATCATTCAAAAATGTGGGAGATATTGTTACGATGGCCAAAGGTTTAGGCTATGAAGCTGTGGTTGCAGAAGCGAATGCAGGTTCAAATCTCGAAAGCTTTGCATGTATAGTGAATTCTTGCGACGTGATAATGGGAGTCCATGGTGCTGGTCTTACTAATTTGGTTTTTCTTCCGAAAAACGTTGTTGTAATACAAATTGTTCCTTTGGGTGGTCTGGAGGGCTTCGCTTGGCTCGATTTTAGAGGACCTTCTATTGATGCGAAACTTAAGTATTTGCAATATGAGATAAGTGAAGAAGAAAGCACACTTAAGTATTGTGACTTTCAGGAAGGAATAGGTAGGAATCTCTGTCTTTGCACTCGTCGTCCTTTAGGTCAGTCAAATGAACTTTGTTTTCTTATTAGGATACGTTTACGAGGAAGAAGATCAAATGTTGTTTTAAGTATTGATTATGCTGCATTCAATATTTTATATGGTTATATCATGCTCTACAGATGACATCATTTTCTTTACATCCTGCCAAAGAGCCGAGGATGCCTACATAATGGAATTGGTACCATAAATGGGTATGCTCTTTTTCTTGCATCATGCAATATCATTTTTGCTATTCATCTCGGGAAAGCCAATATCATTTGGATATTTGGCTACCGTATTTACTCTTGCTAATTATCGTCTCTGCCATGGTTCTTGAAGACATGTCAAATTTCATATCAAAACAAAAACAAAATGTCTGATTGCAAAAATATCCGAAGGAGTTAAAATTTTAAAATAAAAATAAACAATGGAAGTTTAGTTGTTAAGTCGTTTATCCCAATTATTGTGGATACTATTTTTTAGCATTCATAAGCTTTTCTACAGTTCACCTTTTTCATTCATTTTACTTCCGTTACAAGATAAGTAAACCTTTTTGGCTAAAATATTTTCTCTCGTCATTTACACAATTATAGTTTTATGGCTTTGTTGTTGTTGTATTTACACAATTATAGTTTCTTTTATATTCTAATTTATAGTCGGAACCAAATTTCAGTTCATTATGTTTAACTTACAATAAGTAAATTAAATCTGGTAACTTATCATGATATGTTTAAACCTTTTTAACAAAAAAACTATTGAAAGACTAAAGTGCGTAATTTGTAAGTAGGATAATATCTATTGTAGTTATTTTCTGTAAGTAATTTCAATTCAAACGATTCACTTTCCCTTATGAAAATGTTGAATTTCTCAACATTTTAATACCTCATTATTGTTATCTTCGTTCATTATACTTTTCTCAAAAGGTTATTTTTGCCTTTTATACATATCACCAAAATATAGGCTGATAGACCTGCTATTTTTGTTTGTTTGCTATCATACGGATATTTATTATGCTATTTAGATGAAGTTCAATTCTACATATTGGAGCAACGTTTTGAGTTTAGGTATGACTACATATTTTTTAACACACCATCGTCAGATTATTGAAGAAGTCAATTTGTTCATGGCTTCAGATCATTAAATTTACACATGATGATGTACTCACCTATATTCGGTCGGATATATGCAGCTGCACGTTCATTCATGTAAACCTCAGTTTCATTTGGATATATCCAGCTATATCCTCAATTATGTGCTGTATGAGTTTTAGGCGAGGTTTTATTATATCTACCCAGACATCTTTGTTTGGGCATGAAATTATATGCTGGAAGTTTCTCTGGTTAGGAGGAATCAATTATTGATAAGAGCTACTTATTTTAGGGAAAACTCATAAGATTCTTTTGTGTAGTGCAAAATCTTTCTACTTTTCTCAACATAGGAGTTGACGAAGCTAATTGATACAAAGCTGGAAAAACCAGAAGAAAACCTTAGTATATGAAAAGTTGGATAATTTTATTGTGGCTTTCTGTTTTGTTAGAATTCCTGATGAAAATAGTATCGTTATTTATCATGTGCCCATTCTTTATCTTGAATGCGTATATTGTTTACCGAAACATTATATGTTATCATAAATTATAATACAACATGAATACATTACACATTTTCACAGTGCTCAAGAAAATTTATGACATACCTTAACTAATAACCAAACCAAATGTGATATAATTACATAGTATACCAAACTGTTGTTTAAGGTTTATGATTTTGAGTGTATAGTAGTCAGTGTGGGCTATCAGTGTCCTCCTCATTAAGCAATTTTCTTCTCCTTCTTCACAAATTTCCTCTGTTATATCTATGCTTCGGTTAGATTCCTAAATAAAATGAAATAAAAAAATTAGCTATTATACCTCTTTAAATTTTGATGCTTTGCAAGTAAACAATAAACATGAAATTTTCTTTGAATAACAGATATTAACTACTTTTTCTCCAAAGGATAGGGCCTTGTTGCTTGAATCAAAGAAAACGAGAATATCAAAGTAATGAATAGAAGTGTAATAACCTTTGTCGTGCCTATTCTTCTTGCCATATGATCCTCTATATTAGCAAAGAAATGGCTTTTATTTATTTATTTTTTATTTTTTTGAGAGACATATGTTTTAAGATGAGATATGTGATCATATATGGCCGTATTTATATACAAAAGTTGAAGAATAACGTGTATAACCTCTTTTGTCTTTTAGTGCATTAGTTTTTTGAAAGGAAAAAAAATGGTTAATTTTTTGGGTGTCGTTATCTGATGTCTAGATTCCAGAATGAAAACTCATGGGAGAGTCTGTACTGATGAACGCAACTATTTTATTGATGTTTTGAAATATGCCTGGTTTGAACTTTGAACATTGAAAGATAAATTTACTGTTCTTAGCATGAAACTGGTTTTCTCATATCATCATTATGTCAGACTTTTTATATTAGAATGACGGTATTTAGCAAGTGTTTTATAAAGATTTCATCGTGGTATGCATTTGTAATCAAATGGTACGTTTGAATCAGTAATAAGCTTATTGTCAATTATAAACTTCTGATATGCATTCATATTCATATGGTAGCAGTAGCACGAAACCAGGAGTCCCAAAATTTTCATTCCAACTACCTTTTTAGTTTGACTTTAACTCCTCTTCAGAAAATGAACATACATATATCATACAAAGTTGCATTTTGACCAGTCTGAACAAAACTTATCAACATTCAACTCTACAAATAGATTCAACCGAACAATAGTACTGATTTTTAATTTGTTATACACGTGCATGAAATATTATCTTGTATATATAAATATAAGAAAAAAAAGAGGAAGAAAGAAAAGACAAGAAATTTCCAGTCTTGCATATTTAATTTAGTCATTCCTAATAACACAAGCGCATCTCATAATTTCTACATGTACATGTTTATGAGGTTGAATAATAGCAGAATTATCTGGCAACATAATCCTCAAATAAATTAACATGATTTTCAGTGGAATTAAGCCAAAATATTTCCTAGTATTAATCGTTTACAAAGCAGATTTATTATAATGCAGCAACAATCAAAGAGAAACTGCCAAACTAGTTATAGCCCGCGAAACTGTCAAAGAGAAACAATCACTAATAGAAACTATGGAAATAGAGCTCCATGCTTGCGATGGGTAGTGATGACTAAAATAAGCAGTCGTCGCTAGTTGTCGCCAAACTGGTTATAGCCCGTGAACTTGACAACTAAAATTTCATTCTTCTTCACCAAAACAAAACATGCACTAATAGTAAAAAAACTCAGCCTCCCTACCTCGTGTCGCCCGCTGCCACCATCGACAATGCCGTCGTCGAAGCCATTGTCGATCAGTTTTTGGCCGCCGCTGCTCTCCTCCACCTTTTGATTCTTCAATTTTGACATTAATAATTAGTTAGGTACAATTATTTCCACCCTTTTTTTCTAAAATATTTGATGTTTATGGGTATAAATATGTCGATATATCCTTTTGCCTTTCTCATACTGATTTTCAGCATATCTTGAATCTATATGGAATCTTTTCTTTGCATCGGTAAGTTTTATTTTTTTTGTTACTATTTAATTTCGAACCCTCTTATTTCAAAGCATGTTTTTGAATTTTCAATACTAGGGTTTTATGTAGAAATTGGGTAATTTTCAATTTACATATCTGTTAGTATAAAATCGTAATACTTCTATAAAATATGCATCTTTATATCATATACAATAATTGTAAGTTTTGAGTTTAGGTATTTATAAGCTATTACATTTACTTGCTATATGCACATATTTCCATATCAACGATTCTGTAAGTTTTCATGCTTTTTTCAATTTTTTCTTCTAGATACATACTTCTACACATAATAGGCACAATATTCTTTTTTAGATACCATTATCTATCATGGATGTTACATTCTGCTTTATATTATTTTCATCCTTATTTTATGTTTGATAATGCATTCTTCCCTAATTCACTGTCATTATATATGCTGCTCAATATTGTAATCCATGTAAACTGAATTGACTTGAAGGTTCATGATAGTTCTTACAATATCCATATATATTTACATGTTTACAGTATGTACTTTGACAATCCAGTTATTGTAGGTTAATTATGAAAAACTGAAATGTTTTTTTGAGTCTGCATGTGGAAAGGTGTTTCGGATGAGAATGCTTGGAGATCAACACCACTCTACTAGAATTGCATTTGTCGAGTTTGCCATGGCAAAAAGTGCAACTGTGGCACTCAACTGTAGTGGAGCTATTCTCGGAAACTTGCCGCTAAGGATAAGCCCATCTAAAACTCTTGTTCGACCATTGGGACCTTGCTATGCAACAAACTGACTCTGACTTCTGCTGTCCTCCAATAACAACATTTACACATGACTCAGCTTACAATGTAATTTGGATATAGGTTATTGATACTTAATGCAGTAAAATTTTGTGGTGTTAAAAAGATTCATCTTCTCTCAGAATTGCTTGCTCAACAAACATAATTAATTTCACATGGTTTTTATTGTGTCAAACCAGTTATGTTATGGAGCTGTATAAAATTAATTACTCTATGCTTTTAGTTTTAAATTCATGGATTTCAGATGCATTAAAAAAGGAAATTGGTGTTGTTAATGAAAATATTTAGTGCAATTAGAATGAGACAATGCAGTGGTTAGACTATACAATTATTCTTTGATTTTTCATTTCAAATTTAAGCATTACTTTTTCGCCGAAAGGTCAATATTCTATAAAAAAAACTTGAAAGCCAATGCAGTGAACATACAAGAGAGTTAAATAGGTTGATACAACAAAGCACACCAGTTCTGAAAAAAGAATCCACGAAGAAAGACCTGGCCTGGTCAAGTATTCGAAACTGACTCGACTAAGCGATCTTTTTAAATGTTGTGTTCAGCTATAGCCCGTGACTTCCCAAATATTACTCTGCAAACAAGGTACATAGGATATGAAACGTATGATAACAATGCAAAAAAATGGAAAATGGAAAATGGTAGTTCATGTACAATGCGTAGTTTAGATTATGTGTTAAACTTTTTTTCCTCATGCACCCTTGGAATATTCTTTTATTTTTCCTTTCTTTTTTCCTATTGCTGGTACGTGTATTGTGTTCCCTGTTAATATGAGATTGCCTCACATTTTTTAATATGCTACCAGAGTTCAACAATGGTGGTGACTGGTGAATGGGTGAGGGAGTACTTCTGTTATTTCATTCTGAAAATTAATAATTTTATAAGAACTATAGTTTTGCTGAGTAGTAGTACACATGTGTAGCCTGTTGCTCATGAAATTATTGAATTGAATGCATAAACCAGCGTCTCACCTCATGTTTCTTCACTTGTAAATCTACATGTAGTTTGGCAAAACAGATGTTATCCTATAGGTTGAAATTTCTCTACTCCCTTTTTGTTGTAAATACAGTTAATAAATATTCAGCACTTTTGTGCAGGTAGTGTTGGAGAGGTGCACCTAAATTGTTTTGTTTTAATGGGTCAAAGTAAGAAGACAGTTTTTTCATATTGATTTTAATTTATTTCTATTGGTTTGAATTTTCAGGAAGCTTTACCAATCACCAAAGATGTGCATGAAGAAAAGCTTTGAGCAGTTGAAGTTCTTAATGATGCATTTGGTACTTGTAGTTTTTAATATGAACTATGTTTTTTTTTTGTTAACTCAAATTGACATCAATATGGAATTGAAAACATATGTATTGAATTTGGTAACTCATGTATTGAACTTATTTTTTGTTAGTTATCCTTTATCTTACTATCATGAATGTGTTACATTTGTTGAGTATTATAATTTTTTGGGTTATGTACTGCTTTTGAAATTGTTGTGAAGATTCAATTGACCGCTATTATTATAATATATTGAAAAGCATTATAAAAGATAATGTAACACAGGAGCTATAGTGTTATAGCGCGATAAACCCGCTATTGAATTGATATTTTATAACAGTTATACGATGTTATAGAAATTCGTTATTTTCTTGAAGAATGACATGTTTTATAGCGGCAATAGCGAGCTATTTTATCTTTTCGTATCATAGCGGCATATAGCCGCTATAAAATCTTACTCTTTTATAGCAGCAGTTTCTGTGTTATAATTATTTAACTGTTTTTTTATAAGATGTCAATATATAGCGCTTTTCGAGCCGCTATAGTATTGTTTAATAGCGGCTATATGCCGCTATAAAAGACTATTTTTGTTGTAGTGTGAATTGAAATTCATTCATTGAACAGAATTCATGTGTTGAATGGTATTCGTGTTTTTAAATATAAAAATCACCTTTTTATCTATATATACAAACTATAGAAAACCTTCATGTGTTGAATTGAAATTCATTCGTTGAATAGAAATTCATGTGTTGAATGGTATTCGTGTTTTAAATATAAAAATCACCTTTTTATCTATATATACAAACTATAAAAAACCTTCATGTGTTGAATCGAAATTCATTCGTTGAATTGAAATTCATGTGTTGAATGGTATTCCTATTTTGAAAGAAATTGTTTTATAATAAAAATCCTACTTTTATCATCAATATGAACTATATAAAATAATCTTGTTTTGAAATAAATTGTTTTATAATAAAAATCCTATTTTTATCACCTATATTAACTATATAAAATAGTTGAGTTTTGAAATAAATTGTTTTACATTAAAAATCACATTTTTATTATATACATGAATTGTTAAAAATAGTGAAGTGTTGAAATAGAAGACAGTTAGATAAAAATATCATTTTTATCAAATGTATGAAAATCATATAGTTTTGAAATCAAAGAATCGATATATATATATATAAATAGAATTGAAATATATCGAATAACGAAGCTGCAGTTCGTATTTTGAAACCGTGATTTCAAACGATTATACTGGGAGATCCGACCATTGGATTTCCCCGAAACCGCAACCGTTGGGTTCGGTTTGGAAATATCTTTCCAACGGCACCAACTTTGTAAAAATCGAACGGTTGGATTGTTTGGAATGTTTAATTCAAATCTGAAGAAAAACAGTGCCAGAATCGATTATATATATATATATAATTATATTAAATCGAATAACGACGCTGCAGTTCGTATTTTGAAATCGAAACTTCAAACGATTGTACTGGGAGATCCGACCGTCGGATTTTCCCAAAACTGGAACCGTTGGATTCGTTTTGAAAAGATCTTTCTAATGATGTAAATTTTGTGAAGATCCAACGGTTAGATTTTCAGATATGTGTAAATCAAATCTGAAGAAAAACAGCGCCACGGCCGCATTATGGCCCGAAGCGTCGTTTGAATAAATTGGCTATTTTAAAATAAATAAAAATGGCAATAAATCGTTATAAAATATTATAAATGATATGGATGTGAAATTTAGAAACTAACTGAAGGTTGGCTAAGTCGAATGGTTTCCTGGGTGTTGATCTGATGTTGGTTTCGGCCTTCGGGGTTAATATTTGGGAAATCGTTCTCTTACTGATTGACGGTTAGTGACTAATGAATTGAAATGATGCGTGATAGTGTTTGTGTAGCACTTGTTTATTATATACGGGAGTTGCTCAGAAAGACCGGGTTTATCCCATTCTGAATAACTGAATCGACGATAAGAAATCGAAGATGAAGACGGTGGTCGAAGACCGGAGATCTTCACCTCGTTTGGATGGTAACCGATGTCCTGATTCGGAGGCATCCCGAAATATGGATAATGAGTGTTGATCGTCCAAACGTACGTGGAGGTCGATGGGTTTGCGAGGCATATAGTGCCTCCGGTTTCGTTCAGACCCAGAACGGACTTGCAAATGGACAGTGTGTCTGACATTGGAATTTATTCTGTGTGATTGATAGCTATCAGTTGCACGGCGTGAATTGCCTGTATGGCATGCTAAGATGCAGTGATCAGGGCTTCTATTGAAAAGCAAAGTCTTGTGGTGATGATCAAAGCACCGCCTGTGTGGCGTAGCTTTGTGTATAACGTGAAATCGCGAGCCTCACACCCCGGTATGAAACAGAAACGGGAGAGGACCTCAGGGGGGACGTGCGTTTTCTTTCTAGCTAGAAGTGGCGTCAGTGGTTTTACACACCCTGACGAGTTTGACTTATGTGGATGTTACTGTTGCGAGGCGCCTCGGTTATATCGGTCGATCCAAGACCGATGGAGTCATTCGTTTGCTCATTGACGCCCCAAAGGGCGGAGAAATGCATTGTTCAGGCATTATAATCCACTCCGTGTGGACCGGCCCTGACGATCCAAGGTACGGTTCCGGCTGTGCCTGAAACACGGGCTAGAGCGTCTAGAATTCGGTAAGGACTATCTTTTGCCTTGGTTCAGGACAGAAATCCAATTTCCAAATACGAAATCGTGTTGTTTTGATTGTATATATATACGGAGACTTGATATATGGTACCCATGCCGTCTATGATTGATAGTTATGATTGAAATTGTTTTCAAAACCTATAAACACTAGTAATAATATCAAATGCTTTTGTTTATTCGTATCAAGCATATTTTGGTCATTATAAGGTAAAACTCTATCCTCCGGTTTGCGTTGCATTGTGTGATGGGAACTTAGTCTTATAATGGCTTCATTTTGATAAAAAGCATTGCGATGTTTAAAGGAATTATTTGTTTTAAAGCACTGGCAATCCGATGGAGTAAACCCGTTCCACGAAAGTGGCGTGGTCCTGTGATTAGCCATATTTTAAATGTGTTGAGTAGATTTCTCATACCAGTCCCATGACTGACTCATAGTTTGTTTCACTTTCAAACTCGGGTACCCCTTTTTCTACACGGGTAGCCTTGTGTTCAGGTTTAGCAGGCTTTTTCTGGATAGCTGGAGCTGAAGATGGATTCTATCATTTATCTCTTTTTATGCTGTTCAGCTCCTATTTTACATTATGTTTGTTTTTCCGCTGTAGACATATATGTATAGTTGAACTGTATTTATACTAAGTATGATCCTGTATACTGTGTAACTCTGATGATTACGTTTATCCAGTGTATTCTACTGTACATTATCCGGTGTATTTATTTATTTATTTCTGTTCTGCTATTATCTGTTTCTATGTTATATTCCAAGGATTACCCTTGCCACCGCCAGTACGGGGTTTGGGATCGTCTCATAATGATTAATGATAGACAGTTTATCATCTACTGCTGTACTTATTTCAGTTATTTTTTGTAAGGTCATATATACATATATAAAGTGCATAAACTAATGTATAGTATGGAACATCATATACAAGGTGTACATCCACCAAAATTGCATTTGAAGCCCAAGCCAGGCTCATAAGTAACACTAAAGCCACAAAAATCTAAGTACATTAATCATTAAAATTATATGAAAAAAGAAGAAAATGAAGTTATGATTATTACTTAAGCTCTAATGTTAAGTTTTTCTCTGTAAAAATACACTTTTTATTCTCATTTAAACTCCCTAATTTTTTTTGCTTACAACAGATATGACTGCAGAATATTTATTATGATTTACTTAAGAGATTTGGCGCAAGGAAAAGGTTTTGCTGAAAACATTCCTCAAGAAGATGTTGACAAAGAAAGAGCAAGTATCGCATCCAGTATATTACATGATGAACCATACTGCTGGACAGTGGATAGATTCTGCTCATCAACTTGAACCCTTTGTTTCTAATTCATACTGCTGGAGAGCACATAATGGACACCAGTTATTGAACACACGATGGATTTAGTTTTTTGTTATTAGACACACGACAGTACTGCTAGGCAATTAGGAATTTCAGTCTGATATAGAATTTCTGCCTGATATACTTATTTCAGTTTTAGTACATTAATGTAATTTGAAATTGTTGATGTTGATGTTAAAATGTTGATGTAGATCCTAGAATATTGAAGTTGTTTATGCTTATATGTTACTGCTTATATGTTACTGCTATTACCTTTGTGCGCGAAGCTACTTGAAGTAAATGGTATGTGGTTGTTTATATTACCACTGAAGTAGAATTTGATTGTAAGTAGTCTTTGCTGGGTTTTGTGTTGGTGAGTGTTTTGTGCTTTCACTATGTTTATGTATGTGTTCTTTTTGGTCAGTCTCTTGGTATTGGCACTGTTTACTTGGGTATTATTTGTGTAGCAAGTGTTTCTGTTTTTAGAGTGTTGTGGTGGAAACATTTGTGAGTTGGTGGATCTGTTCTGCTCATTTATTGTACTAGATTTGGTGGTTGTGTAGTTTTCATTGAGTCGTTGGACTGTTATCCCTAGTTGCATCACTTATTCATTTCTGGTTTCAGTGGTGAAGCTTGCTCTCAATTTGCTAGTTTGTATGGTTAATCTTGTTTTTCTCCAGTTTCTCTTCTGTTTGGTGTTCTACGGGTCTACCACTCAATGCAATTGCATTTATTCTCTCCTTGGTCACAGTAATGGCCGCTGCTATAGTGACATTGCATTATGTTGTTGTTGCTATTTAGGTTGTGATGAACATCAACTGGCATAATCAATTATCTCCATGTTAGAATGTATAGCTCATGCTTTCACATAATTTCTCCATGCCATGCTGTTTTGCTTTGGTTTCATTGGACGCAAGTAAGTGTTGTCTTTGGCAAGATAGTGGTGTAGTGCTCGGTATTCATGGGTTACTGTGATGAGTAGTCCTTTCTTGGTAGTACCGTGTTCTATAATACACAGTTTTGGTCACATTACTATGATATACGTTGCTAAATCGCTGGATTTTATCTGCTGTGACATAGTTGCGGCCACTAGCCAATTTATGTCTATATGTTTATTGTGGCTCTTGTATTTGGTGTCCATTATGCAATAGTTATATGACTAATATTATGTCTATATGTTTTCTGTTGTTACATAGACGGGCTGCATAATTAAAACTACTAACTTGATTAAATAAATAATAATAATAAAACCAATAAGCTTTAAAAAAATAGAAAAAAGATAAAATCTTTTATCATTTTTCACATAATACATACAGACAGGCTGCATAATTAAAAAACAAAACAACTCAACATGTTTGCAGGGACGATACCAAAGATACAAAACCAGCAAAGACATTGAACGAAGTAACGAACCAGTGGAGGAGCCTATTAACAAACGAAGGCAGTCACAGCCTGGACCATCATGTAACGAAATAGAATCTATTAACTCACCGCACCAACAATGGAAGGACGGGCCCAGTTCAACCAGTAAAATACCACAACACAACTCGCATTGCATATATGACAAGGACAGAATGACAACAAACCCCAAAGGAAGAGCCAAGTACAAGTCAAAACAGCCTAAAAGGAGGCCATAACAAATGAACATAGTTATTGAACCTTCAATGGTTATGAAAACATGGAAAATTATCAAGGGATATACCACTCTATAGCATAACTAGGGCAAAGCCTAACTTAAAATGCTATGCATGGAGGAAGAGCACCACATAGGAGACACATGCCATGCATCACCAAAAATTCCACCCAAAACATTCAAAAAACAGATCCACAAACAAAATAAAACCACTTCAGACCACACTTGAAAACAGATGTAGAACGCACATAGACAGACTTCCTCCAAAACAGCTAAATATTTATATATTTTTATCTTTTTCAAACAAAGATAAATAATTTTATCTTTTTCTAATCAGCTACTGTATATTGCCACGTACTTGTTAAAACATAACTTTAAAATAAAAAAAGATAAAATACATTATCATTTAATAAAAACATAACTAAAATTTAAAAAAACAAAACAAAACCAACATACACTTCAAAAAAACTGAAGCCTCAACTACATGTTTTCAGCTCACAAAAATACATGTTTTCAGCTACATGTTTTTAACTCACAAAACCGTACACTTCAAGAAGCTAAAAACAACACCTCAAGAATGGAACTACCTTCCTAAGATATCCAAAACCAGCCATCATCAACAATAAAGCATAAAACTCCTCATATAATAATTCACAGCAAAAAGAAAATCACAACTGTGCAATAAAAAAAACCCAAATAAACTATGATCCAATATTTCTTACAATTCAATAATATCTCAAACAAAGATAAACAAAAAAACATTAACCCTATTAGTCATAGGTCTACCATAAAACAAACATACAATCAAACATAAAAAAAATTCAACCACTTGATGCACAACTTCTACGATTATGCCCAAACTTCTTACACTTTCCGCACTTATTCCGCTTTCCATGAAATACATCCAACCCACCAAGTCTGTTAACTCTTGGCCTACCAGCTCCACGAATAGCCTTAGGAGGATGAACAATAGAAGACCCTTCAAAAATAATATCTTTCTTATCAAAAGTAGGAATATGCCTTAGTCGTGAAATAATATTCAATAAAATCATAAACATTAAGCCTTGACATAATAATGCATTTCAAAGCATGTACACAAGGAAAATCGGTAACTCACCACTGATTACAAGTACAAATTCGATTTTCAAGATCTACTTTGTGAAAAATAGGTGAATGCACTTCAAAAATAAATTTAGAAGATCGAGAAACATTCCAACCAAAACCTTCTTCTTTTAATTTTAATAAACGATTCTCCATTTTAGGACAAAGTACACTAGACCAAGTAGAAGCTTCTTCTCTACGTTTAGACATTTGATTCATAAGCTTGATCCGAATACCATCTAAACAACAAGTAATAGGAAGATGCCTTTCTTTCAAAATCCAAGGGTTAAAGCTTTCTGCAACGTTTGATTTATTCTCACCATACCTATTTCCAGGGAAAAATAAATCAGCCCAATGATAAAAAGGCTTATCCTTTAGAAACTCAATAGCTTTTTCACCACCAATTTGCCGATATTTTCCTATAGTTCTTTCAAAATCATGATGAGTAGCAGCTACAGCACATCGTTCCAATAAATGAGCCATCCACAATCCTTTTCCACTTTTTACAATAAAAGCAACATTATTTTGCATATGATGCAAACAATATGAATGAAAAGCGAATGAAAAAACTTTAGGAATACTTAAAAGCAAACCCCAATGCCTATCAGAAATAAAAACTAAAGGACGATCAACTCCAATAGAACATTTTAATTGATCCAAAAACCGAGACCAATTTTCTTCATTTTCCTTTCCAACAATAGCCATTGCCAAAGGAAAAAATCTTGAAAAACAAAATTAAACAAACGTTACAAAACAAAACATAATATCAAACTCACAAAATAATACGTATAGAAACCCAGACTCTAAATTCAAGCTCACAAAACAATACATATAAAAACTTATGTTTACACATCTTTGCATTTACTTCTCCAATAAATATGTTAAATTGCACTAATCACAAGAATATTCAGTAATTTAGGAACATGTAAATTCAGTCAAATGCAACTCGCCCTTTTTTCTAGAACCAATGGTAAATAAAACCATACAATACAAAGTTAGAAATAAAACCATACAATCATGATTGGCGCTAAAAGTTAGAAATAAAACCATACAATATGATTGGCGCTACAAAGTTAGAAACACAACCAATTTATCTAACTATACACTTAAAATACTTTACAGTATTGCAGTATAATTGTTAAACAAATACTAAACATAAGTTATAATTTTATAATTGCAGTATAATTGCACTTGCAGTATAATTGCAGTATTGCAGTATTGAAGTATTGCAGTATAAGTGCAGTATTGCAGTATTGAAGTATAAAACAAATTGCAGTATTACAATATAATTGCAGTATAAAATAAATTACAGTATTGCAGTATAATTACAGTATTGCAGTATAATTGCAGTATAAATTAAATTACGTAAATTAAAAAGCAACTAATATACCTTGATTTCCATTTTTAGCTGTTGCAGCCATTAAACAACCATTTCGACCTTTTAAAAAAGTGTCATCCAAAAACACCATTGGTCGGCAATGCGTGAATCCATGAATACAGGCTTCAAATGATATAAACACTTTTCAAATTGATTAGTACTTTCATCAACCACCATAGCAGAATGACCATTGGGATTACTTCTATCAAGTGCTTTTAAATATCAAACCAAATCATTATATGATTGTTCTTCATTACCAAAAATTTCCTTTAAACCAATTTTTTACCCATATAGGCATAATAATGACTCAAATTAATATCATAATTCCTTTTGAAACTGGCAATAATATCACTGGTTTTTCTGGTTGGTTCATCACGAACTTCATCTAATATTAAAGTTTTCACAAGATCACTTTTAATCAGAGGACTGTTAATTGATCAAAATCCACCACCACAACTATGAGTTGATTCAAATCTTCTTACAAGAAAATGATCCAGCTGTTTCAACTTACAAGAAGCATGAATATTAAAACTGCAACCCTCAACAGCACATTGAACTGTTATTGTGTCTTTGCAATTCTTCAAAACTTTAGCTTAAATCCATTTTTAGCACAATATGCAATAACAGTTTTACGGAAATCAGAAGCACACTCAAATTTCTGACCAACCCCTGTAAAAAATTCTAAGTTCGAACTTTTCTTCATCAACTCAGTAAAATCACGTTCTTTGTCAAAGCTAAATTCTCTGCTATCAACTCCATCAAATTCAGTATTCTTTGTATCATCAACACAAAGGGACTTACTAGTAGAACAAGACATGCTACTGCTGCCAACCTTAAGACGAGATAGTTCCTTCAACTTAACAAACATAACTAAAAACTCTTCTTTCTTGAAATATACTAAGCATAAAATGGCTTGCAAATCACTGTCAGTATGAACAAAAGTATTCTTTGAATCCCGAACATAAAATATATCAAAGCATAACGGAGTAAGATGATCCCAAACTTCACATATTTTAATTCGCAAGTAAGAAATGGTAGAATCCAAAGAAATCCTACTTCCAAAGTTGTTTTTCTTAAAATCAATGACAACCAAAACACTCGGTACGTCAGTTGGAACACTACTGTAAGAAAAAACAGAAAAAGGATAAAACTATTTATCATTACATTAAAATTATAATAACAGCAACAGCAAAAACAAGTTTATTATATGTACCTCTGATCAGCCGCAACATTCATCTTCCTACAGCCAAACCAAAAAACAACTGACCAAAAAAATAATCTTAAAACATTCACATGACGTTAATAATCTGAAAAGAATCGATAAAAAAAAATTGATAATCAACTAAATTACCTTACATTCAGCGAATTATCAATTCAACTTCCACGTTAATCAATCTAGAATAAACGATAATATGACGTTAATCGATATATCGAATAATCAAATAACCTAAATCGATAATTGAATAATCAAAATTAGATGAATCGAGTAGTATAACGTGAATAGATAATCGATATTGCGTGAATATTAGTTGCGATTTGAACAGACCTTGATATCCGATTTGAATCAGAATTAGGTCGAAGTAATGGACGGGCGTGATAGAAGAAAAAAGAAGAGAGGCTCCAGAAAAGAAAATAGAGTTTATATAGATGGACTGGAAACTTATTTTTTGAATGAGGTGTCCTGCAAACAAATACCGTATGGAATATGGTCACTAAAACCAAATTTCCAGATAATTTCTTTTGTATTCGAATAGAATGATTTATACAGATATGTAACAATTATATAATATGTACATTGGGCAAATAAATACACCACCCACGACTTACCGGGTGAAATACCCACGAATACATCCCATCTCTTCATAGTTATGTTATAGTATCTTCTATTACAGCTATTTAGTGGCATGAGATTTTGTTGTTTTTTCGCAATTAATCCACAAACATGGATGTTGTGGAAATATTGATTGACAAAGAAGTAACAGAATTTAATTATGATGTATGAGTTAGATATAGTTTTCAATAGTAGTTCCAGATTTTATTCCGAATGTATTTGAATATTAAAAGAAAACAAAGATGCTAGAAAACCTGAAAAATAAAAGTCGCCGAAGTGCGGATCTAGAATTGAAAGACTGAAAATAAAGGAGAGAAACAAATTAATCATGCGGTCAAAAAACAAATCATGCAATCAAAAGAGTTTTTGTCACTTTTCTGGCTTATTTTCCGGGCCGGTAAGCATTTTTTAAAATAAAAATGTATCATTAGTTTGTTTTGAAATAAGAGCATTATAGGTAAGGCAGAACGTTTCTTTTGGCGGCTGTTTTGTTTGGCTAAATTGTAATTGTTTTTTCATGCTGGAGGAGTCTTTCATCCACAATCTTATCCTTATCCATTAATTAGAGAGTAGTCAAGTGCCCACGCATTATAGGATTTTGTGTATCTCAATTGTAATGACTTGTTTTGTTGTGATTTGAGGAATTTGCATTTGTTAGGAGACTGTCAATCAATCATTTCCCAATTTGGTATTGTATTATGAAATGAATATGCTGTTAAAAGAGATGCATGGTATGGCAGCACCAATTCTTTATTTATTAATTCTTATTTCCAGTCAATATGCCTATCTGAGCTATTAACTCACATTTCTTTTCAAGTCATAATTAATGATACTATAACACCATCACTAACATGGATTCCCCCTTGAACACAACATGCAAACTGCTGGTGGCATTTCCTTTGATACCGAATGTAGATTTATTGAGAAATGTTGTGAACTCTCACCTTTGAGTATAGCATATATAACTAAACTTGCGCTTTGATCAATGAATATGGGTAAGTGCTTCAAAGCAACTACTTAGAAATTAACGATTTCATCGTGGAACTCAATCCTACTGAAAGACAAGTAGAATCATACTCCTAAAGTTGATAGCATTTTTCTGTATCCAAACCTTAGAATTTTAAATTTGAAAATCTTTTATAACAAAGACCAGAGGCCGTTTAGTTCTTTTAGTATATTATGTTTTGAGATCCCAAAAGTAATTACAAAATATGAGAATAATGAAAAAACGGCGGAGGTAACGAAAGAAAACAGAAAATTGAATTGTTTTTTTTATTTCTACAATTTTCCAAAATACAAATAGCAAAAAATTAACTTTTATTTTATTTGTTTTGGGTGTGAACCCCATTTTCTTAAAGTAATCTTTTTTCATGATATAATCTGAAATTTTGTATATTGGAACAATACTAAAAACTTTAAATGTTATAATTAAGATCAAATTAAAATCTGTAACTAATAACTATGCATGTGAATATGAGGGCCACATAATACTATCCAACTCTTATGAGCATAACTTAAGCATACAGTTCTCTGTGTATATTACATGCACCTGTCTCTAAATATTGTGACATGGATCACAGTGCAACTACTTTCGTGAAATACTTGGTACATAGTGACAGACTGACAGTCACAATGCAACTACTTAAGCATACAATTCTCTGTGTCCAGTTTTAAAATAATAGGTTGCTTATCGTTTTTAATATTATCACAGTTTTAAAATTTACCAGCACAATCTAGCTATTTAATATGCATATCATATCTACTTATACAAACTAACATATGTCATCCGTGCTACATGACAGATAATGCATATTTATCGAGTACGCATATTATATATTTGTATGTCATGCAACGCACGTGACATGGCAATCACTTAGTGTGTTGAATCTTAAATTTTCAGAGTGCGAGATTTAGGATGACTAACCGTAACTGTACATTTTAATTGAACTGGAGTTAAACTGAATATGCACTCGTAGATTTTATCGGTGCATTTAAGCAAATTGTTTTGGGTTTTGATTTTTAACTTTATCAAATGTTATAATACACAACGAAAGAGTTCTAGAAGAGCCATAATGCCCCTACTGACGGCTTTCAACTTGAGAGGTCAGGTCATCGAGGTCCAGGATAGAACCCCCAACGGAGAGCAGAGTAGCGTCCCATCTGAAAACGTACTATTTATCGGCGGTCAACATTGAAAATCCATTAACAAACAATTATGGTTGTTCGAATTCTAAAATAAAATAAGTGTAATGACCCGCATTCTATGCATCGGAGGATCGTAGCATACTTATTTTATTCTCATACGAAGTCGTATGGTCGTGTAACTTTGAGGGGTAATTATTAGGGTCATTTCCCATGTTTACGATTTTTGCTGAATTTTAAATGATCGTTTTGTCCTTGACGAATCTTGTTTCGCCTGTAACTTTTGATTGATAAGGAGTTTTGACCTGAAACCATTTTCATTGGATTCAGATGATGGTCTACCTTTCCGTAGAGTGGTCACATTAATCAAATGGACTTACCGTTTGGAAGATATGACTAAAATAAGATTAACCGGACTTAATAGGGTAGTTAGTGGAAGGGCCCATAAGCCATTTCGGAATTAGGCTTATGAGGAGGCTGAAATCAGTTAGGAAACCATCTCATTTCAATTTTCTAGCCGCCACAAACATTCTTTGAACCGTAGCAATGGCCTCCACCTTCTAAACTACCTCCTAATCACTTTCTAATCCAATATTAAGCAAATCTACATCAAATCAACGCGGATTGGCATCAAATCAGAGTTAGGGCTGCTGTGTTGTATAGGAGTTTCACTACTATAAATCTGCAATTTTCTACTGAGTGTTTAGCGTCTTTACGGCGTCGCTAATTTTTTTTATTGACGCCATACTAACGCCAAATGCACGACAGAAAAACATGGGTCACTAAATCGTTTGGCGTCATTAAGACGTCACTATGGGGTCGTTAAAACTTAGCAACACCGTTGGAATGCCTAGTGTCTACTGGAAATGCTTGTCGTTATGGCGTCGTTAAATTTTTAGGAACGCCTTAGTCATGCCTTTTGTTTATTTAAAATAATCGTCGTTATGTCGTCACTAAATTCTGTGACAGCATCGTGATGCTAACACTCTACGACATACAATTTATCGCATATGCATCCCTAAATTTAACGATATCTTTGAGACGACAAACTTGTAGCTATTACGACGCATAGCTACAACTAGATTACAAAACGAATCGTTGCATCTATCAAACTTAGCTTATGCAACTCATAACAATGTACAAATATGAAAAATAACATTTAATGACATTTAGTTTTGATCTATAATTTCTGAAAAAAACAATCATCAAATTCAAACAATAAATTTTATAATAAAACAGTAGCGTATCTTCCAAGAATACACCAACATTCCTACATCAAATAAGTAGCAAATAATTCCATAAACTAATTTAAAAGTACAATACATCATAAACATCTATACCAAATGTACTGTCTAATGCATTTTATTTGCTTGCCTGTAGATTGCACATCATCACCTGTGAAACAAATACAACTTAATTAGTTGATCTACAAATTAAGTACAAATGTTTATTTTTGAAGCAAGAAGATGGCTACATAAATGTATAATTACAGAATCAGCGTTCATATATGTACTGCAATTGTAAAACCATAGGTTTTGAAAGGCTTTCTCCTTTCTTATGGATATTATCAACCTCGATGCCTTATAACCAAATATATCATTATTAAACCAAAAACAATGCATTATTTTTATTTTTATTGTAACCATCAATTTCCCTGGTTTTTTCCGATTTACCTTAAATGATCGTCAAAAACACATAACCAGCTACTATAAGATGGCTTGGCCAGGGTTTCCTTTTGAAGCATCATTGAATTTAACAAGAATATATGTCATCATTTCATTTGACGTTGTTTGAGCAGATCTGTCACAGTCTACATGAAGCGGAAGCCAGTTCACAGTCTACATGCAGACATATAAAACATTTTCATTTTTCCAGCAAACCAAGATGTAAATACTAATTAACCAAAAATACTTGAGCAATGGGGCATACTAAATAGTCAAATATTTTCCCCACCCCTATTATCCATCCTATATTTCTGTTAGGCACAGCAGAGTAATATATGGAGAGATAGAAAAAAAATTGAATTTGATTTAATCCTTTTTTTCATTTCAACAGTAAAGGAGATACAATTGTCTTATATAATGAAATACATTCTCTAGAGTATTCCTGACAACACCTTATCTAGAATACTCTAATATGTCATATATAGGAATTATTTATTCTTAAATTATTCCTTACATTAATACGAAGACAAATTTGTAAATGCAATTAATTGTTGTCTAATAACAAAATTACAAATTAACTTTTAACACTCCTCCTTAGTTTCTAATTTTTAATTGCTTCTTGAACTTTTCAAACTTCTCCAATGTGACTGCTTTAGTAAGGAAATCCGCTGGCTGCTCTTTTGTGCTGATGAAGTCCATGACAATCTCCTTCTTGCTAATTAATTCTCGGATAAAATAATAACGTATCTAAATATGCTTTGTGCGAGCATGAAACACTGGATTTTTTGTCATTGTCACAGCCGACATATTGTCACAGTAGATTTTAGTTGGCTTGTCTTGAGTTTGCTTCATATCATTTAGAATTCTCCGCAGCCACACCGCTTCACAGTTTTCCTCTGTAGCTTCCATGTACTCAGCTTCAACTGAAGATAAAGCTACGGTCTTTTGCTTCCTTGAACTCCAAGAGATTACGTTGGAACCGAGACAAAATACTAGCCTGATGTGTTCTTCCGATCATCCAATGCTCCTGCCCAGTCACTATCAGTGAAACCGACTAACTTGCATTCGTCCTCTTTGACATATTGAAGCCCACATTCTTTTGTTCCTTTCAGATATCGTAAAATTCTTTTTGCTGCAATCAAGTGATTGTTACTTGGATTTTGCATGAATCTTGAAAGTATACTTACTACATGACAAATATCAGGCCTTGTATGAGTGAGAAAAATTAGCGAACCAACCAAGCTTCTAAATATCTTTCCATCCGCCTTCTTTGCGCCATCTTCTTGCTTTAATTTTTCATTTAGCATCATTGGTGTATTAACTGGTTTGCAATCTACCATGTGAAATTTTTGAGAATGTCTTCAATGTATTTCTCTTGTGAAATGAAGATTTTGCCCCTTGCTTGTTTGACTTGCATGCCTAGAAAATACTTCATCAAACCGAGATCTGTCATCTCAAAGTCCGTCATCATTCTTTCCTTAAATTCCTTAACAAGATTGTTGCTGGTACCGAAATAGATTAGATCGTCAACATATAGACATACAACTAGAAATTCTTCTCCTTGATTTTTCACATAAAGGGCAGGTTCGTTCTTGCTTCTTTGGAACCCATTTTGAATGAAGTAGTTATCAATCTTGCAATTCCATGCTCGGGGTGCCTGCTTCATCCCATACAGCGCCTTTTTAAGCTTATAGACTTTATTTTCTTTTCCTCTTATCACAAAGCCTTCTGGCTGCTCAACATATACCTCTTCCTTTAGCTTGCCATTAAGAAAAGCAGACTTCACATCGAGTTGGAAGACTTTAAGCTCTAATTGCGCTGCAACTGCAAGAGCTGTTCTAATGGTTTCCATTCGAACTACCAGAGCAAATGTCTCATTAAAGTCAATTCCGGGCTGCTGTGAATATCCCTTTGCAACCAGTCGTGCTTTTTGTCTTGTTATAGAACCATCCTCGCCATATTTTGTCATATAAACCCATTTCAGGCCAATGAATTCTTTATCTTTTGGCAAGTCAACTAACTGCCATGTTTTATTTTTCTCAATGGCTGTTATTTCTTCTTTCATTGCTTCAATCCACACATCTTCTTTGCTTGCCTCTTCAAACAACTGTGGTTCACAAGAAAAAAGAACAACATTGCATGAGTCATAAATATCTTGTAAAGAACGCACCTTTCGAATAGGAGAGTCCAAGTCTCCATGTTCATTTTCATCATTTGAACCGTAACAAGGAGCATTATCTACATGGATACTTTGCTGAGGACTGTCAGGTTGTGAGCCATTATTTTGAGATCTTTTAGGCTCCATAGAATTTGATCTTTGGTAGCCATCATGATCTCACTGCCATGCTGCCATTTCATCAAAGACAACATCTCTTGAGATAATGAGTTGATCATTTTTGAGATTTAATAGCCGATATCCCTTCGACTCTTCGCTGTAACCAACAAAGACACATTTCTCTCATTTCTTCTCAAATTTATCTTTGTTTGGGCTCTGTTTCAATGCATACGCTACACTTCCAAATACTTTCATGTGGTCTACTTGGGGCTTTCTTTTATGCCAGGCTTCAAATGGTGTCATATTTTTAACAGCTTTAGTTGGCGAACGATTCAATATATAGACAGCCGTGTTGACAGCTTCAGCCCATAACTTCTTTGGCATGGATTTTCCCTCCAGCATACTTCGAGCCATTTCAACAATTGTTCGATTTTTTCTTTCTGCGACGCCGTTTTGCTGCAATGTATATCGCACAGTAAGCTGCCTTTCAATCCCTTCTTTCTTCCAATGATTCATGAACTCGCTGTAAATAAACTCTCCTCCATGATCAGTTCGAAGAGTTTTTATTAACTTTCCGCTTTGACGTTCCACAAGAGCTTTAAACCGTAGGAAACTTTAGAAAGCTTCTGATTTTTCACTTAAAAAATAAATCCACATCATATCATCAACAAAAAGAATGAAATATCTCTTTTTATTTAGTGAAAGAGTCCTTGTAGGACCAAAAATATCAGGATGTATTAACTCCAAAGGAGCTTTTGCTCGCAATGAAGTTTTCGGAAAAGGAAATCTATGCATCTTGCCAAAAATACAACCTTCACACATCTTATTTTCCTTCATGATAATAGGAAGACCAACGACCATATTCTTTGATTTCAGTAAATGCAACCCCTTATTTCTTAAGTGGCCATATCTCAAATGCCATAAATGAGAAACATTAGAATTTTCAGATTTGAATGCACAATTCTCATTTAGAGACATAAGTAGGCAAAAATTTTTATTTGGAGCCATCTCAATATTTGCCACTGTTAAATTACTTTTCTTATCAATGATCTTGCAAGAATTATTATCAAAATTCACCGCATAACCTTTTTGAACAAGTTGTCCAACACTTAAGAGATTTTGAGCTAAATTTGGCACGTAAAGCACATCATGAATAAATTTCTTACCATTTTTAGTGTGGGCTGCAATGGTCCCCTTTCCTTCAACTTTTTGCGCCTTTCCATCTCCAAGCTTTATCTCTGATGAAAAACTTCCATCAAGTTCTACAAAAATGTCTTTGTTGACGATTATGTGGTTGCTACAACCACTGTCAATATACCAAGCATCTTGTGATTCATTTTTGGCGGATAAACAAGAGTAGAAAACCTGCTCTTCATTTTCTTCACTTGTAAAATTTGCTTTGTCTTTCTCTTTTTTATTTTGATACCAACAATCTCTTTGCGAATGATTAGGAATTCGACATCTCGTGCATTTGAAGCGATAATTTTCAGAATTATGATTAGATTTATTGCAAATAATGCAATAAGTGGCAGAATTACCTTGCATTTTCTGCTGTTCTTGTCTTTGTTCTCCTTGCCTTGATAATTTCTTTCGTTGCCCTTTCTTTGATTTTGATTTTGCTTCTGAAATACGCCCTTCTTTGAGTTGTAACAACTTCGTTTCTTTTCTGAAAAACTGAGATTGGATTGGAATGCTTGCTCCAATGAATTTGCTGATGTTCTATTAATTCTTTGTTCATGAGCTTGAAGTGAACTCATTAGCTCATGTGTTGACATCTTGCCAAGGTCCTTTGATTCCTCTATTGCAGTGACATAATGATCGAACTTTGGAGGAAGGCATCTCAATATCTTCTCTACCACCTTCTTTTCTTGAATGCTATCTCCAAGGCATTGAATTTGATTTACAATTTCAGAGACTCTGGAGAAGAAATCTCTGATATTTTCAGATTCCTTTATTTGCAGGTTGTCAAAATCTCTCCATAAAGATTGAAGTTTAATGGAGATAACTTTGTCATTGCCTCGAAATTCTTTTTGCAAAACTTCCCATGCATCCTTTGCTTTTCTTTTATTGAAAATTCTTGGATAGATAGATTTACTCACTCCTTGTTTGATATACTGAAGTGCAGTGGCATCTTTCTTTTGATTTTCTTTGTACAACTTCTCTTATGCAACCGTCCATCTTGTAGAATCTCCATCTTCAGGTGGCTATGGATAATCTTTTTCGATGACATCCCATAAATCATGAGAGATGAAGAAGTCCATCATCTCACTGCTCCAATAGTCATAATGCTCGCCTTCGAATATTGGCACTTCACTTGGAGAGTACTTGAACATTGTAGGGACTGCTGCCATTGTTTTTGAGTGACTGATTAAGGCTGTTGATATGGCTCTGATATCAAATTTGTTAGGCACAGCAGAGTAATATATGGAGAGATAGAAAAAAAAAATTGAATTTGATTTAATCCTTTTTTTCATTCCAACAGTAAAAGAGATACAATTGTCTTATATAATGAAATACATTCTCTAGAGTATTCCTGACAACACCTTATCTAGAATACTCTAATATGTCATATATAGGAATTATTTATTCTTAAACTATTCCTTACATTAATACTAAGACAAATTTGTAAATGCAATTAATTGTTGCCTAATAACAAAATTACAAATTAACTTTTAACAATTTCTGTGTCCATGTCCTTGTAATCCGCATCATATTGCCGGGGAAATTGTAGAATTGTCCTATTTATAGATCAAAAACGTCTATGCATTCCACTAAATATTATTGCCCAGGTGAGTTCCAGTTTTTGTATAACCGCATGCTAATCCATGCATTCAGCCTTTTTTTTTCTTTCAATAAGTCCATTAAATTCAGCTCTTTTCAGGGATGAGCTTCTGAGAGGAATACCTAAATACTTTATTGGCAAAATTTGAATTTCCACATAATGAACTGTAGGGACTGTTGATTTAAACTTGGCACCTTTGCTGAAGAACAATTTGGATTTTCCCTCATTGACCGTTAGTCCTACATAATTCTCCAGTTTCCTCATAACCTGCTTGACACCATGCGCAAGCATTTTCTGCTACCGTTTTAGCAAAAGTTAAGAGAGATCATGTAACACCCCGAATTTCAGTTAATGCTAAAATTCACTAATTGCAGAATAAATAATCTCAGATGTGAGAATTGGGGGTAACGGGCTGCGTCATTGCGTTCGTCTCGGAAAAATACGCGAAATAGAGTCCGAGTTTTCGAGAATCGGAGTCGGTATGGCCCAGTTATGGCCCAATGAAGTTTACAGAAAATTCAAAGTTTAAAACAGATTTTAAAATTCAGGTTCAAATTTCGAAATTGGGGCCATTGGGCGCAGGCAGAAAAATTCCCGCCTAGCTACCAAAGTCGACAGCCCTGTCGACTGGGCAGTCGACTTGGCTAGGACCAAGTCGACAGCACTGTCGACTTGGGGGTCGACAGGGGGTGCTCGGCCAGTTTGACCTAGTGCACCATTTTAGGGTTTGGCTGTGTTTTGGGGCTGTTTTCTGGAAGCTTCCGAGATCTGATGGTCCTAATCTAATTTAGGGTTAATCTAATGGCCTAAAACACTTGCCTAATCTATAAATACACCCTAAGCCTACCCTAATTCATACTAAAAACAGATTCAAGGGCCTCATGCCGTCAAATTAAAACTAGAAGGAGCCTCCACCAAAGTTGAGAGGAAGTTAGCATCTCAAATCAACTCTAATCAAGTTCTAATCCACTTTAGCAACTTAATCTTCCTCATTGGAGTGCTAATTAGTTATTTGTGAGTTCCTATGTCTTTAGCAAGCAATTGCTAAACTAATTAGGATAGGATATTATGAGGCTATGGTTGCAAATGTGGATCTATGCAAGTTGTGCTTGTCATATGCCATAGGTTCATGATGTTAGTTTGCAAGTTTATGCTATTTGTTAGTTATGCAAGTTTTCCTCTATGTATGACATGTTATGCAAGTTCATATGCAAGTTCATATGCAAGTTTATATGCAAGTTCATATGCAAGTTTGTCTCTTTTTATGATATGCATAACATATGCAAGTTTGCCTCTATGTATGACATGTTATGCAAGTTCATATGCAAGTTTATATGCAAGTTCATATGCAAGTTTGTCTCTTTTTATGATATGCATAACATATGCAAGTTTGCCTCTATGTATGACATGTTATGCAAGTTCATATGCAAGTTATGATGCAAGTTCATATGCAAATTTGTCTCTTTTTATGATATGCATAATATATGCAAGTTTGCCTCTAAGTATGGCATGTTATGCAAGTTCATATGTAAGCTCATATGTAAGTTCATATGCAAGTTACCCTCTTTATGACATATATGATTCATGCAAGTTTGGGTTAATGATTTATGCTAGTTGGGTTTAATGTTATGATGCAAGTTGACACCTTTTAAACCCATGTTAATGCTAATGTTATGATAAGTGGAACCCATTATAATTATGATGAATCTTCCCATTTATATGTCATGTTGTGTGAACGAATTACGTGGGGAACGATGGGGTTAATATGCATGTTAACAAAATTGTGTGAAGTTGGTATGATTAAGCATAACATAAAATGAATGGACATAATTGGGAATTTACCTATTAAGTTAGGTCTACCCATATTATGGAGTTGGGAATTTACCTATTAAGTTAGGTCTACCCATACTATGGAATTGGAAATTTACCTATTGAGTTAGGTCTACCCATATTCTTAAAAATGTGTAATTAATTAGGGATAATTAATACAAATTATGGGGGGGGGATTAATTAGGTGTAATTAATCGACTAAGACACGAGGTTGGACCCTTTTGTAGCGGAAGTCTGCCCGGAACCAACCGACAAATCCAGCAGCTACAAATGATTGGCCCAATGTGAGAGGTCTTAGGCATAAATTAAATACGTGATAGTTGTAAAGACACGAGGTTAGACTCTTTTATGGTGTAAAACTGCCCGGAACCAACCGACATATCCAGTTGCCATAAAATGTCAGTCTAATGTGAGGGGTCTTTATAAGATCACGGTCTTAATTAATTAAGAAACACTTAACCAAATTAGCATGTAGTGGGGCATGAGGGGTTAAGTGGGTGCCTTGGGTGGCATGAGGAAAACTAGTGGGTTGCCTTGGGTGGCAATAGAAAATACGATTAGTATACTTAACCAAAATTATAACATGTAAGTGAACATGGTTAAAGGGTTAAGTGGGATTCACTAGTGGGGGCCAAGCTTAGGTGGATAGCTTGTGCCAAGTGATGGGGGCCCATCTCAGCCAATATCCCAAACGTATCTTTGTGGGCTCGACCCAAGTCGAGGACGGGACACACATATTGGTCTTGACTATAAGAGGCCAAAACAGGTTAGCGGTGGCAACGCAAGTCCAACGGGTTTCATATGCGTGTGTGGACCTGGGCTGGTAGGTAAGACGTTGTTGCATCGTGTAGGTATAAGCCGTGCACCGTTGACATTAACGGGTTGCCACTTTAGTGGATGATACACCCCACTATGGGACCAGCACGGGTATCTACGTTAGGGAGCCGATCGAATGGGGGGGGGGTAGTGGGTACACCTAGTGGAGATAGGGGCAGACGGCACCTATGTAGTCAGCTAAGGGTACACGAAACTACCATTAAGTTTTACTAAGTACTCTTAGTGGGATCAACCTTTAAGTTAGTAATGACTGGTGTGGTGCAGTGTAGTAATTATCCTTGGGTGGGTAGATGCGTCTTTATCGTTATCTTAGTTCATTCTAAGTCTGATTAGCTACTTAGTGTAGTCATTTATCCCCAGTCGCACCGTACCAAGTTTATATCATACCCTAATTACTTTAATGATTGTATTGTTAAAGTTATAGGACTCGCTCGGACTTATGTCTGACCCCGTTGTTTTTATCTTTTTCCCAACCCTCAGGTTCTCAGAGTGGGCCCAGCACGAGTGGGCTTTGATCAGGCTGCTTTATTACTCTTTTGGAGCTTGGACCATAGATGTAAAGCTCAGCTTACCCTTTCTTTTATGGCTATCAGTTCATGTATTGGGATTATGTACTTTTATTTATCAGGATGGATATTTTGTACTTGACTCTTATTATGGTTTTGTGATGTAACCAAACATGTTTTACTTTCCGCTGCAATGAAATGATGTTTTAAAATTTTCAAGTATTACTTATATCTGTCTTGTTGTAATTTTTTTGTTCTATATTCACTTAAAATACTCCACCAATGTTATGGCATTCCCTTAGCGAGTGACCATAGCGGTTGTGGGGTGTTACACGTGGTATCAGAGCTGAAGGTTACCGGAACAGTTAAAATTTTTAGAAAAACTATTTTTCTAAAACATTTTGGAAGAAGTATTTTCAAAAACATGTTTTTAAGTTAAAAAGTTTTTGAAAGAAAAGCATAATCCCCAATAGCCATATCTTTATCTTTCGAATTCTCCGTTTTGAATCTTTCCTTTTCCGTTTCAGCATGGCTGAAGATCTTAACATTCCGGGTGTGACGATACCAGTATGGTACAGGAGATTGATGGAGGCTAGGGCCGCCGCTACGGGGTCAGCAAATGTTACTCCACCACCCGTTGCACCCAGTCTTCCTCCTCCTCCTCCTCGCACGGATACATTTGCTAAGACTTGCAAGGAATTTAAGGCTATGGGAGGGAAATCTTTTCAAGGATCAGAAACTTTTGTGGAAGCTAGGGATTGGCTTAAGGAGACGGAAGAGTTGATAGACATCTTTGAGATGGAAGAAGGAAAGAAAGTTAAGTTAGCTGCTTGGTTAATGAAGGGAGAGGCCTCGTTCTGGTGGGAGGTCACTAATGGAGAACGCCTTGTTGACTCTTGGGCAGATTTCAGGCAAAGGTTTGGGGCTAAGTTTCTCTCAAGAGCGGAAGAAAATCTGTACATGGAAAGGTTCTTGACTCTAAAGCAAGGAAACTTATCGGTGAAGGAATATGTCAACAAATTTAATCAATTGGCAAGGTTTGGCATGGACATGGTGAATACTCCGGAGAAGAAAGCTTTGAGGTTCGTTAAAGGCTTAAACGAACCGATGCATGGAGTAGCTATGTCTGACATCCCTATGGGGGCCACTTTTTAGAAGCTAGTAGACATGGCACTTATGCATGAGGAAGAGAAGGGTCCCAATGCTAATAAGGCACCCGAAAAGAAAGGAGATCAGAAGAAACCTCAACAACAGCAAAGCAAGGGAGGGAAAGGCAACGGTGGCAAGGGAAAGAAGAAGTGCTTCAATTGTGAGACACCAGGCCACCTAAGCAAAGATTGTCGGAAGAAGAAGAAGACTGGTTGCTTCCACTGTGGCGAAGCAGGGCATCTAGTGAAGGACTGCCCTAAGAAGGGGCAGAGGACGGGATCTACCTCTGGAGGACAGGTGCAAGCTCTCATGGCACCAAGTCAGGCAAGGGGGCAAGTTCAGGCTCTCGCAGTTCCACCGATTCAGGAGAGAGGTAGAATTATTTCCGTTGAAAGTCTAGTCTTTCTGTTTGATCATCCTGTCCGTACTTTATTCGACTCTGGCGCATCGCATTCGTTTATCTCATCATCATTAGTTGAGTCGCTGCACTTAGACACCAGTTTAGTAGATGATCCCTTGGTTGTTTCAAACCCAATTGGGGGCTCCACTTATTTGTCCATGATGTGTTTGGGTTTGAAGATTTCCATACTTAGCGTTGAGTTTAGATGTGATGCTTTTGTTTTGGGCTTCACGGGCTATGGGTTGATTTTGGGCATGGACTGGTTATCCAGTAATGGTGCCGTTCTTGATTGTGAAAGGAGAGTTGTTAGGCTTATGACCCGCTTGGGTAACACTCTCGAGATCTCTTGCAATCCCATGGAATCTGTTATGCTAAGTTATCTTGAGTCACTTGAGGCGTCAGTCGAAAGTTTGCGATCTGTTAGAGTGGTCCGGGAGTACTCGGATGTGTTTGAGGAGGTGAAGGGCTTACCTCCGAAGTGGGAGATAGACTTCCGAATATATCTGGTAGACAATGCTAAACCAGTATCTTTGCCAGTGCGCCACATGGCTCCTCGTGAGAGGAGGGAACTCCATAAGCAAGTGGGTGAGTTGCTTGAGAAGGAGTTCATAAGACGAAGTATATCGGAGTGGGGTGCTCCAGTAGTTTTTGCCACAAAGGCGGATGGGTCCCTCAGACTTTGTGTAGACTATAGAGAACTCAATAAGCTTACAAAGAAGAATAGACACCCATTGCCGAGGATTGATGATCTCTTTGATCAGTTAGTTGGCGCCTCAGTGTTATCGCAGTTGGACTTAGCCACGGGGTTTCATCAGTTGAGAGTGGCTGAGGATAGTATAGAGAAAACTGCCTTTAGGACTCCGGATGGTTTCTATGAGTGGCTTGTGATGCCATTTGGTTTGACGAACGCCCCTGCATACTTTGTTGATTTGATGAGTAGGGTATTCAGGGAGTACCTTAATAAGTTCGTGGTGGTCTTTGTAGATGACATCTTGGTCTTTTCCAAGAGTGAAGAAGAGCATGCCCTACATCTTAGGGAAGTGTTGGAGACTCTTCGAGTGCATAGCCTTAAGGCTAAATTCTCTAAATGTCACTTTTGGAGGAAGGAAGTGCGATTCTTAGGGAACGTGGTCTCTAAGGAAGGAATAGATGTGGATCCCGCGAAGGTAGTGTCCATCCAAGATTGGAAGGTGGATCCCGCGAAGGTAGTGTCCATCCAAGATTGGAAGGTTCCTAGAAATGCTACCAAAGTAAGAAGTTTCTTGGGGTTGGCGGGTTACTATAGGAAGTTTATCAAAGACTTCGCGAAGATATCAGCCCCATTAACCCGCTTAACGAAGAAGAATCTTGTTTTCACATGGGACGTAGATTGTGAGGATGCGTTCCGACGGTTAAAGAGAGCTTTAACTACTGCTCCAGTTTTAGTACTGCCAGATGGGAGTAAGCCATTTGTTGTTTACACCGATGCTTGTGGGACAGGACTAGGCGCAATCTTAATGCAAGAGGGAAGGGTAATAGTCTATGGTGGAAGGCAGTTGAGAGTGCATGAGAAAAATTACCCTACCCATGATCTAGAGTTGGCTGCTATTGTTTTTGCGCTTAAGTCTTGGCGCCATTATCTTCTTGGCGAGAGGTTTGAATTGTTCACAGACCACAAATCTTTGAAGTACTTATTTCTCAGAAGGATTTGAATTTGAGGCAGCAAAGGTGGATGGAATTCTTAGCGTCCTATGATTTTGATATAGCGTATACCCCGGGCAAGGGTAACGTGGTGGCAGACGCCTTAAGCAGAAAAAGGCTGTCCTTGAGTCCATTGTTCGTGGAATGGCGAAGCTTGGAGTTTATATCGATGTTTGACTTCAGACCTTCAATTGACTTTGTACCCAGTTTGCTAGCCTCCTTGGAGGTTAGGCCCACTCTTTTGGGACGGATTGGTGAGGCTCAGCGAGACGACCCACAGTCGGTTGAGTTAGTAGAGAAGCTCATAAGGGGGGAGTCGTCCAGCCATTTGAGTAGGTACACCCTGGATGGTAAGGGGTGGTTGTGTAGAGACGGTAGACTTTGTGTACCGCAAGACGAGGGTTTGAAGAAGGCTATTTTAGATGATGCACATCATTCAAAGATGACCATTCATCCCGGTGGGGACAAGATGTACCAAGACATGAAGCGAGTTTTCTTTTGGGCCGGTATGAAGAAAGACGTGGCCGAGTATGTCGCTAGATGCTTGGTGTGCCAACAAGTGAAAGAGGAGCAGAAGAAACCCGGTGGGTTCCTTCACCCATTGGAAGTTCCGCTATGGAAGTGGGATAGTGTCTCGATGGATTTTGTCGATGGATTACCGAGATCGAGGAAGGGTAATACGGGAATTTGGGTTGTGGTAGACAGACCTACTAAGAGCGCCCATTTCATACCCGTGAAGAGTAAGAGGACTGCTCCATGGCTAGCTTCAGTTTACATTCGAGAGATTGTTAGATTGCATGGTGTACCTTCCAGTATAGTGAGCGATCGAGATCCTATCTTCACTAGCGAGTTTTGGAAGAGTTTGCAAGAGGCGGTAGGGACTCAGTTGTGTTTGAGTACCGCATATCATCCTCAGACGGACGGCCAGACCGAGAGGGTGAATCGTATTTTAGAAGACCTTTTGAGGCTATGTATCTTGGATTTTGGAGGTACATGGGAAGAGCATCTTCCATTGGTGGAGTTCGCATATAATAACAGCTTTCAGTCTAGTATTGGCATGGCTCCTTTCGAAGCTCTTTATGGAAGGCCTTGTCGATCACCTACATGTTTGTGGGAATCTACGGATAAGATTTTACTTGGGCCTGATATGGTTAGAGAGACTTCGGAAAAGATTGATTTGATTAGAAGAAGGATGAAAGCGGTGCAAGACAGACAGAAATCTTATGCGGACAAGAGGAGGACGAATCTTGAGTTTGAAGTTGGGGACATGGTCTTTGTCAAAGTGTCTCCATTACGAAATGTGGTTCACTTTGGATCTGTTGGGAAGTTAGCACCAAGGTTCGTAGGGTCGTTTCCTATTAAGGAAAGGACTGGACGGATGGCATATAGAGTGGAGTTGCCCGACAGACTTAGTGGTGTACATGATGTATTCCATGTGTCACATTTGAGGAAGTGCCTACATGAGACCGCTGAGGTGGTAGAGCCGAGCTTGCTTAGAGAAGTGGAGGTAGAGCGTGATGCAACTATTCGACGAGCTCCTACTCGCATCCTTGGGTCTGAGACTAGGAAGTTGAGGAATCGAGAGGTTCAACTAGTCAAAGTGCAATGGGGAGAAGATGAGAGCAACGCTACTTGGGAGACGGAAGCGAAGATGCGTTCGCTATACCCATTCCTTTTTGAGGGTATGTCTTTTAACTTCTCCTTTATCGTTTGTCTAGTACTTATCTACCTTTAGTATGTCCTCTCGTTAGTATTTTTGACCTTTAGATAGGGTAAACCTATGGTTGAAACATGTGTTTGAGACATGTTATGATTGATGGATGCATGGGGATGCAAGTGTTTGCAAGTGGTTGCTCGTGGATGCATATACACACACTCTAGACACTAGATCGGCTCAGTCACTTCATATTGCATATTGCATATAATTGTGTGTAGGTAGCTATATTTATGGATGTATAATGATTGTGTTATCATATGGATGATGCATTTTGGTGAATGATTGTGCACTCATGTAGATATTGTATGTGTCGATAGGGTTCTCTCGCATATATAATGGATGCATGACACTATCATGGTTTGCATATGTTCATACATTAGATAGGGAACATATACACACACTTTTTGCATATGCTCATACATCATTAGAAATTGTTTTAAGGACAATGGATGCCCGTGTTTGATGGATTGAGTAGATGGTTGTTTGGATGGTAGGATATGCATTCTCCTTAGCTTCGAGATTTCGGGGACGAAATCCTTTAAGGAGGGGAGAATGTAACACCCCGAATTTCAGTTAATGCTAAAATTCACTAATTGCAGAATAAATAATCTCAGATGTGAGAATTGGGGGAAACGAGCTACGTCATTGCGTTCGTCTCGGAAAAATACGCGAAATAGAGTCCGAGTTTTCGAGAATCGGAGTCCGTATGGCCCAGTTATGGCCCAATGAAGTTTACAGAAAATTCAAAGTTCAAAACAGATTTTAAAATTCAGGTTCAAATTTCGAAATTGGGGCCATTGGGCGCAGGCGGAAAAATTCCCGCCTAGCTACCAAAGTCGACAGCCCTGTCGACTGGGCAGTCGACTTGGCTAGGACCAAGTCGACAGCACTGTCGACTTGGGGGTCGACAGGGGGTGCTCGGCCAGTTTGACCTGGTGCACCATTTTAGGGTTTGGCTGTGTTTTGGGGCTATTTTCTGGAAGCTTCCGAGATCTGATGGTCCTAATCTAATTTAGGGTTAATCTAATGGCCTAAAACACTTGCCTAATCTATAAATACACCCTACGCCTACCCTAATTCATACTAAAAATAGATTCAAGGGCCTTATGCCGTCAAATTAAAACTAGAAGGAGCCTCCACCAAAGTTGAGAGGAAGTTAGCATCTCAAATCAACTCTAATCAAGTTCTAATCCACTCTAGCAACTTAATCTTCCTCATTGGAGTGCTAATTATTTATTTGTGAGTTCCTATGCCTTTAGCAAGCAATTGCTAAACTAATTAGGATAGGATATTATGAGGCTATGGTTGCAAATGTGGATCTATGCAAGTTGTGCTTGTCATATGCCATAGGTTCATGATGTTAGTTTGCAAGTTTATGCTATTTGTTAGTTATGCAAGTTTGCCTCTATGTATGACATGTTATGCAAGTTCATATGCAAGTTCATATGCAAGTTTATATGCAAGTTCATATGCAAGTTTGTCTCTTTTTATGATATGCATAACATATGCAAGTTTGCCTCTATGTATGACATGTTATGCAAGTTCATATGCAAGTTTATATGCAAGTTCATATGCAAGTTTGTCTCTTTTTATGATATGCATAACATATGCAAGTTTGCCTCTATGTATGACATGTTATGCAAGTTCATATGCAAGTTATGATGCAAGTTCATATGCAAGTTTGTCTCTTTTTATGATATGCATAATATATGCAAGTTTGCCTCTAAGTATGACATGTTATGCAAGTTCATATGTAAGCTCATATGTAAGTTCATATGCAAGTTACCCTCTTTATGACATATGTGATTCATGCAAGTTTGGATTAATGATTTATGCTAGTTGGGTTTAATGTTATGATGCAAGTTGACACCTTTTAAACCCATGTTAATGCTAATGTTATGATAAGTAGAACCCATTATAATTATGATGAATCTTCCCATTTATATGTCATGTTGTGTGAACGAATTACGTGGGGAACGATGGGGTTAATATGCATGTTAACAAAATTGTGTGATGTTGGTATGATTAAGCATAACATAAAATGAATGGACATAATTGGGAATTTACCTATTAAGTTAGGTCTACCCATATTATGGAGTTGGGAATTTACCTATTAAGTTAGGTCTACCCATACTATGGAATTGGGAATTTACCTATTGAGTTAGGTCTACCCATATTCTTAAAAATGTGTAATTAATTAGGGATAATTAATACAAATTATGGGGGGAGGGATTAATTAGATGTAATTAATCGACTAAGACACGAGGTTGGACCCTTTTGTAGCGGAAGTCTGCCCGGAACCAACCCGCAAATCCAGCAGCTACAAATGATTGGCCCAATGTGAGAGGTCTTAGGCATAAATTAAATACATGATAGTTGTAAAGACACGAGGTTAGACTCTTTTATGGTGTAAAACTGCCCGGAACCAACCGACATATCCAGTTGCCATAAAATGGCAGTCTAATGTGAGGGGTCTTTATAAGATCACGGTCTTAATTAATTAAGAAACACTTAACCAAATTAGCATGTAGTGGGGCATGAGGGGTTAAGTGGGTGCCTTGGGTGGCATGAGGAAAACTAGTGGGTTGCCTTGGGTGGCAATAGAAAATACGATTAGTATACTTAACCAAAATTATAACATGTAAGTGAACATGGTTAAAGGGTTAAGTGGGATTCACTAGTGGGGGCCAAGCTTAGGTGGATAGCTTGTGCCAAGTGATGGGGGCCCATCTCAGCCAATATCCCAAACGTATCTTTGTGGGCTTGACCCAAGTCGAGGACGGGACACGCATATTGGGCTTGACTATAAGAGGCCAAAACGGGTTAGCGGTGGCAACGCAAGTCCAACGGGTTTCATATGCGTGTGTGGACCCGGGCTGGTAGGTAAGACGTTGTTGCATCGTGTAGGTATAAGCCGTGCACCGTTGACATTATCGGGTTGCCACTTTAGGGGATGATACACCCCACTGTGGGACCAGCACGGGTATCAACGTTAGGGAGCCGATCGAATGGGGGGGTAGTGGGTACACCTAGTGGAGATAGGGGCAGACGGCACCTACGTAGTCAGCTAGGGGTACACAAAACTACCATTAAGTTTTACTAAGTACTCTTAGTGGGATCAACCTTTAAGTTAGTAATGACTGGTGTGCTGCAGTGTAGTAATTATCTTTGGGTGGGTAGATGCGTCTTTATCGTTATCTTAGTTCATTCTAAGTCTGATTGGCTACTTAGTGTAGTCATTTATCCCCAGTCGCACCGTACCAAGTTTATATCATACCCTAATTACTTTAATGATTGTATTGTTAAAGTTATAGGACTCGCTCAGACTTATGTCTGACCCCGTTGTTTTTATCTTTTTCCCAACCCTCAGGTTCTCAGAGTGGGCCCAGCACGAGTGGGCTTTGATCAGGCTGCTTTATTACTCTTTTGGAGCTTGGAACATAGATGTAAAGCTCAGCTTACCCTTTCTTTTATGGCTATCAGTTCATGTATTGGGATTATGTACTTTTATTTATCAGGATGGATATTTTGTACTTGACTCTTATTATGGTTTTGTGATGTAACCAAACATGTTTTACTTTCCGCTGCAATGAAATGATGTTTTAAAATTTTCAACTATTACTTATATCTGTCTTGTTGTAATTTTTCTGTTCTATATTCACTTAAAATACTCCACCAATGTTATGGCATTCCCTTAGCGAGTGACCATAGCGGGTGTGGGGTGTTACAGATCATCTGCATATAGTAGATGACTTAGATCATGGATATTCTTATTTATAGGTGTCCTCAATCAAAATACATAAGGTGAGAGTGGTGATGCACTTGTGAATTATAGCAATTATATTTTCAATGCTTACGGCTATGTTGGTCTTCCGACTCTAATTGCATTGACATCTCCCTGTTAGATTGATTCTCTGGCACCTGATGTGAATCTAGATCCGTTGATGGCTCTCTGAACATATCATCTGCATGAGTCTCCTCACTTGCCTCGGCATCTCGCATTTATCCATTTGTGGGAAAACTGTCCAGATATTGCATGTTAGCGGCAACAACTACACTAAATCTAACCAAAAGTGTTTAGTTTTCACAAAATGGATTTTATACATACAGAGAGCTTACAAAAACCTCCCCATTTATACCATAGGAAACAAATATGTAATATATAAACAAAATGAATTCAACAAACATATACAACTTACCGTCCTACTGCTACATCATGCCAAGACTACATGACAAATTTATGCATTCTGTTTGCAATCAAGTAATTGAGTTTTTCTAATAATTCCTAAAAAAAAATTGCATTAATAACTACTACAGAATAAGAAACTGCAGGAACATGAAAAACAAAGTGATCTTTTGTTTTGATCATTAGAAATTCTAATTTTTCAACACTTTTTAAAGCAAAATAGACGAAGCAAAAGTGTCAATAATAATCCTCAAATTGGTAGACAAGGTAAAAAGAAGAAATGAACAATTTAATTTTTGCCTGAGACTATGAGACGGGGTAGGTAGAGGCTGACGGTGTCGCAATAAAGAGACGGTGAAAGACAAGCTGGCAATGACAAAACAAACATCGATGTGGTGAGGGTTATACTAACTATGATGGAGCAGAGATCGATAAAGCATTGTTGATCAAAATCGCCATAAACCCAGCCATTTATAAACAAAAAAGGGAAGAAATTTTTGCATTAGAAATTGTTTAGGGCAGTTGGTTAGTTTTGAAAATTAGGGTTAGTGTGGATATAGGATTGGGGAAGTTAAATGAGGAGGCTAACTGGGGAAAGTCAGTAAATAGAGGTTGCATGCATACAGGATCAACGAAAGTTACAAGAGGCGGTTGATATTTTACTACCAATCAAAATAGAGTACACGGATTTCTCATCTGAAACGTTAATTACAAACATAATGAACAGTGCAGTTTTGATTTGATTGTTTAGTTGGATCACTATTCTAGTCGAACGTTGATGAATTTCCTTGGCGTCGCTAAGTTATACTAGATTTCAAATGCATCCGCGATGCCGATATAAAGGTATATCACTATTTATGGCATCACAAACGTGTATTTAATAGTGATGCCCATGCGTTGCTAATTTACATTAGAAAATAGACAATTTTCTTGTAGTGTTCGACCCAAATCAGTGGAGTTTCAGATCTAAGAATTTATTTGTGGCTAACATGAGTGATTTGCACTTTTGTTCACTAATTACGGCTAATTAGGGGTGATTAGTGATAATTAGCGAAATTATACATGTTAAAAATCTAGAAAAATACTTATAAAATTCTTAAATATTGTTTTATGCCTCTGTTAGAAATTTGGGTTAATTTAGACATACTTTGCTAATCCTATCGTTAGATATGGTTAAACATGATTAAGGGGAAAAACATAGGTTTTGGGTATGTTTGATCCATATAACATGACTGTTCATCATTTTGGTGTTTATGGTTGATTATACATGTTGCTATTATTGTTTGGAATGTTTTGTGATTGTCTAGAATTGTTAGATTGGGCGAAACGCCGTCATGTTGCGTAAACAGTTACTGGAAAGAAGTGCAGGGAGCTGGACCGGATCGGGCTCGTGACCTCCGAACTGACCCGCTCGTGACCCCCGAACTGACTCCATCTCCGACCCAGCTAGGGAATGAAGACCACGAACCGCCTGCACCACTTGTGAAGCACCCGAATTGATGGAACCATCGAGCCGCCTGGATGGAGCTGCCATGAACCGCCCCCTCCGATCCGATACACCACGAAACGATGCTTGGAGGAGCCACGAACTGGTGGAAGGATCCAACCCAATCCAAACTTGATCGGTGATCACGAACCTAACTGAATGGAGGAGCCTGGACTCCAAACCGCTACGACCTGATGGAGGACCGACGAACCGGAGGGGTATTCATGACCCGAACCCAAATGAAGATCTGAACCGAACCAGGGTGACAAGCCGAACCGAACCGGATGTGTATTTCTGCTTATACACGACGACTCTTCTGAAGATCAACTCCAATTCGACCAAAATCCCGAGATGTAAAGGAAGTCCAATTGTTACTCAAGATCCAGATGGGAACCAACGTGTTATCTTCTAAAAGTTGGGCTTTGCTGCGGGACTTGTGCAAAGAGATTATCGATATCTATAGCTTTAGTTCACCACTGAGAGACGGATTAACGGCTATGGATCAGTGCAATGGGACCGTTAAGACTCCCAAGGGAAGGTGATCGTAGCATGGCTATGAGCCAGTGCAGTGGAGTCATCATGACTTCATGGGGAAAAGTGGACATAACAAAGGATTAGTGGCTATAGATCAGTGCAATGGGGTCATTATGACCCCAAGGGCAAAGCGGTTGTAGCAAAGGATTTGGTGATCAAAACAGTGGATATCGTATGCTTTACGCACCGAGTGAGAGATGTGAGAATGATTGCACTGTTTGATGTTTGCTATTACCATGTCATGCACACTCCCATATTTATACTTTATGTTAGTGTTACCTTATAGTACTGTACATCTTGTTGTGCTAACTCTTTGGTTGTAGGTCTAGGTTCAGGTAGGATTATTTATACCTGTTATTGTTCTATTTTGCTGCTATAACTCATACTAGACTTTTGTCTGACCTAGAGTTTTATGTCCCTTCTTATTACTCTAGGTGCTCCTAAACGAGTAGACTAGAGACAAGTTTGTGGTATGCACGAGTATCTGTCCGGAGACGAGCAGGAGGCTTCCACGTACCATTTACATATATTCTCCCTGTGTTGTTGTCGGTCACTACTTTGGGCATTAGTAGTGTACCTTCTCTATTTTTCTTTAGAGACAGTATTTTTAAATTGTAATAATGGTTTGGATCATAAGCTATATTTTGGATTTCGCTGCCATGATGGTTTAGTTTTCAGCTTATGCACTGTCTCGCCTATTTTATGTCAAGTTATGTTATTATTATATTTTATTCCATGCGCTGTGAGATATACTACAGGTTCTTTGGTGATTCATAGTTTCATAATCCTTTTCCTCTTGCGTCCGTCTCGTGCTTGTTGGGCATTGGAACGACGCATTTCTGAGAAAATATCGGCTAGCGCGGGGAGGGCCGTCACACTTGGTTAACCGTTTTCTCTTTACAGATTGAACGATGAGCCGATATACGAGGAGTACGGGTTCAAGGGCCAAAAGTGGGGATGTCCCTGATATGAGGACGATGTTCACTACCTTCATGAGATAGATGCTTAGGGATGTTCGGGGGGCAGTTCCTAATATTGCTAACGATGGTGGTACAGTGGTGCAGGCGCCTAGGGGCGATTTCGCCAAGCTTAACAAGGATTATACTAGTCTTGGTGGGAAGCCATTCACGGAACAGAATCAGCTACGGATGTTCAAGATTTGCTTGATATTTGTGAGCGCATCTTTGAGGATTTGGCAATCGATAATGCAATGAAGAGAAAGCTAGTATCGCGTCAACTTCAAGGACGGGCTATGAATTGGTGGAATGCTATTAAAACAGCTACTCTTGAGGATCAAGTTACTTGGAATAAGTTTAAGACACGATTTAGTGATAAGTTTATGCCAGCTGCTCAGAAATCAGAATTGTTTAGAATTTTTTGGAACCTAAGCAGAATGGTAGGACAGTCTCAGAATATATTGCTGAGTTCGATACTTTATCAAAGTCTGGATTATCCCTTATCGATACTGCTGAGAAGAAGAACGAGAAGTTCATAACTGGCTTAGACGAGTACTTAGGGGAAATACTTATAAAACACATCGATGAGACATTCGAATCTATTGTGGGAAAGGCATTGAGATCTGAGAGCCTTTACCCCAAGTCAAAGGCTGAGGTTGTTGTTACATCTGCAGGGGAGTCAAAGCCGCAGGTAAGCGGTGGAGGCAAGAATAATTCACAGAATAAGAGGAAACAGAACCAAGCTAAGGATAGTTAGAAAAAGATTAAGAAAGATGTTGAGTGTTATAGCTGTGGCAAGAAGGGCCACTATGATAAAGATTGTTGAGCTAAGCCAGCGGACAGGAAGTACTTCAATTGCAGCCAAGTGGGACATCACAAGGATAAATGTCCACAACCTCCTTGTGAGAAGCAGATTGTGAAAGCGTGTGCTATCAACGTTGTTCCTTCTTCATCGAATGCCCCAACTGCGGCGGAGAAAGAAAGGGTGTCATTATCCAAGGTATGCTTTCCATTTATGATGTTCCTGTTCGAGTATTGTCTGATACTGGGGCTACCCATTCTTTCATATCTAGTGACCTGGTAGATAGGTTGGGAGTGGAACCCGAGATTGCCAATAGACCTTTAGTTGTGATGAACCCGATCGGTGGTTCGACTGGCCTTAGTATGATTTGTTATAATTTGGTCTTATCGAGTCATGGATGTATGTTTTCATGTGATTGCATTGTTTTGGGCTTTACTGGGTTTGGCATTATTTTGGGAGTCGACTGGCTCCAAAGGTATGGGGTGGTGGTAGACTGTGACAGGTCTTCGGTGACCGTTAGAGCGAACGATGGGCGGAGGGTACTGTTTGGTAGCCTTCCTAATGATGGGGTGATGACTAGTTTTCTAAATTCCTTCGACATCCCGCATGATGAGTTGTTAGATGTGCCTATTGTTGGCGAGTATCTGGACATCTTCGAGGAAGTGACCAGACTTCCACCACACCGAGAGATCGAGTTTTAGATTGATTTAGTGAAAGATGCCAGACTATAGTGATGCCACATCATTGTATGGCACCTAGGGAGCAGCGAGAGCTCGTGGTGTAAGTAAGTGATCTTTTGAAGAAGGGATTTATAAGAAGAAGTGATTCCGAGTGGGGAGCACCAGTTGTATTTGCTACCAAGGCCGATGGTTCCCTTCGATTGTGTGTGGACTACCGCGAGTTGAATAAGGTGACAAGGAAGAATAAGCATCCTCTTCCGCAGATAGATGATTTTTTTGATCAGTTGAATGGAGTGGGAGTGTTCTCCCAGTTGGATCTAGCGACAGATTTTTATCAGCTCCGAGTAGCAGCTGAGAGTATACCTAAAACGACATTTCGGAAGCCATCTGGATTCTATGAGTGGTTGGTCATGCCATTCGGGTTGACCAATGCACCAACATATTTTGTGGATCTTATGAATAGGGTTTTCCGAGATCTGTTGAATAAGTTTCTTCTTGTGTTCGTGGATGATATCCTGGTTTACTCTAGGATAGAGAATGAACACAAGGAACCTTTGAGGACAGTGATGGAGGTGTTGAGGAAACACCAACTGAAAGCGAAATTTTCTAAGTGTCACTTCTGGAGGTGGGAAGTGAGATTCTTAGGCCATGTTGTTTCAGAGAATGGTATTGCTGTGGACCCTACGAAGGTGGCTACGGTACAAGATTGGTCTACACCCAAGAATGCGACAGACGTAAGAAGTTTCTTAGGGTTAGCTAGATATTACCGTAAGCTTATCCAAGTCTTCTCCAAGATAGCGGCACCGTTAGCTCAGCTGACCAAGAAGAATCAAGCTTTCGTCTGGGACGAAAGGTGTGAGTATGCATTTAAGAGCCTAAAGGAAAAGTTAACGTGCGCACCAGTGTTAGTTATTCCTAAAGGGAACGAAGAGATGACGGTATACACGGATGCATGTGGTACCGGACTAGATGTTGTACTGATGCTAGGAGGTAGGGTTGTAGCTTATGCTAGTCGGCAACTGAAACCACATGAGAGAAGATATCCTACCCATGATTTGGAATTGGCAGCGATCGTGTTTGCATTGAAGATGTGGAGACATTATCTCTTCGGAGAAAGATTCGAGTTGTTTACCGATCATAAGTCATTAAAGTACCTTTTCTCTCAAAAGGATTTAAATTTTCGTCAGCAAAGATGGTTAGAGTTTTTGGCTTCATATGATTTCAATATCGCATATACACCCGGGAAGGGTAATGCGGTAGCTGATGCATTGAGTAGGAGACATGCTAGTTTGGGGGGCTATGTTTCTGGAATGGAAGCAACTGGATTATATCACATAATATGATTTCAGACCTAAGTGCGAAATGGATCCAGAAATGTTAGCAAGTTTGACGATCAGACCTACATTGATTGAGTGGATTGGTTCTAGTCAGAGGGATGATCCTAACATATTGGAAATTATTTCCAAGTTAGAGATGTGTATCGACGGCGAGGAGGTGAACAAGTATGGTCTTGATCGAGGAGGATGGCTTCGAAAGAATGGTAGACTAGTTGTACCCAACGTGAGTGGATTGAGAGATGAAGTGCTTATAGAATGTCATCACTCAAAATTGACTATACATCCCGATGGTAACAAGATGTATCGAGACATAAAGCAGACCTACTACTGGGAAGGGATGAAGAGAGATGTTAGGAACTTTATATCTAAGTGCATGAACTTCCAGTTAGTTAAAGCCGAGCAAAAGAAGCCTAGTGGTTTGTTACAACCGTTAGAGATTCCCGAATGGAAATGGGAACAAGTTTCAATAGGTTTCATTAACGATTTGCCGAAGACTAGATCGGGTCATGATAGTATTTGGGTCATTGTGGATCGATTGACCAAAAGTGCAAGGTTTATACCGGTCAAGTCGAATAGAACGGCGGCTAAGTTAGCAGAACTATCTATGAATTGGGTAGTGAGATTTCACGGAGTACCTAAAGGTATTATGAGTGATCGAGATTCATTATTTATTAGTGGGTTTTGGAATAGCTTACAAGAGGCTTTAGGGTCAGAGTTACATCTCAGTACCGCGTACCACCCTCAAACCAACGGTCAAACAGAGAGGGTGAATCGTGTATTAGAGGATTTCTTGAGAGCTTGTATATTGGATTTTAGGGGCTCATAGGAAGACCATTTGCATCTGGTTGAGTTCGCTTATAATAATAGTTATCAATCTAGTATTGGTATGGCACCATTTGAAGCTTTGTACGGAAGACCATGCAACTCACTATCATGTTGGTTGGAAACCAGTGAGAAATTTGTGCTTGGGCCAGATGTAATAAGAGAAACTTCAGATAAAATCTAGGTTACTCAACAGCGAATGAAGGCTGCCTAAGATAGGCAGAAGAGTAATGCTGATAAAAGATGGAGACAACTGAGATTCTCCGTTGGCGACTTCGTATTCGTCAAGATCCCTTCGTTGAAGAGTGTGACTCGATTTGGTAGGAGAGGCAAGTTAGCACCAAGATTTGTTGGTCCATTTCTAGTTCTCGAACAAGTTGGGAATTTAGCATATAAAGTAGAGTTGCTTGACAAGATGGCGGGAGTTCACAATGTATTTCATATTTGCCAGCAAAGGAAGTTTGTGCACGACCCTGATATGACTATTTCACAGATCAGTTGGATGACATCGAGGTAGAACCCGAGGTGGTTGGGAGTCGTAGGATGATTCGTATTGTCGGACAAGATACGAAACAACTTCGAAGGAAGACGGTGAAACTGGTCAAGGTTCAGTTGGGCGATAATGAGAATGAGTGTACTTGGGAAACAGAGGAGAACACAAGGAAGTCGCATCCCGAACTCTTTGCCTGGTAAGATTTTAATCGCGATGTAGTTATTCCCTTGTTAGTAAACCGCATGCTAAGATAAGCTTGTAGTATTATTGTGTATGTTTGATTGTTTGTAAATTGTTGATAGGCATGCGGGACCCAATGTTGTTTTATTAGTTAAGGAATTTTTAAGGGTGAAATTTCTTAAGGGGGGAGAGTGTAACGACCAGCATTCTACGCATCGGAGGATCTTAGAATACTTATTTTATTCTCATATGAAGTCGTATGGTCGTGTGACTTTAGGGGACGACTATTAGGGTCATTTCCCATGGTCACGATTTTTGCCAAATTTTAAATGACCATTTTGCCCCTAATGAATCTTGTTTCGCCTGTAACTTTTGGTTGGTAAGGAGTTTTGACTTGAAATCACTTCTATTGGATTCAGATGGTGGTTTACCTAGAGTGGTCACACTAATCAAATGGACTTACCGTTTAGGAGATATGGCTAAAATAAGGTTTGGAAGGAAAAAAACAGCTTAACCGAGCTTAATAGGGTAATTAGTGGAAGGGCCGATAACCCATTTCGGGATTAGGCTTATGGGGAGGCTGAAATCAGTTAGGAAACCATCTCATTTCAGCTTTCTAGCAGTCACAAACATTCTTTGAACCCTAGCAATGGCCTTCACCTTCTAAACTACCTCCTAAACACTTTCTATTCTAATATTAAGCAAATCTACATCAAATCAAGGCGGATTGGCATCAAATCAGAGTTAGTGCTGTTGTGTTGCATAGGAATTCAACCTAAATCAGTGGAGTTTCATATCTAAGAATTTATTTGTGGCTAAGGCGAGTGATTTGCACTTTTGTTCACTAATTAGGGGGTGATTAATGATAATTAGCGAAATTATACTTGTTAAAAAGCAGGAAAAATACTTAGAAAATTCTTAAAAATTGTTTTATGCCTCTGTTAGAAATTTGGGTTAATTTGGACATATTTTGCTATTCCTATCGTTAGACATGATTAAACATGATTAAGGGGAAAACATGGGTTTTGGGTATTTTTAATCCATATTAACATGATTATTCATCGTTTTGATGCTTAAGGTTGATTATACATGTTGCTATTACTGTTTGGAAAGTTTTGTGATTGTCTAGAACTGTTAGATTGGTCTAAAACGCCATCGTGTGGCGTAAACAGTTGCTGGAAAGAAGTGTAGGGAGCTAGACCGGATCGGGCTCGCGACCTCCGAACCGACCCGCTTGTGATCCCGGAACCGACTCCATCTCCAATGCGGCTTAGGAGTGAAGACCACGAACCGCAAGCACCACTCGTGAAGCACCCGAACTGATGGCACCACCGAGCCGCCTGGATGGAGCTGCCACGAATTGCCCCCTCTGATCCAATACACCACGAAATGATGCTTGGAGGAGCCACGAACTGGTGGAAGGATGCAACCCGATCCGAGCCGGATCGGTGATCACGAACCGAACCGAATGGAGGAGCCTGGAGTAAGAACAACCAAGACCTGATGGAGGACCCACGAACTGGAGGGGTATTCATGACCCAAACCCAAATGATGATTCGAACCGAACCAGGGTGACAAGCTGAACCGAAACGAATTTGTACTTCTTCTTATACGCGACGACTCTTCTGAAGACCAACTCCAATTCGACCAAAAATCCGAGATGCAAAGGAAGTCCAAGCGGGAAGTTGTTACTCATGATCCAGATGAGAACCAACGAGTTAACTTCAAAAGTTGGGCTTTGCTGCGGGACGTGTGCAAACGGGTTATCGATATCTATAGCTTTAGTTCAGCACTAAGAGACGGATTAGCGGCTATGGATCAGCGCAATGGGACCGTTAAGACTCCTAAGGGCAAGTGATCATAGCATGGTTATGAGCCAGTGCAATGGAGTCATCATGACTCCATATGGCAAAGTGGACATAGCAAAGGATTAGTGGCTATGGATCAGTGCAATGGGGTCATTATGACCCCAAGGGCATAGTGATCGTAGCAAAGGATTTGGTGATCAAAGCGGTGGATATCGTATGCTTTACGTACTGAGTGAGAGATGTGAGAATGATTGCTTTGTTTGATGTTTTCTATAACCATGTCATGCACACTCCCATATTTACACTTTATGTTAGTGTTACCTTGGAGTATTGTACATCTTGTTGTGCTAACTCTTTGGTTGTAGATCCTGGTATGATTATTTATACCTGTTATTTTTCTATTTTGCTGCTATCGCTCATACCAGACTTTTGTCTGACCTAGAGTTTTATGTCTCTTCTTATTACTCTTGGTGCTCCAAAACGAGCAGACTAGAGACAGGTTAGGTGGTATGCACGAGTAGCTGTCCACAGACGAGCAGGAGGCTTCCACGTATCATTTACATATATTCTTCCTGTGTTGTTGTCGGTAACTACTTTGGGCATTAGTAGTGTATCTTTTCTATCTTTCTTTAGAGACATTATTTTGAAGTTGTAATAATGGTATGGATCATAAGCTGTATTTTGGATTATGCTGCTATGATGGTTTAGTTTTCAGCTTATGCACTGTCTTGCCTGTTTTATGTCGGACAAAAGAGTTCACAAGGAGTCACAATGTCCCTGTTGACGGCGTTCAACTTGACAAATTAGGTCTTCAAGGTCCAGGAATAGCATATCCGATGGAGTGTGAAGCAGCGTCCCTTCCAAAATGATACATCTTATTAGCGGTTGATTTTGAATTTGCATTCAAACGTCAACATTGAAAATCCATTAATAAACAATTATGATCATATTAATTCGAAAATAAGTATCATCAGATAACGATTCTTACGTAGCTTGAAACGGTTAATCTTGCCTGATTGATTACATTATATGTGTTTAATTGGTTTAAGAGGAGAATTTAGATTTGAAAAGGAGGATGCATCCAATGGATCTTGACGTCGGATGCCAAAGGTGACACCAGAACGAGTAGTGCAAAAGGGGTCCCCTTGCAGTGTGTGTATGTGTATATATATAATATAAATGGCGACTACCCTCAAAAATGGGGTTTTGAACCCTAGTTCTGCGGCGGCGGAAATTTGGCAAACAGTCAGAAAAAAGAAGGGAAAGTGGTGCCAGCGACTGCTTCCACGAACCCTAAAGCATTTCATTCAATAGAAAAGGACATTAATCGCCACAATCCTAACAAAACTTGGTCCAATCAGCTATTTAGCATGAATGAGGCTCGCACGCGGGCAGATGCGCTAGCTGGCAACACCAAAATCAACGGAGGAGTGGAAAAATTCGTTGCTAGCGTGGACGAATCAGTAAATACGTGTCATTGGACGAAGAAGTTTTCAATAAAGCTGGCACCTTATGCGTTAACGAAATTTATGTTTATCCGGTAGGCAAAATGCCTTATTATGTACATTTGAATGCTTTCATTCATAGAGAATGGAAACCCACAGGTAAATGGGATGTTTTTTCTCGAGAAAATGGGTTTTACCTCATTAAATTTGAACACGGAGCTGACTGTAACAAAGTGCTAGATAAGGGTCCATGGTTCATGGATAGCAAATTGATGCTTATTAAAAAATGGGACCTGATTTGCGATTGGAGAGGGACATGCTAGAATCACATCCAGTTTGTATCAAAATGCTAAATTTTGACTTATCATTATGGAATGCGAGAGGCATCAGTAAGGTAGCTAGCCTAGTGGGTGTTCCATTATCCATGGATGAGAATACTAAAAATGTTAAAAGGCTTAAGTATGCTAGGGTGCTAGTTGACATCAAAGCTAGTGATGAACTTAAACAACAAGTGCGTGCAAAGGATATGCATGGAAATATCTATGTATATGATATTGAATACGAGTTTGTGCCACCTAAATGTAGCAGTTGTGTGTGCTTTGCTCATTCTGATGGCCAGTGTGAAGTGTCTGTTAAACCAGTTAAGCAAGTATGGAAATGTAAAGGTAAAGCTACAGTTAAGACATATATACAAATAGATACACGCAACTAAATGTGGAAGTAGCATCCACATCATTAACCGTGGTTAACCCAGAAGTCCATCCATAAGATACTAATTTACAAGTATCTACTGATCACTACAACACAGTCACTACCCAAGAGCAGGCCCAAATGGTGGTGGGCCTTGGCCTGTTGGTTGATAAGGCCCAAGAAGCACGAGATCCAGCCCAACCAGATACACCATTATCACAGAAGAAACCCACTGAAACAACAAGCACAGAAGATATAATAATGTCAGATAGTGAAACTCCATTAAATAAATACACTAAAGCAAATCCAGATTATGATGCACAGTTTAACAAGCAAAAAGGCACAGCCAATGCATCTAAAGTGCGGGAAATCCTTCCTAGGTTGTTTTGGAGCAACTCTCAACCATCTAAATGTCAATTGTAAGTTGGAATGTGAGAGGTCTAAACAATGATGCTCGTAGTTAGATCTCTTTAACCTTACAAGGAGTTTGTCTCCTTCTATACTGAGCATTTTGGAGAATAAATTCAATGATGACAACATGAATTACTATGAATTAACAATGGGCAGTGATTGGGTGTCCACAAACAACAATGACATGGGAGAGAAGGGCAGAATTTTGCTAATGTGGAGTAAACACATCTGGAATGCCCAAATTATGGGGAAGGATGAACTAAAAATCACTATTAAAGCCACCAACTGTGGGGGATTCATCATCATAGTTACTGTTGTTTATGCGAGTAATTTAGCTTCATAACGTTTGCAACTCTGAAGCAAACTTAATGACATTAGCAGATACATGAGTGCACCATGGATTGTGATGGGAGATTTCAATGCTGTGCTTAAAAACCATAAAACGAAAGGGGGGCTCATGCTGGGAGTCTCCCAATTAGCAAATTTTAACGGTTGTGTTAGGGTCTGCGGACTGGATCGTTTAGGCAAAGCAAACACTAGAGAGGGGGTGAATAGTGTTTGTAAGAATTTAAACAAAACAAAAATTTGAAGTGAACTACGGGATGAATCAAACAAAAAAACACAATCACATACATGGATTCAAATACAGAAGCAAAATAAACAGAATATAAAAGTGCAGAAAAGGAAAGAACACACTGATTGCATACTGGTTCAGATCACTCCTACGTCCAGTCCCACACAACGCTGGATTGTGCAGACTTTTATTACTATTTCCAATAGTCAAATACAACCTCCTTGATTTCACTGCTCAACAAGGAGACACCGAGTCCTATACCTTGATTTCACGGCTCAACAAGGGCTCACCAGCTCCTATTCCTTGATTTCACGGCTACAAGGATGCACCGATTACTCTTTGACTTACAAACAGGGTTTATTCAACCCAAGCAATTACAAAACAGCTCTATAACTCTTCAATAGCAGTTGATTCAGAGAGTAGAGAGTGTAGATAGAAGAAGTTTGATCAATTCAGAAGTGAATTCGACAGAGTATAAGGGTAAAAACCATAAAAATGATTAAGAATAATGGAGGGATGAAAGAGGATGAAGTTGGAGAAGAAGATATGTTAAAAAAATCGGTTTTAACCTCTTTTTATAGAGTATGAAGGGTTGCAACAGTTCTGAAGCGTTTCAAATAGTGAAAAGACACTTCCCTTCAAAATTAGAAAAATAGATGTTATATGTCGACATACATATTTTGCTATGTCAACATACTCATGTACATTTTTGATTTTCAAAGCATTTTCAAGTGTTTTGATATAAAAGTAATTCTGGAAATTCTTGAATAAATTTCTAATGTTGTAAATCAATACCCTATGATAGAAAATCATATGAGAAATACTTTTAAACTATATAAATATATTTATAAAATTATATGGTTTTAAACTATATAAAAGTATGAATATAAAGTAAAAATATAACGTATAAAAATTAAGTTTGAAAAACAAAGAAGAATAAAAATAGAAACACATAGAAAAACAAAATAGAGAGGATTGAGGAGAAAATTGAAAACCAAAATAGAGAGGATTGAGGATAGAATTGAAAATCATATTTTGAGTTTGAATTTGAATTTGAACCTTGAGTGTTATTTAGAGTCTTACAAAATCTAGACTCTATAATTATATTAATATTGAAGTCTTGAACTCTTGAAATCTTGATTATTCACGAGTCTTGAAATTTCTCTGATCTTTGAATCTCTATCATCTTTATAACTATACAGTCTTCAATAATATTTCCTGTATATATTTACTGCATATACATACATACATATATACACACACTCTATACAAAAAGTGTTAGCATATATTTTATAATCAATGATAATTGAAATAAGGTTTTTGTCATCAAAACTCCATTCTCCAACAGCCTGTGTGATAGAGTCTGGGCTGCTGGAGCCAGTCCACAGAGGTCTGAAATACACATGGAGAAGTGGGTATATAATAAAATCTCCTGCAAACTTGATAAAGCGTTAGTGAATGTTGACTGCATAAATCTATTTTCAGAAATTGCAGTAAACATTTTACCTAACTCTACAAGTGACCATAGCCAATTGCATATTTTGCTAACTGAAAAAAGTAAGAATGCCAAAAGCAAGCCTTTTCGATATAACGCATGGTCGTAGATACAAGGTTATAATGAAGCATTTCGTATCAATAATATACAGTAGGGAAAGGGTTCAAGTTTGTACAAACTCATTCAAATTCTTAAGACTGTTAGACTCAGTTTGAAAGAGTGGAATAGGCTAAGGGCTAAAGACCAAGACAACATCTCCAATCTACAAAATCAATGTGTAGACTTGCTAAATAAACTTGACGAAGATAATGAAGAGGAGGAAAGCTGGGGAGCATATTATAATTTGCAAGGGCAACTCACTCAAAATTAAAGCAATCGACCCCAAATAAAATGCAAAAGAAAGATGGCTCACTGAAGGGGACCAGTGCACTAAATTCTTCTATACTAAAATGTCAATTAGAAAAAAAACTAACTTCTAATTTGCAATGTTATGAACTTGATGGTTCACCATGTAGCAAAAGTCAAAAGATGGAAGTGGAAGCAATCAAATATTACTCAGAGCTTTATGATGGCCAAACTGAAGAAAATTTACCCACTGTCCATTGTCGTAGGCTGTTGAATGTTGCTAGTAGTCTCAAAATCCATCGTTCAGTCACTACTAAGGAAGTGTGGGATGCTTTGGCTAGCATCCACAGCGATGCTAGCCCTGGTCCGGATGGTCTGACCTCTCAATTCTTTCGGCGGCATTGGGAAGACCTGAAAACACATGTGGTCAGTGCAATACAAGAAGCATTTCGAACATGCGTAATCCTCAAAAAAATTAATCACGCATTCATTTGCTTAATTCCTAAGAAAGAAAATCCCTTGAGAATTAAAGAGTATAGACCAATTTCTTACTGCAACGTGGTGTACAAAATTCTCTCTAAGGTAATTTGCAACATAATTTAGTCTCATACTGCTTGATTTTATTGCTGAATGCCAAAATGCATTTATTAGAGGCAGAAGTATATCAGATAATTCTTTGCTAGCGCATGAACTAATGAGAAACTTCAATAAAAAAGGGTCTCATAAACTTTGTTTAAAGGTGGATCTACAAGAAGTGTATGACAAAATTAATCGCAAGTATATCATTCATATATTGCAAAGTATGGGATTTCCTGCCATGCTTACTGCCCTAATTAAAGACTGTATTAATACCCCTACTTTCTCTATTTTAACTAATGGGATCCTAAGGGTCACATTACCAGTAATAGAGGGATTAGGCAAGGAGACCCCCTTTCCTCATACCTATTTGCTGTAGCTATGGAATTCTTCTCACTACAAATGGAATTGGCATGTTATAGGAAAGAAATCAGAACTATAAATGGCATGCAACCCCAGCTCAGTCGCCTTTTTTACGCTGATGTTCTGATAATATGTATGAGAGCTAATAAAGGGGCTGCAGTGGCTATTAAAAATATTTTTGGTGTGTTTGAGAAGTATGCAGGCCTAAAAGTGAATACGTTTAAGATGATATGCTACTTTAATAAGTTTAATTTAACGAAGGAGGAGGTTTCGGCAGTGTTGAAAGTATAAGAAGGCAGCTTACCAATCAAATATTTGTGAGTTCCTCTATTTTCTAATAAAATGACTGACTCAGAATGTGCAGAACTAATTACAAAAATCAGGGAGAAACTTCAAGGCTGGTGTTCTAACTTATTATCCTTTGCAGGCAGAGCAGAACACATAGTAATTCAGGAAAAAGTGAATTTCTGGTTGCCTGATGCTTCGATTGACAAAACCAAGAAAGTATGTGCGGAATTTTTATGGAAAGGAGGTTTAATAGCATAAAATACACTGCCTTGTGTCATACCAAAAAGGAAGGAGGGGTTGGCCTTTGGAACTTACGTGAAATGAGAGATGCTTTCACACTGAAACTGGGTTGGAAAATCATCAGATCAAGTGGCATTTGGGTAAGTGGATGCGCAACAGATATTTGAGGGGTAAGTTCTGGCAAGACAACAACTCTTCCCCCACTTGGAAGGCAATTTTCAAAATCAGAGTTAAATTAGCTAGAAACTGTGTGAAAGAGATAGCTAAAGGGAAAGAAACAGATTTGTGGAAGGATCCATGGATTGATGGTAAGTCTTTAGTTGAGCTACTTGGTTATGACACTTACTCGACCTACGGTTGCCCAAACAAGCAAGTGGATGAACTAATCAGCAAGAACTCATGGAACTGCAGTAGTTTGCCATGTGGTGATGAAATTAAAACCAAAATTGAGTACATGCCACTGTATCACAATAGAGAAGAGGACATATGGGCATGGAAACATGCTAAAGAGTTTGATATTCGTACACTATGGGAGGATGTTAGGGAAAAGCATCAAGTCAAAGATTGGCACAAATTTGTATGGGACAGAGTGAACTGCCCTAAAATGACATCCACCAATTACAAGGCGGTGATCAATCGGCTTCCTACCAAAGACAGACTGAGTGCATGGGGGATTATTCAAGACAATCAATGTGTTATATGCAATAAAGAAGCAGAAGCTCATCAACATCTGTTTTTTAATTGTGAATTTTCTAGGAAAATCTGGAAAAACTGTATGGATAAAATGAATATTAGCGACTGTGGTTACGATTTAAACACATGCATAGAGTACCTGAATGTCAACAGGCAACTAGTAGACGACGAAGCCAAGCTGTACAAGATTGATGTCACCAACACTGTTTGGACAATTTGGAGAGAGCGCAAAAGCAGAGTGTTCAAGCACATAGCACAAAACCCAAATAAAGTCAGCTACTTGAATTGGGTGGATACAAAAGTCACGGCGAAGAGAATTAGAGGAGGAAGACTTACATGTAATCGGGCATCAACAACAATGGTAATGCTAGGAGCGGATCGACAGGAGGTAGTGGCAAGAAACCATCTCGAGGGAAGTAATTTCCGTCCGCCACAGTTTGACCTAACTTCAAAAGTAGAAGAATGTGGAATGTAGCTTTGTAAAGGTGGTTTTGTTTCTTATGTATTAGATTTAGTGTAACTTTGTAAGCAGGTTCAGGTATGCTGAACGCTGCGATGTCTGTACACATCCATAGTTGGGCCATTTCATATTGTAATTAGAAGCCTTAATAAAAGCTTACCCATTTTCATATATATATACACATATATAACAACACCCAAAAAATGGAGCACCCTTTAGCCTCTCTATTTCCACCGCTTATTTATGGTAAATTAAGTTTGTGTGTGTGTGTGTGTAGGGGAGGAGGGGGGACAGAGAATCAGTGGGACAGGAGAGAAATCGGGACACGTGGTGGAAAGCAGGCACCCCAATTTTGCCGCATCCCTTTAGCACATCATGAGCTACACTAATCCAAATCCAACAAGATTTTCACTACTAGAATAGTGTGAATGGGAGGCCGACACTTGCGATGGTTGGTGTCGGTTTAAAAAAGACGAACGCATCTAGCTGTCGTCAGCCTTTATCTAACAACATATACTCGGGAACCAGCGTTGAAATATTCACTTTCTTCCCCCACCCACAAATATTTCCCGCGAACGAAAGTCGTCGCCGCCTACATCCACCTCCACCGCCACCTCTCCACTGCCTCCAACTACCGCATCCCATCCACCATCCATAACTAATACCTAATTAGGTATAATTTTCTTATACCCAAATATCTAAATTATTTAATGTTTATTTATGTAAGCATGTTGTTTAGATGTTGTTACATGATTATTGAAGATTGTGGTTGATTTGGTAATAGAATGGAAACCCTACGATGTTAATTTAGTTGATTATCAATGTATAATGCATATTGGTTAATGTTTGTGTATGTAGTATACATGAATAAACCATTATTACGTGCATGATAATCATTGATTAGTATATTTAATTAAACTTCAAATTTAAAATTTTGATATTTAGTTGACTGTCAATTAGAAATCGATTAATATATGTTGTAAATTAGTTTGCGTTAATTTTGAAGAAAGTTAATAGTCATATTATTGCTTTTAAAATTAATAATATATAAAAGCGAATTTTTTAAGAATTACCTGTTTTAAAATAACAAATATTCTAAATCACTATTGTGTTAAAAATTTACATCTTGTTGTTAATATCGATATCTACAATTTAATTGCGCAAAGGTTGAACATATAAATTAAATATAATTAAAATGAGCTCGTCGCACAGCAGTACTTCATAATTTTACGATATGAACTTTGAATGGGTGTATATGACACAATATAAGTCAAAATTCTTCGAAATAAGAATCTTTCGAATCTATTGGATTATAGTTTTTTAAAGGAAGAGAAAATTTGAGATTCCACCAGGTATATTTGGGGTTAGGTCAAAATTAAATTTCTAAAAAATCGCAATACGGTAGCTTTTGAACTATTGCGATTTAATGTATAAAATAGAAGGATTTTAAGAAAATAAAGTAGGAAATGTTTTAACTTAGTTTTCTTATAGTTTAGTCAAGAAATATCATACTTAAATCGATTTTCTTAAAAAATTAGGAGTGAATTTAACAATGATAAATAGTATATTGAAATCCATTATTTTTATTATTTGGAAATGAATTTAATAAGAGCACGTATTCTACAAAAAAAAATCTTTAAACAGAATGAAAATATTTTAACAATATAAAATACTGTACTGATTATACAGAAGGTGATGTGTATAAGAGAAGTGAAGTGAAGTATTGTCGAGATATGACAGTGTAGTGTGTAAAACTTTTAGTCCTAAGAGGTTTTACTTTACTTTTATTTTTAGAATAGGAACCCCCGGATGCAACTAATGCATAGATGAGAAGTGTAGTGAAGCACTGTCAAAATATGACGGAAGTGTGGTGAGTGTGAACCCTTTAGTCCCAATAGGCTTTACACTAACATATGTATGTGTTATCGAGCTGACTAACATATATTTTTGAACTAGGAAATATGTTCAATTATTATGTTGACCGTAGTTGATGTATGAAGCTAGAATTGGAATGAAAGGTTCGGTGTAAGCATTTCTACAATGGTGTAAACGATTTTATTAGATTTGCAGTATCTAATAATGGAAATTACGAGGATCTTCGTTGTCCGTATAGTAAGTGCAAACATATGAGGTTTTGGAAACCAAACACCGTTAAAGTACATTTGTATAAATCTGGTTTTGTACCAAATTATTATGTATGGGATCGTCATGGAGAACTTGTGGCACTTATAGTAAATCCTGTACTTTCAGAAGTGGAAGTAGTCATGATGAATCCTATAGAAGATATGGTAGAAGATGTAGCACAGTCAATATTCTTTACCGGTCAAGTTGATGACGATTACGTCAATATTGAAGAAGAACCAAATGCGGGTGCCAAAAAATATACGATTTACTAGCTTAAGCTAAGAGGCCATTGTGGAATGGTTGTACAAGTGAAACTAAATAATCGGTAACCGCTGAATAGTTCGCTTCAATCTTACAGAAGTTAGATTTGCAAAGGTTGTTCAAGCTGCAAAAAGACATATGCCACCCAATAATCTAATGTGTGATAGCCATTGCAAAGTGAAAACACTAAATGTTGGCTTTCGTTCTGCCGTATCAGAAAATATACTTGTATAAGAGATTGCATGTTGTATTGGAAAGAAGATATTAATTTTAGGAACTGCAAAATATGTTGTGAGGAAAGGTACAAACCCAGAAAAAAGGAAGTTATGTACAAGAGAATGCATTATTTAGTATTTACTCATCACCTCTAGACTACAAAGGTTATATGGATCCTTAGTCACTACATGTCATATGCGATGACACAGTGTGAGAACACCAGAAGAAGGAACTTTGACACATCCATCAGATGAAGAAGCATGGAAACATTTTTATAGAACGTATCCTGCATTTGTCGTTGAGAGTCGTAACGTCAGACTTGGTTTATGTACGAATGGGTTTTCACCATCCTCTCAGTTTGGTAGTAAATATTCATCTTGGCCTATTATCGTTACTCCTTATAATTTACCTCCTTGGATGTGTATGAAAACTCCACATATATTTCTCACTATTATCGTTCCTAGCCTTGATGGTCCAACGTAAGGCGTCGATGTTTATCTACAACCATTAATAGAAGAGTTGAAAACATTATGATATGAAGGGGTTGAAACATATGACATTTCATAAAAAAGAATTTTTGTATGTTCATTTCTTTGTTATAAACTATCAGTGATTTTCCTGCATATGGGATGCTTTCAGATTGGTGTACGGCCAGTCGTCTAGCTTGTCCTCATTGCATGGAAGAAACATGAGCTTTTTCCTTATGATATGGGAGGAAGATTTCATGTCTTGATTATCACCGTTGTTTTCTGCATTCCAATCATAAATTTTGAAGAGATAATAAAAACTACAAAGTTAACAGAGAAAAGAATATGCAAGCACCAAAAATTTGGTCAAGTGATGAAATATACGAAATTGTAAAGGAGTATCCTAAGATACATAAAATCGGAGTATAGACTAATTTTTTTGTTAATTTGATATTCATAATTGGTGCAACCAAAGTATATTATGAGAATTACCTTATTGGAAAGATCTCCTACTTCGACATAATATCGACGTGATGCACAATGAAAAAAAAGTGTTTAATGCAGTTTTGAATGTTACGGAAAAACAAAGGATGATGTAAACTCAAGACATGACATAGCACACTTCTGTAAATGGCTCGAACTTCACATGAAGCCCACTAACAAAAAAATACCCAGTGCATGCTATGAACTAGACAACAAGCAAATAAAACTCGTATTAAAATGGGTTGAGGGGCTAAAATGTCCTGATGGGATTTCTTCTAATCTCCGTAGATGTGTGGACTTTAAAAATAATAAACTGAGTGGGATGAAAAGTTATGACTATCATATCATAATGGAATATTTATTACCAGTGGTGTTCAAAGAACTATTGCCTGTAAAAAGGTGGGGTGTTATAACGGAGTTAAGTCTATTTATAAACAGTTTTGTTAGGCAACGTTAAAAATTGATCGTTTACGTAAACTTAAAGTAAAAAATTCCAATATTGCTTTGCAAACTGGAGAAAATATTTCTCCATGATTCTTTCATATAATGGAGCATTTACCTATTCATCTTCCATCTGAAGCTATTCTTTGAGGTCCAGTGCAATATGGATGGATGTATCCTTTCGAGAGGTAATAAAAAATATCAGCAAAATTTATGTAAGTTCACGATTCAGACTTACATAAATACATATAAACTGAATTGATTTTGTAATAGGTATTTGAATTATCTGAAGAAAAAAGTACGACAAAAAGCACGAGTTGAAGGTTCAATTTGCAAATCTTATCTTGAAGAAGAATCTTCGTACATTTTTCACATTACTTCAGTGATCAAATGAACTTACCCTTTGTAAGTAGTCCTCATAATGAGGAAGCGTTGGAACAAGATTTTTGTCCGACAATGTTATCAATTTTTTGGCAACATGGGAGATCTTCTGGGAAATGTGAGGTTAGACGATAGAGATCACTATGTAGCACACACATATGTTCTTCTAAATTATACTAAAGTTGCACCATTTTTTAGGTATTATAAATTTCATATTTATTTCAATTAAATCTACATTTAAGTGTTAGCTAATAATCATGTATGTTTGCAGTATTCACGAATCACAGAATCTATGTGGAGATCTCAGTAAAGATTTTGCTAAATGATTCTCAAAATATGTTAACAATCCATAACTATGTCAATGATGAGGGTTTGCAACATCTTGCATATGGACCAAAAAGAAACGTTAAGACTTATCCAAATTCTTCGTCGACATATTTAAACTCAACACCAAAGATCATGATACTGATAGATTAACATACAACAGTGGTGTATTTATCAAAGGTAGTGAAGATCCAAAGGAGCATATAAAAGACTTTTTTGTGTTTTAATACAAATTTTAGAGTTGACATAATATGTACAACCTGTTGAAACAGTTGGTTTATTCAAGTGCAACTGGTTCAGCAATGTTCCCGGTACTGGAACCAACGTGCATAAAGATTATAAACTTATTGAATTAAAGCACCCATCACGTTACTGTAAGTATGATCCTTTTATATTATCAAAGCAAGAATTAAAAATTTATTTCGCTCTGTATCAATCTGTAAAAAGAGATAAAGCAGATTGGTCTGCTGTAATTAAAACAAAGGCAAGGTTTACATTTGAAGGAATTGTTATTCTAGAAGATGTGACGTATCAAACAGTTGTAGAGCAAAACAATGAAATAATAATAAATGATAATATTGATTTAGGGTCTTTAAATGATGAACCAAATGTTTTAATATAAGCATTTGAGAGTATAGAAGATAACGATATAGAGAATGAGACCGAGACTAAACCAGAGGAAGAAGAAGACTAATAACATTTGTATAATTTGTTGTTTAAATATACTATGAATCTATATAATAATGAACTGACATGAGGTACTAAATTTATGAATTGATGCAGTGAATCTATATAATGTATGTTCTGAGTTTAGGGATTGGTGAACTGTATGTTATTAGTTTTATAATAATGAATTGATATGATGTGCTAAGTTTATGAATTGATTCAGTGAATCTATATAATGTATGTTCTGAGTTTATGGATTGGTGAATTGTATGCTACTATTTTTATTTGATAACGAATATGCTAAATGACGAGTTATTATTATAAGAAATGGTATGTTTGTGTCATATATGCCTCCTAGACGACGGTCTTCCTAGTCTTCAGATGCAGGTGCGAGTGGTACAACACCGGAATCACATCTAGTTGTAGAGCTCGTACCCTAGGGTAAGTATCTAATTTATTAAATCTTTATTCTTTAAATTTTATTAAATGCTTACATCGTATTTTCTGCAGGGGTTTTGAGATTCAACCTAAAGATTTCATTTTGACTATTTCTAGAGCAACCTAAGTAAGCAGGTTGACAGGTTGTTGGCTCATTGGGACGACATTCCTATTCACATCAGGAATCCCATCCTTGTAGAGGTTCTGGAAAGTGTAAATTTTTTTATTTCAATTTATATAAAATATGTAATTTGGATAAAAAAAAATATATAGGCTGTTGTTCGGCTTTGGCCCGAAGATATGCAGGTCTTTCTCAATCATTGGAGTAAGAAAATGAGAAAGAACTATATAGACAACCTATGTAAAGCAAAAAAGTATATGAAGAAGCCTCCTTGGATGACTGATCAAGTTTGGTCGGGGTTCTTGTGGCCTGGGAGAGTCCCGCGGTGAGGGTAAATTATTTGAACTTATTTTTAATTTCCGTTTTGTTTCATGTTTCATATATCAATTAAGTTAATTGTATAACTAATTTTACAGGAGGTTTCAGAGCGAAACTAGATAAACAAGAACAAAAATCCTGCATTGCATTGGTGTGGCTCTAAGTCATTCTCCCAACATCGATGGGAATTGGTACGTATGATAAATTGAATTTGGATAAGTAGTTCTAACCTTTTTTAATCGTATTGGTAAATTTTGACTTATTTTATATAATTTCAAATGTCGACTATCCAGCGGGAGCCTACGCTTGTTGAGGTGTTTACCCGGACTCACACGGTGGAGCAGACCGATGAGGAAGGTAGCACCTCTTACACCTGGATGGACGCGAAGTCCTAGCTGATGGTAGGCATTCATAAGATTTTGTATTTCACATTAGGAGTGCAATCGAATTTGAGATGCCATCATTGACCTTCCTACCCAGAATAGACGCTATGGTTAAATCTAGAGGTAAATTATTACATTAGCTAAGTTATAACTTCTATTTAACCCCGATTAACTTATAAATCCACCACAATTATATAATTATTTCATTAGTTGTACAGATTAAAATCCACTACAGTTACAAAGCCAAAATAACTTATAAATTAAATTAATATTGATGGCTGCATCTTAATTATGAAAAGGTTGAACATATAAATTAAATATAATTAAAACGAGCTCATCGCGCAGTGGTAGTTCATAATTTTACGATTTGAACTTTGAATGAGTGCATATGATACAATATAAGTCAAAATTCTTTGAAAGAAGAATCTTCCGAATCTATTGGATTATAGTTTTCTAATGGAAGGAAAAAAAAGAGATTTCATTTAGTAGATTTTGGATTATGTCAAAACTAAATTTATAAAAAAATTGCGGTGTGGTAGCTTTTGAACTATAGCTTTTGGATTATGTCAAAAAAGAAAAGAAAAACCGGAGCTTGAATGAGGTACCGAAGCCACTAAGTGACCAAAGAAACTAGCCTCCCTCTGTAAAAGAAGATCCACTGGCTTCTACCAAAGAAGCAGGCCCTATGACGTGTAGGAAATTGGGGTATAGAGTGGCAAGAGATGGATCATATCCTTTGGAGCTGGGACTATATACATATTTCTTATCCCACGAGGGATCCGATAAAAGCAAAGCGTTCATGTTACCATAATCTCCGGAAGTGTAAAGTACAATCTCACCATCAACTTCTCAGTGTATGAGACTTCTAACCTTACCTTCTTCACGGACATATTTGCGCTAAACTTGATATTTCGGTGTGTACCTCATGTTAGAAAAAAACGTGTTGCTAAGAATGGTCGGGGTGATTCCAAGTAATGGCAGGAGGAGATATTGTAGAAGCAGAAGGCTTAACAATGAGGAAATGAATCTCTAAACGTATCACAATCTCAATAGAAAGATCAACATGGGGAGGGATTTATAATGGCGGATCAGACGCCCCGACCGAAATATCAGCATAAAAGGAATAACTATAGCAGGATCATCAACTCAACCGGCGGATTAAGAGTGGCATTGGGATCTAAGGTGGGAAGAAAACCAGAGCCAAGCTAGACCTTAGGAACCCACATCTTAGGTGGAGGATGCGAAAGAGGAAGCTTCTCTGGAATGGGCAAGCCAACACCTAACTTACAAGCTTCAAAAGTATGTCCAAAGGAGTGGTAAATAAGACATATAACAGGCGTCCAGTCGTACGATATGTCAACAATACTATCATGACCTTTAATAGAAACTCAGATTTGATGAGGGAGAAGCCTATCTGGGGTTATTTCAATTAAAGCTCTCGCATAAATAAAACAGTCTTTTACTACACCAAAACATGTGATTATCAACGAGTATATACATCGCAAACAATTTCAGCAAAACTTGTTAGTGTTGCTATGGAGGCATGGTAATTTATTTCCAACGCATATAAGCGTTGGTAGATTTTCTCTTCCAACGCTTATAAGCGTTGGTATATATTCCTTCGCAACGGTTATAAGCGTTGGAATATATTTTTTCGCAATGATTAAATCTTCCGCAACGCTTATAAGCGTTGGTATATCTTTCTTCGCAACGATTATAAATGTTGGTAGAATTTCTTTCGCAACGCTTATAAGAATTGGTAGAATTTTCTTTGCAAAGCTTATAAGCATTGGTATATTTTCTTATGAATAATCAATTAATAACATTTATAGTCAATTAATGTTGCTAAAATGACAATTAATAACTAACATGATTATGATATAGAAGATATTCAATATGAATCCAAAACTAATATTATTCTCAATTTAATAAGTATAACTCAATGAATATCAATAAACAACATTCATAATCAAGTAAAGGCATAGAATATTAGTTCTTTACCATGTTAAGTGAACCTAATCCATTTAACTTGAATAAATCAATGAGCTTTAATTAATTTACATAAAAGCCTTATTAATCTGTTCTTTACCGAGTTAACTTAACAAACCAAGATCAATAACAACTGGATAATAGCTTATAGATTTTGAAGGAAATATCTTAGATTCACAGGTTTACGTCATAAATTATTTGTATATGCTCACCATTCTAGGTTATAATATTAAAGTACTAAGCATTGACAAAACAAATTTATATTTATAGAATTCCAGAACAAAATTTGTGCAACATTATCAAAGAAATACCAGAAAATGATACACTAACGTTAACTACATATTATCTTCAAAAAATCACTAGTCCAGTGAAAATTATTTAGAGTAGAGATGGCTAAAATATACACAACATACATTGTGTCAATGAAGTATAATCAAAAGCTATAGGAGTTAACAATATGGCATGAGCGACTAAATTAAAAACAACAATAACTATGCAATGGGTTTGATGTATCATAGCAAAAGTGATCAAAATTGCATGACTTTAACATGTTATAGATGTAGAGGGCAATAGTAGAGTAAAACCATGCTGACAAACTACATTAATGTGCAAACATAACACCCCAGCAAAGGAAATATCATATTCATGTGAACCGGAGTGGTAAATTAAACCACATCAGGGTGGGTATAAAAATCTTTAAATAGTCTATTTTCTTCATGCAGCAGTGAGTCAGAAACACATTGCTAAATAGATATAATCAGAAGGAATATAATATGTATTAACCAGTTCCAAGTGAGAAAAGTAAAATTTCACACATTGCCTCTTAAAATAGTTCAAGAGGGAATAAAATATGTTTGTTATTCATTAAACAAACAACTAATTACTTTTAATCTTATACATTCAAAAAATTCAATTTAAGTGCTCGCATAATAGGTAAAGCAAATGAGTTGAATAAAGCAGTCAAATTAGTCGTTTAAAATTCATATAGACATATTAGAGAAGTTACATGAGTTTAATATGTTTGTCATATAGGAAAGAGCAACATAATTAAAAAGACAAGATGCAAGGAATAAGTAATCTTACTTCAGTCTTCTTCATCCACTAGTGGAGCAGGATTGTTTGCCTGCCCAGCACAACCTTTATTACCACCAAGCACTCAAGCATAGCCAGTGTCATCTTTTGTTCAGCACCTCCGCAGCTTCTGCACCAACTTCTTCCTTGTTTACTACTCTAGCGACGTCCAATCCCTTAGCTAATTTATTTTCCATACCAGCCTTTAATGCTAGGTCTTCTTCATCTTTGTTTGGAACCCCATTTACATCAACTCTTGCTGGTGGTAGTTCATTGTTTTCAACTCTGACACCGCACACTGGTTCTCTGACTGGTTTGGGGGGATGAGCTTCGGTGCTGCATCAAAGTTGTCCAGGCCAAAAGTGTGAATTCTTATGCGTTAGTTTCTTTCTATGTGTGAAGCTTTGTAGATGTTGTAGGTCTTAAAGTGGTATAGGTTTATTTGGTCCATTACGATTAACTTTATCAAAAATTTAAAAAAAAAAATCTTACTTCAAACTGTGTGTTATTTGGCTCAATATGTAAGGAAAAGAACCATAGGAAAACATTTGAGAGTGGCCATTGCGATGTACATAAACCTATAATGTATTCATTTTACTTCACATATTCTAGTCCTTAATGCATGAACAAATTATGATCTTACTCCATTTTGATATTCTTACTAATATTTTTTTTTTGTGTTCCCTCTTCTTTATCTTCATGAATAGTGTCTACTCTTGTATCAATGAAAATTCATAGTTTTAATAAAAATCCATATAGTTATACAGTATATAACATTATACGTTATAACTATGGCACATCACAATATGCAAATTACCAGTTAGTTTAGAACAATACCAATTTGACGAAAATTAGCAGAAAAAGGATAATAAAAAACACCTACTACCATTTATTTATAGTCATAGATGTTATTATAGCAAAGAGTATTGAGAGAGAATGAAACAACTATTTAATTTGCATAACTCTTATTACAGAAGGGCATGCGAGGTTTATACAGAAGGGCATGTGAGGTTTATACAGAAGGTCATGTGAGGTTCAAGCGGTTATTACAAATTTTAAACACACTCAACATTGAGAAATTCGACAGCTATTACAAATGAAGGACACAACTATTTTCTTTTAGGTCATCTAAGATTTAAGCAGTTCAAAAAATTGATATTCAATATAGATGAGATGTTTTTTATTACCTGGTTAACGGTGAACTATGTAGTTTATTATCTGGTTAACAACGAACCTAACTAACTAATGAAAGCTGAGAGCCTAAAGCTAATAGTAAGAACTTCAAACTAATGAAAGCAAACCTCGCCTTTGATTCCTGCTCCATCTTAAACATTTTCATCTCATGCATCCCCAAGTTGCCTACCACCAACCTCGTCCTCTCCCCACTCACTAATTCCAGTTGCACTCAACCCAGACCTGACCTACTCCATGCATTGCTCCTCCTCCTTAGCGAGAACCTGCTACATGGCCTCTAAACCCTAAAGTTAAAATCTCCTTAAATCGAAAACGAATCGCCAAAAGTCATGGACGAAATCAAATCGCTCGAGGCCGACCCACCTGAAGTTGTTTCCGGTTCGTGTTAGATCTATAATTTAATAAGGATGGGAGTGATTGAGAGGCCAAAATTGAATCGTTGAAGGAGAAATTTCCTTTGTTTAGTGGCTGCGAAATGAAAAGCGTTGAGAAGTGATAATTAGGGCTATGAATGCGCATTTACCTATTTTCCCTAACAAACATTTCATTGCCTTTGATTTGAGTGAGTTTCCCAATGTATCTATGCGTTAGTAGTTAAAAAAAGGTAATGTGTATTTTTGGCAACACATTTTTTCCTTAGAAATGCTTATTTTTGTTTCGTGTTAAACTTGGCAATGGTGTTTCATGTTTATTTTGGCTTGATACATGGCATGATCAGTCTCCTCTCTCTCTCTCATGTTTCCCCTCCCTTTACTCTTTGTCCTCTCATTTGAATGCTTCTATTGCATATATTATTAATGCTGGACCAGATAACCTTTGTCCCCCTTCTATTTTTGATGTCCATGTCTTTCATAATCTTCTTGGCATCTCTCATCTTCTTCTTCAAACTCGTCTATCTGATGCTTCTGATAGTTATTTGTGGGCATTATCACCTAATGGCGGTTTCACTGTGGCATCTTTATATCATTATCTTAATTACTCAGGAAGGTCATTTTCCTATGCAAGATTATGGAAAAACCAATTGCCACCTAAAGTTCTCTTTTTCCAGAGGTGCCTTATTCATGAGAAGATCAATACTCGAGCTAGATTGCACCGTCTTAACTTGATTGAAAATTCCAGTTGTGCATTATGTTCCAGGCATGAAGAAACTATCTAGTATCTGTTCTTTAATTGTGATGTCTCACACCCTATCCTAGTTGCATCTAGCATCCACCTTCGTGGCTTTATCCCTAAAATTTCATCTGTGTTTGAACATTGGCAATATAGTCCTGCTAATCCTGCATTAGATTCCTTTTTAGCCATCTACTGTTGGTGCATTTGGAAAGAGAGAAATTTTGCAGTTTTTAACAAACCATTGAAACACTTTGAAGGATTATGCAGACTTGTCTTTTACTTCTTTTAATCTTGGACAGGTCACTCTTCTTCAGCTCATTTCAAGCTGGCATTACCCCTGAATCAAATTCCAGCTGAATCGGTGGGTTCAAACCAAGGGATTCAAGTCCAGATATGCATTAAAGCTTGGTCATGTTGATGTAGATAATGGTGGTTTTTGGTGCTTCAAAAAGTTCAGAATGCTCAGCTATGTTTGTGTCCTTTGTTGGCTATAGTATTGATATTATTATGTTAATATATGGTGTGTTGTGCTTTGTATCTGGACTGTTGGCTTTTGTGAGTTTATAATTATGCTGCTTTAATGGATTATTAGCCACCAGTTGGGCTTGTCAACTGGATTAAGTATTATATATTATATAATATTAACTGGCTGTGTAGTACCACGCTACATATCTGTCGTACTCAAAATAAAAACGTTTATTTTTGTTGTTAATGTTCAACGTAAATAAGTGTTGGTAAGTGAAAAAAAATGTTACGAATTGGTTGTTATGGTGTAGTGTTTATCAAATGTGTTAGCACCAAAGCACCTAAGCTTATCAATATAGAAGGCTAACCAATTAAGGACAAATAAAGTCTGAAGTACTTTAAGGATATGTGTAATGTGAGCCTAGACTAGAACCGAAATAAACTATTCTTTAGCACGTCCGATAGACGGGCTCCATAAGGTGATAATAAACGGCTTACAGTTGATGATTGAGGGGTCTAGTTCAAAAAAGCTACTTCTTTCTTATGCATTAGAAAACTTAAAGTAGAACATTCCATCAATAAAATAAACACACAACCCTCCTTTGAGTTTCCACCTACCACGACAATGCTAGTGGATTTCTAAATAAGGGGCCATCAAGTCAACAAAAAACCTACTAGAAACTCCTTCCATTGAGATACACCTTTACTAACAACGTTTATCGAAGGAATGTCACTAACAAAATACTCAAAATCACATTGAATGTAGTCACCTTAAATGTGAGGCCGCGAAGTGAACAATGATTTCTAGTCTTTTGTAGCGGGTTTGGTTGAAGCATTATCACAAATCGCTTTAGGGCGGGCAAAATTCTACACTTGCATGACATTGATAGCATTTTTGGAAGGCACAACTACATCAGTATGCATATCAACTCTATACTACGTTTCCAACTTATCATTCACTGCTACAATATTACTATTCACTTCCCCTAAGAGCATCTCCAGTGGTTCCAATACAAGGGTGAATATTAAGGATTGTTACCCCAGTTGTTCCGTTCAAGCTTAATATTAAGGGTAAGATTCAGGATCCTGAATCGAACCCTGGCGCCTATTTTATAGGCGCCGGACTCTGGCACCTATAAAATAGGCACCGGGATTTCCCCATCCCATGTGCCTTCTCCCCAACCCTATTTCAGCCCCTAAGACCCCTTCCGACAGCTATAGATGGTCACTTTTTTAAATTAACAATGGCTATAAACAGTCATACAGAAGTTACAACAGCCATAAATAGTCAGATTTTTTATTTTTCTATATATATTGGTATGAGTAGCTCATTGTAAAACACACAAACTTCTCCAAATCCATCATAATCTTTATCTAGAAAACAATGTCATATCCATTTCAATCCTATAACGAAGCGATGAATATGAATAATTGGGATTTCAATTCTCAACCACTCGAAGATCTTACCCCTCATTCTGCTTCACCACTATCGTTTCATTCTTCTGGGCCGTGTACCGGAGACGAAGATAAAAATCTCTATTTAATGTACTATCACTTTTCTAACGATTCATTCAAGGGAAATGATCAAAGTGGTGAGGTAATTTAGGGAAAGGTTATTGCTACGCACAACAAAAAACACGTAGAGAAGACAAGATCAATGGCTGCACTTTCAGGTCGATTTGGAAAGATATATCGACAAACCCAATTCTTCGAGTCGCAAGTTCACAAAATAAGAACCGCAAATCCTAGCGGAATGGGCGGCAAATCCGAATTGGTAATAATTTGAAAACGTCTAACTTGTTTAGCGATTCTTTATTTATCTAGCATGAAAGTATTCCAATATTTATTATTTTACCATTTGTATAAGCGAATGGCGTACGACCAATTCTTGAAATTATTTCCCAGAGAAAATAGTGCCAAAAAACCACATCAATACCAGTTTGCTAATTGCAATGAATTGCTCGTTAGTAATCCCAAGTGGACTTCTAGCAATGCGAAGAGATTAAGAGATGTTCAATCGAAGGCAAGAGAAAAGAAAAAAGCAAGCTGAAATTCGTATACTTCAAGTCCAAGAGAATCTTCATATAGAGATTCTACTGAGGGTGAAGATGCAACCCCCCTAATTGATGAAGATGCAAGACCTATGGGCCATCATGCTACGAAGAAGAACATGCTTTTCAAACCCAACTTGATTCTCGATTGGCGCAGATGCACGAGAAGCATGCCAGAGAAAATGAGGAATGTCTAAGAAATAGTTCAAAAAAACTTGCGGTATTAAAACAGTTAACCGAGGTTGAACGTGGTAGGTTTGAGTTAGAGCGAGAATAGCAAGAGACTTTAGTAATGGAAAAGGATGTCACGGGAATGGATCCACTATCAATGTAGTACTGGATGGATTACAAACAACATATTGTTGATAGCCGTGCTGGATCTAGGCGTATGTAGTTTAGTTATGGAGTATTGTACTGCTTTTATTGTTTTCATCTACATACTATACTCTAATATTAATTAATCAGTGGTATCTTATTTTCTTTAAGACCGTTTGTATTTATAAAATAATGCTTACCACAGGAAAACAATTTAACGCAGTACGCTTGATAAAGCGAACACACTACAATGCAAACATACGTAATAAAACAAAGCTTCTGAAATATAAATGCAAACAAACGTAATAAAACATAGCTTCTAAAATATAATCTACTGGTTGTCGTAAGCGTTCCAAATGTGATCCATTAAATCTTTTCGAAGTCGGTTATGAAGAGCTGAATTACGATATTTTTCATGTTGATCCACGTGAAACATATCGAACTGTCCTTCATTATCATCATCGAAAGCTCGGAATATTTGTGTGGGTTGTCTGGATCCCTCGTATTCATAATCTAGTTGAATGATGTCGTGTTCATCTTTGATTATCATGTTAAGCAGAAATATACAATGACAGAAACAATTATCATCTTCGATTATCCTATCATGAATCGTGTGAGTGTGCGCAAGAGTCATATTACAATAAGTGCCAAGGGTAACTCTAGTCTGGTCCGACCAACATGCGTACTACAAAGACATGTGATGTGCATTAAGTAAAATACTATAAATAAAAACTGTACGTAAATAGAAATATGTATTAAACATATGTGGAATGTGATGTGCATTAAGGGTAACTCTACCAGCTGCCATATGAGGTCCAAGATGATCGGAGTTGACCCCCCAGGCATAATTAGGACATATCAGTCTATGTGTAGCAACTCTAGCCTAATATAGTTGTGCCCCAATCTATCGTCTGAAGCCGATCCAACATAGTAAGAGAAGCTAGATATCCTAACCGAATGGTACACTTATGGTTCGAAAAAAAGGTCGAACCAACCAAGTACAATAAAAATGCCCTAGTCACCCCATCTATAATATCTGCTCGACTTGCATATGAAGTAATGTACTACTGCACGTCAACGTAACTGCACCACTACTAACTTTGGTAGCATCAAAAGGGGTAAGAACACAGAAAACACATGGGGCGACTCGTACAAATCATCAAACGGGACCGGCCTATGATCAAGACCACATATCTCAATGTCAGTCAGCATATAGAAATCAACCGGAGTGATACCAAGCTCAAAGTCATAAAAATGAAAAGTATGTATAGGGGGCTGACGCCTATTTTATAGGCATCAGGGTCTGGTGCCTATAAAATAGGCGCCAGACCACTAGCCACTTCAACCCGCTTACGGGTGTAATATTAAGTCCCTTAAATATTAAACCTGTAAGCCACTGGAGATGCTCTAACAACCATATCATTCACTACAACTCATATTCTCATGAACAAGAGCCAGGTTTGATTCAATCCTAGCAACGAAATATGCTTCTGACCAATTGTTTTGCTCAGCGTCAAAAGGAGGAGTTAGCATAGACTCACCCATACTATGAATGCCAGATAAAGGACCAGTACTTAAAGTCGGAGCATTCCTTAATTGAACGTCGTTCTTAGATCTAACGGAACTTTAGTTTCGTCGTCAGATTTGACAACAGTCGCGCTCAAGAAAGGACGTCTAGACCTAGTATCATGGACACCCGAGAATCTAGGTTTGTCTTTCTTGTTTTTAGCCATGTGAGGAGGCTGGAAAGTAGTGAAGGGAAACGAGGCGTAGGACAGGAGGAGTCTGGAAAGGGAAGAAAGGTTGGATGATTTAGTTGGAAGATTAGGAGTAGCGATAATTAGGGTAAAAATTGCCGAAGGGAAGTAATACGGTTATCAACCTGCAACCCTTCACCTGAAGCTAGAGCACCATCTAGACGAATCTAGAATAGGCTGGATGTTTTTTTTAAATTGTATTTTCTTTTATTTTGTTTCAAGTGGTTATTCTGTTTTTTAATGCAAGTGGCAAACCACGTAGAAAGTTTGTTAGGTAGTGGCTTTATATACATGAGAATATGTACAAAGGGGGATAAGAAGAAATATTGGCAATTTAATTCTCCTATAGTATTCTGTCTTCTTCCTCAAAATGGTTCTTCTCTTACCTGCTAATTTTCAGATCTGATCTTCTCTTCTATTATTTCCTTCCTGCTCTAGCTATATTCTCCTTTCTATTCCCTGCTACTTCTCATCCCCATATCAATTTGGTGCTTTCACCGATTGTTCTCTCCTCCTTTATCTTAATTCCCTCTTCTTTCAGATCTGTTCCTTCCTTCACTGCAATTCTTCCATTCTCCTTACTACATACTTCACTTTCATACCGATCACCATGGCTAAAGTAATATCAACTCTCATTTCAGATCTAGAAAAATCAATCAGAACCCTACAAATGATTGAATTGGACATCCTAATCAATGTGCTCAGATCCAAAACTATTGAGTTAAGAAGCTTTGTTTTAGCACTTCAAATACATATACCAACCTCACCTATTTTATTTTCGGATGTACTCAGGCTTCAAGAGCTTCCATTCCATATCTGGGGCATTGTTATTAATTTCACAAAAGAATTCTCTAAAGACCACGATTCAGTTATTGATGATTTGGCACAAGTTGTGATGGATTTGGATGAGCTAGCAAAGCAAACAATTGTTTCCAGACCCATTAAAATATCTGAAAGAAGGACTAAATCAGTATCAGAGATTGTTGATGCAGTTTTTGCGAATCCAATCTCAGAAATTAAGTATGAGGAAGTAAGTAAAATTTCAAATGATTCTTCCAATGTTTCTACTCATGCTGCCCCCTTGAGTGAACAATTTATTCATGCTACCACTTTAATTCCTACCGGTAGTGCATCAAAAGATGAACATATTGCTACATCATGTGTAAGGCCAGGTTGTTTTAATGGTCATCCATTTGCAGATATGAATGACACAAATTTTCATTATATTAGTTGCCTAACTTTATTGAATGGTTATTGCAAAGAAGGAAAGATGATCGATGCTTACAAAATACTTGTAGAAATGATCGAAAGAGGTTATAAACCTGATGGGTTCCTGATTCATCCAAATGATTTGGAAGTTCCAAATATTGTTTTGGTGGCAAATAATGCTAAGTTTTCAGAATGTGTTTTTGTTTTAAACAAATCAATGGAGTATAAGGATGCAAAAACTAGTTATGTTGCCACAAAATTTCAAGATATGGCAGTCATGAAGAAATTGCACCTTCTGATTATTAACAGTGGAGAGTTAATGGAAATTTTTGAGATTTTGTGTGCTGGACCAGCAATAAATCCGTCATGGCATATTGAGCAGAAACAGAATAATGCACACAACGTGTTTGTTGAAATGCAGAAGCTAAAACGTGAAAGAAAAATTCTCATTTTTGATCCTGGTGGCGACGTACTTGATGCTAATGATTTCCTTAATATATGGTCTAATAGCTCAATAAATGGTTGTAGCAAGAAGTTTCCCAATAAGTTTAACAAGTGCTTTTCCGACCACCACCTTACGACCTTGAGGACAAGGTCGATTTCAAGGCGTCGGTAATGATACAGTGCAGCCTAGCGCATGACAGTCATCCTGCACAACATGAAGGCAACATAATTGTTAGCAAGTCCTCAGCAAACCATGTGTGTGCCTAGAAGTTTCCTGGAATAAATATGCTGCATTCAAGAAGCGCACCTGCAAGAGTAGTTATTTTATATTTAATGTTTTTGTTATTTTATGCTTTCTGTTATTTTACTTTTGGGCATTGCAATTGTTGCAACAAAATGGGTAGTGGCTATGCCACGTAAGAGAGAAAGCTACTCTCGAATTGGCTATAAGAATGTACTCATATCAGTGATGAAGGATATAGAAAACTATTGCAAAAGAATTCTCACTCTGCTCCTTCTTCTTAGCTATATTTAGCTGCATTTTTTCTTCCTTTCAGCCATGTCCTCTCTTCCTAATCTTTATCTTCCTCCTTCACACTAAATATCCGTATCAATTTGGTGCTTTCATTGCTGATCTCTACCTCCATACCCAAATATCCAACAAAACTCTTTCATCATGACCCGATATGAAAAGGTTATCCACCAACTCATCACCCAGCATGATATCATAAACACACCAGCACTCCCCTCACTACCATACCCAATCAAGTATCTCACTTACACTGAAATGCAACAAAGACGAGATCGTGATTTATGTCTTATCTGCGATGAAAAAGACACCTCAGCCCATCGTTGCCAAACTCAAAGGATCATTTTCATCTTACCTGACGATGATTCGTATCTAATGTCACAACCTCCTCCATCTATTGAGAAGATGTCATCTGCAGCCTTGGTTACAGGAAAGAAACTGGATAATAAAGAGGTAACCCAATTGACACATTGCTCTCAACTTAATGGTCCCATGATGGGAAGTGGCGTCTTAAAATCCTCATTTTTCACGCCTAATAAAGCTGATGTTGCTCAAACTGGAGCAGAGGATGTATTCCAATTAGATGGCGTTAAACCAACAGTGCATTTGGCTGATTTTGTTGTTGGTATGATTGAGAACTACTGTCCAGAGGTGTATGATCATAAACTGTTTGGTAAAATGCTGGAAAGGAATGGCAGAAAAAATTATGAAAGGGAAGTGTTTATATTTGATCCTGGTGGTGGCATACTTCATGCTGAAAGGGGTCTGTACAAGGATGGTGACATTGTAAGTCACAGGCTGCATGTGAAAGTTTCAATGTCTTCTTCCTACTCAAATGATGAAAGAACAATATTCATATTTGATCCAGGCGGAAAATTTGATTTTGAATGTTTCTTTGTGGCACGGTTACATGATGCTCAACTCAATAATTATCCAAACTCGACTACTCCGATGAAGCTGACACCAACTTCCGACCTTGAGGACAAGGTCGTTTTCAAGGCCGTGGTAATAATACGGTTATCAACCTGCAACCCTTCACCTGAAGCTAGAGCACCATCTAGACGAATCTAGAATAGGCTGGATGTTTTCTTTAAATTGTATTTTCTTTTATTTTGTTTCAAGTGGTTATTCTGTTTTTTAATGCAAGTGGCAAGCCACGTAGAAAGTTTGTTAGGTAGTGGCTTTATATACATGAGAATATGTACAAAGGGGGATAAGAAGAAATATTGGCAATTTAATTCTCCTATAGTATTCTGTCTTCTTCCTCAAAATGGTTCTTCTCTTACCTGCTAATTTTCAGATCTGATCTTCTCTTCTATTATATCCTTCCTGCTCTAGCTATATTCTCCTTTCTATTCCCTGCTACTTCTCATCCCCATATCAGGAAGCTAGCCAGGCACCATTACCGAGTGATGAGTATTTTACTTTTTACTGAGCTAGGAAGCCGATGAGTGTCCAAAAAGTGACAAGCTCCACTTTTGGTATCATTTTAGGATAAAATTGTCTGTAACCTAATGTATTATTAATGTACCTTAGTATTCTTTTTACTGCTTTTAAATGTGATTCCTTGGGCTCAGGTAGATATCTTACACAAAGATATACATCATGCATTGTATCAGGTTTACTCACGGCTATATAAAGTAGTGATACTATCATTCCTCCATCTAACTTTTGGTCAACGGTTTTGGAATTTTATTCTTTGTTTAAATTTTCATTATTACTATAAGGGTTGGCTTTCCACTAATTCTTGACATCCCAAATTTCTTTATTAAATCCTTTGCATATTTTTCTCGATATATAAATATTTTATTATCTAATTGTTTAACTTAAAGTCCTAAAAAATAATTTAATTCTCAATTATGACTCATTTCAAATTTCTTAATCATTGTATTTTAAAAAAAACAAAATTTGATACATTATTTAAAGAACCAAAAATAATATCATCTAATATATTTGTATTAGTTGAATATCATTCTTATTTCTTTCAATAAGTAATGTATTGTTTACATTACCAATTTCTAAATTTGATTGATGCAAATAAGATTTGAGTCTGTCATACCAAGCTCTAGTAGTGTGTTTAAGACTATATAAAGCTTTCTTTAATTTATATACATGATTAGGGAATTTTTCGTCTTCAAAAAGTGGGGGTTTCTCTATGTATACATCCCATTTTTTGAAACCATTTAGAAATTCACTTTTAACACCCATTTGATACAACTTAAAATTATGTTGGTTTGCAATAGTAAGTAAGGTTCTAATTTCTTCTGGTCTTGCTAAAGGTGCAATGGTTTCGTTATAGTCAATTCCTTCTTATTGACAATCAAGTTCTTATAATTTCTCCTTGTTCATTCATTTAGTTTCATTATACCAATTTGATTCCAATTATATACTTGTTTTTGAGTCCTGGAACTGATTCTCAAACACCATTTCTAGTGAATTGATTTAATTTTTCCAGCATTTCAAGAATCCATGAATCATTAGTAGATGCTTTTGATGGATTTTTAAGTTCAATAGATGATGAAAATGCATCGTTACTCATTTTACTTAATTGATTTCTTGTTTTAGCAACATGTTCTATACTTCCTAATATATTCTCCATAGGACGATCTCCTAAAATTCTAGTTCTTTTAATTGGATGTAATTTTCTGTATTATCACTATTTTCATTATTATTAAACATATAATTTGATATATCATTTATGAAATTTTCTTCCTCATCAATATTATTATTGATTGGCTTATAGCTTTTATTGAAATAAACTGGTAATGTTTCTTCAGCGGTCTTTAGCTTCACTTCTATTTCGTATCGAATAAAAATACCTCTATTTGATTTTAAATTAAATTTATCAAAGTTGTATTTAGTATTTAATATAAAACATTTTCTACCAAAAACTATATAATATGATACTTTAGGCTTATACTATAAAGAAACTAATATAATGTTTTATTTCTTCGTTTTTTTTAATTAAAATTATTTTTAAAATATAACAAGCTATTACAACTACTTTAGACTAAAGATATCTTGATAAATTACTATCATTTATTATAGTTCTCGTGCACTCTTGAATTGTTCTATTTCTACGTTCCAATACTCCATTTTGTTAAGTGGTTCTTGAAAAAGAAAAATTATGGGTTATTCATTTCTTATTGCTAAAAAATTCAGAGTTTTTTCTTTTATATTTTCCACCATGATCACTCAATATAGACTTAATTAAGTTGATTTTGTTTTTTTAGCAAAAAAATAAAAATAAATTGCTCATAAGCTTCTATTTTATGCTTTAGTAAAATATTTCGAGTAAATTAAGAATAATCATCTACCATAAGGAACATATATCTATTTTAATTTATAGATTGCATTTATGAAAGACCAGATAAATCTAAATTAAGAAGCTCATGGGGTTGAGATGAAAAATCATATCTTTTGATTGTCTTCTTTTAAGTTCTCCTAGTTGACATATGTCACAAAATTATCTACTAAGAAATTAATGTTAAGAAGACCGTTAACAATGATATATTTAGAAATCTTAGATAGAGGTTTAAATTTAAAGTTTAAACGATAGTATCTTTTATGCTAAATCCAAGGGTCACTTATATCAACCAAAAGGCACATGTCTTTATATGAAATTTCATACTTAGAATGCAAGTCTTTTGTTTTCTATTGCCCTTAATGATAATGTTTGATGCGTTATCTTCAATAAAATCCCTATCTTTTTCAAGTTTAATTATATAACCTAAATTAGGTAATTGACTTATCCTAAGTAAATTATAAAACATTAGGATAACAGAAGTATCACAATTAATGGAGAATGGAGTTTTGATGACAACAACCTTTTCTCAATTATAAATTGATTATAAAATATATACTAACACCTTTATCTATAACACACACACACACACACACACACACACACACACACACACATATATATATATATATATTGGATTTGTATCAAGGATTTAATACTGAATACTGTACAATTTTAGAGTTCCAAGAGATTCAAGATTCAAAAGAGATTCAAGACTCATGAGTATCAAGATATCAAAAGCTCAAGATTATCAAGTAAATAGAGTCTAGTTTATATGTAAAACTCAGGTTAGAACTTTCAAATTATGTTTTTAAAATTCCTTTTTAAATTCCTTTTCAAATTATTCTTAAATTTCTTTTCTAAACGATTTCAAATTATCATAATTTTTACTTTATGATTTCAACTATATATTATAAAGTTTTTAATAATATGTTGTCATATATAGTTTTAAATCATATAACTTTATAAATATGTTTATATTATATAACATTATGTTTTTACATGTTTTTATACTTTAAACTTCATATGAAACACTAATTTTGATTCAATAATTTCCAGAAAATATATATTGTTTTTAACACTTAAAATTTAATTATGAAAATAAATACATAGGGAATATGTCGATGTAGGGGTTTTGACATATTGACATATAACTATCATTTTTTTCAATTTTCAAAGGAAGTTTCTTTTCACTAATTGTAACGTTTTTGAAATGTTGCAACCATTGGGACACTATAAAAAGCGACTGATTTCGAATTTTTAATTATTCTTTCTTCTCCTTCTTCAACCCTTTACTTACCACCATTAATATACATAAATTTCTTGATTTCTACACATATACTCTGCCGATTCGAATAAAATTTATATCATTCTTCTTCTCTTCTCATTCTCTATCAACTAATCTTTGTTTGAAGTGTTATCGAAGAGTTCTATGGCTTTTGTAACTGTTTGGGAATTGTTTGGGAAAGGGTATGTTCCTTGTAGCCTTGAAATCAAGGAAAGTGAGCGGTATTAACCTTGTAGCTGTGAAATCAAGGGTGGTGGAATCGATGTTAACCTTGTAGCCATGAAATCAAGGGTGTTGTACTTGGATCTTAATAATAATAAAACTCTGCACAATCCAACGTTGCTTGGGACTGGACGTAGTAGTAATCCGAACCAGTATAAAATCCGATATGCTCTTTTCTTTTCTACATTTTATATTTACTTATATTTGTGTCTGTTATTGTTTCTGTGTTTACAATCATTTCTGGTGTGATAATCATTGTGTGATTCGTATAGTTATTCTAGATTGTTTAAATTTTCCATTATCTCTTTAAAACACTACTCGCTCCCCCTTTAGTGTAAGTTTTGCCTAATATCCGCATTTCACATTTTTAAAAATTGATATCAGAGCATAAATTTTCAAAAGTTTATAATCTGCTTTTTGAAAATATTAAATGGCAAATTTTGAAATGATTTATAACACTAGTCTTAATTCATGTATTGCATCAATGGTTGAAGGTTCTGCATTCAACTATGTTGATAAATCAAGTGATCTACAAAATTGTTGTCCAATACAGGAAAAGTCATGTTACATGACTATTGGAAATTCAAATTCTGAAAAAATGTGTTACTTGATTTTTGAAAATTCAAATTCTAATGGACAAATGATAGAGATCAAAAAGGACAAATGGATATTGGATAGTGGTTTTTCAAGGCATATGATGGGAATTCTAGAATTACTAAATAATCTAGTATGTGAAGATGGAGGAATGGTAAGCCTCGGTGATAACTCTAAAGGATATATAATTGTCATCGACAATGTCGGTAATTCTAAAACTCATACTATTTCTGATGTTTTATTAGCTAGGGATTTAAAACATAACTTACTAATTGTAAGTCAACTTTGCGATAAAGGCTATAAAATTAATTTTGAAAAGGATAAATGTTTTATAGAAGATAGAAATTCAAAAGTAATTTCAAAGGGGATATAAATAAAAATATCTATGTATTAAGTATGAAAATTTCTGAGGACAATCTATGTCTTATGGCTAATACAAGTGATCTTTGGATTTGGTAGAGATTTGGCCATATAAATTTCAAACACATTTCTAGTATTTCAAAGTTAGATTTAGTTAGGGGATTACATAAAATGAAATTTAAAGTAAATAACTTATGCGACGCTTGTCAATTCGAAAAATTGAAAATAAGTTCATTTAAATCAAAAGAGGAAATTACAACCTCGAAATCATTAGAGTTGATTCACATGGATCTATTTGGTCCATCCCAAACTCAATCAATAAATCATAATAGATATGTTTACGTAATACTTGACGATTTTTCTAGATTTACTTGGACTTTGTTTCTTAAAAATAAAAGTGATGCTTTTGATCAATTAAAAACCTTTTCTAAAAGAATTCAAAAAAATTTATCTTTAAAAGTCAAAATGATACGTAGTGCTCATGGTGGAGAGTTCAAAAATGAAATTTTGAAAAGTTTTGTAATAAAAAAGGGATAACCCATAATTTTTCTTTCCCAAGAACCCCCAACAAAATGGAGTAGTTGAACGTAAGAATAGATCAATTCAAGAGTGTGCGAGAACCATGTTATCTGATAGTAACTTATCAAGAAATTTTTTGGGTTGAGGCAGTTGCAACAGCTTGTTATATTTTAAATAGAATTTTAATAAGACCCTTAACTCATAAAACACCATATAAACTTTTATCTAATCAGAAACCTAAAGTATCATATTTTAAAATATTCGAAAGTAAATGTTTAGTTCCTAATATTAAAGAAAATTTAGATAAATTTGACTCTAAATACGATAAAGGAATATTCATTGGATACTCAGAAAGAAGTAAATTCAAAAACTAATACTATAGGAGAAACCTTAAATGTATCCTTTGATGAAAACTATTAAAATATAACACAATGAAGATGAATGTGAAAATGAAATCAATGAAACAAATAATGAAAATAATCAACCAAATAAAAGAATTAGGTTATTAAGAGATCATCCTGTAGAAAATATCTTAGGGGATATTGAATCTGTTGTTAGGACTAGAAACCAATTAAATAATATGAGTAATTCAGCCCTTTTTTCAACTAACAAACCTAAGAATCCAAAGAAAGCATCATCTGATGATTCATGGCTCCTTACTATGTAAGAGGAACTGAATCAGTTTACCCGAAATGATGTATGGGAACTTGTTCCTAGACCAGAGGAAAAACTACAATTGGAACTAAATGGGTTTATAAAAATAAAATATATGAATAAGGTGAGGACGTAAAAATAAGGCATGATTAGTAGCACAAGGTTATATTTAAGAAGGGGGAATAGATTATGATGAAACATTTGACCCATGGCGAAATTAGAAGCAATTAGGATATTATTAGCTTTTGCTAATCATAATAATTTCAAATTATATCAAATGGATGTTAAAATTGCTTTTCTAAATGGATATGTTAAAGAAGACGTATATGAAGAGCAACCAAATTTTTTTTTATTGGCAAGGCTCAACCACCTCTTTTTGAAGATGAAAAATTACCAAATCACGTATATAAATTAAAGAAAGCGTTATATGGATTAAAACAAGCACCTAAAGCATGGGATGATCGATTAAGAACATATTTATTACAATCAAATTTTGAGATTGGTAAGATAGATAATACACTATTTATTAAAGAAATAAAAACGATATTCAATTAGTACAAATATACGTCGATGATATAATCTTCGGATCAACCAATAATCCAATGAATAAAGAATTTTTAGATATTATGATCTAGGAATTTGAGATAAGTCATATGAGAGAACTAACTTTCTTCTTAAGCTCACAAATTCATCAATTAAAGAATGGAATATTTAATAATCAAGAAAAATATGCAAGAGATTTAATTAATAAATATAATTTAACTATAATTAATGGGAGACCAACACCAATGGCAACTAATATAGCCCTAAGTAAAGATGATACATCAAAATACGTTGATTAAAAATTATATAGAGGTATGACAGGATCATTATTATATATAACTGCTAGTAGACCAGATATAACGCACAGTGTATGCCTCTGTGCAAGATATCAATCGCAACCTAAGGAAACATATTTGAAAGTTGTAAAACGTATTCTCATATATGTAAAACATACGTTAGATATTGGATTATTTTATCCTAAGAATGATTCATTTGATTTAATTCCTTATTGTGACGCTGATTATGCGGGATGTAAATCTCATCGTAAAAGCACTAGTGGAACAAGTCACTTCTTAGGACATTCACTAGTCTCCTGGTTTAGTAAAAAGAAAAATACAATATCATTATCAACAACTGAAGCAGAATATATATCTGCTGCTTTGTCTTTTTCATAATAATATATATGCAACAAACTATAAATTATTTTGGATTAAAAATAAATAAATCACCAATATACTGTGATTATATAAGCGCTATAAATATATATAAAAATCCAATTCATCATTCAAGAACTAAACATATAGATATACGACATAATTTTTTGAGAGATAATGTAAGTAAAAAAAATTCACTTGAATTCATAGAAACAGAAAAACAAATAGCAGATATATTAACAAAACCTTTAGGGAAAGCAACATTTATTAAATTTAGAAGAGAATTAGGCATTTGTTTTTAAAGTGAAATAGAATAATTTAATATATTAGTATAATAAAAAATAAATACAAATCAAAAAAAAAAAAGACATATATGTTGACATAACCATTTTGACATGTCAACATATAAATGCCAAAATTTTAAAATTAATTCCCACCAAAAGGAAGTTACAACATATATTTAAAATTCTATTTCAAATTTTATTCTTCATCTTTTCATTTCATTTCTGGAAAAACTCAAAAACAAATAAAACAATGGCCTCCACTAATTATATTAATCAAATCAATCACGATTCGTCCGCCAGACCATCCGAAGATCCATTTCAACGTAGTACTCTTGCTCATGTAATGAAATTAGAAGAGAAATGGAGAATGTTGTACAAATGCTCGCTGAAATCAAATTCTTACAAATAAGGATGAATAAAGAGTATGTGAAACAAGGAAAAATAATGCGAAATCTGTAAAAATTTGTTATGGATAATCATGTTAATCATATTATCATCGAAGATAATGATCAAATAGTGGAAGAGGAAGAAATGGTTGAAGAGGAAGAATCACAAATTGAAGGCAAGGAGGAGGACAATCAAGTCATATGCGTTGGTGAAGTTTGTTTCGATAGAGATGTGAATGTCATTGAGCAAAGCAGATAATTCTATCTCCATTATCCGCATTCCCCAATTCACAAGTCCCCAATAGTTAATAATAATTAAACGTTTATGTTTTCTCGTTCATTCGTTAATACGATGCAATATGTATAATTTGTGTATTCGTAAATGTTTTAATATTATGTATGATGTTTGATTTGTAAAACATTGATTACATAGTTAATTTAATGTTTATGCTTTCTTATTTAATATGGATATAAAATTATAGAATAAGTATTATAACATAGTTTTAGGAAAACATATTTAAGTTTAGTAAAATAATCTTAAGTTAGATTAATATATGGGCATGGATTTAGGGGGAGTTAATTAGATTAAGTCATAGACTTAGTACATGTATAATTTGGTTAGTATAGTTTAATATAGGATACTTTAAGTGTAATGCAGTTTAGTAACTTTTTGTTGATGACAAAAGGGGAGAAATTAGAAAATAGGGATTAGTTAGGCTTATTTTAAGGGGGAGTATGTAGAATTTATATAGAATTCATGATGAAAGGGGGAGTATTCGAAGGATCAAATCAACAGGTATTAAACAGGTATGAATATTTTATAAATAAGGTTGTCATCATAAAAAAGGGGGAGATTGTTGGAGAATGGAGTTTTGATGACAACAACCTTATCTCGATTATAAATTGATTATAAAATATATACTAACATCTTTTTTTTTCTTTTTTTCTTTTTTGAAAACCCGGGAGAACCCAGTGGGCCGGTAAACTCCTGAGGGGTAAAGTAAAGTCGTCTGTAATCCAAGCCCCCATACTCCCGGGTAAATTTATGTAGGATGGAGAAGCGCATGATAGGAACCGAACCTGCGATCTTTTTGGAATTTAGGCGCCTTTTCCACTGTGCCGCACCCGCAGGCAATATACTAACTTCTTTATTTAGAATATATATATATATATACATACATACATACATACATATATATATATATGCAGGATTTAATATTGAAGACTGTACAATTTTAGGCTTCCAAGAAATTCAAGATGCAAAAGAGATTCAAGACTCATGAGTATCAAGATATCAAGCGCTCAAGATTATCAAGTAACCAGAGTCTAGTTTATATGTAAAACTAGGTTATCACTTTCAAATTTTGATTTCAATTTTTTTAAATTCCTTTTTAAATTCATTTTCAAATTATTCTTAAATTTCTTTTCTAAATGGTTTCAAATTATCATAAGTATTTTACTTAATTATTTCAAATATATATATATAGTTTATAAAGTTTTTAATAATATGTTCATATATATATATATAGTTTTAAATCATATAACTTTATAAATATGTTTATATTATATAAAAATATTTTTTTACATGTTTTTATACTTTAGAAACTTCATATGAAACATTTGTTTTGATTCAAGAATTTCTAGAAAATATATATTGGTTTTAACACTTGAAACTTAATTTTTAAAATAAATACATAAGGCATATGTCAACATAGGTGTTTTGACATTTCGACATATAATTGTCATTTTTTCATTCTTCAAAGGAAGTGTCTTTTCACCAATTGTAACGTTTTTGAAATGTTGCAACCATTAGGACACTATAAAAGGGCCTGATTTCGAATTTTTAATTTTTCTTTCTTCTCCTTCTTCATCCCTTTACTCACCACCATTAAAATACGTAAACTTCTCTTCTCATTCTCTATCAACAACTCTATGTTTGAAGTGCTATCAAAGAGTTCTAGGGCTTTTGTAATTGTTTGGAAAAGGGTGTGTTCCTTGTAGCCCTAAAATTAAGCAAAGGGAGTGATGTTAAGCTTGTAGCCGTGAAATCAAGGTTGTTGGAATCAGTGTTAAACTTGTAGTCATGAAATCAAGGGTGTTGTACTTGGATATTGATAATAATTAAACTATGTGCAGTCCAGTGTTGCGTGTGACTGAATGTAGGAGTAAGCCGAACCAGTATAAAATCCGATGTCTTCTTTCCTTTTCTGCATTTTATATTTACTTATATCTATGTCTGTGATTATTCCTTGGTTTGTGATCATTTCTGGTGTGATAATCATTGTGTGTTTCATATAGTTATTCTAGATGGTTTAAATTTTACATATTCTCTTTAAAACACAATTCACCCCCCTCTAGTGTTAGTTTTGCATTAAGATCCACATTTTGCATCCTTAACAATAATTACTAACATTGCCAATGTCAATCACATATCCTTTAGAGTTATCTGCAAAATTGATCAATTCACCTTCTTTGTAAACGATATCCCGTAGAATCTCTGGATTTCTAGTCATATGCATACAATATCCACTTCTTCCTTTTGATTTGAAGTGGTTTATCACTAGATGTTTTTTCATCGGTAGTCATGTAACACGTCTGATCCTGCACAAAATACCTTTTCAAAAAATCAAGTAACTTCTCATAATAAATAAATGCTAAATCAAAATATTAATATCATGATAATTTTTTGATATTTAAAAGAAAATAGTGTTTATGAATTTACCAAAAATTGCCATTTTAGAAAACTTTATCACAAATCACATTATGAAACTTTAGAAAGACAATGCTCTGATACGGAATAAAAGTAATGTAAATTAAGGATCTTAAGACTAGATTAACACTCTAGGGAAGAGGTGAATAATGTTTACCTAAACTTATTCATTTTTAGGAATGTTTTTCCATATGATTCAGAGTTATGTAGAATGATCATGTAATCAAATAAATAAATAAATAAATAAATAGCAAGTAAAGTAAACGTAGTAAAGGAAAAAACACATTGGAACTTTTATACTGGCTCAGAGTTACCCTACATCTAGTTTCGCACTGCCTACGTTCTTTAATCAAAATCAACAATTACACTCATTGATTTCAAAGACACAAGGAGACCCCCTCCAAAACTTTGACCTATTTGCAAACTAACTTGATTTGCAGGCTGCAAGTCCACACCTAACTTGATTTTCGAGCAAACAAGTACTTATAATTGCATTGTACTAGGCACAATCAAACTCAGTTAGACTCAAGGCTTCCTGGTCACACCTATAAGGGTTTTTGAGTTGTTTATAGCAAATTTGGATCCTTCAATCTTGGTTGCAATTGCTCATACAACTCTGAGTTGCAATTTGATCTTGGTAGAATAGAGAATGTTTGAAGTAGAATCAAATCAAAGAAGAATTGACTTGATTCAGTTTGAAAATCAATAAAGTATAAGTATGGATTTTCTTTAATTTTAATAGAAAAGAGAAAGGTTGAAGAATTATGATAAAAAAGTTCAAAATTCATTTCTAAAAGAAGGATATATATATATATATATATATATGTGTGTGTGTGTGTGTGTGTGTGTGTGTGCGCGTGTGTGTGTGTACGTAAAGAGAAATGAAAGTTGGTCAATGGTTGTAGTGAACATACATTTCCATTCAACTCTGAAATTTGAAAGATATAAGAGTTGTCGATATACTTTGGAGGCAAAGCTGCATATCTCAATTCAAAATGAAAACTAGTCTGAAGTCCTAGAAAATAGTTTAATTCTCCTTTTTGACACTTTTCAAATTTGTTAGTCACCACATCAGAAAATTCATTATTTAGTTTATCATTTAAAGAACCAAAAATAATATCATCTACATATATCTATATTAATTGAACATAACTCTTTATTTAAAATAATACTATATACTTTACCAATTCATAATTTGATTAAAGTAACTAAGATTTAAGTTTGTCAGACCGAGGTCTAGGAGCCTATTTAAGACAATATAAAGTTTTCTTTTGTTTATATACATGATTAGGGAATTTTTTACTTTGAAAAAGTGGGGATTGCTCTTTATATAGGTGTTTTTTTATAAAACAATTTAGTAATGCACTTTTAACATCCATTTGATATAATTTAAAATTATTATGGTTTGCAAGAGCAATAATATTCTAGTAGCTTTTAATCTTGCTATGGGTGCGAACGTTTTGCCACAGTCAATTCCCTCTTCTTGACATTAACCTTGTGCGAACAATCGAGTTTTATTTTTTATAACTTCTCTTTGTTGATTTATATTGTTTATATATACCTATTTGGTTCCTACTTTAGATTCTTTTTTTCTTCTTAGGACTAATTCTCAAATAACATTCCGATTGAACTGATTTAGTTCTTCTTGCATTGCAAGATTCTTTGAATCATCAGTATATGCTTTTGATAGATTTTTAGGTTCAATATTTGGTAAAAATGACACATTAATTATTTTAAATAATTAATTTCTTATTTCAGCAAACAACCGTATATTTTTGATATATTCTCCACAGGGTGACCTCTTAAGATTCTAGTTCTTTTATTTGGATGTAATTCTTCTATATTATCATTGTTTTCATTTTGTTAAACTCATTGTTTGATATTCCATCTGCGAAGTTTTCTTCCCCATAAATATTATTATTGATTGATTTATAGTTTTAATCAAAAGAAACATGTAATGTTTCTTCGGTGGTCTTAGTTCTAGTATTATAAACTATATAAGTTTTACTTCTATTTCTTTTTTTTTGTAGGTCGACCAATTTTTAAAGTGATCGCAAACACTTATTGTTATAATAAATAACAATTATAAATATTGCAGAAGGTTTGGCAGTATAATAACCTACTACATTCGGTTTTTAAGGTGGACCATCGACCACATTCAAAGTTTAAAGTGGTCCGTCCATTATGACCTATCTAGATTATAGAATAATAGCTAGGCACTTTTCTAGACAACAAAATTTTTTAAGCTCCAAATAGAGAGACATAATCAAAAATTGTACAGCATGAATTACATTTGAACAACATTACCTAGCTATACAGACAACACAAAAAGTTACACAACTTTAAAAAAATATACTAAAGAATACGACTTAAGCAGAGCAACCTGTTAAGCGAGACAACACAGCATAGGGAATGCTTCCCATGTATCTCGAGCCACTCACTTATACCTTAATAACTTCAAAGGATAAGGTACTGCAAAGCTTTTCATCCAAACCAAGGAAACCAATAGCTAACTGAAACTAGGAATGTTCCTAGCACTGCAATAGGCAGAAAACATGAACGGGAAGACAACCATCCATTGAAACATCCCAGATTTCAACGAGCATGTGACATTCCATTATAGCACCAAAGCAATAATTGCTTGAACATGTGACCAAAAAATAATCCTTGCATAAACTGTGCCAAGTGACAATCCTTACATTTGAACAACTTTACTTTTATTTTAATGTCTAATAAAATGTCTAGTTTTGAATTAAATTTATCTGAATTGTCTTTAGTATTTATAACCAAACATTTGCTACCAAAAACATTAAAATAAGACACTTCCAAGCTTTTTATTATAAAGTAACTCATATGGTGCTTTATTTGTTGATGGTTTAGTTAAAATTCTGTTTAAAATATAACAAGCTGTTACATATGCTTCAATCTAATAATATTTTGGTAAATTACTATCATTTAACATAGCTCTAGCCCAGTCTTGAATCATTCTATTTTTAGTTCACTACTCCATTTTGTTGAGGAGTTCATGGAAGAGAAAAATTATGAGTCATTCCTTTCTTGTTGCTAAAATTTTCAAAGTTTTTGTTTTCGAATTCTCCTTTTTGATCACTCCATATAGATTTAATCAGATATTACTCCATTTTGTGTTCTTTTAGCAAACAAATTAAATTGCTCATAAGCTTCAATTTTATATTTTAAGAAAATCGTCCAATTAAACCTAGAATAATCATCAATTATGATAAACACATATCTATTTTGATTTATAGATTATATATACGAAGGACTAAGTAAGTGTAAATGAAGAAGTTCAAAGGGTTGAGATGTAGAAAGCATATCTTATGATTTAAGAGGAATTATTTTAAATTTTCCTAGTTGACATATGTCACACAAATTATCTATTAAGTATTAATTTAGGAAGATCTCTACCAATATTGTATTTAAAAATATTTGAAAATTTTAAAGTTTAAATGAGGGTATCTTTTATTCCAAATTCAAGGGCCACTTGTATCAACGAAAAGATACGTGTCATTATTTGAAAATTTCATACTTAGAATGTAAATATTTCATTTTCTATAGCCCTCAAAGATAATGTTTGATTCATTATCTTCAACAAAGCAGCTATCTTTTTCAAATTTAGTTTTATAACTTTAATAACATAATTGACTTATATGAAGTAGATTATAAAACATTATGAATAGTGAAAGTTTTAGAATTATTGACATTGTCAATGCTTATCACATATACTTTAGAGTTGTCTCCTAAATATATTAATTCACCATCTTTGTAAATAATGTTTTACGGAATCTCAGGATTTCCCGTCATATGCTCGAAGACTAGAAGGTCCAATATCTGTCATTTCAAATACTTTATCACTAGATGTATTTTCATCAGTTGCAATGTAACATGTCTATTCCTCAAGAAAATACCTTTTTTGAAAGATCAAGTGACTTTTCATAGTAAATAAATGTAAATAAAAAATATCATATGACTTATCTATATGAAAATGGTGTTAATAATTTGATCAAATATGCCATTTCAGAAAGAAAAAAAATTCAAAAATAAGAATGTGAAATACTGAAAACCAATAGTCTAACATCGAATGAAAGTGATGCGGATTAACAATCTTCAGACTAGATTAACACTAAAGGGAAGGGGTGAACGGTGTTTACTAAAACTTATGAATTTTCTGGAATTTTTTTGCAATATCATTATGAGCATACATAGAATGAGCATAGAATCAAAGAAAGAAATAGCAGTCAAGTAAACTAAATGCGGTAAAGGAAAAACACAGCAATTTTTTTGTTCTACTTCAGAGTTACCTTACATCTAGTTCCACATTGCATACGGTCTTTGATCAATATTAATAATTACACTTCTTGATTTCAATGCTACAAGGAGACGCCCTCCAGAATCCCGACTTCTAAATAAGCCAACAAGATTTACAGGCCATAGATCCACACCCAACTTGATTTTAACAATTCCAAGTTTTCCAACCGATTTTCCAGAGTATGAGCTAGTTTGCAATCAATTTTAATTTTGGATAAGACTATTTTGGCATAGATCTTGGGTTAATGGATTCTGAATTTTGTAAGCTACCTGTTGATGATAGCATTTTTGGGTTTAAAGTTGAGTTTAGATAATATGGATTCAATAATACTTCATTACATTGTTTCTTCAAATCCTGATAAGATAGGAATTTATATATTGTTATACCGAATGAAGCATATTGTCAAAAAAAATTATACTTACTGATCCAAATAGCATAAGTCAACACTGTTGTCTGGTTTCAAGTAAGCATAATGGATGGATGATCTTGTTAGAAGTTGGCTCTTTGGATTTGTTCTCAATGTTTATAAGAAATTTACAATTCGTGTTGTTTGTTTCTGACACTAATATAGATTCACAAGTGTTTGGGAATCATCAAATAGATTTAGTGTTTGGAATTTGAATATGTTTTTGGGATTTCAATAGAAAGAATTTCTTACTAAATTCAGGGGCTATCTTCTTCTGTTTGGTTTCTGTTATATGCGTTTTCCCTTGTATTCTAGTTTAGGATATAACACAGTGTTGGATGATACCTTATATTTTAATTTAGGATTTCAACAACATTACAAAAGTGGTTTTAAATGTATTGGTTATACATGTCGACTGGTCTCTGATGAAGTGAAGCAGTGGGCCTCGTCTTTGGTGGGGTATAGCTGAAAGTGCGAGCAAGATTTGAAGCATGAAGAGTTACTATGATATGAACTGCTTTTACATAGATTCCAGACACAAGTTTTTGAGTTGCCAATCATTTGAACCATTTTAGAGAAATTGATGGATCTCGGTGCTTTATTGTTGAATATCTGTCCAGACTTTGTGGAAATTGATAAGGTGTTTTCTGCTTCATAACTTGAAGTTTAACAAGATATTTTTAAATTTGATTATGGAGTTTCTACATTGAAGTATTTTTATTTGAGACGATCTATGGATGATCTTGATCAAGAGGAGCATTTGGCTCGTGTGAGGTGCAAAGTGTTGCGCTATAGTGGGATGGTACCCTCATCGTGGGCGCATTTAGTTTGGTTATATCTTACTTGTATTTTCTGTATTTTACATTTTTAGTTTCTATTGTAATGGTTACTATGCTAACCTGTCTCTTTTTGAAGTAGATAATAAAGTGAACCAATTTTCATATATATATATGTATATATATATATGTATATATATATATATATGTATGTATATATATATATATATGTATGTATATATATATATATATATGTATGTATATATATATATATATGTATGTATATATATATATATATGTATATATATATATATATATGTGTGTGTGTGTGTGTGTGTGTGTGTGTGTGTGTGAAGAGAAATGATAGTTAGTAAATGGTTATGGCGAATATACACTTCCATTTAAATTTGAAATTTGAGAAATACTAGTTTATGTTGACATATTTTGGAGGCCATGTCAATGTATCTTTGTTCAAAATGAAACTGGTTAGTTTTAAAATTGTTCTGAAAATATAAATTTTTATATAATGGTTTGAAATTTTATAAACCTTTCAAACATAGTAAACATGTAATTCTAACTTAATAGGGATTAAGAAATTTGTTAAAGATAATTTTAAAGTTTTTAAACACAATTTATTATATATATATATATTAAAACAATATATAATCAAATATATTAAATTTAAAATATAAATATCAAAACTATAGTAGTATTTAATCAAATAAATATTAAGTTTTAAAACCATTATATAAAGTATATTTAAAATCAAAGAGTAAAGTATAATAATAAATTGTAAGTATATTAATCAAAGTATAATATAAAACCGAAGTGCAAGTATAATCAAAATATGAAACCAGCATAAGTATTTTAAAAGTACAATATCGAAGTATTTGAAATTAAAGTATCAATAGTAGTATAAATATTAAAATCTAGTACATATATATAAAAATTAAAGAAAATATTTAAAAACTTAAAATTTCTATTTGAAAATTCTTTAAAAAATCAATTTGAAAACAAAGGATACTTGAAAACATTTTTGTATAGGGATTTAAAGATAGAAATACTTTGAAATCACTCTGGAGTAATTCTGAAAATAGAAATATTTTGAAAAATCATTTTGTAAAAATGGATGGAGATCATACAAGTGCAACCTGGTTTTAACATCCTGAACTCTTTAAAATTCATGATTTTTAATTTTCTGACTCTTGAATCATCAAAATATTCAATCTTGATATTGCTCAGTCTTCATTATTAATATATGTATAATATCCAACACCATATATCATACATATCCAGAAAATTATTAGTACGCGTGTAAATATAAAATATTTTTTTGTAAGGCAAGCGGGGTTGAAGTGGACCCCTACTACATTTATTAAAGAAGAAAGAACATACAAAAGCGCTTAGCATAATAATATGCAAAGTACACCACACTGAAATAAAAAACAACAAACACACAAAACAAAACCAATTACGAAAGAAGATAAAACCAATCAGTGGAGAAAGAAGCTTTGAAACTGAATAAAGAAGTATTCAATGTCCCTTCTAATTTGCTGCTTCAGGCTAAACCACATGTCCTCTGCCGTTTTCCTCTTTTCCGTGGAATTTCTCGAGTTCCTCTCCTCCCATATCATTCACACGAACTTTTTAATGCACAAAATGAATAGGATATGTTCATTCTTTCTCCATCTCGTCGACGTCCTTATGCAATGCCATTGCAAGATTGAATCGCCATGTTGATCATCCACTCCAAAGAGTTGCGTTAATTTCTTCCAGATGGTATTGGTGTAACAACATTCGAAGAATAAATGTGCCGTAGTTTCATCACAACTGCCGCAAAGCAAACAATTAATATTGACAGCCATTCCTAACTGATTGAGCTTGTATTTTGTGAGTAGCGCATCTTGAATTACTTTCCAGAACATGAGATTCTCTCTTGGCACCGCATACTTGCTCCAAACAATTTTAGACCATTCACATGTTGGCATTGCATCAATGTTAAGCAGCAAGTGATATACTTTCCCAATACTGTGGGAAGTTCCATTCCATGTAATTTTTATATCAGGCGAGTACGTGATATTATGATGGTAAATATCACATGCAGTCCTGGCATGAGCAGTTGGAAAAAATGGTAGAACAACTTTACCTGTAACCATGAAAAAAGTGACCTTAGCATTCCTATTTATTCCTGACTGTGTAATGCAAGCATGTCCCAAAACAGTAGAAAGAATAACACCTTTTGAAATCCAAGGATCGTCTCAGAATGAAACATTGCATCTCGTCGTAATATTATACTGAATGAAAGGTAACAATTTCGTTCTTAATGCAAGAATACAACGCCAAGCCCAACTACACGTGTTAGGTGTGTTCAAGAGCCAAAACTTACGGTTCTTGACGTTGAACTTCCAGCACCAGCTTACCCACAAACTTTCCTTGCAGTAAATGAAATCATTGAAGTGAGTGCTAACAGCCGCAAAATTCCATTGTTGAAGAGACAATAAACCAAGGCCCCCCTTATCCCTAGGAAGCTGCATTTTACGAAAGGAGAAAGGAATAGGTTTCCTGTTATGAATGCTACCAGTCCAAAAAAACCTGAGCAGAGCCGTACTAATCATTGTCACAAGCTTCTTGGGAGAATAAAAGCTCGTTCCCAATATACAGTCAAAGAAAAGCCAATACTTCGGACAAGTGTGAGCCTACCAGCTTGAGTGAGATATTTATTAGCCCAATTTCCAAGCGTGGCTGTTATTTTATTGAACAAAGGCAAACAGTTAGCTTTGGTGATTCTGGATGAGCACAACGGCAAACCAAGGTAAATAGACCCCATATGTAGCAGTTGCATTTGAAGTAGAGCATTTAAACCACCTGCATATTCATTACTAATTCCTGCAAACATCACTTGAGATTTTAAAGTGCTAAGCCGTAGTCCATTCATAGAATGGAAAAGGTTGAGTGTTTCGAGAATAGCTATCATAGAGGAAGCTGTAGGTTTTGTGAATATCATGATGTCGTCAGCGAATAGAAGTGTGGAAATTGAGTTGTGCTTGCATTTTGGGTGAAACTCGATAACGCCATGATTGAACTTCTCCTTAAACGTAGACGTAAATAGCTCCATAACAATTAAAAAGATATATGAGGAGATGGGATCCCCTTGGCGTATACCTTGTCTATTGTTAAAGTACCCAGAGTTTTTCCCGTTATGCACAAGAGAAAAGGTCGGTGATGATATACAAATATAAATCCAAGCAACAAACACCTTAGGGAAATTCATCCTTGCTAGAATCCTTACTATAGATGTCCAATGCACACTGTCGTAAGCTTTACTCAGGTCTAATTTCAGCATAGCTGAAGGACTAGAGTTAACACAGCTATATCCCTTGATAAGCTCATGAGTTAATAGCACGTTATTAAGAATATTTCGAGACGGCAAGAAAGCCGATTGATTTTTGGAAATTAAAGTTGGCAGTACAGCAATCAATCTATTAGCTAGAATTTTAGAGATGCACTTGTACGTTACGTTACAGCACGATATAGGCCTGAAAGAGGAGACAGATGAAGCATGGGTATTTTTTGGGTATGAAGACTAAATTAGTTGTGTTTACTTCAGTAAGCAACCTGAACTTATCAAAAAAATTATGTATGGCTTTATAAAAATCAGTTGCAATAATGTCCCAGGTGGCAAGAAAGAAGTTCACATTAAAACCATCCGGCCCCCCACAAGATTTTTTATTCATGGAAAAAAGAGCTTGTTTAATTTCCAAATCCGTTACCTTTGCATCGAGGAGATCAGCTTGAACTGAGGATATGAAAGGTAGGGGAACATTATCAATGAGGTTAAGGTCGGGGCAGAAATTACCGCTATTACCAAGCAGATTCGAGAAATAGTGAAGTAAAGCATCATCGACTTTGTCTGGGGTATCAAAAAAATTACCAGCCACATCAGTAATGTTGTGAATATGTTCTTTAGACTGCTTCACCTTTACCGCTACATGGTAAAATTTTGTATTCCTATCCCCTTCATACTTCCACTTGATATTCAGCTGTTGCTTTTTCATGCTAGCTTCCATTTCAAGAGCACGATTCAATTCACTAAAAAGCTTGCTTTCCTCAAGAGCAACCGCTGGATCATCTGGATTCAAGAGCATATTATTTTGAGCCTGATTTAAAGATAATTTAAGATGGTCAGACAGCTTAGAACCACAACCAAATTTAGCACTTGCCCATATACGAAGAGTATATTTTGTAGACCTAAGCTTCCTGCAAAAAACAAACATATGATTATCGAAGAAATGTGGAGACCAAGAAGTGAAAATTTTAGAAGAAAACTCAGGGTCTGAAATCCACGAGTTAAAAAATTTAAAACTTCTATACTCTCTTCTCAATGGCGGTCCGTAGGATAGGATAATCGGGGAGTGATCGGATAGGATGGGATTGGGTAAGTAAGCATGCAGCCCAGGCCAGGAGAGAATTGCTTTGTAATTGCAAAAAGCATGATCGATGTTGGTGAAGGTCCTCACACCACTTCTACTACGATCGTTCAAAGAAAACTGGGCACCAGATCTATTAACGTTAATAAGATCAGAGTCCAAAATAGCAGTATTCAGCGGCTCTATGTCTCTTGGCATAAGAGGAATGCCACCATGCTTATCATCTAGAGTGAGACAAGAATTGAAATCACCCAAGACAAGCCAGGGATGAGAATGTTTCCTGAACGCAGGAAGAAGACTCAGCATCGAGTGCCTTGCAAGATTGGAGTTTTCAGCGCAGATAACGGTTAGATAGAAAGTGGATTGATTGGAGAGGTTAGTAACATGGAAATAGATAAGTTGACATGTGGCAAGATCAATGTGAAGAGTTAGGTAGTCGGGATTGTGAATGACCAGAATTATGCCATACTCAGCATATTCTAGATTGTGGGAAACATGCCAGTCAGGCTTGATAAAAGTAGCAGAATAAATTGATAGCGGGAGGTTTAATTTAGTTTCTAAAATGGCAAAAAGTTGGAGACTATTTTGGTTAATAATGTTTCTAACTTGATCAAGTTTTAGGGGGTTATGGGCACCCCTAATATTCCAAACAACTAAGTTTTGACTCATTGAGTAAACTCTTTAGCGAGGGATTCAGCCAATGTCCTACTCCGAGTTCTTGGAGTTCTTGGGGATTGTTGAGAAGTAACATGGAGGGGATCATCCAGAGGCGTAAAGGCATTGGTAACAGGGATAGATAAAGACACAGCTAAGGAAACTGGTGGCCATCCCGGAATCGATCCACGGAAAGTGTAAGGTGGTTTGGGTGGTACATTACCCTGGAGAGATGCTTCGGTTTGTGGAGAAACAGGGTTAATACGAGGAACTTGCGTGGTGGATTGACTATTTGGAATGGTTAATGGGGAAGTAATTAATTTTCTTGGATCAGGGAGCTTATTTGGAACGGTGGCATTGGGACATGAGGTTGTAATAAATGGAATGGTTGGTGAAATTGGAGTGGCACTGGGACTGGATGATGGAATTAAAGGACTGATTGGTTCATGTGGGATAAAAGAGGTAGGTGGGATAATAGTGGACGTGCACAACAGCATGATATCTTTCTGCAGATTTTCAACAAAGTGATTATCAAGGTTTGAATTTTTTGAATTTTCAAGGATATTATGTGGTAGCTCATTTTCACTCAGGGTCTATGTTGACATGATCGGTTGATTGGGAGTTTGTAAGTAAGGGTTAAAAGGTTCATGCATATTGACATGCACAGAGTGCATGTTTAAAGGTATTTCAGAGACGTCCACATAAGGAATTACGAAATCATCATTCTCCATAACATCATTAGTTGCTTCCTGCAATTCACCCTCCTCAACATCATTCAGTATCTCCTCATTCAATAGTGGATCATCTAATAGACCAAATTTATTACTTATTTGAATAACCGGGTCCACTAAATTAACAGCAGACTTGCTAGTTCCAGTACCCACTACTTCCTTGGTTTGCACACTTTTGCCGTTAACATTCCCAGTATTAACAGGGACAGCATTCCCATTTGTATTCATCTCTTTACTCTTAGCTGGATACTCATTTAAATTTTTCCTGCTGCCGTTTCCCTTAACTACAGTCCAAAATTGTTTTCTCGCTTGCACTGGTGGAACATAAGCATTTCCATTGTTTGTTTTCACTTCAAATTGCCTTCCCCTATTCTCATTTCTTATGTCAACCCCTTTATCATGCTCCACAGCTCCACTTTGTTTCTTTTCGAAAGAAGATTTACTACAATTCACCATCAAGTGGCCAAAGGAATTACATAAGCTACAGATTTCAGGCCTCCAAACGTATTCCACTCGAACAAAATGTATCGTACCATCAGGAAGCTCCGCAGCAAACTCCTCAGGAAGCTCTGAATTAGGAGTAATTTCTACTAAACATTTTGCATACTCCAATCGCTCGAGTCTTTCCGTTGATTCATCCATGCAAAGGAACTTCCCAATTCTGGACGCGAGCCAGCTAATCCCAACTAAAGACCAACAGTACATAGGAATATTGTAAAGTCTGATCCAAACTGGAACAGCCTTGATTGCACTGCTACTATTTCCAACAGACGGATTCCATTTCTGGAGAATAAATAACTTGTTCCTCAGGACAACAGGGTCCGATGCAAGGATTTTCCTTCTATCTTCCTCAGAAGACAGATTGAAAAGGAACAAGAAACCGTTAGAGTTGACTTTTACCCAACCCTTCAAACGCCAAAGATTCTTAAGGTTGTTGAAGACTACAGTGTATGATAACGGTTGATCTAGGAAATAGCCAACAATGGTAAGTTGCCAGTTTTCATTACCAGCGCTCACAATTGCTTCTGAGGGCCCCATAGCTCTGTTGTTGAAAACAAGCGGGATGTCAGGACCTAGGACAGAGGGAGCCAATGGAGAAGGTTGCGGGGGTGGATCAGGCGCAGGAGGTAAAGGCGGTGGATTAGGGTTAGCTGGAGGCGGGATTTCATGGGGAGTGGTAGATGATGGAACAGGGATGTGACTGGGCGGTAAAAGGGAAGTATGGTTTTGGGAGAGAGGTTGTACGGGAGAGGACGCCATTTCTTTTCTACATAATAAAAACTATATTTTTATCTCTTCTACATAATGTATAAAAATATTCATTATCTAATGTTATTAACATCAAAAGTACCATTTATGGTACTAACAATGCACAAATGTTACTGCCCAGAACTCATGTAATGGCGCGTTTTGTAAGGTATAATAATTAAGTTATTTAATTATTTAAATAACGAATATATTAAATAAATGATAGTTGAACGTATAAATTATAATAATAATTATAATCGAGCCGTAACGACGCGGCAGTTCGTTATTTGGCGAGTTGAACTTCAACTGAATATACAAGATTCATTTTAAGCCGGATTTCTGTGAAACAAGAAACATGTGGAGCTGGTGGAGTATATCTTTCTAGTGGAAGAGAAAAATCAAGATTTCGTCGTGTAGATTTTGATTTACGTCCAAATCAAATTTTAAAATAGTCGCTATATAATCGTTTATCGACCATAACGGTTTATTCGATATAACTAGAGATCGGGTTTGAGTTTAGACAAGGTTCTTTTGGGAAGTAGTGATAATTTAATTTTTAGAATTTTACTGTAATTTTTAATTAATTAAATAAGTAACTTTTTATTTGGAGTATTTCGCACCCTGAAATCAACATTTTGAGATTTCACAAAATGAGTTAATCTACCGATATTTTTATATTTTTAGAACCGTGGCACCTTGCTCATCACAACAGTATGTTAAATTCTATCAATAGAAATCCGTAAACAAGTAGAATGTCATATAACAGATACGATAAATTCAAATGGACACACCGCACATAAAGAAATGGCTCCTGTGATCCCATATTTCAACAGAAAAGCATGGCTCAAGTATTACCACATCTCAACACAAACGAATGGCTCAACTAATACCACATTTCAACAGCAAACGAATGGCTCAACTAATCCCACAATTCAACAACAAAACCACACAAGAAAGCCCATTCACATATAAAACAAATTCTTGGCCGCCACATTCATTTGGCAGAAACATCAAAACGTGAAACAAAGGAAGGAAAACAAGGAGTAGGTGGGGTTTGTGATAGAGGAAACGATGACTATAGGGGGGGCAAGGCTGACGTATTCCGAAGGGGTTTGCGAGGGTCTCGGCATAGTTTCAGAAATGAAAAAGAAAGAAAGAAGGAATGGGACCCAGAAAACTTGTATGTGAAATCTGTCGGGTAAATCATTTTGTACAAGTGAGAGATTTTCGCATGGTGCCAACGTGTGGCTAAGGGGTGAGGAAGTGCTGGTTGAGTGGTTTGTATTGCTGATATTGCTTGAGGCTTGTAATATGTGCGAGCTTTGGCAAAAGTCTGGAGCAGGACGTGCATGTTGGGAGGAGGGGTGCATGGCTACAGGGGGAATGTGGTGCATAGGGTCAAGGTGCGGACGAGTTATTGCATGGGAGAGGAGGGAGATGCTTGAGGGCTTTGCTGTGTTAAAGAAAATGAAGTATGGAGCTGTTGAATCATTTATACCGGAAGGACACACTCAAATGAAGAAGCACGGTGGCATTTTCCTTTATGGAGGGTTCGAATACGTTCATATAACAGGAGCTGGAAACGTGAACAATACCCTGAACAGCATGTTGAAGGGCGAGCTTTCATATAGACTGGAAGCATCTCGGGGGGGGGGGGGTTTGAGCATGAGTGTGTAAGGATCCAAGTGAGTCAGCATGGTTACGGTTTGGCGAAATAAAGACGGAGAGTGTGATGTGCTTTCCGTTACGTTTTAATGGAGAACGGGAGGAGATGGAGGTTGCGTAAATGGTTTGATGGCGGATTTCTTTTGGGAATGCGGTTTCGTGAATTTGGGGAAGACGAACTACTGAAGAGAGAAAGAGAAAGAAGATACGGTAGCAGGTTTTGATGGGAATGGATGGTGGATGGTTATGGGCTAGATCTACAAGGACGAAATTCAGCAAAACAAGATCCGATAGGATCTTATGGACGGGAGCAACTCAATGAGACTGACTGGAAGTGGATTGGTGCCCATTACAATTTATAGCAAAATAAATTGTCCGACTGAGTCGAATAACGCAAACCGTTATTCAACGGTTAACGCGTCAATGTGAGTAAAACTCACTAACTCTCCTCAGTTTATACTTTTATATAAACTGTGTTAAATGATTTGATTGCTGTGTATTGATAGTTTGGACTGTTAAATAGATTTGATTGAAACATAGATATAGTTATATATATAAACGACAATCAAATAATGATTCAGTTCATCAGTATATTTCATGTTGAAATGAAATTTATGTATATTTTATTGTGTAACATCTGTGGATGCAGGGAAACAGGTTGGAGGAATCCGACTGGATTCCTCAACATTTATTTTACTGTTTTCCATATATTGTGATATATGATGTGTTATGAAATCTGTTATTGATTTCATATGTTTGAATGATACCGATCATTGTTATACGACACGTTAAACACCGTAGGTGATACTAGAATGTAAAAAGGGAATTTTCAATGTTTATATTGAAAATAAATCTTATTTATAAAATCGATAGGATTTTATAAAATGAAAACATTTATTTATTTTGGAAATAAATAAAGGAACATTTATTTAGATTATAAATAAATGGAATAAAGGAATATTTATTTAGGGAATAAATAAAGGAACACTTGTTCGGAAAATAAATAGAATTATACAAGGATAGATTTAAACACGTGCTTCGCACACGGTATAACACGATATAGATTTAAATGAGATATTAAATAGGAAATCTGTTTTAAACAGATAAATTGAAGTAGATTAATTTATTAATAATGTTTTATAAATTAAATAAATTATTTATCGTTGATAAATGGAATATATATAAGTCTGGACTTATATAGAGAAGTAGAAACGTTATTAAAAGGACATTTATAAAGTGAAGAACCGTTACTAAAAGTAAATCTTTATAAATGGATAAACGTTGTAAAAAGGAAATCTTTTGAAATGAATAAACGTTAATAAAAGGAGTTAATCGAATTTAGTTATTCGAAATGAGTTATTCGAATTAGATATTTGAATAGAGTTAAACACATTAGAGTGATTCGAATTAGTTATTCGAATAGAGTTAAACAAAGTAATTTGTTAGGTTAACCAAAGCAAGTTAGTAGAGTTAATCGAAGTAAATTAACTAAGTTAAACTAAGTGGATTAGTTCAGTTAATCGAATATAGTTATTCGAAAGAAAGTGTTAATCGAATATAGTTATTCGAGTAAAGTTAAAAGAGTTAATTGAATATAATTTATTCGAATAGAGTTAGAGAAGTTAATCGAATATAGTTCATTCGAATAGTGTTGGAGGAGATATCGAATATAGTTTATTCGATAGGATAGAAGTGAATATAATTTATCGATTAAGTTATTCGAATGAGTTATTCGAAGGAGTAAATCAAATTAAGTTAATCGATTAGAGTTGAGTTAATCGATTTGGGTTAAGTTAAGTTATCGAGTTAAGTAATCGAGTTAAGAAATCGAGTTGAGATAATCGAGTTAAGAAAATCAAGTTGAGTTAACCGAATAAGTTATTCGATAAGAGTAAATCCATTTAAGTTAAATCGGATGTTAGTTATTCGATAAGAATTGACACATTTAAGAAAATCGAATATTTGTTATTCGATAAGAGTTAATGAACTAGAGCCAACCAAGAAGAGTTATTCGAATATTAGTTATTCGATAGAAGTTAATCGAAATAGAGTTTATCGAATATCAGTTATTAAAAAGAAGAGTTAATCGAATAGAGATTACTCGAAAGAGAGTTATACGTCGAATTCGATTATAGCGAATTCGGGAAAGTACTATTTACTTTCCAGGGTTTAAATCAAGATTTAGTTATTGATTTAGAAATTAGGTGTCTGTTAAATTATTCGAGTTAGGAGATAAAGTTATAATTTAGGTTAGATATTTCAGGAGTAGGAATTATGAAGTTATAGTTATAATCAAACGTTTTCATATAAGAAGTGGATTCGTAACCTGAATCCGAGAATTTGCGTAAAACAGATGATTGTAAAAAGTGAGTGACGAGCTTCATCTATTTCACAGTAAAGGACGTTGTTCAATTAAGGTCTGAGAGGTAATTATACCCCAACTTGATTGACTTCAGAATTGACAAAGGAATAGTTGTGGTTCGATAGAAAAGGTTGATTTGAAATATAGTTACGTAATAAGCGATTAATGGATTAAGCGTAAAGATGTTTTATACAACGTTCATTTGAAATCCGTAAATGAGTTTTGGGAATGTTTTCCAAATATAATCAGTTATGTTTACTAAACATAGAAAATGAAATGTTTTCATGATAAGAATTTAAGAAATAGAGTTAAGCAAATTCAGAAACTGACTGGAGAGGGTAAGTTGAACGGTTTTCTAAGTGACGATCTGATGTTGGTTTCGACCTTCCGGATTGATACTTAGAGAATTGTTCTCATACTAGTTACAGTTAGGGACTGATAGTTGCTAAATAATAGTGATGTGAAAATAAGCTATGGAAATGTTTTCCAATGATTAATAACATATATTTTCTAAATATATGAAATAAGGAAATATGAACATATGATGATTGATCGATCGAATTTCCATTTGGAAATAAGATCGTTGTTTGTACACCGACATGTTTTCATTTGATAGTTGAATCACAGACTATCAAATTTTTTACCATTTTAACGTTGTTAATATGGAGAGACCGGTTGGATTATTATCCAAAGAACCACTCTATATTGGCATAAGCATTGCAAGCAATATATGCCAAAGATAAATTGAAGACGGAGTAAAGTGCAAGGGCTGTTGTATAAGTCTTAGATAACAGTGACTAAGATGGATATACTGAATAGTGCCTTCGGTTTGTCCAGTCCCAGGACAACGTATATGGAAGAAGGTCTGACAGAGTATATCCAATGGATCGCGTAAGTTGATCTGTTCAAACGTATTCACGTTTGGTGGCGGAGGAATTCGTTTCTCTTAGTTATATACCCGTGTTATTTTTGGATAAGTCAATTTGTGATTTGGCGGGTATGACGATGTGGCATTCAAAGTGAATGGTGATCAGATGTTCTGAAGATAGACGTAGCTTCTAGCCTCACACCAGGAAGTAACAAAAGTTGGGCTAGGCAGCATGGCTAGTTGGGTCATTCCTAAGCAGGGTGTATTGTCACCGATCTAGGGAATATCCATATTTATACTTCTTTTTGATTCTGTATCTTCGGATGACGGTTTGATGGCCTATAACCGTGGTGGCAATATATTCGCGACACTCAAGCTAAATGAGTGAGCGGTCATGTGTGGCCGGGTTGCAAGACGTTCTTGTCGAACCCTGAGTGTATCACCTCTAGAGTACACTATTCAGAAGGTGCTCCCATACCTTGTCTGTTGGAATCCATTCTCCGATAAGCGCCCTGCGGTTTATGATTTTATACTATGTATGTAGAACGTGAGATGCAAGCGTTTCTGCTAGATTGATACCTATTTGTACTTAGACATTATTATAATATCACAATGATATTGCTTGTCAAAGTTGTTCAGATACTCATAAGGGAAAAACCCGTTCCGTATTCACGGCGTGGTCTTATGAGATATCCTATACCTGTTTTAAACTATTTTACTCATACCAGTCCCATGACTGACCCGGAGTTTACTTTGTTGTTTTCCCTAAACTCTTGGGTGCCTAAATTTGTACGGGCAGTCAAGTAGTCGGGATTTACAGATATACTTGGAGAGCTTGGAGCAGGAGGCTGCAAGATTTTATAGCTATAGTTATTTCCGCTGTGTTGTAAGTGTTGTACTCTGATAAGTGCTATTGTATATATATAACTGTTTACTTCAAAGTTATGTTATATATTATATGTTATTCGTTCCGCTGTGAAATTCGTGTTACTCTGATGATTCTGATGTTCTTCTTCTTCTTCTTCTTCTATTCTATTAGTTCTATCTTTTCTTTCTCACCTTCTAAATTCTTTCACTAACGTCTCGGAATTTCCGACTCTCGAGGAGTCGGAAATTTCCAGCCGTTACAGTTGGTATCAGAGCATAAGTTAAGTGATTACCTTGGCTCTGTGGCATAACTCGATAGAGATGGGATTAGTAATATCCTAGATTGAGTTTGAGTGTATATATATGAGCGCGTAATTGTTACTTAATATAAAATGGTTTTATATTGTGGAGACTCATTGGTTGAGTGGCTTATGAATTCTGGTCGATCAGTTTTGATCCACTGCATCGATAGGGGTTACTAAACACTCGAATACGATGAACCGACATGGTATGTTTTGAAAGAGGGTAAATGAAATAATTTTTCCCAAAATATATTTGTTTATAGAAGAAATATATATCTTGAAATTTTTATAGTATATTGAGTGTGTTGGTTGTTATTATAATCGAATAAGATTATAAAAGGGTGAAATGGTTATAAATGACCAATCAGAATTCATATGAATGTAATATATGAAATAGTTTGAATTAAATATGAATTTAAATCAGAATTTGGAATTTAAAACAAGGAAATTTTAAGTTCCTGGGAGATTTTGAAAATGTTTTTCAAATTGAAAATGATATAGTATTGAACTCACTTCGATAGTTGGAAAGTAGATTCTGATGATGAATCTAGACATCATCAGTGTTCATTTTCAAGTTCTAAGTGACGGATTACTACCAAAGGTTTTGTTTTTGAATTGTTTTGAGAAAACAAGTTGTTTTAGACATTCAAAGGTTTTGAATTGGCATGTGGTTTCAAATTGATTTGAAAGAAACCCAGGAACTTAAGTTCTGGAATTGAAATTTAACTAATGAAGTTAAATAAAATGAGATGGTAAAAATAAATTGAAATTTAACTTGAACCGAGTTAAATAAAATTGAATTGAGATTAGAGATAATCTAGAATGGAACCAAATTGATAAGTCAATAATTTGGAATTTGATATTAGAGTTCGAATGAAATTCGATTTGGTTTGAGGATATAAACTGAGTGGAATGACCATGATATATGCAGAAGTGATAACAGATCAAAAGGATATAATGATACGACCGACAAAAAGGTACAAGTTTATATTATATATGAGTTTGGATTTTATGAGCCGAATTAGCAAGCTGCTTGGCTATTTTGGTTTCCTTTTGGGTTGGAGAAGGCCTAGAGAGGCGAGGGGTGGTTTGTCATATTGACCAATACAAAGGAGGTTATGGCGAAATTTTTCGAAAATTCCAGGCATTAGAACATTCTCATGATTTATGGAAATTCAGTTAGCCAGAATGAATTAATAATTTAATTGAAAATTTAATGGTTCAGTTGAAACTGGAGTTGATAAGTAAACTAAAAGATATTTGAATCTAGTTAGTAAATTTGCTAGCATTTTCCTAGCTTAGCAATTTCGAGGACGAAATTATTTTAAGGGGGGAAGTCTGTAATGGCGCGTTTTGTAAGGTATAATAATTAAGTTATTTAATTATTTAAATAACGAATATATTAAATAAACGATAGTTGAACGTATAAATTATAATAATAATTATAATCGAGCCGTAACGACGCGGCAGTTCGTTATTTGGCGAGTTGAACTTCAACTGAATATACAAGATTCATTTTAAGCCGGATTTCTGTGAAACAAGAAACATGTGGAGCTGGTGGAGTATATCTTTCTAGTGGAAGAGAAAAATCAGGATTTCGTCGCATAGATTTTGATTTACGTCCAAATCAAATTTTAAAATAGTCGCTATATAATCGTTTATCGACCATAACGGTTTATTCGATATAACTAGAGATCGGGTTTGAGTTTAGACAAGGTTCTTTTGGGAAGTAGTGATAATTTAATTTTTAGAATTTTACTGTAATTTTTAATTAATTAAATAAGTAACTTTTTATTTGGAGTATTTCGCACCCTGAAATCAACATTTTGAGATTTCACAAAATGAGTTAATCTACCGATATTTTTATATTTTTATAACCGTGGCACCTTGCTCATCACAACAGTATATTAAATTCTGTCAATAGAAATCCGTAAACAAGTAGAATGTCATATAACAGATACGATAAATTCAAATGGACACACCGCACATAAAGAAATGGCTCCTGTGATCCCACATTTCAACAGAAAAGCATGGCTCAAGTAATACCACATCTCAACACAAACGAATGGCTCAACTAATACCACATTTCAACAGCAAACGAATGGCTCAACTAATCCCACAATTCAACAACAAAACCACACAAGAAAGCTCATTCACATATAAAACAAATTCTTGGCCGCCACATTCATTTGGCAGAAACATCAAAACGTGAAACAAAGGAAGGAAAACAAGGAGTAGGTGGGGTTTGTGATAGAGGAAACGATGACTATAGGGGGGGCAAGGCTGACGTATTCCGAAGGGGTTTGCGAGGGTCTCGGCATATTTTCAGAAATGAAAAAGAAAGAAAGAAGGAAGGGGACCCAGAAAACTTGTACGTGAAATCTGTTGGGTAAATCATTTTGTACAAGTGGGAGATTTTCGCATGGTGCCAACGTGTGGTTAAGGGGTGAGGAAGTGTTGGTTGAGTGGTTTGTATTGCTGATATTGCTTGAGGCTTGTAATATGTGCGAGCTTTGGCAAAAGTCTGGAGCAGGACGTGCATGTTGGGAGGAGGGGTGCATGGCTACAGGGGGAATGTGGTGCATAGGGTCAAGGTGCGGACGTGTTATTGCATGGGAGAGGAGGGAGATGCTTGAGGGCTTTGCTGTGTTAAAGAAAATGAAGTACGGAGCTATTGAATCATTTATACCGGAAGGACACACTCAAATGAAGAAGCACGGTGGCATTTTCCTTTATGGAGGGTTCGAATACGTTCATATAACAGGAGCTGGAAACGTGAACAATACCCTGAACAGCATGTTGAAGGGCAAGCTTTCATATAGACTGGAAGCATCTCGGGGGGGGGGGGTTTGAGCATGAGTGTGTAAGGATCCAAGTGAGTCAGCATGGTTACGGTTTGGCGAAATAAAGACGGAGAGTGTGATGTGCTTTCCGTTACGTTTTAATGGAGAACGGGAGGAGATGGAGGTTGCGTAATTGGTTTGATGTCGGATTTCTTTTGGGAATGCGGTTTCGTGAATTTGGGGAAGACGAACTACTGAAGAGAGAAAGAGAAAGAAGATACGGTAGCAGGTTTTGATGGGAATGGATGGTGGATGGTTATGGGCTAGATCTACAAGGACGAAATTCAGCAAAACAAGATCCGATAGGATCTTATGGACGGGAGCAACTCAATGAGACTGACTGGAAGTGGATTGGTGCCCGTTACAATTTATAGCAAAATAAATTGTCCGACTGAGTCGAATAACGCAAACCGTTATTCAACGGTTAACGCGTCAATGTGAGTAAAACTCACTAACTCTCCTCAGTTTATATTTTTATATAAACTGTGTTAAATGATTTGATTGCTGTGTATTGATAGTTTGGACTGTTAAATAGATTTGATTGAAACATAGATATAGTTATATATATAAACGACAATCAAATATTGATTCAGTTCATCAGTATATTTCATGTTGAAATGAAATTTATGTATATTTTATTGTGTAACATCTGTGGATGCAGGGAAACAGGTTGGAGGAATCCGACTGGATTCCTAAACATTTATTTTACCGTTTTCCATATATTGTGATATATGATGTGTTATGAAATCTGTTATTGATTTCATATGTTTGAATGATACCGATCATTGTTATACGACACGTTAAACACCGTAGGTGATACTAGAATGTAAAAAGGGAATTTTCAATGTTTATATTGAAAATAAATCTTATTTATAAAATCGATAGGATTTTATAAAATGAAAACATTTATTTATTTAGGAAACAAATAAAGGAACATTTATTTAGATTATAAATAAATGGAATAAAGGAATATTTATTTAGGGAATAAATAAAGGAACACTTGTTCGGAAAATAAATAGAATTATACAAGGATAGATTTAAACACGTGCTTCGCACACGGTATAACACGATATAGATTTAAATGAGATATTAAATAGGAAATCTGTTTTAAACAGATAAATTGAAGTAGATTAATTTATAAATAATGTTTTATAAATTAAATAAATTATTTATCGTTGATAAATGGAATATATATAAGTCTGGACTTATATAGAGAAGTAGAAACGTTATTAAAAGGACATTTATAAAGTGAAGAACCGTTACTAAAAGTAAATCTTTATAAATGGATAAACGTTGTAAAAAGGAAATCTTTTGAAATGAATAAACGTTAATAAAAGGAGTTAATCGAATTTAGTTATTCGAAATGAGTTATTCGAATTAGATATTTGAATAGAGTTAAACACATTAGAGTGATTCGAATTAGTTATTCGAATAGAGTTAAACAAAGTAATTTGTTAGGTTAACCAAAGCAAGTTAGTAGAGTTAATCAAAGTAAATTAACTAAGTTAAACTAAGTGGATTAGTTCAGTTAATCGAATATAGTTATTCGAAAGAAAGTGCTAATCGAATATAGTTATTCTAGTAAAGTTAAAAGAGTTAATCGAATATAATTTATTCGAATAGAGTTAGAGAAGTTAATCGAATATAGTTCATTCGAATAGTGTTGGAGGAGATATCGAATATAGTTTATTCGATAGGATAGAAGTGAATATAATTTATCAATTAAGTTATTAGAATGAGTTATTCGAAGGAGTATATCAAATTAAGTTAATCGATTAGAGTTGAGTTAATCGATTTGGGTTAAGTTAAGTTATCGAGTTAAGTAATCAAGTTAAGAAATCGAGTTGAGATAATCGAGTTAAGAAAATCAAGTTGAGTTAATCGAATAAGTTATTCGATAAGAGTAAATCCATTTAAGTTAAATCGGATGTTAGTTATTCGATAGGAATTGACACATTTAAGAAAATCGAATATTTGTTATTCGATAAGAGTTAATGAACTAGAGCCAACCAAGAAGAGTTATTCGAATATTAGTTATTCGATAGAAGTTAATCGAAATAGAGTTTATCGAATATCAGTTATTAAAAAGAAGAGTTAATCGAATAGAGATTACTCGAAAGAGAGTTATACGTCGAATTCGATTATAGCGAATTCGGGAAAGTACTATTTACTTCCCAGGGTTTAAATCAAGATTTAGTTATTGATTTAGAAATTAGGTGTCTGTTAAATTATTCGAGTTAGGAGATAAAGTTATAATTTAGGTTAGATATTTCAGAAGTAGGAATTATAACGTTATAGTTATAATCAAACGTTTTCATATAAGAAGTGGATTCGTAACCTGAATCCGAGAATTTGCGTAAAACAGATGATTGTAAAAAGTGAGTGACGAGCTTCATCTATTTCACAGTAAAGGACGTTGTTCAATTAAGGTCTGAGAGGTAATTATACCCCAACTTGATTGACTTCAGAATTGACAAAGGAATAGTTGTGGTTCGATAGAAAAGGTTGATTTGAAATATTGTTAAGTAATAAGCGATTAATGGATTAAGCGTAAAGATGTTTTATACAACGTTCATTTGAAATCCGTAAATGAGTTTTGGGAACGTTTTCCAAATATAATCAGTTATGTTTTCTAAACATAGAAAATGAAATGTTTTCATGATAAGAATTTAAGAAATAGAGTTAAGCAAATTCAGAAACTGACTGGAGAGGGTAAGTTGAACGGTTTTCTAAGTGACGATCTGATGTTGGTTTCGACCTTCCGGATTGATACTTAGAGAATTGTTCTCATACTAGTTACAGTTAGGGACTGATAGTTGCGAAATAATAGTGATGTGAAAATAAGCTATGGAAATGTTTTCCAATGATTAATAACATATATTTTCTAAATTTGTGAAATAAGGAAATATGAACATATGATGATTGATCGATCGAATTTCCATTTGGAAATAAGATCGTTGTTTGTACACCGACATGTTTTCATTTGATAGTTGAATCACAGACTATCAAAGTTTTTACCATTTTAACGTTGTTAATATGGAGAGACCGGTTGGATTATTATCCAAAGAACCACTCTGTATTGGCATAAGCGTTGCGAGCAATATATGCCAAAGATAAATTGAAGACGGAGTAAAGTGCAAGGGCTGTTGTATAAGTCTTAGATAACAGTGACTAAGATGGATATACTGAATAGTGCCTTCGGTTTGTCCAGTCCCAGGACAACGTATATGGAAGAAGGTCTGACAGAGTATATCCAATGGATCGCGTAAGTTGATCTGTTCAAACGTATTCACGTTTGGTGGCGGAGGAATTCGTTTCTCTTAGTTATATACCCGTGTTATTTTTGGATAAGTCAATTTGTGATTTGGCGGGTATGACGATGTGGCATTCAAAGTGAATGGTGATCAGATGTTCTGAAGATAGACGTAGCTTCTAGCCTCACACCAGGAAGTAACAAAAGTTGGGCTAGGCAGCATGGCTAGTTGGGTCATTCCTAAGCAGGGTGTTTTGTCACCGATCTAGGGAATATCCATATTTATACTTCTTTTTGATTCTGTATCTTCGGATGACGGTTTGATGGCCTATAACCGTGGTGGCAATATATTCGCGACACTCAAGCTAAATGAGTGAGCGGTCATGTGTGGCCGGGTTGCAAGACGTTCTTGTCGAACCCTGAGTGTATCACCTCTAGAGTACACTATTCAGAAGGTGCTCCCATACCTTGTCTGTTGGAATCCATTCTCCGATAAGCGCCCTGCGGTTTATGATTTTATACTATGTATGTAGAACGTGAGATGCAAGCGTTTCTGCTAGATTGATACCTATTTGTACTTAGACATTATTATAATATCACAATGATATTGCTTGTCAAAGTTGTTCAGATACTCATAAGGGAAAAACCCGTTCCGTATTCACGGCGTGGTCTTATGAGATATCCTATACCTGTTTTAAACTATTTTACTCATACCAGTCCCATGACTGACCCGGAGTTTACTTTGTTGTTTTCCCTAAACTCTTGGGTGCCTAAATTTGTACGGGCAGTCAAGTAGTCGGGATTTACAGATATACTTGGAGAGCTTGGAGCAGGAGGCTGCAAGATTTTATAGCTATAGTTATTTCCGCTGTGTTGTAAGTGTTGTACTCTGATAAGTGCTATTGTATATATATAACTGTTTACTTCAAAGTTATGTTATATATTATATGTTATTCGTTCCGCTGTGAGATTCATGTTACTCTGATGATTCTGATGTTCTTCTTCTTCTTCTATTCTATTAGTTCTGTCTTTTCTTTCTCACCTTCAAAATTCTTTCACTAACGTCTCGAAATTTCCGACTCTCGAGGAGTCGGAAATTTCCAGCCGTTACAACTCAGTGGCTGGTTTTGTCAATAAGCTGGTATTTAGTTAGATCATCTCTTTAATTTTTCAATGACTAGTCTAGCTATGTTGAGATTGTGTATGTGATATTAATTATTGTCCTTTTCCCTTATTGGTCCTTCCACGATTTTCTAATTTATGTTAGTTGGTTAGGCATATTGGAAGAAATATTTGTATCGGGCTTCAAGCCATGGACCTCTGTACCTCATTTTATTTACACATATGTATGTATGTATAATATGACTGCATGATTCTCGAATCATGCATCCTTTATATCAAAAAATGGAAATAATAAAATATGTGAAATAAAAAAAATTAAACAAATAAATACTTATATAAGGTATGTGTAAATAGTTTTAATTCAATAAACTATACTTATTAAACTCATTACTTTCAAAATCACTAATGAATTGCATAACATATATAATAATTTGAAATAACAATTTGAAAAACCTTTTATAGTTATTTTCTAATATAATATCATTGAACATTTTCGTTTAATTATTAAATAACTTTTTTATATATATTACTGTACATAAAGTAAAATAATAAAGTTTTATTGTATTTTATTACTGTTTTATCCATAAATAATTCAAAAATCTTTATTTATTATTTATATTGCCTTTTCCTTTAGCGTTGCCTCGATTGGTCGATCGCTAGTTGTTGACCGAATGACCAACTCTAATCGCGGTATTGTGACCTATTTCGATCATCTGTTGCTCTTTCTTGTCATTTCTTTTGTCAAATTCACTGCATAGTTCATCATGCATGTAAATATATTAAACCAAGCTCACAAGTAAAATATAGTGCTTGAGCAAATGTTATACATTTGTAGCCTCTTTCTTCTTTCTCCTTTCTTTAAATCAACTTCTAGAACTTCCATCCATTATTGAAACCCGAAATCCTTATTTCTGTAAATGTATATTAGTATCACGATCAACATATCCAATTTTGAAGATTATTATTATTTATTCAATTCGATTTTGACTTCCGAAGAGGGATTCCATTATTTTTCTTCAGGATTGAGATAAGTATTGTTAGAAAGAATATGCAAACTAATTTTGACAAAGCAGTGGAAAATTTTGAAAACTCTTAATTTTAGAATTACCAGTATATGAGGAAGATAAATTTCGTTGTGTTCATGTTCTTGGGCTTTGGAATCAGCTAAATTGGTTTATTTAATTATGACAACTCTTTTCTATTCCATTTTACAATTTATTTTCTATTTGAAACAAATCACAATGAAATCGCTGTTAAAATCCATATTTAGATTACTTAGTTATTCACCAACACAATACAAATACTATAGAATTATTCCCATATTTTAAATAATTTAATTTTTAAATACCCAAAATTCACATTTTAAACCCATCTATTAATTAATTTCCAAATTTATTTATTATGCAATCTTTTAAACGAATGATTATTCTCAAAACCCATTAAATTTTATCTTTAACTACTTTATTACAAATTTCCGATATTCCAATTATTCATTTTTAATGAAAAATTCATTTTAACAAATTAGATCTTTATTATTAATGTTAACTAATTAAATTAAGGCTAAGTTGCTAGAATATTTTCCTTCATTTTATATTAGTTTGCTCGAAATAAGATTTTTTTTTTTTAAAAATCAAATATAAAAAACACTCCAATTGGATGCAAAAGTAAGCCACCCCAACAAACATATAATCTTTCCACTAATTAAACCATCTAACAATGAATGTCCTTTGATAAATTGTGTGAATGCGACCAATTCTTCAACAAAACCCAAGCCTAAAGAAACTTAAGGCATAAATCAATGTTTCAACTCATAAAAACACCCTTGCTTCCTGGAAATCATGAGCTACCAAAATAATACAAGATATAATGAAGCTCAACCATTCAAAATTGCTTGTAATATCATAAAGACCTCATTGCATGAGCTTTGTTTTTCTTTGCATGGCTTGTCTTAATCTAAACAAATTTTCACCCTTAACTCGATTTATACATTCTCAGTTATTTTTCCAAATAATCTATATAAATTAGTATTTCCTTATTTTATGCCATAAAGACCTCTTTCGCTTCTTTTTTTGCACAATCGATTAACTTTACCTTGAGTTGAAAAGTTGTAAGTCGTTCCTTCTAACAACCCCACTGAAATAAGATTCTTCTTATAATTTATGGGGTATGTCTAACTCTTATTAATCTCACCACATTCCCCCCAAACATCTTTAGTCTGCTTTAACTTACCTTAATATCAAAACCATTAGAAAATTTCATCTTACTTTTTTGCTCCTTATATCGATAATTTCCTTCTTATGTTGGCATATCTGAAGACATGCACCTGAACTAAGCAGTCAATCTTTTATTTTCACATTTAACTTTCTTGCACATAAGATGTTATAATCGTTCATCTAACAAATTTTACCACATTATATTTATTTCCATTTTGTTAATTTTAGCATTCTTTTATTGTCCTGTCATCCTTCCATCCCTTCTCAACTTGTTTTAGAGTTTCATTAAATGAGTTGTTATTTCACATTGCCAATAATGAAAACTCTTTTCATATTTTATCGCAAGGTTAACCTTTTCAATCAAGTTGTTATTTTATCTTTTGTCACTGGTAGTTGTTTCTATTAAACTCATCGTCCTTGTTTCCTTATTAAGAAGTCAACTAAGCAACATACCCGTTGCTTGATTTTCTCGCCTTCAAGATGTACCGAACTACGTGGCCTAAAATAACTGATGTGATCCAAGCATGTAATGTCTCAGTATGCATGTAGCATTGCACCAAAACAACAAATTTGTCACTCTCATATCCTCTAAATTTGAAACAGTCTATATCTGTATCAAATTTGATTCGTCTTTTAGTCGTATCTAAATATTTAGATAGTGCTTTGAACCTAATATAAATTTGATATGGGTGTAGACCATTTCAAAATCGTGCCTTTTTTGGTGTAAAACTTTCCCCGAAAACGCACACCTTTCGCTCCTTAATTTTAATTCCCCTACACTCTCTCCCTCCCTTTATTTTATTTCCCTCAGTGAATATTATATCCCATGCCTCTATTTCCATTTCTGAAATCACTCCCAAAATCGTATACAAATCCAAAAGTTGTCTACTCAAATCAATTCAAATCGGCTTCTTTGCCATCGTCTGCAAATCGTGTGTCTCAATTTCTGGTAAAATTATGATTTGATTCGATTTCTTGTAATCAATTACTGTTTTTACTATTGTTTCAACATGCAATAGGCCGAGAGCTATTTACTGGTTTTTACCCAAGGGTGGTGACAAAGCAAGGTTGAACGTTGAACAAAGCAAGGTTTTTGCAGTTGGTCATATTTCACCATGGTTAGTGTACACGTTATTTGATCTATTTTCTTGTTTTAGTCATACTGGAGATATTGAATATGAACCTAAATTTTATTTTTGTAAAACTGTCATACTCATTCCAATAGATAAAACTAGTTTTAGGTTAACTAGTTAATTCATGTGTTAAACCATACATAAGAATTAGGTAGTTTTATTTACTTTTCATGTACCGAACCTAAACAAATGCACTGAAAATAATTTTATTTATTGATCTCAATAAATAATTGGTATACTAAAATAATACCAGTGACAGTTTATACACTACAAATGGATGGAGGAAATGAACTCGCTAATGCCTGAAAATTCCTTTGACGTTTTAACTGAAATAATCAGTCTATTATTTTCTTCTTGCATATGCATAGACTTTCAAGCGGGGGCATAATGATAAACGTGCATAAACAAAACGATTTGCTTAGATGGGGTTTTATCCAATCATATAGCGTGTGGTATTTTCATGGGGGGAAAATGGTGGATATGGAAAAAAACAACTAATTAGCAATACCACAAGTACTGACGAGGCTGAACATATTAGGATGGAAGATCTAGTCAATGTTGCAAATAGATTTCATGACTCCCAACCTAAAAATCCGTTTTTTGACCATGCTAATGTTGGAGAGCGGTCTACGAATAATGACAACTGGAAATCCAATTAAAGTAAGAAGAATAAACCACTTTTTGATACTACAAAACAACTCTATATCCTTCATGTTCAAAAGGGATAATAAAGTTGTATGCCATGTGAAACTGAATAGTTTGAAGACCCAACATGACTTTTCAGATAATGGTGTGACTGCACTTCTCAAACTAATAAAGGAGTTACTCCCCAAGGGTAACACGCTGCCGACAAAATACTCCAACGTGAAGAATTTAAAGTAAGTTGGGATGAATTACAAAACTTATGATGCATGCATTAGTGATTGCATGTTGTACTGGAAAGATGATGCGAATAGAGTTTCTTGTACAAATTGCAATGAACCAGAATATATGACATCATTCAACAAAGCGAGAAAAGGCACCAAAGTACCTCAAAAGACATTAATACATTTTCCTTTTATTTTTAGATTGAAGAGACTGTTTACTGTACCATGGATAGCAGATGCAATGACCTGGCATGGTCGTGCCAAGTCTGATCCAAACGTAATGCGTCATCCATATAGCACTTCTCAATGGAAAATCGTGGATTCTTTTAACCGAACGTTCACTGTCGAGACATGAAATGTCACACTTGGAATAACAATAGATGGTTTATGTCCACATTCTTCTCTATCTAATCCTTGCAGTTGTTGGCCAGTAATTATAGTACCATATAATCTTCCTCTGTCTATGTGTGTGAAACATGAGTTTTCAATGTCAATACTATTGATTTATGGGCCAAAACAACTGTTGAAGGATATTGATGTTTATTTACAGTCGTTGGTAGAAGAGTTAAAGTAGTTATGGGAAAGAGTCGTCACATATGATTCGTTAAAAAATTCCGAGTTTATAATGAGAGCTAGGGTGTTGTGGGCAATCCATGATCACCTTGCTCTTGGGACTTTATCGGGATGTATAACTCACGGTTACTTTGCATGTCCCGTTTGTGGGGAAAACACTTGTTCTTATCATCTTCCTGAAAGTAAGAAGATGTGTTATATGAGACATCGAATGTATCTTCCTAACTGACATTGGTTTCGATATGGCAAGACAAATTTCAACAACTTCATCATCCTAAAAGGCCATTGACTGGTTTTGAAGTTGAAAAGAAAGTAGCAAATATCAAAATGAAAGATGGTAAACACAAAGAAGAAATTGGTCAAAAACGAAAATAGTCAGCCATTGAAGAAGTTGACAATGTTTCTGCATGGTATAGGAGGTCTATCTTTTTTTATTAACCATATTGGAAAGAAAATATGATTCGACATAATATTAATGTTACACATACGGAGAAGAATGTCTTATAACATCTCATCAGCACCATTATGGACCATAAAGATAAGTCAAAAGATGGCATCAATGCACGCAAGGTTTGAAAACCATGGCTATAAAACAAAAGTTGTGGGTGATGGTAGATCCTGAAATGTAACAACCCGAATTCAACCAGATCGGTTTTTTTTCAAAATTCTAATCCATCAAAACCCGTGCTGATTGCTCTGGTATCCTGTAGTAAAGATAGAGATATAAAATATATCAAAGCTCAGAAAATATCTCACAGCAGAATGGATAAAGTATAATATAATCAAATTATTATCTTACTGTAATAATAATACAGCCTAACCAGTATCCAAAGCTATCATATCTCTATCACAAATCTAACCTGCAAGTATGTGATGAGGAGAGGGTCAGAACACAAGTTCTGGTGACTGGATTTAAACTACACAATTTGGATAATCCTACATATGTCGTTCAATTATATTTTCTTATTTATTAGGTTACTTGGGTTAACAGCACTCAAGGCTTACAAACACGTCATACCTATTTACTCCCCAGTGGATTAACCTAATACAGTATATGTGTAATTACTCGCAATATTGAGGTACAGCCTATGGTACCCCACTCACATGGTCTCCACCGTAGTGCCACAGAAATGTATGCAGTCCCTCATCCTACGCCGTAGTGACATACATATCTCTATGTAAAAATGTTAGGTTCTGCAAATACCTGCCATTGCTATGCTACGTAAGCATAGGGACTTCCACCTTTGATCGAATCAGATCACAGAGTAATACCCCCAAAGTCTACGATACACCACTCAGAGCAGACATGCATGTATCTAGACTTTCCCACGGATGTATCGTCAACTGTACTCGATGCCTTAATCGCACATATCCACTATTGTGCACCAAGTTCCATGGCAGGGTTGTACAAGAAACATGGAACTCATTTGGGAGTTTTTCCATATCTGTACAGGCCCGCCATTAAGGGCCTCAAAATATAGATATCCCTTGGGGTATGTTTTTGATGGTGGCTATGGCCCCAGCTCGGCCCCCCCGTCAACTAGTAAAGGCTACAAGAGTTAAACGACTTGCCCCTAATCAAACAATTTAAACATCCAGTTGGCGCCTTCCTCAACCACCTTGATCCGATAGTGAAAGGTGGATAGCGTCTTGGGTTTAGCTCTAGTCTTTTCGCATCCCACTGGCTACTGATGACGGGTACCTGATGATCTACTATACTAATTGGTCCTGACCCCACCTCCCTATTGAGGCGATCGTCTAATCATCCTAGCGTCATCTTGTCACAAATTTCTAACTGCAAAGCTACTTTTGCAATCGAGGCTTACTCACCGGGTAGTTACACACAGATCCAACCTCTGTGAGCACAACACGAACACTGCACCACCACAAAGGACAACCAGGAGCACCTTCCACGTGTCAGGAAGCCGCGTGCTTCCCTTCCAGTCCTTCAGAGCTGATAGAATAATCAGATGAGCGTGCGCTCTCTTCGTGCCTCATGACACCACGATGACCTAACCCGTTGGGTTATTCACCCTCAAATGTACAAACTGGTCCAAGCGCCTCAGTTTGATGTGTTATTAGACCCTATGTCTAAACATTCAATTATGGGCTTGCTCTATCTCATCAGGTTTCCGTTTAACTTGGTTATTCACATTGACTTGTTATTCAGGTTACCAAGTTCCTATTGCTTATTAATTTCAGTCATATAACTTAACCCATTTAAGTTTATTAATAAGCCCACAACATGTTATTCTCTAGATTGTGATCTAAAGTCTAAAACCACAATCTCTTTATATTGTTGTCTGATTTCATAGTTAAAATAACATGTTCTATTTGATATGTAATTAAATATATCTCAATTCAACTGTTTTATGTTTAACATGTCGCTTATTGTTTATGATTAATTATAACTTATTTCATATCATAAGTTTGCCTTATTCTTTCTTATTTAATCATAATTTCATCTTACACTGTCACTACAACTTGTTGTTGTTTACTTATTAACTTAGTTCTCTTAACTAAGGTTTACTAATAATTTTCTCCTCCATTAATATAACTTATGTTGTCCTTATCAGTAGATTACAGGTTTTCGTTCTTACGGGTAACTTAATTTACAATCAAGTACAACCTATCTCATTACATAAGTTATTCCATTTTCTTTATCGTTTATTATAACCTAAGTTATAATTTCCACTTGTACCTAGGACAAGCCTACCTATTATATAACATTCTCATTAATGTAATTTATTTATAATAGGTTATTATCATTCCCCGTTCACTCCACTTCTTTTTATTGTTGTAACTTTCATTCAATTCCATTCATTTCCATTAATCACAATTAGTGCCATTTATTTCTATCCTTATATATATATGTGTGTGTGTGTGTGTGTGTGTGTGCGCACTAGACCTCTCACATTAAGCCTATCAATTATGGATGCTGGATTTTTCGGGCGGTTCCGGGCAGACTTCTACTGCAAGTTTGAACTTAACCTCGTGTTTTAGCACTGTTACATGTTTATTTACGCACTAGACCCCTCACATTTAATTAACAACTTGTGAACGCTGGATTTGCCAGGCAGTTTTAGGTAGAATTTTACCACAAGTTGAATTTAACCATGTGTCTAGGCGTGGTTACAGTTTTCTATTTACTGTAAATTTAGGCATGTCCATTCTTTCAAGTTCTACTGCAATCTATATTATACATGTCATGCTTAATGTCGTCCATCTCTAATTATCATGTCGCATGTTCTTCCTAACATGTAATTAACTTCGTTTTTAAAATAACAACATGTAATCATAAAATCATGTAATTATTCCATTCTAACAATTTAACATGTGATTATCACAATTCTTACAGTCAAAGGTTCAAGATATGTCACAGGTAAATATATGTGATTATCCCAATTCTTACAATTAAGCGTTCAAATACACAATATGTCACATATTAACATGTAATTAAAACATGCATGTATACAACTGTAATTGTTTCCACATTTTTAACAAGTTACATATTAACATTTCAACGCATCAAATTATCATTTCAACATATTATATTAACATTATGGAAGATTTACATTGCATATTAATCGGGGAATGTCAAATAGTAGTATACCATTAACAAAATGATATAACTTAAATCCACTCACCTAATTTGCTTTCCAAATCCCCAATCTGGTCCAGATCTAGCATTCCATGGTTCCCCTAACTGAATTTAGAACCTAACAACCATGGATCCACAATTATTACTAAAAGAAAAAGGGAAGAAAGAGAAGAAAATTAAATAGACCAGATCCAAGAATTTACCTTACTTTGAATATGACTATGAACACCTTTGTTATTAATATTCATTCTTTTCCTCCAGATCTTGAATCAAGATTTTCCTAAACTAATTATTCTATTTTTCTGAAGAGATTTAAGGAGGGAGAAAAATGACAGAGTATAGGCGTCATCTCAGAAATATGAGATTTAGGCTAGGCTCTACTAGCCTATTTATAGGTGTTTAAGATCTTATTGTACACAGAGTGCTGAGTCAGCATCGAACTTGGTTAAGAAAATAGTCCAAATTCATTGATGAATCAACTCGGATCTGGGGTGGGTCGACCCCCATATGGGTGGGTTGACCCCCCTATGGGTCCCGCGAGCTATTTGGTGCAGAAGTTTTATTTTCGAAATTTTGAATTTTTAGAATTTATTTAAACATTATATTAACATATAATCTTCTTATATCTATACAAATTTTCTAATGACCATTTTACGCGTATGTATATACGCACAACTTTAATTTCATTTTCAAAATTCAAACGGTGTTATGCCGTTATTTAATCCTGACCATATTTCTTTGATTGCAGTCTTATTTTGAACTTTTCTCTTGTATATATATGTATATATATTTCTGCACTTATATACATATATATTCTCATATACATATATACACATATTTTTCTTTACTTCCTTATATGTGCATTTATACATATTTTCTCTTATGAACATTGTTATTATAGTCGTTCTCTTAAAACAAAAATATGACGGCGGTGAGGATTGAACTCTGCACCTCTTGCATAAGAGTCACATGCTCTAACCAATTGGACTACTTAGTCTTTTTTTAACAAGGCTTAGAACAATGGTAGTCATTGTTCTTTTCTTATTCCTCTTTTTCATTTAAACTATTGCATGCAACCTTATCACTCTGCATGCATATTTTTCTTTCACTTTTCTTTTATTATTAATGCATAATATTTGTAAATCATTGTATGCAACATATTTACACTATATGCAACCAAATCTTTCTTTTAACGTATGTGTTGCATTTTTATTTGCATTAATGTTTCTTCTTTTTCAATGCATGTATTTATTTCATGCAATCATATATTTTCTTTATTTTATTCTTCTTTTGAAAATTTATGTCTATGCATATATATGTACACACATATGCATTATTTAATTATCTAATTATCATAAAATGTGGGGTGTTACACAAAATAAATAAAATAATCATACCAAAGGCAACTTTTACTTTGAGCGAAGAAGAAAAGATTCATTTTTGCACCGTATTAATTTTTTTTAATGTAACTAACAAATTCTCCTCTAACTTTCGCAACAATGTGAGCATCAATCCTCCCGAACCAAGAAATATGAAGTCACATGATTACCACGTCATAATGCAACATTTGCTTCCGGTATTGCTTCAACATACTTATACACAACACAAGGATCTACGAAATGTTGTTCAACTTGTTAGATTATTTTTTAGCATTTTGTTCTCAAAGGTGATCAGTAGGGAACACCTTATAAAAGCATACACTATGGTTGTGGAAGCAATGTGTGCTTTTGAAAAACATTTTTCACCTACATTTTTTAATATCAATATCCATGTTATGGTTCATTTAGCCGATCAAGCATTGATTTGTGGCCCTATCAGATATAGATGGATGTATCCTTTTGAACGGTAAATAACTAATCTCAGTTATGTACTTTATTATTCGGTATAAATAGTTATCATGTTTAATATATAATTTATCACATTCATAGGTTGACGAAGACATATAAAGGATATGTGCGCAACAAAAGATACATTGAAGGGTGCATTGCAGAAGGAAATATCGTAGAAGAAGCTAGCCTTTATTGGATGGAATATATCCAAAACGGAGGTTATGGAAATCATAAACATACCCGCGAAGCAATTTTATACGAGGATGATGAGTTTGCGGGTGAGATATGTGACGACCGCCCACAACCCCTGCACTTAACAGGAGGAATAATGCGCTGAAAGGTGTGCACGACCGCTATGGACGATCATCAGAGTAGGTAAACACAAGCGGATCTGTCGTAGAACTCACAGCGCAAAGATAAAGTATAATAAAACATATACAACATGTGATAGTAATGAAGCATCGTATAACAAACTTTTTAAACTTTTACAACACCCTGAAAGTTATCCAACAAATAACAAAGTTTGTACATAAGGCCTCACTACAACCCTCATAGAGCACTCAAATAGCAAAAACAAAATACTAGATAGTAATACAATTGATACGCCAGCCTCCTTCTCGCCTCCGCACAGTAGCATCGTCCTCACTAATAACCTGCTACTTAGTCTGCCCATCCACAATTGGATGAACAACCCAAGGTAATAAGAGGAGACATAAAACCTTGAGTCAGACAACAGTCTTAGTGGGCGATAAAACAAATAACAAACTTCAACAATAAAGTATATGAGAATTTATAAATAAACATACTAATCTACCCACGACACCAGAGAAGAACTCAACCCAATCTTCCCCACATCGGACAGTGATAGCCTTTACAATCCATAAAATCCTAGGTAATAACAACTCATCCATGGAAATTAGAACAACCATTGATAACATTCATATCACCCAGATTACTTAGGTCTCATGCAGACAAACCTAATCGGGTTTATCATCCCTCAAGTACTCTCCCAAGAGGACTAAACCAATATCAGTCAAGTACCCAAGGAACATCTCTCTCGACTTTGGATAATCCATGTGAGTTGGCACAAAAAAAACAACCAATCATCGATGACTGACTCTGGCTATCATTGCCAATCCTGCTTTTAAACCAGCGTTAATCGTATGATGGCCAACCTTGCCATATGTCAAGGGCTAATGGTAACCCCAGTTCTAGCATAAACTCCATACGCCTTTCAAAGATACGTATGTATGTCCAACCTTAACAACTAGGCCTTTTAACGATACCTAAGGTACTCGGCCTACAACTGGTCTTTTGGGTGCCCTCATCGTACCTCTGCTTTGAGGCTGCTAGAACTTACGACAACGATAATCTCTCGGCCTTCGCATCTCTAGTCATCAGTCCGACGACTTTTCATAGCGCAAGCAACCTTCTTAAGAAACCATTATCCACCAACTCACGACCTTTGAGCTATCACCTCATTTGCTGTTCAAACCGATCAACGAACACATTTCATCACATCGAACCTTCCTCCTTGAATTCACTTCGAAGTCACACCATCACCGAGCCAAATTACATCACTATACCGTGGCTAGGGTTCGTAGGGGGGGAGGGAAGGGGGGTTGCCCACGAAAAATATTTTTTTAAGACTTTTTTGTTCAAATCTGAGTCATACCCGAAAAATAAAATTTTCAGAATTGGCCCTGAGCGACGACCCAATCCCTTGGTGACTGACTCCTCCTGTAACCGACCCTCCCCTGTAATCGACCCACAGAGACCGACCCCATCTGAGATGCACGTCCGACCCTTACTTTGAGTCATTGACCGACCCAAATACCCAGCTCGATCGACCCGTACAATTCTTCTCGACCGACCATGTTCTATCCTGGCTTCAAGACTCGACCGACCCGACCCACTTCAGATAGGACCGACCCGAAGCCACCACATCAATCACTCAACTCCACACTGGAACGACTGACCCACTTCAGACCGACCAGGTACGGAATGACCCGACCAGCTTCCAAGTGACGAACCTGCCTGCTCCATTCAGACTGGCCGACCCAAACTCCCTATTTTGGACCGACCCGATTTGATCGACCCACACCATGTTCGACCCAAAACATGCATTCTCTAATGCAACTCCAATTTCAACCAAAACTTTGCAAAACGATTCGTTCGATGAAACCAACTCAACTAATCCATCCAGCACAATCATGAACATGTTATGAAACCACTAACATCAAGAATTTGGTCATTTCATCAATAATCATGTAAAATCTACTAAAATCACCATATATGTAAATATGAACAAAACTATAAATCTAACTTGCATATACACATGAAATAGCATTGGAATCATCACTTTAAACTTGCTAAAATAGGTCATAGGGTGATTCATGTGAAAATGGTCTCATGAAGGTATAGATCTTTGAGAAAACACTTAAATATGATGAAAAACATGATCAAACATTCATATACTTCATTTCATCCATGTGAGATATGTAAATCACTCACCGATTTGCCAAAACAAGCTAAAATGATAGAAATAAAGACCTGGATAGTAAGCACCTCGCACTGAATCCCTTGATCCGATGAATCCTTGCTTTAATTGATGTAGATCTAGCCAACAACGGTATAGATCTTCATTTTCACTCCTCGGATTATGATTCTTAATGGTGGAAAGGTGTTAGGGGAAGGAGGAACTAAAGGCACCAAATGAGAGAATGGAAAACTAAAACCATTTCCCATATCCCTTACCCCCTATGTATACCCTTCCAATAGCCCACCAATGGTGTAACACCCCACACCCGCTAAGGTCACTCACTAAGGGAATGCCTTAACTTTGGTGGAGCATTTTAAGTGAATATAGAACAGAAAAATTACATAAGACAGATATAAATACTTGAAAATCTAAAACATCATTTCATTGCAGCAGAAGGTAAACATGTTTAGTTACAACACCATAAAGAGTCAAGTACTAAATATCCATCCTGATAAAAACATAAGTACATAATCCCACTACATAAACAATAGCCATAAAAGAAAAGATAAACTGGGCTTTACATCATGGTCCAAGCTCCAGAAGATAGATAAGAAATCTGATGAAAGCCCACTAGTGCTAGGCCCAACCTGAGGACCTGAGGGGGAAAAAGATAAAAACAACGGGGTCAGACATAAGTCTGAGTGAGCCCTATAACTTTAACAACACAATCATTAAAGTAATTAGGGTATGATATAAACTTGGCACGGGATGACTGGGGATAAATGACTACACTAAGTAGCCAACTAGACATAAGGTGAACTAGGATAACGGTAAAGAAGCATCTACCCACCAAGGATAATTACTAACTGCACCACACAAGTCATTCCTACTTAAAGGTTGATCCCTCCCAAGGACTTAGAAACTTTACCCAGTAGTTTCGTGAACCCCTAGCTGACTACATAGGTGCCGTCTGCTCCTATCTCCACTAGGTGTACCCACTACTCCCAAGCGATCGGCTCCCTACCGTAGATACCCGTGCTGGCCCCACAATGGGGTGTATCACTCCCCAAAGTGGCAACCCGATACAACAAATGGTGCACGGCTTATACCTACACGATGCAACAACGTCTTACCTACCAGCCCGGGTCCACACACGCATATGAAACCCGTTGGACTTGCGTTGCCACCGCTAACCCGTTTTGGCCTCTTATAATCAAGCCCAGTACGCGTGTCCCGTCCTCGACATGGGTCGAGCCCAATAAGATACATATGGGTTACTGGGTGAAATGGGCCCCCACAAGCTAACACCTAAGCTTGTCATTATATCTAGTGCATCCCACTTAACCCTTTAATCATGTTTAATTACATGTTTCCACTTGGTTAAGTATTCTAATCGTATTTTCTATTGCCACCCAGGGCAACCCACTAGATTTCCTCATGCCACCCAAGGCACTTACTTGATTTCCACATGCCACCCAAGGCACCCACTTAACCCCTCATGCCCACTACATGCTTATCTGGTTAAGTGTTTCTTAATTGATTTAAAACGTAACCGTTGTAAAGACCTCTCACATTAGACTATCTTTTATGGCAGCTGGATTTGCCGGTTGGGTCCGGGCAGCCTTACGCCATAACCGAGTCTAACCTCATGTCTATACACTCGTCACGTATTTAGTTTGTGCCTAAGACCTCTCACATTGGGCCGATCATTTGTAGCCGCTGGATTTGCCGGTCGGTTCCGGGCAGTCTTACGCTACAAAAGGGTCCAACCTCGTGTCTTAGTCGATTAATTACACCAAATTAATCACCCCCGAATTAATTTTCCCTAATTAATTCCAATTTTTACGATGTACATAATTGACTCAATTATGTTCATCCACTTTATGGTATGCATAATCATACCAACTTCACACCATTTCATTAACATGTATATTAACCCCATCATTCCCCACGTAATTCGCTAACATGACATAAAAGGTAAGATTCATCACAAAAACAATGGGTTCAACTTGCATAACATTAACATGGGTTTTAAAGGTGTCAACATGCATATAGCATCAACCCAACTAGCATAAATAATCAACCCAAACTTGCATGAATCACATATGTCATAAGGAGGTTAACTTGCATAAGTTATTTATGTCATACAAAGGGGTAAACTTGCATATGTATGTATGACATACAAAGGGGTTAACTTGCATATTTATGCATATCATAATAAGGTGTAAACTTGCACATTTTACTTGCATATCATCAAACACCAAACTTGCATAACATGTCATATATGAACATGCATATAATCAAACACCAAACTTGCATAACATGTCATATATGGACTTGCATATAATCATACACCAAACTTGCATAACATATCATATATGAACTTGCATATAATCATACACCAAACTTGCATAATCATAGTGTCATAATGGATCAATGTTTATCATAGCAACTAGCATCATGAACACTTGCATAACTTGCATAACATCATGATCATATAGCATATAGCTTGCATAACTTGCATAACATCATGAACATGTAACATATGACTTGCATAACTTGCATAACATCATGAACATGTAGCATATGACTTGCATAACTTGCATAACATCACAAACACATAGCATATAGCTTGCATAACATGCATAACATCATTAACACATAACATATAACTTGCATAACATGCATAACATCATTAACACATAGCATATAACTTGCATAACTTGCATTGATCCACATTCATAGCCATAACCTCATTATATCATATCATAATCATTTCAATAATGGTCATTAATGCTATAGATAACTCACAAATTGTTGATTAGCACTCCTAAGAAGAAGATTAAGTTGCTAGAGTTGATTACAGATTGATTTGAGATGCTATCTTCTTCTACAAATTGATGGAGGCTCCTTCAAGTTGCATTTTGACGGCATGACGGCATTGTTTCTATTTTTAGTATGAATTAGGGTAGTCTTAGGGTGTATTTATAGAGTAGTTAGGTGTTTTAGGCCATTAGATTAACCCTAAATCAGATTAGAGCCGTCAGATCACGTCCTAGCCACCAAAACACAGCCCAAAAGCCAAACAGGTGCACTCAGGTCACGTGGGCTCGACCAGGGAGGTCGACCCCCAGGTCGACTCCCCAGTCGACCTGGTGGGCAGGTCGACTCCCCAGTCGACCCCCAGGTCGACTCCTTGGGTCTGGCGGGATTTTTCCCGCCACTTCTGAAAATTGAAATTTTTGTTTTAAAATCTGTTTTTAAATTTCTGAAAACTTCTTTGGGCCTTATCTGGGTCATACGGACTCCGATTTTCGAAAACTCGGACTCTATTTCGCGTATTTTTCCGAGACGAACGCAATGGCATAGCTCGTTTCCCCTGATTCAGATTTTTAAATTTAATTCTGCCCTGTTTTATATTATAGTAAATTATTCAACATACGGGGTGTTACATTCTCCCCTACTTAAAGGATTTCATCCCCGAAATCTCTAAGTCAAGAAGAACGTATCCTACCAACCAAACAACCGTCTAATAAACCATCAAACACTGGCATCCATTGTCCTTAGAGTTTCTAATGCTGTATGAACATATGCAAAGAGTGTGTGTGTATGTTCCCTGTCTAATGCAAAATCAGGCGGTCTACTGATTCAGTTGACCTCCTTAATGCAAACCATGAAAGTGCCATGCATCCAATATGTATGCGAAGGAACCTTATCGACACATACTATTTCTACATGAGTGCACAATCATTCACCGAAATGCATCATCCATATGATAGCACAACCATTATACATCCATTAATATAGCTACCTACACACAATTTTATGCAATATGCAATATGAAGTGATTGAGCCGATCTACTGCCTAGAGTGAGTGTATATGCATCCACGAGCAACCACTAGCAAACACTTGCATCCACACGCATCCATCAAACATAACATGTCTCAAACACATGTTTCAACCATAGGTTTTACCCTATCTAAAGGTCATAGGTACTAATGAGAGGACATACTAAAGATAAGATAAGTACTAGACAAATGATAAAGGAGAAGTTAAAAGACATACCCTCAAAAAGGAATGGGTATAGTGAACGCATCTTCGCTTCTGTCTCCCAAGTAGCATTGCTTTCATCCTCTCCCCGTTGCAATTTGACTAGCCGCACCTCTTTGTTCCTCAACTTCCTAATCTCTGACCCAAGGATGCGGGTAGGAGCTCGTCGAATAGTTGCATCACGCTCTACCTCCACTTCTCTAAGCAAGCTCGGCTCTACCACCTCTGCGGTCTCATGTAGGCACTTCCTCAAATGTGATACATGGGATACGTCATGTACCCCACTAAGTCTCTCGGGTAAATCCACCCTATACGCCATCCGTCCAATCCTTTCCTTAATAGGAAACGGCCCAACAACTCTTGCTGCTAACTTCCCAACGGACCCAAAGCGAGCTACATTCCGTAATGGAGATACTTTGACAAAAACCATGTCCCCAACATCAAACTCAAGATCCGTCCTCCTCTTATCCACGTAAGATTTCTGCCTATCCTGCACTGCTTTCATCCTTCTTCTAATTAAATCAATCTTTTCCGAAGTCTCTCTAACCATATCAGGCCCAAGAAAGATCTTATCCGTAGATTCCCACCAACATGTAGGTGATCGACAAGGCCTTCCATAAAGAGCTTCAAAAGGAGCCATACCAATACTGGACTGAAAGCTGTTATTATACGCGAACTCCACCAATGGAAGATGCTCTTCCCATGTACCTCCAAAATCTAAGATACAAAGCCTCAAAAGGTCTTCCAGAACACGATTCACCCTCTCGGTCTGGCCGTCCGTCTGAGGATGATATGCGGTGCTCAGACACAATTGAGTCCCCACTGCTTCTTGCAAACTCCTCCAAAACTCGCTAGTGAAGATGGGATCTCGATCGCTCACTATGCTAGAGGGTACCCCATGCAATCGGACTATCTCTCGAAGATAAACTGAAGCTAGCCATGGAGCAGTCCTCTTGCTCTTCACGGGTATAAAATGGGCGCTCTTAGTAAGTCTGTCTACCACAACCCAAATTCCCGTATTACCCTTTCTCGATCTGGGTAACCCGTCAATAAAATCCATCGAGACGCTATCCCACTTCCATTGCGGAACTTCCAATGGGTGAAGCAACCCACCTGGTTTCTTTTGTTCCGCTTTCACCTGTTGGCACACCAAGCATCTAGCGACATACTCGGCCACATTCTTCTTCATATCGGCCCAAAAGAAAACTCGCTTCATGTCCTGGTACATCTTGTCCCCACCGGGATGAATGGTCATCCTAGAACGGTGTGCATCATCAAGAATAGCCTTCCTCAAACCCCCGTCTTGCGGTACACAAAGTCTACCGTCTCTACGCAAGCACCCCCTATCGTCTAGGGTGTACCTACTCAAATGGCTGGACGACTCCCCCCTTATGAGCCTCTCTACCAACTCAACCAACTGTGGGTCATCCCGCTGTGCCTCGTTAATCCGCCCCAAAAGAGTAGGTCTAACCTCCAAGGATGCTAGCAAACCGGGTATATAGTCAACGGAAGGTCTGAAATCAAACATCGAGATAAATTCCAAGCTTTGTCGTTCCACGAACAATGGACTCAAGGACAAACTTTTTCTACTCAAGGCGTCCTCCACCACGTTACCCTTGCCAGGGGTATATGCTATCTCGAAATCATAGGATGCTAAGAACTCCATCCACCTTTGCTGTCTCAAGTTCAAATCCTTCTGAGAAAACAAGTACTTCAATGATTTGTGATCAGTGAACAATTCGAACCTCTCTCCCAGAAGATAATGGCGCCAAATCTTAAGCGCAAAAACAATAGCGGCCAACTCTAAATCATGGGTAGGGTAATTTTTCTCATGTGCTCTCAACTGCCTTCTACCATAGGCTATTACCCTTCCCTCTTGCATTAAGACTGTGCCCAGTCCTGTCCCACAAGCATCGGTATAGACAACAAATGGCTTACTCCCATCTGGCAACACTAAGACTGGAGCTGTGGTTAAAGCTCTCTTTAACCGTCGGAACGCATCATCACAATCTACGTCCCATGCAAAGACTAGATTCTTCTTCGTCAAGCGAGTTAATGGGGCTGATATCTTCGTGAAGTCCTTGATAAACTTCCTATAGTAGCCAGCCAACCCCAAGAAACTCCTCACCTCGGTAGCATTCTTTGGAACCTTCCAATCTTGAATAGATACTACCTTCGCGGGATCCACATCTATCCCTTCCTTGGAGACCACGTGCCCCAAGAACCGTACTTCCCTCCTCCAGAAGTGACATTTAGAAAATTTAGCCTTAAGGCTATGCGCTCGAAGAGTCTCCAACACCTCCCTAAGATGTAGGGCATGCTCTTCTTCACTCTTAGAAAATACTAAGATGTCATCCACAAAGACCACCACGAACTTATTAAGGAACTCCATGAACACCCTACTCATCAAATCTACAAAATATGCAGGGGCATTCGTCAAACCAAATGGCATCATCAACCACTCATAAAAACCATCCGGAGTCCTGAAGGCAATCTTGTCTATGCTATCCTCAGCCACCCTCAACTGATGAAACCCCGTGGCTAAGTCCAACTGAGAAAATACTGAAGCGCCAACCAACTGATCAAAAAGATCATCAATCCTCGGCAATGGGTGTCTATTCTTCTTTGTGAGCTTGTTGAGTTCTCTATAGTCTACACAAAGTCTGAGGGACCCATCCACCTTCGTAGCAAAAACTACTGGAGCACCCCACTCCGATATACTTCGTCTTATGAACCCCTTCTCAAGCAACTAACCTACTTGCTTATGGAGTTCCCTCCTCTCACGAGGAGCCATGTGGCGCACTGGTAAAGATAATGGTTTAGCATTATCCACCAGATATATTCGGAAGTCAATCTCCCGCTTCGGAGGTAAGCCCTTCACCTCCTCAAACACATCCGAGTACTCCCGGACCACTCTAACAGATCGCAAACTCTCGACTGAAGCGTCAAGCGATTCAAGATAACTTAGCATAACAGAATCCATGGGATTACAAGAGATCTCGAGAGTGTTCCCCAAGCGGGTCATGAGCCTAACAACTCTCTTTTCGCAATCAAGAACGACGCCATTACTGGATAACCAGTCCATGCCCAAAATCAACCCATAGCCCGTGAAGCCCAAAACAAAAGCATCACATCTAAACTCAATGCTAAGTATAGAAATCTTCAAACCCAAACATATCATGGAAAAATAAGTGGAGCCCCCAATTGGGTTTGAAACAACCAAGGGATCATCTACTAGACTGGTGTCTAAGTGCAGTGACTCAACTAATGATGATGAGATAAACGAATGCGACGCGCCAGAATCAAACAATGTACGGACAGGATGATCAAATAAAAAAACCAGACTTTCAACGGAAATAGTTCTACCTCTTTCCTGAGTCGGTGGAACCGCGAGAGCCTGAACTTGCCCCCTTGCTTGACCCGGTGCCACAAGAGCTTGCACCTGTCCTCCTGAGGTAGATCCCGTCCTTTGCCCCTTCTTAGGGCAATCCTTCACAAGATGCCCTGCTTCGCCACAGTGGAAGCAGCCAGTCTTCCTCTTCTTTTTTCGACAATCTTTGCTTAGTTGGCCTGGTGTCCCACAATTGAAGCACTTCTTCTTTCCCTTGCCACCGTTGCCTTTTCCACCCTTGTTTTGTTGTTGTTGAGGTCTCTTTTGATCTCCTTTCTTCTCGGGTGCCGTATTAGCATTGGGACCCTTCTCTTCCTCATGCATGAGTGCCATGTCAACTAGCTTCTCAAAGGTGGCCCCCATAGGGATATGAGTCATAGCCAATCCATGCATCGGTTCATTCAAGCCTTTAACGAACCTCAAAGCCTTCTTCTCCGGTGTATTCACCATGTCTATGCCAAACCTTGCCAATTGATTAAACTTGTTGACATATTCCTTCACCGAGAGGTTTCCTTGCTTTAGAGTCAAGAACCTTTCCATATACAAGTTTTCCTCCGCCCTTAAGAGAAATTTTGCCACAAATCTTTGCCTGAAATCCGCCCAAGAGTCAACGGGGCGTTCTCCATTAGTGACCTCCCACCAGAATGAGGCCTCTCCCTTCATTAACCAAGCAGCTAACTTGACTTTCTTTCCTTCTTCCATCTCAAAGATGTCTATCAACTCTTCCACCTCCTTAAGCCAATCTCTAGCCTCCACAAAAGTTTCTGATCCTTGAAAAGGTTTCCCTCCCATAGCTTTAAATTCCTTGCTAGTCTTAGCAAAAGTATCCGTGCGAGGAGGAGGAGGGGGAGGAGGAAGATCGGGTGCTACGGTTGGTGGAGGAACATTTGCTGGACCCGCAGTGGCGGCCCTAGCCTCCATCAATCTCCTATACCATACTGGTATCGTCACACCCTCCGGAAAGTTAAGATCTTCAGCCATGCTGAAACGAAAAAGGAAAGATTCAAAACGGAGAATTCGAAAGATAAAGATATGGCTATTGGGGATTATGCTTTTCTTTCAAAAACTTTTCTCTTAAAAGACATGTTTTTGAAAATACTTCTTCCAAAAATGTTTTTAGAAAAATAGTTTTTCTAAAAGTTTTATCTGTTCTGGTAACCTTTGCTCTGATACCACGTGTAACACCCCACACCCGCTAAGGTCACTCACTAAGGGAATGCCTTAACTTTGGTGGAGCATTTTAAGTGAATATAGAACAGAAAAATTACACAAGACAGATATAAATACTTGAAAATCTAAAACATCATTTCATTGCAGCAGAAGGTAAACATGTTTAGTTACAACACCATAAAGAGTCAAGTACTAAATATCCATCCTGATAAAAACATAAGTACATAATCCCACTACATAAACAATAGCCATAAAAGAAAAGATAAACTGGGCTTTACATCACGGTCCAAGCTCCAGAAGATAGATAAGAAATCTGATGAAAGCCCACTAGTGCTAGGCCCAACCTGAGGACCTGAGGGGGAAAAGATAAAAACAACGGGGTCAGACATAAGTCTGAGTGAGCCCTATAACTTTAACAACACAATCATTAAAGTAATTAGGGTATGATATAAACTTGGCACGGAATGACTGGGGATAAATGACTACACTAAGTAGCCAACTAGACATAAGGTGAACTAGGATAACGGTAAAGACGCATCTACCCACCCAAGGATAATTACTAACTGCACCACACCAGTCTTTCCTACTTAAAGGTTGATCCCTCCCAAGGACTTAGAAACTTTACCCAGTAGTTTCGTGTACCCCTAGCTGACTACATAGGTGCCGTCTGCCCCTATCTCCACTAGGTGTACCCACTACTCCCAAGCGATCGGCTCCCTACCGTAGATACCCGTGCTGGCCCCACAATGGGGTGTATCACTCCCCAAAGTGGCAACCCGATACAACAAATGGTGCACGGCTTATACCTACACGATGCAACAACGTCTTACCTACCAGCCCGGGTCCACACACGCATATGAAACCCGTTGGACTTGCGTTGCCACCGCTAACCCATTTTGGCCTCTTATAATCAAGCCTAGTACGCGTGTCCCGTCCTCGATATGGGTCGAGCCCAATAAGATACATATGGGTTACTGGGTGAAATGGGCCCCCACAAGCTACCACCTAAGCTTGTCATTATATCTAGTGCATCCCACTTAACCCTTTAATCATGTTTAATTACATGTTTCCACTTGGTTAAGTATTCTAATCGTATTTTCTATTGCCACCCAAGGCAACCCACTAGATTTCCTCATGCCACCCAAGGCACTTACTTGATTTCCACATGCCACCCAAGGCACCCACTTAACCCCTCATGCCCACTACATGCTTATCTGGTTAAGTGTTTCTTAATTGATTAAAAACGTAACCGTTGTAAAGACCTCTCACATTAGACTATCTTTTATGGCAGCTGGATTTGCCGGTTGGGTCCGGGCAGCCTTACGCCATAACCGAGTCTAACCTCGTGTCTATACACTTGTCACATATTTAGTTTGTGCCTAAGACCTCTCACATTGGGCCAATCATTTGTAGCCGCTGGATTTGCCGGTCGGTTCCGGGCAGTCTTACGCTACAAAAGGGTCCAATCTCGTGTCTTAGTCGATTAATTACACCTAATTAATCACCCCCGAATTAATTTTCCCTAATTAATTCCAATTTTTACAATGTACATAATTGACTCAATTATGTTCATCCACTTTATGGTATGCATAATCATACCAACTTCACACCATTTCATTAACATGTATATTAACCCCATCGTTCCCCACGTAATTCGCTAACATGACATAAAAGGGAAGATTCATCACAAAAACAATGGGTTCAACTTGCATAACATTAACATGGGTTTTAAAGGTGTCAACATGCATATAGCATCAACCCAACTAGCATAAATAATCAACCCAAACTTGCATGAATCACATATGTCATAAGGAGGTTAACTTGCATAAGTTATTTATGTCATACAAAGGGGTAAACTTGCATATGTATGTATGACATACAAAGGGGTTAACTTGCATATGTATGCATATCATAATAAGGTGTAAACTTTCACATGTTACTTGCATAACATGTCATATATGAACATGCATATAATCAAACACCAAACTTGCATAACATCATGATCATATAGCATATAGCTTGCATAACTTGCATAACATCATGAACATGTAACATATGACTTGCATAACTTGCATAACATCATGAACATGTAGCATATGACTTGCATAACTTGCATAACATCACAAACACATAGCATATAGCTTGCATAACATGCATAACATCATTAACACATAGCATATAACTTGCATAACATGCATAACATCATTAACACATAGCATATAACTTGCATAACTTGCATTGATCCACATTCATAGCCATAACCTCATTATATCCTATCATAATCATTTCAATAATTGGTCATTAAGGCTATAGAAAACTCACAACTTGTTGATTAACACTCCTAAGAAGAAGATTAAGTTGCAAGAGTTGATTAAAGATTGATTTGAGATGCTATCTTCTTCTACAAATTGATGGAGTCTCCTTCAAGTTGCATTTTGACGGCATGACGGCATTGTTTCTATTTTTAGTATGAATTAGGGTAGTCTTAGGGTGTATTTATAGAGTAGTTAGGTGTTTTAGGCCATTAGATTAACCCTAAATCAGATTAGAGCCATCAGATCACGTCCTAGCCACCAAAACACAGCCCAAAAGCCAAACAGGTGCACCCAGGTCACCTGGGCTCGACCAGGGAGGTCGACCCCCAGGTCGACCTTAGGGTCGATTCCCCAGTCGACCTGGTGGGCAGGTCGACTCCCCAGTCGACCCCCAGGTCGACTCCCTGGGTTTGGCGGGATTTTTCCCGCCACTTCTGAAAATTGAAATTTTTGTTTTAAAATCTGTTTTCAAATTTCTGAAAACTTCTTTGGGCCTTATCTGGGTCATACGGACTCCGATTTTCGAAAACTCGGACTCTATTTCGCGTATTTTTCCGAGACGAACGCAATGGCATAGCCCATTTCCCCTGATTCAGATTTTTAAATTTAATTCTGCCCTGTTTTATATTATAGTAAGTTATTCAACATACGGGGTGTTACAAATGGCCCTTCCCAAATCAGCCATTGTGGCTCTCCAAACCTGAACAGCCAACTGAAAAACCTTAAAACGGCGATTTCTCCCAAACCGTTGAACTAAATCTTTAATGTAACCACTCTACAGAAATGCAATCATCAATTCCTTTCCAATGGCATAGGTCACACCCTCTAATTCGACCTGAGTCAAAAGTTATACCCTTTACAAGACTGATAAGGGCAAAAAGGTCACAAACAAAATCGGTAAAAATTATGGACATGTCTCACATCCCCATAAGCAATATATTAAAAGATGAGAATGATCTAACCCTCAGAGAATAAAATAAAATACTTTACGATCTTCCAGTACGTAAAATGCGAGCTGTTACATTCTCCCCTCCTTTAGAATTTCACCCCCGAAATTCCAAGCAAACACAAGCATTCACAACAATTCTACATGCCTATCATCCATGAGAAGTCAATTTTATCATCCAAACTAGCAAACATCATGCCATGCATCCATAGCCTTATCCTAGCATGCGGAATTCTAACAAACAACAACAAGATACAACGATGATACAATATCAGAGGGTCCTACCGACGAAGAGTTCTGGATGAGTCCACCTCATCCTCTCTTCCGTATCCTGATCAACGCTAGTCTATGAATTAGAAAAGCGCGACATTTGTAATAAATTCTGCAAGCATACAGGTGTGTAGCATACAGGTCGAACACAGGGAGGAAAGTTAAATTTTATTATTTATATGTTTCGTGGGCGTGTTAGACAGAACTTTGGGGGTTGTTTTCAATGTTGTTGAAATAATGTTATTGAAATCGCTACAAATCTGAATCTAATCAGAAGTATATCAAATTCAACAACAGGAAAGAAAATAATAAGCACTAGCAAAAACAACAAAAGTAAATAATAACTGGAACAATAACAGAGAATTAAAAATAGAGTTGCTGTTGAAACTAATCAAACAGTCAACACTAGTATGCAGTAACAAAGATAATAACAATATGTGTTCTACCGAATCTAATCGTGTAGATACACAAATTGTTTTAAAGAAAAGTAAATAACTAGAACAAGAAAATTTTATTAAACTAATGGCAGTACAGAATTATGAGATGCTTTTTACAATGGTTACAATCACATATTTATAGATGAGAAGGGGAAAACCCTAACTAGGTCTATGAATAAATGGCCCTCCTTATTCATGAATATTTCTTGCCTTCCTTGACCACCTGATTGGAGAAAATCTGGGCATATCATGGAAAATATTTTCCATATCTTTCAATTTTCCCATGTGGTTTGATTGATAGAAGATTGCATCCAATTAACTCTTCCAAACAAGGACGCTTATCAGACTCCAAAGGCAATATAAGATAAAATCTTCAAAATTGGTTTTTCTTCTTGGCAGCAATTCAATCAGAAATTCTTCTAATTGCAATTGAATGATTTGAATTTACTTCCATGATGAGAATATGGCTATTGCTGAGATGTTAATTGGTGCACATCATAAATATATACACATGAATATGTGTATGTATATATATAACATAACACTAATCCAGATATTTCTCAAAGCAAAGGGGCTAGTGTGAACGCGCTCCGTTTCTTTGGCAAAAAGTGAGCTTGACGGGGTTCGAACTCAGGTCTCTCAGCACCAATTCCTATGCCTTTACCAGTGAGCTACTACTTCTTTTGCAATTGAAATGAATTTGATGTGAGGAAGTAGCTCTTTCTTGTAGTTGGCCTTTGATTTGAATTGAAGGAGGCATTTTTTGACATCCTGTAACAACATACAAAAGTAACCAAAGTATCATTTATTTATTTACAAAAGATAAAGCATAAGAGTAATAAAATAAACACTTTTCAGTGTCAATCAAATACCCCCACACTTATCTTTTACTCGTCCTCGAGTAAAACAAAAAATGAAAAACTAAACTAGATAGGTCACACTTTCGTAGGAAACACGATTGCATTGAGCGTATGCAACAAGCCGTTAAACCTCTAGGTGTCCCTAGTAGGACGAGTGGTGTCTCGTGAGGGTTTTCAGCGGATACTACCCACAAAATCCAAATGCAGTATGTTATAATTCTAATGAAACTACATGAATGCAATGGACATATGCAAAAAATAAAAGTGAAAAATGACAACACGACTTATTTCAGGAAAGTGGTACAACAAGTTAAGTTAATAATTTCTAACCAGTTGATTTTATTTTAGATACCTCGACTTGTCACAAATTTTCAATATAAATCAAGTTTTCAAATGTTAAATTCCAGTTTGGCCAGTCAGTTCGGTCGATAACATAGTGCAGCCATGAAATAAATTCTTAGTTTGCTTGGCACAGTTTGTAAAGTGGTATTCTAATTTTCTCATGTATGGCTAGTCAAATCAATAAGGTCAAGAAGTGTTTGGGTATCATCGCTTATTCTTTATTCTATAAAATTTTAAGATTTATGATTAAGTACATACACCTAAAAAGACCAAGGTTTACCACCCATGCACTGCCTCGCGGACTAACGGAGAGTGGGTAAAGAGCTTGGCGGATTGTGCAGGCCGACTTTGACTTTGTCAACAACGTGTCGGTAATCCTTAGGTGTCCAATCCCATTAAATGAGACCAAGATATTCCAACTTTGACTTTGTCAACAACGTGTCGGATAGAGCTTGGCGGGTTTGCACACCAACGCTCGATATACAAGCAATGTTGGATACCCTTGGAATACTATTATTATTATTATCGAAAATATAAGCACAAAAGAGAGTTATGCGAATTCAACTTAACACAACTTAGTTTTAAAGATTTGAAAAGCCAATATAAGTATTTTAAGTCCTCCACTTATTTAAACAAAGTCTACAATATAGAATAGATTTCATGGCCATCACCTAAGAATCTCCCTATGTACCGGTTACACTATTATCCCTCAAAATTAAACTTTTCATTATATTTCAAATTCGATCTAAGTTGAGAGAGAAAAATACTATCAACTGGCTAAAAATTGTAAACTTATTTTGTTGTATCAATTGAAAATGAGTCGTATTTTCCAAAAAAATAATAATTATGGTATGTTACTACAATCTAAAATGTATGAAGGTCCTACTCAAATGGCTGAAAATAAAAAGAAATAAAAACAAAGAAAAATGAAAATGGATGAAATGCAGACTCCCCCCCACACTTGATTCAGACAGTGTCCCAACTGTCTAAGGCAGAAAAACAAAAATAAAATGAAAAAACTGAAAAAGAAAAGTAAAAGAAAAAGAACGTGTACCACCTGATTTCATGGTGGATGATCATGCAGATCGATAGAGTCATCTTCGTCATATTGCTCGAATTCCAAAAATGGTTTCAGTCGTTGACCGTTTACTTTGAAGACTCTTCCATCCCTAGGATTTTCAATTTCAACCGCTCCATGAGGGTATACTGTTTTCACGACATAAGGTCCAGTCCATCGAGATCTGAGTTTTCCTGGAAACAAGTGAAGTCTATAGTCGTATAAAAGAACTTTTTGACCTACGTTGAATTCCTTATGAAGTATGTTTTTGTCGTGTTGGGCTTTGGTTCTTTCTTTGTAGATTTTCGCATTTTCATGCGCCTCATTTCTTAATTCCTCCAATTCAGAAATTTGTAACTTCCTATGTGAGCCGGCCTTTTCTAAGTCAAAGTTCAAAAATTTTATGGCCCAAAGAGCGCGATGCTCTAATTCAAGAGGTAAGTGACAGGCCTTTCCAAAGACTAATCGATATGGTGACATCCCTAGATTGGTTTTATAAGCAGTGCGAAAAGCCCAAAGTGCATCAATCAGTTTTACGGACCAATCTTTTCTGTTGGAATTCACGGTTTTCTCAAGAATTTGTTTGATTTGTCTATTGGAAACTTCTACTTGCCCACTCGTTTGTGGATGGTAGGGGGTCGAAAGCTTGTGTGTGATTGAGTATTTCTTGAGTAAGGACTCAAAAGCACGATTACAGAAATGAGTGCCATTATCGCTAATGATAGCTCGAGGTGTGCCAAAGCGTGAAAAGATGTTTTCTTTGAGGAATTTGACAACAACCTTGTTGTCATTGGTTTTGGTCGGAATGGCTTCAACCCATTTTGAGACATAATCTACCGCAAGTAAGATGTAAAGATTCCCAAATGAATTAGGGAATGGTCCCATGAAATCGATGCCCCAAACATCGAATAACTCAATCACTAAAATGGGGTTGAGAGGCATCATGTTTCGCTTAGAGATTCGACCCGTTCTTTGACATCGCTCACATTTAGAGCAAAATTCGAAAGCGTCACGGAAGAGTGTGGGCCAATAAAAACCACTTTGCAAAACCTTTGCAGCAGTTTTTCTTGCACCAAAATGACCGCCACAAGCATGGTCATGTGAGAAAGAGAGAATACTTTGGTGTTCATGATCAGGCACACACCTTCGAATGATTTGGTCGGGACAGTATTTGAAAAGATATGGGTCGTCCCAATAGAAGTTTCGAACTTTCGAGAGATTTTTTGTTTATCTTGTTTCGACCATTCAGCGGGCATTTGCTGTGTGACAAGATAATTCACAATGTCAGCGTACCAAGGGGTGTTAGAGATCGAAAGGAGTTGTTCGTCAGGAAAATAGTCATCGATTTGGGTATCGTTATCATTTTCGTGCACAATTCGAGAAAGATGATCAGCTACTACATTTTCAGAACCCTTTTTATCTCGTATTTCTATGTCGAATTCTTGAAGAAGAAGGATCCAACGGATCAAGCGGGCCTTGGCATCCTTCTTAGAAAGCAAATATCGTAAGGCAGCATGGTCAGTGTAAACTATGACTTTGGATCCTATGAGATATGGTCTGAATTTCTCAAGAGCGAAGACAACTGCCAAAAATTCCTTTTCAGTAGTTGAGTAATTAAGTTGGGCCTCGTTTAAGGTTTTGCTGGCGTAATAAATGACTCGAGGGAGTTTATCAATACGCTGACCCAAGATGGCTCCAATTGCAAAGTCAGAAGCGTCACACATAAGTTCAAAGGGTTGAGTCCAATCAGGAGGTTGAATGATGGGAGTTGTGGTCAAGAGTGATTTAAGAGTTTCAAAAGATGTTTTGCAATCATTGGAAAATTCAAACTTTACGTCTTTGGCAAGTAAATTCGAGAGAGGTTTTGAAATTTTGAGAAATCCTTAATGAATCTTCTATAGAATCCTGCATGGCCAAGAAATGAACGAACATCTTTGACAGACTTAGGAGGAGGTAAATTAGCAATCAAATCGATTTTGGATTTATCGACTTCTAGGCCATCTTTGGAGACGACATGACCTAGAACTATCCCCCTTTTTACCATAAAGTGGCATTTCTCCCAATTAAGCACGAGTGATTTCTCCTTACAACGCTTAAGGACGAGTTCTAGATGAGTGAGACATTGGGAAAAAGATGATCCATATATTGAAAAATCGTCCATGAATATTTCCAAGAATTCTTCCACCATATCAGAGAAAATACTCATCATACACCTTTGGAAAGTCGCGGGGGCATTACAAAGACCGAAAGGCATGCGACGATAAGCAAAGGTTCCAAAGGGACAAGTAAAGGTGGTCTTATGTTGATCCTCTAAAGCAACAGGGATTTGGTTATAGCCAGAGTATCCATCGAGAAAACAGTAGTACTCATGTCCCGCTAAGCGTTCGAGCATTTGGTCAATAAAAGGCAAGGGAAAATGGTCTTTTCGTGTGGCTGAGTTAAGCTTTCGATAGTCGATGCACACACGCCATTTGGTTTTGATTTTTGTTGGGACGAGTTCATCACTGTCGTTTTTGATCACTGTGACTCCTGACTTCTTTGGTACAACTTGTACCGGACTCACCCAAGTACTGTCAGAGATGGGATAGATGATGTTATTGTCTAGACATTTGATTATCTCCTCCTTGACCACTTCTCTCATGTTTGGGTTTAATCGCCTTTGAGCCTCACGGGTGGGTTTAGCCTCATCAACTAAATGTATGCGATGTTCCACAATTGATGGGCTAATTCCTTTTATATCGCTAATTTCCCACCCCAAGGCGTCCTTATTTTCCCGCAAGGTATCCAAAAGTTTTTCTTCTTGGTCCTCGGTAAGATCGGAGGCCAAGATTACGGGAAAAGTGTTTGAAGGATCTAGGTAGGCATACTTAAGGTCTGGTGGCAAGGGTTTAAGGTCAAACTTAGGAAGTTCTTGTGTATCAACATTGGTCAACATTCCTTGGTTAGATTTAGATGACGAAGTGTCGGAGTCAAGAATTTTGTTCAGTTCAGAAATGTATTCGAGTTCGTCGAAATCAGAGTCGAAATGGTCAAGACACATTTTCAAGGCTTCAGAAGTGTCACTAGAGGTTTCATCAACTGTGGTTTGAATCATGTCAATTTCATCGATCTCAAAATCCCTAGGTTGTTTGTTGAGATTAAAGATGTTTAGCTCGATGGTTAGGTGCCCGAAGGAGAGTCGAAGCTGACCATTTCTACAATTAATGACAGCATTAGAGGTTGCTAAGAAAGGGCGTCCTAAGATCAGTGGTATTTGAACGTTGGGATTTGAGACAGGCTCTGTTTCTAGAACTATAAAATCGACAGGGAAGTAGAACTGTTCGATCTGTATCAAGACGTCTTCGATAATTCCCAATGGTTTTTTGACAGATCGATCGGCAAGTTGAAGTGTGATGTTTGTTGGTTTAATCTCCCCAAGTCCAAGTTGACGATAGACAGTATAAGGGAGAAGGTTGACACTGGCACCAAGGTCGAGTAGGGCACGAGAGATGTGAGTGTTTCCTATTTTACAATCAATCGTAGGGCAGCCAGGGTCTTTATACTTGACTGGGGCAAGATTCGAAAGAACAGAGCTTGTATTCGCAGTTAGAAAAGCGGTTTTTGGGACATTGGTCGCCCGTTTTTGTGTACACAATTCCTTAAGACATTTAGCATATTGAGGGATTTGTTCAATGGTGTCTAAAAGAGGAATGTTCACACGGACTTGTTTGAAAATTTCCAAGATTTTATCGAAGTTTGCAGTTTTCTTCTTATTATTGAGTCTATGGGGAAAAGGAGCAACTGGTTTTTCGACTCTACGATCAGTTTCATCATTCGAAGAAGAAGGTGGTAGGGGTGTAGAAGATGAAATGTTGGGATTGCCAACATTGGTTGTCAAAGGTGGGTCGGGTTTGCCGACACAAGGAGAAGAACTGTTGGGATTGCCAACATTTAAGGGAATTTGAGGTTCAGAAGAATTGGCATTCGAAGCCAATGGATGATCATCAAGATTAGGGATTGGGGTCGAGTTAGAAGGTTCGCCAGGGTTGCCCACGTTATTATCAATCCTCTTTCCAGATCGAAGGGTTGTAATAGCGTTGACTGGATTATGGTTTTCGTCCTCACAAGAATTTACAGTACGAGAGTTATATTTTGGATTCACCTCAGGTTGACTAGGCAACTTTCCTTTCTCATTATTTTTCGCCATTTCCTTTATCATATGCATTAGTTGGTCGATTTTAGCGTCTTGATTATTTATTTGTTTTTCTAATCGAACAATATCTTGTGATGGTTGAGAAGATTGAGAGGATTGGTTTGATGATTGAAAATTGGGGTGCCTATACGGTTGTTTGGATTGAGGTGCAGCTTGAGAGGTTTGAGAATTGGGGGGTGGAGCTTGGTAATTCGGATTGGGAATAAAGGGTTGCATGTGAGATGGGTTTGCCGAAATATTGGGGTTTGACCAAGAAAAGTTTGGGTGGTTCCTCCAACCAGGATTGTACGTGGCTGAGTAAGGGTTATTTTGAGCTATAGCATTGGCTTGGTCCTGAGAGTAGTAGTGGGGTAACCCTTCTCCGGCTTGAGGAGTTTGATTTTCTACGGGAATTTGATTTGGGTCCACGACATGCACTCCTCTAGTAGAAGTACGATTGGGAACGCGAATTGATTCCCATTGCATGTCCTTTTCAGAATAATCTTCTAAGAACCGCCAAGCTTCATCGGCTGTTTTAGACATAAAATCTCCTCCACACATTGATTCTAGTTGAGTTTTAGACTGATAGTTAAGCCCTTCATATACAATTTGACACAAGTTGTCTTTTAGAATTCCATGATGAGGACAGCTATACAGTAGTTGGTTGAATCTCTCAAAATATTTTGAAAAAGTTTCCCCCTCATTTTGACAAAATTGATTTATCTCAGTTCGGATTTTGAGAGTTTTATGGAAAGGGAAAAACTTTTTCAAAAATGCAGTGACAAATTCATCCCAACTTCTTATGGAATGTTTTGGAAGAGAATTTAGCCATCTTTTAGCGCTTTCAAGTAGTGCAAATGGGATTAGCCTTAGCTTGATCGATTCGTTAGATAATTGTTGCATTTTTGTTGTGGACGCATACAATTCAAATTCACTTAGAAATTCATAAGCATTTTCAGACCCAGTAAATTTTGGTACCCCTTGAATAAAAGAATGTTTCAACTCAAAATTGTTTCCTTCAGCTGGTGGAAAAATGATGACAGGGGGTTGGACGGTCCTAGTTGGATAACATCGTTCACGAAGAGACAGGGGTCTATCCATTTGGATATTGAGGTTCTGAAAATTTTGATTTATTTGGTTTTGATCCCCAAAGTTTGGAAAGTTTTGATTCACTCGATTTTGATCCAATTCGGTTGGAAAATTTTGGTTGATTCGAGAACCCCTAGGAGAATTTTGTTGGCTAACACTTTTTTCACTCATTGTTGTTGAATGCAAGCACAGAAATTAGCTACAATGAAGTTTTCTGTCCTTATTGGCTCTTAACCCAAAATTATAAAGTGACACGTTTGATTACTTAGATCAAAAGATTTCTCAGCCAGTTAACGGACAGGAGTTATCGGTGCACCAGGAATCACCCTAGCAATGCAGCCGAAGGTTTAAGTACCTTCAGAGTAACAACCGATATAATATTTACGAATCACCGTAATATTTATAAACGGTTATTTCTCTGCCGTAGTCTAGACACCAAGAAATAATTCGTTCCAAATGAATCAACTATCACAATATAATTAAGCCCTAGATGAGCCCGTGACTCCCTTAAGTCTAACGTCTAACCGTTATTTTTAGTCAGATTCTACGATGAAATGCAATTTGTGGGCTAAGGAAAGGGTGATGAAATCCCTCACCTTATGTGAATTGGGGTATTGCCCTTAACAGAATGAATAAAAGATGCAGAAACAACAGCAATCACACAAAATAACTGCAGAAATTAAAAATTGTACATTCAAAGCCGCTGCCCCTGCAGAAATTTTTTACAACAATTGTCTATATTTTTGCAGCAGAGCACCTGTAGAGTTAAAAGAAATTTACAGTGGGGTATGGCTGTCCATCCAGAAAAATGAGTAGCGTCAATGATTGAAATCTCACTATTTGCAATTTCTTCTGATTTCTGAATTCTTGATTTGTTGCTTGAACTCCAGTCACTTTGTCCTTGGTTTGAAACTCCTTTTTTTTTTTTGGGCTTTTTTTAATGAAGTAAATAACAAAAAAAAAAGCACAAGAAAATATGAGGCTGTGGTAGATTAAAAAAAAAAAAATTTTGGAATTTTTTTTTTGAGAGAATGCTTGTGGATGGGGTTGGTTTGTGCGTTGTAGCAGAAGTGTGGTGGGAAGGAGGGATTGAAGAAGATGGTGCTGAAGTGTAGATTGAAAAAAAAAAATGTGGTGAAATGAGATTGTGTGAGAGAGAGGGGTATTTGATCAGAGGGGAAAAAATGAAGCAGGGAAGAATAATGGAAAAAAATTATGTCCTTGCCTTTTTTTTATTAGTGTTGAAAAGCGGACAAATAGGAAAGAAACAAATGACAAAAAAAATGGGAAGAGAGATTTCAGAAAAGAAAGAGAATTGTAAAGGAAGAAAGAAAAGTAATTGTAAAAGATTTGGAAAAGAAATTGAGAAGGGAAAGCAATAAAAGAGAAGACAAAAACAGAAAGAATTTTTTCTTTTGTTTGTTGTTGTAAAATTAGAAGAGAGAGAAAAAAAATGAGAAAGGAAAAACTTGAAATGGGAAAGAAATAAATGGAGAAAGAAAGAAAATCAATTACAAGGCAGAGAAGAGAAATTTATAAAAGGATTTTTTTTTTCTTCAGCAAATTGTAAAAGAAGAAAGGATGTGAGATATTAGTAAGAGGAGAAACAAATGAAAGGAAGGAGAAAGAAGTTGAAAATAGGGAAGAATTAAAAGAAAAATGGCAAGATTTTTTTTTTTTTTTGAACTTGTAAAAGAAGAATGAGAAGTAATTATATAGAAAATTGGAAAGGAGGAATAAAGAGGAAAGAAATCAAAAGGGGATTTTTTTTTTTTTTTTTTTTTTGAAAAGAAAGGAAATTTGTAAGAGAAGAAAAGAAATCAATGTATTGAGAACAAGAAAGACAAAAGAAGAAAGGAAAAAAAAATTGCAAAAGAGGAATCGTTTTTTTTTTTTTTTTTGAAATTTGCAAAAAGAAAAAGACAATTGGATAGAAAGTGGAAAGATGGAAAGAATAAAGGAAAATTGATAGTTGTTTTTTTTTTTAATGAAGGAGAGAGCAGGAAAGAAATAAATGAAAAAATGGAAAGAGAGATTGTAAAAGGTTAATGAGAAATGCAATTGGAAAGAAATTATAAAAAAATGCAAGTTTTTTTTTATGAAAATTTGAACAAGAAGAAAGGGAAAGAAATGAATGGGAAAAAGCAAAACAAAAATGGAAAAAAATAATAAAAGAGGAAGGAAATAAGAGAAAAAAGCAAGGTTTTTTGAGTAGAGAGGAAGGGTAGAAGAAATTGATGAAAGAAATAAAAGCAGACAAAAACAAGAAAGAAATCAAAGTAGGCAGAGAAGAAATTGCAATTTTTTTTTTTTAGAAAGTTGTAGACAAAAGATGGAAACAAATAAAAAGAAAAGGAAAGAGAAAAGAAAAATGTGAAAATCAGCAAGGTGGTAGAAAGATGGAAAGAAATTGAAGAGAAATTAGCAACTTTCTTTTTTTTTTTTTTTTTTTGTATATATTTTTTTTTCTTCTTGAAGGAATTAGATTGGAAGAAATGCAAAATAAAAAAAAGGAAAGAAATAAATGAAAAAAAAGAAGGAAAATTAAAAAAAGTAAGTTTTTTTTTTTTTTGAAAGATTGTAAAAGAAGAAATGAATATAAAAGTAGGAAGGAGGATTGAAAAATGGAAAGGAATAATTGAAAATAGGAAAAGAAATTGAAAGAAAATAAAGGCAAGAAATTATTATTTTTTCTCTTGCTTAGTTCATGACAGTATCAATGTAATTAATACGCCACATCACTAATTGAGATTTTTTCTATATGTACAAGAAACAAAAATATATACAAAATAAAATAAAACTAACACGAATCGAAAATTAAATAAACAATAAAATTCAATCGTTACCTCCCCGGCAACGGCGCCAAAAACTTGATCAACGCTAGTCTATGAATTAGAAAAGCGCGACATTTGTAATAAATTCTGCAAGCATACAGGTGTGTAGCATACAGGTCGAACACAGGGAGGAAAGTTAAATTTTATTATTTATATGTTTCGTGGGCGTGTTAGACAGAACTTTGGGGGTTGTTTTCAATGTTGTTGAAATAATGTTATTGAAATCGCTACAAATCTGAATCTAATCAGACGTATATCAAATTCAACAACAGGAAAGAAAATAACAAGTACTAGCAAAAACAACAAAAGTAAATAATAACTGGAACAATAACAGAGAATTAAAAATAGAGTTGCTGTTGAAACTAATCAAACAGTCAACACTAGTATGCAGTAACAAAGACAATAACAATATGTGTTCTACCGAATCTAATCGTGTAGATACACAAATTGTTTTAAAGAAAAGTAAATAACTAGAACAAGAAAATTTTATTAAACTAATGGCAGTACAGAATTATGAGATGCTTTTTACAATGGTTACAATCACATATTTATAGATGAGAAGGGGAAAACCCTAACTAGGTCTATGAATAAATGGCCCTCCTTATTCATGAATATTTCTTGCCTTCCTTGACCACCTGATTGGAGAAAATCTGGGCATATCATGGAAAATATTTTCCATATCTTTCAATTTTCCCATGTGGTTTGATTGATAGAAGATTGCATCCAATTAACTCTTCCAAACAAGGACGCTTATCAGACTCCAAAGGCAATATAAGATAAAATCTTCAAAATTGGTTTTTCTTCTTGGCAGCAATTCAATCAGAAATTCTTCTAATTGCAATTGAATGATTTGAATTTACTTCCATGATGAGAATATGGCTATTGCTGAGATGTTAATTGGTGCACATCATAAATATATACACATGAATATGTGTATGTATATATATAACATAACACTAATCCAGATATTTCTCAAAGCAAAGGGGCCAGTGTGAACGCGCTCCGTTTCTTTGGCAAAAAGTGAGCTTGACGGGGTTCGAACTCAGGTCTCTCAGCACCAATTCCTATGCCTTTACCAGTGAGCTACTACTTCTTTTGCAATTGAAATGAATTTGATGTGAGGAAGTAGCTCTTTCTTGTAGTTGGCCTTTGATTTGAATTGAAGGAGGCATTTTTTGACATCCTGTAACAACATACAAAAGTAACCAAAGTATCATTTATTTATTTACAAAAGATAAAGCATAAGAGTAATAAAATAAACACTTTTCAGTGTCAATCAAATAAAATCTTTAATGTAACCACTCCACAGAAATGCAATCATCAATTCCTTTCCAATGGCATAGGTCACACCCTCTAATTCGACCTGAGTCAAAAGTTATACCCTTTACAAGACTGATAAGGGCAAAAAGGTCACAAACAAAATCGGTAAAAATTATGGACATGTCTCACATCCCCATAAGCAATATATTAAAAGATGAGAATGATCTAACCCTCAGAGAATAAAATAAAATACTTTACGATCTTCCAGTACGTAAAATGCGAGCTGTTACATTCTCCCCTCCTTTAGAATTTCACCCCCGAAATTCCAAGCAAACACAAGCATTCACAACAATTCTACATGCCTATCATCCATGAGAAGTCAATTTTATCATCCAAACTAGCAAACATCATGCCATGCATCCATAGCCTTATCCTAGCATGCGGAATTCTAACAAACAACAACAAGATACAACGATGATACAATATCAGAGGGTCCTACCGACGAAGAGTTCTGGATGAGTCCACCTCATCCTCTCTTCCGTATCCCATGCACAATCGTCTCCATCTTCACTCCATTGTATCTTGACTAGCTTAACCGTCTTCCTCCTAAGCTGTTTCGTGTCATTCCCCACAACACGAAGTGGCTTACTAGGTCTCGCAACTATGGTTTCTACTTTAAGGTCTTCGTACTGCTCTGGAGATACCACCACATTCGAATCATGCACGAATTTCCGTAGAAACGACACATGGAACACATTATGCACACTCGACATCTTCTTGGGTAACTCCAATTTATATGCGAGCTTTCCAATTCGCTCGACTATTGGAAATTGTCCAAGGAACCTATGAGCCAACTTCCCTTTACTTCTGAATCGAACCATATACTTCAATAGCGAAATCTTCATGAAAATCATATCTCCCACGTCGAATTCCAAATATTTCTTTGTTCATTAGCATAACTCCTCTGGCGTTCTTGGGCCGCCTTCATTTGTTGCCGAACGATTTCAATACAGTACGAGGTCTCTCTAATCATCTCTGGCCCAAGTACCAACTTATCTCCAGTTTCTAACCAACATGCCGAAGAATTGCACGGTCTACTGTACAAACCCTCATATGGTGCCATCCCAATGCTAGACTGGTAGCTATTATTATATGCAAACTCAAATATGTAGATCGTCTTCCCATGATCCTCTGAAGTCTAACACACAAGCCCATAGGAGATCTTCCAAAAGTCGATTGTCTCTCTCAGTCTGACCATCAGTTTGGGGATGGTAAGCCGTACTTAAACACAACTCGGTTCCCAAATCTTCTTGTAGACTCTTCCAAAATCCACTCGTGAATAATGGATCTCAGTTACTCACTATGCTTTTCGGGATACCGTGAAATCGAACTATCCACTTCACATAAAGTTCAACCAATTTCGATGTTATCCTAGTCAACTTGACAGGAATGAACCTTGCACTTTTGGTCAAGCGATCGACGATGATACAAATTCCTTCATTTCCTGCCCTCGTTCTAGGTAGTCCATCGATAAAATCCATCGATATCTGATCACACTTCCATGTAGGAACTTCTCATGGATGAAGCAAACCACTCAGCTTCTTCTGTTCAGCTTTCGCCAGTTGACAATTCATGCACTTGGAAATGAACTTTCCAATGTCCCGCTTCATCCTTCCCAGTAGTAGACTCGATTCATATCCTGATACATCTTATTTCCATTGGGATGAATCTTCAACTTCGAGTGATGACATTCTCTCAAAACCTTATCTCTCAATCCGTCGATATCAGGAACAACTAATCCTCAATGCTTTCGAAGCCAACCTTCTTGATTGACCTCGAACACTTTCCCTTCTAGTTCTAGTTTTTGGATAAACACGACAAGCTTTACATCTTGCTTTTGACTCTCGCCTATCCTTTCAATAAGAGTAGGTCTTATCGACTTGCTTGCCAACATTTCAGGTTCCAATTCACACCTCGGCCTGAAACCGAATCTTGCTAAATACTCGAGGCTCTTCCATTCCAAAAACATCGCTCCCAAACTTGCATGTCTTCGACTCAATGCGTCTGCAACTGCATTTCCTTTGCCAGGAGTATAGGCTATACCAAAATCATATGATGCCGGAAACGCCAACTATCTTTGCTGCCGAAGGTTCAAATTATTTTGGGAGAAAAGGTACATCAACACTTGTGATCCGTAAATAACTCGAATCGAACTCCCAATAGGTAATGTCTCCACATCTTCAGAGCAAAAAAAATCACCGCCAACTCTAAGTCATGAGTTGGGTAGTTCTTCTCATGCGGCTTTAGCTATCAACTTGCGTACGCCACAAACTTATCCTTCTGCATTAGCACCTCTCTAAGTCTACTACCACATGCATCGGTGTACACAACCATCTCTTCATTTCCACTTGGAATGGTCAACACAGGATCACTTGTTAGTCTCTCTTTCAGGATCCGAAACGCTTGTTCACACTTTGCATCCCATGGAAACACTTGGTTCTTCTTCATCAATCCTGTCAACGATGCAGCTACCTTGGAGAAGTCTTTGATAAACCATCGGTAATAACCAGCCAACCCAGGGAAACTCCGAACATCTGTCGCATCTTAGGCTTATCCCAGTCCAGGATTGCTGCTACTTTAGTGGGGTCAACTGCTATCCCATTTTCAAAAACAACATGACCTAAGAACCTCACTTCACTCTTCCAGAAGCGACACTTTGAAAACTTAGCTCTCAGCTGATGCTTTCGCAAGATTTCCAATACAACCCTCAGTGCGTCTTGTGTTCTTTCTCATTCCGAGAGTAAACCAGAATATCATCCACGAACACAAGCACGAACTTGTTCAACTAATTCCTAAATACCCTACTCATAAGATCCACGAAATACGCTGGCGCGTTAGTCAACCCGAATGGCATCACCAACCATTCGAAAAAACCGGATTGTGTCCTAAAAGAAGTCTTTGGTACACTATTCCTAGCTACCCTCAACTGGTGAAATCCCATTGCCAAATCCATCTGAGAAAACACTTTGTCTTTGTGAAGCTGATCGATCAAGTCATCTATCCTTAGGAACAGATACTTGTTCTTCTTAGTCACCTTATTCAGCTCATGATAGTCCACACACAATCTTAAAGAGCCATCTGCCTTGGTTGCAAACACGACTGGTGCATCCCATTTGGATACACTCCTCCGAACGAATCCTTTTCCCAAAAGGTCACGAACTTGCACCTCCATCTCGCTGTTCCTTAGGCGCCATCTGCCTAAGAGGCCTAACGATTGGTCTAGCACTCTTGACCAAATTGATCCTAAACTCGATCTCACGATGCGGAGACAATGCTTTGACCTCGTCAAAGACATCCTCATACTTATTAGAGATCAGCACAGATGACAAGTCTTCTTGTGGAATCCTAAGAGAATATAGATAGCTCACGAAGACTTCCTCATCGTGCTTATTTCTAATCATCACCTTTCGCCCTTCCACATCTCTGACCCTCACCTCTAGCTTCTCGCAATTCACTTTGCATACCTCTTGAGACAATCCATGCCTAAGATGATCCCAAACCCATTGAAGTTAAGAACAAAGCAATCACACACAAAGGAGCAATCATGACTTGATAAAACTAGACCACGACAAATTATGCAAAGATTGGATGAACCCCCAACTAGATTGCTCACGATCAATAGTCTATCACAAATCTCAGGTTCCAAACCCAAGCGGCACACAAGCTCATTACAAATGAAAGAATGTGATGCTCCAGTAACAAATAACATACGAACTGGAACACCATTAACAGAAATAGTACCTTGCACGATGACACCCTTTCTCTTTTCCTCTATAGTAGGAGCTCTCAAAGAAGTTGACATGGCTTCCAAAGCATATGCCTTCACAACCTGCTTACCCTTAGCTGATTCTGGACAGTCTTTCTTCTCATGCCCAGGCTTCCCACACTTGAAGCACTTCTTTTCAGCTTTGGGATTCTTGCACTCACTAGCAAAATGACCTTTCTGTTGGCAGTTAAAGCAAACCACCTCACTCTTGGGCTTCTTCTGGCCATCCTTTCCTTTCTGCTGTTGATGCTTCCTCTTCTTATTATTACCACCCTGTTGTGGTTTCTGAACCTCTTTGGTTGCAGCGACAACATTTGCTTTCTTAGGAAACAAGCTCTCATGGCGAATAGCTTTTTCCACAATCTTCTCAAATGAATCGTTAAGATGGTCCACTAACGGATTTCCAATATAAGCATTCAAAACCAAAACAAACTTCTCGTTCTTCTGATAGGGTGTATCAATGTATGAACGAGCATATCTGGACAAAGCTTCAAAGTTAGAATTGTAGTCAAGCACAGAACAACCATTCCATTTAAGCTTTACGAACTCTTGAATAGAGCATATTTTCGAGCTATAGAGATAAACTTTGCTTCAAACTTATCCTAGAATTGCTCCCATGAAATTTCTTCATCTGGAGTCTCATGCGTGACTGAATTCCACCATTTCATAGCCTGCCTTGCAGTTGCCTCGATGTAAGCTTTCTCTTGGTTGCACCAACCAAATTCAAGTCTCAAAAGATGCGAACACAAGAATCCATCCACCTCTGAACCTCTTCAGCTGACTCGGTTCCTTTGAATGGTTTTCCTCCTAGAGATGTAAAGTCCTTGTACAGCTTTGCAAAATCTACTACTCTAGGAACTCGCACACCTACACCTACCCTTGCTGCCATTGTAGCGCGTACCCTTCGCGTAATTTCCTCTGCCATGGCTTCAAACATGGTCGGGTAATTTGGTTCACTGCCATTTCCCCCTCCAGTATTATCTCCCCTAGCAGCGTATCTTGATTCTCGCTTATTCATTCAAAATCTGCAATTTATAATAATTAGTCACTTTCAAGAGAAACTGCTAAAGTGATACAACCGCTATTACTATATATGCTAATATATATAGTAAGCATCCAACTGAAATTTACAAGTACGTCCCTTATACGTAGTTACGCCTTCAAACTTTAGCCAAAAATCGTTGACCAGAGCTCTGATACCAAATGTGACGACCGCCCATAGTCCCTGCATTTAACAAGAGGAATAATGCACTGAAAGGTGTGCACGGCCGCTATGCATGATCATCAGAGTATGTACACACAAGCAGAACCTGTCGTAGAACTCACAACTCAAAGATAAAGTATAATAAAACATATACAACATGTAATAGTAATGAAGCATCATATAGAAAACTTTTTAAACTTTCACAACACCCTGAAAGTTAACCAACATATAACAGAGTTTGTACATATGGCCTCACTACAACCCTCATAGAGCACTCAAACAACGGAAACAAAATACTAGATAGTAATACAACTGATACGACAGGCCCCTGCTTACCTCTGCACAAAAACATCGTCCTCACTAATAACCTGTAACCTGTTACTTAGTCTGCCCATCCACAACTGGATGAATATCCCAAGGTAATAAGAGGAGACTTAAAACCTTGAGTCAGACAACAGTCTTAGTGAGCGATAAAACAATTAACCAACTTCAGCAATAAAGTATATGAGAATGGATAGATAAACATACTAATCTACCCATGACACCAGAGAAGAACTCAACCCAGTCTTCCCTACATCGGACAGTGATAGCCTTTACAATCCATAATATCCAAGGTAACAACAACTCGTCCATGGAAATCAGAACAACCATTAATAAAATTCATAGCATTCAGATTACTTAGGTCTCATGCAGACAATTCTAATCGGGTTTAACATCCCTCAAGTACTCTCCCAAGAGGCCTAAACCAAAAGCACACAAGGAACATCTCTCTCAACTTTGGATAATCCACATTAGATGGTACAAACAAAACAAACAATCATCGATGACTGACTCTGGCTATCACCGCCAATCCTGCTTTGAAACCAGCGTTAAACATATGACGACCAAACTTGCCATATGTCAAGGGCTAATGGTAACCCCAGTTCTAGCATAAAATTCATACGCCTTTCAGCGATACGTATGTATGTCCAACCTTGACAACTAGGCCTTTCAACGATACCCAAGGTACTCGACCTACAACCGGTCTTTTGGGTGCCCCCATCGTACCTCTGCTTTGAGCCTGCTAGAACTTATGACAACGATAATCTCTCGGCCTTCGCATATCAAGTCATCAGCTCCGATGACTTTTCATTGCTCAACCAACCTTCTTCAGCAACCATTATCCACCAACTCACGACCTTTGAGTTGTCACCTCATTAGCTATTCTACACCGATCAATGAACACATTTCATCACTTCGAACCTTCCTCCTTGAATTCACTTCGAAGTCACACCATCATTGAGCCAAATTACATCACTACGTTGTGGCTAGGGTTCGGGGGGTTGACCCCGAAAAATATTTCTTTCAGACCTTTTTGTTAAAATCCGAGTCGTATCCAAAAAATAAAATTTTCAGAATTAGCCTTGAGTGACCGATCCAATCCCTTGGGGACCGACTTCTCCCTGTGACCGACCCTCCCATGTGACTGACCCATAGAGACTGACCCCATATGAAATGCACATCCGACCCTTACTTTGAGTCATTGACCGAACCAAATACCCAGCTCGACAGACCCGTACAATTCAGCTCGACCGACCCGGTTCCTTCCTAGCTTCAAGACTCGATCAACCCGACCCACTTCACATAGGACCGACCCGAAGCCACCACATCAATCCCTCAACTCCACACTGGAACGACCGACCCACTTCAGACCGACCCAACCAGCTTTCAAGTGACTGACCTGCCTGCTCCAAACCAGGACTTTAGATTGGCCGACACAAACTCCCCCTTTAGGACCGACCCGGTTTGACCGACCCACACCATGTTCGACCCAAAACCTGCATTCTCCAATGCAACTCCAATTTCGACCAAAACTTCGCCACAATAATTCGTTCGACGAAACCAACTCAACTAATCCATTCAACACAATCATGAACATGTAACGAAACCACTAACATCAACAATTTGGTTATTTCATCAATAATCATGTAAAATCCACCAAAATCACCATATATGTAAATATGAACAAAACTATAGATCTAACTTGCATATAAACATGAAATAGCATTGGAATCATCACTTTAAACTTGCTAAAATAGGTCATAGGGTGATTCATGTGAAAATGGTCTCGTAAAGGTATAGATCTTTAAGAAAACACTTAAATATGATGAAAAACATGATCAAACATTCATATACTTCATTGCGTCCGTGTGAGATATGTAAATCACTCACTGATTTGCCAAATCAAGATAAAATGTTAGAAATAAGGACCTGGACAGTAAGCACCTCGCACCAAATCCCTTGATCCGATGAATCCTTGCTTTAATTGATGTAGATCTAGCCTCCAATGGTATAGATCTTCATTTTCCCTCCTCAGATTATGATTCTTAATGGTGGAAAGGTGTTAAAGAAAGGAGGAGCTCAAGGCACCAAATGAGAGAATAGAAAACCATTTCCCATATCCCTTACCTCTTATGTATACCCTTCCAATAGCCCACCAATGGGCCTTCCCAAATCAGCCCATTGTGGCTCTCCAAACCGGAACAGCCAACTGAAAAGCCTTAAAACAACGATTTCTCCCAAAACGCTAAAGTAAATCTTTAATGTAACCGCTCTACATAAAGGCAATCATCAATTACTTTCCAATGGCATAGATCTCACCCTCTTATTCGACCTGAGTCAAAACTTATGCCATGTACAAGAATGATAGGGGAAAAATGGTCACAAACAAAATCAGTAAAAATTATGGATATCTTATATCCCCATAAGAAACATATTAAAAGATGAGAATGATCCAACCCTTAGAGAAGAAAATAAAATACTTTACGATCTTCCGATACATAAAATGCGGGTTGTTACCACATACCTTTAGATAATGGTAAATATATAACGTTAACCCAATTGCAATTTGAACAAGTGCGTAGATGGGTCCTTAATAAGTATGATGGATTGGATCCATGGAAGAAGTAAGTTCATGAAGTACGTTTCGAAATTCCATTTTTTAATTTAATTTATCTGTTCATTTGGATATGTTTTTTCCATAGAAGGTATTACTCCTATGTGAAAAGCACTAGATTTCAACCACGAGGCTGTGGAACAACTGTCGAAGTCATTCAAAATTTTACTCTATGGTTACGTAATGAGGTATCACATCATCTTAAGTATTTCACGTGTTTATAAGTTTGTAATACACCTTTGTGACCATATTTTTTTTTTACTTATTATGTTTTATGTTGTTATTAAAGTGCAACAATGTTGACTAACCTCTCTGGTGGCTAGTACATGGGCCGAAGTTCACGGCGCTTAGTTATACGAAGTACCAAGTGAATGATTTTTATTTTCCATGAAAATGTATGAAGACCGCATGGTAACACAGAATAGCAGTGTATGCATGAGAGCAATTACATAATTCAGAGAGAGAGGTAAAGATAAAAATTACAAGGAAGCAGAAACGACGTATTACAGAGTCATTCAGCAGATACTTGAGTTGGATTACACCGACATCAAACAAGTAGTTTTTTATTGTGATTGGGTAAAGGTTGAGGATAAGATCAATGGTTGCAAAATAGATCCCGCTTCAAACTTGATCATGCTTAATTTAGGAAAATTAAAGAACAAAGACACCGTGAATGATGAGCTATTTATTCTTGCATCAGAAGCGAGTCAAGTATTTTACTCAAAAGATTTAAAAAATAACAGATGGTCTGTGGTTTTGCATACGCCAAAACGGTTGACTACAAATGTGGATGACATTGAGTTTCCTACCGTCTATCAATCAACTTTTGAAGACAATGAAAAAATTAGAAGATATTACCAAAATCGTATGTAAATTATGAATTGTTGAACGCCTTTTTTACAAGGGAATCACATGTATTCGGAATGTCATGACTAACACTTTCTAATCACACTCCATTCTGCTTTGAAATTTATTTTAACTATTTCAACTTGAGTAACACTTATGAATTGTTGACTAACAATGTAACAGAAAAAATATCAGTAATATCTAATTGCGCTCTACAATTGACCCACTTTAGTAGTATGCAATAAAATGAAGTAAAAGTAACTAATGGGATGAAATATAGTAGTATGCAATTATCTAAACCAAAATATAAGACCGGTAGTTGTTTGTGAAAGCTACGACCTGCATGGGTATAATTTGAATAGGTATTTTGGAGATGTGATAGGGAGGAAAAGGAAAGTAATTTGTGTTTGTCTTGATTCTTGGTGTTGCTTTAAAAGAAGCTGAGTAACAAATATAATTAATATTCTGATATGAAAAATTAGTTAGTAATATTATACTTTATAAGAAACTATGCCACAAAATCCTACATCATCACATGCATCATGTTCAAAAGAAAAAAAAGTTGACCAAAACCTACTTCGTATTCCAATCTTAGAAAACACTCCAAAAATTTCTGCTATGCTTGTTAAACTAGTAAGAGCTCTTGTGTCGATTTCTTACACAAGTTGGGATGAAGTACCCACAACAAATAAGGATGACTTTGGAACTAGCTGGTGGTAAGATTTTACTTGAACATTTTGGATGGTCATACATAATATTTTAAATTTCTGAAAGCATTTAAATTCCACAGTCCGTTTTTACAGTCTGACTTTTAATTTTTGCAGAACATGTATGTGCTTGAGCCGCTTTCAAAGGAAATCTTTTCAAAAAGAATGACTGAGGCTTTTAGGAGACACAAGAAAAACTGTAACACCCCGAATTTTAGTTAATACTAAAATTCACTAATTATAGGATAAATAATCTCAGACGGGGGAATTGGGGGTAACGGGTTGCGCCATTGTGTTCGTCTCGGAAAAATACGCGAAATAGAGTCCGAGTTTTCGAAAATCGGAGTCCGTATGGCCCGGTTATGGCCCAAAGTAGTTTGCAGAAAAATTAGAGCTAAAAACAGATTTAGGAATTTAAATTTGAATTCAAATTTAGAACCAGCGGGGCCAGGCGGGAAGATTCCCGCCTAAGAATGTCGACAGGGGTGTCGACAGGCCTGTCGACAGGGGTGTCGACATGCCTGTCGACTTGCCTGTCGACATGGCGTGTCGAACCAGGGTGCTTGGGTGCACCAGATCTGGTTTTCTGGCTAGGGCTGGGCTTGGTTCTAGAGGTTTCCTAAATTTAATGGACCTAAATTAATCTAGGGTTAATCCAAGGGCCTAAAACACTCTCTTAATCTATAAATACACCCTAAACCTACCTTAATCCATACTAAAAATAGAAATGAAGGCCTCATGCCGCCAAATTAAATCCTAGAAGGAGTCTCCATTAATCTAAGAAGGAAGTTTCAAGCTAATCCCTCTCATATCATTCTCTAGTCATCACCATCTTCATATTAGCAACTAATTCCTCTTCATAAGTTGGTTAATTTTGAGTTTGGTGAGTTTCTATCACTTTAACATCAATTGTTAAAGTAAGTAGATTGGGTGTAATGAGACTTATGGTCTTAAATGCGGATTAGTGAGTTTGAATCATGTATAATGATATGTTACTCTATGTTGTTCTATGTTTATGCATATTTGATAAGTTGGTTTATGCATGCTTAATAAGTTGGTTTATGCATGCTTAACAAGTTGATATATGCATGTTTAACAAGTGGATTTATGCATATTTAATAAGTGGAATTATGCATGTTTAACAAAGTGAGTTATGCAAGTTAAGTATATGTTTAAATGCAAGTTTAATGTGATATGCATGTTATGCATGCTTATGCAAGTATATGGATGATTATGCAAGTCATGTATATGTTTAAATGCAAGATTTATGTGATATGCAAGTTATGCATGTTTATGCGAGTATATGAATGCTTATGCAAGATATGTATATGCTTAAATGACATGATATGCAAGTTATGCATGTTTATGCAAGTATGTGAATGTTTATGCAAGTATGTAAATGCTTATGCAAGTATGTGGATGCTTATGCAAGTATGTGAATGCTTATGCAAGTTATGTGTATGCTTAAATGCATGTTTAACATGTTATGCAAGATATGTGTATGATAATATGCAAGCTCATATGCAACATGTTATGCAAATCATGTGTATGATAATATGCAAGTTTGGGTTATATGTAGTTGGGTTAATATATGCTCATATATGCAAGTTGACATCCTCTTAACCCATGACAAAGTTATATGCTAAACCCATGATATTTATGATGATCTTCCCCTTATTTATGTCACGAAATGAGAACGATTTACGTGGGGAACGATGGGGTTGGTAAATATGTTAATAAATGAATGATTGGGTATGATTAAGCATACCATAAAAATAAATTACCATAAGTGGGAATTTACCTATTGAGTTAGGTCTACCCCATGGGAATTTACCTATTGAGTTAGGTCTACCCATGTTATGGAAAACTTGATATTAATTAGGGATAATTAATATGGGGGTGATTAATTAGGTGTAATTAATCGACTAAGACACGAGGTTGGACTCAATTGTAGTGTAAAACTGCCCGGACCCGACCGGCTTAACCAGTTGCTACAAATGTCAGCCCAATGTGAGAGGTCTTAGCCATAAATTAAATACGTGATTAAGGTAAAGACACGAGGTTAGACTCTGTTATGACGTAAGACTGCCCGGATTCTACCGGCTTAACCAGGCGGTCATAACAGCCAGTCTAATGTGGGAGGTCTTTACGGGAGATCACGGTCTTAATTAATTAAGAAACACTTAACCATAATAGCATGTAGTGGGACATGAGGGGTTAAGTGGGTGCCTTGGGTGGCATGAGGAAATTTGGTGGTTGCCTTGGGTGGCATGTGGAATCTAGTGGGTTGCCTTGGGTGGCAATAGAAAATACGATTAGAATACTTAACCAAGTGGAAACATGTAATTAAACATGATTAAAGGGTTAAGTGGGATACACTAGATATTTGACAAGCTTAAGTGGGTAGCTTGTGGGGGCCCATTTCAACCAATATCCCAAACGTATCTTTGTGGGCTCGACCCATGTCGAGTGACGGGACACGCATATTGGGCTTGATTATAAGAGGCCAAAACGGGTTAGCGGTGGCAACGCAAGTCCAACGGGTTTCATATGCGTGTGTGGGCCCGGGCTGGTAGATAAGCCGTTGTTGCATCGTGTAGATATAAAGCCGTGCACCGTTAGTATTGGGTAGCCACTTTAGGGGAGTGATATACCCCACTGTGGGACCAGCACGGGTATCTACGGTAGGGAGCCGATCGCTTGGGAAGTAGTGGGTACACCTAATGAAGATAGGGGCAGACGGCACCTATGTAGGGGTACACGAAACTACTGGGTAAGAATTACTGAGTACACCTAGTGGAGATAGGGGCAGACGGCACCTATGTAGTGGGCTAGGAGTACGTGAAACTACTGGGGAAATTTCCTAAGTCCTTGGAAGGGATCAACCTTTAAGTAGGAATGACTGGTGTGGTGCGGTTAGTAATTATCCTTGGGTGGGTAGATGCGTCCTGACGGTTATCTTAGTTTATCCTAAGTCTACCAAGCTGCTTAGTGTAGCCATTCATCCCCAGATATTACCGTAGGTCAAGTTTATGTCTTCTCTGGTTACTTTAATGATTGTATTGTTAAAGTTATAGGACTCACTCAGACTTATGTCTGACCCCGTTGTTTTTATCTTTTTCCCAACCCTCAGGTCCTACGGTGGATCCTAGCAGTAGTAGAGCTTGATCGGATTGCTGTTCCAGTCTTTAGGAGCTTGGGTAGATGTGAAGCTCCAGTTATCCAGTTATCTTTTCTTTTGTCATGGCTATTGTATAAGAGAGTGGGATTATGTACCTCTTTATTTTGACAGATATTGTACTTGACTTTTATCATGGTTTTATGATGTAACCAGACATGTTTATTTCCGCTGTTATGAGATGATGTTTTAAATTTCAAGTACTATTTATATCTGTCTTGGTGAAATTTTTCTGTTCTATATTCACTAAAATACTCCACCGATGCTATGGCATTCCCTTAGTGAGTGACCATAGCGGGCGTGGGTTGTTACAAAAACTTAAGAGCAAGTTTTTATGACACTTTCAACAACGACGAAGAACATTTGAAAAATTGTCCACCTACAATTGCTCAAGAAGATTGGAACGAGTTCAAAAAGAATGAAGCAACGCTTGAAGCAAGAAGAAGAAGGGAGGCAAGCAAAAAAAAAAAAATAGATCCAGCCTCAGTTATGATCACCATTCAGGACGTAAAAGTCATGCTAGAATAGAACATGAAATGGTAATTTATATTCATTTTCCTTCAAAATTAGTAAAAAAACATAATTATGGAAGAAAATATACACGAAATGAAATATATTATAGTTTGTCGCAAGTCCAACTGCAAATATCAGCCGTAGTCAATTATGGGAGAAGACACACACATGAAAAAAGATGGTAGCATTTCAGATGTCGCTTCTGCTTACTTCATAGGCTTTTACTTTTGCATTTTGATTGTAACTTGCTACTGCTTAAGTAGTTGAAGCTTATTATGGTGTGCATTTTATGTCATTTAGCTATAGGAATGTGAATGTATATTGTTGTGACTACATCTACATATATCATATAATTTTTACTTTCAAAAGAAAAAGTATAAACTGATTTATTTCTGGAAGAAAGATAACCTATTTATCATTTTATTTTGTATGCATATTCCTCAAGTTCAAGGTAGTTTAATTCTGAAAATCTACCTCTTCATGGATGTGACTGGTTGATACCTACTTACACACAAACAATATATGTTAGCATACAAGTTACAAGTCACTTAAGCAGTAAGAAAACTTGAGGTTGTAGCTTAGTTTCAATAGACATTTTAAAAAGGATTAGTATCAATTTTGTAACATTTGGCTAACAGTTTTTATAAAATATATAAAATATTATCATATCTCAAGATCAAATTGCCAAGCTGAAGGAAACGATCACCGATAGTGACGAAGAAAAATTAATAGTGGATGAAGATATCTTATCACAAGTGTTGGGTAAGGGTACAAGGGGCAGGAGCCACGCTGTTGAGACCATCATACCAAAGATGCATGATAAGGCTTGTGCTATTGCACATAAACGATTCAAACATGTTCGTGAAGACAATGATGAGTTGAAAATGAGGGTGGGAAGCTTGAAGGGTATGGTGGGAAATTTGGAGGGTAAAGTAGGAAATTTGTTTGGGTGAATGGAGATTTTAATCAACATGGTGGGAAATTGTCTGAACAAGGAATTCGCGCACCATTAACTCTTGATGGAGGACGCAACACACATCTAAGTGCTTCAAAAGTTGTTGTTTCATAGATCCAGGATACGACCAATGTGGCGAACAATCAAAGATGTGAAATTCTCAACTCTGATCTAGACATAGTAGCAACAGGTATTTATTAGCAGTAAGAAATCAAACTTCCCTTCAAATTTCAATCGAATGCATAATATATAGTTATGTTAAGCATTTATAGATGGATGTTGCAGTGCCGGCTCTAGTTAAAATATAAATTAAAAAGAGTGTGGTTGCATCTAGTTGCATAGAACTTGTTTGCATGTATTTATGGATATGAAGCATGGTTCATGGTTGTATTTTCTTTGGGCTTATTTCTAATAATTATAAAGTGAAGGAACTGTAGCAGCCAACAACTATAGAATTAGGTGAATTTTGAAATCAATCTTTACCTAAAGCATAAGCGAGTGCTTAAAGTCTAATGGTTTCACTCTAGTCTAGTTATTTTACTAAAATCATATTTTAATAATATTGTCCTTTTAAATTCTCAATTCTGATCTGGACAACTTTATTGCAATAGGTACTGTATGTCGAGATTCTACATCGCCCAAATGTCATGGGAAAGATGTATCATCTACACATGAAAAATTGGTTTTGGACAGTATACTACTATTAGATGAGAAAACCAACAAAATAAATCATCAATTTGTAGAGACCTTTAATGATGTCTGAGTGGGTTTGTATGTGTGTCATCCGAAGATTATGATTCGATATCTTTAGATGCTGGAGCAGGTATATATAATTTTAAACTTAACTCTTTGTAGAATTTTACATAGGAATTGAATGGATGTATTGTCTGCAGATGTCAAATTCACATTGAACACAAATCAAGTAAGATTTTTCAATTCCTTTTTCTTATCTTAGAAGTTATATAATCCATTATGGATTTGCTACGTCGAGTCATTTCAGGTCAATGGGTGTATAGTCTAGAGGCTAAGTGCAGGTACGATGGTGAAGTGGGGTTGGGTTCAGGTGAACTGGCCTAAACTGACTTATTGAACTGAAATGGGTGATCTAACCTAAACTGCCTTATTGACTTGAACTGGCTCGACGCAGCGGTTTGACATCGAAGTGTTCAAAAGACATATCATGGCTTTGTGTTCGTGTGTGCATGCTTGTTTAGTGTGAGTTCGGCATGAGAGTTGAAACGATAAATTTCAGACTTTGTTTAGTGTGAGTTCAGCATTTTGCTTCCTATTTTGGTTTCCCATATGCAGTAATCAACATTTTGGTATTTGTCTGGATTCTCGAGTCTAACCTGGATGTTGGCTTGTATTATTGCATGATATTGCACACTGTTGTGCATATGTGTTTGACTTTACTTATCTAAAATTCGTGCACGTATTCACTTGTCTATGCTTCCATTGTCATGTATTTGATTCATGCTGCCTATTATGCTATGTTTTTACTGGCCATGTTTTACTGCTAATTCATGTAATACATGGAATTGTTTCGTTTTGTGGCCTGTAATCATGTTGGCCTTGCTGCATGCCCTTGAACTTGTTATGTATTTGTACCCATTGTTTTGACTGCCCCTGACCTATTTGCCCATGTCTTGTTTCAAAATGCCTTGCGTTCTGAGACTGTTACACCATTTTTGTGTTGCTGGCTACTAGCGACACATTCTTGTTGCTTTTGTATATGTACATGTGCTAGTTTACTTGAACCTGGGGTGCTTGGCTCTTTAGCTTGCTGACCTAGTGACCTGCCATATGCATTTTTCACTGGCTTTGTAATTGTCGCCATTACTGACCTGATTTGATGTTGACATACTATTTTGTACTTGAATTTTGTGTAATGAGTGGTTTGGTATTTTCATGAATATGCACAAACTGTGCACATGAATAGTGCACATCAAAAGTTAGCTTATGCTCATCACTGCTTTGAAACGTATAAATTTTGTACATTATGCAGTATTTCAGCATCTAGCTTATGCTCATCACTGCTTTGATTTACATCAGCGTAGACTCCATCAGCGTGATCAACATGCTCAATGTTCGCATGAATATCTTCAGCCTTTATCTCAGCATCAGAATCTTCACCTACTGCATTTTTATCAAGATCTATTTTTTTCTTTAAGTTTGTTACTTTCATTAACCAGCTCAGTTTTATCATACTTTGTAATTTGATGAAAAATATGTGATACGATTTCCACTTATTGTAAGACTTTAATTAACTGAAGTTATACATTCTTTTATAAATTATGTTGCCTTGTGTTATGAAAAATTTCCACATGCTTTGTGTATAAATTGTGTTATGCTTTGTACAAATTGTTTTATGCATTGTGTTATGAAAAATATGTGACGCAGTTTCTATTTATTGTAAGACTTGAATTGGATATGGTATAAGACTGTGTCTGGATTACACCGTAGATACGATCAAAAACCGTATTTAACTTATCGAAAAGCTTTGCAAGAGTGTAAATTAGATACGGCATATACTCGTATCTATAGATTATTTAGACACGGTTTATGTTCGTATCGAGTAATGATTTAGATATTGCTTAGAGCCCTATTTTATTTGAAGTGAGGTACGATTCACAACCGCATCTATTTGTACGTTAGATACGGCTTATAACCGTATCAAATTTTTATTTAGATACGGCTTATGGTCGCATCTAATATTTGAACACACCATTTTTGATACGGCTTAGAGTCGTGCCTAATTGGAGTAGATACGGCCCAGAGCACAGCCTAATTTGCATATATGGTCTAGTGTAGGTTTTACTTCATTCCGCAAATTTCTAAAGGTTGCTATATTTGACTCTCCGACTTTGCTTAGCCTGCAACGGGCACAAACAATCATTTTTTCCATTATAAGTGGTCGTCTGATATCAATTGATGCATATGTCAATGTAAAGCTTACAACAATTGTCAACGGACAATGACAATAAATGGTGGGCACGCAACACATCCCTTGGTAGTTAATTGGTCTAGCCACCACCCAAACCCCACAATGTTCCAAGCTCAATGTCTTCGTCAACCACATGCTCCTTTTAAAGCCTTCTTTTCTTGTGTCGATAGGCTCTGGTCACAACCATCCAACTTCCTATGCAAAAAGGAGCTTCTTCTTCATTGTTTCTCCTAAAAAGCCGGCGTAAACGATTTAGTTCATTCAATACAAGATCCACAATAATCACTTAATGTTTTTTGCTCCATCATGGAAAAGCAACCTTGTTGAGACAAGTCCCACATCGGAAAATTTATAAAATAATTTTTGTATAAATATCAAGAGTTCACCCTTCACATTGCCAATTGGTTTTGCGATAATTTGAGGTTCTCTAATATTGTATCGGAGCGAGGTTTAATTCCTGTACACATAACTGCCACACTTGTCCACGTCACCTAATAAGATCCACATGTTAGGCTCAGGATATGCCACACATCAGTGGGCTTTGTTGAGACAAATTCCACATTAGGGAATTTATAAAATAAATTATGTATAAATATTAAGAGTTCACCCTTTATATTTCCAATTGGTTTTCTGATAATTGTGGGTTCTCTAACAAGCCCTCACAACCACGACGTGAACCTATGCCACTTAGCCTTGACCTTTGCAAGCTTAAAATACGGTTAGTCGACTGATAATCATCTGAACCATACAATCCAATTAGCACTCCAGTTGTCACACATCACGCCGGGCGACGTGATTAGTGGTCCAACATGATTTCAGTGGCTTAGTTGCACAATCTCAGTTGCTCAACATAGATTTCAACAATTATAAATATATCAAAGCATATGTTTTTGCTAAGGCTGAACAATGCAAGCTTTTAAGCATTGTAATTTCTTATTATTTTCTTTTGTAATAATAGCCATTGTAGAAGCAACAAAGTAATAAAAAGAATTCACATTGGAAGTTAATGAATGTCTCGAATTGCCATATGTTTTTACTAATTTTGCGAATATTATCTCTTTATTTTTCTACTTTTCAATGATATCAACGAATTATTCTAATTAAAATTCATTGTGTACTGTATTTTTAGAGGTTGGTTAAATTATTTGTCAACGATGATCATTGGCACAACCCAATTAGAGTTTGAGTTGTTGATGCACGAGTGTCATATATAATAAAGCTAAGTTACATTATGTAAACAATGTACATCTTGTATTTAAATTTTTAACGAAAAACGAGTAAAAGAATAAATTAAATTGATTTTAAGTTGAGCATACATTTTAAAAATAGACAGTTTGATTAAGTTTTTGTTAAGTTTCAAAATACACAAAATATCATTGTTAGAAAACATACATTAGGTTCATCTTTTTCAAAATCATCAAAAAAACACTAAAAATTAACGCAAAACACTATCAAACCTTAAAACTTAATTAACTTTATAATCATTTTCGTACTTATGTTAGAAAGTAAAAGATTGCATCAAAAACAAAAAAAAACTGAAAAAATCATGCTTTAGCAACAGGAAAAAATGCAATTTTTTTGAAAAATTACAAAAATTAATGCAATTATAACCAATAATTGTATACATTTATGCAAATTTTCATGAACACTTCAAAAGATTCAAATTTATTGTTGCACTTACTCAACATTATATTTATTACGGAAAAAATTTAAAAAAAATTGGTCATAACCGAATACAAATCAAAATAATTCACTTTAAGAAAAAATGCAAATAAAAATGAAATTAAATTGAATGGTTGTAGATATATTAGTAGTATTTCGTTCACTGCAAATACTTCATATTTCAGTGAAATTTTGTGGACATGTTTGCAAATACTAAATCAATATTTGCAGATATACATGCATTTTTCCGCAATAAATCCAAATATTTCTATAAGTGTTTGTTTTTTAGTTTCTCCTTTTTATAATTCTATGAATTTTCTTTTCAAACTTTGAAGCAGAAAACGTGAAAATATGATCGTTACGTTAAACCTAGGCTCGATCCAAAGACAAAGCTGTGAGACATTTGTTTAGGACAGCCTCGCCGAAAGCGGGTAGAGGCAGCAGGAGGGGGGCAGCAAGTTATTAACGATACCGTATTTGAAAAGGTAGCAGGGCAATATATCGTGCAAGTAGGAGGTAGTGAGATGGTATGATGTGGGATTGAGAGCAAAACCTGTTTTATATTGAACTTTGAAGAGTGATGTGCTTCATAGAAAACTTGATTTTAAGGATGATACGGTGATTTTCATTTTTAAAAACGTTGAAAAGCATTATATTCATATATCACTAACCAATGACTATGATTACTTTGGAAACACTACTGATAAACAATGCGTTTTAGAGCTTAGAAGTCCTAACACAATTGCATGAGAACATTTTCGAAGATCTAATAAATAAAGTGAAACAACATATATACTATACACTCCACAAAAATCATCAAATCACAGGAAAGGCTAGTATAATATAATCAGCAAAAGAGGGTAAAAGTCAAAAAATTCAAGAACCAGCGGGGGCAAGCCTAAGCTTCAAATCCAACCCAAACCCGGATCCAATATCCACATCACCCGCTTCCTCATCCTCCTCCGCCACGTGTCCAAACGAGAAATACATATGCGGGCCCCATCCGTCCAAGCAGTCACCACCTCGATCGAAATCAACCCACCTCGCACCCTTCCCCTTCCCGGTGGGCCCCACCGAGTGAGGTGTGACGATGCCGCCGCGCGGGTACAAGAACCCACCGGGCGGCGACCGGAAGTCGGCCGACTGGTTCTGCTGCTGCAGCATCTGGGCGCGCTTCAGGAGGCGCCTTTCCTTCTTGTGGGCGTTCTGGTGACCGCCCAGCGCCTGGGAGTTGGCGAACTCGCGGCTGCAGTACTGGCACTCGTACTTCCTGCCGTCGCCGCCGCCGCCGCTGCTGCTCGGTTCCGGGTTGCACACGTGGAAGCCGAAGAGCTTGAGGGGTTGGAGTGGGTTGGTGTTTGCTGTTTCGTGCTGGTCGTCGGATGACATGGTTCGGGTTATATCAGACTGGGAGGGGGGTTTTCGTCTAAACTTTGCTTTTAGTTTGTGCTAGTTTGTGCTCCTATATATAATTGAAATGTTAAAGTTAGTGCATGATTAAATATTATATGTTTTATGAGCACGCTATTTTATGGTATAATGCAAAATTATGAAGAATCTTGGATGCTACTGTTTCGTCAACTTCCATAGGTCCTACGTTGTAGAAGCAAACTTTTTTCTCACGGGTACTAGAGAAAGACTTCTCTATGAGGCCTCTGTCCGCAGTCAAAAGGTGTCATGATCGCGATGCGTCTAACGTGTCGAACACGTGACACATTTTGATCGTTCAAAAACAATGACTTACGAACTTTAATTTTTTTTACCATTTTGAAGACTATGCCAACGTATTCATTTAAAACTCAAATCAAAGTTGTCAAAGCTACAACGACCTTACACAACTACATACGCAAATATAATAGTAGCGATCCAAATTTTATGACTTTTGATGATGATCCCGAACTTATTCCTGATGAATACTTGGAGGAATATTATGTTCTGAGAAATTTGACGAACAGAGCACTAAACGGATACAACAAAATGAATACCAAGAAATGTTAGTGTTTCAAGATACCATAAGAAATCAGTTGGTTGTTGCAGAGCTGCGCTGAAATATACTACTATATCTGTATCTTTATCTTTATTTTAAATTTACCCCGCTCAAATACGTTGTTTGTAGCAAAAAACGTATTCCTCGTTCACAATAGTGCCACGCTCAAATGCCCCGTTATCGTTCGTCAAAAAGGCACCTAATGTGCTTTCATTATAAGAACATGCAAAACTATTTAACTTTAGGCCTATAAAAGTTTATTATTGAAATGTCTTTTTCTATATATATGACATATTATGCTTGCAAATTACGAGTTTACGCATATACGGTTTCTCTTAAATGCAACACTTGTGCATTTTTGTAGGTCTGTCAACAGATATTATGTTTTCAGATGCGGATAGTGTCACATCTGCATCTGCAATTCTGCATCCGCATTTGAATATCGAATATCTGCATCCGCGAATATAGATGAATATCGGATGATTTATCAATCCGTCAACAATCGACAAATCAAGAAACATAAATAGGAAAACTTTAATTTAACATAAAGTTTTTTTTCCAATCTAATCGATTATTAGAGTGCTAAAAAATGAACAAATATGATGATAATAAACACTTTTGAGCAATTAATATGTATTTAGATGAATAATATAGACTCTCAACTTAACAAAATAATAATTTAGTATACTTCATTATGCTAGAATACACATAATTTGAACTATGATCATGGAAAAAAGCAGGTGAATAATTTTAGGATGTCGATGTGTCTATATCCGCATCCACATCCATTTTCTCGGATATCAGATATTTATCCGCTTTCCGGATGCGGATGTGGATTGATTTCAAATTTTTCGGGTATTCAATGACAATCCTACATTTGTACAAGGACAAATTGCTCTTTTCTAATGCACTTACTCAATCCATCCATATCTACATAGATATAATTCTTTTTTCTAATCTTGCACAAATATGAATTATGTAAGATCAAGCATATTTTTATAAATAGTTTTGAACAATGTCTAAAATCGAAATAAGTTATTCTATAACGAAAACAAATCCTAGATATTTTCCATTTGTCAATGGTCTCATGTATCTCTATTTGATCCACGAAACAAAGCAAGAATTGACTTTCGAATTTTCTATTATTTTTCAAAAAATATTATTGATCTACTTACACTACAAGAAAAATACCCTATTGCAACTAGCTATTTACAACAGGCCTCAAATGTCAGTTGTAGTAAATGATCTTTAGCAGCAGACCTTTCATACCTGTTGCAATAGATAAGATTTAACAACAAGTTTTTCCTTCCTGTTGCGAAAAACATATTTTTCGCAACAGCGCTTTCATGCTTGTTGCGAAAACATACTTTTAGTAACTGCTCTTTCATTCCTGTTGCAATAAACATATTATTTGCAACTGCACTTTCAAACCAGTTGCAAAAATTATATATTTAGCAACTGTTTTCACCAGTTGCAATAACTGTAATTTTTTTGCAATAGGTAAAGCAACAACAACGACAACAAAGCCATATATCCCAAACTTGTTGGGGTTGACTAGATATGGAACCCAAAATAAAAACAAAAATAAAAGAAATAACACTGATATTATATATATAAGGGTTTAAAATAACCAAACAGATAAAAAGAAGTCTGATAAAGGTTTTACTTAAAAAAAAGTTAAAAAATGTGCAATAAAAGTGAAATAAAGTCTAAAATAGTAATAAAAAAGTAAAAAGGGTTTAACAAAAGTGAAATAAAGTCTAAAATAATCAAACAGATAAAAAAAGTAAAAAGGTGCAATAAAAGTGAAATAAAGTCTAAAATAGTAATAAAAAAGTAAAAAGGGTTAACCAAAAGTGAAATAAAGTAAAAAAAATAATCAATCAGATTAATTAAAAAAAAACCTAAGGTTCTGGTACATGGATTGCCAACTTCCATGCACTCCTATCCACTACCAGCTCCTCAGATATACTCCAATTACTCAAATCCCTCTTTATTATCTCCTCCCATGTCATTTTAGGTCGACCTCTGCCTCTCTTTGGGCCTTCGGCGCGACCTATAATTCCAACGCGCACAGGTGCATCGTATGGTCTACGTTGGATATGTCCAAACCATCTCAAGCGGCATTAGACTAACTTCTCCTCAATAGGTGCAACTCTAAGTTTTTCCCGAATATCCTCATTTCTAGTCCGATTTCGTCTGGTATGCCTACAGCTCTAGCGCAGCATCCGTATCTCTGCTACACTTACCTTTTGAACGTGTTGTCTCTTAGTAGGCCAACATTCTGCACCATATAATATTGCATGTCTGATTGATGTCCTACAGATTTTTTCTTTAAGTTTCTGAGGAATCTTCCTATCACAGAGAATGCCAGATGCTAGTCGCCATTTCACCCATCCTGCTTGAATTCTAAAACTAACATCCTTATCAATCTCCCCATCAAACTGCAACATAGATCCTAAGTATCGAAATAATTCCTTCTTGGGTACTACTCAACCGGCTAGGGTGACCTCTCCGTCATCTGAGCTGACACCGCTAAACTTACACTTCATATACGCTGTTTTAGTTCTGCTAAGCCTGAAACCCTTTGATTCCAAGGTCTCCCTCCACAACTCCAGTTGTCGATTAACCCCTATTCTACTCTCATCAATCAGCATAACATCATCGACAAAGAGCATACACCAAGGAATCTCTCTTTGTATATCTTTTGTGATTTCATCCATCACTAATGCAAAAATATAGGGGCTCAAAGCCGAACCTTGATGTAACCCTATGTTAATTGGAAAGTCTCTTGTCTCACCATCGCATGCCCTGACACTAGTCACAACCCCCTCATACATATCCTTGATAAGGGTAATATACTTTGATGGCACTCTCTTCCTTTCTAGCGCCCACCACATAACCCTCCTCAGCACTCTGTCATAAGCTTTCTCCAAGTCAATTAAAATCATGTGGAGATCTTTCTTATGCTCCCTGTATCTCTCCATAAGTTGCCTAACTATGAAAATCGCCTCAGTGATTGACCTTCCAGGCATAAAACCAAATTGATTCCTAGAGACACTTCTTAACCTCCTCAAACGCTGCTCGCAAACTCTCTCCCAAAGCTTCATTGTATGACTCATAAGCTTAAATTCCTCTATAGTTTGTGCAACTTTGAATATCTCTCTTATTCTTGAAGATTGGAACTATAATACTTCTCCTCCACTCATCTGGCATTTTGTTTGATTTGAAAATATTATTAAACAACTTAGTTAGCCATGTTATCCCTGCATCTCCAAAGCATCTCCACACCTCAATAGGAATGTCATCAGGCCCTACCGACTTGCCTGATTTCATCCGTTTCAACACCCCCTTTACCTCAGCTTCTTGAAATCTCAGCACAAAACGTCTATTGGTGTTGTCGGCAAAGTCTTCCAACTCGATCGAAGAGCTATCGCTTTCTTCATTGAAAATCTTATCAAAGTATTCTTTCCACCTATTCTTTATCTCATCGTCCTTCACCAAAATTTTATCATTCTCGTCCTTAATGCATTTAACCTGATTGAAGTCCCTTGTCCTTCTCTCACATAGCCTAGCTATTCTGTAAACGACTTTTTCACCCTCCTTTGTACTTAGTCTTTGATAAAAATCTTCGTACGCTCGTCCTCTTGCTTCACTCACTGCTCTCTTTGCAGTCTTCTTTGCCACTTTGTACCTGTGCATGTTCTCCTTACTTCTATGATGGTGTATGCATTTGTAGTATTCCTTCTTCTCATTGATAGCCTTTTGCACGTCGTCATTCCACCACCACGAATCCTTGGGTTCTCGCTTGCTTCCTCTAGTTATCCCAAATACCTCAGTAGCAACTCTTCCAATGCAAGTTGCCATCGCATTCCACATGACATTTGCTTCTCCTTCTACATTCCAAGCCCCTTCTCCCATCACTCTATCTTTAAACACCCGTGAAGCATCTCCTTTGAGTTTCCACCATTTCGTCCTGCTCATCCTCGCTCCCTTATCCCTCACCATCCGAAGACGAAACACGCATACCAAGAGTTGGTGTTGTGAGACGACACATTCTCCAGGTATGACCTTGCAATCAACACAATCCCGTTTACTGTCTCTTCTAGTTAGGACAAAGTCAATCTGGCTAGCCTGTTGTCCGCTATGTGATTGCCTCTTTCTAAAGAAGGTATTAGCAACCATGAGATCAAAAGAGAGAGCGAAGTTCAATATATCTTCACCCTTTTGGTTCCTACTGCCAAAGCCAAAACCACAATGCACTCGCTCAAAACCCCCGCTAGATGAGCCAACATGGCCATTAAAGTCTCCTCCTATAAAAAGTTTCTCGCTAATATGCACATTTCTAACCATGACATCCAAGTCTTCCCAAAATTTCCTCTTGGCTTCTTCACTTAGACCTACCTACGGGCATATGCACTAATGACATTCAAAACCGTCTCACCAACTACTAGCTTAACTAGGATAATTATATCCCCTCGTTTTCTGACATCGACCACTTTGTTCTGAAGGTTCTTGTCAATCAATATGTCTACCCCGTTCTTGTTACGTACTTCTCCTGTATACCACAATTTGAAGCCAGTGTTCTCCACTCCTTCGCCTTTTGACCTACCCATTTAGTCTCTTGAACGCACAAGATGTTAACCCATCTCCTAATCATAGTATCCACTATCTCTCTTAATTTTCCTGTTAAAGACTCTACATTCCAACTACCTAACTGAACCCTACTATCGTCGACTAGCTTCCTTACCCCTCGCATCCGCCGAGAAAAATGCGAGGAACCTTGCTCACTTATCACTACACCGGTGTGTGGGTGTAGCGCGCCACTAAGAGAATGGCGGCCCAGCCCTTGCATATTTAAAACCATATCTGAGCCTCGATATAGCGTGTCGCTAAGAGGGTTACGCCCCGACGAAATATCATAAGGTTCCATATCCATAAGAGACGCTAAGTTTTTACGTTGGCTCTCCAAGCCTATCACAACCCTCCTCCTTTACCCTGGCTTGGGACAGGCTGCATAGATAGCTACACAAGCAGAGTTTTAAAAATTATTTTCCCAAGTAATATTCGGTTATAATATAAGAAGTATAAGCATAATAGTATATATACATACATACATACATGCATACATACACACACACATACATATATATGATTAATAATTGCAAAATATAATTAATATTATATCATTAAAAATTATATTATTTAGTAATTACAATTAGTATTTAATGTTATACAACTACTATATATACATTTAGTACTCAATTTAATAGTTAATAATAAAATTTAAGTATTATAAAGTGATATTTATATTTGATAATTAAACAATAATAATTTATAATTAACAAATAAGAATAATAATAATCAACAATTAACAAATATTAAAATTAATGTTTAATAAATAATATGCATTTAATTTAATACATTAATAATTAACATTTAAATAATTTAATATATCAGTAATTAATATTTATCATAGTTCAATAATTAATTTACTTGTTAATTTACTATGTAATAACTTTTCTTACATAACATTTGCAAATATTAATTTATAACAACCATTACTTTTAGATGTTTAGCAATAGTCCACGATACAAAATTCAAGCCATGTTTTTTTCGCTTGCAAAAGTTCAAAAACAAACAATTTTAAACTATTTATGATGGTTAGGGTAATTAATTTAAATTTCGTTTTGTTAAATTGCCTATGCGGGCTCCAAAAATAAAAAGGCGGGCTCTCAAAAATTTGAGCACTGCTTCGCAGCTAATATTTCACGCACGCTTCACTTCTTTTTCCCATTTGCCTGCTTTTCCCATCTCTCATTCATTCTAGATCTAGTTCAAAGTCCTCGATTCTCTTACTCAACTAAAATAATCCATAATAAAACTAGATAAACATTCGCAATTCGGCAGAAGGAAAAGCGAAGAAGGGGAGAGGCGCAAAAAGTGGTTGTGGGTTAGGATCTGAAATAGGGTTCGTGACGAGCGAAGGACGAGATTTGGGATCGGGTGTGGGAACAAGAGGCGATGGACAGGGAACAGAATCAGGAGGGGCGTCCGGAGGAGGAACATGATGGTGGTGAGAGAGAGAGGAACCACTGGACGGTTTGAGGGGGTGCAGTGTAGGGAAGAAGGCGAGGTAAGTGGTAACTGCGGGTAATAGTTAAACGAATTTATGAAATTTGATTTCTTATTTAGAGTGAACAAGTGAGCAAGCATGAAAGAAAGCATGCTTCAGTATATGCTTGTGTAATTGATTTAGTGTGAACAAGTTAGCTGCTGATTGCAGAGCTCCGATTTAGTGTTTTAAGTGTGGCGTTTTTTGCCATAAAAACTTTTCCTGTTCATTGTTAACTAATTGACTTCTTCCTCCTTTTCCTGATCATTCAGATTTAAAAAATCTCAGTTTTCCTTTTTGTTTAAAATTCTTGCAATTAAGAAATATTTTTATAGATTATGTTTCTTTGGTTAAAGAAGACGCCTTATATTTTTATGTTAAATTGCTACAGCTTTTCGATGCAATAAAAATGAATATATATGATCAGATTATTTGAAATCACCTATTAGTATCTTGGACACCAAAATTCCTCAGTTCACACGTGCTTCAGATGTTGAAGTTTTTTTGAATTCGCCTAATAGTATCTTGGATGGCTTGCTAACTAGGAGATTCTCCTTTCCTTCTGTTGCTTCTGGAAGAGTTGGCATTTAACATGATTCTATAATTTCCTCAAATGAGGAATTCAAAACGATGACTTATTCTCGTATTATTCGAAAGATGTATGGAACCGAAATAAGAATCATTGTGAATCTCATCAAAAGTTTTATTTATAATATTTTTCAACCTATGTAATACTGAAATTTGGGGTGCTCCAGAATGATAGGTATTATGTGGCCGCAATTACTGTAATTTTGTTCTATATGGTAGTGATAATTATGATGGGAACTTTTTTACAGCTGCTCTCTGTCCATTGATCAGATGAGATGACAAAAACTTTGTTAACTTTCCAAAGTTCGTAGTAAGTTAGAACATTAAAGTGTTCTTATCAATTGAACATTGTAATAATGACTTGTTTCAATATTGAAAAGGAAAATGATATGTTTATGTGCTGGAAAATATTTTTATATATTATGTTTCTTTGTTTCATATAGTTTGGCTTTTATGCTGCATACTGCCAGATGACGTGTACTTCAAGATTTACACTTAACATTATTTGTTCACATTGTATGATTCCTTTTTAGTACCTTTCTACTGTGTAAGATTTTATATCAAAAGCACAATTGTAATAAAAATGAGTTCTTTTCCCTCCAGGTTTCTACATAAATTGACTTTCAGGTTAAGTGTTGGTGCATGCATGACCTATGCTTACTGATAATCCCTTTGGGCAGCGAGTGAATGCCAGGTTTCTACTATTTTATAAATCTTGTCTTCAAGGTCATGCCTTGTAGGTACAATATTGCATATGTTTTCAACTTCTATGTTATCAAGGCGATGCCTTGTTGGTGTGGTCCAGTTCATTTGTACTAGCACAGAGATTTTTGGCATTTGTATGTATATATATGATCAGAAGGAAGGCTTGCACTTATTATTGAAGTTTTGGGCTGACATATTCATATTAGCTTCGCAGCTATCTAAGAATGTTCCATGAGTTACTCTACTTTGATTGGATGCAATATTTGTTGGGAAATGAAGCAATATATTAAGGTTGGTGGGGGCGAAGGCATATTGATTATGCATGGATTAGACAACATGTGAAGAGATAGCTAGAGATGTAAACAGTTGGAGTCTTGGAGGTATGGATCATTTAGAGCTAATAATGTAATATTCCACTATGAATAATTTATTAAATGCAAATTCTTGTCGATAACAAATATGATTGGTTTTTATTGCAGTAAGATGAGATGCATAAAACAAGGTTGTGGCTAGAGGTCATTGGCATTGAAGTAAGGCGGAGTAGCCCCTTCTGGTTAGTATCAGCTGGTAGAAAGAAGCTCATAATTGACAGCAAATTTGGAGCATGAACTGCAGATTTGTTCTAGTGAACTGATGATATTGATTCTCTTGTTATAGCATATGTATGATAGAGTAGAAATATGATTAGAAAATGCTATATTCGAAAAAATGTGTTATGTGAGAGAAGAAAGTGTTATACATGATTGGCGTATCAAAATTGTAGAAATTTTTGTTGTAATTGTTTGTACTATTAAAACTTTGTTAAAATAAAAAATTTATTTGTTTATTTCATCCTGTGATATACACTATTACTAAAATGAATACATTTAATATGTAATATCTATAAGCTGTAATATTCTTTTTTTTTTACAGATTTATTAATCTATTGTAACGGGCATATACTATTGCAAAAGAGTTTGTTGCAATGGCAAAAACCTGTTGCAAAAAACTATACCGCAACAGGCGGAAAATGTTGCGGACTTTTTGCAACTTCGGCTATACCAATAGGCGCGGGCCTGTTGCAATTGGTCTATTGCAACAGATATTTCCTGTTGCGAAAAGTATTTTTTGTTGTAGTGAAATTAGTTTCAGGAAAATGCAATAATTTTTAAATAGAAAGATATTTGTATAAATTTGAACAACCAATTATAAATATTATGCAAAATGTAGAAAAATGAACAATTAAACAATGGAATTAGTTTGTGTTAAGTATGTAAATTAAAAGATAATAATTTTGTAGCCACATAGATGTGGAGAAGAACAAGAGAAATTGATAGATATATTTGGGAAAAATTCAAAAAGAAAGAAAATTATGTAGATGAAAAGATAATAATTTTGTAGCCACATAGATAAAGAGACGAATAAGAGGAATTGATAGACATATTTGAAAAAAAAAAATCATAAAGGAAAGAAACCGAATTAGCAATATGATTTTAAGCTAAGTACTAATTGATTCCACGTAGTTTGGAGAAGAAAATAAAGTGAAAATGAAAGAAAAATGTATACTATTGAAGGGGAAAATATGCTATTGACGTTAAAATGACGTCAACATCCAAAAGGTTCAATAGTGAATTCGAAAACACAGACTCAAACATAGAAATGCAGAAAATATTAAAAAAACAACAGATTTTTATAGTGGTTCGACAAGCTCTGGCTTACATCCAATTAGTGTAATCTTATTCATACTATTGATTACAATTGCAATTGTTTGCTTGTAATAAAGTAAAGAGTAGAAGATGAGGTTGAATTTGGAAAATGGTAGAGCCTTCCATCTAGAGGAAAGAAGAAGAATGTCCTTTTTCCAATGCCCTAGGTCTCCTATTTATAGTTGTAGTATGTGTTTGAGTTCAAATCGATCCAAAAATCTACGGAGAATTCGGGGAAGTCAAGGCGACAAATCTAAGGAGTTTAGATTTGATAATTATAGTTTGGTTTTTAGATTAATACTGATCTAAGGCACTCTGAATAGGTATCGATCCATTCCAATTTGACTATGGTTGATCTGATCCGGCTTATGAACTTCTACTTCGAGGTGATCTAATTGTGCGATGAAGTCTAGTTGACGCGGAGTGATCTATTTTTATCGATTCAGAGTTCGAAGTGGTTAAATCATGTTGGCCGACCCATCTTATAGTGATCTGGGCACATATAGATCTGAGTTCCTTCCTTGAATATTTTCATATTTAACCAATTATACTATCCTATCTGAGCGATTCCACTCATCTGCAATTCCGTATCTTTCTCTGTACTTGAGTCCGAGTAACCCAATTGTCTCCCTGGGCAAAACACCACGACTATTAAGCAATCCATGCATCTAAATCTAATGTGTAACATACATGCATGAAGGCAACATTTCTTATTGTGGAAGATATGTTGTATTACTGTGATTCCAAAGTCCATAACCCGTAAGTATCTAAGTTAACCATTCCAAAATCCGGTCCAATGCAAAACTAAATCCATAACCTCTATAGGTTTTTTACGAGTCTCATAGCCTTTTCGAGTCGATAATTAATTCGAAATGCATGTCCTCGATCTCACTGGATTGTTCACCAAGTCTAATGGAGAAAACCCAAATCCAAATCCACAATCATGTCAGACTATTTGTTAAGTTCAAGTCCAAGATCTTTCCGGATCGTTTACAAGTTCCGTTGCCAAGTCCAAGTCCCCAATTATACTAAGCTGATATCCGAGCCCGTGGCCTCTCTGAGCTAATCCTTACATTTTCCAAGCTTTTACCTGGAGTAATCCACGCTCGACGATCATAGCTTCGTTAGGCTCTTGTCAATCATAAACCACACTCGATGACTAGCACCCTCACTGGACTCTTGCGGAACATAAACCAAACTCGATGTTCCATATACTCTTTAGGTTCTTTTCGAGCGTAACCCACACTCGATGATCCTAATTCAGCCACCCCCATATGAAACAACCCGAACCTTGTCGACATAGATCATAATTTGTAATCCTAGGCAAATAGCCTCGTTTTATGGATGACAAACCACTTGTCATGCATAAACCACACATGATGATCCAAGCCTCACCCGGCTCTTACCGAGCATAAAACCACATTTGAGGATCCTGATCGAGCGAAACCCTATTCGGATCTGTCGACCCTTGCTAAGAATAAATCATATTGATGATCTTGAATAGGTGACCTCGCCAAGTTCTTGATAATACTGCCTATCTCTTTTTGCGAGTAAAACCTTACCCGAGGATTCACCGGATTATTAGTCAGAAATTCAGTTGTTAGTTTCATATTTAACAGGCATAAACCATCCTTACCAAATAGATTTATTAAAGTCCAACGAATAAGTATTATTGGATCCAAAAAGACGTTGGTTTATCGCCATCTCATAGTTTTCCTAGAGTTCTTGCCAGCTTTTGCACAAGCGTAAGTGACAATCTATTTATTGCAAGTTTATTTATGAACATAAAACCTAATAGAATGATGTTTCATCTTCTAAGAGCATGCATAGGGACTTACTGGTTTTGTAGCATATGTAAGAGATTTAGCCATTTTATTATCCTAATCTAAATTATTAATTGACGATGATGCCCCCTCATGAGCTAGCTTGCTTCGATCCTAAACAGTAAATGACTGCTCCTGGTTTGTCATTACAGCTGTGTTCAGGATGTATTATGCCAACGACACTTTCCATACTTGTTCCTCGATCATATCTTTAATGTTTGCACTCATTTTATCATGCCTAAATATTTCATGAAATAAATAGTATTTCTAGTAATTTGCTCTTGCTTAATGGGGTTTCTCGTTGTCGGCCTACTAACTTGAAGAAGTTCTCTTTTGTATAGATATATTCTTTCTTAACTTGTATTCAGATCTACATAAGAATCATATTTTGGATCTCTTTTAATTCCATTTAGGTGGACATAGTGTTCTTCATGTTTAAGCTTTCCTTTATTTTTTCTAGATCTTGGGTTAAATGGTTCTCAAATCTTAACACATTTGCTTCCAAAGCCTCACGATTTGGGCTTTCATCTTCCTATCGTAAGAATCAATCTGCCTCATGATAGAATTCTCCAAGATCCCTTAAGGGATTGCATTCCTAAGATACTTTGAAGTTTGTGTTGTCTAAAATCCCAAACTCGCAACCATAAGAATCACTGATAGATTTGGTTGATCCATCGATGCCACAACTGCATTGGACCTTGCTAGAAATTTATACAAAGTCTTTCATATCTCATGCTTAATAATGTGAGTGTCATAACGTTTTCAGACCGCGTATCTCAACCCGAAACCATTCCGTGGATCTTTCAACTAAATTTAACCAACTTCTAATAAATTCATTCTTAAGTTTCCTAAAGCATGGAGCTATAATTTTCAATAGGAAGGTAAAGAAGCATTTGACCATAACTTCTTCGGATGTCCCAATGTTTCCATGTGCCTCATATACCTCATTAAATGAATGGATGGATCCATTCTTTGGTTATTATCATCCAAAATTGGAAGTTTGAAGTCTGGCGGGTTTCTTGAATTGGTATTCGAAGTGAACGGACTTTGATATACACTATCCACATCATTTTTGTTCAATCCTCCTTTCATAGCTCCTTGAAAAACATCTGCAAACCTACCATTGTTGTCTATAAATTGCCTCCTGTTGTCAACACTAGTACCTATAATACGATTGCATAGATTTTCCAAGTTAGATGCTCCCTTATAGAAATTACATTCAGTTCGGTACAAGTCTTGGGGTTGGGATCGCTACCAACCCGAGTTCCTTGAAAAAGGTTGTCCTCTGTTGTCCCAATCCTAATTAATACGCCTGATCTCCTACTTCTACTTCCAAGTTCTCATGTCTATCCATGTCACTAGTTTCTTCCAAAAATCTCGGGGGCGTTCCTTCCACCTAAATTAGATCAATGTTGATCCAAGAATTCATATTGGTACCGGTCCAAGCTGATTGGTTGGACTTTACTCACCCGTCTTGCATTGCTGCTTCCTGCCCATTTATGCCCGACTCTAGCGCATTGGCTCTGATTTTCAAGTTGTCATACCTAACTAATTTATTGGAAGTTTGTAGCCATCATCTCCTCCTATTTTCGAACAAATTTTCCTATCTAACCAACCTAGCATGCAATTGGTTCACCACATTGTCCATATCTAGGTGTGTTGAAACCTCTCCACCCGAGAAAGCCTCTAGACTTCCTTCATGTTTAGTCCCTTCAGTATAGGCTCATGTCTTTTTTATCTTAGCCATTGCTAATCCAGCTTAGATTTTCTAAATCCAAACTCCAAATCCTTTGTTCTAGTTCATTATTACTTACACACCAAAATTTGACATAAAAAATAATGACAACACTCAGAAAGTCTAATAACAAATTCCAAGACACAAATCTGGACTTAGAAATGTACAAAATAGTAAAGAATAATTGATTTTCGTAGTGCTTTGGAAAATTTTAGCCTACATTGATTTGGTGTCTTAATTATACTGCTGACTGCAAGTATAATTGTTTTTTTCTAAAAAGTAGAGACTATAAGACGAGGTTGAATTTGTAAAGTGGAAAAGCTTCTACGTCTAGAGAGAATAATAAGAAAGTCCTTATTCCCACACCCAAGGTCTTCTATTTATAGCTTTAATTGAGTTTGAATGACCCAAGAATTCACAAATAAGTAGGGGAGTCGAGGCGACCAAGTCCAGGGAGATCGAACTAGATTGCAACAGTTTTGGTTTTAGGTCAATACTAATCTTGGTCTATCTGAATCAGTGCTTATCTGGTTCAGTGTTACTATGATTGACTTGGTTTGATTCTTGAACTTCACCTTTTTATTCTTCATTTCATCTTGGTGATTCAAGGTGATTTAATTAAGATGATCCAAGTTTGTGGTGATCAATTTGTGTGGTGAAGTCATGTCGACCCGTAGTGATTTATTTGCATTGATATAGAGTTCATAATGGTAAAATCATGTAGGCTGACCTAGCTTGCACCGATCCAAGTTCCTTCCTAGAATATTTCCATACTTAGCCAATTTCAGGGATCCTTCTAAGCGATTTCCCTCATCCACACATTTATATCTTTGTCCGTGCTCGAGTTGGAGCTATCCAATCGTCTTTTCGAGTAATCTGTTGCGATGATTAAGCAATTCTTGCATTCAAATACGATGTATAACAACCTTGCAAAAAGGCATGTTGAAATATGCATTAGTTAATAAGCCAGGGAAAAACATTTTAAATTGATTTCATGCAATTTGATTTTGTACGCCTTAAAATATTTTAACCTTCACCAATGAATACTATTAACTTATTAATAATTGCAAAAGCCAAGAATCCAGCATGGCAATTAAATGTCAAAAAATAAAAATAATTTACCCAATTACTAAATAAGTAAACAAAAAGGGAAATAAAAGAGAAATGCGAGAGAGTTTACACGGTTCAGCCATATTAACCTATGTCCACACATGGAACCCCTCACCTTTTACTAATGTAAAGGATACAAAATACAAAATAATAACTAGAAATTATAATATGTGAAAAAACTCTATAGTATAAACTACATAAAGGAATTGCAATAAAAAATTAACAAAATCATGAATTAATAAGTAAATAAAATTGGTTTTTTTTTTCATTTTCTAATTTGATATATGTGGAAATCTCCCTTTATGGGATTGGAAAAGAAATGTGGTACTCATTTGTATAAAATATTACTTTGGAATGAAGGCACTAATTTAAGGAGTTATTTATAGTAAATAAAACTTGCTTAGATTTATAATATCATTATGCAAATAAATAATAATAAATTTTCTTTTGAGATTAAGAGCGATACTTTATTCAACTAGAGTAATCATTTAGACGTCTCGAGGGTTAGAACCCATAGACCTTTAAAACATGCCCAGTGCATCTTACCATTTACTACTTGAGCTAGTGGTCTTAATATAATGATGAAATTCATATTGCATAATTTATTTTCTTTCATTCTTTCCTTGTATTGCATGATTACTTTGTCTATTAAGTTAACTTGTTTTTCCTCCATTTTATATTTTTCTTACATTGCATGACTAAGTGATGTATTGGACCAGTTAATTTCACTTCTTTGCATATTTTCTCATATTGCATTAATAATCACTTAAATGGGTCAATCAACTCATTATGTTCAATTATAATTGACATGTGTCTTTCTTCGGACCTCCTTCAAAATTCTGCCCAAGTTATCACCTCCTCCAGTATTTCCATTGTAATTTTACTTCACTCGTGCAAAGCAGCTCCGTGCAACTAACTTGAAACCAGTGTTCTTTTTTTGCTTATCCGTTAAGCCAAAACTTGCGAAGATCCTCTTGTAAATCAAAGACCAATTCTTAAACTCAATGGCATCTTCCATTCCTAGGTGATCGAAAAAAGTCTAATAGAGTTCATGGTAACTTCCTTCACTTTATTTTACGCATGGTACTTGAAAAAGTATAACAGAGCCGTCTAACTTCATAGTGAACAATTCAAGTGCTACAAACTTAGAAATACATCTATGCATGAACCACTTTCTCAATAAGTCATTTACTTGCACTTCGAGTTCTCTCTACTCTCTTGGCATCATTTTCCCTAAATACACCACTATTGACCTAGCTTCTTTACGATGTTAATATGGAAGTTTATCTCTCAATATAAAGGAAGTTTGCTTACCTTCATAATAAGGAGGAATACTATAACTATACAAAAGTTCATACATTTCATATTTAATTAACTGAATTATTTAAATATTTTAATGTTCGATTAAATGTTACTAAAACGACATAATTACCATTTAAACCCCCTTTTAAATCATGATTAATGATGGTAAATATAATTTGAAAAAATATTTACAAAAATATATTATTTCGATAAATATTGATAACGTCATTGAAAATCATTTTATCGATAAAAAAACTTTCTAAGCATTGGAAGTTGTTCATATATCTTTTATATACGCTTATTTTCCTAAAGGAATGTTAATAAGGAATAAAAATAATATGCACTTGAACCATAAGTGGCTTATTGTACTTAATAATTTTAAGTATGAACGCAAAAAATCAGCAAACAAGTAAAAACGAGCAAATAAGGAAAATAAGAAAAATAAGAAAAATAAGAAAATAGTAATGTTTTAGTTATAACATATAGGTGTTTTAAGGGATTTGGGTCTTTTCCTATCATATTCCTAAGGCTATATAATTTGGAGTGCACACTTAGTAATAATATAAAATTCATAAAGCTTGGAATGAATGGGAGGGTTGGAAATGGTGGAAGTGCTAAGCACTAATCCATTGGTTACTCTCTATTTTTTCGAATTTGCTAAACGTTGGAGCCATAGGATTGTAGTGATGATAGGAGGTGATTCTTTGGTTCATGACTAGAAATACTACATATGACATAAGTTTTTGGCTGATGTCTGAAAGAATTTCGACCGATGTCTTTGCGTGTGTTGAAAAAGGTCAGGGTCTTTCACATCGCTTTTTGGCCAATGTCTAAGATGGCTTTATACAATGTTTTTATTAATATATCCAATGATTTACGATCGATATCTTCACGTGAATTTTACATTGGTTATTTATAAAGAACCACCGTTAAAACATCAGTCACTTTAAAAGAACCGATTTAACTTGTTATATACATCGGTTTTCTACAGCAAACGATATAAAAGATGGTTTATTACATCACTTTTTTGAACGTCTAATGCTATATTCTCCTTATTACATCAGTTTGGTTAAACACAACTGATATTGAATAATAATGTTATTGCAAAGAATTTAAATATTCAAATAATGTTTTTTATTCAATAAAATATTTTATACACCACTGTAAATTAAACTGTTATTCATACTTTCTATTTCATATATATTACATCTCTCACTATAACACACTCAATGTCACTCAGTTTATACACAAATTCATACACACTGAGTCTTTATTTGCTTCCAGTTTAGTCTAGTCATCTATATACCTGTCATAGAAAAGACCAAACAATACAAGTTCTTAAGTCATGGAAAAAGAAATAAACGAAGCTTGCACACAAGACCAAAATTGTGCATACAACAAAACTGTTATTGTTGTATTTGTATTCCTTGTGCACACAGCAAAACTAAATGGCTCAGATCACAAAATTGGATAAGGTAGTCATACATAAAGCACAACAAAAGCAATGGAGCAAATGCACAGATGGTATAAGATAGGGTGGGTTTGTTGTATATACGCATGTTGTCGATACGTATATATGCAAACAAAATGTTTACATATACACGTGTATGCAATAGCCACTACATACAGACAATCATGTACAAAACTAGGCAAGGGAAGAAAACTAGACATGATTATAACCCGACAAATAGAAATGCACTAGTATGAATAAAGCATGGGCCAAATACATGAAACAATTAAGGGTTAGATTCAATTTCGGTTTAAAATGAAACAAGTGCAAATATGCATAAAGTCAAGGTAAATCAAGCAACAGTAATGTAAACCCAATCAAGTGCAGTATGTTTTTTTTCTCTTATCAAAATCAAATGTCAAATTATAAGTGGCTCATCAAAAGAAGAATTTTGTTCTTATTTTAATGTAAGCAGCAAAATAACAGTGGCAACATGCACAAAGCAAAGCATACAGAGAAAGGCAGCAATGGCCTAAAAATAGCTTGATGACTAAATGGAAAGGGGAAGATGAAAGACAGTAGTAAGTTTTATTCAACCAATGTAATCATATGAGTTTAGATGCTTAACCATTTAAGTTCAGATCCTTTGAAAGGTGTTCACAACTGGATACAACAAATGTGGTGACCGCTGAGCATATACATTTATTACACATGATTCTCGTGCATCAATACACATGTATATACATATAAATATGTGTATACATATGTTGACACGCGTTAATACAAGTGACAAATACACAAACTTGTCAACATGGGGAAAGACTAATATACTATCAACATTCTATGAAATATACAACTTAATGTACAAAGGAGGAAGGGACATGGCAAAGTAGGATGTAGTAATAGACAGTAGCAAGCATTTATCACAAGTATGAGAAGCGAACAAATGAACAAGTCAGAAACACACCACTCATACATATATACACATACATGCGCATGTATGTGTGTGTATATAAATATATATATGTATATTATAAATTGAGTGCGTAAACTTATGCAGTAAACAAGGTGACTAGCAGCTATCAAGTCTAACATAAAGCAAAAATTCATGTATAATGTGTCTAACATACCTGTAGTAGTTGTGCTTCCTTTTCAAGCTAGGGTGAGGCTTAAGCTTGTGGTTCTTGTAGAGTGTCCGACAATAATAAGGACATCGTCCGAAGTTGGTGAGATTAGAGTAATAAAAAGCATCCACTTTTGACAAACCTTACCCCACCAACCCAGATGATGTTCCTTTTGTTGCGAATAGCTCCACCGAAACCACAAGCTCATGTAATAATTCAAGTGTGCTACTATTCACACCCCAGTTTATACTACCGGCCACCACAACTGAAAGCACCCCAAATATTTCCATTTTCCTCTACTAGCCACCATCAAAATGAATAACGTAAAAATGGAGAGTCCACCATCTCCCTAATCTAAATGAATGCTCCCTTCCTCGCTTACTTTCTGTTTATCTTCATATACATACACGCCCTTCAATCTGAAAGGGCAGTTGCATATTCTACTGGCGCTAGATCTATTTTTTACATTGTTTTCCTTCTGTTTTGACTTTGATTGATGTCTACGATAAAATCCAGCTCTTTCACAGCATAATTGCAACATTGTTTTTCTTCCAAGTCCTAATTTTTCCGATTTTAAAATTACAATAACGGTATTCAACTTTTTCCCCGTTGTTTTACGTCATCAGATCAATGTACTCTACGAATCAAATACCTAAAGTCAAATAGTTCAAGAAAAAATTAACATAATCCATTTTCATAACCGCGTTAGCAATTTTAATTTTTATAAATGAGTACTTACTTTGTCGGTTGTGAAATGATTTGTCAAATCAACATTTACATCTTTTGAGTCATTTGATCGAACATCTTGCATCATATTATCACAACCATCATGTTAATCATCCAAAACAATAAAGGTCTTGTCTAGTTTATCATTATTCAAATACTTCATCTATTGAACGACAAAAGAAAATTAATGTATAAATTTTAAAAACAAGATACGTAAGTTATACGGATAAAACCCTGCAAGTCAAAACTTACATTGTCATTCTCTATTACAATATCATCAAATTTAATGTTCTCCTAGCTTGAAATTTCCAACGAAGCAAAAAAATATTGTAAAATGCAATGGAAAACCCTAACCATAAAAAAAATCCTAACAACATGTTCTATAAAATAATAGAAAACAATAAAAATCAAGCAAATATAACATCTTTATTATCTTCATCTACTATCTCTATTAGGCACAAAAGAATATATTATGAGAAGTACGTGTTTTTTAGGAGAAGTACGGTGGTGAATAACTAAATGAAGGAATAATATATGGTCGACAGAAGAATATAAAAAATAATCATTTGTATTAAAATTAGAAAGGCAGTCGCAAGTGTAAACCGGGGTATGAATAGTAGCACCCTAATTCAAAAAGATCAAAATTTCCAAAGGTGTTGTTGGTTGCACAAGTAATAATTTGTATGCTACCTTAGGGGCCTCAAAGTCCTTCAAGTATAAAGCACTGTAAGGTAGCATACAAATTATTACCTGTGCAACGAACAACTCCTTAGGAAATTTTGATCTTTTGGAAATTATTACTTATGCCTTACCCTTAGCCGTTACAAAAACCAATAAGTAGATCAGCATAAAATCATAAGTAAGAGACACTCATCAGAAACCAGGGATACTCATAAGATTCCACTAAATGTAACTCAAACAACAAATTCGTCTATAAAGTGTCAGCATACATGCAGCAGTTATGCTCCCTTTTCGAGCTAGACGTGAGGCTCAATCTTGTGGTTTTGGTGGAACTGTCATGACAACTACATGAACATTATCTAAAGTTGGTGGGATTAGACTAATCAAAAGCGTCCTCTTTCGACTATTCTTATCCAACCAACTCAGATGGCGTTCCTATCGTTGCGAACAACTCGAATAAAACCATAAGTTCAAGCCTCACCCCCAACCGGTGCAAGAACCACCAAGTAGATCAACATATAATCATAAGAGACACTTAGCAAAAACCACTAAATATAACTCGAACAAAAAATAATATATTTTTTATATTGTTTCCTCGGGTATTTAGGTTGTCCAATCATCTTTTATTTCTAAATTATCTATTCATATCAGTTTTGACGAAGTGTAGTATTTGTTCTTATCAATTTTGAGCAAGTGTACGCGTGCTAATGATCTGTATATACACGTAAATACTAAGTCATGTTTCCAAGCATGCAACATCAAGTAGGCCCTAAAAGCAATAAGGAGCAGCTGAGTGATAAGCATGCATGAGTGCTAGACATGCAAGAATCAGCACATCATGACAATAGGAGTGTATAAGTTATCACATATATAAAACTCATACATATATAAATCAAAAGCAAAGAAAGTATACAAAATATCATGAATAGAATACAAGTGTTGCAAGAAACAAATTCTTATCAGTATTGTAATAGACATTAAATTATATAAACTCCCATTTAAGCTAAGAATTATATAAACCTTTATAAAAAGATTACATTTTTCTCAGTGAATGTACGAACTGAGAAACGTGCAGCCAATCAAAATCACTTGAATGGTCAATCAAAATCACACTAGAAAATAGGTGTTTCAACTTCTGTTTAAAATTCAATCATCATTGTCATACGGGTGTATTCTATTTCAAGCTTAAACTTAAACCGTGCTAGAAATTAGAGGATAGATCGAGCAAAGCAATAAACAGAATCACTTACAATTGTCCAATCGCTACCGTGCTCGAGATAAGAGGGCGGATCTGAAAGCGAAGCATTAGTTCTTGTCAAAAACCCTAAATTAATAGAGGAAAACGCTTCCACTTCCATTCATGCTCGACTACTAGCGGTGGCTCGCGATTTTCAGGTGGTAGCAAGGCGATTTGGAGGTGGCCAGGCGAGGCGATTGAGGAAACGACGGAGGGTTTTGTCTGCCATTATTTTTTTTTGAAGAATAGAAGGCACGAGAAATTATTTTACGAGATATGTTTTTTTGCGGTCGAAGGTAATAGGTTTTTTTAAAGATAGACATCAGTTGTTTTAACAACCGATGTTTAAAGAACCATTTAACATTGCTTTAAAATTTATTGATGTTAAAAAACTTTTAACATTGGTGGTTTTACAAACCGATGTTTAAAGGATGATGTCTAATCCACTTTATCTAGTAGTGGTTCTTATGTTTTTTTGCTTGGTTAAGCATGGATCTATGAGTTATCTCACTATTTTATATTGTATACTATGTATGTATGTGTTTTAGTTGAAGTACAAAACTAAAGTGGCATTAACTAAGTAAAGTTGTTAACTACGGAGCCTTATTACTTTTGAAAGCTAATAACAACTTAATATTACTCTCTTATTTTTTAAATGGTTGTTTAATCAGTATGATAAATTGAATTAAGTTTGAAAGTGTCTCAAACGAGAATAGTCATATAAGTGCACTTGCCAATCTTTTTTTGGGAATATATATATATATGTATGTATGTGTGTGTGTGTGTGTGTGCATATATATATATATATATATATATATATATATATATATATATATATATATATATATATGCAAATATCCTTAGGGGTTTCCTTCAATATTGAGTACCCTAGGGGTAGCATTTACCATAAAAATTTTAGTTCTTATATTATTTTTTAAGTGGTTAAAACTAGTCACAAAGATCGTACCTTTTAAACTTATTTTATCAAGACTTTCAACAACATTTAATGTGCTATAATAAATTGTTTAGAGTTTTACGTATCCAAATATGATATTCACATTTAGCATTTTTCACTAATCTTTTCAAAGATATTTTCAACTGCTTATAAGTATTTCTGAAGTATTTATTTATATATAAGTTTCTAAACAATAAAAAAACCTAAATTTACTAAGCCGACAAACTTATAAGTATGTGAGATTCAAGAATATGATATCAAGGTAAGGGGTGATGTAACTGATGCTCTAAATTACTAAACTTTGCTCTCACAAGCAATATTTAAGTTTAGAATGTCAAAAAAGATTTAAATATATGAATAATGATTTCTATAAGTAATCATTTTAACTAAATAGTTAATTATTGAACTATTGAATTTCACCAAATATTAATTAAGACATTAAAATTGATGCTTTAAACGTAAGAGAAAGTTAAATGGTTTAAGTTTTTTGTGAGAATGTGTTAATTACATTTTGTTTCAATGCTTTCATATTATACACATGAAGTAAATAGTTCTTTAACTGAATATTCTAAAGATAAGGGTAAGTAAAATGGTTTCAGGTCTGTTGTGGCAACGTATTAATTACATTGGTCTTTAATGTTAGGGATTGAGATGGTTGTAAAAATGGTTTTGCTGACAACAAAATTGTTTTAACTATTATTGTAATATAATATATACTGACACTGTTATCTAGATTATATATTTATATATATACAGGAAATATATGTTGGTATTGATTATTGAAGACTGTACAGTTTGGAGAGTCAAGATTTCAAAGAAGAAGAGTTCAAAATACAAGACTCATAAGTAACAAGAGTTCAAGAGTTCAAGAAATAAAAGTAATTGAATCTATATTTTTTTGTTGAAAACCTGATTAGCACTGAATCCTTATTTTAATCTTTTCTCGCTACTTTTTAAATATCCTATCTTAATTTCAAAATGATTTCAAAACTAATTCCTTATTTTAAATATATTTCTTTTATTTTAAACTCCTGTTTTCTAAATATATTTTATTCCCCAAATATTTTTCAACTTCTAATTCAAATATTTCTTATATATATAGTACTAGTTTTTATATTTAGTTTTATTATAGTTACTTAAGTTTAAATTTCCTTACTTATATTTATTAAGTTCTAAAGTAGTTCTTTATACTCATAGTTTTATATATATGCTTTACCCCCAACTGCTTTCAAGCACATGGCGCTCTCTTGATTTTACCAAGGTACAAGATCAAACAATTGAATTATGGGTTACAATCATACCCAATTGATTTGAATGGGCTACAACCAGACCTTTTCAGTATCATTTTTGGAAGAAAGACCCGATAGAACTTGGATATTGTGATCTTTTATAACAAGTACTCCTATAACTCTGAATAACACGTGAATCTTTAAGAGAGAGTGGTATAGAATCAAACTAGAAAAGATTTGATTCGATTCTCCTTGAATTTCGGCAAAGTTAGATTATGAAAACTTGAAATTTAAGAGTATAAACGAAGCAGAGAAAAAGAGAGAAGAAAAAAATGAAAATGTAGTTAAATTTTTTGAACTTTGATGGTTATTTATAATGGATTAACAGTCATGCCCCTTCAAGAAAAGTTCTAAACAAATAGACGCTTGTTTTGAAATTTGAAATTTGAATTTTAACGGCTACCATGTCGACATAGGGGGTAAGGGATATCGATATGCCTCTTCTAATTTTAAAGTTCAAATTTTTGAAAACAATTTAAATGGTGCTTGAATAAATCATGATAATTCTTGAGTTTAATAGACTATTTTCCTATATATTAAAGTAGTATAATAAAGTAAAAATATAAATTAAAAACATATATTCATAATGTATAAAAGTGCTATCAAAACATAATATAAAACTATAAATACAAATATGAAAACTTTAAAACCTAAGATATAAAACTAAAGATACGAATATAAGGTAATAAGAATATTAAAACTCAAGTAAACATGTATAATTAAAACTAAAATATAAGTAAGAAAATGTAAAATATTTAAATCAGTAATTATATTAAAATTCAAAAACATTTTGAATAACTCATAGATTAGGATATATATATAAGAGGAAGTAATTTTCAAATCAGTGAAAGTTAAAAGAATTTTAGGCAAAAATGGGGAGAGAATTGGAATAAAGATTTTAGTGCTATTATGGAGTTTTAACAAAAATTATAGACTCTATTACTTATCCTGATTTCTTGAACTCTTGCTACTCACGAGTCTTCAATCTTGAACTCTTCTTCTTTGTAATATTGAATCTTTAAACTATACAGTCTTCAAAATCAATTCCTACATAAGGTACCTGCATATATATTTTGTACATATATTTCTATACAATAGTGTTAATATATATTTTATAATAATAATAGTTAAAACAAGCTTATTGTCATCAAAATAATCATTACCATCATCTCAGTCCCTAGCAACTCTCATTATCAAAATCGATTGAACCTCTAAACACGACACCAAAGTGTGTTTCCGCTTAAATCTTACATCACATGTAGCTAGTGTTTCCAAGTCCTTTCATTCAGTTATCATATCTAACATCGTCTCTTGATGTTTTTTTCTATGGGCATCGAAAACCTTATTCCCTTTTCCAGGTGCATACTCAATGTTCAATTCCTTTTAAGAGAATAAATATCTCAAAGACTTATGATATATGAATAGCTCAAAGCTCTCTCCCAAAAGTTAGTGTCGTCAAATCTTCAAAGCAAAGAGGATAGCAACTAAGTCTGAATCATGAGTTGGATATCTTACCACATACAGTCTTAATTGCCTTGAAGCATAGCAATGACTCTTCCATCTGCATAAGAACAACTAGCAACCCTGTTCCGCAATCATCAGTATGAACCATTAAGTCTTGATTTCAATCCGACACCACTAACACATGAGCATTGGTCAACTTGTGCTTCAAACTCTGAAACACTTCCTCACAATTATCTAACCAGATAAACATTGCATCTTTTCTGGTTGGCTTAGTAAGTGATGTCTCCATCCGCAAGAAAAAATCTTGATAAACCTTCGATATTATCCTGCCAATCCAAGAAAGCTTCTAATCTCAATAACACTCTTTGTCCTCTTCTAACCATTAATTGCATCAACCTTCGCTGGATCTACAGATAGTCCTTCGCATGGAACAACATGTCCTAGAAACTTTACTTCCTTCTCACAAAATTGATGTTTGAAAATTTGGCCTTTAATTGATTCTTTCTCAAAATATCTAGCACGGTTCGAAGGTGAGTCTCATGGTTCTTTGCATCTTTGGAATACACTAATATGAAAACAAGCACGAGTCAATCCAAATGCTTTCGAAAAACTTGATTCATTAGATCAAAAAAGAAATTAGGCATATTTTATCTTTCCAATGGAATAACCATCCACTTGTACAATCCATATCTTGTACGAAAGGCTTTCAAAGGAATTCTTCCTCCGCTACTCTCGATTAATGCAATCCAGCCAATTCTAACCGAGAAAATAATTTAGCTCCACTTAGCTGGTCGGAAAAATCATCGAATCATGGATGATACTGGTTCTTCACAGTCTTCTCGTTGACCATTTGTAGTCAATACACATTCACAACGACCCACCAAGCTTCTTTACAAAAAGTGTGGCAACACCCTATGATTAACTTTTTGAACGGTAAGCGCGAATTTTTTTTATTAATCAACTTGAAAAATTACAATATGTACAATCTCACTAATACATACATCTCTATAATATAACCAAACTAATAAAAAGAATAAACTCACATTACAGCATAGACACTCATTACATGCTCAAAACAACAAAATTTAGCTTCATGAAACAATCATGACTCTAGCAACAATAGGCCCATTTGAGTTCACAACAGATTTTTGCTTCAGAAAAACAACCCAAATGCTTCAGATGACTAGGCCATTATCAATGAATAATAGAATTTGCGAGCTCTAGTTTCATGCACTACCAAATCAATAAATCAGCAAAATCCACTTAAAAACATGCCGCAAATAAGCTACCGCAAGTAGCACCGTATCACATCCATTACGTAGCTAATCCAAAAAAAAGGCCAAACCACCAAAAGGATTCAAAGGCACAACATCCAAAAAATTCGTATATATCTCATGAAAGAGTGGGATCATACATGTGTTACTTCTCATATGTCCTTTAGAAGATTTCAAATTACAGCTTAATGGCTCTTCCACTATGGTGAACTGCTTGGACAGATGACATTCTTTCCCTTTAAGTCCACTAGTTGCACCTTCAGCTCCGCCATTTCTCTAGATGTCATTCGACTAGGTAGCCTACTCACTGAATTCTCTCCTAGTAAATATAGATTCTAAGCCTAATGGCTCTTCCATGGCAATCCTGTTACAGGTACAAAGACATCCACAAATTTCCGGACAATGGAATTTGACAAACTTCTTCCTGCAATTCAGTGCTCCAATCAAGGAAAATATTTGTGGATTTGCACCATTCACTAAGTACACGATTCGACTAATAAACTGGGGTGTCTTAACAAAATTTCCTTACTGTGAAAAAATATTTTAGCATCATAGTGATTCAATCAATCCATTCCCAATATGATTCCAAAACCATCGGAATCAAACACATACAAAAAAAGTATAATCTAGCAATAGAAACTCTAGGTCACAGCACCTCATTCCAAGAGTTTTGTAACCTCTTATAAGATTAGCTACCCTAAAGGAAGTGATAATGTAACACCCCACGTCCATTAACGTCACTCACAAAGGGAATGCATCAATGTCCATGAAGCGTTATTGTTTGTATAGAACAGATAAATTACAAGAATAAATAAATAAAACAACACAGCGGAAGATAAAGCTTATTTTATTTCATCATAACTCAAAACGAGTTTACATAAGTAGTTTCCAAAACCATTACAACAGGATCAGTAGTCTTTTCCAAAAACTTCAAAGTACATAAAGAAGCAAATATTTAAATAATATAAATGCATAAATCCTCACTAAGCATAAACAAAGCCATAAAGATGAGAGAGTCCCAAGCGATACATCTACTCTCTTCAAACAACTGAAAGAAATCGGCACTAAGCTGTAGTATTCCCTCCTTGCAAACCTGAGGAGGGGGAAAGGAAGAAAAGAGGTAGAAAGAAAAGGGGGTCAGACATAAAGTCTGGCGAGTGTGATAACTTTAACAATATAATTATCAAAATAACTAGGATAAGGCATAAGCTGGAAAATAAGGAAATGACTGTGAACAATTGGGTATAACAGAACAAAATGAGGAAATAAGATGAACCAAGATAACGTTAAAGGCGCACCAAGTCACTATAAGATAATTACTACACTACACCACCACTAGTCACCCTTAAAGGTTGATCCCGCCTACAGAACTTAATAATGATAATGGTAGTTTAGTGTACCCCTAGCTACCTTTATAGGTGCCATCTGCCCCTATCTCCACTAGATGTACCCACTGCCCCCATTCGATCGCCCCCCTAACTCGTAGATACCCGTGCTGGCCCCACAGTGTGCTGTATCACTCCTCAAAGTGGCAGCCCGATACAACCAAAAAGCACGGCTTATATCTACACGATGCAACAATGTCTTACCTACCAGCCCGGGCCCACACACGCATATGAACCCGTTGGACTTGCGTTGCCACCGCTGACCCGTTTTGACCTCTTACAATCAAACCCAGTACGCGTGTCCCGTCCTCGACTTGGGTTGAGCCCACAAAGATACTTAATGGGTTACTGGTTTGAAAAGGCCCCCCATGCATGACACAAGCTTTCCACCTATGCTTGGTCCCCTCTAAGGTTTTCCCCCACTTAACCCCATTCTTATTCATGTCTTCTTACATGTTTCAATCTTGATTAAGTGCATCTAATTATATTTCAAATGCCACCCAAGGCACCCACTAAATTCCACATGCCACCCAAGGCACCCACTTAACCCCCTCATGTCCCACTACATGTTTATCTGGTTAAGTGTTTCTTAATTCATTAAGACCATAACCTTGTAAAGACCTCCCACATTAGATTGGTATTTCTGGCAGCTGGATTTGCCGGGCGGGTCCGGGCGGTCTTACACCACAAACGAGCCTAACCTTGTGTCTTTACAACTGTTACACATTTAATTTATGCCTAAGACCTCCCACATTAGACTGGTATTTATGGCAGCTGGATTTGCCGGACGGGTCAGGGCAGCCTCGCACCACAAAAGAGTCTAACCTCGTGTCTTAGGCGATTAATTACACCTAATTTATTACCCCCAATTTGAATTAATTTCCCTATTCAAATTGCCAATCAATTACAAATTTAACTATGCCCATAATTGACTCAATTATGTCCATCTATTTATGGTATATAAAATTATACCAATTAACGACACATTTAAGGCATTTATGCCAATTTTCAATATTAAATCTTTTAATATTATCCCATTGCCCCATGTTGTACGTTCGTTCGTTTAACGTAAAATATACGTTAGACTCGAACAGTCTAACTTATGGAATAAAGAGAAAACATCACAACATGCATAGAATAAAAACTAGATCTAAGCATAAGGGGTGAACTTGCATGTGTGAATAAGGTTTTTCATCTAAAAACTTGCATAGGCCGAAATTACAAATTTGCATAAACTATGGATGTCATAGATCTAATCATAAGGTGTAAACTGGCATAGGCAATGGTTACAAACTTTACATTACATGATTCATACTCCAACATATATATATATATATATATATATATATATATATATATATAAACACACACACACACACACTTGCATATGTGATTTATACAATATAAACTATGATGTAAACATGCATCTAACTCACACATGTCATAGCCTAAGTTTAGATCCAATTTACACATAAAATAGATGTCATGAAACATGTACGGTTGTATATGATTCTCACTAACTTGCATATGATTCATATCTAAATTAACATCTAAACTTGCATACCTACGTATGATTTAACATATGAATTAGTTCCAATAACATAACCAAACTAGCATATGAAACATCATTATGAATTGATTGTACATAAGCCAACAATTAACATAGATTTACAACATAGATGATAACGTCACAGCTTTACAACATAGATAATAACATCATAGATTTACAACATAGATAATAACATACGGTCAATGATTCACAACATAACCATATAATCCAAATCATAGCTCAGTCCAATTAAATTGTTAATTATCTTATTAAAGAAATCGAAATCACAAAAAGAAGGTCTTGCGTTCTGAAATTTTAGTTCTGAAATTGATTTAGCTCGCCTTTGTAGTAGATTCGTTATTATTTAGATTAGAGTTGAATAGAATTGAGTTGATTAGCTTTGATTTCCCTCTAGTTGGTGGCGGCTACTCTAGGTTACAAGATGACAGCATGACAGCCATGATTTAGATTTTTATTTGATTTTAGGGTTTGAGTCTACCCATGTTTATATAGAATTTCAATTTGATTATAGATGTCAGATGATCTTAGGGTTAATCAAAACCACTCAGTCAGGATAGGGTGACACCTCAGCCCTAATGACTCAGCAAGGAGTTAGAAAGGACTCAGCAATGAGTCACAATATGGATCAGATTGCACCAGAAAGCTGTGGAGGCTTTTTGCTCGGCCTGGGCGCACTTGGCAGGTGCGCTAGTGCCACTTTTGTACTGGCGCACTTCCCAAGTGCGCCAATGCAATTTTTTTTTCTAATTCTTCTGCCTGACTTCGTTAGTCCATATATCCTTCATCTGTTATCCATTTTACGCAAACTCGGACTCTATCTCAACCAGAATTCCGAGACGAACACAATGGCGCAACCCATTTCCCTTAATTCTCACATCTGAGATTAATTATTCTTGAATTTAGTTAATTCGATTATTCAAAAATTCGGGGTGTTACATTCTCCCCTACTTAAAGGATTTCGTCCTCGAAATCTCTAAGTCAAGAAGAACGTATCCTACCATCCAATCATCCATCTACTCAACCATCAACCACTAGCAACCATGGTCCTTAAAAGATTTCTAATTATTTTCATGTACATATGCATAGTGTGTGTATATGTCCATATACTAATGCTAAATCAGGCGGTCCACTAATTCAGTCGACCTCCTTAATGCAAATAATGATAGTGCCATGTATCCATCATGTATGCAAAGAATCCTATACCTATCATTACTACATGTGTGCACAACCATTCATTTAAATGCAACATCCATATGATACTCACATTCAATGTACATTCATTTTACTAAATACATCCATTTATATGCAATATGCAATATGAAAGAGACTGAGCCGATCTAGTGCCTAAAGTGTGTGTATATGCATCCACGAGCAACCACTAGCAAACACTTGCATCCAAATGCATCCATCATACATAACATGTCTCAAACACATGTTTCAACCATAGGACTACCCTATCTAAAGGTCAAATATACTAGCGAGAGGACATACTAAAGATAAAACGAGCACAAGGTAAGCGATAAAGGAGAAATTAAAAGACATACCCTTGAAAAGAAAAGGGTACAATGAACGCATCTTCTCTTCTGTCTCCTAAGTAGCATTGCTCTCATCATTTCCCCATTGCACTTTGACTAGCTTGACCTCTCGATTCCTCAACTTCTTAATCTCCGACCCAAGAATGCATATAGGAGCTCGTCGAATCGTCGCATCACGCTCTATCTCCACATCTCTAAGCAAGCTCGGCTCTACCACTTCCGCGGTCTCGTGCAAGCACTTCCTCAAATGTGATACATGGAATACGTCGTGTAAACCACTGAGTCTCTCGGGCAACTCCACTCTATACGCCATCTCTCCAGTCCTCTCCTTTATAGGAAACGGCCCTACGAACCTTGGTGCTAACTTCCCAATGGACCCAAAGCGAACAACATTCCGTAATGGAGACACCTTGATAAAGACCATGTCCCCAATATCAAACTCAAGATCTGTCCTCCTCTTGTCTGCATAAGATTTATGCCTATCTTGTGCCGTCTTCATCCTCCTTCTAATCAAATCGATCTTTTCCGAAGTCTCTCTAATCATATCGGGCCCAAATAAGATCTTATCCGTAGATTCCCACCAACATGTAGGCGAACGACACGGTCGTCCATAAAGAGCCTCGAAAGGTGCCGTGCCAATGCTAGACTGAAAGCTATTATTATATGCAAAATCTACCAAAGGAAGATGCTCCTCCCATGTACCTTCGAAGTCTAAAACACATAGCCTCAAAAGGTACTCTAGAATATGATTCACCCTCTCGGTCTGGTCATCCGTCTGAGGATGATATGAAGTGCTCAAACATAACTGAGTCCCCACCGCCTCTTGCAGGCTTTTCCAAAACTCGCAAGTAAAGATAGGATCGCGATCGCACACTATGCTAGAAGGAACACCGTGCAAACGAACTATCTCTGAAATGTATACGAAGGCTAACCATGGAGCAGTCCTCTTACTCTTCACGGGAATGAAATGGGCACTCTTAGTAAGCCTGTCTACCACGACCCAAATCCCCGTATTACCCTTCCTCGATCTCGGTAACCGGTCAACAAAGTCCATCGAGACACCCTCCCTCTTCCATTGTGGGATCTCCAATGGGTGAAGCAACCCACCGGGCTTCTTTTGCTCTGCTTTTACTTGTTGGCACACCAAGCATCTTGCAACAAACTCGGCCACATCCTTCTTTATACCAGCCCAAAAGTAAACTCGTCTCATGTCCATGTACATCTTGTCCCAACAGGGATGAATGGTCATCGTCGAACGATGTGCATCATCAAGAATGGTCTTCCTCAAGTCCTCGTCTCGTGGTACACAAAGTCTACCGTCCCTACATAACCAACCCTTATCATCTATGGTATACCTATTGAGATGGCTCGATGACTCCCCCCTTATGAGCTTCTCTACTAACTCAACCAACTGTGGGTCATCTCGTTGTGCCTCATCAATCCGTCTCAAAAGCGTAGGTCTGACCTCTAAGGATGCTAGCAAACCGGGTACAAAGTCAATGGAAGGTCTAAAGTCAAACATAGAGATGAACTCTAGGCTTCGCCGCTCAACAAACAACGGACTCAAGGACAACTTTTTCCTACTTAAGGCGTCTGCCACCACATTACCCTTGCCAGGGGTATGTGCTATCTCGAAATCGTAGGACGCTAAGAATTCCATCCACCTTTGTTGCCTTAAGATCAAGTCCTTCTGAGAGAACAAGTATTTTAGCGATTTGTGGTCAGTGAACAATTCGAATTTCTCGCCAAGAAGATAATGGCGTCACGACTTAAGTAAGAAAACAATAGCGGCCAACTCTAGGTTATGCATAGGGTAATTTCTCTCATGTACTCTCAACTGCCTTCCTCCATAGGCTATTACCCTTCCCTCTTGCATTAAGACTGTGCCTAGTCCTGTCCCACATGCATCAGTATAAACGGTAAATGGCTTACTCCCATCTGGAAACACAAAGATTGGGGCTGTGGTCAAAGCTCACTTTAAACGCTGGAACACATCATCACAATCTACATCCCATGTAAAAACTAGGTTCTTCTTCGTCAAGCGTGTTAATGGGGCAGATATTTTTGCGAAGTCCTTGATAAACTTCCTATAATAGCCTGCCAACCCCAAGAAACACCTCACCTCGGTAGCATTTTTAAGGACCTTCCGATCTTGGATGGCCACCACCTTCGCGGGATCCACAGCTATCCCTTCTTTGGAAACCACGTGCCCTAAGAATCGCACTTCCTTCCTCCAAAAGTGATATTTAGAAAATTTAGCTTTAAGGTTATGCGCTCGAAGGGTCTCCAATACTTCCCTAAGATGTAGGTCATGCTCTTCCTCGCTCTTAGAAAAGACCAAGATGTCATCCACAAAGACCACCACGAATTTATTAAGGTACTCCCTAAACACCCTACTCATCAAGTCAATAAAGTATGCGGGGGCGTTTGTCAAATCGAAGGGCATCACAAGCCATTCATAGAAACCGACCGGAGTCATAAAGGCAGTCTTGTCTATGCTATCCTCAGCCACTCTCAACTAATGGAAACCAGTGGCTAAGTCCAGTTGCGAAAACACTGAGGCGCCAACTAACTAATCGAAGAGATCGTTAATCCTCGGCAGTGGGTGCCTATTCTTCTTAGTAAGTTTATTAAGCTCTCTATAGTCCACACAAAGTCTAAGGGACCCATCCACCTTCATGGCAAATACTACTGGAGCACCCCACTTCGATATACTGCGTCTTATGAACCCTTTCTCAAGCAACTCCCCTACTTGCTTATTGAGCTCCCTCCTCTCATGAGGAACCATGTGGCGCACTGGCATAGATACTGGTTTTGCATTGTCTACAAGATAAACACGAAAGTCTATCTCCCGTTTTGGGGGTAGACCCCTCACTTCATCGAAGGCATCGACGTATTCACGGACTATACGAACAGAATGTAAATCATCATCAGATGCGTCAAGTGACTCAAGATAACTAAGCATCACCGGTCCTCTAGGGTCACAAGAAATATCAAGGGTCTTTCCACTACGAGTCAACAATTTTACTACCCTTCGTTCACAATCTAGGATGGCGCCATATCGGGCTAGCCAATCCATCCCTAGAATCAACCCATAGCCCATGAAACCAAGCACAAAAGCATTACATTCAAAACCAACACCTAAGATAGACAATCTCAAATCCCTACAAACCATGGATAAATGAGCCGACCCACCAATAGGATTTGAGACTACATTGGGATCCACAGCAAGACTAGTATCTAAGTGTAGTGTTTCAACTAATGATGTATAGATAAACGAATGTGATGCGCCATAATCGAATAAAGTACGGACAGGATGATCAAACAGAAAAACTAAACCCTCAACGGAAATTTTTCTACCTCGTTCTTGCAGCGGTGGGACCGCGAGAGCCTGGACCTGCTCCCTTGCCTGCCCTGGTGCCACGAGAGCCTGAAGCTGCCCTCTAGAAGTTCTTTGTCCTTGCCCCTGTTTCCTTGGGCAGTCCTTAACTAGATGACCTGCCTCTCCATAGTGGAAACAACCAGTCTTCTTCTTTTTCCTACAGTCTTTACTCAGATGGCCTGGTGTCCCACAATTAAAGCACTTCTTCTTTCCTTTGCCATTATTGTTCTTCCCGCCTTTCTTGTTTTGTTGTTGTTGCTGCGGTTTCTTTTGATCCCTTTTCTTCTCGGGTGCCTTATTAGCATTGGCGCCCTTATCCTCTTCATGCATAAGCGCCATGTCAACTAGCTTCTCAAGGGTGGCCCCCACAGGGATGTGGGTCATAGCTAACTCATGTAGTGGCTCGTTCAAACCCTTAACAAATCTCAGGGCCTTCTTTTCGTGTGTATTCACCAATTCCTAGCCAAATCTCGCCAACTGATTGAACTTGTTGACGTATTCTTTCACTAATAGATTCCCTTGCTTTAACGCCAAAAATCTTTCCATATATAAATTCTCTTCAGCCCGTGAGAGAAACTTTGCCTCAAACCTATGCCTAAAATCTGGCCATGTATCAACCGGACGCTCTCTATTAGTGACCTCCCACCAAAATGAAGATTCGTCCTTCATCAACCAAGCAGCCAATTGGACCTTCTTACAATCATCCAAATCGAAGATGCCAAACAGATCCTCCACTTCTTTCAACCAATTTCTAGCTTCATTGAACGTTTCAGATCCGCTAAAAGATTTTCCACCCATCGAACAAAAGCCTTTACATATCTTGGAGAAAGTATCTCCACGCGGAGGAATGACTGGAGCTGGGGGAGGAGGAGGAGGAACGTTGGCCGGTCCCACGGCAGCGGCCCTAGCCTCGAGATATTGACAAAACCAACCGGGTACATGAACACCCTCTGGTATTTCAGATGCTCCAGACATGCTGAAAAGAAAAAGAAAGAGTTTTAAAACAAAGGAAGCGAAAGAGAGATGTATGGCTTGCGGGGATTATGCTCTTTTAAGTAAACTTTCCTTGAAAATATCTTCTTTAAAACAAGTTTTTGAAAATACTTTCTAGGAAAATAATACTTTTGAAAACACTTTTCAAAACTTTTTATCTGTTCTTGTAACCATAGCTCTGATACCACGTGTAACACCCCACGTCCATTAATGTCACTAATAAAAGGAATGCATCAATGTCCATGAAGCGTTATTGTTTGTATAGAACAGATAAATTACAAGAATAAATAAATAAAACAACACAACGGAAGATAATAATTAATTTATTTCATCATAACTTAAAATGAGTTTACATAAGTAGTTTCCAAAACCATTACAACAGGATCAGTAGTCTTTTCCAAAAACTTCAAAGTACATAAAGAAGAAAATACTTAAATAACATAAATGCATAAATCCCCACTGAGCATAAGCAAAGCCATAAAGATGAGAGAGTCCCAAGCAATACATCTACTCTCTTCAAGCAACTGAAAGAAATCGACACTAAGCTGTAGTATTCCCTCCTTGCAAACCTGAGGAGGGGGGAAGGAAGAAAAGAGGTGGAAAGAAAAGGGGGTCAGACATAAAGTCCGGCGAGTGTGATAACTTTAACAATATAATTATCAAAATAACTAGGCTAAGGCATAAGCTGGAAAATAAGGAAATGACTGTGAACAATTGGGTATGACAGAAAAAACGAGGAAATAAGATGAACCAAGATAATGTTAAAGGCGCACCTAGTCACTATAAGATAATTACTACACTACACCACCACTAGTCACCCTTAAAGGTTGATCCCGCCTATAGAAATTAATAATGATAATGGTAGTTTAGTGTACCCCTAGCTACCTTCATAGGTGTCGTCTGCCCCTATCTCCACTAGGTGTACCCACTACCCCCATTCGATCGGCTCCCTAACTCGTAGATACCTGTGCTGGCCCCACTGTAGGGTGTATCACTCCCCAAAGAGGCAACCCGATACAACCAAAAATGCATGGCTTATATCTATACGATGCAACAATGTCTTACCTACCAACCTGGGCCTATACACGCATATGAACCCGTTGGACTTGCGTTTCCACCGCTGACCCGTTTTGACCTCTTACAATCATACCCAGTCGCGTGTCCCGTCCTCGACTTAGGTCGAGCCCACAAAGATACTTAATGAGTTACTGGTTTGAAAAGGGCCCCCATGCATGACACAAGCTTTCAACCTAGGCTTGGTCCCCTCTAAGGTTTTTTCCCCACTTAACCCCATTCTTTTTCATGTCTACTTACAGGTTTGAATCTTGGTTAAGTGCATCTAATCGTATTTCAAATGCTACCCAAAGCACCCGCTAAATTCCACATGCCACCCAAGGCACCCACTTAACCCCCTCATGTCCCACTACATGTTTATCTGGTTAAGTGTTTCTTAATTCATTAAGACCGTAACCTTGTAAAGACCTCCCACATTAGATTGGCATTTGTGGCAGCTGGATTTGCCGGGCGGGTCCGGGCAGTCTTACACCACAAACGAGCCTAACCTCGTGTCTTTACAACTGTTACGCATTTAATTTATGCCTAAGACCTCCCACATTAGACTGGCATTTGTGGCAGTCGGATTTACTGGGCGGGTCCGGGCAGTCTTACACCACAAAAGAGTATAACCTCGTGTCTTAGGCGATTTAATTACACCTAATTAATTACCCCCAATTTGAATTAATTTCCCTATTCATATTGCCAATCAATTACAAATTTAACTATGTCCATAATTGACTCAATTATGTCCATCTATTTATGGTATATAAAATTATACCAATTAATATCACATTTAAGGCATTTATGCCAATTCTCAATATTAAATCATTTAATATTATCCCATTTCCCCACGTTGTACGTTCGTTTGTTTAACGTAAAATATACGTTATACTCGAATAGTATAACTTATGGAATAAAGAGAAAACATCTAACTTATGGAATAAAGAGAAAACATCACAACATGCATAGAATAAAAACTAGATCTAAACATAAGGGGTGAACTTGCATGTATGAATAAGGTTTTTCATCCAAAAACTTGCATAAGCCAAAGTTACAAATTTGCATAAACTATGGATGTCATAGATCTAATCATAAGGTGTAAACTTGTATAGGCAATGGTTACAAACTTTACATTACATGATTCATACTCCAACACACACACACACATACAACTATATATATATATATATATATATATATATATATATATATATACTTGCATATGTGATTTATACAACATGAACTATGATGTAAACTTGCATCTAACTCACACATGTCATAGCCTAACTTTAGATCCAATTTACACATAAAATAGATGTCATGAAACATGTAAGGTTGTATATGATTCTCACTAACTTGCATATGATTCATATCTAAATTAATATCTAAACTTGCATACCTACATATGATTTAACATATGAATTAGTTCCAACAACATAGCCAAACTAGGATACGAAACATCATTATGAATTGATTGTACATAAGCCAACAATTAACATATATTTACAACATAGATGATAACATCACAGCTTACAACATAGTTAATAACATCATAGATTTACAACATAGATAATAACATACGGTCAATGATTCACAACATAACCATATAATCCAAATCATAGCTCAATCCAATTAAATTGTTAATTATCTTATTAAAGAAATCGAACTCACAAAAAGAAGGTCTTGCGTTCTGAAATTAATTTAGCTCGCCTTTGTAGTAGATTCGTTATTGTTTAGATTAGAGTTGAATAGAATTGAGTTGATTAGCTTTGATTTCCCTCTAGTTAGTGGCGGCTACTCTTGGTTACAAGATGATAGCATGACGGCCATGATTTAGATTTTTATTTGATTTTAGGGTTTGAGTCTACCCATGTTTATATAGAATTTCAATTTGATTATAGCCGTCGGATGATCTTAGGGTTAATCAAAACCACTCAGTCAGGATAGGGTGACACCTCAGCCCTAATGACTCAGCAAGGAGTCAGAAATGACTCAGCAAGGAGTCACAATATGGATCAGACTGCACCAGAAAGCTATGCAGGATTTCTGCTCGGCCTGGGCGCACTTGGCAGGTGCGCCAGTGCCACTTTTGTACTGGCGCATTTCCCAAGTGCGCAGTGCAAATATATTTTTTCCAATTCTTCTGTCTGACTTCGTTCATCCATATCTCCTTCATCCGGTATCCGTTTTACGCAAACTCGGACTCTATCTCAACCAGAATTCCGAGACGAACACAATGGCGCAACCCTTTTCCCTTAATTCTCACATCTGAGATTAATTATTCTTGAATTTAGTTAATTCGATTATTGAAAAATTCGGGGTGTTACATTCTCCCCTACTTAAAGGATTTCGTCCTCGAAATCTCTAAGTCAAGAGGAACGTATCCTACCATCCAATCATCCATCTACTCAACCATCAACCACTAGCAACCATGGTCCTTAAAATATCTACTCAACATGGGGTAGTTGTTTCCAACTTGCGCTATAGTATTAGCTCCACTGAGACCTGTAGCAGCTCTAGCATGCATCATTTGAAGAAAGACTTGATACAGAATCATAATATCCACTAATGAGGTTATGCCACCTTGATTCAAATTATCCCTTCGACCTTGATCTCCCTTAGCTTCGGTTGAGCATTTCCATTAGATGTGGTGCTTCTAACACCAAGTTCAGTCTCGCTCTCCTCCTCTCCATATATTACTTCATTTTCTATAGAATAAATTTATTAAGACACCAAGGGTGACCCTAAGACTGTGAGTATATATACATGTTATATAATACAAATACAAGTACGTTATGATACCTTTATCCCAATCCCTTAACTCCTTATTCCGATCTTTCTTTTTTTACTTTGGATTTTTTTCTAGAAAAATGTTTTTATGTTTGCATAGAACTTATGCTCTGACACCAAATTGTAACATCCCATTCTCCAAAGCCTAAATCTGAGGCACTACTGATGTTGTAGTCATTTCTATTATTAATTTCCAGCAATAGAAAACATATTGTTAATCAATCATAATATTATATAGCGTAGGAACCTATAATTTTTTGAAACAACATTCACAAATAATTTTTCATATTACATTCTTATGCGGAACCTCATTCAAATCAAAAAGTCCTTATTATAAGATACAATCTCCAAGTGCATCATATGAAGATTACTCCTTGGTTGATCAAAGTTCAATATATATATATATATAGGCAATAGAAACTTCACCTAAGATACATCCAAAAGCATAAATGCATACAATTGAATAAGCTTAAAGTAAATATAGCCTCATGCTTACTTCCGTGATATTATTTCCAAGAAAATTAACCTAAAAGTCCTTAACCAAAGGGAAAAGCAAAAACTACAGGTCAGTCAACAGGAGTAGTATGAATAATATCATTTCTACCTGGCACAATGGATATCTAGTGAGACCATGCTACATTAAGGAAGGAGTTTCCCTCTCACTTGTATCAAGTAACGATATCTTAACCAATTATGTGCTCCTGCACTCAATGGTTAATACAATAGTAATAATAATGCAAACAACAATAGCTATATGCAACGCATAGTGGATTCCCCGTTCTTGTTATACCGACTAGCTGCCTTAATGATTTTCTCAACTTGGAATCCCATTATGTGTATCACTAAGTAGCCTTCCCCAAGGCAACAAAACTAAATCTCATTTTATTCTCATTATTTCAAATCCCATACTGTGTCCTTTTGTGGAGTGTCCCTCCCCAAGGCAATCGAGTCGAATTCTAGATTCTTATATTGTGCTTCGTAGAGTAACTTCTGTTAGGAAATGAAACCAAATTATTATTTTGTTTCAATTCCTATTCTATGCTTCAAGAAGTAACCTCCTCTGGAAAACATAACCGAATTTCCATCATCATTATGTGCTTCACGGGGAACCGCACTTGGTAATGAAATCAAACTTTGAAATGTAGATTAGAATCACACCTTCAAATTTTCGTCCTTCGAAAAACTAAGAACAAAATAGTTTTGTCCTTTGGTTGATGATGAACCCCTTAATTGGAATTTCATCCATTTATGAGTTCAAGTTAATTGGCATCTCCCCAATTTATAACTTCAATTGGTCTCACCCACGTTTTCACGCAAATGCATTGTCATAGCAACAGTTTTCTACCAGAGCAACATAAGCATTTTGATGGTTTTCTACTGAAATACAATATTTAGTACACCATAATTGTGGCAATTAAAGAATCCAGTTCTATCGAAAGTATCTTCTGAAAGCATTGGGAGGATACTTTCGAATATGGGAATGGCACTGATAGTAAAAACGAGAAAAACTGTTTTATTGCTTCATAAAGTCATACTTTTTACTAACTCTGCTATATTTGTTGAAATCTCATTGGTTTACAAAATGTATATTAACAAAATACAATCTTTTTTATACTTTGTACTTTTAAATATATAAAATATATGTACGGAGCCATTAGCCCCTTAAATGCGCTTAAGCCTTCCTAAGCAAAATCAACCTTAGAGAACTCATCAATAAAACCTGGGAAAATCTCAAATTTTCACAGAATGAAGAATATCTCTTTTTATCTTATATAAACTTTCAAGACAATAATTTATTTTATTATTTTTAAATGATAAAATCTAAAGTAATAAATATACCATCTTGAGAAATTCATAAAATATCCATACATGCAAGGAAATTATAAAATTCAAAATTCATCTCTCTAGAATCATGTAATACACATCATATCAAAATTTCACATTATTTGAAGATATCTAGTATAGGTTCTGATCTAAAACCTACTGATTTTCATGCAGATAAAGCACATGATTCAAATCCATACATGGGTTTTGTAAAACAACCGAGTAGCACTAATGTGAATATGAAAATAGTCATTAACAGTCATAAACCATTTTTATATAAACAAATAGTTTAATTAAATCATGGATAGAGAGTATTGTTTACCTTATTTGGATAGTATACTTGAGATTTGTAGAGATTAATTCCTAAGCTTTGAACTTCTGGCTTGCTTTAGTTTTTATTCTCCTTCCTTAGCTTTAATGGTCGACCTGCATATATTTCTTTTAAGGTTTTAGAAATGAAAGTGAAATGATAAAATGTGGAAGAATATGTATTTATATGAAACCATAAGTTTCTTAATTTGCCCCTCTTATATTCTTCTTTTTTACGTTATATTTCAAGTGAATTATCACCTAAAGCCAACTTGTTATTTACTTTATTAAGCACAAATCTCGGTTCTTCATCCATCATATTATTCCTATTTAACTTTTCCAAGTAAATTCTTGAATAATATTCACCAAAACTTGGGGACATTACACCCTTTTATTGAATTTATTCTGAACGTTGAATTGCCCCAGTTATTTAACTTGCCATAGCTCGCGGCATACTCGGGAAAAACCGATTCATGGAAATTCCTAAACTGACACGAGTGACATATGGACTCAGTTTGCGCCATCAACACTATAAAATGAAAGTGCTTTCTTCTATTCCTTGATGGCATAGCTCCACTATGGTTCTCTTGACTTCAGTTGAGAACCTTATTTTTGTTCAATCAACTTACTATGGAACTGGTACAACTCCACATGCACACTACAAGATCTAAACACATTTTTTCCATTTCTAACATCTTCCAAATGGTTGGAAAATCCCTCAAATGCTATTTGGAATGCTTCATCAACACCTTGGTAGAGGCCAATGACCAAGATCGGAACATTGTTCTTATTGCGCTCATTAAAGGCATCCTTCTTGAGTTTGACTTTGGTTAATGGCTTGATAGAAAGCCTCCTAAAGCACTGGAACACCTAGTCATCTAAAGGGTTGGAGAATCCATTAAAAGCTATCTAGAATGCTTCGATAACACCTTGGTAGAGGTGGATGACCAAGATCAGAACATTGTTCTTGTTGCTATCATTAAAGGCATCCTTATTGAGACTGACTTTGGTTAATGGCCCAATAGAAAGCCTCCTTAAGCACTGGAACACTTTTACAAGAAGTCGAGTCAGTACCTACGTCAAGAAAAACTCACAAAAACTAAGCTAGTAATATTATGACTTATCAGCAACAACTGGATAATACTCATAGCAATTTTGCCTTAAAACCAACCGAAGAGAGTTCCGGTAATTCCAATCTTGATTACCAGAATAAACTTACACAAGGAGAAAACAACAAAGATAGTTGTGATAAAATCCGAGATTTTAGGAATAACCAAGGTTTTAGTCGTAAACAACTACTATTGGCTCAAGAATTCGCTTGAAACTATTTATCTCGAGACCTGTATAAACCTTCATAACGATCGACAAGCCTAAATCTTGATAATTGATAGGAAAGGTGAAAGAGCCTGGAAAGTACTATATATGTCATGAAATGTATGGGCATGATACAAAAGAATATCGTCAGTTAGGAGTGCCATCGAAAAATACATTCACTAAAGAAAGCTTGAGCATTATAAACAAGCTCCTTTGAATGGAATTTCAGAGCCTTCCATTGCTACTCAAGAGCTATAACCAAGCAGGACCTTTCTCATAAACTAAATCCTTAGGGATCATTTCATAGTTGGATAAGTCTAATTCAGGAATAAGTAGTTCAGACATTAAACGCAACATCTTTTGTTTCATTTCATTTGATTTTTATTTAGCATGGGCTCTACTGTTTACTTTCTTTCAATCAACTACTTGGTTGTAAACCCTATTTTCACATATGGTTTTAGTTGCTGACAAGATTGACTTAGATAGGACTTTGTGTGAAATACACAGGTAATAATATAAAACTATGACTCGTCAGTGGACATCAGACTACTATCGCAATGAGTACAACCAAGTTATCCAAGCCCTTGTCTACCTCGTACATTAGGGGAAATATGCGAGTCCAAAGAGCAAAGTGTGACCTACTTGTGCTCTGGCACACATAGGAGTCCGTCGACTTACTACTTCATTTATCAAATAACTCATGAGTTCGACAGATACGACATGACCTATTTATGTCAGGCATATTCAGCAGTTTGTCTGTCAACTTAATTTTGGACTTGCCACTCACACCTAAATATGACCTGTCCATTCGATCACCGAGTCATGCTTCCGATGAATTTCCATTATGTGTAGTATGTTAACTGTGATACCGTTAGAGATGCAAATTAAGGATCTTAAGACAAGTTAAACACTAGAGGGGAGTAAACAATGTTTAATGGAATTTATTAGATTTCTTAAAATCTTTTTGAATCAAACGCATAGTATACAGATCGCAGATATTAATGAACACGGAATCAATCACAAAATGCAGAAAGTAAAAGTAAAAGCAATAAAGAAAAGTACACACCGAGATTTTGTTTTGGTTTAGGACTCCCCTACATCCAGTCCCATACAACGCTGGGTTGATGTGGATTTTTATTCAACAAATCCTATTACAATCCTTGATTTCAGGACTACAAGGGCACTCCCCAAATGATTCTAAGTACAATGAGACTTAATTGATTTTCTGATCTACAACTTTACACCCAATCGATTTGTGGGACACAATCGCACCCAATCACTTTAAACGGGACATGACTACACCCTTCTCTTATCAATTTTTGTTGTATTGACTCTATAGGACTTGATCTTGAGATCTTTGATAACAAACAACCTATAACTCTTGAAAAGCACTTGAATTCCGAGATATTTTGATTTAGAATTGAAAGAGAAGAAGAATTTATGATTTTTTATTGAAATCGATAGAGTATAAGGGCAGAAAATCAAGAATTAAAGTATAGTGGTAGGATGTTAAGAAGGAAAAAGAAGATGAAAAGATATTAAAAAAATTGAATTTTGGAAGATATTTATAGGTTTCCAATAGTAAAAATGTTTCTGAAAGGACTTGAATTCAAAAGACACCTCTTTTCAAAATTTAAAAAGCACTATAACGGCTAGTATGTCGGCATACCTAAATGCATATGTCATGCTAGTGTAAAATCAAAAAATAAATTTTAAATTGAAGTAAATGATGTCTAAATAAACTGTGGTGACTGCAGAGTTAAAACAAATTAAATTCCTTTATATTTAAACATTCTTTTTAAAATAAAATATATTTTAAAACTTATACACAAACACAATATACTGCAAGCAAAAATACGCTCATCCTCGGATGGAGAATTGTTAATGAAGAAAAGGGGAAAATGCCCACTTTCTTATTTTCCTCACGCACTTCTTCCACACAACTTATCTTAAATCCACTTTGATCCACATATTTTCTTCTCCTTTCCCCCTTGTTTTCGCTATATGTGATTCTTCCTCTGAGTACTACAACGTCGATTTAAGATCTGGACGTCGCCATGAAATCGATCTGAGATCCAAAAACCCCCCATTATCTTTGCCTCATCTCTGCAGCCATCAACTTCATGCACTCTCCGTTATAAGGCTTTTCTTTCTTGCGTTTTATCCTTTCAGGCAACTGCTAGTGTTCACTAGCTATTCAACTGAAGGATGTTGCAAAAGGGGGAAGTCTGGCGCTAATGTGGAGTAAACAAGGTAAGCAGTAACTCCAATTTGTCGATTTGCATCGCCTTTCAACCTTCGCCGGTGTTGGTTCATTGGTCTATTGGTCTTCAATGTGAGCTTTGTGGTTCGTCTTTTCATTTGTCCTAGTTTACAGTCTGAAGTATTTTGGTTGTTTGTAATTCCTGTGGTGTTTGGTCTGTTACTTTGATTTTTGGATCTCAGTTTTTCTTATGTCAATCTACATTAAGCTTTGTCTATTCTGGTCATGCTTAGATGGTTCCCATCCCTTTTGGCTATACATAAGAGGCTTATTCCCTGAACTTAGCTTATCCTAAGAGGGTGAATGACTGTTTGAGTGTCCCTAGTTTGGTATCTTTGTTTAGTGCATGTTCATCGCTGCCATAACCCTGGAGTTTCATGCCTTTATTTTTGTCACCGCGAGTTCAATGTTATTTTCCTACTCGATACTACACTGTTCTATCAATTAGGCTGTGGAGGAAGCAATGTCTAGTTGTTGTTGTTTGACCATATCGACACCATATCTGCAACTGTATGCCATGTGCTTTATTGGAAGATGTGTGTAGCCATGCATTAGCATGGCTCGAGGCCCATGTTGTTTGATTTTCTTCCGACTCTTGGAGACTAGCATGTGATGGTGTTTTCAGCACTTTATTATGTTATGTAATACATGTAATTCACGTTAATTCAGTATGTAACTACTCTCTGCGTGGAGTTTATTGTAGTCTAGTAAATTAGCTAGCTTCAGTGCTCTAGGCCTGTATAGGTAGAGTGGCCGGAACACTATAAACTCCGTAGGTGGTGGATGGACCACCTTAAAAACTGAATTAGCCGACTGCTAACTATATTCACGTGTACTGTATTGTAAATTTATTATTAGTCACAATAAAATAGTGTTACATAACACCTGGTCGGCTATGCCAAAAAAAAGATATACTAAAATAATTAAATATAAAATATAACTATATAAAACTATATATATATATATTAGAAACTTAATATAAATAAGAAGATTAAATAATATAAGTAATTATAAAATAGGTAAAACTTAAGTTCAACATCTATAAAACATAAATTTGAATATAAAGTAGTATTTAGGAGTTTAGAAAATAACTATCTGGAGTCAAAATATTTATTAAAACAAAGAAGAATATATTTTGAATAAGGAAGTAATTTTTAAATCATTTGAAAACAAGATTTAAAACCAAGTAAATAAATTTGAAATTATTTTGAAATCAAGTTTAATATTAGGATTTAAATTTGAAAATTGAATCAAGTGCTAACCAGAGTTTTAACAGAATTTCTAGACATACAGGCTCTATGATTCTTGAACTCTTGATACTCACAAGTCTTGAAACTTGAACTCTTCTATTTGAAATCTTGATTCTTGTGAACTGTACAGTCTTCAGTTATAAAATATCCGTATAGTTTCCCTGTATGCATACACACATATATACATATATATATTCTAGAAAATTATGTTAGTATATATTATAACAATAATAATTGAAAACGGAGTAGAGTTGTTATGTCCCGAATTCGCCCAGCCTCCGAAGAGACGGGAAAACATGGTTTGTATTGAGAACAAGACGCATCAAAACACAAACATGAGAACATTTCATTGTTATTACAATAATTTACTTCAGAGTACGAGAATATATCAGAGTTCAGATAAATAATACACAACGGAAAACTAAATCTCAGAGATTAAAATTACAAAACAACGGAAATAAGATGTATAAATACAATGCGTAGCTAAAATACATCAATTAACAGAACTGAAAGAAATACACGGATACAAAGCATTCCGAATATAGCTCCAGCTATAATCCAGGATCCTACGAAAAGAAACATCTACGAAAACCAAAACTACTAGCTACCTGTGTGCAAAATATGGGCACCCAGAGTTTAGACAGAAACAATAAACTCCAAGTCAATCATGGGACTGGTGTCAGAACTAAAACAGTTACTAACTTTATTTAATGCTGGGTAAATCAATGGACCACGCCGTATAACACAGAATTGGTTTCCTCCTCCCAAGAATACCATAAAACAAACAACGCAATGCTTTTTGAAAAATGAAGCTATTATAAGACTCAGGTCCCATCACATAATGCAATGCAAGCCGGAGGATATATAATAGCCAAACATGCTTGGTACGATTTAAAACAAATCAATTTTTATATTACTATGAGTGCATAGTGTCAAAACAACTTTGAATATAAATCTATCAATCATAGATAACATAGTATCCCATCCTACTATGTCGCTATATAGGTTTATGACTAAAACTGAAAGGTCGCGTATTGGAGATTGGATTTGCATCTATGAGTTTGAGGCAAAGGATCTTCCTTACGGGTTTCGAGACACGCTAGCAAATGCCTCAGGATTACACATTCTGGGAAACCCTTGGTTAGCGTCAGGGTCAGTCCACTCTTAATTTTGAGGATTAGTTATTCCCAAACAATACGTTTCCTGGTCCTGGCAGACCTATCTCTGAGCCTTTTAGTCGACTCGATATCCGAGGTGCCTCGTAATCCAACAACCATATAAGTAAAAATGTCCAGGCTCCATACCATGATATCGCCCATTGCTAGAAAAAAACGCATGTTCTTTGTAACACCCCGAAATTTTAACGACACTAAAGATGATGAATTAAATAATAATTAGTGTGAAATACACTATCAATAATGAATTAAGGAAAACTTAATTAAATATTCAGAATTAAGTAAAATGGACTACGCCATTGCGTCCGTCTCGAAATTTTGGTAAAGATAGATATTTAGTTTGCGTAAATCGGGCACCGTATGAAGAAGTTATTAAGGTTTGAAGTTTGTATGCTTATAAGGTAAATATATATACATATAAGTTCAAATATTACAAATCAGCAAAAATGAGAAATTCGGCGTGCAAATCAAGGAAGGGCCGACATTTTGAAGTCGACCCGAGACTCGGTCAGGTCGACCTAGGGATCGACCCGGGCTCATGAGGGTTGACGCCGGGGTCGACTAAGGGGTCGACACCCCGGAATGGGGGTCGACCTAAGGGTCGGCCCAACTGAGGGGGGCTCGACCCACCTAGGGATCTGGAAGCTTCTCTGACGTGGACGATTTTGATGGTTTCTGGTCCGATCTGAGGGTCTTGATTGCTTCGCTACTCCTATATAAAGGGCCCTAAACCTAGGTTTTATTCATATAAAATGGCGGCGACGGCGGAGCTCTGCTACAACAAAAACTGAATGGCCTAATCTTCTCCAAATCTAATTCAGCAAATATTATACAAATTCAATATGTTCTTCGCAGTAATTTGGATCCATTTCCTTAGATCTATTCACTGTGGGTTCAAGTTATTTTTGGATCTAAATATTTAATTAGTAACCTTGACATGCATATAAAAATTGGATCTTGAATCGGTGCCTAATCAGTTCTATTATGACATAATTATCAGATCTGCTTTTATATGTTCATATCGCCATCATGTTAAATCTTGTCATAATATGCCAATTCAGTTTATGCTTATTTCTATCAATTTATTATTGATTCGTTATTATGCCTATTCTTGGTTCTCTTCTCTCCCTCTTTTTCCCTTTTCATTTTTATATAGCCAGGCTACCTTCGAGCCTAGGCCTAACACTGAAAAATGCGAACGTGCGAAGTTGGGAACAATTGGGAAATACATAATTGGTATTGGAAAATATGGATCTAAATTTGGGCATAAATTTGGATATACATACGAATACGGATTTGGGGACATATGGTTTGTTGGATAATATGAATTTAGGCATGCATGGGAATATATGTAAATACGGAATTGGGTATAAAATGGGATATGTTTAAATATTGATTTGGGACATAAATTTGAACATATGTGAATATGAATTTTAGGCATAAATTGGAAAATATGTGGGTTTGGGTTTGGGCATAATACATATATATATATGCCTTGATTTATGACTTGGGAAAAAAGAGCATATGGTGCATAATTAAAAGGTGAATTGAAAAAGGGCACAAAAGTCTATGATTTGAATAGTGAATTGGGCATATAATTAAATATGGGGTAAAAAGAGAAATAATCACTATAATGACATAGGTAGATTTGGATAAAAATGGAATGCCTAGAAATTACAATCAGGAATTGTAATTGCACTTATGACACGATGTTAGGTTGCATTAGTGGTGGAAGTCTGCCCGGACCCGATCGGCATATCCAGCAGCCACTAATGTTGAACCTAATGTGAGAGGTCTGAGTATGCAAATACGAATCGGGCTATGACACGAGGTTAGAAGCAACTGTGGAATATGACTGCCCAGACCCGACCGACATATCCAGTATCCACACGTTGTAGGCCTAATGTGGGAGGTCTTTCCCATTCTAACCATAATTGGACATGGTAATGTATTGGACTACTTAACCTAGTTAAATCCATATGGATTGTATGATTATGAACTTAAGTTAGGGTTACGTAAAATTGGATGGGTAGTGGGTGGGTTAAGTAAATTAGAGGGGGTGGGTAGTATTTACATATAGGCCCACAAACTTAAACCAATAAGGTTATGTAATCAAAGACACCTAGTGGTGTACATAACCAGTGGAAAATATAATAAAGTTATGTAATTAAAGACACCCTTGTAGGGCAAGCATAATTTGTAGAAATAATAGAATTAGATATGCGTAAAAATCTGCTAAGTAAACAACGATAAGTTGTAGTGATGCCGTAAATTGAATTTATGATTAAATGAGAAAGAATGAGGAAAACTTGTAAAATAAATAAGTTATATTTAATCATAAATGGTAAATGACACGTTAATTAGGAAACATGTGAATTGAGATATACTTAATAACATATTAAGGAGAACACATTATTGTAATGATGTAACCAAGCAAGAATATGTAAAAGATTGTGGATAACAGACCTTAGGCTACAATCTAGAAAATAACATGTTGTGGGCTTATTAATAATCTTAAATGGATTAAGTTATATGACTGAAATTAATAAGCAAGAGAAACTTGGTAATTTGAATAAGAATTCAATATGAATGGGAATAACCATGTTAAATAGGAACCCGGTGAGTTAAGGCAAGCGCGTAAAAGAATTTTTAGACATAGGGTCTAACAACATATTAAAGAAAGGCGCTTGGACCACTCCGTATGTTTGAGGGTGAATAACCCAACAGGGTAGATCATCGAGGTGTTATAAGACATGAGGGGAGCGCACGTTCATCTGATTGTTATGACGGCTCCAAAGGAATGGGAAGGGAAAGCATGCGGCTTCTTGAAGTACGTAAGGTGCTCCTAGTAGTCCTCTGTGCGGTGACAGATGTCTTAGGCTGTACTCGCAGAGGTTGGGTCTGCGCGTAACTACTAGGTGGGTGCGCCTTGACAGCATATGTAGCTAGCTGTGCAGTCAGAATGCTGTGACGAGGTGACACCCGGGTGATTCGACATTTGCCTCACGTGGAGGTAGAGAAGGTCACAACCAACAAGTATAGTAGACCATCGGATATCCATCATCGACAACGAATAGGATGCGAAATGACTAGAGCTAAACCCAAGATATCATTTCACCTTTCACTATCGAGGTACGGGGTTGAGGGTAGACGCCACGTGGATGTTTAGATTAGTTGTTATTAGGGGTGGTCACTTAGCTCTGTAGTCTTTACTAGTTGAGGGAGGGGCCGAGGTAGGGCCATAGCCACCATGAAAAACAGACCCGAGGGATATCTGTATTTGAAGGAACTTAAAGGCAGCCTGTACAGATATGGAAAAGCTCCTGGCCGAGTTCCGTGTTTCTTATTTAGCCTTGCCGCAGAACTCGGTGCACATTAGAGGACGTGCGATTGAGGCATCGAGCTACAATTACAGTACATACGTGGGACAGTCTGGATACATGCATATCTGCTCTGGATGGTGTATCGTAGACTAGAGGGAATTATTCCGATAAGGAATCTGATTTGATCGATGGTGGCAGTCCATACGCTTACGTAGCATACTAGTGGTAGATATATGCGGAACGTAACATTTTATATAGAGATCCGTACGTCACTCCGGCGTAGGATGAGGGACTGCGTTCATTACGGTGGAGACCATGCAAGTAGGGTACCATGGGGTGTATCTCAATATTGAGAGATAGCTACATATATTGTATTAGGTGAATCCATGGGAAAGTAAATGGGTACGATGCGCAGATAAGTCTTGAGTTCTACTAACCCAAGTAACCTAATAATCAAGAAAATGAAATGGAATGATATTGGTAGGGTTCATTCTATTATTGATATACTAGTATCGGTGTGGTGCAGAGAAATGTATTTAAGAAGTGTTATATATCATGTTCATCTTATCTATCTTAGTTCACACTTGTTATTGTTACGGTTATCTTGTTCTTCCAGTTTTATATATACCTGCCAAGATACTTTTATTTATTTATATTTAAAAGTAACGGGACTTGCCAGACTTTACGTCTCACTCTTTTTGTTTCCTCTTCTCTCTCTTCTGTTTCCCCCAGGTTCTCAGGGTGGAAGTACTTAAAGTTGATTTGGATTCTTTCAGCTTAGCTTGGATTTTGGATATAGATGTATCGCTTTGACTTCTGGTCAACTCTCTTATGGCTTCACAGGGAAATATGGTTTTACGCTTTTGTACTCTAATATTTTTGGCAAGGCAAATTATTAATGTAATTAGTTACTTATGAGGTAAACTCAGTATTTGGGACCACGATGTTTTGATTTAAATAATTTTTTTTATTCCGCTGCTATTTTACATGTCTGTCTTGTACTATTTTGTTCTTATTTACCTATAACACTTCACGGCACTTAATGCATTCCCTTAGTGAGTGACATTAACAGACGTGGGGTGTCACATTTGGTATCAGAGCATATGGTTATAAGATCGGATAAAATATTTTGAAATTGGTTTTCAAAAAGGTCTCAAAAACAAAGTATTTTAAAATAAAAAGTTTGTTTTTGAAAAGCATATTTCCCAAAGCCATAAATATCTTCTCGATTCTCCGTTTGATTTCTTTTCCTTTTTGATCAGGGAATTGTTTCCTCTCGAATGGGTATCCCTATTTCGGCATGGTTCCATAGGCATGTTAAGACTACGGTACATGTCGAAGGGCAAAGAAGTGCCCAACCTCCATTTTTAGCCGTAGTGGTTTCACCTGCGTCTTACTTTCTCTCAAGCCTCGAAAGGATTTCCGTTCGATGAAGGCCGCTTTCAAGAGACTTGTTAGCATGTTGCACAAGGATGGTAAAAGGAGAATAAAGGAGTTGGGGCTACATAGCACATCCCAAAGAAGAAAAGAGGAAATACCATAATTTCGGAATGGTGGGTCATCTAAAAAAGGATTGTAGAAAGAGGAAAGACATTTTTACCATTTTGGTAAGGCGGGACACCTTATTAAGGAGTGCCCAAAGAGACAAGGACAAGGCCAGAAGGTAGGAACTTCTAGGGGCAAGCTAATGTTCTCATAGGTGGTGGACGGGATATGGGTAGGAAAGTTTCCATCGAAGGATTGATTTCTATTTCTGATCATCCTATTACGATTCTTTTCCTGGCGCTTCGCATTCTTTTATATCTGATCCTTTAGTTGAGTCTATGCACCTAGATACTAGTATGGTTTTGGATCCCATTATTGCCTCAAATCCCATTGAAGGTTTGGATCATTTATCGAGGATTTGTCGGGGTTTGAGAATCTCTGTGTTAGGCGTCGAGTATGGTTGCAACGCATATGTTCTTGATCTCAGGAGATATGGTTTGATTCTAGGGATGGATTGATTAACCACATATATGGAGCCATTCTAGATTGTGAGAGGAGGGTCATTAGACTTCTGGCTTGCCATGAAAAGACTCTCGAGATTTCTTATGACCCCAAAAGGGTCTGTCGTGCTTAGTCCCCTAGAACCTCTTGATATATCTATCGATGATTTGCGATCTGTACCAATATGTAACGAACTACAAATCCATACTATCTGAGTTGACTACATACACTACATATCCAACCCAAATATCACAGAAATACGAATCATTTTTTTAGAAGAAAAAAGTAGAAGAAGAACTTAAATAACAACACAGAATCTCATAACGTCGCAGAACAAAATATAATATATCTTAACTTTTGAAATACAAAATTTTAACTGTATAACATATAATTACCAGAGTACAACACTTACAACATAACAGAAATAAAAATACTATATGTCTAACACTAGAAATAAAAATACTATATGTCTAACACTAAAGCCTCCTGCTCCAAGCTCTTTTAGATAGATCTGTAAAATCCTGAATACTTGACTGCCCACACAAATTTGGGCACCCAAGAGTTTAGGGAAAACATAGAAAAATAAACTCTGGGTCAGTCATGGGACTGGTATGAGTAAACAATTTAAAACAAATTTAGAAAATAAACGATATCTCATAAGACCACGCCGTATAACACGTAACGGTCTTTTCGCTTATGAGAATCCAAAACACTTGATTCAACTTTCAAAATCTTTTTGAAAGAAAACAATAATCTTTATATCATAACTCTTTTGATATTATAATAGTGTCTAAATCAAATAAATAGAAATCTAGTGGAACGATTTCATTTCACACTCCACATATATATAATATATAATCTAAACCGCAAGCACTTATTGGGTAATGAATTTTCAACTATGACAAGGTACGGAACCACCTTCCTATAGTGTATCTCTAGAGGAGAATACACTGGGTTCAACAAAAACATCTTGTAGTCCAGTCACACATGACCGACCACTCATTTCGCTTGAGTGTATTGAATGTATATCACCAATGATTGGGATCATAAACCGTTTCCCGAAGGGGACAACATCGAATAGAATAAGGAATTAAATGAATTTATCCAGACAGGTGATAATACACCCTAATGGGAGCTAACCTCATAGTAATGTTGCCTGCCCGATTTTTGTCATTTCCCAGTTATTGAGGCCTGAGGCGACGATAACTTATCATTCATTGATAACACGATCACCTTGAATGCCACATTGTCAGATCCGTAAATCACAAATTGATTTGCACAAATATATTCAGGATATTTTGCTAAGAGAATAAATTCTCTGCCACCATATATGTTTATACATACCAACATATGCGATCATTGGAAATACTCTGTCAGACATTTGTCCATTTACGTTCGTTTTGGTATTGAACGAAACCGAAGGCACCATTTCTATTAATAGAAAAAGTCCTTTTCTCCGTCTTCGATTATCTTCATATAATCTGATTCGCAATGCCACTGCCAATACGGAGTGGTTCTCGGATAGTAATCCATCCGGTCTCTCCATATTGACAACGATATTGGCAAACACTTCGATAGTCGGTTATTTAACTATCGAAGAAAAACAAACATTCATTCAAAGCATCAAACAAATCAGTGTGCCTTTTAATTAATATTTCATCAATTAAAACACTTCTCCATTTCCTTATCCATATTCGTTAACACGATATTTTTGATAATCATCTTGGCCTCTAACGCTATTTGGAAAACATATCCATTTATCGACTCCTTTTATTTTACATACTTAGAAAACATATTCTATTTATAATTGGAAAACGTTCCAATTACTTATCTCTTCCACGACCATTCATTTACTCCTACACTCAGGAAATATTTATTATTATATTTCCAAAATTTCCACTTACTTGGGTTAAAACGAATGCTGTGTAAAACATCGTTACAACAACCCAGACACTGAATTCAACTAACTCATTATTCAAATATTTCTCTTCGAGACTGGATCTTGCTATTTATCGGTAAAAATGAAATCAATCAAGTTGGGGTATAACTACCTCTCAGACCTTAACTAAAAACATCCTTAACTTCCAAACGGATAAGACCACTTACCTCGAATAATCAACATCATACAAACCAATTATTCATTTTAAAACCCGTATACGTTTCGCTTTCTAATTTTACAAAATTTAATTATAGATTTCCTTTTTTTATAACATTCTATTTTTAAGTTCGTTTACTTATCGAATTCTGTATATATGGATACAATAATTTCTAACTATCAAATTTTCTTAAAAATATTCTAACTCCTTAAATTCCCAGAAAATTTCGCCATAACCTCCTTTGTACTGGTCGATAGTTCAAATCTCAACTCGCCTCTCTTGGCCCTTTCCATTCAAAAAGAAAATCAAAAAGCCAAATGGCTTGCTGATTCGGTGCATAAAACCTCATATGGAATTTAAACACGTACCTTTTGGTCGGGCATTTCAATTTATATCTTTTCATGTACTTCATTCCAAACCTGCTTAACACATATCCAAATATTCCCATTGTTTTCAACTTAATTCATTCCTCTTAACCCAGTTCGCTAATTTATTTTCTAATTTGCTATTTTCCTATTTCACTTCTTTGTTTGAACATAACATCTTCAAATATAATATCTGCTTGTAAACAAATTGAATTCCATTTTCAATTCAAGTTCCCTTTTTGATTTCGAATATAATTTCACAAATCACCTTTACTTATTCAGAGCCCAATTTCATATCAAATTTCGATTTACTAATTATTATTTAAACTAGGTAGTTCAATTCAATAACTAAAAATCTGATTTTTGTTTTAAAAAATTACTTCACTTACTTCACTGGAGTTCATATTTATTTTATATCTCCAGTCTGTATTTTTCTAAAGGAAATTCTGATTTCATTTACTTAAAATCCTTTTACTTATTTAAATAAACTACTATGGTTTTATAATGGTTCTGGAGCTGTTTTTCTGAAAAATTGATTTTGACATAGCTCAAAATCTATAAAACGAAATCCAGAATTTTCTCTTCCATTAGAAAACTATTATCGAATCGGTCCTGACTATTCTTCTTTCAAAGAATTCCGATTTAAATTGAGTTCTATATACTCAATTGAAGTTCGAAACGCCAATTTACGAACTTCCGCGCTGCGGCGAGTTCGTTTTAATTATATTTAATATATAAACATTGTAAACTTCGTTTATAATAAATTTCAACTCCATTCTAATATATATATATATATATATTAAATCCAGTTTTCAAGTCTAACTTAATATTTTCGATTATCTCAAATCAATGATTTTTCATTACTCAGTTATCAATTCAATTACAACTCCATTTCTGTTATTATTTTCTAATTCCATTAGAAATAAATTATTATATAGAATTCATGAAATTGAATTCTAAATATATATATATCCGTTGGATTTTTCCAATTCAGTTTATATTTCGAATTACGAAATAAAAACCGTCGTTCCCTTTTCAAAACGATTTCCAATTCACTTTCTAATTCATACTTGAATTTATAATTCCACATTTATCCCATGATAACTATTCCACTTTATAAACATCGTTTATAAATTTTCTTCCTTGTTTTATACATTAAAACAAGTTTTCCATTTCAAATTCCATTTGAAATCCAATTCCTTTTAAATTCTGTACATCAGAATAAATCTCATCGTTTGGTTCTTTAAAACAATTTCTCATTTCTGTTTTTAAATTCACATTTGAATTTAAATATTCAAATTATCAAATGATAAATTTTCAACTTCATTTATAAACATCGTTTATAAATTCATTCCAATTCCCTAATTATCCAATGGAAATCATTCCATTTTATTTATAAACACTATTTATAAATTTAACTCAATTTCCTGTATTATTTAATTTATAAACATCGTTTATAAATTCATCACTTCAATTTCTTGTATTATTTAAAAATAAACATCGTTTATAAATTCAATACTTGTTTTATTTATTCAAAACAAGTTATTATCCTTATAGCCCATTCGAAATTCAAATTCTATTTTAGAAAAATAAATTTCGATTTCAAATCTCAAAATATCCTTTTTACGATATTTTTATAAATCAATATTCAGGCCCCAGTGATATTTAAACACCCAAAACACTCAGTTATCAAACACAGGTTTTCTAACATACATATATATGAAACAAACAAATAATAATATTTTTGAGGAATCCAGTTGGATCCCTCCAACCTGTTTTCCTGCATCCACAGACATTAGCCAACATAAATAATACCTATCCTGCTTCAAGGCAGGATATCGCGGTATAGAAGGTCATCCACTATCATAGCGTGGGACGTATAGGGTCATCTGCTAAAGATACTGCGGGCATCCGCTAATGGTACTGCGGGAACTATCCAATCACCAATATATATATATATATATATATATATATATATATATATGTATATGTATGTATGTATGTATGTATATATATATGTATATATAACCACAAACCAATCCTAAATAACTAATATATTTTCATAGCCACATAATATTTCAGTGCATGCAAACAACCAACGAACAATTATTTTAACGAATAAAATAATTCTAAATAAAAATATGAGTGAGATCTACTCACCGTGATTTTTATTCATCGATTTATCTAATTTTAAACAACTGTTTAAAATTAGAAAAAAAATCCTGATTGACTTCATGTCCTTCCAAATCAGTTCCATAGCTATGTTATCACATTACGATCTAAACGAAATCGGTTTCGTCTAAATCTGATACATACAAGATATATGTATATTTGTTATAATTTATTTATTTTAAAAAGAATTAAACAAATCGTCAACCAATAAAAAAAATGATTATACCTTAACCAACTCTGCTAAACTCTTCTTCTCGAATTTTGAATTCTCGTAGTTATGGATTACACGACTGATTCTGTACGATAAAATCTTGTATAAATTTAACATAGCATTCATTATTTAAGCTATCAAAGATTTATAATGAAGTTAAAACTCTAATTGCTAAAATAAAAATATTTACCTTAATTCACACTTTTAATTTTTCAAACGCTTTCTTCTTTAGTTCGATATCATGGTCGTGTCTTCAACAGCTTTCACTACTGCTGAAATTAGTCAAACATCTTTTACCTACCATAGCTGCTCCTCACATGCTAGTGTCGCACCTCTCCTTACCCGTCAGCCCAAAACTCAATCAGTAAACATAGCGCTCCAACCGTAGTCCTAACCTACGTGCCTCAATCTACTTTCAACACTACTGACCCATACAACAACCATAATACAACATCCTCCATCTACCAAGCCATCTCCCAGGTTCGAACCATTACTGAAGTTGCGAGTTCCCAGACCTCACGAACAGTTGTATGGAAGGTGCCAAATAGTTGAGCCCCGATTTCCCTTAATATTTCACACAATAAACTACTTACTTCCCTCAGCAAGAAATCGAATTCCCATCCTCAGTTCAACCCCTTTAAAATCCTAAAACGACGAAGCTTACCTTGCTAATATTTTCTGAACATTAGAATTATCGATTTCACTCTTAAATCCTTAGGCCACGATGTTAATGTCTTGCGCGCGCTCATTCTCGGCTTCCCAAAATCCATAGATTTGAATGCGAATCCCCCAAACGGTCTTCCTTTTCTCTTCGCTCACCTGCAACCTGATGTCAAACCCACTTTCGGTTATTTGAAATCACGATTTCCCCTTTCAGCTGGTTCGAGTTTCGAACTCCTAGAACTTGCGTGCGCACCTAGTTGGAAGGATTGAACCAAACGAGAAAATTGATTTTGGTTTTACTTGAATTGATTTTTGATTTTAGAGTTTGAGAAGAGGAACGACTTCCTTCTTGTTGATTTTCAATTTCAAAATGAATTTGAGGAGGCTGAATTATTTCCAACAGAATGAAAAAGTGGAAAGGTTAAAGGGAGTCGCAAGTATATGTAAGTAGAAGAGTGGACAATAGGTACATCACCATTAAATTTCTGCTTTACTTCGTTGTGAAGCTGGGGAACAGACTTTACGTGAAATAGACGGGAACACAGCGATAGGTAGGTTTGCAGTGTCCTTTGTTGGGTAACTTAGGGTAAAAGGAAATCATTTAAAATTTTATATTAAATTTTATTTGAACTAGTACAACTTTATTTAATTTAAAATACCCCGTGATTCCGAACTCCTTTTTGAACACAATAACTGACATTTTTAGGGTTATACCACTATTCTGGACACAATGTGACAAGTTTCGAAGCCTGATTTGATCATCTGGAGAAGATATTAATATAAATTGATATAAATTAAATTCAAAACAACTAATTCCTTCATAATATATTATTATTATTATTATCGTTTATATTCAACACGATTTATATAAATTTTCTGAACCGTTTTGACTCGGTTATAGATTTTGAATTGAATTATTCTAGATTCTCGTATTACGATAATTTAATATATTTGATATTAAATTGAAATCAATTTTTAAATCGATAACTTAATATAAAAATTTATTTATGTTATCTCTCAACATTTAAAACTATATTAAATATTAAAAATTAATTCCCTTAAAAGAATTTCGTCCTCGAAATCACTAAGTGAGGAAAAATGTCACAAACCCCTTTACTTTTCAAAAACATATTTATGTTGAAACTCTACATTTTATATTTATACAACTTCAATTCCAACCAAACTTTTGGTTACCATTTACACTGCCTATCATATATGCTCATATTCATTTAATCTGAATGATTCTCAATCAATACATTCACATCTAGTTCATATTCCATTCATATTGGTTCAATACCAGTTTATCCAAATTGATTCTATTTAATTTATTCACTTCGACTCATTTAACTTGCTTAAGTTACATTTAAATTCCAGAATTCAAATTCTCGGGTTTTCATTTCAGATCCTTTAGAAATCACATAATTATATACATATATTTATAATTATCTCAAATTCAAAATAATTGAATTTTCAAACCAACTTGTTTTCCTTCGAACAAATCTAAGGTAGCAATCTGTCACTTAGAAACTTGAAAATGAACACTGATGATGCTGCAGTCATCATCAGAATTATTTCCCAGCTACTGAAGTGAGTTCAGTGCTTTATCATTTTCAAAATCCATTCAAAAATGGTTTCCATTCAAAAATCCTTCCAAAACAAAGCTATATTATTTTAATATACTTTGAAAAATATTTTTCAACTTTTCGGGATTTAAATTCCAAATTCTGGTTCTGAATTTAATTCCAGTTCATCTCATTTGTATAATCATGTGTATAAAATTTCTATTTGGTTATATATAACCATTCCAATTTTATAATCACATTGGATTATAATAATAATAATCAACGCATCCATATATTATAATAATTTCAAAAAATTATTCTTTTTCTATCAAAAATAGAATTTTTGGGTAATATTATTTCATTTACCGACTTTAAAACAATATTGTGTTAAAATTTTCTGTTCAAGTGTTTATAAATTCCTATCAACTTCGTGGCGTCCCACGATTCGATCAGAATTCATAAACCACTAAACAGACTTGCCAACACAATGTAAAACAACTTTTATATCAAATAATAAATACGCGCTCTCCTATATACACTCAACTCATTCTAGGGTACTACTGACCCTATCCCTAATGAGCACAACCCCACCAAAGCCTAGGTATTCGCTCAACCTAAGCTCTGATACCACTGTAACGAACCGCTAATCCGTACTATCTGAGTTGACTACATACACCACACATCCAACCCAAATATCACAGAAATACGAATCAATTTTTTTTAGAAGAAAAGGGTAGAAGAAGAACATAAATAACAACACAGAATCCCATATGCAGCAGAACAAAATATAATATATCATAACTTTTGAAATGCAAAATTTTAACTGTATAACATACAATTATCAGAGTACAACACTTACAACATAGCAGAAATAAAAATACTGTATATCTAACACTGATGCCTCCTGCTTCAGGCTCCATTAGATAGATCTATAAAATCCTGAACTACTTGACTGCCCGCACGAATTTGGGCACCCAAGAGTTTAGGGAAAACATAGAAAAATAAACTCTGGGTCAGTCATGGAACTGGTATTAGTAAAGAATTTAAAACAAATTTAGAAAATAAACGATATCTCATAAGACCACGCTGTATAACACGGAACGGGTTTTTCCCTTATGAGAATCCAAAACACTTGATTCAACTTTCAAAATCTTTTTGAAAGACAACGATAATCTTTATATCAAAACTCTTTTGATATTATAATAGTGTCTAAATCAAATAAATAGAAATCTAGTGGAACGCTTTCATCTCACGCTCCACATATATATAATATACAATCAAAACCACAAGCACTTATTGGTTAATGAATTTCCAACTATGAAAGGTTATGGAACCACCTTTCGATAGTGTATCTCTAGAAGAGAATATACTGGGTTCAAAAAGAACATCTTTTAACCCGGCCACGCATGACCAACTAGTGTATCAAATGTATATCACCAACGGTTGGTATCAACAACCATTTCCCGAATGGACAACATCAAATAGAATAAGGAAATAAATGAATTTCTCTAGATAGGTGATAATACACCTTAATGGGAGCTAACCACATAGCCATGTTGCCTGCCCTATTTTTGTCATTTCCCGGTTGTTGAGGCTTGAGGCTACGATTACTTATCATTCATTGATAACATGATCACCTTGAATGCCACATTGTCAGATACGTAAATCACTAATTGATTTCCACAAATATATTCTGAATATTATGCTAAGAGAATAAATTCTCCGCCACCATATATATTTATACAGACCAACATATGTGATCATTGGAAATACTCTGTCAGACATTTGTCCATTTACGTTCGTTCTGGGACTAAACGAAACCGAAGGCACCATTCCGATTAAAATTGAGTTCTATATACTCAATTGAAGTTCGAAACGCCAATTTACGAACTGTCGCGTTGTGGCAAGTTCGTTTTAATTATATTTAATATATAAACGTTTTAAACTTTGTTTATAATAAAGTTCAAATCCATTCTAATATATTATATATATATATATATATATATTAAATCCAGTTTTCAAATCTAACTTAATATTTTCGATTATCTCAAATCGTCTATTTTTCATTACTCAGTTATCAATATTACAACTCCATTTCTGTTATTATTTTCTAATTCGATTAGAAATAAATTATTATATCGAATTCATGAAATTGAATTCTATATATATATATATATCCTTTGGATTTTCCCAATTCAGTTTATATTTCAAATTCCGAAATAAAAACCGTCGTTCCCTTTTCGAAACGATTTCCAATTCACTTTCAAATTCATACTTTAATTTATAATTCCACATTTATCCCATGATAATTATTCCACTTTATAAACATCGTTTATAAATTTTCTTCCTTGTTTTACACATCAAAACAAGTTTTCCATTTCAAATTCCATTTGAAATCCAATTCCTTTTATATTCTGTACATCAGAATAAATTTCATCGTTTGGTTCTTTAAAACAATTCCCCATTTCTATTTTTAACTTCACATTTGAATTTAAATATTCAAATTATGAAATGATAATTTTTCCACTTCATTTATAAACATTGTTTATAAATTCATTCCAATTCCCTAATTATCCAATGGAAATCATTCCATTTTATTTATAAACACTATTTATAAATTTACCTCAATTTTCGGTATTATTAATTTATAAACATCGTTTATAAATTCATCACTTCAATTTCTTGTATTTTAATTTATAAACATTATTGATAAATTCAATACTTGTTTTATTTATTCAAAACAAGTCAATATCCTTATAGCCCATTCGAAATTCAAATTCTATTTTAGAAAAATAGATTTCCCTTTCAAATCTCAAAATATCCATTTTACGAAATTTTTATAAATTTATATTCGGGCCCTAGTGTTATTTAAACACCCCAAAACACTCAGTTATCAATCACAGGTTTTCTAACACATCATATATGATAATATATGTGAAAAAACAAATAATAATATTTTTGAGGAATCCAGTTGGATCCCTCCAACCTATTTTCCTGCATCCACAGACGTTAGCCAACATAAATAATACCCATCCTGCTTCGAGGCAGGATATCGTGGTATAGAAGGTCATCCACTATCATAAAGTGGGGCGTATATGGTCATCCACTAATGATACTGCGGGAACTATCCAATCACCAATATATATATATATATATATGTATATATATATATATATATATATAACCAGAAACCAATCCTAAATAACTAATATATTTTCATAGCCACAATAATATTTCAGTGCATGCAAACAACCAACGAACAATTATTTTAATGAATAAAATAATTCTAAGCAAAAATATAAGTGAGATTTACTCACCGTGATTTTTATTCATCGATTTATCTAATTTTAAACAACTGTTTAAAATTAGACAAAAATCATGATTGACTTCAAGTCCTTCCAAGTCAGTTCCATAGCTATGTTACAACACTACGATCTCGACAAAATCAGTTTCATATAAATCAGATACATACGAGATATATGTATATGTGTTATAATATTATTTATTTTTAAAAGAATTAAACAAATCGTCAACCAATAAAAAAATGATTATACCTTAACCATCTTTGCTAAACTCTTCTTCTCGAATTTTGAATTCTTGTACCTACGGATTACAGAACTGAGTCTGTACGATAAAATCTTGTATAAATTTATCATAGCATTCGTTATTTAAGCTATCAAAGATTTTTAATGAAGTTAAAACTCTAATTGCTAAAATACAAATTTTTACCTTAATTCACACTTTTAAATTTTCAAACCCTTTCTTCTTTACTTCGATATCATGGTCGTGTCTTCAACAGCTTTCACTACTGCTGAAATTAGCCAAACATCTTCTACCAACCATAGCTGCTCCTCACATGCTAGTGTCGCACCTTTCCTTACCCATCAGCCAAAACTCGATCAGTAAACATAGCTCGCCAACCATAGTCCTAACTTACATGCCTCAATCTACTTTCAACACTACTAACCTATACAACAACCAGAATACAACATCCTCCATCTACCAAGCCATCTCCCAGGTTCGAACCATTATTGAAGTTGCGAGTTCCCAGACCTCACGAAGCACCGATTTCCCTTAATATTTCACACAATAAACTACTTACTTCCCTTAGCAAGAAATTGAATTCCAATCCTCAGTTCAATCCCTTTAAAATCCTAAAAAGATGAAGCTTACCTTGCTGATATTTTCTGAACTTTAGAATTATCGATTTCACTCTTAAATTCTTTGGCCGCGATGTTAATGTCTTGCGCGTGCTCATTCTCGGCTTCCCAAAATCCATAGATTTGATTGTGAATCCCCCAAACGGTCTTCCTCTTCTCATCACTCACCTCCAACCTGATGTCATACCTACTTTTGATTATTTGAAATCGCGATTTCCCCTTTCAGTTGGTTCGAGCTTCGAACTCCCAGAACTTGTGTGCACACCCAGTTGGAAGGATTGAACCATACAAGAAAATTGATTTTGGTTTACTTGAATTGATTTTTGATTTTAGAGTTTGAGAAGAGGAACGACTTCTTTCTCGTTGATTTTCAATTTCAAAATGAATTTAAGGAGGCTGAATTATTTGCAACAGAATGAAAGAGTGGAAAGGTTAAAGGGATTCGCGAGTATATGTAAGTAAAAGAGTGGTCAATATGTACATCACCATTAAGTTTCTGCTTTACTTCGTTGTGAAGCTGGGCAACAGACTTTACATGAAATAAACGGGAACACAGCGATAGTTAGGTTTGTAGTGTCCTTTGTTGGGTAACTTAGGGTAGAAGGAATTCCTTTAAAAATTTATTTTATATTAAATTTTATTTGAACAATACAACTTTATTTAATTTAAAATATCCCGTGATTCTGAACTCCTTTTTGAACACAACAACCAACATTTTTAGGGTTATATCACTATTTTGGACACGCTGGGACAAGTTTCGAAGCCTCATTTGATCATCTGGAGAAGATATTAATATAAATTGATATAAATTAAATTCAAAAAAAATAATTCCTTGATAATAAATTATTATTATTATCGTTTATATTCAATACGATTTATATAAATCTTCTGAACTGTTTTGACTCAGTTATAGATTTTGAATTGAATTATTCTAGATTCTCGTATTACGATAATTTAACATATTTGATATTAAATTGTAATCGATTTTTAAATCGATAACTTAATATAAAAATTTATTTATATTATCACTCAATATTTAAAACTATATTAAATATTTAAAATTAATCAACCAAAAATCTGGGTTGTTACAAATAGTTGCGGGTATCCTGATGTTTTGACGAGGTTCGGGTTTACCCCTGAGGCACGAGATTGGTTTCCGCATATACTTGGTGGACAATGCAAAGCTAGTTGCATTGTCGGTGCGACATATGACTCCTAAAAGAAAAGAGGGAACTTTGTAAGCAAGTAGGGGGAGCTACTTGAGAAGAAGTTTAATAAGTGAATCATATCGGAATGGGAAACCTATTAAGACAATCCTTGAGGAAGCCCATCATTCTAAGATGACTATTCATTCAAGGGGCGATAAATTGCATAGAGTTCAAGGTAGTGGAGTCAAACTTGCAAGAGGAAAAGAAAGTAAAGAAAGAAGCAATGATTGGACAACTTCCGACTTGCATACTTGGATCAGAGGTTAAGGAATTTTGCGACAAAGAAGTGAAGCTAGTAAAAGTGCAATAGGGAGAGGACCGCTAGAATGATACTTAGAAGGCTGAAGACAATATTCGCGCTTCATATCCTTTCCTTTTCAAAAATATATTCTTTGCTTCTTTTTCCAAGCTTCGAATTAATGCTTGTATTTATCGTTTGAATATCTCCTATCAATCGAGTCTTTAGGTAGGAAGCTAATGAATGTAAACATGTGTTTGATACATGTTATGTTTGATCGATGCAAGTGTTTGCTAGTGATTGCTCGTGCATACATAATGCATGCACAATAGGCACTAGATCGTCTCAATTACTTATATATTGAATATTGATGTGTGTACATTTTAAACTTTTATGAATGAAAATGGGTGTATCATTACATTGATGTTGCATTTGGATGGATGACTATGCACACATATAGACCTTACATGGATTAGGATGATTTGCATATATTGTGGTTGCATGGCACAAATATACATTGCATTAAGGAGGTCAACTGAATCAGAAGACCGCCTGATCTTTCGCATTAGTTTACGGACATATACACACACTATTGCATATGTTCATACAAGCATTAAAAATTCTTTAAGGACAATGGATGCCTGTGATTGTTAGATGGATGTATGATTGTTGGATGTTACGATATACATTGTTCTTAACTTAGAGATTTCGGGGTCGAAATCCTTTGAGTTAGGGAGAATGTAAACCCCGAAATTTTAACAACACTAAAGATGATGAATTAAAGAATAATTAGTGTGAAATACACTATTAACAATGAATGAAGGAAAACTTAATTAAATATTCAGATGTAAGTAAAACGGACTAAGCCATTGCATCTGTCTCGAAATTCTGGTCAAGATAGACGTTTGGTTTGCGTAAATCGAACACCATTTGAAGAAGTTATTAAGGTTTGAAGTTTGTATTCTTATAAGGGAGATATATATAAATATAAGATCAAATATTCAAAATCAGCAAAAAAGAGAAATCCGGCGTGCAAATCAAGGAAGGGCCGACATTTTGAAGTCGACCCAAGACCCGGCTGGGTTGACCTAGGGATCAACCCAGGCTCATGGGTGTCGACCCCAGGGTCGACCTAGGGGTCGATACCCCTAAAGGGAGGTCGACCCACTTGAAGGGGGGTCGACCCACCCGTGGATCTGGAATCTTCTTTGACATGGACGATTTTGATGGTTTCTGGTCCGATCTGAGGGTCTTGATTGCTCCGCTACTCCTATATAAAGGACCCTAAACCTAGGTTTTATTCATCTAAAATGGCGGCGACGGCGGAGCTCTGCTGCAACAAAAACTGAATGGCCTAATATTCTCAAAATCTAATTCAACAAATATTGTACAAATTCAACGATGGCTGCAACAACAAATTCAACATGTTCTTCGTAGTAACTTGGATCCATTTCCTTAGATATATTCACTGTGAGTTCAAGTTATTTTTAGATCTAAATATTTAATTAGTAACCTTGACATGTATATAAAAATTGAATCTTGAATCGGTGCCTAATCAGTTCTACTCTGGCATAATTATCAAATCAGCTTTTATATGTTCATATCGCCACTTTTTAAATCTTGTCATAATATGCCTATTCAGTTTATGCCTATTTCTATCAGTTTATTATTAATTCGTTATTATGCTTATTCTTGGTTTTCTTCTCTCCCTCTTTTTCCCTTTTTTTTATATAGCCAGGCTACCTTTGAGCCTAGGCCTAACACTGAAAAATGCGAACAAGCGAAGTTGGGAATAATTGGGAAAGACATAATTTTGGGCATAATTGGTATTGGAAAATATGGATCTAAATTTGGGCACAAATTTGGAAATATAATAATATGGATTTGGGAATATATATTTTGTTGGATAATATGAATTTAGGCACGCAAGGGAATATATGTAAATATGGAATTAGGTATAAAATGGGACATGTCTATATATTGAATTGGGACATAAATTGGAACATATGTGAATATGAATTTTAGGCATAAATTGGAAAATATGTGGGTTTGGGTTTGTGTATAATACATATATATATGACTTGATTTATGATATGGGAAAAAAGAGCATATGGTGCATAATTAAAAAGTGAATTGAAAAGGGGCGTAAAAGTCTATAATTTGCATAGTGAATTGGGCATATAATTAAATATGGGGAAAAAAGAGAAATAATAACCTATAATGACATAGGTAAATTTGGATAAAAATGGAATGTCTAGTAATTACAATTAGGAATTGTAATTGTAATTGCACTTATGACACGAGGTTTGGTTGCATTAGTGGTGGAAATCTGCCTGGACCCGACCGACATATCCAGCAGCAGCCAATGTTGAACCTAATGTGAGAGGTCTAAGTGTGAAAATAAGAATCGGACTAAGACACGAGGTTAGACCCAACTGTGGAATAAAACTTCCCCGACCTGACCGGCATATCCAGCATCCACACGTTGTAGGCCTAATGTGGGAGGTCTAGCCCATTATAACCATAATTGGAAATGGTAATGAATTGGACTACTTAACCTAGTTGAATCCATAAGGATTGTCTGGTTGTGAAAATAAGTTAGGGTTAAGTAAAACTGGATGGGTAGTGGGTGGGTTAAGTAAATTAGAGGGGGTGGGTAATATTTAAAATAGGCCCACGAACTTAACCCAATAATGTTATGTAATTAAAGACACCTAGTGGTATAAATAACCGGTGGAAAATATAATAAAGATATGTAATTAAAGACACCCTTGTAGGGTAAGCATAACTTGTAGAAATAATAGAATTAGATATGCATAATAATCTGCTAAGTAAACAACGATAAGTTGTAGTGACGGCATAAATTGAATTTATGATTAAATGAGAAAGAATGAGGAAAACTTGTAAAATAAATAAGTTATATTTAATCATAAATGGTAAGTGACACGTTAACTAGGAAACATGTGAATTGAGATATATTTAATAACGCATTAAGGAGAACACGTTATTGTAATGATGTAACCAAGCAAGAATATAAAATAGATTGTGGATTACAGACCTTGGGCCACAATCTAGAAAATAACATGTTGTGGGCTTATTAATAAACTTAAATGGATTAATTTATATGACTGAAATTAATAAGAAAGAGAAACTTGGTAGTTTGAATAAGAATTCAATATGAATGGGAGTAACCAAGTTAAATGGGAACCCGATGAGGTAAGGCATGCGCGTAAAAGAATGTTTTGACATATGGTCTAACAACATATTAAAGAAAGGCACTTAGACCAGTCCATACGTTTGAGGGTGAACAACCCAGCGAGGAAGATCATCGAGGTATTATAGGACATGAGCGGAGCGCACATTCATCTAATTGTTATGATGGCTCCAAAGGAATGGGAAGGGGAAGCACGCGGCTTCTTGAAGTATGTAAGGTGCTCCTAGTAGTGCTCTGTGCGGTGACAGATGTCTTAGGCTGTACTCGCAAAGGTTGGGTCTGCGCGTAACTACTAGATGGGTGGGCCTTGACTGCAGATGTAGCTATGCAGTCAGAATGTTGTGACGAGGTGACACTAGGGTGATTCGACGGTTGCCTCACGAGGAGGTAGCGAAGGCCACGACCAACAAGGATAGTAGACCGTCGGATATCCGTCATCGACATCCAGTGGGACGCAAAAGACTTGAGCTAAACCCAAGATACAATTTCAGTTTTCACTATCGAGGTACGGGGTTGAGGGTAGACGCCACATCGATATTTAGATTCGTTGTTATTAGGGGCATTCGCTTAGCTCTTGTAGTCTTTACTAGTTGAGGAAAGGGCCGAGGTGGGGCCATTGCCACCACGAAAACATACCCTAGGTATATCTGTATATAGAGGCTCTTTAAAGATGGGCCTGTATAGATATGGAAAAGCTCCCGACCGAGTTTCATGTTTCTTGTATCGCCCTGCCGTAGAACTCGGTGCACATTAGAGGACGTGCAATTGAGGCATCATGCTACAATTACAGTACATACGTGGGACACTCTAGATACATGCATATCTTCTCTGGGTGGTGTATCGTAGACTAGAGGGCATTATTCCGATAAGGAATCTGATTCGATCGATGGTGGTAGTCCATACGCATACGTAGCATAGTAATGGTTATGCGGAACATAACATTTTATACAGAGATCCGTACATCACTCCGGCGTAGGATGAGGGATTGTGTTCATTACGGTGGAGACCGTGCGAGTGGGGTACCATGGGGTGTATCTCAATATTGAGAGATAGCTACATATATTGTATTAGGTGAATCCTTAGGAAAGTAAATGGGTACGATGCGCGGATAAGTCTTGAGTTCTACTAACCCAAGTAACCTAATAATAAAGAAAATGAAATGGAACGATATTGGTAGGGATCATTCTATTTCTGATATACTAGTATCGGTGCGGTGCAGAGAAATGTATTTAAGAAGTGCTATATATCATGTTCATCTTATCTTGCTCAGCTCACACTTGTTATTGTTACAGTTATCTTGTTCTTCCAGTTTTATATATACCTTCCATGATACTTTTATTTATTTATATTTAAAATTAACTGGACTCGCCAGACTTTATGTCTGACCCTTTTTGTTTCCACTTCTCTCTCTTTCGTTTTCCCCCAGGTTTTCAGGGTGGAAGTGCTTACAGTTGATTTGGATTCTTTCAGCTTAGCTTTGATTTTGGATATAGATGTATCACTTTGACTTCTGGTCAACTCTCTTATGGCTTCACAGGGAAATATGGTTTTACCCTTTTGTACTCTGATATTTTTGGCAAGATAGATTATTAAAGTAATTAGTTACGTATGAGGTAAACTCAGTATTTGGGACCATGATGTTTTGATTTAAATAAAGTTTTTTTTTGATTCCGCTACTATTTTACATGTCTTTCTTGTGCTATTATGTTCTTATTTACTTATAACGCTTCACGAAAATTAATGCATTCTCTTAGTGAGTGACATTAACGGACGTGGGGTGTCACATCCTTCTTGAGGTCCTCATCCCGTTTTTGACTCATACCAAAGTGTGAAGCTCGTGAATTAACGCTATACACAAAGCTATGCCACTTAAAGTTGCGCTTTGATCATCATCAATAAGGCTTTACTTTTCAAAAGCCTTGAACATTTGCATCTTAGCATGCCACATTGTCAATCCATACCATACCACTAATTTCCACAATATATAACCTCTAAGCTCGTACGTCTCAGATAAGGGTGTTAAGCAAGAGAATAAATTCTCCGCCACCAAACGGATATATATATATATATATATATATATATATATATATTTAGCAGAGATCAACGAATACAGCGCGAAGTACAATGTCAAACGTACGATCTATTTGCAAGTCCGTTCTGGGTCTGAACGAAACCGAAACCACCTTATTCCTCGTCTCATATGTCCTGTAACGGTAAGGAATTTCGCTCGATCCGAATCGATCGTTAAACCGACCAAGACCGTTCGAAACCCCTGCTCGTTTTGAGAACACCACAAATCAGAACGCAAACAGAAGAACATTTCATTGTGTATTACAACAATTCCATCGGAATAAAAGAATATCACAGAGTATGAATCAATATTACACATTTGACAAATATCAGAGATTTAAATTACATTTAAGTACATAGCAGCGGAAAAATAATACAACACACAACTGAAAGAAATACACGGATACAGAGCTTTCCGAGTATCATTCCAGCTGTAAACCAGGTTCCTGTGAATATAAATCTGCAAAACCAAAACTACTAGCTGCCCGTGCGGAAAATAAGGCACCCAGAGTTTACCCCCATTCCGAACACAATGGGATATGTATCGTAAGCCGATTCGACTGTTTCGATCAGTTTCCATCAAAATATAAATATGTATATTGAATTTGAACGCACATTTCAATTTACCGGGGCCACATACGGGCTCTAAAAATTCCCTAAAAATATTTTCTAGCTTCGTATTGACGATACGGTTCTGATAAAACTAATTTCATCAAATTCCGAGACCGTTTGAAAAATGGCCATTTTCTGGTTGATCGAAATTGACTGAAACTGTCAAAACACGTTTTACTTTGCCACGCTCACATATTGATTCGAAAAATTATGAATTTTGAAACCTAGCAATCATTTGACATCCCGGATCCAACGAAAGTTGTTTCATCGAAAACCGAGGTCGTTTGCAAAATTTCTATTTTTAAGGGCCAGAATTCCATAGCGACTATTCCGTATTTTCAAGTGGACATAACTTTTTATCCCTGCTATGAAATTTCAATTTTTCGTATTCATTGGAAAGATATTCTCAATTAGATTCTAAATATTTTTGGTTTTGCTGAAATCCGGTTTATTTTGAATCCTGTACATCCATTTGAACTTTGAAATCGAATTTTCAAACTACCGCACCATTTTCAATTCCTTTTATAATTTAAAATAAATATTTATATTCTAACGACGCTCTATATAACTATATACGTTCTAACCCTATTCAAAATAAATTTCTCGTCGTTATTATTTAAAATAATTTATTTTAAATATTCAAAATTCATTAAAATTGCCAAAATAAAATTTTTAAATTGGCTCAGATTTTCCGGGTTATTATAATCTCCCCCACTTAAAATTTTCGTCCCCGAAAAGGAACGAAGCCGAAAGTTGTTTAACTAATCAACTCAACTTTCATTATTTTCTTTACGGCTTAAGTTCTTCAACTTTTCAGTTTCTGGGAACTTTTCAAATTTTTCAAAAATTTGGCTAACACCCTAAATTTTCGAAAAATTTCGTCATAACCTCCCCTGCACCGGGAGCTTCGAGATATTTCAAATAGCCTCCCATGGCCCTCACCAATCCAAAAGAAAAAGAAAAAGCCAAGCGGCTAGCCAATCGGCTCATAAAATCATCCAAACCCAATAAATTTGTAAACATGTACCTATTTGTCGGGCAAACAATTTTATTCATCTACTCTAACCTCCTTGCTTTGACCTGTTCAGTAGATATACATGTATATGCATGCAATTGTAATCAATTTTCAATACAGTTCTAAATTTGGTTCCATTAGGCTAAATGGTTCAAAATTTCATACCAATAATCAAACAACACAACCATCAATCAATTAGTGAATTAACGTTTCAAATTCATAATTTTGATATATATATACAGAAAATCATGTTCTTGATGCCAAATCACAACAATAAACCTATCTAGTTTTGGTTCTCACACCAATCTGATGGAAATATATAAACATCCCACTTTCGATACTCGAAAATAAATACTGGTAACGCTGCATCATTATCAGAATCATCCCCGGGCAACTAGAGTGTGATTCTATATCTATCCAGTATATTTGGGATTTTGAATATACGTTCATGACGCGTATACGCGAAATCTTCATATACTAGATTATCCAAATTCAATACAAATAAAATATTCAAATACAAATAATTGAATTTAAATTTCAAAACAAAATTTGTTTTTAATTTTTTTTTAAAATAACACTCTTTCGACTCGCTCTAGGATACTACTGATCCCATCTCTAACGAGCCATTCTTATTGGATATTACTAATCCAATTTCTGATGAATTCTTTTGTTCGGTTCTTATGTGTCTTGTTCTCAAGCTCTGTAAACCAAAGCTCTGATACCAAATGTAACGGTAAGGAATTTCGCTCGATATGAATCGATCGTTAAACCGACCAAGACCATTCGAAACCCCTGATCGTTTTAAGAACACCACAAATCAGAACGCAAACAGAAGAACATTTCATTGTGCATTACAACAATTTCATCCGAATACAAGAATAACACAGTATGAATCAATATTACACATTTGACAAATATCAGAGATTTAAATTACATTTAAATACATAGCAGCGGAAAAATAATACAACACACAACTGAAAGAAATACACGGATATAGAACTTTCCGAGTATCATTCCAGCTGTAAACCAGGTTCCTATGAATATAAATCTGCAAAACCAAAACTACTAGCTACCCGTGCGGAAAATAAGGGCACCCAGAGTTTACCCTAATTCTGAACACAATGGGATATGTATCGTAAGCCAATTCGACTGTTTCGATCAGTTTCCGTAAAAATCAAAATATAAATCTGTATATTGAATTTGAACGCACATTTCAATTTACCGGGGCCACATACGGAATCTAAAAATTCCCCAAAAATATTTTCTAGCTTCGTATTGACGATACGGTTCTGACAAAACTAATTTCATCAAATTCTGAGATGTTTGAAAAATGGCCATTTTCTGGTTGATCGAAATTGACTGAAACCGTCAAAACACGTTTTACTTCGCCACGCTCACATATTGATCCGAAAAATTATGCATTTTGAACTTTAAAATCGAATTTTCAAACTACCGCACCATTTTCAATTCCTTTTATAGTTTGAAATAAATATTTATATTCTAACGACGCTCTATATAACTATATACGTTCTAACCCTATTCAAAATAAATTTCTCGTCGTTATTATTTAAAATAATTCATTTTAAATATTCAAAATTCATTAAAATTGCCAAAATAAAATTTTTAAATTGGCTCAGATTTTCCTGGTTATTACAATCTCCCCCACTTAAAACTTTTCGTCCCCGAAAAGGAACGAAGCCGAAAGTTGTTTAACTAATCAACTCAACTTTCGTTATTTTCTTTACGGCTTAAGTTCTTCAACTCTTCAGTTTCTGAGAACTTTTCAAATTTTTCGAAAATTTGGCTAACACCCTAAATTTTCGAAAAATTTCGCCATAACCTCCCCTGCACCGGGAGCTTCGGGATATTTCAAATAGCCTCCCATGGCCCTCACCAATCCAAAAGAAAAAGAAAAATCCAATCGGCTCATAAAATCATCCAAACCCAATAAATTTGTGAACATGTACCTATTTGTCGGGCAAACAATTTTATTCTTCTGCTCTAGCCTCCTTGCTATGACCTGTTCAATAGATAAACATGTATATGCATGCAATTGTAATCAATTTTCAATACAGTTCTAAATTTGGTTCCATTAGGCTAAATGGTTCAAAATTTCAAACCAATAATCAAACAACACAATCATCAATCAATTAGTGAATTAACTTTTCAAATTCATAATTTGATATATATATATACAGAAAATCATGTTCTTGATGCCAAATCACAACAATAAACCTATCTAGTTTTGGTTCTCACACCAATATGATGGAAATATATAGATATCCCACTTTCGATACTCGAAAATAAATACTGGTAACGCTGCAGCATTATCAGAATCATCCCCGAGCAACTAGAGTGTGATTCTATATCTATCCAGTATATTTGGGACTTTGAATATACGTTCATGACGCGTATACGCGAAATCTTCATATACTAGATTGTCCAAATTCAATACAAATAAAATATTCAAATACAAATAATTGAATATAACTTTGAAAACAAAATGTTTTTTAATTTTTTTTAAAACATAACACTCTTTCGACTTGCTCTAGGATACTACTGATCCTATCTCTAACGAGCCATTCTTACTGGATATTGCTAATCCAGTTTCTGATGAATTCTTTCGTTCGGTTCTTATGTGTCTTGTTCTCAAGCTCTGTGAACCAAAGCTCTGATACCAAATGTAATAGTAAGGAATTTCGCTCGATCCGAATCGATCGTTAAACCGACCAAGACCGTTCGAAACCCCTGATCGTTTTGACCACAAATCAGAACGCAAACAGGAGAACATTTCATTGTGTATTACAAAAAGTCCATCAGAATACAAGAATATCACAGAGTATGAATCAATATTACACATTTGAAAAATATCAGAGATTTAAATTACATTCAAATACATAGCAGCAAAAAAATAATACAACACACAACCGAAAGAAATACACGGATACAGAGCTTTCCGAGTATCATTCCAGCAGTAAACTAGGTTCCTGTGAATATAAATTTGCAAAACCAAAACTACTAGCTGCCCGTGCGGAAAATAAGGGCACCCAGAGTTTAGGTTAAAACAATAAACTCCAGGTCAGTCATGTGACTGGTGTGAGAACTAAAACAGTTATTAATCTTTATTTTAAAAGAGAGTAATTCAAGGGACCACGCCGTATAACACGGAACGGGTTTCCTCCCAGGAACACTAGTGCATATAACAAAACAACGCAATGCTTTTTTGAAAAATGAAGCTATTATAAGACCTAAGTCGCATCACACAATGCAACACAAGCCGGAGTATAGGGTTTTCCCTTATAATAGCCAAACATGCTTGGTACGCTTAAAACAAATCATTTGATACTATTACAAGTGTATAGTGTCAAAACATTTCAATAATAAATATCAATCATAGACGGCATATGTACCATATATCATGTCTCCATACTAGGCTCTACAAATAAAACCGCAATGTCACGTATTGGAGATTGGATTCCATCATGAGTCGAGGCAAGGGGCAAGCTCCTCTCCAATTCGAGACACTCTAGCAAATGACTTAGGACCACACACAACGATCCCTTGGTACCTCCAAGGCCGGTCCTCTCTTACTTTTGAGGATTAGTATTTCTGAACACACGTTTCCCGATCCTATAGGACCTATATAATGGTCTGTACATCGGCTCACATAGTGTCAGTTATCGACCATATATTCGAGGCGCCTCGCATCCAACAACCACATAGGTAAAAAGTATATAAATGTCAGGGCTGGTAGGTCACTGACATCACCCATAGCTTGAAAGAAACGTCGTGCACTCCTTGGATCCTTATCCTGTTTTTGACTCATACTAAGGTGTGAGGCTCACGAATTAACGCCATGCACAAAGCTATACCACACAGACCGTGCTTTGATCATCAACCACAAGACTTTGCTTTTCAAAAGAAGCCTTAATCATTTGCAACTTAGGCATGCCACACAGGCAATTCACTCCATGCGACTGATGTCCATCGATATACAACCTCTGAGCTCGTACGTCTCAGAGAAGGGAGTTAAGTAAGAGAATAAATTCTCCGCCGCCAAAAAGATGTATATTTAATGGAGATCAATCAACACAGAATAAAATCCAAAGTCAAACACATAGTCCATTTACAAGTTTGTTCTGGGTCTGAACGAAACCGGAGGAATTTCCTCGCATATCCATCGATCTCGAAGTACGTCTGGACGATCACTAACTGATTCCGTCCTCTTGGGTGTACAGCCCAATCAAGATCATCAATAATCATCCAAACGATGTGAAGACTTCCGGTCTTCAACCACCGTCTTCACGTTCGACATATCGTCGAATCGGTTATTCAGAATGGGTATAAACCCGGCCTTTCTGAATAACCCGCGTATAAAATAAACAAGTGTTACACAAACACAACATACGCCTTATTCCAATTCAGAATATTCTTTTATTCAAATTTTCACATTCTTAGGGAAAGGTTCCCAATAATTTTATCAATGATAAATTCATCTAAATTTATTCTTTAATCTTCCTTTGGATATCATTTCAAACCGTGTTAAGGTTTTCCAAACTAGTCAGGATTAGCGAACCACACCGAAGCAATCATTTATTTTATTTCGCAATCCCAACCTATTCATCCAATGGAGCAAAACTGGTAATACTCCATATCTAACACTACGGTGTTATCGGTAAATATTAATTACCTTATCATGTTCAAATCTAATTAAAGATTTAACGATCGCTTTGGAGCAAAACTGGTGATACTCCATTATCTATCATTTCAATCTAATTAAAGATTCATTAATACTTCACTTAGTTTTAATCTTCCCAAAAATCAGTATCCTGTCTTTAACTGGGTTAAAGAACCAATGTCATCTAAAACACGGTTCACGATAAACCCAAATTCACATTCTATTGTTAATCGGGTTAAAGAACATGTGTTGTTCAAAACACCGCTCACGATAAACCCCAAAAACAAATTTAAAGTCAATTCCAATTAAACACTAATTAACTGGACAATTTCACTAAATCTTAAATAAAAGATTTATTCTTTTCTAAACTGGGTTCAAGAACAGTGTTATTTAAGACACCATTCACTATGAACCCAAAATCTCATTTGATATTAAATACAAGGCTCTGAATAGAAAATATATCGTCTTATATTCAATATCAAATTCTGAAACCAACAAATATCTTATTGGAAATAACGATATAAATAAATCTTTCAAATTTCCACAACCATAACTGTATAATCACGAAATCCAACATCAAAATATTCCGAAGATAATTTCGATTCAAATCCATTCCAATCCACGTATTGGAAATTTCTGGTTATTTTAAAACCATTTCAAATCTAGTTCAAAACTAGTTCATTTCAATAAAAATATATTTTTATCTTTTCAAATGAAGAATTTTTCATCCCAGTTCTTTCCAACTCATATATTATGATTTTACACAAATTATTAATATTTTTAATAATTTTATGAAGGCCCGTACAGTCGGTTTTCAATAACGGCCACCGAACTACACTTACAACGACCTTATCCAAATTTGATTTGGATATAATTCCAAGTCCAACCATTATATTTCAAATTTCCAATATTTATTGGAAAGCTCTTTTCGATACGAACCCAACGGTTCCTGTTTCAGGAGAATCCGATGGTCGGATCTCCTGCAACTTCAATTCGAAGTCAATAGTCGAAATTCGCGAACTGCCGCGACGCGGCGCGTTGTATTCAGGCCATTTAATATATATAATATATACATTATATATATTTTGTCGATTTCATTTCAAAACGTATTTTATAAATCGTTTTAAATTCGTTTTAAAAATAATTTCAACTTCATATTCAATTTCAAATCAAAATTGAATATTTTATATTATTACTATATAAATGATAATATTTTCAGAACGTTATATTTTGAAATCACTTCTTTTTCTAAATTCATTATAAATATGAATAGAATCGATATAAATATCGTTCGCGTCAAAATGGCGCATCTCTAATCAACACGGCTTTATATATTTCGATAACTTCGTTATTCTATTCAACAAATAAATATTTATTCTATTCAACACATGAATCTATATTTCTTTTAACCCATGAGTATCGTCAACACATGATTATTTATTCTATTTAATATATTTTATAAAATTATGATAAAGATGTAAATTTTATTGTTAAAATATTTCTTTCAACACATGATAAGTTTCAACACATGAATATCTATTTTATTCTATTCTTTATTTTCCCGATTGGAATGAGGCCCAATCAATTACCATATAATGTTAATTATATGAATTCCATAGAACACATGTATATAATAGCAACGATAAATAATCAACCATCATCCAAAGTGCACCACACAACTGCATAAGCATTAAATATAACTAATTAATGCTCCTACAGTCTGTCAACCAAATGATCGACATACCACTAAACAATTAGGATTAGTGTACGTCAGATATCATCCCAACACCCATGTGGGGTTTCAATCCACAAACACTGAATATTATTTGTGCAGTTGGGCGATGTGTAAAATTTATCGTCCCAATCAATGTCCTTCAAATTGGTGTACATAAACAAACTGTCCAGTTTGTAAATGAATATTTATTTATTCACATTCACGTTAAAAATTATATTTTTAATGATAATTAATTTATTTCAACACACGAACGTTTTATTATCCATTTCACATCAACATCACAAACAAACTTCACAACACATCAAACAAGCATACAAGTCGTCCATGGTCTGTGGACGACGGGTGTCGGGGTCTGCTAAGCACCGTCTGCATCCTGGTATATATTTTAACTAGAAAATAAGATTTAAAGTGAGGAGTTCTCACCGAGTAGCTAAACCAATCGCCACGACTCTTCATATGTAGAAAATTTCGCCGTGCTCGCCCTTCGTCACTTTCGTCGTCCGTGTCCACTACATATATAAAATTCGGATTTTTATATTGCAGTTATGTATATAAAAATCACATTTTTATAACTACTCTATGGATACAAATTCTATTTTTATACCGCTACTACATAGATAAAAAATTCTATTTTTATAATGGTATTCGTATAATAAAGATCATATTTTTGATTCACTACATATATAAAAATCATATTTTTATTATACTATGGTATAAACAAAAATCATACCTTTGCATAACTAAAAATCTAATCTTTTCTTGTTTAAAAATCAAAATTTTCAATTTAAAAATCATATTTTTATAACTTCAACTTCATATTAAAAATCGTATTTTCATAACTTCAACTTCATATTAAAAATCGTATTTTTATACCGCTACTTTTAAAATAAAAATCACATTTTTATAATGAAGTTATTTAAATAAAAATCAAATCTTTTCACTCAATGATGATTCATATAAAAGAAATCCATTTTTATCCTCCAATGATATTATATTTAAAATCACTTACTACTATTTTACAAGATTTATAAACAAATTATATGAAGGAAAGCTCACATTTTTCTTCAAAGGGGTGGACTGCGGTTGTTGGAGCCTCGGATCCGAGCACGAGCACAGCTCATTATGATGGCGTGTTCGAATTTGATCTCAACAGAGGAGGAGGTGATTTGTTGTCGAACTGAGGAGGGGGTGCGGCCAGAGGATCGACGACGGCCTCTCAGGGGTGGTCGACAATGGATTTGAGCGGAGGGAAGGGTTTTGGGTTCTAAGGGGGGCTAGGGTTTTCACGGTGGCTAGGAGAAGAAGGAGAGAGGCGGTGGGGGAAGAGGGATGGCCGGAGCTGGTGGGAGTCTCCTACGGCAACGCGGTGGATGGAGGGGGGGGGGCGACGATGCCAAGTGACGGCGTTGTTTTCTTCTTCTTTTTTTCAAACCTAATTTTGAAAACAAACGACGGCTGAAGGGGGGGTTAAAGGAAGAGGGAAACATAAGGGTTGACCAAATAAAAATATATTTATTTAATTTCAAAAAGTTACTTTTTATTTCGTACTCGAAATCGAACCCACCGCCTGTCGTCTGTAGCTAATTACCTCCATTCCGAACACAATGAGATATATATTGTATGCTGATTCGACTGTTTTGTTCAGTTTCTGTCAAAATCAAAATATAAATCCATATATTGAATTTGAACGCACATTTCAATTTACCGGGGCCACATACGGACTCTAAAAATTCCCGAAAAATATTTTCTAGCTTCGTATTGACGATACGGTTCTGACAAAACTAATTTCATCAAATTCTGAGACTGTTTGAAAAATGGCCATTTTCTGGTCGATCGAAATTGACTGAAACTGTCAAAACACGTTTTACTTCGCCACACTCACATATTGATTCGAAAAATTATGAATTTTGAAACCTAGCAATAATTTGACATCCCGGATCCAAAGAAAGTGGTTTCGTCGAAAACCGAGGTCGTTTGCAAAATTTCCATTTTTAAGGGCCAGAATTCCATGGCGACTATTCTGTATTTTCAACTGGACATAACTTTTTATCCCCGCTTTGAAATTTCTATTTTTCCGATTCGTTGGAAAGATATTCTCAATTAAATTCTAATATTTTTGGTTTCTCTACAATCCGGTTTATTTTGAATCTTGTACATCCATTTGAACTTTGAAATCGGATTTTCAAACTACCGCGCCATTTTCAATTCCTTTTATAATTTAAAATAAATATTTATATTCTAACGACGTTCTATATAATATATACGTTCTAACCCTATTTAAAATAAATTTCTCGTCGTTATTATTTAAAATAATTCATTTTAAATATTCAAAATTCAATAAAATTGCCAAAATAAAAATTTTAAATTGGCTCAAATTTTCCGGGTTATTACAATCTCCCCCACTTAAAACTTTTCGTCCCTGAAAAGGAACGAAGCCGAAACTTGTTTAACTAATCAACTCAAATTTCATTATTTTCTTTACGTCTTAAGTTCTTCAATTTTTCAGTTTCTGAGAACTTTTCATTTTTTTCGAAAATTTGGCTAACACCCTAAATTTTCGAAAAATTTCGCCATAACCTCCCCTGCACCGGGAGCTTCGGGATATTTCAAATAGCCTCCCATGGCCCTCACCAATCCAAAAGAAAAAGAAAACGCCAATCGGCTCATAAAATCATCCAAACCCAATAAATTTGTAAACATGTACCTATTTGTCGGGCAAACAATTTTATTCTTCTGCTCTAGCCTCCTTGCTATGACCTGTTCAATAGATATACATGTATATGCATGCAATTGTAATTAATTTTCAATACAGTTCTAAATTTAGTTTCATTAGGCTAAATGGTTCAAAATTTCAAACCAATAATGAAACAACACAACCATCAATCAATTAGTGAATTAACGTTTCAAATTCATAATTTTGATATATATACAAAAAATCATGTTCTTGATGCCAAATCACAACAATAAACCTATCTAGTTTTGGTTCTCACACCAATCTGATGGAAATATATAGATATCCCACTTTCGATACTCGAAAATAAATATTAGTAACGCTGCAGCATTATCAGAATCATCCCCGGGCAACTAGAGTGTGATTCTATATCTATCCAGTATATTTGGCACTTTGAATATACGTTCATGACGCGTATACGCGAAATCTTCATATACTAGATTGTCCAAATTCAATACAAATAAAATATTCAAATACAAATAATTGAATTTAACTTTCAAAACAAAATTTGTTTTCAATTTTTTTTTTAAAAAATAACACTCTTTCGACTCGCTCTAGGATACTACTGATCTCATCTCTAACAAGCGATTCTTATTGGATATTGCTAATCCAATTTCTGATGAATTCTTTCGTTCGGTTCTAATGTGTCTTGTTCTCAAGCTCTGTAAACCAAAGCTCTGATACCAAATATAACGGTAAGGAATTTCGCTCGATCCGAATCTATCATTAAACCGACCAAGACCGTTCAAAACACCTGATCGTTTTGAGAACACCACAAATCAGAATGCAAACAGAAGAGCATTTCATTGTGTATTACAACTATTCCATCAGAATACAAGAATATCACAGAGTATGAATCAATATTACACATTTGAAAAACATCAGAGATTTAAATTACATTCAAATACATAGCAGCGAAAAAATAATACAACACACAACCGAAAGAAATACACGGATACAGAGCTTTCCGAGTATCATTCCAGCAGTAAACTAGGTTCCTGTGAATATAAATCTGCAAAACCAAAACTACTAGCTGCCCGTGCGGAAAATAAGGGCACCCAGAGTTTAGGTTAAAACAATAAACTCCAGGTCAGTCATGTGACTGGTGTGAGAACTAAAACAGTTATTAATCTTTATTTTAAAAGAGAGTAATTCAAGGGACCACGTCGTATAACACGGAACGGGTTTCCTCCCAGGAACACTAGTGCATATAACAAAACAACGCAATGCTTTTTTGAAAAATGAAGCTATTATAAGACCTAAGTCGCATCACACAATGCAACACAAGCCGGAGTATAGGGTTTTCCCTTATAATAGCCAAACATGCTTGGTACATTTAAAACAAATCATTTGATACTATTACAAGTGTATAGTGTCAAAACATTTCAATCATAAATATCAATCATAGATGACATGGGTACCATATATCATGTCTCCATACTAGGCTCTACAAATAAAACCGCAATGTCACGTATTGAAGATTGGATTCCATCATGAGTCGTTGCAAGGGGCAAGCTCCTCTCCGATTCGAGACACTCTAGCAAATGTCTCAAGACCACACACAGCGATCCCTTGGAACCTCCAAGGTCGGCCCTCTCTTACTTTTGAGGATTAGTATTCCTGAACACACGTTTCCCGGTCCTATAGGACCTATATAATGATCTGTACGTCGGCTAACATAGTGTTAGTTATCGACCATATATTCGAGGCGCCTCGCATCCAACAACCACATAGGTAAAAAGTATATAAATGTCAGGGCTGGTAGGTCACTGACATCACCCATAGCTTGAAAGAAACGTCGTGCACTCCTTGAGTCCTTATCCTGTTTTTGACTCATACCAAGGTGTGAGGCTCACGAATTAACGCTATGCACAAAGCTATGCCACATAGGCCGTGCTTTGATCATCAACCACAAGACTTTGCTTTTCAACAGAAGCCTTGACCATTTGCCACTTAGGCATGCCACACATGCAATTCACTCCATGCGACTGATCTCAATCGATATACAACCTCTGAGCTCGTACGTCTCAGAGAAGGGCGTTAAGCAAGAGAATAAATTCTCCGCCGCTAAACAGATGTATATTTAATAGAGATCAATCAACACAGAATAAAATCCAATGTCAGACACACAGTCCATTTACAAGTTCGTTCTGGGTCTGAACAAAACCGGAGGCACTTTCCTCGCATATCCATCGATCTCCAAGTACGTCTGGACGATCACCAACTGATTCCCTCCTCTTGGGTGTACAGCCCAATCAAGATCATCAATAATCATCCAAATGATGTGAAGACTTCCGGTCTTCAATCGCCGTCTTCACCTTCGACATATCGTCGAATCGGTTATTCAGAATGGGTGAATAACCCGCGTATAAAATAAACAAGTGTTACACAAACACAACAAACGCCTCATTCCAATTTAGAATATTCTTTTATTCAAATTTTCACATTCTTAGGGAAAGGGTCCCAAAATTTTTATCAAAGATAAATTCATCTAAATTTATTCTTTAATCTTCCTTTGGACATCATTTCAAACCTTGTTAAGGTTTTCCAAACTAGTCGGGATTAGCGAACCACACCGAAGTAATCATTTATTTTATTTCCCAATCCCAACATATTCATCCAATGGAGCAAAAATGGTAATACTCCATATCTAACACTACGGTGTTATCGGTAAATATTAATTACCCAATCACGTTTAAATCTAATTAAAGATTTAACTATCGCTTTGGAGAAAAACTAGTGATACTCCATTCTCTATCATTTCAATCTAATTAAAGATTCATTAAAACTTCACTTAGTTTTAATCTTCCCAAAAATCAGTATCCTGTCTTTAACTGGGTTAAAGAACCAATGTCATCTAAAATACGGTTCATGATAAACCCAAATTCACATTTTATTGTTAATCGAGTTAAAGAACAGGTGTTGTTCAAAACACCGCTCACGATAAATCCCAAAAACCAATTTAAAGTCAATTCCAATTAAACACTAATTAACTGGACAATTTCACTAAATCTTAAATAAAAGATTTATTCTTTTCTAAACTGGGTTCAAGAACAGTGTTATTTAAGACACCATTCACTACGAACCCAAAATCTCATTTGATATTAAATACAAGGCTATGAATAGAAAATATATCGGCTTATATTCAATATCAAATTCTGAAACCAACAAATATCGTATTGGAAATAACGATATAATTATATCTTTCAAATTTCCACAACCATATCTGTATAATCACGAAATCCAACATCGAAATATTTCGAAGATAATTTCGATTCAAATCCATTCCAATTCACGTATTGGAAATTTCTGGTTATTTTTAAACCATTTCAAATCTAGTTCAAAATTAGTTCATTTCGATAAAAATCTATTTTTATTTTTTCAAATGTGGAATTTTTCATCCCAGTTCTTTCCAACTCATTTATTATGATTTTACACGAATTATTAATATTTTTAATAATTTTATCAAGGCCCGTACAGTCGGTTTTCAATAACGGCCACCGAATTGCACTTACAGCGACCTTTTCCAAATTTGATTTGGACATAATTCCAAATCCAACCATTAGATTTCAAATTTCTAATATTCATTGCAAAGCTCTTTTCGATACGAACCCAACGGTTCTGGTTTCAGAAGAATCCGACGTTCGGATCTCCCGCAACGTCAATTCGAAGTCAATGGTCGAAATTCGCGAACTGCCACGACGCGACGCGTTCTATTCAGGGCATTTAATATATATAATATATATATTATATATATTTCGTCGATTTCAATTCAAAACGTATTTTATAAATTGTTTTAAATTCGTTTTCAAAACAATTTCAACTTCATATTCAATTTCAAATCAAAATTGAATATTACACATCATTACTATATAAATGATAATATTTTCAAAACGTTATATTTTGAAATCACTTCCTTTTCTAAATTCATTATAAAAATGAATATAATCGATATAAATATCGTTCGCGTCAAAATGGCGCATCTCTAATCAACACGACTTTATATATTTCAATAACTTCGTTATTCTACTCAACAAATAAATATTTATTCTATTCAACACATGAATCTATATTTCTTTCAACACATGAATATTCTCAACACATGAGTATCGTCAACACATGACTATTTATTCTATTTAATATATTTTATAAAATTATGATAAAGATGTAAATTTTATTGTTAAAATATTTCTTTCAACACATGATAAGTTTCAACTCATGAATATATATTTTATTCTGATCTTTATTTTCCCAATTGGAATGATGCCCAATCAATTACCATATAATGTTAATTATATGGATTCCATACAATACATGTATATAATAGCAACGATAAATAATCAACCATCATCCAAAGTGCACCACACAACTGCATAAGCATTAAGTATAACTAATTAACGCTCCTATAGTCTGTCAATCAAACGATCGACATACCACTAAACAATTGGGATTAGTGTACGTCAAATATCATCCCAACACCCGTGTGGGGTTTCAATCCACAAACACTGAATATTATTTGTGCAGTTGGGCGATGTGTAAAATTTATTGTCCCAATCAATATCCTTCAAATAGGTGTACATAAACAAACTCTCCGGTTTGTAAATGAATATTTATTTATTCACATTCACGTTAAAAATTATATTTTTAACGATAATTTATTTATTTCAACACATGAAAGTTTTATTATCCATTTCACATCAACATCACAAACAAACTTCACAACACATCAAACAAGCATACAAGTCGTCCATGTTCTGTGGACGACGGGTGTCGGGTGCTGCTAAGCACCGTCTGCATCCTAGTATATATTTTTAACTATAAAACAAGATTTAAAGTGAGGAGTTCTCACCGAGAAGCTAAACCAACCGCCACGACTCTTCATATGTAGAAAATTTCGCTGTGCTCACCCTTCGTCACTTTCGTCGTCCGTGTCCACTACATATATAAAAATCGCATTTTTATATTGTTGCTATGTATGTAAAAATGTGATTTTTATAACTACTATATGGATAAAAATTCTATTTTTATACCGCTACTATATAGATAAAAATTCTACTTTTATAACGGTATTCATATAATAAAGATCATATTTTTGATTCACTACATATATAAAAATCACATTTTTATTATACTATGGTATAAACAAAAATCATACCTTTACATAACTAAAAATCTAATCTTTTCTTGTTTAAAAATCAAACTTTTCAATTTAAAAATCATATTCTTATAACTTCAACTTCATATTAAAAATCGTATTTTTATAACTTCAACTTCATATTAAAAATCGTATTTTTATACTGCTACTTTTAAAATAAAAATCACATTTTTATAATGAAGTTATTTAAATAAAAATCAAATCTTTTCACTCAATGATGATTCATATAAAAGAAATCCATTTTTATCCTCCAATGATATTATATTTAAAATCACGTACTACTATTTTATAAAATTTATAAACAAATTATACGAAGGAATGCTCACAGTTTTCTTCAGAGCGGTGGACTGTGGTTGCTGGAGCCTCGGATCCGAGCACGAGCACAGCTCCATTATGATGGCGGGTTCGGATTTGATCTCAACAGCGGAGGAGGTGGTTTGATGTCGAACTGAGGGGGGATGCGGCAAGAGGCTCGGGGGCGACCTCTCAGGGGTGGTTGACGGCGGATTTGTGCGGAGGGAAGGTTTTTGGGTTCTAGGGGGCTAAAGTTTTCATGGTGGCTAGGGGAAGAAGGAGAGAGGCAGTGGGAGAAGAGGGATGGCCGGAGCTGGTGGGGGTCTCCTACGGCGGTGCGGTGGATGGGGTGGGGGTGCGACGAGGCCAAGTGACGACGTTGTTTTTTTTCTTTTTTTTTCTAACCTAATTTTGAAAACAAACGACGACTGAAGGGGGGTTAAAGGACGAGGGAAACATAAGGGTTGACCAAATAAAAATATATTTATTTAATTTCAAAAAGTTAATTTTTATTTCGAACTCGAAATCGAACCCACCGCCCGTCGTCTCTAGCTAATTACCCCCATTCCGAACACAATGGGATATGTATCGTAGGCTAATTCGACTGTTTCGATCAGTTTCCATCAAAATCAAAATATAAATCTATATATTGAAATTGAACGCACATTTCAATTTACCGGGGCCACATACGGACTCTAAAAATTCCCGAAAAATATTTTCTACCTTCGTATTGACGATACGGTTCTGAGAAAACTAATTTCGTTAAATTCTGAGATCGTTTGATAATTTGCCAATTTCTGGTCGATCGAAATTGACTGAAACTGTCAAAACACGTTTTACTTCGCCACACTCACATATTGATTCAAAAAATTATGAATTTTGAAACCTAGCAATAATATGATATCCCAGATCCAACGAAAGTTGTTTCGTCGAAAATCAAGGTCGTTTGCAAAATTTCCATTTTTAAGGGCCATAATTCCATAGCGACTATTTTGTATTTTCAATTGGACATAACTTTTTATCCCCATTATGAAATTTCAATTTTTCGGATTCGTTGGAAAGATGTTCTCAATTAGATTCTAATATTTTTGGTTTTTCAAAAATACGGTTTATTTTGAGTGCTGTACATCCATTTGAACTTTGAAATCGAATTTTCAAACTACCGCGCCATTTTCAATTCCTTTTATAATTTAAAATAAATATTTATATTCTAACGACGCTCTATATAACTATATACGTTCTAACCCTATTCAGAATAAATTTCTCATCGTTATTATTTAAAATAATTCATTTTAGATATTCAAAATTCAGTAAAATTGCCAAAATAAAATTTTTAAATTGGTTCAGATTTTCTGGGTTATTACATGTCCAATACACGAGAGAGGTCCTCGCATATCCGGTCGATCTCTAAGTACGTCTAGACGATCACCACTTATTACCTTTTCTTGGGTGTACAGCCCTATCAAGACATCAGTAATCATCCAAACGATTTGATGATCTCTGGTCTTCAACCACCGTCTTCATCGTTGACTTTTAGTCGCCATATCAGTTATTCAGAATTGGATAAACCCGATCTTTCCGAATAACTCACGTATTTTATAATCAATAATCCTGTGCTATAAAACACATCATATGTCTCATTCCAATTCAGAACGTTCTTTTATTCAAATATTCACATCTTAGAAGAAAGGTTCCTATTAATTTTATCAAAGATAAGTTCTTTTAAACATATTCTTTAATTTTCCTTTGAATATCAATTTCAAAAGATTTTATTTTATCTTTCCATAACCAACGAATTAAGGTTTATTAACTAGTCGGGATTATCGAGCCTTACGAAAGTAACCATTTATTTATTAATCCCAATCCCAGCATATTCATCCCATGGAGCAAACTGGTAGTACTCCAATTCTAACACCCACAGTATTATCGATAAATTTAATTACCATTTCATGTTCAAATCTAGTTAAAGATTTAACTATTGCTTGGAGTGAAACTGGGGGTACTCCATTCTCGAACACTTCTCTAATTCAATAAATTTAACTATTCCATTCTCATTTTAATCTACTTAAAGATTCATTAAAACTCTAGTTCAGTTTTAATCTCAAAAAACATTACTTAATGATTATCCAAATTTTAGGAAATAAATCCTGTCTTTACTTGGGTTGACAAACCAATGTCGTTTAAAACATTAATAATGGTAAACCCAAAATCCGCTTCCATTAAATTGGACTTTCACGGAATTCATAACTGTATATAATCGATATAAATTTCCGTATCGTACTAATACTATAAATGGAATAATGGCACAACCTTTTAAATTCCATAAATAGTAATGGTCTTCCTTCACAGAACCTCATCTCGATTATCACTAAATCGAATTCCATTCAGTTCCAATTTAATATATTAAATTGGAAAATTTTACTTTGGGCAATTTCGATTTAATCTTAATTAAAAGATTTATAAATTCCAGATTATAACTTCACTGTTAATCGGGTTTAAGAACTATTGTTATTTAAAACATCATTCACAATGATCCCGTAATCAACTACCATTTAATTCCAATTATATTAATTAATTGGAAAACTTCATTAAATGTTGGTTAAACGATTTATTCTTTCCTCAACTGGGTTTAAGAATAGTGTTAATAAAGACACCTTATCAAATTCTGAAACTAACGGATATCGTATTGGGAATAACGATATCTGTATCTTCCAAATTTCTCAACAACATCCGTATAATCGCGGAATCCAATATCGAATAATTCCGATGATTATTTCCATTTAATTCCTTTACAATTCATACGTTGGAAAATTTTGGTTATATTAAAACCATTATAATTTCTTTCAATTCTTTACTTAAGTTGATAAACAACTTATTCTAATAAAAATATCTTTTGTCTTTATAAACTTGGAATATTTCATCCATAATCATGTCAAATCGTTTATTATGATTTTACATAATTTATTCATATTTTCATTAATTTTTAATAAGGCCCTTACAGTCGGTTTCCAATATCGGCCACCGAACCGCATTCATAGCGACTGTTCCCAAAACTAATTTGGACATATTTTAAAATATGACCGTTAGATATCAAATCTCTTATTATCATTCAGAAACTCTTTTCGATACAAACCCAACGGTTCCGATTTTAGGAGAATCCAACGGTCGAATCTCCCGTTATGCCAATTCGAACTTAATGGTTGAAATTCGCGAATAGACGCTGCGCGATATGTTCTATTCAAACCATATATATATAACATTTCCTCGATTTCCATTTAAAATGTATTTTGTATAAAACATTTATAAATTCGTTTTAAAAACGATTCCAACTTACATTTCATTTTTTTTTTCAAAATTGAATATTTCATATCATTATAATATTAAAATGATAATATTTTCAAAATATCAGATTTTGAAATCTAATCTTTTCGATATTCATTATAAAAATGAATAAATTCGTTCTTGTTAAATTGGCATATGTATACTTAACTTGGCTTCATATTCATTTCAATTATGAATATTTCAACATTTTTGTGTCCATCCAAAATCGGACATCAAAATCATATCTTGATTCTTCACTGAATATTATTTTAAAATATTCATTTATATTCTGAATTGGAATCAGACTTAATCAATTACCATATAGTTTTATTTATATGGATTCCGAACATCGCATGTATTAAAAAAAAGATAAATAACTATTAAACATTCAATTCACATCCAGAGTGCAATTTGCAACTGTATAAGCATTAAATAACTAAATAACGCTTATCACAGTCTGTCGATCCATCGAGTGACATACAGTCAAATCAAAGGGAGATGTGAATTAATTATCATCCCCAGACCCGTGTCGGGTTTTCAATCATCAAACAAATATTATTATTATTTGTACACTTGGGCGATGTGTAAAATTATCGTTCCAATACCCGTATGGGGTTTACATCATAATCCATGTGAATTTATTTATAGTTTAATAATAATGGCATTAAAACAGTACACATCCATTATTCACCAAACAAATATTACAATCACTGGCAATTAATATATATTCAGTTATAAAATAAATAACTGTACAAAATTTTGAGTGCGAGAGTTCTAACTTTGATTTCCATTTCGTCAGTCTTTAATGGAGGATTTTATTTTTACACTAAATAAAAAAAGTTTAATTTAGTTAAAAGTTTGACTTGCTCTGTTTCCGTTCTGGTTAGTTCCATGTTGTAGAGCTGGATGATACGAGTGCAACGCAACTGAAATTATTGGATTTTGATCTCGTATGAAAAAGATATGGCATTTTATACATTGCATTACATAATTAAATAATTAGTAAATTAATTAATCATGTAACACCCCACCTCCACTAGGGTCACTCTCAAAGGGAATGCACTAGTTTTGGAGGAGCGTTATCGAGGTAAACAAACACAAAAAATAACAAGACAGAGCATAAATGAAACAGCGGAAGAAATTAAAAACCAAATCTTATTATTTTCAAGAAAAGAGTCAAAACCTCATATATTCAAAGTACAAATTGTCATTGTTCCATTACATCAAGTTCTAAATAAAGAAGCATAAACTTAAAATAACAAAAGTAAATTATTCCCTAAAAATAGCAGAAGTGCAGCCATAGCATAGCTCAAGACCAAACCGTACATGAGCTGACAGAAAGCAAGCTAAATCCAAGCTAAGAGCTAGAGTTTCCTCCCTGAGAACCTGAGGGAAGAAACGAAAGAAAAAGAGGCGAAAGGAAACGGGTCAGTCATAAAGACTGTTTAGTCCAAGTGACTTTCAGCGTAAAAACAGGTAAAGGTAACATGACATGTATAAACTGAAAGTAAATATAAGCATGATGTCAAGATGGATAAGATAGACTAAGATAACCTGATGAATCAAGTACAGGTCAAGTATAGCATCGCATGTTCAAGGTTCGCTGCACCAACTGCACTAGTAGCCCAACCCATGTCAAGTATTAATCATGAAATGATCCCTGGGCCCAAAATCGTGAATGACCCATTACTAGGTCCAACGGAACGATCCACTAATCGATCGGCTCCCTACAAGTTCTAGCTCGTTGTGTTTCTGTGTCATACGGCCCTATCACGAATGTAATCACCTGTGCTAGGTCCACCATAGGGTGTATCAAGCCCTATGGTGCCAACCACCAACACAATCAAGCATGCACAGATAAACCTACTGATGCCCAATGCCTGCTTTTTCAACTCCGGACCACATGCACGACCATAGCCCGCCTGAACCTACACTGGCGCACCCACACAGCCGTCGTTCTGGTTGCTTACAATCAGCCCAGTAATCGTGCCCCACCCTGCCTAGTTCCAGGTACCATGATACATCTAATGGGTTACTGCTGAAAGGGACCGCGTAACTAGGGTTTCCGTCCAATGGGTTAAGTGTTGTCATTTAAATTCGTGACTTAACTCGCCTACGTGTCATGTCAAACTTGGCTAAGTGTTGTCATTCAAATTCATGACTTAGCCCTACAATTCACGTGTCAAGTTGGTTAGGTGTTGTCGTTCAAGTTCATGACCTAACCCTACCAATCATGTTTCAAGTTGGTTAAGTGTTGTCTTTCATGTTCATGACTTAACCCTATATTGTGACATTTAATTCATTGATGCACCCCAACCTCTCACATCAGACTTGTGGTCACTGGATATGCCGGGCGGTTCCGGGCAGATTTACACCACAACTCAGTCTGACCTCGGGTTTCAAGCGTGATATGACCAACTACCCACATTGGATCCTATTGTTTGCAGTAACTGGATTTGTCGGGCAGTTCCGGGCAGATTTACACTGCAAACTCAACCCAATCTCGAGTTGGCCATTTTCAAGTTCATTCTAGTGTCATGACCATGTTCAAGTTTCATGTCAAGTTCGTGTCAAGTTTCATGTTTCAACTTATGCCTATTATCAAGTTCATGATTCATGTTTATAACCAGTTCATGTTTTGCCTAATCTACCCAATCGTATTCCCATCGCATGTAAACGTTAATCGATCTAAATTACAAGCAAATATAAATCTAGAGATAAAGGGAATAACACCAAAACTATGATAGGCAGAAGGGGCAAGCATAAAGCGATAAAAGAGATTACAAGACTGGCATGATATAACTTGAGATAATCGGTTACAACATCACTGGCATATAGAAATTAACAAGGTTTCAAATCTAGCAAAATAAGGCGATAGTCCTAATAAAAATTTGACATAAAAGAATAGGCATGCAAAAGCAAGCCAAATACAAGGATAATGGGTCAATGGTTTTTGGTGTACATAATAACGAATAAACTAAGCATGTCACACCCTAGGTATGGGATCCAACTAAATGCCAACTCGGTGTTCAACACGGTTTTCAACTATAGTGTTATAAGCAATCAACTATAATAGTCAATTAACCACAATAGTTATACAATAGTCATGGATAATTATCCAAAAGAGTTCTAGGCAACTACCCTAATAGTCATAGGCAATTAACTGTAATAGTTTCAAAGTCTTGTCATAGTCTTATGTTCATAATCATAGGCATTAATTCATAGTCACGAGTCATAGGCGATTAGCCACAATTGCCCTTGTCATAGGCAATGGTCTTATGTCTTCAGTCATAGGCATAGGCATAGTCTTATGTTCTCAGTCATAGTACCTGGCCATTAACAATGGTTTCAATGTCATAGGCATGATAACGTTTGATTTTTAATGCGAATAGGCCCAAAATGATTTCAAAGCAATATTCCCAAATGTCAAGATCCAAGAAGAATAAGAATAGATATGAATCATACGTATATCAAATTCCATTTATAACATGCCCATATCAAGTTTATGGCTTTCATCTAAAAGTAACTGGAACTTACAGTGCGTGGATCGAGAATTAGAAAGCAGAATTTGATTGTTGAATCTCTATTTGATTGATCGTGTTCTAATTGAAATCCCCCAATTTGCAAATCTCTAAGCGTAGTCTTGATGGAGAAGAAGCAGTCCTTTTTCTTCCTTTTTATCTTATTATTTTGATTATCTCAGAAGCAGCATAAGGACAGAATGAAATGGTGTGGAGAGAATGAGGCTAGGGGTGAGTTTATTTCGGATTAGAGTCATGAATATGGTTAGAAAATAGGTCTAGATTCAGAAAAATACAAAAAGACTCAGATCAGGAAAAGGGGCCAGGTCGACCCCCAGGTCGAATCCCCAGTCGACCTGGTCATGGGGAGGTCGACACCCCAGTCGACTCCCCAGTCGACCTGGTTGGGGGGGGGGGGGGGGGGGGTGACTCCCTAGTCGACCTGGGTATATGGGCGGGAATTTTCCCGTCAGCCTTCTCTGGGTTTTAATTTCGAATTTCTGGCTTTATTTTCGAGCTGTTTTATTTTATTTAAATTCCTGAAACTTCTGAGGGTCATAACTTGGTCATACGAACTCCAATTTTCGAAAACTCGGACTCGATTTCATGTAGAATTTCGAGACGAGTGCAATGGCGCAACTCGTTTCCCCTGATTCTTAATTTAAAATTTAATTCTGCCTTGATTTATGACTTTAACATGTTATAAAATTACGGGTTGTTACATTCTCCCCTCCTTAAAGGATTTCGTCCCCGAAATCTCTAAGTTAGGAAGAATATATCCTACCATCCAATCATCCATCTACTAACCATCATTCACGAGCAATCATTGTCCTTAAAAGATTTCTAACGCTACATGAACATATGCAGAAAGTGTGTGTATATGTTCCTTATCTAATGCGAATGATCATGCCTGTTTGATCTTCTTAATGCAAAATATGTTTAGTGTCATGAATCCAACATGTATGCAAATAATCCTAGTCACATAAACACTATATGTGTGCACAAACATTCATCCATATGCAACATCCACATGATAACACATTCAATTTCATCCATAAACAAGTATAAACACTCATGCATATGCAATATGAAAACGTGTCTGAGCCGATCTTGTGCCTAATGTGTGTTATGCAACCACGAGCAACCACTTGCGACCACTTGCAACCATTTGCAAACATCAACCATAACATGTTTCAAATACATGTTTCCATCCATATGGTTCTACCTAAGGTTCTCAAGATAGGATCGAGAAGATAAGCAAGATAAAACAAAGCATCAAGGAGGTGAAGTTAAAGATGTACCCTTAGAAGGTCCTGCCTGTGGGGCTTGCCCTTGCTTCTTAGGGCAGTTCTTGCTGATATGTCCAGTTTCACCACACTGAAAACATGCTCCCATCTTCATCTTCTTCTTTTTACAATCCTGGACTATATGCCCCTCAATACCACAGAAGTGGCATTTTCTTTTCTTGCGTGTCTTGTTGTCATTACTGTTGTTGTTGTTCTTGCCTCCTTTCTCGGAGTCTTTCTTCTTGTTTTGAGAATCATTCGCCTTGACCTCCTTCTTGCCATTCGCGTCTTCTTCGTAAAGTAGGGCCATATCCACCAAGCTCTCAAAGGTCGCCCCCATGGGTACATGAGTCATAGAAAGGCTATGTAGCGGCTCATTCAAACCTCTGACGAAGCGAAGAGCCTTCTTGTGTTGGGTGTTCACTAAATCCAGCCCAAATCTGGCCAGTTGATTAAACTGATTGACGTACTCCCTGATCGTCATGCTTCCTAGCTTAAGAGTTAGGAACTTCTCCATCTGCAGGCTTCTTTCAGCTTGGGAGAGAAATTTCATTTCAAATCTCATCCGGAAGTCTTCCCAAGTTTCCGCTGGCCTCTCAGCATGGGTAATCTCCTACCAATACGAAGCTTCATCTTTAAGTAACCACACTGCTAGCTGTATCTTTTGCCTGTCATCAACTTCGAAGATGACGAACAAATCTTCAGTCTCCTTCAGCCAGTTCCTCGCTTCCACAAAGGATTTAGTCCCATAGAAGTCCTTTCCACCTATAGCCTTGAAGTCTCTACACGTCTTTGCGAAAGCATTTCCACGAGGAGGAGAAGGAGGAGGAATCGCTGCAGCTGGAGGAGGAATATCTGCTGGGCTTGCATCGTTGACCCTAGCCTCTAAGTACCTCATGAACCAGCCAGGTATTGGCACGCCCTCTGGAAAGTTAAGATTCCTAGACATGCTGAAAAACTAAAAGATAGAGATTCAAACGAGGAAACAAAGGAAAGTGCTAATGGCTTTTGGGGAATAATAGCCTTTTCAAAATAATATTTTCTTGAAAAATGCTTTTTTATAAACGGTTTTGAAAATAGTTTCAGAAGGTTTTTAAAAGCTTTTGCCCAGTCTGGTAACCTTCTGCTCTGATACCAAATGTAACACCCCACCTCCGCTAGGGTCACTCTCAAAGGGAATGCACTAGTTTTGGTGGAGCGTTATCGAGGTAAACAAACACAGAAATATTACAAGACAAAACATAAATGAAACAACGGAAGAAATTAAAAACCAAATCTTATTACTTTCAAGAAAAGAGTCAAAACCTCATATATTCAAAGTACAAGTTGTCATTATTCCATTACATCAAGTTCTAAATAAAGAAGCATAAACTTAAAATAACAAAAGTAAATTATTCCCCAAAAATAGCAGAAGTGCAGCCATAGCATACCTCAAGACCAAACCGTACATGAGCTGACAGAAAGCAAGCTAAATCCAAGCTAAGAGCTAGAGTTTCCTCCCTGAGAACCTGGGGGAAGAAACGAAAGAAAAAGAGGCGAAAGGAAATGGGTCAGTCATAAAGACTGGTAAGTCCAAGTGTCTTTCAGCGTAAAAACAGGTAAAGGTAACATGACATGTATAAACTGAAAGTAAACATAAGCATGATGTCAAGATGGATAAGATAGACTAAGATAACCTGATGAATCAAGTATAGGTCAAGTATAGCATCGCATGTTCAATGTTCGCTACACCAACTGTACTAGTAGCCTAACCCATGTCAAGTATTAATCATGAAATGATCCTTGGGCCCAAAATCGTGAATGACCCATTACTAGGTCCAACGGAACGATCCACTAATCGATCAGCTCCCTACAAGTTCCACTACACCATAATGGCCATTTGGCAACTCTTATTTTTTTCAACTACCAACACTTATATGTGTTGTAGACTAGTGACACTAATATGTGTTGTGGTAGCAAAAATATGTCACCAAAAATGTGCCAACACTTCTATGTGTTGTTATACCCGGTCAACCCTTATGTTCTGAGGGTAAAACACTAAGTTGTCAACCATAACCTAATCGCTGCCTCAAATTTTTTCCTCCAACGCTTATTTCTCTGAAGGCCGCGTCTTTAGAAAATAAAAAGAAAAATGGAGTTCGAAGAATTGATATCAGCTCTCACTAATCAATATCAGCATCAGCGATACCAAAGATTTTGTTATTCTCATATCGGGGCTTCTAGGAATTGGGGCTTCTAGGAATCACGGCTTCTAGGAATTGGGGCTTCTAAACTCGTTTCTCAATCCTCGACTTCGAATTGGGGCTTCTAGGAATCACGATAATAGGTGAAAAAATTGATTTCACTTTCATTGTGTTTGTTGTATATTTTTAGGTTTTCCTCTCCTTGCTTCGTCACTAACGTACTGTTTTGATTTTGCGTTCCTCACTTCTCACCTTAGATTGCGGGCGGTTATATCCCATTGAAGACTTACCTTTTGTGGCGTTTTGGATCTTCTTTTTATCTTTCTCCTTATTAATTTTGTTTTTTTCCTAAAATATAAATGGTAGGTTTGTGCTTGAAAGTTGAAACAGAAGGATGGCTTCAGCATTTGGACGCATCCTGTGTCCAAATAATAAGAGTTTGCTGAACGTAATTTTGATTTTAGATAACTAATTTGTTATGAATTTGATTTTCAGCAGTGCAGTAAGAAAGAAAAGGAGTGATATGGCACTGCTAGAGATATCTATTATTCTGCCTCCTTATACAGAAATGGTTTAGCATGTCCTTCGATTTCTTTGCGTTGCTAACTTGGTCGGCTAAAAAGGTCCATGATAAGTGTCAGGTAGATATATATGGATTATTATGTAGAATGTTCCCATATTGTGCATCTACAACATGATGCTTCGTTAGTTTTCAGATCACTGCATTTTCATGTTGACATTGTGTTTTAATGATATTTATCCCATATTGTTGTATGCACTTTTCCAGTTTGTTACTGTATTCAAGTATATAACTAATATAAATGTTTAGTTGTTGTTCTCCCTTTCATTTAGGGCTAGATAGCAACACTCCATTTCGAAACATGTATTACCATAGTTCATGCTTAAAATAAATCATTTTGTGCTTTTATCCAGTATATAGATGAAATACTGTATCCAAATCGGCGAACATGTTATTCAAAATAAGATTTACGCTTAGTATAACTTGCAAATCTGTAAAACTGCACTGGTTTAAAAATACACTAGATATAATCCCACCATAATAGACGTGCAGTACCATCAAACACCTGTAATCACATGCACTGCACTGGTATTATTCACTTTAATTTTATTTGAACTAATATGTTCAGGTTCGAATCATCTCAATGGTTATATCCTACAACTTTTTGTCAACTGTAAAACAACAGCTTATATGACATATTGTTCCCACTTAATTTACTTATATAAAGTTACCAATAATGCTTTTCGAAAATAGTTTCGTAAATACATTTATTTATTTTGTGCTAACAGAGCATGCAGCTTGGAGTCAAAATAGCTAGCCATCAGCTCAGTTAATATATGCTCTCTTTGAGTCAAATAGCTAGCAATTATCTCTGTTAATATGTGCAAGTAGTTGTTATTTTTCTATCTATGAAATAAAAGGAAGCCATACCATATATTGGTATAATATTTATGCCTTCAACCTGGAAAAATTTAATATAATATTATTGACAGTATGATGGCAACACATATGCTATACTTTTGGCTTTTCTTTCTTGGCATAATAAACTAAATTGTTTAAAAATATCAATATGATTATTTTAGGTTTCTAAAACATATGTGAAATTCTTGATTTCAATCTACACTCATCAATTATGAAATCTATCTGCCGCTTTCTTTAGTCCGTTCCTAAAAAATGTAGTCTTAATCAGACCATGTACTATTGTTGCAAAATTGAATTTTCATATGTGGTTCTTTTTTCCAATGATTTTTATTTTGCATGATGAAAATGTTCAGGTTACCATCTTCGTGCGATGATAATTTTATTTTTCCAACTTTTGAATATAATTGATCAATTTCGATGTATTGGTAAAGAAAGTTCCATATCAAATAGCCATTGTGGTCAGTTGGATATAGGTTTCTGAATATTTTCATAATAACAGACCGACATTGGTAGGTTTGAGAAATTGAATTTGGCTCCTTTTCCATTTTTTCCCCTAAAAAGGTTTGGCTACTTTGACATCAAATGTGAATTCGCCAAGAAATTTAGAAAAAGCATTTTAAGTTGTCCCAAACATCTTAGCCTCCTTGCATAATGAAAAGGTAAAAATGAAATTTGAGTGTATTTGAAATTATGTATTTACGCTTCAAGCATTTGGTTACTTAGGGATTCATGTTGGATAACTATTTTTATACGGATCTTTTTTTCTCATCTTTAATTTTATATAGGAAAACCGTACAATGCTTCACCCAGGTTGTTGATGTTACTGCTTTCAACATTCTAGGGTTCATACCCTAATTATGGTCGCATATGGGTTAGTATAAGCTAAGTTACTAAAGAAATTGATACATACAAGTCTATATACTAGATGTAATTTGTTTGAAATTCCTCTTGGTCGGTCTGAAATGAATTACACGAGCTCAATGAGTTTAACTACAAATATAATAGAATGAAACTGGATTTTTCTTTTTATGTTACATCAAAAGGTGGGCCGGTTTTAAGTTTCTAGCGATATATTTAACTAGCATACGCCATGCAAGTTACACCGGATATTTATGGTCTATTTTTGTTAGTAAATTTGAGTCTAATAATGCCTTGGATAGTATGATGCTTGAAAACACATCTGTATTGTTGCATAATTGAATTGCATAGTTTTTAAGTGTAGGCGCTGTGTGAAAAAAGAATAACATCTATACATTAATGTAACACCCCACCTCCACTAGGATCACTCCTTAGAATGTACTAGCTTTGGAGGGGCGTTATTGTGAAGGTAAACATGCACAGAGACATCGCAAGACAGAATATATATAAATAAATATCAGTAAAGCAGCGGTAGCAGATAAAAACCCATCATCATCATCTCAGAAAACCAACATAGTCAAGTACATAATATCAAAATGTCATGATCCAAAATACAACATCAGTCTAGATACGTGATAACAAAATACATGGCAAAACATCAGTACTAATCCCCAGAAATAAAAGATAAGCCACAGCTAGCTCAGATCCATACATGAGCTATCCAACAAGCAAGTCAAAGATCCACTAAGCAGATGTAGCCCCTCCCTGAGAACCTGTGGGGGGGGGGGGGGGGGAACGGAAGAAAAGAAGCGAAAGAAAACAGGTCAGTCAAAAAGACTGGTAAGCCCTACTACGATCAATCTATAAACTAATAAAGTTAACAGTATGATGGAAACTGAGATGAACATACTGGCAATAGATAAAGGTGACATCACATAGACGAGATTAAACTTTGCACCACAGTGTACTAGCAAACCCACAAAACAGATCTTGATCCCTTAGCCCAAACTTTGGCCCAATAACTTGAAGTGACCTTAGTATAAGGTCCAGCCCAACGGTCTAGTCGATCGGCTCCCTATAAACCTAACACGTCAAGTGTTGGTGTCCATACGGCCCACATGGATGTAGTCAGACTGTGCTGGGTCCACCTTCGGGTGTATCAAGCCCTAAGGTGTCAACCCCAGACACCTAAGCAATAATGCACAGTCTAAGCCTACTGGTACCCGTGCCTCGAGTTTGTCCAACATCGGACTACGTGCACGTCCGTAGCCCGCCGGACCCGCACCGCTGTACCACTCAGCCGTCGCTTTGGTCGCTTACATCAGTCTAGTAATCGTGCCCCGCCCTAGCCTAGCCTCTAGGGTTGTGAATGATACCAAACTGGGATTACTGCTGGAACAGACCACGTTGCTAGGGTTTCTAAGAGGGTTAAGTGTGGTTTTAACCCCTCACTAATCCTGGATTAAATTAGTTAAGTGTAACCACTTAACCCCATCTAATCCCCGCATCCCCATTATTGGTTAAGTATTAGTGGGCCATGACTTAACCCTAATCATGAGGCATTAATTACTTAACGCACCAAACCTCTCACATTAGACATCCGTGGTTACCTGGGAAGATTTACACCACGTCTAGGTCTAACCTCGGGTCTTACGGTGCAACATGACCAACTACCTACATTAGACCCCACGTTGTGGTTACCTGGGAAGATTTACACCACAACTAGGTCTAACCTCGAGTTGGCCATATCATGTTATCTAATGTCATGTCCACTTTTAAACACATTTACAAGTTAACATATACTTGGGTAGACCTAACTTAATAGGTAAATTCCCAAGGGGTAGACCTAACTTAATAGGTAAATTCCCAATCTTTTAGTTTCATGTATTCTTAAGTTTACCCAAACCCTCCCAACGTCATTATTTCGCTTACATATTCGTCGTATAAAAGGTAACTTGGCAAAACATACATGATGAACTTCACATATTATAATAAACATGCATACTTGTTAAACTTGCAAATCATGTCATAGTGAACTCGCATAAACATGCATAGCTTATTAAATATGCATAACATGGTAAGATGAACTTGCATAGTCATGCATAACCCATTAAACTTGCATAACATGGTGAGATGAACTTGCATAAACATGCATAATCCATAAAACATGTATGACATGGTAAGGTGAACTTGCATAAGCATGCATAATCCATTAAACATGTAGAACATGACATAATAAACTCGCATAAGCATGCATAACTTGTGAAACATGTTTAACATGGCATAGAAATCTCGCATAAGCATGCATAACTTGTGAAACATGTAAAACATGACATAGTGAGTTCGCATAAGCATGCATAATCAAATAAACTCACATAAATCTCAACTTTCACCACATATTAACTTTAGAGTTTGTAAAGTGAAGGTAAGAGGGCTTACTAATATAAACAAGTCACAAATCCACCAAATAAGATGAAGAAGCCCTTTTAAAACCCAAAACAAAGCCTCAAATAAGAAAACCCTTTTGCAAAAATCCCAAAAACACAAACTTAGCAAATCAAACTTGCTACTTAATGAAGTATGCAAGTTATTAAGCATTCATACAACATAGAAAAGGTTGTATGATCATCATATCTTCATAGGATTAAACTTTGAGGAAGGTGGAGGCTAGGGATTTTAGGTGGAGGCCATTTGAGGATTCAAATTGACATAGTTTAGTTGCTAGATTGATTAATGAGGCTTTAGGGTAGGATTAGGGGTATATTTATAGAAGATTAGAGTGTTTTTAGCCCTAGGATTAACCCTAGGTTAATTTTTGCCCGTCAGATCTTAGAATTCTCCAGAACCAAGCCACAAGACCCAACCCAAATCAGAAATGGTGCACCAGGATGAACTGCCTGGGCACCCCCTGTCGACAGGGCTGTCGACACCCTGGGGGCCCTGTCGACATGCCTGTCGACATGGGGCCCCTGGCGGGAATTTTCCCGCCTAACCCTGATTAGCCCTAATCCGTTTTGTTTAATTTGAAATTTAAATCTGTTTTTAGTATAGGAATTTCTGAAAACTTCAATGGGCCTTAACCGGGTCATACGGACTCCGATTTTCGAAAACTCGGACTCTACTTCGCGTATTTTTCTGAGACGAACGCAATGGCATAGCCCGTTTCCCCTGATTCTGATTTTTGAATTAAATTCTGCCTCGATTTATGTTATAACAGTTTATTGAAAATACGGGTTGTTACATTCTCCCCTCCTTAAAGGATTTCGTCCCCGAAATCTTCAAGTTAGGAAGAATATATCCTACCATCCAACACCCATCTACTCAAAACATCATCCACGAGCAACCATTGTCTTTAAAGGATTCTAAATGCTGTATGAACATATGCAAAAGTGTGTGTATACGTACTTATCTAATGCGAAGATCAATGCAAAATATGTTAGTGAAATGTATCCATATGTATGCAAATCCCTATCATAATGTATAATATCTATATGCGTGCTCAATCATACATCCATATGCAACATCCATGTGATTGCATACAAATTTCATCCAAGAATAAGCATAAACACTCATGCACATGCAATATGAGGAGTGTGTGAGCCGATCTAGTGCCTAATATGTATCATGCATCCACGAGTAACCACTTGCAAACACTTGCAACCACTTGCAACCATCAAACATAACATGTTTCAAACACATGTTTCATCCAAAAGGGTTTCTACCTAAGGTTCTCATGACAAGCTTAGCACGATAACTAGATAAATATGGATAGCAAAGAGAAAGATATACTAACAAAGGAAAGAGATTGAGAGTGTACCCTCAAAAAGGAATGGATAAAGCCCACGCATCTTCTCCTCGGTTTCCCAAGTTGCGTCCTCTTCGGCTTCACCCCATTGAACTTTCACCAATCTGACCTCACGATTCCTTAGCTTCTTGGTCTCTGTCCCCAAGATACGAATCGGAGCTTTCCTTAAAGTTGCTTCTTTCTCTACTTCCACGTCTTCAAGAGTGCTAGGTTCAACCACCTCAGCGGACTCATGCAGGCACTTTCGGAGATGCGAGACATGAAAGACATTATGCACTCCGGACAGCTTCTCGGGCAATTGCACTTTATAAGCCATCTTCCCAATTCTCTCAATGATGGGGAAGGGTCCAACGAATCTCGGTGCTAACTTCCCAACAGCTCCAAACCGGACCACATTCCGTAAAGGAGAGACCTTCACGAAAACCTTGTCCCCAACCTCAAACTCTAATTCGGACCTTCGCCTGTCAGCATAGGATTTCTGCCGGTCTTGGGCCGCTTTCATCCATCTTCTAATCAACTCGACCTTCTCGGACGTATCCCTAATCATGTCGGGTCCAAGTATAAGCTTATCCGTGGACTCCCACCAACATGTAGGTGACTTGCACGGCCTCCCATATAAAGCCTCAAACGGCGCCATCCCTATGCTCGCCTGATAACTGTTGTTATATGCAAACTCGACAAGAGGAAGATGGTCTTCCCAAGCACCACCAAAATCCAGAATGCAAAGCCTCAACAAGTCCTCAAGTACCCTATTCACCCTTTCAGTTTGGCCGTCTGTTTGTGGGTGATAGGCCGTACTCAGGTTCAACCTTGTGCCCATAGCCTCCTGCAAACTGTTCCAGAACTGACTAGTAAAGATGGGGTCTCGGTCACTGACTATGCTGGAAGGGACTCCATGTAGCCGTACTATCTCACGAAGATATACTGATGCTAGTCCAGATGCGGTTCTTTTGCTCTTCACTGGGATAAAATGAGCACTCTTCGTAAGTCTATTACAATGACCCATATGCTCGTATTCCCCTTCCTGGACCTTGGAAGCCCATCAATAAAGTCCATAGAAATGCTCTCCCACTTCCATAGCGGGACCTCTAGCGGATGTAATAGCCCACCGGGCTTCTTTGACTCAGCTTTTACTCTCTGACAAATAACACATCTCGAGACAAACTCCGCCACATCCTTCTTCATTCCAGGCCAGAAGAAAACGCGCTTCATGTCCTTATACATCTTATCACCACCTGGATGTATGGTCATCTTGGAGCGATGTGCTTCCTCAAGAACTTTCCTCACCAAGTCTTCTACCATCAGAACACAAAGCCTTCCATCCCTCCTCAGCCAACCCTTATCGTCTATAGAATATCGAGCAAGGTGACTAGATGTCTCCCCTCGAACCAGCTTGTCCATGATCTCAATTACCTGGGGGTCTTCCTTCTGTGAAGCCCCGACTTGATCTAGAAGGGTAGGCCTGAGCTCTAGAGATGCCAAGGAACCGGTCACCGACTCCATTGCCAAAGAGAAATCAAAGGTCGCCAAGAACTCTAAATTCTTCATCTCAACAAATAGAGGACTTAGTGTCAACCTTTTCCTACTCAACGCATCCGCTACAACATTCCCCTTGCCAGGGGTATAGGATATCTCAAAATCATAGGAAGCCAAAAATTCCATCCATCTTTGCTGTCTTAAGTTCAGATCTTTCTGCGAAAAGAGATACTTCAAAGACTTATGATCAGTATATAGCTCAAATCTCTCTCCCAGAAGATAATGACGCCATGCTTTGAGCGCATATACAATCGCTGCCAGCTCTAGATCATGAGTGGGATAATTCCTTTCATGCACCTTAAGTTGCCTCCCACCAAAACATATAACTCTGCCCTCTTGCATCAGAACGGCGCCCAATCCCGTGCCACAAGCATCAGTGTACACGGTAAATATCTTGCCACCATCGGGTAAGGCTAGAACTGGTGCTGAGGTGAGGGCTCTCTTGAGCCTTTGAAAAGCAAGCTCACAATCCATATCCCAAGCAAAGACTAAGTTCTTCTTCGTCAACTTAGTAAGAGGAGCGGATATCTTCGCGAAGTCCTTGATGAACTTCCGGTAAAAACCCGCAAGACCCAGAAAGCTTCTCACCTCGGTTGCACTCCTTGGAGTCTTCCAGTCCTGAACTGCAACCACCTTAGCGGGATCCACCGCCAAGCCTTGCTTGGATACGATATGCCCAAGAAATCTGACTTCCCTTCTCCAAAAGTGGCACTTGGAGAACTTGGCTTTTAACTGGTGTGCTCTGAGTGTGTCCATCACCTCTACTAGGTGCCTCGCATGCTCTTCCTCATCCTTGGAGAAGACTAGAATATCGTCAACAAAGACCACGACAAACTTATTCAAGAACTCCCGAAACACCCTACTCATCAAATCTACAAAATATGCGGGTGCATTCGTCAAACCGAACGGCATAACAAGCCATTCAAAGAATCCGTCTGGAGTTCTGAATGCAGTCTTGTCTATGCTGTCTTCAGCCACTCTGAGCTGATGAAAACCCGTAGCAAGATCAAGCTGAGAGAAAACAGAAGCACCAACAAGTTGGTCAAAGAGATCATCGATCCTTGGTAACGGATGTCTGTTTTTCTTAGTCAGCTTATTCAATTCTCTATAATCCACACAGAGTCGGAGAGAGCCATCTGCCTTAGTTGCAAACACCACAGGCGCTCCCCATTCGGATATACTCCTTCTGATGAAGCCCTTCTCAAGCAATTCTTTCACTTGCTTGCTCAGCTCTCGTCTCTCACGCGGAGCCATATGCCGAACGGGCAAAGAAACAGGCTTAGCATTGTCTACCAGATAGATGCGAAAGTCAATCTCTCGTTTAGGGGGCAACCCCTTAACTTCTTCAAACACATCTGGATAATCTCGGACCACCCTCACAGACTGGAGGGCCTCCTCTGATGAGTCGAGAGATTCTAGATAGCATAACATGACGGGATTCTTCGGATTGCATGAAATCTCTAAGGTGTTGCCCAGGCGAGTCACAAGCCTTACAACCCTATGCTCACAATCCAGAATGGCTCCATATCTAGACAGCCAATCCATGCCCAAGATCAATCTGTATCCCCTGAAACCTAGAACATACGCACTACACAAGAACTCAACGCTGAGTATAGAGATCCTTAGATCCTCACATATCATAGATAGATGAGCAGAACCCCCAATGGGATTCGAAACACAAACGGGATCATCCACTAAGCTAGTACTGAGGTGCAAGCTATCAACAAGATCAGACGAAATAAAGCTATGTGATGCACCGGAATCAAACAAGGTACGCACTGGAAGATCAGAGATATAAACAAGGTTCTCAACAGAAACACTACCTCTCTCGGGAACTGAAGCGGCATTGAGAGCATGAACTTGCCCTCCTGAAGATCCAGCCTGTCCTTTCTTCTTTGGGCATTCTTTGCTGAAGTGCCCAGTCTCTCCACAAGAAAAGCATCCACCACTAAGCTTCCTTTTCTTCTTCCTGCAATCCTTAGCAAAGTGCCCAGCTATGCCACAGTAATTGCACTTTCCCTTGCCTTTATTGTTGCCCTTCTTGTTCTTATTCTGGTTTCCTTGACTGCTTTGACCTCCTTGGTTGCCTTTGCCTTGAGAATCAGTCTTCTTTACTTGGGTATCGCCCGACTTGACCTCCTTCTTTCCATCTCCCTGAAGCAGAGCCATATTGACCAAACTCTCGAAAGTGGCTCCATGCGGAATATGTGACATCGCCAAGCCCTGTAGCGGCTCATTCAATCCTCTGGCAAATCGAAGAGCCTTCTTCTCCGGGGTGTTCACTATATCCAAACCAAAGCGGGCCAGCTGATTAAACTTGTTCACATACTCCTTGATAGACATATCACCTTGCTTTAATGAAATGAACTTCTCCATTTGTAAATTCGCCTCGGCTGAAGATAGAAACTTGGTCACAAATCTAGCCCTCAAATCAGCCCAAGTCTCAACGGGCCTCGTCCCATTGGTGACCTCCCACCAATAGGCCGCCTCATCCTTCAGAAGCCATACCGTCAATAAGATCTTCCTCTCGTCATCTATCCCAAAGATGGCAAACAAGTCCTCCGTGTCCTTGAGCCAATTCCTAGCTTCAACAAAAGATTCCGTGCCTAGGAAATTCTTGCCTCCCATTGCCTTGAAGTCTTTACAAACCTTTGTAAACTCAATCTGAGGATGCTGAGGGGGAGGAGGAGGAAGAGGAGCCTCAGCAACGGGAGGAGGAGGAACATTAGCAACGGGAGGGGGAATATTAACTACTGGAGGAGGGGGAGCAGGGACCACCGGAGGAGGGATATTAGGGATAGGATTCTCCACTATAGGAGGAGGAGTGGGAGTAGGGTTGGCGGGACCAGCTGCCGCCCTAGCTTCTAGAAGTCTCCTATACCAGAGTGGTACGTTCACTCCATCTGGGATGTCAAGATTCTCAGCCATACTGAAACAAAAGATAAGATAAGATCAGGTCAAGGGAACGAAGGATAACGCTGATGGCTTTTGGGGATTAGCCTTAAAATAATCTAGACTTTATTTTGGAAAATACTCAGTAGGTTTTTGAAAATAGTTTTTCAAAAAGGGTTTCTTTTTCAAAAGTCTTGTTCAATCTTGTTAACCTCGTGCTCTGATACCAAATGTAACACCCCACCTCCACTAGGATCACTCCTTAGAATGTACTAGCTTTGGAGGGGCGTTATTGTGAAGGTAAACATGCACAGAGACATCGCAAGACAGAATATATATAAATAAATATCAGTAAAGCAGCGGTAGCAGATAAAAACCCATCATCATCATCTCAGAAAACCAACATAGTCAAGTACATAATATCAAAATGTCATGATCCAAAATACAACATCAGTCTAGATACGTGATAACAAAATACATGGCAAAACATCAGTACTAATCCCCAGAAATAAAAGATAAGCCACAGCTAGCTCAGATCCATACATGAGCTATCCAACAAGCAAGTCAAAGATCCACTAAGCAGATGTAGCCCCTCCCTGAGAACCTGTGGGGGGGGGGGGAACGGAAGAAAAGAAGCGAAAGAAAACAGGTCAGTCAAAAAGACTGGTAAGCCCTACTACGATCAATCTATAAACTAATAAAGTTAACAGTATGATGGAAACTGAGATGAACATACTGGCAATAGATAAAGGTGACATCACATAGACGAGATTAAACTTTGCACCACAGTGTACTAGCAAACCCACAAAACAGATCTTCATCCCTTAGCCCAAACTTTGGCCCAATAACTTGAAGTGACCTTAGTATAAGGTCCAGCCCAACGGTCTAGTCGATCGGCTCCCTATAAACCTAACACGTCAAGTGTTGGTGTCCATACGGCCCACATGGATGTAGTCAGACTGTGCTGGGTCCACCTTCGGGTGTATCAAGCCCTAAGGTGTCAACCCCAGACACCTAAGCAATAATGCACAGTCTAAGCCTACTGGTACCCGTGCCTCGAGTTTGTCCAACATCGGACTACGTGCACGTCCGTAGCCCGCCGGACCCGCACCGCTGTACCACTCAGCCGTCGCTTTGGTCGCTTACATCAGTCCAGTAATCATGCCCCGCCCTAGCCTAGCCTCTAGGGTTGTGAATGATACCAAACTGGGATTACTGCTGGAACAGACCACGTTGCTAGGGTTTCTAAGAGGGTTAAGTGTGGTTTTAACCCCTCACTAATCCTGGATTAAATTAGTTAAGTGTAACCACTTAACCCCATCTAATCCCCGCATCCCCATTATTGGTTAAGTATTAGTGGGCCATGACTTAACCCTAATCATGAGGCATTAATTACTTAACGCACCCAACCTCTCACATTAGACATCCGTGGTTACCTGGGAAGATTTACACCACGTCTAGGTCTAACCTCGGGTCTTACGGTGCAACATGACCAACTACCCACATTAGACCCCACGTTGTGGTTACCTGGGAAGATTTACACCACAACTAGGTATAACCTCGAGTTGGCCATATCATGTTATCTAATGTCATGTCCACTTTTAAACACATTTACAAGTTAACATATACTTGGGTAGACCTAACTTAATAGGTAAATTCCCAAGGGGTAGACCTAACTTAATAGGTAAATTCCCAATCTTTTAGTTTCATGTATTCTTAAGTTTACCCAAACCCTCCCAACGTCATTATTTCGCTTACATATTCGTCATAACGCATAAGGGTATAAAAGGTAACTTGGCAAAACATACATGATGAACTTCACATATCATAATAAACATGCATACTTGTTAAACTTGCAAATCATGTCATAGTGAACTCGCATAAACATGCATAGCTTATTAAATATGCATAACATGGTAAGATGAACTTGCATAGTCATGCATAACCCATTAAACTTGCATAACATGGTGAGATGAGCTTGCATAAACATGCATAATCCATAAAACATGTATGACATGGTAAGGTGAACTTGCATAAGCATGCATAATCCATTAAACATGTAGAACATGACATAATAAACTCGCATAAGCATGCATAACTTGTGAAACATGTTTAACATGGCATAGAAATCTCGCATAAGCATGCATAACTTGTGAAACATGTAAAACATGACATAGTGAGTTCGCATAAGCATGCATAATCAAATAAACTCACATAAATCTCAACTTTCACCACATATTAACTTTAGAGTTTGTAAAGTGAAGGTAAGAGGGCTTACTAATATAAACAAGTCACAAATCCACCAAATAAGATGAAGAAGCCCTTTTAAAACCCAAAACAAAGCCTCAAATAAGAAAACCCTTTTGCAAAAATCCCAAAAACACAAACTTAGCAAATCAAACTTGCTACTTAATGAAGTATGCAAGTTATTAAGCATTCATACAACATAGAAAAGGTTGTATGATCATCATATCTTCATAGGATTAAACTTTGAGGAAGGTGGAGGCTAGGGATTTTAGGTGGAGGCCATTTGAGGATTCAAATTGACATAGTTTAGTTGCTAGATTGATTAATGAGGCTTTAGGGTAGGATTAGGGGTATATATAGAAGATTAGAGTGTTTTTAGCCCTAGGATTAACCCTAGGTTAATTTTTGCCCGTCAGATCTTAGAATTCTCCAGAACCAAGCCACAAGACCCAACCCAAATCAGAAATGGTGCACCAGGCTGAACTGCCTGGGCACCCCCTGTCGACAGGGCTGTCGACAGGGCTGTCGACACCCTGGGGGCCCTGTCGACATGCCTGTCGACATGGGGCCCCTGGCGGGAATTTTCCTGCCTAACCCTGATTAGCCCTAATCCGTTTTTTTTAATTTGAAATTTAAATCTGTTTTTAGTATAGGAATTTCTGAAAACTTCAATGGGCCTTAACCGGGTCATACGGACTCCGATTTTCGAAAACTCGGACTTTACTTCGCGTATTTTTCCGAGACGAACGCAATGGCATAGCCCGTTTCCCCTGATTCTGATTTTTGAATCAAATTCTGCCTCGATTTATGTTATAACAGTTTATTGAAAATACGGGTTGTTACAATTAATGTATGTAGGCTGGGGTTCATAGTGGATTTTCTATCGCATGCAGCAATAGTATTCATGGGAGGTGTGGCAACTGTAGTTTGTCTACAGCAGTTGAAAAGTATTTTGGGACTTCAATATTTTACTACATCCACTGATCTCATCTCTGTTATGGAGTCTGTTTGCATAGTCTCATCTGGTTCAACTTACTTTCTACTATAGTAATGGTTTTTCTTTTTTAAAATAATCTCATATGTAATAAGATTGCTAAAGTAATGTTAGAGAAGCATGGTATAGAAGAAAGCATGGTTTCAGAAATGTTTGCAGTTTTTGTACAAGTAATACAGGATTACCATGGCTGGTCTAAGAGTGTACTTTTGAGTTTGAAAAGAAAAAAAAATCTGATTTCAGTATGCATTTTATATTTTTATACCTCATATATTTTTCATATTGACGTTTTCTGATTAGGCAATTAGCTAAAATTTGACTGTGATGGTTTCCCGCGTTTGTGCATAGAAGATTACCTTATGACATACTCAATCCTTTACTAGTAAGGCTTTTGAATTTCTAGTACTGCGTATAAACTAACTTTCTGCTCATAAGTACTGTCACAAAACCTTTACTTTATGCTTGATATTTTTTATTTGGATTGCCCGTTAATAACTGTAAGTCCTATCATTTATGTGTTAGACAAATTTGACCAAGGAAAGTATCAGAATGGATTACATTGATTTTAGGGATTTTGGCTAAGCTCATGGCCTGTTGGGGGGGGGGGGTCTTTTAAGAATTATGTTTGTACTCATGATTATTGCACTACGTCAAAACACATAATTCATGTGTTTCATGTGATATTGGTTAGCATAGAACTGGTTCAATTCGTTCATGTTGCAAATTATATTGGTAAAGCAGAGCAAGGACCAGACACATTAGATGCTTTCACAGTTGCAAAATTTAAATGTGCTTCGATATTAGCTCGCTTGGAAGGAAAGAATTATAAGCTTGTTGCTCGCAAGGTATATTCTGCATTTCTATTCTTAGCCTTGTGTGCTTCTGCGAACTTTGATAGTCCTCTTATTCAAAGTTTATATTATGTGCTTATATGATAGATATTGCACTCAGATATTTCCATTTCAACTCCAATCTGTATTAACCATCTGTATAATAGTAAAAGTAATTTTTTTTCTGCTCCCTTTAATAGTCATTTAGATCTGTTACTTGCTTAGATTAGCTTTATCAGTTGCATGATCAGCACTCCCTAGTCAGAAGTTTGCTCCACCTATATCAGTATAAAAATAAAAAATTTATACTGACACTGTTTGAAATAACCTCAGTGCAATTTTTTTTTATGAGCTTATATGATAGATATTGCACTCAGATATTTCCATTTCAACTCCAATCTGAATTAACCATCTGTATAATAGTAAAAGTAAATTTTTTTTGCTCCCTTTAATAGTCATTTAGATCTGTTACTTGCTTAGATCAGCTTTATCAGTTGCATGATCAGCACTCCCTAGTCAGAAGTTTGCTCCACCTATATCAGTATAAAAATATATTTTTTTATACTTACACCATTTGAAATTACCTCAGTGCAATTTATTCTTTTTTTTACGTCACTGTATTTTGGCGAACTCATTGCTGAATTGGTTAAAATAGAGCTATACCTGTAATCAGTACTAAAACTGGGTTGTTTGCATAACAAGTTTGTAAAATCGGGATCAAATTGAACCGTTTAGTTTGTCCTTGTTTTTAGTATACCATTTAGTTTGTAGAACTTAATTATAATAATCATATTATTACTCTGAATTAGATTAATGTTCGTTAATTTCTTGAAAAACAAAGAAAAAACCGGATAAAAATAAAGTTGTAAATGAAGAAGCTAAAAAGCTAGTAGAAGAGCAATAGTCTTTATGCAGAAAAGTCTTAGATTTGATGAAAAAGCAGAAGTTTAATAAAGTGATTAACATAGTGAAGGGACGAGATAACTTCAGGCCATGGGGTTAAGAAGCTCAGACCAAGCTCCACCTCTTTATGTATATTAATTCCTGTGTAAATATGCTTTTTGTTGGTACTCTACGCTCATGATCCTCTTTACATAGGTTGGAAGCCATCTTATTGAGCTGTTAAAGTACACATCTTTCATCCAAGCACCTTTTGATCAGGAAGCCGAGGGTCCATCAAACATTTGCCCATCATTTAGGTACACATCCAAGCACCTATTGATCAAGCAGCTCTTTCCTTTTGAATTGACAGGCAAGAAACATGGTTATCCCTTACATATCAATGTAGGTTCCCCCACAAAAGTGGATTGGGTAAGTGGACTTCACATTGAAAGTTATACAGCTTACATGTTATATGTTATTAATCGACATTGCTGATTACATGTTTTTTTGGTTAACCTTTCAGGTCAGAGTGCAATAGGATATAAATGAAATATCATTTGGTTGTAATACCAGTAACGCTTTACCAAAAGATATGAACAATAAGCAATAAAGTACATAAGTTTCCTCTTCCATAATGCAGAGAAAAGTTCTTGATCATGAACGACAATACAATATTGCTATTTTGTTGATGACATCTAGAAGTTCATGAATCGCTACTTGCAGGTTAGCATCTTGGTTTTTCATCTCTTCATTTATTATGTAGTTTATTTCAATTTGAAAATCTAGAAGGTAACTCAACAGGTGATTTTTATAAATTCAATAAATGTACGTTTAAGTTATGAATTCTTACTCGGTCCTTCATATTTCGTAAGTCACCTTTTCTTATTAATTACACTGTTATTTGTTGTTTTTGCTTACATATTGATAAAATCATTTTACAGTTGTCCATGTCAATTTCTCTTGATATTACCACAACTATAAAATAGTAAGTAATTTTACTTTGAGTAAGATACAGCTGTGTATGCAACAACTTCAGTGGTAGGATCCATCAAAAGCGTGCAAAAGTAGAATTTGTATGCCTTACTAGGTACAGCGCTGAAACTTTGCGTAGAAAAGGGGTAGTTTTTGTTTTATATTTACAAAAACATTAAACTTGTAAGGTATATTTATATTGTAGTTGTATATAAACAAGTGCAGGTGAACACCTTGATAGCAGATGGCATTTCGAAGGAGGTAGTTTGCAAGACAGAAGAACAAATACACACTGATCTTCTCGTTGTAGGCAGTCTCTCCAAATTTAGAAGGTGCTACTTTAGTTTTGTAATTTGATATACATGTGTGTACGTATATAAATTAAACAGCTTAATAAATGGACTATAAGTTTAATGAATGAACGTTTAACTCAACATGTCATATTTATTTGCTAAACGTCATGAAATATATTACACATAGTTTGTACAAATTACTCAGACCTGATGCATGTTTTACTTATATAACTGCTACATGAATAGGTGTCGCAATGAAAACTTATAGACTTGCTACATCTTTTAGTTAATTTAACATTAAATAGATTATACATAGTTCATATATATATATATATATATATATATATATATATATATATAGTTTACGTTATGGTTTATGTTGAATATTACGTTATGTTTGATATTTTTCAAATCGTTTTCTGTGCAGATGTGAATTTCAAAAGACAATATGATGAATAAGGGTGCGTAGAAAATTTCTAAAAAAGTATATGCAATCATTAATGATGAAGGATGATTATAAATTAAGGTTTTGCATCTTATTGAAAAATTATGAATAAGTACATACCTGGTTATCACTTAACAGGTTGATAAAAATGCCTTTCTAACTTCTGACACATTCATCTTTTTGTATGAAGAAGCACCAATTGCATGTATTGACAGTTTCTTCAACGGCATGGAATAATAACTCAAGTGAGATAGTTAAAACTATTGGGAAAGTTGTTTGCATAACAGAAGTTTTAGATTTGGAAGCGCCGATTTACGATGTTACTCAAAACGAACATTACAAGCTTTGTGAATTTTCGGATGGAGGCTTTGTGATATGGTTCACGTTTCGCCTTCGCAGTACCTAAAATTCTATGTATCTTTAGTAAAACTTTGTATTACTTTTTATAATTTGAACGTTATGGTATTCTAAAATTGGAAGCATGTAGCAAATATTTGAATATTATGGGAATGTGATATTGTTGAATTTGAAATATGGAAGTGTACTAAATCATATATGAATTGATATGTTGAAGTATATATGTGATTGGAAATCATAAAGGCATGTTATACTGATTTGTTTTATGATTTTTAATATTAATTGTGCATTTATTAGTGTTAGCAATGAATATGTTTTTAAGTGTTAGCAATGAATATGTTTGTAACTCTTATAAGTGTTACCATATCTTATGGTTCCAACATTTATAAGTGTTAGCAATGAAGATGTTTGTAACTCTTATAAGTGTTACCATATCTTATGGTTCCAACATTTATAAGTGTTAGCAATGAATATGTTTGTAACACTTATAAATGTTAGCAGCTACTCTGTTTGTAACACTTATAAGTGTTACAGGAAATTCTTCACAGGCCGTTGGTGACACTTAAAAGTGTTACAGAAATTATTTGTAACACATATACTTGTTGGGAATTCACTGTTCTGGTGTAGTGTTCTAGCTCATTGTGTTTCTGTGTCATAGGCCCTATCACGAATGTAGTCACCTGTGCTAGGTCCATCATAGGGTGTATCAAGCCCAATGGTGCCAACCACCGACACGAATCAAGCATGCACAAATAAACCTACTGATGCCCAATGCCTGCTTTTTCAACTCCGGACCACGTGCACGACCATAGCCCGCCTGAACCTACACTGACGCACCCACGCAGTCGTCGTTCTGGTCGCTTACAATCAGCCCAGTAATTGTGCCCCACCCTGCCTAGTTCCAGGGTACCATGATACATCTAGTGGGTTACTGATGAAACGGACCGCGTAACTAGGGTTTCCGTCCAATGGGTTAAGTGTTGTCATTTAAATTCGTGACTTAACCCGCCTACGTGTCATGTCAAACTTGGCTAAGTGTTGTCATTCAATTTCATGACTTAGCCCTATAATTCACGTGTCAAGTTGGTTAGGTGTTGTCGTTCAAGTTCATGACCTAACCCTACCAATCATGTTTCAAGTTGGTTAAGTGTTGTCTTTCATGTTCATGACTTAACCCTATCATGTGGCATTTAATTCATTGATGCACCCCAACCTCTCACATCAGACCTGTTGTTGTGGTCACTGGATATGCTGGGCGGTTCCGGGCAGATTTACACCACAACTCAGTCTGAACTCGGGTTTCAAGCGCGATATGACCAACTACCCACATTGGATCCTATTATTTGCAGTAACTGGATTTGTCGGGAGGTTCCAGGCAGATTTACACTGCAAACTCAACCCAACCTCGAGTTGGCCATTTTCAAGTTCATTCTAGTGTCATGACCATGTTCAAGTTTCATGTCAAGTTCGTGTCAATTTTCATGTTTCAACTTATACCTATTATCAAGTTCATGATTCATGTTTATAACAAGTTCATGTTTTTCCTAATCTACCCAAATCGTATTCCCATCGCATGTAAACGTTAATCGATCTAAATTACAAGAAAATCTAAATCTAGAGATAAAGGGAATAACATCAAAACTATGATAGGCAGAAGGGAAAAGCATAAAGCGATAAAAGAGATTACAAGACTGGCATGATATAACTTGAGATAATCGGTTACAACATCACTGGCATACAGAAATAAGGCGATAGTCCTGATAAAAACTTGACATAAAAGAATAGGCATGCAAAAGCAAGCCAAATACAAGGATAATGGGTCAATGGCTTTTGGTGTACATAATAACGAATAAACTAAGCAAGTCACACCCTAGGTATGGAATCCAACTAAATGCCAATTCGGTGTTCAACATGGTTTTCAACTATAGTGTTATGAGCAATCAACTATAATAGTCAATTAACCACAATAGTTATACAATAGTCATGGATAATTATCCAAAAGAGTTCTACGCAACTACCCTAATAGTCATAGGAAATTAACTGTAATAGTTTCAAAGTCATGGTCATAGTCTTAATTTCATAATCATAGGCAGTAATTCAGAGTCATGAGTCATAGGTGATTAGCCACAATTGTCCTTGTCATAGTCATAAGCAATGGTCTTATGTCCTCAGTCATAGGCATAGGCATAGTCTTATGTTCTCAGTCATAGTCCTTGGCCACTAACAGTGGTTTCAATGTCATAGGCACGATAACGTTTGATTTTTAATACAAATAGGCCCAAACTGATTTCAAAGCAATATTCCCAAATGTCAAGATCCAAGAAGAATAAGAATAGATATGAATCATACGTATATCAAATTCCATTTATAACATGCCATATCAAGTTTATGGTTTTCATCTAAAAGTAACTGGAACTTACAGTGCGTGGATCGAGAATTAGAAAGAAGAATTTGATTGTTGAATCTCTATCTGATTGATCGTGTTCTAATTGAAGTCCCCCAATTTGCAAATCTCTAAGTGTAGTCTTGATGGAGAAGAAGCAGTCCTTTTTCTTCCTTTTTATCTTATTATTTTGATTATCTCAGAAGCAGCATAAGGACAGAATGAAATGGTGTGGAGAGAATGAGGCTAGGGTTGAGTTTCTATAGGATTAGAGTCACGAATATGGTTAGAAAATAGGTCTAGATTCAGAAAAATACAAAAAGACTCAGATCAGGAAAAAAGGGGCTAGGTCGACCCCTAGGTCAACTCCCCAGTCGACCTGGTCATGGGGAGGTCGACACCCCAGTCGACTCCCCTGTCGACCTGGTTGGGGGGGGGGGTCGACTCCCCAGTCGACCTGGGTATATGGGCGGGAATTTTCCCGCCAGCCTTCTCTGGGTTTGAATTTCGAATTTCTGGCTTTATTTTAGAGCTGTTTTATTTTATTTAAATTCCTGAAACTTCTGAGGGTCATAACTTGGTCATACGAACTCCGATTTTCAAAAACTTGGACTCGATTTCATGTAGAATTCCGAGATGAACGCAATGGCGCAACCCGTTTCCCCTGATTCTTATTTTAAAATTTAATTCTGCCTTGATTTATGACTTTAACATGTTACAAAAATACGGGTTGTTACAAATCACTAATTACTCTCCCTCCCCATTAATACCTTCAGGAAAAATCGAACCCATCCCTCGTTCGTGGAAACCCACCGCTGCCATCACCAAAGGCCACCGGCCTTCGATCTCCACCCACCCCTCGAACCGCCTCTCCAAGCTGCACCTCCACCTGCCACGCCTTGGCGTCCGTACCCCCTTTCTTTATAAATCTCGATCGAACGACAGCCCTATGAGGGCAAAAGTCGAGCACCACACTGCGCTAAAACCCATTAACCCCGTATGAAATCGAAGCCCTCTGCTTCCTCTTTGATTCTCCCTTTTGGAGTTTGAATTAATTCGCAGGGGATTGAAAGAATATTTGGAGGGAACTTTGGAGCGATTTTTCGTGTCCACGAATAGCTGACGGCGGGAAAATAGGGGCTAGGGTTTTGTGAGAAACGAGTGTATATATACATATATAATATTATTTAATTTCCATATTACTTGCTTATCGATTCGAACTCCAAATCAAGCCCAACGACTATCGTTCCTATCCAAATACCCCTATTACGGACAGAATGGAATATGTTTTGTAAGCTAATTCTACTGTTTAGATCAATTTTTGTCAAAATTAAAATGTAAATTAATATAACGTTCAATATTGAATTTCAACGTGACTTTTAATTTGCCGTGGCCACAATCTGACTCTAAACATTATGAAAATTGAAATCTAGCTATGTTTTGACGATATGGTCCTAACAAAATTAATTTCATCGAATTTGGAGGCTGTTTGAAAAATGGCTTTTTATTAGCTTATTAAATTTAAACTGAAATTGTAAACACGTTTAAATTCACCACGCTCATATACTAATTCCAAATGACTTGAAATTTTGAACCTGATAATAATTTTACATTTCGGATCCAACAAAAGTTGTTTCGTCAAAAATGGAGGTCATTTGCAAAATGGCTATTTTTAAGGGCCTTAAATATATTTAAAAAATATATAAATCTATAGCGACTATTTTAAATTTTAAACTGGACATAACTTATAATTTATAAAGTGAAATCCAAAATTTTCACATTCGTTAGAAAGATATAATTAAATAGATTCTAACGTTTCTTGTTTTACTGAAATCCGATTTATTTTGAATTCTGTACATTCGTTTGAATTTAAAAATCGAATTTTCAAACTACTGCGCCATTTCGAGTTCGTTTTAATTAAATTTTAAATTTAAACGTTCTAACTTCGATTTAAATAAATTTTAAATCATTAATTCTCAAAATAAATCATTTTGAATTCTTAAAATCCATCAAATCAATTAAAAATAAAATTTTAAATTGGTTCAAAAATATGGGTTGTTACAAGAGTGAAGGTTATTGTCATCAAAACCATCAACAACAACATCTAGTCCTTAACCATCTCCCCATTTTTGATAATGACAACTTTGGTTATAAAATATTCATATATGATGTCTTGATTCTTTGATTATTCCCCCTTACTTCATTAACTCCCCCTTAATCTAAGCCTTATTTTATAATTCTCCCCTTTTTCATCAATAAAAACTAAATAACCCTAAATATACTATACTAAACTAGTCTATTATCCTAAAAGTAAGACATAATTGTAAAAGCAAGGGTAATATGATTATAATAATCTAATATAATCTAATCTTAAGACAAAATCTAAGTTCTAATATTATTCCAAAGAAAACAAACTAGAAACATATATTTCAAGAGAAATAAACACAATCTTTAATTATTATAATTTGTTGTTTTACAAATACAAGAAAATATAAATAAGTTACATTCACTAATTAACAACTATACAGATATACAAATATGCGAATATAAGAAACTTAGTTGTTTTTGACAATTGGAGACTTGTGAGTTGGAAAATTTGGGTAATGGAGGTACAATTCTCCATTTTTTTTCAATCACACTTCCATCCTTATCAAAAACATACTTCGCCAATGCAGATTACTTGATCATCTTCATCCATTCCTTAATTTCTTCCTCTTCTTCTTCTTTAACCTCTTCTTCGTCCATAGGATTATGAACTTGAATGTTGGAGGAATCATCTTCAATGATAATTTGATTCTCTTTATTATCCATTATATATTTCTGAAGATTCCTGATGATCTTTCCTTTCTTCTCTTGTTCTCTAGCCATCGGGAGTTGAAGAAGTTGAATTTCTGCGAGTAATTGTAGGTTATCTAGAATTTTCTATTTTGATTACCTTTGCATGCGTCATTCGTTGAAGTGGACCTTAAGAAGGCATAGAAGATGAAAAGGAATCGTTTTGGTTATTATTCGAAGTGAAAACCATTATTTTTATGTTTTAGAATATTTTTTTATAGGGAACATGAGTGAGAAGAGAAGATTTTAGAAATGAAGAGTTTAAATAAGAGATATAACTAACTTTGGAGGGAATTTTAATTTAAAATTTCTGTTATATGTCGACATACTATTTTCTCTATGTCGACAAAGATAGGTAATTTTTGAATTTTTTTGAGTTTTCTTATATTTTACTCTATATTAATATTAAATTATTAGATTATTTTACTTCGTTTATAGAATAAATTCATAGTTCTCTTCTTAATTTAGTAAATGTTGCTTCGTTCAAAGGTTAAGTCAATATATCTGCAATTTGATTGTCTATGTTAATAAATTCTAGTAAAATATTTTCTTTATTTACGTTGTCTCTTAGAAATTGATCTTTCACATCAATATGTTTTGTTCTAGCATGATGAGCAGGATTTTTAGATAAATTAATAACACTCGTATTATCACAATAATTTGGTGATTTGGTTATATTAAAACCAAATTCTCTTAGAGTCTATTGCATATATATTACATGAGAACAAGCCAAAGCAGCAGATATATATTCTGCCTTAGTTATTGACAAGGAGACGGTATTTTGCTTTTTACTAAACCAGGAAACCATAGAATGACCCAAAAGGTTACAAGTTCCGCTTGTGCTTTTACGGTCTGATTTATAATAGGCATAGTCAACATCGCAGTACGAAATTAAGTCAAATGAATCGCTCTTTGGATACAATAATCCAAAATCTAATGTATGTTTAACGTACCTTAAATTAAGTTTTACATATTTCAAGTGGGTTTCCTTAGGTTGTGGTTGATATCTAGCGCAAAGACATAAGCTATGCATTACGTGTGGTTTATTTGCAGTTATATATAATAGAGACCCTATCATTACTCTATAAATTTTTTATCTACATCTTTTGAGGAGTCATCTTTACATAAGGTTTCATCAGTTGCCTTAGGAGTGGGTTTCCCTTTAGTACTAGCCATACTGAATTTAATAATTAAATCCCTAGCATATATTTTTTGATTAATAAATATTCCATTATCTAATAGTCTAATCTGTAATCCTAAAAAGAAAGTAAGTTCTCTCATATGACTCATTTCAAATTCGTTAGACACAATTTCTGAGAATTCTTGATTCATTTTATTATTAATAGATCCAAAAATCATATCGTCTACGTAGATTTGTACTAACTGAATATCATTTCCATTTCGTTTATTAAATAGATTATTATCTACTTTAACAGTTTCGATATTCGATTGAAATAAATAAGTTCTTAAACGGTTATATCAGGCTCTAGGAGTTTGCTTTAAATCGTATAAGGCTTTGATTAATTTATAAACGTGATTAGGAAATTTTTCATCCTCAAATAACGGGGGTTGTTCAACAAAAACATCTTCTTTATCAAATCCATTTAGAAATTTACTTTTTACATCTATTTGAAATAATTTGTAATTATTATGATTTGCGAAAGCAAATAAAAGTCTAATAGCTTCTAATCTTGCTTTGGGGGCGAAGGTTTCGTCTTAATCTATTTCGTCTTTTTGACAGTATCTTTGAACAACTAATCGTGCTTTATTTCTAATGATCTCACCAAGTTCATCATTTTGTTTTTATATTCCTATTTAGTTAATATTAAAGTTTTGTCCTCTGGTCTAGGAACAAGTTTGCATACATCATTTATGGTGAACTGATTCAATTCCTCTTGCATAGCAAGTATCCATGAGTCATTAGATGATGCTTCCTTTGGATTTTTTGTTACAATAGTTGATATGAATGTTGTATTACTCATATTATTTAATTGATTTATGTTTCTAACTATAGTTAATATTTCATAGAATACTTTCTATAGGGCGATATCTTAAAATCCTAATTCTTTTATTAGGTTGATTAATTTCATTATTTATTTCATTTGATTCATCATTATTATCAAATTCATCTTAATTTTGATTCAAATCTTTATAATTTTCATTAAAAGATACATTTAAAGTTTCTTCAACATTATTAATTTTTAAATTAAAAACCATATAAGCTTTACTTCTATTTGAATATCCAATAAATATTCCTTTATCCGATTTAAGGTAAAATTTATCTAAATTATCTTTAGCATTTAAAATAAAGCATTTAATTCCAAAAACCCTGAAATAAGATACCTTTGGTTTCTTTTTATATAGAAGTTCATATAGAGTTTTGTTAGTTAATGGTCTAATTAAAATTCTATTTAAAAGTTAGCAAGTTGTAGCAACTGCTTCAGCCTAAAAACTTTTTGATAAACTATTGTCAGATAACATAGTTCTCGCACACTCTTGTATCATTCTATTTTTACGTTTAACTACTCCATTTTGTCGACGAGTTCTTGAAAAAGAAAAATTATGAGTAACTCCCTTTTTATTGCAAAATTTTCATTTTGAAATTCTCTACAGTGATCACTACGTATAGTTTTAATCTTCAAAGATAATATTTTGAATTCTTTTAGCAAATATTTTAAATAATTCAAAAGCACCACTTTTATGTTTAAGAAACAATGTACAAGTAAATCTAGAAAAATCATCGATGATTACAAATGCGTATCTACCGTGGTTTATTGACTGTGTTTGAGATAGATCAAATAAATCCATATAAAGTAATTCTAATGGATTTGGAGTGGTAATCTCATCTTTTGACTTAAAAGAACTTTTTCTTAATTTTCCTAATTGACAAGCATCACATAAGCTATCTAATTTGAAATTCATTTTGAGTAATCCTCTAATTAATTCTAATTTAGAGATTTTAGATAAATGTTTGAAATTCAAGTGACCAAATCTCTTATGCCAAATCCAAGGGTCACTTGTGTTGGCCAAAAAACACAAATTATCATTTGAAATTTTCATACTTAAGATATAAATATATTTTTCTTTCTAATTCCTTCAAAAATTATGTTTGAATTATTATCTTCAATTAAGCACTTATCTTTTTCAAATTTAATTTTATAGCCTTTATCTCATAATTGACTTATACAAGCAAGTTGTGTTTTAATTTCTGAACTAATAAAACATCAGAAATAGTAGGAGTTTTAGAGTTACCAACATTGCCGATGCCAAGCACATATCCCTTCGAGTTATCACCAAAATTGACCATTCCTCCATCTTCATAGACAGTATTATCCAATAAGTTTGGATTTCCCGTCATATGCCTCAAAAAACCGCAATCTAGTATCCACTTGTCCTTTTTGATTTACACCAATAAACCATTAAATATTGAATCATCAACAGCCATGTAACATCTTTGTTCCTGTACAACACACCGATTCAGTAAACATCATCTTAACTTTTCACAATAATTCAATGCAGATGTATGAAACAGTAATGAAATGCATACTTTTGAACTAGTGTTATGAAAAACTTCAAAAAAAATCATTTATACTTTTCAAAATTCAGATTATCAAAATTTTGAAAACCAATGCTCTAATACCAATTTTTGAAGATGCGGATTAAGGACCTTAAGGCAAGTTAAACACTAGAGGGGGTGAATAGTATTTAATGGAATTTATTAAATTTGTTGAAATGATTTTTGAATCAACCACACAGTATACATATCACTGATATTAACGAACACAAAATCAATCACAAAATGCAGAATGTAAAAGAAAAGGCAGTAAAAGGAAAGTACACACCGGGATTTTATACTGGTTCAGGACTCCTCTACATCCAGTCCCACACAATGCTGGGTTAATGTTGATTTTTATTTAACAAATCCAATTACAATCCTTGGTTTCAGGGCTACAAGAGCACACCTGTAACGTCCCAGATTTTTGAACGTTAATTAATAATATTTAAAACTGTTTTAAATATTGATTTGGTGATATTAATGGATTTTATAATGAATTTATTTTCCAAAAATGGAGTTCGACCATATAAATTTATAAATTAACTAAAACGAACTCGAAACGGCGCAGTAATTCGTAATATTGAGTTTTGATCTTTAATTAAATATACATGGTTCGATATAAGTCAGAATTTTGTGAAATAAGAAACATTTGAATTTATTTGGTTATATTTTTCTAATATAAGAGAAATTTTCAGATTTTATATTATAGATTACTGGTTATGTCCAATTCAAATTTTCAAATAGTCGCCGTGGAATTCATTAATAAACAATAACGTTTATTTGATAATTTCAATAGGGTTTTTAATATAATTTGGATATCATTTAATTCGGAACTGTTAATGTTAAGTTTAATATATATATTGAAGTTGTATAATATTTCATTTTGAAATATATAATAATAACTCATTATTATTTTAAAATAGAATTGGTTTGAATTTAATTTAATTTTATCAATATTATATTATCCTTTGAAATAGCCCTCTTTTCAAACAATTTTCGTTTTCGATAAAACGAATTTATTTGGAATATGTGTAGCTAGTTGTTGCTAGATTTTTAGTTTGAGGCCAATCAAAGTTGTTTTACCTGTGCGTGAAAATTTAAAAATATGAACCGATAAATGAATTGAGATTTAAATAGCACCGTTTTGCAATGGAGTCCGTTTTCAATGAAACTGATTTCATTGGATCCGGGATGGCAAGGCGTAGCAGTTTGTCTATTTTCGTTGTGTTAGAGATTTATGGGACCGAGCATATATTTAGCGGTTGACGTTAAATCCGCCCCCTTCTATATATATGCATACCATCCTCGTTTCGCTTCAGCAATGAAATGGAGAAAACCGAAGCTTTCCACCCACTTTTCTTTTCGTTATTTGTTTTTCTTTCCTTCCCAACTCTGTGATAAAATCAAAAGCCTTCATATTGAATAAAAGAAAAAAAAGGACAAAACCACATATATAAAACATAAGCGGCATGCAGTGGGCTTCTCTGGCGATGTGAGTGGTACGGTTTTTGGATGCTAGTGGTGCGCGAGCGGTTGTGGGTGATGCCAGACGGACGCAGGTGATCAGGTAGTCGCAGGAGGACGAAGTGGAAGGTGTACGGTGCGTTGGAGGGATGGGATAAATACATGGGGTGAGGAGGTAATCATGTTTTAGCTGTAAGAGGGAGAAACGTGAGGGGGCTGAAGGTCAGCGGTCATAGTTGGGATGTGCGGTGCCATTGGGAGCTTCAGGAGACTATGGTGAGGGGATTTAGTTGTGCAGAAGCATGGACAAGTGGAGAAAGCAAATGTACGGTGGACTCATGCGTGGTTTAAAAGTATTGTATGCAAGGGGGAGTCTCGGTAAGTTTCCAAAAATGAAAGTGGGGAAGGACATTAACGAAATGGGAAGGTGAGCTGATGGAGAGGAAGTTTTGTGTGGGCTTGAATATGGTAAGAAATATGAGAGAGGGGACGTGAACCATGCGGTGAGAAGAAGATGTACAGTATATAATATTCATAACGTACAGGTTAATTCACTTTTGTTCCTAACCCATATTAACATCTGGCTAAACCTTATTTAAAAATATGTTAATTACGTTTTAATGTGCTTATCCAATTAGATATTGTACGCGGCCTGGGGAGTATATAAATATATTATGCCTTGTCAAATATTAATGTGAACATTAGTTTATACAGGGTGCCTAATCAATTTCATTACATGCCTAATCTTGTACTATGACATGGCCATCGTTTTATTTTACAACGTGATATCAAGTTTTAGAACCAATGAGCGTGGGTGAAGAAAAATAATTAAGCTGTTTGGAAAAAAGCAAGAAAGATAATACATGTGGACCTTAAAATTTTGAGGCAAATTTAGGTAGCCATGTGTTGTTCTTTAATTAGAAGTTAATCGACCCTATCTAGTGGATAAGCAATGCAATTACATTAATTTAAAACTTGATTAAAGAGTTAAATAATTTGATTTATATCCTATACTTAAAACTTGAATATCTTTTCTAGGTCAGAATCGGACGAACAAGTTGCCTTACGATCGCAGTGACGAGCACCACATTATGAAGCTGGATTGGACAGAATTGGATGCAACTGTAAGTTGTAATTAAATTAGACACTTGTTTAATTTAACTAGAACAAACTCTTTTATCGATGAACTAACGCAAGGTGAGTTTAACTCACTCAGTTTATCCCGTTTATACTTTATATAAGCTGGGTTTTTATTTTGTGTGAAATAATTACTAATTGTTGATGATTGAATGACCCTTTGCATGTATACTGAATATTTTTAATATTCATTGATTAAATTAAACGTTTGTTTAATTTAATCGAATTAAATCGTTAATTTTGACGATTAGATTCCAAGCGAGGTAACTTACCTTGTTGGTTACGTTTATAATAATATAAACGTATCAAATAAATAATTGAATGCCTAATTGGACATAATAAATCGTTTGTTGGCTATTATTTGTTGAATTGTTTATTTTTGTCCATCAAAATGAATAAATATGTTATCGTATTGAATTTGAGGTAACCCATTTTGATGTAGGGATGGACAGGTTGGAGGTATCCAACCAGATTCCTTAAATATGTTGTTTGCTTATATGAACTGTTTAACTAGCCTCATTGATTGTTGATTATTGAACCCAAACTCAATACTTATTTGATATTAACCAATGGGTGATATTGGTTGAGTAATTATTGGCAGATGGCCAAAAAATGAATCATTTTATTAAGTTCGATTTACCATCAGGTAAATCAATAGAAAGGAAGTTATAAAATTTGTTTTTATAACTAAAGATAGATTTGAAATCTAGTTCATATAGACTATTTTTAAATGAAGTTATTAAAGGAAATAAATAATTATTTTTATCTTGTAATTATAAAACAAGTATATAAAGCGAGATTTGTAGGTTATTGAGTTTTGTAAGCAAATGAGCAGCAATTAACAAAATGGTTAAAGAGTTGAACTAATTGTTTTCAATAAACAATTAAATGAGATTTGTTTAATTAAATGAGATGGTAATTAAATCAAATGAAAATATTTAAATTAATTTTATTTATTAATTTAAAAGAAATAACTAAGTGGAAATGGTTAACAAAATAACCTTGTTTGAGATGACCAAGTCGACTACTTGCACGAGAATTGATTATTAAAAACTATTATTGGATTGTTAATTATTATTGAAGTTAAGTATCATTTTAAAAGTAAGCTTTTAAGAAACATTAATCATTTTATTTATAGTCGATAATGAAGCAAACTATTTGATATAAAGGATGTTAGACAATTAACAAGGAGTTGACCTGTAAACGAGATCTTTAACGTATAGTATGAGTATGAATTCATAAAGTGACTCAATAGACAATATTTGAATATATAATAGTGTTTTCAAATGAAACCAAGTTATTTTGATATATCAAGTCCAGATTTCTGTAAAAGAATAATATTAACATTTAAAGTGAATAATGTTTGAAGGAAACCACGTTGAAATTGAAATGGTAATAAAGGGAATTAGTTGAGTAAGACCTTGTTTTTAATTAAAAAGGATTTTTAATAAGTTTTACCCATATTTATATGAGTTAGAATTTTGATTTTTTCCGTGGAAGGAATTTTATAAAAAGGAAAGTTTAAACAAGATTTAATATGAGTTGAAGTCGAATGGGAGCTTAATTTGATTGTGAAAGTGAAAATCTAACGATAAGATCTAGGGATAAATGTTTTAGATATGAAATGGAGTTAATTGAAACAAAGTGGTTATAAATGGGGTTCTATAGTAAATAGAAGTGTTGGGATAATTACTGAAATGGGATTTCGTTAATAAACCTCTATCTGTTCCGAAGATAAGAATGTGGTCGACTCAAGGTCTGAGAGGTAGATAAAATACCCCAACTTGAACGACTTCAGGATTATCCAAGGATGATATTAGTTTAGAGACGAAGGTAGTTGAGGAGAATTAAATTAACATTCTATGAAGGATATTATGAACTATAATTAGAAGAATTATAAGTTGAATACATTGATTTGGAAATACGAAGTGAAAGGGCGGTATTCCAAATGTTGGAAAATTTAAAAATTTAATTAACAACTGTTTGAATAATGAGGCCGAGTGATGTTGTATACTGAACCAATGAATCCACTTTATTTTTTTATGGATGATGGTTGTTTATTTTAATAGTTAAATCATCGATTATCAAAATCTGGCCAAATCGATTATTGGTATGGAAAGTCCAGGATCGAATTTATAATCGAAAACCATTCCAACCAGCAAATACATAAACGTTAAAGATAAAGAATGTTGATCAAGGTGGAGCAATTGAAGACCGTGGACCTTCATAAGAGGAACGATTGCTGATGAATTTCTTTGGCTAACTACCAGAGGTTTTTAAACTGTGATTCGGTCGTGGTTGAGATTTTTCGGATTGCAAGGATTTCTCGCTATTGGTCCTTTGGATGCGGTAGGAGGGTGCCTTCGGTTCAACCTGTTCCTGGATAACTAGTATGGACGAGTGTCTGACAGAGTGTTTCCATATGGTCATGTACATTGATTTCTCCAAACATGCCCAGTGTATTTTTAAGGACGTCAATTAGTGATTTGACGGATCTGACGATGTGGCATTTAAAGTTTGATGTGCTGATGTAAAAGGTAGAAATTCGTAGCCTTAAGCCTCATCAACCGAGAAATGACAAAAATCGGGCAGACAACATGGCTAAGTGGGTCGCTCCCATTAGGGTGTATAATCACCTATCCAGAAAAAAATTATTTCATTCTTTATTCTATTCGATGTTGTCCCTTTCGGGAAACAGTTGATGATCCTAGTCGTTGGTGATATACATTCGATACACTTAAGCGAAATGAGTGGTCGGTCATGCATGGTCGGGTTGCAAGATGTTCTTATTGAACCTAGTGTAGTCCCCTCTAGAGACACACTATCGGAAGGTGGTTCCATGACTTGTCATAATCGGAATCTAATCTTCAATAAACCTTGCGGTTTTGATTGTATACTACATATATGGAGCATGAGATGCAAGCGTTCTGCTAGATTGCTATTTACTTGTATTTAGACACTATTATAATATTAAAATAATATATGATTTAAAAATGTTTTGGGTTATCGTAAGATAAAAACCGTCTGTATTTATGTGTGGATTTGGTCTTACGATTATCGTTTTCTTTCGAAAAGATTTGTTAAACTTTAAAATCAAGTTTGATGTTGTTATAAACTTAGTGAGTTTCTCTGTAACACCCCGCCTCCGCTAGGGTCACTCGCAAAGGAATGCACTAGCTTTAGAGGGGCATTATTGGTAAACATGCACAGAAATATCACAAGACAGAACATATAAAAATAGCGGAAGTAAAATCAAACTTTCATAAAATGAATAAATAAGGTCTAAAGCCTTTTACATCAGAGTACATCAAAACCTGTCTTGCAAGAGTAAAGAAGCATAAAGACATTTTCATAAATTATTCCCCAAGTAAAAACAGTAAAGTAGCCATTAGCCAAGAAAAGTCCAAGCCATCCATGATGACCTTCAAGCAGAAGAAGTCCGAACTAAACAACAGTATTTCCTCCCTGTAACCTGGGGGGGAAACGGAAGAAAAGAGGCGAAACAAAACGGGTCAGTCAAAAAGACTGAGTAAGCCCTATCTACTATTAGCATAAAAACTAGTAAAGTTAACTGACATGAGAAACTGAGATGAACATAAGCATGATGACAAGATAGATAAGCTAAATCAAAATAACAGGATGAACTACTGAACTCAGATAAACTAAGGTGTCATGATAAATTATGATGTCAAGATAAAACAAGGTATCACATCGTCAGGTTTCTATCAAGTATAATATCCCCAAGATATCTATCACGTATAACGTCCCATGATATCTATCCTGCATTTTAGCTCTGCACCTACCGTACTAGTATCCCCACCGTATCATGTGTTAACCAAGAATGACCCTCACTCAAAAGTTGTGTAATGGTCCATGTCAACCTAATATATCGCATATATAGGTTACTCAACTTGTATGTTTTATTCCATGTAAATGTTCAGTCCCTTGCCGTAGACCATACGGGCTTTCCCATGAGATTCTACATTACTTTAACATAGTTCCATGATCCTTAAGATCGGTTTGGACTGTTACCCTAAACCTAGCTAGGGTCTTCCAACATGAATTATCGTTTGTACAACTAGGACTTATGCTACCTAGGGCCACTAGGGATTACGCTTACCTATTGCACGTTTTCGTATCTCGGTTTTGATTCAACCACCCAGGGCCACTGGGATTTACGCTAACCGTCAACCGCGCCCTTTTTCCCATGCATTCATCGTGAATCGTTTTCCATGACTGTATTCACATGTATCACATCGTGCCATCCGAGTCCTGTCACAGGGCAGATCGAGAAATACAGGACTCGGTCGGGAGCTTTCGATTTATCTGCCGATGCAGATGCTAAGGTCTGTTTTTCTATACGTGGCTATGGTCCCACGCGATCCCTCCCTCAACTAGTGAAAGACAAGACAGGATAAATCCTGTATGAGAACACACTACTGGCCAACCCACAATCCTAGCCTTACCGCAACCATAATTAGATAGCAATTATGGTCTATTGGGTGTTCTCTGCCTTTCCGTACGTACACGCTTGACCAAAGATGGTAGGTAGTCTGACGAAATGCTATCTAGGGTACGACCGTGTATCGTCGACTATCCCCTATCCATTCCCGTCTTTAGGTCGCTCGCATAGCAACCAAGGCATACTCTTGGTTCTTCTAACGCAGACCTTAACCTCTCATGAGCCTAGTATAATCACCTGGCAGCTCATAGAGGGATACCAAGAATACCCTCACGTTCCCCGAAGCCGCTGCTTCGTTACCCAGTTCGTTGGAGCCTTTATCTAAATCAGATACTTGCTCCTACTCGTATACTTAAACGATGACCTACCGTATCAGGTTACTCATCTATCTATGAACTGGTCTAAATTTCCTTGACTAAGAATCATTACTTAGTTATTCCTCAACTAAGGTTTACCACTTAGCCTTATTCCCGTTATCCTTGTAACCACGGTTATCCCCTATCCTCAGAACTAGGGTTTACATAATGGATTAAGTGTCACTTAAGTTCATGACTTAACCCGTCTACCAATCATGTCAAAATTGGCTAAGTATCCAAGTCCAAGACTTAACCCGTCTTCAAATCATGTCAAAATTGGCTAAGAATCCAAGTCCAAGACTTAACCCTACAAACCATGCTCACAATGGTTAAGTATGTATTAAGCAATTCACGACTTAACCTCGTCCAATTATCATTCTAGATTGGTTAAGTATATATTAACTTGACCCTATCAATTTACTCAGTCAAATCGGTCAAGTGTATTCAAGCGATTCGTGACTTAGCCTTATCATGTTTTCACGTTAGATCGGTTAAGTATAGGTTAACTTAACCTCAATAAATTCACGAGTTAGATTGGTTAAGTATAGGTCACTTAACCACATCAATTCATCATGTTTAGATTAGTTAAGTGTTTAACTTAACCCCATTAAACTACCAAGTGGGATTAATTAAGTCTATGCTAACTTAACCCCATCCGATTTCCATGTTTAGACTAGTTGAGTCTAATCTTAACCCCATTCGTTAACCGTATTTTTCGGTTAAGCGTCATTAAGAAAACTTACTTAACCTTACCAAGTTATCGCGTTGGATTGATTAAGTGTTGGTTAACTTAACCCCATCCACTAGTCATATAAAAATGGTTAAGTGTCATTAGGCAAATCAAGTTACTTAACCTACCCAACCTTGTCATGTTTTGTTAAGTATCATTAGCCTAATCAAATTACTTAACCCATTTGTCCATGTCATATTTGGTTAAGAGTCATTAATCAAATTAACTTAACCCTATCATGTGGCATTAATTACTTAGTGCACCTTCACCTCTCACATTAGACTTTGTTGTGGTTACTAGTTAAGCCGGTCGGTTCCGGGTAGCTTTACACCACAACTTGGTCTAACCTCGGGTTCAAGCACAACATGACCAACTTCTCACATTGGGTCCTATTGTTTGCAACTACTAGTTAGGCCGGTCGGTTCCGGGTAGTTTTACGTTGCAAACTCAACCCAACCTCGAGTTGGCCACACTTATATTATCTAAGTGTCATGTCCATCATGTTTCCCAAAACATGTTACAAGTTTTCAAGCATTTGGGTAGACCTAACTTAATAGGTAAATTCCCAAAGGGTAGACCTAACTTAATAGGTAAATTCCCAAGCTTATGTTTTTATGCATACTTACATGTCAACTTCCATGTTATATTTCAAGTCATGTTTTCAAGTTGTATTTTCATGTCATTAGAAATTACCCATAACATAACCCAACGCTTTTAAACTCGCATATACGTTTGCGACAACGTAATGGATTAAAAGAAGAGACTTGGCAAAGGCATGACAAAAATGGATATTAAGCCACAAGTTAATCATGGTGGCAAATGAGGCACAAATGTGTTCATTAACTTGCATGTTACATTCTTAAGCCTCAAAACATGCATAAACCCAAACTTGGCACATAAGCGAATCATGGTGACAAAAGATATGGAATGATGACTAGTAACTCGCATATATCATCATATAAGGGTTATGACTTCATATGCAAGTTGACATAAAGGTTATGAGGGTTCTCATGTTGCCTAATGCAACATTTCAACATAAAGGTTGTAGCTTTTAGCTCACAAGATCAAGATAATGACTTTATAAACTTGCATGACATGATAGCATGTATCATACTCAATGATCAAACCCAAACTTGCAACATGAACTTTTAACTTCATAGTTAATATCTAAGAGTAGGGAAAGGGCTTACATTGCTATGAAGGCACAAAAGATATGACAAAGCCCTTATGAAATCAAATAGACCCAAAATGCAAGCTCTAACATAAAAACCCTTGAGCCAAAATGATCAAAACCCTTGCTTTATGATGCAAAGATAGAAACTTGACTTGAATGCAAGCTAATGACACTCATACAAGCTTGAAAACACTTGTATGCATGGAAAATCTCTCATAGAAACCATTTAGAAATTTTATGAAGAGAGTGGAGGCCATGAGAGGTAAAATTTTGCCATAGTTTAGTTGCATGAATGAATAATGAGGATTTAGGATAGGTTAGGGTCTTATTTATAGATTAGGCAAGTGTTTTAGGCCATAGGATTAAACCTAGATTCAATCCAAGCCATCAAAGCATGTCTTGGGGAAGAAGTCAAGTGTAGGAACCATCTAGGGCCTTTAGATTAAAGATGAACCATGAGAACCATCCAAATGCAAAATCTGCATTTGAGCGAATCGGCCCACGGGTTGACAGCCAAACACCCTGGATTAACCCCTAGTCGACCCAGCGGGCTCGGGTCGACCTCAAAAATCGGCCGGTTCGGTTATTCCCCTCTCCCAATTCGCTGTTTTGAACATTTTTGCATATTTATTTATTTAATTTTCAATTATATATATATATATATATATATATATATATATATATCAATATATATATATTTCTCTGCGCAACCCATTTCACTTAATTAAGTATACTTTAATTTGGGAATTTTTTGTGAAACTTCGCGAGGCCATATCTTGGTCATACGGACTCCGATTCTCGAAAACTCAGACTCTATTTCGCGTATTTTTCCGAGACGAACGCAATGGCATAGCCCGTTTTACTTGATTCAGAATTTAAAATTAAATTCTGCCTTGATTCTCGTCTTAACACGTTATCGAAAAATACGGGTTGTTACATTCTCCCCACCTTTTAGGATTTCGTCCCCGAAATCTCCAAGTTAGGAAGAACATATCCTACCATCCATCATCCATCTACTCAAAACATCATCCACAAGCAACCATTGTCCTTAGATGATTTCTAATGCTGTATGAATATATGCAAAACGTGTGTGTACATGTTCCTTAGCTAATGCTAATGATCAGGCCTGAACAATCTTTCTAATGCAAAATATGTATAGTGCCATGAATCCAACATGTATGCAAATAGTCCTAGTCATATAGATACTATATGTGTGCACAATCATTCATTCATATGCAACAACCGCATGATAATACATTCGATTTCATCCATAAACAAGTATAAATACTCGTGCATATGCAATATGAAATGTTACCGAGTCGAGCTAGTATCTAATGTGTATTCGCGCATCCACGAGCAACCACTTGCAACCACTTGCAACCATATCAATCATAATATGTTTCAAATACATGTTTACATCCATAGGGTTCTACCTAGAATTCCCTGAAATAGGGCCGAGAAGATAAACAAGACAAACTCCTTACGGGGTTTGTAACAGAAAGTAGGACCGAGAGGATGTCGACAAAAGATAACCTACAAGTAAGCTCTACAGAAACAGGGATCAAGGATATACTCCCAAAAGGAGATATCATGCGCGTATCTAGTCTTTGACCATCAAAGTCGTATTTCCTCGGGCTTACTTCCATTGTGCCTTGACCGCCCTTTAACTTCGCGATTTCGTAGCTTCTTATTTCCTGCTTCCATAACATGAGCTGAAACTCATTTCTTCGTCGCCTCTCGTTCCACTTGCACTTATCCTTTTTCTAGAATACTTGGCGCAAACATGACTGCGTACTCATGATCTCATGCAAGCTTTCCAAAATTCACTAGTGAATCTTGGATCTCGTTTATATACTATAAGGCATTCCATGTAGAAGAACTTTCTCTTGAAAGTAAACAGATGTCAATCAGGTTATCATGCGCACTTACTAGGGTGATCTCTATAACCCATGCATAAATGAAGTAAACCATCCGTCTTATTGGCGAACACCACTCGATCGGGCTTCATATTTCCAATAAAGGCATCAAGGGATTCTAAGTAACTAGTCATGACAGAACCTCAAAAAGGTTACCCGATACTTCGAGGGCATTACCAAGGCTAGTCAAAAGGTCTAACTACCCTCCTATCAAAACCGAGAGTGGCACCCCCTACTGGATAACCACTTCATCCCTAGAATCCATCCATAGCTTATAAACATAAGCATTATTTCCAAACTCAACACTTGGCATAAACATTCCCAAATCCAAACAAGTCATGTATAAATGGACTGATTCTCCAATAGGACTTTGAGACAAAAATGGGATTCTCTATTACGTTAGTACTTAAGGTGCAGAGACTCAACTACCGAAGAGGACTTAAATGATGCGGGGATCAAAACAAAGTCTTGGCGGGATGATAGAAAAGAATAACTAGATCTTCAACAAGGATGTTATCCCCCTACCCAGGTACTCTAGTGAGGGTATACAACGATGATCTTGTCCTTGTCCCACAACACTTAACTATCCGTCCCGTTTCACCATACCAAAGATACTTTCTCGTCATGGGTTTCATTGTTCATCTTTCTCCCTCCTTTGAGGACTAAGCCATACAAACAAGTTGCTCATCCTTAAGCTCGTATCCTTTATCCTCTTTATCACTATCCTTCCTTATAACGCGGCCACTGGTCTCTTGAAAACCACCTCCATCGCATGGAAAGCACTTTCGTAGATAGAAAAGACTAGTCGCAGTTAAAACCACTGTGACTACAGATGGAGGAAAGAAAGGAGAAGAGATTCAATTAAGGAAACAAGGATAGTGCTAATGGCCTTTGGGGAATAGCCTTTTTCTTTTAAAAGAAAATTTTCTTGAAAAAATGCTTCTTTGTAAACGATTTTCAAATAGTTTTCAGAAGGTCTTTAAAAACTTTTGCCCAGTCTGGTAACCTTCTGCTCTGATACCACGTGTAACACCCCGCCTCCGCTAGGGTCTCTCGCAAAGGAATGCACTAGCTTTAGAGGGGCATTATTGGTAAACATGCACAGAAATATCACAAGACAGAACATATAAAAATAGCGGAAGTAAAATCAAACTTTCATAACATGAAAAAATAAGGTCTAAAGCCTTTTACATCAGAGTACATCAAAACCTGTCTTGCAATAGTAAAGAAGCATAAAGACATTTTCATAAATTATTCCCCGAGTAAAAACAGTAAAGTAGCCATTAGCCAAGAAAAGTCCAAGCCATCCATGATGACCTTCAAGCAGAAGAAGTCCGAACTAAACAACAGTATTTCCTCCCTGTAACCTGGGGGGAAACGGAAGAAAAGAGGCGAAACAAAACGGGTCAGTCAAAAAGACTGAGTAAGCCCTATCTACTATTAGCATAAAAACTAGTAAAGTTAACTGACATGAGAAACTGAGATGAACATAAGCATGATGACAAGATAGATAAGCTAAATCAAAATAACAGGATGAACTACTGAACTCAGATAAACTAAGGTGTCATGATAAATTACGATGTCAAGATAAAACAAGGTATCACATCGTCAGGTTTCTATCAAGTATAATATCCCCAAGATATCTATCACGTATAACGTCCCATGATATCTATCCTGCATTTTAGCTCTGCACCTACCGTACTAGTATCCCCACCGTATCATGTGTTAACCAAGAATGACCCTCACTCAAAAGTCGTGTAATGGTCCATGTCAACCTAATATATCGCATATATAGGTTACTCAACTTGTATGTTTTATTCCATGTAAATGTTCAGTCCCTTGCCGTAGACCATACGGGCTTTCCCATGAGATTCTACATTACTTTAACATAGTTCCATGATCCTTAAGATCGGTTTGGACTGTTACCCTAAACCTAGCTAGGGTCTTCCAACATGAATTATCGTTTGTACAACTAGGACTTATGCTACCTAGGGCCACTAGGGATTACGCTTACCTATTGCACGTTTTCGTATCTCGGTTTTGATTCAACCACCCAGGGCCACTGGGATTTACGCTAACCGTCAACCGCGCCCTTTTTCCCACGCATTCATCGTGAATCGTTTTCCATGACTGTATTCACATGTATCACATCGTGCCATCCGAGTCCTGTCACAGGGCAGATCGAGAAATACAGGACTCGGTCGGGAGCTTTCGATTTATCTGCCGATGCAGATGCTAAGGTCTGTTTTTCTATACGTGGCTATGGTCCCACGCGACCCCTCCCTCAACTAGTGAAAGACAAGACAGGATAAATCCTGTATGAGAACACACTACTGGCCAACCCACAATCCTAGCCTTACCACAACCATAATTAGATAGCAATTATGGTATATTGGGTGTTCTCTGCCTTTCCGTACGTACACGCTTGACCAAAGATGGTAGGTAGTCTGACGAAATGCTATCTAGGGTACGACCGTGTATCGTCGACTATCCCCTATCCATCCTCGTCTTTAGGTCGCACGCATAGCAACCAAGGCATACTCTTGGTTCTTCTAACGCAGACCTTAACCTCTCATGAGCCTAGTATAATCACCTGGCAGCTCATAGAGGGATACCAAGAATACCCTCACGTTCCCCGAAGCCGCTGCTTCATTACCCAGTTCGCTGGAGCCTTTATCTAAATCAGATACTTGCTCCTACTCGTATACTTAAACGATGACCTACCGTATCAGGTTACTCATCTATCTATGAACTGGTCTAAATTTCCTTGACTAAGAATCATTACTTAGTTATTCCTCAACTAAGGTTTACCACTTAGCCTTATTCCCGTTATCCTTGTTAACTACGGTTATCCCCTATCCTCAGAACTAGGGTTTACATAATGGATTAAGTGTCACTTAAGTTCATGACTTAACCCGTCTACCAATCATGTCAAAATTGGCTAAGTATCCAAGTCCAAGACTTAACCCGTCTTCAAATCATGTCAAAATTGGCTAAGTATCCAAGTCCAAGAATTAACCCTACAAACCATGCTCACGTTGGTTAAGTATGTATTAAGCAATTCACGACTTAACCTCGTCCAATTATCATTCTAGATTGGTTAAGTATATATTAACTTGACCCTATCAATTTACTCAGTCAAATCGGTCAAGTGTATTCAAGCGATTCGTGACTTAGCCTTATCATGTTTTCACGTTAGATCGGTTAAGTATAGGTTAACTTAACCTCAATAAATTCACGAGTTAGATTGGTTAAGTATAGGTCACTTAACCACATCAATTCATCATGTTTAGATTAGTTAAGTGTTTAACTTAACCCCATTAAACTACCAAGTGGGATTAATTAAGTCTAGGCTAACTTAACCCCATCCGATTTCCATGTTTAGACTAGTTGAGTCTAATCTTAACCCCATTCGTTAACCGTATTTTTCGGTTAAGCGTCATTAAGAAAACTTACTTAACCTTACCAAGTTATCGCGTTGGATTGATTAAGTGTTGGTTAACTTAACCCCATCCACTAGTCATATAAAAATGGTTAAGTGTCATTAGGCAAATCAAGTTACTTAACCTACCCAACCTTGTCATGTTTTGTTAAGTATCATTAGCCTAACCAAATTACTTAACCCATTTGTCCATGTCATATTTGGTTAAGAGTCATTAATCAAATTAACTTAACCCTATCATGTGGCATTAATTACTTAATGCACCTTCACCTCTCACATTAGACTTTGTTGTGGTTACTAGTTAAGCCGGTCGGTTCCGGGTAGCTTTACACCACAACTTGGTCCAACCTCGGGTTCAAGCACAACATGACCAACTTCTCACATTGGGTCCTATTGTTTGCAACTACTAGTTAGGCCGGTCGGTTCCGGGTAGTTTTACGTTGCAAACTCAACCCGACCTCGAGTTGGCCACACTTATATTATCTAAGTGTCATGTCCATCATGTTTCCCAAAACATGTTACAAGTTTTCAAGCATTTGGGTAGACCTAACTTAATAGGTAAATTCCCAAAGGGTAGACCTAACTTAATGGGTAAATTCCCAAGCTTATGTTTTTATGCATACTTACATGTCAACTTCCATGTTATATTTCAAGTCATGTTTTCAAGTTGTATTTTCATGTCATTAGAAATTACCCATAACATAACCCAACGCTTTTGAACTCGCATATACGTTCGCGACAACGTAATGGATTAAAAGAAGAGACTTGGCAAAGGCATGACAAAAATGGATATTAAGCCTTAAGTTAATCATGGTGGCAAATGAGGCACAAATGTGTTCATTAACTTGCATGTTACATTCTTAAGCCTCAAAACATGCATAAACCCAAACTTGGCACATAAGCGAATCATGGTGACAAAAGATATGGAATGATGACTAGTAACTCGCATATATCATCATATAAGGGTTATGACTTCATATGCAAGTTGACATAAAGGTTATGAGGGTTCTCATGTTGCCTAATGCAACATTTCAACATAAAGGTTGTAGCTTTTAGCTCACAAGATCAAGATAATGACTTCATAAACTTGCATGACATGATAGCATGTATCATACTCAATGATCAAACCCAAACTTGCAACATGAACTTTTAACTTCATAGTTAATATCTAAGAGTAGGGAAAGGGCTTACATTGCTATGAAGGTACAAAAGATATGACAAAGCCCTTATGAAATCAAATAGACCCAAAATGCAAGCTCTAACATAAAAACCCTTGAGCCAAAATGATCAAAACCCTTGCTTTATGATGCAAAGATAGAAACTTGACTTGAATGCAAGCTAATGACACTCATACAAGCTTGAAAACACCTGTATGCATGGAAAATCTCTCATAGAAACCATTTAGAAATTTTATGAAGAGAGTGGAGGCCATGAGAGGTAAAATTTTGCCATAGTTTAGTTGCATGAATGAATAATGAGGATTTAGGATAGGTTAGGGTCTTATTTATAGATTAGGCAAGTGTTTTAGGCCATAGGATTAAACCTAGATTCAATCCAAGCCATCAAAGCATGTCTTGGGGAAGAAGTCAAGTGTAGGAACCATCTAGGGCCTTTAGATTAAAGATGAACCATGAAAACCATCCAAATGCAAAATCTGCATTTGAGCGAATCGGTCCACGGGTTGATAGCCAAACACCCTGGATTAGCCCCTAGTCGACCCAGCGGGCTCGGGTCGACCTCAAAAATCGGCCGGTTCGGTTATTCCCCTCTCCCAATTCGCAGTTTTGAACATTTTTGCATATTTATTTATTTAATTTTCAATTATATATATATATATATCAATATATATATATTTCTCTGCGCAACCCATTTCACTTAATTAAGTATACTTTAATTTGGGAATTTTTCGTGAAACTTCGCGAGGCCATATCTTGGTCATACGGACTCCGATTCTCGAAAACTCAGACTCTATTTCGTGTATTTTTCCAAGACGAACGCAATGGCATAGCCCGTTTTACTTGATTCAGAATTTAAAATTAAATTCTGCCTTGATTCTCGTCTTAACACGTTATCGAAAAATACGGGTTGTTACATTCTCACTCTGGTTCACCAGACTAACCCGGTGTTTGTCAATGCTTGGGTTCGACCGTGTTTTACAGGTTCAAGTCATCGGATGCTCTAAAGAGACAAGCAGTAAGCAGTAGGAGTTCATATGTATAATGTTTTATGGTTATTATTCCGCTGTATGTTGTGTATGAGAACAAGTTGTTACAACCGTCCAGATGTATTGATGTACTCTGATGATTGTAAGTTTTATTTTAAGATCTCAATGAAGTTTTATTTATATATTATTATTTTTTGTTCCGCTATGATGTGAGACTCTAATTCTGTTGTTTATTATTCTTCTTCTATTCTAATATTTCTTTCTTTCTTATCTCACCCTCTAATTTCTTTTTATTAACTATCTGATGTTTTCGATACTTGATTTCTGGTTAGTAATACGGGTTTATGTATTATTGTTGGAATTTAGGCATCGAATTCCGGCGGGTCATTATAGTGGTGTCAGAGCTATTGGTTTAGAAATAACCTTGGCTTTATGGGGTAACTTGATAGAGATGTGGTTAGTAATATTCCAGATTGAGTTTCAATGTACATACGAGAGAGCGTATTTGTAGATTTTTTATAAAAATGTTTTGTATTGTGTTGATTAATCGGTTCAAGTGTTAGGAAACCATATTGAACTGGCAATTGACACAATATTGTTTTATAGAAAGAGTAAATGAAATAATTTTGCCCAAATTATATTTTCATAGAGAAATAAAATAATTATCTATAGTATAATAATATTGGTTGTTTGGTTGTTTTGATTGACTTGGTTGAAATTCAAATTGGATTATGAAGTTGAATTGAACTAGTTAGAAACCGATTGGTTATTTAAAATGGAAATAAGACTTAACCTTGTTAAGTGGAATTGAATAAATTAAATTTAGGATTTGAAAATCGAATGGATAATAATGGAAATCAATCGGATAACAATTGATTGATATCAAAATATGTTTGACCAAAGTAAATGCAAATAGTAAACATTAATGTTAAATATAAATTAGTTTGGAATTGTATTATTTGAGTTATTGGATGTCAATTGGTTAAATTAAACTCAATAACAAGTTAATAAGATATTGAATGAATTGGAAGCAAGGAAATAAATTCTAGTATAATAAATTGGGAATAAAATCAGTTTGAAATAAACTGAAATATTTGACCCTGAATTTGTTACTTTCATTGTAAGTTGAGTTAATTGCATATTTCAAAAGGCTATGAAGTTGATTTTCTTATAGAGATTGAAGTACATATTAGAAGGCGAGGAACAGTTAGTTGCTTTGCTTCGAAATTGGAGTTTGGAATGCTCGATAAATTGGTAAAACTTAATATATTAATTGTAGTGATTGATTTTTTCCCCCCTGAGTTGGGTAGCCATTTGGCTTTTGGTTTTCTTTTGGAAAAATTAAGGCCCAGAATGGCAGTTGTAGTTGTACCGATCGAACCTCATAAAGGAGGTGCAGGCAAAATTGTTGAAAATTTTAAAGAGTTTGAACTTGTTTAGATGATAATTTAAAAATAATTATTTTAAATAATTGGGTTTGGTACATTCTTCTTACCTTGTAATTTCGGGGATGAAATTCTTTTAAGGGGTAAAGAATGTAACATCCCAAATTTTTGAACACTAATTAGGAATATTTAAATCTGTTTTAAATATTGATTTGATGATATTAACGGATTTTATATCAAATTTATTTTACAAAAATGGAGTTCGACCATATAAATTTATAAATTAATAAAACGAGCTCGAAACGGCGTGGTAGTTCGTAATATTGAGTTTCGAACTTTAATTGAATATACAAGATCCGATATAAGTCGGAATTCTGTGAAACAAGAAACGTTTGAATTTATTTGATTATATTTTTCAAATATAAGAGAAAATTTCAGATTTCATACTATAGATTGCTAGTTATGTCCAATTCAAATTTTCAAATAGTCGCTATGAAATTCATTAATAAACAATAATGTTTATTTAATAATTTAAATAGGGTTTTTATTATAATTTGGATAACTTTTACAATGTTAATGTTAACTTTAAAATATATATATTGAAGCTGTGTAATATTTCATTTCGAAATATATAATAATAATAACTCATTATTATTTTAAAATAGAATTGTTTTGAATTTAATTTAATTTTATCGATATTATATAGGCCTTTGAAATAGCTCTCTTTTCAAACGATCTCCGTTTTCGAAAAAACGAACTTATTTGGAATACGTATAGCTAGTTATTGCTAGATTTCCATTTTGGGGCCAATCAATGTTGTTTTGTCCGTGCGTGGAAATTAAATAATATGAACCGATAAATATATTGAGATATAAATAGCACTGTTTTGCAGTGGAGTCTGTTTTCAACAAAATTGATTTCCTTGGATCCGAGATGGCAAAATGTAGCGGTGCGTTTGTTTTCGTTATGATAGAGCTTTTATGGGATGGAGCATATATTTAGCGGTTGACGTTAAATGCTGTAAAAAATAAATTTAACCATAACATACGTAATACTTATACCCTAAAACAAAACATGTACATTCTACCGGTGTATTGCACTATGATTTGAATGGCACACACATGCTTAGGAAAAAGAAAAGGGAATAACCTTCACCACATAAACCAAAACCGTTTACCAAATATTTTCGTTTCAGTCTCATTCATTTGGGAACATGCTGTATTTTCCTAGCTGACCTACACATATGCTTGCAAATCAGCCTACATGAAGAAACTGTTGTATTTTCAAATCAAGAAGAAATTGCTGTATTTTCAAATCAAGCACAGACCTAAAATAAATTTTGTTCATTCTTTTATAAACTTACACTACGTATTCCAGTTTGTTCCGCAGACCAACATATATAAAATAACACATACACAAGCCATGCACATGTCATGTCTCTGCCTAGAGCCGACCAAAATGAAGCTGCGCACCTGCAAATGAACATTTAGTCTGAGAGTTGAAAAGAAAACTGCATGTGCTCACTAAATCACGTACCATCCTATGTTCTCAAATCACGCGAAAGACGTTGTTCTAATCCGCCCTTCCGTCCTCCTATATACATGCCTACCATCCTCGTTTCGCTTCAGCAATCAAAAGGAGAAAACTGAAGCCTTCCACTCACTTTTCTTTTCTTTTTTTGTTTTTCTTTCCTTCCCAGCGCTGTAATAAAATCAAAATCCTGCATATTGAACAAAAGAAGAATAAAAGGACAAAACCACATATATAAAACTGAAGCGGCATGCAAAGGGGTTCTCTGGCGATGGAAGTGGTACGGTTTTTGGATGATAGTGGTGTGCGTATTGAAGGAGGAAGATGGAGTGGCTGTGGGAGATGCCGGACGGACGCGGTTGATTAGGCGGTCACGGGAGGACGAAATGGAAGGTGTACGGTGCATTGGAGGGATGGGATAAATACATGAGGTGAGGAGGTAATCATGGTTTAGTTGTATGAGGGAGAAACGTAAAGGGGCTGAAGGTCAGTGGTCAAAGTTGGGATGTGCGGTGCCATTGGGAGATTCAGGAGAATATGGTGAGGGGATTTAGTTGTGCAGAAGCATGGACAAGTGGGGAAAGAAAATGTACGGTGGACTAATGCGTGGTTTCAAAATCATGTATGCAAGGGTAGTCTCAGCAAGCTTCGAAAATGAAAATAGGGAAGGACATGAACAAAATGGGAAGGTGAGCTGATGGAGAGTAAGGTTTGCGTGGGCTTAAGTATGGTAAGAGGTATGGGAGATGGGACGTGAACCATGCGGTGAGAAGAAGATGTATAGTATTCATAACGTACTGGGTAATTCACTTTTGTTCCTAACCCATTTTAACATCTGGCTAAACCTTATGTAAAAATACATTAATTAAGTTTTATTGTGCTTATCCAATTAGATAATGTACGCGGCCTGGGGAGTAATTAAGTATATTATGCCTAGTCAAATATTAACGTGAACAATAGTTTATATAGGGTGCCTAATCAATTTCATTACATGCGTAATCTTATACTATAACATGGCCATCATTTTATTTTACAACGTGATATCAAGTTTTAGAACCAATGAGCGTGGGTGAAGAAAAATAATTAGGCAGTTTGGAAAAAAGCAAGAAAGATAATACAAGTCGACCTTAAAACTTTGAGGTAAATTTAGGTAGCCATGTGTTCTTTAATCAGAAGTTATGTAGTGGATAAGCAATGTAATTATGTTAATTAAAAACATGATTAAAGAGTTAAATAATTTGATTTAAATCCTATACTTAAAACTTGAATAACTTTTCTAGGTCAGAATCAGACGAACAAGTTGTGTTACGGTCGCAGTGACGAGCACCACATTATGAAGCTGGATTGGACGGAATTGGACACAATAGAAGTTGTAATTAAATTAGACACTTGTTTAATTCAATTAGAACGAACTGTTTTATCGACGAACCAATTCAAGATGAGTTCAACTCACTTAGTTTATCCGTTTATATTTTATATAAGCTGGGTTTTTATTTTGTATGAAATGATTGCTAATGTTTGATGACTGGGCGGTTGTTTTGCATGTATAATGAATATTTTTAATATTCATTGATTAAATTAAACGTTTGTTTAATTTAATTGAATTAAATCGTTAATTTTAGCGATTAGTTTCCAAACGATGTAACTTACCTTGTCGGTTATGTTTATAATAATATAAATGTATTAAATAAGTAATTAAATGCTTAATTGGACATAATAAATCGTTTGTTGGCTGTTATAAGTTGAACTGTTTATTTTTGTCTATCATAATGAAAAAATATGTTGTCGTATTGAATTTGAGGTAACCCATTTTGATGCAGGGAAAGATAGGTTGGAGGAATCCAACTAGATTTCCCAAATATGTTGTTTATTTATATGAACTGTTTAATCAGACTCATTGATTGTTGATTATTGAACCCAAACTCAACACTTGTTTGATAATAACCAATGGGAGATATTAGTTGAGTAATTATAGGCAGATGGCCTAAGAATGAATCATTTTATAAAGTTCGATTTACCGTCAGGTAAATCAATAGAAAGGAGGTTATAAAATTTGTTTTTATAACTAAAGATAGATTTGAATTCTATTTTATATAAATTATTTTTAAATGAAGTTATTAAAGGAAATAAATAATTATTTTTATCTTGTAATTATAAAACGAGTACATAACGCGAGATTTGTAGGTTAATGAGTTTTGTAAGCAAATAAGCAGCAATTAACAAAATGGTTAAGAGTTGAATTAATTGATTTCAATAAACAATTAAATGAGATTTATTTAATTAAATGAGATGGTAATTAAATCAAATGATATTATTTAAATTAATTTTATTTATTAATTTAAAAGAAATAACTAAGTGGAAATGGTTAACAAAGTAACCTTGTTTGAGATGACCAAGTCGACTACTTGCAAGAGAATTGATTATTAGAAACTATTATTTGATTGTTAATTATTATTGAAGTTAAGTATCATTTTAAAATAATTTTTAAGAAAGATTAATCATTTTATTTATAGTCGATAATGAAGCAAACTTTTTGATATAAGGGATGTTAGACAATTAACAAGGAGTTGGCCTGTAAACGAGATCTTTAACGTATAGTACGAGTATGAATTCATAAAGTGACTCGATAGACAAGATTTGAATATATAATGGTGTTTTCAAATGAAACCAAGTTGTTTTGATTATCGAGTCCATATTTCTGTGAAAGAATAATATTAACATTTAAAGTAAATAAAAACCAGGTTGAGATGGAAATGGTGATAAAGGGAATTAGTTGAGTAAGACCTTGTTTTAATTAAAAAGGATTTTTAATAAGTTTTACTCATATTTATATGAGTTAGAATTTTGATTTGTTCCCAAGAAGGAATTTTATAAAAAGGAAAGTTTAAACAAGATTTAATATGAGTTGAAGTCGAACGGGAGCTTAATTTGACTGTGAAAGTAAAAATCTAATAATAAGATCTAGAGATAAATGTTTTAGATATTAAATGGAGTTAATTGAAACAAAGTGGTTATAAACTGGATTCTATAGTAAATAGAAGGGTTGGGATAATTACTGAAATGGGATTTCGTTAATAAACCTCTATCTATACCGAAGATAAGAATGTTTTCGACTCAAGATCTGAGAGGTAGATAAAATACTCCAACTTGAACGACTTCATGATTATCCAAGGATGATATTAGTTTTGAGACGAAGGTAGTTGAGTAGAATTAAGTTAATATTATCTAAAGGATAATATAAACTATAATTCGAAAAATTATAAGTTGAATAAATTGATTTGGAAACACGAAGTGGAAAGGTGGTAATCTAAATGTTGGAAAATTTAGAAATTCAATTAAAAAATATTTGACTAAAGAGGCCAAATGATGTTGTATACTGAACCAATGAATCCACTTTATTTTTCAATGGATGATGGTTGTTTATTTTGATAGTTAAATCACTAACTATCAAAATCTGGCCAAATCGATTGTTGATATGGAATTTATATTCGAAAACCATTGTGACCAGCAAATACATAAACATTAAAGATGAAGAATGTTGATCAAGGTGGAGCAATTGAAGACCGTGGATCTTCATAAGCAGAAGGATTGTTGTTGAATTTCCTAGGCTAGCTACCATAGATTTTCAAACTGTGATTCAGTTGTGGTTGATATTTTTCGGATTGTAAGGACTGCTCTCTACTGATCCTTTGGATGTGGTAGGAGGGTGCCCTCGGTTCATCCTGTTCCTGGAGACTTGTAAGGACAAGTGTCTAACACAGTATTTCCAGATGGTCACATACATTGATTTCTTTGAACTTGCCCATTGTATTCTTAAGGATGTCAATTAGTGATTTGATGGATCTAATGATGTAGCATTCAAAATTTGATGTGCTGATGTAATAGGTAGATAATCGTAGCCTCAAGCCTCATCAACCGGAAATGACAAAAATTGGGCAGGCAGCATGACTAAGTGGGTCACTCCCATTAGGGTGTATAATCACCTATCTAGAGAAAATTCATTTCATTCCTTATACTCTTCGATGATGTCCCTTTCGGGAAATGATTGCTGATCCTAGCCATTGGTGATATACATTCGATAAATTCAAGCTAAATGAGTGGTCGGTCATGTGTGGCCGGGTTGCAAGATTTTCTGTTGAACCCGGTGTATTCCCCTCTAGAGATACACTATTGGAAGGTGGTTCCATACCCTGTCATAGTCGGAATCCAATCTCCAATAAGTGCCCGTGGTTTTGATTGTATACTATATATGTGGAGCATGAGATGCAAGCGTTCTGCTAGATTGCTATTTACTTGTATTTATACATAACTATAATATTAGAATAATATATGAATTCAAAATGTTTTGGGTTATCGTATGGTAAAAACTGTCCTTATTTCACTACACCAAACAGCCTGTTTTGTAACATTTTCGCGGACCCTATTAGTAACGGTTATTATTGTTACTATTTTATAACGTTTATTACCATTATATTTAGTTATAATGGTAATAACCGTTACAATAGCCCAGATTTTTGCACGTAGGGGATGGTTTGGTAATTTTCCTTTTTCTAACCCTTCCGTTCCTTTTCGTATTTGCCATGACACTTATCCCCAAATTTTGCAAAGCCGCCTAGGTTTGTTTCATCTCCATCGCTGCCTGCAGACTCCGATCTATTCTCCGCCAGACCCGATCTATTCTCCGCCAGACCCGATCTGTTCCGATCTACTCTCTGCCAGACCCCGAAAGTGAGTAATACTGACTTAATCTCTGCAATTACGATAGCTGCTTTGATTTCCTTTAGAATTTGAATGTTATTAAAGATTCTTCTTCATCTTTCTTGCCATATTTGACTGACCGTTGTGATAGTAGTGATTCTAGCCCTTTTCTGCAATTCCTTGTTATGCGTGTACACTTAATTCCTTTAGATCCAGCAAAATATTGTTGTTTTTGATAAAATTAAAATTGAGATTTTAATGAATTTTACTGTTTCATCTTTACATGAAATAAAGAAAGAAAGAAATAAGATCCAAATTAGGGTAAACAAGAATTTTCTGGATATTATACTGGATTCCAGAATTGTTAATAACCTCCTAAAATTTCATTTTAACCAAAAAAACTTCTTGCATTTTTTGTAGAAAATTCTTGAACTGTGGCATCATAATTAGCAATATTATGGATTGTTATGAAATTGTGCTTCTGATGTACACTGGTGCAAACATTTGTTCACCTGGGTTCAATGATGATTATGTGATCTGAGACAAATGTTACATGTACCAAGTTTCATACTTCAATATCTTAAAACTGAACCAAAGAGTTTCTGTCAATTTGAGGTAGATAATGAAATCGCACCACAAGGCAAACAAAACAGGTTAATTTTCTCATTGATATGCGTATTGGCAACCAAAAATTATTTTTCTACTATGTAAAACAGACCAACGTTTACAAAAATAAAGGAACAGTAGCCATAAAAGTTGCTGCAAATTCCAATTCAAACCCTAGGTCGATGAATTAAACGAGCCAAACGTTGATTCAATAATTTGCCCCTATACAGAGGTTTTAAAGTTCACATACAGCTTTTCAGCAACTAATTAAATGCTTTGCTTTGCTTTCTTTCTTTGTATTTCAAACAAACTGAACAAAGCAAAAGCGACCATTCAATTGAGCCATATTTGACTATTTTCATCCTACTAGGCGAGTTAGAGAGTTAGCTATATAATACTTCACTTATGAAGACAAAACTCATCATATAGTATCAGGATACTCAAATAAAGCAATATACACAAAACACACTCACAGATACTGCATAAAAATTGTTCTAGATTAAATCAGCAATATACTACTGAAAAATATAGGTGCATCATTTGTTGTTCTACTGTACTATGAACGGTCGAAAAATAATAATATCAAGATATAACATTGTCCACTGAATCAATTAAAGAGGTATACTGTTATATTGCTGAAAGAATATTTGATTACACTTTGGAGAGCTAAAATGAAATTTAAAGGATAATCCGAGGGCAAAAAATAAAATAAAAAATAAATAAATAAATAAAGGAGTTGTCTTACATATTACTCGTAAAATAGTAGGGTGATGCACATGTGTGATCAATTTGGTCCATATTTTCTTTCACTTTCCACTATTATACTTTTTGCATCCCCCGGTTCAAAGCTGTAAATTGTGAATGATGCAACCACCCCCACAAATATATTCCTTTTGTAGTAAATGCACTAAATCTCTTTGCCACTATTTTGGCATTGGCATTTCTTAGCCTGGTATTTGGTTCAGCTCAATTCAATTCATGCATGCGTCATATGCATTGCATATGTCCTCTCTCCGTTTTCTTGTTTCTTGCTATCATCCCTTTCAGCTTTTCCTTAACTTTTGTTTAAGTCTAACAACTTCAAGTTTGCAGTAACGTTACTTGTAATTTTATTTATAGGTTCACATGTCCGTACAATGCACATGAATTCAACTTTGTTCATAACCAGCACTAATAAGGATGCTGCACGTACATGTAATCTACTTTATGCTAAATCGCAATCTTTGATAACATATAATATAGTTACATTACATGGATGGTTTAAGAAATGTAAATGAAACTTAACCATTTTAGTTTATTTTCTTTATACATAAACATAGTTTATATGCGATTAAGGTTCTGTGCCGTCCCTCTTTTGCAGCACCTTATAACACTCTTTTGTTTTTAAATTTGTGGGACTCCCTATGCTATATTTAAGATGACGTTTGGAACGTATTTAAAGTTATTTCTACCAGCATTTGGCAACAAGATAAAATTAATGTTGTAAATCAATGGTTAAAATAAATGTTCTAACGGCTGCTATTTACAATTTTGAACAAATTAAAAGGATGAAATAGTATTTATTTTTTTTATAAAGATATCTCTATCTCTATTACTAATAAAAAGAGTTCAATTAACATGGTTTCCACAGTGTCTTTTCGAAATTTCAAAAATACCTTTGATCCATCGACGGATCTCACCATCGATTTGCAAATTTCACAACTATCCATTTCCAACTACCCGTCAAAATGAATTTTACTATTAATTATCAATTTGCTGCCGATATTTCCAATAAAACAATATGAAATAAAAGCGTTGTGACTACAAGACCTTTGCACTTATAACATATATCCGTTCATCCATTTTTTTAATTTAAAAATAAAGAATATTTTTGGATATAAGATGCATCTATGTGCGTTGTATGCTAGCAATCATAATGTGCATTAGACATTCAAAGTTTAATAGCATTTGAATATGCAAGAGGCGCTAGAAAAATGAAGCTGCCGAACCTTAACGTATTCATTTTATTTATTATTTTGTAACATGAATATGTTATCTATCTAATTGCATTATTTTTTCATTTACAAAAATATAACAGGCACGAGTAAAGTTCTTGCTAATGTCGAATCCTACTTCAAGAGAGTGGATTAGAATTCGATATAGGAATACCAATGAATATATACAAGGAGTTCGATATTTTATGGACTTCGTGAAGTGTCATTCACCACCCGACTTTGAAATGTGTAGCTGCCCTTGTATGAAGTGTAGAAATTCGAAGAAGTTGTCTTTTGAAATGGTTGAGAAGCACTTAATCATTCATGGTATGGATCCAACATACGATGAGTGGTTTTTACATGGGGAGAGAAGCAACGTTGACGTTAGGGTCACTAATACACCAAATGTTACATATGATGCTAACAACTCCAATCAATCTCGAGAGGAAAACCCCATAGAAGATACTCTTGGAAACTTTATTGATGATGCATATGGAGTATATGATAGCGTAGAAGGAATGCATGATGGTAGTCAGTGGAAAAAGTATCATGATTACAAGGGAAAAGCAAGCGAATTATTATACCCCTCTTGCGAAGATGGTATTACAACATTAAGTGTCATTGTAGAGCTTCATAATTTGAAAAAAGACTTTAATTGGTCAGGAAACAGTATGACCGAGTTGTTGAAGCGATTGAAACGGTGGCTTCCAAAGGAGAATACAATACCTGAGAAGTACTCCACAATGAAACAAATGTTAAAAGATTTAGGAATGAAAGTAGAATGCATACACGCTTGTGAAAATGATTGCATATTATTTTGGAAGGATTATAAGGATGCTGTTGAATGTCCTCGATGCCATACTTTGAGATTTAAAACGAAAAAACAAGGAGAAGTGGAAAAAATCACAAAACAACCACGAAAAGTATTGAAACACTTTCCACTTATTCCGAGATTAACAAGGCTGTACACCGTACCATGGATAGCTCGAAAAATGTTGTGGCATAGTGAAGCAAAACCTTGTTGGAATTCGATGCGTCATCCTATTGACTCGGCTGAATGGAGATCACTTAAAAACAAATGGCCCGAGTTTGCTAGAAATGGACGAAATGTTTGGCTTGGCATTGCTACTGACGGGTTCAATCCTAGTACAAATCAATCAGGTAGCTATAGTTGTTGGCCTGTGTATATGGTTCCTTATAACTTACCCCCATCGTTGTGCATGAAACCAGAATTTCAAATGTTGTGTTTGTTAATTCCTGGACCAAGGGCGCCAAGTCAAGATATCGATGTCTATTTGGAACCTCTTGTGGATGAGCTAAAACAACTTTGGATAGGAGTGCTTGCACATGACATGGACAAGAGAGAACATTTCACTTTGAGAGCAATGCTACTATGGGGAATTCATGATCTACCTGCATTTGGAAATTTATCTGGTTGTGTAACACATGGTTACAAAGCATGTCCTGTTTGTGCAACAGAAACAGAATCAGAACACATCGGCAATAAGATTGTTTATACAAAGTATAGAAGGTTTTTGAAGAGTGATCATCCATATAGAGCACTCAAACATGGATGGTATAAAGATACGGAGGATAAGAAACCTCCAATACGATTGATAGGATCGACACTGTTGCAAAAGCTTGCTCATATAAGATATGTACCAGGTAAATTAACGAAAACCCAAAAACGCGTGATAAATGATGCCGATCGTGATGATGAATATTTTGAAAATGAGAACGAAGACAGTGAAATACCAGCATGGTACAAGAAGTCTATTCTTTTTTCCTTAGAGTATTGGAGTGGTCATAAGGTGCGACATACTATTGATGTGATGCACACCGAAAAGAATGTAGCAGAGCATTTTATTAACATATTGTTTGATAAGTACAAGCAATCTTCTAAATTTGCATTCGACAAAAATCACAAGACGCGGTGTTGTCAAGTTCTCAAGGATGCAAAACTTCCATCATGCTTCCGGACTAAATTTAGCAACTTGGTAAATACACAGCCACCTAGTTTGAACATTAGAAAGTCATATGACTATCATGTTATAATTCAATATTTTCTACCTATGATGGTTCAGTATGCATATCCAAAGAACTGTGATTTAAGACGTGCAATATTACAAGTATGCTTGTACTTCAATATTATTTGTTCGAAGGTTTTAAATCGAGAGCATGTCCAAGCTTCCAAAGATATGATTGCCGAGGCATTATGTGTGCTGGCTCATTATTTCCCTCCTTATTTCTTTGACATCAGCATACATCTCATGGTGCATTTAGCTGATCAAGCATTATTATGTGGACCGGTTAATTATACATGGATGTATCCATTTGAAAGGTAGACATTTCATTTACATGATTGTTAACTGATTTATGTTTTATTAGTTACATTAAATGTTGTTTTTAGAGCTATGAAGGAGTGTAAGAACATACCAAGCAATAAAAGATTTATCGAGGGATCAATTTCTGAAGCGTATCTTGTTTCAGAGTCTGTTAGATATGCAATGGAATATATGCCAAATCCGCGTGATGGTAACCATAGTGCTAAACAAGCACCGTTTTTAGATGAGAACTATGGCGATACTTATGAGCGTTCCATTATTGAGGGTAAAACAATAAAATTATCTGGCGTACAACGTGTACAAATTCGAAGATGGATACTTTTCAGAATAGACATTCCAGATCGAGATGATTATTATAGGTTTGTTTTTTTTACACATTAAAATTTATAAATACAAGTCCAAAATTTACTTTATTTTTTTGTTTTTGTTTGTAGCGAATATCGATTATCATTAGAAGAGACTCAACGTGGTAAAAAGCGGCTCCAATCAAAGGCAGAAGTAGTAATTCAGTCTGAATTTATTGACTGGTTGCATAAAAAGGTTTGTTGAATTACAATGAACTCATAATTTGATAATAAATAACATTTTTGAACGTATTTTACTTTTTTCAGTTAATGGAAGAAAAACGCATGGACTTCCTATTATGGTATTATGTTAGTGGACCAACATGGGAAGCCAAAACTCACCTTAAATATAGAATCAATGGTTATTTATTCTCTCCTCAGCACTACGACGACACTCTTTCAACACAAGATAGTGGCGTTTGTATGGATGCAATTACAACATTTGTTGCAAGTGCAAAAGATTTAAATCCTACGGATGATGACACTACTTGGTATGGTATTATCCAGGAGATCATTGAAGTTGATTGTTATGAATTTCAACATGTTGTGTTCTATTGCAAATGGGTCAATATTGCTGATAAAACACATGGTTATAAGGTTTGTCCTGACTCCAAATTACTGATGGTGAATTTGAAAAGGCTCAAAAGCAATGATGGAGAGTATGATGAGCCTGTCATTCTTGCATCGGAAGCTAGCCAAGTTTTTTACATAAAGAACACACAGAAGAATTCTGATTGGTCCATTGTGCGACGCTCTCCTAAACGCATGATGGATAACGTGGATGATTATGATATGCCAACGAACTTTCAATCCGTTTTAAAAGAGCAACCCAACTTAACAACGTTGTTAAATTGTATTGAATCCAAATAGACAAATTGGTTGAAGTTGTTGACGTTGCTTTATTCATTTTGCTACCTTTTCTTGTTTTGAACATTCGTAAATGTTATCTATGAATTAAGTGGATGTATCATCTTATGTAAGTATCTTCAGTTAATTTTTTTATGTTATCGGGTTATGCTTGCTAGAGTGTTTTTGTGTTTTGCCTCTACTTTGTTAACTGTTTTTTTGGAGCATGGGTTTCTATTTTTATTTTGTGCTGCAAAACGAATGTGCTAAGTTTTTTCATGAGTTTCTATTTTTATTTTTGGTTGAAGGGGCTTCCACCATTTCTACTTGTTATCTTTCAGAAATGTAAGTTACACCGTTTTTTTGCATTTCTTTCTTTTATTTGCAAGTCAAAAAATTATAATCGTGCTAATGCAATAAAATTAACAGAATGTCAGGTAGTTCATCGAGACAAACAGAAGACACAGAAGATGTCCCTCCACCTCCTCCAAATAAAAAGTACTTTATAAATGTTGAAATGGATGGTGCTAAAGGGAAAGATAGAAAGAAGTGGAGTTCCCGATGTGGTGTTTTGATCCGTGCATACATTCCGATCAGTTATGATGATTGGAGGAATGTAGATCTCTTTTATAAAGATGCTTTATGGAAAGCAATACTGGTATCTTACTTCTCATTTAAATTTAATAAATCATAAACAGTTATGGTGTTGCTTTTTTTTTTTTTTTGCATAATAGAAGAATTTCTATTGGTTGATTCAGTTTCATTGCCAACTATTGTGATCCTGGTTCTTGTTTAAAGTTATTGACTTATAGGGTTTGTTTTGTTTGTTCTAATCAGGCATTGGTTGTTTTTTATTTTGATTCTGCAGAAAGAGTTTGATATGGATATAGATCCCGATAAAGCAAGACATATATTAGAAAAAGAGTTCTCACAAAAATTCAGAAGTGTAAAATCGAAACTACGTAACAAATACCTCAAGAAGGATGATGAGCTTATACCTAGACGTATTGCAATGGAAAATCGTCCTGATGATGTTGATAAAGTTCAATGGGAGAGTTTTGTTGACATGGAGTATGGTGATAGAAAGAGAAAACAATGTAAGCAGAATACGGCAAACAAAGCAAAGGTTACTATAAATCATACATTGGGCAGAAAATCATACCGTACACTCTATGATGAATTGGTATGTAGTTCACATTTCTTAAGTAAACTTTATGATAAATTATATTATATTTATTTATTTGTATACTTCAATAGAAAAACGAAAATCATGAAAGTAAGCCTATGCGATCTCATGTTTGGAAAATAGCACATACGAGCAAAAAAACCGGGGAAGTGCTTCCGTGTGCCGCTGAAAAATATGTAAGTAATCCGAACCTTTTTTTTTATCAATCTCTAATTTGCAATTTTATTATTCATAGAAATTCCAGTCATTAACTTTAACATGACTTCATCACGCACAAAGTGTGAGTCTAATGCTCGTCATATATGAAGCTATCAAGTGTTGAATGAATTTTCTTTTGAATTGTTTGCTTCTAAGTGATCCCGTATTCCATCTCCTCCTTTGTTGGCACTGCTGAAATAATTGGCTTGGAAGGGCCTGGGGACATACAATTCATTTATTGTCAACATTATCTTGTTAACCCAGTCATTTTCCTGTTTACCTTCAAAATTAAAACTGGTTAGATATTTGGATTTTTTTTGAAATACATTTGTTTTGATGTGGTTTTGCATTGCAATACCAATACCTTTTGCAGTAGCACTGCTGCGGTAAGGCAACTAGATGGTCATGGGACTTGCAATTCATTTGTTCCCCCCCTTTGTTTTGCTTGTCTATTTTTGGAGATAAATCTGTTTGAAGAGCACTTTTCAGCTGCATGATTTTTAGATTTAACATAACACATGCTCAATACGTGCATATTGATGTATGCCATTTGTTAATGCTCTCTTTGTCAGTGATGTTGGTGCTGCTGCTGCTCCATCCCTGTTATTTTTCTCAAGTAATGGTTGAATATATAACCTTTTAGTGCTGATTGATTTTTTTGGAAATCCCTTTGCTTAGCAGTCTTATTTTCCATTGCCTTCTGTAGTGGAATTTCCGCCGTTGGTTTTTATAGTGTTAGTGAAAAAAATTATTTTGAATGGTTGCTTCTTTTTTTAGTAGTGACGGTGTTTGATCATTGCTTTGCAGAGAAGCATAGAATTATAAATGTAAGATTTAAACAGCATGGTGCTTTAATTGAAATATACCTGGTGTTGTTACTTGAATAACTGGCTTTTAACGAGTTATGCGAAGCAGAATAATTAAAACATCATTCTGACAAACATTTTTTCCTGGTTAAAACCATCCAATATATTGTTTTAAATGCAATATCAAGTTTTTTTACCTTTGGAAATGCTAAACAACAAATGTAGCAACTTTAACTATATCTTTGATTTAAATGAGAATTAATTATATTAACATTTTGACTAAAAACATGATACAGTCCCCTTTTTTAATTCATAATATAGCTATTGACAATTGGTTGAAAACCTTGCGCTAATTGAACGCAATAGCGCAACGCTAATATAGCTATTGATACAGTCCCCTTTAACTACAGTCCCCTTTTTTATTTCATAATATAACTACTTCTTTTTTCTAAATGAACGCAATATTTTAAGTTGCTAGTTTCAGAATTCGATGACGTGAAAAATTGTTTCAGAATTCAAATTGAAAAAAATGCTAGTTAAATAAATAAAGCCTTATGCTAAAAGCATTGAATAGTTATAATTTTAATATGCCAGCCAGCGATTCTTTGCAAAACTTCATGTAGTTTTGTTTTGCTCTAGAACAACTCCACAATAGAAATACATGCAGATATTCATGTAGTTCTCTGTTCTATGTATGTTTTCCAGGTTTTATATGAAGATCGAATTTTCAGAAAATTTATTTGTAATTCTAACTGAAAATTGGAATGCATTGATGAAAAGCTCTAATTTGAAAAACTATTATTTAATTTGCTTCAGGCTTTTATGTTGATTGCATGAAGGCTTTTTATCGTACAAACACGGTGATGTTATTTTTTGAGGCTTCTCTACAAAGTTAACTTGTTTTGGCAGAATATTGAATTTATATTCTTCTAATCTAAATTGCTCTTCTTTTTGACAATCACAAAAATTAAAAATAAAGCCACTATATGCAAATCATTCAAAAGGTTGCGAGTTTTTTCAGAAAATATATGTCAGGTATACAAAATGCTTCTGGTTTGGCCCATTGATAAATAAGTTCTGAACCTTCTAGAATGGACGTTAATTATTTAAAACACTAGAAAGGTACCAAACTGTTCTATTGCGAAATGGGTAAATCCAAATCAACATGTTTACACAAGCATAACCGAGCTTACTGTTTTTATCTTGATCCCGATCACAATGATAGATGCAAATCATCCAATAAATCATGGATTTTCATAAATTTACTGTATATTTGTGAAATTTTGCAATTTACCATTGCTGAGGTCTACTAAGTACATAAAGGTGTACTAATAAAAAATTGGAAATAAGGTTATTTAATCCATAAAGGTCTACTAAATACATTGTGTGCAATCCATATTTTCCCACTGGCATTCCGTTGTATAAAACAGCATGGAGATTTTATTTTCCTTTCTCTGTTTCTTCTGCAAAGTACAGACCTATTATCGTAACATAGAATGAAAGTGTACTCTCTATTTTCAATTATTTACATGCAATGGACGCTACAGTTCGGTATGCCTGCGTTAACCTCCACTGGCATGACTACTGTTTTAAACTCATCTCCTCCACTGGCTGCTGTTTTAAAATAGTTCATAAACTGACGTTAACCTCGAACTCCATAAACTGACTTTAACCTCGAACTCATCTCCTCCACTGGCGTTGCCAAACCAATTACACGCCCTACAGCAGCTAGCGCGACTTTTCCCATTCTAAAACAGCTTTAGAAGTTGTAATGTAGGATTAACACGCAGGCTATTTCGAGCTTGAGTTGGTGACCAACTGAACTGACCATGATATTTTTTCTTCCTTTCCAGTTTTGTGTAGATCAGTGTAAACTTGAGCCGAGTGGCTCAGTTTACTGAGCCTTGTAGGCTCAGTAAACTGAGCCACTCGGCTCAGGTTTACTGAGCCTTGTAGGCTCAGTTTACTGAGCCGAGTGGCTCAGTAAATTTGAGCCGAGTGGCTCAGTAAACTTGAGCCACTCGGCTCAGGTTTACTGAGCCTTGTAGGCTCAGTTTACTGAGCCGAGTGGCTCAGTAAACTTGAGCCGAGTGGCTCGGTAAACTTGAGCCACTCAGCATAGACTCATATCATTGTAACCAAAGCCGAATTTGTTTGTTTTTAATCAAGCATCTTCAGTTAAACTTTCTTTGTTTTTTAATCAGGCATAGACTCATATCATTGTATTTGTCGAACATCGTAGGCTTTGGTTGAAGCAGCGGAAGCAAGACAAAGATTAGAAGGTGGCGATGATGCTTTAATTCTAGATAATTTTGATAAAGATCCCATTGCTGAAGTTTTTGGAGATGATAAAAGAAGAAGTTATTGTCGTGCTATCAGCTCTACATGCAATGTAAAGCAAGTAAAAATAACACAAGCTTCAAAAGCAATTACCGCGGTAAAAGAGAATGCAACTAAGCAACAGTTAGCTAAATTGGAGAACAATCAAAATCAAATGCATGAAGACATCAAAACAATGAATTCAGCATTGGCGTACTTGCAACAATCTATGAAGCTTCTTATCAATCAACAAGGAGGGAATACGACACCACGTGAAGAAGTTGCTTTCGATGGAGGTAATAATAATCTACATACTACTTCTATTGATGCCATTGGATCATCCACGAGAGATAAACAGTCGGTAGTGTTATTGTCGTCAACATTAAAGGAGGTAGCGAAAGGATATGTAGGAGTGCAAAAAGTTTGTCATCATAGAACTGTGCTAGAAGGAGAGAAAGCCATTTGGGTGGAGGAAGTTCTGGATCCGGATGCGTTAATTTTTGATGCACCCCAAAATGGTATGTATACACAATCTGATCTTGTCGATGGTGGATTTGTAATTTGGTCCGTTAATTGTTTGCGTTTTGTGTAATGGTTGTATGCAAAATTATGATACTTAGATGTTATTTTGGTATTTGTTATGGATGATGAATGGTATTATGATTGTATGTTGGATTGTGATGTTGGTTGAAATGGAATTTGCTTAAGGATATAAATTGTGATATGCTGTATTTGCTTTAAGTTATTGTTATATTATATGTTGTATATTATTATTGGTGTATGTTGTATGAAATGGCCTATAGCAGGCTTGGTATGATATTCACGTTTGTAACAGTTATAACTGTTAGTAAAGCATTGTATGAAATAGTCAATATTATATTCTAACAGTAATAACTGTTATATAATTTACATTTGTAACAATTATTACTGTTATAAAAATAATGTTTATAACGGTTATAAATGTTATAAAATTTTCAATCCTAACGGTTTTAAATGTTACAAACCCATATCTTATAACGGTAATAACCGTTACAATCTGAGCACTTTATAACGGTTTTAACCATTACAATATTCGTGACAACAGTTTGTCACGCATGGTGTTGTAACGGTTATAACTGTTATAAAGATCATTAGTAACAGTAATAACTGTTATAATAAGCCTTTTCTGGTGTTGTGTTTATGTGTGGATTTGGTCTTACGATTATCCTTTTCTTTCGAAAAGATCTGCTAAATTTTAAAATCAAGTTGGATGTTGTTATAAACTTAGTGGATTTCTCACTCTGGTTCAGGAGACTGACCCGGTGTTTGTAAATGCTCGGGTTAGACCGGTTTTACAAGTTGTGGTCATCGGATGCTGTGAAGAGACGAGCCGGAAGAGTTCAGACTTATAATGTTGTATAGTTATTATTCCGGTGTGTGTTGTGTATGAGGACATCTTATTATAACTGTCCAGATGTATTGATGTACTCTGATGATTGTAAGTTTTATTTAAGCTCTCGATAAAGTTTTATTTATATACTGTTATATCTTGTTCCGCTACGATGTGAGACTCTGATTCTGTTGTGTTATTCTTCTTCTTCTTCTATTCTAATATTTCTTTCTTATCTCGCCCTATAATTTCTTTCTATTAACTATCTGGGGTTTTCGATACTTGAGTTCTGGCAAGTAATATGGGTTTATGTATTATTTTGGAATTTGGGCATCGAATTCTACCGGGTCGTCACAACACCCTAACTGATTCCAAGTACAGTGAGACTTAATTTGGGCATCGAATTCTTTCCCTATTTCCTTCTACTTCTTCTTATCTCCCCGTAATAATCTCTTCACTATACCTGAGCCTCTACTAGGATGATCTCGTTTCGTATCATCGGTGGAGGTAGCAGAGGAAACGGTCTACTAATCGAAGTTGGCAGGGGCATACAGTGGATTGACCCGTACTTCTCGGGTCACCTCATTTATCAGAACCCAGACTTAAGTCAACTAGTGGAGACCGAGGGAGAAGATGATAATCATCATCTCGGTGGCAGCTACCTACATAATTATACTTGCGCTTTTGACGAAAAGAGCGACCCTCAACATCACTAAAGAATGATCCACTTATACCTACCCATAATGAACTTTGGGTATTTATTCTTTCATTCTTCTCTCTTTCCCTTTCTTGTTCTCCATCTCTTTCTCTATCCTTGAAATGACCCAAACTTACCCTTACGGGAAAGCCCGGAATGAGTTGAGAGCACGACGCATCAGAACACAAACAATAGAACATTTCATTGCTATTACAACAATTTACATCAGAGTACAAGAATATCTCAGAGTATGAATAAATATTACACAGCAGAAAATATCAGAGATTTAAAATACATTGCAGCAGAAATAAAATGTATAAATACAAAGCATACCAGAAAATAACAATTGACACAACTGATAGAGATATACGGATACAAAACTTTTTGAATACAACTCCAGCTGTAATCCATGATCCTGTGAAAAGAAATATCTGCGAAAACTAAAACTACTAGCTGCCCATATGGAAAATATGGGCACCCAGAGTTTAGGTAGAAACAATAAACTTATAGTCAGTCATGGAACTGGTGTGAGAACTAAAACAGTAATTAATTTTTTACTTTAAAAGTTAGGAAACCATGGGACCACGCCGTATAACAGGGAACGGGTTTACTCCACAAAAATACTAGTTTAAAATAAAACAACGCAATGCTTTTTGGAAAATGAAGCTATTATAAGACTTAGGTCCCATCACACAATGCAACACAAGCCGGAGGATAGAGTTTTACTTTATAGTAGCCAAACATGCTTGGTACATTTAAAACAAATCATTTTGATATTACTATAAGCGCATAGTGTCAAAATTAACTTAAAATAAAAATGTATCAATCATAGACGGAATGGGTACCATATATCATGCCGCCAAACTAGTTCTACAACTAAAACCGAAGAATATTGTATTGGAAATTGGATTCCATCTATGAGTCGAGGCATGGGATGTTTCCTCAACGATTCAAGACACTCTAGCAAATGTCTCAGGATTACACTCTCTGGGCAACCCTTAGATGCGGCAGGGCTGATCCACACTTACGTTAGTGGATTAATTATTCTTGAACATACGTTTCTCGGTCCTACCAGACCTCTAAAATAGTCAGTACGTCGACCATATCAAGAGCCACTACGGACTCAAATCCGAGGCGCCTCGCAATCCATCATCCACATAAGTAAAAATGTCTAGGCTCCATACCATGACACCACTTCTAGCTAGAAAGAAACGCATGCACTCCCTACGGTCACTTTCCCGTTTTTGACTCATATTGGGGTGTGAGGCTCGCGAATTAACGCTATACACAAAGCAATGCTAATTAAAGTTGTGCTTAGATCATCAACCACAAGACTTTGCTTTTCAACAAAAGCCTTAATCATTTGCATATCGACGTGCCACACTGATAATTCACGCCATACAACTGATGTCTATCAATATACAACCTCTGAGCTTGTACGTCTCAAAGAAGGATGTTAAGCAAGAGAATAAATTCTCTTCCACCAAACAGATATATATATTTAATAGAAATCAATCAACACGGAATGAAATCCAATGTCAGACACTCATCCATTTACAAGTCCGTTTTGGGTCTGAACGAAACCGGAGGCACCTTATTCCTTATCCCATATATCTGATACAGGAGATAAGCCCTCACATATTTGGTAGATCTCCAAGTACGTCTGGACGATCACCACTTATTACCTTGTCTTGGGTGTACAACCCAATCATGACATCGGTAATCATTCAAACGATGTGAAGATATCCGGTCTTCAACCACCGTCTCCATCGTCGACTTTTAGTTGTCGTATCGGTTATTCAGAAAGGGATAAACATGGTCTTTCCGAATAACCCGCGTATTTTATAATCAAGTGATATAAAAACACATCATACTCCTCATTCTAATTCAGAATATTTTTTTATTCCAATATTCACATTTTTAGGGAAAAGTTCACATTAATTTTATTAAAGATAAGTTCTTTCAAACTAATTCTTTAATCTTCCTTTAGATATCCATTTCAAAAGATTTATCTTTTCACAATTCTAAACCAAATTAAGGTTTATCAACTAGTCGGGATTAGCCAACTTTACCGAAGTAATCATTTATTTTATTATCCGAATCCCAACCTATTCATCCTATGGAGCAAAACTAGAAGTACTCCTATCTAACACCCACGGTTTTATCGGTAAATTTTAATTACCATTTCATGTTCAAATCTAATTAAAGATTTAACTATCGTTTGGAGTAAAATTGGTGGTACTCCATTCCCGATCACTTCTCAAATCTGGAAAATTTAATTACCACGTTAACTTTTCAATCTAATTAAAGATTCATTAAAACTCTAGTTCGGTTTTAATCTCAAAAATCATTACTTAATGATTATTCAACTTTAGGAAAATAAATCCTATCTTTAACAGGGTTAAAGAACCAATGTCATTTAAAACACCGTTCACGATAAACCCAAATCCTCTTCCATTAACTATGAAATCTTCACGGAAAACAGATCAATATATAGTGGACATAAATTTACATATCAGACTAATAATATAAATGGAATAAAGGCCAAACCTTTTAAATTCCATATATAGTAACGGTCTTCCTTCACAGAAGCTCATCTCGATTATTACCAAATCGAATTTCGTTCAATTCAAATTTAATATATTAAATTGGAAAACATTACTTTGGAAAATTTCCATTAAATCTTAATAAAAAGATTTATAAATTCCAAATCATATTTTCACTATTAATTGTGTTAAAGAACAAATGTCGTTTAAAACACAGTTCACGATAAACCAACAATCAACTTTCATTTCAATTCCAATTAAATATTAATTGATTGGTAAACTTCTCTAAATCTTAATTAAAAGATTTATTCTTTTCTCAAATGGATTTAAGAACAATGTTATTGAAGACACCATTCACGACAAACCCAAAATCCAATTTGATATTAGATACAAGGCTCTGAAAAGAAATTAATATCAGCTTATATTCAATATCGTATTTCGAAACTAACGGATATCGTATTGGGAATAATGATATCTGTATCTTCCAAATTCCTCAACAATATCCGTATAATCACGGAATCCAATATCGAAATATTTCAAAAAATATTTCCATTCCAAATCCATTCCAATTTATTCCCTGGAAAATTCTGGTTATATCAAACCCATTCTGGATATATTCTATTCGGGCCATTTAATATATATAATATATATATCATCGATTTTTATTTAAAATGTATTTTTTAAATCGTTTATAAATTCATTTTAAAATGATTTCAATTTCATTTTCAATTTTAAATCAAAATTGAATATCCAGTATCTTTATAATATGAAAATGATAATATTTTCAAATATCAGATTTTCAAATCAATTCTCTTCGATATCCATTATAAAATGAATAAAATTGGTAAACAAATTCGCTCAAGTTAAAAATAGCGTATATACTTAACTCGGCTTCATATATTTCAACATTTTCATGTCCATCCAAAATCGGACATCAAAATCATATTTTGATCTAAACTGAATATTACTTTAAAATATTCCTTATTTTAAAATATTTGTTATTTTAAAATATTTGTTATTTTAAAATATTCTTTATTTCTGAATCGGAATGCGACTCAATCAATTACCATATAATTTAGTTATATAGATTTCATACATCGTATGTATTCAAAAATAATGATAAATAATCATTATGCATTCAAATATCATCCAGAGTGCATTTCACAACTGTCTAAGCATTAAAATAAATAAATAACGCTCATCACAGCCTGTCAAACCATCGACTGACATACAACTAAATATTGGGAATAGTGTATGCCAAATATCATCCCAATACCCGTGTGGGGTTTTCAAACAACAACAACCAATTTAAATAAATCATTGGTTGATAAATTTAACCAATTCTAATTCGGTTTGAATTATTTTTCTAAATAATCAATTTTACTATTTAAATTATAAATAGATATTTATAATTTAATTTCACTACCACATTAATATTAACATTATTTTTAATACGTTAAACATTTCAACATCACAAACAACACACAACACAGTCAATTTAAATTGACCATGGTCTGTGGACGAGGGACGTGAGCTAACAGGCACCGTATACAGTTTACAATGATTAAAACTAATAAAAATCTACACTGGCAATTCTATATATTTTATACATGAATACAATAACATGATAAAATATAATTTAGTGAGAAGGAGTTCTCACTTTGGTTTTAATAAAATTAAACTGATCATTTAATTTTACCAAAAATTTCAAGTAGCTCCGTTTCTGTTCTGGTCAGTTCCATGTTGTAGAGTTCATCTTTGTGATTCCAACGCTTCTGAAATCACTGAATTCTGACAATGTACGAAAAAGTTACACCGTTGTAAACTCTAATTACATTAATTACATCAATAAATATAGTTAATAAACAAATTATACCCTAATCCACTGTCTTCCCCAATTAGCTCCAGATTTTGCTCGAACCCAACGTTGCCTGAAAGAACCCCGTGCCGCCGCCACATCCGGTGACCGGACCTCCATCAGGACTCCGTCCTCGAGCTCCAACTGGCGCCTCCTTCCCCCACAAACACGACGAGCTCGCACGCCTAGTTGACCCGGAATTTGGGCTCGAACATCGCGCCTTTAAGCACTGAGAACTCGTGATACTTTGAAAGAGAAATCACCATACCCTGACCAACCGAAAGCGCTTTCCATCCTCTCCAGTTTTTGCGTTGGAAATTTGTGAAAATAATGTGCAGATTGGGGGAATTTAGGGGAAAAAGGTTCGAACGGTTTGGATCGTTCAATTGACTGGCGGCGGCTTTAGTTGAATGGGAGATTAGGTTTTCTTTTTACGGTTTATATATATATATATATATATATATATTATTTTATTAATTAATTCCAAAATACCTTGTTTAATTCCCAAACTCTAATTCAATCCCAATGACTTTCGCCCCTAGCTAAATATCCCCATTCCGGATACAATGAGATATGTTTTGTTAGCCAATTCGACTGTTCTGATCAGTTTTTATCAAAATTAAAATATAAATCAATATATATTGAATTTAAACGTACATTTTAATTTAGCGGGGACACATATTGACTCCAAGAGATACAGAAAAATAAATCTAGCTATGTTTTGACGATGCGGTCCTAATAAAACTAATTTTATCAAATTTGGAGACCGTTTGAAAAATGACCATTTTTCCAGTCGATTAAATTCAAACTGAAATTACAAAACACGTTCAAATCCACCACGCTCACATATTAATTCCAAAAATTATGAAAATTTGAACCTGTCAATAATTTGACATTCCGTATCCAACAAAAGTGGTTTCGTCAAAAATGGAGATCGTTTGCAAAATGGCTATTTTTAAGGGCTATATATTATATTAAAATATAAAATTCCATAGCACTATTTTGAATTTTAAAGTGGACATAACTTACAATTTTTAAAGTGAAATCTTAGTTTCCTACATTCATTAGAAAGATATAATTAAACAGATTCAAATGTTTCTTATTTCGTCCAATTCTGGTTTATTTTGAATTCTGTACAATTAATTGAAATTAGAAACCGAATTTTCAAACTACCACGCTATTTCTAGTTCGTTTAAAAATAAAATAAATTTATACGTTCTAAATTCGATTCAAATAAATTTTTAGTCGTTATTATTTAAAATAATTCATTTTAAATATTCAATATCCATTGAAATAGCTAAAATAAAAAATTTAAATTGGTTCAGAAATTCCAGGTTGTTACAATCCTTTTCTCCTTTTTGAACCATTAGACCTACATAAAGTAAACAAATTCGAGTTAGGGACAACCAATCAACACATAAATAAGTGTTGTGTTGTGAAATGATTATAAGCGTGCATCCTAGTGTCACCCCATAAAACTAATTTTCAATCTGCTAACAGAAGTAACCTCCCCAGTGCACAATAGCATTGAATCCATCTATGATCTTGAAAGGAGGCTTCAACATTAATATCGCCAAAACTAAACAATGTCATTTTTTTGTATCTTCTCTAAGCCTTCAAAGTGTCATTCCATCTCCATTGATATAGTTATCTTAGTTGTCATTGTAGGTGATATGGACCTCGCACTTCACTTATCCTGATCTCTATTGTTGGAGAAGGAACAACAGTAGGTGATAAATCATCTCGTTTCTCGGGTTCTCCTTCACTGGCCACATCTTCAGCTCTAATCATGTTCTAAGCTCCACCAAGTTCCTCTTCAACTTGAGGCATGTTCAGATGTGCGACATGGGGCACGTTTCCTGCTTTCTTTCCTCCAACTCCACCTTCTTCAAAGGTTATCTCCTCATCATCACCATGATTGTTGAATGGTCCTTATGCACTAAATCCAATCGATAATTTGAAATACGTGTATACACATTGCAATACTAGACCCCTGCTTCTCTAAGGGTCAAAAGCTTATTCAAGTACTCTTAACTTGATGGCCTTAGAGGATTTCCTATACAATTCAAACTTTATATTAGTCTAGAGCTTATAATTGGATTAACTTGAAATAGTACAATTGAGTGTCAATACAGTTATGTCCTTATATCCAATGCCTCACAATCCTGTGTGGCCAACGCATATAAAACCAGCCATGTTTAAAATTGTTGAGCTTGTTCCATACCCCCAAAAGATGATATGCATATTGGGTAGTGCCTCCAGATACATAAGCGATAGGGCTTCCCTTCGATGCTTTAAAGTGCATAAATATCAAATATCATCTCTAGTTGTTTATAGAACCAGATTATCAACATACACAATGTAAGCAGAAAGGCATGGCAGTTTACATGGAGCTTCATTGGTGTCAATCACATAAAGTAAAGCATCTCCCGAATGAACGGGTAATATAGGAATGCACCCTATGAAGCTCATAAATCTATTATAAGCAGTGAACCGGGTGCATGCGCTCTATTATCTTGTCCTGGCGCATGAATAACATTTGGTGGTATACCATACCTTATACAACGTTGAGCCAATATAGCCCCATCGATCCTGGATGCGACCATATCCATTGGATTCTCCATAATCACTACATCCTTCTTAGTATCTGGTGCGTGCGAAACACCTTCCTGATCTATCTCCATTTCATTGGCCCTTGGAGGACTTCTTCTTGATGTAAGCTTTCTCAGCATTTGGTTCACCAATTGGGTCATCTATTGTCAACTTTCGAGTTTTCCTTCTGGTTTAGTCCAAAGGTTGATCTTCTTGCTGAGATGGGCTTGATTCTCCAAAATCCAAATGGTTACTGGATGAAAGACGTGAATAATCTGTAGAATAGTTGGATTCTGGAATGGATTCATACCCTCGGCTTGTAAGCCTCTGAGTTGTCTTGAAATCCAAATGGTCGTAATTTACTATATTTGCAAAAAATCCTGGTTAGGGCATCTAACCTTCACCCTGCTGATAGTACAAACTAATGTGGAACATGAAGTGTCGTGCATGCTCATGCAATTTAATTAAGCACTTCAGAAATCGGTGACGTGGTTTAATTCATAACTGGAACGATAGTCATCGTTGACCATATCCCCTAGATCGGATTATCAATTACTATCGAAAACCAAGATCAAAAGATAGAGTTTAGGATCAATAATGCAGTCATGTGTTTACAATCCAGTTTTATGCACTATCATGTGTGCATGTATGGGTTATCTGTTCAATTCAGTATTTAACGCTATATTATGCATGAAGCGATCGAGTTATCAAAGCAACATAAATGAAATCACTTAATCAGAATACATAACAAATTCAAATTTAATTATGTTTATGATGACGTAAAGTTGAGTGCTAAATCAATCAGATCGATAACTTTACCATGTTCACTAATCCAATGCTACGAGTTCTGATTCCTTGACCTGATCGCTAACATTATAGCCTGATTCGACCTAATGGTTCTAGGCTGATCAGACCTGGACCTTGCTCCACGTTAGGTCCCCGATCCGATCCAAGCCCTGACCCAAAAAAATCCAAATTGTCTTACTTCCTTTCCCCCGATCTGGCCTCTTCGTGGACTAATCGATGGGACCAATTCAGATCCCTACTCGATCACTCCACCCTCTTCTTTTCCCTTCTCTTTTCTTTACTAGAATAGAAAATGATTCCTCCTTCTTACCACCAGCTTCAACAACCGCCACTCGCACCAATATCTTCGACTTCAACCTCTTCTTCGTCACTCAATTCTTCTCTCCACACCCGCTATTCATACATCTCCATCGTGCTAAGAACATAAATCTGTTTCGAATTGAAAAGACAAAGGGTGGAAATCGAACCCAGCAACACACGAAAAAATGGTTATGGCTGGAGTCGATGGTATTTAGACAGTGATAGGCAGCATAAGGGAAGGGATCATGATGGAATTTTTACGTGCAAGGTGTTGTTCGAAGTCAAGGGGCCTCAAGAACTAGAGTCGATTAGTGAAAGAAAAGTGAGGGTACTAAGCCGACCGTGTGCAGTTATATGGAGGAAAGGACTGACCCTACATACTCAGCGATTTACTTATAATTATTAAGTATAGGATCGTTACCGGTCCCTCAAAAGGAAACTATATCAATCCCTCACCTTGTTATAAAAAAAGAGGAGGGGAGAGTAGGGAAGGATTAGGACCAAGCATGCATGTGTTCATTTAAACTAAAGTACACTTGTGTTCATATGCGTTAGTATTTACATACGATCCCCAACGTGATCATGAAATAAATATTAAACATCCACCTAATGATATAGAATTTATAAACATAAGAAATCAAATGATTCCCAAGTGCATGATGAACACTTGAACACAATAAAATTCTAGGCACAAACATACATAATCATATGCATATGTTTACATTTCCATAGACTATCTAATGAAAAGTTCAAGTGTATTGCATAAAATCACATATGAGCATATGAGTGCATGTATGACTTCGGACTAGAAATGACTTGCTTACACTCAGGAATAATAAGGAGTCGATCACTAACAGATAATTTTTTGAATTGACATAAATTTGGTGTTAACTTGGGAATCCATAGGAAGTCCAGTCCAAATGGTTGATTTCGAAAAGACAGGAAAACTATTGACAAAGTTAGAATCACATATTTATACCAAGGATCGATACACAACTCAAAGCAAGAATACGACCATTCGTTGAGCACAACATGGAGTCCATTCCTACTGATATGACTTGTTTCGATACAAAGTGTGTCATGTTCACACAAGATGTACTTTTGGAGAAAAAGTGTCACTACAACAAAAGCACCATATTACAACTTTAATTTTACAATGGTGGTAAAAGCACCGTTGTAATAGATGTTTTTTACAACTGTCCATTCCCTAAAGTTGTAATAAACGTATTTTTAACAACTTTTCATTTTGTTAGTTGTAATAGATGCCTATTACCAACTTCATGTTTATAATATTTATATTTAATAACCAATTATATAATTATATAATTATATTTAATAATTAATAATAAACTTAGGAATCAATAATATTTATTAATTATTATTAATTAATTAGTAAATAATATTTTTAACAAGTCTTTTTCCTTGTCAGATAATTTTGAATAGATTATAAATAATTGCAAAATAATTAATTATAGATAATAGTTACTTTTAAATAATAGAACTAATAATCAATATATAATAAATTCTTTGTTTTTCAGACAATAATTATTTTGAATAATAATTAAAATTTAATAATCAATATTAAATAATATATAAAAGTTAAAAATAAATATTAAATAATTAAAATAAATATAAAAACAATTAATAATTAAATAAAATAGTATTAATTAATAATCAATGTAAAATTAATATTTAACACATAATACCAAAGTAATTTGTAACTAATAATTTATAACTAATTACTAGTTACACAGTAATTAGTAATCAATAATCAATTAACAAAAAAAATCGTGTTTAAATAAACGTTTTTTTAATTAATAGTTTATGCATAATTCGCTATCTCTTCCGTAGCTTCAAAAACGAATTTTGCTTTGGCTCCAAAATTGAATTAGGTCTCCAAACCAAAAATTTCAGCAACTCTTTCACGATATGCAGTTGTAAATATATGTTTCTTTTGCCACTGAATGTTGTAAACAAACCAGGGCCCTAACCTTAAATTTACGTTTGGCTCCAAAATCAAATTTAAATTCCATTCCTTCAAAATTTTGGCTCCATTCCTCAAGATTTTGGCTCATTCCCGAAATTTCCCCCTTCCGTTGACTTTTTTATCCACTCATTTTCTTCTTCAATCGTTTCTCTATTATCCCAAATCCTAAAATCCCTAAATCGTCCACTGAAAAATCCAGTCTTCCCAAATTCGTAAATCATGGCCTCCACTCCTCCACCGAAAATTGGTTTTCCAAATCCCAAAAATTGCTTCACCCAAATTGAACACCGCTACCGCCGCCACTGTCCTCTCTTTTAAAGAGCCGAGCGTCATCAACTGTTGTATGCGTCAAGCTGTTTCACTCCATAGTTCGTAGCCGCCACCGTCACCAATCGGAGTTCGTTGCGCTCGTTGTTCGCGCCGCCTTCCTCAATCTGTTCCCTCCTTCACTTGCGCCGCTCGAAACCCGTGCTAGCTATCGACATTCATCTCCCACATAAGTCAGAGCCCACCGTTGTTTGCAATCGCAACCTTTCTGCCTTGAGCCTTCGCCGCTATCGTTCAAGGTGAGTTCGTTACTCACGATTGATGCTTGTTCAAGAAATTAATTTCAGTTTAATGTTGCACTCTCGTCATTTTCTTCTATACCTTTGACACTTGTTGTTTTACGTCCATACCCTTCGTATACTCCATCTGCTTTATCCTCTTGTTTATGCTCAACTTGGAGTTGGTTTTACAAGTAGTTTCAAACACCTGATCTTTGCTTATCTTACTTTAAGAATAGTTGGTGTACTCCTCTTGAACTTGGTAGCACTTTGGTAAAAATGTGGGGTATGTACAACATTTTAAATAGTCTTGAATGTGGCATTTGACATGCATGGTTCATGAATACTTGCTGGGCTTGTTTCCAATATGCTTTAGTTATATTCTTGCCAGTTTGGGACTTGAGACTATTTTGCTTATAGTATGCGGTAGAATTATGTCTGTAGTTCTGGAAGCATCAGTTTAAATGATACCTGCTTCTTTTTACCAAGTATTTGGAGTGTGTAGTACCCATGCCACAGCAATTGCTTTATTCTATTACCAAGTATATGGAGACGGGCCGAGTCTGCTTCAGGTAGCACGAAACAGAAAGGCCTTTAAAACAGTACAAGCGATGTTAAAGATCTTCCAAGAAAGTTATCAACCAGTCAGCTGCATAAAGGTATGATCCATATATAGTTATATGCTTCCTTTTTCTTTTTCCTATCATTAGTATTTTATCACCGTCTTAGTTTGTAGATAATGATATAAAAGAAATTGTATGTAGGTACACAATCAGGGGATTGCCCTTGGTCGATTTGTTGGCTTAACTTGGTTCAATGGGTACGATGAACTCACATCTGAAGTAGACCGGATATTTGAATTTGAGGGAGAGTTGCTGCTCCAAATAAAACTTAGATGGTTGTAGACAATGAGGGTATCAAAGAGCAGTAAGCCTATCTTCATTTGGATGGAAAACTAAGGCCATTGTCTGATCCGATATGCAGCAATATGAGACAATGGCAGCTCAGCCAATGAGAATATTGTTCAAAGTTCAAACGTTATACAAGTTGCTTAGTAACTGCATACTCAGGTGATTCTACGATGTCTCTCTCATAAATTTGGACCTGGGATGTGGAGATTGATTCAACATTGACCAAATTTTCAATATTTGGAGATGCTGCAGCTATACCAAGACCAAAACATCAATACGTCCATAAATATTGTGAGTCGTTTCCACTGGATCGAATTGATCACCACATAATCATAGATGAAAAGAGAAGTGTCATAGTGATGGAGGTCATTTTTGTAACTTTTTAAGTCTCTCTAGAGAAAGGTGAGATATGTTAGAAGCAGGCCAGTGCTACATCAGATGCCACTAGTTGTGGCATGAAGATTGGTCATGTTGAGGTGATGAAGGATATGGAAGGGGTACTTATTGTTTGTAACAGTCAAGTATGTAATAATGTACGAAATGTTGTCTAAAACTTATTGTTTGTAATACTGAATATTTGAGTATTTTAATAAATTAGTTTGCAAATAACTGTAATATCAGATTTGTTTATGGAGTATTGCTATATTTAGTGTATTGTTCTTTTCAGTTGCAAAAGATTTTTATTTTTTTTAAAACCCAAATGTCAATCACAACGGTGCATAACAGTTGTAGTAGATTTTATTACAACGGTGCAAAATTGTTGTAATAAAGTTTATTACAACGGTGGAAAAAAGTTGTAAAATATACATAGTACAACTGTGTTGCAACAGTGCAAAAAAGTTGTAAAAGATATTGGTCTATTACAACTTCTTAATACACGACGGTTTGCCCACCGTTGTAAAATGTCTATTACAACGGTGTTCCACCGTTGTAATAGGGTCATTTTGTTGTAGTGTGTTAACCGATTTTTCGTCTAACTATCAAAAGATATATGGATTGACATGACTCGATAATTACCAAGGCTAAGGCTCAAAAACACCATTTGAAGGCCTATAATCAAGTTTGGATAATGCCATACGACGATGATCACTTTGTATCACTAAAGCAATACCCGAGAACTCTTCCAATGAAGGATCACGAAAAAACAAATGTTGAGGGAACCATACAACTTCAAGGAGAATCAGCGGAATAACTCGACTTCAGCAATCAAATGACCATACCTCATAATTCAGAAGTCCAAAAACAATGAAATTCCACAGAGTAGTTTAGGACATCAGGTAGGACTGCACAAGGGATCATAAATTCCTACCCTCTTATTGAGGGATTGGTACCAATCCCTCACTTAGACCAAAATGGTTTTGGACCTTCTTTGACTCTTGTCTAATGGTTTTCTGACTCTTTTACCTTTCCTACACCTATAAATACTAGCTAGATAGACGAAAAATGGATCCTTTGGGTATTTGTTTACTTTTGCATATCTAATAGGAGTCTTACTGATCTAACTACTTGTAACTTTGTAATTCAACAATAAAGTGAATAAATCTTCAAAATGGATGTAGACCACTTAACGTCGAACTACTATAAATTTCCGTATTGCTTTCTATTGCATTTCTGCTACTCTATCCCCCTTCTACCATTTATTTTAGATTAACTATTTGTTGAACTCCTTGGGTGTTATGGTAAATTTTGGTGTCAACATGCATCATGATTGATGAATTTTACTGGTACTCCAATATATAAAGTTAATAAAAAGTAGATCATATTTCTTGAAATATGTTTCCATCCTTAACCACTTGAATAATGTTGCAATATCAGTTGCACATTACCCTAAAATTATTGTAAGCTATTTTGGTTTTTAAAGTTGGATGCTCCATTGTACAATCAGAACACTATGCCATAGATTTCATACTACAACACAAGAGAAGTGATGCAGGAAGTGCCAAAAATTGTTGCTATAGGCCAAAAATGATTTGTGGCAACACTTTCTTGGTGTTGCATTTTGCCGCGTTGCCTTAGAGTCAAAGGCAACATCTCTGCGATCCTAAGGAAACATCGGTACAGGTGTTGCTACAGGTACTAAATTTACAAAAATGTGGGGCCTACTAAAATCTGTACCCCGAGTTCATGGAGTCGCCACTAAAATCTATAGCCCCGGTCCACGAAATCCTGTTGTGGGGCCCACATGCATTAATCTGTGGAAACAATTTTACCATCCAACGGAAACACTATATCATAGCTATGACAACATTTAACATCACATACTGCAACATTATATCATAGCTATGGAAACATTACAAAATATGCCGCAACATAACAACAATTAACATCACACTGAAATTAACAAAGAATTTTTTATTTCAAATTAACCAGCAACACAAGTACAAAAAAACATAGCCACTAAATTCAATTTTACAGATATTTCAGTTACAAACACAACCAATACTAAATTCATGTTTACATCAAACTAAAACTGTTTCAAAATATAGCGCGAGCCTCTAGTGAGTTCAGTGTCTCTCCTTCCTCGAGTACCTCTAGTGCCTTCAGTAACAAGTTCTTAAACAACCTCATCACTGCCTCCTTCACCTGCATGCCACAGTTGCATTTAATCACAAAATGATTGAGTTACATAACTGAGTTTCAATTGCATTTCATTTTCATAACTGAGTTGCATTTCATTTACATTTCAGTTGCATAACTGAGTTGCATTTCAGTTACATAACTGAGTTTCAATTGTATTTCAGTTGCATTTCAGCACAAAGACATTTCAGTTGCATTTCAACACAAAGACATTTCAGTTACATTTCAGTTGCATTTCAGTTACATACCTCAGTTTATGGCCTGCTTGCCTCAGTTGCAAATTGATGCAATGACTGGGTTTGTTCAAAGCACAAACGATATCAAGGAATGCAATAGTATGCCATAGCATAATAGAGGCACTGCCTCAGATGCAAATCTCTGCCATAGTATAACTATGCCATGACTCGTTCAAGTACAAACTCAACCATTGTTTCAATTGCGAAATGAGGCATTGCTTCTGTTACAAACTGACACGTGCTTTAGTCTGATACAACTGTATACTGAGTAAACAATTAGACAGTTATAATGTGGATAAAATTATCACTAATCAGCACTTCAGGTTTAATGGGAAATGTGGCAAAAATTATCAATAATCTGCAATGTAGCAAAAATTATCATTAATCTACAATGTAACAAAACTTAAAATTACACTTGAAAAACTATTCATCCATGTTATTTCATGTTACTTCACTGCACTATACATTGCCATAACAACACACAAAAGAACTCCAAACATGATGCAGGACATAGCTAAAGCTATTGCAAAGAATTTTTCTCCTTTCTCGTCTTTTCCACAATAATTCGCATTAGGGCCAACTCTTCCTTCATATCTACCACAAATTCATCGGATTTTACCCTTTTTTGCTTTTGCTTTAACAACTTTTCTTCAGTTGTCTTCCTTTCCACGAGCAATTGTGATATTGTCTTTTCTTTTTCCACTAATTTAACAGTAGTATCATCCAATTCAGCATTGTCATTGATTTCATACACTTCGTCATGCAACATAAAATACCCGCAATCGCCATTCTGCACATATCTTAAATTCTCGACTAAAACATCAATAAAAGATATGATAATCGACAAAGCTACAAAAAAAACCTGTTTTATACTTACCGGCCACATGGATCAACCAAAAAACTTCTTCCCCGCATTCGACCCGACCATCACAGTCCTCATCTTCACTGGATTTTGTGGTGGCAGTTCTTTCTTGCAGCCGTTGTTGATAATTTGAAGTAGAAATTGATTTAGTGGTCATTGAACTCAAATTGAAGGAAGAATTGAAGTGATATCACAAACTGCAAATCATTTTAGTAATATCACAAATTGCAAATGATTATGTATATATTCCATATCATAAACTTCGTGAAGTAGGCTTTTAGGAATGTATTTTATCCCATTCAGTACTTGTGTGCATAACCAAAACAAAACTTGCATATATTTATTAGACAGTCTTATACACACACATACACTATATATATATATAGTTCTTAAAGCTCACATTAAATTTTCGAAACATGCATCATGAAGAAACAATCATCCATTAGCAGTTTATTGATCCATGTGTGCAGATATCTCACTGAATGGCCTTAGAAGCATATCCAAGAATTACTTAAACAATGCTTAGTTAAATGGCATACAATGATATCAATGGTGATGCAAACATCAATGTACAGCAGGTGTAAACATTCATATATGAAGTCAATTTGCACATAATTTCTAATAATGCATACAGATCTTATCTGATTGGAAACTAGGAGAAAAATCATGCATATGACACACACGAAAATACTTAAGAAATGAATACTTTCATGTATATGTAAGCATCCTTATGAAACCATTTTCATAAACCACCGTATATCTTATTAAAAAAGCTAGCAGTATCATGTCTCAATCATCACCGGCAACAGCAACCTGAAAGACCTGAGCAGTTGTTTAGAACATGCAGCTCATATAAGGTCGACGGTATAATTGTTCACAACCACACTTCACTAGGAACTAAAGTTCTGTGTTATAAATTTATTAACAACCCAATAGCTTCTCAAAGAACATTTCAGCGAATCAACATACAAAAGAACCACAAAATAACACCACTAAACAAACAAAATGATTTGCACGTTCTTCGAGTATGATATATGAACTATGAAGTCACTGCAAATAACACCATTTACAGGTCTAGTTTCATTAGTATACAACTTCAAACTGAAAAAAGTGTGGATTCATTAACAAATAACAGACAGGAATTATTAATCACCTAACACCAATTATACTCATGGTGATAATTATTTCTGTTTCTCGATAGTCTAATTAATAGTGGTGATAAAAAAAAGCAACAGAAACATACATGAGAAACACAGGATAAAAAGCTGGCACCTTTCTTCTTGTATTACCTTCCGTTTGATGACGGGGAAGGGCGGAAGTGGGTGCGTTTGGAGATGGAGTCGAGGACTAGCTGGAAGAAGTGGAGGACGCAAAGAGGGTTGGAGTGGAAGAAGTAGGTGAATGAAAATTAGGGATTGGAATTGAAAATTTGGGGTGAGAATGAATAGATCTGAGAAGTTGAGAAAGAGGAATGGAACAAGTAACATAAGTTAATTTCCTATTGGTAGCGGAGGATTTTAATGGATTAGCGAGATGTCAACTACATATGTTTTTTTTAAAAGGTAAATTGAAGGATAAATATGCATCTTTTTATAGATGCAGATTGATGACATGGCAAATTAAACTTATAAGTTGATAATTATAGCTACTGCAACATAATTTGATATCTACGCTAACACATTCAAGAATGCGTAGCAATAGACAAAAATCAGCATAGCTGTGGCAACATTTTAGCTGGCAATACCTTGGATTTTTGTCGTAGTAGCCCATCTATGGCGTAGTGGAATGATTGTTGTAAACTTCATTCACTAGGTTCCAAAACCCATCATGGCTTAGATGCATGCCTTTACAAACCATTCTTTCATCCCTGAGATCAACCTCAAAATATGATTCCATAGTGATAGGAAAATACCCAAACATAGTAAACATCCTTACCTTCCTTTACTTAGTGGTTTGATCATAAAATATCCAATTCTTTAGCTATTAAATACATTATGAAACTTACATGTCTAGCATACAACATAGACTAGCTATGTCCTTAACACATCATGGACTAAGTATGTCTCGCATGGAGCGTGGACACTGATCCTCCGTATGTCACTCCTTCATTGATATGATAAAGTTGCGAATACTAATAGCTCCTTTGTACTCGTGCATGTAGCGAAGTCCATCTTGGAGGTTACTCCTATGGTTCCCATCAGGATCCTTGGAGACGACTTCCTATTTAGACTTTCCTCGCATCTCGGGACTAATTATTTGTATTGTAGTTTTTCTTCAAAAGAGCTCGTTTATCGTCGTAAGGTAACACCATGTCGTACGCCACCATAGAGAAGCCATGTCCCTTGTTCACACTCGAATCGTCCCTCTCCAACTCGACATGGTCGAGCCGGGCTCATGGTGCCATGCTCAGGTCAGTATGTCAATCCGTATGATCATTACCTCCAAACCGGCAATGCCGCCCTAGATCAATTTGATCCGATCAAGATCCAAAATGCCAAACCAGAACCAGAGAGCTCACTCGAGCTACTTACTTCTCTAGCCCCATCTGCCTGTTTCCACTTCGCCTCTAGCCGACCCGACCCAGCCGACCGAACTTCAATGCTCCATAACTTGATCTCTAGTACTCCAATGATTTGAAATTTGGCTTATAGCATCTTTAGACCTTCCTTGTCTACCTACCAATTTTCATACAAATCTGGTGACTTTTTCCTGGATCGGCATGGCTGAACCGACCTAGCCGAACCGAAACCTATAGCACTTTCAGAAAGGTTTTTAACGCCCTATTTCGACATACGACGGCATTTGCATCCACCCTAACATTCTTAGTCAATGTCATAACATAACCAAAAACCAAAACGACATATAAATCATTCAGACAAGATCAAAACACTATGATATACACGATTTTCCCTTAATCCCCAAAATTCTGGGATTCATACAATAAACCCAAATCAACCTAAAATTACATACGTGTCATTATAGAATTAATAACGTATTATGTGCATTTTTCATATTTTTATGAGGTGATTACATGCAAATATGGCCTAATTCATGAGTAAGAACATTATTACTCGCCTTAATCACTTCAGACAAGATAGATCCAAAAATAATGATGTTTTGGCTCGAATTCCAAGTTGACGGTAGTAGCTTCTGTCCTTACCAGCTGTTGATTCGACATGATACAAATTAGGTTGTCAGCTAATTTTACAAAGGTTTAATGATGGATTTGAGAGGTTGAAGTCACTAATATTATTAGATCTATTTGGGAGTTGGGAAAATGAACAGTAGAAGATTCTCCTACACTTTCATCACCCACAAGTCATTTAACCCGAAATTGGTATTCAGCCCCTCCCCAACAACACATTTAAGCCCAATAAAGTTGCTTAATTCTCTCCAAAACTTGTTTCAGCCATTACTCCCTAACAGTAAGCCCGTTTTCTTAATTGACCACTCTACGGAATGGGAAATCATTATCTGAATCCAATGAAAGTGGTCTCAGGTCTAAATCACGTACCAGTCAAAAGTTATGGGCGAAAACAAGATTCTTCAGATGTAAAACGGTCATATTAAAATTTAGCAAAAATGGTGAAAGTAGGAAATGGCCCTAATTGTCATCCTCCAAAATTTATAGTCATACGACCTCGTATGAAGATAAAATAAACATTCAACGATCCACCTATACGTAGAATATGGGTCGTTACATTCTCCCTCCTTAAGAAATTTCGCCTTAAAATCCCTTAAGCATCAAATAAGATCGTCCTGCATGCCTAAAAACCATCACAAGCAACTAAACCTACATAGCAACCACGATGGAAAAACAGTTTAAGTCTATCCTAGCATGCAGGATACCAAACGAAAATACTGATGATATCTCAAAATGGAAATTTAAGAGTGAGGTTTTTAAAAATTTACTAAGTGAAGAGCTCTGGATAAGACTCCTCATGCTCTCCTCGGTCTCCCAAGTACAGTCATTCTCATTTTCGCTCCGCTGAACCTTGATAAGCCTCACATTCTTCCTCCTAAGTTGTTTCGTATCGTTTCCAATGATATTGGCTTTCGGTTCCGCCTTGATATCATCCAACTGATCTGGTGTGATAGTTGTATTAGAATCATACACTAACTTCCTCAAATGGGATACGTGGAACACGTTGTGTACCCAATTATCTTTTGAGATAACTCCATTCTATATGATAAATTTCCAACTTGCTAAAGGACTAGAAATGGACTGACAAACCTCGATCCTAATTTTCCTTTACTACCAAACTGAATCACGTTCCTCAAAGGAGAAATCTTTAAAAACACCATACATCCAACGAAGAACTCCAAGTCCCGTCGTCTCTTATCGGGGTAACTCTTCTTCCTATTTTGGGCGGTTTCCAGTCATTGCAAAATGATTTCAATCTTCTCTTAAGTTTCCCTAATCATGTTCAAACCAAGTATCAACTTCTCACCTACTTCCCACCAACATGTAGGAGCGTTGCATGGTCTTACATATAATGCTACATATGGGGCCATGACAATGCTTGACTGGCAGCTATTTTGTATGCGAACTCAACCAAACGCAAGTGATCGTTCCATGATCCTTCAAAATCTAGGATACATGCCCTCAAAAGATCCTCTGATATGCGATTTACCCTTTCCGTCTGACCATCGGTTTGAGCATGGTAAGCAGTACTAAGATGTAACTTGAACCCTAAAGCTTCTTGTAAGTTCTTTCAGAATGCACTAGTAAATAATGGATCCCGGACACTCACAATGCCTTTTGGTACCCCATGGAATTGCACGACGCATTTCATATACAATTCTGCTAGATTAGCTGCCGTTCTACTTGACCAGACAGGTATAAACCTAGAGCTCATTGTCAACCATACATAATAACCCAAATACTATCATACTTCGTTTGAGTCTTTGGTAAACCATTAATAATGTTGACCGAAACTTGCTATCATCTCTAGTCGGGAATCTCCAACGGTTGCAACAAGGCACTAGGCTCCTTTTGCTTCACTTTAACCAATTAACAATTCTTGCATTTGGAGATAAATTTCCCAATATTCTTCTTCATGCCTTCCAAGTAGTATGTTCGCCTCATATCTTTATACATCTTGTTGCCACCAGGATGTATGGTCAACTTTGAGTGATGAGACTCCTTAAGTACCTCTTCTCTTAATCTGCCAACGTCAGGTATAACCAATCTCCATCTATTGTGAAGGCAACCCTCATGGTTGAGTTCAAATATGTCCTTAACCTCATCATCTTTGCCAGCTTCCACTTTAGTGATGAAGCATTGGTGAATATCGTCAACTTCTTGTTCTCTTTCGGAATAACCAACACTGGAGCACACTTCAACCTCTCCTTTAGATTCTTAAATGCACGCTCGCATCTTTCAACACAGACAAAAGCCTGATTCTTTTTAGTCAACTAAGTTAACAGTGCTGCTATCTTGGAAAAGTTTGGGATAAATTTACGATAATACCAAGCTAACCCCAAGAAGCTTCCCGCATCAGTTGCAGTCTTGGTCGTAGACCAACCTTATACTATCACTACCTTCGTAGGATCCATGGCAATGCCAGTCGCAGAAAAAACATGGACCAAGAATCTCACCACTCTTCTCTAAAAGAGACATTTAGAAAATTTAGCCCTAAATTTGGTGGTTCCTGAACACTTCCATCACAATTCTCAATTGCTCCTTGTGTTCTTCTTCGATCCATGGATAGCCCAGAATATCATCGACAAATACAAGTGCAAATTAATTCAATTGATCCCTGAAAACATGGTTCATGAGATCCATGAAAAATGCTGGTGCATGAGTCAACCCAAATGGCATGACCAACCACTCATAAAAACCAGATGGCGTCCAAAATGTTGTCTTAGGCACACTCTAATCTGCTACCTGTAGCTGATGGAATCATATCGCAAGGTATAATTGGGAGAATATACTTGCACCATTCAACTGGTCGAACAAATCGTCTATTCACGGAAGAGGATACTTGTTCTTTCTCGTTACCTTATTTAGCTCTCGGTAGTCTACATACAATCGAAGGGAACCATCCACCTTCGTGGTGAATGTAACAAGTGCTCACCACTCGGAAGAACTTCTTCGAATAAAACCCTTCCTCAAGAGGTCACTCACTTGCACCTCGAGCTCCCATTGCTCTCTTGGTGAAATCCATCGTATAGGCATCACTATAGGTCTGGCACCTTTCACTAAATCAATATGAAACTCAATGTCTTGGTATGGTGGAAACCCAGTCACTTCAACAAAGATGTCCCATCAAGGCACACTTAATAACTTATCATGCAGGATGTCAGGGGAATATAGAAAATTATCCATCACCTCATCACTAAGTGGACATCCCAACACTACCCTCTGCCAATCATCCACCCCAATGGTTACCGAAGACCTCTCACAGTTCATCACCATCCCATACCACTGGAGCCAATCGACTTCAAGGTTAATAACAAACCCAGTATAGCCCAAAACAAAGCAATCACAAGCAAACATGCATTCATGACTCGATAAGAGCAACCCACGAAAAATGATGCAAAGGCTAGAAGAACCACAAATCGGTTTCGTTATAACTAAAGGTTGGTCAACAATTTCGGGTTCCAATCCCAACCTATCTATCAGGTCACTAGATATGAAGGAATGGAAAGCCCCAATATCAAACAATACTCAAATAAAAATATCACAAACTGAAAGCATACCTTAAATGACGATACCCTTTCCTTTCTCCGTCGTTGTTGGGGCATTAGACGAAGAAGGAACAACATTGATAGTGTATGCTTTCGCGATCTGATTCTCGTTTGGGGGTTCTCGGCAGTTGAAGCATGCTTTCCCCCAGGTTTACACCTACATTGTTTGATATAGTGGCCCTTCTTGCCACATGAATAACAAGTATCCTCTACCTTACGTTTCTTCTTCTGCAAATCCTTAGGCTAGAAGGGCTTTGTATTGTTAGGGAACCTTTTCTTCTTGCCTTCACCATCCTCCTGCGGTTTTGGCACTTCCTTAGGGATAACAACAACAGCCTTAATTTTTGACTTAGGGTAAAGGCTTTTTGACCTCAAGGATTTCCCTATGATGGACCTGAAAGTATCATCACTGTGATTTATAAGCCTATCTCCTAAGTAATCCTCCAACCGCATGATGAATTTCTCATTCTTCTTCTTAGCGGTATCGATAATGGACATTCCATATTTTGACAAAACATCGAACTCAGTAACATACTCAGAAACGGTCCTACCGTCTTGCATAAGCTCCACAAACTTCCAAAATAGCTTCGACTTCTATGCAGTCAGAATAAACTTCCCATTGAGTTAGGCTTTGAATTGACCCCAAGTAAACTGGTCCTCAGGAGTAGCAGCTTTAACAGCATTCCACTAGTTCTTAGCGGTATCGATAAGCTGACGAGAAGCCAACCTCCTCTTAGAAGAAACATTTAGCCTAAGATCCTCAAAGATACGCTCACAAGTATCAATCCAATCTTGGACCTCCATAGCCGACTCTGTTCCTTGGAACGGTTTACCACTCAAACTGGTAAAATCCTTATTAAGCTTGGCAAAGTCGGCCCTAGGCGCTTGTACAAGTGCACCACCACCCTCACAACATTCGAAGCATCTACTTGCGCATTCCTAAGCATTTCCTTCATGAATTATTAAATATCATCTACATATCAGAAGTACTAGCATTATTAGCTCCTAAGCCTGCTGCTTCCTCTATTCTAGAAGCAAAGTTCCTAGCAGCATTCATTGCTTAACGACTCGTCATTCACTCTATAAAGAAGTCGATTAATTATCCATCCAAGGAATTTTACTTAGCAGTGCATGTGCACTAAGACTTTCCTTAAATGTACTAATTGTGTATGTATATATATATAGTTTTGAAAACCGAAATATCACAAATATGTGTTCTTATATACATATACTCATCCCCCCAGCACCACACACACATAGGTTAAACTATGCAACCTAAGCTCTGAAACCAAAAGTGAAAACTGCCCTGTACATCCGACACCCAATGAGTTGCGTTGTGGTGGTGTTCAACTAATACAAGATGGTCATGAAGTTAAAACAAGAATAACCTAAGTAACTTATCATATATCTCACAGCGCATGGAATAAATTATAATAATAACATAAGACATAATATAAAACAGGAAAGACAGTGTAAACCAAATGAATCACAACCTCAGAATAGTAGATTCATATCACAGAATAAATACCAAAGTAGACAAATATAGGTACATCTCCAAAATATTATCTCTAAAACAAGACACACTACTAATGCCCAAAGTAATGATCAGCAAAGATAAACAGGGATAGTAGTATATATGTAATACATGGGAGCCCCTTGCTCGTCTCCAGTCAGCTACTCAGCACACCAACTTGTCTCTAGTCTGCTCATTTAAGAGCACCCAGAGTAATAAGAAGAAAAGCATAAAACCTCAAATCAAACAAAGTCTGGTGTGAGTGATAGTAATCTCAATCACTATATAGGATAACATAATAGGTATGATGGATCATACCTAACCCGGCCATGCATCCAAAAAGTTATCACATATAATAATGTACTCTACTCTGTGGTAATCACAATACTAAGTGTAAATGAAAGTGTGCATGTCATAGTGATAGAAAAACACCCAAACACAGTAAAAATCCTCACCTTCCCTTGCTTAGTGCTTCAAGCATACAATACTTCTTTAACTACCAAATATTTCGTGACACTTACATGTCCCACATGGACTAGCAATGTCCTGCACACAACATGGACTAAGTATGTCCTTCACACAACATGGACCCTGATCCTCCTTGTGCCACTCTTCGTTGATATACTAAAGTCATGAATACTTATATCTCGCAGTGAAGTCCAACTTGGAGATCAGTCTTATAGTTCAAGTTTGGATCCTTGGAGGTGACTTCCTATTCATACTTTCCTTGCATCTTGGGCCTAATTAGTTGTATTGGAATTTATCTTCAAAAGAGCTCGTTCGTCGTCATATGGTAACACCATGTCGTGCGCCACCATAGAGAAGCCACGTCCCCTGTTCACACCCGGATCGGCCTTCTCCGGGTCGACATGGTCGAACTGGACACATAGTGCCATGCTTGTATTAGTGATGCCGAGCCGGGCCTAAAACACCATATCTGGATGGGCTATGCCGATCCAGAATTGGTCATTACCTCCGGATCAGCAATGCCAACCCAAATATGTTCGATCCGATCCAGATATATTTGATCCGATCTGATCCGGATCTATGCGATCCGACCTGATCCAGATCTAAAATGACAATCCGGAACCTGAGAGCTCACTCGAGTCGCTTCCTTCTCCAACCCCATCTGTATGTTTCCACTTCACCCCTAGCTGAATCGACCTAGCCGACCGAACATCAATGCTCCATAACTAGATCTTTAGTACTCCAAATGAATTGAAATTTGGCCTATAACCTCCTAGGACCTTCCTTGTCATCCCTACCAATTTTCATACAAATCCAACAATTTTTTTCCAGATTGGCCTGGTCGAACCGACCTAGCCAACCCGAAACCTATAGCACTTCCAAAATGGTTTTTAACGTCCTATTTCGCCATACCATGGCGTTTGCATCCACCATAACATTCTTAGTAAGTTTCATAACATAACCAACATGCAAAACAACAAATAATTCATTCAAACAAGATCAAAACACCCTGATAAGCAAGGTTTCCCCTTAATCCTCTAAATTCTGGGATTCACACATTAAACCCAAATCAACCCAAATTTTCATATGTGTCATTATAGGATTAATAACGAATTATAAGCATTTTTCCATATTTTCATGAGGTATTTACATGTTAATATTGCCTAATTAGCGAGTAAGAACATTATTACTCATCTTAATCACTCCAAAGAACGTAGATCCGAAATTAATGATGTTTTTGGCTCAAATTCGAAGTTGATGCAACAGGTTTTGTCCTTTCTAGGTGTTGACTTGACTTGACTTGATACAAGTTAGGTTGTTAAATAATTTAAGAAGGGTTTAATAATGGATTAGAAAGGTGTTAATAGACTATTAGATCTATTTTAGGAGATAGGAAAGTGAATACGAGATGATTCTCCTACCCTTTCAGCCCCCACAAGTCATTTAACCCGAAATGGGTATTGGGCCCCTCCCCCAACAACCCATTTAAGCCCAATTATGTTTCCTAATCCTCTCCAAAACTTGTTTCAGCCATTACTCCCTAACAGTAAGTTCATTTCTTAATGTGATCAATCTACGACATGAGAAACCATCATCCGAATCCAATGAAAGCAGTATTATGTCTAAATCTCTTACCAATCAAAAGTTATGGGTGAAACAAGATTCATCAGGGGTAAAACGTTCACAATAAAATTCAGACAAAATGGTAAAAGTAGAAAATGACCCTAATGGTCATCATCCAAAGTTATATAACCATACAACCTCGTGTGAAGATAAAATAAACATTCTACGATCCTCCGATACGTAGAATATGGGTCGTTACAAACATGGATAGTGAAATCGTCTATGCTCTTTGGATGCTCAGCGTACATGACCGGCCATGGTTCCAGCTACATATAGGGAAAAAATTGCATCAAAAGGTAATTGAACCTGGGTACTGTAAACCCTCAACTTAAGGAAAATCAATATATCTATCATCACCTAATGTCGTAAAAATACCGATTGTTCAACCATTATCTATTTCCAAGGATGGTTGTTGAGCATGATATGTCTGAGTGCTCTGTGCAAGTTCCTGTAAAACAGGGGGACAATAACACTTTGGATGCTTGTGGGCGTTACAAAATCAACGGTTGCAACATGAACAAAAGTAGATGTATACGGTGGAGTGTGAAACCAATGCTAAAAATATGCATAATTTAAACCGATGATGATGAAGTAACTAGCCACCCACGATTCATTCTCCTGGACTTCTTATAAAGCAGCTCTATCATACACATTCAAAAAACATGTATTATGATGTTGATGATCTAGAACAAAATCGTCGACTAAGGTCTACCTCTAGCTATGCTTACCAAGGAGCCAAGAATATCCTCACATAGATTGGGATGATACTAATGAAAAACGTATAAAAAATAGAAATCTAATATGGACTACGCTTCCATTGGTCATGTAAAGTGAACCACCATAAGGATGCCTCATAATACTCTATTATATAGTTCTAACTCAACTTGATTTCTAGCCACGTCTTATATATAAATGCCTTGCCTCCTTATATCGTTCTATGGTTCTCACTAGCCCATGTTCTTACTCGGGGAAAAAGTAAAGACACATAGAGTTTACCGTGGGCCAAGTCTAATTGCGAAAGTACTTATAGTACCAATAATGCAGAATCTCCTAGAAACCTGTAATTGACGTGGATTTTGTCCTAAGAATGTACTGATGATCCAAAGAGCAATATAAATATGCAAAAATCGGAGTTTCCAAATTATATTTGATTGAACGATCAAATGAAAACTTCCGCAATAGCTGCAATATGTTCAGTCGACAATGTGTTCGATGAATTTGAAAAGAATAGATTTTCCATCATGAAGAGAGTAAACACTCCAACAGTCTTAAAATTGTTTTCTTCCCTATAGTTGTGTATCAATTCAAAGATTGCTTGCCTAATGCAATTGATTCTAGTATACACTTCAGATGACAACCCATAGTTTAGGTCAAGATATTGTAGTGCACTAGATAAAATGTAAAATTGTTTGTACTGTTCGTCATATGGTAAGGTCTCTCCCCGCTTGATATTGATCTCATAAGATCGTAAGGTCCAAAAGGGTCAAACCCAATTCTTCAAAACTAAAATGGAACTTATGACTTGTCTCCATCAACAAAAGGCTAAATTACTACTCAACTGGACATTCGAATTTAAAAGATTTTTTTTGTACGTTATAATAATTTTAAGTTTATTGAAAGTTTTAAAAAGTCTTACATAAAATAAAGGTAAATAAGTAAATACGTATTAAAAAAATTACCAAATCCAAAATCCTCAAGAAAAGTACGAACAACGCCATCGACATCAGTACATCAAATCAATCTATAAAATCGGATAACATTATATCAAGAATCACGGTGCAATCATGGCGTGTCTAATTTTAAACATGCCGCATTTTTAGTTTATAATCTTAAATTTAACTAGTAGTAAAACTTTAAAATGGGTATCTTTGAGAATCTTCGATGCATGTGTTGGCGTGTTCTTCATTGTTAGAAAGTGTACAAAACTTGTTTAATTTCTTGTCTGATCCCAAATTTTGATCGATACGTGAGTACATGATTGCATCTTGTGACATCAATCTTTTCTTCAACATGAGCGTTTTCATCATCTTTGTTTTTCTTATTCAATGGTATTGCTCTAAGTTGAAATTTTGATTGCAATTCATTGAGCATTGGTTGCATTTCTTCCTAATCGGTTTTACTTTAACCGTTTGAGAACTAATACAAGTTTTCTTCCAATGGAGGTAGGTTGGAGAGAATGCTTTAGTCACTCGACAAGAGTGCTAGATTCACGCCTTTCATTTCCCTATGCAAAAACAGAAAGTGGATCTGCTCCTAGACTTGCTTGCAGCGTTAGATACTTTGTCTACCCACTACACTTTTTTAATTATAAATCTTGTCACCTGCGGCCCCCTTAACTAGTTCTTGCTTTTATATTTCTCACTTATTATAGTTAACTATAATAAATCAACCGCTTTTAAGAGTTGAAATATTAGTCATAACCCATCAACATGTATTAATATATTAACAGATTAACTGATACAACCAAAAAGGCTTATGCGAATATGACAACACAAATGAAAAGAGTCAATCACACAAAATCTTGCCTAATGACACAAATCTTGGAACATTGATAAAATATTATGTCAAGTATTCTTAAGATCCATTCCTAAGTAGGCACGAACAAAGTCATCTAATAATATAATATGTTCAAAAACTCATTTCATATGTTCTATATAATTCTGTTAACCAGTAATCTCAATCTCAGTAATTCATTTATGTATATTCATATGTTAATTGTTTCACCTGCATGTGTAATGCCCATTTAGAAAAGATTCATGTTAAATAAAAATAAGAATCCCGTCTATTTGATAAATATAGTCAAGTAAAAGTTTAAATGTAAGGACATGAGTAGTAAACACATTGGTTAGAATTGTTTAATTATGTTGGCTGTATATCTTTAAGAAGAGGCACATGCAAAGAAAAATTGAGTTGAACAAAATATTCATATACAGGAACTTCAACTTAAATGTCCAACAAATTCAAACATAAATATACATTAAACATGTACGATAACGATCATATAGATTGTAGGAATAAAACGCATTATGTTACAATATAAGCTAGCCATCATTGAAATATTAACAAATAAGAAAGTAAGTCCACAAAATACAACAAGATAACCTTACAATATTAAGCAACTCAACAAGTGTTTGATAGTTGGAACCACTTCCAAATCTCCAATTCTATTAACTTTTCCCTACTAGTAAATAAAGAAAGAGATCTAGGATGAAGCATTATCTTATATAATTAACAATTAAGAATGTCAACATAAAATATTGATGATGACCCAAAGGCAGTAGCAAATCAATGCTTTTAGTTAAATTAATGTTGGAACATTGGACACAAATGGTGATAAAGGAATAAAAAAGGTGGACATCATGCTATGTGACCACAACAAGAAAAGAAAAAAAAAAAAAAAAAAAAAAAAAAAAAAAGAGAGATAGATTATAGATATAAGGCGATCTTAATATAAAATGGAAATGGATGAATGAAAGTGAGGAAGGTCAGAGGGAAGATAGCCTTTGACAATAGATCGTATCCAGAAGAAAGTGGACTTGGGTTGTTATTTGTAACATCACTGATTAATTAGAAAGTCGTTTATTAGTCAATTCTAGTACTTTTCCTTCATATATTTATATATATAGCTTTAGACCTGTTCCTTCTATGTTGGTGCAAATATTAAAACTGAGAACGTGTCAATTTTTGTTTGAAGTCGTTTTATTATATATATAAGTTATAGACCTACATAAGTAACATAACTAATTAAGCACTAAACTGGAAAAGGTACACTGATTTTATGAATATTTTACTATGATGTGGATTGAGAACTCACTAAGGAGAGGATAGTTCATAGTACTATGCAGTCTGCATGTATGTTGATTTGGTGGACATTTTCCAGCCAGGCAAATAAAACTTGATAATGGCCTAAACGTAATGCAGTTTCTTATACTACATTATAATCTGAAAATATGGTGCAGTCCATTAAATAGGCCTGGCCCGTACTCGGCCTTCCCATGTTTAGGGCCGGACCAGGTTCTGTATTGGAGTGCAACGTGGTCGTTGATGCTCAGCTTGGTTTTTAATTCTATATAGTGTACTAGGGAGATTCACTTGTCACCATTAGGGTAAACACCTCCTGCATGATTGATTTTGTAAGAAGAAGAGGATTACTAGAATTCTTTGCAAGAAGGAGAAACCATATATATTTGTATATTTTGAAGTACGAAAATATAGCATTATCGCCAACTTTCCTTTTACTGTCATTCTTGCTTAATTGCACCGATTTTCACTTCATTACAAAATGAGATATGGCACTTCTATTAATATAAATCCATACCTAGTATTAGATGCATCAAAATTATAAATCCTCGACTTGAGACTTTGTTTAAAAGATTATGTTTCAGCCATGAGAAAAGCCTACAAGAGGCGGGCTCCAAGTGAAGAAGCTCACGTGAAAACAGTTAAACTCAGACAATGCTGCTTGCAAATCACAGTCGATTACAATGACAACAGTTCGAGTCACTCAACCATGCAACAAAATGCGGCCACAATGCCCTGTCCGCTCCAACAACAACGTACACTGCCATTTGAAATGGCCCAACAACATCGGTAAACCAAACTATGTGCATGCTTCATTCTTTCCTGTATCTGATCATCGGTATGAGCTTGACTACCATGGACTCATGAAGTGTTTCAGCTGTTCGCAGCCAAATGGTCTGTGGTGCATAGGGACACTGATGCATATAGATTCCCTGCTAATGCCAACTGAAATCTTCTGCCACCATTTTTCATGTTTTCTCATGCCCCGAAAAATCCCAGTCGCACATCACAATAGTTTTAATGAATTGGTGGTGATCACCGTATAAATTGAATGGTTGATGATAACAGATAAAGATTAATGTGGCACATGTGAACATATAAGATGGGTGCGGAGGAATTAGTCTTTTTCACACCCTTATAACAAAAAAATCATTAATATTACCTGTCAATCAACTCATATTTATACACCACACATTCAATTTATTCGGTGATGTGAGACTACTTATTCAAATCACCATTTCTACCTTAACAACATGCGTAGAAATCCTAACAGTTTCCACTTGACTTGCATTCTACGAGTATTTTTGAAAGCACTACTTTGTCTGCATGCTCTAGTCTGTTACCTTCGGCTTTGATACCACTGTTATGTAATGACGGTTGGATCAAAACCCTACTTCCAACATAAGGTACACGCATTCTTGTAACAAAAAAAAAAAAAAAAATCCCTAATGTTATGTGTCTACCAACTCATATTTATATACCACTTCTTAAAAAAAATTTGTGATGTGGGACTATTTATCCAAATCACCATTTCTAACTTAACAACATGCGAGACAATACTAACAACCTTCATTGGCACAAAGAATCGAATTTTGTAGCATGAAGAAATTCCATTGTTCTCTTTATATGCATTGTAATTTGACTAATAACAAATAAAATGATCTTAACCATGATGGATGTAGATTTATTGATTAAACCACTTTAAAAATTGGTCTAATTTTTTTCTTGCATTATTGCAAATATTTTCATAGCTCGTTAGCATTTTCAGTCTACACTTAGTAATTGCGGGCCTTCAATTCTACGGTTAATTTAAGGTATAGAAAATTAATCAGCGCATTGATGTTGAAGAAGGGCCTCTAACATCCAATCCTCTTGATGAAGACTGGTCATGGTGCACATAGCATGAAGTCCCCATCCAAATGACCTTAGGTCCATGATGGCACCTCCAACGGTACGACTACAACGAGTAGTTTCAACCCAAATCATTGGCACGAGCAATAGTATTTGGATAAACACTTTGTCGTAGACATTGCAAGGATGGGGCTAATGATCACTAGCCAAACACGGAATCACGGGGAATTTTGCGGTTCGAGACGACTCGAAGGAAGATAATGATGTATTTCAAACTTCAAGGATTTATGAAATAGATTCTTTTAGATAATAGTTCAACCCACCAGGTACAAATATGTTATTGAATTATTGAATTTTCAAGATTCAATGAAGTCTTGGAATAGCGTAATCGAACTTCAAGTTTATATGACTTTGATCTAACCAAGAACACTCTAGAACTTTGATTTACGATGATGTAAGTAGATAACAGAATGAAGAGGAAGAAAAATAACTAATCTGCAATGCTTTCTGAATTTGTAACACCTTAAAGGCGTTACGAAGCAGAGTAATGGCGCGGTGTCTTGCAACACTTTTATGTCGTTGCAAATTTCAGTGAAAAGGAAAAAGTAGTTATTTTGGAATATTTTTCTGTTGTGGCTATATATAGAAGCTAACGACGATGTCTTTTCAACAAGCATTGCGATCGTTTGGAACGGTGCGCAACTGTTGCATACGGCTATTTCTGTTTCCAAAGCGTTGCAAAAATTTCTCTACCTCTATTTGAATTCTATATAAGATTTGGGTTCATAACAGGTTGAAATCTGGCCCATTACCATTTAAACTTGATCCAAAATTATTTAACGTTTCCGAAACCCGTACCCGTACAGGGCCCGACCCAATTCAATTCAGTCGTACAGACAGCGGTGACGGTGCGCGCGTGCGGTGGATGACTTCCCTCCTTACAATAAAGCACACATTTGTGAGCCACAACATTCTTATGAGAAAGTTATTCTTATACAAGGATAGTTTCTTACCATGATGTGGGACTTTACACCTTCTTTCTTTCTTCTCGCAAAAGCAAACTCAAACTCCAAAATATTTTAATTTTTTTTGACAATATCCCCCCATTTTCAAAATAAGAAAAAATAAATAAAGTAAACAGATGAATCATTAGAGTGACTTCCTACATACACAAGTGGAATCAAGCCAATGTAGTTCTAAGATCAAGTTTTGCATCATCGCGGAAACCAACACATAAATAAAAGGTATCCTTTGGATTTGAACTTTTACTCAGTGTAAATTTTTAAAGCCTTTTCGAGACTCTATGGGAATCTTAAACCAAGTATCCCTAATGATAAAACTGGAACAATAACACATGTTGATTTCCTTAGGTAAAGTGTTATGTATGGCTCAACACGTTAATGACCATGTGTTTTTAATCCTGATTCATGAGTCTACTTTATAAAGTGGTCTTACTTTCTTTGGAAACGACTTGATTTCCATACTCATACAGGAAAGTATTTTAAGGTGTTTCTACGATACACTTTTTAAAGGTTTTTAGACTTATTAAGGACATTTATCCATTCTTTGTTCTTGCAGAATCTGACACTAAATATTATAGGATTATTGGTTTAGTGTTCCTTAATCATTCTTTTAACTTATTGGTACCCATTGAATTTGTCTATCCTTTTAAAGACATAAGTTAGGTTTCCGTAAGGATGATCAATCTTCATTCACAGACCTTAATCCATTTTGCTTTGACTTTATAGAAACCACTACCTCAGTAGGACTCTTTGTGAGTGAGTCAGCCAAGTTTTTCTTTGTTTCTATGTAGTCAACAGTTATTCTCCACTTTTGAGTAACTGAGTTATCATTTGATGTCTTGACTTCCCATTGTTTGTTTTATTAGAGACATTATATATCGTTGCTTGATTATCATAGTTAATCAAGACTGCTGGAAATGGCTTCTTCCATAATGAGATTTCCATTAACAAATTCCCAAGCTATTCTGCTATCTTACGTGCATCTACTAATGGAATCAATTCTGACAACATTGTTGAGCCAGATATACAGGTCTTCTGACGCCCAAGATATAGCAATGCCTCCTAATGTAAGTATCCATCCAGTCGTAGCCTTGGATTTGGATTCAACAGTGTTTTAGGTTGCATCACCATATCCTAATATAACAGCAGGATATCCTTTATAAGGTAAACCATAGGTAATGGTTCCCTTCAAATAAGCTAAAACTCTAGAAATAGCTTTCCAATGTTCGACATCTGAATTTCTTGTAAATCGACACAATATGCGTATAACATGTGAGATATCTGGTTTAGTGCAATGCATAACATACATAAGGCTCCCAATAACACTGGAATACTCTAGCTGAAAAATTGTACATCCAATGTTCTTTTCTAATTTAAAACTAGGATCTAAAGGAGTAGGTGTTGATTTGTCATTATAATTAATATATTTCTGCAGGAACTTCTCAATGTAATGAGAATGAGTTAGTAACAACTCCCTTTCTTTCCTAATGATTTTAATTCCTAAAGTTACGTTACCCTCTCCTAGAACTTTCATATCAAATTTAGAAGATAGAAACTTCTTAGTTTCATTTACAAAAGATATATTAGAACAAAATATCAGCATGTCATCAACGTATAAACATATTATAACATAACATTTGTTATTCTATTTGCTATAAATACATTTATCAGCATCATTAACAGTGAATCCATATGATGATGCAACTTTATCAAATTCTTATGTCACTGCATATGAGCTTGCTTTAGGCCACAAAGATATTTTATTAATTAGCAAACTTTCTTTTCTTGGCTTATGGTTTTGAAACCTTCAGATTGTTCCATATAAATCTCTTCTTCTAAATCTCCTTTTCGAAAAGCTCTCTTTACATCCATTTCATGTATGACCAAATTATGAATTGATGCAAGTGTTATTAAATAATGTATAGAAGATATGCGAGCAGCCAGAGCATATGTATCAAAATAATCTGCTCAATGTCTTTACTTATATACCTTAGCAACTAATCTATCTTTAAACTTATCAATGGAACCCTTTGTATTCAACTTTTTCTTGAATATCCATTTACATTCTATAGGTTTAGCACCAAGAGGTAAATTAGTTAGAACCCAAGTTTTGTTTAGCATTATGGAATTCATTTAATCATTGATAACTTCTTTCCAAAAAAAAGAAATTGTCATCGATGTTCGTTGCATATCTTGTCACATTATATACTTCATCCTTATTGCCTTCTACAAGATATGTTATGAAGTCAGGACCATAGTCCTTCTCTATTCTTATCTTTTACTTCTCCTATGTTAAGTACTATTATTTGTTACTGATACTTCCTTGTTGTTTTGAGCAGGAGCATAGTCGTCATCATTGATATCATCAGTCATATTAGTTTGTAGACCAGATGATCTTAATGGAATTTGAACAGTTTAATTTCAAAAATTCTACACCTACGAATTCTGTAACTTTTAAGGTGTCAAAAATAAAGAAATAATAAGTTATTCTATAAAGACAATATCCTATGAAAACACATTTATATGCCCTATTTCCTAACTTCGGTTGTTTTGGGTCTGATTTTCTAGCATATGCTAAAAAACCCTAAACTTTAAGCCTAGTAAGGTTAGTTTTCTGTTAAAGCATAATGCATAAGGGGAACTATTATGCTTTTTAAGTGGTACTCTATATAAAATGTAATAGGAAAATAACATAACGTATCCCCATAGGTTATAAGGTAAATCTAAACTTATCAGCATGACATTAATCATTTCTACTAAAGTTCTAATTTTCCTCTTAGTAACACCATTTTGTTGTGGTGCATAAAGGGCGGTACACTAGTGAACGATACCACATTGTTTACAAAACAAGGTGAATACATTTGAATAATATTCATCACCAAGATCTGAATGTAACACTTTATTTTAACTCCTAATTGTGTTTTGACCTCTCCTTTATAAATTTTCAATTTATCAAAAGCCTCGTCTTCAGTTTTCATTAGATATACATATGTATATATAGTGTAATCACCAATAAATGTTAAATAGTATAATCACTATTAATCATGTCGTTACAAGAATATCTTTTTTCTATGAATTTTCTTCTTTCTGACATTACTAACATAACAGACTCATCCTTCTTTGTTAGGAAGGTATCCAGAAACCAAATTCATACACATGTCGGGTACATAAAATACATTGACTAATGTAAGGATTTTTCCACAGGTAAATGAAAGTTCTATAGTGTCTTTTCCTATAACTTTGCTTGCAACATTGTTTGCGTTAGTAATTTCGCTGGTTTCTCTATTATTCTCTTCATTAGTCTTGAACTAAGTATGGTCTTTGCAAATATGAAAGGTTGCTCCACTATCAAGCCATCAATCATTATTAATGCCACGAAAGGAGTCTGCCTCTTGCACTACAACCATAAGTGATTCTTCGAACACATTCATCTTTTTTGTTTCTTCCATAGATAGCAGTCTCGGGCATAATAGCCAGGTTTGTTACAATAATAACAAGCACATTTCTTTTTGTTGTTCTTGGAATTATTTTTCTTCTTAAACCGTGTCTTATTCTAAGGCTTCAACTTGTTAGTAATTTCAGCATTATTTTCGTTAATGGTACTTAGTTTGCAAATTATTATCTAGTTTTCGTTTACGAGATTCCTCTTCAATACGAAGATGACGCTATAAACCATCTAAATCATAATTCATTTTTGCATGCTTCGATTTTTTTTTCTTATAATTATTCCAAAAATGTAGGAGTCTTGGAACAATAACCCCAACAACAAAAGATTCAGGGGGATCTATTCCAACATCTTTAAGTTGATACACCAACAATAAGATTTCGATTACTTGTCCTACTATAGACTTGTTGGCGACCATTTTGAAATTCATAAAATTACAAATAAGTACTAGACACGGATATGCGATACTTCTTTCCTAATATAGTCCAGAGTGCCTTTTCAGTTTCCAATGTCCTATAAGCGTTTTAGACTAGAGTAGACAATGCATTCAGAATGTACCCTCTGCATAGAAATTTGTTCTCTTTGCGCTTTGCATGTTTCACCTTTAGAGAGGTACTATCCTTGTCAGTTTCCTCTGGTATAACTTCCAATCCATCTTCCAAAATGTAGAACAATTTGATGGTGATTAGAAATAATTTCAACATCACTTGCCAACGAGTAAAACTGTCTCCATCAAACCGCTGCAGTTGACTTAAATGTTGATTCATAACTTGAAGTGTGCTCGAACCTTCCATGATTGAAGATCATTGTATGAAAATTTATTGGAGAATTTTTTGGTTCAAGACGACTCTGAGGAAGATAATGTCGTGCTTCAGAATTCAAGGACCGATGAAATAGATTCTTTCAGACAATTGTTCAACCCTCCAGGTATAAACGGGCTCTCGAGCCATCGACTTTCTGTATTCAATGAAGCATTGGAGCATCGTAATCGAATTCAAAGTTTGTACGACTTTGATTCGATCAAGTGCACTCTAAAATCTTGATTTCTGATGATGCAAGTAGAGAATGGAATGAAGAGTAAGAAGACGAACAAATATTCAATGCTTTCCAAATTTGTAAGACCTTGGAGGCATTGCAAAACAGAGTAATGGCACAGTGTTCTGCAACACTTTTATAGCGCTGCAAATTTCTATAAAGAAGAAGTTATTCTGGAACGCTTTTCTGGTGTGGCTATTTATAAGGGCGAAGGGAGGTGTCTTTTCACCAAGCGTTACTTTCTATCATTTAGTCATTTTGGTGTTGAACAACATCTTCTTAAACTCAAATCCTGTGGAATGTATTATTCAGAATAGAGCCTTAAGATTGTCAATTATCTCATGGACATTTTTTTTTTTTTGGTATTGCATCTATAACACTTCTCTAATATGGACAACATAAAACTTAACTATGACTCTGACATACATTTTTCATAACCAAGTCCCATCCCGAGGTTTGCATTGTTAGTGAGTTGCTTTTTAGGTTCACATGTAATAGCTAACCTTAAGATTTCATAAGTTAATTCTATTTTAATTACACTTATCCAGTCAGTATATTTAGATTCAGTAAGCTTGTCATTTTCTAAAACAAATAAATTAGAACTGGTGTTTTTTTGCAAGTGTTAACTAATATGTTATTAAGAAATTCTAGTAGATGGTTTTATAGTATTAGTAAATTGAACTTTATTTTTGTTTTACTGATGAGCTCCCACTAGTCTTTTATGTTTTGCCAAACCCTAAGTCAAAATATGGAAGTCTTCCCACTTCACTAATAGGTGTTATGACTTGCTCATCTTGGAATTTTGACATCGAGTTTGCTCAATACATCACTGCTCCATCAGCAATGGATAACTCTCTATCGGTGGCACTATATACAACTTCTAACTTATAGTAACTTATCCTAATTTAACTTTTACCTTGATTTTTCTCAACAAATTGAAATGAAATCATTCACTAGTACCAACAACATCGCAATGGCCTAAATATGGTATTTGTGCCTTGAGTTTTCCTAATAAATACATATACTTATCTTACCCACAACGATTCAATATATTTATAATACTACACATAACATCCCCGGCTTAAGCTTTATCAATAACTAAGAAGTGTGAAAGTAATAACATAAACATAAATATGGTAGCCGATAATAGTATATTGAAGAATCATAATATTTAATTTATTATACTGAGCGATATTGATGTATGAATTAGCGAAATTATAATGAAATACCCCCGTGATTCCAGTGTCAAACACATGTATCATGGTATGCATGCGTTCACATATGTATTTATTTCTTAAGTCCATTCGAATTTCTTTGATGCTTCATCTTTAGTTTATACATTCATTTATATAAATTTTATTGTTATATTACTTTTTATCTTGTATTACTTATATAATTGTCTTGTGTATAACATTATATTAATTATACCTTATTTAATTGATTTTTATTTAACTATCATGTTAATTTATTCCTTATCAATATAATATTCATATTCAAGATTTGTTATGCATATGTATGAATGCGTATACGTTAACAAATTTCTACGTTGACATCTCTAACAAGTAGTGTAAAGCCAAATTGCTGAGGTCTTATGCTAACTCGAAGCACAAGTTTTAGGCTCAAAACCAAAATCTTTTCATAAGTGCAAAATGTAACGACCCGTATTTTACTTATCGTCAAATCGTAAAATAAATATATTATATTCTGTTGTGGTTGGATTATTCTCAGTTTTTAATATGTTGTTCATGGGGATGTTGGACATGTCCATGATTTTTACCAAACCTAATTATGACCATTTTGCCATTTCATTTATTGTTTGGGCTATAACTTGAGATAGAAATCGAATCAGGTGCTGAGACCTATTCCATTGGATTAGAATAGTGGTTACAATTCCGTAGAATGGTCACAAAAAGGATTTGGTTCAAAGGTTTGGGAGGAATCACTGTTTTAAGTTTCAGCTGTTGTTAAGGCAAACTGTTCAACAGCTAGTGGGCTGAACAGCCAAGCCCAATAGACCAGTGACATGCAAATATAAATAAGGGTGTTTGGGGGAGAGAACTAGGGTTACTCTCTTCATTCTAAGTTTCAGTTGGGCGTCTATGAACCTCCGGTTTAACTTAGAACCTTATTTTCTTCATCTTCTTCATTCGTACTCATAGTAGATTGCATCTAGAAGATAGATCATCATCAAGGGAAGTTAGATTACATCATATTACATCGAATTCAAAGGGTTTCAGCGCTATCCAGATCTGATCTCATTGAATCTACATCAATTCAAGGATTATGTGAGTGCTAGATATCTCTCACATAGAAACTACGGGCTGTACGGGTACATTAGGATAATATTCATATGCTATATGTTATAGTCATCTTAGATCTGATCATATATGATTAATTCATATTTAGAAACCCTTGGAAAAACCTAATTTGATCATATTAATTGGATAATTGTTAGATTAGTCATGTTTATACATATATTTAGATCCAAATCATGTTAGATCTTATGTATATGATATGTTTATGCGATAATTATGATTTATTTCATGTTTGAATGATCATTATTGTATGGATTGATGTATTTTTTGATTGAATTGACTGTGTTGCTTGAGTTGTATGTCAGAATGCTTGACGTAAATCATAGGAATGAAGAACAGAGAAAATCGGATGTTTAGATGATCGGATTCAGACGAAACATGGCGGAGACACTCTAGAAGACGAGAGATAAGGGCACGACAATTTTCAAGCCCAGATAAGCTAAGGGCATAGGTCAGCACTGATCCATGATAGGTCGGCACCGACCCCATGTAGCAGTGATTTTTGGAGCATGGCTTTGTGTCGATGAGTCAAGGCTACTAGTGAATTTTCATGACATTCGAAATTGATTTTGGGATGGGTCAAAGGTTGATTGCTCGAGATATGAATAGATCGGCAGAAGGTTCAACATGAACATCGAAACAATTAGAGAATAGGTCGAAGGGACATACTTGAGGTGATGAAGGGATAGAGCCAGGCATTTAGCCAAAATTGGCAAAGTGTATGGGTCGGCACCGACCCACGTGGGAAGATCGGGTGATGGTGTGTTTTGGGAGCTTGGTTGTTTTGGCTTCTAAAGGTTGCTGGTGAAGTTTATATTGAAATGAACTTCGTATGAATGGTGCGCAACTCAAAGATTAATAGTGCTTTGATTGTGAACTCGCGTTGGAGTGGTTGGAGTCGAAATGGTGTGACATTAGTCGTGATTCGATAAACGATCCGGTACAATGATGGATTGACAGGATGGGAGTCAAACATGGATGGTAATGGAACGATTCAAGGAACGAGTTAAGTTCCAAGATATAAGGATTGACAAGTTTGAAGCGCCATGGGATTGTCGATAATCGAAGTGTTCTAGCAGACTTAAAGCAAGGTATTATGGGGACGCCCGTTAGGACCAGATTCGATAAATCATATTCCCTAGGAAGTCATGATGGGCCTAGTTGTCGAGAACGAAAAAAACAAACATACGAGTCATGATGGCGTATGGTAGTTTGGCTAGAGGCGAGGTTTCTTTATTAGCCATTTTGACTGTTAAAAGCAAGTTTGATTATCGATGGATTCAAAGCTGTAGTCGGTGATAGCTAGGCATTGGATGTTATGGATGTTATGGTTAATTATTTGTCTTCTTCTCTACTTTCTCTGGGTAGGTTATCACCGTGGTATGTCGAAGAGAAGCGGGTTCGGGCTGTCCTTTCCTATTTTGTAAAAGCGTGTGATGGATGGTTTTCACATGTTAACTTGTTGGTTATCGGGCTGATCGGATGGTTGATCCACCTTTATACATATTATCCTATGTAACTGTTGTTTAACTCAAGGTTTTATGTTTCACTCTTATTACCTTGGGTTGTTCATGAATGCTGTTGATGGGCAGACTAAGTAGCCAGTAACAGGTATGGTGTCGTTGATGCTGTGTGGTGACGAGCAAGAGGCTGGCGTACTATTACTATCTATATATCTATTAAGTATTTATTTTCTATTTCCCTTGTATTTCTATGTTACTGGGACTCCGAGGGATGTAGAGAGGCACATTGTACTCAGAAATTCATGTACTAAGATGTATTGTACTCACGATTCTATGGTTTTATAGAGATTTGATTTTCTGTTAGATTATGCTTCACTATTATATCCTATTGTATATTTTATTATTATAAATTTTCCATTTGCTGTGAGCTATACGACAGGTTCATATCGAGTTTTTCTACCCTGATGATCGTCCTATGTCAGTCTGGCACATCACATAGCGCACCATTTCCTCGGTTCAATGCAGGAGGTACGGGGCGGTCGTTACATTTGGTATCAGAGCTTTGGTTAATCAATTTAACTTAAAGTTCGTGTACGTAAACGCTTATAAGGGACGTATTTGTAATTTTATTTGGATGATTACTATATTATATACATATATAATATAGTATATTAGGTTAATAAGCACTTGAACACTAATGCGGCTTTCTGTAATGTAAATTGACTCTCATTTCAGAGTAAGGATGAGTCAACGAACTTTGAAACACGCTGCTAGGGGTGAGCCTGTGACTGAAGCGGTAGGTAATGATAACCAGTCGGGGGATGTAGCTGATATGCCCAATTATCCTACTATGCTCAAGGCCATGATGGAAATGATTATGAGGAGGATTCCCACTCCTGGAGCGGCGGTAGGTAGTGGTGTTCCGGTACAAGCACTTAGCGCAGTGGATTTTACTAAGCTGCGTAGGGACTACACTTCTCTGGGTGGCAAGCCGTTTATTGGGACATAACCGACGGTTGAAGTTCAAAATTGGCTGGAATCCTATATTCGGATTTTCAAAGATTTGGGAATTGACTATGCAACTAAGAGGAAGCTTGCATCGAGGCAACTGCAAGGTCGAGCAGTGGATTGGTGGAACTCTATTACGTTGGAGACACCCGAGGACCAGATCACTTGAGATTAGTTTAGGACTAAGTTTGAGGAGTTCATTTCTACGGTCTAGAAATCGATATTATTTAAGAAATTTTTTGAGCATAAGCAAGGAGGTCAACCAATGTCTGATTATATGACTGAGTTTGAAGCTTTATCCAAGTATTTTTTGTTCGTATATCGAGGTTGTTTACCAAAAGAACGAGAAGTTTATTTTGGGATTAGATGAGAATATTGGAAAGCAACTGATCGACCACATTGATGACTCTTTTGAGAAGTTAGTTGAAAATGCTTTGAAAAAGGAAAGCTTGTTTCGGCAAAAGGTTGAGGTTGTTGTTGAGAATAAAAAGGAGGAGTCGAAACCTCAATAAGGTGGTAATAACAAGAAAAGTGGAACGGTAAGATAAATCTGCAACAACAGTGAAATAATGGCCATAAGAAGCCTAAGGGCTAGATTACTTGTTATAACTATTAACAGAAGGGCCATCTTTCCAAGAATTGTAAGAACACTAAGGTGGAAAAGAAGTGATTCAACTGTGATAATTCGGGGCATATGAAGAAGAATTGTCCGGAACCACATAAGGATAAACAAGTTGTGAGAGCATATGCTTGGGATATTGTGTTGTCTTCCTCGAGGGGTCCGACAACGGAGGATAAGGGGAAGAGTGTTGTTGTGCAAGGTACGCTTTCTATCAGATATATTTCTGTTTGAGTTTTGTTTGATACTCGAGCTTCGCATTCCTTTATTTGTAATAAGCTTGTTTGCAAGTTAAGTTTAGAACCTGAGATTGTTGATAGACCATTAGTTGTGACTAATCCAGTCGGGCATTCGTCTAGTCTTTGTACTTTGTATGCTTTGTCGTGGTCTAGTTTTATCGAGTCATGGTTGCTCTTTTGTGTGTGATTGTTCTGTTTTGAACTTCATTGGGTTTGGTATTATCTGGGGTATGGACTAGCTTAAAAAGTATGCGGCCATTATGGATTGCGAGAGGCTTGAGGTGACGATCGGGAATATGGAAGGGTGAATGATAGTGATAAGGTGTATACCAGAGGATGGATTGTCATTTGTTCCAATCATACAAGAGTTTTCTGATGTGTTTGACGAAGTCAGAGGGTTCCCGTCACAGCGAGAGATCGAATTCTTATTTGACTTAGTATATGGAGCCAGACCTGTTGTTATGCCTCTTAGGAGGACGGCGCCAAAGGAACAGCGAGAGTTAGTGGTGCAAGTGAACGATCTTTTGAGTAAAGGATTCATTTGGAGAAGCGTATCCGAATGGGGTGCACCAGTTGTATTTACGATAAAGGCCGATGGATCGTTGCGATTATGCATGCATTATTGTGAGATGGATAAGGTGATCAAGAAGAACAAGTATCCATTACCGAGAATCGATGACTTGTTTGATCAGCATCACAAAGCAAAGGTGTTTTCCTAAATGGATTTAGCAATGAGATTTCACCAGTTGAGAGTGGATAGGGATAGTGTGTCGAAGACTGCATCTAGGACACCATCCAGATTCTATGAGTGGCTAGTGATGCCATTCGAATTGACCAATGCACCAACATATTTTGTGAATCTTATGAATCATGTCTTCAGAGATCAGTTGAATAAGTTCGTACTTGTGTTCGTGGACGATATATTGGTTTATTCCAGGACTAAGGAGGAACACAAAAAGCACTTGAGAATTGTTTTAGAAATTTTACGAAAACATCAGCTGAGGGATAAGTTTTCGAAATGTCACTTCTGGAAGAAGAATGTTAGATTTTTGGGTCAAGTCGTGTTAGGACAAGGAATAGTGATGGATCCTGCTAAGGTAGTCGCGATACAAGATTGTGATCAACCCAAGAATGCGATGGATGTGAGATGTTTCCTTGGTTTAGCTGGATACTATCAACGATTTAACAAGGATTTCTCTAAGATAGCAGCACCATTAACTGGATCGACGAAGAAGAACCAAGCCTTCGCGTGGGATGAGAAATGTGAACAAGCCTTTGGAATTATAAAAGAGATATTAACGAGTGCTCTTATTTTAACTACTCCAATTGGAATGAGGAAATGATAGTATATACCGATGCACGTGGCGCCAGACTTGGAGCGGTGTTAATGCAGAAGGGTATAGTTGTGGCTTATGCAAGTCGATAACTGAACCCGTACGAAAGGAATTACCCACTCACGATTTAGAGTTAGCGGCAATTGTGTTTGCTCTGAAGATATGGAGACATTATTTGTTGGGAGTCAGATTTGAGGTTTTTACGGATCATAAGTAGTTGAAGTATCTTTTCTCCCAGAAGGATTTGAACCTTCGGCAGCAACGATAGTTAGAGTTTTTGGCATTGTATGACTTTGGTATAGCCTATACTTCAGGAAAAGATAATGCAGTGCCAATGCATTAAGTAGAAGACGTGTGAGTTTGGGAGCCATGCTTTCAGAGTCGAAACATCTCGAGTATTTGGTCGGATTTGAGTTTAGGCCTCATAGTGAGTTAGAACCCGAGATGTTAGAAAGCTTGGCGATTAAGCCGACTCTTATCGAAAGGATTGGCGAAAGCCAAAAAGAGAAGATGATATTTTGGAAATCATACGAGGGTTAAAGATGAAAGTGGAACCTGAGGAATTTAAGGATTATGAAGTCGATCAAGATATTTGGCTTCGCAAGGGTGGGCGATTGGTTGTTCCTGATTTAAAGGGTTTAAGAGATGAAGTTTTAAGAGCGTGCCATCACTCTAGATTGACGATTCATCCTGGTGATAATAAGATGCATTGGGATACGAAACGAGTTTACTAATGGGAAGGCGTGAAAAGGGACATTAGGAAATTCATCTCGAAATGCATTAATTTCCAGTTGATTAGAGCCGAGCAGAAGAAACCTACAGCCATTGGAAGTTCCTACGTGGAAATGAGAGCAAGTGTCAATTAATTTTATTGATGGATTGCTTAAGACAAGGACAGAGAATGATAGTTTTTGGGTTATCGTGGATCGTTTGACCGAACCGCAAGGTTTATTCCTCTTAGATTGACTAGGACTGCATCAAATTTGGTTGAGTTATATCTTAAGTGGATAGTTTGATTCCATGGAATTCCGAAGAGTATTGTTAGCGATCGAGATCCATTATTCACAAGTGGATTTTGGAGGAGTTTGCAGGAAACATTTGGAACCAATCTATCTTTGAGTACGGCTTATCATCCCTAGACAGATGGTCAGACATAAAGGGTTAATCTAGTATTGGAAGACCTTCTCAGAGCTTGTGTGCTATATTTTGGAGGATCATAAGAAGATCATCTGCATTTAGTTGAGTTTGCTTATAATAACAACTACCAGTCAAGTGTTGGAATGGCACCATGTGAGGTGTTGTATGGCAGGCCGTGTAATTCTCCATCTTGTTGGTTAGATACTGGAGAGAAGTTGGTACTTGGGCCCGAGATGATAAGAGAAACAACGGATAAAATTGAAGTAATTCGACAACGAATGAAGGCAGCCCAAGATCATCTGAAGAGTGATGCCAATCGGCGATGGAAGGACTTGGAATTCTCAGTCGGAGATTTGAGTTTTGTTAAATTTCACCACTACGGAATATGGTTCGTTTTGCAAAGAGAGAAAAGTTAGCACCAAGATTTGTTGGGCCTTTTTCGATTATTGAGCGTATTGGGAAGCTTGCTTATAGATTGGACCTATGTGAGAAGATGGATAGTGTGCATAACGTGTTTCATGTATGATTTCTATGGAAGTTCATGCATGACTCGAACGTTGCGGAATCTACGGATCAACTTGAAGATTTTGAAGTCGAGCCCGCAGTTTCTAGGTCTCGTAGGCCGCTTCGCATCGTGGGGAATGACATGAATCTGCTTAGGAGGAGGGTTGTTAACAAGCTAGTGAAGGAACAATGGAGTGGGGACGATAAAGATTTTATGTGGAAATGGAAGAGAGAATGAAGTCGACCCATCTAGAACTCTTTGAGTGGTATGTCCTAAATATTGTATCTTACTTATGCCATTGTATTTTGTACTACTAGAATTCCGCATGTTAAGTTAAGGTTTTGATTGCATGGATGGTTGTATGCTAGAACGGATGGTAGACTGGCTACTCGTGGATAGTAGGCATGCGAGATTTTGTGTTTGCTTGGGATTTCAGGGGCAAAATTCCTAAAGGAGGGGAGAATGTAACGACCCGTATTTTACGTATCGACCAATCATAAAATAATTATATTTTATTTCCAATTGGTCGGATCATTCTCTGTTTTTGATATGTTGTTCACGGGGATGTAGGACATGTCCATGCTTTTTACCGAACCTAATTATGACCATTTTGCCCCTTCTTTTACTATTCAGGCTATAACTTGAGATAGGAATCAAATCAAGTGATGAGACCGATTCCATTGGATTAGAATGATGGTTTACAATTCCATAGAGGGGTCACATGAAGGATTTGGTTCAACGATTTGGGAGAAATCGTTGTTTTAAGTTTCACCTGCTGTTTAAGCATACTGGTCATAGCTAGTGTGCTAAAAATCCAAGCCCGGTAGACTAATGACTTGCAGATATAAATAGGGGTGTTTGGAGAGAGAACTAGGGTTACTCTCTTCATTCTAAGTTTTAGGTTGGGTGTCTGTGATCCTTCGGTTTAACCAAGTTACCTATCTCTTCGTCTTCTTCATTTATACTTATAGTAGATTGCATCTAAAATATAGATCATCATCAAGGGAAGTTAGATTGCATCAGATTGCATTGAATTCAAGGGGTTTCAGCGCTGTCCAGATCTGATCTCATTGAATCTACATCAAATCAAGGATTATGTGAGTGACAGATATCTCTCACACAGAAACTACGGGTTTTATAGATAAATTAGGATTATATTCATATACTACATGTTATAATCATCTTAGGTCTGATCATATATGTTTAGTTCATATTTAGAAACCTGAGGAAAAACCTAATTTGATCATATTAACCAGATATTTGTTAGATTAATCATGTTTATACATATATTTAGATCTAAACCATGCTAGATCTTATGTCTATGATATGTTCATGTTGTTATTATAATTTGTTCATGTTTGTATGATCATTGTTGTATGGATTGATGTTTTTTTGATTGAATTGACTGCATTGCTTGAGTTGTATGTTAAAATTCTTATCGTATAATTATAGGATTGAAGAATAGAGAAAATCAAAGGTTCAAATGATCGGATACAGAAGAAACTTGGCCGAGGCGCTCTGAAAGACAAGAGTTAAGGGCACGAATATTTTCAAGCCCAGATAAGCTAAGGGCATGGCTCGGCACCAACCCATGAGGGATGGCCTGGTAGCGGTGATTTTTTAAGCATGGCTTTGTGTCGATGAATCGAGGCTACTAGTGAATTTTCATGACATTCAGAATTGATATGGGATGGATCGTAGGATGATTGCTCGAGATATGAATAGACTGGCAGGAGCTTCAACACGAACGTTGAAACGATTGGGGAATAGGTCAGTGGGATGTACTCAAGGTGATGAAGGGCTAGAGCCAGACACTTATCCAAAATTGGCTAAGTGTATGGGTCGGCACCAACCCATGATGGGTCGGCAATGACCCATGGGGAAGGTTGGGTGATGGTGTGTTTTGGTGAGCTTGGTTGTTTTGCCTTTTGGAGGTTGCTGGTGAAGTTTGGATGGAAATGGACTTCGTATGAATGATGTGCAAATCAAAGATTGATGGTGCTTCGATTGTGAGTGGTCGGAGTCAAAATGATGTGACAGTGGTCGTGATTCGATATACGATCCAGTACAATGATGGATTGAAAGGATAGGAGTCAATCATGGATGGTAATGGAATGATTCGAGAAATGAATTAAGTCGCCAAGATATAAGGCGTGACAAGTTTGAAACACCATGGGATCGTCGGTAATCGAAGTGTGCTAGCAGACTCAAAGCAGGAATACTATGGGGACGCCTATTAGGATCAGATTCGACAGATCATATACCCTGAGTAGTCATGATGCGCCCAATTGTTGAGAATGGAAAAGACAAACATACGAGTCACGATGGCATATGGTAGTTTGGCTAGAACCGAGGTTTCTCCATTGGCCCTTTTAACCGTTGAAAGCAAGTTCGATTATTGATGAATTCAAAGCTATAGTCGGTGATAACTTGGATATTGGATGTTATGATTGAGTGTGTGTCTTCTTCTCTAATTTTTTTTTGTGTAGTCTATCACCATAGGACGTCGAAGAGAAGCGGGATTGGATTTGTCCTTTCCTATTTTGTAAAAGCGTGCGATGGATGGTTTTCACATGTTAACTTGTTGGTTTTCCAGCTGATTAGATAGTTGATCCACCTTTACACATATTATCCTATGTAACTATTGTTAGCTATTTTATCGTTACTAAGATCGTTGTTTGACTCAAGGTTTTATGGTTCTCGCTTATTACCTTGAGTTGTTCATCAATGTTGTTGATAAGAAGACTAAGTAGCAGGTAGCAGGTTCAGTGACGTTGATGTTGTGCGGTGATGAGCAAGAAGCTGGCGTACTACTACTATCTATCTGTTTAGTACTTATTTTCTATTTCCGCTATATGTCGATGTTATTGAGACTCTGAGGGATGTAGTGAGGCACATTGTACTTAGAGATTCATGTACTGAGATGTATTTTACCCAAGATTCTATTCTTTTATGGAGATTTGATTTTCTGTTTAGTTATGCTTCACTATTATATCATGCTGTATATTTTATTATTATAAATTTTCCATGCGCTGTGGGCTATACGACAGGTTCATATTGATTTTTTTACCCTGATGATCATCCCATGTGGGTCTGACACGTCACACAACAAACCTTTTCCTCAGTTCGGTGCAGGAGGTACAGGGCGGTCGTCACATAAATAGTTAAGTCTAAAGTTCAAGTCAAATCCCTTTAGAAGCATAAACACAACATCCTAGATCTTTATTCAAGTCGAAGCTAAACAATTCAGGTTTCAAGACGAACTAGTTTGAACTGAGTCCTTTTGTCATTAATATGCTAGAAGATATACGAGGCCAGCTCAGGTGTTCTCTATTACCCAAAATATTCTATGAAAGTGTAGTAGTTCAAGTGCAACTCTTGAAATTGAGTCAATAACTTGACCTTAGTTTAATTTAGGTTTGCAATAAACTCAAAATGCGGAGAATAAGAAAAGAACTCTTGGCTCCTTAATTGGAACAACTACACCTCTATTTATTGGAAATGGTCAGATTTTTTTATAGATCTGATGGCTTCGATCATACCGTTTTGTCTTTCGCACAAATTATAACAAATGGTAGTAGATTTGGTGGCTTCAGCTATTAGTTTCTAATAGCATTCCTTTGGGGGCATAGTCATTAGTGTGGGAAGATAGTGTTATGTCATTTGGATGATCAGAAATGATATGACTTTGTTATCTATGTGAGGTGATACACTTCTACATAAGCAAGGAGTGGCACAATCTTTAACTAAGTAGCATTGATTGGTGAGATGAGGTGATGTGAATGCTTGCTTTTAGAAGAGACAAAATGCTTTTGTAGGCTCTTTGAAGTGAAACATGTCTTCTATTTTTTGGGGATGAGGCAACCTTTTCTCCAGAATGAGTTGACACGGTTATTGGCAAGCTACAAGCTAGTGCAAATGAAACCACCTAATTTTCCTTTTTGAATGTGGAACAGCTCTAGAATATTCAGGAGTCGACAATCTTGCTGATGGTAGAAGTTTGATACCATCCTTTAAAATGATAGGAGAGGTAAGCTCTGGATTCGATTCCAACCATCTCCAAACTCAAAGAGGAAAAGCGCTTCTACAAAACAACAAGAGAGACACCAATCATTTGTCAAACAAGAGGTGATACGATCTTCTCATCAATTTGAAGGTGATGCAAAGTGTAACACTAGGCCCCTTAGAGTGATAATCCCATCGATTTTTAAGTCGATGCCAGATGTCATTTCTTATCTCATCATTCATTCTGACGGAGTGAACCTGATCCCGTATTTGAATTTAACGGTTTCTCTTCCGTTCATTCTCCTATAAATAGCAATTTCGTTCATTTCTTTGCTTTTTCTTACACATTTAAATTATTGAATTCAGGAGCACTTATTTGGAAACTAATATCTATCGCTTTCTCAAGCTTTTTTATCTAAGCTTTTAGGTATGAAAATTTCTTATTTAACCATTTTAACTTCTTATGTAGTTCTTGTGATTGCGAGTTAGGGTTTCAATGATTTTTCTAACTTTGGTGAAATAATCGGTTAGGGATTTAGAACCCTATTTGTGATTTCATTTAACTTAATCAATTTCAGATTGGTTTAGACATTGATTCTTATGCTTGAGGAAGAGAAAGTTTTCGATTTCATTATTAGTAGAAGTAAAAGATTTATCTTAGGTTTTGATACAAATTTATATTCTTAATCAGCTTCGACTTAAATCTAGAACTCAGTTATTCGTATCGATTTCAAAAATTATTGATACAAAGCCTTGATGTAGATAGGTACAAATTAATGTATCACCTTCAAATGGTATAGATACTTTTTCCTTCAACGAAGCATGAAATTCTATTTCACCTTGGTATTTTGATTGTAATTAAGGACAACATCATATGTCCACACGTGCTAAATTTAGTTATGATGCACTAAATTTTTGGAGTTGATATATTATATGGAGCATAGTGGATTTTAATTCCAAGCAATTAAATTAGTTTATCAGCTTTAATAAAATGATGTTGCTTCGTTATATTCATGTCGACATTTAGTAAACTTAAACGTTGCATTAATTTTACTAAAGTAGACACGATCTAGTAGGCTTAAATCTATCCAAAATTTATAAAGGCATAAACCATGTGTTTGTCCTCCACAATGAAATGTTTCCATTGTGTTGATCTTAGCAATGAATAAATATTGACAGATATTCAATAACCTTGACCATAGCATACTAAATTGCAATGTACTTGTACTCAACATCTTGTATAATTAGATACTTGGCTTTGCTTTTATAACGACTCAACACAAAATTATTTTTTCTTTCTAAGGTGATGAAATGTGTTTCTCTATGAATATTTATCTGCATGATATTTCGAAGGCGACACATCATGTCAACCTCAGGATATAGTTGATTCAAAAGATAAACTCAACAAGTTTTATTATTTTCTTATTCCATCAATTGTGTTGTGGTTCCTCTTATTATGATCCTAAAATTTAGTATCATCTGGCAGGAGAATGGAAATTCTCAGATCAGAAAATAAATTAGTCAAAAAATGAGCTATGGTTTTGGGGGTTCTTCTTCTATCAACAAAGTTTTGGAAGAGCCTTCTTAATCTAAGCCTATTATGGGGAAGCGAGTACTCGTTCTCCAAAATGCTTTTCCCATTACATAGTATTCTTTAATCCAAGGCAAGCCATTATGTATTCATTAAAGCTACCTAGCAGAATCTTTTTAAATGATGGAGTCTTATGAGCATTTGTTCTTGACTTAGGTGCCCATATTATTACTCCCCCTTTAAAGATAAGCACCTTACTGGTCCAACTTCCATAGAATAGGAGAATCAAACAGTTGTTCCCTTGTCCATAAGTCTTTAACCAAAAGCTCTCATGCATAATATGTTTGGTTAATTTGAACTTACCTAGAGAAATTCATTGAATGCCTAAAAGTTGAAGCCTCTTCCCTAGAAAGGCATAAATCGTCTAGCAAACACACTCCAGTTAGGCTTGATATGGAAGAACACATCGATATAAACCCTATCACAACTATCATACAAACATATCTTAAGAGGGGATAAATCTCCCCAAATAGACGTTATAGAACGGTCTTTAGATTTCACTCCTCAGATTACCATTTCTGAATCCTTAGAGGTGTTAGCATTATTGATGGTAGTTTTGATGATAATCACCTCAGGTAATGATAAATAAAATATTTACATATGTACTAATGATTATCTGGATATATATTATATGAAGCACATGTTATTAGACATATATTAACAATGAAGACTGTACAGTATCAAGATAGAAGATCTAGACTGAAGCTCATATGAAGATTCATGAGTCAGAGAATGAAGATTCATGACTATTGGAGTGTTCATGAAATCAAGCTGATCCTGACATATTATTGAGTCTTAGATTAAATGTTAAAATTCTAATTGCATTCACTCGATCTCCATATCTATTTTACAGAATATTTATGAAGTATTTCTGTTTTTCAATCTTTTTACAAATTATTTCAAAATACTTAGAGTTGTTTTCAAAATAATTTATCAAAATACTATCAAACGAGAATTTTAAGTTTCAATACTTTTATTGCCTTTTATAAAATTGATTTAATTTTAGTATTACACTTATATTCTGATTTTAATATTATACTTGTATCTTTTGATGTCAAAATTTATATTTTGGTTTTACATTATAATTTAAATTTTATATTATACTTTATACTTTGATTTTAATTAATTTTAGATTTTGATTTTAACATAATTTAATACTATAGTTTTGATGCTTATATGTTAAAGTATAATATATTAATTATATATTGTATGTATATATATTACTTTATTTCAATTTCTTTAAAATTATTTTTGATAAGTTTTCTTATGCATCATTATGCTTAAAATATATGTCTACTATGTTTAAATAGTTTCGCAAAGTTTCAAAGCCTTATATGCAGTTTTATATTTCCAAAACATTTTAAAACAAAAGTTTCCAATTGAACCACATGTATGTCAACATAGGCATACTATATTTGTCGACATTGTTACCGATTTTTTCAGAATTTAAATTTGAATTGAAGTGTCTGTTGGCTATAATTATTCATCAACAATCACTTCTCTTCACCCCTATAAATATTCTTCTTCTAGAAAAGAATTTATAATATAAAAATTCTATTTTCCTTACTCCTTTTTCTCCTATTGCGTTTTCTAAGAAATATATACTTGTACTTTATCGATTTTCCAAGCGACTCAAGCCAATTCAACTATGATCTGATTCTACATCAAACTATCATCATTCTATCGAGATTAGAGTGCAATTATAAGTTGTAGGAGCAATTGTGATCTAGATCAAAATACCCAAGTCTACATACTTTGTAAAAACAATATCAAACAACTTTTAAATCCGTGACTTGGTTTCCCTAACTCAATTTGAGTTTGATTGTGCTAGGAAAAGCAATTTGGACCGACTCATTTGTCCAGAAATCAAGCTGGCTGTGCCCATAGGCTGTGATTTTAGAGAGTGTCTTCTTATAGCCTTGAAATCAATAAGTGTAATTGAATTAATAGTGACTAACGACCGTATAGTGTGCGGGACTGGATGTAGAGTAACTTCAAACAATTAAGTACTTATTTTACTACATTTACTTTATTTGTTATTTTATTTTATGATTGATTCTATGATCAATAAATACGTACTCATAAGCATAATCTAAAAAGATTTCTAAAAAATGCATAAATTTAAGTAAACACTATTTATCCACCTCCCTCTACTGTTAATATAGCCGTAAAATCCTATTATGCATCACTCTCATTTGGTATAATAGTATTGGTTTTCTAAATACTTATATTCTGATTTTTGAAAAAAATAAAGTTGCAATTTTTGACAAAATTATTAGCACAATTTTCATATGGATTTTTTTACAAATCATCATAATATTATTCTCAAAATCTGTATATATTTTTTATGAAAAGTTACTTGACCTTTTGAAAAGGTATCATTCGCATGAATAGGCATATTACATGGCAATTGATGAAAATGCATATGGAAATAAATCATACCAAATCAAAAGGAATAAGTGGATAGTGGATGTTCGAGTCATATGACTAGAAGTCTGAAGATTATTAAGGATACCGAGTACAAAGATGGTGGATTGGTCAATTCTGGAGACTACGCTAAAGGATATGTGATTTGCGTCGGCAATATTAATAATTCTAATACTACTACAATTTTTAATGTTTATTAGTTATGAATTTAAAATATAATATACTTAGTATAAGTCATTTTGCTATTTAGTTTATAATACTAAATTCGAAAAAGATACGTGTTGTACTAAAGACATTAAGTAAAATATTATCTTTGAAGGCAATGTAAAACAAAATATCCACATCCTAAGTTTGAAAAATTCAAGTAAAGATATGTGAATTTTGGCCGTAGAAGTGATCCTTAGATTTGGCATAAAAGATTTGATCATTTGATGCAACGATCCGGATTTTTAAGTGTTAAATTTCGAATATTTAAATTAGTTTTAAATATTGAATTGGTAATATAAATGGACTTCTATAACAATTTTTTTTATAAACGACGTTTGAACGTATATATTTATAATTAATTTTAAAATGAACTTGTAACTCCGTGGTATTTCGTAGTTTTATGTTTTGGACTTTAAATGAATATATAGGATTCGTTATTAGTCGGATTTCTTTGAAACAAGAAACATCTGAATCAATTGGACTATAGTTTTCCAATGAAAGTGAAAATTTGAAATTTCGTATTGTAAATTGTAAGTTATGTCCAAATCAAATAAAAAAACAGTGGTATGGTCGTTATTGAACTATAGCGATTTATTTAATAAAATAATCCTTTCCTGCTAAGCTGCTCATCCTATAAATATTGGAGCTCGCATGCATTTCCTGAAACAAAGAAACAATAAAACAAAAATGGAAATTAGATCTTCAAAAATTAATTTCAACATCGATACTCCACTAAAAATTGTGAAACGAATTGGGTTGAGTTCCTAAAATCGAGCTCTACGCATTCACCGTCTCATATTTTTTAATAGCGTCGATTCCTGGAATTCGACATGAGGGAAGTGGAGTTAGGGTTCGATCTATGGAGAGATTGACGCATTGATTTGGAGAATGATGTTTTTTTTCGAAAAATTGGTACTTTATTTACAAAAACAAAGATTACAACATTAATAGGTAAGGGGAGACAGTAACACCACAACATTTACTGAATGAATACTGTACAGAAGAAAACAAAGTCTCCCCTTCACCTAACAGATAAATACAAAAGACACACCCTCCAAGAATTGAAATCGTACATGCCCACGTGCCCAAAGGTCCCTTGAAATTCAAAAGAGATTCCTCTCTTCCCAACGTTGACTCATTCTTCTACCAAGAAATCTCAACTCCAAAGCTTCTTCATCCAATCGATCTATGTCGGCTCAACGCATCCGAGATCCATACGCTATTCTGGTAAGATTTCTGCTCCTTTGCTTTTAATTTCATACTTTTGTATTTCTTAAGCATATCATCAATCTCTGTTACAACAATCATAGATAGGGAGACCAAAGGTAGGAATTTCCGCCTGAATAAACGATTACAACGCTCCCTCCAAATATGGTATACAGTTGCTGTCAAACAAATTCTTGCTGAAGTTTGATTTTTGCACTGAATAACATCTTCAATTTGGTCGATTATATTTCCTAGCTTGCATTTCGTGGGAATTAAAAATCTATCCTTTATGTGATTCCAGACAAACTTCGAATACTCGTAATGATAAAATAAATGATATTGAGACTCCAAATTCTCATTGCAAAAGCAACATAGACCGCCTGTAGAAGGATTCCATTTTCTGACATTGTCCAATGTCTGTAAACTTTTGGTGCAAACTAAAAAACTTGTTAATGCATGCTTTTGAACCACTGGGTATTTCCATAAAAATTTAGCCCAATTAAACTCTTGAGAATGATTGTGTAATGATTTATATGCAGCTCCTATACTAAACTGACCCTGCTTACCTTCATGCCATATCCAGTAATCTGAAGTAGCTCCTGAATTAATGTTGATCTTTTGAATTTCCTTTTTAATGTCTTCAGGTATAAGTAATTTATCAAGACTCCACCTACCATTATCAATGATATCAGCCACTTGAGTAAGAGAAAGCTCCTCAGTAGTTCGTCCATGCCATCCAGCAATAGATATTAAACTTCTACCCTTAGTCCAAGGGTCGAACCAAAGATGAGTTGTTTTCCCATTTACAATACATTTTGAACTATTTGCTTTAAATAAGTCTTTGTACTTTAGCATCACCTTCCACGTAAAAGAGTCATTATTTCCAATACTAAGATTCCAGAAATTTTTGTTGTTTTTGCAACATTTATTATACATCCATCTAGCCCATAGCGTATCTCCTTGAAGAAATTGCCAAATAAGCTTAAGTGCCATAACAATTTGTAAGTTTTTTATATTCTTCAACCCCAGACCACCGTTTGCTTTTGGCATACACATTTGATCCCAAGAGACTTTGTGTATCTTACCTTGCCAAATAAAATTAGCACATATGGACTTAATCTTAGATATGATTTGCATAGGAAGCTGACAAGTTTGCACCCAAAACTGAATAAATGGGTAAATAGCAGATTTGACAAGCTCTATTCTACCCATCATAGATAAGTACTTATTACTCCAACTGTTAAGTTTACTTCTAATACTGTCTAATAACTGCGAAGCATCATTCATCCTCATTTTTTTATTCGTTAGTGGAAGCCCAAGATATTTAACCGGAAGATTATCTTCATCCAAATTTAATAAGTTTGAAACCACAGCCTTTGTCCTGTTGCTTCGACTAAAATATACTTTAGATTTTTGCTTATTAACCGTTAGCCCCATTTTAACCATTTCAGAAAAAAAAACTCTTTGTATTGCATGTACACTACGTTCATCACTTCTGGAGAAAATTAACAAATCGTCCGCATATATAAGATGAGTAATGATAGGTGAAATCTTTGATATCGGATACAAATTGCCACTTAAATATTCTATCTCCAAAGCAGTGGAAACATATTCCATGGCTAAGGTAAACAAATAAGGGGATATAGGATCTCCCTGCCTCAAACCTCTATTGATCGAAATAAATCCCATAGGCTTACCATTAATAATAACTGAAAATGTGGGAGTTGATATGCAAGAATAAATAAAATCAGTGAATTGTCGTGGAAATCCCAGTTGTTTCATAGCATGTATAATAAATTCCCTGCTTATTTTGTCATAAGCCTTTTGTAGATCTAACTTGATACACATCCTATCCGCCCCAGTCTTATTAAAATTTCTGACCAATTCAAAAGCCAATAAATTGTTTTCAAGCATATGTCTCCCTTTAATAAAAGCGTTTTGATTTACTGAAATAATAAGGGGAAGAATCCGCTTCAGTCTATTACTGCAGATAGAACTTAGAATTTTATATATAACATTGCAGCAAGAAATCGGTCTAAAATCTGATGGTTCAACAACATTTTGAATTTTAGGAATTAAAGTTATGAACATATGATTGATTTCCTTTAAGAGTTTGCTACTGAAAAAAGTATCATTGGCAGCAAATAATAAGTCCTCTCTCAAATCATTCCAATGCACTTTAAAAAAATTAGCACTGAAGCCATCTGGGCCAGGGCTACTATCATCCTTCATATGAAAAATAGCTTCATGAAGTTCTTCTAAAGTGATCGGGTTAATTAACATTTTTTTACCTGCAGATGAGAGTCTTCTCCTTGGAATGAATTTTGGAAAATCACTCATTGAAGAATATGTATTAAAGAGCTGCTTGAAATATTCCACAGCTTTATGCGCAAAGAGATCATTATTAAAAATTGGAGAGCCATCCTCATTTAAAAGGTAGTTCACCTGATTCTTTTTCTTCTTTTCAGACATTTTGGAGTAGAAAAATTTCATCGGCAAGTCTCCTTCTAGTAGCCATCTGAGTTTTGCTTTTTGCTTTAAATCTATAGCTTGTCTGAATAACTCCACTTCTATTTTATTTATATTGTTTTTATAACTCTCCACCAAATATAAGTCTGAAGGGTGATCGATCAAGTTTTTGTAAATAATACTATTTTCCTCCTTAAGCTTCTTAATTTTGTCATCCAGACTCGGCAAGCGCTTATTCCACATCTTCAGCCTTGATTTTATAATTTTCAATTTTGTAATCACCTGAAATAATGGTCTGCCAATAATCTTGCTTTTTAAAATAGGAGTAACCATATCGTAATAGCCTTCCATATAACTCCAACTATTCTTATATCTAAATGGTGAGCTTTTCATAAATGAACTCTCCAACTTTTTACAAAATAAGTTGATAACAATAGGGGTGTGGTCACTTGTAGAATGATTAAGAGTTTGAACAGAGGTTTGAGGCAATATTTCAGAACCTTTCTTATTTATAAACACTCTGTCTATTTTGGAATGTATACTAAAATTTAAGCCCCCTCTCCAAGTATAAAAATTTCCATAATACTTTGGCTCCATAACATTCAAAGATGAGATACAGTTCAAGAATTCTTCATTTGGGGCTGACTGTAATTGCTTGTCACCTATTCTATCCATTGCATATAAGACATCATTAAAATCACCAGCTATAATCCAAGCACCATCGACCATAGATTTTACTTGTTTGAGATGCTCCCATAATGATTTCCTTTTATTTGCTTGATTGCAACCATAAACCGCTGAAATCACTAGCTTCAACCCTCCTTTATTAAAATATGTACATGTAATACTTTGATGGTCAATTTTAAGAGTTTTATGACTCCAACATTTTCTGTCGTAGCCAATGAAAATCCTGCTTTATGAGAAGATTCACTATTATTTATGAACTCCCATTCTTTAAACTTCAAGGCAAAATTTGCCAAGGAATTAATAGATAACTTATGCTCTATTATTGCCATCCAACTAACACTCCTATCTCTTATTAAACTGAATAAGTCTCTCTGTCTCGTCATAGAATTCAGGCCGCGCACATTCCAAAATAATAGAGACATGATTTTATTTATTTTTAGTAATTCCCCTAGTTAACACACCACCAGGGAGGTTGCTCTCCTCTTTTAGCTTTTTTTTCTTGAATCTGGTTTTTATTTGCGAAGCTAATTTATTCCATTCTGGATTATCTTCTACCAAATCTTCTCCTTCTATTATAATGTTATTTGTGTCATGACTTTTAAGCTTTATTTTGCTTCTTTTTTTCCTCTTATTTACAGATTGAGAACTAGAATCAGAAACCTCAACATTTATATCCTCTGGATGTTCTTCATTCTCCTCCAAAGATGGGTTAGAAACTATATTTTCTTCCTTGTTAAGCATTTGAGAACCTAGTTGGTCATTCCCCTCCAGTAATGAATTTACTTTACTCTCTTCCTGCATGTCATTTACTATATCCACACCTGCTATATTCACTTCTTGAGAATTATTATTATTATTTACCCCATCTAGCAATATTTCTGTATCCACATTGCTTAAGATCTCGAATCTATTTCCAAATTCTTTCCCTTTTGCCGAAGAGCTTATACTTTTGCCTTTGCAACTGATAATTTCATTCATTTCAACGGGCCTTCCATCAGAGTTAGCTTTCTCCTTGTATTTAATATCATTTATGTTATCATACCATGAATTATTTTCCATCTGTAAACTTTTATCAACACCTTTATTCCCCACTTTCCTCGATTGCAAATCTTCATCAATCTCCATATTTACTTGTTTGTTTTGAGATTCTTTTTGAATCCATACCTTTTTAACCATACAAGTTGTAGAGCTATGCCCAAAAGTTCTGCAATTTAAGCACTTCACTGGATGCCATTCATAATAAACATTCTGCTTATAGACACTACCGTCATAACATTGTATGTAGACTTCATTAGGGAAAGAGAAATTAATATCTATTTCTATCAGTACTCTTGCATATGAAATTCGAATAACATCCTCAGTTATTTGGTCTAACTTGACAGGATTTCCCAGCAAGGAGGCTATTCTACTAATTGCTTCCATAGACCAGAATTCTAGCTCTAAATTTGGAAATTGCACCCAAATTGGAATAGTATGCAGATGCTCCCTTGTTAATTTCATCCCGGGGTACCATCTCTTCATAAAAATCAACTTCTTGTTATAGTAATATGGTCCGCCTGCAAGTATTGCTTCACAGTCGTCAGAAGATTCCAACTTTATTATAAGAAAACCATTTTCTCTACTGTATAGCTGATAACTCCCTTTGATCTTCCACGTCCTGTCCATATTGTCTTTAAGATATCTGTAATATGGCTTATTCCCATAAATGTAAAAGACAATGGAAATTTTCCACTTATTTCTACCTGCATGTAACAGTTCTTCATTAATTTCAGCATATAGAACATTATCTTTCTGCATCGGCTTGTAATAACTCAGATGTGAAAAACTGTTGTGAAATTTATTCTCTCTGATGACTTCAGCCCAAGATCTGGAGAAATTGCGAGATATTTTATCATTATTTCCCTGCAATTGACTGCTCTGAAAAGGAATTTCATTTGCTGTATTAGTGTGCTTCGAGCTTAACATCTCTGTAGATTGTAAATCCTTGTTGCATGTATTAATTTGGGGTTCTATGTATGGAAATGCAAGATGGGGATGAGCCATCTCTTCAGGAGGACGCCCTGAAAGAGATGAAAAATCTGGATTTGAGATTTTTGTGGACGCCATTGCCATCAACTCAATTCACATTTGAGGAGGAGGAAGGGGAAGGATCGACCAAAGTGGATCAGGCAAAACGCAAGCTGAAACGTTGGTCGATCAACAAAAAAATTTTGTGTCGATTTTCCGAAGATTTTTTTTTAAATATTTAAAAATATTAATTTTTAACTATTTAAAAAAAAAATTGAAAATGTTTTCGATGGAAGTGCCCTCCCCAAATTTTTTTAAAAATATTTTTGTTGCGATCTCGGAAAAGTTTGGTTTTGGTTGGATTTTACCAGTTTTTCCGAAAACTGGCCAAATCTAGCTAGAACCATGCTGAAATGTGGGCAATTACAGGAAAGCTTGGTTTTGGTTGGATTTTTCCGGTTTTTTCGAAAATAGGACGTATCAAGCAGAAACCCTGGTGAAACGTGGCCGCTCATGGGAATGTTCGGTTCTGGCGAGATTTCCCAGTTTTTTCGAAAACTGGACGTATCAAGCAGAAACATGGGCGATTACGGGAATCTTTGGTTTCCACGAGATTTTCCTATTTTCTCGAAAACGGGACTGATCAGGAAGAAACCATGCTGAAACGTTTTCGATCAGTCCCGTTTTTGAGAAAATAGGGAAATCTCGCCGAAACCAAAGATTCCCGTAATCGTCCATGTTTCTGCTTGATACGTCCAGTTTTCGAAAAAACTGGGAAATCTCGCCAGAACCGGACTTTCCCATGAGCGACCACGTTTCACCAGGGTTTCTGCGTCCTATTTTCGAAAAAACCGAAATAATCCAACCAAAACCAAGCTTTCCTGTAATTGCCCACATTTCAGCATGGTTCTATCTAGATTTTGCCAGTTTTCTGAAAAACTGGTAAAATCCAACCAAAACCAAACTTTTCCGAGATATCGCCCACGTTTCAGCATGATTTCTTCCTGATCAGTCCCTTTTTCGAGAAAATAGGAAAATCTCGCTGAAACCAAAGATTCCCGTAATCGCCCATGTTTCTGCTTGATACGTCCAGTTTTCGAAAAAACTGGGAAATCTCGCCAGAACCGAACTTTCCCATGAGCGGCCACGTTTCACCAAGGTTTCTGCTTGATACGTCCTATTTTCGAAAAAACCGGAAAAATCCAACCAAAACCAAGCTTTCCTGTAATTGCCCACATTTCAGCATGGTTCTGGCTAGATTTGGCCAGTTTCGGAAAAACTGGTAAAATCCAACCAAAACCAAACTTTTCCGAGATCGCAAAAAAAATATTTAAAAAAAAAATTTTGGGGAGGGCACTTCCATCGAAAACATTTTCAATTTTTTTTTTAAATATTTAAAAATTAATATTTTTAAATATTTAAAAAAAATTCTCCGAAAAATCCACACAAAGTGGATCAGGCAAAACGCAAGCTGAAACGTTGGTCGATCAATAAAAAAAAATTTGTGTGGATTTTTAGGAGAATTTTTTTTAATATTTAAAAATATTAATTTTTAAATATTTAAAAAAAGAATTAAAAAAAATTTGAAAATGTTTTCCAACCAAAACCAAGCTTTCCTGTAATTGCCCACATTTCAGCATGGTTCTAGCTAGATTTGGCCAGTTTTCGGAAAAAATGGTAAAATCCAACCAAAACCAAACTTTTTCGAGATCGCAACAAAAATATTTTTAAAATTTTTTTTAAAAAATATGGGGAGGTCACTTCCATCGAAAACATTTTCAAAAAAAAAAAAAAATATTTAAAAAAAATCTCCGAAAAATCCACACAAAAAATTTTTGTTGATCGACCAACGTTTCAGCTTGCGTTTTGCCTGATCCACTTTGGTCGATCCTTCCCCTTCCTCCTCCACACCCAAAAATATTTTTAAAAAATTTGGGGAGGGCACTTCCATCGAAAACATTTTCAAAAAAAAAAATTTTTTTTTTTTTTAAATATTTAAAAAAAAAAACTCCGAAAAATCCACATAAAAAATTTTTGTTGATCGACCAACGTTTCAGCTTGCATTTTGCCCGATCCACTTTGGTCGATCCTTCCCCTTCCTCCTCCTGTCCCTTCGGGGACATCCGATAAAATTGGAGAATGATGTTTGGATTTGTAATGGAAAATAGTATCTTGCTGCATTTTTTGTGGGGTTTCGTGAGTATCGATGTCGCAACTCTTCACTGGTAGCATGAGTTCGAGCTGGAGATCGGGGTTTAGAAGGGGAGCGCGAGTTGCTTAAGTTGGTGATGAGTTTGAAGCATTCACAGAGGACTGAACAATGGTGATTTCAGTTGGTGTGTTAGTGGAGTATTAGAGGAAGTATGTGAATTAAAAATTGCGGCAATGGCCATAGAACTGTAAACATGGAGAAGCGTTAGAATTTGTTAATGGGGAAGAAGTTTTGTCGAGTTGGATGCATATGGGTTGGGATGATTTGAAATTGGTGAGGCCTAAATCTAGATAAAATTAAGTTTAGTTTTAATTTAAATAGTGCATAAAATTGTAACTATAATATCTCACTCATAAAATGTCAGATTGACGAACTGTATGTCGCATTGGAACCGTATGAAAGCAGGCTACGATGTTGAAGCTGGTTTGGAATTATTTGGGGCTCGTGGTAATTTCAAAGAAAATAAAATGCCCGATCATATTAATCGGGCATGAATCGTTATTCAACGATTAATAACCAAAGTGAGTAAACTCACTAACTCTTCCAGTTTATAAATTATATAAACGTATTTTAAAATTGATATGTGATGATTGAATGATGTATGATAATTATTTGGATGAATTGATATATTATTATCAAGTATTTCTATTATATATATATATATATATATATATTAGTTATATTTAAGGTCGATAGTTGGATATTCCCGCACATTTTACCGGATGAGACCCTATGTGCCCCGGATAATAGCGGATGACCTTCTATACCGCGATATTCAATCTTAAAATGGAATTGGTATTATTTATGTTGTCAATGGATGCAGGAAAAACAAGTTGGGGGATCCAACTGGATTCCTCAAAATTATTACTGTTTATTTTCATATATTGTGATATATGATGTGTAGATGTTCTGTGATAGATTTTGTTGTGTGGGATGTTTGAATAGCACTGGCCCTAAAATAATTGGTATTTAAATATTGTATAAATACATCACAATAAAATGAAAAATCTATTTTTTCCAAATATACAAATTCAATTTCGAATGGGCTAGAAAATAATAACTTGTTTTTAATAAATAAAGCAAGTAATTTAATTTATAAGCGATGTTTATAACTGAAGCAAAATAATATCATTGGATAATTTGGAAATGTAAATTCAAGTGTAAATTTAAAAGAGGAATTGGGAATCATTTTAAAAAAGGAAATGATGAATTTATATAATACCCCGGAAATCCGAGCCAATTTAAAATTTTTAATTTGGCAATTTTAATGAATTTTGATTATTTAAAATGAATTATTTTAAATAATATCGACGAGAAATTTATTTTGAATGGAATTCGAACGTATATTTTATATAGATCATCGATAGGATATAAATATTTAATTTATAATTATAAAAGGAATTGAAAATGGCGCGGTAGTTCGATAATTCGATTTCAAATTTCAAATGAATGTACCGGGTTCAAAATAAACCGGATTTTAGTGAAACCAAAAATATTTGAATCTACTTGTGGATATCTTTCCAACGAACCCGAAAAATCAAAATTTCATAGCAGGAATCAAAAGATATGTCCAGTTGAAAATTCAGAATAGTCGCTATGGAATTCAGGCCCTTAAAAGTAGCCATTTTGCAAACGACCTCGGTTTTCGACGAAACCACTTTTGCTGGATCCGCGATGTCAAATTATTTATAGGTTTCAAATTTCATAATTTTTCGAATTAATATGTGAGCGCGGAAAAGGAAAACGCGTTTGACCAGTTTTAGTTGATTTTAATCGACTGGAAAATGACCATTTTTCAAACGGTCTTAGAATTTGACGAAACTAGTTTTGTTAGGACCGTATCATCAATATGAAGTTAGAAAATATTTTTCTGAAATTTTTCGAGTTAGTATGTAACCCCAGTAAATTGAAATGCGCGTTCAAATTCAATATATAGAGTTATATGTTGATTTTGGCGAAAACTGATCGAAACAGTCGAATTAGCTTACGTTACATATCCCATTGTGTTCGGAATGGGGGTAATTAGCTATGGACGATGGGCGGTGGGCCTCGTTTAGAGGTCGAAATAAAAAGTTGCTTTTTGAGAGTTTAAAATAATAAAATAATTAATTTATTTATATAAGCCCTTACCCTTTTTCTCCCACAGTCAAACCAGATCGAAGTAAATAAAAAAAAAGAACGCTCACCCCCCCCCCCCCCCCTCGTCGATCCACGCACCATCGCCTCAGGCGATCGCCATCCGCCACCCCCAACTTGCGCCGCATCCTCCCTCTCCTCCTCCTTCCTACACCGCTTCTCTCTCCCCTTCTTTGAATCGAACCCCGCGCCCAATATCTCCCGCCGTCTTGACCCTGAACCCAATCGCCTCCCCCTAACTACCCCGACCCTCCAGCGCCACCAGCGCCCCTTCCCTCCCCCTTAACTCGACCAAAACCCCCAAAACCCGAAGAAAACCCTCATCCCGACCACCCAAGGACCGCTGCAGGTCACCTGGCCATACCGCCACCACCTCTTGTCCCCGACGAATGCCACGCAGCCCTCCCCCTGCTGAAAACCGTGAGTTGTTTTTATTTATTTATCTTCGTTTATTTAATTTCAGTTTTAATATATATGTAGCGAATGAAACTTTGATTTTCAATATCAAAAAGATTTGATTTGCAACAATAAAAAGTTTTGATTTTTACTATGCATATCGATATAGGAAGATAAGATTTTTAATCTATATAAAGATAAGGATTTTAATTTATATAAAGTTATAATATTTTCATATAAAGAAGGATCTTTATTTATATATATAAAATATAAAGAAATTGGTTTTATTTACATATATAGAAAGAATAAAAATATGATTTTTATATTATAGAAAGAATAAAAATATGATTTTTATATTATAGAAGGAATAAAAATATGATTTTTATATTATAGAAAGAATAAAAATTTGATTTTTATATTATAGAAGGAATAAAAATATGATTTTTATATTATAGAAAGAATAAAAATATGATTTTTATATTATAGAAGGAATAAAAATATGATTTTTATACTATAGAAAGAATAAAAATATGATTTTTATATTATAGAAGGAATAAATATATGATTTTTATATTATAGAAAGAACAAAATGTGATTTTTATATATGTAGTGGCTACGAACAATGAAATTGACAAAGGGCGAGCACAACGAAGGTTTCTGCCTATGAAGAGTCGTGGCGTTTGGTTTAGCTAGTCGGTGAGAACTCCTCACTTTTAAATTTATTTCTAGTTAAAATATATACTAGGATGCAGACGGTGTTTAGTAGCACCTGACACCCGTCGTCCACAGACCATGGACGGCTTGTATGCTTGTTTGTTTGATTTTGATGTGTAGTTGATTGTGTGATGTAATGTGAAATGAAATAAAATATTTTACAGTGGAAAATATTTTATAGTTAAAAATATAATTTTTAACGTGTATATGAAATGAATATTTATAAACAAATCGATGATTTGTTTATATACACTGATTTGACTGATATTGATTGGGACGATAAATTTTACACATCGCCCAACTGCACAAATAAAATCTGTGTTTGATTGTTTGAAAACCCCACACGGGTATTGGGGTGATATATGACATACACTAATCCCAATAGTTAGTTGTATGTCGATCGATTGATTGACAGACTGTTATAAGCATTGAATATTTATATTTGATGCTTATACAAAGTAGAATTCACTTTGGATGATGGTTGATTATTCGTCATTGTTGATATATACATGCATTGTATGGAAATCCATAGAAATAAAATCTATGGTAATTGATTGGGCCTCATTCCAGTTTTGAAATAGAATATTTGAAGAGAACTATTTGAATAAAATATTTGAATAGAAATATTTGAAATATAATATTTGAAAATAGAAATATATGAAGCCGTGTTGATTAGATTGACGCCATTTTTACGTGAACGATATTTATATCGATTTTATTCATTTTATAATGAATATCGAAAGTGATTTCAAAATCTGATATTTTGAAAAGAATTGAAATTCGAATTGAAATTGAATAGAAATGAATTCAAATTGAAATTGAATAGAAATGAATTCAAATTGAAATTGAATAGAAATGAATTCAAATTGAAATTGAATTCGAATTGAAATTGAATAGAAATGAATTCGTATTGAAATTGAATTGAATTGAAAACGAACTGAAATTGAACTAGAAATCAATTTGAATTGAAATCAATTTGAAATGAATTTGAAATGAATTATAAGGAAAAATTCAATTTTGATTTGAATTAGAAATGAAGTTGAAATTGTTTTGAAAACGAATTATAGAAATACGTTTTAAAAGGGAAATCGACGAAGTATATTATATATATATATATATATATATATTATATAGTATAATGGCCTTAATAGAACGCACCGCGGCAGTTCGCGAATTTCGGCCATTGACTTCGAACGGATATTACGGGAGATCCGACCGTCAGATTCTCCTAAAACTGGAACCGTTAGGTTCGTATCGAAAAGTGATTTCTAACGAATATTAGAAATTAGAAATCTAACGGTTGGATTTGGAATTATGTCCAAATCAAATTGGGAAAAGGTCGTTGTAAGTGCAGTTCGATGGCCGTTGATGGAAATCGACTGTACGGGCCTTGATAAAATTATTAAAAATAGTAATAATTAGTGTAAAATCATAAGAAATGATTTGGGAAGAATTGAGATGAAAAACTCCATATTTAAAAAGATAAAAATAGTTTTTTATCAAAATGAACTAGAATGATACTTCTATTAATTTTTAAATAAATAAATTGAATTTGAAAAGGGTCTTAAAAGTAACCAGAATTTCCAATAATTGAATTGGAATGGATTTGAATCGAAATTGTCTTTGGAATATTTCGATTTTGGATTTCGTGATTATACAGATATCGTTATGGAAATTTGAAAGATATATTTATATCGTTATTTCCAATACGATATTTGTTGGTTGTAGAATTTGATATTGAATATAAGCCGATATATTTTCTATTCAGAGCCTTGTATTTAATATCAAATGTGATTTGGGTTTGTCGTGAACAGTGTTTTAAATGACACTGATTCTTTAACCCAGTTAAAGATTAAAACTAAGTGGAGTTTTAATGAATCTTTAATTAGATTGAAAGGATCGAGAATGGAGTATCACCTGTTTTACTCCAAGCGATAGTTAAATCTTTAATTAGATTTGAACGCGAAATGGTAATTGAATTTACTGATAACACTGTGGTGGTAGATATGAAGTATGACCAGTTTTACTTCATGGGATGAATAGGTGGGGATTTGGAAATAAAATAAATGATTACTTCGGTGTGGTCCGCTAATCCCGACTAGTTTGAATTGATATTCAAAAGAAGATAAAAGAATAAATTTAAAGAATTTATCTTTGATAAAATGAATGGGAACCTTTCCCAAAGTATAAGAATATTTGAATAAAAGAATATTCTGAATTGGAATGAGGCGTATGTTGTGTTTGTGTAACACTTGTTTATTATATACGCGAGTTATTCAGAAAGACCGGGTTTATCCCATTCTGAATAACTAATTCGACGTGGTGTCGAAGATGAAGATGGTGGTTGAAGACCGGAGGTCTTCACGTCGTTTGGGTGATTACTGATGATCTTGATTGGGTCGTACACCCAAGAGGAGGGAATCAGTTAGTGGTCGTCCAGACGTACTTGGAGATCGATGGATATGCGGGGTACTAGGTGCCTCCGGTTTCGTTCAAACCGAGAACGAACTTGTAAATGGACTGCGTGTGACATTGGATTTTAGTCTGTGTGATTGATTTCTATTAAATATATATCTGTTTGGCGGCGGAGAATTTATTCTCTGGCTTAACGCCCTTCTCTGAGACGTACGAGTTCAGAGGTTATATATCGATGGATATCAATCGCATGGAGTGAACTGCCTGTGTGGCATGCCTAAGTGGCAATATGATCAAGGCTTCTGTTGAAAAGCAGAGTCTTGTGGTGGATGATCAAAGCACGGCCTGTGTGGCATAGCTTTGTGTAACGTTGATTCGCGAGCCTCACACCCCGGTTGTGAACCAGAAACGGGAGAGGACATCAGGGAGGGCATGCGTTTCCTTCTAGCTAGAAGTGGCGTTAGTGGTTTTACTCGCCCTGATGAGTTTGACTTACGTGGTTGTTGCTATTGCGAGGTGCCTCGGATATATCGGTCGATTCGGGACCGATGGAGTCATTGGACTCATTGACACCCCATAGGGTGGGGAAACGCATTGTTCAGGCATTTTAATCCACATCGGTGGACCGGCCCTGACGATCCAAGGATTGCCTACGCGCTTACCTGAGACACGGGCTAGAGCATCTCGAATCGGAAGAGGACTATCTTTTGCCTCGGTTCACAGATGGAAATCCAACTTCCAAATACGTGACATTTGCGGTTTTGATTGTAGAGCCTAGTATGGCGACATGATATATGGTACCCATGCCTTCTATGATTGATACTTATGATTTGAAGTTGTTTTGACACTATACACTTATTCTAGTATCAAATGATTTGTCTTTAACGTATCAAGCATGCTTTGGCTATTATAAGGGAAAACCCTATCCTCTGGTTTGTGTTGCATTGTGTGATGGGACCTGGGTCTTATAATAGCTTCATTTTTCTTTATTTAGCATTGCACTGTTGTTTTATGCACTGGTATTCTTGGGAGGAAACCCGTTCTGTGTTATACGGCGTGGTCCCTTGATTTACCAAACTTTAAAAATAAAGATTAATAAATGTTTTAGTTCTCACACCAGTCCCATGACTGACCTGGAGTTTATTGTTTTAACCTAAACTCTGGGTGCCCTTATTTTCGACACGGGCAGCTAGTAGTTTTGGTTTTGCAGATTTATATTCACAGGATCCTGGTTTACAGCTGGAACGATACTCGGAAAGCTTTGTATCTGTGTATTACTTCTAGTTGTGTATTGTATTATTTTCCGCTGCTATGTAATGTATTTAAATGTAATTTAAATCTCTGATATTTTTTGTGTAATATTTATTCATACTCTGTATATTCTTGTATTCTGATGAATTATTGTAATAAACAATGAAATATTCTTCCGTCTGCGTTCTAATTGGTCTTGTTCTCAACTCAATCCGTGATTTCCTATAAGGGGGATTTCGGGTCGTTTCATCGTGGTATCAGAGCTTTGGTTTACAAAGCTCAGAGAACAAGACACATTAGAACCGTACGAAAGAATTCATCAGATATTGGATAAGTAATATGCAATGAGAATGACGCGTTAGAGATGGGATCAGTAGTATCCTAGAACGAGTGTGAAGAGTATATTTTTAAAGTGAAAACAAATTTTGTTTTGAAAATTTAATTCAATTATTCGTATTTGAATAGTTATTTGTATTGATTTGGACAGTCCAATATATATAGACTTTGCGTATACGTCTGTTCCACGTGTATTTGAAGTTTTAATATACTGGATAGATATAGAATTACACTCTAGTCGCCCGGAGAAGATACTAATGATTGAGATCTCATCATCAGTATTTATGTTCGAGTTTCGACGGTGGAATTTCTATATATTTCCTATTGACTGGTGTGAGAACCAAAATCAAATAGGGCCTATTGTTGTGAATTGGCATCAAAAATGTGATTTTTTTTTGACTATATATCAAAGTTATGAATTTGAAGTGATAATTCACTAATTGATTGCTGATTGTGTTGTTTGATTATAGTTTGATTAATTAAATGTTGAACCTTTAGCCAAATTGACTAAGAAGTGAATTGTATTGAAATTTGGTCGCATTTGCTTGCATATACATGTACTTACATTGAACAGGTCATAGCGAAGAGGCTAGAGCAGAAGAATAAAATTGTTTGCCCGACAAATAGGTACATGTTTACCATAATTTACTGTTTTGTTTGGGTGATGATGATTTTATGAGCCGATTGGCTTTTTCTTTTTCTTTTTGAGATCAGAGGGCCTCTATGGCAATTTCGGGATTTTCCCGGTGCAGGGGAGGTTATGGCGAAATTTTTCGAAAATTTAGGGTGTTAGCCAAATTTTTGAAAAATTTGAAAAGTTCTTAGAAACTGAAAAGTTGAAGAACTTAAGCCGTAATGAAAATAACGAAAGTTGAGTTGATTTGTTAAACAATTTTCGGCTTCGTTCCTTTTCGGAGATGAAAAGTTTTAAGTAGGGGAGATTGTAATAACCCGGAAATCCGAGCCAATTTAAAAATTTTAATTTGACAATTTTAATGAATTTTGATTATTTAAAATGAATTATTTTAAATAATATCGACGAGAAATTTATTTTGAATGGAATTCGAACGTATATTTTATATAGATCGTCGATAGGATATAAATATTTAATTTATAATTATAAAAGGAATTGAAAATGGCGCGGTAGTTCGATAATTCGATTTCAAATTTCAAATGAATGTACTGGGTTCAAAATAAACCGGATTTTAGTGAAACCAAAAATATTTGAATCTATTTGTGGATATCTTTCCAACGAACCCGAAAAATCAAAATTTCATAGCATGAATCAAAAGATATGTCCAGTTGAAAATTCAGAATAGTCGCTATGGAATTCAGGCCCTTAAAATAGCCATTTTGCAAACGACCTCGGTTTTCGACGAAACCACTTTTGTTGGATCCGCGATGTCAAATTATTGATAGGTTTCAAATTTCATAATTTTTCGAATTAATATGTGAGCGTGGCAAAGGAAAACGCGTTTGACCAGTTTCAGTTGATTTTAATCGACTGGAAAATGACCATTTTTCAAACGGTCTCAGAATTTGACGAAACTGGTTTTGTTAGGACCGTATCGTCAATGTGAAGTTAGAAAATATTTTTCTGGAATTTTTCGATTTAGTATGTAACCCCAATAAATTGAAATGCGCGTTCAAATTCAATATATATAGTTATATGTTGATTTTGGCGAAAACTGATCAAAACAGTCGAATCAGCTTAAGTTACATATCCCATTATGTTCGGAATAGGGGTAACTCCCCCCTCCCCCCCCCCTCCCCCGTCGATCCATGCACCATCGCCTCAGGTGCTTGCCATCCGCCACCCCCAACCAGCGCCGCATCCTCCCTCTCCTCCTCCTTCCTCCACCACTTCTCTCTCCCCTTCTTTGAATCGAACCCCACGCCCAATATCTCCTGCCGCCGTGACCCTGAACCCAATCGCCTCCCCCTAACTACCCCGACCCTCCAGCGCCCCTTCCCTCCCCCTTAACTCGACCAAAACCCGAAGAAAACCCTCATCCCAACCACCCAAGGACCGCTGCAGGTCGCCTGGCCATACCGCCACCACCTCTTGTCCCCGACGAATGCCACGCAGCCCTGCCCCTGCTGAAAACCGTGAGTTGTTTTTATTTATTTATCTTCATTTATTTAATTTCAGTTTTAATATATATGTAGCGAATGAAACTTTGATTTTCAACATCAAAAAGATTTGATTTGCAACAATAAAAAGTTTTGATTTTTACTATGCATATCGATATAGGAAGATAAGATTTTTAATTTATATAAAGCTAAGGAATTTAATTTATATAAATTTATAATATTTTCATATAAAGAAGGATCTTTATTTATATATAAAATATAAAGAAATTGGTTTTATTTACATATATAGAAAGAATAAAAATATGATTTTTATATTGTAGAAAGAATAAAAATATGATTTTTATATTGTAGAAGGAATAAAAATATGATTTTTATATTATAGAAAGAATAAAAATATGATTTTTATATTATAGAAGGAATAAAAATATGATTTTTATATTATAGAAAGAATAAAAATATGATTTTTATATTATAGAAGGAATAAAAATATGATTTTTATATTATAGAACGAATAAAAATATGATTTTTATATTATAGAAGGAATAAAAATATGATTTTTATATTATAGAAAGAATAAGAATATGATTTTAATATTATAGAAGGAATAAAAATATGATTTTTATATTATAGAAAGAATAAAAATGTGAATTTTATATATGTAGTGGCTACGGACAATGAAATTGACAAAGGGCGAGCACAACGAAGGTTTCTGCATATGAAGAGTCGTGGCGTTTGGTTTAGCTAGTCGGTTAGAACTCCTCACTTTTAAATTTATTTCTAGTTAAAATATATACTAGGATGCAGACGGTGTTTAGTAGCACCTGACACCCGTCGTCCACAGACCATGGACGGCTTGTATGTTTGTTTGTTTGATTTTGATGTGTAGTTGATTGTGTGATGTGATGTGAAATGAAATAAAATATTTTATAGTGGAAAATATTTTATAGTTAAAAATATAATTTTTAACGTGTATATGAAATGAATATTTATAAACAAATCGACGATTTGTTTATATACACTGATTTGACTGATATTGATTGGGATGATAAATTTTACACATCGCCCAACTGCACAAATAAAATCTGTGTTTGATTGTTTGAAAACCCCACACGGGTATTGGGGTGATATATGACATACACTAATCCCAATAGTTAGTTGTATGTCGATCGATTGATTGACATACTGTTATAATCATTGAATATTTTTATTTGATGCCTATACAGTGTAGAATGCACTTTGGATGATGGTTGATTATTTGTCATTGTTGATATATACATGCGTTGTATGGAAATCCATAGAAATAAAATCTATGGTAATTGATTGGGCCTCATTCCAGTTTTGAAATAGAATATTTGAAGAGAACTATTTGAATAAAATATTTGAATAGAAATATTTGAATAGAAATATTTGAAATATAATATTTGAAAATAGAAATATATGAAGCCGTGTTGATTAGAATGACGCCATTTTGACGTGAACGATATTTATATCGATTTTATTCATTTTATAATGATTATCGAAAGTGATTTCATAATCTGATATTTTGAAAAGAATTGAAATTCGAATTGAAATTGAATTGAAATGAATTCAAATTGAAATTGAATAGAAATGAATTCAAATTCAAATTGAATAGAAATGAATTCAAATTGAAATTGAATAGAAATGAATTCAAATTCAAATTGAATAGAAATGAATTCAAATTGAAATTAAATAGAAATGAATTCAAATTGAAATTGAATTCGAATTGAAATTGAATAGAAATGAATTCGTATTGAAATGGAATTGAAAACGAACTGAAATTGAACTAGAAATCAATTTGAATTGAAATCAATTTGAAATGAATTTAAAACGAATTTATAAGGAAAAATTCAATTTTGATTTGAATTAGAAATGAAGTTGAAATTGTTTTGAAAACGAATTTAAAACGAATTATAGAAATACATTTTAAAAGGGAAATCGATGAAGTATATATTATATATATTATATATATAGTATAATGGCCTGAATAGAACGCGCCGCGCCGCGGCAGTTCGCGAATTTCGACCATTGACTTCGAACGGATATTACGGGAGATCTAACCGCCGGATTCTCCTAAAATCGGAACCGTTGGGTTCGTATCGAAAAGAGCTTTCTAACGAATATTAGAAATTAGAAATCTAATAGTTGGATTTGGAATTATGTCCAAATCAAATTGGGAAAAGGTCGCTGTAAGTGCAGTTCGATGGCCGTTGATAGAAATCGACTGTACGGGCCTTGATAAAATTATTAAAAATAGTAATAATTTATGTAAAATCATAAGAAATGATTTGGGAAGAATTGGGATGAAAAACTCCATATTTAAAAAGATAAAAATAGATTTTTATCAAAATGAACTAGTTTTGAACTAGAATGATACTTCTATTTATTTTTAAATAAATAAATTGAATTTGAAAAGGGTTTTAAAAGTAACCAGAATTTCCAATAATTGAATTGGAATGGATTTGAATCGAAATTGTCTTTGGAATATTTCGATGTTGGATTTTGTGATTATACAGATATCGTTATGGAAATCTGAAAGATATATTTATATCGTAATTTCCAATACGATATTTGTTGGTTGTAGAATTTGATATTGAATATAAGCTGATATATTTTCTATTCAGAGCCTTGTATTTAATATCAAATGTGATTTAGGCTTGTCGTGAACAGTGTTTTAAATGACGTTGATTCTTTAACCCAGTTAAAGATTAAAACTAAGTGGAGTTTTAATGAATCTTTAATTAGATTGAAAGGATCAAGAATGGAGTATCACCAGTTTTACTCCAGGCGATAGTTAAATCTTTAATTAGATTTGAACGTGAAATGGTAATTAAATTTACCGATAACACTGTGGTGGTAGATATGAAGTATGACCAATTTTACTTCATGGGATGAATAGGTGGGGATTTGGAAATAAAATAAATGATTACTTCGGTGTGGTCCGCTAATCCCGACTAGTTTGAATTGATATTCAAAAGAAGATTAAAAAATAAATTTAAAGAATTTATCATTGATAAAATGTGTGGGAACCTTTCCCAAAGTATAAGAATATTTGAATAAAAGAATATTCTGAATTGGAATGAGGCGTATGTTGTGTTTGTGTAACACTTGTTTATTATATACGCGAGTTATTCAGAAAGACCGGGTTTATCCCATTCTGAATAACTAATTCGACGTGGTGTCGAAGATGAAGACGGTGGTTAAAGACCGAAGGTCTTCACGTCGTTTGGGTGATTACTGATGATCTTGATTGGGCCGTACACCCAAGAGGAGGGAATCAGTTAGTGGTCGTCCAGACGTACTTGGAGATCGATGGATATGCGGGGTACTAGGTGCCTCCGGTTTCGTTCAGACCCAGAACGAACTTGTAAATGGACTGCGTGTGACATTGGATTTTAGTCTGTGTGATTGATTTCTATTAAATATATATCTGTTTGGTGGCGGAAAATTTATTCTCTTGCTTAACGCCCTTCTCTGAGACGTACGAGTTCAGAGGTTATATATCGATGGATATCAATCGCATGGAGTGAACTGCCTGTGTGGCATGCCTAAGTGGCAATATGATCAAGGCTTCTGTTGAAAAGCAGAGTCTTGTGGTGGATGATCAAAGCACGGCCTGTGTGGCATATCTTTGTGTAACGTTGATTCGCGAGCCTCACACCCCGGTTGTGAACCAGAAACGGGAGAGGACATCAGGGAGGGCATGCGTTTCCTTCTAGCTAGAAGTGGTGTCAGTGGTTTCACATGCCCTGACGAGTTTGACTTATGTGGTTGTTGCTGTTGCGAGGTGCCTCGGATATATCGGTCGATCCGGGACCGATGGAGTCATTGGACTCATTGACACCCCATAGGGTGGGGAAATGCAGTGTTCAGGCATTTTAATCCACATCGGTGGACCGGCCCTGACGATCCAAGGCTTGTCTGCGCGCTTGCCTGAGACACGGGCTAGAGCGTCTCGAATCGGTAGAGGACTATCTTTTGCCTCGGTTCACAGATGGAAATCCAACTTCCAAATACGTGACATTTGCGGTTTTGATTGTAGAGCCTAGTATGGCGACATGATATATGGTACCCATGCCGTCTATGATTGATTTGAAGTTGTTTTGACACTATACACTTATTATAGTATCAAATGATTTGTCTTTAAAGTATTAAGCATGCTTTGGCTATTATAAGGGAAAACCCTATCCTCTGGTTTGTGTTGCATTGTGTGATGGGACCTGGGTCTTATAATAGCATCATTTTTCTTTATTTAGCATTGCGATGTTGTTTATGCACTGGTATTCTTGGGAGGAAACCCGTTCCGTGTTATACGGCGTGGTCCCTTGATTTACCGAACTTTAAAAATAAAGATTAATAACTGTTTTAGTTCTCACACCAGTCCCATGACTGACCTGGAGTTTATTGTTTTAACCTAAACTCTGGGTGCCCTTATTTTCGACACGGGCAGCTAGTAGTTTTGGTTTTGCAGATTTATATTCACAGGATCCTGGTTTACAGCTGGAACGATACTCGGAAAGCTCTGTATTCGTGTATTACTTCTAGTTGTGTATTGTATTATTTTCCGCTGCTATGTAATGTATTTAAATGTAATTTAAATCTCTGATATTTTTTGTGTAATATTTATTCATACTCTGTATATTCTTGTATTCTGATGAATTGTTGTAATAAATAATGAAATGTTCTTCCGTCTGCGTTCTGATTGGTCTTGTTCTCAACTCAATCCGTGATTTTTCGTAAGGGGGATTTCTGGTCGTTTCAATTTATTCCAACGCTTGGAATGTGAATATAATTGAAATAAATCCATAAGGATTTACAAGTGGATTTTGACTATGTCGAATGTTCTAAAAATAATTTATTATCATAAATTATATATATATATATATTATAATTCAGAACTTGAAAAGATAATTAATATTTGGTTTGACACCAATAATTTATAACTGAATATGAAGTCGATATTAAGTTATGAACCTGTTAGATAAATGATAAGAGGTTTTTGACGTATAAACGGAGTTTATGAATGATGTGCATATATTAACTGACTCGGTAAATGGGACTGGAACCTGTAATAGTATTACATATGAAAAATCAAGATTGATTTGATAAACGAGTCTCCATTTCAATAAAGGAATAATATTCACATTTTAAAGTGGATAATGGTTTAAAAGCAAATGTTTTGCAGATTAGAATAGTCATAAGGGAAATTGGTAAGGATTTGGAAGCGGTAAATTCAATGATGAATTTAGAATGAAAATGGAAATTTAATTGACCTAAAATGGTAAATTAATTTTGTAGTTCAGAACGTTAATCGAATAGAAGTTATTCAAAAGAGACTTACATATTGAAATTCAACTATATCGAATTCAGGAAAGTACTATTTACTTTCTATTTTAATCAAGATTTAATTAATTAATTATTTATTCAAATTAATGAATAAATTATATTTTAGATTTTATATCTCGGAGCATGGATTATAACACTATTGCTATAATCAATGATTTCCTTACGAGAAGTGGATTCTTAAATTGAATCCGAAAGTGACGTAAGCAATGTTTTTTTGGTAATTGAAGTTATGAGCATTGTCTATTTCGAGGTTAATAATGTTGTTCCATTATGGTTTGAAAGGTACTTATACCCCAACTTGATTGACTTCATTATTGAATAAGAAATGGTTAAGGTTTGATAGCAGGGTTGGTTAAGTACAGTTAGTTATGAGTGATTAATGGGTTAAGTTGTCGTAACGATGTTTTATATAACATTCATTTAAATCCATATAAACGGATTTTGGAAACGTTTTTCCGAATCTAATTAGAGATGTTTTCTAAGCATAGAAAATGAAAAAATTGGGTTGCTGAGAAGTTAAGAAATTGTGAATAAATGGAAATGTTTTCCGAGGTTAATAACATATATTTTCTAAATATAGAAAATAAGAATTTGTGAATATATGGAAATATTTTCCAATCTTAATAAGAGATATTTTCTGGAACATAGAAAATAAATAGTTTATGATAAATGGAATGTTTTCCAAGAATCGTGAGAGTTAAATCGGGTTTTGAGAAATATTTGGGTAAATATATTGAAAAGAAGTTGGAAAAATGTTAAATTAATAAGAAATTAATTTAAAGGGATCAGTGTTGCATGATGCTTGATCCATAAAATTTCCATTTGAAAATAAAACAGTTGGTTGTATGGGTGTTTCCTTTGACAGTTAAATAATCAGTTATCAAAGTTTTGGCCCATTTTATATTTCCGTTGTCAATATGGAGAGCCCGAGATCAGTTTATTATTTAAAACCATTCTATATAGACATAAGCGTTGCGAATCAAATATGCTGAAGATAATTGAAGACGAAGTAAAGTGCAAGGTTGTTCTGTTACTCTTAGGTAGAAATTGCCTAAGATGGATTGATGGGATGGTGCCTTCGGTTTTATAGTCCCAGGACAACTTGTATGGACGAATGTCTGAGAGAGTATGCATGACAAATCATGTTGTAACAACCCGCATTTTACGTATCGGAGGATCGTAAAATATTTTTATTTAATTCCCTGAGGGTTGGATCATTCTCATATTTTAATATGTTGTTTATGGGGATGTGAGACATGTCCATAATTTTTACTAATTTTATTTGTGACCATTTTTCCGTTGTTAGTTTTGTATACGACATAACTTTTGACTGGGATCGAATCAGGTGATGGGATCAAATTCATTGGAAAGGAAATGATATTTCCAATTCTGTAGAATGGTCACATTAAAGATTTGGTTCAGCGGTTTGGGAGGTATCGTTGTTTTAGTGTTTTACAATTTCTGCACAGGTTTGGCTAGTCATTAATGAGATGAATTGAAGTGGCCCATTAAGTGGGCTGGTTTGAGGATATATATAGAGGATAGAGTCATGGAGATTAGTTTATTTATTCATTCTCTCATTTGATTGAGCTTGTTATCTTCCTTGCTCAATCAAATACACCTTTCCTCAATTAAAATTCTAGATCTACGCAAGAAAAATGAAGATCTACAACAAGTAAAGCTAGATCTATGTCAAGTAAAGGAAGATCGCATCAAATTGAGAGGTTTGAAGGTTGATCATCACTGTCCGGATTTGAGTTTAGTTAATTTCAAGTTATTTGAAGAATTGGTGAGTGATCAGCATCTCTCGCTTGGATTCAATCGAGTGTATGGGTTGTATGATCTTATGTTCATTATTTCAAGTGGTTTTCATATAGATCTAATCGATGCAAGCATGATTTCAATGCCAAACACCATAGGATCTAATCTAGAAACTTATAAATGGTATTTTATATGCTAATTCTATGGTTAGATCCATTTATTGATTTGATTGATTATTAAATCGTCGTTTTAATGTTTGTTGATAATTGTGTGATTTGTTGTTCTTTTGTTGATTGAATAGTTGTTGAAAAAGTTGAAGTTTGACTGGTTTTCGAGTATAAAACCAAGTTGTGTTCAAGTGCGGTTTTGGTTGGAGTTTTGGCTCGCAAATATGTATGGATCAGGCACTTTTCAGCGCATGGATCAGGCAAAAGTTTGTTGATGGATCGAGCACAAAAATCCTTGAGTCGCGCGTGTGAGAATTGTTGATTTGGCAAGCGTCTGGATGGATCGGGAAAAATTTGGTTTACAGTGTTTGGGAAACGCTATGGTAGGAAGGATGGATCGGGCCAAATGCCATGAGGAGCAGCACATTGTAGAAGCGGTGATCTGGCCAAGTGCGCATCGGAATATCCAAGCAGTCCAATGGATCGGGCAAAAACATTTAACAATGTTTGGTAACGCTGCAGTAGTGCATGGATCGGGCGGAACCGAACCATGGATCTAGCAGTACCACATTGGCTTGCGCATGGGAAAAACTTGGATTTGTCAAGGCGCTCGTTGGGGAAATCATGGATCGGGCGGAACTAGCAACATTCTAGAAATGCTAAGAAAATCCGATAGATTGGCCACTTCTGGAGCATGGATCGCGCATATAAAAACGTGTATTACACACGCCTTTTTTGGCTGTTTTGAGAGGTCGAGCACCAGACCGATCCAGAATGGGACGTAGGGATATGGTAGCGCTTCCTAGACACTGTGAAAGGCAGTTTTGACGCTATGCTTAGTTTTTCATAGCGAGAAAGATGGAAATGCTATAAAATGCAGAATTGACCAAATGAAGCATATTTTTGGATCGATGATGGTAGTAGCGTCGACGCGAATTCAAGAAGGAACGTTCGAACTGTTGTGAAGTGTTATTTGATGGATAAATTGCAACGAATATGCAGACGACTCAATGACGTTGAGTTTGTGGATAATGGTGGCTCGAGAAGTCGCTTGAGCTTATGAACAGTCATCAGGTTGGATGGCTAGGGATATTGAAGGCTAAAGAATTATCGTTAATCGAAGGTTCTAGCAGACTCAAAGCAAGGGTATAATAGGAACGCCCAAAAGACTAGAAGTTAGCTGGTTGAGTACCCTTGGTATCGTGGAAAGGCTTAGTTGTCTTCGTTGAGTAAGGAAAACATACGTATCATGGAAAAGCATATGGAGTTTTGCTAGAGCCGAGGTTTACCATTAGCCCTTGACAAATGGCATGTCGTAGCCATCATACGATTAACGATGGTTTAAAAGTAAGATTGGCGGTGATAGCCAGGGTCATGGACGATGATTGTTTTGCTTGTATTGTCTTGTGTAGATTATTCGACGTCGAAAGAGATATCTCTTGGGTACTTTTCTGATGTTGGTTTAGGCATTCGGGGCTTGTGCTTGGGAGATATCAATATCGATTAGGATGGTCTATGCTTGATAACTGATTTCCATGAATGTACTGTTGTTTCTACTTGATTGTAAAGGCTACCACTATCAGATGTGAGGAAGACGGGTTTTGGTTCTTCTCCGTTGATGTTGGTAGATTATTTGATTAATCTGCATATTCTCATATACTTTATTGGTGATGTTAGATAGTTGTTTTATCGCTCAATAAGACCGTTGTCTGACTCAAGGTTTTATATTTCCTCTTATCACCTTGGGCTGTTCATCCGGTTGTGGATGGGAAGACTGAGTAGCAGGTGACAGGTAGTAGATTCTAATGAGGACGATGCTGCTGAGTGATGACGAGCAGGAGGCCGGCATGTTATTTTCTACTATCTGCTATTTCTGCTTTTCGTTGTTTGATGTATTCTCAGAGTGACTTGTAGTGAGGCACATTGTACATATTTGATGTTGTATCCAGTTTGATGTTTGGATAATTTCATAATGATAAGAAAGTTAAAAATTCTGCTCATTTCTGCTTCACTATTATTGCATGTTATATATGTTCAATTATATTTTATCCTTGCGCTGTGAATTATACGACAGATAACGCTTGTGTTATTCTACCTTGATGATCATTCATAGCTGCCCGACACGTTTTTCAGCACATTATTTCCCTTGTTAAGTGCAGGAGTTGTGGGCGGTCGTTACACGTGTACATTGATCTTTTCAAACGTATTTACATTTGATGGCGGAGAAATTCATTTATCTTAGCGTTATACCCGTGATATTTTTGGGGAAATCAATAAATGATTTGGCGGGTTTGATGATGTGTGATTCAAAATGAATGATGTTGTGGTATTAAAAAGGTAAGTATGGCCTCAAGCCTCACAACCGGGAATTGACAAAAATCGGGCAGGCAACATAGCTATGTGGGTCGCTCCCATTAGGGTGTATTATCACCTGATCTCGAGAAAAATCCATTTGCTTCTTTATTCTATCGATATTGTAAGCTTCGGTAACGTTTGCTGATCCTAACCGTTGGTGATAATACATTCGTACTCTCAAGTAGAATGAGGGGCGGGTCATGTATGGCCGGGTTGGAAGATGTTCTGTTGAACCCAGTGTATTCTTCTCTTGGTTTCATACCTTGTCATAGTTGGAAATTCATTATCTAATAAGAGCCCTGCGGTTTTGATTATAGACTATGTATGTAGAGCACAAGATGCAAGCGATCCATTAGGTTTCTATTTATTTGATTTATTCACTATTATAATATCAGAATAATATTGATTCAAAGAATGTTTTGGGTTAACATACGGTAAAAACCATCTGTATTTATGTGTGAATCGGTCTTACGATTATCCTTTTTTTTTAAAAGGACTTTTAAAAATTAAATCAAGTGGTTGGAGTTTACTCACACCAGTCCATAACTGACCCAGAGTTTATTTTGTTTTGTTTAACCCTAAACTCTTGGGTGCCCAAATTTGTACGGACAGTCAAGTAGTTGAGATTACATATTCACTTGAAGGAGCTTGGAGTAGGAGGCTTCAGCGTTAAATAGCTAATGTTTATTTCCACTGTGATGTGCTATGTTGTACTCTGATGTTGGTATGTCTATACAGTTACAGATTTGTAATTCAGAAGTTATGTTATATAATATATTTTATTCGTTTCGCTGTGAGATTGTATCTGCTCTGATTCTGTGTTATTGTGATCTCATTATCTTCTATCCTTACTTTACTTTCTTTCTATTTCTCACCCTCTAATTTCTTTCTTTGGCATCTGGATTTTAGTGCACTTCGTGTTGGACTTGTGTTGTATTAGGTCGACTCAAAGGGTACGCAAATTCGGGTCGCTGCATTTAAACTTTAAACTTTTATCTAAAATTTCCAAACATAATCTTGTTAGATGTCTTCCCATAATCAATCAGCAGTTCTTAAACGTTGTTGTTGCAATATTCACATACCATTAATCTAATTGCATTTAATTACATTTCAGTTGATTAATATACAAATCAATCTAAAAACAATTAAATAAAAACACAAACACAACAATTAATCATTTTCATAAAATAAGTTGAATACATTATCCATTAACAAAGTTTACTAACAACGATCAAATTTATAAATCATCTTCATACAACATTAGACAAAGACACAATATGTACATAGTTTACATCAAACATTAGTGACAAAATATGCAAACAAAAACTTTTCACATGCTAAGTAGACCGAACCTCCAAAAATTAAAAGAGTATCTTGTACATTTCCTGCATCTGAAAACTTTACCTACCTGTAACAATGAAATTCAAAAATTAGCAATCGAAAACACATTTAATTTGCAACTACTAAAAAATTGCACCACAGATTTACATTGTAACATTAACTTAATTTTGAATGCAATAAAAAAACACATTTTTTATCGCTACTACAAGTTGTTAACACTCAGTTTTGAATTGAAACAAATGAGAGATCCGTGTAACCTGAGAATCACATCCGTTTTGGCCTTAGTGTAAACTGAGCTGATACTCAATTTTGGACAACTCATAGAATTTAGCATCCAAATTCACTGAAATTGCCAAACGGCATCATTCAATTCCTCGAAAAATAAGCCTAACAAAGCAACAAATTCCTTATTCATCTAATCTATCTCTCACACACATCAAGATGCGTACTGATTTAGCATTCTACCATTTCAATGCCAGTGATACTGGCTTCAAGAAAATAATTTCAAATTTAATTTGCACCATCTGACCTGCATTTATCCCTGCCATCAACCAAGAATTTTATCATTCCTCTTGATCACAGTTTGAGCTTTTCTTTCCATATATCACCACAACTCCGGTCATAGCCATAATTGCACTAGCCATATTTGGCTCCTAATAAACTTGCCTTTTTGATACATGACCCCCAGATATTGTAAACACAATACATTACATATCATAAATTTTGTGGAAACTAAATTGTGTGGATATAACACAAAAATTACCAACCTGTATATGTGTTACATTTTAAGGTAGAAAATTTGAAAGCGAGCAGTAACAGTTTCAATGAGATAAAATGTTACAATTCTATGATGAAAGATAGAAAAAAGGAAAAGTGATTGAAAACAAAAAAATCAACGAGACTTTACTTATCCTTTTATTAAAGTAGAAGTTCTCTTTATTTTTCCAGTGCAGATTATTTGCTTCCCAGCTATTCCTATAAAACCATTTTGCTTTTTCCTCTCTGTTTATGCATCTTCAAGCTGAAAATGTAAAGAATATATATTTTAAAATGAGATATATATGACACGTTACATACAAAGTCATCTAAGGCATAATATAATGATAAAGGAAGAATGGTTTGTCAAACTGTCAGTTATCTGGCTATAACAGTAATAAAATTAAAAAGTTGTTTTCTTTCCTGCATTAATTAAGAATAAATTATGAGCACCCCTTAAATGTAAGATTGATGAAGACAAAAATCATGCATTCCATAGGAATGAAGCTCCATAAGAGAATTGTTTGGGTTGACATTAACTTACCCATACGGGGAACCTTCTAGTCTTAAAATAACATCAGACTTCTCTTTACAATAATTCTGTGTCAGCATCTTCCATTTTTGTATTATCTACATCTTCAACTGGACTTCTCTTTACAAAAGTGTGAAACTTCAGAAAATTAGAAACATGTTTCGTTATTTCATGCAGGCTTAGGTCTGTAGTATGTAGACCGAAACTATTTTTGTTCATGCTCAGGCCATGCCAATTCAAATGCTTAGGCCATGCGATGGAAAATGCTTTATTTCAGAAAACCTGCAACCATAATATATTTACATCGATCCACTGATTTATTATAACCTGCACGTGAATGTGTGCAAGTTTTGATGACCTTTGTTCTCACTAATACTCTATATAACTTACATATTACAAAATAAGAACCAAGTTAAGCATTCAAATAAAAATACACATAACTTTAATATATATTGTTTCTTACAAATAAACATACATACGTTTAGGGTATAGTGGCACATATTTTCTTCCTTGTATGCATAAGTGAGTTAACATACCCATAGTTAGCATTTGCAAATAAAAATGTGTGTGTTGTGCATTTGTAAGTGGATTATATATTACGTATGACGTAATGTCATATCTATTATGTTTGATGTAATGTTTGGCAAAAACTGCAAGTGCATTACTAATAGAACCAATTAAGCTTATATAAATCCAGCTAACTGATAAAATATTGAAAAAAAGATGTTTTCCATATTACCTTGATATTTACTTCCACTCTTCAACCTTGATCACTCTCTATCCATTTTCTACTGCATAAAAGAGGCCAAAATTATTTAATACTACAGCTTTGAATCACAATCTGCAAATCAAATGGATATATGAAAAAATGTCAGACTCAAAGCATAAATATCCCCTTGTTTTGTTATTGATTAATAATCAATTTATATGCAATTGCTTTTATTTCTGAACGATAAGGAAGCCTACTTCTTCAATTTCCTTAAATGTACATGTATAGTGTGTTGGATCTTATTTTTGCCTTTTGGCTTTGATACCAATTTGTTGGTTTTTTTAGAAGAAGCTTGATACTTGTTTGATGGAGTAGAGAAAATATGATATAAATTTGTTGGAGGAAGGAGACGATATGTTGTAGGAGGAAGAAGATAGTATTTTATTTCATTCACTTCTTTTCTTCTTTTTCTTCACTTCACAACTAAAATGACCACATATATATAGTGGTTTACAAACCATTTCAATAGACACAACATTAAATGAACATGACTTTTCACCGAACAGACATGACACTTCACTGAACGGACATGACACTTCACTGAACGGACATGACACTTGACGAACGGATATGACTCTTGATGAATGGACATGACTTTTGATGAATGGACATGTCTCTTTATTTTAATAGACACTACAATAATTAATTAATTTTGGTTTACGCCAACATAGTGTAACCAAGTAATGAATTATAATTTTTAGTTCACAAATTTACATGTAACCAATGAAAAATTATTTCTAACTAATCAGTGAAAATAAATCGTACATATTTAAATGCAAACAAGATTTTAAATTAATTTGTAAATATTTTTTAAAAAATTACGTAGCTTGAGATTTATTTCCAATGTTTGCAATGAAGAATCCACTTACTTTTTTTTTAACAAAAGGAATTATATAACATAATAAAAGGAGAATCTAGCCATTCTCCAAAGGCTCACAAAGAATCCACTTACTTAAATACTATGGAACAAAGGATGTTATTACTATAAAAACTTACACAAACATAAGGGAAACACTTGAGTATGTTTTAAGTAACAAGTGGTGAGTGCATTATCGTATATGAAAAATGAATTGGTAGGAATTACTAAATAGCCCCTAATAGCATTAATAAACAATGAGAAGCTAAGAAAAGTCACACTTTTTCCTATGTTCTCTGCATTCTCACTTAAAAGGAAATAAGGGTCATTTTAACTGCTACACACTATATATGAACTAAAAATCTTATATGAGGTCACTTTAGCATTGCAAATTTCTGATGTTTGTGTTTGATAAAGTAGAAAACTGAAAAGATCGAGAAAAATCTCTCCATCATGTTGATGGCAAAAGCAAGCGACATTTTATGAACCATGGCCAATTGATATTTTTCTTCAAATAATCCATCGCTCCTCAGCGCGCTTCATATTGTATAGCTGATAAGCATGAATACAAAACATAATTTTTCATAGAAAGTCTCATTTGGCAGTGATATTTTCTTTAAAAAATAAGAGTTTAAGAGTCAGTAAGCATGATGAATGCTGAACGATAGAATAATGCTTAATTTTTTGAAATGTCAACATAACATGAACCCTGAAGTAAGCTACCCATTTTATTTTTTCTACCTAATATACCCAAATGTAATTCTGTTAAGCTAGCAATCAAATTATAACCAAGAGAAGAAATAAATATATGTTAAATACGTGCAAGTCATGATTACCGAGCATGAAATAATCTGAGTTAAATAAATTGAAGGATTCATAACAACAATGTCAAAAAATAAGCATGCTAACAAAATTGGTTTTTTCTATAATTATACAATACATTGGCACGAAAATCAGATAAGAAGATAAGTCCGTAATTGGTAATAGATAGTAAAAATATCAAGCTAACCCTTTTTGATATGATTCCTGAGGAAATGCACAAGCAGCTTTGAGAAAAGGGGGGAATATTTTATGTTTGCTTACTTGTGAATATATTGTATACATCCGATAAAACAACAAGTATTTTATTATAAATATGAGAAAAATAAGCAAGTACAAAATGTCAAAAAGTAAATTGAATGAAGACTATATGTCTTGAGAGTAAACTGTATGTGATATACTTGGTGCAAATCCTGGACGTGTTGAACAAAAGCGTCAATGCATCTGAAAAGTAGTTGATAAATCATTGAGGATTATCCAATTTTATAAAATAAACTGGATTTAGCAGGCCCTGTATTAGTTGTATAAAAGTAACTAATGGAAATGTAGATTAGGCAGGATACAGTTTTTCAAGGAGGCATATTATAATTGATGACTTGATTTCAGAAACAATGCCAATTTAGCATGTGAAATTAAACAAAACAATCGTACATGATATATAATGGAAAGAGAAGAATAACTAGCTAAAGTGGTGCGGCTTCCGAAAAACGAACTGCAGCAAGAAGGCTGTGTACACAGGGCTAGCTGTAGGTTACCAAACGCATCCAAAGTGACATTCTCACTACAAAACATTTTAAGCTTTAAACTGTTGGATGTATATAATTAACATAAACTGTTATATTTATGGTACAGAAAAATTATTGCAAAGCATTTGCAAAACTGTGTAAAATATCACATATGAAACAGAAAAACTATTGCAAATCCATTGTAAAACTGTGCCTTTTTTCAGAAGTCGTTTGCAAAGACTTTGTAGAAAACTGTGCATTCCTATTTAAAAGCAGGTAACAAAATAAAAGAGAGGGAAAGAGAGTAATCTAACCGTGATGGGGATTTTACGGCTTGACTTAGCACTTTTTTAAAAACTTTTATTTGCAAGAACCACATTGCTACAGTTAAAAAGCCAAGAGATGAAAATGTTTATAATTTTTTATTGATCTTATCTCATGCTGCAGTAAGCAATAAACCAAAAAAATGTACAACAACCATCAACTCTTTCATCAATGACATCTTATAGGTACACATTCCCACTTAAATTTTGGCAATGACAAGTGCTGAAAAGAGAAAATGGTGTTGTAAAGGAGTATGCAAGCCTGTGCAATTAAAGCGCTTAGCGGTTCTATAGCGGTAGAGGTGCAAAAAGGTGTAGCGGGGATAAAGCGGGGAAATAGCGGGATTTAACGTAGACACAAAAAGGTTCATTAGATGTAAAACCAAAAATCTGAAAATTAATTAATCATCTTTCTCACATTATGTGTACAAGAAACTAATATTAATTAATCTTATGTAACAAAATCAAGGGATATCATAGTTATGCATGCTAAATTTGATGAGTGCAATTAGTTGTTACCATATATTAGGCACTTATGCCTTAAATTTAGCTCTTTATGCTAAATTTTATAATTTTTTTAAAATGAGAACTAGTCAAATCAATCTCTATACACTAATTCTGCTAAAGCGGACGCTAAAAGCCATGATTTAGCGGATGCATCTAAATAGCGGGGCTAAAAGCGGATCTACTATTCATCAGCGCTAAATTGAAATAGCGTAGCGGTTGAAGAGCGCTATGGGTTATAGCGGGGATATTACGGGGCTTAACTGCATAGATGCAAACCAAAAGAACGTTTACAAGAAAACCACTGGACCAATTTGGTTTTAATTTCATTCAGTGAAAACATTAATATGCTACTAGACATTTCTTGATATTTTTGTGTCTAATTTATCTTTCAAAAAAATAGTGTTATGGATTTCATTTTTTTGTTTACTTTTTGTTCCTTTTAGTTCATCCTGGCGCTATTTTGTTTGTTCAGCATACTTTTCTGTGTTACGCATTTTCCAATCTTTGCATTTACTGTTTCACTTTCCAAACTGACAACAGCATTTCACCTTACCACCCATATAAAAACTACTTCAAACAACAGCAAGACCTCATCCATTCACAAGCAAAACAGATCCCAAATAAACGCTGCCATAACGACTTATCCCCCCTCCATTTCGGTTCCCAGAACCTATGTGCATTGTATTACAGTAAACAATAAACACTAATTGAACTGAACCATACATGGGAATATTATCGCATCTTATTCACGAAAATAACGAAAGAGAAGCTCTGAGTGCGTTTTTACTATGCGAAAACAAATGAAAAACATAGTTAGGTACACATTTCGATAAAACTAATCATGGGAAGCTGTGTATAAAACTGAGCTAACCATATTTAGGATTTGCCATGATAATAGTCATATATAAAAATAGGAAGAAAAGGGCACTGATATACGTGCGGTTGTCCCAATAAATTTATACAAGTAAAGAAAACTCTACTCTCGGAATTGAAGAATGATGTCTTTCTCTAAAGAATCAAAATGGTTCCATCTTTGCAATTGACAATACCTGCACGAGGACTTGTTCTATTCTAAACATTTGACTCTCCCACGGTTTATTGAAGATTATTACTATTAAACAATAGAAGATAGTTACGTTATGCCTATTATTCCATGTGCACATGTGACATGTACATAATCAAATAAGGGTAAACCATCTTTTATTTAAGCCAAAATTATTTTGCATTTGATGTGCACAATCAAACAATAATAAACATGTTTATTTTTATTTTGTATGAGAGCAACCATTTCTACCCCATTTGGTGTGCGCACAAAATTTCCATACTGCCAAATACACTCCGGATTCAATTTCAAATACCAAATTTGACAAATATATCTCTTTGTTAGTAATCAAAACTTAATAGGACCTGCCCTAACAAAAAGAAACATGCGTTCTTTTTATTAATTTTTTCTCTTCTACCCTATAATCATTATTTTTTTCTTTAAAAGCGTTTATTAATTGATGGTTTAGTTTTATGCTGTTATATTTAATAATCAACATATGTTAAATCTTCGTGGGATTATTTCAACACACACACAGAATAGCACAGATACATAACTAATTATATTAACAAATTTATTGACATTGCAAATGATCAAACACTTGATTGTAATTAATCTTTATTAATTAGAATTGTTAAAGAGAATAGTAGTGTAATTGTCATTAATACAAGTGCAAACATCTACCATGTTAAAGAAGGTGTCGAATTTTTTATAAATTCATATAAGTGCTAATGGTTTCACATATGCATTTAAAAACACAAGCATATGAACCAAAACAAAAATCAGCAAGTGCAACCTCTAATATTTAGGTTTTTACTATGAGGAAATTTTCCAAAGCACTACAAATATGTACAATATAATTAAAAGAAAATTCAAGAAACTTACCATATCCATATTGCAGGCTGATGGCACATTACATGTTGAATTTGAGCCTTTTCTACAGCAAAAAAAAAGCAGATATTAAGTAAATTTTACTATGACAACTTTAATGATAAGTGGAGTAAAAAGAAGTTCAGTGTAGATTTTCGTCCGCATTGCTAAGCCAAATGATTATTTTCTAGATTTGGTGTGGTTGTATATGTATTTTGTGTTTCTAATGTACGTTATCCTTATCTTAAAATTGTCCTGATGGCTAGGACTACTGAAATGCTAACAAAAAGAGTCGAATTTTTCTTTACACACATTTGAGAAAATAATGGATCTTGATTTCAATTCTATCTTAGTTAAAGTTTTGAATAATAAATTAAATTTTCAATCAATCTAATTATTTCTTTTTTTTTCCTCTAATTCTCTTGCTGAAGAGCAACTGTAGGACATCTTAAAATTAGCATATTTAACCAATGTACTCGTTATTTTGCATGCAAAAATGAGTGAATATAGCCAAATAATCCAATTATGTTCTTCCTATACTCAACTCAATTTGAACGTTAGACTTGCTTTCTAAAAAATCAAAAGAAAAAACATGAATGAATTTAATTTCAAAATCATAGATAACATGTGTGTTCCACATCTAGTTGTTTTCGTATAGCACACTCTTTGTTATTTCAAAACTATTGTTAAGACTATCTATTTCTCAATTGCACAAATATTAAAACCTGCTCAAGCCATTTTACAATCTCTAAAAATATTCTATTCTTCATGTGTATAGCTACGTGGTGCTGCTGCTCGATCCCTCTTTTTTCCCCTATATATTGTTTCAGAGTATGCTATTGTATATGATACTAAGAATATGCCAAAATGTAGTTTAAATGTTATCAGAGTTTAATGAATACATTCGCTAAAGCTATAGTCCAAATCAAAACACATCTGAAAAAAATACGGTTCCTGCCAACAGCGGCAACTTTGGGGGGGGGGGGGGGGGGGGTAGTCTAAATCAAAACAGTGCAGGAAAAATTGTTGCTGACGCCAGCAGCAACAGCATTGGGCTGCTGCTACATGTTTTTTTTTTATTAAAAAAAATTACTGTCGAGGTCAGTTTACAAAATTGAGGGCCTATGTTTCAAGGCTGCTCATGTCCTGATATAACATCGGATTGATCCTGATAATAGAAGCATACAGGGTTATTATTCAGATAAATTTATGGCCTCATGCTAGTTCATGGATTAATTATTTATCATCATCATATAACTTTTTCATAATTCATCCTATGAATCCACTTGGTCATTACAAGCATTCAATTGTATGTAACATCTAATTATTCTGTTTTTGATGTGGAATATGGAGGTATGTGTTTCGATAAGATACCCACTTGAATTTATTTATTTCAACAAAAATATCAACACATGTTACATTGGCTGGTGATTTACCAAAATATACGTGAAATATATAAGCGACATATCCTTCTGTTAGTTCAACCTCAACACTAAGTTAACGAACTTCTAAAGCAACATACGCTGTTTATATTCTCGTTTGTTTCATAATACATTTGTTAACAGTGCTTTATAACCCTTTGCATGTACTATTTCATTGGATGTTCCAATGAAAGGATATCACAAATATGGAGACAGTGATAATATAACTCTCCACATTAACCATGATAAATTTGCTTTTTTCCTATTTGTTTGCTTACTTGTATGAATGTTACTCTAATATAATGCACATCATATTGCATGACTTTGTTCAGAACTATAATCAACCCATCTCAGTAACTAACATATAGTCTAACACAAATTGAGAAAGACATCAAATTCGCTTATTGCTAAAAATAGGAATGAGATAAATCGAACTAAAAACTGGAATAAAAAACGCTTACCCAAGTTTCTGTCTCCGCCAGTGAAGCGCAACCAAAGATAGGGCGAAGGGGAAGGTAACCCGCGGGTTTAGGGCAACCGTGAGTAGGGAAATTGAAGAGGAAAAGGAAATCGTCAAGACAAGCTAGCGATGAAGAAATCCATAAGGAGGATGACGGGATTACAATCGAAATTGATTTTGGGAGAAACTGAAATTGAGGAAGAGGAAGTGAATACTGTGCAAACAAACGAAAACACGGAATTTTCATTCTTACCTATGGGGGGAAATGAAAATTGTGTTGAGCCGCGAACGAAAAGATTTTCGTTAGAGTTTAACCTTGAATAAATACATTACCGCCAAAAACTTTTACCACCACTTCCACTCTAAAAACGCTGAGTGTAGTCGCTGTGGAAACTTAGAGCATCTTCATTGCTAATGTAATTGCTTTGTAATGTCAATGACACATAAGCACTTGACAACGGGTTTCTTTTTTCCTTCTCCAATGCAGAGTAGATTTTAATGTGTAATCCGATGTGGCCAAACAAGAATTTCACATTGTGAAAGAGGATGTCTAGTTTTAGACATTATGTTGGACAATTTGGAATCTCCACGTACTGTACCCAACTGCTTTTTTAACTCTATCGGTCCCCATCTGCAATTACCCACCATACACATCACCCTGGAACCTATTCTTTTGGAAGCCAGTACTCCATTTTTCACCTGTTCTAGGTTTTTTCCATCAAATATTAAGCGTCAGTTTATGCTAGGTAGACCAATTCCATTTTCCCTTTAAATTTGCGTTGGAGATCCTTTTATTATGGGTGCTATTTTATTTGACACGTAGGTTTCAAATTGTGAAGCTGTTGTTTCCACATAGTGTTCTACGGACATTACATTGCCTTTACATTGAAGATGCTCTTAGTTTTGTTCTAGTGATTGTAATTTACTAAGAAATTTTTGGATTGAAACAACTGCTACAGCATGTTATATCTTAAACAGAATTTTAATGAGGTCATTAACTAAGAAAACGTCATGTGAATTACTTTATGATAAAAAGCCTAAATTATCATATTTTAAACTGTTTGGTAGTAAATGTTTTATTTTAAATATTGAAGACAATTTTGATAAATTTGATTCTAAATATGACAAGTTTTCTTTTACTAGATTTTCAGATAGAAGTAAAGCCTATAAAGTTTTTAATGCTACAACTAAGACCATTGAAGAAACATAACATGTTTCTTTTGATGGAAGTTTGAGATAATCAATTATAATAATATGTACAAGGAAGAAAACTCCGTAGATTAATTATCAGATAATAAGTTTAATATAATGAAAATAACTATAATTTAGAAGAATTGCATTCTAGCAAAAGAACTACAATTTTAAGAGATCACCCTAAGGAAAATGTATTAAGAAGGATAGAATTTATCACTAAAACAAGAAATCAGTTAAATAAAATGACTGATATTGCTTTTCTATCAACTATTGAACTAAAAATATTGATGATTCATGGATTCTTACAATTGAAGAAGAATTGAATCAATTTACAAGAAATGCCATTTGGAAATTAGTCATAAGACCATAAAACAAATCAATAATTGGCACTAAACATATATATAGAAATAAAATGAATGAATAAGTAGAAGTTGTAAGAAATAAATGTCGATTAATCACACAAGGTTATTGCCAAGAAAGAATTTATTATGATGGAACCTTTGCACTCGTAGAAAGATTCAAATATATTAATATCCTACTTGCTTTCGCAAATCATAATAATTTTAAACTATGTCAAATTGATGTTAAGAGTGAATTCCTAAGTGGATCTATAAAAGAAGATGTATATGTAGAGCAAACTCCACTTTTTGAAGATACAAAGTTACCCGATCATGTATATAAACTAAAGAAAGGTATATATGGTCTTAAACAGACTCCCAGAGCTTTGTATGATAAACTTAAATCTTATTTACTTCAATCTAAAGTTTGAAATTGGTTAAGTAGATAGTACATTATTTATTAAAGGAAATTTGAATGGTATTCAATTAATACAAATACGTGTAGATGATATTACTTTTGGATCTACAAATGATAAACTAAATAAAGAAGAAACTTCTAAAAATATTGATCAAAAATTATATAGAGGAATTGTTCGATCACTACTCTATATAATTGCAAGGAGACCAGATATAATGCATAGTTGTATGCCTTTATGCAAGATATCGATCTAAGATAATAAAATCATATTTTAAAGCAATAAAAAGAATGTGAGATGACTAATAATACGTTAGATTATAGAATCTTTTATCCGAAATATGTTACAATTGAAATAATTTCAAATGATGCTGACTATGCTGGTTGTAAATCAAACCTAAAAATTATAAGCTGAACTTGCCACTTTTTTAGACACTCATTGGTCTCCTGGTTTAGCAAAAGCTAAAATATTACGCCTCTATCTATGATAGAACTAGAATATATTTCAATAGCTCTAGCTTGTTCACTAGTTATTTACATACAACAAACTCTAAGAGACTTTGGTATAAATTTCAAAGAATCACTAGTTTACTATGATAATACGAGCGCGATAAATCTATCTAGCTATACAGCTCATCATGCTAGAACTAACATATTGATGTTAGACATCATTTCCTATGAGATAATATAAATATAAAAAAAAATAACTCTATAATATATTAATACTGAAAATCAAATTACTGATATATTAATCAAACTCTTGAATCAACAATCATTTAATAAATTAGAAAGAGTTAGGCTTATGTTCTTTATGTAGAATTTAAATTAAAAAATAAAATAAGTAGTTAAAATTTAAATATGTATGTCGACGTATTATGACCCCCTATGTCGACATATAATGACAAACTTCATTTTTAAACTTTTCCTCCAAATTAGTTTTTGATTATATAAATCACTCCAAATTTAAAATTTTCTTCCTTTTTGTAATAAAGTTCTAAAAACTTCAGCCATAGCCTCTTCTTTAGATAACAACAAAACTTCAATTTTTTCATTCCCCGACCACCTCTTATAGCCCATTTCAATGCAGAACCTTGGCAGGAATCACAAAAATCAAAACAGAAATGAGAAAATCTCTTGAAATGTTAATGAGATACAAGTAATGCAAGTAAGAATGGCAAAGTAACAAGAGTGTCAAGGAAAGATACTCACGAACTTACAGAAATGTCTTTTGGACAATTTTGTGAATTAGTCATCATTGATAAATAATCATCAAACATAGCCATTCATACCCTTATTCGGGGCAGTGATGAAGAAGAAGAAGAGTAGAGAAATAAAAAGAAGAGGAAGAGGAAGAGGAAGAAGATGATGATATGGAAGAAGATAATGAAGAAATGAGGTTCATTATGTGGGAGAAGTTTATTTGAAAAAACATGGAAATCTTATCGAACAAAAGGAAATTTCTATCTATATTATCCATTCTGTCTCATTCACTAGTCCCCAATTATCAAGAAATTTCAATGGATATGTGTATTCTTACTTTCTTTGGTTGTGTATAATAGGATTGAGTTAGTGTATAGGTTGGTTTGATGTAAATATACTTATGAATTGACGAAGAATAAATGTATAGCTTTGTATGGCTACAATTAATGATTACTATTTCAGTTCTCATTTTTTTTATATATTATTCTTAATTTTTTTGTATAAACCTCATACCAATCTAGAGTATATCTAGAGAGAGTGGGAAATAGTATTGTTTAGGATTAGGAATAGTTAATAAGTATTTAAAGGAGTTTAAGAGAACAGTAGTTTTTGTTGGTGACAAAGGTGGAGAAATATAAAGTGTGCATAGATTGAGGAGGATTACAAATTAAGAGGGAGTTCTGGAATACAGGGGAAGTTAAGATATATTTTATAAAAATGTTGTAATCATCAAAAAGGGGGAGATTGCTAGTACCATGGATGGTAGTTTGATGTTAATAACCTCAAGTAATGATATAAAATATATTTGAACATGTAAAAATGATTATCTATATATATATATATATATATATTGTTTATAGTACATATTATTAAATAGGTATTGATAATGAAGACTGCACAATATCAAGATAGAAGATCCATATTGATGCTAATACATAGATCAAGAGTCAGAGAATGAAGACTTATGAGTATTGAAGAGTAGCCCAAAAAAAGAAGAGTATAAGAAATCAATATGAACCAAATATATTATTGAGTTTTAGATTACATGTTAAAACTCCAGTTGCACCCTACTTATCTCTCTATATTAATGTCACAAAAAAAATTCAAAGTAGAAGGGTGTGACTTATTTGTCTGTAGATCGAAAGACCCAAGTATGCAAACTTTGTAAAAACAATATCAAACAACATATAACGGTGTGACTTGTGATGACCCTAAATCAATTTTGGTTTGGTGTGCTTAAAGGATCAATTAGGAGTGACTTGTCTGTATGTAGATAAAGTTGGTAGTGCCTGGAGGCCAAGATTCGGGAGGGGGTGTCTCTCATAGCTTTGAAACCATGAAGTGTAATTGAATCAATAGTGATTAGAGTGATTAAAGGGCGTATACATACGGGGTAGGATGTAAGGTACATCTGAACCAATATGAAATCCGATTTGTTCTTTCCTTTTTACTTTACTACATTTACTTATTTGTTATTTTATTTTGTACTTGATTATGTGGTCATTAAATACATACTCATAAACATAATTAAAGGATTCATAATTTTAAGCAAACACTACTTATCCCCTCCTTTAGCATTAATACAGCCTTAAGAGATCCTATTCTACTCGGCTCTCAAAAGGCTTTTTAACGCATACATGCAAACAACTTGGCTGCTTGAGTTGCTTGGGTAATCCACTTCCATCCAAGTCTGCGATGCCTTCTTTGGAAAACCAATTCATATATTTAATTTAGCGTGTTATTCAACATCCATTTTTCTCTCATTCAGAATCATCACAAAATCAACTTTTGTCTTCGGATGGTTCATTTCCCATTCTAGAACACTATCTTCCTGATATAAATTCCTTTTATCTTATTTCTTTTAAACTTTCATTTTTTGATGCTAGGGTTTGAGTTGATTCTATATTTGAGTCCCAAGGCCACATTTCCTTATTAGTAATGAAGTCGCTAGGCTTAGAGAAAGAGATTTATCCTTTGATTCTCAGACCATTGATCTCTTGACTACAGGGATGAGGAATAGAAAGAAAGAGACACAAAGAGGGAAGAAAAAGAGAAAGCCACCAAGTCTCTCTAAAAGTTGCAGGAGACTTTTGATAAGGAACAAAAAGAAAAGTAAGACTTAGAAATCTGAATGAAGGACTTAATGCAAAAGCTAACTAATCAAAGATCAACTAGTGTCAAGCTTATGTGTGAAAATGAGATCATTCAAGAGAAGCAGAAGAATAAGAAGAAACTTCTAGCCAAGGGGCTATTCGGCGGTCCAAAACAGACCGTCTAGCTAACGGACGCATCCGTTAGCCAATGGTCCATTTTGGACCATTGGCTCAACGGCTGGAAATCCAACTGTTGGGAGTCGACGCGTCGGATCCAATGGCTGTATTTTGAGCCGTTGGCCTTCCCCTTCCCTCCCCCATAAATTCCCCTCATTCTTCTTCTCCTCGCTTCTGCTTCTCTGTTTCCAGCTCTCTCCTCCTTTTCTACTACCTGTTTTCAGTCTATTCCAGCTAAGTTTCAGGTAATATCACTACAAGAAAAACCGAGATTAGAGACAGATTTTTAGCAGCGGAAAATTCCGTCGCTAATTAGCGGCGGATTTCCATGTGATCTGCAAGGGATAGTTTTTTAAATTTTCAACTTTTTTTTCTTTTATTTATTACCGTCATTTTCTGCCATCCCTCACTAAGCCGTTGCAAATTGCGTCAAATTACCGACAGAAAATTTCTGCCGCTATTTTCCGCTGCAAATCCAGGCATAATACCGACGAATATTTATCGAAGCTATTTTGCAGCAGAATTCCAACAGATTTGCAAGAGATGTTTATATTATTTTTCTAAGATATACTTTAGTGTTATTTTTTAATAATTATCAACATGTTCAATAATTAATAATTAATTTGTTCTAATTAATGATTTATAAGTAATAATAAATATTAATTTACGTTCTATAATAAATAACTTATAATCATTGCTTATTTAAAATTAACAAAATAATCCTTGCTCATAACCAATGTAATTACTAAATTCTTAATTAAGTCCTCTGCTTTCATCACAAATCTCAGTCAGCATGCCCATATATTTTATGCTAAATCCCACAATTTTAAATTGTTTTCATTTATAATTATTCCCCTAAATAATGAAAATATCAGTTTATTATAATTATTATTTAATAATTAATATTATAATTTAATACTTATGAAATGATATTTAGTATTCAATAATTAATTTTAAATAATTGTATTTAATAATTACAGCTGATAATTATAGTTGATACTTATATTTTACGATTATAGTTGATAATTGTTTTTTATATTTCGAAAATTTGAAATAAGCTTGAATTGATTTGAAATAAATCATAAAGTTTATAAAACCAATTATTGTTTGACACGAAGTAACAAAATTTCTAAACTTTAAAATATTGAAAATTTTCATTTGATAGTTTAATTTAAATTGTATAATACTTCATATTCAAAATTTAAAATTTTCTATAAATTCCGACTAAGATAAACTACAATTTTTTTAAACATTGGCTCCACAGGTGAAATTTTGGCTCCAACATGTGAAACTTTTGGCTCCATCGTTCGAGTTTCATTCAAGTCTCAGAACCCGCTGTTGATTTATATTTATTTATTTCCATTTATAAAAAGTTCAATCTACCGATTGCGACTGACATATATTTAACAACTACTAATATTCAAATCTAAATTATCATAGTATTAATAATCAGAAAGTAATAACAAAATAAGGAAGGATACTTTTCAATACTTATTGATTACAACTAAATTACTAATATCAATTAATTAATGATTAGTTTTAAATAATTACTTTTAACACTACAAGAAAAACCTCAAATAATTAAAAATAATTTTTTTAATATAGTTTATTGTTTATAATTAATGATTAATATGTAGTCTTTAATAATTGTGAAATAATATTTATTATTTAGTCTCTAATATTTAATAATTATATTTGAAATCATATTTAATATGTATTAATTAAAAAAGTAAAATTTTGGAATTTTCTAAAATATATTTAATGTTATCCATATCCAAAAAATATCCGACCGTCGTGGAATTAAATATCCATTTTTTATTTTCAAATTATACTTAACTTTTCAACTAACCAAATTAAATAATTAAAAAACCAAAATATTATTTCAGCCCTTGGATTTGTTCTATCAACATACAACCCTTCATCAAAATTAAAACCCTAAGCCAATACGCAACACAGCCGCCGCTCCCATACCATTCGTTCCCAAAAAAATACCTAATTCGAATAGGAAAAAAATGGCGTCTTCAACCGATTAAGGACTTCGATTTCCTCTAATTTCGAGCATCCAACTTCGCTTTAGATTTGCAGCATCTCCAAATTCGAGCATCCAGCGATTGAGGACTCCGATTACGAGCATCTCCAGCGATTGACGACTTCGATTTCCAATATCTCCAGGACCAGTGAGACTTCGATTTCAATCGACTTCGACTTCGGTATATACAGTGTTCTTCGAGATAGTGGTATGAAACTATGAATTCAAAGTTTTTGTTTGAATATTTATTCGCTATTGATATACTGTTAATGCACTGTTTAGTATGAATTTCTTGAACTTAATTGAACTAGGTTTAGTATATACTGTTAATTGATGTAGAATGACTGTTAATTGATATAAATATACTGTTAATTGAACTAGGTTAAGCATTACTTTATGGGTTAAGAAATACTCTTAATTGATATAAATATACTGTTTAATATAAATTATTTCTTCGTTTTGATAGAAATACTGTTAATTGATATAAATATACTGTTAATCTCCAATTCTCATTCTTGTATTTGTTAGTGACTGTGAACACCATATGCAATGGAACTACAGTAAGTTTGAAATATATTATGTACTACATACATTAAAACATGAAATATGTAGAAATAAATTAGGATAGGATACTTCATTGGATGTGTTTGTTGTGTTAGTACATCAGGAATGTTTTATCTACATTTATCTATTGATATTTTTGTGATAGCATAGTAATTAGTTAAAAGAGTTAGGAAAATAGGCTTTAGAAAACTTTTATATATATTCTTACTAATTTGGAAGTAAAGGGAAAAAGTTGGTGAGGCAAGAAGTACAAATGTCATATTGCCTAAATGTAATTAGAACTGTACAAACCAAGTACTCTTCAACTAAGTATGCATATGCAGTTTCCAAAATGCATAATATAGACAGGGTTAAATGCTACTCAAATAAGGATGTAAAAGCTAGGTAAAAAGAATAAAGTCTGATGTTTTTTATATTTTTAGCTATTAAAGTTATCTGAGTTGAGAGTATCTGCATCAATTGATATATGGCAAGCTTATTTGCCACTCAAGTAATGGTGTATGATCTAGGTAAAAGGATAAAAGTCCACTACTTCTTAATTTTTGGGCTATTATTTAAATTGAGAATAACATATGTAGCTGATTGTCTTGAATAAAGATTACGTAGAATTTAATAGCTTCTACTATTCCAGGTAACACTTTAATGGTTATGTGTTTAAAGTTAGAGCAATACTAAATGAGTGATAATAAAGGAATATAATTTTCCGTATGTATTTCTGAATTTAAACATAAATATTTGATGTTAAAGAAGCATCATAGTAAAAATAGCTGCACGTAACTATTTACTATTTGCTATACTTTCAGTAGTCTGTACCAAATTGTACTTTAATACCTTTTTCCCTGCTACAGGTCTGGTCTTACTGACTTTCAGTGCTTCATATTGGTTACTAGCATATGTTTGGCTTTCATTTTTGAGCTATACTTCTACCTAGATTTAGTGTTTACTGTTGGTTTTGATGTTCTTAACTTTAGTTAAGCTTATGGTTTAGTGTTTGGCCTCTAAACTGTCAATGGCCCTCATCCCACCAACGCGCAAGCAAGGATAGCCATCGACGATCTACCTGCACGAATCGCGTAAGCCATCTTTATGCTTTTATTTACATTTAGATGTTGGTTTTGATTTTGATAATCTGATGCTTATTTTGCATGTAAATTGGCTGTTACCGCGATTATTATAGATGGTGTTACATGAATACCATAAGCTTGTATTATTCTGGACAAACATATAAGCTAATAGGGCAAGCAATAAGTATTTTGCCCAAATCTTTATCTTAATGATTTTTTGAGTATAACTCTTGTGATTATTACCGGTCTTGTATTTTTTTAGCCCATTTGAATTTAGTTCATGTGCTTATTCGATTATGTTTTGGGTTTATTTTGCACATGAATATCTTTGAACATAGATGTCATTTAATTGGGTTTATTTATAACCAATTGCTAAAAACATGTGCCTATTTCGCTGCTTTAACAGCAGCGACAATAGCAATGCAGTTAATTGAACTTGATGCCTGTCATGGGTGCTTATGGTGTTCTTTCTCAATGCAGTTAATTGTACTTTTTTCTCAAGTGTTACGGTTTATATGTATGCAGATTTTTAGACTGTGCAGAAGACTTAAATATGGATGATCGATGCATAAAAGCATACTCTCGCCGAGCAACTACAAGAGAAGAACTTGGAAAATACAAAGCTACCATGGAAGATTAGCGTATTTTTCTCTTCTTTCTCCTATTTCAGACGTAGAGCTAAAGTTGATGAATTTTTTAATCTGTTTTCAGATTTAGATTTTGCGGTGAGGTTTGAGCTTAATAATCAAGAAATTAGAAGTCTCATCTTCAAAATATAAAATGATGCTATATTCAATTTGTTTGTGTTAAGGTACTAGCTATACTCAACCAGCAGCCGATCCTTCATTCATTTTTATTTGCCGTTCATTATTTGGAGTTATCAGCGCCTCTGTATAGGCATTCTGTGCGTATGACACAAGGAAGGTTTGTTTAGTGCAGATAAACATATTTGTTCAATAAATTTTGGCATTAAATCTATTCTAAAATGATAGTATTCATTCTTCTTCGCATCTGCAAAGGATGCATTTAGTATCAATGATCAAACCTCCTATTAGCAATTTTCCATTTAGTATTAAGCACATTTATTGTAACTTTTCAGAGCAATAAATTTAGTTTTTCAGAAGTATATCTATTCCATACAATCTTGAACCATAGAAATTTTAGCATATTCTTTATTTGTTTAAGCGCTATGAATGTTTTGAGTAGTAGAATGGTCATACTTCTTATTTGTCCACTTATAAGCTTCCTTTTCGTGTAAGCTATAATTCTTATTATTGCATTTTCTCCATGTCATATGATTTCAAATAAAATAACTGAGTAGTAGAATGGTCATGCTTTTCGCAGAACGTACACCTGTATGTCACGAACAATGAAATTTACAGATTGCCAGTTAGTTATTTACATATTGTTTTATGTTCGATAAGTGGTTCTTCACTGGATGTTATAGCAAGTTTATCTAAGGCAGATGTGAAAGTACCAGCATCATATAATTCAATATTTTACCAAACTTCCTATGATCCAATCATGTAAAAACATGATCAGCTTTCGTTTTAGATGTAATATATGAAATTAAAAGCTTAAGGTGAACAATGTCATGTCTAATTAATACATTAAAACATTTACTTGCTTATATTTATCTGCTTTATTATTTAAAATAATAATCTGGAAGAAAATTTGCTTAATGTATCCATTGTTGGTCCCTTGATATATATATATATATTTAGATATATCAAATGATGTTATGTTAACGTAAAACTGAAGTTTCTTTCTCCCCATTTTTCTTGTTTTTAATTTAGAATATAATAATAAGTCTGATGCATGCAGTTTTTATCCAGCCGTGAGAAGTTCAACTGGGGGACAAAGGACCTACAAGGCTACACCTGTACACTATCACTCATGTAATCCAGGAGTTAATGATCAATAATCTACTTGCCTAAGGTAAATATCCCTTTTATTTTTGCACAGACAGCAAAACATTCAATTAGAGCCTCTAAAATGCAAGAACTAATACTTTAATCAAAGTCGAGAACCAAGCTGACACTTTATTATTTACTGATGTTGGAAAATAAAAATAAGTTTACTCTCTGTTTATATTATCCCATTGCATATTTCTGTGTCCAGGAGCGAGCAGTAAGTTCATATTTTGCTTTATCAGTCTTGTAGATGTGAGCTATTTCAGGAACATAAGGTTAGGTATCTTTTTCTTAATGGTATGCTTAATGCATTCACCATTTCTGTACTAAAGACCAACTTTTTCTTGATGATGTTAGTAGCGACAATACGAGATAAATATTTGGTAGAAGAACAGAAGGTTAGGTATCTCAAAAGTGCTGAAAAGAGGAGGAAGAGAATTGGCAGTATGAGCTTGAGAGATGAAGATGAAAAGTAGTCCATGGTTAATAATTTTACAAAAGATTAATCACAACAGTGCAATTTTATGGATAATGTTAGCACCAACTGAATAGTTTTGTTGTTCATAATTCAGCTTGGTGTATGAATTGATGAAAGATTATGGATGTAGTGGTTTTTTTGTATGTGATTATGAATGCTCTTTTAAGTTCTAAATTAATATTGTTGGCTAATTTATTTTTGTTTTTTAAATATGTTATTTGTTTCAGTGTTCACAGTTGAATGATGTTTGTTGTATTTATATATGTATGTATGTGTGTGTGTGTATATATATACATACATAGGCAGATCAGAAGGGGAATAGCGGCGGATTACCAACAAAAAAAGTGAGGTTAAGTTTACTTCAATTTAATTTCTGTCACTAATCCCTTGGCAATTAGTAAGGGTTTACCAACGCTTTTTATAAATAATAATTTATTATAAATTAATTATCCGTCGGTAAATAGTCGGTATATAAATTAAAATAAAATTAATAAATAAAATTTTATTTTTATTATATAATTAGTAAAATGACGGAAAAATGTCGGAAAACTCATGTTAAATTCCGTCGCAAAATCTGACACAGATACCATCATGGTTTTTACCGACCGCACCATCATGTAGGAAATCCGTCGCTAAAGCCTGTTTAGCGACGGATTAGCAGCAGATTTTTCCGCTGCTATATGCGGTTTTTCTTGTAGTGTATTCATTGTTATTATATTTTAATCGTTCGTATATTCGATATATATATATATATATATATATATATTCTCCCAATTTTTTTGTTTATTCTTTTTTTTAGGTCAAATGACACACTCTTCTTCTACCTATGGTTTAGGATCTTCTAACGCGCCCATCGCTTCATAGCCACTGGATCGAACCGAGGCTTTCATAGAAATTTATCAACAATATTCACCTTAGAGGAAAATAGATTCTTGACCATTGTTCAAAATGAATTCAATGAGTGCCACGTCTAGTAGACAACCTACTATACAACCCTCCTTCGTTCAAATAGATCGTTTCACCGTTGCGGTGGAACGTTGCTTCGTTGTTCTCTCAACTATTATTAACGTTGAGAAGTGGGAGATTATTGAGATTTTTCGCATCGATCGGTTAATTTTGGATGTGGTGGAGATACTATCACTACAACAAAAAAGTGATTTTATAGCGTTTCAAAAACGCTATTCAGCTAAACATAGCGTTTCAGAGAACGCTGTCTAACGACATGCTATCTTAGACCACCAACTTTATATAGCAGAGAAGCAAACGCTATAAAAATAAAAGTTTGATAGCGTTTTACCTTGCTATTAAACAAAAACGCTATATGAAATCTTAGCCACTGCCACCTATAAGAGCATTTTCATTTTACTTTTATAGCGTTTATTCAGATTCTTCTATAGCGTTTGTTGTTATTTCTATAGCGTTTAATAGCATTCAGATGTACAATTAGATAGCGTTTCTTTTATTTTTTTTTGTTCCTACTTTTGACAGCGTTTTTAAAACGCTATAATATCGTATATAATTTCAATACACCTTTTCTGCCTTTCGTTACTTTTAAATACATATATATCATTATCTATTTCTCAAAACTTATAAAATCATAACACATTTCCACAAAAAACAAACATGTAAACTACAACATAATACTTTATACATATCATTCAAACAACATTCATATATTCAAACTCAATTTTTCATACATATAATTCAAACAACTTCACATATCCAAACTTAACAACTCATACATATTATTTGATCAACTCTTCGCTATTCATAATACGTCATATATACTTGCATTAACATGTTACTTACTAAGTAGCTGAACACTTGATTTACTCTTGCTTTGCTTTTGATATTTCCTCCAAAACATAGACAATTTGGTCCTATTACAACAAAAATAAGCAATATTTAGCATTAGGAAAACAAGGCAAGGTTGTACTGCACAACATTAAAGCCAGTAACTCATGGTGAATTTTCTCAGGTCAAGGTGTCACATAATTCAAGATGGTAACAAGACAGAGTTGACTAATGTATATAATGTGAATAGTGCGACTAATATTAAACATGCCTTCTCTGGAACATCCACCTCACACGGTATACCACACAAAATTATGGGATCCTATGTATATGGATATCATCGGTAGACCATTACCCATCCGGTTATAATAAACGTTACTTGTTTATGTTTTCATTATCATTTGTGCCCCTACAATATCAGGTTGCACAGTTTCAAAGCAATCTTCTTCAATCAACACAGAAATCGTAATACAAATACATGATCACCATGAACTTATGAGCTGGACAAGGTTTAATATAATATTGAATGTGGAGATTATTTACAAAATCCTGACTTGATATTTCTTTGTTTGCCTGGCTAACTATGCACTAAACAGGACTTTAAATGGTTAATGACAACTGTAGCATTTGGAAATTATTTACAAAATATAAACAAATATCATACCTGTCAGTTTGCTGATTCAAAATGAAGACTCATGTCCAGATGGCAAGCCCGTAATCAAAACAGCATCCTAGGCATAATATGAATTAATCGGTCAGATACGGAAAGCAAACATTGAGAACTATTCATAAGATATAATCCAAACACTTAATTACCTTCTCAAAAGCCCAACCACCTGGTGTGCTACTTGTTCATATAATCAGTAATACAATATATAATGATATTAACCCAATCCCCAATGGTTTATATAAGGTATAGCATGTATTAAGCATCCTTGGTATTTGTCCAACCAGCTGCTGAAATGGCTTCCTCTGCGTTAAAACAAACATCAAATTACCAAAAAATATGACAAGTACTTCAAACCAATACAAAGAAAAAACAAACACTATATCTACTTCACCATCATCATGACAAATAACTACAAGTTCGATTAAGAGAGCCAACAATCAAGCTAGCATTTGCCTCCATTACCACGCAGATAATTTCATTTTGCTTATCCAAACAAACAAACTGAAGAAGCCAAAATTAAAATCCAGTTCAGGTCTTGCAAAGAATCAAGTCCAGTAGAGATAAAAAATGTGGAGTAAAGATGGGGTCAGTTAAGGTAAACAAATCGCACGCTCTCTCCCCCCCCCCCTCCCCGGTGTCTTCCTCTTTGCAATCACCTGCTACCGGCCAACTAGAGTTGCTATTAAAAAAATAAAAATAAATGGTTTACTACTTTTTTTTCTAGCTCTTTTTCTTTCTAATAAAAATACAATGAAATAAAAGTGATAGAGCACTAATATCATGAAGCAAAAGTTTGCAGCCAACAATGCACGGGGTTTGACCATTTTCTAACCAATAGGACAACATGCGTGTACACTTTGTTTTCTCATATTAAACAATGCCATTTCTTATTTTAATACCAAAGGACAAGTAAAAATAAAAATGAACCAAGTGTCATTCCTATATGATAGTAGGTTCTACTAACAGAAGTACTAATGTATGAACCATCTTTGACCCTTCTTTTTAATCAATAAAATATATACACAGAGAACATAAGTTGTTGTATTAACTAGAAGGACTATATGTATCACAAATTGCTTCCCTTATATACAGTCCAAATCAACAGTAGAGTGCAAAATCGTTTAAGTACATGTGACTAACAAAATAAAGCCACTCATCACGAGTTCGAATGTTATAACCTGAAACAAACACATACATACATATATAGGAAGTTATAACTTATAATACTGTTACTTTTTTTTAATAATATATGAAAACAATAATTTAGTATGAATTGAACCATTGGGATACTAAGATTAGTATATAGGAAGTTATATACAAGAACTCACTGCATTATGTCAATTGCAGTTGTGATAAACAAGCGGAGGCTCACTTGGCTATGGATTTTCAGGGATTACGTCCAAATCAAAAGCATCTACTTCTGACGAGGAAAGTGATACTGTTGAAGGGACATTGGCTACGTGAAAACATAAAAATAGAAAAGCCAAGTAACCATTTTTTTTTTGATGCTGTCAAGCTGATATCTTCAATTTAGCAGGGGGGGAAATGTATAGCAACGTATACTTCATTTATGAGTTAATTTTTGCTCATCAGTCTTGCTAGTTTGTTTCAGCATTCAGCTTTATTCCAACTATGAAATCACAATTTCTTTTATGGATGGTAACATCTAAAATTGTATCATTTAAACTGCAATAAAATAATTTCATGAAATACTCAAATATATCTACCCGATCTTTCTTTTGAGCAGTTCTGTTTTACTTGTTATTGATGCATAACCCCAAAGAGACCAACAGCACCATCAAGAATGATCGACATAGATAAAGATAAGAAATGTTAGTATTAAAAATCTGATATTAAATTAAACAATGATGACAACACAGGATCCACTATTGTGTGTGTATTGTGTAAGTCAGCAAACTATATGATGTTTTGATCATTGTTACGTTAAAAAAACACCAAATTGCGGGTTACACGCTTTCTTTTCTCAGCGTATACAGCCACAGCAACCAAATTACCAATACATAACACACTATTATTAAATTTCAAACCAATCTACCTTCAGACCCTGAAGTTTTTACCTGAGAAGGTCTGACTGAATTTCCAGTCGGAAGGGACAACGTTCCAGGAGGTGGAGGTGCGATGGTCGCTTCCACTAACCCTAAAAGAGAGGGCCTGCCCTACGAGAACCGCGTTGGATTGCCAGTTTTACCCCCAGTTGGGGGACATTGGCATCCAAGCCGTGTTTGAGCCCTTGATGTAAACTTTCTTGATGTCCCATGCACTTGCCACATTACTGATTAGGACCAAGTTGAAGTATTTGAAGTCGTTGATTATGAATCGTACGCCTCCGCTTTTTCTGCACGGCACCCTGTATTTTGCCCAATGGAAACACAAAAAGGTTATGGGACAGGTGTATAAAAGTCAAATGATATGGTACTGTTATGCAATGCACACAAGGGTAATAAAAGGGAAACACGTAGACGTAGACACACGTGTAATGTCCGGTGAATTCCGAACCTATAGCCAAAAACACGCGTTTTATTTCGCAGTTTACATAACCTATAGTCGAAAACTTAATAGTTTGGTATTCCATAAAGCAAAGCTGAAAACTTAACAGTTTACATGAACAATATCAGAGTTTTTATCATGTTCATTTTGATCAGTTGACAATTGTTTTCTAGCCAATATTAGACCATTTATCATGTTCATTTCAATCACTTGACAATTGTTTTCTAGCCAATATTAGATCGACTTGGTATCCACCATTTACTAAGTTATTTTCTAGCTAATTTTTTCATTTTGATCACTGCACCACCACAAAACAAGCCTTGTTGCTTATCATCACCACAAAATAAGACCATGAAAATGCTCTTTTTGATCTGTTTGCCAGTCCATTGCTCCTCACTTTAACCGACTTTGCAATCCTCACTTTAACTTCCTATATATTCAAAGATGGCGGCTACACTCCACTCAGCTCAGCGGTCTCATTTAACTTTATTAGTTTTAGACTTGGATGTTTTGGACAAGAGTGCAGCCATACGTACCATTTGGAAGATATTAACCTAATTTAATCCTATACGCCAAATTATCCATTATATCTATAACTATCATTTTCCTACCACCCATTCACTTATCTTCGCTTTCCAATCCTTCCATATATAAACCCTCTTTCATACACACATGATTTTCTATTCAAAGACATAAGAAAGAAAAACATGAAGAGCTTTGCTTTGTTAGTTGCCCTCATTGCTTTGCTTTGTTAGTTGCCCTCATTGCTTTGCTTCTTGCTACATTTACCCTTGTAGAATCAGCTCCACTTCGCACTACTCTTTCAGTCATACCCTATGAAGTTTCAGGCATAATTTGCTTTTAATTAAGTAGAACGTTAAAATATTCACTGGAAGAAAGAATTTCGTATTTCATAGTATATTGTTGCAGGATAAGTTAGGCTCGAAGTTACCTTAGTCATAATTAATAAGTACAACAGTGGAAATATTGTGTCTACGGGTAGATGCGACTGCTGTTATATTGCTCGCTGTTGTATTGTAATTTTTACTTTTGAAATAAAAACAGCAAAAAGGAATCAATATGGGCATAGGATTGTAAAGTGCAAGAAAGGAGAAGAACGTTGTGTATATGGACTAGAAGATAGCAAATGCCTTGGATGCGTCATGTGCAGCAGGATGTGCCCCTAATTGATTTGGTTGTGAAGGGGAAGTAATAATTAAGTTGTTTTTTACATATAAAATATATGATGCAATACTAGAAATTATCTGTTAAACATTGTGATGTTTTGATTTGAAATCAGAATTATTTTATATTCGCATAACGTCCTTATTGGAATGAAAAATGAATTTATCGTTATATATAAATGGAGATATTATGCTTGTTTGGCTTTATTGTTGTGTTGTGTTGGATCTTTATAATTCTATCATTGGCAATGAATGTCGTCGTTTGTCACTGGTAGTTACCAAAATGGTGTGCATGTAAAGGGAAAAAAAGGACAATATTAGCATGTGGCTATCATGGTTACTGCGTGTAGAACCACGGAGTATCAAAACTTATGTGTGCGAATGCATGTTTCTATCAAAAGAGCATGGACTTTGCTGCTTTAGCACTTGCAAGTAAAATTTAGATGGGAAATTATTACAGAACAACAGCAAAAGTTAAAGCAGGGCTCTGGTGGCACCCATTCCCAATTGGGCAAAAGTGTACCTGCATCGCTACTATCAATAAGTCATAAGAAAAGAGGTTAATCATGCATAAGTGATCCTCCATTTATTACCAAAATGTAAAATGAGATTCATCTTCTATACTTCTAAGTTCTAACCATGTATTTGTGCAAATTATAAGAAACTGATAGTTTGTGATTATATAAAATACATGCAAACATAAATTAAGTTGACATAATAGTAATGCGGTGTACAATGTCAAAAGTATCATTGACAGAAACAAGAGGCAGACGGAGAGTTCCTAAAAACTAATACTCACTCTAATAAAACCCAGACGAAATGCTATGTAATCTGATTTTGTTATAGAACCTCTGAATTGACGAATGAAACATTGCTGCATACATATTTGTTATTGTGTCAAATTTCATCGGCAAAAGCAACAAGGTGTTAATAATATCACATGAATGACTGCTCTTAGTTTTTGTATGTTAATATATTGCAAGGAAGGATTTGAGTCTCTTGAATATCGTGTTTGACCATGCAAGAGTAAAGAGGCAATCATCTTCATACATTACAATAGATACACTGTAAATCTTGTATTTGCTTTAATGAGACGAGGAATATATATAAGAGCCAGAGAGACCCGTATCAGTTATTGGTATGTTTTTGCTTTCTATTTCCTTGTATATTGGTTCAATCTTGTAATGATTGAAGTGTTGCTTAACGTATATGTTGAAATGGTAAATATTGGTTTAATGGAGTAACTGTGCACACATTTTGTTTTTGGAAGGGAGATTGATCCAAAGCTGGAAACCTCTGTTGATTGCTTTAGGACTTGGCATTTCTGAGCGTACTATTCCTCCCCTAACAGTTATCCACTAGCAACAATCACATTTGATTTTTTTGATGACATAAATCTTTTTAATTTTAGTTTAAATTACAAAAACTATCGTTATATGTATCTGACATTGTTTATTTAATTTCAGGTTGATCAAAACATAAAATCAGTCAACTAGAGTTATTTTCATTCTTTCCTTAAAGCATCAAAACTACACTCTTATGCAACAACACGCACACATATGTATATAAATTTGTATATTTGTATTCACATTGTTTAGTTTATTACGAAAACTACAAGTACCTGCACATCACTGGTTCTGATGGTGCTCTTATGTGTTGAAAAATATTGGTAACTTAATGAACCCTGAAATACGTATAAAATTCAAGACTGGTTTAGTTTTATTTAATCAGTTCCATGACATGTGTGAGTTTTAAATGAATTTGCAGCAAAACATACCTTTAGCAGTATGTAAGAAATACAAAACTTAAGATGCAAATTTGAAATTGTAAGTCTCCACCTTTGTAAACTTCAATAAATTAATATTATTGATTCAATTATTCAAACTATGAACAACCTCTATAAGGGTGATCAGGAAATCTAGCAGGAGAAAAAATTGCAATTCCATTTATATCAATTTAAGGTATTAGCAACATAAGATAAAGAAAAACAAACAGAATGATATAAATTCAAAGAATGTGGTGTAACCCGTGAATTCATCCAGCAGAAGAAATGGATCCATTTTTTTTTAGCTCTGGCCTGCAGCAGGCCAAGCAATAAAACCGAATTGGTTATTACTAAATTGAAATGAATAATTACATTCAAAGTTCAAATATGATGTATTCAATTACCTTCCGATACTTTTTCGAATGGTGGATCCTTCACCTTCATGTTGTACATTGGCGAATATATTTTCCACAATTGCTCTTGGTCTTTCAAAAGAGGAAAATTCATCCGTGTTGCAACTCATAATTTATCGTTATATTTTGCAGTACAGAAGTACATGAGAAAATATGAAAGTTTGTCTGATATTATATTTTTGATATGAACGTTCTGAGGCAAATTAACACATGAAACCACGACATATTTACAAACAGGAAAACAAATTCAGTGTTGTCAATATAGATATATTTACAAATAGGAAAATAAATTTTTTTGTGCTATTAGCTATTTTGTTTTGTAGCTTGTTCTGCTTCGAACATCTCCTTGGCTACTCTTAATATTTTTGGCTATTTTATTCATTTCTTATTTATTTTTCTGAAAAATGTTTGCAAAAAAAATTCCCACTCTAGACCTATATATTATTTAGAATAAAAATTTGTGTGTTGAAGCTTGTTAGAGGGGAAAAAAGTCTAAAGAACAAGAACTAAACGTAATTTAAAATTTCAATTCATCAAACGGAAAAATATGCACTCAACTGGCACTTTTTATTGCCCTATTCTGTAATCATATATAATATAAATATTTCTAGAGTGGAAGATAGGAAAAAATTAACATATTTATATTTAACTGCAGTTTTCACATCTCTTCATCTGATCCAAGCAAGCCTCAACATGCACCAAGTAATCGTTACATCTTATCACACCCGACAAGGGTTAAAATTTCAACTACAATTTCTTCTATATTACATTTAAATGAAAATACCTCACCAACCTATACTTACTCTCCCTCTTTCTATGTATAGAGCAGAAATGAATACCTTACTTCTATATTTATTAGCTTAATTCATGCACTAATGCAATTTCTTCTATATTACATTTGAATGCAAATACCTCACCAACCTATATTTACTCTCCCTCTTTCTATGTATAGAGCAGAAATGAATACCTTACTTCTATATTTATTAGCTTAATTCATGCACTAATGTCTATAAACAAGGACCACTACTCCAGTGCTTCTTCTCACTGAACTACCCAATGCTACTTTCTGATTCTATGGTAAAAACAAGAAGTCCAATACTTTTATTTTCAAGTAGCAACCGTATTCTAAATTGTTAACATGTATCTTCAATATATGAATTTTCATCAGCATATAGCAATGGAAAAGGTAGAACAAATTCAAGAAAAGAAGCTAAAGGAACAACTTGTTGCTACTGCAGAAAATTTACAGCGGAGTTATGCAATCTTTTGGTCTAGCTCAATCACACAACCAAAGTATTTTTTTTATGGGAAAAAAAATCAATTTTTTTCGACAGGTTTATCTTATTAATGCTAAATATCAGTATTTCAGAGTATTATCATGGTGTGATGGATATCATTATAATGGAGATATAAAAACAAGGAAAATCACAAATCAAATGTCAACTGAATTTGAGGAAGAAGAAGTACCTGGTTTACAAAGAAACGGGGAACTTAGAGAACTTTATGAATATCCACCCACAGAAAATAATGATAACACTCAGCAAATAAGCCGGCCTTCTACTTCATTATATCCTGAAGAACACATGCAAACTTCGAACCTAGTATATTCATAAAATGCAGCCTTTTATATCTGAACATGTAATTTTATCTTTCCCAATATCAAAAATTCAAAATATTACATGAACAGAGCGATACCACTAAGTTTACAAATACGGAATGTACACCTCGTTCTATATATATCTCCTTGTTAACACTGTCATCAATTAGTGTTTCCAGTTTTAGGAACCACGTGACTACCTGTCGAAAAAAATTCACTATTCATACATGTAAGCATACAAGTATAGTACAACCTATAACTACAGTTTAGTTTGGTCTGATACCCAAACTAATTACATAGTCCGACATGAGCTTGTAGATATTAAAAAATTGGACAGGCCATAACTGTTACTACAATAAAATAACAATTATTGAAAATCTTTATTACCTAAAGAAAAGCATAGTCTAGGTTTGATAGTCAAAACTAAAAGTTATTCTCACATGATCATGTCACGTAAGTAATGATGATATACATGTCAATAAAAGGTAAGGCTTCATATTCACCAGTGACAATTTGCTTATATGCTCAATTACTCGGATGAGCTATTCTCATCTAAGCAAGAACACATGCACAAGACTCATTCTAAGCAGCTACCTTCAGTCGTCCAAGAGTCGTATTCTACCTTCAGGGATCGTAGTCCAGCTCCAATGCTCAACTCACTCCATAATTCAAAACACAGCTGCTTTGAATGCTTCTAGTTTGCTACTTAATAACACTTTACTATCCAGTCTTAGAATTAAATTTGTACCCATGAAACTTTATTTGTTTTTATTTTGGTATAAAACTAACAGGACGTTTTCTCGTATTTTAACAAATTTCATCACACTATCACTCCCAATCTTAACATACACGGCCGCTTAATTCTCTAGTGCAGTTTCCTTGATCTCCACTGACTGCTATGCCAACTATACCACGCCCTCTACCACTACTTGCTGCAGCTATGTTTACGCAGCCTATCTTTATTCACTGATCATATACTCCAACATATCAAACACTGCATTCCTGCCTTCATCCACCACTTCTCAATGTGCTTTCTCATACACATCTCTTCTCCAAACATCTAATTCACCCTCAACTTCTCAGTTCCTCTTCATGCAACTTATCCAAAGACCCCCTGCACTTTGATGCTGGTAAGGCCCTGCCAGTTCCCTACCATCGACAAAATCAAATTCGCAGTCGATCTCTCCACCTCTGATGCACTTCCAAATCCTTGAATCTCGACAACAACACTAAATGTCAGAATTCCGTCATAGCCACCATGATCCCACTCTTCAACGTCACATTTTTTTTTTATGTAAGCGCAAACTATTGAAAATGCCCTAGAGAAAATTTTGAAAAATATCTTACTGAATCTAGAAAATTATTCTTGATTTTTTTTTCAAAAGCTTCATTGGGCGGCTATATATTTTTAAACTATAACATACATGTTAAAATTGATAGAAAATTAATAAACTTTGGCTTCACCGAACATTTATAATTTGCTTTGTAGTCAGTGAACCTTACTTGTCATCGGTAAATAATGTTCTTCGTATTATATGCTATTAAAATTGTGAGACCATATTATTTTCATTGATCATGTCATTTTAATGAACAAACATTTATAATTTGCTATGTTGTTTCGCTTTAAAACATAAATTTACATATAATATTGCGTGTCTTATCCTCTTGATTAATTCAGTGAACATAATTTTGGGTATCACCTAGCGGGGACTACTATGGTTTGAAGGCAATACTAAATGCATATTGATTGCCTGAAGAAAATGTATTTAAAATGAAACTTATATAACTAAGGCGAATGAGCTCAACTCTCATATAACTATCGCACGCGCACGCACACACACACACACATGCATATATATATATATATATATATATGCAAATGATTTATATATATGAATTCTAAGACTTACACCCTCAAAATAGAATCAATCTTTTGTTTAGATATAATGGGTCATGGTATAAATAACAACAAATATATTGCAAGTAATAATATATATACATATACTAACTATATGTTATCCGTGCAAAACAAAGGAAGCCAGATACATGAAACCATCGTTACCATATTAACATGAAACTATCGTTACCATATTACATACTCACCTATTATATTTTTATTTGCCATTCAAATTTTATTTTATTGATTTTATGTTAATGAAAGTTATGTTTCTAGATACTATGTAGATACACAGTCTACAAATATTTCTGAGAGCTTTATCAACAAGCTCAATTATAGCAAATCAAATGGCCTACCTCATGCAGAACTAATTCATGCATATGAAATATATAAAAAGGAGTTGGTATTTTGCCTTCAAAACTTATGCTCAAATTGTTGTTTAATCATATAAATTATATTTCTACTGCTTTTATTTTCTACACATACAAACAATTTGAGTTTAAATCAATTACCCTAAAATCTTGACTATTTGATTAGCCTGAAACTTAGGAAATAGGCATCACCATAGCATAATTAAGCACTGTAATAATATGTAAACATGTAAGAGAAGAAATTAACGAATAGATGAAGAGTCAAAAGTAGTGAAAAATAATATAACTAATACTGTAGTACCTTTCACGGCGATTCGAATTGGCGAGGCGCAGATCTAGGGTTTCGGTGAGTGGCAGCATAAAGGTCGATAACATGAGAAATTGGATTGATCGACGCTAGAGATGGATTGGGATCGACGACAAGTGTCTACATGAATTTTGATAACGCAGGCGGTTGGATTGGCTTCGAGGTGAAAATTGTGTAAAGGGGGGAGAAACTCAAAAGCGAAAGTTGCTTAATAGAGTGAATATTGTTTTCCCGCACAAAATAATTATTTCCCTCCTTTTTGTTTGGCGTATAATGTTGAAAGACACGTTTATGTCCACTGTATAGCGTTCAATCACTTAGCATGGACCGATCAGAAATGAGGAAACGCAGAAACGCTGTACATGAATGCTATTAGAGGTGGATTTTCTTGTAGTGTATCTGACCAAGACTTGCTTGGTTATATAAGTTATCAACTGAGAAATTTCCATGGACGTTAGTAATTCGTTCTATTTCTTCATTTTTTTAGTTTATGTATTATTATTATTATTATTATTATGTAACATTATTAGGCAGTGAACTGTTATGTTTGGTTAAATGTGCTATCCTTCATTAATGATACTGTTGTGTTTTAATCATTAATTAATTAAATGAAAAAACAAAGATAAAACGGTCCGCTTAAATGGTCAGCTTAAAGCGCCAAACACATTCTCTACTAACTACAATTCTCCGCTTAAATTCTCCTCTTTTGCTTGCTCCAAACACACTCTAAGTCTATTACTATGACAAAAGATGCCAGAGAAATGGTTTTTAATTTCCTAAAGGACCCTCTTGACACTTTTGTTAGAAGATGATTTGTGAAGGCTTTATTACTCACTTACATTGATAATATAAAAAAATGCCTTGATTTAGACTTCCTTACCCTTGACTATAATTATGAATAATCGAAGGAGAAGTTCAAAGCGAAGATAGAGAGAATTCCTAATGATGAGCAAGATATCAATACTAAGGATTTTCTTAAGTTTGGTGATCCTTCAGAATATGGTGAAGATGAACCCGGCGTTGAGGAAACAAAATGAAGATGTTATCAAAGTCGAATATTATCACAATGGAAATGACGAACACGATGATCATACCTTTAGCCATAATAGGGATGATCATGATGGAAACGACACTAGGCACGACGATAGCTGCTCTCAGGCTCAAGATAAGCAAATGAGTGCTAAGGAAGCCAAAATCATAGAAAATTTTAATTCCTCTCATAGAAAGCTTTATCCGTAGGAGACCCAGCTTTAGTACCACCCTCATGGGTATGGTGTAATTTGTGCTCACGTTTAAATTCATCATATACTAGCTAGTTTATTTGTGGACCATTTTAGCCAAGAATTAGGTCAAAATATCGGTTTGGATCCCCACTTAAAAGAAATAATTGAGAATATATCAACTGAATAGATAGTTAATAGATTGATGGGGCAATACAATAAACTATCTGAGAAATATAGGAAGCCTGATCTTATTGTTGTAATTCTAAGGAAATACAAAGAGAAGACAGTTGCTCCATTATTAAAGAAAGCATGCCTCACCGAGCATAACCGCTAAAGTATATATAACGCCAAACTCACTACTCTTTTCTAGATGTCGACCGGTGATAGAAACGTACTAGAAGAAACTTTTATATGGTTTACTACTGGACAAGAAAGTGGATTTAAGGATTCTTAGAAAAAATAAGTATGTTATATTACTATGGTGCTTCCATCATCAATATTTGGATGAATTTGGATACGATCCTTATGACGGACATTTTTGGAACCTTCCTAAGGTAACATTAATTCCTCCCTTACATATAAAAGTACTCCCAGAAAAGCTTATGTATTATAGGAAATAGTTAGTCCCTGAATATCCTTTTTTTAATCTATGTTTTATGAGCTGGATGATTAACTATTGTGAAACCTTGTCTAGTTTATAAAATATATGCATTATATATACACACACATTTTAGTACTTGGATCATTTTTCCTACGTGTTGTGCGGACCAAAGGAACTTCGAGTAGCGTTGTTTCCACAGTACTCTTGAGAAAATATGTTAAACTAAAAAGAGACTTTGAAAAGAAGTTGTTAAACCTTAGAACCTCGCAAATGTCTAGGCAACGCTTGCTAAGAAACTTCCAAGAAATATACTTGCGAATTTTTAGTTTCAGATTTGATTTTCTATGTGAGAAGAAAATGAATGGCCTGGTATGGCATAAAACTCCCATGCTAATTTGTTAAGCAGCCAACCTAGACTTTTGGCTGGCTTGTGGAATAACTGTAAGATTTCCAAGTCTATATCACAAAGAGGATGAATGTTGCCTTTGAAACATCCTTTATTTTATCTTTGAAAACACTTAGAGAATGAAAAGATGTAGTTTCAAAACTATAAGGAGTTTGCTAAATGTACTACTGACTGGATTTGCAATGAACCCTGTAAACCTTTGATGATTAAACAAAAAAGTTGTTTTCCTAGTTTTATTAATTCTATTTTCATGTATTATTTTAGGAAGGATTTACAACATTAGCTAGGATCAGGCCGGACACTGGTGCTTGACTAAAAGAAATTAAAGATAAACTTCTAAGTGGTATCGCAAAAAGTTTTATCATAGGCCTTTGATTCCGTAATAACCTTGTAGGTAGCAACCTCAATTTTTAGTGTATTTCTATTTGATTATTTAATTTGAATTTTATTTTTTATTTTATTTTCTTCGTTAAAAACTCAATTTGTTTGGATTTTACAAGAAAACTATTTTGATTTTGATTTAAACTAAATTTATTTTGGATTTTTTTGATATGAATGTAATTTAATAATACAAATTAACATTTGCAATTTCAATCTTACTTATTGAAAAAATTAGATCGATTATCACAACTTTCGAGATTCACTATTGGAGTTGGGGTTTATATTGAGATTAGCTCACCTGTATCTACTTATCGATCAGTTGTTCCAGCTTTCAGCTATTCCCATTGTTCTTGTTCATGTAGTTATCTTTTATTTATGTATTAGAAATTCATTGTATTAGACTTCCACTGTATTATTTATGTAAACTCTGATGTAAAATTTATCTAGTAGCTTCATGAACTACTATTATATTTTGTATTTTCCACTACGAGATATTATATTGCTCTATATTTGTGTCTGTGATATGTGATTCTGTGATTTATTCTATTTACCCAAGAAGCTAATAACAATCAGTCATTTTGGACAGTTTGAGTTGACATGTTTTGTTGATTCGGCACAGCCAAAATGGCGGGTCGTTACATGTGGTATCAGAGCTTTGGTTTATCAAAGCTTTAGCCTATGGGGTAAAAGCTCATTAGAGGTAGGGTAGTAATGCCCTAGAATGAGTGGGATTAGTCGCAGAATCCTTCTTGAGAGAGAGCGTATTTTGAAAGTACAAATTGTTTTTAAAATGTTTTAAACAAATATTTTCGGATATAAAATTTGTTTAATATTTAAATATTTTTTGGAAATTTCCTTTCCATTTGAATCCATCTTCCTTCGTAGATCATCTTTGATTAGATTAATTCATTCGTTCAGCTTTTTACTCGAATTCTATAAGTTATCCTTATCCATAACAAGGTAAGAAGTAGAAGGAGAGTATAAGTCTTTAAGCGAGATCGTGCTTATTAAATATTGATTTGAAATTGGTATTTTTAAACGTATTATAATATAAGATTTCCTTAATACAATATTAAAATTTTGATATATATTGTTTAAGATGTATATTTGTAAATAACATTATGTTTTATCAATACCAATATTTTGAAAGATTTGATGTTATACTTTAAGATTTTATATTTTATAAACCATATATTTTATATAAGATTTAAAGAGGTAGATTTTGTAATAAAATGATTTTATCTTGGTTAAAATCTACAATGGTATTGTTTATAAATGTATGTATATATATAAATTTATAAAATTTAAATGGTTTTATAAAGATTTTATTTTGGTGATGTATATATATGTTAAACTTATGGATTAAGCAAGTTTTATAAGTTTTTAAATATATATAAATGCGTTTGGAAATATTTAGGTACTGTATAGGGTAATATTGTTATGTATTTGATTTAATAATAATATTATTAATATATTTAATAAGATTGATTTTGAATTTTAATAAATAAATAAGTGGGGGAGAGATATAATTTTCCCAACTTATAATTTTAATGATTTGATATATATTATTTATAATATATGATTAGGAAATTTGGTATATATTCTGTTTAAATATATAAAGATGTTTTGAGTATTTACCTGACGTTAAAGTTGGCCTATCTAATACTTAGTGATTTGAGTATACGTCTGACCAATGTATATGTTAAATCCTATATGTACTAGATAGATATAGAGTCACACTCTGATCGCTTGAAAATAATTCTGGTGATGACTGCGGCATCATCGACATCTATTTTCAGGTTTCGAAAGTGGGATAGGTATATATTGCCAATCGAGACGTCGAGTGAATACTTAAAATTATTTTGAAATATTTGAAATATTTAACTTTTGATTTATATATATGTATATATATTGAAATATATACAAATATGAGAATATATATGAACCATTGCTTTAAATATATTAATTACTATTTCCCTGCCTCATTCCTTTTCGGGGACGAAAAGGTTTGAGTGGGAGAGATTGTAACAACCTCAATTTTTAGTGTATTTTTATTTGATTATTTAATTTAAATTTTGATCTATATTTTATTTTCTTTGTTTAAAACTCAATTTGTTTGGATTTTACAAGAAAACTATTTTGACTTTGATTTAAACTAAATTTATTTTGGATTTTTTTTATATGAATGTAATTTAATAATATAAATTGATATTTGCAATTTCAATCTTACTTATTGAAAAAAATTAGATCGATTATCACAGCTTTCGAGATTCACTATTGGAGTTGGAGTTTATATTGGGATTTGCTCACCTGTATTTACTTATCGATCAGTTGTTCAAGTTTCAGCTATTCCCATTGTTCTTGTTCATATATTTATCTTTTATTTATGTATTAGAAATTCATGTATTAGACTTCCGCTGTATTATTTATGTAAACTCTGATGTAAAATTTATTTAGTAGCTTCATGAACTATTATTATATTTTGTATTTTCCACTGCGAGATATTATATTGCTCTGTGTCTATGTCTGTGATATGTGATTCTATGATTTATTCTATTTACCCCATAAGTTAATAACAATCATTCATTTTGGATAGTTCGAGTTGTTTTGCCGATTCGGCACGGTCGAAATGGTGGGTCGTTACATTGTAGCTCAAAAGTGGCATGATTCTTACGATAAACAAAAGGTTGCTATGAGACAAACAAAAGAGATAGTTGAAATATGGATTCGTAACTAAAAGCAAAAGATGATAGGACCTAGGAATTATCTGGCCTTAAAATCAACTCAGTAATTCTACATTCTCAACCGTCTACTGGTACTGTGGCAATATACGCTAAAATTGCATGCCCTTACTGGTAGATTAATGATTTTGAAGTTGAATTATTGAAACAACAAGCGACTTGCCAAACTTCAGAGTAGACTACGAGCGGAGGAGATTCGTGCCTACTTAGTTGTACATCTTCCTCCGTAGAAGATCAATTCTTTGCTTTACCCTCCAATAAGCTCAAATAGAATTGAAATTGACAACCAATGCTAGAGGGTATGATGTAATATCTCACTAAGCAATGGAATGCTACTTTTTCAAAGTGCATCAATACATACGCAGCTCAAGCTGAAGATCATGAACAAGATGAATATTTCCTCCATCAATGGATAGAAAAGTTTGAAAGAAGAGTCAGGGATTTGAAAGGAGTAGGTAAAGCTCTTAGTAAAGCAATGGAGACCTAGATTTCTTCCATTGAAAATGTTGGATCTGTTTGGGGGAAGGAAAAAGGATGATAAAGATTTTATCTGTTGCTATTTCACCATATTACGAACATTACTCTCAATGCCAAAAGCTTAAGGAAATCAACAAAAATTCTTCAATAATGAAATTTTTGTAAATAACATCGAATAGAAAATCGATATGTATAGTAGGACTGACTTGGACACATGATATTATGGTATACCTTTTGTCTAAAGGTTGATTTTGCCCTTTGATATCTTATAATACCTTTGTTCCACTTTCGAGGTATTCAGTTGACTATTGTCAAGATTTTATCTAAATAATCGTTTTAAGTAAAAAAAAAATCTTTAGTTTGTAATTCAAAAAACATTGTGAGAATCTTGTGCTTTACTATTAAGTTCATGAGAGAACTTCTATTGGTCAGGGCTTGAGCCAAGAGATAACAGAAAACAGTCTAGTCCTTTATAAGGTCATAATTTTCTGTTTAATAGTCAAAACCTAAATCTTGTTGTGACAAATATACAAAAAATCATTTGTACTAATAGAGAATCAGGAATCCTTGCTTGACATTAGTATAAATCTAGAATATAGGAAGACCGGAAAACCTGTCCAATAATAATAGAAATATGAAATAATAGAAGACTGGAAATCCTTATCCGACAATGATTGAAATCTAGAATAAGAGAAGACTAAAATAATAGATGTTCGGAAGTCTTTGTCTAGTAAAGAAAACCAAGAAACAAAAATTCCATACTAAAAAACCAAAATTCCATATTAGAAGACCAAAAATTCGTAACTAGCAATAAAAGAAGCCCAGAATTCCATTCTAGGAAATAATATAAGATTAAAAATTCATATTTGATAATAATAGAAATTTAGAAACTCTTTGTCTAACTTAGTGACAAAAGGTTTCTCTCTAATGGTGACTAGCTGATTGATTAAAAACTTATATTTTGTAGTTGATTGATGATTATTTCCCTTTGACAAGTGCTTTATTGAGGTTGAGTAGACGTCACAAAGACTTCAGACTTAGACGTGCTAAGATTTCCTCCCTTTATGATCCATCTGGATATATATACTAGGAATTTTCCTTGATATTGATCAAGAGCTTCCTCCTTCTAAGAGGAGATTTAGTGAGATCATGTGGCCGACACTAAAGGACTTGCGCCTTGGATGTGCCAAGGTCTGCCTCCCTTTTATAAGTTCCTGTATATACCATGACTTTGCCTTGAAACAGGTCAAGAACTTCTTCCCATTTTGAGGTACTTTAAGAGGCCATATAGGCAACGCAAAAGTCTTAATATCATTGGATGTTCCCACGGCTACCACGAAAGTGCCAATGACTTTGTGAGTTGGATGTGCCAAAGACTTTCTCCCTTTAGGAGTTAGCCCGGAAGCGTCATGGACTTTAAAAGGAACTCTTCACTTTTGAGAATCGTTAGAATGCTTTTCCTTTTATTGCTTGTTTTCCTTTACAAATTCTTTTAGATTTTATTATCTTATAAAGTCATTGATGATTCCTTTAAGATCTCTGAACTTATCACTGTTATATTTATTAGTAAGACGACACTGGTAATAGTATCCTTTATTATTCCTCTTGTTCTTTAAGCACTTGTTATTTGAAGACCAACAATTAAGATAGTCTTTAGTAAAGAAATAAATGTTCTCATAGGAAGTAGTCAATAGGCTTTCTTTTAGATATTTAGATCTTTAGGTGGAAGCCTTGTCGATTGATATTTTGACCTTCTAGAAACAATGATGGTCTCATCAATACTAACTTTCCTTCAAAGAGATCTACTGGGTTGGTCAAAAGTATTTTTCCTTTTTAGAGCAAGCTCCTTGAAATTATTTTTAGTCTTTTTTCAAAGAATTTCTTTTCTCATCTTCAGGAAAGAATTATCATTGTCACATTAATTTTTGGAGGCAAAGATCAGAGTTGGTACAATTTGGAAAGGGTTAACGCTCCATCAATCTCAGATATAAGAACTTCTTTTCTCGGTCTTGTACTCTATGATACATAATTTCTTTTAGCCTTGGTATCTACTCTTCATAATCTCGAGTATCCATCATGCTTTAATACAGTAAAGCCAAGTCAGTTATCGTTGGTTTACCTTTGTTTGTATCGGACCATAGTCCTGGGGAAGTTATATTGGAACTAGATGGGAGGTAAGTCCTCTAAATTTTAATTATGCAAGCAAAGGTAGATCAACATTGTTGGAGGTTCAAGACCTCCTTCTAAAACCAAAAATGCTAATAAAATTCTTTGTTAAAGCCCTAAATAAGTAGTATAAAGCAAACTTGCTGAGGTCTTGTGCTAGCTCAAAGCATAAGCTTTGAGCTTGAGACCAAAGCTTATCAAAAGTACAAATAGTTAAGTCCAAATTTCAAGTTGAAGCCGCTAGAAGTTTGGAATTGATGTGCTTAGATGTCAAGTCAAGATAAAGATTTTACATAAACTTGTATTTTGATAATTCAGAGAGAGTTTGAATGAGAGAATGTAATTTTTGTATTACTGAATTAACGAGTTATATGTACAAATGTTGTAATATATATAGCTAAACAAGTGGACCAAAATAAACAACACTAGGCCCAAATGAATGAACATGGGTTATTAGCCCACACCGCTTATAACCCTTATATTACATAATGAGAATAAACCAACCGACATATGTTACATTATTCTCGATTATTTATTTCCCCTTTCAAATTAGGGTTAGGTTTAATGGCGAACCCTAATTTGCTTACGAGAGAAAGGTGGAGGATTTTTGACATCTTCAACCCTTTGAAAACACTAGAAGCAAGGAAAGCTTTTAGATCTACCCATGCGGAAGCAAATTAAGAGCAACTGTAGATAAGGTTGTATTACTCTTTGATTTTCAATTCGTCTCTGAGTCGATTGAAATTTTTAGCTGACAATGAATTCGTAAAAATGTCTGCTCTCTGATAATATGTTGGTATGTGGTTAATCTATAAGTTTACTTTTTGAACTTGCTCATGAACAAAGTATATGTCAATTTCGATGTGCTTTGTTCTGGCATGTTCTATTGGGTTTGCTAACATGTAGATGGCACTCTGGTTATCACACCACACTGTAGGTTTCATTTCTGCTGTCAAGTTTAGTTCTTTGAGTGTAGATTGTAGCCACAATATCTCTGTTGTTGCATTACCTAGCTTCTATACTCTGCCTCTGCACTTGATCTTGAAATAGTTGGATGCTTCTTTGAACACCATGAAATTAGGTTATCACCAATATAAATGCAAATAGCCTGTTATAGATTTTCTATCATCTATATCCGATGCAAAATCATAATCTGTGTATGATGTAATATTGAACTGCTTGCTATCCTTTAGAGTTAAGCCATAATTAATTGTGCCTTTGAGGTATCTGAGAATTCTCTTCATAGCCTTCCAGTGCTCATCAAGTGGATTTTGCATGAATTGTGAAACTTTTTTTAACACTGAATGAAATATCAGGTCGTGTTATAGTTGCATATTGTAATGCATCTACAACACTCCTATACTGTATAATATTAATTATGGATTCTCCCCTATTATTAGAGTAATGTTCAATTGATATCATTGGTGTAGGTTGTGAGCTAGCACCATCTATTTTAGTCTTGATCAACAATTCTGAAATATACTTCTTTTAACAAAGATGTATTTCAGAATTTGAATTTCTTTTAACTTCAATTCACAGAATGTATGATACATCACCTAAGTTTTTGATTGAAAATTGCTTGTCCAAGTATGTTGTTAAATGTCCGATCTCCTCTTTATTGCATCCTGTAACAATTCGATCATCAACATATATTAGTTTATTTGATGTTGATGAATTATTAAATTTTAAAAAAGAGATGGATCAGATTTTGTTGGGTGATATCCCATGGTGCCCAGCGTAGTCTTCAGGTTTTCAAACCAGAATCTGGGAGCCTGCTTTAGCCCATAAATGGCTTTGTTGAGTTTGCAAACTTGATCTGAATTTTGTATGAATCCCTGGGGTTGTTGCATATATATTTCCTCTTACAAAGTGCGATTTAAAAATGCATTATTGACATTCAGATGCTTTATTTTCCACCCTTTGGTTAATGCCACACTGAATATGAGTCTAATAGTTGATGGCTTGACCACTAGTGAAAAAGTTTCATTGAAGTCGAACCCATATTCTTGAGTGAATCCCTTGGCCACTAATCTGGCTTTGTGTCTATTTATAGTGCCATCTGAGTTTTTTTCAGTTTGTATGTCCATTTATAGCCAATTATATTCTTATTTGAAGGAGGATACACTAGTTCCTGTGTATTATTTTTTATTAATGCAGTGTGTTCTTCCTGCATGAGCTTCTTCCAAGTACTGTCTTTGGCTGCTTGATCATAATTTGTTGGTTCCTCAGTGGTGACTGTAGTTGAATATGTTTTGGGTTTAAAAATTCCACTCTTGGATCTTGTCATCATTGGATGACTAGTTTGAGGGTTAGTGGGATTGGATGGTAAGTTGTAAGTATCTCTTTGATGTGCATTGTTTCCAGAAGTACTTTCTTCATTGCTTTTACTCACTGTAGTGTTATTATCATCTTCTGACATTCTATGATCACTGTCACTTGATGTAGGTGATTCATTGGCGAGGCTAGGTGGCTCTCTATGGCCTGGACTTGGTTGCAGATCGCTTTAAGCATCAACAACCATGATATTATCATCCTTGTTCTAATTGATGCCAAGATTTGGTATTTCAGGTATTGTTATCTTCAAATTTAGTACTTTCTTTGTTGTTTTCATACTAGATTCTTTGTATGGAAATATGTTTTCCTTGTATACAACATGCTTACTGATGTAGATTCTACCACTAGTATCAATGCATTTATGACCTTTTTAGTTAGAACAATAACCAATAAATGTACATGGTTTTGACCTAAAGTCAAGTTTATTGGAATTATATGGTCTTAAATAAGGAAAACATAGACAACCATACATTTTGAGTTTAGTGTAATATGGTTTAGTATTATAAAGATTCTCAAATAGACTTATTCCATCATGTACTTGGGAGGCATTCTGTTTATCAAGCTAATAGATGAATTGAATGCCTTTGGCCAAAACTTTAAAGGTAGAGAAGCTTGAGCAAGTAAGGTTAAACCAGATTCAAGTATGTGTCTATGTTTTCTCTCAATTAACCCATTTTGTTCAGATGTGTAAGGATAAGTTGTTCTATGACATATGCCCTTTTTTGAAAGAAATTAATGGTTGGCTTGAATTCAGTTCCACCATCTGACTGAAAAGTTTTGATAGTGCAACTAAATTGGTTTTCAATCATTCTAACAAAGTTAATAATAGTATTGAAAGTCTCAGCTTTTGACTTTAGTAGGTACAACCATGTGTATCTAGTGCATGCATCAATAAATGATATATAGTACTTATACCCAAAGTCTGAACTTATTGAGGATGGACCCCAAAGGTCAGCAGCAATAAGTTCAAATGGCTTGTAGCATGTTGATGATTTAGGAAAAGGAAACTCATGACTTTTTTCCATTTGGCAATAGGTGCATATATAAGGTAATTTGGCATCAGAAAAAGAGATTTTACTATCAAGAAGAATTTTCTTTACTATACCTAAACTAGAATGACCTAGATTACAATGCCACATATTAAGAGTCAGTTTGTCATTAGCATCAGTACTAACATCGGAATTATCAATAATTATCTACTAATAATTCATTAATATTTAATGTTCGAATATCTTAACTTATCATTTAAAGCAGAATATTAGAAGTTCTCCCTCTCTAGCTAATTAATTTTATCTTCGTATTTAATACTTGAAAATATTAACTTATCAATTAAAGCAAAATATTAGAAGTTGTCCCTGTCCCAGCTTGACTTTATCTTAATATTTAGTATTTGGATATTTTAACTTATGAATTACATTAGTTAGCTACAGATATCATAATCCTACAATACATTATTGCAGAATATTAGAACTTCTCCCTTTCCCAACTTGATTTTATCTTGATATTTAATATTTGAGTATATTAACTTATGAATTACATTAATTAGCTACGGATATCATAATCCTACAATACATTATTTGTATTTTTGAAACTTTTATAATTATCTACTAATAATTCATTAATATTTAATGTTCGAATATCTTAACTTATCATTTAAAGCAGAATATTAGAAGTTCTCCCTCTCTAGCTAATTAATTTTATCCTGGTATTTAATACTTGAAAATATTAACTTATCAATTAAAGCAGAATATTAGAAGTTGTCTCTCTCCCAGCTTGACTTTATCTTGATATTTAGTATTTGGATATTTTAATGTTTAATTACATTAATTAGCTACAGATATCATAATCCTACAATACATTGTTGCAGAATATTAGAACTTCTCCCTCTCCCAACTTGATTTTATGTTGATATTTAGTATCTGAATATATTAACTTATGAATTACATTAATTAGCTACGGATATCATAATTCTACAATACATTATTTATATTTTTGAAACTTTTATAATTATCTACTAATAATTCATTAATATTTAATGTACGAATATCTTAACTTATCATTTAAAGCAGAATATTAGAAGTTCTCCCTCTCTAGCTAATTAATTTTTTCTTGGTATTTAATACTTGAAAATATTAACTTATCAATTAAAGCATAATATTAGAAGTTCTCCCTCTCCTAGCTTGACTTTATCTTGATAACTAGTATTTGAATATTTTAACTTATGAATTGCATGAATTAGCTACAGATATCATAATCCTACAATACATTGTTGCAGAATATTATAAATTCTCCTTCTCCTAACTTGATTTTATCTTGATATTTAGTATTTGAACATATTAACTTATGAATTACATTAATTAGCTACAGATATCATAATCCTACAATACATTATTTGTATTTTTTGAAACTTTTATAATTATCTACTAATAATTCATTAATATTTAATGTTCGAATATCTTAACTTATCATTTAAAGCAGAATATTAGAAGTTCTCCCTCTCTAGCTAATTAATTTTATCTTGGTATTTAATACTTGAAAATATTAACTTATCAATTAAAGCAGAATATTAGAAGTTGTCCCTGTCCCAGCTTGACTTTATCTTGATATTTAGTATTTGGATATTTTAACTTCTGAATTACATTAATTAGCTATCGATATCATAATCCTACAATACATTGTTGCGGAATATTAGAACTTCTCCCTCTCCCAACTTGATTTTATCTTGATATTTAGTATTTGAACAAATTAACTTATGAATTACATTAACTTATGAATTATATTAACTTATGCATTACATTAATTAGCTACAAATATCATAATCCTACAATACATTATGATATCCGTAGCTAATTAATGTAATTCATAAGTTAATATATTCAAATACTAAATATCAAGATAAAATCAAGTTGGGAGAGGGAGAAGTTCTAATATTCTACAACAATGTATTGTAGGATTATGATATCTTTAGCTAATTAATGTAATTCATAAGTTAAAATATCCAAATACTAAATATCAAGATAAAGTCAAGCTGCGACAGGGACTACTACTAAAAGGTGTTATACTTAGCCCTAAAAAAATAGAATTTTTTAAAAAAGAAATTGAATTTCTTGGAAAGAAAATTGAAAATGGCCAAATTGAACTCCAACAACATATAAACACTAAGATAAAAGATTTTCCTAATACTTTTAAAACTTTAAAAGAACTTCAAAGTTTTTTTAGGATTATTAAACTATGGTAGAAAATTTATTCCTAATCTATCAGCAATAACACAAAATTTGCAAAAAACGCTGGCCGAAGAACAAGTTAAATATAAACAGCAAAGTGGAGAACAACCAAGAAAATGGAATACAGATAAAATTAGTATTTCCTTACACTCTAAAGAAGAAGAGGAAGTTAAGACGATAAAAGAACTAATTAAGGATCAAAAAATACTTTATTTTCCTTCAAAAGAAGAACTCCTTACACTTCAAACTGATGCTTCTGACAATTATTGGGCAGGAGTATTAATTGCAAAACAGAAAGAGGTTGTAGCATACTCTTCTGGAAGATTTAACAAAACTCAACTCAAATATGCAACTTATTACAAAGAATTACTAGCTATCTAGATAGCAATCAAAAGTTTAAAATTTTACCTTTTGCATAGACAATTTATAATCGAAACAGATAATAAGTCTGTTGCTCAATTTTTAAAAAGAAAAACTGTTAATAACCATGAAGAAAATCTTAGAAGAATAACATTAGCAATGTAAGACAAGAAAATTTTCAGCAAGTCAAGTCTTCTAAAAAAGCAAAATTTGGAGAAGCTTCTTCTTCTCAAACAAGCTCTCCCAATGGAGAAGACAATGGAAAAGTCAAACAGACTAAACCAATGGCAACAGATAAAGCCAAAGCTACGACTTCCACTGGAGTCCAGAAATTTATTCCAATGAATAAAGGGAAAGCTACTGCTCCCATAGGAGTACCAAAGCCTTATACCTCTGCAGTCGTAAAAGACTGGTATAATCAAGAAATGAGAGAATCTAATTCAGGGCTGTATGAAAATTTTAATGGTTTCTTTAAAGCAATATTGTCATCTGACCATCGAGCTGCAAATTACTGGTTAACACAACTAGAGAAAAAATATTTGGGATTAAAAGGTACTATATCCCAAAAGGACAAAAAAATTCAAGACACACAAAAGATAGTACAAATACTATCTTTATACTCTAGTACTTCCAGGTCGGAGGCACTAAATTCAAAAGAAGCAGAATTGTTCACTGACAATACAGCTGCTCAACGTGAATTAAAAACCATATTTGTACAAATGCAAACTTCAGATCTTGTGAATTTGAGAATTCAAGATTTTCTTGAATTAATTAAAATCTACGGAATTAATAATACAAAAACTAAAGAACTCGAAGATGAAATGATAGTACAAGACATGATATCCTTGTACCAGCAACAACTAATTGAAGAAGACCAATTTCTGTTGTTCTTCAAACAATTAGAAGACACTGAACTAATAACTCTTTTAGAAAAAAGAGAGTTAATACTTAACAACAATAGAAGACCAAGGTTACTCGCCTGCTTTTCAGAAATTCAAAGATACAAAAGGCATATTAGAAAGGGATTAGTTCATGAAATCTATGTCAATACAAGTCATCCTAAAGAATATGCAGATTGTATTCCAGATATAAGCAAAGAGAAGCTTGCTAAGTACTCAAGCAGGTTTTTACTATGTTCATGCTATGAATATGGAGCATTTGGGAAGAAAGGCAGTATATTCGTCTATTCCCTTCCATTCAATTATGGGAAATCTATAGGGTTATAGACAACCCACAATACGATACAATCAAATTCTGCAGAAAAGATTTCAATGATAGTGAAGAAAGAATCAAAGCTGCTGAAGAATTCTTCACTGAAGCTTTTAACAAAGCAGAAATTGGAGTACACTCAGTTACTGAAGGAAAGACAGTTCTAGCGTTCGACTATTTGTCTGAATTCGAACCATCTACGGACAGAATCATCAAAGTACAAAGGTTTCTAGACACTCTCAGTGTTGGAACAATAGGAACAATGACTTAAGAGCTATATTTTGAAGAACAAGTTGAAAAGGAAAGAAGTAGACAAGATTCTGTAATGAGAGATACTTTAGGCACGTACCCGTTTGATGTCGAATCAATGGCCAATCTTCACCTAAAAGATTAATCAGAAGCATGGTGGACCTAAAACCACTTTTTCAATCAATTACCCAAATCTACCGACACATTATTACCTTTTCAGACACGTTATCCTACTGTTTTAAACATGGACACATATCCAGAAGTTTTGACACATAGCAAAAGACACACATAATTGAAGATACCTCCTCTTCTAATAATTAACAAATGGATCCTACAAAAGAAGACGTGTTAAACCTGCTACTAGGGAGAAGCAAAGAACTCAAGTACAAAAGGAGCATAAGAAATCAGTAGAAGGGGAGCTCAAAAAAATATTCTCAGTTTCTCTGTAATAATTATCTTTTAATATTTGGAGTGCTTTGTAATATTAAGTTGTATTTTATCAGTTTGTAATAATATTAAATGGAAGTTTGATTTCTGCTTTATCTGTTTCAATCTGCTGTTCTATCTGCTTCAATCTGGTGGTGTAATACTTAGCCCTAAAAAAATAGAATTGTTTAAAAAAGAAATTGATTTTCATGGAAAGAAAATTAAAAATGGCCAAATTGAACTCCAAAAACATATAGACACTAAAATAAAAGATTTTCCTTATACTTTTAAAACTTTAAAAGAACTTCAAAGCTTTTTAGGATTATTAAACTATGGTAGAAAATTTATTCCTAATCTATTAGCAATAACACAAAATTTGCAAAAAAAAGCTTACCGAAGAACAAGCTAAATATAAATAGCAAAGTGGAGAACAACCAAGAAAATGGAATACAGATAAAATTAGTATTTCCTTACACTCTAAAGAAGAAGAGGAAGTTAAGAAGATAAAAGAACTAATTAAGGATCAAAAAATCCTTTATTTTCCTTCAGAAGAAGAACTCCTTACACTTTAAACTGATGCTTCTGACAATTATTGGGCAGGAGTATTAATTGCATAACAGAAAGAGGTTGTAGCGTACTCTTCTAGATGATTTAACAGAACTCAACTCAAATATGCTACTTATGACAAAGAATTACTAACTATCAAGATAGCGATCAAAAGTTTAAAATTTTACCTTTTGCATAGACAATTTATAATCGAAATAGATAATAAGTATGTTGCTCAGTTTTTAAAAAGAAAAACTGTTAATAACCCTGAAGAAAATCTTAGAAGAATAAGATTAGCAATGTATTTAGAAATCTATAATTATGATGTTAAATACATTCCTAGCTATACTAATTTTGCAGCCGATCTTCTTACCAGATTATGAGATGGATGAAGAAGACCTTAAAAGGATAAAAGAATTGCTAGAAAACATGAAAAGACAAGAAAATTTTCAGCAAGTCAAGTCTTCTAAAAAAGCAAACTGTGGTAAAGCTTCTTCTTCTCAAACAATCTCTCCGAATGGAGAAGACAATGAAAAAGTCCAATAGACTAAACCAATGGCAATAGATAAAGCCAAAGCTATGGCTTCCACTGGAATCCAGAAATTTATTCCAATGAATAAAGGGAAAGCTACTGTTCCCATAGGACTACCAAATCCTTACACCTCTGCAGTCATAAAAGGCTAGTATAATCAAGAAATGAGAGAATCTAATCCAGGGCTGTATAAAATTTTTAATGGTTGCTTTAAAGCAATAAGTCATCTGACCATAGAGCTGTAAATTACTGGTTAACACAACTAGAGAAAAAATATTTGGGATTAAAAGGTACTATATCCCAAAAGGATAAAAAAATTCAAGACACACAAAAGATAGTACAAAGACTATCTTTAAACTCTAGTACTTCTAAGTCGGAGGCACTAAATTCAAAAGAAGTAGAATTGTTCACAGACAATACAGCTGCTTAAAGTGAATTAAAAACCATATTTGCACAAATGCAAACTTCAGATCTTGTGAATTTGAGAATTCAAGATTTTCTTGAATTACTTAAACTCTACAGAATTAATAATACAAAAACTAAAGAACTCAAAGCTTAAATGATAGTACAAGACATGATATCCTTGTACCAGCAACAACTAATTGAAGAAAACCAATTTCTGTTGTTCTTCAAACAACTAGAAGACACTGAACTAATAACTCTTTTAGAAAAAGAAGAGTTAATACTTAACAACAATAGAAGGCCAAGGTTACTCGCATGCTTTTCAGAAATTCAAAGATACAAAAGGCATATTCGAAAGGGATTAATTCATGAAATCTATGTCAATACAAGCCATCCTGAAGAATATGCATATTGTATTCCAGATATATGCAAAGAGAAGCTTGCTAAGTACTCAGGCAGGTTTTTTTTTACTACTTTCATGTTCTGAATATGGAGCATTTGGGAAGAAAGGCAGTATATTCATCTATTCCCTTCCATTCAATTATGGGAAATCCATAGGGTTATAGACAGCCCACAATATGATACAATCAAATTCTACAGAAAAGATTTCAATGAAAGTGAAGAAAGAATCAAAGCTGCTGAAGAATTCTTCACTGAAGCTATTAACAAAGCAGAAATTGGAGTACACTCAGTTACTGAAGGAAAGATAGTTCTAGTGTTCGACTATTTGTCTGAATTCAAACCGTCTACCGAAAAAATCATCAAAGTACAAAGGTTTCTAGACACTCTCAGTGTTGGACCAATAGGAACAATGGCTCAAGAACTATATTTTGAAGAACAAGTCGAAAAGGAAAGAAGCAGACAAGATTCTATAATGAGAGATACTTTAGGAATGTACCCGTTTGATGATGAATCAATGGCCAATCTTGACCTACAAGATTAATCAGAAGCATGGTGGACCTAAAACCGCTTTTACAATCAATTACCCAACTCTACCGACACATTATTACCTTTTCAGTCGCGTTATCCTACCTACACATTATCCTACTGTTTTAAACTTGGACACATATCCAGAAGTTTTAGACACGTAGCAAAAGACACACATAATTGAGGACACCTCCTCTTCTAATAATTAACAGATGGATCCTACAAAAGAAGACGTGTTAAACCTACTACTAGGGAGAAGCAGAGAACTCAAGTATAAAAGGAGCATAAGAAATCAGTAGAAGGGGAGTCCGAAGAAATATTCTCAGTTTCTCTGTAATAATTATCTTTTAATATTTGGAGTGCTTTGTAATATCAAGTTGTATTTTGTCAGATTGTAATAATATTAAGTGGAAGTTTGATTTCTGTTCTATCTGTTTCAATTTGGTGTTCTATCTGCTTCAATCTGGGCTTAAAAGCAAATTTACCGCAGTGTTCATGGTTCTTAAAAACAATTATATTAGGACTAAGTAAACTGTTACCATGCTTTAAATGGTGTTAGTCATATATATTAATACGCATGTGATGATTAATGAGTCCGCACTGTATACAGAGGGAACTCCTTTTGTATGTATCATTTTATTTTAAACAAAACCCTTGATCTTACATTTAATTTAGTAGAACAGTGGGTTTAAAATTGTACGTTTTTCAGCTAAAACATTCATTGTTATTTTTATAAGCTTTAGTTAGCTGTTAGTTTTAACATTACAGGAAAGTTATTTTCATTGAGTCAAGGTAGGTGCAGATATGTTTCTCATAGCATGTGCGCGAATCATTCTTAGCTCTGCATTTCATTGTAGGATTTGTACTTAGTATAGGGTATGTTTGTACTCATATTTGATAGCTTAGAACTTAAGTTATATTATTTGATTCATTCTAATATGTTTAATATATATAACCGCTAACTATATTATATTCATACCACCACACGTACCGCTAACCGCCATACATTCGTACCATCACACGCGCACTCCAAATGCAACGAGAATTTACATACTGCTACGGTTTAACGTTTCATACCCAATTAAATTCAATTCATCGAAAACAAAGATCTTTTGTAAAATAGATATTTCATAGACTTATATAATTATCAAAAATATAATCAAATTCCAAACAATTTAATTAAACAATAACAAATCATTATTATCATAAACGTCTGAATGGAATATCATATCGCTTCAAACATAAATAAATATGGGATTTAAACTCAACATTTACATTTTCGGGTTAAATGATATCCAAATATATTAAAACCCCTTTTTAAATTTATTAAAAACGTTATCGTTTATAAACGATTTCCATAACGACTATTTTAAAATTTGATTTGGACATAACTAACAATCTATAACACGAAATCTAAATTTTTCTCTTTTATATGAAAATTATAATCAACAAGATTCAAACGTTTCTTGTTTCACAGAATTCCAACTTATATCGGATCCTATATATTCATTCGAAGTTCAAACTCAATATTACGAACTACCGTGCCATTTCGAGCTCGTTTTATAATTATTTATAAATTAACGTTCAAACTTCATTTTAATTAAACAAACTAAATATTAAAAACCAATAGTATACCAAATATAATATTTAAAATAAGAAAATAATTTAAATATCTAATTACCAAAAATCCGGGACATTACACATGGAATGTTGCATTCGGGTGTTGTGGTATTGTGGGCCATTGTGTTGTAGTGATAGCGGTGAAGTAGTTAGGGAGGCTGCTATACCTGGTTTGGTCAACATTCACAATCTGTTTGTTATATCGCATTAAATCAAACTGCCTATTTGACAATAGTTCCTGGTCTTGTAAAGTGGTTTGTTACAATAGATAATGTTCTTGAATGCCAGGATGCTAGCAATTCAGTTCCTCCTCATTCTTTGATGAAATGGTTCTTTTTGTTCTCTTATATGCTAAAAAATATGGGTCTTTACACACCATGCTTTTTAAATATTATTGAAATTAATGGACCATTGGTGCCTTTAGTTGAGGTTTTATAAGACGAAACTGATATATTTGAACCCGCCTTAGTATTTGTTTAGAGAACACTGTCGGAGTATCTAGAATCTTGAGGGAGGATTACATGTTCGTTATGCAACTCATTATTCTATTTCAAGATATCTATTTAGAGAATGTCACTATCATTAATGTAAGGATCGTGCAATGTAGCTACAAAGGGGGAATCTGGTAATTAAATTATTTTTGCAAAGAAACAAATAAATAATGTAGAAACATAAATGTGAAAAATAAAAGAACATACAGATTTACCTAGCATTGGCCTGAATTATACTAATCTTGTGTTCACTCTTTAATGCCTACTACTTCCCAAATGTTACTACTAGAGTTATATGTTTTAAATTTTCAATACATGTGAACTTGCGTTCCCTGCTAACCTGAATATACTAGTCTTATACTTAGAAACCCTTCCTTGACTCAATTCCTTAGGACTAAATTATGTAAACTACAATTTTCTAGCTTTAACCTAGAAAATTTATTTTTCAAAATAGAATATAGAAACAATCAAATTAGAGCTGAATAAAATGAGACACCCCTCACATGTGCAAATTTAATACTTATCTCATATATATTTCCACTTCAAAAACAAAATTGGCCCTTTTGAATTTCCAGTAAAAATTTGTTAGGATTTTAATATGTTCTATCAACAGTCAATCATGATACCCTAGGTTTTAATTTGAAATCCATATTGATTTAGTTGAGAACAAACTAGAGAATCAATAAATAAATTGGTGAAAGCGTATTAGAATCCACTTGATCTGTCATGCAAGGACTATGATCTTCCAAGGAAGCAATTTTTCTTCTTTTTTGTTATTTCTTTCCGATGAGGAAGAAGAGAAATGGAATGAGACATACTCTTTCTTGGAGATCACAACCATTTTTATTAATTTACAAATAGTCAACTATTGAATACTTGCAATTTGACGCGTCATCAAATTGTAAATAAAACTTATGATTTATACATATTCAATCCATGACACTAATACCCCATGCTAAACGTAACATAATTGGTCAATTTATTTTCTATCAACTTAATAATACATCATACACTAATACATATGTGCCCATAATAGGATCGTAATCCGTTAATCTTCCACTAGGGCGACGCATGCCTCTTTATAAACGTATAACTTTATGAGCTCAAAATTTGCTATTGAATAAAAATATTCTTTAACAATCTTGCCCATCAACCATATATATAGTATCAAAGTGGTCATCGCCATATTAACATGACTAAACTCATCAATGATCACATGCATATATACAATCAAATGACATAAATCAACCATGGATGCTGTAACAACCCAAAATTTAGAGGCAATAAATTTAGTTATTTAACGAAGTTCCAAAAAAATGGAATTTAACATGAAACTTGCACCATTGCGTTCAATTCAGAATTCTGGTCAACTTAATGTTTAGAACTTTGTGAACGAAACTTGTGTGAAAAAGTTACGGTCGAAATACAAAAATGGACAAATAATAATAAAAGAGAATCTATAATAATTAAATACCATTTATAACCTGTCTTCACTGGGCAAATCAACCTAAGGCGGTCGACCTAGCGGTAGACCCCCTGGGCTTGAATTTTCCAAGTGGCGACTAGGGTTAGTGGGTTTATTTAATATATAAAACTTGTACATACAAATGGATCTTTATTAAATTAAATCTAACTGTCTAGAGTCACTTTAACACCTATAAAGAAAGGGTTAGACCCCCATTCTTTTGCATACAATTTTGAAAGTAGTAGTGAGGCTCAGTTATTTTCTCTTCTTCCCAATCTCTCTTAAAACAAAAATAAACATATACAAATTAAATAAACATATGTTTGAAAAGAATGAAATCAGATTACTGTGCAAAAGAGATGGTATTGCGAATAGGCGTTCTTCCATTTAGATTTCTTTCCTCTTTCCTTTTTCTTATAGATCAACAAATCTAAAAGAATCCACTTTCTGAAATAATTGTAGATCTGTAAGATTTGGAAATTGTAGGCCTAAAAAGTTTTGTTCACATTCAGATTTGGATAACTTTCAGGTGAGTGGAAAATTATATAGATTGTTTATAATAAACATATATAATTCGTTTGTGTTGAATTTGAATTATATGCCTAAAGGGGTTAGATTTGTTTATTTTGTCAAATCTGAAATATTTAACTTAAGTTTGGATTTGTAGGCTTTTTAATTTAATATCATCATCTTTCCTACAATTGTTCATAGATTTGTCTTCGGTTATTGTAAACACCATGGATCTGAAAATCAGTCCATAAATCATTTTTAAATTTGTAGTCATTATTCCAGATTCTTAGATTTGGTGTTGATTTGTTGTTTATGTAAATTTTGACTAAAAAGATATGCTTGTCAGTGTTCGACATTGTTTGGGGTTCTACTTGGTTATTGTAAATTTCTCTTTTTGTCCTTTTTAATAAAAAGGCATTATTTGTAATCAACAAGAAATATGTACAAGTCAAATAGGATGGGATGTGTAAATTCATGTATTATTGTACGTAGTTTATAACAGCCATTTTAAAAATATACATATTTCATATTTCTTATCATTTGAAATATTCTTATTCCTCATTCAAGTATTTAAGGAAAAAAATTACAATGACTACAATCACTAACCTTTTTATAAGATTTTGGATCTTAAAAAATATTACATAAAAAGATTTATGTTGGTAGTTAATTTATACCAAAACATAAATAGTTAATAATAATAAATAAAACTTAGCAACTACATTAACTGCACTTAAATAAATAAATAAATATTATTCGTCCAAATCTTCATAAATAATGAAAATAAATTATAATAAATTTTTGTTGATATTTTAGTGTTTGTGAATAGTTTCACTTTTTATGGAAATGTATATGGAAATATAGTCCATAATAAATAGAAACATATGTTATGACCGTTATAACAATAAATGGTCTTGATTTGCTATAAATAAGCTCATAAATAAAGTAATAAATATTGTAACCATATTTGATTTTTGTGTGTGTGTGTGGGGGGGGGGGGGGGATGAATTGAATAGGATAACATACCTAAATGGTTACAATTTGAATTGTGTTAGGAATAAGGATTGTCACTCCAATTAGGAAATCTATTAAATAATAAACACACACACACACACATATACATACATACATACATACATACATACATACATACATACATACATACATATATATATACACACACTAATAAGAAATAACTGGAATTAAATTATAGCAATAAGTGGGAGTTACAATATTTAGATTAGAATTAAAATAGGACTGATATAAATGACATTTAATAGGATAATAAACGCCTTAAGAAAATATGTCTGTTAGTGTCAAAAATAGCATTAAATAGGTTAATTGATGTCTTGGGAAATATGACCGTTAGGGTCAATAATGGAAGATTACCTAATCGATAATAATAAAAGGAATAGAAAGAGAAAATAATGGGGATTTATTGGTGTAGTAAATGCAAAGTCCAATAAGGAAATTAATAAATAAACATCCTTGGATAGGAAGTTATAAGTTTTCCTTATCTATTTCTAGTTAATCTAGAATTAACATGATTAAGAATCAAGATTGGACTTAGTAGGTTAATGATGCGAGGTCAATTGGCTTAAGTCCACACTTTCCAGCAGTCGGATATCAACTGATCTGAGATATCATTAACCATAGAAGCCCATGGTGATAGTTAATTATGTAGCGAGAATTATATCCTAATTTGAGGTCTATTTTAAGTGTGAGGTATTAAGTGGTTGTAGGACCTCCCTCCCTCCCAAAAGCGGAAAACTTAAAAAGGAAAGTATTTCATAAGCATAAGCCTGATTTGGGATAGATGTATTTAGTAGTTAGATCCACCCTTAAATGGGTATTAAGTGATCGCGTAGCTCACCTCCCCATAAAAAAGTGTACTAAATGGCTATTGGGTACGAGCGTGGTAATCCTTGTGTTGTCCTGCTTCCTCTAGATACTAAGTAACTGGGGTGAGAGTCCACCTTGTGATTAGGTATTAAATAACCGCTATAGAGGTATCATAGGTCTTTCTATCCTGTGGGAAGTAGTAAGTAGTTAGGGGATTATCTAATAAGGTCAGCTAGATAATAACATGGGGGTCCGCTGGGGGAAGGTCATAAATGACAAAATGTCATCTACCTATCCTGTAGGTAATAAGTGACTACTTACTATCTCTCGCCTTATGCCGGGCAAGTGTATATGCGTGAAAGACGGAAGCCTTAAATTAGTAGGACTTGTATCTAGTGTCCTCAAATTTATATTAGTATAGAATAAACCACCAAATAAGATATTTGGTGATCGATAGGTCTACCGTAGGTCTTAAGTGATCAAATTGTTCCATCCTTATCTTATATAGATAGTGAGGTCTTAAGTGACTATATAGAAATAATTAACCTTCTTTTCGAATAGTGAGTTATTCGGAGCCCGTCTCTTAGTCGTTATTAAATAGTGGAATGATGGTTTAAAGGCTTCATATTTATGCGTAAATGTTCTATCTAAGTATCAATATGGTTATCGTTTAGGAAAGCTAACTTGGGTATGGTAGTTAGTCGTCGTGCATAAATCTTCACAAGGTTAGGTTAGAATTACTAGCCTTATTTGACATATGTTTTGGTTCTGATCAAACGAAATACATTTGTGTAATGTAGACAGTGTTATACATTTTCTACTCACTAGGACTTGTTGTTCTGATCGCCCTCCTCATAACAATTCCCAGGTTTATCTCGGGGAAGATAGGTCTTAGTAAGTGTTTAAGTTTGGTTTTCGGTTCTCATTCTCTCATACTGGAAATCTATGTGGTGATATGCTTTAAGGTAGTCACATTAGTTGGTATTTGTTATCTTATTTCATTTCCGTTGCAAGTTAATTTTATTTTACTCTGATTATGCTCATGCTCATTAATTGTAGTTACCAGATTTATACTCTCCTTACTTGGATGTGTTTGAGTTTTTATTTTTGCCTAAATTCGGGCTTGGAAAAGTGTGGGGTGTTACATTTGGTATTTTGGCTTAAGTTTAGACGATCATAGGAATTAATAAAATAGGATAAGTAGAGAACGTATTTGAATTTCTTTTCTATTTTCTTTCGTCTTTCATACTCGACACTAAATTACTTCAATGATGAGATAGTCATGAGCCTATTAAGATAGGTTTTGAGTGACTAAGAATTAGAAGTATTTTGAGTCTGCGTATTCGGCCAACCCAGATTTACCCTACAGTGCATTTGGCGATTTGTTGTGAAGAGTGTGAGGATGGCATATGGTGAGTCCCGTGGATTTGAACTTGGCGACTGGACAAAAAGCTAGGTACAGCTACAGTTGTGATTTCTTGTTTTTGGATACATTTGGGTGTTTCAATCAATGACCTGTTCGTGGTCTTGAAACGGAAGATTCACGCTAACGTGTCATCATAGCCTGGAAATATAATTACGTAGTATACTTATTTTTTGCTTCATCATATAAGTTCGGATAATCTTTTGATAGAATTATTCATTTGAATCCTTGGTCTTATATTCGGAGGAATATCATTTTTAAAACTGTTTTTGAAATAAAAGGGGGATTTGGGAATTTTAAACTATGGTTTTTGAGAAATTGATTAGTATACGATCTTTAGAATTTTAAATCTATCATGTTTCAGATCACTGGGATTAGTGTGATTTCCATAGGTAATCCATTTGGGTAAGAGACGGAATTAGAAAACTCAAGGAATAAGCCTCGAAATAAAGAAACTATAATTACTCGTTTCTTCTAATTTTTGATATTCCTCTTTTCAAATATTTTGGATGGTTTATAGAAATTATTAAAAATGGCCTTTTTAGGGATTCAATATAGCGACAATCCAGAACATAGAAAAGATGTTCCAGTCTATAATATAAATTGGAAAATAAAAATTTTAAATATAGGTTTATATTATGAGACCCTCAATTAAAATTGAAATTTTAATACCGTAAAGTTCAAAATCTTCTCTTGGAAAGGAATAAGGAAATTTTTATTCATCTTGGGGTATTTGATTTCGTTTATTTTGTTTTTCAGCAAGGTAATGGGAAAATTCGTTTTATATATTTCGGATTTTTCTGAGTTTTCTTTTCGAGATGTTGGTTGGTTGCAGCCTTTTGTTGAGACTACTTTGAATCTTTGGAGATGGTTTGAAGTGACCGCGGCCTATGATACTGCCATGATGAGGATAAATATTTTTCATATTCATATCAAATCTTAGAATATGATGCATGACGATTAATATTTTAATCCGACACCTAGAAGGTTAAGGTTCAACCTTTGTCCAAAAACCTATTTATTAATTGACCATTTAGCGTTATACCTAGAGTGGTCAACTAGTTGATTAGTTTTGGTACAACTTAAACCTAGGACTCATCCATAAAATTTTCATCCAAATTTCTCTCCATAAATTTCTTTCTTTCATCCCTCCTTCCTCATTTAGTTGAACCACGTCTCTATTCTTCTTCTCTTTCTTTGTAACGCTCGTCTCCTCCTTTTTCGTGCTAGTTTGTACATTATATCTCGCCGCATGGTGACTCCAAGATCTAATCCCAATTTCTTCTTTTCGATCATTTCTTATCCCATAACACTTGCTTGCACTATCCGATCTTTCTCATGCCATTTAAGTCTCATTCTTAGGGAGAGAGACCATTTTATTGGATTTGACTGGGCATAAAGTTTCATTTCTTTAAGGATGAGATAATTAGTCGTAGAAGTTAGACTTGCATCGGTCCTTTTCTTCAAAAATTTTGTGTGGGGTCATTGTTTGTGCTGCTTCCACCTTTGCCACATCTTGTCGAACTTGATTTCTGACGAAGGTAATTGTTGCTTCGGAGGTGAAGTTTGAGCTGCCTTTGGATGGTTTTTTGAAGAGAATCCAATGAGATTTTAGAGGCATTCGTGTTGTACGCGGCTTATATGGTCTTTGGTTTGAGCAACTTTAGAGATTTTTATAGCAGATCTATCTTCCTAAATATCGGTTTTTGAGTTCAAAAATCTATGTTCTGACTACCCATATAGATGTGTGATTCATTCAACACATTAATCCAAAGATGGAAAGTTACAACTAGATTTGTATTATGATGCGGGAATCAATCTTTTCTTTAATCGATGGCGTAACCGTCATTTAGTGTGCATCATATTTGATTCAACTTGTCCTTGTGTGCTGTTTCATGGGGTTGCTTTCTTTATTTTCACATATCCACTTTTGTTGTAACACCCCATATTTTCTGTGAACGTATTAGTAACAAATTAAAGTATACTTAATCTTAGGAGAAGAATTAAGAGAAACTAGTTATGCCATTGCGTTCGTCTCGAAATTCTGCTTGATATAGAGTCTGAGTTTGCGTAAAACGGATAATGTATGAAGAAGATATGGACGAATGAAGTTAGGCAGAAAAACCGGAAACAAGCCAGAATACACTGGCACACTTGCGAAGTGCGCCAGTACAAAAATACACTGGCGCTCCTGCCAAGTGCGCCCATACTGATCCAGCACAGAATTCTGGAGTGTTCTGTGATGACGTGTCTTCTTCTGAGTGGCTGGATGACCTATCTTCGAGTTGGGTGGTTCTGATGACTCCTGAACTGATCTGAAGGCTATAAATCAACCTATTCTCCAATAAAAACACCCCCAAACCTCACTTTCTCTCCATACAATTTCATTCTTCCTATACTCTGCCTCTATTCGAATTAAAATAAAATAATGGAGTCGCTACTCTGCTGAAGTCTAAGCTAGAACTAGTGCATCTTCTTCCAATCTGAATAGAATTAAAAGAGAACAACTATTTTCTAATCTAATCGATAGTCTATGCCAAAGGAGAGCTATTCAGTGTCAGAATACAGATTCCAGAATACAAGAATCGTTCCCTTTTTGTGAGTACAGTTATTTTTAGATATGAACTTTAATTATGATCTTGACATTGCTATAAATCTGAATCTGAGGTTATGCATATTCTTATCTGTCAGATCTGTTTTTCTGTGACTATTCTCTTTTTTTCCTATTCTATAGCCAGGCTACTACGAGCCTGCGCCAAATCTCATAAGAGATTAACGCACGAACGCTAAATTTTGGAGTAAATAATGAATAATGCAAAATTGGACATGACTGATCTGTGATTGATTTGAGAAAAGGATGTATGTTGTAAATTAGATCTAGATCTGTGCATACTCTGTGATTTGGAAGAAGTGGAATCATTGAATGATAACATATGACTTGAAACTTGGGAACATAATGCATATAAAAATTAAGATCTAATTTTAAGAGGATATAATTTAAAAATCTAGATTTTTGGGTATATTTTATATAACGATTCATGACTTGAAAAAGGAATATGAAACTTAGGTGTAAGGACCTATATTAAAATAGGATAACTATTAATTTTAATGTGCCTAAATATGGATTTTTGGATATTGTCACTAAAGGCTATAATTTGGCATAATTCATAACATGATTTGGGGCTTTTAGAGAGTGTTCTGTATTGTGCAAAGCTTTACGAAAATTTGGGGGCATATATTGTATTATGAATTATGACCATGATTTGAGCATGTAAGTTTAGGCTTAATTTATGATTAGGCAAGATATGTAAATAGATTTTTTAAGAAATGTTAAATCTGCTAATCTGCTGAATTGCCTAATCTGCTAAATCTTTTGAATTGCATGTTCTGCTAATCTGCTAAATTTCCTAATCTGCTAGATCTGTTATCTGCTAAATTTGTTGAATTGCTTAATCTGTTGAAAGCTGAATAATTGTAATTTGGAGGCTCAATCTAAAATTGAGTAAAACATGTTAATAGAACTTTGGATAATCTGCCGTAACTTGTAAAGAAGTTAAATCTGCTAAACAGACATAATTAGTCTGATATTTTTTGTAATGGAATAAAGTGGCTATGACACGAGGTTAGACTCCGTATACGGTAGAAGCCTGCCCGGAACCAACCGGCTTAAACAGCGACCGCAAACTGTCAGTCTAACGTGAGAGGTCGTTGACATAACTAAAATATGCTTAGACTTGAGGTTAGGACTGGCTTGTGGCAGAATTCTGCCCGGAACCGCCCGGCATATCCAGCGGCTACAAGCTACTGACCTAGTGTGAGAGGTCTGTGCATTAATATTTAATTAATGCAAATCTAAGATAAATATGATGTCTAAAACGTGTTGGGTGGATAGGGTTAAACCAACTGGACTGATGAATTTAACAAACCCGTTTCATGAATCTGTAGGCCTAATACAAAGTTAGACAATCTGTAAGTCTGTTAAAACTGTATATCTGATCCGTTAGTCTGAAAACTTGTTAACTTGATTGTCCGATCTGTGAACTAGTAAATCTGAACTCTGTATGTCTGAAACTTGTAGACAAGTTAATCTGAAATCTGTTAGTCTGAGGACACAAGGTTAGGAGGGGAAATACTCGTGTCAACTGTTGTTTGGGACCCATATTAGTTAGTAAACCTTTCTGGTATCAAAAACTTTGACCCATGCTATGTAGGGGTCCGGGCACGCTGACTGAACTAATTATAAGCGGTTCATTCTGATAATGGCGAGGGGTGTTGATGGTGCGTTCCAACAGGGTCATGTGCGTGCATGGATCCGGTCTGCTCTGAGGATGTAAGACACCGTGACATCTGTAAATAGGTCTGTACCAGTAGGTTGCCACTTTATGGAGTGATACACCCTACTGTGGGGCCGACATAGGGTATTTATGTATTAGGGAGTCGATCGCTTAGGGTAGGACTTAGGGTACACCTAGTTCTGTCTGTTTCTGTTGGTACCGTCTGTTTCTGTTGGGTGGTAACACCTGTCTATTTCTGCGTGGTACCGTCTGTTGGGGTGGTAAAGGCCCATTACTAGTGTACACCTAATTCTAACATTATGTTTCCGTAGGGATTATTCTGTTTCCGTCTTTGATTCCGTTTCCGATTCTGTTTCCGTACCTTCTGTCTGTTGGGGTGGTAAAGGCCCATCAGTTGGGTGGTAAAGGCCCAATATTAGTATTCTGTTTCCGTACCTTCTGTTTGTTGGGGTTGTAAAGACCCATTATTAGTATTCTTCTTCTGTACCTTCGGTCTGTTGGGGTTGTGAAGGCCCATTACTAGCATTCTGTTTCTGTATAGATTATTTTGTTTCGATTCTGTTTCAGTTTAGACATTAGGGTAACCCCTAACCCTGTTATACTAGTATTAGTGCAGAGAAGTAAGATGTAAGTAAGGAACATAACTTGGTTTACATCATTCTGTTTCTTCTGTTAACTTAAAGTATATCTGTTATTCCTGTTGATGTAATCTCTTATCCAACTTTATTTACATGTCATGATAATATTATCTGTTTATATGCTGGAAGTGACTGGACTCGCCAGACTTTATGTTTGACCTCGTTTGTTTTTGCCCCTTTTCTTTCCGTTCCCCCCAGGTGCTCAGGGTGGAAACATAGGAGCTTGATTCTGATTCTCTCTGCTTGAAGTGCTTGGAATTGCTTGGCTTTGACTCTATCTTTTCATGGTAGTTTATGTTGGGAATTATGGCTTTGAAACTTTACATTCTGAAGGATTTTGTATAAGACAGATAATTGTGCACTTGAGTTTTGGTATTGTGATTTAGAAAGACATAACCAAACTTATTTCTGCTTCTATTGTAATAAAGTTATAATTTTTCAAGTACTACTTATCTGTCTTGTAATATTCTATTCTGTCTACTAAAAACCTCCATCAAAGTTAAGGCATTCCCTTTGTGAGTGACCTTAACAGAGGTGGGGTGTTACACTTGGTATCAGTTGTGCTTAAGGACGAAGCTTCTTTTTGGTGGGAGCTCACAAATGGAGAGCGTCCGGTAGAGACATGGATGGATTTCAGGCATAGTTTCGAGATGAAATTTCTCTCACGAGCGGAAGAGAGTCTATACGTAGAAAGGTTCTTGGCATTAAAGCAGGGAGATTTATCAGTGAGAGAGTACGTCAACAAGTTTAATAAGTTGGCGAGATTCGGCTTAGATTTGGTAAATACACCGCATAAAAAGGCATTGAGGTTGGCTAAAGGTTTGAATGAGCCGCTGCACGGATTGGCGATGTCCCACATTATTATGGGGGCAACCTTAGAGAAATTGGTGGACATGGCGTTAATGCATGAAGAGGAAGCCGAAAGTAAAAAGAAAGAGGAAAAGCTCGAAGGACCGCAAAATAAGAACGCGGGACCCAAAAAGGAAACCCAAAAGAAGGATGAAAAGTCTGAAGATAAGAAGGAGAAAAGGTGCTTTACTTATGGAAGCTCGACGCATCTGAACAAGGATTGCAAAAAGAGGAAGGGCACTTGCTTCAACTGTGGTGAGATGGGACACTTCACTAGGGACTGCCCGAAGAAACGAGGGCAAGGGCAGAGGACAGGTCCTACTTCTGGAGGGCAGGCGAATACCCTCGAGGATGGTGGATAGGATAGAAATAGGAAAAAAAATTCTATAGATTGTTTAATTTCCTTATCTGATTGTTGAGTTAAAACTCTTTCTGATTCTAGCATTTTGATTATGTAATTGATACTCTACACTTTAATACTAGTCTTGTTTCTGATCTTGCTGTAGACTCAAACCCATAAGGGTTATGACTCATCTGTTTGTGATAAGTTGGGGTTTGAGGGTATCTGTGTTGGGCGTTAAGTTGACTATGACACATACATTCTGTTTTTTTTATCATGCTTGGTTTCCTAAGAATTATTTGATAATCTGATCTGTACCAGTAGTCTGTAAGTATTGGAATATTTCTGATAAGGTTAGGCATTTTTACTCGAAGCATGAAGTAGATTTCCAGTTTGGCATTGTTTAATTGGATTAATACACTGGGTGTCAATCTGATGTTGATTTCGGTCTTCGGGGTTGATACTCAGGGAATTATTTTCTTAACCAATGTCTAATAGGAACAGAGCTCTTGTTTTAATCGTACTTGCTTCTGTCACTCAGCTGTATCCTATCGATCGAGTCTTCGACCTTTAGGTAGAAACTAATGGGTGTAAACATGTGTTTGAGACATGTTATGTTTGATGGTTGCAAGCGGATGCAAGTGGTTGCTAGTGGTTGCTCGTGGATGCATATACACACACACTAGGCACTAGATCGGCTCAAAAACACTCTCATACTGCATATGAATGTGTGCGCATTTTTCAATTTTTGTGGATGCAAAATGATTGACTCATCACATGGATGTTGAATTTGGATGAATGGTTATGCACACATATAGAAATGATGTGTATCAAATAGGATTTCTTGCATACATAATTAGACTCATGGCACCAACATGGTTCGCATTGAGGAGGTCAACTGAATCAGTAGACCGCCTGATCTTTGCATGAGATATAAGACATATACACACACTTTTGCATATGTTCATACAACATTAGAAGTTTTCTAAAGACAATGGATGCTTGTGGATGATGGTTGAGTAGATGGATGATTGGATGGTAGGACACATTCTTCTTAACTTGAAGATTTCGGGGACGAAAACCTTTAAGGAGGGGAGAATGTAGCACCCCGTATTTTCTGTGAACGTATAAGTAACAAATTAAAGTATAATTAATTTTAGGGGAAGAATTAAGGGAAACGGGTTGTGCCATTGTGTTCGTCTCGAAATTCTGCTTGAGATAGAGTCTGAGTTTGCGTAAAATGGATACCGTATGAAGAAGATATGGACGAACGAAGTTAGGCAGAAAAACCAGAAACAAGCCAGAATACACTGGCGCACTTGTGAAGTGCGCCAGTACAAAAATACAATGGCACTCCGGCCAAGTGCGCCCATACCGATCCAGCACAAAATTCTGGAGTGTTCTGTGATGACCTGTCTTCTTCTGAGTGGGTGGATGACCTGTCTTCGAGCTGGTGGTTCTGATGACTTCTGGACTAATCTGAAGGCTCTAAATCACCCTATTCTTCTATAAAAACACCCCCAAACCTCACTTTCTTTCCACACAATTTCATTATACCTATACTCTGCCTCTATTCTACTTAAAATAAAATAATGGCTCGCTACTCTGGTGAAATCTAAGCTAGAACTAGTGCATCTTCTTCCAATCTGAATAGAATTTAAAGAGAACAACCATTTTCTAATCTAATTGATAGTCTACGCCAAAGGAGAGCTATTCAGTATCAGAATATAGATTCCAGAATACAAGAATCGTTCCGTTTTTGTGAGTACAGCTATTTTCATATATGAAATTTAATTATGATATTGACATGGCTATAAATCTGAATCTGAGGTTATGCATATTCTTTTCTGTCAGATCTGTTTTTCTGTGACTATTCTTTTTTTTTCTGTTCTATAGCCAGGCTACTACCAGCTTGCGCCAAATATCATAAGAGATTAATGCACAAACGCTAAATTTTGGAGTAAATAATGAATAATGCATAATTGGACATGACTGATGATCGTAACTTTTCTATGAACTAGAAAAGTGCGAATTTTTAATTAAATTCTGCAAGCGCACAGGTCGCGTAATATGCAGGTCGAATCACAGGGAGGTGTTTAAATCTTATTATCTATCTATTCTTAGGTGAGTTAGAAAAATTTTGGAGTTGTTTTTGAATTAATGTTATTAATATTAGTACGAATCTAAATCCAATCAGACTGATATCGAATTCAACAACTGAAAGGAAAGGAACCAATTACTAGATAAAGAAAATAACAACTAGAACAATAACAGAAAATTAAAAGTACAATGTGCCGTTGAATCTAATCAAACGGACGATCGCTAACATGCAGTAATAAGAGAAAATAACAATATGTGTTCTACCAAAACTAATTGAGTAGACACAAAAATCGTTATGAAAGAAAAAAAAAACAATCAACTTAAATGGAAAAAAACTTTGTTATTCATAAACGAGAATATAGAATAATCGAGACAAAATGGAATCCCCTTTACAACAATACAATGGTCTTTTTATACAGTATGTAGCCTTCTCTTTCTATTTGAATACAAGGTCCACAAAATAAATATATGAAAATATCCTTTCCAAAGATGAAGGAATATTCCTTTTATGATGCCTGATTGAAGAATTGTAATCAATGTCCTTCCTTTTGATGCTTTGCACGGTTAAGAAGATAAGGATGTGTTTAATTGAAGATGTGTAATTAAAACCTTCCCCTTCTTTTTGCATGACAATCAAATGTGTTTGATTGGATTTAAATTCTTGAGAGGATCACGCTAAAATTCAAAAATCCTTATTAAGTGCATATTATATATATACGGATGCAATAAATATGATTACATATATATATATATATAATATATCACTCAATTCATTTATTCTTCAAAACACATGAGGCAGGGTGTGAAACATTCGTGTTCTTTCTCCATAAAAGTAGCACTTTCCAAGGATCAAACTTAGGCCACTCTGTACACACTTCAAAGCCTTAACCATTGAGCTACAATTTCTTTTGCAATTGAATTAGCTTTGATATGGGGAAGTAGCTTTTTCTTTGTAATTGGCCTTTAATTTAAATGGATGAGACATTAATTGACAACCTGTAAAAACACATAAAATATCCAAATATCATTTATTTACAAAAGATAAAATATAAGAGCATAAAATAAACACATTTTTATGTTAATCAAATACCCCCACACTTATCTTTTACTCGTCCTCAAGTGAAAAGAAAGAAAAATAAAATAATTGAAAAGCTAAACTAGATAGGTCACACTTTCGTAGGAAACACGATTGCATTGAGCGTATGCAAAAAGCCGTTAAACCTCTAGTTGTCCCTAGTAGGACGAGTGGTGTCTCGTGAGGGTTTTCAGTGGATACTACCCACAAAATCCAAATGCAGTATGTGTGGATCTAATGCAACTACATGAATGCAATGGATATATACAATAAAAAACAAAAATGACAACACGACTTGTTTCAGAAAAGTGGTACAACAAATTAAGTTAACAATTTCTAGTCAGTTGATTTCATTTTAGATACTTCAATTTGTCACAAATTTTCAATATAATTCAAGTTTTCAAATGTTAAATTCATGTTTGGCCAGTTGGTTCGGTTGATAACATAGTGCAGCCATGAAATAAATTCTTAGTTTGCTTGTCACAATTTGTAAAGTGGTATTCTAATTTCCTTGTGTATGGCTAGTCGAATCAATAAGGTCAAGAAATGTTTGGGCATCATCACTTATTCTCTATCTCTATAAAAGTTAAAATTTATGATTAATTACATACACCTAACTTAAAAGACCAAGATATACCACCCATACACTGCCTTGCGGAATGGCGAAGAGTTGGGACAGAGCTTGGCGGATTGTGTAGACCGACGCTAACTTTGTCAACAACATGTCGGTAATCCTTAGGTGTCCAATCTCATAAAATGAGACCAAGATATTCCAACGCTGACTTTGTCAACAACATGTCGGATAGAGTTTGGCAGGTTTGCACACCAACGCTAGATCTACAAGCAATGTTGGATACCCTTGGATTATTATTATTATTATTATTATTGAAAATATAAGCACAAAAGAGAGTTACGCGAATTCAACTTAACACAACTTAGTTTTAAAGATTCGAAAATTCAATATAAGTATTTTAAGTCCTCCACTTATTTAAACAAAGACTACAATATAGAATAGATTTCATGGCCATCACCTAAGAATCTCCCTATGTACCGATTACACTATTATCCCTCAAAATTTAACTTTTCATTATATTTCTTATTCGATCTAAGCCGAGAGAAAAAATACTATCAACTGACTAAAAATTGTAAACTTATTTCGCCCTATCACTCTAAAATGAGTCTTGTCTGTGTGTGTATGTGTTTTTTTTAGATGTGATGCAGACTTGATCCCCCACACTAGATTGAGATAGTGTCCCAACTGTCTAGGGTATGCAGACCAAAATGGAAAGGAAAAATAGAAAGAAAAGAAAAGGAACGTGTACCACCTGATTTACGGTGGATGATCATGAAGATCGATAAGGTTGGATGATCATGAAGATCGATAAGGTCATCGTCTTCGTACTGCTCGAATTCCAAAAATGGTTTCATTCGTTGACCGTTTACTTTGAAGATTTTTTTCATCCTTAGGATTTTCAGTTTCAACTGCTCCATGAGGATATACTGTTTTCACAACATAAGGTCCAGTCCATCGAGATCCACTACAACAAAAATACCATATTACAACTTTAATTTTACAACTGTCAGAAAAGAACAGTTGTAGTAAATGTTTTTTTACAACTTTCAATTCCCTAAATTTATAATAAACATATTTTTTAACAACTTTTCATTTTGTTAGTTGTAATAGATGGCTATTACAAACTTCATGTTTATAATATCTATATTTAATAACTAATTATATTAATATTTAATAATAAACTTAGGAATCAATAATATTTATTAATTACTAATAAATAAATAATTGTTAATAAGTAGTAATTTATTTTTAATAGTTAATGTTAACTGCTTATTAATTAAAAATTAGTAACATATACGTTATAAGCTTTTAATGATTATTACTCGATTATAACTAAGTATAAATAAGTAAAAGTTAAATAATAACTATTGTTAACAAGTAATTTATGATTTCGTAGAAACTATTTCAGCAGTTTTAATAAATATAATTTTGGCAACTTGTTTGTTCAGTAGTTAACAACCGTTTGTCTGTGCTTTTGATTTTTTTTATTTGTGTTTAAACTTAATGTTGTAAGTAGTCCCTTACATTGCTTTTGATTTGCCCGCTTTTGATAGTTTTAATTAAGAAGTAATATTTAATATTTGGTAATTAAATTATATAATAATTCATAAAAGTATTAATAATAAATAACATTTATAATAATTAATAAATAAGATTATAATAAATAATAAAATTAAATATAAATATATAATAACTAAGAATAAATAATAATAATTATTAACCAAGGCTAAATAATTATTATTAATTTGTAATGTGGCATAATTCACACTATGTGCTATAAGTATTTTACCAGTGTGTCGAATCTTAGCTACCAAGCCTTGATGATCATTGTTGGCCAGTGTGTCGATTAACCTTTTTTTTCAAATCTAGATCGTAACTGATTTTTTTTTAATGTACTTTTACGCTTTGAAGTATTTTACAACTATTTTTGTTTTCTACTTTAAGAGATGTAACGCTGATTTTCAGCAACACCTCGTCTTCGTGGATTATAATAAATGAAAGGATTTCAAAACGAAAACTTTGCCGCTGAGCTAAATTTTTTTGGGTCCAAATATTTCTTTTCCCTCCGCCCTTTTTAATATTATTTCTCTTAAACCGTACTAGTTTTTCATCATCTAGAATCGAAAGTCTAAAATCAACTAAGTTTCCCACCTCTGCCTACAGAACCCTAGATTTCAAAAACAATTTCCCTCGCCTCCTTTGAATCCATCCTAGTCAAAAAACCCAACCGGTTTTTATTCTTCGCAATCAACCTCCGACGATCTACTCGTAGTCTCGAGTCGATCTAATTTTAGGAAGTTTACTATCATCCGAATCATTTACTGGTGAGTTATTTTTGTTTTTGTGAAATTCTTGTATTGGTTTTAGGGTTTCATTTATTTGTAGCAATTGATTTTGTTGATAGACCTTAATTATGTCGAATTTCTTAAAGATTACTACAACGAATTTTTTCAGGTTACTTGTTGCAACTGAGTGTGGTCACTGATAGTATAGTCCAGAGCACCTCGACATCGGATTCACGACAGAGTTCAAATCGCCGAAGCCTGCCGCTTTTATGTTGAATTTCCGCAAAAAAGATAATATGTTTTGTGCTTCAACACTATTATTAATATATTGTTATTTCAAACTGGATTGATGTATTCCAGGTATGTATTGATTTCAATACAATTATTATCATTATTTTTGAACTCATGTTGGTTCTTAACAGCTGTTTCGCCGAACCCTCAACTTCCAGCAACAACCAGAAAATGGAATCTCCAAAAAAAAACTATTATCTTGGCATCTGTTTTTCGCTTTTTCTCGTATTTTTTGTTTTCTTTGTAGGTAAATTTCAGATGTTTGTTTTTCATCCATTGGTTCTGTTTTATTTTTGATGCCTACACCCCGGAGTTCTGATGTTTGTTTTCCATCCATTTGTTCTGTTTTATCTTTTTAATTCTGGGATAAACACTCAATTGGGCAGAAGAAAAAATGTTGAATGGTGATTAGTTTCTTTATTGGTTTGATAACTGGTAATGACAAGTACCACATAATTCCGTTAACTAAATGGCATATTTGTAGTGCTTTTATTCAGTTTTATTTTGAAAGAGTGGATTTTGTAATCAATAAGTTAAACTTATTTAAATTTATTTATTCCTTCACGTGTAACTAATTGTAACATCATTCAAATATCATATGAAATTTTGTCATGGTTGTAGAAAGCCTTGTTATCTAAAGAGCGGTATGAAACATCCATGACTTTAGCGTTATTGAAAGTTGCTGTTCTTTGAACTTGTGTCCAAGCACTCACATCAGTAATTGGTGGTTCATACTAGTTTGAGTAGCTAGCCAGATTTCAAGTATGTTGGCTTCCATATAGACTTTTAAACGTATGGATCCAAATGAATAGGCCTACACTTTTGACAACCTGAGCACTTTTTAGATCTGAACCGACTTTTGTATAGAAATTTTTCTGATAAAATTTTCTTGTAGTATCTTATGTAATGACTTGATGTGATTAGAATAAGCAGGGTTGAGTATAAGATTACAGTAGAAATATAAGGACTTCAATGCATAATAAATATAAATAACAGAGTTTAGAAATTAGAAAGCAAGATGCGATCAGTAGTTGTGATCTGAAATAAATACTCAATTCTGCCATTATCAACTTTATCATTCATGGTTTAACCATTCCTTATTTGGCACATAACATTATATGTTTGTTACATCATATCCAATACCCAGTATTTTTCTTGGAATGCATATGGATAAATGTAAAACAACCTTTCTTTCTCATTCCAGTTATTCAGTTGGATAAATGTAAAACCAATGCGATGGCTAAAAATTGGATGGGTTCATGTTGGATTCAGTTTGCATTGCTGCTGGGGTCCGAGAACCGAGTGGTTGACATGATTGACAGTGGTGATAGTGGAGGAGATGCTGGGGAGAAGTTGTCAACTGAGGAACAGTAGGCGTGGATAGTTTTAGATCCTCTATAAGCATATATGTACATTTGTGATAACTTTTTTGGGTTGACTTGGTTTTATTGTTGGAATGAAAAATATCCACTTAATCTTGTACTGTATTTTTGTTAATTTTTGTTATGATCATGTACATTTTTTTGGTTAGTATGCTAATTTTTGGGCTACTTTTAATTAACGCATTTTACATTATGTTTACAATGTAACTTAATTTTAATTTATAGTTTGTAACTAAATAAAAGCTAAATTAAAATGTTAGGCATAAAAAATGTAAATTAATTTATTACAAGAGCCAAATTTAGGTGCAAAAGGTATTATTGCAATTGCCATTAGAAATTGCAATAAATTATAACAACGGTGCATAACAGTTGTAATAAAGTCAGTTGTAATAAAGTTTATTACAACCATGAAAAACAGTTGTAAAATATATATATCACAACGGTGTTGCAACGGTGCAAAAACTATTGTAAAAGATTTTATTCTATTACAACTTCTTAATACACGACGGTTGATCCACCGTTGTAAAATGTATTTTACAACGGTTTTCCACCGTTGTAATATGGTCAATTTGTTGTAGTGAACTGAGTTTTCCTGGGAACAAGTGAAGTCTAGAGTCGTACAAAAGAACTTTTTGACCTACGTTGAATTCCTTACGAAGTATGTTTTTGTCATGTTGGGCTTTGGTCCTTTCTTTATAGATTTTCGCATTTTCATATGCTTCATTTCTTAATTCCTCTAATTCTAAAATTTGTAACTTCCTACGTGAGCCTGCCTTCTCTAAGTCAAAATTCAAAAGTTTAATTGCCCAAAGAGCACGATGCTCTAGTTCAAGAGGTAAGTGACAGGCCTTTCCAAAGACTAACCGATATGGTGACATCCCTAAATTGGTTTTGTAAGCAGTGCGAAATGCCCAAAGTGCATCAACCAGTTTTAAGGACCAATCTTTTCTATTGGAATTCACGGTTTTCTCAAGAATTTGTTTGATTTGTCTATTGGAAACTTCTACTTGTCCACTAGTTTGTGGATGGTAAGGGGTCGACAGCTTGTGTGTGATTGCATATTTTTTGAGCAAGGATTCGAAAACATGATTACAAAAGTGAGTGCCATTATCGCTAATGATAGCTCGAGGTGTGCCAAAGCGTGAAAAGATGTTTTCTTTGAGGAATTTGATAACAACCTTGTTATCGTTGGTTTTGGTCGGGATGGCTTCAACCCATTTTGAGACATAGTCTACCGCAAGCAAGATGTAAAGATTCCCAAACGAGTTAGGGAATGGTACCATGAAATCGATGCCCCAAACATCGAATAACTCAATCACTAAAATGGATTTGAGAGGCATCATGTTTCGCTTAGTGATTCAACCCGTTCTTTGACATCGATCGCATTTAGAGCAAAATTCAAAAGCAACACGGAAGAGTGTGGGCCAATAAAAACTGCTTTGCAATACTTTTGCAGCAGTTTTTCTTGCTCCAAAATGACCGCCACAAGCATGGTCACGTGAGAAAGAGAGAATACTTTGGTGTTCATGATCGAGTGCACACCTTCGAATGATTTGGTCTGGACAGTATTTGAAAAGATATGGGTCGTCCTAATAGAAGTTTCGAACTTTAGAGAGAAATTTTTGTTTATCTTGTTTCGTCCATTATGCGGTGTTTGTTGCGTGACAAGATAATTCACAATGTCAGCGTACCAAGGGGTGTTAGAGATGGAAAGGATTTTCTCGTCGGGAAAATAGTCATCGACTTGGGTGTCATCAACATTTTCGTGTACAATTCGAGAGAGATGATCAGCTACAACATTCTCAGAACCCTTTTTATCTCATTTTTCTATGTCGAATTCTTGAAGAAGAAGGATCCAACAAATCAAGCGGGCCTTGGCATCCTTTTTAGAAAGCAAATATCGTAAGGCGGCATGGTCAGTGTAAACTATGACTATGGATCCTATGAGATATGGTCTGAAATTCTCAAGAGCGAAAACAAATACCAAAAATTCCTTTTCAGTAGTTGAGTAATTCAATGGGGCCTCGTTTAAGGTTTTTCTAGCATAATAAATGACTCGAGGGAGTTTATCGATTCGCTGACCCAAGATGGCTCCAATAACAAAATCAGAAGCGTCACACATAAGTTCGAAGGGTTGAGTCCAATCAGGGGGTTGAATGATGGGAGTTGTGGTCAAGACTGACTTAAGAGTTTCAAAATATGTTTTGCAATCATTGGAGAATTCAAACTTGAAGTCTTTGGTAAGTAAGTTCGACAGAGGTTTTGAAATTTTCGAGAAATCCTTAATGAATCTTCTATAGAATCCCACATGGCTAAGAAATGAACGAACATCCTTAACAGACTTAGAAGGAGGTAAATTTGCAATTAAATCAATTTTGGATTTATCGACTTCAAGGCCATGTTTTGAGACGACATGACCTAGAACTACCCCCCTTTTTACCATGAAATGACATTTTTCCCAATTAAGCACGAGTGATTTTTCCTTACAATGTTTTAGGACGAGTTCTAAATGAGTGAGACACTGAGAAAAAGATGATCCATAGATTGAAAAATCATCCATAAATGTTTCCAAGAATTTTTCCACCATATCAGAGAAAATACTGATCATACACCTTTGGAAAGTTGCAGGAGCATTACAAAGACCAAAAGGCATGCAACGATAAGCAAAGGTCCCAAAGGGACAAGTAAAAGTGGTCTTATGTTGATCTTCTAAAGCGATAGGGATTTGGTTATAACCAGAGTATCCATCGAGAAAACAATAGTACTCATGTCTCGCTAAGCGTTCGAGCATTTGGTCAATAAAACGCAAGGAAAAATGGTCTTTTCATGTAGCTGAGTTGAGCTTGCGATAGTCAATACACACACGCCATTTTGTTTTGATTTTTGTTGGGACGAGCTCATTACTTCCATTTTTGATCACTGTGACTCCGGACTTCTTTGGTACAATTTGTACTGGACTCACCGAAGTACTATCAGAGATGGGATAGATGATGTTATTGTCTAGACATTTGATTATCTCTTCCTTGACCACTTCCCTCATGTTTGGGTTTAATCGCCTTTGAGCCTCACGTATAGGTCTAGCCTCATCAACTAAATGTATGCGATGTTCTACGATTGGTGGGCCAATACCTTTTATATCGCTAATTTCCCACCCCAATGCGTCTTTATTTCCCCGTAAAATTTCCAAAAGTTTTTCTTCTTGGTCCTCGGTAAGATCAGAGGTCAAGATTACGGGAAAAGTTTGTGATGGGTCCAAGTATGCATACTTAAGGTCTTGTGGAAATGGTTTGAGGTCTAACTTAGGATGTTCTTGTGTGTTAACATTGGTTAACATTCCTTGGTTAGATTCAGATGACGAAGGATTGGGGTCAAGAAATTCATTTAGTTCAGAAATGTATTCGAGTTCATCGATATCGGAGTCGAAATGATCAAGACACATTTTCAAGGCTTCAGAAGTGTCACTAGCGGTTTCATCAACTGTGGTTTGAATCATGTCAATTTCATCGATCTCAAAATCCCTAGGTTGTTTGTTGAGATTAAAGATGTTCAGCTTAATGGTTAGATGCCCAAAGGAAAGTCGAAGTTGACCGTTCCTACAATTAATGATAGCATTTGAGGTTGCTAAGAAGGGGCGTCCTAATATCAACGGGATTTGAACATTGGGATTTGAGACAGGCTCGGTTTCTAGAACTATGAAATTGACAGGGAAGTAAAACTGTTCGACCTGTATTAAGACGTCTTTGATTATTCCCAATGGCTTTTTGACAGATCGGTTAACTAGATGAAGAGTGATGTTTGTTGGTTTAATCTCCCCTAATCCAAGTTGACGATAAACAATATAAGGAAGAAGATTGACACTGGCACCAAGATCAAGTAAGGCACGAGAGATGTGAATGTTTCCTATTTTGCAATCAATTGCAGGGCAGCTAGGATCTTTGTACTTGACTGGGGAAAGATACGAAAGAATAAAACTTGTTTCGCAGTCAGAAAGGCGGTTTTTGGGACGTTAGTTGCACGTTTTTGTGTACACAATTCCTTAACACATTTAGCATACTGAGGGATTTGTTCAATGGTGTCTAAAAAAGGAATGTTCACACGAACTTGCTTGAAAATTTCCAAAATTTTATCGAAATTTTCCACTTTCTTCTTATTATTGAGTCTATGGGTAAATGGAGCTATGGGTTTTTCGACTCTATGATCAGTTTCATCAATCGACGAGGAAGATTTAGCCATGGAAGAAGATGGTGGTAAGAGTGTAGAAGATGAAGTGTTCGTATTACCAACATCGATTTCAGAAGGTGAGTCGGGTTTGCCGACACTAGGAAGGGAATTGTTGGGATTGCAACATTTAAGGAAGATGGAGGTTTAGAAGAACTGGCATTTGTAGCCATTAAGTGATCATCAAGCTTTTGTATTTGGGTTTAGTTCGAAGGTTTGTTAGGGTTTCCAACATTATTATCAATCCCCTTTTCAGATCAAAGGGTTGTAACAACATTGACCGGATTGTGGTTTTCATCCTCACAAGAATTTAGAGCACGAGAGTTATATTTTGGATTCACCTCGGGTTGACTAGGCGACTTTCCTTTCTCATTACTTTTCATTAGTTCCGTCATCATATTCATCATTTGGTCAAGTTTAGCGTCATGTGAGTTCATTTTAGCTTCATGAGAGTTCAACTATTTCTCTAAATGCACAATGTCTTGTGACGGTTGAAAAGATTGAGAGGATTGGGTTGATGACTGAAAATTGGGGTGCCTATAAGGTTGTTTGGATTGAGGTGCAGCTTGAGAGGTTTGAGACTTGGGAGATGAAGCTTGGTAACTCGGGTTGGGGATAAAGGGTTGGATGTGAGACGAGTTTGTCGAATTATTAGGATTTGACCAAGAAAAGTTGGGGTGTTTCCTCCAACTAAGGTTGTACATGGATGAGTAAGGATTATTTTGAGCTATAGCATTAGCTTAGTCTTGAGGGTAATAGTGGGGTAGCCCTTCTTCGGCTTGAGGAGTTTGACTTTCTAAGGAAATTTGACTTGGGTCCACGACATGCACTCCTCTAGTAGAAGTACGAGTGGGAACACGAATTGACTCCCATTGCATGTCCTTTCCAGAATAGTCTTCTAAGAACTGCCAAGATTCATCGGCCATCTTAGGCATAAAGTCTCCTCCACACATTGATTCTAGTTGAGTTCTAGACTGATAGTTTAGCCCTTCATATGCAATTTGACACAAGTGATCTTTTAGAATTCAATGATGAGGGCAACTATATAGTAGTTGATTGAATCTCTCAAAATATTTTGAAAAAGTTTCCCCCTCATTCTGACAAAATTGATTTATCTCAGTTCGAATTTTGGGAGTTTTATGGAAAGGGAAAAACTTTTTCAAGAATATAGTGACAAATTCATCCCAACTTCTTATGGAATGTTTTGGAAGAGAATTTAGCCATCTTTTAGCGCTTTCAAGTAGTGCAAATGGAATTAGCCTTAGCTTGATCGATTCATTAGTCAATTGTTGCATTTTTGTTGTGGACGCATACAATTCAAATTCACTTAGAAATTCATAAGCATTTTCAAACCTAGTAAATTTTGGCACCCCTTGAATAAAAGAGTGTTTAAGCTCAAAATTGTTTCCTTCAGCTGGTGGGAACACGATGACAGAGGGTTGAACGGTCCTAGTCGGATAACATCGATCTCGAAGAGACAAGGGTCTATCCATTTCCATATTGAGATTTTGCAAGTCTTGATTTGTTTGATTTTGATCCATCTTGTTTTGAAAGTTTTGGTTTACTTAAGAACCTCTAGGAAAATTGTGTTGGCTAACACTTTTTTCACTCATTGATGTTAAATGCAAACAAAGAAAATCCTAGACTTAAGGTTGACACAAGAAGCTCCTAATCAAAATAAATAACGATCTCAAGTGTATTTTATTAATTGACAATCTCGATTTGAAGGGGGAAGAGGGTCTTATGGCCGTTCACGTATAGTATAAATACTAAGGGATACGGCCAATGTTTTACGGGTAGTATGCAACCTCTTTTGCTAGAAGTTCAATAAATTAAACTACTATATATCCGCGATCAAATCCTTGAGAAGATCAATTTCACAGAATACACTATTGCAGTTAAATATTTTGCAAATCAAATTAAATAATTAGATTGAAAAAGTTAGTTTGCTAGAATGTCGAAAAATTCCTGATGTAATAAGTATCACCGTCCTTTACAAAAGGAATAGAACGAATTCCACACAGCAAAATAAATTTTTAAATCTAAGATATTTAACCCAATTTGTTTGTCCTATTGAGCTTGAGTTTTTGCTCCTAAGGACAACGTCTAATCAATTTTTTATTCAAGTCTAGGGAGTATGCAAATGACCAAATTTAATTGTTTTGGAGCCAAGGAAAGGTAATGACTTCCTCACCTTATGTTTGTTAGGGCTGTGCTCGTAACTAAATTTATTTCAGAATGCAGCCAAAATAACAATCAAACACAAATAATTGCCGAAATTAAAATTGTACAAGCAAGCCGCTGGCCCTGCAGAAATTTTTTACAAGCAATGTCTATATTTATTTATTTTTTTCACAGCAGAGCACCTGTAGAGTTCAGAAAATACTACAGTGGGATATGGATGTCCTTCCAGAGAATTTGAGTAGTGTCAATGATTGAAATCCCACTGTGTGCAACTGATTGACCCCTAAATTTCTTGTTCTTTTGTTGCTTGAACACTTTGGTCTTTGATTTGAATTCCTTCTTTATAGCTTGAACTCTGAATTCCCTGTTTGTTGCTTTTACTTCAATCTTCGATTTTTTTTTTGAAAAGAAAATAAATGAGGTTGCAAATTAAAACTAACTTTTGAAAAAAAAAATCAAACAAAACAAAAACAAAAAATATGCAAAACAAACTAACTAGAATTAACAAAACTAGACTCAACAAGATAAAAAAACAAACTAGTTAGAAACCACAAATAAAATAAAAAAAAGAAAGAAAAAAAAAGCAAACCCAACAAGGAAAACAAGCACACTCAAAATCCAACAGATGGTTTAACCAGAAACAAAGTCGCCCCTCCAGCAGTAAATGCGGCAGTTATCCCAATTTCACATGCCCGTGAAAGTTAAAAACCAGCCACTTTTCTTAATACCACACAAACAAGAACCAAATTGAACCACACATTTACTCACAAACAAACTATTTCAGGAAACCCAAGACTACTCTTCAGTGTAACAAACCCACTTAATAATTCACGCCTCCATTCTTTCTTTCTTTTTTTTAAAATGTTTCGATTCAGGCTCTGGATCGGCTAGGGTTGTGAGCGGATTTGGGCAGTGATTGGGAAGTAAGTTGTGAAATCTGGACGTGGTAAGGATGAAGTTATTTGCGGTGACGTGATCTGTTGGTGATGCGTTTGAATTTGTATTAATGGGGAAATGGATTATTTGCGTGGTGATGTCTGCAAGGTAGGATGTGGATGGACGTGGTATGGGCAGTTGCTGTTGGTTTATGACGTTGGGTTATGTACTGTTGATGGCAACGCAGGTGGTTTGTGAAAATGATGAGGGGGTGTTTGATTGATTGTAGAATGAATGTGTGGTATATGTAGATGGTGATCGGTGGTGTTGGAGTAGGACTGAAGATCTGAGGATGGTTGCATTGGAAGTTGGATGATGGCAATAGAAGGATGCTGCTTTTGACTTAAATGGTTGCGTTGGAAGTTGGAGAAGGGGAAGGTTTTGGGTTCGGTTTGGAAGATTAAAGATGGGGAGTGGTGAAGGTTGCTAGTTTGGATTTGGTGCGACTGTTGATGATGGAAAGAGGATTTGAACGTTTGTTGTGGCAGAGAATTTCAAGACTCAAGAAAAAATTGCAGAAGGAATTTTTTTTTAAAAGGGAAAGAGATTTGTAACAAAAAGGGATTTGTAAGAAGAAAATATAAGAAAATGGAAAGAACCTGTATAATGGAAAGAAATTAATGACAAGATTTTTTTTTATTTGTAAAAGAAGAAAGAGAACGTAGAAGATTGGGAAATTAAATGGAAAGATGAAAAGAAATAAAGCAATAATTGAAAGGTTTTTTTTTCTCTTATTTTTAGAATTGAAAAGAAGGAAGAATTTATAAAAGAAAAGAAAGAGATTGAGAAATAAAAAGGAAATAAATAAATGAAAGAAAAAAGGAAATAAAGTCAAGAAAATTTGGCAAGTTTTTTTTATTTGTCTAAAGTAGGAATGAATTTGCAAGAGGGAAACAAATAAATGTAAAAATTGGGAAGGAAGGAAATAGATGAGATTAAAGAAAAGAAACTAAGAGACAAAAGTTGTAAGAATTTTTTTTCTCTACTCTTGTTTAGATGATTCTAACACCAATATTTGATACAAAATCAACTAGTAAAGAGATTTTATTTTTAAACAAAACAAAAATTAAAATAAAAATAAAAACTAACACGAATCAGAAATTAAATAAACAATAAAATTTAATTGTTACCTCCCCGGCAACGGCGCCAAAAACTTGATCGTCACTTTTCTATGAACTAGAATAATGCGAATTTTTAATTAAATTCTGCAAGCGCACAAGTCGCGTAATATGCATGTCGAATCACATGGAGGTGTTTAAATCTTATTATTTATCTATTCTTAGGCAAGTTAGACAAAATTTGGAGTTGTTTTTGAATTAATATTATTGAAATTACTACGAATCTGAATCTAATCAGACTGATATCGAATTCAACAACTGAAAGGAAAGGAACCAATTACTGGATAAAGAAAATAACAACTAGAACAGTAACAGAAAATTAAAAGTAGGATATGTCGTTGAATCTAATCAAACGGACGATCGCTAACATGCAGTAATAAGAGAAAATAACAATATGTGTTCTACCAAAACTAATTGAGTAGACATACAAATCGTTATGAAAGGAAAAAACAATCAACTTAAATGGAAAAAAACTTTGTTATTCATAAACGAGAATACAGAATAATCGAGACAAAATGGAATCCCCTTGACAATGATACAATGGTCTTTTTATACTGTATGTAGCCTTCTCTTTCAATTTGAATACAAGGCCCACAAAATAAATATATGAAAATATCCTTTCCAAAGATGAACGAATATTCCTTTCATGACGCTTGATTGAAGAATTGTAATCAATGTCCTCCCTTTTGATGCTTTGCATGGTCAGTGAGAAGATAAGAATGTGTTTAATTGAAGATGTGTAATTAAAACCTTCCCCTTCTTTTTGCATGACAATCAAATGTGATTGATTGGATTTAAATTCTTAAGAGGATCACACTAAAATTCAAAAATCCTTATAAAGTGCATATTATATATATACGGATGCAATAAATATGACTATATATATATATATATAATATCACTCAATTCATTTATTCTTCAAAACACATGAGGCAAGGTATGAAACATTCGTGTTCTTTCTCCATAAAAATAGCACTTGCCAAGGATCGAACTTAGGCCACTTTGTACACACTTCAAATCGTTTACCATTGAGCTACAATTTCTTTTGCAATTGAACTAGCTTTGATATAGGGAAGTAGCTTTTTCTTTGTAGTTGGCCTTTAATTTAAATGGATGAGACATTAATTGACAACCTGTAAAAACACATAAAAATACCCAAAGTATCATTTATTTATTTACAAAAGATAAAATATAAGAGCATAAAATAAACACATTTTCATGTTAATTAACTGATTTTGTGACTGATTTTAGAAAAGGACGTATGTTGTAAATTAGATCTAGATCTGTGCATACTCTGTGATTTGGAAGAAGAGGAATCATTGAATGATAACATATGACTTGAAACTTGGGGACATAATGCATATAAAAATTAGGAGCTGATTTTGAGGGATATAATTTAAAGATCTAGATTTTTGGGTATATTTTATATAACGATTCATGACTTGAAAAAGGAATATGAAACTAGGCGTAAGGACCTATATAAAAATAGGATAACTATTAATGTGAATGCAGCTAAATATAGATTTTTCGATATTGGCATTAAAGGCTATAATTTGGCATAATTCATATCATGGTTTGGGGCTTTTAGAGAGTGTTCTGTACTATGCAAAGTTTAATGAAAATTTGGGGGCATATATTGTATTATGAATTATGACCATTATTTGAGAATGTAAGTTTAGGCTTAATTTATGATTAGGCAAGATATGTAAATAGAATTTTTAAGAAATGTTAAATCTGCTAATCTGCTGAATTGCCTAATCTGCTAAATCTTTTGAATTGCCTGTTCTGCTAATCTGCTAAATTTCCTAATCTGTTAGATATATTATCTGCAAAATCTGTTGAATTGCTTAATCTGTTGAAAGCTGAATAATTGTAATTTGGAGGCTCGATCTAAAATTGAGCAAAACAAGTTAATAGAACTTTGGATAATCTGCCGTAACTTGTAAAGAAGTTAAATCTGCTAAATGTACATAATCTGTCTGATATTTTTTGTAATGGAATAAAGTGGCTATGAAACGAGGTTAGACTCCGTTTACGGTAGAAGCCTGTCCGGAACCAACCGGCTTAACCAATGACCGCAAACTGTCAGTCTATTGTGAGAGGTCGTAGGCATAACTAAAATATGCTTAGACACGAGGTTAGGTCTGGCTTGTGGTAGAAGTCTGCCCGGAACCGCCCGGCATATCCAACGGCCACAAGCTACTGACCTAATGTGAGAGGTCTGTGCATTACTATTTAATTAATGAAAATCTGAGATAAATATGATGTCTAAAACATGTTGGGTGGATAGGGTTAAACCAACTGGACTGATGAATTTAACAAACCCGTTTCATGAATCTGTAGGCCAAATACAAAGTTAGACAATTTGTAAGTCTGTTAACTGTACATCTGATCCGTTAGTCTGAAAACTTGTTAACTTGATTGTCTGATTTGTGAACTAGTAAATATGAACTCTGTATGTCTGAAACTTGTAAACAAGTTAATCTGAAATCTGTTAGTCTGGGGACACAAGGTTGGGAGGGGAAATACTTGTGACGTCTGTTGTTTGGGACCCATATTAGTCAGTAACCCTTTCTGGTATCAAAAACTTTGACCCTACGCTATATAGGGGTCCGGGCACGCTTATTGAACTAATTATAAGCGGTTCATTCTGATGATGGCGAGGGGTGTTGATGGTGCGTTCCAACCGGGTCATGTGCGTGCATGGATCCGGTCTGCTCTGAGGATGTAAGATACCGTGACATCTGTAAATAGGTCTGTACCAATAGGTTGCCACTTTAGGGAGTGATACACCCTACTGTGGGGCCGACACAGGATATTTATGTATTAGGGAGCCGATCGCTTGGGGTAGGACTTAGTGTACACTTAGTTTTGTCTGTTTCTGTTGGTGCCGTCTGTTTCCGTTAGGTGGTAACACCTGTCTGTTTCTGCATGGTACCGTCTGTTGGGGTGGTAAAGGCCCATTACTAATGTACACCTAATTCTAACATTCTGTTTCCGTAGGGATTATTCTGTTTCCGTCTCTGATTCCGTTTCCGATTCTGTTTCCATACCTTCTTTCTGTTGGGGTGGTAAAGGCCCATTAGTTTGGTGGTAAATCCCATTACTAGTATTCTGTTTCCGTACCTTCTGTCTATTGGGGTGGTAAAGGCCCATTATTAGTATTTTGCTTCTGTACCTTCTGTCTTTTGGGGTGGTGAAGGCCCATTACTAGCATTCTGTTTCTGTATAGCTTATTCTGTTTCGATTCTGTTTCAGTTTAGACATTAGTGTAACACCTAACCCTGTTATACTAGTACTAGTGCAGATAAGTAAGATGTAAGTAAGGAACATAACTTGGTTTACATCATTCTGCTTCTTCTGTTAACTTAAAGTGTATATGTTATTCCTATTGATGTAATCTCTCATCCAGCTTTATTTACATGTCATGATAATATTATCTGTTTATATGCTGGAAGTCACTGGACTCGCCAGACTTTATATCTGACCTCGTTTGTTTTTGCCCCTTTTCTTTCCGTTCCCCCCCAGGTGCTCAGGGTGGAAACATAGGAGCTTGATTCTGATTCCCTCTGCTTGAAGTGCTTGGAGTATTGCTTGGCTTTGACTCTATCTTTTCATGGTAGTTTATGCTGGGGATTATGGCTTTGAAACTTTACATTCTGAAGGATTTTGTATAAGATTAATAATTGTGTACTTGAGTTTTGGTATTGTGATTTAGAAAGATGTAACCAAACTTATTTCTGCTTCTGCTGTAATAAAGTTATAATTTTTCAAGTACTACTTATCTATCTTGTAATATTCTGTTCTATCTACTAAAAACGCTCCATCAAAGTTAAGGCATTCCCTTTGTGAGTAACCTTATCAGAGGTGGGGTGTTACATTTGTCTTTAGGCAATTTTAGGTGAATCTCCATGAATGTATGTTTTGTGGTGGGTTTCTTTTATCATCGCAAATTCTCTCTTAAGATATGGTGATTTGGGAACCTCCAAAACACCAAAAATTTCTGCAACACAAGATTGAGCATTTTGCTACCATAATATGACTGGTTGAAGGTCGCGGAAGTGGGATGAGCTCCAGTTGCGGAGAAAGACATCTTTTTGTTTACAAGAAATGTTTTGGTGTTGTTGATTTTGTTGTTGTATTTTTTCTTTTCTCCTTCCAACAAATTTCTTTAGGCTTTTTGGTAGTTCGTTCTTGTAACCGTTAGTGTTGTTGTTCCTGCAAATCGCACGATGATGTAATGATATTTCATGCGTGTTTTCCTTTCACACTTCATTGTATTTGAATTATAAATGAAATCTAATTTTCTTATCTAACTAATAATTGTTTTAAAGCTGGAAAGTATAGAATTCTGTAGTGGGTAAATTTTAGCAAAAGACAAGTTTTTGCATTGTTTCTTCGTGGGTATATATATTTATTATTTATCACTTGTTCCTTTTTGAGCTAAAATTTATTTTTTGAGTTTTGTGTGTTGTTACGGTTTTCGCATTTTGTGTGAATGACTTCCTTTGACGCTAATATGTAATTTTACTCGTTTAGGTTTCCGCAAAATATATTTTTGAAACTTTTCGTAAATGCTGTTTGAAAAATAAATCCTTTTAAATTTTATATTTCTTTGATTTACTTTCTTTTAATCTCATTTATGTAAAATCATAGATTTGGGTACTGTAGTTTACGTATGTTTAAACATCTGTTTTTATAAAATAGATGGTTTAAATATAGTAAAGCGAACATTACCTAAATTATGTTTTTATGAAAATTTGATAAGGGAAGTAGAATGGTATCAAGAAGGAATTTCAAAGATTTACATAAGAATTTTTAAAGCAGAAATTTACTTTATGGAAAATTTCGATTTTTGTAGTCACATGCAAAGTGTAAGGAAGACTTTAGACAATTTGTTTATGCGTTTTAGCAGTGTACTAGGGACGACGATGCTAAAAGACGTTAGCGGTTACAAGGAAAAGCTATTTTAGCCATGGAAAAGTTGTTTCCTTACCTTGTCGATGATGCATACAAGTTATTAATTAACCCGCTTTACATATTAGAGCTTGTCTTAAACCACCTTTGCAGTCTACAATAGGGATTTTTCGGAGTATTTTGGGGCTTTGAGGTAAAAATCCACTATAGAACTGGAACTGGAACATTTATAAGCGGAAAGAATGTTGAATTTCTCCATATTGATTTTCTTTTTTGTCTTAGGAGAAACTAATAGGAAACGGTTTAGATGCACTAAAGTATTGGATGGTAGGGTTTGAATGTAAAAATTGGTTGTTTCACACTTATATTCGTAGTTATGTGAGGGTTATGGATGAAAATGTTTTCAAAAATTTGCATTCATATAGAACTGTCAGTATTTTTTAGAATGTTTTCGTCATGTTTCAAAAGTGTTTTCGAAAATAAAATGCATATATATATATATATAGGTGGATCCGGTTTAGAATTGTAACACCCACACATTTTTAAGCCCAAATTTTGACTAAAAATGTAAATTAAACTCATACAATCATGAAGCATGTAAATTTGGTACTTGCAAATAAGTGAGCATGAGCATAATCAGAGTATGACAAAATAACTCACAGCAAAATATTTGAATAGGGTATTCAGAGATCAGTTGAATAAGTTTGTCCTTGTGTTCGTTGATGATATTTTGGTCTACTCGAGGACAGAGGAAGAACACAAGGGACATTTAAGAGAAGTGATGGAGGTGTTGAGAAAACACCAATTGAAAGCAAAGTTTTCTAAGTGTCACTTCTGGAAGAGGGAAGTGAGGTTCTTGGCCATGTTGTATCAGAGAATGGTATTGCCGTGGACCCGACGAAGGTGGCTACGGTACAAGATTGGCCTACGCCCAAGAATGCAACGGATGTAAGAAGTTTCTTGGGGTTAGCTGGATATTATCGTAAGTTTATCCAAGGTTTCTCCAAGATAGCAGCACCATTGAGCCAGTTGACCAAGAAGAATCAAGCTTTTGTTTGGGATGAAAGGTACGAGAATGCATTCAAGAGTCTGAAAGAAAAGTTGACATGCGCACCAGTGTTAGTCATTCCCAAGGGGAATGAAGAGATGACGGTATACACGGATGCTTGTGGTATCGGACTGGGTGCTGTATTGATGCAAGGCGGTAGGGTGGTAGCCTATGCAAGTCGGCAATTGAAACCGCACGAGAAAAGATACCCTACCCATGATTTAGAATTGGCAGCGATCGTGTTTGCATTAAAGATGTGGAGACACTATCTCTTGGGAGAAATATTTGAGCTGTTTACAGATCATAAGTCGTTAAAGTCTCTCTTCTCCCAGAAGGATCTAAATCTCCGGCAACAAAGGTGGTTAGAGTTCTTGCCTTCGTATGATTTTGATATCGCATACACACCTGGGAAAGGTAATGCGGTGGCTGATGCATTGAGTAGAAGACATGCCAGCTTAGGGGCTATGCTCCTTGAATGGAAGCAACTGGAGTACATCGTTGGGTTTGATTTCAGACCAAAGTGCGAATTGGATCCAGAAATGTTAGCAAGTTTGACGATCAGACCCACTTTAATTGAGCGGATCGGCTCTAGTCAGAGGGACGATCCTAACCTATTGGAAATCATCTCCAAGTTAAAGATGGATATCGATGAGGAGATGAACAAGTATGGGCTTGATCGAGATGGATGGCTTAGAAAGAATGGAAAGCTTGTTGTACCCAATGTCAATGGATTGAGAGATGAAGTGCTTAGAGAATGTCATCACTCAAAACTGACTATACACCCCGGTGGTAATAAGATGTATCGAGATATGAAGCAGACTTACTACTGGGAAGGGATGAAAAGAGACGTTGGGAAGTCTATATCCAAGTGCATGAATTGCCAGCTAGTTAAAGCCGAGCAAAAGAAGCCTAGTGGGTTGTTACAGCCCTTAGAAATTCCCGAATGGAAATGGGAGCAAGTCTCGATGGATTTCATCGATGGTTTACCAAGGACTAGATTGGGACATGATAGCATTTGGGTAATTGTGGATCGGTTGACTAAGAGTGCAAGATTTATACCAGTCAAATCGACCAGAACGGCAGCTAAGTTAGCAGAATTGTATATGAAGTGGGTAGTGAGATTTCATGGAGTACCTAAAAGCATTGTGAGCGACCGAGACCCGTTGTTCACTAGTGGGTTTTGGAAGAGCTTACAAGAGGCTCTAGGGTTAGAGTTGCATCTTAGTACCGCATATCATCCTCAGACCGACGGTCAGACGGAGAGGGTGAATCGTATTTTGGAAGATCTCTTGAGAGCGTGTATATTGGATTTTGGTGGATCATGGGATGACCATTTGCATCTAGTAGAGTTTGCATATAATAATAGCTACCAATCCAGTATCGGTATGGCTCCGTTTGAAGCTTTGTACGGAAGACCGTGCAACTCACCATCATGTTGGATAGAGACTGGCGAGAAGTTTATGCTTGGACCAGATGTGGTGAGGGAAACTTCAGATAAGATTAAGATCATTCAACAACGAATGAAGGCTGCCCAAGATAGGCAGAAGAGTTATGCTGATAAGAGAAGAAGAGACTTAAAATTCTCCGTTGGTGACTTGGTGTTTGTCAAGATTTCTCCGTTGAAAAGCGTAATACGATTTGGCAGGAGAGGCAAGTTGGCACCAAGATTTGTTGGCCCATTCCCTGTTCTTGAACTAGTCGGGAATTTCGCATACAGAATTGACTTACCGGAGAAGATGGCGGGAGTTCACGACGTATTTCATGTTTCCCAATTAAGGAAGTTCGTTCACAACTCAGATATGACTATTTCACCTGATCGGTTAGAGGACTTCGAAGTAGAACCCGAGGCGGTTGGGAACCGCAAGCCGGCCCGTATTGTCGAGCACAACATGAAGCAACTTTGAAGGAAGGCGGTGAAGCTAGTCAAGGTTCAGTGGGGCGAGGACGAGAATGATTGTACTTGGGAGACAGAGGAGAACATTAGGAAGACACACCCAGAACTCTTTGCCTGGTAAGATTTTGACTTCGATTTAGTTTTCCGCATGCTAGGATAGGCTTGTTTCCTTGTTTTGCATGTTTGATTGTTGTATGTGGTTGTTAGGCATGCGGGATCCTTTGTATGTTTTGGGTTAAGGAATTTCGGGGACGAAATTTCTTAAGGGGGGGAGAGTGTAACGACCCGTATTCTACGCATCATAGGATCGTAGGATATTTATTTCTTTCACATACGAAGTCGTATGGTCATGTAACTTTGGGAGACGACTATTGTGGTAATTTCCTATGTTCATGATTTTTCCCGATTTTTAAATGACCATTTTACCCCTAGTTGGCACTGTTTTGGCCATAACTTTTGATTGGAAAGGAATTTTGACCTGAAACCACTTCCATTGGCTCCGGATGATGGTTTACAATTCCGTAGATGGTCACATTAGCCAAACGGACTCACTTTTATGGAGATATGGCTGAAACAAGTTTCAGATGGTGAAAAACAAATTAATTGGGCTTAACCGGGTGATTAGCAGCTAGGCCCAGAGGGGAATTTCGGGTTTAGAGGTATAGGAGGACGTATTAGGGTTAGGAAATCACTTTCATTTCAGTTTTGAGCCGCCACTAACCTTCTTGAGACCTTAGTAATGGCTTCCATCCTCTAAAACCACTCCAAAACACATTTTTAGTGAAGATTAAGCCTAAACTACATCAAAACAAGGCCAAATAGCAACAGAGCAAGGTTGGAGCTGCTGCTATACATAGGAATTCGACCCAAACAGAAGTATTTCGGATTTGGTGTTTCATTTGTGGCCAAGGTGAGTGATTTTCATAGTTTTTGCACTAATTATGGTAATTAAGGGTAATTAGTGAAGATTAACGAATTTATACACTAATAAATTCTGGAAAAATGTTTAGAAATTCTTAAATAATATTTTATGCCTCTGTTAGAAATTTGGTTCGATTTGATTAAGTTTCGTTAACCCTATGATTAGTTTTATTTAATCATGCTTAAGGGAAAAATGGGATTTTGGGCATCTTTGATCCATTTTGACATGTAAATTCATTGTTTTGGTGTTTGTGGTTAGTTTGCTATGTTGCTATGACTATTTGGGATGATTTGTGATTGATTAGTATAGTTAGATTTGCCGAAAATGTCGTCGAATGGCGTAAACAAGTTGCAGGAAAGTACCCGAACCGGACCGGATCCGTTCCGAACCGCATTGAAGTGGGAACCCGTTCCGAACCGCATTGAAGTGGGAACCCGTTCCGAACCGCATTGAAGTGGAAACCCGTTCCGAACCGCATTGAAGTGGGAACCCGTTCCGAACCACATTGAAGTGGGAACCCGTTCCGAACCGCATTGAAGAGGGAACCCGTTCCGAACCGCATTGAAGTGGAAACCCGTTCCGAACCGCATTGAAGTGGGAACCCGTTCCGAACCGCATTGAAGAGGGAACCCGAACCGAACCGCATTGAGGAGCTGAACCCGAACCGAACCGCATGGAGGAGGTGAACCCGAACCATGGCGAAGGAGGGGAAATAAGCTGAACTAAACGGGGAGCCTGAGCACCACAGACCGAACCAAACCGAGTTTGAACCTCTACTCCAACTACGCGATGGCTCTTCTGAAGACCAACACCAATTCAACCAAAACTCGAGATGCAAAGGAAGTCCAAATAGGAAGTAGAACTCAGGATCCAGTTGGGAACCAACGAGTTATCTTCATGAGTTGGGCTTTGCTGCGGGACGCGTGCTAAGGGGTTATCGATGTCTATAGCTTTGGACCACTATGGTAGGAGGTACGAAGGCGGATTCAGGGCCATTGTGGCATTGGTAGGACCAAGGGCTACGACCAATGAGGTGGGTCATTGAAATGTTTGGTCATGACTCCATGTGTTTAGCTTGGTCACAGCAGGGTTTCTACAAGTCGGGATTCATCCTTACCTCAATTTGTCTAGTGTTCCAAAGTGGTAGATATCGTATGCTTTACGCACTGAATGAGAGATGTGAGGATGGTTGCTATGGTTGATTTGTTTGCTATCATTATGACATGCACACCCCACCCCCGTATTCTTACACTCTTTATTTTGGCACCTTAGAGTATTGTACGGTATGTGGTACTGACTCTTTGGTTGCAGGTCCAGGTTCAGGTACAGTTTAGTATACCTGTTATTATTCCGTTTAGATGCTTATCGCTCATACCAGGCTTTATGTCTGACCCAGAGTTTTATGTCTCCTCTTATTACTCTGGGTGCTCACACGAGCAGACTAGAGACAGGTTAGCTGGTGATGCACGGGTAGATGATCCGGAGACAAGCAGGAGGCTTCCACGTAATATATATCTAGTATTCTCCCTGAGTTGTTGAAGATCACTGATTGGGCATTAGTGGTGCATCTTCTACTTTAGCTTTCTTTTGTTTAGAGACAGTAAATTTGGAAAGTTGTAATAAGCTGTATTTGGATTTCCGCTGCTCTGATGTTGATGTTGATTTTAGTTATCAGCTTATGCACTGTCTCACCTATTTTATGTCAAGTATGTTATTATTATTATATTTTATTCCATGCGCTGTGGGACATTCTACAGGTTCCTTGATTAGTTCATTCCCTTCTTTCCTTTCTCCTGACGACCGTCCCGTGCTAGTCGGGCATGTGTACAGTGCACTTTCGGAGGAAATGCAGGCTGGTGAGGGGCGGGCCGTCACACTTCAGAATATCTTTCCAATGAATCCGAAGAATCGAAATTTCATAGTGGGAATCAGAAGTTATGTCCAGTTGAAAATTCTGAATAGTCGCTATGGAATTCTAGCCCTTAAAATGGCCATTTTGCAAACGACCTCGATTTTCGACGAAACCACTTTTGTTGGATCCGCGATGTCAAATTATTGCTAGGTTTCAAATTTCATAATTTTTCGAATCAATATGTGAGCGTGGCAAAGGAAAACGCGTTTGACGAGTTTTAGTTGATTTTAATCGACTGGAAAATGGCCATTTTTCAAACGGTCTCAGAATTCGATGAAATTAGTTTTGTTAGGACCGTATCGTCAATACGAAGCTAGAAAATTTTTTTAGAGTCCGTATGTGGCCCCAATAAATTGAAATGCGCGTTCGAATTCAATATATAGAATTATATTTTGATTTTGACAAAAACTGATCGAAACAGTCGAATCAGCCTATGATACATATCCCATTGTGTTCGGAAAGGGGGTAATTAGCTAAGGACGACAGTCGGTGGGTTAGATTTCGAATAAAAAGGTTGCTTTTTGAAATTTAAATAATAATAAAATTATAAAATTCTTTTCCCTTACCCCCCTCTTCAGAAAAGTCAAACCCGACATTTTAAATCAGAAGAAAAAAAACGACTACGCAAAGGGGGGGCGCGATTCGCCGCCGCCGCCCATCCGAGGCGCCGCGCCTCTGGCGCCACCTCCCCAGGCGGAGTCGACTACACCCAGACCCCCCTCTCTCCTCCCTCCGTCGATTAAACCTCCCTCAAGGACCTGAATCGATTTAAACAACCGTGCCGCCCCTCCTCGCGCCTCAGGCGATTGCCAATGCCGGAGCACCCCGTCAGACCTCCCTCTCGCGTTTCTCTCTCTCCTCTACTGAAGAACCCTAACCCCCAAACCCTCTATAGCCGACGCCACAGCCGGAGTCGCTGACTCTGCTCCTCCTTCCTCCGCTTCTACAACACCTCCTCAGCCTAGCGCCGACGCCCTCCCCTCTTTTTCTCTGATTCGCTGAAAAATGTGAGTTTTCTTCTATTTTATTCTATTTTATTTTCTTTAAGGCTATGTATTTATTCATTTCATATATGATTACCTTCAAAAGAAAAATCAGTTTTGTTTTAAATAAATAACATTGATTATTTTCAGCTTTTAAAATATATGAAGCATAGTTAAAGGTATGATCTTTATTAGTAATAAAGCTAGGATTTTTATTATTTATAAAGCTTTGGTTTTTAACAATGGAAAGAAATGATTTCTAAATGTGATATGATAATGGAAATACGATTTTTTGATGTGAATGCAAAACTAAAAAGATAAGATTTTTCCATATGAAAAGATTTGATTTTGATATCATCAAAGTTAGATTTTTATAAACAAAAAGATTTGATTTTTATATTTGTTAAAAATATAATTTTTATATGATAGGAAGGATAAAAATATGATTTTTATATTATATAGATAAAAAAAATTTGATCTTTATTATGTAGGCGATATAAAAATATAATTTTTATTATATTGCTAGCAAGATAAAAATATAATTTTTATCATGGAAGTAGCGTTGTGAAGGAGTGATATTTACATATATGGAAGCGATATAAAAATATAATTTTCATTATGAAGTTAGCGTGATAAAAATATGATTTTTATTATATGAACATCATTATAAAAATAGAATTTTTATCTATATTGTAGCGGTGTAAAAATAGAATTTTTATCTATATAGTAGCAGTGTAAAAATATAATTTTTATCCATATATAGCAAATTAAAAATGTGATTTTTTTATGTAGTGGTTATGGATAATGAAATTGACAAAAGGCGAACACGGCGAAGATTTCTACATAAGAAGAGTTGTGGCGTTTGGTAGCTAGTCGGTGAGAACTCCTCACCTTTAATTTATTTCTAGTTGAAATATATACTAGGATGCAGACGGTGTTTAGTAGCACCCGACATCCGTCGTCCATAGACCATGGACGGTTTGTTTGTTTGTTTGTTTGATTTTGATGTGTAGTTGATTGTGTGATGTGGAATGAAATAAAAAATATATTTTTATAGTTAAAAATAGAATTTTTAACGTGTATATGAAATGAAATAAATTAATATAAACGAATCGAATGATTTGTTTATATACACACATTTGACTGATATTGATTGGAACGATAAATTTTACACATTGCCCAACTGCACAAATAAAATCTGTGTTTGATTGTTTGAAACCCCACACGGGTATTGGGGTAATATATGACATACACTAATCCCAATAATTAGTTGTATGTCGATCGATTGATTGACAGACTGTTATAAGCGTTGAATATTTATATTTGATGCTTATACAGTGTAGAATGCACTTTGGATGATGGTTGATTATTTGTCATTGTTGATATATACATGCGTTGTATAGAAATCCATAAAAATAAAATCTATGGTAATTGATTGGGCCTCATTCCAGTTTTGAAATAGAATATTTGAAAAGAAATATTTGAGTAGAAATATTTGAAATATAATATTTGAAATAGAATATTTGAATAGAAATATTTGAATAGAAATATTTGAAATAGAATATTTGAAATAGAAATATTTGAAAAGAAATATTTGAATAGAAATATTTGAAATAGAATATTTGAAATAGAATATTTGAAGTAGAATATTTGAAAAGGAAATATTTGAACAGAAATATATGAAACAGAATATTTGAAAATAGAAATATATGAAGCCATGTTGATTAGATTTGCGCCATTTTGACACGAGCGATATTAATATCGATTTGATTCGTTTTTATAACGAATATCGAAAAGGAAGTGATTTCAAAATATAACGTTTTGAAAATATTATCATTTATATGTTAATGATATGGAATAATCAATTTTGATTTGAAATTGAATATGAAGTTGAAACCGCTTTGAAAACGAATTTAAAACGATTTGAAAAATACGTTTTAAAAGGAAATCGATGAAGTATATATTATATATATTATATAATGGCCTGAATAGAACACGCCGGGCTGCGGTAGTTCGAGAATTTCGACCATTGACTTCGAACAGACATTACAGGAGATCCGACCGTCGGATTATCCTAAAACCGGAACCGTTGGGTTCGTATCGAAAAGAGTTTTCTAACGAATATTAGAGATTTGAAATCTAACGGTTGGATTTGGAATTATGTCCAAATCGAATTTGGAAAAGGTCATTGTAAGTGCAGTTCGATGGTCGTCGATAGAAATCGACTGTACGGACCTTGATTAAATTATTAAAAATAGAAATAATTAGTGTAAAATCATAAGAAATGATTTGTGAAGAATTGGGATGAAAAACTCCATATTTGAAAAGATAAATGTAGATTTTATCGAAATGAACTAGTTTTGAACTAGAATAATAATTTTTTAAAATAAATAAATAAATAAATTGGATTTGAAATGGTTTCGAAAATAACTAGAATTTCCAATAATTGAATTGGAATAGATTTGAATCGAAATTGTCTTCGAAATATTTCGATGTTGGATTTTGTGATGATACAGATATTGTTATGGGAATTTGAAAGATATATTAATATCGTTATTTCCAATACGATATTTGTTGGTCATAGAATTTGATATTGAATATAAGCCGGTATATTTTCTATTCAAAGCCTTGTATCTAATATCAAATATGATTTGGGTTTGTCGTGAATGGTGTTTTCATTAACACTGTTCTTAAGCCCAGTTGAGAAAAAGATTAAATCTTTTATTTAGATTTAATGAAGAGTACCAATTAAATAGTATTTAATTGGAATTGAATTCAAATTGATTCTTGGGTTTATCGTGAACGGTGTTTAAAATAACACTTGTTCTTTAACCCGATAATTAATGGAATGTGATTTTGGGTTGTCGTGAACGGTATCTTCAATAATACTGTTCTTAGACCCAACCGAGTTAAGATAATCAGAAACTAACTGGAGATTAGTTAAGTTGAATGGTTTCTTGGGTATTGATCTGATGTTGGTTTCGACCTTCGGGGTTAATACTTAGGGAATTGCTCACTTGCTATTTTATGGTTAAGGGCTAATTGAAATATGATGTGATTTTGAGGTTTATCGTGAACCGTGTTTTAAATGACATCGGATCTTTAACCCAGTTAAAGATTAAAACTAAGTTGAGTTTTAATGAATCTTTAATTAGATTGAAACGATCGAGAATGGAGTATCACCAGTTTTGCTCCATGCGATAGTTAAATCTTTAATTAGATTTGAACATGAAATGGTAATTGAATTTACCAATAACACCGTGGTGTTAGATATGAAGTATGACCAATTTTACTTCATAGGATGAATAGGTTGGGATTGGCAAATAAAATAAATGATCACTTCGGTGTGGTTCGCTAATCCCAACTAGTTTGAATTGATATTCAAAAGAAGATTAAAGAATAAATTTAGAAGAATTTATCTTTGATAAAATTAATGGGAACCTTTCCCTAAGGAAGTGAAATTTAGAAACTAATTGTAGGTTAGCTAAGATGAATGGTTTCCTGGGTATTGATCTGATGTTGGTTTCGGCCTTCGGGGTTAATGATTGGGGAATTATTCTCTTGCTAATTTACGGTTAGTGACTGATGAATTGGAATGAGGCGTATGTTGTTTTTTTGTAACACTTGTTTATTATATAAGCGACTTATTCAGAAAGACCGGGTTTATCCCATTCTGAATAACTGATCCGACGATGAGTCGAAGATGAAGACGGTGGTTGAAGACCGGAGTTCTTCATGTCGTTTGTATAATTACTGATGATCTTGATTGGGCCGTACACCCAAGAGGAGGGAATCGGTTCGTGATCGTCCGGACGTACTTGGAGATCGATGGATGTGCGAGGTACAAGGTGCCTCCGGTTTCGTTCAGACCCAGAACGGACTTGTAAATGGACTGTGTGTCTGACATTGGATATCATTCTGTGTGATTGATGGATATCGGTTGCATGGAGTGGTTTGCCTGTGTGGCATGCTAAGATGCAAATGATCAAGGCTTCTGTTGAAAAGAAGAGTCTTGTGGTTGATGATCAAATCACAGCCTATGTGGCATAGCTTTGTGTAGCGTTGATTCGCGAGCCTCACACCCTGGTTATGAACCAGAAACGGGAGAAGGACCTCAGGGAGGACATGCGTTTCTTTCTAGTTAGAAGTGGCATCAGTGGTTTTACACGGCCTGACGAGTTTGACTTATGTGGTTGTTGTTGTTGCGAGGCGCCTTGGATATATCGGTGACTATGTGAAGCCGATGGAGTCATTCGTTGACTCATTGACGTCCCAAAGGGCGGGGAAATGTAGTGTTCATGCATAATAATCCACATCGGTGGACCGACCCTGACGATCCAAGGGGCAGTTGCGGCCGTTCCTGAGACACGTGCTAGAGCGTCTCGAATCGGTAGAGGACTATCTTTTGCCTCGGTTCACGGATGGAAAACCAACTTCCAATACGTGACGTTTCGATTTTAGTTGTAATCTATATATGGCGACATAGTGGGATGGGGTGCTCATGCCGCCTATGATTGATATTTATGATTGTATATAAAATCAAAAACTAACTGGAAATGAGCTAAGATGGGTGGTTTCCTGGGTATTAGTCTGATGTTGGTTTCGGCCTTCGGGGTTAATACTTAGGGAATCATTTTCTTACTGAGTCTGATTAAGAATTAAAACATGAAATTTGGCGTACCAAGCATTCTTGGCTATTATAAGGTAAAAACCCTATCCTCCGGCTTGCGTTGCATTGTGTGATGGGACCTGGGTATTATAATAGCTTCATTTTTCTTTATTTAGCATTGCGCTGTTTGTTTTATGCACTGGTATTCTTGGGAGGAAATCCGTTCCGTGTTGTACGGCGTGGTCCCTTGATTTACCTAACTTTAAAATAAAGATTAATAACTGTTTTAGTTCTCACACCAGTCCCATGACTGACATGGAGTTTAGTGTTTTAACCTAAACTCTGGATGCCCTTATTTTGACACGGGCAGCTAGTAGTTTTGGTTTTGCAGATTTATATTCACAGGATCCTGATTTACAGCTGGAACGATACTCGGAAAGCTCTGTATCCGTGTATTACTTCTAGCTGTGTTTTGTATTATTTTCCGCTGCGATGTATTTAAATGTAATTTAAATCTCTGATATTTTCTGTGTAATATTTATTTGTTTATACTCTGTATATTCTTGTATTCTGATGGAATTGTTGTAATAAGCAATGAAATGTTCTTCTGTCTGCGTTCTGATTCGTCTTGTCCTCAAAGTATTCGTTCTTTCCTTACCGGGGAAGTTACGGGTCGCTTCATTTGGTATCATAGCTTTGGTTTACAAAGCTCAGAGAACAAGACACGTTAGAAACAAACGAAAGAATTCATCAGAAATTGGATTAGTAATATCCAACGGGAATGACTCATTAGAGATGGGATCAGTAGTATCCTAGAACGAGTGTGAAGAGTATATTTTTGAAAATGAAAACAAATTTTGTTTTGAAATTTAAATCGTTTTATACGTGTTTGAATATTTATTTGTATTGAATTTGGACGATCCAGTATATAAATATTTTTCATATACGCCTTGCAAACGTGTATTTGAAGTTTTAATATACTGGATAGATATAGAATCACACTCTAGTCGCCCGGGCATGATTCTACTGATGACGTACGACATCAGTAGTCTGTTTTCGAGTGCCGAAAGTGGGATATCTATATATTTCCATTAGACTGGTGTTAGAACCAAAATTAGATAGGGCTTATTGTTGTGATTTGGCATAAAAAATGTGACTTTTGACTATATATCAAAATTATGAGTTTGAAATGATAATCAACTAATTGATTGTTGGTTATGTTGTTTGATTATTGGTTGAGTAATTAAAATTTGAACCATATAGCCAATTTGAACCAAATAGTAAATTGTATTGAAATTTATCGCATTTCCCTGCATGTACATGTACTTACATTGAACAGGTCATTGCAAGGAGGCTAGAGCAGAGAATAAAATTGTTTTCCCGACAAATAGGTACATGTTTATCATAATTTACTGTTTTGTTTGGGTGATGATGATTTTATGAGCCGATTGGCTTTTTCTTTTCTATTGAAGAAGCCCATGGGAGGCTATATGAAATATCTCGAAGTCCCCGGTGCAGGGGAAGTTATCACGAAATTTTTCGAAAATTTAGGGTGTTAGCCAAATTTTTGAAAAATTTGAAAAGTTCTTATAAACTGAATAGTTGAAGAACTTAAGCCGTAATGAAAATAATGAAAGTTGAGTTGATTTGTTAAATAACTTTCGGCTTCGTTCCTTTTCGGGGACGAAAAGTTTTAAGTGGGGGAGATTGTATAAACCAGGAAATCCGAGCCAATTTAAAAAAATTTATTTTGGCTATTTTAATGAATTTTGAATATTTAAAATGAAATATTTTAAATAATATCGACAAGTAGTCTATTTTGAATAGAATTAAAACGTATATACTTACATACGTCGTCGTTAAAATATAAATATTTATTTATATATATATATATAAAAGGAATTAAAAATAGCGCGGTAGTTTGAAAATTCGATTTCAAATTTCAAATGAATGTACAAGATTCAAAATAAATCGGATTTTAGTGAAACTAAAAATATTTGAATCTAATTGATAAAATCTTTCCAACAAATCCGAAGAATCGAAATTTCATAGCGGGAATCAAAAGATATGCCCAGTTGAAAATTCTGAATAGTCGTTATAGAATTCTGGCCCTTAAAAATGGCCATTTTGCAAACGACCTCGGTTTTCGACGAAACCACTTTTGTTGGATTCGCGATGTCAAATTATTGCTAGGTTTCAAATTTAATAATTTTTCGAATCAATATGTGAGCGTGGCAAAGGAAAACGCGTTTGACCAGTTTTAGTTGATTTTAATCGACTGGAAAATGGCCATTTTTCAAACGGTCTCAGAATTCAACGAAATTAGTTTCGTTAGGACTGTATCGTCAATACGAAGCTAGAAAATATTTTTAGAGAATTTATAGAGTCCGTATGTAGCCCCAGAAAATTGGAATGCGCGTTCAAATTCAATATATGGAGTTATATTTTGATTTTGACGAAAACTGATCGAAACAGTTGAATCAGCCTACGATACATATCCCATCGTGTTCGGAATGGGGGTAATTAGCTAGGAATGACAGTCGGTGGGTTCGATTTCGAATAAAAAGGTTGCTTTTTGAAATTTAAATAATAATAAAATTATAAAATTCTTTTCCCTTACCTTCCCCCTCTTCAGAAAAGTCAAATTCGACATTTTAAATCAGAAAAAAAAACGATGACGAAAAGGGGGGGTGCGATTCGCCGCCGCCCCCCATCCAAAGCACCGCGCCTCTGGCGCCACCTCCCTAGGCGGAGCCAACCACCCCCAGACCCCCCTCTCTCCTACCTCCGTCAATTAGTCCTCCCTCAAGGACCTGAATCGATTTAAACAAGCGTGCTGCCCCCTCGCGCCCCAGGCGATCGCCAATGCCAGAGCACCCCCTCAGACCTCCCTCTCGCGTTTCTCTCTCTCCTCTTCTGAAGAACCCTAACCCCTAAACCCTCTGTAGCCGACGCCACAGCCAGAGCCGCCGACTTACCCTTTCTGCTCCTCCTTCCTCCGCTTCTACAACACCTCCTCAGCCTAGCGCCGACGCCCCCCCTCTTCTTCTCTGATTCGCTGAAAAAATGTGAGTTTTCTTCTATTTTATTTTATTTTCTTTAAGGCTATGTATTTATTCATTTCATATATGATTACCTTCAAAAGAAAAATCAGTTTTGTTTTAAATAAATAACATTGATTATTTTCAGCTTTTAAAATATTTGAAGCATAGTTAAAAGTATGATCTTTATTAGTTATAAAGCTAGGATTTTTATTATTTATAAAGCTTTGGTTTTAACGATGGAAAGAAATGATTTTTAAATGTGATATGATAATGGAAATATGATTTTTTCGATGTGAATGCAAAACTAAAAAGATAGGATTTTTCCATATGAAAAGATTTGATTTTGATACCATCAAAGTTAGATTTTTATAAACAAGAAGATTCAATTTTTATATTTGTTAAAAATATAATTTTTATATGATAGGAAGGATAAAAATATGATTTTTATATTATATAGATAATAAAAATTCGATCTTTATTATGTAGGCGATATAAAATTATAATTTTTATTATATTGCTAGCAAGATAAAAATACAATTTTTATCATGGAAGTAGCGTTGTAAAGGAGTGATATTTACGTATGTGGAAGCGATATATGAAGTTAGCGTGATAAAAATACGATCTTTACTATATGAACACCGTTATAAAAATAGAATTTTTATCTATATAGTAGCGGTGTAAAAATATAATTTTTTATCTATATAGTAGTGGTGTAAAAATATAATTTTTATCCATATATAGCAAATTAAAAATGTGATTTTTATATATGTAGTGGCTACGGACAATGAAATTGACAAAAGGCGAACACGACGAAGATTTCTACATAAGAAGAGTCGTGGCGTTTGGTTTAACTAGTCTGTGAGAACTCCTCACCTTTAATTTATTTCTAGTTGAAATACATACTAGGATGCAGACAGTGTTTAGTAGCACCCGATACCCGTCGTCCACAGTCCATGGAAGGCTTGTTTGTTTGATTTTGATGTGTAGTTGATTGTGTGATGTGGAATGAGATAAAAATATATTTTTATAGTTAAAAATAGAATTTTTAACGTGTATATGAAATGAAATAAATTAATACAAGCAAATCAAATGATTTGTTTATATACACACATTTGACTGATATTGATTGGGACGATAAATTTTACACATTGCCCAACTGCACAAATAAAATATGTGTTTGATTGTTTGAAACCCCACACGGGTATTGGGGTGATATATGACATACACTAATCCCAATAATTAGTTGTATGTCGATCGATTGATTGACAAACTGTTATAAGCGTTGAATATTTAGATTTGATGCTTATACAGTGTAGAATGCACTTTGGATGATGGTTGATTATTTGTCATTGTTGATATATACATGCGTTGTATAGAAATCCATTGAAATAAAATCTATGGTAATTGATTGGGCCTCATTCCAGTTTTGAAATAGAATATTTGAAAAGAAATATTTGAATAGAAATATTTGAAATAGAATATTTGAAATAGAATTTTTAAATAGAAATATTTGAATAGAAATATTTGAAATAGAATATTTGAAATAGAAATATTTAAAAAGAAATATTTGTATAGAAATATTTGAAATAGAATATTTGAAATAGAATATTTGAAAAAGAAATATTTGAATAGAAATATTTGAAAAAGAATATTTGAAAATAGAAATATATGAAGCCGTGTTGATTAGATTTATGCCATTTTGACGCGAGCGATATTAATATCAATTTTATTCGTTTTTATAATGAATATCGAAAAGGAAGTGATTTCAAAATATAACGTTTTGAAAATATTATCATTCATATGTTAATTATATGGAATATTCAATTTTGATTTGAAATTGAATATGAAGTTGAAACCGCTTTGAAAACGAATTTAAAACGATTTGAAAAATACGTTTTAAAAGGAAATCGACGAAGTATATATTATATATATAATATAATGGTCTGAATAGAACGCGCCACGCTGCGGTAGTTCGTGAATTTCGACCATTGACTTCGAACAGAAATTATGGGAGATTCGACCGTTGGATTCTCCCAAAACCGGAACCGTTGGGTTCATATCGAAAAGAGCTTTCTAATGAATATTAGAGATTTTAAATCTAACGGCTGGATTTGGAATTATGTCCAAATCAAATTTGGAAAAGGTCGTTGTAAGTGAAGTTCGATGGCCGTTGATGGAAATCGACTGTACCGGCCTTGATAAAATTATTCAAAATAGTAATAATTAGTGTAAAATAATAAGAAATGATTTGTGAAGAATTGGGATGAAAAATTCCATATTTGAAAAGATAAAAGTAGATTTTTATCGAAATGAACTAGTTTTGAACTAGAATAATAATTTATTTATTTATTTTAAAAATAAACAAATTGGATTTGAAATGGTTTCGAAAATAACCAGAATTTCCAATAATTGAATTGTAATGGATTTGAATCGAAATTGTCTTCGGAATATTTCGATGTTGGATTTCGTGATGACACAGATATTGTTATGGGAATTTGAAAGATATATTAATATCGTTATTTCCAATACGATATTTGTTGGTCGTAGAATTTGATATTGAATATAAGCCAGTATATTTTCTATTCAAAGCCTTGTATTTAATATCAAATGTGATTTGGGGTTGTCGTGAATGGTGTCTTCATTAACACTGTTCTTAAGCCCAGTTGAGAAAAAGATTAAATCTTTTACTTAGATTTAATGAAGTGTACCAATTAAATAGTATTTAATTGAAATTGAATTCGAATTGATTCTTGGGTTTATCGTGAACAGTGTTTAAAATAATACTTGTTCTTTAACCCGATAATTAATAGAATGTGATTTTGGGTTGTCGTTAATGGTATCTTCAATAATATTGTTCTTAGACCCAACCGAGTTAAGAAAATCAGAAACTAACTGGAGATTAGTTAAGTTGAATTGTTTCTTGGGTATTGATCTGATGTTGGTTTCGGCCTTCCGGTTTAATACTTAGGGAATTGCTCACTTACTATTTTACGGTTACGGGCTGATTGAAATATGATGTGATTTTGGGGTTTATCGTGAACCGTGTTTTAAATGACATCGGTTCTTTAACCCAGTTAAAGATTAAAACTAAGTGGAGTTTTAATGGATCTTTAACTAGATTGGAACGATCGAGAATAGAGTTTCACCAGTTTTGCTCCAGGCGATAGTTAAATCTTTAATTAGATTTGAACGTGAAATGGTAATTGAATTTACCGATAACACCGTGGTGTTAGATATGAAGTATGATCAGTTTTACTTCATGGGATGAATAGGTTGGGATTGGGAAATAAATTATATGATCACTTCGGTGTGGTTCGCTAATCCCGACTAGTCTGAATTGATATTCAAAAGAAGATTAAAGAATAAATTTAAAAGAATTTATCTTTGATAAAATTAATGGGAACCTTTCCCTAAGGAAGTGAAATTTTGAAACTAACTGTAGGTTAGCTAAGATGAATGGTTTCCTCGGTATTGATCTGATGTTGGTTTCGGCCTTAGGGGTTAATATTTGGGGAATTATTCTCTTGTTAATTTACGGTTAGTGACTGATAAATTGGAATGAGGCATATGTTGTGTTTGTGTAACACATGTTTATTATATACACAAGTTATTTAGAAAGACCGGGTTTATCCCATTCTGAATAACTGATTCGACGATGAGTCGAAGATGAAGACGGAGATTGAAGACCGGAGGTCTTCACGTCGTTTGTACAATTAATGATGATCTTGATTGGGCCGTACACCCAAGAGAAGGAATTAGTTGGTGATCGTCCAGACGTACTTAGAGATCGATGGATGTGCGAGGTACAAGGTGCCTCCGGTTTCGTTTAGACCCAGAACGGACTTGTAAATGGACTGTGTGTCTGACATTGGATATCATTCTGTGTGATTGATGGATATCAGTTGCATGGAGTGGTTTGCCTGTGTGGCATGCTAAGATGCAAATGATCAAGGCTTCTGTTGAAAAGCAGAGTCTTATGGTTGATGATCAAAGCATAGCCTGTGTGGCATAGCTTTGCATAGCATTGATTCGCGAGCCTCACACCCCGGTTGTGAACTAGAAACGGTAGAAGGACCTCAAGGAGGACATGCGTTTCTTTCTAGTTAGAAGTGGCGTCAGTGGTTTTACACGCCCTGACGAGTTTGACTTATGTGGATGTTGCTGTTGCGAGGCGCCTCAGATATATCGGTGACTATGTGAAGCCAATGGAGTCATTCGTTGACTCATTGACGCCCCAAAGGGCGGGGAAACGTAGTGTTCAGGCATAATAATCCACATCGGTGGACCGGCCCTGATGATCCAAGGGGCAGTTGCGGTTGTTCCTGAGACACGTGATAGAGCGTCTCGAATCGGTAGAGGACTATCTTTTGCCTCGATTCACAGATGGAAATCCAACTTCCAATACGAGACGTTTCGATTTTAGTTGTAATCTATATATGGCGACATAGTGGGATGGGGCGCTCATGCCACCTATGATTGATATTTATGATTGTATATAAAATCAGAAACTAACTGGAAATGAGCTAAGATGGGTGGTTTCCTGGGTATTAGTCTGATGTTGGTTTCGGCCTTCGGGGTAATTACTTAGGGAACCATTCTCTTACTAATTTGCGGTTGGAGTCTGATTAAGAATTAAAACATGAAATTTAGCGTACCAAGCATTCTTGGCTATTATAAGGTAAAAACCATATCCTCCGGCTTGCGTTGCATTGTGTGATGGGACCTGGGTCTTATAATAGCTTCATTTTTCTTTATTTAGCATTGCGCTGTTTGTTTTATACACTGGTATTCTTGGGAGGAAACCCATTCCGTGTTATACGGCGTGGTCCCTTGATTTACCTAACTTTAAAATAAAGATTAATAACTATTTTAGTTCTCACACCAGTCCCATGACTGACCTGGAGTTTATTGTTTTAACCTAAACTCTGGGTGCCCTTATTTTGACACGGGCAGCTAGTAGTTTTGGTTTTGTAGATTTATATTCACATGATCCTGATTTACAGCTGGAACGATACTCAGAAAGCTCTGTATCCGTGTATTACTTCTAGTTGTGTTTTGTATTATTTTCCGCTGCGATGTATTTAAATGTAATTTAAATCTCTGATATTTTCTATGTAATATTTATTTGTTTATACTCTGTATATTCTTGTATTCTGATGGAATTATTGTAATAAGCAATGAAATGTTCTTCTGTCTGCGTTCTGATTCGTCTTATCCTCAAAGTATCCGTTCTTTCCTTACCGGGGAAGTTACGGGTCGCTTCAAATATAAAATGTTGAGTTCAACATAAATTGATTTTGAAAAGGAAATAGGTTAGTAGCATTTTTCCTACCTTAGTAATTTCGCGGAGGAACTTCTTTTAAGGGGGAAAGAATGTAATGACCAGGATATTTCATCGGTTAATTTTAAATATTTAATATGGATTTAAATATTTTATCGATAATATAAATGAATTTTTATATTGAGTTGTCAATTTAAAAATCTATTTTTGATTTAATATCAAATATATTTAATTATCATAATACGAAGTTAATTAAATTCGAAGTTAAAACTAAACTGAAAACAGTTCGGATGATCAATACAAACTTCTGTTTGAAGTGGAATAATAATATTAATTTATTATTGAAGAATTTATGGTTTCAAATTTAAATTTATATCGATTTAAATTAATATCTTCTCAAGGTGATCAAATGAGACAACGGAACCTGTTCCAATAGGTCTAGAATACAGGAATAACCCTAAAAATGTCAGTTGTTGGGTTTAGAAAGGAGTTCAAAATCATGGGGTATTTTAATTAAAGGACACCGGTCCAAAAACAAATTAAAATAAAATAAATCGCACCTTGTTCCTTGTTTAGTGGACAGAAACAAAACATCAAAGAAGAAAATTTGACCTCGCCGTTCAATTCAAAACTGCACCCTTCCTTTATAAAATCACAGTAAAACTTCCCCTTTGATTCATTCTCCTCCTCTAATTCATTTGAAAATACCAAAATCCTCAAGCAAAAATGCTCACTGCTCGATTTACTTTGAATTCATTCCTCCCCACTTTAAATTCAAAGCCGTGACCCCTTCTTCAAATCAAAACAAAACCAAACAGAGACTTCGGTTTTCCCCTTAATTTTCGAAATCAAATTAAAAACAAAAGGGGGACATCGCGACTGGAAATGGTAGAAGAACTTGAAGCTTGAGTTCAGGTGGAGGCTCGCGGTCGTTGCTAAGTGGCAGGCGAGGGTATAGGGAGTGCGACGACTGCCTATTGAGGGTCGTGATTGGGTTTTTTTTATGGAGTTTAAGGGAGTTCGACAGTGTTCGATGATGGTTGGAGGGTTCGACAAGGTTCGATTTAGGCCTTGGGTTCATCATCGATTTCAGATCTGAGAAACTCGTTCGAGTGGTAATTTGAAGCTTGAAATTGGTATCACGAGTTTGGGGTTGGAGAACCGTGATGACAGGTGCGCGATCCATCCTGGAGGAGTTGCGCAGTAAAGTTTTGAGGTACGGGAGCTTTGAAGTGTCGCATGTTTGTGTTACTGCTGTGCGTGACCATCAGGGTTACGATGGTGGTAGCTAATCCAAGGGGTAGCTAAAGTTGACAGGAGGAGTTTGGGATCAGAAATAGTGATTTTGGCAATAGGTGGTGTAGAATTATGGGCAACAGGTGTTCAGCTAATTGGTGCAAAGGAGATAGGAATAGTCGAGGTCATCGCTGGTGGTTCGTTTGCTGCGGCGTATGTTCACAACGAGAAGCAGCAGCTGCAGCAGTGGTGAATCTATGTAGGTGTAGTGATAAGTTAGTATGTGTTCGGATGAGCAAGGCGATGGTGGTAGCATATTGCAGTCATGATGGTTTTGCGATCATTTCTGTACATGGGAGATTGAACGAGAAGGAAGGAGATTGATTTTTATAGTATAGTAAGATCGTATTAAGCAGAATTAGTCGTTAATCCATAGCTGTGAGATACCGAACCAGGAATTTAATGAGAAGCGAAATAGATTGGAAAAGAGAAATAAAGTCACGGTGAGTAAATCTCACTCGAATTTTATATAAAGATTTATTTTTTTATCGTTAAAAATATTTATTGGTTGTTGGTTGAATTAAAATATTACTGTGGCTATTATAAATATATATTAGTTATTAAGGATTGGTGTTTGTGGCTATTATATATATATATATATTGGTGGTTAGATTCCTGCAGTATCATTAGCGGATGATTTCCCTACGTGCCCCACAATATATATAGTGGATGACCTTCATACTGCGATATCCTGCCTCAAAGCAGGATGGGTATTATTTATGTTGGCTAATGGGTGTGGATGCAGGAAAAACAGGTTGGAGGAATCCAACTGGATTCCTCAAAATTTATTACTGTTTGTTTTCACATATATATTATCATATATGATGTGTTATAAAACCCATGATTTGGTAATTGAGTTTTTTGGATATTTAAATATCACTGGGCTAAAATGTTGATATATAAAAATATCGTGAAAATGATATTTGAGATTTAAAGGGAAAAATCTATTTATCTAAAATAGAATTTGAATTTAGAATAGGCTATAGAAATATTAACTTGTTTTGAATATATAAAGCAAGTATTGAATCTATAAATGAAGTTTATAAATTATACAGGAAATTGAAGGGATGAATTTATAAACGATGTTTATAAATAAAACGGAATGATTTTCACTGGATAATCAGGGAATTGAAATGAATTTATAAACAGTGTTTATAAATGAAGTGGAAAAATTATCATTTGATAATTTGAATATTTAAATTCAAATGTGAATTTAAAAATAGAAATGGGGAATCGTTTAAAGAACTAAAAGGTGAAATTTATTCTGATGTTCAGAATATAAATTGAACTAAAATAAACCCGTAAGGACTTTTGATTTGAACTCGATTAAATCGAATTTATTTAAAAAGAAGTTAAATTGAATATGAAAATAAATTGGGTGTTATATATATAAGTTATTATAAATAGAAATTTCCAAGATAAGATTTTGGTTTCAAATAGAAATTTGAAATGGAAAACTTGTTTTAATATATAAAACAAGAAAGTTGAATTTACAGACAATATTTATAAATCTAGTAAAATAAATTATCATCAGATAATTTAGAGGTTTAAATTCAAGTATGAATTCGAAAAGTAGAATTTGAAATGGAATCAAAATGGAAACTTGTTTTAATATATAAAACAAGGAAGTTAAATTTATAAACGACGTTTATAAATAAAGTGAGATAATTATCACTTGGATAATTTAAGTATTTAAATTCAGTTATGAATTTAAAAGTGAATTGGGAAGTGTTTGAAATAGAACGATTGATTATATTTCGAAATTCGGAATATAAGTTGAATTTGCATTAGAAAAATCCAACGAGTTTATAATTGGAATTTGATTATATAGAATTTCATAAAATAATGTATTTCTAAATAAATTAGGATTAGATATAGAAATTTATGTTATAAATAAATTTATAACTGAGTTATGAAGTAATCGACGGATAGGGATAATCGAGAATATTAAGTTGGGTTTGGTAAATAGGCTGAATATATATTAAAATATATTGGAATGGAGTTGAAATTTATTTATAAATGAAATTTAAACGTTTATATTTAAATATAATTAAAACGAACTTGCCGCAGTGCTACAGTTCGTAAATTGGCGTTTTGAACTTCAATTGAGTATACAGGACTAAATTTAAGTCAGAATTCTCTGAAACAAGAATCGTTAGGACCGTTTGAATAATAGTTTTCTAATGGGGGAGAAAAATCTGGATTTCGTCTTATAGATTTTGAGTTATGTCAAAATCAAATTTTCAGAAAAACAACGCCATAACCGTTATAAAGCCATAACGGTTTATTTAAGTAAATAAAAGGATTTGAAGTAAACAAAATACGAATTTCCATTAGAAAAATCAAGACTTAAGATGTAAAATAAGTATGAACTCAAGTGGAGTAAGTGAACTAATTTTTGAAACAAAAATCAGATTTTTAATTGTTGAATAGAATTAACTAATGTAAAGAACAATTAGTTAATGGGATTTGAATCAAAATTGGGTTTTGGTTAAATGAATTGAACAGGTGAATTTATATTCAAAATCGAGTACGAAACTGGAATTGGAAATGGCATTGGATCAGTTTATAAGCAAATTAAAAATATATATATGAACATGATATGTTCAGCTAAAAAGGGAAATAGGCAAAAGAGACAACTAAAGTATAAATTAACGAATTGAGTTAAACTGACAAGATTGAGTTGGAATAAATTAGAAATGGACGTATATGGGTTAAACAGATATGGAATAAAGTGTATGAAGATTATAATTTGTGTGCTCGACAAAAAGGTACACGTTTAAATTCCATATGAGGTTTTATTCGCCGAATCGGCAAGCCAATTGGTTTTCTTTTATTTTTCTTTTTAAATGGAATGGGCCTAGGGAGGCGAGTTGAGGTTTGAACTATTTGCTGGTGCAAAGAAGGTTATGGCGAATTTTTCCTAAAATTTAAGGAGTTAGAATATTTTTAAGATAATTTGATGACTAGAATTCAATGTATCGATATATATAAATTTCGATAAGGAAATGAACTTAAAAGTAGAATATTATAAACAAAAAGGAAATCAATAAATTAGATTTGTTAAAAATAGAAAGAGAAGCATATACATGTTTTAGAAATGGAAAATTGGTTTAATATAGTTTTGATTATTCGAGTTAGCAGTCTTGTCTGTTTTGAAGTTAATAATATTTTCAGTCAAGGTCTGAGAGGTAATTATACCCTAACTTAATTGATTTCATCATTAGCTGATAAATAGCAAGATTCAGTCTCGAAGAGAAATGTTTAAAGAGATTTTGTCGAATGCTGTATTTTGGGTTGTTGTGACGATGTTTTACATAACATTCGTTTTAACCCAAGTAAATAAATTTTGGAAATATAATAATAAATATTTCCTAAGTATAGAAATGAATAGTCGTGAAAGAGATTAGTAATTGTAATATTTTCCAATTATTAATAGAAGATATTTTCTAAATATAGAAAATAAAAGAAGGCGATATATGGAAATGTTTTCCAAAGAACGTAAGAGACCGAGATGATAATTGAAAATATTTGTTTTGACAAATATTGATAAGGAAATGGAAAGGGTGATTTAATTAATGAATATTAATTAAGGGGCCCAGTAGTTGTTTGTTATGGATGAATGTTTGTTTGTTTTCTTCGATAGTTAAATAACCGACTATCGAAGTGTTACCAATATCGTTGTCAGTATGGAGAGGCCGGTTGGATTATTATCTGAGAACCACTCCGCGTTGGCAGTAGCGTTGCGGATCAGATTATATAAAGGAAATCAGAGACGGAGTAGAGTGCAAAGGGCTTTTCCTATTAATGGAAATTGTGCCTTCGGTTTCGTTCAATCCCAGAACGAACGTATATGGACGAACGTCTGACAAAGTATTTCCAATGATCGAATATGTTGGTCTGTATGAATATATATAGTGGTAATAGATTTATTCTCTTAGCATAATATCCATAATATATTTGTGCAAATCAATTAGTGATTAACGGATCTGACAATGTGACATTCATAGTGATTGTGTTATCAATGAATGATAAGTAAGCGTAGCCTCAGGCCTCAACAACCAGAAAATGACAAAAATCGGGCAGGCAACATGGCTACGTGGGTAGCTCCCATTAGGGTGTATTATCACCTATCTAGAGAAATTCATTTAATTCCTTATTCTATTCGATGCTGTCCCATTCGGGAAAACAGTTGCTGATCCCGACCGTTGGTGATATACGTTCGATACACTCAAGCGAAATGAGTGGTCGCTCATGTGTGGCCGGGTTACAAGATGTTCTTGTTAAACCCAGTGTATTCTCCTCTAGAGATACATTGTCGGAAGGTGGTTCCATACCTTATTATAGTTGGAAATTCATTACCCAATAAGTTCTTGCGGTTTTGATTGTTTATTATATATGTGGAACGTGAGATGCAAACGTTCCACTAGAATGTTATTTATTTGATTTAGACACTATTATAATATCAAAAGAGTTTTGATATAAAGATTATCATTTCTTTCAAAAGGATTTTTTTTAAAAAAGTTAAATCAAGTGGTTTGGATTCTCATAAGGGAAAAACCCGTTCCGTGTTATACGACGTGGTCTTATGAGATATCATTTAGTTTCTGAAACTGTTTTAAATTGTTTACTCGTACCAGTCCCATGACTGACCCGGAGTTTTTTTTGTTTTGTTTTACCTAAAATCTTGGGTGTCTAAATTTGTACGGGCAGTCAAGTAGTTCAGGATTTTACAGATTTATCTAAAGGAGCTTGGAGCAGGAGGCTTCAGCATTATATAGTTATTGTTTTCCGCTGTGTTGTAAGTGTTGTACTCTGATAAGTATATGTTATATAGTTAGAATTTTGTATTCAAAAGTTATGATATATTATATTTTGTTCCGCTGCGATGTGAGATTCTGTGTTGTTATTTCTGTTCTTCTTCTACCTTTTTCTTCTAAAAAAATGATACGTATTTTCGTGAAATTTGGGTTGGACGTATGACATATGTAGTCAACTCTGATATTACGGATTTGCGGGACATTACAAAGGGTCTCTTATGCAGTTTCTTACACTAATGCATTTGATGGTTATGTTCTTAGCATTGAATACAGATCTCTATTAAATGCTCTAATGTTATTTAATAGTTATGATCTAGAATACTTGAAAGATCAAACTGCCTCAACTTTATATACACCTATACCACTCTAGGATAGTAACCACCGATTATTGGTCTATTTTTTTGTGATTATTTTGTGTGATGATTTATGCTGACATTCAACGGGCGTTTTATGATGAATTAATGGTGTTGATAACATGTTAATTCTTGCAAATAAATTAAAATAAATCCACATCACATATTGACTCATTAAGATGATGATAATGTATTTAACAAATCAAGTACACCGTGTTAAATGGAAGTGTTCGATGAATCATTTTCGTGTGATGATATAACAAGAATGCTTTAGAGGTATGAAAAATAGAAGATTTTGATCGAATATAATTTTTTGTCTCCCTTTCCCATATTAATGAAGCATGATTATTTGTGAGCTCAGCATTTGAACATGTATTATTTCTTCAATGGGAGTGGAAATCTATTTTTATATTACTTTTAGGTGAAGTCCTAACAGAATAGTTGATATATTTAGATTTAGTAGTCAATTGTGTCTTACATACGTTCTAAATCATGTCAGCTTGGGTCATTTGTTTAGGTTTTTGATCTATAATTTAGCGACACTTCGTGATATGGCATGTGACAATGATTGTTATGCTTCATTATTTAATTATACGAGGAGCGTTAATATTAGTTCTTCTGACTAAGAATATAATGTTTTTAGGTTTTTAAACTTTTCATCATCTTATGTTTACTAATAAACAAAATATCAACCTAGCAAACTGATCACAGAATAGTTTGTGTGCTATTTGGTTTAATATTCAAGTTAACTTTACTTGAACAAACTAATTTACTTCGTTCCTTTTATTTAGGCAGTTACCAATATGTAACTACTATCAGTAATTTATTTTATGATATCTTCTCATATTATTTTCTATATAGGTTTTGAAGAAGGCAATGACGAGAGTGATACAACCATTTCAAACAGTAAATGGTAAGGCAAGTATTTCATAGTTTGGTTTCTTTAATTGGTATGTTTTTGATATGATGTTTCACACTTTTGCAAATGGATAAACGTTTAGTACGTGGATATTGATTTCCATTTATACATCTATGGGTGATATCTAATAATTTGACATATTCATAATCACTTCATATTTTTGTGTTAGTAAAGAGTTCCCATAAGTTAACAAGTTGATAAAAAAAATCTATTTTTTTCTTTTGGCCATATATATATATATATATATATATATATATATATGTATGTATGTATCAGATGCTTTATAATCATTGCATTGTGTTGTATAATAAATTATTACTCATTTAAATAAAAATACACGGATACTGCTGTTGATTAACGATGTTCATTTTTTTTTTTGTCAAAAGATAAAAAATTAATGCTTCTAATGCTCAACGTTTTGCAGTTATCCTTCAACACAACATTTTAATTTTTTTCTATGCTGCTCTTCATTTCTGACAAGATGATTGCCCATTTCTTTGAAGTCTCTAGCTAGAGCTGTAATTTATTCAACCTCTGAATGCAGTTTCTAGCATACCTATAGTCGATGCCTACTTTGGATGGTAACATCTTTGCCCAGACTAATAATTTATTACAAGTAAATCTCGTGTGTCTTTGGTTGTTTCATTGTTACTGCCTACTTTTGTTTTCTCAAATTGTTATAGCAAAGTAATTTTGGTATGTACATATTTTTAGCAAGTCCGCTTATTTAACTTGGTTTTGCCAAGGTGGTTTGAAGTATTTCATGTATGATCGTGAATAGTAAACATGCTATTTTGCAATATGCTATTACAAAATTATATTAAACCAAAAGGCAATTTTGTTTACTCTGAATTCCAAGATAAATGTCTTACCTTATCTTCACGTTAGGCAGTTATTTTTTGACTAACCCAGCCATGTTGATTTGTCTATTTCTTACTAACTTATTCTTATCACATGCTTAAATACCCTTTACTTTATATCCTTTCCAAGTTATTCCATAGATTAACTCACTGGTATTCTTGGTTTCTTGCCTTTCTATAATATTTTCCTATTAATTTTGGTATATAGCTTGAAATAGAATTACCTTCTCATTTCATCCAATGAAATATTAGAGAATTTTCATTCTCGATTTTCTTTATTGCTTAATTACTTAAAAGTTCAGTACTGGTGCTTTGCTTAAAAATACAAAAAAAAAAATATTCTACATCCGGTGCTAAAATAATCATAAACTGAATGGTAAAAAGCTACAAATATTTTATGATCGAAAATTATCTCCAACTTTGTTATGATTTTATTTTTTAGTTTTCTTCTCTGTTGTGCTATTCATTCAACCTATTTTGATTTTTTTTGTTTTTTGTTTTTAGACTTCAATTATTATTTTCATTTATTTCTCCCTTGTATTCTTCATGATTTTATAATCGAATGAATAATTTATTTAATTTTATTACACTTGATGTTTTCAAGATTAAAATTTTGGAATTTGTTTAATTTAACTTAAAAGAATCAAGTTTCTTTTGTTTATTTATTGCACAACATAGAGAAAGTAGTGAAATGAAATTAATGTTTGGTATTATTTCGAGTTGAGAGCAGTTTCTGTCATATGTATGGTGTATTTTATGTAAAAGGCAATCCATACAGTTTTTTCCAAAATCAATATTTCCAACTGGAACTTAGTTCCAGTAGTATGTTGATAGTTTTGCTGACAATTATATTATTTTGCTACTCTTTTTATGCGCACAAGCTACTTAATGTAATAAACAGTTGCTGCAATTTATAACAGTACAACAACATTTATTTTTGGATTGAAAATGACTTTAATATCAAGTAGAAAATTACAAATAGCTTTTTAGAATTGGCACCAAAATATTCATTTCCATATGATCGGTTTTCCATCATTAGTGTCTACAAAAATTAAAGTTTTCTGTAGATGCCATCAAGATGTGTTAGAACCAGGCTATAGTAGGAAAAAAATTCTTATTCAGATTGAAGTCATCCATGTTTGCAACCTAGATTCGGATCACATTTTATTTGCAACTAATATTATTTAAGATAGTCATTGCAATGCAAATGCAATGTTTGATACAAATAAATACACAAATGAACATTATAAATAACAACAATAACAAAAAAGAATTCAACGTTTCGTTTTCAAGTAACTAGAATGTCAAAAAATGAATCCTTATATTGGTTAGATGAAATTCGTGGTCCATTATTCACCAATGAGAAAAACTAAATGAGAACTTACCCATTATAGTGGTACTTTGTATTATAGAAAATTAATACATTATTTAGTTGTGAACCAGTAGCTTACTATTTGACTATTATATGTTACAGCGTGAGTCTTTGAAACTCAAACAACGGGATTGGATAAAAAGACATAAATTTAGGATTAAGTAATATTTGTCCATTTACTTTTGAATAGATGTTGGCATATAAAATATTTTGTATAAACTTTTTTTTTAAAATAATTTTTCATTCTTTGAAAATAAGTTATAACCACGTGTATGCTTTTTTGTGTGGGTATTTTTCACTGAATAATAGATTACGAGTGTGTAACCCGTGCGTTGCACATGATAATGTTGTTAATAATAATTATTATATTTTATTTATTGTAAAAATAATATAGTATATAGAACTTTTTCAAATTTAATTGTGATATATTAATTACAAACTAAAATGATATTTGATTATCACTATCTACATATATCTGTAGCTATTAATGTCATAACCAAGAAAAAAATCATAATAACATAGATGTGAATAATTTATGTTATGTGAGATATAATATTATATGTATGAGTGAACAAATAAATTTATCATTCTTGTTGTATATAATTTGTATGAAAATTCAACTCTCATTTATGTAAAAATATATAAATGAAGAAATAATGAATGTTAAATAACTTAAGTAATTAAAAAATTTATAATCAATAAAACTAATTCAATTAAAGAGTTAAATGCAAAAGAGATGAAAAAACAAAGAAAAGCTTTTTACGTATATGTAGCTGAGAGGAGATTTTATTTATTACTTAGTTTTAGTTTTTATACAATTTTATCTTTGTAGCCAACCATATGTTTCATGTTATTGTAAGGATCATACTTACAATTGTGATGATTACAAAATATTATAATGTAGCGCTAAGATGAATTGTGATTTGGGTAAGATTTATAATGTATTGAAAGATGGGATGTGTAACGACCCGGATTTTTAGCCATTTTATTTTGAACATTTAAATTGGTTTGTGATAATTTAAAAAGGGTTTTATAACGAATTTATTTATAAAACGAAGTTTGAACGTTAATTTATAATATAATTATAAAACGAGTTCGAAATGGCGCGGCAGTTCGTAATATAGAGTTTTGAACTTCAACTGAGGATACAGGATCCGATATAAGTCGGATTTCTGTGAAACAAGACACGTTGGAACTGTATTGATTATAATTTTCATATAAAAGAGAAAAATCTAGATTTCGTGTTATAATTTGTTAGTTATGGTCAAATCAAATTTTGAAATAGTCGCTGTGAAAATCGTTATTTAAAATATACGCGTTAAAATAGCCGTTTTGTAAACGGACTCAGATTTCGACGAAATCAGTTTCATTGGGACCGTATCGTTAAATTATTGTACGGTGGTGAGTGGCGTGGAAAACGGATGTCGTATGTGACCACGGTAGCCGTAAACGCTCGTTCAGTGCAATTAAATTAATTCAACTAAATAAAGGGATATTAGAGTGTAATTTGAACAGATGATCGAATCAGGCCACGAAACCAGTTCCGGTGAGTTCGTAGCGTCGGATATAGTCAGGGTAGGTATATAGTTTGTTATTTTTAGAGATCGGCAAATTTGGTGTTCAGAAGGGCATTGCGGTACGCGCCAAAAACAGTCTACCAGGGCAACAGTCTCAGAATGCGACGAAACTAATGCCGTTGGGTTCGTATCGAAAAGTTATTGTCGGTGTTCGCAGTTTCAAGTTGTTTTGATTTATCTGGTGATCGTGAAAAAATTTAAACGCGTGTTGATTTCTGGTTTTATAAAGGAAATTTTTTTCAAACGATGTCGGAATTCAACGAAACTTGTCCCATTGGGTTCAGAATACCTTTTTACACCAAGATTAGCCTTTTTATCAGTAAACAGACTGTTCATTCATATGATTTTTCGTTCATATTCAAATACACACTTAAACCACGTACTATACACTTTATAACTTGAAAACATAATATATATAAAACATTCGCTTGTTCATCAACGATAGATTCGAAACAAAGAAATAAAGGATGCCTTCACCGACATGTTCACACTTTAAAAACTGTGACTGCCAAGTACAAAAACAAGAAATATAAAATATAGTAATAATAATATACGCCCTTACTCAGTAAACTTCTTACACCGTGCCATCCAAGCTTATACCCGTGCCTGCCAAGTTATTCTGTATTCGTGATGGCCAAGGAATTCAAACCGTGCCTCTCACGCTAACATATCCGTGATCCCCAAGCCATCCCAAATACCGTGCATAGCACGTTGTTTTCAATATCGTGAGTACCACGGTTCTCAACTCTTTATAAATACAGGGATACACCAGTGCCTTTTCTTCCTTCGGAAAACAACGAAATGGCCACCATAAAACATAATTAAAAATCCTAAACTCTTTAATCTCTCCTCATTTCTATTCTCCAGATAAAAGCATTTCCATCGTCACCTCTTCAAAAGGGAAAACAAAGGAAAAACTCCCACTTTCAAAGATCGAAATTGTTTAAATCCAATACTTCGTCGAATTCGATGATTTCAATGTCATGAAACTCGGAAATTTGAGAGCTTTAAGCTCGTATGGGTTCATAGGTCTCGATGGGGTTCTGGAGTCGTTGGCGAGCGTTTTGGTGGGGTCGGAGCTGACTCCGGTGGTGGACGATGGGGTCGCAAGCGTTTATGAGGGGGTATGTTACTGTATGGTGAAGTACATAAGTGAATGGACACAAACAGGAGGATGGGGCTCACGTTGGCTTTCACGGCATTGAAGGGTGAGGGGACTAAAACGTAATTAAGGCGGAAAGTGTTAAGGGGAAGGGTTCCTGTGTAGTTTGAATGGTGAAGCTGGTGTTTAATTTGGTGGTCGGTGCTATTGTGTTACGTGAAGTGTAGTAATGTTCACGAAGTGGTGTTAACAGGGAGTAGTTGCAGCGTTGTTTAATGCTTGAGGAAGTGGAAGGATAGTCTTTGTTCGTATGGTCAAAGTGAAGAAGGTCAGGTAACACAAATTGATGGTTTGAAGTTTAATGTTATGGGGGATAAGGTAAATTGCCACTTTGCAAAAGGATGGATAGCAAAAATGATGAACGGCAAACCTGAAATTCGTGATTCAATCTTTGATGGAACGGCCGCACTTTTGGGTTAAGGTAAAGTAATTTAAAATAAATAAATATGGGATGGTAGTTAGATTTTATAATTTTTAAATCTTGTAAAATATATAATTTGACCACTCATTATCAGAATCAAATGAAAGTGTTCACGTCGAAATCATAGCGAGGTGATCTACATCATAGAACTGACTCCGCTGAGAACGGAGCTACCGGAGTTTTGTGATGAAATCAATCGTCGGCTTGATTTTAACGAAAATAAAAGCAGAGACCGTCAACTACAAACAAGGTGAGTAAACTCACTAACTCCCTATCGTTTATATTTTTATATATAAACGAGTTTTAAATATTTTTATAATGTGCAATGGTTGATTGGTTGAATAGTTGGTAAATTTGGTTGAATTGGTTGATAGGATTACACCATTAATTGACCATTAGTTTTGATATTTCATTTTGATGTGAAATAATATTATTGATGTTATTAACATCTGTGGATGCAGGGAAACAGGTTGGAGGGATCCAACTGGATCCCTCAACATTTATATTACCGTTTGTTATTTATGGTGATGTGTATACGATGATGGATGGTACTATGTTGAATCACCCTGACACTGGAAATTTAGTTATTTTAAACACCGTAAAAGATTTTCGAATATAGAAAAGAAATTGAGGTTTAAAAAGAGAACTTATTTCCAAAAGGGAGATTTAATTTTGAATGGAATTAAAAAAGTAGAAACTTGTTTTATTAAAAGAAGTTGTTTTTAAACGAGTTTAAAATCATTGAATAAATTGAATATAAATGCTTTATTTAAATTTATATGGAAAAGTGGAAATTAGATTTGAAATCAATATTTGAGATGGAATTTGAACTTAGCAGAGTATAAAGCAAATCATAAACAAGATTTTTAACGATTGGAATAAAAAATCAGATTTTATTTGCAAGACTCAGAATAGAAGTTATAAATAGAATTTGGGGTTTAAGAGAATATGTATAAGTACGAAATCAAAAGATTATATATAAAAGAAATATATTCAGGATTAAAGTGGATAATGGTTCAAAGGAAGTATTTTGCAAGTGAAATATTTATAAGGGAAGAACACAGCAGATGGTTGTGTTAAACATTTTGGATTTTTGGAATAAAAATCCAAGGAAGAAATCTTGTTGTAAAGAAGGTGGAAACCGAATTTTTATCCTTATATACTCTGTATCTTATGGGTTTCGACAAATAGAATGATAAATGTCTGTATCGTTTAAATCCAGACATTTTTACTATCTTTTAAAATGAACAACGGAAGCGTGTGCGTCGCACACGGTATTTTATTCAAAACAGCAATCATAATGCTGTTGTTATAAGAAATGCTTTTATAATAGCGATTATAACGCTGTCTTTGTAAGAAATGCTTTTATAAAACTAAACAGCGATTTTAGCGCTGTTGTTATAATAGTTGTTGTAAATCTATACAGCAATTTTAGACGCTGTTGTTATAATAAATATCTTGGTAAATCTAAATAGCAATTTTAACGCTGCCGTTATAATAACTGTTTTAATAGCACTCTTAATGCTATGGTTATGATAAGTGTTCTACAATGCTAGACAACGGTTTTAACGCTGTTGTTGAAAGCAATGTTTTATAAACCAAACATTTGAAGACAGCGATTATAACGCTACCGTTATAATCAATATTTTTATAAAGAAGGTGTGTTCGTAGATCAAATCCGAGAGTCACGTAAGCAATGTTGGTTTAATGCTGTGAGCTCTGACTATTTCAAAGTTAAGAATGTCGTTCAGTTAAGGTCTGAGAGGTAATTATACCCCAACTTGACTGACTGCATTATTGATGGAGAAATGGTTAAGGCTCGATAGCAAGGATTGGTTAGTGATGTCGTTAGTTAACGAATGATTTATATTATAATAACGATGTTTATAACATCAGTTTAATTCAAAGGATTTAGAAATGTTTTCTAACCGGAATAAGGGATATTTTCTCAATAAAGGAATTATAATATTGGAAATGTTTCCCAATGATCGAGAGAGAAAATAGTGCTTTGAAAGAACACGAAAGATGGGAAATGGGAATTGGAAATGATAATGTAATAAAGAACTAATATTAAAAGGGGCCCAATGTTGTTTGATGCTTGGTCAGTAGAAATTTCCAATTGAAAATAGGACCGTTGATTGTATGGGTGTTTCTTTGATAGTTAAATCACAGGCTATCAAAGATTTTGATTTATTTTATACCTCCGTTGTCAATATGGAGAGACCGGAATCAGATTTGATATCTGAAAACCACTCCGTATTGGCGTAAACGTTATGAAGCAACTTATGCTGAAGAAAATTGAAGACGGAGTTATGCAAGGGCTATCCTGTTTACGGGATAGTGCCTTCGGATTGTCCAGACCCAGGACAACTTGTATGGACGAGTGTCTGACAGAGTATTTCCAAAGGGGATTACGTACGTTGATTCCTTCAAACGTACGAAGTTGGGGCATAGAAGGGAAGCTTCTTTAGCCTAACAATCTGAGTATTTTTGTGGGAATCAATTAGTGATTTCCGATGGATCTGACGATGTGGAATTCAAAGTGAATGATGGCCAGATGTTCTGGAAGATAATTCAAACCTCAAGCCTCATCAACCCGGAATTGGACAAAAATCGGGCAGGCAGCATGGCTATGTGGGTCGCACCCATTAGGATGTATAATCACCTATCTAGAGAAATTCTATTTGTTCTTTAATCTATCGATGTTGTCCCTTTTCGGGAGGCGGTTGCTGATCCCAACCGTCGGTGGTATACATTCGATACACTCAAGCGAAATGAGTGGTCGGTCATGTGTGGGCCGGGTTGCAAGATGTTCTTGTTGAACCCAGTGTATTCGTCTCTAGAGATACACTATCGGAAGGTGGTCCCATACCTTGTCATGTTGGAAATCAAATCTCCAATAAGCGCCCTGCGGTTTTTGATTTTATATTATATATGGAGCGTGAGATGCAAGCGTTCCTCTAGATTCTATTTATTTGATGTAGACATTATTATAATATCACTGGATTTGATATCAAAAATATTTTTGGTTATCGTAAGGTAAAAACCATCCGTGTTTATGTGTGGATTGGTCTTACGATTATCATTCCTTTCGAAAGGATTTTGAAAGTTAAACAAATGGTTGGAGTTTACTCACACCAGTCCCATGACTGACCCAGAGTTTATTTTGTTGTTTTCCCTAAACTCTTGGGTGCCCAAATTTGTACGGGCAGTCAAGTAGTCGGGATTTTTCAGATTCACTTGGAGGAGCTTGAAGCAGGAGGCTTCACCAGTTAGCTATAAGACTATTATATTTTCCTCTGTGTACTATGTTGTATCTGGAAACAGGTGTTTATAACTGTTCCAGGGATAATCGTTGTGCTCTGATAATGGTATGTATATACAAATACTGATTTGTGCTTCAAAGTTATATTATCTAATATATTTTATTCGTTCCGCTGTGAGTTTGTGATCTTCGTTTTCTTCTATTCTAATAATTCTTTCTTTCTATTTCTCATCCTCTAACTTCCTTCTAATAATGATTCGTATTTCTGTGCAATTTGAGTTGGACGTGAGGTGTTATTAGTCGACTCAAAGGGTACGGATTTGCGGGTCGTTTCAGGATGTTAACATTTGTTTATCTTCTAAAAGTTGCTAAAAGTGAAATTACGTTATGCAATGAACAACAACTGTTTTCGGGATAAATGAATTGGGAATTAAAAAAGTTGTATTCAAGTATACATTTATGTTATGTTATTTGACTAATGAAATTATTTTATTATTATTTTTAATTGTATAGGAATATTGCATATATTTAAATTACCATATTTTTAAGATTTATTTGATAAATTAATGAATGATAGTAAGTCAAACATTTAATTAGCTTATATAATATTTACACAATTAATTAGATATATGGACTTAAGTGTAAAAAATTAAGAGAGAACAGAAATGAGTTTTTATATAATTGTAAAAAAAAAGAAAAATCTAGATGCTGAAGTTAATGAAGTTCTACATTTTAATATTTGATAAATTTGTGGACGAATTACGATAACATAAATTTGTTACTACCGTCAATTTATATAACTTGTGTTATGTAGTTTTTTCTATTTAAATGTTTTATACCAATTTTTTGACGTTTTTGTAGTATGCATATTAAAATTTTCAAAATATTAGTTGATTAATTTTATCAGTTAGTTTAAAGTTTGGATCAATTAATTAATTTAAATATATGGGTTTCAACGTAAAATATTGAAAGAAAAGTGGAACACATATGTAAGTAGTTATAGAATTATTTAAAAGTAGTAGTTTAAATGTAAAATAGTGTAAGAAGTTAGTAAATAATTGTAAAATGACAGATATTAGAATTTTAAAAATATAATATCTGAAATCGGAGGTAATTAAGGAGAATGGAGATAGCTCATTAAATTAATGTGAAATCTTAAAATTCTTCTTCTTTAGTATTATTTTAATAGATTATTATTTTTAATTGTATATAAAAATTGCATATATTTAAATTATTGTAGTTTTAGGATTTATTTGATAGATTAATGAATGATAGTTAATCAAATATTTAAATAGCTTATATAAGGTTTACACAATTAATTAGATATATTGACTTAAGTGTAAAATATTAAGAGAGAACGGAAATGAGTTTTTAAGTAATTGTAAAAAAAATGATGCTGAAATTAATGAAATTCTACATTTTAATATTTGATAAATTTGTAGACGAATCATGATAACATAAATTTGTTTTTATCGTCCATGTATATAATTTGTGTTATACTATTTTTTTATTTAAATGTTTTTTACTAATTTTTTGACTTGTCTACAGCATGCATATTGAAATTTTCATAATATTAGTTGACTAATTTTATCAATGAATTTAAAGTTTGGATCAATTAATTAATTTAAACATGTGGGTTTTAATGTAAAATATTGAAAGAAAATCGGAAAACGTGTAAGTGTGCACACGTGCGTGTGTCTGTATATATATATATATATATATACATATATATATATACATATATATACACACACACACCAGTATATTTTGCACGTCCGTTGGACATGTGCGAAAAGCAGTTGAAACAAATTTGCTTATCATATCGTTGGTCATGATATGCAAATGTAGTATTAATATGAAAGCCAACTGATTCTTATTATATGAGATGGTAATATAATGGAAGATATATAGTATTGTACTGCTGTTTGTTGCGAACCAAACAGACAACATGTTCCGTGCATCGATAAGGAAAACAAAATAAACTAAATTGCTCTGTTCAATGCAACTACTTATGATTAATATTAATATAAAAATTCAAAAATTTCTTTTAACAATCAGTTCACCATTGTCGTTTATAACATATAGAAAAACAGCTAGCAATCTCATCAATTACAACATTATTCCAAAAGGAAAAAAAAAGAGAAAGTCAAAAGAAAAACAATGCATGAAGAGAAAGTCCAACAACAAATAGTTGGATACAAAAAATGTTGGCTTAAATAGACTGTGGAGAGTGCTTGTAACTTAAAGAAAACCATCATGAGATTTAGCCGTCAGGTTCATTGATCCATCTCTGAGTATTACTCTTAAAAACCATGTCAGGTACACGAAGTCAAAATTTCTGATGCCTAAATTTGAGCGATAAACATTAGATTAGTGACAATCTTAAAGAAATAATGATGAAACGTTTGGAAGCTACCATACCAAATGTAAAATACTGCTCCAAACATATCTTATCATAATAAAGAAGTCAGTGGAATAAATTGATCTATTGTCAAAATATGAAGAAAATGCAAACAAAAGCAACTGTAAACAGCCTTGGTGAATTCTCTGTATGCAGTGGAGTAAGAAGATTATTTAAAAGCACCCAACATGATCTTATGTGATGGAGTTAGAGTTTTAAAATGAAGAATCATTACGTTCTACTTAAAATTGTGCAAGATACAATATAAATAGCGGATCGGATAAGAGCAACCAACCTGATACTTCACCCGTCTAACTGAAGCCTGAACATCAATCATGCCTTAAATGTGTTTCAAATGGCAGTGCGCAGATCTGGATATCATCCGCTATTGATAGAGAAATTTTAGCGTAATTAAGACATCGGATAGGTAGGAAGTGAAGTTACAGTTACAATCAAAGCGGAACTATGTGAAGTGAAAACGACCTGAAACACAGCTGTATTAAAAATATGGATTATTCTTGCAAAACATGCGTTAAATAAATTTTATTATGATCATTAGCAATGCAAAACAACAAATGGTAATCTGGAAAAAAATATGGATTAAAATGACAGTTTCAGCTGTATTATTCTTGCATGGTTCTTCCCATCGTTAAAACAGCTGCCATACAACTTGAAACACAACATACAAACATCATCCTACTTTTTCAAATCTTAAAGTTATGTAAACTATGACTTTTTGATATAAATTGGGTTTTTTCAAAATTTAACTCAAAACTAAATAACATGCATACCTCCTGGGCGTCGAAGATAAGTACAATAAGTATAATAGTATGTTTTTATCAAATAAGTATGTAGAGGGACTAATTTTCACCTTGTTTCTGATTTTCTTTTCTCAGACAAATGTAGGTTAGTTTCATTTGTGTCTACTCAGCTGTAGATGAGTTCCATGTTCTGTTCATCTAAAGTTGGGACTACTAATGGTCTTGGTGGAATGGGATATAGTGGGGTTAATAAAAGAACTGACTACTCCCCTAGGTGCCGGCAGTCACATAGACCTGATGGTTGTAATGGGACAATAGTGGGGTGGTAACCATTGTAGCTCGTCTGCAACCAGCATAAGTATCAAGCTTTTTATTTTTTGGAAATTAACAACTTGGCAATAGTCCCCACACTTTACTTGTTTGCCTTTACAAATCATTATAATAAAATATAAACTGTACTAAAATCGAAATTGTAAACAAAACAACATTTGGTAACAAAACTGAAATAGCAACAATAATGATGTCGTACCTCCAGCAAGACACGTGCAAAGAATTAAATAACGAACCAAGACACAATAACCAAGTACACATGCAGTGCAACTTATTCAGTAGTATCTACAAACATCTTTAATGCACAAACTCATGTAATCAATGCAGACAAAGTATACACCACATCTGTAAATAAATTTGGGATTATTTAGACTCTGATATATTTTACATGGACTGAATTTATAAAATAGTAGGTCAAGAATTAAGAGTTAGTATACTTACCTTGAAAGTGAGAAGGCTGGAGATCAACAACTTTAACTGTGATAAGGTTATGATACACAATGATTTAGTAAAAACAAATATTGAAATGAAATGTATATCTTACTGTAGGAATGTAATAAAAGCAATTATCAGTAAGAAATTTTACAAAATGGTTCCACATTTCACATTTATGACTTCATATTTTACCATAATTGTTTAATAACTACAAAAGTAAAATTATCCATTAAGGATTTTATAGTTCCTAATTCATTATGAACCCTTCATTGAATATAAAGCTAAATGAGCCAATTGGCTACGATACGTAAAACTATTAACCGGATTCTTATAAGTCATTTTGTACATAAAGCTACCATGTCATGTGCATATTTTTAGAAAGATTTGCATTCATAAATGCTATATAGCTGAAACCAACAAAAAGTTCATGAAACATTCTTTTCAGAGTCTAAGCATAAATTGATTTAACATAAAAGCATTTTATGTTTTACATATCTATATTGTGGAACTATTAACATTTGTCGACAAATATATACGACTTCACATCTCCTTTTAAAAATTTGAAATGTTAGTATATTTGAGATTCTTTCATCATAGTTTGTACTAATTTGAATCTATAGTCTGGACTATTACCACTTTTTATAACTTTTTTTTTCCAATGAGATTGGATGTGAAAATAATAAATATATTTGCAAATTTGAGAGTAAAAAAGAGGAATCTTACTTGGATTTAATATGCCTAAAACTTCCATTTGTGGATGCTAAATTCCCCACCCCCATTGTTCCAGCAAGAGAAAAAAGAGTATTTTAAACTGACTAAAACCTAAACTTGTATAGTTAGATCCAAAACAGCAAGAGAAGGAAATTGAAACAAAATTTATAATTCCTGACATGCACCCTGATATCATTCACTTACTGAACAGGCAACAAAAAACACATCCCTGATATCATTCACTTACCGAACAGGCACCAAAAAACACATCCTTAAATTAAATGCACGAAGCCAAGGGAACCAAAGAAACCAAATTTGAAGATGATTTGTCAGTTAAAGATGGTTCACATAATAATATAACTACAAAGTCATAAGATTATGTTAATTTGTTTATTAGTTAAACAAATTTGGATGATTTACAATTATGAAATTTAACAGTGTCATGACTTTGAATATTTTCTATGAATAAAAATGAAACTTTAATTGTGAATTTGGATGACTTTGAATTCCAGTCTTCCACAATCTTATGGTAAGATTTTTATATGCACATGATCATAGATTACTATCTTTGAATTGTAAACTGGAAGATTCTTTATCAACTGACCATATAACCTTCTTTTTAAGTTGGAAACTGAAATGAGACAGTAAGAAATACATGATTTTTAAATTTATGAAACAAAATATTGCTATTACATGAAGTAGTAGGAGTTAAATATAAGTACGTTATGTTAAGATTCTTATACGCATAAAATCATCTATTACTATTTTTGAATCCCAGACTGGAAGGTTTTAATCAACATATGGTTTTTTTACTTTTTATCAACTGACGAAAAAACCTTCTTTTTAAGTTGGAAACTAAAATGAGACGGTAAGAAATACATAACTTTTTAATATACAAAACAAAAAAATTGGAACATGAGGTAAATATATGTAGATTACCAAACCAACTTTAAATCTCCAAAAATAGACTGGTGAAAGCTTCAGTATAATGTAGGATCTGAATTAGGGAGGATGACAAAGGATTGGCTAATGTACGTGTTACACTCACAGTAATATCTATAGGCTATACTTGATACCTAATTGAACATTAAACTCAAAGAAAACATGCAGTAGGTCAAATGAAGGCTATGTTTTCAAGAATGCAAATTATATTTCCATATATGAAAAAATATTAAATTATTCAGATGTTGTCAAAAATTATATACAAAAACATAGCATGATCACCATAAAAGACTATGTTTTTGTATTTTGTAGTGTTTTATAGAGCAATTTGAGAAGTCACTACATTCAACTTCGTTTTTTAAGGATAATGGACAGTAGTGAAAATAAAATATGATTGGTAGTTGATTCATAAGATAGATATAATTATAGGGAAAATTGTTCATGAATTACATGTAAATTTAAACCATCTAATACTCTAGTTCAAAAAAAATGATCTCAGCCTATAAGCAAAGTTCATTTACATGTTTTTTCACTACATCAAACTCTTTTTGTTGTAAAAATATCAATGGATTATTCTAAGTCATTTCTTTGAAATTTTATATTACCATTGATCTACCGTATTTCATAACTGTAATATGAGGGCATGGCTAGTAAAAAAAGGGGGTGTTTAAAAAACATTCAAAGCAGTAAAGATCGTATATTTTAAAATTGTAGAAATTAAATTAAAAAAGACAGTGAGCATAATCATGGAAGATTAATTGGCCATACATGTGAATGCACAAATCAAAGTAAGGAACTATTTATAGTTTATTTTGATACCAACTTTTAATAATATGTGCGTGTGTGTGGGATGTGAGTTTGCTTTGATAAATAAATGGAAAACACAAACTGGCAGCATGTAGCTCTCGCTAATGAACAATTTTTGACATATAATCACAAAGGGCAAAGAACAAAAGGTAGGATAGAATTAATCACATGTCCAAGGGTGAAAATGTAAGACAAATAATCACCAGAAAAAGGAAGGATTTCACCTCAGTTAAGAATTTTACGTACAACTTTATGAGTATAGCGCGTGGCTTTTAAAGAAAAGATGAAATTTTTATTAAAAAAATTATTTGATTTTATAGAGTACTTTCCATAAGAAGGATTTGAACTGAGCCGAATTTGAACTTTTGGTTGCAAATAATTAAGGGAAAATTTTCTTCTTGCTATAGTACGAAGCAATCCCTAGAAATAACCAAGAAAAAAAATAGCAAAAAGAAAAAAGAAAATAACCAAGATGATGGAATTACGGTTCGCATATACCATGAATGGTGATGGCGAGTTGTGCAGGTAGGGAAATAACAGAGTGGTATAAGAGAAATCGACCATAATCTCAGCACCTAAGCCATACATAAATTTGTTGAAGTTCAGGATTCAAAGTGCTGGGTAATTCATAACCATCGAATTAATTCATCTTTAGTTGATAAATATAACAAATAAAATATGAACTAATAGATCAAGCATAAAAAATCGAGAAACGAAGGGAAAATTATAAGCATACATAAGTGTGATCATGAAAATTAATTACCGAGTTGCGAAAGCATTACCTTACAATGGAGGCGAGATGAAATTATGACGGCGAAACTAATAGTTCTGCTGCATTCAATTCAGACCAAGTCGTCACTGGATGGAAAGGTAAAAAAATTAAGACATAGGGAACTGACGGCTGTCCTAGAAATACAAATAAATCCAAGATGTAATTAAACCAAAAGAGCCTTATAGAAATGAACATATTAAATTTCAGTATTAATAACAAATTAAAATTTTCAAGGAAACAAAAGCTAAACATGGCTAAAAGCTCCAGGAGTAAGCTCTTTCACCTTGAAAACTCCCTAATTAGTTTTAAAAACATATGTATACCATAATTCTAGGGATAGACTTAACAACAGGGCAATTGCTAGCTGCCAATGGAAGCTGAACAAATGACAAATGGGAATCTTATATTTTAATAATTTCCTCTATCGGAGCAATGAAATCCTTGACCATCAAAATCAACCTACAAATGGGTGTGGAACCGAAATGATATAGTACAAACGATTAAAAAAATGAACCAAAAAATAACATGTCGAAAGTTCACACCTCGCTAAATTGACTTACAGATGCTAAAGATAAAACCAAAAATAAATAATAATGTCTTAAATTAATGAACAACCAACAAAAACTGCATGAGTAGTTCAGAACAAAATAATTGTAGGTTCATGATGCCATCCTTTTCAACTTTAACCAGCATTTAAAAATCTGTTGTATATCTCTAGTCGTTTTAAATATCGAACATTAATTTTTTAAATATTCTCTATTATCATAAGTACCAAATAATTTAAGATAATTTTTTTAAACAAATTTTATGAATAATAGTACGTGTAAGGGAACATGAGGCAAACATCGCCAAAAACTTCAAAACTAAGCCACAAATAAATCTGGGAATAAATCAAATAGGACGATTGCTAGCTTCCAATGAAAAAAATTCCCCTTTATCGGAGCGACAGAAAATCGGTGGAAGGAGGCAAAATTGAAACTTAGAAACATAGCAGGAAGAGAAGAACAAATATATACCTAAGAGACGGAGAAAGAGATGAATGAAGGGCGAAATCAACTTTGGACTCGAAGAAACAGACATAGAGAGGGGGTAATCACCAAAGGACCAACATGGAAGAAGGAGAGGAAGAAAAGCCGTGTAATTTTTTCCCTTTTTGCCATTAGGTTTTCCCCTTTTCGATTTCTGAGATAAGAAGAAAAGCCGTATAATGAGATAAGGTCAAATAGCGAAAGTGAGAGGATTAGGAAAGAGCGACTGATCAGATCTAATTTAATTTTCACGGAGAATCTTTAGTGTTTTAAAAGATTATTTTGATTTAATTAAAAAATCTTCAGAGTTTCAAGGAGAAGTGAGATAATTGAGAGAATTAAGGAAAATTAAGTAAATTGAGAGAATCAAGGAGAGAGCTTGAAAAGCTTCTGCTTTACTATTATTTAATAGATTAGTCCTTAATATCATTGTTTTAGGTTTTTGTGCAAGATTAATGTTGCAGTTAAGAGTATGTTTAATTATTGGTACCTCATTCAAATAAAATTATAATACATTTTTTAAGAACATTACCAATTATTCTTTTGATAGTGCTTCAAAACACAGTTACCAAGATCCTTACGTTTTAAGTAGTAAGTTAATAAGCATATTTAGTCAGATCTTTCGAATAGCCAAACATGAAAATTTAACTGAATTTTGGTGTAAAATATTTGAAGTGAAATATATTTTTGAATGTAATTTAAATTTGAAGAGGGAGATAGATGCAATGTCTCACCGTTGGCCAACTTATAAAGCTCTAACAGTCACCAATTTGTGGAAAATTACGAAACCTTGGTCTATATACCAAAATAGAAATTAATTGTTATGTGAACAATAGCAAAACGGGAAAAATTAAAGCCAAAGCTTACCTTCATTTGTCAACAGAGATGCTTGCGTGTCATGAGCGATTAACTTTGAAATGATAGTGGGCCGCTGAATTCTAAGTTTAATGTAAATTTGTCCTTGAGGTTAAAGTTTTTGTTGACTGTCCTTATGGTTAAAGTTTTGGTTGACTTTGTCCTTATGGCTAAAACCTCCAAATAATAGTCAATAATTCGACTATTTATTTCCATTTTACTACTACTTAGCATGTGTATTCAGTTTATATATTAAAAAATATCGCATGTTTCATCTAAAATGTAGTCGCCTGTTTATTTATTTATTTATACTGCATATGCCATGGGGCTGTCGTTTTTAAATATTTTGGATCTCCAGTTTGCGAAAGAGGCAACTTTTCAGGTATTAAAACAATAGTAAGCTTCAAAATTAGCTTTATATAATTTTAGTTTTTTAATGTTCATCATCTTGGGTTGGCCGGGTTTTGGTCAAATGCTAGGTTATATCTTATAATGTTTGGTCAACTGTCGTCATCAATGTTGATTCATATTAATTACTTCAATATATGATTATTAATTTTTTTCTATGAGTAATTCATAATTTGATATATAGACATAGCCATTTATAATGTACTAAAAAGGGAATTTATCGTACATTGACAATGGTAGCATATTTGCATGCTTAAAAATACTTTTGATGTGCTAATTTTTGATTACCAGTTGTTTTGTTATTGGATATCTTTGGAATGTAGCTATGACAATTAAATCTCGGTTCCTACTTAAATTATTCAATTCCTTTATACTAAAAAGGAATTTATATGCTGCTAATTAATTGGGCATTATATGTTAATAATTCTCTTCATTTTTATTGACCTGAATGTGGTTTAGAAGATATACCATTTGGCTTTTTCGTACGATTAAAAAAAATTCAACTTCTGATTTTTTTATTTTAAAATTCATTCAGTCTTTTAATATACCTACATGGTGACATGCTTGGAGTACTAAATAAAAGAATATTTGTTCAGTTACAACAATAGTGCTAGAGGAAAAGTGAGCAGCTACAGACGTCAATTTCAAAAGGTAACAGTCACACTTAAACTTTGATAAGGAAGATTTTTTTTTTAATATATAGTTAAATTAGGTAAATATCGTATTTTCCATGTTAACCACTCTATGGAATTGATATATAAGGTAATCCTTATGCACATAAATTTTCCATTTACATGGTTTTGAGTCTACTATTGGTATTCTAATTTACCTCCATCTAATTGAGATTTTTCATGTTTCAATTTCGAGATGCATTTTAGATTGCATATTTAATGAGCGATAACATCTTTAGACATCCAAATAACATGGTTTTTTCAATGCTTCAACAGGTATTCAATATTTCAACAATTATGACAAAAGTTAAAGTCAAATGTAATCAGTTTATTAATATTTAGTACTCCTGAGAATAAAACTATGAGTTAGATATCATTTAAAAGATAAATTAATTGTCCAACTGATATCTTGGAAAATTTGTTAACTGATTGATAAAAATGTCAAATAAAGAAAAATTATGCAAGAAAATAAGTACAGTTTGATTACAAAATAAAATAAGCATTCTATATTATAGATTATTGTGAATTTTGAAAGAATATTGAGACCAAAATCAGTGCAAACTTAGAGGGTTTGAAAGATTAGGACAATTGAATCATGTTGTAATTATTCATTGTTTCTCTTTATAATTGGATATTTGTTTTAATAAGTTATCATGTAATTGTTTGTTGTTTATCTTATGGATTTATTACATTTTGGTGTAAATGGGGATGAAGATGCATTGTTGAGTTTTGCAACAAAAAAAATTGAACATTTAAATTCATCAAAATAATCAAAAGTTTCCAAACATTTATTACTGCTACTTCCACTTCAAACTTCTAGCAATATTAACAATTTACACGCTGTTTGAGTGTTGTCATATTACTAAAGGCTGAAAGTATAATGCTGGTATTATATCTTTCCTTAGTAGTTAATAAATATCGTGCTAATCAAGCTCTAAATAAGTAAACTGAAGTCATATCTTTTCATTCGGAAGTCGTAAGGTAAATTTAAAATGCGATTATGACTACAACCTTCTTACTATAATAGTAAGAGAGCAACCAAACATTTATTCGATACCTTTATTTGTTAAGCAAAAAAATTGCTCAACATTGCCGGTTTCTTCTACCCATTGTTGATTGTGTGGAAGCTTACTTTGCAAGGACCATCGAGCTGTATTTTACTGTGCAAATGAATAATAAATCCATCCATATGTATTCAAATACACACATGGGTTTTAGCTCAGTTAATTCCACAAATCCAACAGTTTGTTCCAAAAGGTGAAGCTGATATCCCACTTTATAGGATACATGCAAATACAATTTCCTAATAGAATCTAGGTAGTAAATGCTAACAAATCTACTAACATTTAGTAAAAATGATGTTGCATAGATAAGGTAATATTTGAGTATGCATTTGTAGTCACCATACCTGTTTTTAAGTTTATCTAGGGCATTTTAATACTATGTGAATATTATGGTTTCTCCTAAAATTATGTACCTTTTACGAAAATGAAAGGCATTTCACAAATTCATTTTAAAATATATGCAGTATTTTAAACCGTGGTTTTAATTTAAATAGAAGTCATGTATTCTGTTTAAATTGACAAATACATAAATAATTAGTTCGGAGCGAACAAATTTATGATGCAATCTTTGGTGAAAATAAGCTTAACTACATTGTTATATATGGTATTTCATTGACTATTGTTTAGTTTAATTTAATATTTCACTTACTGAGATACAATTTTAGGTAATTGGATTTGCAACGTCATTTTCATGTATTTTTGTGGGATTAAGCTGTAAAATTCATAATTTTCACTGTATGAAAGAATAAGACATATCACTAATCAATAAGCTCTTTTATTTTTATTTTGACTTTTTTATTTTTGAAAAAAGTTCTGTTATGAAATTGGTTTATCCAATACTAGTAAAGTTGATTTTCTTAATAGCTGTAAGGCAATTCACAAAGTTACACGAATAATCTCACACTATTTTTTCTATTATTTGTTCCACTTTTAAAAAATGTTTTATGTTCCTATTTCAGTTTAGGAAGCCTTATATTACTGAAATAAAACGAATAGATATCCCATTCCAATTTGTAAAACATAACCGCATTGCTATTATACGTATTTCATTAACTGGTTTTTAACTTGATCGAATGTTTGGTTCAATGTGAACATGTTTTGACATAATTGGCCTTAAAGTTGCATTTTATTGTATTTCGGTGACATATACCATAATAAAACTTCTTGATGCGATAAATAGTCTTAGTTGAGAAATTGGGTTATTTTTGCATATCTGCAAACCTTGAACCATGAAGTCTTTTACGACAGCAATGTCGCATGTGGATGTCTGGAGCTTCATAAGTAATAACCTAAAGATTTGCTGTTGCCTAGCTTGTCAACAACAATGTGGGAGCATGTATCAAGATTTAAAACTGCTCGCTGTATCATCAATCCAGGATTGCATTTGCAAGATTCATTTTTGTTCTGATTCTCTGAGCAACGGAGGGAACTTTTATTAAAATAAAAGTTTAGTCACTGTTCATAAGTTTCCTTTTGTTGTAGCCTCTGTAGCTCAACCTAGTACCTCCTTTGCATTTGTCATGCTTTCTTATTTGAACCGAAATAATTAATTCATTTTACATTTCCTAGGAAAAGAATCAAGTGCATGTATCTGTATAACATGTGTGTGAACTATAGCTAATTCTATGTTATCGCTAAAAAAGATTGTGCATTCTTACAATAATGTTATCTTATTGAGTCATGCATATAACTAACTGGGAATGTGAATGTCTATAAAAATGTTTGTAGTTGAGTTAATTATATCGACATGATTAATATTATGTGCAACGTATGTTATGTCCATTGTTCTTTTGTGTCCTTTGGTGTAGTGTATGGAGTGAATTTAACATATAATATAGAGTCTCAAACTTAAAAGCTCAAATTTCCAACAAATATAAGTAGTAGATTTTTTTTTATTTACAACAATTATAGCACTAAAGTCATGTGCATAGCATGGGTTCACACTAGTATTTTAAAATAATGAATATTTTAAAATAATATTCAGTAAAGGATTAAAAAATGAATTTGATGTCCGATTTTGGATGGATACGAGAATATTGAAATGCCTGAAGCCGTGCTGATTAGATATGCTTCATTTTGACGTGAATGATATTTATTTCGATTTTATTCATTTTTATAATGAATATCAAAAAGGAAATGATTTCAAAATTAGATATTTTGAAAATATTATCATTTAAATATTTTAATGATAAGGAGTATTCAATTTTGATTTAAAATTGAAATGAAAGGGGGAATCGTTTTAAAATGAATTTATAAATGATTTATAAAATACGTTTTAAATGGAAATCGATGAAATATATAATATATATATATATTATATATGTAATGAACTAGGATTTTCGATTCAAAAAATCAACACAAAACTACCATGTTGACTATTCAGACATCGAAAATACCTGATCATTAATAGAAAGAAGTTAGAGGGTGAGAATAGATAAGATAGAAAATTAGAATAGAAGAAGAAGAAGAACACAATCAGAGTAAACACGAATCTCACAGCGGAACGAACAAAATATAATATATAACATAACTTTGCAATAAAACAGTATAATAACATTATCAGAGTGCAACACTTACACACAACGGAAATAACAATAGCTATATAATCCTGAAGCTTCCTGCTTCAAGCTCCTCCAAGTATATCTGTAAAGACTTGAACTACTAGACTGCCCGTACAAATTTGGGCACCCAAGAGTTTAGAGAAAAACAAAACAAAATAAACTTTGGGTCAGTCATGGGACTGGTGTGAGTAAACTCAAATCATTTGGTTTAACTTTGCAAAATTCTTTTCAAAAGAAAAGATAATCGTAAGACCAATCCACACATAAACACGGACGGTCTTTACCTTACGATAACCAAAACATTTCTGGAAATCGATGCTCCTCTGATGTTATAATAATGTCTAATCACAAGTAATTAGAATCTAGTAGAACGCTTGCATCTCACGTTCCACATATATAGTATACAAACAAAAACCGCGAGCGCTTATTGGAGATTGGGTTCCGACTATGACAAGATATGGGACCACCTGCCGATAGTGTATCTCTAGAGACGAATACACTGGGTTCAACAAGAACGTCTTGCAACCCGGCCCACACATGACCGACCACTCATTTCACTTGAGTGTATCGAATGTATACCACCAACGGTTGGGAGCTACCCTACCGTTTCCCGAAAAGGGACAGCATCAAATAAATAAAAGAATGAATTGGATTTTCTCTAGATAGGTGATATACACCCTAATGGGAGTGACCCACTTAGCCATGCTGCCTTCCCGATTTCTGTCATTTCCCGGTTGATGAGGCTTGAGGTCATAACGTATCTTTGACAGATCATACATTCATTTACTTTGAATGCCACATCGTCATACCCACCAAACCACAAATTGATTTCTCCAAAAATACCACGGGTATAAAGCTAAGAGAAACAAATTTCTCCGCCATCAAACGTACGTACGTTTGAAGGGATCAACTTATGTGATCCGTTAGATATACTCTGTCAAACACTCGTCCATTCACGTTTGTTCTGGGACTGGACAAACCGAAGGCACTATTCTGTAAACAGGATAGCCCTTGCATAACTCCGTCTTCAATTATTTTCATCATATTTGATCGCAACGATAACGTCCATACAAAGTGGTTTTCAAATAATGAATCTGATCCCGGTCTCTCCGTATTGACGACGGAAAATGGTCAAAAACTTCGATAGTTGGTGATTTAACTATCAAAGTAAAACAGGTGTGCAAACAACGATATCATTTCCAGATGGAAATTTTATCGGTCAATCATCATTCAAAGGCTTATTTCTTTTAATTAAATTATCATTAATTTATCCATTTTCCCTTTCTATATATTCGTAAATTCTAAATTTCTAAATTTGAAAAAAAAAGCATACTTTATAAATCTTTTAGACCACATCACCATATTTACTTCCATTTTTTATATCGGGAAACATTTCTGGATCCTTATTTGGAAAACATTTCCAACCTCCTTCATTTGATTTAAACCGATGTTTAAATAAAACATCACTAAGCCAATTCAAACCATTACACTCAATAATTAAATTCACTTAATCAACCTTCACTATCAAACCTTACCCATCCCTTAGTTAAAAACGAAGTCAGTCAAGTTGGGGTATAAATATCTCTAAGACCTTAACTGAACAACATTTCTAACCTCGAAATAGACAAAGCTCACCTTTAAATTCTTTAACAAACTTCCTTACGAACTGTCGAATTCTATTTATGAATCCACTTCTTTATTTTAAGACACTGGTTATAACTATAGCGTTATAATCCCTTCTTCTTAAATATCCAACTTCAAAATATAGCTTTTATTCCTTAATTTAAATAAATAACTAAACCACTAATTTATTAATAAATAAGTAAATCTTGATTAAATCGGAAAGTAAATATAACTTTGCCGAATTCGATATAATCGAATTCAATGTATAATTCTCCTTTTCGAATACTCTCTATTCGATAACTCCTTTTCGAATACTATATTCGATAACCCTTTCTTTGAATAACTATATTCGATCATCTCTCTTCGAATGAATTACATTCGATTAATCTCCTTTCGAATAAACTATATTCGATAAACTCCTTTAATTTTATTTGAATAAACTATTTCTAATAACTCCTTTGGATTAACTCCTTTGGATTAACTCGGTTTGGTTAACTCATCTTGACTAACTCAACTCGATTAACTCAACCTAATTAACTTATTTGATTAACTCAACTTATTTAACTCCTATCGAATAACTAATATTCGATTAATTTATATTCGAATAACTTTGTATGTTTTAACTTTATTTCCAATGGCTAATATTCGATTTAACTCCATTCGCTTGACTCTAGATCGCAGCGATCACAATGGTTACGCCTGACTCCCTCAGGAAACATCCGACCGCCGTAGGCTATCTGCAGTCCTGCGAATTTCGCACGCAGTCATACGAAATGGCAACACATCTTAAATAAATATGCTTGACTAACTCTATCTCAAATAACTATATTTGATCAACTCTAATTGAATAACTAATATTCAATCAATTCTAATTCGATTAACTATGTTCAGTTAACTCTGATTCGACTAATTCTAACTCTAATCGATTTACTCTAACTGATTAACTCCTACTGATTTATTCAGTTTCAAGTATCGATGTTGAAATCGATTCTTACTTCTCTATATAACCCTTGACTTATATATATTCTATTTATCCATGATAAACATTTTATTTGATTTATAAAATAATATTTATAAATCTATCTTCTCAATCCATCATTTAGAATAGATTCTATTTAAAATCTTTGCTTTAAATCCATAGCATGTTATACCCGTGTGTGAAGCACGGGTTTTAAATCTTTCAAATGTAAATTCTTCTTTCATACCATTCTAATCACCTTTCAAGTATTTCCTTTTAAAATCAATTTCTTTACAAAATAAATCCCTTTTTTTTATAATTCTATTTATTCTATAAAATATTTCAATTTATAAAATCAATTAATTTTATAGGTAATTCCTTTGATAATCTAACTATTCCCTTTCTATTTATTTTACAAATATTTCTTCTTCCTGTTCTATTTATTTTTCAAATAAATATCCCTTTTCAATTCTATTTGTAAAGGGTTTACAAATATTTCTTTTTTCCAATTCTATTGGTAAATGTTTTACAAATATTACCCTTCAATTTTATCTATTCGATTAAGAAATAAATATTACTTTTTAATTATTTATTTTATAAATAGATATTTTCTTTTTATAAAATCTTTTGATTTTATAAATATTTCTTTTTCAATATAACATTGAAAATTTCCTTTTTAACATTCCAGTATTCTTTATGGTATTTAACATACAATATAACAATGATCAGTATCATTCAACATACAAAATCAACAACAGATTTCATATCACATCATATAACACTATATATGAAAAAAAATAGTAAAATAAATGTTGAGGAACCCAGTAAGGTCCCTCCGACCTGTTTCCCTGCATCCACAGATGTTAAACAATAAAATTAACATCAATTTCAGTTTACCAATGAAATATTCTGCTAAACAGAATCAATATTTGATTTATGATTTATATCTATATCGTTATCTATATTTTCAATCAACTGGCTAGCAGTTCAACCAAACAGCCAACACACAACAATGACCATTATTTATCGGTTATAAAAATACGTTATAAAAATATAACCAAGAAGAGTTAGTGAGTTTTACTCACATTGGATTTTTATCGTTAAATAACGATAATTGGTCAATGATTTGATTCAGGCATTTAATTTCACCATAAATCCAAATGAGCTCCAATTCACTCCTGGTATGTTCCATAGTGTAGCCACCGTCCCTACGATCCCAACGGATCCAGTTTTGTCAAATTATGACTATATATGAATAAGATATGATGATTTAAATTTTCTATACTACTTTTATTTTAATTTGAACATAATTAAATTTTAATCGTACTTTACCATTTGTTAAGGATTGGCCCACCCAAACTTAAAAGAAAAGAAACCCGAGCCTGCGAGTGATCTCTTCTTTCTGATTAGAACCGACGTGTGCTGCTCCATTCTTTATTCGAGTACCAACCCCTCTTTAAATTTAGACTGGGCTTCATGTTTAAACGGGCCCATATCCATTTATTGGAGCCCATACCCGTGTCCTTATATGAACAACAGTACTCCATCTTCCACCATCATGAAAAACGCAGGTTCCCATAATATCTTCCAAGCCATTGCCGACATTTTTACTCCACTCAAGCTTCCTCTTTAGTTGATTACAAACTAAACAAAAATGTCTAAAACTCCTCTCTTCTAAAACCATTCCTTCCCTTTCTCTTAATAGTTACGCCCCCTAAGCGGACCTTCAAACTTCACTTCCGAAACCACTCTATCATATATACTGTGTGCACTCATTTATATGATACCCTATTCTTTTCTTCTAAATTTTATTCATGATCCTGTGCCCCTTCTACCGCACATCACTCACATAACCACCACCTTACATGAATTTGAAACTCATCCTGCTAATTCCACCATATTGGTGCACCGTCTCCTATACTACCATGTTACCTCTCTCATTTTTATATTTTTTATATTTTCTTTTTATTTTATAATATATATTATAATGTTTGGGAAAAAATATGGTATTAGTTTTCCTTTTTAGAATTGCGATTTCCATTTCTGTTTTGTCTCAGGAGATGTTCGAGCTAGTGTATATACCTAGGGGAAGTTATAACAGATAAGAACAAGGTCTTGTCGCTAGCTTAGGCTACTTAAACTTAGACCTAGCTGTAATGGTACTATGACAACATGTTGGAAAAGAACATGAGCTGCGGTGATAACCTGGGGAGGAAGAAATACGGGGTAGGCTGGTGCTATATTTTCCTTCTCTTTCTATCATGTGCTCGCGTGTTTTCAATGTCTAGGGTAGCTGTATATATCTTTTGATGAGTCTTGACATGGCTGTAACTTGATAGCATAGGCATATACGGTCTACAATTAGTTTTCCTATCCTAGTTGTGTGCGGTTTTAAAAAGATAGCTGATAGTGATTTATCTTATCACAGATTTTATTCCACTCTTCTTCTAGGATGCACCAATTTGTTGGTTCTTGTTTAAGTTAGTTCTATATATGCATATTTTATGTAAGATAAGATTTTAAAACTTTTTGAATATTCCATTATCACTGGATTATTCTCGGAAGACTAACATATAAAGTTGGCCTTACTTATGAAAAGAAAGAACATTGATCTAAACTGAAATCATGATGGACTAGTCAAAACATGTTTTGAGTTATATATTTTAGTGCATCCCATTATATAAAATTTGGTTCGCGTATGAGCCGCCACGGACAGAAATAAAAACACCTTTGAGATGAGCAATGTGTCACGGTTCCAGAAATGTAATAATATCAGTACGTTGACTCATATTTTGAAATCCCAAAATATCGATATAGGGTGCAAAATACTCCAAATAAAAAGTTGCGTATTTAATTAATTAAAAATTACTGAAAAATTCTAAAAATTAAATTAATACTACGTCTCAAAAGAACCTTGTCTAAATTTTAATTCAATATGTAGTTATTTCAAATAAACTGTTACGGTCGATAAACGATCCTGTAGCGACTATTTGAAAATTTGATTTGGACATAACTTACAGTCTGTAACATGAAATCTTGGGTTTTCACTTCCATTAGAAAAATACAGTTCAACAGATTCCAACATTTCTCGTTTCGAAGAAATCTGACTTAAAACGAATCTTGTACATTCAGTAGAAGTTCAAATCGCCAAATTACGAACTGTAGCGCCATTTCGAGCTCGATTACGATTATAATATAAAATATACGTTCAACTGTCGTTCAAATAATATATTCGTTATTCTAATTCAATTCTAAACTGAAATAAATATCACAGATGATCCAATTCACACCATTTTGTGAATTCCACTATTTTTGACTATTTTAGAAATTAAATATATTATTATATTATTTATTTATTTAATTATTCAATACTATCTAATCTTGGTCATTTTAAATAACCAAACCATTATTTAAATAATTAAATAAATTATTTATATATTGTAAAAATACGGGTCATTACATTCTTTCCCCCTTAAAATAATTTCGTCCTCGAAATTGCTAAGTTAGAGAACAAACTCTATTGACTAGTACAAATTTATTTGTTTACTTACCAACCTTGTTTTCAACTGAACCAATTTAATTTCAATTAAAATATACATTTATTTTTATTAACGAAAATTTTCAAAAATTCTGAAATTTTTTCTAACACCAGAAAAATTTCGCCAGCACCTCCTTTGTACCGGTCAATAGTTCAAACCCCATCTCGCCTCTCTAGGCCTTTTCCAATCCAAAAGAAAATCAAACAGCCAAGAGGCTTGCCAAATTGGCCCATAAATTACTAAATCCATAAAAATAAACGTGTACCTTTTTGTCGGGCATATCACTAAATCCTTTTATTCTGCTGCCAATTCAGCATATACTAAAGTCAGCCCAATCAATCTCTGATCAATTTATCCTCAACACAGCTATTTGCTTAAACAAGCCAATTATCATTTCAAACTCAAGTTTCATTCTCGATTTCGAACTCCTAACTCATCAATCCCATACCATTTTCAAATTCTATCTCACAATTCAAAATGATCCCACTTGATATATTATATTCCAATTAAATTTCCAGTTAATTGGTTTCAATTCAATTCTTATTCGCTTTCACCGATTCCTGTTTAAATTTGTTTTTAATTCAGACGATCTTTTCCTGGGAGTTATAAATAACTTTGCTTTTCACAAAAAATCAAATATTTCCCTTTCGGGATTCAAAACAACTTGTTTTCCTCAAAACAATTCAACACAAAATCTAGGTAGTAATCCGTCACTTAGGACTCGAAAATGAACACTGATGATGTGGCCAGCATCATCAGAGTTATTTTCCAGTTATCAAAGTGAGTTCAACACTATATCACTCTAAAAACCATTTTTAAACAATTTCATTTTGAAATCTTTTCAAAATATCATTCACAACGCTTGTAAACAAATTAAAATCTCCCAGGATCTTAAAATTTCTTATATTTAACTCAAATCCATTTACGAACACTTTTCCCATTTCCCAGAACTTTAATTTCAATTCTGATTTAATTCAGATATAATTAATCTGCTTTTATATTATACGAACACAAATTGGTTATTTATATTACCATTTTCATTATAATCAACCAACACATCCAACATACTATAATCATTCGAATATAAATATTTTCTTTATATCGAAATATACTTTGGGTAAAATTATCTCATTTACCCTCTTTCAAAACATACCGTGTCGATTTATCGTACTTGAGCTTTTAGAACTCCTATCGATACAGTGGATCAAACTGATCTACCAGAATTCACCAACTACTCAACCAATAAATCTCCACAATATAAAATTATTTTTATAAAACCTACAAATACGTCCACTCATATACATACACTCAACCCAACCTAGGGCATTACTAACCCCATCTCTACTGAGTCACGCTACAGAGCCAAGGTAATCACTTAACCTTCAGCTCTGATACCACTGTAACGAACTAGGATTTTCGACTCCGAAAATCAACACAAAACTACCATGTTGACTATTCAGACATCGGAAATACCTGATCATTAATAGAAAGAAGTTAGAGGGTGAGAATAGATAAGATAGAAAATTAGAATAGAAGAAGAAGAAGAACACAATCAGAGTAAACACGAATCTCACAGCGGAATGAACAAAATATAATATATAACATAACTTTGCAATAAAACAGTATAATAACATTATCAGAGTGCAACACTTACACACAACGGAAATAACAATAGCTATATAATCCTGAAGCCTCCTGCTTCAAGCTCCTCCAAGTATATCTGTAAAGACCTGAACTACTTGACTGCCCGTACAAATTTGGGCACCCAAGAGATTAGAGAAAAACAAAACAAAATAAACTTTGGGTCAGTCATGGGACTGGTGTGAGTAAACTTAAATCATTTGGTTTAACTTTGCAAAATTCTTTTCAAAAGAAAAGATAATCGTAAGACCAATCAACACCTTACGATAACCAAAACACTTTTGGAAATCAATGCTCCTCTGATATTATAATAATGTCTAATCACATGTAATTAGAATCTAGCAGAACGCTTGCATCTCACGTTCCACATATATAGTATACAAACAAAAACCGTGAGCGCTTATTGGAGATTGGGTTCCGACTATGACAAGGTATAGGACCACCTGCCGATAGTGTATCTCTAGAGACGAATACACTGGGTTCAACAAGAACATCTTGCAACCCGGCCCACACATGACCGACCACTCATTTCGCTTGAGTGTATCAAATGTATACCACCAACGGTTGGGAGCTACCCTACCGTTTCCCGAAAAGGGACAGCATCGAATAGATAAAAGAATGAATTGGATTTTCTCTAGATAGGTGATATACACCCTAATGGGAGCGACCCACTTAGCCATGCTGCCTTCCCGATTTCTGTCATTTCCCGGTTGATGAGGCTTGAGGTCATAACGTATCTTTGACAGATCATACATTTATTTACTTTGAATGCCACATCGTCATACCCGCCAAACAACAAATTGATTTCTCCAAAAATACCACGGGTATAAAGCTAAGAGAAACAAATTTCTCCGCCACCAAACGTACGTACGTTTGAAGAGATCAACTTACGTGATCCGTTAGATATACTCTGTCAAACACTCGTCCATTCACGTTTGTTCTGGGACTGGACAAACCGAAGGCACTATTCTGTAAACAGGATAGCCCTTGCATAACTCCGTCTTCAATTATTTTCATCATATTTGATCGCAACGATAACGTCCATACAAAGTGGTTTTCAAATAACGAATCTGATCCCGGTCTCTCCGTATTGACGACGGAAAATGGTCAAAAACTTCGATACTTGGTGATTTAACTATCAAAGAAAAACAGGTGTGCAAACAACGATATCATTTCCAGATGGAAATTTTATCAGTCAATCATCATTCAAAGGCTTATTTCTTTTAATTAAATTATCATTAATTTATCCATTTTCCCTTTCTATATATTCGTAAATTCTAAATTTCTAAATTTGAAAAAAAAACATACTTTATAAATCTTTTGGACCACATCACCATATTTACTTCCATTTCTTATATCGGGAAACATTTCTGGATCCTTATTTGGAAAACATTTCCAACCTCCTTCATTTGATTTAAACTGATGTTTAAATAAAACATCACCAAGCCAATTCAAACCATTACACTCAATTATTAAATTCACTTAATCAACCTTCACTATCAAACCTTACCCATCCCTTAGTTAAAAACGAAGTCAGTCAAGTTGGGGTATAACTACCTCTAAGACCTTAACTGCACAACATTTCTAACCTCGAAATAAACAAAGCTCACCTTTAAATTCTTTAACAGACTTCCTTATGAACTCTCAGATTCTATTTATGAATCCACTTCTTTATTTTAAGACACTTGTTATAACTATAGCGTTATAATCTCTTCTTCTTAAATATCAAACTTCAAAATATAGCTTTTATTCCTTAATTTAACTAAATAACTAAACCACTAATTTATTAATAAATAAGTAAATCTTGATTAAACTGGAAAGTAAATATTACTTTACCAAATTCGATATAATCGAATTCAATGTATAATTCTCCTTTTCGAATACTCTCTATTCGATAACCCCTTTTCGAATACTATATTCGATAACCCTTTCTTCGAATAACTATATTCGATCATCTCTCTTCGAATGATTTACATTCGATTAATCTCCTTTCTCGAATAACTCCTTTGGATTAACTCATTTGGATTAACTCGGTTTGGTTAACTCATCTTGACTAACTCAACTCGATTAACACAACCTAATTAACTTATTTGATTAACTCAACTTATTTAATTCCACTTATTTAACTCCTATCGAATAACTAATATTCGATTAATTTATATTCGAATAACTATGTATGTTTTAACTTTATTTCGAATGGCTAATATTCGATTTAACTCCATTCGCTTGACTCTAGATCGCAGTGATCACAATGGTTACGCCTGACTCCCTCACGAAGCATCCGACCGCCGTAGGCTATCTACAGCCCTGCGAATTTCGCTAGCAGACGTATGAAATGGCAACATATCTTAAATAACTATGCTTGACTAACTCTATCTCAAATAACTATATTCGATCAACTCTAATTGAATAACTAATATTCAATTAATTCTAATTCGATTAACTATGTTCAGTTAACTCTGATTCGATTAATTCTAACCCTAATCGATTTAATCTAACTGATTAACTCCTATTGATTTATTCAGTTTCAAAAATCGATGTTGAAATCGATTCTTACTTCTTTATATAACCCTTGACTTATATATTCTATTTATCCATGATAAACATTTTATTTGATTTATAAAATATTATTTATAAATCTATCTTCTCAATCCATCAGTTAGAATAGATTCTATTTAAAATCTTTGCTTTAAATTCATAGCATGTTATACTCGTGTGTGAAGGACGGGTTTTAAATCTTTCAAATGTAAGTTCTTCTTTTATACCATTCTAATCACCTTTCAAGTATTTCCTTTTAAAATCAATTTCTTTACAAAATAAATCCCTTTTTTTATAATTCTATTTATTCTATAAAGTATTTCAATTTATAAAATCTATTGATTTTATAGGTAATTCCTTTGATAGTCTAACTATTCCCTTTCTATTTATTTTACAAATATTTCTTCTTCCTGTTCTATTTATTTTTCAAATAAATATCCCTTTTCAATTCTATTTGTAAAGGGTTTACAAATATTTCTTTTTTCCAATTCTATTGGTAAATGTTTTACAAATATTTCCCTTCAATTTTATCTATTCGATTAAGAAATAAATATTACTTTTTAATCTATTTATTTTATAAATAGATATTTTCTTTTTATAAAATATTTTGATTTTATAAATATTTCTTTTTCAATATAACATTGAAAATTTCCTTTTTAACATTCCAGTATTCTTTATGGTATTTAACATACCATATAACAATGATCAATATCATTCCAACATACAAAATCAACAACAGATTTCATATCACATCATGTTACACAATATATAAAAAAAACAATAAAACAAATGTTGAGGAACCCAGTTGGGTCCCTCCGACCTGTTTCCCTGCATCTACAGATGTTAAACAATAAAATTAACATCAATTTCAGTTTACTATGAAATATTATGCTAAACAGAATCAATATTTGATTTATGATTTATATCTATATCGTTATCTATATTTTCAATCAACTGACTAGCAGTTCAACCAAACAGCCAACACACAGCAACAACCATTATTTATCGGTTATAAAAATACGTTATAAAAATATAACCGAGAAGAGTTAGTGAGTTTTACTCACATTGGACGGTTATCGTTAAATAACGATAATTGATCATTGATTGGATTTAGGCGTTTAATTTCACCATAAATCCAAATGAGCTCCAATTCACTCTCGATCTGTTCCATGGTGTAGCCACCGTCCCTACGATGCCAACGCATCCAGTTTTGTCAATTTCTGACTACGTATGACTAAGATATGGTGATTTAAATTTTCTATACTATTTTTATTTTAATTTAAACATAATTAAATTTTAATCGGACTTTACCATTTGTTAAGGATTGGCCTACCCAAACTTAAAAGAAAAGAAACCAAGTCTGCGCGTGATCTCTTCTTTTTGATTAGAACCGACATGTGCTGCTCCATTCTTTATTCTTGTACCAACCCCTCTTTAAATTTAGACTGGGCTTCATGTTTAAACTGGCCCATATCCATTTATTGGAGCCCATACCCGTGTCCTTATATGAACAATAGTACTTCAACTTCCACCATCATGAAAAACGCAGGTTCCCATAATATCTTCCAAGTAGGGCTGTTATGGTAATGGTTACCGTTACCGTTTGGCAAATACCGTTACCGTACCGTTTTTACTGGTAAGCCAGAATTGCTTACCGTTACCGTTACCGATCGACTGGTATACCGCTGACTGGTATACCGATAATCTGGTAACCGTTACATTGGTAATGGTAAATTACCGTTTGTCGATCAAAGTTGATATCTTAACATATTTTTTGTACACCGTGCATTTTTATTATACTATATGTGGTGTTAGTTTATAAAAAACATAAATGAAAAAGAAAATAAGTGTATCTGGAATTATTTCATCTGATTATTGAATTAAATATAATCATTTATTTGGTTCTACGTGCATGTAATAAAGCATATCAGATAAGTATACTTATGTTTTGAATTAACTGGTAAAATTACCGTTACCGCTGGTATTGAAAAAACGTTACCGATAATTTACCGTTAAAAATGGTAAATTTACCGTTACCATACCGTTTTAACTGGTATACCGATTTTAATCACAAAATGATTACCGATTGACTGGTAATGGTATGGTAATGGTAAATTTACCGTTACCGTAACAGCCCTACTTCCAAGCCATTGCCGACATTTTTACTCCACTCAAGCTTCCTCTTTAATTGATTACAAACTCAACAAAAATGTCTAAAACTCCTGTCTTCTAAAACCATTCCTTCCTTTCCTCTTAATAGCTACGCCCCCTAAACTTTCCACGGCATTTGCGGACCTTCAAACTTCACTTCCGAAACCACTCTATCATATATATTGCGTGCACCCATTTATACGATACCCTATCCTTTTCTTCCAGATTATATTCATGATCCCGTGCCCCTTCTACCGCATATCACTCAGATAACCACCACCTTACATGAATTTGCAACTCATCCTGCTAATTCCACCATATTGGTGCACCGTCTCCTGTACTACCATGTTACCTCTCTCATTTTTATATTTTTTTTATTTTCTTTTTATTTTATAATATATATGTATAATGTTTGGGAAAAAATATAGTATTAGTTCTCCTTTATAAAATTGCGATTTCCATTTCTGTTTTGTCTCAGGATATGTTCGAGCTAGTGTATATATATAGGGGAAAGTTATAACATATAAGAACAAGGTCTTGTTGCTAGCTTAGGCTACTTAAACTTAGACCTAGCTTTAATGGTACTGTGACAGCATGTTGGAAAAGAACATGAGCTGCGGTGATAACCTGGGGAGGAAGAAATATGGGGTAGGTTGGTGCTATATTTTCCTTCGCTTTCTAGCATGTACTCGCGTGTTTTCAATGTCTAGGGTAGCTGTGTGTGTGTGTGTATATATATATATATATATATATATATATATATATATATATATATATATATATATATATATATATATATATATATATATATATATATATATATATCTTTTGATGAGTCTTGACATGGCTGTAACTTGATAGCATAGGAATATACGGTCTGCAATGAGTTTTCCTATCCTACTTGTGTGCGGTTTTAAAAAGATAGCTGATAGTGATTTATCAAATCACAGATTTTATTCCACTCTTCTTCTAGGATGCACCAATTTGTTGGTTCTTGTTTATGTTAGTTCTATATATGCATATTTTATGTAAGATAAGATTTTAAAACTTTTTGAATATTCCATTATCACTGGATTATTCTTGGAAGACTAACATATAAAGTTGGCATTACTTATGAAAAGAAAGAACATTGATCTAAACTGAAATCATGATGGACTAGTCAAAACATGTTTTGAGTTATATATTTTAGTGCATCCCATTATATAAAATTTGGTTCGCGTACGAGCCGCCACGGACAGAAATAAAAACACCTTTGAGATGAGCAATGTGTCACGGTTCCAGAAATATAATAATATTAGTAGGTTGACTCATATTTTGAAATCCCAAAATATCGATATAGGGTGCAAAATACTCAAAATAAAAAGTTGCGTATTTAATTAATTAAAAATTACTGAAAAATTCTAAAAATTAAATTAACACTACGTCTCAAAAGAACCTTGTCTAAATTTTAATCCAGTATGTAGTTATTTCAAATAAACTGTTACGGTCGATGAACGATCCTGTAGCGACTATTTGAAAATTTGATTTGGACATAACTTACAGTCTGTAACATGAAATCTTGGGTTTTCACTTCCATTAGAAAACTACAGTTCAACAGATTTCAACATTTCTCGTTTTGAAGAAATCCGACTTAAAACGAATCTTGTACATTCAGTTGAAGTTCAAATCGCCAAATTACGAACTGTAGCGCCATTTCGAGCTCGATTACTTTTTTTTTCAGGGGATAATACAATATAACAAAAGGGGGAGAATCTAGCCAACCTCCAATGGCTCACAAAAACGATTTCCGCAGAAATCAGAAACCGTGCACACACAAACAACAGATACAGGAAATTACAAGAAAAATACAAGAAAAATAAAAACAGACGACTGCCTTGCCCAAGACGAAGGCAGCAACAGGAAACGAACACTATAGCCTAGATCGGTTACAATTATAATATAAAATATACGTTCAACTGTCGTTCAAATAATATATTCGTTATTCTAATTCAATTCTAAACTGAATTAAATACCACAGATGATCCAATTCACACCATTTTGTGAATTCCACTATTTTTGACTATTTTAGAAATTAAATATATTATTATATTATTTATTTATTTAATTATTCAATACTATCTAATCTTGGTCATTTTAAATAACCAAACCATTATTTAAATAATTAAATAAATTATTTATATACTGTAAAAATACGGGTCGTTACATTCTTTCCCCCTTAAAATAATTTCGTCCTCGAAATTGCTAAGTTAGAGAACAAACTCTAGTGACTAGTATAAATTTATTTGTTTACTTACCAACCTTGTTTTCAACTGAACCAATTTAATTTCAATTAAAATATTCATTTATTTTTATTAACGAAAATTTTCAAAAATCCTGAAAAATTTTCTAACACCAGGAAAATTTTTGCCAGCACCTCCTTTGTACCGGTCAATAGTTCAAACCCCATCTAGCCTCTCTAGGCCTTTTCCAATCCAAAAGATAATCAAACAGCCAAGCGGCTTGCCAAATTGGCCCATAAATTACTAAATCCATAAAAATAAACGTGTACCTTTTTGTCGGGCATATCACTAAATCCTTTTATTCTGCTGCCAACTCAGCATATACTAAAGTCAGCCCAATCAATCTCTGGTCAATTTATCCTCAACACAGCTATTCGCTTAAACAAGCCAATTATTGGAAACCGACTGCATGGGCCTTGATAAAATTATTAATAATATAAATAATTTGTTTAAAATCATAATAAATGATTTGGAAAGATTTTTGATGAAAAATTCCACGTTTATAAAGATAAAAATATATTTTTATCAAAATGAACCAGTTATTAACTAAAAAGATAAACCAACGTTTTTAAATAAATAAATTGGATTTGTGAATGGTTTTAATCTAACCAGAATTTTCTCATGTATGAATTGGAATGGATTTAAATGGAAATAATCTCTGAAATATTTCGATATTGGATTCTGTGACTATACGGATATTGTTGAGGAATTTGGAAGATAGATATGTGTCGTTATTCCCCAGACGATATGTGTTGGTTTCAGAATTTGATATTGAATATAAGCTGATATAATTTCTATTTAGAGCCTTATATTTAATATCAAAGTGGATTTTGGGTTTGTCGTGAACGGTGTCTTTAGTAACACTTTTCTTAAACCCCGTATGAAAGAATAATTCTTTTAATTAAGATCAATAGAGTTTCTAGTTATATTTAATAATTGGAATAAAATGTAATGTGAATTGGGTTTATAGTGAACTATGTTTTTAACGACATCCGTTCTTTAACCTAATTAACAGTGGAATGTGATTTGGAATATATAAATCTTTTATTAAGATTTAATGGAATTTTCCCAAAGTAAAGTTTTCCAATTTAATAAAATAAATTGGAATGGAATGGAATTCGATTTGGTAATAATCAAAGTGAGCTTCTATGGAGGAAGACTATCAATATATATATGGAACTTAAAAGGCTCTGTCGTTATTCCATTTATATTATTAGTCGGATATGGAAATTTATATCGATTATATATATATATATATATATATATATATATATATATATATATATATTGATCTGTTTTTCGTGAAGATTCCATAATTAATGGAATGTAATTTTGGGTTTATTGTGAACTGTGTTTTAAATGAAATTGGTTCTTTAACCCAGTTAAAGACAGGATTACATGTCCAGTATTGTATTTCAAATTGTATTGTTTATCACTATTAAATATATGTCTTTCTCGTGGCGGAGAATTTATTCTCTTACTTAACACCCTTCTCTGAGGCGTATGAGCTTAGAGGTTATATATCAGCAGAAATCAATGGTACGGTGTAGATTGTCAATGTGGCATGTTTGATTTCACAAAGTTAAATAATCATTAATAATGATTTTTGGGAAGATTAAAACTAAGCAGAGTTTTAATGAATCTTTAATTAGATTAGAAAGTGAATGAGATAATTAAATTTACCAAAGAAGAGAAATGATCGAGAATGGAGTATCACTAATTTTACTCCAGATGATAGTTGAATCTTTAGTTAGATTTGAATAAAAAAGGATAATTAAATTTACCGATAACACAGTTGGTGTTAGATATGAAGTATTACCAGTTTTGCTTCATTGGATGAATAGGTTGGGATTGGGGTAATAAGAGAAATGATTACTTCGGTATGGCTCGTTAATCCCGACTAGTTGGATAAACCTTAATTTGGTCTAGAATTGAAAAGATAATGAAATCTTTTGAAATGATATCCAAAGGAAGATTAAAGAATAATTTAAAAGAATTTGTCATTGATAAAATTAGTGGGAACCTTTCCCTAGAGATGTGAATATTTGAATAAAAGAATATTCTAGATTGGAATGAGGAGTATGATGTGTTTTATAACACTTGACTATTGATTATAAAATACAAGAGTTATTCGGAAAGACCTGGTTTATGCCCATTCTGAATAACTGATTCGACGATAAGTCAACGATAAAGATGGTGGTTGAAGACCGGAGTTCTTTACATCGTTTGGATTATTACTAATTTCTTGATTAGGCTATACACCCAAGACAAGGTAGTAAGTGGTGATCGTCTAGACGTACTTGGAGATCGACCGGATATGCGAAGACATCTCTCCTGTATTGGACATATGGGACGAGGAATAAGGTGTCTCCGGTTTCTTTCATACCCAGAATGAACTAGTAATTGGATGTGTGTCTAACATTGGATTTTATTCTATGTTGATTGATTTCTATTATATATATATATATATGTTTAGTGGCGGAGAAATTATTCCCTTGCTTAACACCATTCTCTAAGACATACGAGCTTAGAGGTTATATATTGATGGACATCAGTCGCGTGGCATGAATTGTCAATGTGGCATGCAGAGATGCAGTGATCAAGGCTTCTGTTGAAAAGCAGAGTCTTGTGGTTGATGATCAAAGCACGGCTTTAAGTAGCATAGCTTTGTGTATAGCATTAATTTGCGACCCTCACACCTCGGTATGAGTCAAAAACGGGATAAGGGGCATAGTGAGAACTTGATGTTTCTTTCTAACTATGGGTGGTGTCATGATATGGAACCCGGACATTTATGTTTTTACTATGTGGATGATAGATAGCGAGGCGCCTCGGATATATTGGTCACTACAGGGACGATGGATTGGTCCGATAGGACAGGGCAACGTGTGTTCAGGAGTAATTAATCCTCAAAAGTAAGGGAGGACCAACATTGCAGGATCCAGAGTTTCCCCGCGGTGTGTAATCCTGATGCATTTGCTAGAGTGCCTCGAATCAGTGAGGAGCCATCCCTTCCCTCGACTCATAGATGGAAATCCGATTTCCAATACGACATTTCAATTTTAGTTGTAGAACTAGTATGGCGACATGATATATGGTATCCATGTCGTCTATGATTGATACATTTATATTTGAAGTTGTTTTATAAACTATGCACTTATAATAGTATCAAATGATTTTTATTTTTAAACGTAACATGAATGTTTGGCTATTATAAGGTAAAACTCTATCCTGCGGCTTGCATTGCATTGTGTGGTGGCACCTGAGTCTTATAATAGCTTCATTTTTCGAAAAGCATTGAGCTGTTTATAAATAGTTTTATGCACTGGTATTCTTGGGAGAAAACCGGTTCCGTGTTATACGGCGTGGTCCCTTGATTTACTTTGTTTTAAAAGTAAATTTTTAAATAACTATTTTATTTCTCACACCAGTCCCATTACTGACCTGTAGTTTATTGTTTTAGCCAAAACTCTGGGTGCCCATATTTTCCACATGGGCAGCTAGTAGTTTTGGTTTTGTAGATATTATTTTCATAGGATCCTGGATTTATAACTGGAGCTATATTCGGAAAGCTTTGTACCCGTGTATCTCTTTCAGTTGTGTTATGTATTATTTTTCCGCTGCTTTGTAATTTAAATCTCTGATATTTTTCTGATGTATATTATTTATTCATACTCTGTTATATTCTTGTACTCTGGTGTAATTGTTGTAACAAGCAATAAAATGTTCTATTGTTTGTGTTCTGATTTGTCGTGTTCTCAACTCAATCCAAGCTTTCCCTTACGGGTGAGTTTGGGTCGTTTCATCGTTGTATCAGAGCTTTGGTCTACAAAGCTTGAGAACAAGACACCTTAGAACCGAACGAAAGAATTCAACAGAGATTGGATTAGTAATATCCAATGAGAATGACTCGTTAGAGAGGGGATCAGTAGTGTCCTAGAATGAGTTTGAAAGAGTGTTATTTTTAAAATAAAAATGAAAACAAATTTAGTTTCGAAATTTATATCATATTATACGTATTTGAATATTTTACTTTAAATTGATTTGGACTATCAGGTATATGGAGATTTTGAATATATGTTTGATACACTATATACGAAGCCTTAAATATACTGGATAGATATAGAATTGCACTCTAGTCGCCCGGAGATGATTCTGATGACCACTGCAGCATCAGTAGTGTTATGTTCGAGTTTCGAAAGTGGATCTCTATATATTTCAAGTTGACTGGTGTGAGAACCAAAACTTAGTAGAATTTATTGTTTGTGATTTGGCCTTAAAAATTGGATTTTTGAATATATATATATATATATATATATATATATATATAAAAGTATATGTTTGAAAAGTTAATCAACTAATTGATTGCTGGTTGTATTGTGTGATTATTAGTTTGACTAATTAAAATATTGGAATAATAAAACCAATAAGAGAATGAAAGGTAAATTAATCCAAATTCAATCAAATATTGAACTGAATTGAAAAATGATTGGAATTGCATACATGTACACGTATATGTCATAGCATCGAAGCTAAAAAGAGGAATAAAATTGTATGCCGGACAAATAAGTACATATTTACTATATTTCTTGGGTTTTGATGATTTTATGAGCAGATTGGCTAGTCGCTTGGCTTTTTATTTTTCTTTTGGGTTGATGACTGCCCTGTGAGGCAAGTTGCGGTTTTAAATATCAACCCGTACAAAGGAGGTTATGGCGAAATTTTACGAAAATTTAGGGTGTTAGCCAAATTTTTGAGAAATTTGAAAATTCATAGAAACTGAAAAGTTGAAGAATGAAAGCCAGAATGAAAGTTGAGTTGGTTGGTTAAACAACTTTCAGCTCCATTCCTTTTCGAGGACGAAAAGAATTTAAGTGGGGGAGATTGTAACAACCCGGATTTTCAGAACCAATTTAAATTTTTTATTTTGGCTATTTTAATGGATTTATTTTAAATAGTAATGACTAAAAATTTATTTAAATCGAAGTTAGAACACATATAATTATTTTAATTATAAAACGATCCTGAAATGGCGCGGTAGTTTGAAAATACGATTTTAAATTTCAATTGAATGTACGGAATTCAATATAAGTCTGAACTGGACGAAATGAGAAATATTTGAATATGTTTAACTGTATCTTTCTAACGAATGTGGAAAATTCATATTTCACTTTATAAATTGAAAGTTATGTCTAGTTTAAAATTTAAAATAGTCGCTGTGGCATTTATATATATTTCTAATATAATATATAACCCTTAAAAATAGCCATTTTACAAACGACCTCCGTTTTTGACGAAACTAATTCTGTTGGATCCAGAATGTCAAATTATTGTTATATTCCAATTTTTATATTTTTTGGAATTAATATGTAAGCGTGGTGAATTTAAACGCGTTTGGTAAATTTATTTTGAATTCAATCGACTGAAAAAAATTCCATTTTACAAACGGCCTCTAAATTCGATGAAATTAGTTTTGTTAGGACCATATCGTCAATACATAGCTAGATTTATTTTTCTAGAATTTTTGGAGTCGGTAGGTGGCCCCGGTAAATTAAAATGTACGTTGAAATCAATTTTGAACATTATATTATTTATATATTAATTTTGACGAAAACTGATTGTAACAGTCGAATTGGGTTACCGGACATATCCCATTCGGTCCGAAATAGGGGTATTTGGCTAGGGACTACAGTCGTTGGGTTCGATTTGGAATTTAAATGAAAAATCAACTTTTTGGATTTAAAATTAAATATATATATATATATATATATATATATATATTAATAATTAGATTTATATCTTCTTTAATGGCTTCCATCAATGGCCACCATCTCAATGCTACCGTCAACGGCTTCCGTCACGTCGATGATCCACCGACATCGCCGCCAGTCCTTCCCTCAGTGCACCCTCCTCCGCTTTTGTCTATGTCCACCATGCCCACCCCCAAACCTACTACGCTACCTACTGACCCTATGATAACCAAATCCTTAATTAGCTGCAAACCTCCGCCACCGCGCCAAGGGCCTTCTCCACCAGTTTCCAGATCAACCACCTTTCGTAATCCCCCCGCAATGAGGATCCAGACTCTTTGCTTACTTCTTCCTCCACCAAGCTTCCGCCTCTGTTACCCACGCCACCAGATTCCTAGTGTTTATCTTACGTGGTCGTGCTGTCACATGGATCCAAGAAACCCTCTACGGCCTCTCATGCACCTCAGCTGGCATTGGCTGTCAAAAGGGGGTCGCTGCCTTCATTCAAATCTTTTGCTAATACTATTCAATTTTTGAAATCAAACCGCCAATGTTACCACTGTGCTTCGAAAGGACACGTGGTAGGTAACTGTAGGAACACCAGGATATGCTATAGATGTGGATTTTTTGGATATGACAATAAAAGCTGCACAAGAACGGTTAAAAACAAATAAACAAATGCAGCCAGCTTTGGTTCACGTAAAGACCCTTGGGTATTCCTCTGAAACAAATCTCGTGAGTGTCACATCGAAACCTCTCTCCCAACACATGCCTGCAATTGACGCTCAGCATCCTCTCTCCATCAAATCGGATTCTCGCTTTAAAGCCTATGCGCCTTCCCCATTCAACCATTCATCTCCAGAAAATTACAATTTTACTCCTTCTGCAATGGCGCTTCTAGCCGATGTCGTATATCTGTTGATGGCCTCAGCCCTCGAAGGCTACTGGACCATCACTTCCATCCGCGCCACCCTCATCGATTTCCATCGCTACTTCGACTGGAACATCTTCATTGTTGGTGAACAGAGCTTCCTCATCCAATTTCCCTCCGCTGAGCTCTACCATGATGCTCTAGGCCGATGTACTATGAAGAAGCCTAGAGTTGTGCTTATCCTTGAAGCTTGGAATTCGGCGTCTAAAATAGTAGTCAGAGAATTCTGGCCCACAACCTGGGTCATAATTAGGGGTTTTCCTATCCATCTCTACCACCACAACGATTGTCTCACCTTCGCTATCTAGCTAGTCGGCCTCTTGCTCCATGTAGATGACTGTATCTAGGCTCAGTCAGACATCAGGTTTGTTTTCACGAGAGTCAGGCTACTCTGGGTGGTGACCCTTCCATGTACTTAATCAGTTTACCTCCATGGCAACCACTGCATCCTCACGGTGGAGGATTGGGACCACTTCCACTCAACATTAAACCCCAACGACCTGCTTATTGATAACCACTGGGAAAGAAGCAGGGAATTTATGATGGAGCCCTTCCAATTTCCCTTCCCAATGTCCTCCAACACCGATGAGTTAGATAACCGCTTTGATGATATGATTATGGAGTCCTTAATTCCCGAACCTTCGCTTCCCGTTCCGGCGAACCCTCCAACCAGGCAAGATAGCTCCATGGAAGTTGTCGGACCTAGGGGGTGGGACCCATGGCCCTCTGATGAACCTAGATGGGATCCCTTTCATGACCTGGACCTCTTAGAGCCGTTCCCTTTGGCAGCCGCAAACAGCCCTTCAGACATGCAGATAGTCCCCCAAGCCTCAACACCGCCTCCTCCACCGCCACCGACGAGTAATGGAGTTGCACCCTTGATTGCACCAGCTTTATCCTCTTCTGCTGTTTGACGCAGTGCCAGGCTTAATGCCTCCAATTCTGGTACCCAAATGCAACCTTTCATGTCGTTGATCCTGGACGTCGAGCAACTTTTGGAAAAATCGGTTGGCAGCGTTCAACTTGATGGTGTTCAACAGCAGCCGCAGTACCCGAGGCCATGGTAAAGGCTCCACCCACCAGACGCAGTGTAAGCCCTTCATTTATCATTTTTTATGGTTAGTGACGTTGATCAGTTATTGTGTAAGCTTGTTTTGGTTTGCCACACCATACTTTCAGTTGGTGGCAGTGTTTGTATGTATATTTTGGGAATGTTGTAGTCGTTCTATCAGTGCTTGCGCTAGGCGCAAAGCTTTACTTCTGCATGTCGTTTGCATGCACATTTTATCGTCTTATGGCCAACGATCAGGCCTGTTGATCGCTTAGAACTATTTTATTAATATTATGCTTTAATCGGGTGTATTAAATCGCTCTACACAACCGTCTAGTTCAAAAAATATATATTAATAACTTGGTCAACCCCTTTTATTCTCCCCCCCCCCCCCCCCCGCCCCCGGTCGTTGATTTCAGATCAAAGAAAAAAAACAAAAACAAAACCATCATCGTCGCTCCAGCCACCGCCGCACCCCCTTAGAACTATCTTATTAATATTATGCTTTAATCGGGTGTATAGAATCGCTCTATACAACCGTCTAGTTCAATATATATATATATATATATATATATATATATTAATAACTTGGCCAACCACTTTTATTCTCCCCCCCCCCTCGGTTGTTCATTTCAGATCGAAGAAAAAAACAAAAAAAAACCATCGTCGTCGCTCCAGGCACCATCGCACCCCCTATAGCTGTCGATGCCGTCGACTTCTCCCCCCTCCCCTCCTAAAGCCGCCGCCACCCCCTCCTCTCCTTCTTCATCTCTTCTTCTAAAACCCCTTTCCACCACAAAAACCTCCACCTCAGGCCACTGCGCCGACCACCATCACCACCAGCGACCCCACGCCGCCCCCTCAGCCTCCATCTCCGACCTGTGGTCCCCCTCCAATTACAAATCCATTTTTTTATATTTTCAGTTTTGCAAATAACGACCTGAGCTTCCATAGCCCATATCTCGCCAATCGAGCGCTTCTGGCCAAAACTCCACAATATCGAAATCGAAGAGCACGATTTTGTCTTCGGTTTGAGTATATGGAAGTCATATTTTGGACTGCGGAGATGTCCGAAAAACACGTCCAAAATTCTGCTGTTCAAATACCGTCTTTTTGCAAATTATGGCAAAATTGAGCATTTTCGGAAGAAAGACCACTATGCGAAAGTTGTCCGGAATGACGCGTTTAAGCTAGATAAAAAGACGGCGTTAAGATTGGAGCTCGTTTGCAAATTCTAGAACTGGAACAGCAAATCAGAACGTTAGAAAATAACGGCAGAGTGGATCCCAATGTGAGAACTCCTTCTCACTTTAATTATTTTACAGTTAAATATATACTAGGATACAAACAGGGCTTAGTAGCCCCCCACACCATTTATTGTACAAACCATGGTTGTTTATTTGAATTGTATTGAGGAAATTTTGGATTGTAATTGTAAAATTGATTGTGAATGGATTGTGGAATTTTTTGAATTGATTGTGATGCATGTGTATGGTGCGAAACAGTATTAGGAGAGGGGTAATGCTAGACATTACTCCGGTTCTAATATCGCGCCGTTATAATGCCGCAATTTTCTGAAATAAATATTTATTCATTAAAAGTATCATTTTTAATGTGTATATGAATTATATAAAATATTCATGTGTTGAATAAGATGTTTGAATAATAAAAATATCATTTTTATTGAATGTATAGACTATATAAAATAGTCAAGTGTTGAAATAAATATTTTATCGTTAAAAATATAATTTTTAACGTATAAGCGAACGACATAAAATCCTACTGAAATGAAAATAAATATTCATTTACAAATTGGACGATTTGTTTGTGTACACCCATTTAATTGACATTGATTAGGGTGATAAATTTTACACATCGCCCAACTACACAAATAATATTAAGTATTTATTGGTTGAAACCCCACACTGGTATTGGGATGGTATTTGGCATACACTAATCCCAATTGTTTAGTTGTATGTCAATCGATTGGTTGACGAATTGTAGTGAGCGTTATTTATTTATTTTAATGCTTATACAGTGTAGAATGCACTTCGGATGATGGATTATTGTTTATCATTGTTGTTGTATACATGTGTTGTACGAAGTCCATACAAATAACATTATATGATAATTCATTATGTTTAATTCCAATTTGGAGTAACAAATATTTTAAAATAGTGAATATTTTAAAATAATGAATATTTTGAAATAATATTCAGTAAAGGATTAAAAACTGAATTTGATGTCCGATTTTGGATGGACACGAGAATATTGAAATGTGTGAAGCCATGTTGATTAGATATGCGCCATTTTGACGCGAATGATATTTATATCAATTTTATTCATTTTTATAATGAATATAAAAAAGGAAATGATTTCAAAATCGGATATTTTGAAAATATTATCATTTAATTACTATAATGATTAGGAGTATTCAATTTTGATTTAAAATTGAAATGAAAGTGGGAGTCGTTTTAAAATGAATTAGTAAACGATTTATAAAGTACGTTTTATATGGAAACCGATGTAATATATATATATATATATATATATATATATATATATATATATATATATAATATGGCCTGAATAGAATGCGCCGCGCCGCGACCATTCGCGAATTTCGACAATTGACTTCGAATTAACATTACGGCAGATCCAACCGTCGGATTCTCCTAAAATGGAACCTTTGGGTTCGTATCAGAAAGAGATTTCCATGAATATGAGGGGTTTGAAATCAAATGGTTGGATTTGGAATTATGTCTAAACCAAATTTGGAAAAGGTCGCTATGGATGCAGTTCGGTGGCCGTTATGGGAAACCGACTGTCCGGGCCTTAATAAAATTATTAATAATATTAATAATTTGTGCAAAACCATAATAAATGATTTGTAAAGATTTTGGATGAAAAATTCCACGTCTGTAAAGATAAAAATATATTTTTATCAAAATGAACTAGTTATTAACTAGAAAGATAATCCAACGTTTTTAAATAAATAAATTGGATTTGCAAATGGTTTTAATCTAACCAGAATTTTCCCATGTATGAATTGGAATGGATTTGAATAGAAATAATCTTCGGAATATTTCGATATTGAATTCCATGACTATACGGATATATGGAGGAATTTGGAACATAGATATACATCGTTATTCCCCGGACGATATGTGTTGGTTTCAGAATTCGATATTGAATATAAGGCGATATAATTTCTATTTAGAGCCTTATATTTAATATCAAAGCGGATTTTGGGTTTGTCGTGAATGGTGTGTTCAGTAACACTATTCTTAAATCCCGTGTGAAAGAATAAATCTTTTAATTAAGATTAATAGAGTTTCTGTAGTGGTCCGAAAATCCGAGCCAATTTGAGCTGACTAATATCTTACACATTCAACTCAAAGTGCACGAAAGTTCAAGTCATTAATGGAAAGAATTTAGAGGGTGAGAAAGAAAAGATAGAACTAATAGAATAGAAGAAGAAGAGTATAACAACTAAATAGAATCATAGTAAACACGAAACTCACAGCGGAACAATAAAATTTCTTATAACATAACTTTTGAAATACAAATCCGAATTTGTATATATATACATACTATATCAGAGTCTAACTCATATACATCACAGCGGAAATAATCTCTATCTAATTAATGGTGAAGCCTTCTACTTCCAGCTCCTTCAAGTGAATCTGTAAAAGCCTGAAACACTTGACTGCCCATACAAATTTGGGCACTCAAGAGTTTAGGAAAAACAAACAAAATAAAATAGGGGTCAGTCATGGGACTGGTGTGAGTAAATTCCAACCATTCTGTTTAATTTCGAAAATCCTTTTTAAACAAAAGGATAATAGTAAGACCAGCCCACACATAACCATGGACGGTTTTTACCTTACTATAACCCAAGATATCTTAACATCAAAACCCAGTGATATTATAATAATGTCTAATCAAATAAATAACCAAGTAGCGGAACGCTTGCATCTCACGCTCCACATATATATAGTATAAAATCATAAACCACAGGGCGCGTATTGGAGATTGGATCCCAACAGACAAGGTATGGGAGCACCTTCTGATTAGTGTACTCTCGAGGGGATACACTCAGGGTTCAACAAGAACGTCTTGCAACCCGGTCATACATGACCGCTCACTCATTTAGCTTGAGTGTCGCGAATATATTGCCACCCATGGTTGTTGGCCATCCAACCGTAATCCGAAGATACAGAAACGAAAAGAAGTATAAATATGAATTTTCTCTAGATCGGAGACAATACACCCTGCTTGGGGATGACCCAACTAGCCATGCTGCCTAGCCCAACTTTTGTTACTTCCTGGTTGTGCGGCTAGACGCCACGTCTATCTTCAGAACATCTGATCACCATTCACTTTGAATGCCACATCATCAAATCCGTAATCACATATTGATTACACAAATGCACACTGGGTGTAGGATAAAGAGAAGTTACCTTCTCCCCACCAACTTGGTATATTCGTAAAAATCAACGGCGTGACCATTGGAAACACTCTGTCAGACACCCGTCCATACAAGTTGTCCTGGGATTGGATAAACACAAAGCACCATTCTAGAACTGGACGACCCTTACATTTAACTCTGTCTTCAATTATCTTCAGCTTATCTAATTCGCAACGCTTATGCCTATACGGAGTGGTTTTCGGATAATAAATCCAACTGATGTCTCCGTATTGACAATGATGGTCAAAACACTTCGATAGTTGGTTATTTAACTATCGAAGTAAAAACAAACATCCATTCTAATGTATAACTAACATCACATTAACATGGGTACTTTTTATTTAACATTCATTTTTGTTATCCAAATTCCCATATCTTACTAGATATTTCTCTAATCCCGTTTTAGCCTTTTTACACTTCTAGAAAAACATTTCCAGTTATTATAAACTCTTATTCTTTCATGTTCCAGAAAATATACGTTATTAACGTTCGAACTATTTTCATAAATTTCACATTCTTTATTTCTATACTTGGATAATCTACCCTATTTACATTGGAAAATATTTCCAATCTCATTTTAACCTTTTAATCGGCCCAACATTCACTTATAAAACATTATTCACTTTGAAATGTGAATACCATCCCTTATTATACAAATCTGAACATCTTTATCATATCTTTGTTAACGTAATAATTTCCCTTGTCTTGTTTACCGAAATCTCTTTCATACTTTTTATATTCCTATTCCACTTTATAAACTCTGTTTCTAAGTCAACTTCTTATCAAATCAATATCAAGTTTATAACTAAATGCTAATTCCTATCCTATTAACATTTATTTGTTTAAAACTAAATGTTAATTATCTTATCAGATTATAATTCCTAAAATGATTTACTTTAATACATTCGACATTGTCGAATTAAAATCTCAAATCCTAATGGTTTAATTCTAATCACATTTCGAAGATCGAAATGATATCATTTCTTTCGGAAACAATTTTCCAATATCTCTTTCTAACTCGTTCTTATATCTCTTTGGACAGACATCGTTACTTATTACTGCCAGAACAAGTGGATTTCAAACCAAACTATTTACATTCCCTAGTGAATAGTGCTATATAAAAAAAAATCACACTTAAGTTTTGTCAGCAGCGCTAATTTATCGTTATAGCTCAAAACTTGTCATACGCAGTAATACTCCCCTTTATAACTAATCTTGACATAACTGTTACGCTTAAGCCTAATCAACAGTACATATAAATATTGAGGAATCCGGTTGGATTCCTCCAACCGGTTTACTGCATTCACAGATGTTAGTCAACACAATTAACACTAACTCCATACCAGGGAATATTATAATCGGTGAAATCAGTGTCCAGCCGATGATGGTTACCTATGCAACGATATATATATATATATATATATATATATATATTTCAACCAATATTAATCGTAATCGACCATCACACAGTATTCAAACAACATTAAAATATTTTAAAGTAGATTAGAGTTAGTGAGTTTACTCATCTTGCGTGTTAACCGTTGAATAACGATTTACGTCAGTAAATCTGATCAGATGCTTTGATTTGCCTAGAATTCGCAACGAGCTCTAAATCGTTCCACCACAGCTTTACGGCGTAGCGTTACTTGTTTGAACCGGCCACGATCTTGCATCCGTTCTAAACAGTGCGTTCTTCTCGGATAAAACCTCAGCGTATAACCTCCTTCCAGCTCCAGATTTAAACTGTGCGTTCACCCTCTTTTCTATTTATTTTCTTATTTTTAAAACATGGGCTTCATCTTTTCAATCGGCCCAAACCCAAACTTTAAAACAAACCTCCTGGTACACAGTGATCCCTCTTTCCAAAATATAACCGTGGGCTTTGTAACAAACTCCACCCCGCAGCATCCTCCGCGTCATACACGCAACAGGAGCTCACAGTTGTCAGCGTTTCACAGTAGGCCACTTCTTTCCATCGTCAACATCTCCCATTTTCATACATATGCCAGCCCCCTCTTCGTTAACGTCTAACTTGAACCATTTTCATGACTTTATCAGTTCACTTCGAACCAGTGTTATCAAGACCGGACCAGACCGGCGGCCCAACCCTGAAAACCGTGGACCGCCAGGCAATCCGGCCCGGAGTCCTAATGGACCGCCATCGCTTTTGAACCGTCTAAAGCTACAGCCCAACATGATTTAGCAGCAGGAATTCTAGTGAAAACCACAAAATTTTGTCCAATTGGGCCTCGCTTCATATGCAGAAGCCCACGTGCTCTTTAGAACACTCATAAAGTAAGGGCTGGACACTTATTTATACAAGTAAAGAGGGCGGAAGCTTCAAATTTTCTGTAATCTGGGACATAAAACTGCAAATAGTCAAATTTGCATTGATGAAAAATCGGTGCGGTTCTGACGGTTCAACCATCAAAACCTTCGACCGTAAGTAATCACGGTCTGACGCACGGTCCGGTCATGATAACATTGCTTCGAACAATCCTTCCAGGTCATGCGCAAACATCTCCACGTTTACACCACGTTTACACAGAAATGACCATTTCAAAAATACACATGCCATTCCCCTTCATTATATATATTATTGAACCCGCATACCCATGTTAAATCCGAACCGCTGTGTCATCCTTAAACAGTGCAATTGCGGTGTTCTTCTTCTGTATATTAAAATATCCCATTCATTTGTAAAAGAAATGGTTGTTTCCAGATCTTGGCCCCTGCTTTCCTTCGATTCACCCCCAACATGCAACAACAACCCTCACCATCATTTTAACGTTAATCACAGTTAAATCCTCTTTCTTTCCTACGCATGAGCATGTGTGCCCCTTCATGGCTTACTGCACAGGCGCCCACTTTTTAACCCATTTTTAAGCAACTCGAGCCACCCTTTTTCATCCGCATTTTCATATCCGAGACCCGACAGTCAACCTCCAATATTTCCTTTTCATCATGGCCGTTCCTTTGCATGCCTTAATCCCTTTGTTTGCCTTTTCATTTGATTTTCTCGTGAATACAAACTGAAAAGGTCATACTTTGTATAAACTTGCTTATTAGTCGTGCTGACACACTTCAGTCCGTGACGAAAGCTTGTCACTTTATACTTCCTTCAACAGAACGGCACAGGATTAGATTTTACAATGTGACAAGTTTACTACCTCACGCAAGTGCCAAGTTTCACGTTCAAAGTCTTCCTCTATTTTAGACTCTATCCTCCAACGTTTGGCCATCAACGCACCTTCACCACATCTATGCATCACACACAACAAAGTATCCACACCAAATACGTGCAGCTCCCTCTCGTGTTCATCTTCTCACGCCTGTATAATACTTCCTGCCGTTCTTTTATATGCTCAAACCCACCACTTCATCTACACACTTGCCGCACACCCATCCTCCTGTAACCAACGCAAGACAGTCCACCACGCCTGCCTTCTCACAAGACCATCACCAGTGTTGAACTCGATCATACCATTTCCACCGTGATGACACTACCACGTCCGATCTTCTTGAGCCTGCAACGGTCACATCAGATCACCATAGATGATCACCATCGATCAAAGGGGGAAACTCTCTCCGAGCTCGACAGGTTCCGAGTAGGAAAGTTCGTAAATCAGTGAAAGAATTTTCAGATAGAGGTGGAGGAAGTAGAGCTGCTCATTTATCTCCAATGGAGGTGCTGTACATTTTTTCTTGCTGAATGGAATAGGAGCAGTGCTAATATATAGGTGACAATATTAGTGGATAGGAAGCACGTCCATCGATAGGCACGTAGGGTAGAATAGGCAGTGGTCTGCGCGTTGTTGAAGTATGGCTAAAACGTGTGTTCCCATTTCCCATGAAGTGGTAGGCACTGTACATTTTGTTTAGGGTATGGCTCCTTGGCATGTGCGTTACTTAATGTTTACGCAATAGGCAGATAGGACGTGGCTTCATGGTACGAATGGGTTTTGAAAATATTACCAGTAACTTTCGGTTTGATATAAGCAAAGGCAGCGTAACGTTTTTAACAACAAGAATTTTAGTTATCCGAAATGTAGTGCATCAGATAATGGATATAATCAAGCTTCTTGATGTTAAATAGATGTTAAAATGAATGAGACAGTTTAAGTTTTTAAATGTTTTGCATTGGTTATATAAAGCTTCGTTCACGAATTGGACTGCTATAGATACAAATAAAAATACAGTCGTGTTCAACGAGATGTAACGGTCCCAAAAATATAATAATATCGGTAGGTTGACTCATATTTTGAAATCCCAAAATATCGATACAGGGTGCGAAATACTGCAAATAAAAAAAGATGCATATTTAATTAATTAAAAATTACAGTAAAATTCTAAAAATTAAATTATCACTATGTCTCAAAAGAACCTTGTCCAGATTTGTAACTGATATCTAGTTATATCAAATAAACTGTTATGGTCGATAAACAGTTTTACAGCGACTATTTGAAAATTTGATTTGGACATAACTCGCAATTTATAAAACGAAATCTCAGTTTTTCACTTTCATTAGAAAGATACAGTCCAACAGATTCAAACATTTCTTGTTTCGTCGAAATCCGATTTATAACGGATCTGGTACAGTCAGTTGAAGTTCAGAACGTTAAATTACGAACTACCGCGATATTTCGGACTCGATTATATTTAATATATATTTATACGTTCAACTCCGTTTTAAATTAATATATAAATCCACTTATATATAGAACTCAATATTTAAACTGTTTTAAATATTCAAATACGAACCAACAAAATGCGGGTCGTTACATTCCTTCCCCCTTAAAATAATTTCGTCCTCGAAATTGCTAAGATAGGGAAAATGCTACAATCTCTGTTAAAAACAGGTTAAAAATCTTTTTGGTTTACTTCATAAATTTCAGTTTCAACTGAGCTGATTAATTCCAATTAAATATTAATTCCTTCTTATTTCAAATATTTTCAAAATTCTGAAAATTTCCTAATAGCTTAAATTTTCGGAGAATTTCGTTAGCATTTCCTCTGCACGGCTTATTCGGTATTACTACAACTTGCTTCTCTGGGCTTTCTCCAATTCAACAGGAAATCAAACAGCCAAACGGCTTTCCAAACCGACTCATAAAAAACTCATGCCCGTATAAAATACAAACGTGTACCCTTTTGTCCAGCATTTAACTCTATTTCTGCCATTTGCTATTGCTTCAGCATATAATCAAGCATCCTTGGTTGGTCTCCCATTAATCCATTCTCAAACCACTCTTTCGCTTTTACTAAGCCAAATTTCGATTTCAACTCCAATTTTATTTATCTTAGTTTAAGTTCCACTTTTTCCATTTTAACTCCATAAGTTAAATCTTCATTTCAGAATTCAAATTCCCGGGATTTATTTCAAATCAGTTTGAAATCATATATACTTGCATATAATAATGGTAATTCAAAACATTTGAATTCTTGATAACTTGCTTCCTCAAAATAATTCAAAAACAAAATCTTTGGTAGTAATCCGTCACTTAGAAACTCGAAAATGAACACCGATAATGGCGCGCTTCTTTGTCGGAATTATTTTCCAGCAATCGAAGTGAGTTCAATATTATATAATTTTCAAAACTCATATTCAAAAACTTATATTTGATAATTTCCTCAAAATATCTTTCACATCACTTGGAAAATAATTTCAAATCTCCCAGGATTTTAAAATTCCCATATATTTATTCCAAATATTATTTCCAGCTCTTTTCCAAGTTTCTAGAGTTTTATTTCAATTCTGGTTTTAAATTCAGATTCAGTTCATCTGATTTTTCAAATTATACTTATATAATATTTCGGTTGGTTATTTATATACCCAACTCAATTATAAATCTTATTCGACCATAATTTCAACCAACACATTCAATATATATGCTTCCTTTATATCAAAATAGATTTTTGGTAAGATTATTTTATTTACCCTCTTTTCAAAACATACTGTGTCAAATTACTCTGTTTAAGAGTTTAGAAACACCTATCGACACAGTTTTCATTACTGTTTCGACCAGAATTTATAAACCACTCGACTGACTAGTCAACACAATATAAAACAGTTTTTATATTAATTTACAAATACGCGCTCATATATATACGCTCATACTCAATCTAGAGTATTACTAACTTTATCTCTATCGAGTCACGCCACAGAGCCAAGGTAATCACTTAACCTTCAGCTTTGATACCAACTGTAGTGGACCGAAAATCCGAGCCAATTTGAGCTGACTAATATCTTACACATTCAACTCAAAGTGCACGAAAGTTCAGGTCATTAATGGAAAGAATTTAGGGGGTGAGAAAGAAAAGATAGAACTAATAGAATAGAAGAAGTAGAATACAACAACTGAACAGAATCATAGTAAACACGAAACTCACAGCGGAACAATGTTGAAATTATTAACAGCATAAAATAAACAATGTTGAAAAGAATATTCGACAGCATTCTTTAGAGCTGTAAATAATTTCACAGCATTTTGATTATGTTGTAGTAATTTGCATTATATTTACGTAGGACTGACAGCATAATTTAAACGCTGTCGTTTGCTCCACATACTTTCACAACTCCCACATTATGTTGCTCTGTTGCAATATTTGCGCACACATATCATTAATCTAAACTACGTTCTATTATATTTCAATCGAATAATATATACATATAACACATACAAATCAAACAAGAACTATTATCTAATAACATAACTATTAATCATATTCATAAATTAAGTTGAATACAATATCCACAAACAAAATTTACATAAATTCGTAGAAAAAGATAATATTTACAAACCAGCTTCATAACACAATAGACAATCTACATCGGGCACCAAGTCAACAAATGACTAACAGATATCTGAGACTGACATATGGTAGAAGGCATACATTAGTTTGTCATCGTGAAGTGAAAATAATTGTAAAAGCAGAGTTATAAAACGAATACGTTTGTTAAACATTTACCTTTTGATATGAACAAACTCCAAATTGCAAAATTGTGCACAAGAATGCCATGTCAATCAGTAACAACTAAACATATTTTGGCTACAAGCAGCAAGGAAGATGGAAGGAGACATACCAAGCAATATTTTTCAATATCAGCAAGATGCAACTTCTCTGCAAGTACCAAGACTAAACGATTCTCAATTGCATTCTAAGACAAAAATGCTACTCTGCAAATATCGGACAAGAATTCATTTAGCCCATGTTGTCAATTACCAATAACAATATCACAATCAAAATTTACGTAAATATTTATATATATTTTATGTCAAGCCCAGCTTCAGATTACTATTTACTGTTTAGTAGTATACATATCCCTGTAACTTTCCACTTGAATCCTAATTCTTTTAATTTCAAATGTCATGCAAAAACATGTTAGGGTTTCCCCGATATCACTACACAATTAGATTTTGAAAGAGCGAAGAAGATAACAATAACAAGCAAATTCCACCAAATAAACCTTTATTATTCCACCAATTAATTACAAAGAAAGACCTAAAATTGAGAAGATATCTCAATCTCTAAAAACAAAAACAAGTTTTTCTCCCTTAAAAGTACAAATAAATTTATCCCTAATGACATGCTTATATAGACGAATGAAAAGACTAGATTTAAAATTTAATTGGATCCTAAAATATCTCAAAAATAAATACTTCTTGAAACTTGTTCAAAATAAAACTTTTCCTAAAATATCTCAACAAATCCATAAAACTCGGTCAACATGTCCTAAAATCCCGCAACTTCCAATATCTCCACTTTAATATCCATGTGATAAATATCACAAACCATAACAAAACATGTAATGCAGATATCCAGGTGTTTCTATCTATAAACAATCCAAAATGTACAGATGTTGGAAAGTAATAATTGATTATTAAAAGACATTGTATACAAATCAGCAATTTTAGCCCAAACCATATAATCCCATGATTCTAAATGATACTTCATATCAAGGTATCCAAGTTAAAGCTATATTTTCACTGAGTTATACACCAGTGTTCAAAATTCAAACCCATAAACTGAGCTACAAAAACGAGCAATTCCCATGCACAGGCTAAAATAAGACACAATTTTGAATCACCTTAGTCAAAGATATCCACTTTCTGTGGTGCACCAGACTAAAAAAAATTCAATTAAAGTTAAACCAACTTAAATGTAAATACCAGTAAGAACATAAATAAAATCCCTACCTTCAGATCTCCTTTAATCTTTAGATCCCATAACCTTTTCAAAGATATCTTTTAGCCTTATAAAAACCCTCTTTTTCTCCTTGTCCTTCTTTACCAACCCACATGTTTTATCTCGCTGCTCCAGCTCGATATCTACCATCAAAATCTTAAAAAATGGCACCAAAATAACAACCAGTTTCTCATTATCCCCAAACCTAGTAAAAATCCGAGATTTTTGCTCTTCCTGCTCTCATCTTCTCCAAAACTTTTAAAATCCAATATTCTGCACTATAATACTTAATTAACATATAGCTTGGGTTCAGCTTCCCAAGATTAAGATTTTGATAGTTAATATTGCCCATGGTGAACTATTTTTCCGGTTGGTGATACCTACCTATAAATTTTTCTTGTAGTAACTCTGAAATCTAATACTCAAATTTTGAGAACAAAAAAGGCATATGGAAAACTATAGGATCTTCATATCTTAATTAACAAGCCAATCAATTAGATTACCCTTCATGCTCTGATTTGCATCTTTCTACGTAGTTCCCATAAAGTGAAAATCAAGAGAGCTACATTGTTGAATAGTCCATGGCTACCCCTGTATAATTCGATGAAGACGTAAGCTTATCAAGTAAACTTCAAACATGAAAGGAAATGACCATCATGTAAAACCAATTATGGCTTTTGAATAAAGGAAGGCTAGCTGATTAATATAGCATGCAAATGGCACTATATTTTTTGGATTTGCTTAACTGCTAATTGTCAGCAACACAAATAGAGAAAATTAAACTTTAATTCACCTAATATTTTTAAGAAAAAGAGAACGCTTTCCTTAAAGGAAAGTTTGCTTTTATTTCTTCCAGCTATTTATGGTAACGCTAATGAATTTAATATGTTTTGAACCATTGGTGAATAAATCCATTAAGTGACTGCAATATGTCATGGTGTCTAGTATAGCCAGGCGACGGTAATCACGTAATTACTGACCATTAATAAGGTTTATTCACTTTTTTGCTGTTAATTTGAAATTACTGACCACTAATAAAATAACTACAATAGTTAATATATTGTATTTTAATTGCAATTACATTATTTCCATCTAAAATTATGATGAAGGAATTAATCCGTGCATAATTACTTCCTTCCAATTCGAACTAACAATATAACAGCCATAAATTTAAATATATAGCAATTAATTGCATTCATCACATTTCACTTTTTTATTTAACTCATTGTTTGCATTTTCTTGTATACTATACGCATTGATATATATATATATATATATATATATATATATATATATATATATATATATATATATATATATATATATATATACACACACACACACACACACACACACACACACACACACACACACACACACATATATATATACACATACATACATACACATATCATAATGAATTAATTATTTAGATAGGTGGAAAAAAAGGAATGTTCAAAACCTCTTATTTTAATTCAATGGTTGAATAGTATACAAGGCTTGGATCCTGCGTTTGATAAATGTATTCAAATAATCAGCATTTATCATATTAAAGGCAAAATTGGCTAAGTATAAGGAAATTTTTAATAAAACTTGGAAGGTTTTGACAGGTATCATAATATAGTAAATAATGTTTCTTATAAAGGATCATAGGTTCGAAAATTGTTTATGTCAATTTGATTTACTTGCACATGAAGATCAAGTTTACATGCTAAGATTGATGCATATTGCCATGATAACAAAAAAGAAAAAGGGCATGAGGGAATCAGGGCTACCTGAACTCTGAACCCATAATTAGGGTGATGATGATCAAATCCACTAGTGGAAATCGAAAACAAGCAAAAATTTCAGCGAAACAAGTAAGAGGAGCGATGAGGAAGCGGTAGTTTTGATAGAAGAGGAAAACTAAAAAAAATTCATAAAAATAAAATGAGAGAGACAGCACAAATAAACATAGAAATGTAAGAGTAATGTTGGCATTTGAACGCAATTATGTTCCAAACAAAACGAGTTTACTGCTTTACTAAAACGCTGAAAATAAATGTAGTTAAATATAAGTTTTGTTGTAGTGCATATTACTGATTTGCACCTGTGTCTCATTGTTCCATAAATATTGTTACCCATTCATTTTATGTGCATATAGTGCTAAATATACATCGCATTTTTCCATAAAGATAGGTACTCATCCACAATATGTTTTTATAATTTTCCACATGAGTTGTAAGGCCAATAAGAACTGTGCTATAAGGTCCAAAGGAAACACATCATGAAAATCAAGGTGAAACAAAATATTAGGCAAGCAACAACAACTATAACATGGATATGAGGTACTGTCTAAAATTTTGTAAAACCTTGCAGACCAGATTTATAAATATGTGTGATGTACATGTGTTTTGTGTAAGGAATTTCTAATTAGTAAGAGTAGTATTATTGGCATTTTCTATTCCATATTGACCATGAGTTTTCAACAGCCATGTACAGTTAAATTTATGGATCCATTTTAATCTTAAATATAGGTCTGGGGTATAATGAATAAAATAATATACAACACTGAAAATATGATGATGATTTGTTGTGTTTACCTCTATGGCTGAGAGTAAATATAAAGTTGTTGGCCACATTTAAGAAAGAACCGGAGAAAGGAAACAAGAGATTAAAATGGAAAGGACGATGCTAAATGAATTAAAAGCGGTGAAAAGTAGCGGATCTAAGATTGGACGAGTGTAATTCGGGGGAGGAAAAGATCCAGCGGCCTGGTTAGCTTCTGCAGGAACTAACATATTATTTCCCGGTTAAACTAGCATTTTCGAATGGAAAAAGAGGGATCCACATGCCTACTGCAAGGGAAACACAGGGGTTTCCAACATAAGGAAAGACCTCATGGAATGCAATTTAAGCAAAGAAAATGACCGGAACACTAGGCTGTATAGTCAGGTTTGTCACAAATTTACATTTCCCATGCCGGTATTTAATGTAACTAAATGAATTTTTTTTATTTCTATTTTCAGGATTGGGGTGCAGAAGTACAGAGAGGATTCAAATCCTCAATGTTGGAAATAGAAGAAAAAGTAATGAATTGGAGCAATGCAAAACAACTTTTTATTATTTCAAAATAATACATAAGGCAGTACATCTATTTATACTTGCATAATACTAAAATATCAAACAATAAAATAACTAAAATAATTCAAATTGATCCACTAAAAAAGGAAGACTAGATCTAATCTAAAATAAAACTTTGAATCATTCTCTAACACAACCCCTTGATTCAAAGTTATTGAAATAATAAACGAAGCACTTCTCTTCGATTTGTGATGCACTCTCTCATCACCTTCAAATATTAACGAAGCATTTTCTCTTCGATTTGTGATGCACTCTCTCATCACCTTAAAAAATAAAATAAAAAATTAATATTGGAACACTTTCTCTCCATGGTGCACTTCTCACCAACAATTCTAAAATAAATTTTCTTCCACGGCCACTTGTGCCATGTTCTCTTGTTTTTCATCTGTCATGGTCTCTTGCTTTTCATTTTTAAATCTACAATTCCTTGCCATATGCCCAAATTTTTGACAATTGAAACACTTAGGTTTCTCCTTATACCAACAATCATTTTCTTTATGACCGGTTTTGTGACAAATGCTGCATTTGAGAAATTTGCCTTTCATTCCTATTTTTTCAAACTCCCTCTTAAGATTCAACATTTGCATTAATTTTGTTTGGTGATTTCCTTCATACTCCTCTTTAATTTTCTCCCATGCTTCTTTGGGAGATTCACAACCCATAATAGTTGTGAAAATTTCTTCCGACACGGCCCCATGTAGATACGAAAGTGCCATTGGCTTTCTTGCCAATTCTTCTTCATATTTTTTGACTTGAGTGGTTGTTGGATTTTGTGGAAGAGGAGTGAGATCACTATCAGTTTCAATGACATCCCATAAACTTAAAGCTTTGAGATATGACTTCATTTTGATAGCCCATAATTGATAATTTTCTCCTTTGAATAGAGGAACAGAAAGTGAATAATTTGTGGTAGTAGACATTTGAAGAACACTCACATTTTTTTTTTTAAACCTCACAAGCCCTCAGAATAACCCGCTCTGATACCAAATTTGTTGGAAATAGAAGGAAGAGTAATGAATTGGAGAAATGCAAAACAATTTTCTATTATTTCAAAGCAATACAAAAGGCAGTACATCTACTTATACTTGCATAATACTAAAATATCAAACAATAAAATAGCTAAAATAATTCAAATTGATCCACTAAAAAAGGAAGACTAGATCTAATCTAAAATAAAACTTTGAATCATTCTCTAACACTCAGATTAATCCAGTTAGTGCACTCATAGTTAATTTAAACATACATAATTATTTCATACATATAATAATAAGAAGTTGACTATTATAAACGTAGATGAGCTTTTGTAAAACAGATACAAGATATATGTTGAAGGAAGGTCATGATCAGCGAGCGAGAGTTGTTGCAAACTTACACATTATAACTTATTTAATTTTTATAATACTTGATCAAAGTTTACAAACTTGGTTAATTTAGTCATCATTTACAGTTCTTTCTTAACTTTCATAAAAATTAGTTCAATTTTATTGACTTGGTTATTTTTATGAACTCAAACACTAAAATTCAGTCCAAGGGTAGAATTGGAAAAGATATGAAGTAGACAATGTAAAAATGGATGTATATCTTCTTATGAAAAACTTCCAGTGGAAGGCCAAATTGGCTGTACTGATAGAAGAAGCCCAAACTTCTACAAAAAAAAGGCTATGAGGCCATCTTTCAGCTTTTGCGGATAGGGAACCCATGCTTTGCATATATTGTTTTATAACAGTGATTATCTTATTATTATATAACATGTTACATGCACAATATAATGTTTGACATGAATACTAAAATTAACTTCAACATTTAATTTATATAAGACAAAAATACTCCCTCCGTCCCTATTTATCTGTCCACTTTTGAAAAATTTACACATATTAAGAAAATTTAAGTTTGGTAAGAAACTTCCAGCAATGCCCTTATTTAATGTCAATACTTATGGGATTACTCCATTATCCAATACAAATTTAATTATTCTCATAATTACTCAAACTCAACAGCCATTTCGTTTCTCTCCAACCCATCTTTTTTTCAAACACAACAGCCATACAAATGAAGACACATGGCTGCTAAAAGGAAAATCATGCAGCTAAACATTTACTCTCCACACATATGGCTGTTAAACTCAACAACCATTTCGTTTCTCTCCACACATATGGCTCCTAAAACATCACCAGTACAAATTCATGCAGCCATACAAATTCAAATTCACACATATGGCTGCTAAAACGAAAATCATGCAGCAAAACTTTCCCTCTTAAAATTTTAGATCAAATTCAAACTTTCACTCTCCACAGATTTTTTTTTTTATGTTAAAAATTTTGAATTTTCCCACCAATTTAGTCTATATAATGAAACCTAAACACAAGCTTTATTCAAATAAAAAAATCATTAGATATATCATGAGTTTCACACGAGATTTTGATTTAAATCTTTCACCGGGATTACATGATTTTGATTTAAATCTTTCACCGGAATTAGAAGACAGTGAAGAAACATATACGGAAGAAGAGAATGGTGAAAAATCTAATAACGAAGGAGGCTTGAACCATGCTGGTTTATTTGATCTAAACATTCGTAAGTACATTTCAGTTTTTATATGGCTGCATTTTTAACATTGTACTGACATCTACGTGGTTTGGCACATACACAGCCTTAGAAGATTTTCGAGAAGAAGAAATACGGGACCTGGACCGAAGCCAAGAAGAAATAACAAGAAATACCAGTTCACATGAACCTCCTCCAAACCGTAATTGCGTAAACAATGTTCATTTATTCAATTTATAAAGATGTTTGTTCTAATACTACTACTCATTTTTTGGCTTCACAGGAGAAGGAGAAGAAGTTGGATCACATGATGAGTCTGTAATAAGAAAATTAAAGACGTTGTCAAATGTAGAACGTCGGGAAGTTTTTTTGGCTTTGCTGCATAGAAGTGTCGATGGAAAGCTTTGTCATGGTACCATACCTTTTGTTGCTCAACAATACTCTGTATCAAATCGTACTATCTCCCGCATATGGAAAAAAGCAAAAGGTATGCTGGACAGTCCTGTTGTTGATGTTAGTCATCGTAAAACAAAGAATTGCGGGAGAAAAAGAATTGTAATTGATCCCGAGCAAATTCGGAGAATTCCTCTTTCAAAAAGAACAACTATCCGATCACTTGCTTGTGCTACAAAAGTGAGTAAATCTTCCTTACATCGGAATGTTCAAACTGGTGTTGATCTTCGCCGACATACGAATCCTGTTAAACCTTTTCTAAAGGAGTCAAACAAGAAAGCAAGGGTTCAGTTTTGTTTATCTATGGTTGACAAAAATAATGAATCAAATGATCCTAAATTTATTGGTATGTATAATGTGATCCACATCGATGAGAAGTGGTTTTACATAAGCAAAAAATCCGAAAAATATTATCTTCTCAAGGAGGAACGTGATCCCGAAAGAACTTGTAAGAGCAAGAATTTTTTAACGAAGGTCATGTTCTTAGCAGCTATAGCACGCCCAAGGTTTGATGAAGCTGGTAATATCTTATTCTCTGGAAAGATTGGAATATTTCCGTTTATTACCAAGGAGCCTGCCAAAAGGAGTAGTTCAAATAGATCAGCGGGAACTCTTGTAACTAAACCAATGACTTCCGTTGGAAGGGATACGGTGAGATCGTTTTTAATCAACAAAGTAGTTCCTGCCATTATAGAGAAGTGGCCTAATGATGATGATAACACTACTCTATTTATTCAACAAGACAATGCTCGGACTCATATTAATCCTAATGACGAAGAGTTTCGTTTAGCTATGTTGCGACTTGGTGCAAATATCCAATTGTTTAATCAGCCACCGAACTCTCCTGACATGAACGTGTTGGATTTGGGATTTTTCAATGCAATTCAGTGTTTACAACAGAAGGAAGCTACAAGAACAATTGATGAGTTAATCTCTGCAGTTGAGAGAGCATTTGAAGCATACCCACCCATCAAATCGAATCATATATTTTTAAGTTTGCAATTGTGTATGATTGAAGTTATGAAAACTAGAGGGTCCATCAGTTATAATATTCCTCATATCAATAAGTTTGGTTTGGAAAGGAATGGCAGACTACCAGTTCAAATGCCATGTGATGCAAAGCTCATCGAAGACGTAAATGAATGGCTGAACGCAAATGAAGATGTGTGATGTAATTTTGTCCTGTTGGAGTTTACATTTGTTGTAATTTTGGAGTTGGAATAACCAAACTTGCTGTGCATGGAAAACCTCATTTTAATGAAGATGTGGTTGATAATGGTAAACCAAACTTGCTGTGCATGGCAAACCTCATTTTAATCTTATGTATTGCTTATTTTAATCTTATGTGCATGGCAAACCTAATTTTAATCTTATGTATTGCTTATTTTAATCTTATGTATTGCTTATTTTAATCTTATGTGCATGGCAAACCTCATTTTAATCTTATGTATTGCTGTGCATGGCAAACCTCATTTTAATCTTATGTATTACTGTGTTTTGATCTTGTTAAAGAACACAGGAAAAACCTCATTTTAATCTTATGTATTGCTTATTTTAAAAGACAGAAGTTATGCATGGCAAACCAAACTAGCTGTGCGTGATTTCTGCAGTTGCAAACCAAACTTGTTGTGCGTAGGAATAACATTATTGTATTTACAATAAGGGTATGTTAACATTATTGCATTTGCAAACCAAACTTGCTGTGCGTAGGCATTATAGGAGTATGTTAACATTATTGTATTTGCATTATTAAGCAGAAATCACGCACAGAATGCAGCTGTCTCTCCAATACTCATATAATGCTGATTAACATGATTACATTTTCAGATCACAAAGAACATCTTTACATTTTCAGATCACCAAAATCTCTATCATAACAGTTCAAGCCAACTTAATGGTATACATAGCTTCTGTGAGTCTTAAAACAAACAAAACGATATCACCAAAAACATCTTTATATATTGCAATTTTTTCTCTTAAGGAAGATACGGCAAAACAAGAGGAAAGTAAATAGCAGCGAAAATATATATAATTTCCCAGTCTGATTCGCTTAAAGCAACGTCCACCTCAGGCGTCGGCAACTCGTTCAAATCGATCTCCGAATCAGCTCTTTGTTGCCCGCCGTTGTCAGCTTCTGCACGAGGAGGGTTTTCTTCAAATTTTTCATCTGGCAATTTGTTTAAATCAAAATTATTCATATTTTTGTAGTACTTAATGGAAGAAGAACTGGCGGGGTTTATATACTGAAAGAGTATCAGTAGTGAGATGGAGTTATGAGCATTGTTAGATGAAGAGTATCAGTATTTATTCCTAGAAGATGGAGTATCAAAGTCAAAGACCTCTTCAGCTTCTTAGATGAGTTATGAGCATTAAACTGAACATGTTTATCAGCCACGTTGAAAATATAAACAAGGGTAAAAATGGAAAATTTTGCTTTGATTATATAAATGGACAGATAAATAGGGACTAATTTTTACTTTCAAAGTGGACAGTTAAATAGGGACGGAGGGAGTATCAAATATAACTAGTGAATAACCCTGCACATAGGGCTGAGTGAATTATAGTCTCAAGATTCTCAACGTTTAAAATAAGGTAGGGCTTACCAGTTTTTAAGCCATTCATACATAGAAGGAATCTGTGCATGTCAAGTGATACAATATTAAATGCCATCATATTCAGACGGTTTTTATATCCTATTATTGTCAGTTGTGAAATGAACAGAGGAGGTAGTTAAATGTTGACAGTGGTCCAATTTCAAGGTCAATATGTTTATCCTGCTAATGCTATAAAATTCTACTTTATTAATGGAAATGTATATGTTATAAGCAGGAAATGTAAAGAAGTATATGATGAATATGTTGTATAGGAGCACGGTTGTAAGAAACTTTCATGGGAAGTTAAGTTTTGCTCCTTATTTAAACGGATATTGTAAGATTTTTACAAGTATTGAAATATTGAAAATGTGGGAACGTTTGTATTGCAAGATAATAATATTATGTACAGAATCCACGCTATATATATAATATAGCTGAGACAAAGAATGGGCCACAAGCGAAGCCCAGAAGAAACAAATACAATACAGCCCAATACATTATGTTATATGATCGGTTTGTATATCATCAGTCCATATACTTTATTACCCCGCCTCAAACCGATCTAGGGTTTCAATGTTTTCTTCTCTGCGCCGCCTCTATTCACCTTTAACTCAGGTCTTAATCTCTCAAAGTTTTTCCTTGATAGCGCCTTCGTCAGAATGTCTGCTTTCTGATAGAAGGCTGGAATATGATTAATTGCAAGTTTACCAGCTTCCGTTCGCTCTCTGATGAAGTGTAGATCAATTTCCACATGTTTCATTCTTGAGTGATGGACGGGGTTATTAGACAAAGCGATGGTGCTCTTGTTGTCACACCAAAGTACTGGCTTTCTTGTAGTCGAAATCCCTAATTCCTTGATTAGGGTTTCAACCCAAATGACTTCAGCCGTGGCCGATGCGATTGCCCTATATTCAGCTTCAGTGCTTGATCTGGAGACCGTTGGCTGTTTCTTTGTGCACCACGACACCGGATTCGATCCAACGAATAAACAGTAGCCTGAAGTCGATCTCCTGTCATCTGGGTCATTAGCCCAGTCTGCATCGCTGTAAGTGTTTAAATTCATGTCTTTTCCAGCTGTGATTGATATTCCATAGTCCATAGTTCCTCGTAGATAGCGTAGAATTCTCTTGACTGCCTTCCAATGATCGCTTAGAGGGTTGGCCATGAATTGACAGACTTTGTTTACGCTGAAACAAATTTCAGGTCTTGTGATAGTTAGATACTGTAGTGCTCCAACTATACTTCGATATTGTTTGTCATTGTCTATTGCATCTCCACTGTATTTAGATAGTCTTAAATTACTGGTCATGGGAGTAGAAATGGGTTTGGCTTTATCCATGTTAGCTCTTCTGAGTATTTCACATATGTATTTTCTCTGAGACAAGAAAATTTCTGACTTTGATCTCCTTTGAACTTGAATGCCTAGAAAATAATCTAGCTCCCCCATGTCTTTAATGGCAAATACTTTGTTCAAGTGTGATATGACTCTGTTGATTTCTGTGTTATCATTCCCTGTTATGAGGATGTCATCAACATAAACAAGTATGTACACATATTTTTGATTGTGAATTTTGGTATATAGGGAATTATCAGATTTTGTAGCTGTGTAACCCATGTCTGCCAATGTATCTTTTAATTTGATATACCAAGCCCTTGAAGCTTGCTTCAGCCCATAAATGGCCTTGTTTAGTTGACAAACATGATTCTCTTTGCCTTTACATACAAAACCCTTAGGTTGTTGCATGTAGAGCCTTTCATGTAGATCCCCATTTAGAAAAGCATTGCACACATCTAACTGTTTGATGTTCCATCCATTCTGAATAGCTATGGTCAGTATTATCCTGATAGTTGTGGGTTTAACCACAGGAGAGAAAGTCTCATTAAAATCAAAACCATATTGTTGGGAAAAACCCCTTGCAACCAACCTAGCTTTGTGTTTGCTTATGTTCCCTTCTGCATCCCTTTTTAATTTGTAGGTCCATTTACATCCCACAATATTTTGACCTTTTGGTGCAGTGACAAGATCCCATGTTTTGTTTCTTGTTAATGCTTCATATTCTTCATTCATTGCCTTACACCAGGACTCATGTTTGACTGCTTCCTCATATGTAAGTGGTTCAATTTTGTCTGCATTTTCTGTTGTTGCATTATAGACCTTTGGCTTGAAGATACCACTCTTGGCTCTTGTGATCATATGATGTCCTAGTGGATGTCTTGGGGTATTGTTTTCCTCACCTCCTGTGTCTGATGTGTCACCCTCACTAGTCTGGTCCTGGTTGTTATTGTTACTGTTGTTATCATAATTCTGATGTAGATTGTCATCATCACTTAAGTGCTCACTTGTGCTGTACCCAGATCTAGTGCTAGAAACTGTTGGTGTAGCTATTATCATCTGGGGTTCACCATTGTTTTCATGTTGCACAGTGTTTTCTGTTAATGTAGGAATTGGTCCCATGATGGTTCTAGACTGATCATCATTTGCTTTGCCTTTGCCTTTCTTTTCTACAAAAGGAAAAACATGTTCATTAAAAACAACATGTCTAGATATAAAGATCTTTCCTCTTTCATCAAGACACTTGTATCCTTTTTGGTTGTCTGCATATCCTAAAAAGGTACAAGGACTTGATCTTAGGGAAAGCTTATGATTATTATAGGGTCTGAGGCATGGAAAACACAAGCACCCAAATGTTCTCAAGAATCTATAGTCTGGTTTACTGCCATACAGAATTTCATGAGGACATTTGTTGTGTAAAACTTTAGTTGGCATTCTATTTATTAGATAAACACTTGTGTTAAATGCCTCGTTCCAGTATTTTAAAGGTAAAGAGGACATAGATAACAATGTTAACCCTGTCTCAACTATGTGCCTGTGCTTTCTTTCTACTATGCCATTCTGTTCAGATGTATGTGGGCAAGTGGTCCTATGTATGATGCCTTTTTGATTAAAAACCTGCTTAAGTGGCAAAAACTCACTGCCCCCATCAGTCTGAACAGTTTTAATGCTGCAGTTTATTTGTTTTTCAATAAAATTCATAAACTGTAGCATTGCATTATATGTATCTGATTTGGCTTTAAGAAAGAAAATCCAGGTATACCTAGTGCATGCATCCACAATAGAAAGATAGTACCTGTGTCCTTGTCTTGAGTATAATGGTGCAGGACCCCATAAATCTGCTGTAACTAATTCAAGTGGTTTACAGTAAACAGTTTCAGATTTGCTAAAGGGTAATTTATGGCTTTTGCCCAGTTGACAATGTGTACAAATGTTGGAAACAGGTGAGTGCTTAAAAGGAATATCATTGTTCTTTAATATTTGCATTACAATATCGTAGCTGGGGTGTCCAAGTTTACAATGCCAAGTATTCAAATCGTTTTGGACACAGTTGCTAGTATCAGAATTAACAGCATCATTTTCATTAACATTGCTAACAGAAACACTTTCATTAATGCCACCAATATGTATATTTGCATTACAACACCATGTGTTGCCTTCATTACCCAATCTTGATTGCATGTTGTTGAAAGTGTATAGACCATTATTCAGCCTACCCTGTAACAATATATCCTTGCTTAGCAAGTCTCTAATTAAGCAATACTTGGGGTGAAACTCAAAATATACCTTATTATCGTTAGTGAATTGGGACACACTAATTAAGTTTTTCTTTACAGTGGGAACCCTAAGAAGGTTATTTAAATAAAGTTTTCTTTTCCCTTTGACATATCCTGCCCCAACATGAGATATATTCATGGTTTCACCATTACACGTATGAATAACTTGCGTACCTGAGTAATTTTTGTTGCCAAGATTCAAGTTCTGAAGGTTGTTGGTTAAGTGATTGGTTGCCCCTGAGTCTGGAAACCAGTCTTCAGTATTTATCTCATCAGTTTTGATACTGTCATCACTGCATGCGTTTTGTGATGTAGAACCTTCTGAATTTGTTCTTCCTTGATGATTTGCTTGTGCCATGTTGACATTTATGCCTCTTTGATTTTGCTGGACATAATTAACATCAGTATTAAACCTAAAATAGCATCTGTTTGCCGTATGTCCTGGTTTATCACATATCTGACATTTCACTCTGTTTGCGTTGTTTGATCTGCCTCTTCCCCTGCCTCTCTGACTGGGATTGCCTCTGGGTCCTTGCTGATTGCCTCGGCCATAGCCAGGTACATTTCTTGATTGATTCATATTGACATTTCTTGAATTTAAGGCTAAATTTATGCTGAATTCACCCTGTGTGGCCTTTCTTTGTTCCACTCTTCCTTCATGTGCCAACAAAGCTGAATATACTGCTTGTATATCAGGTAGAGTGGTCTGTGTAGCAATGTAAGTGACAAGAGACTCATACTCTTCATCAAGTCCATTAGTTAGTGTTAAAATCTGCTCGCTGTCTGAAACATAATGCCCCACAGCCTTAAGTTTGTCACATAAAGTCTTAACTTTGGCAATGTATTCACGCATGCTCATATCACCCTTTCTTGCATTTTGAAATTCTCTCCTGTAGTGCATGATTCTTGCTGCAGATTGAGAGTTAAAAATTTGTTGAATTGTAGACCAAATTTCATAGGATGAATTGCACCCTATGACTTGTGATAACAAATTGGCACTAATTGAAGATAATAGCCAAGAAGACAGTAAGTTGTCTTGCTTTTGATGATGAATGTAATCTGGATTGCTAACCATCTGATTTTGTGCGTCTGTTATCATTGCAGGTGGTATGATTTTAGTTCCTTTGACATAATCTTGAAGGTCATATCCCTTCAAGGCTGTCTCAACTTGGAACTTCCACATCAAGTAGTTATCCTCATCAAGGGGAATGGTAATGATTTGGCTCTTTGGCTTGACCAAGGGCTGTGAAAATAGTGGTGGTGGGCCGTTGTTATCTGTTCTTGATAAGGCAGATGACTGCTCAGTGTTTCCTCCAGCCATTATACTGGAAGATGATTATCAGAATTTGATGGATGAATGATATGGCGAGGTCACTGCTTTTAAAAGTGACAGCCTATTCAAGATGGTAAAAGAAAGAAGCAAGTGAACTCAGGGATTCTTGTTTCCTTTTTAAAGATTCAAGAATTTCTGTTTCTCACACAGGAAGGAACGAAAAAACCAAATGACGAAATTACAATTTCAGATGGTCGGTAAAAGAACTGCTGCAGCCGCCGTGAATGAAATTCCGGCTTGGCACGGCACAGTTCTGATCTGATAGGAACAGATCTATACGATCAGAAGGGAATGATCTCCTATGATGAAAATTCTCTGAGGAGACTAGCACTTTATCCTTCTTTTCCTTTCTTCCTTTTTTCTTGATTTTGCCGTTTGGCTTTTACGGCTCCGATACCATGTAAGATTTTTACAAGTATTGAAATATTGAAAATGTGGGAACGTTTGTATTGCAAGATAATAATATTATGTACAGAATCCACGCTATATATATAATATAGCTGAGACAAAGAATGGGCCACAAGCGAAGCCCAGAAGAAACAAATACAATACAGCCCAATACATTATGTTATATGATCGGTTTGTATATCATCAGTCCATATACTTTATTAGATATAACCTTCGTATGACTACTTACCAAAAAAGTTTGAATGGGCATGAATTACATAGTGACATTCTGAATATTGCATATACCTAGCAAACTACACATGCTAATAATTGCAATGCACCATAGAGTTGTGTTCCCCTGGAAAAGAGTATAATATGTAGGCATAACCATCAATCATGAAATTGTTTACAACTCAACAAAGTAGAAGAAATAAAAAAGTAACATAATTGGCGTACTGAATTTTTATTGGAAGATTCATATGCAAAAATGAATAAGGCTCTTTCCAATGTAAAAGGAAAAATTAGATAGTTGCATTTTTGTATAAGAGCATTCCCAGCAACGAACGGCAATACGAGTGGTAAAATGCAAGAAAAAACGTCGATTCCTCCCACCGTTCCAGCAGTGGGTGGGGGGACGCTGTAATTCTTTTTTTATTATTAAAAACCTTAAATGGTTTTCTGAAAACCGTTTAAGGTATAAACGGTTTTCAGAAAACCGTTTAAGGTATAAACGGTTTTCAGAAATCCGTTTAAGGTATAAACGGTTTTTAGAAAACCGCTTAAGGCTTAAATTTAATAAAAAAAATCCAAGTGGGGATTTGCATTTATAAACGGCGACGCTCCCCATTTTCCACCGCTCCTCACACTCTTCCTCCCACTATTGGAGTGCGAGCGACATCCAATCTCCCCCATTTCACCTTGTTTGGCAACTGCTGGGAGTGCCCTAATAAGTGGGCAAATTATATAATTTTCAAATAGCACACATGCACAATGATTTCGCTGTAACACCCCATAATTCTGTAACATTAAGATTTACAAATTAAAGTATAGTTAACTTTTAGGAGAAAAATTAAGGGAAACGGGTTATGCCATTGCGTTCGTCTCGGAATTCTGCTTGAGATAGAGTCCGAGTTTGCATAAATCGGGTACGTATGAAGAAGATATGGACGAACGAAATTAGGCAGAAAAACCGGAAGTCGACCAGAATGCACTGGCGCACTTCACAAGTGCACCAGTACAAAAATGCAATGGCGCACCTGCCAAGTGCGCACATACTAATCCAGCACAGAATTCTGGAGTGTTCTGTGATGATGTATCTTCTTCTGAATGACCGGATGATGTGTATTTGAGCCGGGTGGTTCCAATGGACTCCTAGTTCATCTAAGGGCTTGTGTGGCAAATTCTGGTTGGTTCTCTTAGGTTTGAATGGTCTTAATTAACTTTAAGATGATCTAACGGCTCTTATTAACTTGAAATCCTATAAAAAGACCCCTAATCCTCAACCCTAAATCACACTAATTCATTTCAAGAGCCGTCATACCGCCATACTCGACCTAGGATAGCCACCATTCTCTTTCAACTAAAAAGAAAACTAGAAAGCTACGGAGTGAATCAAATCTAAATTAAAAGAATGATTAATCTACATCAAAGGAAAGCTATTCAGCTTTATAAAACAGATTTCAGAAAAACAAGACTTGCCTATATTTTGTAAGTACAGTTATATTTCCGATTTAAACATTAATTGGAAGTCATGCCTTGTAAGAAACTGATATTAGAGCGGTGCCTATTAGTTTATCTATGTGGATTCATGTTTATTCATGTGATTTTCCTATGTTCTTGTGTTGAAACTACTAGATGATACTTATATTTACATGAAATTACAATGTTTTGTAATTTCCCTATGTCATATTCTTGTGATGAAACTAATTGGGATTGATGTTCTCATGTAGTATGTTTGTGGTTTTTATATGTTTACATGAAGCCATCATGTTTGTTGATTTTCCTAAGTTATGCCATATAAAAGTTCATGAGGCTAAGCTATGTTCACATAATCCTATGTGTCTAAATTCACATGACATTATGATTAGATCTATATATGTTAATTTAAACATGTTTATATGATAGATCTAAGTTAGATCTATATATGCTAATTTAAACATGTTTATAGGTTAGATCCAAGTTAGATCTATATATGTTAATTTAATGTAAGTTACATATTTTTATGTTAGATCCAATTTAGATCTACATATATTCATGGGTATGCAATCTAGATCTGTATATGTTCATGGGTATGTAATTTGGATCTATGCTAGTTCTCGCAATGGTGATTAGTATATCTAATTTATTCACACTTACATGCCACGTCAAGTTCATACATATATTTATATGTCAAGATTATATTTATATTGTATGCAAGTTGTATGACATGATTCCACAAAATTTATAAGAACCTATCACGTTGTGAATTAATCTATCATGGTTAGAAACTGGGTGATTCCCTTATGCTACGTTGCACATAAGTTGTTAGGCTAAATAATGTTCTTACAACCTTATATGTTTAGATCTACAACTTTACATGTTTAGATGTATGTTAAGTAAATCCAATCCCATGCAAGTTCACCCTTACATGCCCAAGTCTAGTTTGTGTAGATCTATGTAAAGTTCACATGCTTATGATTCATGTAAGTTTATTATCATATGCCAAATTTATATGTCGCATTTTTTTATGCTGTTGAATTATTACATGCTCTATGCTTTTCTCATTTTTATGAGTTAGTCTAAATATCTAGCCTAACACTATATGTAATTTTGCGAACGTACAACGGGGGTAACGTTGGGGAAAACATGAAATTAAATATAATTTGCATGTTGTCACATAAGCATGTAAATGAATAGTGGCATGAATTGGTATAATTTATATACCATTAGGCTTGGACATAATTAAATATGTGACTTGAAAACTTGAAGAAAAGTTTACATATATACTTGACACAAACGACAAATACGTAAATTTAGTAAAAGACGAATATGCCTAACCCGAGCATAGACTGAGTTGTGGTGTAAAACTGCCCAGAACCGACCGGCACATCCAGTGACCACAACAATACCTGTCTAATGTGGGTGATTAGTGCATCAAGCCCAGAAAGACCCGAGGTTAGACTGAGTTATGGTGTAAACCTGCCCGGAACCGACCGGCACATCCAGTAACCACAACAATATTTGTCTAATGTGAGTGGTTGGTGCTTTAAATAAATAATTAATTAAAGCTCATGGACAATCAAGCTAGAATAGTAAGGTTGAGTAATTAAGAGAACACTTAACCAACTTAACATGTTAACAAGACAAGATTTGTGGGGGTTAAGTAACTAAGGAAACACTTGACCATCATAACATGTTAACTAGACAAGTGGGTAAGGTTAAGCAAATGTTTAACCGTTATAACATGTTAACTAGACTAGAAGGTGAGGTTAAGTAAATTTAGAACACTTAACCGATCTAACATGTTAACCAAACCAGAAGATGGGGTTAAGTACACTTAGAACACTTAACCGTTATAGCATGAATGGGGTTAAGCTAATGAGAAACGCTTAACCATTATAACCTGATAAACGAGTAAGGTTAACGAACACTTAAACAATTTAACTTGACATATGGGTGGGTTAAGTCAACGTGAACTGCTAGTTAACACTTAACCAATTTGACTTGATATATGGGTGGGTTAAGTCAACGTAAACTGCTGGATAACACTTAACCAATTCAACATGACAAGTGAATGGATTAAGATAACTTGAGTTAACTGATGACACTTAACCAATCCAACATGACGAGAAAGAGAACTAAGTAGTAAACCTTAGTTAAGAGAACTAAGTAGTAAACCTTAGTCAAGAAAGCCACGTAGAACACGAAAAGGAGCGAACGTCCGTTTGATCATGAATAAAGCTCCAACGAACATGGTTACGAAGCACGCGGCTTCGAGGGGACGTGAGGGTACTCTTGGTATCCCTCTGTGAGGCTGTAGATGATCCTCCTAGGCTCACAAAGGTTAAGGTCTGCGTTAGAAGAGCCAAGGGTATGCCTTGGTTGCAATAATAAGGCAACCTAGAGACTGGGATGGACCAGCATGATTCGACAAGACCAATTTTTGCCCTGTGGTAGCAACTCGTCGTCTACCTACCATCTTGAGTCAGTCGAGATACGTGAAGCGGAAATGCGGAGAACTCCAACAGACCATACAATTGCTATCTAGTTATGAGTGAGGTTGGCCCATAGGTTTGTGGGGGCACAGAGGGGCCTGAGTACAGTTCTCATTCTTGATTTTCTTGGGTGCCTTTCATTTGTTAGTTGAAGGAGGGGTCTAGTGGGACCATAGCCACTGTAAAAGTAGACCTTAGCATCTGCAATCGGCTGATATCTGAAAGCTCCCGACAGAGTCCCAAGTTTCTTGACTAGCCCTGCCATGGGACTTGGGTCACACATATAGAGGACATGTGCATCTAGACATCGATAACGATTCACGACACATACGTGGGGAAAGTCTAGGAACATATACCGCTCTGGGTAGTGTGCCCTAGCCTAGGGGGCATCGTTCAATAGGTAGCATAATCCCTAGTTGGACCTAGGTCACATAAACCCTGAATCCGAGAAGCGTTCAATAGGTAGCATGAACCCCAGTGGCCTTGGGTAGTGTAAACCCTGGTTAAATCTAGGAAGCGCTCGTAAACCCTAGATTAGATCTAGGTAATAAATGGAATCCCATAATAGATATACATCTGAAGGCAACCATAATTACGGGGATTGGGATCATATTATCATATGCTCATTTTATATAGATTACTAGTTTGGACACTAGTTAGGTAGTGCAAAGATATAGAAATCAATATAACAGGATAGTCGCGAAGCACAGAAGGAGTAGAAGCGCATTCAGTTTATCGGCACATTTAGTTTATCTTGCCATATCACATCTCATGCTTATCCCATGTTATCTTGTTACTATGGTTTAGTCTTAAAGTTAGTTTATTCATGTCATGACCCTTTTCCTAGTTTAAATGCTAAGAATCACTAAGCTTACCAGGCTTTATGTCTGACCTAGTTTGCTTTCGCCTCTTTTCTTCCGTTCCCCCCTCCCCCCAGGTAGTCAGGGAGGGAATAGCTCAGCTCATTTTGGACCATTACTCTTTTCGAGCTTGAAGATTCTTTGATGCATTGCTTTGAACTCCATTTTCTACTACTATGGTTGGCTCATGCTTTATTGGGGAATATCATTGTCAGTTTGTGCTTATTTATATTAAACAAGACAGATGCTTTGTTGTAATAAGTATCAGTGTTGTAAAATAATCTTTGTACAAGCTGTTTTAATAAATAAAGGATATTTATTTTCCGCTACTTTATTTGTCTGTCTTGTAATTTTTCTGCATCTTGTTCCAAAAATGCTCCACCAAAGTTATGGCTTTCCCTTTGTGAGTGACCTTAACGGAGGTGGGGTGTTACACTTGGTATCAGAGCTGAAGGTTACCGGATCAGATAAAAGATTTGAAAAATTATTTTCAAAACAATTTTAAAAGAAGCATTTTCAAAAGAAAAGTTTTGTTTTAAAGGCATATTCCCCAAAGCCATATGCACTATCTTTTGACCCTCTGCTTGAATCCTTATTTCCTTCTTTCTTAAGTCTCCGGGGCTCCTAGCTTTCTGGGAGGTAACCTCATCGCGACATGGTTCGTAGGCTTGATGAGACTACGACACCTGTTAAAGGGCGAAGTATTGCCCAACTTCCATCTACAACCACAGTAGTATCACCTGCGGCTAATTTTCTTTCGAGCTTTGTAGGATTTTCGGTGCGATGGAGGCATCTTTTGAGAGACCTGTCGACATGTTACACAAGGATGGTAAAGATGAGAATGAGGGAGTTTGGCTAAGGAGTACAACCCAAGGATGAAAAAACTCATGAATATGGACTTGGTTCACAAAGGAGGAAAGAATAGTAAAACCTAAGACGAGAGGAAGTATCTTTACTATGGTATAGCGGGCCACATAATTGAGGACAAGGGCAAGAACAAAGGACATGATTTTCAAGAGGACAAATGCATACTCTCACCACCAGCATACCTAAGAGGGAGGTAGTAAAGTTTCTGTTGAAAAAGACTAGTTTTTTTTCTTTTTGATCATCATATTAGTACTCTTATTGATTTTAGCACATCACATTCGTGTACATCTGCTTCCATAGTTGAGTCTCTGCACCTTAGCATAGTAGAAGATCCCATTAGTGTCTCAAATCCAATTTGTGGTTTGGCTCATTTATCTTTGGAAAGGATTTGAGAATAGCCATATTAAGTATTGAGTATTAAGTTTAAGTGTAGTGCTTATGATTTAATTCTAGACATGGAATGGTTTACTAGTAATCATGAAAAGAGAGTAGTTAGACTAATGACTCGCCTCGGTAATGCTCTCGAAAACTCTTGTAATCCTTTGAATTCTGTTTGGCTTAACTACCTAGAATCTCTTGACGCATTCATCGATGATTTGAAACCTGTTCACGTGGACCGTGAGTTTAATGACACCTCTGATGAAGTTCGGGGTTTACCCTCGAGGTGTGAAATAGACTTTTCAAGACGAAAGCTCGAGGAAGACAATCCTTGAAGAAGCGTTTACATGATACCGCGGAAGTAGTGGAGCCGAGCATGCTGAGGGAAGTGGAAGTAGAGAAAGATGCCACGGTTAGACGAGCTCCTACATACATCCTTGGATCGGGGGTCAAGAAGTTACAGAACCGTGAAGTCAAGCTTGTTAAAGTTCAATGGAGTGACATCGAAGAGGACACAACTTGGGGGACTGAGGACAAGATACGCATAGCCTACCCTTATATTTTTGAGGGGAATACACTTGGTTCCTCCTTTTCTGTTAAGTTTATTCTAGTCTTTATCTTTTAAGGTATATCCTCCAAGTCATATCTTCGATCCTTAGGTAGAAGCCAATGGATGTAAACATGTGTTTGAAACATGTTATGACTGATTGTTGCAATTGGTTGCTAGTGGTTAATCGTGGATGCATATGCACACATTAGGCACTAGATCAGCTCAGTCACTTTCATATTGCATTTGCATATATGTATTCGTTTATGGATTGAACTTGATGTGTTATCATGTGGACGTTTCATTTGAGTGAATGGTTGTGCACTCATATAGAAATAATATGTATCATTAGGATTGCATACATATTGGACGCATGGCACTGACATGATTTGCATTAAGGAGGTCAACTGAATCAGTAGACTGCCGGATTTTGCATTAAATAAGGACATATACACACACTATGCATATGATCATGAAAGAATTAGAAATCTTTTTAAGGACAATGGATGCCTGTGATTGAATGATTGAGTTGATGGATGATTGGATGGTAGGACACATTCTTCCTAAATTGAAGATTTCGGGGACGAAATCTTTTAAAGGGGGGAGAATGTAAAACCCCGTAATTTTGTAACATTAAGCTTTACAAATTATAGTTAACTTTTAGGAGAAGAATTAAGGGAAACAGGTTACGCCATTGCGTTCGTGTCGGAATTCTTCTTGAGATAGAGTCCGAGTTTGCATAAATCGGGTACCGTATGAAGAAGACATGGACGAACGAAATTAGGCAGAAAAACCGGAAGTCGACCAGAATGCACTGGCGCACTTCACAAGTGCACCAGTACAAAAATGCACTGGCGCACCTGCCAAGTGCGCACATACTAATCCAGCACAGAATTCTGGAGTGTTCTGTGATGATGTGTCTTCTTCTGAATGGCCGAATGATGTGTTTTTGAGCTGGGTGGTTCTGATGGACTCCTAGTTCATCTAAGGGCTTGTGTGGCAAATTCTGGTTGGTTCTCTTAGGTTTGAATGGTCTTGATTAACTTTAAGATAATCTAACGGCTCTTATTAACTTGAAATCCTATAAAAAGATCCCCTAATCCTCAACCCTAAATCACACTAATTCATTCCAAGAGCCGTCATACCGCCATACTCGACCTAGGATAGCCACCATTCTCTTTCAATTAAAAAGAAAACTAGAAAGCTACGGAGTGAATCAAATCTAAATTAAAAGAACGATTAATCTACATCAAAGGAAAGCTATTCAGCTTCAGAAAACAGATTTCAGAAAAACAAGACTTGCCAATATTTTGTAAGTACAGTTATATTTCCGATTTAAACATTAATTGGAAGTCATGCCTTGTAAGAAACTGATATTAGAACGGTGCCTATTAGTTTATCTATGTGGATTCATGTTTATTCATGTGATTTTCCTATGTTCTTGTGTTGAAACTACTAGATGATACTTATATTTACATGAAATTACCATGTTTTGTAATTTCCCTATGTCATATTCTTGTGATGAAACTAATTGGGATTGATGTTCACATGTAGTATGTTTGTGGTTTTTATATGTTTACATGAAGCCATCATGTTTGTTGATTTTCCTAAGTTATGCCATATAAAAGTTCATGAGGCTAAGCTATGCTCACATAATCCTATGTGTCTAAATTCACATGACTTTATGATTAGATCTATATATGTTAATTTAAACATGTTTATGTGATAGATCTAATTTAGATCTATATATGTTAATTTAAACATGTTTATAGGTTAGATCTAAGTTAGATCTATATATGTTAATTTAATGTAAGTTACATATTTTTATGTTAGATCCAATTTAGATCTACATGTGTTCATGGGTATGCAATCTAGATCTGTATATGTTCGTGGGTATATAATTTGGATCTATGCTGGTTCTCGCAATGGTGATTAGTAGATCTAATTTATTCACACTTACATGCCACGTCAAATTCATACATATATTTATATGTCAAGATTATAGTTATATTGTATGCAAGTTGTATGACATGATTCCACAAAATTTATAAGAACCTATCATGTTGTGAAATAATCTATCATGGTCAGAAATTGGGTGATTCCCTTATGCTATGTTGCACACAAGTTGTTAGGCTAAATAATGTTCGTACAACCTTATATGTTTAGATCTACAACTTTACATGTTTACATGTATGTTAAGTAAATCCAATCCCATGCAAGTTCACCCTTACATGCCCAAGTCTAGTTTGTGTAGATCTATGTAAAGTTCACATGCTTATGATTCATGCAAGTTTATTATCATATGCCAAATTTATATGTCGTGTTTTTTTTATGCTGTTGAATTATTACATGTTCTATGCTTTTCCCATTTTTATGAGTTAGGCTAAATATCTAGCCTAACACTATATGTAATTTTGCGAACGTACAACGGGGGTAACTTTGGGAAAAACATGAAATTAAATGTAACTGGCATGTTGTCACATAAGCATGTAAATGAATAGTGGCATGAATTGGTATAACTTATATACCATTAGGCTTGGACATAATTAAATATGTGACTTGAAAACTTGAAGAAAAATTTACATATATACTTGACATAAATGACAAATATGTAAATTTAGTAAAAGACGAATTTGCCTAACCCGAGGTTAGACTGAGTTGTGGTGAAAAACTGCCCGGAACCGACCGTAACATCCAGTGACCACAATAATACCTGTCTAATATGGGTGGTTAGTGCATCAAGCCCAGAAAGACCCGAGGTTAGACTGAGTTATGGTGTAAACCTGCCCGGAACCGAGACATCCACTAACCACAGCAATATCAGTCTAATGTGAGTGGTTGGTGCTTTAATTAATTAATTAATTAATTAAAGCTCATGGACAATCAAGTTAGAATAGTAAGGTTGAGTAATTAAGGGAACACTTAACTAACTTAACATGTTAATAAGACAATATTTGTGGGGGTTAAGTAACTAAGGAAACACTTGACCATCATAACATGTTAACTAGACAAGTGGGTAAGGTTAAGTAAATGTTTGACCATTATAACATGTTAACTAGACTAGAAGGTGAGGTTAAGTAAATTTAGAACACTTAACCGATCTAACATGTTAACCAAACTAGAAGATGTGGTTAAGTACACTTAGAACACTTAACCGTTATAGCATGAATGGGGTTAAGCTAATGAGAAACGCTTAACCATTATAACCTGATAAACGAGTAAGGTTAAGGAACACTTAAACAATTTAACTTGACATATGGGTGGGTTAAGTCAACGTGAACTGCTAGTTAACACTTAACCAATTTGACTTGATATATGGGTGGGTTAAGTCAACGTAAACTGCTGGATAACACTTAACCAATTCAACATGACAAGTGAATGGATTAAGATAACTTGAGTTAACTGATGACACTTAACCAATCCAACATGACGAGAAAGAGAACTAAGTAGTAAACCTTAGTTAAGAGAACTAAGTAGTAAACCTTAGTCAAGAAAGCCACGTAGAACACGAAAAGGAGCGAACGTCGGTCTAATCATGAAGAAGGCTCCAACGAACTAGGTTACGAAGCACGCGGCTTCGAGGGGACGTGAGGGCACTCTTGGTTTCCCTCTGTGAGGCTGTAGATAATCCTCCTGGGCTCACAGAGGTTAAGGTCTGCGTTAGAAGAGCCAAGGGTATGCCTTGGTTGCAATAATAAGGCAACCTAAAGACTAGGATGAACCAGCGTGATTCGGCGAGACCAGTTTTTGCCCTGTGATAGCAACTCGTCGTCTACCTACCATCTTGAGTCAGTCGAGATACGTGAAGCGGAAAGACGTAGAACTCCAACAGACCATATACTTGTTATCTAGTTATGGGTGAGGTTGGCCCATAGGTTTGTGGGGGCATAGAGGTGCCTGCGTACAGATCTCATTCTTGATTTTCTTGGGTGCCTTTCATTTGTTAGTTGAGGGAGGGGTCTAGTGGGACCATAGCCACTGTAAAAGCAGACCTTAGCATCTGCAATCGGTAGATATCTGAAAGCTCCCGACCGAGTCCCGTGTTTCTTGTCTAGCCCGGCCACGAGACTCGGGTCGCACATATAGAGGACATGTGCATCTAGACATCGATAACGATTCACGACACATACGTGGGGAAAGTCTAGGAACATATACCTCTTTGGGTAGTGTGTACTAGCCCAGGGGGCGTCGTTCAATAGGTAGCATAATCCCTAGTTGGACCTAGGTCGCATAAATCTTGAATCCGAGAAGCATTCAATAGGTAGCATGAACCCCAGTGGCCTTGGGTAGCGTAAACCCTGGTTAAATCTAGGAAGCGCTCGATAGTAAACCCTAGATTAGATCTAGGTAATAAATAGAATCCCCATAATAGATGTACACCTGAAGGCAACCACAATTACGGGGATTGGGATCACGTCATCATATGATCATTTTATATAGATTACCAATTTGGACACTAGTTAGGTAGTGCAGAGATATAGAAATCAGTATAACAGGATAGTTGTGAAGCAGAGAAGGAGTAGAAGCGCATTCAGTTTATCTTACCATATCATATCCCATGCTTATCCAATGTTATCTTGTTACTATGATTTAGTCTTATATTTAGTTTATTCATGTCATGACCTTTTTCCTCGTTTAAATGCTAAGAATCACTGAGCTTACCAGGCTTTATGTCTGACCTAATTTGCTTTCGCCTCTTTTCTTCCATTCCCCCTCCCCCAGGTAGTCAGGGAGGGAATAGCTCAGCTCATTTTGGATCGTTACTCTTTCCGAGCTTGATGATTCTTTGACGCATTGCTTTGAACTCCAATTTCTATTGCTATGGTTGGCTCATGCTTTATTGGGGAATATCATTATCAGTTTATGCTTCTTTATATTAAACAAGACAGATGCTTTGTTGTAATAAGTATTGGTGTTGTAAAACAATCTTTGTACAAGCTGTTTTAATCAATAAAGGTTATTTGTTTTCTGTTGCTTTATTTGTCTATCTTGTAATTTTTCTACATCTTGTACCAAAAATGCTCAACCGAAGTTAAGGCATTCCCTTTGTGAGTGACCTTAACGGAGGTGGGGTGTTTCATTCGCAGTTGTTGATTTTATAGGAAAAAGTTATGCAGCAATGCAAAACATTAAAAGACGCAAACAATAATCTTAAACTGTTAATAATTTAATTGAAACTTGAGTAACGTGTTAATAATTTAAAAATGCATAGATGAAATCGAAATACTAAATAGGGAGCTATTTCTATTACTGTCAGTACAATGCAAAAAAGTGTAAGACAAAACATGCACACATGTATTGCATGGGAAAATAGGTTGTTACCGTTTATTGTAGGTTAACAAATATAAACAGGAACCTGTAAAAAGCTTGCAAGATTTTCGAAAAAATAGAATACTATAGGAAAAGAGAACACAATTGAAATTATGATTTGTGAAATGTAGCTTGCAAATGCTCCTTCATATGTATGTTCCGAAAAAATCATATGTATGTCACAGTTGTGTGATGATGCAGTTTGTTCGATCATGTATAAAACTCCAGAGCCGATTACACAGTTAACCGAGCAATATATTGTAACTGTACACTTTGTATGCTAACAAATTATTCAATTTGCAAGACCAAATCAGTCTATACATGAAAAGGTATATCATGGTTAATCAAGCAATAGACTGTAACAGTAAATTTTGCGGGAATGATGCAGACACACATGGAGATATGGCGTATGTGTTTAGATCTGTATGTGGTAAAGCACATTAGGCTTAAGAATACAATTTCAGTATGGACATAATGTGAATCTAAAATAATTATAAACAATACCAGTGCAAATAGTTCAAGCCTAACACTTGCATGTCATTCAAGGAGACACAACATATAATCTCGATCAAAAAAAAAAAAAATCAATCGTGCAGATGACATTGTAATAGTAAAAAAAACATTTAATTTTTTTACATATATTTAAGAAACATGCGTTTCTTTCTAGCTAGGAGTGGTGTCATGGTATGGAGCCCAGACATTTTTACTTATGTAGTTGTTGGTTTGTGAGGGGCCTCAGATATATCGGTTACTACAGAGACGATGGATATTGAGTCATCTAGCCCATTTACGCCCCATAAGTCGGGGAAACGCATTGTTCAGGAATTTCCAATCCTCAAACGTAAGAGAGGACCGGCCTTGAAAATCCAAAGTGCAGTTGCGACTGTAGCCTGAGACATGGTAGGCTAGATTGTCTCAAATGAGCACAGTATGATCCCTTTGCCATGGTTCACTGATGGAAATCCAACTTCCAATACGTGACATTTCGGTTTTGATTGTAGAGCCTAGTATGGCGACATGATAGTGTTAGATCACAAGCTTTTGATTCATGATAAGGAAGAAGAGAAGATCAAATGAAAAGTGATATAGGTTATGATTATCTATTTAATTGTGTCTTAGATGTGTTATATATATTGTTAAATTCTATCCTCAAATATATAACGTACACAAATGCACTTACGAAAAGACACTTCGCGAAAAGACAATTCGCGAAAAGACACTTTGTGAAAAGACACTTCTTCACTTCGCGAAAAGACTCTTCGTCACTTCGCGAAAAGACACTTCGTGAAAAGACATTTCACGGAAAGACACTTCGCAAGAAGACATTTCATCACTTCGCGAAAAGACACTTCGAAAAGACAGTTTACGAAATGGCACTTCACGAAAAGACAATTCGCGAAAAAACACTTCATATTTCCAATAGTTTACAATGGTCATATTTTACAACGGTCATTTTTTCCAGCGGTCATTTTTTCTAATGGTCATATTTCCAACGGTCATATTTTACAACAGCCATTTTTTCTAAAAGGCATCATCTTTCATGAAGAGATTCCTCTTCATTTCTGAAAGGAAATAGATGTATCTCTTTGATAAAACTCTTCATGAAAGTTGACGACTCTTCAATGATTATATATACATCATAAACATGTTTTCCAAATCATCGAATCCTCTCATATTTTCTAATCATAAACTCTATACATTCTTCGATACTAAAAAGCTCTCCAATATTCAAATAATTACTTGTTCAATCATTGAAATTATTTCATATCTCTTGATTCAATAAGTAATATACTTCTTGCAACTTCACATAAACGTTATATACTTGAGGATAAGATTATAGGAAGGATGTACTCAACTGTTGGCTATTCAGTGTTATTCAAGAACACAATCAGAAGTCAAACTCTTATTATTTGTTGAAGTCCTGTGTTGGTGCTCAGGAGGGAAGTCCTGTGTTGGTGCTCAGGCACGATATCCGTGTTGGTGCTCGGGTGTATTGTAGACCTGTTCCTCCAGGTGAAGAGAGGTTGTTGATAGTGAATTCCAAAAGGAGTCTGGGAGTGGACGTAGGACAGGAAGTCTGAACCAGTAGAAAATTACTGGTGCCACTTTACTTACTACATTTACTTTGTTTGTGATATATCTCGGTAATTTAAATTTTATTTGCATAACTATTGCATAGTACTTGGCTAGAATATCACATATATTCCCGCTATATCCATATATATCCTTTAAGTCGTACACATCGACATTTTTCAATTGGTATCTGAGCCTGGTGTTTTAGAGATCGTAACAATCCTAGAATAAATGGCAATAAGAAATCTTGTCTAGGGTTTAGAAAATGGAAGAGCAACAAAGAAGAATCAAGAGAGCAAGAAAGAAAATGTCTCATGGCCAAAGTCAGATCACAATCGGTATGTATAGATTCGTTATATAAAGATCTTTTGTTAGACCACGAAAAATTGTTAAAAGATTTTAAAAGTTTGGGTAGACTTAATGCAATTATTTTAACCAAGTTTAAAGATTTTAAGCAAGAAAATATCAAATTAAAATAGGAAACCAATTTTTTTGTAAAATGAACCAGATGTTTTGAAAATACCTTAGAAGAGCTTGTTTTTCTAAAGGATTTCCTTTAAAAAGAGAATGAGCGATTAATAGATAAAAAGAATGATCTTTTAAAGGAAATGGATGATTTACAACATAGAAATAAATCATTAGAAGATTTGTTAAACAATTCTTGTTCTTTAATTTCGTCTCTTGAAAAAGAGAATGAAGCTTTAACTGAAAAGAATTTAGAATTATCTAAAGAATATGAGAATTTAAAGGTTAATAATAGTATTTTGAAAAATGAAATTTTCGACTCTAAAGAAAATTTTGAAAAATTATATACAATCTTGTTTAGATAATTCAGAATCTCAAACCTTTGATCTTGAAAATGAGAATGATACTATAAAAAGGGAGAATTCTGAATTAAATAAGGAAATTGATATCTTGAAAACCAGCAAAATTTCTTATGAAAATGTCAATTGCAACTTTGAAATAAAATTTGAAAAATGTACAAGTAAGTTCGCGAAATTTAATAAGGTCAGAATGATTTAAATGAGATTTTGTCTAGTTCAAAGACCTTTACATGATAAAAACGATTTAGGATATAATAAAACCAATCATAGAACTAGTACTAGATATGCTTTTATATATAATAAAAATATCACTGCAAGTACTAACGCCCGAGTAAATCCAAGATCCAATCATTATAGAAATTCGAATACTTCTATGACTAGAGATATCTATAATAAGTCTAGGAGTACAAAACAAAATACCAATAGAATTATTTAAGTATTTGGGTTCATGTAAGTTGGAAAAACAAAGAAAAATATATCAATGATCATTTTAATTCAGTAGCCAATAATGAAAATTTCATTTTTAAAGGTTCCATTAAACCCTCTTGGGTATGGTTACCTTCCATCTAACCGTTGGACCCTAATGAAGGAAGTAGGTACCAAAGTATATATATCTTATTTTTTGCAGCTACACCATAACAAAAAGAAAGCTATTTCGTTATCTCTAAATATCTATTAAAAAAAAATTCAGTTTATCGAAAAGCACATGATCCAATATCCCCTGAAGGTGCTATAATTATTTATGATCTCTACTATGCTCGATTACTAATTTATCATGATGCTCATTCTTTTTAACCGATGACAAAGTGGGAGAGAAATATTGAATTTATATATTATTATATACACTAACATTTTGTTATAGGATATATTAAATTATATGCACTAACAAAATGTTGCAGAAACTTTTTTTTTCAGGGGGAGATAAATATATGCAAGAATACATTCAGGGGGAGATAAATATATGCAAGCATACATTCAGGGGGAGAAAATAAATAACTCTACAAGATTGCAAGAGGTTGTCATCAATCAAAAAAGGGGGGAGAATGTTAGATCATAAGTTTTTGATTCATGACAAGGAAGATGTGACGAAAAGGAATTTCGCTCGGTCCGAACCAGTCGCTAAACCGACCCAGACCGTTCGAAACGCCTGAACGTTTGAGAACACGACAAAATAGAACGTAGACGGAAGAACATTTCATTGTATATCACAGCAATGCATCAGATTACAAGAATATACAGAGTAAACGAATAAACAATACACAGAAATATCAGAGATTTAAATTACATTTAAATACATAGCAGCGGAAAATAATACAATACACAACTAGAAGAGATATACGGATACAAAACTTTCCGGATATCGTTCCAGCTGTAAACCAGGATCCTATAAATATAAATCTGCAAAACCAAAACTACTAGCTGCCCGTGTGGAAAATAGGGGCACCCAGGGTTTAGGTCAAAACAATAAACTCCAGGTCAGTCATGGGACTGGTGTGAGAACTAAAACAGTTATTAATCTTTATTTTCAAAGTAAGGTAAATCAAGGGACCACGCCGTATAACACGGAACGGGTTTCCTCCCAAGAATACCAGTGCATAAAACAAACAGCGTAATGCTAAATAAAGAAAAATGAAGCTGTTATAAGACCCAGGTCCTATCACACAATGCAACGCAAGCCGAGGGATAGGGTTTTCCCTTATAACAGCCAAAGAATGCTTGATACGTTGAAAACAAATCATCTGATACTATTATAAGTGCATAGTGTATAAAACAACTTCAAATCATAAGTATCAATCATAGGCAACATGAGCGTCCCATGCCACTATGTCGCCATATATAGGTTTATAAATAAAACCGCAAATGTCACGTATTTGGAAATTGGATTTCCATCTATGAACCGAGGCAAAAGATAGTCCTCAACCGATTCGAGACTCTCTAGCCCGAGCCTCAGGACCCAGACTCAGGTGGGCCCTTGGAGCGACAGGGCCGGTCCACCGATGTGGATTAAACTTAAACCCTGAACATGCGTTCCCCCGCCCTATGGGGCGTAAATGAGCCAACGAATGACTCCATCGGACCCGGATCGTCCGATCAAACCGAGGCGCCTCGCAACAGCAACAACCACATAAGTCAAACTCGTCAGGGCGTGTAAAACCACTGACTCCACCTCTAACTAGAAAGAAACGCATGCCCTCCCTGAGGCCTGTCTCCCGTTTTTGGTTCATACCGGGTGTGAAACTCGCGAAGTAAACGTTACACAAAGCTATGCCACACAGGCCGTGCTTTGATCGTCACCACAAGACTTTGCTTTTCAACAGAAGCCTCGATCAATTGCCACTTAGGCATGCCACACAGGCAATTCACTCCATGCGTTTGATATCCATCAATATATAACCCCTGAGCTCGTACGTCTCAGAGAAGGGCGTTAAGCAAGAGAATAAATTCTCCGCCGCCAAACAGATATATATTTAATAGAGATCAATCACACGGACTAAAATCCAATGTCAGACACACGGTCCATTTACAAGTTCGTTCTGGGTCTGAACGAAACCGGAGGCACCTAGTACCCCGCATATCCTTCGATCTCCAAGTACGTCAGGACGATCACCAACTGTTTCCATCTTCTTGGTGTACATCCCAATCAAGATCATCAGTAATCACCCAAACGACGTGAAGACTTCCGGTCTTCGACCATCGTCTTCATCTTCGACTTATCGTCGTATCAGTTATTCAGAATGGGATAAACCCGGTCTTTCCGAATAACTCGCGTATATTTTAAATAAGTGTTACACAAACACAACATACGCCTCATTCCAATTTATCAGTCACTAACCATAAATTAATCAAGAGAATAATTCCCCAAATATTAACCCCGAAGGCCGAAACCAACATCAGATCAATATCTAGAAAACCATTCTGCTTGGCTAACCGACAGTTAGTTTCTAAATTTCACATTCATAGGGAGAGGTCCTCATTAATTTTATCAAAGATAAATCCTTTAAATTTATTCTTTAATCTCCTTTTGAATTTCGATTCAACTAGTCGGGATTAACAAACCTTACCGAATTAATCATTTGTTTTAATTTCCCAATCCCAACCTATTCATCCCATGAAGTAAAACTGGTCTTACTTCATATCTAACACCACAGTGTTATCGGTAAATTTAATTACCATTTCACATTCAAATCTAATTAAAGATTTAACTATCGCCTGGAGCAAAACTGGTGATACTCCATTCTCGATTATTTCAATCTAATTAAAGATTCATTAAAACTCCACTTAGTTTTAATCTTTGACTGGGTTAAAGAATCAGTGTCATTTAAAACACGGTTCACGGTAAACCCAAAATCACCTTCATTAATTATCGGGTTAAAGAACAAGTGTTATTTAAAACACTGTTCACGATAAACCCAAAAATCAATATCAATTCAATTCCAATTAAATATCATTTAATTGGTACACTTCATTAAATCTAAATAAAAAGATTTAATCTTTTCTCAACTGGGTTCAAGAACAGTGTTAATGAAGACACCATTCACGACAAACCCAAATCATATTTGATATTCAATAAAAGGCTCTGAATAGAAAATATATCGGCTTATATTCAATATCAAATTCTATGATTAACAAATGTCGTATTGGAAATAACGATATAAATATATATCTTTCAAATTTCCATAACAACATCTATATAATCACGAATTCCAACATCGAAATATTCCGAAGACAATTTCGATTCGAATCCTCTCCAATGCAATCATTGGAAATTCTGGTTATTTTTAAAACCCTTTTTAAATTCAATTTATTTATTTAAAAATAAATAGAATTATAATTCTAGTTGATAACTAGTTCATTTCGATAAAAATCTATTTTTATCTTTTCAAATATGGAGTTTTCCATCCCAATCCTTTCTAAATCATTTCTTATGATTTTACACTAATTATTACTATTTTTAATAATTTTATCAAGGCCCGTACAGTCGATTTCCATCAACGGCCATCGAACTGCACTTATAGCGACCTTTTTCAAATTTGATTTGGACATAATTCCAAATCCAACTGTTAGATTTCTAATTTCTAATATTAGTTAGAAAGCTCTTTTCGATACGAGCCCAATGGTTCCGGTTTTAGGAGAATCCGACGGTCGGATCTCCCGCAATATCCGTTCGAAGTCAATGGTCGAAATTCGCGAACTGCCGCGGCGCGGCGTGTTCTATTCAGGCCATTATATTATATATTCAATATATATAATATATACTATGTCAATTTCTATTTAAAACGAATTATATTGATAGTTTTGAATTCGTTTCAAAAACATTTTCAACTTCCATTTCAATTCAAATCAAAATTGAATTCTTCCTTATAAATTCGTTTTAAAATTCATTTCTATTCAATTCAAATTTCAATTCAATTTGAATTCATTTTCCATTCGATTCGAATTCGTTTTCAATTCAATTCAATTCAAATTGGTTTTCTATTCGATTCAATTCAAATTGGTTTTCTATTCGATTCAATTCGAATTGGTTTTCTATTCGATTCAATTCAAATTGGTTTTCTATTCGATTCGAATTCAATTCGTTTTCTATTCAATTCAATTCAAATTGGTTTTCTATTCGATTCGAATTCAATTCGTTTTCTATTCAATTCAAATTGGGTTTCTATTCGATTCAATTCGAATTGGTTTTCTATTCGATTCAATTCAAATTTCATTTCAAAATATTCGATTTCGAAATCACTTTTCAATATTCGTTTTAAAATGAATAAAATCAATATAAATATCGTTCACGTCTAAATGGCGTCAATCTAATCAACACGGCTTCATTTATTGATATTTTCAAATATTCCATTTCGAATATTTCTATTTCAAATATTTCTATTTCAAATATTTCTTTTCAAATATTTCTATTTCGAATATTCTATTTCAAATATTTCTATTTCAAATATTTCTTTTTCTAAACTGGAATGAGGCCCAATCAATTACCATATAATGTTAATTATATGGATTTTCTACAACACATGTATATATCAACAACGATGAACAATCAACCATCATCCAAAGTGCATTCTACACTGTATAAGCATCAAATATAAATATTCAACACTTATAACAGTCTGTCAATCAATCGATCGACATACAACTAAACAATCGGGATTAGTGTACGTTAAATATCATCCCAATACCCGTGTGGGGTTTCAAGCAATCAAACACAGATTTTTATTTGTGCAGTTGGGCGATGTGTAAAATTTATCGTCCCAATCAATGTCCTTCAAATAGGTGTACATAAACAAACCTTCCGGTTTGTAAATGAATATTTATTTATTCACATTCACGTTAAAAATTATATTTTTAACGATCAAACTATTTTATTCAACCTATGAATATTCTATTCGGGTCATTTATTAAATAAAATGTTATCTTTATTTTTCTAACTTATTTTAGAAAATTTCGGCGGAATAACGGCACAAAACTAGAAACGGGACAAGGCCTAGCCTTATCCCCGGTCTAGTGAAGGCCCACGCCATTCACACATCAATCAAATCAATTTCATTTCACCAAACAATTCAATTTCAAACCAAATAATCTAACCAACTACACAACCAAACAATTAAACAAACAAGCCATCCATGGTCTGTGGATGACGGATGTCGGGTGCTACTAAACAACGTCTGCATCCTAGTATATATATATAACTAGAAAATTAAATCAAAGAGTGAGAAATTCTCACAGATAGCTATCCAACTTCACGACACTTCAAATGTAGAAGTCTTCGTCATTTTCGCCTTTTAGCCATCTTCGTTGCCCGTATTCTCTACATATGTAAAAATCGAAATTTTACTTCGCCATTCAATATATACAAATCGAATTTTTACTACGCTATTCAATATATAAAAATCGAATTTTTACTACGCTATTCAATATATAAAAATCGAATTTTTACTAACCATTCGAATAAAAATTATATTTTGCCTTTCTATAATATAAAAATTATATTTTGAATCTTCCTATAATGTAAAAATTATATTTTGAATCTTTCTATAATATAAAAATTATATTTTGAATCTTCCTATAATGTAAAAATTATATTTTGAATCTTTCTATAATATAAAAATCATATTTTTACATCGCTACTTTCAATATAAGAATCACGTTTTTATCTTCATAAAAATATTTCAAACATACAATAAAAATCATATCTTTATCTTTATAAAAATTATATTTTTAACATGATGCTTATATATTAAAAGATCATATTTTTATCTCGTTCTTTTCATATTCTAAAAATCCTAACTTCTCTATTTGAAAAATATAATATTTTCTCCTTTCAAAATATAATATATGTTAAAAACCCTATTTTTCATACATAGAAAAATGATATCTTTATAGTTTTTTAAAAAAAATCATATCTTCTATTATCTAAAAATCAACCCTTTTCAGTTATTAAAAATCACACCTTTTTCTTTATAAAAACCTAACCTTTTCTACTATAATAACCTATAAAAAAATTTGAAAAGAACATTAAATAATAAATATGAAAACTTACATTGTTTTAAGGAATGAGGGGGGGGGGGGGAATCAGTGGCTGTTGGCGATCAGAGGAGGCGGAGGGGAGTGCTGGTGGCGTGTCAGCAGACCGGAGGCGGTGGTGGGCACGGCGGCTAGGGTTTCCGGTGGATTTAGCTTCGATTTGGGGAAAATGGGGATGGCCGCGGCGGCTTACAGCGGAGGGACTGGTCGGAGGTTGACTGGCGAGTGAGGGCGCTTGCCTGGCGGCGACGGCGGCGATCATCGGGGGGGGGGGGGGGGGGGGGGGCGGGGGGCGGCGACGAGTTTCCCCCCCGTCCGCCTCTATCTCCCTTTTTTTTATTTTGTTTTCAGTTTTGAAAGAAAAGAGGGGGGGGGGGCAGAACGTATAGGAAGAGGGAGGGATATTTTTTTATTTTATTTTATATTATTTAATTTCTAAAAGTTGACTTTTACATACGACCTCTAAACGAGGCCCACCGCCTGTCGTCCATAGCGTTTCACCCCCATTCCGAACACAATGGGATATGTATCGTAAGCTGATTCGATCGTTTCGATCAGTTTCCGTTGAATTTACATTTAAATCTCTATATTGAATTTTAAACGTACATTTCAATTTACCGGGGTCACATGCTAACCCTAAAAATTCCAGAAAAATATTTTCTAGCTTCGTATTGACGATACGGTCCTAACAAAACTAATTTCATCGAATTCTAAGACCGTTTGAAAAATGGCCATTTTCCAGTCGATTAAAATCAACTAAAACTGGTCAAACACGTTTTCCTTTGCCACGCTCACATATTGATTCGAAAAATTATGAAATTTGGAATCTAGCAATAATTTGACATCACGGACCCAACAAAATTGGTTTCGTCGAAATCCGAGGTCATTTGCAAAATGTCCATTTTTAAGGGCCTGAATTCCATAGCGACTATTCAGAATTTTCAACTGGACATATCTTTTGATTCCCGCTATGAAATTTTGATTTGTTGGATTCGTTGGAAAGATATTATCAATTAGATCCTAATATTTTTGGTTTCACTAAAATCCGGATTGTTTTGCACCCGGTACATTCAATTGAAGTTTGAAATCGAATTATCGAACTACCGCGCCATTTTCAATTCTATTTATAATTATATATAATTATTTATATTCTAACGACGGCGTATATAATATATACGTCGAATTCTATTCAAAATAAATTTCTTGTCGATATTATTTAAAATAATATATTTTAGATAATCAAAATTCGCTAAAATTGCCAATTTAAAATTTTCAAACTGGCTCGCATTTTCCGGGTTGTTACAATCTCCCCCACTTAACACTTTTCGTTCCCGAAAGGAACAATGTCGAAAGTGGTTTGATCAATCAACTCTACGTTCGATTTGGCTTCCATTCTCCAACTTTTCAGTTTCTGAGAATTTTCAAAATTTCAAAAATTTGGCTAACACCCTAAATTTTCGAAAAATTTCGCCATAACCTCCCCTGCACCGGGAGCCACGGGAAAATCCCGAAATTGCCATATAGGCCTTCTGATCTCAAAAAGAAAAAGAAAAAGCCAAGCGGCTAGCCAATAGGCTCATAAAATCATCATCACCCAAACAAAACAGTAAATTATGTAGTAAACATGTACCTATTTGTCGGGCAAACAAATTTTATTCTCTGCTCTAGCCTCCTTGCTATGACCTGCTCAATGTAAGTATATGTATATGCAAGCAAATGTAACTAATTTTCAATACAATTCAATATGTGATTCAATTAGGCTAAATGGCTAAAAATTAGCAAACAAATAAACAACCAACACAAACATCAATCAATTAGTGAATTAGAGTTACAAATTCATAATTTTGATACATATACAAAAATCATGTTTTTGATGCCAAATCAAAACAATAAATCCTATCTAATTTTGGTTCTCACACTAGTCAATAGGAAATATATAGAATTCTCACTTTCGTAACTCGAAAATAAATACTGGCGATGGTGCCCCGTCACCAGAATTATCCCCGGGCACTAGAGGGATTCTATATCTACCCAGTATATTAAAACTTCGAACACACGTTTGCAAGACATATATACAAAATCTTTATATACTGGATTGCCCAAATTCATATAAATAAATAATCAAATACGAATAATTGATTTAAATTTCAAAACAAAATTTGTTTTCATGTTAAAATTTACTCTTCACACTCGTTCTAGGATACTACTGATCCCATCTCTAACGAGTCATTCTAATTGGATATTACTAATCCAATATCTGATGAGTTCTTTCGTACGGTTCTAATGTGTCTTGTTCTCTAGCTTTGTAAACCAAAGCTCTGATACCAAATGTGACGAAAAGGAATTTCGCTCGGTCCGAACCAGTCGCTAAACCGACCCAGACCGTTCGAAACGCCTGAACGTTTGAGAACACGACAAAATAGAACACAGACGTAAGAACATTTCATTGTATATCACAGCAATGCATCAGATTACAAGAATATACAGAGTAAATGAATAAACATTACACAGAAATATCAGAGATTTAAATTACATTAAAATACATAGCAGCGAAAAATAATACAATACACAACTAGAAGAGATATACGGATACAAAGCTTTCCGGATATTGTTCCAGCTGTAAACCAGGATCCTGTCAATATAAATCTGCAAACCCAAAACTACTTGCTGCCCGTGTGGAAAATAGGGGCTCCCAGAGTTTAGGTCAAAACAATAAACTCCAGGTCAGTCATGGAACTGGTGTGAGAACTAAAACAGTTATTAATCTTTATTTTCAAAGTAAGGGAAATCAAGGGACCACGCCGTATAACACGGAACGAGTTTCCTCCCAAGAATACCAGTGCATAAAACAAACAGCGTAATGCTAAATAAAGAAAAATGAAGCTGTTATAAGACCCAGGTCCTATCACACAATGCAACGCAAGCCGAGGGATAGGGTTTTCCCTTATAACAGCCAAAGAATGCTTGATACGTTTAAAACAAATCATCTGATACTATTATAAGTGCATAGTGTATAAAACAACTTCAAATCATAAGTATCAATCATAGGCGACATGAGCGTCCCTTGCCACTATGTCGCCATATATAGGTTTACAAATAAAACCGCAAATGTCACGTATTTGGAAATTGGATTTCCATCTATGAACCGAGGCAAAAGATAGTCCTCAACCGATTCGAGACTCTCTAGCCCGAGCCTCAGGACCCAGACTCTGGTGGGCCCTTAGAGCGACAGGGCCGGTCCACCGATGTGGATTAAACTTAAACCCTGAACATGCGTTCCCCCCGCCCTATGGGGCGTAAATGAGCCAACGAATGACTCCATCGGACCCGGATCGTCCGATCAAACCGAGGCGCCTCGCAACAACAACAACCACATAAGTCAAACTCGTCAGGGCGTGTAAAACCACTGACGCCACTTCTAACTAGAAAGAAACGCATGCCCTCCCTGAGGTCCGTCTCCCGTTTTTGGTTCATACCGGGTTTGAAACTCGTGAAGTAAACGTTACACAAAGCTATGCCACACAGGCCGTGCTTTGATCGTCACCACAAGACTTTGCTTTTCAACAGAAGCCTCGATCAATTGGCACTTAGGCATGCCACACAGGCAATTCACTCCATGCGTTTGATATCCATCAATATATAACCCCTGAGCTCGTACGTCTCAGAGAAGGGCGTTAAGCAAGAGAATAAATTCTCCGCCGCCAAATAGATATATATTTAATAGAGATCAATCACACGGACTAAAATCCAATGTCAGACACACGGTCCATTTACAAGTTCGTTCTGGGTCTGAACGAAACCGGAGGCACCTAGTACCCCGCATATCCTTCGATCTCCAAGTATGTCTGGACGATCACCAACTGTTTCCATCTTCTTGGGTGTACATCCCAATCAAGATCATCAGTAATCACCCAAACGACGTGAAGACTTCCGGTCTTCGACCATCGTCTTCATCTTCGACTTATCGTCGTATCAGTTATTCAGAATGGGATAAACCCGGTCTTTCCGAATAACTCGCGTATATTTTAAATAAGTGTTACACAAACACAACATACGCCTCATTCCAATTTATCAGTCACTAACCATAAATTAATCAAGAGAATAATTCCCCAAATATTAACCCCGAAGGCCGAAACCAACATCAGATCAATATCTAGAAAACCATTCTGCTTGGCTAACCGACAGTTAGTTTCTAAATTTCACATTCATACGGAGAGGTTCTCATTAATTTTATCAAAGATAAATCCTTTAAATTTATTCTTTAATCTCCTTTTGAATTTCGATTCAACTAGTCGGGATTAACGAACCTTACCGAAGTAATCATTTGTTTTAATTTCCCAATCCCAACCTATTCATCCCATGAAGTAAAACTGGTCTTACTTCATATCTAACACCACGGTGTTATCGGTAAATTTAATTACCATTTCACGTTCAAATCTAATTAAAGATTTAACTATCGCCTGGAGCAAAACTGGTGATACTCCATTCTCGATTATTTCAATCTAATTAAAGATTCATTAAAACTCCACTTAGTTTTAATCTTTGACTGGGTTAAAGAATCAATGTCATTTAAAACACGGTTCACGGTAAACCCAAAATCACCTTCATTAATTATCGGGTTAAAGAACAAGTGTTATTTAAAACACTGTTCACGATAAACCCAAAAATCAATATCAATTCAATTCCAATTAAATATCATTTAATTGGTACACTACATTAAATCTAAATAAAAAGATTTAATCTTTTCTCAACTGGGTTCAAGAACAGTGTTAATGAAGACACCATTCACGACAAACCCAAATCACATTTGATATTCAATAAAAGGCTCTGAATAGAAAATATATCGGCTTATATTCAATATCAAATTCTACGATTAACAAATGTCGTATTGGAAATAACAATATAAATATATATCTTTCAAATTTCCATAACAACATCTATATAATCACGAATTCCAACATCGAAATATTCCGAAGACAATTTCGATTCGAATCATCTCCAATGCAATCATTGGAAATTCTGGTTATTTTTAAAACCCTTTTTAAATTCAATTTATTTATTTAAAAATAAATAGAATTATAACTCTAGTTGATAACTAGTTCATTTCGATAAAAATCTATTTTTATCTTTTCAAATATGGAGTTTTCCATCCCAATCCTTTCTAAATCATTTCTTATGATTTTACACTAATTATTACTATTTTTAATAATTTTATCAAGGCCCGTACAGTCGATTTCCATCAACGGCCATCGAACTGCACTTATAGCGACCTTTTTCAAATTTGATTTGGACATAATTCCAAATCCAACCGTTAGATTTCTAATTTCTAATATTAGTTAGAAAGCTCTTTTCGATACGAACCCAACGGTTCCGGTTTCAGGAGAATCCGACGGTCGGATCTCCCGCAATATCTGTTCGAAGTCAATGGTCGAAACTCGTGAACTGCCGCGGCGCGGCGCGTTCTATTCAGGCCATTATATTATATATTCAATATATATAATATATACTTCGTCGATTTCTATTTAAAACGAATTATATTGGTAGTTTTGAATTCGTTTCAAAAACATTTTCAACTTCCATTTCAATTCAAATCAAAGTTGAATTCTTCCTTATAAATTCGTTTTAAAATTCATTTCTATTCAATTCAAATTTCAATTCAATTTGAATTCATTTTCCATTCGATTCGAATTCGTTTTCAATTCAATTCAAATTGGTTTTCTATTTGATTCAATTCAAATTGGTTTTCTATTCGATTCAATTCGAATTGGTTTTCTATTCGATTCAATTCAAATTGTCTTTCTATTCGATTCGAATTCAATTCGTTTTCTATTCAATTCAATTCAAATTGGTTTTCTATTCGATTCAATTCGAATTGGTTTTCTATTCGATTCAATTCAAATTGGTTTTCTATTCGATTCGAATTCAATTCGTTTTCTATTCAATTCAATTCAAATTGGTTTTCTATTCGATTCGAATTCAATTCGTTTTCTATTCAATTCAAATCAAATTGGTTTTCTATTCGATTCAATTCGAATTGGTTTTCTATTCGATTCAATTCAAATTTCATTTCAAAATATTCGATTTCGAAATCACTTTTCAATATTCGTTTTAAAATGAATAAAATCGATATAAATATCGTTCACGTCTAAATGGCGTCAATCTAATCAACATGGCTTCATTTATTGATATTTTCAAATATTCCATTTCGAATATTTCTATTTCAAATATTCTATTTCAAATATATTTTTTCTAAACTGGAATGAGGCCCAATCAATTACCATATAATGTTAATTATATGGATTTTCTACAACACATGTATATATCAACAACGATGAATAATCAACCATCACCCAAAGTGCATTCTACACTGTATAAGCATCAAATATAAATATTCAACGCTTATAACAGTCTGTCAATCAATCGATCGACATACAACTAAACAATCGGGATTAGTGTACGTCAAATATCATCCCAATACCCGTGTGGGGTTTCAAGCAATCAAACACAGATTTTTATTTGTGCAGTTGGGCGATGTGTAAAATTTATCGTCCCAATCAATGTCCTTCAAATAGGTGTACATAAACAAACCGTCCGGTTTGTAAATGAATATTTATTTATTCACATTCACGTTAAAAATTATATTTTTAACGATCAAACTATTTTATTCAACCTATGAATATTCTATTCGGTTCATTTATTAAATAAAATGTTATCTTTATTTTTCTAACTTATTTTAGAAAATTTCGGCGGCATAATGACACAATACTAGAAACGGGACAAGGCCTAGCCTTATCCCCGGTCTAGTGAAGGCCCACGCCATTCACACATCAATCAAATCAATTTCATTTCACCAAACAATTCAATTTCAAACCAAATAATCTAACCAACTACACAACCAAACAATTAAACAAACAAGCCATCCATGGTCTGTGGATGACGGGTGTCGGGTGCTACTAAACACCGTCTGCATCCTAGTATATATATATATAACTAGAAAATTAAATCAAAGAGTGAGAAATTCTCACAGATAGCTATCCAACTTCACGACACTTCAAATGTAGAAGTCTTCGTCATTTTCGCCTTTTAGTCATCTTCGTTGCCCGTATTCTCTACATATGTAAAAATCGAAATTTTACTTCGCCATTCAATATATACAAATCGAATTTTTACTACGCTATTCAATATATAAAAATCGAATTTTTACTACGCTATTCAATATATAAAAATCGAATTTTTACTAACCATTCGAATAAAAATTATATTTTGCCTTTCTATAATATAAAAATTATATTTTGAATCTTCCTATAATGTAAAAATTATATTTTGAATCTTTCTATAATATAAAAATTATATTTTGAATCTTCCTATAATGTAAAAATTATATTTTGAATCTTTCTATAATATAAAAATCATATTTTTACATCGCTACTTTCAATATAAAAATCACGTTTTTATCTTCATAAAAATATTTCAAACATACAATAAAAATCATATCTTTATCTTTATAAAAATTATATTTTTAACATGATGCTTATATATTAAAAGATCATATTTTTATCTCGTTCTTTTCATATTCTAAAAATCCTAACTTCTCTATTTTAAAAATATAATATTTTCTCCTTTCAAAATATAATCTTTATATGTTAAAAACCCTATTTTTCATACATAGAAAAATGATATCTTTATAGGTTTTTTTAAAAAAAACATATCTTCTATTATCTAAAAATCAACCCTTTTCAGTTATTAAAAATCACACCTTTTTCTTTATAAAAACCTAACCTTTTCTACTATAATAACCTATAAAAAAAACTGAAAAGAACATTAAATAATAAATATGAAAACTTACATTGTTTTAAGGAATGGGGGGGGGGGGGAGGAATCAGTGGCTGTTGGCGATCAGAGGAGGCGGAGGGGAGTGCTGGTGGCGCGTCAGCAGGCCGGAGGCGGTGGTGGGCACGGCGGCTAGGGTTTCCGGTGGATTTGGCTTCGATTTGGGGAAAATGGGGATGGCCGCGGCGGCTTACAGCGGAGGGACGGGTCGGAGGTTGACTGGCGAGTGGGGGCGCTTGCCTGGCGGCGACGGTGGCGATCATCGGGGTTTGGGGGGGGGGGGGGCGACGAGTTTCCCCCCCGTCCGCCTCTTTCTCCCTTTTTTTTATTTTGTTTTCAGTTTTGAAAGAAAAGTGGGGGGGGGGGGGGCAGAACGTATAGGAAGAGGGAGGGATATTTATTTTATTTTATTTTATATTATTTAATTTCTAAAAGTTGACTTTTACATACGACTTCTAAACGAGGCCCACCGCCTGTCGTCCATAGCGTTTCACCCCCATTCCGAACACAATGGGATATGTATCGTAAGATGATTCGATCGTTTCGATCAGTTTCCGTTGAATTTACATTTAAATCTCTATATTGAATTTTAAACGTACATTTCAATTTACCGGGGTCACATGCTAACCCTAAAAATTCCAGAAAAATATTTTCTAGCTTCGTATTGACGATACGGTCCTAACAAAACTAATTTCATTGAATTTTGAGACCGTTTGAAAAATGGCCATTTTCCAGTCGATTAAAATCAACTAAAGCTGGTCAAACGCGTTTTCCTTTGCCACGCTCACATATTGATTCGAAAAATTATGAAATTTGGAATCTAGCAATAATTTGACATCACGGACCCAACAAAAGTGGTTTCGTCGAAATCCGAGGTCATTTGCAAAATGTCCATTTTTAAGGGCCTGAATTCCATAGCGACTATTAAGAATTTTCAACTGGACATATCTTTTGATTCCCGCTATGAAATTTTGATTTGTTGGATTCGTTGGAAAGATATTATCAATTAGATCCTAATGTTTTTGGTCTCACTAAAATCCGGATTGTTTTGCACCCGGTACATTCAATTGAAGTTTGAAATCGAATTATCGAACTACCGCGCCATTTTCAATTCTATTTATAATTATATATAATTATTTATATTCTAACGACGGCGTATATAATATATACGTCGAATTCTATTCAAAATAAATTTCTTGTCGATATTATTTAAAATGATATATTTTAGATAATCAAAATTCGCTAAAATTGCTAATTTAAAAATTTCAAACTGGCTCGCATTTTCCGGGTTGTTACAGAAGAAGAGAAGATCAAAGGAAAAGTGATATAGGTTATGATTATTTATTTAATTGTATCTTAGATGTGTTATATATTGTTAAAATCTATCCTCAAATATATAACGTACACAAATGCACTTACGAAAAGACACTTCGCGAAAAGACGCTTTGTGAAAAGACACTTCGTCACTTCGCGAAAAGACACTTCACGAAATGACACTTCGCAAAAAGACATTTCGTCACTTCGAAAAGACGGTTTGCGGAAAGACACTTCGCGAAAAGACACTTCATATTTCCAATAGTCTATAATGGTCATACTTTACATCGGTCATTTTTTCCAACAGTTATATTTTCTAACGGTCATATTTCCAATGGTCATATTTTACAGCAGCCATATTTTCTAAAAGGCATCATCTTCATGAAGAGAATCCTCTTCATTTCTGGAAGGAAATGGGTGCATCACATTGGTAAAACTCTTCACGAAAGTTGACAACTCTTCAATGATTATATATACATCACAAACATGTTTTCCAAATCGCCGAATCCTCTCATATTTTTTGATCTTAAACTCGATACATTCTTACATACTAAAACGCTCTCCAATATTCAAATTACTTCTTGAATCATTGAAATTATTTCATATCTCTTGATTCAATAAGTAATATACTTCTTGCAATCTTCACATACACATTATATACTTGAGGATAAGATTATAGGAAGGGTGTACTCAACTGTTGGCTATTCAGCGTTATTCAAGAACACAATCAGAAGTCAAACTCTTATTATTTGTTGAAGTCCTGTGTTGGTGCTTAGGCGGGAGGTCCTGTGTTGGTGCTCAGGCAGGATATCCGTGTTGGTGCTCGAGTGTATTGTAGACTTATTCCTCCGGTTGAAGAGAGTGCGTTGATAGTGAATTCCAGAAGGAGTCTGGGACTAGACGTAGGACGGGAACTCCAAACCAGTATAAAATTCTCGGTGTCACTTTACTTACTACATTTACTTTGTTTATGATATATCTCGGTAACTTAGACTTTATTTGCATAACTATTGCATAGTACTTGGCTAGCATATCACATATATTTCCGCTATATCCGTATAGATCCTTTAAGTCGTACACATCGACACTTTTCAGATAGAAGGTACCCGTGCCGCCTATGATTGATACATTTACATTTGAAATTGCTTTATACACTATGCACTTATAATAGTATCAAATGATTTGTTTTAAATGTACCAATGTGACAACCCAGATTCGAACCCCCGACCGCCCGGAAAGCAACACCACGCACTAACCACTTTGCTAAACGATCTTTGTGTTAGCTTTTCAAGAGGGGTGTTACAGACTATCCCCTTTAAAGAGTCCAACGTCCTCGTTGGCTCATGTCACTCACCACCCAGGCGTTGTGCATGTAACCTGCATCAGTACCACACCGACTGACATCCGCAGCATTACACACACAATTCATGCTGGGTACAGGCTCTGATACCAAATGTGACAACCCAGATTCGAACCCCCGACCTCCCGGAAAACAACACCACGCACTAACCACTGTGCTAAAAGATCTTTGTGTTAGCTTTTCCAGAGGGGTGTTACACCAAGCATGTTTGGCTGTTATAAGGGAAAACCCTATCCTCCGACTTGCGTTGCATTGTCTGATCGGACCTGGGTTTTATAATAGCTTCATTTTTCCAAAAAACATTGCGCTGTTTGTTTTATGCACTAGTATTCTTGGGAGGAAACTCGTTCCGTGTTATACAGCGTGGTCCCTTGATTTACTTTATTTTTAAAGTAAAGATTTAATAATTGTTTTAGTTCTCACACCAGTCATATGACTGATCTGGAGTTTATTGTTTTAACCTAAACTCTGAGTGCCCCTATTTTCCACACGGGCATCTAGTAGTTTTGGTTTTGCAGATATTGTATTCACAGGATCCTGGTTTACAGCTGGAGCTATATTCGGAACGCTCTGTATCCGTTTATCTCTTTCAGTTGTGATATGTATTATTTTTCCACTGCATTGTAATTTAAATCTCTGATATTCTTCTGATGTATAATAATTATTCATACTCTGTATATTCTTGTACTCTGATGTAAACTGTTGTAATAAGCAATGAAATGTTCTTCTGTTTGTGTAACAACCCTGAATTTTGGGGTAAATTTAAAAATTTATTTTGAGTTATTTTAATGGGTTTTGATATTTAAAATAATAATGATTAAAAAATTGATTTAGATCGAAGTTAGAATGAATAATTTAATTTTAATTATAAAAGGAGTTAGAAATAACGCGGTAGTTTGAAAAGTCAAACTTAAAATTTGACTGACCGTACATGATGCAAAATTTAACGGATTTTGGCAAAACAAAAAATACTAGAATCTATTTAAAAATATCTTTCTAACGAATCTGAAAAATTGAAATTTCATAACGGAAATCAAAAGTTATGCCCAGTTTAAAATTTAGAAAGGTCGCTATGAAATTTATATATAATATATAAAGGTCAAAAATGTTACTTTTTGCATACGAATGAATTTGGACTCGAAAACACTTCCATTGAGTTCAAAATAACGTTTCTGCATTGAAAAAGTATAAGCACTTATATATTTTGAGTTTCGAAAATTATTCATATAAAAATATATTTTTAAATATAAAATAGGGTGCGTTTTTTACAGGTCCCTATTAAGTTTCAAAATATAAAAAAAACCCGGTGATAAAAATAATATAGAATACATCCCTATTTTTGAATTTCCGCTAAAAAAATTCCAAATCTACCCTTACACACCTAAAAAACTATCCAACAACTGTTTGTCCTCATTTACTCAGTCTATCGCTCCTATTATCTCGCTCATAAACTAAATCCTACAATTATGGAAAACCGTCTATCACTCCAACAGCGTTTTTTTTTTACTTTTTTTGATTTTTACGAAAAACTAGAGAATTAGATACATATATTACGTAAAATTGCATACATATATTAATATTGTGCATAAAAAAATTATTAGTTTTGCGCAACAATGAAGTAGACGTGCATAAATTAATATTATGCAGAAATAAATAATTACTTGAATGTAGGGACTACCATTTTTTTATTAACATTTTTGATTTTTACGAAAAACTAAACAATTACATACAAATGTTACTTAAAATTGCATAAATTTATGCAACTAAGTGAAATAATTGCATACATATACAAAACTGTACTACATAATTGCTGAAACAAAAGAAATGACAAAAAAGTAAATACATATAATTATAACAAGATGCATATATATATATATATATATATATATATATATATATATATGCAAATAACAGAAATATGTGCATACATACATGAAAAATTTCATAACATTTACATGTACTACATCAAAAAATAAGTACAGACCACATTTACATGTACTACATAAAAAATTTCAAAACATTTACAAAGCAGAGATGATGGTCTTTTGCAGAACAAGTAATTTTGTTAAGACCCAGTTTATTGAGCAAACCACATCTTATAGTCTCTGTAGAAACAACTGCAGATTTCAATCATTTGGAAAAAGATGGACGACCAAGCTTCAACAAAACCACTACACCAATATCCGCCGGAACACTGTTAGCAAAAAAAGAAAATCAACATTAATAAGCTTAATGTGCAGTAACCTAAATTACAAAAATTGCTTCAGAATAATATAAATACATGCGTACAAATCAGCAAAATAACAATAATTTCTGAATATTTATATGCAAGTATTCCAGATATATGCATCGAAATATGAATATATTTGTAAAATAATATGTTTTTCTGTTTGTTTGTTAAAAAATTGCATACATATATGCGTATATTAAAAATAGCTGCATATTTGACCGCAACTTTTTATCAGAAGTTCAGCAAAAATCAAAGATATTTTCCTACATCTTACAAAATAATTTCTGAATATTTATATGCAGGTATTCCAGATATATGCACAAAAATATGAATATATTTGTAAAATAATATGTTCTTCTGTTTGTTTGATAAAAAATTGCATACATATATGCATATATTAAGAATAGCTGCATATTTGTCCGCAATTTTTTATTAGAAGTTCAGCAAAAATCAAAGATATTTTCCTACATCTTACACAATAATTTCTGAATATTTATATGCAGGTATTCCAGATATATGCATAAAAATATGAATATATTTGTAAAATAATATGTTCTTCTGTTTGTTTGATAAAAAATTGCATACATATATGCATATATGAGGAATAGCTGCATATTTGTCCGCAACTTTTTATCAGAAGTTCAGCAAAAATCAAAGATATTTTCCTACATCTTACAGATCGCGATTTTGAATGTTTTTCTGTTTGTATTTTCATCAAAAATTGCATACATATATGCATATAATAAGAATAGCTGCATATTCGTCCGCAACTTTTTATCAGAAGTTCAGCAAAAATCAAATATATTTTCCTACATCAAGCTATGCAACTCGACTCCAGTTTCATCAGAGCAGTACCATACAAAGTTTTTTTTTTTTTGAAACATAAAAACTCCATTAGTTCAAAACAAATTTTTTTTTGAAACATCCATACAAAGTTAATATAGCGGAAAGTATAGTTCAATTTCAGACAAAACCTCAATTGACAACAAAGACACAATTTTTTACTTGTTTCAAAAAACAAAAGCATAAGAACTGCACAGTACGTCCATAAGGAACTATGAAGCACCACTCAACCTCCAGATGTAAGGAAACATATCTCGCTCAAATTTGTTTTATGCTTGAAATGCATGCTGAAATTACAAACAATTACAGGAAAAAAATCCAAAATAAAATAAAATACTTGAGTTCAGTGAATTTCTCATCAAAATTAAACTTAGGCAACGAGAACAACCATAAACAAGTCACATGTAGATCAAATTACAGGTCCATAGTCCACACAAAAAGATTAAAGCATCCAACTTTCTATTGTTTAGCGACATATGAAGCCGCGTGTTACATTTAGGAAGATCTGTAACACCCGTTGCCTGAATTACTAACCCATACAAAAATCCATACAAATAGATTTTCAAATAATTGCATAATTAGGGTACTGAATTACTAACCCGTTGCCTGAACGAAGAAGAAGATGAAGATCACCAGCGGAGGAGCTTTCAATTTTGACTAAAATCGCGATTAGGAGGCTATCCAGGAATTGCGGATTCACCGATTAAGAAGATGCGGATCACGATTTTGGTTGCTGGAAGTGAGGCTGACGAATTAGATTTATGCTGACAAATCAGGATTTGGATTGAGAAGAGATAACATCAGGCGGCGATGGAGGAAGCAGCCACCGATTAGAGGAGGCCATGAATTTCATTGGAGCTGCCGCCGCCATGGAGAACAAAAATTAGGTTTCTGGAAAAGAAAAAAAAACGAATTACGTAATGAGTAGATCCGACCTAGGTAAATACGGCGTGAATTAAGAAAAAGGGCATTTTTGTAAAAATATCAGACGCTGTTTAAAATTAGGGATGTAATTTATATGTTTTGAAACAGGAGGATGTGAGCCTAATTAAGTTTTATTTTAAGGATGTGACCCTAATTTTCACTATAAAATATATACGCCTTGAAAAGTGAAATATTGCAAACGGTCTCCAAATTGAACAAAAATAATTTTGTTGGGTTCGTATCGTCATAAAAAAGCTAGAAATAATTTTTTGAAAGTTTTAGAATTAATATGTAATTATAATTTATTTTTCAGTGAAAATGGTCAATTTTTAGACTTCAAAAATTCATTATTAATTCATACGGACTCGGAAAATGACGAAACCGGTTTCTTTAAATTTGTAATGTCAAGGAATATTTATGTTTCTATTTTCAATTACAATGGAATTCGTAGGTATTAACACGAATTTTTAAACTACGAAAAGCGGACAAAAAAACGTATTAATATATGTACATAAAGGTAATTGGGCCTAACTGAGTTTATAACCTACCTATATATTATCTTTTAACAACCATTAACTGAACCCTAAACATAACAGTCTCCTCCATCTTCATTTTCTTCATATTCCATGGCCTCCACTCTAAAAATATTCTTTGCACAAAAGACCCTAAAACTAAACAATTTATAACTCCAAATTAGACCAAACCCTTTCTGGGTTTTGTTCATCTTCTTATCCTCTATCTACCACGAAAAATTCAAGACCTATCGTCGCACGGATTCGCCAGGATCTGAGTTTGATGGCAAAAAGTCAATTTCATATTTTGGTGTTTCTGGCCAAACCGTGAAGAATTCGAGGATGGCGCAATGGAAGAAATTGTAGAGGAGACAAAGATCTACAACTTTGCGGCAGAAAGTTTTGTTTGAAAGTCGATGGAAGGGCACAGAAATCGAGAAAAACTGAATTGGAGCAAAACAGAAAATTCCGGCGAGCTCAGAACATAGATGATTAATTTCCGGCCAATCCGGGAAGAATCAGGCAAAGGGCCAGACGCGAAAGTTCTTCGTCTACAAAAGAAGAAGGTGCTCAGAAATTTTCAGGTCATTTGGATAAGAGATGTGGCCTGTGAGTCTCGCGAGGCGAATTTCGCTTTCTGGCGAAACTCCGGTGATTAGAGCATAAACGGCGGCGGCGGCTTGGAGCGTGGGTGCACCACTCTAAGACAAAGAGGATGGCTGTGGTTTCAAGTCAATCGGAGGTCGGAGGAGGGAGAAAAGTGCAGTCAAAGGTAGCGAGCTCAGGTTTGACCGAGATTTGGGGTAGTTTTGTAATTCAAACTTTGAAATTGTATCTCTCTCATACGAACACAGAATCTGATGATTTCAGATCCGCTGCGATCGTGGTGACGAGAGCTTCTCGTGGACACTAAATTCGTCCAATTTGGAGGAAGTTGAATTTTTGGGTATTTTCGGTAATTTTAATTAATTATTTAATTCGTTCAAACTTCAGAAATTCATAACTTGTTGTAACGAACTCGAAATCGCGCAAAACAGGGTTTGCTGCGATCAGTGAGTCGAGACCTTCGCATAGACACTAATTTTGCCAAATTTGAAGCAAGTTCAATTTTAGACCAAAATTGGGCCCGAACATTTAAACCCCGACAAAGTACAAACCAAGGTGAGAACTCTTTTCTCACTCAAAAAATTTTGCCGTATTTATTTATTATTATAAATGAATGTGATTTAAATGCCTGTGGTGAAATAATTGTTTGAAATTATTTGATGCATGTATGTTGTGTTGTACGTTATGTTATGTCATGATATGATTTGCTATGTTATGTAAATTTTAGCTGTATGCAACGTATATCATTAATATTGACTCTTATAGAATTGTTAAAAATTAATGTTACATAGCCATGTACAAGTTACCTGACTTGTATTTGTTGATTGGGTTGATAATTTTCACACATCGCCCAAATGCACAAATAATTATATATATTATTTGAATGTTAGTTGGTTGTAACCCCATACGGGTCTTGGGTTGATAATTAAACATCGCCCTTGTGATTAGTTATAAGAGTTATTTATTTGACGCTATGCAGTACAAATATACACTTTGGATGATTGGATGTTTTTAATGATTTATCGTTAGTCTAGAATAACATGGGATGTATGAAAACCGTATAATTATAATTATATGGTAAATCGTTTGGGTCTCATTCCAATTTGGAAAAGAAATTGTCAAAATAAGATTTGCAATTTAATTTACATTTTTAATGTAAATAAAAGAAGAGATTTTGACTTTGCAATTTAATTTACATTTTTAATGTAAATAAAAGAAGAGATTTTGACACTGCAATTTAATTTACATTTTTAATGTAAATAAAAGAAGAGATTTTGACATTGCAATTTAATTTACATTTTAGAATGTAAATAAGAGGATGAAACTTAACGTAGTATTTTTAATTTACATTTTAATGTAAATATAAGATAAGAATATGAAATATGTATAAAATAAAGGTTAATCTTTTATTAAAGTGAAATTTATGAAATATGCCTAGAAAATAAAAGTTATTCTTTTATTGTAACGTAAGAATATGAAAATGTTTTTAAAATAAAAGTTATTCTTTATTTTAATATAGAATCATGAAATTTGTTTTAAATTGAAAATGCAACTTTTTAATGTCATGTAAAACATGGAATTTGTTTTACATTAAAATTGCAAATTTTTAATGCCGTATAAAAACGTGAATTTGATTTACATTACAATTTTATATTTTTAATGTAACGAGGGAACACGAAAGTGATTTAAAATGAAAATTCATCTTTTTATTTAATGAGGGAAAAATTTGTTGAAACATTTAAATAATTAAAATAGGGAAAAATTATGTGAAATCTTAATGAATGCTTTAAAAGAGTTTTGGATGTGAAATTCCAAATTTATTGAGAGGAAAGATATTTTTATCAAGTTAAGTAGTTTATTTATTTCTATAAATAAATAAAAGAGTGAAAAATGGTTTTATTAGAACCAAGTATTTCAAGTGAATAAATTAGATTGGAATTTAAGAAAGGAATGACATTTTTAATTAAGGGAAAGAAAAGAGAAAAAATATATATGAATTTTCCAATATTAACATTAATTGGAAGTTGATTTGGGTTGACCATGAAAAATGTTTTAAATGACATTAGTTACCCCAATTAACGATGAAGTGATGATCTGTAATTTATTAATCTTTTAATTAATATTTAATGAAATATTCTAAAGAGAAGTTTTCAATTTAATATATTAAAATTGGAACTAATTGAAATATGATTTTGGGTTTATCGTGAACGATGTTTGAGCGACATTTGTTCTTTAACCCAGTTAAAGACAAGATTGTTTCTTGAAAGTTAAATAATCAATAAATAAGGATTTTAGAGGACTAAAACTAAATATAGTTTTTTTATATATCTTAAATTGGATTGGAATGAGGCGTTGGTTGTGTTTAGAGCACATAATTTTTAATTGTGCAAATTATTCAGAAAGACCGGGTTTAACCCATTCTGAATAATTCATACGACGATTGAAGGTGGACGATGAAGACGGTTATTGAAGACCGGGAAATTTCCACATCGAATGGATGATTATTTATATCTTGATTGGATGTACAGCCAAGACGATGGAATTATTGATCATCCAGAAGTACGTGGAGATCTACCGGATACGGTTTCGTTCAGACCTAGAACGGAATTTTAAATGGATTGTGTGTCTGACATTGTACTCCGTTATATATTATGGTTTTTGATCCCTGCTGAATGTGTAAATGTTGGTGGCGGAGAATTTATTCTTTTTGCTTAACACCCATTTTACATATTTTAGTAGACAATTAAATACTTGGTATGGATTGATGATGTGGCATGCTAAGATGCAATGATCGAGGCTTTTGTTGAAAAGCAGAGCCTTGTGGATGATCAAAGCACAATTTTAATTAGCATAGCTTTGTGTATAGCGTAACTTCACGAGCCTCACAACCCGGTGGAGTCTAAAACGGGAGAAGGGAACGCAGGGTGAGCAGCATGTTTCTTTCTAGCTAGAAGTAGTATCGGTGCATAAACTGGCTGGTATTTTACTTATGTGGATGATGGAATGAGGCACCTCGGATGATAGGTCATATAGGATCGGGAAACGTGTGTTCAGGAATAACTAATCCACAAAGCTGTATGTGTGCACCGGCCCTGCAGGATCTAAGGGTTCACTGCGGGGGATCCTGAGACATTAGCTAGAGTGTCTCGAATCGGTAAGGAGCTCTTCCCTAGCCTTGACTAAAGATGGAAACCCAATTTCCAATACGACCTCATGCGGTTTTGATTGTATTACTAGTATGGAGGCATAGTATATGGTAGCTATGCTTCCTAGGATTGATACATCTATTTTGAAATGTTTTGAAACATATATACACTAATGATAATATTGAATTCGTATTTATCGTATTTAGCATGTTTAATCACCATAAGGTAAAACTCTATCCTCTGGTTTGCGTTGCATTGTGTGATGGGACTTGAGTCTTATGGTGATTCCATTTTTCCAAAAAGCATTGCGTTGTTTTACGATTTACTTATTTATCTATTCTGACACTTTAAATTATGCACGGCAATCCATTGGAATAAAACCCGTTCCGCGTTAGCGGCGTGGTCTTTGGATTTGTCTTATTACTATTAGTTAAATTAGTTAATAATTCTCGTACCAGTCCCATGACTGACCCGTTGTTTGTTTCCACCTTTGCAAACTCGGGTGCCCATATTTTTCCACACGGGCAGTCGAGTAGCTTGTTTGCAAATATTTATCTCTTTAGCAGGATCCTGGATCGAAGCCTAAAGCTGTGTCCAGAGCATATTAGTCTTCCGCTACGCATTTATATCATATTTTCTGCTGCATTGTAAATTGTAAATCTCTGATATTGTATTTTCGTTTATTTATGCTCTTATTCGTGTACTCTGATGTAAATTGTTGCAACAGTAATGGAAATGTTCTTTTATTTGTGTTCTGATGCGTGTTGTTCTCAAAACAATCCGATATTTTCCACAAGCGGAATTTTGGGTCGTTTCAGTTTGTGTTCTGATTTGTCGTGTTCTAAAACAATTCGTTTTTTCTCTTCTCTTCGGAGACTGGGGAAGTTCAGGTCGTTACAGATTCCATAATCGGCGCATAAAGTCCTAACAATATTTAACCCTAGTTTAGACTAAATAGCAAACTCTCGACCATGGCCACTATAAAAATCCAAATACACACTATTTTAACTAAAACATTAAAAAAACATACTAGGGATAGGGTTATACATAAATAAACCTATCTAACCTTGTTTCAAATTTTTTTTCATTAAGTATAAATGTTGGTTCTTATTTTTGAATCTCTTGAGCATACTGATTTTTCCTATTTACTCACTGTAAATACATTTTTTTTCTTGAAATAAATACTTCCCTACTTATATTTAGCCTTCCATTAAATTGTTGAGGGGAAGAATGAAGCATAAAGAAGATGGTTAGAAGAAAATGAGATGAAATATTATAAACGTAAAACAAACGTTACTAAAATAAAATGACTAGTATGCCCTTGTCATCATTAAAAGCTTCTTACCAAAGTCCAATCTGGTACATGAGCATTTAATGCTTATCTTGGAACTTATATTTCCTTGTGTACCTTAAGTTGAAATTATATATATATGTTACCTACAATAATCTTCATTTCATTACTTTATTCTTCTTTATTTGAATCACATCATGACCTTTATGTACTTAATTATAAAACCTTTACATAATTATCTGAAATCCAGATTTTGTTATCATCATGTCATGTGTACTTTTAATATAAAATTATGGATTAAAATATAACTTTACTTATTTAATTCTCAAACATCAAGTTACCTATTTTTGAAATAAAATATAAATTTTTAAAATGTTATTATTACGCATATCCATATGTGTATATATGTAATAACAAAATTTAAAACTAAGCTTTTGCATTGCAAAGTTTGAAAAGGATGTTAAACCATTAAAACCATTATTTGAACTATTAAAATAAATTCTCTATCGTTAACTAATAAACTAAAATGTAAATGATTAAAAGCACAAATTGAATATTTAAATAAATTAAATATTCATATATTAAATTGATAAATTCCATATTGCAACATTCTTCCACCCTAAAAAGAATTTCATTCTTGAAATTTCATCCTCATCCCATCCCATTCTAGAAAATAAAACTCAAATTAAACAACCAATTTTACTTATCAATTTAATTAGGCAATATTATGAACACATATCATATATATGCAATATCTAATTTGCACAATGCTAAAGTACATAACTTCCCTTTCGAACTAGTACCATTCACCAAATATCTCTAGTGCGGACTCTGAGTAGGTTCCTTGATTAGAAACCTAATTCTCTTTGGATAGCCAAACATTATGATAGAGAATTTCAATTCCATACTAAGAACTCTCACCAGGTATTCACCGTCAAAAATCGAGTGACTAATCCTGATTCAGATAAGTGTAAAACATCTCAAGGTCATATATTCGAATCTTAATTCAAAGTAGAACTACAAACAAATAATCTAAATACAACTTACGTACTTACCTCTATTGGTTGTTACTATACCAATTTCAATTTCCACCCTCTACAAATTTAATCAAGTTATTTAAACTTAGTTCTACTTAATTGACTAACACTTAGTTCAATTACAATACCTAACTTTGAAATCTCGACTCTCCAAAATGGTCAGAATTTCCATTTCATTTTATCAAATGAAATAACCAATCAAGTTATCGCTCAAGGTGCAAAACTAATCCGTCTAATGCACAGGCTATATGAATATATATAATAATTTTTAACCAAGAACTTAAGACTTTAAACACCCGGGTTTTATTTCAAATCGATTGGAATTAAACTTTATATATATACTTATAACTTATTATATTGAATCTTTTAAGACTAAAATAAATATTTTATATTAAATTTGAAACATTTTAAAATAAACTATTATAGTAAATTATATTACATTACAAAAGTAGATTATATTGTATTAAATTAGTTAAAATAAATATTAATTAATTTTTATAAATTATTTTTAAACAATAATTTTAATCCAAAAATCACATATAAACAATTCTAACTCAAATTCATAAACTAAAGTTAAATATTTCAAAAAATTAACTTAAACAAAAATAATTAAATTAAATTTCAAAATCAGTACACACTTATAAAATTTCAGAAAGTAGTTTTTATTGACCAGTAGTGCGCATATATAATTTTCTATCATATGGTTAAGTGAATCGGGTATGTATCATTTCAATCCTTAGAGTTTTAAATTTCCATGTACATATCATTTCAACCCGTACCCTAAATCAGTTTCAAAAAATAATAAAATGGTACAGATATTTATTATTTCAATCGATAATAATTTTCCTTTCTACTGGAACTTGCTGTGTGAATCATATAATAAAACATAATATATCAGTTCGTGTGTCGCATATTAACATCACAATAACATGGCATAACATATGCCACATATCGTATAAACATAATATAGCATAACACATGTCATATATCATATAAACATAATATTACATGGCCAATATAAACATACAAAGCATGACGTGTGTCACATATCATAATCATATCAACATTTTAAATGGTGTTAATTAACTTAATTTAAAAATGTCAATCATGATTGATTGCTCATCTTTCATGGAAAGCAGAAGATAACTATGCCAAATATATAAAATCTAATATCACCCTAAGCAATTCAAAAGAGCAAAGTAGAGAGATTTTGGGTAGAGAAGATGGATCTTGATTTTCACAAAATTTACAAATAAAAACATAATTTTGGACATTTTTAAAATAGAGTTTTGAAATTATTAACCACAACATTTGGAAAAGCGGTCAACTGCAAAATTTCAGGAATTTTCTTCTCTTCAATTTAAAAAATAAAATAAAAATGGTTTTTCGATGAAATTTTGGGGGAGATACGACTAAAACAATAGCAGACATTTTTCGGGTGAAAAATCTAGGTCCGAAGATTTGTTTGAAAGATTCACGATTTCGACACAGAAAAATAAAAAACTTGAAAAATGTTAAACACGAAAGTTGTAGATAATTCATTTCATCAAATCTAAAGAAAGAAAAAGTGGAAACATATTATCTTTGGGGAAGTTATGGCCTCTACAATATAAGCCAAAGTTCTGGTTAAAAAAAATCAAAAAGAGAAAAAGCTAGTGAAGCCGGGCTTTGGACTCCCGCCCAAGGTTTTGGTTCAGGTCAAAGGTGGTCTGGTGGCTGGGTGGTGGTTGGTCTTGCTTGGGGTGGTCAGATTTTGTGCAATGGGAGGAAAAGGTCAAGGTTAAACAAAAAAAAGAGGAAAAGTGAATCTAGGGCTTTAATTCAAGAGGGTCTAGAGGACGATGGCTGGGTGGAGACTAGGGAAGGATGTGGGAAGATGGTGGAGGTCTGGCACCATGGTAAGGAGGAGGTGCAGAAGATGATGGTTTTAGGATTTAGGGTTTTGATTTTAGATTTAGATTTTGAAATTTAAAAATAGCAAATAAGTAAAGAGAATAGAGGAAACGAATTAAAAAATAAATGACCTAAGGATTTGATTTATAGAGATGGATATTCATATTTGTGGAGGAGGAATTTTATAGAGAGAAAGATGAAATACATAGGAGGAAGGAAGACAGAAGATATCTCAGTGAATGAAAAAATGAGATACAACACATATCATGTCTTACTAATTTCTCTTCAAATTCGAACGTGAAACATTAATGAGGTGTGATGTAACAAACTTTTGCAAGAAGCCTTATAAATATCACAATAAAGAGAAATGAAGGACATATAAGTATGAAAGCATAAACGATGATGTCTGTTTGTGCATTTCACACATTGTAAATCTCGTATTTAGAACAAATGAAAGTAGATTTTGATGAAATGAAAATTGCTAGTCAATTAAGAATTTTGAGTAAAATCATAAAAAGAAGAAATTTTAGAATTTTAGAACTTTAAACTTTCAATTCAAATTCAAGTTTTGACTAATTTTAACCAAAATTGACTTTTCCAAGAAAGTTCCGTATCAATGAATTTGACAAATCAAAATACTTCGAAATTCAATTTCTAATTTAAATTTAAAATTTTGAACTAACTTGAATTCAATTAAAAGTACAAATTAAGTTAACTTAGCAATTAATTTCTGATTTGACAACCATTTAATTTCCATTATCAAATTTGCACCAGCTTATGTTTGTATTCGGAAACCTTATTCATTTATTTTATATAATTCAATAATAAATTAAATCTTAAAATTTGGAATTAAATTATCATATAAAAAATTTCAAAATCTCAGGTTATTACAAGTCATGATCCCATAAATTTTTAACATCATATATTATTGATAGCTAAGAATATTAGCTAAGCACAACACCAATCAGATTTTTCTTAGAAGTACTTATCCCTTAACAGTTCATGTAAACACACAATCTTCTTCAAGCAGTCACTTCACTTTAGGGATGTAGTCACACGTGCTTCATTCTTGCACTTTGCTATTCAAGTCCAAATATGTTTTAATCAAATTTAACCAAACCATTACGTACAAATTAATATTTAGAAGTCAATGATAGCATAATGCTATAAGCAATCTACAAGATCTTCCACGCATCATAATTGGCCATGTCTTTCATGTGAAATATGCACGGCCGAGCTGCATTTAATATACATATCTAATTAGCTTTGCAGTACTGAAAAATTAACAAGTAAACTTGAACTTCAATATGCAAGTTACCTAGCTTATATTCAGTAGCCCAAAGTCAACAGCAAACTATAGAATGAATCCATTGACAACTAGCTGCTTTACATTTCCAACACTTGGTTTATCATATTTTCTTTTTAATTTTGAATGTGACAATATCATACCATTACGTGGTTAAAATTTAAAAGTCTCATTATAGTGAATAGAATAGAAAAGAAAATAATATTAGTTCAAGTGTCAAACACGCTAGGGTCAAAGACTCAACAAACCTAGTTTAAACAAAATGAATTCACTCCGTTACATATCAATATCCAACCATATATAAAAGATAAATAAACCAAGAAGCATAAACTAATACAAACACTCTTCTTCAAATTAACTTACATGATTTTCCTAGCAGCATGTACCATGAAGGTTTCAATATGTGGACATATTCTGCAAAGCTGGTTTATTTAATAGCATTATTAATTATTAGACAGTAACATAATGAAACTAAGCAATAATTTTCATGTCTAGAGATTAAAATTCTAATAATCGACCGTACAAATTTTGATCTGGCCAATTAGAAAATTAACAACAAAATTCTAGTTGCATAATTTCACGTTCAAGCTGAAAAGTTATCCTCCTTTGGATTGCTTATTGGTAGCTAAGATTCTAAAACAGCAGCTCATTGCAACAATCATAGTGAAAAGATAGCAGATTTGTTAACGCTGACAAATACGAAAACGTCAGACCATAACATTAACTATAATTACAAGCTTAATAAGCAGTTAAAAATAATGGAGCTGTAAATTTACATCCCATTATTTGCTCTTAACCCTCTGTAAATAGAAAATAAAATGCACACCCCGACATTTTCTTTTTCCACCCCACTAATTCCAAAAATGCCCTTGCTATATTTTTATTCTTATTTTTTTTGTTATTTACTTCTTATTTCAAACTTGTAGTTTGTACAGGTCTCTCTTTAACATCTTGATTGAATTAATCAATGATTGTAGACGACGTTGTTAATTGCCTAATGTTGATTAGGATAATTAACACTTTATCTGAGCATTGATTTAACTAAATTAGCATCTCTACAGTGATGGTTTAGTTATTTGCTAATCAGGCGTTTGCAATGCATGTACATTGCGGATCTATTCGGTCCAAAAAAAACATAATTATGTACATCGCCGACTTTACAATTTTTAAAATGTTAATCATTGCTAGCAAATTTAAATAATTATTTGTAATTTCCGTCTTTATTTTTTTAAAATATACATACATTGCTGATTTTTTATTTTAAGTTTTGCTTATAATTAACCTCAGACTTCATACATGGCTGATTTTATTATTTTTAATCATCGCATAACATTGGACAAGTTATCTGTTTTTATTGTTAAAGGGTATAACTGAAAATAAAAGTTTAAATTTTAATTCGGGGTGAAGAGTAAACAATGGTGTGGCCATAGCCGCACCCGTAACTATACTATAAGATATCACTACACCAGAAATGCCAATTTGGCAGTGCTCATGGGCCGTATCAAAAAAGATTTGGCAGTGCTCTGGACCGTATCAAAAAATGGCGACTTTGTTGCTCTGATATAGTTTTAAGCCGTATTAAATTCATAATTTGATATGGCTTAAAACTGTATCAAATTGGTAGATAGATACGGTTTTAAACCGTATCAATTTATGAATTTGATACGGTTTAAAACTGTATCAAATTTTTAATTTAATACGGTTTAAAACCGTATCAAATTAGCATGCTGGCATTGTCAACTTCATAGATTGATACGGTTTTAAGCCGTATCAAATTTGTAGATTGATACGGCTTAAAACAGTATTAAATTGCTATACTGATACGGCAAAAAAACCGTGTTTAATGCCTCAATCCTACAATACTATCAATGAATTAAATACGGCTTATAACTGTATCAAAATCAGTATATCATATATCCAATATGCAGAAACACTGCACCCATTGATATATACATGCATAATAAAGAAGAAACACTACACCAATATAACAGTATATAAAGAAGATACGCTAAGCATAATTCGATTAATATATAAACCATAACTTCAGTCAATACAAACCACATAACACAATATATACAAAGCATAATGTTCACGGTTCTTGCACAAAAAAAAAACTGTAGTTGTCGAGCCCATGCAACTCATGCTTGTTCCAAAGCCTGAAAAGAAATTAAAATAACATGCATCTGTTTAGTTTCGTCTCCACAACAACAAGTCATGTAATGTACATAAAACGAGAAATTAGATAAGAAGCATAATCAAACATAAAGGGCTTCCATAACGATACATCAAACGTAAGAAGCAAAACTGAACCATAAAGCTCAAGTGAAACTGAGTTTTACGGCTTAGGTGAAACTGAGCGTAAGGCTCTGTTTCGCTAAAACTTTCGGCTCAGCGAAACTGAGCCTTTCGGCTGAGTTTATTAGCAGAGTTTGCTCCACTAGAAGTATTAAAAGTTTGCTGAACTTTTAATAAAGAATGACTTGGAACTTACATTCCATGCACATCCATTTGTTTTACCCTTTGTACGTTGGCTCCTTTATTTCAAGAATAATCTAAATTCAGTGCAACCTCTGCTCCACAGAGAGCTTAAGTTATACTTTCTTTCGATGATGTAGTGCAATACGGATTCATGGGATAAAAATAAAAATGTAGTTCAATAATAAACTCAAATGCTTTTCAATTATATTTTAATACTGGAACTTTCTTTTGCACTCAGATTAAAATTGAGTGATAGAGTAAACAAGTAACAAAACTTAAATATATTTAATCAGTGTTGCTACAAACTTTGATCTTTTAATCAGTCCCACTACTATGAAAATGTTCTGAAGGATGGATGTGAATTCTTTGCAACAAACAACTTGTCACAGTAGGATTCGATAGTGGTACGATGGAGAGCATTGATGAAACAATGTATTGTATTTTTCATATACAAAAGCCAGCAGAAAAATTTATGTTGTCCACAAGAATATGTTTAAACAGCAAAAGCCTTGCTGAGCTTTCGCCATAGGTTAGTTTGGTTTATGCATTTGCATTATGACCCTAACCTATCATTTTATGCTATAATAGAAACTGAGCCTTATACTTAGTTTCAACTGAGCCGTAAAGCTCAGTTTCACCTAAGCCTTACGGCTCAGTTTCGTTGTGCCGAAAGGCTTAGTACCAACTGAGCCTTACGGTGAGTGAAACTGAGTCGTAAAGATCAGTTTCAACTGAGCTGTAAAGCTTAGTTTCAATTGTGCTATAAAGCTCAATTTCAACTGAGCATTACGGCTTAGCAAAGCTGAGCGTAAGGCTCAGTTTCAGCTGAGCATTACAGCTCAACGAAGCTGAGCGTAAGGCTCAGTTTCACCTGAGCCTTACGGCTCAGTTTCGCTGAGCCAAAAGGCTCGGTTTCACCTGGGCCTTGCGGCTCAGAACCAACTGAGCCTTACGCTCAGTGAAACTGAGCCATAAAACTCAGTTTCAATTGAGCATTACGACTTAGGGAAGCTGAGCGTAAGGCTCAGTTTCAACAGAGTAAAATAGCAGTATCGCTGTAGAATCGCAAACGGTAGAAAATGATAGACAGTTGGAATAAGTTCCAAAGTCTGCTTGAATTTCTACATAGCAATTTTACCATTTTTTAATTTTCTAAAAATCGAGAATGAAGTTTAGCATTAATAAAAAAATGAAAGGAAGTATCAAAGTAATACGTTAATGGAACTCCCTAACAAATTTTAGATCGTCACCAGTTGATCGCCAATCAACAGTTGTGACTGCCAATCTGCATTGTAAATACCAATCTCATTTACCATCTTATTATTTTCAGTTTCAAACTCATTATTTCTATTATTTAATTCAAATTGCATTTCCTCTATGACTCAGATTCAAATAAGGAAAAACTCCAACAGGCCGAAAGAACTAAATCCCATTTACTTTGTACATTGTATTATAAATAGCAAAAGCTCTGTAAAACTTTGTATTCGATTATATTCTCATTTTTTCTATCACCAACTTCGGAAAGTAGTAACAACAATTATCTTCCATTTCAAGTTGCATCAATATCAAATATTCAAAGTTTGATCAAACCTTTACATGATATCCGAGTATAAAGGGCTTAACAACAAATCAATTACCAACTCAGATTATTGGAAAAAGAGAAACTCATCAGATAATTTTCATGAATTGAGTTTTCTCCCATTAGAGATTAGCATCTCTTCATCTAAGAGTGTGAATTCAGATCAAACGATCATGTGCTACATCAAAATTGCAAATTCGGTTGCAACAAAATCGCCTGAACCGAATTCAGACTGAAACCAATTAAAGAAAACTAGAAAACAGAATCAAGGAACCTAAGTAGCAATTCAAGGCTTCAAAAAAAAGAGCCATACAGGCATTTTTTTTTCAGTTCGACACCCATCAACTTAATTTAGATGTATGGATCATAGCCATACCTAGTTATGAAGCTTGATCGCAATAACATGAGCACTTTTACAAGATAATTTCATTTACATGTTTAAAGAAAATTTTATTTACATGTTTAAAGAAAATTTATTTACAGGTTACAAAAGTCCTACATATTAAGAAAATGAGAGTCATACCATATTTTAACTAAGCACATAACTGCTATTTAGTTAATTACATAGTATAGAATGAAATTTATCTTGAGTTTCCTCTAATGCTGCTAGTTTAGATGCAAAGGTAAATACATCTAAAGACTGTTTTGTGTATTCAAAATTATGTAGACATTAGAAACGCCATAATAATAATAAGAATAATATTAATAAGCAAGTGACTACATGTTATTAAAAAAAATAGATAGTGACAATCATATTTTTCATCAGTGTTACATAGTTAAAGACAAGAGTATGACTAATAGCTTAGTAATAAGTAGTAAGATCAGAACAAGTAATAGAAACTCACCAGCACAAAGCATATAGTCAAAGTTCATATGAGTTATGCACTAAACACAGCAGAAGAAAATTATCCACTTAGGAAAGCAGCCAGATGCAGTGTAGAATGGTGCTATTAGATAAACCTCATTTTCTGCGATGTTTACTAGTAATCTTGTTCTTAACCATACCTGAGCCAAGTTGTTCATCTCCAACATCCTAGTTGTGGCATATTAAAATAGCAGGTAGATAAGTGATCTCATTCTATGTAACAAAAACAAACATTCTAGTTATCTTTGCAAGATAATATCACAACTTGCCACTACTCTTGTCACGAAAGTTATTAGCCTAACAAAGTGATATTTTGCATCAAACCATCATATTACTGAGTTTGATTATGTTATTGTGAACACAGCGAAGTAACGCTATAACATAGCAATATTTAGGTAGAAATTAAAGGCAATTACAAAATAAAAAGGAAGAACCACATATAATCAAACAGTTAGTGCACATTTAAACATTAGGTATGTTGATTTAAAATAGAATTGTATAAACATGCACAGGTAGGTTATATGTAACGTCCCGTATTTTTATGGTATAAATAATTAATTTATTTAATTATTCAAACAATGGTTTGGTAATTTAAAATGACCAAAATTAAATAATATTGAAAATTTAATTAATATAAATAATAGAATAATATATTTATTTCCGAAATAATCGGAAATAATAGAATTCACAATATTGTGTGAATTGGACAATTTAAAATATATAATTCAGTTTAGAATTAAATTATATTAACGAATTTATTTATAAATGTCAAATGAACGTATAATTTATATTATAATTATAATCAAGTTTGAAATGGCGTGGCAGTTCGTGATTTGGCGATTTGAACTTTAAACGGAAATGCAGAATTCGTTTTAAGCAGGATTTCTGTAAAACAAGAAACGTTCGGAGCTGGTGAAGTATATTTTTCTAATGGAAGAGAAAAATCAAGATTTCGTCGTGTAGATTGTAAGTTGTGTCCAAATCAAATTTTCGAAAAGTGGTAATGGAATTCCTTTTTTAATTTATAACGATTTATTTATATTATAAAGGGATTTAAATATAAACTGAATACTGATTTAACACCGGAATTGAAATATCGAGTTATAAATTCAGATAGGAATATTTTGGACATGTATGATATTCTAGTGTGATATATACGATAATATTTATTTATAAATATTTAATTTAATTGTTTTTTAAAGATATTAATATTTAAATTGGTTTATTTAGAGCTTTAAAAATAACCAGTTTTGCAAACAAACTCCGTTTTCGAAGAAACTAATTTTGTTCGATCTGGAATATTAAATTACTGCTAGATATCAATTTCCGTGATTTTTGGAGTCAGTATGTGGCCGTGCGGAATTTAAGTATGAAAAATAGTCAATTATTTGACTTTAAAAATACGTTGGGTGAGCAAAAGAAGTCGGAATTCGACGAAACAAGTTTTGTTGGGTTCGTAATGTCGAATTATAGCTGCATGTCCATTTTCTTGATTTTTGGATATTGTGTGTGATCATGTGGATTTTTAGATGACAAATACAAATAAAAATACGATATAAATTAATAAAACAAATAAGTGTGAGGCTTCTAAAACAAGCTATCCATCTCTATAAATACACCCTTTAATTCCCTAAACCCTTATTTCTATTTTTCTCTGGTCAAACAGAGCACCTCCAGTTCTCTCATGAAAACGTGAAAACATTCCTCTTTGAAAATCGTTAGAAATTCATATATAAATCTATAAATTCTGAAACAAACACATTTGAGCTCATATTGAATTGGGCTTCCAGCTGATGTTGGTTTCATAGGTTGCGTTGCAAGTTTCCCGATGCTCGATAATGGACAGTGATGCTAGGGTTTGGATTCTGAGTCGAAGGAGGTGGCTTTTGGAAGGAGGGAGGTCGGATTCGGACTGAGGAGATTGAATAGGAGGGTTCAACAAAGTCTGGTGTGTTTTGATGACAGAAACTGTCGCACATTCACTGTACTGAACGTAGTGGAGCTGACATCGCTCTTCTGAAAGGGAACTCGAGTTGATCACAAAGGACATGAGGTGGAAGAGGAGTAGATGATGGGAATTTTAGGGATTTTAGTTGATTTTTTTTGTGGAGTGAAGAGGGAGCGCTGGAGGCTTGGAATATCGGGAATGGAGTTGTTTTCTGGAACGATAGAGGAGTTTCATTTATGGGGAGCAGCGTGAGTTATATATTTGGAAGGGGAGACTTTTGTATTGGGGGTCAACATGGTCGAACCGTACAGTAAAGTTGGGACAGTGCGTGGTATCAACATCTGGAACGATGGTGGTATTCGTGTTTGTTATAGGGATTAACATCACCCTGAAATGTTGAAGTGGATTTGAGGTCGGTATTGGCAACGGACTCAGAAAGAAGAGAAGAGTGTTTGAAAATGGGGAACACGTTGGGAATGTTAATAGGATATTTTGAGGGAATAAGGTAACAGGAAGTTGCTTGCGTTATTGTTTTGAGGAGATGAAGAGGCTGACTGGTATGGGTGTGTGGTGTGGATGGGTTATGAAGAAGATGGGCCAAAAGGAAATATAAATGAAATAAACAGAAGGGTCCGTTCAAATTTTAAACAAAGAAAGAAATAAAGTGGTGCAACATATGAAGAAGAAACTTAGGGCTTAAAACATTTTGGGAAAGAAGAGGGAGGCTGAACTTGGAACGATCAAATGAGATAGTGGGCCGCCGAAAGCAAGGTTAAGCCCAAATTTAATAAAAGGGAATTTCAGTTTATTTTAAATATAAAATAGTATATTAACTTGAAGTTATCATATCTTATTCATATGTTAACGGAATTCAACAAAACAAGACTCATTGAGATCGTATGGACGGTGGCTACACAATGGAACTTATTAGGAGTAAATTGGAGCTCATGACATTTTATAGTGAAATAAATTGTCTGTCTGAATCAATCAACAATTATCTTTATTTAATGATGATCGTCCAATGTGAGCAAATCTCACTAACTCTACCCAGTTTATATTGTTATAACATATTTTTAGAATTGATAAATGATGATAGATTGTTATGTGTTGAGTGTTGGTTGAGCTGTTAATTAATTGGTTGAAATTATAGGTAGAGTTATGTATATATATATAATCGTTAATTATATATTGATTCGGTTTATCAGAATATTTCATATAGAAATGAAATTGATGTTGCTTATATTGTTTAACATCTGCGAATGCAGGGAGACAGTTTGGAGTGATCCAACTGGATTTCTCAATATTATAATACTGTTTGTTTTCATATATTATGATATATGATGTGATAAAAAATCTGTGATTGATTATGATGACACTGGTTATGTTATTTGGTATTTTAAATACCATATGAAATACTAGAATGAAAAAAAGAAATTTTCAAAGTGAATATTGAAAATGAAATATTTATATATAAAATGAATAGAATTATATAAAAGGATTTATATAAAATGAATAGAATTATATAAACGGATTTATATAAAATGAATAGAATTATATAAAAGGAACTATATAGAATAAATAGAATTATATAAAGGGAATTTTAAACAAGATTATAAATGTTGGAAACGAAATAAGATTTGTATGAATAATTCTGCAAATAAAAATATAAATAGAATTTGGGTTTGAGATATTGTTTTTAAATATGAAATTAAATTGTTTTGATTTTATAAAGAATTTTTTTTCACATTCTATGTGAAAATTAGATTAAAGTAAATATTTTATAATAAAATATTTATAAAGGAAATAGGGTTTAAATAGGAATTAAAATGGAGTTAAAGGAATTAGAAACTGACCGGAGATTAGTTAAGTTGAACAACTGTCTGGGTATTGATCTGATGTTGGTTTCGGCCTTCGGGGTTAAAACGTAAGGGGTTGTTCTCTTACTAGTTTACAGTTAGAGAGTGATATATGTGAGAAGATAGTGATGCGTGAATCAGAAATGGAAACGTTTTCCAAAGTTAATAACGTACATTTTCTAAAATTAGAAATAAGGATTTGATGAATGTAAGGAAACGAGAAATGGGTAAATGAATAAATGTTGATTGATGATTGATCAATAGAATTTCCATCTGGAAATAATATTGTTGTTTGCACACATGTTTTTCTTTGATAGTTAAATCACCGACTATCAAAATTTTTGACCATTTTTCCGTTGTCAATACGGAGAGACCGGGATCAGATATATTATTTGAAAACCACTCCGTATGGCATTAGCGTTGTGAATAAAATATGATGAAGATAATTGAAGACGGAGTTATGCAAGGACTGTTCAGTAAATCCTAGGTAGAAATTGCCCAAGATGTATTTACAGAATATTACCTTTGGTCTGTCCAGTCCTAGGGCGACCTATATGAAAGAATGTCTGACTGAGTATATTTAATTGATCGCACAAGTTGATCTCTTCAAACGTATTTACATTTGGTAGTGGAGGAATTCGTTTCTCTTAGCTGTATACCCATGGTATTTTTGAAGAAATCAATTTGTGATTTGGCGGGTACGACGATGTGACATTCAAAGTAAATAAAGGTATGATCAATACGTTATGGCCTCTAGCCTCACAAGCAGGAAATGGTATAAAATCGGGTAGGTCGCATGGCTAAGTGGTTAGCTACCAATTAGGGTTTATTGTCACCTGATCTAGAGAAATTCCATTTTACTTTTATAATCTATTTCGATGTTGTCCCTTTCGGGAAACGGTTGTTGATCCCAACTATTGGTGATAATACATTCGGTACACTCAAGCGACATAAGTGACCGGTCATGTACAACCTGGGTTGCAAGATGTTCTTGTTGAGCCCGGTATATTCCTCTCTAGAGATACACTGTCGGAAGGTTGTCCCATATCTTGCCAGTTGGAATTCATTAACCAATAAGCGCCCGCGGTTTTTGATTATATATTATTTATGTGGAACGTGAGATGAAAGCGTTCTGCTAGATGATTATTATATTGTGGTTGATAGACACTATCATAACATCAAGAGAGTCTTGATATAAAAGATCATTATTTCTTGCAAAAGGATTTTTGATGTCAAATCAACTGTTTTAGATTCTCATAAAGGAAAAACCTGTTCCGTGTTATATGGCATGGTCTTATGAGATATTCTTTATTTTCTCAAACTATTTTAAATTGTTTACACGCATCAGTCCTATGACCGACCCGAAGTTTATTTTGTTTTGTTTTCCCTAAACTCTTGGGTGCCCAAATTTGTACGAGCAGTCAAGTAGTCAGGATTTTACAGATATACTGAGAGCTTGGAGCAGGAGGCTTCAGGATTTTATAGCAATTGTTTATTTCCACTTTGTTGTAAGTGTTGTACTCTGATAAATGTTATTGTATACATATACTAGTTTTATTTCAAAGTTATGTTATATTTTATTTGTTTAGCTGTGATATTCGTGTTACTCTGATTCTGTTATTGTGATCTTCTTCTTCTTCTATTCTAATTTTCTATCTTTTCTCACCCTCTAACTTCTTTCTATTAACTGTCCAGTATTTCTGATTCTTGGATAGTCGACATTGAGTTATGTCGATAACCAAGGTCACAAATTCAATGGGTCGTTACAGTGGTATCAGAGCTTAAGGTTAAGTGATTACCTTGGCTCTGTGGCATGACTCGGTAGAGGTGGGGTTAGCAATATCCTAGATTGAGTTTGAATGTTTATGTATAAGCGCATATTTGTTATTTGATATAAAATGGTTTTATAATGTGGAGATTTATTGGTTGAGTTGTTATGAGTTCTGGTCGATCAGTTTGATCCACGGTATCGGTAGGGGTTTATAAACACTTGAATACGATGGACCGACACAATATGTTTTGAAAAGAGGGTAAATGAAATAATTTTACCTAAAATATATTTTGATATAAAGAAATATATGTTTGAAATATTATAGTATATTGGATGTGTTGGTTGTGATTATAATCAGATAAGATTATAATTGAAACGGTTATGTAAATAACCAATTAAAATTCGTATAAGTATTACAAAATGAATTAAAACTCAATTTGAACCCGAATTGAAATTTAAAACTCTGGAAATTTGAATAAGTGTTTGTAAATGGATTTGGATTTAATATATGAAAATTTTAAAATCCTGCAAGATTTTACATTGTTTTACAAGCATTGTGAATAATATTTTGAAATGTGTTTCAAAATGGAAATGTTTAGAAATGGTTTTGAAGGTGATATAGTATTGAACTCACTTCGGCCACTGGAAAATAATTCCGATGATGATCCAGACATCATCGGTGTTCATTTTCGAGTGTATAAGTGATGGATTACTACCAAAGAGATAATTTTTGAATTGTTTTGAGAAAAGCAAGTTGTTTTGAATTCCGAAAAGGGATATTTGATTTTAGAAAAGCTAAGTTATTTAAAATTCCCAGGGAAATATTATTTGATTTAAAACCAAATTGAATTGAAATTTGGGAAAGCAAATTGGAATTAAAATAAAGTCAATTATGTGGAAATTGAATTGAATTAGAATAATGATATCGAGTAAGTTGGATTGAATTTGGAATGGATAATGGACTTTGAGTCCTGAATGGAAATTGGCTTAGTAATAAGACAGTGGTTGGATTTGAAGATAAACTGATTGGAGTTTGATTGGAATGGCAATTATATATGCTGAATGGGTAACAGATGGAAAGGATATAATGATATGCCCAACAAAAAGGTACAAGTTTATTTCATATGGTATGAGATTTTTATGAGACGATGTGGCAAGACGCTAGGTTATTTGATGTTCTTTTGGGTTAGAGAAGGTCTAGAGAGGCGAGTTGAAGTTGTACCGATTGAGTCGTATAAAGGAGGTGCTGGTGAAATTTTTCGAAATTTTCGGGTGTTAGAAAATTTTCAGGATTTTTGAAAATATTCGTTAGTAGGAATAAATTAATTGAAATTAAATGGTTCAGTTGAAACTGAATTTAATAAATAAACAAATAATTTTTAACCCAGTTAATAGGGTTTGTTTTCTACCTTAGCAATTTCGGGGACGAAATTATTTTAAGGGGGGAAGAATGTAACGTCCCGTATTTTTACGGTATAATAATTAATTTATTTAATTATTTAAATAATGGTTTGGTAATTTAAAATGAACAGAATTAAATGATATTTAATATTTAATTAATATAATTAATAGAATAATATATATTTATTTTTGAAATAATCGGAAATAACAGAATTCACAATAGTGTGTGAATTGGACAATTTGAAATATATAATTCAATTTAGAATTAAATTATATTAATGAATTTATTTATAAATGTCAGCTGAACGTATAATTTATATTATAATTATAATCGAGCTTGAAATGGCGTGGCAGTTCGTAATTTGGCGATTTGAACTTTAAACGAATAAATAGAATCCGTTTTAAGTCGGATTTCTGTAAAACAAGAAACGTTCGGAGCTGGTGAAGTATATTTTTCTAATGGAAGAGAAAATTTGAGATTTCGTCGTGTAGATTGTGAGTTGTGTCCAAATCCAAATTTTGAAAAGCCACTTTGGAATTCCTTTATAATTTATAACGATTTATTTGTATTATAAAGGGATTTAAATATAAATTGAATACTGATTTAACATCGAAATTGAAATATCGAGTTATAAATTCAGATTGGAATATTTTGGAGCCGTATGATATTCTAGTGTGAATATATACGATAATATTTATTTATAAATATTTAGTTTCATTGTTTTTTAAAGATATTAATATTTAAATTGGTTTATTTAGAGCTTTAAAAATAGCCAGTTATGCAAACGAACTCAGTTTTCGATGAAACAAACTTTGTTGGATCCGGAATATTAAATTATTGCTAGATTTCAATTTCCATGATTTTTGGAGTCAGTATGTGGCCGTGTGGAATTTAAATGTGAAAAATAGTCAATTATTTAACTTTAAAAATACGTTGGGTGAGCAAACGAAGTCGGAATTTGACGAAACAAGTTTCATTGGGTCCGTAATGTCGAATTGTTGCGGCATGTCCATTTTCGTGGTTTTTGGATATCGTGTGCGATCCTGCGGATTTTTAGATGACAAATACAAATAAAAATAAGATATAAATTAATAAAATAAATAAGTGTGAGGCTTCTAAAACAATCTATCCATCTCTATAATACACCCTTTAATTCCTTAAACCCTTATTTCTATTTTTCTCTGGTCAAACATAGCGCCTCCAGTTCTCTCATGAAAACGTGAAAACATTCCTCTTTAAAAATCGATAGAAATTCATATATAAATCTATAAATTCTAAAACAAACACATTTAAGCTCGTATTTAATGGGGCTTCCAGCTGATGTGGGTTTCATGGGTTGCGTTGCAAGTTTCCCGATGCTCGATAATGGACAGTGATGCTAGGGTTTGGATTCTGAGTCGAAGGAGGTAGCTTTTGAAAGGAGGGAGGTCGGATTCGAACTGAGGAGATTGAATAGAAGGGCTCAACAAAGTTTGGTGTGTTTTGATGACAGAATCCGTTGCATGTTCACTGTACTGAACGTAGTGGAGCTGACGTTGCTCTTCTGAAAGGGGACTCGAGTTGATCACAAAGGAAATGAGGTGGAAGAGGAGTAGACAATGGGAATTTTAGTGATTTTAGTTGATTTTTTTGTGGAGTGAAGAGGGAGCGATGGAGGCTTGGAATATCGGGAATGGAGCTGTTTTCTGGAATGATGGAGGAGTTTCATTTATGGGGAGCAGCGTGGGTTATATATTTGGAAGGGGAGACTTTTGTATTGGGGGTCAACATGGTCGAAATGTACAGTAAAGTTGGGACAGTGTGTGGTATCAACATCTAGAACGATGGTGGTATTCATGTTTGTTATAGGAATTAACATCACCCATGAAATGTTGAAGTGGATTTGGGGTCAGTATTGGCAACGGATTCAAAAACAAGAGAAGAGTGTTCGGAAATGGGGAACACGTTAGGAATGTTAATAGGATATTTTGAGGGAATGAGGTAACAGGAAGTTGCTTGTGATATTATTTTGAGGAGATGAAGAAGTTGGCTGGTATGGGTGTGTGGTGTGGATGGGTTATGAAGAAGATGGGCCAATAGGAAATACAAATGAAATAAACAGAAGGGCCCGTTCAAATTTTAAACAAACAAAGAAATAAAGTGATGCAACAGTTGAAGAAGAAACCTAGGGCATAAAACATTTTGGGAAAGAAGAGGGAGGCTGAACGTGGATTGGTCAAATGAGATAGTGGGCCGCTGAAAACAAGGTTAAGCCCAAATTTAATAAAAGGGAATTTCAGTTTATTTTAAATATAAAATAGTAAATTAACTTGAAGTTATCATATCTTATTCATATGTTAACGGAATTCAACAAAACAAGACCCGTTGGGATCGTATGGACGGTCGCTACATAATGGAACTGACTAGGAGTGAATTGGAGATCGTGACAATTTATACTGAAATAAATTATCGGTCTGAATCAATTGATAGTTATCGTTATACAACGATGATCGTCCAATGTGAGTAAATCTCACTAACTCTACCCAGTTTATATTGTTATAATGTATTTTTAGAATTGATAAATGATGAAATGATGATTGATTGCTGTGTGTTGATTGTTGGTTGAACTGTTAATTAATTGGCTGAAATTATAGACAGAGTTATATATATATATATATATATATATATATATGATCGTTAATTATATATTGATTCAGTTTATCAGAATATTTCATATAGAAATGAAATTGATGCTAATTATATTGTTTAACATCTGTGAACGCAGGGAGATAGGTTGGAGGGATCCAACTGGATTCCTCAATATTATAATACTGTTTGTTTTCATATATTGTGAGATGTAATATAAAATCTGTGATTGATTATGATGACACTGGTCATATTATTTGGTATTTTAAATACCATACGAAATACTAGAATGAAAAAAAGGAAATTTTCAAAGTGAATATTGAAAATGAAATATTTATATATAAAATGAATTGAATTATATAAAAGGATTTATATTAAATGAATATAATTATATAAAAAGATTTATATAAATGAATACATAAAAGGATTTATATAGAATAGACAAAATTATATAAAGGGAATTTTAAATGAGATTATAAATGTTGGAAATGAAATAAGATTTGTATGAATAATTCTGCAAATAAAAATATAAATATAATTTGGGTTTGAGATATTGTTTTTAAATACGAAATCAAATAGTTTTGATTTTATAAAGAAATATTTTTCACATTCTATGTGAAAATTAGATTAAAATAAATATTTTGCTAATAAAAAATTTATAAAGGAAATAGGGTTTCAAATCGGAATTAAAATGGAGTTAAAGGAATTAGAAACTTACTGGAGATTAGTTAAGTTGAACAGCTGTCTGGGTATTGATCTAATGTTGGTTTCGGCCTTAGGGGTTAGTACGTTGGGGGTTGTTCTCTTACTAGTTTACAGTTAGAGACTGATATATGTGAAAAGATAGTGATGCGTGAATCAGAACTGGAAACGTTTTCCAAAGTTAATAATGTATATTTTCTAAAATTAGAAAGTAAGGGTTTGATGAATATATGGAAACGAGAAATGGGTGAATAAATGTTGATTGATGATTGATCGATAGAATTTCCATTCGAAAATAATATCGTTGTTTGCACACATGTTTTTCTTTGATAGTTAAATCACCGACTATCAAAGTTTTTGACCATTTTTCCGTTGTCAATACGGAGAGACCGGGATCAGATATATTATCTGAAAACCACTCTGTATGGCATTAGCGTTGCGAATCAAATATGATGAAGATAATTGAAGACGGAGTTATGCAAGGGCTGCTCAGTAAATCCTAGGTAGAAATTACCTAAGATGGATTTACAGAATAGTACCTTCGGTCTGTCCACTCCCAGGGCGACCTGTATGGAAGAATGTCTGACAGAGTATATTTAATAGATCGCTTACGTTGATCTCTTCAAACGTATTTATGTTTGGTGGCGGAGGAATTCGTTTCTCTTAGCTGTATACCCATGGTATTTTCGAAGAAATCAATTTGTGATTTGGCGCGTATGACGATGTGACATTCAAAGTAAATAAAGGTGTGATCTATACGTTATGGCCTCTAGCCTCACAATCAGGAAATGGTATAAAATCACATAGGTCGCATGACTAAGTGGTTAGCTGCCAATTATGGTGTATTGTCACCTGATCTAGAGAAATTCCATTTTACTTCTATAATCTATTTCAATGCTGTCCCTTTTGGGAAACGGTTGCTGATCCCAGCCGTTGGTGATAATACATTCGGTACACTCAAGCGACATGAGTGACCGTTCATGTTTAGCCTGGGTTGCAAGATGTTCTTGTTGAACCCAGTGTATTCCGAGATACACTGTCAGAAGGTGGTCCCATACCTTGCCAGTTGGAGTTCATTAACTAATAAGCGCCCGCGGTTTTGATTATATTTTATGTATGTGGAACGTGAAATGAAAGCATTCTGCTAAATGATTATAATGTCAAGAGAGTTCTAATATAAAAGATCATTGTTTCTTGCAAAAGGATTTTTGATGTTAAATGAAGTGTTTAGACCTAAGGGAAAAACCCATTCCGTGTTATACGGTGCGGTCTTATGAGATATCGTTTATTTTCTCAAACTGTTTTAAATTATTTACTCACACCAGTCCCATGACTGACCCGGAGTTTATTTTGTTTTGTTTTCCCTAAACTCTTGGGTGCCCAAATTTGCATGGGCAGTCAAGTAGTCAGGATTTTACAGATATACTAGGAGCTTAGAGCAGGAGACTTCAGGATTTTATAGCAATTGTAATTTCCACTGTGTTGTAAGTGTTGTACTCTGATAAATGTTATTGTATACATATACTGGTTTTATTTCAAAGTTATGTTATATTTTATTCGTTCCGCTATGAGATTCATATTACTCTGATTCTGTTGTTGTGATCTTCTTCTTCTTCTTCTATTCTAATTTTTTGTCTTCTCTATTCTCACCCTCTAACATCTTTCTATTAATTATTCGGTAATTTCGATGCTCTGATAGTCGACATTGAGTTATGTCGATAACCAAGGTCGCAAATTCCCCGGGTCGTTAAATCTGAGGTAGCAGACCACAGTCCGAATCTAGGAACTAAACAGGGTATCAGAGAACTCACAAGTGATTTTTGATTCATTTGCAAACGGATAAGGTAAACCAGAACACATGGTAATCAAAGGATCTAACATGGGAATTGAAGAAAAGTGTCATTGCTAGTCATGGGCATGTCCAACACCAAACCGGAAGCATTGAAGTTTGGTGGTTAGAAAACTAAATCTGCATAAAAGTTCAATCAAACAGGAAAAGAGCGAATAGTAATAAAAATCATTCAGGCAACCAAAATAACCGGTCAATGCAACAAGCTAGTTTAGTTATTCGGTGAACATAACCTAATTAAGTATCAGTATCATCATAATTTCTTTCAATACCTCAACATGTAATGTGATCACTGCCCAAAACCACATACCCAAAAGAATGTTGCTTTTATGCACCGTAAAACCTGTCATTCCGTCGTAAATTATCACACTCCGTTAACCCAAAAGTCATAATACAGTTAACGCAACCTTAGTTTCTCGTCATAACTCGACATGTGATTTGATCAATGCCCAAAACAACATACCGAGCAGAATGTAGCTTGTATGCACTTTGGAACATGCTAATCCGTCATGAATTAACATATCGCGATGAAACCATAGCTATTAGTTAAGAATGCTTTAAGTTTTCATTGCCATCTAAAAAATGTAACGTTTACCACTATAAATCTTATTTGTAGAAAAAAAAACAAAATAATGTAGAATAGGTTGTATTCTCCTATATATGTAAGTATTTTTACACTGAAACAGGAACATAATGGACACCTTTAAGATATAGAGACAATGTTCTAAGCAAAACCGTGGATATAAAACCATATCAATAAGGAAACATGGATAAAATAAAAATATATAATAAATAAAATTATGATGTGGGGCAAATTGAGTAATAGTATTTCGTACATAATCGTAAATTCATGTATTAATAAACTCACATTTCCTAGTAATAAATAAGGACAAGTCGGTTATAATGACTGCTATAAAGTATCAAATTAGTAAACCATTGTGAGTGATTATTGATAGGAAAAAATAAGATATACTTCTTGTATATAAGCATAAGAGTGGTTGCTACTGATGTGGACCATGTTGGAGCGTTAACTCTCTATGCTTCGCTGTCCGCTAATGAAGCTCATGTCTCGTATGCTTCTAGCCTTCCCATATCGAATACTTAAGCTTATGTTGTTGTTGTAACATCCGCTCCAGGTTAGAATTTCCAAGACCACCTGCTTATGCATTTAATTCATACTCCCTCTGGCCCCTTACTACATTAATTCCTAGCAGTTTCACAAGCTTTTGCCTCGGTCGACTCTGTTCCTCTGCTGCAACCTTGCCATGCCCTGTTCCTGGTACTGTGAATGCTTTGCTCTTGCATCCATGTGTAGCTAGTCTCATTGGCTCATTTGGGTTTTCTCAGTCTAATGCTTTAATCTCTTATATGCTCCTATTGCAAGCCTTAACTCTCTTTTCAACCCTATTATGCTAGCGGACTCCTTTGAGACCCGAAACACCTGCATATGATTAACAATGCTTCTATTAATGATATTCCGGTGGGTTTCCCTTGCATAAGATTAGCAGACTCCAATTGTGAAGAGAGGGTTCTCCATAAATTTGATAGGATGCTAGGCCCTAAGCATTAGCCTTTCATGCATAATTATAGTATGGAGCAGAGCCAGAAGCGGGATTTGATAAATCATGTTGGGGCGCTGCCTCTTCGCATTGTAAGTTGTCGGCTAGAGTGGATGAATTTCCATGACAATGCATCTGTATATAAATATCCAACATGTCACGATATATATTGCACATATACAAAAGTTGTTGTACTAACCGTTGATAAAAAAGAGCAATGTTTGCACTCTACTTCTTTCTCATATGACCTTGTCTCCGCCTTTGTCTATTTTAATTTTTATGTGCATATACGGTCTTTCAGCTATTGTAATGACAATAAACTTTCCTGCAAACAACTATTGCTTTATGTATACCTGATTTCTTTCCCCTTATGTTGTATAATATTTCAACCATGTCTACTACCTTCCAAATATACTGAGATTCATTTCATACTACTGCCACATTGTTCAATGACTGCTTCAATTAGGTAACAAATTCTGTAGCTTAATGACGTCCGACACATTGCAGATGACATGGAAAAAACTTTCTGATTTGCATGATGAAAAATGTCATCGATTCCTAATTAAACCTTACCCTATTCTCTATTTTTTTGCAATTGCTCAATGTTATGCACATTATTTCCTCATGTTATGCTTGTTGTCCTCTAAGTTATGCCTTAATGAACCATTACATCTTTTTTTATTTTCTTTTTAATGCTTTGGTTATTCTCTAAAATAAAACAATGAAGTATAGTTGCGGCAAGTTGTGATATTATCTTGCAAACACAACTCACTTCTTAAGTGAATATATTTGTAAGATGTTATTTTGTCTGTATAAATATAAATAAACCCACAGGAATTGCATGATTTCTAAGACACTTGTATTTGAGCATAATATATTAAAATGGTTGTGCGCTATGAAAAAAATAACAGTTGAACTTTTTTTACAAATTCGAAATGTTCATCCAAATTTACTACTAAATCTTATCTAAAGTTACTACAAAATGCTCATTTAAAATTAGATGTTGAGACCAATAAGCGTAAACACGCAACATTATGAACAAAATAAACCTAACTTAATGTACTCATTCAAAGCAGAATCTAGAGAACTTAATATTTAGCGAATGTATCATGTCCCGATGTCTGTAAGAACTGGCTTTCTATGTTTATTATTTAAGCATAACATTAATTAAGTTTTCTTAAGTTTATTATACTTACATGCACAAACAAATATAAATAATATTAGTAACAACAATAACAATGATTTTGCAAAAAAAGATCTCTTGCACATCTGTATCTTCTGACTTGTTATCACAGGTTAAAAAACAATAAATTTTGTTGCTAATTGAGCATATACAGGGATTATAAGCACTTAATCATTTGATTGTTCAATTTTTATGGCACAGAATCATAACACGCGAGCAAGACTTAATGAACCTCAACCTCCTCGACTACAAACTACACTACGGACAAGGCCCATAAGGTAATATAATACTAACAGTGAATATATATTTTTCCTCTCAAAGAATGAAACTATCAGTGCCGTATTTGGGTTATAAACTACAGTGAAAAATATCGATCACGGATAAATTAATCATAGAAAAAAGATAACATACCCATTTTGATTTTGCTGAGACTAGATCCAAACTTTGATTTAGGGATAAATTCTGAAACTGAAATCAGGGTTTGCAATTAGAAAGTTGTAGTGCGAACAAAGCAAATTAATCAATAAATTGGGGAAGAAGTCCATCGCTTGAGATAGATGAGATGATGGAAGCCTGCAGGTGGTTAAGAGAGATAATCTGAGAGGTTTATTTGTAAATTCAGGGACTCGCCTTTTTTTCGTTTGGGAATTTGTTCTGGTTCGGCCGAAATAAAAAAGAGGAGAGGGAGAAACCAAAAAAAGAATGACACGGAAAGGGGAAATTCCCATTCGGATTTGATACGGGTCTAAGCACAATAAAAAAGAACTGATCCGAACCCTTCAAGATCTAGTGTGAGATTTCAAGCAATGGAGATGGTGCGGATTACAAAAGAAAGTTTGATATGGCTTATCAAATTTGATACGGTTATAAGCCTTATCAAATTCGATACGGCTTAAAACCGTATCAAATATCTGCATCCTAGTGCGTCAGATTGGCTGTTTTGGTGTAGTGTATATTTCAACAGATATCCAACACATGTCCAGATTTCTTACGTGGATTGAGCATAATGCAGTAAATATTACAAAAATGTTGGATTTCCAAAAATGGACTAGTTAACATCTAATGAAATGATTGTCGTAAAAGGACAAAATCATATCTTACCATGGTGTAGATAAATTTTATTCAAGAAAAGAAAATTAACGCCAGCTTCATCTAGCACCTTGGCAAAAGCAGGTGCATCTTATTTGGTTCAAGCTAGAAATGCTGACTCATTTACAAGCGTCTAGAACCAAATATTTAATGGCCTCTTGCATCTAACTACCGAACTACCTCTTCAATGCATCCATGTTCACATCCCTCGTCAGCCTCTTGGCTTCGGAAAATGACAAGGAATCACTTGAGTTTGATGTCAGTTTAGGGTTTAGGTCTTATGCTACTGTGCAAAAGTTGTTGGCCTTGTGTATTTCTCATGATTTGGTTTTAGAGCCAATTTTTTATTTTGGAGCCAAAAAGAGTCAAACTTTTGGTTGTGGAGCCAAAAGAACATTTGTATATGGTACAACGAGAAAATTAACAAATAAAATTTCTTAAACATAAGTTATAATACATTTAACAATGCGATCATTGAGTAAAGCTGAATCATGATGTGTGTTAAGATTTGCAACGTTTAATTTATATCTTTTTTCAAACCTTTTTGTTAAAAGATTGTGAAGTTGAATATTTTATTAAAAAATGGATTTTCTGTTTTGATTTTGTGCAAAAACAAAAATATTTCTTATAATTTTTATGGAATATCTCTAAAACTATTTCCAAAAAAAAAATAGGATTAATTGTCAGGAATAATCCGAAGTTCAACGTGTCTTCTCATAATAATCCCAAGTTTGGATTATTTCTGAATAATCCGAAGTTTGGGGTGTCTTCCCAAATTGATCCCGATGACCTGTTTACCTATTGTAGCCAGTCTTCTTCTCTCTCATCTGTTCCACCATCTCTTATCTTTTTGTCATGAACATTAACAAATTAGACTTTAACACAATGGATCAGTTTTCCCTCCAAATCGATAATTCGCAATGGTCCAAATCAATAATTCGAGTACAGAGGGATCCCAAATATCACGTCATTTCCTTCTATTTCATTTTATCTTCGCCTTGTTTCATGGTCCAATGGCTTAACCTCAGTATATCACATACTAAGAGACCCTAATTCTCCTCATCACTTTCATGAATCAAAATCATGTATAACATGAAATCAAGCACATGTATTTGCTCGAAGCCCAAATCTGGTCATTTGAGGAATTGGGTTTGATTTCGAGAATGATGGAAATACGAGGATCTTTTATACAAGGATGTTGATTTAAAGTCTGAAGTATATTAGTGATCGAAGTGATGTAGACTGATGAAGAGACGAAGGCTAAAATTGAGTTTACAAATCAACCTTAGCAATTAATCTAGTATTGTCCACTAGGGTGAGCGTTTGGTTGGTTTGGTTTATCCGATTATGAAAATTGTCAAACCAAACTAAAACAGATAAAAATGTAAACCAAACCAACCAAATTAAGATTGGTTGGTTATCTGATTTAACCGACTAAAAATATTCTAGACTTTTTATGTTCATAATATTAACTATAATTTAAAACAAATTATAAATATATGATTAAAATGTTATTATTTATGATTCTTATGCTTTCCAAAAGTAATTATGATACATATGAGATAATTAAAATTTACTTAGAAAACTAAATTAACCTAAAATATTTACTATAATATCTATAGTTTTGAAAATATAATAAAAGTTCGGTTAATTTGGTTAAACTGATAACCAAACTAAATATTTTTCCGAATCGATTACAAACCAATCTAATTTCAAAACCAAACCAAACCGACCAAATTAAATTGGTTTGGTTGGTTTATTTGGTTTAACCAAATAATGCTCACCCCTATTGTCCACCATGGTCTTCTCCTTTACCAAATCTCCAAACTTTTTCCAAACTCGCGAGGTGCGGATAGCAAAAAGAAGATGAATAAGAGAACAGGAGGGTGACTGACTGCTATTACCTGAGGAGATCGGAACACAAATGCTTATACGCTGGGGAAATGTGTGCTATGTTTAGAGAAGGAGATTTTTGCCATAAGGACAAAAAGAGCAAAAAGTTTGCTCAAAAGGACAAGAGGCAAAAAAATTGCCCAAAGGGACATTTTCTAGTGCAAGTGGTGGATTTCAGGGGGCCCCTTTTTTCCACTTTACACTAAAAGTTGGCCTTTTGAGCAACTTTTTTTCCTTTTGTCCTTTTAGGCAAATTTTCTGGTTTTTTTGTTCTTCACACAAGTTTCCTGTTTATTTAGGAAGAACTGATGTTGATGCCTATGGCACAACAAATACAAGCCCAAAACGCAACCACTATCAAGGCATTCATACCTTCATGCACAGACCCATTTGCATAACAAAAATTTCTTCTTTTATTTACCAATCTGTAAAATGTGGATGAATTTTGCTGAGCAAAACATTAATCATTACATCTCTGAGATTCTCTATGAAAACGGGAAGGAGATACCAATCAGACATGTGGATTTGAATTGAAATTTTACTTAATTAATGAAGTTATGAAAGAAAGTTGGACAAAGAAAGTGTTCAAAAAATCGACGGAGAAAGCTGGATATAGAAAAGACAACCTGTTGTAAGTTACAATTCTTCCAAATGATAAAGGGTAAATTACAAATATGCTGTGGAGCAGGTAAAATGTTTCAACAAAAGGAATCAATTATAACAAATTTCAACACCCTTTCCACCGACTTTTGCTTTCAAACATTGAAATCTGCACGCTTCCAGTTCAGCAAAGGAGAAGAGCAGGGAAATATATGGGAAGAATGGTTCATTTGGTAAAGTTCACCGGTCAAAAAGGTTAATAGGTCACCGGGATCAATTTAGAAAGACACCCAAAAACTTCAGATTATTCAGAAATAATCCAAACTTGAAATTATTATAAGAAGACACCTCAAACTTTGGATTATTCCTAACAATTAATCCAAAAAAATAAATGTTTTGAATATATACTTTTTGGTTAAACTATCTGGATTTTATAGTAATCTGTAACACTTTTTATTATAACAAATAATAAATACAGTATGGCAAATGAGCTAGACAGGATATCTAACTGTTGTGTTCGGTTTTTGAAATGGACTAACCAGTTAGTTAGTTTTAGGACAGACCAGCCACCAAGCTTTATCATGCAGGGTGCAGAACTTACATACAGGAAACACTGAAAACTAACAAGCTAGTTGTCATAAGGCAATCACATTACAGTAAGCCATCTCCACTCAAAGAGGAGTATGACACCAGAAAAATAACATTACAACTCACTGACCAACGCTAGAAAGATAACACGCTACAACAACTTACGTTAAATATGGTACAAATCAAATTGAAAATTACAAGACCGAGCACAACACCTGTCTAGTAACAATGCATAGAACTTGACATGAGAAGAATTATTCCAATAACCAGTTACAGAAAGCAAACCAGAATAGCATCACTAATGAAGTTTGACATGAAACAGTATAATCAAGAAACAACGTTCACCAATAAACATTTCATAGTCCATAGCACCTCTTGAGCAGGAAAGCAGATAGGAAACACAAAACACCACAGAAAACCAATTACCAGTGTAGCATAAGCTATCACCGTGGTTACAGCTGAGGATAAAGGAGCTCTGGTAATTGAAAAACAAATCACTCAGGATACAACAGACGAACACCAAACAAACACAAACGAAGATCAAAATAAAAGCACAAAAAACCACCCTAAAACTCGGTAGGTGCAAAACACCAGTGCATTAGACACAAGAAAATCAGCTGACCGAAGATGAACCCAAACATGGCCAGATGCAACATGGTGTTATGTAAAGACGGTCGGAACAAAACCCCTTCCTTCCGCATAGGGCACATGCGTATGAGTTGTACACACATCCTTGTAACAAAAGGAATCCCTAATATTACCTGTCTACCAACTCATATTTGTACTACACTCCTTCAATTTATTTTATGATGTGAGACTATTTATTCAAACCGTCATTCCCACCTTAACAACATGCGAGACAATCCTAACAGTCAATGACATAACTAGAAATTTAACTTGAGATGGGCAGATTATAAGAGTGATAAAAAAATAACAAGTAAATTTATCATATCGATGCATATCAAAATAACCAATATTAACTAAGTGTATTTACAAAAAAAAAAGTATTACAAACATTCGCACCCAAAATAACAATTACTTCTAATCATTTTACTTAAGTCGTGCTTTACAAACTTCACGAAAATCAAATTCATCAACAATTGCCTCGATATCGATATTTCTGGCTATCTCTCTTTCAATATATGTTATCGTATGATTTCCGAGCATACTATCACCCATTTTAATCAATCTATGAATAAGATGATTTCTTTCAGCTTTTTTTATCTTGACTAGCGCCATATTTAATTCTGAGAGTGTGGCAACATTAGAAAAGTGAGGATCAATGCGAACATCTTGTGCATAATGTTGCAACTCGTGTCTTAGCTGAAAATTAATATCCAACTCACTAAAATCTTCAAGGTAGTGTTCTTTTGCCAATTTATAGTATGTAAACATACATTACCTAATTAACGAAATCTAGTTGCAAAAACTTGATTTAATTACACAATACACACAACGTTTCTTATTTCAAATCAAAAAAAGAAGAAGACAGTAATCAACTCACTTCAATTTCGTGAGAGCAGGTGAGGCAAGGCGAGGCAGTCAGTTGTTGAAGAGCAGCAGTCGGCCCATGATTCCAATTTCCAACGATGTCGTGATAGTCGGTTCGTGGTTTTTTCTGTGAAGATGCCGATTGTCGGGTAAATGAGGAAAAGGAATTTAAAGAAGCGGCTTGCTTTTTTTTTTTAAGATGCCGTGTAATTTGTAAATGAGGAAGAGGTCAATTGTTGACCGGGGCAGCTGCCCACCCGAAACTAAGGGTAGTTACTTCCTGCTAACCGTCTCCCCTTAACTCGCATCATACGAGTATCTTTTGAGAGCACTGTCTTGTCTGCATTGCCTAGTCCGTAACCTTCGGCTCTGATACCACTGTTATGTAACAACGGTTTTAACAAACCCCATTTCTCCCACATAAGGTGCACGCATATGAGTTGTACAAACATCCTTGTAACAAAAGGAACCCCTAATGTTACGTGTTTACCAACTCAAATTTCTATTTCACTCCTTCAATTTATTCCATGATGTGAGACTATTTATTCAAAGTGTTAGCCCTACCTTAACAACATGCGAGACAATCCTAACACATAGCTTGCCCAATCTTTTGTAAACAATCACATATGGAAGAGCATAAGGAATTGGCCATGATGCAAATCGATCTGGATTGGGATTCCTTGCTAGTCTAGACATTGATGGATTATGAGAGACAAAGAAAGAGAGAGGGAATGGCGAGACACGATATAGATCTGAGGAAGATAAGCGAGCAGTATGTGTGGAAAGCTTACAGTCAAAGACAGATATAGATAAAACTAGGTTATTTGAGGTGATTCGATGAATAGGAGGGAAGCCGAATGGGATGGAAAATGAATGAGAGTGGAGCTACGATTCAAGTCTTCATTTCCATTTTTGCTGAAGCTAACTTTTTGGGGAAAAAACACTTAATTAAATATCAAATGCTATATTATAAATGTTATTTTTAATTATTAAATATCAACTACTTATTAATTATTAGTTATTCAATATTAGTCATAAATAATAATTATCATAGATAAATTAAATAACGGTAATTATTTATTATAAATACTTAAAAGTTGTTACTTATCATTTATTAATTATAATTGAATATATATTAATTATAAATACTCAATTCTACATATGTACAATTAATAATTAGTTATTACTCCTCGGATATGCACTAATTAACATTTGTACATTTATTAGTCAATAAATATTAAACGTTGGATGGTAAATAATATTTATTAGTTTTTTTATCTAATAGTAATTATTAATCGTTTAGTAGTAATTAATAATTAAATTTTTTTACTTTTTATTTATTATTTATTAATTATTGCTTATTATTTCTTAATTATAATTGAATATTTTAACAAAGTATATAATATTGATTAATAAAAAATAATTACTTTATATTAATAATTAATAAAAATTATTAATTATATGTAATTAACAAAACATCACTAGTTATTAGTAATTAATTATGCAATAAATTATTAAATACAAAATTAACAATTGATTTAAGCTCTTCCTGTAAATGGCGATAGGGCGATCCAACTTTTCTTCCTAATCTTCAGTTTCCTCTACTCTGCCTTTTTGTTTCTTGCACTTTCAATTTCGATCCAATTTTCTTCTCCCCTTCCAAATCTTCCTGCTTTCTCCATGCGTAGGAGTTGTTTTCCCATCCATTTTTCAGGTCTGGTCCAATGCCAAACCTAAACTCCTTTTGTCTCCAAAGCCCTCTTTTTCTTCCCGTTCCTCCATCCCTACAGCCCACCCGATGCCTTAACATCCTCCGACCTTCTCTTTACTTCCTAGGGCGGAGTCTCCCTCAGGCTGTAGCTTATTTCTTGTCGCTGCTAATCTAGTTTGCCTCGCGACTTCCCAGTTCTCCCTATTCCTCCCAGATGCTCCCATCTATAACACTACGTATCTAAGTGAGTAAGTTCAATTCATTGCTTAGTGATATTTTGTCTAGTGTTGTCTAACCCTTGTCAGGTCGATTGGGGGTACTTGGTGTATGTTGTTGCATTCTGGTTTAGGTTTGCATTTGTGGGAACTGTCTGTTTTCTGGAAGAGATTGTCTTGCTAGGTTGTTGTCGTATTGTCACTATCGCGGAGTTCCCGATTTACTCAGTGCAGATGTGTACCTCGTTTAGCTACGCGATTTTCCCTACCTCCTCTTCTGGGCTTCCAACCATTTATCATTCAACCATGTCAGCTTAGGGGTGGCTGTTTTAGGTCTCTAACTTAGTGAGCAAAATGTGTATGTTTCCGTATACTAGATGTTGTTGAGGTATGTAACGACCCACATTTTACGTATTGGAGGATCGTAAAATATTTTTATTTATTTCTCCAAGGGTCGAACCATTCTCATCTTTTGAGATGTTTTTCATGGGAATGTGAGGCATGTCCATGATTTTTACCAAATTAACCATTTTTCCCTGTTATTTTTGTTTAGATCATACTTTTTAAATGGGATCGAATTAGGAGCTGGGATCGATCTCATTGATCGAAAATGGTGCTTCCAATTCCATAGAGTTGTCACATTTAGAATTTGGCTAAGCGGTTTGGGAGAAATCATCATTTTAATGTTGCTTGTTTTCTAGACAGACTAATTAGTCATTAGTGGGATAATTAATGGAGCTCATTAAGGCTACCGGATGTTGGCTATAAATAGGAGGGTAAGGGTAAAGAGAATTGGTTAATCTCTTCACTTCCTCATTTTGTTGGGTACCTGTGATTCTTTGGCCCAATCAAATACACCTCCACTTCATTTCAATTCATTGATATGTGAATTAGGATTGAAGATCAACATCGAGGAAGGGTAGACCTCATCAATTGGATAGATTCGGAGGTCGTTCTTCACTGTCTGGAAAAAGAGATTGTTGGTTTCTGGCTATTTTGTGGATTTGGTGAGTGATAAGCATCTCTCACATGGATTCAATCGAGTATATGGGTATGCTTTATTTTTATTTCTATTCATACAAGTTATATTCACCTAGATCTAATCGATGTAAGTATAATATGAATTTGGATCACACCATATGATCTAAATTAGTTAATTAAAAAGGGTAATTTACATGTTAATATTGAAATCACCTGCTCTTTATTGATTATATGAGAGTTTAGATCCCCATTGATTCGTTTATCGTTTATCATGATTTGGTGAATCTAGTATGATTATATGATGATTAATTTTTGTTACAATGCTTGTGTGATGATTGTTGTAGTGCTAATTGATTGTTTGATCGAAAATGGTTGTTTTAGATGAGTTGTATGCATAGATGTTTATCGTTAAAGCTTAAATCGGTTGGTCGGAGCAAATCGGAGATTCGGCTAGTTGGAATCGGATGAAACTTGGCGGAGGAGCTTTGGAGGAGGAGTTTGGGGAGCTTGGAAAGTTTGGGCTCCAAATTCCATAATATTTAGTCACATGGCATGGGTCATGTCGGTTCGAATGTGAAGAGTTGGGTCTGTTAAAACACCACGCAAGGCAAGGGAAAGCAATGCGTCGGCTTATGATGGATGGGTCGGTTGGCTTGTGGTAGAACGGGTCGGTTAGAGATGGGTCGGCTAGAGATGGCTTGTGATGGGTCGGGTGCGATCCATAGGGGTGCGATTCACGTAAGGATCAGGTGCGACCCACGGGGGGTGCGATCCATAAATGGGTCAAGAACGATCCACCACAATGTAAACAGATTTTGATGATTTATGGTGGGTTTAATGAGCATGCTTTAGGAAGGCTAATTATGAACTTTTAAAGCCATTGAATGTAACATGAAGAAGACGAGACTTGGTGAATGTTGTTGCTTCGATGTTGAATTCAAATGGAATGTTCAAAGTAGGGTCGACTGATTGTTGATCGTGGGATGGTGCAACGAGATTATGAAGATGACTCAAAAGGTTGTTTGAGCTCATAGATAATGGTTTGCTCGAGAAGGCGCTTGAGCTTGTGGATATAGTCGTCTAGGTAGATGACTTGAGTTGAAGTGACGGTGGATCGTTGTTAGTTGGAGGTTCTAGCGGACTCAAAGCAGAGGTATAATGGGAGAACCCTAAAGACTAGATGATTAGTCGAGTACCATGGGCAGTCACGATGGGTCTAAATACAAGTCACGGTGGCGTATGGAGTTTTGCTAGAACCGGGGTTACCATTAGCCCTTGACGGATGGCAGGATCGGCCAGTCATAAAATTGGCGGTGGATTCAAGGCAAAGAAGACGGTGATAGCAAGGGTAATGGATGTTATTGTTTGCTTGTATCGTCTTGTGCGGATTATTGGACGTTGAGGTCAATATTTCTTGGGTGCTTATATGATGGTGGTTTCAGCCTTCGAGGTTTGTGCTCGAGGGGTATTAAACTTGAGTAGGATAGTCCATACTGGATAATTGGTTGCTATGGATATTACTGTTTCTTTCTTCTTTAATTATCTGGAAAGGCTATCACCATAGCTTGTGAAAGAGAAGTGGGATTGGGAATCCTATTTTGTTGATTTATTTGGTAGATCAGATGATTGAACTGCCTATTATCCATATACTTATTGTTGATGTTGATAGTTGTTTTATCACTTATTAAGATTGTTGTCTGACTCAAGGTTTTATGTTTCCCTTTATTACCTCGGGATGTTCTTCAATGTTGTTGATGGGAAGACTAAGTGACACATGGTAGGTCTTGATGAGGACGATGCAGCTGAGCGATGACGAGCAGGAGGTTGATGTTTTACTATCTACAATTCATAGTTGTTGTTTCTGCTGATGTTGGTGATATGTTGCTCTAAGTGAAATTTTAGTGAGGCTCTTTGTATAGATTTCATGTAATACGGTTGTTTGGTATTGGATATTTTCATGGAGATATGAAAAGTTGAAATTATGGTCTATTATGCTTCATTATTATTTCTAGTTGTATATGTTCTATTATATTTTATCCATTATTATGAGTTACACGATAGATTCTATTTGTGTTATTATACCCTGATGATCGTCCATAGCTGCTTGGCATGTCTTCCAGTGCACTATTTCCTTTATTACGTGCGGGAGTCAGGGGCGGTCGTCACATTTGGTATCAGAGATTTGGTTAATCGATTTTATCCAAAGTTCGTAGGCATAATAACGTATGAGAGACGTATTTGTACTTTCCTAATGGATGATTTCTATATTATAGTGTATAGTATAGTAGCTCTTGAACTCCACTGTAGTTTTTCTCATGTGTGAACTAATCATTCTATTTTCAGATATTGCTAGGGAAGAACCTGCTTCTGGAGGGGGATTGTGCGGAGAGTCACCCAAATACCTAGCTATGTTCAAGGCCATGATGGCAGCGATAATGATGAGGGTACCCACTCCAAAAGCAGTAGGGGTGAATGTTGTTGTTTAGGTGCAAGTGCTTAGGATGGTAGATTTCATTAAGCTGTGTAAGTATTTAACCGCTCTTGGTGGGAAGCCATTTTTGGGGACAGAGCTAACCGTCGAGATTCAAGGGTGGCTTGATACTTGTGTTCGGATATTCAAAGATTTGGGTACTGACAATGCAACAAAGAGGAAGCTTGCATCGAGGCAGCTACAAGGCAAAGTTATGGATTGGTGGAACTCTGTCACTTTAGAGACTCCTGAGGATGAGAACACTTGGGATTAATTCCGAGTCAAATTTGAGACAAAGTTCATTTCTACCGCCCAAAAGTCAATTCTGTTCAAAAAGATTGTTGAGCTAAAGTAGAGTGGTCGATCTGTGTTGGAGTATGTTTCTGAGTTTAAAACTTCGTATATTAAGACTCCCTACTAGAAGAAAGAGAAATTTGTCATGGGTTTGGGTACATATCTTAGGAAGCAGTAGGTTGATCATTTGGATGACCCTTATGAGAAAATTGTTGAGAAAGCTCTAAGGCATGAAAGTTTGTTTCTCAAGGAAGAAGTTGTTGTAACCAAAGAGGATCTGAAACCACAATTGGGTGGTAATAAGGAAAAGTGGAATGGAAAAAGGAAGCAACAATAGCAGCAAGTTAAGGATGGCTAGAAGAAGCAGAAAGACGAGGTGACTTTCTACAACTGTCAATAGAAGAGCCATTATTCCAACGATTGTAATAATCCTAAAGCCGAGAAGGAGTTCCATAATTGTGGTAAGCCTAGGAATTTCAGGAAGGATTGTCCAAAACCGTCGATGGTAAGCAGGCAGTGAAGCCATATGTTTTAAAGGCTATGCCAACTTCTTCAAGAGCTCCTATGGTAGAGGAGAAAGGGAAGAGTGTTGTTGTTGTTCAAGATATGCTTTCTATTCAGGAAGTTTCAAGTCAAATGTTGTTTGATACTGGAGCATCACACTCTTTCATTTACAATGAGCTTATGTGCCGATTGGGTTTGGAACTCGAGATTGTTGATAGACCATTGACTGTGACCAATCCAGTAGGGGGTTCGTCTACTCTTTGTATGCTTTATCATGGTCTATTTTGTCGAGTCATGGTTTCTCTTTTGTGCATGATTGCTTTGTTTTGAACTTCATTGGGTTTAGGATTGTATTAGGTATGGACTGGCTCAAGCGGCTAAAGCAGATGGAAAGAAGCTCGAGGTGACAATCGGAAATGTGGAAGGGCAAATGCTTGTGATTCGATGTAAGCTAGAAGATGTATCCTTCGTAAGCTTTTTGTATTCTCTTGTGTTTCCATAGGAAGGATTGTCATCTGTGTTGATCGCTAGTGAGTTTTATGATGTCTATGATGATGCCAAAGGTTTGTCGCCGCGTCGCGAGATTGAGTTCAGAATCAATTTGGTTGATGGAGCCAGACCCATCGTTATGCCCCTTTGGAGGATGGTGCCTAGAGAACAGTGAGAGCTAGAGGTGCAAGTAAGTGACCTTTTGAGAAAAGAATTCATTCAGCGGAGCATGTTCAAATGGGGTGCACCAGTTATGTTTGCAACCAAGGCTGATGGACCTTTGAGATTGTGTGTGGATTATCGCAAGATGAACAAGGTGACTAAAAAGAAAATGTATCAATTGCCTAGAATAGATGACTTTTTTGATCAGCTTCACGAAGCCAAGGTGTTTTCCTAAATGGATTTGGCTACGAGATTTCACCAGTTGAAAGTGACAAAGGATAATGTGTTGAAGAATGCTTTTAGGACACCATTCGGTTTCTTTGAGTGGCTAGTGATGCCATTTGGATTGACCAACACCGGTATATTTCGTGGATCTTATGAATAGGGAATTTAGAGATCAGTTGAACAAGTTTGTGCTTATGTTCGTAGATGATATCCTCGTTTACTCCCAGAACGATGAAGAACATAAGACGCACTTGAGAATTGTTTCGGAAATCTTGCAAAAGCATCAGCTAGGTACTAAGTTTTAAAAGTGTCACTACTGGAAGAAGGAAGTGAGGTTCTCAGGCTATGTTGTTTCCTGAAACGGAATAGCGGTGGATCCCTTTAAGGTGGAAACAATCTAGGATTAGAATATACCTAAGAATGCAACGAAAGTTAAGAGTTTCCTTGGATTGGTTGGATATTATCATCGATTTATCAAGGATTTCTCTGAGATATCTGCACCATTAGCAGGATTGACGAAGAAGTATCAAGTGTTCATATGGGACGCAAAGTGTGAGCAAACTTTTGGAATCCTGAAAGAGAGACTGACAAGTGCTCATGTTTTGACTATTCCAAGTGGGAATGAGTAAATGGTGGTATAAGCTAATGCGTGCGGTACTGGACTTGGAGTAGTGCTGATTTAGAAGGATAGAGTTGTGGCCTATGCGAGTCGACAACTGAAGCCGCATGAAAGGAATTATCCAACTCATGATTTGAAGTTGGCAGCGATCATGTTTGCTCTGAAGATGTGGAGGCATTACCTATTAGGAGTTCGATTCAATATGTTCACGGATAACAAGTTATTATAGTATCTTTTCCTCCAAAAGGAGTTGAATCTTCGGCAGCAGCGGCGGTAAGAGTTTTTCTCATCTTATCATTTTGGTATTGCCTATACTCCTGGTAAAGGTAATGCAATGGTAGATGCATTAAGTCGAAGACATGCGGTTTTAAGGCCGATGTTTTCGGAATGGAAGCACCTTGAGTTTTTCGCAGGAGTTGATTTCAGGCCTAGGTGTGAGTTAGAGCCTAAAATGTTTGCAAGCTTATTGATAAGACCATCTCTCATTGAAAGGGTTGGCAAAAGCCAAAAGCATGAAAAAAAGCTTATCGAAATCATCTAGAAATTGGAAGCGAGAGTGGAACCGGAAAAGAATAAGGAATTCAAGGTCGATCAAGATGGTTGGCATCGAAAGAAAGGAAGATTGGTTGTTCCTAATATTGATGGGTTGAGAGATGAGGTTCTGAGAGAATGTCATCACTCTAAGTTGACGATTCATCCTGGTGGTAATAAGATGTATCGGGACATGAAGTGAGTTTACTATTGGGAAGGTATTTAGAGGGATGTTGGAAATTATATTTCCAAATATATGAATTGTCAGTTAGTGAAAGCTGAACAGAAGAAGCCAAGTGTGGGTTGCTTCAGCCATTAGAAGTTCCTACGGGGAATTGGGAGCAAGTATCAATGGATTTATCGATGGACTCTCTAGGACCAGAGTGGGAACTGAAGGGATTTAGGTCATAGTGGATCGTTTGACCAAAAGCGCAAGGTTTATTCCTGTTAGACTAACTAGGACAACATCAAAATTGGTTGAGCTATATATAAAATAGGTATTTTGATTCCATGGTATGTCGAAGAGTACAGTGAGTGATCGAGACGCATTGTTCACTTGTGGATTTTGGAAGAGTTTGCAAGAGAGTTTGGAAACCGAGCTATGTTTGAGTATGGCTTATCATCCCCATACCGATGGTCAAACCGAGCGAGTTAATCAAGTATTGGAAGATCTCCTTAGATGTTTTGTACTAGATTTTAGGGGTTTATGGGAAGACCATCTACATTTGGTTGACTTTTCATATAATAACAATTACCAATAGAGCATCGGGATGGAACATACGAGGCGTTGTATGGTAGACCATGTAATTTTCCGGCATGTTAGTTAGAGACTGGAGATAAGTTGGGGTTTGGGCCTGAAATGATAAGAGAGACCTTAGATTGTATTGAGATCATTTCATAACGAATGAAGGCATTCCAAGATCATTATAAAAGTTACGCTGATAAGCATCGTAAGGATTGGGTATTCGTCGTTGGTGATATGGTTTTCGTTAAGATTTCACCTTTAAAGAATGTTGCTGGATTCAAAAATAAAGGAAAGTTAGCTCCAGGATTCGTTGTTTCATTTCCGATAGTTGAGCGGATTGGAAATCTCGCCTATAGATTGGATTTACCTGAGAAGATATCGAGTGTGCACAATGTTTTTCATTTGTCTTTTCCACGAAAGGGTGTGCACGATTCGAATGTAGTGGTATCTCCTGATCAGTATGAAGATTTAGAAGTCGAGCCCATTGTTTTGAGATCTCGTAAGCCACTTTGAGTTGTGGAAAATGACACAAAACAGCTTAGGAGGAAGGTAGTTAAGCTAGTCAAGGTACAATGGGGTGAGAATGATGACGATTGTACGTGGGAAACGGAAGACAGTATGAAGGCAACCCATCTGGAACACTTCGCATGCTATGACCCATAGATATCGTGTCACCCTTTTACCATGGTAACTTGTACTATTATTAGAATTTCACATGCTAGGTTAGAATATGGATGAAAGGCTTTTTGGATGCAAGATTGGACGGTAGATTGGTCGCTCATGGATGGTAGGCATGCGGAATAGTTCTTGTTGCTTGTGCTTGCTTGGAAGTTCGGGGGAGAAATTCCTAAAGGGGGAGAATGTAACGACCCGCATTTTACTTCTCAGAGGATCGTAAAATATTTTTATTTAATTATCTAAGTGTCTAACCATTCTACTCTTTTGAGATGTTGTTCATCGGAATGTGAGACATGTCCATGATTTTTAACAATTTTGTTTATAACCATTTTACCCCTGTTATTTTTTCTAGGCCATAACTTTTAAATGGGATCGAATCAGGAGCTAGGATTTGTCTTATTGGATCGGAAATGGTGCTTCCAATTCCGTAGAGTAGTCACATTAAGAATTTGGCTATGCGGTATAGGAGAAATCATCATTTTAGTGTTGCTTGTTTTTTGGACAGGCTAATTAATCAGTAGTGGGCTAATTAGTGAGGCCCATTAAGGCTAGGGTCTGTTGGCTATAAATAGGAAGGTAAGGGTAAAGAGAATTGGTTAGTATCTTCACTTCCTAATTTGGTTGGGTGCCGGTGATTCTCCAGCCCAATCAAATACACTACCACTTCATTTCAATTCATAGATTTGTGAACTGGGATTGAAGATCGACATCAAGGAAGAGTAGACTGCATCAATTGGATTGATTCGGAGGTCGTTCTTCACTTTCCGAAATTAGAGATTGTTGATTTGTAGATATTTTGTTGATTTGGTGAGTGATAAGCATCTCTCACACGGATTCAATCGAGTATATGGGTTTGTTTGATCTTAATTTCATTTATACAAGTTATATTCACCTAGATCTAATCGATGTAAGTATATTTTGAATTCAGATCACATCATAGGATCTAAATTAGTTAATTTAAAGCGGTAATTTACATGTTAATATTGAAATTACATGTTCATCATTGATTATATGTGAGTTTAGATCTAACCACTTATTTGTTTATCGTTTTATCATGATTTGATGAATTTAGTATGATCATATGATGACTAATTGTTGTGCTAATGTTTGTGTAATGATTATTGTAGTGTTACTTGATTGTTTGATCGAAAATAGTTGTTTTGGATGAGTTGTATGCATAGATGTTCATCATTAAAACGTAGATTGGTTCGTTGAAGCAAATTGGAGGTTTGGCTGGTCGGAATCGGACAAAACATGGCGAGGAACTCCGGAGGAGGAGTCGGGGAAGCCTGGAAAGTTTGGGCCCCAAATTCCATCATCTTTATGGGTCGCATGGTTAGGGTTGCATGTTATGGATCGGGTCAGTTAGAATGTTTGGGGTTGGGTCAGTTGAAACACCGTGTAAGGCAGAGGAAAGCAATGGGTCAGCTTTTGATGGATGGGGAGATCGACTTGTGATGGATGGGTCGGTTAGAGATGGGTCGACTAAATACGGTTTGTAATGGATTAGGTGTGATCCATGGGGGTGCGATCCTAGTAAGGATCGGATGCGATCCATGGGGGGTGCGATCCATCACATAGTGACCAGATTTCGATGATTTCTGGAGGGTTTGATGAGCATGGTTTAGGAGGGCTAATTTTGAAGTTTTGATGCCATTGAACCTAACATGACGAAGATGAGACACGACGAATGATGTGGCTTCGATGTTGAATTCATATGGAATGTTTGAAGTAGGGTCAAGTGATCGCTGGTCATGGGATGATGCAACGAGATTATGAAGATGACTCAAAAGGTGGTTTGATCTTGAAGATAATGGTTTGCTTGAGAAGGGCGCTTGAGCTTGTGAATATAGTCGTCAAGGTGGATGACTAGAGTTGAAGAGTCGAGGGATCGTCGTTACTTGGAGGTTCTAGCGGAATCAAAGCAGGGGTATAATGGGGGCATCCAAAAGACTAGGTGATTATTCGAGTACCCTAGGCAGTCACGATGAGCCTAAATACGAGTCATGATGGTGTATGGAATTTTGATAAACCGGGATTATCATTAGCCCTTGACGGATGGAAGGATGAGCCAATCATACAATTAACAATGGATTCAAGGCAAGGCAGATGGTTATAGCTAGGGCCATAGAAGTTATTGTTTGCTTGTATCGTCTTGTGTGGTTATTCGATGTTGAGGGAGATATTTCTTGGGTGTTTCTCTAATGTTGGTTTCGGCCTTCGTAGTTTGTGCTTGAGGGGTATTAAACTTGATTAGGATAGTCCATACTTATTAATTGGTTGCTAGGGATATTACTGTTTGTTTCTTCTCTAATTCTCTAGGAAGGCTATCACTGTATGTTATGGAAGAGAAGTGGGATTGGGAATCTATTATGTTGATCTATTTGGCAGATCAGATGATTGAACTGCCTAATATCCATATACTTTGTAGTTGATGTCAATAGTTGTTTTATCACTCATTAAGACCATTGTATGACCAAGGTTTTATGTTTCCCTCTTATTACCTTTGGTTGTTCATAAATGTTGTTGATGGGCAGACTAAGTAACAGTTGGTAGATCTTGATGAGGACGATCCAACTGAGTGATGACGAGCAGGAGGCTGATGTATTACTATCTACTATTCATAGTTATTTTTCCACTGATGTTGTTGATATGTTACTCTGAGTGAAATTGTAGTGAGGATCTTTGTATAGATTTCATGTAATACAGTTGCTTGGTATCATATATTTTTATGGAGATATGAAAAGCTGAAATTATGTTCTATAATGCTTCTCTATTATTTCTTGTTGTATATGTTTTATTTTATTTTATCCATGCGTTGTGAGTCATACAACAGGTTCTGTTTGTGTTATTTTACCGTGATGATAATCCATAGCTACTGGCACATCTTTCAGCGCACTAGCTATTTCCTTTATTAAGTGCGGGAGTTATGGGCAGCTAACACATTTGGTATCAGAGCTTTGGTTAATCGATTTTATCCAAAGTTCATAGGCGTAATGACGTTTAAGATACGTTGTAACACCCTGTATGTTGAATAACTTGTTATAATATAAAACAGGGCAGAATTAAATTTTAAAATCTGAATCAGGGGAAACGGGCTATGCCATTGCGTTCGTCTCGGAAAAATACGCGAAATAGAGTCTGAGTTTTCGAAAATCGAAGTCCGTATGACCCAGATATGGCCCGAAGAAGTTTCAGAAAATTTAAAACAGATTTTAAATAGAAAAATTTCAAATTTCATAAGTGGCGGGAAAATTCCCGCCGGACCCAGGGAGTCGACCTGGGGGTCGACTGGGGAGTCGACCTGCCCACCAGGTCGACTGGGGAGTCGACCCTAGTGTCGACCTGGGGGTCGACCTCCCTGGTCGAGCCCAGGTGACCTGGGTTCACCAGTTTGGCTTTTTGGCCGTGTTTTGGTGGCTAGGACGTGATCTGATGGCTTTAATCTGATTTAGGGTTAATCTAATGGCCTAAAACACCTAACTACTCTATAAATACACCCTAAGACTACCCTAATTCATACTAAAAATAGAAACAATGTCGTTATGCCGTCAAAATGCAACTTGAAGGAGCCTCCATCAACTTAAAGAGGAAGATAGCTTCTCAAATCAATCTCTAATCAACTCTAGCAACTTAATCTTCTTCTTAGGAGTGCTAATCAACAAGTTGTGAGTTTTCTATAGCTTTAATGACCAATTGTTGAAATAATTATGATAGGATATAATGAGGTTATGGCTATGAATTTGGATCAATGCAAGATTGTGTTATCATATGCTATGTGTTAGTGATGTTATGCATGTTATGCAAGTTATATGCTATGTGTTAATGATGTTATGCAAGTTATATGCGATGTGTTAATGATGTTATGCAAGTCATATGCTAAGTGATCATGATGTTATGCAAGTTATGCAAGTCATATGCTAAGTGTTCATGATGCTATGCAAGTTATGCAAGTCATATGCTAAGTGATCATGTTGTTATGCAAGTTATGCAAGTCATATGCTAAGTGATCATGATGTTATACAAGTTATGCAAGTCATATGCTAAGTGATCATGATGTTATGCAAGTTATGCAAGTCATATGCTATGTGTTCATGATGCTAGTTGTGCAAATCACTATGATAAACATTGATCCATTATGACACCATGTTATGCAAGTTTGGTGTTTGATTATATGCAAGTTCATATATGATATGTTATGTAAGTTTGGTGTTTGATTATATGCAAGTTCATATATGACATGTTATGCAAGTTTGGTGTTTGATTATATGCAGGTAACATGTGCAAGTTTACACCTTAGTATGATATGCATACATATGCAAGTTAACCCCTTTGTATGTCATACATACATATGCAAGTTTACCCCTTTGTATGACATAAATAACTTATGCAAGTTAACCTCTTTATGACTATGTGACTCATGCAAGTTTGGGTTGATTATTTATGCTAGTTGGGTTGATGCTATGTGCATGTTGACACCTTTAAACCCATGTTGATGCTAATGTTATGCAAGTTGAACCCATTGTATTTGTGATAAATCTTACCTTTTATGTCATGTTAGCGAATTACGTGGGGAACGATGGGGTTAATATACATGTTAATGAAATGGTGTGAAGTTGGTATGATTATGCATACCATAAAGTGGATGGACATAATTGAGTCAATTATGAACATCGTTAAAATTGGAATTAATTAGGGAAAATTAATTCGAAATATGGGGGTGATTAGTTAGGTGTAATTAATCGACTAAGACACGAGGTTGGACCCTTTTGTAGCATAAGGCTGCCCGGAACCGACCGGCAAATCCAGCGGCTACAAATGATTGGCCCAATGTGAGAGGTCTTAGGCACAAACTTAATACGTGACAAGTGTAAAGACACGAGGTTAGACTCGGTTATGGCGTAAGGCTGCCCGGACCCGACCGGCAAATCCAGCTGCCATAAAAGATAGTCTAATATGAGAGGTCTTTACAACGGTTACGTTCTTAATCAATTAAGAAACACTTAACCATATTAGCATGTAGAGGGACATGAGGGGTTAAGTGGGTGCATTTGGTGGCATGTGGAAAAATCTAGTGGTTGCCTTGGGTGGCAATAGAAAATACGATTAAAATACTTAACCAAAGTTGAACATGTAATTAAACATGATTAAAGGGTTAAGTAAGTGCCTTGGGTGGCATGGAGAAAATCTAGTGGTTGCCTTGGGTGGCAATGGAAGATAAGATTAGAATACTTAACCAAAGTGGAACATGTAATTAAACATGATTAAAGGGTTAAGTAAGTGCCTTGGGTGGCTTGGGGAAAATCTAGTGGTTGCCTTGGGTGGCGATGGAAGATAAGATTAAAATACTTAACCAAAGTTAACATGTAATTAAACATGATTAAAGGGTTAAGTAAGTGCCTTGGGTGGCATGTGGAAATCAAGTAAGTGCCTTGGGTGGCATGGGGAAATCTAGTGGGTGCCTTGAGTGGCAATTGAAATATGAGTAGATGACTTAACCAAACTTTAAACATGTAAGTGGACATGATTATTAAAAAGGGTTAAGTGGGATGCACTAGAAAAAATGACAAGCTTAGGTGGGTAGCTTGTGGGGGCCCATTTCAACCAGTAACCCATATGTATCTTAGTGGGCTCGACCCATGTTGAGGACGGGACACGCGTACTGGGCTTGACTATAAGAGGCCAAAAACGGGTTAGCGTTGGCAACGCAAGTCCAACGGGTTTAATATGCGTGTGTAGGCCCGGGATGGTAGGTAAGACGTTGTTGCATCGTGTAGGTATAAGTCGTGCACCATTGATTGTATTGGGTTGCCACTTTGGGGAGTGATACACCCAACTGTGGGGCCAGCACGGGTATCTACGTTAGGGAGCCGATCGAATGGGAGTAGTGGGTACACCTAGTGGAGATAGGGGCATACGACACCTATGTAGTCAGCTAGGGGTACACGAGACTACTAATAAAATTACTAAGTTGTGGGTACACCTAGTGGAGATAGGGGCAGACGACACCTATGTAGTCAGCTAGGGGTACGCGAAACTACTATTAAAAATTACTAAGTACACTTAGTGGGATCAACCTTTAAGTAGGAATTACCCTTGGGTGGGTAGAACTGGTGTGGTGCAATGTAGGAATTACCCTTGGGTGGGTAGATCTAGTGTGGTGCAGTGTAGTATTTATCCTTGGGTGGATAGGCGCGTCTTTACTGTTATCTTAGTTTATCCTAAGTCTAGTTGGCTGCTTAGTGTAGTCATTTATCCCCAGTCGTACCGTACCAGGTTTATATCATACCCTAATTACTTTAATGATTGTGTTGTTAAAGTTATAGGGCTCACTCAGACTTATGTCTGACCCCGTTGTTTTTATCTTTTTCCCCAACCCTCAGGTTCTCCAAGTGGGCCTAGCACTAGTGGGCTTTGATCAGACTACTTTATCTATCTTTTGGAGCTTGGACCATTGATGTAAAGCTCAGTTTATCTTTTCTTTATGGCTGACAGTTTATGTAGTGGGATTATGTACTTTTGTTTTATCAAGATGGATATTATGTACTTGACTCTTGTTTATGGTTTAGTGATGTAACCAAACATGTTTTACTTTCCGCTGCAATGAAATGATGTTTTAAATTCTCAAGTATTACTTATATCTGTTTTGTTGTAACTTTTCTGTTCTATATTCACTTAAGATACTCCACCGATGCTATGGCATTCCCTTATGAGTGACCGTAGCGGGTGTGGGGTGTTACACGTGGTATCAGAGCTTAAGGTTACCAGAACAGATAAAACTTTTAGAAAATTATTTTTTCTAAAAACATTTTTGGAAGAAGTATTTTCAAAAACATGTTTTTGAGAGAAAAGTTTTTGAAAGAAAAGAACATAATCCCCAAGAGCCATATATCCTTCCTTCGATTCTCCGTTTTGAATCTCTTCCTCTTTCTCTTTTTGAATTTCCCCTCCGCGTATAGATGTCTTTTTAGGATACATAAGGACTTCCGTATGAAGGACGGAAGAACCACTTCAAGGGACTAAGACGTTTGCCAGGCTAAGAAGTTAGTCCAAGGAGGTGGAGGGCTTATAGGTACCTTTAAGATGGACGAGAGAGGAAGGTTCAAATAGCTGTTAGGTAAATGAAGGACGAAACCTTATCGTGGTAAGAAGGCCACGAAAGGAGAATGAGAAGGGGAAGGCTAGTTGTTTTGGAGAAATAGGACACCTTATTAGGGTTGTCCAAAGAGGTAAGGACGAAGTTCAGGATCTTCTGGAGGGTAGACATATTCCCTCACGACGGGTATACCTGATGGGGGTAGGACCGTCTAAGTTGAAATTTGGTTCTCTCGATCATCCTATTCGAACTTTATTCGACTTTGGCGCATCACATTCGTTTATCTCATCATCATTAGTTGAGTCACTGCACCTAGACACCAATTTAGTAGATGATCCCGTGGTTGTTTCAAACCCAATTGGGGGGCTCCACTTATTTGTCCATGATATGTTTGGGTTTGAAGATCCTCATACTTAGCGTTGAGTTTAGGTGTGATGCCTTTGTTTTGGGCTTCACGGGCTATGGGCTGATTTTGGGCATGGACTGGTTATCCAGTAATGGTGTCGTTCTTGATTGTGAAAGGAGAGTTGTTAGGCTCATGACCCGCTTGGGTAACACTCTCTAGATCTCTTGTAATCCCGTAGATTCTGTTTTGCTAAGTTATTTTGAATCGATTGGCGCTTCGGTCGAGAGTTTGCGATCTGTTAGAGTAGTCCGGGAATACTCGGATGAGTTCGAGGAGGTGAAGGGCTTACCTCCGAAGCGGGAGATAGACCTCCGAATATATCTGGTAGACGATGCTAAACCAGTATCTTTGTCAGTGCGCCGCATGGCTCCTCGTGAGAGGTGGGAACTCCATAAGCAAGTAGGGGAGTTGCTTGAGAAGGGGTTCATAAGACGAAGTATATCGGAGTGGGGTGCTCCAGTAGTTTTTGCCACGAAGGCGGATGGGTCCCTCAGACTTTGTGTAGACTATAGAGAACTCAACAAGCTCACAAAGAAGAATAGATACCCATTGCCGAGGATTGATGATCTCTTTGATCAGTTGGTTGGCGCCTCAGTGTTTTCGCAGTGGGACACCGCCTTTAGGGCTCCGGATGGTTTCTATGAGTGGCTGGTGATGCCATTTGGTTTGACGAACGCCCCCGCATACTTTGTTGATTTGATGAGTAGGGGGTTCAGGGAGTACCTAAATAACTTTGTAGTGGTCTTTGTGGATGACATCTTGGTCTTCTCTAAAAGCGAAATAAGTTTCGTGTGTGCTTAATAGGTTAAGCAAAGCCAGTTCTTTGATCAACGGTGGTTTTGGAGCGAGATTGGCAAGGACATCCAAAGTAGGACAAGGGATTAATTATTTAGCCGTTTTTACTAGTATCATCTCACGTAGGTCGTCTGAATTCGAAGGAGGTGTCCCTTGGGTGTTTGTCTAATATTGGTTTAGGCCTTTGGGGCTTGCACTTGGGGGATGTCGAGTTCGACTAGGATGGTCTGCGTGAGAGATGGATAGTTGTGACGATTTTGTATGAAAGTATATCCTGGTTTTCTCTAGAAGTGGAGAAAAGCATGCCCTACATCCTAGGGAAGTGTTGGAGACTCTTCGAGCGCATAGTCTTGCGACAGCAAAGGTGGATGGAGTTCTTAGCATCCTATGATTTCGAGATAGCGTATACCCCTGGCAAGGGTAACGGGGTGGCGGACGCCTTGAGCAGAAAAAGGTTGTCCTTGAGTCCATTGTTCGTGGAACGACGAAGCTTGGAATTTATCTCGATGTTTGATTTCAGACCTTCCGTTGACTTTATGCCCGGTTTGCTAGCATCCTTGGAAGTCAGACCTACTCTTTTGAGACGGATTGGCGAGGCACAGAGGGACGACCCACAGTTGGTTGAGTTGGTATAGAGGCTCATAAGGGGGGAGTCGTCCAGCCATTTGAGTAGGTATACCTTAGACGAGAGGGGGTGCTTGCGTAGAGACGGTAGACTTTGTGTACCGTAAGACGGGGGTTTGAGGAAGGCTATTCTTGGTGATGCACACCGTTCTAGGATGACCATTCATCCCGGTGGGGACAAGATGTACCAAGACATGAAGCGAGTTTTCTTTTGGGTCGGTATGAAGAAAGATGTAGCCGAGTATGTCGCTAGATGCTTGGTGTGCCAACAAGTGAAAGCGGAGCAAAAGAAACCCGGTGGGTTGCTTCACCCATTGGAAGTTCCGCAATGGAAGAGGGATAGCGTCTCGATGGATTTTATTGATGGGTTACCAAGATCGAGGAAGGGTAATACGGGAATTTGGGTTGTGGTAGATAGACTTACTAAGAGCGCCCATTTCATACCCGAGAAGAGCAAGAGGACTGCTCCATGTCTAGCTTCGGTTTATCCTCGAGAGATAATTCAGTTGCATAGGGAACAGGACGTATTCCATGTGTCACATTTGAGGAAGCGCCTACATGAGACCGCAGAGGTGGTAGAGCCGAGCCTGTTTAGGGAAGTAGAGGTAGAGCGTGATGCGACTATTCGACGAGCTCCTACCCGCATCCTTGGGTCAGAGATTAGGAAGTTGAGAAACAGAGAGGTTCGACTAGTCAAAGTGAAAAGGGGAGAAGATGAGAGCAATGCTACTTGGGAGACAGAAGCGAAGATGCGTTCATTGTACCCATTCCTTTTTGAGGGTATGTCTTTTAACTTCTCCTTTGTTGCTTGTCTAGTACTTATCTTATCTTTATTATGTCCTCTCATTAGTACCTTTGACCTTTAGATAAGGTAAACCTATGGTTGAAACATGTGTTTGAGACATGTTATGATTGATGGATGCGTGTGGATGCAAGTGGTTGCTAGTGGTTGCTCGTGGATGCATATACACACACTCTAGGCACTAGATCGGCTCAATCACTTCATATTGCATATTGCATATTGCATAAAATTGTGTGTAGGTAGCTATATTAATGGATGTATAACGGTTGCGTTATCATATGGATGATGCATTTTGATGTATGGTTATGCACACATGTAGAAATAGTATGTGTAGATAGGGTTCTTTCGCATACATATTGGATGCATGGCACTATCATGATTTGCATTAAGGAGGTCAACTGAATCAGTGGACCGCCTGATTTTGCATTAGACAGGGAACATATACACACACTTTTTGCATATGTTCATACAACATTAGAAACTCTAAGGACAATGGATGCCAGTGTTTGATGGTTTGAGTAGATGGTTGTTTGGTTGGTAGGATACGTTCTTCTTGACTTAGAGATTTCGGGGACGAAATCCTTTAAGTAGGGGTGAATGTAACACCCCGTATGTTGAATAACTTGTTATAATATAAAACAGGGCAGAATTAAATTTTAAAATATGAATCAGGGGAAACGGGCTATGCCATTGCGTTCGTCTCAGAAAAATACGCGAAATTCAATCCGAGTTTTCGAAAATCGGAGTCCGTATGACCCAGATATGGCCCGAAGAAGTTTCAGAAAATTTAAAACAGATTTTAAATAGAAAAATTTCAAATTTCAGAAGTGGCGGGAAAATTCCCGCCAGACCCAGGGAGTCGACCTGGGGGTCGATTGGGGAGTCGACCTGCCCACCAGGTCGACTGGGGAGTCGACCCTAGTGTCGACCTGGGGGTCGACCTCCCTGGTCGAGCCCAGGTGACCTGGGTGCACCAGTTTGGCTTTTTGGCTGTGTTTTGGTGGCTAGGTCGTGATCTGACGGCTCTAATCTGATTTAGGGTTAATCTAATGGCCTAAAACACCTAACTACTCTATAAATACACCCTAAGACTACCCTAATTCATACTAAAAATAGAAACAATGTCGTTATGCCGTCAAAATACAACTTGAAGGAGCCTCCATCAACTTAAAGAGGAAGATAGCTTCTCAAATCAATCTCTAATCAACTCTAGCAACTTAATCTTCTTCTTAGGAGTGCTAATCAACAAGTTGTGAGTTTTCTATAGCCTTAATGACTAATTGTTGAAATGATTATGATAGGATATAATGAGGTTATGGCTATGAATGTGGATCAATGCAAGATTGTGTTATCATATGCTATGTGTTAGTGATGTTATGCATGTTATGCAAGTTATATGCTATGTGTTAATGATGTTATGCATGTTATGCAAGTTATATGCTATGTGTTAATGATGTTATGCATGTTATGCACGTTATATGCTATGTGTTAATGATGTTATGCAAGTCATATGCTAAGTGATCATGATGTTATGCAAGTTATACAAGTCATATGCTAAGTGTTCATGATGTTATGCAAGTTATGCAAGTCATATGCTAAGTGATCATGATGTTATGCAAGTTATGCAAGTCATATGCTAAGTGATCATGATGTTATACAAGTTATGCAAGTCATATGCTAAGTGATCATGATGTTATGCAAGTTATGCAAGTCATATGCTATGTGTTCATGATGCTAGTTGTGCAAATCACTATGATAAACATTGATCCATTATGACACCATGTTATGCAAGTTTGGTGTTTGATTATATGCAAGTTCATATATGATATGTTATGCAAGTTTGGTGTTTGATTATATGCAAGTTCATATATGACATGTTATGCAAGTTTGGTGTTTGATTATATGCAGGTAACATGTGCAAGTTTACACCTTAGTATGATATGCATACATATGCAAGTTAACCCCTTTGTATGTCATACATACATATGCAAGTTTACCCCTTTGTATGACATAAATAACTTATGCAAGTTAACCTCTTTATGACATATGTGACTCATGCAAGTTTGGGTTGATTATTTATGCTAGTTGGGTTGATGCTATGTGCATGTTGACACCTTTAAACCCATGTTGATGCTAATGTTATGCAAGTTGAACCCATTGTATTTGTGATGAATCTTCCCTTTTATGTCATGTTAGCGAATTACGTGGGGAACGATGGGGTTAATATACATGTTAATGAAATGGTGTGAAGTTGGTATGATTATGCATACCATAAAGTGGATGGACATAATTGAGTCAATTATGAACATCGTTAAAATTGGAATTAATTAGGGAAAATTAATTCGAAATATGTGGGTGATTAATTAGGTGTAATTAATCGACTAAGAAACGAGGTTGGACCCTTTTGTTGCATAAGATTGCTCGGAACCGACCGGCAAATCCAGCGGCTACAAATGATTGGCCCAATGTGAGAGGTCTTAGGCACAAACTTAATACGTGACAAGTGTAAAGACACGAGGTTAGACTCGGTTATGGCGTAAGGCTGCCCGGACCCGACCGGCAAATCCAGCTGCCATAAAAGATAGTCTAATGTGAGAGGTCTTTACAATGGTTACATTCTTAATCAATTAAGAAACACTTAACCATATTAGCATGTAGAGGGACATGAGGGGTTAAGTGGGTGCCTTGGGTGGCATGTGGAAAAATCTAGTGGTTGCGTTGGGTGGCAATAGAAAATACGATTAGAATACTTAACCAAAGTTGAAGATGTAATTAAACATGATTAAATGGTTAAGTAAGTGCCTTGGGTGGCATGGGGAAAATCTAGTGGTTGCCTTGGGTGGCAATGGAAGATAAGATTAGAATACTTAACCAAAGTGGAACATGTAATTAAACATGATTAAAGGGTTAAGTAAGTGCCTTGGGTGGCATGGGGAAATCTAGTGGGTGCCTTGAGTGGCAATTGAAATATGAGTAGATGACTTAACCAAACTTTAAACATGTAAGTGGACATGATTATTAAAAAGGGTTAAGTGGGATGCACTAGAAAAAATGACAAGCTTAGGTAGGTAGCTTGTGGGGGTCCATTTTAACCAGTAGCCCATATGTATCTTAGTGGGCTCGACCCATGTCGAGGACGGGACACGCGTACTGGGCTTGACTATAAGAGGCCAAAAACGGGTTAGCGGTGGCAACGCAAGTCCAACGGGTTTCATATGCGTGTGTGGGCCCGGGCTAGTAGGTAAGACGTTGTTGCATCGTGTAGGTATAAGCCGTGCACCATTGATTGTATCGGGTTGCCACTTTGGGGAGTGATACACCCCACTGTGGGGCCAGCACGGGTATCTACGTTAGGGAGCCGATCGAATGGGAGTAGTGGGTACACCTAGTGGAGATAGGGGCATACGGCACCTATGTAGTCAGCTAGGTGTACACGAGACTACTAATAAAATTACTAAGTTGTGGGTACACCTAGTGGAGATAGGGGCAGACGGCACCTATGTAGTCAGCTAGGGGTACACGAAACTACTATTAAAAATTACTAAGTACACTTAGTGGGATCAACCTTTAAGTAGGAATTACCCTTGGGTGGGTAGAACTGGTGTGGTGCAATGTAGGAATTACCCTTGGGTGGGTAGATCTAGTGTGGTGCAGTGTAGTATTTATCCTTGGGTGGATAGGCGCGTCTTTACCGTTATCTTAGTTTATCCTAAGTCTAGTTGGCTGCTTAGTGTAGTCATTTATCCCCAGTCGTACCGTACCAGGTTTATATCATACCCTAATTACTTTAATGATTGTGTTGTTAAAGTTATAGGGCTCACTCAGACTTATGTCTGACCCCGTTGTTTTTATCTTTTTCCCCAACCCTCAGGTTCTCCAAGTGGGCCTAGCACTAGTGGGCTTTGATCAGACTGCTTTATCTGTCTTTTGGAGCTTGGACCATTGATGTAAAGCTCAGTTTATCTTTTCTTTATGGCTAACAGTTTATGTAGTGGGATTATGTACTTTTGTTTTATCAAGATGGATATTATGTACTTGACTCTTGTTTATGGTTTAGTGATGTAACCAAACATGTTTTACTTTCCGCTGCAATGAAATGGTGTTTTAAATTCTCAAGTATTACTTATATCTGTCTTGTTGTAACTTTTCTGTTCTATATTCACTTAAGATACTCCACCGATGCTATGGCATTCCCTTATGAGTGACCGTAGCGGGTGTGGGGTGTTACATACGTATTTGTGTGTTACTAATGGAAGATTACTATATTATAGTGTATAGTATAGTAGTGATTAAACTTCACCGCGGTTTTTCTCGTGTGTGAACTAATCATTCTATTTTGAGATTTAGAATGAGTCGTCGATCTTTGAGACATACTGCTAGGGAAGAACCTGCTTCTGAAGGGGGATTGGGCGGAGAGCTACCCGATTACCCGGCTATGATTGAGGCCATGATGGCAATGATCATAAGGAGGGTACCCGCTCGAGAAGCAGCGGGGGTAGATGTTGTAGTTTAGGTGCAAGTGCCTAGTATTTTTGATTTCTCTAAGTTGTGTAAGAATTTCACCGCTATTAGTGGGAAGCTTTTTTGGGAACAGAGTCGACTGTCACGATTCAAGGGTGGCTTGATACTTGTGTTCGGATATTCAGAGATTTGGGTATTGACGATGCAACAAAGAGGAAGCTAGAATTCAGGTAGCTATAGGGCATAGCTATGGAATGGTGGAACTATGTCACTTTAGATACTCCTGAGGATGAGATCACTTGGGATCAATTCCTAGTAAAGTTTGAGACGAAGTTCATTTCTACCGCCCACAGGTCGGTTCTGTTCAAAAAGTTTTTTGAGATAAAACAGAGTGGTCGATCGATGTCGGAGTATGTTTCTGAGTTTGAAGCTTTTTCCAAGTATTCTCGTTTGTATATTGATACTCCTTGCTAGAAGAACGAGAAATTTTTCATGGGTTTGGATACATATCTTGGGGAGTAGTTGGTTGATCATTTGGATGACCCTTATAAGAAAATTGTTAAGAAAGATTTAAGGCGTGAAAGTTTGTTTCCTAAGAAAGAAGTTGTTGTTGTTGTAAACAAAGAGGAACCGAAACCACAGCAGGGTGGTAATAAGAAAAGGTGGAACGGAAAAAAGAAGCAACGACAGTAACAAGGGAAGGATGGCCAGAAGAAGCAGAAAGACGAGGTGACTTGCTACAACTATCAGCAGAAGGGTCATTATTCCAATGATTGTAATAATCTGAAAGCAGAGAAGAAGTGCCATAATTGTGGTAAGCCTGGGAATTTTAGGAAGGATTGTCAAGAACTCTCAATAGGTAAGCAAGTAGTAATGTTGTATGCTTTAGAGGTTGTACCAACTTCTTCGAGAGCTCTTACAGGAGAGGAGAAAGGGAAGAGTGCTGTTGCTCAAGGTACGCTTTCTATCGGGGATGTTTTGGTTCGAGTGTTGTTTATTGCTGGATGATCACATTCTTTAATTTGCAATGGGCTTGTGTGCCAATTGGGTTTGGAACTCAAGATTGTTATTAGACCATTGAATGTGACCAATCTAGCCGGGGGTTCGTGTAGTCTTTTTATTCTTTATCGTGGTCTAGTTTTGTCGAGTCATGGTTTCTCTTTTGTGTGCGATTGCTTTGTTTTGAACATCGTTGAGTTTAGGATTAACTTGGGTATGGACTGGCTCAAGAGGTATGCAACTAAAGTGGATTGCAAGAAGCTCAAGGTGACAGTCGAAAACGTGGAAGGGTGAATGCTTGTGATTCAATGTAAGCCAAAAGATGTGGTCTTCGCAAGCTTTTTTTCCGCATGTGATTCCACGGGAAGAATTGTCATATGTGTCGATCAATAGTCAGTTTGATGATGTCTCTGATGAGGTCATTGGTTAACCAGTTCATCGCGAGATTGAGTTTTGTATTGATTTGGTTGATGTAGCCAGACCCATCGTTATAACCCTTAGGCGGATGGCGCATAGAGAGCAGAGAGAGTTGGAGGTGCAAGTAAGTGATCTTTTCGGAAAAGGATTCATTCCGCGGAGCATGTCCAAATGGAGTGCACCAGTTGTGTTTCCAACCAAGGCTGATGGACCTTTGAGATTGTGTGTGGATTATCATGAGCTAAACAAGGTGACTAAGAAGAACAAGTATCCATTGCCTAGATTATATGACTTGTTTGATTACCTTCGCGAATTCAAGTTGTTTTCCCAAATGGATTTAATGACGGGATTTCACCAGCTGAGAGTGGTAAAGGATAGTGTGCCATAGACCTCTTCTAGGACACCATCCGGTTTCTTTGAGTGATTTATGATGTCGTTTGGTTTGACCAATGCACCGGCATATTTCGTGGATCTAATGAATAGGGTATTCAGAGATAATTTGAACAAGTTCGTGCTTGATTTCGTAGATGATATCCTAGTTTACTCCCGGAATGATAAAGAACATAAGACACACTTGCGAACTGTTTTAGAAATCTTGCGAAAGCATTAGCTGAGAGCTAAGTTTTAAAAGTGTCACTTCTGGAAGAAGGAAGTAAGGTTCTTAGGCATATTGTTTCTGGAAGCGGTGGATCCCGCTAAGGTGGCAGCAATCCAGGGTTGGGATAGACCGAAGAATGCGATGGATGTTAAGAGTTTTCTCGGGTTGGCGGGATATTATCATCAATTTATCAATCATTTCTCCAAGATAGCTGCACCATTAACAAGAGTGACAAAGAAGAATCAAGTGTTCACATGGACTGCGAAGTGTGAGCAAGCTTTCAGAATCCTGAAAGAGAGTCTGACAACTGCTCCTGTTTTGACTACTCCAGGTGGGAATGATGTAACACCCCATAAAATACATAAACATTAATAATAAATAAATAAATAAAAATAAACAATTAAACAATATGGCTGGAAAATGAAATTTTACAGCCTTACGAATTTGGCTATGAAACTCTTTTATTTGGATTCATGGCAAAATTCTGAATCATTTAAAAATATAATATGCTGAAAATGATCAATGTATGAAGAAGTTATGAACAAATGAATTTGGGCAGTAAAACGTAGAAAAAATATATATAATTATTTGTGTAATATATATATATATATATATATATATATATCCAAAATGAAGAGGGAGAATTTGAAATTTGAAATAAGGATAAGAACATAGGGACAATGGATATTTTATATAAGGAATAAGAATAAGAAATTAAGCAACGTATTAATTAAATTAACACCTCATTGCCACAATGTTTATTAGGCATCTCAGCAACCAGGGGGTCGAATGCCCCCTTAAGAGGGGTGTCAACCGCCGGTTGATCGCTCAGGTAGACCGCCTGGCGGTTGAGGAGCCCAAAAAATCTATGTCGGTTAGGGTTTTTTAAAGGGGTATATATAAATAAAAGGCCTGGATTAAATCTAAATAATCCAACGGCCGATGCTCACACGGGAAACTATATATAGGCCCTCATATCACACTACTAAACCCTAGTTATTCTCTTATCCCTGCCTCGAGGCTGCCTCTCTGCCATTACTAAATTCCAGAAAAAGAGGTTAGGAATTTCTTATATTTCTCCAACCTTTATTCTTATCTCCTCTCTATTCTAATTCATATAGTTTTTTAGAATGAACTCTTGAATTTGGGGTGTGTGTGTATATATATATAAGTTTCTTAAATATGTTTCTTGCATATATATATATATATATATATATATATATATATATATTAGGAAGATCATTGGAGCACGTTTGTTGCAAAGATTAAGCATAGATCTAGATCTACTATAGAAATCCTATCTATTCTTCCCTAGATCTGTGAGTGGAATATCGTTTACTTAGGCATATTCATATTTTTATTAGATTATCATGTTGATAGATATGCCTAAGAGGATATGGAAATCGATAACACCAATACCAAAACCCCCAAATCCTCTATTTTATATTTGCGAATGAATTGTCATGATATTTGGGTTTTGTGGATTTTTGATTTTAATATTGGATTAAGGATGGAAAAGGGGTGTTGCTACTGTTGTTTCTACTTTGTGTAATTCACCTAATTAAACATTTGATTGTAACCTAAAAGGGTTTAAATTTGGGTATTTCATGATTTGACTAGGTTTGGATTCTATTTTGAATCCAAACGTATTCAAACTAGAAATATATCAATTGTAAACGTTTTTATGTACATAACACCAAAAAGGGGTGAATTAGATAAAGTGGAAATTATAAACATACATATATAAGTATACGTAATACTTTATTTTTGATCCAGTATTGAAATAATTCCAACAAGCCTAGGATGCAAGTTAAATTTTGTATGTATGTATATTTTCCATTCACTGCTATTTGTTATTTTGTCATTATGTCGTCATTCCTATGTTGTAGCGGTAAAAGTATAGAAAAACTAACTTGTATACCTTGATTTATACAATTTGACAATTGTCATCTCGTTAGAACGTTTTCTCGTTCATACGAATCTTTATGTTATTTAGGCGTTATAATTGTTATACTTATATAAACTTAATCAATGTAATTAACGTCATATTAGCGAAATAAATGCGATTAGGATAGAATTTGAATTTGAAATGTCCGCATATATATATAAAATATATTGATTGCTTGTGTGTGCGTGTAGAATGGTTTTACATATATAAATAATTACACACAGACACGAGGTTATTTGCCATTTGTGGTATATATCTGCCCGGAACCGATTGGCAAATCCAGCAACCACAAGTAGGCCCAACAAATGTGAGAGGTTTGGGTGCCATGAACCATTCAAACTTAGTACACTAGACACGAGGTTAAACCAACTTGTAGTAGAAGTCTGCCTGGAACCGACCGACATATCCAGCATCTACAGGTATACGGTTTAATGTGAGAGGTCTAGTGTGTGTGTATGTATATATAGTTATATATATATATATATAACTATATATAAGTCTATTGCATGTGAAAATAGGTAGGTTTACTACACCTTGAGAAGGTATTAAGTGGCTGACTCTCTTTTTATCTAATTTGGGTTAAGTGGTTAGGACTAGGATCCCTCTGAAGGTTTATTCCTTGTAAAGGATCCAAAGTCTTGGGACCCACCCTTATTAGATTTAAAGTAAGTTTTTGGGTTCTCCTTCTCTAAAAGTGGTTAGGCATAAGCGGTAACGGAGTAGGGTAATTCATTAGGGATGTCCATTTCCTATAGAAGCTTGTAAGGGCTCAACTAGAGACAAACTTGATATATAAAAGATATGTGTCCATTACATGCTAACCAACTGCCTAAGGGGAGTCTTAAGCGGCATAGGTGTCCTACCATAATATCAGTTAAGTAGTAACGTTTGCAATACTGCTTCTCATATTACAACTAAGAGTGTAGACATTAAGAACGTTGACGCATCAATACGAGGTCCTAAGAGGCTAGGGTCCGCCTAAGGGTTATAAGAGATCATAAGAATCCACCTTTAATAGGGCCATAAGTGACCGAGAATGCCTACCTCGTTAGGACTTAACCCTAAAACACTAATGAGTGATTGACTTGGATATCTACCTCATTGGTTAAATGCTTTGTGTTTGTGTGAATCTTGTGTGCTGTGTAGGTATACCTTGACATATGTAACCTGCTAAAACTATAGGGTATGGACATTAAGTAACACCATATTTCATTCACACAGATCTTTACATTCTGATCCCTCTCCTTAACATATCCAACAGGTCAGTAGATGGGGTAAAAGCCATGGACGAAGACATGATTGGAGTTGAAGAAGAAGAAGTTATTATGCGATTATTAGTAGTTATCGCTTTACTTCATATGGAAACTTGTGAGAGTGAACTATTTGATGTACCCATTGAACATATGTAGCTTTGTCTATTGTATTTCTGTGTGGTACATCTTATTTCAGCATTATATTTTCTCTTTCCGATGTGTGAGATTTCCATTCGAAGTATCTGCTTACATATATTCTATGCAAATGTAATCCTTACAGGAACCAACGACCCATTTGGAATGGCTCTAAATTTCGATGGGCCTTTTCTAGGTCAAAATTTAGACCTATTCCGGGCTGTTTGTTACAAATGAGGAAATAGTGGTATCCACCGATGCATGCGGTATTGACTTGGAGTAGTGCTAATGCAGAAGGATAGAGTTGTGGCGTGTGCGATCGACAATTGAATCCGCATGAAAGGAATTATCCAACTCATGATTTGGAGTTGGTAACGATCATGTTTGCTCTGAAGATGTAGAGGCATTACCTATTGCGAGTTCGATTCGAGCTGTTTATGGATCACAAGTCGTTAAAGTATCTTTTTTCCAAAAGGATTTGAATCTTGGCAGCAGCGGTGGTTACAATTTTTGGCATCTTATGATTTCAGTGTTTCCTGTACTTCACGTAAAGGTAACGCAGTGGTAGAAGCGTTAATTCGAAGACATGTGGGTTTGAGGATGATGTTTTCGAAATGGAAGCACCTAAAGTTTTTGGTAGGATTTGATTTCAAGCCTAGGTGTGAGTTAGAACCTTAAATGTTGGCAAGCTTATCGATAATACTACCTCTTATTTAAAGGATTGGCGAAAGACAAAAGCATGACAAAAAGCTTGCCAAGATCATCCAGAAATTGGAAGCGGGAGTGGAACCAGAAAAAGATAAGGAATTCAAGGTCGATCGAGATGGTTTGCTTCGGAAGAAAGGACGAATGGTTGTTCTTGATATTGATGGGTTGATAGATGACATTCTAAGAGAATTTCATCGCTCTAAGTTGACAATTCGTCTTGGTGGTAACAAGATGCATCAGGACATGAAGTGAGTTTATTATTGGAAAGGTATGAAAAGGGATGTTGGAAATTCTATTTCCAAATGTATGAACTGTCAGTTGGTAAAAGCTGAATGGAAGAAGCCTACAACCATTACAAGTTCTTAAGTGGAAGTGGGAGAAAGTATCGATGGATTTTATATATGGACTACAAAGGACTAGGGTAGGAAATAAAGTGATTTGGGTCATAGTGGATCGTTTAACCAAAAGCGGAAGGTTTATTCCTGTCAGATCGAGTAGGACATCATCAAAGTTGGCTGAGCTATATGTAAAATGGATAGTTTGACTCCATGGTATACCGAAGAGTATAGTGAGTGATCGAGACCCATTGCTCACTGCTAGATTTTGGAAGAGTTTGCAAGAGAGTTTGGGAACCGAGCTATGTTTGACTACGGCTTATCATCCCCATACTAGTTGTCAAACCGAGCGAGTTAATCGAGTATTGGAAGATCTCCTTAGAGTCTATGAATGGATTTTGAGGGATCATGGGAAGACCATATACATTTGGTTGAGCTTTCGTATAATAACAGTTACCAGTCGCGCATCGGGATGGCACCATACGCGGTGTTGTATGGTAGACCATGTAATTCTCCGGCATTTTGGTTAGAGACTGAAGATAAGTTAATGGTTGGGCCTGAAATAATAAGAGAGACCTCGGGTTGTATTGAGATCATTGGGCAACGAATGAAGGCAGCCCAAGATCATCAGAAAAATTACACCGATAAGCGTCTTAAGGATTGGGAATTCAGCGTTGGTGATATGGTTTTCGTTAGGATTTCACCTTTAAAGAATGTTGTTCGATTCGGAAATAAAGGAAAGTTAGCTCCAAGATTCGTTGGTCCATTTCTGATAGTTGAGCGAAGTGGAAAGCTCGCCGATAGATTGGATTTACCTAAGAAGATGTCGAGTGCGCACAATATTTTTCATGTGTCTTTTCTGCAGAAGTGTGTGCATGATTCGAATGTAGTGGTATCTCCGGATCAGTATGAAGAATTAGAAGTCGAGCCCGTTATTTCGAGATCTCGTAACCCGCTTCGAGTTGTGGGAAATGACACAAAACAGCTTAGGATGAAGGTGGTTAAGCTAGTCAAGGGACAATGAGGTGAGGATGATGACGATTGTACGTAGGAAACGGAAGAGAGTATGAAGGCAACCTATCCAGAACTCTTCACACGGTATGACCCGTAGATATCGTGTCACCTTTATACCATGCTAACTTGTACTATTATTAGAATTCCGCAAGCTAGATTAGACTATGGATGCATGGCTTGTTGGATGCTAGATTGGATGGTAGATTGGTCGCTTGTGGATGATAGGCATGCGGAATAGTTCTATTGCTTGTGCTTGCTTGGAATTTCAAGGGCAAAATTCCTAAAGGGTCATAAAATATTTTTATTGAATTCATCAAGGGTCGAACCAATGTCATCTTTTGAGATGTTGTTCATGGGAATGTGAGACATGTCCGTGATTTTTACCAATTTTGTTTGTAACCATTTTACCCCTATTATTTTTGTTTCAATTATAACTTTTAAGTGGGATCAAATTAGGAGCTGGGATTGATCTCATTGGATCGGAAATGGTATTTCCAATTCCATAGAGTGGTCACATTAAGAATTTGGCTGAACAGTTTGGGGGAAATCACTGTTTTAGTGTTGCTTGTTTTCTAGACTGGCTAATTAGTCATCAGTGGGCTGATTAGTGAGGTCCATTAAGGCTAGGGGTTGTTGGCTATAGATAGGAGGGTATGGGTTAAAATATTTAGTTATTCTCTTTGCTTCCTCATTTGATTAGGTGCCGATGATTCTCTGGCTCAATCAAATAAACCTCCACTTCATTTTAATTCATAGATTTGTGAACTAGGATTGAAGATCGACATCAAGGAAGGGTAAAACGCATCAATTGGATTGATATAGAGGACATTACTCTTTGTTCTTCGCTGCTCGTAATTAGAGATTGTTGATTTGTAGCTATTTTGTGGATTTTGTGAGTGGTAAGCATCTCTCTCATGGATTCAATCGAGTATATGGTTTTATTTAATCTTAATTTCATTCATATAAGTTATATTCACCTTGATCTAATCGATATAAGTATATTTTGAATTCGGATCACATATTAATATTGAAATCACATGTTTGTCGTTGGTTATATGCAAGTTTAGATCCAAAAATTGATTCATTTATCGTTTTATCATGATTTGCTGAATTTCGTATAATTATATGATGATTAATTATTGTGTTGATGTTTTTGTGATGATTGTTGCACTGCTTATTGATTGTTTGATGTAAAATGGTTGTTTTGGATGAGTTGTATGCATAGATGTTCATAGTTAAAGCTAAGATTGGTTGGTCAGACAAATCGGAGGTTTGGCTAGTTGGAATCGAATGAAACTTAGAGGAGGATCTCCAGAGGAGGTGTCGGGGAAGCCGGCAAAGTTTGGGCTTCAAATTCCATCATGTACATGGGTCGCATGGTTCAGGTCACATGGCATGGGTCGGGTCGGTTCGAGTGTGTGGAGTTGGGTCTACTGAAACACCACATAAGGCAAGGGAAATCAATGGGTCGGCTTGTGATGGATGGATCGGGCGGCTTGTGGTAGATCAGGTCGGTTAGAGATGGGTCGGCTAGAGATGGTTCATAATGGATCCAGTGCGATCCAATATGGATTGGGTGTGATCCAGGTAAGGATCGGGTGTGACCATGGGGGGTGTGATCCATAGAAGGGTCATGAACGATCCATCACCAAGTGACCAGAATTTTATGATTTTTGGAGGGTTTTACGAGCATGGTTTAGGAAGGCTAATTGTGAAGTTTTGAAGCCATTGACCTAAAATGACGAGGATGAGACTCGACGAATGTAGTGGCTTCGATGTTGAATTAAGATGAAATGTTCGAAGTAGGGTCGAGTGATCGTTGATCGTGGGATGATACAACAAGATTACGAAGACGACTCAAAAGGTGGTTTGAGCTCGTAATAATGGTTTGCTCGAGAAGGTGCTTGAGCTTATGGATATAGTTGTTCAAAGTGGGTGACTAGAGTTGAAGAGCCGATGGATCGTCGTTAGTCAGAGGTTCTAGCGGGCTCAAAGCAGGGGTATAATTGGGGCACCCAAAAGACTAGGTGATTAGTCGAGTACCCCGGGCAGTCATGATGGACCTTGATACGAGACACGATGGCGTATGGAGTTCTGCTAGAACTGGGGCTACCATTAGCCCTTGATGGATTGTAGGATGGACCAGTAATATGATTAACAATGGATTCAAGGCAAATCCGACGATGATAGCAAGGGTCAGGGATATTATTGTTTGCTTGTATCGTCTTGTGTGAAATATTCGACGTTGAGGGAGATATTTCTTGGATGCTTATCCGATGTTGGTTTCGGCCTTTAGTGTTTGTGCTCGAGGGATATTAAACTTGATTAGTATAGTCCATACTTGATAATTGGTTGCTTTACTATTTGTTTCTTCCTTAATTCTCTAGGAAGGTTATCATCGTAATTTGTGAAAGAGAAGTGGTATTATGAATCCTATTCTGTTGATCTATTGGGTAGATCAGATGATTAAACTGCCTATTATCCATATACTTTATTGTTGATGTTGATAGCTTTTTTATCACTCATTAAGACTATTGTCTGATTCAAGGTTTTATGTTTCACTCTTATTACCTTAGGTTGTTCATTAATGTTATTGATGAGCAGACAAAGTGACAGGTGGTAGATCTTGATGAGGACGATGCAACTGAGCGATGACAAGAAGGAGGCTGATGTATTACTATCTATTATTCATAGTTGTTGTTTCTGCTGATGTTTTTGATATGTTACTCTGAGTGAAATTGTAGTGAGGCTCTTTGTACAGATTTCATGTAATACAGTTGATTGGTACTGGTTATTTTCATAGAGATATGAAAAGTTGAAATTATGTTCTATTACACTTCAATATTATTTCTTATTGTATATGTTTTATTATATTTATCCATATGTTGTGAGTTAAACGATAGGTTCCGTTTGTGTTATTCTACCCTGATGGTCGTCCATTGCTTCCCGGTACGTCTTTCAGTACAGTATTTCCTTTATTAAGTGTGGGAGTTATGGGCGGTCATCACAAGGTAGGTCTAGGTTGGTGATTTATTAGGTGTTTGTCTGTTCTATTTCGATTTGGAGTCGTCTTGTTGGTGTTCAAGATGTTATCCTAGTCATTTATGTTTTGGGTCATTTGAATGTTATGTGGTGGTTTGGTTGCTCATTTGGGTCATAGAGATATTGATAAACTTGGTGCTGAGTAGCTGCCAGGCTTTATGATGGTGGCTTAGCAGAAGTTTGCATTGGAGTTGGACATCGTCTTTGCTGGGTGGTGTTATAGGCAGATCTTGGTCTGGTTGTGGCATTCTACTATAGTGAGCTCACGATGGAAGCTATAGGCTACAAGTAAAATGGACTAGCATATTATTTTAAGTCTTAGGATTTTTTCCTTTTAGGAAATCCCGGTATTATTGTAATAGCCACGTCCATTAATGTCACTCACTAAGGGAATGCATTAACTTTCTTGGAGCGTTATAAGAGTATTGAACAGAACATCACAAGACAGATATATAAAATGGTACTTAAAATTCAAAAAATTTCATTGCAGCAGAAAAGCAAAACATGTCTGGTTACAACATCAAAACCATATACTAAAGCCAAGTACACAAATATCCATCTTGGACAAAATTATTATCAGAGTACATAAAAGAAAAACCATAATCCCACTCCAAATAGCCATAATGAAAAAGAGATAAGGTGAGCATTACTTTCAACACTTCCAAGCACTTCAAGAAGAAAGAAATCCGAGTCAAGCTTCACTAATTCCACCCTGAGGACCTAGGGGAAGGGAAGTAAGAAAAGAGGCAAAAACAAAAAGGGTCAGACATAAAGTCTAACACAAATCTAGCGAGTCCAGTGACTTCAACAATACAATAAGTAAAGTAACACGATATGAACATAAACAGGATATAAGAGATGACTGTAACATAAGAAGATATGACAAGGTAAGCAAGATAGAACATCGACCGTGCTCCTAACCACTATAAGATATGTTCTGCACCGTACCAAGATACTAGTTACATACTAAAAGATAATCCCTCTTAAACAAATATAATGATGGTATTTTCGTGTACTTCTAGTTACTATCATAGGTTCCAACTTGCTCCTATCTGCACTAGTTGTACCCACTACCCTTCCCATTCGATCGGCTGCCTAACCTCGTTGATACCTGTGCTAGTCCCACAATAGGGTGTATCACTCCCTAAGGTGGCAACCCCGATACTACTGAAATGCACATCTTATACCTACACGATGCAATAGCGTCTTAACTACCCGCCCGGACCCATGCGTGCACATGACTCCGTTGGACTTGCACTGTCATCGCTAACTCTTTATTGACCTCTTACAATCAACCCCAGTAAGCATGTCCCTGTCCTCGACCTAGTTCGAGCTCATATAGATACTAAAATGGGTTACTGGTTGAAAAGGGTCCACACACTTGACACAAGCTTCCCTCCTAAGCTTGGTCCCCACAAGGAATTCCCACTTAACCCCTTTTTATCCCCTTTTATCCCCATGTCTTATCACATGTCTCATTTTGGTTAAGTGCTTTTATTATGTTTCACATGCTATCTATGTTACCCACTTAACCCTCTATTATTCCCATGTCTTACCAAATGTCTTATGTTGGTTAAGTGTTCATTAATTCATTATAATCATAATCTTGCAAGACCTCCCACATTAGATTACCGTTTGCGGTTGCTTGATATGTCGGGCAGTTTCGGGCAGGCTTATACCGTAATCCGAATCTAACCTCGTGTCTTTGCATTATTACGCATCTAGTTTCTGCCTTTGACCTCTACATTAGATTACCAAATTGCGGTTGCTGGATATGTCGGGAGGTTCCGAGCAGGCTTATACCGCAATCCGAATCTAACCTCGTGCCTTCGGCGTTCATTATCACTTTCTTGATTCAAATCCCAATTTCAAATCTTGGATTATAATATACTCCAATTACCCATAATTTCCAATCTAAATTTTGTTTATAATTTTAAATCCAAATTATGCCTATAACCTCATGTGTACAAGTTATGCCAAATTATGCCCAAACCAATTTTCATAGTTATTAACAATTTATGCCAAATCTCACGTATACAAGTTATACTCAATTATGTCCAAACCAATTTATGCCAAATCTCATGTATACAAGTAATACTCAATTATGCCCAAATCAATTTCCATATTCATCAACAATTTATGCCAAAAATATCATTTTATTACATATTTCCCAACTTTTCCCAATCATTCCAACGTTAATCGTACGTAAATCTCAATGCAATATGCTTAGGCTCGAAGTTAGCCTAATATCAAAAGGAAAAAGGAAAAGAAGAAGGTGGAGAGAATCAAAACATTAAAATTGGCATAAACATATAAACAGGCATGTGAAATGAATAATGACAAAATAGATCAGAGAGGCATATGATAATTGTAATTGGGTATGAATCTGAAGGATAGCAAATTACAAAACTTGATATGATTCATCTTATTTATAGGCATATACATTAGATCTAATTTACAATCCTATCACAATTACTTTTTAATTTAATTATATGTGAAAGTGACATAAACTCACAGCGATAGGATTCTTAGAAAAAAGAATTAGGCGTTGTTGTAGCAAATCTGATCTTGAATAATCTCTACTTTGATTGTTTGTAGATCTGATCTTCTAACTGGAATAGTCCTATTCTGATTTGTTTTGGTGGAGAAGAAAGGCTAGATTAGAGCAGCATGGAGGCGCCATGGATGATAGCAATGAGATTAGGGTTAGGTTTAGGTGTTTATTTATAGATGTATTAGGTGAATTAGGACCTTTAGATTAGATTAGATTAGAGACCATCAGAACCACTCAGATTAAAAGGATACGTCATCAGGGAACTCTCCAGAATTCTGTAGACCTGGGCTCGGCCTAGGCGCACTTCTCAGGTGTGCCAGTGCATTTTTGTTCTGATGCGCTCCACAAGTGAGCAAGTTATCTTGGCCTGTTTCCTGATTGTTCTGTCAAATTTCCATCGTCCATAACTCCTTCATACTGTATCCGTTTTACACAAACTTGGACTCTATCTCAAGCAGAATTTCGAGACGAACGCAATAGAATAACCTGTTGCACTTAATTATTCTTCTAAAAATTAATTATTCTTTAATTATCCCTTATGTCATGTTTTAAAATTAAGGGGTGTTACATTGCCCCCTACTTAAAGAATTTCGCCCTCGAAATCTCGAAGATGAAAAGAATGTATGCCCTACCATCCATCATCCATCTACTCATCCATCATCCACAAGCATCCATTGCCCTTTAAAAGATTTCTAATACTTTCATGAACATATGCAAAGTGTGTGTATATGTCCTTATCCTAATGCAAAATCAGGCGGTCTACTAATTCAGTTGACCTCCTTAATGCAAAACATGATAGTGCCATGCGTCCATTATGTATGCAAAAGAATCTTAATGATACATATCATTTCTATATGAGTGCACAACTATTCATCCAAATGAAACATCCATATGATAACACATTCAGTATACATCCATTAATTTAAATATGCACACTCATTCATATGCAATATGAAAGTGATTGAGCCAATCTAGTGCCTAATGTGTGTGTAAATGCATCCATGAGCAACCGCTAGCAAACACTTACATCCACTTGCATTCACCAAACATAACATGTCTCAAACACATGTTTACAACCATAGGATTTTCTACCTAAAGGTCGAAGATATAATCGAGAGGATACACTAAACGATAGAACAAGTATAAACAAAGCGGTAGAAAAAGGAGAAGTTAAAAACATACCCTCAAAAAGGAAATGGTACGACGCATGTATCTTGTCCTCCATCTCCCAAATTGCGTCTTCTTGATTATCTGCCCATTGGACTTTGACCAACTTGACCTCTCAATAACGAAGCTTCTTTACCTCTATCCCAAGGATGCATGTAGGAACTCGTCTAATAGTGGCATCTCGCACTACTTCCACTTCTCTAAGCATATTCATCTTTAATACTTCCACGGTATCGTGTAAACACTTCCTCAAATGTGACAAGTGAAATACTTCATGAACACCACTAAGCTTCTCAGGCAACTTCACTTTGTAGGCCATCTGTCCAATTCTTTCAATAATAGGGAATGGCCCTATGAATCTTGGTGCCAATTTGCCTACAGATCAAAAACGAACTGCATTCCTCAATGGTGACACTTTAATAAAAACTGTGTCTCCAACATCGAACTAAAGATCGGTTCGCCTCTTATCAGCATATGACTTTTGCCGGTCTTATGCCATCTTTATGCGTCTTTGAATCAAGTCTATCTTCTCCGAAGTTTCTCTAACCATCTCGGGTTCAAGCAAAATCTTATCCGTAGATTCCCACCAACAAGTCAGTGATCGGCAAGGTCATCCATATAGAGCTTCAAAAGGTGCCATGCCAATACTAGTCTGATGGCTATTATTGTAGGCGAACTCTACTAATGGAAGGTGTTCTTCCCATGTCCCTCCAAAATCCAAGATGCATAACCTCAAAAGATCTTCTAGAATCTGATTCACTCTTTCTGTTTGGCCGTCCGTCTGAGGGTGACAAGCGGTGCTCAAACAAAATTGCGTTTCTACTACCTCTTGCAAGCTCTTCCAAAACTCACTAGTGAAAATGGGATCTCGATAGCTTACGATACTAGAAGATATGACGTGTAGACGAACTATCTCTCAGAGATAAACAGATGCTAACCATGCTGCTGTTCTTTTACTATTAACGGAAATGAAATGTGCGCTCTTGGTAAGTCTATCTACTACTACCCAAATCCCCGTATTACCCTTCCTTGACCTCGGCAACCCATCGATGAAATCCATGGAAACACTTTTCCATTTCCACTGTGGAACCTCTAAAGGGTGAAGCAAACTGCCAGGCTTCTTTTTCTCTGCCTTGCCTTACTGGCACACTAAGCATCTAGAAACAAACTCAGCCACTTCCTTCTTCATTCCGGCCCAAAAGAAAACTCGCTTCATGTCCCTATACATCTTGTCACCATTGGGATGTATGGTCATCTTAGAACGATTTGCTTCTTCAAGGATTGTCCTTCTCAAACTCTCATCTCATTATACACAGAGTCTTCCATCCCTACACAACCAACATTTTTCATCTATAGTATACCTACTAAGATGGCTCAAAGACTCCCCTCTCATGAGCTTGTCCACTATCTCTATCAGCTGTGGGTTATCTCAATGTGTCGCTCCTATCTGTCCCAAAAGCATAGGTCACACATCTAACGATGCCAACAAACCAGGTACATAATCGATAGAGGGTCTAAAGTCAAAGGTAGATATATACTCTAAACTCTACCGCTCGACAAACAAAGGACTCAAAGTCAACCTCTTTCGACCCAAGGCGTCAGCCACGACGTTACCCTTGCAAGGGGTATATGCAATCTCAAAATCGTAGGATGATAAGAACTCCATTCACCTCTGTTGCCTTAAGTTTAGATATTTTTGAGAGAACAAGTATTTTAGTGACTTATGGTCTGTATACAACTCAAACCTCTCTCCAAGAAAATAGTGACGCCAAGACTTAAGCGCAAAAACTATGGCAGCTAACTCTAAGTCGTGGGTAGGGTAATTCTTCTCATGGACCTTTATCTGCCTTCCACCATAGCATATCACCCTTCCCTCTTGCATCAAAACTGCGCCAAGCCCTGTCCCGCAAGTATCGGTATACACTGTGAACGGTTTACTCCCATCCGGAAAAACTAAAACTGGAGCTTTTGTCAAAGCCCTCTTCAAACGTTGAAAAGCATCATCATAGTCAACATCCAAGAAAAGGTCAAATTCTTTTTCGTTAACCAAGTAAGTGGGGCTGATATCTTAGCAAAATCCTTGAAGAACTTTCTATAATAGCCCGCCAACCCTAGAAAACTTCTTACTTCCATTGCGTTTCTAGGAACCTTCCAATCTTGGATTGCTACCACCTTCGCGGGATCCATTGCTATCCCTTCCTTAGAGACCACGTGCCCTAAGAACCTCACCTCCTTCCTCCAAAAATGACATTTGGATAATTTAGCTTTTAGTTGATGTGCTCGAAGGGTCTCTAAGACTTCCCTAAGATGTAGGGCATGTTCTTCCTCGCTTATTGAGAAGATCAAGATATCATCTACAAAGGCTACTACAAATTTGTTTAGAAACTCCCTTAACACCCTACTCATCAAGTCCACGAAATATGCGGGTGCATTCGTCAAACCAAAAGGCATGACGAGCCATTCAAAGAAACCATCTGGAGTTCTAAATGCAGTCTTATCTATGCTGTCCTCAGCCACCCTCAACTGATGAAATCCTGTAGCTAAATCCAATTGCGAGAAAACCGAAGCACCAACCAACTGATCGAATAAGTCATCTATCCTCAGTAATGGGTGCCTGTTCTTCTTTGTGAGCTTATTCAACTCCCTATAGTCCACGAACTATCTAAGCGAACCATCATCCTTCGTAGCAAAAACAACTGGAGCAACCCACTCTGAGATACTTCTTCTTATGAACCCTTTCTCAAGCAACTCTTTCACTTGTTTACTAAGCTCCCTCCTTTCTATTGGAGCCATGTGGCACACAGGCAATGCAACTGGCTTTGCATTGTCCACCAAGTATATACGGAAATCTATCTCGCGTTTTGGAGGTAAGCCCCTAACCTCCTCAAAGACATTTGTATACTCACGGACCACTCAAACAGATTACAAATCATCAATAGATGTGTCAAGAGATTCTAGGTAGCTAAGCATAATAGAACCCTTAGGGTCACATGAGATATTGAGAGTATTACCCAAACTAGTTAACAGTCTAACTACCCTCTTTACACAGTCGAGAATGACACCATACCTAGCTAGCCAATCGATTCCTAGAATCAACCCATATCCCATGAAACCAAGCGCATAAGCGTTGCATTCGAACTCAATGCCATACACAGATATTCTCAAATCTCGACATAACATAAAAAGATGAGCCGTACCCCCAATAGGATTTGAGACAACAACAGGATCCACTACTATACTAGTATCTAGGTGTAGAGACTCAACAACAGAAGTGGATATAAATGAATGTGAAGCGCTAGAATCAAACAAAGTACGTACATGATGATCGAAAAGGAAAATCAAACTTTCAACAGAAATGTTTCTACCTCTCTCTTGTGTAGCTGCCATGAGAGCATGAACCTGCCCTCCAGAAGTAGATCTTGTCCTCTGTCCTTTCCCTTGTCTCCTTGGGCAGACTTTAATCATATGCCCTACCTCACCACATTGGAAGTAACCCGTCCTCTTCTTCTTCCTACAGTCCTTCTTCAAATGGCCAGGCATTTCACCATTGTGACACTTTCTTTTATCTGAATCCTTGTTTCCCTTACCGCCCTTCTTTTGTGGTTGTTGTGCCTTCTTTGGATCCTCTTTCTTATCCTGTACCTTATCTACATTAGCACCTGTCTCTTCTTCATGTATCAATGCCAAATCAATAAGATTCTCGAAAGTAACCCTCATAGGAATGTGGGACATAGCGAACCCATGTAATGGTTCATTCAGACCCTTAGCAAACCTCAAGACCTTCTTATGTGGTGTATTAACTAATTCCATACCAAATCTTGATAACTGATTAAACTTGTTAACGTACTTCTTTACAGACAAACTCCTTTGTTTCAAAGCCAAGAACCTCTCCATGTATAAACTCTCCTCTGATGTGGAAGAAATTTCAACTCGAACCTTTGTCTAAAATCCATCCACATCTCCAGTGCACGTCCTCCATTAGTTACTTCCCACCAAACTGAAGCTTCATACTTCATCAACCAAGCAGCTAGTTAAACCTTCCTTCAATCGTCCATCTCAAAGATACCAAACAAGTCCTCCACTTCCTTGAGACAATTCCGAGCCTCAACAAACGTCTCAGTTCCATAAAACGATTTTCCGCCTATCGCACGGAAGTCTTTGCATATCTTAGAAAAAGCATCTACACATGGGAGGAGGAGGAGGAGGAGCTGCTGCTACTAGGGGAGGAGGAACGTTTGTTACACCTGCGGCAGTAGCCCTAGCCTCCATATACCTTCTAAACCAGCCTGGTATCTGTATGCCCTCGGGTATATAAGGTTCCCCAGACATGCTGAAAGGAAAAAGGAAGAGATTCAAAACAAAGAATCGAAAGATAGATATATGGCTTTTGGGGATTATGTTTTTCATTATAAACCCTTCTCTTGAAAATACCCTCTTTAAAACATGCTTTTGAAAATACTTCTTTTTAAAAATGCTTTTGTAAACGGTTTTCAAAATCTTTTATCTGTTCTGGTAACCTTCAGCTCTAAAACCACGTGTAGTACCCCACGTCCATTAATGTCACTCACTAAGGGAATGCATTAACTTTCATGGAGCGTTATAAGAGTATAGAACAGAACATCACAAGAAAGATATATAAAATGGTACTTAAAAATTCAAAAAATTTCATTGTAGCGGAAAAGCAAAACATGTCTGGTTACAGCATCAAAACCATATACTAAAGCCAAGTACACAAATATCCATCCGGAAAAAATTTATATCAGAGTACATAAAAATAAAACCATAATCCCACTCCAAATAGCCATAATGAAAAAGAGATAAAGCTGAGCATTACTTTCAACACTTCAAAGCACTTCAAGAAGGAAGAAATCCGAGTCAAGATTCACTAATCCCACCCTAAGGACCTAGGGAGGGGGGAGGGAGAAAGAAAAGAGGCAAAACAAAAAGGGTCAGACATAAAGTCTGGCGAGTCCAGTGACTTTAACAATATAATCAGTAAAGTAACAGGATAAGAACATAAACTGGATATAAGAGATGACTGTAACATAAGCAGATATGACAAGGTAAGCAAGATAGAACATCGATTGCGCTCCTAACTACTATAAGATATGCTCTGCACTGTACCAACATACTAGTTACATGCTAAAAGATGATCCCTCTTAAACAAATATAATGATGGTATTTTCGTGTACTTCTAGTTACTATCATAGGTACCAACTTGCACCTATCCGCACTAGTTGTACCCACTACCCTTCCCATTCAATCGGCTCCCTAACCTCGTAGATACCTGATCTAGTCCCACAATAGGGTGTATCACTCCCTAAGGTGGCAACCCCGATACTACTGAAATGCACAGCTTATACCTACATGATGCAACAACGTCTTACTTTCCAGCCCGGACCCACGCATGCACACGACTCCGTTGGACTTACACTGCCATCGCTAACTCTTTATTGACCTCTTACAATCAACCCCAGTAAGTGTGTCCCTATCCTCGACCTAGTTCAAGCTCATGTTGATACTAAATGGGTTACTGGTTGAAAAGGGTCCACACACTTGACACAAGCTTCCCTCCTAAGCTTGATCCCCACAAGGAATTCCCACTTAACCCCTTTTTATCCCTATGTCTTATCACATGTCTCATTTTGGTTAAGTGATTTTATTATATTTCACATGCTACCCACTTAACCCTTTATTATTCCCATGTCTTACCGAATGTTTTATCTTGGTTAAGTGTTCATTAATTCATTATAACCATAATCTTGCAAGACCTCCTACATTAGATTACCGTTTGCTGGATATGCCGGGGGGTTTCGGGCCGGCTTATACTGCAATCCGAATCTAACCTCGTGTCTTCGTATTATTACGCATCTAGTTTCTGCCTTTGACCTCTACATTAGATTACCAAATTGCGGTTGCTGGATATGTCGTGCAGTTCCGGGCAGGCTTATACTGCAATCCGAGTCTAACCTTATGTCTTAGGTGTTCATTATCACTTTCTTGATTCAAGTCCCAATTTCAAATCTTGGATTATAATATATTCCAATTACCCATAATTTCCAATCTAAATTATGTTTATAATTTTAAATCCAAAGTATGCCTATAACCTCATGTGTACAAGTTATGCCAAATTATGCCCAAACCAATTTTCATAGTTATTAACAATTTATGCCAAATCTCATGTATACAAGTTATACCCAATTATGCCCAAAACAATTTATGCCAAATCTCATGTATACAAGTTATACTCAATTATGCCCAAACCAATTTCCATATACATCAACAATTTATGCCAATAATCTCATTTTATTACATATTTCCCAACTTTTCCCAATCATTCCAACGTTAATCGTACGTAAATCTCAACGCAGTATGCTTAGGCTAGAAGTTAGCCTAATATCAAAAGGAAAAAGGAAAAGAAGAAAGGGAGAGAATCAAAACATCAAAATTGGCATAAACATATAAACAAGCATGTGAAATGAATAACGACAAAATAGATCAGATATGCATATGATAATAACAATTGGGTATGAATCTGAAGGATAACAAATTACAAAACTTGATATGATTCATCTTGTTTACAGGCATATACATTAGATCCAATTTACAATCCTATCACAATTACTTTTTAATTTAATTATATGTGAAAGTGACATAAACTCACAGCGATAGGATTCTTAGAAAAAAGAATTAGGCGTTGTTGTAGCAAATCTGATCTTGAATAATCTCTACTTTGATTGTTTGTAGATCTGATCTTCTAACTGGAATAGTCCTATTCTGATTTGTTTTGGTGGAGAAGAAAGGCTAGCTTAGATTAGAGCGGCATGGAGGCGCCATGGATGATAACAATGAGATTAGGGTTAGGTTTAGGTGTTTATTTATAGATGTATTAGGGGAATTAGGACATTTAGATTAGATTAGAGACCATCAGAACCACTCACATTTAAAAGATACGTCATCAGGGAACTCTCCAGAATTCTGTAGACCTGGGCTCGGCCTGGGCGCACTTCCTAGGTGCGCCAGTGCATTTTTTTTCTGGCGCACTCCACAAGTGTGCCAGTTATCCTGGCATGTTTCCTGATTGTTTTGTCAAACTTCTATCGTCCATAACTCTTTCATACGGTATCCATTTTACACAAACTTGGACTCTATCTCAAGCAGAATTCTGAGACGTACGCAATGGCATAACCCGTTTCACTTAATTTTTCTTCTAAAAACTAATTATTCTTTTATTATCCCTTATGTCATATTTTAAAATTATGGGATGTTACAATTATGCTATGTATTGGCCTCCCTACGTGGATTGCGACACTTGTAGTTCAGATTAGTCTATAGCACTTGTATTGTAATTAAGTATGAATGTAGTGGACGGACCACTTCAAAAACCGAATTTAGTGGACGATTCACCATAAAAACTAAATGTAGTAGGTTGGTAATATGCCAATCTCTTGTTATATTTTTGATTATTATTTGTTATAATAATAAGTGTTTGCGGTCACTATAAAAACCGGTCGGCCTTGCCAAAAATAATTGGTAATTGACCGTAAATTGTTCAATTGTAATATTTGTTTTCGAATTATAAATAACTACCTTTTTATGTTTTCATATATGAATTATTATTTGCAAACTGCCATTTATAAATTATTTATGTTAGCATTAAATATTTGTTATTGATTATATATTATTAATTATTATAACAATTCAAGATATACTAAATAAATCCAAAAATTCTAGCATAAACCTATGAGTAAATTTACTTTTTTAATTAGTATCTAATGGTTAAAACTACGCTTTTACAACATTCAAAACTTTAGTTAAGAGGTAATTTTGCAAAGTTTTAATAAAGGACTGGTTTGGCTAAATTCCCTATTATGTTTCAAAATATACAAAACATCCTTTCCCAAAAAAGTATGTAAATTACATTCCTTAAATAAGGTTACCAAATAAGTGTATAAAATTTATGCAGTTATTCATTGAATAACTGTAAATATTTATGAAGTTATATAAAAAAATGAAGATATTTATGCAATTATTTAATGAAAATTTGCAGAATTTTCTGCAATTATTGACAAAAAAAAATTTGCTGAACTTTCTTTAGTTATTTCAAGAAATCGAGGAAATTCTATGATTATTCATCACAAAAATTGCAAAAATGTCCATAATTATTCATTGAATAATTGCAAAAATTTATGTAATTTTTGTATATAATTGCATAAATGTCTGTTATTATCCATCGAATAATTGCATACTTTAAGCAATTGTTTCGTAATTAAATTTTGAGGTCTTAATTTACAATCTTTTTTTGTGAAGCAATTTTCATGAATTAATTTTGTTTTAAAGGAATTAAGCCAAATATTTACTTTAAAAAAATTGTTGTAAATAAAGCGGCTTTTACAACGTTATTAGAAGAAACTTTGTAACAAGTAATATTCAGCATGTAAAAAAGATATTTGTTACAGATTCTTTATAAAAAAAACGCTGTAAAAGTAGTTTTTTTACATCTTAAATACAAACTGTAAAACAGAAGCTATAAAAAACTGTATTTGTTGTAATGAGCATAGTTATTAAAAATATGTTTTTTGCAACTGGCAGGGAATGCAACGTGCCATATTGTTGGACATCTATTATAACATCTACCGTGAAGCGAATAACGTTTTTTCCACATTCAGATTCAAACGAACGTATAAAGAAGATAATTACGTTTGAAAACCTGTGGATAAGCAAGAAAGTAACAATTTGTAAGATAATGTTCGTATTTTTTAGATTTTGAAATTCTTTAAAATTTTGGATATTTTACAAAATTTAGATTTATTTTTAAAAAGTATGTTTGAATCTTATGAAAATTTCAAAGATATATATTTAAAATTTATGAACAAATTTAAATATATTTTTGAAAATTCCAAAATTTAAATCTTTTCAATTAATACATATTAAATATGATTCCAATTATAATTATACATTATTAGATACTAAATAATAAATATTATTTCCTAATTATTAAAGACTACATATTAATTATTAATTATTAACGGTTAACTACATTAAATAATAAAATTTTGTTTTAATTATTTAATTGTAATTATTACTTAGTCAATATATTATTAATTGTTTATTGTTAATAATAATAATTTAATTTTTGTAATTAATTAATTATTATCAGTAGAAATTATTTCATACTTATTATTAGTTATCGAAATTATTTAGTAATAGTGCTATGCCAAAAAAATATATTTAGTAATAATGTAACAACCTGGAATTTCTGAACCAATTTAAAATTTTATTTTAGCTATTTTAATGGATTTTGATTATTTAAAATGATTTATTTTAAATAATAACGACTAAATATTTATTTAAATCAAAGTTAGAACATATAAATTTATTTTAATTATAAAACGAGCTTGAAATGGTGCGGTAGTTTGAAAATTCGATTTTAAATTTCAAATGAATGTATATGATTCAAAATAATTCGGATTTCAGTAAAACCAGAAATATTAGAATTTGTTTAATTATATCTTTCTATCGGATGTGAAAAATTCAGATTTCATATTACAAATTGAAAATTATGGCCAGTTTAAAATTTAGAATAGGCGTTATGGAATATATATATATAATATAGCCCTTAAAAATAGTCATTTTTCAAACGGTCTCCAAATTCGACGAAATTAGTTTTGTTAGGACCATATCATCAAAACGTAGTTAGATTTATTTTTCTGGAATTTTTGGAGTCAGTATGTGGCCCAGGTAAATTAAAATGTACGTTTAAATTCAATATATATTGATTTATATTTTAATTTTGACGAAAACCGATCGAAATAGTCGAATTGGCTTATGAAACATATACCATTATGTTCGGAATGAGGGTATTTAGCTAGGAACGACGGTCATTGGGTTTGATTTGGAGTTCGAATGCAAAATCTTTCCTTTTGGAATTAAAATAATTAAAAAATATTATATATATATATATATATATTGATCAAATGGGTCAAATCCTAAATCATTTATTGCTTGGTCCCGCCCAACTTTTAAAACAAAGATTTAATAACTGTTTTAGTTCTCACACCAGTCCCATGACTGACTCGGAGTTTATTATTTTTGCCTAAACTCTAGGTGCCCATATTTTCCACACGGGTAGCTAGTAGTTTTGGTTTTGCAGATATTCATTTTCCCAGGCTCATGGATTACAGCTGGAGCTATATTCGGAAAGCTTTATATTCATGTTTTCTTTCAGTTGTGTTATTGATGTATTTCCCGCTACGCCTTGTATTTATACATTTTATTTCCGCTGCTTTGTATTTCAATCTCTGATATTATTTTATTTCCGCTGTGTAGTATTTTTCCATACTCTGATATATTCTTATACTCTGATGTAAATTATTGTGATAACAATGAAATGTTCTGTTGTTTGTGTTCTGATGCGTCGTGTTCTCAAAGCAATCCAGGCTTTCTCGTAAGGGGAAGTTTGGGTCATTTCAAAAAATTACTAAGGGTGGGCACAAACCGCACTGCAATACTAAAACCGCCCAGACTGAACCGTAAAAACAGTGTGGAAAACCAGACTGAATTCTCTCTCTAGAGCAAATACCTAAACCGAACCAACCCAACATGACATGGTTCGGTTGCGATTTGAACTGTTGACCCAACCATATTAAACCAAACTGAACGAATACCTTCCCTTGTAATCTTATGACGAAAATATAACTAATCCTACCCGATTTTTTTATTTTAATGATGATTATTCAATTTTCATCGTATGTTGTTTTTGTATTAATAATAACCTTTATCACAATGTAAAATTTTATAGTTCCACAAAAAAATTTGATAGCATTTTTTGGATAATTCTAATTATAACCTTATTTGATTTATCTTACGTAATATATATGCAATGATTAACGATGATATCCGGTTAATGTGCTAAAACAATTTCACTTTTCATTAAACATAAATTTGAAGTTTTCTTATAGTTAGAAGCTAATCCTTCAATTCAAGACAACACTGGATGTTTTAACCCTTAAGTCACACAACGTCATATAATCGTAAATTAATTGTTGATGGAAGTAATTCTCTTATTTCATATTTTATTTAATATGGGTTCAAACTGGACCGAAACCGAACCGTTCGAATGGTTAGTATAATAGTTCGTATTTTTGATCAACCATTTAATGTAGTGTAGAAGCGGTTTGGACTACAAACCGCAAAAGACTGAACCACGCCCACTCCTAACAATTACTATTCAATAAAAACCAATTACTAAAATTTATTTTTTAATTATAAATTTAGTTATCGATCAATAAATATGTATATTAAAATATTTATCATGGATAAATTGGATAAGCCTTCCTAAATTCTAATTCAGAATAAGCATCCCTTACAAATTCTTTGGAAAATCCACAGCAAATTGTTTCAAAATGCTTTTTCCCACAATCTACCTGAACTTGAAATGGAATTTAGTGTCAAAATCTAGCTGTCGGTAAATTGAAGCAATTTGCAATAGTTTAGTGGTGGATATAAAAAACGATCGGTGACAATATGATAAAAATTAAAATAGGAAAGCTTAAAATTATCTCTTGCAAATCTGCCATGTACAGCAACAGAAAATTCCATAACTGTTGTTTTTCGCTATTTTCACTTTTCTTGTAGTGGATTTTTACTTCTCATTCACCGAAGCAAATTATTTCACTTAAATTCATTTTATACAGAGGTTTAATCTAGTTTAAAATTTAACTTTAATAAAAGTTGAGTATTAGTTTAAAATGATTTAGACAATTTCGAATCTTAAGTGGCTAATATTCTCGATTGTAATACTGTGAAATTCTTATTGAATACTTTGGTTTTTGTGTCAGGCCTCATAAGCTTAAACATGTAGATTGGAATGTTATCAATGATAAGATTAATAATATGTTATCCATTTGGAATGGTAAATATTTGTCACGAGATGATAGAGTTGTGAGAATCAATTATATTTTATCCGCTTTACCTATCTACTAGATGTCCTTTTATCGTTTAGTAAAATAGTTTATTGGAAAAAATTGATAAGATTAGGAGAGATTACTTATGGAGTGGTGATAACTCCAATAGTAGTTTTAAATGACTTTTTAGTTGGAACATGGTTTGTAAAGCTAAAACCTAAGGGAGTCTACGTATTATCAGTTTACACAATTTGAATATTTCTGTCTAGGTAAATGGATTTGGAAATTTAATGATGTTAATATAGATCTTCAAAAGAGCAAATCTCTAATCAGTGGCATGATGGTTCCGATTATTTGAATGATGCTTTATTTAATAATTCTAACAATTTTCATTATTAAATATATATTATATCTATTTTTGATGTTTTTAAATTAAGAACTAAAATTATTATGCATTATGAGACACTTCTTTTTAACATGATAACTGAATCTCTACTTCTCCACTTAAATTGGAATTTACACTATAGCAGAAAAGCTGCTCTGACATCGGGATTTCCGCTGCCTCAAAGGAGCGATCCAAGTAAGTGGAAGAGAACATACCTCGAGATAGAGGGTAGGAGCGATCCATAATCATCGACAAGGAGGAAGACCTAGATCATCAGATGCAAGTTCATAAGGTCTTTCGTAGCGTTGAAAAAACGCTGCTAAAACTTGTAGTAGCGTTTTAGTAAACATTGCGACACATGCAACTGAAAGTCTGAAAGTTTTCAGTTGCGTTATAGTAAACGCTACAAAAATTGTGCATTTTGCAGCGTTTTTGAAATCCTACAAAAGGTTTTTTTTTGGCAGCGTCGTAAAAATGCAACAAAGTGCTGCTTCACCCATCTTTTTATTTATTTTCTGTAGCACTTTTAAAACCCTACCAAAACTTATTAATTGATGCACAAAACATTTTAATAGCCGTTATTTACTGTTGATGGTTTGTATCATTTTCAACAATTAGTCATATTTAATAGCCATATCATAACAAACTCTCAATCACATAACTATCATTTTCAAACTAGTATCATTTTCAGACTAACATTGATAATCACTATATTTAGATAACTAAAAGAACACTTTTATAGCATAACCAAGTATAATATTCGTAATCATTTCAATAATAGTATTTTGACAAAATAAGCAAATCAACATACCACAGCCATTCACAAACAAGTGTACACAACAAGTACTAACAAAATATTATAATACATAATTGTTAAAATCTTGTTCACGGATTAATTACTAATAGTTCTTTGATGTGGTTGTTCATCACTTCGGAAATGCTAATTACATGTACATAAATATAATGGTCAATAATTAGAATCATCATCTTGTATTATTAAACAAACTAAACTTAAGTTGCTTTGCAAAATCAACAAAAAAAAAACTTGTATATCTGACTGAAATATTGTACAAGTCAATAAAAAAAAAATGTTGTTAAAATGTAAACTATCACATTATATGTCTTAATCATTATATGTGAGTTTTTAACCTTTAAACATAAACTGCACATTCTATGTCATAACCATTATATGTCTTGAACATTGTGTTAGAATGCCGCAGCACTCCCCTTTTTTTCCATTACAACATAGAACATAAAAGACTAATCAACACAAACTGGTATTAAAGGAAGAATATAGTCCATCATCCTGTTCGGGTACCCACGTAATTTCTTTACCAGAATAATTCTGTTTACCTCCTATTATTTCTCAAAATTCTACAAATTCTGCCCCTTCTTTTTGTGGTCTAGACTCTGTACTTCAAGCTATAGAAACCCAAAGATTAGAATTTTTTTATGATATTGTAGCATTATTCAACTGGTATTAAAGGATATTTTAAAATTATTTCTTGCTACTTATAATTGCATTAAAATGTATATATTAAAAATAATATTTGCCTGTATATAAATTCTGATTTTCGACTTTAGGAAAAAAAATGATGTCATAACTCATAACACAAATATTGTTCAAGTTCAAGCTAGAATTTAATTTATGCATTTTTTTAAATATTATGTGATAGAGTCAAATCGCTTTATGAGTCAAACATACTTTTATAATATTTAACTGCCTCTCAATAGTATTTTGGTCCTCAAAGGTGGTATAGCTAGATATTTAGTTAAAAACAGTATTGCCACTATGCAATATGAATTGATACGATGAGTTCAATGAGGATGCCACCTAAGGAGGGGGAAAATTGAATAACAAATATCTTAATTTTTTTATCAGAGCCATTTAGTATTGCAAAACCTACCACGTCAAGTTGAATTGCTTGCATATTACCCGGTCCAGATCCTTGGATTTGAAAAGGTGCACTGCCATCTTGTTTATAGGTCTCGTCATTTAACTCATTCTCAGAAATATAATTCTTGTATCCAGTGCTTAAATCACCCTGAATATTCCTGTAAATCCTACATTTCTTCATGTATTTCATGGAGAAGTTTATATAATTTAAGACATGGAAAGAAAACAACCTTTTATACGCTCAGGCTCTGGAAAATGCAACATAATTAAATAGGTTTGTTTCCTTCATATAAGAGGACCTGCACTTTTTGTTTTTCTGTTCAAAACATGAATTACATTGTGCTCAATTAAGAAAGAAATATTAACTAAAAGTAGGGATTTATGTTTAGTGATGTTTACCTGGGTTGCTTGATGTTTAAGAGATTCAACCATCTTATCCGCAAGCGAAATAGCTGCAGCCCTTTCTTCTTGAAAGCATCAGAACACAACATCATGCAAATTAGTTTCATTTGTATATCGGTTCACTATAGTTGGAAGTAAAAGCCTTTTTGATATTGTTGGTTCTTTTATATTGCTTAAATATACTCAATGGAAAGTTATAATTGTTCTCAGGGCTTTTTAACAAGTTAGCAGATTGAATGTAGTGATTAGTTATTAGCAAATGACTGAATGTAGTGATTAGTTAGTGTGTGTAGAAATAGAAAACGAGTTAAGAGTATACTCCTAAGTTGGAATTGAACGCAGTGTATATCAATCATCAATAATGATCCTTTTTTTAATGAGTAACATGGTCTTGATCTTAGTATATATATTAGCTTCTAAATAGCAAAGTGATATTCTTATGGTTATTTACAATGTTAATTTATTAAGGTTGTCTGGTTTACCCCAGTTCCCAAACATTAATTTTAATATTTTGATTAACACTAATGATATGTACACTTTTTTCTAATCGGTAGTTTGGAAGTTATTCATTTAAAATTTGGCAGATACCATCTCTACTAATGACCCACTTGTCCTGCATGTTATCACGCACCTTTTCCAAGTTTGATAACTTAATCCTTAATTTTCGAAGGGTTTAATTCAGCATACTCATGCTGCGTCTAAATGTGCTTATTGCTGCAAGCACTCAGTTTTGCAAAATTGAGAGCACTTTCAGTTTCGCAAAACTGAGTGCGCTCATTGCTATAACATATGTAAGAGTATTGATAGTTTTAGAAGTAAAGGAATTTGTATATTCAAACGACAGTAAACTTCTGTACAAACTTGTAGTGAATTTATACAAAGTGAGATGGGCTAAAGAAGGCCTAGATGTAAATGGACTACATACTAAAGAGTGTAACGTGATAGCTGCATAGTATACTTCTGTTACCCCCCTCAAACCCTATCTCTCGGTTAGGGTTCGAACTCTAAAAATGGCGGCTGATGTAGAAATTATCCCTCAAATCTTCACAAAATTCTTGCAATTTCTGACATTATATACTTCGCTTTTCTTCTCTGACGAAGTATTTGAGCTATTGAGATCCTTGCGTTGTTCTTTTCTCCTGATTTCAACAGCGTTATGCGGATCTGGCTTGACTTTGACTTTTCTTCCATTGTCTTGCTGAAGATTTGGACTTTCATGTCTGATAGGGCTCAAGCTAGCACTGCAGCTCTGTTCAACTTCATTGGCTTCAGATTTGTACTTCGAATCGCAGATGCTCAGGCTTTCACAATGCTTGATGAAGCTCTGCTTTGGCAAAGGCTTTGTCAAGACGTCAGCAACTTGATAAGTCGAAGGTATGTGATTGATTTGAACCTTGTTCTTCATGACAAGTTCTCGGACGAAGTAGATGTCCAACTCCATATGTTTCGTTCTTGAGTGTAAAACAGGATTAGCAGTAATGGCAATAGCGCTTAAATTATCACACCAGATAGTAGGTTTGCCATTGATTTCAGTTCTTAGTTCACTCAATAGAGATTGAATCCAAATTATTTCTGCACTAGTACTTGCTATGCTACGGTATTCTGCTTCTGTACTCGATCTGGAGACAGTTGATTGTTTTTTTGCACACCATGAAATATGGTTTTTGCCAAGAAATATGCAGTAACCTGATGTTGATTTTCTGTCATCCCTATCACTTCCCCAGTCTGAGTCAGCATAGCCAGTTAGATTTAATGCTTTGCTCTTCTTCATGCTTAGACATAGGTTGATAGTCCCTCTTAAATATCTTAGTATTCTTTTTACAGCAACCCAGTGTTCACTTAATGGCTTATGCATATATTGACTGACTTTATTTACACTGTAAGTGATGTCTGGTCGTGTAATGGTGACATATTGAAGAGCACCCACTATGCTTCTATATTGCTTTTCATTTTCAATAGGCTCTCCCTTGTTCTTGCTTAGCTGTATGTTGCTGACCATAGGAGTTGGCAGAGGATTTGCCTTATTCATTTTTGCCTTTGTGAGAATTTCATTGATGTATTTCTTTTGGTTTAGTTGTAGTTCCTCATTATGACCTCTGTTGATCTCAATTCCTAGAAAATATGCAAGATTTCCTAAGTCTTTAATTGAGAACTCTTTATTTAAGTGCTTTGTCACATATTGAATTTCTTCAACACTATTACCTGTAATCAGAAAATCATCGACATAAATAAGTATATAAGTAACAGTGTTGTTAAGAAATTTAATAAACAAGGAGTTGTCAGATTTGGCTGGATTGTAGCCAAGTTTAGATAGAGTTGCTTTTAGCTTGTCAAACCAGACTCTTGGAGCCTGTTTGAGGCCATATATAGCTTTGCTAAGTTTGCAGACGAGACTTTATTTTCCTTGCACTTTAAAGCCTTCAGGCTGCTCCATATATACTTCCTCCTGCAATACACCATTTAAGAAAGCGTTATTGACATCAGGTTGTTTGATGGTCCAATTCTTGTATAAGGCAATTGTTAATATTATTCTTATAGTAGTGGGCTTCACAACAGGTGAGAACGTTTCTTTAAAATCTGTTCCGTACTGTTGTGAATATCCTTTAGCTACTAATCTTGCCTTATATTTCGATATTGAACCATCAGGATTCTTCTTAAGTCTAAATGTCCACTTGCATCCAATGATATTTTTATTTTTGGGACATGATACAAGTGTCCAAGTATTGTTTTTCATGAGAGCATCAAACTCGTCTTGCATGGCACTCATCCACTTATCATTCTGTTTAGCTTGATGATAAGTGGTTGGCTTATCAGTAGATTCTTCGATATGAAATATTTTTGGCTTAATTATGCCACTTTTGCCTCTGGTGATCATATGATGTCTGTTTTGAACATTTGTAGTAGCTTCATCTCTTTGATCACTTCCATGAGTACTGCTGTTTTCCTGATTACTGCTACTGACATCTTCTTGAATGTTATATTCTGAGTTTTCAGGTAACTCTAGTGACCCTTGATCTGAACCATTATTGGTTACGGTGTGTTGAGGGCTAGAGTTGTATGCTGAAATCTGATTCGGTTGTTCCCTGTTTTGCTCATGTACAGGTATGACTTCAACATGAATGTCAGGTATGGTAGGAACTGAAACCTTTGGATTGTATACTTTCTTGGTTGTTTTGTATTCTTCTTTGCTAAAAGGAAATGCTCTTTCATTAAAGATGACATGTCTAGATATGTAGACTTTACCATGACTATCTAAACACTTGTAGCCTTTGCAATTTGTTGCATAACCAAGAAAAGTACAATGTGTAGATCTGAAATTAAGTTTGTGTTTATTGTAAGGTCTTATATAGGGGAAACACGGACATCCAAAGACTTTTAGCTCATTATACTTCGGTTTGGTATTAAAAAGAACTTCAATAGGACATTTAAATGCAAGTACTTTTGTGGGGAGTCTGTTTATAAGATGTACTGCTGTAGCAAAAGCATCGGGCCAAAATTTAAGTGGCATTGATGCTTGAGCCAGTAGCGTTAAACCAGTCTCGACGATATGTCTGTGTTTCCTTTCTATAAGGCCATTTTGCTCGGAAGTGTGAGGACATGTAAGTCTGTGTGTAATTCCCTTTTTATTGAAAAAATCTCTCAATGGTAGAAATTCTTTACCTCCATCAGATTGAAGCACTTTAACTTTGCAGTTTAGCTGATTTTCAGCATTGGTGATGAACTTTATTACTGCATTATAAGTCTCAGATTTTGACTTCATGAAATAAATCCAAACATGTCTAGAATATGCATCAATAAATGATATATAATAGTTGTAATTGTAATCAGTGTTCACTGGAGCAGGACCCCATAAGTCCACTGCAACTAGTTCGAGTGGTTTATTATACTGAGTTTCAGAATTTTGAAACATCAGTTTGTGAGTTTTACCTAGTTGACAGTATGAACAAAAATAATGCTCAGGAATACTGATGGCAATTTTACTATTATTCAGAATTGGCTTTACAATTTTCATGCTAGGGTGACCTAGCTTACAATGCCAAACATCAAAAGTCTTACAGATTTCGTCCGTTTTCAATTTAGTCATGTTACATCCAATATCATGATTAAAGTCTGAACAGTTTCTTGAATCAACATCAAACTTGTATAAACCATTATGTTCATTACCCTGCAAAATGATGTTCTTAATTAGAAGGTCTCTAACTAGACAGTTATTAGGATAGAATTCAAATGAGACATTATTATCCCTAGCACATTGTGATACACTTATGAGATTTTTCCTAATGTTGGGCACCCTTAAAAGATTATTTAGAAATAATTGTCTAGTACCCTTTATACTAGTGTGACCGGTGTGAGTGATATAAGCAGTGTTGCCATTACCCATGGATAGTGATTGCTTACCTCGGTACTCCCTGTTTCCAAGATTGAGATTGGTTAAATTGTTGGTCACATGATTTGTAGCTCCTGAGTCGGGGTACCATGCATCATCTTGAACATCAGTGCTGCTTGCCGACTCATTTCCTAATTCTTGTGTGCTTTTATTATCACTTTGATTGCTTACCATATTTGCAGCAGGGTTGTTTCGACTGTTTGCGTTTTGACCATTGTTGTAGTTATTGTTGAACCTGAAATAGCATATGTTTGCTGTGTGACCAATTTTATCGCAAATCTGACATTTTGGTCTGTTGTTGTTTCCTCTACCAGCTCTTCCACGACCTCTGCTAGGTTGTCCACCTCTTTGGTAAGCATTTGACTGGTTCTTGATGTTGTTTCCTTGATCTTGATTCTTGAATTTTGCAGTGGTCAAGTTGATTTCAGAATTGACCTCTTTCTTTTGTTGAATTCTTCCTTCATGACTTAAGAGCATTGAATACACACTCTGCAATGATGGCGCTGGCTCTATTGATGTTATGAAAGCAACAACCGCTTCATAATCATCATCGAGCCCGCTCACAATGTAAAGAACATGTTCATTTTCAGTTATCTTTTGACCAGTGCAGGCCAATTGATCGCACAGATTTTTTACCTTCATAAGGTAATCGTTCATGGTAGAATCAGCTTTCATGATATTTTGAAGTTGTCTTTTGTAATGTAGGACCCTTGCAGAGGATTGTGAAGTAAAGATTCTCTCTAATGTTGCCCAAATATCGTGAGAGGAACTGCAACCGATCAGTTGTGGTAGCAAACTTGCGCCAACTGATGACATGAGCCAAGAACTTATCAGATTATCTTGCCTCTGGTAAGTTGTGAATTCGGAATTTATAACAAGCCTTTCTTCAGCATCTCTCACATATTTTGATGGAATGGTTTTTGTGCCATATAGGTATTCTTCAAGACCGTAGCCCTTTGCTGCGGTTTCTATTTGCAATTTCCAGAGCAAGAAATTTGATTCGTCAAGCTGAATTGAGATAAGTTGACTTTGCGGTTTAATGATAGATTTGATTAATTCTTGAGTAACATCAACTGATGATTGGCCTGTTTTTGCCATAGATGAAGTTGATGTAGAGGAAACATCAGTTCCAACCATGTTGCGAGCCAAGAAACGAAAACAAGAAAAGAACAGTCAAAAACTGCACATAGAAGTTGTGAAACCGGGTTTGTCAAATACAGGGATAATCCTTGTATTTGATGACTGAGGACGGCACAGCGATGATGAAAGTGCGCGAGGCTGAAGGTATCTGATGCAACCGGTGCAGTTGATCAGAGATCAATTGTGCGAGGATGGCGTAGGCCTAGTGATGATGATTGATTGCAAATCAATCCCCCCTTGCACTGAGTCGCAGAATAGATTTATTGGTGAGGACTGGATCAAGAATTGCTGTTAAGCAATGTGAGCTCTGATACCATGTAAGAGTATTGATAGTTTTAGAAGTAAAGGAATTTGTATATTCAAAAGACAGTAAACTTCTGTACAAACTTGTAGTGAATTTATACAAAGTGAGATGGGCTAAGCAAGGCCCAGATGTAAATGGACTACATACTAAAGAGTGTAACGTGATAGCTGCATAGTATACTTCTGTTAACATAGCATACAGGCACTCCGTTTTGCAAAACTGAGAGTGTGCTCTGTTTTGTAGAACTGAGAGAGAATACTCAGTTTTCCAAAACTACAAGCGCTGTCGAGTTTACACTCAGTTTGGCGAAAACGATTGTAGAGGGAAAGGTGGTTAGGGGGAGGGTGGGAGAAATTCATTTTTTAAATTGTACCCTTTAGACTCATGAACTCTCTCTCTCTCTTATGAATATACTTCTCACTTGTTTCAATGTGGATGTTACGGACCTGTCAAACATGTCGAGGTCGTGTCACAATGTATCAGGTCCAACTGACCTGGCCCAACCTATTCTGTGACCAAACCTGTTTGACGCATTTATTGAAAGGGTCACAATGTAACCAAGCCCACTTCACTTGTGGATTGACCAGTTTAACCCACTTAAAAAACATAAAAATTTGAAATATATTCCAGAGGAACCTATAAATGTTCAAACTGCATGATGCACAATAAAACCGCATACATGAATGCTCAAAATTGCACTAACCACCTTACAAACCGCATTGCATACTTTAATGGTTTGTTCAACCTCCTATATCATGAAAACACAACTATATATCATGAAAACAACTCCAAACAACATGAAAATTGCATAAACTGCATCAAATAATTATTAAAGCTGCATCAAAAAACACTAATAATGCGCTAATTGCATATGAAAGCATATTAAAACATGTAAACTAAAGATTAGTCTACTGTTCTTCACTAATCACTTTCACATCTTTTACCGACTCCTACATCATACAAACTTATATTAAAAATGCAGAAACATTATAAGAAAGTTCTTTCAATAATTTCATGAGCTCAACTATGATGGTTTGGTGATCATAAAACACTATGTACACAGATACATACTACCTCAAAGGATAATTAATGTTCTTTTGTCAGTCAATCTTTAACATATAAATGTGAAACCTTGTAACACAAAGAGAAACACGTTAAATTCAGGATAAGGTGATGTAATGTTTGTGTATTTTCTGTACTTCTTATTGTGATATCCTAAATTTAAGTTGAAGAATCTAATCCTAGATTTTGTTACATTTGATTTTTTTTTTCATTTCCATAAACCATATCCTAATTAATAGTAGGTAAATGTAGAAGACTGTTTATGGATTTTCATAACTCATTTTGTAATGCGAACCTTTATACCAACCAAGCTAGCGATTTGAATAACAATCTAAATAACACAAAAGAATATCACAAGAGAAGAAGATTACCCTCAACAAGTTTGAATAAGATAACTATGCTAAAGTATTTGCAGGTCCAAAAGACAAACTTCCTCAATTGTTATAACTTATAATTTATTGATGGGTCTTACTTAAAATTTATACACTTTTAAGACAAAACCACAAAGCATCGATAAAGTTTAAGAAATTGGAGCCTCAAATAATATTGGAACCTTAAATAATATTGTGAATCAAATTGATCTTTATGCATATGTATTATTCAAGATAATAATATATTCAGTTGGCATATGACCGGAAAATGGTTTGTCCATAAAATCTAGAACTACAATTTCAAAAAAAAAATTTGAAGTTGTTTAGCTTTTATATACTTATACAGAGAAATGAAAATTAGAACATGGTTTGCTGCAAGTGGAAACATATTAACCTTAAGTGCAATATGATAAACAAAACGATCCTAGTATATAATGGATATCAAGGTACAACAAGAAATTGAAATAGCGTGCTCTGTTTTTGATGAATTGAACATGTTGATATAAAAAGATAGCAACATACAATATAAGTTTGAAACAACTTTAATCCATTAATGCAATCGACTCTTCTTCATATGTTTCTTTCTACCGCGATTTTACAACATATGGTTTATATATAATCCATTAGTGAAAAAAATGTGATTTCCTTTCAACTACAAAACTTCCTTAGGAAGGCATCCAATGATAATGGTAGCACATGGTAGCATGCATCAGCATCTTTATCTTGTACATCTATCAACCTTATACTCATTGTTTGTGATGGCAGTTGTTAAGCCAAGATAGACTGAGATGTCAAACCATGCCTTTTCCTTTTGTTAGTCTTGAGGTAATATACGATTAATTATCTATTCAACACATAAAAAATCAATTCCATAAATTTTGCATTAACAATTGTCAAGATTTCCTTTCATCTTTTGGAAGCAGAAACAATTAACATTGGCGTGCTTGAATATCTGAATTTTTTTAGCTTTTATATGAACATATTAGATTAGACATATCACACATTGGTGGAAAAATGTTGGATAGACTGAAACCATACATTTAATCTTTCTTTCGCCCATTGAACTAGTGCAGCGGAAGAATATTTACAAATGAAAGATTGAAATTTTTTGGTCTTTACATAATGAATGCACTAAAGTTTTCCAGTGATATTTTTAATGCCGAAAGACTCGAAACAGTTAACCAACTTTATTAATGCATTTGAATTAAACTTATTTATGCTTGAAAATTTGCCTATGCTTACGTAGGATAGATTTAGAATCCAAGTATTTATAGATTCTAACTATGGCAGGATTTGATGTAATAAAACAAGATGTTTGAGACTGTATCATGCAGGATTAACACTGAAATAGCTTATATGTTTCTACTGTTATGGTTTGTGATATTCATCACATGAATATTAAAGTGGAGATATTGAAAGTTGCGGGATTTTAGGACATGTTGACCAAGTTTTATGGATTTGTAGAGATATTTTAGAAAAAGTTTTATTTCGAACAAGTTTTAAGGAGTATTTATTTTTGAGATATTTTAGGATCCAATTGGATTTTAAGTCTTTTCATTCATCTATATAAGCATGTCCTTAGGGATAGATTTATTTGTACTTTCGAGGGAGAAAAACTTGTTTTTATTTTTAGGGATTGAGATATCATCTCAATTTTTAGTCTTTCTTTGTAATTAATTGGTGGAATAATAAAGATTTGTTTAGTGGAATTTGATTGTTATTGTTATCATCTTTCTTCTTTCAAAATCTAATTGTGTAGTGATCTTGTGGAAACTCTAACAATTGGTATCAGAGCCTGGTACACAAATTTTTTTGAGAGGGTTTGAATATGGATAAAATTGTTATTGAAAAGCTTAATGGAAGAAATTGGGGATTATGGAAGGCAAAGATGGAAGATTTCCTTTATTTTAATGATCTCCATCAACCACTGGAGAATAATGGGGAGAAACCTAGCAATCTATCCGAAGCAAAATGGGAGACTATGGATAGGAATGCCGTTGCATCTATTCGATGTTTTTTTAATAATTTAGTGTTTCATATTGTTGCTAATGAAACATCGGCTTATGCTATATGGAAGAAATTGGAAGGGGTTTATGCGAAGAACTCTGCAACAAATAAGGCTCTTCTTATAAGAAGGTTGGTGAATCTGAAGCTTAAGAAAGGTGGATCAATTGGGGAGCATCTTAATGATTTTCAGGAAATTGTGAATCAATTGGTTGCTGTGAATTTCAAGGTAGATGATGAAACACAAGCTTTAATGATGATGAGTTCATTGCCAGAAAAATGGGAAACACTTGTAGTTGCATTAAATAACTCAAATTCGGATGGCGTTGTTTCAATGGGGTCCGTGGTTAGTAGCTTGCTTAATGAAGAGATGCGGAGGATGAGCCTTAAGGAAGGAAAAGATAAGGAGGAAACGGAAATTGAAACTCCAATTGAAAAATCTTTTATTGCAAGGAGGGATATCAGTGAAATATGGAAAGGCAATTAAATAGATCGGACATGAAAAAAGAATATGTTTATTTTTACTGTGACAAACCCGGTCATCAACTGAGATTTGTCACAAGCTTAAAAGTGATAAGGAGAAGATGAAGGCATTGGAAGAAAAGATTGATGAACAAAATAACAATGGTAATGAGGTGAATTTTGGTGAGGAAATTGAAGGAAATGTTTTAAGCGTTAATAAAGACAAAAGCAAAGATTGGATACTTGATTCAGGAGCTTGTTTCCACGTGTGCCATCAAAAGGAAGCATTTATTGATTATGAAGAACAAAGTAGTAAAGTGGAATCCGCCGACGGTCGAGATTTGCATATTAAAGGCATAGGTTCGGTTCGATTGAAGATGAATGATGGAAAAGTGCTAAATCTAACGGGAGTTAGGTACATCCCAGAAATTAACAAAAATTTTGCTTCAATTGGACAGTTGGAACAAAAATGTTGCAATTTCTAGACTAGAGGTGGAGATACAAGAGTTTGGAGGGGTAACAAGGAGCTTCTGCGCGCAAAACGGGAAAATGATAACATTTATAAATTGCTTGGAAAAACGATGGAGAATGTTATGAGTTCTCAAATTGGATTTGGAGAGGCGAGTTCATCTGAATTAAGGTGGAGCCATCAATGTAAAGCCACAAAGTCTATATGGAGGCCACTGTGGTATTACAAGCAATTTTGAGATCTTTTATTGGTGTATCTCATTAGGAAAATACATAGTTTGGGGGTGGTTTTAAGATTTGTTGAGTGTTGGAGTGATTTCATATCAAGGTGGAATGTTATGGTTTGTGATATTCATCACATGGATATTAAAGTGGAGATATTGGAAGTTGCGGGATTTTAGGATATGTTGACCAAGTTTTATGGATTCGTTGAGATATTTTAGAGAAAGTTTTATTTCGAGAAAGTTTTAAGGAGTGAGATATTTTAGGATCCAATTAGATTTTAGATCTAGTTTTTTAATTCGTCTATATAAGCATGTCATTAGGGATAGATTTATTTTTACTTTCGAGGGAGAAAAACTTGTTTTTGTTTTTTAGGATTGAGATATCATCTCAATTTTAGGTCTTTCTTTGTAATTAATTGGTGGAATAATAAAGATTTGTTTGGTGGAATTTGATTGTTATTGTTATCTTCTTTCCTCTTTCAAAATCTAATTATGTAGTGATCTTGTGGAAACCCTAACATCTACTTCAGGGTTATGGACATTACATTATAAATAATCAGAATGAGTGCAATGATTTGGTGGAAGAAGTTATAGGCAACTTAGTCCAAACAAAACTACAGACTAAAAATGATCTCTTAATAAGGAAAGGTTCATCCATTTTGTCTATGGATTTTGCTTATCAACAAACTATTTACAGACCCAACAAACTAAATTTGTAAAGATGAAAAAAGAATGTTGTAACTTGTATCCAGCAAGCATTTAAAAAAAAAAAAATAGAGCCTAGAGGCATTCGAGGTGTAGAATCTTATGATTTTTGAACAACCTATTGATATGTAAGATATTTCAAACATTTGATTATGGATAGTTGACAAACATCAAAATTATGCATCATTTATATTTTGAAAACAAAAAATGCTAACCTGATTCCTTGGCTATAGCCTGCGCAGCCAGGTTTCTGTCATCCCCTATGCCCTCTGCACTGACGTTGGTGGGTCCCAGTGTTTCATTACTGCTTCAAAAACCATATGATTCCATTTCTATCAAAAATTAAAGATGCTTCCACCTGGATCATGCCCAGATCTACTGGCTAAAGTTTCTCCTATCTTTCCCCATGCAAACCATGCATATCTACCGTATCGTCCAAATTAGGTTTCTCCAACATCTATTCCTTGTGTTTACCTTGGTGGTTTCTCATCTTTCCTCACCACTCTTCTTGACGACGATAATGCCTTTGCTCGGACTGGTTCTACAATGCTGGTTTACAATTTCATTGGTCGACTTCATTGCGCTCTGCCTTTACCTAGAAATCTATCATATTAGAGATGAAAATCCTAATTTTATTTGTTTGCGTGATTCAGAAAAAATGCAGATAAAAAATATAACTCATTGCTACACTAACATATTAATGTCCCAATATATTCAAAATGTAACATAATTAAGCAATTAAGGATAAATAATTCAACAAAGCAATTTAGCATCAAAATTTAGTAATAATGTTAATTAATTAAGTGTTGGAATTGTCCCACATCGGAAATTTCTCTATCTAATCTCCCTTAATATATGAGGAGTTCCCCCTTCACATTGCCAATTGGTTTTGTGATAATATGGGGGCTCCATCGTTTCTTCTTCATGGTATCAGAGCACTGATCCAAAACTCTTCTTCATGATCTGTCCCACGTCACCCAAAAAAAAAAGATCCACATGTTAGGCTAAAGATACGCCACACGTGCGGGGGCGTGTTGGAATTGTCCCACATCGGGAATTTCTCTATCTAATCTCCCTTAATATATGAGGAGTTCCCCCTTCACATTGCCAATTGGTTTTGTGATAATATGGGGGCTCTATCGTTTCTTCTTCATTAAGTAATTTATGTTGAATTTTAGAGACACTCTATGTTAAATCGAAGAGGTCAGAAATAACTTGGTAACAGTGAACAGAGTGCGAATTAGAAGCACGAATGCTAAAGTTATCATGAGCTGAAATTTCAGACTTTTGGTAAGAATTCACTTGTTTCTACTATGCAAATTTTGAAATGCTAAACATATAACAGGATGGAGACCACAAGATTACAAGCAACTGAAGTATTGCGATGATTAATTGTAGAGGAAGAAGATTAGCACTGCGATAATCAATTGTAGTCGCCATAGTTAAAAAAAAGTCACTCATAAATCAACTATTTCAACATTTGCACCGCTTGAAAGATACACAGATGTTCAATTAATCAGCTTCTATTTTAATTAAAGGTTCACTTTTAATTTGGATCATCTGAAACCTAGAGTGATTATAAATATAATATATCAGTTGAAGATACTTCTATAGAAAGAGTTTTTTTTTTCCTTTTTCCCCTCAAAGTGGTAAAGAAAATAGATTATGCTGCTATTTTATCTTGAGAATGCTGTCAAACTAAGATTATGTCGAAATCAGCATATAACATCGTCTATGTATATACATGCATAAATTTTCCTTATTTAACTTAGTGTTTTATACTTGAAATACAGTTTTCTTACACAATAGGCAATTATAGCTTAAAACTGCAGTCATATAATCAAGCACGTATGGCTTGGAAGATTTGCTCTTTTAATTGGTGTTGTAATCCGAATCTTACATGACATTTCTATCTGTATATAAGAATGCATGCACGAACTACTTTCTTCTTATTTTAAAATACTTCCCTAATTGTTTTTCTCTTCGTAATTGCAGTGATTTCGATAAAATAACAATTAGTTGTTGCAAATAGTAAGAAAAATATTTTTATTCTAGATGATAACTATTTTTTGTTTAATGCTTTAATCATAATTTCAAATAACAATAATATACAAACTTTTGAGCTATAGTTGGTAATTATATAGTTGTTTTTCTTTTTGAAATTTCAGATTTATAACTCCTCCAACTATAGTTGGCTGAGTCAACTAATCATTTTATATCCCTTCAAATAATAATCAAAGATTAGTATAAAATATTTTTAGTACCATGAAACAACATAAATATTCTTATGCTTATATATAGCCACAAAACAATTAATTTAAACATATACACATTAGTACTAGGACTACAGAAACACTCTTTTCATATTATGAAACTGCGTAAAAATCTGTTTAGAGTGTGTGTGTCTACGCGCATAGAGAGGTTGGGTCTATAGAAATTGTTTTGTTCCCTATTATTTAAGATCAGTGAAACGAAGGCTGAAAAGTTATATTCTAGGACATTGAATTCAAAATAGTTCTAATAGCACAATATATGACATGTAAATATTACTAAAAGTATAGATCTTAATAACTCAAAAATGTTCTATTCGAGAATGATGTAATTAATTTCTTCATCTTAGGTTAGAAGCAATTATTCTTTATCCCAGCTATTTGCTTTCATCATTGTACGAGTCTCTCTAGAAATAATTTTCTTATTATTCAATTTATGTTGCAAATTATCACAACACCAAAATGATTAATTTGAAATGGTAATAAAATGTTGCTAAAATTTTTAAAAACAGTTTTTAGGTGTGGCAGATTAGTATGTTGCATATTTTTGAAACACTCATATTATGTTTCAGATTGACGAATTGAAACACTTAGCAGGTGTTTCAGATTGACAAATTGCAACACTTAGTAGGTGTTTCAGATTGATAATCCGCAACACTCGGTGAGTGTTTCGAATTGATAATCTGCAACAGTTGATGAGTGTTTCAAGTTGATAATCTCCAACCCTCAATGAGTGTTTCCAATTGATAACCTGCAACACTTGATGAGTGTTTCAAAGTGATAATCTGCAACACTCGAAAATGCTTGTTTCAATTTGATAATTTTAAAATTATTTTAACAATGCAATTGATAGTTTCACATAAATGATTCAACCATTCTCCAAATTAAATGCTAAAGAAATATAAAAGGTAATTCCACAAGAAATTTTAACATAAACAGAGTAGTATGAAATAAAGACAAACCACATTTTCAAAGGAACAAAAAGGTACAAATATATGACAACAAATCCAAGTTACACGACAAATATAAAGTTGACAATATAATAAAATAGTAACCAATGATAACAAAACTTGTTTGCAAATACTTTCCACGCATCCTGATTCATCATATTACCTTCTGAAATCCATCTCTGGCCAAAAAAAAAAAAATTGAACGTTGAGAAGTCACTACTATAGAATCAATGCAAATGGAACATAAAAAATGTAATAACCTAACACTACATAGGTGCAAGACAGGAATATTCGAACAACAAAACGGAACATTACTCGCATACATGAAGATAGGGTAATGAATCTCCAATTGCATGGCCGATAAATAGTCTGTGTGAACTGTGCGACTTGAGAGATAGCAACTTAAACCTTTACATGCAAACAAAAAATACAAAGATGAAAATGCTCAGTGATTAGATACCAACAGATCAATGTTTGTTAATCCGGAAAATTGTGAAACATTAGCTATTTTTGAATCTATGCCCAGCTCAACATACAAACAGCAAATAGAAAAATTATAATGCTCAGAGATTAGCAAACTAGCAAATCAATGTTTGTTAACCTGAAAAATTCCGAAACATTATCTGTTTTTGCATTTCTGCCCAGCTCAGCCATACAGTGCCCAAAAAGAAAAAAGAAAAAAGGGCAAAGAGCAAGAATCCGAGTGCATGTTAACGTAACTTCGAATGTAAATGTGTATAAATACCTACGCACAACGAGTATGTTTTGCCATAACTTCTCCAATCCCCTTGACACGTATGGGTCTGTTATCTACATATGGCGCTCCCCATATGGAGAAGAGAAAATAGAAAATAAGCTATGAACATACAAGAAAATTTAGATGTTAGATCAATCCATTAAATGAAGACCTTCAATAAATATAATCATTCTAATACACAATAACAAATTAATACCGCTAATATCAGTATACATAACAAGCTATTCATGCAGTCGTACAGAATGACCTTTTTTTTAATTGACCTCTTTACTCACATTGTAATTCATGTATAATTATTATGTTTGGTCCTTGTAGAATTTGGAGATGCTGATCCACGAACATCGTTTACTAACTGAACTTCAGCTTATGTCTTCTCGTTCCAATTTTATCAGTAATCTATAATACAAATGACAGAACAACCTAGGAACATTGTATTTTGATAATTGTGACTATTTGGAACATGGGCACTTGCAATAACACCAGAAAATTGTGACTGCATATATTTATACACAATAATAAGCCACTGAAAAATCATATGGCACACCAAAAATCTAAATTTGCAACTGGTCATACCTGCTTGACAGCTGTTTACCTTTAAGCTATAGACAATACTACCAGCTTGTTCTTGCTAAAGTACACTGATCATTCGAATGTTTGGAAATTGGGCTATTTCCCTCTCCATGTTTAATAAGTAGCTCGAATAACTAGTCAGATGCTTCATTGAATAAGTAGCGATCACAAAGTGCAAGTGTATCCATAAGTTTTTTCTTTCATTAATTAACTTGCAAACAGGCAGAAGGGAAACTCGGGTATTAACCGTATTGTGATGTGTACAAGCAGAATTAATATGTAATTTGCACTCTTCAAAATACAAAAAAGACTGGCAAACGGTTTGTATTTTGATATACCTTTTGATAGTTTTTTTATACAGCTATTTATTTTTCTAGTCAAATGAAAGAAATACCATTGTATTAGCTCTGCACTTTCTAGTTTTCATATTTCTTGTGAAGTAGAAAGCCATATAAATATTGAGTACAAAATTCTGAGCTGTGGAAAGAAGGATCTCCACTAATACCAATGTTAGTCAGTTAACTGACTCCACAGCTTCTCCCTTTAAATATATGAACTGCTGCCATATACAAAAGTCATACTGCATGATACGTTAACTGGTGTGCACTAACAAATACATACATATTTTTGGTATTGCACGCAGATGTACACTAATCGGATGCTATAAAATAAGGAGAAATAAATATATACCCCCTTAGAACATCATTTATTGCACTGCGACTATGCATGTACTTCCATCAGCATAAACTTTAGATAGCCCAATTTCCCAAAAAAAAAAACGACAACCCAGGTGGAATACTCACATCGATGCTCCAACAATACTTTTACCCAAGTAAATAAATAAGAAAAACCAATGACATACGTTAGAGCTATCCACAATTTTTAAAAACCGTTTGAGAACAAACTTGTAAGATTAATCTTGTGTAAAATTAGTTATTAGCACTTGTTGGTTGCTTCGTGTTCAGAACGCTGAATTGAAATCATGAATTAGACATAAATGTTTGGATTTCCAACGGTGGTTCTGTATTGAGGATCAAGTGCAGCATTAGTTTCATCAAATTGATAGAATGGTTTAGGGTCATACCGTTGTATGGAAAATAAGCTTTGACGTTAGTTTGTTCTCAACTTTTACTACTTTCAACTGGAAACGTTCAAGCACCTGTCCATAAGCATTGGCTAGCCATGTACATCAGGTTCATTTCATCATAAATGCACATGCTGGTCATCGCATTTCACAAGCCTGACTACTCTCATCCTTGCTGATCATTCGTATAGTTCGCCCTTACTGATCCACAGGGCAGTTCACATTGGAATCCATGCATAAACAGCGAAGCCATTTAGATTAAACTTAATCCTTTTTGGGGGATTTCCATCCGTTATTGTCATAGAATAACAGATTAAAGTAAACATATGTTGTTGATACATTTATTAAACCCTTATAACTGATGCTTAATACAATAACCGCACATGACAGAAACATCAGTCCAATGCAGGTGATAAAATGTATCTACCCCTTACAAAACTGGTTTTATAACAAATGATTTGTAAGTAATTATCATGTCCAGCACTATTCATATAAGGATAATATGTATCACCTGGTAGGCAAGCAGCAATTCCAAATGCGTCCTATTTCAGATTTAAACTATACTGATTCTATAGACTTTAGCAAATAGTTACACTGCAAAATCAGTTATTTGATAACTACTTAAGGAAGAAGATCAATAATTATACATACTTAAATGTTATTTGATAACCTACAACAAACACAATTTCTAGCTTACGAACATACACAGTATATTAAAATATGAATACCAAGAATCGACGAAGCACATTTAAAATCAGTTTCGACATAAAATTCAAACTTTATGAATCCTATGAATCGAATCTAGACATGCATAAAAGCAGAGATGTCTTTCTTTTCCGTTGTTCTCCCTCCTCGCTCTCCTCTTTTCCTCTTTTTTTTTTTTTTTTTTTTTTTTTTTTTTTTTTTTTTTTCTCTTTTTTTTTTTTGAATTTGATTTAGTGAATAATAGACAGCACTCATTTGCACCAGAATATGTTCATCTGAATTAGTATCATTTGCATTTTAAAAATTCAAGCATACCTTGTTACTGCATTTGTTTTCTGCTGTAACTTCGACCACGGATTTGATAACCAATCACCGAAGGAAAACTGCAAAGCGGTATGACTTGGTGACTGTACTTGTTCTTTGCTATTCTCATTCGAGTTGTGCTTAGAAGAACTGGATTCTCGTTTAGCTTCGCAGTCAACTGGAAGTTCGGAGTTTACATATGAGCTGGTGATTGCAGTTTGCCTTGAGCAAAGAAGCCGCACTCCTGAAATAATAAAAATAAAATTATTAAAAGAAAAGAAAAGAATCTTAAATTGAAAATAAAGATGAATACAGATTGCATTCATTGAACATTGAATTTTTGTACAAAATATTAGTTGTACATCTGGTAGTTTTAGTAGGTAATTCAGGGGATTAATCATGGTTGCTATAGGTACCAACTTTAGTGCTTTTTTAAAGTAAAAAAGGTAAAGCAATACTGTAAACAGATGAGTTTCTTTAAACGCAGTATGTAGAATTATCAAACCGACCATTAGGGAGGTTTACTCAACGTGGATGATAATCAATTTTCGTCTGAAGCCAAAATAATCCGCCACTTTCTTTTATTCTGTCTCTTCCGTGCTTTCTTCCCATCTTCTCCCCTTCCTTTTCGCCGCCTTCTTCTAACTTCGCGATCGTCTTCATCTGTCCAGTCCTTCCGTGCTTTCTTCCCATCTTCTCCCCTTCCTTTTCGCCGCCTTCTTCTAACTTCGCGATCGTCTTCATCTGTCCAGTCAACGTTACTATCCATTCCAGCTCTTACCAAAAATCTCGATCAAAGGGCCGAAACTTTATCCTTGAATTATTCGATTTCTATTCGTCTATGTCAGTAAAACCCTCCTTCTCAATTAACTATTCTCAAATCGAAGCCTAAAAATCAACGTGTCCAAACTGATAAATCAATACATCCGAATTCCTGCCAAATCAAAGTGCTTTTCCAGACTCCATGCCCTCCGCGCCACCGCCTTCCTTGCTGCATGAATCCTTCAGTCCTAGAGTTACGCGCCTCCCATAGTTTAACTCCATGGTTCTATCTAATCTTCTGCACTATAGATTTGTATTTTGCATTGCTATTGTGCTGAAGAAAGTCTAAAGAAATTGTGATTTAATCTGAAATTTGAGGGTGTGGTTTATTAAAATGGAATTAATTGGATATTTCACAATGCACCAATTCAGCAACTTTGAGTTCGTTAAAATCTTAATTGGTGCTTTGTTGATACTTGAACATCAACAATCATTCCGGGCAATGCAAACTATAACAGCTTGAATTAATTAGTTCATGCACTAAATCTATTTAGAGTTGCTTGAAATTGCTTAAAATAAAACTAATATTTTGAGAGTCACAATCAACGTTATTTGATGAAAACCTTACAATTTTTATTGTTCTTTTTTGTGCAACATTTGGTTCTGTTCATGTTATAAAATGGTTAATCTCCATTCATGAAAATTGAATAATTTTTTTTTGTTTTTTTTTTTTTTTTTTTTTTTTTTTTTTTGTATTCTGGAATAGATTGCTTTACCAAAAAAATATGTGTACATTTAGCGCATACATCGGTATATAGTTTCTGGGGTGCATTGATTTTCTTGTGGGGATGTATGTTCAAATGATAAATTTCTTGTGGGGGATTGGCTTTGAAATTTATCATTTCAGGCCTTGTTTCTAGGGTCTGTCGTAACATATACTGAGAAACAATATGAGTAATCCGCTTCTAAATTTGTACATGCATTTGAAGTTCCAACTCTATTTAATTTCTTGAAAATAAATCTTAATTTCATATGTTGGACATTTAAATGTACCTATGTGTGCAATTTTGAGCATGTAAAATAAATTTTGAATATATTTTAAAAATCTGAGCATTTTTTAGTGAATAACAGCTTTTGGGTGTGTATGAGCAAATATAGGACTTGATGTATATGTCGGATTTCATGATATATACAAGATTTCTTGTTTTGATTATCTTGTACCTATATATGTCCCTGATGCATATTGCTATATCCAATTCTTTATGCATCTGAATTAAGAAGAGGTCTGCCTTTAAGCAACTTAATTTTATACACCTACTTTTTGAATATAAGATCCCATAATAATTTAAATAAGCATTGCCTTTGGATAAAGATAATTTTATGTATATATATATTACTTATAAGAGTGAGTATGCTTTGTTTTCATCAAATTGAAGATTCTAGTGACGACTTTAAATGAATAGAAATTTAGATATAAGCTTTTTCTGCAAGAAAGTTTAAAATAAAGAATTTTCTTGAAGACTTGCGAATGTATATTTTGGATTTTGAAAGCTATCTGAACAATCGATCAACTTTTGTTGAACCTAGAACTGGGGTTAGGCATAATAACGTATTTTTTCTTACGAAATTGCGGTGTACTGGCTGTTCGGATCGTGCAACATATTATGGAATGGGGGATAAAAAAGGGTTGGATATGTTATTACAAAATTTCGCATAATTCCCACTGCTTCTTTTATTCCTCAACGTCAATGTTCTTAAATTCTTTCAAAAATAACTACTGCCTTTTCACCCCTTCGACAGCAAACCGAATGTCATTAGCATTTGAACCTGTGGCCGCCAAACCTTCTTCCCCCGCTGCCAAGGAAATGCATTGCTTCCAAGCTTAATTCCAAACCTAAATGAATGATTAGACCCTTGTAGCGGTGTGCTTAGGTCAAGATAATAGGTTATGGAGACATTATAATATTTAGTTGTTGCCGATAATGTTGCTATGTCCTCTGGTTCCAATCTGATGTCAATCTAGAGTCGATGTATGCCTCTGTTACGTGTTGTTAGATTACTAAAATCTGAAACAAAGAGATTGTTTACGATGTTGTGTTTGATGCTGAAGTCCATCCAAAGCCAATGTCATAATAGAGATGATCAAGTCTAAAAGCTATTCACTTATCCATGTGATTCCAAAAAAAAAAATGTTATGCAATGTTGTTTCTGAGAGTTGGCAATGAAGTTCTGATCTGATAAAATACTTGTTTTACATAAATTACATAGTAATATCATACACTTCAACTAAATATAACATGAAAAATGCACCTAAACCCATATGAACATTTAATTAGTAGAGACTTATATTAGGTGTGATACAGTTTCAACAACATCCTGATTAGGATGGCACAACCAACATGCTTTACTTTTTGTTTTCTCGGTTAATCAGATGTTATTATAGATAAAAACAAGTCTGGAAATATCATGTATATGCGCATGATATTTAAATTTGATGGTTGCACAATGCTAAAATGTAACACCAACGTGGAGATATCATGTTACAAGTACCATAGTATGTTACATGCATATGTGTACATATCACATCACCCTCACATTACATTGTATTTAGTTGCTTGCTTAATAAAAGGAAATTGAGCTAAACCCTTGTATACCGCTCAAGACACTGATGATGCTAGTGAAGAACCAAAATGGAATAGGCAAGTCTTGGCTGAGCTTCTGCATACAAAACTCCAGAGCAAGCCTGGGTGCTACTAGAAAGCTTGGGTAACCTTAGCAACATCATTCCTTCCCAATCTATTTGTGAAATATTAGAAGATGAGAATGAAGTTATTGGTTGTTACTTGTGATTGCTATGTCAAGAGTATAATGGAGTTATTTGGCATCTTTAATTTACTTAGGAATGACATGTCTAATTATTTGTAGGATGCCTTTGCATACGAATGCCATTTCATTAAAATCTATTTTAAGTTAGTTACAGACTTGTTTGTATCACTGAATAAATCTTTAAATATAAATATTTCTTGTGCATTTAAGGATTTACCAAATATTTTACAGAAAATACTCCTAAATCCCAGGAAATACAACTATTTTGGTTAACCTACAGTCATGCTTTGAAACTAAGCCTTGTTGTATAGCTTGATGAACCAGTGTTTTAGTAATAAACATATCAAGAATAACGTTATATGTTTGACATTTTGCTTTAGATGTTTCAAGCAGCTAACTATTTATACTGTCATATCTTTGTGAATCATTTTTGTTGGATACATGGCAAGTTTATGGAAGCAAACATAAAATATTCCTTAATTGAAAATTCATTTTAATCTTAGTTCATATCAAAGAAAAGTGCATATAAGTTTTTAAGGCTGATAAGGAGATTGTTTGTTTTTCAGAAAATAGCTGTTACTTCAACCTTACTTAACTTACACCATGATGTTTGATTCAGTTAATTATTAAAGGTAGAACAACAATGCAACCTGTACTAAATTATAGTTTAGTGATTATCCTACTGTGATGGAGTGGCAGTCTATCATATAATTTAGTAATAAGGCAAAGATGTATGGCTCTTATTGGCACGTTATGATAGCATATTTGTACATGAGGATCATACACAAATGTGCTGTTTATTGTATAGACTGCAGGCTAATTTGTAAATAATAATTATCATTACTGGTTGTGCAAACATACACCATATAACTAAACATCTCCTCACAAGAATCACGAATTCAAACTAATCAGTGATCGATTAAGCTTGAAATAAACAATTTTTTAAAAACTATACTCTGAAATAAATCTAAGTTAATTTGTCATATGTCTTGAAATGGATGTAAATTGTTCCTTCTTTTTCAACAAAGTGGTTTAAAAATGGAAATGACAAAAGAACCCTTTTTATACTTTATTTTTTGTTTTATCTATATTCATTATTATTGGCTATCCATATTTACATCTTATCAAGTATAAACTTTAAATTGACGGCATATCTTTAACTCAGAAGCTTTACTAAAATTGAACAGTCAAAATTTTGAACTGATAATGTAATTCAAAAACCAAGTGCATAGAAAATACTTTTGAATCACCAGGTGACTTATTTGATTATTTGAGTACAAGCTGGATAATTCATGCGTTTTTACCTTGTTGGTATAAAAACTTTAATCAGAGCACAACTCGCACAACTCAGCAAATGCTACTATTGATTTAAACATCAGTTTCAATATTCAATGTCATAAATAAAATGCTTTTGAAATATAATTATAATCCAGACTAAATTTATTAACTTCAAATAATACTTATAATATGATTTGAGATGCTTAACACATAATTTTATATTTCATATTGAACCCTTTAACGGTCGGTTTTCCCACCGTTGTGCGGTAATACTAGTAATAAATGCATTAGTGTAACTCTAATCTGATATTTGTGTGATAAAATTAACTATGAACTATCGCTTATTTAAGTAATATCATGCTTAAACAAGCCAGCTTTTGGTGAGTTCTACCTAATGGTCCGTATCACATAGTAATATAGGAGAGGTGGGACAAAGTTGATTACCACTTAAAATACACAAGTACATGATATTGGTAAAGAAAGCTCGGGTTCATAGTAGCGAAATAACACAGCTATAGACATAGTCAGCAGTCGGACCAGCAATTTAAGTACTAACGTGAAAAAACATTCTCACACTATATACCAGCCTAGTATGCTTCACATTCTCTTGGTCAGGCCCTACATGTACTCTTCATTCACCCGTACCTTTTAATTATTCTTACCAAGGCCAGCCCATTCCCATTTTATCTGAGCATCTGTAATTCATTAGCAGACAACCTAAGTACTTTCATTAGCAGACCACCCAAAAAATACATCACAGAGTACACAGACACATCCCTAGTCATTATTCCATCTCAAAACCTGCATATCCTAATTTTTAATTAATTTGGTAATTACACGCATTTGATGTTTAGTAGCCTAAGTACGGTTGAACATGTTGTAAATGAAATCACAACAAGTTGTTCTTTCGAACAAAATAGTACTAAAAAGCTTCATATTTTTCGAACTTAAACATACATACATCCTGTTCGACGACGAATATTCTATGAATTAGAAAATCGTCGTGAATATTGAAATAAACCGCAAGTGCACGGCGTACAATTATTAGTACGTGGCGAATACGAGTCGATCCACAGGGAAAGAAGCAATTCTAATTTTATTCAATCAAATTAAACCGAATTCGTGTGAAGATTTAATTAATAAAAGCTAATGAAAAAAATTATAACTAAGTTGAGAGCTGAATATGAAATGAAAAAAAATTAGAGGCAACTTCACCCTTATGACCACATAAATCAACATACAATGATTTCATGATCTCTCATTTGATCTTTTGTGTAATTAGTTGGTGCATTTATCATAAGCACGGCCTAATGTGTCATTAGAGAACACACTTAAACCGTCAAACTCTAATACACTCTCTAATCCACAATTATACATTCATGAAATGACAGCAAAAATGAAACTAAAATTTACTTTAAGCATATTCTATTTACTATTAATTTAGTAACATAGAATATCAAATTTTGAATTTCAGTCACACTTTAATTATCATATTCATATATAGATGAAGAGGCAATCTTGTGTTTATGTTGACTAAGCATAGCCTATTTTGTTGTCAACAAACATAGACTATCAAAACCGAAACTCAACAACAATGTAATTACTACTTCAATCATTCCATTAAGCATAACAAGAGATCATAAAAACCAAAATATGTTGCATCAACATAATCAAGAAAGCTTCATTACCCCTAAATCAAAGGATTCAGCCTCTCATTTTGTTATTCTAACAACAGAAGTAGATTCCAACATAGAACAAGAACAAAAGAAAAAGAAAAGCAAAATAAAGTACAAATCTATTCTATTTGCATAAAAGAAGAGAACATCCAAATAAAAGATAACTAATTGAAATTGAAAAAGAGAAATTACACAAAAAATGACTAAGAAGCCATTGAAGAAAAAGAAAGAATTTTTTTTCTAATCCTAAAAACTAACTAAAGATAAGGATAGAGAAGGGGAGAGAAATTAGAGAGTATTTACATCACATAAAAGGGGTATATATACACATGTTTTAAACCCTAAAATCCTAGTTACATTTGTTGGGGACCACCAAAAGTACCCCCTTCATGAAGCTACAATTTTGTTTCCATCCACTAATGAGTCATGTAAATTGCATGAGGCCTTTAATTGCACCATTAAGGAAGGAGAGATAATAGGTAGGTGGGGTCCTCCATTAAGTAGTGAATGAATTAATTCCATCTCCTCTTGTATATATGCATGCTTTTCTTTATAACTTCATATGCAACCATCATTTTTGCTCCAAATTTCCTATAAGAGACAACAACATGGACCAAGTAAATGATATCACAAATTAAAACAAGCACAATTTACCGTTTCACACTTTAAATGAGGATGAATGCACGGTAATTTGAGAATTTTAGATTTTTGGTTTAAAACATGTAAAAATATCCCTTTATGTTATTTAATTAATTAAAATAAGAATAAATGTGTAAATATAAATTTGCATATTTACGTGCACATCAAATACCCCCACACTTATCTTTTTATTCGTCCTCGAATAAAAAAAACTAAGATATGTCACACTTTCGTAGGAAACACGATTGCATTTAGCGTATGCAACAAGCCGTTAAACCTCTGGGTGTCCCCAGTAGGACGAGTGTTGTCTCGTGAGGGTTTTCAGCGGATACTACCCACAAAATCCAAATGTTAAACGCAAAAATATTTACAAAATGCAAGATTAGAAAATATTTACAAGACGAATGCAAGCTTTTAAAGGAATATTTACAAATGGATAATTTACTTTTAAATATTACACGAATGAGTTAACAATTTGGGTCGTCACTATGAAATTTAAGTCCATTACTAATCAAAACTTCAAACAAAAGTCATGTTATCATCACAACCTCCTCCAGCTTGGCCAGTTGTTTTAGTAGAAACATAGTGCAAATATGAAATGAATTCTATAATCGATATCAACAATCGTAAAACGGCATCTCAACTTCCTTTTTGTTAACACGTTAGGTCGAATAAGTGAAGAGTGTGCTTGGATTTCAAGTGCTTACTCTCTCTTTATTTCAATGTATACATTATTAGTATTTACAAACACCTAACTGAAAAGACCAAGGTATACCACCCGTAAGAGTTTGGGACAGAGCTTGGCGGATTGTGCAGACCGACGCTGACTTTGTCAACAAGATGTCGGTAATCCTTAGGTGTCCAACTCATAAAATGAGACCAAGATATACCGACGCTGACATTGTCAACAAGGTGTCGGATAGAGCTTGGCGGGTTTGCACACCAACGCGAGATGTACTAGCAATGTTGGATACCCTTGGATTATTATTATATATATACATTTTTTTCTTCCCTTTTTTCTTTTTTTTCTTTTTTTTGCATAAGAGGGAGAGTTAAGCGAGAATATCTTAGCACAACTTCACTTAAAATATCTAAAATGTTATCGCAAGTAGTCAAAATCAACCATTCATTTAATCGGATTACAATTCAGAAAACATTTCATACTCATCACCTACGAATTTCCCAATATACCAGTTACACCAAATTTGCTCATAATTCAAACTTTCCTTTCATTATCCGCTAAGAGAAGTAAATTTCCAAATATTTAAATCGAACGACCAAAATTATATACTAACTCCATCATGTCTTATTTAAAAGTAAATAGAAGAGCAAAACTTTTACTTTTTTCTGTTTTTTTTTTTTTTTTGAAAAAGAAAGAAAGAAAGAAAAAAATGCAAAAAGAGAAAGGAAAAAAAAATGCTAACTTAAACTATGCAAAACAGAATGAAAATGAAACTCCCCCCACACTTGATTTCGACTGTGTCCTCACAGTCAATGCATGACACAATGAGTTGAACAGAAGAGAAATATTTATATATTTACAAGGAAAAAAAGGTTTGTGCGACTTACCAAATATGTGTGTAGAAAATATGTAGTCATCGAATAGATGAACCGGTCCACAATGGACCAATGGATCAGCCTCGTAAGGATTATGAGACACAGATTAAGCACAGAAAACCAAATCATAAAGAATTTTATATCACATTTCAGATTTGGAAAAACAAATTTTGTTTTTTCAAAAGTTTGAGTTGCTAATTTTAAAATTTTGAGCTTACAATTGATCCGAAAATCAAATTGAATTTCTATAGCAACTACAGAGAGGCCAGTGAACCGAGGTTCAGAAAAAGTTTCAAAAACAAAGTTTGACTTGATTAAATGATGTATAAATTGAGAGATATGTGCGTCATTCTCCCCCACACTTGTTTTGAGAAGTATTGTTTAGTTTTGCTTTGATATTTGAAATTTTGTTAACTAAAGGTTCATTCGTAAACCTAAAGTTAAAACCAAACAAATGAATTTCCAGTAAATTTCGAAATTGTGTTTTCTCAAAAACAGTGTTATTCCAGAAAGAGTTCATATACTGCAGAAATTTATCATTGAAAAAAAAATGATCACGGTGAGATTCAGTTGAAACGATCAACTCGCAAGGAGTTTCAACAGTTTCAGAAAAATCGTTATTGTGCTTAAGATCACATTCAACAGTATCATTGTTTTCAACCTCAAGAATTTCAAAGTTATCAAATTTTTCATTTTCAGATTCAGACCCAACAACATTATCGTCAATCAAGTTAAGAAGTTTTCGTTCATCAAAGTCATCTTCACTTAAATAGTTGTTAACAACTTCATCATTTTTGTCATGTTGACAATCTAAAGTTGCTAAATTTTTAAAATTTTCAGAATCTGAGAGAGGAAGATCAAATTGAAGATTGACGTCTGCGTTTTCAAGAGAATTCAGATCAGTTACAGAGCTTTCAATTTGAAGATCCAATTTATCATTAAGATTGTCATCAATTTCAAAAGTTGTTATTTGAAAATCGTCGATTGTGGGCAAAGGTGGATTTTTATTCGAATCGTCATAAGTTTGGATTCGATTTTGTTTCTCACGAAACTTCAAGTAATCATCAAGTATGTTTGTTTTCTCAACAAAATCAAATTTATAATTTTTTACATGAGAATTTTCAATTTGAAATTGTTGAGAACAAATGTTTTCAGTAGCATCACAATTGAAATTATTCCCATTGTCAAAATCATTTGAAAAGTGATTTACATTTCCATTTTGAATTTGAAATTCATTTTGGAGTTCAAAATTGAATTGACAAGGGTTATAATCAGAATTATTTGAATTTGGAGGTGAAATCGAATTTTGATTATTTTGAAAGCTTCCACTTGAATTGTTGCATATGTATAAATTACACAATTCATTTATTTCTTTATTTTGTTGTATGCTCATTTCAAGTAAAGATTCAACATGTGTTTCAAGAGTTGAGGGTTGATCGTCATTTTGAAAATTTGGTGGTGTATAAACGGGATTATCTTGAAAACTTTGAAAAGTTGGTGGCGTAAAATCCAAATTGTTTGTACAATAGTTGTTATTAAAATATCCATATGAATTTGGTGTAAAATTATATGGATTATATTGATTTTCACAGCTATCGTAAAATCCGTAGGAATAAGGGAATTGGGACATTTTCAAGAACTTAAAAAATATGTTAAAATTAACAACTTTGGATTATATGAATACAAGTCTAGGCCAGGTTCGGACAGGGATTATCAGTGTGCCACGAATCACCGTAGAAACACGACTGAAGGTTTAAGAACCTGTTTGAGTTCTATACTCTACCGTTCCTTAGACACCTTAGAGAGTATCAATCCTAATTGTCAACTTAACGAATATTTTGTCCTATGAGCTTTGAGGAATCCTCGATCTGATTTCAAAAATAATGTATTCCACGTTTGTTTTAAAATTTCCAACCACAAATCAACAGGCAAAATAATCCATCACAGACAGTCACAAAATAATAATTGCAGAAATAAAAAAAATTACAAGCAAGCCGATGCCCTGCAGAAGATTTTTACAAACAATTCCAATATATTTTTCTTTGCAGCAGAGCACCTGTAGAGTTTAGGAATCACTCACAGTGGGGTATGGCTATCCTTCCAGAGCTATGAGACTTTACTGTTTGCTTCGTTTGACCCTAGAACTTTGTTAGCTTTGCTTGAACGATTTTCTTCACTATTGGTTCTTTGATTCAATTTTTGGAGATTTCACTTTTTTATCTGCTGAGTTCTGCAATACCTAGAAATCACACTCCCAAATAAAAGTCTACAAGCACAAATCAGGCACATCCAAATTGAAATCAGAGCGTGTAAAATTATTAGCAATTTTTTTTTAAGCAGCAATTTTATTTATTAGCAAGCGCGGCAAAGCGGCGTTGTTCCTTCTTGATCTTGCAACCTGAAAGGGATTCAAACACAATATATACACAATAAAAAGGTTTATCTTTTTTAAAGAGGTACAACAAAATAAAACAAACACACAAGATAAACAAAAAACAAAGTGACACAAAACACAACAACAAGTGAACAAACACTAAATACAAGAACAAGTTTTTTTTTTTAATAATAAGAACAAGAAAACTAGCACCCACAAAAAACAAATAAACAAAAGTGAAAACAAACAACAAAAGTGGAGGAAAGTTTGTTTGCGTGGTGAATGATTTGGATAAGAGGAAGGGGAGAGGGCCGTGAAAAGGTAAGGTGAAGGGACAGAGAAGAAGTATATGGTGGTGGATGGGAGAAGAGTTATGAATTGAGGAAAGAAGTTTTGTAGATGGAGTGAGTGATTTTTGGTGAGGATGTTGGGGTATATTAAGGCGGAAAGGGGAAAAATTACAGAGGAAGGAAGAAACAAAAATATGGCAAGCAATAAATTAGTTTTTTTTTTATTTGTGAAGAAAGGAATTTTTTTTGGATAAAAGTTGGAAAGAAATCAAAGAAAGGATAGAAATAAAAAAGAAAAATGGAAAGATTTTTATTATGTGTAAGAATTGAAAGTGAATAGAAAGGGAAAAGAAATAAATTAGAGAAAGGGAAGAAATAAATGAGTGTGGGGGTATTAAGGCAGAAAACAGGAAGACAATTAATGAGAGAGGAAAAAGGAAAGAAATAAAGGAAAACAATTGGAGAGAAGATTGAGAAATAAATTAGAAAAGAAATGGCAAGTAATAAGCAAGGAAAGGGAAGGAAAGAAATAAGTGAGAGGAAAAGAAAAGGAAAGAAATAAAGGAAATTGGCACAAGATTTTTTTTTAAAAAAAACACACAAACGAGAAGAAACAAACAACCAAACAAAAGTAAAACAAAACACAAACACAAAATGGAAAAAATAAAACAACAACTCTTTTTTTTTTTTTTTTTTTTAGTGAACACAAAAACAAGCACACACAAAATGAAACAACAAAAGATCAAAACAAAACAGAAAACTATGAACAACACAAGTTTTTTTTTTTAGAAAAACAACAAATAAGAAAACTAACTCGAAGAATAAAACTAAAATTAAATTCTTTCCCTGGCAACGGCGCCAAAAACTTGTTCGACGACGAATATTCTATGAATTAGAAAATCATCTCGAATATTGAAATAAACCGCAAGCGCACGGCGTACAATTATTAGTACGTGGCGAATACGAGTCGATCCACAGGGAAAGAAGCAATTCTAATTTTATTCAATCAAATTAAACCGAATTCGAGTGAAGATTTAATTAATAAAAGCTAATGAAAAAAACTATAACTAAGTTGAGAGCTGAATATGAAATGAAAACAATTTAGAGGCAACTTCACCCTTATGACCACATAAATCAACATACAATGATTTCATGATCTCTCATTTGATCTTTTGTGTAATTAGTTGGTGCATTTATCATAAGCACGGCCTAATGTGTCATTAGAGAACACACTTAAACCGTCAAACTCTAACACACTCTCTAATCCACAATTATACATTCATGAAATGACAACAAAAATGAAATTAAATTTACTTTAAGCATATTCTATTTACTATTAATTTAGTAAAATAGAATATCAAATTTTGAATTTCAGTCACACTTTAATTACCATATTCATATATAGATGAAGAGGCAATCTTGTGTTTATGTTGACTAAGCATAGCCTATTTTGTTGTCAACAAACATAGACTATCAAAACCGAAACTCAACAACAATGTAATTACTACTTCAATCATTCCATTAAGCATAACAAGAGATCATAAAAACCAAAATATGTTGCATCAACATAATCAAGAAAGCTTCATTACCCCTAAATCAAAGGATTTAGCCTCTCATGTTTGTTATTCTAACAACAGAAGTAGATTCCAACATAGAACAAGAACAAAAGAAAAAGAAAAGCAAAATAAAGTACAAATCTATTCTATTTGCATAAAAGAAGAGAACATCCAAATAAAAGATAACTAATTGAAATTGCAAAAGAGAAATTACACAAAAAATGACTAAGAAGCCATTGAAGAAAAAGAAAGATTTTTTTTTCTAATCCTAAAAACTAACTAAAGATAAGGATAGAGAAGGAGAGAGAAATTAGAGAGGATTTACATCACATAAAAGGGGTATATATACACATGTTCTAAACCCTAAAATCCTAGTTACATTTGTTGGGGACTACCAAAAGTACCCCCTTCATGAAGCTACAATTTTGTTTCCATCCACTAATGAGTCATGTAAATTGCATGAGGCCTTTAATTGCACCATTAAGGAAGGAGAGATAATAGGTAGGTGGGGTCCTCCATTAAGTAGTGAATGAATTAATTCCATCTCCTCTTGTATATATGCATGCTTTTCTTTATAACTTCATATGCAACCATCATTTTTGCTCCAAATTTCCTATAAGAGACAACAACATGGACCAAGTAAATGATATCACAAATTAAAACAAGCACAATTTACCGTTTTACACTTTAAATGAGGATGAATGCACGGTAATTTGAGAATTTTAGATTTTTGGTTTAAAACATGTAAAAATATCCCTTTATGTTATTTAATTAATTAAAATAAGAATAAATGTGTGAATATAAATTTGCATATTTACGTGCACATCACATCCTTATACAAAGAAATCTCTATCAAGTAACATAGAACATCACTAAGATCATACCATCAAAAAGTACATAAATTGATTAATATAAGCAGCCTTAAGCATAATTAATCCACAAAAGCTACCTACCATATCATGCAAAAAAGTAAAGTCCTCTGGCTACATGATATTACTTAGAGAGTGGTAAACCAGATGTTCAAGCATAATTCAGACAGTTCATATTTAAGAACTATCAACCGCTTGCATAGACACCTTAGATAACTGTCAATTGCAGAGAACGATTGATTGTTGAAGTACCAAAGAGAATATCATATAGGTTTGCCTGTAAGCAAATATATCGCCTCATCATAAAAATCAAAAGATTAGAAGACATAGTAGAAAATAGAATGAGAGTAATATGCACAGAAATTATTAAACTAAGACTCATCATCATAATCAGTAATGAATAAAATGTGAACATCATGATTTTGCTATGAACTAGATTCCTCTATACAACTCACATTAGCTCTATTTTCTCCTTTTTATATTTATTATATTTCTTTATTGATTTCATGCATGCACGTATAGCATATATTGCTCTATTAATGTGCATATCTTTGCTTATGGTATGCGCATTTAAAGCCGCACTGAATATTTTGATTGTTTTGTTGTTCCTTCACTGTTGAATAAATTCCTTTTAAACTTGTCACTTGTTATGTTTAACAATTAATCTTTGAGCATCTTGATAAATTGTTCCATGTGATCTGTATTAGGAATTTTTAGCCTGCTAAATTATGTATTGGTAACCAATCATAATGTTAATCTTCATTAATTTGGGTTTTGAGATATGTTTAGTACCTAGGAAACAATAATCATTCGCATAATGATTAATCAACTATGTTAAATATTTGATTAAATTGACTAATCATTGGTTGATTAAGCTGACTAATCATTGGTTGTTTTGTTAGATTAGAAACAAAGTACAAGATCAGTAATATTCGGGAAGAAATAAACACATCCGTAAAGGATTGAAACATATGTTATGTAGTTATTAACGCTGATCTTGTTATGCTTCCATAATCACATATCTCAAAGGGTCAAATGCTTTTTCATTTGCCAAATTTGCAAATCTATCTGAAAGTTTGAAACAAATACATCACAAAGTACATCAAAGTTTGCATGTTACTCAAGTTACATGACATAATTACAAAAAGAAATTTACCATTAGAGAATTCATAATCATCAGACAAAGTTTCCTTTTCCATTCTTTCCATTTGTGAATCTGGATGATAAAACTAAAACAAATAAATTGATAGATTTGTAAATTAACACTTGAAATTGAACAGGAAACTGCCATTGCTCTTCTTACGGCATGGTAAGCATTGTATGCAACATGAAATATGGTCAAGAAAAAAATTAAAAAATGCAACTAATGTGGCCCATTCATTGACATAAGTGTAGTGTTTCCATGTTATTGCAGAACAAGACTATTTACCGATTGAGTATCAACGCACTTTAGCGCTTGTCTTTGCTACAGCACGAGCTAAGATTCCTTGGGTACTTGAAGTGTTACCAGCATCTTCAAGCCAAAGTAGCAGCCACCTTGTTGAATTTCCATTTTCTTTTTCTATTGCCACAATACTTAGTTTGCAAGGCAAAACAGTGTAAGCAATTTTTCATCCTATCGTTGTGTATCACTGCAATCAAACAACTATTATCAGAAATGACTAAATCTGACAGGTTTAAGATCAAATTTGGATGATAAGAAGTATTATAAAAATCCATTCAAAACCCAATGTGAAAGACACGAACAAATAATATTAAAATAAAAATTTATTATTGTAACCCTTCGATTCTGAGCAAATCCGAACTGAATTCCAGGTCGGATCCGTATTTTAAAACGTACAATTTAAACCCAAAAAATCCAATCCATTAAAAATCGATAATAATTTGGACTGTATAAAGTTAGCTATACTGGAATTACCAAGTACTGTTCCTGTAACAAGTCATAATATCCAAAATATTTCATAATGGAACTATTAGGAAAGAAATTCAACTCAAATAAACTTGCTATCTGTTTCATCCAGATCTGGCCAAAAGTGAAACGGAAAAACTTAAACATCAAACCTTGCAAGCAATATAGCACATAAAAACAAATCCAATATAGCATCAGTTACGTTATACATGACTTATACTTTAGGCTTGTCGCAACTACTGTTATATCTGAAATACACATCAATACATAAGAAAGAGAAGGAAAAAGAAATTAGTGTTTGTGAGCTTAAAGACAAGAAGATAAAAATGAGATCCAAAAGGTTGGAACCATCAAAATAGACAAGTCCAGATACTTCGTACCAAATTGTTACTCACTTCTTCCCCCATATTATCCATTTTCAAATTAAGACTAACATGATCAATGACCAAGTAAATTCATCGAATATAAACCATGGTGGAAGAAACCAACATTCAAATCTAAATAGCCGAACAAATCAAAGTTTATTGGAGGGTATATACCTTGGTTTTCAGATTTGAACGTCGAACAACCATCATACAAGGTTCGGCCTCACAAAGGAAGCTCGGTTAAATGATGGATGCACGATACTGAAGAAAGAATTTGGAGAGGAAATGATTGAATCTTAGGGCTGGGGGAAGGGAAAAAAACCTAATTGTATTACCTGTGGCCATCTGTACAATTTTAGAACGATAGACCGTTCTTATGATGGATTGGCCCATTCCGAGTGCGAAAAAGTTATTTTAAAAAATTAAAAAATTACGGAAACGCTTAATTATAAACAGAAACGCTTTAATATTGTATTAACCCTAGCAACCCTATCTTAGTGTTTCAAATCAGAAAATCCACGTGTTTCTGATTTGATCTTTTGGTGTAGTGTATCTTCAACAACAAACTGCATTTAACTCAAATAAAGTGATACCTTAACAATACTTCCGCCATCACAAAACAATCATAACAAGGTGAGTACGATCATCACAGCCACAGTCAATAGTCAGCCTTGTCACCCTGACATTATCGCCTGCCTGCATCCTGTACTACATATGTACAAAAAAGAAAACCATTAGAAGAGGAACATTCATACAGTGATCAGTTATGTATACTTAAGTACAAATGCATGCATATGTCTGCAGATTCTCAAGATCATATGAGAGAAATAATCCGTGATTCATTACAATGTGGACAAGAAGATTAACATACAAAATGTATCCACATAATGCAGAGAATTAGAATGAGGTTAACAACATAGAAAATAAAGATCTAGAGCTACCTTTATACCGATAATCCAAAAAATTGTTAAACAAGCTTCAAACTTTTAGAAAAATTGCTTTTGTCTTAGTAAAAGGAAAATTTAATAGTGAGGTTATATACTAACTTCAGGAAATTTGTTACGAACTAGATCCAACATCACGTTTTTGCTTATTATATAGATACTCATACCTATAGTGGCTATGAATGGCATTTTGTTTGCTCTGTCATCATCAAGCCCTAGAACAGTAGTATCTAACGAAATAATGGGAAAGCAACGGTCACATGCCTATTATAACAATGCAAGGGTCATATTCTCATTATAACATAGCAACGATCACATGCCTATTATAACAATGCTACGGTCACATGCCTATTATAACATAATAACGGTCACATGCCTATTATAACAATACAATGGTCACATTCCCCATTATTCAAGCTTATTTGTATTTATTTCTTGTATTAGGTCTTCTATATACAGTTTGTATGATCTTACAATTGCAATTCATCAATAATAAAACTTCTCTTCAATCTTGTGTCTTTTATTTTATTTTCTAACATGGTATCAGAGCGCCAAATTGCCGAAAGGCATTAAACTATCCTGAGCCATCATTATTTTTTATCTTTGTTGTTCGTCACAAAGCTGTAATCTAATATTGCCTCTCGATGGCGAACGATAATGAAGAAACTTCTGCTATATCTGGCAGCAATGCTAATGGCTCCTCCCCAAACATCATAAACCTAATCAAACCCAAAAGCCAAGTTAATACCACTTCGTTAGACAAAGATAATTGTATTTTATGGAAATATCCAGTAGAGATTACTCTCAAAGGTTACGGACTGCTAGATTACATCAAAAGGACGTTAATTATTCCACCTATAATGATCACTGATGAAGAATGAAATACTACCAAATCCAGAATACACCAAATACCAAAGACAAGATAACTCATTATCATCATGGCTTTTATCTTCTATAAATCCTAATATTTTGTCATAGATCGTTGGGTGCAACTCGTCGTATGAAATTTGGACTATTGTCGAACAAATTTTCAGCTCGCAATCCGCAGCCAGAATCAAGCAATATAGAAGGGAACTTCAAAATTGCAAAAAAGAAGATACTAGCATGAAAGATTATTTGGGAAAAATTAAAAACATATGTGACGAACTAAGTGCTGTTGGGCATAAAATCAGTGATAGTGAGCAAATACTTTTTATTATCGGAGGGCTTGGTGAAGAATATGAATCTTTAGTAACGATCCTGCCTACGCAACAAACTTTACCAGATCTGCAGTTCGCTCAATCTACACTCCTTGCTCATGAAGGAAGAATTGATCAAATAAAAACAACATAGGGTGAATTTTCTGCAAATAATGTTGTAGCTAAAAATAAGCAATCACAGGGAAGAAACAACAACATTAATGCAAACATACAAGAAAATCAATATCCAAGAGATCTTCAACCACAAAGAGGAGGTTTTCAGCCGCAAAGAGGTCGAGGACGAGGAAGATGGAACAACAACATCCGAGTAAAGTGCCAAATATGTCAAAATTTTGGTCACATGGCGAACAAGCGCTACTTCAGGTATAATAATGACAGTGGACAGCAATATAATCATGCTAATTCAACACAGAAAGCACCACAAGTCAATATGGTCGTGATGAACTCAAATAGAAACAACAATGATGCTAATAAAAATCAAAATATTAGCAATAATGATACTAGCAAAAGTGATGACAACAATTTTGAAGAATGGTACCCGGATTCGGGTGCCACTCATCACATAACCAGCAATCTCAAAAATCTCAACATTGGAAGCAGAAACTACTTAGGTACGAAATCTTTACATATGGGGGATCGTAAAACTGCACATACAACACACATTAGCAAGGGTACTATCTTAGGAAAAAAGGCAACTTAATCTAAACACACTTCTTAGAGTACCCTCTATTAATAAAAACTTGCTAAGTGTATCAAAATTTGCTAATAACAATCATGTATGTTTTGAATTTCACCCAAAATTTTGCATAGTCAAGGATTTACTGAGCCATGAAATATTATTACAGGGTAATCTACATGATGGATTTTACAAATTTGACAACTTGAAGACTGGGGATACTAGTTGAAAATTCTGGTGTAATAATGTTGAGTCAAGTAATAATGATTGTAATAGGAGTATTAATGTTAGCAATAGTAATAATGAATGTAATGAAGATGCCAAACTATGTAATCTTGATTTATGGCATAGGAAATTAGGACATCCTAGTATTGAAGTTGTTAAAACTATTTTATGCAATAATAATATTTCTTTTAATAATAGTGTACATGCCAAACACACACGCACACACGGCCAAATTGGCAAAAGTCGTAAACTCACATTGAAACAGGTAATATTATCATACAATTCATAACTCACATTGAAAAACAAACCAATTGTAGTGTTAAAAAATTTCAAACTGATGGTGGAGGAGAGTGTAAACCTTTAACTAATTATTTTGCTAAACGAGGAATAAAACATAGATTGACTTGCCCTCACACATCTGAACAAAATGGTTTGGTAGAAAGAAAACATAGACACGTAGTAGAGATGGGTCTAACATTAATGTCTAAGGCTCAGTGCCATTGAAATATTGGAATGAAGCTTTTTACACTTCAGTTTTTCTCATCAATAAATTACCAATTAAAGTTCTAGATAACAAAACTCCATATGAGATGATATATAATGTTAGACCAGACTATAATTTTTTGAAAACATAAGGTTGTCTGTGTTTTCCATGCCTAAAAGATTACAATAGGCACAAACTAAGCATGAGATCAAGCCCATGCACTTTCATTGAGTATGCACAGAACCAAAAAGGATATAAATGCTTAGACAAAAATGGGAGAATTTACATTTCCAGACACGTTGTTTTGGATGAAAATACATTTCCTCTTGCAGGTATACAGGAAATCAGGGAGAATCATGCAGAAAATCTTGTCAGGAGCAATTCAAGCAAGTTTTTGCAGAATCATTGATTGATAACATTAGTGAAGATCATCAAGACATAATTAATAAAAACTTACAAAATGACTCCATAAAAGAAACAAATGCGCAAACAGCAGAGTCAAATGATAATTCAGAAATTATGGACACAAATCAGATCAATCAAGACATGCAGAGCAGTAGTGATGCAGATATCAACAACAATGCAGACACAGGAATAAACAACAATACTGAAAGACATCAGTAGCCGCAACAAATGCACACAGGACATCACATGACAAAAAGGTCGAAAAGTGGGATTTTCAAACCTAAAGTTTACAGTACCTCAGTAATTGAAGCAAAACCAAGCAACTTTGAGCAAGCAATAAAATCAGAAAAATGGAATGAGGCCATGAATATTGAATATCAGGCACTCATGAAAAATAATACATGGAGTTTGGTAACACCACCAAAACACAAAAACATTATTGGATGTAGATGGATATTCTAGATTAAAAGAAAAGATGATGGATCTATTGATAAATACAAAGCTAGATTGGTCGCTAAAGGTTATGCACAGCAGTTTGGATTTGATTTTAATGAAACTTTCTCTCCAGTCATAAAGCCCACAACAATTAGAGTCATATTAACCATTGCTGTAAGTAAAGCGTGGAATATAAGGCACTATATGTCAACAACGATTTTTTAAATAGATAGTTGACTGAAGAGGTTTACATGTATCAACCTTAGGGCTGTATATCGGACAGGACAGTCCGTTGTCCGGCTCGGTCCGAAGCTATAAGGTGTCCGGTCCGTGTCCGTCCGATTCTCTTATAGGACAGAGCTTGGACACACTAGTGTTCGGTCCGATCTAATTTGTTCGATGTTTTTCTATTATCCAAGGCTATATCGGACAGGACAGTCCGTTGTCCGGCTCGGTCCGAGGCTATATGATGTCCGGTCCGTGTCCGTCCGAATTCTTATAGGACAGAGCTTGGACACACCTCCGTCCGGTCCGGTCCGACCCGTTTACACCCCTAATCAACCTGAAGGCTACAGCTATGGCAATAAAGTATGCAAGTTACACAAGGCTACATATGGTTTAAAGCAAGCGTCAAGAGCTTAGTATGAGAAACTTTAGTTAACTTTGTCCAACATGAACTTCACACAAGCCAAATCAGATAATTCACTATATATGAAAAGAGACACATATGGAAATATCTATATCTTGGTACGTGTTGATGATATGTTGATCACATGAGATAACAATCAAGAAATAGATAACATCATATGAAGACTTGATCAAAACTTTGCCATAAAAGACATGAGCGAACTAAGATTTTTCCTTGGAATACAAGCTATTAAGAAAAATGACAGTGAATTAATTTTATCTCAATAAAACTACATTTCAGAAATTCTTCAAAAGGAAAAAATGCATCAAGCTAATTCCTTGCCGGCACCTGTGATTAGCAGCCAAAGACTGTCAAAATATAAAGGTGAAGCTATCGACAATGCCAAACAATATAGAAGCATAATTGGAGCACTGAAATGTGCAACGATTACAAGACCTAACATATGCTATAGTGCTAACAAGCTAAGTCAATACATGCAGAACCCCCTATCAGAACACTGGAATGCACTAAAAAGGATTCTATGATACTTACAAGGCACAGAAAATCATGATATAATTATAAAACCTGAAAAGGAGCTCGACTTACAGTGTTTTAATGATGCAGATTAGGCCAATGATATTGATGATCAAAAATCTATTTCAGGGTACTGTGTCTACCTTGGCTCCAATATCATTTCTTGGTGTACTAAAAAGCAGCAGACCACTTCCAGATCTGACACAGAGACGGAGTACCGAGCATTAACAAGTGTGACAGCAGAAGTTACTTGGATTGAATCGTTGTTGCAAGAATTAAGGTTTGCTCTAAATTGAATACTCGTCAATTGGTGTGATAACAAGAGCACAGTTTCTTTATCACTCAACCCGATTCAACATTCGAGGACGAAGCATCTTGAAATTGACCTTCATTTTGTCACTCAAACAGGAAAACTGGCATTTTGTCATGTCCCCGCGTATTATCAGCGAGCTGATGCGCTTGCAAAAGCCTTGTCTACCAAGATTTTTTTTTTTTTTTTTTTTTTGAAACTGGGTTCTTACATCATTTATACAGACATACGTAAAAATACAGACACATATTTACATCATTTATACACAAATACACCACATCTTGCTCTCACATACCCTAAAAAACCTCGACAATACAACCCATTTGCAGCCCATACAACTAACATAGAATAAAAGCATAATTAGCTACTTCCTGAAGAGGCATCACATTGAGTAGGAGACTTGTACTTCCAAATCATGCTAATCCAAAGTCTTTGCCAGTATTGTCACACAAAATACTTCAGATCCTAATAGTAGTTCAGCATGAACATTGCTCCTAGAAATAAGAATCCAAAATAGTACCAGTAGCTGTCCTTCCTAACGTTGAACCAAGCATTTAAACTCATACTACCAGTTATTCTCTCCTATCTTGATCTGCACATCGATCAACTAATTCCAAAAGAAGTTTGTATCAACGACATTTATCTTCAAGGGACCAAAACAGCATCATACTCACAATTCAAAACATTGTGAGGTCGCTAGGGAATGAGCCTATAACCAATTCATTCCTCTGAATCAACAAACATTCATGGAATTTGTAAAGAACTTCTTGTCTATCTTCTAGGCTGAGTTATGTTTGGTTTCTGTGTATTTTTCAACCTCTGTTGTGTATATGCAAGTTTTGGTTCAACCATGCTAGAGAAATCTATACTTACTCTAGTTTTTGGAACTTCCTCCATATATTGCACGATGTTCTCTATGAACTGTTGATCGGAATTACCAAAAAACCCGTCTGCTACCCCAAAATCCTCTGAACTTTCGCTGCTAATATCTTCGAAAAAAAATATGATCATGGTCTGGACAGATTGTAGTTGTGGCCCCCGAAGACTCCGGTAAATCATGATCAGGTCTCTCCAGACCAAAACTAGTTGTTGTATCTTCAGTATACAGGCATTGGAAAGCATTATGTATTGTTAACTTCGCTTCTCTTTCCATATGAACTGGTCTCTTCTTTTTATTCCTACAAATATTAGCTTTTCGTCGAAGAGCCTCATTGCAGCCTTGACTTGTAAGTGTTGTGGGCTCTTTGTTTTTGTCCTCATCGATAATCATAGTAGTTAAGGCGCTAAGGCGCACAAAGGCGCACGGCCTGAGCCCGGGGCTTTTTTGAGCCCGGGGCTTTTTTGTAAGACTTTTAAAAAAAAGGTGCACCACATATATTAAAAGAAAACAAAAACCTGCAGCTGATCGAAAGGTGATTTCGGTTGAAATTTAAAAATCGAAGTTGAGAAAAACCCTAAAATCATGAAAAAACCAAAATTTCGAGATCGAAACACAAAAAAACCCTAAAATCGAACTTCAATTTCGATTTCAAAGTTGAGAAAAACCCTAAAATCATGAAAAAACCCAAATTGCGAGATCGAAACACAAAAAAACCTAAAATCGAACTTCGATTTCGATTTCGACTTGGCTCAAATGGGTTGAAAACCCTAAATGTTGTCGAGGCACGCTTTTCTGCGCCTGGGGCCTTGCAAAAAGGCTCCAAAAGCGCGCCTTTTGTGCGCCTCCGTTAGAGGAGGCGCCTCGACCAGCTTGGAGGCGCAGACCTTGCGCCTGCGCCTTAGGCGCGCCTAGGCGCGCGCCTTAACTACTATGTCGATAATTGAACGGTGTTCATCAGTTGCTTTAGTCGGATTTATACATGCAAAATTATCTTGATGGCCACATATAAATGACGATTCAGTATGTTGTGCAGCAGTTGCTTGTGTATTGTTTTTATCATCTGCGATGCATTTCTGCTGCCAAACTTTCTTAATATATACATTATAAAGCCTGGTGTTGTGTCCTACAACCTTACAGTTCTCACATGGTATCGGTTTATAATCGTATGATATCTGTACATCAATCTCCTTACGTCTATAATTTCTACTATGCACTGTTTGAGGGTATTCCAAACTGACACCGATTTCTATTAAAATTCTTGCATAATTTAGCCTCGTTTCTTTCGTAGTATTCGCGTCCATAGTAATAGGCTTGCCTACTGTAGATGAAATTCTACTAATCGCATCCTTATTCCACATCTCTGAACTAAGGTCATGCAATTTAACCCAAATTGGAATCGACGAAAAATAGTCTCTAGTAAATTTCATGCCGAGTTTCCACTGTTTGATGATAATTACCTTGGAATTGAAAGTGTAAGGCCCTGCCTTGGATATATGAGTAATATCCTCCTCCTTTTCAAATCTAATCACTATAAAACCACTTGTTTTGTAGAAAACATCAAAACTACCAGAAGGAGCCCAAAATTTTCGCATGTAATCTAAGAACTGTTGGTACAATGGTCAACTACCAAGAAGATATGCTATCAAGGTACTCTTCCATTTCCCTAATGCAATATTATCATTAGTTTCAGGAATAAAAAACGAATTTTTACCCTTTTCCTGGAGTGGTTGATAAAATTGCAAATCAATGTTAGTAAAGCCGTCTTCCTCTGTAGCTATCCTTTGAGTCGCCTCCTCCCATGATCTCGACCAAGTCGTTTGTGGTGGTGTTGGATCTGGTGGTTTGGGTGGAATTTCCTCCTTGGGAATAGGATTTGAAGTGGATGTCTTGACCGCCTCAGCCCACGTTTTGGATCCAAAAGTAGAGGATGCACATGGATCTCCGATTGAGGAAGCATTTTTACGGTTAGTAACCGTAATTGTCGATGCGGCCTTGTCCGCCATTATATCCAGACCTACCAAGAATTTTATGAGACCGAGGGAGGATCTAAAAGTCGTTGATGGAGGCAGATATAGAAATAGCAACCCTAGTTTGGTTTGAGGGAGAGTAATGAAATAATGTGAAAGCAACGCTAACATGCCTCACATTTCCATTATAATATGACAACCGTCACATGTCTATTATAACAATGCAACGGTCACATGCCAATTATAACATAGCAACGGTCACATGCCTATTATAACAATACAACGGTCACATTCTCATTATTCAAGCCTATTTATATTCATTTCTTGTGTTACAAATAGTAGTCTTCTATATACAGTTTGTATGATCTTACAATTACAATTCATCAATAATAAAACTTCTATTCAATCTTGTTTCTTCTATTTTATTTTCTAACAGTATCAACCTGCATACTCAAACATAAACTGCAATCTGTGTTTATTTCAAATAGTATAATTCACAAAAATGCCCTTGATTAATCTACTTTGCTGCTATCTTTTTCCTCGTATATCTTTAACTTCATTGTTTGAAGTTAGTCTCCTTTTGGCTTCTCCACAAATTCAATGATGTTGCCTTCTTCTTTAGTCTTCGACAAACCAATAACAGTTGCATGCTTTACATCCATGCAATGCAGCAACTGTGATATCTTTATCAGTCTCTAAGTGATTGTATGAATCTTTCATAGCCCATGCAACATAACTGACCACATTAAGTATACTGTTACATTTTGCTCAAATAGCTGTAATTATTGTCTTACTACATCATATGTGCCTGATCAAAGAAAAATAAATAAACATTAAACAATTTAAAAATAGTCATGAACTTCCTGGACAAAAAGTTAAGCTTTGGCAAAGGGTAAAGAAAGCCTTTTCTTTTTAGTTTGTTAGGGAAACAATCTCTTTTGTATTAAATTTAGAACTAATGGTGGTAGTACACATTGGTGATGAATAAAAAGAACCAATTAACCATTTCTAAAGTTTGATGTTGATTATACTAGGTAATACCTCTTAGCTAATGTCATATTACCAACATTAAAATGCATGTGTTATTGCAAATAAAAGACTAATTTTTTTATCAAGGGATTTATACCATTTTTTAACACATTAGAAGCATTTTAGCCATTCCTGTGCAATGGTGTAAATAGCATCTCTTTCTAGTTTTCATTTCAGCAATTTACAATGAAATTTCTACTAAACATAGAGAAAACAGAGAAAATCCAGCGAAAATAGCGGAAATCAATGAAATATGCAATTCATCTTATTGACAATATTCAGTTTCCCTCTATCACCAATAGGAAATAGTTCCATTTAAATCAATAATGTACTTGACAACTCGATCTACCTCAAAGTATGACACGGGATAAATGTGAAAACAAAAGTGCTACACGATTTTACATCTACTAGAAGTTTTTTCCTTAAGATTTACTTGCAATTTGTTGATTCTAAAAGAAATTACCAAAAAGAAAGTAACATTAAAAAAATATGTTTTACTTGAACCGGTTCTCCAAATGTTTACAAATCATAAAAATTTATGTCATCATTCATCGTAAATCAATTCAAAATTAATATACACCATTCAAAATCTTAAGAGCAGCAAAGATGTATTGGAAGAAAATTGAGTTGTGAACCACAATGAGGTAAGCCAATTATAGGGTTTCTTATCTTTGAAAGAGAATCCAAGGATCGATGGAAAGGGAGAGTCGATTAGATGGAGTTGGTTGGACGAGAGAGAAGTCGATGAATGGACAAGATCAAGGGGTCAAGTAGGGAAGCAAAAGAAGACGGTGGTGGCTGTTGGATCTGGATTAATCCTACACCGGGGGAGGGGGGAGGGGTTGAATAGGGTTTATCACAGTTTTTCGTTGAATTAAAAATCTGATAGGATATTAAAATAATAAATAGATCACAAAATGCAGCAAAAACAAAAGTGCATAAAATAAATCATACACAGATATACTCAGCTTCGACAAAACCCTGCCTACTGCTGCATTCGTAAGGTTTCTACTAGGTAAAAGAACTGATCCCGCATACAAGACCATGTACACTCGCGAACCCCTCGCTCTATTCTAATCCTACGCTCAAAACCCTAGACTGATCAATTCCCTAGATCAGATTTCCCTTAGTTTTACAGACTCTAGTAAACTGTCTAGTTTTACAGACTCTAGTAATGTGTCTAGTTTTACAGACGAAACTGGAAAACTACCTAGATTTTACAGACTCTAGCAACTGTCAGTTAAACCCTAACTGAATCCCCTAGAATTTACAAACTCTAGAAAATTGTTGGAATCGATATACAAACAAAATTGAAAATACAAAAATAAATAAACCAATTAAAAACCCCATCCCATAAAAACAAGGCTTAGCCCAATTAACATTAGCCGGCCTCTTTCACTTTTTATTTCCACTTAAAAAATATGCTTTGTTTCCAAATGATGGCGGCCGATCTGATGAGTCTAGGGTTTTCCGAAATCCCCAAATCATGGCTTCGAATTGATGTTGGTTTTTGGTTATCTGATGAACTTCAATTCTTTGATTGTCTTCAACTATCGTCGTTCTTTCTCATTCAAGATTTGGGAAACTCGATCGAAAAACTGTGAGTACCTCGGTTTTGATTTCTCTCTATGATCTCGAGTTTTTTGTTTCTTGTTTTTCGATATCAGAAGCCAGTGATGAATAGGTGTTGATGTATATAGGATTATACAATCCGATAATTACTCTGAGTTCGTTATATGGCTTGATCCGATTGATTCCTCAATTCCACACTTTCCTCTTTTGAAATTCTTGGCTTTAAAAGGTTGCGTGACAGATGGCTTTGTATCTAGACTAGATTTTGAACCTCAATGATTCTGAAAAATGTAATTTCCCATTTGCATGATTGATTCCATAATAAACGTTTGCCAAAATTAAAACATGTCCCTCGATTTCATTTGTAAAGCTGGAAACAAATAAACTGTTTCTTTCTCAATAGATTTATCTTGCCAAGTTTGGAAAAATGATTTAATCGAGCCTTGAATGTTTTTCTCTGGAAATATTTCTTGCCATGAAATCAAGTTTAATATTTGGAAACAAAAAATAACTTGGCCAAAGAAAATTTTCACTTCTGAGAACATGCAGTGATTTTAAAACTGTGGGTCAACCATGAATTTCTGAAATCAAAAATTCGAATTGTTGTTGCCCAAAACATATTGAACAAAACTGTTGTGCATTTATGGAAAAAAATTGAAATGAAATATGCTAAACAACAGCTGCTAAAAAACTGTTTTCCAATGTTTAAATCAATGTCTCCTCTTGCATGATTTTAGCCCAAACTTAATTTTAGATTTCTGGAAACAATTTGATCTTGTACTCGAGTTTGGCATCACAAAAATGATATCTTGCCTTGAATCTTGTCCCCACTGTAAATGCTTGATTTCTGGAATATTGATTGCTCACATTTCTTTCTCAGAAATGGTGATTGTGTTTTTTGAAACAAATTTTTCAAAACTAGAAACAATTTTAAATTGGAATGCCAATTGATTGTTTTCCCAATTATAAATGCTGTTTTGATTTTCCATACATATCCACCTATGAGTGTTTATTTCTGGGAACCACCATGCCATGCTCTGCATATATGAGCTCCATTGCATTGTACATTGAATTATGAAGTGATTTTCCTTGCACCAATTATGTGTCTCTAGCCATTTTGGAGTTTGAGTGAAAACTGCCTCGGCCATGCTTATGTAAGTTGAAGATTGTTTTGGCTTTGTCACATGTACATGCAGTACACTCAAACTTCAAATTGGTTGCACCATGCACATTCACCATGTCATGAACTTGGACCTTTGACATGAAGTACTAAAGCTTGAACCATCATTGATTTGAACTTTTCATTGACATACTTTGTTCGTAGCTTTGAACTGGCTCGACCTTTTGTAGCTGCTTACCACATGATACTTTGACTTTAATTGAACTTAAGCTTGAACTTGTCATTTGCAGATTGCATGAACCATGAATACATTTGTATCACCATGTATATATGTTGTTTGAATACTTCTGCACCCTTTTGTGTCACCTCTTGAACATGCATATTGCCTTGATCATGCTGAATATTTACATGATGTTGCCTTGCATATATGAACTGTTCACTCACATGCACTGTGTTGCGCTGAGCTGAGATGATCCACGAGACTACTCCTCAGTGCAAACTGGATTGGGGAGGCAGTGCACACGTGTATATTCATGCACATGTGTACGTGCAGCCATTCCGACTGATTTTCCTGTCCTTGCACAAATGTATGTGTATATACATACACGTGTGTGTATACATGTATCGTGCGCATGCTATATTCACATATCAGATCAAGTCATGAAAAATGATGAGAAACACACCGAAATCCTGAGGCAAACAAAATTTTTAAAATAAAAATTAATATTCGCATGAATTCAGTTTTATTTCTATTGCAGTGTACTGTGTGTGTTTTTCATGTGCAAGTAAGAAGACTGGACCGACTGAAAGCTGTGAAGACAAAAGACTGGAGACAGAAGACAGTGAATGAGTGTATAAGTGTCTGTATATATGAAATGTAACTGTGTCAAGAATGTACTGAGTGATGAGTGATGTAGTGAGGAGCTTTGTATAAGAATGTGAGAATTGTACTGATATTTGTAATAAACAAATTTATTTGAAATAAAATATGATTTTATTGTTGTCAAACAAACTTGTCTATTTTATTCAGTTTATCTACAAGTACAAATTTCTGTGAAGTGTTTAAATAGTAGAGTTATAAATAGTTGTACTGTTTGAATGTTTGAAATATAATATTTATATTTAAATAAAATATTGTATGAATATATGAATGTCTGTATAGTTGTATTCTATTTAAATATAAATATGACATTCCTGTGTATATATAGAACAGTACAGTAACAAACACATTTATAACAAATATATTTGGTTGTCATCATCAAACAAAAATCATATAATTGTGTATACAACACTGTTATATACAACAGCGGCTCAATTCTATTTTGTTAAAAGAAACAAGGAAATGTTTTTTTTGTTTTGGGATGAAAGGGAGATATCAGGTATTTATGGTATCTAGGGTACATCAGAATATTAAGATCCCCTTGGTGATCAGATGAGTTGAAAGCATCTTTCGTAATATTTAAAGACAGTCATGGTAATTTGCATTAGATAACTATGAGAGGTAGCTATATGAAATTTAATTAATAAACAATTTAAACTTACATATTAATTATTCTAGAATGTAACTATATAAGTACTAGTAACAAAACCAAATAGACATCATATCTAAGAAAATCTAGGAAAATTATCCAGTTACCTAGTAAAGTTATAGTAATCACACAAACATATTAATCACTCATAAACACAAGTAGTAAAGACAAACTTGAAATGTCTGCCATAATAGCTTGAGTTGGTCCCTGCACATTTATTTTGTTAACTTATTGCCATCAGCTATATCTTAAACTATATACACACTCTTATAAATAATGATATGGAACTGAGAATACTATTCTTGCTTGCACTGAATTAAGCAAAATCCAAAACCAAAAAGCCAAATACAATTTAAGAGATGCTTTCCAGCGAGAGCCAATGTAAACACTACAAATCGTTTAATTATTTCGCTCAAAGCTAATCTGAATATAACGGTAGTAAGAAAAACAAAAATATGTGCATTCCTCTTTCATGTTTCCTAATGTGTAGCAAAAGTATGAAGAAAAGGCAAATATGATCACGTAAAGTGCCATACATGTAGGCAGGGGCGGACGCACATAACACTGAGGTAGGGCCAACGCCCTATTTAATGTTCCAAAATGAATTAGAAAAAACCAGATTTTCACATGTGCCCATGCTGAAATTTAGAGTGTGCCCCAGCTGGATTTCACTCCTATACGCATTTCATCAGCTTTTGTTTTTATTGTCTGCTGTGTGTTGCTTCCTTTCTCAACCTCCTACATGCATCCTATTTCAAAGCAAAGCTTTTTTTCAAATTCAGTTATAAACCCAATTTCAGATCTAACATTTTGAAAATTAAAATTGTCGCTCTAGCTGAACAATTATGCTAGGTCCGCCACTGCATGTAGGCACATAAAAAGGAAAATTTAGTCCCAGTAACAGCATCAACAGGATCTCTTATTCCAATAAGTATAAATAACAAATTAATAAGAAATAGTTTTATCGGCAATTTATAATCTATCTACATAAATAGAAACAAATTATATGAAAGCTACGGAAGAATAATAAAATAAGCAATTGATTATAGATGACTATATTATGCCCAAACTCGATGTTGACATCGACATCTCAAATCGACAGTGATAGGCGAAGGTTCAAACCAAGATGAAGCAACTTCGAGTGGGGTTGATTTTTCTTACCTTGGCTCTAATTTGAAGGTAGCTAGCTCCAATCTAATGCAGCAAAATCCAACTTTAAAGGCATAATTTTTTAGGTAACGGTTAGGTCAAGTGGTGAATGTTATGATAGGTTAACAACAATCTGGTAATTTTTTGTTAGGAGATCTTTCGATAGTAAATGTTATGGAGATTAGACAGGAGTTAAAAGTAAATAAATTTTAGGATTTTTTTAGGCACCAAAGGCAACCAGGGAGAATGGAAATTAGATTAAATGTTAGGAGGAATAAGAAAACAAAGCCCACCTAAATCCTGTACTTGAACGTTGTAAGGTCAATGGAACATCAGCATATGATTTTAATCCAACTATAAAATGCAATCGAAACTACAATTTCTTGTAGTGTTAAGGATTTCTTGTAGTGTTAAGGTCTTGTATGATATCTGTAACTTCAAAGATGCTTTAGTTTTAGACATTTATAGTCCTAATTGTTGTTTTCCTTGGAAGATTAATTCTAATCGTATGTTAGAAGGTAATTCTCTTACAATGTTTGCTATATTATGTGTTAAGTATAAACTTTATTATACCGAGAATGTGAATGATATTATCCATTGATGTTGGGATAAAAGTGGAAAGTTTAAATCGCATTCTTTTTCTTATTCGTTTTATTTTTCCAAAGTTAAAATGGGTTTGTTTAAGGATATTTGGAAACTAATGCTCCTCCTAAAAATAAAAGTCATATGTAATTAATGCTTCATCTGACAACCTCCCAATAATTCTTGCACCATGGTAAGGAAAAGTGCGTTGTATGATGTGCCAGACTGACATGAGGCGATCATCAAGGGAAAATAACTCAAAACAAAACTTTTCGTATAACCCACAGCACATGGGATAACATATAATAGAAAATATACAATAGGATATAGTAGTCAAACAATGTTAGAAAATTCATTCTACAGTTCCGATGACAACAATTATAAAATAGAAATCATGTATATACACACACACACACATATGTGTTTAGGTAGGCTATCTACAAGATCGGCTCAATATAAGACTTAATAGCAATGTTCGATGATAAGCAAAGGAAATACAAGAATGAGAAAATCAATTAAAGCAACGAATGATACACACAGTGGACAAGGAATTGCTAATACACAGTATAAGACGTCTAAAATTACTTTCAAACATCTGCTGGTATACTTGGGAAAATATTTGTAGCAAGCTTCAAACGCCTGAAATTCTTTCCAGACGTCTGACCTGGGTTTCGGCAAGAAGAAATGGATTGCAACTGCCACATTTTCAAAAGACAATTCTGCTTCTCTTCGATGCTACTATTCGCCACCAATCAAGACAACCTTTGGATGATCAACAATGGCCACCACCACATAAATGCAAATCCTCACAACTATATAAAGTATCAAGATTCAAGAGAACAAAAAATAATCAAGCTTACTCTTCTATGTTCTATACTCTCTGAATCTATCTATTAGCGTTCTAGCAATTCACATCATCAACCAATCTTCCATATCCTCCTGCACTTTATAGAAAATACCAGTGCGAAGATATATTGGAAGTTCATGCACTCATCAGTCAATGTTAGTATTTCATTAGAGCATACTTTTTACAAGAAACCTTTATTGTAACCAAGCATGTTCCACCGGGCAAAGCAAGAGTTAGTTAAGAGTAGAATTCTGATGGGGAGCCTTAGGACTGAATGTAGGACGGGAGGTCCGAACAGGCATAAAATTCTGGTGTGCATTTTCAATATTTGCATTTACTTTACCATTTTATATTTAGTAGCATATATACATACTTTCCTATAAACTATATGATCCACCCCTATAGACTTGGTATCAAAGCATGGTTTTCTGATCAAAATACATTAACATGTATTTGTATCAAACTAATATGGCAAGTATATTTCAAGAAGGTTAGCCTATAGCATGTCCCCCACTTTTTTTAATGGTTTTAACTACGCATATTGGTCAACCCATATGTGAATTTTTATGAAAACTAATGAATTAGAATCTTGTCCTCCACCCAAAATAAATAGGAAGCACCTACCACTGAAATGAATGCATGGACTGATGCAAAAAAAAACTGCATCTTCAAATAATGTAAAAGCCATGAATGTTCTACTTTGTGTGTAACACCCCGAATTTTAGCTAATACTAAAATTCACTAATCATAGGATAAATAATCTCAGACGTGAGAATTGGGGGTAACGGGCTGCGTTATTGCGTTCGTCTCGGAAAAATACGCGAAATAGAGTCCGAGTTTTCGAGAATCGGAGTCCGTATGGCCCGGTTATGGCCCAAAGAAGTTTGCAGAAAATTTAAAATTTAAAAACAGATTTAGAAATGCAAATTCGGATTTCAAAGTAGAACCAGCGGGGCCAGGCGGGAAAATTCCCGCCCTGACCATGTCGACAGGGTTGTCGACAGGCCTGTCGACAGGGGTGTCGACTTGCCTGTCGACACGGCGTGTCGAACCAGAGTGCTTGGGTGCACCAGATCTGGTTTTCTGGCTAGGGCTGGGCTGGGTTCTAGAGATTTCCTAAATCTAACGGACCTAATCTAATCTAGGGTTAATCTAAGGGCCTAAAACACTCTCCTAATCTATAAATACACCCTAAACCTACCCTAATCCATACTAAAAATAGAAATGATGGCCTCATGCCGCCAAATTAAATCCTAGAAGGAGCCTCCACAAATTTATGAAGGAAGTTGCAAGCTAATCATTCTCTAACCAACCTCTAATCATCATCTTCTTCATATTTAGCAACTAATTTCACTTCATAAGTTTGCTAATCTTGGGTTTGGTGAGTTTCTATCACTTTAACATCAATTGTTAAAGTAAGTAGATTGGGTGTAATGAGACTTATGGTCTTAAATGCGGATTAGTGAGTTTGAATCATTTGTAATGATATGCTACTCTATGTTTTACTATGATTATGCATAATTAATAAGTGGGTTTATGCATGTTTGATAAGTTGGCTTATGCATGCTTAATAAGTTGGTTTATGCATGTTTAACAAGAGGGTTTATGCATGTTTAACAAGTGGGTTTATGCATGTTTAATAAGTGGGTTTATGCATATTTAATAAGTGGATTTATGCATGTTTAACAAAGTGAGTTATGCAAGTTCATATGCAAGTTATGTATATGTTTAAATGCAAGTTTAACATGATATGCAAGTTATGCATGCTTATGCGAGTATATGAATGCTTATGCAAGATATGTATATGCTTAAATGACATGATATGCAAGTTATGCATGTTTATGCAAGTATGTGAATGCTTATGCAAGTATGTGAATGCTTATGCGAGTATGAGAATGTTTATGCAAGTATATGAATGCTTATGCAAGTTATGTGTATGCTTAAATGCATGTTTAACATGTTATGCAAGTTATGAGAATGCTTATATGCAAGTTCAACATGTTATGCAAGATATGTGTATGAGAATATGCAAGTTTGGGTTAAATATAGTTGGGTTAATATATGCTCATATATGCAAGTTGACATCCTCTTAACCCATGATAAAGTTCTATGCTAAACCCATGATATTTGTGATGGATCTTCCCCTTTATTATGTCGTGAAATGAGAACGATTTACGTGGGGAACGATGGGGTTGGTAAATATGTTAATAAATGTATGATTGAGTATGATTAAGCATACCATAAAAAAATAAATTACCATAAGTGGGAATTTACCTATTGAGTTAGGTCTACCCCATGGGAATTTACCTATTGAGTTAGGTCTACCCATGTTATGGAAAACTTGATATTAATTAGGGATAATTAATATGGGGATGATTAATTAGGTGTAATTAATCGACTAAGACACGAGGTTGGACTCATTTGTAGTGTAAAACTGCCCGGACCCGACCGGCTTAACCAGTTGCTACAAATGTCAGCCCAATGTGAGGGGTCTTAGCCATAAATTAAATACATGATTAAAGTAAAGACACGAGGTTAGACTCTGTTATGACGTAAGACTGCCAGGACTCTACCGGCTTAACCAGGCGATCATAACAGCCAGTCTAATGTGGGAGGTCTTTATGGGAGATCACGGTCTTAACTAATTAAGAAACACTTAACCATATTAGCATGTAGTGGGACATGAGGGGTTAAGTGGGTGCCTTGGGTGGCATGTGGAAAATTAGTGGTTGCCTTGGGTGGCATGTGGAATCTAGTGGGTTGCCTTGGGTGGCAATAGAAAATACGATTAGAATACTTAACCAAGTGGAAACATGTAATTAAACATGATTAAAGGGTTAAGTGGGATACACTAGATATGTGACAAGCTTAGGTGGGTAGCTTGTGGGGGCCCATTTCAACCAATATCCCAAACGTATCTTTGTGGGCTCGACCCATGTCGAGTGACGGGACACGCATATTGGGCTTGATTATAAGAGGCCAAAACGGGTTAGCGGTGGCAACGCAAGTCCAACGGGTTTCATATGCGTGTGTGGGCCCGGGCTGGTAGATAAGCCGTTGTTGCATCGTGTAGATATAAAGCCGTGCACCGTTGATAGTATTGGGTTGCCACTTTAGGGGAGTGATACACCCCACTGTGGGACCAGCACGGGTATCTACGGTAGGGAGCCGATCGATGGGGAGTAGTGGTACACCTAAAAAAAAAGATAGGGGCAGACGGCACCTATGTAGGGGTACACGAAACTACTAGGTAAGAATTACTGAGTACACCTAGTGGAGATAGGGGCAGACGGCACCTATGTAGTGGGCTAGGAGTACACGAAACTACTGGGGAAATTTTCTAAGTCCTTGGAGGGATCAACCTTTAAGTAGGAATGACTGGTGTGGTGCAGTTAGTAATTATCCTTGGGTGGGTAGATGCGTCCTTACGGTTATCTTAGTTTATCCTAAGTCTACCAAGCTGCTTAGTGTAGCCATTCATCCCCAGATATTACCGTAGGTCAAGTTTATGTCTTCTCTGGTTACTTCAATGATTGTATTGTTAAAGTTATAGGACTCACTCAGACTTATGTCTGACCCCGTTGCTTTTATCTTTTTCCCAACCCTCAGGTCCTACGGTGGATCCTAGCGGTAGTGGAGCTTGATCGGATTTCTGTTCCAGTCTTTAGGAGCTTGGATAGATGTAAAGCTCCAGTTATCCAGTTATCTTTTCTTTTTGTTCTGACTATTGTATGAGAGAGTGGGATTATGTACTTCTTTATTTTGACGGATATCGTACTTGACTTTTATCGTGGTTTTATGATGTAACCAGACATGTTTATTTCCGCTGTTATGAGATGATGTTTTAAATTTCAAGTACTATTTATATCTGTCTTGTTGTAATTTTTCTGTTCTATATTCCCTAAAATACTCCACCGATGCTATGGCATTCCCTTAGTGAGTGACCATAGCGGACGTGGGGTGTTACACGTGGTATCAGAGCAAAGGTTACCGGAACAGATAAAATTTTTAGAAAACTATTTTTCTAAAAAAACATTTTTGGAAGAGATATTTTCAAAAACATGTCTTTTAAGAGAAAAGTTTTAGAAAGAAAAGCATAATCCCCAATAGCCATATCAATATCCTTCGAATTCTCAGTTTTGAATCTTTCCTTTTTTGTTTCAGCATGGCTGAAGATCTTAACTTTCCGGAGGGTGTGACGGTACCAGTATGGTATAGGAGATTGATGGATGCTAGGGCCACCACTGCGGGTCCAGCAAATGTTCCTCCACCAACCGTAGCACCCGATCTTCCTCCTCCCCCTCCTCCTCGCACGGATACTTTTGCTAAGACTTGCAAGGAATTTAAAGCTATGGGAGGGAAACCTTTTCAAGGATCTGAAACTTTTGTGGAAGCTAGAGATTGGCTTAAGGAGGTGGAAGAGTTGATAGATATTTTTGAGATGGAAGAAGGAAAGAAAGTCAAGTTGGCTGCTTGGTTAATGAAGGGAGAGGCCTCATTCTGGTGGGAGGTCACTAATGGAGAACGCCCCGTTGACTCTTGGGCGGATTTTAGGCAAAGATTTGTGGCAAAGTTTCTCTCAAGGGCGGAGGAAAACTTGTATATGGAAAGATTCTTGACTCTAAAGCAAGGAAATCTCTCGGTGAAGGAATATGTCAACAAGTTTAATCAATTGGCAAGGTTTGGCCTAAACATGGTGAATACACCGGAGAAGAAGGCTTTGAGGTTCGTCAAAGGCTTGAATGAACCGATGCATGGGTTGGCTATGACTCATATCCCTATGGGGGCCACCTTTGAGAAGCTAGTTGACATGGCACTCATGCATGAAGAAGAGAAGGGTCCCAATGCTAATAAGGCACCCGAGAAGAAGGGGGATCAAAAGAGACCTCAGCAACAACAACAAAGCAAAGGTGGGAAAGGCAACGGTGGCAAGGGCAAGAAGAAGAAGTGTTTCAATTGTGGGACACCTGGCCACCTAAGCAAGGATTGTCGCAAGAAGAAGAAGACTGGATGCTTCCACTGTGGCGAAGCAGGGCATTTAGTGAAGGATTGCCCTAAGAAAGGGCAAAGGACAGGGTCTACCTCAGGAGGACAGGTGCAAGCTCTTATGGCACCGAGTCAGGTTAGGGGGCAAGTACAGGCTCTCGCGGTTCCACCGATTCAGGAGAGAGGTAGAACTATTTCCGTTGAAAGTCTGGTTTTTCTATTTGATCATCCTGTCCGTACATTGTTTGATTCTGGCGCATCGCATTCGTTTATCTCATCATCATTAGTTGAGTTACTGCACTTAGACACCAGTCTGGTAGATGATCCCTTGGTTGTTTCAAACCCAATTGGGGGCTCCACTTATTTGTCCATGATATGTTTGGGTTTGAAGATTTCTATACTTAGCATTGAGTTTAGATGTGATGCTTTTGTCTTGGGCTTCACGGGCTATGGGTTGATTTTGGGCATGGACTGGTTATCCAGTAATGGTGCCGTTCTTGATTGCGAAAGGAGAGTTGTTAGGCTCATGACCCTCTTAGGTAACACTCTCGAGATTTCTTGTAATCCCATGGACTCTGTTATGCTAAGTTATCTTGAATCGCTTGACGCTTCGGTCGAGAGTTTGCAATCTGTTAGAGTGGTCCGGGAATATCCGGATGTGTTTGAGGAGGTGAAGGGCTTACCTCCGAAGCGGGAGATTGACTTCCAAATATATTTGGTGGATAATGCTAAACCGGTATCTTTGCCAGTGCGCCACATGGCTCCTCGTGAGAGGAGGGAACTCCATAAGCAAGTAGGGGAGTTGCTTGAGAAGGGGTTCATAAGACGGAGTATATCGGAGTGGGGTGCTCCGGTAGTATTTGCTACAAAGGCGGATGGGTCCCTCAGACTTTGTGTAGACTATAGAGAACTCAACAAGCTCACAAAGAAGAATAGACACCCATTGCCGAGGATTGATGATCTTTTTGATCAGTTGGTTGGCGCTTCAGTATTTTCTCAGTTGGACTTAGCCACGGGGTTTCATCAGTTGAGGGTGGCTGAGGATAGCATAGACAAGACTGCCTTTAGAACTCCGGATGGTTTCTATGAGTGGCTGGTGATGCCATTTGGGTTTACGAACGCCCCTGCATACTTTGTTGATTTGATGAGTAGGGTGTTCAGGGAGTTCCTTAATAAATTTGTGGTGGTCTTTGTGGATGATATCTTAGTATTTTCTAAGAGTGAAGAAGAGCATGCCCTACATCTTGGGGAGGTGTTGAAGACTCTTCGAGCACATAGCCTTAAGGCTAAATTCTCTAAATGTCACTTCTGGAGGAAGGAAGTGCGGTTCTTGGGGCACGTGGTCTCCAAGGAAGGGATAGCTGTGGATCCCGCGAAGGTAGTATCAATTCAGGATTGGAAGGTTCCGAAGAATGCTACCGAAGTAAGAAGTTTCTTGGGGTTGGCGGGTTATTATAGGAAGTTTATCAAAGACTTCGCGAAGATATCAGCCCCATTAACCCGCTTAACGAAGAAGAATCTTGTTTTCACATGGGACGTAGATTGTGATGATGCGTTCCGACGGTTAAAGAGAGCTTTAACCACTGCTCCAGTTTTAGTGTTGCCAGAAGGGAGCAAGCCATTTGTTGTCTATACCGATGCCTGTGGGACAGAACTTGGCGCAGTCTTGATGCAAGAGGGAAGGGTAATAGCCTATGGTGGAAGGCAGTTGAGGGCACATGAGAAGAATTACCCTACCCATGATTTAGAGTTGGCCGCTATTGTTTTTGCGCTTAAGATTTGGCGTCATTATCTTCTTGGTGAGAGATTCGAGTTGTTCACTGACCATAAATCATTAAAGTACTTATTCTCTCAGAAGGATTTAAACTTAAGACAGCAAAGGTGGATGGAGTTCTTAGCATCCTATGATTTCGAGATAGCGTATACCCCTGGCAAGGGTAACGTGGTGGCGGACGCCTTGAGCAGAAAAAGGTTGTCCTTGAGTCCATTGTTCGTGGAACGACGAAGCTTGGAATTTATCTCGATGTTTGATTTCAGACCTTCCATTGACTATGTACCCGGTTTGCTAGCTTCTTTGGAAGTTAGACCTACTCTTTTGGGGCGGATTGGAGAAACACAGAGGGAAGACCCACAGTTGGTTGAGTTGGTAGAAAAGCTCATAAGGGGGGAGTCGTCCAGCCATTTGAGTAGGTACACCCTAGACGATAGGGGGTGCTTGCATAGAGACGGTAGACTTTGTGTACCGCAAGACGAGGGTTTGAGGAAGGCTATTCTTGATGATGCACACCGTTCTAGGATGACCATTCATCCCGGTGGGGACAAGATGTACCAAGACATGAAGAGGGTTTTCTTCTGGGACGGTATGAAGAAAGATGTGGCCGAGTATGTCGCTCGATGTTTGGTGTGCCAGCAAGTGAAGGCGGAGCAAAGGAAACCAGGTGGGTTGCTTCACCCATTGGAGGTTCCGCAATGGAAGTGGGATAGCGTCTCGATGGATTTTATTGACGGGTTACCCAGATCGAGGAAGGGTAATACAGGAATTTGGGTGGTGGTAGACAGACTTACTAAGAGCGCCCATTTCATACCTGTGAAGAGCAAGAGGACTGCTCCATGGCTAGCTTCAGTATATCTTCGAGAGATAGTTCGATTGCATGGGGTACCCTCTAGCATAGTGAGTGATCGAGATCCTATCTTCACTAGCGAGTTCTGGAGAAGTTTGCAAGAAGCAGTGGGTCCTCAATTGTGTCTGAGCACCGCATATCATCCTCAGACGGACGGCCAGACTGAGAGGGTGAATCGTGTTCTAGAAGACCTTTTGAGGCTTTGTATCTTAGATTTTGGGGGTACATGGGAAGAGCATCTTCCATTGGTAGAGTTCGCATATAATAACAGCTTTCAGTCCAGTATTGGTATGGCTCCTTTCGAAGCTCTCTATGGAAGGCCTTGTCGATCACCTACATGTTGGTGGGAATCTACGGATAAGATCTTGCTTGGGCCTGATATGATTAGGGAGACTTCTGAGAAGATTGACTTGATTCGAAGAAGGATGAAAGCAGCGCAGGATAGGCAAAAATCTTATGCGGACAAGAGAAGGACGGATCTTGAGTTTGAGGTTGGGGATATGGTTTTTGTTAAGGTATCTCCATTGAGAAATGTTGTTCGCTTTGGATCCGTTGGGAAGTTAGCACCAAGGTTCGTAGGGCCATTTCCCATCAAGGAAAGGATTGGACGGATGGCATATAGAGTGGAGTTGCCCGACAGACTTAGTGGTGTACATGATGTATTCCATGTATCACAACTGAGGAAATGCTTACATGAGACCGCAGAGGTGGTAGAGCCGAGCTTGCTTAGAGATATAGAGGTAGAGCGTGATGCGACGATTCGACGAGCTCCTACTCGCATCCTTGGGTCAGAGACTAGGAAATTGAGGAATCGAGAGGTTCAGCTAGTCAAAGTGCAATGGGGAGAAGAGGAGAGCAACGCAACTTGGGAGACGGAAGCGAAGAGGCGTTCATTGTACCCATTTCTTTTTGAGGGTATGTCTTTAATTTCTCCTCTATCATTGTCTAGTACTTATCTTATCTTTAGTATGACCTCTCGTTAGTACTGTTTGACCTTTAGATAGGGTAAACCTATGGTTGAAACATGTGTTTGTGACATGTTATGGTTGATGGATGCAAGTGGATGCAAGTGTTTGCTAGTGGTTGCTCGTGGATGCATATACACACACTCTAGGCACTAGATCGGCTCAGTCACTTCATGTTGCATATTGCATAAAATTGTGTGTAAGAGGCTATATTTATGGATGTATAATGATTGTGTTATCACATGGATGATGCATTTTGGTGAATGATTGTGCACTCATGTAGATATTGTGTGTGTCGATAGGGTTCTCTCGCATACATAATGGATGCATGGCACTATCATGGTTTGCATATGTTCATACATTAGATAAGGAACATATACACACACTGTTTGCATATGCTCATACATCATTAGAAACTATTTAAGGACAATGGATGCCCGTGGTTGATGATTTGAGTAGATGGTTGTTTGGATGGTAGGATATGCATTCTCCTTAGCTTAGAGATTTCGGGGACGAAATCCTTTAAGGAGGGGAGAATGTAACACCCCGAATTTTAGCTAATACTAAAATTCACTAATCATAGGATAAATAATCTCAGACGTGGAAATTGGGGGTAACGGGCTGCGTTATTGCGTTCGTCTCGGAAAAATACGCGAAATAGAGTCCGAGTTTTCGAGAATCGGACTCCGTATGGCCTGGTTATGGCCCAAAGAAGTTTGCAGAAAATTTAAAATTTAAAAACAGATTTAGAAATGCAAATTCGGATTTCAAAGTAGAACCAGCGGGGCCAGGCGGGAAAATTCCCGCCCTGACCATGTCGACAGGGCTGTCGACAGGCCTGTCGACAGGGGTGTCGACTTGCCTGTCGACTTGCCTGTCGACACGGCGTGTCGAACCAGAGTGCTTGGGTGCACCAGATCTGGTTTTCTGGCTAGGGCTGGGCTGGGTTCTAGAGATTTCCTAAATCTAACGGACCTAATCTAATCTAGGGTTAATCTAAGGGCCTAAAACACTCTCCTAATCTATAAATACACCCTAAACCTACCCTAATCCATACTAAAAATAGAAATGATGGCCTCATGCCGCCAAATTAAATCCTAGAAGGAGCCTCCACAAATTTATGAAGGAAGTTGCAAGCTAATCATTCTCTAATCAACCTCTAATCATCATCTTCTTCATATTTAGCAACTAATTTCACTTCATAAGTTTGCTAATCTTGGGTTTGGTGAGTTTCTATCACTTTAACATCAATTGTTAAAGTAAGTAGATTGGGTGTAATGAGACTTATGGTCTTAAATGCGGATTAGTGAGTTTGAATCATTTGTAATGATATGCTACTCTATGTTTTACTATGATTATGCATAATTAATAAGTGGGTTTATGCATGTTTGATAAGTTGGCTTATGCATGCTTAATAAGTTGGTTTATGCATGTTTAACAGGAGGGTTTATGCATGTTTAACAAGTGGGTTTATGCATGTTTAATAAGTGGGTTTATGCATATTTAATAAGTGGATTTATGCATGTTTAACAAAGTGAGTTATGCAAGTTCATATGCAAGTTATGTATATGTTTAAATGCAAGTTTAACATGATATGCAAGTTATGCATGCTTATGCGAGTATATGAATGCTTATGCAAGATATGTATATGCTTAAATGACATGATATGCAAGTTATGCATGTTTATGCAAGTATGTGAATGCTTATGCAAGTATGTGAATGCTTATGCGAGTATGAGAATGTTTATGCAAGTATATGAATGCTTATGCAAGTTATGTGTATTCTTAAATGCATGTTTAACATGTTATGCAAGTTATGAGAATGCTTATATGCAAGTTCAACATGTTATGCAAGATATGTGTATGATAATATGCAAGTTTGGGTTAAATATAGTTGGGTTAATATATGCTCATATATGCAAGTTGACATCCTCTTAACCCATGATAAAGTTCTATGCTAAACCCATGATATTTGTGATGGATCTTCCCCTTTATTATGTCATGAAATGAGAACGATTTACGTGGGGAACGATGGGGTTGGTAAATATGTTAATAAATGTATGATTGGGTATGATTAAGCATACCATAAAAAAATAAATTACCATAAGTGGGAATTTACCTATTGAGTTAGGTCTACCCCATGGGAATTTACCTATTGAGTTAGGTCTACCCATGTTATGGAAAACTTGATATTAATTAGGGATAATTAATATGGGGGTGATTAATTAGGTGTAATTAATCGACTAAGACACGAGGTTGGACTCATTTGTAGTGTAAAACTGCCCGGACCCGACCGGCTTAACCAGTTGCTACAAATGTCAGCCCAATGTGAGGGGTCTTAGCCATAAATTAAATACGTGATTAAAGTAAAGACACGAGGTTAGACTCCGTTATGACGTAAGACTGCCCGGACTCTACCGGCTTAACCAGGCGGTCATAACAGCCAGTCTAATGTGGGAGGTCTTTATGGGAGATCACGGTCTTAACTAATTAAGAAACACTTAACCATATTAGCATGTAGTGGGACATGAGGGGTTAAGTGGGTGCCTTGGGTGGCATGTGGAAAATTAGTGGTTGCCTTGGGTGGCATGTGGAATCTAGTGGGTTGCCTTGGGTGGCAATAGAAAATACGATTAGAATACTTAACCAAGTGGAAACATGTAATTAAACATGATTAAAGGGTTAAGTGGGATACACTAGATATGTGACAAGCTTAGGTGGGTAGCTTGTGGGGGCCCATTTCAACCAATATCCCAAACGTATCTTTGTGGGCTCGACCCATGTCGAGTGACGGGACACGCATATTGGGCTTGATTATAAGAGGCCAAAACGGGTTAGCGGTGGCAACGCAAGTCCAACGGGTTTCATATGCGTGTGTGGGCCCGAGCTGGTAGATAAGCCGTTGTTGCATCGTGTAGATATAAAGCCGTGCACCGTTGATAGTATTGGGTTGCCACTTTAGGGGAGTGATACACCCCACCGTGGGACCAGCACGGGTATCTACGGTAGGGAGCCGATCGATGGGGAGTAGTGGTACACCTAAAAAAAAAGATAGGGGCAGACGGCACCTATGTAGGGGTACACGAAACTACTGGGTAAGAATTACTGAGTACACCTAGTGGAGATAGGGGCAGACGGCACCTATGTAGTAGGCTAGGAGTACACGAAACTACTGGGGAAATTTTCTAAGTCCTTGGAGGGATCAACCTTTAAGTAGGAATGACTGGTGTGGTGCAGTTAGTAATTATCCTTGGGTGGGTAGATGCGTCCTTACGGTTATCTTAGTTTATCCTAAGTCTACCAAGCTGCTTAGTGTAGCCATTCATCCCCAGATATTACCGTAGGTCAAGTTTATGTCTTCTCTGGTTACTTTAATGATTGTATTGTTAAAGTTATAGGACTCACTCAGACTTATGTCTGACCCCGTTGCTTTTATCTTTTTCCCAACCCTCAGGTCCTACGGTGGATCCTAGCGGTAGTGGAGCTTGATCGGATTTCTGTTCCAGTCTTTAGGAGCTTGGATAGATGTAAAGCTCCAGTTATCCAGTTATCTTTTCTTTTTGTTCTGGCTATTGTATGAGAGAGTGGGATTATGTACTTCTTTATTTTGACGGATATTGTACTTGACTTTTATCGTGGTTTTATGATGTAACCAGACATGTTTATTTCCGCTGTTATGAGATGATGTTTTAAATTTCAAGTACTATTTATATCTGTCTTGTTGTAATTTTTCTGTTCTATATTCACTAAAATACTCCATCGATGCTATGGCATTCCCTTAGTGAGTGACCATAGCGGACGTGGGGTGTTACATTGTGCTTCAGATAAAAACGAATTTTCATGAGTCAAGTTATGTACCACCGCATATGACATTTGGCGTACCTTATAAGTGACACACGAAGGTACAACCAAAGTCAAGCAAACTAAGATTTCAATTTTATAAGATTAATTTTCATCTTTTAAAATGAAACAAAATGAGTCTATAGGTTATATGTATTCGAGATTTCAAACTATTCAACATGATCTAATGGAACAAGGAGTAAAATTCACTGATTTTGATTTAGTATCTCGAATACTCAATTCTTTAACATCTGGGTGGGAAAGAAAAGTATAAGCTATAGAAGAAGCTATTGACCTTTCAACACTCAAAAATGAGGAATTAATAGGAAATTTAATGTCTTATGAAGCTAACCTATGGCTAGAAAGGAATAAAACAATGAGAAAAGGAACATAGATTTTTAAGCAAATAATGAATATTCAGATTTGGGAAAAGATGAAATCGTGTGCATTGCCAAAAACTATAACAAATTCAAGAAATTTAGAAAGATGACAAAGTTTCAAAAATATGGAAAATCAAGTGCCGCAAATCAAACATCTATTAAATGCTATGAGTGCGGTAAGTTTGGTCATATGAAGAAAGATTGTCCAAAACTCAATAATGACAAGAAGAAGAGAAAAAAAATTAAAAAGAAAATAAGAGCTTTTTAAGTCACTTGGGATGATTCACATTCTTCCTTATTGGACAGGGATAGTGATAGTGATGCGGAACAAGCTAATGTATGCTTTATGGAAAAAAGGAAAGAGGTAAGTCCCAAACTTACCTATAATGAAATATTAGAATTTATCATAGAATTGATGATAAATATAGAGAAAGCATAAAGTTAAATAAAGAATACATAGCTAAAATGAACCGAAGGGTGCTTGAAATAGGTATGTTAAAAGATGACAAAATTATCCTAGAAGAAGAGCTAGAAAATATTTAAGACAGGCACAAAAAAATATCTTTAGAAAATGATTTAGTAACAACAGAATTAGGAAAGTTAAACTAGAAAATAATGATTTGGTAAATGAGAACATAACTTAAAAAGGTAATTTAGAAATATCACATTCTGAAATTTCAGAACTCAAAAGTGAGTTAGAAAAGATTACTTTAAATGTTTCAAAGTTCAACAAAGGAAACCAAAATTTGAAAAATATAATCAAAAATTCCAAATCATTTGGAAGTAGAAATGGACTAGGTTTCAAAAAGGATTCAATAACAAAAAATTACAATTTCCTTTATAAAAAGATCAAAAAGACAATTGTTAATAAAAAGGTTTTTGAAACATAAGGAAATAAAAATATGGATTCCTAAACCCAATAATAAGCTTATTAGACAAAAGAATATTGATAATTTCTTAGAAAATATTGTTTATGATAATAATTATACTTTTAAAGGCCCCAAACTCGCTTGGATATGGCCGCCTTTCCTCCCTAACATTTCAGACCCTAATGGAGGAAGTGAGTACTAATTAAATTATTTTATCTTGCATCTACCCAAAATAAAAAAAAATAAGGAGAAATGGATACTTTTTAGTGGCTGCTCCAAACACATGACTTGAAATGCAAAAAAGTATCAAATATAACATATATTGATGGAGGCACAATGACCTTTGGAGATAACTCAAAAGGATATGTTGTCGGCATTGGGTAAGTCATCAATTCTGGTATTTCTAGCTCTCCTATTATTACAAATGTCTTGTCAGTTGAAAATCTGAAATTTAATCTTCTTAGTACAAGTCAACTATTCAATAAAGGCTTTCAAATAAAATTTGAAAAAGATAAATGTAATATTATTGATAATAATATGGTATTTAGGGGATTTAGAAATAAAAATATCTACGTCTTAAATATGAACAGAAAAGCAAAACTCAGATTTATGTTTGACGGCCAAACATGATGATTCATGGTTATGGCATAGGCGATTTTGTCATATAAATTTCAGGTATATTAATAAGCTTGCAAAGTATGATTTAGTAAAAGGATTACCTAAATTAAACTGTAAAGTAGAAAATTTGTGTGATGCATGTCAAACTGGTAAATTAAAACGAAGCTCGTTTAAATCTAAAAATGATATTTCTACAAAACAACCTTTAGAACTTCTGCATCTAGATTTATTTGGTCTAACTCAAGTACGGTCTATAAATCACAACAAATATGTTTCTATAATAGTAGATGATTTCTCGAGATACGCCTGGACTTGTTTCTTAAAACATAAGAGTGACACTTTTGGTACGTTTAATTTTTTTGCTAAGAAAATCAAATGGATGTAAAATAAAAAATATTCGAAGTGATCATGGAGAAAAATAAAAAAAAAAGAACTTTTTACAAATTTTTATAAAAATTTAAAAATGAACTTTTTACAATTTTTTGTAAAAATTTAAAAATGAACTTTTTACAAATTTTTGAAATAAAAAGAGAACTAATCACAATTTCTCTTTTCCTTGCACACCTCAACAAAATGGTGTAGTAGAAAGGAAAAATCGCATGTTACAAGAATGTGCACGGACACTACTAAATAGTAGTAACTTACCAAAACATTTTCGGGTTGAGGCTATTGCTATGGCTTGCTATGTTTTAAATAGAGTCACACTATGTCCTAAAGCAAAACATACTTGTTACAAGATGTTTTTTTTGGAAAGAAACCAAAAGTATCGTATTTTAAAATATTTGTTTCAAAGTGTTTTATATTAAATACAAAAGATAACCTAGGAAGATTTGATCCCAAAGCCGACGAAGGAATCTTTGTTGGATATTCAGATTGAAGAAAGGCTTATAGAATTTTCAATAAAAGAAGTAATATAATTGAGGAAAACTTACATGTTTCATTTGATGGAAAATTTCTTAATAACCAAATTAATGATGGTGAAGAATTTATGTCTATAATAGAAAATAATACAAATTCCCTTAACAATGAAAAAATGTTCAGAATAGTATTTTAACTTCAACACCAGGAATTCTGATAAATCATCCTAAAGATTATATTAGCGGAGATCTTAAAGCAAGAGTTACTAGAAATCAACTCAATCAAGTAAGCCACATTAAATTCATATCAAATTTTGAATCTAAGAATTATAATAAAGCTGCTAATGATGATTTTAGGATATTAGAAGTGCAAAAAGAATTAAATCAATTTTAACGTAATAATGTTTGAGAATTAGTTTCAAGACCGGAAAATCAATCTGTTATTGGAACAAAATTGTTATTTAAAAACAAATTAGATGAAAGAGGTAATATAGTTAGAAATAAAGCATGTTTAGTAGTTAAGGGCTATAACCAAGAAAAAGGAAGAGATTATGATGAAACATTCGCCTCTATAGTTAGTTTAAAAGCTATATGTACACTATTAGTTTTTGCATGTCATTATAATTTCAAGCTATACCAAAAGGATGTCAAAAGTGCCTTTATAAATGGGTTTATTAAAGAAAATATATAAGTAGAACAACCACCACTTTTTATTCATGAAAAATATCTTGATCATGTTTTCAAATTAAAAAAAGCCTTATATGACTTAAAACAAGCTCATAGAGTATGGTATGAATGACTTAGAAATCATTTAATCTCTTCTGGTTTCCAAATAGGAAAAATAGATACAAGTCTTTTTATTAAACGCGAAAACAATGATATTTTAGCTGTACAAATCTACATTGATGGTGTTATTTTTGGGTCAAACAATGAAAATTTATGTGTTGAATTTTCAAATATAGAAAATAAATTTGGAATGTCACACATGGAAGAGTTAAACTTTTTCTTAGATTTACAAATAAAACAACTCAAAAACAAAATTTTCACACATCAAGAAATATGTAACAATCTACTAAAATGTTTTGGCATAAATAAAACCTTAAGCAAATCAACAATAATGAGCAATAGTATTCATTTATAAAATGACAAAAATTGAAAGGATTTTGACGAAAAAATATATCGCAGTATAATAGGTTCCTTATTATACTTAACCGCCTGCCTACCCGACATTATGATGAGTGTATGTTTATGCGCAAGATTCCATGCAAAACCAAAAGAATCCCATCAACATGCCGTTAAATTTTTTTTACAATATCTATCTAATACTAAAGACTATGGTTTGTTTATCCTAAAGGATCACCATTCGAACTAGTTTCTCATAGCGATGCAGATTTTGGTAGATGTAAAACAGATCGTATAAGTACTAGTGGAACATGTCATTTAATCGGACAATCATTGATCTCACGGTTTAGTTTAAAAAAAAAATTGTGTCTCTTTATTGACATGCGAAGCAGAATATATCTCAGCCACTCTAGCATGTGCACAAGTAATGTACATGCAGCAGACACTTAAAGATTATGGAAAAATCATTGACAAATATCCAGTTTATTGCGACAATACGAGTGCTATAAATTTATATAAGAATCCAGTCAATCAATCTAGAACCAAGCATATAGATATAGGACATCATCATAATTTTTGCGTGATAATGTAGAAAAAAGTATTATTACTTTAGAATATGTAAATACTAAAAATCAATTAGAAGGCATCTTTGTGAAACCTTCAAATGAACAAACATTTGTTAAACTACGACATCATCGGGGGATACATTCTTACTCGGAATTAACATAACAAATTTTGAATTATCTTAAAATAAACATTATTTTTTATCCATAAATAAAATACTTAGTATTTATTAACTATACAATTTCTAGGAATTGTCATTACACAACTTTACAACGAATTTCATTTAGCAACACAAACCAAAACAAGAACCAATAACAGTTTTTTCATACATCATGTCCTATCAAAAATTCACTTCATTTGATTCAATCCCAATCAAAACACCTTCATCTCGACATTTTCTTCCATCGCTAGATTTTTCGCAACAAAAAAAGGGGACAATCTCCACTAATCAAAAGAAACGATAAGAAAACAATCGATAAAAATCAGATGAGATATCTGTAATGACCTAGATTTTTGACCGTTCAAATCAACAATAAATCACACATGTCGACCCAAACAAATCACCAACCCAGATAGTTATTGGGAAAAAGAAGAAAACGTAGAAAGAAGAGAAAACAATCGCAGAATCTCACAGCGGAAGGACAACATATAATAAACAAATAATGGTTCAGAAGCATTTAAAAACATATACATTCGAGTTATATTTTCTCAGTCATCAGAGTTACATTTGTACAAATACATACGGTAATGCAGCGGAAATAAAGTGCAGCGGAAAAATATATATACAATAGAAATATATACCAAATCTTCGTCTTTGATCTCCAAGGCAAAGTAATCTTCGTTAACTGCAAACTTCTGCTGATCCGAGCGTATAACATAAAAGAAAACACAACAATCACTTGGATCAACACTAAATCATTCTCATATTAGTCAAATTAAAGTACGAAATAACCTGAGTGTCATGGGTGCAGTAACTCAAGATATGTTACGGGATTATCCATCTCTCAAAGATCCATTAAACTAATACATACATAGTATAATACGCTATTATGATGGTGTTTATTCAGTAAAGTAAATATCAAAAAATTAACATAAGCGGGATTACATTTTTACCCTTACACCGTTTACAATACCATATTTTATATAGTACCGTAAAACCACCATAAACATATGCATCAGAGGGCACTCCATAGGTATGGTACAAACCAAAATCATATGGCACTCTATAAGGATAAATATGACAAGGCACTCGAGGGAATACCCAGGGTAGGATTCTACCAATTGCACTCTCGGATCGGTGGTAACGCATAGCAGCCACTACCGCCCACCTCGGAACACTCTCCCAAATTAAAAAGGGCCCAAATCATCATCATAGTCATAGAACTAGTATCGGAGAAGTGCATCCGATCAGAGGCTCTACCTCTATTAGTCACGGTATAGCTCATGTTTTAGTCATTTCAATTATGACCCGAAGGTCAAGGCCATTTCGTCATCGTTCGCCTTTCTCAGTCTAGTCATCGCCTCCAAGTCATCATGCTTTGTACTGGATACTTCATCACGTGCACAGTTGTAAAGTGGTATCAGCACTAATAGAGAGTATGCCACTTACCGACTCCGGTCTCTTTAACAACCAACGCTTACATTTTTCACATCGGTCGACTCTTTTAATTTTCACAAAGGTTCGCTTCCATATCCAAAATATCATGTTTGTTCCGAACACCATTTATATTCAAATAGAATATAATTCCATATCAAAATATCATAATCTTTCCAAAATCGATTATATTCTAAACTAGAATATATTTCATTTCATTGAATTATGATCATATAATGTTTCAAAAATCGATTAATATTCGAGTAAAATATACTTCATATCAAAGATTATAATTATTTCAAATCGATTTATGTTCGAAATCCATTCATATTCAAAAAGAATACATATATTTCATTTCAATCCCTTAGGAGATCCATTCATATTCGAGTAGAATATAACTTACGTTTCCATATTAAAATCAGTTTAGAATCAATTCATATTCAAATAGAATATACTTTATCTCAACTCCAGTTGAACCAACAGTTTAAATCCAAACACTTTCCATTCAGAAGAAAATTACAATTCATAAAATATAATTATGAAAAATAGATGCTTATAAGAAAATCTTTATATAAAATATATATAGAATATAATAGTAAGAGTAAGACAATATAATTTAAAACACTATCACTACAAGAAAAACTGCATATAGCAATGGCAGAATCCGCTTCTAATCCGTCGCTATATTGGCTTTAGCGATGGATTTCCTGCGAAACATGGTGGTCGGTAAAAACCAAGACGGTAATTGTGTCAGATTTTGCGACGGACTTTAGCACGAGATTTCCGATAGTTTTCCGTCATTTTACTAATTATATAATAAAAATAAAATATTATTTATTAATTTAATTTTAATTTATATACCAACTGTTTACCGACGGATAATTAATTTATAATAAAATATCATTTATAAAAAAAGTGGGTAAACCCTCACTAATTGCCAAGGGATTAGTGACAGAAAATAAATTAGGGTAAACTTAACCTCACTTTTCTTGTTGGGAATTCGCCGCTATTCCCCTTCTGATCTGCATATATATATATGCAACAAGCATCATTCAACTATGAACACTGAAATAAATAACATACTAAAAAAATAAAGATAAATTAACCAACAATATTAATTTAGAACTAAAAAGAACATTCATAATCAGATTCAAAAAAACCACAACATCCATAATTCTTCATCAATTCATACACCAAGCTGAATTATGAACAACAAAACTATTCAGTTGGTGCTAACATTATCCTAAATACAAACACATATCATCCATTTTTATACTAAAACCACATAACGCCATATTTACACCAAATAAGTCGAACTAACCTACCCAACCAACTTACGAAGATGATGACGATGACGAAGTCGCAGGCAAATGGGAAAACGAAGGCGAACGCGAAACTGTAACATTCAAGCAGTCCAGACTTCCCAGTTCTACCTACGCGATGAATAATCTTCCAATGATCTAGGAAAGTCATAGTTTATCACATACATTAGATCCTCTACATCTGCACAGTACGAAACAATATTAAATCTCAAGAATATATCAATTATTCACTCCGACTTGTACGGTTGGCATTTTTGTACTCAAATGATGATGTTAAACCATGTCTGAAATGATCAAACAGACTCATAATCAATTGAAATACCTAAACCATGGGCTGCAACATCAGTTGTTGTCATTATAGGAATCTTTCCAGATTTGAACTCCGATAGAACCCAATCCTTCTCAGCTTGGCTTTTATCTCCATGAATTGACAGTGCAGGCCAACCATTAGTCCTCAACTATCTTGTGATTTGATCACAACCTTTTTTAGTATCCATGAAGATCAGTATTTTGCTATCGTCCATGATATCCTCGAGGAGCTTCGCCAATCTATATAAATATTACAACACACTTTAACATGGTATCAAATATCATAAGTAGCCATCCACAGCATGTTAGACGTTTAATTTCTAAGTTGTTGGTTTCAACTGGGTACAATATGCTACTGAAAACAAGACAAATATCATGCTTTTCTATCTAGAAATGATACTGGAAATGACTTATACAAGGGGAATTACCTACTTGTTATATTTCTGACTCTCGGATACATAATCGATTAGCTTTCATGCCTACATAACCGATTATCACCTGCATAAATATTAATAGAATCAATTGTATAAAGAACATAGAGCTAAATGTGCATCATTAAGCATAAAGTCAATTAGGTTGTATGGATTGTAAAGAGATTGATTCACAAGGTAATCCACTTTTTTTGGCTAAGTAGCACTCCAGTAGAGTGTTTGCCCATCAGGGCGGATCTACAATGAGAATGAAATGATTACAGCTACCATAATAAATTCACTAAACAAAGTTATATCATCAGCGATCAAGTTGATATTAAGGAATGATATACTACTTAAGCCATAAAAAGAGAAATACTTCATGGGACTAAAATGATGTTTCAGCGAAGAAATCATACTAAGTTTATATACAATACATACTTGAAAAAATAAACAAACTTTGTATTGTAATATGACATAAACTAAAATGATGTTTCAGCGAAGAAATCATATGGCTAGAATGTAATGATGCAACATGGGAGCTCTTCACTATTTTGACAAAGTTTATGAAATTTCAATAGTCATATTGCAAAGTTTGAAAAGCAAATTTGCTTCAAACATGTTGAATTAGACAGAAAAAAGTAAAGTTAAAATAGAGTAAGAGTATTAATAAAAATATATTAAAATTGGAGCAAATTTGCAAAGAATGGAAAGTAAATATTCTTATAATGGGAATGCATTGATTGCATTTGATGAGATGGCAGAGAAATAAATGAAGGGATTAATTTCTTCCATCTATGCTAAAGAAACAGATTGATTTACTTCCTATGTTTGCACATTTGTTGTTATGATAATTTGGCTCCATTATATTATTACCATATGTTGATAATTTAATTGATGACTCACATATATTTGCACTGGCTATATATTGAGGGTTAGACTTTGGTGTAAACCCATCCTGGCTTGAAGCCAGTGATCCCCAATGGTGTCTCTTCTTGTTAAACCTGATTGAGGTTTGGATATGTAAACTCTTATTTTGTAATCTCTTGTAATTCTCTCATGTGGAATAAAAATCTCTCTCTTTTAGACTGGACGTACACTATGATGATAGTGGAACCGGTATAAATATTGTGTGTCTCTTTATTTCTCTGTTATAGTTATTTACTATGTTGTTGATGTAATAGAATAATTGCTATCAGATAAGATTGGTGTTCAATTGGCAAATTCAGATCCTGCTTATTGCACTTCCGCATATGCTCAATTTTGCATAACAGATTGGTATCAGAGCGAGGCGATTTGTTTTAAATTGTGCATCAATTATTTCTACAATGGTTGGTAGATTCAGTGGTGATTATGCTATTACTATTTTGGGAGAAACGGAAGACTTTGGTGGAGGAGATTATGTTGAGAGTGAAGAGCGTTCCAATCTGGGAACTTTGACGTGATATGGAGTTTACTTTGTTGAAGGGACTATTGGATTTTGGAAGTTTTGATCATGTTTCTAATAGGGGTCTTCATGTTGATGATGCTCGAGGGATCCAAGATGATCAGGAAAGGAGCTCAGGTCAAGTGATAGATGGGTGTCGAGACATAGATCATTGTGGTTTAGATCGGGGTCTTCACGTTGATGATGCTCGAGGGATCCGTGGTGATCAAGGAAGGAGCTCAGGTCAAGTGGTAGACGGGTGTCGATGGTATTGCAAGCACTTTTAGACCGTTGGTTTATGCAAGGTGCAGCTCAGGCGGTAGATGCATCTTTTGCAGGCGGTGGGTTGTGTTTGTAATTGAGGTGTGGTCGTAGTCCTTTCAGATCGACTGGGTATATCTCGTTGCCCTGAAATCGAGGTTGTTTTTAATTGAGAGAATTAAATTTTGGTCTTGGCGGTGTTGAGATTACTTTAGTGTCTGCCTTGTTATTTTGGATATTTGCAACATTTTGTTGGCGGGCGGGGACGTAGTCTGAGCTCGTTAACAATTGTGTGATGGGGGATGGCTTTGCTGGAACCCATTTGGTAAATATTCATTTTTTGGTGTATCTCATTGTGAGATTTTGATTGAAGGTGGAGTTTTGTTGAAGAGTTTTATGTTGTGAAGAGAATTTGATTGGAGACGGGGTGTTGCAGATATGTGATTTTACATCAAGGTGGAGTGTTAAATTTGGTGATACAAAATCACAAATTGATTGGAGCAAATTTGCAAAGAATGGAAAGTAAATATTTTTATAATGGGAATGCATTGATTGCATTTGATGAGATGGCAGAGAAATCTATGAAGGGATTAATTTCTTCCATCTATGCTAAAGAAACAGACTGATTTACTTCCTATGTTTGCACATTTGTTGTTATGATAATTTGCCTCCATTATATTATTACCATATGTTGGTAATTTAATTGATGACTCACATAGATTTGCACTGGCTATATACTGAGGGGTAGACTTTAGTGTAAACCCATTCTGGCTTGAAGCCAGTGATCCCCAATGGTGTCTCTTCTTGTTAAACCTGATTGAGGTTTGGATATGTAAACTCTTATTTTGTAATCTCTTGTTATTCTCTCATGTGGAATAAAAATCTCTCTCTGTTAGACTGGACATACACTATGATGATAGTGGAACCAATATAAATATTGTGTGTCTCTTTATTTCTCTGTTATAGTTATTTACTATGTTGTTGATGTAATAGAATAATTGCTATCAGATAAGATTGGTGTTCAATTGGCAAATTCAGATCCTGCTTATTGCACTTCCGCATATGCTCAATTTTGCATAACAGATTGGTATCAGAGCGAGGCAATTTGTTTTAAATTGTGTATCAATTATTTCTACAATGGTTGGTAGATTCAGTGGTGATTATGCTATTACTATTTTGGGAGAAACGGAAGACTTTGGTGGAGGAGATTATGTTGAGAGTGAAGAGCGTTCCAATCTGGGAACTTTGACGTGATATGGAGTTTACTTTGTTGAAGGGACTATTGGATTTTGGAAGTTTTGATCATGTTTCTAATAGGGGTCTTCATGTTGATGATGCTCGAGGGATCCAAGATGATCAGGAAAGGAGCTCAGGTCAGGTGATAGATGGGTGTCGAGACAGAGATCATTGTGGTTTAGATCGGGGTCTTCACGTTGATGATGCTCGAGGGATCCGTGGTGATCAAGGAAGGAGCTCAGGTCAAGTGGTAGACGGGTGTCGATGGTATTGCAAGCACTTTTAGACCGTTGGTTTATGCAAGGTGCAGCTCAGGCGGTAGATGCATCTTTTGCAGGCGGTGGGTTGTGTTTGTAATTGAGGTGTGGTCGTAGTCCTTTCAGATCGACTGGGTATATCTCGTTGCCCTGAAATCGAGGTTGTTTTTAATTGAGAGAATTAAATTTTGGTCTTGGCGGTGTTGAGATTACTTTAGTGTCTGCCTTGTTATTTTGGATATTTGCAACATTTTGTTGGCGGGCGGGGACGTAGTTTGAGCTCGTTAACAATTGTGTGATGGGGGGTGGCTTTGCTGGAACCCATTTGGTAAATATTCATTTTTTGGTGTATCTCATTGTGAGATTTTGATTGAAGGTGGAGTTTTGTTGAAGAGTTTTATGTTGTGAAGAGAATTTGATTGGAGACGGGGTGTTGCAGATATGTGATTTTACATCAAGGTGGAGTGTTAAATTTGGTGATACAAAATCACAAATTGATTGGAGCAAATTTGCAAAGAATGGAAAGTAAATATTTTTATAATAGGAATGCATTGATTGCATTTGATGAGATGGTAGAGAAATCAATGAAGGGATTAATTTCTTCCATCTATGCTAAAGAAACAAATTGATTTACTTCCTATGTTTGCACATTTGTTGTTATGATAATTTGCCTCCATTATATTATTACCATATGTTGGTAATTTAATTGATGACTCACATAGATTTGCACTGGCTATATACTGAGGGGTAGACTTTAGTGTAAACCCATTCTGGCTTGAAGCCAGTGATCTCCAATGGTGTCTCTTCTTGTTAAACCTGATTGAGGTTTGGATATGTAAACTCTTATTTTGTAATCTCTTGTTATTCTCTCATGTGGAATAAAAATCTCTCTCTGTTAGACTGGACATACACTATGATGATAGTGGAACCGATATAAATATTGTGTGTCTCTTTATTTCTCTGTTATAGTTATTTACTATGTTGTTGATGTAATAGAATAATTGCTATCAGATAAGATTGGTGTTCAATTGGCAAATCCAGATCCTACTTATTGCGCTTCCGCATATGCTCAATTTTGCATAACAAGTATTAATAAAAATATATTGCACAATACAAATTCTAAGTAGATTATTGAAAAAGAATATAATACTAATAGTTTTAAGTTACTTACAGGAATCATATAAAAAAATTGGCCTCAATGTTCACATACGGCGTGCATTCAAATGTTTTTTCATATCGTATTTAAACCGATATTACTAGTGTGAACCCATGCTTCGCACACGGGTTGCAGCAAATCTTTTTTTATTTTTGATTTTTGATTATCAATATATCTTGGTTTGCTTGCTTGTTAAATTACCATTACAATTCTAATTAAATCCGACTTTTAATCTGGTTGACTTTTTTTGTGAAATGTTTAAACTAAGGTAGCGTTCTTTTTTTAATCTGGGCAGTTTATATGGACATCCGCATCCGACACGGAATCCATCAAAATGTTAATTCAAACCGAAAATTGGAATTTTATCAGTTCGTGCTGCGTCGGGCACCACGTCCGAAGTGTCTAACGTGAATGGATAAAATTCCAATAACTTATACTCTCCCTTCCCCTTTCGTGTTGGCCTTTAAAACAAATATGCATTATATGTAAATTATCAAAGGTATAAAACACGTGAATCACCTAATAGCTACTGGTGTAGTATCCAAGTGCATAACATATGCTTTCTAGCAGAAACAACAACAAACCTCACCGTGACAACTTGAAACCTCATCCTGATGTATAAATCTATACATGGTTTCTAGCAGAAAAATTATTTCTTAATTTGTTATATAACTTGCACAATCATAAAGTTTGTATATGGTTTTCATCAAACTTGTGCTTTGCGCACAGTTTGGAAAAAAAGAGTATGCATGTGTAAGCAATTAAATAAATGTAATCACAATCCTGTATACTTGTAAAATAGTGGGATATAATCTTTTTTGTTTATTTAGGGTAAATTAATACATACAACACACTTTATATAAATATTGTGTTTAAAAGAACAGAGCGGAAGAGTAAATAGAATCATGGTGAGTCCTTTCCATATATAGTTGTCATACTTAATTGTTCTCTTACTTGGAGACCACAATCTGTCAGTGAAATAGCATTAGTTGAAGACTATTAAGTGTTGGATAAATTATGGAATATTATTCAGAATGAAGTACAACACGAATTTATGGTTTGAATGTCTGTGCACTTATGTATCTAATAGCAAACACCAACCAATACAAAAATGAACACTGATATTTGATAGTAAAGACCTCAATATGCAAGCATCAGGTTTAAAAAGACAGAAGATTGAAACATAAGTTCTCTATAATAGTAGCATAACATGCACAGAAAATCCAGTATAGAGGTCTTTTTTATTTATGAATCAGCAAACAGATTCAATTTGCGAAAGAATTAATTTCCATGTAGCTGCATAAAAAGCACAGAATCCTGGGCATCAGATGAACCTCTTGCATTTTGGCAATATGCCTGGAAAGATCAGCTATAACCAGGAAGATTAACAAAGTTCTTCATTAATAAATTCATTATCGTGCTTACACAGTTCTTCTACTAAAGGTAGGACAGGAAAATAATTTGCATATTAACTGATTCACGACGATACAGCACATTACAGGTTGAAAAAACGCATATCATATAGTTTCAAGTTACCATAAAATGAATCAAACTAAGTACATCAATTCAACCATAATTATCCAAACAGGTATGTCAAAAAAATTATGCTGACATGTGTTATCAACAACAATAAAATGATGACAGCTAAATCAGCCAAATCATAGAATACTTGACAGATATTCCAGTGCAAACTCGTTCTACATATGCAGAATATTTTTTTTTGGTGTTTCAAAAGTAGGAAAACATTAAAAGTTGGAAGCAAGACAGCTGAAAGCTTATTGTACAACAAATTTTTATGTCTTTTCTGTTGCAAACAATATAAATTCTTACTCACTAAACTAGTATCACATAGACTCATTAGCAAATGTATTTAGAATCAAGGATCAAACATCTACATTATGGGTGAAAGGCAAATAACTCATCTGGATTCCCTATATATTTTTTCCAACTTATTTATGACAAATAATCATTGATTTATACAGATTGTTACTATACAGTTTAGGCCTTAAGGAAATTTTGATAATTTGGAAACCAAAGTCCAAAAGAGTATCAAGAAGAAACATTGATATACATTAATTTGTCAGCTTGCTCGGTATTTTGGAATTATGCATCTCCTGGTTAGAAAAACAATGTAACTCCCGCAAATTACTTACATTGTTTATTTTAGATAATGTCGATCACGAAAGTCTACATTGATGGTCATAACTATTAATCTTTAAATATCCCATAGGACGCAGAGGTAACTGAGCACAAATTTACTGAGTATAAAAAATACATCCAGTTGCTTGTGTCTATTTTGCAGAATGAATAGGTTTTACAAGCTGCTCTTTATTGATTATATCAAATGATTGTGTGTTATCGTTGCTAAAACTTGAATTTCCTGTACAGTTAACGACGATCATAATCCTTGATTCTCAAATGAGATAAAAAGGAAAGTTTAAGACTACATAATAGTAAATAACTAAATGAGCGTGTAAATACCATATACTCATTCGATCTACAGGATATGGGTGAGAGGAAAGTGTGGTTCTTCTTTAAGAACATGGTGCAGCTGTGTAAGTTTTTGAATCTTTTTAAAATGGACTTTAAAAAATACCTCTATATAAAAATTATATAAAAATACACAAGTGGAACCAAAAAAAAGGGCAACTTCAAACCGATCAAGAAAGCAGGCTTTTGCAAGCTTCAACATCAGCAGCCTCTACACCCAGAACATCATCACCCTTAGCCTTATTCATAACCACATCAAAAAGCTGAGACTTAATCATTGAGTCCTTCACCTTCAAAATCTCAATTACTACCTTATAAGCAAGGCCCCTCGATACTATTATCTGGCCAATCACTTCACTGAAATAAGTCGGGGCTTTAGGGTATAAGGATAATCTTTATTTCAAGTAACTGTAATAATTTTTGTGCCTAATCTAATCATATAACTTCGATAATTAATGAAAAAAAACTTTTAGTGCTAATTTCAAAACAACAGTACAAATCGAAAACATGGATTGTGACATTAATATCAATACCTGCGAGAAGAAAGGAAGATTAAGCCGCTCTTGATAAAAAAAATCTTCGCTTTTAGATTACTGCTTCGGTTTTGATACTAGCTTGAATTGCGAAATCAAATTGACTCCGGAATCAAATTGAATTGGGGGTGAGAAGGAATCAGGGTTCGATGAAAATAAATGTTAATAAAAAAATGAGGCGATAGCTGTGCGAGAATAGTCGGTGGAGTTTTCTCTAATGTGAGCGGATGGCAAAGATCGTCGGTTGGGTTAAAAATCCAACGGAGTAGAATTCTTAGAGTATTAGGATGCAGATTGATAAAAAGATCGCGAGTTGGGTTAAAAATCCAACGGAGCAGGATTCTTAGAGTATTAGGACGCAAATTGCTAAGGGGTTAATGAGTTTATGAGAAGAATTTCCTTCCAACAGTTCAGAAAATAACCAGGCGTACATATGATGTAAATTTTACAATAGGGAAATATAACTCAAAAAGGTAGACGTGAAAAAATTGTTCAAAATTTTGTAAATCTATGAACAAAATTACAGTTAACTACGTAGTAGTCTGATTAATTAATTTTTTTTTAACTTTTAGGACTCAATGATTAGCTTAAATATTTTTTGCTTTAATAATTAACACCTTATAAATTTTTAAAAACTTTGATAAATTCGGTTTGATTTTAAAATTTAATTTATACTAAAAAATTCATTAAATAAGGATAGAAAAAAGAAAGATTTCCATTTTCGTATACTTAACTCTACAGTAGTGTTTTTTTTTTAAAAAAACCTTTATATCTAGATAATCCGATTTAATATTCATAAAAACAAATTAAAAAAAACCATCGTTGCTTTCGAAGCTCCTATTTTTTTCATTTTGCAATTTTCAAAAAGACTAATAATATTTTGGGAGATGCAAATCCTTTTACAAGTAACTTCACTTAGATATTTTTATGTTAGCATTGTATTTTAAAACAAATTAAAATTTTATTGTGCGCTAAAAAAAGTATTTTCCATATAAACGATTTTTATAATGACACCAACTGTTACATTAAATAATCCAATTTCATGATGCAAGGAGAATGTTACTAAACCCTAGAACACAAAACTACTTCTAAATGTTGTAAACAATTGAAGTTCTACAATGGTCCAAAAACGTTACTTGTGTTGCACATTAGGGTAACATTAAATAAATGTCGGTGAAAAATTATACATTTTCAAGATACTAATAAATAGTTTTTAAACAATATAGCATTGCAACTATTTTTGGTATGTGGCTAAAAATACGTTATTTTACAACAGTTGATTTCAAACCTTTGTTTGGACATACATGTACAACATTTTCACAAGCGAAATGTTGTAAAAGTGTCCATATTTCCACAACAGTTTATCGAATCGTCGTTATATCTTTGTTGTAAATTAATTGTTTTCCTGTAGTGATATAATTTAAATTAAACTATTAAATGAAAATTTTCAACATTTTAAAGTTTTGAAAATTTGGTTATTTAATGTCAAACAATAATTGGTTTTATAAACTTTATTATTTATTTCAAATTTATTCAAGATAGTTTCAAATTTTTTTAATTTTTCAAAATATAAAATATAATTATCAACTATAATAATAAAATATAAATATCAACTATAAGTATCAACTGTAATTATTAAATACAATTATTAAAAATTAATTTCTGAATACTAGATATCATTTCATAAGTATTAAAATTTTATTATTAATTATTAAATAATTAATGTAGTAAACTGATATTTTCATTATTTAGGAGAATAATTATAAAAGAACAATTTAAAATTTTGGGATTTAGCGTAAAATATACTGGCATACTGACCGAAATTTGTGTTGAAACCAAAGGACTTAATTAAGAATTTAGTAATTACATTGGTTATGAGCAAAGATTATTTTGCTAATTCTTAATAAGCAATGATTATAAGTTGTTTATTATAGAACATAAATTACTATTTATTATTACTTTTAAATCATTAATTAGAACAAATTAATTATTGGTTATTGAACATATTAATAATTATTAAAAAATAACACTAAAGTATATCTTAGAAAAACGATATAAACATCTCTTGCAAATCTGTTGGAATTCTGCTGCAAAATAGCATCAATAAATATTCGTTCGTATTCTGCTTGGATTTGCAACGGAAAATAGCGACAGTAATTTTTTGTCGGTAATTTGATGCAATTTGCAACGGCTTAGTGAGGGATGACAGAGGACGACGGTAATAAATAAATGGAAAAAAAATTGAAAAAAAAATTATCTCTTGCAAATCATAAGGAAATCCATCACAAATTAGTGACGGAAATTTCCGCTTCAAAATATGTGACGCTAAATCAGTGTTTTCTTGTAGTGTATGTATATACATAAATTTAAAAGTTTACTAAATAGTTTTAAATAATAAAATATAAGGAAAATTTATTTATAACAAATTAGTTTATAGGTTAAAAAGTTTTTAATAAATAATTTTCAAGAAAAGGAAGAGCTTATTTGTAAGCAAGCGATGTCTATATAAAAAAATAATTTTTCTTAAACTGTAATTGTTCCTTTCTTCCGAATTTCAAATACTTGAATCTATATTCCAGTCTCAATGGAGTCTACATAGTTTCAATATCCTTTTCAGACACCATTCAAACAACCCGTTCGATTTAAGGGATTCAAATTTATATTCATGCCAAATTTGATGTAATTTCAAGTATCCTCAATTAACTTTCATTTCCAAACTTAATTTAAGGAGAATTTATCAATTTCACATTTACCATAAATTTGAAACATCAAGACATACTTAAAAATCCCATATTTTTTTTTAATCCTAAATTTGGTTTGGAAAATTCCATTAACAAATTCGTAATCATTCAAAATTCAAGTTTAAAGGAAAAATAAAATTCATCAAAAATCGACACATTTCCTTTAAATAAAATTTCCATCGAATAGAATTTCGAATACTTAAAAATCATTTAACTAACCGATGTCCATATAAAATTTTCTATCTTATGGCCAAGTGATATTAAATTTAATTCTTTGATATTTCAGGGATGGATATATATATCATCTCAATCCAAATCAGGGCCACAGATATTTATCATTTCAACCCGTGTTCTTAATTTATTTTAAATCAATAAATCCCATGTTTATTAGATGCCCATAACATCAAGGGTGAAAATGGGATTCATCGTCAAAATGAACATACAACATCGATACACTGAAAGGGGACATTTTAGCCAATATCAATTCAGAAATCAAATCAACCAAGGCATCCATCACAACCATTTTATTCAAATGGTAACTATTTAATCCTTTCACTGGTTAACAAGGGTTGGGATACCAACTAGAAATTTACTTAAATTTAAATAACTAATTATCAGCTTCATTTTATTATTAACACACTTGCATGTCAAATTCAAGCTACCATTCATAATCTATCACAACCATGCAACCAAACTTATTTCATAATTTAATTTAATAAATATGGGAATCATTCAGTTAATCGGGAATAAGTAAATCACTCACCTTTGGGTCTTTGGTGGGTCGAACGTCCAACCAAAGCCCAAAATTTTTCAATCTCCAAACGCAGCCAAACCAGTCTCAGATCGTCTGCAATTCAGCGATGATTCCAACGCACCCAACCGCCTCCAAATCCGAGTTCATACGCAAAAGTTATTAGCGTTTAATCATTTGAATTTTATATAAAAAAATTATTAAAAATAATCCTCATCCAATGGAAATCCGCTACGTCAACCCCTGAGACTTCTTCCTCCCATTCATTCATGCTATGGAAGCCTATGGCGTGAAGAACCCAACCAAACACCAACTTTGACCGCCGTTATCTCATAGTTCCGACCACCGGACGCCTCAGGTCCACCACCAAACTGAAGAATATCGAAAACCGCACCATCCCTCCAACCGCCACCGTCTCCGGTGGTGTCCTCTGCTCGTGCCGATGTCAACCCTAAACGGGTTTCAAAACCTTAAATCACAAAATTCCGACTAACCCTTGAGCCATAGAACTCCTGACCCCCATCAACAAGCTCATGTCAACCTCCTCCATGAAACCCATGTCTTAATTTCTTCGATTGAAATCTAAATCAGAAATGCCCAATTTGTGCTCATGGATTTCGAAAATCAGGCCTTTGACCAAAGATTTCTGACCAAATGAACCCCTGCATGCGATATCTAACTGTAGATCTAAGTTCTACCAATTGAGAGCTTTGTTTCGATATATAATTTGTTGAATTCGAACAAGATTTGTATTTGATTTGAAATTTTATTTTGAAACTAGGGTTTGAAATTTATTTTAGCCATTAGAAATAATTTGGAGGAAGTTACACGTATAATGAAATGAGCTGATGAGGTTAGCAAATTTACTATCATGTATATAGATGGTCCAATAGGAGAAATGTACAATTTCCAATTACACTGATTCCTTTCACACTTATTCCGTACGATCAAATGACAAGTCCGACTATAACGAAATTTGGAATTCTACAATAATTCACCATTCTAGATCTGATGAGACTAGTTTCGTCGAATTTCGAGACAGTTGCCAAAACAGTTAATTTCCACAGTTAATTAATTAATAAAATATTCAGTTATTCATTTAGTTGTTTTAATTGAATTTAAATATTCATAAAATATCTTTTAAATTCAATTATAACTTAAATATTATTTTTTATAAATCGATTTCATAAATTTTGAAGTTCCCAAATTTGATTATTTTAAATTTGAATTCCTCTTTAACTTAATAACTCAAATTTAATTGGTTATTAAAATATTAAATTCCACATTATAGCATTTCTAAACATAACTCAATTTTATTCAAATTTATTAAGGTTAAATTCAAAATTTCAATTCTTAATCAATATAAATTAATTTAGATTTTTGTTTATACTTAAGGTAAGTTATTTCATAAGCAAAAATCCTTAAAATTTAAATTTTAGCCGTTATCACTCAATTTATTCTATTAAATTCAAATTTTAAATATATAGGGAAAATATGGGTTGTTACATTCTCCCCTACTCAAAAATCTTTTCGTCCTCGAAAGGAGAACGAAGTACGATATTGGGCACATACATACTTTCAAATACATGCTTATAAATAGCATTTATAAAATAAGCTATGTAGTTGTAAAAATCTCATAAATTTTTCTAACTCCTGTAATTACAGAAAATTTTGGCAGCATCTCCTTTGTACAGAGAGGTCCGGAAAAATCACATACATATAAAAACTCAAATATTCCTCCCATCGCTCAATGAGGCACCCAAAAATGGGGAAAACAAAATATATATGTAACCACTAGACCATATAACCCAAATACGTACTTTCTTTAGCGTTTGTTTGCAATTTATTTACTTAGCACTTTAGTATATCGCGCAAGCGAGATCCAAAGCGTAGCGCGACTTCCCTGCACCTGCTACCTACTCACATACGCATAAGGATTAAACATATATATACAACACATAGCAAAGGTATACAACTTTCACAACATATATTGAACATTTCAACTATAAAACCAAAATACTCATGACAAGTCAGCGAACAAATCAAAGTTTATCACCCCTTAAATGATGGAATTTGACCAAAGCACACAGGCAAAAGTTGTTGCAATCGTTTCAGGCTTTTCGAATTGTCCGGATTCGTCGAATTCGGATAATCTGTTCAAAAGTTATGCGCGTTTTAGCGAGAGAGAAAGCTTCATCCCATACACATAAAATTGCAGACCTGAATTGTTCAAGTCAGTTTTCAACCCTTTAAACAGCAAAATTTTACCTAGCAAATTAAGAAAATTTTTTACTTCAGATCCTGGGCTTTCCAAATTGTTCAAGCACATCAAAATCCGATGATCTGTTAGGAAGTTATGGTCAAAACAATATCGACAAACGCTTCAGTTTGTAAATTTCTGTGTATAGTACTACGACTAAAACTTGAATTTCAGCATAGTAAACATGAGAATTTCAACGTGGCGCTATTAAAAAAAGTTTATCTTAGTTTCTAAGGTTTCGAAAAAGTCCAGAATCGTCGAATTCCGATCATCCCATCAAAATTTATGGTCATTTTGCTTCTGCTCAACAAGTATTTCAGGTTTTCGCATAAACATCGATTTATTATATTTTGAGTTTCAAACTTTTGGATTTCAAAACTTTAGCAAAACTTAACCATTTAGAATGGGTTATCATTCCATTATCTTCATAATATGATTCAATCTCTTATTGCTTAAATGTATTCATGTTCGTTTTATTTATAATAACTTCCATTTCATTTATATTCCATTGTCGTCCATCTTATGATATTAAGTTCATTCGCAACTCATCCCTTTGGTTGGTTCTTATTCATTCATATAGTTATTCACGTTCACTTCATTATTCAAGAAATGGATTCATATTCAATTTCTTACTCCATTTCGATGTACTTCCTATTCACTTTCCCGTTTCATTTCAATCATAAATTTCCAATTAAGAGTTGAATTCATTTTACTTTCCAACTAACTTGATTATATTAGATCTTTAATTCATTACCATGAGTCAATTTGCCAAATTTCCCTTAAGCGTCGATTTATTTAAATCAGAGTTACCTTCAGATTTCAAAACCTTAGCAAACTCCGACCATTAGATTTGGTTATCACTTATTTATTCAACGATTTACCTTTAGTTGTTCGTATGAATCAAATTATACTTACTAAATCCAATTATCTATATGAATTCTAAATTGACTTATTAAATTTCCCTAAGTTGCTTTCATTTCATTAAGTCCATTCAACTCAGGTTAAGTTTTATTTTACATCTCATTTCTATATCTCGAATTCCCAATTTAAAATTCGTTTAACCATTATCTTATTCCGAATAAGCCAAATTTATATTTGCTTCTCATTTTCTCTTATTTTGACACTTATCTTCATTCATTTAACCATTCCTTATTCACATTTTCATTTTAAATTAAATCTTATTCCATTAACTCAATTTATTTATTCGACTCACAGATCATAAATTGAATTAAGGACTGTTCATCACTCAAATCTTATACTTAGTTCTCAAACCATTTTTATTCAATTTCCTAAGTTAACTTTATTTAACTCGATTCCTCTACTCACATTAAATTATATTCCTCTTGACAAAATGATTTACATTCGATATATTATCCTAATGAGGTTTACCCATTTAGATTTTTATGCCTTTATTTCACATACACTCTAATTCACGATTTAATTTCTTCCATTTAAACTTATCGACAATTAATATTTTATCAACAACATAAAGTCTTATCAACTCCTTTTCAACTAACTTCACATGCATATTAACTAGTCCAAGTCATAAGTTCTTGCCATTTTTATTACACAACCAAATTCTTCAATTCATTTTAGTCGACTTCAATTAAGTTTTGTTTCATACCTAATATTGTTGATTTCCTCCAACACTCTTATTGACCAAACTAGAACTTTGTTGAACCTTATTATCGCCCCGCTTAAGAGTCTTGAATGACTATTTCCCTTTGTCTTAATACTTAAGCCCATTTTCGGGTTTCAAAATCTAAGATTCTAATGAATCGAGTTATCTTAGCCCTCTAATCAATATTATTAGTTAAGATGAACTTAAATACCTTGATTTTGGGTTTATAACCCAAGTTTTAAAATAATATATACTTATACTATTTCATAGAAAATTAAGCCATATAAGATTTAATTCCAAATCCTTAATTAACAAAGAACATAGGAATTTCGATTCTGGTTTAATTTAAATTCAACTTTAGATAATATATACTAATACCCTTATATAAAATTTATACCATAGGAAATTAAATCCAAAATCATTTGAAAAACAAGTTATAAAAATCATTGAGTGGTCTCCCCCACTCAGACTCTTCAGAATAAACATCGATAATGCGTGCACTCATTGCCGAAGTTATCCTAAGGTCCAAGAAGGGATTACACTTATTTAGTTTAAAATCCTTTAAACCATTTCCTTACGAAAACACTTATGATATGATATTATTTCAAACTTTGGCAAACTATTTTCAAAAGCACCAGAATCGAGTTCTCAAGTTCATTTCCATTTATTTGCAAAATATATTTAATAGATTTCATTTCCAAATTTTCCTCGTTTGGTTTATTATTGAATCGACTATAATAGATAATAACTTAATATTATTACCTACTACTAACAAATGCATATACACTTAAAACCAATAATACATTCAATATATTTAAAATATAATCGAAATCCATATTATGTCGATCCATTCTGTTCGATTATTTAGAAATTCCTATCGATAAAATGGTGTCCCATATATCGACCAGAATCCATAATATTCAACAGAACAAGTCAACACAATATAAAACCATTTTATATCAAAAATACAAATACGCTCTCTCATATATCACTCAAACTCATTCTAGGATATTACTAATCCTATCTCTGATGAGTTAATTCCCAAACAGAGCCAAGGTTATCGCTAACCAGAGCTCTGATACCAACCGTAACGACCTGGATTTTTGACCGTCAAATCGACAATAAATCACACATGTCGACCCAAACAAATCACCAACCCTGATAGTTATTAGGAAAAAGGAGGAAGAAGAGAAAACTATCGTAGAATCTCACAGTGGAAGGACAACATATAATAAACAAATAATGGTTCAAAAGCATTTAAAAACATATACATTCGAGTTATATTTTCTCAGCCATCAGAGTTACACTTGTACAAATACATATAGTAATGCAGCGGAAATAAAGTGCAGTGGACAAATATATATACAATAGATATATATACCTAATCTTCTTCTTCGATCTCTAAGGCAAAGTAATCTTCGTTAACTGCAAATTTCTGCTGACTCGAGCGTATTGCATAAAAGAAAACACAACAAACACTCGGATCAGCACTAAATCTTTCTCATATTAGTCAAATTAAAGTTCGAAATAACCTGAGTGTCATGGGTGCAGCAACTCAAGAGATGTTAAGGGATTTTCCATCTCTCAAGGATCCATTAAACTAATACATACATAGTATAATATGGTATTATGATAGTGTTTATTCAGTAAAGTAAATATTATAAAAATAGTGTAAGCGGGATTACATTTTTACCCTTACACTATTTACAATACCATATTCTATATAGTACCGTAAACCCACCATAAACTGATGGCATCAGAGGGCACTCCATAGTTATGGAACAAATCAAAATCGTATGGGGCTCGATAAGGATAAATATGACAAGGCACTCGAGAAAATACCCAGGGTAGGATTCTACCAATTGCACTCCTGGACCGGTGGTAATGCGTAGCAGCCACTACCGCCCACCTCGGAACACTCTCCCAAATCAAAAAGGGCCCAAATTATCATCATAGAAATAGTATCGAAGAAGTGCATCCGCTCAGAGGTTCTACCTCTATTAGTCGCAGTATAGGACCTGTTTTAGTCATTTCAATTATGACCCGAAGGTCAAGGCCATTTCGTCATCATTCGCCTTTCTCAGTCTAGTCATCGCCTCCAAGTCATCATGCTTCGTACCGTATACTTCATCACGTGCACAGTTGTTAAAGTGGTATCGGCACTGACAGAGAGTATGCCACTTACCGTCTCCGATCTCTTTAACAACCAACGATTACATTTTTCACATCGGTCAGTTCTTTTACTTTTCACAAAAGTTCGCTTCCATATCCAAAATATCATGTTTGTTTCGAACCCCATTTATATTCAAATAGAATATAATTCCATATCAAAATATCATAATCATTCCAAAATCGATTATATTCTAAACTAGAAAATATTTCATTTCATTATATTATGATAATATAATATTTTAAAAATCGATTAATATTCGAGTAGAATATACTTCATATCAAAGATTATAATTATTTCAAATCGATTTATGATCGAAATCCATTCATATTCAAATAGAATATATATCTCATTTCAACTCATTTTAATCCCTTAGGAGATCCATTCATATTCGAGTAGAATATAACTTACATTTCCATATTAAAATCGGTTTAAAATCGATTCATATTCAAACAGAATATACTTTATCTCAACTCCAGTTGAACCAATGGTTTAAATCCAAACACTTTCCATTCGGAAGAAAATTACAATTCATAAAATATAATTATGAAAAATAGATGCCTATAAGAAAATCATTATATAAAATTTACATATAATAGAATAGTTAGAATAAGACAAGATAATTTAAAACACTATGTATATACATAAATTTAAAAGTTTACTAAATAGTTTTAAGTAATAAAATATAAGGAAAATTTATTTATAACAAATTAGTTTATAGGTTAAAAAAATTTTAATAAATAATTTTCAAGAAAAGGAATAGTTTAATTTGTTAGCAAGCGATGTCCATGTAAAAATATAATTTTTCTTTAAACCGTAATTGTTCCTTTCTTCCGAATTTCAAATGCTTGAATCTATATTCCAGTCTCAATGGAGTTTACATATTTTCAATATCTTTTTCAGACACCATTTAAACCAACCGTTTGATTTAAGGGATTCAAATTTATATTTATGCCAAATTTTAAGTAATTTCAATTATCCTCAATTAGCTTTCATTTCCAAACTTAATTTATGGAGAATTTATCAATTTCACATTTACCATAAATTTGAAACTAAAAGACATACTTAAAAATCCCATTTTTTTTTTTAAATCCTAAATTTGGTTTGGAAAATTCCCTTAACAAATTCGTAATCATTCAAAACTCAAGTTTAAAGGAAAAATAAAATTCATCGAAAATCGACACATTTCCTTTAAATAAAATTTCCATCGAATAGAATTTCGAATACTTAAAAAATCATTTAACCAACCGATGTCCGTATATAATTTTCTATCTTATGGCTAAGTGATATTAAATTTAATTCTTCGATATTTCAGGGATGGATATATATCATTTCAATTCAAATCGGGGTCACAGATATTTATCACTTCAACCTGTGTTCTTAATTTATTTTAAATCGATAAATCCTGGGTTTATTAGATGACCATAACATCAAGGGTGAAAATGGGATTCATCGTCAAAATGAACATACAACATCCATACACTGAAAGGGGACATTTCAGGCAATATCAATTTAGAAATCAAATCAACCAAGGCATCCATCACAACTATTTTATTCAAATGGTAACTATTTAATCATTTCACTGGTTAACAAGGGTTGAGATCCCAACTAGAAATTTACTTAAATTTAAATAACTAATTATCAACTTCATTTTATTATTAACACACTTGCATGTCAAATTCAAGCTACCATTCATGATCAATCACAACCATGCAACCAAACTTATTTCATAATTTAATTTAATAAATATGGGAATCATTCAGTTAATCGTGAGTGAGAAAATCACTCACCATTGGGTCTTTAGTGGGTCGAACGTCCAACCAAAGCCCAAAATTTTTCAATCTCCAAACGCAGCCAAACCAGTCTCAGATCGTCCGCAATTCCGCCAAGATTCCAATGCACCCAACCGCGTCCAAATCGGAGTTCATACGCAAAAGTTATTAGCGTTTAATCATTTGAATTTTAAATAAAAAAATATTAAAAATAATCCTCACCCAATGGAAATCCGCCACGTCAGCCCCTGAGACTTCTTCTTCCCGCTCATTCATGCTACAGGAACCCCACGACGTGAAGAACCCAACCAAACAACAATTTTGACTACGTTATCTCACAGTTTCGACCACCGGACGCCTCAAGATCACCACCAAACAGAAGCATACCGAAAACTGGACCTTCCCTTCGACCACCACCGTCTCTGGTGATGTCCTCTGCTCGCGACGGCGTCAGATCCAGACAGGTTTCAAAACCCTAAATCATAAAATTTCGACTAACCCTTTAGCAATAGAACCCCTCATCAACAAGCTCGTATCAACCTCCTCCACAAAAACCATATCTTAATTTCTTCGATTGAAGCCTAAATCAAAAATGCCCAATTTGTGCTCATGGGTTTAGAAAATCAGGCCTTTAACCGACGACTTCTAGCCAAACAAAGCATTGCATGCGACATCTAACTGTAGATCTGTGTTCTACCAGTTGAGAGCTTCGTTTCGATATATAATTTGTTGAATTCGAACAAGATTTGTATTTGATTGGAATTTTTATTTTGAAACTAGGGTTTGAAATTTTTTTTGCCATTAGAAAAAATTTGGACGAGGTTACATGTATAATGAAATGAGCTGATGAGGTTAGGAAATTTATTATTATGTATATAGAGGATCCAATAGGAGATATGTACAATTTCCAATTACACTGATTCCTTTCACACTTATTCCATACAATCAAAAGACAAGTTCGATTATAACGAAATTTGGAATTCTACAATAGTTCACCATCCTAGATCTGATTAGACTAGTTTCGTAGAATTCCGAGATAGTTGCCAAAATAGTTAAATTCCACAGTTAATTAATTAATAAAATATTCAGTTATTCATTTAACTGTTTTAATTGAAATTAAATATTCATTAAATTTCATTTAAATCCAATTATAACTTAAATAATTTTTTTTATAAATCGATTTCATAAATTTTGAAGATCCCGAATTTGATTATTTCAAAATTTAAATTTAAATTCCGCTTTAACTTAACAACTCAAATTTAACTGGTTATTTAAATATTAAATTCCACATTACAGCATTTCTAAACATAACTCAATTTTATTCAAATTTATTAACGTTAAATTCAAAATTTCAATTCTTAATCAATATAAATTAATTTAGATTTTTGTTTATACTTAAGGTTAGTTATTTCGTAAGCAAAAATCCTTAAAATTTAAATTTTAGCCATTATCACTCAGTTTGTTCTATTAAATTAAATTTTAAATATACAGGAAAAACATTGGTTGTTACAGTATCTCATTATCAATGTGAGATAATGGATGTGCAAAGAGAAATATATTACAAATAAGAAGACACCATTCAACAACTGAATATTCTTGAAAAAGCACTCTATGCAATATATATACTCTCCAACGAAAAAATGTCTACAAAAAAAATCTGGTGACGGAAGAAAATGTGGAGATGAAGGCGTTTTGATTAGGCTTGAATCAAACGAGGTGAATTTTTGAGAGGACGTGATGTATGAAAAAATTGTTTTTTGTTTTTGTTTTGGTTTGTATTGCAATTTAATTTTTGAGAGGACATATTCAAAAACATGATTAATCTAACTTCTTACTAGTTTATATAATTAAATTGGATTATCCTAAGACATCTATATCTGAATTTAACATACATGATTAGATTTAAGTTGAATTTAACATGTATGATGTGAACCAATCCTAATTTAACCCACGTAATCCATAATTTCATGAGAGAGATATCTATCACTCACTAAAACCTTGATTCATTGAAAATCCAATGAAATATGATATGGAGAATGATGAAAATCCCCAAAATCGGTGCAATTTGATGTGATCTAATATTTTTGTATGATGATCTAGCCTCTAGATACGATTTATGATAAGCCAGAATGAATAGAATGGAGAAAATAGGGTTTAGGTTGAATTTGAAGAATCATGAACACAAGTCTAAATGTTTGAATGAAGAAAGAAATCTTAATTCTCGCTCTAAATCCCTCTATTTATATCAGTAGGTCATTAGCCTAATGGGCTTCACTAATTAGCCCACTAACAGAAAATTTGTCTATCTGACAGAACTAAAACTCAAAATAGTGATTTCTCTAAAACCGTTGACCAAATCTTTAACGTAACAACTCTATGGGATTGCCAACTACCATTCCAATCACGTGAGACCAATTTTAGCACTTGATTTGATCTGTATCAATAGTTACAGGTAAAACAATATTCACAAGGGTAAAAAAGTCAATTTTGATATAGGTGAACAACATATCTCAGTCTCTTACAATGCTTTTCGGTATCCCATGGAATCGAACTATCACAAAAGATATAAATCAGTCAATTTTGATGTCATCCTGGTCAATCTGAGAGGAATAAACCTTGCGCTTTTGGTCAAGCGGTCCATGATAACCAAAATACCATCATTTCCTACCCATGTCCTAAGATCCATCGATAAAATCCATCAACACTAGCTCCCATTTCCACGTAGAAACTTCTAGTGGTTGTAACAATCCATTTGACTTCTTTTGCTCAGATATAACCAACTGACAGCACATATAATTCAAGATAAATTTATCGACATTCTCTTCATACCTTCCAAGTAGTAGACTCACTTCATATCTCGATACATCTTGTTACCATCAGGATGAATCGTCAGTCTAGAGTGATGGCACTCCCTCAGAACCTCATCTCTCAATCCATTTATATCAGAAACAACTAGTCATCTATTCTTGCGAAGCCAACCATCTCAATCGAATTCAAAATCCTTAATCTTCTATGGTTCCACTCTAATCTCTAACCTTAGAATGATCTCCACAAGCTTAACATCTCACTTCTGGCTTTCACCAATGCTTTCGATAAGAATCGATCTAATCGATAAGCTTGCTTACATCTCAGGATCCAACTAATAATGAGGCCTAAAATAAAATTCTGCCAAGAACTCGAGATGCTTCAATTCCGAAAACATAGCTCCTAAACTCACATGTTTTCTATTTAATGCATCGGCCATCGCGTTACCTTTACGTGAAGTATAGGCTATACCAAAGTCATACGGCACCAAAATCTCTATCTATCGCTGTTGTCGAAGATTCAAACCCTTTTGGGAGAAGAGGTACTTCAACACTTATAATCTATAAATAACTCTAATCTAACTCCCATTAGGTAATGCCTCCATATTGTCAAAGAAAACACTATCATCGCTAGTTCCAAATCGAGAGTTGGGTTATTCCTTTCATATGGCTTTAGTTGTCGACTCACATAAGCCACAACCTTATCCTTTTGCATTAGCACATGCATCGATGTATATCACCATCTCTTAATTTTCGATCGGAATAGTTAGCATAGGAGCACTTATTGATCTCTCTTTCAAAATTCCGAAATCTTGCTCACATTTCGCATTCCAAGCGAAAACCTGATTCTTCTTCGTTAATCTGCACTACAAAAAATTAGGGTTTCAATAGCACTCATTCTCAGCGTTTCGTATTAAACCCGAATAGACAAAAAAACCATAGATACTAACGATGTACATTTCAAACATATACACAAATTAATACTAAAACATAAACACTGTATATACGTAACACGGTTTCTTTTCGTTTCCCCTTTCTAGTCCGCCTCCTAAATTTTCATTTTCCACCAACTTTCCTTTCTTCTCCCTAAACTCATCCATTTCATGCCCTAGATTCTTATCATCGCAACCCAACCGCCCTTGATTTCAATCATTGCAACGCTGATTTCAAGCTAAATCACAGTGGGCCAAATCTTAGTTTCGCAACTCCTCGCCCATGGCGGAGATAAGCAGGCGATTGTTTCCAAGGAATTCGCATCCCATTATGCTTGTAACCATTTAATATACCAAACTTTCCAAATCTTATTCCAAATAAAAACGCGATTCAGGGATGTTGTAAAATTTCAAAACATGTTTTGGATTTGGGTTTGTTTCTGGAGAAGGAAGAAAGAAAGGAAGTAAGAGAATGGTGTGGGGCTTAGTCCCACATTGTAGAAGTTAGAAAAGTTTTCCGCTACTTAAGTAGCCTTCTCAAGAAGGCGTTGGGGCCTTGGGGCACCCAAATGCTTACTTTATTGTAAGGAGAGAGGTCATGCATCACTATACCACATGCGCGTGTGCCGCCGCCTCTGTCCGACCAACCGAACCGGGCCAGGCCGGCTACGGGTGCGGGTATCGAGTCCGATAGCAATATTTTTGAATAGATTTTATATGCTGTAACGGGCCAAATTTCAGCCCATTACAAACCCGAATGAAGTTGAAATTTGGGTAGGTTTTTTAAATGTTTCTATACACTGAAAATGGCATGCCAAGTTTAAAATTCGCAACGCTTTGAAACGTTGGAGATGAAAGCGCTCTGGTTCAAATAGACAAAGCCGATTCTGACAACTATGACGCTTGGTGAACTATCGCGACACTTCCACCCCTATATAAAGCCATGCATAATTATGTTATTGATGCAAATAAATGTATTTATAGCAAATCGGATAATAATGGTTATGTTATAATATGTTTATACGTTGATGACATGCAAACATTTGGTTCTAATATATCTTGTGTGAATGAAACTAAGAAGTTTATATCTTCTAAATTTGATACGAAAGATCTAGGAGAGGTTGATGTAATTTTAGGAATTAAAATCACTGGGAAAGCGGGGGAGTCATTACTAACTCAATCTCATTACATTAAGAAGTTCCTAAAGAAATACGGTCATTATGATGACAAACCAGCACCAACTCCTTTAAATCCAAGTATCAAATTAGAAAAGGACACTGGAAGTACCATTTCTCAACTAGAGTACTCTAGTATCATTTGAAGTCTTATGCATGTTATGCATTGCACTAGACCAAGCATCGAACATGTTATAAATGTATTGTGTCAATTTACATATAATCCAGGTTTCGAACACTGGAAATCTATTTCCATAGTTTTAGCTTATTTGAAAGGAACCATCAACTATGGTTTATCCTATAAAGGATATCTTGCTGTAATAGAAGGATATAGTGTTGCAACAGGGAACAATGTAGAATCCAAATCCAAGTTTATGACTGAATGGATATTTACATTAGGAGACGCTGCTTTATTTTGGGCTTCCAAGAAGTAGAGTTGTATAACTGACTCAACTATGTTGTCATAATTAATTGCATTAGCAGATGCATGTTAGGAAGCGGAATGTCTTAGTAATTTATTAATGAAAATCCCATTATGGAAGAAGCCAACTCTAACATTCTTAATTAACTATTATAATCAAGAAACGATATATAATGTCTCTAATAAGACGTATAATGGGAAGTCTAAACATGTGAGTTTAAGACATCAATTGGTTAGACAGTTACTCAAAAGTGGAGTTATAACTGTTGACTACATAGAAATGAGGAAAATTTTGGCTGACCAACTTACAAAGGGTCTTATAAAGGCTGTGGTTTCTATAAAGTCAAAAGAAGTGGGGCTAGGTCTATGAATGAAGATTAATCAACCTTAACAGAAACTCAACTTATGTCTTGAAAAGGATAGACAAAGTTCAATGGGTACCAACAAGTTAAGAGTACAAGTATGGAACACTAAATCAATTATCCCATAATATTTAGTGTTGGATTCTACAAGAACAAAGGATGGATAAATGTCCTTAATAAGTCTAGAAACATTAAAAGGTGTATCGCAAAAACACCTTAAGAGACTTACCTATATGAGTATGGAAATCAGGCTGTTTCCTAGGAAAGTAAGACCGTTTTTTAAAGTAGATTCATGAACCAGGACTAAAGCGCATGGTCATTAATGTACTGAGCAATACAGAACACTCTAACTAAGGAAATCAATATGTGTGATTGTTCCGGTTTTACCGTTAACGGTTACTTGGTTCAAGATTCATTCGCTGTAAAATCTCGATAGAATTTTGAATGGTTTACACTAAGTAAAGGTTCAAATCCAAAAGATACCTTATATTTATGTGTTGTTTCAATGATGATGCAAAACTTGATCATTGAATTACATGGGCTTGATCCCACTTGGGTACATAGGAAGTCACACTAGTGATTCAGTTGTTCACATTATTTATTTCTTTATTTTGAAAATTGGAGGAGATTGTTGTAAATTTTCAAAACATGTTTTGGTGTTTGGCTTTGTTTTCTAAGAGGGAAGAAAGAAAGAAAGGAAGAGAATGGTATGGGGTTTAGTCCCATATTTTAGAAGATAAGAAAGCATGCGACTACTTAACAGCTTTCTCGTGAAGGTATTGGGGCCTTAGGACACCCAAATGCTTACTTTATTGTGAGGAGGGAGGCCATGCGTCACCATACCATACACACACACGCTGCTACCGTTGGCCGTCCGACCGAACTCGGCCGGGTACGGGTGTGGATTGCGGGTCTTGTCTCCAATAGCAATATTATTGAACAGATTTTATATACTATAACGGGTCGAATTTCAGCCCATTACGGACCCAAATGAAGTTGAAAACTGGGTGGGTTTTTTAAACGTTTCTGGATGTTGGAAAATGGCGCGCAAGTTTAAAATTCGCAAAACGTTGAAATGTTGCAGATGAAAGGACACTGGTTTGAATGGACATAGCTATTTCTGACAATTGTGATGCTTGGTGAGCCATCGCCATGCTTCCACCCCTACATAAAGCCATGGAGAATTCTGTTATAGATAATTCGAAACTCTGAAATTCTTCTTCCCTTACCACTCGAATTTGAAACGCCATTACAGCATTTCAGATGCTGCGCCGTTGTAACATCTCTAAAATGTAACAGATTTCAGAAGCGTTGCAAGTTTGATTTTCTTCTTCGTCCTCTTTTTTCTGTATGATTCTTGCATTATTAGGATTAAAATCAAAGTGCTCTTGGTCAGTACAAATCGTACAAACTTTGAATTTTATTTCGTTGTTCCAATGCTTTATTGAATCGTGAAAGTCGATAGTTCGATAACTCCTTTGTACCTGGCGGGTAGAACTATTGTCTGAAAGAATCTATCATATATATCCTTAAAGTCTAAAGTACGACATTCATCTTCCTCCAATAGTCTCAAACCGCAAAACCCCCATCAAATTTTTAGGCAATTCAATCAAATATGGAATGGAATGTTTGAGCGCGCTATAAGCGATGAATCAGCATTTGAATAAACTAGAGCGATTTGATGGCGAGAATTTCACTCGTTTGCATGTGACCATGAAGTTCTTTCTGATCACTGTTAAATTGTTTTACATCTTAGAAGACGGATTGGAAATTATACTGGAGGAAACCAATAAAGAAGATGTCGCTCTGAAGGCAAATCGTCAAAATCGCAAAGAGGATGGTTTTCTATGCAGAGGACACATTTTGATTGCATTGTCTACTACAGTCTACAATGTTCATAGGAGCTTGGAAACTGCAAAGGACCTCTGGACTACCTTAGAGAGCAAGTATTGCATATCTGAGGCAAGTAATAGAAAGTTTCTTATTTGTAATTTTATGGATTTCAAAATGGTCACCAATAAGTCCATAGTTGGACTAGTGAGTGAAATACAACTATTGGTGAATCAAATTAAAGATGCCAGAATTGATCTCCTAAATCTTTTGTTGTTGGAGTTATTATTTCAAGACTCCCAAATTCTTGGAATGATTATAAGAAAAAATTGAAACATGCGGAAACGGATTATGATTTAGATGGTTTACATCATCATCTTCGTATGAGGATTCTCGTTAACGCGAACTAGATGATAATCCACAAACTGAGTATCAATCTAAGACAAATTTTGTTGAAATTACTGAAAAATTAAAGCCTAAGAACAAGACACAATTTAGGAAGAAAAATAATTCCAAGAACAAAAAGAAGGGTGCATGTTACTATTGTAACAAACCCGGTGATTATGCCCAAGACTGTCGTCTTCGGAACAGACAACAAAAAGCGAATGTAGTCGAAGAAAAGCTTATGGCTGTTGTGCAAGAGGCGAACTCCATTAATGGCATTGATAATGATTATTGGCTCGATACTGGAGCAACCATTCATATTTGCAAAGACCGTAATCTGTTCAAGGCTTACGAAGAGAATAATGGAGAATCCAATGAAGTTACTGGCGCAAACAAAGTTGCAAGCAAGGTTTTGGTAAAAGGCACAATTGTACTTACATCCACCTTTGGGAAAGTTCTTACATTAGTCAATGTATTTCATGTACCCGACATGTGTAATAATTTGGTTTCTGCATACTTTCTTAACAAAGGAGGAATCAAGATGGTGTATGAGTTTGATAAGTCAGTGTTGTCCAAGAACAACGAATTTATTAGATAGGTATATTCTTGTAACGACATGATTAAGTTGAATCTAATAAATAAATCTTCTGCTTATATTGTTGATTATGTTAATTTATGGCATGGTAGATTAGGACATGTTAATTATAAATCTTCTAAAATATGCATAAATTAGTATTAATCCCTGATTGTGATTTTGGTTCTATCTCTAAATGTGAAATACGCGTTCAAGCAAAAATACACCGAAAATCCTTTAAATCTTTTGAAAGGAAAACTGGTTTGCATGATTTGGTGTATAGTGATGTGGGTAACTTAAAAAGTCATATCACATATGGTGGTAACCAATACTATATAACATTTATTGATGATTATACAAGATATGCATATGTATATCTAATGTAATCTAAAGATGGGGCTTTCGATAAATTCAAAATTTACAAAGAAAGAAGTCGAAACATAATTAAGAGTTGAAATTAAAGTGATACATTCAGATCGTGGTAATGAATGTTTTTCTAATGATTTTACCTTGTTTTGTAGAAAAACATGGTACAGTTCACCAATATACTGCCCTATATACACCACAACAAAATGGCGTTGCTAAAAGGAAAAATAGAACTTTAGTAGAAATGGTTAATGCCATGCCCATAAGTTCTAATTAACCTTATAACAAATGAGGTGACGTTATGCTGTCCGCTGTTACATTTTAATTAGAGTACCACTTGAAAAGGATAACATTTCCCCTTATGAATTATAGTTTAAAAGAAAACTTAACCTTACTAGACTTAAAGTTTGGGGTTGCTTAGCATATGTTAGAAAACCAAACCCTAAACCACCAAAGTTAGGTAATAGGGCATTTAAATGTGTTTTCATAGGATATTTTCTTAATAGTATAACTTATAGGTTCCTTATTCTTGACACCTTAGAAGTTATAGAATCCGTAGATGTAGAATTCTTTGAAAATCAAACTATTGAGAATCCATTGAGATCATCTAGTCTGAAACCAACTATGGCTAATGATATCAATGACGATAAATGTGCTCCTGCTCAAAATAAGTAAGTGTCAGTTTCAGATAATAGTGCTGAACATAGACGAAGCAAAAGAGAGAGAATAGAGAAGGACCATGGTCCTTACTTCATAACATATCTTCTAGAACACAATAAGGACAAAGTCCGTAGTGTGAGAAGATATGTAATTAACGTCGATGATGATCCCAAAACGTATTCTGAAGCTATGAGTTCCAGAGATTCTAATTTCTAAAAAGAAGCTATCAGTGATGAAATGAATTCCATAATGCTAAACCAAACTTGGGTTTTAACTGATTTACCTCCTGGTGCTAAACCTATAGGATGTAAATGGATATACAAGAAAAAGTTAAATATAAATGGAACCATTTATAAGTATAAAGCCAGATTAGTTGCTAAGGGATATAAGCAAAGACAAGGAATAGATTATTTTGATACATATGCTCTGGTTGCTCGCATATCTTCAATATGTTGTTTAGTAGACTTTGCATCAATTCATAACCTGGTCATACATTAAATGGATGTAAAGACAACTTTTCTGAATGCAGATTTAGAAGAAGAAATATATATGGAACAACCTGAAGGTTTCATAACCCCAGGTCAAGAAAAGAAAGTTTGTAAACTAATAAAATCTCTTTATGGCCTGAAGTAAGCTCTCATGCAATGACATGAGAAGTTTGATAAAGTTGCACTGTCATATGGAGTCATTATTAATGATGCAGGTAAATGTATTTATAGCAAATCGGGTAACAATGGTTATCTTATAATATGTTTATACGTTGATGACGTGTTATTATTTGGTTCCAATATATCTTGTGTGAATGAAACTAAGAAGTTTCTATCTTCTAAATTTGATACGAAAGATATAGGAGAGGTTGATGTAATTTTAGTATATCTGACTCAACTATGTTGTCATAATTAATTGCATTAGCAGACACATATAAGGTAGCGGAATGGCTTAGGAATCTATTAATGGAAATCCCATTATGGAAGAGGCCATCTCCAGCGGTCTTGATTAACAATGATAATCAAGCAACGATATATAATGTCGCTAGTAGGACATATAATGGGAAGTCCAGATATGTGAGTCTAAGATATCAAATGGTTAGATAGTTACTCAAAAGTGGAGTTACAGCTGTTGACTACATAGAAACAAAGAAAAACTTGGCTGACCCACGAAAAAAGTTCCTCCAAAGGCTATGGTTTATATAAAGTCAAAAGAAATGGGACAAGATCCGTGAATGAAGTTGATCAACCTCAACAAAAACCCAACTTATGTATTGAAAAGAATAGACAAAGTTCAATAGGTACCAACAAGTTAAGAATGTGATCATGGAACACTAAATCAATTATCCCATAAATTTAGTGTTGGATTCTGCAAGAACAAAGGATGGATAAATGTCCTTAATAAGCCTAGAAACCTTAAAAGGTGTATCGCAGAAACATCTTAAGACACTTACCTGTATGAGTATGGAAATCAGGTTGTTTCCTAGAAAAGCAAGACAGTTTTCTAAAGTATACTCATGAACCAAGATTAAAGCACATGGCCATTAACGTAACGAGCAATACAGAACACTCTAATTAAGGAAGACAACATGTCTGATTCTTCCGGTTTTATCGTTAAGGGATACTTGGTTCAAGATTCTTTCATCACAGAATCTCGATAGAACTTTTAATGGTTTACAATAAGTAAAGGTTCAAATCCAAAAGATACCTTATATTTATGTGTTGTTTCAACGATGATGCCAGTTGTCCGACCATCCGACCGAACCGGGCCGAGACGTGTACGGGTGTGGATTGCAGGCCTCGAGTCTGATAGCAATATTTTTGAACAGACTTTACATACTGTAATGGGCTGAATTTCAGTCCATTACAGACCCGAATGAAGTTCAAAACTGGATGGGTTTTTAAACGTTTCTGGGCATTGGAAAATGGTGCGCCAAGTTTAAAATTTGCAATGATTTGAAATGTTGCAGATGAAAGGGCGCTGGTTCGAATGGACATAGTCGTTTCTGATAGTTGTGACGTTTGGTGAACCATCGCGATGCTTCCACCCCTATGTAAAGCTATGCAAAATAATGTTACAGACAATTCAAAATTCTAAAATTCTTCTTCCTTCTCCACTCGAATTTGCAACGCCATTAAAACTTTTCAGATGCTGCGTCATTGCAAGCTATAACACCTCTAAAGTGTTACAGATTTTAGAAGCGTTGCAATTTTGATTTTCTTCTTCCTCCTCTTCTTTTTATTCAATTCATGCATTAGCAGAATTAAACTCATAGTGCTCTTGGATGGATCAAAGTCGAACAAACTTTGAATTTGATTTCGCTGTTCTAAGGCTTTATTGAATTTTGAAAGTCGATAGTTCGATAACCCGTTTGTACCTAATGGGTTGAACTATTGTCTGAAATAATCTGTCATATAGATCCTTAAAGTCTGAACTATGCCATTCATCTTCCTCCAATAGTCTCAAACTGCAAAATCTCAAACAAGGGAAACATGGATTCCTTGGTGGTCGACTGTTTTACGAAGACCTTGGTTCTGTTAGAGGATTAAGCCTTCAGAGAAGTGAATAATCGTCCGCTCTCAAAATCGATCCTCCTAAACTAGATTTGATCGCTCATCTACTATACTAAGGATCGAGATGCATGCTCGCTCCAATTCCCTAAATCAAAGCAAAAACAATCAAATTGCTACTCTCAATAATCAGCTCTAGAAGCCTTTTTTATTCGACAAGATCAAGCCATTAAGGGACCAGATTTTCTAGTGACAATCTTTCTCAACTATAGTGATTATTGAGTTCTTCCAACTGATCTTTATTTCGACCGGATTTAGAGCCATGGCTTCAGTTTGATCTATGAAATGGTAAAATTTTTGATCCAAAGTATTTTATTTGGGACTTATACCACATAAATTATATCTGGGATGTTTCGGTTTTCATTGAAAAGTCATGGGAATTACTACTAAAAATTATTTTGGCTAGTTTGTAAATTTAAACCTGTTTCCTTCTACTTTGCCACCACAGATGAAACCAAGTCAGTTTCAATGGAAAAAAGTATTTCTTTGTTAAACCAATGGAAAGCTATATAGATGAATTGTACTAGCAAGATGCTTGTACAAATTTCCTAAAGCATTTCCAAGATGCTTGTACATTTATTTTTATATAATTTATATTGAAACTATTTGCGAATATATAATGTATTTATTTCAAAAAAACAAATCTAAGAGGCAGTAGTGTGTTGTTGTCAACAACAACAACATACATTGTTGTCACCTGGTCGGACCTAAGTTCGACTACGAAGGGTTGTGTTTCTTAGCTTGGTTCAGCTTTGAGCCAGCCAATGAAAAATAAGAGTGCAAAGTGTTTTGAAATAATATAGAGAAGAAGAGTATTAATTTATTTCTTATGGTGTATGTGTTGTAGGTAACACGGGAGTGTCTGAAATGTGGGTAATTTTAGTGTGGTGTTAGTGATTGTTATGTTCATAATTGATGCTACGATTATGTCTGAGTACATTGGCCACTAATTTAAGTGAATCTTTGTTAATTAAGTCTTTCTTTATATACTTGGAAACATTGTACATTGGCCACTACTTTAAGATTCGTTTAAACGAGGCTAATGTACTATGTAGTATTCTTGTGAACCCCGAGACAGTGTGCATCCAACCTAACATATATACTTATAGGAATATCATAAGCATTGTATATTGAGTATCTTCAAAGTTTCCTTAATTCTTATGCATTGCAAATCATAGGAATGTGGATAGGGTGTAGCAAAAGAGGGTATCATAGATTCTTACCCATACATTTATGTGTGCGTGCGCACACACATATGTGTGTGTATATGTGTATATATATTTATATGTGTGTGTGTATGTATGTGTGCATGTGTGTGTGAAATGAATGGATGATATTTTAGAGGCGGTTTTGTTTTGTTTACATGATATGCTTGTTGTTTTCAATTTGGTCAAATTATTTTATATTATCAATAAAAACTAGTCCGATATTTTAATCTTAGGAAGGCTAAAATCATATTATATTCATATCCAAGGGTGAAAGGAAAAATCTTTGTTTTCAACAGAAATACTTGATTACTCACGACGATATTATTGAGTTAATTCCTAGACACTATGTATTTGAATTTGTCCTAAATGATAATCACTACGGATCATCATCAAATTCAAAGCCAAATCTTTCAGACTGTGGAAAACGCCATGCTAAAGATAACCCTTCACCCATTAAAAGAGAACATCAAATAATTGAGGTTGAAATATTTGCTAGAAAACTATAGGTTCCTACAACACATCTCACTCTACTCCATGTTTACATGGATTCATATTAAATACCCTGAGAGCCATTTAATATTCAATATAAAATTCTTCTCTTATATATATTGATTGTCGATTATAGGTCAATTCACCTTAGGTAATAAATCAATTTTCAACTCGTATATCATTGTAACACCAAGTAATTTAAAATATTTAAACCGACAAATTAAAGAATACTTAATTTTTAGAAGAAGAATTAAGGGAAACGGGTTGTGCCATTGCATTCATCTCAGAATTTTACTAGAGAAAGAGTCCGAGTTTGCGTAAAACGGATACAGATGAAGAAGTTATGGAGGTTAAAATATTTCAGTTTAAAACCAGAATTAAAATAAAATATTCAAATAGCAAAGGCAGGAAGAGAAAACACGGAACCGACCACGTTTGGGGTGTCGACCCAAGATGGGTCGACCAGTGTTGACTCAGGCTCTTTGGGATTGACACCGGGGTCGACCCCCCGGTAGGGGTCGACCCCATCGGCCAAATCTAGGCGATGATGATTTTTGATGGATTAGGGCATATGTGGCATCCTCTGATTGGCTAGGTGATGTGTCGTTGTGAAATGGATGGTTTTAGATTGATCCTAAACTAATCTAAGGGCTCTAATTAATCCAACATATCTGTATAAACACCTATAAACCTAAACCCTAATCTAAACTAAATTCATTCATAAGCCGCCATGCTGCTGCATCCTGAACTAAGCTAGTCTCTTCTCCAACGAACTAAAGCTTAGGAATTGTGAAAAGGGATTCTAAAACAACAACGAACGATTCTATTCTTTCTTCTATCAATGTGAGTACAGTTGCTTTCACAAGATAATTAATTAAAATAATAATGATAACTTGTGATCTGGACTGTATGAATATGCTTGTTGAATCATATGCTATTAGTCAGTTCTGTTATCATCTATTTTGTTTATACATGCTAGTTTGTTATTACATGTAATTAGATTCATTTTATGATGTTAATTCCTATGTCTAATTACATATGCTTGATTAGATTCATTCTATACAAGTTATGTTTATCTATGCAAGTTTATATGCAAGTCATGTTCAGCTATACAAGTTAATATGCAAGTTATGTTTATCTATGCAAGTTATGCAAGTTTATATGCAATTTATGTTCATCTACGCAAGTTATGCAAGTTATGTTCATCTATACAAGTTATGTTCATCTATGGAAGTTATGCAAGTTTATATGCAAGTTATGTTCATCTATACAAGTTATGAAAGTTTATATGCAAGTTATGTTTGTCTATGCAAGTTTTGCAAGTTTATCTATGCAAGTTTATATGTAAGTTATGTTCATCTATGCAAGTCTATATGCAAGTTATGTTCATCTATGCAAGTTTATGCTTATATGTTTAGATCCATGACAGTTCTTATGTTTAGATCTACGTCAGTTTACATTGCATATGTTAATTGGATCCATCTTATAAGCTAGTTCACGTTTGTATGCTTAATTAGATTTATGTTTTTGTATGCCAAGTTTGTGTTATACATGCTTAATTAGATCTATATTATTTTACGCCAGTGTGGATGTCATATGCCTTTTTCTTTTCCTTTTCTTATGAGTTAAGCTAACAGCGAGCCTAACATATTATGTGAATTATACGTACGAACGACGCGGGAACGTTAGGGAATAATTTGGGAAATATTAAATACTAGATATTATGTAATTGGCATAAATTGGTCAGTAACCATGTAATTAACTTGAGACATAAATTAGTACAGTTTATATACATAGAAATTATGGACATAATTTGGAGGATAATTATGAACATAGCTTGAATTGGAAATTATGGACAATTTGAAACAGGGATATTAATTCAAATTGGGGTTGAATAATAAAATGAGATAATGAACCTGCTTAACCCGAGGTTAGATTGAGTTGCGGTGTAAGACTGCCCGGAACCACCCGGCACATCCTACAACCACAACAACGGGTCTAATATGAGAGATTAGTGCATCAAACCCAAAACCCGAGGTTAGAATGAGTCTGCGGTAGAAGTCTGCCCGGAACCGCCCGGCACATCCAGCAACCACAAACAACAGTTCTAATATGAGAGGTTGGTGCATTAATAAATCAATTAATGCCAATGAACAGACATGCTAAGAATGATAAGGTTAAGTAAAATATGATTAGGCGACACTTAACCAAAACAACATGTAAATTAAACAGATGGGTGGGATTAGGTTAAATTTAGAACACTTAACCGTTATAACATGTTGATTAGGAAACCCTTGTAACGGGGACCTATTTCAGCAGTAACCCACATAGATGTATCATGGTACCCTAACCTAGGCAGGGTGGGGCACGATTACTGGGCTGATTATAAGTGGTCAAAATAGCAGCGGGTAGTGCGTTAGTGTAGGTTCTGATGGAGTACGGGCGTGCACGTGCTCCGAAGTGGAAAAATCAGCCACTGGGCATCAGTAGTAATACACTATGCATCTTGAATTGTGTTGGGTTGCCATCATAGGGATTGATACACCCCATGGTGGGACTAGCACAGGTATCTACAAACAAGCGGGGCCGAATGACACAAGTAATAAATACACATGAATCAGGGAGCCAATCGAATAAGGAGGGTAGTGGGTACAACTAGTGGAGATAGGGGCAGGCGACACCTATGACAGCGGCTAGGGGTACACGAAACTACCATTATTATTATTATTATCATTATGATTTGTAAGAGGGATCAACTTTCAGAGTAAATAGGGTTGGTGTAGTGTAGTAATTATCCTATAGTGATTAGAAGCGCAATCAACGTATATCTTATTCATCTTGCTTACCTTGTCATACATGCTTATGTTACAGTCATTTCTTACTTTCCAGTTTATGTTCTTATCCTATTACTTTAATAATTATATTGTTAAAGTTACTGGACTCGCTAGACTTTATGTCTGACCTCGTTTGTTTTTCCTCTTTTCTTTCCGTTCCCCCCCCTCAGGTTCTTAGGGTGGGCCTAGTGGAGCTTGATTTGGATCTCTTTCTCTCTCTTTTGGAAGTGCTTGGATTGCTGAAAGTAAAAGTTCAGCTTGTCTCTTTTTATGGCTATTTATGCTTTTTGTTTTATATACTCAGAAAATAATATTGTTAAGATGGATATTAAGTGTACTTCGTCTTATTATTGGTTTTGGTGTTGTAACCAAACTATGTTTCCATTGTAATGAAGTTGTTTTAAATTTTAAAGTACCAATATATGTATCTGTCTCATTATATTTTGTTCTATACACTTATAATACTCCAAGAAAGTTAATGCATTCCCTTTGTGAGTGACATTAATGGACGTGGGGTGTTACACGTGGTATTAGAGCTGAAGGTTACCAGAACAGATAAAAGATTTTGAAAACTGTTTTCAAAAGCATTTTTTTAGAAGTATTTTCAAAAAATTGTTTTAAAGAAGGAGTTTTCAAAAGAAAGGTTTATTATGAAAAACATAATCCCTAAAAGCCATACATCTTTCTTTAAATTCTTTGTTTCGAATCTCTCCCTTTTCCTTCTTGAATCTCTTTTCCCATGTGTTGATGCTTTTCTAAAATATGTAAGGACTTTCGTGCGATGGGCAGAAAACCGTTTCATAGGACTGAGACGTTTTGGCGAAGCTAGAATTGGCTCAAGGAAGTGGAGGACTTGTTTGGTTTCTTTGAGATAGATGACGGAAGGAAGGTTCAGCTAGTTTCTTGGTCGATGAGGGAGTTTAGGCTAAGAAGCATAACCCAAGGATGAGGAATTTGTTGATATGGCTTTAATCCATGAAGAAGGTAAAGGAGAAAGTGGAAAGAATAATTAACCCCATGACAAAAGAAGGTGTCTTTATTGTGGTATAGCGGGCTATGTAATTAAGGACTGTAGGAAGAAGAAGAAGCCTGGTTGTTTTCATTGCGATGAGGCAGGACATCTGATTAATGACTGCCCATAGAGGCAAGGACAAGGGCAAGGGCAGAGGACAGGACCTACTTCTGGAGGACAGATTCATGCTCACATGGCACCAGGACAGGAGAGAGATAAAAATGTTTTGTTGAAAGTTTGATTTTTCCTTTTTAATCATCTTGTTCGAACTTTGTTTGACTTTGGCGCTTCGCATTCATTCATATCTGCTTCGTTAGTTGAAACACTGCACCTAAATACTAGTTTAGTTATGGATCCCATTATAGTCTCAAATCCTATTGGTGGTTCGGCTCATTTATCTATGCTTTGTCGGGATTTGAGAGTGTCTATCTTTGGCGTTGGGTTTAAATGCAACGCCTACGTTCTTGGTTTCATGAGCTACGGCTTGATTCTAGGGATGGATTGGCTAGCTAGGTATGGTGCCAACCTAGACTGTGAAAGGAGGGTAGTTAGATTGTTGATTCGTTGTGGAAGAACCCTTGATATTTCTTGTGACCCTAGAGGTCTGATGATGCTTAGCCTCCTAGAATCTCTTGACGCATCCATCAATGAATTGTAATTTATTCGTGTAGTCTGTGAGTATGGTGATGTCTTTGATGTGGTTCGGGGTTTACCCCCGAGGCGCGAGATAGACCTCTGAACATATACTTAGTAGATAATGCAATGCCAGATGCATTACCAGTGCGCCACATGGCTCCGAGAGAGAGAAGGGAACTAAGTAAGCAAGTGAAAGAGTTGCTTGAGAAAGGGTTCATAAGAAGAAGCATTACGGAATGGGGTGCTTCAGTTGTTTTTGCTAAGAAGGCTGATGGTTCGCTTAGATTATGCGTGGACTATAGAGAGCTGAATAAGTTCTCGAAGAAGAACAGACACCCATTGCCGAGGATAGACAATTTGTTTAATCAGTTGGTTGGTGCTTCGGTTTTCTCGCAGTTGGATTTAGCTATAGGATTTCATCAACTGAGGGCGACTGAGGACAGCATAAATAAGGCTACTTTTAGGTCTCCCGACGGTTTCTTCGAGTGGCTTGTCATGCCTTTTGGTTTGACGAATGCACCCACATATTTCGTAGACTTGATGAGCAAGGTGTCTAGGGAGTTTCTAAACAAGTTTGTGCTAGTCTTTGTGGATGGTATTTTGATTTTCTCTAGAAGCAAGGAAGAGCAGCCCTACATCTTAGGGAAGTCTTAGAGACCCTACGAACAGATCACCTCAAAGCTAAGTTCTCCAAATGTCATTTTTTGAGGAAAGAACTGAGGTTCTTAGGACACGTGGTCTCTAAGGAAGGGATAGCAGTGGATCTCGCGAAGGTGGTAGCAATCCAAGATTGGAAGATTTCTAAGAATGCAACCGAAGTAAGAAGTTTTCAAGGATTGGCGTGCTACTATAGGAAGTTTGATAAGGACTTTGCGAAGTTGTCAGCCCCAGTTTTGACTTTGCTAGAAGGGAGAAAACCGTTCGCAGTATATATTGTTGCTTGCGGGACAGGGCTTGGAGCAGTTTTTGATGCAAGAGGAAAAGGTGATACGCAAAAGGCAGTATGTACGCAGTTATGTTTGAGCTTCGCGTACCGTTCACAGACGGATGGATGGACAGAAAGGGTGAATAGAATCCTTGAAGATCTTTTGAGGTTATGTATCCTAGATTTTGGAGGGACATGAGAAGAGTACCTTCCATTTGTGGAGTTCGCTTATAACAACAGTTATCAAGCCAGTATTAGGGTTTTTATGGACGACCGTGTCGATCACCAACTTGTTGATAGGAGTCTACGGATTAGATTTTGCTCAGACCCGAACTAATTAGAGAGAAATTTCGGAGAAGATGGACTTGATTCGAAGATGAATGAAGACAACACAGGACCGACAAAAGTCAAACGCTGACAAGAGACGAACCGATCTTGAGTTCGATGTTGGAGACATGGTTTATAAAAGTGTCACCATTGAGGAACGTAGTTCGCTTTGGGGAGTATGGGGAAATTAGCACCAAGGTTCGTAGGACCCTTTCCCATTATAGAGGGGATTGGACAAATGACGTACAGAGTGAAGATGCTGGAGAAGCTTAGTGGTGTTCATGACGTGTTTCACATGTCGCATTTGCAGAAGTGTTTACATGATACCGCGGAAGTAGTGGAGCCGGGCATGCTTAGAGAAGTGGAAGTGGAGCGAGATGCCATGATTAGACGAGCTCCTACATGCATCCTTAGGTCGGAGGTCAAGAAATTACACAATCGAGAGGTCAAGTTGGTGAAAGTGCAATGGGGAGATGATCAAGGAGATGCGACTTGGGAGATGGAAGACAAGATGCGTGCGTCGTACCCTTTCCTTTTTTAGGGTATATTCTTAATTTCTCCTTTTTCTACCGCTTTGTTTGTACTTGTTCTATCGTTTAGTTATCCTCTCGTTTACATCTTCGATCTTTCGGTAGGAAAATCGAATGGTTGTAAACATGTGTTTGAGACATGTTATGTTTGGTGGATGCAAGTGTTTGCTAGTGGTTGCTCGTGGATGCATTTACATACACATTAGGCACTAGATCAGCTTGATCACTTTCATATTGCATATGAATAAGTGTGCATATTTAAATTAATGGATGTATATTGATTGTGTTATCATATGATTGTTGCATTTGAATGAAATGATTGTGCACTCATGTAGAAATAATATGTATCATTAGGATTCTTTTGCATACATAATGGACGCATGGCACTGCCATGATTTACATTAAGGAGGTCAACTGAATCAGTAGATCGCCTGATTTTGCATTGGATAAGGAACATATACACACACTTTTTGCATATGTTAATATGACATTAGAAATCTTTTAAGGACCATGGATGCCTATGATTGATAATTGAGTAGATGGATGTTTGGATGGTAGGATATACATTCTTCTTGACTTGAAGATTTCGGGGATGAAATCCTTTAAGGAGGGGAGAATATAACACCTCGTAATTTTAAATATTAAAACTGACAAATTAAAGAATACTTAATTTTTATAAGAAGAATTAAGGGAAATGGGTTATGCCATTGCGTTCGTCTCGGAATTTTACTTGAGATAGAATCCGAGTTTGCGTAAAACGGATAGAGTATGAAGAAGTTATGGATGTTAGAAGATTTCAATTTAAAACAAGAATTAAAATAAAATATTCAAACAACGAAGGCGGGAAGAGGAAACGCCGAACTGACCACGTTTGGGGTGTAGACCCGAGTCCCGCTGGGTCGACACCAGTGTCGACTCAGGCTCTTTGGAGTCGACACCGGAGTCGACATAGGTGTCGAACCCCCTCCCCCCCGTAGGGGTCGACCCCATTGCCCAGATCTGGGCAATGACGATTTTTGATGGACTAAGGCATGTGTGGCATCCTCTGATTGGCTAGGTGATGTGTCATTGTGAAATGATGGTTTAGATTGATCCTAAACAAATCTAAGGGCTCTAATTAATCCTAAACATCTATATAAACACCCATAAACCTAAACCCTAATCTAAACTAAATTCATTCATAAGCCGCCATACTGCTACATCCTGAACTAAGCTAGTCTATTCTCCAACGAATTAAAGCTTAGGAATTGTGAAAAGGGATCCTAAAACAACGAACGATTCTATTCTTTCTTCTATCATTGTGAGTATAGTTGCTTTCACAAGATAATTAATTAAAATAATTATGATAAGTTGTGGTCTGGAATGTATGAATATGCATGTTGAATCATATGCTATTAGCCAGCTCTATTATCATCTATTTTGTCAATATATGCCAGTTTGTCATTATATGTAATTAGATTCATTTTATGATGTTAATTCCTATGTCTAATTACATATGCTTGGTTAGATTCATTCTATGCAAGTTATGTTTATCTATGCAAGTTATGCAAGTTTATATGCAAGTCATGTTCATCTATACAAGTTATGCAAGTTTATATGTAAGTTATGTTTATCTAAGCAAGTTATGCAAGTTTACCTATGCAAGTTATGTTCATCTATGCAAGTTATGCAAGTTTATTTGTAAATTATGTTCATCTATACAGGTTATGCAAGTTATGTTCATCTATGCAAGTTATGCATGTTTATATGCAAGTTATGTTCATCTATACAAGTTATGCAAGTTATGTTTATCTATGCAAGTTATGCGAGTTTATCTATGCAAGTTTATATGCAAGTTATGTTCATTTATGCAAGTTTACATGCAAGTTATGTTCATCTATGCAAGTTTATGCTTATATGTTTAGACCCATGCCAGTTCTTATGTTTAGTTCTATGTCAGTTTACATTGCATATGTTAACTGAATCCATCTTACATGCTAGTTCACGTTTGTATGCTTAATTAGATTTATGTTGTTCTATGCCAAGTTTGTGTTACACATGCTTAATTAGATCTATATTTTTTTATGCCAGTGTGGATGTCATATGCCTTTTTCTTTTCCTTTTCTTATTTGTCAGGCTAACAGCGAGCTTAACGTATTATGTGAATTATACGTACGAACGACATGGGAACGTTGGGGAATAATTTGGGAAATATTAAATATCGGATATTATGTAATTGGCATAAATTGGTTAGTCACCATGTAATTGACTTGAGACATAAATTGGTATAGTTTATATACATGGAAATTATGGACATAATCTAGAGGATAATTATGAACATAGCTCGAATTGGAAATTATGGACAATTTGAAATAGGGATATTAATTCAAATTGGGGTTGAATAATAAAATGAGATAATAAACCTGCCTAACCCGAGGTTAGATTGAGTTGCGGTGTAAGACTGCCCGGAACCACCCGTCACATCCAGCAACTGCAACAACAGGTCTAATGTGAGAGGTTAGTGCATCAAACCCAAAACCCGAGGTTAGAATGAGTTTGCGGTAGAAGTTTTCCCGGAACTGCCCGGCACATCCAGCAACCGCAAACAAAAGTTCTAATGTGAGAGGTTGGTGCATTAATAAATCAATTAATGCCAATGAACAGACATGCTAAGAATGGTAAGGTTAAGTAACATATGAATAGGATACACCTAACCAACACAACATGTTAATTAAAGAGATGGGTGGGGTTAGGTTAAATTGAGAACACTTAACCGTTATAACATGTTGATTAAAAAACCCTAGTAACGGGAACCCATTTCAGCAGTAACCCACATAGATATATCATGGTACCCTGAACTAGGAAGGGTGGGGCATGATTACTGGGCTGATTATAAGCGGTCAAAATAGCGGCGGGTGGTGCGTCAGTGTAGGCTCCGACAGAGTACGGGCGTGCACGTGCTCTAGAGTGGAAAAATCAGGCATTGGGCATCAGTAGTTATACACTGTGCATCTTGAATTGTGTTGGGTTGCTATCATAGGGATTGATACACCCCATGGTGGGACTAGCACAGGTATCTACAAACAAGCGGGGCGGAATGATACAAGTAATAAATACACACGAGTTAGGGGGCCAATCGAATGGGGAGGGTAGTGGGTATAGCTAGTGGAGATAGGGGCAGGCGGCACCTATGGCAGCAGCTAGGGGTACACGAAACTACCATTATTATTATTATCATTATGACTAGTAAGAGGGATCAACTTTCTGAGTAAATAGGGTTGGTGCAGTGTAATAATTATCCTATAGTGATTAGAAGCGCAATCAACGTTTATCTTATTCATCTTGCTTACCTTGTCATACATGCTTATGTTACTGTCATTTCTTACTTTCTAGTTTATGTTCTAATCCTATTACTTTAATAATTATATTGTTAAAGTTACTGGACTCGCCACTTTATGTCTAACCTCGTTCGTTTCGTCTCTTTTCTTTCCATTTCCCCCTCCCAGGTTCTCAGGGTGGGCCTAGTGGAGCTTGATTTGGATCTCTTTCTTTCTCTTTTGGAAGTGCTTGGATTGCTAAAAGTAAAAGTTCAGCTTGTCTCCTTTTATGGCTATTTATATTAGGGTTATGTTTTTTGTTTTATGTACTCAGAAATTAGTTTGTCAAGATGGATATTAAGTGTACTTGGTCTTATTGTTGGTTTTGGTGTTGTAACCAAACTATTTTTCCACTGCAATGAAGTTGTTTTAAATTTTAAAGTACTAATATATGTATCTGTCTTGTTATATTCTGTTCTATACACTTATAATACTCTATGAAAGTTAATGCATTCCCTTTGTGAGTGACATTAATGAACGTGGGGTGATATAATCTATATGCTGAATGAATGTGCTATTAACTCTACAACAATTTCGGTTTCCAAAGCTAGTGGTCCCAAATTAGAAATTTATAGGAAAATGTTGGAGCTATTAGTGATTTTAATGTCTCGAGGGAGTAGATTATCTTATACTTTTGGATTAACAGAATTTCAGGGTCTCTCTTTGTGGGCAAATTCATCTTCAGTTTCAATTGATGATGCTATTCAAGTTAGATTGTTTCATAGATTTGATTAAGTGTTGAATGTGTTTAAACATGTAATAATTGTTTATTCTTTATGTCCTTGTAATTACTTATGTACAATTGTCTTCAGTTTCAATTTTCCCAAATATATATGTACAATTGTCTGTATGTGTGGATGTATATATGTATGTGCTCATGCTCACAGAGTGGTTATACCTCAGTTTGTTGTGCCTCTAATCCTTCTAAATATCAACTATAAGTTTCTGTCTAAATATAGTACTTACTTTCTCTTGATCAATTAAATGATATAGTTTTGTGGAAAGAGAGAGAAAGTACTATTTTAATGGGAATTTGTGGCTAATATCCAAGGATTAAAGATGCTTGCAAAATTGGAATGTAGCCGATCCTTGCCACACACACACACGCACACACACACATATATATATATATATATATACACACACACATATCAGTGTGTGTGTGTTTATGTATATGTGTATATATATATGTATATTTTCATATATACACATATTTATATGTGCATGTACATGTATATGTATGTCCACGCATGCGTACATCTACATGTATAATTAGTAGGGAAAAATATCGATACAATTTCAATTTCATTTGTTTTCTATGTGCGCGTATGTGCGTACACTATAATGAAATGAGTAAAGAAACACGCTCGCTCTCTATGATATGATTTATATTTCTTCTCTTCGCTTGCAGACGTGGCATCCTATCAGCCATCATTTTACTCGTATCACAACCGTTCATCCTGCAATCCGAAGCATTATCTTTTCTCCAATGCTGATGCAGCCCAAAGTCCATTTTATCAATCATGTAAACTGTATATATACTAGGATTATTCCATGGTAAATAATCAATTCGAATGTAATTCAAAATTTACTTTTACCTGTTTACTTTCTTCTCAATTTGCTTTGTACCATTTCTGCTCCAAATATTAATCTGGTATCAGAGCACTAATAACCCTAACGACATCATAATTCTTGCAATTATTTGGTGTGAATATACCCATTAGATAAATTTTATAATTTGGGTATATTTTCTCTCATTTGTGATAATTCACCTCATTTAACAGAATCAAATACAGTTTGATCGTCGGTGCCTTGCCATAAATTCTTTCGAATTTGGCTGCATCTCAATAATACGCACTGTATTTTCATGAAATTCTGTATCAATCACCAAGAATCCAATACAAGAAAGTCAAGAAACTCACCAAAAATCAGTTGAAGCCTCGCATGAAAGATTCATCAGAAAGTTTTATCATCAAAGACATACTTCATCATCAAATCTCTTGGCTGCTTCATACCTGAATCTCAGGTATTTCTTTCCTTTCGATTAGAAATGGTATTTGATCAGAATTTAGTGATTTTTACTGTGTTCTTTTCATCATGGTGGACATATCCACTTCTTCTGCATCAGCCACTAGAGTTGTTACTAGAATTCATCCAGAAAACCCAACGAACTCAACTGTTCAACAATTAGTAAAAACTGGTATAAGTCCGCAAAGCCAATTGATTACAATTCAACTTCAAGAAGAAAATTATCTACTATGGAAACTACAAGTAGAAACGCTATACAAGGCTACGGTTTGGAGGGGTTCATTTTGGGTACTACTCCTATTCCTGCAAAGTTCTTCACAGATCAAGACAATAGAACTGTTGTTAATGAGTCATTCGTGCAATATCATAGGCAAGATCGATTAATTAGTCACTGGCTTCTATCTCCTATAAGTGAAAACTCACTGCCAACTGTCATTGGGTGTACATCTGCAAACGATATATGGACTACCATAGAAAGAAAATTCAACAATCAATCATCGCAAAAGTGTTGCCCTATAAAAGACAAATTCAGAATATTAAAATGGAAAAATCTAAACATGAGAGAATGTATCTCAAAGGTAAAGAAATTATGTGGTCTACTTAGTGCTACACGAAATAGGATACATAATGGAGATCATGTGCTATATTTGCTAAATGGATTAACTGAAGATTATGAGGCAGTTGTCGCAGTTATCACAACTCAAAGAATTGTCCCCCCCCCCATTGATGAAGTACATGGCAATACCCCATAAAATTCGTAAGTATCAATAATAAATTAAATAATTAAAAATAAGCAATTAAATTATATGACTAGAAAATGAGGTTTTGCAGCTTTAGGAATTTGGTTACGAAATTCTTTTATTTGGATTTATGTCAAAATTTTGAATCGTTTTCATATATAATATGTTGAAAACAATTAACGTATGAAGAAGTTATGAACAATTTAATTTGGACAGTATACGCAAAAAATATATATATATATATTAATTGTGTAAATATTATATATATTGTCCAAATAATAATTTAAAATAAAAAGAGGGAAATTCAAATTTTGAAATTGAAGATAAGTTTTAGGGGACAACGTATATTGAATATACGGAAAACAATGAAGAAAATTAAGAACGTAATAAATAAAATTAACAGCTCATCAACGCAGTAGAATTGGGCGTTCCAACCCCGAAGGGGTCGACGGCTCCCCCTTGAGGGGGGTCAACCGCAAGGCGGCAGCCCAATTCTGCCTACGTGGATTAGGGTTTTCTTAAAGGATATGTTTATATGGATGGATTGGATTAATTTTAATTAATCCGACGGCTCCTGGTCACACGAGCAAGTATAAATAACCCCTCAAACCCCACACTAGAAACCCTAATTATTCTAAACCTCTGCCTCCATGTTGCTGAATTACATAGAAAAATAAAGAGAAAAAGGGTGAAGGTTTCTTCTACTTCTCTCCTTCCACTCTATATCTCTCTATTTCAATTTATATAAGTTTAGGAATTTGGAATTTAGCATAAACAATATATATAAGAATCTAATTATATGTTTCTTATATTTATATTGGTAGGAGGTCAATCAGATCTCGCTTGAATGTTGAAAATCGTTGTAGATCTTGAATTTCTACCACATCTCCACCTAATTGTGAGTGTAATCAAGTTTTTTTTAAGGCGTATTCATATTATTATCAGTTTGTTATATAAACTTTTTTGTCAATGAAGATTTGGTTATGCGATAATGTAACATGAAAAATCCCCAAATCTTCTACTTTATAACCACGTATGAAATTGTCATGTTCAATTGGTTTTGTGGAATTGTGGTTTTTGTATTAAATTAAAGGTAAACGTGGGTGTTCTATTATTATTTATATTTTATACAATTCGCCGTTATCATTTGATTTAAGCCTAAAAAGGTTTGGATTTGAATTGTTTCATAGTTGAATTGGGTTTGAATCATAATTTGGGTGTAAACACATTCATAAATTGGAATGAGTCAAATGTAAACATTTTTTGGTGTACAACACCATAAAAAGAGTCAATTGGGTGAAATATAGATTATAAACATGCATGTGTAAATGTATGAAAAAACTCTACTTTTAATTTAATATTGAAACCCATTCCTACATGTCGAGGATACAAGTTGTAATTGTTATATATGTGTATGTTTTCCATTACTTCTATTTGTTGTATGTTCATTATGCCATCATGATATGTTGTAGCGGTAAAATATGGGAAAACCTAAACTTGTATGCCTTAATTTGGATAAATGACAATTGCCATCCCAATTAGAACGTTTCCCCATTTATACAAATGTTACGTTAATTAGGCGCTACTGTTATATTATTTATTTAAACATAGTTAAGAAAATTAATGTTATATCAGCGTAATAAATGCGGTTAGGTTAGAGTTTGAATTTAAAATGTCCCCTTAAAAATGTACATATTTATATTTGTTTGTTTGTTTGTGCTTATGTATATAGAATGGCTTAAATACATTTATATATAAATGACATATAGACACGAAGTTAGTTACCATTTATGGTAGAAGCCTGCCAGAAACCGACCGGAATATCCAGCAACCACAAGTGGGCCCAACTAATGTGAGTTGTCTAGGTGCCATGGGCCATTCACAAACTTAATACACCAGATACGAGGTTAAACCGACTTGTAGTAGAAGCCTGCTCGGAACCGACCGTCATATCCAACATCTACAAGTATATAGGTTAATGTGAAAGGTCTAGTGTGTGAATTTATATAAAAATATATATAAGTTTATGTGTGAAAACGAATAGGCTCACTACGCCTTAAGAAGGTCTTAAGTGGTTGACTCACCCTTTTATCTAATTTGGGTCTTAAGTTGTTAGGACTTGGACCTTGTGAAGGTTTATTCCTTGGAGAGGAACCCAAGTCATGGGACTCACCCTTACTAGTATTAATGTAATTCTTTGGTTCCTCCTTCTTTAGAAGTGGTTAGGCATAAAACGGTTAACGAAGTAGGGTATTTCACGGGGATGTTCACTTCCTCTAGAATCTTGTAAGGGCTCAACTAGGGACAAGTTTGGTAATTGAAGGATATGTGGCCATTGCATGCTCACAAAATATCTAAGGGAAGTCTTAAGCGACATAGGTGTCCTACCAGGTAATATCAGTTAAGTAGCAATGTTCGCAATATTACTTATCATATTACAAATGAGAGAATATACTTAAGAACGTTAACGTACTAGGATGGGGTTCTTAAAGGGCTAGGGGTTTGCCTTAGGGTCATAAGAGATTTTAAGAATCCACCTTTAACAGGGCCATAAGTGACCGATATTGCCACCTCGTTGGTTCTTTACCCTAAAAACACTAATGGGCAACCGACTTGGATAACCACTCCATTGGTTAGAAATTTGGTGTTTGTTATGTTCCACGTAGACATATCTTGACATATGTAACCTGCTAAAAATATAGGGTATGGATATTAAGTAACACTATATTCCAGTCACACAGTACTTTATGTTCTGACCCCTCTACTTAACATCCAACAGGTCAGTAGGTGGGGTAAATCTATGGATGAAGTCATGATTGAGGCCGATGGAGAAGATGAAGCTATTATGATATTATTAGCAGTTATTACTTTGGTTCTTTTAGAATCTTATGAATTGGAACTATTTGATGTACATTTGAAATAATTGTAACTATGATATTATATTTCTGAGATTTTGAAATAATGGTACATCTTATTTGAATAATATATTTTCTCTTTTTGCTGAGTGATAATTCCATTCGAAGTATATGTTATTATTATCTATGCAAATGTAATCCTTAAAGAAACCAATGACCCATTTAGAATGGCTCTAAATTTCGATGGGCCTTTTCTGGGTTGAAATTTAGGCCCATTCCGGGCGGGTTGTTACATTTGGTATCAGACCACAGGTTACCCGATTATATGGGAAATATAAGTATGAGAGGCGTATTTGTGATTTGAAAAATATTTTTCAAACTATATATATAATATGTTTACTCTAATAAGCATACGCATTTATACTAGGCATCTTTATCGTTTCTTACTTTTTCAACTTAAATACCATCTCAGGAGTATCCATAAGGGATTCTTCCTTTTCTTTTCAAATAGTAAATTGGTTGAAAATCCTAATGAGTAGGGCAACCAGGCAAGACCCCGCTACTTTCCAGAATGATTCTAGTAGAAACTCTGTACTGTGTAGCAGTTCCCTGCAGCTAATCCTGTCCCGGTGGCTCCCGCGGCTCCTACCGTTGATGTGGCCTTTGATTTTTCTCGATTTTGTAAAGTCTTTACGATTTTGGAGGGAAACCGTTTTCTGGAAAGGAAGGCTCTGCTAGTGCCCAATCTTGGGTTATGGACTGTGAAAGAATCTTTGAGGATACTATATCGCCAGATGAAATAAAAAGAAGGATAGCGGACTGGCATTTGAATGATGAATCCCTAGAGTGGTGGAACTTAATATCAATGGAGAACGAGGGCCGGATCTTCACATGGGCCGAATTCAAGACCTGCTTTGAAGCGAAATTTTTGCCAAGGGCAGAAATGACTATTCAGCTACAGAAATTCATCTACCTCATGCAAGGAAGCTTGAGTCTGCAAGAGTACGTATCCAAATTCACTGAGTTATGTTAGTTTGGTAGAGGATCGGTAGACACACCCATGAACAAAGCCCTTAGGTTTGTGAAAGGACTGAACTCCCCGTTGAAGGAAACCTTATTAGCCCAAGTGGCATTTGGGGCAACCTTTAAGATTATAGTTGAGACAGCTACCCTTTGTATGGCTGAAAGCTCCAAGGAGGATAAGGAGGGTGAGAAAGGAGAAAGCTCCAACAAAAACAAGAAGAAGGAATGGTGAAAAAAAAAGAACTTCAAAATTGACATAAAGACTTATGCGATGTGCAGCAGCAAGAGCCATAAGGCCAAGGATTATAGGGTCTCGTTGGCGAAAAAGGAATTCAAGGGGAAATGTTACAACTTCCATGAGGAAGGACACAAGTCTGAAGACTTCCTAAATCCCAAAGCTTTTAAAATTGGCCAGAACTATGCAATTGAAGCAACCCCAATTCAAAGCCGACCACTAAGAGACCAAGGTCAACCCGCACTTGAAGTATCATCTTTATTTTAGGAAATCCAGCATACAGCTTGTTTTATTCTGGAGCTACCCATTCTTTTATCTTCAAGCGATTAATAAATCTATTGAACCTTTCCATATCTCTCTCAGATAGTCTGATTGAGGTAGCCAACCCTATCGTAGGATCTAAGTATCTTGATCTATTGTGTAAAGACCTAGTATTGGAGGTCGATAATGTTGAGTTCCATTGCGAAGCGTATGCGTTGGATTTTATGGGGTACGACCTTACCTTGGGTATGGAATGACTACCGTTTTATGGGGTCATTCTAGATTGCGATAAGAGACTCTTTTGTCTTAGGAGCTGAGGAGGACGCAACCTAAAAATTCCTTTTAATGTTAGGGCCAAGGACAAAGCCTTTTTATATTCCCTGTCTCATAGTTCTGAAGGAGCAACTTCAGTCCATATATTTTGTGAGTTGTTGGACATTTTTTAGGAAGTCATGGGACTTTCGCCCCATAGAGAAATCTCCTTTCGTATTGACCTAGAGAAGACGCTAGACCTGTAGCACTGCTCTTGAGGGATATGGCGCCCAAGGAAAGAAGGGAGTTAGATCAGATTTCAGAGTTGTTACAAAAAGGTTTTATTCACTGAAGTACCTCAGAATGGGGTGTATCTGTTGTGTTTGCCACCAAAGCAGATGGATCTTTGAGAATTTGTGTGGACTATAGAGAACTTAATAAATTGACCAAAAAGAACAGGTACCCTTTACCAAGAATCAATGGCCTTTTTGACCACTTGGGAGTAGCCCGAGTATTTTCCCAACTAGACCTTGCTACTGGATTTCACCAGTTGAGAATTGCGGAGGACAGCAAGGACAAAACTGCGTTTAGGATGCCAGACGGATTGTTCTAATGGGAAGTTATGCCCTTCGGATTAGCGAATGCACCCGCTTTCTTTGTAGACCTCATGAGTAGAGTGTTTAGGGGAATTTTAAATAAAATTGTGGTAGTCTTCGTAGAAGATATCCTTATATTTTCAAAAGATCGTGAAGAGCATGAAAAACACATGAGATAAGTGTTAAGGATATTAAGAAAGAAGCAACTAAAAGAAAAATTCTCAAAGTTCCATTTCTAGAGGGAAGAAATGAGATTTTTAGGACATATTGTGTCAAGTAAAGGTTTGGCCGTAGACCCCGCGAAGATCGAGGCAATTAAGGAACGGAGGATACCTTGAAATGCTACAGAGGTAAGAAGTTTCCTTGGATTGGACGGATACTATAGGAAATTCTTTAAAGACTTTGCAAAGATTGCTACTCCATTAACCCAATTAACGAGAAAGAATTTGGTACCCGCTTGGAGTAATAAAATAGATACATCCTTTAAGAAATTAAAGGAAGCATTAACTAGCGCACCAATCCTAATTATACCAGACGGTTCAAAATCATTTACCATTTACACGGACATATGTGGCACCGGTTTAGGAGCAGTCCTTATGCAAGAAGGGAGAGTATTTGCCTATGCTAGTAGAAAACTCAAGGATCTAGAGAAAAGATATCCACTGCATAACCTTGAGTTAGCTGCAGTAGGGTTCACCCTTAAGATGTGGAGGCATTATCTCTAAGGGGAGAAGTTTGAACTGTTTACCGACCATTAATCCCTTAAGTATTTATTTTCTCAACGTGACTTGAACTTGAGACAACAAAGATGGATGGAATATATTGCCTCATTTGACTTTACGATTCAGTATACCCCAGGTAAAGGGAATGTTATGGCGGGATGCTTTAAGTAGGAAACATGCGACATTGAATGCAATGATAGAATGGAAAAAATTAGAGTTCCTCGCTAATTTCAATTTGCAATCCTCACCAACGACTTCCAATGGTTTTCTTGGGGCTATGATAATTTGATCTACCTTAAGAGAAAGAATCCAAAGTGCACAAGACATCGACGAAGAGGTAAAAGGCATAAAGGAGAAAGTGGTAAAGAGAGAGACATTTCCTCATTCAATTAGGTATTCGATCCATGATGATGGAAGTTTACTTTGGGATGCTAAGGATGAAGGGTTGAGAAAAGAAATTCTGGAGGAGTGCTATAGGTCGAGACTGACCATACACCCTGGTAGTGATAAGATGTACAAGAATATGAAGAGGAATCTCCATTTGAAAGGAAAGAAGAGAGATGTAGCCGAGTTCGTGACCAAATGTTTAACATGCCAAAAAGTCAAGTAGAGCAAGGGAAGCCCGAAGGATTGTTGTTACCTTTAGAGATCCCCTCGTGGAAGTGGGAACATATTTCCATGGACTTTATAGATGAACTTCCTAGAAGCCAAAAAGGGAATGAGGCAATTTGGGTTGTGGTAGACCATTTAACCAAAAGCGCCAATTTCATACCAGTCAAGAAGACACGGATTGCAGCCTCGTTAACCCAGTCATATGTCAAAGAGATAGTCAGACATCATGGTATTCCATCAAGTATCGTGAGTGATAGATATCCCTTACTAGCAAGCGAATTTTGGAGAAGCCTACAAGCAGCATTGGGGACAACCCTTAACTTAAGCACAGCTTATCATTCGCAGACCAACGGGCAGATAGAGTAAATAGAATCTTAGAAGACTTGATCAGAGCTTGTATCATTTCCTTTGGAGGAGTTTGGGAGCAACACCTACCGCTTGTAGAGTTCACGTATAATAATAGTATTCAAACGACGATTGGTATGGCCCCTTTCAAAGCGCTATACGGGAGGCCATGCAAATCGCCAACTTCTTGGTAGGAAACTACCGACAAGGCTATACTCGGACCAGATTATGTCCTTGAATCCACTGAGAAGATATCATTGATTAGACAGAGAATGAAGGCAGCACAATACCATCAAAAATCGTAGGACGATAAGCGAAGAGGGAACTAGAATTTAATGTCTAAGACTTAGTGTTCGTGAAAGTATCCTCTCTTAAGAAATTTGTTTGATTTGGAAAGACCAGGAAGTTGGATTCCAGATTTATTGGTCCTTTTAGTGTCATCGAGAAGATTGGATCCTTGGCTTATCAGGTGGATCTCCCAGAGCGTCTATCGGGAATCCATAATGTTTTTCATGTATCTCATCTAAGGAAATGACTTCCTGATTCCTCTAACAGACTCGAGCTTGATGAAATCGGGGACATAGAGAAACTTGACTTGGAGTCCAAGGTTCCCCGTCAACTGCAAGGATTATAGAGAACGGAATCAAAAGACTCCGCAACAAAACCGTTCACCTCGTCCAAGTAAAATGAGGGAATGACCCTGCGGAAAGCACATGGGAGATTGAGGATAAGATGAGACAGACTCACCCAGAGCTTTTCACGGGTAAAATTTTCCTCAAAATTTCGTTTATGGATGCATCGTGATTGCTAGATTAGATGTTAGGAAATGGATGCAACACCATCGCACCGGGCACACATACAAAGATATGTGCATATTTAGGTTGTTTGCATACATGCTGCATCACTTATTACACATACATGCTAGGGTAGAGCTCACTTTATTGGGTTTGTAGTTCATAATCACTGCGAGTCATGGATGAATTATAAATAACATGGGTGTACAACATGGGTGTTTTGTGCGAGTTGTATTTTTCGCCCCTTATACATATTTCAGGACAAAACATATTTTAAGGGGGGAGAACGCAACACCCCGTAAAATTTGTAAGTATCAATAATAAATTAAATAATTAAAAATAAGCAATTAAATCATACGGCTGGAAAATGAGATTTTGCAGCGTTAGGAATTCGGCTACGAAATTCTTATATTTGGATTTGTGATGAAATTCTAAATCGTTTTTATATATAATATGCTGAGAACAGTCAACGTATGAAGAAGCTATGAACAGTTAAATTTGGATAGTGTACGCGGAAAAAATATATATAATTGCGTGAATATTATATATATTGTCCAAATAATAATTTAAAATAAAATGAGGGAAATTCAAATTTTGAAATTGAAATAAGGTTTAGGGGACAACATATATTAAATATGTGGAAAACAATGAAGCAAATCAAGAACATAATAAATAAAATTAACAGCTCATCAACGCAGCACAATTGGGCGTTCCAGCCCCGAAGGGGTCGACCGCTAGGTGGCTGGTGTAATGTCCCGTAATTTTTACGGTGTTATAATTAATTTATTTAATTATTTATATAGTAATTTAGAGATGTATATGGTCGTTTAATTAAATTATATTGAATATTTAATTACTATAATAGTTAAATAATATATTTAATTCTGAAATGATCAGAATTGGCTGAAATGGCGATATGGTGTGAATTGGGGAATTCAAAATATATAATTCAGTTTGGAATTTGATTTGAATAACGAATATATTATATAAACAACAGTTTGAACGTAGAATTATAATATAATTACAATCAAGATCGAAATGGCACGGCAGTTCGTAATTTGGCAATTCGAACTTTAAACGAATATACAGAAGCCGTTTTAAATCGGATTTCTGTGAAACAAGAAACGTTGGGAGCTGGTGAAGTAAATTTTTCTAGTGGAAGAGAAAAATCAGGATTTCATCGTGTAGATTTTGATTTATGTCCAAATCAAATTCTAGAAAAGTCTCTATGGAATTCCTTTATAATTTATAACGATTTAATTATATTTATAAAAGGAATTTCATTATAAATTGAATATCGATTTAATCGGGATTCGAATATCGAGTTAGAAATGCATATTGGAATATTCTAGAGCTGTATGTTATTCCACTGTGAATATATATATATATATATGATAATATTTATTTATAAATTTAAATTTGATTATTTTTAAATATATTTATATATTTAAAAGGGTTATTTAGAGCTTTAAAAATAGCCAGTTTTGCAAACAACCTCATAATTCGACGAAACTAATTTTGTTGGATCTGCAATATTAAATTATTATTAGATTTCAATTTTCTTGATTTTTGAAGTCAGTATGTGGCCGTACGGGATTTTAATGTGAAAAACAGTCGATATTTTGACAGTTAAAAATATGCTGTGTGAGCAAACGGAGTCGGAATTCGATGAAACCAGTTTCGTTGGGTCCGTAATGTCGAACTCTAGCTGCACCTCCAGTTTCTTGACTTTTAGATATTGTGTGTGTTTGTTGGATTTTTTAGAGTGCAGAAACAATTATAAATAAATATAAAAACTAAAATATGTGGACCTAAACAAGGCCACCCAAGCATCGTTTCAGCCGCACAAAAAAAGTATGATCCCGTATATAATCTCTTTTGCTGCCGTCACTTAAGTTTCCACAACCAAATATCGTGAACTTTCATAAACCAAAAGAAAATGAATTCAAATGCTAAAAATCGTAAATTATATATCATTGAAATCACCAAGCCATGCTCTTCATTCTCATATAAATTTTGGGAGGTTCAAATCACGTTTTGGTCGCTGCCATTTTGCATAGCGAATTCGACAGTGCCTAGGGCACCAATTTTCATGAAATTGAAGCAACAACTCTCGAATTTGATGTTGTTTTTGGATTCAGTGGGGTGTTTAGCATCTGTCGGAGGTTTTTGAGCGAGTTTGGTGTCGAAATCCTTCGGTGTTTCACTGTAGCAGATAGAGGAGGATGGTCGACGCATTTTGGAGGGTGGATCCGAGCTTGAAGTAATTGGAATGGGGAGGTGTAGAATTTGAAGAGGAGTTTAATGGCGATTTTAGTTTGAATTTCCGTTGAGCAAGCAAAGGGGAATGGAAAGGGGAAGAGGCGGCTATGGTGAGTGTTGTACAGGAGGCCACGACATGTGTATTTGGGGAATATGGATACATACGGGTGCAGGTCAGGATTTAGATGGGCCAAGCTAAAGGTTAAAGCCCAATGAGCAAATAGAAATTCAAGTTTTATTTTAAATTAAATGTATCAACTTGTTTACGCGATATCTAGTTCATACGGAATCAAAATCGAGAGCCGTCAGTTGCATTGGGATCGACTAGGAGTGGATCGGAGCTCGCTACAATTTATAGCAAAATAAATTGTCTTTCTGAATCAAGCGATGGTTATCGTTATTAACGATGATCGTCCAATGTGAGTAAATCTCACTAACTCTAAACAGTTATATTTCTATAACGTATTTTAGAACTGATAATTATCTGTTGATTGCTATGTGTTAACTATTTGGTTGAATTGCTTATGTATTGGTTGAAATTATAGATAACGATATATATATATAAATCGTTAATCAAATATTGATTGTGTTTAGCAGAATATTTCATATTGAAATGAAATCGATGTTAATTATATTGTTTGACATCTGTGATGCAGGGAAACAGGTTGGAGGGGTCCAACTGGACTCCTCAATATTTATAATATTGTTCTGTTCATATATTGTAATATATGATGTGATCTGTTGTGGATTATGTGTGTTGAATGATATCGATGTAATGACCCGGGATTTTGACGACTTTGGTTATCGACATAAACACGATAATGACTAACCAAACATCAAAAAATACCGATCATTAATGAAAGAAATTAGAGGATGAGGAAAGATAAGATAGAAACTTAGAATAGAAGAAGAAGAAGAACACAATATCAGAGTAACACAAATCTCACAGCGGAACGAATAAATATATTTCATAACATAACTTTGAAATACAAATCTGTACTTGAATATACATATCATTTATCAAAGTACAACACTTACAACACAGCGGAAATAACTATAGCTATATAATCCTGAAGCCTCCTGCTCCAAGCTCTTCCAGTATATATGTAAACCCCGACTACTTGACTGCCCGTATAAAATTAGGCACCCAAGAGTTTAGGGAAACAAACAAATAAACTCCGGGTCAGTCATGGGACTGGTATGAGTAAAACAGTTTAAAACAGTTCAAGCAGGTAATCCATATCTCATAAGACCACGTCGTATAACGGAACGGGTTTTTCCCTTATGAGAATCCAAATTAGCTTTTATATCAAAAACCTTTTGATATTATAATAATGTTTATCAACCACAATATAATAATCATCTAGCAGAAACGCTTTCATCTCACGTTCTACATATATAGTATACAATCAAAACCACAAGCACGTATTGGGTAATGGATTTCAACCTATGACAAGGTATGGAACCACCTTTCGCTTGTGTACCTCTAGAGAGGAATACACTGGGTTCAACAAGAACATCTTGCAACCCGGCCACACATGACCGACCACTCATTTCGGTTGAGTGTATCGAATGTATATCACCAACGGTTGGGATCAGCAACCGTTCCCCGAATGGGACAGCATCAACCATAGATTTTTAGAAGTAAATGAAACTCTAAATCAGGTATACACCCTACTTCGGTGCGACCGACTTAGCCACGCTGCCTGCCCGATTTCTGTCATTTACCGGATGTGAGGCTAGAAGCTACGCTTTATCATCACACCAAATTCACTTTGAATGCCACATCGTCAAATTCATCAAATCAGCGATTAAGGTCCTCAACCATACATTATGTGTTAGTTAAAAGAAGTTTCCTTCTCTGCTTCCACTCTTGGTATGGTTGGAGAAATCAATATACGTGATCGTCTGGAAATACTCTGTCAGACATCCGTCCATATAAGTCATCTAGGAACAGGATGAACCGAATGCACTATTCTGTAAACAGGATAGCCCTTGCATAACTCCGCCTTCAATTTCCTTTGGCGTATATGATTCGCAACGCTTATGCCAATACAGAGTGGTTCTTCTGATAATAATCCAATCGGTCTCTCCATATTAACAACGTTAAAATGGTCAAAACTTCGATAGTCTGTGATTTAGCCATCAAAGAAAACAAGTGTGCAAACAACGATATTATTTCCAAATGGAAATTATATCACCAAATCATCAATCATATATATATATATATATATATATTCATATTTCCTATTTCAATATTTGATTATGTTTCTGATTCTCTTTGGAAAACATTTCCAAATCTTCTTTACTTGGATTTAAACAGATGTTTAAATCAACATCGCGACGACAACTCAAACCACTATACTTATTTACTAAATTCACTTAACCACTTTCACTCTCGAACATTACCCATATCTAAATTAAAACGAAGTCAATCAAGTTGGGGTATAACTACCTCTCAGACCTGAACTGAACAACATTTCAAATCTCAAAATAGGGCAAGTTCATCTTTTAACCCTTTAACACTTCCATACGTGACTCTCGTTCGAATACATCTCTATTCGATAACTCCTCCCTTCGAATAAGGTATATTCGATAACTCTATTCAATTTACTCTATTCGATTAACCCTTATCAATTTACCCTATTGGACTAACGCTATTTGATTAACTCTATTGGACTAACGCTATTTGATTAACTCTATTGGACTAACGCTATTGATTAACTCGTCTCACTTAACTCCTTTCGAATAAACTATATTTGATAACTCCTTTAACTCTATTCGAATAAACTATATTCGATTAACTCCTTTTACTTTCTATTCGAATAAACTATATTCGATTAACTCATTTGCTTTAACTCTAATCGATTAAACTGACATTGATTAACTCCTTTCGATTAAACTAACATCGATTAACTCTTTTTACTTTGATTAAACTAACATCGATTAATTCCTTTTACTTTCTATTCGAATAAACTATATTCGATTAACTCATTTGCTTTAACTCTAATCGAATAAACTAACATCGATTAACTCCTTTCGATTAAACTAACATCGATTAACTCCTTTTAACTCGATTAAACTATCATCGATTAACTCCTTTCGATTAAACTAACATCGATTAACTCCTTTTAACTCGATTAAACTATCATCGATTAACTCCTTTTAACTCGATTAAACTATCATCGATTAACTCCTTTCGATTAAACTAACATCGATTAAACCCTTTAACTAAATTCAATTTGATTAACTCGACTAACTTCACCCATTTGGTTAACTCTTATTCGAATAACTAATATTCGATTAACTCTATTCAACTAACTCGCCTCGACTAACCCCTTTCGAATAACTAATTCGATTCACTAACTTTCGAATACCATATTCGTTTTAACTCCTTTCGCTTTATAAAGATTTCCTTTTTAACAATGTTTATTCATTTTTAAAGATTTTCTTTTAGTAACGGTTCTCCACTTTAAAATGATTTCCTCCTTATAACAGTTTCCTTTTTATAACGTTTTCCCTTTTTCTAAATATCTCCTATTTATAAATATTCCAATTTATAAATATTCCTTATTTATAAATATTCCATTTATAAATATTTTACTTTCAAATATCACTTTGAAAATATTCTCTTTAACTACATTTCGGTATGTTATGGTATTCAATATATCAAATCACGATGATCAGTATCGTCCAAACACATTTAATCGACAACAGATTATATATCACATCATATATAACAATATATGAAAAACAGTAAAATAAATGTTGAGGAACCCCGTTGGATTCCTCCAACTTGTTTCCCTGCATCCATAGATGTTAAACAATATAGATAACATCACTTTTCATTTCCATATGATATATTCTGTTAAACAGAATCAATATAGAAATTCAACCAACTGACTAGCAGTTCAATCAAATAATCAACACACAGTCAATCAGCCAATATTTAACAGTTCTAAAAATATAACATGAAATTATAAACTGTTCAGAGTTAGTGAGATTTACTCACATTTGCGCGTTAGCCGTTAAATAACGGTTTGCGTTATTTGATTCAGTCGGACAAATTATTTCACCATAAATTGTAACGACTTCGGATTCACTCTCAGTTAGTTCCATTGTGGATCTCTCGTCCATACGGTCCTAACGGATCCATCCGTTCGAAATTCTGATCATGTATGTAGAAGATATACAATTTACAAGTTCATCACTTATTTGAATTGTATTAATATACATATATTTAACTTTTAGGCCTCACCTTCCTTTCATTCTTCGGCCCATTAAAGAGCCCATCCGCTAGTCTTCCTTCCTCAACGAAGTGTCGTGCCTCAGTAATCATTCATGGCTGGTTTATCTCAACTTCATCTCCCTGATTCCCCCTTGCTACTTAATCGAATTCAAAATAAAAATCACCATCCTCTTTTCCTTCGAACTCTCCTTCCCTCCGACCTATTACCACTGAACTCGCCCCGTTCTAAGCATTTTCGTCGCCCAGTACTCCTGTAGCACACGCTACAGGTAGCGACAGTTTCTGCTACCAAACCCAACCAAAGTTTGCCAACGACCTCCTTCTTCATTCCCGAGCTCAAATGCACCGACGAACTAGCCTTAAATTGCTTGTGCTCCACCTGAAGTCGTGCCCTAGCCCTCAAAGTTGAAGATGCCGAGCTCCAGAACTATCATTGGACCCAGAAATTCTTATACGATTGAGAAAAGGAAGCACTCATGAATCCGAAAATATTACTCTTGTGATTTTATGATTTTACTATGGATTTACTTGATTTTTGAAGATCCACATTTTTTTTACTGTAAGAAGAAAGTTAGTGGCGGCCTGTTTGTGGTTTCAAAGATGGTTTCGGTTTATAAGATGGAGGATGTGCCTGAAAACAAAGGCTGCGTGGCCTTGTTTTGTCCATATAAAATTTAGGATATTTTATTTCTTTTATTATTTAATTAATATTTAAGCAAACGCTATGTGTATTTATCCTCTAAAATTCTGGTGATCACATATGATAACCAAAAATTATGAAAATTGACATGCAGCTAGAGTTCGACATTACGGTCCCAACGAAACTGGTTTCATCGAATTCCGACTCCGTTTGTTCACACAACGTATTTTTAACCGTCAGAATACTGACTGTTTTTCACTCTTAAAATCCGTACGACCACACAGTGACTCTAAAAATCACGAAAATGGAAATCTAACAACTATTTGACATTGCGGATCCAAAAAAATTAGTTTCGTCGAATTCTGAGGTCGTATGAAAAAATGACTATTTTTAAAGCTCTGAATGACCCATTTAAATATATAAATATATAAAATATAATTAAATTTAATATTTAAAAATAAATATTATCGTTTATATTCATAGTGGAATACCATACAGCTCAGAATAAATCCTATATGGATTTCTACTCGATATTTCGATCTGGGTCAACCCGATATTCGATTTATATTGAAATTCCTTTTTAAAATATAAATAATTCCTTTATAAATTATAAAGGAATTCCACAGCGACTTTTCTAAAATTTGATTTGGACATATCTCAAAATCTACACGACGAAATCCCGATTTTTCTCTTCCACTAGAAAGATATACTCCACCAACTCCGAACATTTCTTGTTTCACAGAAATCCGGCTTAAAACGAATCCTGTACATTCAGTTGAAGTTCGAATCGCCAATTTACGAACTGCAGCGCCATTTCAAGCTCGATTTTAATTATTATATAACTCTACGTTCAAACTGTCGTTTATATAATATATTCGTTATTCGAATTAAATTCCAAGCTGAATTAAATATCACAGATGATCCAGTTCACACCATATCGCCATTTCAGCCAATTTTGACTATTTCAAAATTAAATATATATTTTAATTTATTATTTACCATTATTTAATTTCACGACCATTTAATTCACTATATCACTATTATATAATTAAATAAATTAATTATAATACCTCTGCAAATGCGGGTCATTACAATCTTCCCCACTTAAAATAATTTCGTCCTCGAAATTGCTAAGGTAGAGAACGACCCTATCGACTGGTTAGAACATATTTGTTCACTTCTTAACTTCAGTTTCAACTGAACCAATTTAATTTCAATTAAATTATTAATTAATTCTTATCAACGAAAATTTTCAAAAATCGTGAAAATTTTCTAACGCCTTAACTCTTCGAAAAATTTCGCCAGCACCTCCTTTGTACTGGTCAATACCTCAAACTCCAACTTGCCTCTCTGGGCTATCTCCAACCCAAAAGAAAATCAAACAGCCAAGCGGCTTGTCAATTTGGCTCATAAATCTCATATCCAATAGAAATATAAACTTGTACCTTTTTGTCGGGCATATCATTATATCCTTTCCACCTGTTATCAATTCAGCGGATACAAGGGTCATCCCAAGCAAATTCCAATCTGCTTTTATCCACAACACAACCATTCGCTTATATCCGAGCCAAATGTCATTTCAACTCGAGTTTCTTCTCGATTCCCAACTCTTAACTTGATTATCCCATTACACTTCAAATTTGAATCTCACAATCCGATTTGTCTTGATATCATTCTAGTTCAATCTCAGTTACCATTTTACTGGCTTTACTTTAATTCAAATTTGCTTTCACAAATTTCTATTAAATCTGTTTTTAATTCAAACAGTCTTTCCCTGGGAGTTTTTAAATAGTTTACACTTTTCAAAAATCAAATTTTCCTTTCGAACATGTCACTGAGCCCTCAATTAATATTCCATTAGTTAAATCACTTCTCTATTTCTTTATCAATATTTGTTAACCAAATATTTTCAATAACCATATTGGCCTTTTATGTTATTTGGAAAACATTTCCGAATATCGCCTTCCTTTATTTTCTAAACTTTAGAAAATATATACTATTTATAATTGGAAAATATTCCAATTACTTATCTCTTTTTCGATCTTGTTTATTTCTATACTCAGGAAATATTCTTTATTATATTTCCAAGCTTACACTTATTTGGGTTAAAACGGATGTTGTGTAAAACATCGTTACGACAACCCAAATACTATATTCAACTAACTCTTATTCAACATTGATCTTTGAGCCTGAAATCTTACTATTTATTTACTAATAATGAAATCAATCAACTTGGGGAATAACTACCTCTCAGACCTTGACTGAATAACATTTATAACATCAAAACAGATATGACTACTTACTCGAATAATCAATACCATACAACTACTTATTCACTTTTAAACACGTATACGCTTCCTCTTTCTATTCTTACTAGATTTTATTCTTAGTCTTCCTTTTTGATTTTACTATTCTATTTCTAAGTTCGTTTCCTTATTGACTTCTATATATATATCGATACGTTGATTTCTAACTATCAAATTATCTTAAAAATATTCTAACTCCTTAAATTCCCGGAAAAATTCGCCATAACCTCCTTTGTACTAGGAGCATCGGGATATTTCAAATAGCCTCCCATGGCCCTCACCAATCCAAAAGAAAAAGAAAAAGCCAAGCGGCTAGCCGATACGGCGCATAAAATCTCATATATGAATTAAATACATACCTTTTCGTCGAGCATTCTATTTATATACCTTCATACCTTATCCATACCTATCTTATGTATATTTATACCTGCCCAATCTATTTTAACTATACCTGATCGTTCTAACTCAATTCGTTAAATTAATTTGTTAATTAACTCTTTTGTCTATTTCACTTTTATATTTGAACATGACATGTTCAAATATACTTTTACTTGCTTATAAACTAATTTGAATCCAAATTTCAAATTTAAGTTCTATATTCGATTTCGAATATCCATTTACAAATCCAATTCACCTTTCAAAGTTCAACTTCAAATTCAAAACTCGATTAACTAATTCCTCTTCGACTTAGTTAATTCTATTAAATTTCTATTCAAATTTTATAGTTTAAATTCCATTTGAATTCTATATTCAAATTCCATATATTCAAATCCTATATTTGAATTCCATTTCAATTCTATATTCAAATTCCATTTGAATTTCTATATGCAAATTCTATTTCAATTCCATTGAATCTCATATATTCAAACTCCCTTTGAATTTCTATATTCAATTTCTATTTCAATTCCATTGAATTTCATATTCAAATTCCCATTTCAAATTCTATTTTGAAATTCTATTTCAATCTATTTGAATTCTATATTCAAATCTATTTGAATTCTCTTTATTTCATTTCAATTTTATTTGAAACTTCTATATTCAAATTCCATTTAACTCTATTTATTATAAATCCTATTTTGAAATTCAACACAACTTGTCTTTCCCAAAACAAATTCAAAACAGTATCTCTGGTAGTAATTCGTCACTTACAACTCGAAAATGAATACTGATGATGCAGCTGTCATCATCGGAATCTATTTTCCAGCGATCGAAGTGAGTTCAATATTATAAAACCATTTCTAAAACATTTCCACTTTGAAATCCATTTCAAAATATAATTCACACTGCTTGTAAAACAATTTAAAATCTCCCAAGATCTTAAATTTTCCTTATTTTTAATCCAAATCCATTTACAAACACTTATCCAATTCTCTAGAGTTTTAACTCAATTTCTGGTTTAAATTTCAGATTTTACTCATCTGATTTCACGTATTTCACTTATATGAATTCTAATTGGTTATTTACATAACCATTTAATTTATAATCTTACTCGATTATAATAACAACTAGTATATCCACTATATTATAATTTTGATATATATATCTTCTCTATATCAAGATATACCTTGGGTAAACTTATTTTAATTTACCACCTTTTCAAAACATATCATGCTGGTTCATCGTATTCGAGTGTTTACAAAATCCCTACCGATACAGTGGATCAAACTGATCGACCAGAATTCACAAACAACTGAACCAATGGATCTCCACAATATAAAACAAATTTTATATCAATAACAAATACGCTCACTCGTATATATACACTTAACTCAATCTAGGGTATTACTAACCCTATCTCTACCGAGTCACGCCACAGAGCCAAGTTAATCAATTAACCTTCTGCTCTGATACCAACTGTAATGACCCGGGATTTTGACGACTTTGGTTATCGACATAAACACGATGATGACTAACCAAACATCAAAAAATACCGATCATTAATGAAAGAAATTAGAGGATGAGGAAAGATAAGACAGAAACTTAGAATAGAAGAAGAAGAAGAACACAATATCAGAGTAACACGAATCTCACAGCGGAACGAATAAATATATTTCATAACATAACTTTGAAATACAAATCTGTACTTGAATATACATATCATTTATCAAAGTACAACACTTACAACACTGCGGAAATAACTATAGCTATATAATCCTGAAGCCTCCTGCTCCAAGCTGTTCCAGTATATCTGTAAACCCCGACTACTTGACTGCCCGTATAAAATTAGGAACCCAAGAGTTTAGGGAAACAAACAAATAAACTCCGGGTCAGTCATGGGACTGGTATGAGTAAAACAGTTTAAAACAGTTCAAGCAGGTAATCCATATCTCATAAGACCACGCCGTATAACGAAACGGGTTTTTCCCTTATGAGAATCCAAATTAGCTTTTATATCAAAAACCTTTTGATATTATAATAATGTCTATCAACCATAATATAATAATCATCTAGCGGAAACGCTTTCATCTCACGTTATACATATATAGTATACAATCAAAACCACAAGCATGTATTGGGTAATGGATTTCCAACTATGACAAGGTATGGAACCACCTTCCGCTTGTGTACCTCTAGAGAGGAATACACTGGGTTCAACAAGAACATCTTGCAACCCGGCCACACATGACCGACCACTCATTTCGCTTGAGTGTATCGAATGTATATCACCAACGGTTGGGATCAGCAACCGTTTCCCGAATGGGACAGCATCAACAATATATTTTTAGAAGTAAATGAAACTCTAAATCAGGTATACACCCTACTTCGGTGCGACCGACTTAGCCATGCTGCCTGCCCGATTTCTGTCATTTACCGGATGTGAGGCTAGAAGCTACGCTTTATCATCACACCAGATTCACTTTGAATGCCACATCGTCAAATCCATCAAATCACCGATTAACGTCCTCAACCATACATTATGTGTTAACTAAAAGAAGTTTCCTTCTCCGCTTCCACTCTTGGTACGGTTGGAGAAATCAATATACGTGATCGTCTGGAAATACTCTGTCAGACCTCCGTCCATACAAGTCATCCAGGAACAGGATGAACCAAAGGCACTATTCTGTAAACAGGATAGCCCTTGCATAACTCCGCCTTCAATTTCCTTTGGCGTATATGATTCGCAAGGCTTATGCCAATACAGAGTGGTTCTTTGGATAATAATCCAATCGGTCTCTCCATATTAACAACGTTAAAATGGTCAAAACTTCGATAGTCTGTGATTTAGCCATCAAAGAAAACAAGTGTGCAAACAACGATATTATTTCCAGATGGAAATTCTATCACCCAATCATCAATCATATATATATATATATATATTCATATTTCCTATTTCAATATTTGATTATGTTTCTGATTCTCTTTGGAAAACATTTCCAAATCTTCTTTACTTGGATTTAAACAGATGTTTAAATCAACATCGCGATGACAACTCAAACCACTATACTTATTTACTAAATTCACTTAACCACTTTCACTCTCGAACATTACCCATTTCTAAATTAAAACGAAGTCAATCAAGTTGGGGTATAACTACCTCTCAGACCTTACTGAACAACATTTCAAATCTCGAAATAGGGCAAGTTCATCTTTTAACCCTTTAACACTTCCTTACGTGACTCTCGTTCGAATACATCTCTATTCGATAACTCCTCCCATCGAATAAGGTATATTCGATAACTCTATTCAATTTACTCTATTCGATTAACCCTTATCAATTTACCCTACTGGACTAACGCTATTTGATTAACTCTATTGGACTAACGCTATTTGATTAACTCTATTGGACTAACGCTATTGATTAACTTGTCTCACTTAACTCCTTTCGAATAAACTATATTCGATAACTCCTTTAACTCTATTCGAATAAACTATATTCGATTAACTCCTTTTACTTTCTATTCGAATAAACTATATTCGATTAACTCATTTGCTTTAACTCTAATCGATTAAACTAACATTGATTAACTCCTTTCGATTAAACTGACATCGATTAACTCTTTTTACTTTGATTAAACTAACATCGATTAATTCCTTTTACTTTCTATTCAAATAAACTATATTCGATTAACTCATTTGCTTTAACTCTAATCGATTAAACTAACATCGATTAACTCCTTTCGATTAAACTAACATCGATTAACTCCTTTTAACTCGATTAAACTATCATCGATTAACTCCTTTCGATTAAACTAACATCGATTAACTCCTTTTAACTCGATTAAACTATCATCGATTAACTCCTTTTAACTCGATTAAACTATCATCGATTAACTACTTTCGATTAAACTAACATCGATTAACTCCTTTAACTAAATTCAATTTGATTAACTCGACTAACTTCACCCATTTGGTTAACTATTATTCGAATAACTAATATTCGATTAACTCTATTCAACTAACTCGCCTCGACTAACCCCTTTCGAATAACTAATTCGATTCACTAACTTTCGAATACCATATTCGTTTTAACTCCTTTCGCTTTATAAAGATTTCCTTTTTAACAATGTTTATTCATTTTTAAAGATTTTCTTTTAGTAACGGTTCTCCACTTTAAAAATGATTTCCTCCTTATAACAGTTTCCTTTTTATAACGTTTTCCCTTTTTCTAAATATCTCCTATTTATAAATATTCCAATTTATAAATATTCCTTATTTATAAATATTCCATTTATAAATATTTTACTTTCAAATATCACTTTGAAAATATTCTCTTTAACTACATTTCGGTATGTTATGGTATTCAATATATCAAATCACGATGATCAGTATCGTCCAAACACATATAATCGACAACAGATTATATATCACATCACATATAGCAATATATGAAAAACAGTAAAATAAATGTTGAGGAACACCGTTGGATTCCTCCAACCTGTTTCCCTGCATCCATAGATGTTAAACAATATAGATAACATCACTTTTCAGTTCCATATGATATATTCTGTTAAACAGAATCAATATAGAAATTCAACTAACTGACTAGCAGTTCAATCAAACAATCAACACACAGTCAATCAGCCAATATTTAACAGTTCTAAAAATATAACATGAAATTATAAATTGTTCAGAGTTAGTGAGATTTACTCACATTTGCGCGTTAGCCGTTAAATAACGGTTTGCGTTATTTGATTCAGTCGGACAATTTATTTCACCATAAATTGTAACGACTTCGGATTCACTCTCAGTTAGTTCCATTGTGGAGCTCTCGTCCATACGGTCCTAACGGATCCATCCGTTCGAAATTCTAATCATGTACGTAGAAGATATACAATTTACAAGTTCATCACTTATTTGAATTGTATTAATATACATATATTTAACTTTTGGGCCTCACCTTCCTTTCATTCTTCGGCCCATTAGAGAGCCCACCCGCTAGTCTTCCTTCCTCAACGAAGTGTTGTGCCTCAGTAATCATTCATGGCCGGTTTATCTCAACTTCATCTCCCTGATTCCCCCTTGCTACTTAATCGAATTCAAAATAAAAATCACCATCCTCTTTCCCTTCGAACTCTCCTTCCCTCCAACCTATTACCACTGAACTCGCCCCGTTCTAAGCACTTCCGTCGCCCAGTACTCCTGTAGCACACGCTACAGGAAGCGATAGTTTCTGCTACCAAACCCAACCAAAGTTTGCCAACGACCTCCTTCTTCATTCCCGAGCTCAAATACACCGACGAACTAGCCTTAAATTGCTTGTGCTCCATCTGAAGCCATACCCTAGCCCTCAAAGTTGAAGATGCCAAGCTCCAGAACTATCATCGGACCCAGAAATTCTTATACGATTAAGAAAAGAAGCACTCATGAATCCGAAAATATCACTCTTGTGATTTTATGATTTTACTATGGATTTACTTGATTTTTGAAGATCCACATTTTTTTTTACTCTAAGAAGAAAGTTAGTGGCGGCCTGTTTGTGGTTTCAAAGATGGTTTCGGTTTATAAGATGGAGGATGTGGCTGAAAACAAAGGCTGCGTGGCCTTGTTTTGTCCATATAAAATTTAGGATATTTTATTTCTTTTATTATATAATTAATATTTAAGCAAACGCTATGTGTATTTATCCTCTAAAATTCCGGTGATCACATATGATAACCAAAAAATATGAAAATTGACATGCAGCTAGAGTTCGACATTACGGTCCCAACGAAACTGGTTTCGTCGAATTCCGACTCCGTTTGCTCACACAGCGTATTTTTAACCGTTATAATGCTGACTGTTTTTCACTCTAAAATTCCGTACGACCACGCAGTGACTCTAAAAATCACGAAACTGGAAATCTAACAACTATTTGACATTGCGGATCCAACAAAATTAGTTTCGTCGAATTCTGAGGTCGTATGAAAAAATGACTATTTTTAAAGCTCTGAATGACCCATTTAAATATATAAATATATTAAATATAATTAAATTTAATATTTAAAAATAAATATTATCGTCTATATTCATAGTGGAATACCATACAGCTCAGAATAAATCCTATATGGATTTCTACTCGATATTTCGATCTGGGTCAACCCGATATTCGACTTATATTGAAATTCCTTTTTAAAATATAAATAATTCCTTTATAAATTATAAAGGAATTCCACAGCGACTTTTCTAAAATTTGATTTGGACATATCTCAAAATCTACACGACGAAATCCCGATTTTTCTCTTCCACTAGAAAGATATACTCCACCAGCTCCGAACGTTTCTTGTTTCATAGAAATCCGGCTTAAAACGAATCCTGTACATTCAGTTGAAGTTCGAATCGCCAATTTACGAACTGCAGCGCCATTTCAAGCTCGATTTTAATTATTATATAACTCTACGTTCAAACTGTCGTTTATATAATATATTCGTTATTCGAATTAAATTCCAAGCTGAATTAAATATCGCAGATGATCCAGTTCACACCATATCGTCATTTCAGCCAATTCTGATTATTTCAAAATTAAATATATATTTTAATTTATTATTTACCATTATTTAATTCCACGACCATTTAATTCACTATATCACTATTATATAATTAAATAAATTAATTATAATACCTCTGCAAATGCGGGTGATTACAATCGATCACTGTTAATTGGTATTTTAAATACCGTAAGAAATACTAGGATGTAGAAAAGGAGATTTTCAAAGTGTATTTTGAAAATAAATCAATGGATTTTATATATAAAAGAAAAAGGATTTTATAAGAGAAAATAGTTATAAAATTAAAAGAGTTTAGAAAAGGAAATATTTATGGGAAATAAATATGTTAAATAGAATAGAAAAGGAAATATTTACGGGAAATAAATATGTTAAAAATAGAATTGAAAGGATATATTTGTAAACCATTTACAAATAGAGATGAAAATGATATATTTGTAAACCATTTACAAATAGATTTGGAAAGGAAATATTTGTAAAACATTTACAAATAGAATTAAAAAGAAAATATTTATTTGTTAAATAAATAGCATTGGAAATGAATATTTATTTGTTAAATAAATAGAGTTATAAAAGGAAATATTTATTTAGAAAATAAATAGAGTTAGTAAAGGGATTTATTAGGAAATGAAAAGAATGGCATATAAGGAAACATTTGGCAAATGAATAGAATTTTACATCAGGAAAGTCTAGACCCGTGCTTCGCACACAGGTATAACATGGTATGGATTTAAAGCAAACTTTTTAAATAGAATCTGTTTTAACTGATAGATTGAGAAGATTAATTTATAAATAATATTTTATAAATTAAATAAAATATTTATCATTCGATAAATAGAATATATAAGTCAGGGCTTATAAAGAGAAGTAAGAACCGATTTCAGCATCGATATTTAAAACTGAATATGGACGTAGAGTTAATCAAAGGAGTTAATCAAAATGTGTTAATCAAAATGATTTAGAGGAGTTAATCGATTAGAGTTAGAGTTAATCGATTAGAGTTAGAGTTAATCGGTTAGAGTTAATCAGTTAGAGTTAATCAAATAGAGTTAATCAGTTAGAGTTAATCGATTAGAGTTAAATCGAACTAGAGTTATTCGAATAGAGTTAGTCGAACAAGAGTTAGTCGAATATTTGTTATATCGAATAGAGTTAATTGAATTAGAGTTATTCATATTAGAGTTATTCGAAGATAGTTTATTCGAAGGAAGAGTTATCGAATAAGGTTATTCGAAGAAGAAAATTAGTCGAACATAGTTTATTCGAATAGAGAAGGAGTTATTGAATATTAGTTATACGAAAGGATTTAATCGAATATTAGTTATTCAAAAGGAGTTAATCGAATATTAGTTATTCGAAAGGAGTTAATCGAATATAGTTTATTTGAAAGGGGTTAATTGATAAGAGTAAATTAGTTAGAGTTAATTGAATAGAGTTAACCCAGTAGGGTAAATCAAATAGAGTTAATCCGATAGAGTTAATAAAATAGAGTTAATAGAATTGAGTTAATCAAATAGAGCTAACTGATAAGAGTAAATCGATTAGAGTTAATCGAATAATGTTAATTGAATAGAGTTATTCGAATAAAGGTTTTTCGAAGAAGAGAGATTATCGAATATAGTTTATTCGAAGGAAAGAGTTATCGAATAGAGATTTATTCGAAAGACAGTTACGTAAGGAAGATTGTTTAAGATATAAAAGATAAACTTTGTCTATTCCAAAGTTAAAACGTTGTTCAGTTAAGGTCTGAGAGGTAATTATACCCCAACTTGATCGACTTCCTTCTTAACTAAGGAATGGCTAAGGTTTGATAGTAAAGGATGATTAAGTGAATTTAGTTAATGATTGAAATGGTTTGAGTTGGCATGGCGATGTATGATTTAAACATCAGTATCCAGTGAAGGAGTTTTGGAAATGTTTTCCAAATAAGAATCAGAAATGTTTTCTGATAATAGAAAATAAGAATTTAGAATATATGAAAATGGGAAATAAGGAAATGAATAAAGTAATGATAAATCAGTTTAAAGGGATAAATGTTGAATGTTGATTGATCGATAAAATTTCCATTTGGAAATAATATCGTTGTTTGCACACGAGTTTTCTTTTGCTAGTTAAGTCACAGACTATCAAAGTTTTGACCATTTTTCCGTCGTCAATACGGAAGAACCATTCCGTATGGGCGTTAGCGCTTCGAATCAAATAGATCGAAGACAAATTGAAGACAGAGTAAAGCGCAAGGGCTGTTGTATAAGTCCTAGGTAGAGACTGCCTAGGATGGATGTACGGAATAGTGCCTTCGGTTTGTTTAGTCCCAGGACAACTCGAATGGACGAATGTCTGACAGAGTATATCCGGTAGATCACGAGAGTTGGTAATCGTATTTACGTTGGTGGCGGAGGAATTCGTTTCTCTTAGCTTATACCCATGGTATTTTTGGGGAAATCACACTACAACAAAATGACCCTATTACAACGGTGGAACACCGTTGTAATATACTTTTTACAACGGTGGGCAAACCGTCGTGTATTAAGAAGTTGTAATAGACTAATATCTTTTACAACTTTTCTGCACCGTTGCGACACCGTTGTGAAATGTATATTTAACAACTGTTTTCCACCGTTGTAGTAATGCATATTACAACATTTTTGCACTGTTGTAGTAATACATATTACAACTTTTTTCACCATTGTAGTAATTCCTACTACAATTAATTATAACAATATGATTTTTGTTCCGTTATACATTACATTTCATATAAAAATAAATATTTATATTGAATAAAATGATACTACTCTGAACTGAAATAATCAATTAAATATTTTATTTCAATATTTGAATTAATACAACAATACATACATTCCTCACTACAAACTGATCACTCAATACACTCAGTTACATACACACTTTCGTATAAATATACATACACACTGACGAACATCGAGTCTTTATGCTCCAGCATCCAATCCAGTTACCTATCACAGAATTTTACACACATTAATATAGGATGGTTGATCTTCATAAATTCGCTTCTTACCATCGCAATCCTCAGGTAAGAAGAGGGAGAACATATCATAGAGAAGTGTTGCAATGGCAGGGATATTGCAATCACCTACAAATAAAATGCTTCGATTTCATAAATATGATACAAATATGAGATTATACAACAGTGTAGGTAACTATAAGAAAGAAATTTGGAAATAACACAATTAAGCTTCACCTTTAAAGCATCCGGCAGGCTCAGGTCCATATGCTAACAATGGAGGTATCATAAGCTACCTGCATTCTTTTAAATGAAATATACTACACATTCTTTTACAACAAAATTCATGAAATATAGTACCTGCGTATGACAAAAGCTACCTGCATATGACAAAATTCATGAAAATTCATATACTACACGTTCTTTTACAACAAAATTCTTGAAATATACTACCTGCATATGAAAAAAGCTACCTGCATATGACAAAAGCTACCTGCATAGATCCTCCTGAGTTTTTCACAACAAAATTCATGAAACATACTACACAAAAAGCAAATATATATTATTATATATGGAGTGCACCACATTCTTTTACAAAACCAACAGCTACCTGCATATGACAAAATAACAAGAATACATAAAAATTCAAACTGGCAACAACATTATACCATAAAAAGGAAATTATACCTCTACACTGTCATCTGTTGGATTTTCCAGAAGAATTGTGAGCAATTCCAATACAAGGATTTCATGCGCCACTTGCTGGTTCACAAGATGTGCAATAAATTTAGTAGTAGCAAGCAATTTATCACTTTGTCAAGAGCATTAGTGTATGATCCTCATAATGCAAACCAAGATATGCTTCTAAACCCATATATCTGATTGTATCTAAGCTGTAATTTTTTCTTTATTAGTATCTTGTTTAACAAATAGCTTATTTACACCAGTAGTCTCTATTTTTTCAACAATATGGTTTCACTTACCTAAAACTAAACTCAAACAAAATTCATGTTCATCTTGGCGATTAGAAGCAGATGCTAACCATGTTCACTTACAAACTAAACTCAAACAAAACTCAAACAAAATTCATGTTTCACTTACAAATTCATGTTCATCGACAGGAATAGCATCCAAGTAACCCCAAACAGTTTATAATTAGAAACCGATGCAGCCAATTTGAAAGAAGAATAATGGTAAGCTAACTTACTTTAGGTCGATTACAGGGCGGTGTTGAATGGAAGTGAAGGCTCGGGTATGGAAAAGGCAGCAGCTTTCGGGCACAGGCGGTCTTCGGGTTTGCGACAGTGACACGGTTCGATTTTCCAAACAGGCGTTGGTGCAGGACAGAGATCTTTGCGAGGTAGAGGCTGAAGAACAGATAATGGAACGACAATAGTTGAAGCAGCAGGTGGTCCGATTGAACTTGCGAGAGAAAGGATAGCGGGAAAGAAGCAGGAGCGTTCCGATGGAAACAGTGAGCGGTTCGATTGAGGATGGAGGAGGCGTCAGATCTGGAGTAGGTGTTGAACGAAGAGGAGTAGTCAAGGCAAATTCTGGTGGTGCGAATTAGGGCCAAGGGTGGAGGAGGTGTCGGATCTGGAGTAGGCCATTAATTTCGAATTGGGGAAAAGATTTGGGGGAATTTTTTTTGTCGGCTGATAAAGTATAATGTGAGGAAGTAAAATATTAGGGTTGGCCGCCAAAATTTTCAAGGTGCCGCCACTTCTTCAAACGATTGATTTTTTTCACGTTTACGTGATTGGTACTTACTAATGTGATTATATCTTATATTTCAATTGTTTTCAGCACTATACATAATATTATTTCTCATAGAAATCAATTAACAAATTTCCACACTCAATGGATGACGTTGGTTAAGTCATCTAAATATTCATTTTGATTTTAAGGTTCAATTATCATAAGAAAAAAAGAAAAAAATGAACTAATTATTCGAAATTTCGGATATTTTATAAAAGTTCTAGTTCATTGATTTTTTTTAATTAATTTGTGAAAAATTCAAATTCAACAGTACACAAAATGTACCGTTTCGGACGGGGCGCTGCCCCCTGGACCCCCGCGACCTGACCGGGCAGGTCGAACCCCGTTAGCGGGGGCGTTGCCCCCGCACCCCCACCTAGGGGGGTTGCCACCCCCCCTGGACCCCCCCTCCGTAGGGATCATATTTGACAAAAGATTTTGGAAAAACTTTCAACAACGATTACTTATTAAAAAATATTATATACTAAATATTAATTACTACTAATAGTCATGATTAATTATAAATTAAATATTTATTAATTGTTATTTACTTATTGATTATTAACTAATTGATTATTAACCGCGCATTAGTTATTACTTACTAATTAATTACCAGTACTTAATAATGAAGTAGTCATAAATAATTATTTTTAGTTAAATATTTAATATTTATATATTGATTATTATTAAATATTTACTAATTGGTTGTTAATTAGTAATTATCAGTAGGAATTATTTATTTATTGATGAATTTTTAAATAAATATTTAATATGTATTTATTGATTATTAATTAATAATTACTAATTGGTTGTCAATTACTAATTATTAGCATGAATTATTTATTTATTGAAGTATTTTTAATTAAATATTTAATATTAATATATAGGTTATTAATTAATAATTACTAATTAGTTGTAAATATTAATTATTAAAAACTATTTAATGAAAATAATTAATATTAAAATATAGTCATATATTACAACAGTCAAAATAACACAGTTGTTAAAAATAAATTTATTACAACTTTTCTGGAAAAAAAGTTGTGAAAAACATTTATTACAACAGTGCTTTAACCACCGTTGTAAAATTAAAGTTGTAATATGGTGTTTTTGTTGTAGTTACAACGGTGTTTATACCACCGTTGTAAAAAACCATTTATTACAACGGTGCTTTTACCACCGTTGTAAAAACCCATTTATTACAACGGTGCATTTACCACCGTTGTAAAATTAAAGTTGTAATATGGTGTTTTTGTTGTAGTGTCAATTTGTGATTTGGCGGGTATGACGATGTGGCATTCAAAGTGAATGAATGAGTAATCTGTTGAAAGATACGTTATGACCTCCAGGCTCATCAACTGGGAAATGACAGAAATCGGGCAGGCAACATGGCTAAGTGGTTCGCAACCAAGTAGGGTATATTGTCACCATCTAGAGAATATTCATATTTGTTACTTCTTTCAATTTTGTATCTCCCGGGAATGGTAATGTTGGTTTATCGACTATAAGGTGACAATATATTCGGTACTCTCAAGCGAAATGAGGGGCCGGTCATATGTGATTGAGTTGCAAGATGTTCATTATTGAACTCCAGTGTATCTCTTCTAGAGTACACTAAGCGGAAGGTGGATCCATACCTTGTCATAGTTGGAATCCATTTCCCAAATAAGAGCCCGCGGTTTTTATTGTATATTATGTATGTAGAACGTTAGATGCAAGCGTTTCTAGTAGATTGCTAAGTACTTGTATTTAGACATTATTGTAATATCAAAAGAGACTTGATATTAAAAATGATTTGGGTTATCGTAAGGTAAAAACCATCCGTGTTTATGTGTGGATCGGTCTTACGATTATTCTTTCTTTTGAAAGGATTTTTAAAGTTAAACAAATGATTTGAGTTTAGTCACACCAGTCATATGACTGACCCAGAGTTTATTTTGTTTTGTTTTCCCTAAACTCTTGGGTGCCTAATTTTATACGGGCAGTCAAGTAGTCAGGATTTACAGATACTTGAAGAGCTGGAGTAGGAGGCTTCAGGATCATATAGCTATTGTTTATTTCCGCTATGTTGTAAGCGCTGTACTTTGGAAATGATATGTATATTCAAGTACAGATTTATATTTCAAGGTTATGATATATATTATATGTTATTCGTTCCGCTGTGAGGTTCGTGTTACTCTGATGTTGTGTTCTTCTTCTTCTTCTATTCTAAGTTTCTATCTTTTCTATTCTCACCCACTAATTTCTTTCATTAACTACCGGTATTTTCGATCCTTGGATGTTTGATATGTGTTGTATATCGGATAACCAAGATCGAAAATTTTCAGGACGTTACAGCTGGCAAGCCCAATTCTTCCTATGTGGATAGTGGTTTTCTTAGAAGATATGTTTATATGGATGGCTTGGATTAATTTTAATTAATCTGATGGCTCCTACTCACACGAGCAGGTATAAATAACCCCTCAAACCCCACACAAAAAACACTAATTATTCTAAACCTCTACCTCCATGCTGTTGAATTCCATAGAAAAATAAAGAGAAAAAGGGTGAAGGTTTCTTCTACTTCTCTACCTCCATTCTATATCTCTCTATTTCAATTTATATAAGTTTAGGAATTTGGAATTTAGCATAAACAATATATATAAGAATCTAGTTATATGTTTCTTATATTTATATTGTTAGGAGATCAATCAGAGCTCGCTTGAACGTTGAGAACCATTGCAAATATTGTATATCTACCATATCCCCACCTAATTGTGAGTGGAATCTAGTTTTGCTCAGAGTCGTATTCATATTATTATCAATTTGCTATATGAATTTTTATGCCTATGAAGATTTGGTTATGCGATAATATAACATGAAAAATCCCCAAATCTTCTACTTTTGTAATCACGTAGGAAATTGTCATGTTGAATTGGTTTTGTGGAATTGTGGTTTTTGTATTGAATTAAAGGTAAACGTGAGTGTTGTATTATTGTTTAAATTTTATACAATTCACCGTTTTCATTTGATTTAAGCCTAAAAAGGTTTGGATTTGAATTGTTTCATAGTTGAATTGGGTTTGGATCCTAGTTTGGTTGTAAACGCATTCATAAATTGGAATGAGTCAAATGTAAATATTTTTAGGTGTATAACACCATAAAAAGGGTGAATTGGGTGAAATATAGATTATAAACATGCATGTGTAAATGTATGAAAAAAACTCTACTTTTTAATTTAATATTGAAACTCATTCCTACATGCCGAGAATACAAGTTATAATTGTTATGTATGTGTACGTTTTCCACTAAAGCTATTTTCTATATGTTCATTATGCCATCTTGATATGTTGTAGCGGTAAAATATGGAAAACCCTAAACTTGTATGCCTTGATTTGGATAAATGACAATTGCCATCCCGGTTAGAATGTTTCCCCATTTATACGAATGTTACGTTAATTAGGCGCTACTATTATATTATTTATTTAAACGTAATTAACATTATATTAGCGTAATAAATGTGGTTAGGTTAGAGTTTGAATTTGAAATGTCCCCTTAACATATATATATATATATATATATATATATTTGTTTTTTTGTGCGTGTATATATATATGTTTTTGTGTGCGTGTATATATATATATATAGAATGGCTTAAATATATTTATAAATAAATGACACATAGACACGAGGTTAGTTACCATTTGTGGTTGAAGCCTGCCCGGAACCGACCGGCGTATCCAGTAAACACAAGTGGACCCAACTAATGTGAGATGTCTAGGTGCCATGGGCCATTCATAAACTTAGTACGTTAGAAACGAGGTTAAACCGACTTGTAGTAGAAGCCTGCCCGAAACCGACCAGCATATCCAGTCTCTACAGGTGTATGGGTTGATGTGAGAGGTCTAGTGTGTATGTGTGTGTGTGTGTATAACTATATATATTTATATATAAGTTGATGTGTGAAAACAAATAGGCTCACTACGCCTTAAGAAGGTCTTAAGTGGTTGACTCACCCTTTTATCTAATTTGGGTCTTAAGTGATTAGGACTAGGATTCCTCTGAAGGTTTATTTCTTGGAGAGGAACCCAAGTCATGGGACCCACCTTTATTAGTATTAAGAATAGTCTTTGGGACCTCCTTCTTTAAAAGTGGTTAGGCATAAAATGGTTAACGAAGTAGGGTAGTTCACGGGGATGTCCACTTCCTCTAGAAACTTGTAAGGGCTGAATTAGGGACAGATTTGGTAATTGAATGATATGTGGCAATTGCATGCTCACCAACTATCTAAGAGAAGTCTTAAGCGACATAGGTGTAATGACGGTCTGCCCCGCACCAGCCGACATTTCCCATGAAAGTGCATTGTGCTGATGTCCAACCAGCACGAGACGGTCGCCAAAGGAAGGGAAATGAAGAGAACTTACTGGTGAACTAACAAAGAATCTGTAGAATATCTCACAGCGCATGGAATAAAATATAGTAATAACATACTTTGACACAAAACAGGTTAGATAGTCCATAAGCTGAAAATTAAACATCATAGCAACCATCCTCACATCTCTCACTTAGTGCATAAAGCATACGATGTCCACCACTCTCAACCACTAGACCCATCGAAGTAGTGATGGAGTTCGACTTGTACAACTACTTCTACCATCAAGCTTACCCCATGGAGTCATGACTAAATCTTTGCAAGTGACCCCGCTTCATTGGTCTATAGCCCATTAGTCGTACCTAGACTACTGTGGTTCTAAATCCGTTCACGTACCCCCTACACATAATGATCCAAAGTCATAGACATCGACAACCCCTTAGCACACATCCCGCAGCAAAGCCCAACTCATGAAGTTAACTCATTGGTTCCCAACTGGATCCTGAGTACAGGCTTCCTATTTAGACTAACTTTGCATCTCGGGTCTTGGTCTCCTCCGGATAGGTATTCTTCCTTGCCTTGGTTCGGTTCGTGGTTCACACTTCCAGTCCAAGTCCTCATGTCTGCTCGTGGTCAAGCCCCCGATCGTGCTCCCTACTCCAGTTCGTGGTCCAACTCGAGGCAGTACACTGGTTCGGGTCGTGGTGGAGCTTCGGCTTGTGTCGCACTCCTCCTTTGCCTCGTGAATCCAGCCTTCATCGAATCGGTTCGTGCTTCCTCTGTCGGATCAAACATAGCCAAAATCCCATATTTTCCCTTAAGCATGTTTAAGCAAAACTAATGATAGGATTAGTAAAACTTAACCAAACATCCCAAATTTTCTAATAGAGGCTAAAACAATATTTCAAAATTTATCAATATTTTTCCAGATTTTTAACATGTATAATTTCACTAATTATCACTGATTACCCCTAATTAACCATAATTAGTGAGGAACTATGCAAATCACTCACCTTTGCCACAAATAAAATATAAAATCTGAAACTTTCTCTGTTTGGGCGCGAATGCCAAGGCAATACAGCAGTTCTACCACGATTCTTGTGCTAATCCGCTTTGATTTGATGTAGATTTGGCTTAATTAGCGATTAGAAGGTGATTTGGGGTGTTTTAGAGATTGGAGGCCATTACTAGGGTTCCAAGAATGAAAGTGGCTGCTGTGAAAGTGAGAACAAGGGTGTTCTCTAAACCCTAACAGTCCTTAAACACTCCAAATCCCGAAATTCCCGTTTGGGCCTAGCTTTTTATCACCCGGTTAAGCCCAATTAAGCTGTTTTTCACCACCTGAGACTTGTTTCAGCCATATCTCCCAAACGGTAAGTCCGTTTGGCTATTGTGACCACTCTACGGAATGCTAAACCATCATCCGGATCTAATGGAAGTGGTTTCAGGTCAAAAATGCTTTCCAATCAAAAGTTATGGCCAAAACAAGATCAGCTAGGGGCAAAACGGTCATTTAAAAATCGGTAAAAAGCATGAACATGGTAAATGACCCCACTAGTCGTCTCCCAAAGCTACATGACCATAAGACTTCGTATGTGAAAAAAAAATTACGATCCTTCGATGCGTAGAATGCGGGTCGTTACATTCCCCCCCCCCCCCCCCTAGGAAATTTCGTCCCCGAAATTCCTTAACCCAAAACGTACAAAGGATCCTAGCATGCGGAAAGACTAAATCGAAACTAAAATCTTACCAGACGAAGAGTTCTGGATACGTCTTCCTAATGCTCCCCTCTGTCTCCCAAGTACAGTCATTCTCACTCTCGCCCCACTGAACCTTAACTAGATTCACCGCTTTCCTTCGAAGTTGCTTCGTATCGTTCCCAACAACACACATAGGCTTGCGGTTCCCAACCGTCTCGGGTTCAACCTCGATATCATCCAACTGATCAGGTGAAATAGTCACATCGGGGTTGTGCACGAACTTCCTTAACCGGGAAACATGAAACACGTTGTAAACTCCTGCCATCTTCTCTGGTAATTCAACTTTATATGCCAAATTCCCAATTTGCTCAAGAAATGGGAATGGACCAACGAATCTTGGTGCTAACTTGCCTCTCCTGTCAAATCGTATCACGCTCTTCAACGGAGAAATTTTGACAAACACCAAGTCGCCAATGGAAAACATTAATTCTCTTCTCCTCTTATCAGCATAACTCTTCTGCCTATCTTGGGCAGCCTTCATTCGCTGTTGGATAACCTTAATCTTAGCTGAAGTTTCTCTTATCACATCTGGTCCAAGCACAAACTTCTCACCGATTTCCAACCAACATGACGGTGAGTTGCACGGTCTTCCATACAAAGCTTCAAATGGAGCCATACCGATACTAGATTGATAACTGTTATTATAGGAAAACTCTACTAGATGCAAATGGTCATCCCATGATCCACCAAAATCCAATACACAAGCTCTCAAGAGGTCTTCTAATACTCGATTCACCCTCTTGGTCTGACCGTCGGGTTGAGGATGATACGCAGTACTGAGATGTAATTCTGATCCTAACGCCTCTTGTAAGCTTTTCCAAAATCCACTAGTGAACAACGGATCTCGGTCACTCACAATGCCTTTGGGTATTCCATGAAATCTCACTACCCACTTTACATATAGTTCAGTTAACTTAGCTGCCATTCTATTCGACTTGACGGGTATAAATCTTGCACTTTTGGTCAATCGGTCCACAATCACCCAAATGCTATCATGGCCCGATCTAGTCCTTGGTAACCCATCAATGAAATCCATTGAGACTTGTTCCCGTTTCCATTCTGAAATTTCTAATGGTTGTAACAAGCCACTAGGCTTCTTTTGCCCAACTTTAATTAGCTACCAATTCATGCATTTGGATATAAACTTCCCAACATCTCTTTTCATCCCTTCTCAGTAGTAGGTCTGCTTCATGTCTCGATACATCTTGTTACCACCGGAATGTATGGTCAGTTTTGAGTGATGACATTCTCTAAGCACTTCATCTCTCAATCTATTGACATTGGGCACAACAAGTCTGCCATCCTTTCTAAGCCATCCATCTTGATCAAGCCTATACTTGTTCATCTCCTCATCGATACCCATCTCTAACTTGGAGATGATTCCCAATAGGTTAGGATCGTCCCTCTGACTAGAACCAATCCGCTCAATCAAAGTTGGTCTGATCGTCAAACTTGCTAACGTTTCTGAATCGAATTCGCACTTTGGTCTGAAATCATACCCAGTGATGTACTCAAGTTGCTTCCATTCTAGAAACATAGCCCCTAAACTGGCATGTCTTCTACTCAATGCATCAGCCACCGCATTGGCCTTTCCTGGTGTATATGTGATGTCGAAATCACAGGAAGCCAAGAATTCTAACCATCTTTGCTGTCGGAGATTTAGATCCTTCTGAGAGAAAAGATACTTTAACGATTTATGATCGGTAAACAACTCGAATCTTTCTCCCAAGAGATAATGTCTCCACATCTTCAATTTGAGTATGATTGCTGCTAATTCCAAATCATGGGTAGGGTATCTTTTCTCATGCGGTTTCAGTTGCCGACTTGCTTAAGCTACAACCCTACCTCATTGCATCAGTACAACACCTAGTCCGGTACCACATGCATCTGTATATACTGTCATCTCTTCATTCCCCTTAGGAATGACTAACACTGGTGGACATGTCAACTTTTCCTTTAGACTCTTGAATGCTTCCTCGCACTTTTCGTCCCCGACGAAAGCTTGATTTTTCTTAGTCAACTGAATCAACGGTGCTGCTATCTTGAAGAAGTCTTGGATAAACTTACGATAATATCCAGCTATTCCCAAGAAACTTCTTATGTCCGTTGCATTCTTGGGCGTAGACCCATCTTGTACCGTAGCCACCTTCGCAGGGTCGACGGCAATACCATTCTCTGAAACAACATGGTCCAAGAATCTCACTTCTCTCCTCCAGAAGTGACACTTAGAAAACTTTGCTTTCAATTGATGTTTTCTCAATACCTCCATCACTATCCTCAAGTGTTCTTTGTGTTCTTCCTCTGTCCTCGAATAAACAAGTATATCGTCCACGAACACAAGAACAAACTTATTCAAATGATCTCTGAATACTCTATTCTTAAGATCCACAAAATATGCTGGTGCATTGGTCAACCCGAATGGCATGACCAACCACTCATAAAATCCAGACGGCGTCCAAAAGGCCGTTTTAGCTATACTCTCAGCTTCCACTCTAAGCTGATGAAAACCTGTCGCGAGATCCAACTGGGAGAATACTCTCGCGCCACTCATCTGATCAAACAAATCATCTATCTGTAGTAGATGATACTTATTCTTCCTCATCACCGTATTCAACTCGCGGTAGTCCACACACACTCGAAGGGAACCATTTGCCTTGGTAGCAAACACAACTGGTGCTCCCCACTCAGAAATGCTTCTTCTGATAAACCCCTTCTTCAAAAGATCTCTCACTTGCACCTCGAGCTCTCGCTGCCACTTGGTGCCATACGACGAAGTGGCATCAATATAGGTATGGCATCTTTCACTAAATCAATATGGAACTCAATCTCTCGGTGTGGTGGAAGCCCGGTCACTACCTCGAAGACGTCCGGATACTGGCCAACCACGGGCACATCTAACAACTCATCATGCGGGATGTCGAGGGAATTTAGAAAACTAGCCACTACCCCATCACTTGGTAGGCCACAAACACTACCCTCCGCCCATCGTCCGCTCTAACTGTCACCAAAAAGCCCTTACAGTCTACCACCACCCCGTATCTTTGGAGCCAATCGATTCCAAAATAATGCCAAACCCAGTAAAGCCCAAAACAAAGCAATCACAAACAAACATACATCCATGACTCGATAAGACCACATTACGACAAATCATACTAAGGCTAGTTGAACCTCAAATCGGATTCGCCACTATTAAAGGTCTATCGACTATCTCGGGTTCCAATCCCAACCTATATACCAGGTCACTAGATATGAAAGAACTGGAAGCTCCGGTATCAAACAAAACTCTAACAGGAACATCATAAACAGAAAGCATACCTTGGATAACAACATTCTTTCCCTTCTCCGCCGCAGTCGGGGCATTCAACGAAGAAGGAACAACATTGATGGCATATGCTTTCACTATCTGCTTCTCTTTCAAAGGTTGTGGACACTTATCCTTTTGATGTCCGACTTGGCCATAGTTGAAGCACTTCCTGTCTACTGGCTTGGCTCGACAATTACTGGCATAATGGCCCTTCTTGCCACAGCTAAAGCACTCAACATCTTTCTTCTTCTTCTGGCCATCCTTAGTTAGTTCTGCTTTCTCTTGTTCTGAGAACCATTCTTGCCTCCACCGCTTGCTTGCGGCTTTGGCTCCTCTGCAGATGTAACCTCAGTCTTCGACTTAGGGTAAAGACTCTATGATCTTAAAGCTTTCCCCATAATCGATTCAAACGTCTCATCGATGTGGTTAATAAGCCTTTCCCCCAAGTATCCATCCAAACCAGTTATGAACTTCTCGTTCTTCTTCTCGGCAGTATCAATAAGAGATAACCCATATTTCGATAAAGTATCGAACTCAGCAATATACTCCGAGACAGCTCTGCCATTTTGCTTAAGCTCCAAGAACTTCCTAAACAGTTCCGACTTCTGAGCAGCTGGGATAAACTTATCGCTGAAGCGAGTCTTAAACTGATCCCATGTAATCTGATCCTTTGGGGTAGCTGCCTTTATAGCATTCCACCAATTCATTGCCAATCCTTGCAGCTGACGGGATGCTAGCCTTCTCTTCATTGCATCCTCGATACCCAAGTCTTCGAAGATACGCTCGCAGCTATCCAACCAATCCTGAACATCCGTAGCCGACTGCGTTCCATGGAACGGCTTCCCACCAAGACTAGTATAATCCTTGTTCAGCTTGGCGAAATTGGCCCTAGGCGCCTGCACCGCTGCACCACTACCATTAGCAGTATTAGGAGCTGCCCTCTGAACATCTCTAAGCATCTTCCTCACGAGGTCAGTAAACATCGTCCTCATATCAGCAATATTCGCATTATTGGCTCCTCTACCAATACCCCTCGCATATCGGCTCATCATTCAATCTGTACAGAGAAACGATTAACCATCCTCTTTGTGGTGTCAGTGCAGTGCGACTTCATCCTTAGCTATACTAATAGTATATCTATATATATAGCTTTTGAAAACCAAAATAGTCACAAATACGCGCTCTCATATACCTATTAGCTCTCCCTGGTGTCTTTCCCTAGGTTAACTACGCAACCTGGCTCTAATACCAAGTGTGATGCCCGCCCCGCACCAGCCGACATTTCCCATGAAAGTGCGTTGTGTCGATGTCCAACCAGCACGGGACGGTCGCCAAAGGAAGCGAAATGAAGAGAACTTACTGGTGAACAAACAAAGAACCTGTAGAATATCTCATAGCGCATGGAATAAAATATAGTAATAACATACTTTGACACAAAACAGGTGAGACAGTGCATAAGCTGGAAATTAAACATCATAGCAACCATCCTCACATCTCTCACTCAGTGCATTAAACATACGATGTCCACCACTCTCAACCACTAGACCCATCGAAGTTGTGACGGAGTTCGACTTGTACAACTACTGCTACCACCAAGCTTACCCCACGGAGTCATGACTAAATCTTTGCAAATGACCCCGCTTCATTATTCTATAGCCAATTAGTCGTACCTAGACCACTGTGGTCCTGAATCCGTTCACGTCCCCCCTACACATAGTGATCCAAAGTCATAGACATCGACAACCCCTTAGCACACGTCCCGCAGCAAAGCCTAACTCATGAAATTAACTCATTGGTTCCCAACTGAATCTTGAGTACAAGCTTCCCATTTGGACTACCTTTTCATCTCGGGTCTTGGTCTCCTCCGGATAGGTCTTCTTCCTTGCCATGGTTCGGTTCGTGGTTCACACTTCCAGTCCAAGTCCTCATGTCCGCTCGTGTCAAGCCCCAGATCGTGCACCCTACTCTAGTTCGTGGTCCAGCTCGAGGCAGTACACCGGTTCAGGTCGTGATGGAGCTTCGATTCGGGTCGCACTCCTCCATTGCCTCTTGAATCCAGCCTGCATCGGATCGGTTCGTGCTTCCCCTATCGGATCAAACATAGGCAAAATCCCATATTTTCCCTTAAGCATGTTTAAGCAAAACTAATGATAGGATTAGTAAAACTTAACTAAATTACCCAAATTTTCTAACAGAAGCCTTAAACAATATTTCAAAATTTATCAATATATTTCCATATTTTTAACATGTATAATTTCACTAATTATCACAAATTACCCCTAATTAACCATGATTAGTAAGAAACTATGCAAATCACTCACCTTTGCCACAAATAAAATATCAAATCTGAAATTTTCTTTGTTTGCATGCGAATACCAAGGCAATACAGCAGTTCTACCTCAATTCTTGTGCTAATCCGCTTTGATTTGATGTAGATTTGGCTTAATTAGCGATTAGAAGGTGATTTGGGGTGTTTTAGATGTTGGAGGCCATTACTAGGGTTCCAAGAATGAAAGTGGCAGTTGTGAAAGTGGGGAAAAGGGTGTTCTTTAAACCCTAACAGCCCTTAAATACTCCAAATCTCGAAATTCCCCTTTGGGCCTAGCTGTTAAACACCCAGTTAAGCCCAATTAAGCCCAATTAAGCTGTTTTTCATCACCTGAGATTTGTTTCAGCCATATCTCCCAAACGGTAAGTCTGTTTGGCTAATGTGACCACTCTACGGAAAGGTAAACCATTATCCAGATCTAATGGAAGTGGTTTCAGGTCAAAATTCCTTTCTAATCAAAAGTTATGGCCGAAACAAGATTAGATAGGGGCAAAACGGTCATTTAAAAATCGGTAAAGATCATGAACATGGGAAATGACCCCAATAGTCGTCTTCCAAAGCTACATGACCATACGACTTCGCATGTGAAAGAAATAAATATTCTACGATCCTTCGATGCGTAGAATGTGGGTCGTTACAGGTGTCCTACCGGGTAATATCAGTTAAGTAGTAACATTCGCAATACTAGTTATCATATTACAAATGAGAGAATAGACTTAAGAATGTTAACGTACTAGGGCAGAGTTCTTAAAGAGATAGGGGTCTGCCTAAGGGTCATAAGATATTTTAAGAATCCATCTTTAACAGGGCCATAAGTGACCGAGAATGCCACCTCGTTAGGTCTTTACCCTAAAAACACTAATGGTCGATTGACTTGGATATCCACCCCCATTGGTTAGAAATTTGGTGTTTGTTGTGTGCCACGTAGACATACCTTGACATATGTAACCAGCTACAAAAATATAGGGTATGGACATTAAGTAACACTATATTTCAGTCACACAGAACTTTATGTTCTGACCCCCTCTCCTTAACATCCAACACGTCAGTAGGTGGGATAAAGCTATGGATGAAGTCATGACTAAGGCCGTTGGATGTAGCTATTATGATACTATCAGCAGTTATTACTTTGCTTCTTTTGAAATCTTATGAAATGGAACTATTTAATGTACCTATGGAATAATTGTAACTACGACCTTGTATTTATGAGATTTTGAACATCGGATGCAAGGAGTACAGAGGTAATAGCTCGATTTCTATAGCTAATGGTAAACATATTCAGATTACACAAGTTGGTAACACTTGTATTAATGGTAGAAAACAATTACATCTGTGCAATTTACTTAGGGTTCCAAAAATCACCAAAAAACTGATTACTGTATCCCAATTTGCCAAAGATAATAATATTTATTTCGAATTCTTTCCAAAACATTGTCCAATTAGGGATATTCTAACTAGAAAAGTTATGTTACAGGGTGATTTGGTCAATGGGCTATACAAATTTAATTTTGTTAAATGCCAAAGTGATGTTAGTGATGCCATTAATAGCCAAAGTTGTAATTTGAGTACTAAAGACAAGGCTGAATGCAGCACAAATGTATATTATCTCTGACATTATAAACTTGGGCATCCAAGTGTTAGAATTATCCAGAAAATATTGAATGATAATAATATCAAGTTTGATCATGTATCCTTACCATATATATGTGAATACTGTCAAATGGGTAAAAATCACAAACAACCCTTTACTGATTCTGACACAATTTATACTGAACCACTACAATTGGTTGCTATAGATTTTTTGGGGCCTTCACAGTTTATTCTGATTTTGGATACAAATATTATGTGTCGTGTGTGGATGCCTACACTAGATTTACTTGGATATATTTTCCTAAAGCCAAGTCTGAAACACATAATGTTATTACAAACTACATAACCATGGTTGAAAAACAGTTTTATTATAAAGTCAAAATCATTCAAATAGATGGTGGAAGTGAATTCAAGAGTCTATGTAAGTATTTTTAGTAAAGAGGAATTACTCACTGAACCACTTGTCCATATACATCTCAACAAAATGGACTTGTGGAGAGAAAACACAGGCACATTGTCGAATCTGGTTTAACATTGCTTGCACAAGCAAGTATGCCATTAAATTTTGGCTAGAAGCCTTTAATACTGTTGTTTATCTGATCAACAGACAACCAACCAGTATATTAAAGGATCTGTCACCATTTGAAAAATTGCACAATGTTAAGCTAGATTATAAAAGTCTTAAGACCTTTGGATGCTTGTGTTTTCCATATTTAAGGCCATATAATACTAACAAATTGAATTTTGGTCAAAACAGTGCACTTTTCTGGGTTATACTAATAATAATCAGAAAGGATATAAATGCATTGATGATAATGCAGAATTTATATTAGCAGGCATGTTGTTTTTGATGAAAAAGTTTTTCCATATAGTACAAAAGATATAAGTACTACACGTAAAGTTAGAAATCCAAGGGTTTCAATACCTGCGGCACCACATATTGATGGAAGTTGGCAGTGGATAGAGAGTGATCCATATTTTGATGCTCAAAGTTCACTAATCAATGAAGATCATGAAAACTTTGAGCCACCCAACATGGCACCTCTTCCACCTGCATACAGTCAAAGCAATGAGGATAATGAAAGAGGATCAAACAGTCAACAATCTAGTTCGGAGAATTCTGAAAGCACAAGCAACTTTCCACCAACTGAAAAACCAGCTCAGATTGGTCATCCTATGATCACAAGGGCCAAAAGTGGTATCTTTAAACCCAAAAAATTTGCAGTCATATCCAGTTCAAATGAACCTGAATCTTTTGATCAGGCAATAAAAGATAAAAACTGGAAGGCTGCAATGGATGAAGAGTATAATGCTCTAATTAAAAATAATACTTGGGATCTTGTATGTCCACCTGCTAATAAAAATATAATAGCTTGCAGATGGACATACAGACTGAAGAAGAACCCTAATGGCTCAATAAACAAGTATAAAGCTAGACTAGTAGCTAAGGGTTTTACACACGAGTATGATTTTGATTTTAATCAAACCTTTTCTCTTATTGTAAAAACTACCACTATAAGTTTAATACTAACTCTAGCTGTGAGTAAAAATTGGCACATCAAACACTTGGTGTCAATAATACATTCCTGAGTGGGGTTCTCGAAGAAGAAATCTATATGTGTCAACCTCCAGGTTGTAATGTTAATTCAAACTATGTCTGCAAATTGAATAAGGCCATATATGGTCTTAAACAATCTCTTCGAGTATGGTTTGATAGACTGAAACATACTTTATATAAGGTTTTCAGTATACTAAATCAGATAATTCTTCATTTACCAGAATTAAACAATCATCAGCAGTCTATATATTAATTTATGTGGATGTAATAACTGGTAATAAAGTCTAAGACATAGATGAATTAACAAAATACTTAGACAAACAATTCTCTATTAAAAATCTGGGGGATGTCAATTGTATCTTAGACATAGAAGTAACAAGAGCCAACAATAAATTATTTCTATGCCAAAGAAAGTATATCAATGAGCTACTAAACAAAACAAATATGTTGGATGCTAATCCTCAACTAGCACCAATAATTAGTCGTCAACAATATTCAAAATTTAAAGGAGAAGCAATTTCTAACATCATTGAATACAGGAAAGTTGTAGGAGCATTACAATATGCTACTATAACTAGACCTGACATTGCTTGCAACGTTAATAAAGTATCTCAATTTATGCAGAAACCTTTTGACACACACTGGAAGGCAGTCAAAAGGATCTTAAGGTATCTTAAGGGAGCTGCAGATTATGGTCTTACACTAAAGGCTGGTTAACATCAAAACATAGTAGGGCATGTAGATGCTAACTGGGCTTCTAATCCTAACGACAGAAGATCTACAAGTGGGCACTATCTATACATTGGTCAAAGTTTAGTTTTATGGAGCTCAAAGAAACAAGCAACAATTTCCAAATCGAGTACCGAATCAGAATACAGAAGCATAGCTAATGTTGCCACAGAGATAAAATGGATACAATCAATACTAAAGGAGCTACAAATTAAGTGTACAGCAAAGCCAGTATTGTGGGTGTGACAATAAAAGTGTTGTATACATGTCTGAAAATCCAATACAACATGCATGAACAAAAGACATAGAAATAGACTTGCATTTTGTTAGAGAATTGGTTCAGAAAGGTGAAATCGAAGTTAATCACATACATGGAACTTACTAGAAAGTCGACGTCCTTACTAAAGCAATTACCACAAAGAATTTTACCAGATTTCGCTCAGAAATGAACATCGGAAGACGAGAAAAACAATCTGAACCAAGTTGTAGTTTCTTCAACCAGAATGAATCAAAAGATTGCAACAGTAAAAAGTTGAATCTCATCAACAAAGAAGCGTACTCACATAAACTCAAATCTGATACTACTCATGTCAAAGAATTAGCTAAGAAACAAATTCGGGAGGATAAATCAATGTTTTTCAAAGGTGCCACCATGAAAGGAGTGCAAACTAGGTTTCGAGAAACCCTAGTTTCCAGAGGGGCGTAATATAATGAGTAAAGAAACACGCTCGCTTTCTCTGATATGATTTATATTTCTTCTCTTGGATTGCAGACATGGCATCCTATCAGTCATCATCTTATCATATCACAACCGTTCATCCTACAAACCGAAGCATTGTCTTTTCTCCAATACTGATGCAGCCCAAAGCCCATTTTATCAATCCTGTAAACTGTATATATACTGGGCTTATTCCATTGTAAATAATCAATTCCAATATAATTCAAAATTTACTTTTACTTGTTTACTTTTTTCTCAATTTGCTTTGTACCATTTCTGCTCCAAAACTTAATTCATTACATGTATAAATAGAGGGGGAAATATTGATACAGTTTTAATTCCATATGCTTTATAACATAAATGACTAAATTTCGATATCAATAGGGGAATTTGCTTGTTTCCATCCTGTTAAACTACATGGTTGACATTGACTGGTTAATTTCTGGAAAGTTTATATATTCAACTGTTTATGTGATTTTATTTAGGCATTTAGGCTACAATCTAGGATATAAATGTTACCCTCTTTGTGATGATTTGGTTTGATGCTGCTAGATTGTTCAGTAAAGAATTATCTCTTGCATGGACCAGTGGATACATAAAGTGTAAATCCATTTAATTCCAATTCTAGGTTATCATATTCTGAATATTAGCAGTTTAAAGTCAGTTCACGCTTATCTTCTGTTAAGTGCTTATATTTATATCAAGAAGCAAACATTTTATGGAATCACCATTGCTTTTTTATGAAGCCTTGAACTAATGTCGGTTGTTTCTTTTAGTTTCTGGCTATGAGTTCAAAATGTAAAACATGATAAAACGAATGGCTTATGGTAACTTGTTATAAGTATGTACTACACTAGTAAGAGGAAGAAATTCGTTTAAATCATCCTTATACAAGTTTTCCAAAGAATTCATAAGGTGTGACTAAACATTCTCTTGACAAAAAATATATTTTGTTGTTCATTTTTTGTCTTAAGATGCTTAACTGCATTTCAAAAGTTAAATATGATGCCACATACTAATTAGCTAAACATGACAGTTTCAGGAGACAACCATCTCCTATTAGTTACTTCCAATTAACTCATATTTAAAAATATTGCATCTGTTAAACAATTATGGTACTACAATTTTGCCCCTTTACATGAATAAGTTGCAAGTTCTGACGTCCAAATAAGCTTCCTGCAAGTAGGCAAATGGTATGAGCGGTGTTTTCCTGCGATTGCCCCTCTCTGCATTTTCTTTTTCTAATAATTACGCTTATCGTACTTTGTCTAAGTGCATAAATTTTATGTTGATTAGCGTGCCCAATTATGAGAAAGGTTCTCTATGGGCTTATTGTTAATGGAGAAAGTGATGGTTCAGCACAACAATTGAAGTTAGTTAGATTTGATATCTGAATAAAATTAAATTTCAGCAGAATTTATTGCAATTAAGAGCTGCAATCCTTCAAAATGGATGTTGCACAAGCCCTCTTCCTATATCATATGGAACACATCATTCAAAAGCAATGTTTCTTATGTACTCTACTGGTGTGCGTGTTGTGGTGCTTACATCGAATTTAATTCATGTGGATTGGAACTATAAAACCCAAGGTTTATGGATGCAAGATTTTCTTTAGAAAGGTAAAAGTATCAGTAGTAGTAGCAGCAGCAATAATAGGTGTTTCTTAATTTGAAAATGATCTTGTGTTGACTATCTAACCACACTCCAAGGTAATCTATCCATTCTCCCTTTTCTTTCTAGGTTCTCAATCTTTTTGCAGAATTTAGCCGCATGACAACAAAGTTAATTTAGTATAATTACATTTCACTTCACGAGAATCCATGGCTATCTTTTGTTGTTTTATTCGTCTCTGTTGAAGTATTATTGTTTTTATATGAAACATGTAATCATATATTGAAAGCAAATTTACATATAAAACATAAATAACACAGATGTCAATCATGGCAGAGCAGTAAAGCTCCTCCATTTCTTACCTTACCCAAGCAAATCAATCATGGAAGATGCAGATCTTGATGTGGCGGTAGAGCAACTGAAGAGAAGGACGTTCAGGAAATTCACATTCTGAGGAGTTGATCTGGATCAGCTGCTCGACACGTCTACTGATGAACTTGTCAAGCTATTCACTACTCGTGCACGCAGAAGGTTTAAGAGAGGTTTGAGAGGCATCTCATGGCTCTCATCAAGAAGTTGAGGAAGGCTAAAAAGGAGGCACCAGCAGAAGTGAAGCTAGAGCTTGTACGCACCCACTTGAGGAACACAATTATCGTCCCTGAAATGATAGGTAGCATCGTTGGTGTCTACAATGGCAAGATATTTAACCAGGTTGATTTCAAACCGAAAATGATTGGTCATTATCTTACTGAATTCTCCATCTCCTACAAGCCTGTTAAGCGTGGAAAGCCTGGTATTGGTGCTACTCACTCTTCTAGGTTCATTCCTCTCACATGGTCTTTCCATTTATGTAGGTGAGGACGTGGAAGATGTATGTTCATCTTATAATTTTTTATATTTATAATGTATAGCATCAAATAAAGCACAAAAAATCTTGTAAATACCCAGGTTGATATGGAAATAGAATTTAAAATGGAAAGCTTTGAATGAAGAAGAATATGTCGATGTAAATCTGGTTATGGATCCTCCAAGACTATTGTTTATCTGTTTTGTAAATAACTTGTTGATACAAAAATGTTTTGTAAATACTCAGGTTGTTTATCTGTATTCGTCTAAATCCGTATCCGAAAAGAGGATAATATTTGATATCCGAAAAGACGGATGCGGATACAAGTATATTGATATCTGCATCCAAAAATTATTCGTTCGATTTTTTTAACACTACACTCAAAATTATATGTTTTTTAGTGCAGATAATGAGATTTTTTAGTGCTTTATTAAGTTAAAGGTTTGTGTTATATGCATTAAATGCATATTAGCTTCTTAAACCAATTTAATTTCATCATATTTGTATATTTTTAACACTTTTGTTAGAACTGGAAAACATTTACGTTTAACTAAAAAAATTCATATATATTTCTTGATTTGTCAATCGATGGCTGATAGGATTATTATCTGATATCCGTCTGTATCCGCGGATACAGATATCCGATATCTGAAAATGATTTCGGATACAGATATAGCACTATCCGTATCCAAAAGTATCCGTTGATAGCCCTGTATATAGACATCGATAAGTTGATAAAACAATATGTATGTAATACAAAATTGTTTGAATGATATATATGAAATATTATGCAATTGTTATTTGTGAAAATTTGTAATATATATATATATATATATATATATATATATATATATATATAAGAGATTTTTGAATGTTTGTGTATGTATGCATGAAAAAAATTGCAACGACAATAAATAAAATTTTAAAAATAATATTATTACCAATAACGTTTCATAAAAGCTATTGAATAAAAAAACTATTTAAACAGACATTGGTAATGCAATAATAAAACCAAATAAATGCTATAGAAACAGATAAAAAGCGATAACAGCTATGTGAACAAACACTATAGAAATATCACTTTAAATGCTAAAAATATATGAATAAAACGCTATAGAAACATACACATAAAAGATATAGGAAGTAAATATCAGATAGTGTTTTATAGCGTTTTAACTTGATAGCAGATAAAAAGCTATACAAAATTCAGTTTTCATAGCGTTTTTTTTCCTATTTAATGTAGAACGTCTAACATTGCATGTCGTTACATGGCGTTCTCTGAAACACTATATTAGGATGTAACAACGTTATTCAAACGCTATGAAATCTCCATTTTGTCGTAGTGTCGGTTAAAGGTGCAACTATCTTCGAGAAATCCTTGATAAATCATCGGTAATATCTAATTAAGCTAAGGAACTCCGAACATCCGTCGCATTCTTGGATCGATCCAATACTGGATTGCTACCACCTTAGCGGGATCCCACTATTCCTTGTCCCGACACACTTATTTCTTCGAGAAGTGACACTTCGAAACCTTAGCCCTCAGCTGATGATTTCGTAAGATTTTCAAAACAATCCTCAAGTGCATTCTGTTTTCCTTCTCTGTCCATATCATCCATGAAAACAAGTACGAACTTATTCAACCGATCTCCATAACCTCGAATCATAAGATCCACAAAATACGTTGGCATGTTAGTCAATCTAAACGGTATCACAAACCACCCATAAAATCCGGGCGGTGCCCTAAAAGAAATCTTCGACAAACTATCCCCAGCCACTCTCAGTTGGTGAAATCCCATCGCCGAATCCTTTTGGGAAAATACCTTGGCTTCATGAAGTTGAACAAACAAGTCACTGATTCTCAATAATGGATACTTGTTCTTATTAGTCACTTTGTTCAGCTCTTGATAATTCACACACAACCGCAACGATCCATCGGCCTTGGTGACAAACACAACTGGTGCACCCCACTCGGATACGCTTTTCCAAATGAAATCCTAACTCAAAAGATTGTTCATTTGTACCTCTAACTTTCGTTGTTCCATAGGCGTGATCTACCTAAAAGGCATAACAATAGATTTGGCTCCATTAATCAAATCAATCTAAAACACAATCTCTCGGTGCGGCGACAGTCTTTTGACCTCTTTAAAGACATCCGGGTACTCACTAGTGATTGGCAAAAATGACAACCCGTCTCGTGGAATCAAAAGAGAATATAAAAATTGAACACCATCCTCCAACAAACTGTGTATCACTGTCGTCCGCCCTTTCATATTCCCGATCGTCACCTCGATCCTCTCGCAGTCTACTATTTCCGCACACCTCTTAAGCCAGTCTATACCAAAATAATCCTAAACCCAACAGTGTTCAAAATAAAGTAGTTACAAAGAAAAAGCAACCATGACTCGATAGGTATAGACCACAAAAAATCATACAAAGACTAGAAAATCCTTCTATTGTGATTTGTCATAACTAATGGTCTATCAACAATCCCAAGTTCTAAACCCAACTTGCAAACAAGCTCATTACAAGTAAAAGAATGTGATGCTCCAGTATTAAAAAAACTCAAACAGAAACATCTATGATAGAAAGCTTACCTAGCACAACAACACTCTTCCCCTTTTCCGCAGCAATCGGACCCATTAAGGAAAATGACACAACATCCAAGCATACGCTCTCACAGCCTTCTTATCCTTAGGGTTTTCTGGGTAATTTTCCTCATATGACTAGGCTAATCATAATTATAGCACTTCTTGTTCACCTTAGGGTTCTTAAAATCTTTAGAATAATGACCTTCTTATTAGCAGTTGTAGGAGGAAACCTCAATCTTTGGTTTCTCCAGGCCACTTTTCCTTGCTATTGTTGTTTCCTTTTACCATTCCACTTTTTCTTATTACCATTACCCTAATTGGCTTTGACTCCTCCTTACTATCAACAACATCCTTTGCTTTCTATGGAAACATGCACTCGTTCCTTAAAGCCTTCTCGACTAGATTCTCATAAGAGTCATCAATATGGCCGATCAGTTGTTTCCCAAGACATTTATCCAAACCTAATATAAACTTCTCGTTCTTCTGATAAGGAGTCTCAATATACTAAGGAGCATACTTGGATAGAGCTTCGAACTCATCCACATACTCAAACACAGGTCTACCTCCTTGCTTAAGCTCAACAAACTCCTTAAAGGGAACCGATCTCTGGACCTTCGTAATAAACTTTGCCTCGAATCTGGTTCGGAACCGATCCTAAGAAATATCATCCTCCCGAGTATCTAAAGTAATGAAGTTCCACCAATTTATTGTTCGTCCTTGCAACTGTCTTGATGCAAGCTTCCTTTTGGTTGCATCGTCAATTCCCAAATATCTAAAGATGCGAACATACGTACCCAACCAATAATGAATCTCAACATTCAATTATGTCCCAGTAAACGACTTGCCACCCAAAGAAGTACAATCCTTACTGAGCTTAGCAAAATCAACCACCTTAGATGCTTATATAGGAACACCACCCTCTGTTGCCGCTTTTGGTGCGGGCATCCTCCTCCTGATCGCTACCATCATGGCCTTGAACATAGCATGATAATTAGTTATAGCAGCAGCAGCTCCCGACTGGCTACCCTCGCCTACCCCTCCAATAGCATGCTCATCCCTAATAGTGTTTCTCGAAGTTCGGTGACTCATTCTCTACTTGAAACAAGAATGATCAATCCATATTAGAGAAAGTTGCAATGGTGTTCAAGTGCTTACTCACCTACTATACTATATATAATGTAATATAGTAACCATTCGATTAAGTTACAATTATGTCTCTCATACGCTTTTACACTAGCGAACTTTAGGTAAAATCAATTAACCTAAGCTCTGATACCAAAAACCACCCCATAAATCATGCACCAAACTATGGAAAAATGCATTGCATGACGTTGCATGCCGATATGGAACAATCATCAAGGAAGAATAACTCAGAATAAAATCTATCGTATAACTCACAACACATGGTATAACATATAATAGAACATATGCACAGGATATTGTAGTGAAACAGAACAGAACAGAAAATCAAATCTCTATAAAATCTCAGAGTCATCAATACAAAACATTTGCGTAAATGAACATCTATATATCAAGCCTTACTACATATCTCTTAGAGTATCAACAATCAATAGTATATAGTGGAGTCAACAAATATCTATATAATGGAAAATAATAAGCCAGACTCTAGCTCATCGTCGCACAACACCATCACTGCCAAACCGATCACCTACTATCGCAGTCTACTCACCAACAACACTAATGAGCAACCTAAGATGTAACGACCCGGATTTTTAGTCGGTTAATTTTAAATATTTAATATGGATTTAAATATTGAGCTGATAATATAAATCGATTTTTTATTAAGTTATCGATTTAATAATTGATATACGATTTATTTCAAATTTATATAATTATCGTAATACAAAAATGAAGCTAATTGGATTCAAAGTTAAAACTAAATTGAAAACGGTTCAGTTGACCAATACAAAATTTTGTTTAAATTAGAATAATGATATTAATTTATTATCAAGGAATTAATTGTTTTGAATTTAATTTTTATCGATTTAAATTATTATCTTCTCCAGATGATCAAACAAGGCTTTGAAACTTGTTCAAGTGTGTTCATGATAGTGGTATAACCCTAGGAATGTCGGTTGTTGGGTTCGGAAAGGAGTTTGGAATCATGGGGTATTTAAAATTAAATAAAATCATACCGGTTATTCCAAACTAAAATAACATAAATAAATTATTTCCTTCTATACTAAGTAATGAAAGTACACAGCAAGTCATTTCCAACACAGACCTAAAATCCTTAGTAGCAAAATTTTCTTCAAACTATATAATCGCGATACCATTCTTTTTTTTGTTCCTCTTTACATCTCGTTCTCCTGAAAGAAATCCTAAAGCTTTATAATAAAATGTCCAATATTTTCCCATCCACTTCTACTTATAACGTGATGCGCCTCTTTCTTTCCCTTCTTCAAAAATCGTTCTTAGGCAGAAATACCAATTGCGCCTCTCTTTCTTTCTTCAAAAATTTATAAAAAATCAATGTCTTCAGGGTAATAAAGATTTTCTGGTTCGTGGAACTTGGGTGACTTCTATCTTCACTTTTATTCCTTCAATTGAGGGTGCGATGATTTTCATTGAATCTTGACTTCAAACAGTCAATTTAGGGTTCGATTTGGATTAACGCGATTGTGGTGGAGTTCGGTAAGGCGTTTTGAACGATGGCAGAGGGTATGGTAGTCTTCGAGTGGGTTTTGGTCATCGCGACCTGGAATGGATAAGTATGGGCCATCGCGATCTACTGTAAGTAATTGGGGGATGGGTTTATCAGAAAGGATTCAAACATGATGAGCGAATCTGAAGGAGTTCGAATGGGGTCAGTGCCGTGAGTACTGAAGTTCAGTTTTGTTCCGATTGTTGTTCAGGGTGTAATTGGACTTTGTCTGATACAGACTAGAATAGATCGAACTATTGTCGGTCTGTATGGGGATCTCATAATGTATTGAGGCATGAACATAATAACAGGAATTCAACAGTATAGGATTTTAGAGATTTCAGGTCTGCAGAAAATTGGGGATCATGATGTAGAATGGACAATCATTTAAAAAAGGGGTTGTTGGTCACAGTTAGGAAGGTGGATTCGAGACATTGTAGTAGTATTTTTGGAGTGATCGGATGGCAATGTGCGGGTCCAATGGAAATGCTGGAAAAGGCAAACTAACTAGGACCGAGCTTGCGATGATGATGAAGTCATTTTGGGTGGTGGAAAAATAACATATCAGTAAGGTTTTTTTTTTGAAATTTAATATACATAGGAATTAATTTATTTATATGTTAAATTAATTTATTAATCATTTACATTAAATAAATTAAATAATCATAGGTACAGATAGATTTATTCGTGATGGAATTGGATTGAGATAAATCTGGAGCTAGTTTGGATTTTTGATAATAAAAAACCAATGGATATTCAGCAAAATAAAATCACGGTGAGTAAATCTCACTCAAATTTTATATTAAAATTTATTTTTATCATTAAAAATATTTGTTGGTTGTTTGGTTGCGTTTAAATATTACTATGGCTATTTTAAAAATATGTTAGTTATTTAGGCTTGGTGTTTGTGATTATTATATATATATATATATATATATATATATATATATATATATATATATATATTGGTGGTTGGATTCCTGTAGTACCATTAGCGGATGCCAGCAGTATCATTAGCAGACGACCCTATATGCCCCCACGATATGATAGTGGATGACTTTTTATACCGTGATATCCTGCCTCGAAGTAGGGTGGGTATTATTTATGTTGGCTAACGTCTGTGGATGCAGGAAAACAGGTTGGAGGGATCGAATTGGATTCCTCAAAATTTATTACTGTTGTTTTCATATATATATTATCATATATGACGTGTTATAAAACCCGTGATTTGATAATTGAGTGTTTTTGGATGCTTAAATATCACTGGTCCAAAACGTTAATTTACAAAAATATTGTGAAAGGGGATTTTGAAATTTAAAAGGAAAATTCTATTTTTCCTAAAATAGAATTTAAATTTCGAATGGGCTAAGAAATATTTACTAGTTTTAAAAATAAAAACAAGTATTGAATTTATAAACGGTGTTTATAAATAAAATAATACAGGAAATTGAAGTAAATTTATAAAAAGTGTATATAAATAAACGGGAATGATTTTTCATTAGATAATAAGGGAATTGAAGTGAATTTATAAACGATGTTTAAAAATTAAATAATGTGGGGAATTGAAATGAATTTATAAACGATGTTTATAAATGAAATGGATAATTATCATTTGATAATTGGGAAATTTAAATTCAAATGTGAAGTTAAAAATAAGAATTGGAAATCGTTTTAAACAGAAATGATGAAATCTATTCCAATGTTCGGAATGGAAATTTAATTGGATAATTAAGTTTGATTATACTGAATTTATAAAATAAATTATATCAAGAAGGAATATTATAATTGAATTAATTAGATACTAATGTTTAAATTAAATATTAAAATAGATTATATGTTATCTATAGATTAGTTATAATAAATAGAATATTCCAAAATAAGCTTTTGGTTTTTAAACAGATTTCGAAATGGAACTTGTTTGAATATATAAAACAAGTAAATTTATAAATGATGTTTATAAATATGGAGAATTAGTAATCAAGAATGATTTGTAACTTTAAATTCAAAGTATGAATTTAAAAATAGAATTTGAAATAATTTTGTAAAGGAAACAACGGTTTTTATTCCAGAATTCAGAATATATAAGGAATTGAGTTTCAAAACAGATTTTGAAATGAAACTTCTTTTAATATATAAAACAAGGAAGTTGGATTTATAAAAGATGGTTATAAATCTAGTAAAATAAATTATCATTAGATAAATTAGACGTTTAAATTCAAGTATGAATTTAAAAGTGAATTGGAAAATGGTTTGAAATAGAACGATAAATTTTATTCTGAAATTCGGAATATAAATTGAAGTGAGAGAAATTTATCGGATTTATAATTAGAATTCGATTATATCGAATTTTATAAATAAATTTATTTATAAAGGGAATCGGAATTCAATATAGCAAATTTAGTATACATAAATTTATAACTGAGTAAATGAACAATCGACGATTATAAATAATCGGAATATTAAGTTGAATAGGGAAATTGGTGTAATATATATATATATATTAAAATATATTAGAACGGAGTTGAAATTTATTATAAACGAAGTTTAAACGTTTATATATATTAATATAATTAAAACGAACTGCCGCAGCGCGGTAGTTCGTAATTTGCCGTTTCGAACTTCAATTGAGTATGCAAAACTCAATTTAAGTCGAATTCCTTGAAACAAGAATCGTCAGGATCGATTTGATGATAGTTGTCTAATGGAAGTGAAAAATTAGATTTCGTCATATAGATTTTGAGTTTTGTCAAAATCAAATTTTCAAAAAAACAGCGCCATAACCATTATTAAACCATAACGGCTTAATTAAATAAATAAAAGGATTTTAAGTAAATAAAATACAAATTTTCATTAGAAAAATCCAGATTTGAGATTTAAAATAAATATGAACTCAAGTGGAGTAAGTGAACTAATTTTTGAAACAAAAATCAGATTTTTAATTATTAAATAGAATTAACTAATTTGAAGGATAATTATTTAATTGGATTTTGAATCAAAATTGGCTTTTAATAAGAGAATTGGTTAGTAAATTCATGTTCTAAATTGAATATGAAACTTGAGTTGAAAATGGAATTCGATTGGTTTATAAGTCATAAAAATATAATTGAACGTGATATGCTCAATTAAAAAGAGAAATGGGCAAAAGGAGCTAATTGAAGAATAAATTAGTGAACTGAGTTAAAAATGATCAAATTGAGTTGGAATAAATTAGAAATGGACGCATACGGGTTAGACAGATATGGAATGAAGTGCATGAGGATTATAATTCGAGTGCCCGACATAAAGGTACACGTTTAAATTCCATATGAGATTTTTTGCACCGAATCGGCAAGCCGCTTGGCTTTTTTATTTTCTTTTCGAATGGAAAGAGCCTAGAGAGGCGAGTTGAGGTTTGAACTATCGACCGGTACAAAGGAGGTGCTGGCGAAAATTTTGGAAATTTAAGGAGTTAGAATATTTTTGAGAAAATTTGATAACTAGAAAATCAATATATATATTGAATTCGATAAGGAAACAATTTTTAAAATAGAATATTATAAACAAAAAGCAAGTCGATAATCTGGTAATAGAAAGAGAAATGTATATACGCTTTAAAAATGAATAATTGGTTTTTATAGTGTTGATTATTCAAGTAAGTGGTCTTGTGTGTTTTGAAGTTAAGGATGTTTCAGTCAAGGTCTGAGAGGTGATGATACCCCAACTTGATTGATTTCATTACTAACCGATAAATAGCAAGATTCAGTCTCGAAGAGAAATGTTTGAATATGATTTAGTTGAATGCAGTATTTTGTGTTGTTGTAACGATGTTTTACACAACATTCGTTTTAACCCAAGGAAGTGGAATTTTGGAAATATAATAATAAAATATTTCCTAAGTACGGAAACAAACAAGTCGGGAAAAGAGACAAGTAATTGGAATGTTTTCCAGTTATAAATAGAAGATATTTTCTACGTATAGAAAATAAAAGGAGTCGATATATGGAAATGTTTTCCAAATAATGTAAAAGTCAGGATGATTGTCGAAAATATCGTGTTAATGAATATTGATAAGGAAATGGGGAAGTGATTTAATTAATAAAATATTAATTAAGGGGCCTAATGATTGTTTGATGCTTTGGGTGATTGTTTATTTTCTTCGATAGTTAAATAACCGACTATCGAAGTATTTGCCAATATCGTTGTCAATATGGAGAGACTGGTTGGATTATTATTCGAGAACCACTCCATAATGGCAGTAGCATTGCGAATCAGATTATGAAGATAATCAAAGATGGAGTAAAGTGCAAGGGCTTTTTCTGTTAATCCTTGGTAGAAATTGCCTAAGATGGATTAACGGAAACTGTGCCTTCGGTTTTGTTCAATCCCAGAACGATTTCCAGTGATCGCATACGTTGGTCTGTATAAATATATATGGTGGCGGAGAATTTATTCTCTTAGCATAATATCCATATTATATTTATGCAAATCAATTAGTGATTAACGGATCTGACAATGTGACATTCAAAGTGATTGTGCTATCAATGAAAAGTAAATAGTCGTAGCCTCAGGCCTCAACAACCGGGAAATGATAAAATTCTGGCAGGCAGCATGGCTAAGTGGGTAGCTCCCAATTAGGGTGTATTATCACCTATCTAGAGAAATCATTTCATTCTTTATTCTATTCGATGCTGCCCCATTCGGGAAAACGGTTGTTGATCCCAACCGTTGGTGATATACATTCGATACACTCAAGCGATGATGGTCATGTGTGGCTGGGTTACAAGATGTTGTTGTTGAACCCAGTGTATTCTCTCTAGAGATACACTATCGGAAGGTGGTTCCATACCTTGTCATAGTTGAAAAATCTTCACCCAATAAGTGTGTGCGGTTTTGATTGTATATTATGTATGTGGAGCGTGAGATGAAAGCATTTCACTAGATTTCTGTTTATTTGATTTAGACACTATTGTAATATCAAAAGAGTTTTGATATGAAGATTATCGTTTCTTTCAAATGGATTTTGAAAGTTAAATCAAGTGTTTTGGATTCTCATAAAGGAAAAACCCGTTCCATGTTATACAGCGTGGTCTTATGAGATATCGTTTATTTTCTCATAATGTTTTAAATTGTTTACTCATACCAGTCCCATGACTAAACAAGAGTTTATTTTGTTTTGTTTTACCTAAACTCTTTGGTGCCCAAATTTGTACGGGCAGTCAAGTAGTTCAGGATTTAACATATCTATCTAAAAGAGCTTGGAGCAGGAGGCTTCAGTGTTAGATATATGATATTTTTATTTCAGCTATGTTGTAAGTGTTGTACTCTGATAATTGTATGTTATACAGTTAAAATTTTGTATTTCAAAAGTTATGATATATTATATTTTGTTCCACTGCGATGTGAGATTCTGTGTTGTTATTTCTGTTTTTCTTCTACCTTTTTCTTAAAAAAAAATATTCGTATTTCTGTGATATTTGGATTGGATATGTGATGTTTGTAGTCAACTCAGATTGTATGGATTTGTGGAATATTATAGTTGTATTAGAGCTGGTTGCTTAATTGGTATGCATGATAGGGGGTTCTCGCTTTGCATTAGGTGGCGAATGAAAGACTCTTACCCCTACATGTCCCGAAAATATGGGTTGGTCTAGTCGCAAGGCTGGCCGTAAAAGCAGTTCTGAGTACTAGTGCAAGCCAATGTGGGATATTATCCTACTGCTTGGGGGGTGGAGGGATGGTTGAAAAGCCTACCGGGATCGCCGGACCATTACAGTGGTATTAGAGCTTAAGTTGAGCGAATACTTAGGCTTTGGTGGGGTTGTGCTCATTAGAGATAGGATCAGTAGTACCCTAGAATGAGTTAAGAGTATATATATACAAGAGCGCGTATTTGTTAGTTGATATAAAAATTGTTTTATGTTGTGTTGGCCAGTCTGTTGAGTGGTTAATGAATTCTGATCGAATTATGGGATGCCACTAAGTCGATAGGAATTTCTAAACACATGAACATAAGATACGACATAATATTGTTTTAAAGTGGATAAATGAAATAATTTTACCCTAGATTTATGTTTTGATATAAAAGAATAATTTTCTGAAATTATTATAATATATGGATGTGTTGATTGTTATTTTTATAATCAAATGAGATTATAAGAAATGAAATGGTTACATATAACCAAATAAAATTTGTATATGAATAAAGTATACAAATGAGATGAATTAAAGTTGTTTTCAACCCAGAATTCAGAATTAAATCCTGGAAAGTTGGAAAATGTTTTCTGAAGTATATTAGAACAATATAGCTTTGTGTTTGAAGGATTTTTGAATCAAAATCATTTTGATGAATTTTGAAAGTGATAAAGCACTGAACTCACTTCAGTGGCTGAAAAATAATTCTGATAATGATCGCGACATCATCAATGTTCATTTTCGAGTTTCTAAGCGATGAATTGCTACCTTAGAAAAGTTTTGAAGGATATTTGTTTGAAGGAAAACAAGTTGTTTTGGAAAATTCAAATGTTTTGAATTTGAGATGGAAATAAATATATGCTATATTTATGGGATTTCAAAAGGATTTGAAATAAAAACCGGGGGATTTGAATTCTGAAATTTAAAATTAACTTAAGCAAGTTAAATGGATTGAAGTGAATAAATTGATTTAAAATCAATTTGAATGAATTTAATTTCATATGAAGGGACTATGAATTGGATGTGAATATATTAATTTTAAATCATTCAAAATAAATTAATGTAAGCATATATGGTGGGCTATGTGCGGGTCCAATGGAAATGCTAGAAGAGGCAAACTAACTCGGACCTAGCTTGTGACGATGATGAAGTCATTTTGGGTGGTGGCAAAATAACATATCAGTAAGGTATTTTTTTGAAATTTAAAATACATAAGAATTAATTTATTTATATGTTAAATTAATTTAATAATCATTTACATTAAATAAATTAAATAATCATAGGTACAAATAGATTTATTCGTGATGGAATTGGATTGAGATAAATCTGGAGCTAGTTTGGATTTTCGATAATCAGAAACCAATGGGTATTCGACAAGATAAAATCACAGTGAGTAAATCTCACTCGAATTTTATATTAAAATTTATTTTTATCATTAAAAATATTTGTTGGTTGTTTGGTTGCGTTTAAATATTACTATGGGTATTTAAAAATATATTAGTTATTTAGGCTTGGTGTTTGTGGTTATATATATATATATATATATATATATATATATATATATATATATATATATATATATATATATATATATATATCGATGGTTGGATTCCCATAGTACCATTAGCGGATGCCTGCAGTATCATTAGCGGATGACTCTATACGCCGCACGATATGATAGTGGATGATCTTCTATACCGCAATATCTTGCCTCGAAGCAGGATGGGTATTATTTATGTTGGCTAATGTCTGTGGATGTAGGAAAACAGGTTGGAGGATCCAACTGGATTCCTAAAAATTTATTACTGTTGTTTTCTTATATATTATCATATATGATGTGTTATAAAACCCATGATTTGATAATTGAGTGTTTTTGGATGTTTAAATATCACTGGTCCAAAATGTTAATTTATAAAAATATTGTGAAAGGGAATTTTGAGATTTAAAAGGAAAATTCTACTTTTTCTAAAATAGAATTTAAAGTTCGAATGGGCTAAGAAATATTTACTTGTTTGAAAAATAAAAACAAGTATTGAATTTATAAACTATGTTTATAAATTAAATAATACAGGAAATTGAAGTAAATTTATAAACGGTGTTTATAAATAAACGGGAATGATTTTTCATTAGATAATCAGGGAATTGAAGTGAATTTATAAACGATGTTTATAAATTAAATAATGTGGGGAATTGAAATGAATTTATAAATGATGTTTATAAATGGAATGGGTAATTATCATTTGATAATTGGGAAATTTAAATTCAAATGTGAATTTAAAAATAAGATTTGGAAATCTTTAAATAGAAAACAATGAAATCTATTCCAATGTTCGGAATGGAAATTTAATTGGATAATTAAGTTTGATTATATTGAACTTATAAAATAAATTATATCAAGAAGGAATATTAGAAACTAGTGTTTAAATTAAATATTAAAATAGATTATATGTTATATATAGATTAGTTATAATAAATAGAATATTCCAAAATAAGCTTTTGGTTTTTAAATAGATTTCGAAGTGGAACTTGTTTGAATATATAAAACTAGTAAATTTATAAACGATATTTATAAATGTGGAGAATTAATAATCAAGAAATAATTTGTAACTTTAAATTCAAAGTATGAATTTAAAAATAGAATTTGAAGTCATTTTGAAAAGGAAACAACGGTTTTTATTCCAGAATTCAGAATATAAGAGGAATTGAGTTTCAAACCAGATTTCGAAATGAAACTTGTTTTAATATATAAAACAAGGAAGTTGGATTTATAAACGATGGATATAAATTTAGTAAAATAAATTATCATTAGATAATTTAGACGTTTAAATTCAAGTATGAATTTAAAATTTGAATTGGAAAATGGTTTGAAATAAAACGATAAATTTTATTCCGGAATTCGGAATATAAATTGAAGTGAGAAAAATCCAACGGATTTATAATTAGAATTCGATTATATAGAATTTTATAAATAAATTTATTTATAAAGGGAATTGGAGTTTAATATAGCAAATTTAGTATACATAAATTTATAACTGAGTAAATGAAAAATCGACGATTATAAATAATCGAAATATTAAGTTGAATTGGGAAAATTGGTTCAATATTTATTAAAATATATTAGAATGGAGTTGAAATTTATTATAAACGAAGTTTAAGCGCTTGTACATATTAATATAATTAAAACGAAGTCGCCGCTGCGCGGTAGTTCGTAATTTGGCATTTTGAACCTTAATTGAGTATACAAAACTCAATTAAAGTCAGAATTCTTTGAAACAAAAATCGTCATGACCGATTTGATAATAGTTTTCTAACGAAAGAGAAAAATCCGGATTTCGTCATATATATTTTGAGTTATGTCAAAATCAAATTTTCGAAAAAACAGCGCCATAACCATTATTAAGCCATAACGGTTTATTTAAATAAATAAAAGGATTTTAAGTAAATAAAATCCGAATTTTCATTAGAAAAATCCGGATTTGAGATATAAAATAAATACGAACTCAAATGGAGTAAGTGAACTGATTTTTGAAACAAAAATCATATTTTAATTATTAAATAGAATTACCTAATTTGAAGGATAATTAGTTAATGGGGTTTTGAATCGAAATTGGCTTTGGATAATAGAATTGGGTTAGTAAATTCATATTCAAAATCGAATATGAAACTTGAGTTGAAAATGGAATTCGATTGGTTTATAAGTCAACTAAAAATATAATTGAACGTGGTATGCTCAATTAAAAAGCAAAATGGGTAAAAGGGGCTAATTAAAGAAAAAATTAGTGAACTAAGTTAAAAATGATCGAATTGAGTTGTAATAAACTAGAAATGGACGTATATGGGTTAGACTGATATGGAATGAAGTGTATGAAGATTATAATTCGAGTGCCCGACATAAAGGTACACATTTAAATTCTATATGAGATTTTTTGTGCCGAATCGACAAGCCGCTTGGCTTTTTGATTTTCTTTTTGAATGGGAAGGGCCTATAGAAGCGAGTTGAGGTTTGAACTATCGACCGGTACAAAGGAGGTGCTGGCAAAATTTTCCGAAAATTTAAGGAGTTAGAATATGTTTTAAGAAAATTTGATGACTAGAAAATCAATATATCAATATATATTGAATTCGATAAGGAAACAATTTTAAAATAGAATATTATAAACAAAAAGGAAATCAATAATCTGGTAATAGAAAGAGAAATGTATATACATTTTAAAAATGAATAATTGGTTTTTATAGTGTTGATTATTCAAGTAAGTGTGGTCTTGTCTGTTTTGAAGTTAAGGATGTTCCAGTCAAGGTCTGAGAGGTAATAATACCCTAACTTGATTGATTTCATTACTAACTGATAAATAGCAAGATTCAGTCTCAAAGAGAAATGGTTGAATATGACTTAGTTGATTGGAATATTTTGGATTGTTGTAACGATGTTTTACACAACATTCGTTTTAACCCAAGGAAGTATAATTTTGGAAATATAATAATAAAATATTTCCTAAGCATGGAAACAAAAGAGTCGGGAAAAGAGATAAGCAATTGGAATGTTTTCCAATTATTAATAGAAGATATTTTCTGCGTATAGAAAATAAAAGGAATCGATATGGAAATGTTTCCCAAATAGTGTAAGAGGTCAAGATGATTGTTGAAAATATCGTGTTGACGAATATTGATAAGGAAATGGGGAATTGATTTGATTAATAAAATATTAATTAAGGGGCCCAGTGTTTGTTTGACGGTTTGGGTGATTGTTTGTTTTTCTTTGATAGTTAAATAACTGATTGTCGAAGTATTTGCCAATATCGTTGTCAATATGGAGAGACCGGTTAGACTATTATCCAAGAACCACTCTGTATTGGCAGTAGCGTTGCGAATCAAATTATGAAGATAATCGAAGACGGAGTAAAGTGCAAGGGATTTTTCTATTAATCCTAGGTATAAAGTGCTTAAGATGGATTAATGGAAATTGTGCCTTCGGTTTCGTTCAGTCCCAAAACGAACATATATGGACGAATGTTTGACAGAGTATTTCCAATGATCTCATACGTTGGTCCGTATAATTAATATGGTGGCGGATAATTTATTCTCTTGTCATAATATCCAGATTATATTTATGCAAATCAATTAGTGATTAACGGATCTGACAATATGGCATTCAAAGTGATTGTGTTATCAATTAAAAGTAAGTAATCGTAGCCTCGGGCCTCAACAACCGGGAAATGACAAAAATCGGGCAGGCAGCATGGTATCTCACAATTAGAGTATATTATCACCTATCTAGACAAATTCATTTCATTCTTTATTCTATTCGATGTTGTTCCATTCGGGAAAACGGTTGTTGATCCCTACCTTGATGATATACATTCGATACACTCAAGCAAAATGAGTGGTCGGTCATGTGTGGTCGGGTTACAAGATGTTCTTGTTGAACCCAGTATATTCTCTCTAGAGATACACTATCGGAAGGTGGTTCCATACCTTGTCATAGTTGGAAATTCATCACCCAATAAGTGCCTGTGGTTTTGATTGTATATTACGTATGTGGAGTGTGAGATGAAAGCGTTCCACTAGATTTCTATTTATTTGATTTAGACACTATTATAATATCAAAATAGTTTTGATATAAATATTATCATTTCTTTCAAAAGGATTTTTAAAGTTAAATTAAGTGTTTTGGATTCTCATAAGGGAAAAACCTGTTCTGTGTTATACGGCGTGGTCTTATGAGATATCGATTATTTTCTCAAACTGTTTTTAATTGTTTACTCATATCAGTCCTATGACTGACCCAGAGTTTATTTTGTTTTACCTAAACTCTCGGGTGTCCAAATTTGTACGGGCAGTCAAGTAGTTCAGGATTTTACAGATCTATCTAAAGGAGCTTGGAGCAGGAGGCTTCAGTGTTAGATATATGGTATTTTTATTTTTGTTGTGTTGTAAGTGTTGTACTCTGATTATTGTATGTTATACAGTTAAAATTTTGTATTTCAAAAGTTATGATATATTATATTTTGTTCTACTGCGATGTGAGATTCTGTGTCGTTATTTCTGTTTCTCTTCTACCTTTTTCTTCTAAAAAATTGATTCGTATTTCTATGATATTTGGGTTGGACGTGTGATGTATGTAGTCAACTCAGATAGTACGGATTTGCGGGATATTATAGTGGTATCAGAGCTGGCTGCTTAATTGGCACCCATGATAGGGGGTTCTCGCTTTGCGTTAGGTGGCGAACGGGAGACTCTTGCCCCTACATGTCCCAAAAATGTGGGTTGGTCTAGTCGCGAGGCTGGCCATAAAAGCAGTTTTGAGGTACCAGTGTAAGCCATGGTGGGATATTATCCTGCTACTTGGGGGTGGAGGGATGGTTGAAAAGCCTACCGAAATCGTCGGGCCATTATAGTGGTATCAGAGCTTAGGTTGAGCGAATACTTAGGCTTTGGTGGGGTTGTGTTCATTAGAGATAGAGTCAGTAGTAGCCTAGAATGAGTTGAGAGTGTGTGAATATATATATATATATATATATATATATATATATATATGTTTTCAATATATATATATATACACACACACACACACACAAGAGCGCGTATTTTTCAGTTGATATAAAAATTGTTTTATGTTGTGTTGGAAAGTCTATTGAGTGGTATATGATTTCTGATCGAATTATGGGATGGCACTAAGTCGATAGAAATTTCTAAACACTTGAACAGAAGATACAACATAATATGGTTTTAAAGTGGGTAAATGAAATAATTTTACCCCAGATTTGTATTTAGATATAAAAGGATATTTTTTTGAAATTATTGTAATATATGGATGTGTTAATTGTTATTTTTATAATCAAATGAGATTATAAGAAATGAAATGGTTACATATAACCAAATAAAATTTGTATATGAATGAAGTATGCAAATGAGATGAATTAATGTTGAATTCAAACCAGAATTCAGAATTAAATCCCGGAAAGTTGGAAAATGTTTTCTGAAGTTATTAGAACAATACAACTTTGTGTTTGAAGGATTTTTGAATCAAAATCATTTTGATGAATTTTGAAAGTGATAGAGCACTGAACTCACTTCAGTGGCAGGAAAATAATTTTGATAATGATCGCAGTATCATCAGTGTTCATTTTCGAATTTCTAAGCGATGAATTACTACCTTAGAAAAGTTTTGAAGGATATTTGTTTGAAAGAAAACAAGTTGCTTTGGGAAATTCAAATGTTTTGAATTTGAGATGGAAATAAATATATGCTACATTTATGGGATTTCAAAAGGATTTGAAATAATAAACCCAGGGATTTGAATTCTGGAATTTAAAATTTAACTTAAGCAAGTTAAATAGATTGAAGTGAATAAATTGATTTAAAATCAATTCGAATGAATTTAAATTCATATGAAGGGACTATGAATTGGATGTGAATATATTAATTTTAAATCATTCATATTAAAATAATGTAAGCATATATGGTGGGCAATATGAATGAAAACCAAAAGTTTTGGTTGGAATTAAAACTGTAGAAATATGAAAAGTTGAGTTTAAATATAAATAAGTTTTTGAAAAGTAATGGGTTCGTACTATTTTTCCTACCTTAGTAATTTCGGGGACGAAATTCTTTTAAGAGGTGAAGAATGTAACGACCCGGATTTCTGATCGGTTAATTTTAAATATTTAATATAGATTTAAATATTGAGCTGATAATATAAATCGATTTTTTTATTAAGTTATTAATTTAATAATCGATGTACGATTTATTTTAAATTTATATAATTATCGTAATACAAAAATGAAGTTAATTGAATTCAAAGTTAAAACTGAATTGGAAACAGTTCAGATGACCAATACAAAATTCTGTTTGAATTAGAATAATGCTATTAATTTATTATCGAGGGATTAGTTGTTTTGAATTATTTTTTGATTTAAATTAATTTCTTCTCCAGATGATCAAACGAGGCTTCAAAACTTGTTCAAGTGTGTTAATGACAGTGGTATAACCCTAGTAATGTCAGTTGTTGGGTTCGGAAAGGAGTTCGAAACACAGACCTAAAATCCTTAGTTGCTAAGTTTTCTTCAAACTATATAATTGCGATACCATCCTTTCTTTGTTCCTCTTTACATCTCGTTCTCCTTAAAGAAATCCTAAATCTTTATAATAAAATGGTCGATATTTTCCCTTCCACTTCTACTTATAATGTGATGCGCCTCTTTCTTTCCCCTCTTCAAAAATTGTCCTTATGCAGAAATACCAATTGCGCCTCTCTTTCTTTCTTCAAAAATTTATAAAAAATCAATGTCTTCAGGAAATTAAAGATTTTCTAGTTCGCGAAATTCAAGGTAGTAAAAAAATCAACGCTATTCCATTATTCTACTACTCTCTAGGAAAGTTCTTGTAGAGGTCGCTCGTTCATCCCACACGCGCATCTGAAAGTCGCTCGCGCGAGACAGCTAGATACAGCTGTCGACGGCTAGCTACAGCTAGGCCGTGACATTTTCGTAATTAATGGAGTGAACGACCCGAAACCTGCATATATGATTTCCAGCTCATTTCTTCATGGAAGCTCCCCACAAAAGGCTTCTACCACAAAAGGGATCGATTCCTTGCGACCACGCAGTGCTGCCAGATCCTTTCTACCGCCATTCCTAGGCAATCCTACCTTCATTTGTCAACTTCATTCAAAGATCTACCGCTGAATCGTCCATGGCTTCCATCGAGATTGTCTAAATGCTCAAGAGATTGAAGATCCTCTTTCATCCTACTTGCACCCGAAAATATCTCACCATTCCTACGCCGATCTCATCATTTCTCCACTGATCCTACCCTTTCTCTATTGATTTGCATGGATCTAAGCGAGATTCACTTGTAATAAGAGAAGATGAATGTACAAAGAGAGATTTCATGCCCTGTAAACAATGATGTCATAACAAAATCCTTGCCAAAGTGGACGTAGATCTACCATATATCGAACCACTATAAATATTCTTATCTTTTATTTTGCTTTTTGTAATGTGGCCCTACTATCTTAAATCTAACCGTTTGGTGAAGTACATCCAAAGCAACTTTGGTGTTTGAGCCAATTTTGACTCAAACATTTGGCACCCACTATTGGGCCGCTTTCTCTTTCCACGAGGTCCATAGCCTTGGTGGTATTGAAGTATTTTGTGGAATCCCGCTTGCTACGATAGGCTCCCAAGCCTAAAGAGTGGGCCCATCGAAGATTTTGCTTCAAAGTTCAAAAAGTTGACAAAAATCATGGTTGTTCAAAAAAGAACAACAAGTATGTTAGAGCTACTACGAGTGTTGAAAACGCTCATAATAATGAAGTTACACCACAAACTTTGAACCTAGAAGTTGGAGAGCCATCGAGGCCATCTATACCTCGAGAGGAAGTGAATGTGGTGATAACTGGATTGAATGAAAAAATGGATGCTACGACTAAAATGATGATGGAAAAACTTGATGCCATGCTTAATGCTCAAGCCAATCCCCCGCCTCCAAAGGTCGTGGTCAATGCTGACGAAAAAGAGGACTCTTCTGCCTCAGACCCAAGTCGATCCCACTTCTTAGTGGAAGACAAGGGGGAGGCCGGTGTTGAGGACTCTAAAGTCAAAGCACCACAACATTTCGAGAAACGTACAACTCGAAGTGCCACAAGTCCCACCAAAGGTGCACCTCCCAAGGGAGGTCCAGGGCATCGGAATTTGAACCGGGTTCACTTCGGTAAGAGGATTGATGCCTGCTCCGTGGAACGAACTGGTAATGAGGAGTACATCTCAGACATGATCCAACGAATAATGAAAGAAAACATGGACCGTCAAGATGATGATAAGGAATGGGAGTTTTCGCCCTGCAAGAACCCATTCACAGAAAGGATTCGTCAAGCGAAATTCCCTAAGAAATTCACACCCTTGACAATAGCACCCTATAGTAGGACTGGAGTTCCGAACATCTTCCTGTTCAAGTACGATCAACACATGAAAGGAGCTATGGCCACTGACGAGATAAAATGCTTATACTTCCCCGTGTGCTTGGAAAGGGTAGTTTCACTATGGTTCACTAGGCTTCCGCCTATATATGTCGATCAATTTGCTGATTTAGCAAGAAGATTCCAAGACCAATTCCGACTACAAACTGCCAATGTAAGGGATGTGATGTCGCTTAGCAAAATGGAGCAAATCCCAAGAGAGACGATCAAAGCTTTTCTTACAAGGTTCCACGCTGCGGCAGCTGAAGTTATAGAACCAGAACCTTGGTACTTACTGGTAGCATTGAAAGGTGCTATTGATAAGAAATCTGATTTTGGGAAGTGGCTCCAGATGAAGGAACCCAAAAATCTAAAGAAATTTTATAAGAAAGATGAGGAGTACATGAGTGTGGAAGACGATCCTCCTATTGTTCACAAAAAGTAGCGCTACTGGTGAGAAGAAAGGCAGCAAGGTCCAAGTTGAGCAAAAGAATAACTCTGGGCAGAAAAAGGGAGACAAGGGGAAGGATAGCAAATCCTATAAGAAGATACAGTTCTTCAAGCATTCATAATTGACTCCTATGAATGAAACCCCCGAAAGGATTTACTCCGCTACAAAGGATTCAGGCGTTTTTCCTCAAATAAAGTCGTAGAAAACTACAGAGCAACAAGCCAACTCTAGTAAGTTCTGTCGCTTTCACAACCAATTGGGGCATAACACCAATGAATGCCTGCACCTGAAGAGCCTGATTGAGGAGCTCATCAGAAAGAACCAGCTTCAACAATATGTGAGGAATCCCCAGAATGCTCCAACTGCCCAGAGGCAGAGTAGTGCTACCAATCAATCCGACTCCAGTAAAAAGTTCAGGCTCCTATTGACTTGAGACCGGTAATCAACATGATTTCTGGTGGGCCCCACCCAACCGGAAGCAGCTGGGCAGACATGGAAAAATATGCTAATGAGCTGAAAGTTGCTTCAAAAGAAGAGAGGTGCCTGATCCTGAGCAATGAGATTCCAATAAAGATGCCTAAAACTTCAGTTGAAGATATGGTATTCAGGGATAGAGGTTCTGATGGACTACTTACACCAACTGTTGATGCCATGGTAATCACAGTCGGCCTTGGCCCTGCAATTATGAAAAGAGTCCTAGTTGATACGGGAGCTTCCGTTAATGTGGTCTTCATAAATATCTTTCATAAAATGAAGATTTCTATGGCGGATGTGCGGGCATATCCAAATAAAATTCATGGATTCACTGGATAGCCTACACAACCCATCGGTATAATCGACTTGCTCATAGAGCTGGCAGATTGAGAACATAGAGTATCTATGATGCAAACTTTTGTCTTAGTGGACGAGCTTTCCTCCTATAATGCATTCATCGGAAGACCAACTCTAGCAAGCTTTAAAGTTGCACTAGCTCCATGGTTCTTGATCAGGCTACTACAACGGATTGCTATGTGATAGAGCTACGTGGGGCTAGGAAGAAAGACTTGGGGAAGAGTGCGGAGGCTCCACTCCGCATTCGCGGACTCCCCTTATAGCAATTAAAGAGGGTTCCCTGCACTGGTGAACACAGTGGAGCGCAAAACGAAATTGATCCTAGAAAAGACAACGCAGGGGAAGAAATAGAAGCTCCAGCTGAGATCACAATTACTATTATTGTTATTCCGAAAGATCCAAATTGTGTGTTGAATATAGGATCTCAGTTGAGCCCGGAATTGAAGAGTTAGTTGATTGTCTTTTTGAAAGCTAACTTAGATGTGTTCATGTGGAGTCATTCTGACATGTGCGGCATATCTCCGGATGTTGCAGTCTATAAGCTTAATAGTGATCCACGTGTTCCGTCAGTCAAGCAGAAAAGAAAACCCAGGGGCCAGAAAGGCCAAGAGCCCTAAAAGAGGAAGTCGACATGCTAATGGAAAACGGCTTCATCAGGGAATCCACTTATCCAAACAGAGTCTCCAACCCCGTACTCGTGAAGAAAAAAAATGACAAATGATGAGTTTGCATAACTACTCAAGTCTTAACAAAGCCTGCCCAAAAAGTAGCTTCCCTCTCCCCAGGATAGATCAGTTGGTTGATTCTATAGCTGAGCATGAGTTGCCATCTTTTATGGATGCATATCCAGGCTACAATCAGATCATGATGTATGGACCAGATCAAGAAGACACGAGTTTTACCACTAATCTCGGCCTATACTGCAACAAAGTAATGTCATTCGACCTAAAGAATGCAGGGGCAACTTACCAACGGCTTGTAAAGGCCATGTTTAAAGCAAAATCGATAGGACAATGGAGGTTTATGTCGATGATATGCCGGTAAAGTCAAAGAGAGATGCCGATCAATTGGAGAATTTGGCCCAGATGTTTGATATTCTGTGCCAATACGGTATGAAGTTGAACCCTCTAAAGTGCTCTTTCGGAGTCCCTTCAGGTAAATTCCTGGGATTCATGGTCAATGCCCAGGGCATAGAGGCCAACCCAGCTCAGATATCAGCTTTGAGAGAGATGCGCGCTCCAAGGACCAAGAGGGAACTTCATTGCTTAAACAGGAAAATTACAACTTTGAATTACTTTATATCAAGGGCAACAGACAGGTGCCTTCCTTTCTTCGATGCCCTTAGAAAAGGAAAGAGAGATATTCAGTGGACTCCAGAATGCCAAAAAGCCTTTGAGGAATTAATCCAACACATGGACACACCTCCGATGCCAAATATAAGAACAAGTCTTCTCTGTCATTGGGCCTGGAATAGCGAGCATCTCTACCGCTAATTTCTATAATGCATTGCTTAAATCTGTTGTAAAAAGTTGTAAATATTTGCAAGCCTTACATTTGAGCTATGTACATATGAATAGTCATGAATGAGAAATTCTATTGGCTTGCATAAATCACGCATTTGCAAACCCTTGCTAAATTTGATTTTCAATGCAGGCAATATGAGAACAACCACTCATTTACAATCCAACTAGACCTGGAAGTTTCCTAATCATATCCCGGTTGGGACAGCTCAAGCATTGAGTGCCAAAAGCATCATGCAAACTAAACAAGATGATTAAACGCACCACCTTGCAAATTTAAAAGGAACAAGCTATCCAAAGTCAAACGGTGAAAAGCGCAGCAAATGGGCACCAATTCGGAAAGCTACACCTTTCATCATAGAAAATGCTTCTTAAGAAGGAGGTTTAAGACGATGAATCCCTGACTATGGTCTCCTATCAAGATAAGCACCCTATAGAAGGATTGGTATCAAACTCGAAAAACAATGCAAAGGCGGGAGCACCAAAACCAATCAGACCAAAAGTAAAAGATTGCAAGTTCCACCGTAGAGGCACCTTCTTAAATGAAAGGTCCAGGACTTCAGTTCTATAAATCGAGACAATACTCAATAAAAGAACCAGCGTCTGCCTCGTGGGACGAAGCAACATGTCGGAAGGACCGACAAAACCTAGGCTGGAAGTACCAGTCCTAGGCTGGAAGGACCGGCAACCCAAGCTAGAAGGACCAGCACTATGTCAGAAGGACTGACAAAACCTAGGCTGGAAGTACCGGTCCTAAGCCAGAAGGACCGACAACAAGATGGAAGGACCAGCATTACCAGAAATCACAACCGAAATGGGGTACCAGAAATCCCAACCGAAAGGGGTATCCAATATAACCTTCCTGATTCTGAGTTAATCAGAACGGACAAGACATAAAATTGGATCAAATTCAAAACCCAAGACCTCTCCGGGGGCATCCAAAAAATTCGACTAGTGTCTGAATTATTCAATAACAATGAATAACATATTCAAAAAAACCTCCCTGGAGGCATTCAATTATTTGCATAGCATCTGGTCATCCCAGATGTGAAAGATATTGAATAAAGACCTCTTCGAAGGCACACAAAAAAAAACCAAGACCTCTCCAGGGGCATGTGTTCAACTCTAATCTCCAAAGGGCCTGGACTGCCCGGTTAGAGAGAATACGACTGAATGCATTATAATTATAAAACCCACAAAAAGGGCCACTGAAAATGGCGTGAATCGATCAACTAAACTGAATTCTAGCTATGATCAAGAGAATTTAGAGAAGCTGATCACTTCCGTCCTAATGAAATTGTAATGAACTTTAGTATGGGGGCATAACCACACCATTAAAACAAACTAATGATGCTAACTTTACATACCATAAGTTCGTTACAACCTCATAATTGACAAAGTGTACTATGTTACAAGTGTATTGTGATGCGAATGCAATATGCAATGTACAAATAAAAGTGCGACAAAGCTGAATAAAAGGCTATGGTACAACAAATAAAAACGCTATCCTACGCAAACAAAATAAAGCACAAAGCACAATTTCGTCACATGGCCACAAAGTCAACAATATAAGCATAAAGTAGTAAGCAAGGACCGGCATTCGCATATACAACCGGTCTAAATATCATCATTTTCTTTGCCATCTCCTGCGCATGGATTGACAGTATCTTCCTGGACAACATGCTCCTCGGTAGAATGAACTCCAGTACCATTCTTATCATTATGAATAGCAGGAAGGTTCGTAAGAGGAGTTTGAGAACTTGAAGCCTCAACATTGGTAGGGCGGGATGGAGCATGAATAGCGGTAACATCTGGGGTTTTCTCCCCGAGGGATTGAGCTCGCTCTTCTATCAATATCTTCCTGCTCTCAGCCATAGCATCACGGTCCTCTGCTTCTAGGAGAGTCTCTTGAAGGACACTATCTTCTACACTATTGGAGTATATAAGAACTTGTTCCCAGACAAGAGCCAGAGTTTGTGGAAAGTCGCCGTTTAAATAGTTTAAGCTTCCACAATTCATTACGCTATAAACATAAAATTGGAAAAAAATTGTCATCAGTTTTAACCTTGGCCTGTTCAAAAGCACTAGTCAATTTGGTTTTGTCTTCTTCCAAAACATTAAGAGCTTTGTTCTGGGAAATAATCTTGTCTTCAAGAAATTTCTTTTCTTGTTGATAAGAAGCGAAGCTTGCTTTCCAAAGCCAATTGAGATTCAACAAATTCTTGGGCAGACTGAGCTTCTTGAACTTGTTTTCTAGCAGCCTCAACCTCTCCTCTAAGCTTCTCATTTTCGGCTTCTAAGTTTCTTACCCTAGTATTTCTATCCTTTAAAGATGCAATTTCAGATTCTTGGGACCTAATCACATGAATCAGTCCTGCCTCGTCATTTTCCAAAGTTTCAATATGCTCACGATGTCAGGTGTTTAACCTCTGAAACTCATAGCCAAATTTGTTCCACTACTTAAATCGACTTTCGGTTGTGCTCATGGCCCCGTCTAAGCGCGTTTCAAGTTGACTCTTGGCAGTATCGAGTTGAGTAATCATGCATCTCTTTATAGTGCTAAGTTCTTCGACAGCATCCCGCTTGTCAATTGGGTGTAAATCTAAATCGAAGTACATTCCTCTGAGGTCCCAACCTCCAAATCGATCCTTAAGCTTCAAATTTCTGGGTGGAATTTTAAAGGGAGGCATGTCAAGGATCATCTTGACTCTAGAAGTTGGGACAATGGATTGAGAAGCAACAAAGGGTTGTTCATGAGGAATGGGAATATCAGGATCTAAGAACTCAGTGGATTTATGACGTTTCAGAATCTCATCCTTGCCTCGTTCATCTCTGCTTCTCATCCTCTCCCCTCCTTCTGGTTCTGCTCCTTGCTCTTACAGCCTCTGTCAGATGCATGATCATGCTTTCCTTTCTTCCGATGGTCAGTTAATGAAGGTTTGGAGGTATGCTCAGGCGGAGGATCTAAAGATAGTTGAAAAACGCTTCGAGCAATGAGAAAGGCGAGACTATAAAAGACTTTGTGGGTTAAAAGAACGACCTGTTGAGAGAAGCTATCCGATAATGAATGTTTCATTCCTGAATCTTGAAAAAGGGAAAAGGAGAGTTTCAGCACTAAAAGTGAAAAAGAATACTGAAGCATACAAGGTATTGGAAACGTGACATAAGTAAAAAGAATTTTCTTATAAACACCTAAATACTAACCAGTCTCAAGAGGCTTGTCTAAGAAAATTCCTACATCTTCAAGTGTTATCATAGAAGGAGAAGTTCGAGATGAATATTTTTTAGTCCTAGTCTTTGTAACTGGTATTGCTGGCTTTGAGGTCAAAGTATCACCAGGAATGAGATCCTTAGCCAATTTAAGGTCACCAAGGTCCTTAAAAGATTTTGAAACACCCTCTTCTTGACTATCCCGAATGGCAAGATTCCCATCAACTTCCTGGGCATCCAAAATTTCCTTAGAAGTTACTCCAGCCTCATCAAACCGCTCATTCTCTTTCATCGGATCTGAAACAGTTTTTGAAGTAGTTTCACCTACATCATCCTGACTAGTTTCCTCCGTAGAACCTGAACGAGTGCCCTCTTTCTCAGTCTGATCGGATAAAGTCTTAAGACTCTTACCCTCACGCCGTTTGGGCACTGCCTCCTCAACAGAAACCAACTTGGATCCATTAGGTGTTTTACTGGTCCTTGCAGGATTAGAACACTTCTTTATTGGAGCCTTCTTAGCCGAAGACTTGCTAACGATACCTGTCTTGTCAGTTGAATCTACCGCAAGAGTTCGCGAGGGAGGATGCATGCCACATCGATGAAGGAACTCCTCTGTACTCAAGAATTTCCTGTTCCTTTCGCCTTCACTAATAGCTAGTAAAGAATTATAGAGGTCTTGATCAAAGGCAATACTCTGATCAGGGAGCACTATAGCATAGATAAAGATTTAAGTATTGGATAAAGAAAGAAAGAAATAAAATACTGTAAAGTAAGTGCATTCGCCTCCTTCCATCCAAAAACCATAAAAGTTAGCAGGGCACCAGACGAAGAAATACTGATTCGGAAACCCTCGGACACTGTCTACCAGACCAGTAATTATACTAGTGCCCCGGCTCCCAATGAAAATAATTGAGAGACGATCCTTCTTCCTCCTTTTAAAAGAATATAAAGAAGTAAATCTTCAAACGTAGGCGCACGCCGTTTTTCCCTCATAAAAAGTATGTAAAGGCTCACTAAAACGTCATAGCCATTTGAATGCAATTGTTACGGCGCAATGGCTAAGCGTTGGAGAATCAATTCTAAATAAGGGTTAAAAGAAGGAATCTCCCCAATCGTTACCATACGACGATTAATGGCAACATACCCAGTTGGAGGAATGTAAGCAAATTCATCCTTCCCATGGAACTTGGCCTCTTCCTTTTTTGAAATTCCAAATTTATTACACAACTGCTGATATGAGCTAAAAGAAAGTTGTGTTAGAGGTATATTGGAAAGTGGACGGGGTGTAGGAAAATTTTGATTGACACTCACTCTAGGGGCAGTACGCGATGTAGTTTCAGTAACTTAGCCAGAACTTCCAGCTTCACCATACATAGTTCCTTCCTTAGGATTCTGGCGTAACTAATGACGAGTTAGAATTTCTACACGAACGATTATGTCATTACAAATTAGTACTACAAGAAGGTTCAACGGTCAGTAAAAAACTTTGGCTTCAAGATAGATCAAGCATGGCCAAAATGATAGAGGTCATGCATGTCCAAACAAAGCGAGGTCGTGCGTGACCGACCCATACAGGGTCAAGCAAAAGTTTAAACATGAACAAGCCAGTGAGAGCCGTGCATAATTGACCTCAAGAAGGTCCAATATAGTCATGTACTCAGACTAGGTCGAGCATGGATGACCTAGACCTAATCGGTCACACACGACTCATGCACGGTCATTCATGAAGGGTTCTAACCCGGTCGTACGTGTTCAGTCAAAGTCCGGTCATGCATACCCCACCCAATCCTGGTCGCGCATGGTCAATTCAAATCATTCGCGCATGCTCAACTCAAGGTGGTCGCTCATATTCAACCAAAGCAGGTCGTTCGTGACCAACCCCATATAGGAGACGAGCAGAAACAATCCTTGCCAAGTCGAACTTGAGCGACCATAGTGGTTGAGCAAGAGTGCCAAGTGACTGTAGGACTGAAAGCTTCCAGGCTGAGTATGGAATTAAAACAAATACAACGGATATGTATTTAAATGCTGAACAACATGTACAGATCCTCGAATTTCACAATACAGGTGCAAATGTATTACATGCTTGAGCAATGATCAACAAAAATCCAAAAGCTATATTAGTGGTAACATGGCTATACAAAATCAAAGCAAAGGGTTGTCTAAGGCATTTCGACAAACAACTCATAGGCATGCTATTAGAATCAGAAATTCAAGGAGTTTTGTGTGATTCGGATTCATCGAAGGATTACATATACAACCCCAAAGCATTCCAATTCAAACCATAAAAATTTCCAATCATTATAATCTCAAAAATTCGCAAAAACCTCAATTCATACCCCAAATCCTTCAAACCGTACCCAAAACAAAATTAAAAGGAGAAATTCACCTATAAGCGAGCAGATTGGATTTATGGGTGAGTTGCTTCGATTAGTCTTGAGGTTGTAGGGCTTTGCTGGAGATGTCGAGAACAACGACAAGTTGGAGTTTTGAGGGGCTAATACGATTAATGTCTAAGAGGAATCAGAATGTTGTGTGGAATTTTCTAGAACAATGCCGCCATTATAAAAAAATCTTCTTTGAGAAAAAAAAATAAGATGAAGAGCAGGAAAACGAAGGGACAGTATATGGAGAAGACTAAAAGGCTCGTACAGACCAAAGTGACACATCAGTTCATTCAAACTTGAATGGCCCACTTAATTGCATAAGTATGTTGACCTGGCAGATCCAGCATGCCCGTTCGAACCCAAGTGGTTTGCTCGACCACATTGATGTGTTGATCTGAAAAGGAAAAAGTGTAAGCAACCCTAGGCTCGTTCTACCATGTGTAAGAACGATCTCAACCTTGCTCAACCACCTCAATCATATCTATCAGTGTGCGACCGTAAATATTGTATAATCATCCCATGGAAAACCAGATTTAATCTACCAAACTACGTTATGATCAATTATTTCGAAGCCTGTAATTTTTAGCAAAATAAAAATTACAAACTTCGAGGGCAAATGTTTATCTCTTGAAAACCGTACATATGTTGGTTGGTTAAATCTATATGGGAACTACAGGTCGAGTATCATAAGGCTCGGTCGTGCATGCGTAGTCGCACACACCCTAAATTCAGGTACAAGGTAAGGGTCGACCACACACAACCAGGGTCGAACGCAAACTAAAGATCAAACAAGGCATGAAGGGTTGAGCACAACAAGGAAGGACGTACACATCGGTAGAAGTCGGTCGCTCATATCAGAGGAAGGTCGGTCGCTTCTAAAACATGATTCGTGCACTTTGGGAAGTTACTCGCACATAAAGATGGATCGTTCACCCATCATAACAGTTGAGCCGTCCGTTCATCAGAATTGGGTCGAGAGTACAACATAGCTCGACCATACAGAGAGGTTGTACACACGAGGCAAGCTCGAGTGCAGCACTGCTCGAGCACAATAAGGGTCGTACATCTTGTAGAGGTCGCTCATTCATCCCACTCACGCATCTGAAAGTCGCTCGCGCGAGATAGCTGGATACAGCTAGCTACAGCTAGGCGGTGGCATTTTAGTTTTTAAGGGAGTGAACGTCCCAAAACCTGCATATATGATTTCCAGCTCATTTCTTCATGGAAGCTCCCCTATAAATAGGCCATGGCTTCCACCGCAAAAGGGATCGATTCCTTGTGACCACGAAGTGCCACCAGATCCTTTCTACCGCCATTCCTAAGAATCCTACCTTCATTTGTCACCTCCTTTTAAAGATCTACCATTGAATCGGCCAAGGCTTCCATCGAGATTGTCTAAGTGCTCAATTGATTGAAGATCCTCCTTCATCCTCCTTGCACCAGAAGATATCTGACCATTCCTACGTTAATCTCATCATTTCTCCGCTGATCCTACCATTTCTCCATTGATTTGCATAGATCTAAGTTATATTCATTTGTAATAAGAGAAGATGAATATACAAAGAGAGATTTCATGCCTTGTAAACATTGATGTCATAATAAAATCCTTGCTAAAGTGGACGTAGATTTACCTTAGATCGAACCACTATAAATTCTCTTGTCCTTTATTTTTCTTTTAGTGATTGTGGCCCTACTATCTTAAATCTAACCGTTTGGTGAAGTGCTTCCAAAGCACCCTTGGTGTTTGAGCCAATTTTGACTCAAATATTATTGTTTCGGCATAACCATATTCAATTTATAACATCTAAAAGTTGATCTCCACATCTTATCAAACGAATCCAAAAGAAAGTTTGAATCTGCAAATGGATAGAATTACACTTTGATTGTGTCTGCATGGGATGGGTGGCCTCTCTGTTGTAGGCGTATAGTGGACGCTACTGTGGTCACTATATGGTGTACCAAAGAGGTGGCCTCCCTTGTCTGACTATTCCTTTGGCAGGTGTCGCGCGTTCCTGTCTGCGAACTCTACCTACATTGCGGGTCTATTAATGATAGATCGACATTAGTAGAGTTCATATAGCGATTGGTGTTGTCTTCATTGAGCAACTCCACATTTCTTCCAGTGTCTTATGTGTCTGCGTCTGAGGTTGCGTTGGTTTCACCTGCTTCTCTTTGTTTGCTGTCTGTTGCTTCTGTTTCCTCTCCCCTTCTTAGTAAGGTTGAGATTGCGATCATTAATGATCGCTTATCTTGCCTTACTAAGAATTCTTATCTATTTAGGTCTGGCGTCTCGGTCTCAGCTCCAGTCAGCATTTCACATCACGATCTAGAGCATTATGTCTCTCTCAAGTCTCCCGGCAGGCCGACTGCTTGGGCTTCATGTCGTAGGCTGCGGCCAATTCCGCGCACTCCCCGCACCATTCATACGTGCTCTATAGTGGATTCCGAGCAGATCGTTAGATCTACTCGCCACACCCTTTATTTTATATGATCTGAGAGGTGTGATTGGCTGCGGCCTTCTTCTTTCTGTAGGACTTCTCTTCTAGGCTTTTCAGATGGCGAACTTTCTCACCTGGAACGTTCGAGGCATAGGTAATGATGCATCGTTAGCTAGGCTCAAGCGGATTGTTAAGAAGCACTTTATCTGCCCGGTGGCGCTTCTTGAACCGTTAGTGAGACCGGATGCGGTCACATGCATTGCCTTATCGCTTGGCTTCGATGGTGCCTTATCTAATGCCTCCAAAAAGATTTGGATCCTTTGGTCTAATGATATTGTCGTCTGCCCTATCTTCGACTCGGATCAGCTATTGTCGGTTGCTTGTTTGTGTCCTTCCCTATGTTCTTCCTTTCTTTTCTTAGCTGTTTACGCTAAGTGCGACAGGATAGAAAGATTGACCCTTTGGTCTGATATTCTATCTCTATCTGCAATGGGCTTTTATGTTTCTGTTTTGGGAGGCGACTTCAATGTTGTCGCCATCCAAGCCGAAAAACGAGGGGGAGTTGTCGTTAACCTTTTGGCGGTAGTAGATTTCAATGCTTTTATCCTTAAATCGGGTCTTTCTGAGGTGTCTTTTGTCGGTTCGGCCTTTACTTGGAGTAACAACCAAGACGGGCCGAACCGTATTCTCTCTAGGCTTGACAGAGTCTTTGCTTCTTAAGGGTGGTTTAGCCTTCCTTTTTCTTTCTCGGTTTCCCATCTCCATCGTACCTTCTTCGACCATGCCTCTATGCTTCTCAGCCGTTCCCTACTTTCTTTATCTGGGCTGACCTCCTTTAGGTTCTAGAATATATGGGGATCTCACCATTCCTTCAATGGTGTAGTGGAAGATTCCTAGAACTCCCATGTTAGCGGCTCCCCGTGTGTGGTTTTCTCTCGCAAGTTGAAGCGTCTTAAATCTTGCGTCAAGGAGTGGAATATTTAGGTTTTCAATAATATCTTCGACCGAGTTCGTATGGCCAAAGAAGCTCTTGTGCTTGTTGAATCGTCTTTTGATGAGGATCCTTCAGCTGCTAACAAGGAAGCTTGGGCTTTGGCCCAGATAGCCATTTCTTCTGAGCTTTGTATTGAACATGATCATCTTCGCCAAAAGGCTAGGATCAAATGGATTATTGATGGAGATATGAACTCCAATTTTTTTTCATTCTTCCTTCGTAAGAAGAATAGACTTCTCACGATTCTCCAAATCCAGCGTCCAGATTTTTCTTTGGTTTCTACTCCAGTTGAAGTCAAATATACTATTTTGTCCTATTTCCAGTCTTTTCTGAGCTCTCCCTTTGAGTCAGTCTCTGATCCGACCCTGCTCACGTTCATCTCCTGTCTGGTTCTGCCTACAGATAGCCCTGATCTTGCTGCTTCCCCTTCTTCGGAAGAAATAGTGAGTGCGTATTTGCTCTTAGCAAGGACATTGCAAGTAGGCTAGATGGTTTCAATGGTTTTTTTTACAGGAGTGTGTGGTAGGTTATTCAAACAGATTTCTGCCTTACCATTCAGTCCTTCTCAGGTGGAAAGCTTCCTATGGGTCGGACCTCCACTAACTTGGTCCTCATTCCTAAATGCGACCATCCTACCTTTTGTTCATATTTCCGACCAATCAGCTTGTGTAATTTCTCTAACAGGGTTATTTCCAAGGTTCTAACTTCTAGGCTAGCACTGTTTCTGGAGTGTCTTATATCTTCTTCGCAAGTCGGTTTTGTAAAAGGACATTGATCACTGATAACGTCCTTTTAGCCCAGGAGCAGATTTCTCAGATCGATAAGAAGATACGAGCCTCTAATGTGGTCGTTAAGCTAGATATGGCAAAAGCTTGCGATAACATGTTGTGGTACTTCATCATCTGGGTTTTGAGGGCTTTCGGGTTTCCAGAACCCCTTATAGATGTTGTTTGGAGGCTTATCTCCAACTGCTAATTTTTCGTTCTCGTCAACGGATCGGCCGCCGGTTTTTTCAGATTTAGGAGTGGTCTTCGAGGGGGAGACCCCCTTTCCCCTACTCTGTTTGTCATTGCAACCGAGGCTTTCGTTCAAGGGCTACACTCTCTTACGATTGCTGGCCAGATTCATAGGTTCGGCATTCCTAGGGGTTGTCCGTTTATCTCTTCCATTTCTTTTGCAAATGATATCATCATTTTTACTAATGGTAATCGTCGGTCTATTAGGAGCCTGTTAGGCCTTATTCGGCAGTACGAGAGATGCTCGGGGCAACTCGTTAGCTCGGCTAAAAGCTGCTTCATGTCCGCGAGAGACCTTCCCACTATCAGATCTTCCTGGATCGAGGCTTCTACTGGTTTCAAGGAAGCCTCCCTTCTTCTCCCTTACCTCGCCACAATGTTATATCGAGGTAGAAAGCTCAACGCTATCTTCGATCCCCTAACTGACAAAGTAAAGGGAACGATCGTGCAATGGAATGCTACCCTCCTCTCTCAGGCTGGTAGATTGGTTCTCATTAAGTCTGTTCTTAACTCTATGGGATCTCATATCTTCACGGCTATGACTCTTACTGATTCGTTCTTCCGCTCTTACCGTTCCTTGGCTTCATCCTTCTTTTGGGGTAACAAGGACAACACTTCTTGCCACCACTGGATTTCTTGGAACTCCATTTGTCGGCCAAAAAGCTAGGGAGGTCTTGGCCTCCGTAACCCTAAGGAAACCTGCTCAGCCTTTGCTTGCAAGCTAATGGAGAGGTTTGGAGAGAACAACACCCTTTGGGCGGCTTTCCTCCATGCTAAGTACCACAGGTTGGAAGGTACGAATTTCTCTGGTATCCTGTTATACGCTAGTGAAACGTGGAAACGGATGCAATCCGTGAAGGTCTTGTCGGATGAACATGGGGGTGGCACCGTTTGGGACGGTAGTTCCTTCTCGATAAGGGATGCTTGGAATTCTATTAGAACTCTAGGTCCTTCCTCGTCTTTATCTCTTTTCCCTCGTTTGGAATGTCCGTATACCTCCAAAGGTTTCTCTATTTATGTGGAAATCCTTGCATAATGGATTACCAATAGATGAGAACCTTCAGAGAATCGGCATCCCTCTAGTATCCAGGTGCAGGTGCTGCAGTTCTGGATATTATGAATCCTCTAAACACTTGTTGCTCTTAGGGTCTTGTGTCATGTCTGTATGGAATTGCTTTGGGAATATGATGGGTTGCCGAGGTAATGCAACCTCGCTTAAAGATTTTCTGAGTTTCTGGTGGTTATGTGTTTTTGGAAAGTCTTTTCGGTCAGTCCTTTTTTGTATGATTCCTTGTCTTGTATGCTGGCACATCTGGAGCTCGTGGAACAAGACGGTATTTGACGGAGTGGCTATGGACCCTCCTACCATTATACGAAAAGTAAGGAATGATGTGTTCCTTGCGTTTCGTGGTACGCCTTTCCGGGTAGTGATTTGCTCCCGCATTAGGAGGTGGGCAATGACCTTTGATGTTACATTGGTATCGGCCACTCCCAGGGCAAGTATCGGTTGATTTTGTGTTTATTTTTGGTTTTTTGGTTTTTTCGTTTAAGTATAGATGTGTTTGTTTTTTCTGCTTCTTACGCCTATCCCACACTACCCCCTCCCCTCATTGATCTTACGTCATTTGCTAGTTGTGCAGGTTTTGGAGTGCAGGTATCCTATTGGTAGGACATGAGCACATTGATGATTTCTATACTTTACCACAAATGGGTCTGATGGAGCAAGTATGATGGAGCACTTGGACCTTGAGGATGTAGAGGATCAGGGCCATCCTTTTGGACATCTCACCCTATGCCTTTGGCTTTTTACCGGATATGATTTAGCAGCTGTAGCTTCTTATGCCTTCTGGGGAGATTAGTGGTTTTCTGCGCCTACTTCTGCTTCGCTGTTCGTCTGATGATGCCTTAATGGTCGTGTCTGCTACTGAGCCAGCTTTTGTTTTTTCCAGTCGTCTGTATTAGATGTATTTTGGTTCTGTATCTTTTACTTCTTTGTGTGCACGATTTCTACATTATGTACAAATCGTTTTTGTGAGCCATTGGAGAATAGCTAGATTCTCCCTTTTGTTACAGTATATTATTTTTGTTTTATAAAAAAGGAATTCCATTTTGGTTCTCAATATGTAAGAGTACTTTATCTGGTTTGCATTTATATGGTTTTGGGGATTTCTTTACTAGATGGCTCATTTCATTTAGGTTCTGTTATTTCCAACAACAATCATTGGTTTTCGTGATAGACTATATGTTGATAGATTTAAATTTTAAATGTGAAAATTTGTGTTCATCTTTTCCATGATGGTTCCAAGGAATACTGACGGATAGTAGCAAGGGTAGCTTATGGATTTCCTTAGGATTATGCTTATGCATTATTCATAATTAAATCCAGTCTCATGATATTTTTATAGTTGTTAATGTTAAAAACAGAATCATAGCTACCATCTTAGGACGCTCCCATTAATAGTAAATTAAAATTACACGTACCAAATTTGTGATTTTGTGAAGCAGTTTTGGTATCCTATTTTAGATATAGTTGGGTCAGGTGTGATATTATAGTGAAAATGAGGAATGTTACTGTGGTATTGCAGAGTAAAAGATGTGCGATTTTCTTCATGCATTTAGCACGTTTGGAAGTTTGCTACAGATTGATGATCGAAAATTTTGTAGATCGTTTTTTATGAAGATAGTGATAACATGGACCGTACTATGAAAATTATGTAGAGTTATGGAGCAGTTTTTAAGCTATCAGTTGAAGTGCAAAGAATATGCACATAAGAGGAGGATTTAGACAAAGTAGATCTTATCATAGGTCTATCTTTCTATCATCACTTATTTTATTTCTATTCGTACTTCAGTCATATATTTCGTATTATATTCTAGTTCTCTATTTGTTTTAGTTTTCAGTAGGTTAGTGTGCTAACCTAGCTATGTTCCGTTATTTTAGAATTGATAAAGCATACCAATTTTAATATATATATATATATATATAATATAGTATGTATACATATAGACGTATGTATGTGTGTGTGTGTGTATAGTTGACATCAAAGTTGGTCTTATAAAAATCAACCCCCAAAAATGGGTAATCCACACATAAATGACAGAGAAATAAGAGAAACAATAGGGAACACACAATATTTTTATAGTGGTTCAGCTTAATCCAAGCCTACATCCACTTTATAATCTCTATTTATACTGTTGATTATGGGTTAATGTTATTTGATTGTAAGAAAGTAGAGGAAGAAATGATTTATACGCAAAAGCCATGTGTTATGGTCCGATTCGATTTGTTTATTGATTAGGCTATTTGAGGAAACCAACCAATTAACTTCAAAAAAAAGAGAATCCCCTTTTCCAGTTTTGGAAGGGGGTATTTATAGATAAAATATGGTCCGAGTCGGCATGTCAAGTGGTGACCAACCCGAGTCAGGTCGACCACGTGTCATCCGATTTGGAAAATCAACTTCAGGAGGCTAAGCTTAGTCTTCACATAAGGAATAGTTCTTCTCAATTTATGTGGCACACGTGTAGCTTGGTCCGTGTATTAATGAGATAAAGTAGGTCAGAGTTGACCAATAAAGTAGCAGTAAGAAGCAGTCAGATCAGCTTATTAAGGTCGACATATTTGATCCAAACGGACCGGCCCATGAAGTTCGATCCAGGTGTGAAAAAGGGCTTTTCCATCCGAAGCATAGCTGGTTTGGGCTGAACCGATCTTATTCGACTCGAGTAGGAATCAAACTGAGAGAGAGGAGCATGCTAATTCCATAGTTTTGAGAGCTTGTACATTCCAACCAAGTGGACGAAAGTAGTTTAACTCCAGAATTCTTATCTTGATAAAATCCAAGTTGTCACGGCCTTACCAAAAGATAGGTCAACAATTTGCCCCCCTCAAAACATATCTTTCTTGGGAAAGGAAGATGTGTACTAGATAATTTGAAGATCAATAATCCATAGAAGTCCACTATATAGAAATCCAAAAAGCCACGATCGCGCCGGACCGTATTAGATAATAATAGAAAGCCAGGTTTCCCACGGTCATCAAAGATCATATTAGTAGAAAGCCAGAAACCCATGGTCACATTGGACCATATTATAAGAAAACTAGAAAACTGACGATCACACTGGGTCATATTATAAATGAAATCCAAAAAATCCCAGGTCTTGCCAGGCCCATCCAATTGAGAGCATAATCCATACCTGCAAAGAGATTAGGCAAACAAATGTTTTAAATTCTGAAAATACCGCTTGACCTTCTCGAGCATATGCTATGCTTGGATGTTCATTTTTAGCATAAACCATACTCGAGTGATGATCGAATTATCCCATCAAATCCTGGCTAGGTAACCAAACCATTCAGACATAAACCATACCTGAGAATCTGATCCGAGCATAAGCCATATTTGGGATATAATCCATACCATAGAATCCAAACTGAGCATAAACCAGGCTCGAGTTATGGTCGATTTACTTGCCAAATCTTGGGAAGGTAATCAGATTTTCCCAAGTATAATCCATACTTAGGAATTTAATTTGAGTATAATCCATTTCTTACCAAGGGAGAACTGTGCTTGTCATAGCCTAAAATGGAAGTCCATTTCTAAGGTTTTGATATGAGTATAAGCCATACACTAATTATGATTGAGAACCTTGACAAATCCTAACAAGATACTCATGTTTGCCAAACATAACCCATGCTTGAAAATAGGTTTTATTAATTCCAGAAACTATTACAAAGCCAAAACAAATCCTGATTGGTTTATCATTGAATCCAAAGTATACCTTAGTGCTAAATCCTAACATCATACGTGTGTACTTCAACTTAGCCATTTATTCATCGGATGGTTTTGTTATCGAGAACGTAGTATGTCCGAGGATTACCCGTGCATATATGAGTCGATTAACTATCCGGAAATCCTAAAGCAACAAAAATACATATCTTATATCCTAAGAAATGTAGAAAATCTTAGAAGATCTAATCCAGACTAGTGAATGATCAGCCCGCCATTGCTCGGCTCATGGTCCTTCCCATTCCGAGGAGTATGGGGAGGGGGTAGTGCCGGTGTAGGCACTGCGGGTTTCTTTTCATAGTTGGGTAGTTCTCTGTGCCTAACCCGTTCTTCGATGAGATCACATAAGTGTCTGCGGTCATCGGTACCATGACTTGTCATATCATGGAACATGCAGTGCTTTCCAGACTCATGCTCTTTCTAGGTTGGCTCCCTCTTGGGAGGCTTAGGAAAAGGAAGAGTTCCTCGTAGGTCGAGGTATATGTCCAGTAGTGAAGAATTGAGCTCGGTGTATTTGTCATATTTGGGTTCTTTCCGAAGCCGCACATTTCTATCGCTCTTTTCCTGGAACTTGCCTTTTTTCTTGCTAGAAGGGATGGTTTTCCATCCTTTACCGTGAATACATCATCCATCTCGATATTAGAATCCTCTTGTTGGTGGAATCTGTCCGCCTCAAAGTAGAAATCACCAAGGTCTTTAAGGGGATCTCGCTATGGGGTGATTTTGAAGTCCATTTTATCCAAGATGTCGGCCATAGCCACCATAGGTACCATGGACGGTTTCAGTCGATCTACCGGCGCTACTGTCTCATTGAACCTTTACAAGGAAGAGCATAGGGTACCACCAGAGTTGCTTGATAGAAGTGAGGAACATGATGCTTTTGGGTAGAGCTATATGGGCCTTGAATTGCTCAATGAAGTGAGTGATCAACATGTTTTGGTTGTTGATCAATTCAAACATTAGCTGTCAAAACCACATGGCAGAGATGTCAGTCAATTAGAGAGGGAAGCATTTGGCGATGACGTTATTCTACGCCGACAGTACCGCTATATGGTGCATGTAGCGCATGAGATGTATGGTAGGATTCGTCCTACCATTTTATGGTTCCAGAGGTGGAAGCTTGCAGTCTGGTGGGTTGCAAGAATTCCTGATCTCCCGCGTAAAGGGGCTGCGATGAACGTTATCAACGTCATGTTGAGAAGTGGTGCCTTGAGTGAAGCATTTGATAATGCTTGTAATTTTATTCCCATCTCCGAGAAGTTGTTGTCAAGAATCCAATTCTGCATAGGTGGCTTCAGCGCGAAGCTCAGCAGATGTTGGAAGTATGTCTTACGCGTGCGGGGTTAGTCTGGTGTTGCCCCCAAGCGATGGCGGGAGCTTGTCCCGAGCCTTCGGAGTTGGTTCCAGATTGTCCGAGAGAGGAGCATGTTAATTCCATAGTTCCGAGAGCTTGTACATTCCAACAAAGTGGCCGAAAGTAGTTTAAGTCTAGAATGCTTACTTTAATAAAATCCGAGTTGTGACGGCCTTGCCGAAAGGCGGGTCAACATATATATATATATATATATATATATATATATTTGAAAATTGGTATAAACTTTATTAAAAAAACGTGCATATATACAAGCTAGCACAACTTAGCCCATCAATCCAAGTCAGCCCATCTTAGCAAAGCCGCACCATTTAATTACATAAACTAAACAACTTCGGCTTCAACTAAAACATTCCCAATTTGAGCAAAACTTCCATAACCCTAGCCTATCATGGCGGCTGAAATTGGTTCGCAATATCTGGGATTCCAACATCTCTCACCCTTCGATCCTCGTGTATCTCACCATCTTCACTGCGTTCCAAGGATTGTGTAAGTCTCCTCCTCAATTTTGTCTTCTTCGTGATGTTAACATCAATTAGTATGTGACGGCAAATATCATCTGACGTTTTGTTTTGTTGTTATGGACTCTTCTATTTCTCTCCTTCCAAATCCACAAAATAGCAGTAGTGAAGGTGATGCTGTTTACTTCGGTCACCATGTCTTTACGCTTCCAACCGCTGAGCAGGTGAGTGATTAAGTTTTCAAGTTTATCTATATTGACATGCATGGTGTTTTGGATAATGAATCTGGTGTATGGACATAAGAAAAATAAGTGGTTATGCGTCTCCTCTGCATTATTGCACAGAACACAATTTGGCTCCACCGTAATGCCCCATTTACACAGTCTGTCTTTAGTGGGTAATCTTTGTAAAATTGCTTTGTAAGGTGCGCATGCCATCTTAGGGACATTGACTGTATTCCACACAATTTTGTCCCATTCAGTAATTATATGCGCATGCCTGATATTGTCGTAGGCTTTGCTGAGAATAAAACTATCATTCTGGTTCCATGTCCAAATATCATTGTCTCGAGAGTTCAGTACAGGGGTTTGTAAAATTTAATTTTTAATATCATTAGTGATAGGCAATTGAGAACATTTCCAATTTCCATTGCGTATAATGTCATTCACAGTCTTATTCAGACGACCATAAGCTGAATAAGTATCCCATCCCACTCTTTCGACAATAGACTTTCCCTGAAACCAAGGATCCCTCCACAAATTCGTATCATATCCATTAGCAATATCTTTCATACAATTTAACACCAATGAGTCACGAGCTTTAAGAATTGCTTTCCAGGTGGCCGAGGCGTTGTTGTCCATTCCCATAGTCCAAAAATTGTCCCAAATATATCTATTCCTCATCCATCTAGCCCACAAACCATGCGAAGTTATAATTTTCCAACCCATCTTAGCTACAAAAGTATCTCTCATTACTCTAAGATTGCGTAAGCCAACTCCTCCTTCCTTTTTAGGCCTGCACAAGTCTGAGTATTTAATTTTTATGGAGACCCCCTCTCCATATAAAATCCGCACAAACACTTTCAATTTTATTAATAGTTGCATCAGGCAATTGAAAAGTTTGTAACCAAAAGTATATCTTCACTTGGATAACCGTATGAACCAATTCAATTCGTCCAGCAAAGGAAGTAATCTAGAACTCCATCCTTGCAATCTATCTCTTATACCAGTTAAGAGAGTAGTACATTCACTATCTGTAATTTTGTTAGAGGATAGAGGTACCCCCAAGTACTTAACTGGTAAGTCGCCTTCAAAAACATTTAGAATCCTCAAAATCTCTTCTCTTCTAGAACAAAAGGAATTGAAATAACATTTTGTCTTTTGTTCATTAACTTTCAAACCAACATATCTATCAAGGTTCATAAAAATGTCCTTCGCTTCTTTTGCTGCATCACAGTTAGATTTTATACAAATAATAAGATCATTAGCATATAACAAGTGACTGATTTTAGGGGGGAAATTATGGATGGTCTGAATTTTCTTGTGATGAGTGGAAATTTCCATCTGAAATGAAAAATTCCATCGCAACTGCAAACAGGTATGGGGATAAGGGGTCCCCTTGTCTAATACCATATATATATATATATATATATATATATATATTACTGACATTTTTATAAGTTTCTTTGTATAGCTACAGGTTTATGTTTTTTGTACCTTCTTTTCTAGTTCTTATTTTTTGTACGTATTTGCATCATATAGACTCTAGATTTTTAGGGTGGGTGGTTTTTTTTTTACTTTTTTATTTATTTTCATGCGAGAGAGGTTTCACTACCAGTAGGAGTGCAAGAGGATGCCCAAGCTCCCACTCCAGCCGCAGTGGCTCCTCCTAACCCATCATTGGCGGCTGATTTCTCCAAGCCTCACAAAGATTACACTACTCTTCGGGGTAAGACGTTCCTTGGTTAAGAGACTTTTGTTGAGGCCCATGCTTGGCTTAGGAAAACCAGCGCATATTCGGACTTTTGGAGCTTGATGATAGGGGAAGAGTTCGGTTCGCTGCATGGCAATTGAAGGGTGAAGCTTTGTTTTTATGGAAGATGGCTGAGGCAAAGCAATGTTTTGAGACTTAGGAGGACTTAACGGTGAGGTTTGGAAGAAAGTTTCTGTATCTGGTAGATGAGGGCATGCAATAGGGTGAATTTCTGGTTAAGGCAGGGTGACCTTTCGGTGAAGGAATATGTTAATCAGTTTAATGAGCTAGCTAGATTTGGAATGAGTTTGGTGAATACGACCCATAATAAGGCTTTGAGGTTTGCTAAGGGTTTGAATCAATCTCTACAGGGACATACTATGACTCATATTACGATAGGTGTTGCATTTGAGAATCTTGTTGAGATGGCGCTTATGCATGAGGAAGGGAAAGGTGATTTAGTGTAAAGTAAGTCTTAAGAGGCTAAAGATAATTTTGGGAAGAAGAAATAGTAGCCCAAGAAAGTTAATAAGAAGAAGGGCGAGAAGCTAGGAAAAGCTATGATTAAGAAGGATGTTAAATGCCATGGGTGCGGCATGACATGCCATTTTGTGAGGGACTACAAAAAGACTGCTAAGGAAGGAAACTCCTATAATTATGGAGAATAGGGTCATTACAGTAGGTAGTATCCTCAGAGGCAATGACAAGGAGCTAATTCATCTGGAGCGCAGATGTATGTATTCGAGGCGGCTCAAGCTAGTGTTGGTAAGGACATGAGCTAAAAGGTCATAGTCGAAGGTTTGACTCTCTTTAGGACTTTCCAGTTAGAGCCTTATTTGATTCTGAAGCTTCACATTCATTCATTTCTACTTCGTTAGTTGATTGTCTGCACCTTAGTATATCCCTTATTTATGATCAAGTAGTAGTTTCAAACCCTATAGGGGTTCGGCTCATTATCTATGATGTGTAAGGGTTTGAGACTTTCTATTTTAGGCGTCGAGTTTTATTGTGATGCCTACGTACTGGGGTTTTTGGAGTATGGTATATTAATTAAGGACGGATTGGCTGACCATGTATGTCGTCATTCTTGACTGCGAGAGGAGGATAGTGAGATTGATGATTTTTCATGGTAGGGCCCTCGATATATCTTGCTACTTGCGAGGGTCAGTCATATTGAGCTTCTTAGAGTCCCTAGATACTTCTTTCGATGATCTTGGCTTGGTACCCATGATGAGAGATTTTCTGGACGCATTTGAGGAATGGAGAGGACTACCTCCGAGATGAGAGATTAATTTTCTAATTTATTTGACAGAGATGCTAAGCCTGTTGCATTGCCTATATGTCACATGGCTCTAAGGGAAAGGAAAAAACCGAGTAAGCAGGGAGGTGACTTATTAGTGAAAGGCTTTATTAGATGGAGTATATCTGAGTGGTGAGCACCAATCATATTTACTATTAAGGCAGATGGCTCTCTCTATCTATGTGTAGATTATAGAGAATTAAATAAGCTCACAAAGAAGAACCGACACCCACTCCTTCGGATAGACGATTTATTTGATCAGTTGGTGGGTGCGTCTGTTTTCTCTTAGTTAGATTTGGGACTAAGTTCCATCAGCTTCGAGTTGTAGATGATAGTGTGGATAAGACTGCTTTTAGGACCACATGGTTTTTTCGAGTGGTTGGCTATGCACTCTGGGCTAATAAATGCATTGACATATTTTATTGATTTGATGAGCCTAATGCTTAAGGAGTTCCTAAATAAGTTTGTGGATGACATCTTGATATTATCAAGCGATGAGGATGAGCATGTGTTGCATTTGGGAGAGGTTCTCCATACTCTTCGTGCCCATCAGTTGAAGAAAAAATTCTCGAAGTGCCACTTCTGGCGTAAGGAAGTGAGATTCTTAGGGCATGTAGTTTCGGGAGATGGTATAGCGGTGGATCCCGCTAAAGTGTTTGTTGTGCAAGGCTGGAAAGTCCCCAAGAATGTGAGTGAGGTAAGGAGCTTTCTAGGTTTGGTGGGGTTTTATCGAAAATTTATTATGAACTTTGCACGGATTTCATCTTCGCTTACCCGCCTGACTAAGAAGAACTTGATATTCTCCTAGAACGTGGATTGCAAGGATTCCTTTATGAGACTGAAGAATGCTTTCACGACTGCTCCTATGTTGACTCTTCTAGATAGAGTAAGATGTTTACAGTGTATACAGATGCTTGTGGTATAGAACTGGACGCAGTCTTAATGCAGGAGGGTAGGGTTGTTTGTTATGGGAGCAAACACCTAAGGATACATGAGAAGAATTATTCTACCTATAATTCAGAGCTAGCAGCTATTGTTTTTGCCCTTAAGTTTTGGAGGCATTACTTATTGGGCAATATGTTTGATTTATACACTATTCATAAGTCTCTCAAGTATATATTCTTGCAAAAGGATCTTAACTTGAGGCAGCAATGTTGTATGAAGTTTCTAGCATCCTACGATTTTGTGATTTATTATAAGGGAAGGGGAACGTAGTGGCTGATGCTTTGAGTAGGCAAAGGATGACTTTGATCCCATTGTTTGTAGAGTAGTAGAGTTTGGAGTTTATCACATCTTTTGATTTCAGAACATCTACGGATTATGCACCAGGATTATTAGCATCGCTTGAGGTGCAAGCTACTCTATTAGAATAGATTGGATCCAGCCAGCATGATGATCAACAACTAGCCGACATTTTGGACCGACTAGGTAGAGGAGAGACCTCTAAGCACCTTTCTAGATACTCGATTGATGAGTTAGTATGACTACGCCATGATGACAACCTATGTGTACCTCTTATGTAAGATGTGACGAGTGCGGTATTATCGGAGTCCTATCACTCTCGGATGACCATTTATCCAAGAGGAGATAAGATGTATAGGGATATGAAAAGGCTCTTCTATTGGAAACGGATGAAGAGAGACGCAGTAGAATTTGTTGGAAGATGCATATCATGCCAGAGTGTTAAGGCTGAGCAAAGGAAACCAAGTGGATTATTTCAGCCCCTATGTGTGCCACAATGGAAGTGGAAGAGAGTATCAATGGATTTCATAGATGGTTTGCGTAGGTCGAGGAAAGGCAATACCATCATGTGGGTGATCGTGGATAGGTTAACCAAGAACGCTCATTTCATCCCAGTCAGGAATAAGAAGACCACAACTAGGTTAGGTTCGATAAATTTAAGGGAGATTGTCTGACTTCACGGAGTTCCTACGAGCATTGTTAGTGATAGAGACCCCACCTTTACCAGCAACTTTTGGAGGAGCCTTCAGGGGTGTTAGAGACACAACTGAGACTTAGTATTGCATGCCACCCTCAAACAGATGGACAAACCGAGAAGGTTAATAGAATTCTTGAGGATTTATTACGGTTGTGCATTTTTTACTTTGGAGGGAGTTAGGAGGAGCATCTCCCCTTGGTTGAATTTGCTTATAACAACAACTACTGGATGAGTATTGGCATGACACCGTTCGAAGCTTTGTATGGATTACCCTACGGATCGCCATCTTGTTGGCAGGAGAATACAGATAGACTTCTTCTTGGACCAGAGATGATCATAGAAACCTCAGACAAGATCGACTTAATTCGAAAAAGGATGAAGGTAGCTCAAGACAAACAAAAATATTATATAGAAAAAAAGATCAGATCTTGAGTTCAGCGTGGGGGATATGGTTTTCATTAAAGTATCTCCTCTTAGGAACATGGTGCGGTTTGGCTCAGTTGGGAAATGAGCACCAAGGTTAGTTGGACCATTTCCGATAGTAGAGAGGATATGCCAAATGGCTTATAGGGTTCAACTACCAAAGAGACTGTCAGTGGTTCACGATGTATTTCATGTAATTTGAGGACACCTACATGATTCTGCGGTAGTAGTAGAGATGAGCACTTTAGAGGAGGCTGAGGTCGAGAAGGAAGCTTCTGTCAGACGAGTACCTACAAGGATCCTGAATTTCGAAATAAAGAAGTTAAGAAACAAGAAGATTAGACTCGTCAAGGTTGAGTGAGGAAAGGACAACAACGAAGCAACATGCGAACCAGAGGAGAAGATTCGCGCATCTTTTCCATTTCTTTTTTATAGTACGCTCTCAATCCTTTCTTAGTTTTAAATTTGAACCTTATCTATTTCCTACCATTTGAATTAGTGAGTCTTAGAGAATCCTATGGATGGTAGGGCGTGGTTTAAGCATGTTATTAGGATATGTTATGTTTGATAGATTCATGTGGATGTAGTGGATGCATATACACATATTAGGTGCTAATTAGTGATCAGCAAATAAGACATTAACATAATTGCATATGGATGCGTGTGCACTTTTTAATTCACTTTTAGTTTACGAATGAAAACTGGATGATTATCATATGAATGTTGCATTATGTTAATAATGCTTGTAGTACACATATAGAATTTTATATATCTTTAGGATCCTCTTGCATACATTTTGGACGCATGACACTGACATAAATTACATAAAAGCAGGTCAGTTGAATCAGTGGACCACCTAATTTCTCGCATTAGTTAGGATATACACACTACACTATTTCATATATTCATGAAAAGCATAGAAATCCTAAGTACAATGGATGCCTGTGATTGGTGGATGAGTAGATGGATGTAGATGATGGTGTGATAATACTTATAACATTCTTCTAGCTTTGGGGATTTTGGGGACGAAGCACTTAAGGAGAGGAGAATGTAACAACCCAAAATTTAATAAAGAAATTTAATTAAAAGGTTAATAGAATAAATATTAATTAGAAAAATGTAGGGAAATGGGCAGCTGGGGTTGTGCCATTGGGTCCGTTACGAAATTCTGGCCAAGATAGACATTTGGTTTGCTGAAATCAGACTTAAAACGAAGAAGATATTAAAGAAAGAATTTATAAATTTAAATTTGAAATTGGAATAAAGCAGCGAATTAAACATAAATAAATTAAGCGCTAATCATGATCAGCTTGGCAACCCGGACTTTAGCTTGGTCGACCCGTGGTCGATCCATCTAGGCGATATGCGCAACTTGGTGTGCACATAGGTTGAGCGAATCGGCTAACTTGGATGCATTTTTCTAGAAGCTTTTAATCTGATGCCTAAGTTTTTAACCTAAAATCCAACGAACTTAAATCCCCCTAGTCTATTATAAATATGCTCCAAATCCTAACCTATTTCTCCCTACTCCATTCTCTACCTGCACCTAAAACAACCTTCTTCTCAAATAATTTTACTGGAGTATCGAGACTTGGGTTTGCATATATTTTGAAGAATATTCATATATAGAGATTTCCTATGGAGACTTAATTGGATTTTGCTTAAAAATTGTGAGTAATTTTAGTAATTGCAAGATTTAGTATAAATTGAGGTTTCTCTTGAGAGTATAATAAGTTGTAGATTCCTGATGATTTCTATATTCATTTATGTCAATATTGTGTGTAATCTGATTAATGTTCTATCCTTTCTTCTATCTAATTCAGTAATCTATTCTGTTATTGTAGTTTTATTCAGTTCATCTACACCCCATTTTCTTCATAAGTGATTTTATTACAGTTCAGTTTCATCCGTATTTTTATTTCTGATTTGTTGTTATTTATTTGAACCTAGGCCATGCAAGAGTCTTGGCCGTTGTCCTTTTCATTTTTGATGTTGAGTTTAGGCCTTCTAGAGCCTAAACAATTTATTCCTTTCTTGTTTATGCGCATTTTGGGATAAAATATGAAATTTATAATTCTAGCGCAAATAGGAAAAATAAGAAATATGTATAAAAAGGATAAAATGGGCTTATTGAAATTATGCAATTAAAATATAATTGATCTTTAACTTTGATTAACTGAATAAATGACATTTTGATAGACGCTAAATGACGGAGGCTGGGTTGTAAAATGAAATTAAACAAAAGTGACCTTTATAGACAACCTATAAATTGAAGTTTATGATCCGAAAAATGTTACATGAAGAAGATAGTCTTATTAATAAACTTAAGATTGATGTTAAGCTTAAAATAGAGAAATTAATAAGCATGAGTACTTGAGGTCCATTCTGGTAGCATAAGCTAATTAGGGAGAATAAATGGCCTATTAAGAAAATGTGTAGTAGGAGTCTGTTCCAGCAGTGACGGCTGATTAGAGAAAATAAGGGGCTCGTAGTATTGGTATGTTCCGGCAATAGGGGTGGATGATTAAGGAAAATAAGAGGCCAATTAAAATAATTATTATTAGTGACTTAGGCGTTTGTTAACAATACTATGTGGATCTAGGAGGTCAATAATAATTCTATGGGGGGGGGGGGGAGGGGTTAGGCGCTAGTAAATTAAATTAAGGACTAATTCAAGGGGTGACTTATGTCAATTTGCATTTTTTGTTGGAGATCCGTATCAGCCAGTTTTCCTTTTTACCGCACTGCACAGAGGTCTCACGAGTAGGTGAATGCACACTTATACTGAACTAGGTAGTAAGGGGTCCAAACATGGTGGGTACGAGCGCGTTTCAGTGGCATTGAGTGTGCATCACATCGATTAGGTAAGATAAGACACTATGACGGCAGTGGTTTACACTATGTTTTTAGAGCTGATGGGTCGGGTTTGATAAATTCGAGGTCGTAGTCGGCACAACTTATCACAATTGTAGTTTATGAGCCGAACGATGGATATAATTGGGTTATATCCTAATTTATGAGTTGTAGCAAATGGTGTAGAAATAAAATGATTTGACAAACGACTATATTCATGGAAGTATATTCTTGTTCTTATTTTCCATGTTGAACTTCAAATTATTATCCTGTCCAGATTTCCTCTTTTATCACTAATGCTAGTAATTACTGAACTCACTAGGCTTTATGTCTGACTAGTTTTCTTTTTCTCTTCTTCCTTCCTTTCCCCTCTCCCCAAGGTTCTTAGGGTGGACGATCTAGTGCTTGAGAGAGCTTTGGCCCAGCTCAGTCCATTAGAGATTTTCATTCATCTTATTCTCTATCGTTAATATATTGTTCCATGTTCTGCTTATTTCCATATTTGGCATTGAGGAGGATTTTTATTATGATACTCTAATTATGTAGTTCTTATAAGACACCTGTGGTTTTGGTGTTTTGTGATGAAGTGACACTTTTTATTTTGTTTTAAGAAAATCGTAAGTTCCGCTGTATTTTATTATGTTGTCTTGTGAGTTTTAATCTCTGTTATGTTATATTATTCCTAAATGCTTCAAGTTTCTTAATGGAATCCTTATACGGGCAACGTTAAGAAATAGGGGGTGTTACACTGGCATTATTATGGCTATCCAATGACCACTTAATACTTCCTTTAGAATAGGTAGACATGCCGTTCATTTAATACTTATCCCTAGGCTAGCCCTAACCCCTTCACTTAATACATAATAAGTAGAGGACCCTTCCAAGGATACTATTAGTCACGCCCATTCGACTATTCAATACTTTATATAGGAAAAAGCAGATCATTTGATAACTTAATACTTTATAAGGTTGGATCCTTTAACCATTCACGTACTCCCTAGGCTAAATCCATAAGGAAAGGAGTGGGTCTCAATCACTTAATACCCCTCCAGGGTGGATCCAACCGCTTAATACCAATATCCCAGAGGTGGTCCTTTTGTCACTCCGTGACCTGAACATTATGATATTTAACAAGTTACTTATCAGGGAAGATTTACACTGACTTGGTCATTTAAATCATCAAAATTTCATCTAGTTTTTTCTTTCGGTTGGGAGGTCGACTCTACGACCACTTAATACCATAATGCTTGAAATAAGTCTTTTCTGAGATATCATCACAACTTATTTGGACCATTTAATACCTTAATAAAGGCAAGTCATAACTCTTCCACGATTATGGATTAGTGGATGATGATATAACAGATCAGTAGTTAGTACACCCAACTGTTGGTAGTATTAAAGTGAAGGAAAGCATTTTGTCGAATAACTCTACTAACCTCGCGTTACTTAAAAGTCTAATTAATTTTCCTAAGTTGGATTATTATTATTCTAGTTTAGTATTGGATTTAGTCAAATATTAGTTATCCATTAATCCCCATTAAATTTATAGCATAAATGTCAACATAAGACATTTAGGTAAGTTAATAATATGCAATTAAAAATTATTATTATCCCATTTATAACTAGTCTCATTAATTCATTTATCCCTATTTAAATGGATTTCCTAAGTTACTTCCATCCAATAATCTTTTATTAAAGTTGAAAACATTTATTATGTCCAATTTGGTTGCAACCTTTTGAATTTCAAATCACAATTATTTCACATTTATTATGGTTCCAATCACATATTTTAATTTATTACATTAAATTAAATTATAGCCTCTTTAATTTAAATTCTCAATTGATTAGGATTGCAGTCTATCACTTCCTATTATTGATTGGCGACTACAATTAATAATATTAATTACCTTTTTATAAATTCCTAGTGATTCATTTCTCAACGCAATATTTATTAATTTATTTCTTAAATAAATTATTTATTATTAATTGTTTATTTTTTTTTAATTTCCCTTTTATTAATTTAATCTTCCTATTATTTAGTTATTTAAATTTCTTTCTTTGTATTACACACTTATTATGCATCAAATACCATTCTTATCCAAATTCGTGTATTTTAGTTATAATTAAAATACCAAAACACATTCCTATATTTTGTTTGATGAAACTACAATTTTTAGGAATATTTCCCATTTAATTTCTATAAACTTAAAAAATCAAAAGTTTTTAATTCTACTTGAAATCACAAGGAACATTTATGTTTCTTTTTCATTGGGAATAGAGAGAAATTCGCGTACTTTACAGATTTGTTTCTTTTTATTTATTTTTCTTGGCAAATCTAATGTCATATTTTATGTGGAAAATGAAAACAAGAATAAATTCATAAAAATTAACGATTGTTCTTCCCATAAATTAAAGTATGGAATTTCAAATTTATTACCAAAGTTATCAATAATCTTTCATTCGTATTATCCTTTTAAATTTACGGATCTGTACTAAAATAGTAGGTTAATCAACTATAATTCTTTTGAGATTGGCTTCCAGATCTGGATGAAATACAAACCAAATATATAGATGAATATATAGGAAAAAGAGATAAGCCTATAATATAGGCAGGGCTGGTAATTAGAACCGAAAACCCGAACCGAACCGACCCGAAAAGACCCGAACCCGATGGGTCTCGGGTCGGGTTTAGGTGATGAAAATACCATCAAGACCCGATCAAACCCGACCTGCATAGAACCGACCCGAAAGACCCGACCAAAAAACATTAAAATATATGTATTTTTAGTGTTATTATTCAGTCGGACCCGAATAGACCCGACCAGACCTGAACTTCAACCCGACCCGACCCGAACCGAAGCTCGGGTCGGGTCCAGATTTTTGAAATGTATAGTTTAGACCCGACAAAACCCGACTCGCCTAGAACCGAGACCCATCGGGTCGGGTCTAATTGCCACCCCTAAATATAGGTAAAAGATAGATTTACGCATGATCAAATTTATTTTAAAGATAAAAATAAAGTGCTTAAATCGTATCCAATTTTCATAAGGGGTCATATGTTAATAATTAATGCTTAGGATCCTTCAATAGGGCATGTTCAATCTCAGATCAAAAAAGTTCCTATTTGGGTATAGTTTTTTAGAATTCCTATCATTCTTTGGACTCTTTTAGGAATAAATTGGTTAGCTTGTCATATAGGGCGCCTTATTTGTTTTGATACTAGCACGGAAAAGCTTCAGAGATTTCGTTATGTTAAGGCTTCGATTGAAATTTCATCTGATTTTGAATTACTCGATCATCTTGAATTGGGTAAAAATTGCCCTTCAGTTCAAGTTTCTTATGATTGGAATCCCCTTATTTGTACAATTTGTAAAGTTTTTGTACACGACACTTGTAGATGTGAGTATAATTCTAAATTTGCGATGAATAATGATGAGTTTGCAAAAGTTTCTTTTGAGAATCAACAGGGAAGAACTAATGGTTTTGATGGTCAGTATATAATAAATCATATTCTCAATTTAAGAACCATGTTTGGAATACTGTTAAACCTAAGTTGAATAAGATGTGGAGAAGGAAAGGTGAGGTCAATAGTAAGGAGCATAATGTTGAAATTAACGAGAGGAATGATAAATCGAATCTGTTTGCTGCATTAATCCCTGAGTTGGATCATAATGGGAATACTATTTTTAACAATGGGTATACTAATGTTAACAATAGGAATATGGATTTTATCAAGGAATCAGATGGAGATGATATTGTTCTTTAGGCAAATGTTAGTGATAAAGGGAGTGAACCATCTGGTGACAATGATCTGGTAGGCAATGGCATTAAGGAAAAATGTTATGGTAATGTAATCAATGAGGGACAGTAGTTTGGTAATAGTAGTTTGAGCAATGAAATTCAAGTAAATGATTTGAATGATAATCTACATGGAAATCAATGCATTAACGTGGAGAATGATGTAGCAGACTTTGGTTTATGTAGTTTGTTTAATGGTGGAAATGGTTCTGTGCAACTGCTTGACAAAGGGGAACAAATAATGCAAGGAGCTGTAACATCTTCTTCTTCGCTATTTTCTATTTCTCCTTTGAGTAAATCTTTTTCGTATACTAATTTGTCAACTGGTTCTATGACTTGTTCTTCTTCTTTTAGTGACCCAGCATCTCATATTAAAGATTCAACCCATCGGCCTCTTCAAAATGTTATGGGTTGTGGATTAACTTTTCCAGTTGTTAATACTACAGCTAGTAATTTAGTCACATCTCCATCCTTGATTGGTCATTCTGGTCTGGGCTTCTGTTCATCACCTTATGCTCATTTAAAACCTCCACCGGATATTATTTTACCTCCTCCTTCAACCATCGGTTCTACAGCTTTGCAAAGTGCGTCGACTTCAAATACTTTGAGAGTTAAGGGAAAATTTTGGGATGAAGGGACTGAGATTGGCCAGTCTCCAGCAGATGTTACTCCTTCTAAAGCTGCTTTGAAAAATGCTGAGTGAAGAGCTAAGAAGAAAAAGGCTTCTGAAAGTAAAGAAGATGTGGATGAAGCTATTGAGAATGATCTTGATGATTTTTTACCGTCCAGTCTTCAAAAGAAGTCTTCATCTAGGCATACAAGAAGCAACCCAGTTTAATCATTGGATGCTCTCAGTTCATTACTTGCATTTATGTGGTATGTTGGAATTTCAGTGGCTTTAGTGTGGGATTAGTTTGGCAGTTCCTGATGATATCAATAGTTAATGGTCAACTTCTTTCTTGGTTAGTAAGACAGTTTGAAGGAATCAGGTCCTTTTTGGTTAGTAAGACAGTGGTGAATGGCTTTAAACTAGCAGTATGGAGTTTTTTTTTCTCCTTGCTGTCTAGTGGAAGAATTTGTGTTAGTGTATATGTTAAAGTGATTTGTATGTACAATGTAATAATTTCTCATTGTTAATAATAGTTTTACTTGCCTTACAAAAATTTATTTTAAAGAGATAAATTAACATTGTAAGACAGTAGATATAATTCCTCACTCATGTTGAAAGAGTGCTCCCAAATCTCAGATCTGAATTATAATTCTGGATCCAACTCCAATCTCTTTTAAATTCAAGAAATAAGTATAAGCAAGGAATATACATATGTTATGATTACATTCTAAAAAACATTTGGGATTGAGAAGAAAAGGAATTGATAGAACAGACCGGATCCATATCTGAAGAACATACCTTTGGACAGAGATTGATTTACTAAAATATTAATTTCTTAATCCTCTCTGATTTGAACAAATATGTGTACATATTTGATTTGATAAGTTTACAAAAGAAAGTGGAGAAGAACAAATAGAGAGCTTCGCCCTTGTCTGTAGAAAATATGAAAAGAGAATGAAGGGTTTGACATTTGTTTATGGCTGCAAGAATCAACCACTCAAATTATATTAAATCCGGGTCATTTAGGCCACAACAGATTGGAGCCTTTGACCTTAGGCCGGTCGTTCGCCCCTTATCAAGGGATCAACCGCCAAGTTGGTCGCTTAATATATGAGGATCGACTTATGAGTCCCTCCAAATTGATGTATATATGTATATTTTTCTTATTTAATTGTTTTCGTTTTTTGTTCATAACTTCTTTATATGAATTCCCCCCCTCGTGAAACTCAAAATACTAATGTTACTTAGAATTTCATCGTGAAGTAGTGGTACAAGTTTCGTGTCAAATTCCACCTTTTGCACAATAGTTTGGACCGTAACTAACTAACTAGATGGCTAACATAAAAATTATAGGGTGTTACATAATATACTAAAATCCATCGAGCTGAAATCATAAATGAAAAATTAATAATCAAAGTGTGACACTTGGATGAATAAGTTTAATTTGTTGAGACGGACATACACAACTTAATTTCCCTCATGAATTTACCGGTACATCGAAGCTCCTGGAGTATATTAAAATGATAACTTATTAGTTAAAAAAACATAAATAAGATAATGTGAATTTCACATTTTACCTTTTCGTCTCTAAAGTAATTTTAATCTTTCTCAAACATTAGAACTATCCGTTCAATGCAAGAAAACAAAATTTCTAGATTTTCACATTAAATCATGATTTATTTTGGTTTTGAATTATTTTATCCTCCCCATTTCCTCATTTCACTTTGCTACTTTATTACTTCTTCAATATTTTAAAATTGCCCCAATTGTTGAACCGTAACAACGCACATGTCGTGTTATGTACCACACTTAAAAGAAACACAAATAATTGGGCAATCACGAATTAGATAAATGTGGTTCAACAATGCACCATGCACCATAAAACTATGATTTGATATAGCGTGGATAACGAAAGAACCATTTTTGGATTGAGCGTGGTTCGTGAACATAACCAAGCTCATGCCGAGCATAGACATTAAAAGAACCACCTTTATTTTGAGCATTGATCCTGAAAGAACCATGCTATTGTGTAAAAAACTTATAGGGATGCATATCGGACATGATAGTCCGTTGTGCGGCTCTAAGACCGTATGGGATGTTGTCCGTGTATGTACAATTCTTAATTAGAACACAAATCAAGACAAGAAAAGGACGTATGAAAACATGTGAATTTGAAAATATTTAATCAATTTTTTTCTTCAAACATTGTCATAATGTTGTCCGACTCATACCAGTATTGTTCGAACTTAAAGCTTGTTTGGTGCTTTCCTATAAACCCTTTATAGTACAGACACATCTTCGTCTGGTCCGTTCTAATCAGTTTACACCCCTATGAACCGAGCTAAGTAGAATTCAAATCTAAATAACCAGCTTGTAAGAAGATAATGCTTAATGAATGATATACACGTTACTTATTTCATATTAGTTGATATTAGACATGATATTTTTCAAAAAGCGATTCTGGAATAAGAATGGGAATGAAGATATTTGAACGTGGTAGTTGGAGGAAAACCGGAGAAGAATATAACACATGTGCAAACTTGTGTCAACACAATAACATACCTATATACTCGTGTGTGCAATTTGTTTGGTGGATCAAGCAAATTTGGGTGTATGATGGGGTTTACCTTGCGAAAATTCCTCGTCCTAATCCAGGTCACCGCGGGCACAAAATGACCACCACTGCCGCTCGCATTTTGGCGCCGTATTATATCAATTCCTACACTCAAAAAGTCAAATTTTCAGGCAATTTTCGGATCGGATCCATCAGCGCGCGGGGATATCTTTCAATGTCGACTACCGAAAGCGAACGAGATTCCAAATCCTGTAAGGCAGTGAGCGAGGAAGAGTGGCGAGCATGGGGAACCTCTTCTCCTCTCCCGTTGTCAGTGTCTGACGTCGTCAAGAATCTGAAATTGCTCGAAATTGATTTCAATCAAGAAATGGATTTCGGTGGCATTGGTGGGAAGCTCAAGGTTTATGATGGTTTGATAATAATTTTGTTCTATTTTCGCTGCTTATAACATATTTGTTCAATTGCTACACTGAATTTTTGTTACTTTTATGAATAATTCGGATCAGGTGAGTTACCTACAATAGGAAATTAACATCAGTGATCAAAATTTAGTATATTTCGATAACATTTTGAAAATTTATTGGACTTTTCAGGGTGATTTTAAAGTCAAGGAGGATAAAAAACATAGAGCGGTTTATGAATTGTTAAATGATTCTGAAGAGAAGCTGCAGTTTTTCTCAGCACGACAAATAGCATGCAGATTACTAGGAAGCAGAGGGTACCTTTGCCAAAAGGTAAACCCCCCCCCCCCCCCCCCCCCGCGTTTTATCTATCCTGATAAAATATGTAAACTATCGTCATAAAGTGTAATCCTTTGTTATTACTACCTTTCTTTTTATAGCATAATGAAATGGTATTCAATTATGCGGTCGGTGTTATGCAATATTGTCATTACTATTACCTGTGAGTTTGAAAATTTTGACCATATCTTTAATTGGCATTCGAATAAAAAAACTGGAAAGGAAGAAAAGGTATATCTGTTGGTCATACCAACATTCTAAAAACGTGATTATTGCTATTTATGTAATAACCATTTAACATTCATCTACAACACATGAAAGAGTAGGATATTTCCAAATTGGAGTTTGTGATGTTTGTTAATCACTGATTCCCTACTTACGCAACGTATACCAAGTTGCTAAATGCTAAGCATACCACAGTTGGAAAATGATTGTAAGTACTTATAGTCCAAAGTTAATAGACAAAATCAATCTTCAATGTGAAAATTAGATGTGGAATGTTTCCTTTAAAAGGTAACATTTCTAGGAAAAACACTAACAAGTTTATATTCATAACTTGAGAGGATTCTCTGTATGTTTATCGTATGAGTTGATTAAAACAGTAGTATGATTGTTATGTATCTTCCTCCATTGCTATTAAAAATCTTAAAATTTTACGATTTAAATCTCGTTTTAAATCCATTTATGATTTGATTTACATTTTGATTCAAACTTAGTTAAAACAGCAATTTAGAAAAATCATTCAGTCCACACTAATGTATTTAATAGGCTTATTTGGATTCACAATTCCAATCTCAATGGTTTTAAAACAAAATAAAATGGAACAAGATAAAAAATTGAATTTTAGGTTTAGATTATGAAAGTATAAATATAAAAACTAATTTCCAGGCGTGTACAAATCTTAAAACATGGATCTTCCGAATCTATGATTTACATCTTGTTTTGATTTGGAGTTTAAATTTTACGTTTATGATTTAAGTCCTGATTTGAAAACCTAGTCTTCCACTACTTCTTTTTAAGAGGCTATATACCATCACTGCCTGCCTTGTGGCTATGCTGCCAATGTCATGGCATTGATTATGGAAAGACACATATTTTTTGCATCCCAGTTTTCAATGGAACATTATATTACGGCAGCTGTAAAAAGGTTGTTAATCGTGTTAACTGATTCTTTTTTTTTTTTTTTTTTTTATAAAGAAAACCCATATAATTTGACTATGTCCATTTTATTTGGGAACAACATACCCAACATTCACACTTTCTTAGACAATAAATATTGTATATTTTCATCTGAAGTGGTATGCTGTTTGTAAATATTGTTTAGTGTTGGCTTCCAACTGAAGATTGCATGTGCTCAAAATTAGTCTCATCTCATCTTTGGCATGGAATAAGGTTTTGGCTTTATATGCATCCAAAGGTATTAGCATAATAACTACAATTTTCCTCACAATTCACTTCTTTTCAGAGCATCTTGATTATGCACTTTTTAGCTACGTCCTTTTGAGCCCTTCTTTCTCTCTTAAGGACTTTTTGCGTCAAAATAACACTGGGAAGCTATTGTGGCAAATATTTGGAGTTGAAGCTGCATCCATGTGTATTTTTGGTATTCCCGAACAAGAAGAAATTATGTGGAATTCATTCCAGCAGTCAGGTATTTTGTTGTTTGTGAGCGATGCCAGAAGTTATAAATAATAAGCTTTTCATGTTTCCCAGATTGTGATAACTTCTAATAGAAATCTTGCTTTGTACTGAAAATGCAGTGCTTCCGCTAAATTGAAGGCTTCCTATTCATAGTGTGCTTCATCTTATGACAATCCTATAATTCAAGACCCATTTAACATGCAATATGCTGTTATTAAACTTTACTCATTTGCTCATCTAGATTTTATAACTAATTACTTATTTTGTCGATGTACTATCATATTTGTTGTTTTCTCAGAATTTTCTTTTCTTTTCTGAACTTGTATTATATGATAAAATTTCTACCATTTTAGGTAAAAGCAGGGTCAGTGTTTTGTATCCTAATAGAAATGCATCTCCGAAATCAGTTCAAGATATTCCTGGTGGTTTACCAATCAATCCGGAAGGTCAAACAATGGTATGCTGTGAAACACCTTACTACCTGTATTATTTCTGTATCTTTTGTTATTAAAAACTTAGTGTAAACTCTGCCGAAGCGTGCACTATATCCGTAACGCATACTCCATATAAAACACTCGGATTCAATGTAGCTGAGATAAATCACAATACTTGTGTATTGCATTATTTATCTTCAGCCCTTTTATGACTGATGATTTGTTCTACTACCACATAGGTGAACCTGGAAACTTATTTCAGCAATAGTTCTGATTTCTGATTACAATAATAAGCCGATTTCAAATTACGTTATTGCAACGCACTGTCTATTTTTGGAGTATGAAAATCCAAACACATGTTTGTTACTGAAAATGCAAAACTGTTCTTTATGGATTCATAATAAAAGGTCAGTTTCAAATTCAACAGGAAATGGTAGAGAAGCCGTTGAATGTTGTCCTGATTGATGGCACATGGAGCAATTCAGCTGCAATGTACAGGCGACTGAAGGTATTTAATATTCTTTATCACATTTTAAAGATGAATCAGTTTATGTCCTAATGGTTACAAAAGGAAACATGTGCATGGGTGTTTTCCCAATGCTTCTTTCCTTCATCACACACGCGCATGCCCATGCACGCGCACACACTCGCCCCCCCATATATATGTATATATCTGTGTATATGTATATGCATATGCATGTATATATGTGTGTATATGTAGAAAACTTCACTGAAACATCACTAAATTCCGTGAACTTATTCTAGTGTACAGTTATGGAAACATATCCTTTAATTTGCAGGAAAAATGGGCATCACTGTGGGGTGAAGAAGATTTGCCTTGCATCTCGCTTTCTACCACAGGTGCTTCAGTGATGCATAAGCTACGGTGAGAAAAATTATCAGTTCATATCTTACGAATCACAGTTTTGGTTTGGTTCACTAATTTTAATTTCATTTACATTGCTACTGTGCCAACATGGGGTTCGGGGTTGGCAAACCCCAACATGGGGTTGCCCGCTATCAGGTTTCGACCTGCCTAGTCAGGGCAGGTCGCGAGAGTCCGAGGATAGCGCCCCCGGAAGGGTACGAATCAGCGCCCTGTCTGAAACGGTATATTTTGTTGACCGTTAAATTTAAATTCAAACGCTAACAATAATATCGATTGGAAAGTCATAATGATCGTTCAACCCAAAATGCACCTCAAATAATTGTTTTACTTTCTTTATAAAAAAAACATTCCGTCAACACAATCAGTTCACTTTTATTTTTATTTTTGAAGTTTCAAAACAATAAGCATCATCAGTCAAATTTTTGAGTGTCTTTCTGATCTGTGCATCTAATCACAACTTGCATATAATTTCTACCATATCCCGAAAGATTGTTTTTAGTCAACCGTTGTAATAAAGAGAGAAAAATATTCTTGAAAACAACGATTTATTCGTATCTTGGAGCGATTAATTTTATCTGAAGTATGTCAACATGACAATCTTTAAAGAAAAGACAAATCAAAAGAAGTTGAGGAAGTTATGGACCTATTCTGAAAGGAGGCGTTAATTTGATATTCAATTGATTATTCATCTGTATCCAGAGAGTGAACAATTTTCTAGTTTTTTCAAGTAGAACTCATATTAATTATGGTTTTATTTGCTTTTCTTGCACAAAGGTCTAGACTGCTATTTAGTGAAACCAAGACTGTAAGACTCGTGCTTAGATCCCTCTCCCCCAACCCCCTAAAAAAAACAAATCGAAAGAAACAAAAATTGGGTTAAATTCTAAATAAAAGCCATAATATTGTTGGAGCTAACTCTCTAATTTTATGTAGCCACTTGTCATATAACAAGCTGTAACGCCCCACCCCGAGACCTACCCTAATAAAGAGCGTTAACGAGTAATGTCATTTATTAAAGCGGAAAATATGGCTGGTTAGGAGCCACCATCCGTAATTTTGTATTAGACGAGTATCAAATACGTCGATTGAGTGTATTTTTTTCTTACCTCAAGTGGATCGACGTACTCAATTTATCTAATATAAACAACGATGACTAAGGATCGTATTCAGTACAATACATTACAGATAACAGATCACATAACATAATACATACAGGTACAACAACAGAGTACAATATATACGTGTACTACGTACTCAAATGGCTTCATATGAACCATGCACACATACATCATGTCTCGAAATTATAAAGATACAATGACATGAATACACAATAAACATCTAAGGCAACAAGCTCGAGAGATATAGTCCAAGACGGATCAGCTAACCACGAATCAACAGTAAGCTACGAACCAGAAACAACTCGGTCTGACCCAAGTATTACATGGATCATTCCAGCTTAAACATATCAGTTATCATATGATAAATGAATATATGAAGTCACATAGATAATAATTCCTTTAACTTATATTTTTGACTATTGTTGTGCGTTTGGGATAGTGATGTGTATATATAACATAGTTTCAAATCTCATTTATCTCACCCAAGATCTTGCTCGAAATTTCATTTTCAAACTTCAACGAGATCAAGTACAACAAAAACGAGACATCAAATTTCATTAGTATCTCGTTTTACATTCATCTCTTCGAAGATATCTAGATCCAAGTGAAATTTAAGGTAAGATCTCAATTAAATATCTCATATAAAATTATGTTTTTTTTTTTTAATAATTTTACTTCTTGTGTGGGTCCAAATTAAATTGCCGCTCCCTGATCCTGACGGATTAAAAGGGTCACAAATAATAAAGGAGTGGGGGCAACTTGTAGATTTCTCTTTGGAACTTAACAAGTTCTTTTTTTAGGAAAAATTTGATGCTCTAGTGACTTTTTACTAATTCCATTTTAAATTTTTAACAAGCAAGCTAAAACAAAAAACTTCTAATTTGATATTTAATTTTGATGTTCTGACGAGCGGAATCCATTCAGTTGATACTAAATCAACCATCTTACCACTTTTATTTAAAATGAAAAAGTCAACATTATCTTTCTATATAAATTATGATGCTAAAATTATTTATCTTTGGATAACAATTATGTAAGGACCTACCATTTCGAACCATTCAAATCGACAATAACGCATACATGTCAGACTTGAATTGCTCAAAACAGTAAATTGTTATATTAATTTAGCAATACTTAACATATGCAGTAAATAAATCAATCACATAATCATTAACACATAATAATACAATACCTCACAGTGGAATAAATAATATAGTACTTCATAGTTTACCTTTCAAATATAGTGGAAGTTTAATACATAAGATTTCATTAATACGTGAGATAATAACATAATTTTTTAAATAGAAATGAAGTCTTCAACTAGTCACCAGCTAATAAAGATATGCTCTCAAAGCTGTAATACTCGGTCTGGCCTGAGCGTCCAAGTAAAACAAAAACATTCGAGTCATGATTTACATTCTCGTATAAGTGAATCAACTCAAGTGAAATGTCCACATGAAATGCGTCGATAACTTAGAGGGTGGTCGGGATTTCCATCCTCTAAGAATCTGTGGAACTAGATATATATAATACACTTTTATAGTAGTGTCTTATATATTTCCATAGTCTATACGATATTGTAAGCCCCTCCAAACCGGCGGGATACTCAGGGAGCACTACATAAGCATGATACAAACCACATTCGTAGTGGGCGCGATCATGATAAATTTGACAAAGCACTTCAGGCAATACCCAAGGTGTGATTGCATCGTTTGCAGAACCGGACTGGTGGTAACGCATACCGCAACTACCACCCACCTCGATGCACACTCCGAAAATCAAGGATGCACACCAAATTAAATCACAAAAGTAATATAATTGTTTCGAAGAAGCATGCTCGATAGGGGGAAGATCCCACTTGGTCTCGGTATAGCTCTTGTTTAAGTCATTAATCATGACTCAAACGTCAAGGTCATGCACCATCTTTCTCTTACTTCATCCCAGTAGTGTTCGTTTACCCAACCTACTTCATTCTGGATTCTCCATTACATACGCAGTTGTTAAAGTAGTTTTCGGTATTAACAGAGAGTATGACAATATCCGATCTCAGTCTCTTCAACAACCAAACGCTTATTTCACATCGTAGTTATTAAATTTAAAATCATATTCACGTGTCATAAATCAATTTAAGTTCAACCACTGATTTCTCAATAATCGTTTACTTAAACAATTAAGTATTGGATTCAGTTCAAATTTCCAATCTCATATTATCGAATGGTTCATTATCAAATTCAAAATTTTGATTCTAGATTTCTACTTTATAAATATCATTATTGATTGAAATCGTTATCGTAAAACAATTCAAATTTAATAGCTCGGATTGGGAATAAACTATATTTAAAATAGTAAAATATATTTGAAAATACTATAAATTTAGAATGGTTAAAAGTTATATAAAGATTTAAATTTGATATAAAATAATTTTACAAAAAGATTTTATTAAAATAGTTCTAATTTTTAAAATTATATATAATAGTTTATTAAAATTACTTATAAAATTTTACTAAATAAAATAATCGAAATTAAGTAGTTATAAAAATAATAGTTATGAAAATAATTAGTAAGAAAAATTCAGTTTAAGTAAAACATTTGATATAAATAATAAACTAAAATAAATATGATAATCCCATCCAAACCAAATATCCATATTTAAAAATTCGATTTATATTTCAATCAGATTTCAAATTTTATTCAAATCAATCTGCCAAACTCCTGTACTATTTATAATTATTATTTGTTATAATAATAAGTGTTACAGACCACTATAAAAACCGGTCGGCCTTGCCAAAAAAAATCAATTGGTTTAAATAATAATTAATTTACAACTAGAATTACAATTCTAAACCATAACTCCAATTTGGTTTACAACCTTAAATTCCAAATTCATTTCATTTCATTATTTCACAAACATCATTCCAAGTTTAATTATCAAGTAAATTTCTCAAATCAAAATTTCAACTTCAAAATTTATTATTAAAGTTTATAAAATACCTATAATTATGAAAAAAATTAAGTTTTAATATAAATTCCTTAAAGTTCAAAATGGAATTTTCTTATAAACATTTATTATATTTTATTAAACTATATAAATTGTAGATAAATAAAATATAAGTAAAAACTTAAATGAATACATTTAAATCTGTATTTACTCATAAATTAACTTTCCAAACGTATAATTTAATTTCATAAGAATTTTGAAATCAAAAATACATATATGTATACTTTAAAAAGATCCAAATTTAAATTCCAAAAATTCAATTTTTTCAAAATCCAATATATTTTTAAAGCTTAAAAATAGACCAATTGTGTCCATATATAATTCTCTACCTTATGGTCAAGCTATACAGATATATATCATTTCAGTATGTTTAAATTAAATTTCGGGTATATCATTTCAACCTGAAAATCCCATATATTTCAAATTCTATAAAAATTGTTCAGATCTATCATTTCAATCCGTAACAATTCTTCCCTACCGTTCGGGTATGTATCATTTCAACCCATAATGATTTCTTATTTATGAGAACTTGCAATATGATACAACACTTAAATATACCATGAATAAATTCCGTGCACGTCGTGCATACGAACATGTGTATTGTGTACAATTTCAATATATCATGCATATTCAATAGATCCACATGTTACAGAATAGTATAATATACATGTCTAATGTGTATTACGATTTACATGTACATATCAATATGGCATGTCGGTCATGTCGTAACGTGCACAACTACATAAATATGATCGTGATGGTTCTAAACAACCTAACATCTAAATTGACCATATTAATTTTTGGATTTCACTTAATGCGATACGTAATCGTGAGTGAAATTGGATCTCACCTTTCATGGCAACAATGGAGATGAACGAAAGTGGATACGGATACAAAGCGAATAACGAACAACTTTTATTTCCTTAATTATTTGTTTTTTTCTTTTATTTATCCAAAACCACTATCAGAAATATAACCAACCCAGAGTTGTGCTTTATCCCAGTGCATATTTGAATGACTCTATTCAACCCATTCCATTCTCTTTCCATTTTGGTTAACTTGTGGAGACGTATAAAAGTTATTGCCGTAAATCAATTTCTTGGGTTCTTGAATATCGCCATTTCCTAGCTCAGTAGAAACATTGGTTGTTGTCGGGTTTAAGCTATTCTCAGGATGATCTTCCATCACTGTAAGGTCACGATTGAACTGAGGATTGAATACAACATCAGCAAAGGGGAGTAAACAAACACCATAATCTAGGGTAATAAGTTTGTTGACAGTGGTGGATGGCTAAGTGTATGGTAATACAAACTATCAACATTTACATGTAGTTTAAAAAATGAGGTTTCTAGATCATGATAAGCAGCGGCAGGACTGGAATGGTGAGGGCTGATCAGAGGTCGATTGGCAAGTGCAGTTTCGGAGTTGTGATGTTGAGGAGGAGCGGGCTTGCATGGTCCAACAAGGCAATGGTCAAGGAGGTGACTGCACGTTGTGGGGAGGAGGGTGGAACAAGGTGAGATGAATGCGTTGGTGGGGACAGCGATGATGTAGGGAAGAAGGTTGGAACGAGGTGAAGTGCATGTGGTGGTGGGGCCGCGGTGACGGAGGGGAACTCGACTTGGGTTTAGTCGGAGGCGCAGGTGGTTGCGATCAAGAGAAAGGTTGCGCGAGGCGGAGGGAACGAAAAACGAACAAAGATCAGGTTGTTCGACTGGCTGGAGGGCTAAGGCAACGGAGGCGGGAGCAACAGAAATGGCTACAGGTTTGTTTGGCTTTGATATAGATGAAAAGTGCTAGATATAGCACTTTAACACTATGTGCCGGTACCATGCAAATAAAATCACGCGATGAAATTTCAAATTTCTTGAATCGCTTATGAACGTGTGCTAAAAGAAGGTAGAGTTATAGTGTATGGCACACCCCCATTTCAATAAGACACGCGTGGAACACAAAACTCAAAAATGACACAACGTTAGATACCGATACAATACGTTGTTTATTGATTCGGGCGTCCATCGGACATCAAAATGCACAAACGAATATGATGTGGTGATCAGCTCAACGCGACGGACGCGACAGTACATAGATACTAGTGTCGTGACTCTCCTATCAAAACTCTAATTTTTTAACGAAGGTGCGCTGCTAATTCGTACGGAAAAATTTAAACGGAGCTATAAACGTCCGAATTTCACGAAACGAATTGCGTCTTTGACTTCAGAACGAGCAAAATATTTTTTCTCATGTTGAAACATTTAGATTTCGAAAAAAAATCGTTTGTTCAATATTTGAACCGACTTGCACTAAAATAACGCTACTGAACGAACTTTTGTATTTTCTGACGAAAATTTACCACTTGCTATGTCTAAATGGACGTACCAAATATCAAATTCTCATCGCTAAATTCAGGTATTAAAATTCGAAACAAAATGTGATTAAATCGGAGTTTTAAATCGCATAAAATAACGGGTCATACAAATTATTATAAAGATCTTTAAAAATGCCAAATTTAGACACTTAAGTTATTTAAGGATGAACTTTAAAATTCGAAATGTTAATCCGAGATATGCACCCGAGATGCATTCATTTCGTTTGTAATCTCGTCAGGTACGTGATATTGTGTGTGGAACTCTCGAGACAAGAGAGTTGAATTACTCGATATGAAAACTTAATATATCACATTAAAAGGAAGCTTTAAGTTGTACACAACTATCATAATAACTTAGTATGAATGACATCAAAGATGCTCATTTGAATAGTTTTTTGTAATCTAATTTCAGTTATCATTCAAAACCATTAAATAAAAAACCAATGAATGCTAGTGTGATTATGGACATTTGATTAATAGTTACACACATATGGTTTTTATTTTTAGACGTATACTGCTAATACTTTGACGCATGAGATACGTGTAGTTGTGAAATTTAAATCAAACACCAATCTAACTCAAACTCACACACAACGGAAGACGAGATCATTGATAGATTCGTAAAAACAACCAAATCCCAATAACTCAAATCACCAAAACAATGATCAATCAATCCAAACAAGTCTAACTCAATCACAAGCAATCAATAATGACTAAAGCAATGAAAATATATCACACACCGATTTTATAGTGGTTCCATTAATAACATATTCGTGTACATCCACTTTGGTGAGAGTATATTATTGTCACGATGAAAAAAGTAAAAGAAATCGATACAATGATAACTGCTAATCATATATAAAAGAGTTTGTGGATAACAGAATTGAAGAATAAAATTAGGTTATAAACCCTTCTTTTCCTCTTCAGAATAAATTCTTGATCAAGCTAGCTCTCTCAACTTTAAAACTGAAAATAACTTATATAGTAAGGATTTTCGTTATGGTAAATTTACACTTTTGTCCCCTTTAACCCTTCAGCAAAGACCTCAACAAAATAGGGCAAAACACCCCGTTTACTCGTTCGTCCCAGATGTTTGGCCCAGGTTGCCATACATCTATCCCAGGACTCTTGATTTTGGTCTCAGGCACTCAGACGTCTGGCTCAAGTTGTCAGATGTTTGTCCCTAGATTCTGAATTTTGGTCCTGGACACTTAGACGTCTGGCTCAGGTTGCCAGACGTTTATCCCAGGACTTTGGATTTTGGTCCCAGGCATACAAACGTCTGGGGCCAGGACCTAGACGTCTGTCTCATGTCACTGGATGCTCCAGACCATAGAAACAGACGTCTTGGCCAGGGTGCCAGACTCCTGGCTCAGCTCCAGCTACATGATTCGTCACAGGATGCAGTTTTTGTCTCAAATCCTACCTCCCAGCTTCCAGCTCCTACCAACTAACTTCGTGACGCGAAAACTTGAGCTTTCAAGCTCCAAATTGCGAATCGTCTTCATCGTTTCAAAGCTATCTTCGATCATTTCAATCTAACATATAGTATCGCAATAAACTTTAATACTCCACCTTGGTACTATAATCATCTCCAAACTCCAAATTCTAATGCATCCAAACATTTCCTTCTACCTTCAGCCAATCAATATGAATACTTTCCTAATGAGCTCCGGCAAACCCACCTCCCATTGCACTCTATTAACTAGCTTCAGCAAAGCCACCGCCCGCCAATGAAGTGTTGAAAGTATCCAAACCAAAAACAGTTTCACCCAAAGACAATATCCTCGGGACTGTAAATGAGTACTTACTATGAAGATAGATTTCAATCCTCTCACCGATACTCCTGATCAACAAACAAGCCATTCTCTCCAACCGTTTCACCTCGTGGAACTTAGTACCTCAACGGGCGAATTAAGTTCGAGCAATGCTCGAACTTTCCAACCGGTAATGCCTTAATAAATATGTCTGTCGCATTATCCGTCGTGTGCGTGTTCCGAAGATATACTAGTTTACCTGTTATGTAACGACGGTCGGAACAAAGCCCTTCTACCTTGCACGCATATGAGCCGGCACACAACTCCCATATAACAAAAGGAATCCCTGATGTTACGTGCCTACCAGCTCATATTTGTACACAGTTCCTTCAATTTATTCCATGATGTGGGACTATTAATTCCAAGCCATCATCACTCCTTAACAATATGCGAGACAATCCCAACAGTTTCCCCTTGACTCACATCCTACGAGTATCTTTTGAGAGCACTGCCTTGCCCGCATGGTTCAGTCCGAACCTTCGGCTTTAATACCACTGTTATGTAACGACGGTCGGAACAAAGTCCCCCTACCTTGCACGCATATGAGCTGGCACACAACTCCCATATAACAAAAGGAATCCCTGATGTTACGTGCCTACCAGCTCATATTTGTACACAATTCCTTTAATTTATTTCATGATGTGGGACTATTAATTCCAAACCATCATCCCTCCTTAACAACATGCGAGACAATCCTAACATTACCGTCATCCATGGCTCCTAGAAATGACTCTCTCACCTCAATATGTTTAGTCCGTGAGCTACGTTTCAAGTAGTGTTTCCTTCGCCGTCTCTACTGCGGCTATCAACTCCGCCTCCGTGGTGGATAAAGCAACTACCGTTTGCAATCTCGATCTTCAACTAATGGTCGTAACATCAAATATGAAGATATATCCTGAAGTTCATTTCCTACGATTTTGTGAACAGAAGTTTCATTGTTTACATGCTCAGTCTGTAAATCAAAACAAAATTTTGCTTTTCCAAGATTTTAAATTTGGAAATGTTTTTTTCTAATAACCAACTGCCTTTGAGAGCTCTCTGGTGGTTCCAACAAATTTAAGGACGTCATCATATTAAAAAATTGTATCAAAACGTATATTTCTTTATAGAAACACCAGGACATATTTCATCATTTTAAAACCTTCTTTTGAAAAATATTCTCATAGCAACAATCGCACATACATATCTGGATTTATTTTGATCCATACGAAAATCTAATTAATTTGTTTGAACATGCATCTGAAGAAGATGAGTTATACAACTACGGGATATTGGATCTTTTAGGGGAGTTTCATATAAATATCTTCAAGACAAATTTTAGTTTTAAACCTATCCCTAAAAAAAATTAACTATAGGCCTCTTCGAAAACTTCTTATTAAAATATATCTGTTTTTCCGTTATATCAGCATTTTGTAGTTGCAAACGTTGAAAATGTGCAAGCTTTTTTATTTTATTTTAACGGAAATGGTTGCGCAAGTATACACTAGAAGTTTGTGCTTGTGCACTTTAAAAATGCACAAACACAAAACTTGATTAGCTCGAAACCACATATATTTTTATAATTAGTTTTGAAGGAGACTAGAAGTTGAAACAAGATACACACACACACACACATATATATATATATATATATATATTGAAAATTAAAACAAGATATATATATATATATATATATATATATGTATGTATGTATGTATGTATGTATGTATGTATGTATGAGAGCATTCAATAGCACTCGAAACAGTGCAACATCCCAAAATGACCTCTGATTTCCACCACATATCCCGTTTCTCTCTCCCTCCACTTATTCTTTCACCTCAAACTAACTTAAATTAACATAAATGCTTGGTTTCTATAGGAGGACTTTTGGGGTGCTTACCATTTGAGGTGTCATTGAATGCTCATCTATATATAAAGTGAGAAACTAGACGAAAATAACTATAGGTGTTGTAACGTGTGTATTTAGTTGAGTTAAAAACAAAAGTTTAACAAGCACAGAACTGAGAGAAAGTAGAGATACAGTATCTTTAAATTATCTGTAGGGCTGTAAACGGATACTTTCGGATGCGGATAGTGACATATCCGCATCCGCATCCGAAACCATTTTCGGATATCGGATATCCGCATCCGCGGATACAGACAGATATTGGATAATTATCCGCTCTGCCAACGGTCCATAAATCAATGAAAATAAATGAATTTTTTTAGCTTAATATTAATATATTCAACCTAATTGATTACTAAAATGCCAAAAATAAATAAATACGTTGATAACATATAATTTTGAGCAATTAGCATGCGTTTAATAGATTTTCAATTTTGCAAAATAATAAATTAGTACATTTAATTATGTCAAAATACTCATAATTTAGGCTATAATCGTGAAAAAAACGAACGGATAATTTTCGGATCCGGATATGCCTATATCTGCATCCGCATCCGCTTCCGGATATCGGATATTTGTCCGCTTTTCGGATGCGGATGCGAAGGGATTTTCGGGTATTCGTTGACAACCCTAATTATTTGTATGTGTAGAATGTTTCACTTTCGATATAGATGCTCTTTGCACACAACCTATTATGCTGATAGATATTTTTTTTTGAAAACATGCTGATATATATATTGATCTCATCTTCGTATGATATGATAAAATATTTCACTTATAATATCATCATTGTATGAATTTCAATACATCTTAGTAGCATCATGATTCATATTACATTATTTGGGCATGTTGGATTATTATGATAACAAATGGATTATTTCACGTCAACAATTTTCTAATCATATCTTTGATGATCGCAATTTAAAGACCTCAACCATCATGGGACCGGACATGTACAGCAGCAGCTGCAGCCGGCGTTCTTTTAGAGCTGAGTTACCATTATCCTGAATTATCTTCGCATGCCCTGAACAAACAAGCCGAGGCAATAGAGAATGGCCTGGACGTTCTTCTAGAAGCTTTAACTGCTCGAAGAATTCGAAGAGGCAGGTCTACTATGCGCAAACCGAGGATTCAACAACTCTGCTTGTAAGCTGTAAACCGAAATATTTTGGGAAAATGGATGCATCATGTTATACTTATTCAACATTAACTGTGAACTATATATAACATAAACCATTTGATGTTACAGATTCTTTCTTCATTGACCTTGTTCTATTACTTATATGATTCATTACTTGCGCTAGTTATTATATTCATTATTTCAGCATCGAAATTTCTAGAACTGCGATTTGAACACGGATCTTAAATCTTACTCCATGTACAATTGTGATTTTATATATACATGCAAATACTCAGCAAAACACGATACGAAAACACTCAATAATACAGGTAGGTAACCTACTCCAACGTATTAAATAAATGATAATATTTCAGCAAAAACAATATACCACACATTGTCATACACATCAATTACAACGACCATGTTTGCTGTACATCACAGTATACAAAAGCAGTACAATTTTGAATCAAAGAGAGGATCTCAAACGTGATATTTCTTCACAGAATGGTTTGAGACTTGTGTATGGTATGGAACAAGATGATCAAGTAAACAAGAACTGCTATAAATCCACATATAATCGAGCCCATAACCTGGTCACAAAACTTGTGGAACTGGTTGCAAATTGGTAGCCAGCCTGCATGGCTGTTTCCTTTCTTTCCTACTTCACCTATCGCTCCCGATGCCGCTATCGCAGCCGTAAGCAACATTGTCATTACCTAAACCATTTTGAATAACATCACTTATTAGAAGAAGAACAACAAATCTTAATATATATATAAATTCATTTTGTGTATATACTTACTACATCCAAATACACAACAAACGAGGAGAAAGAACACAAGCGAGGGACAAAAAGAACGACGAACGTGTAAGCAGCTACGATGGCATTGGCTATAACAAAAAATCTGCAAGCAAAAGTTTGTCTTCTTACAAACTGCATAATGGAAATACAATGAATATGTAAATGGAGTAAGAAAAGGACATACTTAAAGGCAGGAGTATGCTGAAACTTGGCTTCAATGGTGAAATTATAGAAAGTGGCGGTCTGATGACTGGTGGCCATGACGATTGTAGCGGTAGCCGAAGCAGCGAAGGCGAGGAGCCTGAAGGCAACAAGGGCACATACCCTTGAAGCTTTTGCCATTGAAGGTGTGTAGTGGGGAATTTGAAGGTGAAAATTTTGTAAAGGGGTGAGGTGAGGATTTATAAGTATGTGATGTATGATGAGTTTGGAAGTAGGTTCAGGGGGTTAAACCACAATTTATATAGAGAGGGTACGGTGGGTGGGAAAAAGAAAAAAAATATGTGTAGGAGGATCGTACGTTGGCGTTGGTACTTGGTAATCCGTTTTTTGGTTGAAAATGTTGACGTATTTCATTTGGGCATTGGTTGGGAAAAGTGGAGTTTCGTTAATTTGATCGTTTGGGTAGCGTGTGTGTAGAGTTGTTTACTGAATGTAGTGAAATTTAAGTACCGATTTTGACAGTACGGTTACAATCTACATGTAGACGAATGATTTTCGCAGGGAAAATGCTTCTTCGACCGGCACAAAACCCGGTTAAAAACTGCGGCTGTGAAATGAAAAATGAGACCCCTTTATTTTCCGTTTAAATTTCAGCTTAATATTCACCGTTGATTTCAATATCTTACTCCCCGTGAATGAAAAAAATCGGTTGTTGTAGCACAGTCATTTTCGCAGACGGGAAATATCAAGCTAGCCTTCGCGTTTCTAGGTAGATGGAAGTATTATATCTTGGAAAATAGCTGCGAGTAGCTAACCTCACCTTCTTTTTACATGATCTTAGTACTGTTTTGCTTGATTTATGTGTACTTTGATAGCGTTATTTTTTGTTTTTGAACAGTTCAAGTTCGCATCTGACGCATCTAACGCGAATGAATAAAATTCTAACGGTCACACCTCCGCATCCTCTATATAAACAGTCCACTTTTATTTTTTAAGTCACCAAATTATTCTCTTTCAATCCGAAAAATTCAAGAATTTTTTCAAGTTTCGTCGTCGATTGTTCTAGGTTAATTCTTTTATATTCGTGTTTTTCACATTCTTATTTTTCATATGTATTTTTTTTCTTTTTTTTTAAAAGTGTCTAGCCAATTAACACGAATGAAAAACATCGATACACATGCTCATCATGTGGCGCAGTGGTACCAGGAGATTACTGCTATATTCAACGATTGAACTGCCCTGGACTACAACGTTGAGCAAATGAAAAACAAGTTTGACAACTTAAAGTATGAGTGAAGTCCGTGGAGTAAGCTATTACAGATTTCAAGTGGCTGCTGGAATGAGGAAGTGGATACGGCCGGTAGATCCGACGAATGGTGAGATATAACGACATCGAGGTATCGCAAGTATAAACATGTCTCGTCTGCTCGTTTTCGGGAATTGGATGTTATATTTGATGGCCGCATGTAAACTGACAAATGTCAGTTCATTACTCCATAGCGTTCCCTGATGCAGTTGTAGTTTGATGCACATATCTATGACGACTACCTTCGGAGTGATACAGAGGGGATCACCAGTCGCAAACCGCCTAGACCACAGACATTTGGTGGTTTGTCTAGAGTTGCTCATAGTTATCGCACGATTAGATTCTCGATAAGTACATGACAGCGAAGCAAGAGGGAGACAACTACGAACAGTGGTAGTTCACAATTTTTTTGGTTGATTATGATATCAGAGGTCTCAATCCTTTGTATGCCTTACTGGACAACCTCGAGCAGCTTAGGAAGGCTATTATTATTACGAGCGTCACGGCACGCGCTTCGCGCGTGGTAACGGCACGCGCTTCGCGCCTGGTCGTGGCACGTGCTTCACGCGTGATAATGACACGCGCTTCGCATTGTTATTTCTCAAATATTGTGTAGTTTATATATGTGAGGAGATGTAGAATGCATATTTGAATATGTCGACATGGTGAATATATTACTTTGTTTTAATATTTTATTAGTATAAATATATATCTGAATACATACTAAGTACGATCAGGTAGAGAGATTTAGAATTATGTGGGCGCATCAGGAAGCACATGGATCTAAGCATTTTGAATGTGTAAATATACTGCAGACTCACCTTTGAATGAGTAAACTTAGGTATGCGCAGCAGCAAATTTAAATGACTAAATATAGCAAAATTTAAATGAGTAAAAATAGCATAAATACGAAGTTAAGAAAAATTGGGTTATTAATTATAACAGATTTGGCAGGCAAAGAATGGAAATGAGGGCAGCAAAAATTTGCCTTTTCACATCGATCATGATTTGATTTTTTTTTTCTATAAAAAAGAGAGTATTTGATAAGCAAAAAATGATAAAAAAAACAAAAATAATCCAATTTTGGGAACGTATTACGGTAGTTAAATTCAATCTTGGGACAGAAAACTATTTGCACTGGTGCCTAGAAATTATTTGCAGCTGCACACTACACATTTTGTACAATCAGGTAGACATTACACACCAACATTACATGCCAGCTTCGAGTAATACTCATCTGGCAAAGAAATATAGTCCAATGCATAATTAATGAGTGCAAAGCATTATTGCCATTATAGTACATATATAGCCATACTTAATGAGCGCAAATACATGAAGCGGAAGCATTACAGCCAGGACGAAGCATTGCAATCAGTATAGTACATATTTAAGCAAAATTAATCTTATTTTCCCCTCTGTATTGGAGGGGAAAAAACATGAAACATGGAACACAAAAAAGAACAAAAAAAGAAGAAAAAACAGAGAAAGCATCCAAGTTGTAGATTCCTGCACCAAATATTCTTATTTTATGGCAGTGAGATGAAGACATATATGGAGGAGTTCAAAAATATTGGAAAACAAATATATAAAGTAAGGTTTACCTGAAATTAGACGCTTTCATAGAGTATGGAAGGCTAAAAGGAAGAAATGTGTTGTTCCCAGCAATTGAGAAAGAAAAAGAAGATCAAGTAAATTTATAGGTGAAATACTATGCAATTACAGGAGATATCGCGTTATTCAAGGAGGAGAAATATTAGCCACTTATTTAAGTTGGAAGGAAATTGAAAGACGAAAAGAAATTGTACGAAAATTTCGAAAATAAACTGGAAAGAGGAAAGAAATAAAAAAGTGCAATAACAGGAAATATCTCGTTATTCAAGAGGAAAAATACCATCCGCATATTTAAATGATGAAATTTTTAGGGAAAAAACGAAAATGTCAGAATTTATGCTTTTTTTTTTGAATTCAATCAGACTCGATATTCTAGGAGAAATATTAGCCGCTTACTTAAATTAAGTTTTCAAAGAATAAAACGAAAATATCATCCGTATACTCTGAATGTACGCAGATCCTATTTTTTTTGAATTCAATCAATACTTTTCTAAATTGTTAAAGGGTATTTTCATAAGTTCAGGTGTACACCAAAAAAGCGTGACACCAAACCTATTCCAATTATTAGTAAAGATATAAGAAATTGCCATATATCCACATCAATAGAAATTTCTATATATGAAAAATAAATTGAATTAGTATGTCTATATGAAAAATATAAACGACTTTGGTTCTAATTTTAAACACAAATATGTGTATACATATATAATAGTATCATGTATACATATAATAAAGGTTTAAAGAAAACAGTTTTAGAATGTAAAAAAAATTTAATTGCATAATAAAAACCTGAATGGATGTAGTAAATTACGCATGAAAATTCGTAGCATTAGAACCAATGAAAATGCATATAACTAAAATAAATAGCAATTAAATCAAAGAAACTGCCCTAAACTTAGCACCTAAATATTGTTTAAAAAAAATTGCCATCGATATAGTGCCAAATTTGATTTCTGACCATATAAGAAATTGCCATATATCCACGTCAATATTAATCTCTATATATGGAAAATAAATTGAATTAGTAGATCTTATGCCAAATATAAATGATCTTAGTTCTAATTTTAAACACAAATATGTTTATACATATAATAGTATCGTGCATACATATAATAAAGGTTTTAAGCAAACTGTTTTGGAATGTAAAATTTTAATTGCATAATAAAAACCTGAATGGATGCAATAAATTACAAATAGAAATTCGTAGCATTAGAACCATTGAAATGCATAAACTAAAATAAATAGCAACTAAAATGAGAAGGGATTAAAATTTGCAATGAAAACTATTTAGGGATCCTCTTTTTTAGTGATATTAAAGAGGTTGTTAAAAAGGTTTATTAGATCCTAATTTAAGTGACATTTAATGCCTAATTTATTGGGGATATTATGTTAAATAATAATTTTATATTTATATATTTAAAAGCTCATACGTAAGGGCATTTTGGGAAGTTCACGGTCGGACCAAAACTTTGTGCTCCCAAGAGAATTATTAATAAAGATTATTATTATTATTATTATTATTGTTGTTGTTGTTGTTGTTGTTGTTAACAAGTTGAGAATGACCATGTAGTTTGTTTTGTACTTTATTTTCTGCATTTGTTATTCGGTATTTTTATTTATGCATTTTTATTGTGAATTATGACACTACTGGAACATTCAGAAATTATGGCCTGCCTTAGCGACGGTTGGCGATGATTAAAATAAACGGTTGTCGCTGGCCGACGCCTACCTGCATAAAAACCAGGACCATAGAATTCACTTTTACTTCCTCTTCCTCCCCTAAATTTTACCGTCAACCAAAAAAAATAAAAAATCCTCCTCAGATCGTCATCCGCCCCCGTCGAGCCAGAGCCTCCTCCACCTCTGGCCGCCTCCAGCCTTCCAACGATGCCCCCTCCTTTCTCTTTTAGTTTTCTTCCATTTTGCTGATTGAGGTATAATTTATAATCCTAAATTGATACATGTTGATGATTAAGTGTTTGCATATGTTGATTAGCCATTGTTTGGTATGATAGAAGATTGTTAGTTAATAGTAAAGTAGATAAATTCTTATGTTAGAAATTTAGGTGATTTTCGATTAGAAATCAATGAATATTGTGTATTAATCGACGATAATATAGTGTACTGGTTGATTGATGATACAACTAGTGGTTTTATTTTTAGTTTGTTTTTAAAATTAGGGTGAGATTTAAAGTTCGAAAATTAAAGTATAATTATTAATTATTATGTGCGTTGATAAGTTTAAGCGAATATAAGACTCAAAATAACACTTTTTATAGTTTACGCGACAATATTAGTAGTTATATCATTTTTAAAATATGTTTTAGAGTTGTTTAGCTTAAAAAATGTTAAGAAATATCGTACTTAAATTGGGTTTTTTAATTAGGAATAAATTTAACAAAGTTAAATACTGTAATGAAGTCTATTATTTTTAATTTTTGGAAATAAATTTAATAAGAGCACATATTCTACTAAATTTGTTCTTCTTTAAAAAGATTGAAAATATTTTAACAATAGAAAATACTGCACTGATTTGATAGAAGGTGGTGTGTAGAAGAGAAGTGAAGTACTGCTGAGATATGGTAGTCTGGTATGTAAAACCTTTAGTACCAAAAGTGTTAGGGAATGCGGAATGGATCCTAAGGCAAAACTAACACTAGGGGGGTGAATAGTTTTTTAAGGAATTTAAGAAAATCTAAAACTTAGATGGTCTACCATATGAATCACACACCACAAAGGTAATCACAAATACATAATTAAACACAAAAACAGAAATAAATAAAAATAAAATGCAGAAATGGAAAGAACATATCGGATTTTATACTGGTTCGAATTGCTCCTACGTCGAGTCACACACAACGCTGGATTGCACAGAGTTTTATTACTAGATCAAAATCTTGGTACAATCTCCTTGATTTCACGGCTACAAGGTTAACAACATTTCCACCACCCTTGATTACCCGGCTAAAAGGTTAACGCCGTTTCCTTTTCTTGATTTCACGGCTACAAGGAACACACTATTTCCAAACTGTCCCAAAATAATCCCAAATGATTACAACAACCCTATAACTCCTCATTACCACTTCAATTCAGAGAGTAATGAGTAGAGAGTGAGAAGAGAAGAAGTTTTATATATTTAGAATAGAAATCGGCAGAGTCGAAGTGTAGAAATCATAAAAAATATGAAATAATGATGGAGGAATGAAAAGGGATGAAGATAGAGAAGAAGAATGAATAAAAAATTTGATATCAACCCCTATTTATAAGATTTGAAAGGTTGCAACATTTCTGAAACGTTACAAATGGTGAAAAGACACTTCCTTTCAAAACTGAAAATATGACAGTTGTATGTCGACATCCCCACATATGTATGTCGACATATATGTTTAAAAATTTGAAATTTGAATATTTTTCAAGTGCTTATATATATATATATATATATAATTCTGGAAAATCTTGAATTAAAGCATAGTGATATAAATAAGTATTATAAAGTAGAAAATTATATGAAATAATAAATATAAATTATATAAACATATTTACAAAATTATAAAGTTTAAAACTATATAAATACAAAAGTATATAACTATATAAATATATATAAACTTATAAACTTTGAAATTTAAGTTTAAAATCAAAGGTAAGATAGAAAAACTAATTAAAATTAGAATTAGAAATCAAGATATGAAAAACAAAAATTGAATTTAAAAAACAGAATTTGAACTTGGAGTGTTATTCAGAGTCTTACATATAAACTAGACTATATTACTATATTTATCTTGAACTCTTGATTTCTTCATTACTCGTGAGTCTTGAATCTTCTCTGAATTTTGAATCTCTTGAATCTCTAAAACTATACACTCTTCAGTATTAATTCCTGTATACAACTCCTGCATATATGTGTATATATATTCTAGATAGAGATGTTAGTTTTTTTTCTAATCAATTAATATTGAAATAAAGTTGTTGTCATCAAAACTCCATTGTCCAACAAAAAGGTTTTATTTTATTTTTATTTTTAGAATAGGAACCCCTTGGATCAAACTAATGCACTGAAGAGAAGTGTAGCTAAATGCTGTCAAAATTTAGCAGAAATGTGTGGGGGGGGGGGGGGTGGGTGTGAAGCCTAGTAACAAAAGGCTTTGCAGTAACATATGTATGTGTTATCAAAATCACTAATATATATTTTCGAATCAAGAAAAATGTTCGATTATTATGTCGACTGTAGTTGGATGTATGAAGTTAGAACTGGAATGAAAGGTTTGATGTAACTACATTTCTACAATGGTGTAAACGAATTTTGTTAGATTTGCAGTATCTACTAATCGAAATTACAAGGATCTTCGTTGTCCGTGTAGTAAGTGAAACTGATGAGGTTTTGGAAAACAGTCACCGTTCAAGTACATTTGTGTAAATCTGGTTTTGTGTCAAATTATTATTTATGAGATTGTTATGGAGAACTTGTTGCATCTATAACAAATCTTTTAGTGTCAGAGGTCGAATTAGTTAAGACGAATCCAATAGAAGATATAATGGAAGATACAACACAGTCAATGTTCCCTGTCGGTCAAGTTGACGATGATGGCATCAATAATGAAGAAGAACCGAATGCGCATGTGAAAAGTATATATGATTTATTGGTTTCAGCTAAGACGCCATTGCAGATTCATTGTAAAAGTGGAACTGAATTATCAGTAACCGCTGAGTACATCAGTATGAAATCAAAATACAACCTTACAGAAGATGGATTTACAACGGTTGTACAAGTTGGAAAAAGACATATGTCACCTGATAATCCAATATTCAATAGTCATTACAAAGTGAAAACACTAATGTCTGCTTTCAAGTCTGCCGTATCAAAAAATCGATACTCGTATAAGAGGTTGCTGTTGTATAAGAGGTTACATGTTGTACAAGAGAATGCATTATTTACCCATCACCCCTAAACTACAAAGGTTATATGCATCCTCAGTCACTGCATGTCATATGCAATGACACAGTGTGAGAACATCAGAAGATGAAAATTTAACACATCCATCAGATGGAGAAGCATGAAAACATTTGATAGAACATGTCCTACATTTTCCACAGGGAGTCATAATGTCAAACTTGGTCTATGTACGAATGAGTTTTTACCATTCTTTCAATTCGATAGTAAATATTCATCTTGGCCTATTATCGTTACTCCTTATAATTTACCTTCATGGATGTGTATGAAAATTCCATATTTGTTTCTCACTATTGTCGTTTCTGGACCTAATGATCCAATGCAAGGCATCGATATTTGTCTACAACAAGAAGAGTTGAAAGACCTATGGTTTGAAGGGGTTAAAACATATGACATTTCAAAAAAAAAAAAAATGTATGTTCGCTTCTTTGTTTTGGACTATTAGTGATTTTCCTGCATATGACATGCTTTCATGTTGAAGTACGGTTGGTCGTCTAGCTTGTCCTTATTGCATGAAAGAAGCACGAGCATTTTCCTTATGGTATGGGAGGAGGATATTTTGGTTTGATTGTCATCGTTTTCTGCATCCTAATCTTACTTCTCGAAGAGATTAAAAAAAAATATTAAAGCTAACAGAGAAGAGAATATACAAGCAATAAAGATTTAGTCAAGTGAAGAAATATACGAAATTGTAAAGGAGTATCCCAAGATACATAAAACTGGAGTGCAGACTGAAATTCCTGGTAAATTTGACATTCATAATTGGTACAAATAAAGTATATTCTGGGAGCTATCTTATTGGAAAGATCTCCTACTTCGACATAATATTGACGTGATGCACAATGAAAAATATATTTGATAACATGTTTAATACAGTTTTGAATGTTAAGGGGAAAACAAAGGACGATCTAAATTTAAGACGTGACACAAAACACTTATGTAAACGTTTTGAACTTCATATGAAACCCGATGACAATAAAAAACCCTAAAGCATGCTATGACTAGACAACAAGAAAATAAAATTCGTACAAAAATGGGTTGAGGAATTAAAATGTCATGATGAGATTTCTTCTAATCTTTGTACTTGTGTTGTCTTTAAAAATAATAAATTGGGTGGGATGAAAAGTCATGATTGTCATACCATGATGGATTACCAGTGGTGTTCAAAAAACTGTTGCCTGTAAAAGTGTGGTGGTGTTATAACGGAATTAAGTCTATTTTATAAATAGCTTTATTCGGCAACGTTAAAAATTGATCGTATACGTAAACTTGAAGTAGAAATTCCAATATTGCTTTGCAAACTGGAAAAATCCACCACAGTTACATAGCTAAAAGAACTCGTAAATTAAATCACTATTGATATCTATAGTTTAATTTCATGAAGGTTGAACACATAAATTAAATATAATTAAAACGAGCTCGTCGCACAACGATAGTTCGTTATTTTACAATTTAAACTTTGATTGAGCGTATATAATACAATATAAGTCGAAATTCATTGAAACAAGAATCTTTCGAATCTATTAGATTATGGTCTTCAAATGAAAGAGAAAAATTGAGATTTCATATAGTAAATTTTGGATTATGTCAAAATCAATTTTTTAGAAAAATCATGGTGTGGTAGCTTTTAAACTATAACGATTTATTTAATAAAATAGAAGGATTTTAAGAAAATAAAACTGGAACTTTTATAAATAAAATATGCCTGATGGGTATATTGACTTATGATTATGGTGAATTTAGATATGATATGGTTGCGTGTTGATTGCTTATGATTATACGTGAAGTTATATTAAATTTGTGTTGTTTGAGATCATTACTTCAACCTTGATGATACATATAATAATATAAATTAAACTAATAATATAATATATTAAAGGTAACGATGACCCAGACCTCTTATAGGAGATCTTAGCAGGAGGAGGAGATCGCGCTCCGTCAGCAGATGACTGAGACGCAACATTGGAGGAAAAGTGGACTGATTGCCATGCTCGATGAGCGGATCGCTGCACTTTTATCTGAGCATGAGAGGATGTTTGGAGATGAAACTGGGTCAGGTGATGGGAATGATTTGTTATGGAATGTTTAATGTTATTATTTACGGTTTATTAGTTAGTTTGTGGTATATTGGTTAGTTTATAGTATATATGTTGGTTTGTATTGTGAATTTATATATATATATATATATATATATATATATATATATATATATATATGAAAATGGGTTTAATTTTATTAAAGGCTTTTTCAGCCCAATAACGTGAAGCTACAACGTTCAGTAGCACAAATATATACATATTATAAACAGTATTTACAAACACCCACTTGCACATTCTCCAACACATTTGGTCTCTTCGTGTTCAAAGAACATGGAGAACAGTGCCTTCTTCAATGAAGCTTTTATGGCGGCCGCAGGTTTTCAACTCCTGGCCTTGATTCCAGCCAATCCACTTGACCCTTTTCTCCAGTACGAGACTGTGATTCTCCCCATGCTGACGTAAGTTTCCTTCCTCGTGTTTGCAGAATTAAGTTAATCTTCACTTCAATTAGCTTGTTTAGCTCCCTAACTGACCTCTTGTTGTTAAAAACTCGGTAATTTCTCTCCTTCCAAATCCACCAACATGCAGTAGCTACGCAAACGTTGTGTACTTTTATTTTTGCGTTTACATTCGTCCAGTTCATAGCCAAGTAAGTAATTTCTTCCTGCAAATTATCACTTTGAATACTTTGAGTGCCAAAATTGTATCTTGTTCGAATATTTGTAGGAATTTCTTTAGATATGTTGCATTGGAAAAACAGATAATGATGGTTCTCTTCCTGATTTTCACACAAAGGACATTGATTTGTAGGTATTATTCCCCAATTGTGCAGTCTGTCCCTTGTTGGGAGACAATACAACATTGCTTTATAAACTGTATGGGAGATTTTTGGGGGTAATACCTTAAACCACACCATACGGTGCCAGGCAACCGTGTCTGCTGTAATTCGACAAGCATTCCAAGCTTCCTTTAATTTAAAATCGTTTTTTGATGACCACTTCCATTTATCATATTCTCTATCTAAGAACAAAGGCATGTACTGAATGTCCCTTTTCATTTCATTTGAACATGGCAATATGTAGCTTCTCCAGTTACCATCAAGAATAATATGGTTAACAGTTAGATTAGGACACCCATATGAAGAATATGTGTCCCAACCCAAGGTGTCTATCAATGATTTGCCTTTAATCCGTGGATCTTTCCATAAGTCGGTTTCTTTTCCACTTGCAAATTCACATTCACAATTGGCTGCCAAAATGCTCCTTATTTTAAGTATTGCTTTCCATGTAGCGAAGCATTATTGTCTGTAGACATCGTCCAGAAATTACCTTTAATGTACGTCCTTCTCATCCATTTATCCCAAAGACCTTGGTCAATTATGATTTTCCATGCTTGTTTTAATGTAAATGCTTCGCTCATATCTTTTAGCCTTCTCAATCCAACACCTCCTTCTCCTTTAGGTCTACACATGTCTGCATATTTAATTTTATGAAGGCCTCCTTTCCAAATGAAATCAACACATACACTTTCAATTTTGCCAATTGATGCTTCTGGAATTTGAAAAGTTTGTAACCAAAAGTTAGCTTTAGCTTGGATACCAGTGTGTACCAATTCAATTCTCCCTGCAAAAGATAGCAGTCTGGAATTCCAACCTTGTAACCTTTCTCTTATCTTAGTAACAAGCTCCACACATTCTCTATCAGTGAATTTGTTTGAAGATAGGGGAACATCAAGATATTTAACTGGTAATTCACCCTCGTGGACCCCCAAAATATCAAGCACATTTCTCTTGTTCACACAGAATTTATTAAAATAACATTTAGATTTCTGCTCATTCATCTTAAGTCCAACATATTTCCCTAAGCTATCAAATAACTTTGTGATCTTAAGCGCAGCTTTAACATTTGATTTGACACAAATTATCAGGTCGTCAACGTACAAAAGGTGGCTAATGGATGGTTGGAAATTATGAATTGGCTGAATCATTTTCTCGTACTCCGCTAATTCCATCTGAAGAGTAAAATATTCCATTGCGATTGCAAACAAGTAAGGGGAGAGAGGGTCCCCTTGTTTAATACCTCTGTTGCTGGTAATGAAACCTTTTGGCACACCATTAATCAAGATAGAAAAAGTAGGAGATTGAATACATTCAACAATCAATCTAACAATCTTGTTAGGAAAATTAATGGCCTTTAACATGTGCACAATGAAATGTCTATTAATTTTATCATATGCTTTCTGCAAGTCCACTTTCAAACAAAATTTATCAGAATTTCTAACAAGTTCATGGACCAACAAAGAATTTTCAGAAATACTTCTTCCTTTAATAATCGCACTTTGGCATTCCGCTATCAAATCAGGCAAAACCATTTTTATCCTATTACAAATAACTTTACTCAAGATTTTGTAAAGGACGTTGCAACATGCAATAGGCCTATAATCAGCAATTCTGGTAGGTTTCTCGTTCTTTGGAATCGAACATAGGAAAGTGTGATTGATTTATTTAATAATTTTACCTGACCGAAAAGCTTCTTGAATCACTGACAACAAATTGTTTTTCAGGTCACTCCAATGGGCTTAATAGAAACTGGACCGGAACCCATCGGAACCCGTGAGCGGAGTCAATACTGATGGACCAAACAGCTTCCTTCAGCTCCTCCTCAGAGATTCTCCGACACAGCATTCGTCTACCCCTAACATTCACCAGTTTGCGGAGAGTGACAGTGGGTAAGTCAACCACTTGTTCACCATTGTATAGATCATTAAAATATATCACAACTTCTTCTTCAAACTTTTGCAAGTCCAATAGTGAATTGCCATCCTGGTCAAGATGTTGAAAATTATAATTAGTATTACGTCTAATTGACATTTTAGCATAGAAAAATTTTGTGCACTCGTCTCCATCTGTAATCCACTTCTCTTTAGCTTTTTGCTTCAGTTCAGTGGCCTTGATTTTCAATGCTTCCTTCAATTCTGTTTTATATTGTTGATATTGCCTCCAAACTTCATCACTCTCATCACCATTGTCAATTAATTGCAATAGTTCAGTGTTTCTTTTTTCAAGCTTTGTGATGCTTTCATCTTCCTTGTCTCTCGTCCTGTTCCATTCTTTTATTCTTTGCTTAGTGTTCTTGGGAAATTGTAAAAAAATGTACATGTGATCAGAGGTAGTCATTAGAAAACTCTGACTATCTACCACTTCATTGTATCCATTCAGTAATTTCCAGTGGTTAGCATATCTAAACGTCTTGCCATTAGCATTACTATCACGCTCAACCAAATTTATATGAATGGGGCAGTGATCACTAATCGATGGTGGCAATACATTTACTTTCAAATCTGAAAATTTATTCATACATTCAGCATTAATAAGGACTTTATCAAGTTTACATGAAATTTTCCTACTTTCACCACTTCTTCATGTAAAATGTAGGCCGTTATGGACTGGTTCGACCAACCCAGAGGCAACTATGCAATTGTTGAATTCAGATAATTGGGAAACTCTGACGGTAATGCCTTCTTGCTTTTCATTAGGTTTGAGAATGGCATTGAAGTCCCCCATCATAATCCGTGGTTCTTGAATGCTTTGTGATATCAGTTTAATTTTGTCCCATAATTTTGTTCCCTCCTCAATGTTGTTGCTAGCTTATACAACAGTTACACAAACTCTCAAACCTCCAGTATTGATAATAATGACAGTTAATTGTTGTTCATCACTGTTCACCATTTCGTGTTTCCACACAGTCTTGCACCACATAATAAGAATTCTACCATTATCAGTGTTCATTGTTATTCATTTTGGCCTAGTCATTACCCATGTGTTCACACAAGATACATAAGTTATTTTCTTTTAGTTTATTCTCTAAAATACCCATAAATGGAGGAGAAATACTCCTTCTAAGGTTGTGGAGGTCTAATAAACAGGTATCATTATTTAGACCTCTCACATTCCAGCTAATCAACGATATTTGATGTGGGATTTACTCCTCAAATCCACCAAGGAGGTAGCCCACGCCCATTATTAGCGTCCTCGTTTTGTCTATGTTGCATGTTGATTAATTGAGCATAAACTGGATTAGATCTTGTGAATTTATCTTTTCTAATAGAGCTCATGTCTTCTTTGCCTTCCTCATTACTTTCTAAGTTAATATTTAAATCTATTAATTCCTCAACTGTTTCAGACATCTGTTCCTCCCCATGTTGAGACTGCATTAGAGAATGAAGAATTGTATCTGCTTGTGCATCAGATGATCAGACTCCACCTGATCAGATGTTGCAACCTCCTCCTGAATAGTTCCACTTGTTTCAGCTTGACTTGTACAGTTAGTATTAGTGCTATCTACAATAGTTTTGTCACTGATCACTTCAGTGTTTTTGTGTTGCTGATCATCTTCTCCTAGCTTTTTGTTAAATTCCTTGACTGCCCACATCTGTTTAACTGGTTTAGCTATAGTTTCACACTATTCTGAAGAATGACCAAAGCATTTGCAACTGGAACAAATAGGGGGCATGTATTCATATTCAAGTATATATATGTTGTCGTTTTTTTTTTCTTTTCCTCTGATATGCGTTTTCTTTTCATCAACTAAAACTCTTGCATAATTTAGTCGTTTAACATTTTTAGTGAGGTCATCCATGGCCGGAGGAGTACCCACCAAACTAGCAAGTTTACTAATACCTCTTGCATTCCACAACGATAGATCTAAGTTCAATAATCTTATCCACACCGGGTGTGATTCCAACATATCTCTTTCAACCCTTAAGTTAGGCACCTAGCGCATAGAAAAAATCAGCTTACTATCCATAAACCATGGTCCTTCATTCAGTACTTTGTTACAATCCTCTTTTAGTTCAAATTTTATCAAGTAAAATCCATTCTCTCTTGCAAACACATCCCATGAACCCTTTGGTTTCCACTCCTTTCTGATATATGCATTCAAATGAACGTAATATGGTCTACCAAACATATATAAGTAGAATTCTTTCACATATTTTTAGCTTCATCAAAAATTAAGTCATCAATATCTGCCTATTCTCCTTCCTCGTCTTTCACATTTTCAAATATTGTTACACCACAATGGATTATTTTATTGCCTGCTACCGCCTTAGCCCGCGTTCGTACTCCTAATTTGAATTGCAATTTAGGCCTTTTATTCTTCTGATTGTTGCCAACAACAGGCTGTTTAGGGTTTTTATTTATCGCCTAAATAAATTTTTTGCGTTTCGATCTTACCTCCTACCATCCTTCATCCGATTTCTCTAATTTATCTTCTTGATTGTCGTCGTCATCAAGGATGATTGAATTAGAAGAAGACTTGTTACCTGCCGCTCCACTAGGGTTAGGGTTAGATGCCCTTTGGTCTCATATATATATATATATATATATATATATATATATATATATATATATATGACATGTTGGGTAATGGAATTGATTGTATATGTGTTGTGAACTGAATAAATATGTGTGGCTTGAGGGAAGTATATGCTTCAAAAAATATGACTGACAGCGGCTGGTGATGGCTTTTCAGTCCTGTAGAGTTACGTTTAATGACAACTTGCTATAGCCTGTAGTTCCAAATTAGATACGATTGGTGATGTCTTGTTACACTGTATTTGTAACAGTTGGCGACGACTTGTGACTAATACAAGATGGTCCATAAACAATCCGTATGGCTAGATATACTGTCGCCAACCGTAGCTAATTTGGTGTCGGAGCTGTCGCTAGACATGATGTTTTTTTGTTAGCGTCAAATTACATAGCAATGACTTCTAGCTACGATTGACGACGGCTTGTTATGGTCGACGACGGCTAAAAGCCACCGCTTTATGCAGTCGTTTTTGTAGTGTGAACTATGAATTTTTATTTCGTATGTCGTATTATGTATTTTGCATTCTGTATTTAAAAATAATTAACATAAATAAAATAATAATATAAACAAACAATAAAATAATAACTTTTCCCCTTTCGCATTGCCCCTTTTGTAAAAAGAACGCATTCCCCTTTCGCGAACTTGCCTCTTCCCTCAACCCCTTCAATATTCCCCTTTCATTTCCCCGTTTTGGATATAAAAGAACGCTCCCTTTATTTCATATGGATGGACCATGCTAATAGAAGTAAATTTGGTCTTGAATTGGATTATCTGGTAATTTTAGCGGCCAGCCTGATAAATAATTTTATGTAAAAATCTGCGAGGCATCTTTAAAAGCAAACTTAATTCAAAGCGGGTCCATGTTTGTGACGATATGGATTTCGCCTGGACCTAATCGATCGCTAAATCGACTAAGACCGTTCAAAACCCAGATACGCTAATTCTGGGCATACAACACATCAGAACAAATAATAGAAGACTTTTATAAACATCATAATAATGTTACATCAGAGTACAGAATATATCAGAGTATATCGAAATATAATACATCGGAACATTAATTTACAATAAATGTAATACAACGTAGCAGAAAACAAATAAACTAACACAGTGGAAGACTATCAATGCTCTGGACACAGCTTTAAGCTTCAATCAGGATCTTGCTCAATAAATAAATATCTGCAGAACAGATCACTCGACTGCCCGTGTGGAAAATAGGAGCACCCGAGTTTGCAAGGGAAAAGCAAACAACAAGTCAGTCATGGGACTGGTGTGAGAAATTCTACTGTTAAAATTAACTTATATAAATGATAAGGAAAATCACAGGACTATGCCGCTAACGCGGAACGGGTTTACCCCCATGAATGCCAGTGTGTACAATCAGTAATAGATATATGGATCTACTATGCATCAATCAACATGCAATATCCCAATCTACTTATTTAGATTAATCACCGCACTTAGATTTTCCAAATCCAATTCAATTTACAGAAATTATTCCTTTGGACTTTATTTCCCGATTCCTATTTCAAATCATTTGAAATATGTATCTAACTTTTATAACAAAGTAGATTTCACTTCGGGATCTCAAATCAAATCGTTTGGAAATATGAATTCCAAAACATAACAATGCATACAAACAAGTATGCAACAAAATATAGGGAATCTTCCCTCAGATCGGACATTAAGCGCCCCTCCAACTCGATATATGTATGTGCAACTCCCATGCATGGGGCAGGCTACACTGCTGACCACTCATCCTAAGGCTCTAATACCAAAATGACATGACCCAAACTTCCCCGTAAAGGAAAGCCCGGATTGAGTTGAGAACATGACAAATCAGGACACAGACAGAAGAACATTTCATTGCTTATTACAAAAATTTACATCAGAGTACAAGAATATACAGAGTATGAAAAAATAAAATACATTTGATAAATATTAGAGATTTAAATTTTTACAATACAGCGGAAAATAATACAAAACACAACTGAAAGAGATACACGGATACAGAGCTTTCCGAATATCATTCCAGCTGTAAACCAGGATCCTATGAATATAAATCTGGAAAACCAAAACTACTAGCTGCCCTTGTGGAAAATAGGGGCACCCAGAGTTTAGGTTAAAACAATAAACTCCAGGTCAGTCATGTTACTGGTGTGAGAACTAAAACAGTTATTAAATCTTTACTTTAAAAATAAAATAAATCAAGGGACCACTCCGTATAACATGGAACGGGTTTCCTCTCAAGAATACCAGTGCATAAAACAAACAGCGCAATGCTTTTTGGAAAAAAGAAGCTATTATAAGACTCAGGTCCCATCACACAATGCAACACAAGCCAGAGGATAGAGTTTTACCTTATAATAGCCAAACATGCTTGGTACGTTTAGAAACAAATTATTTTGATGCTATTATAGCGTAAAGTGTATGAAAACAACTTCAAATATAAATGTATAAATCGTAGACGGCGTAGTGCCCCATCCCACTACGTCGCCATATTAGGCTCTACAAATAAAACCGAATGTCACATAATGGAAATTGGATTTCTGTCATGAGTCTAGGCAATGGATGACACTCTAGCAAATTCCTCGGGACTACACACTCTGGGCAACCCCTGGATCCTCCAAGGCCGGTCCTCCCTTACGTTTGAGGATTAATTATTCTTGAACACACGTTTCCTGGTCTTATAGGACCTATCCATCGACTCCGTAGAGACCGATATAATCGAGGTGCCTCACAATCCAATAACCACATAGGTAAAAATATAGCAATGTCAGGGAGTGCAAAACTCTGACACCACGCATAGCTAAAAAGAAACGTCATGTTCCCCTTTGGTCCCTTATCCCGTTTTTGCCTCATACCGAGGTGTGAGGTCCACTTACTACCTCATCTTGGGTGTACAGCCAATCGAGACATCAGTAATCATCTAAACGATGTGAAGACCTCCAGTCTTCAACCACCATCTTCATCGTCGACTTATCGTCGAATCAGTTATTCAGAATGGGTATAAATCCGCCTTTCCGAATAACTCGCGTATATAATAAACAAGTGCTATAAAACACAACATACGCCTCATTCCAATTCTGAATATTCTTGTATTTAGATATTCATATCTTTTGGGGGAAGGTTCCCATTAACTTTATCAAAGATAAATTCTTTAAATTTATTCTTTAATCTTCCTTTGGATATCAATTCAAACCATATTGAGGTTTTCCAAACTAGTCGGGATTAACGCACCTTACCGAAGTAACAATTTATTTGATTTCCCAATCCCAACCTATTCATCCCATGGAGCAAAACTGGTATTACCCCATAACTAACACCACGGTGTTATTGGTAAAATTAATTACCATTTCCCGTTCAAGTCTAATTAAAGATTTAACTATCGCTTGGAGCAAAACTGGTGATACTCCGTTCTCGATCATTTCCAAAATTTGATAATTTAAATTATCAATTCACATTTCAATCTAATTAAAGATTCATTAAAACTCCACTTAGTTTCAATCTTCCAAAAATCAAATATTAATGGTTATTTAACTTTGGAAACACAAACATGTCGCATCGATAATCTACACCGTACTATTGATTTCTGCCGATTTATAACCTATATGCTCGTATGTCTTAGAGAAGGGTGTTGAGCAAGAGAATGAATTCTCCGCCACCAAACAGATATATATTTAGCAGAGATCAGCCATACAGTTCGAAATACCATGACGGACATGTAATCCTGCCTTTAACTGGGTAAAAGAACTAATGTCATTTAAAATACAGTTCACGATAAACCCAAATCACATTCCATTAATAATGGAATCTTCACGGAAAAACAAATCAATATATAATCGATATCAATTTCCGTATCCGACTAATAATATAAATGGAATAACGACAAAGCCTTTTAAATTCCATATGTATTAATAATCTTCCTCCACAGAAGTTCACTTCGATTATTATCAAATCGAATTCCATTCAATTCCAATTTAATATATTAAATTGGAAAACTTTACTTTGGAAAATTTCCGTTAAATCTTAATAAAAAAGATTTATAAATTCCAAATCACATTTCACTGTAAATCGGGTTAAAGAACAAATGTCGTTAAAAACACAGTTCACAATAAACCAAATTCACATTCCATTTTCAATTCCAATTAAATGTTAATTAATGGAAACTCTTAGTAATTTACGTTTAGAGACTGATGGGATGGGGTCTTCAGTAACACTGTTCTTAAACCCAGTTGAGAAAAGAATAAATCTTTTAATTTTTCAAAACAATATTTGTTTTCATTTTTATTTTCAAAACATTACTCTTCACACTCGTTCTAGGATACTACTGATCCTATCTCTAACGTGTCATTCCCAATGGATATTAGTAATCCAATTTCTGATGAATTCTTTCGTTTGGTTCTAATGTGTCTTGTTCTCGAGCTCTTAAACCAAAGCTCTGATAATGTTTTACTATAGCAACACATTCCCATGTTTTTTGCACTGCTACTATTTTTTTTAATAAATATCAACAAAAGATTATTGATAAAAAAAGGTGCAAAAATGTCTGCACTTATTGTGAATAATTACAGACATAGTGTATTTCGAGTAATGAAAAATGAAAAAAAATGCGTAGAAATATTTGCACTTATTGTGAATAAGTGCATATATATCTGTAATTATTGACATAATGTTTGCAAGTTATAAAAATGAAAAATTAGGTGCAGAAATATCTGCACTTACTGTGAATAAGTGTAGACATACCAGCAACAATTACTCAGTGTATTGCAGATATGTCTGTAAATTTTCCGTACAATTGCGGTTATTTCTGCAATTTCACTTGAAGTGATCTAATTTTAATTGTATGCAATATACATCATTTTTTGATAATTTTTCTCCAATAATGTGATGTTTGAATAAGTTTAGGCATTGAATTTAAAATGTGATTTTTTTATAAATAGTATTTTTTTGTACTTTTTTTACGTGAATACGAAGATGATTTTGTACCGAGTTATATTTGGTAGTTTTTTACATTGTTTTTCGATTTTTTTAATTATTTTCGAAAATCATGGACCTAATTTACAAAGTTTTAAGATAGAGAGTTTTTATGTATTTTTAGATCTTAATAGTGACCTTAGTCAAATTGTCCCTTATTTTATTGCTGTTATTTTGATGCAAACATCTGTTCTTCTTCTTTTTATGAATCTCACTTTGATTTATGCACGTGAATTACTTATAAGTTATTTTCATTATGGAATCCACCCATACAAAATATGAGATCATTGAAATGTTTTGAACTGGACAAACTTTTTGCCTTTCTCGTATGATCTTTCCAAAGTGCAAATCATATATGTATTAAAGTTTGTACTATTTCAAGACTTTTACTCCCTTTGAAATTATAGGGGAAATATGAATGACTGAAAATATTTATTCTAGCAACTATTTAAAATATATAATATCCTCTAGTTGAAGTTTGACGACCATAATTTGATTCTCTAGCCTCTAAATCATTATTGGTATATTTGGTATCTTCGAAACCACAGTTAATATAATGAAAAGAATCTGATATAATTATAATTTTCTGTTTCTTTGTATAATCATTTCTTTCGTTCAAATTTGGATGGAAATTTCTACTCCATATAATGACATGCTTAATAGATACATTTGTCTACTGCATCAATTCATGGATTAAAAACTGTTGACATACCTACCTTCGGTCCTTATGGTTGGTAATCAAGATTGAGATGGGAAGGAAGAGGGGTAATAGTTGAGATGAACATGAGCAAGTTTTGCTTGAGTATTATCCATGTTTTTTCTAAAAATGCTTAGAATTTAGGGGGGGGGGGTGTCTGTCTCTCTCTCCTTGAAAATGGGTAAATCACCTCGTTGAAAACCTATGCTAGTACTCAATGTAAGTACTATATAGGAAAAAAGTGCGACATTTTATTGACAATGCATTAATAAAAAATGTACAAAATTCCTAGTACAAAGGGCAAACAATCAACAGGGAAACAAGAGCCCTTCCCATATAAAAAATACAAACCTTGAAATCAACGACCCATCAAGAAAAAGCAACTTCAAAAGGCACAAAAACAAAGCCTGGAAGCCCACGTAAAAACCTAGGATTTATCCGAATAGACAACGCAGAACAAGCAGTTCACTTCTATCTTCACCTCACAACTCAACTTTCCCGAAATAAAAAACTCTACAGCAAGAAAGCCGCCATCAACCTCACATTCAACCAAAAACACAAATAAATTAGGCTCCGTAGTTAATATATGTGCCCCATTTCTCAATGATCTTCATGTCTGTGTTCTTCTAAATACTTTTATTTTATTTGTGCAGTAAGTATTTGATTTCAAGATTAATTAGTTCTAGAATTAATCTCTATGCAAACTGCTATGAATTTCTCTCATTTCTTTCTTTCCATACGTGTTAGATTATTGTGACGATGCTGCAAAAGGCATTGTATTTAATGAATCCACTATGATGAAACACCGATTTGAGAAGAATCAACTTGTTCTCCAACAACAATGGTTTAGTAGCCGAAAGGGGTAACCCAAGATTAATTCTACATCGAATCTAGAGGTAGGATGCAAAAGGACACTGAAAGAACAAGTGATCTCCACCTCAGAACTATTTGTAGACAAAACACAATTTGGATTCACATCATATCCCTAAGAAATCATTCTATCTTTAGTGTTTAGACAGTTTAACATAGCTTTGTAAGTGCACAAAGACATCTTAGGACTGTTAATAAAGTGCCAAGTCACTTTACACCAGTCAAGCTCGGGAAAATGTTCTCTAGAGACGTCCCATGCAGAATAGAATGAGAACCCATAAGGTTTGTCATTCCACCTCTAAAAATCCTTATCATAAGAATGATGAACATTGATTTCCCCGGTTTTATCTGAAACCAACTTAGTAGTTAACCGATTAGTAGTATTGAACTCACCATTATGAATAATACTACTAACAAGTAAGTTATCGCCACCACAAATACTCAAAATAATCTCATCCCAACATGTTAACCAAAATATCACTATTAATCCATGGATCAAACCATAACTTAGAATCTTGACATTAACAGTACAACGTTTAATGCATTGTAGACCTAAAAGTCTTTGTCTAATAATGGATTTCCAAGTACAAGAGCTATTTGAGTCACATATCATAACCCAAAATTGATCCCCATCACAGTATGTATTAGCCATCCATTTTTTCCAAAGACTGTCACCATTAATAAAATGCCAGAGTAGTTTAAGGGCAGCAACAATTTTAATATCTTTAAACCTTCGAAGTCCTACTCCCTCTTCAAATTTTGATGAACATAAAGTATCCCAGGCTATCTTATGATTTTTCCCAGCTCAAATAAAATTTGCACACAGGCTGTTAATCTTTCCTATAGTAGCCACAGGTAATTGATAAGTCAACATCAACTACATAACCATCGACGTAATAACTGAACGGATAAGTTCAACTCTTTCAACCATAGATAATAACATGCAATCCCAGCTATCCATTCTTCTTCTAATTTTATCAAAAAGCTCACCACAACCAGAAAAATTCAGATAGTTCATAGATAATGGAATCCCCAAGTATTTGATAGGTACCTTTCCTTCCTTCATGTCAAGTAGCTCTGCGATTTATTACCAACCCCTCTACTAAAAAAACTTTGTATTTGACATTGTTAAGTTTTAGACCTGCTACTTCCCTCAGCTTTTCTAAAACCTTCTTTATTTCTTTCATACCTTCTGTTTTAGCTTTACAAAAAAATCATCAGATTATCAACATATATCAAATGTGTGATAATAGGATCATTTTTATAAATAGGCTCCACAACATTCATACTGGCTACCTTAAACATAAGAATGAAAAATATCCCATTGCAACACAAAATAAATAAGGTGAAAGTAGATCGCCTTGTCTTAAACCTCTATTACTGAGTACAAAACCCTTCAGACTCCCCTAAATTAGGATAGAAAAAGTTGGGGTGGTAATGCAAATTCTAATAATACGAATAATGGTTTTAGGAAAACCCGTGTTCTGTAGCATGTGACATATAAAATCCCTATTAATATTGTCATATCTTTCTGTAAATCTATCTTAATGCAAACTTTACCGCTTCCATTCCTATTAAAATGTCTGATTTGCTCATGTGCCTAAAGAATGTTTTAAACAATGTATCTTCCTGGAATGAAAGCAGATTGATTTTCCGAAATTAAATGCATTAGGTAAGACTTTATTCTGTTGCAAATCACTTTGGATATTATTTTATAAATCACATTACAACACGAAATAGGCCTATAGTCATTGATATTTGATGGTTTGTCAATTTTGGGAATGAGAGAGATAAAGGCATGATTAATACCTTTCGCTAGCTTACAGTTTTTGAAAACTTCTTGAATCATATCAAGCATGATGTCTCTTAGCTCAACCTAATGCAATTTGATTTTTTTTGCAGAAAAAACCATCAGATCCTAGGCTTTCATCATTAGGGATGGAGAAGACAGCCTTGCGGATTTCCTCTATACAAATATTTGTAGACATGTGATGGCATCCTCTCTCTTTAATGATGACTTTACAATTAATGTCATGATTTGTTTAGTACGTGGCGCATCTGACATAAAAATTCCCGAAAAATAGTATATATATATAACAAATAGAAAAATATTATAGTTACACAACAAATAGAAAAAGAAGAAAGTCTTTGATATAAGTAATATAAGCAAAAGAAGTAAGTGAACAAAAGTTACAATAAGTAAAGAAAAATTAAACCATGATTTCATGATATTGAAATGAAGCATAGTGAACTGCACATGAAAACAGTAAAAGAGCTCATTAGTAGGTTTTCTTTTGGCTATAATTTAAATACTGGATTAATTAAACATTTTGGATTTAGTATTATTAAATTCTAGACAAAAATTTAGGATTGGTGCAATAACATTGTAGCTAAATAAGTGTAACACCCCGTAATTTTATAACATTAAAATTCACAAATTAAAGTATACTTAATTTTTAGAAAAGAATTAAGTGAAATGGGTTGCGCAGAGAAATATATATATATATATATATATATATATATTGATATATATACATAAAAATTAAATAAATAAATAAATAAATATGCGAAAAAGTTCAAAACAGCGAATTGGGAGGGGGAATAACCGAACCGACCCATTTTTGAGGTCGACCCGAGCCTCGCTGGGTCGACTAGGGGTTAATCCAGGGTGTTTGGCTGTCAACCCGTGGGCCGATTCGCTCAAATGCAGATTTTGCATTTGATTGGTTCTCATTTCAGGGTTAATCTAATGGTCCTAAATAACTTCCTACACCTATAAATACATCCTAATGCTAACCCTAAACCTAATTAAAATAGAATAGTTACCGTCGCCATGGAAATCAATGGAGCCGCCGCCAACTAAGAAAGAAGAAAAGCAAATTCAATTCTAATTCTCTCAACCCTAAAAGCAAAACTCTCTCTTTTCTTCTCTAAATTGTGAGTATGATGATCTTAACAAGATTATTATCATTTTAATTAGGTTGAGTTATGAATGGATTATGAGTAGATGATGTGAATTATCATATATGTTGTTGAAACCTTTTTTTCTATCATGTATATTGTAAATCCAATGTTATGTGATGATGATATCTTATATGCTGTAAATCATGCTATGATGATGTTATGTATGTTGAAAGTTTCTATGCTAAGTTGTGATAAATCATACATGTTAAAAAGGCCAAGATGTTACCATCTATGCTAGTTAGTTCATATTAATTAAATCATCATGTTTGGGCTATGTTGATCTATACGACAAGTTACATATGCAAGTGAGATTGATTAGAAAAGCTATGAACATATGCCATGACATCTATTATGACATCTAGAATTATGCTATGACATATGTGATATCTTATGCTAGTTCACACCATCATTATGTTGCCTAAAAACCCCATATGCAAGTTTATGTATAGATTTGGGCTATGATCATATCATGTAAATTGAGACATTTAACAAGTTGACACCTTTTGATCCTTAACATGTGTAGTTTATGCAAGTTTCACCCCTATTATGATTAGATTTATTTTAATTGTCTATATGTTGTGATAATTTATCTTTGTGCTAGGTGTTAGACTATACAAGTCTAGCCTATATTATGCGTTGAATAAGCGAACGTATAAACGTGGGGTAGGGGTAATATTAAGGATTTAATATTAAAAAGTTGGGGTGCAATTGATATGATTTTGCATGCCATAAGTGGATGGCCATAATTGAGTCAATTATGGACATCATTAAAAGTTGACTTAATTAATAATTTGAATAGAGAATTATTAAAACTAGGGCAAAAGATTTTAAGTGTTAATCAATGCTTAGGACACGAGGTTGGACTCGTTTGTGACGTAAACCTGCCCGGACCCGCCCGGCAAATCCAGTGGTCACAAATGTCAGCCCAATATGAGAGGTCCTAGGCCTAAACTAAAGCATAACGGTTGTAAAGACACGAGGTTAGACTCTTTTATGCTGTAAGACTGCCCGGACCCGCCCGGCAAATCTAGCTGCCATAAATGCCAGTCTAATGTGAGAGGTCTTTATGAGGTTATGGCCTGAATGAATTAAGAAATACTTAACCAGATAAACATGCAAGGTGGGACATGGGGGTTAAGTTGGTGCCTTGGGTGGCATGAGGAATCTAGGGGGTGCCCTTAGTGGCATGTGAAATACGATTAGTAAGACTTAACAAAACACACATGTAAATGAACATGACTAAGAGGGTTAAGTAGGATATACTAGTGACAAGCTTTGGTGGGTAGCTTGTGGGGGCCCATTTCGACCAGTATCCCAAACGTATCTTTGTGGGCTCGACCCAAGTTGAGGATGGGACACGCATGCTGGGTTTGACTGTAAGAGGCCAAAACGGGGAGCGGTGGCAACGCAAGTCCAACGGGTTTCATATGCGTGTGTGGACCCGGGCTGGTAGGTAAGACGTTGTTGCATCGTGTAGGTATAAGCCGTGCATTCTCAAGTTGTATCGGGTTGCCACTTTAGGGGAGTGATACACCCCCACTGTGGGGCTAGCACGGGTATCTACGAGTAGGGAGCCGATCGAAAGTGGGTAGTGGGGTACACCTAGTGGAGATAGGGGCAGACGACACCTATGTAGTCAGCTAGGGGTACGTAAGGCTATTTATAAAGTTTCTGTGTGAAGCAAGCGGGATCAAACAATAGGGTGACTGGTGTGGTGCAGTGTAGTAATGTGCGGTGCAGTGTAGTAATCATTCGTTAGTAGTTAGGTGTGCCTTTACTGTTATCTTTAACGTTATCTTAAACGCTATCTTTATCTTCCTAAGAGTTCATAGACATTTACTTGTCTTCCAGCTTATGCCTTAGTCTAGTTATTTTGATAATAGTATTGTTAGAATTATCATACTCGCCAGAATTTATGTCTGACCCCCTCTATTTCTATCCTTTTCCCCCCTCCAGGTCCTCAGGTTGGCCCCAGCTCTAGTGGAGTTTGATTGAATTGCTTCATCTCTCTTTGGAAAGCTTGGACCGTTGAAGTAAAGTCCAGCTCGTTATCTTTTTAATGGCTATTTATGTAATGAGATTATGTATTTTGTTTTTATGAAGATGGATATCGTACTTGGTTATGATCTATGGTTTTATGATGTAACAAAAATGTTTAATTTCCGCTGCAATAAAATGAAGTTTTAGATTTCCAAGTACTATTTACTATCTGTCTTGTTGTAATTTTTCTGTTCTATATTCACTTATAACCTCCATGGAAGTTAATGCATTCCCTTCGTGAGTGACATTAATGGACGTGGGGTGTTACACGTGGTATCAGAGCTTAAGGTTACCAGAACAGATAAAAATACTTTAGAAAAATAGTTATTTTTGGAAGAAGTGCTTTCAAAAACATGTTTTAATGAGAAATTTAAAGAGAAAAGTTTTTAAGAAAAAAAAACATAATCCCCAATAGCCCATATCTTTATCTTTCGAATTCTCCATTCTGAATCTTTCCTTTTTCGTTTCAGCATGGCTGGAGATCTTAATCTAACCGACGGTGTAACGATACCAGGATGGTATAGGAGGTTATTAGAGGTTTGGGCCGTTGCAGGTCCAGCCAATGTTCCTCCACCACCAGTTGCACCTGTTCCTCCTCCTCCTCCTCGCGTAGATACTTTTGCAAAGACGTGCAAGGAATTCAAGGCTATGGGTGGAAAACCATTTCAAGGGTTAGAAACGTTTGTGGAAGCTAGAGATTGGCTTAAGGAGGTGGAAGAATTGCTAGAAATCTTTGAAGTAGAAGAAAGGAGGAGAGTTCGATTAGCAGCTTGGTTGATGAAGGGAGAGGCCTCGTTTTGGTGGGAGGTCACTAATGGGGAGCGTCCTGTTGACTCTTGGGCGGATTTCAGACGTAGGTTCGAGGCGAAGTTTCTCTCAAGGGCGGAAGAAAATCTATATATGGAAAGGTTCTTGACATTGAAGCAAGGAAGCTCATCAGTGAAAGAATATGTCAATAAATTTAATCAGTTAGCAAGGTTTGGCTTGGACTTAGTGAACACGCCGGAGAAGAAGGCGTTGAGGTTCGTGAATGGCTTGAATGAACCATTGCAAGGGTTGGCTATGACCCACATCCCTATGGGGGCCACCTTTGAGAAGTTAGTAGAAATGGCGCTTATGCATGAGGAGAAAAGCGCTAAAGCTGATAAGGCACCCGAGAAGAAGGGGGATCAGAAGAAACCACAACAGAAAAACAAGAAGGGTGAAGACAATAACGACGAGGGAAAGAAGAAATGTTTTAACTGTGGGACACCAGGCCATCTTAGCAAGGATTGCCGAAAGAAAAAGAAGACAGGCTATTTTCATTGTGGCGATGCGGGACATTTAGTGAAGGACTGCCCAAAGAAGGGGCAGAGGGCAGGAGCTACCTCGGGAGGACAGGTGCAGGCTCTTATGGCACCAGGGCAGGCAAGGGGACAAGTTCAGGCTCTCGCGGTCCCACCGCTGCAAGAACGAGGTTGAACCATTTTTGTTGAAAGCTTAGTTTTTCTGTTTGATCATCCTGTCTGTACCTTATTCGATTCGGGCGCATCACATTCGTTTATCTCTACATCATTAGTTGAATCGCTGCACTTAAACACCAGTTTAGTAGAGGATCCCTTAGTTGTTTCGAATCCAATTGGGGGCTCAGCTTATTTGTCTATGATGTGTTTGGATTTGAAAATTTCCATACATAGCGTTGAATTTAGATGTGATGCTTATGTGTTGGGCTTCACGGACTATGGGCTAATTTTAGGAATGGATTGGTTATCCAGAAATGGGGTCGTTCTTGATTGTGAAAGGAGAGTAGTTAGGCTCGTGACTCGCCTTGGCAACACTCTCGAAATCTTTTGTAATCCATAAGTTCGGTTATGCTAAGTTATCTAGAATCGCTTGACGCGTCTGAGGAAAATCTACGATCTGTTAGAGTGGTCCGAGAATATTCGGATGTGTTTGAGGAGGTGAAGGGCTTGCCTCCGAAGCAGGAGATAGATTTTCGAATATATCTTGTGGATAATGCGAAACCAGTATCTTTGCCAGTACGCCACATGGCTCCACGTGAAAGGAGGGAACTCGGTAAGCAAGTGAAGGAGTTGCTTGAGAAGGGGTTCATAAGACGAAGTATATCGGAGTGGGGTGCTCCAATAGTATTTTCCACGAAGGCGGATGGGTCCCTTAGACTTTGTGTGGACTATAGAGAACTTAATAAGTTTACTAAGAAGAACAGACACCCACTGCCGAGGATTGACAATCTCTTCGATCAGTTAGTTGGCGCCTCAGTGTTTTCGCAGTTGGACTTAGCCACTGGTTTCCATCAGTTGAGAGTGGTTGAGGATAGCATTGACAAGACTGCCTTTAGGACTCCGGACGGTTTCTATGAATGGCTAGTGATGCCCTTCGGTTTGACAAACGCCCCCGCATACTTTGTTGATTTGATGAGTAGGGTGTTTAGGGAGTACCTTAACAAATTTGTGGTAGTCTTTGTAGATGACATCTTGATCTTTTCTAAGGATGAAGAAGAGCATGCCCTACATCTTAGGGAAGTGTTGGAGACTCTTCGAGCGCATAAGCTTAAAGCTAAATTTTCTAAGTGTCACTTTTGGAGGAAGGAAGTACGGTTATTAGGACATGTGGTTTCCAAAGAAGGGATAGCTATAGATCCCGCGAAGGTGGTGGCCATCCAAGATTGGAAGGTTCCCAAAAATGCTACCGAAGTGAGAAGTTTCTTGGGGTTGGCTGGCTACTATAGGAAGTTTATCAAAGACTTCGCAAAGATATCAGCTCCATTGACACGCTTGACGAAGAAGAACCTAGTTTTCACACGGGACGTAGATTTTGATGATGCGTTCCAACGGTTGAAGAGAGCTTTGACTTCAGCCCCAGTCTTAGTATTGCCAGACGGGAGTAAGCCATTTACCGTTTATACTAACTCTTGTGGGACAGGACTAGGCGCAGTCTTAATGCAAGAGGGCAGGGTAATAGCCTATGGTGGAAGGCAGTTGAGAGCGCATGAGAAGAATTACCCCACACATGACCTAGAGTTGGCCGTTATCGTTTTCGCGCTTAAGTCTTGGCGTCATTATCTTCTTGGCGAGAAATTCGAATTATTCATTGACCACAAGTCTTTAAAATACTTGTTCTCTCAGAAGGACTTGAACTTAAGGCAGCAAAGATGGATGGATTTCTTAGCGTCCTACGACTTTGAGATAGCATATACCCCTGGTAAGGGTAACGTGGTGGCCGATGCCTTGAGTAGAAAAAGATTATCCTTAAGTCCTTTGTTTGTTGAGCGGCGAAGTTTAGAATTCATTTCGATGTTTGACTTAGACCTTCCGTTGACTTCGTACCCGGTTTGCTAGCATCCTTGGAGGTCAGACCTACGCTTTTGGGACGGATTGGCAAGGCACAGCGAGACTACCCACAGTTGGTTGAGTTAGTAGAAAAGCTCAAAGGAGGGGAGTCATCAAGCTATCTACGTAGGTATACCCTAGATGATAAGGGTTGGTTACGTAGGGACGGTAGACTTTGTGTACCAAAAGACGATGACCTAAGGAAGACTATTCTTGACGAAGCACATCGTTCGAAGATGACCATTCATCCCGGCGGGGACAAGATGTACAAAGAAATGAAGAGAGTTTACTTTTGGGCCGGCATGAAGAAAGACGTGGCCGAGTATGTCGCTAGATGCTTGGTGTGCCAACAAGTAAAAGCGGAGCAAAAGAAACCCGGTGGGTTGCTTCCCCCATTGGAGGTTCCACTATGGAAATGGGAAAGCATCTCGATGGATTTTGTGGATGGATTACCGTGATCGAGGAAGTGTAATACGGGAATTTGGATTATAGTGGATAGACTTACTAAGAGCGCCCATTTTATTCCCGTGAAGAGTAAGAGGACTGCTCCATGGTTAGCTTCTGTATACGTTCGAGAGATAGTTCGTTTGCACGGTGTTCCTTCTAGCATAGTGAGCGACCGCGATCCTATTTTCACTAGCGAATTTTGGAGAAGCTTACAAGAGGCGGTAGGGACTCAGTTATGTTTGAGCACTGCATATCATCCTCAGACGGACGGCCAGACTGAGAGGGTGAATCGCATTCTAGAGGATCTGTTGAGGCTATGTATCCTAGACTTTGGGGGTACATCGGAAGAGCATCTTCCATTGGTTGAGTTCGCATATAATAATAGCTTTCAGTCCAGCATTGGTATGGCACCATTCGAAGCTCTATATGGACGACCTTGTCGTTCACCTACATGTTGGTGGGAATCTACGGATAAGATCTTACTTGGGCCCGATATGATTAGGGAGACTTCGGAGAAGATCAACTTGATTCGAAGGAGGATGAAAGCAGCGCAAGATAGGCAGAAATCTTATGCGGATAAGAGGAGGACAGATCTCGAGTTTGAAGTTGGGGACATGGTCTTTGTCAAAGTGTCTCCATTACGAAACGTTGTTCGCTTTGGGTCCGTTGGGAAATTAGCACCAAGGTTTGTTGGGCCGTTTCCTATTAAGGAGAGGATTGGACGGATGGCGTATAGAGTGGAGTTGCCCGAGAGACTTAGTGGTGTACATGACGTATTCCATGTGTCACATTTGAGGAAGTGCTTGCACGAGACCGTAGAAGTGGTAGAGCCGAGCTTGCTTAGAGAGGTGGAGATAGAGCGTGATGCGACAATTCAACGAGCTCCTACGCGCATTCTTGGGTCGGAGATCAAGAGGTTGAGGAATCGAGAGGTCAGACTAGTCAAAGTGCAATGGGGATATGATGAGAGCAACGCTACTTGGGAGACAGAAGAGAAGATGCATTCACGATACCCTTTTCTTTTTGAGGGTATGTCCTTTAATTTCTCCTTTATCGCTTAGCTTGTACTTATCTTATCTTTAGTATATCCTCTCGCTAGTATCTTTGACCTTTAGTTAGGATAATCCTATGGTTGAAACATGTGTTTGAGACATGTTATGTATGGTGGATGCAAAGTGGATGCAAGTGTTTGCTAGTGGTTGCTCGTGGATGCATATACACACACTATTAGGCACCAGATCGGCTCAGTCACTTCATATTGCATATTGTATATATATGAATGTATTTAGTAAAATGGATGTATAATGGTTGTATTATCATATAGTTGCTGCATGCGGGTGGATGGTTGTGCACGCATATAGAATTAATATGTATCATTAGGAATCTTTTGCATACATATTGGACGCATGGCACTATCATGAATTGCAATAAGGAAGTCGACTGAATCAGTAGACCGCCTAATTTTGCATTAGATATGGACATATACACACACTGTGCATATAAACATTAAAGCATTAGAAGTCTTTTAAGGACAATGGATGCTGGTGTTTGATGGTTGAGTAGATGGACGATTAGATGGTAGGATATACATTCTTCTTGACTTGGAGATTTCGGGGACGAAATCCTTTAAGGAGGAGAGAATGTAACACCCCGTAATTTTATAACATTAAAATTCACAAATTAAAGTATACCTAATTTTTAGAAAAGAATTAAGTGAAATGGGTTGCGCAGATATATATATATATATATTGATATATATATATATATAAATTAAAAATTAAATAAATAAATATGCGAAAAAGTTCAAAACAGTGAATTGGGAGGGGAAATAACCGAACCGGCCCATTTTTGAGGTCGACCCGAGCCTCGCTGGGTCGACTAGGGGTTAATCCAGTGTGTTTGGCTGTCAACCCGTAGGCCGATTCGCTCAAATGCAGATTTTGCATTTGATTGGTTCTCATGGTTCAGGGTTAATCTAATGGTCCTAAATAACTTCCTACACCTATAAATACATCCTAATGCTAACCCTAAACCTAATTAAAATAGAATAGTTACCGTCGCCATGGAAATCAATGGAGCCGCCGCCAACTAAGAAAGAAGAAAAGCAAATTCAATTCTAATTCTCTCAACCCTAAAAGCAAAACTCTCTCTTTTCTTCTCTAAATTGTGAGTATGATGATCTTAACAAGATTATTATCATTTTAATTAGGTTGAGTTATGAATGGATTATGAGTAGACGATGTGAATTATCATATATGTTGTTTTAAACCCCTTTTTCTATCATGTATATTGTAAATCCAATGTTATGTGATGATGATATCTTATATGATGTAAATCATGCTATGATGATGTTATGTATGTTGAAAGTTTCTATGCTAAGTTGTGATAAATCATACATGTTAAAAAGGCCATGATGTTACCATCTATGCTAGTTAGTTCATATTAATTAAATCATCATGTTTGGGCTATGTTGATTTATATGACAAGTTACATATGCAAGTGAGATTGATTAGAAAAGCTATGAACATATGCCATGACATCTATTATGACATCTAGAATTATGCTATGACATATGTGATATCCTATGCTAGTTCACACCATCATTATGTTGCCTAAAAACCCCATATGCAAGTTTATGTATAGATTTGGGCTATGATCATATCATGTAAATTGAGACATTTAACAAGTTGACACCTTTTGATCCTTAACATGTGTAGTTTATGCAAGTTTCACCCCTATTATGATTAGATTTATTTTAATTGTCTATATGTTGTGATAATTTATCTTTGTGCTAGGTGTTAGACTATACAAGTCTAGCCTATATTATGCGTTGAATAAGCGAACGTATAAACGTGGGGTAGGGGTAATATTAAGGATTTAATATTAAAAAGTTGGGGTGCAATTGATATGATTTTGCATGCCATAAGTGGATGGCCATAATTGAGTCAATTATGGACATCATTAAAAGTTGACTTAATTAATAATTTGAATAGGGAATTATTAAAACTGGGGTAAAAGATTTTAAGTGTTAATCAATGCTTAGGACACGAGGTTGGACTCGTTTGTGACGTAAACCTGCCCGGACCCGCCCGGCAAATCCAGTGGTCACAAATGTCAGCCCAATGTGAGAGGTCCTAGGCCTAAACTAAAGCATAATGGTTGTAAAGACACGAGGTTAGACTCTTTTATGGTGTAAGACTGCCCGGACCCGCCCGACAAATCCAGCTGCCATAAATGCCAGTCTAATGTGAGAGGTCTTTATGAGGTTATGGCCTGAATGAATTAAGAAATACTTAACCAGATAAACATGCAAGGTGGGACATGAGGGTTAAGTAGGTGCCTTGGGTGGCATGAGGAATCTAGGGGGTGCCCTTAGTGGCATGTGAAATACGATTAGTAAGACTTAAGCAAACACACATGTAAATGAACATGACTAAGAGGGTTAAGTGGGATATACTAGTGATAAGCTTAGGTGGGTAGCTTGTGGGGGCCCATTTCGACCAGTATCTCAAACGTTTCTTTGTGGGCTCGACCCAAGTTGAGGACATGACACGCATGCTGGGTTTGACTGTAAGAGGCCAAAACGGGGAGCGGTGGCAATGCAAGTCCAACGGGTTTCATATGCGTGTGTGGACCCGGGCTGGTAGGTAAGACGTTGTTGCATCGTGTAGGTATAAGCCGTGCATTCTCAAGTTGTATCGGGTTGCCACTTTAGGGGAGTGATACACCCCACTATGGGGCCAGCACGGGTATCTACGAGTAGGGAGCCGATCGAAAGTGGGTAGTGGGGTACACCTAGTGGAGATAGGGGCAGACGGCACCTATGTAGTCAGCTAGGGGTACGTAAGGCTATTTATAAAGTTTCTGTGTGAAGCAAGTGGGATCAAACAATAGGGAGACTGGTGTGGTGCCGTGTAGTAATGTGCGGTGCAGTGTAGTAATAATTCGTTAGTAATTAGGTGTGCCTTTACCGTTATCTTTAACGTTATCTTAAACGCTATCTTTATCTTCCTAAGAGTTTATAGACATTTACTTGTCTTCCAGCTTATGCCTTAGTCTAGTTATTCTGATAATAGTATTGTTAGAATTATCATACTCGCCAGACTTTATGTCTGACCCCCTCTATTTCTATCCTTTTTCCCCCTCCAGGTCCTCAGGTTGGGCCCAGCTCTAGTGGAGTTTGATTGAATTGCTTCATCTCTCTTTGGAAAGCTTGGACCGTTGAAGTAAAGTCCAGCTTGTTATCTTTTTAATGGCTATTTATGTAATGGGATTATGTATTTTGTTTTTATGAAGATGGATATTATACTTGGTTATGATCTATGGTTTTATGATGTAACAAACATGTTTAATTTCTGCTGCAATAAAATGAAGTTTTAGATTTCCAAGTACTATTTACTATCTGTCTTGTTGTAATTTTTCTGTTCTATATTCACTTATAACCTCCATGGAAGTTAATGCATTCCCTTCGTGAGTGACATTAATGGACGTGGGGTGTTACAATAAGCACATGTTCAACTATCAATGTTAATTTGAGAAAAAATAGAGAAGAAATTGATGTCGGCTCATTAAATGCAAGGAAATCACCTTTTGAGATCAATGTATACAAGGCTTAGCTATAAAAATCATATAGTGTTATTAGCAGAAGCACACAACTTCATTAACAAAAAATTGTTCAAACTAGCGGGCATCATAACTGTACACCATTTATCAAAATTAAAACCGACGTAAATAATTTTGAACTGCAATGGGATCAAAAGTAAAAGGAAAAAAGCTCGCATTTGGGTTGAGAATCTTGATATGTCTAAAATAATAAAATATACAAATTTGGGTGCGGAAAAATATTATAGCTACATAAGCCATATCCAAATATATATATAAGAATTTCAATACAATACTGATGAAATAATGTTGTTTTAAAGTTGGTGCATAATTAATGATAAATAAATTTCACTAAGTTAATTTATAAAAAATTGATAGGTCATAGCTTTTAATAAGAGTCGAATTAGATTCCCTAACCTATTATATTGCTTCAGGATGATGGTTTTCCAATTCGTAGAGTAAGCATATAAAGAAAACGGTTCAGTGGTTCATGAGAAATTATATTTTTAGGTTTTTAATACTATTTGACAAAATTAAAGTAGTGCTAATGGGTTGAGACTAACAAGCACATTTACCTAATCACTCTTAATTATAAATTGGGGCTGATGAGAGGTATTAGAAGCTTTCTCTCTCATTTCTCAATTAAACTTGGGCTATGATCTATTCTAGTTCATCATATTTCTCAAATCAATTCTCAATTTGATATCGAATCATCTCTAATCATCAACTAGAGGATTATAACATAGCAATTGATGGTCAAACTATTCAATTTCCTTGTTGTCCAAGATAGATCTCTATTTAATTTGACTAAACTATGAGATTAAGTGAGTGTTTATGATATCTCACATCTCTACACTTAATTATTAATTTAACTTAAAATCTATTAGATAAATGAATTTCAGATCTAGAAACCCCTCGGATTACCTAATTATGATATACGTTAGATTTAATGTACTAAGTGAGTGACCAGCCATGTTTAGTGCTAAATCTATGACTAGAATAGATTGATTCATGTTTGTACATAATTGAATGTTTATGTATGACTGCAATTGAATAAATTTGTTTTTTGAACATTTTGAATTTCTTGCTATGCTTGACTTGTGTGTTAGTATATGCTTGAATTAGGACTTAAGATGAAGATCAGACCATATCGGGATCAAAGTTCATTGGATTCACATGAGACCTAGAGGATACACTCTAGAAGACGTCAGGATGACAAATGTGTTGTTTCACCTGAAAAATGGCGAAGTACATGGACGAGCACCAATCCATAAGGCATGGATCAACACCAATCCATGAAGGAAGCTCGTATGATGAGGAGACTTCTTTTGGAGGATGGTGGGGCCCTGTAGATGCTATTTTGAAAATTTGGTGGTGATTGAATAGGCCGGTGGCAGCAGGGTAATTGATAGGCCTAAATGAGGTGGATGTTTAGATTTGAGTTAAGATTTGGGTACCATGATTTAGTGACTTTAGGAGGAAGCTTGGAAGGGACCCTAAACAAACTTAGCTAAAGTTTAGCTAAGTATATATATATATATATATATATATATATATTGATCTCAATCCATAGGGTGTAGATCAGTCTCGACCCATCATGGATTAGCCATAGGAAATGAGACCCGTAGTGGTGATAGGGACTTCATCAAGAGCTTATGGGAACTTAAGGTTCATTAATTTCTTCTATGAATAGGAAGATATAACCCGTTGAAGTTGTGACTCTTCGATATTGAACTCAGATGGGAGTGTTCAAAGAAGTGTGATGAGTAGCTCAGGATGGAATGAGGCTACAATATAATTGACTAGTTTTGAGAGCCTGAACCGAAAGTTGGAGTTGTGGATAACTCTAGTGCTTGGAAGCACCAATGAATTATTAAGTGCTTGAAGTATACTAGTTGAATCAAAGCAGAGGTATCACGGGACCTCCAATTAGGAATGAATGTGAAAGTCGTGTACCATAAATTTCCTAAATGAGGGGAGGGGGATCTGATGCCAGTGGGGGCAACGTGTCAGTGGTAACATAGAGTTTTGATCGAAACCAGGATTTCCCATTATCTCTTGACATAAGTGAGGATGGTCATACAAGTTATAAATATATTCAAAGGCTTTAGAAGGTGATATCTAGGTTTTGTTTGATAGATATTATGGATGCTCTCGCTTCCTTCTCCGGGTATGCTATCACCTATAGAATACTGAATTAAAGTGAGGATTACTGAAATAAAAAGCTGAAAGAGTCTACGTGGATTAATTTATCTTATTGTATGTAATATCTATTCCTGTTATAGTTTGAGTAGCATATATTACTTAGTTATTTTGTGATAACTCTTTGGTTGCAAGGACAGGTTAGGTATGAGACTTAAAATTGTTTGGTTCATATTTTGCCATATAACTATTGATAGTCATATATCACTCATGCAATACTATTGTTTGACCCAATATTTTATGTTTTCTCTTATTATCTTGGGTGCTTACTGGCGATGCAGATAAGCAGACTAAATATCAAGTTGGTGACAATGTTGCTACTCAAAGATGAGAAGGTGGCTGATGTATTGTCCTTTTATGCAGATATTTGCTTTTTGATGTTGGCATACACTAAGTGAAATTATACGGAGGTGTTGGTGTATATAGTGATTTGTAACATTTTATATCTAACTTAGTGATTCTATATAGAGATGGGATTTCTTCTTCATCGTGCTTCACTACTATTCTATTGTATATGTTCCTACTATATCTTATGCAAGCGTTGTGAGGTATATGAGGGGTTTTATTTAGGTGTTTCTTTCCCTGAAGATTGTCTCATACCAGCCTACGCTAAATTCAATGCATTTTTCTTATCATTTAGCGCAGGTGGTATGGGCGGTCGTCACATTCGTTATCAGAGCTTTGGTCATTTGATTTACCTAAGGCTGGAAATTACAACTGAGAACCGAAAACCCGAATTGAACCGACCTGAATCCGAACCAAACCCGATGGGTCTCGGGTCGGGTCTAGGTGATGAAAATACAATTAAGACCCAATCAAACCTGACTCGAATTGACCCCAACCAAAAAGCACTAATATATATGTATTTTTATTGTTACTATCCAACCAAACCTAAACCAACACGAACCGAAGCTCAGATCGGGTCAGGTCCATATTTTTGAAATGTGTAGTTCTGACCCGACAGAATCCCATCCGCCTTGAACCGAGACCCACCGTATTGGGTCAGGTCTATTTTCCACCTCTAGATGTACCAAAGTTATTAAAGATTATATGCATTTTAGAGATGTATTTGTAAATGGATTGGATTTTAGCTATATATTATATAGTATATTAGCGTGAACTAGAGTATCATTGCAGCTTTTCTTTATAAGATGCTAATCATTCTTGTTTCAAATAAAGAATGAACTGGAGTACGAGAAATTCTTCTAGGAACAATTCTAGTACTGAAATAGTAGGAGAAGTAAGTGGAACAGGAGTTGTGTATCCGATTATCCAACCATTTTCAAGGCCATCCTAGAGTCGGTAATGGGAGAGTTCATCCTATTTGTAACAACCCAGGTTCCGACGGATCGATTTTTTTTTCCAAAAATCCAATCCCCCGAAACCCGAGTTGGTTGCTCTAGTATCCTGCAGAAAAAGACAGAGAAAAGAGATGTCAGAGTTCGGAAAACACCTCACAGCGGAAGGAGTAAAATGTAATATATTTAAAACATAGCTTTACCTTAATCACACTACTGCTAAATCAGTATTCCCAAAGCTATAAGTCTCTGTCTAACCTGCGAATGCTATGAGGAGGGGGTCAGAACATAAGTTCGATGTGAATGAATTTAAACTACACTTCTTGAATAATCCTACATATACCGTTCAATTACACTTTCTTATTTATTAGGTTATACGTGTTATTAGCATTCAAAGCTTACACACACGTGGCACCCATCTACCCCCTAGTAGATTAACCTAATATAGTGTATATGTAGCTACCCCCAAACTGAGGTACACCCCGTGATACCCCACTCGCACGGTCTCCTCCGTATCGCCATAGTATGCACAGTCCCTCATCCTTTTCCATAGTAACATACAACGCTACATCCACATAGAACCACTATCGCTGTGCTATGTAAGCGTACTGACTGCTATCCTCGAACTATTCGATCGAGTTTGGTTCCATCACCGAATAAGGCCCTCTTGTCTACGATACTCCACCAAGAGAAGACAACGTTGTACCTAGACTTTCCCACGTACGTATCATCAATCGTACTCGATGTTTCTACTGCACATAACCTCTACTTGTGCACCCAAGTTCCGTGGCAGGGCTACACCAGGAATCACGGAACTCGGTCGGGAGCTTTTCTATATCTGTACGGGCCTGCCTCTAAGAGTGTCCAATATACAAATATCCCTCGGGTCTGGTTTTTCTGTGGTGGCTATGGCCTCACCGCAGCCCCTCCCTCAACTAGTTAAGACCACACGAGCTAAGTGACCACCCCTAACAAGCAAACAATCTAAACATCCTTGTGGGGTCTTCCCTCACCCGTCCTTGATATCAAAGGTTAACGATCTCTAGGGGTTAGCTCTTGTCTTTTCGCATTCCTTAGGCTGCTGGTGACAGGCGTCCGACGATCTTGCTATCGTTTGGTCTTGACCTTCCACCTCTGCCTGAGGCAACCGCCAAACCACCCTTAATACCATCGTGTACAACATTCTGACTGCCCCCTACTTGTGTAGTCAAGGCCCACCCACCTGGTAGTTCCGCGCAGACCCAACCTCTGTAATCCTAGCCCGAAGCTAAACCACTACAGAGGACTACCAGGAGCACCTTTAACATCTCAGAAAGCTACATGCTTCCCCTTCCAGTCCGTTGGAGCCGCCAAAATAGCGAACGTGCGCTCTCCTCGTGCCTTATGACACCATCATGATCTACCTCGTTGGGTTATTCATCCTACAATGCACGGACTGCTTCAAGTGCCTTGGTTTTATATGTCATTAGACCATAAGTCTAACCATTTATTTCACACTTGTGCCACCACGTCAACTTTCTCATTTAACTTGGTTATTCACATTAGCTTCTTTTTTCCCCCGTATTCACCATGTTACCCTTGCTTATTAATTCAATTTATACTTAACCCATTTAAGTCCATTAATAAGCCCATAACATGTCATTTTCCAGTCTCATAAATTATTCCCTCTGTGGTTACAACAACATGTTATAATTAATTCATAGTTATGTATACCTTATCCCACATACATACTGATTAGGAGAATAACCCTCTAAACACCAGCCTCGAAGACCGAAATCAACATTAGATTGGCACTCAGAGAATTACTCAACCCAACCAACATATATGATTCTAATTTACTTCTTTTCCACTCACATAACTTATATCATTTTTAATTTCACATTTCTCCTTTCCAAACCACTTAATTTAAGTATATCTTTACATATAAGTTATCTTGCAACACCCCGTAATTATATAACATTAAGTTTCACAAATTAAAGTATAAATAATTTTTAGAAGAAGATTTAAAGGAAATGGGTTATGCCATTGCGTTCGTATCGAAATTCTGCTTGAGATAGAGTCCGAGTTTGCATAAATCGGATTCGTATGAAGAAGTTATGGCCTTCAGAAGTTTCAGAAATTCAAAATAAAGAAAACAGCTCGAGAAATTGAATTCAAAATTCAAAACAAAACCCAGAAGCGGGCTGGGCGGGAAATTTCCCGCCCAGGACCCAGGTCGACTAGGGGGTCAACCTCCCCAGACAGGTCCACCAAGGGGCAGACCAGGGGGTCGACCTCCCCCCTATAGGTCGACCTGGGGGTCGACCTGCCCTGTTTTTCCAGATCCGAGGCAGAATTCATTTTTATGTATACATGCTGATTTCTGGACCAAATTCATGAGTTCTACGCTATATAAACGCCCCCAAACTTCACTTTCTCTAGACAAATTCTTTTAGGCGTCTACATGCTGTTTCTCTCTAGCCTCCACCATTAAAATAAATCTTATTCTCCATTAAAACAAGTTATAGTTCTTCTTCAAATTGGAGATTCAAATCAAGTAAAAGCTTCAAGCTGGACCATAGGCATTCCGCTTCAAGCAACGTCACTCGAATCATAGCAAATCGCCTTTTCTAGACCGATCACTGTAAGTTCGGTTATTCCTTAGATTTGAACGTGTAATTGGAATTGTAAATGTAATGAATCAAAATATAGAACTAAACCAATTTGCAAGTTAATTATCTTTGATTCGTGCTTATGTCACATCAGAAGTTATCTATGCCTTTGGATCTGATTTACGACTATAATTATGAGACTTTTGCCTAAGACTATGACTATGAGACTTTTGCCTAAGACTGTGACTATGAAACTGTTGCCTATGAAGCTATTGCCTAGACTATGACTATGAGACCTTTGTCTAAGACTATGGCCATGAATTATCGCCTATGAAATTATTGCCTACGACGATGAATCAAAACTATGAGACTATTGCCTATGCCATTGGTCAAGAAGTTATTGTGATTAGTCGCCCATGACTATTGTGGTTAATTGCCCAAGACTATTGTAGTTAGTTGCTTATGACTATTCCCATTGTTACAATTAACCGATCATGTTGTACCTTAAACTGGCATTATGTTGGACCAAATCACCTATGCCTATTCCCTTGATTTTGTGGATCTCATATTTAGCGTGTAACTTGGCTAGTTTATTCCTATTCACTATTATGTACATCGAACCTGTTAGAGCCATTATTTTTGCATGCATAATCTTTTATATCAAGTATTGTGTGTATCCCCTATTCTTTTTGATTAGTGCCATTTCATGAGTACATAGAAAATTTGTGAAATCATGTTATACGTACGATTATGATGCGGGGATTGGGCGTAGCTTAATTAAGTTAATTTGGCATAATAAATATGTTGGCATAATCTAAATTTGCTATAATAATGAATGATTTACATGCATATTAGACTTGGGCATAAATTGATAAATTTAATTGGCCGCAAAGTGTGTAATTGGCGTGTAAACCAAGTTTTGGACATAAACGGTAAACTAGAATATTAAATCTAGCTTTGACATGAACCGTAAATTGGAATATTAATCTAGATTGGGCATGAATTGAAAAAGGGGAATATTAAATCTAAATTGGTATAAACTGCAAGTTGGGTTAATTGATTGGTAAATCAAGCTTTGGAATAGAATATAAATATGTTAATTTGCATGACAGTTGAATATGATCTAGGCTAAATTGGTTTATAGAAAAATTTACATAAATAGTAAATATGTAAATTTAGTAAAAGATGAATATGCCTAACCCGAGGTTAGACTGAGTTGTGGTGTAAAACTGCCCGGAACCGACCGACACATCCAGTGACCACAACAATATCGGTCTAATGTGGGTGGTTAGTGCATCAAGCCCAGAAAGACCCGAGGTTAGACTAAGTTGTGGTGTAAACCTTCTCGACACATCCAGTAACCACAACAATATCTGTCTAATGTGAGTGGTTGGTGCTTTAATTAATTAATTAATTAATTAAGGCTCATGAATAAATCAAGCTAGAAATGGTGAGGTTAAGTAATTAGGGAAACACTTAACCGTAATAACATGTTAACAAAGACAAGAAGGGTGGGGTTAAGTAATCGAGAAAACACTTAGCTAATTCAACATGCTTATTAGACAAGGTTGATCGGGGTCAAGTTAATTTGTACAATTAACCAACTTAACATGTTAACAAGGCAAGACTTGTGGGGGGTTAAGTAACTAAGGGAACGCTTAACCATAATAACATGTTAACTAGACAAGTGGTAAGGTTAAGTAAGCGTTTAACATGCTAACTAGACTAGATGGTGAGGTTAAGTAAATTTAGAACACTTAACTGTCATAACATGTTAATTAGGCAAGTGGGTGAGGTTAAGTAAAATTAGAACACTTAACCGTCATAACATGTTAATTAGACAAGTGGGCGAGGTTAAGTTAATAGGACACACTTAACCAATATATATATATATATATATATATATATATATATATAACATGATATGTGATAGGGGTTAAGTAACACAAGGGGAACACTTAACATATATATATATATATATATATATATATATATATATATATATATATATATACATATATATATATAAAATGATGAGTGGGCATGTTAAGTTAACTTAAATGAACGGATAACACTTAACCAAGAATATATATCAACTTCAATAAGTGGGAGGGTTAAGTACATATTGGGTTGGTGGGTAATATTAGTAATATAGGCCCACAAACTTAACCATTAAATAAACATGCTTGAACCAGTGGAAGGGTTAAGTACGTATCGGGATCGGTGGGTAATATTAGTACATATAGGCCCACAAACTTAACCATTAAAAAGACATGCTTGAATCGGTGGGAGGGTTAAATACATCACGTGTAGGTGGGTAATATTGTATATATATAGGCCCACAAATTTAACCAGTAGGAAACCCTGGTAACGGGGACCCATTTCAGCAGTAACCCACATAGATGTATCATGGTACCTTGAGCTAGGCAGGGTGGGGCACGATTACTGGGCTGATTTTAAGCGGTCAAAAATAGCGGCAGAGGGTACATCAGTGTAGGTTCCGATGGTTTTCGGGCGTGCACCTACTCCAGAGTGGAAAAAGCAGGCACTGGGTACCAGTAGTTATACACTGTGTATCTTGAATCATGTCGGGTCGCTGTCATAAGGCTTGATACACCTTATGGTGGGGCTAGCACAAAGTATCTACACGCAAGAGAGGGCCGACTGACACAGACACATGGAAAACTAATACAAAGTAGGTAGCATAATGTGACGGCCCGCCCCGCACCAACCGACATTTACTCCAAAGGTGCGCTGTACACATGTCCAGTTAGCACGGAACGGGTCGCTAGAAGGAAAAGGAAGAAGGAAATGAACATACAAAGAACCTGTAGAATGTCTCACAGCGCATAGAACAAAATATAATAATAACATACTTGACATAAAACAGGAGAGACAGTGCATAAGCTGAAAATCAGAACTAAACATCATAGCAGCGGAAATCCAAAATACAACTTATTACAACTTTCAAACTGTCTCAAAGAAAAAGTAAGATAAATGAGGTACACTACTAATGCCCAAGTAGCGACCACCAACGACACAGGGAGAATGTGTGTATATATATATCATACGTGGAAGCCTCCTGCCCGCCTCCGAACCAGCTACTCGCGCATCACCAGCTAACCTGTCTCTAGTCTGCTCGTGTGAGCACGCAGAGTAATAAGAGGAGACATAAAACTCTGGGTCAGACATAAAGCCTGGTATGAGCGATAAGCATCTAAAGTGAACAGTAACAGGTAGACTAAAACATACCTGAACCTGGACCTGCAACCAAAGAGTTAGCACTACATACTGTACAACACTCTAAGGTATCATATCAATCAATATAAAGATACGGAGGTGGGGGAGGTGTGCATGTCATAATGATAGCAAACAATCAAGCATAGCATCCATCCTCACATCTCTCACTCAGTGCGTAAAGCATACGATATTCACCACTTCGATCACCCAACATACCTTGCTACGATCACTTAGCCCCATGAAGTCATAAATGGCTTCATTGCACTGATAACGTAGCCACTAATCATTTGCTATGTCCACTTTGCCCCATGGAGTCACAAGAACCCCACTGCACTGGCTCATAGCCTTACTAATCCTTATTATGTCCACTTGCCCCATGGAGTTATTCACCCCATCTGCGCTGGCTCATAGTCTTACTACGCATCACCTTGCCCCTCAGGTCATAATGACCCTACTGCACTGATAACGTAGTCTTGCTGCCATCAATTTGCCCCTCAGGTCATAATGACCCTACTGCACTGATAAGTAGCCCATCATTCTTAGTGGTGAATCGAAGTTATGAACGTCGACAACTCCTTAGCACACGTCCCGCAGCAAAATCCAACCATGAAGTGAACTCATTGGTTCCTAACTGGTTCCAGGATCCTGAGCTCTAACTCCCATATGGACTACCTTTGCATCTCGGGTTATTGGCCATCACCATCGAATCGGATCGGATCAGCCTTCACGCTCTTCATCGGATCGGATCGGCCTTAGGCATTCGGATCGGGTCGCGCCTCCTACATCGGATCGGGTCGTGGTCCTCCAGGTGATCGGATCGCCCTCCTCCATGGTCTCGTGAATCCAGTCTCCATCGGATCGGGTCTCCCCCTTCTAGTCAGATCGTGAACTCCCTACGGATCGCGTTCCAACGGGTCGGATCGTGCTACATGGATCGGGTCATGACTTCCCATCAGTTCGTGAGGCTGGTCGATTCGTGGAAGGATGAGGCGGATCGCATAACAACTCCTCATGTCGGATCGTGATCATCTGGTTCGGATTGGGGTGCGAAGCGCGAGTGCGGATCGTGGACATGACATGCGATCCGATCCGATCCCTGCATACTTCCTGCAGGTGTTCCAGCGAGTTGTTTACGCCTCTCGACGGCGTTTTCGACCATTCCAACTATTCTAATCAGTCACAAAGCATTTCATACAGTCATAGCAACATACATAATCAACCACAACCATCACAACATCAATATGATAAGTAGAAATGGATCAAACATACCCAAATTCCCATATTTTCCCTTTAAGCATGTTTAGGTGAAACCAACGATAGGACTAACAAAACTTAACCAAATTAACCCAAATTCATATCAGAGGTCTAAAACATCATTCCGAATTTTATAAACATTTTTCCAGAATTTTATCATGTTTAAATTCGCTAATTAACACTAATCACCCCTAATTAGCCATAATTAGTGCAAAATTATGCAAATCACTCACCTTAGCCACAAAATAAACTAAGATCCGAAATAAATCTCTGGTTTGATGTGAATCTCTATGCTAAACAGCAGCCCCAAGTTGCTTTAGTGAAGATCTTCCTTGATTAGGGGTTGCTAAGCCAAATCCTTGACCAAAAGATGATTTAGAGGTTGGAGGCCATTTTTAGGGTTCCTTGGTGATAAGTGGAGGCTAGAAAACTGAAATGGAATGATTCTCCATCTCATTTCAGCCCTCCCATAACTCTAATCCCGAAATGGGTTATGGGCCTACTCACTAATCAACCTATTTGGCCCGGTTAAGCAGTTTTTCACCCTCCAAACATTGTTTCAGCCATATCTCCCAAACGGTAAGTCCGTTTGACTATTATGACCACTCTACGGAAAGAGAAACCATCAAACGAATCAAATGGAAGTGGTTTCAGGTCAAAATTCCTTTCCAATCAAAAGTTATGGCCAAAACAGTACCGACTAGGGGCAAAATGATCATTTAAAAACCAACAAAAATCATGAACATGAGAAATGACTCTAATGGATGTTTCCCAAAGTTACATGACCATACAACTTCATACGGGAAGGAAATAAATATTCTACAATCCTATGATGTGTAGAATACGGGTCGTTACACATAATCCCTAGTTGGACCTAGGTTGCGTAAACCCTGAATCCGAAAAGCATTCAATAGGTAGCGTAAACCCCAGTGGCCCTGGGTAGCGTAAACCCTGGTTGAATTTAGGAAGCACTCAATAGTAAACCCTAAATTAGATCTAGGTAATAAATGGAATCCCCATAATAGATGTACACCTTAAGGCAACCACAAATACGGGGATTGGGATTACGTTATCATATGATCATAGATTACTAGTTTGGACACTAGTAGGTAGTGCAGAGATATAGAAATCAATATAACAGGGTAGTTGCGAAGTAGAGAAGGAGTAGAAGCACATTCATTTTATCAATACATTCAGTTTATCGGTACATTCAGTTTATCTTGCCATATCCCATGCTTACCCCCATGTTATCTTGTTACTATGGTTTAGTCTTGTATTTAGTTTATTCATGTCATGACCCTTTTCCTCGTTTAAATACTAAGAATCACTGGAATTATTAGACTTTATGTCTGACCTAGTTTGCTTTCGCCTCTTTTCTTCCGTTTCCCCCCTAGGCAGTCAGGGAGGGAAATGCTCAGCTCATTTTGGGACCGTTACTCTTTCCGAGCTTGAAGATTCTTTGGCGCATTGCTTTGAACTCCATTTTCTACTGCTATGGCTAGCTCAGGCTTTATTGGGGAATATCATTATCAGTTTGTGCTTCTTATATATTAAACAAGACAGATGCTTTCTTGTAATAAGTATTGGTGTCGTAAAACAATCTTTGTACAAGTTGTTTTAATCAATAAAGGTTATTTATTTTTCGCTGCTTTATTTTTCTATCTTGTAATTTTTCTGCATCTTGTACTAAAAAAAATGCTCCACCGAAGTTAAGGCATTCCCTTTGTGAGTGACCTTAACGGAGGTGGGGTGTTTCACTTGGTATCAGAGTTGAAGGTTACCGGATCAGACAAAAAGATTTGAAAAATTATTTCAAAATGGTTTTAAAAGAAGCATTTTCAAAAGAAAAGTTTTGTTTTAAAGGCATATTCCCCAAAGCCATATGCACTATCTTTTGATCCTCTATTTGAATCCTTGTTTCCTAAGTATCTGGGGCTCCTGGATTTCTGGGAGGTAACCTCATCACGGCATGGTTTCGTAGGCTCGACAAGACTATGACACTTGTCAAAGGGCAAACAATTGCCCAACTTCCATCTGCAGCTGTAGTAGTTTCACCTGCGGCTAATTTTCTTTCGAGCTCTGTAGGATTCTCCGTGCGATGGAAGCAGCATTCGAGAGACATGTAAACAAGTTACACAAGGATGGCAAAGTTGAGAATGAGGGGGTCTAGCTACGGAGCACAACACAAGGATGAAGAACCCATGGATATGGACTTGGCTCACAAAGGAGGGAAGGAAAAAATAGTAAAGCCTAAAACAAGAGGAAGTATCTTTATTTTGGTATAACGGGTCGTAAAATTAAGGGCAAGGGCAAGAACAAGGGACAGGATTTTCCGGAAGGCGAGTGCATGCTCTCGCCGCCAGCATACCTGAGAAAGAGGCAATAAGATTTCGGTTGAAAGAGTTTTTCCTTTTTGATTATCCTATTAGTACTCCTTCCGATTTTAGCGCTTCACATCCGTATATATATCCGCTTCCATAGTTGAGTCTCTGCACCCTAGATATTGTGTAGTAGAGGATCCCGTTATAGTCTCAAATCGAATTGCTAGTTCGACCCGTTTATCTTTGACTTGTGAGGATTTGAGAATAGCTATATTTATGCTTATGTTTTTGGCTATGGGTTGATTCTAGGCATTGATTGGTTAGCTAGTAATTATGAAACAAGGGTAGTTAGACTTTCGACTTGCCTCGGGAATACCTTTGAGATTTCGTATGATCCTAAGAGATCAGTTTGTCTTAGCTACCTAGAATCACTTTACTTATCAATCGACGATTTTCGATCCATTGGGGTAGTCTATGAGTATGCAAGATGTTTTGACTAGGGTATGGGTTTTCCCCCTAAAAACTGGAGACAGACTTCTGCATGTATCTAAATGACACTGCAAAGCCAGTTATGCGATCAACGATAATTCTGGAGCAAGATTGGCGAGGATAGCCAGAGTCGGTAAAGTGCTCAATTGTTTGGTTGTTTTGTTAGTATCATCTCACATAGATCGTCCAAATTCGGAGGAGGCATCCCTTGGGTGCTTGTCTGATATTGGTTTAGGCTTTTGGGGCTTGTACTTGAGGGATGTCGAGTTTGACTAGGATGGTTTGCGTGTGAAATAAATGGTTGGGGCTGACACCCTAAGTTAGACTGAACTTAAGAGAGGTATCAAGCACATAGTAACCATTAGTTTTAGACCCTCATATTTACAACATGATGGATAAGCTAATTAGAGGAGAGATCCCTAATCATTTCAGGTATATACACTTGGTATCATGATTAACATATGTTTTTCTCGGGAAAATAGTTCGACTACATCGGATACCCTCTAGCATAGTAAGTGAGCGAGGTCCTATCTTTACTAGCGGGTTTTGGAAATGGAGGCCAAGAAGCTTCGCGATCGTGAAGTTAAATTAGTTAAGGTACAGTGGAGTGAAGCTCAAGAAGATGCGACTTAAAAGGATGAAGACCAGATACACGCATCATACCCTTTTTGAGGGTATATCCTTGATTCCACTTTCTTTGTAATGTTTATCTTTTAAATATATCCCCTAGGTCGTATCTTCGATCCTTAGGTAGGAACCCATTTGGATGTAAACATGTGATTGAAACATGTTATGATTGATGGTTGCAAGTGGTTGCCAGTGGTTACTAGTGGTTGCTCGTGGATGCATATACACACATTAGGCACTAGATCGGCTCAGTCACTTTCGTGTTTGCATATGCATATATGTATTTGTATATGGATTAAAACTTGATGTGTTATCATATGGATGTTGCATATGGATGAATGAATATGCATGCATATAGTACTTACATGACTAGGGATAATTGCATACATGATGGCTCATGGCACTGACATAATTCGCATTAAGGAGGTCAACTGAATCAGTAGACCGCCCAATTTTACATTAGATAAGGACACGCACACACACTATGCATAGAATCATGAAAGCATTAGAAATTCTTTTAAGGACAATGAATGCCTGTGATTGAATGGTTGAGTAGATGGATGACTGAATGGTAGGACACACTCTTCCTAACTTGAAGATTTCGGGGACGAAATCCTTTAAAGGGGGGAGAATGTAACACCCCATAATTCTGTAACATTAAGTTTCACAAATTAAAGTACAAATAATTTTTAGAAGCAGAATCAAGGGAAATGGGTTACGACATTGCGTTCGTCTCGAAATTCTGCTTGAGATAGAGTATGAGTTTGCATAAATCGGACTTCGTATGAAGAAGTTATGACCTTCAGAAGTTTCGGAAATTCAAAATAAAGAAAACGGCTCGAAACTGAATTCAAAATTCAAAACAAAACCCAGAAGAATATAGAACTATACCAATTTGCAATTTAATTATCTTTGATTCGTGCTTATGTCAAATCGGAAGTTATCAATGCCTTTGGATCTGATTTACGACTATGACTATGAGACTTTTGCCTAAGACTATGACTATGAGACTTTTGCCTAAGACTATGACTATGAGACTGTTGCCTATGAAGCTATTGCCTATGACTATGACTATGACACCTTTTTCTAAGACTATGGCCATGAACTATCGCCTATGAAATTATTGCCTACGGCTATGAATCATAACTATGAGACTTTTGCCTATGCCGTTGGTTAAGAAATTATTGTGATTAGTCGCCCATGACTATTGTGGTTAATTGCCTATGACTATTGTAGTCAGTTGCTTATGACTATTCTCATTGTTACAATTAACCGATCATGTTGTACCTTGAACCGGCATTATGTTGGACCAAATCACCTATGCCTATTCCCTTGATTATGTGGATCTCATATTTAGCATGTAACTTGGCTAGTTTATTCCTATTCACTATTATGTACATCGAACCTGTTGGAGCCATTATTTTTGCATGCCTAATCTTTTATATCAATTATTGTGCTTATCCCCTTTTCCTTTTGATTAGTGCCATTTCATGAGGATATAGAAAACTTGTGAAATCATGTTATACGTATGATTATGATGCGGGGATTGGGCATAGCTTAATTAAGTTAATTTGGCATAATAAGTATGTTGGCATAATCTAAATTTGCTATAATAGCGAATGATTTACATGCATATTAGACTTGGGCATAAATTGATAAATTTAATTGGCCGCCAAGTGTGTAATTGGCATGTAAACCAAGTTTTGAACATAAACGGTAAACTAGAATATTAAACCTAGTTTTGACATGAACCGTAAATTGGAATATTAATCTAGATTGGTCATGAATTGAAAAAAGGGAATATTAAATCTAAATTGGTATAAACTGCAAGTTGAGTTAATTGATTGGTAAATCAAGCTTTGGCATAGAATATAAGTATGTTAATTTGCATGACAGTTGAATATGATCTAGGCTAAATTGGTGTACGGAAAAATTTACATAAATAGTAAATATGTAAATTTAGTAAATGATAAATATGCCTAACCCGAGGTTAGACCGAGTTGTGGTGTAAAACTGCCCGGAACCGACCAGCACATCCAGTGACCACAACAATATCTGTCTAATGTGGGTGGTTATTGCATCAAGCCCAAAAAGACCCGAGGTTAGACTGAGTTGTGGTGTAGACCTGCCCGGAACCGACCGGCACATACAGTAACCACAACAATATCTGTCTAATGTGAGTGGTTGGTGCTTTAATTAATTAATTAAGGCTCATGAATAAATCAAGCTTGAAATGGTGAGGTTAAGTAATTAGGGAAACACTTAACCGTAATAACATGTTAACAAAGACAAGAAGGGTGGGGTTAAGTAATCGAGAAAACACTTAGCCAATTCAACATGCTAACTAGACAAGGTTGATAGGGGTCAAGTTAATTTGGACACTCAATCAACTTAACATGTTAACAAGGCAAGACTTGTAGGGGGTTAAGTAACTAAGGGAACACTTAACCATAATAACAAGTTAACTAGAAAAGTGGGTAAGGTTAAGTAATCGTTTAACATGCTAACTAGACTAGATGGTGAGGTTAAGTAAATTTAGAACACTTAACCGTCATAACATGTTAACTAGGCAAGTGGGTGAGGTTAAGTAAAATTAGAACACTTAACCATCATAACATGTTAATTAGACAAGTGGGAGAGGTTAAGTTAATAGGACACACTTAACCAATATATATATATATATATATATAACATGATATGTGATAGGGGTTAAGTAACACAAGGGGAACACTTAACCAATATATATATATATATATTATGATGAGTGGGCAGGTTAAGTTAACTTGAATGAATGGATAACACTTAACCAAGAATATATTTCAACTTGAATCAGTGGGAGGGTTAAGTACATATCGGGTTGGTGGGTAATATTAGTAATATAGGCCCACAAACTTAACCATTAAATAAACATGCTTGAACCAGTGGAAGGGTTAAGTACATATCGGGATCGGTGGGTAATATTAGTACATTTAGGCCCACAAACTTAACCATTAAATAGACATGCTTGAATCGGTGGGAGGGTTAAATACATCACGTGTAGGTGGGTAATATTGTATATATAAGCCCACAAACTTAACCAGTAGGAAACCCCAGTAATGGGGACCCATTTCAGCAGTAACCACATAGATGTATCGCGGTACCTTGAGCTAGGAAGGGTGGGGCACGATTACTGGGCTGATTTTAAGTGGTCAAAAATAGTGGCAGGGGGTACGTCAGTGTAGGTTCTGATGGTTTAAGGGCGTGCACGTACTCCGGAGTGGAAAAAGCAGGCACTGGGTACCAATAGTTATAAACTGTGCATCTTGAATCGTGTCGGGTCGTTATCATAAGGCTTGATACACCTTATGGTAGGGCCAACACAGAGTATCTACATGCAAGAGAGGGCCGACTGACACAAACACATGGAAAACTAATACAAAGTTGTAGCATAATCCTTAGTTGGACCTAGGTCGCGTAAACCCTGGATTTGAGAAGCGTTCAATAGGTAGCATAAACCCCAGTGGCCCTGGGTAGCGTAAAACTTGGTTGAATCTTGGAAGCGCTCGATAGTAAACCCTAGATTAGATCTAGGTAATAAATGGAATCCCCATAATAGATGTACACCTGAAGACAACCGCAAATACGGGGATTGGGATCATGTTATCATATGATCATAGATTACTAGTTTGGACACTAGTAGGTAGTGCAGAGATATAGAAATCAGTATAATAGGGTAGTTGCAAAGCAGAGATGGAGTAGAAGTGCATTTAGTTTATCGATACATTCAGTTTATCTTGCGATATCCCATGCTTACCCCCATGTTATCTTGTTACTATGGTTTAGTCCTATATTTAGTTTATTCATGTCATGACCCGTTTCCTCGTTTAAATACTAAGAATCACTGGACTTACCATACTTTTTGTCTGACCTAGTTTGCTTTCGCCTCTTTTCTTCCGTTCCCCCCGGTAGTCAGGGAGGGAAAAGCTCAGCTCATTTTGGGGACGTTACTCTTTCCGAGCTTGAAGATTTTTTGGCGCATTGCTTTGAACTTCATTTTCTACTGCTATGGCTGGCTCATGCTTTATTGGGGAATATCGTTGTCATTTTGTGCTTCTTATATATTAAACAAGACAGATGCTCTCTTGTAATAAGTATTGGTGTTGTAAAACAATCTTTATACAAGCTGTTTTAATCAATAAAGGTTATTTATTTTTCGCTGCTTTATTTGTCTATCTTGTAATTTTTCTGCATCTTGTACTAAAAAAATGCTCCACCGAAGTTAAGGCATTCCCTTTGTGAGTGACCTTAACGGGGGTGGGGTGTTTCAAATCTCGTCTTCCTTATCATTTCCTATAACTTATCTTGTCCCATAAGTTATAGTTTCCACCTATTATCCTTTCTTGCCTTATTCAAGTTTATTCATAATAGGTTATTTATCATTCCCCATTTCTTGTCTTAATTTTAGATTTGACTTATTACATAGTATAAGTCATCCCACCCTTCAAGTCTTGTATTACATCTTAAGTCATAACCTGCCCTTGTCCTTATAACAAGTTTGCCTATTATTTAATTTTACATCACTGCAACTCAAGTTTATAAAAGGTAATTATCATTCCCCCATTACTGTGTCATCAATTTTAGATTTGACTTAACCCTTCGTTTCACTTAACCCGTTACTTAAACTTTACCCAATTCAATTGCTTTATGATACCATCACGGGTCCCATTTATTTAAGCATATCTAAACTTTGTTTCATACATCACCCGTGTCCCACTTAACCCCCTTTATTATAGTTTCCACATCTTACACATGTCTTACTACGGTTAAGTCTACCTAGGTTATGTCTTACATCACATGTCTCACAACGGTTAAGTCCACATTAGTTATGCTTTACATGTCATTTATATCACCTACTTAACCCTCTAACCGTACCCATGTCACCCACATGTCTTATTTTGGTTAGTATTTCTTAATTTATTTATAATGCCGTAACGATGTATGACCTCTCACATTAGACGTCCGTTCGTGGCTGCTGGATTTGCCGGGCGGTTCCGGGCAGCCTTACACCACAAACGCGCCTAACCTCGTGTCATAAACAGTTACGCCTCTAGTTCTTGCCATTGACATCTCACATTAGACGTCCGCTTGTGGTTGCTAGATTCACCGGGCATTTCCGGGCAGTCTTACACCACAAACGCGTCTAACCTCGTGTCATAGGCATTCGTTAACAATCGTCTTTCACCCAAACCCCAAATTCATGTCATATGTTCCAAATTCAACTTAATTACATTCCAATTTTATGCCTATTTCCAATTTTCCATTCACTACACCAATTACATAATAGTTAGCCAATTTTCATATTACCCAAATTATCCAATTATAGCCAAATTCACTAATTCCATGTTATTCATACCCAAACATGCCAATTCCCAATATCCAATTATACCCAATTTCATATAATCAATATTTTCCCAATATATACATCCCAACATTCCCACGTTCATACATATAATCTAATTCACCCTTTAGGCTTACTTTTCAAGTCACGAATAAATTTCACCAATCCATGTTATCCAATTACATGTCGTTAATATTGAATTATACCAATTCCATATCCAATGACAATTATGTCAAACTTACATAAATTCAACATTATAGATTATATTCCTCGACTGCATATAATAGATTATGCCCAATATATGCAATAACAATTGTTATGCCACAAACCGCAAAATTACAGATTGTATTCCAATATCCCCATATTCTAATCGTGCGTATTGTATCATAAGATTTTGTCTAGGTTCGAGATAACCTAGATCCAAAAATAAAAAGGGGAAAGGATAAAAAGGAGAGAACTCAAACGTAGGCATAAATAAAATAACAGATCTTATTAAATTAACATCATATTCATTATGGGGAATGGTAAACGATAGAAGCAACATTATACAGCAAATATAGTTCAAATCCACTCACCTTGACTGGATTAGAGAATTAAGCGATTTGTTGTTGATGTAGAATGCTGATTTAATCTTCTTATTTGATTATTGGTGGAGAGCATGAATTGTTGATGAAGAACTTTGCTACTTGATTTGATTAAACTCCAAAGTTGATGAAGAACTTGCAAATTAATTTAGGGTTTTGAGGCGGCGGCCATGTTTGGTTGAAGTTTAGCGGCATGGAAGCATCAAAAGGAATTGTTTATGAATTAGGTTAGGTCTAGGCACTATTTTATAGGTGTAGAGAGTGTTTTAGAGCCATTAGATCGCCCTAGAAGCCATCCAGTCCGTCCAGCACATCAAAAATCGTCACTGCCCAGAACTGGAAAAATCAGGGGGGAGGTCGACACTAAGGTCGACCCCTAGGTTGACCTCCCTGGGTAGGTCGACCCCCAGGTCGACCTGCCTGGGTATTTTCCTATGTAAATTCTAAATTTTTGTTGAATCTCCCGAAGGCCATAACTCTTTCATATGGAGTCCGATTTTCAAAAACTTGGACTCTATTCCAAGCAGAATTCCGAGACGAACGCAATGGTGATACCCGTTTTTCTTAATTCCTGATATTTAAATTAAGTATCCTTATTTTATTGTCTTCTCTGTTACGTACACTGTTATCAAATTAATTTTTCCTTCTCTTCCATATATTAATAATTTTTTCATTATATATCACCATTATTTACCTATCTATGCATATTCACATATTTTTACATACTTTTAACTATATTAAAAATGCGGGGTGTTACATTCTCCCACCCTTAAAGAATTTCATCCCCTAAATTCGATAAGAGTAAAATAGATAACCCCTCGCAATATCCATCCATCAAGTGTGCATCCAATTGTTGCAAACATTGTGCACATGTGCAAAGTGTGATACATCATAGTAAAGTATGTATGCCTAATTTGGATCCACCTATATGTATGTAAACTTTAAAAACTCTTTCAAAACATGTTGCTCACATCCTAAATATACTTGTAGTTCTATATGAATGCAATATTTTTGAAAAATCAAAACGTTTTTCATCCAAATTTTCCTGCACTCTTACAGAGTAAGAGCATAGTTCATCCGATTTTTGCATTCAAAATCCTACCAACCATCATTAAATTTGAAATTTATAAAAATCTAATTTTCCAGATTCTATTTCTTATGTTACGAAAAGGTGTAAAACAGAAAAATTCACATCCTCCGTTTTTCTTTTCTAATCGTTCTTGGATTTTTATATGACTATTCTATGAAGATTTCCTATTTTCCTATCCAAGTACAATCACACTAGAAAATCTCTTCTCTTTTTCCATTTATCTTGGAAAAATTTAATATCATATTTTTCTTAAGATTTCCATTTTCTTGCCTATCTCATTTTGCTGCTTGATTGATTCTGTTGTTTTCTTTTAAGTTAGGCTAGTTTCTTTCTTAGCTTATTTGACTTGATTAAATTACTTAAGTTTATTATTCAAATAAGCCTTTTCGTTTTCAACTCAAACAACATCCTACACAGCTACTACTATGGGCAAAGAATCGTAGGACTTAAGTCACGAGTCCTCTCAATAGGATCTATACACTTGCTTGCCCTTCACTACCTAGTAGTCACCACTAGTCCATGCTGTGTATTACTAGCCTATACTTCTCTTTCAAGCAACAATCCTTTTTCTTTTTCTCCAGCAAACCTAGGTTTCTCAAAGCTTATGCATTCTACGGGAAATTTTTCATTAGTTTAATATTATCTAATCCCTAACTGTAAATTGGCAAGAAAATAACTCTCTAAGTATCAACCCTGAAGACCGAAATCAACATCAGATTGATACTTAGAGAATTTCTCATCTCAACCAATTCCCAGTTGGTTCTAATAGCTTTAAATTTATCTCGTTCTTTCTAGGCCTTAATCCTTAACTACTCCATTTTTAAAACATGGTTTGGCCTTCTCTCTTTTTATTACATTCTTCTTTCAAAAAAAACTAAAGTGGTAAAACTTTTATTCTTTTCTCAAAAACTTGCTTTTGCCAAACCATAAAAACGTGTTACAAAGTAAAATTTCAATTTTTTTTTTCAAATCACAAAGCTGGAGTAGATGAGGATAACTATCGAGCTTACATTGTTTCTAATTACAATGTTAATTTAGTTACTCGCTATAAGGTGCAGACATCTATTTTATTCCTACAACTTATTTTTTCCACCCAACAAAATTTCTTCGTAAATCAATAATCAAAATTTATTGGTAACAGAATAGAATTTCAAAACTTCTTTTCATATATGAAAACTAGCAAGCTATTTATGCTCCATAATATGCACCTTTTTATGAGAGAATTCTTTTAAAACAAGAAATCATTGTTTTACACAATATATCCCACTTTACTTTAAAACCCAACATGCATTTATCAAAATACTTTTAAGATTAAATCTCGGAAAATACCACAAATCCTTTTACAAATTCAAGTTCTTAAAAGTTTATCATTGGGTTAGACTCAAAGTGGGTCTTCAACTCAACTAGACTTTCCTAGGCACTTTCACGAAGTCAATTCTCTCGACTATATATATTCCTAATATAATTTTCATTTTTCAACCTTTTCGAGTTTCTAAGGTTACACTTCTAAACCCACTACTCTAACATTTCAGTTTCCACTTTATGGGATGCTTTCTTTCTCCAATGCCAAGTCATATTGTACACTTTCCAACGAATCCTCTTAGGTGTCTCAAAATTTCTATGTTCAATCCTTGAGTGTAGAAACTAGATATCCCAACTCTTTTCATGTCCAATGGGCCAACATATGGATCTAGGTTTATATATATATATATATATATATATTTGAAAATACAAATACACTCACTCGTTATCTATATAGGAATCATAAACCTGGCTCTAATACCAGATGTAACAACCCAGATTCCGACGGACCGATTTTTTTTCAAAAATCCAATCCCCCGAAACCCGAGTTGGTTGCTCTGGTATCCTGCAGAAAAAGATAGCGAAAAGAGATATGTCAAAGTTCGGAAAACACCTCACAGCGGAAGGAGTAAAATATAATATATTTAAAACATAGCTTTACCTTAATCACAATACTGCTAAATCAGTATTCCCAAAGCTATAAGTCTCTGTCTAACCTGCGAATGTTATGAGGAGGGGGTCAGAACATAAGTTCGGTGTGAATGAATTTAAACTACACTTCTTGAATAATCCTATATATACCGTTCAATTACACTTTCTTATTTATTAGGTTATACGTGTTATTAGCATTCAAAGCTTACACACGTCGCACCCATCTACCCCCTTGTAGACTAACCTAATATAGTGTATATGTAGCTACCCCCAAACTGAGGTACACCCCGTGATACCCCACTCGCATGGTCTCCTCCGTATCGCCACAGTAATGTGCGCAGCCCCTCATCATATGCCATAGTAACATACAATGCTACATCCGCTTAGAACCACTATCGTTGTGCTACGTAAGCGTTCTGACTGCTATCCTCGAACTATTCGATCGAATTTGGTTTCATTACCGTCTAGTCTACAATACACCACCAAGAGCAGACATGGTTGTACCTAGACTTTCCCACGTACGTATCATCAATTGTACTCGATGTTTCTACTGCACATAACCTCTACTTGTGCACCCAAGTTCCGTGGCAAGGCTACACCAGAAAACACGGAACTCAGTCGGGAGCTTTTCTATATCTGTACGGGCCTGCCTCTAAGAGTGTCCAATGTACAGATATCCCTCGGGTCTGGTTTTTCTGTGGTAGCTATGGCCCCACCTCAGCCCCTTTCTCAACTAATAAAGACCACACGAGCTGAGCGACCACTCCTAGCAAGCAAATAATCTAAACATCCATGTGGGGTCTCCCCACACCCGTCCCTTGATAGCAAAGGTTAACGATCTCTAGGGGTTAGCTCTTGTCTTTTCGCATTCCTTAGGCTGTTGGTGACAGGTGTCCGACGATCTTGCTATCGTTTGGTCTTGACCCTCCACCTCCGCCTGAGGCAACCACCGAACCACCCTTAATGTCACCGCGTATAGCATTCTGACTGCCCCCTACTTGTGCAGTCAAGGCCCACCCACCAGGTAGTTCCGCGCAGACCCAACCTCTGCAATCCTAGCCCGAAGCTAAACCACTACAGAGGACTACCAAGAGCACCTTTAACGTCTCAGGAAGCTGCGTGCTTCCCCTTCCAGTCCGTTGGAGCCGCCAAAATAGAGAACGTGCGCTCTCCTCGTGCCTTATGACACCATCATGATCTACCTCGTTGGGTTATTCATCCTACAATGTACGGACTGCTTCAAGCGCCTTAGTTTTATATGTCATTAGACCCTAAGTCTAACCATTTATTTCACGCTTATGCCACCTCGTCAACTTTCTCATTTAACTTGGTTATTCACATTAGCTTCTCTTTTTTTCCCGTATTCACCAAGTTATCCTTGCGTATTAATTCAATTTATACTTAACCCACTTGAGACCATTAATAAGCCCACAACATGTTATTTTCCAATCTCATAACTTATTCCCTTTTTGGTTACAACAACATGTTATACTTAATTCATAGTTAAGTATACCTTATCCCACATACATAATTTCCACCGATTATCCTTTCTAGCCTTATTCAAGTTTATTCATAATAGGTTATTTATCATTCCCCATTTCTTGTCTTAATTTTAGATTTGACTTATTTCATAGTATAAGTCTTCCCACCCTTCAAGTCTTGTATTACATCTTAAGTCATAACCTGCCCTTGTCCCTATGACAAGTTTGCCTATTATTTAATTTTACATCACCGCAACTCATGTTTATAATAGGTAATTATCATTCCCCCATTACTGTGTCATTAATTTTAGATTTGACTTAACCCTTCCTGTTACTTAACCCGTTACTTAAACTTTACCCAATTCAATTACTTTATGATACCGTCACAGGTCCCATTTGGTTAAGCATATCTAAACTTTGTTCCATACGTCACCCGTGTCCCAATTAACCCCCTTTATTATAGTTTCCACATCTTACACATGTCTTACTACGATTAAGTCTACCTAGGTTATGTCTTACATCACATGTCTCACAACGGTTAAGTCCACATTAGTTATGCTTTACATGTCATTTATATCACCCACTTAACCCTCTAACCGTATCCATGTCACCCACATGTCTTATTATGGTTAGTATTTCTTAATTTATTTATAATGCCGTAACGATGTATGACCTCTCACATTAGACGTCCGTTCGTGGCTGCTGGATTAGCCGGGCGGTTCCGGAAGTCTTACACCACAAACGCGCCTAACCTCGTGTCATAAACCATTACGCCTCTAGTTCTTGCCGTTGACCTCTCACATTAGACGTCCGCTTGTGGTTGCTGGATTTGTCGGGCGGTTCCGGGCGGTCTTACACCACAAACGCGTCTAACCTCGTGTCATAGGCATTCATTAACAATTATCTTTCACCCAAACCCCAAATTCATGTCATATGTTCCAAATTCAACTTAATTACATTCCATTTTTATGCCTATTTCCAATTTTACATTCACTACACCAATTACATAATAGTTAGCCAATTTTCATATTACCCAAATTATCCAATTATAGCCAAATTCACTAATTCCATGTTATTCATACCCATACATGCCAATTTCCAATATCCAGTTATACCCAATTTCATATAATCAATATTTTCCCCATATATATATCCCAACATTACCACGTTCATACATATAATCTAATTCACCCTCTAGGCTTACTTTTCAAGTCACAAATAAATTTCACCAATCCATGTTATCCAATTACAAGATGTTAATATTGAGTTATACCAATTCCATATCCAAAGACAATTTTGTCAAACTTACATAAATTCAACATTATAGATTATATTCCTCGACTGCATAAAATAGATTATGCCCAATATATGCAATAACAATTGTTATGCCACAAACCCCAAAATTACAGATTATATTCCAATATCCCCATATTCCAATCATGCGTATTGTATAATAAGATTTCGTCTAGGTTCGAGATAACCTAGATCCAAAAATAAAAAGGGGAAAGGATAAAAAGGAGAGAACTCAAACGTAGGCATAAATAAAATAACAGATCTTATTAAATTAACATCATATTCATTATGGGGAATGGTAAACGATAGAAGCAACATTATACAACAAATATAGTTCAAATCCACTCACCTTGACTGGATTAGAGAATTAAGCGATTTGTTGTTGATGTAGAATGTTGATTTAATCTTCTTATTTGATTATTGGTGAAGAGCATGAATTGTTGATGAAGAACTTTGCTACTTGATTTGATTAAACTCCAAAGTTGATGAAGAACTTGCAAATTAATTTAGGGTTTTGAGGCGGCGGCCATGTTTGGTTGAAGTTTAATGGCATGGAAGCATCATAAGGAATTGTTTATGAATTAGGTTAGGTCTAGGCACTATTTTATAGGTGTAGAGAGTGTTTTAGAGCCATTAGATCGCCTTAGAAGCCATTTGGTCCATCCGGCACATCAAAAATCAACACTGCCCAGATCTGGAAAAATCAGGGGGGAGGTAGACACTAAGGTCGACCCCTAGGTCGACTTCCCTTGGTAGGTCGACCCCCAGGTCGACCTGCCTGGGTATTTTCCTATGTAAATTCTGAATTTTTGTTGAATTTCCCGAAGGCCATAACTCTTTCATACGGAGTCCGATTTTCAAAAACTTGGACTCTATTACAAGCAGAATTCCGAGACGAACGCAATGATGATGTCTACTTTTCTTAATTCCTGATATTTAAATTAACTATCCTTATTTTATTGTCTTCTTTATTACGTACACTGTTATCAAATTAATTTTTCCTTCTCTTCCATATATTAATAAATTTTTCATTATATATCACCATTATTTACCTATCTATGCATATACACATATTTTTACATACTTTTAACTATATTAAAAATGCGGGGTGTTATACTATTCCTAGAGTAATTGTTGATGGCGGTGCTCCTACGCAACCATCTAAGGTTGATTTTGCAAAGTTGTGAAAGGACTACTCTTCTCTTTGTAACAAGCCATATATTGGGATGGAGTCAGCTATCGAAGTCCAAAATTGGTTGAATACCTGCACTTGCATCTTTGGAGATTTTAACATTGATGATGCAATGAAGAGGAAGTTTGATTTAAAGAAACTACGAGTTTAGCTAGGGATGATATAATGTTGTAACCATTAGGACGCTAAAAAACTTGATTTCTTGGGAGCAATTTAGAGTTAAATTTGATAATAAGTTTATTTCTACTCTCTAGAAGTCCATTCTTTTCAAGAAATTTGCCAAGTTGAAGCAAGGAGATAAACCTATTGCCAAGTTATGGAATTTAGGCCCTGTCTAATATGGAATATCGTTTATTGATACTCCCTTAAGGAAGAACAAGAAGTTTAGCACTGGGCTTGTGAGTATCTTAGTGAGAATTACTTGATCAAATAGACGTTTCGCTCGAAAATCTTATTGAGAAGGCTCTTAGGCATCAGAATATGTCACCAAAGTAGTTTAATGTTGTTATTAATGATGAGGAGAAGGAAGAACTAATGCCACAACAGAGTCATGGAGTTAAAAAGAAATGGAAAGAAAAGAGAAAACAACAAAAGGGGAACGGTGTACCGAATAAGAAGAAGAACATGGGAGAGTTAGTTTGCTACAACTATAATGAAAACAACCACTTTTATAGTGAGTATAAAGGGTTTGAAGGATGTGAAGAAGTTATTCAGTTATGATAAAACTGGGCATCTAAAGAAGAATTGTCTACAACTGTCGAACTATAAGCAAATTGTGAAGGCCTGTGTTTTAGATGCAGTGCCTACTGCTTATAAACCTCCCAATGCTTCAAATAAAGGAAAAAGGGATATGGTGCAATATATGCTTTCCATCAAAGATATTTCTATTAAGTTTTGTTTGATGCTGGAGCATTACATTATTTTATCTATAGTGATCTAGTATTTATACTAGAATTGGAACCTAAGGTAATGGGTAGACATTCGATTGTGGATAACCGTGCAGGTTGATCCACCGGTCTCTGCATACTTTGTTGTGGTTATTGAGTCATTATTTCTCTTTGGAGTGTGATTTCTTTGTTTTAAAAATTAAAGGGATTTGGGATTATTTTTGTTATGAACAAAATCAAGAGATATGCGACTATAGTGGGTTGCAAAAAGCTCAAGGAAACTATTGAGAACGTAGAAGGTGAACAATTGTGATACGCGGCCTACCGGAGGATAGGGTATTGGCTAGATACTTATATTCGCATGAGATTTTATGGGAAGAAATATTATATGTGCTCATATCTAGTGAGTAATTTGATGTCTTTAACAAGGTCAAGGGATTTCCACCGTAAAAAGATATTGAGCTTCAGATTGATTTAATGGGTGAAGCCCAACCGATAATTATGCTCTTAAGGAAAATCTTGCCTAGAGACCAGTGGAAGATGGAGGTGCAAGTCAATGACCTACTGAGGTAAATATTCGTTTGGAGAAGCGTATCTGAATGGGGGTGGACCTGTTGTGTTTGCAACAAAGGATGATGACTCTTTGAGATTATATGTTGATTATCGTAAGCTGAGTAAAGTGGCCAAGAAAAACAAGTTTCCACTACCATGGATGGATGACTTGTTTGGTCTCCTGCATATAGCTATGGTGTTTTCCCAAATGGATTTGGTTATGGAACCTCACCAAAGGATATTGTGCCAATGACCACTTTTAGGACACAATCGGGGTTCTTTGAGTGGGTGGAGTAATGCACCAATATATTTTGTGGATCATGTGAACCGAGTTCTTAGGGATCAGTTGAATTAATTTATGCATGTATTTGTGGATGACCTCTTCATATACTCCAAAAACAAGGAGGAGCACGAGATGAACTTGAGGATCATATTGGAAATTCTGAGAAAGCATCAGTTAAATGAAAAGTTTTCTAAGTTCCACTTTGGTAAGGAAGAAGTGAGATTATTAGCTTATGTAGTATCTGGACAGGGAATAGTGGTAGTTCCTGGTAAGGTTGCAACAACCTAGGATAAGATTCGACCTAAGAGTGATATGGACGTTAGGAGATTCTTGGTTTGGATGGATATTATAGGCACTTCACCAAGGATTTTTCAAAGATAGCAGCACCATTGACCAACCTAATGAAGAAGAATCACATCTTCTTGTAGGATGCTAAGTGTGAGCATGCTATCGTGGTTTTGAACGATAGATTGACTAGTGCTCTTGTATTAATTATTCCAAGTGGAAATGAGAAAATTATTATGTGTACCGATGCATGTGGTTTCGATCTAGGAATAGTGTTGATGTAAAAGGAAGAGTTGTTGTTTATGTTAGACGACAACTAAAGCCACAAAAAAAAAAAAAAAAAAAAAAATCTAGAGCTAGCAGTGATAGTGTTCGCTCTAAAGATATGGATGCATTATCTATTGGGTGCGAGATTTGAGTTGTTCACTGATCATAAGTCATTGAAGTATCTTTTCTCTCAAAAGGATCGTAATCTTTGGTAGCAACGATGGTCGGAGTTCTTAGCTTCATATGATTTTGATATTTTCTATACTCTGGTGAATTGTAATGTAATTGTGGATGCATTGAATATAAGAAATGACCATTTGGGAGCAATGTTCTTATGGCAGAAGCAACTAGAGTTCATAAATGGATTTGGTTTGTAACGAACCGCAAATCCATACTACCTGAGTTGACTACATACATCACACATCCAACCCAAATGTCACAGAAATACGAATCATTTTTTTAGGAAGAAAAAGGTAGAAGAAGAAGAGAAATAACAACATAGAATCTCACATCGCAGCGGAATAAAATATAATATATCATAACTTTTGAAATACAAAATTTTAACTGTAACATACAATTATCAGAGTAAAACACTTACAACACAGTGAAAATAAAACACTATACATCTAACACTGAAGCCTCCTGCTCTAAGCTCCTTTAGATAGATCTGTAAAATCCTGAACTACTCGACTGCCCGTACAAATTTGGGCACCCAAGAGTTTAGGTAAAATAATAATAATAATAAACCTTAGGTCAGTCATGGGACTGGTATGATTAAACAATTTAAATCAGTTTGAGAAAATAAACGATATCTTACAAGACCACGCCGTAAAACACGGAACATGTTTTCCCTTATGAGAATCCAAACATTTGATTTAACTTTCAAAATCCTTTGGAAAGAAACGATAATATTTATATCTAAACTCTTTTGATATTATAATAGTCTTTAAATCAAATAAATAGAAATTTAGTGGAACGCTTTCATCTCACGCTCCACATATATAATATACAATCAAAACTGCGAGCACTTATTGGGTAATGAATTTTCCAACTATGACAAGGTATGGAACCACCTTCCGATAATGTATCTCTAGAGGAGAATACACTGGGTTCAACAAGAACATCTTGTAACCCGACCACACATAACCGACCACTCATTTTGCTTGAGTGTATCGAATGTATATCACCAACGGTTGGGATCAGCAACCGTTTTCCCGAATGGGACAAAATCGAATAGAATAAGGAATTAAATGAATTTCTCTAGATAGGTGATAATACATCCTAATGGGAGCTACCCACATAGCCATGCTGCCTGCCCGATTTTTTCCATTTCCCAGTTGTTGAGGCCTAAGGCTACGCTTAATTACTTCTCATTGATAGCACAATCACTTTGAATGCCACATTGTCAGATCTGTTAATCACTAATTGATTGTACAAATATATTCTGGATATTATGCTAAGAGAATAAATTCTCCGCAACCATATATATTTGTACATAACAAGATATGCGATCATTGGAAATACTCTGTCAGACATTCGTCCATATACTTCATTCTGGGATTGAACGAAACCGAAGGCACAATTTCCATTGATAGAAAAAGCCCTTGCACTCTACTTCGTCTCTGATTATCTTCATATAATCCGATTCGCAATGCTACTGCCAATACGGAGTGGTTCTCGAATAATAATCCAACCGGTCTCTCCATGTTGACAACGATATTGGCCAAAAACAAACATCCATTCAAAACATCAAACAATCACTGGGCCCTTAATTAAAATTTCATTCATTAATTAAATCATTTCTCCATTTCCTTATCAATATTTGTTAACCAAATATTTTCAATAATCGTCTTGCCCTCTTACGCTATTTGGAAAACATTTCCATATATCGGTTTCTTTTATTTTCTACACTTAGAAAATATATTCTATTTATAATTAGAAAACACTCAAATTACATATATCTTTCATGACCATTCATTTATTTCAATACTTAGGAAATATTTAGCTTTATATTTCAAAAATTCCACTTACTTGGGTTAAATCGAGTGTTGTGTAAAACATCATTACAAACAACCCAAAATACTGCATTCAACTAACTCTTATTCAAACATTTCTCTTCGAGACTGGATCTTGCTATTTATCGGTTAAAAATGAAATCAATCAAGTTGAGGTATAACTACCTCTAAGACCTTGACCGAAAACATCCTTTACTTGAAAACGGACAAGACCACTTACCTCAAATAATCAACATCATAAAACCAATTATTCATTTTTAAGCCCATATACATTTCTCTTTCTAGTTTTACTAGATTTAATTATAGATTTCCTTTTTTTTATAACATTCTATTTTTAAGTTCGTTTTCTTATCGAGTTTTATATATATCGATACATTGATTTCTAACTATCCAATTTTCTTAAAAATATTCTAACTCCTTAAATTCCCAGAAAATTTCGCCATAATCTCCTTTGTGTAATGGCCCGAATTTCCATACCCTTTGAGTCGACTAATAACACCACACGTCCAACCCAAATTGCACAGAAAAACGAATCATTAGTAGAAAGATGTTAGAGGATGAGAAATAGAAAAAAAAACAGAATAGAAGAAAATGAAGATCATAAACTCACAGCGTAACGAATAAAATATATTAGATAACATAAACTTTGGAACACAATTCAGTAACTTTATATACATACCGTCATCAGAGCACAACAGTTATTTCTGGAACAGTTATAAACACCTGTTTCCAAATACGAACATAATACACAGCGGAAAAAATATGATAGTCTATAGCTAAATGTTAAAGCCCCCGCTTCAAACTCCTCCAAGCGAATCTGTAAAATCCCAACTACTTGACTGCCCGTACAAATTTGGGGACCCAAGAGTTTTGGAAAAACAAACAAAATAAACTCTAGGTCAGTCATGGGACTAGTGTGAGTAAACTCCAACCATCTGTTTAACTTTCAAAAATCATTCGAAAGAAATGATAATCGTAAGACCGATCCACACATAAACTCGGATGGTTTTTACCTTACGATAACCAAAAATATTTTTGATATCAAATCATGTGATATTATAATAGTGTCTAAATCAAATAAATAGCAATCTAGCGGAACGCTTGTATCTCATGCTCCATATATAATATAAAATCAAAAACCGCAGGGCATTTATTGGAGATTGGATTTCCAACATGACAAGGTATGGAACCACCTTCCGATCAGTGTACTCTAGAGGGGATACACTGGGGTTCAACAAGAACGTCTTGCAACCCGGCCCACACATGACAACCACTCATTTAACTTGAGCATATCAAGCATATTATCACCAACGGTTGTGATCAGCAACCGTTATCGAAAGCATACAGCAGCGAATAGAATAAGAAGCAAATGAATTTCTCTAGATCAGGTGATAATACCCCTAATGGGAATGACCCACATGGCCATGCTGCCTTCCCGATTTCTCTCATTTCCCGGGTGATGAGGCTTGAGGTCACGATTATCTTTCAGTACATCTTGCCATCATTTACTTTGAATTTCACATTGTCATATCCATCCATATACGTTGTCCTGGGACTGGACAACCTGAAGGCACCATTCCATAAATCCATCTTGGGCAATTTCTACCTAGGATTGATTGAACAACCCTTGCATTTTACTCCGTCTTTGATTATATTCAGCATAAGTTGATTAGTAACGCTTATGCCAATACGGAGTGGTTTTCAGATATTAAATCCGATCTCGGTCTCTCCATATTGACAATGGAGGTATAAAATAAATCAAAACTTTGATAGTCGGTAATTTAACTGTCAAAGTAACATCCATACAATCAGCGGTCCTATTTCCCAATTGGAAATTTCTACCGATCAAACATCAAACAACACTTGCCCCTTTTTATTTAATTCCTTATTATATTATCGATTCAAAAATCCATTTTCAATCTTACATATCCTTTCAAATCTCAATCTTAATTCTTGGAAGACATTTTCGGCGTCATCATTTCTTTATTTGAGAAGATATCAATTATTCCAATTTGAAAATATTTCTATATATTCATATATTCTTATTTCTATATTTTAGAATATATACTTTATTAACATTGGAAAAACATTTCCAATTATCTTTCCTTACTTCTAGTTATCCCAAATCATTTCATTTTCTATACTTAGAAACCACCTCTGATTTACTTTGGAAAATGTTTCCAAGACCTTTTCATTTAGTTAAACCCATTAAACATCGTTGCTATAACTCAATTCATTAATTATTCATTTACTAATCGGATCCTTAAACAATCTTCACTATCGAACCTTAACTATTCCTTAGTTAATTATGAAGTCAATCAAGTTGGGGTATAATTACCTCTCAGACCTTAACTGAACAACATTCTCAGCTTTGAAACAGTCAAAGATCACGACTTCCAACAAAACATCGCTTACGCGACTCTCGGATTCAATCTAAGAATCCACTTCCTTTATGGAAAAACACAGATTATAACAGTAGCGTTATAATCGCTGTTTCCAAATATTTGATTTATAAGACTTTATTATAACGGCAGCATAAAAATCTTTGTTTAGATTTGCAAAAACATTTATTATCACAAAAGCGCTAAAGTCGTTGTTTAGATTTACAAAATATTTATTATCACAACAGCGCTAAAATCGCTGTTAGATTTATAAAACATTTATTATCACAACAGCGCTAAAATCGCTGTTAGATATATAAATCATTTATGATAACAGTAGCATTATAATCGCTGTTTTTAATCAAGTACCATATGCGGCACACACGCTTCCGTTGTTCATTTTTTTTAAAGATAGTCAAAATGTCCGGATTTACACAATGCAGACATTTACCATTCTATTTGTCGAAACCCATAAGATAAAGGGTATATAAGGATAAAAATCTGCTTTCCACCTTTACAAAAAGACCTCTTTACTTGGATTTTGTAACGACCCGGTAGAGATTTCGAGCCCCGAATTCTGACAATAATACATCATATCATATTACTTGCCCAAAACTCAAGTATCGAAACCACCAGATTGTTATTAGAAAGAATTTAGAGGGGTGAGATAAGAAAGAAAGAAATATTAGAATAGAAGAAAAAGAACTAACACAGCATAGAGTCTCACATCGCAGCGGAACAAAAAAATATAATATAGAAATAAACCTTTATTGAGAGCTTGAAAATATACTTACAATCATCAGAGAACCTCACACATCTGGACAGTTATAATATCATGTCCTCATATACAACACACAGCGGAATAGATACTAGGTACAATACGCCTGAACACCTTCAGCTCGTCTCTTCACGGCATTCGATGACCTGAACCTGTACACCCCGGGCTAACCCGAGCATTTACGAAACACCGGGTCAGTCTGGTGAACCAGAGTGAGTAAAACTCGCACAGTATTAAGGTAACACAAAACTTGATTTTAAAGTTCAAATTTCTTTTTGAAAGAAAAGGGATAATCGTAAGACCGAATCCACACATAAACACGGACGGTTTTTACCTTACGATAACCCAAAACACCTTTGAAATCAATATCTTTTCTGATATTATAATAGTGTCTAAATACAAGTAAATAGAATCTAGTGGAACGCTTGCATCTCACGCTCCACATATATAGTATACAATCAAAACCGCGGGCACTTATTGGAGATTGGATTCCGACGATGACAAGGTATGGGACCACCTGCCGATAGTGTATCTCTAGAGGCGAATACACTGGGTTCAACAAGAACGTCTTGCAACCCGGCCCACACATGACTGACCACTCATTTCACTTGAGTGTATCGAATGTATACCACCAACGGTTGGGCTCAAACCACCGTTTCCCGAAAAGGGACAACATCGAAATAGATTCAAGAAGCAAAAGGAATTTCTCTAGATATGTGATTATACATCCTAATGGGAGCGACCCACATAGCCATGCTGCCTGCCCGATTTTTGTCATTTCCCGGTTGATGAGGCTTGAGGCTAGAATTTACCTTCCGATCATCTGGTCATCATTCACTTTGAATGCCACATCGTCAGATCCGTCAGATATCACTAATTGACGTCCACAAAAATACTCTGGTCGTTAAGCTAGAGAGGTGCCCCTCTCTGCCACTAACAGAAATATGTTTGTATAAATCAACGTACGTGATTCTTAAGAAATACTCTGTCAGACATTCGTCCATACAAGTCATCCAGGAACAGGATGAACCGAAGGCACCCTCCTACCGCATCCAATATAGGAATCACCCCATGGATCAGTAGCGAGTAGTCCTTGCAATTCGTAGATTCCAACCACGACAGAATCACAAATCAAATAACTCTGGTTGCAAGCCAGAGAAACTTAACGAGTAGTCCTTCCGCTTATGAAGATCCACGGTCTTCAACTGCTCCATCTTCAACCATCATCTTTCACGTATTTGCTGGTTCGGAATGGTTTTCGAATATAAATTCGATCCCGGTCTTTCCGTACCAACAACGTATTGGTCATGACTTTGATAGTCGGTTATTTAACTATCAAAACAACAATTATAAAGTAAATAAATCCATTGGTTTATTACACAGCTTCACTTGGCCATTAAAATAATATATCAGTTATCATATCGAAAAGTAATATAATATTCTCAAATCGCTTTATTAAAATACTAAAAAGAAATGCCTTAATATCTTATCCAATTTATCGTTACTATTCTTCAAAACCTTTACAACACACTACTTATCCTCGAGCTCAAATCATTTAACCTCGTCAACACTCGTTACCAAAAATCTCCTTTTATTTCGTTATTCCTTCCAATATCCCAAGCCCTTCTTTATTCACTTTTGTTTCAGAATTCCATCATATATATATATATCCAAATTCTTTAAATAACATCACACAAATACTTTTCCCAAAACAATTTACCTTAACCTCTCCATTATCATGACTCATATAATCTTTTGACAATCCTGAAGTTGTTCAAGTTAGGGTATTTTAATTACCTCTCAGACCTTGATCAACATCATTCTTGTCTTAAGATACATATGAATCGTAAGTCAAAAACACCTATTCATTTTATACTTCATTTACCCAATTCGGTTTAAATATAAACTCGCTCATAAACCTCCCCTTCGAAACTCAATTATATTTCATTTCTAACCCTAATGTTTTTACTTAAATGAACCTTATTTAAGAAATATCCCTTTAGGTTAAATAAGAATTATAATTTACTTCATCATTAAGTGGAATTAAATTCCCTTTTTAAAATCTCATTAAGATAAACAATTACTCGCTAATTTATTTTATTAGAGTAATTAGTACAATCTAATTTAATTAATTTCCATTAAAATAGTCATCTTGGTAAATCTGAAAACACGATTAACCCATTAATCAGTTCTAACTCGTCTCTTCATTTAAATTAATAGACAACATTATTTATTCAAATAATCTCATCCACTTTGATTATTAAACAATAATCTATTTCTAAATAAATCTTTTTTATATATATTTGTTTCTTAAAAACAATAAATCCCGATTATTTATCGCCACGTTAACCACCATCCTCTTGCTTATCCATTCTAATATAAAAATCAGCTTTATAAAATTATTCAGTAATTTTAAAGAAACACGTGCTCCGCACATGGTAGATTACTGGTACAAAAATAGTGGTTGAAACAAATGATATATATATATATATATGGTTGGTTCATTTTCTTTTTAAAATCTTCATTAAAAATTATATTTAAAAATATAATTAAAAATCTATAGAATAAATTCCATAATTTGATTTATATCAATTTACCTGACGGTAAATCAATCTTTACAAAAATAGTTTGTATTTGGCCATCTGCTATCAACTGCTCAGCCAGTATCACACATTGGTTAATAACCCAACAAATGTTGCATTTGGGTTTAACAACCAATAACAACTCAATAATTCAATCATATGGGGTTCGATAGTTCATATGCTGATCCTATGTAAACAAACAGTAAACTTGAGGAATCCGGTTGGATTCCTCCAACCTGTCTTCCACTGCATACAAGTATGTTATTTCAATATAATCACTATTCATGGAAATATATGATTAAACCGATAATTCCAATAAACGTCCAACAATGATGGTTTCATGTCAACCATTTAATTTAACGTGTTTATAAAAATGTAAATGCGACCAATCGGGTAAGTTACCGCAGTCGGTTCCAATCGTTAGAATAACGATTTGGGTTAATTAAGTTAAACAAACGTTTAACTTAATTTATTTAGTCAATGAAGGTATCATTCAGCAATCGGCACACAGTAAACAACCATAACACACAAAAATTAAACCCTACTTATAAAATATAAGTGGGGAACTGAGTGAGTTATACTCACTTGGTCTGCGTCGTGTGAACAGCTCATTCCAGACAATTCCATCTCCGTCCAATCCGTTCCATACCATTGTGATCATTAATACAGTTTCGGTCTGATCTGAATCGGACAATTCTGATAAGACGTGAATACGTTGTTAATATTTAAATTTTAACTTTAAATTAAATAACTAGTTAATTATAAATTAACTAAATTAACGTACTAATTTCTTGGGTTTAAAATATTACATGATTATTTAAAATTTAATATATAATTTAGTTAACTTTAATTTCATTATCATTATAACTAAATATTTGTAAATATACCTTAGCATGCCATTTATTTTCTTCACTTGGAATTGGGCTTTCACGTTTAACAAGCCATTTGCTTGGGAATTGGGTCCTCCTTCCTTTGTGTTGCAAGCCCAAGCGCTTAAAAGCCCATCACCAAACCCTTGAATTTCAACCCGTCCACTTTACTTCAGCCGCCATCTATTTTAATACCATCTGCTCCTCTCATTTATTTCATCTCGTCCCAATTACAAGAAATAAAACCTCTTCTGCCAAAATTAATCCAGGCTCCGCCCTCCCTATTCTGGTGGTCGGAATTCCAGCGAGCCACCGAAGATGAAGCGTCCTCGTCTGCTCCGCCTCCAGCTCGTGCCTCGACGTCCCAGTCCCTGCCTTCAGCCTGTACTCCGCCCACAAAGCCTACGCCTTTCAGTCGATATTCCGTCCATCCCGTCACTCCAACTTTCAACCAAACAGGTCAGCGTTTTAGATCTCAGTGTGATTTACATATTTTCTGGTTAATCCTTGGTGGAAAATTGTGTGAATCGTGAGGTTATGGTTTGAAAGGGTCTGAATGGTTTTTACTGCAATTTGTTTCTGATTTGCTAGATTGTATTTGGGTCACGTATTTGAATTGTTTTTTAGATGAAAAGTAAGAGAATGTTGCTTGTTTTTGGTTTGGCAAGAACTGGTATTACTGGGGTATTTATATGCGAACGGGATTCAAGGATAAGATCAATGTCTGATCAATAGGCCTGGAAGCTATGTATTTTCCCTTCCGTAGCTATGGTGCAGTAAACAGTTGATGTGAAAATAGGGGAAAAAGAGAAACGAGGTACAGGGTAATGGATTCAGAGCTACAGGCATGTATTGTCTTCTCAAATAGGGTGTGCATTGCAACAGCTAGGAGAAATAGGCTAGGTGATGTATGGTACTTGGAAAACTTGTTTAGGCCTTAGCTGTCTCTTGTCATTCAGCAACAAAGTGATGGTGCAAATCTGCCAAAGTATGCATGTATGTGATGGGTTTGCATCACTTTCTAAATGTATATTGGCAAAATATCGTGTACAGAAGATTTGTAAAGTTGTATTGGCAAGTCAAAAGATTTTGTACAGCAGAACTCTTCCTTGATCGTGTTTTCTTTTCTTGTCTACTGTATTCAATATTTTTTTTTGATATTGAATTGATTTGGTTTATTTTCCCTTCTTCTACTTTGTTTGATTTGGTATGGTACTTGGCATTGTTATTTACGAGTTGGCTAGATGATTTTCTGAGACGAATCTACGCCAGTACTAAAGTATGTAATGTATGTTGGCAACAGATTTTGTACAGGAGTAGCTGTCCCTATCTAGTTATTTTTTCTCTCTTTTTCTATTATGTGATTTGATACTTTGCTTGGTATTGAATAATATTTTTGTTGGATGATTTTTCTGGCTTCAATATTCTCTTCTGATATGTATTATTTGTTGAGAGGGACAAAACTTATATGTATTCAGTCTCATAGGTGTAAGCTATATTTAAATAGCCGTAAAATAAATAATGACTAATAATGTACATGCCATGTGATCTGCATTATGTTGATTGATTAATATTCTTTCTTATATATACTTCATATGTCCTATGTCCCTTTTATTTGATGCGCATACACTTGGAAATTAATACCCACCGTAAGAGATTACTTGCTTCGTATGTCACACTGTTTACTATTATTCCCGAAGTCCAAGCGTTGTGAGTTTGCATATATACGTACAAGTGAAAATAATGTCAATAAATTATCGAATAAAATTTTGAAGCCATTAAATTCAAAAGAAATTTTCATCGATAGATATGCTCGAATGGAATAGTATAACACCTCAAATTTAGTCAATATCGAATTAATATGTCGCATCAACAAGTTCAAGTAAACCGATATCAAATATATATAGAAAACGTTATTAAATTTTGAAATAAACGATATCGTTTATTCACGATATTCCATAACGACTATTTTAAAATTTGAATTGGACATAAAATAAAATCTACAATACGAAAACTCGATTTTTCTCCTCCATTGGAAAGATATCGTCAAATAGATTCCAGCGTTTCTTGTTTCGAGAAAATTCGGCTTATTTTGGGCCCTGTACAGCCGATTGAAGTTCAAAACGCCAAATTAGGAACTGTCGCGCCGTTGCAGCTCGTTTTAAAATTAAATTATAAACTAAACGAAAATTCGTTGTCAACTAAACGAAATCGTCGATTTAATTCAGTATAAACCATATTAGACCATTTTAAACTGTCTGGTCAAAATATACTACCAACACAACATTTTTTTCTGACAAATTTGGAATTAAAATATTATTTTATTATTTATTTAAATAATATATCCAAAAGAAAATCCTTAAATTCAAATATTTAAATCAAATCCAACATTCAAAATAATAAAATAAATTAAATAATTATTAGAAAAATATGGGTCGTTACAGATTTTATTTCAAAAAAAATCAATTTTATCAATGTTTAACAGAAACTATCTCATGTGTTTTCCTTTGCATTTAAAATCTTTATTTCAATTGCAATGCTTTGCTTAATTCAATTAAAGTCATCACTTTGGTTTTAAAAACCTCATTTAAACCTTGTTTGGATTAATCACTTATACTAATCCGTTTATCATCTTCTCACCACTTAGCTTAGATTTCATCCTAAAACCATTAACACATTTTAGTCTATTATTAACCCATTAACCATCTTCCTTAAAAGTTTCTTTCCATTAAGTTTCCTTTTTATAATTTAAAATTTAACAAAAAGCCTTGTTTAAATCTTTGCCTTTATCGACAAATCCCATTTACAAACCTCATTTACAACTTGGATTACAAATCCCTTTATGAAACTCTTATCACCTCCTTGATCAAACTATAATGCCACCAAATCATTTCTTAATTTAATCTCCAATTAAAATCATTGTTTTAATTATTATTAATTAAAATAACAATTAACCTTATTATTAACTATATTGAAATAGTTGATTTTGCTATTAACTAAAAATAGTATAATTATTGGTTTTTAAAGCTTATTAAATAATAATTAACTTTATTAACACAAACCAATTCGATAAGTACCTTAATTATAGTTAATCGAAGATTAACTAATATTTAACACCCTTTGTTAAATTCAAATTAATTTCAAATATTGGTTTCAAAACCCTTTTCCATTTTTCCATATAAATTCAAATTTGAATTTCTATTTTAATTTATTCAATGATAAATACTTCATTTAATCTATACTCTAATTTATATACAACTTCTTGTTTTCTCCATTTACATGTTTTTAGTTTCAACTCTATTCGAAATTACATTTCTATTTTTGGAAATAAATTCCCTTTTTAAATCTCAAATTTCATTTTCTATATTCGAAAATATTTTGTGGTATTTAAATTCCAAATTCTAGGGTCAGTGATATTTAAATACAACAAGATCAATCACAGTTAATATATCAAAGCATAGGTCACAACTAATGCAAACACAATAATATAAATGTTGAGGAATCCAGTTGGATCCCTCCAACCTGTTTCCCTGCATCCACAGATGTTAATCAACATCAATGATATTAATTTCACATCAATATAAAATGTCAGAACTGATAATCGATCAACGATGCAATCATATCAACCGTTTCAACCAATTTTATCAACTATTCAACCAATCAACCATTGCACAATATAAATTTTCTATAAATAAATTTAAAACTCGTTTAAAAATACAAATGAGATAGAGGTAATGAGTTTACTCACCTTGGTTTGTAGATGACGGTGCTGCTTTTGTTTTCGTATAAAATCAAACAGGCGTTTGATTTTTCTACAGAATTCCAGTAGCTTTATTCTTAGCTACGCCAGTGCTATAACGTAGATTTCGTTGCTATGATTCCAATGTGATTGATTTGGTCAAATTCTGTTACCATCTCACCAAGTTATACACATTACAATATTATCGTTGATTTTAAATGAATTATCATTAACTTAATTTAATAATAATAATTAACTTTTTAACTTAACTATATTACTTACGGTAATAATGTTTTTAAATCTTTCTCCTTCCAGTCAGTTTGAAGTAATCCGATACCCAGACTCCCCTTTCAAATTCTTTTTCTTCCCCTTTTTCAGAAAATATATATGCTGATTAACTCCTTTTCTCCATCTCAAATTCGATGTACCCATCAACTTCACAAATATAAATGTCAATCATCACCATTACTTACTATTGTCCCCTTCAACTATCCTTAACACCCAATCACGTCACGACTACATCATCAACAATAACCACTCTACACTTCCCATAATAACCAAGACAACACCACATCGCTCCTTCACATCTGCGCCCCGACGCCATAGGTCCCCACTTCCTTGCGCCCTTTGATGTCCAAAAAAGGTGCATAAACGCAGCAAATCCCGACAAAACATCGAACACTACTTCACCCCCTCACGATCGCCAGAGGCGGATTCCAATCGCCACCCTCTGTCAGCCTACAATTCCTTCTATCCTCTTCCCACCGACACCACTAACGGCCTTGCGTTGGACCAGAACGTCGCCAAAGAAACCCAAATCAGTGAACCCTAAATGTCCCAAAACTGGCATCCTGCTCCTCATAGAGCCACCGTGCTATCGCCAGAGGTAACCCCTATCTCGACCGACCACACCCATGCCCCAGCTCCTAATTCGAACGCCTGTAGTCTTCTTCCCAGGTCAACGTAGTTCGAAACTGGTGTGAGAAAATGGTGTTCGAACTTTGTAAAAGGTATACTAATATATGAATGTCTTGAAATAGCAAGGCCTCAAAACGAGAGAGCATCCATTTAATTGAGTGTAGAATTTGATTTCGATTTTTGATTTATTTATGAATTCCAGTTTTGCAAGTTTTTTTTGGAAACGACAACGATGATGCTGGTATTTAAAGGAGAAACTGCGTGCCGACCACGGGATCTAGTAGCTTGGGGGTCACGGAAATGAAAAGCTTGGATAACACTGTGTGTACAGTGTAATAGTATGGGCACACGACATCAGATACCTTGAGCTGCACAGAATTGGAATAGATTGGCAAGCACGGCAATTTGAAAATGATAGGATATGAAAGGCTATGGTAGGCTTTAGAGAAAATATGGTGGGATACGCTAACGTGAAGATTTCAAAAAGTGTCAGACGATATATTTGTTTGTATCCTTTGTATAGCTTATCCTACTGTCAACCAAGTTTAAAAGTCTGGCATGCTCATCAATCTCACACTCTTTACCGCATCCGAAATCTGAAAAAAAAACATATAATAGATTAATACAAGTTTAGTTCCTGACTTTCTATATGTTATGGGTTTCCCTACGAGTATTATTAATTGGATACATGAGTGCATCAATAGACGATGAAATGGTTTTCTCATCTATTGCTAACAATACCTTAGTGATGAAAAATGTTTTTACTCATTTAAGTGAACATGTAGGATAAAGATTTCATTTACGTTCGAGCGACTACAGACAGAAGTAAGAATACGGTCTCGTGTCAGTGAGGTACCATGATCCCAAAAATATAATAATATCGGTAGTTTAACTTATATTATGAAACCCCAAAATATTGATATAGGGTGCAAAATACTCCAAGTAAAAATTTGCGTATTTAATTAATTAAAAATTACAGTAAAATTCTAAAAATTAAATTATAACTACGCCTCAAAAGAATCTTATCCAAATTCGTAACAAATCTCTAGTTATATTAACTAAACCGTTATGGTCCATAAACAAATCTACAGCGACTATTTAGATATTTGCTTTGGATATAAAACAAAATCTACAATATGAAAACTCGATTTTTCTCTTCCATTAGAAAAATATAATCAAATATATCCGAAAGTTTGTTGTTTCAAAGAAATTCGACTTATATCGAATCTTGTATATTCAATTGAAGTTTAGATCATAAATTACGAACTACCGCGACTATTTCGAGCTCGTTTTAAATTATATTATAAATTATACATTTGAATATCGTTTTATTAAATAAATTCCTTATAAATTCCTATATATAATTCAAATAAAATATTTAAAACAAAATTAGATATTTAAAATTCAACGGCTAAAAATCCGGGTCGTTACATTCCTTCCCCTTTAAAATAATTTCGTCCTCGAAATTGCTAAGCAGTAAAAATGCTATAACTCTAACTCCTCATAATCTACGTAGTTGAAATCTTATATTCCGTATCCTCATAACCAAGTTCTTACCCGACCTTCGAATTATCATACCAATACTCGACCATTCATAATTTTTTCCAAATGATCTGTCCACCATTTTTGGACAATCCATCATCACTTTCTTGTTTTCAATCCATATGCTCTTCTGCATATATACACCCATTCCAATTGATTTTAAATCCATTTATCGATTTCATTATTACACTTGAAATTTTATTAACCAAATCTGGTTTTCCAATAACTAACAACTTGATTTTTAAATTATCACAAAATTTCTTGAAAATATTCTAACTTTTTAAAAAATTTGAAAAATTTCGCCAGCATCTCCTTTGCACGGCTTAATAGGTACAACCACAACCCGCCTTTCTACGCCTTCTCTAAAAGAAAATCAAAAGGCCAAGCGTCTTGCCCCATAAGCTCATAAAACATCAAACCCAAGTAATATTATTAACATGTACCTTTTTGTCGGGCACAAATTCTATCTCTTGCATTAGCTTCCATTTGATGCCTGCTCAACATATCCATTCCAATTGATTTCCAAACAAATAAACTCTTGGTTTTCCAATTCACTAATCAACTTTCTGATTAGTTCCCTTCTATTTTATAATTCAATTTGATTTCTATTTCCAAAATTAATCCACTTATTCTGCTTGGGCTCAAAAATAACTTAACTCCAATTAACGACATATAATATATATGTATTCAACTTGTTTAGTATAAGTCGAATCTAGTTTAATAGCTCAAATCTTGAGTATTTCTCTTATTACTATATTTAGTCTCATTCGAGATTATCTCCATCTAATTCAGTTTTATTTAATTGGATCTAAGTTAAATTCCAATCTATTTGATTCACGTTTACAATTTCAACCTTTTTAACTTAAGTTAAATTTTTATTATATTTGATTTACTCATACCATTTCAATTCATTTAACTTATAATGGTTAAATATAAATTCAGAATTCAAATTCCCGGCTTTTATTTCAAACTCCCTTGAAATAATAAATATACATGTATCCATAACCATTTGCAAAACCAAACTTTTGAATTTTTAAAATAACTTATCCTTTCAAACAAATTTTCCATTAACGAACTGTTATGGTAGCAATCCGTCATTCAGAAACTTGAAAATGAATACCGATAATGTCACGACCCATTATCAGAATTATTTTCTCACCCCTGAAGTGATTTAAGTGCTTAATCACTTTCAAAATCCATTTAAAATCATTCTTATGCTGAAATCCTTCAAAGTATGGTTATATAACTTTCAAAAATATTTCATACAATATTTCTAAACACCAGGAATTTAAATTCTCAAATTCTAGTTCGAACTTAATATTAATTCATCCCATGTGTACACATTATCCGTATACAAATTATATAACCATTTCAATATTTCATGATTCCATTTGATTGTAATAACAATCAACACAATCATACATAATAATTCAGAAATTATTCCTTTTATATCAAAATAAGTTTTGGGTAAAATTATTTCACTTACCCATTTTAAAACCATACTGTATCGAATTGTTTTGTTAAAGAGTTTAGAAACACCTATCGATACAGTTGTACATCCTGTATTGAGCAGAATTCATAAACCACTCAACAAACCAGCCAATACAATATAAAACAATATTATATCAAATTTACAAATATATGCTCATCTATGTACACCCAAACTCAATCTATGGTATTACTAACCCTATCTCTATTGAGTCATGCCACAGAGCCAAGGTTACTACTCAACCTTCAGCTTTGATACCAAATGTATTGGCCCGAGTTTCCATACCCTTTGAGTCGAATAATAACACCACACGTCCAACCCAAATTGCACAGAAAAATGAAATATTAGTAGAAAGAAGTTAGAGGATGATAAATAGGAAGAAAGATATATTAGAATAGAAGAAAACAAAGATCTGAAACTCACAGCGGAACGAATTAGATAATATAAACTTTGATACACAATTCAGTAACTTTATATACATACCGTCATCAGAGTAAAACAGTTATTTCTGGAACAGTTATAAACACCTGTTTCCAAATCAGAACATAATACACAACGGAAAAAATATGATAGTCTATAGCTAAATGGTGAAGCCTCCTGCTTCAAACTCCTCCAAGCGAATCTGTAAAATCCCGACTACTTGACTACCCGTAAAAATTTGGGCACCAAGAGTTTAGGAAAATCAAACAAAATTAACCCTGGGTCAGTCAGGGGCTGGTGTGCGTAAACTCCAACCATTTGTTTAACTTTCAAAATTCATTCGAAAGAAATGATAATTGTAAGACTGATCCACACATAAACACGGATGGTTTTTACCTTACGATAAACAAAAATATTTTTGATACCAAATCCAGTGATATTATAATAGTGTCTAAATCAAATAAATAGCAATCTAGCGGGACGCTTGCATCTCACGCTCCATATATAATATAAAATCAAAAACTGTAGGGCGCTTATTGGAGATTGGATTTCCAACATGACAAGGTATGGAACCACCTTCCGATATGTGTACTCTAGAGGGGATATACTGGGGTTCAATAAGAACGTCTTGCAATCCGGCCCACACATGACCGACCACTTATTTAACTTGAGTGTATCGTGCATATTGTCACCAACGGTTGTGATCAGCAACCATTACCGAAAGCATACAGCAGCAAATAGAATAAGAAGCAAATGAATTTCTCTAGATCAAGCGATAATACCTCTAATGGGAATGACCCACATGGCCATGTTGCCTGCCCGATTTCTGTCATTTCCTGGGTGATGAGGCTTGAGGTCACGATTATCTTTCAGTAAATCTGAATTTCACATTGTCAGATCCATCCATTTACGTTGTCCTGAGACTGGACAACCTGAAGGCACCATTCCATCAATCCATCTTGGGCAATTTTTACCTAGGATTGACTGAACAGCCCTTGCATTTTACTCCGTCTTTGATTATATTCAGCATAAGTTGATTCGTAACGCTTATGCTAATACGGAGTGGTTTTCAGATATTAAATCTGATCCCGGTCTCTCCATTTTGACAACAGAGGTATAAAATAAATCAAAACTTTGATAGTCGGTGATTTAACTATCAAAGTAACATCTATACAATCAACGGTCCTATTTCCCAATTGGAAATTTCTACCGATCAAACATCAAACAACACTTGCCCCTTTTTATATTAATTCCATATTATATTATCGATTCAAAAATCCATTTTCAATCTTCCATATCCTTTCAAATCTCAATCTCGATTCTTGGAAGACATTTCCGACGTCATCATTTCTTTATTCTAGAAGATATCAATTATTCCAATTTGAAAACATTTCTATATATTCATATATTCTTATTTCTATATTTTGGAAAATATACTTTATTAACATTGGAAAAACATTTCCAATTATCATTCCTTACTTTTAGTTATCCCAAATCATTTCATTTTCTATACTTAGAAACCACCTCTGATTTACTTTGGAAAATGTTTCCAAGACCTTTTCATTTAGTTAAACCCATTAAACATCGTTGTTATAACTCAATTCATTAATTATTCATTTACTAATCAGATCCCTAACCAATCTTCACTACCGAACCTTAACCATTCCTTAGTTATTTATGAATTCAATAAAGTTGGGGTATAATTACCTCTCAGACCTTAACTGAACAACATTCTTAACTTTGAAACAGTCAAAGCTCACGACTTCCAACAAAACACCGCTCACGCGACTCTCGGATTCAATCTAAGAATCCACTTTCTTTACGGAAAAACACTGATTATAACGGTAGCGTTATAATGGCTATTTCCAAATATTTGATTTATAAGACATTTATTATAACGGCAGCGTTAAAATCTCTGTTTAAATTTGCAAAAACATTTATTATCACAACAGCGCAAAAATCGTTGTTTAGATTTACAAAACATTTATTATCACAACAGCACTAAAATCGCTGTTAGATTTATAAAACATTTATTCTCACAACAACGCAAAAATCGCTGTTAGATTTATAAAGCATTTATGATAATAGTAGCATTATCATCGCTGTTTTGAATAAAGTACCATGTGCGGCGCACACGCTTCCGTTGTTCATTTTTTTAAAAGATAGTCAAAATGTCTGGATTTACACAATGCAGACATATACCATTCTGTTTGTCGAAACCAATAAGATAAAGGGTATATAAGGATAAAAAAACGCTTTCCACCTTTACAACAAGACCTCTTTACTTGGATTTTATTTCAAAAAAAATCGATTTTATCAATGTTTAACACAAACTATCTTATGTGTTTTCCTTTGTGTTTAAAATCTTTGTTTCAATTGCAATGCTTTGCTTAATTCAGTTAAAGTCATCACTTTGGTTTTAGAAACCTCATTTAAACCTTGTTTGGATTAATCACTTATACTAATCCGTTTACCATCTTCTCACCACTTAGCTTAGATTTCATCCTAAAACCATTAACACATTTTAGTCTATTATTAAACCATTAACCATCCTCCTTAAAAGTTTCTTTCCATTGAATTTCCTTTTTATAATTTAAAATTTAACAAAAAGCCTTGTTTAAATCTTTGCCTTTACCGACAAATCCCATTTACAAACCTCATTTAAAACTTGGATTACAAATCCCTTTATGAAACTCTTATCACCTCCTTGATCAAATTATAATGCCACTAAATCATTTCTTAATTTAATCTCTAATTAAAATCATTGTTTTAGTTATTATTAATTAAAATAACAATTAACCTTATTATTAACTATATTAAAATAGTTGATAGACTAAAAATAGTATAATTATCGTTTTAGTAAGCTTATTAAATAATAGTTAACTTTATTTACACTAACCAATTCGATAATTACCTTAATTATAGTTAATCGAAGATTAACTAATATTTAACACCCTTTGTTAAATTCAAATTAATTTCAAATATTGGTTTCAAAACCCTTTTCCATTTTTCCATATAAATTCAAATTTGAATTTCTATTTTAGTTTATTCAATGAGAAATAATTCATTTAATTTATACTCTCATTTATATACAACTTCTTGTTTTCTCCATCTACATGTTTTTAGTTTCAACTCTATTCAAAATTACATTTATATTTTTGGAAATAAATTCCCTTTTTAAATCTCAAATTTCATTTTCTATATTCGAAAATAATTTATGGTATTTAAATACCAAATTCTAGGGCCAGTGATATTTAAACACTACAAGATCAATCACAGTTAATATACCAAACATAGGTCACAACTAATGCAAACACAATAATATAAATGTTGAGGAATCCAGTTGGATCCCTCCAACCTGTTTCCCTGCATGTAACAACCCTGAATTTTAGGGTAAATTTAAAAATTTATATTAAGTAATTTTGATGAGTTTTTGGTATTTAAAATAATTTATTTTAAATAATAATGATTAAAAATTGATTTAAATTGAAGTTAGAATGAATAATTTAATTTTAGTTATAAAAGGAGTTAGAAATAGCGCGGTAGTTTGAAAAGTCAAACTTAAACTTTGACTGACCATACAGGATGCAAAATTTAACGGATTTTAGTGAAACCAAAAATATTGGAATCTATTTAAAAATATCTTTCTAACAAATCCGAAAAATTGAAATTTCATAGCAGGAATCAAAAGTTATGCCCAAATTAAAATTTAGAAAGGTCGCTATGAAGTTTATAAAGGTCAAGAATGCCACTTTTTGCATACGAAGGAATTTGAACTCGAAACCACTTCCATTGAGTTCAGAATGATGTTTCTACATTTAAAAAGTACAAACACTTATATATTTTGAATTTCGAAAATTATTTGTTTAAAAATGTATTTTTAATATTTAATATATACGCCTTAAAAATAGTCATTTTACAAACGACCTCGGTTTTCGATGAAACCACTTTTGTTGGAACCGGAATGTCGAATTATTGCTAGGTTTAATTTTCCAGAATTTTTCGAATTAGTATGTAAGCGTGGCAGAAGATAACACGTTTTGTCAGTTTATAGTTAAAACTGATCGACCTGGAAAAGGCCATTTTTCGAACAATCTCAGAATTCGATAAAAATAGTCTCGTTGGAACCGAATCGTCAATGCGAAGCCAAAAATATTTTTTTGGAATTTTCGGAGTCCATATATGGCCCCGGCGTATTTAAATGTACGGTAAATATTTAATTAATTAATTAATTTTTAATGTAAATTTAAATAATTTTCTTACAAGTTTCGAAATTGGGCCACGAGACTTGTCCCATTGCGTCCAGAAGGCATCAAAACCTTAAGAACGACAGTAAGCAGGCCCAATTCGGAGACAGCCCGCATTTTTACCTTTATAAAATGCTTTACGATGAATAAATTAATAACAAAATTATTTAAAACCCTAAAAATGGCCAGCCGCCTGCTATTGAAACCGAAGGCCACGAATGACTGAAAATTCAAACCTCAATAACTTTTGATCCGCTCAATAAAATTCAACATATTATATACCAAATCGAAGCTCTTGGAGAGATCTACAGATCCATACGGTTAAGATCGGGTTTTAGTTCACGGATTTCGTGAATTCTCATCCTGAAGTCGGCGGGTTCGGGTCCAAATTGGGGCGTGGATGGGAGGCTGAGTTAGCTCAGGGTGGTGGTGCTAGGAGGGGGTGTCGAGGCCTTTGAGGTGGTGTTGCTTGATCGGGGTTCGGTTGCTTGTAGGTGGAGCGGCAGAGAAGAGAGAATCGGTGAAGGATGGGTTCGCATACGTACAGAAGGAAGAAAGAAGAAGGAGCGGCTAATCCTAAGGCAAAAGTAATTTAAGAAGTTAATTAAGAATTTAATTATATTATTAATTGCTTATTAATGTAATTAAAGTTTAAAATACCATAACTTATTCAAACATGAACAGAAATAAGCAAACAAGGGTTCGTTGGAATCGTCTTTCCGAGAGCTAGGCGATGGTACAAACCAGATCTGAAAAGGAGCAGATGAAATTTTGACCAAATTTCAGATCTGATCTATTCTGAATTTAAAGCTCGGTGAGATTTCTATTTCAAAAATTAAAACTAATTATTTATTTTATTGAGTAATATATATATATATATATATATATATATATTCATTCAGTATGAGATTCGTATTGTATGTATATATTTATTTCAATGTTGATTGTGCTGCGATTGTGATGAACGATTGATTGTGATTGTATATTTATGATTGTTAGAATTTTATGTATACGATAAAATCATATATTATTGTATATATAGAATATTTTATATTCATGTGTGTTAAACTTTGAAGTATAAAATAAAAACAATACTTTTATTTTCATGTTTAACTTAAATAAATAAAAAGATTAGAATAAATTGTCATTATGTTTTAACTTATCATATTAGAACAAAAACATACATTAAAATAGAAATCACTTTTTTTGAATGAAATGTTCATTAAAATAGAGTTTGTAAACAAATAAAATTATCCTTTTTATTTGTTAAGATTAGAAATGTAGAACTTGTTTTACAAATAAAAATCACTTTTTTTTAATTGTCATTAAAGTTTATTCTTTTATTTGCATTCACTAGTGCAAATATACATTAAAAATAGAATTTGTTCTTTTATTTGCATTTCACAATGCAAATATGACATGGAAATAAAAGTGCATCTTTTTATTTGTGTCCTCCAATGTAAATAAAACTTAGAAGTAAGAGCTCACCTTTTTTTTTGCATTCCATAATGCAAATATAACTTGAAATAAAAGGTAAGACTTTCTGTTGCATTCCATAATGCAAATAGGACATAAAAATAAAAGGTACATTTTTAATGTAAAAAGAAATAAAATTACATTTTTATATGTAAATAAAGAATGAGATTTTACACTGTAAAATAAAATTACATTTTCATGTATATTTAAAGAATAAGATTGTACACGCTAAAATTTAATTTCTATGTTATTACCTCAGATCTATTCCTTAAGATCTGCATATGCGCTTGAATTTTTATGTTGCATTTGTAATCAGATGAAAATTACAATTTTTATGTAATTAAAAAGGAGAATTTACATTGTAAATTAAGTGTACATTTTATTATGTAATTAAAGAATATGATTTTTATATTGTAAAGTAAAAAGCAAGATTTGACATGAAATGTTAATTACATTTTTAATGTAATTAAAAAGGAAGAATTTGACATGGAAGTTGATGTGATTAAAAAGGCGAAATTTTGACGATAAAATTTCCGTGCAATTTGAAATGAAATTTTGACGACGAAGCACACATACATTTTAGATTGAAGTAAAGAGATTAAATGTTGCCAATGCATATTATATGCATTTTCATGAGAGATAAAAAGATTATATTTTGTCGACACATTTCATATGCATTTTCATTTAAAACAAAGAATTGAAACTTTAGATTGCATTTTTAATGAATTAGGAAGATTGAAATCTAGTGTTACATTTTTATATTTATTTTAATGTAATAAAAGATTAGAGTTTAATGTTTACATTTTAATGCAAGTAAAAGAATGAAATGTAGCGTAGTGTTTTTATTTACATTTTTGATGCAAATAGAAAAATGAAATTTAATGTAGTATGTTTATTTACATTTTTTTTATGTAATAAAATGTTAGAATTTAGGATTGCGTTTTTATTCACATTTTTAATGTAATAAAAAGAGTAGGAATTCGACGCTACATTTTTATGTACATTTTTGATGAAATAAAAGATTAGATTTTGTTAATGCATTTTACATGTATTTTTAATGAATTAAAAAGAATGAAATTTATTGTAAAGTAAAGAATGAAGTGTATTGTTGCATTTTTCACATGGTTAATGTAAATAAAAGATTAAAATTTTGTGTTGTATTTTTAATAAATTAAAAGGAATGAAGGCTTATGTGCATTTTTTTAACAATAATAAAAGGGTGAAATTTAGTGCAGTATTTTTATGTGCATCTTTAACATTAGTGAAAGAGTGAAACTTAAAGAGGTACTTATATTTACATTTTTCATGTAAATAAAAGAATGAAATTCAGCATAGTACTTTTATTTGCATTTTCAATGTAAATTAAAACATGATTATATAAAAGGATAACATTTTATGTAGTGTTGTGAATTCATAGAAATGGTTTACATATAAAATATCATTTTTATATGAAATTAGATTAACACAGAAAATGAACACATATGTAGCGTTATGTCAATTTAGAGAAAATGAACGCATTCTTAGCGGTATGTCCTTTTAGAGAAAATGAACGTATATTTGGCGTTATGTCGTTTTAGTAAAAATGAACATATTTTTAGTGTAAACATCAATATATTAAAAAGAACAATATATGACGAAAACTTTATTTACATTTTCTATGTAAATAAAACGAACATATTATTAGTGAAAACTTTATTTAGCTTTTCTTATGTAAATAAAAAGAACTATTTTGGATGACACTTTCATTTACATTTTCATGTAAATAGGATATGTAGTAGAAAAGGAAAACATTTATTCACATGTAGTGTAAATAAATAAGAAAAAGAGATGTCTTAATGACATTTGCTATATAGTAAAAGAATAAATTGAAAGTTACATTTTGGTTGTTATTTACAAATAAATAAATATGGGAATGGAATTGAAATGTTCATTGAACATGATACCTTGATATAATACATGAACATGATTGTGCGTTGTTTGTTTGGTTGATTCGTTGCCCTTAAATGTTAATGACTACATGGAATGATTTATATCTACTTTTATCAAAATAAAAATAGTGATAAGTAATAACGTTATGAAATAATTTAAATGATAATTATGCGAAGATTATTTGAAAAGACCGAGTTATACTCATTTCAAATAATCATACGACGTTTTAAATGGAAGAATTGAAGACGGCGATTGAAGACCGACGATCTTCACATCGAATGGGTAACTAGTGTTGAGACCCTTGATTGATTTGCCCCCAAGACGGGGCTAAGATGGTAGTTATCCGGAGTAGTGTTGATATGTACGGATTTGGCTTTCGCTCAGACCCAGAGCATAAGCTTATAAATGGATGTGTGTCTGACGTTGAATTTTGTTCTATGTAAATTGATTTCTATTAATATACGACCGTTGGTGGCGGAGAATTTATTCTCTTGCTTAACACCCTTAGAGGTTATGTATTAATAGTTATCAATCGCATGGCGTGAATTGTCAACGTGGCACGCTAAGATGAAGATGATCAAGGCTTTGTTAAAAAGCAGGTCTTGTGGTTATAACGTTACTTCGTGAACCTCACAACCCGGTTGGGTCTAAAACGGGAGAAGGGAACGCAGGGAGAGCAACACATTTCTTTCTAGTTAGAAGTAGTGTCGGTGCTTAAACTGGCTGGTATTTTACTTATGTGGATGATGGAATGAGGCGCCTCGGATGATAGGTCCTATAGGATCGGGAAACGTGTGTGACCGGCCCTACAGCTATCCAAGGGTTCTCTGCGGGGAATCCTGACACATTAGCTAGAGTGTCTCGAATCGGTAAGGAGCTCCTCCCTAGCCTTGACTCATGATGGAAACCCAATTTCCAATACGACCTCATGCGGTTTTAATAGTAGAACTAGTATGGCGACATAGTAGGATGTGGTACTATGCCGTCTATGATTGATACATTAAGACTGAAATGTTTTTATCAAAACATATACACACTAATATCAAATCCATTTTTATCGTATCAAGCATCTTTTGACCATTATAAGGTAAAACCCTATCCTCCGGTTTGCGTTGCATTGAGTGATGGGACTTGGGTCTTATAATGGTTTCATTTTTCTAAAAAGCATTGCGTTGTTTAACGATTTACTTTAATTTATGCACGACAATCCATTGGAATAAAACCGTTCCGCGTTAGCGGCGTGGTCTTTGTGTAACGACCTGGATTTTTCAGCTATTTGATTCAGATATTTAAAATTATTTTAAATATTTTATTTGGAATTTAATATCGAAATCATTAATTAAACAACGAATGAGCGTTTATATTTATATTTAAATTTATAAAAACGAACTTGAAACTGCGCGGTAGTTCGTAAAATTGAATTTCAACTTCAATTGACTATACTGAATCCGTGTTAAGTCGGATTTCGGTGAAACAAGAAGCGTCTGAATCTAGCTGATAATATTTTTCTAATGGAGGAGAAAAATCGAGGTTTCATATTGTAGATTTTATTTTATGTCCAAATCAAATTTCGAAATAGTCGCTGTGAAATCGTTTATACGCCATAACGATTTATTTACTTATAATCAAATATTGGCTTTGAATTTGGACAAGTCCTTTGACGCGTAGTTATAATTTAATTTTTAGAATTTTACTGTAATTTTTGATTCTCAAAATGACCAACTTTTTATTTGGAGTATTTCGCACCCTATATCAACATTTTGGGGTTTCACAGAATAAGTTAACCTACCGGTATTTTTTTTTTTTGGGATCGTGGCACACTACTGAGCACGACGATATATTTATTTCTGTTGATAGCAAGCCTTATGAGGACGGAGTTTTATATAACGGGGTACGTTAACTTTAAACTAATGTTTTCATTTGTGAAAATTTTATACGCACTACCTTTTCAAATTCACCTATCGTTTTGTGCAAATAAATATCTATGTTAAATCAAAATTTAATGAAGAGCATGGTCTTGTATGGTCCTTGTCAATTTAAGGAAGCGTACGCTGAAGTAGAAATTTTCATGCTATGCTAGTAGGAACAGGATCCCTATTCGTACGTTGAGTCTCATCTCTACCCTTATTTTTCCATAAATACAACAGCCAGTTTCCATTCTTCTTTCACAACAAAAACGCAGCATTTAAAATTTCAAAAGGGCTAGCCTATTCTAAGTGCTTAGCGTACATGCCTTGAAAAATATCTACACAACACCATACCGTACGTGTATTAATTAATGAAAGGTGACAATACATATTTTTTTTCAAAGCCTATGAAGCTTCTGCCTACAGTTTCCAATCCACCGTAATCCTAATGAAGAGAAAACTCACTGCACATGACTTTGCTGCAGACCTACCCTGTCCCCTACTTCCCGTATTTTCTTTTCAATATTCAAACGTGCCGACCAAGTCTACAAGACTGAAACTCTACTCTACCACCTACCGCGTACCTACCTTTCGTGCTCCACAAACATATTTCGTGTTAGCCAAACTACCGTCTCCGTGATGAGCAAGGTACCTCCACATATAAATACACAGCATCGTTGTTCTTTCTTCGAAAACCAGCAAGTAAACAAAATTTCAACTTCTATACCCTCCTTTTATTTTCGAACCCGAAACTTCAAAACTGAAATATGCTCCTCATTCTCTCTTCTTTCGTTGTTACTTAAAGCCAATAAAAATCAGTGCTGCAAATATTACGATGGCGGGAAAATTGTTAAGTCCGACGTTATGCGTGCTAGCGTGTAGTGGCTCGGAAGTTGTTCTGGCGTGCCCACTCGCGATGGGTGTCGATCTGTTGCTGGTGAAGGAGGCCGAGGAAAGGAGACATGCGGTGTGGGTTCGTACATTAGAGAAGGAGTATGGGTTGCATCTGTATGGGGATGTTGGTGGTTATGGTATGGAGTAGTAGTTGTAAATACTGGAAGTTGGGATAGTTTTGTCACGTTGGGAAGGCTTCAGGAAGTTATATTTGCATAGATTTTAAGTGGAGCGGTTGTCTATGTGTACAAGTAGAAGTAGTGGGGGACTTGTGGGAAGGCTGAGTACATGTGAAAAGAGAAAATAACTGTAGCATGGTATATGTCCATGCGAGAAGAAGAAGGGTGATAGAAGCACGTGTGGGCCGGTAATGAATTTGGGCTTGGGCCCTTGCGGTTCATTTTTAAAAAAAAAAGAAGTAAGAAGGATGGATAGAACGAAAAGGGTACCAATGGGAGACTTGCGGCTGTTAACCGTGCTAGCATGAGGACGTGGTGTGCGGGTATGTTTTCATGAAGGGGTCGGGTTTGTTTAATGAGAGCAGGGGGTATGTGAAGTAGCGTAAAGGTGGTAGCATGAAACGCTAGTGAGAAATGAGTATGTGATGAAAAGAATGCAGCGTGTTCTTTCCGAAGTCATAGGGGGCAGGTATCGGATCAAGAGCAGCGTGCATGAAAGAAACCGCCTATCCACTGATGCCGTGGATTCTTAAGGTAAAGTAATATAAGTTAAATTATAATTAACTAGTTAAATTAAAGAATTTGGTTTATATAAATAATGTGTTAACTGACAATAGTCGTAAATCATTTGTTCGTGCTGACAGAACCACGCGAAACCAGTCGCGTTGGGATCGCAGGAAAAAAATACTACGCTATTGAGCAGTTTCAAACGGGACCGGATGCAGTCAAAATCCTCGTTTAATTTTAAATGACTGTTTAAAATTTAACGAAAACAACGCTGAACCGACAATCAAAAAAACAAAGGTGAGTTAATTCTCACACCTTTCTGAAATACTAGGATGTGCTAAATTTATATAATTAAATTTTATTGGTGGATTGGATGCCTTGAATGCCTATGGTTGCTTTAATGGTTGACGATAATTTTATTATCGTCGTTTAAAATATTTCTTTGTACTGACATGAAATATTTTAACGATCTGTGTTGCAGGGAAGAACAGGTAGGAGGAATCAAACCGGTTCCTCAAATATTTAATATGCTGTTATTTCATATTTTTGTGAACTGTTTAAGACCCGTTGACTTTAAACCCTATTGGTTGTTGAATGTGGTTGAGTTTGAACCAATATATATATAGTATTGGTTGGGAAAAATAGCTAATGGCCCAAATATACACCGTTTATAAAGATCGATTCACCGTCAGGTGAATCGTTAGAAATAAGGTTATAAAATATATTTTATAACCGAATATATTTTTAAATATATTAATTTAAATGAACTTCTAAAAAGAAGAAAAATCCAACCACATATATATACATTGATTTGTTTAAACACAAATTACCATTTTCACCAAATTCTACCGTGCGCGAAGCACGTGCCTAGTAAGTGATTTGTAAAGAATCATATTTAGCTAAATTCAGGTGGCCAGATTTGACATAACAATTTGAATGGGTTTATATTGATATTAATCAAAGTGAATAGAATTATTTAGATTAATCAATTATTAATTGATTTAAAATGGTAAGATCAACCACGATTGACTAACAGGTTAGTCATGTTTGAGTTGAACAAGTTAGCGGCGTTAACTGAAATTGTTTATTGAATTAGTTCATAAATCTAAAGGGGGTGGTTAAAGGTTAAGTAATCCAGTTTTTATTTCAATAAATATTGAAACTTGATTATTAGTCATTTAAATAATGATCGAAGTGATAATTTGGATTGCAATTTATATTAAGGAAAGTTCTGAAGTTTAAAGCTATGTTTATAAAGCAATTTAAATATTTATAATGAGATATCGAAGTTTTAACTCATATTGTTACTGAAATATCTTGGATTCTATGAATCCAGGTTATGTGAAGCTCCAAAACCCAATTGAATCAGAGTAGTTAAATGAACCAAGTTATAAAGATGCGATATAGAATCGCCATTTTTGAAGAAGAAATGATATTCCATCAGGATGGAACTAAAATGGGATTTGTTGCGATAAAGAGAATGAGTGTCGGTCTTTGTATAACAACTGATATTTATCTTAAGATAATAACGTTGTTGATCAAGGTCTGTGAGGTAATTAAAATACCCCAACTTGAACAACTTCAGGATTATCAAAAGATGATAGCAGTCGTAATAGTGAAGGTGTGAGAGCGAAATACTTTGGGAAATAATAGGGTAACGCCATTGAAGATTTGAAAATATAAATTTCCAAAATAAACGGATAATAAAGGGTGATTGCTGGTATGAAATGATATTCCTATAATGAAAGAAACAAAAAGGGAGATTTGTGAAAGTATAACAAAATTTTCAAAGTATTGAAATGATATTTAAATGGGTTTATTCTAAAAGCGATGAGTGGTGATTTTTGTGTTCAAATAATGAAGCCAAAGAAGATGCCGTTATAATAAGTTAATCGATAGGATAATAAGAAACGTTATAGCAATGTTTTGCAATGTTATTTGAAAGTAAGTTAGACATGATTTTAAGATATTTTTAGATATATAGATAAAGGAATTATAACATGTTTTAACCAATATATTACAAGGGCCAAGTGATGCTGTGTATAAACCAATGGATCTATTTGTTCTATGGTTGTTTATTTTGATAGTTAAATAACCGACTATCAAAATCTGACCCGACGTTATTGGCACGGAAAGACCGGGATCAAATTTATATTCGAAAACCATTCCGACCAATAAATACGATTACGTCAAAGACGCTGATTGAGATGGAGCAAATGAAGACCGTAGATCTTCATGAAGCGGAAGAGTTACTTACAATCTCTGGCTGATCCCTAGAGATATACTGTGATTCTGTCGTGATTGGAATCTACGGGTTGCAAGGACTTCTCGCTGCTGATCCATGGGGTGATTCCTATATTGGATGCAGTAGGAGAGTACCTTCGGTTCATCCTGTTCCTGGATGACGTGTTTGGACAAGGTAAATGGTGGCCAGATGTTTCAAAAGTCGATTATAGCCTCAAGCCTCATCAACCGAGAAATGACAAAAATCGGGCAGGCAGCATGGCTATGTGGGTCGCACCCATTAGGGTGTATTGTCACCATCTAGAGAATTTTCATATTTGTTACTTCTTTTCGTTTCTGTATCTCCCAGGGATTTCGGTGGTCGCGACAAAAGCCGAAAGGGTGACAATATACTCGATACACTTAAGAGAAATGAGTGGTCGGTCATGTGTGGGCCGAGTTGCAAGATGTTCTTGTTGAACCTAGTGTATTCGTCTCTAGAGGTACACTATCGGTAGGTGGTCCCATACCTTGTCATAGTTGGAAATCCAATCTCCAATAAGCGCCCGCGGTTTTGATTGTATACTATATATGTGGAGCGTGAGATGCAAGCGTTCTGCTAGATTCTATTTACTTGTATTTAGACACTATGATAATATCAGAAGAAGATATTGATTTCAAAATGATTTGGGTTATAGTAAGGTAAAAACCGTCCGTGTTTATGTGTGGACTGGTCTTACTATTATCCTTTTATTTCAAAAGGATTTCAAAGTTAAACAAGTTGGTTGCTATATGAATTTATCACTGGAAGTATTTCAGACTGATCCGGGTGAATTTTGTTTTAAATCAAATGTGCTCGGGTCAGACCAAGCATATTTACAGGTCAGGTTTCCGCTGGAAGCAAAAGAAATGGAGTTGAAATCGAGACATATTCCATATATATACTGGTACTAGTTTATTTCCGCTGTGTGTTGTATGGATCTGAATGTATACTCTGATGTTGTAATATACAGTTCTTTTATAAAGTATTATTGATTATTATATTTTGTTCGTTCCGCTGTGAGATTCTGATCTTCGTATTCTTCTATTCTAATATTTCTTTCTTTCTTTTCTCACCCTCTAACTTCTTTCTATTAGCTTTCTGGGTTTTCGGTACTTGAGTTTGGACACGGGATGTGTTAGTGTCTGGATTCGAGTGTCGAAAATACCCGGGTCGCTACAGTTGGTATCAGAGCAATGGTTTATGAATAACCTTGGCTCTGTGGTGTAACTCGATAAAGATTGGGTTAGTAGTACCCTAGATCGAGTTGAGTGTATATATATACGAGAGTGAGTATTTGTAATTTGGAAATAAAATTATTTTTAAATTGTTTTGTCACGATATATTTTAAAATTTATTATTTTATCAAATTATTATTTGATGTGGATAAAACTCAAAATTTGGATGAAGTGGAAGCATTTTAAATATGAAATGGGAATTAAATTTTAACTTGTACGAGTTAAAATGAATCCTTTGAATTGGAATTGAGACAAGCCAACAAGAATTTGACTTGTGTTGGGTAAAATAAAAAGAGAATACATCCAAACAGAATAACTGGAAATTGGTTGGATTGTATGTTTGGAATATACTGCATAAATATGGATTTGAGCTTGACTTGGCATGAATAAATTGAAATAAAAATTCAAATACACTGAATTTGAATGGTTTAAATAAAACTAGAAGGAAACATGAATTATAGAATTGGTGGATAAAATTTGAATATGGAATTAAATATATAACCAAAGACAAGTTAAATAAAAATTAAAAGGAAAAAATGAAATGTTTTGGCTGAAGTGATTTGGTTAAAGTGAATGTGCATTGTGAATGGTTTGTTTATGGGTTGGTAGATCAATCGAATATAATAATTCATCAATAGTTGAATGAACTGAAAACTAGAAAATAATTTTCAGTATAAAATCAATATGAAATAGAACAAAATGGTATAACCCTGTATCAGTCCTTTGCATTGGAAGTTGAGAAAAGGGCAGACTGCCAGAAGGCTATGACAATTGACTTGATCACGGAGATTGAAGCACGGATTGGGAAATGAAGAGATGTTGGTTGATTTGCTTCGAAACTGGGATGAAGTTGCCCGACAAAAAGGTAAACCTTAATATTATTGATTGGGTGTTTGAACTGATACCCGAGATGGGTAGCCGCTTGGCTTTTATTTTCTTTGGATCAAAATGAGAGGCCCAGTGTGGCGTTTGTGGTTGTTTAGATCAAACAGTACAGAGGTGGTGCTGGCGAATTTTTCGAAGATTTTATAACTTGGTAATATTTTTGAATTAATTATTTTGAAATTAATTGCAGTTGGAGCATTCTTTTTACCTAGCAATTTCGAGGACGAAATTTATTTAAGGGGGGGAAGAATGTAACGACCTGAATTTTTCGGCTATCTGATTCGGATATTTAAAATTATTTTAAATATTTTATTTGGAATTTAATATCGAAATCATTAATTAAACAACGAATGAGCGTTTATATTTATATTTAAATTTATAAAAACGAACTTGAAACTGCGCGGTAGTTCGTAAAATTGAATTTCAACTTCAATTGACTATACTGAATCCGTGTTAAGTCGGATTTCGGTGAAACAAGAAGCGTCTGAATCTAGCTGATAATATTTTTCTAATGGAGGAGAAAAATCGAGTTTTCATATTGTAGATTTTATTTTATGTCCAAATCAAATTTCGAAATAGTCGCTGTGAAATCGTTTATACGCCATAACGATTTATTTACTTATAATCAAATATTGGCTTTGAATTTGGACAAGTCCTTTGACGCGTAGTTATAATTTAATTTTTAGAATTTTACTGTAATTTTTAATTCTCAAAATGAGCAACTTTTTATTTGGAGTATTTCGCACCCTATATCAACATTTTGGGGTTTAACAGAATAAGTTAACCTACCGGTTTTTTTTTTTTTGGGATCGTGGCACACTACTGAGCACGATTATATATTTATTTCTGTTGATAGCAAGCCGTATGAGGACGGAGTTTTATATAACGGGGTACGTTAACTTTAAACTAATGTTTTCATTTATGAAAATTTTATACGCACTACCTTTCCAAATTCACCTATCGTTTTGTGCAAATAAATATCTATGTTAAATCAAAATTTAATGAAGAGCATGGTCTTGTATGGTCCTTGTCAATTTAAGGAAGCGTACGCTGAAGTAGAAATTTTCATGCTATGCTAGTAGGAACAGGATCCCTATTCGTACGTTGAGCCTCATCTCTACCCTTATTTTTCCATAAATACAACAGCCAGTTTCCATTCTTCTTTCACAACAAAAACGCAACATTTAAAATTTCAAAAGTGCTAGCCTATTCTAAGTGCTCAGCGTACATGCCTTGAAAAATATCTACACAACACCATACCGTACGTGCATTAATTAATGAAAGGTGACAATACATATTTTTTTTTCAAAGCCTATGAAGCTTCTGCCTACAGTTTCCAATCCACCGTAATCCTAATGAAGAGAAAACTCACTGCACATGACTTTGCCGCAGACCTACCCTGTCCCCTACTTCCTGTATTTTCTTTTCAATATTCAAACGTGCCGACCAAGTCTGAAGGACTGAAACTCTACTCTACCACCTACCGTGTACCTACCTTTCGTGCTCCCCAAACATATTTCGTGTTAGCCAAACTACCGTCTCCGTGATGAGCAAGGTACCTCCACATATAAATACACAACATCGTTGTTCTTTCTTCGAAAACCAGCAAGTAAACAAAATTTCAACTTCTATACCCTCCTTTTATTTTCGAACCCGAAACTTCAAAACTGAAATATGCTCCTCATTCTCTCTTCTTTCGTTGTTACTTAAAGCCAATAAAAATCAGTGCTGCAAATATTACGATGGCGGGAAAATTGTTAAGTCCGACGTTATGCGTGCTAGCGTGTAGCAGCTCGGAAGTTGTTCGGGCGTGCCCGCTCGCGATGGGTGTCGATCTGTTGCTGGTGAAGGAGGCCAAGGAAAGGAGACATGCGGTGTGGGTTCGTACACTAGAGAAGGAGTATGGGTTGCATCTGTATGGGGATGTTGGTGGTTATGGTATGGAGTAGTAGTTGTAAATACTGGAAGTTGGGATAGTTTTGTCACGTTGGGAAGGCTTCAGGAAGTTATATTTGCATAGATTTTAAGTGGAGCGGTTGTCTATGTGTACAAGTAGAAGTAGTGGGGGACTTGTGGGAAGGCTGAGTACATGCGAAAAGAGAAAATAACTGTAGCATGGTATATGTCCATGCGAGAAGAAGAAGGGTGATAGGAGCACGTGTGGGCTGGTAATGAATTTGGGCTTGGGCCCTTGCGGTTCATTTTTATAAAAAAAAAAAGAAGTAAGAAGGATGGACAGAACGAAAAGGGTACCAATGGGAGACTTGCGGCTGTTAACCGTGCTAGCATGAGGACGTGGTTTGTGTGTATGTTTTCATGAAGGGTCGGGTTTGTTTAATGAGAGCAGGGGGTATGTGAAGTAGCGTAAAGGTGGTAGCATGAAACGCTAGTGAGAAATGAGTATGTGATGAAAAGAATGCAGCGTGTTCTTTCCGAAGTCATAGGGGAAGGAGGGTATCGGATCAAGAGCAGCGTGCATGAAAGAAACCGCCTATCCACTGATGCCGTGGATTCTTAAGGTAAAGTCATATAAGTTAAATTATAATTAACTAGTTAAATTAAAGAATTTGGTTTATATAAATAATGTGTTAACTGACAATAGTCGTAAATCATTTGTTCGTGCTGACAGAACCACGCGAAACCAGTCGCGTTGGGATCGCAGGAAAAAAATACTACGCTGTTGAGTAGTTTCAAACGGGACCGGATGCAGTCAAAATCCTCGTTTAATTTTAAACGACTGTTTAAAATTTAACGAAAACAACGCTGAACTGTCAATCAAAAAACAAAGGTGAGTTAATTCTCACACCTTTCTGAAATACTAGGATGTGCTAAATTTATATAATTAAATTTTATTGGTGGATTGGATGCCTTGAATGCCTATGGTTGCTTTAATGGTTGACGATAATTTTATTATCGTCGTTTAAAATATTTCTTTGTACTGACATGAAATATTTTAACGATCTGTGTTGCAGGGAAGAACAGGTAGGAGGAATCAAACCGGTTCCTCAAATATTTAATATGCTGTTATTTCATATTTTTGTGAACTGTTTAAGACCCGTTGACTTTAAACCCTATTGGTTGTTGAATGTGGTTGAGTTTGAACCAATATATATAGTATTGGTTGGGAAAAATAGCTAATGGCCCAAATATACACCGTTTATAAAGATCGATTCATCGTCAGGTGAATCGTTAGATATAAGGTTATAAAATATATTTTATAACCGAATATATTTTTAAATATATTAATTTAAATGAACTTCTAAAAAGAAGAAAAATCCAACCACATATATATACATTGATTTGTTTAAACGCAAATTACCATTTTCACCAAATTCTACCGTGCGCGAAGCACGTGCCTAGTAAGTGATTTGTAAAGAATCATATTTAGCTAAATTCAGGTGGCCAGATTTGACATAACAATTAGAATGGGTTTATATTGATATTAATCAAAGTGAATAGAATTATTTAGATTAATCAATTATTAATTGATTTAAAAGGGTAAGATCAACAACGATTGACTAACAGGTTAGTCATGTTTGAGTTGAACAAGTTAGCGGCGTTAACTGAAATTGTTTATTGAATTAGTTCATAAATCTAAAGGGGGTGGTTAAAGGTTAAGTAATCCAGTTTTTATTTCAATAAATATTGAAACTTGATTATTAGTCATTTAAATAATGATCGAAGTGATAATTTGGATTGCAATTTATATTAAGGAAAGTTCTGAAGTTTAAAGCTATGTTTATAAAGCAATTTAAATATTTATAATGAGATATCGAAGTTTTAACTCATATTGTTACTGAAATATCTTGGATTCTATGAATCCAGGTTATGTGAAGCTCCAAAACCCAATTGAATCAGAGTAGTTAAATGAACCAAGTTATAAAGATGCGATATAGAATCGCCATTTTTGAAGAAGAAATGATATTCCATCAGGATGGAACTAAAATGGGATTTGTTGCGATAAAGAGAATGAGTGTCGGTCTTTGTATTACAACTGATATTTATCTTAAGATAATAACGTTGTTGATCAAGGTCTGAGAAGTAATTAAAATACCCCAACTTGAACAACTTCAGGATTATCAAAAGATGATAGCAGTCGTAATAGTGAAGGTGTGAGAGCGAAATAATTTGGGAAATAATAGGGTAACGCCATTGAAAATTTGAAAATATAAAGTTCCAAAATAAACGGATAATAAAGGGTGATTGCTGGTATGAAATGATATTCCTATAATGAAAGAAACAAAAAGGGAGATTTGTGAAAGTATAATAAAATTTTCAAAGTATTGAAATGATATTTAAATGGGTTTATTCTAAAAGCGATGAGTGGTGATTTTTGTGTTCAAATAATGAAGCCAAAGAAGATGCCGTTATAATAAGTTAATCGATAGGATAATAAGAAATGTTATAGCAATGTTTTGCAATGTTATTTGAAAGTAAGTTAGACATGATTTTAAGATATTTTTAGATATATAGATAAAGGAATTATAACATGTTTTAACCAATATATTACAAGGGCCAAGTGATGCTGTGTATAAACAAATGGATCTATTTGTTCTATGGTTGTTTATTTTGATAGTTAAATAACCGACTATCAAAATCTGACCCGACGTTATTGGCACAGAAAGACCGGGATCGAATTTATATTCGAAAACCATTCCGACCAATAAATACGATTACGTCAAAGACGCTGATCGAGATGGAGCAATTGAAGACCGTAGATCTTCATGAAGCGGAAGAGTTACTTACAATCTTTGGCTGATCCCTAGAGATATACTGTGATTCTGTCGTGATTGGAATCTACGGGTTGCAAGGACTTCTCGCTGCTAATCCATGGGGTGATTCCTATATTGGATGCAGTAGGAGAGTACCTTCGGTTCATCCTGTTCCTGGATGACGTGTTTGGACAAGGTAAATGGTGGCCAGATGTTTCAAAAGTCGATTATAGCCTCAAGCCTCATCAACCGAGAAATGACAAAAATCGTTCAGGCAGCATGGCTATGTGGGTCACACCCATTAGGGTGTATTGTCACCATCTAGAGAATATTCATATTTGTTACTTCTTTTCGTTTCTGTATCTCCCGGGGATTTCGGTGGTCGCGACAAAAAGCCGAAAGGGTGACAATATACTCGATACACTCAAGAGAAATGAGTGGTCGGTCATGTGTGGGCCGAGTTGCAAGATGTTCTTGTTGAACCCAGTGTATTCGTCTCTAGAGGTACACTATCGGCAGGTGGTCCCATACCTTGTCATAGTTGGAAATCCAATCTCCAATAAGCGCCCGCGGTTTTGATTGTATACTATATATGTGGAGCGTGAGATGCAAGCGTTCTGCTAGATTCTATTTACTTATATTTAGACACTATGATAATATCAGAAGAAGATATTGATTTCAAAATGATTTGGGTTATAGTAAGGTAAAAACCGTCCGTGTTTATGTGTGGACTGGTCTTACTATTATCCTTTTATTTCAAAAGGATTTCAAAGTTAAACAAGTTGGTTGCTATATGAATTTATCACTGGAAGTATTTCAGACTGATCCGGGTGAATTTTGTTTTAAATCAAATGTGCTCGGGTCAGACCAAGCATATTTACAGGTCAGGTTTCCGCTGGAAGCAAAAGAAATGGAGTTGAAGTCGAGACATATTCCATATATATACTGGTACTAGTTTATTTCCGCTGTGTGTTGTATGGATCTGAATGTATACTCTGATGTTGTAATATACAGTTCTTTTATAAAGTATTATTGATTATTATATTTTGTTCGTTCCGCTGTGAGATTCTGATCTTCGTATTCTTCTATTCTAATATTTCTTTCTTTCTTTTCTTACCCTCTAACTTCTTTCTATTAGCTTTCTGGGTTTTCGGTACTTGAGTTTGGACACGGGATGTGTTAGTGTCTGGATTCGAATATCGAAAATACCCGGGTCGCTACACTTTGAATTTGCCTTATTACTATTAGTTAAATTAGTTAAGAATTCTCACACCAGTCCCATGACTTACCCGTTGTTTGTTTCCACCTTTGCAAACTCGGGTGCCCTCTTTTCCACTTGGGCAGTCGAGTAGTTTGTCTACAGGTTCTTATCTCGAGCAGGATTCTGGATTGAAAGCTTAAAGCTGTGTCCAGAGCATATTTGTCTTCCACTGCCTTAGTGATTCTATTTCCGCTGCAATGTATTAAAATATTGTAATTTATCTTCCACCGTATTTTATCGATGTACTATGATATTCTGTACTTTGATGTAACATTACTGTAATGTTTTATAAAAGTCTGTTGTTATTGTTCTGATGTTGTTGTAGCCCAAAGTAAGCGTATCCGGCGATTTCCCGCAAGGGCGATTTTTGGGTCGTTTCACTGCATCCACAGATGTTAATCAACATCAATAATATTAATTTCACATCAATATAAAATGTCAGAACTGATAATCGATCAACGATGTAATCATATCAACCGTTTCAACCAATTTTATCAACTATTCAACCAATAAACCATTGCACAGTATAAATTTTCTATAAATAAATTTAATACTCGTTTAAAAATATAAATGAGATAGAGTTAATGAGTTTACTCACATTGGTTTGCAGTTGATGGTGCTGCTTTTGCTTTCGTATAAAATCAAACAGGCGTTGGATTTTTCTACAGAATTCCAGTAGCTTTATTCTCAGCCATGTCAGTGCTATAACATAGATTTCGTTGCTATGATTCCAATGTGACCGATTTGGTCAAATTCTGTTACCATGTCACCAAGGTATACACATTACAATATTATCGTTGATTTTAAATATGAATTATCGTTAACTTAATTTAACAATAATATTTAACTTTTTAACTTAATTATATTACTTACGGTAATAATGTTTTTAAATCCTTCTCCTTCCAGTCAGTTTGAAGTAATCTAATACCCAGACTCTCCTTTCAAATTCTTTTTCTTCCCCTTTTTCAGAAAATATATGTGCTGATTAACTCCTTTTCTCCATCTCGAATTCAATGTACCTATCAACTTCACAAAAATAAACATCCATCATCACCATTACTTACTATCGTCCCCTTCAACTATCCTCAACACCCAATCACGTCACGGCTACATCATCAGCAATAACCACTCTCACTTCCAACAATAACCAAGACAACACCACATCGCTCCTTCACATCTGTGCCCCGACGCCGTAGCTCCCCACTTCCTTGTGCCCTTCGATTTCTAGAAAAGGTCCATAAACGCAACAAAACACCGAACACTACTTCACCCCATACGATCGGTGGAGGCGGATTCTGGTCGCCACCCTCTGTCAGCCTACAATTTCTTCTATCCTCTTTGCACCGACACCACTAACGGCCTTGCCCTGGACCAGAATGTCGCCAAAGAAACCCAAATCAGTGAACCCTAAATGCCTCAAAACTGGCATTGTGCTCCTCCTAGAGCCACCGCGCTATCGCCGGAGGTAACCCCTATCTCGACCGACCACACGCATGCCCCAACTCCGAATTCAAATGCCTGCAGTCTTCTTCTCAGGTCATCGTAGTTCGAAACTAGTGTGAGAAAATGGTGTTCGAACTGTGAATTACTCGATTTACTCGAAGAAAAAACAAATGAAGCTAAACTTAGAGCTGTCGCCCAGTGACAACGAGTGGCCTGATACTTCAACTCCAGAGTCCGTCCTAAGGACCTCAATATCGGCGACCTCGTCCTAAAGCGGGTCGTTTCCCCACCGACTGACCTTGGTCCTCGCTGGGAAGGCCCGCACGCCATACAACGTAAGCCCACAATGCTTTATTTTCTTGCAATTCAGTGCATTGTAAAGGCTAATATTGCAGAAGTTATCAGTAGAAATGATGTTCAGTTCCATGTTTACTCCTTGCACGATATGTTTGATTGACGGCCACGACTGACTTGCGTGGACAATCTCTCCATCTCCGCATTGGTACCCTGGGCACGAGAGCCGATGTAACAACCCGTATTTTCAATAACTTGTTATAACATAATTCGAGGCAGAATTTAATTTATAAATCTGAATCAAGGGAAACGGGCTATGCCATTGCGTTCGTCTCGGAAAAATACACGAAATAGAGTCCGAGTTTTCTAAAATCGGAGTCCGTATGACCCGATTAAGGCCCAACGAAGTTTTCAGAAAAATTCAAAGTAAAAACAGATTTCAAATTCAAGTTTGAATTTGGAAAAAGGGGTCATATTGGGCCAGGCGGGAAAATTCCCGCCAGAGCACCCAAGTCGACAGCCCTGCCGACTTGGGAGTCGACTTGGTTGGACCCAAGTCGACAGCCCTGTCGACTTGGCTCAGCCGGCCAGTTTGGCCTGGTGCACCATCTTAGGGTTTGGCTGTGTTTTGGGGTTGTTTTCTGGAAGCTTCCTAGATCTGATGGTCCTAATTTAATTTAGGGTTAATCTAATGGCCTAAAATGCTTGCGTAATCTATAAATAAGACCCTAACCTAAGCCTAAATCAACATTATTCACTCATACAACTAAACTATGGCAAAATTTTACCTCTCATGGCCTCCACTCTCTTCATCTAATTCCTAAATAAATTTCTATGAGAGATTTTCCATGCATACAAGTGTTTTCAAGCTTGTATGAGTGTCATTAGCTTGCATTCAAGTCAAGTTTCCATATTTACATCATAAAGCAAGGGTTTTGATCATTTTGGCTCAAGGGTTTTTCTATTAGAGCTTGCATTTTGGGTCTATTTGATTTCATAAGGGCTTTGTCATATTTTTTGTGACTTCCTAAGCATTGTAAGCCCTTTTCTACTATCATATTTAAACTCTAAAGTTAATGAATGATGCAAGTTGTGTTTGATCATTATGATGTGTTATGCAAGTTTACTAAGATGTGTTATGCAAGTTTACTATGATGTGTTATGCAAGTTTGATATGCAAGTTTATCATGTTATGATATGCAAGTTTATATGCAAGTTTGCTATGTTATGATATGCAAGTTTATCATGTTATGATATGCAAGTTTATATGCAAGTTGTCCATGTTATGATATGCAAGTTTATCATGTTATGATATGCAAGTTTGTATGCAAGTTTTCCATGTTATGTTATGCAAGTTTGCTATGTTATGATATGAAAGTTTGCCATGTATGTTATGCAAGTTTGGGGTGATCATTTTGTTCATGTTATCATGTTATGCAAGCTTATCTTGAGTATATGAACATAAAGCTTCAAGCTTTATGCTAAAGGTTGCATTTTGGCAACATGTAAGTTATCATATCTCTTATGATAACTTGCATGTGAGGCTAAATGCGAGCTTATGGCCATTTTTACATGTCATTTATCACCATGTATCACCAATATGCTAAGTTTGGTTTTATGTATGCTTTTGAGGCCTAAAAATGTAATATGCAAGTATATGAACATGCGTACATTTCATATGCCACCATGTTGAACTTGTGGCTTCAACACCTTTATGTCATGATTATGCCAAGTTCCCTCTTTCTATCCTTTATGCGCTAATTGCGATATGTAAGCGATGGGATTGCGTTTGGGGTTGGGTAAACTTAAAAGACATAAAAACATAAGATTGGGAATTTACCTATTAAGTTAGGTCTACCCATTGGGAATTTACCTATTAAGTTAGGTCTACCCAATTGCTTGAAAAGTGTAATATGTTTTGGAAACATGATGGACATGACACTTAGAAAAGATAAGTGTGACCAACTCGAGGTTGGGTTGAGTTTGTAGCGTAAACCTACCCGGAACCGACCGGCCTAACTAGTTGCTACAAACAATAGGACCCAATGTGAGAAGTTGGTCATGTTGTACCTTGAACCCGAGGTTAGACCAAGTTGTGGTGTAAAGCTACCCGGACCCGCCCGGCTTAACTAGTAACCACAACAAGGTCTAATGTGAGAGGTTAAGGCACATTAAATTAATTAATGCCTCATGATTAGGGTTAAGTCATGGTCCACTTAATACTTAACCAATTTGGGCTTGGTAGATTAATCAGGGTTAAGTCGTGAACTCATCGTTACACTTAACCAAGTTAATCCATGATTAGCAAGAGGGTTAAACCGTACTTAACCCACTAGAAAATCCTAGCAATGGGGGTCCACTCCAGCAGTAATCCCAAGTTCGTATCATTATGGCCCTAGGGTCTAGGCTAGGGTGGGGGCACAATTACTGGACTTGAGGTAAGAGACCAAAAACGACGGCAGATGGGTACGCCGGTGTAGTTCCGGGCGGGCTATGGTCTTGCACATAGTCCGAAGCCGGGGAAAACATGCACGGGTACCAGTAGATCGAGACTGTGTGCTTATGTTTATGGTGTCCAGGGGTTGACACCCTAGGGCTTGATACACCCGACGGGAGACCCGGCACAGTCTGACTACAATTATGTTTGGGCCGCATTGACACCAACACGTGACGAGTTAGGCTTAGGGAGCCGATCGACTAGACCGTTTGGTTGGACCTCGTAGGGTCATTTCATGCTATTGGACCTCGTGTTAGGGTCACTTCATGTTATTGGGCCAAAGCTTGGGCCAAGGGATCAATATTTGTTTATTCAAGTCATGTTAGTTTGCTAGTACACCTGTAGTGCAAAAACCTTAAACCTGATTATGCAATGACACCTTTATCTACCTTGTTAGTTAATCATCATGCCAGTATGTAGTTATCCATATGTTCATCTCAGCTTTCATCATGCCAGTTAACTTTATCAGTTTACATTGATTGTAGTAGGGCTTACTCAGTCTTTTTGACTGACCTGTTTTCTTTCGCCTCTTTTCTTCCGTTCCCCCCCCCCCCAGGTTCTCAGGGTGGGAATATTGGAGCTTAGCTTGGATTTCTGATCGCTTGCTATGGGATTTTAGCTCATGTACGGTCTTGACATGAAGCTTGCTATGGTTATCACTTATTTTGGGGATAGTACTTATGTATTTCAGTTTTTCAGTAATGTTGTTTTTATCTAGACTTATGTATTTGGAAAGTTGACATTATGTTGTACCAGACTTGTTTTGAAATGGTTTGAAATCTTCCGCTGTTTTATCTATGTTATTTACTCTGTTTACATATATACATATGTTCTTGTTCTGCCTTGATATATCATTATGCATGTTTACCTGATTCAAACACCCCTCCAAAATCAGAGTGCTTGCAAGAGCCACCCTGGCGGAGGTGGGGTGTTACATTTGGTATCAGAGCATATGGTTTACGAGAAGGAACATCTATTTTCTCTTGATCTTGCTACTGGATTCCATCAGCTCAGGGTAGCTGAAGATAGTATAGACAAGACTACGTTCAGAACTCCAGATGGATTCTTCGAATGGCTTGTCATGCCATTCGGTTTGACTAATGCACCCGCCTACTTCGTGGACTTGATGAGTAAGGTGTCTAGGGAGTTCCTGAACGAGTTGTGGTAGTATTTGTAGACGATGTCCTGACTTTCTTAAAGAACGAGGAAGAACATGCTAGACATCTCAAGGAGGTGATGGATACGCTTAGAGCGCATCAGTTGAAAGCCAAGTCCTCTAAATGTCATTTTGGAGAAAAGAAGTTAGATTTCTTGGGTACATAGTTTCTAACCAAGGCTTAGTGGTGGATCCTGCTAAAGTGGTCGCGGTTCAAAACCGAAAAACTCCGACGAGGACAATTGAAGTAAGAAGTTCTCCCAGTTTAATTAGTTAGTTAGCGTCCCTTGAGCTTAGACCTACCCTTCTGGATCAAGTAGGGACTTCACAGGAAAAAGACCCGCAGTTAGTCGAGATCATGGACAAGTTGACTCGAGGCGAAATGATAAGTCACCTCGCTATAGATGACAAGGGATGGCTAAGACGCGATGAGAGAAAGAAGGCTCTTGAAGATGCACATCACTCGAGGAGGTGGCCGAGTTTGTCCCAAGGTGCATGTTGTGCCAACAGGTTAAAGGCCGAGTCATAGAAGCCCGGTGGGCTATTATTTCCATTGGAGGTCCCCGCAATGGAAGAGGGAAAAGCGTCACGAAGGATTTCGTGGATAGACTGCCTAGATCAAGAAAATGAATAAGAGCATGTGGGTCATAGTAGGTAGACTCACGAAGAGTGCTCATTTCACTCCGGTAAAGAGTGAAAGGACTGCATCATAGCTAGCGACAGTCTACTTTCAAGAAATAAAGCAGTTGCGCGAGGTTCCCTAAAGTATAGTTAGTAACCATGACTTAATCTTCACTAGCTAGTTTTGGGATAGTCTACGGGAAGTCATGGGCAAGCAACTGAATCTAAGTATGGCCTATCATTCACAGGCGGATGGTTCATTTTGTTCAAGCATGAGTTATAGAAAATCACGCTAGTAAGAGCAATTGGCAACATGGATTGGTATTTTCAAGAAAAGTTCTGCTGCGTGGAATACTTTATAGTAAGTAAACGAGATCCAGGATTCACTAGTGAATTTTGGAGAGCTTGCATGAAACCATGAGGGCATAGTTATGTTTAAGCCAAGAATGATAGAAGAGTAAGTGAAAGAGGAAGACGAGAGGTGATAATGAAATGGGTTCCAACTCATATTTGGAAATAAGAATTAAGAAGCCAAGGAATCATGAAGTAAAAGACGGTCAAAGCACAGTGGAGTTAAGCTCAAGGAAATGTGACTTAGAAGACTGAAGGCTAGATACGCGCATCATATCTCTTTTTAAGAGCATATCCTTGATCCTTGTTTTCCTGTGGAACTTACTCGCATGTTATCTTTTTACGTATATCCTCTCGGTCCCATTCTCGATCCCATTTCTGTTGTAAACTCCATAAGGGGGTATGACACATCGGTTAGTAATACATGTCAAGGTTTGAAGGGGTCCGTTAGGTTGAGTAAACCTTTTGGGCTTTTAGAGAATATGGGTTAGGTTAGGAAGGGATTTCTTGTAATCCGAAAGGAGTATATCCTGCTTATCTTCCCGATCTCTTTGTAGCATATCTTTTGCTATCCAAGTTTGTCTTGATTATCTAGTTTATCATGTTAATCTTGTCATGAGAACCTTAGGTAAAAACCCTTTGGATTAAACATGTGTTTGAAACATGTTATGCTTGATGGTTGCAAGTGGTTGCAAGTGTTTGCAAGTGGTTACTCGTGGATGCATTATACACATTAGGCACTAGATCGGCTCACACACTCCTCATACTGCATATGCATGAGTGTTTACGCTTATTCATGGATGAAAATTTTTGTGTTATCACATGGATGTTGCATATGAATGTATGTTATGTGCACACATATAGATGTTATACATTATGTTAGGAATTGCATACATATGGATTCATTTCACTAACATAATTTGCATTGATGATATTTGCATTAGATAAGTACATATACACACACCTTTGCATATGTTCATACAACATTTAGAATCTTGTAAGGACAATGATTGCTCGTGGATGATGTTTTGAGTAGATGGATAGTAGGATACGTTCTTCCTAACTTGAAGATTTCGGGGACGAAATCCTTTAAGGAGGGGAGAATGTAACAACCCGTATTTTCAATAACCTATTATAACATAATTCGAGGCAGAATTTAATTTATAAATCTGAATCAAGAGAAACGGGCTATGCCATTGCGTTCGTCTCGGAAAAATACGCGAAATAGAGTCCGAGTTTTCGAAAATCGGAGTCCGTATGACCCGATTAAGGCCCAACGAAGTTTTCAGAAAAATTCAAAGTAAAAACAGATTTAAAATTCAAGTTTGAATTTGGAAAAAGGGGTCATATTGGGCCAGGCGGGAAAATTTCCGCCATAGCACCCAAGTCGACAGCCCTGTCGACTTGGGAGTCGACTTGGTTGGACCCAAGTCGACAGCCCTGTCGACTTGGCTCAGCCGGCCAGTTTGGCCTGGTGCACCATCTTAGGGTTTAGCTGTGTTTTGGGGCTGTTTTCTGGAAGCTTCCGAGATCTGATGGTCCTAATTTAATTTAGGGTTAATCTAATGGCCTAAAACACTTGCCTAATCAATAAATAAGACCCTAACCTAAGCCTAAATCAACATTATTCACTCATACAACTAAACTATGGCAAAATTTTACCTCTCATGGCCTCCACTCTCTTCATCTAATTCCTAAATAAATTTCTACGAGAGATTTTCCATGCATACAAGTGTTTTCAAGCTTGTATGAGTGTCATTAGCTTGCATTCAAGTCAAGTTTCCATATTTACATCATAAAGCGAGGGTTTTGATCATTTTGGCTCAAGGGTTTTTCTATTAGAGCTTGCATTTTGGGTCTATTTGATTTCATAAGGGCTTTGTCATATTTTTTGTGACTTCCTAAGCATTGTAAGCCCTTTTCTACTTTCATATTTAAACTCTAAAGTTAATGAATGATGCAAGTTGTGTTTGATCATTATGATGTGTTATGCAAGTTTACTAAGATGTGTTATGCAAGTTTACTATGATGTGTTATGCAAGTTTGATATGCAAGTTTATCATGTTATGATATGCAAGTTTATATGCAAGTTTGCTATGTTATGATATGCAAGTTTATATGCAAGTTGGCCATGTTATGATATGCAAGTTTATCATGTTATGATATGCAAGTTTGTATGCAAGTTTGCCATGTTATGTTATGCAATTTGCTATGTTATGATATGCAAGTTTGCCATGTATGTTATGCAAGTTTGGGGTGATCATTTTGTTCATGTTATCATGTTATGCAAGCTTATCTTGAGTATATGAACATAAAGCTTCAAGCTTTATGCTAAAGGTTGCATTTTGGCAATATGTAAGTTATCATATCTCTTATGATAACTTGCATGTGAGGCTAAATGCGAGCTTATGGCCATTTTTACGTGTCATTTATCACCATGTATCACCAATATGCTAAGTTTGGTTTTATGTATGCTTTTGAGGCCTAAAAATGTAATATGCAAGTATATGAACATGTGTACATTTCATATGCCACCATGTTGAACTTGTGGCTTCAACACCTTTATGTCATGATTATGCCAAGTTCCCTCTTTCTATCCTTTATGCGCTAATTGCGATATGTAAGCGATGGGATTGCGTTTGGGGTTGGGTAAACTTAAAAGACATAAAAACATAAGATTGGGAATTTACCTATTAAGTTAGGTCTACCCATTGGGAATTTACCTATTAAGTTAGGTCTACCCAATTGCTTGAAAAGTGTAATATGTTTTGGAAACATGATGGACATGACACTTAGAAAAGATAAGTGTGACCAACTCGAGGTTGAGTTGAGTTTGTAGTGTAAACCTACCCGGAACCGACCGGCCTAACTAGTTGCTACAAACAATAGGACCCAATGTGAGAAGTTGGTCATGTTGTACCTTGAACCCGAGGTTAGACCAAGTTGTGGTGTAAAGCTACCCGGACCCGCCCGGCTTAACTAGTAACCACAACAAGGTCTAATGTGAGAGGTTAAGGCACATTAAATTAATTAATGCCTCATGATTAGGGTTAAGTCATGGTCCACTTAATACTTAACCAATTTGGGCTTGGTAGATTAATCAGGGTTAAGTCGTGAACTCATCGTTACACTTAACCAAGTTAATCCATGATTAGCAAGAGGGTTAAACCATACTTAACCCACTAGAAAATCCTAGCAATGGGGGTCCACTCCAGCAGTAATCCCAAGTTCGTATCATTATGGCCCTAGGGTCTAGGCTAGGGTGGGGGCACAATTACTGGACTTGAGGTAAGAGACCAAAAACGACGGCAGATGGGTACGCCGGTGTAGTTCCGGGCGGACTATGGTCATGCACATAGTCCGAAGACGGGGAAAACATGCATGGGTACCAGTAGATCGAGACTGTGTGCTTATGTTTATGGTGTCCAGGGGTTGACACCCTAGGGCTTGATACACCCGACGGGAGACCCGACACAGTCTGACTACAATTATGTTTGGGCCGCATTGACACCAACACGTGACGAGTTAGGCTTAGGGAGCCGATCGACTAGACCGTTTGGTTGGACCTCGTAGGGTCATTTCATGCTATTAGACCTCGTGTTAGGGTCACTTCATGTTATTGGGCCAAAGCTTGGGCCAAGGGATCAATATTTGTTTATTCAAGTCATGTTAGTTTGCTAGTACACCTGTGGTGCAAAAACCTTAAACCTGATTATGCGATGACACCTTTATCTACCTTGTTAGTTAATCATCATGCCAGTATGTAGTTATCCATATGTTCATCTCAGCTTTCATCATGCCAGTTAACTTTATCAGTTTACATTGATTGTAGTAGGGCTTACTCAGTCTTTTTGACTGACCTGTTTTCTTTCGCCTCTTTTCTTCCGTTCCCCCCCCCCCAGGTTCCTCAGGGTGGGAATATTGGAGCTTAGCTTGGATTTCTGATCACTTGCTGTGGGATTTTAGCTCATGTACGGTCTTGACATGAAGCTAGCTATGGTTATCACTTATTTTGGGGATAGTACTTATGTATTTCAGTTTTTCAGTAATGTTGTTTTTATCTAGACTTGTGTATTTGGAAAGTTGACATTATGTTGTACCAGACTTGTTTTGAAATGGTTTGAAATCTTCCGCTGTTTTATCTATGTTATTTACTCTGTTTACATATATACATATGTTCTTGTTCTGCCTTGATATATCATTATGCATGTTTACCTGATTCAAACACCCCTCCAAAATCAGAGTGCTTGCAAGAGCCACCCTGGCGGAGGTGGGGTGTTACAGCCGATGCCGCTATCCAATCCGCGAGCCAACATCGAGGACAACCACTACTGGCACCGTTCGGCACTCCGAGCATGGGAGCCGGCTTCGCTGCTCGAGTCCCCGGCCCACGAATAGATCGAGTTTAAATAACCTCCAACCCGAATCTCGGCCCAGCAACGAGACCGAGGATAAATCGTTCCGCTCTCAAGTCCCCGGACTTGGGGGCAGCCCACTAGCCAACCAAATGTGATACCAAGCTCTCACATGGCTTCGGGTGTTTTTCGAATGTCGGTGCAACACCGAGACCAATAAATCGTTCCCGCTCCTAAACCCTAGGGCTTATGGGTAGCCCATGGCTACGAATTGACCCTAACGGGTGATGATTCGGGCACCCCTAGGCGAATAAACGATGCATCCTCTCATACCCCAAATGAACGATGGGAGAGATTCCCCATCGGACGAATCGTGACGTCTACGCCTTCAACCTACTTGGACCTCTCCAGGCCGTTGTTTGCAAACAAATTAAACAATTGAAAAAACCAATTTAATTCGCTTGGCTTTCCAAAACAACAAGGGTTGTTGTAGAGGGTGTCGAACTCTAGGACCAAATTATTTTCACTAATAAATCCAGTCAAGTTATTTCGAAATCTTGATTGGTTGAAAGCAACAGAAAATAAATAAAAAAGAGAGTTTTTTTTAATAATAAACAAAAGCAATTAGGGAGTAATGACATAAATCAGATTAATACTCATCAATAGCTAGACAGAATAATATAGATCTAATTCATATTTCTATCACAAATATGAATCAATAGTAATTAGGTTTCTAGAAATAAAAATGTGAATAACAACAAGTATAGCTTATGCAGGAGCTAAGCTCTAAAACAACCATAGACTATCAGGACAGATTCACTACTCTATTTATCTAAATCTAATAAGCATTAAATCGAACACAAATATACCCTATGAAGGAGCAGAGCTCTTAAATGACACAGAGTATGAAGGTTCAAATCTAACTCTTCGTTCAGATCTGGATCTATATACATAAAGTCCTCATCTTTTGGCTATGTGATTCATATTGAATCCTATCTATAAGCGTCATCACCCCCTAATAAAAGGGGATTAGCTAGACATAGCTAAATGATGAGGAAATAACACGAAAAGAAACAACATAAATAAAATACAATAAAAACAAAAAAGAGAGAGAGAAGAATGATTTTATTCAAAGATAAGAGTTACAGAATAAAACCCAAGTGTGATTCTAAATGAAGGAGATATGTATTTATAATTGCTTTGGCCAAGGCTAAGAGGCTAATTACATAATGTGGGACAAAATCCCTTTTCCAAAATAACACTTTAACCAAATAGCTCAATGTGAACGCGTGTGAAATGGATTTGCAAATGTCATAGCTTGCGGGCATGAAATGACACCAACTCCAATTGTTTTGAGCATGAATAAGAACTCTATAACATCTGCGACAAGCTAGCTTTATGAAAAGACATTGAATCTATAAAATATGCTGCAGAAGGTGGTTGAACAGCAACATTTCTTCAAGCTTTAATCTATCTCTTAAAATCAACACTCTTCTTACACCAATTCTTCAAGCTTTCCAACAATTAAGCGCATAAATCCATTCATCATAAATAATCTGAAAACACAACTATAAATGCACAGTATCAATTATTTAAAAGATAAAATAAGATAAATAAGCGGACAATATATACACATTCACATGTATATCAAATACCCCCACACTTATCTTTTTATTCATCCTCGAATAAACTAAACTAAGATATGTCACACTTTCGTAGGAAACACGATTGCATTTAGCGTATGCAACAAGCCATTAAACCCATAGGTTTCCCTAGTAGGACGAGTGTTGTCTCATGAGGGTTTCAGCGGATACTACCCACAAAATCCAAAAGCAAAAAGTATGTACAAAATGCAAAATTCAAAAATATTTACAATACGAATGCAACTTTTAAAGGAATATTTAAAAATGGATAATTTACTTTTAAATTTTACACAAACGAGTTAACACAGATTTGGGGTTATTAATCAAAACTTTAAACAAAAGTCATGTTATCGTCACAGACTCCTCCAGCTTGGCTAGTTGTTTTGGTAGAAACATAGTGAAAATATGAAATGAATTCTATAATCGATGTCAACAATCGCAAAACGACATCTCAGCTTCCTTTTTGTTAACAAGTTAGGTCGAATAAGTGAAGAGTGTGCTTGGATGTTAAGTGCTAACTCTCTCTTTATTTTGAAAATTATTTACATTATTATTATTTACAAACACCTAACTATAAAGACCAAGGTATACCACCCATGCACTGCCTCGCGGACTGACGTGAGAGTATGGGACAGAGCTTAGCGAATTGTGCAGACCAACGCTGACATTTCAACAAGATGTTGGTAATCCTTAGGTGTACAACTCATAAAATGAGACCAAGATATACCGACGCTGATTTTGTCAACAAGGTGTCGGAAAGAGCTTGGCGGGTTTGCACACCAACGCTAGATTTACAAGCAATGTTGGATACCCTGGATTATTATATATATTATATACGTTTTTTTTCTTCTTTTTTACATAAGAGAGAGAGTTAAGCGAGAATATATTAGCACAACTTCACTTAAAAGATCTAAAATGTTATCGCAAGTAGCCTAAATCAACCATTCATTTAATCAGGTTACAATTCAGAAAACACTTCATACTCATCACCTATGAATCTCCCTATATACCAGTTACACCAAATTTGATCATAATTAGAATTTTCCTTTTGTTATCCACCAAGAGAAGTAAATTTCCAAACATTTTAATCGAACGACCAAAATTATATGCTAACTTCATCATGTCATATTTAAAAGTAAATAGAAGTGTGAAACTTTTTTTCCTAAAAAAGGGGAAAAACTGCAAACTTAAATAATGCAAAACAGAATGACAATGAGACTCCCCCACACTTGATTTCGACTGTGTCCCCACAGTCAATGCATGACACAATGAGTGAACGGAAGAGAAATATTTACATATGTACAAAAGAGGGTTAGTGCGACTTACCAAATGTGCATGGAGAAAATATGCAGTCATCGAATAGATGAACCGGTCCACGATGGACCAATGGATCAACCTCATTAAGATTATGAGACACGGCTTAAGCACAAAAAATCAAATCATGAAGGATTGTATATTACACGTCAGATTTGGAAATACAAATTTTGTTTTTTCAAAAGTTTGAGTTGCTAATTTTAAAATTTTGAGCTTACAATTGATCCTAAAATCGAATTGAATCTCTGTAGCAACTAAAGAGAGGTCATCGAGCTGGGGTTCAGTAAAAGTTTCAAAAATAAAATTTGATTTTTTTCAGATGATGTATAAATTGAGAGACATAAGCATCACTCTCAACCCCACACTCGTTTTGAGAAATATTGTTTGGTTTTGCTTTGATATTTGAAATTTTGTTAACGAAAGGTTCATTCGCAAACCTAAAATCAAAACCAAACAAATGAATTTTCATTAAATTTCGAAATCATGTTTTCTCAAAAACAGTGTTATTCCAGAAAGAGTACATATACTGCATAAATTTATCACTGAAAAACAAGTGATCACAGTGAGTGCAACACCCCGCATTTTTAATATAATTAAAAATGTATATATATGCATAGATAGGTTAATAATGGTGATGTACAATGAAAATTACTTAACATGAAAGAGAAGGAAAGATTAATTCAATGGCAGTGTACGTAACAAAGAAGATAATAAAATAAGGATACTTAATTTAAATATCAGAAATTAAGTAAAATGGACATCACCATTGCGTTCGTCTCGAAATTATACATGAAATAGAGTCCAAGTTTTCAAAAATCGGACAGTTATGGCCTTCAGAAGATTCAAAATAGTTCGAAATTCGACCTAGGCAGTTGGGCGGGAAATTTCCCGCCTAGAACAGGGCAGGTCAACCTGGGGGTCGACCTGGGGGTTAGGTCGATCAGGGGGTCGACCTACCCCAGATCTGGGCAGTTTTTGTTCTTGTGATGTGGTTTGACGTGTTGTACAGACCGGATGGCTTCTAGGTCAATCCTAGGGCCCTAAAACGCTCTCTACACCTATAAAATAGTGCCAGGACCTAACCTAATTCATAAACAATTCCTTTTGACGCCTCCATGCTGCCAAACTTCAGCCAAACATGGTCGCCGCCCCAAATCCTTATACTAAATTGCAAGTTCTTCAACAACTGTAGAGTTTAATCAAATCAAGAAGCAAAATTCTTCATCAACGATTCAAGATCTTCACCAATAATCGGATAAGAAGATTAAATCAGCGTTCTGCATCAACAACAGATCGCTTATTTCTCTAACCCAGTCAAGGTGAGTGGATTTGAACTATATTTGTTGTATAATGTTGCTTCTATCGTTTACCATTCCCAATAATGAATATGATGTTAATTTAATAAGGTCTGTTATTTTATTTATGCCTACGTCTGAGTTCTCTCCTTTTTATCCTTTCCGCTTTTTATTTTTGGATCTAGGTTATCTCGAACCTAGACGAAATCTTATTATACAATACGCACGATTGGAATATGGGGATATTGGAATATTATACAAACCACTTAATTGAATTGGGTGAAGTTAAATAATAGGTTAAGTAAATGGAACGGTTAAGTCAAATCTAAAATTAATGACATGAAATGCGGAATGATAAATAACCTATTATGAATAAATTTGAATAAGGCAAGGAAGGATAATAGGTGGAAATTATAACCTATGGGACAAGATAAGTTATAGGAAACGATAAGGAAGACGGGATAACTTATATGTAAGGATATACTTAAATTAAGTGGTTTGGAAAGGAGAAATGTGAAATTAAAAATGATATAAGTTATATGCGTGGAAAAGAAGTAAATTAGAATCATATATGTTGGTTGGGTTGAGTAATTCTTTGGGTGCCAGTCTGATGTTGATTTCAGTCTTCGGGGCTGGTGTTTAGAGGGTTATTCTCCTAATCAGTATGTATGTTGAATAAGGCATACTTAACTATGAATTAAGTATAACATGTTGTTGTAACCCAAAATGGGAATAATTTATGAGATTGGAAAATAACATGTTGTGGGCTTATTAGTGGACTTAAGTGGGTTAAGTATAAATTGAATTAATAAGCAAGGGTAACTTGGTGAATACGGAAAAAAAGGAAGCTAATGTGAATAACAAATTTAAATGAGAAAGTTGACGAGGTGGCACAAGCGTGAAATAAATCGTTAGACTTAGGGTCTAATGACAAATAAAACTAAGGCGCTTGAAGCAGTCCGTACGTTGTAGAATGAATAACCCAACGAGGTAGATCATGATGGTGTCATAATGCACGAGGAGTGCGCACGTTCGCTATTTTGGCGGCTCCAACGGACTAGAAGGGGAAGCACTCGGCTTCCTGAGACGTTAAAGGTGCTCCTGATAGTCCTTTGTAGTGGTTTAGCTTCGGGCTAGGATTATAGAGGTTGGGTCTGCGCAGAACTACCAGGTGGGTGGGCCTTGACTGCACAAGTAGGGGGCAGTCAGAATGTTGTACGCATTGGCATTAAGGGTGGTTCGGCGATTGCCTCGGGCGGAGGTGGAGGGTCAAGACCAAACGATAGCAAGATCGCCGGACGCCGGTCACCAGCAGCCTAGGGAATGCGAAAAGACAAGAGCTAACCCCTAGAGATCGTTAACCTTTGCTATCAAGGGACGGGTGCGAGGAGACCCCACATGGTTGTTTAGATTTTTTGCTTGTTAGGGGTGGTCACTTAACTCTTGTGGTCTTTACTGGTTGAGGGAGGGGCAGAGGTGGGGCCATAGCCACCATAGAAAAACCAGACCCGAGGGATATCTGTACATTGGACACCCTTAGAGGCGGGCCTGTACAGATATAGAAAAGCTCCCGACCGAGTTTCATGTTTTCTGGTGTAGCCTTGCCACAGAACTTGGGTGCACAAGTAGAGGTTATGTGCAGTAGAAACATCGAGTACGATTGATGATACGTACGTGGGAAAGTCTAGGTACAACCATGTCTGCTCTGGGTGGTGTATCGTAGACTAGAGGGCATTATTCGGTGAAGGAACCAAACTCGATTGAATAGTTCGAGGATAGCAGTCAGTACGCTTACGTAGCACAGCGATTGTGGTTCTATGCGGATGTAGCGTTGTACGTTACTATGGCATAGGATGAGGGACTGCGCATATTACTTTGGCGATATGGAGGAGATCGTACGAGTGGGGTATCACGGGGTGTACCTCAGTTTGGGGGTAGCTACATATACACTATATTAGGTTAATCTACTAGGGGGTAGATGGGTGTGATGTGTGTGTAAGCTTTGAGTGCTAATAACATGTATAACCTAATAAATAAGAAAGTGTAATTGAACGGTGTATGTAGGATTATTCAAGAAGTGTAGTTTAAATTCGTTCACACAGAACTTATGTTCTGACCCCCTCCTCATAACATTCGCAGGTTAGACAGAGACTTATAGCTTTGGGAATACTGATTTAGCAGTATTGTGATTAAGGTAAAGCTATGTTTTAAATATATTATATTTTACTCCTTCCGCTGTGAGGTGTTCTCCGAACTCTGATATATCTCTTTTCTTTGTCTTTTTCTACAAGATACCAGAGCAACCAACTCGGGTTTCGGTGGATTGGATTTTTGAAAAGGAAATCGGTCCGTCGGAATCCGGGTTGTTACATCTGGTATCAGAGCTTCGGTTTAGTGATCTTAGGGAGATATTGAGTGAACGTATTTGTATTTTCTAAAATATAAATGTATCATATATATAAACCTAAATCCATAAAGTAGCCCACCAGGTAGGGAAAGAGTTGGGATATTTAGTTTGTACACTAAAGTAATAAACATAGAAATTTTTGAGACCCTTAGGTGGTTTGGTTGGAAAGTGTACAATATGAATTGGTATTCGAGAAAGGAAGTATCCCATAGAATTAAAACTGGAATGTTATTTCAGAGTAGTGGGTTTGGAATTGAAACCTTATAGATTGGAAAAGGTCAAGATGTGGAAAATGGATTAGGAATATATATAGTCGAGAGAATTTAATTTGCATAAGCGCCTAGGAAAAGCCTAGTCGAGTTGAAGACCCGCTTTGAGTCTAACCCAATGATAAGCTTTTAAGAACTTTAATCTATAATAGAGTTTGTGGTATTTCTTCCAAGTTTTGATCTTAAAAGTATTTTGATGTTTTTAGTGCATGATGGGTTTTAAAGTAAAGTCAGGTATATTGGGTAAAACAATGATTTCTTGTTTTAAAAGAATTCTCTCATGAAATGGTGCATATTATGGAGCATAAATAGCTCGCTAGTTTTCGTATATGAAAAGAAGTTTTGAAATCTCTATTCAGTAAACAATAAATTTTGATTATTGTTTTAAAAAGAAATTTTGTTGGGTAAACAAAATAAGCGGTAGAGTGCAAGAATAGAGTATATATTTGTGCCTTAGCAACCAAAGTTAACATTGTAAATAGGAACAGTGTAACTCATTAGTCATCCTTGTCTACTCCAGTTTGTGATTCGATTTTTTTTTTTTTTTTTTTTTTTTGCAATTTTACTTTGTAACATGTTTTTATGGTTTGGCAAAAGCAAGTTTTTGAGAAAAGAATAAAAGTTTTACCACTTTAGTTTTTTTTGAAAGAAGAATATAATAAAAAGAAAGAAGGCCAAACCATGTTTTAAAAATGGAGTAGTTAAGGATTAAGGTCTAGAAAGAACGAGATAAAGTTAAAGCTATTAGAACCAACCGGGAATTGGTTGAGATGAGAAATTCTCTGAGTATCAATCTGATGTTGATTTCGGTCTTCGGGGTTGATACTTAGAGAGTTATTTTCTTGCCAATTTACAGTCAGGGATTAGATAATATTAAACTAACGGAAAATTTCTTGTAGAATGCATAAACATTGAGAAACCTAGGTTTGTTGCTTGAGAAAAATAAAAAGGATTGTTTCTTGAAAGAGAAGTATAGGCTAGTAATACACAGCATGGACTAGTGGTGACAACTAGGTAGTGAAAGGCAAGCAAGTGTATAGATCCTGTTGAGTGGACTCGTGACATAAGTTCTAAGATTCTTGGCCTATAGTAGTAGCTGTGTAGGATGCTGTTTGAGTTGAAAACGAAAAGGCTATTTGAAAATAATAAACTTAAGTAATTTTATTAAGTCAAATAAGCTAAGAAAGAAACTAGCCTAACTAAAAAGAAAACAATAGAATCAATCAAGCAGCAAGAGGAAACGGGAAAGAAAATGGAAATCTTACGAAAAAGATGAATAAATATTAAATTTTTCCAAGATAAGTGGAAAAAGAGAAGAAATTTTCTTATGTGATTGTACTTGGATAGGAAAATAGGAAATCTTCATAGAATAATCATATAAAAATCCAAGTACGATTAGAAAAGAAAAACGGAGGATGTGAATTTTTCCGTTTTACACCTTTTTGTAACATAAGAACTCGAATTTGGAAAACTAGATTTTTCTAAATTTCGAATTTAATGATGGTTGGTTGGATTTTGGATACGAAAATTGGATGAACTATGCTCTTACTCTGTAAGAGTGTAGGAAAATGTGGATGAAAAACGTTTTGATTTTTCAAAAATATTGCATTCATATAGAACTGCAAGTATATTTAGGATGTGAGCATCATGTTTTGAAAGAGTTTTAAAGATTTGCATACATATAGGTGGATCCAAATTAGGCATACATACTTTACTATGTTGTATCTCACTTTGCACATGTGCACAATGTTTGCAACAATTGGATGCACACTTAATGGATGGATGTTGCGAGAGATTATCTATTTTACTCTTATCGAATTTCGAGGACGAAATTCTTTAAGGGTGGGAGAATGTAACACCCCGCATTTTTAATATAATTAAAAAGGTATATATACGCATAGATAGGTTAATAATGGTGATGTACAATGAAAATTACTTAACATGAAAGAGAAGGAAAGATTAATTCAATGGTAGTGTACGTAACAGAGAAGAAAATAAAATAAGGATACTTAATTTAAATATCAGGAATTAAGTAAAATGGACATCACCATTGCGTTCGGCTCGGAATTCTACATGAAATAAAGTCCAAGTTTTCGAAAATCGGACTCCGTATGAAAGAGTTATGGCCTTCGGAAGATTCAAAACAGTTCGAAATTCGACCCAGGCAGCTGGGCGGGAAATTTCCCGCCCAGAACAGGACAGGTCGACCTGGGGGTCAACCTACCCCAGATTTGTGCAGTTTTTGTTCCTATGACGTGGTTCGACGTGCTGTACGGACCTGATGGCTTCTAGGTCAATCCTAGGGCCCTAAAACGCCTTCTACACCTATAAAATAGTGCGTAGACCTGACCTAATTCATAAACAATTCCTTTAGATGCCTCCATGCCGCCAGACATCAACCAAACATGGCCATCGCCCAAATCCTTAAACTAAATTGCAATTTCTTCAGCAACTTTGGAGTTTAATCAAATCAAGAAGCAAAATTCTTATCAACGAATCAAGCTCTTCACCAATAATCAAATAAGAAGATTAAATCAGCTTTCTACATCAACAACAAATCGCTTATTTATCTAATCCAATCAAGGTGAGTGTATTTGAACTATATTTGTTGTATAATGTTGCTTCTATCGTTTACCATTTCCCGTAATGAATATGATGTTAATTTAATAAGGTCTGTTATTTTATTTATGCCTACATTTGAGTTCTCTCCTTTTTATCCTTTCCCCTTTTTATTTTTGGATCTAGGTTATCTCGAACCTAGACGAAATCTTATCATACAATACGCACGATTGGAATATGGGGATATTGGAATATAATCCGTAATTTTGGGGTTTGTGGCATAACAATTGTTATTGCATATATTGGGCATAATCTATTTTATGCGGTCGAGGAATATAATCTATAATGTTGAATTTATGTAAGTTTGACATAATTGTCATTAGGTATGGAATTGGTATAATTTAATATTAACAACATATATCTGGATAACACGGGTTGGTGAAATTTATTTGCGACTTGGAAAATAAGCCTAGAGGGTGAATTAGATTATATGTACAAACATGGGAATATTGGGATATATATACATATATTGGAAAAATATTGATTATATGAAATTGGGTATAACTGGATATTGGAAATTGGCATGTTTGGAATTGGTGAATTTGGCTATAAATGGATAATTTGGTTAATATGGAATTTGACTAACTATTATGTAAATTGGTATAGTTAACGACAAATTTGAAGATAGGCATAAAAATATGAATTGGGATTAAGTTGAATTTGGACCACATGACATGAATTTGGGGTTTCGGTGAAAGACGAATGTCAATGAAAGCCTAGGACACGAGGTTAGACACGTTTGTGGTGTAAAACTGCCCGGAACAGCCCGGCAAATCCAGCAACCACAAGCGGACGTCTAATGTGAGAGGTCAACGGAAAGAACTAGAGGCGTAACGGTTTATGACACGAGGTTAGGCGCGCTGTGGTATAAATCTTCCCGGAACCGCCCGGCAAATCCAGCAGCCACGAACGGACGTCTAATGTGAGAGGTCATACATCGTTACGGCATTATAAATAAATTAAGAAATACTAACCATAATAAGACATGTGGGTGACATCGGTATGGTTAGAGGGTTAAGTGGGTGATATAAATGACATGTAAAGCATGACTAATGTGAACTTAACCGTTGTAAGACATGTGATGTAAAACATGACTAAGGTAGACTTAACCGTAGTAAGACATGTGTAAGATATGGAAAATATAATAAAGGGGATTAAGTGGGACACGGGTGACATATGAAACAAAATTTAGATATGCTTAACCAAATGGGACCCGTGACGGTATCATAAATTAATTGAATTGGGTAAAGTTAAATAACAGGTTAAGTAAATGGAAGGGTTAAGTCAAATCTAAAATTAATGACAAGAAATGAGGAATGATAAATAACCTATTATGAATAAACTTGAATAAGGCAAGAAAGGATAATAGGGGGAAATTATAACTTATAGGACAAGATATGTTATAGGAAACGATAAGGAAGGCGGGATAACTTATATGTAAAGACATACTTAAATTAAGTGGTTTGGAAAGGAGAAATGTGAAATTAAAAATGATATAAGTTATATGAGTGGAAAAGAAGTAAATTAGAATCATATATGTTGGTTGGGTTGAGTAATTCTCTGGGTGCTAGTCTGATGTTGATTTCGGTCTTCGGGGCTGGTGTTTAGAGGGTTATTCTCCTAATCAGTATGTATGTGGAATAAGGCATACTTAACTATGAATTAAGTATAACATGTTGTTGTAGCCCAAAAAGGGAATAATTTATGAGATTGGAAAATAACATGTTGTGGGCTTATTAATGGACTTAAGTGGGTTAAGTATAAATTGAATTAATAAGCAAGGGTAACTTGGTGAATACGGAAAAAAAGGAAGCTAATGTGAATAACCAAGTTAAATGAGAAAGTTAACGAGGTGGCATAAGCGTGAAATAAATGGTTAGACTTAGGGTCTAATGACAAATAAAACTAAGGAGCTTTAAGCAGTCCGTACGTTGTAGGATGAATAACCCAACGAGGTAGATCATGATGGTGTCATAATGCACGAGGAGTGCGCACGTTCGCTATTTTGGCGGCTCCAACGGACTGGAAGGGGAAGCACGCGGCTTTTTGAGACGTGAAAGGTGCTCCCGGTAGTCCTTTGTAGTGGTTTAGCTTCGGGCTAGGATTACAGAGGTTGGGTCTGTGCAGAACTACCAGGTAGGTGGGCCTTGACTGCACAAGTACGGGGCAGTCTGAATGCTGTACGCGGTGGCATTAAAGGTGGTTCGGAGATTGCCTCAGGCGGAGGTGAAGGGTCAAGACCAAACGATAGCAAGATCGTCGGACGCCGGTCACCAGCAGCCTAGGGAATGCGAAAAGACAAGAGCTAACCCCTAGAGATCGTTAACCTTTGCTATCAAGGGACGGGTGCGGGGAGACCCCACATGGATGTTTAGATTTTTTGCTTGTTAGTGGTGGTCGCTTAACTCGTGTGGTCTTTACTAGTTGAGGGAGGAGCAGAGGTGGGGCCATAGCCACCATAGAAAAACCAGACCCGAGGGATATCTGTACATTGGACACTCTTAGATGCGGGCCCGTACATATATAGAAAAGCTTCCGACCGAGTTTCGTGTTTTCTGGTGTAGCCATGCCACGGAACTTGGGTGCACAAGTAGAGGTTATGTGCATTAGAAACATCGAGTACGATTGATGATACGTACGTGGGAAAGTCTAGGTACAACCATGTCTGCTCTGGGTGGTGTATCATAGACTAGAGGGCATTATTCAGTGATGGAACCAAACTCGATTGAATAGTTCGAGGATAGCAGTCAGTACGCTTACGTAGCACAGCGATTGTGGTTCTATGCGGATGTAGCGTTGTACGTTACTATGGCATAGGATGAGGGACTACGCATATTACTGTGGCGATACGGAGGAGACCGTGCGAGTGGGGTATCACGGGGGTGTACCTCAGTTTGGGGGTAGCTACATATACACTATATTAGGTTAATCTACAAGGGGGTAGATGGGTGTGATGTGCGTGTAAGCTTTGAGTGCTAATAACACGTATAACCTAATAAATAAGAAAGTGTAATTGAACAATGTATGTAGGATTATTCAAAAAGTGTAGTTTAAATTCATTCACACAGAACTTATGTTCTGACCCCCTCCACATAACATTCGCAGGTTAGACAGAGACTTATAGCTTCGGGAATACTGATTTAGCAGTATTGTGATTAAGGTAAAGCTATGCTTTAAATATATTATATTTTACTCCTTCCGCTGTGAGGTGTTTTCCGAACTCTGACATACCTCTTTTCTCTGCCTTTTTCTGCAGGAAACCAGAGCAACCAACTCGGGTTTCGATGGATTGGATTTTTGAAAAGAAAGTCGGTCCGTCGGAATCCGGGTTGTTACATCTGGTATCAGAGCTTCGGTTTAGTGATCTTTGAGAGATATTAAGTGAATGTATTTGTATTTTCTAAAATATAAATGTATTATATATATATAAACCTAAATCCTTAAAGTAGCCCACTAGGTAGGGAAAGAGTTGGGATATTTAGTTTGTACACTAAAGTAATAAACATAGAAATTTTTGAGACCCTTAGGTGGTTTGGTTGGAAAGTGTACAATATGAATTGGTATTCGAGAAAGGAAGTATCCCACAGAATTAAATCTGGAATGTTATTAAAGAGTAGCGAGTTCGGAAGTGGAACCTTATAGATTGGAAAAGGTCAAGATGTGGAAAATGGATTAGGAGTATATATAGTCGAGAGAATTTAATTTGCATAAGCGCCTAGGAAAGCCTAGTCGAGTTAAAGAACCGCTTCGAGTCTAATCCAATGACAAGCTGTTAAGAACTTGAATCTGTAAGTGAGTTTGTGGTATTTCTTCCAAGTTTTGATCTTAAAAGTATTTTGATGTTTTTTGTGCAAGACGGGTTTTAAAGTAAAGTGAGGTATATTGGGTAAAAAAATGATTTCTTGTTTTAAAAGAATTCTCTCATGAAAAGGTGAATATTATGGAGCATAAATAGCTCGCTAGTTTTCATATATGAAAAGAAGTTTTGAAATCTCTATTCAGTTAACAATAAATTTTGATTATTGTTTTAAAAAGAAATTTTGTTGGGTAAACAAAATAAGCGGTAGAGTGCAAGAATAGAGTAGATATTTGTGCCTTAGCAACCAAAGTTAACATTGTAAATAGGAACAGTGTAACACATTAGTCATCCTTTTCTACTCCAGTTTGTGATTCGAAAAAAAAATTGCAATTTTACTTTATTACATGTTTTTATGGTTTGGCAAAAGCAAGTTTTGGAGAAAAGAATAAAAGTTTTACCATTTTAGTTTTTTTTGTAAGAGGAATGTAATAAAAAGAAAGAAGGCCAAACCATGTTTTAAAAATGGAGTAGTTAAGGATTAAGGCCTAGAAAGAACGAGATAAAGTTAAAGCTATTAGAACCAACTGGGAATTGGTTGAGATAAGAAATTCTCTGAGTATCAATCTGATGTTGATTTCGGTCTTCGGGGTTGATACTTAGAGAGTTATTTTCTTGCCAATTTACAGTCAGGGATTAGATAATATTAAACTAACGGAAAATTTCTTGTAGAATGCATAAACATTGAGAAACCTAGGTTTGTTGCTTGAGAAAAATAAAAAGGATTGTTTCTTGAAAGAGAAGTATAGGCTAGTAATACACAGCATGGACTAGTGGTGACAACTAGGTAGTGAAAGGCAAGCAAGTGTATAGATCCTGTTGAGTGGACTCGTGACATAAGTTCTAAGATTCTTGGCCTATAGTAGTAGCTGTGTAGGATGCTGTTTGAGTTGAAAACGAAAAGGCTATTTGAAAATAATAAACTTAAGTAATTTTATTAAGTCAAATAAGCTAAGAAAGAAACTAGCCTAACTAAAAAGAAAATAACGGAATCAATCAAGTAGCAAAATGAAACGGGAAAAGAAAATGGAAATCTTACGAAAAAGATGAATAAATATTAATTTTTTCCAAGATAAGTGGAAAAAGAGAAGAAATTTTCTTATGTGATTGTACTTGGATAGGAAAATAGGAAATCTTCATAGAATAATCATATAAAAATCCAAGTACGATTAGAAAAGAAAAATGGGGGATGTGAATTTTTCCCTTTTACACCTTTTCGTAACATAAGAAATCGAATTTGGAAAATTAGATTTTTCTAAATTTCGAATTTAATGATGGTTGGTAGGATTTTGGATACGAAATTTGGATGAACTATGCTTTTACTCTGTAAGAGTGTAGGAAAATGTGGATGAAAAACGTTTTGATTTTTCAAAAATATTGCATTCATATAGAACTGCAAGTATATTTAGGATGTGAGCATTATGTTTTAAAAGAGTTTTTAAGATTTGCATACATATAGGTGGATCCAAATTAGGCATACATACTTTACTATGTTGTATCTCACTTTGCACATGTGCACAATGTTTGCAACAATTGGATGCACACTTGATGGATGGATATTGCGAGAGATTATCTATTTTACTCTTATCGAATTTCGAGGACAAAATTCTTTAAGGGTGGGAGAATGTAACACCCCGCATTTTTAATATAATTAAAAATGTATATATATGCATAGATAGGTTAATAATGGTGATGTACAATGAAAATTACTTAACATGAAAGAGAAGGAAAGATTAATTCAATGGTAGTGTACGTAACAGAGAAGAAAATAAAATAAGGATACTTAATTTAAATATCAGGAATTAAGTAAAATGGACATCACCATTGCGTTCGGCTCGGAATTCTACATGAAATAAAGTCCAAGTTTTCGAAAATCGGACTCCGTATGAAAGAGTTATGGCCTTCGGAAGATTCAAAACAGTTCGAAATTCGACCCAGGCAACTGGGCGGGAAATTTCCCGCCCAGAACAGGACAGGTCGACCTGGGGGTCAACCTACCCCAGATTTGTGCAGTTTTTGTTCCTATGACGTGGTTCGACGTGCTGTACGGACCTGATGGCTTCTAGGTCAATCCTAGGGCCCTAAAACGCCTTCTACACCTATAAAATAGTGCGTAGACCTAACCTAATTCATAAACAATTCCTTTAGATGCCTCCATGCCGCCAGACATCAACCAAACATGGCCATCGCCCAAATCCTTAAACTAAATTGCAAGTTCTTCAGTAACTTTGGAGTTTAATCAAATCAAGAAGCAAAATTCTTCATCAACGATTCAAGCTCTTCACCAATAATCAAATAAGAAGATTAAATCAGCGTTCTACATCAACAACAAATCGCTTATTTATCTAATCCAATCAAGGTGAGTGGATTTGAACTATATTTGTTGTATAATGTTGCTTCTATCGTTTACCATTCCCCATAATGAATATGATGTTAATTTAATAAGGTCTGTTATTTTATTTATGCCTACGTTTGAGTTCTCTCCTTTTTATCCTTTCCCCTTTTTATTTTTGGATATAGGTTATCTCGAACCTAGACAAAATCTTATTATACAATACGCACGATTGGAATATGGGGATATTGGAATATAATCTGTAATTTTGGGGTTTGTGGCATAACAATTGTTATTGCATATATTGGGCATAATCTATTTTATGCGGTCGAGGAATATAATCTATAATGTTGAATTTATGTAAGTTTGATATAATTGTCATTAGGTATGGAATTGGTATAATTTAATATTAACAACATATAACCGGATAATATGGGTTGGTGAAATTTATTTGTGACTTGGAAAATAAGCCTAGTGGGTGAATTAGATTATATGTACGAGCATGGGAATGTTGGGATATATATATATATATATATATATATATATTAGGAAAATATTGATTATATGAAATTGGGTATAATTGGATATTGGAAATTGGCATGTTTGGAATTGATGAATTTGGCTATAAATGGATAATTTGGTTAATATGGAATTTGACTAACTATTTTGTAAATTGGTATAGTTAATGACAAATTTGAAGATAGGCATAAAAATATGAATTGGGATTAAGTTGAGTTTGGGGTTTGGGGTTTGGGGTTTGGGTCAAAGATGAATGTCAATGAAAGCCTAAGACACGTGGTTAGACGCGTTTGTGGTGTAAGACTGCCCGGAACCGCCCGGCAAATCCAGCAACCACAAGCGAACGTCTAATGTGAGAGGTCAACGGCAAGAACTAGAGGCGTAACGGTTTTTGACACGAGGTTAGGCGCGCTATGGTATAACTCTGCCCGCAACCGCCCGACAAATCCAGCAGCCACGAACGGACGTCTAATGTGAGAGGTCATACATCGTTACGGAATTATAAATAAATTAAGAAATACTAACCATAATAAGACATGTGGGTGACATGGGTATGGTTAGAGGGTTAAGTGGGTGATATAAATGACATGTAAAGCATGACTAATGTGGACTTAACAGTTGTAAGACATGTGATGTAAAACATGACTAAGGTAGACTTAACCGTAGTAAGACATGTGTAAGATATGGAAACTATAATAAATGGGGTTAAGTTGAACACGGGTGACATATGAAACAAAATTTTGATATGCTTAACCAAATGGGACACGTGGCGGTATCATAAATTGATTGAATTAGGTAAAGTTTAAGTAACCGGTTAAGTAAATGGAAGCGTTAAGTCAAATCTAAAATTAATGACAAGAAATGGGGAATGACAAATAACCTATTATGAATAAACTTGAATAAGGAAAGAAAGGATAATAGATGTAAATTATAACTTATGGGACAAGATAAGTTATAGGAAATGATAAGGAAGACGAGATAACATGTAAAGATATACTTAAATTAAGTGGTTTGGAAAGGATAAATGTGAAATTAAAAATGATATATGTTATATGAGTGGAAAGGAAGTAAATTAGAATCATATATGTTAGTTGTGTTGAGTAATTCTCTGGGTGCAAGTCTGATGTTGATTTCGGTCTTCGGGGCTGGTGTTTAGAGGGTTATTCTCCTAATCAGTATGTATGTGGGATAAGGCATACTTATCTATGAATTAAGTATAACATGTTGTTGTAACCCAAGAAGGGAATAATTTATGAGATTGGAAAATAACATGTTGTGGGTTTATTAATGGACTTAAGTGGGTTAAGTATAAATTGAATTAATAAGCAAGGGTAACTTGTTGAATACGGAAAAAAAGGAAGCTAATGTGAATAACCAAGTTAAATGAGAAAGTTGACGAGGTGGCACAAGCGTGAAATAAATGGTTAGACTTAGGGTCTAATGACATATAAAACTAAGTCGCTTGAAGCAGTCCTTACGTTGTAGGATGAATAACCCAACGAGGTAGATCATGATGGTGTCATAAGGCACGAGGAGAGCGCACGTTCGCTATTTTGGCGGCTCCAACGGACTGGAACGGGAAGCACGCGGCTTCCTGAGACGTTAAAGGTGTTCCTGGTAGTCCTCTGTAGTGGTTTAGCTTCGGGCTAGGATTACAGAGGTTGGGTCTGCGCAGAACTACTAGGTGGGTGGGCCTTGACTGCACAAGTAGGGGGCAGTCAGAATGCTGTACGCGATGGCATTAAGGGTGGTTCGATGATTGCCTCAGGCGGATGTGGAGGGTCAAGACCAAACGACAGCAAGATTGTCGGACGCCTGTCACCAGCAGCCTAGGGAATGCGAAAAGACAAGAGCTAACCCCTAAAGATCATTAACCTTTGCTATCAAGGGACGGGTGCGGGGAGACCCCACATGGATGTTTAGATTGTTTTCTTGTTAGTGGTGGTTGCTTAGCTCGTGTGGTCTTTACTAGTTGAGGGAGGGGCTGAGGTGGGGCCATAGCCACCATAGAAAAACCAGACCCGAGGGATATCTGTACATTGGGCACTCTTAGAAGCGGGCCCATACAGATATAGAAAAGCTCCCGACCGAGTTCCGTGTTTTCTGGTGTAGCCCTACCACGGAACTTGGGTGCACAAGTAGAGGTTATGTTCAGTAGAAACATCGAGTACGATTGATGATACGTACGTGGGGAAGTCTAGGTACAACCATGTCTGCTCTGGGTGGTGTATCGTAGAGTAGAGGGCATTATTCGGTGATGGAACCAAACTCGATCGAATTGTTCGAGGATAGCAGTCAGTACGCTTACATTGTACAGCGATAGTGGTTCTATGCGGATGTAGCGTTGTACGTTACTATGGCATAGGGACTGCGCATATTACTGTGGCGATACGGAGGAGACCGTGCGAGTGGGGTATCACGGGGTGTACCTCAGTTTGGGGGTAGCTACATATACACTATATTAGGTTAATCTACTAGGGGGTAGATCGGTGTGACGTGTGTGTAAGCTTTGAGTGCTAATAACATGTATAACCTAATAAATAAGAAAGTGTAATTGAACGGTATATGTAGGATTATTCAAGAAGTGTAGTTTAAATTCATTCACACAGAACTTATGTTCTGACCCCCTCCCCATAACATTCATAGGTTAAACAGAGACTTATAGCTTTGGGAATACTGATTTAGCAGTATTGTGATTAAGGTAAAGCTATGTTTTAAATATATTATATTCTACTCTTTCCGCTGTGAGGTGTTTTCCGAACTCTGATATATCTCTTTTCTCTATCTTTTTCTACAGGATACCAGAGCAACCAACTCGGGTTTCGGTGGATTGGATTTTTGAAAAGAAAATCGGTCCGTTGGATTCCGGGTTCTTACAGTGAGGTTCAGTTGAAACGATCAAGTCGCAAGGAGTTTCAACAGTTTCATAAAAATTGTTATTATGTTTAAGATCACATTCAGCTGTTTCATTGTTTTCAAACTTAAGAATTTCAAAGTTTTCACATGTTGCATTTTTAGTTTCAGACCCAACAACTTTATCATCAATTAGTTCAAGAAGTTTTCGCTCATCAAATTCGTCCTCACCTAAACAGTTGTTAACAACTTCATCATTTCTGTCAGGTTGACAATCTAAAGTTGCTAAATTTTCAGAATCTAAGAGAGGAAGATCAAATTGAAGATTGATGTCTTCGTTTTCAAGAGAATTTAAATTCAAATCAATCACAGAGCTTTTAGTAACTTCATTAAGATTTTCGTCAACTTCAAAAGTTGTTAGTTGAAGATCGTTGATCATGGTAAAAGATTGATTATCATTTGAATCATCACACATTTGGATTTGATTTTTTTTCTCACGAAACTTCAAGTAGTCGTCAATTTCGTTCATTTGCTCAACAAAATCAAAATTATAGTTATTTACACGAGAATTTTCAATTTGAAATTGTTGAGAACATAAGTTTTTAGTAGCACCACAATTGAAATTATTCCCATTGCCAAAATCATTTGAAAATTGATTTAAATTTCCATTTTGAATTTGAAATTCATTTTGGAGTTTAAAATTGAATTGACAAGGGTTATAATCAAAATCATTTGAATTTGGAGGTGAAATCGAATTTTGATTATTTTGAAAATTTTCACTTGAATTGTTGCACATGTATGAATTACACCATTCATTTATTTTTTTTATTTTTTTGTGTGCTCATTTCAAGTAAAGATTCAATACTCGTTTCAAGATTTGAGGGTTGGTCGTCATTTTGAAAATTTGGAGGTGTACAATCAGGATTATTTTGAAAAGTTGGTGGCGTAAAATCCAAATTATTTGTACAATAGTTGTTATTAAAATATCCATATGAATTTGGTGTAAAATTATATGGATTATATTGATTTTCACAACTATCGTAAAATCCGTAGAAATAAGAGAATTGAGACATTTTCAAGGAAGCTCTTTAAAAAAAATGTTTAAATTAACAACTTCGGATTATATGAATACAAGTCTAGGTCAGGTTCGGAAAGGGGTTATCAGTGTGCCATGAATCACCGTAGAAACACAACAGAAGGTTTAAGAACCTGTTTGAGGTCGAGACTCTACCGTTCCGTAGACATCTTAGAGAGTATCAATCCTAATTGTCAATTTAACAAATATTTTGTTCTATGAGCTTTTGTGGAATCTTCGATTCGATTTTAAAAATAATTTATTTCAAAAACAGACTATCCAATTTATCCCACATTCGTTTTAAAATTTCCAACCACACATCAATAGGTAGAATAATCAATCACAGAGCAAACACAGAATAATAAATTGCACAAATTAAAAGATTTTACAAGCAAGCAACTGGCCCTACAGAATATTTTTACAAGTAATTTCTATTTTTTTTCTTTGCAGCAGAACACCTGTAGAGTTTAGAAAATTCTTACTTAGATTGGCAGTCCGTCCAGTGCAACTGAGTAGCGCTAGTGCATTCACACCCCACTCGGTGTGCAACCGCTCCAACAATTCAAATTGGGTGACCTCTAAAATCCTTGTTTGATTGGGATTCTTCTTCACTTTGATCTTTGATTAACTTTTGAAATTAATTTTTTTTTTTTGAAAGTAAAGAACAACTAAAAAAGAAACACAAGAAAAGGGAACTAAAAAGAAATTAGAGAAAAAGAAAATAACCTAACGAAAAGGAAAAAAACAAAAACAAAAACTAAGCTAAGAGAAACTAAGGTTAAAAAAATGCTTAAACTCAAAGACAAAAACTCAAGCGAGTGCGCCTACCAATGGTCAAGCCACCGTAATTGGTTTCACACAAAATAAATGGAAACTATTAAATCCTGAAGAAACTAACCACAGCAAAATCACACCCCAAATAAAATAAAAATCTCAGATTCTAAACAAATTCTCAAAGAACCAATTGAATCAAATTCACGTTCCCATATGGCTCTTCCAGAAAATCCAACAAATCCGCAAAAAAATTTACAAGCACGCCTTTGGTAACACAACACGTCCCCTGAAAGACCCAATACACGTTAATATAAACAGTCGTGTTTCAATTATACATTACCCAAACAAAATAGAGAAATCAATAGCCCTTCCCCTTTCTTCTTCTTTTTTCTTTTCCAGAAGTGTTTAAAACAGATCGAGATATCAAAGGTTTTGAATAAAAGCAAGTGATTCGGGTTTCGGATCTTGAATTCTCAGATCATTAGTTTTTTTTTTGGTTTGGCCGATTCAATTGAATCAGATTCAATTGCAAATCAATTGAATTTTCCCGATTCCCTTTGATTCCTCACTAAGATGCGATTGAATTCGGGTTCACGTCAGAGGCTAGAGATCGTTCGAAGGGTGGGAGAGTTCCGTTGGATTTTGGGGCTCACAGAAGTGGGAATTTGAGGCTGTGAACATAATATGGTTTTCTGATTGAGGGGTATGTCTGTGTGGTAGCGATTGGATCTGAGGGGGCGAAATACTGATTCTGTGATTGAATTGGGGATGGTTATAGAGTGGCTGATGTAAACTGGCTTCAGGTGGGAGTTTTTGATGTTGTGAATTGGGTTTTGATTTGCAGGAGAAGGAGTGGTAGGGGATGTTGAATGACGGGGATTATGAACGGCGTTGTGTGGAGATGCAGGAGGGTTTGTGAACGTTTTGGCGTAAAGATGGTTAATGGAAGCGTTGTTTATGTGTGCAGTTTTGGAGGGTTTTTGTATGAAGAGTGATGTATTTGCAGTTATGAATTTGCGATGTTGAAATGTGTGGTAGAATGTTGCTTGGTCTGTTGAGTTTAGGGCAAGACGGCGTCGAAGCAGTTTCAGGTGATGTGAGAAAATGTGGATAGATGCTGGATGGCGTGGTGTTTGATTACGACAAAGAACTAAGAGCACAGAAAAAAGAAAATGCAGAAGATTTTGTATTTTATTTTTTATTTTAATATGCAGAAAAGGAAAAACTTGGAAAAGAAGAAATATGTTGTAGAAAGGAAAGAAATAAAGGAAAGGAAATAAATTAAAAACAAAAATCGACAAGAAATTAAACGGAATTGTGGCAAGAATTTTTTTTTCTCTCAATTAGAAGATTGTGGTATCAATAATTTAATACCAAATCGTCTAAACAAGATTTTTTTTCTATATATATAAAAAAACAACAACAAGAAATAAAATAAAAACATAACCCAAAGGATTTACTAATAAAAATTATTTTGATCCCCGACAACGGCGCCAAAAAATTTTTGCGAACAAATTAAACAACTGAAAAAACCAATTTAATTCGCTTGGCTTTCCTAAACAAAAAGGGTTGTTGTAGAGGGTGTCGAACTCTGGGACCAAATTATTTTCACTAATAAATCCAATCAAGTTATTCCAAAATCTTGATTGGTTGAAAGCAACAGAAAATAAATAAAAAAGAGAGTTTTTAAATAATAAACGAAAGCAATTAGGGAGTAATGACATAAATCAGATTAACACTCATCAATAGCTAGACAGAATAATATAGATCTAATTCATATTTGTCACAAATATGAATCAACAGCAATTAGGTTTCTAGAAATAAAAATGTTAATAACAACAAGTATAGCCTATGCAAGAGTTAAGCTCTTAAACAACCATAGACTATCAGGACATATTCACTACTTTATTTCTAAAACCCTAAAAATTAAATCTAAATCTGATAAGCGTTAAATCGAACACAAATATACCCTGTGAAGGAGCATAGCTCTTAAACGACATAGAGTATGAATGTTCAGATCTAACTCTTCGTTCGGATCTAGATCGATTTACATAAAGTCCTCATCTTTTGGCTATGTGATTCATATTGAATCATATCTATAAGAGTCATCACCTCGTAATCAAAGGGGATTAGCTAGACATAGCTAAATGATGAGGAAATAACAAAAAAAGAAACAACATAAATAAAGTACAATAAAAATAAAGAAGAGAGAGAAAAATTATTTTATTCAAAGATAAGAGTTACAGAATAAAACCCAAGTGTAATTCTAAATGAAGGAGATATAATGTATTTATAGTTGCTTTGGCCAAGACTAAGAGGCTAATTACATAATATGGGACAAAAATCCCTTTTCCAAAATAACACATAAACCAAATAGCTCAATGTGAACGCGTGTGAAATGGATTTGCAAATGTCATAGCTTGCAGGCATCAAATGGCATCAATTCCAACTGTTTTGAGCATGAATAGGAACTCTATAACATCTGCGACAAGCTAACTTTACGAAAAGACATTGAATCTTTAAAATATGCTACAGAAGGTGGTTGAACAACAACATTTCTTCAAGCTTTAATCTATCTCTTAAAATCAACACTCTTCTTACACCAATTCTTCAAGTTTTTCAACAATTAAGCGCATTAATCCATTCGTCATAAATAATCTGAAAACACAACTATAAATGCACAATATTAATTATTTAAAAGATAAAACAAGATAAATAAGCGGATAAAATATACATACGTGTATATCCGCAGTCCAAGGCAGAAGGCGCCTAACCCGGTTTCCACTATCATGGGGTTCCTAAGCTGAGGGAATTCTCCGAAAACCAGCGCTCGATTTCCACAACTAGAATTGCCCCAGAGCGAGATCCCCAATCATATTTCTGTATAACAATAAGTACGCTTGTGCAAGTACAGGACACTGGAAAACTTGAGATGAACATGAAGGAACATTTGGGTCAAATTCACATTACAAAAACGAAATTTAAACCAAAACTAACATGATCTGTTGCATGAACTTGTAAATCGAACAAAATAAGATCATACCTTTTTAGGGTTTTCGAGATTTCAGGGAACCATATTGAAGATTAGGTGAATCGAATCCAAGCGAGACTGGGAAGCCATCGCCTCTAGAGTAGTCCACGAGAACATCCTTCTTTTTCCGATCAGATCGAACAAGAAGACTAAGGAAGAAGACGATGTTAGCCGCCATGTTTATTTTAGGTTTTGGAAAAGAAAATTATATAGCTCAATCAAAATAATCTGATCTCTCCCTTATCCCTTTCGTAGCCGTCTATTATAAAAGGGAATAATTATCCCTTTAGTAATAGATGTTAACCAAAGAAATAGGAATGAACTGAATACTTGTTCCAACTTCGAATGAAATATCAACAAATTGATATTTTATTCATCTAAAATATTTTTCATCTTTATAATGTTCTATGTCGTGTGACCCTATAGGTTAATATAACATTGGCAATGATTCTAAATCATATTTAAAATCATAAACAGAGATTGGCATCTAGCAATACGTCACTGCTACCCAAGTTATAATAAGATCATCGATTCGATTAAACCTTTCGGTGACCAGTGTATCAATGTAATATAATCATTTTAACCAATATATCCAGGATCAAACTAGAGGCATGGATCGTATCATCCTCGTTATAATTTAATCCATTTTCTTGATCGATGAGTAGACTGTTTAAAACAAATCAGTATTTGAGCACGGCCATGCATTTCACAGTCTCACTCAATCAAGAGGCCCATGGATATCACTACGAGTATATCGTAGGGTTAAATTCCATCTAGATCATTCATAATTTTCATTCGACTCGAGATGTATCCAATAATCACCGTTTTCGTTACTCTGTTACGAAATAACTTTAGATGATATCAAAACACAAATATCCTCGAATAAAATTATGATGATTTTAGGTCTGAGGACCATTACATCACCGCCACTATGAGAATAACTTATGATACTGTTAATTATATTCCATAGAGTTATCTCACGGCGGGTCAGCCCAATACGATATTCTCCAATATGTATTTATGTTTTGACATTAATATCACATATATTAATGATCAATGAGATGTGATCATCAGTCAATCAACATACTAGTCTTAATGCTTTATTGTTGTCCTATATTAACAATATAACTCGACTAGGGACATTTAAGAATTATAATACTTATCACATTATATAATCTCAAGTTCAGTCTTACTCGAACTATATAATTCCGTATTATTATTCTAAGGACTTCTAATATATCAATATTTATATTACGCAGTAAATATAATATAATATAATTTTATTTTATTCCAAATAAAATAATAACATCAACAATGTTATCAGTCTCATCAAATGGATTGCCTCTACGGCATAAACTCTAACAATCTCCCACTTGAACTAGAGTCAATCTATCATGTATCATATACTCATGAAACTAGTGTGACTATTAAACTTCTGCTGCGACAGAGTATAATTCAGTAGGTCTGCAACAATACAACATTTGTAACTTTTGCAGATATGTTCATTTCTTCTGTGAACAACTTCACATAGGAATTATATTTCTTAAATATATGTTTGGATCGATAATGAGTTTAATGTTTTAGGCCTGAGCAACAGCCGTATTGTTATTGCAATGTATATCATTGGATCAACAATGAATTAAGTTCAATCATGAACTTATTAATCCAAACATTTTCTTTTTCAGAATCAGTATTTTATATCTTGTTATAAAACTAACATTATTTACAATAATTAATGTGTTATCAAATAACATTAGAATTATTGTTTCACTCCCACTCAATTTCTTGTCTATACAAGATTCAATGGTATTTTGTGGTTTCCGAGACATTTCGAATTCTTGGTGTCTTAGAGACTGGCTCTCCTTCAAAAGGATACCAAATTGAGCAATAAACATTTTATTCTCAAAGAATTTATATCCACAAAATAGTTATTTGATTTAGGTCCGACCTTATCAGAGGAAGGTCGTTTAATAAACGTCTTTACATCCCAAATCATCGTATTAGACATACTAGGACATTTCCTAGTCCATATCTTATATGGCGTCTTAAGACTTGTTTTGGTAAGATTAATTTAATTGTTCTCAATTTAATTTACTGGAAGATCTATGTAACTTATCTTGGTCGTACCATATCTTATAAGGTGTGATTACTCCTTTCAGGCACACCATTTCAACATGGTGTTCTAGGTGGTGTGAGTCGTGAAACAATTTCAAACTCATCTGAATAGTCATTAAATTTATTGGCTTAAATATTCTCTTTCGAACTGTTCGAAAAATATTTATTTTCTATTAAAATTGGTTTCTAACTTCACTTTGAATTCTTTAAACTTTTCAAAGGATTTTGATATATATTTCATAAGATATACATATCTATATCTACTAATATCATCAGTAAATATAATGAAGTAATAAAACCTACCTCTAGCTTATGTATATGTTGCTCCATTTTTTTTTAATAATAAATAAATATCATATAACAAAACGGGAGAATTCGGCCATTCTCCAAAGGCTCACAAAAACGTTTTCTACTCAACAGAGGAGAAACCATGCACACACAAACATAAAGGTACAGAAGCGCAATACAACTACCATATAAGACAGGCTAATGCAATAAATGATAGTTCAACTGCGGACAAGTCCACTGCGGTCGCAGTAGCCAATCGGCGAAGTGAGAAGCGGGGCTTGAGGCTCCAAGCTCCAAAAAGGATGAAATGGAGCTGCAGCTTCTGAATCGACAACAAATCTCCTGAGGCGTAAAAAAATATCTGCGCCACCTGCTTCATCCGATCCTCCTGTGATGAAGAAGTGAAATCACCAATCCTGGTCCTGTCCGATCAATTTGATAACCTGTCATCCAATATCTGCACACTAGCAAACGACATAAGATCATTGGGGGGGAGTGATGGAAAGGGGTAAGCAGTAGTACAAAATCAAAGCCAAGCATAAAAACAAAATCCAACAATCAACCGATGCCTACTCTGGGAGTGGCCAATTCCGACGCAACATCAAAAAACGTAGCCCACCTCCTCGCACGGGAGCTGATAGCTCCCCTGAATGGCCTACCTCGAAATGCGAGGAACACATCGTTCCTCACTTTTCGAATAATGGCTGGAGGGTCCATAGCTACTTCATCAAACACTTCCTTATTCCGCGAGCACCAAATGTGCCAGCAGACAAGGCAAGGAATCATGCAGAGGAGGATCGAACGAAAAGATTTCCCTGCGACGACTGACCACCAGAAACTTAGATAGCATTCTAGCGAGCTAGCATTACCTCGGTAACCCATCAGATTACCGAAGTAATTCCAGACAGACCTCGCACAAGACCCGAACAGCAACAAATGAGCAGTGGATTCGGAGTTCCAGAACTGCAGCACCTGCACCTGGAAACTAGAGGAATGCTGATTCTTTGAAGGTTCTCATCTATAGCCAAGCCATTATGCAATGATTTCCACATAAATAGAGAAACTTTAGGAGGGATACAGATATTCCAAACGAAGGAGAAGAGATGGAGACGAGGACCCGGAGTTCTAATAGAATCCCACATCGCCTTCAAAGAGAAGGGTCTGCTGTCCCAAACAGTACCTCCCCCATGTGCATCCGACAAGGCCTTTACGGATTGCATCCGTTTCCACATCTCACTAGCGTAAGACGGAACACCAGTGAAATTCGCGCCTTCCAACCTATGGTACTTGGCGTGGAGGAACGTCGCCCATAGGGAGTTATTATCTCCAAACCTAGCCCACAGCTTGCAAGCAAAGGCCAAGCAGATGTCCTTAGGGTTATGCGGGCCTAGACCTCCCTCACTCTTCGGACAACAGATATAGTTCCAAGAAATCCAGTGGTGACGAGAATCGTTGTCCTTGTTTCCCCAAAAGAAGGACGAAGCTAAAGAACGGAAAGAGCGGAAGAACGAAGCGGTGGGAGTCATAGCAGCAAATATATGAGATCCCATGGAGTCAAGAACAGACTGGATAAGAACCAATTTGCCAGCCTGAGAGATGAGAGAGGCGTTCCACCGAATGATCTTTCCCCTGACTTTGTCAGTTAGGGGATCGAAAATGGCGTTGAGCTTCCTACCTCGATATAGCTCTGTACCGAGGTAAGGGAGGGGGAGAGTGGTCGCCTTGAAACCAGTATAAGACTCGATCCAGGAAGATCTGACCTCGGAAAGGTCTCTCGCAGACACGAAGCAGCTTTTAGAAGAGTTAACGAGTTTCCCCGAGCTTCTCTCGCACTGTTGAATAAAACCCAAAAGGCTCTGAATAGACCGACGACAACCATTTGTGAAAATGATGATGTCATCAGCGAAAGATAAGGAGGAGATAACAGTGCATCCCTGAGGAATGCCGAACCTATGAATCTGGCCAGCTATCGTAAGAGCGTGCAACCCTCGAACGAAAGCCTCTGCAGCAATGACAAACAGAGAGGAGGAGAGGGGATCTCCCTGTCTGAGACCCCTCCCAGATCTGAAAAAACCTGTGGCTGAGCTGTTGATGAGAACGGAAAACCAGCAGTTGGAGATGAGTCTCCAAACAATGTCTATGAAGGGTTCAGGAAACCCGAATGCCCTCAAAACCTTGATGATGAAGAACCACGACATGCGGTCGTAAGCCCTAGCCATATCTAGCTTAATGACCACATTAGAGCCTTTAACCTTCTTATCGATCTGAGAAATCAGCTCTTGGGCTAAAAGGACGTTATCAGTGATCAAACGTCCTTTTACAAAACCTGCCTGCGAAGAAGATATAAGGCGCTCGAGAAACGGAGCTAGCATGGAGGTTAGAACATTCGAAATGACCTTATTAGAGAAATTACACAAACTGATTGGTCGGAAATCCGAACAACAGAGCGGTTGGTCGCATTTTGGAATGAGGATCAAGTTGGTGGAGGTCCACCCCGTAGGGAGCTCTCCCCTGGAGAAGAATGATTGTATGGCAAGGCAGAAGTCTGCTTGAATAATCGGCCACACACTCCTATAGAATACTCCATTGAAGCCATCTGGTCCACTAGCACTATCCTTACTCAAAGAAAATACGCACGACCTTATTTCATCCGACGATGGGGGAGCAGCAAGGTCAGAGCTATCCGAGGGTAGAACCAGTCGAGGAATGAAAGCGAGCACGGAAGGATCAGTAACAGACTCAGAGGGAGAGCTTAGGAAGGACTGGAAATGGTTTAGAAAAGTATCTTTGACTTCAGCAGGAGTGGAAGCCAAAGAAAGATCAGGACATTGGATGCTGAGAATCGTAAGAAGTCTATTCTTCTTACGAATAGAAGCATGAAAAAATTTGGAGTTCGTATCTCCATCAACAATCCATTTGATCCTCGCCTTTTGGCGAAGATGGTCATGTTCAATACGAAGCTCCGAGGAAAAGGCTAGATGGGCCAACACCCAAGCTTCCTTGTTAGCAACAGACGGATCCTCATCAAAGGACGATTCTGCTAGCACAAGAGTTTCTTCGGCCAAGCGAACCCGGTCGAAGATGTTCTTGAAAACCAGGGTATTCCACGTCTTGAGGCAAGCCTTCAGCCTCTTCAACTTACAAGAGAATACCATACACGGAGAACCACTAATAGGGATGTTCCAGGAATCCCCCACAACTCCATGGAACGAATGGTGAGATCTCCACATACTCTGAAACCTAAAAGAGGACGGGCCAGAGAGAGAATGGGGAGAGCAGCTAAGAAGCAAGGGGGCATGGTCAGAGAAGGATCGATGGAGATGAGAAACCGAAAAGGAAAATGGGAGGCTGAAACACCCTTCAGAGGCGAAGACTCTGTCAAGCCTGGAGAGAATGCGGTTTGGCCCATCTTGGTTGTTACACCAAGTGTAGGCTGAGCCGACGAAAGACACCTCCGAGAGACCCGAGCAGAGGATAAAAGCATTGAAATCTGCTACGCCAAGCGGTTAATGGCTATTCCCCCGCGTTTTTCCGCTTGGCTAGCGACAACATTAAAGTCGCCACCCAAAACAGAAACGGCGAAGCCCATTGCGGCAAGAGAAATAATATCAGACCAAAGGGTCAATCTTTCTATTCGGTCGCACTTAGCGTAGACCGCAGAGAAAAGAAAGGAGGAATAGAGAGAAGAGTCTGAGCATGCAACCGACAAAAGCTGATCCGAATCGAGGATCGGGTGGACACCGACATCCTTGGACCACATGATCCAGATCTTGCCGGAGACGTTGGCTAAGGCACCACCGAAGCCAAGAGATAAGACAACGCTGGTGATCTCCTCTGGTCCCACTAAAGGTTCTAGAAGCGCCACCAGGCAAATAAAGTACTTCCTAACGATACGCTTGAGTCTAGCAATCGACTCAACATTACCAATGCCGCGAACATTCCAGATGAGAAAGTTCGCCATCAAGAAAACCAAAAAAGAAGCCCCACAGAGAAAAGACTGTCGATGACTAGCACTCCACACAGATCAGGCAAAATATAGGGTGTGGCGAGTAGATCTAACGATCTGCTCGGACGCCGCTATAGAGCGTGTGCGGATGGTGCGGGGGGTGCGCGGACCAAGTCGCTGCCTACGACGAGATGCCCGAACAGTCGGCTCACCCGAAGACCCTACAGAAACAGAAGACCCAAGAGAGAGACTGACATCTCGGTCTGCGCATAGACCGATCTATCTGGCCTAGCCGGATAAGAATTCTTAGTGAGACAATATAGGCGATCATTAATGATCGCTATCTCATCCTTATTAAGAAGGGGAATGAAACTAGAAGCAACAGACGACTGACAAGACATAGAATGATAAACCAAGGAAACCTCAGACGCAAATACAGGTAAGGGATATAGAAGAGGGGGGTTGCTCAAAGGAGACAACACCAAACGTCGAATGAACTCTACCAATGCCGATCTATCAACGGATTGACAGACCCGCAAAACCGGTAAAGTTAGCAGGAAAGGACGACGAGAATCGGAGGAAGAAATAGTCAGACATGGGAGGCCACCTCTTTGGTACACCGTGTCGTGGCACACGGAAGTGCCCACTAAACGCCTACGGCAGAGAGGCCACCCATCCCGAGCCGACACACTGCGGAAAGACCACCACCGGCCTACACTCGACCACAAAAGCAAGATCCCAACCATACTAGACTCAGACAACACAGAAGAGGCCTTGCCAAGAAAAAACGCAAGAACAACGGAACCAATCGACGATAAGCGATAAGATACCGTGCCAAAAATTAGCACAACAATGTGCCAACCTTGACCGATAATCGCTGGCCATCTGAAAACAACCACTACAAGAACACAGAGACCCTCAACTAGATCCCAAAATAGCCAAAATACCCCAGAAGAAAACCAAAAGAGACCAGCTATAACAGCAAAAAATAGGCAGCGTTACAAAAAATAAAGCTGCCCATCAAAGCCAAGAAGCCAATAAACAAAATGATGGCCACGAGAAGCAACAGCATGACAAATAATAAAACCATGACAAGTCTCGGTCATGTCCATCCTTGGAACAGCCGAAACAGGGAGCACACACTTGATAGTGTCAATGCTCATAGAAACCCCATACAACATGCTAAAATGGACAACATGATCCGAACAAGCCACATAATTTAAAGAAACCATATGAGGAATCCTAACCTGAAGGCTGGGCAGATCCCCCAATACGCCACAAACAGACAAGGCCATACCTCCCGCTTTGAATTCCAACCTGCTAGACACCTCCGCAGTCTCACCTGGAACCTCTTCCTCTATAAAAGCAGGCAAACCACTAAAACTGTTGGACAAAGATAAGGCCGCTTCCGGAGCAGCAAAAGCCGAAGATACAGCATGACCCGGATAAGACAGATCTGGGCTAGCTAAAGTTTGGTGTGACCGACGTCTCCGGCGTCGGACATGTTTCTGTTTGAGCCCAAAACTGCCTCTCGGATTCACAGTATTCTTACTAGCCGGCGCCTTCAAGTTCTGCCGAGCTTCTCTCCCCACAAAAGCTAAGGAAGGCCTAGCCTCAGACCTGCAATGTAAAAGTTGGCTGAAAGAGCCGCCCGACCAAGAAATAGCCTTACCAAATCCTACAAGGATAGAGTTGTCGACTAATCGCTTTGGTGATCGAAGCGTAAGGGGCATGACTTCCCTCGCTTTAGAGGCCACCTCAAAGTCTGTAGTCTTCAACCCATTAACCAAAGAAAGACCACAACATATAGATCCAAACATAAGCCCCATAAAAGGAGCATTCGCTGTAAGCCCAACTGGGCCTATGAAAGATAAAGAGGGCACAAAGTGAGTGATCAAATCCCCTTTGCGAGAGTTGTGGGCTGCCGGCAGAACGTATGGAACAGATTGCCGAGGAGGGTCACTGCCCCGCAGGGGCGGAAGCCAACTTGGCAACACCAGATCCTCCGATGGCACAGGAACCAACTCCAAGAAAACATCAGCCACCAGTAAGAAGCGATGGCGGTTCAGCGCCAAAAAGGACGCCATAGAGGCCACCCTAATCACGACAGAGAAAACCCCAAGTTCATCTATCAAAACCGGACCAGGGCAAAGCGAAGAAATCGCTAAGAGTAAATCCGACTTCGACGGTCTGGATCTGACAAAAGAGCCACGAAACCCATAGATGAAATTATTAGCCATTCTCGAAATTCCTGGCTGTCAGAGATGTACAGTAGGTCAGCAGCGGTCTCACTCTCGAATAAGGAGACGAGAGGAAGCAAGATGAGGAAGGGAAAATAGATGCGACAGGAGGAAAATAAGGAAAAAACAGACGCTGGAGCTTAGAAAATGTCTGCCATTTTTTTGACCGTTGTGTTATGTATTTTGCTCCATATACATCATTATGTTCGAGACCCAATACTCGCCACTTAATCACTCTGTCAAGTGAAAAGGTGATTCAGTTATTTTGGCTAATAAACAAGATTTGTATTCTTCACATAATTCAAAATCAAATGATCTCAAAATTTCATCATTATGGATTTTGATATACTTTCTTGTTTATATTGGCTAACTGGTAATGCTAAAAGCATGTTGGATTTAAATCACTAAATTTAATCCACCCATTATTAATGTCAAGTACATTATAGTTAAGGATTTACAAAGATCATTAACTATTTGTGAAATTCCATATGACATTTCATTTAAATAAAGTGAATAACAATTGTTCCTTTTATTATAAATGAAATTCAAACTTGTCTGAGCAATATCTTTCATAACATTTATTTTAAGTGGAATTTCATAATAACAATTATTTTATTTATTTAATTAAGCCATTATATTGAACAAGAATCAACTTCTGATGGATAATCCAGCAACATTTGCTTCATATCGAGTCGTAAGTCCACTTGTTCATTTATCTGATTTCTACTTACTCTGTAATTTCTTTAAATCAACATACATTTATGTGATTTATATCTAGTATCTAATGCTAGGAATGTATAAGTAGATTATTATAACATTTATATCTTGAAGTCATACTTCGACGTTGGTTTTAGATCCTCTGTATTTGTTAGAACAACTACGTTTTAATTTATTTGAGGACAATCCTCAAATTTCAATATTAGTCAAGAAATTTGTTTAATTCAATTTATCCTTCTCAAGAACAAATTTAAATTATCGGAGTTATCTGTTATTTAATATCTATAGTGGATAATAAATATTAACTGATTCTATTATATTTATTTAATATAAATACAAAATTTTGACAATCAAACTTTATATTTATATTAATGTATAATTTAAACTAAAATATGCTCCCACTCAAATTAACATCCCTCTGTTTATGTATGTAAATCATTATATACATATAATGGTGTTCCAAGATCCATATCTAGTCATGCCTTGACCCAGCTTTGGCTAAACTCAAAACACAACCTTTTAGGTAGACATCTTATGTCAATTATATTCTCTATATAACTCTTGGATCGCATGTTGAACATTTTGTTCAGTATTATTCATTTGCTCAAAATGTAGAATAATTCATGCTTTTGTCTCTAAGGCCATAATCGTATTATGAAGCCTAGTTAAGTCAGACCCAATAATAGGTTGGAGCACCACATTTTACTCCATCGCATATAACCAAAGTAAAAGGTGCACAACGCTTTGGCATTAGATACAACCATTGATTTTGGACAGTGATGAGTATATTATTGGAAGACTTCACCATGACTTAATATAACAGAATTTGCTATAAAGGGAATTTATAATTCGTAGTGAAAACAGTATTAGAGTTATTTACACATAGCAAAATATGTGTGTTTTATATTCATAATATAATTGGAATTAAATATTTATTTAAATTCAATTTTATGTCATAACCAAGTTTATTTTATTCAAACATTTCAAATAAAATTTGGCTAACATAAAACTCAAATGTAAAATATTAGAAATTATGCTCATAAATTTTAATACTGAATTTCAAGTAATCCATTCCAATTCTAGATTCATACATTATTCGGACCAAAACAAATTAAGGCCCAGTTACGTATAAAAGATGTTTTAAGTGAGCCCATCATGTAAACTAGTTCTACAACTAAGTATGAATATCAATGCATCTCATACATTCCTTTTTATAGGACTATATCAATTCATACAGACAATCATGCATAATAAATTAAAAACAAAGATAGTGATAATCCTCACATAATTGGTACATTAACATGTAAAAGAACCACGTAACACAATTGTGCATATAACTTAAATAAAAAAAATTATATATCAACATGTTGATACACTATCTTATATTGTTTAATAACAAAATTCATATAGCAAGATTCAAATACAGGCACATGAAATATATCAACACATTGATACTGTCTTAAACAGTTTTTCTTTTGTTCATAACAAAATACATAGAACAAGATATTAATATTTACAAACATATGAAACATTTTAAAATTGGCAAAACAAGACATTCTTGTTTAAATCTCAAAACCATAACATAAGTAGCGGCTGCTATTGACCCTTCCTTTTGAATTGGCCCCCTTTAGCCTGAAACGATTTCAGGTTAGATTTTAGGCACTGATGTTCCCTGTATGAAACAGTTCTAATCAGAGATTGTAACAACCCTGAATTTTGGGGCCAATTTAAAATTTATTTTAAGTAATTTTAAATGAGTTTTGATATTTAGAATAATCTATTTTAAATAATAATGATCACAAATTTGGTTCAAATCGAAGTTAGAATGAATAAATTAATTTTAATTATAAAAAGAGTTAGAAATAGCGCGGTAGTTTGAAAAGTCAAACTTGAACTTTGACTGACCGTACAGGACGCAAAATTTAACGGATTTTAGTGAAACCAAAAATATTGGAATCTATTTAAAAATATCTTTCCAACGAACCCGGAAAATCGAAATTTCATAGCGGAAATCAAAATTTATGGCCAATTCAATTTTTAGAAGGTCGCTAGGTAATTTGCATAGGTCAAAAATGCTACTTTTTACATATAAAGGAATTTCGACTCGAAACCACTTCCATTGAGTTCGAAATGATGTTTCTGCATTGAAAAAGTATAAACACTTATATATTTCGAGTTTCGAAAATTATTTGTTTAAAAATGTATTTTTAATATTAAATATACTGGCCTTAAAAATAGCCATTTTTCAAAAAGTCTCAGAATTCAACGAAATAAATTTTGTTGGATTCGTATCATCAAAACAAAGCTAAAAATGATTTTTTGGTAATTTTTAGAATTAAAATATAATTATAATTGTTTTTTCAATGTAAACGGACAAATTTTTGACTTTAAAAATTCATTAAAAATTCATACGGGCTCAGAATTGAACGAAATTAATTTTCATAGGTCCACAGCATCAAAACATAGCTAAATATATTTTTCGAGAATTTTTGAAGTTAATTTGTGACCTCGGTGAATTTTCATGTACGGTATACATTAAAATATTAATAAAATAATATAATTATTCCAAAACTCATAATAAATTTCGGAATTAGGTCCTGTAACATGTTCCATTGCGTTCAGAAGGCCTCAAAACCTTAAGAACGACAGTAAGCAGGCCTAAATCAGAGTTCGAACCAAAACGGGCCTTAACGGGCTAATTAAATTGTTAACTAATGATTAGGAAAACCTAATATAATATTATAAAACCCGAAATTTACTGTTCATCGTCCTCTACATCGTGTTTTTCAGCCGACATATGCAGGCCAAAGAACCCATAGCCTCCGAATTTTCAAACTTCGATTTCTCTCTCATTTCTCAACGAAATTTAGCGTGTGAGTACTCGTTTCGAAGCTCTTCCCGAGCTCTTTCTTCGCCGACAAGAATCACCTCAAACCGTGTCCTGTCGAAGCCACCATACCCCTCCAAAGCCGCGGCCTTTGCGCCCCCACCGCGCCACCCATGTTGAGCCGCACCTCCTCCAATTCCCGGTGAAGATAGCCCTCTCGTAGCTCTTCGACCTCCAACAAACGGTTCATGAAACCATTGCCTATAACTCCAGAAAATCGCAATCAAAGTTTTGAACGTTCTAAGGTAATTTTTATTTCAGAATTTGCGACGCTTTTAGGCGTGACTGCGGCAGTTGTTAAAAGTCAGTATATTTAAAACATTGATAACTAATGCATATGAACTCCGATTCTGAAAATTTCAGAACCGTTAGATCCGTGACAACGAGTGGGATCTGCTGTGATTGATTGGAGCATTCTGAAAATTATTTGGATTTATTATTATTCTAATCCAAGCAAGGTGAGAGTTCTTTTATTTAAAACTTGGTAAAATTAAATTATTTAATTACTTTGTATGATTCAGATCTGTTTGTTTGGTCGTGTTTGATGATGATTGTTCTATGATTGAGTAGCTAGTATAGATCCATTTGATTTTCATGCTTATACCATGTTATGTTATCACTGTCACATGTTATCACTTTGGATTGATATTAAATTGATCTAATTTTCAATTCAAAATAAAAGGACATAAAATGGTCACTACTCATATGTTATCGCTTGTGTTAGGATTGGATTGATTTAATTTATCATCAAAGAAATTTGATTATCGCTATCACATGTTATCGCTTGTGTTAGGATTTGGGTTGATCAAACTTATAGATATGAAAATTTACATCGTATGATTCATTGACATTTATTTGTAATGTTAATAATAAGTATTTTACCGCATGTGGAAATTAACATTCTTAATGTTAATATTAAAGTATTTTTACCGTAGGATGAAATTAACATTTTTAATGTTAATCAAAAAGTATTTCACCGTAGGATGTAAATTAACATTTTTTTTAATGTTAATAGCATAAAATTCAACCGCAGAATGCAATTAACATTTTTTTTGTTAATATTAATGAGAAATTTTATCATGGGATGAACTAACGTTATTCTAAATGTTAATATTAATAGAAACGTTAATATTAAAAAAAAAAGTAATTTGACTATAGTATGTTATTAACATTTCTAATGTTAATATTAAAAAGTAATTTGACCATAGCATGTTATTAACATTTCTAATGTTAATATTAATAAGAAATTACATCGTATGAGAATTTAGCATTTTTGTTAATGTTAAAAATAAGAATTTACATCGTATGTCAAATTTAGCATTTTTGTTAATGTTAAAAATAAGAATTTACATCGTATGTCAAATTAAGCATTTTTGTTAATGTTAAAAATAAGAATTTACATCGTATGTCAAATTTAGCATTTTTGTTAATGTTAAAAATAAGAATTTACATCGTATGTCAAATTTAGCATTTTTGTTAATGTTAAAAATAAGAATTTACATCGTATGTCAAATTTAGCATTTTTGTTAATGTTAAAAATAAGAATTTACATCGTATGTCAAATTTAGCATTTTTGTTAATGTTAAAAATAAGAATTTACATGGTATGAGAAATTAACATTATTCTTGGTGTTAATAATAAGTAATTTACAATGCATGAAAAATTAACATTTTCAATGTTAATTAAATAGTTATTTCATCGTATGTGTAATTAACATTTTCAATGTTAATATTATGAAAATACACCGTAGGATGTCATTAACCTTTTCAATGTTAATATTATAAATAAAAAAGTAATTACATCGTAGGATGAGTAACATTTATTTCTAATGTTAATAAAAGAAAATCCACCGTATGACATTAACATTTATTTTCAATGTTGATATTTAAAGAATTTGACCGTAGAATAAGTTACATTATTTTATAATGTTAATATTTAAAGAATTTGACCGTAGAATAAGTTACATTATTTTATAATGTTAATAAAAAAGGAAATTCAACTGTATGATAATTTACATTATTTTATAATGTAATAAAAAGAACTACACCGTATGATAATTTACATTTATTTTAATGTTAATATAAAGGAATTACACCATAGGATGATTTAACATTATTTTCAATGTTAAAATAAAAGGATTTCACTGTAGGATTAAATTAACATTATCTTTAATGTTAATATTAAGAGAATTACGCGGTAGGTTTAAATTACATTATTTTATAATGTAGTATAATGGGATTTCACTGTATGTTAATTTACATTATTTTATAATGTAATTATAAAAAAGATTTATACCATAGAAAATGAACATCATTTTAATGTTTATAAAAAAAAGAGGTAATTTACACCGTAGGATAAATATACATTATTTTTAATGTACGTAAAAAGAGGAAGCACACCATAGGGAAAAGATTGCATTTTTTTTGTAATGTATATAAGAATTTACACCGTAGGTGAAATTTACCTTTTATTTAATGTAAGTAAAATAAGAAGGTGGCAAAAATGATAGTTTACATTTTTATTTTATAAAATAAAATAAGGATGTATCATGTAAATAAAGATTTCGTTTTTATATGTAATTAGGAAGGAAAACTACATCGTAAAATAAAATTACATCGTAAAATAAAATTACATTTTAGATGTAATTGAAATTATGAATGCACTCAAAAGAGAATGGATATTTTATATGTAAATAGAATCATAATATAATTGAAAGATGAATGGGAATAAATAGTACGATGAATTATAATTTACATTTTAAGGTAAATTATAGAGATATGAAATAAATTAAAAGGAATGATTCATCGTCTAATTATAAATTACATTTTCATGTAAATGGAGAAATGAAAAGATAAGAGAATGAAAATGTACATAAGAATGAGAACAAATGATTTATTTATATATTTATATATAAATATAATTAAAATTAATCGAATCAAGCGCGGTAGTTCGCGTTTTGAAATCATATCTTTAAACGAATATACCGGAAGATCCAACCGTCGGATTTTCCCAAAACTGGAAACTTTAGGACCGTCTCGGAAAATTCTTTCCAACGATATAAGATATGTTATGATCCAATGGTTAGATTTTGAGATATGTGAAAATCAAAATTGGTTGAAAACAGCGCCAAAATCGCCATTGATCTGAATCGTAGTTGATTAAAGATTTAATTATTTTTAATTAAATAAAATAGGAAATAATCGTTATAAGTTAGAAATAACGATAAGGAAGAGTTTTCAATATATTTATATATATATATATATACGAAGATTATTTGGAAAGGACGAGTTAATCTCATTCCAAATAATCAACCGACGATAAGAATTGAAGAAGAAGACGACTAATGAAGACCGTCAATCTTCCCCTCAGGAAGACAGCGATTGAGACTTTGAATTGATTTGCTCCCAATTCGAGGTCATGATCGCCGTTCGAACGAACAAGTTGATTGAACGGATTTGACTTTCGTTCAGACCCAGAGCATAAGTTTAAATGGATGGTGTGTCTGACATCGTACTTCGTTATATATCATATTGTTGATTTTCTGTTAATATATAAATATTGGTGGCGGAGAATTTATTCTCTACTTAACACCCATTTATGTATTGATGGAGAAGCAATGGTATGGTATGGAGTGACAGTGTGCCATACTAAGATGCAATGATCAAGGCTTTGTTGAAAAGCAGGCCTTGTGGGATGATCAAAGCATAGCCTGTTTAGGCATAGCTTTGTGTATGACGTGACTTCACGAGCCTCACACACCGGCAGAGTCTAAAACGGGAGAAGGGAACGCAGGGAGTGCACACGTTTCTTTCTAGCTAGAGTGATGTCAGGGACCTACCAGCGCTGGCATTTATTCATTGTGGTTGTTGGATTTTTCGAGGCCTCGGATTTATGCGGTCGCCACGGGCCGTATTGTAGGTCCAAAAGGACCGGGAAGCGTGTGTTCAGGCATAACTAATCCACAAAAGTAAGTGTGGACCGGCCCTGCAGCTATCCAAGGGTTGGACAGAGTACCAATCCTGGGGCATTGCTAGAGTGTCTCGAATCGGTAAGGATCTCCTCCCTAGCCTTGACTCAGATGGAAATCCAAATTCCAAATACGACCCTACGGTTTTGATTGTATTACTAGTATGGAGATATAGTAGGATGGGGTACTATGTTTCCTAGGATTGATACATTTATTTTGAAATGTTTTATTATAGACTAATAATAATATTAAACTCGTATTTGTCGTATTTAGCATGTTTAATCACCATAAGGGAAAACTCTATCCTCTGGTGTGCGTTGCACTGTGTGATGGGACTTGAGTCTTATGGTGATTCCATTTTTCTAAAAAGCATTGCGATGTTGTACGTTCTGACACTTTAAATTATGCACGACAATCCATTGAGTAAACCCGTTCCGCATTAGCGGCGTGGTCTTTGGATTTGTCATATTATTATTACTAAACTAGTTATGAATTCTCATACCAGTCCCACGACTGACCCGTAGTTTGTTTCACCTTTTTGCAAACTCGGGTGCCCTCTTTTCTACACGGGCAGCCAAGTAAACAGGTTCATTCTTTGCTTGGAGTCTTGTCTTGGAGTTGCTCATTATCTTTGCTTGGATTTGCTTTTGCGGAGAGGTGATGACTTGGAGCTTTGAGGACAGCTATCATTTACTTCTATTGCATTTTTCTATCTTTAAGTTCAGTCATTAGACTTGTTTCTTTCGTATTGCTTATTTTGAGAGTTGGAACTTATTTCAATTTATGCAAACTTGATGTAATAATTTGGAATTCTGTGACTGTTGGGATTCTGTGGTTTATGACATTATATTTCCGCTGCTATAATGTTATTATTCTATGGTTTTTCCTCTGCTATGTTGTATCAGTGATATGTATTGTTATATTTGTGTTGTATTCCATATGATTATTCCTTACTTTCACCGAGTGGAAGTTTGGGGTCATCACAGAGTTAGTGTGCCTTTAATACATCAAATATGTATTATATGGGGTTTAAATCTAATACGCTTTAATACATCAAACATGTATTAAGCATGGGGTTTAAGTCTAATACATCAAATGTATTCAAACTTAACAAAGTCATGTATATTTATATATTTATCAGTATAAACATATACTAACAGCAGATGCATATTAACAAGATTTACTGCATACCATTCTTATATGTATATGGTTCAAATGGTTTGTTCCTATGTCAGACCCAAGTATAAACCATGAACTAACAGTTAAGGATAGAAAAATTACTTGTTCAAGCGACTAAGATAGTGATTGGCATACATGTTTAAATATGGTATAGGGTCAAAACCCAGTTTTTCTTCACTGACTTATAACCCAGATTTTATAACATTGTTTCTGAGCAATAACTTCACTAGTATGACTATCATGCCATATTGTTTATTAAGAGACCCAATATATATTATATGTACATATATATATATATATCTACATATATGAGATATGCATATATAAATTTCTAAAACAATTTCAGATGTATATATATTTAGCTCCAAAATCAAATCAGATTTGATTTCATTGTTCAGAATACAATGTATAGTTATATGTATACATGAACACAAGTCATACTTGTCACAACATATATACATATATTTCCAGCATCTTCTAATATCAAATATTAACTTGATACTGATGGATATTCACATAATTCTTAATTGTCATTACAACCAAGTGCTCAGGTAACAGACTTCAAAGTTTATCTAAATAATTCAGTACTCTATGTTCATTAATATGGTTTATAGTCAGAACATAATAGAATGTTAACTGGGCTTTCATATGCATATTATATAGAGGTTGAATATACATGAATATCAAAATTCAGTGGACATGAGAGACAGATCCATTGGAATTCGAATTCAACTTTTAAGGCTAGCATCGTTTAACACATGTAATATGCATGTATATATTCAGATCTATATATCATATCAAACATAGTGATCATATAATCTATACTAATAAAATCAATTTACTAGGCCAAACAATATATATATATATATATATATATATATATATATTTACATGGTTATATAGTTCACAAACTATACTTTTCATAGATCCAACATATGCTTTGTTGAATCACTCTACTACAAAAAAAATATCATTTATACTTTAAACTGTCAGATCCATAGTTCACTAACAGGATCAAACAACCGATTTTTTAAAAAAATTGGTTCTTGTAAACAATTGTAACAAAGTGACTAGAAATTTTGGATTCAATTACTTATGTAAAATCCAAACACATACTGAATAACGCACATCATTAAGATTAAGTATATGCATTAGTTTACAGTTACAGGATTCAACAATACGAATGTAATACTGTATAATATCTAATATTAATCAAACAATAATTTCAAATTCCATTTCATATCAAATATAAAATGATTGTATAGTGAAACAATTTCACATCTGAAATAACAAATATTTATTACATCCTATTGAATCACATACTAGTGTTCACAACACTGTCGATTATATGAGCAATTTTGTTAAGTGATATCAAGATCAGACTATGATATGGGTCCTATTACATATATAAAGCCAGAACAGAAAATTAAATTTTCTGTAATGTCTAAAACCAGATTTCAAAATATTGGTTTAGTTGATCAACATCCATATGCAACTTTACATATATGTCATATACATATAAGCATTATGATCATGAAATTACTACACATATAGATTTTATAAAATCAACAAATCACAATACAATTATTGTAACTAGAATTCATCCTTGTGATTATCAATATAACCAGAATTCAAATTTGAATTTATTCTTTTGTTCTTAAAACAAGAATAGTCAAGGATCCTCAATTTTATATCCAAGTATGTAGATCAAAATCATAAGAAAATTGTGTAAACAATTGTCATGTTATTGATTTCAGTAAATCAGAATTACTCAGAAATCTATCTTACTGATTCATTAACCAGTAAAAGGAAAAATCAGTAAAAGGAAAAATCAGTAAAAGGAAAAACATAATTGACTCAGATCATAAAACATTCCAATCAAACATTTTGACCATTTGTTTAGCAATATAAACTTATGACAACAGACCTAAATCAAGTAATGCGTAAACAAAATTAAATAATGATTGGTGTTTAACAAATTTATTTCAGAAAATAATGTATATCCTTTAGATCAGTCAGAAGAATGTATACATATCAAGTCTCAGACAATCAAACAAGGTCAATCAGATTAGTCTGAACATACATAGCTATTTTAAACAAATTATTAAAATATTCCAGGTTGAATAAAAGGATAATATAATAGGGATAATCCTTTTATACAGAAAGTGAATATCAAATATATTCATACCCAAATCCATTTCTATTTTATATCATATATAAAATCACAACGAACACAATTTCATTGTTAAAATAAAAAATTGCTACTGCCTTATAATCTCTGTGCTTATAACATTTCCAGATAAATGCTACTTCGCAAGCATACATAATTCTTTTCAACTATATATCAATTATAAGTCATTTCAACCTGAAACAATTTCACCTTATGAAATGGATCTTATTTATAATCTGTAGTCACGATTCTTAATCAACAGTCACGATTCATAATCAATTCGATTTTACAAAACTAATTAATATAAAATCGAATCTAGGGTTCAAAATACCAAAATTCCGCAAACCCTAGCTCTGATACCATTGAAGGAACTTTTGGGTCAAATTCACATTACAAAAACGAAATTTAAACCAAAACTAACAGGTTCTGTTGCATGAACTTGTAAATTGAACAAAATAAGATCATACCTTTTTAGGGTTTTCGAGATTTCAGGGAACCATATTGAAGATTAGGTGAATCGAATCCAAGCGAGACTGGGAAGCCATCGCCTCTAGAGTAGTCCACGAGAACATCCTTCTTTTTCCGATCAGATCGAACAAGAAGACTAAGGAAGAAGACGATGCTAGCCACCATGTTTATTTTAGGTTTTGGAAAAGAAAATTATACAGCTCAATCAAAATATTCTAATCCCTCCCTTATCCCTTTCGTAGTCGTCTATTATAAAAGGGAATAATTATCCCTTTAGTAATAGATGTTAACCAAAGAAATAGGAACGAACTGAATACTTGTTCCAACTTCGAATGAAATATCAACAAATTGATATTTTATTCATCTAAAATATTTTTCTTCTTTATAATGTTCAATGTTGTGTGACCCTATAGGTTATTATAACGTTGGCAATGATTCTAAATCGTATTTAAAATCATAAACAGAGATTGGCATCTAGCAATACGTCACTGCTACCCAAGTTATAATAAGATCATCGATTCGATTAAACCTTTCGGTGACCAGTGTATCAATATAATATAATCCTTTTAACCAATATATCCAGGATCAAACTAGAGGCATGGATCGTATCATCCTCGTTATAATTTAATCCATTTTCTTGATCGATGAGTAGACTGTTTAAAACAAATCAGTATTTGAGCACGACCATGCATTTCACAGTCTCACTCAATCAAGAGGCCCATGGATATCACTATGAATATATCATAGGGTTAAATTCCATCTAGATCATTCATAATTTTCATTCGACTCGAGATGTATCCAATAATCACCGTTATCGTTACTCTATTACGAAATAACTTTAGATGATATCAAAACACAAATATCCTCGAATAAAATTATGATGATTTTAGATCTGAGGACCATTACATCACTATCACTATGAGAATAACTTATGATACTGTTAATTATATTCCATGGAGTTATCTCACGGCGGGTCAGCCCAATACGATATTCTCCAATATGTATTTATGTTTTGACATTAATATCACATATATTAATGATCAATGAGATGTGATCATCAGTCAATCAACATACTAGTCTTAACGCTTTATTGTTGTCCTATATTAACAATATAACTCGACTAGGGACATTTAAGAATTATAATACTTATCACATTATATAATCTCAAGTTCAGTCTTACTCGAACTATATAATTATGTATTATTATTCTAAGGACTTCTAATATATCAATATTTATATTACGTAGTAAATATAATATAATTTTATTTTATTCCAAATAAAATAATAACATCAACAATGTTATCAGTCTCATCAAATGGATTGCCTCTAGGGCATAAACTCTAACAGAACATTCGAACACTTAACACGAAATGCGATTGTTACTAATTCATATTTCATTTTCACACACATACTGAACAGACTACCTGTCAAACATTTCTCCTTTCTAGTGACAAGGTGTACATGAGAACCACACCATGCCTTTAAAAACCAAAAGCGAGGGTTGTACTCACGTATATTATCGGCCTACATAACCAAAATAGCGGTACCATCTACTATAGTTACTAACGCTGATCGTGCCTTTTCTTCTTATGCTTTTTCTTTTTTGCAGATTCCACACTAGATGGCTCTCCACCCGTGGTAGGCCTCTTCTTCCCAGATCGACTCCTTCCTCCTCTTCCCTTTGGAGGGGTTACCGACTCATGAGAAATCGAGAGGTGCCTTTTGCCTTCACCATCACTGCTTGAAATCTTCGTGATCTCGGTAGGAATAGTGTGCGACAATGGTAGGGGTGCATTCCCCGCAACAAAGGCCACCACAACGTCACTCTTTCCCGGGACCTCTTTGGCTTTCCACACCGCTTTCCCCTTCGCCTCTTTGGTAGCCCTTCGGTCATCCAGCTTCTGGGGAATGAAGCTTCGCGACATCATCAGCTTTGAGCTTCTTGAGGGTCTCGGTGGCCCTTTGCTGGGCTTTGTCATCCTCCTTCATTTTCTATGCCTAATTGGCAACCCTCTTCTTCTCCCCCTCATCATCGGTCTTCCTCTTCTCAGCTACGGCAGTAGCCCTCTCCTCAGCATCCTTCTTGGCCTTTGATTGGGCCTCTTGCCTCGCAGCCTCATCCTGCCTACTCTTCTCTTCCATCTCTTCACATTTGGCCATCATCCGAACCTTCATGGAATCCACCATGGCCTGCATTAAAGGCATTTCGTCATCTACGGGTAATCTCGCATGAGCATTCTGGCCATCGACCACATCTCCTTCCTCTACGAGGCCCACATAAATGCTGGACTCTAGCCTGATATCCGAAAAGGTGTCCAACTAACCGCTGCCTTCTCCAAACCGCATCACTTGATGTCCTAACCCAAACACTGTTGTTTGAAGAATCACAGGAGAAAAGCCCGGTGTCATAGTAGATCCAGGAAGGGATGCACATTAAAAACACAACCTATTATTCTGCAAATTCGGTAATCACATCATCTTCGGGAATACACGATAATGGGAGTTTACCTCCGGTCAGGGATGGTGCAGGAATGATGTCAAGTGTGATCGTCGTAGCGGATAGGGTAAATCCAGTATCACCCAAACCTGGATACTCGGGATCATACTCAGTCGAGTCCTGAGCCAAAGCTGCGGGAACACTTGTTGTGCCGGTTTCTGGTGCCAATGGTCGATAAGAGCTTCCTCCCGCAAATGAATCCGCTACAACCACACTCTCACTAATAATCGACTTCCCCTTTTACGCGATGAGCCTTGTCAGTCTCTCATTCTTTGCATCCTCCTGCAACAGTCTCCTCCCTTCCTTTAGATTCACACGCTCCTCGTCAGTCAGGAGATCAATCATCAGTTGGCGCTCATCCAAAGTTCACACATCCACATGACGTAAATACGCCTCATACGGCAGCAATCCCTCCTATGTATGGACCAGCACTCGAGAATAATCTGAAATCCACGAGAGTCCGCAGAACTTGAGAATCTTAACATACATATCCCTTATATGTTGCGCTAAGGATGCCTCCACCTGGAATTCAGTTTCCTCAAGATACTCTCTCAACTGTTCCACCTCCCCTAGGTGCTCGGCCTTCAATCCATCCGCCGAGTTCAATACATCCCTATTGCTAGCCTCGGCGTCCACCTTTGCCTTTCTCACCGCCTTAAGTTGCCTCCACGTCTCAACAACCTCTGTGTTCTCAGCCCTCAACCTCTCATTCTCCGCTCTCAAAGCAGCATTCTGGAGCTGGGTTACTCGCTCATGATCCTTTTCCAGCTCAACGTACGTCTTATTCGACTTTGCCTTATCCCCTTTTAAGGCCATGTTTACAATAGTCAGAAAGACCACGGTATCCTTAAAAGTTAAGTTGGCATGCGTAGCCTCCTTCCGCTGTATCTCGTACGCATGCTTCATCTCCAATATAGCAGCAAGACTAAGAATTATTATTCGAAGTATAAAGAGGAACAAAGAAATGCTTACGACACAAGAAACATGCCTATCTATTTCCTTCTCTAGGTTAACGATGGTGGTTCGCTCGCCTCTGATAGTCAGCCCCTGATTGATGATCTTCAAGTTTTTCCTCCTAATCAACTCCGAGAATGGTAGGAATACCTAGTAAGGTCGTTGTCCTGATGATACGCGACCCTCACATGCATCCATTTCTCCTCGGAATCCCTAGCAGGAGGTGGACCGAGGTCAGGAAGGAATATCAGATCGTCGAAATAATGTTTGGGGAAATTATGTTTCAGCAATGCCTTCCTTTCATCCATGGAAAGCTTTTGCGTCTCAGGCTCTGCTAAATTTCGCCTCCTCGTTATAGTCGCTCCCGTCGACCTCAAGTCACTAAGCACCGACTCCTTCCCCGTAGTGATCTGGATGGGGGCCAAAGGCGCTGTGTGTGAAGGAGTCATCGATGCCAAGTGCCTCGATCCACTTACGCCAAGTCGAGAATATCCCATAGATACTCGAATAGGAGGAGGAGATCGCCGAGGTCTATCTCGGTGACGGCTCTCACCGCTGCGATCTTATGGAGGTGAGGAGTCACCATATAAGCTAGACCCTCTCCTAAAGCCTTTAAGAAAAATGTTTCCGGGGTATCGACGACCTCCATTCCTATAACCTCGGCCTCCACGTCCTCTTGCCATATCACCTATCAAAGAAATGAGTTCAAAGTCATACACTTCGCACACACGGACAATTTCTATGTTATGATGTTTTTATGAGTGTATGCCCTAAGTGTTCTTTGAGCAGACCAAATTGTGGTCCGCTCGAAGGAGTCAATTCTCCACAGCTAGAGCTACTTGTCGTACCCAGCTAGAGAGGCAATCCTATAGCAAGTTTATTAAGACCATCAAACTAGCCCTCTTCCTCGAGTGAAACCACGATCTCTGAAGGAGTCGCATGGGAATATGGCCTGGCCGATGCTCCTCCCCCACCTCTCCTGTCGGAGGCAGGACAGGAGCATCAGACAGACCCTCGTCCTGGGCAACTATGTCCTCACCGTCGACCTCATCTCCACTGGTATCTCCCTGGGACTTCGCACCCTTTTGCGGTTTAGGGTCAGCTGAGGGCATATTTCTCTTTCGACTTGGAGCTCCTTTGTCCTTCGCCGCCTTATCTTTCGGCCCACTGCCTACGACAAAAGGCCTGATTATGGCCCGATCATCAGGGAGCAGCCCTGCATGGCAATGACGATTATGATTATATCAGTATAACATGACGCAGTCGGAATCACTCGTAAAGCCTTAAGATGTTGTTGATTCTCGATGCCGGTAGGCGCCTCAGGATTTTCTACCATGTTAAAACAAAGTCAAATATAAGACATCGAATCCGCAAACTTTATGGTAAAAAGTGAAATTCAAGAGTGCTTACTTCCTTCCAGCCATCTCCCCGTGAATCCAGGAGGTCAACGCACAAAGAACCATTCATACTTGTATATAATCGGCTTGGGCCACGTCCCAAAAAAGAACTTGGTGTTGGGCGAAGCTTCGAGGAAGTACTGAGACGGCGATATAGTAGCTCTTCTCTTTAATTGAAATAAATATTGAATATCCTATCCGGTGGGTTCTGAGTGTAAGTGCTCCCGATGGAGAACATAAGTGCCCAAGAGCGAGGCATACGCATTTGTGTGCAGCTGTGACGGCGCAATGCGGAAGTAATATAACATGTGGGGGTTGAAATTATTGGCCAGGGGCACACATCAAGTGATGTAAACTTGTATGTTCCATGCAGCAAGACCCTCAGGCGGTGCGTGAGCTTTACCACCCTCTTCTGGTGCATAAACGTCGCCCACATGAATACTAAACCGCAGCACCATTTTCCTAACTGTCGTTGCATCCATGTGCGATGACACTGAATCCAGCGGATTTTCAAGAATAACTACATCGAGCAACATATCCAGGGCACCGGAACCACTGGTACATCCCCCTCGGCGATATCCACATTCTCTCTTTCTTCGTATACAACCAGAGATGTTGTATTTCAGTCTGCTCTCCATGCTCAGACGCTTCAGGAAGATTTTCCATTTGAGAAGAAGTGGATCTTTCAGTAGCCTCAAGCTCACTGCCCGTTGATCAAGCATTGCTAGTGGAGTCAAATGTATGCGATGACGGCAAGGAACTCTCGGCTTCTGAAGTATTTCCTGTCATGGATCTTGTATGCATCGCTAGCTATACTTTAATACACTAGCGTTAGACATCGCAGTTGAATAACCTGTACCCCTCATGTTGGTGCAAACTAGCATGTGCGTGCAGTGTTATGCAAAATCAAGATATACAAAAGAGACTCAAATAGTTAAACAGTTCAATCACAGTTCGGGTTTATGCTCTAGTCCTATGTTCAAGTTCGAATCAGAAATCGCGCGGCCGCCAACACATTTAGTCCGGTCACATAAGCGACGTAGAAGGAGTAAAGGTCTAGAAGTGAACTGTCGAGCATTCAGGATTCCTTAAGGGATACGCAACGAAGGGTGAAGCTCGCAGGAAACACAACAAAGTTCGTGCTCCTCCAAAAGGCATGAAAACTCGTACCCCTCGGGGGTACGGAAATTTGTACCCTCCAGGGGTACGAGAATTCGTTCCCCATTGGATACGAATCTCGTAACCCCTAGGAGTACGAGAACTCGTACCCCAATAAAGGTATGAGAATTCGTGCCTCTGGACCAGCGGGATACGAAACTTTAACGACTCGGAAAATCTGAACCAATTAAATTTTTTTAAATTGGCTAATTTGGTGAATTTAAAATATTTTAAATAATAACGACGAAAAGTGAGTTTGAATCGATGTTTGAAAATAAATATAATTAATTCTAATTATAAACAAGGCCTGAAATGGCGCGGTAGTTTCAAAATTTGAATTCAAACTTTGATTGACTGTACCGGGTGCAAAACAAAACGGATTTGAGTGAAACCAAAAATATTTAAATCTGTTGATGAATATCTTTCTAACGATTCTGAAAAATAAAAGTTTCACAGTGGGAAGCAAAAGTTATGGCTAAGTGAATTTTCAGAAAGGTCGCTATAGAGTTTATATAGCCCGTGAAAATGGCCATTTTGCAAACGACCTCGGAATTCGACGAAACCACTTTTGTTGGATCCGAGATGTTAAATTATTGCTAGATTTCAAATTTCATAATTTTTGAAGCTCGTATGTGAGCGTGGCAAGGGAAAATGTGTTTGGTCAATTTCTATTAAATTGGATCGACTAGAAAAGGGTCATTTTTCAAACAGTCTCAGAATTCGACGAAACTAGTTTTGTTGGGACCGTATCGTCAAAACATAGCTAGATTTATTTTTGGGAATTTTTGGGATCAGTATGTGGACCCAGCAAATTGAAATGTACGTTCAAAATAAATATTGAATGTTATATATTTTAAATTGAAGGAAAACTGACTGAAACAATCGAATGGGCCTATGAAACATATCCCATTGTGTTTGGAATGGGGGTATTTAGCTAGGGATGACAGTCGTTGGGGTTGAATTGGTATTCGTGTGTGACAAGGGATATTTTCGGATTTTTAAAATTTATAAATATTAAAAAAAAATCATTGGTCAATGTTTTTTCTCTCTCCCCGATATACATCGACGCATGGCGATAAACCCTTCAATCTTTCCCGTCCACTTTCCGACCAAACCAAGCAAAATCAGCCCCTCCTCTAGTTGAGGATTTTTGAATAGCTCGAGACGAGCTTCAAATCCTTATATAGTTTGTATTTTTTCGTTCAGAATTGGGGGAGAAATCGAGCTCGAAAGTTTCGAACTTCCAACCGCCGCCGCCGTCAGCTCCAACCACCGAAGTGGGTCCCACCGCCGCGCGCAGGTGCGCCGCTCCTCCCCCTTCGACGCTGCAAAGGCCGATCGACGAATTGCTACACGGATTTGAAGAAAAATCGAAACCTAGTTTCGAACCCTTCAGCTGAGTGAAACAAGAGACAGTGGACTCGTGCGGACGTCTTCTACATTCTGGAAGAGACCGCATATTTTTCTGAGCCTTCTGCTATTTTTGGTGGAGTGGAACCCAATGTGAGATTTCTGAGTCATAAACGATAAGGAAAACGACGATGTATAAATTATATAGTCGATGTATGAGTTATATAAGCGTTGTACACCTCATGTATAAGCGTTGTATAAGTTGTACGTTCGATGTATAAGTTATATATGCGTTGTAAAAATTATATATGTGTTGAATAGAAGTGAAATATACTTATATAAAAAAATATATATATGCCCCTCGTCCACAAACCATGGACGATATTTATTGGTTGTGATTGGTGTGAAAATAGGTTGATAACGAATGGTTGATTAGAATTGTTTTTGGTTGAAATTGATTGATTGTGGTTGAAAAATACCCGTTTTTGGTTAAGAATTATTTGGTTGAAACCACATAGGATTAGTTTGTGGAAAAGAAAGAAAAAAATATACATGCCGCCTGCATGCGAACTAGATGCATGGAATCCCCATTGTCAAAAGCAGCGAGGCTTTAAGGTAGAGCAAGGAGCCGTACTAGGGACGGCCCCGGTTTTAACTACCCTGCCGTTATGCTGCTGAAATTTTGAATAATATTCATGTGTTAGAATTATTTTCATGTGTTGAAACTATATTCGTGTGTTGAATAGAAATTCATGTATTGAATGACATTCGTGTTTTGAATAAATTGTTTCATAATAAAAATCATATTTTTACCATCTATTTGAACTATAGAAAATAGTCGTGTTCTGAAATAAATTGTTTTAAATATAAAAATCACATTTTTATTGAATATATCTACGAACTATAGAAAACCTTCATGTGTTGAATAGAAATTCATTCGTTAAATAATATTCATGTGTTGAATGCTATTCATGTTTTAAATAAATTGTTTTAGCAATAAAAATCACCTTTTCATTATATATATACGAACTACAGAAAACATTCATGTGTTGAATAGAAATTCATTCGTTGAATAGAAATTCATGTGTTGAATGGTATTCATGTTTTGAAATAAATTGTTTTATAATAAAAATCATATTTTTATCATCAATATGAACTATATAAAATAGTCGGGATTTGAAATAAATTGTTTTACAATAAAAATCACATTTTATCATATACCTGAATTGTTAAAAAAGTGAAGTGTTGAAATAAATGTCGGTTGGATGAAAATATCATTTTTATCAAAGGTATAAAAAGAATATGGTTTTGAAATCGAAGAATAGATTATTTATATATATAAATATAATTTAAACGAATCGAATAACGAAGCTGCAGTTCGTGTTTTGAAACCGTGATTTCAAACGATTAGTGTGGGAGATCCGACCATCGGATTTTCCCGAAACCGAAACCGTTGGGTTCGCTTTTGAAATATCTTTCCAACGACACCAACTTTGTAAAGATCCAATGGTTGGATGGTATGGAATGTTTAATTCAAATCTGAAGAAAAACAGCGCCAGAATCGATTATATTTATATATATATATATAATTAAATTAAATCGAATAACGACGCTGCAGCTCGTATTTTGAAATCGAAACTTCAAACGATTGTACCGGGAGATCCGACCGTCGAATTTTCCCAAAACTGGAACTGTTGGATTCCTTTTGAAAAGATCTTTCTAATGATATAAATTTTGTGAAGATCCAACGGTTATATTTTCAGATATGTGTAAATCAAATTTGAAGAAAAACAGCGCCACGGCCGCGTTATGGCCTGAAGCGTCGTTTGAATATATAGGCTATTTTTAAATAAATAAAAATATCGATAAATCATTATAAAATATTATAAATGATATGGAATGATAAATTTAGATACTAAATGAAGGTTAGCTAAGTCGAATGGTTTCCTGGGTTTTGATCTGATGTTGGTTTCGGCCTTCGGGGTTAATATCTGGGAAATCGTTCTCTTACTGATTTACGGTTAGTGACTAATGAATTAGAATAAGGCGTATGTCATGTTTGTGTAGCACTTTTAATTATACATGCGAGTTGCTCAGAAAGACCGAGTTTATCCCATTTTGAATAACTGAATCAACAATAAGGAATCGATGATGAAGACGGTGGTCGAAGACCGGAGATCTTCACCTCGTTTGGATGGTAACTGATGTCCTGATTGGGAGGCATCCCGAAATATGGATAATGTGTGGTGATCGTCCAGACGTACGCGGAGATCGATGGATATGCGAGGTATATAGTGCCTCCGGTTTCGTTTAGACCCAGAACGGACTTGTAAATGGACTGTGTGTCTGACATTGGAATTCATTCTGTGTGATTGATAGCCATCAGTTGCATGGTGTGAATTGCCTGTGTGGCATGCTAAGATGAAATGATCAGGGCTTCTGTTGAAAAGCAAAGCCTTGTGGTTGATGATCAAAGCACCGCCTGTGTGGCGTAGCTTTGTGTATAACGTGAATTCGCGAACCTCACACCCCGGTATGAACCAGAAACGGGAGAGGACCTCAGGGAGGACATGCGTTTCTTTCTACCTAGAGGTGGTGTCGGTGCTTAAACTGGCTGACATTTATATTATTTTCACCTATGTGGTTGTTGCTGTTGCTGCTGCGAGGCACCTCGGATATACCGGTGACTATGTGAAGCTGAAGGAGCCATTCGTTGGCTCATTTACGCCCCAAAGGGCGGAGAAACGCAGTGTTCAGGCATTTTAATCCACATCGGTGGACCGGCCCTGACGATCCAAAGGCTTGACTGAGTACTTTCCTGAGGGGCGGGCTAGAGCGTCTCGAATTCGGTGAGGACGATCCCTTGCCTCGGTTCATGACAGAAATCCAATTTCCAAATACATGACTGTGCGGTTTTGATTGTATACCTATATATGGCGACATAGTGGTATGGGGCATTAATGTCGTCTATGATTGATACTTATGATTTGAAATTGCTTTTGAAACATATAAACACTAGTAATAATATCAAATGCTTTTGTTTTATTCGTATCAAGCATATTTTGGCCATTATAAGGTAAAAACTCTATCCTCCGGTTTGCGTTGCATTGTGTGATGGGAACTGAGTCTTATAATGGCTTCATTTTTATAAAAAGCATTGCGATGTTTAAAAGATTTACTTGTTTTAGAGCACTGGCAATCCAATGGAGTAAACCCATTCCGCGAAAGTGGCGTGGTCCTGTGATTAGCCATATTGTACATGTGTTAAGTAGATTTCTCATACAAGTCCCATGACAGAGTCGTAGTTCGTTTCACTTTCAAACTCGGGTGCCCCTTTTTCTACACGGGCAGCCTTGTCTTCAGGTTTTAGCAGGCACTTTCTAGATAGCTGGAGATGAAGATGGATTCTATCATTTATCTCTTTTTATGCTGTTCATCTCCTATTGTACATATTTTGTTTGTTTTCCGCTGTTGACATTTATGTATAGCTGAACTGTATTTGTACTAAGTATGATCCTATATACTGTGTAACTCTAATGATGACGTTTATCCAGTGTTTTATTTGTGCATTATCTGGTGTATTTATTTAATTTTGTTCTGCTAGTATATGTTTATGTGTTATATTCCAAAGATTACCCTTGACACCGGCGTTACGGGGTTAAAACTGTGTCACAGCGGGCCCCAGCGGGTACGAAGTTTCGTACCTCGAGCTCCAGAGCATGAACCCTTTTTCTCTTCCTCGTGAGCATCGTTCTACTCCATCGCCATCTCGTCACCTTCGAACACTCGATTTTCCCCTTCTCCCTCTCTCCTGTACTTCTACTCGCACGCATCTTCCCCCCTCTAACTCCATGGACACGAGCGTGAGAGACTTGAGAGAAATCTCGATGTCTCCCCAAGGGCGCCATGGCCGAAGCTCGGGAGGGGAGTGCCCGCGCCTCCAAAACCTTCAAGTCCTACCTTTTCAAAATTTTCCAAGCACAAAAACTCAGAGCTTACAACAATGGATGTTAAAGAAGAAAACAACAAGAAGGAAGATGTGGGGGGGGGAGTATTTATAGAAAGAAATAGTGTCCCCTCGTATTTTGAGTCGCTCCCATTCGTATCCTAGTGGGGTATGAAAATTTGTACCCTACCGAGGTATGAAATTTCGTACCTAACATGGTACAAAATTTTGTACCCAATGGGGTAAGAAAATTCGTACCTGAACTAGGGCACGACACGACAAAAAAATTATGATTACAATGGTACATATGCGTGTACAATTCACGTATATACGAGTAGCCATGAACGCGCAAGCACGGTGTAACGCTAATACTTGGCGACGTAAACACACCATCGCGCCCACCACGACTCGTTTATGGATCTACAGTAAATGAGCTCAATAACTAATGTCTATTTTCTTAAGTTTACAGGAAAAGTCAATGACTCGACAACTAATTCAACCAACACAAAGCACATTATGTCAAGACAAGACGTACTTTGGGGGGCAAATGTTAACCAGCCTTTTGGTTCGGTTCCCAAAAGTACACAAGTCATGCTCAACTCAACGTATCGCGTGAAGCCAAAGCCCAGAGTGTCGCCAGGGAGAAAAGGAAATGAGTCGAGAAGGGATCATGCCCACAAGAACCTTGCCGCTCTTCCAAAACATTACCAAGCTAACACCTCAAACCCTAGAAAGCCACAATTCCTAGCCTCGACTCCCCTTTGCTCACTTTGGAATATTCTTCGTACCCCTCAAGGTACGAATTTCGTACCCTCGAGGTATGAAATTCATACCCCAGGGAGGGGTACGAGTTTTTGGGGTGCGAGCACTACGGGTTCGAGATTCTGGTGGTCGGCTACAGGGGATATGAAATTCCTGGCGTGGTCCCCTATTTCTACCTAATTCCACCTAACCACTCCGCTATAAATACCCCTTGACCTCACACTTTAAAGGGGTTGGAATTTGATGATTAGACACCACTTGAGAGCTCCAAGTAGCCTCTTTAATGGCATCTCCACTTTGAGGAAGAAGAAGGGAAAAAGTGTCTTTTTCCAAATATATTAATATATGATAATTATGACATCATATAACTTGGAGATGTATGTAAAGAGATGTCATGGGATGTTCTTAACCTTGTAACTCTTTGTTATAAATAATATTCCAACGACTCTTCCAAAGTGGACGTAGGCCTCTCTCGTGATCGAACCAATATAAATCCCGTGTGTTATTTATTGCTTTCCGCACTTACTTTTCCACGCGAAACTATAATTCTTAGTAACTAAGAATCTTGGGTGTTTAGACATATTTTGCCGTCAACAACAGTCTTTCTTGAGGTATTTATAGTAAACTACTGTGAATATCACAAGAAGTCTATACTCAGATAAATGTATATATATATCAGATTAAGTATACAAAAATGATGCACATCAAAAATTCTGAGCCAAATAAACTCTCCACTATTTGTATGCTCACCCTACAACTAAACTCTCCATATATATATATATGCATATAAATGATTTAAAAAATTCAATTGAATTTCCAATATTAGAATATTCTTGAATTATTCACTCATCAATCAAAATCTTAACCATTCTCCCCCTTTTGTTATCATTAAAAGGATAATAAAATCGAAATATTGATGAACATAGACTAGAAAAATAAATTCAAATCAAGAGGGAAAATATATATCGTAAATCTCATCTAATCAAACAAAAATCATAATATTCATCAAATTAGAAGCAAATTTCACTTTTCAGAATGATGAATTTACAATTCATTTTATAAAATGAGGAGAGTTATTAAAATTCAAATATAGGATTTTTTGAATTCCATAATTTTCAAAGTTAAGCACAAAATAATTTAAGCACTTTCTTATTACGCATAACCACTTGGGCTTTTAAATGGGGTTAGTAGTAACTTAAGTTTGTTAAGTATTTTCTAACCATACATAACCGCTAGGACTTTTAAATGAGATTAGAAGAATACTTAACTTTATCATCTCTTATGAGTTGCGTCCATGCGTAATTTCCAAGACTTTTAAATGAGAATGGAAGCATATACATAGATTAAGGTGATTCACCCATGCATACCTGCGAGGACTTTTAAATGAGAGTGAATACCAAGGATAAATATAATTTCAATAATATTTTTTTCTTATTTTCAAAACCAATTTAAACTCTCTACATTATATAAAACCATGTTGAGTAATAAAAATATTGTAGAAGTAGAAAATGATCGTGAAATAAATACTCATTCAAAAATATTATAAAATCTATCCAATCATCATGAGAATTTAAATAATATTTTCTCTTGTTATGAAATATACTATAGTCATGACTCATCACAATTCCAAAAGTCTAATAATAATTTAGATGAGTTCCAAAATTGTTCAATTTGGTCAATAATTTAAATTTTTTGAATAAATAATCAAATCAAGAGGTGGTTTTGAAATATCAATGGAAGTTGAAAATCAGCTTCAAAATAAATAAATCAATAGAACAACATATTTTCTTAGTACTTCTAAGGCTGATTGCTCATAGAATATTTTAAAATCCACTTGTAATTCGAATTGCCTATTGGAATTTAATGAAGTACAAACACTGATTTTTCAACATATCGTCCAATCATCAAGTTCACTCAAACACTTCAATTTCAATCATCAAAACAGCAGAAAATCGGTTTTAGAGCAAGATTCACAAGAGAATCTAACACCTTTAACAAACACAAGGGATAATCAATGATTCAAGTCAAAGGCAAGTTATTTGGAATCACTTGATAAAATTTTATTTCCAGAAATTAAATCCAAATAAGATAATCCATGAAAGTCATCAATCAATCACAAATGATTTCAAAACCAAAATAGTTAAGCCATGCCAAAAAAAATCTATGAAATTATCACAACTTTTCAATCATAGCTTTCAAGTAGTGTGTTGTATTAAGTTTAGTTTTTCAATATTTTCGAAGATGAATTCGAAGAAACTCAAAACAACAAAGATGTGTGAAATTTCAATAGCTTTCCGTAACATCAAAAAAATTCAAAATTCTAAATAGATGTGTTCAAGACATGCTCAAAATACTACGACACCGTCAAAAATTCAAGTACCAGTCTAAAAACTAAACTTCAAATGAATTGTTGTTTTTCATCAATTTAAATTCAGAATACGAAAATACTCAAAACATAAAAGTTGTGGACAATTGAATCTAATTTCCAGAAAATCAAGAATTTTGCAATATGAAGTTAATAAGCTCAAGATATGTCAAAACACGATGACAGTGTCAATACAAATAAGCATCAATAAAAAAAAATAAAAACACGAGTTTAAAGACCGTACCTTTTCAACATAGGTCAATATATAACAAAAGGAAGAATCAAGTCATTCTCCAAAGGCATACAAAAACTGATTTGTAGAAAACACTACGAAACAGTAGAAAAAACAATAGACAACTAAAACAAAACACCTAGGAGAACAGAAACAAACCAAACAAGATAGAAGAAAAACACATCATAAACAGAATAGCAAATGCCATCAATCAAAAGCACCACACCAACACCAAGGAGCAACTGAAACACCACAAAGCACGACAAGAAAGCCATGCTATTGAAGGAGCACACCAAACCCACTAAATAATATAGCAAAGTTACGAACAACAACTGTAACAACCCGACTTTTAATAACATGTTAAAACCATAAATCAAGGCAGAATTAAATTTTAAAATAATAATCAGAGAAAACGGGTTACGCCATTGCGTTCGTCTCGGAATTCTGCTTGGAAACTAGTCCGAGTTTTCAAAAAACGGATTCCGTATGAGGGAGGTATGACCCTCCGAAGTTTCAGGAATTTTCAGAATCGAAAACAGCTCGAAATTCGAATTCGAAATTCGAATTCAAACCCCATTGCAGGCTGGGCGGGAAATTTCCCGCCCAGGACCAGATCGACCTGGGGGCCGACACTATGGTGGACCTCCCAGGGACCAGGTCGACACTATGGTCGACCTGGGGGTCGACTTGGTGACAAAACCCAGTTTTTGAACTGGGTGCATTCTGATGTTTTTAGACACGTTTTCTGACTAGATTCGTTCTCCTAATCCTATATAAACATCCCCCTAACCCTATTCTCTTTACACCATTCTTCTCTAACCTTATGCTGCACAAATTCTTGATGGACATGGCTTCTTCTTATTCAAATTAAATAAAAAATAAAGTTAATCAAGGGAGTTCTTCTACATTTTCTTAAAGCAACGCAAGATTCGCAAATTGGGGATTTTCAATCAAATTGAGATTCAATGTTCAACGACTGCTTTCTAGAATCAACTTCTGCATCGTAATTTCTCAGTCCACGATCTGTAAGTTCTAGTTGCTTTTAGATTGAAATATTTAATTATAATATGGTCATGGAATAAAGTGGAATTGGATTTAAGTATGTTTGTCGATTCAGATCTATTTCTGTTGCTTCTTGAATCTTGAGTTTTGAGACTTGTCTATCTTTTCTCACGTCAAGTTCATGATCTATTCAGCCTGTTGTAAATTAGTTTTCTTGTCTCATGTTGATATTATTATCAAGTTGTAATCTTCATGCATGTGATGATGTTTTACTCTCTGATCTTATTTTTATACAAAATCCTATCTTTCCCTATTTATTTTCTTTTGATGAACCTTGGTCAATTTCGGACTTAGGCTTAAACCGCGATTTGCATACGATTGAATACGGGGAATTATTGGGATATTACCTATTTGGATATATATGTGTTTGGTGGAATTGATGGCATAACTTGAAATTGGAAATTTGGGTATTGTTAATATAATTGAAATTGCAAGTTTGGGCATTGGCATAAGTAATTTGGCATGAAGTAGACATACATGAATTGGCATGTAAATTAAATCACGAATTTGGGGCTATGTAAATTAAATCAAAAGATTGAGCTTATGTTAATAAGGCATATGTAGAATTGGGAATTTGAACATGAAAGCGATTGTAAACTTGATAATTGGCATAAACATGTATTATGAACTTGGGCAACTAGCATGTATTGTAATAAAAAGATTATAGTTTTGGGATAACTACATCATGAATCATAATTTGGGTTTATTGGGTATGAAACTTGATACATGTAATTTTGGCTAGAACTTGATATGGGTAAAATGGCATAAACTTGGCATACATGTAAATAGGCAAGAATTGGACATATGTGAACTGACTAGAATTGGGTACATATATTAATGGGCATGTAATTGGAACTTGTGCATATGTTTATTACTATGTAAAGTTGGAAATTTTGACTTATATGACACATATGTAATTAACAATCTAACGGATGCCTTTGACACGAGGTTAGACTTGAGTTGTGGTGTAATTCTGCCTGGAACCGCCCGGCATATCCAGTGACCACAACAATAATAGTCTAATGTGAGAGGTCGTAGACAAAGACTAGATTATGGTGATGCCTAACAAGAGGTTAGACTGAGTTGTGGTGTAATCGTGCCCGGAACCGCCCAGCATGTCCAGTGACCGAAACAATATGTCTAATGTGAGAGGTTAGTGCATTGAATGCTTGAACCCGAGGTTGGAATGGGTTTGCGGTGTAATTCTGCCAGAACCGCCCGACATATCCAGTGACCTCAAATAAGTCCAATATGAGTGGTTGATGGATTAGTAAATAATAAATGCTAACGAAACCTGTTAAGTAGGGTAAGGTTAAGTTAACGCGACTGGACTAATGACACTTAACCATTTTAACATGTTAATTAGACAAGTGGGCGTGGTTGAGTAGATTAATATCACCTTACCAACATAACATGACAAGTGGGTGGGTTAAGTTAACTTGAATTGATTGACACTACACCATAATGGCCATTTGGCAACTCTTATTTTTTTCAACTGCCAACACTTATATGTGTTGTAGACTAGCGACACTAATTTGTGTTGCTATAGCAAAAATGTGTCACCAAAAATATGCTAACACTTATATGTGTTGATAGGCCTAGTCAACTCCTCTTTTCTAAGGGAAAATGGGTAAAGTAATCATACATAACCCTAATCGGCTAACAATGTACCTCAATGCTTATTCCAGAACACTTATTCCTTTCACGGCCGCATCATAAGCAAATAAAAAATGGAATTCGAAGAACTTATACCAGCGATTAGCTAATCCTCTCTCCATTACTTCGAATCCTCTCAAATCCTCTCTCCATTACTTCGAATTGGGGCTTCTAGGAATCACGACTTCTAGGAATTGGGTCTTCGTAACTCGTTTCTCAATCCTCGACTTCGAACTGGGGCTTCTAGGAATCACGATAATAGGTAAAAAAATCGATTTCACTTTCGTTGTGTTTGGACTATACGATATTAGGTTAAAAAATCGATTTCATCTAGTTTCCCTGAGTACCTTTATATTGATTTCTTATCTGACGTGTGTTTAATGGTGGATGGCAGCGAAAATCATTGCATAGATTAGTCATTGAATAATTTTTGGTAAAGGGATCTTGAAGCTTTCGTTTGAGATTAAAGGGTCTTGTTTATGAAATTTTGTGGTGCTTTGTTGATCACAGGTTTAGGGTGGAGTTACCCTTGTGATTTATGGAGTGTTGGTTGCATATGAAATTTTGTGGTGCTTTGTTGATCACAGATTAGGGTGGAGTGTTGGTTGTTATCATTGAGTAATTTTTACTTCAAATTAATTCATATTTAAGTTTTTCACAGTAAACTTAATTTACCATTAAATTAAACGTAGAGCTATCCAGTTCATATGCTAAAAAGCTTTAAATAAATGGAAGGGAGGAGTAACTGAATCAGAATTAACCTGATAGGTGCTACTTAACAACAGTGCATTGAACTATGACCCTAATTTTTAAACATACTATTACTAAAAACCTTAAGGCAAGCCCTTCTGATTGCTTCTGGAATCATACATTTGTACAGCTTTTTTGTGTGTGCATGTTTTAGAAATAAAAAGACCAAACATTTCATGTCTGTGTTGGATTTTTTTCTTTTTCAAATTTAAGCGTATTTAGATCAAAAAGAAAACCAACATGATACAACAATCCAAGATCTTTTAGTATTAACTATATACCTTCCTTCATTACCTTTTTGCAATATAAATGCTACACATCTCACTGAATATTTCACACTTTTTTTAAACCTTAAGGTTTCATAATGAAAATCTTTCTCAACTCAGGTATGGGGGCAAACCCTTTATTTCTTGATTTCTTTTACAGTGATCAATATATTATAATATACTTTTATAATAAACATGATTCACTGTAAAATAAAGCATAAGCAAAAAGTCCTATGTTAAAAAAGCTTAAAAGCTTGAGATTCATTGCAACATCAATAAATTTTGGTAAATGTGATGTTTTTAGTACCAGAAATGGAGGGAAGGGATCAATTTCTTTGTTGCCTTACTAAAATTTCTTTCATTGTAATTCATATCAGACTGATTACCTCCACGCGAAATCAGAATGCATGCATTTGGTTTTTTTAAGACTTTGAAACAACAGTTCTTACTCAATCAAGGTGGATTTGATATGATTTGCAATGGAAGGGATATGATTGAAACACCAGAGCAGGTATGTACTTTATGCGTTGTTTACCTAGCAAAGATGTATGCCTCGAAGATGGTCTGCATTATGGAGGAGCATCATTTTATTATTCTACCTTATTCTTTCCTTTTCAGTTTAAACAAGCTGAAGTATGCAACTCTACTCATCTGTCGGTGTTTATATAAACTTAAGTTCCGTTGTACATTTGCGTACTAATAAGGATGCGGCTAAAAAAAATATAGGCATGACTTTTGATTTATCAGTTCGAATTTGATAGTTCCTTTTCCAATTAAAAGGCCCAATATAGAAAAAACATCATGCTTGTCACTTTTGAATTTTTCGTAGTTTATAATACTGAAGTGTGTTTGCAATCGCATTCAAAATTCTGTCCATATACGAAATCCTAAGCCATACAAAAATTAATCTGAACTATCTTGAGCTTATATAACGCACTATTGCTCGAGACCTATTTGTTGTCTGATTCTATAAGTGCATGTAAACGTAGATAGAAGACAATTTAGTGAAGTCAAATTAATAATTTGAATTCGAATTGAGCCTATCTGTCTCAATTTCGGATTCGAAACTAAGTCAGGAGGGTTCAGTTCTAAACTGAGCCACTTTCCGGCTCAGTTTCGGATTCGAAACTGAGACGGAAAGGCTCAGTTTCTGAAAACTGAGCCTGGACTGGCCAGTTTTTAGAAACTTGCCTTCTCGGCTCAGCACTGAGCCTATCCGTCTCAGTTTCGGATTCGAAACTGAATCGGGAAAGTTCAGCTCAGAACTGAGCCGGAACCGAGCCGGAAAGGCTCAGTTTCTGAAAACTTATCACCTGTTGCAGTTGTAGCAATATACCAAGTAAATAGTTTCTTTTTCTTGGCTCAGTTTAAACTATGCACTGATGTGTCGGTAAAAACCTTTGGCTAATGATTGATTCAGAAATATGCTTATACATGTGATTACACTTTATAAAATACCTTTGGATAATGATTCAACCATGGCATGAGGTCTTAGTTGACACCTTGGAATTCTGGTTTTTCTTGTGGGATTGTTGCAAAATATTCCATCTGACAGTTGGCTTTGTGGTACCTGCTTATCATAGATGTTTAGTCATGTTTAACAATTTGCTTTTATCTGCAATGAATATAAATGGGTGATTTTTTTTAAGCTAAATTTAATACCAGTTTTGGCTAGACAAGGTAATTTAGTTGAGTGAATATGTTGAATGAATGATATAAACTTTCCAAGCTTAGCATTTTAACTATCATTTCAGATCTTCTTATGAATTCACAAGACTCTCCGGACCACATTACATGATGAAGAATCTTCATGTGAAATTTTTTATGATTATATTTTATCTTCTTTATTTTATATCATTTCAAAATTTTCTTATGAATACATAAGACTTTTTGGACCACATTGTTACATGATGAAGAATCTTCATGCGACACAGTAATATGTTAGCACACTGATCCCACTATGTGCCATGACCAGAAAGTTATCATGTTAGAACACTGGAGAGTATGTCTGATTTTTTGGTAGATCTATCCTGCCATCAACCATCTTTTCCAATCTCGATATATTGTCTATCTATTACACTGCCGTCGCTTGCAAGTCCCTTAGTTTCGCAGCTTCTCAAAATCTTACTTTTGCTGATTCGTTTCATATCCTGGTATATATTTTGTTCAAAAATGTTAATTTTGGTGTATTCTTGCAGTTCTGTTATAGCTTCCTTTGTAGTTTCTTACTGTCTGTGTGAGTTTGTTTTCAATGGATCTTAAGTTTATTAGTAAGCTGTGTATTTCCCATGTAGTTTCTATGCAACGTCTCCAAGGGAACAAATGGAGCATCTGACCAAAAGTTATTACAAAGAACAGTAAATTAGTACTATGTTAAGTTCATTATTCTATTATACAATTTAATTGAATTATGTGCTTGATTTCTACGACATTTATAGGATACAAATTTAATATAATATAAATTCAGTGCTGTATAATGAATAATAAAAGGAAACGTCTCCATAAATTAAGTATGCAATTCTTCTAACATGCCATGTTGTACATATTCCAGGTTAGTTCATTTGTTTTTAAATGATTGGTAAAGAAATGCTTTGCTTAGACTTTGTACATGACAGCAAAATCTAAATCTTATTTCTGAGTTTGATAATGTCCATACTCATAATGGTCTCACTTTGTTTTATCTCACATTTGGAATTCTTAAATTTTTCACACTTCTGGAAATTTCAATCTTTAGCATTTTGTTTTGCTTTTAATGACGGTTAGTAGCTACTATGGTCAAAATATATCTGAATTTAATGAGGAAGAGATTACTTTATGAATTATTCGCAAGAGGGATTTAACGTTATATATTCCTTCTGTTTTCACCTAAAATCTTTATAAGAAAATACCATCAAATTTAAACCATTTATATTAAATATCTGAAATATAACTGTTTCTTTTGTGACCTGGTCAACGGTAATTCTTTATTGAGGCTTTGAAACTGAAAAAAATATGGAAAACATGAGGCTCTACCAGTGGGATATGAAATCTTAATGGATAAAATTCAGTTTCTGAGAATTTTAATTTTGATTTTACTTACTTACATGTACTTCTTGCAGTTATACATTATTTTCCCTTCAGAATTCGTTATAGCAAATTGAACCAAATTATACGTATCCATTATATGCATGTAATGCAATGGAAAAGGAATATAATTACTGTTTCTAGTTTCTGATACTCAATTCGGTTGTAAGTTCTGCACTACATTTACTCATGATTTGATAGGACGTTATTTCTTGCATTTTTTGCGAGTTGTTACAATTTGAACAACATAGTATCGTTTTTTCTTTATCCCATCAATATTGCTCGAATTTTTTTAATATAGAGCAAACAAATTTGACTGCAAATACTCCCTTATCATTTATCCCATCATGAACTTGTATAAGTCTTGCAATTTATTTCTCTATTTATAATAAATTCCCAAGAGACGACGTGTGTTTTGTGAATGCAGATGCACATAGTGTCGAGATACACATGGCTGTTTTACTTAAGGCTCATGAAGTATTTCTCACTGAAGGCTATTGATAAGATTGTGCTTTTTCTTTGTTATTTGAAGTATGGTGATACGTCAAAGTTCTGCATTCGGAAGCCAGCCCATGGACTCTTTCATCATAAAGAAAATAATCCGGTTTATCCTGTTATGGACCCTGGAATGTTTCAGAAAATAAAGACAGGAGAAATCCAGGTTTCCTTAAATGTTTATACATATTGTTATTAATCAAGTATAAACATCTGAAGCATGCACCATTTATGAAAGTTCGACAAAACGCAGGTATTGCATTCTCTGAAAAGCATAGAAGGCAACGTTGCAACATTTTCTGATGGAAAATTTCACTGTTTTGATGTCATAGTTTTGGCAACCGGCTACAGGAGCAAGATTAACAACTGGCTTAAGGTACACTTTCAATGATATTAAAATACTTCAATAACACTTTCAATGATATAGATGAGGTGTTTAATATTCTAGTGAAGTAAACTGCATCATGATTAAAATGACAATAAGAATTTAAACATTAATACAATAATCATTGATTAGTAAAATCAAGGTGCCACTGAACCTAGGGATAGTGGAATTTGGGATTTGTCCCTTATTATTGATCTGTTTATCAACTACTAGATTTCAATTATGGATAGTGGAATTTGGGATCTGAACCTAGGGAACAGATCCCAAATCAACTAGGTATTTAAACATTAATACAATAATCATTGATTGTTGTATCAACAACTAGGTGCATTATGATAAGAAATTTCTCCGTATTGAGTTGATAATAAGGGATAGATCCCAAATTCCACTATCCATAATTGAACCTAAACATTGAACACAAACAAATATTTATTTCCAGTAAATATTACCTATCACAACATCTTATATCATCCCAATTCCACACTTTAGATTGCATGAAATGATGTATTCATCATTATTTGGAAGAACTTAAAACATTAAAATTTCATGTTCCATTTTGCTTGTGTTTCCATCTAATGTGTACAACATATCTAATGCGTACAACACATTGAAATGATGTCTTCACTACTGTTGTGTGTATGCAAACCTAAGAGCATTGTGTCCATTGCTGTTTGCAGCCTCAGCTCAGTTTTTGCCAAAACTGAGCGGGCTCAGTTTTCGCGCAAACTGAGCTTCTTAGTTTTACTAAGCCGAGGCTCAGTTTTTGCCATAACTGAGCGGCTCAGTTTGCGCAAACTAAGGCATGCTAAAACTGGGCCGAGGCTCAAATCTTATATTGAATTTATCAGTTTTGCAATTCAGTTGTTATTTGTCAGTTTTGGAATAATAACTTGTTATTTATCCGTTTTGCAAATACACTTGTTATTTATTAGTTTTGCAATTTTTTATTTCTTTAAAAGTGAATGCATTTATATTTTGTAGGCACTTGTGGAGGAGGAAAAAAACAGATTTTGGAATGTAATGGCAACAGGAAAGCAAATATATTTTCGGATGGAGGCTTTGTGATATGGTCCATGTTTCACCTTCATAATATCTAAAATTCTATGTATCTTTAGTAAAACTTTGTATTGTTTTTTGTAATTTGAACTTGATATTATGGTATTTTGAAATTGGAAGCATTATGCAAAAGTGACATTACTGAATTTGAAATATGAAAGTGTATCAAATACTTTTATTTGAATTGATATGTTGAACTATATATGTGATTGAAAATCATAAAAACATGATATATAAGTGTTAGCAATTTATGTATGCCAACATTTATAGGAGTTTGTAGGATTATGATACTGACATTTATAAGTGTTAGCAATGAATATGTTTGTAACTCTTATAAGTGTTACCATATCTTATGGTTCCAACATTTATAAGTGTTAGCAATGAATATGTTTGTAACTCTTATAAGTGTTACCACATCTTATAGTTCCAACATTTATAAGTGTTAGCAATGAATACGTTTGTAACACTTATAAGTGTTAGCAATGAATATGTTTGTAACACTTATAAGTGTTAGCAGTTACTCTGTTTGTAACACTTGTAAGTGTTACAGGAAATTCCTCACAGGTCGTTGGTGACACTTAAAAGTGTTACAGAAATTATTTGTAACACCTATACTTGTTGGGAATCCCCTATTTTGGTGTAGTGTGATGACACTTAACCAATTTGACACGATGATTTGGTAGGGTTAAGTCATGAACCGCTTGAATAAACTTAACTAATTTGACACGATGATTTGGTAAGGTTAAGTCATGAACTGCTTGAATATACTTAACCAATTTGACATGATGATTTGGTAGGGTTAAGTCATGAACCGCTTGAATATACTTAACCAATTTGACACGATGATTTGGTAGGGTTAAGTCATAAACCGCTTGAATATACTTAACCAATTTGACACGATGATTTGGTAGGGTTAAGTCATGAACCGCTTGAATATACTTAACCAATTTGACATGATGATTTGGTAGGGTTAAGTCATGAACCGCTTGAATATACTTAACCAATTTGACACGATGATTTGGTAGGGTTAAGTCATGAACCGCTTGAATATACTTAACCAACTTGACACATGATTCGTAGGGCTAAGTCATGAACGTGAACAACAACACTTAGCCAATTTGACATGACATGTAGGCGGGTTAAGTCACGAACTTGGATGACAACACTTAACCAACTTGACATGCTAGATTGATAAGGGTTAAGTCACGAATTTAAATGACAACACTTAACCTGTTGGACGGAAACCCTAATTACGCGGTCCATTTCAGCAATAACCCACTTAGATGTATCATGGTACCCTGGAACTAGGCAGGGTGGGACACGATTACTGGGATGATTGTAAGCGACTAGAACGACGGCTGAGTTGGTGCGCTAATGTAGGTTCAGGCGGACTATGGTCGTGCACGTAGTCCGGAGTTGAAAAAGCAGGCATTGGGCATCAGTAGGTTTACACTGTGCGTGCTTGATTCGTGTCAGGGGTTGGCACCCTAGGGCTTGATACACCCTATGGTGGACCCAGCACAGGTAACTACATTCGTGATAGGGCCGTATGACACAGACAAATGAACGAACTAGGACTTGTAGGGAGTCGATCGATTAATAGATCGTTTCGTGGGACCAAGTAATGGGTCATTTCATGACATTGGGCAAGGGATCATTTTATAGTCAACACATGATACGGGTTGGGATCACCTTATTATATAACACGGGCTACTAGTTGGGACACTAGTAGGGGGTAAGGATCCTTGTTACACAAGTAGGAATACGAAATATTCCATGTAAGACACTTGTGAGATGCTAGTCAGGTGGTGTAGAGCAAATAGATATCATAGAAATATTTTAATGTTGAAGTAGAGAAATATTGCGATGCTTGATAGAAATCTTGAGAAATTATACTTAGTTTATCTTGAATGGGAACCTTGCGATGTTATACGTGACAAAAGTCATATGATGTTATTCTTAGTTATCGTGCCTGTAGCTTATCTTGTCATCATGCTTATGTTTACTTCTAGTTTATTCATGCCATGTTATCTTTACCTGTTTTTATGCTGAAAGTCACTAAGACTTACCCAGTCTTTATGACTGACCCGTTTTGTTTCGCCTCTTTTTCTTCCGTCCTCCCCCCCCCCCCAGGTTCGCAGGGTGGGAATACAGCTTAGTTCGGATGTTACCAAGCTCCCAGGCTCTTTCATGTACGGCTTGGATCTCTCTTGGCTATGGCTTACTTTGCTTTATTGGGGAATACTACAATTTATTTTTATGCTTCTTTGTTTTTGAGCAAGACAGATATTTTAGCTATGAAATTGGGTATTGGAAGTTGATGGGCTTTTATTGTAAACAATTATATTTAATAAATGATTTGAAGTACTTCTACTTTTCTTTCCGCTGTTTTATATATGTCTGTCTTGTAATATTTCTGTTCCAGTACCCATAATGCTCTATTGAAGTTATGGCATTCCCTTTGCGAGTGACCTTAACGGATGTGGGGTGTTACAATAACCCGCCCACTAAAGCGAAAGCAGATGGATCCAAGCTTTGAGAAAGAAGACCCAATACATAAGAAAGCACATCAATCTCCAAAACAAAGAACCGAATCTCAATAGAAAGGAATAGACGATGGCATAGTGAACATTGAAAACTAAAACTCCACAATTCATACCATCACAGATAGCCGAATGGTTGTTGAAGCCGAGTCCTACGACAAAGCCCACTGAGCCTGGCGAATAATGCAAAACCCAGTGACAGAAACTCAGCTTGCCAAACATTGAAGGAGAGTCACAAGACAAGTCCCGAGGGATAGCTTTACTGTACGCCAAAATACACATCCAGTTCGCTACAAACCATCCATGCCAATAGCAAAAGAGAATCAACAGTTGAAAATCAGACAAAGCATACCATAATCGACAGGGGAAGAGGACCGTAGATCCGAAATTACCTGAAGTGGCCATAACACTATAAAAGGAGGAGGAGATCGAAACTAATTGTGAAGAAGAGGCAATGCAGACTGGGACCTTAAAAAACTAGAAGCTTGGCCATCCAACACAATAAAATCAACATCAACCAACTCCCAAGAAACAAATGAAACAACGAAGCCACAATACCCAATAAACAGCCATCAACTCCCAAATAATCACTCAAAATCATGCTATAAAACAAAGCCGAATCAAACTGCACTGTTGAATACTGTAACGAATAGGGATTTTTCGACCCCGAAAATCGACATCAAACTCAATGTCGACTATTCAAGTATCGAAAATACCAGATCATTAATAGGAAGAAGTTAGATGGTGAGAAATAGAAAGAAAGTTAGAATAGAAGAAGAAGAAGATCACAATAGAACAGAATCACAGTAGGCACAAATCTCAAAGCAGAACGAATAAAATATAATATATAACATAACTTTAAAATAATATTTTGTACTTACATATATCATCAGAGTACATCACATGTATATCACGGTGGAAATAAACTCTATATATAACTAATGTTGAAGCATCATGCTCCAAGTTCCTCCAAGTATCTGTAAAATCCTAAGTACTTGACTGCTCGTACAAATTTGGGCACCCAAAAGTTTAGGGAAAACAAAACAAAGTAAACTATGGGTCAGTCATGGGACTGGTGTGAGTATACTCCAATCATTCGGTTTAACTTTTCAAAATCCTTCTCGAAAGAAAAGATAATCGTAAGACCGATCCACACATAAACATGGATAGTTTTTACTTACGATAAAATAATAATATTATTCTGATATTATAATAGTGTCTAAATAAAAGCAAATAGCAATCTAGCAGAACGTTTACATCTCACGCTCTACACATATAGTATACAATCAAAACCGTGGGCTCTTATTGGGTAATGAATTTCCAACTATGACAAGGCATGGGACCACCTTCCGATCAGTGTACTCTAGAGGGGATACACTATAGTTCAACAAGAACATCTTGCAACTCAGCCACACATTACCGACCACTCATTTCTCTTGAGTGTATTGAATGTCTTGTCACCTTACGGTTGCTAGCAACATAACCGTTCCCAGGAGATACAGAAGCGAAAAAAAGTAACAAATATGAATATTCTCTAGATGGTGACAATGCAGTCTAATGGGGGCGACCCACATAGTATGCTGCCTGCCCAATTTTTTTCATTTCACGGTTGATGAAAATTGAGGTCATAACGTATCCTTTGGAACACCTAGCCACCATTCACATTGAATGCCACATCGTCATACCCACGAAATCACAAATTGATTTCCCCAAAAGTACCACGGGTATAAAGCTAAAAGAAACGTATTCCCCCGCTACCGACGTAAATACATTTGAAGAGATCAAATTATGCGATCTATTAGATATACTTTGTCAAACATTCGTTCATACAAGTTGTCCTGGGTCTGGACAACGGAAGGCACTATTCTGTAAATCTATCTTAGGCAATTTCTACCTAGGATAGCCAAAACAGCCCTTGCAAAAACTCCATCTTCAATTTATCTTCATCATATTTGATTCGCAAAGCTAATGCCATACAGTGTGGTTTTCAGATAATAAACCTAATCCTGGTCTCTCCGGATTGATAACGGAAAAATGGTCAAAAACTTTCATAGCCGGTTATTTAACTATCAAAGGAAAACATACATACAAACAACGGTCATATTTCTAAATGGAAATCTTACCAATCAATCATCAATCAACCCTGACCCCTTTTAATAGATTTATCAATAATCTTTTCATTTCCGATTTAAATACCTTTACCCAATTTCCTTATATTCACAATTCAATTTCCCGTATTTCGAAAATATACGTTACTAACATTGGAAAACATTTCTGTATCTCGTTCACGCATCATTATCCATTAGCCCCTAACCGTAAACTAATAAGAGGACAATTCCTTAAGTATTAACCCCGAAGGCCGATACCAACATCAGATCGCTACTTAGAAAACCGATCCACTTAACTACTCTCCAATTAGTTTCTGATTCCCTTAATCCCGTTTCTTAATTTCTTATAAAATTATTGCTTACGCATCCCTTAGACTCAGTTTACAAATCCACTTCTTTAACGGAAATTTATTGATTATAACAATAGCGTTAAAATTCATATTTCTGAAATGTTTAACTTCAAATTATCACATAGATTAATTACTTTAAATAAACAAATAATTAATTACAGAAACAATAAATAAATCTTGATAAAAATGGAAAGTAAATAGTACTTTCATTAATTCGATATAATCGAATTCCAACTTATAATTATTTTTCGAATGATCTATATTAGATTAATATTCCGAACTTCAGAAATAGACTTACCGTTTTAGGTTAACATAGTTTTCTAAATTCACTTTTGAATTTATTACTTCCGACATTTACCAATCTCCTTTTATAGCCAATTTGATTTGCAAAATGTCTGCTCTAAAAGTATTATTCACTTTATAACGTGAATATTATTCTTCTATGGAAATCTGGACTTAGTTTATTAATCAATCTTGATTTAAATAAATATTATCAATATAGTTTAAAATCCCATCTATCTAGTTCTTTTTATAAATTCATATTCGTATCCTACTCTATAAACTCCTTCTCAGGTCAACACTTTGTTAATTTTATTAGGTTTATAACTAAACCTCGGCTTCATCTTTGATTATAAATTATTGGTTTTAGACCATATATTATTCCTTTTGTCAGATTTTGAATTATAAAATATATAATTTCTAAAAATAACAACATTCGAAAAAGTCAAATTCAAATTACAAATCCTTATGGCTTAAATTCAATTTTATTTATATTTCGAACATCGAAATATATTCATCGTTTTTTCTTTTTAAATGATTTCTCAGTTCCCCTCTTTATAAATTTATTCTTAAAATTACATTTCCAAAATTTCTAATTACTCATTTCATTTATAAACATCGTTTATATATCAACTATTTGTTTCGTTATAATATTCTAGTCCAATAAAAATTCAATTTCTACTTAAAATAGAATTTTCCTTTTTCAAAACCCCAGCCATTTTTTCCAACTGTATTTTTATAGTACTTAAATTACCAGATATTTCAAGTTAAATTGTTCAACATCCCAAAACACACAATAATCAACATCAGATTATTTATCATATCATATAAATCAATATATGAAAATCAACAACAAAATTGTTGAGGAATCTAGTTAGATCCCTCCAACCTATTTTCCTACATCCACAGATGTTAATCAACAGAAATAACATTTATTTCATGTCAATATGAAATATTTAAATAAATAGAATCAATACTTAACCAACGATTTCATATACATAACTGTCAACCAATTTATTTGTAAATCATCCAAACGACCATCACACAAATCATTCAATCATTTTTATCAGTATTAAATATTGTTCATAAAATTATAAAATTGGACAGAGTTAGTGAGTTTACTCACCTTTGTCGTTAATCAATTAACGTCAGTTGATTACATTAGGCGTTTAATTCTGTCTAAAATTGCAACGTGCTCCAAATCACTCCAAACTGGTTCCATTGTGTGGCTTGCAACCCTACGATCCTAAAGTGATAAACGGTCCCTAAATCTGACCACGTATGGACAAGATATGGAAATTGCAATACGATATCCTATTTAATTTAAAATAAACTTAAAAGAAATTCAAATTCGGGCCTCACCCAATTCTTCAGCCCGACCCAAACCTGCCAGAACAGCGCGTTCTTTACAACGCTACTCCAACAATTTAAGTTCCATCATATGAACCTTCCATGTCCCTTCCTTCACGTATTATATATTATACATACATTTTTCCTTTAAATATATGAATTAAACTTAAGTTATTATTAGTTGGGCTTACCACGTCTCATTGGCCCATGTTCCAAAACATGTTGACCCACGTTTTACACAGTAGGCCTTCTTCTCCCATCAATGAAGATGCATGCCATTTCCGTACTTTAAAAGCTGCTACCCCTTTCATACTCAACCATGTAATCCCTTCTCTCTTTTTTTTTTGTCTTGTTGTTTTAATTAAAAAATTTGGGCCTTACTGTTAGTTTAAAAAGCCCATTCCTCTCAGTACCCGATCCGCTCCATTCCTGAACAGTGCCACCTTCTCCCTTTAATTCACGAAAACCCCCTGCTTCTGAAAATATATCAAACTCCATTTAACAAGTTTCAACCTCAAAGCTTCCTCCACAGCTCCTCATAAAATCTCGCTGACCCATTTTAAACAGTCTCGCCCTCCACCATTTTGAAAGTCTCCAGCTCCAGACTCATACCATTTCTCCACTTTTTCTTCACCGATCCACACACTATCTGCACCACTTCCCCGCATGTACACGCCTCCTACATTAACTCATACACAAACCGATCCTTCATACTTCCTCCCCCACCTCGTTGTTCACGAAACCAACCAAAACAAAAGAAAAACTGCTCCTCGTTTAGTCCTCTCCACGGCCATACTCATCCAAGCCAACTCGAGCATGCCAAGACATTTCACCCTCTGCTGTTCTTTAGCCTGTGTAACTCACGCAGCACCTTTTATTACGTTCTTCTTTTCAGCTCCAAGAATAATGCATAGAACTGTACAAGAAAGTAGGAGCTTGAAGCTCACGGTCCCGAAATGCCAATCATATTAGTCTCGACATTTTTAGTACAAGCGTTTAGTTTGATTAAAAAATTTAGGAGCCACGCTCCCTTGGGTTATTCTGGAAATGGTGAAAGTGGTTTTAACAGAGAAAAGAATGGCGTATTTATACACTTAGACAGCTTGACACTCACGTAATATAGTGGTTAGGGTGGTCTATCGCTATTCCTTCACCATGAAGCTTAACGCAAATGAGGTTTCACTTCCTGTGTACCTGTTTGATTGTGAAAGTATAGCTATTGTATTGAGTTGTCATTTCTTAAGTATGAAGTATCAGGGTGGGTACGCTTTAGCATAGGCAAACGGTGAAGCGAAGGTCTAGGCTGTAGTGTATAGATTTCCAGATTGATTTGAATGGAATATGCTGGCACCAGTTGTCTATAGTAGTTGAAAGGAAGCATTAGGTAGAGCAGGGTACGATGCTTGGTAGGCAAGTGCTGAAAAAGGATTTCATTATTATGTATGTACCTTTTATTTTCCCTTAGACTCAGTTTGATTTGTCATACAGGTAAGAGTAGTCTCTGCGTTTAAAATTATTGTGAAGAATTGTAAATGAACACAAACTGAGAATGTTTGTATTATTGATGTATGAAGAAGTTGTACAAAGAATTATTGACCGTGTATATATATAGACATGGTAACATAAAATACAAAGAGTTGTAAATAGCGGTTGGGCTTTGGCCCAAGCCCATGCACAAATAATGAATATGTACATCCGAAGCTTTCAGTTGTTCGTTTTATATCTTCCCGCAAATGAAAGCTAGGGTTTTTCATGTCTCCGCCGCCCCAAATTGAGATGATAAATCGTAGAGAATCTTCAAAATAGAGTCTTAATCAGCTTCGATTCTACTGAAGTAGCACTCGATGGCGAGGATTTAGACTTGTGAGGGATTGTTCTTGCTTTGTTTGAGTGGCATCTGCTTCAAATTGTTCTCGATTCCTGGTATTTGAGATACCGAGCTGCTTGCAAGCTTGAATTCTTCAGTAGTCAGATTAGCAGTGTGCTTTGGCCTCCATTCAAGGTGCTTGGATATTAAAGTTTTCAGATCTGAACTTGTATGCTTTGCTTCATCTCCGAGGTTTGATCTTTCAGTTACTTTGAGTTCAGAACTAAGTCAGGTAAAGTTTTTACTTGATAATGGCTTTGTAAGTATGTCTGCTATCTGATAATTAGTTGGAACATGATTTATTTGTAGTTTACCCTAGATTACTTGTTCTCGAATGAAATATAGATCAATTTCCATGTGTTTGGTCCTTGAATGCAATATAGGATTAGATGACAACGATACATCACTTAAATTATCACACCATAGTGTTGGCGGTCTTTGAATTGATACTTTGAGTTCACTAAGGAGTGACTGTACCCACATGATTTCAGCAGTAGCATTTGCAATGCTTCTAAACTCAGATTCAGTGCTAGACCTAGAGACTGTAGGTTGTTTCTTAGCACACCAGGATATAGGATTATTTCCTAAATAGATACAGTAACCTGATGTTGATCTTCTGTCCTCAGGATCAGTTGCCCAGTCTGTATCACTATATCTAGTAATGTTGAGTTGATTTCCTTGTGTGAAATGTAAACCATTGCCCACAGTTCCCTTTAGATATCTTAGCACTCTCTTCATAGCCTTCCAGTGATCCTCTTTTGGTTCCTGCATAAATTGTGAGAGTTTGTTAACGTAGTAGGTTATTTCAGGTCTAGTGATGGTAGCATATTGTAATGCTCCAACTAGACTTCTATATTGTCTGATATTGACTATGTTTTCTCCCTTGTGTTTGGATAATTGCTAACTTGTAATCATGGGTGTAGGTAGAGCATTAGCTGCCTCCATATTTAATCTTACAAGAATTTCATTGATATACTTCTTTTGATTTAAAAACAACTCTGATTTGGATGTTTTTATTACTTCAATTCCAAGGAAATAGTTGAGTTCCCCCAAGTCCTTAATTGAAAACTGTTTGTCCAAAATTTGAATAAGCCTTCTGATTTCATCTTCACTATTTCCAGTAATGATTAAGTCATCTACATATATCAAAATAAAAATGGTTATGCTATCAGTAAATTTGACAAACAGTGAAGTATTTGATTTGGTAGATTGAAACTTTAGTTTTGTCAAGACGAGTTTCAATTTATCAAACCAGGCTCTAGGAGCTTGCTTAAGCCCATAAATAGCTTTATTTAGTTTACAAACAAGCTCTTTATTTTTCTGATATCCTTGAGGTTGACTCATATACACTTCTTCCTTTAGATCACTGTTCAGGAATGCATTGTTGACATCCCAATTGTTGTATTTTCCAGTTGTTGTGTAGGGCTATAGTGAGAATTACTCTTATGGTTGCTGGTTTAACAACTGGAGAGAAAGTTTCTTCAAAATCAAAACCATATTGCTGTGTGAAACCGCTTGCAACAAATCTGGCCTTGTATCTATGTATAGATCCATCAACATTCTTTTTTAACCTGTATGTCCACTTGCTATCTATTATATTCTTGTCTGCTGGGGCTTTAACAAGTGTCCATGTTTTATTCTTTATCAATGCTTGATACTCATCATTCATAGCTTGTTTCCAGTTTTGATTACTGATAGCTTGATTGTAGTTTACTGGTTCATCAAAATCACTTATGACGTTGTAGACTTTGGGCTTAAAGATACCCCTTTTTGATCTAGTAATCATTGGATGACTTGTTTGAGCTTTCCCACTCTGTTGTTCATGAGTTTCAATACTATCATTTCTAGTATTCGATTGATTGCTTCTAACTTTTGAACTTAAGTCATGCTACAGATGTTCATGTTGTTGATTGGTACCTGTCTGATTGGAAGGCTCTGGTGACTCACTGCTTGATGATGATACAGGCTGTTGAAATGACCCTGAGCTACCATCACCTATATCTTTGATAAAACTGTCAGAGTAAAGAGGTATTCCTGGTATTGGTTTCATTGGATTGTATATTTTTTGTGTAGTAATAATATCTTTACTGTTGAAAGGAAATACCTTTTCATTAAATACAACATGTCTGCTAATATAGACCTTACCTTTGTCATCAAGACATTTACACCCTTTCTGGTCACTGGCATACCCTATAAAGGTACATGCTGATGATATAAAATTTAACTTATGAGCATTATATGGCCTTAGATATGAATAGCATAGACAGCCAAAAACTTTGAGTCTATCATAATCAGGTTTAATATTATACAAAGTTTCTAGAGGGCATTTATTATTCAAAGTCTTAGTAGGCAGTCTATTTATTAAATATACAGAAGTATTGAAAGCATCAGGCCAGAACTTCATAGTTAAATTACTCTGAGCTAATAAAGTAAGACCACACTCCACAATATGTCTGTGTTTTCGTTCAACTAAACCATTTTGCTTAGAAGTGTATGGGAAACTTAATCTATGAATTATACCTTTCTTTGAAAGAATTCGCTTAGAGGTTTAAATTCTGTACCTCCATCAGTCTGCAAAAACTTTAAATTCTCACCTGTCTGTTTTTCAGCTTGATTAATAAAATGAATAACAACTTTGCTAGTTTCTGACTTTGACTTTAGAAAATATATCCATGTGTATCTAGAATAGGAATCAACAAAAGAAATATAGTAGTTGAATCCATAGTCAGAATTTGTTGAAGCAGGACCCCATAGGTCTGCAGCGACAAGCTCAAGGGGTTTAGAATAGTTAGTTAAGGAATCTGTGAATGGTAGCTTGTGGCTTTTGCCCATTTGACAGAAGGTACATACATATGGCATAGGAACATTATCATATGAAATATGATTAGCAGCTAAAACTTTCTTGAAAGCATTCACATTAGCATGACCAAGTTTAATATGCCATAGATCAAATACACTGATCTTATCATTAATTTCTGATAAGTAGCAATTATTTTTCTCTTGATCATTGTTTGCAGAATTCATAGCACTGAATTTTTACAGCCCTTTGCATGTTTTACCCGGCAAAATAACTTCATTAGTCAATAAGTCTTTAACCAAACAATGATATGGATGGAACTCAAAGTACACATTTTTGCCTTTAGCAAACTGTGATACACTGAGTAAATTCTTTTTTATATGAGGGACCATAAGTAAGTTGTTGAGGTATAGTTGCTTTTTACCTTTTATGCAGCCAAAGCCAATATGTGTAATATTTACACTGTTACCATTACCCATGAGTAAAGAATTCATACCTTTGTACTCAATTTGACCTAGATTGAGATTATTGAGATTGTTTGTGATATGATTAGTGGCACCTGAGTCTGGATACCAATTATCATCACCAATATCATCAGTTTGACTGTTTCTTGATACATTGCTTTGACTGTCAGTTTCAACATTGGCTAGATTTGCTGTAAGATTTGATCTTCTCTGACTGTTTTGTGTCTGACCAGCCACATAGTTGTTATTAAATCTGAAATAACGCTTTACGGCAGTATGACCCACTTTTTCACAAATTTGACATTTGGGTCTATTATTGTTATTGCTCCATCTTCCCCTGCCTCTGCCTCTGCTAGATGAACCTCCTCTTTGATTAGAAAAATCTCCTCTATTTTGATTCTTGTTCTTGGTTTCAACAACATTAGCAGATAGTTCATTTAATTATGACCTTTTTGTTTCAATTCTTGCTTCATGAGCAAGAAGAATAGAGTGTACATCTTCCATAGAACTGGTCACTTTTTGATATGTAATAACTGCCACAACAACTTCATATTCATCACCCAGTCCATTTAAAATTGATAAAATGTTCTCAGAATCACTAATGTTTTAACCTGCTGCCTCAAGATGATCACAAATACCTTTAACTTTTGTTAAATATTCTCTCATGGACAAATTATCCTTTCAGGCAGTCTGTAGTTGATTCCTATAGAACATTGTCTTGGTTGATGATTGACTATTAAAGGATTTTTCTATGGTTGTCCAAATATCATTGGCTGTTTTGCATCCAATCACATGAGATAAAATCTTTTCACTTATAGATGATAATAACCATGCACAAATCAATCTATCCTGCCTATGATATTTGACATACTCATCGTTGTTGACTACCCTATTATCAGCATCAGTTATGAACTTAGATGGAATATCAATAGTACCAAGAATGTACCCTTCGAGACCATAGCCTTGAATGGCTGTTTCTACTTGCAATTTCCATAGAAAGTAACTATTCTCTTCAAGATGAATGGTAATTAACTGGGATTGTGGATTTATACCTGTTTTAACAAGAGATTCTGCATTGGAAACGTTTTGACTCACTGATGTTGCCTGATTTTGATTTGCAGATGAGTTTCCTGGGAGAATTGGTTGATTTCCAGGGGGAATTGTTGAAGAATTGTGATCATCCACCATGATGTTGACAAAATATCAAACTGATTCTTGAAGCTTTGAAATTGAAGAATTCTTGAAAGAATTGTACAACTGACATTGTTGCAACCTGAAGAGCTTCAGGTGATGATTGTTACACCGCTGAGTGGTTGATTTTCTGATGAAGCACTCTGGTATGGCACTTTGTTACAGCTGTTTTTCTTTTCTTGAATTTTTTTAATCGGTTTCAAGAATTTCAGAGTCCCTCGGCAAGACTTGATATAGTAGTTTGATGCAGCCTACTTGAAATAGTATGGCAAGGCACAAACTATTGTGATCAAGTAGCAACTCCTAAATGATGAGATAGGAATTCTGTCTCTAATAGGGGGGATTCGGATGATGATGAATAAACTGATGAATCTTCTGTTTCGAAAACAGAATTGCAGCTACTCAATGAATTTTCTTCTTCTTTTTTTTCCTTTCGATTCAGAATTCTTGATTGCTATTAAGCCTTGAAGGCTCTGATACCATGTAAAATTATTGTGAAGAATTGTAAATGAACACGAACTGAGAATGTTTGTATTATTGATGTATGAAGAAGTTGTACAAAGAATTATTGACCGTGTATATATATAGACACGGTAACATAAAATACAAAGAGTTGTAAATAGCGGTTGGGCTTTTGCCCAAGCCCATGCACAAATAATGAATATGTACACCCGAAGCTTTCAGTTGTTCATTTTATATGGAGAATTCTGCATACTTTTGGTTCACATGTGAATTAGCATGTACAGTTGCTGTCAAAGGTACAACGTATAGAAGGGGCTTTATTTGATGAAAACTTGGGTATATGCAGGGGAGGTCTTCGAAGTAGTCGCGCATGAATATTTATATATATATATATACCTTTGCTTTTCCGGAGGAGAAATAATAGTGTTTACTGGTAACCTTGTATACTATGTTATTTATAGGTTGTAAAACCGTGAGGGGCAAAGCAATAGGGTACAGGCATAGTATAATAGGTCTGCACAATTTTCCTTTGTGTGCACATTTAGAAAATGGGAGGGGTTGTTGTACAATGTAGTATAGGATGATGGCTTGCAAATTTTACGCATGGCGGCGCTTATGAGATGATGGGCATACGGGACTTCATGATGAAGGAACAAAAAATTTATAATATTTTTATTCTGTTATGCTACGAAAGATTTCGTTCTCCTTCGGACTGATATCAAAAAAATAAAAATAAAATTGTGACAAGCAATGCGCCCTAATCTCAAAAATATAATAATATAGGCAAGTTAGCTTATTTTGTGAAACCCAAAATGATGATATAGGGTGTAAAATACCTCAAATAAAAATGTTGTTTATTTTCCAAAATAAAAATTACAGCAATATTTTAAAAATTAAATTAATTATACTTTTCAAATATCTTGTTCGAATTCAAAACCAATATTTAATTATATTAAATAATTTGTTATGGCTTATAAACGATTCCATATCGACTATTTGAAAATTTGATTTGGACATAACTTAACATCTATAATATGAAATCTCGATTTTTCACTTCCATTAGAAAATTACCATCGATTATATTCCAACGTTTCTTGTTTCGAAAAAATCCGACTTATAACGAATCTTGTATACTCAGTTGAAGTTCAAATTGTAATACTACGAACTACAACGACTTTATAGGCTCGATTATAATTTATATTATAATTAATGCGTTCAACTGTCGTTTAAAAATATATTCGTTATTATCATTAAATCCTGAACTAAATAAAATCTTTTGACTATTTCGGGAATCAAATTTATTATCCCATTATTTGTATAAATTTAAATATTTGAAATATTTAAATTCGAACCATATAAAATATCAAAGCATTATATAATCAAATAAATTAATTATTTATTGCTAAAAAATCTGGGACGTTACAAATACCACCCCCATGACAAGGTAGGAGCACTAGTAGCTCCACTGGGAGCTCGACACGAGATATGAATTGAAAAAAGCAATGGAGTTTCCATATATAGTAAGATTCCAAGAGACAAACAAAAGAGACGGAAGTAGCCGTTAAAAAATGGAGCAAGAAAGGGGTTAAGCACTCAAAAAAAATGGAGGAGTGGTGATAAACAAAGAATAGCCATTCCAAGACTGGAGGGTAAAAAGCTTTCTCTAGAATAAAGCAGCAACATCCTAAACAATAACTACCATACCGTCTTCGATATTTTTAAACCATCTTCGATATTTTAAAGCAAAAATTTCAAGGAAACCTGGATATCATCAATCTTCCTGAATACCAAAAGTTTACCTAACTCTAGCCATATGAGCATAAGGTTTAGCTTCAGCCATCAGCAACCGTTGTTTCACATCATATAAAAATTCAAAAAGGCAATAAAGACACTTTCGAAGATATCATGATCGATTTTGATTTCTTTGGTGAACATACCTGACTTAGTATAATCGACTATGGCAAAGGAACTATGAACAATTCAATAATATGGAACAACTTGAATTTTATCTCTCTTTCGCAAGGTTGTTCCTTACCCTCCTTCGGTACCTAAATGTTTATAGGACCGAGTGGTCTAACAAAGATTGTTTTTCCAGTCTTAGCTTCATTTACACATTTTGGTACCCAAATAACAATCCATTAGTACTAGTAAATTACCCTTTTTAATAACATATTTAACCATTTTTCTCCTTTAGAAAATTTAGACAATATTGATTCAAATCGTTCAATTTTAGATTTAAGATCACTACTTTTTTTATTAAATTCGTACAACTATTTATAGTGATCTTTCTCTTTTCAGAATCATTTTGTTTCAAAACCACATTTTATTTTCAAGCATTTTAATTTTCTCATTGGACTAAAAAAATCTCACTTTCAAATTGTTTACGCTTTCAAATATAAGTTTTTCAAAATCCTTCAGTTTTTCAATTTCGTTTTCCAAATCGTGATTTATACCAGTAATATCAGATTTTTTTATTTTTCAAAACCACATTTTCTTTTTTAAGGTTATTAAAATTTTCTTTTATTTCAAATAATTCTTTTTGAAAAATCGTGCATTTATTGCATTTGAGATTTTGGATTTTCTCAGTTTCAACTTCAAGCTCATCCAAAATCTATTCCGCTTTAAATAAACTCTCTTTCTCTAAAATTTTATGTTTGGAATTCTTAGCCTTCTTAAACCAATCCAACTCCTTTTGTAAAAAATCATTTTTTAGTTTTTAGTTTAATCTCTTTTATTTTTAAAAGCATAATTTCCTTTACAAGTTTTTGAACCTTTTCGTTGGGATGAACTAAATCATTTCCCAAATTTTGAACATTTTTTGCAATCAGAATTTTAACCATTTTAATGTTTTCAAGTTTTAATTCCAAATCATGAATTTTTATTGGTCAACTCAATATTTTTAGATTTCAAGTTTTTATTTTTCAGTTTGAGACTATCAACAGTTTTACTTAATTTTTCACAAGGAAGAATTAACTCTTCAAATGGAAATTCACCACGCTCATCATCTGTTGAGTCTTCTTCCTTATCATCATCTGATTCATCTTCTGTAAATCCTATCAAGCATAATTCCGAATTTGAGTTGGCTTTCAAGGGTTTTAAGTTATTGTTGTCTTTTCTTCAATACAACACGTAGAGAGTTTTCCAGATTTCCTATGAAGTTAAACAATAGGAGATATGGTTAAACTGATCATCATTGATATAGGAATATAAAATGTAAGTATCACAAGAATTAATCATAATATCATCCTTATCTACCATATCACATCCACTTTTAATAATATCTCAACATCTATTATTAAATAAAATTCCATTTTTAGTTTCCAATTTAAAAAATCTACTCCATCAAAAATAGTTGGGGTTATACTGGAAAAATTCTCGCTAGATTAACAACTAGGATAATCATTCTTAGGGAAATTCATGATGCTAGAGTTATTTAAAATAAAAAATACCTGCTCTGATACCACTTGTAGGATCTAAATTAACCTAGAGGGGAGTGAATAGGGTTCACTGCAATTTTTTGCTGAGTAATAAATAATAGCAACACAGATAATAATCAGAGTAAGTGAGGAAAAGTAAATAACATACAGAAACACCCAGCTTTAACAAAACCCTTCCTACTAGGAATCAAAACAATCTCAACGCTTGTAGTCCTCTGCAAACTCGCGACACCTGCTCCAAATTGTTCTAATCCTACGCTTAAAACCCTGCATTGATCTATGTCCCCAAGATCAGATTTCCCCTAATTACAAACTTGTAACATGTATTCCCGAAACTACCATCCTTGTTGTTTGTTACCTAGTTAAAAACTTGAGTTTAACACAAAAATACAATACAATAAATAGAACTAAAGACCTAACACAGTAGAAATAAAAACCTAACACTTTATAAACTTGAGTTTTCTCCCTTTTAAAATAGTGTTGGTTTTTTGTTAAGCTCGACCCACTTAAATTCCTTTTGGCTTGCTTCAGAAATAATTTGGCCTGCTTGTTATTATTTGACTTGCTTCAACGTTATTCGGCCTGCTACTCTTTTATACGTAACCCTAATCCTCGTTGCTCTGGAAATTGAAAACGTCGGCTTCTTTAGGATTTTGCAATTTCCTTTGATTTGAGGCAGTCGCTCTCTTCTCTAATGTGCTTTGATTTCCAATTGCAATCTCCTTTGCTTTAATCAATCTGAAGAACTTTGATTCGATCCAAGGTTGTTTGTATGATCTCTGTTATGAATTCACAATTCGAATTTCTTTTGATTTATTCCCGAATTTGGATGGATAAATTACCAATGATTAAATAAGATTAAAATGTCTGATATAGTTCTGAATTCATTATTAGACTTGATTGTGATTTGTTGCTTTGATTTTGTCGAGTTTGAAGTATTCAAACTTTCTAGAATAAACTGCTATGAATTCCCCGATTTCGAACTGGTTCCTTCAGAAAATATCGATTTAACAATTGCCATATATTTATTTTTCTACAAGAACTACCTTGGTAATTTCTGGAACTTCTTCTTGCTGAGTATACTGAATTGCATAAAAAATTGTTGTTAAAAATCCTCACTTGCCTTTTACTACTAAGAACCGATGCTTAAAAACTGAACTAATACTAAACTTGAACATTTGAATGGGTATGGCATTTAAACTAGCTTTTAAACTTGTTGGTCATGATTAGATGCTTTACTTTGCATTTGCCTTGATTTATTGAATTCGTGTCTAGATTGTCTTGTAATTGCTGTAACTTGTAGCTCTGCCTTTTGTCTTGATCGCTATTCTCTTTGTATCTTGGTTGTGCCCTTTCCCATGCTATTACATATATGTTTGGCAATGATATATGTAACAACCCTAATTCCGATAGGCCGGTTTTTTTTCAAAATTCCAATCTATCGTAACTCGAATTGGTTTTCTCTGGTATCCTGCAGAAAAGACAAAGACATAAAACATGTCAGAGCTTAGAAATTATCTCACAGCAGAATGGATAAGATATAATATAATCAAAATATAGCCTTACTGTATTAACATTACTGCCTAACCTGTACCCAAGGCTATCATGTCTCTGCCACAAATCTAACCTGCGAGTATGTTATGAGGAGGGGGTCAGAACACAAGTTCTGGTGACGGGATTTAAATTATAAACTTTCGATTATCCTACATATACCATTCAATCATATTTTCGTATATTATTAGGTTACTTGGGTTAACAACACTCAAGGCTTACACACACGTCATACCCATTTACTTCCCAATGGATTAACCTAAAATAGTATATATGTAGCTTCCCCACAATACTGAGGTACATCTCGTGGTACCCTTCTCGCACGGTCTCCACCGTAATGCCTTCGAACTGAACGCAGTCCCTCATCCTACGTTGGAGTGACGTACGGATCTCTACATAACAACGTTACGTTCTGCATATATCTGACATTACTACGCTACATAAGCGTGCGGACTGCCATCATCAATCGAATTAGATTCCATATCGGAATAATGCCCTCAAGTCTACTACACACCACGCAGAGCCGACATGCATGTATCTAGAATGTCCTATATATGTATCGTCAATTGTAGCTTGATGTCTTAACCGCACGTCCTCTACTGTGCACCATGTTCCGTGGCAAGGGGATACAAGAAACACGAACTCGGGTCAGGTGCCTTTCCATATTTGTACAGGCCCGTCTTTAAGAGCCTCTATATACAGATATACCTAAGGTCTATTTTCATGGTGGCTATGGCCCCACCCCGACCACTCCCTCAACTAGTAATGACTACAAGAGCTAAACGACTACCCCTAAAGAAAACAATCTAAACATCCATTTGGTGTCTTCCCTCGACCACTGTACCCCGATAGTGAAGGGTGAATGGTCTACTGGTTTTAGCTCTGGTCGTTCCGCGTTCCATTGGCTACGGATGACTGGTATCCGGCGATCTACTATCCTTGTTGATCGTGACTCTTCGCCACCCCATTGAGGCAACCGCTGAGTCAACCTGGTTTCACCGCGTCATAGCATTCTGACTGCATAGCTACTTCTGCAGTCAAGGCCTACCCACCTAGTAGTTACGCATAGACGCAACCTTTGCGAGCACAGCCAAAAACATCTATCATCGCACAGAGGACAACTAGGAGCACCTTACGTACTTCAGGAAGTCGCGTGCTTCCCCTTCCAATCCTTTGGAGCCATCAGAACAATCAGATGAATGTGCACTTCCCTCGTGCCTCATAACACCACGATGATCTACCCCATTGGGTTATTCAGTCTCAAATGTGCAGATTGGTTCAGACGCCTCCCTTTAATATGTTTTTAGACCCTATGTCTAAACATTCTATTGCGCGCTTGTCTTACCTCACCAGGTTTTCATTTAACTTGGTTATTCCCATTCATATTGAATTCTTAATCAAGTTACCAAGTTTCCCATGCTTATTAATTTTGGTTATATAACTAAACCCATTTAAGTTTGCTAATAAGCCCACAACATGTTATTCTCTAGATTATGGCCCAAGGTATGTAATCCACAATCCTTTTTATATTCTTGTTTGATTTTATCGTTACAATAACATGTTCTACTAATATGTAATTAAGTATATCTCAATTCACATGTTTTCTTATTTAATATGTCAGTCATTATTTATGATTAAATATTACTTATTTCATAAGTTTTCCTCATCCTTCCTCATTTAATCATAATTCCACTTTACACCGTTACTACAGCTTATCAGTGTTTACTTATTAACTTAGTTCTCTTAACTAAGGCCCATTAACAAGTTTCGCTACCCATTTATTATAACCTATGTTATAATTTCCTCTTGGCCCTAGAACAAGTCTAAACATGTTATTCTTATCAGCGGGTTTCAGACTTCTAAGTTTACAGATTACTTAATTTATAATTAAGTACAATTTCTTACATTTCATATATTTCCCCCCTTTTCTCAACTGGTTTCTGGCTTTCCCCGTTTACAGATTACTTAATTTACAATTAAGTGTCCCTTCTCTCATTTCACCAGTTATCCCATTTCCTTAATAGTTTATTATAACCTAAGTTATAATCTTCACTTGTCCCAAGGACAAGTCTACCTATTATACAACATTCTCATTAATGTTAATTATTTATAATAGGTGATTATCATTCCCCATTAAAACCATTTTTTTCTACCGTTGTATTCCAGTATTCTTCATTCACTGTAATATATGTTCCTTATTTTAATTAAGGAAAACACTTCATGCACCTTATCGGTTTGATGTATAGAAAAAATCAATGATTTATTTTCATTACGTATTTCCATCTAAATCCGTGATGGCAAGTAATTTCTTTCCTTTTTTTTACTTTATTCACTGTGGCTTACTTGCAACCACGTTCTCAGAAATAGGTCATTTAGGGAAATACATCACTTTTTCTTCGCATCACTCTGACTCGGTCCATTACATCCCTTCCTTTCTTATTTTTTGAGTTAGACATTTAATTACTATCATTGCCATTTATCATATCTTGTTATATATATATGCATTAGACCACTTACATTAAGCCTACGCTTGTGGACGCTGGATTTGCCGGGCGGGTCCGGGTAGACTTCTACCACAAGTTGACTTAACCTCATGTCTTAGCACCATTACATGTTTTAATTATGCACTTAGACCCCTCACATTAGATTTACCACTTGTGAATGCTGGATATGCCGGGCGATTCCGGGCAGACTTCTATCATAAGTGCAATCTATCCTCGTGTCTAAGAGCGTTACAGTGTCAAATTACTGTGAATCTTGGCATGTTCGTTCTTTAAAAATTATTCCTATTTATGTAAATTTCAAGAAAATTATCCTTTTCATATGTTTACTGTAATCTAGTTTACATGTCGTCAAATTATGCCTATATTATGGCGCATGCCCTTTTTAATACGTATTAAATTCTATTTTAACATGTAATCATTTAATCGGGTAATTGCTCAAATCCAACAAGTTAACATGTCATTTACTTGATAATATGTCACAAGTGAATCAATGGAATAATAACCATAGTAATCGCAATTAACAAGTTTGTTTTTCAACATGTAAACATTCATCACCTTAACTAATTCAACATATGAATTTCCTGGCCTATTCACACTAACATCTCACTTTAGTCATTATCGACTTACGTTAAACATTTAACATGTCATATTTCAGTTATACAAAATGGGGAATGGTACACGATAACATATTATTATCTAAAATGCTATAGCTTAAACCTACTCACCTCGTACGCTTTCCCAGTTATGGATCTGATACAATTTTAGCATCCATGGTTTTTCCCTTAATCAGATTCAAAACCTAATAACCATGGATTGATTATTTTTATTAAAAGAGAAAGGAAAGGAAGAGGAATGAATTTGAATAGATCGGAATAGAAAGTTACCTTACTTCATTGAAATATCTAAACACCTATTTACAAGCATATGTTCCTTTCCTCCAGATTTAGATTCAGATTTTTTCCTAAATTAATAACCTAAATTTTCTGAATAGAATAGGGGAGGAAGAGGAACAACAGAGCTTCAGCGTAGCCCCAGAAATTTGAGGTTTAGGGTTAGCTCTATAGACTTATTTATGGGTGTATCAAATAAACCAGGACCCTCAGATTTATACTCTATAGACTTGTTTATAGCTCTATAGACTTTAGTCATTATCTGCCAAAATCTGCCGTAAGGTGGTCGACCTAGGGTTGACACTCCCCTTAGGGAATCAACACCCCTGGGCGGGAATTCTGTCGCCCTCACAAATTTCGAATTTCGAGCCGAATTTCGAATTTCTGAACCTATTTTTGAATTTTTGAACCTGATATATATATATATGTATATATATATATTCTCCCTGCGGTATACAAACTTCAAATCTTAATAACTTCTTCATACCGTGTCCAATTTACGCAAACTATGTGTCTATATTAATCAAAATTTCGAGAAGGACACAATGGTGCAGTCCGTTTTACTTGTTCTTGAATATTTAATTAAGTTATTCTTATTTTATTATCTTAATTTAAAAGTGTGGGGTGTTAGATTCTCCCACCCTTAGGAAATTTCGTCCTCGAAATTTGATAAGGGTAAAATCAATTAACCCCTTGCATAATATACATCCATCATATGTGCATCCAATTTTTGCAAACATCGTGCACTTGTGCAAAGTGAAATACAACATAATAATGCATGTATACCTAAGCGATACCTCCTATGTGTATGCAAATTTCTCAAAAATCCTTTTTAAATATGATGCTCACATCCTAAATATACTGGCAGTTCTATATGAATGCAATATTTTGAAAATCAAAATGCTTTTTCATCCAAATTTTCCCACACTCTTCCTGAGTAGGAGCGTAGTTGTTGCATCCATAATCCTACCAACCAACTTTTTTTTTCGAATTTCAGAAAAATCTAATTTTCTAAATTCGATTTCTTATGTTACAAAAAGGTGGAAAATGGAAAACTTCGCATCTTCCGTTTTTCTTTTTCAACTTTTTTTCTAACCGTACTTGGATTTTATGTATCTATTTATAAAGATTCCCAATTTTCCTATCCAAGCACAGCCTACATAAGAAAATTTTTCTTTGTTACTGATTTTCTTTTTATCTTATCTTGGAAATTTTTATTTTTATCCATCTTTTCTCATAATTTTCCATTTTTGTTGCTTTACTAAATTTTCTGTTTCCTTTTCAGTTGTAACGTTTCTCTTTCCTTAGCTTATTTAATCATCTGATCTTAGTTTAAATTTAAATAAGCCTTATAGTCTTTCAACTAAAACAGGAGAACTGACACCTTACACAGCTACCATTAAGGGCCTAGAATCTCGGGGCTATGTCCCCTCAGACAGAAAAGTTCAAACTATGGGATCTACGACAGGCTTAGGTGTTACCCAAACTACCTAACAAGAACAAAAATAACGGAACGATCCCAACAGGCATGTAGTAACGGGTTTTACCCCTAACACAAAAATTAGCAACAGAATCTAAATACTTACTTGCACGTTTCTATCTAGTAGTCACCACTAATTCTAGCTGTGTACCAACAATTATTTTAAGCAACACCCTAGGCTTTTCAATGCTTATGCATTCTACGGAAAAATTACTATTGCTCTAAGATAATTCTCGCTATCTGCTTGATAGCCTCATAACTTTTTCCCGTCTTCCCTAGGCACAAATCCTTACCTACTACATAATTTTAAAATAAGGTTTGGTTTTTTTTTCATTTAAACTTTCTCCCAAAAAATTAAAAGTGTCAAACTTTATTTTCCTCATGAAAACTTTCTTTTACCAAACCATAAAACATGTCATCTTAAAAAAATTTAAATCATCATTTTTTTCAAATCACAAAAACTGGAGTAGATAAAGACAACTATTTTCTCAATCGGGTTTACCACTTGTTTTTGCCTATAAGGTCAGTTCAGTCTCTTACGAAAAGGTGCAAACATCTACTCCATTCTTAATTTATATGACTTATTTTGTCCACCCAACAAAATTCATCTTATTAAAATAATTTATTAAATAGGATTATCAAAAGAATGGGGACTTCAAACTTCCCTTATTAAAAATTCTTGTTATGAAATATAACAAGAAACTAGCAGGATATACATGCTGTATAATATGCATCTTTTACTGAAAGAATTTTACTTTAGACAAAGTTTTCGCAAGAAACTTACTATATACCCAATTTTACTTCAAAACCCAATATGTACTTCTTTACATATTTTTAAAACTATAACTTATAAGATTAAAACTTGAAAATACCATAAACCATTTTCCCAAAACTTTTATAATTTCAAGTTCTTAAAAGTTAACAATGGGGTTAGACTCAAAGCGGGTTTCCAAATTTTCTAGGCTTTCCTAGACACTCCCCAAGATCAATTCTCTCAACTACATATATTCCCAATCCATTTTTCTCTTTTTAACCTTTTCCAATTTATAAGGTTTTCAAGCCTACTAACCCAAAATACCAATCACATGGGATTCACCTTCCTTCCATACAAAGTTCATTGTACAATATTCACCCAAATTACCTAAGGGTCTCAGATTTCCATATCCATTTCTTTAATGCACAAAACAAAAATCCCATTACTATTTACAAAAAAAAAATACAAATATGTTCACTCACTATTTATATAGGAATCCTAAACCTAAGCCTTGATACCAGATGTAACAACCCGAATTCCGACAGACCGATTTCTTTTTTCAAAATTCCAATGTATTAAAACTCGGATTGGTTTGCTCTGGTATCCTGCAGAAAATACAGAGACATAAAACATGTCAGAGCTCAGAAATTATCTCACAGCGGAATGGATAGAATATAATATAATCAAAATATAGCCTTACTGTATTAATAATACTGCCAAACCAATACCTAAGGCTATCATGTCTCTTCCACAAATCTAACCAGCGAGTACGTTATGAGGAGGGGGTCAGAACACAAGTTTTGGTGACTGGACTTAAATTAAACCCTTTGGATAATCCTACATATATCGTTCAATCATATTTTCTTATTTATTAGGTTACTTGACACGACCCGAACTTCCCCGTGAAGGAAAGCACGGATTGCGTTGAGGACAAGACAAAATAGAACGCAGACGGAAGAACATTTTATTGTTATTACAACAATTCCATCAGATACAAGAATATACAGAATATAAATGAATAAAATACATTCGATGAATATCAGAGATTTAAATAAATTACATTTGAATACATCGCAGCAGAAAATAATACAAAACACAACTGAAAGAGATATACGGATACAGAGCTTTCCGGATATCATTCCAGCTGTAAAGCAGGTTCCTGTGAATATAAATCTGCAAAACCAAAACTACTAGCTGCCCATGTGGAAAATAGGGGCACCCAAAGTTTAGGTTAAAACAATAAACTCCAAGTCAGTCATGTGACTGGTGTGAGAACTAAAACATTTATTAATCTTTATTTTATAGTTCGGTAAATCAAGGGACCACGCCGTATGACACGGAACGGGTTTCCTCCCAAGAATACCAGTGCATAAAACAAACAGCGCAATGCTAAATAAAGAAAAATGAAGCTGTTATAAGACCCAGGTCCCATCACACAATGCAATGCAAGCCGGAGGATAAGGTTTTTACCTTATAACAGCCAAAGCATGCTTGATACGTTTAAAACACATTATTTTGATATTACTATAAGTGCATAGTGTCAAAACAATTTCAATCATAAATATCAATCATAGGCGGCATGAATGCCCCATCCCACTATGTCGCCATACTAGGCTCTACAAATAAAACCGCGATATCACGTATTGGAAATTGGATTTCCGTCATGAGTCGAGGCAAGGGGCTAGCTCCTCTCCGATTCGAGACACTCTAGCAAATGTCTCAGGACCCCACTATGATCCTTGGATCTTCAGGGCCGGTCCTCTCTTACTTTTGAGGATTAATTATTCTTGAACACACGTTTCACTGTCCTTATAGACCTATATCCGAGGCGCCTCGTATCCAACAACCACACAGGTGAAAAGTATATAAATGTCAGGACTGGTAGGTCACTGACACCACCCTAGCTAGAAAGAAACGTCGTGCTCTCCCTGCAGTCACTATCCCATTTTTGACTCATACCGAGGTGTGAGGCTCGCGAATTCACGCTATACACAAAGCTACGCCACACAGGCCGTGCTTTGATCATCAACCACAAGACTTTTCTTTTCAACAGAAGCCTTGATCAATTGCCACTTACGCGTGCCACACTGGAAATTCACTCCATGCGACTGATGTCCATCGATATACAACCTCTGAGCTCGTACGTCTCAAAGAAGGGCGTTAAGCAAGAGAATAAATTCTCCGCCGCCAAACAGATGTATATTTAATAGAGATCAATCAACACAGAATAAAATCCAATGTCAGACACACAATCCATTTACAAGTTCGTTCTGGGTCTGAACGAAACCGGAGGCACTTTCCTCGCATATCCATCCATCTCCAAGTACGTCTGGACGATCACCAACTGATTCCCTCATCTTGGGTGTACAACCCAATCAATATCATCAGTAATCACCCAAAGGATGTGAAGACTTCCGGTCTTCAACCACCGTCTTCATCTTCGACATCTCGTCGAATCGATTATTGAAAATGTGTATAAACCTTGCCTTTCTGAATAACCAACGTATATGATAAACAAATGTTACACAAACACAACAAACTCCTCATTCCAATTCAGAATATTCTTTTATTCACAAAATCACATTCTTAGGGAATAGGTTCCCATTAATTTTATCAAAGATAAATTCTTCTAAATTTATCCTTTAATCTTCCTTTGGATATCATTTCAAACTAGTCGGGATTAGCGAACCACACCGAAGTAATTATTTATTTTATTTCCCAATCCCAACCTATTCATCCCCTGGAGAAAAACTGGTGATACTCCATATCTAATACCACTGTGTTATCGGAAAAATTAATTACCATTTCACGTTCAAATCTAATTAAAGATTTAACTATCGCTTTGGAGCAGAACTAGTGATACTCCATTCTCGATCACTTTTCAGATTTGATAGTTTAAATTATCAATTCACTTTTCAATCTAATTAAAGATTCATTAAAACTCCACTTAGTTTTAATCTTCTCAAAAATCAATAACCTGTCTTTAACTGGGTTAAAGAACCAATGTCATCTAAAACAGGATTCACGACAAACCCAAATCACATTTGATGTTAAATATAAGGCTCTGAATAGAAAATATACCGGCTTATATTCAATATCAAATTCTGAAACCAACAAATATCGTATTGGAAATAACGATATAAATATATCTTTCAAATTCCCATAACAATATCTATAGAATCACGGAATCCAACAACGAAATATTCCAAAGACAATTTCGATTCAAATCCATTCCAATTCAATTGTTGGAATTTCTGATTACCTTTAAAACCACTTTCAAATTCAAGTTCAAAACTAGTTCATTTCGATAAAAATCTATTTTTATCTTTTCAAATGTGGAATTTTTCATCCTAGTTCTTTCCAATTCACATATTATGATTTTGCACAAATTATTGATATTTTTAATAATTTTATCAAGGCCCATACAGTCGATTTCCATCAACGACCATCGAACTGCACTTACAGCGACCTTTTCCAAATTTGATTTGGACACAATTCCAAATCTAACCGTTAGATTTCAAATTTCTAATATTCATTGGGAAGATCTTTTTGATATGAACCCAATAGTTCCAGTTTTAGGAGAATCCGACGGTCGGATCTCCCGTAATGTCCGTTCGAAGTCAATGGTCGAAATTCACGAACTACCGCAGCGCGGCGCATTCTATTCAGGCCATTATATATATATAATATATATATTATATATATTTCGTCGATTTCCTTTTAAAACGTATTTTATAAATCGTTTTAAATTCGTTTTCAAAACCATTTCAACTCTATATTCAATTTCAAATCAAAATTGAATATTTCATATCATTACTATATAAATGATAATATTTTCAAAACGTTATATTTTGAAATCACTACCTTTTCAATATTCATTATAAAAACGAATATAATCGATATAAATATCGTTCACGTCAAAATGGCGCAACTCTAATCAACACGACTTTATATATTTCAATAAATTCGTTATTTTATTCATCAAATGAATATTTATTCTATTCAACACATGAATCTATATTTCTTTCAACACATGACTAATCTCAACACATGAGTACTGTCAACACACGACTATTTTTGTTATGTAAAATATTTTATAAAACTATGGTATCTATCGTTTGATTTTTAATTAGACTCCAACTGTAAAGTAGTTCTAATTTTAAATATGATAAAGATGTAAATTTTATTGTTAAAATATTTTACTCAACACATAAATAGTTTCAACACATGAACATTTATTCTATTCAACACATGAATATATTATATTCTTTATTTTCCCGATTGGAATGAGGCCCAATCAATTACCATATAACGTTAATTATATGGATTCCATACAACACATGTATATAATAGCAACGATAAACAATAAACCATCATCCAAAGTGCACCACACAATTGCATAAGCATCAAATATAAATAATCAATGCTTACACAGTGTGTTGACCAATCGATCGACATACAATTAAATAATTGGGATTAGTGTACTCAAATATCATCCCAACACCCGTGTGGGGTTTCAAATCAACAAACACAAATTTGTATTTGTGCAGTTGGGCGATGTGTAGAATTTATCGTCCCAATCAATATCAGTCAAATCAGTGTATATAAACAAATCGACCGATTTGTTTATAAATATTTATTTATTCACATTCACATTAAAAATTGTTTTTTTAACGTGAATTAATTTATTCAACCATCTACATTTTATTCTCGATTTCACATCAGCATCACAAACAGATTTCACAACACATCAAACAAACATACAAGCCGTCCATGGTCTGTGGACGACGGGTGTCGGGTGCTACTAAGCACCGTCTACATCCTATTATATATATATATATATATATATAACTAGAAAAAGAAATTTTAAAGTGAGAAGTTCTCACTAAAGCTATCCCAACTCCACGACACTTCAAATGTAGAAGTCATCGCTGTTCTCGCCCTTTGCTACTTTCATTGCCCGTAGCCACTACATATATAAAAATCACATTTTTATATTGTTGCTATGTATATAAAAATCTTATTTTTCCAATTACTCCATATGGATAAAAATTCTATTTTTACATCGCTACTATATAGATAAAAATTCTATTTTTATATCGTTGCTATATGGATAAAAATTCTATTTTTACATCGCTACTATATAGATAAAAATTCTATTTTTACATTGATGCTCTTATAATAAAGATTATATTTTTATCCCGCTACTCCCTATATAAAGATTTCACCTTTTCAAATATAAAGATCTCGCCTATTCAAATATAAAGATCTCGCCTTTTCAAATATAAAGATTTCGCCTTTTCATTACATCACTATAAAAATCACATTTTTACTTCATTATATATATATAATAAAAATTAGATTTTTATTTCACTATATCTATAAAGATGATATTTTTACTATCTTACCTATATAAAAATTATATTTTTAACCTTCTACAATATAAAAGATTATATTTTTATACTTCATTATTCTTCATAATAAAAATTGAATTTCTATTTCGCTACTTAAATTATAAAAATCATACCTTTGTTTATAAAAATCACGCCTTTCTAACTTTAAAAAAAAAATGAATCTTTATTAATTTAAAAACCAAACTTTTCTATAGTCAGAACCACTTCTTATAGACATTAAAAATCCGATCTTCCATATAAATAATAAAGATCTATTCTTCATTGGTTTAAAAATCTATTCTTTCTATAAAATAAAAATCTATTCTTTTACAAGTTAAAATTCAATTCTTTCCTAATAATACAAACAAAAATCTAACCTTTTTTCTTCTACTAAAAATATTCCAATCTAATTATAAATAAAAATCTCATTTTGCTTTAAATAAAATTTAACCTTGTTTTAAATAAAAATCTAACTTTGTTCATTTTAAAATTCATAAAAACTGATTGTCTAAATGCTGATTGTTTAAATTAAATCAAAAACAAAACTTACATTGATCTAAGAGAAAGAGGATTCGCTGTTGAACTGCGAGAGGGGGCGCGCCACATGCTGGAAGGTCAGCGGTCGTCGGTCATCAAAGGGGGAGGGCGGCGCTGCGTCTCCCGAGGTCTGGAGGGCATCGCGACCTGGTGAAGGGGGATCGAGATGTGGGGCTCGCGCTCAGGTGGGGCTGGCGTTGAAGGGCGTGTGGTCAGTGGGTGGATCGATGGTAGAGCAAGGCGCGCGAGGGTCTCGAACAACGGAGGAGGGTGAATCGAGAGGAAGGGGAGTTGGAGACGAGGGCGTGGCGGCTAGGGGACACGCCGGAGGCGCAGGCGACGGAAGTGGGAGGTGCGGTGGGTAGCGACGAGGGCTACAGTGGGCGGGTTTTTTTCCTTTTTTTTTATTTCGTTTCTGAATTCTTGGGAGAGAGAAGAGGGAATAAGGGGGGTTTATATAAAATATATATATTTAATTATTTATTGATTTCAAAAAGTAACTTTTTATTTCGAACTCAAAACAAGACCCACCGCCTGTCGTCTATAGCTAATTACCCCCATTTCCGAACACAATGGGATATGTATCGTTCGCTGATTCGATCGTTTCGATCAGTTTTCGTCAAAATCAACATATAACTCTATATATTGAATTTGAACGTACATTTTAATTTACCGGGGCCACATACGAACTCGAAAACTTACAGAAAAATTATTTCTAGCTTCGTGTTGATGATACGGTCCTAACAAAACTAGTTTCATCGAACTCTGAGACCGTTGGAAAAATGGCCATTTTCCAGTCGATTAAAATCAACTGAAACTGGTCATACGCGTTTTCCTTTTCCACACTCACATATTAACTCGAAAAATTATGAAAATTGAAATCTAACAATAATTTGACATCTCGGATCCCACAAAAGTGGTTTCTTCGAAATCCAAGATCGTTTGCAAAAGGGCTATTTTTAAGGGCCTGAATTCCATAGCGACTATTCAGAATTTTCAACTGGGCATAACTTTTGATTCCCGCTATGAAATTTTAATTTCTCGGATTCGTTTGAAAGATGTTCACAATTAGATTCTAATATTTTTGGTTTCACTAAAATCCGGTTTATTTTGCACCCGGTATGTTCAATTGAAATTTGAAATTGAATTATCGAACTACCGCGCCATTTTCAATTCCTTTTATAATTATATATAATTATTTATATTCTAACGACGATCTATATAATATATACGTTCTATTTCTATTCAAAATAAATTTCTCGTCGATATTATTTAAAATAATTCATTTTAAATATGCAAAATTCGCTAAAATTGCCAAAATAAAAATTTTAAACTGGCTCACATTTTCGGGTTGTTTCATTACTTGGGTTAACCGCACTTAGGGCTTACACACACGTCATACAACCATTTACTTCCCAGTGGATTAAGTTAATATAGTATATATGTAGTTACCCCTCAATACTGAGTGGTACCCCCACTCGCACGGTCTCCACCGTAATGCTAGCAAAATGAACGCAGGCCCCCATTCTACGAGATTTGATGTACGGATCTCTACATAGAAATATTACGTTCCACATATATCTGGCATTACTACGCTACGTAAGCATACGAACTGCCATCGTCGATCTAATCAGGTTCCATACTGGAATAATGCCCTCAAGTCTATGATACACCACCCAGAGCTGACATGCATGTGTCTAGACTGTCCTATATACGTATCATCAATTGTAGCTCGATGCCTCAACCGCACATCCTCTAATGTGCACCGAGTTCTGTCGCAGGGCAATACAAGAAACATGGAACTTGATCGAGAGCTTTTCCATATCTGTACAGACCCGTCTTTAAGAGCCTATATATATATATATATATATATATATATATATATACCTAGGGTCTGTTTTCACGGTGGCTATGGCCCTACCCCGGCCCCTCCCACAACTAGTACAAACTACAAGAGCTAAACTACTGCCCTTAAAGAAAACAACCTAAACATCCATTTGGCGTCTTCCCTCAACCACCGTACCCCGATAGCGAAGGGTGAATGGCTATTGATTTTAGCTCTAGTCTTTTCGCATCCCACTAGCTGCCGATGACGGATATCCGACGATCTACTATCCTTGTTAGTCGTGACCCTGCGCCTTCCCATTGAGGCAACTGTCGAATCACCCTGGTTTCATCGCGTCACAACATTCTGACTGCATAGATACTTCTACAATCAAGGCCTACTCACCTAGTAGTTACGCACAGACCCAACCTCTGCGAGCACAGCCTAAAACATCTGCCACCGCACAGAGGAAAACTAGGAGCACCTTACGTACCTCAGGATGCTACATGCTTACCTTTCCAGTCCTTTGGAGCCTTAAGAACAATCAGATGAATGTGCACTCACCTCATGCCTTATAATACCACGACGATCTACCCCGTTGGGTTATTCAGCCTCAAACGTATGGACTGGTCCAAGCTCCTCACTTTAATATGTTGTTAGACCCTATGTCTAAACATTCTTTTGCGTGCTTGCCTTACCTCACCAGGTTTCCTTTTAACTTGGTTATTCCCATTCATATTGATTAATCAAGTTACCAAGTTCCTCTTGCTTATTAATTTTGGTTATAAAACTTTACCAATTTAAGTTTGTTAATAAGCCCACAACATGTTATTCTCTAAATTATGGCCCAAAGTCTGTAATCCACAATCCCTTTTATATTCTTGTTTGATTTTATCGTTACAATAACATGTTCTACTAATATGTAATTGAGTATATCTCAATTCACATGTTTTCTTGTTTAACTTGTCAGTCATTATTTATGATTAAATATAACTTATTTCATAAGTTTTCCTCATCCTTGCTCATTTAATCATAATTCCACTTTGCCATTAATACAACTTATCGTTGTTTATTTATTAACTTAGTTCTCTTTACTGAGGCCCATTAACAAGTTTCTCTACCCATTTATTATAACCTATGTTATAATTTCCTCTTGTCCCTAGGGCAAGTCTAAACATGTTATTCTTATCAGCGGTTTTCAAACTTCCAAGTTTACAAATTACTTAATTTATAATTAAGTACAATTTCTTGTATTTCATATATTTTCCCCCTTTTCTCAACTGGTTTATGGCTTTCCCCATTTGTTGATTACTTAATTTACAGTTAAGTGTCCCTTCTCTCATTTCACCAATTATCCCATTTCCTTAACCATTTATTATAACCTAAGTTATAATCTTCACTTGTCCCTAAGACAAGTCTACCTATTATACAACAATCTTATTAATGTTAATTATTTATAATAGGTGATTATCATTCCCTATTTAAACCATTTTCTTCTACTATTATATTCCAGTATTCTTCATTCACTGTAATATATGTTCCTTATTTTAATTAAGGAAAACACTTTAGGCACCTTTTCAGTTTGATGTATAGAAGGAATCAGTGATTTATTTCCATTATGTATTTCCATCTAAATTCATGGTGGTAAGTAATTTATTTCCTTTTTTTACTTTATTCACAGTGGCTTACTTGCAACCACATTCTCAGAAATATGTCATTTAGGGAAATACATCACTTTTCCTTCCCATCACGCTAACTCGGTCCATTACTTCCCTTCCTTTCTTAATTTCTGAGTTTGACATTTAATTACCATCATTCCCATTTATTCATATCTTGTTGTATACATACATAAATATATATATATATATATATATATATATATATATATATATATATATGCACTAGACCTCTCATATTATGCCTACACTTGTGGACGCTGGATTTGTCGGGCGGGTCTGGGCAGACTTCTACCAAAGTTGACTTAACCTCGTGTCTTAGCACCATTACATGTTTTAATTATGCACTTAGACCCCTCATATTAGATTTACCACTTGTGAATGTTGGATCTGCCGGGTGGTTCTGGGTAGACTTCTATCACAAGTGCAATCTAACCTCGTGCCTAAGAGCATTACAGTGTCAAACTACTATGAATCTAGGCATGTTCGTTCTTAACAATTATTCCTATTCATGTAAATTTTAGACAAATTATCCTTTTCATATGTTTACTGTAATCTAATTTACATGTCGTCAAATTATGCCTATATTATGGCGCATGCCCTTTTTAACATGTATTTAATTCTATTTCGACATGTAATCATTTAATCAGGTAATTGTTCAAATCCAACAAGTTAACATGTCATTTACTTAATAATATGCCATAAGTGAATCAATTGAATAATAACCATAGAAATCGCTATTAACAAGTTTTTTTTTCAACATGTAAACATTCATCACCTTAATCAATTCAACATATGAATTTCTTGGCCTATTCATCCTAACATCTCACTTCAGTCATTATCGACATATGTTAAACATTTAACATGTCATATTTCAGTTATATAAAATGGGGAATGGTAAACGATAACAAATTATTATCTAAAATGCTATAGCTTAAAACCACTCACCTCGTATGCTTTCCCTATTCTGGATCTGATCCAGTTTTAGCATCCATGGTTTCTTTCTTAATCGGATTCAAAACCTAATGACCATGGATTGATTATTTACATTAAAAGAGAAAGGAAAGGAAGAGGAAGGAAAATAGATCAAATTTAGAAAGTTACCTTACTTCATTGAGATATCTGAACAGCTATTTACAAGCATATGTTCCTTCCCTTCGGATCTAGATTCAGAATTCTACCTAAACTAATAACCTAATTTTTTTGAATAGAATAGGAGAGAAAGAGGAATAGCAGATCTTCGGCGTAGCCTCAAAAATATGAGGTTTAGGGTAAGCTCTACAGAATTATTTATATGTGTATCATAGAAACCGGGACCCTTAGATTTGATTTAAAACCATCAGAAATGTCCAAATCTCAAAAAAACCCGATCTGCCAAAATTTGCCGTAGGGGGTTGACCTAGGGGTTGAACCACCCCTTAGGGGGTCAACTTAGGGGTCGACACCCCCCTTAGGGGTCGACACCCCTGGGCGGAAAATCTACCGCCCTCTCAAATTTTGAATTTTGAAGCGAATTTCGAATATCTGAACCTATTTTTGAATTTCTGAACCTATTATATATATATATATACACACACACACACACACACACACACTCTTCCTGCTCGTATACAAACCTCAAACCTTAATTACTTCTTCATACATTGTCCGATTTACGCAAACCAGGTGTCTATCTTGACTAAAATTTCGAGATGGACGCAATGGCATAGTCCATTTTACTTAATTATGAATATTTAATTAAGTTATTCTTATTTTATTATCTTAAATTAAAAATGTGAGGTATTACAATATAAGAACTGTTGTGTAATTGCATACATATATATATATATATATATATATATATATATATATATATATATATATATATATATATGTGCGCGCGCTTGCTGATTAGCCCTTAATGTGTCACCATGTTGCTCGAGCCGTTATGTTACATCATTGTAGCTTGTTAGCTCATTAGTCATTTTTCTGGAGCTATTGTTGTCACTGTTTTGCTTGTACTGGCCCTTGTGTATATTGGTTTGCCTGCGGTATATTTATTATGCATGGCATTTGCGTCAGTTTGATGCTATATGTCATTGGGAGTACATATATGTTTCTTAGCCAATATAGACCTTGTGCACTTACATGCTGCTACTAGTTTTATTCATTTGTGTTGCATATCACATTTCCTCTTGCCTTATGACATCTGATCAAAAACTTATGTCTGTATTTTCCATGGTATTATGGCATGTTGTTCCATGTCTTTATACATTGTGCACTGGTCTTCTTGCTTAGTGGTACATCCATACCGCCACCAGTTTGAGTTTTGAACCTAACATGTTTAGATTTGTGTGCTTGTATATATTCGCACCATGTGTTGCACCTGTGTGATAGCTCCTTGAACTTGAGTCAGTTGGCTATGCTTCATGTATACTTGTGTTAGTTGCACAATTGCACATTCTGATTCATGCTTGATAGAAAATATTGGCCTGATCTATGTGCATATGTCACTGGCTTTGTGTTTCATGCCATGTTACTAGTTTCCACGTGCATGCTGCATATCCATGTCATGTACATGTGTACATTTGCATTGCCATTCTGTCTTATTGCATTGGTGCTCTAGCATTCTTGTATTTTTATGCACTTTTGTGCTTGTTGCTCCATTTGTGCCGGAACCAGTTTAGTACTAGTGTACATACTTTCATCCATGCTATTTTTGGCCATTCCTTTGTGTTGTGCACTAAATTTTGACATGCTTTTTGGTGATCCTGCTCTGTCCATTCATGTGCACCATTGTGCTGCCATGTATATTTTGCCTTGACCCTTTAATTAGTTGCCCTGTAGCATCCTTGAAACTTTTTTCTTGTTTCATTGGTGTTGCATATGAACTCGACTGTTTGGGTTGAGCTTGCATTCTTGTAGCTTGCATATACTAGTCTAGTTTGCATTTGGTTGTTAACTCAACCTGAACAATATTCTTGTTGCATTCCATGTTGTTTACGATATTCGACTTATGCATGTGCACATTATAATATGTGTGTATATATATATATATATATATGTGTATGTATGTATGTATGTATGTATGTTTATACATACACATATATGTGTATACATGTATCATGCATGTGCAATTTATATATGTGAGCTATTTGAATGGCAGACGTGAACCTTTTATTCAAATTAGCAGACCACTATATGTTGTGTCATGGATGGTCAAGATTAGCAGACCACAAATGTGAGTCGAGATTGGTCTTGATCAGTAGACCACTATAGCTGTGTTGAGGTTGGTTTGGCATTAGATATACAGTCTTTCTTGTGGTATTTACAGTAACTTACTGTGAATATCACAAGCAGTCTAGAATAAACTAAATGTATGTATGTGTGTATGTGTATATATATATATATTATATATATATATATATATATATATATATGTGTGTGTGTGTGTGTGTGTGTGTATGTCAGGCCAAGTCTAGAAAAATTATGAGGCAAATAAAATTTAAAATAAATTTATATTTGCTTGTATTCAAATCTTTTTTTTTAGTTTACTGTGTATTCTTCTATTACAGGTATGCAGGTAACTAAACTGGATTTGAGCACAAGAAGATTCAGTGTCCATGTCGGTATGTATAGTTGAGTCTGAATTTAAACTGAGTGAATCGAGTGGAATATAGTGAGGATCATCTGTACACTTAATGATTGTGGTTGACAAACAAATTGACTGAAATAAAGTATATTTGTGTTGTTTAATTCAATATGTCTATTTCTTTTGAATTCACTTTATAGTACAATTTCATGTGAGATATATATTCAAGTGTGTCATGTCTAAACTAAATAGAAATATCTGAACATATCTAAGTGAATTATAAATAGCGGAGTCAAAAATATGTACTATTTCAAATGTAGAAATAAAATATTTATTTGAATAAAAACATATTTCAATATATAATTCTATGTAGTTGCATTTTATTCAGTATAAATATTTATTTCTATATATGATGTGAAATATAGAATAATACTGTTTACAAACACATATATGTATAAATATATATATATATATATATATATATATATATATATATGTTTGTTATCATCAACCAAAAATCATATTGTTATACTCAATAATCTCCCCTTTTGATGATGACAAACATTGAAAGATTTTGAATGTGATAAATGTGTTTGAATATGATACGTAGTACTCCCACTATTTGTATGCTCCTCCTACAACTAAACTCTCCATATATATATATATATATACATGCATATAAATGATTTAAAAAATTTGTTAGCTTCGGTTGAAATAATGTGTTTGAATATGAAAGTGAAGGTTGAAATAACACCTCACTATGAATTACCAAATGACTTCTTGGTCCTTTAACCTGATGGAAGTGAACAGCTTGTGCATGTTACCTATTTGTGACGACCTGCTATTTGTGTCAAATGTGTTAGCTTCGGTCACTCCACGACAAACTGTGCTAAGCACAAGGAGGATCCTGCTAAAGGAAACTCTAAGCCAGATAAGTCTTGGGCTCAAGCCAATGATAATGAGGTGTGGGAACAGACAAACAATAATGTGCGTAGTGGTGCTGGCTTGGCATGTTCTAATTCAATGTGGAGGAAAGTTTCAGGGAAGAGAAATGAAGTGCCGGGGAATAGTAAAGTCAACCTGGATAAAGAGAAAGAAACGTTTACTGAAGGTGACAAAGGAAAAAACAAGTTTGATGCGCTTTTTACTTTGCAAGAAGAAGAAAATGCTAGTGTCGATGATGTTGAACATGAGGAAGGTGAAATAAGACAGGTGAATGATCTTCTTTCTCATGCATTTCCTACTTTCGAGAACCCTACTGCTTGTGCATCTGCACTATTAAATGCTTGCTCGAGTAGTAAGGCTGATAAAATGGGTGAACTTAATGACCTAAGATTGGATGTGAGTTTGAAATCTAGAAAAAAAAAATTCTGTTCTATGGAAATGAATGAAGATGTTATTAATCTTCACAACGTGGAGGAGGCTAACAATGGTCAGGTTAATGTTCTTGTTGAAACTGATAATGATGAAAATATAAAGTGGATACTACACAACGTGTAAATGAGAGTGATATTTCTAAAGTGCCAAAGCTGAACTCATTCTTGCAAATGAATTTCGATTTTGTTGAACTGAGTACCATAGTGGGCAAGTTCCAAACGAAAACTGATGCTTAAAACAGGTTTATGGCCAAAGAGAAAGGGGTGCGCGAAACTATTGAATCTCTGCGTACTGAAATCAAAAGTGGTTTGATCGATCAGAGTGTGTGTGCTGATAAACAAAAACTAATGGACATGATGGTATTTAACTACAAATCTATGGATTTGTATGTCGCTGAGAGAGATAAGTTGGGTTTAATACAAATAAGAACGTGCAAGTCCAATATTTCTCCGACAGCGCTAAAGCCAGGTTTCCTTAATGTCAAAGTTAAGGATACCAGTACCAACGTAAGCCCAAAAAAATTTAGCAATATAAAGTCAACTTTTTCTATCACCCCTTCTACCCTGATTTCTTATAGCAAAGAAAAAGAGACACCCAAGAGAAAATCTAGTCCTTATGATCATATCATGCCACCACTGGGTTACAAGGCACCACCAAAACCGATAATCAATACGCCAATAACTGTTTCAGCTTCTGGTCGTACTTTAAGAGTGCGCATATAACAAGAAGTAAGAAAATCAAGCTTCTCAAAGGTCTCTATAATGACATGGGCTGAAGTGCTGGGATTTTGTCTTTTCTTCATATTTTTTCATGTCAAATTATCATATTTTGAGCTGTCTTATCATGCAGTGGTCTAGTATGTCATATTTGTACCTGTTTGTTGCTAGGGTGTGATCTTCCATGTGTGGAAGTTTCAATAACTGATATGTAGACTGCATATTCCCTGAACTACTTTGTACCTTTTATTTTGAAATAAATAAAAGCATGTTACGGATCACTATAAAAACCGGTCGGCCTTGCAAAAAAAAAAACAAGATTTAAAAAATTTAACTGAAATTCCAATATTAGAATATTCTTGAATTATTCACTCATCAATCAAAATCTTAACCATTATCCCCCTTTTGTTATTGTTAAAAGGATAATAGTAATTGAAATAGTGATGAACATAGACTAGAAATATAAATTCAAATCAAGAGGGAAAATATATGTCGTAAATCTCATCTAATCAAACAAAAATCATAATATCCATCAAATTAGAAGCAAATTTCACTTTTCAGAATGATGAATCTACGATTGATTTTATAAAATGAGGTGTGTTTTTCAAATTCAAATACAGGATTTATGAATTCCATAATTTTCAAATAAATTTCAAATTTAAGCACAAAATAATTTAGGCATTTTCTAATCATGAATAACCACTTGGACTTTTAAATGGGATTAGTAGTTACTTTAAGTTTGGTAAGTATTATCTAACCACGCATAACCGGTAGGACTTTTAAATGAGATTATAGGAATACTTAACTTTATTTTCTCTTATGAATTGCATCCATGCATAATCGCGAGGACTTTTAAATGAGAATGGAAGCACATAGATTAAGGTGATTCACCCATGCATACCTGCGTGGACTTTTAAATGAGAGTGAATACCAAGGATAAATATAATTTTATATAAAAATAATTCCAATATTATTTTTCCTTATTACCAAAAAAAATTTAAGCTCTCCACATTACATAAAACCATGTTGAGTGACAGAAATATGGTAGAAATAGAAGATGATCGTGAAATAGGTATTATTAGAAAATATTATAAAATATGTCCAATCATCATGAGAATTTAAATAATATTTTCTCTTGCTATAAATTATACTATAGTCACAACTCATCACAATTCCATAAATGTAATAATTCCATAAATCTAATAATAATTTAGATGAGTTCCAAAATGGTTCACTTTGGTCAATAATTTCAAATTTTTAAATAAATAATCAAAAATGATTTTAAAATTCAAAATATTAATTTCAAGAGGGGTTTTTGAATATTAACACAAGTTGAAATTAAGTTTAAAAAAAAATCAATCAGTAAAATGTGGATTTTTCTTAGTACTTCTAGACTGATTGCTCCTACACAATTTAAAAATCCACTTGTAATTCGAATTGCCTATTGGAATTTAACGAACTATAAACACCGATTTTTCCACATATCGTGCAATCATCAAGTTCACTTAAACACTTCAATATATTTTATCAAAGCAGCAGAAAATCAATTTCAGAGCAAGATTTACAAGAGAATATATAACATTTAACAAACACAAGGGACAGTCATTGATTCAAATCAAAGGCAAGTTATTAGAAATCATTTGATAAAATTTTAATTTCAGAATTCAAATCCAAATATTATAATCCATGAAATTCAACAATAAATCAAAAATGATTTCAAAACCAAAATAATCAAGCCAGGACAAAAAAAAACTATGAAATTTTTAGAACTTATCAATCATAGTTTTCTAGTAGTGCGTTGTATTGAGTTCTGTTTTTCAATATTTTCCACGGTAAATTTTAAGAAACTCGAAAAAGCAAGACGTGTGAAATTTCATTAACTTTCCAGAATATCAAAAATTTCAAAATTATGAATAGCACTGTTCAAGATATGCTCAAAATACTATAGCACTGCCGAAAATTCAGGGACCATTCTAAAAATTAAACTTCAAATGAATTGCATTTTTCATCAATTTAAATTCAGAATCTGAAAGTACTCAAAACATAAAAGCCATAGACAACTGAATCTAATTTCCAGAAAATCAAGAATTTTGCAATTTGAAGTTAATAAGCTCAAGATATGTCAAAATTCTATGACAGTTTCGATACAAATAAGCATCATTAAAAACCACGAGTTTAGAGATCATACCATACTTGCCATAATCGACGTGAACCAACAAATCACTAACTCAAAAATATATGGCTAACTACACTGTTGAATACCACCCTTATGACAAGGCAGGAGCACCAACAGCTCCACTAGGGAGATCGACACAAGATCTGAGTTAAAAAAAGTAGTGGAGTTGCTAGATACAGTAAGATTCCAAGCGCCAAACAAAAGAGGCGGAAGTAGGCGTTAAGAAGTGGAACAAGCAAGGGGTCAAGCACTAAAAAAACGGGGAATGGTACTAAAAAAAGGGGAATGCTGATGAAAAAGGAATAGCCCTTCCAAGACTAGAGGTTAAAAAGATTTCTCTATTACAAAGCAGCAACATCCTAAACAACAACTGCCATACCGTCTTCGATATTATAAAGAAAAAGTTTCAAGGAAACCTGGATATCATCAACCTTCCTGGATACAAAAATTTTACCTTACTCCATCCATATAAGCATAAGGTTTGGCTTCAGCTGTCAGCAACCGTTTAACATCCTATAAAAATATGAAAAGGCTATAAAGACACTTTCGAAGATATCGCGATCGATTTTGATTTCTTAGGCGAACATACCCGACTAACCATAATAGATGTGAACCATTGAATCTCTAACTCAAAAATCTATGGTAATGTTCTCTGAATAATTTAATAACATGGAACAACTTGAATTTTATCTCTCTTTCGCAAGGTTGTTCCTTAGCCTCCTTTGGTACTTAAATGTTTATAGGATCAAGTGTTTTAACAAAGATTGTTTTTTCCAATCTTAGTTTCGTTTATGCATTTTGGTAACCAAACTCGTTTGTATAACAATCCATAATATCCACTAAAGTACCCTTAGGAACCCAAATTTGTTTAATCTTATTCGAATTCATCTTGTTATCTTTTGGGAAACAAATTTATTTAATTGAATTGTTTCTAAACAAATTCTCATCTCCTTCATAATTTTGAAACCTTTGAGGTTATTAAATTCCAAATATCTAATTTAATCTTTTCCAAAGCTATTTGAAGAATTTTTTAAAAATCATTGGAATTTCGTTTTTCAACTTGATCGATTTTGCCGAACCAAGTCCTTTCTTATTTTTGACAAAAAAATAGTTTTTTAATAACATAAACGATTTCTCTCCTTTAGAAAATTTAGATAATATTGATTCAAATTGGTTAATTTTAGATTTAAGATCACTATTTTCTTTTATTAAATTCGGACAACGATTTATAGTGATGTTTCTCTTTTCATAATCATTTTGTTTCAAAACCGTATTCCATTTTCAAGCATTTTAATTTTCGCATTAGACTAAAATTCTCGCTTTCAAATTGTTTATGCTTTTCAATTATAAGTTTTTCAAAATCCTTCAATTTTTCAGTTTCGTTTTCCAAATCGTGATTTATACCAGTAATATCAAATATGTTATTTTTCAAAATCACATTTTCGTTTTTAAGGGTTAAATTTTCTTTTTTTTCAAACAATTCTTTTTGAAAAGTTGTGCATTTATTGCATTTGATATTTCGGATTTTATCGGTTTCAACTTTAAGCTCATGCAAAATCAATTCCGCTTTAAATAAACTCTCTTTCTCTAAAATTTCATGGTTGGAATTCTTAGCCTTCTTAAACCAATCCAACTCCTTTTGCAAAAATTCATTGTTATTTTTTAGTTCAATCTTATTTATTTTTGAAAGCATAATTTCCTTTTCAAGTTTTTAAACCTTTTATTTGGGATGAACTAAATCATTTTCCAAATTTAAACATTTTTTGAAATAAGAATTTTAATCTTTTTAATGTTCTCAAGTTTTAATTCCAAATCATGATTTTTATTGGTCAACTCAATATTTTCAGATTTCAAGTTTTTATTTGTCAGTTTGAGACTATCAATAGTTTTAGTTATTTTTTCACAAAGAAGACTTAACTTTTCAAATGAAAATTCATCACGCTCATCATCTTTTAAGTCTTCTTCCTTATCATCGTCCGATTCATCTTTTGTAAATCCTATCAAGTATAATTCTAAATTTGAGTTGGCTTTCGAGGGTTTTAAACTATTGTTGTCTTTTCTTCCATACAAAACATTGAGAGTTTTCTAGATTTCCTGTGTTGTTAAATAATGGGAGATATGATTAAACTGATCATCATTAATATAAGAATATAAAATGTGCGTAGCACGAGAATTAATTATAATATCATCCTTATCTATCATATCACATCCACTTTTAATAATATCCCAAAATCTATTATTAAATAAAATTCCATTTTTAGTTTCCAATTTAAAATTTTTCTTCCATCAAAAATAGTTGGGGTTATACTGGAAAAATTCTCGCTATATTGATAACTAGGATAATCATTCTTAGGGAAATCCATGATGCTAGATTTATTTAAAATAAAAAATAACCTGCTCTGATACCACTTGTAGGATCTAAATTAACCTAGAGGGGAGTAAATAGGGTTCATTGCAATTTTATGCTAAGTAATAAATAATACCAATACAGATAATAATCAGAGTAAGTGCAGAAAAGTAAATAACATATAGAAATACCCAGCTTCCACAAAACTCTGCCTACTGCTGCAATCCCTAAGGTTTCTACTAGGAATCAAAACAATATCTACGCTAACAATCCTCTACAAACTCGCGAAATCCGCTCCAAGCTGTTCTGATCTACGCTCAAAACCATATGCTGATCTCTATCCCTAATATTAGATTTCTCCTAATTACAAACCTGTAACCTGTATTCCCCAAACTATAATTTTTGTTGTTTGTAACCTAGATAAAAACTAGAGTTTAACATAAAAATACAATAAAATAAATAAAACTAAAGACCTAAATAATTAGAAATAAAAGCCTAACGCTTTATAAACTTGAATTTTATCTCTTTTAAAATAGTATTGGTTTTTTGTTAAGCTCGGCCCACTTAAATTTCTTTTGGCTTGCTTCAGAAATAATTTGGCTCGCTTGTTATTATTTGACTTGCTTTAACATTATTCGGCTAATACTTTTTTATACGTAACCCTAATCCTCTTTGATCTGGAAATTGGAAATGCCGACTTCTTTAGGATTTTGAGATTTCCTTTGATTTGAGGCAGTCGCTCTCTTCTATCGTGTGCTCTTATTTCGAGTTGCAATCTCCTTTGCATTAATCAATCTGAGGTACTTTTATTCTGTCCAAGATTGTTGGTTTGATCTCTGGTATGAATTCGCAATTCGAATTTCTTTTGATTTATGCCCAAACTTGGATGAATAAATTACCAATGATGAATGGTTTATAAATAAGATTAAAACATCCGATATAGTCATGATTTCATTATTAGACTTGGTTGCAATTTGTTTCTTCGATTTTGTCGAGTTTGAAATATTCAAACTTTCTTAAATAAACTGCTTATGAATTCATCGATTTCGAATTGGTTCCTTCAGAAAATATCGATTTAACAATTCTTGTATATTTATTTTTCTAGAAGAACTACCTTGGTAATTTCGGGAACTTCTTATTGCTGAGTACAATGAATTGCATGAAAAATCTTGTCAAAAATCCTTGTTTCCTTTTACTTCTAAGAATAGATGCTAAAAAATTGAACTGATACTACACTTGAACATTTGAATGGGTACTGCAATTGAGCTAGCTTTTGAACTTGTTGATCATACCTAGATGCTTTACTTTGCATTTGCCTTGATTTCTTGAATATGTCACTAGATTGTCTTGTAATTTCTGTAACTTGTAGCTATGCCACTTTTCTAGATCACTATTCTCCTTGTGTCTTGGTTGTACCCATTTCCATGCCATTACATATATGTTCGGCAATGATATAAGAATTGTTGCATAATTGCACATATATATATATATGTATATATATATGTGTGTGTGTGTGTGTGTGTGCTTACTGATTCACCCTTTATGTGTCACCATGTTGCTCGAGTCGTTATGTTGCATCGTTGTAGCTTGTTAGCTCCTTAGTCATTTTTCTGAAGTTATTGTTGTCATTGTTTTGCTTGTATTGGTCCTTGTGTATGTTAGTTTTCCTACGGTATATTGTGCATGGCATTTGCGTTTGTTTAAGTCTTTATGTCATTGGGACTACATACAAGTTTCTTGAACAATATAAACCTATTGCATTTATGTGTTGCAACCAGTTTTGTTCATTTGTGTTGCACATCACATTTCCTCTTGCCTTGTGACATCTGGTCAAAAACTTATGTCTGTACTTGCCATGGTATTGTGGCATGTTGTTCCTTGTCTTTATACATTATGCACCGGTCTTCTTACTTAGTGGTACATCCGTACTGCTACCAATTTGAGTTTTGAACTTAACCTTTTCAAATTTGTGTGTTTGTATGTATGAGCACCATGTGTTGCACCTGTGTGATAGCTCCTTGAACTTAAGTTACTTGGCTATGCTTCATGTGTACTTGTGTCGGTATCACTATTGCACATTTTGATTCATGCTAGATAGTAAATATTGGCCTGATCCATATGCATATGTCATTGGCTTTGTATTTCATGCCATGTTACATGTGTACATTTGCATTGTCATTCTGTCTTTTTGCATTGGTGCTCTATGCATTCTTGAACTTTTGTGCACTTTTGTGCATGCTGCTCCATTTGTGCCAGAACTAGTTTTGTACTAGTGCACATATCTTCATCCATGCTATATTTGGCCATTCCTTGGTGTTGTGCACTTAGCTTTGGCATGCTTTTTGGTGATCCCACTTTGTTCATTCATGTGTGTCATTGTGCTGCAATGTATATTTTACCTTGACCCGTTATTAGTTGCCACATAGCATCCTTAAACCTTTTTCTTGTTTCATTGGTGTTGCATGTGAACTCGACTGTTTGGGTTGAACTTGCCTTCTTGTAGCTTTTATATACTAGTCTGGTTTGCATTTGGTTGTTAACTCAACTTATACACTATTCTTGTTGCATTCCATGTGGTTTTGCATATTCAACTTATGCATGTGCACATTATAATATATATGTGTATATACATACTCATGTATATGTATACATGTATTATGCATGTGCAATTTATATATGTGAGTTATTTGAATGACGTACATGAATTTTTTATTTAAATTAGCAGACCAATATATGTTGAGCCTTGGCTGGTCAATATTAGCAGACTACAAATGTGTGTCGACGCTGGTCTTGATTAGCGTACCACTATAGTTGTGTTGAGGTTGGTTTTTAAGCACAATTATTTATGATAAACAAATTGATTGAAATAAAATATATTTTCTTGTTTAGTCCAGTCTGTCTATTTCGTTTGTGTTCTTTTAATTGTACAATTTCATGCATGATATATATTCAAGTGTGCCATGTGTAAAGTAAATAGAAATATTTGAACATATTTAAGTGAAATGTAAATAGTGGATCCAAATATAATTAATATTTCAAATATTGAAATATAATATTTATTTAAATAAAAACAATGTTTGAATATTCAATACTGTGTAGTAGCATTTTATTCAATATAAATTTTTATTTCTGTATGTGATGTGAAATGTAAAATTGTACTGTTTACAAACACATTTATATAATAATATATCTATTTGTTATCATCAAACAAAAATCATACTGTTATACTCAACAATAACCACCCAAAAGGAGGAGGATGCCATTTTGGAAGACTTCCGCTTGTTCAATGTTGAAGTCATCCCTCTGTTGGAGGGATCTTCCACTGAAATTCCCCCGAAGGGATTTTTTTGCTTACACCGTTGTTCACATCTAGCACGGCGATTTTTTCCCTTTCCCCAATTTTATACCCAGTTGTATTTCTCATTTTATTCAATATACCCGAGATTCGCCTATCCAACTGTCCCTAAACACATATACTTATATGTTATGCTTGGAGATGATTTCATTGGGGTCTGTAGGCTAATCCCGGAGCTGTTCGAACCTTTATAGCAAGATAATTCCTGAGTTATACCAAGATAACCCTAAGAAAATGTTGATCATCAACCCTGTTAACAGGTAAAGAGATTGGGAGAATCAATTCTTCTTCATATGATTCCCTTCGGGAATTTGCAAGAAATTCACTACTCTAGGTATAGGTTTTACATTTGGATTGCAATTGTTGTCATTCGTTTTTCTAAGTATTTCTTTTCATATTTATTTTATAGAAGACACCCCGAAAGCCACTAATGATGATATTAATCAAGTGATAAAAATATAAAAGAAGCTTCAAAGAAATTCATGAAGAGAGATACATTTTTGACATCCAACAACCTCTTAAAGTAAAATCTTCTTCCACAGTATCGGAGGATCTTGGGCATGCCTCTTATAATGACATCTTCGATGGGGGGTGGTCTCTTTCTATCTTGAGGCAATCCCTTGAAGTTCACCACTACCTCGCCCATCTTACTTAGCCATGAAGGTAATTTCTGACTTTACCGTCATATACTTATACACATCTTCTTTGCTCATTTTATTTTGTCGATTCATTCCAACAGCTCCTTTTGGACCTTTATAAGCTCCTTAAATTATTAATGTTCCTCTTCCTATTTCTTTTGAGTCCCAAACTTCTTATGTTGCAAAGGAGATTCACAATATCACGGAGCTTTCCAGAAAAAATTACGAGAGGAATCCTGCAATGAACCCACTCTAAAGAAGGATAAGCTCTATGTAGATTCCTCGATAGAAATTTTGGATGAAGAGGGCGACAAAACGAGGCTTCCCCATCTACACAAACAACATATGTTTTAATAAGAGATGCCATGATTCTCCCTTAATGTATGATCTTATCATAGATTTGATTTCGAAATGTATTATCGTCTTGACTCTTGAGACTTCTGCCTTTTTATATTAGGTATTGTTCAAGAGAAACTATTGTTACTTCCTTTCTTCCCTTCTATTGAGGTCACTATAGCTCCTTCTCTAAGTCTTTGGCTGGCTCTTCCATGCCAGTAAAGTCAAAATTTGAACCCACTTAATTTCTTCTTTTGAAAGCTTTCATGCTTCCCCTTCAATAGATCAGTATGTCGTTTTACAAAATCTTAAGGTATCCACTCTTTTCTTAACTTTTTTTCTTTCCGTTATCTACTTCTTTCTTTTTATATATTTTTCTTTTCTAATTTTTATCTTTTAAAGATTTGGTATTCAACTACCATGCCTCCTCCATATCCAAATGTAAAGCTTGACATTTTAAAAAGGAGATTGAAACATTGAAAAATCAAAATGCTACCTTGGTTGCCGCGATCAACGAAGTTGTTAATGTGGCTTTCGTTAACAAATCATCAGCCCAGACTACTCTTGATGAGAATGTAACCCTAAAGGCAGTATAAGGAGTTAAAAGACGAGGGTTCTCGGATGATCGGAAGGAAGAAATCTTTGGAGGAGGAATAACCATCCTTAAGGAAATCATTAGAAGAAGAGCATTCCTTCTCGAAGAAGTCTTTAGCAAAGAAGGATGGGCACTTGAGGAGGGTTATTGATGCCCGTTCGGGCGTGAGGAGTAAAATAGATGCCTTTCTTGACAATTATTATGGCAAGGTAATTGAGATACTTTCATGGCCTCTTTACTTATAGTTTAATTTGAAAGCCTCAAAAAATATTTGGACCCAAGTTTCGATATGCTCCTGAAGTCTTTATGGAAAGGTTTCAGGCCTTAGTGGTGGAACTTCAACGTGACGAGGAGGTCCATGAAGCAGAAGAAGTTTATGCAAGATCCCTTTATCTTATGAAGTTTCATCAATTGATGAGGACTCCGATGAGGAGACTGGTGGTGATGGCATCCAAGAGGGTTTGGTTGTTGGTGGTATCTCCAAGGGGCTATCTTATGTTCAAACTATGTGATGTTGCAGCGCTGGCTTCCAATTAGGAAAGTAGAGCGAAGCCCTAGAGAAAGATAAAGATGGTGATTTTATTTCCAAAAATTTGAAGGGGGATGGCTTATGACCCGCACTTTTCCTCCTTCGGCTCAAGTACAAATCTCATTCTTTTGATAAGTTATTCTCTTTTAATCGCCTTTTTAGTAGCAAATACATGTTTAATCCTGTTTTCTTACAAACTTGTAACAAAGCGGTTAGAAATAAATTTCAAAAGACAGAATTTAAATAAGTGAGATAAAAGTGTATTGATTTTCTTTAATAATCATTTCTAGGTATAATTTTATCAAGACCCTATCATCCCTTTTGTGACAAAGATGAGGCTCTTACATGGGAAGACCTCAGTCAAAGTATTTAAATCCTCATGAAGTACAAATAACAAAGTAAATGATTCTCTTTTCCTGGCTAAGCCAAAATATGCATGGAAGCCTCCCTCTTTTCGGATTATATTGAGAACTTTTTGCGAACCTTGAGAGGGAATTTCTAGGCATGTAAAAAAAAATTATATATACTTTTTGTGAATTATATTTGTAACACTCCTTTTCTTTTAGTCGCACCTTGTAACACCCCGTGATTTCAAATATTAAAATTAACGAATTAAGGAATACTTAATTTCAAATGGGAATTAAGGTAAAGGGGATACGCCATTGCGTTCACCTCTGAATTATGCTTGAGATAGAGTCCAAGTTTGCGTAAATCGGACTTCGTATGAAGAAGATATCTTTAAATTAAATATTGCAGCAAAACATGAAAAAGAAGAATGAGAAAAGAGAAATGTTTAGCATTGTTCTAAGTTTTGTAAGCAAAACACTTAGTAGCTCATTTGGTTAGAACATGTGATCTGCATACAAGAGGTACAGAGTTCAATCCCCGACAGCGCCATATTTTTGTTTTAGGGGAATGACAAAAAATGGCTTAGTGTGAACGCAATTCAAAAAGTGGTTTAGTGTGAAAATGGTTTATTTAGAAGATAGATAAAAAGAAAAAAAATATAGAATATATATATAAGACGTGTACGCATCATGTGGCGCACGTGGCGCCATTTTTGTTGGTCAAGGATTGTCTTTTTGACGTGGCCTTCTCTGATTGTCTTTGTGACAAATTCTGAGGTGTTAGGGCTTATGTGTCATGCTATGATTGGCTAAGTGACACTTGCTTTAGTTGGATGGCTCTGATTGCTCTTAAAACGATCTAACGACTCACATAAGATTTAACTTCTATAAAGCAACCATAATCCCGAAACCCTAAATCACACAAATTCATTCCATGGAGCCACCATGCCGTCCATGATCATTCTAGTTTAGCAACCACTCCTTCTTCAACTTAAAAGCAAGATAGAAGCAAGAATCAAAATCAAATCTAAATCCAAATCAAAATAACAATTAGTCTACATCAAAGGCGAGCAATTCAATTTCAGAATACATATCCCAAAAAAACAAAATTGTTCTTTTGATTGTGAGTGCTATTTCTTTCACAATATAATTAATAAATTAATTATGATGGGTTGTAATTGGATTATGAAAACATGTCTGTTGAAACATGTGATGTTATTGTCTATTTGTGAACATATGACAGTTTTGTTGTTGTATGATTGGTAGATCTATTTATATGTACAATTATACATGTTTAACTTGATTCATTCATATGTTAATTTGTGAATCATATGAAAGTTTATGTTATGTGAATCTTATGAAAATTTATGTGTTAAATCATATGCGAATCTTATGCAAGTTTGCGATGTTAAAACATATGTATGCAAGTTTAGGATGTTGAAATAAATGTGAATCTTATGCAAGTTGGGATGTAAAACACATGTGAATCAAGTATATAAATAGCTAGTTTATAAGCGAAAAGTGTGACATTAATTTATGTGTTTAGATCCATATGCAAGTTCACATTTTTTTGTTTAGATCTATGTTTAGATCCATATGCAAGTTCACATTTTGATATTAGATCTATATTTAGATCCAAGGCAGTAACATACTTATGCAAATTTATGTTTCTTATGCTAGTTTTGTATGTGAATCATATGCTAGTTTGGATGTAAGTTTGTATGAAATTCATATGCAAGTCAAAGGAAAACCATATCCATATATGCAAGTTTATAATTACATGTTTAATTCTATATATTTATATCCATGACAGTACATAGTTCATACAAATTTATGTTTTATGACTATTGCCTATGCAAGTGTTGATTATGCAAATTTATGTTAATATGAATCATAATCATGCCAGTTTTGATCCATGTTATGCTAGTTAGATCTATTTTGTGTGTTAAGCAAGTTGTGATGTTTCTTCCTTTTTATGAGTTAGACTATTTGCAAGTCTAACATATTTCACATTCAACGTACGAACGACGTGGGGATAATGGGAAAATATTAAATATGCTTAATTGTGAATTGACATAAAATGGCATAAAGGCATATTATTAATTTGAGACATTAATTGGCCTAATTTATATGCATAGTAATTATGAACATAATTTAAGTGATAATTATGGACATGAATTAAAATTCGAAGTTATTGGCAATTTGAAATAGGGATATTAATTCAAATTGGGGTTGAATAATAATGTGTAATAATAAATGCCTAAGACACGAGGTTTCGTTTATGGTGTAAGACTGCCCGGACCAGCCCGACAAATCTAGTAACCACAAACGGTACTCTAATGTGAGAGGTCAAAGACACAAATTAAATAAGTAATAAAGGCCTAAGACACGAGGTTAGACTCGTTTGTGGTGTAAGACTACCCGGACCCGCCCGACAAATCCAGCAACCACAAACAGTAGTCTAATGTGGGAGGTCAAAGGCATAAATTAAAAGATGCTTAGACACGAGATTAAGTCTTACTTGTGGTGGAAGTCCGCCCGGAACCACCCAGCATACCCGGCGGCCACAAGCAATCGACTTAATATAAGAGGTCTGTGCATTAATAATTAATGAATGCTGAGCAAAGATGAATATGAATGACAAACAGAAGTTTAGTTGAGTGAGTGATTCTCTGAGTAACAATCTGATGTTGATTTCGGTCTTCAGGGTTGGTACTTAGGGAGTTATTCTCTTCACCAATGTATCTGCGAACTAAGATGTACTTAGTCATAAAAAACATGGTAAGTGGGTTGTAACACCCCGTATGTTGAATAACTTGCTATAATATAAAACAGGGCAGAATTAAATTTTAAAATCTGAATCAGGGGAAACGGGCCATGCCATTACGTTCGTCTCGGAAAAATACGCGAAATAGAGTCCGAGTTTTCGAAAATCGGAGTTCGTATGACCCAGATAAGGCCCAAAGAAGTTTCAGAAAATTTAAAACAGATTTTAAATAGTAAAATTTCAAATTTCAGAAGTGGCGGGAAAATTCCCGCCAGACCCAGGGAGTCGACCTGGGGGTCGACCGGGGAGTCGACCTGCCCACCAGGTCGACTAGGGTGTCGACCCTAGTGTCGACCTGGGGGTCGACCTCCCTGGTCGAGCCCAGGTGACCTGGGTGCACCAGTTTGGCTTTTGGGCTGTGTTTTGGTTGCTAGGACGAGATCTGATGGCTATAATCTGATTTAGGGTTAATCTAATGGCCTAAAACACCTAACTACTCTATAAATACACCCTAAGACTACCCTAATTCATACTAAAAATAGATACAACGTCGTTATGCCGTCAAAATGCAACTTGAAGGAGCCTCCATCAAATTAAAGAGGAAGATAGCTTCTCAAATCAACTTCTAATCAACTCTAGCAACTTAATCTTCTTCTTAGGAGTGCTAATCAACAAGTTGTGAGTTTCTATAGCCTTAATGACCAATTGTTGAAATGATTATGATAGGATATAATGAGGTTATGGCTATGAATGTGGATCAATGCAAGATTATGTTATCATATGCTATGTGCTTGTGATGTTATGCAAGTTATGCAAATTATGTGCTATGTATTCATGATGTTATGCAATTTATGCAAGCCATATGCTATGTGATCATGATGTTATGCAAGTTATGCAAGTTATATGCTACATGTTCATGATGTTATGCAAGTTATGCAAGTCATATGCTACATGTTCATGATGTTATGCAAGTTATATGCTATATGATCATGATGTTATGCAAGTTATGCAAGTGTTAGGCTATGTGTTCATGATGCTAGTTATGCAAATTGCTATGATAAACATTGATCCATTATGACACCATGTTATGCAAGTTTGGTGTTTGATTATATGCAAGTTCATATATGACATGTTATGCAAGTTTGGTGTTTGATTATATGCAAGTTCATATATGACATGATATGCAAGTTTGGTGTTTGATTATATGCAAGTTCATATATGATATGTTATGCAAGTTTGGTGTATGATTATATGCAAGTTCATATATGACATGTTATGCAAGTTTGGTGTTTGATTATATGCAAGTAACATGTGCAAGTTTACACCTTTGTATGATATGCATACATATGCAAGTTAACCCCTTTGTATGTCATACATACATATGCAAGTTTACCCCTTTTGTACGACATAAGTAACTTATGCAAGTTAACCTCTTTATGACATATGTGATTCATGCAAGTTTGGGTTGGTTATTTATGCTAGTTGGGTTTGATGCTATATGCATGTTGACACCTTTAAAACCCATATTGATGCTAATATTATGCAAGTAGAACCCATTGTATTTGTGATGAATCTTCCCTTTTATGTCATGTTAGCGAATTACGTGGGGAACGATGGAGTTAATATTCATGTTAATGAAATGGTGTGAAGTTGGTATGATTATGCATACCATAAAGTGGATGGACATAATTGAGTCAATTATGTACATCGTTAAATTTTGTAATTAATTAGGGATAATTAATACAAATTATGGGGGGATTAATTAGGTGTAATTAATCGACTAAGACACGAGGTTGGACCCTTTTGTAGCATAAGACTGCCCGGAACCGACCGGCAAATCCAGCGGCTACAAATGATCGGCCCAATGTGAGAGGTCTTAGGCACAAACTTAATACGTGACAAGTGTAAAGACACGAGGTTAGACTCGGTTATGGCGTAAGGCTGCCCGGACCCGACAGGCAAATCCAGCTGCCATAAAAGATAGTCTAATGTGAGAGGTCTTTACAATGGTTACGTCCTTAATCAATTAAGAAACACTTAACCATATTAGCATGTAGAGGGACATGAGGGGTTAAGTGGGTGCCTTGGGTGGCATGTGGAAAAATCTAGTGGTTGCCTTGGGTGGCAATAGAAAATACAATTAGAATACTTAACCAAAGTGGAACATGTAATTAAACATGATTAAAGGGTTAAGTAAGTGCCTTGGGTGGCATGGGGAAAATCTAGATGTTGCCTTGGGTGGCAATAGAAGATAAGATTAGAATACTTAACCAAAGTGGAACATGTAATTAAACATGATTAAAGGGTTAAGTAAGTGCCTTGGGTGGCATGTGGAAATCAAGTAAGTGCCTTGGGTGGCATGGGGAAATCTAGTGGTTGCCTTGAGTGGCAATTGAAATATGATTAGATGACTTAACCAAACTTTAAACATGTAAGTGGACATGATTATTAAAAAAGGTTAAGTGGGATGCACTAGAAAAAGTGACAAGCTTAGGTGGGTAGCTTATGGGGCCCATTTCAACCAGTAACCCATATGTATCTTATTGGGCTCGACCCATGTCGAGGACGGGACACGCGTACTGGGCTTGACTATAAGAGGCCAAAAACGGGTTAGCGGTGGCAACGCAAGTCCAACGGGTTTCATATGCGTGTGTGGACCCGGGCTGGTAGGTAAGACGTTGTTGCATCGTGTAGGTATAAGCCGTGCACCGTTGATTGTATCGGGTTGCCACTTTGGGGAGTGATACACCCCACTGTGGGGCCAGCAGGGGTATCTACGTTAGGGAGCCGATCGAATGGGAGTAGTGGGTACACCTAGTGGAGATAGGGGCAGACGACACCTATGTAGTCAGCTAGGGGTACACGAGACTACTATTAAAATTACTAAATTGTGGGTACACCTAGTGGAGATAGGGGCAGACGGCACCTATGTAGTCAGCTAGGGGTACACAAAACTACTATTAAAAATTACTAAGTACACTTAGTGGGATCAACCTTTAAGTAGGAATTACCCTTGGGTGGGTAGATCTGGTGTGGTGCAGTATAGGAATTACCCTTGGGTGGGATCAACCTTTAAGTTGGAGTGACTGGTGTGGTGCAGTTAGTAATTACCCTTGGGTGGGTAGATGCGTCTTTACCGTTATCTTAGTTCATCCTATGTCTAGTTGGCTACTTAGTGTATTCATTTATCCCCAGTCATCCCGTACCAAGTTTATATCATACCCTAATTACTTTAATGATTGTGTTGTTAAAGTTATAGGGCTCACTCAGACTTATGTCTGACCCCGTTGTTTTTATCTTTTTCCCCCTCAGGTCCTCAGGTTGGGCCTAGCACTAGTGGGCTTTGATAAGATTTCTTTATCTATCTTCTGGAGCTTGGACCGTGATGTAAAGCCCATCTTATCTTTTCTTTTATGGCTATTGTTTATGTAGTGGGATTATGTACTTATGTTTTTATCAGGATGGATATTTAGTACTTGACTCTTTATGGTGTTGTAACTAAACATGTTTACGTTCTGCTGCTATGAAATGATGTTTTAGATTTTCAAGTATTTATATCTGTCTTGTTGTAATTTTTCTGTTCTATATTCACTTAAAATGCTCCACCGAAGTTAAGGCATTCCCTTAGTGAGTGACCTTAACGGGTGTAAAGTGTTACATGTGGTATCAGAGCTTAAGGTTACCGGAACAGATAAAATTCTTAGAAAAAATATTTTTCTAAAAACATTTTTGGAAGAAGTATTTTCAAAAACATGTTTTTAAGAGAAAAGTTTTTGGAAGAAAAGAACATAATCCCCAAGAGCCATATATCCTTCCTTCGATTCTCCGTTTTGAATCTCTTCCTCTTTCTCTTTTTGAATTTCCCCTCCGCGTACAGATATCTTTTTAAGATAAATAAGGACTTCCGTATGAAGGACGGAAGAACCACTTCAAGGGACTAAGACGTTTGCTAGGCTAAGAAGTTAGTCCACGGAGGTGGAGGGCTTGTCGGTACCTTTAAGATGGACGAGAGAGGAAGGTTCAAATAGCTGTTAGGTAAATAAAGGACGAAACCTTATCGTGGTAAGAAGGCCACGAAAGGAGAATGTGAAGGGGAAGGCTAGTTGTTTTGGAGAAATAGGACACCTTATTAGGGTTGTCCAAAGAGGTAAGGACAAAGTACATGATCTTCTGGAGGGTAGATGTATTCCCTCACGACGGGTATACCTGATGGGGGTAGGACCGTCTAAGTTGAAATTTGGTTCTCTCGATCATCCTGTTCGAACTTTATTCGACTCTGGCGCATCACATTCGTTTATCTCATCATCATTAGTTGAGTCACTGCACCTAGACACCAGTTTAGTAGATGATCCCTTGGTTGTTTCAAACCCAATTGGGGGGCTCCACTTATTTGTCCATGATATGTTTGGGTTTGAAGATTTCCATACTTAGCGTTGAGTTTAGATGTGATGCCTTTGTTTTGGGCTTCACGGGCTATGGGTTGATTTTGGGCATGGACTGGTTATCCAGTAATGGTGCCGTTCTTGATTGCGAAAGGAGAGTTGTTAGGCTCATGACCCGCTTGGGTAACACTCTCGAGATCTCTTGTAATCCCATAGATTCAGTTATGCTAAGTTATTTTGAATCGCTTGACGCTTCGGTCAAGAGTTTGCGATCTGTTAGAGTGGTCCGGGATCGGATGAGTTCGAGGAGGTGAAGGGCTTACCTCCGAAGCGGGAGTTAGACTTCCGAATATATCTGGTGGATAATGCTAAGTAAGTATCTTTGCCAGTGCGCCACATGGCTCCTTGTGAGAGGAGGGAACTCCATAAGCAAGTAGGGGAGTTGCTTGAGAAGGGGTTCATAAGACGAAGTATATCAGAGTGGGGTGCTCCAGTAGTTTTTGCCAAGAAGGCGGATGGGTCCCTTAGACTTTGTGTAGACTATAGAGAACTCAACAAGCTCACAAAGAAGAATAGACTCCCATTACCGAGGATTGATGATCTCTTTGATCAGTTGGTTGGCACCTCAGTGTTTCACAGTTGGACTTAGCCACGGGGTGTCATCAGTTGGGAGTGACTGAGGATAGTATAGAGAAGACCGCCTTAGGACTCCGGATGGTTTCTATGAGTGGCTTGTGATGCCATTTGGTTTGACGAACGCCCCCGCATACTTTGTTGATTTGATGAGTAGGGTGTTCAGGGAGTACCTAAACAACTTCGTAGTGGTCTTTGTGGATGACATCTTAGTCTTTTCTAAGAACGAAATAAGTTTTCGTATGTGCTTAATAGGTTAAGCAAAGCCAGTTATTTGATCAACGGTGGTTCTGGAGTGGGACTGGCAAGGACATCCAGAGTTGGACAAGGGCTTAATCATTTAGCCGTTTTTACTAGTATCATCTCACGTAGGTCGTCTGAATTCGAAGGAGGTGTCCCTTGGGTGTTTGTCTGATATTGGTTTAGGCCTTTGGGGCTTGCACTTGGGGGATGTCGAGTTCGACTAGGATGGTCTCCGTGAGAGATGGATAGTTGTGACGATTTTGCATGGGAGAATGTCCTGGTTTTCTCTAGAGGTGGAGAGAAGCATGCCCTACATTTTAGGGAAGTGTTGGAGACTCTTCGAGCGCATAGTCTTAAGACAACAAAGGTGGATGGAGTTCTTAGCATCCTATGATTTCGAGATAGCGTATACCCCTGGCAAGGTTAACGTGGTGGCGGACGCCTTGAGTAGAAAAAGGTTGTCCTTGAGTCCATTGTTCGTGGAACGACGAAGCTTGGAATTTATCTCGATGTTTGAATTCAGACCTTCCGTTGACTATATACCCGGTTTGCTAGCATCCTTGGAGGTCAGACCTACTCTTTTGGGGCGGATTGGCGAGGCACAGCGGGACGACCCACAGTTGGTTGAGTTGGTAGAGAGGCTCATAAGGGGGGAGTCGTCCAGCCATTTGAGTAGGTACACCCTAGACGATAGGGGGTGCTTGCGTAGAGACGGTAGACTTTGTGTACCGCAAGACGAGGGTTTGAGGAAGGCTATTCTTGATGATGCACACCGTTCTAGGATGACCATTCATCCCGGTGGGGACAAGATGTACCAAGACATGAAGCGAGTTTTCTTTTGGGCCGGTATGAAGAAAGATGTGGCCGAGTATGTCGCTAGATGCTTGGTGTGCCAACAAGTGAAAGCGGAGCAAAAGAAACCAGGTGGGTTGCTTCACCCATTGGAAGTTCCGCAATGGAAGTGGGATAGCATCTCGATGGATTTTATCGATGGATTACCGAGATCGAGGAAGGGTAATACGGGAATTTGGGTTGTGGTAGACAGACTTACTGAGAGCACCCATTTTATACCCGTGAAGAGCAAGAGGACTGCTCCATGGCTAGCTTCAGTTTATCTTCGAGAGATAGTTCGATTGCATGGGGTACCCTCTAGCATAGTGAGTGATCGAGATCCTATCTTCACTAGCGAGTTTTGGAAGAGTTTGCGGGAACCAGTGGGGACTCAATTGTGTTTGAGCACCGCATATCATCCTCAGACGGACGGCCAGACCGAGAGGGTGAATCGTGTTCTGGAAGATCTTTTGAGGCCTTGTATCCTAGATTTTGGAGGTACTTGGGAAGAGCATCTTCCATTGGTGGAGTTCGCGTATAATAACAGCTTTCAGTCCAGTATTGGTATGGCTCCTTTCGAAGCTCTTTATGGAAGGCCTTGTCGATCACCTACATGTTGGTGGGAATCTACGGATAAGATCTTGCTTGGGCCTGATATGGTTAGAGAGACTTCGGAGAAGATTGATTTAATTCGAAGAAGGATGAAAGCGGCGCAAGACAGACATAAATCTTACGCAGATAAGAGGAGGACGGATCTGGAATTTGATGTTGGGACATGGTCTTTGTCAAAGTATCTCCATTACGGAATGTTGTTCGCTTTGGGTCCGTGGGGAAGTTAGCTCCAAGATTTGTTGGGCCGTTTCCTATTAAGGAAAGGATTGGACGGATGGCATATAGGGTGGATTTACCCGAGAGACTTAGTGGGGTACATGACGTATTCCATGTGTCACATTTGAGGAAGTGCCTACACGAGACCGCAGAGGTGGTAGAGCCGAGCTTGCTCAGAGAAGTGGAGGTAGAGCGTGATGCAACTATTCGACGAGCTCCTACCCACATCCTTAGGTCAGAGATTAGGAAGTCGAGGAACAGAGAGGTGCGACTAGTCAAAGTGCAATGGGGAGAGGATGAAAGCAATGCTACTTGGGAGACAGAAGCAAAGATGCGTTCACTGTACCCATTCCTTTTTGAGGGTATGTCTTTTAACTTCTCCTTTATCGTTTGTCTAGTACTTATCTTATCTTTAGTATGTCCTCTCATTAGTACCTTTGACCTTTAGATAGGGTAAACCTATGGTTGAAACATGTGTTTGAGACATGTTATGTTTGATCGATGCGTGTGGATGCAAGTGTTTGCTAGTGGTTGCTCGTGGATGCATATACACACACTCTAGGCACTAGATCGGCTCAGTCACTTCATATTGCATATTGCATATAATTGTGTGTAGGTAGCTATATTAATGGATGTATAATGGTTGCGTTATCATATGGATGATGCATTTTGGTGTATGGTTGTGCACACATGTAGAAATAGTATGTGTCGATAGGGTTCTTTCGCATACATATTGGATGCATGGCACTATCATGGTTTGCATTAAGGAGGTCAACTGAATCAGTAGACCGCCTGATTTTGCATTAGACAGGGAACATATACACACACTCTTTGCATATGTTCATACAACATTAGAAACTCTAAGGACAAGGGATGCTAGTGTTTGATGGTTTAGCAGATGGTTGTTTGGTCTTAGAGATTTCGGGGACGAAATCCTTTAAGTAGGGGAGAATGTAACACCCCGTATGTTGAATAACTTGCTATAATATAAAACAGGGCAGAATTAAATTTTAAAATCTGAATCAGGGGTAACGGGCTATGCCATTGCATTCATCTCAGAAAAATACGCGAAATAGAGTCCGAGTTTTCGAAAATCGGAGTTCGTATGACCCAGATAAGGCCCAAAGAAGTTTCAGAAAATTTAAAACAGATTTTAAATAGTAAAATTTCAAATTTCAAAAGTGGCGGGAAAATTTCCGCCAGACCCAGGGAGTCGACCTGGGGGTCGACTGGGGAGTCGACCTGCCCACCAGGTCGACTAGGTTGTCGACCCTAGTGTCGACCTGGGGTCGACCTCCCTGGTCGAGCCCAAGTGACCTGGGTGCACCAGTTTGGCTTTTGGGCTGTGTTTTGGTTGCTAGGATGAGATCTGACGGCTATAATCTGATTTAGGGTTAATCTAATGGCCTAAAACACCTAACTACTCTATAAATACACCCTACGACTACCCTAATTCATACTAAAAATAGATACAACGTCGTTATGCCATCAAAATGCAACTTGAAGGAGCCTCCATCAAATTAAAGAGGAAGATAGCTTCTCAAATCAACTTCTAATCAACTCTAGCAACTTAATCTTCTTCTTAGGAGTGCTAATCAACAAGTTGTGAGTTTCTATAGCCTTAATGACCAATTGTTGAAATGATTATGATAGGATATAATGAGGTTATGGCTATGAATGTGGATCAATGCAAGATTATGTTATCATATGCTATGTGTTTGTGATGTTATGCAAGTTATGCAAGTTATGTGCTATGTATTCATGATGTTATGCAAGTTATGCAAGCCATATGCTATGTGATCATGATGTTATGCAAGTTATGCAAGTTATATGCTACATGTTCATGATGTTATGCAAGTTATGCAAGTCATATGCTACATGTTCATGATGTTATGCAAGTTATATGCTATATGATCATGATGTTATGCAAGTTATGCAAGTGTTAGGCTATGTGTTCATGATGCTAGTTATGCAAATTGCTATGATAAACATTGATCCATTATGACACCATGTTATGCAAGTTTGGTGTTTGATTATATGCAAGTTCATATATGACATGTTATGCAAGTTTGGTGTTTGATTATATGCAAGTTCATATATGACATGATATGCAAGTTTGGTGTTTGATTATATGCAAGTTCATATATGATATGTTATGCAAGTTTGGTGTATGATTATATGCAAGTTCATATATGACATGTTATGCAAGTTTGGTGTTTGATTATATGCAAGTAACATGTGCAAGTTTACACCTTTGTATGATATGCATACATATGCAAGTTAACCCCTTTGTATGTCATACATACATATGCAAGTTTACCCCTTTTGTATGACATAAGTAACTTATGCAAGTTAACCTCTTTATGACATATGTGATTCATGCAAGTTTGGGTTGGTTATTTATGCTAGTTGGGTTTGATGCTATATGCATGTTGACAGCTTTAAAACCCATGTTGATGCTAATATTATGCAAGTAGAACCCATTGTATTTGTGATGAATCTTCCCTTTTATGTCATGTTAGCGAATTACGTGGGGAACGATAGGGTTAATATTCATGTTAATGAAATGGTGTGAAGTTGGTATGATTATGCATACCATAAAGTGGATGGACATAATTGAGTCAATTATGTACACCGTTAAATTTTGTAATTAATTAGGGATAATTAATACAAATTATGGGGGGATTAATTAGGTGTAATTAATCGACTAAGGCACGAGGTTGGAAACTTTTGTAGCATAAGACTGCCCGGAACCGACCGGCAAATCCAGCGGCTACAAATGATCGGCCCAATGTGAGAGGTCTTAGGCACAAACTTAATACGTGACAAGTGTAAAGACACGAGGTTAGACTCGGTTATGGCGTAAGGCTGCCCGGACCCGACCGGCAAATCCAGTTGCCATAAAAGATAGTCTAATGTGAGAGGTCTTTACAACGGTTACGTCCTTAATCAATTAAGAAACACTTAACCATATTAGCATGTAGAGGGACATGAGGGGTTTAGTGGGTGCCTTGGGTGGCATGTGGAAAAATCTAGTGGTTGCCTTGGGTGGCAATAGAAAATACGATTAGAATACTTAACCAAAGTGGAACATGTAATTAAACATGATTAAAGGGTTAAGTAAGTGCCTTGGGTGGCATGGGGAAAATCTTGTGGTTGCCTTGGGTGGCAATAGAAGATAAGATTAGAATACTTAACCAAAGTGGAACATGTAATTAAACATGATTAAAGGGTTAAGTAAGTGCCTTGGGTGGCATGTGGAAATCAAGTAAGTGCCTTGGGTGGCATGGGGAAATCTAGTGGGTGCCTTGAGTGGCAATTGAAATATGATTAGATGACTTAACCAAACTTTAAACATGTAAGTGGACATGATTATTAAAAAAGGTTAAGTGGGATGCACTAGAAAAAGTGACAAGCTTAGGTGGGTAGCTTGTGGGGGCCCATTTCAACCAGTAACCCATATGTATCTTATTGGGCTCGACCCATGTCGAGGACGCGACACGCGTACTGGGCTTGACTATAAGAGGCCAAAAACGGGTTAGCAGTGGCAACGCAACTCCAACGGGTTTCATATGCGTGTGTGGACCCGGGCTGGTAGGTAAGACGTTTTTGCATCGTGTAGGTATAAGCCGTGCACCGTTGATTGTATCGGGTTGCCACTTTGGGGAGTGATACACCCCACTGTGGGGCCAGCACGGGTATCTACGTTAGGGAGCCGATCGAATGGGAGTAGTGGGTACACCTAGTGGAGATAGGGGCAGACGACACCTATGTAGTCAGCTAGGGGTACACGAGACTACTATTGAAATTACTAAATTGTGGGTACACCTAGTGGAGATAGGGGCAGACGGCACCTATGTAGTCAGCTAGGGGTACACGAAACTACTATTAAAAATTACTAAGTACACTTAGTGGGATCAACCTTTAAGTAGGAATTACCTTTGGGTGGGTAGATCTGGTGTGGTGCAGTATAGGAATTACCCTTGGGTGGGATCAACCTTTAAGTAGGAGTGACTGGTGTGGTGCAGTTAGTAATTACCCTTGGGTGGGTAGATGCGTCTTTACCGTTATCTTAGTTCATCCTATGTCTAGTTGGCTACTTAGTGTAGTCCTTTATCCCTAGTCATCCCGTACCAAGTTTATATCATACCCTAATTACTTTAATGATTGTGTTGTTAAATTTATAGAGCTCACTCTGACTTATGTCTGACCCCGTTGTTTTTATCTTTTCCCCCTCAGGTCCTCAGGTTGGGCCTAGCACTAGTGGGCTTTGATTAGATTTCTTTATCTATCTTCTAGAGCTTGGACCGTGATGTAAAGCCCAGCTTATCTTTTCTTTTATGGCTATTGTTTATGTAGTTGGATTATGTACTTATGTTTTTATCAGGATGGATATTTAGTACTTGACTCTTTATGGTGTTGTAACTAAACATGTTTACGTTCTGCTGCTATGAAATGATGTTTTAGATTTTCAAGTATTTATATCTGTCTTGTTGTAATTTTTCTGTTCTATATTCACTTAAAATGCTCCACCGAAGTTAAGGCATTCCCTTAGTGATTAGCGGGTGTGGGGTGTTACACGGGTAGCATTAAGACAAGCTTAACCATTGATAAGTGGATGGGGTTAAGACCAGCATGACCAATAATATATTGATTTAATAAGCGGATAGGGTTAAGACAAACTTAAACAATAATATGTATTGATCTGAAAGAGTTAAGACAAACTTAACCAATAATGTATATTTACTTGATAAGCGGATAGGGTTAAGACCAACTTAACCAATAAGATATAAGTGGATGGGGTTAAGACCAGCTTAACCAATAATATATTGATCTAATAAGCGGATAGGGTTAAGACAAGCTTAACTAATAACACATGTTGATTTGTTTAGTAAATAACATGGGTGACATGTGGGTTATAATTATAAACACTTAACCAAGTTGAAAACATGTAAGAAGACATAAATAAGAAGGGGTTAAGTGGGAAAATTCTAGTGGGGACCAAGCATAGGTGGAAAACTTGTGTGGGGACCCTTTTCAAACCAGTAACCCATTAAGTATCTTTGTGAGCTCGACCCAAGTCGAGGACGAGACATGCTTACTGAGTTTGATTGTAAGAGGTCAAAACAGGTTAGCGGTGGCAACGCAAGTCCAACACGGTCATGTGTGTGCGTGGGCCCGGACTGGTAGGTAAGACATTGTTGCATCATGTAGACATAAGCCGTGCATCTTTAGTGGTATCGGGTTGCCACTTCGAGGAGTGATACACCCCACTGTTGGACCAACATGGGTATCTACGAGTTAGGGAGCCTATCGAATGGGGAAGGTAGTGGATACGACTAGCGGAGATAGTAGCAGACGGCACCTATGAAGACAACTAGGATTATAACTACCATATTATGAATAAACATTGTAATTAGAGTAGGGAAGGTAGTGGGTAAACTAATGGAGATAGGGGCAGGAGGCACGTATGAAGACAGCTAGGGGTACACGAAACTACCATTATTATTATTATTGTTGTTATTATTATTATTATTATTTTCAGTGGACGGGGTCAACTTTTAGGGTTACTAGTAATGGTGCTGTGTAATTAGCATTGGTGCAGTATAGTAATTATCCTATAGTGATTAGGAGCGCAATTAACGCCAAAATATTCCTCTGTTTGCTTTGTCTTGTTCACTTGCTTCACAGTCATTCCTTGTTTTACCAGTTTATGCCTTATTCTAATTACTTTAACAATTGTATTGTTAAAGTTATGGTACTCGCCAGACTTCATGTGTGACCCCCTTTGTTTTCACTTCTTTTGTCCCCCCCCCCCAGGTTCTTAGGGTGGGACTAGTACTAGTGGAGCTTGATTTGGATCTCTTTCTCTCTCTTTTGGAAGTGCTTGGATTGTTGAAAGTAAAGTTCAGCTCATCTCTTTTATGGCTACTTGTGTTTGGGGTTATGCTTTTTTACTTTATGTACTCTGAAAACAATTTTTCAAGATAGATATTAAGTGTACTTGGTTTATGAAGTTGTTTTAATCAAACCTTTTCTCCGCTGCAATAAAAGTTATTTAAAAATTTTCAAGTGCCAATATTTGTATTTGTCTTGTTATATTCTGTTCTATACACTAATAACGCTCCATGGAAGTTAATACATTCCCTTTGTGAGTGACATTAATGGACGTGGGGTGCTACACGTGGTATCAGAGCTGAAGGTTACCATAAAAGATATGAATTTTGAAAAAAAACTGTTTTTCAAAAGCATTTTGTAAAGAAATACTTTCAAAAATATGTTTTAAGGAGAGTATTTTTAAGAGAAAAGTTTGTTTGTTTTAAAAACATAACCCCCAAGAGCCATATATATTTCCTTCGATTCTCTGTTTTGAATCTCTTCCTCTTTCCTTTTTGAATTTCTTCCTCCACGCATATAGACGCTTTTTCTAAGATATGTAAGAACTTCCGTACGATGGGTGAAAAATCACTTCATGGGACTGGGACGTCTGTCAAAACTAGGACGAAGTTGAGGACTTGTTGGTACCTTTAGGATAGACGACGGGAGGAAGGTTCAATTAGCTGCTTGGTTAATGAAGAACGAAGCCTCATTTGGTAGGAGGCCACGAACAGAGAATGTGCAGAAGAGACATGGAAAGGACACACGATAAAGTAGATCCAAAGAAAGGCGATAAGGATAATAAGGGGCCAAGAGAAAAGGAAGGGCCACACTTGTGAAATACCTGACTACTTAAATAAAGACGTTAGAAAGAAGAAGAAGACTAGTTGTTATCATTACAAGACATCTTATTAGGATCTTCCAAAGAGGCAAAAGGCAAAGGTAAGGACAAGGTACAGGATCTTCTGAAGGGCAGACGCGTTCCCTCATGTCTGACATACCTGATAGAGGTAGAAATATTTCTTGTTGGAAATTTGGTTTTTCTTTTTGATCATCCTGTTCGAACCTTGTTTGAATTCTGGCGCTTCACACTTGTTTGTATCTGCTTCGTTAGTTGAAACACTGCACCTAAATACTAGTCTATTTACGGATCCCATAGTAGTCTCAAATCCTATTGGTGGTCTGGCTCATCTTTCAATGATTTGTCGGGATTTGAGAGTGTCTATCTTGGGCATTGGGTTTGAATGCAACGCCTTCCTTCTTGGCTTCATGGGCTATGGCTTGATTCTAGGTATGGATTGACTAGCTAGATACGGTGCCATCCTAGACTGTGAAAGAAGGGTAGTTAGATTGTTGACTCGTTGTGGAAAGACCCTCGATATTTCTTGGGACCCTAGAGGTCCGGTAATGCTTAGCTACCCAGAATCCCTTGATGCATCCAATGATGATTTGGAATCTGTTCGTATGGTCCGTGAATATAGTGACGTCTTAGATGAAGTTTGAGGTTTACCCCCGAGGCGCGAGATAGACTTTCGAATATACCTAGTAGATAATGCAAAGCCAGTTGCATTACCAATGCACCACATGGCTCCGAGAGAGAGAAGAGAACTTAGTAAGCAAGTGAAAGAATTGCTTGAGAAAGGGTTCATAAGAAGAAGTATTTCGGAGTGGGGCGCTCCAGTCATTTTTGCTATGAAAGCTGATGGTTCACTTAGATTGTGCGTGGACTATAGAGAGTTGAATAAGCTAGCAAAGAAGAATAGACACCCATTACCGAGGATAGACGATTTATTCGATCAGTTGATGGGTGCTTCATTTTTTTCGCAACTAGATTTGGCTATAGGGTTTCATCAGCTAAGGGTGCCTGAAGATAACATAGATAAGACTGCATTTAGAACTCCAGACAGTTTCTTCGAGTGGCTCATCATGCCTTTCAGTTTGATGAATTCACCCGCATACTTTGTTGACTTAATGAGTAGGGTTTTTAGGGAGTTTCTAAACAAGTTTGTGATAGTCTTTGTGGACGATATCCTGATTTTCTCTAAAAGTGAAGAAGAGCATGCCCTACATCTTAGGGAAGTCTTTGAGACCCTACGAGCGCATCAACTTAAAGCTAAGTTCTCCAAGTGCCATTTTTGGAGAAAAGAAGTGAGCTTCTTAGGACATGTGGTCTCTAAGGAAGGGATAGCTGTGGAACCCGCAAAGTGATGGCAATCCAAGATTGGAAGATTCCTAAGAACGCAACAGAAGTAAGAAGCTTTTAAGGGCCGACCGGTTATTATAGGAAGCTTATTAAGGACTTCGCTAAGATATCAGCCCCACTTACTCGGTTAACGAAGAAGAACTTGATTTTTGCTTGGTACGTTGACTGTGACGATGCTTTCCAACATTTGAAGAGGGTTTTGACGACCGCTCCAGTTTTAGTCTTGCCAGATGGAAGTAAGCCATTCACAGTGTATACCAGTTCTTGTGAGACAAGGCTTGGAGCAATTTTCGGTGCAAGAGGAAAAGGTGATATGCAAAAGGCGGCAAGTAGGAGTATCGCTTATCACCCACAGACGGGTGAACGGACAGAAAGGGGTGAACAAAATCCTTGAAGATCTTTTGAGGTTATGTATCCTAGATTTTGGAAGGACATGAGGAGAGGCAACTAGCTTAGTGATGTTCATGACATGTTTTCACATATCATATTTGCGGAAGTGTTACAAGATACCACGGAAGTAGTGGAGCCGGACATGCTTAGAGAAGTGGAAGTAGAGGGAGATGCCACGATTAGACGAGCTGCTACATGCATCTTGGGCCGGAGGTATAAGAGCTACGCAACAAAGAGGTCAAGTTGGTTAAAGTGCAATGCGGAGATGATCAAACAGACGTGACTTGAGAGACAGATGACAAGATGCGTACGCTGTACCCTTTCCTTTTTTGAGGGTATTTTTTAACTTCTCCTTTCTCTACCGCTTTGTTGATGCTTGTCCTATCATTTAGTATTATCCTTGCGATGACATCTTCGATCTTTAGTTAGGAAGAACCCTATGGTTGTAAACATGTGTTTGAGACATGTTGTGTTTGGTGGATGCAAGTGGTTGCTAGTGGTTGCTCGTGGATGCATGTACACAAACATTAGGCACTAGATCGGCTCAATCACCTTCATGTTGCATATAAATGTGTGTGCATATTTAAATTAATGGATGTATAATGGTTGTGTTATCACATGGATGCTGCATTTTGATGAATGGTTGTGCACACATGTAGGAATAATTTGTATCGATAGGATTCTTTCGCATACATAATGTACGCATGACACTATCATGGTTTGCATTAAGGAGGTCAACTGAATCAGTAGACCGCCTGATTTTGCATTAGATGAGGAACATATACATGCACTTTTTTCATATGTTCATATAGCATTAGAAATCTTGTAAGGACAATGGATGCCTGTATTTGATGGTTGAAATGGATGATTGGATGTTAGGATATGCATTCTCCTTAACTTGGAGATTTCGGGGGCGAAATCCTTTAAGGAGGGGAGAATGTAACACCCCATGATTTTAAATATTAAAATTAACGAATTAAGGAATACTTAATTTCAAATGTGGGAATTAAAGGAAATAGGTTGCGCCATTGAGTTCATCTCGGAATTCTGCTTGAGATAGAGTCCGAGTTTGTGTAAATTGGTCTCCGTATGAAGAAGATATCTTTAAATTAAATATTGTAGCAAAACATGAAAAAGAAGAGTGAGAAAAGAAAAATGTTTCGCATTGTTCTAAGTTTTGTAAGCAAAAGACTTAGTAGCTCATTTGGTTAGAACATGTGATCTACATATAAGAGGTACAGAGTTCATCCCCGCCAGCGCCATATTTTTGTTTTAGGGGAATGGCTAAAAAGTGGCTTAGTGTGAACGCAGTTCAAAAAGTGGTTTAGTGTGAAAATGGTTAATTGGGAAGATAGATAAAAAGAACACACACACACACACACACACACACACATATATATATATATAGAAAATATATATATACATACATACATACATACATACATACATACATACATACATACATACATATATATATATATATATATATATATATAAGACGTATGCGCATCATGTGGCGCACGTGGCGCATTTTTTGTTGGTCAAGGATTGTCTTTTCTACGTGGCCTTCTCTGGTTGTCTTTATGACAAATTCTGAGGTGTTAGGACTTATGTGTCATGCTATGATTGGCTGAGTAAAACTTGCTTTAGTTGGATGACACTGATTGCTCCTAAAATGATCTAACAGCTCACATATGATTTAACTTCTATAAAAGCAACCATAATCATGAAACCCTAAATCACACAAATTCATTTCAAGGAGCCACCATGCTGTCCATGATCATTCTAGTTTAGCCACAATTCCTTCTTCAACTTAAAAGCAAGATAGAAGCAAAAATCAAAATCAAATCTAAATCCAAATTAGAATAATAATTAGTCTACATCAAAGGCGAGCAATTCAGTTTAATAATACAGATCCTAGAAAAACAAGACTGTTCTTTTGATTGTGAATACTATTTCTTTCACAATATAATTAATAAATTTATTATGATGGGTTGTAATTGGATTATGACAACATGTCTGTTGAAACATGTGATGTTATTGTCTGTTTGTGAACATATGACAGTTTTGTTGTTATATCATTGGTAGATCTATTTATATGTGCAATTATACATGTTTAACTTGATTCATTTTATGCAAGTTTACATATGTTAATTTGTGAATCATATGCAAGTTTATGTTATGTGAATCTTATGCAAATTTATGTGTTAAATCATATACGAATCTTATGCAAGTTTGCGATGTTAAAACATATGTATGCAAGTTTAGGATGTTGAAACATACGTGAATCTTATGCAAGTTGGGATGTAAAACATATGTGGATCAAGTTTATAAAAATGCTAGTTTATAAGCGAAAAGTGTGACATTAATTTATGTGTTTAGATCCATATGCAAGTTCACATTTTTATGTTTAGATCTATGTTTAGATCCATATGCAAGTTCACATTTTGATATTAGATCTATATTTAGATCCAAGGCAGTAACATACTTATGCAAATTTATGTTTCCTATGCTAGTTTTGTATGTGAATCATATGCTAGTTTGAATGTAAGTTTTTATGAAATTCATATGCAAGTCATAGGAAAACCATATCCATATATGCAAGTTCATAATTACATGTTTAGATCTATACATTTAGATCCATGACAGTACATTGTTTATACAAATTTATGTTTTATGACTATTGCCTATGCAAGTGTTGATTATGCAAATTTATGTTAATATGAATCATAATCATGTCAGTTTTGATCCATGTTATGCTATTTAGATCTATTTTGTGTGTTATGCAAGTTGTGATGTTTCTTCCTTCTTATGAGTTAGACTATTTCGAGTCTAACATATTTCACGTTCAACGTATGAACGACGTGGGGATAATGGGAAAATATTAAATATGCTTAATTGTGAATTGGCATAAAATGGCATAAAGGCATATAATTAATTTGAGACATTAATTAGCCTAATTTGTATGCATAATAATTATGGACATAATTTAAGTGATAATTATGGACATGGATTAAAATTCGAAGTTATTGGCAATTTGAAATAAGGATATTAATTCAAATTGGGGTTGAATAATAATGTGTAATAATAAATGCCTTAGACACGAGGTTAGACTCGTTTATGGTGTAAGACAGCCTGGACCCGCCCGACAAATCCAGCAACCACAAGCTGTAGTATAATGTGAGGGGTCAAAGGCACAAATTAAATAAGTAATAAAGGCCTAGGACACGAGGTTAGAGTCGTTTGTGGTGTAAGAATGCCAGGACCCGCCCGACAAATCCAGCAACCACAAACGGTAGTCTAATGTGAGAGGTCAAAGGCATAAATTAAAAAATGCTTAGACACGAGGTTAAGTCTTGCTTGTGGTGGAAGTCATGCCTGGAACCGCTCGGCATATCCAGCACCCATAGGCAATCGACATAATGTGAGAGGTCTATGCATTAATAATTAATTAATTAATGCTAAGCAAAGACAAATATGAATGACAAATAGAAGTTTGGTTGAGTGATTGATTCTCTGAGTAACAATCTGATGTTGATTTCGGTCTTCGGGGTTGGTAGTTAGGGAGTTATTCTCTTAACCAATGTATCTATGAACTAAGATGTAATTAGTCATAAAAAGATGGTAAGTGTGTAGGGTTAAGACCAGCTTAACCAGTAATATATATATATATATATATATATATATTAATCTGATAAGTGGATGGGGTTAAGACCAGCTTAACCAATAATATATTAATCTAATAAGCGGATAGGGTTAAGACAAACTTAACCAATAATATGTATTGATCTGATAGGGTTAAGACAAACTTAACCAATAGTGTATATTGACTTGATAAGCGGATAGGGTTAAGACCAACTTAACCAATAAGATATAAGTGGATGGGGTTAAGACCAGCTTAACTAATAATATATTGATCTAATAAGCGGATAGGGTTAAGACAAGCCTAACTAATAACACATGTTGATTTGTTTAGTGAATAACATGGGTGGCATGTGGGATATAATTATAAATACTTAACCAAGTTGAAAACATGTAAGAAGACATGAATAAGAAGGGGTTAAGTGGGAAAATTCTAGTGGGGACCAAGCATAGGTGGAAAAGCTTGTGTGGGGACCCTTTTCAAACCAGTACCCTGTTAAGTATCTTTGTGAGCACGACCCGAGTCAAGGACAGGACACGCTTACTGAGTTTGATTGTAAGAGGTCAAATCGGGTTAGCGGTTGCAACGCAAGTCCAACGGGGTCGTGTGTGTGCGTGGGCCCGGGCTGGTAGGTAAGACGTTGTTTCATCATGTAGATATAAGCTGTGCATCTTTAGTGGTATAGGGTTGCCACTTTGGGGAGTGATACACCCTACTGTGGGACCAGCATGGGTATCTACGAGTTAGGGAGCCGATCGAATGGGGGAAGGTAGTGGGTACGACTAGAGGAGATAGGAGCAAACGGCACCTATGGAGACAGTTAGGAGTATAACTACCATATTATGGATAAACATTATAATTAGAATGGGGAGGGTAGTGGGTACAACTAGTGAAGATAGGGGCATGCGACACCTATGAAGACAGCTAGGGGTACACGAAAATACCATTATTATTATTATTATTTTCAGTGGGCGGGATCAACTTTTAGGATGACTAGTAATGGTGCGGTGTAATTAGCATTGGTGCACTATAGTAATTATCCTATAGTGATTAAGAGCGCAATTAACGCCAAAATATTCCTCTATTTGCTTTGTCTTGCCCACTTACTTCACAGTCATCCCTTGTTTTACCAGTTTATGCCTTATCCTAATTACTTTAATAATTGTATTGTAAAAGTTATGGTACTCGCCATACTTCATGTGTGACCCCCTTTGTTTTCACCTCTTTTCTTCCTTTTCCCCCTCCTCCCAGGTTCTCAAGGTAGGACTAGTACTAGCGGAGCTTGATTTGGATCTCTTTCTCTCTCTTTTGGAAGTGCTTGGATTGCTGAAAGTAAAGTTCAGCTCATCTCTTTTACGGCTACTTGTGTTTGGGGTTATGCTTTTTAACTTATGTACTCTGAAAACAATTTGTCAAGATGGATATTAAGTGTACTTGGTTTATGAAGTTGTTGTAATCAAACCTTTTCTCCGCTGCAATAAAACTTGTTTTAAAATTTTCAAGTTCCAATATTTGTATCTGTCTTGTTATATTCTGTTCTATACACTAATAACGCTCCATGGAAGTTTATGCATTCCCTTTGTGAGTGACATTAATGGACGTGTGGTGTTACACACATGGACTAAGTTAAGCTTCTTTTCCCAATTAGAATATATAGTGTTGGCCTACTTTTTGACCAAGTCACACAAAGTCCAAACATCCATCATTGAGTGAACTAAAGAGCAAGAACATGAATATTCAGTTGCAAGAGATTATGGTCAAATAGAAATATGGGTCTCGGGTTGATTAGAATAAAAGAGCTTCAGATGGGATGGTGTCAAAGCTAAGGTTCGAACATACAGGTCGATGGATATAGAGGGCATTAGGTCGAAGCCCATCGGGTCGAATGAACTCGACCCGACCCAATGTCAGTCTGCATGTTGCATGGGCTAACTACCCATTAATCCCGCTACCTTATGAATGCGCGGGATGGTCGATACGTACCGCATACCCGACCAAACCATACACACACGATTAGCACCACTAATTAGCTATGGAAGTAGACACAAAGACACGCGTCCCCTAACTGTTACCACCTAATATTCACTATATATATCCGAGCAGAACCAAAGAAAAGGATCTTTTTGCAACTTGAACTCCTGAACCTTGTTAATGTAGTTGCCGTAGTCATTCGACCTGCATCCAGAATCAACCATTTCGAGTGTAATTCCATAAATTTGTGAGGAAATCGATTATATACGATTATTTGAGTGATTCAAAACCTTGTAATTGTAATCCTCTACTGAATTGAAGAATTATAAAGTGGACGTAGCCTCTTAACGTCGAACCACTATAAATCTCGTGTGTTTGATTGTGTTTTCTTGCTTTTTATTTATATTTCTTCGTAAATATCTACAAAATCTTATCAATTAGGCGTTCGTGCCTTTTTTGGTCTAATATTTTGGTGCTTTCACTAAGAGGTTTGAATTCTCAGCTTTCTAGATTATTATTTTACTGTTTGGATCACCAAATCCGAATATAATCTGTATTATCATCATTTTCAACGTTTTTGTCAATTTTATCAAGTTTTAATACCATGGCGCCAAGAGAAGATAGGTATCAGCAATCTTCTCAAAAAAACGAAGTCAATGAAGAGCGTCAGAGTGGCCAACAGCTTGTAGCAGCAACTCAAGCACCTGGATTGAATCAGCCCGGGTCGGACCCGACCCGACCCAATGTGGGCATTTCGCTCGACCTGATGTCATTGCTTCAGACCCGGCTACTACAACTAACAATCAACCCCTCCAACTGTGCTAGTTTCACATAATGACTTCACACGCTTTCTCACTAGGTTGGAAAAAACAAATGTTGCCTTAGAAGCTTAACAACGGGATAATGGTGTAATTCGGGAGAATATGAGTACAATAACCAGGCAGTGGGAGGAGTTCAGATGACAAAGAACACCACCACCTACTCATTGCCATGAAGTAGAGATTCTTCTTCTTTTAAGGAAAATGAACACCATCCACGCCAATGGAGACCTTTGGAAAGACCTGAAAATCTTGAATAAGTCCGTTTGGCTCACTGGGTTCCAGAGAAGATGCTACAATTCGTCTTGGCCATAATTATCGTAGCCTAGAAGAACCTATGCCACTACTAATGCATGGATCTCATGTCCGTCCTAGGGACCCAAACGTTATCCGACTACTCAGTCTTAATTCCCCCAGACCACTCGTCTTGTGACCGACCGAGAATGCAGGGGGCAAGGAAACAATGTCCAGACTATAACTCAAGTGGTGTTGCCTGAAGCAAGAGAAGGAAGATCCAAAACGGAGGAAAGCGCTGAACTATAACATTTGTTGACTAGTGCCAAAGTAGCAGTAATGGCACATCAGATAATGAATGATAGTCGGGGTATACTAATGAAGACAAGGGCTTATACCGTAGTCACACTCCCTTCACAGATGATATCTTGAAAGTGCATATTCCAAGGCAATATAACTTACAAACGATGAACCATTACATAGGAATAACTGATCCACGACAGCACTTGATGAGGTACTCATGGTATATGAATGTTGTTGCAGCTCCTGATGCTATTATGTGTAAAGCTTTCCCTACAAACCTAAAAGATGTCGCTTTGATGTGGTTCACCAGACTTCCATCTCGGTCAGTTCCAAGTTTTAAGGATCAGAGTAAAAAGTTTCTGAACCAGTTCCGGCTGCACGCTGAGAAATCCAAGCTTGTCATAGAGCTCTCGGTTATTAAACAGGCTCCGGGGGAAACCTTAAGGGGATATTTGGACCGACTCCAAATGGCGATCACGAGATTAAGCAATCCAATCCTGAGACTATTCTAATGGTGATGATAGACGAGGTAGATAAGGGCATCGGATTTGGAAGATATCGAGCCGGAAACCACCTACCACCATTGAGTTGTTTCATGAGAAAGCAAATATACACTTATGATAGGAAGAAGTGTATTTGAACGACAAGAGAAGGTCTAATGAAGTTCTAAGAGAGGAAATCCAATGTAATGTCGCCAGAAATCAGTCTGGAGACAGCTCAAGAAAGGTTAAAGTAAATCTTGGCAATCAGAATGAAGGAAATGTTTCCTAGGGTAAGAAAAGCAACAAAATAAACAGGAATAGGAGAGATGATTCTAAGAAAAGACCCTATTTACAATCCTTTGAAATTTACATGCCACTGAATGATACTCTAGAAAACATTTATCTGGACACTTGTAATGTAACGCAATACGAGAAACCTCCACCAAGGGATTCGATAGAAAACGAACATGAGACCGAGAAGTTTTGCTTGTTTCACGAGACTTACGGGCACTCAACAACGAATGTCGGCACCTGAGAGATGTAATAGAAATGCTACTACGAAAAGAAAAACTTGACGAGTATAAAGTTGCCCCAAGGGACATGGGCAAGGAGTTACTGCTCCAAGTCAAGGGCAAGAAGCTCCCAAAGCTACTGCCCAACAGAAATGGAAAGGAATAATATTCAATACCGTAGTCGGTGGATCCCATCCTACAAGATTCAATACTAGAGCCATGGAACAATACATCAATGCAACAAAGCGTCTTGATGTAGGGGAGTGCATCATTCCCGAGGATGCTACGCCAATTAAATAGCAGAAGACAATGATAGACAACATTGTTTTACGTGATCAAGAGAGTGCAGGAATAGAGACTCTAAGCATAGATCCTTTGGTGATATCTGGCATGATTGGCCCGGAGATAGTGTCCAAGGTTTAAGTTGATAATGGAAGTTCTGTCAACATTTTATTCAAAAAACTTTTGACCATATGAAGTTAGAAGCTAAAGATCTAAAATTGTGCATCGAATGGATACATGGTTTTAACTGTTCAACAACAACACCGGTAGGTGTGATTAAGGCGAGGGAGACTGCAGAAGAGTGTGAATGCTTCCCTTTCTCATCATGGACATAGATTTTTCATATAATGTCTTCCTAGGTCTACCGGCTCTGGCGAAATTTAAAGCCTGTATCGCGCCCTGGTGTCTATTGCTGAAGTTCCCAATCGAAGCTAGAGTGTGAATAGTCCAAAGAGATCAAGTGACTGGAAGAGCATGTTATCTAGCAGAATGGAAGCTAGTTCGTGACAGAGCCGATGTGGAACCTAAAATTGCCTCCCCTTCTAGTAAGGAGGCATCTACATAGCAAATAATGGAAGCATCCTAGACGGAATTGCCCGATTATCCGTCTGAAGATATCAATCCTAGAGAGGACAAGGAACAGGGATGTAAAAGGGCAACCCAAATGAAACGTCTGTGGACATACGACGACCTGACTAAGGTCTTGAAAATAAGATCTCATTTAGACCCCCTATGGATGAGGGAATTGACAAACTTTTTACAATCTAACTTGGACCCATGCTGATATGTGTGGGTTATCTCCGTCATAAGCCATGCACTAAATATCAACTTGAAAAGTCTCTCAGTCAAACAGAAAAGATGAATGTTGGGCCTGGAGAGGTCTGTAGCTTTGAAAAAGAAGTTGAAAGGCTGGAAAGCAATGACTTTATCCAAGATGCAACGTGTCCCGACTGGATATCAAACCCATTCCTCGTTAAGAAAGCCAACGGAAATGGCGGACGTGTATCGACTTCTCAGATCTAAACAAAGCCTTCCCAAAAGATAGCTTTCCGCTTCCAAGGATCGATCAACTGGTAGATTCAATAGCCAAGCATGAATTTATCTCATTTATGGATGCCTACTCAGGATACTACCAAATATCGATGCATGTGCCAGACCAGGATCATAAGAGTTTCATCACGGATCTCAGGTTATATTGTTATGTGGTGATGCCTTTAGGATTGAAGAATGTCGGGGTGACATACCAACATCTGGTGAATCACATGTTTCACAATCAGTTTGGGAAGTCCATGGAAGTATATGTGGATGACATACGGGTGAAGTCCAAGCATCGATCGACCACGTCTCAGATTTGGAAGAAATGTTCAACATCATCCAACACATTGGAATGAAACTAAACCATTTGAAATGCTCCTTCGGTGTCGCACTAGGAAAGTTTTTAGGTTTCATCGTCAGCTCTCGAGGAATTGAGATAAAACCGAATCAGATTGCAACGATTAGAAATATCAGCGAACTAAGGAGAATTAAAGATGTATAGAGTTTAGCAGGGAAAGTTGTAGTGTTAAGTAAATTTATTTCCAGGGCCACAGATAAATGTGTTCCCTTCTTTGACTTAATCAAAAGAGGAAAGCGCAATTTCAGATGAACTCCAGATTGCATCGAAGCCTTCCAGAATTTGCTAAACCACTTAGAGAGACTACCGATACTGTCCAAATAGGTAGACCATGAAGATCTGTTCGTATACTTGACGGTATCATTGCATGCAATCAGTTTAGCTCTTGTTCGTGAGGAGGATAAGGTTCAAAGATCGGTGTTATGTAAGTAAGAAGTTAGCGGCTACAGAGTGCAATTGCCTAAAGATTGAAAAGCTTGCTTATAGCCTATGCTCCTCCATTAGTTCCAAGCTCATCCGATCATGATATACACTGACCATTATAGAATCTCAAGAGAAGAAAACCAGAAGGCTGACAAATTGGCGAAACTAACTAGTTTTGACAACCCAAAGGACACAGAAACGGTCCCAATCGAAACACTGGATACTCTGAGCTTTGATCAAATGAAAATTAACCAAGTATTGGAGAATGAAATCGAAAAAGAGTCTTGGATGACCCCCATAAAGAATTTCACATAGAACGAGATCCTTCCAGAGAGGAAGAATCAAAGACATGCCCTTGTTCGCAAGGCATCCAGATATGTTATGCAACATGGAGAGCTTTACATAAAGGGATTCTGGTACCTTTGCTTCGGTGCATAGCCCACGATGACGTCAAGCGTGTGTTGAAGGAAATACACGAAGGCGATCGTGGCGATCACACCGGAGGACATGAAAATACAGTGCTAGAGTAGGATTGAGTAACATGGAACTGAGTGTATATACGGAAGACTTGATAGTGTGATATAATATATTTGATACAGTTAGTATTTAATGAGAATAACTAAATAAACTAATATCACAGATAAGCAGAAAATATGCAGTAAATAAAAATAAATGACACCAGGAATTTTTATACTGGTTCGGTGCACAGTCCTAAGTCTAGTTCGAGACTCCTTTTAGAATTCAACTAAACAATATCCTCACTTCACCCAGAGGAACAAGTTTACAAAACACACAAGTAGTAGAACTGGGACCTTAGTAGCAGAACATGATTTCGCCTCAGTTGCCGAAGAGGACTTCTTGCCTATGCAGCGAAACATGACTTTACAAATACACCAATAGACTAAATATGTGTTCTAAGTAACACAAATCAGTCACGGTTTGAGTACACACTTCGTATAATCTTATCCCCAAATATATGAAGTGCATATGGAAATTTTAAGGAAGTAAATCACATTTGAATCAAGAAGTATGAATATAGAATCTTCGATTCAAGCGATAAAATATAGTTTTGAGAGTTTTTGAATGCACAAAATATAAGGAGATTAGAATCGGAACTAGAGTAAGAATTGATATTTTGAAAAGGGATATTGAAGTGTTTAAATAATATACAAAGAGTAGTAACTAATTGTATAGAGTTTCAATCAAAAGAAGTGTCTATTTTTCTTGGATTTGCATTGAAACCCTTTGTGAAAGGAAGTGTCTTTTCGCTGAAATATGGTAATTAGGACTACTAGTCAACTAGTAAAAAATGACTAGTCAACTAGTTAAATCTCTTGGTGAAAGCAAGTGTCTTTTCGCGAAGTGTCTTTTGCTGAAATATGACCGTTGGTGAAGTATCTTTTCACAAAGTGTCTTTCCAAAAGTGCATTTATATAGAGTAATTTGAGGATAAAAAATGCTACAATGACAAGGTTTTTGTCAAATAATACGCCAAAGACATGATTTTAGGAGGGAGCAGATATTAAATTACCACATTACTCCCCTAAATTCCACCATTCCCCCTAAGTTACACTATTCTGGCATTTTGACAAAAAATTCCTTTGTTATACTAGCAAAACTCTTTGAGGATAGATTTTAGCAATATATAACACATCTAAGACACAATTAAATAAATAATCATAACCTATATCACTTATCATTTGATCTTCTCTTCTTCCTTGTTATGAATCAAAACTTGCGATCTAACAGGATAGACCCTGGCTAAGAAGATACTACTGCACGTTTACTTCTGGCCTACTATAAAAAAAGACATAGCTGATTATTCGTGATGCTGTGACGAGTGCTAAATTTTTCAAGGATTCCCAGCGCACTTCGATGGTGATCCCATGGCCATTTGCTATATGATGAATTGACATTATTGGGATCCTCCCAATAACTAAAGATGGAGCAAAGTACGCAATTGTGGTCGTGGATTACTTTACAAAGTGGGTAGAGGCTGAACAACCGACCACAATCACAACCAAGTGAGTGATCAATTTCGTTATTTATATGCCGATTTGGGATCCCTAAGACCGTTATAACTGACAATGGGACCTAATTCGACAGCATAGAATCTAGAGATTTCTATCAATGGTACCTCATCGAGAAGAGATACACCGCCATGGCACATCCTCAATCAAACGGACAGGTAGAAGCTGTGAATAAGATCATTAAGTCCATTCTGAAAAATCGATTGGAATAGACAAAGGCCATGTGGGTTAATGAATTACCCTTGGCTCCATAGGCATACCGAACTGCCTACAAAATGTTGGAGAATGGAGTTTTTATGACAACAACCTTATTTCAATTATCATTGATTATAAAATATACATGCTAACATCTTTATCTAGAATATATCTACACATACACACACACACACACACACACATATATATATATATATACACACATATGCAAGATTTGTATACAGGAATAAATACTGAAGACTATACAGTTTAAGAGCTTTTAGAGATCCGGAATTTAGAGTAGATTCAAGACTCATGAGTAATCAAGATATCAAGATGTCAAGAGTTCAAGATTAATATAATTATAGAGTCTAGATTTTGTAAAACTCTAAATAGCACTCCAGGTTCAAATCAAATTCAAATTCTGATTTTTCAATTATTTTCTCAATTCTCTCTATTTTGTTTTTCTATTTTATTCTCAATCCTCTCTATTTTGTTTTTATATTTTTATTCTTCTTTGTTTTTCAAACTTAAGTTTTTATATATACTTTATTTATATTTTATAGTTTAAAACCTTATAACTTTATAAATATATTTATATAGTTTAAAAATATGTTTTCGTATGATTTTCTATCATATAATATTGATTTACAACATTAGAATTTTATTCAAGAATTTCCAGAATTAGTTTTATGTCAAAACACTTGAAAATGATTTGAAAATCAATTTTGTACATAGGTATGTCGACATAGCATAATATTTACGTCGACATATAACAACTAGTTTTTTAATTTTAAAGGGAAGTGTCTTTTCACTATTTGAAACATTTCAGAAACGTTGTAACCCTTCATTCTCTATAAAAAGGGGCCAAAACCAAATTTTCTAACATATCTTCTTCTCCATCTTCATCTCCTTTCATCCTACCATTATTCTTATTCATTTTTTATGGTTTTTACATTTATACTCTATCGAATTCACTTCTGAATTGATCAAACTTCTTCTCTCTACACTCTCTACTCTCTGAATCAAGTGCTATTGAAGAGTTATAAGACTGTTTTATAATTTCGTGGATTGAAAGATCCAATTTGTAAGTCAAGAGTAAACGGTTTATCCTTGAATCCATGAAATCAAGGTTTAGGAGTCGGTATGCCCTGGTTGAGCCGTGAAATCAAGGGATAGGAGTCGGTGTCTCCTTGTTGAGCCGTGAAATCAAGGAGTGTGTATTTGGCTATTTGAAAATAGTAATAAAAATTTGCACAATACAGCGTTGTGCGGGACTGGACGTAAGAGTGATCCAAACTAGTATAAATCCGGTGTGTTCTTTCCTTTTCTGCATTTTCCTTTACTTCTTTTTATTTTGCATTTGTGTTTGAATTGGTGCCTGTGACTATGTTTGTGTTGTTTGATTCACTCCATAATTCTATTTATATTTAAGTTTTGTTTAAAATTCTTACAAACACTTTTCACCCCCTTTGGTGTTTGCTTTGCCTTAACGATCCTTTTCGCAGTCCCTAACAAATGGTATCAAAGCAAGGTCTTTCAAAAAATCATAATCTGATTTTTGAAATTTTGGCAAAATGGCAAATTTTGGAATCTCTGATTTTATAAGTGCCAATTCATGCATTGCATCAATGTTAAGAGAGTCTGCATATATTAATGTTAAAGAAGCATGTGATATACTGAGATATTGTTCAATACAGAAAAGGATGAGTTCTATGACTTTTGAAAACTCAAAAGTTGAAAAGATGGGTAAAGTGGCTATTGGCAATTCAAATTCTGAAAAGGTGGCTGCTGGCAATTCAAAATATGAAGAGGTGTATATTGGAAATTCAAAACTTGAGCTGGTGTGTTACATGGCTATTGAAAATTCAAATTTTGGAAAGTAACTGGTGGAATTGAAAAAGGACAAATGGATACTGGATAATGGTTGTTTGAGAGATATGACTGGAAATCCTGAACTACTCAATAATCTGAAGTATGAAGATGGTGGATTGGTAAACTTTGGAGATAATTATAGAGGATACATCATTGGAATCGGCAATGTCGGTATATCTGAAACTCCTACTATTTCTGATGTTTTATTAGTCAGGAATTTAAAACACAATTTACTAAGTATAAGTCAACTTTGCGATAAAGGATTTACAATAAAATTTGAAAAGAATAAATGTTTTATAGAAGATAGGAATTCAAAAGTTATATTCGAAGGGGATAAAAAAAATATTTATATATTAAGTATGAAAATTTCCAACGATAATTTACGTCTTATGGCCAACACAAGTGATCCCTGGATTTGGCATAAGAGATTCAGTCATACAAATTTCAAACATATTTCAAGAATTTCTAAATTAGATTATGTTAGAGGATTACCCAAAATGAAATTCAAAGTTAATAACTTATGTGATGCTCGTCAACTCGGAAAATTAAAGAAGAGTTCATTTAAATCAAAAGAAGAAATCACTACCTCAAAACCATTAGAATTAATACACATGGATTTATTTGGTCCATCTCAAACTCAATCAATAAATCATAACAGATATGTGTTTGTAATAGTTGATGATTTTTCTGGATACTCTTGGACTTTGTTTCTTAAAAATAAAAGTGATGCTTTCAATCAATTCAAAAAAAATTCTAAAAAGATCCAAAATTTATTATTGCTAAAAATTAAAATAATATGTAGCAATCATGGTTGAGAATTCAAAAATGAGAATTTTGAAAAATATCGTAATGAAAAGGGAATAACTCACAAATTTTTAATTCCAAGAACTCCTAAACAAAACGGAGTAGTTGAACGTAGAAATAGAAGGATACAAGAATGTGCAAGAACTATGTTATCTGATAGTAACTTAACAAGGAATTTTTGGGCTGAGGCAGTAGCAATAGCTTGTTATATTATTAATAGAATTTCAATTAGACCTTTGACTCATAAAATTCCTTATGAACTTCTATAAAACAAGAAACCAAAAGTATCATTTTTTATAATATTTGGAAGTAAATATTTTATACTTAATACAAAGGATAATTTGGACAAATTTGATTCAAAATTAGATAAAGGAATTTTTATTGGATACTCAGAAAGAAGCAAGGCTTATAAAGTTTTTAATACTCGAACCAACACTATAGAAGAAACATTAAACGTATCTTTCGATGAAAACTGTAAAAATATAACTCAAAGACGATTGTGAGGATGAAATTAATAATGAGGATAACCAACCAAATAAAGGAATTAGATTACTTAGAGATCATCCTATAGAAAATATCTTAGGGGATATTGAATCCGTTGGTAGAACTCATAATCAATTAAATAATATGAGTATTGCCACATTTATATCAACTATAGAATCTAAAATTTCAAAGGAAGCTTCTTCCGATGATTCATGGATACTTGTTATGCAAGAAAAATTGAATCAATTTACTAGAAATGAAGTATGGGAACTTGTTCCTAGACCAGAGGATAAAACAAATATAGGAACCAAATGGGTCTATAAAATAAAATGAATGAACACGGTGAGGTAGTAAGAAATAAGGAACGACTAGAAGCACAAGGATATACTCAAGAAGAAGGAATAGATTATGATGGAACTTTTGCCCATGTAGCAAGACTAGAGGCTATTAGAATTTTACTAGATTTTTCAAACTATAGTAATTTTAAATTATATCAAATGGATGTTAAAAGTGTGTTTCTAAATGAGTTTGTCAAAGAAGACGTATATGTAGAGCAACCACCCCTATTTGAAGATGAAAAATTACCAAATCTCGTATATAAACTAAAGAAAGCTTTAGAGCTTGGTATGATAGATTACGAAATTATTTATTACAATCAAACTTTGAAATAGGAAAACTAGATAATGCGTTGTTTATTAAGAGAAATAACAAAGATATACAATTAGTACAAATATATGTTGATGACATAATTTTTGGCTCAACAAATGAAAAAAATGAACAAAGAATTTTTAGATATTATGACCAAAGAATTTGAAATGAGTCATATGGGAGAATTATCATTCATTTTAGGTTTACAAATTTGAAAACTAAAGAATGGAATATTTATTAATCAAGAAAATATGCGAGAGATTTAATTAATAAATACAATCTAACAACAACTAATGGTAGACTAACACCTATGGCAACTAATATTGCTTTAAGTAAAGATGATACATCAAAAGACGTTGATACTATATATAGGAATGATATGATCATTATTATATATAACTGCTAATAGACCAGATATAATGCATGGTGTATGTCTCTGTGCACGATATCATTCACAACCTAAGAAAACTCATTTAATAGCCGTAAAACGTATTATGAGATATGTAAAGCATACATCAGATTTTGGATTATTTTATCCTAAAAATGATTCGTTCGATCTAGTTTCGTACTGTGATGCAGACTTTGCGGGATGTAAATCCGATCGTAAAAGCACTAGTGGAACATGTTATTTTCTAGGACCTTCCCTTGTATCTTGGTTTAGTAAGAAACAAAGTACTATATCTTTGTCAACAACTAAAGCAGAATATATATCTCCTGCTTTGGCGTGTTCACAAGACTTTATATGCAACAAACTTTAAACGAATTTGGTTTAAACATAAGTAAATCACCTATATACTATGATAATACAAGTGCCATAAGTATTTCCAAAAATCCAACTCATCATTCGAGAATTAAACATATTGATGTGCGACATCATTTTCTAAGAGATAATGTAAGTAAAGAAAATATTTCACTTGAATTCATAGAAACAAATGAACAAATAGCTGATATATTAACAAAACCATTAAATGAAGCAATATTCACAAAATTTAGAAGGGCATTAGTTATATGTTCATTTAGTGAATTAGAATAATCAAGTAATAATATATATATATATATAATATAAGAAACTAAATTAATGAAATTAAAAACAACATTATGTCGACATAAGCTTTCCGCTATGTCGACATATAATTGAATTTATTTTTAAATTAATTCGCACCAAAAGTTAGTTATTTCAATTATATAAATAAATTATTTCGACTTTTCTTCATTTTCATTATTCTTCTCTAAAAATACTCTAAATTAAAATTACAATGGCTTCCACTAATGCAAATACCCAAAATAACTTTGATTCACATGCTAGACCATTTGAGAGTCCATTTCAATGATCCACGCTCTCTAGAGTGATCAAAATTGAAGAGAAAATGGAGTACTTATTACAAACGGTGGCTGAGATGCAAGTACTTCAAATCAGACTAAGTCAAGAGCAAAACAGATAGGGAAAGGTAATGAGAAGTCTCTTAAAGTTTATAATGGATAATGAGACTAATCCAATTATCATCAACAATGTCAATCAACCAATGGAAGAAGAGGAAGAACCAGAAGAAGATCCTACAAGAACCGGAAGAGGAAGAAATGACGGAGGAGGAAGAATAACAAGAGGCTCAACCAACAAACGCAGACAATAACGTTGAGTGCGTAGGAGAAGTTAAATTTGACAAAAATGGGAATGTGATTGAAAAGAATGGAGAATTTTGTCTCCATTATCCAAATTGTCCAATTAGAAATCTCCCATTGTCAAATAAGTTAGTGTTTAAGGGTTGTTTAGATTTCGCTTTATTACGTTTTTATAATATGCTGTATATGTATGAATTCATGTATACATACACATATTTCTTTAATAAAATTTTCGTTCATGATTAACATTGTTCTAACCTTCTATAACATAAACATATGATTATCAGATTAAGGGGGAGTAATCTAATTAGAAATAGTTATTCAATTTAGGGGGAGTAGTTTTAGGAATATTATTTAGATTCCATAATTGTTTAACTTAGGGGAAGTATCTTTAATCTTTCTTTCTGATAATGCCAAAGGGGGAGAAATTATAAAATATAGGCATAGTTTTATAGAATCCTTATAGACAGGGGGAGTATAAGAGGATCGTCATCAAACAGGTATATACAAGTATGATATTTTATAGACTAAGGTTGTCATCATCAAAAAGTAGGAGATTGTTGGAGAATGGAGTTTTGATGACAACAACTTTATTTCAATTATCATTGTTTATAAAATATATATACTAAAATCTTTATCTAGAATATATATATATATACACACACACACATATGCATGATTTGTATACAGGAATTAATATTGAAGACTGTACAGTTTAAGAGCTTTTAGAGATACAGAATTCAGAGTAGATTCAAGACTCATGAGCAATCAAGATGTCAAGAGTTCAAGATTAATATAATTATAGAGTCTAGATTTTGTAAGACACTAAATAGCACTCCAGGTTCAAATCCTGATTTTTCAATTCTTTTGTCAATTCTCTCTATTTTTGTTTTTCTATTTTATTCTCAACCCTCACTATTTTGTTTTTATATTTTTATTCTTCTTTGTTTTTCAAACTTAAGTTCTTATATATACTTTATTTATATTTTATAGTTTAAAACCTTATAATTTTATAAATATATTTATAGTTTAAAAATATGTTTTCATATGATTTTCTATCATATAATATTGATTTACAACATTAGAATTTTATTTAAGAATTTCAGAATTAGTTTTATATCAAAACACTTGAAAATGATTTGAAAATCAATTTTGTATATTGGTATGTCGACATAGCCTAATACGTATGCCGACATATAACAGCTATTTCTTTAATTTTGAAGGGAAGTGTCTTTTCACTATATAAAACGTTTTAGAAACATTGCAACCCTTCATTCTCTATAAAAAGAGGCCAAAACCAAAATTTCTAACATCTCTTCTTCTCCATCTTCATCCCCTTTCATCATACCATTATTCTTATTCATTTTTTTTTAGTGTTTTTGCATTTATACTCTGCCGAATTCACTTCTGAATTGATCAAACTTCTTCTCTCTACACTTTCTACTCTCTATTCTCTGAATTAAGTGTTATTTAAGAGTTGTAGGGATGTTTTGTAATTGCTTGGATTGAAAGATCCAATTTGTAAGTCAAGAGTAAAAGGTTTTATCCTTGAATACGTGAAATCAAGGTTTAGGAGTCGGTGTGCCCTTGTTGAACCATGAAATCATGGGATATGAGTCGGTGTCTCCTTGTTGATCCGTGAAATAAAGGAGGGTGTATTTGGCTATTTGAAAATAGTAATAAAACTCTGTACAGTCCAGCATTATCAGGACTGGACGTAGGAGTGATTCGAAGCAGTATAAAATCTGGTGTGTTATTTCCTTTTCTGCATTTTCCTTTATTTCTATTTATTTTGCATTTGTGTTTGAATTGGTGTCTGTGATTGTGTTTGTGTTGTTTGATTCACTCCATAATTCTATTTAGATTTAAGTTTTGTTTAAAATTCTTACAAACACTATTCACTACCCCCCTCTAGTTTTTGCTTTGCCTTAACGATCCTTTCCGCAGTCCCTAAAAAAACACCAACAGGCCGTACTCCATTCTCACTTTCATATAGCTTAGAAGTAGTCATCCTACAAGAGCTTAAAGTCCACTATCACCGAACAACATATTATGATCCTATGAAGAACAAGGCTCTTCTCCTTGAATCCCTGGACATGATTGATGAGAAGAGAGATGAAGCAGACTTGCGCGCCTTGGAGTACAAACATCAGGTTTGCTCGGTACTACAATCGAAAGGTTCGACCAAGGATTTTCAAGATTGTTAACCTAGTACTGATGTGCATCTACTCGACCCCGACATTCATAGGTGTGAAGTGGAAAGAACCATACGTCGTTCATTGAAGGCTTGATAATGGAGCTTTTAGGCTGATGACCGTTGATGGCGATCATCTTCCGAGAGCTTGGAATGCTAGGCATTTATTATACTATTTGACTTGAGCTTGTAATTTTTTTCCAAACTATGTAATGTGCCATGACTGGCCCGAGAGCATTTAATTGATATAAACAAAAGATTATAAAGTGGATGTAGGCTAAGATTTAGCCTAAATACTATAAAAATATTGTCTGTCCCTTTTATTTATTGTAGTTATTTCTCTATGACTTGTGTTTTTCAGAATATTATATATGTTTACAAATCTTCCTCAGGGATTGATTGAATGAGTATGAATGATAAGGATGCAGTTCGGCCATCCTCGAAATAACCTTTGCCTTTGGCATGAGGGCAAGGAAGAGTAATACCAGGGTTAGTGTGACCTGACCACTCGCCAACCAACTCCATCCACCTGAACATGAAATGTAGTATGGTTTGAATTTGGGTTCGGTTTCTACACTTGAGATGACAAATTCCCACTCGAAATACTAGAGTGTTGATGGAATGCAGTGGCGAATGACACGATTGCTCGCCAGCTTAAATCAAGCTATCTTGATTCGGGAGTGAGTATAAAAGTGAAAACTTGAAATGGTGTTGCACGAATAGAGACTACTTTAACCCATAATTCTAACCTGGACCTACGACAGGAGAATACAAAAATACTTGGATTGAGTGCTCGAAGGACTTAGTTCTTACCCCCATTGAAGGATTTGGGGGCCAAATGCATTCCAAGTCCGAAATCCCCACCAGCGCTGGGGGCAATGGTATGTCATTGCTAATAAATCACGAACGGGCCCTGGCCAGGCACTCTGTCCAAGATTGATTTGGGGCATATACATACACATCACATCGTATAGATAGCTGCAATATGACTCATTGTTTATTACTTGGTTTAGTAATATGACTTGATTGCAGTGGTTTAAAATTGAAACCCTTAGCTAATTGTGATGTGTTTTACTGCTTATTACTTAGTTTATTAATATTTTGATTATGAATGTGTTACATTGAAGGCAATAATTAACTTGCAAACATGTGACATTGCAGGAATATTACTTATGAAGTGCAGGTTTATACAAAACAAAAACTCGAGGATCGCACTTGCAACATCCATGGTAGGCCAATGGAAAACAAAAAAGAAAATCAAGGAAAAGCTTCACTTTGTCTTGGGAGTAACCTTGGACTTCTAAGATTCCTTGAGCTTCTATTGCTTCTCCTTCTCAACATCGGTATAGATGCGCTTCTTCTTCTTGGATTTCTCAAGCAAGCGATCTTCTATATTAGCAGTGGATTGGGAACCCAAGTCTAACTGATTGATCTAGGAAGCCTAATATAAATCTTGACACCAGGAGGAGGAACGATTTAGGTAGGATCAACCGAGATAGGAGTTTCTATATTTTCACTCTTAGCCTTCAACTGTTGTTCAGTCCACGCTTTCATCTATGCAAGGGTTAGATCCTCGGTCTCATCAGAAGCGCTAGTGATTACAACATCCGCATCCCCTCTACTTTCCTTGCCATTGAGATCATTTAAAGCATCTATCATCTCTCCCTCCTTGGGGGCTTCAGCACTGGAGAGCACAATAGCCTTGGCGGTCAACTCCCCTTGCTCTTCTTCTGTCTTATCAGCGGGCTTCGTACCTAAAGACGGGAGAGCAACAATTATTAGCTCTGGAGAAAAAATGGGCTTTTCAATTGTTTGCTCCGCAATGCGATGACATAGTAGAATAGCTTTGACAAATTGTGGATAAGAGGTGGAGATACCTTCAGCTCACTTGTCTCCGGGAGTAGCAGGAGTTGCAGCTTCAATGATAGGTGACAAGAGAGCAATTTTGGTGAACTCCAGATGTTCGCGGTCATACCTCTCTACCTCAATAGTTTGGGGGCACCGTAGAAGATGAACTGGAGCCACCTCCCGTATCTATGCCCTTGATTTGGCGCTTGGTTTCCTCCATAGCTTCTTTTGTCAACCATCTTCCTTCGCCAAGCACTTCGGCTCCTCACCCCTCGGATATTTCCTCATCAGCTCCTTCTCATCGACAGTCTCAACCTTGAGCATACATTTCTCTTGGTCCATACATCGACTAGGGTGGTAGGGTAATATTGTACCCAAGAAATGCCATGGGTCTGAATGACTTAAGAAAAGAAATATATAAGAAGATGCTCGAAGTTGTCCAGTTCGTCTTGGGCTTAGATAAGATGTGCCTTGGAAGTTGTAGCGGATTCGAGGGCGGTGTTAGTGTTGCCCTCAGCAGTTACAATCCTCTCCTCTGCCTCTGCTAACTTGGCCTTCAAATCGGCAACCTCTATCTCAAGATCATTTTTTTTTGTTTCAAAGCAAGTACACGATAGTTTCAGTTCATCTTTCTCGGTTGTGAAATATTCAGTTTGCATTTTGAGGGTTATAGCTCTAGACTATGATTGTCAAGTTCAGTGTGGAAACGTTGTTGTAGCTCGTTATGCAGTTTCTTATAGTTCTCGGTCTCGCATTGTGCAAGAGCAAGATGAGCTTGAGTTTCCTCACATTCCTTAATGGCATTCACCCTGGCGGACGAGTCATGTTCAGACATAAGCTTTTGATTATCCAAGTCTATCTAGAGTTCCCTGATAATTTTAGAAAGTTTACGAGCATACTTGCAAGTCTCCTTATATTGGCGATCGATGAAATCCATTTGAGCCTTGATGGGTTCAATCAAATTAGCAAGGACTGGTTCGAGATTGGGTACGAAATGCATATTCCCAAAGTGATAATAAGGGAATTTCTCTTTCAAAACCTTTATCCACTGCTCATTAGAAAAATCAAGCACCATAGGTTGCGACGTGCAAATATCGAATAAACTTGTGTTTGATGGGAATGATCGTTGCGCTACTCTTATCCTTTCCCCTGTTCTTGGACTTGTCTTTCGGATCAATATACTTCCTGGAGGTTTATCTTGAGAATAATTCTCCTTTGAAGAAAGTGGAGCTTTGGGAATTTGTTTTTCTCCTTCACGGTGGCTTTGGTGACTCTTGTGTTTGTCAGAATCAGAGCGGGTCAAAGGGCGAGATCGAGAGGATTGATGATGTCTCGGGTGATAGCGTCTTTTGTTATCCCTACTACGGCTCCCTTTGTAATCAAGCTCAACAAATGATTGATATCTGGAAAGACTGTAATGAAGTTTTTTGGGGTCATAGTATCGGTAAGACATTGTACTTGCAAGTCAGCACAAGATAATGTTAGAACCAGGAGGCGAGGTATTTCACAAGTGTTGTGATGTTCAATGCTAATGCGGTGTGTGTGTCCTAAGTGATCCCCACGGTGGACCAAAGCCCGGAGTTCGGCTTGAGGGTGTTGTCTGCCTAGTCTTTGTAGGTGTAATTTCTTCTTCAAAAGGAGGAAAGAAAGAGCCAGAACCCATGTCTTAGGAAGTATATATGTCATTAGGTAAAGGAAGATTGGCCAGGTATTTGAATATGGAATCCTCTTGATAGGGACCGTTAGCAAGAGATTTGATAGTAGATGGAGTCTTGGGTGTAGGTTCCTTATGGAAGGATATGCACCCTTTGGGGAACCACCCCGAGGCTCATCCTCAGGTGTTCTTTCCCTGAGCCCCTCGCAACAATGTTTATTGGAGCAGGGCTTTAGGGGAATTCAACATTTTCTCTTTCAGGAGTTATCCCTTTTTCTCCTAGTTGCGGTTCTTACTTGAGCCCACGGGATCTTTGTTATTAGAGACCTCTCGGTTAGGGGCATGTGTTCAGTCCCTACAGGTACTGAAGGAACTTGGACCAGGAAATATATATATAAGCACGACCTCCATGACCTATACTCTATCGCATGTCAAGCAGATGGTGTCGGTGAAGAAGCTCGTTCATCAAGCATTTTCTAACATTTAAGAAATCTGGATTACCATTCAATAGAAGGGTCAGACGATCCCGGTATACTTGACCTTACTCCTTCCTTGGATTTGGAACTGGAAGCAAGAAAGAAAGGTTAGTACATTTGTAAATGTAGTTAAAATGAGAACACCAAGATTTAAAGCCTACTTGATTGGAGCCATCTCCTAGTGCATTCAAGCAGATGTTTAATGATGAACCACTTGGGTCTTAGTCGCCCACATTATTGTACTGTTTACTGAGGATTTTCCTTTTAGGCACGGATTCAACTGAAGAAAGGAAGGGGTTTCCTTTTGACTGTGTTTGAAATGATAGAAGAAATTTATGTCTTTAAAGGTGCGTTCCAAGCCTAAAACTTCCATATATGCTACGTACAACATGTATAGATAAGAGTATGTTTTCAGTTAGAGTTGCATAGGAGCTATCCGTAATCGTCTTAGAAAGTCGACGACGAAGGGTGGAAATGGAAGAATGACTTTGACTGTGCACATTAACTGACTAATAGACATGTATCCTTCCGGAGGATTATGGTGTATGTCTGTAATGTTAGTTGTAACTCTATCTTCCTTCCAAGATATCCAGTGCCTTAAACATATTCGTTTGAGTATGGCTTCATCAGTCGTTGAAACCCAAGAGTCATTGGGCGTACTTAGGATAATCGCACTATCAAACTCATCGGGAGATCGATTATCTCCTACTCCTCCTTCTTCCTCTTCATCCATTGAAATTTATCCTCCAAATGACTACATTTTCATGAAGCCCGATTTTGATTTCTGAGTCTGTGACTCTTGAATTTGAATTTGATGGAAGAATGTTGGGATTGGAGTATGATTCTAAAGCTTTGCCTTTCTCGAACTCAAAGAATCTAGTGGGGTACCTTTGAGACATATTAGTTGTACTATCGAAGAAAGATCAATGATTAGAGTAAAATAGCCAGTACTCCACTATGCATGTGCTAGTGTGAACGGTTCAAATGTAGCAAACATATAAGAAACAATAAAGGCATGTTGATATTCAACATGCATTGGAATGTTGAAGAAATTTATGTTTCAAACTCCGGAATTGACAAGCAAGTTCGTTGTGCATTTTTTGAAGTTTGTACTTTGGAAAGGCTATATCCTAACTTTTCGCAAAATCATGAGTTGTGTTTAGCTTCAAGAAAGTCATACATATGCATATATACGGTGGATTTAAGTTGTTATAGTCCTCATGTTTTCGAAATTTGATAATATTCAAGAGTATGCAGAGTTTGTGTCAATTGCATAAGGTACAGGTCCAACACTCTCGAATCGAAGCCTTCGGGTCGAAATGGAACTCCGGGTCGGGATGATGATTCAGGTTGAGTCGGCTCCGGGTCGAAATGATTTGACCCAACCCCGACATCAATGAAGTTCACCATCCTCTAAATTTTCTTTCCTATTCATCGATCTAATCCAAATCCATTTAAGTCCTTTCCTTTATCTTTTTGAAGCTTCAAGCCCTGTTACCTTCTCTCACTTCCCCCATCGCATCAACACGACAAACCGAGACACCAACTGGTGCCTCAAGCATCGTTGAAGAACTAGGGACATAAGAATCATCGTCGGTGATGATGTCAACGTCTCCGTTGATGGTGAAGGCTCCAGATCCTGAGGCATTAGCAAGTAAAGGGATTTAATGAGATTAGGAACCAATTTAAGTCAGAAGTTAAAACTAAAAGCATGAAATAAGTAATCTCGAACCCACCAACAAATCAAACCTGAAAATCTAGAGGAATTATTGTGTTTTGAAACTTAAGATTCGCGGAGTTAAGGGTGGTTCGACAACAGTCAAATGAAATAAAGAAATAAGAAGAATTACGGTGGCCATTATATACTATGCAAAGAGGCCGTTTGTATTCCTATGAAATGATGGGATCCCTCGAACAAATAGCAGAGGTTGTTTTGAGTCATTCAGATCGAATAAAATGGTGGTTCGAGTAGAACTGACTCGACCCGCCTCGTGACTCTCGACCTGATGGTGTGATTGTGAGACAAGGTAAATTAAAATGAGAGGAATTGAAAGAAATTACTAGGGACTGTGTGTGCAAATGAAAGAGAATTAATAAAGCAACATAGCTCCATTAGGTAAACTTTGACTTTTTGACTTGACAAAAGTTGAAGAAATTACCTAAAAACTTGCTTGCATTCCAATCAGAGATCCGGGTGAAGACAACTGTGGATTCAAACCTGTATTTACACTTGACGTAAAGAATTAAAGAACGCGACTATTGATTGTATCTATTCAAGAATGGACACAACTGTTGACTGTCACCAATTCGAGAATAGACAAATTGACAATTTAAAAGCGTGCCTCATCTTCGAGAAGACATACTTTGAGGGGGAAAAATGTTGTCATACTTTGTGAACATGCCACACAAAGTCCAAACATCCATAATTGAGTCAATTAAAGAGCAAGAATCATGAATGCTCAATAGCAAGAAATTCGGGTCGAATATAAACATGGCTCTCGGGTCAATTAGAATACAAGAGCTTCAGGTAGGATGGTGTCAAAGTTATGGTTCAAAGACATGCGGGTTGAAGGACATAGAGGGCATCAGGTCGAAGCCCATTGGATCGAATGAACTCGACTTGACCCGATGCCAATCTGCATGTTGCACGGGATAAATATCCATTAATCCACTACCTACCACTACAACAAACAACAAATTTGACACACCAGGATGCGGAGATTTGATAGGCTTAAAGCTGTATCAAATTTGATATAGCTAATAGCCGTATCAAATTTCATTTGCTACAAGTCAACCAATCTGCTCCTTCCCCAACTCCTAAAATCTAATCGTAGATGGACAAAGCTTCGAATTGGTTGATTTGATAGGGTTATAAACCATATCAAACCTCCATCTTATTTTCTCTCTTAATTACCCACTGTTTTTTCATTTCTCAACAATTTTCGGCCGACCCTAAAAATTAGGGTTTTCTTTCTCTAATTTGAAGATGGGTAATTATCACATCGTTGTCCTTGGTCAGTTGATTCTCTGATTTTCTTTCTCTAATTCGAAGATAGGTAATTATTGTTGTTTACTTTCAAATTTTCAATTTGATACAGCTAATGGCCGTATCAAAATGACAAAGATGCCAAAAGTTGATACGGTCCATAGCATTGCCAAATCAAATTAGATACGACCATGAGCACTGCCTAATTGAAATTTCTGGTGTATTGTACTGAAGGTACATGATGGTCGATATGTACCCCATACCCGACCAGCCCATATGCACACGATTAGCACCACTAACAAGCTATGGAACCGGACACAAAGACACGTGTCCCCTAATCGTTCCCGCTTAATATTCACTATACATACCTGAGGCACACCAGAGAAAAGGATCTTTTTACCACTTGAATTCCTGGACCTTGATAATATAGCTGTCATAGCCATTTGACCCACATCCAGATATAACCATTTTGAGTCCATCAATTTGTGTGGAAATCGATTGTAAACGAGTGTTTGAGTGATTCAAAGCCTTATAGTTGTAATCCTCTACTAAATTGAAGAATTATAAAGTGGATGTAGACTCTTAACGCCGAACCACTATAAATCTCGTGTGTTTGATTGTTTTTTCTTGCTTTTTACTTATATTTCTTCATTATTCTCTACAAAACTTGTCAATTAGGTGTTAGTGCCATTTTTGGTCTAACATATAAGGTTGAAGAGTTTGTGACCTAAGTTACCACATAAATCTTGCAAGGTATGTCCAAGGCTGTGAAATTACCATTAATAGACTAAGCCGGAAAGAGAGAGAAGTCCGTCAAGCTCTAAGTCAAGAAGTCAAGCATCCTATACTTTTCATTATAAAATCAATAAACTAGAAAAAGATGGATTGTTTTGCTAAAGAATATCTGGACCCATAGAATATGGATCTTGTAATGACAATACTTTAGTTAATAAATAAATTATATGGCTTATGCTTTTTATTACCGAAGTTATGTACATATTATGACAGGTAGAGAATGTTTGAAGTATTCCCATTACCCAAGTCTTCTTAACCAAAATTTTTAAGTTAAGAAAAAACAATCGGGTAAAAACCTTTCTAATTAGGATATCAAAACCTATTCTACACTGCTTTCTCGGGAAATTGTACAGACCTCATATGCTGTGGTTTTTTTTGACTTCTTAGGTAGAGAGAAGGAAAAACTTCTTAGAGAAAGCAAAATATTACGTTCAAATATAATCGTCAAATGCAACACCACTCCTTTGGAGGAATAAAATTAGAGGTTGAAATTTAAATGTGTTTCTATAACTGATGTATTAATTTTCTTATGCAAAATAGAGCATTTATTTTCATCCACTGAACAATATGTTCTTAATTATTTTACTAGGGTCATCAATTGACACCATTGCCTTCGTTGAAAGTATCCTTTACCCAATCTTCTAGCCATGTAACCGGTATAAGGAAGCAAAGCATTTTCTATGAATTTATTCCCCCTAAGTTTAAAGGTAATCTTCTTGCCCTTAAAGAGTTCAAGAAGCGTCAGCTGCAAAAGGTTTTAATTCGAGGATTGAAAAGGCAACTAGAGGACTCAGAATGAAGGTTTTCCCAAAATGAAAAGCATTAAAAGATGCTAATCATCAAATAAGGAAGAACTAGAAAGTTGGTCTTATAAGGAAATGCTAAAGCTTCAACACAGTGTTTGTGAACTAGAATGTCAATTGGAAGATAGAAATCTTCACATAATGTTTAGAATTGATTATGAGAGGGGCAATACCAAACTTAACTTTTCGACCCTCCAGATCCAACTTGCCATGTCTCATGGCCCTCAAGGGAAGTTTTAATTTCTGGTAAATCCTCCAAGTGGTTAAACGAGAAGGTCATAAAGGATTAGGTTGACACAGTAAAACTGGAATTGTTAAATTATTTTGAAAATAAGGAGAAAAAGGACATTCACCATATCTTTTGTAGTTATGTAGCTCAAATTGAAAAGCTCCAAAGTGAAGAATACCTTTTCAAAAAGGAGAAGGCCAAATACGAAAGAGTTGTCAAGCTCCTTTCAGAAGGTAATAAAATCCACCAGTATGCACTTAAACTTAAAATTGAGTTTATTGATAATGCCAACACTTTTAGGCACACAGAGAAAAAATTGAAGGACGTGTTGTATATTATTCTTAATCACGTGTCGAACCTTGCTTCATCCAAAATTTTGATTGAGAATCTTCAAAGGCTTTACTTCCTGTTTATTGTAATATATTGAATATTTATGTAAAAATAAAACTTGGTTAAAGTCTTCCGGCATACATGATTCTGCATCTGCCTGCACACTTATGTATTATTGTTATTGAACGTATAACAAACTAAGGCTTTATAACTTGTTAAGAAATTTCATTCTAAGAGTGATAAAGGAAACAAAACCATTTTTGGTAGTGAGTGTGATTAAATTGGAAACCTCTTTCAGAGGCAGTAGAAATTCCAGAATAACCTTGGCCCTTGAGGACACAAAACACCTTTTGGTTGTTTGTGTAATAGGAGTCCAGAATTCTTTTTCTAGGAATAATTGATATAGACTAGTCCACCTTCGTCTTATAGAAGACCCGAAACATAGATTTGGGTATTTGAATATTAGAAATTTAGTAACATTCTTTTGGAAATAATTAATACAGAATAAGCCACCTTCGGCTCATAAGACACCCGAAACCCAGATTTGGTATTAGAATAATAGAAATCCAAAAACCTTCTTATGGAAATAATTAATATAGACAAAGCCACATTTCACTCATAGAGGACTCAAAACCTAGGTTCATGTATTAGAGTAATAGAAATCAAGAAACCTTCTTATGGAAAAAAAATTAATATAGACGCAGCCACCTTCGGTTCGTAGAAGACCCAAAAGAGTAATAGAAATCCAAAAACCTTCTTCTGAAATAATTAATGTTGATGAAGCTACCTTCGGCTCACAGAAGACCCAAAACCCAAATTCAGGTATTAGAATAATAGAAATGCAGAAACTTTCTTCTAGAAATAATTAATGTCGACGATGTCACCTTCGGCTTCGAAAGATCCGATGCTCATTTCATACTTTTCTTAAAGAAAAGGCTTACCACAACTTTAAGTGCTCCTTATGAACTTTTGTTCCTTTTTGTGGTAGAGGCAGGGCATGCTCAAATCTTAGAGCAGAGGCAGGACATTCTCGTCCGAAGCAGAGGCAAAGCTAGTACCAAAAATAACAATGACAGAGCATGCTTTATTCAGAGCTAGACGCTTGTCCCCGGGCTTACCCAACCCTTCTCCAGAGGGTGCCTTGACTACATCAAGGGCTGATGGAGCATCATCCTGGCCATATAGATGCGACTTATGGCTTACCCTCCTTCCTCTAAGAGGCGCCTAGGATATACCTAGGGCTTGGAGCCAGGCACACTTCCCTGGGCTTTCCCTCCTTGCTTTTTAGGAAAGAATCTTGGTATACCAAGGATAAAAGTAGGTTCCGGGTGCATGTCCTTGGGTTTATCCCTCCTCTTTTTTGGGAAGCACCTTGATTACTTCAAGGACATTTTAAGTTAATCCATAATTTAAATATATTTCGAACCTAACGAAATAGAATTTCTTATTATTACTTGATTTTTTTTATAACCATGTAGGAATTCTTATTTTGAAAGAAAGCTCAACTTTATTAAATCCACTCAATATGCATTTACATATTCATCAAGTTTTTTTCCCTAACAAAGTAATTAATTATCATCTCAAGTGCAATGGTTTATTTCATGACCATCTACTTGTGGCAGTAGTAGTAGGATTTCCCTATAATTCTTTTGGTTTTGGATGCTTTTTCATTCGATGGAAAGTGCTCCATTTTTACTTTTGTAATAAGTTTATGTTTTCTATTGAAGTGGAGAAGTTGAATTCTTTTTGAGCTTTTGACTTAGACTTTTCTTTGGGAAATTTTAACTCTTTGAACTCAATGACAACTCATTGCTTTCTTCCTTGATTATTTTACTTATAAGGTTCTTTTCAGTTTCATCATTTTGTGCAGAACTTGTTTTAAGTACCACATTCTTTCCTAGCATTTTTTTGGTTTTCGTAAAGAGATACAGCTCCTTTATCATTTCGTTGCCACCTTTGTGTGAAAGCATTATAGTTTCTTACTACTTCCTTTCTAAACTCGGTTCTTTTAAATAGTAGCAGACTGTATTCCCAATCCTTGAAAATAGGTCATCATCTTTTTTCGAAAAATTTTATAAGCAAAGAGAAATTTTGACCCCATATGAACTGAGTTTATACCTTCATAGGCTTCAATCTTCTGTTGATTAATTATACTCAAAGCTTTCATTCTTAGGATATGCTCTTTATAGAACCTTAAGTGCACATAATCTAGCTCTGGTACAAATAGATTGGAAAGATCTATTCGGTCTACACCCTTTGATGGATTGCTATTTTGCAAGAGGGGATAATGCTTCCTTAAGAGGTTGATTCTGTGTTGGCATTAGTCCCTCTTTATTATTTCTCTATTGGTAGCACAAATAAGCCACAAACTTTTTCCCTTTATAAGATTATGGGGTTGTCTGCTACTCCTTCGTGGGCTAACACTTGGTTTTTAAAAATACCCCTTTGGGTTATAAAAATTCTTTCCTGACCTGTGGTCACCCCCATTCAGTTTAAACGTGGTTTTCTCAAAGCATAAGCAATTTTTAGTAAATCATGTTGGGTTTTCCCAGACCTATGATCCATATCAAGTTTTATTAGAAAGATTTTTTAAATAGGGAAGTTGATAAGTTTCGAAGGTTTAGACTCTCCTTCTAGCGCCGAAAATATTAGCAAAAAATGGTTAAATACCCCCAAAACGGCGTAGTCCTTGTAGAATCCTTTACTGGTGAAAGAGTTAACTGGGTTACACTGTTATTTATCTAGTATAGTTCTTGTAGATAGCTTTTATTAATATCTAAAAGTAAATTCTTGTAGAAAATAAGAGACAATTATCAATCATAGGCCGGTTGAAGCTCGAAAGACCATTTGAGAGGAACCCTATTCTTTGATATGCTATTTTTCGTCATTTAAATTTCATTGGTTTCGTAGTAAGCCTTTCAGTTAAGTTACTATATCCTTTCATAGGGCATTGGAACTCTTAGATTCCCTTTAATGGATTACATATAGATTACTGTTACTAAAAGGGTTTCAATCAGGTTTATGAAGGATCTCTCGAATCTTTCGAAAGTGATTAAGAATTCTAATCGATTCTGATTATCTCAAGGAACCATGATAGGTGACGAATAGCAAGATTTCAGACATTCTATCCTTAAAGTAACCATGATTAACTCATATCGGTACTTAATGTCTTTCAAAGCTTCTGAAAGGTACTGTTATCAAATTATTTTCGTTTTATTGCTCTTTGGCTTTGGATCTGCAAAATTATAAGATAACAATAATATAATAGTTAAGGAATTAACATTTTATTACCTCAATTATGCAAGCAAATATACATATTTATGAATTCAAGTGTTACAGACTTTCCCAAATCAATTTCGGAATTAGGGTTTACAAGTCAACTTTTAGATACAAGGGTGAGAATAAGAAATTCTTCCCCGATTCTGGACCACTAAGGTCGTATTTATTGTACGGATTGACCTCTCCATCATCATATGGGCTTTAGCCCGGTATTTTTGTGAAAGTGCATATACAGACTTGATGAAGGTGCTACTGGTCGGTAAGTAGCTTGTGCTATTAATGTCCCCCGGAAGGGTAACTATCAGCTTGCCATAGGATTCTTCGAAGGGCTTCTTTTGGGCTAGAGACTTTGACTATTTGCGAGAGGACTAAGCTTGTGGGGGCTTCCAAGTTTTGACGTCATCTGGGGAATCGTCCCTCTTAGATGAGGTCCTTGCTAGTGCAATAATCATCTGGTAGAGGCTTAAGCTCTCAAAATATTCCCTTTGGGTAGTCTTAAAGGCATACCTATCCTCTTTTGATGCGCTCGAAGATAACTTCCCTGAAGATCATGCTCTTTGGTTTGACTGACATGAGATTTCCTTGTAGAAAGGAATCCTTTGATCTTCAATTTTGGGTTCGGAAGAAAGTGTTGGAGGAATGGATTTAACTCCGCGGAAGTCCTATTGACTTTAACATCCCTTCACCGTAGCTTTGGCTTTTGTTCTATAAGTGGTCATTTTGGTGCTAAAAGTGCATTTATGTATATATGTATATGAATATTTGTATATATCTCAAAATATAAGCAGACATTTAAAAGAACACTCCAATAATTGTCTTAGATTCGGTATGCAATCGTAAATTTTCTTTTTAGAGAATCCATTTCAGTTTATATTATCATCAATATGAAATAATTAAACCGGGACAGGAGTATGGTTTTGATTTCAATCAAGCTTTTTCTCCTGTAGTTAAACCCACTACTATTAAACTTGTCTTAACTATTTATTTATGTAAAAACTGGCAAATAAAGCATCTAGATGTCAATAATGCCTTTTTAAATAGTATTTTAAAAGAAGAAATCTATGTGCATTAACCACAAGGTTATATTCAAAATCCAAATCATGTGTGCAAACTAAATAAAGCTATCTATGAGCTCAAACAAGCACCAAGAGTGTGTGGTTTGATAGACTGCAAAACAATCTAGTTAAACTTGGCTATCAGTCTGCCAAATTTGACAACTCCTTGTTTATAAAGGTCACCAGTTTATCCAAAACATACATACTAATTCATGTTGATGATTTAATAATTACAGATAGCAACACTGTAGATATAGATCAACTGAAACACTACCTCAATCAATAGTTTTCAATTAAGGATCTTAGGAATTTAATTCTGGGCATAGAAGTCAAGAGAAGATCAAATTCAGAACTGTTCCTTTGCCAGAAAAAGTGACATGATGGTCACAACTAAAATGGACAGTGCCAACTCACAACCTACACCTATGATCATCAACCAACACCACTCAAAACACGGGGGAAGCTTTTTTTTTTGGCAAAGCCAACCGGTTTTATGGTGACCATAAACACCTTTTATCATTACCAATAATAAAATACATGAAGTTCAGGTGATTGTGGTTAACAATCAGCTAATGGTTTTTAAGGTGGCCCATCTACCGCCTACATATAAAAAAAACAATATGAGCTAAGCAGATTTTCCCAGACTACTATGCGCTATCAGAGAAACTAGCCTCCAACAGCATCACCTGGAGCAACCTCTTGCACGACCTCAGTAAAGTGAGTAGCCAGATCAGACACAAAATATGGAGCTCTCAGAATATAGAATTTGTCTATCCCAAATAGTGTCCTGGAGATTTTGCTCATTGTTTTTACCATCATTACCATTCGCTGCTAATATAACCCTTCACCTTCACTTGGTACATAAACTTCCTTGCTACATCTTCCTTGTCTACATGAATGTAAAAAGTTGCCTCAGTCAACTTGTGTTTCATACTAGTGTTACTGTGAGTCAGAATCCTTTCTGGTTTATTCCAATCAAATCTTTGACCAGCAGTTGGTACCTTATCATTGATCTTATCACCACCAACGCTAGTAGGTGGGTTAACAACTGGCTTGACTTTAATAACCCAAGTCATAGGTAGGGCATGAGGAAGAAGCACTTTGACAGTCTGAATATTGTCACTCGATGCAGAGCATTTCTCTTTAACATATCCAAAAGATTTGCAAAGGCTGCATATATCCGGGCACCATTTGTATGTAGCATCAACAAAATAAAAGTGATCTTCAATGCATGACTTTAACTCGGTTGGAAGAGGCTTATCTGGTGTAACTTCAATCAATGCTCTTGCAAATACAAGGTTTCTTCCAGCTACCGTGTTGGAATAAAAACATTTGAGTTTGTTTATATGGCACGCAAGCCAATTGAGCCTAATTAGAGGTTGTAAAGCTGTAGGGACATTGTTAAACTGGGCCCACACAGGGATCGAAAGGACCTTGTATCTAGCTCTATCCACTGAAGCATACCGAGGAGTGACTATGAACGGTTTATCTATAGTAATTTCTAAAGCTACCTCCGGGACTCTTTGCTTTTCTTCTTTAGATGGGAATTTCAGATAAAACATTCCATTAACATGAGTGATCCGCAGCTGACCATGAAGCCTCCAAACTCCACGGCACACCTCAATCATATCAAATTTGGTAATTTAGAATCTAGAAAGAATCCAAGGACTTGATCTTTACAAAAAGATTTGGCTTCATTGAGAATTTCGATCGGAGGAGCTGGACCGGATTCTGGATCAAGGATGGAGAAGTGTGTCGATTCATAACTACCAGCAATGTATGGTAATGAATCAAAAAGGGATTTCCAGGGTGTTTTATCAAGCTTGGCATTTTGTCAAGCATCTTGGGTGCGCTCCTGAGCAACATTGTCACTAAACAAAGTCGGTACTGCATTGCACTCAGAATTCTCATTTGTGTTATCAGCATTACCCCCAACATCCACTGTTGTTACACTAGCTACCGGAGCAACAATACTCTCTACGTTCACTGCAGTTCCTTTCACAACCGCAGCATCACAACCATCAGATTGTTCCCCCAATACCATTTGATGGAGAGGCATATCTTGAGTAATTGGCTAACAGTCAATAGTAGTAGAGATCATGGCTGAGATAGTAATTGGGATAGGTTTCATTGGAGGTTCAATTGACATTCACAGAGCTTTGGGAATTTCACGTAGGAGAGAACCTAACGCTTCAACAGCAGCTAAATCGAACGTTGGCGGCTTCTCCGAAGCATCAGAGTCAAACGATGGAAATCGACTTCAAAGTCAGCGGTGTTTGGCTTGTAATGGTGACTAGATCTAGTTTCAGATTTGTCAAATCTAGACCCAATGTTGAGACGCAAAAGTTTGTTTTTGCTCCTGACAATCAACGAGGCAGAGATGGAAGGTGAAGAAAGGCAGAGGGAACGAGATGGAAGGTGAAGAAAGGCAAAGGGAACGAGATGGGGTTAGACGAGATGGAGGGGTAGCCAAAACCAAAGAAGATCAGTCGCCATTCTTATTGTATTACTTATAATGCGTCCTAATATTACTAATATTACTTATAATGTTAATAAACTTTCGTAATTTATGCAAAAACCCTGAGTGAGCACTGGAAAGTTGTGAAAAGAATATTAAGATATCTCGAAGGCACTATCAATCATGGGTAAATTTTGAAAGGCTGCAAGCAAGTAAATATAACTGATTATGCTGATGCTAACTGGGCCTCTAACCCAGATGGCAGGAGGTCCACTACTAGTAATTGCATTTATATTGGAAGGAAATTGATTACAGGTGCTAAAAAAACAACCAACCATATCAAGATCCAATACTGAAGCTGAATACATGAATGTTGCTAATGGTACCACTGAAGTAAAAAACGGATATAATCACTTCTAAGTGAACTAAATCTAAGCAGTGACATGAAACCGCTTTTATGGTGTGATAACAAAAGCACTTTCTATATATCTAAAGACCTATACCACATGCAAGAACATGACACATAGAGATTGATTTATATTCGTTTGAGAGCTTATACCAAAAGGGGAGTTTCAATTTAGACATATACTTGGTCCTTACCAGGGCGCATACATTTTAACTAAGGTTGTATCAGCTACCAATTTCAAAAGATTCAGATCTAACCTCAACATCAAAAAATTTGAAGATTCAACTACTACCTCTGGCATCAGGAGCAATAAGACAACTTAATCGGATTTGCAATACTGTGCAGTTGTGCTTTGATATCTCTCCTTTTCTTGTCAAGCGGTCGCTCTATTCGACAAGATTTAACTAAATAGAATAATTCTAGGGTTTCGATAAACATAGAATTGAGGGGGGCTATTAGAAAATAAAGTGCTTGAACTGCTGCTTTCTGATATCTTTTATTTTCTGCCACGCCTGCTTCTTATGTGCCTTTATTGACAAGCCGCTTTTACTCTATTTTGTAGCCTACTTGTTTGTTTTTCTATGTATATAAATCGATTGCTTGTTGCAACTTTGTAATTGAGAAATCTGTCATCATTTCAGCAATAATAAATAGATTTTATGCATCGTTCTTATTCTCTAATGCAATATTAATCATCTCTAATCTCACTACATCCACAAATCCAGTAAATAGAAATTATTTACTTATAAATGGTGAACAACAGAGGCGAGCGGTGAACAATAGAGGCGAGCGGCAATGCAGATTTAGTTAGAGTTTAAGTTTCCTAAAGCAATGGCGCGATTTGATTTTTTTAATGGCAACAAAGATCTAAGGTTTGATTTAGGAAATTTGAGGTCATGCTAATTTTAATCAAATAAAATAAGCAATCAAAAGAAATGAAGGGAGGGAAACTGGATTCTTTTATTGAATTGAAAATTAACCCCTATAACAACAGCTTGAAACAGTTATTTTAAATAAATATTCACAACCATTTACAATTAAGCAGATGTTATAATGTATAAATACTATACAAACATTGTTATTAAAAATACTATTATTACCAACTGTTGAAATAAAACAATTGATACAAAATACTTATTACAACTGCCAATTTATGTTGGTTGTAAAGAAAATGTTGTAATATTATTGTTTTGTTATAGTGCGTCTTACACACACTTCTCGCAAAGTGTAGTATCTAGAGGTTATAGGTGTCATTAGTTAAAACGAATTTGCATAACTAAATTCTCTTTAGGAGTTTACGTTTGTTAGGTTCTCTTGAATGTCTCTCTCTCTTCTCTCTCTCTCTCTCTCTCTCTATATATATATATATATATATACACACACATATATATATGTATGTATGTATGTATGTATGTATATAGTAGCAGTTGTGTAACACCCTATGTCCATTAATGTCACTCACAAAGGGAATGCATTAACTTCTATGGAGCGTTTTAAGTGAGTATAGAACAGAAACTTAACAACAAGACAGATATAAACAGTACTTGAAAAAATAAAAGCTTTATTTCATTGTAGCGGAAAATACATATGTTTGATTACATCGTCAAAACCAGAGCCAAGTACATAATATCCATATTGACTAAATCAAAGTACATAAATTGAAAGACATAATCCCTAATACAAAATAGCCATAAATAAAAGAGAGGCTGAACTTTACTTCAGCGATCCAAGCAATCTTCTAAAAGCAAGAAGCACAGCTGTCCAAAATCAAGCTCCACTGGTGCTAGTTCCAACCTGAGCACCTGGGGGGAAAGGAAGAAAAGAGGAGGAAACAAAGGGGGCCAAACATAAAGTATGGCGAGTGCGATAACTTTAACAATATAATCACCAAAGTAACTAGGCTAATGCATAAGTTGGAAAATCAGGAAATGACCATGAACCATTGAGTATGGCAGAGTAAACAAGGAAACATGATGTACAATGATATCGTTAAAGCGCACCTAACCCACTGTAAGATAATTACTAAACTACACCAACACTATGAGATAATTGCTATACTGCACCACCACTAGTATACTGCACCACCACTAGTCACCCTTAGGTTGATCCCGCCTACAGAACTTAATAATGATATTGGTAGTTTCGTGCACCCCTAGCTGCCTTCATAGGTGCCGCCTGCCCCTATCTCCACTAGGTGTACCTACTACCCCTAAGCGATCGGCTCCCTAACTCATAGATACCCATGCTGGTCCCACAGTGGGGTGTATCACTCTCCAAAGTGGCAACCCAATACTACTAGAGATGCACGACTTATACCTACACGATGCAACAACGTCTTACCTACCATCCCGGGTCCACACATGCATATGAACCCATTGGACTTGCGTTGCCACCGCTAACCCGGTTTGGCCTCTTACAGTCAAGCCCAATATGCGTGTCCCATCCTCGACTTGGGTCGGGCCCACAAAGATATGTATGGGTCACTGATTGAAATGGGCCCCCATGACTTGACACAAGCTATCCACCTAAGCTTGGTCCCCTCTAGTATTTCCCACTTAACCCACTTTTTATTCATGTTTCAATTTTGGTTAAGTATTTCTAATCGTATTTCAAATGCCACCCAAAGCACCCACTAGATTCCACATGCCACCCAAGGCACCCACTTAACCCCCTCATGTCCCACTACATGTTTATCTGGTTAAGTGTTTCTTAATTCATTTAGACTGTAACCTCATAAAGACCTCTCACATTAGACTGGCATTTGTGGCAGCTGGATTTGCCGGGCGGGTCCGGGCAGCCTTACACCACAAAAGAGACTAACCTTGTGTATTTACAATTGTTACGTATTTAATTTATGCCTAAGACCTCCCATATTAGACTGGCATTTGTGGCAGCTGGATTTGCCGGGCGGGTCCGGGCAGTCTTACACCACAAAAGAGCCTAACCTCGTGTCTTAGACGATTAATTACTCCTAATTAATCATTCCCCAATTTGAATTACTTTCCCTATTCAAATTATCAATCAATTCCAAATTTAACGATGTCCATAATTGACTCAATTATGTCCATCCATTTATGGTATGTAAAATCATACCAATTTTGATCACAAATTTATTTTATGTCTTTTAAGGCATTTATGCCAATTAAATCTTTTAATATTATCCCCTTTACCCCACATTGTACGTTCGTTCGTTTAACGTAAAATATACGTTAGACTCGAATAGTCTAACTCATGGAATAAAGAGAAAATATCACAACATACATATAATTAAAACTAGATCTAAACATAAGGGGTGAACTTGCATGTGTGAATGATGTTCTACATCTAAAACTTGCAAAGGCCAAAGTTACAACTTGCATAAAATTACATATGTCATAAATCCAAATCTAAAGGTGTGAACTTATTTAGATAATGGTCACAAACTTGCATAAAGCATGTATGTCATAGATCTACATCTAAAGGTGTAAACTTGCATAGGCAGTAACCACAAACTTGCATAACATGATTCATTTTCAAACACGTGTATTCATATAAACATGCATATGTGATTAATGCAACATAACAATGGTATGAACTTACATCTAAACATGTAAACTAGCATGTAGAATTTGGCATATACCTCACACATGTCATAGCCTAACTTTAGATCTAAGATAGATGCCATGAAACATATAAGGTTATACATATAATTTTCCCCAACTTGCATATGGTTCATGTATTAATAAAAATAATAATCTAAACTTGCATACATACTTATGATTTATCATATGAATCAACATACTCACACTAACATATGAACAACATGGTGATTCGATTATACATAAGCCAATCATAAAATTACAACATAGATGATCACAACTTTACAAGATAGCATCATAGAATTTACAACATAAACATCACAATTTTACTACATGAATAATAACATGCGGTCAATAATTCACATTATATCCAAATAGTCCACATCATAACTTAATCCAATTAATTTGCTAATTATTTTATTAAAATTATCGAACTCACAATTCAGAGAAGGTCTTGAATTCTGAATTCTGAGTTCTGAAGTTGTAATAGCTTTCCCTTGAAGAAGATTCGTTGTTAAAGTTGAAAATGATTGATTTAGACTAGCTTTCTTCCTCTTTAATTGGTGGCGGCTATGCTAAGTTGCTAGGTGACGGCATGGAGGCCATAAATCTAATTTTGTTTTGATTTTAGGGTTTGAGTCTAGAGATGTTTTTATAGAGTTTAGGATTAATTTAGGCCATCCGATCAACCTAGAAGCAACCTGAACCATCCAAACAAGATAGGGTGACACCTCAGCCCTAATGACTCAGCACAGTGTATTAAATGTTCATTTTTTCTATAATTTACATATTTCTTATTTATGACAAATTCCATATATAAATTATTCCCATTTTAATTATGTCATAACTACATTTTTAATTATGCTCACAATTAATGGTATACAAAATATACCGTTTCATGAACCAATCTATGCCATGTAATTTTCATGTTTATCCTTCATATTTGTATGTAAATTATAAATCTATTATTGTTAATTACATATTCTCCCTTTTACCGTATACATTAATTACCCATATACAAATATCCATTTATACATGCATAAATCTTTCTTACCTTTAATTTGTCATAAAAGCCAATCAAAGAAGGCCACATAAAAAAACAATCATTGACAACCAAAAATGCGCCACGTACGCCACATGATGCGTACACGTCATATATATATATATATATATATATATATATATATATATATGTGTGTGTGTGTGTGTGTGTGTGTGTGTGTGTGTGTGTGTGTGTGTGTGAGTAAGTGTGTGTGTGTGTATTATTTCTTTTTCTTTTTCTTTATCTTCCCAATTACCCATTTTCACACTAAACCACTTTTTGAACTGTGTTCACACTAAGCCATTCCCTTAAAACAAAAATATGGCGTTGACGGGGACCGAACTCTGTATCACTTGTATGCAAGTCACGCGATCCAATCAAATGAGCTACTAAGTCTTTTGCTTACAAATCTTAGAACAATGCTAAACATTTATTCTTTTCTCATTCTTTTTTTTTCATGTTTTGCTGCAATATTTAATTTAAAGATATTTTTTTCATACGGAATCCAATTTACGCAAACTCGGACTCTATCTCAACCAGAATTCCGAGACGAATACAATGACGCAACCCGTTTCAGTTAATTCTCACATCTGAGATTAATTATTCTTTAATTTAGTTGATTCGATTATTCAAAAATTCAGGGTGTTACAGGCTGTATGAACACAAAATTTTGACACAAATCAGGAGACGTAAAATCTCAGCCACATGATTAATTTATCTTTATGTGAGACGTGCAAATCATGAGGTAATCCTATGACTCAGATTTTGTGTCTAAATAGACTCTCTATCTATCTCTCTCTCTCTCTCTCTCTCTCTCTCTCTCTATATATATATATATATATATATATATATATATAGGGAACGACTATTAAGACACAAAATTACACACAAATTTATGTACACAAAATCTAGACCACAAGATTTGTTTGTCTTTATGTGTGAGGTGTAATTCATGTGTATGTCTAATGGTTTAGATTTTGTGTCCACATTTTGTGTTCTTTTAGACTTTACCATATACACACACACACACACACACACACACACACACACGCATACATACATACATATACAATAGCACCCCAAAAATGGAGCACCACATTAGCCCCCCGTTTTCCACCTCATGTTTATATTAAAATAAGACAGTGGACAGAGGGAGAATGAGTGGACGGAGAGAGCGTGTAAACGAGAGGCAGAAAATAACGAAGCTATTGGGGTGCTTCATTTTTGGGGTGTCATTGAACCTGCCTCATATATATATATATATATATATATATATATATATATGTGTGTGTGTGTGTGTGTGTGTGTGTGTGTGTGTGTGTGTGTGTATGTATATGTGTGTGTGTGGGGGAGGGGGGGGGGGTGGATACATATAAACACACACACGCACATACATATATACTTTGAAGACTAGTTAAATTTTTACTGCTATTATAGGCCTGAAACATGCCTAAGTCCAAAAAGGCAAACGATGTAACTTACAACGGCAAAAAGAAACACAGTAGGTGGCGCAATGATTACACACGCATCAACCAAAACCAAATGCCATAATAGCGTCCTTTCGGTCTCACAGGAAATAAATATGTTTCCCAAGCAAAATTAGGTCTTCATGACGGACAAAAATCCTACCCTTCCAAGGTGCTCGCTGCTTCCTGGACATTTTTGATAAGCAACATCTTCTTAATTCTACCAAAAAGTATGTTAACATCACTGTGAATCCACCTGCTAACAAGATTGTTGTCTCTTCTTTTCTTCTCAAAAACGCACCGGTCACGTTCCTTCCAAATACGGTGAACCGAAGTTGTCAGTGTTATCTGAACATATATATATGCGTTCTGGGGCACCCCTGTTTTGTAGCATCCATACCGATTCATGCGCTACGTTAATCCAAATCCAACAGGAATCTGTGGATGCTCAATCCACATATATATTGTCATATATCCACAACTTCATCTTATTTTGGCATTCGTAAAATAATATGTCTGATGTTTAAATTTAACGGTTCAAGTAAATGTCTGAACGATGAATAACTGAGTTAAGATTTTGAAAATGCTATGAATGTCGGAACGAACTCAAATTTTGGATGGATGATAATATATATATGGACCGAACATCTGCAAATTCGTGTTGAATCTGGATTATCATAGCTCACGAAACTGTAGAGGTGCTACAAAACAAGAGTGCCATGCAACTCTCTCTCTCTGTGTGTATATATATATATATATATATATATATATATATATATATATATATATATATATATATGTATATATGTATATATGGCATGTTCAACAACACTCCAAACAGTGCCGCACCCCAATAGCCTCTCAACAACAACTAAGTATTTCGCACCCTCTCTTCTTCTACTCATTCTCTCTCATTCCACTAACATATTTAAACATAAATGTGGTTACGGTTCGGATGCAAGTTGGGGGACCGAGGGGGGGTGCTGAAATTCAAGGGGGCTCCTCGATCATATCCCTATATATATATATATATATATATATATATATATATATATATATATATATATATATATATATATATATATTCTCACCCTTTCTCCTATTTTGAAATGGAAATGAATCATTGACGGAGGATCAATTTCAGGATTAGACGGCCAAAAGGATTAAATATTGCAACTCACTATTGACGGGGGCAGCAATTAAGCAATTACAGAAGATGAAGTATCAAAATTTTAGAACATATATGAAATTTAATGTTGTTAGATGTTATATGGTTGTATTACGTCATAGTTCAGTGGTGAAGGTGTAGCCAATCGTGGATCAAGTGTTCAATTTTTGTGAATGAGAGTGCATAACCTTATCTTTTTTTCATTTTTATTTTACATTTTCCTTCCATATATACATTCTTTCTCTTTTTGGGAATTTTACTTCTTTTCTTTGCATGCCATATTCTTACATATCGTGTATTTGGCAATTTGCAGTGATACTAATACTTCAGTTACCATTGTTTGACATACAAAATAGTTATTGATTAATAACTTGTTAAAAAAGTGTTGACTCTAACTTAAGAAAATGGGATATGAGCCTCTTTTTGTTGGGCCAGAGAACCCATAACATAGAACCTGTCCACTCAACTTAATACTTTTAAACTATCAATAGTCTCCACCGGTGGTTACGTTTATGATATTACAGGAAAGTCTATTTCTATTGATGGGGGGAACATGAATAGAAAGAAGTAACATGCGTCATGATAGAAAAGAAGAATCAATTGAATCCATAGTCATATAAGGTGAAACGTCTCTGTTGTCTTTACCTTCAGTTTCTGTCTACTAGTTGTGTGGTGTTTGAGCCGTTTATCTTTAGCCAAAACTTATAACAAAAATGAAATGATTTTGTAGACTTGTATAAACAAACAAAAAAAGTCCAAGATACAAAACAATGACAGGCAAATTTATGTAATATTAACCAAATTTGGGTCAAAACAATACCTACACAACTTGCTCACTGCACCAGACCTCACAAAAACAACCCAAACACAGTAAAAAAATTCAATGGAGAAGGAAGCATCAAAATGGAACTTTGTGCCAAACCCAATCATAGACGAAGCCAGTACGTTTTGCATACGTAAAATAATGTTCATGCTATTCGACAAAGCTAAAGGGCAAAAAGACAGATTAATGACGATCAAGATAGGACATGGCGACCCTTCCGGTTTCTCTTGCTTTCAAGTAAACAAAGAGGCTGAAGATGCCATAGTTTCAGCCGTTAGATCTGGAGAGTTCAACGGTTATGTGCCTGGTTCCGGCGTTTTCTCTTCAAGATGGTAATCTACTAATCTTTCATAGCATTTTCATTTACGGCGTTTTCATTTACAGCGTTTTCATCCGTGACTTTTCTTCTTATGTCTCTTCAATTTTATTTGCTTTATTCCTTGCTAATGTTTCCTTAAATATTTTCAATTTTAATTATTTTACAGCATAGTAGCATGGTTTAACAACATATAATAAAAGAAAGTTAGAACTATTTTTTTGAAGTTTATGAAATGTAAGCCTAGATTATCCAGCATTATGAGGTTTTACTGCTAATTTCCTATCACAAGTCCTATTTGGTAGGTTGACGAGTATGTTTGAGTGGAGTTGTAATAGCCACGAATTTGGTATTGGAATCTTGGAAAATTCCTCAGAAACGCAGGTGATTGGACACAGCTGGTTGTTGGTACCTTTATGTGACCACAAATTGGATGGAATCACATGAATGCTAACCCTATATTTCAGTGTAAAGAAGAATAAAATAAAATAAAAACTATTTGGAAGTATCTCTTTTTGCTGAATTAAAAAAAAAAAAATTGCATTGGAGGTGTTCTTCCACCACCAGCAATCTGGAAAAAATGTAAAAATAAATAGCCTCTCTATATGAATGAATATGGTCTAATAACCAGTTTAATTAAGCAATTTGATTACATTTGGCACCTTTTTATGAACAGAATGTGTAAAACGAATCATGTAAAAGGAATAAAAATACTTACACCTTCGAAAATTCAATATACGACTTTATAGAAAAACTCATTTTTATCTGTCATGGCACATAGTGTATATCTACGCAGACTTTGATTCCTTTTTAATCATTATTGTATAGGCCAAGTTGCAATCCCAGTGTATGATAATTAGCAGTTCAAACATCTTAATTCTGTCCGAGATTATGTTTTGTCGGATTTCATCAACTGGTTTGGTTGAGTAAAACATCCATATATACATATGAGCACATCTTGATAAAAATGCGGAGTTTCAATCATTTTTGCATTTTACCCAGTTAATCAGTATAGAAATAAGCTAAAACAATGAGGCATATCCTGTGTGTGCCTGGGCGTGTTTTGTTGTAAGGATCCGCCCCGCTTGAAATATTCATGGGAAAAAGGAATTTGGTTAAGCAAGATAAATGTCAAATGAGAAACTTCTCAAAAAGTTGGCATTTTTTTTGTTTTACGTTTTGCATTTTTAATATTAACTATAAAAAATGAAAAGAGTGGAGATACGACATATACCATGTAAGAAAGATGTAGGGGTGAACCATTTCTCGTCCTTTTGTTATTTTTCAAAACACGAAAAATAAGATTTTTTTTTTTCTTTCTGCATGTTAACTTCATTTTTTAAAATGGTTACTTTACGCTATACAAGACCCGTTTGCACTTTTGTATGGATGAAAACCAGAATTATAAAAAGTAAACTGGACACCCTCTTAAATTCTAAAGAATGAGAAAGTTTTAGCAGATGTATAAAATATTTTATACAAAAATACTGCCAACATTTTCAATCTCCTATCACTCTAGAATTTTTGAACTAATTTCATTCCTTTCCATTTGTATTATTCTCAATCTACATACAGACAATGATATATCAAATTTATTCAAAGTACAGAAGAAGAAAAATTATTATATGAAAGAGTTGCATACGTACGTAACATACCTTAATTAAACATTCGACCAAAACATAAAATTAAATGAATACCAAATTTATGTAGACTGTGATAGATTCTCTTCTGTGATCTTAAATTCAAAGCATTACAGTTTTAAATTAAAGAAAAATATTGTCGATTTAGCAGAAAAAGTTTCCTGATGAGCATTGTTAAAAGGCATTTTGGATGCAAGTTTAAAACTTTAGTGGGACTCCATTAAAAAATAAATATGTTATGGAAGGATCATGAAAAATGAAAACAAATCAAACACTTTTCTGTTTTATCTTCGTCCAAAGTAAATTCAGAAATTTATAAGAAAAGCAATAATGATTTATCGAAAGTTAATTTTGGAGAGGTTTAATGGAAAAGAAGATAATAAAATGGTGGCGGTTCATCAAAAATAATGCACAATAAGGATAATAGCATAATTATTCTTTACTTTGTCATAAGATGACAATTTTTTTTGGTACTTCACGTATTAATTTTAAGAAATTTGAGAGAAAAAAAATTGCATCGACTTATCCAGATATGGGTCTCTTTGACATCGATCGTCTTTTCGTATTGAAACAACAAAAGTGATAAGGGTTAAATAAAATTAGTAATAATGTCATCTGCTATGTTCTAGCTTAATCTATACATAGCCCTACACAATTTACAACAAGTGTGAACTACTTACAATTAAAGTTGTTAACAGTTCGGGTAAGAGTCAAATTAGTCTGCTTCATTTGTGTTGATAAAATATTAGATGGAAAAAAGATCGATTATGTCAAGGAACAATAGCTCAAGTTGTAAATAGTGTGACCCTTTAGACTAAGTTTTAAAGGTTATGAGTTCGAACACCATCAAAATGAGCAATTTGTCTGAAACCAATCTTATTATCAAGGAATATAAAAGATGACTTTGAAGAATTTGATTGAAAGGTGAGTATAATATTTGATTGTGTAAGAGAGTAAACAAAGGAGAGAAAATGATTCAGTGACTGAAATAGTATTAAGTTGATTGTAAAATGAGCAGTCAGGTAATTTAGGCTTAATTTTTACAAAGGGAGAATCATGATTCTCCCATTAACCAAAAAAAAATAAAAATTATGAAAATGTCCTTAATTTTTTCTTTTGTTGTCTGCAAATTAATTCTTCCACTAACAATTCCTTGACAAAATATTTCAACATTAAAAAAATCACATTTAATATACATGGTTAAAAAAAAAAAAAAAAAAAAAAAAAAAAAAAAAAAAACCAAAACAAAACAAATGTAACAATGATTTCACTTTGAGTTGAAATCCGCCGAATGTGACTTACATCATTTAAATATAAGTATTATACTCACCTTTCAATCAAATTCTTCAAAGTCATCTTTTATATTCCTTGATAATAAGATTGGTTTCAGACAAATTGCTCATTTTGATGGCGTCCGAACTCATAACCTTTAAAGCTTAGTCTAAAGGGTCACACTATTTACAACTTGTGCTATTGTTCCTTGACATAGTCGAAAATGATTTTGTGACTGAAATAGTATTAAATTGATTGTAAAATGAGCAGTTAGGTAATTTAGGCTTAATTTTTACAAAGGGAGAATCATGATTCTCCCATTAACCAAAAAAAAAAATAAAAAAAAAAATTATGAAAATGTCCTTAATTTTTTCTTTTGTTGTCCTAATGCAAATTAATTCTTTCATTAACAATTCCTTGAGAAAATATTTCAACATTAAAAAAATCACATTTAATATACATGGTAAAAAAAACAAATGTAACAATGATTTCACTTTGAGTTGAAATCTACCGACTTACATCATATAAATATAAATATGAAATAAATTATAATGGAATGCAGTTATTGTCAGTCCCATGAATGCCTCCACTGATACATGAAAATATTTAAAAAAAACAAAAATCAATAAATGGCTGTAAATCAAAAGAGAGATTCCGAATTTATCGGAATCGGAAACATTTCCAAATATCTATGTGGAGTTATTACCCTACAAATATTCATAAAGATTCCATATTATTTGGAGTTATACGACAGTCAAGCCAGAATCTCAAATGAATACTATTGCACCGACGTGTATTAAAGTGCATTTACTCTCCTTTAAAACTTAAAACGGACCTTCCTCCCACAATGTAGGAACCATTCATTCCTTATCCCTAGAACCAACGGTCAGATTTGTATGTTGTTACCTGTATAAATGGACGTAATTAGTGTCTCTCCCTCACGTTCATTGTGAAGAAAATAGTAAAAAATGGTGGTAAGCAAAACAATAAAGAACACAAAATGGAACTTCGCTGCAACCACAGCCATTCAAAGCACCGAGAAAACTTACGGAACGGTACGGGAATACCTGCAGATGATCAGTTCAGTGGTGGATGATTGTAACGGGAAGTTGCTGGTTCCATTAGGACAGGGAGATCCTTCCGGGTACCCATGTTTTAGAACGACCGTGGAGGCTGAGCAAGGGATGCTGAAGGCGGTTAGTTCATGGAAGTTTAACGGTTATGCCCCAACTGTTGGCATTTATTCGGCCAGATGGTAATTATGTTCTTTTATATCAGTTTTCTTTTGAAACGTAAAGATATACAGGGGTTTCATATTTATTTGCTATCTTTTTATTTGTTGAACTAAATGGTTATTGTTATGCATTTATGTTAGTTTTCTGGTTCATGTTGGCATGTTGGTTTGTACATATTTTAAGTGCATGCATGCGCTCTGTTTACATTTTAGTTTTATTTTTGTATTTAATTGTTCTGTATAACCTGATCTTATTGTAAAGATAAAAGAATGTTTTGATGGCTGTAACTGGAAACAATTTGATGATTTTGGTTTTCCTGTACTTCATACGATGTTTACTCTGCATCATAATTGCTAGTCCTTTACTGATGGAACAATTCATATGCAACATTACAGTGCAATTGCTGATCATCTGAACAAGGACCTTCCATACAAGTTATCGCCAGAAAATGTATATGTCACAGCCGGGTGCACCCAAGCGATCGAGACTATACTCTCCGTCCTTGCTCGCCCTAACGCCAATGTATTGCTCCCAAGACCTGGCTTCCCTTTTTACGAAGCACGCGCTGCTTTCAATAAACTCGAATGCCGTCACTTCAATCTCGATCCAGAAAATGGTTGGGAGGTTGACCTTGCTCATGTCGAAAAACTTGCCGATAAAAACACTGTCGCTATGGTCATCATCAATCCGGGAAATCCCAGTGGAAGCGTCTACTCTTACCAACACTTGTCCAAAGTAGGTATATTTCACTTTAGGTTGTATGTTGATTCAAATCACATGTTCTAGCGAAATACATTCATTTATCTTAAAAATCACCTCTATGTATCCAACAGCTTCGCTAAGGGGCATCATTAATGTGTAAATAAAGTATCCCATATAGAGTGGATTTGTACCCAACCTACTCTGATATTCCGCAAACTAAGTGATCCAGTTCAAACATGAATATTTGTTTCCTGGTATGAAATTGAAATAACATGGTGCACTACACGCTAATTGGTCTCTAAATAGTAGTTTAACTAACAAAGTATCTTATTTTATAAGTTGTGGTTTTAAAATACATGGTCATCGTACCTTCTCAAAAACATGTTTTTAGAAAGAAAAAAGAATACCATTTTTTTCATGCATTATTAGAGTATATTTCGACTTCTGTTGAACTGAACTCTTTACCATAAAAACTACGAAATTTACATTGTTACACTAAACTAATTGTTATATAATTTTCCTAGTTAATATTTATCAATTATAAATAGTTAAAATTTCATATTAATTAATCTATTGAAACAATTTTACTAGTTAATATTTACAATGTTACACTTAGCAATTGTTATATAATTTTACTAATTAATACTCATTAATTATAATTTTGTTAAAATTTCATGCTTATTAATCAAAACAATTTTACATTTAAATTGGAAAAATAATGATCAACATAGTTTTCTTGGTTTGATTTGTTGAAATAGTAGAACGTTTGACTTTGCACCTACACGGTTTGGTCTTCATAACTCTATATACACCAATTCAACTAATATTCATCATTAATCTATAAATATAGTATTCCTCATAGAGTAGGAATACACATATCTGGTATTCTACCTGATTAGGTGATCCCACCAGTTATACATGCCTGTTTACAGGGAAAAAATGAAAATCGCAATTGTTTCTACATATTTCTTGAACAACAAAACGTCAGCTGTTCTCAGTTTACTGTTTTATTAATCAGTGTGAATAATCACAACTTTTAGCTATAATCTTCAATGTATGTGAGAGAAAACATTCTTAAAAACCATGATTCAGCCTTGATATTTATGTTATGTATAAAAAAAAAATGTACAAAGATTGCAGAGACGGCGAAGAAGCTAGGGATAATGATAATAGCAGATGAGGTGTATGGGCACTTGTCATTTGGTGAAAATCCATTTGTGCCAATGGGTGTATTTGCAAATACTGTTCCCGTGATTACATTGGGGTCGATATCGAAGAGGTGGATAGTTCCAGGCTGGAGACTTGGTTGGATGGTCACTAATGACCCTAAGGGCATCCTTAAAGACACAAAGATAATTCAAGGAATTGAACACTTCCTCAACATCTCCACTGATCCTGCTACATTCATTCAGGGAGCCATACCTCATATTTTACAGAACACAAAAGATGATTTCTTCAATAGAATCCTTGATTTGCTGAGGGAAGCTGCTGATATAATATATGATAAGCTGGACAAGATCAACTGCATTACTTGCCCACATAAACCTGAAGGATCCATGTTTGTAATGGTAATAGTAAAATATAAAGAATAAACAATCTTTTCTTCTTTTGACCATTATATTGAGATTCAAAATTCATTTTGTTGTATGAAAAATATGTTCAGGTTAAACTGGACCTGTCATATCTGGCTGACATCACTGATTGTGTGGACTTTTGCTGCAAATTAGCTGAAGAAGAATCTGTTATTATCCTTCCAGGTAAGCATAACTATAGTTGAACCCTGCTATTGTTTGAAATAAACTAACAAAACAATGTATTTATAAGGTTCTTTTTTATTTTATTTTTAACCAGGAATCGCAGTGGGGATGAAGAACTGGCTACGTATTACTTTTGCAGTCGATCCATTTGCCCTGAGCGAAGGCCTGGATCGTTTGGCTTCATTTTGCTTAAGGCATGCTACCAAAACAGGAAACTTAACAGTCATTCATGCCTCTATAATCAGTTATCAGATAAGCTCAGCATGTGAAAGTAGCTGATATTCAATCATGGTTGAACATCAGTTATTATTTTTATTACCAAATCGCAAGGTGTTGATGTTATTTGATTATGTATGATACTTATATTCCTTAAATTAAATCAGTTGATTTTGATTTATTGTTTGGCTTTACCATCTCCACTATTAAATAATCTAGACAAGTAGTTTGGCTTATATGAAATGAAATTATGCTTGTTGCTATGTGGATGTGTTAATTAATATTTTTAGGAACACTCTGTACTGATTTGTGCTAGAAAGAACTGACAAATACTTCAAGAAGGAAACGAACTGGTTTAACTTGTTCCAGTAGCAAAGATCATAGCACAAAGTGCAATAAATAGTAGATGTTAGACAGCAATAGAAAGAGTTAAAACCATTACGACTGACAATACTGAAGCCTCAAATATTGAAAATGCTTTAAAGTTTGGCATAAATACCTCAGGTTCGTTGAGAATTTCCTTCTGCATTTTCTACATTGCTGAACCGATAAAATTGCATTTTATTCGTCTTTTCCATCATCTCACATCGGTACTCTCATCTCAGTGCCTCTCGAAGAGGCTTTCATATTCAATTTGGTGATCTGTCTAACGGAGTAGTAGTTTACTACCACTAATCACTACATAATGATCCTGCAATGTTGAAACCGAATATTTCCTAACAGTTTTGAAAACGGTGGTTTGTTCAACAAAGCTGAACAAATGCCTAAAAAAATTAAATGTTAGAAAAATAAAAGTGGGTCAACATAGCATATGTTTCTATTAAAAATGGGCAGAAAATTGTATTAAAAGTGACAGCTGCGTGCATTATTGGGAAAGGAATAAAGTAGCTATGGGCCTGAAATTAACTAGACGTTTGTTGAACAAACGCCCTAATAGTTGCAGATTTCCGAACTATTGCCCTCGAAATCTAAACTACTGGATGTTTCCACAGTGTTGGAAAGCCTTTTTGGTGTAGATTTACAAATTTTGTAAATCTAAGCTTTTGTTGGACATGCTCTAAGAATCGAAAAACCAACCACTGTGATGACTGTTGCAAAACTTCGTTGTGAACTACTGGCGAGTAATATACTTTATCTTATTGAAACTGAACAACGAATACTATAAAAAAAATTAAGTGACGTGCTAAGAACATCTTAATTTTCTCTTCCTGCTAACACAACTAAAAAATTAAAACACATTAAATTCTCTATGCTTTTTAATATCACATTGATCTTAGAATAAATAAAGTCAACCGAACGAACGGTGATCAAACGTTGCCAAAACAATATACGTATAACGATTAACCACCGTTCGAAAATACCGTTCGCGGCAAGAAAGCGTCGTTCAATCAATTTCATTCACATCAAATAACATTCAGTGCAATATTCAACCAAACTGAAATTAAGGTTAATAAATTACCGATTGAATTGATTGCAGTTGAGACGGCAATTCATCTGCAGCTTTCTTCTTCCTCGATTATTTCACGATGATCGAAATTAAATCTAGAGTTTTGAAAGAGAAGACAAATTGAAGTTTAGAGGGAGAAATAAGTATAAACGGCGGTAGCCCATATTTTTTAATGTGAAGTATTAGGAAGAGTAGAAGGGAAATTTTTATGGTATTTTTTAGTTGCGGTAATAGAAAAAGGAAATTGAGGTTCCCTTACACCACACTAATTTAATATAGGTAAGCGCGAGGTTAACGTAAAATCAATGATGCGGTTGGGCACCAAAACAACTCAACACACTTGCACAAGATTGCAAATATAATTGCTGTGGAAAGCTTAGATACTCATCACACTGAAGATGAGAGTTAAGGAACAAAGAAACAAATTGAATAGCGCTATTTTTTTTTTTTTTAAAAAAGGGAGAATAAAGCTATTATGATAACGGTTGATTGTATAGTTTTTACTGGTAAGTTAAAATAGATTACTATTATCGATTGGCTGGTATATCGGTAATTAAACTGCTATAACGATAAACTGGTAACCGTCACTGATGATAAATTACCGCTTATTGTAACGATGTCTTATTATACATTATATCGTGTCATTTAATCAAGGACATCAATAAAAAAAGGAATAAAAATGTATTTAACGTCATTTGAGCTGAATTATTAAATTAAATTTAATCCTTTTCTTGTTTCTAATTACATATAATACAACATATTATATGAATATTCATCTATTGTAAATTAACTGGTAAATTACCGTAACCGCTGGCTTTGAATTTTTTTATAGATGTTTTACCGTAGAAAATGGTAAATTTGCTATTACCATACCGATTTTACTGGTTTAACGATGTTCCTCCAAAATGGTAACTGATTGTCTAGTATTGAATGGTAATCGTAAATTTAACGTTACCATGACAATGTTAAAAATTGAAGAAAAAAAATGAAGAGTACGATAGATAGGACGGATAGAAAGAACGATTTGTCTTGTTCTTTTGTTATTTCTAAAGACACCAACATAACAAAAGTTTATTTTATATTTTGTTTTTTAACTTTATTTTTGCAAATTGTCATTTTTACAGTTTATGTATGTTGTTTGCACTTTTGTATGTGCGTAAACCAAAAACCAAAAGGGTCAACTGAAAGTATCCTACACATATAAATATTTCTAATTCGGGAAAATTGAGGGAAACAATCAACGAACTGGTCGTTATTGAATGATAGCTTAAAAATTGAATTCTGAGTTTTCAATATATATTCAAAATTACATGGAGTGAAAGATGATGTGAGAATGGAAATGAGCGAATCATATAGAAGGGCGTGGACGAAGTGGGATGAAAAGAAAAAAGCGATACAGAGGAAAACAATAACAAAACCACTTTTAATCTTAGCCGTTACCATCATTTTTCAGATCAATTGATTTTGAAATTTTAATACATTTTATCGTACAAAAATCCAAAACTACCATTACAAATCATAGGGGTTCGAACATTTGCGAAAATCCGTTAGCAAATATAGTTCCTAAGAAGATGCAAAAGTTATGCCCATAGTTTTCAAATTAAAAAGCCAAAAATACTCTCACTTATTAAAAGTCAATTATCAACATCACAGATAAATGAAAAAAACAAAGAAAGAAAAACAATCGAAACAACAATAATGAAAGGATGAACAAATATATGCAGTCGCTTAAAAAATTACGTAGGTTCCACATTAATGACTTGTTTTTGTAGGAGTCATTTTTTATCTACTTTTTTTTTCATGTTCGTTCTTTAAAATCGCTCTTTTCTTGGGTAGTCAAAGGGCCTCTATGTCATTCTTTCTCAATTGCTTCTCATAGGTGTGATGTTTACTTGTTTGCATCTCGTTCCAAAATTATGTACTTTCTTGGATCCAACATCAAATAAATAAATAAAAGGGTCAGTTTGTCTCAGATCCCTAATAGGTTTCAAATTTAAGCTCACACACCTCCCTTAAATTTTTATAAATTAGATCCTATTTTTCGTAAATCATCAAAAAAACAGCAAAAATTGAAAAAAATCACGTAACTTCACAATTAAATACAACAACTAATCATCATCAAATTCAGCCGTTAAAACCACCAAAAAACAACTCAAAAACCAAAATAACAAAAAAACAACAAATCGCCAGTATTATGCATCGAACGATGCACTTATTTGTTATAGTTGCATACATTTCTGCATATATTTCCGTTATCCATCAAACTGCAGTGTAAATGCAGAAATGTATGCACTAATACTACAATGAATGCATTGTTTGATGCATTAGTTCAATCCTGGCTTGTTTTTTATGCTTACACAGTTTTTAAACATTGTTGCATACATTTTTGCATTTATAAGTAATAAATGCATATGTTTCTGCACATATTCATAAGCCTTTATCCGCTTTAACTTTGTTGCATACATTTCTACACTTATACGGAATAAATGCATACATTCCTGCAACAATTCGCAGTCCATGCAGATTAGTTCATCTTTATATGCATATATCGCTGCAACTATTACTAATATATGCATACATGTATGCATATATTCATCCAGAATTTTTAATATAAACCCTGGATAAATATATGCATATATTGAGTATTAATGTAGAGATGTACGCAACTTTTTTTTTCAAGTTGCTTCAGGGAATATTTGCGATTTTTTTTAATGTTGTAGCACATTTTTTTTGGTTGAAACCACGTAAATCACAAAATAGGGACCCGTTTTGCATGGAAACATTGGGGAGGATGTAGTTTACACTTTGAAACTTTTTAGAGACGTCATATTTTCACTAAATAAAATATGTTTTCGATGTAGGAGCTCATCAAACAATGCCAATTAGATGTTTCAATTACTGGTGCTTTGACCGCAAATGTGCAAGCTGCACCTCTTCGATAAAACACTAATTAAGTGAATAAAGCAGTTGCGCATTTCACTTTGTATTAGGGTTTCAAGGGCAGTATTATACTTTTGCAATTGTATAGTTGTACCATTTGACTCCTTCCACCTTACCATTACAAACATATGTATATATACCTCCACTTTTCTTCATGAATTGTACCCGAGAATACAGTAATATCAAAATCACTTTCTTTTACAAATCTACTAGTACACCTTCTTTACTTGGTATCAAAGCCGGCAAGCTTAACCGTGCCTACGCCATGCCTGAACCTTCATCAGTTGTCTGCATCAAAATCTGAATGTTGGTTGCGCAAGCGTGGACCTCTCAGATCATCATCATCATCGAGGCTTTACCATCCTCGTTGACCAAGATCAGCGCATTACTGATAGTCATCTGTTCTTTTCAATTAGATTCTTGTGCAATGCTAAAGAAGGGTTTGTCTTCGACATCATCCCCATCTTGGTTGCATCAAGAATCGCCCATCATATCAAGATCCACCCAAGAAACTGATCATGACAAACACAGGTAACGATGCTGCTTCGATTGCAACATCAGCATCCACTGGGTTCACCAATGATCACGGTCTTGAAAACAACAACAAACATCATAAACTCAAGGAGTCAAGTAATTACGATACAGCTCAACGAAAGCAACTACCTATTATGGAAATTTCAAATCACAGCAACCATAAAAGGATATGGCCTCGAGAACAACATCTATGGAACAATTCCAATACCTACAAGGATGATTACCGACAAAAATGAAAATCTCATCTGCAACCCAAGTTTATAGCTTACAGCAAACAAGATAGCTTCATATGCTCGTGGTTATTGTCATCTGTAGATCAAAATTTGTAGCCATAACTGAAAGGGTGCAGAACAACACAAGAAATATGGCAATCAATCGAACAAACTTTCAATCCTCAATCCTCAGTACGTATCATGCATAATAGAAGACAATTATAGAATTTAAGAAAGGATGACATGACTATGCGAGAGTATTTGACCAAAATAAAAACTATGTATGACTTACTTGAGGTAGCACGCCACAAAATCACAAATGCAGAGCAAATTCTACACATTTTTAACGGTCTCGACGATGAATGCAAACTAGTAATTGTCATTCTCTCTTCAAAAGAAACTACCCCATCAATCCAGTATGTGCATTCCACTCTACTCTCACATAAGGGCAGAATTGAATCCAAGAAAATCTTGAACCAAGATCTCATAGTGAATTATGCAGCAAATAATAAAAGAAAAAGTCAAAACAAAGGGACAAAAAATAACAGAAACGAACAAAGAGGAAATCAGAATAACAGCGGTCGCACTGCCCACTGATGTTACTTCACATTTGATCAGACCTACTTAACAAATCAGCAAAACAATAACTCAAGAAACTTCAACCCCAATGAAAATATGGCAACAACAACATCGGAATCAAGAAACCAGTTTGAAATCTCAAGAATATAGTACAATGGGGACAACTTAGTCAAAAGAGAGGACTCACAATTCGAAAACGGGTACCCTGATTCTGTTGCCACCACCCATATTACTATCAATCTGAACAATCTAAACCTGGGGAACAACGAATACAAAGTTAAGCAATCTATTTCTATGGGAAACGATAATTTTGTCAATATTACTCATATTGGTGATGGGAATATAATAGGAAAATGAGAATTGAAACTCGACAATTTGTTGAGAGTACCACTAATTATTATTTTTAATAATTGTGTCTTAATTTGCGAATGATAAAAAAGTATACTTTGAATTCTTCCCAAATTACTGCTTAGTTAGGGACATACTAAGTAAGGAAATATTATTACAGGGTAATCTGCACAAAGGACTCTATATATTAAATTCGAAGAATACTGAGCCTACTATTGAAAGAAAGTGGTGTAATTACTCTAATATTACTGATAAAAATGTCGTATTTGACTTGTGGCATTGTAAACTGGGTAATCCCAGTGTTGAAACTGTAAAGCAGGTTTTAAGAATAAATAATATTAGCTGTGATTTTAATAGAATAAGCTCATCATATATTTATACTTCATGTCAAATGAGTAAAAGTCACAAGCATCCATTTCCAAATTACAAAACTAATTATAATCATCCTCTGGAAATGATTGCGACCGATTTATGGGGACCTTCCCAATAAACTTAGACTACGGGTACAATTACTATATATAATTTGTAGATGTATTTACTAGATTCACTTGGATATTCTTTCTTAAGTCTAAGGTAGAAACATGCAGAGTAGTAGTTCAATTTATTACTTTAGTAGAAAAGCAGACCAATTATCATGTTAAAATCATACAAACGGATGGAGGGTTTAAATATAAACCACTAAAAGACTACTTCACAAAAAGAGGGATAATGTATAGACTTACCTTCCTACACACCTCCGAGCATAATGGAACTGTCGAGAGAAAGCATCGACATATCGTGGAAACTGGCCTTACATTACCGGCACAAGCTTTAATGCCTTTAAAATTCTGGATCGATTCTTTCTCCTCCGTTGTTCATCTTATAAATAGACTTCCCACCAAGGTACTTAGTGGTAAAACACCAATGGAAATGCTACTTGGTCAAAAGCCAAACTACTCTAGCTTGAAAAACTTCAGCAGTCTATATTTCCCATAGATGAGGCCATACATAATCACAAATTGAACTATAGACCTCAACCCTGAACATTTCTCGGATATGCACTGAATCAGAAAGATTACAAGTGCTTAGGCAGCAATGGAAAAGTCATAATATCATTCCAGGTGGCATTCAACGAACATACCTTTTCCTTCGTTGAAAAGGGAGTAAAAACAACAAAGAAAGTACACAATGCTTGGAAGTCCATACCACCCATCATAACTTTCAAAGAAAACATCGACAATCAAGACACAAGGTCTCAACACACAGTATCGTGCAGTGGACCAAGTCAAGACTCTGAAAATCAACACATCGCATCGCTAGACAGATCAGGTCAAGAGTCAGAGTCTCAACACACAGTTCCCATAGCTATGTTAGGTCAAAGCCATGAGTCAATTCAACGACCAGAAAGTCATAGGGATAGGGGTGATGATTGCAGTGAAAGTCAATCAGAAAGCTCACATCAGATTGAAAATTCATATCATAATGTAACCCAAGGTAATAATCAAATTCAAGGATATATTAAGTCAAACCATAAAATGACTACAAGAGCAAAAAGTGGGAGCTACAAACCCAAAACATTAACCGTAGAAATAAAAACAGATGAGCCACAAACTTATGAACAAGTTGTTCAACACGATAAATGGAGACAAGCCATGGATGGGAAGTATGCAGTGCTAATCAAGAACAGAACATGGACTACTATAACAAAACCAAAGGGCAAAAATATCATCAGATGCATATGGACATACAAAACAAAGAGGAGATAGAATGGAACAATTTTAAAGCACAAAGCAAGACTCATAGCAAAGGGCTACACATAACAATATGGTTTTGACTTTGACGAAACTTTCTCACCAGTAGTTAAACCCACAACCATTCGATTAGTTAAGTACAATAATTGGAAAATCAGGCAACTTGACATAAATTTCTCACTGGTGATCTACAAGAAGAAGCATATATGATACAACCTCATGGGTATTATCAGAAATAATACAGAGAAATGGTGTGTAAACTTAACAAAGCATTGTATGGAATCAAGCAAGCTCTGAGAGTATGGTATGAAAAACTAAGCAACACAATAATGAGACTTGGATACACAACAAGCAAAGCTGATACTTCAATGCACATCAGAATTGAAGGACAGACAAAGTCATACTTGTATATGTAGATGACATCATAATTACTAGAAGCGACATCGTTGAAACTTCAAGAGTTATAAGCCAGCTAGATAAAGAGTTTTCTATCAAAGATCTCGGCAAATTAAGTTACTTTCTCGAAATTGAAGTGCACATAAATGTTAGAAATGAACTAATCTTGAGTCAAAGTAAATACATTTCAGAGATTTTATCTCGTGCATCCTTGATCAAGCTAAATCCATCTTTACTCCTATGGTAAGTAATCAAAAACTATCTAAAGACAGAGGTGAAACTATCACAAACAAAAATCAATACCAAAGCATTGTCGGAGCTCTACAATAAGTCATGATAACTCACCTAGATATTGCATTTTGTGTGAATAAGGTGTGTTAGTTTATGCACAAGCCACTAAACGAACAATGGAAAGCAGCTAAACGAATATTGTGATACCTAATGTAGATTAGGCGTCAAACTCCAACGATTGAAGATCTACAACAGGATTTTACATCTATCTAGGTGGTAATTTAATCTCGTGGAGCTCCAAAAAGCAACCAAATGTGTCACAATCGAGCATTGAGGAAAAATATCGAAGTGTGGCAAGTGCCACAGCTAAAATCATTTGGCTCAGATTGCTTCTCAAAGATAGGGTTTCAACCTCCATGACAACCGACACTCTTGTGCGATAACTTCGGAACAATGCTACTATCTGCCAACCCCGTACTTCATTCATACACCAAGCATATTGAGATTGGTCTCTATTTTGTACGAGAACAATTAATCGAGGGAAGGATAAAGGTAAATCATTTGCCATCAACATATCAAGGAGCTGACATACTCACCAAGGCTCTACCATGACTGAATTTCACAAGATTAAAGATAGAATTAAGCATCGTTGAAGTTGAAGCTTCAAAGAAAGAGAAACCATAGCTCTGAATGTTGGGGGAATTAAGTAAATAAAGCAGCTGCGCATTACACTTTGTAATATGGTATCAAGGGCAGTATTGTAATTTTACAATTGTACAGCTGTACCGTTTGACTCCTTCTACTTTACTGTGACAAACATATGTATATGTACCCCACTTTTCTTCATGAATTGTATCCGAATACAATATCAAAGTCACTTTCTTTTGCAAATCTACCAGTACACTTTCTTTACTCAACTTTGTAACTTGTTTTATCCTGAATTTATGTTAAGAGGAAAGCATGGTCTCCTGTTTGTTCTCAAATATATGTTACTTATGCACTTGTCAGTGGACAATTTACCATAGGGCATAAATCTAGGAATATGTACTCTGGCAAAGCTCTTTCTACATGTTAATATGTACGAGGGTTTGCGGGATGAGGCACGATTAGGTGTTAAGGCCTCAACGATTTCTTAGGAGCAATATTTCTAATCTCATTTATCAAAACTGAGATATCATTTTTGAACTTGACCCAGATGAAATTTAGCAAAATAAGATATTAAATTTCATTTCCCTTTTATTTGGGATTCATCTCATCCAAAATACATAGACCTCAAGCAGAATTCAAGTTAAATGTTGATAGAAATCGCATGCGAAGTCTCATTAACATATTTCTTTAACTTCTCTTGTGGGTATAATCCATTTAATGACCTTTTCTATTTCTTAATGAGTAAGAAAAAATAGATGATTATTTTTTAACATTCAAATGAGTATAATCCATTTAATCAAAATATCATTTCAACATGTAATTTATCTCCTTTTAAAAAATATTTTTGTCTTTAATGAACAATGTATTTTATTAAATTTGTTGTTAGATATTAGTTGTTGTAACACTCTTCAAAATGTTAATTTTAGATTCTTATGTTACTCATAGATAGTCCGAACATGGACCTGAAAAGCAAGATGTCCATTGTAACAACCCGGAATTTTGGAACCAAATAAAAAAATTTATTTTACAAATTTTAATGGATTTCAAAATTTCAAAATAATTTATTTTAAATAATAATGACTAAAAATTTATTTAAAACGAAGTTAGAATGAATATATTTACTTTGATTATATAAGAAGTTAGAAACAACGTGGTAGTTTGAAAATTTGAATTTGAACTTTGACTGAATGTACAGGATTCAAAATAAATCGGATTTTGGTGAAACCAAAAATATTTAAATCTGTTTAAAATTATCTTTCCAACGAATCTGAAAAATTAAAATTTCATAACAGGAATCAAAAGTTACGTCCAGTTTAAAATTCAGAAAAGTCATTGTAGAATTTATATATATTTTAACATAATATATAGCCCTTAAAAATAGCCATTTTGCAAACGACCTCCGTTTTCCACGAAACCACTTTGGTTGAATCTGGAATGCCAAATTATTACAGGATTCCAATTTTCATAATTTTTGGAATTAGTATGTGAGCGTGGCAAAGGAAAACATGTTTTGTCAATTTAAGTCAAATTGGATCGACTAGAAAAGGGCCATTTCTCAAACGGTCTCCAAATTCGACGAAATTAATTTTGTTAGGACCGTACCGTCAAAACATAAATAGATTTATTTTTCTGAAATTTTTGGAGTCAGTATGTGGCCCTAGTAAATTAAAATGTACGTTTGAATTAAATATATATTGATTTATATTTTAATTTTGATGAAAACTGATCGAAATAGTCGAATTGGCTTACCAGACATATCTCATTCTGTCTGGAATGGGGATATTTGGCTAGGGGTGACATTCGTTAGGGTTCGTTTGGAGTTTGGAGCCATATTGAATTAATTTACGAATTAAATATTAAATTATAATATATATATATATATATATAAATTAAGGTTGGAACCCTAGTCCTCAATACTGAAGCCGCCAAACAATGAATTAATGCCCGAGAAACTCCGATCTTTCTCCCATCGATCCTCTTGATCCACAAAATATTTCCACTAACTTTCAATTACAAAATTAAGGAGGATAACAGGATATATATTATGAACGGTCGTGATGGGATTTTGTTTCCTAAATTGTGAGAATTCTGCGCTTGAAGAGGATGGTTTGGATGGGTTTTTCGAGATACATGGGGCTGCCGAGTTCGGTGCTATTGGAGGTGGTGGAAGGCGACTTCGACGACTTCGCGGTGATACAATCTGATTGACGACGGATCAGTTCTGGGGCGTGCGATTTTGATTGATAAAGACGAGGTTTGGGTTCCAGTATTCAGTATTGAACAATGTAGAAGACGACATGTTTTATTCTAATTGGGGGTAGCGTTTTATTAAGCGTTGTTACGATAATTAATTAATTTAATTACTTTAATTAATTATACGATGTTTAAAATAGGATATCTTTTGCATATGAAATCAGAATTTAGCGAAATAACATACATTGGAATTGTATCGAAGAGCACTACAACATGAAACTGACCGGAACTGAAAAGGAGCAAATCAGTATTTAGAGCAAATTTAGATCTGAACTGTACAGAAATGAAAATAAGAAATAAACTCGATCAAGGTGAGATTCCTCAACTTAAAATAAAAATATATTTAAATTGATTTTGATTGTGATATTATGTATGTACGCTGTATAAAACACATATATGCGTTGTATAAAATTTAGATTGATTGATTTGGTTGTGATTGATTTATTGGATCAAAACATATGTTGTTCGTTAAACATATTATCTACAACATGTTAACTTAGAATATAAAGATTCATTTGTTAATTATATTTTTATTAGTCAAATTATCAATCTTTGCATGTTAATGAATAATAATCTTAAGTAGAAACATATTTTGTTAAATATAAATATGATATTCAGTTAGAAGAATGTTTTGTTAAATATAAATTGTTAAAAACAAAAATAACATTTTCGTTGAAATAAAATTGTCATTTTTGTTGAATTAGAATTGAGAATATAAAATTGTCATTTTTTCAACAAAATAAAATTGACATTTTTGATGTATTAGAATTGGCAAATACAAAGTTATCATTTTTGATAAAATAGATTTGTATGAAACAAAATTGTCATTTTCATATGTTTTGTTGAAATAGAATTGTCAACAAAACAAAACTATCATTTTATCGGGTTATGTTGAATTAGAATTGTCAACAAATAAAAATCTATTTTTTTATTTGTTATGTTAAAAATAGATTTGTATGTATATAAAAAATATCATTTTTATATTGAATTAGAATCGTCATATAAAAATATCATTTTTATATTAAATTAGAATCGTCATATAAAAATATCATTTTATATTGAATTAGAATCGTCATATAAAAATATCATTTTTACTAGAAATGTCATGTTAGATAAAAATATCATTTTTATTAGAAATGTCATGTTAGATAAAAATATCATTTTTATTAGAAATGTCATGTTAGATAAAAATATCATTTTATTAGAAATGTCATGTTAAAATAGAAATGTCCTTTTATTTAGAATCATGTTATGTTAATTTAAAATGTTATTTATTTAGAATCATGTTATATTAATTAAAAATGTCATTTATTCAGGATCATGTTATGTTGAAATAAAAATGTCATTTTATTAGAGAAAGTCATGTTGAAATAAAAATGTCATTTTATTAGAAAAGGTCGCTATGGATGCAAGAGTTTTGAAAATCTAACGGTTGGATTTGGAATTATGTCCAAATCAAATTTGAAAAGGTCGCTATGGATGTAGTTCGGTGGCTGTTATTGGAAACCGACTGTACGGGCCTTAATGAATTAATAAAAATATGGAAAAATTATGTAAAATCATAATAAATGATTTGGAAAGATTTTGGATGAAAAATTTCGTATTTGAAAAGATAAAAAAATATTTTTATCGAAGTGAACTAATTATTAACTAGAATAAATCTTTAAATTAAGATTTAATGAAGTTTTCCAATTAATTAATTAATATTTAATTGGAATTAAATAAAATAAATTGGATTTTTGGGTTTGTCGTGAATGGTGTCTTCAATAACACTGTTCTTAAATCCAGTCGAGAAAAGAATAAATCTTTTAATTAAGATTATTAGAGTTTCCAATTATATTTAGTAATTGGAATAAGATGAAATGTGAATTGGGTTTATTGTGAACTGTGTTTTTAAACGACAATTGTTCTTTAACCCAATTAACAGTGAAAATATAATTTAGAATTTATAAATCTTTTATTTAGATTTAAATAGAAATTTTCCAAAGTAAAGTTTTCCAATTTAATATATTAAATTGGAATTGAATGGAATTCGATTTAATAATAATCGAGATGAGCTTCTATAGAAGAAGACTGATACTATATATGAAAATTAAAAGGCTTTATTGTTATTCCATTTATATTATTGGTCTGATACAGAAATTTATATCGATTATATATTAATTTGATTTCTGTGAAAATTCCATATTTAATGGAAGATGATTTTGGCTTTATCATGAACTGTGTTTTAAATGACATTTGTTCTTTAACCCAGTTAAAGACAAGATTAATTTCTTAAAGTTGAATAATCATAAAGTAATGATTTTTGATATTAAAACCAAATTGGTGTTTTAATGAATCTTTAAAAAGAAGATCAAAGAATAAATTTAAAAGAATTTATCTTTGATAAAATTAATGGGAACCTTTCCCTAATAATGTGAATATTTTATTAAAAGAATATTCTGAATTGGAATGAGGCATATGATGTGTTCTATAGCACTTAATTATTGATTATAAAATACGCGAATTATTCGAAAAGACCGGGTTCAACCCATTCTGAATAATTATTACGACGATTAAAAGTCGAAGATGAAGACGGTGGTTGAAGACCGGAGATCTTCACATCGTTTGGATGATTACCGATGTCTTGATTGGGAGGCATCCCAAGACAAGGTAATAAGTGGTGATCATCCAGACGTACTTGGAGATTGACGGATATGCGAGAACTTCTCTCCTTTATTGGACCTATGGGACGAGGAATAAGGTGTCTCCGGTTTCGTTCAGACCCAGAACGGACTTGTAAATGGATGGTATGTCTGACTTTGTATTCCTTTATGTTGTATTCTTTGATCTCTGCTAAATATATATCTGTTTAGTGGTGGAGAATTTATTCTCTTGTTTAACACCCTTCTCTGAGACGTACGAGCTTAGAGGTAGTATATTGGCAGAAATCAATGGTATGGATTGACAATATGGCATGCTAAGTTGCAAATGTTCAAGGCTTTTGTTGAAAAACAGAGCCTTGTGGTTGATGATCAAAGCAAAGCTTTAAATAGCATAGCTTTATGTAGCGTTACTTCATGAGCCTCACACTCCAGTATGAACCAGAAACGGGAGAAGGATCCAGGGAGAACATGCGTTTCTTTCTTGCTAGAAGTGGTGCCATTGTATGGAGCCCAGACATTTTACTTATGTGGATGATGGATTGCGAGGCACCTGGGTATTTGAGTCCCTAGTGGCTCTATTTTACGCCCCATCGGGCGGGGAGACGTATTGTTCATGAATTTATATATAATCCACCAACGTAAGTTGGGGATCGACCCTGTGGCTCCTAGGTGCGGTTGCGACTGATCCTGAGACATGGGCTAGATTGTCTCGAATTCGGCAAGGACTATCTCTTGCGTTGGTTCATGATGGAAATCCAACTTCCAATACAACACCATACAGTTTTGATTGTATAACTAGTATGGCGACATAGTATATGGTAGTTATGCTGTCTATAATTGATACATTATGATTGGAATTTTTTTGAAACATATATACACTAATAATAATATCAAATCCGTTTTATCATATCAAGCATTTTTGACCATTATAAGGTAAAACTCTATCCTCCGGTTTGCATTGCATTATGTGATGGGACTTAAGTCTTATAATGGTTTCATTTTTCTATAACGCATTGCGATGTTTAACGATTTACTTTATTTCTTGCACTGACAATCCAATGGAGTAAACCCGTTCCGCGTTAGCGGCGTGGTCCTGTGATTAGCCTTATTATTATTAGATAGGTTAGGTAAGATTTCTCATACCAGTCCCATGACTGACTTGTAGTTTGTTTCACTTTGCAAACTCGGGTGCCCTCTTTTCCACACGGGCAGCCGAGTGACTTGTTTTGCAGATATCTATTTATTAGGCAAGATTCTGGATCGAAGCTTAAAGCTGGGGTCAGAGCAATGATAGTCTTTCGTTGTATTGTGTTAAGTTTATTGTAAATTAATCTTCCGCTGTATTATTATTTATTCGATGTACTCGGATATTTTGTATTCTGATGTAACATTATTATAATGTTTATAAAAGTCTTCTGTTATTTGTTCTGATGTGTCGTATGCCCAAATTTAGTGTATCCGGCGATTTCCTGCGAGGGGAATTTTTGGGACATTACATCTAGGTTGTACACCCAAGATACACTCATCTCACTTAATATCTTGTCTTATATGAGATATTATGGGTAGAGTATTCGAGATGAAACTCAAAAGAAATACGAGACCTTGCTTCAGACGTAGCATAACTCGAAGGCTTTTCAGGTTCAGATGAAGCGAGTTTGGCTATGATGCAAACAATAAGATGAATGAAATGTTTTACATAATTCTACTTGAAGTCTTCTTCTTTTGGAGCCTCGTTTGATCCCTTATCTTTGGCCTTGCTTGTTTGCTTCAACAATCATTGAACAAGTAAGTTTGTGGATAGTTTACTCGTTTTAGTTTTTAATTGTCATCCATACCAAAATATGTACGATGCATGTAAATTGTGGAAAATGAGCAATGTTGAAAACAAAGTCAATATAGAAAATTGAAAACAATTTCTCTCTTTTGTTTTTCATGTTTTGTGAAATAACAGAAGCATAAGAAGCGATCCCTCATTTTGTCGTTCCTCCATTCCTTTCACCGTCCTTTTCATCTTCTTTTTATCCCCTCATTCTTCTCGTATTTTGTAATTTAATTTGAAAAATCAAAATATCAAATATCAAATAAGCCAAATGAGCCCTAATATTCTAATTTTTAACACGGAAAATGCTTCTGCATAAAATGGGATGGGTTACTCTAACTCTTTAGCACACCAAACAACATGTTGATGAGGGAAATTGGCTAAGGAAGGATATACATGATATGAGGAGGAATTAGTGAAGGAGTTGGTTTTATTATGTCAAAGAGAGCCTTCTTATTCTATGCAAGCAAAGCTTTTTTGTAATGATAAGGGTCAGTTATATGGATTCAGATGAATGTATATGTTTGGCTAAGTGTATATATATTCTAATATGAAATAATTATATTGCACGACGGATGAGAAGGTTAGGCTAGCTGAGGTGTGAACTCGATTGTAGTTAAGGATTTGAGTTTGGACGTGGGATGGGTTGTGTAGGACTAGGCAATCGACTGAGGGTGACCAGGTAGTGTGTTTAGGGATGGATGAAGTTATGGGTGGTGAACGAGTGGTGAATGAGTTGTAGTTATGAACGACTATGTAGTTGCAGATGGTTTGGTTGGATTGAGACTTTGGTTGCAGTTGGGTATTTGGTTATATGATTGAGTGTGGTTGAAGTTAAAATTGGCGAGTAGGCTTATAGGCTGCCACTTTGCACGATCCTGAAGTTGTGGTTGTCGACCAATTACTAGATATTGAGATGACGATCTGGATGCTAATGCTTTAAATTCGGTAATATGGATAATTTTCTTTTAAGTGTGGGTATGACTAATATTTTGTTGACCCTATCAAAGATGGTAATGTAGGCAAAAAGTACTGAAAGACGTGTTGGTTTAAGAAAAGGGGGATGTAGTTGGGTGAATTATAATGGATGATTAAGTGGGTCATTTGCTTTTGATTACGAGTTCAATTAGAAATTTTAGATCAGAACTATATGCCAAGATAACGATGGAGGACACCTTGCAATGAGTTTTGATTGTTGATACTTCGATTGATTAATGGGTTGGTCACTTGAAAATAGCAGGCTTTAACTTTTGCATCTTGGTCTATGGCCCCAAAACATGTAATAGACCAACAATTCAGATTATTAACATGCATTTGATCCAATCAAATTATTAAATAAAATAATATTGTAGTTAAAACTATTTCAATTTACTAATAAATCATATTAATTAATTAATGTAATCATTAATTGAAAATGTTATATATATACATACATATATATATATATATATATGAGAGAGTGTGTGTGTATATAACATCGCATGATGACATAAGATGGATATGCATGTGTATAATTATATGTATATACATATGGGGTTACTGGGATTTATACCCGTTGCATATACATATATAGTTTGCTTACATATGCATGTCAAAAAAATTCTTGCATATCATAAATATAAATTTCCAAGTATATGTGTATGTTCGATAATACTATAAAATATGTATGCTTGGCCGTAAAGAGAAAAGGAAATAAGTATTGTCCAAAAGAAAAGTGGAGATGTAAATATATCTAAATAATTCCACCTTTTATTTTTTAATTTTCCAATTAAATATAGATCTAATCTCTAAAGGAAAGATAATTACAGAGTTATGTGTAATCAAGTTTTAGCATTAAAATTTGAAATCGAAAGTAATTTGTATGACCCGTAAATTACATAATGGAGGATTGTAAAACAATTATATTTTTCAGAGGAATATTTTATGATATGGTTTGTACGGATGTTTTTTACATCCAATATTTTTTCCGAATTTATATGTGACTATTTTACCTTTGAAAAACTTATTTTAGCTGTAACTTTTGACACATGCCAAATTAGATGCTTTAACTTGTTTTATTTCTTTGAGATGGTGGCTTCTTGTTCCATATAGTGGTGATATATGAAAATCGGTTAAGCGATTAAGAAGTTATAAATAAAATATTTTTATTTTTTTAATTTTATTTTTTGATTAAATAACGAAAAAATATATGACAATTTTAGGTTTTAAATCCACTAGCCAAAATTAGAAGGGGATCAAAATAGTGGGCTGAATTGCGGGCTCGTTTGTCTGATCAGGTTTATTCATAGATATGAAGTGAGAGGAGTCATTTAAAAGTTTACGTCTCATTTATATCTTTACCAAACCCTAGACCCATTCTCATTATCCAATCAATTCATCAATTCTCACATAGTTTCATCTTAAATCATTTGTAGCTTCAAATTAGAGGCTAGATCTCATCACTATGATTGCATCTACATCTGATTGCTCACTTTCGGATTAAGTCTTACCTTGATCTACTGAACTCGATTGATTTGGTGGGTGTTGGGGATCATACACCAATTTATGGAATTAGGCGATTTTATGTTAAAATTATGAAACTAAACTATAAGATAATCTAATCTAAGTAATTTCAGATAGAGAAACCCTAGGTTAACCTATTATGTATATAATTGATAATTGGCAAGATCTAATACTAGTAGTGGATGTTTGTATATGTTTTATGTTAGATATATAATTGATTGATCTTTGAATTTAAATGATTGCATATATAATTGGATGAAAATGTATGTAATTTGTTATTTGGATACTTCAATGCTTATATTACATGTTATATTTGATTTCTTTTCTACCGTTGCATCTGCATAGTACTTAGATTGGTGATCGAGACATGTCAAGAACAAAGTTCATCAAAATTTCATAAAAATTGGAGGATGAGCGCTAGAGTAAGATGGGAGTTTACCATGTGTCGCACCAGAATTGATGCTAAGAAATAGAGTCCGTGTCAATCATCATGATGTCAGGCTGGTGCTAAGGCTTCAATGTGGTGAAAACTCATATGGTTCACAAGAACGTGCTTAGCATAAGTTGTTATTATGATTTGGGTCGATGGATAAGACAACTGTTGATTTATTGATGATTCATCATAAATGAATTGTACCATGAAGTATAACGACTCGAAATTTCAGACACTTGGTATTTAAATATTTAATTTCGGATAAAATTTTACTAAGATGATTCAATAAGCTTGTTAACCCCCTTTTAAATAATACATAATGATGATAAAGTTGCTATGGAAAAATGTTTACAAAAATATGTTCTCTGAAAAACTTTTGACAGTACGACCAAAAATCAATTTATCGATAAATAGCGTTTTGCCCAACACAAGTTGTTGAAACCTTAGGCGAATGACTAATTGATCATTAGAGAGGTAATTTCAAACAAAGAATAATAGAATGTGATGATGAAATCATTTTCCAAAACGGGGATTTAAGATAAGTTTTAATACTTTGGATATTTAAAAAAAATTTGATTTTTAATTGTTATATGTTTTGTAAAATTTAGGTTTAAAATTTTGAAACTTGTACTAATTTCTTAGATATTAAAACACTTACCCACGTTATTTTTTTATTTCCTCCATTCTCTTTTATTCCATCCCCTCTTTCCCTTTTCCATTTCCAGCCAAAAATCCCTTGTCCCCAAATCAAAAATGTCAACCACCCCTTTCAAATCTAATTGTGTCACCGAGTTCATCGTACCCCAGAACACCGTGCCTTCCTCCTACCTCAAAGAAAACCATCGCGCTCTAACCTAAATCGCAAACCCCTTCAGAAAATTTAAACCAAATCTCCCTTCCGCCATCGTCAAAAGGCAGGTTGTTACAAAGTGGTATCAGGTTTGGAACGACCTGCGTTTTTTAGTCGCTTCAAGTCGATAATTAAACAAATTCAAACCGTTCGAAACAACAGATTGTTAATTTGTATGGGGTTAAAAATAAATCATCACATAATCACAAACATAAAAACACAGAATATCTTACAAAGGAAGTAAATTTATACAATATACAAAATTTTCATATATATATATATATATATATATATATGTATGTATATATATCAAAGTACAGAAATATTCACTACAACAAAATGACCCTATTACAACGGTGGAACACCGTTGTAATATACATTTTACAACGGTGGGCAAACCATCGTGTATTAAGAAGTTGTAATAGACTAATATCTTTTACAACTTTTTTGCACCGTTGCAACACTGTTGTAATCTGTATATTTTACAACTTTTTTCCACCGTTGTAATAAACATTATTACAACAGTTATGCACCGTTGTAATAAAATCTACTACAACTGTTATGCACCGTTGCGATTGACATTTAGGTTTTTAAATAAATAGACAAACAATACACTAAATATAGCAATACTCCATAAGCAAATCAAATATTACAGTTATTTGCAAACTAATTTATTAAAATACTCAAATACTCAGTATTACAAACAATAAGTTTTAGACAAAATTTCGTTGCATACTTGACCGTTACAAAGCAACTTAGTACAAGCACAAGTGATCCACAAAAATTTGCATATCCAACGGGAGTACACTAGTCGCAGACAACGAAATCTTTATGCCATTTTAATGCAAGTTCACTGCAGTGATCAAACCTGTTGCATAAGAACATGTCTGTTGTTAGAAAAAAGAACAAAAAGTGTTTTCAAACCAACATTGCAGTTTACAGCTGATGTGTTAATTACGTTGTAATAAAGGATAATATTGACCGAAATCAGGATATATCAGCACTTTTCTATGTTATCCCACATATGAATTTGTGTGACATGCATGAACACAGAAATTAAATCATCCTTTACCATAATTAAAAAAAATCAAAAAAGAATTTATCAGCTTATTTAGACAGCTATATCTTTCTGATCTTTTTTTTACCATGTAATTTCAATTTATTCTAGCATGTGAATAAATTGCCAATAATATCCAAGTAAAACAACAATATCCAAGTAAATATCACATTAATTAACAAATGATTAGATAGAACATGCAAAACAAAACTAGCAACACAAGAGCCGTACTGAGCAGATCATCAGGGTATTATATCATACATAAGAGCATCAGATAACTCCCATGCAGATTTAACCAGCATTGCAACCTCCTTGGAAAAATAATCACATGATAACGAACCAATTAATCAAATGTTTAAACGCATCAGACAACTACCATTAAGACTGCTATTCAACTTTCATTCTCACTAAATTAATGAGCAAACATTCCGAGTCCAAGTCTGTTTCACCCTCAAGAGCAATCGGTAAGTCACCATTTTAAAATTTAAGAAGAAACTGAAATTACAGACAACAAATACATCAGAAAAAAACACTGGCATGAAAACCACATCTTCAGTGGTAGTGACAACATGTGAATCATCATTTATGTATTATCTGTTAATACGTGCAATTAATGCATCATTAGAAGTAATTTTCATGCTCAAAAGATTATGAAATAAAACAAGAAGCATCAGAGAGATTCCCATCAAGACTTAGTCATCATCCTCACTAGAAGTAATTCACTTCTAACGAGTTGCTGATGTCCCTGTCTAGTTCTTCATCACTTGCTTTTCAACCATTAATTTCAATTTTAAAATAAATAATAATAGACTAGATTTAAACAAGACTGAGAAAATATGAACTTGAGCCTCAGATTTAAAATGTTTTTACAGTAAAAACTCAATAAACTGAAAATGAGATAAAATCATCTGAAAACAATAAAATTAGACAGAGATAATATACCGATCGAAAAGAATAACAATCTGCGAACCCTTAAAAACCGAACGGCGGCTGTTTCGTTAGCTAGGGTTGATATCTTTCTGATCTAGAAGCCAAAGGGAAAGAGGAAAATACACTCACCGTGGGTTTAATCTCGATTTTATCCCTTTTAAGATCTCGATTTGGCCGCGAGATCCTCCTAGACTCGCTGCTCTCGCCCTCGAGTTCGTCTCCATCACGAATCCGACTCCAAATCTGATGCGAGGCGTCAGAATGATTGATCTTTCCCCTAATTTCCAGTCGCTATGGCTTCGGCCATTATTTTTTTCTTTCATTTTGAACGAGATAAATGAAATATGATTGGCTTGTTTCTCCTTTCTTACATTGACACGGGTAGGGTTATTTTCCTGCCAATTGGCAGCTTTGCCCCTAGGGTTTTATTGGGCTTTATAACCCTTAAGCCATTTTATAATACTTAAATCGATGTTTACAACAGTTAGACCAATTTTCATGCTGCGTACACACACAATATACAAATTAGCATGTATATTTGTTCACAATTTTAAAAATGTACAATTTTTATATATTAAATATGTACATAAATAAATGATTTATTTATTCATTTATCCACCCTAAATATATATATATATATACATACATAAATATATATATATATATATGTGTTAGCATGTATATTTGTTCACAATTTTAAAAATGTACAATTTTTATATATTCAATATGTACATAAATAAATGATTTATTTATTTATTCATTTATCCACCCTAAATATATATATATATATATATATGTATGTATATGTATGTATGTATGTATATCTAATTGAGATCAATATAATTTTAGGGTCATAATAACACAGTTGTCAAAATAACGCAGTCATATATTACAACAGTCAAAAAATAAAAGTTGTGATAGGCTTTTATTACAACGGTCAAAATAACACAGTTGTTAAAAATAAGTTTATTACAACTTTTCTGAAAAAAAGTTGTAAAAAACATTTATTATAACGGTGCTTTTACCACCGTTGTAAAATTAAAGTTGTAATATGGTGTTTTTGTTGTAGTGATTTAAAGACGATAAGAAATTTGTTTATGTGTTTTCTTTACTTAAATAAATGCATGCACATACATATAAGATGTTAAAAATCATTGCAACGTTGTTTGATATACATATATACATGCATATAATATACATGCACAGATATATGAATATAAATCATTCACATCATGAGTTTAGAAAATATCTAAAGACATACACACATATTCCCCTTATATGTATACAGATGAAAACTTTATCCTTAAGTTCTGAATAACAAACATACAATCACTATTAGCTACCCGGACATCACCGTACATGCACACCTAATCTCTCATTAATGTCACAAAGACTTTGGTGGCAATTTGGTCTTTATCCATCTTAGTTCTAAGCTTATAAAAGAGAAGGTGTGTAACAACCCATAATTTTAGCAATAATTAATTTAGTTATTTAATTAGGTTCCAAAATGAACTTTTCGCAAACGATGGAATTTGACCAAGAAACTTTCACCGTTGCGTTCATAATGGATTCCAATCAACTTTTAATTTGGAACTTTGCAAACGGAGTACATATTAAAAAGTTACAGAAGAAATATGAAAATGGATGGATAATAGATATATAACCATATATAATAATGTAATACCATTTATAACCCGCCATTATTGGGCCTTTTCAACCCAGGGCGTTCCACCCCTATAGTCGGAAACAGCCCAGTGGCGACTAGGTTTATAGGGGTATTTTAAAAAATAAAATTTATATAAATGGACGAATTTTCCTAGAATTGAATCTAACGCAATAGGGTTATTTCCATGCCTATAAATGAAGGGCCAGACCCCCATTCTTTTGCTCTTATTTCCTAAAGGCAGCAGCGAAGCTTTGCTATTTCCAATTTCCAATTTCCAATCTCTTCTAAAAAATTCTAAATTACAAATCTATTCAAATCAAACAAACATGGGTTGGAGATATTAAATCCAGATCTACGCAAAAGGGTTGGTTCTACGAATAGGTAATTTATATCATTGAGTTTACTTCTTCTTTTCCTATTCTTCCTTTAGATCTACAACTCAAAATCTAATTTTGTAAATCCACCTTTGTAAATAAATTCTATATCGGGTGGATTGGGGAATTGTAAGCCTAAAAGTTGTGTCTGATTCAGATTTGGATAGCTTACAGGTGAGTGGGAAATATATATGTTGTTTGTGATAACTTATATAATTCATTTGTATTGAATTTGAATTAAAAATTATCAGATTTGTTTATTTTAACAAATCTGAAATATTATGAATATAAGTTAAATTGAATTGTAGGCCTTTTAATAATATATCATCATCTTACCTACAACTATCCTTATATTGTTTGTGGTTATTGTAGAAAACTTGGATCTGGAAATCACTCCTAAAAATTATGATTTAGACTTATAATATTTTATTCCAGATTCATAGGATTTAGGTGATGATTTGTAATTGTGTGATTTTCTTAACTTAATTCATTATACCTTAACTACTATTTTAATAGCGTCTGATTTCTGAATCTTCTGCAATTACTCCTTATCGCTCATATTTTCTTTCTTCTTGCTTAATATTGCGCCGCTTATCTATTGTTGTCCCTCTGCTTCTTATTGAGGGCTATATCGAGTGTCGCCTTTCCCTCTTTGGGGGTTATTAGGTTTATCGGCTGTCTTTCGCCATGGCTGGTTTCACTGTTTTAGGGGCTTTTCTAAGACCTTATTCAAAGCTGGATCTTATTAAGGCTGCGATTTCTTCTCTTTGCTCTGATTCTTTGGCTATAGAGTTGGTGAACTCCTCGTCTTTTATGGTTCGAGTGGCATCATTGGCCTCATTCGTGGCACTTTGTCGCACAACGCTGCTTGTTGGTTGACAATAGCTTTGTGGAATTAACACCCCATTACTCTAGTTCCCTTGTGTGACTTGTTTTAGGTCTATCTCGACGAGTCTACGTTGTTTCTCTTGCCTCTGACGAGGGATGTGGTGTTAAGGTTGTTGTCAATTTAGGTAATGGGGATTTCACTACCCCATTAGCCCCTAGTTTGGCTTTTACAGGTTCGGGAGGACATGGCCATGTTGCACCAGTCAGGGGTTTTCAGGTTAGTACTTTATGCTGCAGCGTTGCTGTTATTGATGGATAGAGTGAAGATGATAGTGCTTTGCTAGATGGTGGTTGGGAAGTGATTCCCCCTCCCCATCGTCAGCCAAGCTTTGTGAATCTTTTCCCTTTGGTTCCTCGGCAAGTTCTAGTCCATAGTATGGTCTCTTTATCCAGATCTGCACCAATGGAGCGACCATCGAGCCCTCAGTGGCATAAGAGTGGGCGTACTTTGCAACATTGTTGTCGTAGACGATCGAAGAAGTTGTGTTCTATTGCTCGTGTTGCGTCATATAGGGTTCTTGATGTGCCGTTGGTTGGTGTAGCTTGTGCTAAGTCGTTGCCTCCAGTTTGCACATCGAAAGGTTTCGAGGATCTCTCTATTGATGTCAAGCACTTCGATGCATTCATGTCGCAGTCTCTGGTTCCTTTTGCAGTGCTCGATGGTCAGATTTATTTGGTATGTGGAATTGATTAGTGGTTCGAGCAGGCTTTTATTCGTTAAAGGCAGCATTATTATCCCTGTATGCAGCCAAAGAGGTTCTCTTTGGGCGTGGCAGCGGATATAAGCTCACTGTCTCCTGACGGATCTATGTTGCATGGTGTCATGCGTGTAGGAATAGTAGGAGCTCCCATCAGGAAGGTATGGCTTTCCTTTTATGTTGATTTAAATTATATTAGTTGTATTGTTATTCTTGCTCCTTTTGCTCCCTGGTTTGGTCATTTTGGTGATACATTGGTGTTGAATTCCCACTTTGTCTCTCCATTGCTTGTTGGTAGGTCTACTAACCGTTTGGTTGTTGTTGGGCACTTTTCTGTTCGGTTTGTTATTTTGAGCCTTATTGCGTCTATGCGTGAGCTCCCTGTCACGAATGTCGCAACTTCGGTTGAGATGGTGGCGGGTCACATGTGCATTGATGGGTTTGCATTATTGCAGCCTCACTACTAGTGTGTTACCATGTTTTTTGTTGGTGATTATTGTGTTATTTCCCTAGTCCTCCTTCCTTGTGAAGGAAAATCTGATTTCGGTCCCCTTATTGATATGTTCGTTCGGTTCTTTTCGGTGTCTCTATCTGGTTTGTGGGCGGATGTCGATTTTTATGCTTGCTGGTCTATGGCCATGTTTGGATGGTTCAGGAAAATTTTCCGGTTGGTCGTGATTTTCTCGGTGTTAGATTTCTCTTTGGCTTGTCGATTCATTTGGGAACACAGCAACCTTGATGGTGGCTTGTGCGTGTTTGCTTCTGGTCATGAGGTTTCTTACCCGTTGGTGGGTTTCATTTAGTCTATCCTTGGGCATCGACGTAGGTTTGGCATGTGTAGTCACCATATAGCTGTCACTAATGGTGCTAACTATACGGGAACTGCATGTACCCCTAGTCGATTGTCAGAGTTGTTTGTTAGTCTCTCTTTGGTTAGCACTCGATTCGATCGGTCCCTTGTTGGCTTTTGGTTAGTCGGTCTCAGAACTTTACCTATTACGCGGGTTTGTCAATCTAATGACAGATCAGCATCGGTACAGCTCTCACAACAACCTGTGTTGTCTCATTCAAGCAACTCCACATCTATTTCTTCTTCTTTATCTGCTTTTGTTGTCCTGGTGTGTCCCACCTCTTCTTCTCCGAGCCCCGTGTCTATTGTTTCTGACTTGTATCCCCTTCTTAGTAAGGACGAGACAGCGATCATTAATGTTCGCCTATCTCGACTTACTAAGAATTCTTATCCTTCTAGGTTTGGTCTCGATCTCTTACTCTCCAGACCGCAATTCTGGAGGTTCCTTGGGTTTTTCTGTTTATTGCAAGTCACCTAGTCGGTCGTCTACTCGCGCCTCGCATCGTAGTCTGCGCCCGGTTCCTCACAGTCCATGCACCATTTTCACATGCTCTATAGCGATGTCCAAGAAGATCGTTAGACCTACTCGACACACTATATCTTACCTGAGCCGTGCGGTGTGTTTGTTTTTTATCCCTATTGGCGTGTGTTACCTTTTTCTTGTGCGTCTTCTTACTTAGTCTGTTGCCCTAGATGGCGAATTTCCCTTTTTGGAACATGTGTGGTATTGGTAATGATGCGTCGGTAGCTTGACTCTAGCGCATTGTTAAGAAGAAATCTATCTGCTTGGTGGCGCTTCTGGAACTGATAGTGGGTCCGGAAGCGATCACCAAATCGGTTTTACCTCTTGGCTTTGGTGGAGCCTTAGCCAATGTGTCCGATAAGATTTGGATCCTTTGGTCCAAAGGCATTGTCGTCCACCCTATCTTCGGCTCCGACCAGCTACTTTCGGTAGCTTTTTCATTTCCCTCTTTCTCCTCATCCTTTTTGTTCTCGTCGGTTTACACTAAGTGCGATAGGATTGAGGGGTTGGCCCTTTGGTCTGACATCCTTTCTCTATCTGACATGGGTTTTCCTGTTTTGATTTTGGGAGGCGAGAAGTCATTGCCTGCCAAGCTGAGGAACGTGGAGGCAATGCCATTAACTGGTTGGCACTGGTGGATTTTAACGCCTTCGTCATCAGTTCGGGTCTTTCTGAAGTTTCTTTCGTCGATTCGGTTTTTACTTGGTGCAATAACCAAGATGAGCCAAATCGTATTCTTTCTAGGCTTAACAGAGTCTTCGCATCAGAAGGTTAGTTCAAACTTCCGTTCACATTCTCTGTCTCCCATCTGCATCGTACTTCTCGGACCATGCTCCTATGATTCTAAGTTGTTCTCCCCTTTCTCTTTCTGGCCCTTCTTCTTTTAGGTTCCATAGTCTATGGAGATCACACCATACATTCCATAGTGTAGTGGAAGACTCCTAGAACTCCCCTATTGTTGATTCTCTATATGTTGTGTTTTCTCGTAAGATGAAGCGTCTTAAGGCTTGTCTTAAGGTGTGGAACGTTCTTGTTTCCAAGAATATCTTCGATTGCGTTCGGGCAGCCAAAGAAACTCTTGTTTTAGCAGAGTCATCTTTTGATGAGGATCCCTCTTATGCTAGCAAGGAGGCTTGGGCATTAACCCAACTGGCCTTCCCGTTGGAGCTTCGTATTGAACATGACCATCTTCGCCAGAAGGCGAGGATCAAGTGGATTGTTGAGGGTGATACGAAATCCAAAATTTTTCACTCTACTATCTGTAAGAAGAATATTCTTCTTACGATATCTCAAATCTAACACCCTGATCTCTCCATGGCTTCCACTCCGAGTGAAGTCAAAGAAACTATTTTGTCCTATTTTCAATCCTTGGTTATCCCTCGATGTTGGTCTCTGACCTGTCTCTATTAGCTTTCATTCCTAGATTGGTCCTCCCTTCGGACAGCTCTGATCTTGCCGCGCCTCCTCCTCAGAAGAAATACGTGCTTGCATATTTACTCTAAGTAAGGACAGTGCGAGTGGGCCTGATGGTTTCAACGGGGTCTTTTACCGGAGTGTGTGGCCGATTATTCAGGCAGACTTTTGTCTTGCTAGTAAGTTTTTCTTCTTTGATGGAGATCTCCATGTGGGTTTAACCTCCACCAACTTGGTCGTCATTCAAAAATGCAAACATCCTCGCTCTTGTGCGGATTTTCATCCGATCAGCTTGTGCAACTTCTCTAACAATTTATACCTAAGGTACTAGTCTCTAGGCTAGCACCGTTTCTCGAGCGTATTATTTCCTCTTCTTGGACTAGGTTTGTAAAAGGACGTTTGATCACTGATAATGTTCTTTTAGCTCAGGATCTGGCTTCTTTGATCGATAGTAAGGTCCGATGGTCTAATGTGGCCGTCAAACTGGATATGGCTAAGGCCTACGACCGCATGTCTTGGTTTTTCATTATCATGGTTCTGAGGGCTTTCGGCTTCCCAGAAGCCCCTATCAATATTATTTGTAGGCTGATCTCCTACTGTTGTTTTTTCGTTCTTATCAATATATTAGCCAATGGTTATTTCAAGGCGGGATGGGGTATTCGCTAAAGATATCCCCTTTCCCCTTCTCTTTTTGTCATCGCTGCTGAAGCTTTCATTCATGGCTTGCACTCACTAACGATAGCTAGGCAGATTCATAGGTTTGGCATCCCTAGGGTTTTCCTCTTATATCTTTCTTGTCCTTCACTGACGACATCATCATTTTTACTAACGGTAGTCGTCGATCTGTCCGTCGCCTTCTTTGTCTTATTCGACAGTATAAGAGGTTCTCAATGCAACTCGGGAACTCTGCAAAAAGATGCTTCATGCTTGCGAAATATCTGTCTTCGGTTAGATCTTCCTGGATCGAGACCTTTACAGGTTTCAAGGATGTCTCTCTTCCTATTCCTTACCTCGGTATTGTGTTATATTGAGGTAGGAAACTCAACACCCTCTTCGATACCTAGACTGACAAAGCCTGGGGTAAGATCATTCGTTGGAATGCGACTCTCCTTTCTCAGGCAAGCAGACTTATGCTCATAAAGTATGTACTTGACTCTATAGGATCTTATCTCTTTGCAGCTATGACCCCCGCTTCTTCCTTCTTTCGTTCTTACCGTTCCTTGGCATCGTCCTTCTTCTGGGGAACTAAGGAAAACACTACTCGCCATCACTGGATTTTGTAGAACATCATTTGTCATCCCAAAAGTAAGGGAGGCCTGGGCCTCCGTAACCCTAAGGACATTTGTTCTACCTTTGCTTGCAAGCTGTGAGAGACATTAGGAGCCAACGATTCCCCATTGGGCATTGTTCCTCCATGCTAAGTACCACATGCTTTCGGGAATGAATTACATCCGTGTCCCATCCTATGCTAGTGAGACATGGAAACAGAAGCAATCCGTGAAGGCCCAAATTCACATTGTGATGGAATAGATTGGGATGGTAGTCCCTTCTCGATTAAGGCGGCATGGAATTCGGTTAGGGCATTGGCTCCATGTCTTCATCTTTTCTCTTTCATCTGGGATGTTCAACTTCCCCCGATGGTCTCTCTGTTTATGTGGAAAACCCTGCTTGACGGGTTACCAACAGACGAGAACCTTCATAAGATCGGCATCCTATTCGTTTCCTCGTGCAAGTATTGCAACAATGGTAGTTCAGAATCCAATGTTCATTTGTTGTTCGCTGGGTCTTATGCCAGGTCTGTATGGAATTACTTTGGGAATCTCATGGGTTGCCGAGGTAATGCCACTTCTGTTGCAAATTTTCTGAGATTCTAGTGGACCGACATCTCAAGTAAATCTATTCATTAAGATATCTTTCATTTGATCCATTGTCTTATCTGTTTGCACATCTGTTGCTCGCGGAATAAGGCAATATTTGACATAGTGGCTATGGATCCTCCTATCATTATTCGGAGGGTAAGGAATGATGTATTCCTTATGTTTCAGGGTAGGACTTTAAGAGGAGCTATTGGATCCCACTCTAGGAGAATGGCTAGTACATTCGGTGTACCTCAGTACCGACTCCTCCTAGGGCGGGAATTTGTTGATTCCTTTGCTTACAGCTCATCCCGATGTCTTCACATTCCACACACTACCCCCCTTTTGGATCTTATTATCTTTGCTAGTTCTACAGGGCTTGGGTTATAGGTATATGGATTACGTCTACCTTGGGTCTGTTGTTGCTGTCGGCGCCTTTTCCCAGTTGGGACTTTTTGGAGCTGGAGCTTTTGGCAGCTTTTCTTTGGTGTCTCTTGCCTTCGTTAGTGTTACACAGTGGCCTTCAATTGGCCTTTCTCTTGTATTTTCAGTGGTGCTGAGGAATTATAGGTGTCGCCTTTTCTCTGGTGACTGCCTTAAGAGGTCTTGTCCGTTCGGCATGTGTTCACGTTGTTATTTTGTTGGTTGTATAATATTTTTGAGCTATTCATTTATGTTCACAGTTTCTGTGGCTATTTCAGTAGAAATTGTTTTTGTGAGCCATTGGAGAATGGAAAGATTCTCCCTTTTGTTATATTGTTATATTTACTTTACCAAAAAACGTAATTGTGTGATTTTTGTTAAAATAATAATAATCCTATTTGTGTTTGATATTGTTTGGGTTTTAATTCGTTATCGTAATTTTTTCATTTTTGCTCTTTTCGTATTAAAAGGCATCATTTGAAATCTACAAGGAATATAAATAAATCCAATAAGAAGAGATATGCAAATTCATATCTTTTTGTACGTAGTTTGCAATGACTATTCTATATAAAATATTAACCTATTTCCTTGGGATTTGAGATGTGTCGATTTTCCTCTTTTAAATAGTTTGGGAAAAATTTACAATAACTACAATAAATAACCTTTTATAAGATTTTTAATCTTAAGACAAGATTAAACACTAAAAGGGATGTTAATGAAATAAAACTAGTAACCACGTTAATTTGGTGCTTAAAATATATATATGTGTATATATATATATATATATATTATAATCTTATCCATCCAAATCTATGTAGATAGCAGTGTTATATTAAATAAATGTTTGTTTGTCATTGTATGTTTGAATTTGAAGTGTTTCCATTTCATGGGAATAAATGTATGGTAATAACTCGCATAATAAATGGAAAATAAATATTTGTATCCGTTGTAGCAATAAACGTGGAATTTATTGCTATAATAAAAGGTCGTAAATAAAATAATAACTATTGTAACCATGTACATTTTTAGGGAAATTAATTGAATAGGGACATGGATGTCTAGTTGGTTACAATTTAATTTGTAATTAGGAATAGGGATTGTAACTCTAACTAGGGAAATAAACAGGCAATAAACTTATGTGTGTGTGTATATTCCAATAAGACTCAAATTGAAGTAAACTAGTACAGAAATGTTTGGGAGTTACAAATATTAGATTAGAGCTTAAAAAAGACCGATATAAATGGCATTTAATAGGATAATTCTGGTCCTAGAAAAATATGACAGTTAAGGTCATAAATGGAAGATTTCCTAAATAATAGTAATAAATAGAATTAAAGGGGGTTAATGGGGATTGATTGTCGTAATATATGCTAAGTCCAATAAGAAAATAAATAATTAAACATCCTAGGTCAGGAAGTTATAGGTTTCCTTATTTTATTCTAGTTAATTTAGAAATAGTATAACTATAACAAGAACTGGACTTACTAGGTTAATGATGCGAGGTCAGTTGCCTTACTCGACAGATGTCTGCACATTCTAGAAGTCGGATATATGTACAAATGATGTGAGATATCATTAACCATCGGAACCTGTGACGATAGTTAATTGTGTAACGAGAATTCTTTCCTAAAACAAGGTTTACTTCTAGTGTTGAGGCATTAAGTGGCCATAGTGCCCTTCCACCCGTCCAAAATAAGAAACCATCAAGAGAATAATTTGTAAGCATAGCCTGCTTCGGGATGAGAGGAATTAAGTAGTTATATCCACCCTTAAAAGGGTATTAAGTGATCGCGTCGCTCGCCTCCCTGTACATAAGAAGTAGTAAATGGATAATTGGGCATGAGTTCGGTAATCTCCGCGTAGGTCCGCTTCCTCTAGGTAGTAAGTGACTAGGTTGAGAATCTTCCTTAGGATTAGGTATTAAATGACAGTTAAGGCAGTACAATGGGTCTACCCATCCTCCCAAAGTATTAAGTAGCCAGGGGATTATCTAATATGCTCAGCTAGATAGTAATATGGGAGTCCGCCAAGAGAGTCTTAATTGGTGTCGAGCTCTAACCTAAACTCAATATTAAGTGGTTGGTTACTATATCTCGCCTTATGCGGGTTTGGAAATATGCGTGAATGAAAAAAGCCTTAAATTAGTAGGACTTAGTAGCTAGTGTCCTCTAATTTATAGTTGCGTGTTGTAAACCACCTAGTAAGGTATTAAGTGACCCACAGATCCGCCTTTACGTTACATATTTCAATGAGGTCTTAAGTGGCTAGATATATAGATTTAGGTTATAACCCACCTCCTTATATATTTAGTCAGAGAACCCACCACTTAGTTCATTTGTTGGTAGGCTAGTTTAAAGGCTTCATACTTACGCATGAATGTTCTATCTATGTATTGCGATATCGTTACCTTTGGGGAAACTACCTTGGGTATAGTAGTTTGTCATTGCGCGTAAATCTTTACAAGGTTAGGTTAGAATTACCAGCCTTGTGAGACATATATTTTTGTTGAGACCAAACGGGATACATTTGTGTATTGTGGACAGTGTTATACATTTTCTACTCACCATAACTTGTTGTTCTGACCCCCCTCCTCGTAACAACTCTCAGATTTATCTCGGGGAAGACAGTCTTAGCAAGTGTTCAATTTGGTATTTAGTACTCATTCTCTCATGCTCTATATCGATGTGGCGATTAGCTTTATGGTACTTTCCTTAGTCAGTATTAGTTGTCCTATCTTCTTTCTGTTGTGAGTTAGTTTTATTATACTCTGGTTATGCTTATGCTCATTTATTTTTCAGGTATCGGATTTATACTCTCTACGCTATAATGGGTTTAAGTTTCGATTTTTGTCGAAATTCAGACTTAGAAATGCGTGGGGTGTTACGTTTGGTACCAGAGCTTAGGTTTAGATGATCATAGGAATTAGTAAATTAGGATTAGTGAGAGAACATATTCGAATTTCTTTTCTATTTTCTTTCGTCTTTCTTACTTAACTCTAAATTATTTTGACGATGAGACAGTCGTAAGCTTATTTAATTAAGATAGGTTTTAAACGACTAAGAGATAGAAGTACTTTGAGTTCGAGTATTCATCCAACCCTGATTTACCTCATGATGCATTTGGCGATTTTGTTTCGAAGAGAATGATGACGTCATACAGTGGATCCCATAGATTAGAGCTTGGTGACTAGATGAAAAGATGGCTACAACTGAGATAGCCATGATTTCTTCTTTTGGTTACGCTTGGGAGTTCCAATCGATGACCTTTCCTTGGTCGTGAAGCGGGGAATTCACGTTAATGTGTCATTATAGTCCAAATATTCTTTGATAGAATTATTCATTTGAATCCTTGCTCTTATACTAGGAGAGATTTCAGTTTTTTAGAGCAAGACGGGTGTGTAGCATGTAGCTACAATGTCAATTAGCATATATATAAATATTCTAGTTGACAAGCCCAACCAGTAGCATAAAAGAGTATTTAGGACATGGTCAGTCCTTTTGTTATCCAAAATATATAATCTGCATATAGTAGTCCATAGCATAATAAAATGAACAATCCAAAGAACCACATTACTAATGAAAGGGAATGAAAAGCGTATAACCGAGGATATCCATTAGCGCGGATTTGCTGAGCTGCTCCCCTATTTTTCTAGCGATGGTGGAGCTGGTGAAGTGTGCCTGAAGTGCGCAGGTCGAGTGGAACCTGTCTAGAGTTCGAGTAAGTACAAAATATAACTATACACGCCATTAAAGTGTTTCTTTGCTCTGTTGAATACATGTGCATTTCATTCCTTCCAAATGCTCCATCTGAAAATAGCTAGGAAAGAATCCGGTTTGTGATCAAGGGGGTTGTGTTGCCAATATTCAAAGAAGGAGGAAAGTGTTGGACCATAGTCGAGCAGAAAGGAGCTAGTCATTGCCCAGACAGAGTAGAGTTAGTCGGTTGATTCTTCCTACAAAGAGCAAAGGGTACACATTGGGTCTACGTTGATATTCATTCGTTGAAGCCTGTCTTTTGTGTTGATGCATTCATGAATAATGCACCATTGAAAGAAGACTAAACGGGGAGGGAGATGGCATTTCCATATACGAGCAAGGGAGAAGAAGCGGCTAAGATATGAGAGGAATTTATTGCAAGTCGAAACCGAATAGCCTTTATCTGAGCCCAAAGCCCAAGAGTAATAATCAGGTCAATCATAAAAACGAGTGGATGTAAAATGGTCCCAAGTGAGGAGACATCGGCTAAAATGTTAAACCCAAATAAGGTAGGTGGATAGAGGCTCATTGGGCCAAGGCCTATGATACTAGCAACCGAAAGATCGGGTGAATAACAGAAGGAAAACCGATTTGGATGGGAGCAAATGAAAGGAAATTGTTTGTGCCAAATATCAAACCAGAAAAGGCAATTGTCCCCATTGCCAATCTTTAGATGGAAAAAATCTTTAACGCGAGGAACCGTGGAAAGGACACCATCCCAAAAAGGCAATGGTATGAAATTTAGGCAAAATGGAGCATGATGTTAGGGTTGGAGTTGTAGAGACGTAGTAGGATCCAATCCTTCCAGATGAAAGCACTAGGTGTAAGAAGACGCCAGATCCATTTTGCAAGCAACGCAAGGTTAAATGAAGCAAGGTTGATGATTCCAAGACCCCCATGGTTAAGATGTAAGCAAGAAGTTTGCCAATTGACCAAGCGTTTTTCTTTGCCACCATTCCAAAGAAAAGAACTTCTAATAGCATTAATTTTGATAATGACCTAGATGGAATAGCGTGAAAGGCCATCCAATAGAAGGGGATGGCCGAGAGGACAGATGTAACGAGGATGAGACGACCAGCGGTGGACAAAGAATTCGCTTTCCATAATGCTAGCCTAGACTCAATTTTAGAGATGAGGGGAAGCCAGTCAGCTCTGAAAAGTTTGGTTGGACGGAGGGGGATACCCAGGTATGTTATCAAAAATGATTCAAGTATGAAATTCAAGCAGTTGGAGACAAAAGGTCCCATATCCGAAGAGTTACCTAGCATAATGATAGAGCTTTTGCTAAAGTTAATAGAAAGGCCAGAAATAAGTTCGAAAGTGTAAAGGAGGACCTTGAGGCAGTGGATGTATGACGAATTGGGTAAGACAAACAGAACAGTATCGACAACAAATTGGAGTTTGGAGATTAACAAATTGGAGTTGGGGAGATGTATGCTAGTAAAAAGATTGTTTGTAGTTGCATCCCTTACAATTTGATTTAAAACATCAGCAATTAGAATAAATATTAAATTAGAAAGGGGTCTCCTTGCCTCAGCCAACATTTGGATTAGACATGTCTTCCCGATTTACGATTAATGGAGATAGAAGAAAATCATGTATTCATGTACATCTGATCCACTTACACCATTTTGGCAGGAACCCGCGATGCGCCGTTAAGTCAAGAATTAAATTCTTGTTAACAGAATCAAAGGCTTTAGAGAAATCAAGTTTGAGCAAGACTCCAGGTGTCGATGTGAAGTGACAGAAGGATATGACTTCCTGTGTGGCAAACACACAACCAAGTATGTTGCGTCCAAGTACAAATGCAGATTGTTCAATTCCTATCAGCGAGGAGATGACGGTTTGGAGTATGTTAGCAAGGACATTGGTAATGATCTTTAAATTTTTGTTAAGGAAACTGATAGGGTGAAAAGAGGCATGTGTGCTAGCTCCGGGGGATTTGGGAAAGAGAGTGATGTTGGCATAGTTTAGTTTGGCGATGGCTAAGGGGTTAGATTGGAATTCTGCACACATGTCTAAAATATCAAATTTGACTGTGGGCCAAAAGTTTGAAAATGGTAGGTCGAATCCATTAGGCCCAGGTGCCTTGTCATCTTCGATTTCATTGAGTGCTTTCCAAATTTCTTCCTCATTGAATGGATGGTCAATGTTTATGGAGGAGGAAAAAGGGTAAAGGAGGTTCCAATCAATATCGGGAAGTGGAAGGGAAACTTTGCCAAGGATGTTGTGATAGAATTCGGTGAATAAGAGGAGGATGTCATATGGATCAGTGGAAGTTGTGTCATTGTGACATATTTCCGAGATGAAAGTGGATCAGTGACGACCATTTGCCAAACGATGGAAATAGGCAGTGTTTTTATCTTCTTCTTCTATCCATTTTGCCTTTGAATGTTGTTTCCACCCAGTCTCTTCTTGCTTAATAAGTCTGTCCAATTCCAGTTCAAGCTCTTTGAGGTTAAGTGATTCTGTCTCACTTAAAAGGCGGGATTCTTCAAGGATATTAAGGTTTAGGATCGCATCTTGGGTATAAGAAATTCTAGATTTACGGGAACCCCATATAGTTTTGTCCTATGGTCAAATAGTTTGCGCAGCGAACGGAGTTTGGAAACAACTCTAGTAGTGGCAGATTGCAACTCAGACGGTTGGGTCCAAATATTTTTGAAAAAAATTCTCAAACGAGAGTTCTAATATCCATAATTTTTCGAATCCGAAGGGACACTTAGAGTTATTGACAACACCGGTGTAAATATACAATGGGCAATGGTCAGAGGTAACCATCACAAGGTCGTTGACCAAAGAGAGTGGATGAAGATTTTCCCAAGCCAAGTTGAATAGGAAACTATCGAGTTCGGCCAAATAAGGTCAAGTCTTCGGTTTGACCATGTGAAAAGCTGATTGTCAATGGGAGGTTCGACCAGGGAACATGTTTGGATGAAGGAATTGAAAGCTACGAAATCATGGGAAAAATAACCCAAATTTCGCTCAACATCGAACTTGGTTGTGTTGAAATCTCCACCAATGAGCCATGGTCCATTGATATGTAATGATACGTCTTGGCAAAATTTCCATATTTATCCCCTTCATTTTAATCAGTCGGGCCGTAGACATTTGTGAAGAAGTAAATTGTATCAGATTGAAGGTGACGAAGGGACACGTGTAAAACATATGTATGATAGATTATTTAGAAAAGTGACCATGTGGATTCATTCCAAGCAGTAATCAAACAACCTCGAGTTTTGATAACATTGATATTGGCCCACCTAGAGAGAAAAGACTCACAAATTCATCTAATAGTTAATGTGGATGGATGAGAGTTTTGATTCTTGCAAAAATAAAATATCAATTTTGATTGGGGAATGGATGAGGTTGATGGTGTGCTATTTTTTGGGTTTTCTAAAACCCATGATATTCCATGAGACAATCTTCATTGGAATTGGGTATACGCTATGATTCCAGTGTGTGCATGGCAGTGTAGTGTTCATCATGCAAACTCACGCCTATGCAACATGCCAATTTTTTGTTTAACTCCTTATTTGAAGAAGAAAAAAACAACAGTTTTGAAAAAGCTACCCGAGCTACCAAGAAGGGTATTTGCCTAATTGATCGTGGAGATCTGACAAACCACAGCTAGCGTGAGGTGCGACATTATAGGTTCATGTTGCTCAATCTCAGGATAGAAGGGGATTTGCTGGTGGAGGGGGTAGAAAGGTCTAGGTCTACCAGTGGATCCCATCTAGGCATAGAAGTGTTCTCTCTGACGTCATGATTCAACAAAGAAAGGGAAGCATCGTGTGCAACAACATGCCCATTGTGGGTATTGGGAGCATTTAAGGCTGCTTCATCGAACATAGCATCGTACTGATCATTTTCATCAAGAACCATAGGAGGAACCTGCTCTTGGAATAGAAAGCCGTCACGCTCATAATCAATCCCAAGTAAAAGCGTTTCAGGTCTTCTGCTTTGGGTGGGAACGCTCCTAGTGGTCAATGGTAATCTTCACGGTTTCATTGTTTAGATGAAATGTGAATTGACAGGGGGTGGTTATTCCTTTGTAGAACTGCATTTTTACGTAGAGAAAACGGTGGTTAATATAAGACCAATCGCAGTTGTCCTCCTCGATGAAATTTCCCATAGGACTCAAAGCTTACCGAATTGTTGTTGTATTGCCTTAAAAATTCTGGAAAGCCTCTGACTTTAGCCCAGATTTCTGGTTCGATAGTGGGTGGAGGATATTATTCGCGATTAGTCCAATGTTGGATGTGGATAGTGCCTCTAGGTTTGGTCAAGATTTTAAGGAGGAGGGCGTGGTTTCTAATGGTGGAGTTGGCGTAGTGGAAGAGGCAGGTAATGTAAGAGAGCATCCAGATAGGCCATTCATCATGTTCTAGGTTGGTTGTTAGTGCGAGAGAGAGTGATTTGTTGGTCCAGAGACAGTCGATAATAGTGGCAGTAAGGTATAGGTAAGAGTCATCCATATTGAAGAACATTGGAAGTTTGGGTTTAGGTGGTGGATGTGGAGAAGGAGATGAATTAGAGTTTGAGTTTGAAGAAGATGGAGAAAAAGATTTATGCGGAGAAGCCGGATTAAAGTCTGAATTAGTATTGCGATTTGAATTTTGATTTGAGTTATGAAACGACATATGGTCCCACGCAGTCTGCATTTTTTGAACAATAACATGGTGACGGTTCGACATTCAAGCTGAGTTTACTTGTGCATTGGGAGGGTGCGCAGCACCATCATTTCTCCTTTGTACCAATACACTAGTTTTTTGGGACAACATGCACATGAATGGCCTAAAAAGCACAATTATAACATACTTTGTTGTCCTTGCACAAACGTGCCACGTGTCCCTTGCTTGCTCAATGCATGTAATGTCTCTCTAACTTCAGAAAAGTTGTCATGGCATGGATCGATTTGAAAATGGGTAGGACACGTTAACGCTTTGTAGGAGGAGGGTTCTGTATCAGCGGAGGTCGGGGTAGTGGTGAAGCCTTTACTTGTGCGGGTGGTGTAGAATGATGAAGAAGTGTTGCACGTTTAGGTGGAAGTGACGGATGTTGAGATGGACGCGGTGCCATATTGACATGTTGACGGACATTGTGACAGTGGAGGTGCGCCTTATATGGAATGATAACAGAAGGTAGAGAAGCTTTGTATTTGTTAGGAATGAATTTGTTTTGTGAGTAATAAAGATTCCAGTTAGGTGGAGAGATTTCAATTTTTAAAACTATTTTTTGAAATTAAAAAGGAGTTTCAAAAATATTAAACTATGGTTTTCGAGAAATTGTCTTATAAATAAAGATTTGTGAAAATAACTTAAATTTTAGAATTTCAAATCTAACCATGTTCCAGATTATTATGTTTTGTGAAATTTTAATAAATAATCCATTTTGGTAAAGAGAAGGAATTTGGAAATGACAAAGAATTAGCCTGAAATTTCAAAAATATAATTATCCATCCCTTGTGATTTTTAATATTCCTCTTTTTGAATTTTTTGGATGATTTATGGAAATTATCACAAAGAACCTTTTTGAGATTTAAAAAAAATCTCGATAATTTAGAACATGAAAAAGTTGTTCCAGTCAATAATACGAACTGGAATATAAATCAATTAAAGTAATAGATTTATAGTACGAGTCCCTAAGTTTATAAATAAAGTTGAATTCTGAGAAGTTTTCCGATTTTTTTATCGAATTGGACTAATGAAATTTTCTATTTATATTGGGTTATTTGATTTTGTAAATCGTTTGGTTTGTTTTTAGTAACTAAGTAAGAGAAAATCGGTTTTAATTTTATTATGGGTTTCTAGCTGAAAATTTTATTTGGAAATTCATTCGTTGTGTGTTAAGACTACTTTGAATATTTGGAGACAGTTCGAAGCTTGACTATGGTCCATGATACCGCCATGATGAGGACAACTATTTTTCGGATCCGTGTCAAATCTTAATAAATAACGTGGGATGATTAATATTTTAATCTGACCTTAATACAGTTAAGGTTCAACTACTATCCAAAGCCCGTTTAGCGGTTGACTATCTAGCGTTATAACTAGGATGGTCAACTAGTTGATGAGTTTTGGTACAACTTGAACCTAGGATTCAACTGTAAAAATTGCATCCAAATTATCCTCCTTTAACTTCTTTCTTATGTTCTTCCTACCTCATTTAGCTAACCATATCTTTATTCTTCTTCTCTTTCTTTGTCGTCGTCTCGTCAGCTCCTTTTTTGTGATAGTTTGTGCACTATATCTCACCCACTATGACTCCCAAATCTAACCTTAATTTCTTCTCTTTGATCATTTCTTATACCACAATACCTACTTGCACTTCCCATCTTTATCGTGCTATTTAAGCCTAGTTGTTAAGGGGCGAGAGACCATTTGGTTGGATCATATTGAGCATAAGGTTTCATCGCTTTAGGGCTAAGAGAATTAGTGTAGTAGTTAGAGTTGCACAAGTCCTTTGCTTTTAAGTTTTTGAGTAGGGTCATTGTTTGTGTTGCATCCGTCTTTGCCATATCTTATTGGAATAGATTTTGACCAAGGCAATAGTCGTTTCGAAGGTGAAGATTGAGCTGTATTTGGATGGATTTTCCGAGGAGAACCTCGATGATATTTTTAGAGGCGTCATGTTTTACTAAGACTTGAATGATCTTTGGTTTAGCCGGCTTCATAGGTTTTGCAGCAGATTTCTTTTTCCTAAATGTCTGTTTTTGAGCTCGGAAATCTATGTACAAACTGCACATGTTGATGTGTGACTCAATTAGCACATTATTCCGAAAATGGGAAGTCAAGGCTAGATTTTTCTTATGGTGTAGAAATCAGTCTTTTTTTTGATTGATGGTGTAACCATTATTTAATACGCACGTATTTGATTCAGCTATATGTTTTGTGTGCTGTATTACGGAGCAACTTTCTATATTTTCACCTATCCAATTTTGTCTTTATATAATGTTATGTGAATCTCCGCGACATGCAATTTTGTGGTAGATTTCTTTTATTATCGCAAATTCTCTCTTATAAGAGATTTTGATATGGAAACCTCCAACAACACCAGCACTGTCTACAATACAAGGTTGGATGCATTTCTTCCTTGCTATGTTCCTAGCGCGGACATGGCAATGGATCGAGTTCCAGCCATGGTAATCGGCCTTCTCGTAGCCTATACGTGATATCTTTTGAATCTTGTATCTTGTATCGTGTGTATCTTTCCCTTTCTATCATTTTATCTTTGTTGTAAAAGTTGTGTTTGGAACTGTTAATGTTGTTGTTTCTATAAATCTAACGATTATGTAATGGGACTTCATATGTGTTTGTCTTTCATGCTTTGTTGTATTTGAATTAGATATGTAATCACATTTTCTTATCTAACTAATAATTTTTTTAGAGCTGGAAAGTAGAATTTTGTAGCGGATAAATTTTAGCAAAGGTCAGGTTTTTGCGTTGTTTTGTCAAGGGTGTACTAACTATTTGTCACCTGTTCCTTTTTGAGTTTTGTGTATGGTTTGGGTTTGCACAATTTTCTGCATGATCGACTTATTTCCAAGCCAACATGTGGCTTGAATCGTTTATGTTCCCACAAAATATATTTTTGAAATTTTTACAAATGTTATTTGAAAAAAATATCCTTTTTAAAAATATTTTTGACTGATTTACTTTCTTTTAATCCGATTTATGTAAAACATGGATTTGGATAATGTAGTTTACATATGTTTTAACATCTATTTTGTATAAAAATAGATGTTTTAAATGTGCTAAAGCGAACATTACCAAAATTTTATTTTTATGCGAATCTGGTAAGGGAAGTAGAACAATATAAAAAAAGGAATTTCAAAATTTACATAATTTTTTTAAAGTGGAAATTTATTTTATGGAAATTTTGATTTTTATAATCACATGTAAAACGTAAGAAAGAATTTTTTTTAAAGACTTGTTTGCATGTTCAGCGGTGCATTAGGAACGACGATGCGTTAAAGAAGTTAACGATAGCAAGGAAGGTTTGTTTTAGCCATGGAAACATTGTTTCCATACCTTGTCGATGATGCGCGCGAGTTATTAATTAACTCGTTTTGCGCTTTAGAGCTTGTCTTGAGTCCCCATTGCAGTCTACAGGTGGAAATTTTGGGAGTTTTTGGGGTTATTGAGGTAAAATTCCACTATAGGACGGGAATTGGAACATTTATAAGCAGAATGAGCATTGAATTTCTCCGGTTTGAATTCCGTTTTCCAGCTTAGGAGAAATTAAAAGAAAACGATTTAGATGCATTAACATGTTGGATGGTAGGGTTTGAATGCAAAATTGGTTTCTTCACACGTATATTTGTAGGCTTGTGAGAGTTATGGATAAAAAATGTTTTAAAATTTTTGCATTCGTATAGAACTACCAGTATATTTTAGAATGTTTGCATCATGTTTTCAGATATGTTTTTGAAAATGAAATGCATATATATATGAGGATCTGATTTAGAGTCATTATGCATGAATATTTTATGGTTACAACTCAAGTTCTGTGCAAAAGGGTTTGTTCTACAAATAGGTAAATTATATTATTGAATTTCCTTCTTCTTTTCCTATTCTTCTTTTAGATCTACAAATCAAAATCCATATTTGTAAATCCCCTTTTAAATAAATTGTAGATATGTAAGATTTAGTAGTTATAAGCCTAAAATTTGTGTCAGATCCATATTTGGAAATCTTTCAGGTGAGTGGGTAATATATACGTTGTTTATAATAACTTATATAGTTCGTTTGTGTTGTACCTGAGTTATATGCCTAAAAGTTATCAAATTTGTTTAATTTGTCAAATCTGAAATATTATGGATATAGTTTAAGTATGAATTATAGGCCTTTTAATAATATATCAACATGTTGCCTACAATCGTCATTATATTGTTTGCGGTTACTGTAGACACCTCGAATCTGGGAATCTATCTCAAAAAAATATGATTTCGAAGTATAGTATTTTATTCCAGATCATAGGATTTGGGTGTAATTTTAATTTTGCGATTTTTTTAAAATAATAATAATCATGTTTGTGTTTAATATTGTTTAGGGTTTTGCTTAGTTATTGTTATTTGTCCTTTTTTCTCTTTTGTATTAAAATGCACCATTTGAAATCTACAAGGAACATAAATATATAAAATACGAAGAGATGTGCAAATTCACTTATTTTTGTACGTAGTTTGCAACATCTATTCTAAATAAAATATTAATATATTTCTTTGGGATTTGAAATGCGTAGATTTTCCTCTTTTAAACAGTGTAGGCAAAATTTACAATAATTTCAGTAAATAACCTTTTATAAGATTTTGAACCATACAACAAGATTAAACATTAAAAGGGATGTTCTAGTTGTTAGTTTAGACCATAACATAAATAATAAATGTTTATAAAATAAAATTAGTAACCACCTTAATTCAACGCTTAAATATAAATAAATGTATACTATAATCTTATCCATCCAAATCTACGTAAATAACACTATATTAAATAAATATTTTTTTGTCATTGTGTGTTTGAATATAAGTGTTTCCGTTTCATGGGAATAAATGTATGGTAATAACTCCCAAAATAAATGGAAATAAATATTTGTGAATGTTGTAGCAATAAATGTGCAATATATTGTTATAATCAAAGGTCATGAATAAGATAATAGCTATTGTAACCATGTACGTTTTTTGGGAAATTTTATTGAGTGTAGAAATATATACCTAATTGGTAAAATTTTAATTTGTGATTAGGAATAGGGGTTGCAACTCCAACTAGGGAAATAAATAAGAAATAAACTTATGTGTGTGCATATATATTCAAATAAGAATCAAATGGAATTAAATTAGTATAGAAATGTTTGGGAGTTACAAATATTATATTAGAGCTTAAAAAGGACTGATGTAAATGGCCTTTAATCGTATAATTAATGCCTTTGGAAAATATGAGCGTTATAAAGGGTAGATTTTATTAATAATGGTAGTAAATAGAATTAAAGTGGGTTAACGGGGATTGATTGTCGTAATAGATGCTAAGTCCAATAAGAAAATAAATGAATAAATATCCTAGGACAAGGAGTTGTTTCCTTATTACATTCTAGATAATTTAGAAATAATATAATTAAAATAAGGATTGTACATAGTAGGTTAATGTTGCGAGGTCAGTTGCCTTATTCGATAGAAATCTGGACGTTCCAATAGTCAGATATATGTACAACTGATGTAAGATATCATTAACCATAGGAACTCGTGATGATAGTTAATTGCGTAGCGAGAATTAATTCCAAAAATAAGGTTTACTTCAAGTGTTGAGGTATTAAGAGGCCGTAGGACCCGCCTCCCATCTAAAATAAGAAACCATCAAGGGAATAATTGTAAGCGTAGCCTACTTTGGGATTAGAGGTATTAAGTAGTAAGATCTACCCTTAAAAAGGTATTAAGTGATCGCATAACTCACCTCCCCATAAAAAAGTAGTAAATGGCTAATTGGGTACGAGTTCGGTAATCTCCACGTAGATCCACTTCATCTAGGTAGTAAGTGATCGGGGTAAGAGTTCTCCTTAGGATTAGGTATTAAATGACAGTTAAGGAGGTATTATGGATCTACCTATCCTGCGGGAAGTATTAAGTGTCAAGGGATTATCTAATAAGGTCAGCTAGATAGTAACATGGGGTCCACCAGGAGGGTCTTAAATGGTGTCGAGCTCCTATGTCGAGCTCCTACCTATACATGGTATTAAGTGGTTGGTTAGTATCTCTTGCCTTATGCGGGGTTGGGAATACGCATTAATGACAGAAGCTTTAAATTAGTAGGATTTAGTAGTTAGTGTCCTTTAATTCATAGTTGTGTGTTGTTAACCACCTAGTAAGGTATTAAGTAATCCACAGATCCGCATTTACATTATATTTTTGTGTGGTTTTAAGTGGCTAGATAGGTAGATATGGGTTAACCCCACATCCGTATGGATTTAGTTAGAGTGACCACCTCTTAATTTGTTTATTAGTAGGGTGGTTTACAGGCTTCGTACTTATTCGTGAATGTTATATCTCAGTATTGCGTTATCGTTATCTTTGGGAAAACTACCTTGGGTATGGTAGTTAATCATCGTGTGTGGATCTTTGCAAGTTTAGGTTGGAATTACCAGCCTTGTGAGACATATGTTTTGGTTGAGATCAAACAGGATACATTTGTGTATACAGTGTTATACATTTTCTATTCAGTGGGACTTGTTGTTTTGACCCCCTCCTCATAACAATTCTTAGGTTTATCTCGGGGAAGACAAGTCTTAGCAAGTGTTAAAGTTTGGTTTTTGATACTCGTTCTCTCATGCTTGATATCAATGTGGCAATTAAATTTAAGGTAGTTTCCTTAGTCGATATTAGTTGTCCCGTCTTCTTTCCACTGTGAGTTAGTTTTAATATACCCTGATTATGCTCATGCTCATTTATTTTGCAGGTACCATATTTATACTCTTTATGCTCGGTTGGGTTCGAGTTTTGATTTTTGTCGAAATTCGAGCTCATAAAAGTGTGGGATGTTACATGGTACCCTTAAGAAAATTGATAATTTCCTAAAATAATGAAGCTTTTAATTGATTTTCTTTTTCCTCATCCTCTTTAACAAATTTCTTAAACTATATTCAAATCAATTCAAACTTAGTCAAACTTTTCCAAATGTTATAGAACGCTATTATGATATGGTTTAGCATCAAAAAAATTGTAAAGTGGTAAGTGGGGGAAACATGATGGGACAAGAGCAATAAAGGAGAGGTAGAGAAGGAAAATCGATGCAAAGAAAAGAAAGGAAGGAAAGAAAGGAGGTTGGTAACTTTGTTCATGGATCTTGGCTATTGTTTGGTTAAAGGTGAGCTAAAACCTCACTTTAAATCGAAAATATAACATATGTATTTGTTAAATTTTGGTGATACAAAATCACAAGTAGATGGAAATAGATATGAAAAAGGGAAAGTAATCACATATATTTTGCATAAATTATTGATTTGAATTTGCATGAGATGAAAAAAAAATTGCAAAGATTATTTTCTTCCATCTTTGCTAGTGAAGGGAATTCGTTATTTACTTGCTAGTTTGTGCCATTTGTTACCTCTGATATTTACTTCCATTATGTTATTATCAAATCTTGATAATTTGATTGATGACTCATATAGATTGTCCTGGCTATATATTGAGGGTATACTTCATTGTAAACTCATCCTAGCATTCTGCCAGCGATCTCCAATTAGATTGTCTCTTCAATCAAGGAATGTGGCCTGAGAGAAGCTATTCCTTTTTAGTGCTGATAAAAGTAGTTATGTAAACCCTTATCTTGTAATCTCTTGCAACTCTCTTATGTGGAGTAAAATCTCTCTTCTTTGAACTAGACGTACACTATCTTCTTGATGATAATGGAACCAGTATAAATATTGTGTGTCTCTTTTCATCTTTAGAGTTATTCACTATTTATTTGGAGTAATAGATTAATTTATGTTCATCGCATCTGTGCAATTTTTGCACAACTTATTTGTATCGGAGCAAGACAATTTGTTTAAATTGCACACCAACGGATTCAAGAAAGAGCGACAAATCTATGGGTAATTATGCTACTACTATTTCAGGGGATAAGAAAATTTTGATGAAGGAGATTATTTTGAGAGAGAGAGAAGAGCATTCCAGTCATAGAAGTTTGATGTGATAAAGAGTTTAATGTGTTGAAGGGGTCATATGATTTGGGAACTTAGGGCTGAGAGAAGCTATTATTATTTACTACTGACAGAAGTATTTAAGTGGTAAGAGAGAGATTTATCTTGTATACGAAGATTTAGATTAGCCTTTTTTTTTGTAAATTGGCTTTAGTTTTTGGCTCTGTATTTGGATCGGTAATTGAGAGGATTTGTTGTCCTTGGTGGTAATGAGATTACTTTGGAATCTACCTTCTTTAATTTTGGATATTTGCGACATTTGTTAGTGAGCGAGGACAGTCTAAGCTCGTTAGCAAGATGTCATTGGAGGTAGCTTTGTTGGAACCCATTAGGTGTTTCATTTTTGGTTTCTGTCTCACTAAGAGACCTTTGACTTAAGGTGGAGTCCATTTTGAAGAGTTTTTTTTGTTGAAAAGAGAATTTGACTCAAGATGGGGTGTTGGATATATGTGATTTTGCATTAAGGTAGAGTGTTAAATTTAGGTGATACAAGATCACAAATTGATGGAAACAAATGTGCAAAAGGGAAAGTAAGCACATATATTTAGCACAAATTATTGATTTGAATTTGCATGAGATGGAAAGAAAGTAAATGCAGAGATTATTTTCTTTCATCTTTGCTAATAAAGGGAATGTGTGATTTACTTGATTTGTTTACGCCGTATGTTACCTCTGTAATTCGCCTCCATTATATTATTACCATATCTTGGTAATTTGATTAATGACACACATAGATTTCCCTAGCTAGGTAGACGTCATTGTAAACCCATCCTTGCATTCAAGCAGCAATCCCTAATTAGAGTGTCTCTTCAATCAAGGAATTAGGGTTGAGAAAACCTATTCCTATTTAGTGTTGATAGAAGCGGTTAAGTATACTCTTATATTGTAATCTCTTGTAGCTCTCTAATGTGGAATAAAATCTCTCTTCTTTGGATTGGACGTACACTATCTACTTGATCATGGTGGAACCAGTATAAGTATTGTGTCTCTCTTTTCTTCCTTAGAGTTATTTACTATTTATTTGGAGTAATAGAATGACTGATGTTAGATTCATTGATTTTCAATTGACAAGTCTAGATCTTGTTAATTGTTTTTCCACTTCTATGCAATTTTCGCAAACCAGTATGTTAGTATTTAATAATGTTTATATTGCTTGAATAGTCGTCAACTTATGTTACAACATCAGCTTGAATTCCTACTTTAAAGTAAGAGACATATGTAATCCATAAATGGATTTGAATGAACTTGTGTAAACTTGAAATGAACTTGAATATACTTGTATAACAGGTTGAAAGGCCATGAAAGAAAACACAAATACATGGATTTGAGAGTGGACTTATATTCATAGTCGCTAAGGATGTAGTTCGGAATTGCCGTATTTTCGGCAAATTTCTATGGAACTCTGTAGAGATCCTTAAGTGTTTCTTATTATACTTATATTATAATATGTATACATTTTCTATATTGAAAATATTGTATAGTAAAATGCTAACATCTCAAAAATGGCCAAAGCTTCATTATTGTAAAACTGCCCTATTTAACCTTGGTTTTTGGACTATTAGAGTTTCAAAATTGGCTTTAAGTTTAAGCGATTTCTTTCATTTTTCTTAAAAGAAATCTTTAACTCGAGATAAAATGTTTTGAACAAATTAGAGTTCTTTATTAATTTTTAAGAATTATTTATGAACTTATACAAGAATAGGGTTTTGTAGAAAACACGGTTTTCTACATTTCCAAGCAAAATACAAAATAATTATTTCAAAGCAGTACTTCGTATAAAAAATTTAAAACATCTTCTTTGTATTTTAGTGTGTAAATAGCTTCTAAAAATATCTTCTCAACATATCTTCTTATAAACATCTTCATCAAAATAACTTCTTTATGTTTTATTTAATTACTTAATTGAAATGCTAACTCTAGTAAGATGACGGGGTAGGGTTATGTATTTGTTAGATTCCAGAACTGAGTGTCTAGACAAGGGGTGATGCAACCAATGCCCTAACTTAGCAGGCTTTGCTCTTGAGCAAGGAATAATTAAGTTGAAAATGTCGAAAATGAGTTAAGTATTTGAATCTTTTAACTAGATTTTTGATTATTCAACAATCTAACTTAGCTAAATACTAGCTTAAATTTTAATGAATGCTTTAAAGATAAGATCAAATTAATTGCTTGGTTTATCATGACAATATGTTAATTATGTTTGTCTTAAATCACTCAGATTATATACATGAAATAAATATATCTTTAAATGAATGTTTTGAGCATAAGCATAAATGCACGGTTTTGAGATTGTTATAACAATGTGCTAGTTATAATCGTATTTTACAATCTTATACGATACTTAATAGCATAATTGGATCTTTAAATTAATGTTTTAATGATTATTATAAAAGGAATGACTTTTGATTTTTAGTAAATGACGTTTTAGTAACATTTGTTTTCAAACCCAAGGAAAATGTTAAGAAGGAAAGTATCATAGATGGTCTTGAATGTACTTAGATATTTCACAAAATTTTAAAAGATAATAATAAGTGTTGAATATTTTAGAATAAAATAGTAAAGAAGAAGTTTGACTAATAGAAAGAGAAGGAATTCTTAGTAAACAATGTATTTAACCTCTTTGATTATATTTTAAAGCAAATTAACCTTGCAAATGATTTGTGAATATATTTATACCATAGAGATACTAATGTTTCTTGAAATATTGAGTACTGCAAGGGGATAATGAATGGAATAGAATCATATATCCTTTATAAAGAGAAACTGAAATTATACACAAGTTTATTAAGGAAAGTCAATCAATTATAAGTTCTGATTAATGAATGAAGTCTTATTAGATAAATGAAGTTTTACTAATAAAATTAGTTCTGACCAATGATAGATCGGTTAAACATAAAAGGGATTACACGAAATGATCGTGCTTTGTGTGTTAATCATGTTTGTGCACAAAAATTATATTGAACTATGTTTCCCTTATTCAAGTATCCAATTTGATTGTCTATTTGATACTTAGACAACCCAATATTAAATCTTTGCCTAGAAGAGCAATCCTTTTTAACCAGTGGTATGAAAAGTTTTCCATACTTACCACCGAAGTATATAACATAGGAAATATCTAGGAAAACACAGGAATTATATGGTACAACTATCTTCAGTGTTGTTATACCATACACATAAAATTGTTCTTCTTTTCTAGGGTAAATGACAAGGAGATCCATCCTCTTAAACTGTTAGGGGGTGACCATGATTATTTCCAAAAGAACTAGAGTTGAGCTCCCCGAAAGTAATAGATCGACTAGTTTTTAGATTTCCTATTATGCGGGGAAGTGTGCTTATAAGAGATGATATGAAATCGTAACCACTTCAAAACCATATGCATGTTTAATGTTTGGGAAGAGGTTTGTGATAGGTTCAAGATGTTGGAATTTATGTGAAGACTCAAGATTTGTTTGAGATGCTCTAACATGTAGCTATTTGTGATCTATTCAGGATGTGGGAATTAATGTGGGATTCAAAGTTTTGTTGAGGAATCTATGTGTAATTCCTAAATTTAATGAGATATGAGAATCTATGTATGTATTTTGATCTATTTGAGACATAGAATCCATGAGGAAACTTTTGTTATATGAGAATATGAAGAATCGCGTGAAAGATGCCGAATGTAGCATTGACATTGAAAATGACTAAATATAGAGTAGGCCTTATAATCCGAGGATTAGCAAACATGTCAAGCTATCATCAACCTCATTTCTAAAGATATTTGTTGACTTATAGCTCATAAAGTTAATGATATTTTTTTTAAGTCATTCTTGTTTATGTTTGGATGCAGGCCGATTTGTGTTAACCTAAGTGCTATATTTTGTCTATAGATGTACATCGCTCGGAGATAGCTTATGACTCTTGTCATGGAGTTCGGATTCGTCTTTGTTAGAGAGATCTTCGCAGAAAATTAAATCAACAAACACGCCCTTAACGGTTTTTGAATGCATCCCAACATGTTATTGAATGTAATATATGTAACCATTCCAGTTATTTAATATCAGAAATATTCTACACCCTAGATATGCTATATTATATCATTATGTTAAACATAATAAATGGTTGGCTGCTTTTGAGGGAAAACCGTTATGGGAATTCATACGACCTCAAAAGGTATTGCAATATGCCACACATTCTATAGTTTCTTACGCTGGTTTACTAGCCTGATCCGGTTGTTATTTTTTATAATGATTGGGTCAGACCCGTATATGTTTCTAGATTTAGCCATAGTCGGTTTGGAGCTTCTGAACAAAGGATGGAGTTCTACTTTCCATACTTTTTATTTCTGCTGAAATCTATGTTGTATATCTTCATTTTTAGGATAGATTATTATAATTGTCTAAGTTGATGGTATGTTAGATTTCTTTAATTGTTGTATTCATTGTCTTATTGTATAAAGATCATTTTTGATATTATATGTTATCACTTTATTATGGGATTGTGATATAGTGTTGTCATATTTCTTGTTCTATTATTTTTATTTTATTTTTCCCTAACTTTCCGTCATTTCAGCACTTACTTATTCAACTCATAGATACCGTGGATGTATTAGTATCGACATTTAGGGTCAAAAAGGCGGGTCCTTATACATGGTATCATAGAAATTTTTTAAGCGAACACCTTGGATTTGGTTGGGTATGACTCATTAAAGGATAGGGTAATGAAATTCTATAACATGATTTAATTGTATTATATATAAAAGAGCATATATTTGTCAGTGCTATAAAATATTTTCTATTGTATTTGTTGGTATGTTCAATAGTTTATGGATTTTGGTCGATGCGGCATATAAACATTATCAATAGGGGGTTAAACACATAAATAGAACAAATCATCAAAATATTATTTTCAAATTCTTAAATGAAATAATTTTAATGTGGATTATATTTTATATAAAAATATAAATTTCCATAAATTGATATAGTTATTTACAATGTTTTTGGTTGTTAGGAAATGGTAACATACAACAGTTACCATATATTGATCGATTAGTTGTACTTGACCAATTTATGAGCATTTACTATAGTTTGATGATTTATAAATAGTTTGCGTTTTTCAAAAAGGGTTGGGTAGATAGTAATATATTAAAATCTTAAATAAAAACATCGTTCGAATTAAGTTCCATGGTTTGACTATAAAGCAGTCAATGATTATATTAGTTAAAATCAAATTTTAACTAGATCTATTCATTATTGTCTAAACAAATAGATATATTTATAGAACATATTAGATAAAGAAGAAGCTTTATATAAGTATGATATGAAAAAAGAAGAAAACTCTAATTGGAAACTCACAAACTTAAATCCTAATATTTTAAAGATGGTTTATATGTGTTCGGAAGTAAAGTGTTTTTATGTTAGCTAGTTCGAGTAACTAGAAAGTGACTAAACATGCGTAATAAATTTGTTCGATTAAGTAAACATTTGTCTTAAGTATTAGTTCTTAGTGAAGGAATATAAGACACTACTAGTAGGACCCAATTCCCCGTATTAATTTACTGATTACTCTACTTATATGTGTGTTTTACTATTTCAATTGATTTGAAATAAAACCTGGTGATTAATCCTAAATATTTCTTTAGAAAGAAATTTGATATATCATGTTGATAAGTTTCATATATAGGGTGCCCTGGTTGTAATGGCATAGCCCAAAATAAATAAATAAATAAATATAACATTTTATATATTTAAACTTTTGGATAACATGTACATGATAAATGTTTTGAACTTTAACAAGTTATTTTAGGGACTCATATAGTCTGTGCATTAGGATTGTATGGATGTGCATCATGTTATGATTTGATTTCATTATTAAAATGAAATAATATATTGAACAACTTTGGATAGTTGAAGACTTCTGAATTGTTATAGAACTTGAAATTAAGTGGTAATAAAAATATAAAGTCGGGTTCATATTTGTAACAACCTGTAAATCCGAATGATCTTAAATTGAATGTATCTGAATTTAAGATAAATTTAAAATAATTAATTGAAAATTTTGAACATTACATTAAACCAAATTTATTGAAATAAGAAAATTATTAGAAAATTTATTTTGGTCAAACTTGATCAAAATTTCAATTTAATTTGAAAATTTATAAGTTCAAATTTTGATCGTTTTAATGATTCTACATTGAATTCTAAGTTGTCTAGCATTTTTCATTTCATCAAAATCCACTACTTTACATATGAGTTTCTCAGTGAAAAATGCGCAAAATGACCACGTTTGAGTGTTTATACTATTATTCCTTGTTTAGGCTACTTATTGTACTCTTCATCTGGATTCTTGGGAAAGCGTGTATCTTTCCACATTATTCACTATAATTTATTTATGTTTTGAAATTTGAATAAACTTCATGTAAGAAATTATACAGACTTCTCTCTCGGAACTCCTATTTTTATTCACCGTAAGATTTCCTCTGCTCCGTTCTACCTCTCTTCTTCCATAATTCATTTCTCTATAAAAAAATCTTAAACAACTCCATCTCACTTCTCACCACAAATTCAAATCCTAAACTAAAAATAAAATCTTCCTTTTCGTCTCATTTCTTTTTGTAACAACTGAGTAGGAATCGATGCTCGAATTTCGACAATAATATATAATCTCGTATTACTTGCCAAAACTCAAGTGGTGAAAAAACCAGATAGTTGATAGAAGGAAATTCGAGGATGAGAAAGAAAGAAATACAAGAATGGAAGAAGAAGAAGACTGGCAACACAGAATCAGAGTCTCACATCGCAACGGAATAAATATAATATAGAAATAATACTTTATAAAGAACTTGAATAAATAGTTACATTCATCAGAGTAAAGAAGACAACCAATACTTCTGAAAGGTTATAACAACATGTCCTCGTATACACATCGAAAATAAATACTAATACGTCTAAACTCCTTCGGCATGACTTATAATGTTTGTAGCTACCTGACTTGAACCAGTAAAACTCGGTTAGACCCGAGCATTACAAATGCCATGGATCAGTCTAGTGAACCAACATGAGAAAACTCACTTAGTTAGTAGGTAACATCTAACTAATATAAAGTTAAAAACCTTTTTCAAAGAAAAGAATAATCATAAGACTAGTCCACATACAAACATAGACGGTTTTTATCTTACGATAACCCATAATATTTCTGTATAAAAATCCAGTGATATTATAATAGTGTCTATGTCAAACAAATAACCATCTAGCGTAACGCTTGCATCTCACGCTCCACATACTTAGTACATATTCAAAAACCACATGGCACTTATTGGAGAATGGATTCCAAACATGACAAGGTATGGGACCACCTTCTGATAGTATACCTCTAGAGACCAATACACTAGGGTGCAACACGAACATCTTACAACCCGGCTACACATGGTCGACCACTCATTCAACTGGAGTGTACCAAATATATTGTCACCCTATGGTTGGCCAACCATCGTTTTTTTTAGGAGTTGCAAAAGCGATAGAAGAAACAAAAGATTTTTCTCTAGATGGCGACAATACACCCTAATGGGATTGACCTACATAGCCTTGTTGCCTGTCGATTTCAGTCATTTCTCAGTTGATGAGGCTTGAGGTTACAATTACCTTTTTGAACATCATAATATCTTTGAATGCCACATCGTTAGATCCATCAAATCACTAGTTGACATCCATAAATATACTCTAGGTGTTAAGCTAAAAGAAGTTTCCTTCTCTTCCACCAAACTGGGTATATTGTAAAAATCAACATGTGATGACCTGGAATTTCGGACTTTGGAAGTCGACATCTGACACAACTCAAGCATTAAATGTCAGAGATCCAAAGGCCTAATCCCTAGTTGTCTGGGGTTATATCACTTCAGAAATAATTGCAATGAAATAAAACAATATCTCATAACATTATTTGAGATAAATCAAAGTTACATCATCAACTACATTAGAGTAATATACATATCTAGTTACATGAACTACTAGATAAAAGCAATATCGGAAATAAACAGAAAGAGAGTGAATCCAAAACATGCTCCACCTTTACCTCTAAGATCCAAAAGATCGTCCACCAAGCTAAGTGCTCCACAAAATAAGATGCTCCACAAAAGGTAGTGCTCCAAAATACTGCTACAACCTGACTCTTAGGCTGTGCAAAAATATGAGTATCTAGAGTTTAAGGGAAAAATGATAAACTCCAGATCAGTCATGGGATTGGTATGAGAAACAAAACAGTTATTCACATTTATTTTAAAGTTTAGGTAAATCATAAGACCATGCCATATAACACGGAACGGGTTCCCCTTATGAATACCAGTCTTAAAACTCGCAAATGTTTTTGGAAAATGAAGCTACTATAAGGTCTTTCATGACACACACTATGCAAACGCAGATTAGAAGAGGATTCCCCTTATGATAGCCAAACATGCTTGATATGAAAATTTATCTATTATTATTATTAGTGCATAGTGTAGAAAACTCTTTCACAAATAGATGTATAGATCCTAGATGACATAGGTACCATATATTATGTCGTCATATAGGTTTACAACCAAAATCGCACAAACTCGGCATATGTAACGTATATTATGTCGCCATATAGGTTTACAACCAAAACCACACAAACTCGTAGTGGAGAATGGATTTCCATCAAATGACCGGGCTAAGGAACTTCCTTACCGATGGGTACATCTCTAGAGGGATGTCCCGAGAACTCTGGAATACTAGATCTATTCTCTGCCAACACAATGCAGGATTTCCTTACTTGGATCAACCCTGATTATATCATCTCTCGGTCGTTACGAACCTATAAACAGGAGCCCCACAACATCAATAACCTCAAAAAGTAGAAGTCACTACATAAGTAATACCTGGGCTCCATACCATGTTACACCTTTTATCCAGAAGGAGATGATAACCCATACCTCACCGCAACTTTCGTGTTTTGGTCATTTACTGGGGTGTGAGGCTTGTCGAAGTCTCATTACACAAAGCAACGCTTTCTAAGCCATTCTTTGATTATCAATAACACATCACTTAGTGTACCACACTATGATTCCATAACGTATTATTTATAATCATTAACCATATAACCTTTGCGCTCGTATGTCTCAAAGAGGGTGTTAAGTTGAGATAGCCTCTCAACCACCAACAGAAATATGTTTAATAAAAACCAATCAATACGTTATAAAATACAATGCCAGACACATATCCATACAAGTTGATTCTGGGATTGAACGAAACTGAATGCACCTTATTCCTCGTCTAATAAAGGAGAGAGGTCCTTGCAAATTCGATAATTCCCAAATACGTCTGGACATGCTACCACTATAACATCTCAGTACTGGAGCAACCCAGTGAAGAGAAGATCAACAGTCCCATCCTTTCGATGTGAAGATTACCTGTCTTCAACACCATCTTTAAACACTTTTCGTTACGTCTAATTCTTATTTGGAATGGTCTTCAGACCTGAGTCTAATTCTGGTCTTTTCAAATAAGAGTCATTCTTTTAAAACTTATGGATTTATAAGTCTTTATTTAATCTCAACTTAAAACTTCATTAAAATATTTTAATATTCATCTTAATCATTTCTCAAAGTTTTGGAACATAACTATGAATTTTAAATTATTTTAAAACTCTAATTTGGATGATAGCGTTACCAAATGTTACTTAAAATAGCCAATTTTGCAAATTTCATGTAATCAACTTAAATCTTCATAATTTTGATCCAAACCACTTTAAAACTATTTAGTACGATTTATAAGATTTTTTTCCCTATTTTTAAGAATTTTTAAAAGCTATTTTTATTGATTTTTAAATTAGGCCAGAAAACTGCATTTATAGCGACCTTTTCAAAAATTGTTTCACACATAATTGGAAATATATATATATATATATATTACATTTTGAAAATTCCTCATTCATTTGAAAACTATTATCATTAGAAAATTTGGAGATAGCGACGATAACGTTTGCGCTTAAGTCTTGAAGACACTATTTATTAGGCGAGAGGTTTGAGCTTTATACAGGCCATAAGTCTCTTAAGTAATTGTTCTCGCAAAAAGACCTTAATTTACCACAGCTACACTAGACGGAGTTCCTTGAAACTTATGACTTCGAGATAGCGTATTCCCCGGGGAAGGGGAATGTAGTAGCAGAAGCATTGAGTAGCCAATAAAAGACTTTGAGTCCATTGTTCGTAAAGTGGCAGAGTTTGGATTTTATCTCATCATTCGATTTTAGACCATCTACGGATTTTGCACTAGGATTATTGGCATCATTGGAGGTACGACCTAATATCTTAGAGCACATAGGATCCAGTCAAGGCGAGGATCAGCAGTTTACAGATATCCTGGACCGATTCAGTAAAAGAGAGACCTCTCGTCACATTGCTAGGTATTCTGTGGATGAGAGAGGGTGGCTACATCGTGATGGGAGATATTGTGTGTTCCTCGAGTTGATGATTTGTAGAGATCAGTTTTAGAGGAGGCTCATCGCCCTTGGATAACCATCCATCTGGCCGGTGATAAGATGTACATAAATATGAGGAGGGTCTTTCATTGGATAGGGATGAAGAAGGATGTGGCAAAGTACGTGGCTCGATGTATGAATTGTTAAAGAGAAGAGGCTAAGCAGAATAAGCCTGGTGGATTACTTCAGCCTTTAGATGTGCCACAGTGGAAGTGAAAAGAGCATCTCAATCACTACAAGAAAATATTATATTAATAGCAAGTGGGGATGACACCAAAACCGTGTTCGCTATAAATAAGCAAATTATTGTTTATTAGGGCGACAAGACAACATGTTGTCGCATCATAATTAACTAATTAAGCAAATTATTGTATATTAAGGTAAAAAGAGAGCACGTTGTCACATCATAGTTAACCTAACGTTAAGCAAATTGGCGATCTAAATTTTATTTCCGTCCAACTTATTACTTTTTCATTCGTGTTCTCTCTTCTTCACTCACAATTCCCTGAACAAATCCCCTTTGGTTCTGAAACCTTCGCAACCCTCTTCCTCAAGGCTTACAAGAAAAACCTATTTTAATTGCAAGATAGCACGATGTTGGAAGAAAACCTTCTGTGTTTTCCTACTCAGGTTTACTAAATCAATTTACTACGCTATGCAATTTATCAAGCCACCAAATTTGAGTGGCAAAAGTTTCCATTTCCCTTATTTTCTCTGTCGTTCCATGGAAGCCTAGACTGCGAAACTTATACTCGTCTCACTGTTTGTGAAAACCCTTTTTCTACTCCTTGTCGCTGCCAATCACTGCCAAATTGCTAGCTAGGTAACCTCCTTCTCTTCACATATTTTTACTAATTTCTGTTAATTTTGGTTTTAGATGAATAATATTACTTTATTGTTTTGTTAATTCATCACAGTCGCTGCTTTTATATTTAATCGGATTCAAATTACCAATGCTTAACAGGAACATGCTGACATTCGCTCCCCACTTATGAGAGTAGATTCAAGAATAAGATTCAAATTTCTGTTAATTTTTTCGAGAGTAAATTTTTAATTGCCAAGTTAGGGCTTCTCATCCCCAAAATTCCCTTTGGTTTCTTCATTAAATTGAAATTTCGATCATTTTTTTCTTGATAGTAATCATGGCATGTGAATGCGTATCAACTTTTCGCCCAAACGCAAATCTATCGTCGCCCTAGGAAAGACCTAGATGGGATGTCAATTCTTCGGTAATTTCCTTGGTTATTGATCCATACATAGTTTATTAATTGAAATTTGTTTGTTGTTATTTGTGTATTATGTGCGCTAAACATGCGATGGGTCCTTGATACACGAGATCTGGTATAGTTTGCTTTGCTCGTAAATGTGTAGCAGGAATATTATTTTTAATATGCATTCGATAACGAACCAATTTTCTTGGTCTGTTATCTGAGCATTGCATTTTATATGCAAAATATCTGATCATGGAGGATTAGTTTATCTTACAATTAGCTCTACTTATGAATCGTTATTTTTTCCTTTCTGATAAACTGAAAGAGCCACTAATCTGTTTTGCTGAGAGAAGTTTAGTTTATTGGCAGCGAAATTGTTTCTTCTAAATGTGTCCTTAACTTAGTTAAGGCCATGAAGTAACTACGTCTAAAATGATACCAGGAAGGGATTTGTTTTGTTTCAGATGGTGTTAGGTTTTGCTCTTAAAGACTTTGATTAGGCTTTAGTGTCAAGTGTTAATTTTAGAATGATGTTTAATTGTTGATATACACATCTTTCTATTTCTTATAAGTTGCTCGTAAGGTGTCACATTTAGAGTTGATCGTATATTAGCTTCTGTTAAATGAGACAGATTTTATTATTTTAATTGTCATGAATTATGAGTTGTATAATGGAAAATTGGGATCTTCAAATATTGGTTCTGTTTGCATCACCAATTCTAATGGAGCAATTTTTTTAATTTAGAAGCGAATTTTATTTAAAGTTGCAGCGAAAGTTGGAATTAATGTTTGGTCATTGGCATATGAGCTGTGATTTCTTTACTGACTTAGTTACTAACCTATACCATATTATAATTACTGAGTTTGCTTTAAAGCGCCCTCAACGCTTCTCACAACTTTGAACCCAACTATCTCCCCACTAAATCGATGGCAAAAAGCGAATTAAACAATCTATGTCTCAACCCTCCTTTCGCTAAATTATCAAAATCATCCGTCTTTTACTTATGATTTTGTTCGTTGCTCTAGCCCTAAATTGAAGGCGATCAGATTTGCTCCCACCCCTTGCTTCACTTGGTGCGGCTGGCTCTGAAAACGCAGTTAGCTATTTTCCTCATCTTACAATTTCCTGCTCATAGATACATGTGTACAAAAATGTACTTATTCAATGTTTTGTGCTACAAGTTTATTTATAGTATGGATTAATGAATATTCCTTAACAGGACACAAAAATAGAAACCATGATTATATGTTCTGCTATTTGTTGGAAATCAAAGATACATATAATTCTAAATCATGCAATTAATATGATCTGCATCAGATATTCATTTAGGATATATATATATATATTTGACAATATGTTAGTTATATTTATTTTGAATACAAGATCCGGATCCTCTGCCTTGTGAATGTTAACCACTGTACTTTTCTTTGCAGCGTATACCAAGGTATGGTAGTCTCGATTGGCATTGATGCTGATTGGAGAACTCTGTTTTAGGCTACTACAATTTCACCCTAACGAATGGTAATCCTGTTAAGGTAAATGCCATCTTCAAGCCTTATATACTTGCTTATTTCTCATATTTAATTTCAGTTCGCAATGTTTCCTCAGCTATGGCAGTCCCGATTGGTGATTGATGCTGACTGAAGTGTTTTGTTTACGCTACTGCAATTCCACCCTAATAAATTATAGTCCTTTTAAGGTAACTACTATATTACAACATCCTATTTACCAGCAAGTGGTCAGTAGCCCAAGTTTCTACCATGTTCTGTTCTTCTAACAATGTTAGGAAGTCCAAATTAGCAAGGCCAGGGAAGTCCGGGTAGAAATAACTTTATGGGAGTAAATTTTATAGTTCATTTGTTAGCCATTAATTGCTTGTTACACCAGTATGCTATGATATTGACAAATGTATATGTTAATATAGCACCTATACAGGGACCTTATCTTCAGGACATAACTACTCACTTACATAGAACATTTGGTGATGATAATGTACTGAATGTAAAGTTTGTTGTTGGAGATGATGATTATGTAGATTAATTTTCTACATATCATAAAATTGCCGAAGAAGGAATAAAACTTGGCTTGCGAACATATCGAGTTTTTGGTAATATTTTTAAAGCTTATGAATAATTTTACTTCGACGCCTATGCATTTTAAATAATTATAACCTGGAAATTGTTTTGTATAGTACAAACTATGCATTATCCTTTAAGTATTCTCATCCTAGTATGCTTGCAATTGTTGGACATTTCTATATATCATCCACAGCATGTAGTATTTTCTATCATTGAGGCAGAATATTGAGTTCATTTCTGTTATCTTATTTAGTGTACAAGGATAATGGCAAGGAAAAGAAGAAAAGTCCAAACATAAACTGCTATTTTGTTAGAACATAATCTAACTGGGCTGTGGATACAAACATACCATACATAGTAGATAAATCAATATGACTAGCATTGAATTATTGTTCTTTCTCATGTCTGAAGCGAAGACTCGAATTGACAGAAATCCAAATAGAACTAGCATTGAATTATAGGAATCCAAATAAAACCTCCATACCAACACTGTGCAGATCATAAAAGATGGCGTTATGCTTAAGCATTCTATTATATCAACGCCAATACATTAAAGATCTCATTTTTATGTGATTTTTTAACTGAAAATAAATTGTTTTTTCCATGTTTCTTTACCATTATTGCCATTTTTCAATATTTCCCTTAAGGGGCAGGTGACTATAGATTCTAGTTCGTATTCCTTATTTTCAGGTTTTATGGTTTCTAATTGTTGATTTTTATTTTTATGTTTTCTTTGGATGCTAATATGATTTTCATTTTGTGATTGGGTTAAGCAAGTAATTTTTGTTTAGCACTGATGTCACAGTGCATTTCATACCCTACACAGTACGATACAGTTCACCTCTGTCAATTGCCATGGCCAACTTCTTGATTTAATGAGAATTTGAGATGATTCTTGTCCCCATTGGATAAACTAAACCAAATACTTATTGCATTTTGTCATTGACCAAAATTTCTTTTTTGGACTTCAAGAAAAACATCTTCAATAAATTAACCATGCTTGTTCATAGGTTAGGTGAGCATACATCTATTTTCAGCGGTATAACTATCATTATATTTATTAGAGCATTGTGGATCATCTTTCTTGCATTTATCCTTGAACAAAAAGTATGACAGCAACGTTGACAAGTAAAACCATATCAGTTTGAATATCTACCAGTGCATTTGGCTGCTTGGATGAAAAATTGCTGATATTGATTTCCGTAAATGTACACTTCCCCTGATAATTTTGATAGTCCATCCTAGAAATTTTGATGCTTTTTTGTGGATCGACTTTTTGTAGAGGCCTTCACTTGGTTTGAAACAGCAAGCCTGAGCAGGCTGTTTAAACATTGATTCATCATATAATTGTCTATTTTCTATTAAGGAAAAAATGAGTAATTTTTGACATAGCCTGTTTGTTTAATCTGTCGTTTATGCATATATTATAGGTGACTAAGCGCAAAGCGTTAGATGTGGTTAGGCATGACTGGGGTTTATTGTTAAAAGAAATAGGGGATTTTTGTCTTAGCCAAATATTATCTGGAGGGTATGCATTCTTACCACATCTTGCATACACATTCGAGCAAGTAATGTTCTTCGTTATTGATTAGGGAAAACCTATTTTTTTAATACCTTTACAGGACTTGTGAAGAAGTCGTGGAGACAATTCATACTCTCTTATTAAGGTAAAACCCAATAATTATAGTTAAACAATCTTGTAGTTTCCATTACATGCTTAATTTTTAGATTTTTTTCCAAGTGAAAGAGGAAACGAGGAATAGTGAAATAGAGCTTGAAAAATATGTCATAACAAAGACTTTAATTAAACCTCCTGAAGATTACCTTGATGCTAAGAACCAACCTCATGTGCAGGTAAATGATGCAGCCTTGTTTTTGCTACTCCCCGACCTTGTATTCTCTGTAAAGGATGCAACCTTGTTTGTGATGTTTGTAGTTGACTCTCATGCGATGTCCCAATTTGGACTTGCATATATTCATTTCTTTGCTGGTGCATCTAAGCCTTGTATTTCAGGCACCTGCATTTTTTCATATTTTTCAGTTTTTTTGTTATTCAGTTTGAGTAACCAGTGTACGACTCTTGTTCAGTTTTACTGGTGCACCTAAGCGATCTGGTGCTTGTATAATCTGATATTTTGAAAGTCTGGTTAATAGCAGTTACATGGTCATCATCAACACATTATTTCTTGTATTTCAGGCACCTGCATGAGCAATACTTCAAGCTGGTGGTAGGTGTAACTCTTGCACAATAGTCAGATTGTCCTATAAGCATACATGTAATTCTTCTATGCATAGCAGGTCAGTATTTTGCATCCTAAATGGTGGCATAACTATTTGCAGTATGAATTAATAAGCATAAGTTGGAGTAACCTTATAATCACATTACTATTTTTTAAGTTGGTTAATTGCAGTTGATGGCAAGGTGGCATAAGTTATTGTTAGGTAGTACAGGAAGAAGGTTGAATGCAGGAGGGTGTGCTGTTGATGGTTTGGAGGATGTATTAGTGATGAAGAAGTAGTAGGTGATTGCATGGGGGTGGCCGGTCACGTGGAGCAAAGGGATTGGTGTTAGACTGTGCTTGCGATATTAGCTGTCGACGTTCATGAATATTTTTAGTATGTATCGTTTTGGTTTGCTATAATTGTTTGTATTTTCAATATTTATGTTTGAATTTATCATGTATGAAATATTATGGGTATACATATTTTGTGATTTGGCTTATGACTTCATTTGTGTACTTAGATTAATGTGAAAAATATGTTTGTTTTTTGAATTGTTATAATATATTATTATAACTAAAAATTGTAAACTTTGAATGTTATTGCAGCAAAATGTTGCAATAGAATGTTTTGAATTTTTTTATAGCAACAAAACGATGTTGTAGTAAAAAGTAGTGAATTTTTCATAGCGTGTTCCGATGTGTCATAAAAACTTTCAATAGCTTGTTCATATGCTATAACAACAAGGAATGTCAACATATTACACCATTTAAATGACGTTTCCATAGTGTTTGGATGCGTCATAAAACCTTTCCATAGCGTTTGGATGTGTCATACAAGCTTACCATAGCATGCTTTACAAGCTATAGAAAAGTAGTTGCACCAATATGGCCTGTTTAAGATGACAACAAAAGTACATTTTCTATTGCAAAAATTACACGTCATAATATCTACCAGACTTTTAATAACATGTTGATATATGACATTTATAGAATCATCATAGAAAGTTTTTATGATGGTTTTTAAACGTCATAAAAAGGTCTTTTTATTGTAGTGGATGGACTTCATAGATGGATTGCCCAGATCGAGTAAGGAAAACACCAACATTTGGGTCATAGTTGATAGTTTGGCTAAGAGCACTCACTTTATCCCAGTCAAGAGTAAGTGGATGATGGCGTTGTTGGCATCAGTATATCTTAGAGAGATCATCCGACTTCAGGGAGTTCCATCTAGTATTGTCAGTGATAGAGGCCTCATCTTTATGAGTGAGTTTTGGAGGATCCTACAGGAGGCATTAGGGTAACAACTACGACTTAGCATTGCCTATCACCCTCAGACAGATGGACATACAGAGAGGGTTAATAGAATTCTTGAGGATTTATTATGGCTGTGTATCCTAGACTTCGGAGCGATATGGGAGGAGCATCTTCTGTTGGTAGAGTTCGCCTATAATAACAACTATCAGATGAGTATAGGTATCGCACCCTTCAAGGCATTATATAGACGACCCCACAGATCACCTATATATTGGTGGGAGTCCATGGAAAGACTTATACTTGGACCTGAGATGGTTAGAGAGACCTCAGAGAAGATAGATTTGATTTGGAGGCAGATGAAGGAAGCTCAGGACAGACAGAAGTCTTACGAAGATTAGTGGAGAACAAATCTAGAATCCGAGGTAGGAGACATTATTTTTGTTAACATGTCACCTTTGAGGAGTGTTATCTGGTTCAGCTCAGTGGGGAAGTTGGCATCGAAGTTTGTACGACCATTCCGTATAGTAGAGAGGATTGGTCAGATGGGCTACAGGGTTAGACTATCGGAGAGACTTGCAGGAGTTCATGATGTATTCCATGTTTCACACTTGCGGAAGTGTTTACATGATTCCACGGTAGTATCAGAGCCGAGTACTCTAGAGGATATCGAGGTAGAGAGAGAGGAATCGATCAGGAGAATTCCTACACGGATTCTTGGATTGAAGGTGAAGCAATTACAGAATAAAGAGATCAATCTTGTTAAGTTTCGGTGGGGAGAGGACAATGATGACGCGGTTTGGGAACCCGAGGATAGGGTTCATGCTTCTTTTCTGTTTCTCTTGGAGAGTTTCTCTTAATCCTTTCCTGAGCTTTGAATTTGAACCTAATTTTCCTATCGTTTGAACCATAAGTCTTAGGTAGAAGCCTATGGATGGTAAGAAATGGTTTAAAATATGTTAACAGAACATGTTTTGGTTGAATGGATTCACATGGATGCAAATGTTTGCTAGTGGATACAGTGGATTCACATACACATTAGGCACTTGTTAGAGATCAGCAAAACTAGTAAATAATTGCATATGGATGTGTGTGCATTTTGATTTATATGGATGAAAAATGGTTGAATCATCAGTTGGATGTTGCATTTCATAAATGGCGGCTGCACACAAATAGAATTCTATATGTATCATTAGGGTACCATTGCATACATATTGGATGCATGATAAAGATATGAATTACTTTAAGGAGGTCAACTGAATCAGTGGACCGCCTGATTTTTGCATTATCTTAGAGACATATACACAACACATTTACATATGTTCATGAAAAGCATTAGAAAATGTAAACACAATGGATTCCAATGGTTGATGGTTGAGTAGATGGGTGAAGATAATGGTTGATAAATTTATAATATTCTTATAGCCTTGGAGATTTCGAGGATGAAATTCTTTAAGGAGGGGAGAATGTTACATCCCGAATTTAAATAAATAATAAATAATTGTAAAAGATGAATAAACTAAATATTAAGCAGAATAATATTACGAATTGAACAACGGGACAAGCACCATTGGGTCTACTGTAATTTTCTAATAAAAATGGACACTTGGTTTGCTAAAATTAAAGTTAAAATGAATTAGTTATAAAACAAAGAAGAATTCAGAAAAATAAAATATATATAGATATATGGAACAAGCGGTCACTAGGAAACCTAGCCTACTTGGGTCGACACTGTGTCAACCCAAGCCAAGTTGGGTCGACCCCTGTGTCGATCCATGGAGGTGGGTGGGTCGACCTAGGTCGCAAATTTCTCGTGCTTAGCCTGCATGCAAGGCAACGAACGTTTAATATTTTCTAACGTTATTTTTGCTGAGTTAGTTGAGTTTATTAGCCTGTTTAAACTAAGAATTGACGTGTGCTTTCTTATTAGTCCAATGACATGGCTAGACCAGATCTAATCTTAGGTTTCAACATCTGCGGGAATCTAACAAACCCCATAAATAGACTAGCAGAGCCTCTCTCATTTCTACACATCCATTCTTTCTCTCTTCTCCTTTTTCTTCCCTAGGCCTATCCTCAAAATTAGGAAAGGCCAAATAATTAAATTTTTATAGGGATAAAGAAGTTCTTAAATTTTAAACATTTATTTTTGTGAATACTTCTAGAGGCAGAAGTTCTGCTATATCTAAGAAGTCCACGGGGGAAGCTTTGATCAACAGATCTGCAAGTTCTTATGTGATTTTTAGGTTAGTTATTTGCGTAGGAAAGTTTAGACAATTAAATAGATTTAATTTGCAAGTTTTATGTTTACAGTTATTTACATTATTTATATATTTAGTTTTTTTGTAAGTCACCATAGTTTATTTACTGTCTATGCCTATTTCTTTTAAGTTGTTTATTGTTCATAAGTATTTCTCCTTCTTCTATCCCCTTCTTTGTTGTAGTTTATTTACAGTTATGCTTATGCCCTTTTTTTTTCTTTTTTCTTTTTTTTTGAGTTTAGGCCTTGCGAGAAATTTAGACCGTTTCCCTTTTTCTTTTAGCATCGAGCCTAGACCTGAAGAGAGCCTAGGCCTTTATCATTATTTTTGCATTAAATTGAAATAATGTTAGAATTGAATAAAAAGGGATTTTTGGGCATACTGAAACTGATTAGGTATTGTAATCAGATTGGACGGTAAATTGGGAATAAAACTTAACATGTAACTGGAGAATATGGAAACATGAGTAGATTGAACTTAATTGAACATTAGTAATGTGGGAATGGGTTGTACAAAAAGATAACATTAATTAGGAATGTTAATACAACCTAGGGATATAACATGAGGTTATATTGGGCTTATTAATAAACTTAAATTGTGTTAAGTTAAATTGATGTTAAAATTAATAAGTTAAGATAGGGGAAGTCTTTTCTGGCGGAATAGGGTTGATTAGGGAAGATGAGTGGCTCATAGATTAGGTCTGATCCAGTAGCATGGGACTGATTGGGGAAGATAAGAGGCCTAATAACATAATGAAATCCTAGTTCAGGTCCCTTTCGGTAGTGCGGGGCTGATTAGGGAAACTAAGAAGCCTAATAAAATAATGAATGGGGACCAAGTCTAGGGGCGACTTGTGTTAATTGTATATTTTTGCATATTTGATTGGGGACCCGTATCTGTCGGTGCCCCTAGTATCATGGAGGTCTCACACTAAGTAGAGGCAAGGGCACCATTTACTGTACTAGGTAGTAAGTGGTCCAAACAAGGTGGGTACATGCGCATTCCAATGGAACGATGAGCATGCATCATGTTGATTGGGGAAGATAAGCCGCTGTAATACCTGTGAAGAACAAATATGTCCTTTTAGTTGATGGGATCGGGATTGATAACCCTGAATACCATAATTGGCATAGGTTATCATATTATGGGTATAGGAGCCAATCAACGGGTAAAAATTAGGTAAATCTTAATTGTGATATCTTGGTAGTTAGTGCAGCAATCTCGGATATGAATGAGAGGACTATCTTTATTCATGTTTATCTTTCCTGCTATTTCATGTATGTTTTTATGTCTATTGCTCTTAGAACTATTCATTTGTCGAAATGCTTCATTAACTTATGCTCATGCCAGAAATTACTAGAACTCACCAGACGTATGTCTGACCTAGTTTGTTTTCTCATTCTCTCTTCCTCCCCCCTTCCCAGGTTCTTAGGGTAGAGGGTCTCGATAGTGTTTCTTGATTATTCAGTTCATCTTGGATACAGTCTTTCTCCATATTCATGTATTGGTTCACTTCTCATTTTATGATCATTGTTTTGACATTTGATGGGCAAGGTTTTTGTGGCTTTTATGGTTTTACTTATGTACTCTGATATTATGGATTTCCTTGAGATAGTTTTATGTTGATGACTGTTTGGTATTTGTGCGATGTAACAAGCATGTGGTTTGACTTGCTTATTTAAATAAAGTTTTAAAGTTTCCGCTATGTTTCATATTTCTTTCTTATGAATTTTAGTCTTTGTGTTGTTACTTTATACCTAAGCACTTCATAAAACTTAACGCATCCTCATATGGATGACATTGAGGGTTGTGGATCATTTTAGAAATGATCATGCTCTAATTGGAACGACCTACATAGCCTTGCTGCATTCATTCAGTTTCGATCATTTAGGGGTGTGAAGCTTGAAGTCACGTTATACAAAGCTGCGCTTATACCAAGCCATGCTTTGATCATCTTCCAACACATTTCACTTAGCATACCATGCTGCCAATTCATAACACATAACTAATGTCTAACAATATATAACCTCTGAGTTTGTATGCCTGAGAGAAGGGTGTTAAGCTAAGAGAATAATTTCTCTGTCACCAAAACATATATATATATATATATATATATATATATATGTATATGTATATTAAAGTTCAATAGCTATGTCATAAAGTGCAATGTTAGTCATACAATCGACACAATTTCATTCTACGATTGAACGAAACTGAAGGCACTGTATTCCTTTTCCAATATAGGGGAGAAGCTCTAGCAATCTGGAAATTCTTCAAAGACATCTGGACTTGCTGCTAAATTAGTACATAAAATCTCAATACTGGAGCAACCCATTGAAGACAAAGTCAATAGGCAGTCCTTTAGATGTGAAGATTTCTAGTCTTCTACGATCGTCTTCAATATATTCATTTGCTCCATTACATTGTATCATTATTCAGAATGGTTTTCGAATAGAAATCTGATCCTGGTCTTCCGAATAATAAGCATCATTTTAAAACAATATGGGTATACATGATTTAATTAAGTCTCCTCCATCTTAACTTGATCGATCTTCCAAATTATCATTAAAATGCTTTATTATTCATTTGTAAATGTTTACTTAAGATTTGGAAAAGAATTGTTAAGTTAAACGTTTAATCTCAATTTGTTGAAAAAGCATTGCAAAAAGCGTTGCTAAATAGCTCAAATCAGCTAGTTTGATTTGATTATCCTTTCCATCATTAAAAACTTCATATTTCTAATTTAAATCAAATTTAAAACATTTATTATTATTTAACATAATTTTTCTGAATTTTTAATAATTTTAAAATAACCATTTCTAATAATTTCAAAATTTGGTCATCGAACTGCAATAACGCGATTTTTATTCAAATTTGATTTGCGCATATCTTGGAAACTATGCATTAAATTTTAAAACATTATTTTTCATCTGAAATCTGATATCATTTAAAAACAAACCTTTTTCTTTTTGAGAAGATCCAATTTGAGTTGCATCTGGTATGTTCATTTGAAGTTAGCGGTCAAAATTTGCGAAATACTGCAGCGTAACTAGCTCTATTCTAACTGTATTTCAACTTCAACCTGAAATCAATCCATTTTACTCCAAATAAGTTTATAATTCATTTAATATACATATAACTTCATTTTAAAACAACATTTCCATATATCTAGTTTTAAAAACAAATATTCATTTAAAATGAATATTATAGTATTATTTTATTAATTTTATATTATTACTTATCAATATTTAGCTTTTCTAATCCAAACTTACCAAATATAAAATTAAACATAATATTGACTTATTGGAAGTTTCAATTTGAGTTTAAAACATTATTTACAAAGCTAATTAAAATTCGATTTCAAAATCACTATTTTCATTTCGGTTTCACTATTTACTTTGGAATTGAACATGCCACTCGATATTAAATCCTTATCCAAATAAATCTCTGCCTACTCAAAAGATTTTCATAATCACTTTAATTTCATTTCTGTCTACTTTCTAATATAAAATTCCAACTTTCATTTTTACGCCTTATTTCCACTTAAATGAATATAATATTCGTATATATTCTCATATTGGAATGAGACTTAACCAATACCCATATATATCCATATATGTAGGTGTAATATGTGAAGTGTTTTATATTATTACTAATAATAACCGCAATAACATCCGTAGCAATCATTCATATATATCACAGTAATTATCATATAAGCATTACAGTAATTAATACTTATACTTCATAACCAACAAACTGATTATAATTTTACAACAAACAACATATCAACCATATAACAACATAAGTGTAGAGTTTCTCAAATTTTGGTTCCACTCCTCCTAACTTTAACTATAGGACAACGAAATCGAACTAGCGTAACTTTTGATCGTCTTGCCTTTTCTTCCTCAAACTTAAAAATTATTAATTGTTTTATAAGAACAGGTTCGGCCTAGGCTAAGAGGAAGGGATGGTGTAATGACCCAATTTTTTTAAGAAATACTTAATGGAAGTTGAACATTTAAAACGATTTATTTTGAGGATTAACGACTTGCAATTTATTTAAAACAAAGTTTGAACGTATAAGTTTATATTAATTATAAAACAAATTCGTAATGTCGTGGTAGTTCAAAATATTTAGTTTTGAATTTCAATTAAATACACGAAATTCATTATAAATTGGAATTCGTTGAAACAACAAATATTAGAATCTGTTCAATTATATCTTTCTAACGAAAGTGAAAAATCGAGATTTCGTGCTATAAATCGTAAGTTATGTCCAAATCAAATTTTCAGAAAGTCGTTATGGATTCCTTTGTAAATTGTAATGATTTATTAAATAAAAGGATTTATTATAAAGTTAGATATTGATTTAACTAGGATTTTTGAAAACATCGAGTTATAAACCCAGATAAGTTTGTTTTAGAACTATATATATATATGATATTTTAATTGGATATATAAGATAATATTAGTTTATTATTATTTATTTGAACTATTTTTGAATTTATTAATATTTTATTGGTTTTATTTCAGCCTTAAAAATAGCCATTTTTCAAATGACCTCCTTTTTCACTAAAACCAATTTTATTGGATCCAGAATAATAAATTATTGTTAGATTTCAAATTTCGAGCCAACCGTTGTTAGTATGTAGCCATGTGGAATCTATGTAATAACCCGGAAAATACGAGCCAATTTAAAATTTTTAAATTGGTGATTTCATAGGAATTTGAACAATTGAAATAGAATATTTCAATAAAATATGGAATTAGAAATAGTGAGTCAGTTTGAAAATTTGAATTCAAACTTTGACTGACTGTGCAGGGTGGAAAATATAACGGATTTTAGTGAAACCAAAAATATTTAAATCTGTTAGTCAATACCTTTCTAACGAATCTGAAAAATCGAAGTTTCATAACAGGAATCAAAAGTTATGGCCGAATGAATTTTCAGATAGGTCGCTATATAGAATATATAGCCCTGGAAAATTGATATTTTGCATACGACCTCGGAATTCGACGAAACCACTTTTGTTGGGTCCGGGATGTCAAACTATTGCTAGGTTTCAAATTTCATAAATTTTGAAGCTAGTATGTGAGCGTGGCAAAAGAAAATGTGTTTGGTCAATTTCTGTTAAATTGGATCGACCAGAAAATGGCCATTTTTCAAACGATCTCAGAATTCGACGAAACTAGTTTTGTTGGGACCGTAGCGTCAAAACATAGCTAGATTTATTTTTCGAGAATTTTTCGAATCAGTTTGTGGCCCTGGCAAATTGAAATGTACGTTCAAAGTTAAAATTTAAATGTATTATACTTTAATTTGAAAAATAACTGACTGTAACAGTCGAATTGGCCAACGAAACATATCCCATTGTGTCCGGAATAGGGGTATTTAGCTGGGGGCGACAGTCATTGGGTTTGAAAAGGAGTTCGTTTGAGAAAACACTATTTAAAAATTTAATAAAGTCCTCGGCCAATCAGAATTCTCCATTCATAATTTTTTTTAAAAAAAAAAGAAAAAACCCCCAGAATCAACGGCGAAACCCACTTTCCCCCTGCCAGCCCAGATCCCCGCCGCTGCCGTCGCTTCCATCCTCCGCCACCGCCACCATTCGAAGCGCCTTCGCCTCCCCTTCAAATCCGACCCCAGTTCGACGCCGACCAACCCCTCCTCCGCCCGAATCGCGCGTCCAAAGCCTCGACCTTCCCAGCGCCGCCGCCGCCGATCCTGACCACCGAACGCCACCAAACCACCACCGACAGGAAGCCCTCTCTTCCCTCTTCCACGTCCAACCCGCCGATCATCCCCTCGTGCCCCGATTCTCGCGAAAACCGTAAACCTAGTTTAGGACCTTCGTGAAAGGTGAGTTTTTTTATCTTTACACTTTGAAAAATCATATCTTTTTAGTGTGTTGACGAAATTCGACGAAACAGGAAACATCGGGACCGTAAGGAAGCTCTCTACCCAATAGAAGAAGCCGCGGATTTTTCTGACATCGTATCGATTTTTAGCACTCCGAAAACCAATGTGAGAAATCTAAATTAACATAAATTTGAATGGAAAATGTCGTGTATAATTTGTATTAGCGAAATATAAATTATATACGTGTTGTATACCTCATGTACATGCGTAGTGTAAGCTATATAAGCGAAGTATGAATTTTACATGCATAGAATAATTGATATATGCATTGAAATGCAAGTGAAATAAAGCAACTGAATATTATATATATATATATATATATATATGTACTCCCCTCTTCCACAAACCATGGACGATATTTATTGCAGTGAATTGGTGTGAAATATTGGATGAAAAATACGAATGGTTGAATAATTGTTTGTGGTTGATATTGTTTGGTTGTGGTTGAAAAATACCCATTGGTGATTGAAATGAATTGGAAATATTTGTAGAAATAAAAATAAACATGCCACCTGCGTGCGAATTAGATGCATGAATCCCCATTGTCAAAAACCGCGAGGTTTTAAGGTAGAGCGAGGAGCCGTACTAGGGACGGTGCCGGTTTTAACTACCCTGCCGTTATGCTGCCAAAATTTTGAATAATCTTTGTGTGTTAGAATTATTTTCATATGTTGAAATCATTTTCATGCGTTGAAATTAAAGTCATATGTTGAAACTATATCCATGTGTGAAAATGTTTGTGTGTTGAAAAGTGACGTGTGAAAATTAAATTCCTTTGTGAATGAATGAAGTGTTTAAACAATAAAAATCACATTTTTATATATATATGAAGTATGAAAAAATATTCGCCTTATATAAATAGTTTCAACAATAAAAATCCCATCTTTCTAATATGAACAACATAAATAAAATGCCCATGTGTGGAAATGCTCATTTGTTGAGAAGTGTGTGTAGTGGAAAAGTTCATGTGTTGAATAAAAAGATCGAACAATAAAAAATACATTTTTATTGAGATTATGAAGTGTTGAAAACATCCATTTGTCGAATAAATATTTTGAACGATAAAAATATCATTTTTATCATATTTGTGATATGCTAAAGATATGCGGACGTTGAAATAAATATTTATGAAAGAAATATTATTTTTAACATGCATAGGAACTAAATGAAATGGTCATGTGTTGAAATATATTTTAGTTCGACAAAATTATCATCTTTGAAATGTGAAGTGTTAAAAATAGCCACTTGTTCAAATAAATGTGCATGAGTTGAAATATGCATTAATTAGCTAATGATATGATTTTAGCCTATGCATGCAACATTAGAATGAATGGCGTTTTTAAACCAAAGTAAATCAAATATGAAATTGAATGGAAAATGATAAGTGATAGAAATTGTATATATGTACATTCATATCTATTGAACAAGTTATAGCAAAGGGGCTAGAGAAGAGGAATAAAATTTTGTGCCCGACAAATAGGTACACATTTACTGCTTTGTTTGGGTGATGATTTTATGAGCCTGTTGGCTAGCCGCTTGGCTTTTTCTTTTTCTTTTTGATATGAGACGCCCGTGTGGCTATTTGGGAATTTTCCCAGACCCTCCCGTACAAAGGAGGTTATGGCGAAATTTTCCAAAATTTAAAGGCGTTAGTAAAATAATTGAAGTGGAAACGATATAGAATTTTTGAATGAACTATATTTATACAAATATATAAATATAAATAAAATTAAACGAAACGTGGCCGTGCAGTTCGTGTTTTGAAACCGTGATTTCAAACGACTAGTACGGGAAATCCGACCATTGGATTTTCCCGAAACCGCAACCGTTGGGTTCGCCTTGGAAATATCTTTCCAACAGCACCAACTTTGTGAAGATCCGACGGTTGGATTGTCTGGAATGTTTAATTCAAAACTGAAGAGAAACTGCGCCAGAAACGATTATATATATATATATATAATTAAATTAAATCGAATAACGACTCTGCAGTTCGTAAATTGAAATCGTAACTTCAAATGGCTAGTGTGGAAGATTCGACCGTCGGATTTTCCCAAAACTGAAACCGTTGGATTCGTTTTGAAATGACCTTCCTAATGATACAAAATTTGTGAAGATCCAACGGTTAGATTTTCAGATATGTGTTAAACAAAACTAGTGAAAAGCAGCGCCAGTGCATCGACACGACCCGAAACGTCGTTTAATAAAAAATGGCCGTTTTAAATTAAATAAAAATGGCGATATATCGTTAAAAATTCTATAGACGATATAGAGTGGAAATAAACCAATTTTGTTGTGTTTGCTTGATATGTGATGGTTGAATGTATTTGACATGAAAATTATAACTAAATAACTGAAATGTGAATGTTGAATAGTCCAACCATGTGATTAATTGATTTGAAAATCTAAATATACGTGGGTTATTTGAAAAGGCCAAGTTTATCTCATTTCAAATAATCGATCGACGTTGAGAAGTCGAAGAGTCGAAGACGGCTGAAGACCGACGATCTCCACATTGGATGGATGGGCGCTACTGATGCTCGTGATTGGAGTAGCTACCATGAAGGAACTGAAGTAGTAGCCATCCAAACATACTGTTGATTTTACGGATATGCGAGGAATTGGTGCCTCCAGTTTCGTTCAGTCCCAGAACGGACTTGTAAATGGACTGTGTCTGACATTGGATTTTGTTCTGTGTTGATTGATCTCTGTTAAATATATATCTTTTTGGCGGCGGAGAATTTATTCTCTTGCTTAACGCCCTTCTCTGAGACGTACGAGCTCAGAGGTTATGTATTGACAGAAATCAGTCGCATGGAGTGGATTGCCTGTGTGGCACGCCTGAGTGGCATATGATCAAGGCTTCTGTTGCAAAGCAAAGTCTTGTAGTTGATGATCAAAGCATGGTCTGTGTGACGTAGCTTTGTGTATGACGTGAATTCGCGAGCCTCACACCCCGGTATGAGTCAAAAACGGGAGAAGGACCCAAGGAGTGCACGACGTTTCTTTCTAGCTATGGTGGTGTCAGTGACCTCCCAGCCCTGACATTTATATCTACTTTTCACCTGTGTGGTTGTTGGAATACGAGGCGCCTTGATTATAGGTATGTAAGGACCGGGAAACGTGTGTTCAGGAATAACTAATCCTCGAAAGTAAGAGAGGACCGACCTTGGAGGATCCAGGGATTGCTGTGTGCGGCCCCGAGGCATTTGCTAGAGTGTCTCGAATCGGAGAGGAGCTTGCCCCTTGCCTCGACTCATGAAGGAATCCAATTTCCAACACGAAATATGCGAATGTGATTGTATTACTAGTATGGCGACATGATATATGGTACCCATGCCGTCTAGGATTGATATTTATGATTGAATTTGCTTTTGAAACATATATGCACTAGTAATAATATCAAACACTTTTGTTTTATTCGTATGAAGCATCTTTGGCCATTATAAGGGAAAACTCTATCCTCCGGCTTTGGTTACATTGTGTGATGGGACCTGAGTCTTATAATGGCTTCATTTTATAAAAAGCATTGCGTTGATTTAATCGTTTACTTTATCTCATGCACTAACACTCATTGGAGTAAACCCGTTCCGCGAAAGTGACGTGGTCCTTTGATTTGCCTTATTCTTGTTGTTAATAAGTTAAGTAGATTTCTCATACCAGTCCCATGACTGACTCGTAGTTTGTTTCACCTTGCAAACTCGGGTGCCCTTATTTCCACATGGGCAGCCTAGTTACAGGTTTCCGATGCACCTTTTGGCTCATGGAGAGGCTTGACTACACCGTGCTGACTTGGATTTTTCTCCGCCATTATTGTATCTATATTATGATTCCGCCATTGGCGATGTAGACTGATCTTTATTTTGAGTGCCCCCTTTATGTATGATTCCGCCTCAGGCGATGGTGACTGATTATGTATCATTATGCACTAAGTTGTATCCTGTTCTGTGCTTCTCTGATGTGATGATATCTATATGATTCCGCTATCATATGTGTGTAAATTATTCTATTTTCTGTTTATGCTATTATCTGTGATCTGCTAATGATGATTAATGTGTTATATTCCAATGATTATCCTTAACACCGTGTCATGGGGTTTTGGGATCGTCACATCTGGTATCAGAGCTTTGGTTAACCTTAGTTCTGGAGTCTAACACATTAAACACTTCGTCAAAATAGAATCAGTAGTATTCTAAGGCGAGTCGCTCATTAGAGATAGGACTAGTAAAGTCCTAGAATGAGCCGAGCAGAATAGCAAAAAAAAAAAAAACAATTTGATCAATCCATCGTTATCTTTCCGAAAATTTTCTGCTTAACTATGCAATAGACTATCATTTCTGTTAGCTGACCTTTTCTTGCTTATGCAGAATTTGACAAATGGCTACCAGAGTAGCCGCCGCTAGAGGAGGCCATGCCGGCCGAGGAAGGCGAGAAGTCCCAGCTCAAGAAGGACCTTTGATACAACCTCCGGCAGCTCAATATTTCGAGCTAGACCGTGTAGCTAAGAGATATAAAAACTTAGGAGGCAAGGCCTTCTCGGGAACTGGCACAGTAATAAAGGCCCTTGCATGGCTCAAAACATGCGAGAAAATTCTTGAAGGCCTAAGGCTCGGAGACGAAGACAAAGCTATAATGGGCGCCTGGCTTATGCAGGAACAAGCTGAACTATGGTGGGAATCTCTCACCGCCGGGAATAGAGAAGCTGGAAGAACATGGGATGGATTCAAAGAACTCTTCAAGGAGAAATATGTCCTAGAACAAGCTCTAGAAAGAATGCACGATGACTTCGCCAATCTCCAGCAGGGGGATCTTTCCGTGCAAGATTATCTGAATAAATTTACACTGTTGTCGCCCTATGCTCCAGAGCTCGTCGCCACTGCGAAATCCAAAAATAAGAGGTTTATCCTTGGGTAAGACGACAATATCATGATAGAGCCATGGCCCATGTCAAGCTGGAATTCAACGAACTGGTGGAAATGACATGCAACTACGAAGACCTTGATCAAAGGCATCTGGATCAGGATCGCGCTAGAAGCCAAGCCGGAAACAAGCGCAAGCCTGCTGTAAATCAAGGCGAGTCAAGCCTAGCAGCATCTTCAAAACCTCAGACTGGAAAGCCGCCAAGAGGAAACTGCTTTAACTGTGGTAAGCCAGGGCACTACTCAAACGTCTGCACAGCCCCGAAGAGGCAGAAGACAAATTCTCAAGGCTCGAGCCAAGGCTCCCAGAACCCTCGCTCGTGCTTCAACTGTCGCAAGACCGATCATCTGGTCAAAGACTGTCCTTTGCTGAAGAAAGCTACAGTAGCTCACGTCTAAGACGGGTCGAGCCCGCCAGCTGCTTCCGACGGAGTAGGTAAACCTGATGTTTTGGGAGGTACCCTTACGATTAAAAATATTCCTGTTTCAGTATTGTTTGACACTGGTGCATCGCGTAGTTTTATTTCTAGTAACACAATGCACAAATTAAAGTTAAAACAGAGAAAGCTTAAAGAATCAGTCGAAGTTCATAACCCGATAGGGGGTCCTATCACACTCAGTTCATGTTGTAAAGTGCCAGTCTCTTATTCTTTCTACATGTTTCCTTTCAATCTAGTCGTTATGGATTTTCCCGAATTCGATAACATTCTAGGGCTGGATTGGTTGACGAAATACGAAGCTAAGGTAAAGTGTGCGGAAAGAATCGTAAAAATTCGAATGAAGCTTGGACACATATTTATACCCTGTCATGGTTCGAATCCAAATAGAAAAGAATTTTGGTCAGCATTAGAACTTATCCTCACTTCCATAGAAAAGATTCCGATTGTTAGGAACTATGCGGATGTGTTTGAAGAAGTTGAGAACTTACCCCCGCAAAGAGAAATAGAATTCCGAATCGATCTAATTCCCAATGCCAGACCAGTGGTACATCCAATTCGCAGAATGACTCCGAAAGAAAAAGAAGAATTAGGCGATCAAACTCATCAACTGTTGTGGAAGGGTCTAATCAGACCTAGTTTTTCTAATTGGGGTGCAGCTGTTGTGTTTGTCCCAAAGTCAGACGGTACTCTTCGATTATGCGTTGATTACCGAGACCTCAACAAACAGACGCTTAAAAATAAATATCCATTACACCGCATCGATGATTTGCTAGACCAATTGAATGGGGCGAAAGTATTTTCCCGAATGGACCTAGCTACGGGGTTTCATCAATTGAGAATAGCAGAAGAGTGTGTTCCTTTGACATCTTTCAGAGGTCCAGACATATTTTAAGAATGGTTAGTAATGCGGTTTGGCCTATGCAACGCTCCAGCATACTTTGTCGATCTAATGAATAGAGTGTTTAGGGGAGTTCTGAATAAATTTGTCCTCGTATTTATTGATGATATTTTAATCTACTCCAAATCAAAACTCGAGCATGAAAAACACTTAGAACAAGTATTGGAGATTCTAAGGAAGAACGTCTTCAAAGCCAAATTCTCTAAATGTGTCTTCTGGCAAGAAGAAGTCAAATTTCTTGGCTATGTCGTGTCAGAGAAAGGAATTTATGTTGACCCAAGCAAAATAACAGCGATTCAAGACTGGAAACAACCCACTACTCCCACAGAAGTTAGAAGTTTTATGGGGTTGGCTAGTTATTATCGAAAGTTCGTTAAGGATTTTTCGAAGATATCCGGTCCGTTAACGAAGCTCACAAAGAAACATGAGAAGTTTAAGTGGACTTCCGACTGTGAAAAAGCTTTCCAGGAATTGAAATCGAAACTAACCACTGCTCCAGTGTTAACTATTATTGATGGCAATCAGGATTTAATGGTTTGGACAAATGCTTCTATTAGAGGTCATGGTGCAGTGTTAATGCAAAGAGGCCAAGTAGTCGCTTATGCAAGCCTCCAACTGAAACCGCATGAGAAGAATTATGTGACTCATGATCTTGAGTTGCTAGCCATCGTTTTTGCATTGAAAATCTGGAGGCATTATTTATTGGGCGAGAAATTTATACTGTACATAGATCATCAATCATTGAAGTATTTATATACCCAGAAAGATCTGAATCTAAGACAGCAGCGTTGGCTAGAATTTCTTGCAGCGTATGATCTTGATATCCTGTATACGCTGGGGAAGGCTAACGTTGCAGCGGATGCACTTAGTAGAAAGACCGCAATCGTTGCCCATCTTATAATTACACCTAGCTTGATCGATAAGATATGTGCTCTCCAGAAGAATGATTATTTCATTCAAAAGATCAAAGGAAGAATCCAGAAGGGAGAGCCCTCAAGCTTTCAAGTAGATAAAGAAGAAGTTCTGAGGCTGAATGGGAGAATTTGTGTTCCCAACCTTCCTGAGCTCAAAAGAGAAGTGCTGGATGAATGCCATAAATCCAAATTTTGCATCCATCCAGGTGTGAGTAAAATGCACAACGATATCAAACGCACTTTCTGGTGGAAGGCAATGAGAAGGGATATTTCTTTGTATGTAAGCAGATGCCCTACTTGTCAATTGGTCAAGAGTGACCAACAGAAGCTAGCTGGACTGTTGCAACCGTTGGAAGTCCCAGGCTGGAAATGGGAACAGATTTCCATGGATTTCATAGATGGTTTGCCGCGAACCAAGAAAGGTAACGACAGCATTTGGGTAATCGTAGATCGCTTCACGAAGACTGCCCATTTTATACCTGTCAGATCCAATAGAACCGCTCAAAGTCTAGCGCAGATATACTTCAAAGAAATTGTTAAGCTGCATGGATTTCCCATCAGCATAGTCGGTGATAGAGATCCCCTATTTACTAGCAAATTCTGGGAGGCTTTCCAGACAGAATTGGGAACAAAACTGAATATGAGCACTGCTTATCACCCTCAAACAGATGGCCAAACTGAGCGGGTGAATAGAATTCTAGAAGATTTATTGCGGGCTTGTATTATTGATTTTGGTGGGTCATGGGAAGATCACTTACATTTGGCAGAATTCTCATATAACAATAGCTATCAAGCAAGTTTGGGAATGTCGCCATTTGAAGCATTTTATGGCAGACCCTACAGATCTCCAGCATGTTGGGTAGAACCTGGCAACAGACTTGTGTTAGGACCCGATATGATTAGAGAAGCATCTGATAAAGTCGACTTCATCAAAAAGCGTTTGAGAACCGCGAAAGCCGACAGAAAAGTTATGCAGATTCTAGAAGGAGAGATTTGACATTTGCTGTTGGTGATCATGTTTATTTGAAGGTTTCTCTGATGAGAGGAGTAATCAGATTTGGAAAAACCGGGAAGTTGGCACCGAGATTTATTGGTCCCTTTCCTATACTCGAACGAATTGGAACTCTTGCTTATAGTGTTCAATTACCAGATTGGTTGCCTGGAGTGCATGATGTATTTCACATATCTCAACTTAGAAGACATGTGCATGATCCGGATCTTGTTGTAGAAGAAGCAGCGCAACAGGATGTAGACATAACTCCAGAATTAGCACTCTGAAGAGAGCCATTAAAGATTGTTGGCAAAGAAACTAGAGAACTAAGAAGCAAAAAGGTTCATTTAGTTAAAGTGCAGTGGAGTAGTGATCCTAGAGACTATACTTGGGAGACTGAGGAAAGCATTAAGCAAGCTTACCCCAAATGCAGAGTGGATATCTCTGACTAACTCCGGTGCAAGGTACCTTTACAATACTTCGCATTTACATTTTGTTTCCTACTTTACTGTTGTTTCCTTTTCGAGGACGAAAAGTTTTAAGTGGGGGAGATTGTAATAACCCGGAAAATACGAGCCAATTTAAAATTTTTAAATTGGTGATTTCATAGGAATTTGAACAATTGAAATAGAATATTTCAATAAAATATGGAATTAGAAATAGTGAGTCAGTTTGAAAATTTGAATTCAAACTTTGACTGACTGTGCAGGGTGGAAAATATAACGGATTTTAGTGAAACCAAAAATATTTAAATCTGTTAGTCAATACATTTCTAACGAATCTGAAAAATCGAAGTTTCATAACAGGAATCAAAAGTTATGGCCGAATGAATTTTCAGATAGGTCGCTATATAGAATATATAGCCCTGGAAAATTGATATTTTGCATACAACCTCGGAATTCGACGAAACCACTTTTGTTGGGTCCGGGATGTCAAACTATTGCTAGGTTTCAAATTTCATAATTTTTGAAGCTAGTATGTGAGCGTGGCAAAAGAAAATGTGTTTGGTCAATTTCTGTTAAATTAGATCGACCAGAAAATGGCCATTTTTCAAACGATCTCAGAATTCGACGAAACTAGTTTTGTTGGGACCGTAGCGTCAAAACATAGCTAGATTTATTTTTCGGGAATTTTTCGAATAAGTTTGTGGCCCTGGCAAATTGAAATGTACGTTCAAAGTTAAAAATTAAATGTTTTATACTTTATTTTGAAAAAAAACTGACTGTAACAGTCGAATTGGCCAACGAAACATATCCCATTGTGTCCGGAATAGGGGTATTTAGGTAGGGCGATAGTCGTTGGGTTTGAAAAGGAGTTCGTTTGAGAAAACACTATTTAAAAATTTAATAAAGTCCTCGGCCAATCAGAATTCTCCATTCATAATTTAAAAAAAAACCCCAAAATCAACGGCGAAACCCGCTTTCCCCCTTCCAGCCCAGATCGTTGTCGCTGCCGTCGCTTCCAGCCTCCGCCACCGCCACCATTCGAAGCGCCTTCGCCTCCCCTTCAAATCCGACCCCAGTTCGACGCCGACCAACCCCTCCTCCGCCTGAATCGCGCGTCCAAAGCCTCGACCTTCCCAGCGCCGCCGCCGCCGATCCTGACCACCGAACGCCACCAAACCACCACCGACAGGAAGCCCTCTCTTCCCTCTTCCACGTCCAACCCGCCGATCATCCCCTCGTGCCCCGATTCTCGCGAAAACCGTAAACCTAGTTTAGGACCTTCGTGAAAGGTGAGTTTTTTGATCTTTACACTTTGAAAAATCATATCTTTTTAGTGTGTTGACGAAATTCGATGAAACAGGAAACATCGGGACCGTAAGGAAGCTCTCTACCCAATAGAAGAAGCCGCGGATTTTTCTTACATCGTATCGATTTTTAGCACTCTGAAAACCAATGTGAGAAATCTAAATTAACATAAATTTGAATGGAAAATGTCGTGTATAATTTGTATCAGCGAAATATAAATTACATACGTGTTGTGTACCTTATGTACATGCGTAGTGTAAGCTATATAAGCGAAGTATGAATTTTACATGCATAGAATAATTGATATATGTGTTGAAATGCAAGTGAAATATAGCAATTGAATATATATTATATATATATGTACTCCCCTCGTCCACAAACCATGGACGATATTTATTGCAGTGAATTGGTGTGAAATATTGGATAAAAAATACGAATGGTTGAATAATTGTTTGTGGTTGATATTGTTTGGTTGTGGTTGAAGAATACCCATTGGTGATTGAAATGAATTGGAAATATTTGTGGAAATAAAAATAAACATGCCGCCTGCGTGCGAATTAGATGCATGAATCCCCATTGTCAAAAACCGCGAGGTTTTAAGGTAGAGTGAGGAGCCGTACTAGGGACGGTGCCGGTTTTAACTACCCTGCCATTATGCTGCCGAAATTTTGAATAATCTTTGTGTGTTAGAATTATTTTCATATGTTGAAATCATTTTCATGCGTTGAAATTAAAGTCATATGTTGAAACTATATCCATGTGTGAAAATGTTTGTGTGTTGAAAAGTGACGTGTGAAAATTAAATTCCTTTGTGAATGAATGAAGTGTTTAAACAATAAAAATCACATTTTTATATATATATGAACTATGAAAAAATATTCGCCTTATATAAATAGTTTCAACAATAAAAATCCCATCTTTCTAATATGAACAACATAAATAAAATGCCCATGTGTGGAAATGCTCATTTGTTGAGAAGTGTGTGTAGTGGAAAAGTTCATGTGTTGAATAAAAAGATCGAACAATAAAAATTACATTTTTATTGAGATTATGAAGTGTTGAAAACATCCATTTGTCGAATAAATATTTTGAACAATAAAAATATCATTTTTATCATATTTTTGATATGCTAAAGATATGCGGACGTTGAAATAAATATTTGTGAAAGAAATATTATTTTTAACATGCACAGGAACTAAATAAAATGGTCATGTGTTGAAATATATTTTAGTTCGACAAAATTATCATCTTTGAAATGTGAAGTGTTAAAAATAGCCACTTGTTCAAATAAATGTGCATGGGTTGAAATATACATTAATTAGCTAATGATATGATTTTAGCCTATGCATGCAACAATAGAATGAATGGCGTTTTTAAACCAAAGTAAATCAAATATGAAATTGAATGGAAAATTATAAGTGATAGAAATTGTATATATGTACATTCATATCTATTGAACAGGTTATAGCAAAGGGGCTAGAGAAGAGGAATAAAATTTTGTGCCCGACAAATAGGTACACATTTACTGCTTTGTTTGGGTGATGATTTTATGAGCCTGTTGGCTAGCCGCTTGGCTTTTTCTTTTTCTTTTTGATATGAGACGCACGTGTGGCTATTTGGGAATTTTCCCAGACCCTCCCGTACAAAGGAGGTTATGGCGAAATTTTCCAAAATTTAAAGGCGTTAGTGAAATAATTGAAGTGGAAACGATATAGGAATTTTTGAATGAACTATATTTATATGAATATATAAATATAAATAAAATTAAACGAAACGTGGTCGTGCAGTTCGTGTTTTGAAACCGTGATTTCAAACGACTAGTACAGGAAATCCGACCATTGGATTTTCCCGAAACCGCAACCGTTGGGTTCGCCTTGGAAATATCTTTCCAACGGCACCAACTTTGTGAAGATCCGACGGTTGGATTGTCTGGAATGTTTAATTCAAAACTGAAGAAAAACAACGCCAGAAACGATTATATATATATATATAATTAAATTAAATCGAATAACGACGCTGCAGTTTGTAAATTGAAATCGTAACTTCAAATGGCTAGTGTGGAAGATCCGACCGTCGGATTTTACCAAAACTGAAACCGTTGGATTCGTTTTGAAATGACCTTCCTAATGATATAAAATTCGTGAAGATCCAACGGTTAGATTTTCAGATATGTGTAAAATAAAATTAGTGAAAAGCAGCGCCAGTGCATCGACACAACCCGAAACGTCGTTTAATTAAAAATGGCCGTTTTAAATTAGATAAAAATGGCGATATATCGTTATAAAATACTATAGACGATATAGAGTGGAAATAAACCAATTTTGTTGTGTTTGCTTGATATGTGATGGTTGAATGTATTTGACATGAAAATTATAACTAAATAACTGAAATGTGAATGTTGAATAGTCCAACCATGTGATTAATTGATTTGAAAATCTAAATATACGTGGGTTACTTGAAAAGGCCGAGTTTATCTCATTTCAAATAATCGATCGACGTTGAGAAGTCGAAGAGTCGAAGACGACTGAAGACCGAGGATCTCCACATTGGATGGATGGGTGCTACTGATGCTCGTGATTGGAGTAGCTACCATGAAGGAACTGAAGTAGTAGCCGTCCAAACATACTGTTGATTTTACGGATATGCGAGGAATTGGTGCCTCCGGTTTCGTTCAGGCCCAGAACGTACTTGTAAATGGACTGTGTGTCTGACATTGGATTTTGTTCTTGGTTGATTGATCTCTGTTAAATATATATTTGTTTGGCGGCGGAGAATTTATTCTCTTGCTTAACGCCCTTCTCTGAGACGTACGAGCTCAGAGGTTATGTATTGACAGAAATCAGTAGCATGGAGTGGATTGCCTGTGTGGCACGCCTGAGTGGCATATGATCAAGGCTTCTGTTGCAAAGCAAAGTCTTGTGGTTGATGATCAAAGCATGGTCTGTGTGACGTAGCTTTGTGTATGACGTGAATTCGCGAGCCTTACACCCCGGTATGAGTCAAAAATGGGAGAAGGACCCAACGAGTGCACGACGTTTCTTTCTAGCTATGGTTGTGTCAGTGACCTCCCAGCCCTGACATTTATATCTACTTTTCACCTGTGTGGTTGTTGGAATACGAGGCGCCTCGATTATAGGTCTGTAAGGACCGGGAAACGTGTGTTCAGGAATAACTAATCCTCGAAAGTAAGAGAGGACCGGCCTTGGAGGATCCAGGGATTGCTGTGTGCGGTCCCGAGGCATTTGCTAGAGTGTCTCGAATCGGAGAGGAGCTTGCCCCTTTCCTCGACTCATGAAGGAATCCAATTTCCAATATGAAATATGCGAATGTGATTGTATTACTAGTATGGCGACATGATATATGGTACCCATGCCGTCTAGGATTGATATTTATGATTGAATTTGCTTTTGAAACATATATGCACTAGTAATAATATCAAACACTTTTGTTTTATTCGTATGAAGCATCTTTGGCCATTATAAGGGAAAACTCTATCCTCCTGCTTGCGTTGCATTGTGTGATGGGACCTGAGTCTTATAATGGCTTCATTTTATAAAAAGCATTGCGTTGATTTAATCGTTTACTTTATCTCATGCACTGCTCTCATTGTAGTAAACCCGTTCCGCGAAAGTGGCGTGGTCCTTTGATTTGCCTTATTCTTGTTGTTAATAAGTTAAGTAGATTTCTCATACCAGTCCCATGACTGACTCGTAGTTTGTTTCACCTTGCAAACTCGGGTGCCCTTATTTCCACACGGGCAGCCTAGTTACAGGTTTCCGACGCACCTTTTGGCTCATGGCGAGGCTTGACTACACCGTGCTGACTTGGATTTTTCTCCGCCATTATTGTACCTATATTATGATTCCGCCGTTGGCGATGTAGACTGATCTTTATTTTGAGTACCCCCTTTATGTGTGATTCCTCCTCAGGCGATGGTGACTGATTATGTATCATTATGCACTAAGTTGTATCCTGTTCTGTGCTTCTCTGATGTGATGATATCTATATGATTCCGCTGTCATATGTGTGTAAATTATTCTATTTTCTGTTTATGCCATTATCTGTGATCTGCTAATGATGATTAATGTGTTATATTCCAATGATTATCCTTAACACCGTGTCACGGGGTTTTGGGATCGTCATAATCTAAATATAAATTGGTCAATAATTTGACTTTAAAAATACGTTGTTTTCGCGAACGGATTCAGAATTCAATGAAGTTGGTTTCATTGGGTCTATAATATCAAACTATAATTGTATGTCCATTTTAATTAAATTTGGATATCGTATGTAATCAAACAAAATATAAACGATAAAAAAAAGTGGCGATAGACACAAAATAATAAAATATTCAAATTAAAAAAATTATTTTTTTCTATATATTAAGCCTGCGGATGAAATCCCTGATCCCGAAATTCTCTATGCCCATTTCCCATTCTCTTTTTCTTTTAGTAGAAGTATTCGTGACTTCAAAAATCAAATCTTTAACGAAATAAAATTCCTTTTGATCCATTTAACTCAAGTAAATGAAAGCTACAATCTCGTGTAAGTATTAGTTGGTTCGAACATATTCCGATTCGCTATTTTGCAGACAACTCTGTCTTATTTGAGTTAGGTTTGGATTTCTTTGATTGATTGGTCATCTATTTGCAAAACGTATAACATCGTTGAATTCGTGGAGGAGTTTAGCACTTTGGGGCATTATCTGGTGAAATTCCATGACGGTTGATGACGTGGCCTCTTCTATATGTCGTGCGAGAGTTCCTGATGATGCGAACAAGAAGGAAGCGTCGAGTTTGATGATGGTTATATGGTATGGGATTGATGACAAGAATTATGGTGAAATTAGTTTGATTTTAAGTAAAGTGGTTAGGGAGGTTTTTGGGTTTGAAATTGTAGGTAGGCATAGAGCAGCGGGTTTGAGCTTTACTAGGAAGAAGAAAAGGATGAGCAAGCGGTTAGGAACTTAAACGTAGGTCATAGGGTGTAATTAAGGTATTAGTTAACTATTAATTATATGGTTAATGATCATATATGTGTACAATCTTGTAAAAATCATAATTTTTCCATATGAACTCAAAATCTGATGAAACATGATTTGTCGGAATCGTGGAGTCGAGTGTTTCACAACGAAATTGGTTTGGAGCGATTTGGAGCTCATTGCAATTTATGACAAAATAAAATGCTAGATTCGAATCAATTGACGTTTATCTTTATTTAACGATAAACGACAAATGTGAGAACTCCCTCAACTGATTTTTATAAGTTATTATAAACATACCTAAATATGTATTAATTTCCTGTGTTTGCAATGTTTTCTTCGTGGTTGGTGGATGATACTTATAGTTATTAGTATGCTTATTATTAAACTGTGAATATAAGCGGTATCGATAGAAACACTTATATTATAACTATTGGTTGATGGATGGTAGTTGATATGGATGTGTTTATATTGTTAACACATAAATTTACACCCCGAATATGAGATTTGGAAATCGATTGAATTTTATTCCATTGGAATTTGAAATGATTTTATATTCATTTAAGTGAAAATTAAAAGAAAAATAGGAATTGGGTTTTTAAAACCAAACTGATTTGAAAATGGAGTCGAATAATTTCAAATAACTATTGAAATGATTGAAAATGGATTTAAAGAAGATTTGGATTAAAAACAACTTGTTTTAATTCAAATTAGATTTTGAATAGTAAATTCAACATGTGAATTCTAGTTAGGTATATAAACGACGTTTTTAACTTGAACAGATTTTTTCCATTGATCTTATTTATTTTTATAGTGAATGTCAAAAAAGTTGGGATTTCAAAATACTATATTTTGGAAAATATTATTATTTTAATATTATAATAATACGGAGTATTCAATTTAGATTTAAAATTCAATTAAAGGTTAAGTCATTTTAAAAAAGAGCTTATAAATGTTTTATAAAATAAGTTTGAACTAAAATGATGAATTTTATTATAAATAATAAAATGGTTTGAATAGGATGAGTCGCGCAGCAACCGTTCGCGAGTTTCGACCATTAAGTTCAAATTGACGTACTAGGAGATCTGACCGTCGGATTTTCCCAAAACAAAAAATGTTTGGTTCAAAATGAAAAGAGCTTTCCAATGATATATGGAGTTTTGATATCTAATGGTTATATTCTGATATAAATTCAAATCAATTTCGAATAAAAACAGCGCTAGTGTTGTAAATGACCGGAAAATGGGTTTTTAAGAAATATGCTATTTTAAAATTATTAAAAATAGGGAATTTTTTTGATAAATCATAATAAATGATTTAAAAGTGATTTTGACTAAATATATTCAGTTCTGGATAAAATAAAGCTATTATGTGAAAATTAGTTATTCTGACAGAAGTGATTGAAATGGTTTGACGTTAATAAATACTTAACCAAGTTAAGTTTTTCCAATGTATGAATATTGGATTTAAATGGAAATAATCTTCTGATATTTCGATGTTGGATTTCATAATTAAACAGATATTATTTGAGTAATTTGGAAGATATAGATATCGTTATTCCCCATACAATATTTCTTGGTTTCGAAATTAGATGTTGAATATAATTTGATATGATTTCTATTTAGAGCTTTATATTTGATATCAATTGGTTTGGGGTTTTTCGTGAATGGTGTCTTCAATAAAATTATTCTTAAACCCAGTTGATAATCAAGTTTATGGAATAAATCTTTTAATTAAGATTAATGAAGTTTTCCAATTAATAAATTTAATTGGAATTGAATGGAAATTTGATTTTGGATTCATCGTGAAATGATGTTTTTAATAAAATTTGTTTTTTAACCCAATTAATGGGAAGATGATTTCTCAAGTTTGAGTGTTAAGAAAATTTTCAATAAAAATTTAATTGGATAAAATGTAGTTTAAAACTATGTTAAAGTTTTAATAGATCTTTCAACAAAGATTTAAATGAATGAGATGGAGATTAAAACTAAGTTAGAGTTTTGATGAGTCTTTAATTACATTGGAAATGAAAGAAGGTAATTAAACTCACCGACACATGTGGGTTGTTAGATATGGAGTGCCACTAGTTTTGATCCACATGGTGAATAAGATGGGAATGAGATAACGATGTGAGTGATTACCTTTTTGTAAGGTTCCATAATCCTAATGTGGCTTATAAACTTTGATTTGAGTTAAGTTTGTGAAAAGAGATTATGTAATCTTTTGCAATAATTTCCAAGGAAAGATTTAAACAAGAAGTTTAAAAGAAGTAAATCTTTGATAAGATTTATGGGAGTATTACCAATGTAAAATATGATTTGGGTGAGATGAAAATTGTGAAATGGAATTAGACTTATGATATGTTTATATACCACTTGATTTTAAAATGTGTTGACAGTGTTCCAACCCATTCTGAACAACTAATACGACGAGTATTGAAGATACTTGAAGACGGTGGTTAAAGATCAAACATTTCACATCGTTTGGATTATTGATGATGTTTTGATTGGGTGTACAACACAATATGAGGTTATAAGTGGTGGTTGTCCAGATGTACTTGGAGATCGACCGGATATGCAAGAGGCACTCTCCTTTATTGGACTTGGAATAAGCTACCTTCGTCTTTGCATAGACCCATAACGAACTTATAAATGGATGTGTGTCTGACATTGTATTTCATAACGTAGTCGATTAGTAGAAACTGATCATATGTGTGAATTGACAATGTTGCATGCTGAGTGTTGCTGGCAGATAGATTAGCATTGTGGATGATGGTCAAAGCATGGCTGATATAGTGTACCTTTGTGTCGAGACGTGAATTCGACAAGCCTCACAGCCCGTGAACGGCCGAAGCTGGATAATAATCAGCATGATATAATCGGTTGAACTTGACTGCTAGCGTAATTCTGACGGCTGTGGAAGCCTAAAGCGACGGATGTTTCCTAGGGGAACCCGGCGTAACCATAGTGTTGTTGCGATCTAAGTCGATTGCGAAATCTGCAAAGTTGAGGAAGGCTTAAAGGTATGGATGTTTCCTGGGGTATCTAGGCATAACCTTTATGTATCTGCGGTCCATAGTTTGAAATGATGACCTATGTGCGATTTCTAAACACCTTGATAAAAGTGATGATTAAGGGTCATATGTTCTTGATCCCAAACACCCCGATAAAGGTGATCCGAAGTTTTAGGACCATGCGTTGAGTCCTGGGACATCCGTGAGGGGTATCACGAAAGAAACATTCTTGCTTTGGTCATTGATGGAACCCAACTTCCAATACAAACCTTCAGGATTATGTTTGTAATTTATGTATGTTGATGTAGTACCTATGTCTCCTAGGATTGATACATTTATTTGTAAAAATGATTTTTACACTATGCACTAGTGGTACTAAATAAGGATTCTGCATATCAGGCATTTTTGGCTATTATAAGTTAAAATTCTATCCTATGGTTTGCGTTGCATTGTGTGATGGGATTTGAATTATATAATAGCTTCGTTTTTCAAAAATCATTGGGAGTTTTTATGACTAGTATGCATTTGGAGAAAACCCGTTCTGTGTTATACGGCATAGTCCCGTGATTTACCCAACTTTAAATAAAGTATAATAATTGTTTTGGTTCCCACACCTGTCCCATGACTGACCTGGAGTTTATTGTTTCCCACCTAAACTCTGGGTTCTTATATTTTCCACACGGGCAGCTAGTAGTTTTGGGTTTTTGCGGATATTTAATTGAGCAGGATTCTGGATTGAAGCTAAAGCTGTGTCTAGAGCATTTGAAAGTCTTCCGCTGAATGTAATTTATTGTACTATGATAATCTTGTATTCTGATGTAACATTGATATGATGTTAATGCAAAAGTTGTTTTTGTTTAGTTCTTATTAGTTGTAATACCAAGCGATGCATCTTGTTGATCGGTTTAGTCGATTTGACGATCGATTTGAATCGACGACATGACGGGTCAACACAGGTGGTTGTGGCCTATAGGAGGAGTGGGGCGTAGGGTGGTGATGGAGGTGAGGCCGAGATGATGATGGTGGGCCGTGACTTAAGGGAGGCGCGTGGAGGGGCTTTGGCCATGAGGAGGAGGGGAAAAGGGGACGAGGAGAATTTTCAAGGATGAGATGGAGGGTGGCTTATGACTGAATAGGAAGGAGGGAATGTAGAAGAGAATGGAGAGGAGAGGAGGGAACAGAAAAAAGGAATGGAGAAGAGAGGATGAGTGAAATGGGAATGGGAGGAGGGGTATTTAAAGTAGGGAAGGGAGCTTCATTCGCTTACATTTAAGGGGAAACATGTCCCTTCCTTATGCAAAGCAACATGCATAAGGACAAGTGTGTAAACACTTGTCTTCCACTTAAGAGATGAGAAATGGTAGCATTTTACACAAACTCTATAGTTTCCATGCTAAAGCAAGTTGTGTAAAGTGCTAAAAATATATGTTATCATATGTTCTAGTTTATTTTCAAGTTATAAATTTTTATGAAAAAAGTTAATTATTCAACTAGTTGAATTTCTGTGTTGTTACACCATCTACATTTCTTTATAAAGTTCACGTCGTTTGTTTAATAATTGAATGAGTTATGTATGGATCTTCCACTTTGAATTGGAGCCTCCTAAAAATAAACTAAGTAAATGGATAGGTGTTGATCCATCTCCTACAAATTGGTACAGATCCATAACCAATGCGCATAACCTATTATGAGGCATACAATCTTGGTCCTTATTGCCAAACTAGTCTACCCATCAAGTTTGGTAGCTATGGATGTCCTGAACTCAAGTTTCTTGATGGATTGTACATTTTAAAGTGATTAATGAGGGTCGAAAATGAAAAAGGCTATATGATAGTAGGATCGTGTAGAATGGAGAATAAGACGTAGCGTATATATTAAAGTAGAAAGCAGTAAATCACACAGTCGATTTATACTGGTTTGGACCACTATCCTGCATCCAGTCCCAGACTCACTTCTGGTATTTCACTAACACTAAAACCTTCACTTCACCTGAAGGAATAGGTTCACAATTACCCGAACAGCTGAACCGGGTTTTCTTCCCTCAACCACTGAAGAGATCTCTTATAATACAAAATAACTGATGACTTGTTTGTGTTCTTATTAACACTGATATGTCAATATATAGTATACCCTTCCTATAGTCTTTCCTTGATGATAAACGAGAAGCTTGTGAAAGATTATTAAAGATAATATTGAGAATAGTATGCTTTTTTTGAAAACTAGAGAGCTTTGATTAATATAGAGAGAGATAGAATGAAATTCAGTAAGTTAATCAAATAATCAAGTCCATATTTATAATATACCAAAAGTTGTAACTAATCATGAAGCATTTACATCAAGAGAAACGATCTAGATAGTTGTGACTCTTCATAATAGGTTGCAACTTTTCGTAATCAAAAGTCTGAAATATTTATTCATATGTCTGTTTTAATTTGAAAAATGAAACAACAAAGAAATACTGTATTTAGTAGCAGATTCAGACGTCTGAAAAATTCAGAACAGACGTCTAAATATTATGGTGAATTTAAATTCTATCTCAGCAAAAAGACGTATGTTTGATTTAAACCAGACATCTATTTTCTGGGCAAAATATATTCTTTGCCTCTTTTGAATATGAAAACATATATATGTGATATATGTGTGTGTGTGTAATCATCAAGGAAGACTTTAACATGAATATCTAGGACTAACAGACCCTTACAACATATTGAATCTTCATTTTGGTGTTCTTGAATCTGTTTGTCGAATATCTTCCTACAAAACAAGGTTAGATAACAATATATATGCTTATGTATAGTTGTCATAGTTAAAACGCTATGTAGCGAGATTCAGCATTCTCCCCCTTTTTGACTAATGACAACTATATAAGCTCCCCCTGTCAATATGCATATAATGTCACTCGTTTCTCCCCCTTTGTCATTCGACAAAAAAGAATACTTATTAAAAATCTTAAGCACATATACAATACACACAAACATACACAGAAACAGACGTGATACAAAACAAGCATACCATCAGACGGAACATATTACAGTACATAATAGAGTTTTGTGCAAAACATAAAGAGAAGTACCAAAATATATTACATACCATTTTAGATAATTAAAGAGTTTGTAGGCAAAATACGTAGACTAACATACCATCAAACATGCTTACCATCTTTCCGACGTAGATGCCTCGTTAGTCGTCCCACCGTCTTTGGGAGAGCCTTGTTCTGAATCGGGAACTTCTTCGGCAGAACTTGAAGACCATTGAAATGGAGATGGAGCTTGAGTTTGGCTCGAACAAGTGCCAGTGCAAGAAACTTTTTCCCAAATTTTGTTCAAGAATCCTTTGATAGAGTCAAACTTCTTATTTGTTTGCTTTTGAAAATGCCTCAATTCTTTGTGTAGTTTAGATTGGTTTTGGGATAGCATTACTAAGGCTTGTTTAGAAGAAGTTTCATGAGAAATAATATGAATATCGTCATCATCTTCTTCTCTAACTTGGCGACGGTGAGAAGGTTCAGGAATAATTGATTCTGGGTTGGAAGCTACATGTTCAGTCCAAGTCTCGAGCGATATAAATTCTAAAGTAGAGGGATTCGGAGGGATATCCAAAGGTTTCAAGGTTTTCGGACCAATTTCTTTGATGCGTAAGGAGGGAGTATTAGGTATATTTATTTCACAAGCAGCAAGGATCCGCTTAATATACGCACCGTAGTGTAAAGTCTTGTACTTGCGCTTAGATGTGATATCGGTCCATTCGTCCATGATAATTTTAGCCCAATTGATTTGTTTGTTGGAGTATAATGCGTAAAGGGCTTGAAAATCCCTTTTGTAAACTTTTTCATAGCTCTCTTTCTGGGGTTGAATGGTTCGTATAAGAATGTGATTAAGTAGACGAGCTTGTGGTCGGAGATGAGTGGAGGTAAGCTCTTGCATATTAATGAGATTATCGGAGAGAAATTTGAGTGAAATTTCATCTTTAGTGGTCATATCTACTTCAATGGTGTCTATATCTAGACCTTGCCAAGCACATTCTAAAATTTTCCCTAGTCTTTGCATAGAAAGAAGCACTCATTTTCCACAAACCCAAGACCAAATGGTATCCTTTTTGACTTGTGGTTTGGTATGATCAAGATTCAAGTTTGCTAAAAACAATTTCACTAGTAGGGGATAAAATTTAACATCATTTTTTTATAATCAACTAGTGATTCAAAGTGGAAATGTCTAGCATAGTGTAGAATTCGATAATTTGAAAAAGCATCGAATTTGACGAAAGCACCTTCAAAGAATTTTGAATCCTTCATTGCTTTATATCTAGCCTTGGCGGTATTGTCCCATAGCCACCTTTAAATTAATTCTTCGAAGGGAGGAAGTGCCTCTTCTTCTCTTGTTCTTTTGCCATGATTTGCCATGAATTGATTTTGAAAAGATGAAGTTTTGTGGTAATTTTTTGATTTTGGGGGTTAGGGTATTTATGGGTGGTAAAAAAGATGAAGAGGTAAAAGTAAAAGAGATGAATGGTTGTGATGTTTGGGAGGAGTCATATGTCTTTTTAAAAACACGTCAGTTCCGATTCAGACGCCTGAGTTGTAGAAAATAGACGTTTGTTTATTGTAATGTGGAACCCGAGAAGAATTGGTTCAAAATAGGGTTGTTTCAGATGTCTGTTATTTTTGATTAAGACGTCTGAATCTAGGGGTGGAATAATTCTTTGTATTGAAACAGACGTCTTGATTTTTTGTCAAACGTCTATCTAAGGAAAATTTTTAACCCGTAAGTATTTAGTTCATTTTATTACCAATTCAGATGTCTGTTTTATTTTGTGCAGACGTCTGATTTGAGAGTGAAATTTATTCCCTACGTTTTGTCAGACGTCTGTTTGTTTTTCCTCGAACGTCTGATTGATGAAAAGTTTGCACAATCAATTTTTATTTCATATAAGGATTAAATAACAAGTTAAATATAGAAATATATAAAATAAAGTAAATGAAATTATAATTTTTAGAAGGTGGAGTCTTCTTCGGTGTTGATGAACTTGTTCCTTCATTGGATTTGTAATTCTTCTCCATGAGTTTGGAGTATAAGGTGGTCGTTGTGGAGAAAAGGTATAGTATTTTATCGTGGGTTTCACTAGGTCGTTCTCAGTACGATAAGAGGAAGACGAATCAATAGGATTTGGTAGTGGTAAAGTAACATCCTTTGGTTTTGAACCACAAAATTCGTAGATCATTTTTTCGAGAAGACTTAAGCGAGTAGCAGTAACATTTTGTTCGAAATACGATTATTTTTGTAGAGCTATTTGTTCTATCTGATAGTGATGAAGGTCGTCTCTTTTTCGTTTTGTATTTGGTAATGAGAAGAGAGCTCTTTTAGCCTTCTTTGCTTCGGGAGTATATCCACTGTGATAATTTCTCCAATGGTATTGCAGTTCATATCTAGGAGTAGGTGTTGGAAATTGTGGAGAATCAGAAGAACTATCTGATGTGAAGGTGATATTAATGGAAGAGTTTGAGTTGTTTGACGACATAGCGTGTCTTGTTGAACTACTTTAGTTTTAAACTTTCTGTTTATAGTAATAATATAGGTTTATATAGTGGAGTTTAACCGCAAAACATGTGGTTTAGAATTTCAGAAGTTTGTAACCAGAGAAAAAACTCAAGTATCATGAGGTTTTTAGGAAGTAGGCTAAATATAGTTAGAATGTTAAAATGCTAATACGTACTTGTTTTTATAAAAGGAAACTTTAAAGTAATATCTATTTTTAGTAAGTTAAAATAATGTGTACATATTTTTATGAAAATGTTATACTAATTTATATGTCTTTAACTGATATAATTCCTAATTCTCGTCGTAATTTAATAAAGGAGTTTTCTAATAACGATTTAGTAAAGATATCTGCAGTCTGGTTTTCAGTTGAGACGTATTCCAAATTAATAATATCCTTTTCTATATTGTCACGTAAAAAGTGATGCCGAATATCTATATGTTTGGTTCTGGAGTGATTTATTGGATTTTTAGATAAATTTATCGCACTTGTATTATCACAATATATTGTTGGTTTATTTAAATTTACTCCGAAATCTTTAAGTGTTTGTTGCATATAAATTACTTGTGCACATGCTAAAGCAGCAAATATGTATTCGGCTTCACATGTAGAGAGTGACAGACAGTATTGTTTCTTACTAAACCAAGATACAAGTGATTTTCCAATGAAATGGCACGTACCACTTGTATTGTTTCTATCTATCCGGGATCCACCGAAATCAGCATCACTGTAAGATACTAATTTGAATGGACATCATTTCGGATAGAAAAAGGCTAAAGTCCTTAGTATTACTAAGATACCTTAAAATTCGTTTTATTGCTCTTAAATGTGATTCTATGGGATCTGATTGAAATAGTGTACACAAGCATACACTCATCATAATGTCATGACGACTTGCAGTTAAATAAAGTAAAGAACCGATCATACTTCTATATAATTTTTGATCAACACTTTTTCCTTTTTCATCTTTTTCAAGATGAATAGAAGTACTCATTGGAATTGGTTTTCCTGAAGTGTTGTCTAGACCATAACATTTAATTAAATTGTTACAATATTTTTCTTGATAAATAAAAATACCATTTGAAATTTATTTAATTTGTAGTCCTAGAAAATATGATAATTCTCCCATATGACATTTCAAATTCATTTGTCATTATAGTAGAAAATTCTTTACATAAGTTTTCATTAGTTGACCCAAAAATTATATCATCTACATAAGTTTGAACAATTAAAATATCTTTATTTGTATTTTTAATAAATAAAGTTTGATCTGCTTTTCCTATTCGAAAAACAGAGTTTATTCAATAATCTTTAAGTCGTTCATACCAAGCACAAGGTGCTTGTTTTAAACCGTATAATGCTTTTTTAAGTTTGTAAACGTAATCTGAATATTTTTCATGTATGAATAATGGTGGTTGTTCTACATAAACATTTTCTTTAGTAAAACCGTTTAAGAAAGTGCTTTTGACGTCAATTTGAAAAAGTTTGAAATTATGAAAACTTGCGTATGCTAATTGAATTTGTATAGCTTCTAGTCTTGCTACGGGTAGGAAAGTTTCTTCGTAGTCAATACCTTCTTCTTGATTGTACCCTTGAGCAACCAATCTGGCTTTATTTCTTGTGATATTTCCAAGTTCATCTGCCTTATTTTTATATACCAATTTTGTACCAATAACCGATTGATCATTTGGTCGAGGTACTAATTCCCAGACATCATTGCGTTCGAATTGGTTTAGCTCCTCTTGCATTGCAATAATCCAGTAATCATCTGTAGAAGCTTCTTTCGGATTTTTGGGTTCAATAGTGGAAAGAAAACTACATGACCCTTTTTTTTTTTTGAAATAAAGGGTGGTGAATCAGCAGATTCACGCCTTGATTATAATAAAACAGCAAAAAGGGTTTACATAGAAGTACAGACAGCAACCCAACCAAAAGAAAATACAACCGCCATACATACAACTGAGTACAACTACTACCCAAAAGCAAAAGAAAATATACTACACATCATACTACATATTTATTCATAACAGACAGTACAACAAACATCTTCTTTCACTTCAATTCCTTCTGCGTATTGCTCTATCATGCACCCTTGCACCAATGCTGTCAAAGTACTTCCAATTCGAGCTTCCTGTCCATGAAAACACATATTTGAGAATCATCATAATAATCGAATTTCCACATTTCATCTTGAATTTAAATTTTCTCGAATTTCTCTCATTCCATAAAATCCAAGTATATGCAAAATACAACATAACAAACACATCTCTACGATCAGCATGCCTCATGTCACCAAACTGATACTGCCAAAACTCAAATGGATCTCTAATATAATCTTTCCAAGCCAAATCCACGTTAAAAAACACCAAACACTTCGTCCAAACATAGAATGAAAAGTCGCATTCCCCAAAAATATGCTTAAAATCCTCCACATTGCCATCACAAAAGACACATGCTTCAGTGTAATTCATTCCTTTCCTTCTCAAGTTAGCAGTTGCATTCAGCTTGCCATGAATCACCACCCACATGTGAATTCTGACTTTTAATGGAACCACTTTATAACTCCACATATTGTCAAAACAGGACCATTTTCTTCCACCAAAATTCAACAATTCATACATGTTTTTAACACTGAAAGAACCCCAAGCACCACCTAGTTTCCAAACGAACTCATCTCTTTCATCACATAAAGATATCCCTTCTAACAGTCTAACCAAACAGTATAACTGGTTAAGTGCCAAAATAGTTACCTCTCTGCAAAACGAAAGCTTCCATTTAAAATTTAAAGCCTCCCCATCAAACATTTCATCAACAGCGTAAGTTTTATTGCATGCTAATGCAAATAACTCCCCAAATTCCGCGGCAAAAGAGATTGGAAGAAGCCATCTATCATGCCAAAAAGAGACACTTCTTCCATTTTTCACCACAACCTCAATGCCAATCTTAAACCAACCCACATTACTCATAACCCCCCTCCAAAACACCGAACAATTAGAAAAGTCACTATTCCAGTCAAAACACCCATCATAACATGTATTAATAACCCAATCCTTCCATAATGAGTTTCTATCCCCAATCATATCCCAAATCCATCTGCAAAGCAAGGCTGAATTCATATTCATCAAGTTAATCACACCTAATCCACCCTCTTTCTTTGACTTGCATACTTGTTGCAAAGAAATAAGACAAGATAAAGTGGAAGTCTCTTTAGAACTAGTCCAAAAAAAATTCCTCCTCAATGCGTCTATCTTGATCAGTACCCAATTTGGACATTTCACAAATGAAAACCAGTAAAGTGGCACAGCAGTTAGCACTGAATTCACTAACACCAGTCTTCCAGCTCTTGAAAGAGAACTGCCCTTCCATCTAGCAAGCCTACGATCAACTTTATCAATCACCAGTTGCCAATCTTGTTTCAAAAGCTTCTTAGGCCTGATACACATACCCAAATAATTGAGTGGAAACTCTCCAATATTGCAATTCAGAATCTCAGCACAACGAGATGTAAGCTCGTCAGAACAGCCAATAGTAAACACGCAGCTTTTGTGGAAATTTATCTTCAAACCTGATAAACTCTCAAAAGCATAGAGTAAAAATTTCAGAGCAGCGATGTATTTACAAATAGGCTTACTGAAAATTATAGTATCATCCGCATATTGCAACGAATTAATACCACCAACAATGTGTTCACTACCGAAACTCTGAATAATACCTCGATCACTACTAATTCTCAGAATTTGAACAAAGACATCTGCAGCCAAGTCAAATAGCAATGGTGAAAGCAGATCACCTTGCCTAAGCCCTCTCTTAGATCTGATCGTCTTCCCAGCAACACCATTAACACAAATATTCGATCTACTAGAGGACAAAATACAAATCAACCATTCCACCCACTTAGCAGGAAAACCTCTGGCTTTGCAAACATCAATGAGAAAGTTCCAATCAACAGTGTCAAAGGCCTTCGCAAAATCAAGTTTCAGAATTGCACAAGGATCATTGAATTTATTACAATGCGAGATCACCTCTTGCACTAAAGCCGCCCCATCCAAAATTGATCTTCCCTTAATGAAAGCAGTTTGAGACTTGTCAATCAGTATTTCCATTTTCAGCTTCAACCGATTAGCCAATACCTTCGTAATTAGCTTGAAAGTGCAATTCAATAAACTAATTGGTCTAAAATCCGCAACAGTGACATTACCCTCTTTCTTTGGTATCAACACCACATTAGCATAACTCAGCTTGTCCATTCTCAACGTCCCTTCATAAAGTTCATCAAACAACTTCAACACATCTGCTTGCAACCAATTCCAATATTTCTTGAAGAATTTTTTTGGAAAACCATCAGGACCTGGTGCCTTATCACTTGGCATTTCGTTAAGTGCAACCATAATTTCCTCCGCCGTAAATGGTGCATCCAAATCACTCAAATCAGCATTGACTGGATACAGCAACTTCCAATCAACATCTACTCGTTTAACACTATACTCCCTAAAAATCTTCTTATAAAAATCAGTAAAAGCATCATTCAAACCTTCCTGCCCAGAAATTTCAACCCCCTCTTTCTCAACACTACTTATCAAATTCGATCTCCTTCTGCCATTAGCTACTCGATGAAAGTAACTAGTATTATTATCACCTTCCTTTAACCACTGTGATCTCGATCTTTGCCTCCAATAAACTTCCTTTTGATCAATCACTTTTAACAACTCTTTCTCCTTATTCTGGAGTAACATCCTCTCCTCAATATCCAACACCCTCTCCTCTTCTAAAATGCAAAGCTCAAGAATGTCATTTTCAAGCTTTTCTTTTTTAACTCTAATATTTCCGAACAGTTCACTATTCCATTTCTTCAAAAACTTTCTAAGTAGTTTCAATTTTCTGCAAATACTACTCGCAGCATCTCCAACCACACCAAATTCCTCCCACTTCCTACTAATCAAATCATCAAAACCTTCCTCCAAACACCACATCTTCTCAAACCTGAATACTTCTTTTCTTTTCTCGTTATCACCACTGTCAAATAAAATTGGACAATGATCTGAAATCAAGTATGACATACCTTTCTGGGAAGAAAGAGGATGAACATCTTCAAATTCAGTGTTTATGAAGAATCTGTCCAATCTTACTAAGGTAGGAGGTTCTCTTCTACTACTCCAAGTGTATTTTCTATTTGGCATGGGCAAATCAATAAGGTTACACTCTCTGACAAACTCACTAAAGTCTTCAATGTCACCTGAATGATTATCTCCTCTAACATTTCTTTCAAATTCAAACCTGGTGGCATTGAAATCTCCTCCAATAAGCCATGGACCCTGAATAGAATGCAAGAATTCAATCCCCTCTTCCCACAAAATCTTTCTCTCACTCCTCGAATTAGGACCATAAACATTGGAAATGAAGTAAGTCACTTTAGATGCTCTATATTCCAATGATACATGAATACAATGAGACTGCTTAACCTCCTGCTTCAGCAGCCACCTATCACTATTCCAGCCAGTGAATAAACCACCCGCACTTCCAGTAGCTGGTATAAAACTCCACCCATTAAAACACCCCAACCCAAATAGTTAAACACATTATCTTCTGGAATTTCGAGCTTAGTTTCCTGCAAAAGCACAATATCTGGCTTGCATGACTTCAGAAAATTCCGAACTCTAAGGCACTTTTCTAAAGTGCCCAAACCCCTTACATTCCATGAAACTATAATCATGATGAATTTCCTACCCTCTCCAATTCCTTCTTCTTAAACTCATTAATCAAATCTTCACTCATCACAAAACCAGTGTTGTTACCCAATTCATGCAATTGATCACTAGATAATGAATTTAAGAAGGCAGGGATAAAAACACTACCTTCCAGAGGGTGGTTAAAGCTCCTAGCACTCCTGCGCGCTACATGACCCATTTGATTTAATTGACTTCTTGTTCGATCATGCGCGTCAATTTCACTAATAATATTTTGTGTAGGATGATCTCTTAAGATTCTGGGAGGTGATCTGATATGTTCTATGGGATTATTTTCCATATTTTCGTATATTTTCAATGATTTCATCATCATCTTTATTCTTTATATTTTTATTAAAATTTTCATCAAAAGATACATGTAAATATTCTTCTATAACATTATTACATTTGTTGAAAATACAATATGCTTTATTACGTTCTGAATATCCAACAAAAATTATGTGATCAGCTTTTGCGTCAAATTTTCCAAGTTGATCTTTAGTATTAAGAATGAAACATTTAGAACCAAAAACTTTAAAATATGAAATATTTGGTTTCCTTCCATTAAAAAGTTCGTAAGGAGTATTGTTAATTAAAGGCCGAATAGAAATTCGATTTAATACGTAACAAGCAGTCGCTACAGCTTCTGCCCAAAATTGTTTATGTAAAGTACTTCCATTAAGTAGAGTTCTTGCACATTATTGTAAAGTTCTATTCTTTCTTTCTACAACTCCATTTTGTTGTAGAGTTCTAAGAAAAGAGAAATTATGATTTATTCCTTTTTTTTTACAAAAATGTTCAAAGGATTCATTTTCGAATTATCCACCGTGATCACTTCGAATGTTTTTAACTTTTAAATCTTTATAATTTTGAATCTTTTTGATGAAATCTTTAAAATGTCCAAAAGTACCACTTTTATTTTTCATAAATATAGTCCATGTATATCTTGGGAAATCATCAATTATTACAAATATATAACGATTGTGATTTAATGATTGAACTTGAGTCGGACCAAATAAGTCCATATGTAATAGTTCTAACGGTTGTAAAGTTGAAATAACCTTTTTCGATTTAAAAGAGGATTTAGTTAGTTTACTATCTGACAATCTTCACGTAGATTGTTAACTTTAAAATTTATTTTAGGTAGACCTTTTACTAACTCATATTTCGAAAGTCTTTGTGTAGTTTTAAATTTATGTGACAAAAACGCTTGTGCCATAACCAAGAGTCGTTGTTATTGGCAATCAAACACATTTCTTTATTATTATTTACTTTCATATTTAGAACATAAATATTTCTATCTCTATTTCCTTCAAAAATAATATTTTGTTCTTTATCAAAAATACTACATTTGTTTTCAGAAAATGTTATTTTAAAACCTTTGTCACATAATTGACTAATACTAAGCAAATTATGTTTTAAATTTTTAACTAAAGAAACATTAGTAATAAGAGGTAGATTTGAAATACCATAGTTGCACACATCTCCTTTGCCAATGATAAATCCTTTTGAATTATCTCTGAAGGTAACTGAGCCACCATCGAAGTATGAAATATTGGTTAGCATATTTTTGTCACCGGTCATGTGTTTTGAGCAACCACTGTCTAATATCCATTTTCTCTTTTTGAGTGGTACCTGCAAAAAATATTAATAAGCACATTGGTACCCACTTTTTGATAGGTTCCTAAGGGTTAGTTCTTAGGAAGCCAAACCCAAGTGGGTTTAGTATCCCTTTTATGTAATTAATTTTTATTATTGTGCACAGATTCCATAAATGAATTAACGTGTTTGTTTCTAATCGAACTATTATTAGTTTTTGGAATCCATATTTTAATTTTATTTATGGATTTTGATTTATCTTTAATTTTTGAATCAATTTTCCTCTTTGGTTTAGCAATTTTTATTAAAGGAATTTTTAATCCCTTTTTAAATCCCAATCCATGTTTATTTGAAGATGGTTGAGAACTTTCTATAATTCTTGATAAATTTTCTCTACTCTTATTAAAGTTAGAAACATTTTTAGAGATGCTTTCTAACTTAGTTTGAATACTTTTATTTTCTAACTTTTTTATTTTAGTTTTCAACATGTGATTTTCAGAACTAATTTCATCATTCTTTGTCTTTTGAGTTTCGATTTCTTGACTTAAAAGAAAAAGTTGACTATCTGAATTTGTAAGAGTGTCTTGAACTTTTTCAAGTTCTTCTTCCAGAATTATTTTTTCATCTTTCAACATGTCTCTTTCAAATTCAGATTTATTATGATTTTCACGAGTTTCTTTAAGCTTTTTCTATAGAGTTTTTATAATATTTAAAAGTTTAGCATTAACATCTATTAATTCTTCATAAGATAAATCACTTACTTCAGATTCTTGTGCCATGAAACACACATTTGGTTGTTCATTTTCGCTTTCACTATCATTGTCACAATCTGACGAATCTGAGTCTGAGTCATCCCATATAACAGAAAAAGCCTTCTTCTTGAATTTATTGTTCTTGCTTTTGTTGAAGTTTTTCTGATTTTCTTTCATTTCTGGACAGTCCTTTACCATGTGACCCTTCTTATGACAATTGAAACATTACAATTTTGAAGATGAAGGTTTGTTTGAGGTATTCTATTTGAAATTTCCTTTTCTATACTTTAGAAATTTCTTAAATTTTTTAGCAATAAAGGCTTGATCTTCGTCTTCTGATTCAGATTCCTCGTTATCAGCATGAAAGGCCACAATTTTCTTTTCTTGTGCTAATTCCTTTTTTGCTTGAAGATTTACTTCATAAGACATAAGATTTCCTATTAGTTCTTCTGGTTTCATAACTGATAAGTCATTTTCTTCTTCAATGGCTAGTACTTTTCTTTCCTAGTCGTCAGTCAGAGAATTTAGCACTTTTGAAATGATGTCAAAGTCACTATATTTTTCTCCTAGTCCTATCAATGCATGTAAAATGTCTTGAAATCTTGTGTACATTTCATTGATAATGTCATTTTGTTTCATCTTGAAGTTCTGGAACTGGTTTTTGAGCATTGAAATTTTAGCTTGCTTGACTTTATTTGTTCCTTCATGGATGGTCTTGAGTGTTTCCCATATTTGATATGCTGATGTACAAATGCTAACACAATTGAACTAATTTCTATATAGTGCACAGTATAGCATATTCATAGCTTTTGCATTTGCATTGGCCTCCTCTTTTTGAACTGTTGTCCAAGTTGAATATTCTGTTGTATGTGCCATACATTCTTTTTCAGTAGCATTCCATGCACTATAACCACTTGCTTGCATATATCTTCATTCTTGTAGCCCAGTAGTTATAGTGCAGCCCATTGAATAAAGGTGTTATTCGAGTAGGTAGTTGAGCTAGTACTTAGGTTATTCTCCATTTTATCAAAGTATCGAATAACGGTGTTACAGTTATAGGATGGTCTTGCTCTGATACCAATTGAAAAAGGCTATATGATAGTAGGAACGTGTAGAGTAGAGAATAGGATGTAATGTATATATTAAAGTAGAAAGCGGTAAATCACACAGTCGATTTATACTAGTTTGGACCACTGTCCTATGTCCAGTCCCATACTCACTTCTGGTATTTCACTAACACTAAAACTCTCACTTCACCCGGAGGAATAGGTTCACAATTACTCGAACAGCTGAATAGGATTTTCTTCCCTCAACCACTGAAGAGGTCTCTTACAATACAGAATAATTGATGACTTGTCTGTGTTCTTGTTAACACTGATATGTCAATATATAGTATACCCTTCCTATAGTCATTCCTTGATGATAAACGTGAAGCTTGTGAAAGATTATAGAAGATAATATTGAGAATAGTATGCTTTTTTTGAAAACTAGAGAGCTTTGATTAATATAGAGAGAGATAAAATGAAATTCAGTATCCATATTTATAATAAACAAAAAGTTGTAACTAATCATGAAGAGTTCCCATCAAGAGAAACGATATAGATAGTTGTGACTTTTCATAATAGGTTGCAACTTTTCGTAATCAAAAGTCTGAAAATTTTATTCAGATGTCTGTTTTAATTTGAAAAATGAAACAACAAAGAAATAGTGTATTTCGTAGCAGATTCAGACGTCTAAAAATTTAGAACATACGTTGAATATTATGGTGAATTTAAATTTTGTCTCGGCAAACAGACATCTATCTGATTTAAACCAGACGTCTATTTTCTGGGCAAAATATATTCTTTGCCTCTTTTGAATATGAAATCATATATATATATATATATATATATATATATATATATATGTGTGTGTGTGTGTGTGTGTGTGATCATCAAGGAAGACTTTAACATGAATATCTAGGACTAACAGACCCTTACAACATATTGAATATTCATTTTGGTGTTCTTGAATCGGTTTGTCGAATATCTTCCTACAAAACAAGGTTAGATGATAATATATATGCTTATGTACAGTTGTCATAGTCAAAACGCTATGTAGCAAGATTCAACAGAAAATGTACTAACTCTATGGATATATACCGATCCATAGGCTATGGATAGGTATGGATCCATAAAACTTACCCGGATTGAAGTTATTCCTAGGGCATGGCATTTTACCCTATAGATAAGCCCTCTGATGCAATATCTTGGCTCAACTCATCTCTAAACTCCTACAAACACCATGTTACCTTCAACTAGAAGAGGAAGATGTTGTTGATCACAACAAGTCTCTTCTTGATCAAATTTGGAAATGAAACACAATTGCTCTACTAAATTATCAACTCTACTTCATTTCTTATCTCTTCTTATCAATTCTAATCAATGGTATTCTACATCTAAGAAAAACTAATTAAGATCCAAAGAAGTTTAACTAAAAGGATTAATAAAAATCAATTAAAGTGGATGTACATAGGTCAGTGATATCCGAATTACTATTAAATTCTTGTGTTTCTTCTACTTTTTATACATCTTACTTGTTATTTTTGTGAGATTTATGTTGTTGATTAACTAGATTTCCTTTAAAGCTGGTGCTTTCACAATCATTTGGGATAATTCTATTTTTGGCATTAACAAACGGAAACCTCTCTCTTGCTCTCACCATCGCAGACCACCAATATTATCATACAATCAACCTATAACGATAAATCATGCAAATCCTCAACCTTTGTACTAATCTAAACCACGATTTCCAAAACGCGGACTCAATTTAACCATATTTTTCTTTCTATGAATTTTAAGATTTCTTTTTCATTTAATTCAATTAGCTTTGAGTAAGAAAATATGAAAGGAGCTGGATTTCATATGAAGGGTTGGTGGGCTTTTGGGTAGTCTATTTTGTTTTTAAATGTAATGTGTTTTTATGGGTAAATAGTTTTTTAAATAGGAAAAGAAGATAAATAAATAAGTTCTTTATGTTACGCTGTTACCTTTTTAGGTGTCTACTAAATTGTATGTTTGCTAAATTTTTATAAAAAATAGTAAAAATTCTTTTCCAACTCCTTTTCTAGTTGCAAAAGAAAAGGAAGACAAACATGTTTGTTTGCTTGCCAAATTCGTGCAAGAAACGTTGTTCTAAGTAAACTACTTAAAATTCTATGGTATCGTATTCTTGACTATGTTTTTATTTTTCTTGCATTATTGATTGCTTGCATTTTATAAAAAAAAAATTTTTTTGTACCTGCATTGCTAATATAGATTTAATTTATTTTTGCATTTATTATATAATTTTTTTCTGAAGGCATACCCAAATTCACATAAGGAGGAAAGTTCCAAACTCTTCCTTCGGCCATAGAATTGTATCTCATCATAGAAATTAGTTAAATAACAAAGATTAGACCTTGGACTTAAGAATGTCAATGGCTTATCTAGGGCAAGATTTGTTTTGAAATTTTGATTTATTATGCCAAAACTCTATTTATCATCTAAGAAAGTGTAAACTCTCGATCTCATATAATTATTAGATGATCCATTGATATTATAGTGATTGTTTCTTTGAAAGGACTTAAATTCAGCTGCATTGCTATGTAATTCATAGCGCACTGGCAAACCTTATCCATTACCTGGTTAAGAATTATTTTGCTAATTTAAATCAACGTGTCTTAATGTAATTTTGGGCAGTGAACTACTGTGGACATTTTTTTAATCAAGTCCTTACATTCATTTACTACATTAATTTCATGCAAATATTAAAAAATCCAAAACAAAAAGATTCAAAATGACAAAAATAATTGTTTCCATTTAAACGTATATCTTTTCAAAAAAATAAAAATCCCAATTTTCTTTATATTAAAAAAGGAAAAAATTTCAATTCGTTTTAGTTCTTTCAACCTTGTTTTTTACTTCTTAATTTCTTCCTCGTTGTGCATAAGTATTTGGACTTGTGACGCTTTGATTAACTAATTGATTCAAACAAGCGATCTCTCTCAAATGGCAAATATTGATATATCTTCCCTAATCAAGTTTATATCACTTATTGCATCAATTTACTTGTCCTAATGGGAAACCATTTTGACATCCAAATCACATCAGTACACTTTTAAGGTTTGGCAATTTTGAGGCTAATGATCCTTACATCTTTCTATCAAAATATGAACAAGTTTGTACAACCATAAAAATCCAATAATTATGTGATGATATAACGAAACCTAGGTTAATTCCATTTTCTCTTATCGATTACTGCAAAAAATGGTTGTATAGCTGGCTTTCAAACTCAATAAGAATGCAGATAAAATTTGTGAAATTTTTCTTAAAGGAATTTTGTCTATAGAAGAAAACAACAAAAACTCAAAATAAGATTGTAAATTTTCATCCTATTGTAGGTGAATCATTAGGAAATTATTCTAAATGATTGAACGAGCTTTTAATCAAAAGTCCCATCTCATAATTTCCAAAAATGGGCTCTTAACCGAATTTTGTATGATGATCTTGAAAATAGTTCTCAAATAATGCTTGAGTCTATGAGCCGAGGAAACCTTTTGATACAACATCATGATGCCATGCGGAAAATTCTTAAAAACTTGGCTAAAAACCGACCCCGTAGGCGCGATCTAATGCAAATCAATCCATTTGCGGTTGAGCACCTATTTGATAGGATTTTATCTAGCCATAGAAGAAAAAATCGATGTCATGATAATTTTTTTTGATAATGTTCTTTCCACTGATCAAATGGACCAGGCTTTCCAACCTTTATGTTATATATGTTAGGATCCAAACCATTGCCTTATCAATGCCCCCTCTAGTCAAAACAAATAAATGCTTTTAAAAAATTCAACAATGATCCGTTCACTCCAATACACAATCCTAGGTTAAGAAATCCTCCTAACTTGGTATGAAACCAAAATAATTCGAATTCAAATTTGGCATGACCATTTTTTAACTATTTTCAAACAATTTTTGGAACCCTCCTTTTCAACCAAATCAAGTTCAAAAAAACTTTGCATCTCCTTCTCAAAATAAAGTGCAAAAGACTTTTGTTCCTCAAGATAACAAATGAGTGACGTCATTTGGAAATAGTTTGGAAACGTTTGCTAAGACAACTACTCAAAACCTTCAATTAAACAATAATTTGCAAAATTTGTTAACCTTATATATGCGAAATAGGAATCAATCAATCTCTAAACTAGAATTGCAAACAAGTCAGATGACCATTTCAGTTAGTTAGTGGAAAAGACGATCGCTAGAGTCAGCCGATTTCAAACTTGAGAATTCAAAACACAATTACAAATCAGGTGCATGTTGTTCAGCATTACTGTTTGAATCTGTGAACGCTATTTTCACTTTGAGATTTGGTAAATGCATCAATAATTAAGTTGTCAATCCTAGAGACTTACTGGAAATTTCTTTTAGAACTCCAATTCACCTAGATACATCAAAAACCAAAATTGAATTTGATCCAAACATCGAATCAGCAAGTAAGTCCAATTCTAAACCTCATTGCCCACCTACTCAAGTAGATCGACCTACTAATTTGTTAGATCCATTTCCCTGCAAACTTCATGCTAAAAAGCATTTAAAACGAATGGTAAAGTTCTTAGAATCAACAAGAAAAATTGAACAATTCACTCCTAGATGTCGTTTAATAAGTCCCAATTTACGCCACATTTCTGGAACACTTATATATCCAAAAGTGACACACTTAAGTGCTAAAAAGGTCTTCCTTGCAGTTAGTTAAAGTGAATTCTTAGCTCAATCCATTCCCATAAAATACAAAGATTTGGAGTGTCCTATAATCTCTTATACAATAGGAGACAAGACGATTAATAAATGCTTGATAAACTTAGGTGCTAGTGCAAATATGATTTCATACCTTGCATATGAACAATTAGTCTTAGGTATGCTCAAAAACACACGAAAGTCATGCTTCAATTTGACAATCATTCAACTAAGAAGTCGTAGGAGTAATTAAGGATGTACTCATTAGAGTCAAGAAGTTCATATTACCAGTTGATTTCATTTTCCTTGAAATACAACCTTAAACAATCCTATGTCAAATTCCTTTGATTCTAGGAAGACCATTCTTAGCTACCTCGAAGGCCCTCATGAATTATCAAAATGGTCAATGGAAATTTTATTTAGTGACATGACCATGGATGTTAATGTCGTTGTGTAACAACCCAGATTTTAGCACTTAAGTATTTAATAGATTTGAATATCAAAACGACCGATTTTGAATTTTTACAACTTGAAATAAATTTATTTGTGAATTTGAATATTGGAATGAACCAAATTTATGAATCTTGAATTTAAAATGAAATTAAATCGATTTTGACGCTTTTGTAAAATTTTATTCAAATACGAACAATAATAATAAATTTTTTGATAAATTTAATTGTTTTTAAAATCGATTAACAATAACTTAAATTTGTGAACATGTGAAAATAGCCATTTTGCAAATAGTCACGGATTTAGATGAAACCAGTTTCAATTGGATTCAAAAAGGTAAAATTTTATAGGAATTTAAATTTTGCCGTGATTGGACTTATTATATGATCATGCGCGCTAGAAACGCTTAGCTTTAAATGATATAAAATTATATTATGATTTGAAAATCTATATTTTTCATACGATTGTATTATATCTCGAAAGTAATTCCATTGAGTGGGTTACTTGCTACCAACTACAATTAGTACGTCTCATTTGGAGTTTGGAAAATTTTACTTGGTGAATAGTATTTTAAGAGAAAGCTATAAATAGACTTCATTTCTTCATAATTTCAGAAAATAAAACACTTGCCATCACAATTTAATGGCTAAAATTCACCTTTCGATCATTTTATTTATAACCCCTAACATGAAAGATATCTATATTGTCGATACAAACATATCTGTGCTTTTTGTTCGTTGTGGTTTGAATCTCCAAAAATACGAGCCTTGGTTGTTTCCATTCTTTTGCTCGTCGTAGCTCCATTGTCGACTTGAACGTGATGGGCAATGAAGTGAAAAAGTGCACTAGAGGAAGACGAAGCTTCTCGACTTGGAGGTTAATCAAATGTCCCGTGCTCAAAGATTATTATTTAATGGAAATCTAACTTCAGCTTTCTCCGAGGTCGTCATGGCATTTTGTTGCTCGTTACTCCAAGTGAGAGTATAGGGGAGTCTACTCGACTAATGGGCGATAATCACCTAAGATTTGATGTACATATGGAGGCATGACGTTGATGTAAATGATTGAAGTTTAGTTCCTTCATTTCGAATCTATGGAATAACTAGTTGATGGTGAGTTAAACCTTACACTTTCTGAGATACTATTATACCATACAATACTATAACTAGTTGATTTTGTGATTGAATGATTTGTTGCTTATTCAGTTAGTTTGAATATATTTCTACCCGGGAGCAGACAATCTTTGACAATACATGCTTAACAATAGAATATTCATCTTACATGAATTATATTACATGATTTTTATACATATTGTGTTGATATATGAACTATGATGTAAGGGGACGGATTGGCGGATCCAACATGATACCTCTATGTGATTAGATGTTATGCTCTATTATATTATTCAAATATGAACTGTTTAATATAAATAACAAAAACCCTGATCTAGATGATGATTTTCACATTAAATTTAGGGGTAGTTTGGCTAAGGTCTAGGTTAAATTTCAAAATACAAAAAACTCCCTGTTTTAAAATTTTATAAATTAGGTCTCTATTTTTCGGAAATCATCTGAAAAATATCAAAATTCAATGAAAAAGTTATCAATATTTAAAAATTAGTTAATACATAATTATCTTCATATTCATGTAACAAAAGAAAAAAATGCTTCAAGAACAAAAAACTAAAAAAAAAAAAAAAAAATCTCATTTCAGCAAAATCCTATTTTTTTTTGAAAAATTGCAGACTCGTTGCAATTATATCAAAAAGTTGCAAGCTTTCATGCAATTTTTACTAATTTTCTTCAAACTTTCAAATTCAATACTACACTTAACATCACATTATAACTGAAAAATCATTAAAAAACGGTTGAAATCGCATACAAATTAAAAATATTTCATTTTTAGTAAAGTTGTTGAAAAAGAAGCAACTATTTGCAAAAAATATAGACATGTCTGCAATTTTTCCATACTAACAAATGTCTAAATACACTGTAAAATAGTTGGAGATATGTCTTCAATTATTTATAACAAGTGTGGACATTGTTGTACATGTTTTTCGCTTTTCCAATACATGCAATGCACTACGTGAATAATTGCGGAAATGTCTGCACTTATTTACAAAAAGTGCAAACATTTCTGCAAACTTTTTCCTTAGAAACCATCCATTAATATTTGCAATTTTTTGAATTTTTTTATACAGTAGCATAAAAAATCATGAAATAATGTTGCCAAAGTAAAATAGGGACCCGCTTTGAATAGAAACTTAGAAAGGGATCCGCTTTATAATATGTTTCATTTTAAGAATGCCTCCTTAGTTTCCACTTAATTTAAACCCCAATATGAGATCGATCAATAAATCAGTATTGGTTAAGTGATGAGCTGTAAACATACCAAATTTACTGTTTGTAGGATAGGACGATTTTCGATAAGGAAAAATAACTAAGTATTGAAAGATATAAAATGGTTTTATAACGAAAGAAGGTTTTATGAATCAATTTTTTTTATAAGTTATATAAAAATAATTTTATAAAGAAATCAAGATTTATAAATAAGAATCTATAAAATAAAATTTATAATGAATTCCAGTGTCAAAAATGAGTTTGTAAAAGAGAATTCAAGTATTAATACCTAACTAGGATTTCAATAATAAATTTTACGAAGTAATAAAATGATGATTCTATGAACTACTCAAGTATTGTAGCTGATTTCTAACTATTTGAACCAAGTTTAGAAAAAACCTTAATGAATCTTTAAATCTAATTACAAATGGTTTGAAAACTAACGTTAGAATTTAATGAGGTTTAGATATTTGAAATAGAAGTCTAAATTATTTGTCTTATAATGAAAGAATTTTTATAAAATTTGAAATAAAGATATGAATTTTCAAAGTTTAATATATTATTGAATTAGAATAATATTATATTCTGAATTGACTTTGTTTTGAATTCCAAAGATAGAACTCATACTATCTGTATGAATTTGAAAGGGGGTATCAAAATTATTCGATGAATAATACAAGTGGATTTTAGACGTTGATATTGATTATAATCATTCTTATGATTATAAATCGTTTTACTCAATACCAACGGGTTTGAGTTTAATGTTTAACAGTGTATCACACGATATTATTTTGGCCCATATACGATTTATGACTATGCTTACACATTTGAGTTAAGTATATAGCAATATTTTCTAAGTAATGAAAATATATGATTTTTGAATATGCTTATTTCTTTGATATAAGTGTATGACTATGTTTTCAAAGTAACAGAAACAATATGATTGTGAACATGCTTATTTCGTTCAGATAAGTATATGAAATCAATTTTCAAGAATTAATGAAATTATTTTAATCAAGTTTTTAAATTAAAAAGCTTATGCTGCTTACGTGCTTAACTATACACTTACGTTGATAGCTAAATAACCAACTACCAATGATTTTCCTTTTTACTTATACCGTTTTTGGTTTGAGGAACTAGTATTAGAATTTGTTTGAAACATCTTCGTATGGTTTTTTTTTATTATAAATTGATATTGCAGGTACGGTTATGATCTCAAGGCATGGACCTTCTAAACGGAAAGGACTCTTATTGATGACTCAGTAGCTACTATGATTATATTTACATTAATGGTGCCTATGTTTTGAAGATCTGCATGATGCGAGAACTTCTTATTGCTAATCCTAGGGATTATTCCTAAGAGGATGCGGTAAAAAGAGTACCTTTGGTTTGTCACGTTCTTGGAAAACTTGTATGGATGAATGTCTGACATTGCATTTCTTAGATCTTGTATATTGATTTTTTACAAAAGTACATATGTTTGGTGGTGCAGGAGAAACTGTTACACGAAATATCCCTTTCTCTGAGATGTACGAGATTTGAGTTTTACTTTTGTGGAAGTCAATTAGTGATTGACATAATGACAATGTGACATTCAAAGATGGTTATGTGCTATGTGTTATCGGTATATGCTACATATAGATGCATCAAAAGAAGATGTCGAAACAAGGCACACTATAAGGCTATATGGGTCATGCCCATTAGGATGAGTTCTCTACTCTTTTAGATACCTTTACTCTCTATATACTGAGTATGATATTTAAAAGAATGTGCTTGGTAAGACAGGAATGACGAGAGTGATGGAATATTTGGTTGGTGCACCACCTTCGGATTTGTGTATCGTGGTTGATCTTTCTGGATTGTGGATGACAGTTTTTCCTTGGTACATATTTTTAGAGGTGTACTATACGAGAGGTATCCCCTGGCCTTTCCATTTGATAATACCTTTAGCAACATAACTTCACTATTGACTTTTGAATAGGATCGATCAATCTTTCTTTTTAATGATGAAGTATTTGGTTATCCAATCTCAGCGAGAATATCCGATAGATCGAGATGACCAACTATGGTTCTCTTACTTCTTCCTTTGTCTACTAATATGATGTAACACTAGATGATATATTGTTAAAGGATGACCCTTTCCCTAAAAGGGAATGAAGGTTAAAGATTAACTCTAATGTAATGAATGCTACCTAATTTATGAGATTAATCCTTAAAGGTTGGTATTCCAGAATGAACATCAGAAGCCAGTGTGCTCCAGAGTTAATAACGGAGGCGAGTGTGCCCCAGAATGGACAACGGAAGCGAGTATGCTCCGGAATGAACAAGGTTGAGTGTGATTTTCCCTCTCTTCGTGTGGTTATTGACGTGACCTCTCCTCTAGATATTATTGATATGACCTTTCCTTTGGAGACCGTATTTATTCACCTTCCCCTCCGTAAGTTCTATTGTTCACCTACTCTTTTATAGGTATTATTCATTTACCACCTCTTTCAAAGGTTTTATTAGTTTACCCTCCTTTTAGAGTTTTTATTGATTCACCTCCTCTTCCGGAGGTTTTGGACTTCCCTTCGGAGCTAACCAATATATTTTGAAGTGTGATTCTATTTCCTATAAAAATATTTGGATTTTTGTTCAACATAACTCATTTTAGAACACCGATTCACGTAAAATATGTAAAATAGAATAGGTTGAGTTAAAGGTAGTTATTGTATGAGTCAAGTGATGGTCATCGTCCAATGCCCCATCCTGCTTTTATCATTTATTATCTATTAACTATACGCTCTGGTAGAAATTCTTCTTTAGCTATATTCCTAGCTACTCCTATCGGAGCCCAGTGTCTTCTAATATCATGCCTAATTGTTTAAAGATGGTTGTAATATCTTCTTCTGTTGATTTTCTTAACCCATGCACTCCTTGTCGTGACTGATAGATTTTTCCTTCTTGCTATTTCAATATGCTTTAGATGGCTTTGAAATTTGATCTGGATTTTGTTTTTATCTACAGTGATACTCTAATTTTTGTCAAAACGTGATTATAAGAAAACTTAAATTGTAAATGAAATATAGAAGTATGCAAAGTTAAAAGAAACCATTGCGTAAGCCAGGTAGAATTAAGAAAGTATTGCTATATTGGCCATTCTTTGATATTTTTCATGAGTTTATTGAGATCCTTCGATGAAGTCCTGCAAGATTGCGATTTTGACCATTTCTTGAACCACTCTGGATAGAGTTCGACAGTTGTCTATGTTATGTCCATACACTCTGTGATTATCACAATATTTCCTTCTATGTATTGGTTCAGTAGTTGCATTTTCCTTACGAGGATTTAAGAAACTCCCACCGTTCTTTTGTGAAACTTAGATGTAAGATAAGGGGTGATTCAAGTTCACATGATTGATTAGAAGACTTTCTCTCGGATTTCTCTTCTACTTCTATCTTTTTTAGTCTTTCGGGATAAAGGGAGGAACTAAGAACTTCCTCCATCAGCACAAGTTTCAGTATGTTCGATTTCTTCTCCATACAAATAAATTTATTGGATCAAGAATAAAAATAAGAGAGCCCATTAGGTTCTTTCAAATAATGTTCTTTCCATAATGGAAACGATTCAAGCAACCTTAAATGTACCACTATTAGTTTTTGCTCATCAGTGGCATTTGTTGTTTTTAATGATTCTTCATGGAATCTTTTCAGGTAAGCACTTAGTGATTCTCCAAATCCTTACTCGATCTTGGCTAGCTCATAAGGTCTAATGGTCAGATTCTTATGCATATGGAAGTGTGTACAGAATATGGATGATAGTTGCCCTAAAGTTTCAATGACAATCCCTTGATAACACCTACTCCGTTCGTTAGCTTCTTTACAAAGAGTTGTCGGAAGATTTTACATCAAACCAAACCAGTGGCATTATATAAGTTCATATAATTTTTGAAGGTTGAAACATGTTTACCTAGATCAGTGGTTTCATCATATCTAAGTGAGGTCCTTTGATATTTGTTAAGATTTCAATAAACATTATTACTTTCGAAAGAGGAATTCTTCAAGGTTACTTATTCTTCTCTACATCTATGTTTTCTCCTTGTTTTAACTCAGATATTTCTTTTTTCCTTAGAATAAATATGCATTTTGATACTTGTTTGCCCTCACATATCATCAAATTTCCAAATTGTTCGAAAGAAGGCCCTATTCGGCTTTCATAACTCTGAGAGTTTAGTGTCTTTGATTTTGGCTCATGGGTATTAGTTTCAGAAGAATTACAAAATGTGGTTTCGGGTGGATCGTTGACCGAGGCACCTTATATAAGTCTCTTTTATACTAGTAAGTTGTTGTTTCAAACTTTGAATCTTGATTTCTTTGTTTTCTTTCTACATGGAGGTTGATGAATGGCTCACTTCCCTATTTCTCACATCATAAATCAGTATTATTTTCTAAAGTCGATGATCGACTGGAATCTTGATCAGTATTATTCTACAATCTGACCAACTTGTTGAATCTGACTCTTCTGCGATGAGTACGATGAAGAGAAGATATGGTTTCAAAGGTTCAAGCCCTCCTTATAGCGCAAAAAATGTTGACCACAAAGATGGTCAACACCCAGAAAAAGAAACTTTCGGTGGGCTCTAAATGCTAGACCTGAAGGCATCATGGTTTTCATGTCGTACAATTAGTTGTATACTAGAATATTATTAAGCGCTTGGGTTCAAACAAACAGAGAAAATACACTAGGCATGGATAAAAGTAACACTATTGCCAATACTTCGAACGTTTTCTTTATTGACCATTTCATACATGTACAAGTAATTTTGAATCCCAACTAGAAAACCCCCAAACTGATTTAGAATTAGGGTTGACAATTGAGAGTTTGAACATAAGAATGTAGAGTGGGAAATGTCCTCCTGATTCTGGACCACTAAGGTCATATTTGCAGGTGCGGGGAGACCCTTCATTCATCATAAGGGCATAACTAGGTTTTTCAAGGGAAGTACATACAAAAGCCTAGTGAAGGCGCCATTTGCCATCTACTAGGATGATAGATATAGTCACGATGTTGAGGTCTCCAAAAATATTCTTCCAGAACTGAAAGCTTTGATTTATCTGAGAGAAATGAACTTGTAGAAGCTTCGAACTTTTGATGCCGCTTCTAGCATTGTCTTCTTTTGTATATGAGGCATGCTTGCAGTAATTATCTGATCGAGGCTTGAGCCCTTCAGCGTACTTCCTTTGGGTGGGTTAAAAGACATACCTAGCTTATTTCCATGTGCTCCATGCTAACTCCTTAGAAGATTGTGCCCTTCAGGCTTCACGAAAAGGTGTATTCTTAATGGAAAAGGAATCCATTGTGTCCTCAATTTTGGTTTCAAAAGCAACAATTTAAGTAATGGTTCTGACTATGCTGATGGCTTATTATCTTTAAAACCCCTTTATCTTAGTTACGGTTTTAGTTTCTCCTTGGTTATTTTGGTGCTACTAATGATCTTACGTAGATATTTTTCCTTTAGTGCCACCAAAAGTTTGTTATTACTTGAATGATGTTCCCCACCATTGATGATCATGGTTTTGGATCCCATACCCTTTCGGTTGTTGGGGAAAGAGGATTTTATTCATCCAATGATACTACTAACTTAGAATATTTTAGTGCTAACCGCTTGTAGATGGATGCTTTTCGACTCTATCAAAGGACTTCTTCTCGCGAAAAGATGTCATTTCTTCTTCTCAATTTTCTGAAATGTTCTTGATGAGCGTGTACCTTCAAGGCTTCCGACAGCCTTCCCATACTATGAGGTCCTTCCTTCAGAAGACGATCCTTTTGGGTCCAACAAAAGGAGATTTCGGGCTATCCTAGGCTCTCTTCCTGATTGGGATATTGATTAAGTTTTCTCGTTTTGATTCCTTCGGACGGGCGATGATACCTTCGAAAGCCTATTTCGCCTTCCTCCATCTTCTTCGTTGAATGTGTCACCTCCTTTGTAAGTATAGAGTGTCCATTTGATTATGTCGAAGGGCATCTCCTATTGGTTTCCGTATTTATGTGGCTTATGGTACCATCTTCGGCATTGTAGCGATGCTTTTGCTGGAACGAAAAAGCTTATTCTGCTTCGAAATTGGTCACCCTTGAGTGCCTCTTTATGATTTCTACTTGTTGTTGCTTTAATGCTTTCGTCAGTCTATACTGATAACTCCAAAAGGATTTTATCCTTTCGAAAGATTACTTCTCAAGATTTTTCCTATTTAGTTCCCTTAATATTATTCCTTAGACATCTTTGAAAGCTTTATCTGGTTCTTTTGGAGGCCCTTCTTGTCTCTTTCAGCAGCTCTTCCACTACTCGTCGTAGGTCTTCTTTCATACCTTAGGTTGAGTAAATATTTATCCAACGCCTTACAGCTATGATTTGTAATCTGATCTTGAGAGATTATGGAGATGATGATAGAAAATTAGAAACCAGGTGGAATTAGTTTGATTCACTTAAAAATTTGGTAGAATGTAAGTAGGATTTTTATTAGAAACGGTGGAGAAGAATGGAGAGGAGAAGAAGTTTGAAAAAGACACTTATTTTGAAGATTCGAAATTTGAATTAAACGGACCTACGCTGACATACTCATTGTTGCCATGTTGACATACTATTGATTTAAAATTTGAAAAAATGTTTTTTGAAAAACTATTTTGAAATTATAAAACTATATAATTAAACCTGTAACTTTTGGAAACCATTATACATAGTAAAGGAAAGTGTTAGACATAAGAATAATTAAATAATTATCAAAATAATATATATAATTTAATCTTAAATATATATTATATAATCAGATAAATATACAAGGTAAATTTAAATCCAAAACTAAATACTTAAAACAATAAAGATTAAAATAGTAATACATATAGCACAAGTAACATAAAATGTATCAAAATACAAACATAAAGTATATATTAATAAAGACTAAAATATAATATCAAATATCACAAATATCAAATATATTTAAAATGGTAAATAAATATAATATCAAATATAAAATGTAATTAAAATAGATTTGAGACTTGAAACATAAATATCAAAACCTAAATCTTATATTTTGAAAGATACTTTGGAAAATCTATTTTTAAAATCATTTGAAAAGAGATCAGATAAGCGCAACTGAGTTTTAACATATATAACTAAGACTCTGATACATATCTTCATTATTCTTGATATCTTAATAACTCATGAGTCTTGATTTGCATCACCCGTCTTTATCAACATCTCAATACCATCACGGACAGTCTTCTTAATGTATAGTCTTGATTATCAACACCTATTATAAAGCCTGTACAATACACTATATATATAATCATTAGTAATAATTGTAAATATATTTTATATCAACACTTGTTCTACCTGTTGTTGCTATCATCAAAACATCCTTGCACTAACACACTTATCATGATTAGATTCTTAGTCTCCTCAAAAAAAAATCTAAAGCAAAGGCTGTCAGTCCACTCATAAGCAATAAACACTCCTTCATTTTTGTGCTTCTCGCCTTCTTATGGAGTTTCACCCTCTTGAATACGGGTCAACATAAGTTGGGTCGCAAGGTTAGGGTGTTCGAGATCATGCTTTCGGTCGATGGATAATGGTTGAGAAGGAGAGGCCCTTGGAATGATAGCTAGAACTCTGGGAGTCTGAGTGGAAGTATCATGGCTTGACGAGTAGCGATCGATCGAGCATCTTTCACAACTCAGCACTTCAACTCACAATCTCTTTTCCCTTCTCCCATGACTTCTCGACTGCTCTTTCTTGCTCCTCTTCCTCTTTAAGAATGCATCGACCCTTCTTTCTAGGGCTTTTGTCTCATCTCCCCTCAGTTTTTTTTAATCAATTCATTTTCTTCAATGACATATGTCTTGAAAAAGTACATTTCATCTTCAATGAATCAGTCCAAAATGTCAATAGGCGCTATCAGATAGTCTTGGACCCAAGATAAGTCTCAGTGGCATAGGATCAAATCATAGAACCCTAAAAGCAAGGGGTTGTATTCCTTCCTTTCTTCTTCAACTTCATCAAACTTGGACTGAAATTATATTATCTCCCTTGCATATTTAAGTTTGACCTCCACGGCCTCCTCACATATGAACAAGTGATTCCCTCAGTCATTACCTTAATCTTTTCTACCACATCATGCCTAGCCTTAAGATCATCCACTTCTTTGGAGGGAGCACCTTCCTCTTGTTTCAGTATCTTCTTTTCTCTAGAAGTGGATTTGTTATCATCTTCCAAAGATGTAGTCCTCGGAAACATGCGATCTAATTATCTTTGGAATCAATCTCAAGAATCATTAGCCTCTTTCTTAAGCTCCTTAGTTTTCTTCTCTACTTCAGCTAATTAAACCTTGTAGTTAGTCATTTCTTCATCTAGATGTTTAATCTTGTCTTCACCAAGCCATCCGCATGCTTCATATTTGCAATATCAAGGTCTACCCCTTAATCTATGCAGTTAAAGCCCCGCCAAATCCCGCTATATCCTGTAGTGCCCTTCAACCTCTATGTTATTTCTATTTAGCTCTAATGAACAATAGATCCCCTTAAAGTCCCGTTATTTTCCGCTGCACCCGCTAAATCAACGCTTTATGGCACCCGCTACGGCAAAATTAATATACAAAGCTTGATTTGACTAGTTCTCTTTGAAAACAAATCAATAAAGTTAGTGTAAAAAGATAATTTTAACACATAAATATCTAATATATGGTAGAAATCTATTATAATCATCAATTCTAATGTTTGTAACAATAACATTCTTTAATTTTATTGTACAAGACTAATAGATATTAGTTTCTTCTACACAAATGTTGTGAGAATGATACATAACTAATTTTAAAATACTTATTTTTACATCTAATGTACCTTTTTTCTCCTCTGCTATATCCCCGCTATTTCCCCGATTTATCCCCGCTATACTTTTCTACACCTCCACCGCTATAGAACCGCTAACCGTTTTAATTGCACAGCCCCTAATAGTTACAGAATTCTTCTCTACCATTGATTCCTCTCCCGGTATAGGAAATAAACACTGTATACCCGATCCACCATGTCTTTGTCCATGTAGCGGGGAGTCAGATGGATTCTTAAAACAAATTTAAGACTTTTGAGACGAAGATTTAGGAGTAAAGCCTGATATTCATGCCAAACCTTTTGAGGAGTGACACTCACTTCAAGAGCCTTAATGACATAGATAATTTTCTTCTTTGATTTTTTGCGTACGCAGACTTCTTTGAGCTTTCTAAAACTTACTCGGTATGGATATGACTACCATGCACTAATGGTGGAGGAACCAAAGGAGGGGATGCTATAGAAACTTTCGAATGTTTTCCATCTCTAGATTGTGCATGTCTGCTAGAAGATCTCTTATATTCTCCAGAGGGAGGAGACCGCGACCAAGAATGATATTTGATATTTGAAATGAAATGCCATCCCCCCCCGGCAACCTAAGCTACCATGGCGTTGGTATTTAAACTTATATTAGTGCATAGAATATCAGTGGACACTACCAATTAAGCTACAATGATGATTGCTCTCCCTTCCCACATCACCTACATGAAGGAAAAGACTTGAATCAGAATCAGTCAACTATTACACAAACAATTGTCATGTCTTGCGATATTTGTGTTGTATATATTCTCATGTCCTTAACAGAACAATTTTTGTCACTTTGCTCAATGGAGTAATCTCTCTAATGTTCGTCGACACCCCAACTCCCTCAAAAATTTGGAAGAAACTATCTGCATTGACATTCTAAAAATCAAACAACCTTATTTCGAGCATGATATCATTGTGTCCTTTGAATAACTCCTTGATGGGGGTGTAAGCCACCTTCTTCAACAACGAAGGTGGGAGGTGCAAGCTTAGAAGCTTGCCCCTTCTTAAGTTTTACAGCCATAGAGGGTCGTGGAGTAGGCAAAGAAAATTATTCATAATTTAACTCTGCCACCGCCACCTGCCTCTCTAACTACGATGTCACATTGAGCTACTTTTGGTTCTTCTCCAATAACTGGGGACACGATAAGGCAAGCATCATGACCACCTTCTCCTTCATCTCATTCTCCATTTTATTTGTGACTTTCTCTTCCATACGATCATCGCAACCGATTACCGATCATCATACCATATGTAAAAAGGAGATAATCAGACACCATAAGCTTTACATCTCGATACACTACATTTTGGGCCCTTAGAGTCACCATAACGTTTACATACTCTTAGCCTCAGAGGATTGCCTACATAGTTTAAATGTCATGTTAATTTAGATCTCATGACTTGATTAGCATGAAGTTAAATAAGTAAATGATTATGACACGTACTTACTTCAATCCAGATCCTTGCGACACTAGGAGGATAGAAAACATAGAACCAATCATATTTAAAGCTGCTAAGCTTGTTCCACGCCAGGCCTCTAGAAAAGTCAAAGATGGTGTAGCCCTTCATCACTTGAAATTAAAGATATATCAAATGTTTTCTCCGGCTAGCTCATGGAATATGTTCTCTAAGAAAAACATATATATTTCGAATAAAAATGCATATCTGTTTGGATGCAACAACGTGGGAGCCAATCTCACGTAATAAAGCACCTCTCGGATGAATGGGTTGAATGGAGGAATGCGCCCAATCCAGCCAATATATGTTTTGCAAGCGGTGTTTCCCTATAGATATATGAGCATTGTCATTACGGTTTGGAACCTGCACATCTTCAAATAGAATATTGTACCTGGTGAAAATTCTTAACAACGTCGACCCTTTAATTCTTGATGCCACCAAGTCAACCAGAATTTCCAATATTATTACTCCTTTAAATGTGTTTAGAGAAGAAGGAATATCTTCTGTAGTTGCATCTCGCCTACTTGGAGAGTTTTATGACCTTCTTGTGACCTGTTGGGTTTTCCCACCTGATGAATCAGGGAAGACTCATATAAGATCATCTTTGAACTCAACTCAACATTGAAATTTTTGTGCATAGAAATTCCAATGGTTCTGCTGGTCCTAAAACCCTTGATGCAACCAGAGCATTATGGCCCCATTTACTATGAAACTCATTAAATAATTGCAGTTATTGTTGGAAATAAACTTGGTTTTAAGGAAACAAATAAATTTGATTTTAATAGGAAACATTATGTAATAAAGTTAATTATTGTATTAATGGAAGGCTAAAATAAATGGTAAGAGATATCAAATGAAATTTGATATGTTAAGGAAAGTAGAAATTAGGGGTTAAGGACAATTCTAGAGAAGAAGACTCTAGAATCTCTGTAATGCTATAAATGTAAGTGTAATCTTTCAATTTGTGGCAAGAAAAAAATGAAGCAATAAAAGTTTTTTTTTAATTATTCTTCTTTCTTCTAATTTCTTCTTCTTCCTCCTCTAAAATTTCCAACAAAGTGGTATCGGAGCCAGCTATTCTTAGAGCTTGTGAGGTAAAAAAAAAAAATTTGTGTGTTCTTCTAATGTCTACTGCAACAAATTTTTCACTTCCCATTCCTCTATTTAAAGGAGAAAATTATCAATCATGGACTATCAAAATGAAGTCATATCTAAAAGCTTTAAGCTTATGGGATGTCATTGAAAATGATATTGATCCCACTCCACTTCCACAAAATCCAACAGCCACAAGCAAAAAAATATGACGAAGATATGGCAAGAAAGTCAAGGGCACTTTCCTATCTGCATGGGGCCGTGTCGGAAGAAATTTTCACAATTATTATGGACTGTGAATCTCCCAAAGAAGCATGGGAGAAAATTAAAGAGGAGTATGAAGGAAATCATCAAACAAAATTAATGCAAAATTTGAATCTTAAGAGGGAATTTGAAATGATGGGGATGAAAAGTAATGAAGGTGTTAAGGAGTATGGGAGTCGGCTGATGTCCATTGCCAACCAAATCAAGCTACTTGGTGAAGAATTTACAAGCCAAAGGGTGGTGGACAAACTTCTTGTCACTCTTCCAGAAAGGTATAAAGGTAAAATTTCCTCACTTGAAGATACTAAAGATTTGTCTAAGTTAACATTTTCAGAATTGATCAATTCACTTCATGCGGTGGATCAAAGGAGGATCATGAGAAATGAAGATGGTAAATACAACAGTGAAAAAGCTTTAATAGCAAAGCATAAAGGGAAAGGCAAATTTCTCCAATGCAACAATTGTCACAAAACTAGTCATGAAGAAAGTGATTGTTGGTTAAGGGTAAACCTAAGTGTTTCAATTGTCAAAAATTTGGGCATATGGCAAGAAATTATAGATTCAAAAATAAAAAGCAAGAGACCATGACAGATGAAAAACAAGAGAATATGGCACAAGTGGCCGTGGAAGAAATTTTATTTTAGAATTGTTGGTGAGAAAGTGCACCATGGAGAGAAAGTGCTCCAATATATATATTTTTTTTTTTTTCTTTTGAAGGTGATGAGAGAGTGCATCACAAATCGAAGAGAAAGTGCTTCGTTAATTTTTGAAGGTGATGAGAGAGTGCATCACAAATCGAAGAGAAAGTGCTTCGAATCAAGGAATTTTGTTTGGAGTAGTAAAACCAAGTTTAAGGGAGGATGTTGAAAATAAACTTGGTTTTAAGGAAACAAATAAATTTGGTTTTAATAGGAAACATTATGTAATAAAGTTAATTATTGTATTAATGGAAGGCTAAAATAAATGGTAAGAGATATCAAATGAAATTTGATATGTTAACGAAAGTAGAAATTAGGGGTTAAGGACAATTCTAGAGAAGAAGACTCTAGAATCCCTTTAATGCTATAAATGTAAGTGCAATCTTTCAATTTGTGACATGAAAAAAATGAAGCAATAAAAGTTTTTTTTTAAATTATTATTTTTTCTTCTAATTTCTTCTTCTTCCTCTTTTAAAAGTTCCAACAGTTATCTCAATTAACTGGTACCATATCGTTCTTAGAGCAAACTAATGCAATATGTGTAGTGTCTTGCATATGTGTGTAATTTATAAATTTGGTTATAAATGATGATGAGATTCAAATTTTGACTGGAGCAACCATAATCGCTCATTGTCTCACTAGCCTTTGGATTAACAGTAGAGGTGTTTGTCGAGCTTCAAGGTTGAATATCTACGTTTAAAGTATTGTGTTCTCGGTCATATATCCAAATTTCCAAGTATATTCTCTACTCCTGTATGAAAATTATTTCTATACATTTAAATTTGACGGATCATGTGCATGAGCATGTTCAACAATTCACGTTTATGGGAGGTAGATGGAAAAAGTTCATTAAGTACAGAGATCATACCTGATCCCTACATCGCGAAATTCTCACCGTGCCTACGTTCATGCAATTCTAACCCCTTCGTTTAAAGTATATATGCATGAATGACTCACCCTTTTCCTTGCCTTCCTTCATTGAATTGAAAAAGCACGGATTGGTACAAATCCCATTCTAAGTGATTAGCATGTTCCCCTAAAATATGTGCATACATCGTACGTATTTATTCTTAATTTCATTACATGATATCATGAACGTGCATGTTATTGTGTGCTCAACTCAATCAGGTAATAACTTACTTGCATTTAAAAGTATTCAGAGGTCGATAATCAGCATATATCTTCTTAACTTAAGAGAATTTGGAAGTTTATTTATGAACTCCAGAAATAGCACCTATTTAGATTGCTGAAGTTTAACGGCTCGAATAACAAGCTCAACACAATCAAACAAAGAGAATTACCTACAGATTGCAGTTACATAGTTTTACTACTATGAATCCACTAACATCTCATCCATTGACAAATGACATATCACGTAGCATCAACCTCTCCCTAAAAGGATAACAACCATATGCAAAAGTTTTATGGGTTCCTTTCAAACATCCAGAATTCATCATGCTTTAATGCACGTCATGTTCGTCATAAGATGTACTTTGAGGAACAAATGTTATCCGACCTTTGTGCTTGGCCACTTTAGGCTATCCAAACATGCATGACTTGACAATTATCAGGACCAACTTCCCAGAGTAATAATTCGAAGTCCAAATTGTAAGCACAGATAACACTATTAGACAACGGTCGAGCGAACTCAACAATTCGAGAACTCACTAAGTGAGGGATCGACCCTAATAAATGTTTAGGATCAGGATAACTACCAAACGTACAAGCTTAAAGTTCAAGTTCATTCAGCATCACTCTGTATCATGCAAGTAGTAAGGTAAAACCCAAAACCAAATTCAGGAATATAAGGCTAGTAACATAGTGGAGCTTCCAAAGGGATCGTATGAAAACTCACTAAAGTTAGGGATCAATCTCGATCCCTATCATTGGGATCAGTAACGATTTGTGACTCCTGTGAACCGTAGTCCAATCTTCTCATATTGACTTAGTCTATAGCCTACAACTTTCCCAGAGATATTTTAGAATGATCTTATATAGCCTTCGTTAATAAATACCAAATGCCTTGGAGAGAAATGAATCTTTTAGCTCTTTATTTACTTGAGTATTTTGCATGCTTAAATCCTTACCAATCCGAACCTTCTAATTACGTATATTTAGTATAAAGTGATTGAAATTCCCAAGCGGATGTATGCTATTCAATACCGAACCATCATAAATTGTTATCTTCTCTTTTCTATTGCTTTTAGCTAGTTAATTCCTTATTCTTCATTTCAATTCTTTATTTTAGTTCTCTACAAGAGCTTAGGGTGTTTATGCCAACATGTGACAGCCCGCACCCCTTAGCATGCTCTTTACAGGTCGTACCTGTAGAATGGAGAAGAGTAGCTCTGATGAGAAGATGAATTATTATCGAGGAGGAGGAGGATAAACAACAATTTTTTTACTTTTTTACAATTCAACTTTCTTTACAACATTTTTTCTTGTCTCACTTTTCCTTTCTTTCTCACTTCACATACAAAATGACCACCCCTATTTATATAGTGGTCTATGTGACCTTACAACTCCAATAGACACCCGTTTATTAATTGATATAACACTTAACGAACTAACACATCATTAATTGATTTGACCTTTTATCAATAAACATTACTTAGACACAAACTTTAACATGACTCTTAACACATAAAAGACGCATCACTAATGACACTTGACTCATAAAAGACACATGACTCTTCATTTTTTATCATTTCCCACTAACATATTTAAAGTTTACCAAAAAAAAAAAAAAAAAACTCCTCCGTAAACTTTAAATGCTTTAGTCTTTCAAGGCGGTTTGTATACGTCACCAGTTAGCTCTTCACGTTTCTCTTTGAATGTTTCATCAATTTTGCAATCCTTACTCACTTTTAACCTGTAGTCCTTGAGTAAAAATAGCTCGTCCATTTCTTCTGTATCTTCGGTCTGATCAGCAACCTTTTTCCTCTCTATCATCACCACTATCTCTATGCACTCCTTACAGAAACCTATATTCCCTCTGACACATGCAAATTCAGAACTTTTAAAGCATCCTTCACACACAGAATATGTACATGTATAGCACATATAATGTGGATTCTTTTCACGGCAATTACATATATGCCAACCACATATCCGCTGCCCTTTTGCTTTAAAGTACTCCTCGTCCCAATTGACACACAAAGGGTGGTACACCTTTGGGCAACGCCTATGATCATATAATACAAGATTTCCTCCATCAAAGCAAATGAAGAACAAACTTTCATCCTCTTTATGTTTTTGCGGAACCCTTATTCTTTTGCTTTGAGATTTTTTAGATTGGTCATTCTTCAGCTTCATTGCTGATCTTTTTCCAACTGACAATGCAGGACCATCCTCAACAATGTCCATCTCATCTACTTCGTCTTGCTTGTCAACGCCATCTGGTGCTTTATTGTGTGTGATTTCTTGTTGGAGTATGCTTTTATCATAATCCTCTTTGGCTATTTCTATCCTATTCAGTCCCTCTTTCATTGACATATTAATCTCACTCTTTGCAGCTAACCCTTCTGAGGGTACGTTCACAGCTAATAAAGCATCCTTTAATGTAACACAGTCCTTCTCTTTTACAACCAAGGGTTCTTGCAATAAGTTGAAACTTCCACCTGTTGCATTTAGCTCTTCGGTGGTTTGTTCTTTAGCCACCTTGACATCTAAATTAAGGGCAGTAGGCTCATAGCTGGAAAGTTTTTGACCGTTTTCATCTTTAAAAGAAGCTTTCTCTTCTTTGTCCTCTTCAAAATTTTCTTCCACTTCTTCCATTTTTGCTTTAACCATCTCTTCCTCTACTTCTTCTTCCTTCTCTTCATCCTCTTCTTCTTCTTCGACCTCCTCTTCATCTTCTTCTTCAACTACTTTTGTGGCATCCTTTGCATACACCTCTTTCAACAATTTCCACGAATCTTTTGCTGTTTTTTCTCCATTAATATGACACCATGCTTCTTTATCAACGTTCTCACTCTGCACCATAAAAGCTTGAAGATCTTTCCTTCTCAAGCTTGTGAACGCCACACTCTCCTTCTCCGTCATGTTTTTAACGTCTTTTGGCCACTCATAGCCACTCTCAACAATCTCCCATAGTCCTTTGGAGATTAACTCTCCTTTCTTTCTACTACTCCATTTTTCGAATTTTTCTTTTGTGAGAACGAACGATGAAAGGAATAAAAATGTCATAGTTTCAACCTAAGCTCTGATACCACTTTGTAGAATTGAATAAAGCTCTGATACCACTTTGTAGAATTGAATAAAGCTCTGATACCAATTTGTAGAATGGAGAAGAGTAGCTCAGATGAGAAGATGAATTATTATCGAGGAGGAGGAGGAGGATATACAACAATTTTTTTACTTTTTTACAATTCAACTTTCTTTACAACATTTTTTCTTGCCTCACTTTTCCTCTTTTTCTCACTTCACATACAAAATGACCACCCCTATTTATATAGTGGTCTACGTGACCTTACAACTCCAATAGACACCTGTTTATTAATTGACATAACACTTAACGAACTAACACATCATTAATTGATTTGACCCTTTACCAATAAACATTACTTAGACACAAACTTTAACATGACTCTTAACACATAAAAGACACATCACTAATGACACTTGACTCATAAAAGACACATGACTCTTCATTTTTTATCATTTCCCACTAACATATTTAAAGTTTACCCAACAGTACCTTGACATTTGAGCGCTTAGGTACAATAAAACTTTCATAAAGACTAAGATTCACAAGATACGAAATGAATTACAACCGAAACACTGGAAAAACAAACAATTTATTATTCAAAACAAAACTTTATTTAAAAGTTATCACAACTCAAAATGTCTTACAACCTCAATCACTTAAATCATATCAGGGTACATCGTAAAAAACATCCCCACCCAAGATCCAACAAAAAAAAGATAAACTGACAAAGATTAAATGTATATCAATAAAAGAGAACATAAAACTCCAAGAAGAACCATCCCTATTGCTTGCATCATGCGTTGCCATGTGAGCTTAATAGAGGAAAAAGAATGGAGAATGGATCAAACATAAAAGTCAGGTGACTAGAAAGTGAGAACTAAAAAGAGAATAATTCAAAGAAAATAAACTTAAAAAAAGCTCTAGTGTTACAAGTGTTAAGTGTTCGTGCTTTACTTAGGATGATTTCTACTGAAATTTTGACTATATAAGAACTATTAGGAATGATTCCTACTTCTACCCTGATTGGCCTTCACCCTCTACCATGAAGCTAGTAGGTACGTACTCGATGCCCTTTACATCAAATTGGTATCTACATGGATGCAAATCGTTGTATAGACCACCCTACAACTGAGAATGATGTAGTCACTTACCTATGCTCTTCCAAACACCGCCCACGGATATGTTTAGACTGACATCTCTCTAGTGCTAGGACCAAAAATAACTTATCTACCTTTATTTGGTGCCACAGGCTTGGTCGTTGCAAGTATGCACTCACTAGGCCCTTTCTTGATTTGGTCACTTATCTACCTCTGTACGATATGCATGTCTAATCTTTTCTCGGTACGGGCCCTTAAGCAATAATCTACTTGTGCCCCCTCCTCTGTCCCCAATGTTCGAGTCTTACTATTGGTCACTTGTCTACCTCTTTCAGCATGTGTGTCTGATTTGACGTCGATATGGGACCCCACTATGTTGTTTATTATTATTATATTCTGGTCTTTTATGTCGTTTTCAATTTCATGATAGTCACTATTTTAAATGTTGTCTTTTCTTATCATGAACTAATATCTTAATAAGATTACTCTTTTCTTTATTTTTCTTTTATTGTAACAAAAGTCGTAATTTATCTACAAGTTCAAAAATTTGCTTCTTTACTTCTTTTAGAACACTTCAATTTTCTTCTATTATCGATTTACACTAATTACATGTGTTTTTGGTCTTTTCTATAAATTATATGTTTTTCTATTTAATCTGTGTTAAGAGAAAACTTCACCCTTTTCTATTAGGTTTCGCATGAATTAAGGGATTAAAACTTCCATTTGAATCTAAAATTTACAGAATTATGAGCTATTTTAATATATGTAAAAGAAATGCAAAAAACTGCAAAGATACTGCGAATTTTAACAATACTAAACTGTAAAAATAAACTAAAAATAAGTTAAAACTGAGTATTATAATATTATTATATTAACAAGATATTATTACTTTTCAAAAATTAATCTTTTAAACCTCAAACTTTGCAAAATCAAATTAAATATTATATAAGACTATTGGAATAATCGGTTTGAGTTTAAACCATCGTTTACATACCTAACTCAACTTTAATTTTGAATTTTACTATTCAAAATCGATTTAAAATTGAACTAGCCGTTTATAGTCAAAATTGTTTCCAAATACATTTCACCGTTACAAAAGTTATTCATATGTACTTCAATTTCATTTCCAAACCATTTCGGATATCAAATTTAAAACTTCCATTTCAACATCAGTTTCCATATTAAATTAATATAAAATCATTTAAATTTCCAATTGGGAAGAAGTCTTAACCAACTACCTATATAATTCCATAACTAAGGCGTGATAGGTGTGCAATGATATTCAAGAAGAAATTACCAACATATGAACATTCATAACAACCAGTAGCGATATCATCAATATAAGTTATTAGCTATGTGCAAGCGTTACAGTAATCAACGCTTATTAGTGTATATGTGTCACTAACTATACAACAATTCATCCAACATCACACATATATATTTAACAACCATAATTATTATATATATATATATATATATATGTGTGTGTGTGTGTGTGTGTGTAGAGTTTCTCACCGGTATTTCCACTTCGCATAACTTCAGTGTAGGACCTTGACCGAATCGACGAACAGCGTAACCGCGTACCGCACTATAGTTTTTCGTACTTTAAAAATAGACCAACTTCCCATGGGTTTTTGGAGTATCTATTCTCTGAATTTGGAAAAGTGTCCAACTACAAGGTTGTAGGAATTTATTTTTCTCTAGTTTTTTTGTTTTTTGATGGAAAATGTAGTGAATCAGCCGATTCACGCCTTCATATATAACAACAAAAGGTCCATACATCATCCAAGCATATACAAAACATTTACAAAGCCAAAAACATCAGGCATCATGCATAATATATAACGTGGTACAGCAAAAGACTAGAGCATATACATAATACATTTACATAATACAAAAAGATCATCATCAAATAAAGAGCAGCCAACGTGATAAGCATCCATAGATCAACATTCTTCCATCAAGCTGAACTCCCATCTCCGCCATGTGCCCTATCCTGGATGCGAGCAGCAATGGAGTCGACGCATTTCCAACTACGGGAGCCTTCCCACGAGAAAACAAATTTAAGAATGATGTGAATAATTTATTTAGGCTTTTTCATCTTAAATTTGAATTTTCTGGAGTTTCGTTCGTGCCATAAAATCCACACATAAACAAAATTAAGTAAGACAAAAAGGTCGCGTTTTGTTGATACAGCTAAAGAGGGTAAAATGTGTTGCTAGAAAATTAGTTGATCTCTGATAAAACCTCCCCACTCCAAATCTCTATGTAAACCAAACACTTAGTCAGAACAAAAAAGGCAAAGTCGCATTCCCAGAAAAGGTGTAACCAGTCTTCCTCGTCCTCCTCGCAAAAAATACATCCTCCGTTTACGTTCAAACCTTTACATCTTAATGTGCTAACAATATCCAGTCTATTATGTAGGACGATCCACATGTGTATCTTAACTTTTGCTGGTATTTGCTTAACACTCCACATATGTGTAAAACCTTGCCACTTTGTTCTAGCAAAATTTATCACTTTATAAAGGCCACCAACCCGAAACATCTTCTTTTCTCCATTCAACCACCAAGCTAACTCATCCTTCTCATCATTAAGATATACATCTTCGAATGGTCAATACAAATTACACAACCGGTAGAGCGCATTACCAGTGACAAGTCTGCAGAAAGAATCTCCATTTAAAGCAGGACGCCTCTATATTATACATCTCCATAACAGTTGAAAATTTGTTGTAAGTAATCTCAAACAAGTCATCAAACTCAACCTTCAAAGGCACTGGAAGGAGCCAACAGTCATACCAAAATGAGATATTAAATCCATTCTCCACTTTAATATAAGTGCCAATCTTAATCCAGTGCATATTGCTCACAACACCTTGCCAAAAAACAGAACAGTGTGAGAAGTCCTTATTCCTATCAAATCTATAATTGTGGCATGCACTAGTAATCCATTCTTCCTACAAAGCTTGTTTGTCACTTATCATCATCCACAGCCATTTAGAAAGAAGGGAAGAATTCATGTTTTTCAAGTTGAGCACACCCAGTCCACCTTGATCCTTAGACATGCACACCTGGTTCAAGGAAACCATACAACTAAGCTTCTTAACCTCCTTAACTCCAGTCCAAAAAAAAAGTTCCTTCTTATTGCATCAATTTTTCCGATCACCCATCCTGGACACTTGAAGGAAGATAACCAATATAATGGAATGGAGGAGAGCACGGAATTGACCAGCACCAACCTTCCAGCCCTCGAAAGCGAGTTTCCTTTCCGTTTTGCCAACCTTGAGTCGACTTTGTCAATCAGCGGTTGCCAGTCTTGCTTCATCAATTTCATTGGTCTGATGCACATACCCAGATAGTTGAGCAGAAACATATCAGCTTTACAATTGAGGAGCTTAACACACTTTATGTTCAAATCTGCACTACACCCTAGAGTGCACACACTGCTTTTATGGAAGTTAATTTTTAAGCCTGACAAACTCTCAAAAGCATACAATAAAAATTTACTGCAGCAATGTATTTACACTCAGGTCTACTAAAAATTATAGTATTATCACCATAGTGTAAAGAATTGATACCCACAACGTGACACCCCACGTCCGTTAATGTCACTCTTTATCAGAATGCATTAAGTTTCATGAAGCATCATAGGTAAACAGAAATAGAACATCACAAGACAGTTATAAAATAACAGCAGAATTAAAACTTTATTTAATAGGAAAGCTTCTTGGTCCAAACCCAATTACATAATATGTCTGAAATACTGAAAATTCATTACTTCAACATAAAACTTTTGTCTTGTACTAAAATCAATATCTAGTACAATAATACATAAAAAGAGAATAGTCCCCAACATATATCCATAGTAAAGAAGATACGGAATCAAACTGTACATCTACGCAGCTCCAAGCAGAATGAAAGAGAGAATTCAAATCAAGCCTGAGTACTTCCACTCTAAGAACCTGATGGTAGACTTAGGTGTACTTCTAGTGATAGGTTTTACCCCCAACAATCCAGCCCAACAGAAATGACAGGTTTTACCCCCAACAAGAATAATGGGCTTCTACACAAGCAAGACTAGATGTACCCTAATTACTACCCTAATCGACCAGCTACCTACTTTGTGGAATACCTTGTGCTGGCCCCATAGTATAATGTATCACTTTCTAAGGTGGCAACCCGTTTATTTTCAAGATGCACAAAAATACCTACTGATGCCACAACGTCTTAATTTTCTACAAGCTAGCCAGAACCATGCAGGCACATGACTCCGTTGGATCCTGCATTGTCAAGGCCCTCGCCTATTTGAACCTCTTACAATTAACTCAGCAAGCATTCCCTAACCCCGACCTAGTTCGAGATTCTCCGTTTGATACCAAGATGGGTTACTGACTGATAATGGTCCCACACAGATGATGCTAGTTACCCACCTAGGCTTGTATCCCCACTATTAGGATTTTGATAGGTTATGCCTAATGGTTTAACAAGATTGCATAACCCCAAATGTATTACAGGTTAAGTTTGTCGGTTTTATACAAGATAACTTAACCCCTCCCACTGATTCAAGCAACATGTCATATAGGTTAAGTTTATCAGTTTTATAAAAGATAACATAACCCGTCCCACTGATTAAACCAACATGTTTTATAGGCTAAGTTTGTCGGTTTTATACAAGATAACTTAACCCCTCCCACTGATTTAAGTAAGTTTTCTTAACGCCTACTCGATTGGTCATGTCTATGTAACCACATAGGTTTAAATAGGTTAAGTGTTTCTGGTTAACATATTCTTGTCATTTTTCATTTATGCACCAGATCTCTCACATTAAGTCGACTACTTGTGGTTGTTGAATATGTCGGGTGGTTCCGGGTAGACTTCCACCACAAGCTACACTTAACCTCGTGTCTTAGCACCGTTACGTGTGCATTAATGCCCTCGACCCCTTACATTAGAATAACCACTTGCGGTTGCTGGATATGTATGGCGGTTCCGGGCAGACTTCTACCACAAGTGTAATCGAACCTCGTGTCGAAGTGCAGTTACTGTTACTAATTACTGTAGTTTTAGGCATATTCGTTCCTAACCAGTCATTCATGTTCATTACAAGTTATGCCCCAAAATCCCAATACAAGTTATTCCCCAATTTCCCAATGCAAGTTATGCCCCAATTTCCCAATACAAGTTATGCCCCAATTTTAACATTCCCCATCGTTCCCAATTTCGCACGTTCGCATATTTCAGCGATATGTCTAGGCTCGAAGGTAGCCTGACTATAAAAATAAAAAAGGGAAGAGAACAAGAACATGCATAATAACAAAACAGTCATATGAGGATAAAATTGACCATAATAACAAGATATGCATATAATGGCAGAATTTGGGCATATGAGAACATTGGATCAAATGTACAAGTAATGGTAGATCTATTATGGTTCAAGTTATTAATAGGCATAGGCTTAGGTCCAACTTATAAACATGTCAAGATTATATTTTAAATGTTTATATCTAAAAATAACTAAACTCACAAGGACTGGATCTAAGAACAAAGGAATGATTGTTGATGTTGTTGCACAGATACTTGAATATGTATAACTCTTGTTGTTGCTGAAGAATAGGGTAATTCAATCTGAGCTGGGAAGCATCTAGTTGTCTCCATTGTTTTTTGTGTGTAAAACAATGAGAATGAGGTCCTATTTATAGCCTATAGTCAGCGAACCTCGCTCAGAATTGTGTCCAGGTGCAGGGCAGGAATCTGCCCAGATCTCGGTGGGGTCGTGATATGCACGTAAAAATGCACATTTATGTTCACATATTTATCCTTGTTTAGTTTAAATAAATGTCATATATGAGTATTTTATCGCGTTTAAACCATAATTCAATTGATTTCAAAATATCATACATTCATCACCATACAAAGGAAAAATGGTCATTTTTGTTCGTAAGTTATTTTGAGAATTTTTACTTGGACATTTTTCATTGTTTTTGTAGACATTTGGTGCGTTTGGAAGAGAGCTTAATAAAGATTTATATGCATACAAAGGAATGAAGAGGAAATAATTCTCATACATGATCATGGAGGACCCCACCTACCTTTCCACTTACTACACTTAGACGCAAATGGACAAATAAGTGAATGTTAAAGCTTCAGGCAAATTTGATGATGGATTGATTATAGCTTGATGATTACTTGGTGGACACATTTCCAAAAGGGCATTCTTGGTAGCACACTAAAAGTGAATTAGGGTTTTACTTATGTACAAATAACCCCTGTATATTGATGTAAAAAGGTTCTTGGATTTTATTTAGTTTAGGGTGGAGTTTGAAATCAAAACCTATATTTTTCTTCCATGGCTTCTTAGCCATTTATCTTATGCAATCTCAGTTTAATGCAATTCTATTTCTTGTTCATTTGATTTTTGTTATTTAATTTATGCATTAGTGTAGTTTAGTTTTATTCAAGTAGTTTAGATCTATTTTGCTGTTGTTAATTAGTTTTTTTTGTTTTGTTCATATTTATGTTGAAACTTACATGTGTTGATTCGATAACACATATGAGTAGCTAACCCCTTTGAATTGGGAGTAATAAAGCTCTCTAACTTTATGTAAGTTCAACATTTGTATGATTTATGATCTATAATTTGTGCTTCATGTTAGTGGATGTTGATGCAAGTTTATACAAGTGATTTTGATAGTCTATGTTTGTTGACAACAAAATAGACTACGCTTAGTCAATGTAAACACAAATTACATCAATATTTGCTAAGTGGTTATTGATTTTGAAATGAAAGTAAGAATAAAATTTGATGGTTTATAGTTCTATTAATTGTTCATAAGCCATACTTAAAATAGTTTTTTTTTTCTTTTTTTTTGCTTTAGTTTCATTTTCATGAGAATCATAAGTAGTTTAAATGCTGCATTTATGTCACTTAATGGAGATCATAGATCGTACATTTGTTAATTTTCATAAATTGAGAGGAGATTTACCTCTAAATTGCTTTCATTTCATATTTAGCTCTCAACTTAGTTCTAGTGTTAATTAGTTTTTGTTTGTTGGTTTAATTTGATTGAATAAGATTGAAATTACTTCTTTCCCTGCGGATCGACTCGTATTCGCCACGTACTAATAATTGTATGCCATGCACTTGCGGTTTATTACACTTCACGATGATGTTCTAATTCATAGAATATTTGTCGTCAAACAAGTTTTTGGTGCCGTTGCCGGGGAAGGAATTTAATTTTTATTTTATTCTTCGGATTAATTTTCTTGTTCTTCTAAAAAAAAACTTGTTTTTTTTTTCTTTTCTTGTGTTTATGTGTGTATTGAATTGTGCATTGTTTGTTTTTGGTATGTGTATATGTGTTTTTCTTCTTTAGAAAAAATAAAAAAACAACACATCCTTTTGTTTTCAAATTCTTTCCTATTTTTAATACAATTTGCTCCCTTTCTTTCATTTATTTCTTTCTTTTCCGTCATCTATTTCTTTCCACCTTCAATTCATTTTCAATTCTTACAAATAAAAAAAAAACTTTCCATTTTTCTCTTTTATTTTTTTCCGAATTTTCTCAAATTTTGTTTCCTTTTTACAATTCTTTCAAAAAAAAAATATAAATAAAAAATAAACCTAAAAATTATGGCTTTCCTTTTCCTCTCTCTGTAATTCTCTTTCCCTTTTCTTGCTAATTTTTGTGACTTTCTTCTCTTTTTTTGCTTCCCTTTTCCCCGTCTATTTCTTTCCCTTCTTTGTATGAATTCCTTCTTTCTTCACAATATTAAAAAAAAAAATTCCCTTTTTCTAATTTTTCACCCTTGCTACTTTTCTTCCAATTTCTTTTCCTTTTACAGTTTCTATTTCTTTCTATTTTTCAATTTCTTTCTATTTTTCAATTTTTTTCCCATTACATCTTCTTTCCTCTTTTTATTGCCAATTCTTTTCAAATTTCTTTCCAACATCTCATATTTTTTCTTTTACTAAAAAAACAATCTTTCTAAATTTTTTTCTCCTTGCTTTATATTTCTTCTACCGCCATTCACAAACGAAGATCCAGTACCATTTTCTCACAAAGGCCACCACAATCCTACTTCTCCAAACACTTCATCACCCTCTATCAAAACCCACACATCACCACAATTACTTGTGTCATACCTTCGCTCGGCCATTTCAACAACAACCACTCTACCACGCAATTCACACCAGATCGACAAGCCACTGACCTTCACTCCAAGTTATATCACTTCAGGTCTTCAACATACCACCTCACCATCCCCAATTTCATTCACAAAGCCATTAGCCTGTCTTCACTCTTTTCCACAAAATCACCACAAATCATCACTGTTGTCATTCTGATTGCCATACATACACAGTAGTACACCGCTGTCTACCCTAAACACTCACTGCAAATCAGTTTATCTCTCCCAAACTCACACCCACGACACCGTTATTATCATCCCTTCGAACCAGACATCCAGCCATACGCTCGCTCTCCTCAAATCATCTCCACGAGCACCTCTTTACTTCGTGCCCTCGTCAATCCCCAAATTAGCACCGCGACCTCGCCTTAAATAGCAACACCGAAGCGCCAATCTTGATCAAAAAAATTTTGTGAGTTCATATATTTCTATTTCTAATCGGATTTGGTTTTTGCGTATTTAGATATATTTTTTTTAGAAAAAAAAAAGAAAAGGAAAAAGGAGGACTGTGTTTTTGTGAAGTCGGCCGGTGTGGGATCAGTATAAATGGGTTGTTTTTGTGAATAAGTTCGGTCAAGCTAGTGGGACGAGTTTGAGCTTTAACTTATTTTATTTTATTTTTGCACTTGGCTTTTGTCTTTGGTTTCTCTTGTCTATTTTTGTAAAAAAAAAAAATCTTTCTCATTTTGCTTGAGTGATTTGCCCATTGTTTTTTGTATGTATATAGTTTTGCTTTTGTGTAGGTTGTCACTTGTTCATTTGATTTTTATTTTTTAAAAAATAAGAATAAAAATATTCTACCTTGCCTTGTACAAATCTATTTTTAGGTTGCAGGAAATCAGGAAAAGAAGGGACTTTCTTTGCCTAACTTCACTTTGCACTGTTTTGATTTGCGCTTGCTTAAAACAAAAATTGCCGCTTATAAATAAAATTTCTAATAAATTCTACACACACTGGTATATGTTTTCTTTCCTTATTTTTATTTTATTCCCACTGTTGATTGCTTGCATTTACATTCACACAAAAAAAAAATTAAAAAACAAAACAAAAATTCATTTGTAGTGGCATTGTAGTTAACGTTTAATTTCTGTTTTGCGTTCATCTCATTTTATTTTTATTTTTTAAGGATTTCATTACATTTTGATAAATTGGTTTATTTCTAACGAATTGTTTCTCAGTGTGTAAACTACGGCAGAATAATAGCCGTTTATAAATATTACGGTGATTCGTAAATATTATATCGGTTGTTCCTCTGAAGGTACTTAAATCTTTGGTTGCATTGCTAGGGTCATTCCTAGTGCACCGATGACTCCTGTCCGTTAACTCGATGAGAAATTTTTTGTCGAAATTAATCTAACTGTCATTATATAATTTTAGAAAATTGTAAATAAGTAATTTGCAATCATATAGTTGCATTAGGTTCATGCATATATAAAAAAAACAAATTTCTTTTGTGAATATTTTTTCTTCTCTTAAAAAAAAGAGAAAAAAAGGAAAAAAAAAAGCTTTCTTCAAAATGTCCCGGTTTCCTTATTCCTACGGATTTTACGATAGTTATGAAAATCAATATAATCCATATAATTTTACACCAAATTCATATGATATTTAAATAACAACTTGTGACGACCCCATTTCCCGTAAAGACGGAGACAAGGGTAATCTTTGGAATATAACACAGAAACAGATAATAGCAGAACAGAATTAAATAAATACACCAGATAATGTACAATAGGATACACTGGATAAACGTAATCATCAGAGTTACATAGTATACAGGATCATACTTAGTACAAATACAGTTCAGCTATACATAGATGTCTACAGCGGAAACAAACAAAATATGTACAATAGGAGCTGAACAGCATAAAAAGAGATAAATAACAGAATCCATCTTCAGCTCCAGCTATCCATAAAGAGCCAGCTAAACCTGAATACAAGGCTGCCCGTGTAGAAAAAGGAGCACCCGAGTTTGAAAGTGAAACAAACTACGAGTCAGTCATGGGACTGGTATGAGAAATCTACTCAACACATTTATAATATGGCTAATCACAGGACCACACCACTTTCGTGGAACGGGTTTACTCCATTGGATTGCCAGTGCTTTAAAAAAATCATTCTTTTAAACATCGCAATGCTTTTTATAAAAATGAAGCCATTATAAGACTCAGTTCCCATCACACAATGCAACGCAAACCGGAGGATAGAGTTTTACTTTATAATGGCCAAAATATGATTGATACGAATAAAACAAAAGCATTTGATATTATCACTAGTGTTTATAGGTTTCAAAAGCAATTCCAAATCATAACTATCAATCATAGACGGCATGGGTACCATATATCATGTAGCCATATATATATATATATATATACAATCAAAACGCACGGTCACGTATTTGGAAATTGGATTTCCGTCATGAACCAAGGCAAAAGATAGTCCTTACCGACTTCGAGACGCTCTAGTCCGTGTCTCAGGGCCCAGACTCAGGTGGGCCCTTGGATCGTCAGGGCCGGTCCACCGAAGTGGATTATTATACCTGAACACTACGTTTCCCCGCCCTTTGGGGTGTCAACGAGCCAACGAATGACTCCATCGGACCCGGATCGTCCGATCTAACCGAGGCGCCACGCAACAGCAACAACCACATAAGTCAAAGTCGTCAGGGCGTGTAAAACCACTGATGCCACTTCTAACTAGAAGGAAACGCAGGCCCTCCCTGATGTCGACCTCTCCCGTTTCTGGTTCATACCGGGGTGTGAGGCTCGCGATTTCACGTTATACACAAAGCTACGCCACACAGGCGGCGCTTTGATCATCACCACAAAACTTTGCTTTTCAATAGAAGCCCTGATCACTGCATCTTAGCATGCCACACAGGCAATTCACACCGTGCAACTGATGGCTATCAATCACAAGGAATAAATCCCAATGTCAGACATACTGTCCATTTGTAAGTCCATTCTGGGTCTGAACGAAACCGGAGGCACTATATACCTCGCAAACCCATCGATCACCACGTACATCTGAACGATCACCACTCATTATCCATATTTCGGGATGCCTCCCAATCAGGACCTCGGTTACCATCCAAACGAGGTGAAGATCTCCGGCCTTCGACCACCGTCTTCATCTTCGATTTCTTATCGTCGATTGAGTTATTCAGAGTGGGATAAACCCGGTCTTTCTGAGCAACTCGCGTATATAATAAACAAGTGCAACACTAACATACACACGCATCATTTCAATTCATTAGTCACTAACCGTCAATCGGTAAGAGAACGATTTCCCAAATATTAACCCCGAAGGCCGAAACCAACATCAGATCAACACCCAGGAAACCATTCTACTTAGCCAACCTTCAGTAAATTTCTAAATTTCACATTCATATAGTTTATAATATTTTAAAACGATTTATCGCTATTTTTATTTATTTTCAAATAGCCAATTTATTCAAAACGACGCTTCGGGCCATAACGCGGCCGTGGCGCTATTTTTCTTCAGATTTGATTTACACATATCTAAAAATCTAACTGTTGGATCTTCACAAAATTTACATCATTAGAAAGATCTTTTCAAAACAAATCCAACGGTTCCAGTTTCGGGAAAATCCGACGGTCGGATCTCCCGGTATAATCGTTTGAAGTTTCGATTTCAAAATACGAACTGCAGCGTCGTTATTCGATTAAATATAATTACATATATATATATATATATATATATATATATATATACACATTAAATAATCGATTCTAGCGCTGTTTTTCTACAGATTTGAATTAAACATTCCAGACAATCCAACCGTTGGATTTTTACAAAGTTGGTGCCATTGGAAAGATATTTCCAAAGCGAACCCAACGGTTGCGATTTCAGGAAAATCCGATGGTCGGATCTCCCGGTATAATCGTTTGAAATCACGGTTTCAAAATACGAACTGCAGCTTTGTTATTCGATATATTTTAATTCTATTTATATATATATATATATATATATATATATATATATATATATATATATATATCGATTCTTCGATTTCAAAGCCGCATTCTTTTCATATATTTGATAAAAATGATATTTTTATCTAACTGTCTTCTATTTCAACACTTCACTATATATAACAATTCATGTATATAATAAAAATGTGATTTTTATTGTAAAACAATTCATTTCAAAACACTATTATTTTATATAGTTCATATAGGTAATAAAAATAGGATTTTTATTATAAAACAATTTCTTTCAAAACAAGATTATTTTATATAGTTCATATAGATGATAAAAATGTGATTTTTATTATAAAACAATTTATTTCAAAATATGAATACCATTCAACACATGAATTTCAATTCAACGAATGAATATCGATTCAACACATGAAGGTTTTCTATAGTTTTTATATATAGATGAAAATGTGATTTTTATATTTAAAACACGAACACCATTCAACACATGAATTTCAATTCAACGAATGAATATCGATTCAACACATGAAGGTTTTCTATAATTTATATATATATATATATATAATGTGATTTTTATATTTGAAACACGAATACCATTCAACACATGAATTTCTATCCAACGAATGAATATCGATTCAACACATGAAGGTTTTCTATAGTTTATATATATAGATAAAAATGTGATTTTTATATTTGAAACACGAATACCATTCAACACATGAATTTCTATCCAATGAATGAATATCGATTCAACACATGAAGGTTTTCTATAGTTTATATATATATAGAAAAAAATGTGATTTTTATATTTGAAACACGAATACCATTCAACACATGAATTTCAATTCAACGAATGAATATCGATTCAACACATGAAGGTTTAATATAGTTTTTATATATATATATATGAAAATGTGATTTTTATATTTAAAACACGAACACCATTCAACACATGAATAATATTCAAAATTTCGGCAGCATAACGGCAGGGTAGTTAAAACCGGGACCGTTCCTAGTACGGCTCCTCACTCTACCTTAAAACCTCGCGGTTTTTGACAATGAGGAATCATGCATCTAGTTCGCACGCAGGCGGCATGTATTTTTTTTTTCATTTCCACAAACTAATCCTATGTGGTTTCAACCAAATATTTCTCAACCACAAACGGGTATTTTTCAACCATAATCAATCAATATCAACCACAAACAATTCCAATCAACCATTCGCTATCAATCAATTTTCACACCAATCACAACAAATAAATATCGTCCATGGTTTGTGGACGAGGGGCGTATATGTATATTTATATATAGCATTTCACTTCTATTTCAACACATATATAATTTTTACAATGCATATATAACTTATACATCGAACGTACAACTTATACAACGCTTATACATGAGGTGTACAACGCTTATATAACTCATACATCGATCATATAATTTATACATCGTCGTTTTCCATATCGTTTATAAATTAGAAATCTCACAATGGGTTCCACTCCACCAAAAATAGCAGAAGGCTCAGAAAAATATGCGGTCTCTTCTAGAATGTAGAAGACGTCCACACGGTCACGATGTTTCCTGTTTCATCGAATTTCGTTAAGAAACGAAAAAGATATGATTTTTAGAAATTTGCAATGCTTTAAAGGTGTTAAAACAGTTGAAAAAAAAACAAGCCGTACCTTTCAGAAATCGTTCAAAACTAGGTTTTGAATTTGCCATCAAACGGAGTAACGGTTTCACGATCGGGTTGCGCGAGGTCGAAGGGGGAGGAGAGGCGCTGGTTCGCCGGAGGTGGGCACCAGCTCGGTGGCGGCAGGCGCGAGAAACGGCGGTGGAAACCTCCGAACTTCCCGAGCTCGATTCTCCCAAACCGCGCAATGAAAAAATCCAAACTTTATATGGATTTGAAGATCTCTCCGACCTCTACAAAATTCCCAACTGGAGCAGGGTCTAATTTTGCGTGTAGGAGGAGGAACGGAGGAGAGAAGGTGAAGAATAGCTTCCGTCGTGCGTTCTGATGGGTTATAGGAAAGAGAAAGTGATGTGGACCGATGAGAGAATTTTTTAATATTTATAATTTTTAAATTTCGAAAATACCCCTTGCCACACACGAACACCAATCCAAACCCAACGACTATCGTCCCTAGCGTTTTACCCCCATTCCGAACACAATGGGATATGTTTCGTAGGCCCATTCGACTGTTTCAGTCAGTTTTCATTCAAATTAAAATATAAAACATTCAATATTTGATTTGAACGTACATTTCAATTTGCAAGGGCCACAAACTGATTCGAAAAATTCCAGAAAAATAAATCTGGCTATGTTTTGATGATACGGTCCCAACAAAACTAGTTTCTTCGAATTCTGAGACCGTTTGCAAAAAGGCCCATTTCTGGTCGATCCAATTTAACTGTAATTGACCAAAACACATTTTCCTTTGCCACGCTCACATACTAGCTTCAAAAATTATGAAATTTGAAACCTAGCAATAACTTCACACCCCGGATCCAAAAAAAGTGGTTTCGTCGAATTCCGAGGTTGTTTGCAAAATGGCCAATTTCACGGGCTATATAAATTCCATAACGACCTTTCTGAAAATTCATTTGGCCATAACTTTTGCTTTCTGATATGAAACTTCGATTTTTCAGATTCGTTAGAAAGGTATTCACTAACAGATTTAAATATTTTTGGTTTCGCTCAAATCCGTTTTGTTTTGCACCCGGTACAGTCCGACAAAGTTTGAATTCAATTTTTGAAACAAGCGCCATTTCAGGCCTTGTTTATAATTAGAATTAATTATATTCGTTTTCAAACGTCGATTCAAACTCAGTTTTCATTGCTATTATTTAAAATATTTATTTTAAATATTTAAAATCCATTATTTTAGCCAATTTAAAAAAAAAATATTGGTTCAGATTTTCTGGGTCGTTACAATCTCCCCCACTTAAAACTTTTCGTCCCTGAAAAGGAACAAAGTCGAAATTGGTTTGATTAATCAACTTTACGTTCAATCTGGCTTCCATTCTCCAACTTTTCAGTTTCTGAGAATTTTCAAATTGTTCAAAAATTTGGCTAACACCCAGAACTTTCGAAAAAATTCGCCATAACCTCCTTTGTACGGGGAGAGGTTTGAAAATTTATTGGGCCGTATTAGGTACCCAATAAATCCTAATAAGCATACACATATTTATAGTGATATATTCTGGTTTTTACAGGGAAGCGTGTATAGATAATAACTCCAGAGAATAAATTCTCGTCACCCTGTCAAAGCCTGAGGGAGTGTAAATTTTAAATGCTCCAGAGGATAAATTCTCGTCACCTCGTCCCGTGTGGGAAATAAATAGTCCATGTGCCGTATCTAATAACTAGAGAGACGTGATTATTGTCAACTCCAGACCCGTGTGGGGTTTTTATTAATCTGGCAATTTAATCGTTACAATTTAAATAGTCCATATCAGTCATCAGTTCAACCTGTAAAATATAGTCATCGCCATACAAGCCTCTCGCTCGTATGGTAAATCTTCCACCTTGTCACACAAGCTCCAAATGCTTATGGGGTATATGATGAAGTATGCTTATCTTCAGAAGTATGCCATGTAGTGTAGTTCAAAATTAATTGTTACTGTCCTATGGCGACGTTTATTATTACACACAGAATAACCAACACTCCGCATCCAATGGCATTCACAGGAGTTGATATAATAATATTTCGCATCCAACTCATTAAGGTTTACCTATTTGTCGGGCACACAAATAAAACCTTTACTCAACAACTATCCAATTACCTGTTCAAACATATATAATGCACATGTATATATTTCTATTTATTTTCTAATCATTTCAATGTGTGAGTTAATCGAATAAATCCTACCATTCATTCTCTTATTAATTAAATTAACTATCGTTTCAATAATTCAATTAATCAATTTACTATCACACAATGCAAACAACAAGCAATTTGTTTTTAACTTTTCAAAAGTATACTAATCAATTTCTATACTCTTTTACTTTTCAAATATATATCGTTTATATATTCAAAAATCATATTTCTAAAACCAGCCTATATATATTATCACAAATACGTTATTTAAAAACATATTACGCTTGACTCGTTCTGAGGCACTTCTGACCCCATCTCTAACGAATTGTTCTGATTCTGCTGTACTCATACTAGGATATTACTGATCCTATCTATATAGAGTTACCCGTCCTAGAACACTACTGGTTCCATTTCTGACGAGATCGTTAATATGTTATATTCCAGAACTAAGCTTAACCAAAGCTCTGATACCACGTTGTGACGAACCCATTTCCCGTACAGACGGAGACAAGGGTAATCTTTGGAATATAACACAGAAACAGATAATAGCAGAACAAAATTAAAGAAATACACCAAATAATGTACAATAGAATACACTGGATAAACGTAATCATCAAAGTTACACAGTATACAGGATCATACTTAGTACAAATACAGTTCAGCTATACATAAATGTCCACAGCGGAAACAAACAAAATATGTACAATAGGAGCTGAACAACATAAAAAGAGATAAATAATAGAATCCATCTTCAGCTCCAGCTATCCAGAAAGAGCCAGCTAAACCTGAATACAAGGCTGCCCATGTAGAAAAAAGGGCACCCGAGTTTGAAAGTGAAACAAACTATGAGTCAGTCATGGGACTGGTATGAGAAATCTACTCAACACATTAATAATATGGCTAATCACAAGACCACGCCACTTTCGTGGAATGGGTTTACTCCATTGGATTGCCAGTGCTTTAAAAAAAATCATTATTTTAAACATCGCAATGCTTTTTATAAAAATGAAGCCATTATAAGACTCAGTTCCCATCACACAATGCAACGCAAACCGGAGGATAGAGTTTTACCTTATAATGGCCAAAATATGATTGATACGAATAAAACAAAAGCATTTGATATTATCACTAGTGTTTATAGGTTTCAAAGCAATTCCAAATCATAACTATCAATCATAGACGGCATGGGTACCATATATCATGTCGCCATATATATATATACACAATCAAAACCGCACAGTCACGTATTTGGAAATTGGATTTCCGTCATGAACTAAGGCAAAAGATAGTCCTTACCGACTTCGAGACGCTCTCGTCCGTGTCTCAGGGTCCAGACTCAGGTGGGCCCTTGGATCATCAGGGCCGGTCCACCGAAGTGGATTATTATACCTGAACACTACGTTTCCCCGCCCTTTGGGGCGTCAACGAGCCAACGAATGACTCCATCGGACCCGGATCGTCCGATCTAACCGAGGCACCTCGCAATAGCAACAACCACATAAGTCAAACTCGTCAGGGCGTGTAAAACCACTGACGCCACTTCTAACTAGAAGGAAACGCAGGCCCTCCCTGATGTCTTCTCCCGTTTCTGGTCCATACCGGGGTGTGAGGCTCGCGATTTCACGTTATACACAAAGCTACGCCACACAGGCGGCGCTTTGATCATCACCACAAGACTTTGCTTTTCAACAGAAGCCCTGATCACTGCATCTTAGCATGCCACACAGGCAATTCACACCGTGCAACTGATGGCTATCAATCACAAAGAATAAATTCCAATGTCAGACACACTGTCCATTTGCAAGTCCATTCTGGGTCTGAACGAAACCAGAGACACTATATACCTCGCAAACCCATCGATCACCACGTACATCTGGACGATCACCATTCATTATCCATATTTCGGGATGCCTCCCAATCAGGACCTCGGTTACCATCCAAACGAGGTGAAGATCTCCGGTTTTCGACCACCGTCTTCATCTTCGATTTCTTATCGTCGATTTAGTTATTCAGAATGGGATAAACCCGGTCTTTCTGAGCAACTCGCGTATATAATAAACAAGTGCAACACTAACATACACATGCATCATTTCAATTCATTAGTCACTAACCGTCAATCGGTAAGAGAACGATTTCCCAAATATTAACCCCGAAGGCCGAAACCAACATCAGATCAACACCCAGGAAACCAATAGACTTAGCCAACCTTCAGTTAATTTCTAAATTTCACAACCATATTGTTTATAATATTTTATAACGATTTATCGCTATTTTTATTTATTTTAAAATAGCCAATTTATTCAAAACGACGCTTTGGGCCATAACGCGGCCGTGGCGCTGTTTTTCTTCAGATTTGATTTACACATATATTAAAATCTAACCGTTGGATCTTCACAAAATTTACATCATTAGAAAGATCTTTTCAAAACGAATCCAACGGTTCCAGTTTCGGGAAAATCCGACGGTCGGATCTCCCGGAATAATCGTTTGAAGTTTCGATTTCAAAATACGAACTGCAGCGTCGTTATTCGATTAAATATAATTATATTTATATAAATATATATATAAATATAATCGATTCTGGCGCTCTGTTTCTTTAGATTTGAATTAAACATTCGAGACAATCCAACCGTTGGATTTTTACAAAGTTGGTGCCGTTGGAAATATATTTCCAAAGCGAACCCAACGGTTGCGATTTCAGGAAAATCCGATGGTCGGATCTCCCGGTATAATCGTTTGAAATCACGGTTTCAAAATACGAACTGCAGCTTCGTTATTCGATATATTTTAATTCTATTTATATATATATATCGATTCTTCGATTTCAAAGCTATATTCTTTTCATATATTTGATAAAAATGATATTTTTATCTAACTGTCTTCTATTTCAACACTTCACTATATTTATCAATTCATGTATATAATAAAAATGTGATTTTTATTGTAAAACAATTCATTTCAAAATACTATTATTTTATATAGTTCATATAGGTAATAAAAATAGGATTTTTATTATAAAACAATTTCTTTCAAAACAAGATTATTTTATATAGTTCATATAGATGATAAAAATGTGATTTTTATTATAAAACAATTTATTTCAAAATATGAATACCATTCAACACATGAATTTCAATTCAACGAATGAATATCGATTCAACACATGAAGGTTTTCAATAGTTTATATATATAGATGAAAATGTGATTTTTATATTTAAAACACGAACACCATTCAACACATGAATTTCAATTCAACGAATGAATATCGATTCAACACATGAAGGTTTTCTATAGTTTATATATATATAGATAAAAATGTGATTTTTATATTTGAAACACGAATACCATTCAACACATGAATTTCTATCCAACGAATGAATATTGATTCAACACATGAAGGTTTTCTATAGTTTATATATATAGATAAAAATGTGATTTTTATATTTGAAACACGAATATCATTCAACACATGAATTTCTATCCAACGAATGAATATCGATTCAACACATGAAGGTTTTCTATAGTTTATATATATATAGAAAAAAATGTGATTTTTATATTTGAAACACGAATACCATTCAACACATGAATTTCAATTCAACGAATGAATATCGATTCAACACATGAAGGTTTAATATAGTTTTTATATATATATATGAAAATGTGATTTTTATATTTAAAACACGAACACCATTCAACACATGAATATTATTCAAAATTTCGGCAGCATAACGGCAGGGTAGTTAAAACCGGGACCGTCCCTAGTACGGCTCCTCGCTCTACCTTAAAACCTCGCGGTTTTTGACAATGGGGAATCATGCATCTAGTTCGCATGCAGGCGGCATGTATATATTATTTTTCATTTCCACAAACTAATCCTATGTGGTTTCAACCAAATATTTCTCAACCAAAAACGGGTACTTTTCAACCACAATCAATCAATATCAACCACAAACAATTCCAATCAACCATTCGCTATCAATCAATTTTCACACCAATCACAACAAATAAATATCGTCCATGGTTTGTGGACGAGGGGCGTATATATATATATATATATATATATATATATATATATATATATATATAGCATTTCACTTCTATTTCAACACATATATAATTTTTACATTGCATATATAACTTATACATCGAACGTACAACTTATACAATGCTTATACATGAGGTGTACAATGCTTATATAACTCATACATCGATCATATAATTTATACATCGTCGTTTTCCATATCGTTTATAAATTAGAAATCTCACATTGGGTTCCACTCCACCAAAAATAGCAGAAGGCTCAGTAAAATATGTGGTCTCTTCTAGAATGTAGAAGACGTCCACACGGTCACGATGTTTTCTTTTTCATCGAATTTCGTTAAGAAACGGAAAAGATATGATTTTTAGAAGTTTGCAACGCTTTAAAGGTGTTAAAATAGTTGAAAATAAAACAAGCCGTACCTTTCAGAAATCGTTCAAAACTAGGTTTTGAATTTTCCATCAAACGGAGTAACGGTTTTACGATCGGGTTGCGCGAGCTCGAAGGGGGAGGAGAGGCGCTGGTTCGCCGGAGGTGGGCCCTAGCTCGGTGGCGGCAGGCGCGAGAAACGGCGGTGGAAACCTCCGAACTTCCCGAGCTCGATTCTCCCAAACCACACAATGAAAAAATCCAAACTTTATATGGATTTGAAGATCTCTTCGAGCTCTACAAAATTCCCAACTGGAGCAGGGTCTAATTTTGCGTGTAGGAGGAGGAACGGAGGAGAGAAGCTGAAGAATAGCTTCCGTCGTGCGTTCTGATGGGTTACGGGAAAGAGAAAGTGATGTGGACCAATGAGAGAATTTTTTTAATATTTATAATTTTTAAATTTCGAAAATACCCCTTGCCACACACGAACACCAATCCAAACCCAACGACTGTCGTCCCTAGCGTTTTACCCCCATTCCGAACACAATGGGATATGTTTTGTAGGCCCATTCGACTGTTTCAGTCAGTTTTCATTCAAACTAAAATATAAAACATTCAATATTTGATTTGAACGTACATTTCAATTTTTCAGGGCCACAACCTGATTCGAAAAATTCCAGAAAAATAAATCTGGCTATGTTTTGACGATACGGTCCCAACAAAACTAGTTTCGTCGAATTCTGAGACCGTTTGCAAAAAGGCCCATTTCTGGTCGATCCAATTTAACTGTAATTGACCAAAACACATTTTCCTTTGCCACGCTCACATACTAGCTTCTAAAATTATGAAATTTGAAACCTAGCAATAACTTCACATCCCGGATCCAACAAAAGTGGTTTCGTCGAATTCCGAGGTCATTTGCAAAATGGCCAATTTCACGGGCTATATACATTCCATAACGACCTTTCTGAAAATTCATTTGGCCATAACTTTTGCTTTCCGCTATGAAACTTCGATTTTTCAGATTCTTTAGAAAGGTATTCACTAACAGATTTAAATATTTTAGGTTTCGCTCAAATCCGTTTTGTTTTGCACCCGGTACAGTCCGACAAAGTTTGAATTCAAATTTTGAAACTGCAGCGCCATTTCAGCCTTGTTTATAATTAGAATTAATTATATTCATTTTCAAACATCGATTCAAACTCACTTTTCATTGCTATTATTTAAAATATTTATTTTAAATATTTAAAATCCATTATTTTAGCCAATTTAAAAAAATTTAAATTGGTTCAGATTTTTTGGGTCATTACACAACTATTGTACAAACAATTTGGATTTTACACCACCAACTTTTCAAAATTTTCAAAATAATCCTGATTTTACTCCATAAAATTTTCAAAATCACGACCAACCCTCAAATCTTGAAATAAGTATTGAATCTTTACTTGAAATGAGCACACAACAAAATCAAAGAATAAATTAATGGTGTAATTCATTCTTGTGCAACAATTCGAGTCAAAGTTTTCAAAATAATCAAAATTCAAATTCAACTTCAAATTCAAATGATTTTGATTACAACCCTCGTCAATCCAATTTCGAACTCCAAAATGAATTGCAAAGTTCAAATGGAAATGTATATTCCTTTTCAAATGGTTTCGGTAATGGGAATAATTACAATTGTGGTGCAATAGAAAATTTTTGTTCTCAGCAATTTCAAATTGAAAATTCTCATGTAAATAATTATAAATTTGATTTTGTTGAGCAAATAAATTAAATTCATGATAATCACACGAATTTGTTGTTTCAAGACTACTTGAACTTTCGTGAAAAACAAAATAATCAAAACCGAACGTGTGACGGTTCAAATGATAATCCATCTTTTACCAAAATTGATGATTTTCAAATAACAACTTTTGAAACTGAAAATAACAATATTAACGAAGTTGATGAAAACACGGTAATTGAGTTGGATTTCAATTCTTTTGAGAGGGTGGAACCAAATCTCAAATTCGATATTCCTTTTTATGAAAATAATGACTTTCAAACAACAACTTTGGATATTGGAAATGATACATGCAATGAAGTTGTTGACAATTCACCAAAGGAAGACGAATTTGGTGAGCACAAATTTTTTGGACTTTCTGAAAATGAGTTGAATTTTAATGAGGTAGATGTTAATCACCATTTGGATTTTGAAATCAATATTTTTAAACAAATTTTCAGTGATAAATTTTAAATTTAAATTGGTGAATTTAAACATGAATTTCGACCATTTATTCAATCTACCCTAAAAATCATCGAAAATAAAGCAACTCAATCGATTTTTAATAAAATGACATTTGTTCTTCAAAATATAAGTTCAAATTCGAAATCTTTTACGATTTGGTTTTTCAAGCTTGAGCCGTGTCTCTCATACTTGAAGCGACAAATGAATCGGTCTTTAGAAGAATGTTTCATTTACTTCTTATCAATATATTTTCTGATATACTGTAAATGTGACGACTCCAAACTTCCGTAGTACGAAAATAAGGATAATCATAGTAGTATAACATAATTACAACAATAACAGGTCTTAGATAATAACGTAACACATAAATCATTGCAGCGGAAATAAGAATGTCATCACAACATAACATCAAAGACATCAGAGTACGTAGTTACAGGATACACTTAGAAAATAGAAGTCTTAACAAAGAAAGAAATAAGTCTCAACTCCATCAAATACATCAAAGATCAATAATGTCTAAATGTCTCAAGTAGCAATAAAAAGATAAAAAGGAAAAGGTTCTTCATCTTCTTCCTTAAGCAAGCTCCAATCCAGAATGTGTCCATACCTAAACCTGTCACTTGACTGCCCGTGTGAAAAGCGGGCACCTGAGTTTGCAAAGTGAAACAAACTACGAGTCAGTCATGGGACAGGTATGAGAAATCTTCCTTAACTAACAATATGGCTAATCACAGGACCATGCCGCTAACGCGGAACACGTTTACTCCATTGGATTGCCAGTGCATAGGTTTAATAAATTTTATTTCAAAAACAACGCAATACTTTCTAGAAAATGAAATCATTATAAGACTCAAGTCCCATCTCACAATGCAACGCAAACCGGAGGATTGAGTTTTACCTTATAATGATCAAAAATGCTTGATACACAGAAAATAATATTTTTTATATTATTAATAGTGTCTAATCAGTTTTAAAATACTTCAAAGTAAATGTATCAATCCTAGACGGCATAGTAACCCATCCTACTATGTCGCCAAATATAGGTTTACAATCAAAACCGTAATGTCGTATTGGAGATTGGGCTTCATTCATGAGTCAAGGCTAGGGACGATATCCTTACCGATTCGAGACACTCTAGCAATGTCATAGGATCCCCCGTAGTGAACCCTTGGATCCTGCAGGGCCGGTCCACAAATATACCTTAGTGGATTGGCAATTCCTGAACACATGTTTTCTGGTCCTATTGAACCAATTAAATGGTCACAATCGACAAATAAATCCGATGCGCCTCATTCCATCAACCACATAAGTAAAATGTCAGGGCTTGCAAAACCCTGATACTACTTCCAGCTAGAAAGTGCAGTCCCTGAGTTTCCTTGTCCCGTTTCTGACTCTTAACGGGGTGTGAGGCTCGCGAGGTAATGTTATACACAAAGCTATGCTGAAATAGGCTATGCTTTGATCATCATCCACAAGGCTCTTCTTTTCAACAAAAGCCATGATCAATTGCATCTTGGCATGTCACATTGACAATTCATGCCATGCGACCGATAACTACCAATATATAACCTCTGAGCTCATGCGTCTCAGAGAAGGGTGTTAAGCAAGAGAATAATTCTCCGCCACCAACAGATATATATTAAATAGAAATCAATTTACATGGAATGAAATCCAATGTCGGATGCACATCCATTTACAAGTCCGTTCTGGGTCTGAACGAAATCGGAGTCACCTTATTCCTCGTCCCATATGTCCAATACGGAAGAGAACTGCTCGTATATCCAGACAATCAACCAGTATGTCCGGAAAACTACCACTTTAACCCTTTACTGGGAGCTAACCAATGTCGGGCATCAGTAGTTATACTTTCGATGTGAAGATCGCCGGTCTTCGATCGCCGTCTTCAATATCTTCGATTTAAATCGTCGTATAATCATTTGAAATGAGATTAAACTTGGTCTTTTTAAATGATTCCCATATATATATAGTTTAAAACCATTTCATATCGTTAACAGTTTTTAATAACGATTTATCGCTATTTTTACATATATAAAAATAGCTAAATTAATTTGACGATGCTTCGGGTCAATAGGAGGCCCTGGCGTTGTTTTTATCAAAATTCGATTTACACTTATCTCGAAATCTAACCGTTGGATTTTAACAAAATTTATACCGTAGGAAAGATTTTCCCAAAGCGGTCCTAACGGTTACAGTTTTGGGAAAATCCGACGGTCGGATCTTTCGGTATAATTGTTTAAAGTTATGATTCCGAAACGCGAACTACCGCGCGCAATTCGTTTGATTTTAATTTATATTTATATATATAATTATATATAATTATATATAAATATAAACCATTAGACGATTCCACTAACGTGTTTGACATGTCAAATAAAAGAGTGTTTTTATTGGCATATCAAATCTACATATTCATCATGCCAAACAAAATATATTTCATTTACATGAAAATTGAACCAACGACAAATAAAAGCTAATTTTTATTTGTATTTCTATTTTTAACTTTAACAAATAAAAAGGGAATATTTTATTTGTATAAAGTTTTCAGTAAAAGGTTTTACAACAAAAATAATTCATACAGATTCTAATGTACGTATTGTCATTAAAATGATATTTTAATCTTGCATATAAATTCCAATATATGCATTATTAATAAAAGTGTAATCTCAACTATGCATATAAATTCTACTATGCAATGTAAATATAAATGTGATTTTAACCATACATATAAATTCTAATATATGCAACGTAAATATAAATGTTATTTTAACAAGGCATATAAATTCTAATATATGCAATGTAAATATAAATGTAATTTTAACAATGCATATAAATTATAATATATGCAATGTAAATATAAATGCAGTTTTAACAATGCATATAAATTCTAAAATATGCAATGTAAATATAAATGTGATTTCAACAATGCATATGAATCCTAATATATGCAAAGTAAATATAAATGTATGAAAGCGATGTTTACATAAAAAAATATGATTTTAATGTTTCAACACTTTTATTTAAATATGAACAATTTCATATGAATCATTCTTTTATAAAAATTGATATTTTTTTGATGTCAACATGCCTTTGTTTTAAAATGAACATTTTCTAATGATTCATTCATTTCATTAAAAAACAAAGTTTTTAACGTGAACATGTTTTTATTCTCAAAACATGAATATTTGTCCAACTCCTATTATTACCTTAAAAAGTGAATTTTTAATGTAAAACATGTTTTCTTTTTTAAAACATGAATCTTTATCTAAATTTCTATTATTACATTAAAAAGTGAATTTTTAATGTAAAACATGTTTCATTTTAAAACATGATTTTTTTTCTATATTTCTATTATTACATTAAATAGTGAATTTTTAATGTAAAACATGTTTTCATTTTAAAACATGAAACTTTTTATATATTTTTATTATTACATTAAAAAGAGAATTTTTAATGTAAAACATGTTTTCATTTTAAAACATGAAACTTTTCTATATTTCTACTATTACATTAAAAAGTGAATTTTTAATGTAAAACATGTATTCATTTTGAAACATGAAACTTTTTCTATATTTCTATCATTACATTAAAAAGTAAATTTTTAATGTAAAACATGTTTTCATTTTAAAACATGAAACTTTTTCTATATTTCTATTATTACATTACAACGTGAATTTTTAATGTAAAACATGTTTTCATTTTAAAATATGTACATTTTCTATGTTCTAACATTACAGCAAAAATGTTAACTTTTTAATGTAATCATGTTCTTATTTTAAAAGCATGGACATTTCTATTTTTATATTAATTCTATAAAATGATAGAAAATTATATTTCATTTTTGTTAAAAGTTCTAATTCAATCAAAATGGCAAAAGTGATATTTCATTTTGATTGAAAATTCTAATTCAATCAAAATGACAAAAACGTATTATTCATTTTTGTTAAAAATTTTGATTCAACAAAATGTATAAAAGGTGATATTTCATTTTTTGTGAATCTTCTTGTTCAACACAATGGTAAATTTGATACGTCAATTTTGTTGAAAATTATAAGTTCAATAAAATGAAAAAATTGATGGTTTCTATTTGTTGAAAATTCCAGTTCAACAAATAGATAAAATTGGTGTTTTCATATTTGTTAAAAATTATAATTCAACAAGTAGATAAAATTGGTGTTTTCGTATTTGTTGAAAATTCTAATTCAGCAAATAGATAAAATTGGTGTTTTCATATTTGTTGAAAATTCTAATTCAACAAATAGATAAAAATTGATGCTTTCGTAATTGTTGAATATTCTAATTCAACAAAAAGATAAAATTGGTGTTTTCATATTTGTTGAAAATTCTAATTCAACAAATAAATAAAAATTTATACTTTCATAATTGTTTGAAATTCTAATTCAACAAATAGATAAAAATTAATGCTTTTATAATTGTTGAAAATTCTAATTCGACAAATAGATAAAGTTGGTGTTCTCAATTTGATCACTTTATCTAAACAAAAATTATATATTTTTGTTTTACTCCATTTATTACACCAAATTGATCAATATGTTTCTAACAATTTTATCACTACAAATCAATATGTTTTAACAATTGTATCACCACACAATATCACCAAACAACCAGATCTATGTATTACATCCATCAAAGAACAAATCATGAATCATAACAAACAGGAATTAACTATAGATTGATGACAATAAAATCAGAATGATTTCTAAGTATAAAAAAGGAAATAAATAGATTTCTCACAGTCGTTTAAATTTGAATGGTTCAGATCTGAAAATTTGGCCAAAATTTGATCTGCTCAGAAATGGTTCTAGTCAGTCCAGAAGCGTAGATCTCGGACTGACGATCGCAACGCCCCTCAGTTCTGAGTTCATATGAATAAGATATGATTTATTTTATGTTAATAATATTTTAAAGTAAATTAATTAAATAATATATTTAAAAAGAACACCTTCTTCTTGGTTAACAGAACACAGGCCGTCAGTTTTACCAATTAACGTCAGAGGGCTAGGAAGCGCACCTTCTTCGATGGTGGTGGGCCCACTTCGGTCCCCTGTAGGCGGCGAGATCACGGTCGACGCAGGTGGAGTTTGGGGCCGCGGTTCTCTGTGAATACTTGGTGGTAGAGGTCGAATTGAGTATGGAATTGAAGGGGAGAGAGAGCTCTATAAAATCTCCTAAAGGGTCGTTGTATATTGGTGAGTGATTCGAGAGTTATTGGGGAAGAATCTTTTGAACAATATCGGCCATGAATAGACGATGGTGGCGGCTCTGTAGTGGTGATTAGGGTTAGAGTATTCCACCGTATATTTTATATTAATTAATTATTTAATAAAAGAATAATCCGTTAATCTATACGGACTCCAAATCCAGCCCAACAAAAGTTGTCTCTACCTAATTGCCCCTGTTCCGGAACCAATAAGCTAGGTCACGTCAGCCCAAACGACTGTCTTTGGCCTATTTTCTTTAATTTCAAATTTAAATCCTTTATTTATTTAATTCGATCATACATTTAAATTCACCGAGGCCACATATGGACTCCGAAAATTCCCAAAAAATAAATATAGCTTTGTTTTGATGATACAGTCCTAGCAAAATTGATTTCGTCGAATTTGGAGACCGTTTAAAAAATGGTCTTTTTAACAGTCGATTAAATTCAATAGAAATTATCGAATCACTGTTTAATTTATTGCGCTCACAAATTAATTCCAAAAATTATGGAAAATTAAACTTAGCAATAATTTGACATTTCAGATCCGATAAAAATGGTTTCGTCGAAAATGGAGGTCGTTTGTATAATGGCCATTTATACGGGCTATAAATTATACTATATTCCATAGCAACTATTCTGAATATTCAACTGGCCATAACTTTTTATTCCCGCTATGAAATTTCGATTTTTCGGATTCGTTGGAAAGATATTTTTAAACAGATTTAGATATTTTTGGTTTCATTAAAATCTGTTTAATTTTGAATCCTGTACATTCAGTCAAAGTTCAGATTAAACTTTTCAAACTACCGTGCTATTTCTAATTCCTTTTAAAATTAAAATAAATATATTCGTTATTACTTCGATTTAAATAAATTTTTAATTGTTATTATTTAAAATAAATTATTTTAACTACTCGAAATTCATTGAAATAGTCAAAATAAAAAATTTAAATTAGTTCTAATTTTCCGGGTTGTTACAATCTCCCCCACTTGAAAGCTTTTCGTCCCCGAAAAGGAAACAATAGTAGAGTAGGGAACAAAATGGAAAATGCAAGGTATTGTAAATGTACCTCAGCACAAGAGTCACTCGAAGATGTCTACTCTGCACTTGGGATAAGCTTATTTGATGCTATCCTCAGTGTCCCATGTACAGTCTCTAGGATCCCCGCTCCACTTTACTTTGACTAAGTGGATCCTCTTGTTCCTCAAAACTCGGGTCTCTTTGCCAACAATTTTCACTGGCTCCCTTCTCAATGGTAAGCTCGGGGTAATCTCCAAATCTTGTTGTTCTTCTTCCTCCACAACTAAGTCTGGATCATGAACGTGCATCCGGAGTTGAGACACATGGAATACATCATGAACCCCTGGCAACTAGTCAGGCAACTTCACCCTATAAGCGAGAGTTCCAATCCTTTCAAGAATAGGGAATCGACCAATGAATCTTAGCGCCAACTTCCTAGTCTTCCCAAATCGAATTACACCTCTCAACGGGGAAACCCTCAAGTACACATGATCACCAACAGAGAATTCCAAATCCCTTCTTTGTGAGTCTGCATAGCTCTTCTGTCGGCTTTGAGCAACCAGCAGTCGCTTCTTAATAAAATCAACTTTATCTGCTGCTTCACGAATCATGTCGGGACCAAATACTATTCGATTGCCGGGTTCTACCCAACATGCAGGAGATCTGCATGGCCTACTATATAATGCTTCAAATGGCGACATCTGCAAGCTTGGTTGGTAATTATTATTATAAGAGAACTCAACCAAATGCAAGTGATCTTCCCATGAACCGCCAAAATCAAGAATGCATGCTCGCAACAAGTTTTCTAATATGCGGTTCACCCTCTTAGTCTAGCCGTCTATCTGAGGATGATAAGCATGCCCATATTCAACATGGTCCCAAGCTCTTCTTGGAATGCTTCCAAGAATTTGCTAGCAAATATTGGATCGCGATCACTAACGATGCTACTGGGAACTCCATGTAGTCTGACAATCTCTCTGAAATAAAGCTGCGCCAGACTTCGAGCTGTTTTATTAGATTTGACAGGGATAAAATGGGCAGTCTTTGTGAAGCGGTCTACAATCAACCATATACTGTTATTCCCTTTTCTAGTTAGGGGCAAACCATCAATAAAGTCCATATAAATTTGGTCCTACTTCCAACCTGGAACCTCTAGCGGTTGCAACAATCTTGCAAGCTTCTGTTGATCGCTTTTGACTTGCTGGCAGGTAGGACATCTAGCAACATATATGGAAATGTCCCTCTTCATCGCCTTCCACCAAAAGGTACGCTTAAGATCATGATACATCTTTCTTACTTCTGGATGGATGCTGAGCTTAGAATTGTGACATTCATCCATAACTTCTCTTTTTAGCTCAGGAATATCTGGCACACATATTCGCCCTTGCAGTCTAAGGGTCCCTTGCTGTCTATTTGGAAGCTTAACGCTTCGCCCTTTCGAACTCGCTCGCTAATCATCTGAATAAATTTATCATCCTTCTGAAGAGCAGAGATCTTATCCATTAATGTAGGCGTAATGATAAGACTGGCGATGATAAGATTGGCGTTGTCTGCAGTCTTTCTGCTAAGCGCATCGACTACAACATTGGCTTTCCCTGGATTATATAGAATATCTTGGTCATAGGCCGCAAGAAATTCAACCCAACGTTGTTGCCTCAAGTTCGGATCCCTTTGGGTGAATAGATACTTCAAGGATTTGTGATCAGTATACAGTTCCAACTTCTCACCCAAGAGATAATGCCTCCATATCTTTAGAGCAAGTACGATGGCCATCAACTCAAGGTCATGAGTGGGATATCTTTTCTCGTGTGGTTTCAACTGGCGGCTAGCATATGCGACTACTTTGTCCCTTTGCATTAGCACCGCACCATTATCTTAAATAGATAAAAAGGATAACATGTTAAAATGAGATTTGTCATTAAAAATGTCATCTCTAACATGTTTGTTGAGATAAAAGGAATAACCTTCAATAGAGTCATCTGTCCAGACTTTCAAATCCTGATTGCCATCAATGATGGTCAACACAGGAGCAGTGGTCAACCTCCGTTTTAGCCCTTGAAAGCTGCCTCACATTCGGGTATCAAAACGAACTTTGTACGCTTCTTTGTCAGCTTCGTCAATGGACAAGATAATTTCGAAAAATCCTTAATGAATTTCCGATATAATAGCCAACCAATCCTAAAAAACTTCTGACTTCTGTAGGAGTGCTAGGCTGCTTCCAATCTTGGATGGCTGAGATCTTTCCTGGATCCACTGAAATGTCTTTCTTCGATACAACATGGCCGAGGAATTTCACCTTATCTTGCCAAAATATACATTTGGAGAATTTGGATTTCAACACATTCTTTCTCAAAATTTCCAAGACTTCTTTTAGATGCTCTTCGTGCTTAGCAGTGGATTTAGAAAAGATCAGGATGTCATCGATGAACACCAGCACGAATTTATTTAAAACATCTCGGAATACTCTGTTCATCGGATCGACAAAGTATGCTGGTGCGTTACATAAACTGAAGGGCATTACTAGCCATTCATTGAATAAGTCTGGCCCTTTGAAAGCTTTCAAAGGAACACATTCTTCGGCAATGCGTAATTGATGGAAACCTGTAGCTAGGCCCATCCTAGAGAATACTTGTGCTCCATTCAAGCGGTCCAACAGATCATCAATACATGGCAGTGGATATTTATTTTTCAGTGTCTACTTATTTAGGTCACGGTGGTCCACACATAGTATGAGGGTACCGTCTGACTTTGGGACAAACACCACTGCTGCACCTCAGTTTGAGAAGCTAGGCCTGATCAGACCCTTCCACAAAAGTTGTTTAGTTTGATTTCCTCTTTTTCTTTCAGTGTCATTCTCCGAATAGGATGCACAATGGGCCTTGCATTAGGAACCAAGTTAATCCTGAAGTCAATTTCTCTGCGCGGAGGTAAGTTGTCAACTTCTTCAAACACATCCGCATAATCTCTGATGACAAGAATATCCTCAATAGAAGCAGGAGTGACTTCTAGAGAAGACCAAAATTCTTTCCTTTCTATGGCTGAGCCGTGGCATGGTATAGCCATAATATTTCCAAATATGGTTTTATTTCTCACTACTCTTTCAGTGCATAGAAACTCAGCCTCATACTTTGTTAGCCAATCAAGCCCAAGTATGATATCATATCCAGAAAAACTCCTAACAATCAAGTCAAAAGGGAATTGGAAGTAAGAATAAGAAACAGGCACTCTATAATACCGATCGAGCATAAGTGAACCTCATATCGGACTATGGGCCCTTATCGATTCTTTAAGTTTTCTTGGTTTTAATTTTAACTTTTTAATCGTGTCGCTAGTTATGAAACTTCTTGATGCACTAGTGTCAAACAATACTGTAATAGGAATGTTCTTAATAATAAGAGTACATCCTAAAACATCAGGTTTACCTGCTCCTTCGGAAGAAGCCAGTGCAGCCGCTCCATCGTAGACATGCGCCACCTAAGAATTCTTTAGCAATGGGCAGTTTGGCTAGATGTGCCCCTTCTGGTGACAATTATAGCACTCCCTATTATCCTGAGAACTTTGACTAGGCCCAAACTCATTTCTCCTTGGCCTTTTTGGAGATCAACATTCATAGTTGAAGTGTCCCAACTTCTGACAATTGAGGTAACTTGTTGTATATGACGTAGTTGTATACACAATTATATGATTTTTGTTTGATGATAACAACCAAATAAATATTATCATAAATGTGTTTGTTATTGTACTGTTATATAACATCACAGATAGGAATATAATATTTATATTTAAATAGAATACGACTGTACAGAATTTCATATATTCACACAGTATTTTATTTAAATAAAATATTATATTTCAACATTCAAACAGCACAAATTATATGACTCCGCTATTTGTACACATTCATAGATATTACACATGATATTGTACTTGTATATAAACTGAATACGTTAGACAAATTTGTTTGAACACAGTAAAAATAATATTTTATTTCAGTCAGATTTGTTTAATACAAGCATCAGTACATTTCTCTCATTACATACACAGTTCCTCTCTATAACACTCACACTTAGTCACACAATTTTATATACATTCGCATTTCATATATGCAGATATACATTTACACACTGTTCTTGTCTTCAACCTTCTGTCTTCACAGCATCTTCACTGTCAATCCAGTCGTTATCTGCTTACCTGTCACAAACAGAAACACACATAATAATCTTGAATAGAAATAATTTCATATTCTAGCAAATATTATTTTGTTTTTAAGATCTATTTGCCTAATAATTTTTGGTGTGTTTCTCATCATTTTCCATGACTTGATCTGATTTATATTGACTCTATACTCTAGTGCTCACAGATCAGCCTCAACACACCACACTGGTTTGCTGATTAGAACCAGCTGATTCTGAACAGCCTCAACACAATGTAGCGGTTTGCTGATAAAGTTTCAGTCGGACAGTCACACATATATACACATATGTATACACACACATACGTGCATATATACATATATGTATACATGAAAGAAAATACATGTCAAACAGCAAAAGTGAACTGCCAAAAGTAATCAAGGCTGCAAGGTTCATAGTTCAAGTATATGTAAGCTGATCGAGCCAGTTCAAAGCCACAAGTGCTCAAGAATAGCAAGTCATAATGATGAGCATAAAATATAAGGAGGGAAAGTGTCAAAGCTGCTCAAAAATTCAAACTGGTTCAAGCATGTGAACAAGCAAGAGGCAACACAGTAACATATATGGATGACAAGTAAATATGGTGCAAATGCAAGGATTCAAGTTTCAGCAAAACAAGTCGGTGTACATATGCTCAAGTTCAAGACATGTCATGATAAGGTAAAAAGTGGTCAAGCCAAAATGAACAAGATGGTTCAGCATTACTCAAGCATGATCAGTAGTGTATAAACAGCATGAACATATGCAATAAGTTCAAAAATGGTGCATTCAAGATGGCTAATGGTAATTTCATGTTTGAGCTATGATATTCAATGTCATCTCAAAGCAAAGTTCTAGCAGAAATGAACAAGGCAGATGAATTTTCTATATCAAACTCATATATGCATGCAGCAGATTTCAATGGAGAAGCATGGGTGATGTACACATAAGTTGCAGCATTATCTACAAAGCAACATATCATTTCTGGTTTCAAAAGTCTATAGCTCAAGCAAAATCAATAGAGATACAACAACATGATTGTAACAACCCGGAAAATCTGAACCAGTTTAAAAATTTTAATTTGGCTATTTTAGTGGATTTTAGATATTTAAATAAATTATTTTAAATAATAACGACGAAAAGTATGTTTGAATCGATGTTTGAAAATAAATATAATTATTTTAAATTATAAACAAGGCATAAAATGGCGCGGCAGTTTCAAAATTTGAATTCAAACTTTGACTGACTGTACCGGGTGCAAAATATAACGGATTTTAGTGAAGCCAAAAATATTTAAATCTGTTAGTGAATATCTTTCTAACGAATCTGAAAAATCGAAGTTTCGTAGCGGGAGTCAAAAGTTATGGCCAAATGAATTTTCAGAAAGGTCGCTATAGAATTTATATAGCCCGTGAAAATAGACATTTTGCAAACGACCTCAAAATTCGACGAAACCACTTTTGTTGAATCCGGGATGTCAAATTATTGCTAGATTTCAAATTCCATAATTTTTGAAGTTAATATGTGAGCGTGGCGAAGGAAAATGTGTTTGGTCAATTTTAGTTAAATTGGATCGATGAGAAAATGGCCATTTTTCAAATGGTCTCAGAATTTGACGAAACTAGTTTTGTTGGGACCGTATCGTCAAAACATAGCCAGATTTATTTTTTTGGAATTTCTGGGATCAGTATGTGGCCCCGGCAAATTGAAATGTACGTTCAAATCGAATATCGAATGTTTTATATTTTAATTTGAAGAAAGACTGACTGAAACAGTCGAATGGGCCTACGAAACATATCCCATTGTGTTCGGCATGGGGGTACTTAGCTAGGGACGACAGTCGTGGGGTTTGGATTGGAGTTCGTATGAGATAAGGGGTATTTTTGAATTTTTAAAAATATATAAATAAAAGAAAAAAATCTCATTGGCCCAAACAGTTTTCTCTCTCCCTGTATTCTCTCTCCCCGATTGCGATTAACAGCGGCTCCTTCTTTCTTCTCTCCTCTTTTTCTTCAAATGCACTCAATAAAAACCCATGGCCTTTTGGAGAATTTTGTAGTACTCCTCACGATCTTCACATCCATATAAAGATTGGATTTTTTCGTGGCCTGTAGCGTTCGAATCGAGCTCGGGAATTCCCGAACTTCAAACCGCCGTCGCTGCTACCCTGGTGCATCGAACTGGACCCCCCCACCGTGCGTAGGTGCGCGACTCCTCCCTCTTCGACGTGTTGTACACCACATGTATAAGCGTTGTATAAGTTGTATGTTCGGTGTATAAGTTATATAGGCTTTGTAAAAATAATATATGCATTGAAATAAGTTGAAATGATATTGAAGTGAAATCGAAATATATTTATATATGAATATATATATACTCCCCTCGTCCACAGACCATGGACGATATATATTGGTTGTGATATTGTTTGGATTATTGGTTGATGTGAAATTTGGTGAATATCATGAATGGTTGATTTGAAATGATTGATTGTGATTGAAATCCCAATAGGATTAGTATATAGGAAAATTCGCCTGCGTGCGAACTAGATGTATGAAATCCCCATTGTCAAAAACCGCGAGGTTTTAAGGTAGAGCGAGGAGCTGTACTAGGAACGGTGCCGGTTTTAACTACCCTGCCATTATGCTGCCGAAATTTTCAATAATATTCATGTGTTAGAATTATTTTCATGTGTTGAAACTATATTCATGTGTTGAATAGAAATTCATGTGTTGAGTAGAAATTCATGTGTTGAATGAAGTTCATGTGTTGAATAAATTATTTGAAAGATAAAAATCACATTTTTATTATATACATAGACTATATAAAATATTAGTATCTTAAATAAATTGTTTTAACACCAAAAATAACATTTTTACCTTATGTATGAACTATTTAAAATAATCGTGTTTTGAAATAAATTGTTTTACAATAAAAATCACATTTTTATTATATAAATTATAGAAAATATTCATGTGTTGAATAGAAGTTCATGTGTTGAATAGAAATTCATGTGTTGAATGAAGCTCATGTGTTGAATAAATTCTTTGAAAGATAAAAATAACAATTTTATTATATATATCAACTATAGAAAATATTCATGTGTTGAATAAAGGACTAGAATGATAAAAATCATACTTTTATTGTATGTGTGAAGTCAAAAACATTCATGTGTTGAATATATAGATTGAACAATAAAATCTACATTTTTATTGTGAATATGAAGTGCTAAAAATATTCATGTGTTGAATAAATATTTTTATGATAAAAACATCATTTTTATCAAATATATGAAATGAATATAGTTTTGAAATCGAAGAAAGAATTATATTTATATATAATTATATAAAAATAATTAAAATAAATCGAATAACGAAGCCGTAATTCGTGTTTTGAAACCGTGATTTCAAACGATTATTGCGGGAGATCCGATCATAGAATTTTCCCGAAACCGAAACCGTTGGGTTCGCTTTGGAAATATCTTTCCAACGGCACCCACTTTGTAGAGATCCGATGGTTGGATTGTCTGGAATGTTTAATTCAAATCTGAAGAAAAACAGTGCCAAAATCGATTATATATATATATATATATAATTAAATTAAATCGAATAACGACGCTGCAGTTCATATTTTGAAATCGTAACTTCAAAAGATTAGTGCGGGAGATCCGACCGTCGGATTATCCCGAAACTGAAACCATCGGATTCGTTTTGAAAAGATCTTTCTAATGATATAAAATTTGTGAAGATCCAACGGTTAGAATTTCAGATATGTATAAATCAAATCTGAAGAAAAACAGCGCCACGGCCGCGTTATGGCCTGAAGTGTCGTTTGAATGAATTGGCTATTTTTAAATAAATAAAAATAGCAATAAATCATGATAAAATATTATAAATGATATGGAATGAGAATAAACTGAATCTGCTCGGTTTATTTGATATTTGATGGTTGAATGTGTTTGGTGTGAAAATTACATTAAAGAATAGAATTATAGATCTCGAATAATTTAACCATTGAAATGAATTGATTTGAAATTCTAAATATACGTGAATTATTTGAAAAGGCCGAGTTAATTCTCATTTCAAATAATTGATCGACGATTGAAATTCGAAGATATGAAGACGGTGCAAGACCGATGATCTGCACGTCGAATGGAGGGATGCTACTGATGCTCATGATGGGAGTAGCTACCTTGAAGGGGCTGAAGTAGTAGCCTTCCGGACGTACTTGTTGATTGTACGGATATGCGAGGTATTGAGTGCCTCCGGTTTCGTTCAGACCCAGAACGAACTTGTAAATGGACTGTGTGTCTGACATTGGATTTTGTTCTGTGATGATTGATCTCTATTAAATATATATCTGTTTGGCGGCGTAGAATTTATTCTCTTTCTTAACGCCCTTCTCTGAGACGTACGAGCTAAGAGGTTATATATCGATAGAAATCAGTCGCATGGAGTGAATTGCCTGTGTGGCATGCCTAAGTGGCAGATGGTCAAGGCTTCTGTTGAAAAGCAAAGTCTTGTGGTTGATGATCAAAGCGCGGCCTGTGTGGCATAGCTTTGTGTATGACGTTGATTCGCGAGCCTCACACCCCGGTATGGACCAGAAACAGGAGAAGGATCCAGGGAGGACATGCGTTTCTTTCTAGCTAGGGTGGTGTCAGTGACCTACCAGCCCTGACATTTATATTATTTTCACCTGTGTGGTTTTTGCTATTGCGAGGCGCCTCAGATATATCGATGACTATGTGGAGCCAATGGAGTCATAGGACTCATTTACGCCCCAAAGGGCGGGAAAACGCAGTGTTCAGGCATTTTAATTCACATCGATGGACCGGCCCTGTGGCTCCTAAGGGTCACTCGAGCTCTGATCCTGAGACACGGGCTAGAGCGTCTCGAATTCGGTCTGGACTAACTTTTGCCTTGGTTCGTGATGGAAATCCAATTTTCAAATACGACACCGTGCGGTTTTGATTGTATATATATATATATATGGTGACATGATATATGGTACCCATGCCGTCTATGATTGATAGTTATGATTGAAATTATTTTTGAAATATATATACACTATAATAATATCAAATGATTTGTTTTTCTCGTATCAAGCATATTTTGGCCATTATAAGGTAAAACTCTATTCTTCGGTTTGTGTTGCATTGTGTGATGGGAACTGAGTCTTATAATGGCTTCATTTTTATAAAAAGCATTGCGATGTTTAAAATATTTACTTGTTTTAAAGCACTGGCAATCCAATGGAGTAAACCCGTTCCGCGAAAGTGGCGTGGTCCTGTGATTGGCCATATTATAAAATGTGTTAAGTAGATTTCTCATACCGGTCCCATGACTGACTCATAGTTTGTTTCACTTACATACTCGGGTGCCCCTTTTTCTACATGGGCAGCCTTGTATTCAGGTTTTAGCAGGCTCTTTCTGGATAGCAGGAGCTGAAGATGGATTCTATCATTTATCTCTTTTTATGATGTTCAGCTCCTATTGTACATATTATGTTTTGTTTTCCATTGTAGACATTTATGTATAACTGAACTATATTTGTACTAAGTATGATCCTGTATACTGTGTAACTCAGATGATTATGTTTATCCAGTGTATTCTATTGTACATTGCCTGGTGTATTTATTTATTTCTATTCTGCTGTTATCTGTTTATGTGTTGTATTCCAAAGATTACCCTTGCCACCGTCGTACGGGGTTTGGGGTCGTCATAAACGTGGTATCGGAGCTTTGGTTAAGCTTAGTTCTGGAATATAACATATTAATGAACTCGTCAGAAATAGAACCAGTAGTGTTCTATGACGAGTAACTCATTACAGATAGGATCAGTAATATCCTAGTATGAGAATAGCAGAATGAAATACACCTCGATAAACACATTTACGTTCAAGTATATGTCTCTATGCTTTAAAATATCTTTTCTGTTGACCTGACAATTGGTCTGCTATTTGCAGAAGTACTAGAAAATGAGTGTTAGAAATAGAAGGAATGCAGAACCAGATCTAGAGGCTCTATTAAAGAGATATCGAAATCTGGGTGGAGCACAATTCTCGGGCAATGAATCCATTATTCAAACTCAAGCGTGGATGAGTTCTGTAGAAAGAATTTTTGAACGTTCCCAGCTAAGAGATGATCAGAAAAGATTAGTGGCATCTTGGGTGCTTAAAGATGAAGCTTTAATCTGGTGGGAAACGGTAATAAAGGATAATCCAGAAGTTAATATTACCTGGGATAGATTCAAAGAGATTTTCAGTGAAAGATTTACTCCTTCAGAAGCAACTGAGCGGTTATGTGATGAATTCTACTATTTGATACAAGGAGATATGAATATCCCAAAATATCATAAGAGATTCAATGAACTTTCTCATTTTGCCCTGCAGCTAATTCAGGATCCAAAGAGGAAGAATCTGAGGTTTATTAATGGTCTTCAAAGAAAATACCAGAATAGTGTGATGGGGCATGTGAAGCATACTTTTTTTGAAATGATATACATGGCTTATTAGTATGAAGATCTGGATAAGCGAGGCCTTTTCATCGATGAAGAGGAAGTCAGTTTTAGCAATAAAAGGAAGTTTGAAACTGATAGCCCAGAGACAAGTGCACAGCCTGAGGCCAGTACGAAGTCTGAGTTCTGAAAGAAGCCTAGATTCAATCGGGAAAAGTTTAAGTCTGAGAAAGGACCAGTAACAACTGCCATATGCAATAACTGCAATAAGCAAGGGCATTTGACTAGGAATTGTAAACCCTTGAAAAAGCAGAAGAAGAAGAAGGGGTTTAAACCCGATAACTAGTTTCAAGAGAATAGAAAATGCAGTCAATGCCATCGGGCTGGTCATCTTGCAAAGGATTGCCGGCTATTTAAGAAATCTGAAAAGGCTCATGTAAATGAAGTAACAGAAGTTCATGGATCCTCATCTAGTCAGGAAAGGCTAGATGTTTTAGAAGTCACGCTTACTGTCAAAGATATTCTAGTTAAAGTATTGTTTGATACAGGCGCATCGCGAAGCTTTTTTGCAAAGAATGCGGTTAAGAAACTAGATTTGAATTTGAAGAAGCTCAAAGCATGAATTACTGTTCATAATCCGGTTGGGGGTTCCCTCGATCTCAGTTGGGTTTGTGGGGTGCCCGTCTCTTTTTCCCGTTATCGGTTCCCCACTATCGCGATCGTCATGAATTTTACAGAATTTGATCTTATCTTGGGTTTAGATTGGTTAACCAAATATGAAGCTGAGGTTAAATGCGTCGACAGAGTCGTTAAGGGGAAGATTAAATCCAGTGACTATATAACCATTCCGTGTTAAGGTCCGAATACGGATAGGAAAGACTTCTGGGCAGCATTAGATGTTTCTCCTGCTCAAATAGAACATGTTCCTGTCGTTATAGAGAATATCTCAGTCAACAAAGAAAATATCCCAGTTGTCAAGAACTATGCGGATGTGTTCGAAGAAGTTGTTAGCTTACCTCCGTAGAGAGAAATTAATTTTAAAATCTCTTTAGTTCTGAACGCAAGGCCAGTAGTTCATGCTATTTGAAGAATGACCTTGAAGGAAAAAGAAGAATTAGACAATCAAACTCGACAGCTAGTATGGAAAGGTCTGATCTGGCCTAGTTTCTCGGAATGGGGAGCAGCAGTGGTATTTGTCCCAAAGTCAGACGGTACTCTCAGACTGTGTGTGGATTATCGTGAACTGAATAAGCAGACGCTGAAGAATAAATATCCAATGTCGTGGACTGATGATTTGTTGGATCAATTGAATGGCGCACAAGTATTTTCACGAATGGATCTAGCTAAAGGTTTCCATCAGCTTCGTATTGCCGAAGAGTGTGTTCCTTTGACAACATTCAGAGGTCCAGACTTATTCTATGAGTGGTTAGTAATGTCGTTCGGCTTATGTAACGCTCCAGCTTATTTTGTCGATCTATTGAACCGTGTATTCAGAGAAGTATTGAATAAATTTGTTCTGGTTTTCATTGATGATATATTGATCTTCTCTAAATCAGAAAGCGAGCATGAAAAACATTTGGAACAAGTGTTAGAAATTCTGAGAAAGAATGTGTTGAAAGCAAAGTTTTCCAAATGTATATTATGGCAAGAAGAAGTGAAATTTCTTGGCCACGTCGTGTCAAAGCAAGGAATTTTAGTGGATCCCAGTAAAATCACTACTATTTAGAATGGGAAACAGCCTCATACACCCACGGAAGTCAGAAGTTTCCTCGGATTGGCCAGTTATTATCGGAAGTTCGTTAAGAATTTTTCGAAGATATCCAGTCACTTAACAAAGCTTACTAAGAAACATTCGAGATTCAACTGGACTCCCGAATGTGAGACAGCTTTCCAGGATCTGAAGTTAAAATTGTCGACTGCTCCAGTGCTCACAATTATTGACGGCAATCAGGATTTAAAAGTCTGGACCGATGCTTCTAAAGAAGGCCTTGGCGCATTGTTAATGCAAAGAGGCCATGTAGTCTCTTATGCTAGCCGTCAATTGAAACCACATGAAAAGAATTATGTAATTCACGATCTTGAATTGCTAGCTATCGTGTTTGCTATAAAAATCTGGAGGCATTATCTATTGGGTGAGAAGTTTGAATTATACACTGATCATCAATCATTGAAATATTTATTCACCCAGAAGGATCTGAATATGAGACAACAGCGTTGGTTAGAATCTCTCGCGGCATATGATCTTGATATCTTATATACACCGGGGAAGGCAAATGTTGTGGCTAATGCGCTTAGCAGAAAGAATGTAATTATCGCCAGTCTTATCATCATGCCTTCGTTGATTGATAACATATCTGCTCTTCAGAAGGATGATCACTTCATTAAGAAGATCATAGAGAGAATAAAGAAAGGCGAGCCCTCAAGTTTTCAGATTGATAACGATGGAATTCTGAGGTTAAAAGGCCGGGTTTGTGTTCCAAACATTCCTGAACTCGGGAGAGAAGTATTAGATGAATGTCACAAAGCCAAGCTTATTATCCATCCATGGGTGAGCAAAATGTATAATGACATCAAACACACTTTCTGGTGGAAATTTATGAAAAGGGACATTTCTTTATATGTTAGCCGGTGTCCTACTTGTCAACAAGTCAAAAGCGATCAGCAAAAGCTCGCTGGATTGTTGCAACCTTTGGAAATTCCAGGAGGTAAGTGGTAACAGATTTCTATGGATTTCATAAACGTTTTGCCCAGACCCAGGAAGGGAAATGACAGTATTTGGGTGATCGTAGATCGTTTCACGAAGACCGCCCATTTCATACCTGTCAAATCGAATAGAACTTCTCAGAGTCTGGCGTAGATTTATTTCAAGGAAATAGTTAGACTTTATGGAGTTCCCGTGAGCATCGTTAGTGATCGGGACCCGATTTTTGCTAGTAAATTCTGGGAAGCATTCCAAGCAGAATTGGGAACGAAACTGAACTTGAGCACTGCATATCATCCTCAAACAGATGGTCAAACTGAGAGGGTGAATCGTATTCTTGAAGATTTATTGCGGGATTGTGTTATTGATTTTGGCAGATCATGGGAAGACCATTTGCGTTTGGTCGAGTTCTCATACAACAACAGCTACCAAGCGAGCCTGACAATGTCACCATTCGAAGCATTGTATGGTAGACCGTGTCGATCTCTTGCTTGTTGGGTAGAACCTGGTAATAGACTTGTATTGGTACCTGATATGATTCGCGAAGCTGCGGACATAGGCAATTTCATTAAGAAACGATTACTAGCCGCTCAAAGCCGACAGAAAAGCTATGCAGATAAGAGAAGAAGAGATACACCATTTGCTGTTGGCTACCACGTGTATTTGAAGGTATCTCCGATGAGAGGAGTTATCCGGTTCGGTAAAACAGGGAAGTTGGCGCCCAAATTTATTGGTCCGTTTCCTATTCTAGAACGGGTTGGAACTCTCGCTTATAGGGTTCAGTTGCCTGATTGGTTGCCTGGAGTATATAATGTGTTTCACGTATCTCAACTTCGAAAGCATGTTCATGATCCAGACTTGATCGTGGAAGAAGCAGTGCAATGGGATATAGAAATTACTCCAGAATTGGCTGTGAGAAGAAAGCCACCAAAGATTATTAGCAAAGAAACCAAAGAACTGAGGAACAAGAAGGTTCACTTAGTCAAAGTGCAATGGAGTGGATATCCGCGAGATTGTACTTGGGAAAAAGAGGAAACCATTAAGAAAGCCTATCCTAAGTGCAGGGTGGATATCTTTGATTGACTCCGGTGCAAGGTACATTTACCATATCTTTGCTTTACCATTTTGTTCTCTACTTTGCTTTGTTTTCTTTTCATGCATGTAAACTTTTTAATTATATAGTCTGAATGATTTTAAAAGAGTATATGAATTATTTGGTATATTTTTGAAAAGTTAAAAACAAATTGATTGTTGGTTGTGTTGTGTGACCGTGGATTTGATTAATTAAATTATTAGAATGATAGTTAATTTAATCAGTAAGAGAATGAAGTTAAATGTATGCAATTGAACAAGTATTGAACTGATTGAGAAACAGATAGAAATATATACATGTGCATTATATATGTGTGAATAGTTATGGATAAACTGCTAAGCGGAGGAATAAAATTGTTTTCCCGACAAATAGGTACTTGTTAATTGTATTTCTTGGGATTTGATGATTTTATGAGACGATTGGCTAGCCGATTAGCTTTTTCTTTTTCTTTTGGATTGGTGAGGGCCATGGGAGGCTATTTGAAATATCCCGAAACTCCCCGTACAAAGGAGGTTATGGCGAAATTTTTCGAAAATTTAGGGTGTTGGCCAAATTTTTGAAGAATTTGAAAATTCTTAGAAACTGAAAAGTTGAAGAATGGAAGCCAGATTTAAAGTAAAGTTGGTTAATTAAACCACTTTCGACTTTGTTCCATTTCGGGGACGAAAGGTTTTAAGTGGGGGAGATTGTAACAACCCGGAAAATCTGAACCAGTTTAAAATTTTTAATTTGGCTATTTTAGTGGATTTTAGATATTTAAAATAAATTATTTTAAATAATAACGACGAAATGTATGTTTGAATCGATGTTTGAAAATAAATATAATTATTTTCAATTATAAACAAGGCCTAAAATGGAGCGGTAGTTTCAAAATTTGAATTCAAACTTTGACTGACTGTACTGGGTGCAAAATAAAACAGATTTTAGTGATACCAAAAATATTTAAATATGTTACTGAATATCTTTCTAACGAATCTAAAAAATCGAAGTTTCATAGCGGGAGTCAAAAGTTATGGCCAAATGAATTTTCAGAAAGGTCGCTATAGAATTTATATAGCCCGTGAAAATTGACATTTTGCAAACAACCTCAGAACTCGACGAAACCACTTTTGTTGGATCCAGGATGTCAAATTATTGCTAGGTTTCAAATTCCATAATTTTTGAAGTTAATATGTGAGCATGGCGAAAGAAAACGTGTTTTGTCAATTTCAGTTAAATTGGATCGATGAGAAAATGGTCATTTTTTCAAACGGTCTCAGAATTCAACGAAACTAGTTTTGTTGGGACCGTATCGTCAAAACATAGCCAGATTTATTCTTCTGAAATTTTTGGGATCAATATGTGGCCCCGGCAAATTGAAATGTACGTTCAAATCGAATATCGAATGTTTTATATTTTAATTTGAAGAAAGACTGACTGAAACAGTCGAATGGGCCTACGAAACATATCCCATTGTGTTCGGGATGGGGGTATTTAGCTAGGGACGATAATCGTTGGGTTTGGATTGGAGTTCGTATGAGATAAGGGGTATTTTTGAATTTTTAAAAATATATAAATAAAAGAAAAAAAATCTCATTGGCCCAAACAATTTTCTCTCTCCCCGTATTCTCTCTCCCCGATCGCGATTAACAGCGGCTGCTTCTTCTTCCTTCTCTCCTCTTTTTCTTCAAATCTACTCAATAAAAACCCATGGCTCTTTGGAGAATTTTGTAGTACTCCTCACGATCTTCACATCCATATAGAGATTGGATTTTTTCGTGGCGTGTAGCGTTCGAATCAAGCTCGGGAAGTCAAATTATTGCTAGGTTTCAAATTCCATAGTTTTTGAAGTTAATATGTGAGCATGGCGAAAGAAAATGTGTTTGGTCAATTTCAGTTAAATTGGATCGATGAGAAAATGGTCATTTTTTCAAACGATCTCAGAATTCAACGAAACTAGTTTTGTTGGGACCGTATCGTCAAAACATAGCCAGATTTATTCTTCTGAAATTTTTGGGATCAATATGTGGCCCCGGCAAATTGAAATGTACATTCAAATCGAATATCGAATGTTTTATATTTTAATTTGAAGAAAGACTGACTGAAACAGTCGAATGGGCCTACGAAACATATCCTATTGTGTTCGGGATGGGGGTATTTAGCTCGGGTCGATAATTGTTGGGTTTGGATTGGAGTTCGTATGAGATAAGGGGTATTTTTGAATTTTTAAAAATATATAAATAAAAGAAAAAAATCTCATTGGCCCAAATAGTTTTCTCTCTCCCCGTATTCTCTCTTCCCGATCGCGATTAACAGCGGCTGCTTCTACTTCCTTTTCTCCTCTTTTTCTTCAAATCCACTCAATAAAAACCCATGGCCCTTTGGAGAATTTTGTAGTACTCCTCATGATCTTCACATCCATATAAAGATTGGATTTTTTTCGTGGCCTATAGCGTTCGAATCAAGCTCGGGAAGTCAAATTATTGCTAGGTTTCAAATTCCATAGTTTTTGAAGTTAATATGTGAGCATGGCGAAAGAAAATGTGTTTGGTCAATTTCAGTTAAATTGGATCGATGAGAAAATGGTCATTTTTTCAAACGGTCTCAAAATTCAACGAAACTAGTTTTGTTGGGACCGTATCGTCAAAACATAGCCAGTTTTATTCTTCTGAAATTTTTGGGATCAATATGTGGCCCCGACAAATTGAAATGTACATTCAAATCGAATATCGAATGTTTTATATTTTAATTTGAAGAAAGACTGACTGAAACAGTCGAATGGGCCTACGAAACATATCCCATTGTGTTCGGGATGGGGGTATTTAGTTAGGGATGATAATCGTTGGGTTTGGATTGGAGTTCATATGAGATAAGGGGTATTTTTGAATTTTTAAAAATATATAAATAAAAGAAAAAAAATCTCGTTGGCCCAAACAGTTTTCTCTCTCCCCGTATTCTCTCTTCCGGATCGCGATTAACAGCGGCTGCTTCTTCTTCCTTCTCTCCTCTTTTTCTTCAAATCCACTCAATAAAAACCCATGGCCCTTTGGAGAATTTTGTAGTACTCCTCACGATCATCACATCTATATAAAGATTGGATTTTTTTCGTGGCCTGTAGCGTTCGAATCAAGCTCGGGAAGTAAAATTATTGATAGGTTTCAAATTCCATAATTTTTGAAGTTAATATATGAGCATGGCGAAAGAAAATGTGTTTGGTCAATTTCAGTTAAATTGGATCGACGAGAAAATGGCCATTTTTTCAGACAGTCTTAGAATTCAACGAAACTAGTTTTTTTGGGACCGTATTGTCAAAACATAGCAAGATTTATTTTTCTGGAATTTTGGGGATCAGTATATGGCCCCGGCAAATTGAAATGTACGTTCAAATCGAATATCAAATGTTTTATATTTTAATTTGAAGAAAGACTGACTGAAACAGTCGAATGAGCCTACGAAACATATCCCATTGTGTTCAGGATGAGGGTATTTAGCTAGGGACGATAATCGTTGGGTTTGGATTGGAGTTCGTATGAGATAAGGGGTAGTTTTGAATTTTAAAAAATATATAAATAAAAGAAAAAATCCCATTGGCCCAAATAGTTTTCTCTCTCCCCGATCGCGATTAACAGCGGCTTCTTCTTCTTCCTTCTCTCCTCTTTTTCTTCAAATCCACTCAATAAAAACCCATGGCCCTTTGGAGAATTTTGTAGTACTCCTCACGATCTTCACATCCATATAATGATTGGATTTTTTCGTGGCCTGTAGCGTTCGAATCGAGCTCGGGAAGTCCCGAACTTCAAACCGCCGCCGCCGCTAACTTGTTGCATCGAACTGGACCCCACCACCGTGCGCGGGTGTGCAACTCCTCCCTCTTCGACCTGGCGTTGGCCGATCCTCCTATAGCATAGCGGATTGGAAGAAAAATGCAAGCCTAGGTTTGAACGATTATTGAGAAGTAACTGCTATTTTAATTTTAAATTGTTTAATATCACTTTGAAGCGCTACGGTTTTTGATTACACAATAAAAATCATATCTTTTAGCTCTGTTGACGAAATCCAGTGAAACAAGAGACACCGGGACTGTGAGGACGTCTTCTGCGTTCTAGAAGAGACCGCATATTTTTTTGAGCCTTCTGTAATTTTTGGTGGAGTGGAACCCAATGTGAGATTTCTAATTTATAAACGATATGGAAAAAAACGATGTATAAATTATATAGTCGATGTATGAGTTATACAAGCGTTGTACACCACATGTATAAGCATTGTATAAGTTGTATGTTCGGTGTATAAGTTATATATGCGTTGTAAAAATAATATATGCGTTGAAATAAGTTGAAATGATATTGAAGTGAAATCGAAATATATTTATATACGAATATATATATATATATATACTCCCCTTGTCTACAGACCATGGACGATATATATTGGTTGTGATATTGTTTGGATTATTGGTTGACATGAAATTTTGTGAATATCATGAATGGTTGAAATTTTTATTATATATATCAACTATAGAAAATATTCATGTGTTGAATAAAGGACTAGAATGATAAAAATCATATTTTTATTGTTTGTGTGAAGTCAAAAACGTTCATGTGTTAAATATATAGATTGAACAATAAAATATACATTTTTATTGTGAATATGAAGTGCTAAGAATATTCATGTGTTGAATAAATATTTATTATGATAAATATATCATTTTTATCAAATATATGAAATGAATATAGTTTTGAAATCGAAGAAAGAATTATATTTATATATAATTATATAAATATAATTAAAATAAATCGAATAACAAAGCTATAGTTCGTGTTTTGAAACCGTGATTTGAAACGATTAGTGCGGGAGATCCGATCATCGAATTTTCCCGAAACCGAAACCGTTGGATTGGCTTTGGAAATATCTTTCCAACGACACCCACTTTGTAGAGATCCAACGGTTGGATTGTCCGGAATGTTTAATTCAAATCTGAAGAAAAACAACGCCAGAATCGATTATATATATATATATATATATATATATATATATATATATATATATATATAATTAAATTAAATCGAATATCGACGCTGCAGTTCGTATTTTGAAATCGTAACTTCAAACGATTAGTGCGGGAGATCCGACCATCGGATTTTTCCGAAAATAAAACCATTGGATTCGTTTTGAAAAGATCTTTCTAACGATATAAAATTTGTGAAGATCCAACGGTTAGAATTTCAGATATGCATAAACCAAATCTGAAGAAAAACAGCGCCACGACCGCGTTATGGCCTGAAGCGTCGTTTGAATGAATTGGCTATTTTTAAATAAATAAAAATAGCGATAAATCGTGATAAAATATTATAAACCATATGGAATGAGAATAAACTGAATCTGCTCGGTTTATTTGATATTTGATGGTTGAATGTGCTTGGTGTGAAAATTACATTAAAGAATAGAATTATAGATGTCGAATAATTTATCCATTGAAATGAATTGATTTGAAATTCTAAATATACATGAATTATTTGAAAAGGCCGAGTTAATTCTCATTTCAAATAATTGATCGACGATTGAAAGTCGAAGATATGAAGACGGTGCAAGACCGATGATCTGCACGTCGAATGGAGGGGTGCTATTGATTCTCATGATGGGAGTAGCTACCTTGAAGGGGCTGAAGTAGTAGCCGTCCGGACGTATTTGTTGATTGTATGGATATGCGAGGTATTGAGTGCCTCCGGTTTCGTTCAGACCCAGAACGAACTTGTAAATGGACTGTGTGTCTGACATTGGATTTTGTTCTATGCTGATTGATTTCTATTAAATATATATCTGTTTGGCGGCATAGAATTTATTCTCTTTCTTAATGCCCTTACCTGAGACGTACGAGCTCAGAGGTTATATATCAATAGAAATTAGTCGCATGGAGTGAATTGCCTGTGTGGCATGCCTAAGTAGCAGATGGTCAAGGCTTCTGTTGAAAAGCAATGTCTTGTGGTTGATGATCAAAGCGCGGCCTATGTGGCATAGCTTTGTGTATGACGTTGATTCGCGAGCCTCACACCCCGGTATGGACCAGAAACAGGAGAAGGATCCAGGGAGGACAGGCGTTTCTTTCTAGCTAGGTGGTGTCAGTGACCTACCAGCCCTGACATTTATATTATTTTCACCTGTGTGGTTGTTGCTGTTGCGAGGCGCCTCAGATATATCGGTGACTATGTGGAGCCGATGGAGTCATTGGACACATTTACGCCCCAAATGGCGGGGAAACGCTGTGTTCAGGCATTTTAATTCACATCGGTGGACCGGCCCTGTGGCTCCTATGGGTCACTCAAGCTCTGATCCTGAGACACGGGCTAAAGCGTCTCGAATTCGGCAAGGACTATCTTTTGCCTTGGTTCATGGTGGAAATCCAATTTCAATATACGACACTGTGCGGTTTTGATTGTGTGTGTGTGTGTGTGTGTGTATATATATATATATATATATATATATATATATATATATATGGCGACATGATATATGGTACCTATGCCGTCTATGATTGATAGTTATGATTGAAATTGTTTTTGAAACATATATACACTATAATAATATCAAATGATTTGTTTTAATCGTACCAAGCATATTTTGGCCACTATAAGGTAAAACTCTATTCTTCGGTTTGTGTTGCATTGTGTGATGAGAACTGAGTCTTATAATGGCTTCATTTATATAAAAAGCATTGCGATGTTTAAAAGATTTACTTGTTTTAAAGCACTGGCAATCCAATGGAGTAAACTCATTCCGCGAAAGTGGCGTGTTCTTGTGATTGGCCATATTATAAAATGTGTTAAGTAGATTTCTCATACCAGTCCCATGACTGACTCGTAGTTTGTTTCACTTACAAACTTGGGTGGCCCTTTTTCTACACGGGCAGCCTTGTATTCAGGTTTTAGCAGGCTCTTTCTGGATAGCAGGAGATAAAGATGGATTCTATCATTTATCTCTTTTTATGTTGTTCAGCTCCTATTGTACATATTATGTTTTGTTTTCCGCTGTAGACATTTATGTATAGCTGAACTGTATTTGTACTAAGTATGATCCTGCATACTGTGTAACTCTGATGATTATGTTTATCCAGTGTATCCTATTGTACATTGCTTGGTGTATTTATTTATTTCTATTCTGCTGTTATCTGTTTATGTGTTGTATTCCAAAGATTACCCTTGCCACCGTCGTACGGGGTTTGGGGTCGTCACAAACGTGCTATCGGAGCTTTGGTTAAGCTTAGTTCTGGAATATAACATATTAACGAACTCGTCAGAAATAGAACCAGTAGTGTTCTAGGACGAGTAACTCATTACAGATAGGATCAGTAATATCCTAGTATGAGAATAGCAGAATGAAATACACCTCGATAGACACATTTACGTTCAAGTATATGTCTCTATGCTTTAAAATATTTTTTCTGTTGACCTGACAATTGGTCTGCTATTTGCAGAAGTACTAGAAAATGAGTGTTAGAAACAGAAGGAATGCAGAACCAGATCTAGAGGCTCTATTAAAGAGATATCGAAATCTGGGTGGAGCACAATTCTCGGCAATGAATCCATTATTCAAACTCAAGCGTGGATGAGTTCTGCAGAAAGAATTTTTGAACGTTCCTAGCTGAGAGATGATCAGAAAAGATTAGTGGCATCTTAGGTGCTTAAAGATGAAGCTTTAATCCGGTGGGAAACGGTAATAAAGGATAATCCAGAAGGTAATATTACCCGGGATAGATTCAAAGAGATTTTCAGTGAAAGATTTACTCCTTCAGAAGCAACTGAGCGGTTATGTGATGAATTCTACTATTTGATACAAGGAGTTATGAATATTCCAAAATATCATAAGAGATTCAATGAACTTTCTCATTTTGCCCCGCAACTAATTCAGGATCCAAAGAGGAAGAATATGAGGTTTATTAATGGTCTTCATAGAAAATACCAGAATAGTGTGATAGGGCATGTGAAGCTTCCCTTTTTTGAAATGATATACATGGCTTATCAGTATGAAGATCTGGATAAGCGAGGCCTTTTCATCGATGAAGAGGAAGTCAGTTTTAGCAATAAAAGGAAGTTTGAAACTGATAGCCCAGAGACAAGTGCATAGCCTGAGGCCAGTACGAAGTCTGAGTTCTGAAAGAAGCCTAGATTCAATCGGGAAAAGTTTAAGTCTGATAAAGGACCAGTAACAACTGCCATATGCAGTAACTGCAATAAGCAAGGGCATTTGACCAGGAATTGTAAACCCTTGAAAAAGCAGAAGAAGAAGAAGAAGAAGAAGCGGTTTAAACCCGATAACTAGTTTCAAGAGAATAGAAAATGCAGTCAATGCCATCGGGCTGGTCATCTTGCAAAGAATTGCCGGCTATTTAAGAAATCTGAAAAGGCTCATGTAAATGAAGTAACAGAAGTTCCTAGATCCTCATCTAGTCAGGAAAGGCCAGATGTTTTAGAAGGCACGCTTACTGTCAAAGATATTCCAGTTAAAGTGTTGTTTGATACAGGCGCATCGCGAAGCTTTGTTGCAAAGAATGCAGTTAAGAAACCGGATTTGAATTTGAAGAAGCTCAAAGCACCAATTACTGTTCATAATCCGGTTGGGGGTTCCCTCGATCTCAGTTGGGTTTGTGGGGTGCCTGTCTCTTTTTCCCATTATCGGTTCCCCACTATCGCGATCGTCATGAATTTTACAGAATTTGATCTTATCTTGGGTTTAGATTGGTTAACCAAATATGAAGCTGAGGTTAAATGCGCCGACAGAGTCGTTAAGGCAAAGATTAAATCCGGTGCCTATATAACCATTCCATGTGAAGGTCCGAACGGATAGGAAAGACTTCTGGGCAGCATTAGATGTTTTTCCTGCTCAAATAGAACCTGTTCCTGTCGTTACAAAGAATATCCCAGTCGACATAGAAAATATCCCAGTTGTCAAGAACTATGCGGATGTGTTCGAAGAAGTTGTTAGCTTACCTCTACAGAGAGAAATTGATTTTAAAATCTCTTTAGTTCCGAATGCAAGGCCAGTAGTTCATGCTATCCGAAGAATGGCCTTGAAGGAAAAAGAAGAGTTAGACAATCAAACTCGACAGCTAGTATGGAAAGGTCTGATTAGGCCTAGTTTCTCGGATTGGGGAGCAGCAGTGGTATTTGTCCCAAAGTCAGACGGCACTCTTAAACTATGTGTGGATTATCGTGACTTGAATAAGCAGACGCTGAAGAATAAATATCCATTGTCGCGGATTGATGATTTGTTGGATCGATTGAATGGCGCACAAGTATTTTCACGAATGGACCTAGCTATAGGTTTCCATCAGCTTCGTATTGCCGAAGAGTGTGTTCCTTTGACAGCATTCAGAGGTCCAGACTTATTCTATGAGTGGTTAGTAATGTCGTTTGGCTTATGTAACGCTCCAGCTTATTTTATCGATCTAATGAACCGTGTATTCAGAGAAGTATTGAATAAATTTGTTCTGGTTTTCATTGATGATATAGTGATCTTCTCTAAATCAGAAAGCGAGCATGAAAAACATTTGGAACAAGTGTTAGAAATTCTAAGAAAGAATGTGTTGAAAGCCAAGTTTTCCAAATGTATATTATGGCATGAAGAAGTCAAATTTCTTGACCACGTCGTGTCAAAGCAAGGAATTTTAGTGGATCCCAGTAAAATCACTGCTATTCAGATTTGGAAACAGCCTCATACACCCACGGAAGTCAGAAGTTTTCTCGGATTGGCCAGTTATTATCGGAAGTTCGTTAAGAATTTTTCGAACATATCCAGTCACTTAACAAAGCTTACTAAGAAACATTCGAGATTCAACTGGACTTCCGAATGTGAGACAACTTTCCAGGACCTAAAGTTAAAATTGACGACTGCTCCAGTGCTCACAATTATTGATGGCAATCAGGATTTAAAAGTCTGGACCGATGCTTCTAAAGAAGGCCTTGGCGAGTGTTAATGCAAAGAGGCCATGTAGTCTCTTATGCTAGTCGTCAATTGAAACCACATGAAAAGAATTATGTAACTCACGATCTTGAATTGCTAGCTATCGTGTTTGCTATGAAAATCTGGAGGCATTATCTATTGGGTGAGAAGTTTGAATTATACACTGATCATCAATCATTGAAATAATTATTCACCCAGAAGGATCTGAATATGAGACAACAACGTTGGTTAGAATCTCTCGCGGCATATGATCTTGACATTTTATCAACACCGGGGAAGGCAAATGTTGTGGCTGATGCGCTCAGCATAAAGAATGTAATTATCGCCAGTCTTATCATCATGCCTTCGTTGATTGATAACATATCTGCTCTTCAGAAGGATGATCACTTCATTCAGAAGATCAGAGAGAGAATTCAGAAAGGCAAGCCCTCAAGTTTTCAGATTGATAATGATGGAATTCTGAGGTTAAAAGGCCGGATGTGTGTTCCAAACATTCCTGAACTCCGGAGAGAAGTATTAGATGAATGTCACAAAGCCAAGATTAGTATCCATCCAGGGGTGAGCAAAATGTATAATGACATCAAACGCACTTTCTAGTGGAAATATATGAAAATGGACATTTCTTTATATGTTAGCCGGTGTCCTACTTGTCAACAAGTCAAAAGCGATCAGCAAAAGCTCGTTGGATTGTTGCAACCTTTGGAAATTCCAGGAGGGAAGTGGGAACAGAATTCTATGGATTTCATAGACGGTTTTCCCAGAACCAGGAAGGGAAATGACAGTATTTGGGTGATCGTAGATCGTTTCACGAAGACCGCCCATTTCATACCTGTCAAATCGAATAGAACTGCTCAGAGTCTGGCGCAGATTTATTTCAAGGAAATAGTTAGACTTTATGGAGTTCCCATGAGCATCGTTAGTGATCGAGACCCGATTTTTGCTAGTAAATTATGGGAAGCATTCCAAGCAGAATTGGGAAAAAACTGAACTTGAGCACCGCATATCATCCTCAAACAGATGGCCAAACTGAGAGGGTGAATCGTATTCTTGAAGATTTATTGCGGGATTGTGTTATTGATTTTGACGGATCATAGGAAGACCATTTGCATTTGGCCGAGTTCTCATACAACAACAGCTACCTAGCAAGCCTGACAATGTCACCATTCGAAGGATTGTATGGTAGACCGTGTTGATCTCCTACTTGTTGGGTAGAACCTGGTAATAGACTTGTATTGGGACCCGATATGATTTGCGAAGCTGCAGACAAAGTCAATTTCGTTAAGAAACGATTGCTAGCCGCTCAAAGTCGACAGAAAAGCTATGCAGATAAGAGAAGAAGAGATATACCATTTGCTGTTGGCAACCACGTGTATTTGAAGGTATCTCCGATGAGAGGAGTTATCCGGTTCGGTAAAACAGGGAAGTTGCCGCCTAAATTTATTAGTCCGTTTCCTATTCTGGAACGGGTTGGAACTCTCGCTTATAGGGTTCAATTGCCTGATTGGTTTCCTGGAGTATATAATGTGTTTCACGTATCTCAACTTCGAAAGCATGTTCATGATCCAGACTTGATCGTGGAAGAAGAAGCGCAATGGGATATAGAAATTACTCCAGAATTGGCTGTGAGAAGAGAGCCACTAAAGATTATTGGCAAAGAAACCAAAGAACTGAGGAACAAGAAGGTTCACTTAGTCAAAGTGCAATGGAGTGGATATCCGCGAGATTGTACTTGGGAAACGGAGGAAACCATTAAGAAAGCCTATCCTAAGGGCAGGGTGGATATCTCTGATTGACTCCGGTGCAAGGAACATTTACCATATCTTTGCATTACCATTTTGTTCTCTACTTTGCTGTTGTTTTCTTTTCATGCATGTAAACTTTTTAATTATATATTCTGAATGATTTTAAAAGAGTATATGAATTATTTGGTATATTTTTGAAAAGTTAAAAACAAATTGATTGTTGTTTGTGTTGTGTGACTGTGGATTTGATTAATTAAATTATTAGAATGATAGTTAATTTAATCAATAAGAGAATAAAGTTAAATGTATGCAATTGAACAAGTATTGAACTGATTGGGAAACAGATAGAAATATATACATGTGCATTATATATGTGTGAACAGGTTATGGATAAATAGCTAAGCGGAGGAATAAAATTGTTTTCCCGACAAATAGGTACTTGTTAATTGTATTTCTTGGGATTTGATGATTTTATGAGACGATTGGCTAGCCGCTCGGCTTTTTCTTTTGGATTGGTGATGGCCATGGGAGGCTATTTGAAATATCCCGAACCTCCCTGTACAAAGGAGGTTATGGCGAAATTTTTCGAAAATTTAGGGTGTTAGCCAAAATTTTGAAGAATTTGAACATTCTTAGAAACTGAAAAGTTGAAGAATGGAAGCCAGATTGAAAGTAGAGTTGGTTAATTAAACCACTTTCAACTTTGTTCCTTTCCGAGGATGAAAGATTTTAAGTGGGGGAGATTGTAACAATCCAGAAAATCTGAACCACTTTAAAAATTTTAATTTGGCTATTTTAGTGGATTTTAGATATTTAAAATAAATTATTTTAAATAATAACGACGAAAAGTATGTTTGAATCGATGTTTTAAAATAAATATAATTATTTTAAATTATAAACAAGGCCTAAAATGGCACGGCAGTTTCAAAATTTGAATTCAAACTTTGACTGACTGTACCGGGTGCAAAATAAAACGGATTTTAGTAAAACCAAAAATATTTAAATCTGTTAGTGAATATCTTTCTAACGAATCTAAAAAATCGAAGTTTCATAGCGGGAGCTAAAAGTTATGGCCAAATGAATTTTCAGAAAGGTCGCTATAGAATTTATATAGCCCATGAAAATAGACATTTTGCAAACGACCTCAAAACTCGACGAAACCACTTTTGTTGGATCCGGGATGTCAAATTATTGCTAGGTTTCAAATTCCATAATTTTTGAAGTTAATATGTGAGCATGGCGAAAGAAAATGTGTTTGGTCAATTTCAGTTAAATTGGATCGACGAGAAAATGGTCATTTTTTCAAACGGTCTCAGAATTCAACAAAACTAGTTTTGTTCGGACCGTATCGTCAAAACATAGCCAGATTTATTCTTCTAGAATTTTTGGGATCAATGTGTGGCCCCAGCAAATTGAAATGTACGTTCAAATCGAATATCGAATGTTTTATATTTTAATTTGAAGAAAGACTGACTGAAACAGTCGAATGGGCCTACGAAACATATCCAATTGTGTTCGGGATGAGGGTACTTAGCTGGGGACGACCATAGTTGGGTTTGGATTGGAGTTCGTATGAGATAAGGTGTATTTTTGAATTTTTAAAAATATATAAATAAAAGAAAAAAATCTCATTGGCCCAAACAGTTTTCGCTCTCCCCGTATTCTCTCCCCGATCGCGATTAACAACGGCTTCTTCTTCTTCCTTCTCTCCTCTTTTTCTTCAAATCCACTCAATAAAAACCCATGGCCCTTTGGAGAAATTTGTAGTACTCCTCACAATCTTCACATCCATATAAAGATTGGATTTTTTCGTGGCCTGTAGCGTTCGAATCAAGCTCGGGAAGTCAAATTATTGCTAGGTTTCAAATTCCATAGTTTTTGAAGTTAATATGTGAGCATGGCGAAAGAAAATGTGTTTGGTCAATTTCAGTTAAATTGGATCGACGAGAAAATGGCCATTTTTTCAAACGGTCTTAGAATTCGACGAAACTAGTTTTGTTGGGAATGTATCGTCAAAACATAGCCAGATTTATTTTTCAGGAATTTTTGGGATCAGTATGTGGCCCCGGCAAATTGAAATATACGTTCAAATCGAATATCGAATGTTTTATATTTTAATTTGAAGAAAGACTGACTGAAACAGTCGAATGGGCCTACGAAACATATCCCATTGTGTTCGGGATGGGGGTATTTTGCTAGGGACTACAGTCGTTGGGTTTGGATTGGAGTTCGTATGAGATAAGGGGTATTTTTGATTTTTTAAAAATATATAAATAAAAGAAAAAAATCCCATTGGCCCAAACAGTTTTCTCTCTCCCCGATCGCGATTAACAGTGGCTGCTTCTTCTTCCATCTCTCCTCTTTTTCTTCAAATCCAGTCAATAAAAACCCATGGCCCTTTGGAGAATTTTGTAGTACTCCTCACGATCTTCACATCCATATAAAGATTGGATTTTTTCGTGGCCTGTAGCGTTCGAATCGAGCTCGGGAAGTCCCGAACTTCAAACCGCCGCTACCGCTAACCGGTGCATCGAACTGGACCCCACCACCGTGCACGGGCGCGATTCCTCCCTCTTCGATGTGGCGTTGGCCGATCCTCCTATAGCGCAGCGTATTGGAAGATAAATGCAAGCCTAGGTTTGAACGATTATTGAGAGGTAACGGCTGTTTTAATTTTAAACTGTTTAATATCACTTTGAAGCGCTACGGTTTTTGATTACACAATAAAAATCATATCTTTTGCTATGTTGATGAAATCCAGTGAAACAAGAGACACCGGGACCGTGAGGACTCTTCTACATTCTAGAAGAGACCGCATATTTTTCTGAGCCTTCTCCAATTTTTGGTGGAGTGGAACCCAATGTGAGATTTCTAATTTATAAACGATATGGAAAACAACAATGTATAAATTATATAGTCGATGTATGAGTTATACAAGCATTGTACACCACATGTATAAGCATTGTATAAGTTGTATGTTCGGTGTATAAGTTATATATGCGTTGTAAAAATAATATATGCGTTGAAATAAGTTGAAATGATATTGAAGTGAAATCGAAATATATATATATATATATACACACACACACTCCCCTCGTCCACAGACCATGGACGATATATATTGGTTGTGATATTGTTTGGATTATTGGTTGATGTGAAATTTGGTGAATATCATGAATGGTTGATTTGAATTGATTGATTGTGATTGAAATCCCAATAGGATTAGTATATGGGAAAATTCGCCTGCGTGCGAACTAGATGTATGAAATCCCCATTGTCAAAAACTGCGAGGTTTTAAGGTAGAGCGAGGAGCCGTACTAGGGACGGCGTCGGTTTTAACTACCCTGCCGTTATGCTGCCGAAATTTTCAATAATATTCATGTGTTAGAATTATTTTCATGTGTAGAAACTATATTCATGTGTTGAATAGAAATTCATGTGTTGAGAAGATATTCGTGTGTTGAATGAAGTTCAAGTGTTGAATAAATTATTTGAAAGATAAAAATCACATTTTTATTATACACATAGACTATATAAAATATTAGTATCTTAAATAAATTGTTTTAACACCAAAAATAACATTTTTACCTTATGTATGAACTATATAAAATAATTGTGTTATGAAATAAATTGTTTTACAATAAAAATCACATTTTTATTATATATATAAACTATAGAAAATATTCATGTGTTGAATAAAAGTTCATGTGTTGAATAGAAATTCATGTGTTGAATAAATCTCATGTGTTGAATAAATTCGTTGAAAGATAAAAGTAACATTTTTATTATATATATCAACTATAGAAAATATTCATGTGTTGAATAAAGGACTAGAACGATAAAAATCATATTTTTATCGTATGGGTGAAGTCAAAAACATTCATGTGTTGAATATATAGATTGAACAATAAAATCTACATTTTTATTGTGAATATGAAGTGCTAAAAATATTCATGTGTTGAATAAATATTTTTGATGATAAAAATATCATTTTTATCAAATATATGAAATGAATATAGTTTTGAAATCGAAGAAAGAATTATATTTATATATAATTATATAAATAATTAAAATAAATCGAATAACGAAGCTGTAGTTCGTGTTTTGAAACCGTGATTTCAAACGATTAGTGCGGGAGATTCGGCTATCGAATTTTCCCGAAACCGAAACCGTTGGGTTCGCTTTGGAAATATCTTTCCAACGACACCCACTTTGTAGAGATCCAACGGTTGGATTGTCCTGAATGTTTAATTCAAATCTGAAGAAAAACAGCGCTAGAATCGATTATATATATATAATTAAATTAAATCGAATAACGACGCTGCAGTTCGTATTTTGAAATCGTAACTTCAAACGATTAGTGCGGGAGAACCGACCGTCGGATTTTCCCGAAACTAAAACTGTTGGATTCGTTTTGAAAAGATCTTTCTAATGATATAAAATTTGTGAAGATCCAACGGTTAGAATTTCAGATATGTATAAATGAAATCTAAAGAAAAACAGCGCCACGGCCGCGTTATGGCCTGAAGCGTCGTTTGAATGAATTGGCTATTTTTAAATAAATAAAAATAGCGATAAATCATGATAAAATATTATAAACGATATGGAATGAGAATCAACTGAATCTGCTAGGTATATTTGATATTTGATGGTTGAATGTGTTTGGTGTGAAAATTACATTAAAGAAAAGAATTATTGATGTCGAATAATTTAACCATTGAAATGAATTGATTTGAAATTCTAAATATACGTGAATTATTTGAAAAGGCCGAGTTAATTCTCATTTCAAGTAATTGATCGACGATTGAAAGTCGAAGATATGAAGACGGTGCAAGACCGGTGATCTGCACGTCGAATGGAGGGGTGCTACTGATGCTCATGATGGGAGTAGCTACCTTGATGGGGCTGAAGTAGTAGCCGTCCGGACGTACTTGTTGATTGTATGGATATGCGAGGTATTGAGTGCCTCCGGTTTCGTTCAGACCCAGAACGAACTTGTAAATGAACTGTGTGTCTGACATTTAATTTTGTTCTGTGCCGATAGATCTCTATTAAATATATATCTGTTTGGCGGCGGAGAATTTATTCTCTTGCTTAACGCCCTTCTCTGAGACGTTCAGGCTCAGAGGTTATATAACGATAGAAATCAGTCGCATGGAGTGAATTGCCTGTGTGGCATGCCTAAGTGGCAGATGGTCAAGGCTTCTGTTGAAAAGCAAAGTCTTGTGGTTGATGATCAATGTGTGGCCTGTGTGGCATAGCTTTGTGTATGACGTTGATTCACGAGCCTCACACCCCGGTATGGACCAGAAACGGGAGAAGGATCCAGGGAGGACATGCGTTTCTTTCTAGCTAGGATGGTGTCAGTGACCTACCAGCCCTGACATTTATATTATTTTCACCTGTGTGGTTGTTGCTGTTGCGAGGTGCCTCAGATATATCGGTGACTATGTGGAGCCGATGGAGTCATAGGACTCATTTACGCCCCAAAGGGCGGGGAAACGCAGTGTTCAGGCATTTTAATTCACATCGGTGGACCGGCCCTGTGTCTCCTAAGGGTCACTCGAGCTCTGATCCTGAGACACGGGCTAGAGCGTCTCGAATTCGGTAAGGACTATCTTTTGCTTTGGTTCATGATGGAAATCCAATTTCTAAATACGACACCGTGCGGTTTTGATTGTATATATATATATATGGCGACATGATATATGGTACCCATGCCGTCTATGATTGATAGTTATGATTGAAATTGTTTTTGAAACATATATACACTAGTAATAATATCAAATGATTTGTTTTGCTCGTATCAAGCATATTTTGGCCATTATAAGGTAAAACTCAATCCTCCGGTTTGTGTTGCATTGTGTGATGGGAACTGAGTCTTATAATTGCTTCATTTTTATAAAAAGCATTGCGATGTTTAAATGATATACTTGTTTTAAAGCACTGGCAATCCAATGGAGTAAACTCGTTCCGCAAAAGTGGCGTGGTCCTGTGATTGGCCATATTATAAAATGTGTTAAGTTGATTTCTCATACCAGTCCCATGAATGACTCGTAGTTTGTTTCACTTGCAAACTCGGGTGCCCCTTTTTCTACACGGGAAGCCTTGTATTCAGGTTTTAGCAGGCTCTTTCTGGATAGCGGGAGCTGAAGATGGATTCTATCATTTATCTCTTTTTATGTTGTTCAGCTCCTATTGTACATATTATGTTTTGTTTTCCACTGTAGACATTTATTTATAACTGAACTGTATTTGTACTAAGTATGATCCTGTATACTATGTAACTCTGATAATTATGTTTATCCAGTGTATTCTATTGTACATTGTCTGGTGTATTTATTTATTAATGTTCTGATGTTATCTGTTTATGTGTTATATTCCAAAGATTACCCTTGCCACCGTCGTACGGGGTTTGGGGTTGTCACAATGATATATGTGCAGTTTGCAAATAAGAGTGCAACAAATACAACAACATGGATGATAAACTCAGAATTGATCAATCTGTATACAACATTAAATCATGGAAACAAAAAGAATAAATCACTTTTGTGAATTGGCAACAAGAGAGCTACATGTTTGGTAAATATTATTCCCATCAATGGCAAGGATTTACATAGCACATTCAAAGGCAAGAAAATATTTTTTGGCAATCAATGTATTTGTCAAAGAATCATTCCTTCTTTTTAATCATATTTGGCATGTATCAATCTGTTTCCAGTATTGCAATATTTACATATTTAAATCAGAGTGGAAAAGCATACATTCATGGTGCAAGTGTGTACATATATATGGCATGGGAACAACGACATATCTTTGCAGATTTTTACACATATGTGGCGAGTTTAATTCCAGAAAATTACAAATTCAACAAGGAGAAATCGTTCAAATTTGTTTCCAAAAATGAAAACATTCACAGCAGAGAAATTTACAGTGGAAAATCACGCAAGTAATGGCACATTTTCAAATCGGTAAATACTTCTTTAAATCAAGGCCATGTACTTCCAGTTTTGCCGAAATCAATCAAGTCAAAATTAATGCCGATTTTATCAAGAATTTCAAAAGAGGAAACCACATAAATCAGACAGGTCATCGTCGAAATCAGAGAGATGTAAGGATTTTATAATCCTATATAATATCACCAATCATCGCTGGCAAATATCCATCGAAACCATAAGCAACAATTTCACTCAAAAGATTAAAATAAAAAACTCACATTTCTCAGAAGAGTTTCGATCGCCACTAGTCTCAAATCAGAGAACGATCAATTGAGTAAGAGAGGTGCCAGAGATTGAAGCAACTCGAGGATCATTTTTCATCATTTCATCAAGAGTCAAATTGATTTGGGAAAACCCTAGTGCCGCCGCCATGTTTCTGAAAGAAGAATGATCGGGAGATAAAATAAAACGAGGATGCACCAGTTCTATAAGTGGTCGGCCAAGTCAAGTATTAAAGGGTAGATTAATTTTTCTTTATAAAGGCTAGGGTTTTGTGTTGTTTTAAATTCTATTATAATTTTTAGTTTGTTTTGAAAATCGGTCAAAAAAATTTCTAGAGTCTGTAAAATTCTAGAGGATTCGGTTTGGGGTTAACTAACAGTTTACTAGTGCCTGTAAAATTAGGGGAAAATCTGGTCCAGTGGATATAGACCAGTCTAGGGTTTTGAGCGTAGGATTAGAATAGGAGCGAGGGGTTCACAAGTGTACATGGTCTTGTATGCAGGATCTATTGTTTTACCTTATAGAAACCTTAGGAATGCAGCAATAGGCAGGGTTTTGCCGAAGCTGGGTATATCTGTGTGTGATTTATTTTTTGCACTTTTATTTCTGCTGCATTCCGGGATTTGTTTATTATTTTAATATCCCGTATTGTTGAACTCAGCAATAAATTGTAATTAACCCTATTCACCCCCCTTTAGGTTAATCTAGATCCAACAATTGTTATCAGAGCGAGTATTTTCTTTAACTCTAGAGTCATGGGTCATCCTAGTTGTCAGCCTAGTCAGAGTCAGTCCAGTAATATTCCAACTATTTTCAATGGAACTGATTTTTTAAATTGGAAAATAAAGATGAAAATTTATATAAAATCTGTTCATATTAAATATTGGAATATTATTATTAATGTAGTGGATTTGTCAAATAGAAGGAATATTGTTATCAATACTCATGCTATGGACATTATTTATTCTTGTCTCTGTATTGATCAATTTAAGCTTATCTCTCATTATTTGACTGCACAGGAAATCTGGAATACTCTCAATATAAAGTATAGACAAATTGACAACAACTCCTCAAAACCCCAGAATGTCAACTCAAATTCAGATCTACGCTTAACAAGTCGTGCAGATGAAATTTCAGGTGGATTAGATGATAGAGAAACAACAGATGCTGAAACGGAGAATTTCACATATGAAGATTTAGTTTATATGTGTGTTGATTTAACAAAATATATTGATAAACTCAAATTGAAAAATAAATCTCTAAAATTTAAGAATTCTGAGTTGACCAACAAAATTGATAATTTGGAAATACAACTTGAATATTCCAAAAAGTCTTCAAATTCAGATTGTAAAAATTGTTTGAAATTGGAAACCAATCTTGTTCATCTCAATAAAAATATTCAAAATTTCGGAAAGGAAATTCTGATCTTAAAAGAAAACAAGATTGAGTTATCAATTTTGAACAATTTTCCACAAAAGGAATTAAAAATTTTTAAGACTGATATACATTCCAAATTTGAAATTGCTGAAAAGGAGAATTTGTTGAAATCAGATTTTATTTTGAAAGAACTTTAAAACGGGATTGAAAGATTCAAGAAATTTGAGTCTGAAAATCGGAAACATTTTGAATCTGAGATTGCTGAGTCCCAAACCAAAATTAATTTGCTTAAAGATGAAAATTTGGTTTTGAAATATGATTTCAAAAGATGTAAGATAACCGAAAATCGTTGTTCAGATTTAATGAAAGAAAATAGTGATCTTAAAACTAAAATTCAACAACTTGAAACAACTCTGGCTAAATTTTCTAATGGTGAAAAATCTCTGAATATGTTGTTGAAAAATCAATTTTCATCTGGAAATAAAAGTGGACTTGTCTTTAGGAACAATAATGGTTTTGAAAAAGAGAAATCGAATGATTTTAAAAATCCTTCAAATCATTTTGAAAATATTCGTTTTGAAAATTTGAATTCAAATAATTTCAAAGGGTTTTTAAATTGAAAGCGAAATGAGAATTTGTTTGGTAATAATCCATTTAAACCATTTTGGACCCCAAAAAGAAAAACTGTGAATTCATCAAAATTCAGACAGATTTGGATCCCTAAAGGTACTTTGGTAAATTCTGATGGAATGTTATATATAAATGTTTGGGTACCAAAACATATGAATACAATTGTGAGTGGTTTTACTAATTTTGTTAGACCACTCGATTCTTTAAACTGTTTGGTACCGAAGGTGGCTGAGGACCTGCTATGCTGAAAGGAAATTTGAAATCAAGCTGGTCTATAATTCTGTATCATTTACAGTTTCTTTAGCCAAGATCTGTTGAGTTAGAGATTCATTTGCTTATATCGATTTCAGGTGTAATCTCTAAACTCATCTTTGTAAATATTTTTTCTGTTTATTTCTCCTTCTACCTCTTCTTTGTTTTCTTTTGTTCTGATCTGGCACTATCATATCTTTGTAACTTCTTGGGCTTCATTAACTTCCAATTGCAGAATTCATATTCTTCTGGAAATCTGCTTCATTCGAATAAAACTCTAATGTTTTAATCATTTCCAGATCTTGAATCTAAACTAGTAAATATCTGCAATTGATTTGAAGTTTATTTCTGATTTCTGAATTCCTAACAGTGTTGATGTATTCATGTCATATCTTGAACACTGTTAATTTTGAATTCTAAATTTATTTTTAAGATCTGAATATTTAATGAAATTTCACACACCTCTACTGTTTTGGGTTTCCTCTAATTCATTTTAGAAAGGCTTGATATAAGATATTCATTACAGCACATTACTACTTCTCAGTCATGATAATCTCATTGATTTTCAGATTGGCTTGGATGTTTTGATCTGTCTTGAATCAATGCTTACACCTTGATATTTACTATTATTCATGACCATGTGGTTTAGATTTTTGAGATCATTTTAAACATCTGATATTTTGAATCTCACACACCTCTCAGATCTGAAATTATTTATCTTGTGTGATTGATTCATTGTATCTCATTTTTTACATTTCAAGTGATTTCGAATAAATCATTATTTTTGGATCATGAATTATCTTTCAAACTTGATATAAATATTGTGAAAAATTCTTTGGGCTTGTCAGAAACAATTTGGAAAAATACTTTGAAAATCTGGTCTTGAAACCTACTGTTATTTCATGAATTTTTAATTTAAATATTTGTTTGTTTAAAATCATTTGAAATTATTAATTTCTTGAATCTCACACACATCGTGATTTTAAAATTTATAATCTAGTGTGACTGATTCATTGAATCTCGATCTTTTCATATCCCTTCAAATGATTTAAAATAAACCATATATTTAATCTTGGATCATGAACCATTCTTTGACTGTTTTAAATATCTTTGAAACATCTCCTTGACAAGTCTGCTTCAAAAATGATTTTTTGTGCTGCTTAGATATTGGTCTTGAAAATATTTTTTGGCGACTACTTGATTTGGTATCAAATATATACCATGCTCTGATAGATGAAATTAATTTGCTTGATTTGTTAAATGTGTCTGCTTGGGCTCTGTGATTAAAATTCTATTGTCTGAGATATCCTTGTTTGTCTCCAGTGTCTTGTTAAAATCCTCATTAATTGAGACATGTATCAGTTTAGAAGTGTTGCTTTGTTTATTCTCATCATGTATATATTTCTTAATCCCTCTTGTCTTGTATAGATCTACATATTCCTCTTGTAATCGATTTTCAATTTTAAAATTATTTATTGATTATTCATTCAGAAATTGAAATCAATATCCAAATTGAACTGTATTTATAATTCATCAAAATTATTATTAGATTTTGAAATTGTGATGAATTGTGACTGCAGTATATTTCACAATAAGAGGAGATTTTCTTTAAATTTTTCATGATGGTTGAACATTTATTATAATATCTTTGAATTGGGAATTATTTCACGACCATCTTCATTATCTTTCATCTGTCTGCCATCCATCGTGATTTTATAATAATGTGGAGAGTTTAAGATTTTGTAAAAATCATCTTGAATAAACTGTAGAAATATTTGTGATAGAAATAGGACTATGTTATTTTTCAAAATTAGTGACAGTTGAAAATTTTCAATGATCTCGGTACAGTCAAGCATATTTCATAATATAATTAATTTAGAAATTTATTTCACAGTCCAATTATGTACCTACCCTATTTTCTATCATCCATATATTGGTTTTGTATACCGAGGAGTTTTTCCCTTTTAAAAGCTGAAATGATAAATATAATTAATGTATAAGTGTGTCTTTGACCTCATTTAAAAATCCAAGCTCTGGCCATGCATGATTAAGAGACAACTTATAATTTAAGCTGCGATGGCCTCATTTAAAAATCCAAGCTCTGGTTATGCATGGTCAGTGTGCTCTTAAATAAAAAATAAATGAAAAAGAAATAATGTGCTATAAATTGAAATTAATCTGAAATTATCCTTGGTGTATAAAAACCAACATATTAATCCATCTTTCTAATCTGTGAAGTGTGTTAATATTTTATGACGTAGTATGATTTGTTGATTAATAACTATTGGGATTTGAGATTATTCGATTTTATCACTTAAATTGAATTATTAACTATAGTCCAAACCCATCACTGTTTTTTGTGCTCATTTTTACAAAATTCTTTTAAAAATAATTGGAAATCATATTTTTAGAACTCTCCTCATTTTTATAAAATTCATCGTAAATCCGTCATTCTCTAAAATGTGAAATATGCCACTAGTTCTTAGAATATTATGATTTTTGTTTGACTGATTGAGATTTATGATGACCGTTCTTCCTCTTATGCTAAAATTACATTTTTAGTCATTTTTTTCATCTATATTTTAAATTCTGAGTCATTTTGATGATAACAAAAAGGGGAGAATGGATTGAGATTTTGAATTATGATTGAATATTTTTTAAATATTTTTAATTTTGAAAATACATTCAATTTTCACTCTTCACTCATGCATAGTTCTAGGGGGAGGTTTCTGCTGTAGGGGGAGCTAATAAATAGGGGGAGTTCAATATTCACTGTCAAACACATTTGTTGTGCTCAAAATCTTTTATTTATTTGTCATCATCAAAAGGGGGAGATTGTTGTATATGATGTAGTTGTATACACAATTATATGATTTTTGTTTGATGATAACAACCAAATAAATATTATTACAAATGTGTTTGTTATTGTACTGTTGTATATCATCATAGAGAGGAATATAATATTTATATTTAAATAGAATACGACTGTACAGAATTTCATATATTCACACAGTATTTTATTTAAATAAAATATTATATTTCAACATTCAAACAGTACAAATTATATGACTCCACTATTTGTACACATTCACAGACATTACACATGATATTTGTGACGACCCCAAACCCCCGTTCCACAGTGGAAAGGGTAATCTTTGGGATATAACACATAAACAGATAACATCAGAACAAAAATATATAAATACACCAGATAATGTACAACAAAATACACTAGATAAACATAATCGTTAAAGTTACACAATATACAGGATCATACTTAGTACGAAATATAGTTCAGCTTTACATAAAATGTCTACAGCGGAATCAAAACATAATATGTACAACAGGAGCTGAACAACATAAAAAGAAAGGAGTGATAGAATCCATCTTCAGCTCCATAGCTATCCAGATAGGGCCTGCTAAAACCTGAATACAAGGCTGGCCGTGTAGAAAATAGGGCACCCGAGTTTGCAAGTGAAACAAACTCCGATTCAGTCATGGGACTGGTATGAGAAATCTACTTAACTTATTTTATAATAAGGCCAATCACGGGACCACGCCGCTAACGCGGAACGGGTTTACTCCATTGGATTGCCAGTGCTTAAAACAAGTAAATCTTTTAACCATCGCAATGCTTTTTATAAAGAATGAAGCCATTATAAGACTCGGTTCCCATCACACAATGCAACACAAATCGGAGGATAGAGTTTTACCTTATAATGGCCAAAATATGCTTGATATGAATAAAACAAAAGCATTTGATATTATTACTAGTGTTTATATGTTTCAAAAACAATTTCAATCATAAGTATCAATCATAGATGGCATGGGTACCATATATCATGTCGCCATATATAGGTTTACAATCAAAACCGCACGATGTCGTATTTGGAAAAATTGGATCTCCGTCATGAACCAAGGCAAGGGATCATCCTTACTGCTTCGAGACGCTCTAGCCCGTGTCTTAGACAAGCGTGTAGGCAAGCCTTGGATCGTCAGGGCCGGTCCACACGTAGTGGATTAAAATGCCTGAACACTGCGTTTCCCCGCCCTATGGGGCATCAACTGGTCATATACCGACTAAACCATCGGCTCTGTAGCGACCGATAGAACCGAGGTGGCTCACTATCCATCATCCACATAAGTAAAATGCCGGGCGTGTAAAACCCAAAACATCACTCCTAGCTAGAAGGAAACGCATGTTCTCCCTAATGTCCTCTCCCGTTTCTTTCTCATACCGGGTGTGAGGCCTGCGAATCAATACTAAACACAAAGCTAGCTATTTTAAAGCCCTGCTTTGATCATCAATCACAAAGCTCTGCTTTTCAACAAAAGCCCTGATCACAGCATCTCCGAATGCCATGTTGTCAATCTACAATGTCATACACACATCCATTTACAAGTCCGTTCTAGGTCTGGACGAAACTGGAGGCACCTTATTCATCTCCCGTATGTCCAATACAGGAGAGAGGCCCTCGCACATCTGAACGATCAACAAGTACGTCCGGACGACTACCACTATAACCCCTTCAGGGCAGCAACTCCCATCAAAGGCACCAGTAGCCATCCATTCGATGTGAAGACTCTCGGTCTTGCACCGTCTTCATATCTTCGACTTCTAACCGTCAATCAATTATTTGAATTGAGAATTGACTCGGCCTTTTCAAATAATTCACGTATATTTAAAATTCAAATCAATTCATTTCTATGGTTAAATTATTTGACATCTGTAATTCAGTTCATTAATGTAATTTTCACGTCAAACACATTCAACCATCAAATATCCAATAAACCGGGTAAATTCGGTTTATTTCCATTCCATATCATTTATAATATTTTCTAACGATTTATCGCTATTTTTATTTATTTAAATATAGCTGATTTATTCAAACGACGCTTCAGGCCATAACACGGCCACGACGCTGTTTTTCTCCAAATTTGATTTACACATATCTGAAAATCTAACCGTTAGATCTTTACATATTTTATATCATTCGAAAGATCTTTTCAAAGCGGACCCAACAGTTCCAGTTTCGGGAAAATCTGACGGTCGGATCTCCCGGTACAATCGTTTGAAGTTACGATTTCAAAATACAAACTACAACGTCGTTATTCGATTTAATTTAATTATATTTATATATATTAATATAATCCATTCTGGCATTATTTTATTCAGATTTGAATTTAACATTTCACAAAATATAACCGTTGGATCTTTACAAATTTGGTGTCGTTGGAAAGATATTTCCAAAGCGGACCCAACGGTTTCGATTTCGGGAAAATCCGATGGTCAGATCTCCCGTAATAATCGTTTAAAATCACGATTTCAAAACATGAACTGCAGCTTCGTTATTCGTTTTAATTGAATTATATATATATATATATATATATATATATATATATATATATATATAATTTTCTCTTCGATTTCCAAACCATTTTCATTTCATATATTTGTTAAAAATGACATTTTTACCTAACAAATATTTATTTCAACACATGACTATTTTTAACACTTCATATATATAATAAAAATGTGATTTTTATTGTAAAAACAATTTATTTAAAACATGAATATTTTAGCGATGCGTATATATAATAAAAATGTGATTTTTATCGTTAAAACAATTTATTTCAAACACGAATATTTTATATACTTTATATACATGATAAAAATGTGATTTTTATCTTTCAACTATTTTATTCGTCATATGGATATTTTTCCAACACATGAATATATTTCAATATATGAATATAAATCAAACACAAGAATATTTCAGAAAATTTCGGCAGCATAACGGCAGGGGGTTAAAAACCGGCACCGTCTCGAGTACGGCTCCTCGCACTACCTTACGCGTCACAGCGTTCCCTAAGGGGCTTATCCTTATAATCTAAATATTTCGATCATTTTCATATCACAATGAATATTTCCACAAACAATTCCAATTTTGTTTCAACCACAAACAGTCATTATCAACCATTCGTATTTATCAACCAAATTTCACGTCAACCAAAATTCAAACAATCACAATCAATATATATATATCGTCTATGGTCTGTGGACGAGGGGAGTATACATATATATAGATATATGTATATAAATATATTTCAATTTCATTTCAATATCATTTCAATTCCATTCAACACACATATGATTTTTACAACACATATATTACTTATACATCGCATGTATAATTTATATAACGCTTATACATGAGGTGTACAACGCTTATATAACTTATATATCGACCGTATAATTTATACAGCGCCATTCCATATCGTTTATAATTTAGAAATCTCACATTGGGTTCCACTCCTCCAAAAATCGTAGGAAGCTCCAAAAAATCGCCAGTCTCTTCTAGAATGTAGAAGGCGTCCACACGAGTCCAATGTCTCGTGTTTCACTGGATTTCGACAACACAGCAAAAAGATATGATTTTTATCGTGAACTCAAAATCCGTAGAGCTTTAAAGTGTTATTTTCAGTTTATTTAAAACACAGTCGTTACCTGCGTTGAATATTCAAAACTAGGTATTCAAATATCTTCTAATCCGTTGAACGAGGTTGCAATCGGTTGGTGCCACGGCCTAGAGCCTGGAGAGAGCTTCCCGTCGATGCCCGCAACATCCGACTCGAGATGACGTGGCGCGAGGAATCTAGCACGAGGTGGTGAGGTTTTAGCGAGGTGTTTCTCAGCGATGGCGCGATGACAGGAGGAGTGGCAGGTATGGATTTGAAGAGGAGAAGATGCTCTTCAAAAAGTTCAACTGGAGGGAGGTCTGATTGTGAACGGAATCGCCAGAAAACGGCCAGGAAGAACAGAGCACTTTTCGCCGTCGAGATTTGAAGGGGTCGGGGAGAGAGAAAGAAAATGGTGAATTCTGATTGGCCCAGCCCTTTTATATTTATTTTAAAATCCAAAAATACCCCTTTCTCCTTACGAACTCCAATTCAAACCCAACGACTGTCGTCCCTAGCTAAATACTCCCATTCCGAACACAATGGGATATGTTTCGCAGGCCATTTTGACTGTTTCAGTCAGTTATTGTTCAAATTTAAATATAAAACATTCAATATTTGATTTGAACGTACATTTCAATTGCCGGGGCCACATACTGATCCCAAAAATTCCAGAAAAATAAATCTAGCTATATTTGGATGTTACGATCCCAACAAAATTAGTTTCGTCGAGTTTGGAGACTGTTTGAAAAATGGCCATTTTCTGGTCGATCCAAATTGAGTAAAATTAACCAAACACATTTTCTTTTGCCGCGCTCACATATTAACTCCAAAAATTATGGAATTTGAAACCTAGCAATAATTTGACATCTCAGATCCAACAAAAGTGGTTCGTCGAAAACGAAGGTCGTTTGCAAAATGGCTTTTTTCAAGGCCTATATAAACTCCATAGTGACCTTTCTGAAAATTCATTTGGCCATAACTTTTGATTCCCACTATGAAATTTCAATTTTTCAGATTCATTAGAAAGATATTCATAAAAAGATTTAAATATTTTTTGTTTACCAAAATCCTTTTTATTTTGCATCCTGTACAGTCAGTCAAAGTTCAAATTCAAATTTTCAAACTGTCGCGCCATTTTAGGCCTTGTTTTATAATAAAATTAAATATATTTATTTTCCAACATCGATTCAAATAGACTTTTGGTCGTTATTATTTAAAATAATTTATCTTAAATATTCAAAATCCACTAAAATAGCCAAATTAAAAAATTTAAATTGGTTCAGATTTTCCGGGTTGTTACAATATTGTACTTGTATATAAACTGAATACGTTAGATAAATTTGTTTGAACACAATAAAAATAATATTTTATTTTAGTCAATTTTGTTTAATACAAGCATTAGTACATTTCTCTCATTACATACACAGTTCCTCTCTACAACACTCACACTCAGTCATACAATTTTATATACATTCACATATCATATACGAAGATATACATTTACACACTGTTCTTGTCTTCAACCTTCTGTCTTCACAGCATCTTCATTGTCAATCCAGTCGTCATCTGCTTACCTGTCACAAACAGAAACAAACACAGTAATCTTGAAAAGAAATAAATTCATATTCTAGCAAATATTATTTTATTTTTAAGATCTATTTGCCTCAGAATATTTGGTGTGCTTCTCATTATTTTTCATAACTTGATCTGATTTATATAGACTCTATACTCTAGTGCTCACCAATCAGCCTCAACACACCACACTGGTTTGCTGATCAGAACCAGTTGATTCTGAACAGCCTCAACACAATGTAGCGGTTTGCTGGTAAAGTTTCAGTCGGACAGTCACACATATATACACACACATATGTGCATATATACATATATTTATACGTGAAAGAAAATACATCTCAAACAGCAAAAGTGAACTGCCAAAAGTAATCAAGGTTGCAAGGTTTATAGTTCAAGTGTATGTAAGCTGATCGAGCCAGTTCAAAGACACAAGTGCTCAAGAATAACAAGTCACAATGATGAGCATAAAATATAAGGCAGGAAAGTGTCAAAGCTGCTTAAAAATTCAAAACTGGCTCAAGCATGTGAACAAGCAAGAGGCAACACAGTTTAGTATATGGATGCACAAGTAAAAATGGTGCAAATGCAAGGATTCAAGTTTCAGCAAAACAAGTCGGTGTACATATGCTCAAGTTCAAGACATGTCATGATAAGGTGAAAAGTGGTCAAGCCAAAATGAACAAGATGGTTCAGCATTACTCAAGCATGATCAGTAGTGCATAAACAACATGAACATATGCAGTAAGTTCAAAAATGGTGCATTTAAGCATGGCTAATGGTAATTTCATGTTCGAGCTGTGATATTCAATGTCATCTCAAAGCATAGTTCTAGCAGAGATGAACAAGCAGATGAATTTTCTGTATCAAACTCATATATGCATGCAACAGTTTTCAATGGTGAAGCATGGGTGATGTACACATAAATTGCAGCATTATCTACAAAGCAACATATCATTTCTGGTTTCAAAAGTCTACAGCTCAAGAAAAATCAGTCGAGATGCAACAACATGATATATGTGCAGTTTACAAATAAGAGTGCAACAAATACAACAACATGGATGATAAACTCAGAATTGATCAATCTGCATACGGCATTAAATCATGGAAACAAAAAGAATAAATCACTCTTGTGAATTGGCAACAATTCAAGCTACATGTTTGGCAAATATTATTCTCATCAATGGCAAGGATTTACATAGCACACTCAAAGGCAAGAAAATATTTTTTGGCAATCAATGTACTTGTCAAAGAGTCATTCCAGCTTTCTAATCATATATGGCAAGTATCAATCTGTTTCCAGTATTGCCAATATATACAGATTTAAATCAGAGTGGAAAAGCATACATTCATGGTGCAAGTGTGCACATATATATGGTATGGGAACAACGACATATCAGTGCAGATTATTATACGTATCTGGCGAGTTTAATTCCAGAAAATTACAAATTCAAGAAGGAGAAATTGTGCAAATTTGTTTCCAGAAATGAAAACATTCACACGCAAGAATTTCATTCAAAGCAGAGAAATTTACAGTGGAAAATCACGCAAGTCATGGCACATTTTCAAATCGGTGAATACTTCTTTAAATCAAGGCCAAGTACTTCCAGTTTTGCCAAAATCAATCAAGTCAAAATTAAAAACGATTTTATCAAGAATTTCAAAAGAGGAAACCGCATCAATCAGACAGGTCATCATTGAAATCAGAGAGATGTAAGGATTTTACAATCCTATATAATATCACCAACCATCACTGGCAAATATCCATCGAAACCATAAGCAACAATTTCACTCAAAGGATTAAAATCAGAAAACTCACATTTCTCAGAAGAGTTTCGATCGCCACTAGTCTCAAATCAGAGAACGATCAATTAAGGAAGAGAAGCGCCAGAGATTGAAGCAACTCGAGGATCATTTTTCATCAATTCATCAAAAGTCAAATTGATTTGGGAAAACCCTAGTGTCGCCGCCATGTTTATGAAAGAAGAACGATCGAGAGATAAAATAAAAAGAGTGTGCACCAATTCTATAAGTGGTCGGCCAAGTCAAGTATTAAAGGGGAGATTAATTTTTCTTTATAAAGGCAAGGGTTTTGTGTTGTTTTAAATTCTGTTGTAATTTTTAGTTTGTTCTGAAAATCGTCCAAACAGTTTTTCTAGAGTCTGTAAATTCTAGAGGATTCAATTAGGGATTACCTTACAGTTTACTATTGTCTGTAAAACTAGGGGAAAATCTGGTCTAGTGGATACAGACCAGTCTAGGGTTTTGAGCGTAGGATTAGAATAGGAGTGAGGGGTTCGCAAGTGTACATTGTCTTGTATGCGGGATATGTTCTTTTACCTAGTAGAAACCTTAGGAATGCAGCAGTAGGCAGGGTTTTGCCGAAGCTGGGTATATCTGTGTGTTATTTATTTTCTGCACTTTTATTTTTGCTGCATTCTGTGATTTGTTTTTTATTTTAATATTCCATAAGTGTTGAACTCAGCAATAAATTGTAATTAACCCTATTCACCCCCTCTAGGGTTAATCTAGATCAAACACATCTCACCTTGGATTTGTCTCTTTTCTTTTTCCCTTGGGGCTTGGTGGCTGAAGAATTGCTCGCCTCTGATTTCTTATCAGCTTGCTTTCTTTTGCTATTATTCTGATTCCTCTCACGCTTCTGCTATGCATTTCTGTCATTATCCTCATAGCAGAAAGCTATCTCGATCACTTCATTAATGGGGAGCTTGATGTGAGCAGTGACTCTTTTCAGATATTTCTTGGAGAGGCCATTGATGAATCTTTTGTTCTTCTGCACTGGTTCCTGAGCTAACTCTGGAGCGTAGCATGAGAGTTCCTCGAACTTTCGCACATATTCTGAAATAGTCATATCTCCCTACTGCAGATTGGCAAATTGATCATGGAGCCGCTCTACTTCCTGCGGAGGGGTATACTTATCGCTGAAGAGTTCTTTGAATCTGGCCCAAGACATGTCGGCCATATTATTGCCAATTTTGACTGTATCCCACCAATTTTCAGCTTCATCTTTCAATAGACATGTTGCCAAAAAATGCTTGCGTTGATCTTCCAATTCCAGGCCTTCAAATATTTTCTCGTAGTTCTTTAGCCATGCCTGTGCCTCAATCACTGTCTCTTGCCCAGTAAAGGATACACCCCCTAAATTTCCGAACTTCTTGTACATCTTATCCAAGTCAAACAACTGTGGGGATGGAGGTGGTGTTACAACCTCTGGAGTGGGCTGCCCTTGAGCAGTGGGAGTCTCATCTCTAGCTGGTCCTCTAGCCTTACCCCTACCTCGGGCTCTAACTCTTGCTCTAATGCTCATTTTCTAGTTAGTTATGTAACCATCAAGGAAAGGGTCAGACCAACATAAATGATAATTTTAAAGGAAAGGTTAAAAGTAGAGACATATGATAAGATGAGAATGATGTAATGACTGATTAATATGTGCTATTCTGCTGTGCTCGATCTAGAACATTACTAATCCTATCTCTAATGAGCTACTCGCCTTAGAATACAGCTGATTCTATCTAGACGAAGTGTTCTAAAATATTATACTCTGAAGCTAAGATTAACCTTTAGCTCTGATACCAACTATGACGACCCCAAACTTCCGTAGTACGAAAGTAAGGACAATCATAGGAGTATAACATAACTACAACGAGAACAGATCTCAGATAATAGTATAACACATAAATCTTTGCAGCGGAAACAAGAATGTCATCACAACATAACATCAAAGACATCAGAGTACGCAATTACAGGATACACTTAGCAAATAGAAGTCTTAACAAAGAAAGAAATAAGTCTCAACTCCATCAAATACATCAAAGATCAATAATGTCTAAATGTCTCAAGTAGCAATAAAAAGATAAAAAGGAAAAGGTTCTTCATCTTCTTCCTTAAGCAAGCTCCAATCCAGAATGTGTCCATACCCAAACCTGTCACTTGGCTGTCCATGTGAAAAGAGGGCACCCGAGTTTGCAAAGTGAAACAAACTACGAGTCAGTCATGGGACTGGTATGAGAAATCTTCCTTAACTAACAATATGGCTAATCATAGGACCACGCCGCTAACGCGGAACGGGTTTACTCCATTGGATTGCCAGTGCGTAGGTTTAACAAATTTTATTTCAAAAATAATGCAATGCTTTTTAGAAAATGAAATCATTATAATACTCAAGTCCCATCACACAATGCAATGCAAACCGGAGGATAGAGTTTTACCTTATAATGATCAAAAATGCTTAATACGTAGAAAATAATATTTTTAATATTATTATTAGTGTCTAATCAGTTTTAAAATACTTCAAAGTAAATGTATCAATCCCAGACGGCATAGTACCCCATCCTACTATGTCGCTATATATAGGTTTACAATGAAATCTGTAATGTCGTATTGGAGATTCGGCTTCCATCATGAGTTATGGCTAGGGACGATCTCCTTACCAATTCGAGACACTCTAGCAATGTCTCAGGATCCCCCGTATTGAACCCTTGGATCCGGTCCTATTGAACCTATAAAATGGTCACAATCGACCAATAAATCTGAGGCGCCTCATTCCATCAACCACATAAGTAAAATGTCAGGGCTTACAAAACCCTGATACTACTTCTAGTTAAAAAGAAACGTGTGCACTCCCTGCATTTCCTTGTCCCATTTCTAACTCTTACCGGAGTGTGAGGCATGCGAGGTAATGTTATACACAAAGCTATGCCGAAATAGGCTATGCTTTGATCATCATCTACAAGGCTCTGCTTTTCAACAAAAGCCATGATCATTGCATCTTGGCATGTCACATTGACAATTCACGCCATGTGACCGATAACTACCAATATATAACCTCTGAGCTCATGCGTCTAAGAGAAGGGTGTTAAGCAGGAGAATAAATTCTCCACCACCAATAGATATATATATTAAATAGAAATCAATTTACATGGAATGAAATCCAATGTCGGACACACATCCATTTACAAGTCCGTTCTGGGTCTGAACGAAACCGGAGTCACCTTATTCCTCGTCCCGTATGTCCAATACAGAAGAGAGGTGCTCACATATCCGGACAATCAACCAGTACGTCCGGACAACTACCAATGTAACCCTTTACTAGGAGCTAACCAATGCCAGGCATCAGTAGTTATCCTTTCGATGTGAAGATTGTAGGTCTTCAATCTCCGTCTTCAATATCTTCGATTTAAATCATTATACAATCATTTGAAATGAGATTAAACTCGCTCTTTTCAAATGATTCCCTCATATATATAGTTTAAAACCATTTCATATCGTTAATAGTTTTTAATAATGATTTATCGCTATTTTTACATATATAAAATTTATTTGACGACGCTTCAGGTCAATAGGAGGCCCTGGCGCTGTTTTGATCAAGATTCGATTTACATTTATCTCGAAATCTAACTGTTGGATTTTAACAAAATTTATATCGTTGGAAAGATCTTCCCAAAGCGGTCCTAATGGTTCCAGTTTTGGGAAAATCCGACAGTCAGATCTTTCGGTATAATCGTTTAAAGTTACGATTCCGAAACACGAATTACCGTGCGTGATTCGCTTAATTTTAATTTTTATATATATATATATATAAATATAAACCATTAGATGATTCCACTAACGTGTTTAACATGTCAAATAAAAGAGTGTTTTTATTGGCATATCAAATCTACATCTTCATCATGTCAAACAAAATATATTTCATTTACATGAAAATTGAACCAATGACAAATAAAAGCTATTTTTTATTTGTATTTCTATTTTTAACTTAAACAAATAAAAAGGGAATATTTTATTTGTATAAAGTTTTCAGTAAATGTTTTTACAACAAAAATAATTCGTACAGATTCTAATGTACGTATTGTCATTAAAATGATATTTTAATCTTGCATATAAATTTTAGTATATGCATTATTAATAAAAGTGTAATCTCAACTATGCATATAAATTTAGTATATGCAATGTAAATATAAATGTGATTTTAACAATGCATATAAATTCTAATATATGCAATGTAAATATAAATGTGATTTTAACAATGCATATAAATTCTAATATATGCAGTGTAAATATAAATGCAGTTTTAACAATGCATATAAATTCTAAAATATGCAATGTAAATATAAATGTGATTTCAACAATGCATAGAAATTCTAATATATGCAAAGTAAATATAAATGTATGAAAGCGATGTTTACATAAAAAGAAAAATATGATTTTAATGTTTCAACACTTTTATTCAAATATGAACAATTTCATATGAATCATTCTTTTATAAAAATTGATATTCTTTTGATATCAACATGCCTTTGTTTTAAAATGAACATTTTCTAATGAATCATTCATTTCATTAAAAAAAACAAAGTTTTTAATGTGAACATGTTTTTATTTTCAAAACATGAATATTTGTTCAACTCCTGTTATTATCTTAAAAAGTGAATTTTTAACGTAAAACATGTTTTCTTTTTTAAAACATGAATCTTTATCTAAATTTCTATTATTACATTAAAAAGTGAATTTTTAATGTAAAACATGTTTCATTTTAAAACATGAATTTTTTTCTATATTTCTATTATTACATTAAAAAGTGAATTTTTAATGTAAAACAAGTTTTCATTTTAAAACATGAAACTTTTTCTATATTTCTATTATTACATTAAAAAGCGATTTTTTAATGTAAAACATGTTTTCATTTTAAAACATGAAACTTTTTCTATATTTCTCTTATTACATTAAAAAGTGAATTTTTAATGTAAAACATGTTTTCATTTTAAAACATGTACATTTTCTATGTTCTAACATTACAGTAAAAAATTTAACTTTTTAATGTAATAGTGTTCTTATTTTAAAAGCATGAACATTTCTATTTTTATATTAATTCAATAAAATGATAGAAATTTATATTTCATTTTTGTTGAAAGTTCTGATTCAATCAAAATGGCAAAAGTGATATTTCATTTTGATTGAAAATTCTAATTCAATCAAAATGACAAAAATGTATGATTCATTTTTGTTAAAATTTTGATTCAACAAAATGTATAAAAGGTGATATTTCATTTTTGGTGAATCTTCTTGTTCAACACAATGGTAAATTTGATACCTCATTTTTGTTTAAAATTCTAAGTTCAATAAAATGACAAAAATTGATGGTTTCTATTTGTTGAAAATTCTAATTCAACAAATAGATAAAATTGGTGTTTTCATATTTGTTGAAAATTCTAATTCAACAAATAGATAAAATTGGTGTTTTCATATTTGTTGAAAATTCTAATTCAACAAATAGATAAAATTGGTGTTTTCATATTTGTTGAAAATTCTAATTCAACAAATAGATAAAAATTGATGTTTTCATAATTGTTGAAAATTCTAATTCAAAAAATAAATAAAATTGGTGCTTTCATATTTGTTGAAAATTCTAATTCAATAAATAGATAAAAATTGATGCTTTCATAATTGCTGAAAATTCTAATTCAACAAATAGATAATAATTGAAGCTTTCATAATTGCTGAAAATTCTAATTCAACAAATAGATAAAATTGGTGCTCCATATTTGATAATTTTATCTAAACAAAAATTATATATTTTTATTTTACTCCATTTATTACACCAAATTGATTAATATGTTTCTAACAATTTTATCACTACAAATCAATATGTTTTAACAATTATATCACCACACAATATCACCAAACAACCAGATCTACGTATTACATCCATCACAGAACAAATCATGAATCATAACAAACATGAATTAACTATAGATTGATGACAATAAAATCAGAATTATTTCTAATTATATATATATAAAAAATAGATTTCTCACAGTTGTTTAAATCTGAATGGTTCAGATCTAAAAATTTGGCCAAAATTTGATCTGCTCAGAAATGGTTCTAGTCAGTCTAGAAGCGTAGATCTCGGACTCACGATCGCAACGCTTCGAAAATCATTCAGTTCTGAGTTCATCGAATAAGATATGATTTATTTTATGTTAAGAATATTTTAAAGTAAATTAATTAATATATATATAAAAAGAACACATTTTTATTGGTTAACAGAACATAGGCCGTCAGTTTTACCAATTATTCCAATTTAGGTTTTAGTTTCGGTTCAAATCCTTGCAGCTAGCATCCGATCGGATTATGTCATGTCAGAGGGCTAGGAAGCGTGCCTCCATCGACTGTGGTGGGGCCCACTTCGGTCCCCTGTAGGCGGGGAAATCACGGTCGACACAGGTTGTAACAACCCGAAAATCTGGGCCAGTTTAAAATTTTTATTTTGGCAATTTTAGTGAATTTAGTATATTTAAAATAGATTATTTTAAATAAAAACGACCAGAAATTTATTTTGAATATAATTCGAATGTATATATTTATACGCGTCGTCGTTAGAATATAAATATTCATATATAATTATAAATAGAATTGAAAATGGCGCGGTAGTTCGATTATTCGATTTCAAACTTCAATTGAATGTACCGGGTGCAAAACAATCCGGATTTTAGTGAAACCAAAAATAATGGAATCTAATTGTGAATATCTTTCCAACGAATCCGAAAAATCGAAATTTCATAGCGGGAATCAAAAGATATGTCCAGTTAAAAATTCTGAATAGTCGCTATGGAATTCAGGCCCTTAAAAATGGACATTTTGCAAACGACCTCGGATTTCGACGAAACCAGTTTTGTTGGGTCCGTGATGTTAAATTATTGCTAGGTTTCAAATTTCATAATTTTTCGAATCAATATGTGAGTGTGGCAAAGGAAAACGCGTTTGACCAGTTTCAGTTGATTTTAATCGACTGGAAAATGGCCATTTTTCTAACGGTCTCAGAATTCGACGAAACTAGTTTTGTTAGGACCGTATCGTCAATACGAAGCTAGAAAATATTTTTCGGGAATTTTTCTAGTTAGTATGTGACCCCGGTAATTTGAAATGTACGTTTAAAATTCAATAAAGTGATTTAAATGTAAATTTAACGGAAACTGATTCAAACGATAGAATCAACATACGAAACATGTCCCATTGTGTTCGGAATGGGGGTGAAACGCTATGGACGACAGGCGGTGGACCTCGTTTCGAGGCCGTATGTGAAAGTCAACTTTTTGCCAAATTAAATAATTAAATAATAAATATAAAAAAAACCCTTTCTCCCCTTAAACCCGCTCTGCCCCCCCCCCCCCCCCCCTCTCTCATTTCCAACACGATTCAGAAAAAAGGAAAAAAAAACGCTGAAGACCATCGATCGCCTGCGAGAGGCCACCGCAGCCACCGCACCTCAGCCCCCGGCCTCCCCACCTCCGACTGCACCTCAGCCCCACCTCCGACGAGACCTACGCCCTCCCTCCGAAGCCACAACCCCCTCTCTCCTCCGCGTCGAGCACGAAAACTGACCCCCCCTAAGCCGATCCAGTCGCTGCATGACTCGACGCCTGACCGCGATTACCCCCTGACCCCCCCCCCCCCCCGCGCCTCCGCGCGACCACCAACAGCCGAAGTGAACCCCCCCCCCCTCTCCATCGAACAACGGGCCCAGGTGGATGCTCCTCGCGAGGAAGGGTTTTGAGGCGTCCAGCATTTTTGAACGGGGTCTGCTAATGATACAGGAATGAAGGTGAGAGGAGGTAATCCCCTTTGTTAACTTAATTAATTATATTATTTTAAAATATATGCAATTGAGGTTTAAAAGCATTGTTAAAATCTGAAATTCATATATGTAGAAATTATAAAAATCTAATCTTTGATATGAAAAAAATATAGAAAAATCCTTGTTTTTCAAAATATAAGTAGAAGAGATTTTAGAAAAAATAAATCGAAGTGATTTTAGTAGGTATAAAAAGAGGTTATGATTTTTGAAAGTAAAAAGAATTGATTTTTCATGATAAGTGGACGAGATATTTTTCATTGCAAAGATGAAATTTTTAATATGATGTTGAAGTTATAAAAATACGATCTTTGATATAAAGTTGAAGTAAAGATATGATTTTTATCGTCTTGAAAGCGAAGTAAAAAAATACGATTTTTAATACATGAAAAGATGAGATCTTTGAAATAGCAAGATGAGATCTTTGAAATAGCAAAGTGAGATCTTTGAAATAGCAGAGTTAGATTTAGATAAATAGAATGAAGAAAGTAATAAAAATATGATTTTTATATTTTTAAAGTATTAAAAATATAATTTTTATATTTTTAAAAGTATTAAAAATATAATCTTCACTATATAAAAGATGTAAAATATGATTTTGGTTTATGTAGAGAAGTAAAAAATATAATCTTTATTATGTAGAAAGTAAAAATATAATTTTTATCTATATAGTAACAAAGTAAAAATTCGATTTTTATATATTGAACAACGAAGTAAAAATATGATTTTTATATTTTTAAAAGAATTAAAAATATGATTTTTATATTTTTAAAGTAATAAAAATATGGTTTTTATATTTTTAAAGTATTAAAAATATAATCTTTACTATATAGAAGATGTAAAAATGTGATTTTTATATTTTTAAAGAATTAAAAATATAATTTTTACATGTTAGGAACATTAAAAATATCATCGTTATGTATGTAGCGAAGTAAAAATTCGATTTTTATATATGTAGTGGCTACGGGCAACGAAGATGATAAAAAGGCGAGAATGAAGAAGATTTCCTGCATTAGAAGTGCCGTGGAGTTAGGATAGCTATTGGTGAGAATTTCTCACCTTTCAATTCATTTTTCTAGTTATATATATATACTAGGATGCAGACGGTGCTTAGTAGCACCCGACACAATCGTCCACAGACCATGGACTTGTTTGTTTGATTGCAAAAATTAGTTAGATCATTTGATTGAAATTGAACTGTGTGGTGAAATGAATGGATTTGATTGATGTGTGAATGGCGTGGGCCTTCACTAGACCGGGGATAAGGCTAGGCCTCGTCCCGTTTCTAGTATCGTGCCGTTATACCGCCGAAATTTTCTAAAATAAGTTAGCAAAATAAAAATATCATTTTATTTAAAGAATGAACTGAATAGAAATTCATATGTTGAAATAAAATGTTTTCATCGTTAAAAATATAATTTTTAACGTGAAGTGAATAAGATAAAATATTCATTTACAAACCGGACGGTTTGTTTATGTACACCTATTTGAATGACATTGATTGGGACGGTAAATTTTACACATCGCCCAAGTGCACAAATAAAATATGCGTTTGATTGTTTGAAACCCCACACGGGTGTTGGGATGAAATATGAAGTTCACTCATCCTGATTGATTAAATATGTCGATCGATTGATTGACAGGCTGTTATAAGCGTTAGATATCTATATTTGATGCTTATACAGTGTAGTGCACTTTGGTTGATGGTTGATTATTTTTCAATGCTATTATACATGTGTTGTATGAAAATCCATATAATTAACTTTATATGGTAATTGATTGGGCCTCATTCCAATTTGAAAAATAAAGAATATTATAAAATAAAGGTTCATGTGTTGACAGTACTCATCCGTTGAGATTAGTCATGTGTTGAACGAAATATTTTGGTAATAAAATTTACATCTTTATCAATATAAAATGAAGGTTCATGTGTTGACAGTACTCATCCGTTGAGATTAGTCATGTGTTGAACGAAATATTTTAGTAATAAAATTTACATCTTTATCAATATAAAATAAAGGTTCATGTGTTGACAGTACTCATCCGTTGAGATTAGTCATGTGTTGAACGAAATATTTTAGTAATAAAATTTACATCTTTATCAATATAAAATAAAGGTTCATGTGTTGACAGTACTCATCCATTGAGATTGGTCATGTGTTGAACGAAATATTTTGATAATAACAACTATTTGAAAAAGAAATATTTGAAATAGAATATTTGAAAATAGAAATTTATGAAGCCGTGTTGATTAGATTGACGCCATTTTGACGTAAACGATATTTATATCGATTTTATTCATTTTGAAATGAATTGAATATAAAACGATTTCAAAATGAATTGAATTGAAAACGATTTCGAAATGAATTGAATTGAAAACGAATTCAAATTGAATTGAAAACGATTTCGAAACGAATTGAATTGAAAACGATTTCGAAATGAATTGAATTGAAAACGATTTTGAAATGAATTGAATTGAAAACGATTTCGAAATGAATTGAATTGAAAACGAATTCAAATTGAATTGAAAGCGAATTGAAATGAATTCCAATTGAATTCAAATTTGAATTGAATAGAAATGAATTTTAAAACGAATTTATAAAGAAGAATTCAATTTTGATTTGAATTGAAATGGAAGTTGAAATTGCTTTTGAAACGAATTTTAAAACTATTTATATAATTCGTTTTAAATAGAAATCGACGAAATATATATTATATATATTATATACGAGTGGAAACCCGTGCGATGCACGGGAGCATAGACTTTCAAATGTTGTAGCTTGCCCGTGATTTAAATTTGCTTGGACTTGGATTGTTTACCTTTCCATGTGTTGCTTCTGTTTATTTATCTATGGTTCATGTATAATACAAAGATTATTTATTTGTGTTATGTAAATATTTGTTCTGTACATTGTTTTCATTTTTTTTACTTTCAACATAGGCAATATCTCTGGTCTGATTCATAGTCATGTGTGCATGAATGATGCAATTGGAGAGTTGTTTATCCATACCATCTAATGCATAAAAAAAGAAATGTATCCCTCGTTACCACAGTTGTCAGCTAGTGTGTTGTATAAGTATGTTTTTCTAGTTCGCATATTTAGGGAAAAATTGCTCTTAGATGTGCATACGATTATTTATAATGATTACATGGATTTTAAACAATGAAGCACTCAAATACTTCACGTGCAAATAGGACATCCACAGACAAAACATGAGTCTCATATGAGCACATGTAATTAGCTTCTTATAATGGAACATCAAAACGAAAATCAATTTACCAAAGTATATATTAGGTATTCTTTTATTTACCTGGTTGAGTGGCATGCAAATAGAGACAGAATGTAAGAGGTGTACAAAGGATTTCAATTGCGACAGGAATTGATGAAGACAACGCATGTGTATGTTAAAAATAATAGTAGGAAGGAAACTATTTCAGTAAAGAAAATAGTTGTACTGGAAAGGAAACAACTACCACATTAAAAAATGAGTAAGATAAGAAAAGAGATTCAGTTATGCAAGCTAGTTGTTCCACTTTCCAAAATTAATGGATTGTGTTAAGTTAGATTATGCCGTATAGAATTTTTACAATCAGGAATACGTAAACAAAGCAAACCGACGGTCATTGAATTACTTTGAAATTATACAAATTAACAAATTGTATTTTTTTTTTTTTTGGAGCTTGGCCATCTCCCTTTGCTCCTTTGTAATAATGTAACTTGAACTGGGGATTAATTAAATACAAACGCACATAAAAAATTAAGTGCATCTTTCACGTATCATCCACTAAAAAAAAGAATAAAACGCACTGAATCCAATCAATCGTAGGAATATAGAAATCATTCCCTAAATTAAGCATTGGGACAGAAATTTGTTTTGACATTTGGAATAAAAAAAAAAAAGTAAAACCTTCCTCAACCAAAATGATGTGTGCATATTTGCTCATGTATCTTGGTAGCTTCTGAGGCCTTGGACTTGCTTGCTTCTTTCATTTTTCCGTCCTGTTCTTTCTTCCCTTCATCCACTTTCTTGATTTGTCTAATTATGTAAGCTTTCTACCTCTGTCATCTACTTATTCTGAAATAAATCAAAATGGAAAAGAGAAAAGATAACTTATATAAGCTCTCTATCTCTATTCTTCAACTATGCTGCAGATCGAACGTTAAATCAAGCTAAATCCATCAGTATGTCATTAAATATTAAAAAAATTGGGAATAAAATCTTAATGTGTTAATGGATAATCAAAAGAGAACACAAAACCGTATAGTGTGCTTATAATTTAAAGGGGAAACATGGTGTTGAAAATAAAGGAAAAAGGATATGAGAATACACACATACACTTTACACCATACTTCCATGCAATTTCTTTAGAAGCCCCATGGGAAATAGTCTATATGCTTGCTTGGTAGCGACAGAGTTGCAATGATAAAAAGATGGGGTTAGATCGTGGTGAAGTAACAGGCTGAAAACACAATGGGCATAGTAGAGACAAATTTATCCTTATTCTTCTATTACAAATTTCTATACACACACAAAAGAAAGATAATTTTGGTAATGGAAAAAGCCTTCAAGAAGGAAGTATTGATCTATATGTAAGCAAGACAGATATAACCTTATATACGTATAATTGGAACAATATGAACCATGTTTTTTTATGTATTTGCAAAATACAGAACTTTCATAAAACTTATCCACTTTATATTAGCTGTAAGGAATAAACGTATTAAAATAGAAAATTTAAAACTACATTGTAAGAAACATGTAAAGTTAGAAATACAGACCGTACTTTTAAATATAATCAATATGTAAAATTGAAACCTTTTCTCCCTGTTTCATTTAATGTATAAAGTGTAATAACTCAAATTTAAATTCCATTTTAAGATATCAGTAAACATAATTTTAAGTCAATATGTCAGGCAAAGTTCTGAAATACATTTTGTTTGAGAATGCTGACAACCGAACATTGTTTACATTTGGGAGAAGCAAAGTCAAAACCAAATTAAGTATCAAGTTTAATCATCGCCAAGTTCCTCTCCTAGGAAAAAGTAAAAATATTTTTGCTGAAAACCAAATGATATAACTTTGAGAAATACCTTCTTAGGAGATCGAAACACATCCAAAGAATGCAGACTTATCCGAAATGCGTGCGCGCGCACGCACACACACAATATATATATATATATATATATATATATATTACACATATTAAGCATCTGCACAGAGAGTACCCAAATATGCAATTGATTTCTATATCTAATTGCACCAAACTGTTCGTTTCTATAAGCAAATTTAAAGTTTCAACCAAAGTAACATGTGCAGATTCATCTATCACACTGAAAACTCATATGCATGTCTAGGTTTAGATGGTAACCATTTCATGTGCAGTTTCATAAGAGAAAGTATTATGTTTCAGTAAGAAATATCTTCATCTGCTTATGGATGTGGCAGTCCACCATTGACTCCAATTCCCTAAGCATGTAGGTTCGACATAATCCTGACCTCGATTAGAAGCACATCATGATGACAAAAGCTTCTATTATAGGAATCACTTACTTAAGAAAGCTTCATCACCGTACATTTTCCCATTCCAGTTGCTATTTCTCCTTGTGTTCAAGCTAATACTTCGAATTAGTTGATCACCATGTACATGATACAGTCTCATGGCCTCGCCATGCACCCACTTGCTCCGGGTTTCGATGAAAGACTACACAATGAGCTCAAAGAAACTGCAAATTATTATAGTAAACGACATCATGTAAGGAGTAATTATCCCATATAATCCACATGAGAAGCTTTATATATATTTTTTCTTGCCATAGAGGATACAGTTTAAAACACTATTGATCTCCAATTCAGATCTAATCCAAATACACTAATGATAAACCCACCTAACTAAATTTATTTATACTGTAATTTACATGACGAAACAAAACTAATACTGTAATTTATTTATACTGTAATTCAAATCCACTTTTGTCGGATGCACCGAAATTGTATTTATGATACCCTACTATGAATGATGAAATACATTAATATTAACCCGAAATACATCAAATAAAATAGAAAAAAATAAGTATAACAAAGTAAAGATTATACAATGATTTATACCTTCTACTTTGTCAATTTTGATAGTAGATCATGATGCTTGATAATCTATTTTCAGTTCACTAATGCCTTCTTTCGTTATAAGTAGATCAAGTCATTGCCATTGCAAATTTGGTGCACTTGCTATAAGAAATCCAAGGTCCTGCAACCATTTAAGATGTAATGAGCATTTAATGATAATAAAAAGCATTTCATCAAAGTACATCTGTGTCGTTACAAAAGCATCAAATAAAGAAGATTAAAAATAGTCATTTTCAATTTAAGACAATGACAAAAAAGGACTTTTGATAATCAGTGGGTTCATACGCATGTGTTGAGCTGAGCACAAAAATCATGACCATCTAAGCATCATGATTCGCAGTAAAACTACCATTTCTTTGTACTATCAGCACATTATACTTCTATCAATTTGAAAATTAATGAAGAAACTAATCCTAATAATGTTAGAAATAATAGATACAGAATACCTCATGAAGGCCAACTTTGATGTGTAGTTTGATAAAATGGCAGTTTCGTAATACCTAATAAAAGAGAAAAGTTAAAATTTTAAATAATTGTTGTCCGATAAACAATGTTTTGAACCGTAAATCACAGTTGAACATCGAATTTTCATTAACAATAAACCACCACACTTTGAAGAATGGCAAGAACCCATCATACAAATTGAAACTAACGGACTGGAAAATAGCAGTAAGAACAAAAAAATTACCGAAGGCATAGAGAGACAGGTGAACGAATGGCATAATCCACAGCAGGTCAGGCACGATTGCAACGATGCGAAGGAAGTAGGGAGCAAAAAGACAGGAACGAAGATATACCATGAAATTTTACTTTATCGCCCGCTGTACTATTGTTTGATTTGGTAATTGGGCTGTCGTCAACCACGGAAGAGCTGTAGACGTGGAACACCGATGCGATTGAGTGGGAGAAGCCATTGTTGTGGGTTGGCGTAGATTGATTCCTCCATGAAAAAATCAAAATTTTTGGAAGTGAATGAAAGCGGTGGAAAGGAGGAGACGGGGAAATAGTGGAGACGTGGGTTTGCAGAAGCCCGAGCAGTTCGTGTAACATCGTGGGAGTGAAATTGAAATCTCAGCCGCTCTTTATCTATGCTAAGATTAAATCCTAGCCTTTGTTTGTCTTTGTGTAACCAACAAATACATTTTGTTATATAGATATAATATAATGGCCTGAATAGAACGCGCCGCGCCGCGGCAGTTCGCGAATTTCGACCATTGACTTCGAACGGATATTACGGGAGATCCGACCGTCGGATTCTCCTAAAACCGGAACCGTTGGGTTCGTATCGAAAAGAGCTTTCTAACGAATATTAGAAATTTGAAATCTAACGGTTGGATTTGGAGTTATGTCCAAATCAAATTTGAAAAAGGTCGTTGTAAGTGCAGTTCGATGACCGTTGATGGAAATCGACTATACGGGCCTTGATAAAATTATTAAAAATAGTAATAATTTATGTAAAATCATAAGAAATGATTTAGAAAGAATTGGGATGAAAAACTCCATATTTGAAAAGATAAAAATAGATTTTTATCGAAATAAACTAGTTTTGAACTAGAATTATAATTCTATTTATTTTTAAATAAATTGAATTTGAAAAGGGTTTTAAAAATAACTAGAGTTTCCAATGATTGCATTGGAATGGATTTGAATCGAAATTGCCTTTGGATTATTTCGATGTTGGATTTCGTGATGATACAGATTTTGTTATGGGAATTTGAAAGATATATATATATCGTTATTTCCAATACGACATTTGTTAATCGTAGAATTTGATATTGAATATAAGCCGATATATTTTCTATTCAGAGCCTTGTATTGAATATCAAATGCGATTTGGGTTTGTCGTGAATGGTGTCTTCACTAACACTGTTCTTGAACCCAGTTGAGAAAAGATTAAATCTTTTTATTTAGATTTAATGAAGTGTACCAATTAAATAATATTTAATTGGAATTGAATTGATATTGATTTTTGGGTTTATCGTGGACAGTGTTTTAAATAACACTCGTTCTTTAACCCGATAATTAATGAAAGGGGATTTTGGGTTTATCGTGAACTGTGTTTTAAATGACACTGATACTTTAACCCAGTTAACGATTAAAACTAAGTGGAGTTTTAATGAATCTTTAATTAGATTGAAATAATCGAAATGGAGTATCACCGGTTTTGCTCCAGGTGTTAGTTAAATCTTTAATTAGATTTGAACGTGAAATGGTAATTGAATCTACCGATAACACCGTGGTGTTAGATATGAAGTATAACCAGTTTTACTTCATGGGATGAATAGGTTGGGATTGGGAAATTAAAACCAATGATTACTACGGTAAGTTTCGCTAATTCCGACTAGTTTGAATTGATATTCAAAAATAGATTAAAGAATAAATTCAAGAAATTTATCTTGGATAAAATTAATGGGAACCTTTCCCTATGAATGTGAAATCAGAAACTAACTGTCGGTTAGCTAAGCAGAATGGTTTTCTGGATATTTATCTGATGTTGGTTTCGGCCTTCGGGGTTAATATTTGGGGAATTATTCTCTTGATTAATTTACGGTTAGTGACTGATGAATTGGAATGAGGCATATGTTGTGTTTGTGTAACACTTATTCAAAATATACGCGAGTTATTCGGAAAGACCGGGTTTATCCCATTCTGAATAACTGATACGACGATAAGTCGAAGATGAAGACGATGGTCGAAGACCGGAGGTCTTCACGTCGTTTGGGTGATTACTGATGATCTTGATTGGGCTGTACACCCAAGAAGATGGAAACAGTTGGTGATCGTCCAGACGTACTTGGAGATCGATGGATATGCGGGGTACTAGGTGCCTCCGCTTTCGTTCAGACCCAGAACGGACTTGTAAATGGACTGTGTGTCTGACATTGAATTTTAGTCCGTGTGATTGATCTCTATTAAATATATATCTGTTTGGCGGCGGAGAATTTATTCTCTTGCTTAACGCCCTTCTCTGAGACGTACGAGCTCAGGGGTTATATATTGATGGATGTCGAACGCATGGAGTGAATTGCCTGTGTGGCATGCCTAAGTGGCAATTGATCGAGGCTTCTGTTGAAAAGCAAAGTCTTGTGGTGATGATCAAAGCACGGCCTTTGTGGCGTAGCTTTGTGTAACGTTTACTTCGTGAGTTTCACACCCGGTATGAACCAAAAACGGGAGACGGACCTCAGGGAGGGCATGCGTTTCTTTCTAGTTTGAAGTGGTGTCAGTGGTTTTACACGCCCTGACGAGTTTGACTTATGTGGTTGTTGCTGTTGCGAGGCGCCTCAGATTGATCGGTCGTTCTCGAACCGATGGAGTCATTCGTTGGCTCATTGACACCCCAAAGGGTGGGGAAACGCAGTGTTCAGGAATTTTAATCCACATCGGTGGACCGGCCCTGTCGCTCCAAGGGTCACTCGAGCTCTTATCCTGAGACACGGGCTAGAGCGTCTCGAATCGGTTGAGGACTATCTTTTGCCTCGGTTCATAGATGGAAATCCAATTTCCAAATACGTGACTTTGCGGTTTTATTTGTAAACCTATATATGGCGACATAGTGGCATGGGACGCTCATGCCGCCTATGATTGATACTTATGATTTGAAGTTGTTTTATACACTATGCACTTATTATAGTATCAAATGATTTGTTTTAAACGTATCAAGCATTCTTTGGCTGTTATAAGGGAAAACCCTATCCCCCGGCTTGCGTTGCATTGTGTGATAGGACCTGGGTCTTATAACAGCTTCATTTTTCTTTATTTAGCATTGCGCTATTTGTTTATGCACTGGTATTCTTGGGAGGAAACCCGTTCCGTGTTATACGGCGTGGTCCCTTGATTTACCTAACTTTAAAATAAAGATTTATAACTGTTTTAGTTCTCACACCAGTCCCATGACTGACCTGGAGTTTATTGTTTTAACCTAAACTCTGGGTGCCCTTATTTTGACACGGGCAGCTAGTAGTTTTGGTTTTGCAGATTTATATTCACAGGATCCTGGTTTACAGCTGGAACGATGTCCAGAAAGCTTTGTATCCGTATATCTACTTCTAGTTGTGTATTGTATTATTTTCCGCTGCGATGTATTTAAATGTAATCTCTGATATTTTCTGTGTAATATTCATTTATACTCTGTATATTCTTGTAATCTGATGCAATGGTGTAATACACAATGAAATGTTCTTTTGTATGCGTTCTGTTATGGCTTGTTCTCGAACTATCCGACACTTTCCTTTACGGGGAAGTTACGGGTCTTTACAGTTGGTATCAGAGCTTTGGTTTACAAAGCTCAGAGAACAAGACACATTAGAACCATACGAAAGAATTCATCAGATATTGGATTAGTAATATCCAATGGGAATGACTCGTTAGAGATAGGATCAGTAGTATCCTAGAACAAGTGTGGAGAGTATGTTTTTAAAATGAAAACCAATTTTGTTTTGAAAATTCAAATCAATTATTCGTATTTGATTATTTATTTTATATTGATTAGGACAATCCAATATATAAAGATTTTGCGTATGCGCCTAGCTAGCGTGTATTCGAAGTTTTGATATATTGGATAGATATAGAGTTACACTCTAGTCACCCGGGGGTGATTCTGATGGTTGATATATCATCATCAGAATTTATATTCGAGTGACGAACGTGTAATATCTATATATTTCCTATTAGACTGGTGTGAGAACCAAAACTAATATAGCTAGAATACATTGTTGTGATTTGGCATCAAAACATGATTTTTGTATATGTATCAAAATTATGAATTTGAGACTCTAATTCACTAATTGATTGATGTTTGTGTTGTTTGTTTATTTGGTTGATAATTGTGAACCATTTAGCCTAATTGAACCAAATGTTGAATTGTATTGAAAATTGGTCGCATTTGCTTGCATATACATATTCTTACATTGAACAGGTCATAGCGAGGAGGCTAGAGCCAGAGAATAAAATTTTTTTGCCCGACAAATAGGTACATGTTTACTACATAATTTCCTGTTTTGTTTGGGTGATGATGATTTTATGAGCCTATTGGCTAGCCGCTTGGCTTTTTCTTTTTGAGATCTGAAGGACCGGGGAAGCTATTTGAGATTTCCCGATGCTCCCATTGCAGGGGAGGTTATGGCAAAAATTTTCGAAAATTTAGGGTATTAGCCAAATTTTTGAAAATTCTCAGAAACTGAAAGGTTGGAGAATGGAAGCCCGATCGAACGTAGGGTTGATTAATCAAACCACTTTCGACTTTGTTCCTTTTCGGGGACGAAAAGTTTTAAGTGGGGGAGATTGTAACAACCCGAAAATCTGGGCCAGTTTAAAAATTTTATTTTGGCAATTTTAGCGAATTTAGTATATTTAAAATAGATTATTTTAAATAAAAACGACCAGAAATTTATTTTGAATATAATTCGAACGTATATATTTATACGCGTCGTCGTTAGAATATAAATATTTATATATAATTATAAATAGAATTGAAAATGGCGCGGTAGTTCCATTATTCGATTTCAAACTTCAATTGAATGTACCGGGTGCAAAACAATCCGGATTTTAGTGAAACCAAAAATAATGGAATCTAATTGTGAATATCTTTCCAACGAATCCGAAAAATCGAAATTTCATAGCGGGAATCAAAAGATATGTCCAGTTGAAAATTCTGAATAGTCGCTATGGAATTCAGGCCCTTAAAAATGGACATTTTGCAAACGACCTCGGATTTTGACGAAACCAGTTTTGTTGTGTCCGTGATGTTAAATTATTGCTAAGTTTCAAATTTCATAATTTTTCGAATCAATATGTGAGCGTGGCAAAGGAAAACGCGTTTGACCAGTTTCAGTTGATTTTAATCGACTGGAAAATGGCCATTTTTCTAACGGTCTCAGAATTCGATGAAACTAGTTTTGTTAGGACCCTATCGTCAATACGAAGCTAGAAAATATTTTTCGGGAATTTTTCTAGTTAGTATGTGACCCCGGTAATTTGAAATGTACGTTTAAAATTCAATAAAGTGATTTAAATGTAAATTTAACGGAAACTGATTCAAACTATAGAATCAACATACGAAACATGTCCCATTGTGTTCGGAATGGGGGTGAAACGCTATGGACGACAGGCGGTGGACCTCGTTTCGAGGCCGTATGTGAAAGTCAACTTTTTGCCAAATTAAATAATTAAATAATAAATATAAAAAAAAACCCTTTCTCCCCTTAAACCCGCTCTGCCCCCCCCCTCTCATTTCCAACACGATTCAGAAAAAAGGAAAAAAAAAACGCTGAAGACCATCGATCGCCAGCGAGAGGCCACCGCAGGCACCGCACCTCAGCCCCCGGCCTCCCCACCTCCGACCGCACCTCAGCCCCACCTCCGACGAGACCTACGCCCTCCCTCCGAAGCCACAACCCCCTCTCTCCTCCACGTCGAGCACGAAAACCGACCCCCCTAAGCCGATCCAGTCGCTGCATGACTCGACGCCTGACGGCGATTACCCCCTGACCCCCCCTCCCCCCCTCCCCCCCCCCGCCTCCGCGCGACCACCAACAGCCGAAGTGACCCCCACTCTCCATCGAACAACGAGCCCAGGTGGATGCTCCTCGCGAGGAAGGGTTTTGAGGCGTCCAGCATTTTTGAACGGGGTCTGCTAATGATACAGGAATGAAGGTGAGAGGAGGTAATCCCCTTTGTTAACTTAATTAATTATATTATTTTAAAATATATGCAATTGAGGTTTAAAAGCATTGTTAAAATCTGAAATTCATATATGTAGAAATTATAAAAATCTAATCTTTGATATGAAAAAAATATAGAAAAATCCTTGTTTTTCAAAATATAAGTAGAAGAGATTTTAGAAAAAATAAATCGAAGTGATTTTAGTAGGTATAAAAAGAGGTTATGATTTTTGAAAGTAAAAAGAATTGATTTTTCATGATAAGTGGACGAGATATTTTTCATTGCAAAGATGAGATTTTTAATATGATGTTGAAGTTATAAAAATACGATCTTTGATATAAAGTTGAAGTAAAGATATGATTTTTATCGTCTTGAAAGCGAAGTAAAAAAATACGATTTTTAATACATGAAAAGATGAGATCTTTGAAATAGCAAGATTAGATCTTTGAAATAGCAAAGTGAGATCTTTGAAATAGCAGAGTTAGATTTAGATAAATAGAATGAAGAAAGTAATAAAAATATGATTTTTATATTTTTAAAGTATTAAAAATATAATTTTTATATTTTTAAAAGTATTAAAAATATAATCTTCACTATATAAAAGATGTAAAATATGATTTTGGTTTATGTAGAGAAGTAAAAAATATAATCTTTATTATGTAGAAAGTAAAAATATAATTTTTATCTATATAGTAACAAAGTAAAAATTCGATTTTTATATATTGAACAACGAAGTAAAAATATGATTTTTATATTTTTAAAAGAATTAAAAATATGATTTTTATATTTTTAAAGTAATAAAAATATGGTTTTTATATTTTTAAAGTATTAAAAATATAATCTTTACTATATAGAAGATGTAAAAATGTGATTTTTATATTTTTAAAGAATTAAAAATATAATTTTTACATGTTAGGAACATTAAAAATATCATCGTTATGTATGTAGCGAAGTAAAAATTTGATTTTTATATATGTAGTGGCTACGGGCAACGAAGATGATAAAAAGGCGAGAATGAAGAAGATTTCCTGCATTAGAAGTGCCGTGGAGTTAGGATAGCTATTGGTGAGAATTTCTCACCTTTCAATTCATTTTTCTAGTTATATATATATACTAGGATGCAGACGGTGCTTAGTAGCACCCGACACAATCGTCCACAGACCATGGACTTGTTTGTTTGATTGCAAAAATTAGTTAGATCATTTGATTGAAATTGAACTGTGTGGTGAAATGAATGGATTTGATTGATGTGTGAATGGCGTGGGCCTTCACTAGACCGGGGATAAGGCTAGGCCTCGTCCCGTTTCTAGTATCGTGCCGTTATGCCGCCGAAATTTTCTAAAATAAGTTAGCAAAATAAAAATATCATTTTATTTAAAGAATGAACTGAATAGAAATTCATATGTTGAAATAAAATGTTTTCATCGTTAAAAATATAATTTTTAACGTGAAGTGAATAAGATAAAATATTCATTTACAAACCGGACGGTTTGTTTATATACACCTATTTGAATGACATTGATTGGGACGGTAAATTTTACACATCGCCCAACTGCACAAATAAAATATTCGTTTGATTGTTTGAAACCCCACACGGGTGTTGGGATGAAATATGAAGTTCACTCATCCTGATTGATTAAATATGTCGATCGATTGATTGACAGGCTGTTATAAGCGTTAGATATCTATATTTGATGCTTATACAGTGTAGTGCACTTTGGTTGATGGTTGATTATTTTTCAATGCTATTATACATGTGTTGTATGAAAATCCATATAATTAACTTTATATGGTAATTGATTGGGCCTCATTCCAATTTGAAAAATAAAGAATATTATAAAATAAAGGTTCATGTGTTGACAGTACTCATCCGTTGAGATTAGTCATGTGTTGAACGAAATATTTTAGTAATAAAATTTACATCTTTATTAATATAAAATGAAGGTTCATGTGTTGACAGTACTCATCCGTTGAGATTAGTCATGTGTTGAACGAAATATTTTAGTAATAAAATTTACATCTTTATCAATATAAAATAAAGGTTCATGTGTTGACAGTGCTCATCCGTTGAGATTAGTCATGTGTTGAACGAAATATTTTAGTAATAAAATTTACATCTTTATCAATATAAAATAAAGGTTCATGTGTTGACAGTACTCATCCATTGAGATTGGTCATGTGTTGAACGAAATATTTTGATAATAACAACTATTTGAAAAAGAAATATTTGAAATAGAATATTTGAAAATAGAAATTTATGAAGCCGTGTTGATTAGATTGACGCCATTTTGACGTAAACGATATTTATATCGATTTTATTCATTTTGAAATGAATTGAATGTAAAACGATTTCAAAATGTATTGAATTGAAAACGATTTCGAAATGAATTGAATTGAAAACGAATTCAAATTGAATTGAAAACGATTTCGAAATGAATTGAATTGAAAACAATTTCGAAATGAATTGAATTGAAAACGAATTCAAATTGAATTGAAAACGATTTTGAAATGAATTGAATTGAAAACGATTTCGAAATGAATTGAATTGAAAACGAATTCAAATTGAATTGAAAGCGAATTGAAATGAATTCAAATTGAATTGAAATTTGAATTGAATAGAAATGAATTTTAAAACGAATTTATAAAGAAGAATTCAATTTTGATTTGAATTGAAATGGAAGTTGAAATTGCTTTTGAAACGAATTTTAAAACTATTTATATAATTCGTTTTAAATAGAAATCGACGAAATATATATTATATATATTATATATATAATATAATGGCCTGAATAGAACGCGCCGCGCCGCGGCAGTTCGCGAATTTCGACCATTGACTTCGAACGGATATTACGGGAGATCCGACCGTCGGATTCTCCTAAAACCGGAACCGTTGGGTTCGTATCGAAAAGAGCTTTCTAATGAATATTAGAAATTTGAAATCTAATGGTTGGATTTGGAGTTATGTCCAAATCAAATTTGAAAAAGGTCGCTGTAAGTGCAGTTCGATGACCGTTGATGGAAATCGACTATACGGGCCTTGATAAAATTATTAAAAATAGTAATAATTTATGTAAAATCATAAGAAATGATTTAGGAAGAATTGGGATGAAAAACGCCATATTTGAAAAGATAAAAATAGATTTTTATCGAAATAAACTAGTTTTGAACTAGAATTATAATTCTATTTATTTTTAAATAAATTGAATTTGAAAAGGGTTTTAAAAATAACTAGAGTTTCCAATGATTGCATTGGAATGGATTTGAATCGAAATTGCCTTTGGATTATTTCGATGTTGGATTTCGTGATGATACAGATTTTGTTATGGGAATTTGAAAGATATATATATATCGTTATTTCCAATACGACATTTGTTAATCGTAGAATTTGATATTGAATATAAGCCGATATATTTTCTATTCAGAGCCTTGTATTGAATATCAAATGTGATTTGGGTTTGTCGTGAATGGTGTCTTCACTAACACTGTTCTTGAACCCAGTTGAGAAAAGATTAAATCTTTTTATTTAGATTTAATGAAGTGTACCAATTAAATAATATTTAATTGGAATTGAATTGATATTGATTTTTGGGTTTATTGTGGACAGTGTTTTAAATAACACTCGTTCTTTAACCCGATAATTAATGAAAGGGGATTTTGGGTTTATCGTGAATTGTGTTTTAAATGACACTGATACTTTAACCCAGTTAACGATTAAAACTAAGGGGAGATTTAATGAATCTTTAATTAGATTGAAATAATCGAAATGGAGTATCACCAGTTTTGCTCCAGGTGTTAGTTAAATCTTTAATTAGATTTGAACGTGAAATGGTAATTGAATCTACCGATAACACCGTGGTGTTAGATATGAAGTATAACCAGTTTTACTTCATGGGATGAATAGGTTGGGATTGGGAAATTAAAACCAATGATTACTACGGTAAGTTTCGCTAATTCCGACTAGTTTGAATTGATATTCAAAAATAGATTAAAGAATAAATTCAAGAAATTTATCTTGGATAAAATTAATGGGAACCTTTCCCTATGAATGTGAAATCAGAAGCTAACTGTCGGTTAGCTAAGCAGAATGGTTTTCTGGATATTTATCTGATGTTGGTTTCGGCCTTCGGGGTTAATATTTAGGGAATTATTCTCTTGATTAATTTACGGTTAGTGACTGATGAATTGGAATGAGGCGTATGTTGTGTTTGTGTAACACTTATTCAAAATATACGCGAGTTATTCGGAAAGACCGGGTTTATCCCATTCTGAATAACTGATACGACGATAAGTCGAAGATGAAGACGATGGTCGAAGACCGGAGGTCTTCACGTCGTTTGGGTGATTACTGATGATCTTGATTGGGCTGTACACCCAAGAAGATGGAAACAGTTGGTGATCGTCCAGACGTACTTGGAGATCGATGGATATGCGAGGTACTAGGTGCCTCCGGTTTCGTTCAGACCCAGAACGGACTTGTAAATGGACTGTGTGTCTGACATTGGATTTTAGTCCGTGTGATTGATCTCTATTAAATATATATCTGTTTGGCGGCGAAGAATTTATTCTCTTGCTTAACGCCCTTCTCTGAGACGTACGAGCTCAGGGGTTATATATTGATGGATATCAAACGCATGGAGTGAATTGCCTATGTGGCATGCCTTAGTGGCAATTGATCGAGGCTTCTGTTGAAAAGCAAAGTCTTGTGGTGATGATCAAAGCACGGCCTTTGTGGCGTAGCTTTGTGTAACGTTTACTTCGCGAGTTTCACACCCGGTATGAACCAAAAACGGGAGACGGACCTCAGGGAGGGCATGCGTTTCTTTCTAGTTAGAAGTGGCGTCAGTGGTTTTACACGCCCTGACGAGTTTGACTTATGTGGTTGTTGCTGTTGCGAGGCGCCTCAGATTGATCGGTCGTTCTCGAACCGATGGAGTCATTCGTTGGCTCATTGACACCCCAAAGGGTGGGGAAACGCAGTGTTCAGGAATTTTAATCCACATCGGTGGACCGGCCCTGTCGCTCCAAGGGTCACTCGAGCTCTGATCCTGAGACACGGGCTAGAGCGTCTCGAATCGGTTGAGGACTATCTTTTGCCTCGGTTCATAGATGGAAATCCAATTTCCAAATACGTGACTTTGCGGTTTTATTTGTAAACCTATATATGGCGACATAGTGGCATGGGACGCTCATGCCGCCTATGATTGATACTTATGATTTGAAGTTGTTTTATACACTATGCACTTATTATAGTATCAAATGATTTGTTTTAAACGTATCAAGCATTCTTTGGCTGTTATAAGGGAAAACCCTATCCCCCGGCTTGCGTTGCATTGTGTGATAGGACCTGGGTCATATAACAGCTTCATTTTTCTTTATTTAGCATTGCGCTATTTGTTTATGCACTGGTATTCTTGGGAGGAAACCCGTTCCGTGTTATACGGCGTGGTCCCTTGATTTACCTAACTTTAAAATAAAGATTTATAACTGTTTTAGTTCTCACACCAGTCCCATGACTGACCTGGAGTTTATTGTTTTAACCTAAACTCTGGGTGCCCTTATTTTGACACGGGCAGCTAGTAGTTTTGGTTTTGCAGATTTATATTCACAGGATCCTGGTTTACAGTTGGAACGATGTCCGGAAAGCTTTGTATCCGTATATCTACTTCTAGTTGTGTATTGTATTATTTTCCGCTGCGATGTATTTAAATGTAATCTCTGATATTTTCTGTGTAATATTCATTTATACTCTGTATATTCTTGTAATCTGATGCAATGGTGTAATACACAATGAAATGTTCTTTTGTATGCGTTCTGTTGTGGCTTGTTCTCGAACTATCCGACACTTTCCTTTACGGGGAAGTTACGGGTCTTTACACAGGTGGAGTTTGGGGCCGCATTTCTCCATGAATACTTGGTGGTAGAGGTCGAATCGAGTATGGAACTGAAGGGGAGAGCTCTATATAATCTCCTAAAGGGTCGTTGTATATTGGTGAGTGATTCGAGAGTTATTGGGGAAGAATCATTTGACAATATCGGCCATGAATAGACGATGGTGGAGGCTCTGTAGTAGTGATTAGGGTTAGAGTATTCCACCATATTTTATATCGTATATTTTATATTAATTAATTATTTAATAAAAGAATAACCCGTTAATCCATACGGACTCCAAATCCGACCAAACAAAAGTTGTTTTGACCTAATTGCCCCTGTTCCAGAACCAATGGGCTAGGTCCCGACATCCCAAACGATTGCCTTTGGCCTGATTTATTTAATTTAAAATTTAAATCCTTTATTTATTTAATTCGATCATACATTTAAATTCACTAGGGCCACATACGGACTCCGAAAATTCCCGAAAAATAAATCTAGCCATGTTTTGATGATATGATCCTAACAAAATAATTTCGTTGAATTTGGAGACTGTTTAAAAAATGGCCTTTTTAACGGTCGATTAAATTCAACATAAATTATCGAATCACTGTTTAACTTACTACGCTCATAAGCTAATTCCAAAAGTTATGGAAAATTAAACTTAGCAATAATTTGACATTCCGGATCCGATAAAAATAGTTTTGTCGAAAACGGGGGTCGTTTGTATATTGACCATTTATATGGGCTATACATTATACTATATTCCATAGCGACTATTCTGAATATTCAACTGGCCTTAAATTTTATTCCCACTATGAAACTTCGATTTTTTGGATTCATTGGAAAGATATTTTTAAACAGATTTAGATATTTTTGGTTTCACTAAAATCCGTTTAATTTTGAATCCTGTACATTCAGTCAAAGTTCAGATTCAACTTTTCAAACTACCGTACTATTTCTAATTCCTTTTAAAATTAAAATAAATATATTCATTTTAACTTCAATTTAAATAAATTTTTAATCATTATTATTTAAAATAAATTAATTTAACTACTTAAAATTCATTGAAATAATCAAAATAAAAATTTTAAATTGGTTCTGATTTTCCGAGTTGTTACAGTAAAAAAAATCTTTCTCTTGTAATTATAAGTCATATTTTCAAAATTTTCATTTTCTTTCCATTTGCGTTGACTGTGGGGACACAGTCCAAATCAATGTAGTGGGAGTTTCATATTTATTTTGGTTATGTATAGAGTTTTCCTTTCTTTTTTTCATTGAAAAAAATCAAAAAAGAAAAAAAGAATTTCACATTTCTATTTACTTTTAAATAAGACATGATGGAGTTAGCATACAATTTTGGTCATTCGATTAAAATATTTGGAGAATTACTTCTCTTAACAGATAACGGAAGAAAAGTTTGAATTATGAGCAAATTTAGTGTAACTGGTATATAGGGAGACTCGTAGGTGATGAGTATGAATTGTTCTCTAAATTTTTATCCGATTAAATGAATGGTTGATTTTGACTACTTGTGATAACATTTTAGATATTTTAAGTGAAGTTGTGCTAAGATATTCTCTCTTTTATGTAAAAAAAGAAGACGAAGAAAAAGAAAAAAAAAGATAAAAGAAAGAAAAAAGAAAAGAAAAAAAAAGTATATATATAATAATCCAAGGGTATCCAACATTGCTAGTACATTTAGCGTTGGTGTGCAAACCCACCAAGCTCTTTCCGACATTTAGTTGACAAAGTCAGCGTCAGTGTACCTTGATCTAATTTTATGAGTTGGACACCTTAGGATTACCGACCCTCACGTAAGTCATAATGCAGTGTAGGGGTGGTATACTAAGTATTTGTAAATAATAATAATAATGTGAATATTTTGTAATAAAGAGAGAGTTAGTACTTAAAATCCAAGCACACTCTTCACTTATTCGACCTAACTTGTTAACTAAAAGGAAGTTGAGATGTCGTTTTACGATTGTTGATATCGATTATAGAATTCATTTCGTATTTGCACTATGTTTCTACCGAAACACCTGGCCAAGCTGGAGGAGTTTGTGACGATAACATGACTTTTGTTTGAAGTTTTGATTAGTAACGGACTCAAATTTCATAGTGAAGACTAAATTTTTTGTTAACTATTCATGTAAATTTTAAAAGTAAATTACCCATTTGTAAATATATTTTTTTGTGAAAATTTGCATTCTTCTTGTAAATATTTTCGAATCTTGCATTTTGTAAATATTTTTTCCATTTAACTTCTGGATTTTGTGGGTAGTATCCGCTAAAACCCCCCACGAGACAACACTCGTCCTACTGGGACACCCAGAGGTTTAACGGCTTGTTGCGTACGCTCAATGCAATCGTGCTCCCTACGAAAATGGATTTATCTTTGTTTTTTTTACTTATTCGAGGATGAATAAAAAGATAAGTGTGGGGGTATTTGATGTGCACGTAAAAATGCACATTTATATTCACATATTTATCCTTCTTTAGTTTAAACAAATGTCATATGCGGGTATTTTATTGCGTTTAAACCATAATTCAATTGATTTCAAAATATCATACATTCATCATCATACAAAGGAAAAATGGTCATTTTTGTGCTTAAGTTATTTTGAGAATTTTTACTTGGACATTTTTCATTGTTTTTGTAAACATTTGGTGCGTTCAGAAGAGAGCTTCATAAAGATTTATATGCATACAAACGAATGAAGAGGAAATAATTCTCATGCACGATCATGGAGGACCCTACCTACCTTTCCACTTACTACACTTAGAAGAAAATGGACAAATAAATAAATGTTAAAGCTTCAGGCAAATTTGATGATGGATTAATTATAGCTTGATGATTACTTGGTGGCCACACTTCCTGAAGGGCATTCTTAGTAGCATGCTAAAAGTGAATTAGGGTTTTACTCATGTAAAAATAACCCCTGTATGTTGATGTAAAAAGGATCTTGGATTTTATTTAGTTTAGGATGGAGGCTGAAATCAAAACCTCTATTTTTCTGGCATGGCTTCTTAGCCATTTCTCTTATGTAATCTCAGTTTAATGCAATTTTAATTCTTGTTATTTACTTTTTGCATTAGTGTAGTTTAGTTTTATGCAAGTAGTTTAGATCTATTTTGTTGTTCTTAATTAGTTATTTTGTTTTGTTCATATTTATGTTGAAACTTACATGTGTTGATTCGATAACACATATGAGTAGCTAATCCGTTTGATTTTTGGGGTAGTGAAGTTCTCTAACTTTATGTAAGTTTAACATTTGTATGATTTGTGATCTCCAATTTGTGCTTCATGTTAGTGGATGTTGATGCAAGTTTATACAAGTGATTTTGATAGTCTATGTTTGTTGACAACAAAATAGGATATGCTTAGTCAATGTATACACAAATTACATCAATATTTGCTAAGTGGTTATTGATTTTCAAATGAAAGTAAGAATAAAATTTGATGGTTTATAGTTCTATTTATTGTTCATAAGCCATACTTAAAATAGTTTTTTGTGCTTTAGTTTCATTTTCATGAGAATCATAAGTGGTTTAAATGTTGCATTTATGTCACTTAATGGAGATCATAGATCATACATTTGTTAATTTGCATAAATATGAGAGGGGATTTAACTCTAAATTGATTTCATTTCATAATTAGCTCTCAACTTAGTTTTAATGTTTACTAATTTTTGTTAGTTAAATCAATCCGAATTTTGGTTTAATTTGATTGAATAAGACTGGAATTACTTTTTTCCTTGCGGATCGACTCGTATTCGCCACGTACTAACAATTGTAAGCCGTACGCTTGCGATTTATTACACTTCACGATGATGTTCTAATTCATAGAATATTCGTCGTCGAACAGGTCGACCCCGGGGTCGACACCCCCGTAATGGGGTTGACCCATGGGTCGACACCCATGGGGACTGGGGTCGACCCCTAATGGGACGATTTCCCCCTTCCCCGTGTCGTTAATTTGAATTCTGGATTGGTTTTTAATATATATATATATATATATTATGCTTATATGTATACAAACTTCAAACCTTAATTTCTTCTACATACGATGTCTGTTTTACGCAAACTTAGAGTCTATCTTAAGCGGAATTCCAAGACGAATGCAATGGTGTCGTCCTTTTCACTTATTTTCAAATAATTAATTAAGTATTCTTTAGTTTATCAAATTAATGTTTTAAAAATTACAGGGTGTTACATTCTCCCCAACTCAAAGGATTTCTTACCTGAAATTTCTAAGTTAAGAAGAACGTATATCCTAACATCCATCATTCGTCTACTCATCCATCAATCTCATGCATCCATTATCCTTAAAATATTTATAATTCTTATATGAGCATATGAAAAGGTGTGTGTATATGTCCCTATGCTAATGCGAAAGATCAGGCAGTCTACTGATTCAGTCGACCTCCTTAATGTAATCCATGTTCGTGCCATGAAGTAAAATGTATGCAAACAATCCTATTATAACATGTAAAGGCTATATGTGTGCATAATCATCCATTTAAATGCAACATCCATATGATGACACACCCACTTTCATCCATGAAAAGATGAAAAATATGTACATGCTTCCACATGTAGTATGAGAGTGATTGAGATGATCTAGTGCCTAATATGTGTGTATTTGCATCCACGAGAAACCACTAGCAAACACTTACAACCACTTGCATCCATCAAACATACCATGTCTCAAACACATGTTCACATCCATTGGAATTCTACTTAAAGGTCGAAGATTCGTTCGATAGGATATACTTAAATGACAGAAGCAAGTATGAATAAAAAGCTTTGGAAAAGAAGTTAAGAACATACCCTTGAAAAGTAAAGGGTGCGAAGCGTGAATCTCGTCTTCAGTCTCCCAAGTTGCATTCTCGAGGTCTTCTCCCCATTGAACCTTCGTCAACTTGACCTCTCGGTTGCATAGCTTCTTAACCTCTGATCCAAGAATGCGGGTAGTACTCATCTAATTGTCGCCTCCCGTTCTACTTCTACTTCCTCAAGCATACTCAACTCAACTACTTCTGTCGTATCATGCAAGCACTTCCGTAAACCAAAAACGTGGAAAACATCATGAACACCGGCTAATCTCTATTGTAGCTTTACTCTATAGGCCATTTGGCCAATCTGTTTTGTTATGGGAAATGGCCCTGCAAATCTTGGTGCCACTTTCTCTACAGATCCAAAGTGAACCACACTCCTCAAGGGTGATACCTTGATGAAAACCATGTCTCCTTCTTCAAACACCTTCTTTTGTCTGCATAGGACTTCTGCTTGTCCTGAGTTGCCTTCATGCATCTTCGAATAAGATCTATCTTCTCTGGAGTTTTTCTAATCATCTTAGGTCCAAGTGAAAGCCTATCTACAGACTCCCACCAAAAAGTCTGTGATCTACAGGGTCGACCATATAGTGCCTCGAAGGTGTCATGCCAATACTAGCCTGATAACTGTTGTTATAGGAGAACTCCACTAAAGGAAAATGCTCTTCCCAAGTCCCTCCGAAGTCTAGGATACACAGTCTTAGAAGATCCTCAAGAACTCTATTCACCCTTTTCATCCGTCCATTGGTCTGGGGGTGATGAGTGGTGCTCAAACATAACTGTTTACCTACTGCCTCTTGCAAGCTCCTCCAAAATTCACTGGTGAATATATGGTCACAATCACTTACGATATTGAAAGGTGCTCCATGTAGACAGACTATCTCACAAAGATAAACTGCTTCCAACCATGTTGTCATCCTCTTACTTACTCTTAACAGGAATGAAATGAGCGCTCTTCGTAAGCCTGTCAACTATAATACAAATGCTGGTGTTGCCTTTCCTCGATCTAGGCAAACCATCAATGAAATCCATAGAGACACTCTCCCACTTCCACTGTGGAACCTCCGAAGGATGAAGCAAATCACCGGGCTTCCTTTGCTCGGCCTTAACTTGCTGGCAAATCAACCATCGTGAAACAAACTCTGCTACAACTTTCTTCATCCCAACCCAAAAGAAAACCCTCTTCATATCCTTATACATTTTATCACCACCAGGATGAATAGTCATCCTAGAATGATGGGCTTCCTCAAGGACCGTCTTCAACAAACTCCCAACTCGGGGAACACAAAGCCTTTCATCTCGTCGTAACCATCCTCTATCATCCGTGGAATATCTACTGAGGTGACTGGAAGTCTCCCCTCTACTGAGCCTATCTAAGATATCTGCTATTTATAGGTCTTCTCGCTGCGAAGTTCCTATCTGGTCTAATAAAGTAGGTCGCACCTCTAATGATGCCAATAAACCGGGTGTAAACTCGGTAGAGGACATAAAATCAAAAGTCGATATATATACCCCAAGCTCTGCCTCTCTACAAATAGAGGACTCAAGGTCATCCTATGCCTACTCAATGCGTCTGCTACCACATTACCCTTGCCGGGGGTATAAGAAATCTCAAAGTCATAGGACGCTGTACAACTTGAATTCTCTCCTAGCAGATAATGGCACCAAGTCTTAAGCGCGAATACTATGGCTGCTAACTCCAAGTCATGGGAAAGGTAGTTCTTCTCATGAATTCCCAACCGTCTACCTCCATAACATGCTACCCTTCCCTCTTGCATCAGAACCGCACCAAGCCCTGTACCGCATGCATCAGTCTATATTGTGAACACTTTGTTCCCATCAGGCAAAATCAAAACTGGGGTTGTTGTCAGAGCCTTCTTCAATCGCTAGAAAGTATCCTCACAGTATATATCCCAAGAAAATGTCAGATTCTTCTTCGTCGGTCTAGCGAGTGGGGCTGATATCTTTGCGAAGTCCTTAGAGAACTTCCTATAATAGCATGCTAATCCAAGAAAATTCATCACCTCCGTTGCATTCTTTGGGATCTGCCAATCATGAACAGCAACTAGCTTCGCAGGATCTACTGTTATCCAATCTTTAGAGACCACATGCCCTAGAAATCTCACCTCTTTTCACCAAAAATGACATTTGGAGATTTTCTCCTTAAGCTGGTGTGCACAGAGAGTTTTCAAAACCTCCCTTAAATGATGGGCATGCTCTTCCTCGCACTTCGAGAAAATCAAGATGTCATCAACAAAGACCACAACGAACTTATTTAGAAACTCCCAAAACACCCTACTCATCGGATCAACAAAATAGGCGGGTGCATTCGTCAACCCAAAAGGAATGACGAGCCACTCGAAGAAACCATCTAGAGTTCTAAATACGGTCTTATCTATACTATCCTCGACCACCCTCAACTGATGAAATACCATGGCCAAGTCTAACTGAGATAAAATAGATGCACCATCAAGCTGGTCAAACAGATCATCAATCCTCGGAAGTGGGTACCTATTCTTCTTAGTGAGTTTATTCAACTCTCTATAATCCGCACATAAGCGAAGAGATCCATCCGCCTTAGCAGAGAATACTACTGGTACAGATCGTAAATCATCGATAGATGCATTAAGTGACTCTAGGAAACTAAGCATGACAGACCCTTTAGGGTCACAAGAAATCTCGAGGGTCCTTCCATGGCAAGTCAAAAGTCTAACGGCCCTCCTCTCACAATCTAGAATGGCACCATACATGGCTAGCCAATTCATCCCCAGAATCAAACCATAGCCCATGAAACCAAGCACATATGCATCGCATTCAAACTCGACGCCCAACACAGATATTCTTAAACATCGACAAATCATAGACAAATGAGTCGTACCTCCTATAGGGTTTGAGACGACAATGGGATCCAAAACTACACTAGTAGGTGCAAAGACTCAACTATAGAATCAGATAAAAAAGAATGCAAAGTGCCAGAATCAAAAAGAGTTCTAACAGGATGATCGGAAAGAGAAATCAAACCTTCAACAGAAACTTTCCTACCTCTATCTGGTACATCAGCCAAGAGAGCATGCACTTGCCCTCCAGAAGATCCTGCCCATTGGCTCTGTCCTTGCCTCTTCGGGAAATCCTTAATAAGATGTCCAACCTCTCCACATTGGAAGCAAGCATTCTTCCTTCTGATGTCTTTACTCAAATGACCCACGCACCCACAATTATAGCATTTCCTATTTTCTTGGGCCTTATTTTTCTTTCTGCCCTTCTTTTGTTGTTGCTGTTGTTCTTTCTTGGGCCACACTTTTTTGTTCTACGATTCATTAACCTTGACCTCTTTCTTTTCTCCTTTATCCTCTTCGTGCAACAATGCCATGTCAACGAGTCTCTCAAAAGTTGCTCCCATTGGAATATGAGACATAGCCAGCCCATGAAGGGGTTCATTCAAACCTTTAACAAACCTCAAAGCTTTCTTGTGTTGGGTATTTAGTAGCTCTAACCCAAACCTTGCCAATTGATTGAACTTATTAACATACACTTTGACAGACATGCCTCCTTTCTTAAGTGCCAAAAAAAATTCCATTTGCAAACTTTTATCGGCTTGAGAAAGGAACATCATTTCGAATCTCTATCGGAAATTCTCCCAAGTCTCAACTGGACGTCCCGCATGCATTACTTCCCGCGAAAATGAGGCATCATCTTTTAGCTACCAAACGACTAACTGAATCTTCCTACGATCGACAACTTCAAAAATTCCAAACAAATCCTCTGTCTCTTTGAGCCAATTCCTTGCTTCTACAAAAGTCTCAGTTCCTCGGAATGGCTTTCCGCCCATAGCACGGAAGTCCTTGCATATCCTAAAGAAATTATCAGCACGCGGAGGAGTAGGAAGAGGAACGACGGTTATAGCTAGGGGAGATACCTATGAAACCAAGACGATATCTGAACGCCGTCAGAAATATTAGGTTACCCAGACATGCTAAAAAGAAAATGAAAAAGGGATTCAGCTCTGATACCAAGTGTGACACCCCACATTCATTAATTTCACTCTTTATCAGAATGCATTAAGTTTCGTGAAGCGTTATAGGTAAATAGAAACAGAACATCACAAGACAGATATAAAATAATCGCGGAATTAAAACTTTATTTAATAGGAAAGCTTCGTGGTCCAAACCCAAATACATAATAAGCCTGAAATACTGAAAATCCATACATCAACATAAAACTTCTGTCTTGTACTAAAATCATCAATAGAGTACAACAATACATAAAAAGAGCATAGTCCCCAAAATATAACCATAGTAGAGAAGATACGGAATTAAATGGTACATCTAAGCAGCTCCAAGCAAAATGAAAGAGAGAATCCATATCAAGCCTGAGTACTCCCACCCTGAGAACCTGGGGGGAAGGAAATAGAAGATAAAGAAGAGGAAACAAAATGGGTCAGACATAAAGTCTGGCGAGTCCACTTACTTTTAGCATATAAATAAGTAAAAGCATCATAATATGTATATAAACTAGATGAGAGAGATAACAATATTATAAGATAGGCATAACAGACTGAGCAGAATAGTAGAATAAACATGATAGAATATATTACGCTACTCTAATAATTTTCTCTACACTAGTACTAGTATAACTGAACAAGGTGATTCCTATAGAAACAGATGGTAGACTTAGGTATACTTCTAGTGACGCGTTTTAACCCAACAATCATGCCCAACTGAAAAGAAATATGTTACACCCATTAAGAATAATGGCCTTCTACACAAGCAAGACTAGATGTACCCTAATTACTACCCCAATCAATCGGCTCCCTACTCTGTAGATACCTTGTGTTGGCCCCATAGTAGGATGTATCACTTCCTAAGGTGGCAACCTGTTTATTTTCAAGATTTACAGCAATACCTACTGATGTCACACCGTATTAATTTTCCACAAGCTAGCCGGAACCATGCACGCACAGACTCCGTTGGATCCTGCGTTGTCAACACCCTCTCCTATTTGAACCTCTTACAAATAACTCAGTAAGCGTTCCTTGACCGCGACCTAGTTCTGGTTCCCCGTTTGATAACAAGATGGGTTACTAACTGATAAGGGTCCCACACAGATGATGCAAGCTACCCGCCTAGGCTTGTATCCCCGGTAATAGGATTTTGACAGGTTATGCCTAACGGTTTAACAAGATTGCATAACCCCAACATGTAATACAGGTCAAGTTTGTCGGTTTTATACAAGATAACTTAACCCCTCCCACTGATTCAATAAGCATGTCATATAGGTTAAGTTTGTCTGTTTTATACAAGATAACTTAACTCCTCCCACTAATTCAAGCAACATGTGATATAGGTTAAGTTTGTCAGTTTTATACAAGATAACTTAACCCCACCCACTGATTCAAGCAAGTTTACTTAACCCCTACTGATTCGTCATGTCCATGTAACCACACATGTTTAAATAGGTTAAGTGTTTCTGGTTAACAGATTCTTGTCATTTTTCACTTATGCACTACACCTCTCATATTAAGTCGACTACTTGTGGTTGCTGGATATGCTGGGCGGTTCCGGGCGGTTCCGACCAGACTTCTACCATAAGCTAGACTTAACCTTGTGTCTTAGCACCGTTACGTGTACATTTACGCCCTCGACCCCTCACATTAGATTAACCACTTGCGGTTGCTGGATATGCCGGGCGGTTTCGGGCAGACTTCTACCACAAGTGTAATCTAACCTCATGTCGAAGTGCAGTTACATTTTCTAATTACTGTGGTTTTAGGCATATTCATTCCTAGTCAATTATTTATGTTCATCATAAGTTTTTCCCCAAAATCCCAATACAAGTTATTAAACAATTCCCAATACAAGTTATGCCCTAATTTCCCAATACAAGTTATGCCCAAATTTTAACATACCTTATCGTTCCCAATTTCGCACGTTCGCATATTTCAGCGGTGTGCCTAAGTTCGAAGGTAGCCTAGTTATAACAATAAAAAGGGAAAGAGGAAGGGAAGAGAACAAGAATAGGCGTAGTAACAAGACAGTTATAAGAGGATAAAATTGACCATAATAACAAGAAGGTATATAATGGTAGAATTTGGGCATATGAGAACAATGGATCAGATGTACAAGTAATGGTAGATCTGATATTGTTCAAGTTATTACTAGGCATATGCTTAGATCCAACTTATAGACATGTCAAGATTACATTTTAAATGTTTATATCTAAAAATAACATAAACTCACAAGGACTGGATCTAAGAACAAAGGAACGATTGTTGATGTTGTTGCATAGATCCTTAAATACGTATAACTCTTGTTGTTGTTGAAGAATAGGCTAATTCAATTCGAGTTGGGGCAACATCTAGTTGTCTCCATTGTATTTGGTGTGTGAAAATAATGAGAATGAGGTCCTATTTATAGCCTATGTTCAACGAACCTCGCTCAAAACTGTGTTCAGGTGCAGGGTAGGAATCTGCCCAAATCTCGGTGGGGTCGACCCCGGGGTCGACACCCCCGTAATGGGGTCGACCCATGGGTCGACATCCATAGGGACCGAGGTCGACCCCTAACAGGACGATTTCCCCCTTCCTCGCGTCGCTAATTTGAATTCTGGATTATTTTTTAATATATATAGGCAAGTGTTCTGTTGCACCCCAAAAGCCCCCTGATTTCCACCTCTCATTTATATTAAAGAAAGTGAGTGGGAAGTGAGAGAGTTAATGGAAGGAGAGAGAAGGAGAGTTAGTGGAAGGAGAGAGAAGGAGAGTTAGTGGGAAATGAGTGGTGGAAAAGTGGTAGGCTAAAGGGGTGCTCACTATTTGGGGTGCCATTGAACCTGCCTCATATATATATATTATGCTTATATGTATGAAAACTTCAAACATTAATATCTTCTATATACGATGTCCATTTTACATAAACTCGAAGTCTATTTTAAGAAGAATTCCGAGATGAACACAATGGCACCGTCCGTTTCACTTAATTCCAAATATTTAATTAAGTATTCTTTAGGTTATCAACTTAATGTTCTAAAAATTACGGGGTGTTATACACAAAAACATGAACACCACCAAATCTTTTGATGATATCATTCTCATAGATAACTTTGAGGATTTGAGAGAACACATCAGTTGCCAGATCAAAAAGAAGATGAGTAAAGGGTCACCCTGTCTCAAACCGCTTTTAGAAATGATAGTACTTCCAACAACGCCATTTACACAAATGTTTGACCTACTGGATGACAAAATATTGAAAATCCAGTCAACCCATCTTCATGGAAATCCCCTTGCCTTGAGAATCTCGATCTTGAACCTCCAGTCTACAGTATTAAAGGCTTTGGAAAAGTCTAACTTGATGATAGCATATGGAACATCATAACGGTCGCAATGGGAGATGACCTCTTAAACCAAAACTACCTCGTCCGTAATATTTCTACCCTTGATGAAAGTCGTCTTAGATTTATTAATTAATTTATCCATCTTCAATTTCAGTTTTTTAGCGAGAACCTTTGTGATAAGCTTGAAGGTGCTGTTTAAAAGGCTAATAGGTCTAAAGTCAACAGCAGAATCATTCCCCTACTTCTTTGGATTCAACACCACATTGGCATAACTTAACTTATCTAACCTCAAATATCCACCATAAAATTCCTTAAACAATTGTAAAACATCCTTCCTCACCAGGCTCTAATATTGTTTAAGAAAAAAATTTAGGAAAGCCATACGGGCTAGGTGCCTTTTCACCATGCATTTCTTTGAGTACTATCAAGATCTCTTCCTCAGAAAAATCATTATTAATGCCCTCCAGATCATCTCCATAAGGATACAATGCCTTTCAATCGACTCCAATACGATATTCATTTCTTTCTCTAGTTTTTCTTTGTAGAAATCGGTGAATGCATAATTTAACTTATGTTGTTCACAGATCTCCGCTCCATCTTTCCAAATGTTGTTAATCATGTTTGTTCTGCGTCTACCATTTGCAACTTTATGAAAGTAACTGGGTTACTGTTGAAATCGAAATTGGATCACAACACCAAAGGTGCACTTGGTGCACTTCACCAAATGGTTAGAATTAGAGAATGGAGCCACGAAAAGTAAACGCAAGTAAAAAACATAGGATTTTATTGTGGTTCGGTCTAATGTAGACCTACGTCCACTTTGAAGAGTGTTTCCATTATGGTACGAGATATTACAAGGTACATCTCTCTTCTATTTTTGCTTATTCTCTCTTTACACAATGATTTTCCTCACTTTATTCTCTTTAATGACTTGATTCTATCTAATCCACTATGGAAATGGTTGGATCCTTATGAATGTGATAAGCGAAGGAGTATATGTTCCACGGTTTGAGCACTTAAAGGATCACTGACGAATCCATAGTGGTTGAGATGTGAATCGAAGCTTAGAGGTGGATTAATGGCGGTTGGAGAGAACTTTAATGGAGCTTGAATGGATCTCTAATGGAGATTGGAGAAGATTTAATCAACTTGGCGTTGGAGGAAGATGGAGCGAGCTTGAGAAGCCATTAATGGAGCTTAGAGTGCTTGAGAGAGGTGGAGAATTGGAAATGACAGCCCTTCGTGGTGGCAAAAACCGGTCCTTTGAATGGTGGTGAAATAGGGTATTTATAGGCGAATTTGGTACCGAATGGCAATGTTGTAATTATGGTGTACAGGGTAGGGGTCGAGTGTAGAAGTATTTACAAAACTACAATCGGATAGCTGGAGCTAGTTGTACATAGCTGTCATGATTTGTGTGACCGACCACTACGTTATATGCCCGACCAAACTTGTTATCTTGCGAGCGACCTCCGTTTTGTATACATAAGCAACCCCTCAGAGAACATGTAACCGACCTGCTCATTTTAGTGGGCTGTTGTTCACGCCAAATCCACACAAAGTTCAAAATATAGGAACAAATATTATAGTAATGCCATTGTATTCTTGTATTGTGCAAATATGGGATCGATAATTATGGGTTTGCCATTGCTTTTAAATAACTCTGCTTGCCTTAGCCTTGAAGAATACTGCTTGACTGTGGTCTGTGAACAGCGCTCGACCTTTATGGAGTTCTTCCACTTGACCCCGGTGTGCTCGAGCATGGAGCAGATGTACTCGGTCTAGCAGATGTGCCTGACCCTTGACGTTGGCGTTGCTCGACCTATCACACATGGGGTTGTTCGAACCTTCATCTTGAATGCTTCCAGCTCGCACTGCTCGACCTCTTAGCTCGTTGTGCTCGACAAAATGGAGGTGTTCAACCCTTGGGTGCCCGAGCATGGTGCTCGAGTTGGGTTCTTGAGTATGTTGCTCGACCTGTACAATAATGTACGACCAGACCTGCCTAGCGCTGCTTGACCCGGATCCGATGAAGTGCTTGACCAGTGAGGAGTACTGCTCGATCAGTCCGATGGATTGTGTAAGCGACAGGAGCTTTAGGGGATGACCGTCCCAGTCTTTAGTTGTGCATGCCCCCTGGATGGAAAAGCTGGTGATGTGGGACTTATATTGGAACGTGTTGATTCAATATTTGCAAAAGTCAATACCATGGTTCACGTTTATACAAGGTCACCATGTATGCACGTATGCATTTGAATGTGCACGTTTGTTACATGCAAAACTTACTTCACACATAAGAGATGGACGTAATATACTATGTCATGTTATGCATTATATGATATATAGCTTATTTATCAGTTTGTAAAAGCTTTTGTGCACTTATTTCACAGCCATATGTCACCATTCGTGAACACTTTTATTTCTAGATTGTGTTTTAATAATGGGGTTAACATTTTCCCCTTGAAGCTTGTATTTTTTGTTTGCGAGAAATGTGGGCTTCGAACTGAACATTGTTAATACGATTTGCATTGATATTCAGTTGTAGCCTTTTTTTTGCTATGGAAAATCGTGCTTTGATGCTTTGACTCGTTGATTCCAAACGATCCAAGCGCAAAATTTGTTAGTTAAATTTATATGCTTCATGCCACCTGTTCTGTGATTAAAATAAGCACTTGCATGATTTTGGACTTATACTTTGTCATTGATCATCCACATCAGTAACAGATTAGTTAATCATTTAAAAATGAATTATAGTGAGTTTTGTGAGTGGGATAGAATAACGTACTTATACAGAACTATTTTGTTTAACTGTTTGTGATTCGTTTAACATTGTCTGCATAAATACGATACTCTAATCCAAATTCACAACGACACTTGAGTTCTGCTACTCGATATATATATATATATATATATATATATATATATATATATATATCAAATACAGATTCCAAGCCTCACTCTCCTAATGACTTATATGATCTTTGTATGACGGTTTACATTTTATGAAACGTGTGCCTGTTCAAATTGGAGCTCCAATTTGAGTTCCTAAGGCTAGAGCGATTGCAACTTTTGGATTGTAAGAGGATCAGTCTTTGGTTATTTCTTGTCCTCTTGACGATTTGCCTGAAAGATGCCATTCTGTGCTAACTCAATATACTTTTAATCAAGCATGCACTTATTTTTCCATTACCGAATTTGTCGCAAGATTGTCAGGGAAAGGAGAGTTTGCTGACTGTCTATTTTTAGACCTGTTGCATTAGCTCAGTTACATTTAGAAATTTGAATTTGATTTGACACCATGGATCATCCTGGGATACATAAAATTCTGAATCTCTGTTTCACGATGACTTTCCCTAGTGCACAATTATTGCTCAAACTCTTTTTTATATCTCATGTTGAAATGTGAGATATTTATGGTTGGAGCTTTGCAGATGAGGAAGCCTTTGTGTTATGATATTCTAATTAAGTTTTCCAGGTTGATCCTTATTAGTGCAGTGATTTTTATCGATATATCATGCATATCGATTTTGCAGAGTTTTTAAAATGCCCCATTTTGAAGGAAAGAATTGGTTTTTAGCTTATTGCAACGTCGTGATGGACCAGTGGTATTTTCCCGTGCGTTATTCAACTCTTATGTGGTCATATTGCCTCAGTACCCTGGGTTGTCACGAGTCGCAAGAGCTCTATTTGGTCAGCTTGTCGAGTTTCCCTTAATTGTGGTTGACGCGCCAGAAGCTTCTACTTTGTTGGATAAAGTTATTTAAACTTGCCAATCATGCGTAGAACCTCTGAACTTGTCAATTCCATGGGAATTACGACTTTACTGACTAGTTTAGTGCTTTTACTCGGAGAAGTTTCTATATCTTTGTGCCCGCGCTCGGGAAGGACTTATAGCTTGTGCACCGGATAGGGGAGGGCTTTGGATTTAGGCCCCCCGCTCGGGGAGGTTTTAGGATTTAGTGCCCCCGCTCGGGGTGGTCTTTGGATTTAGTGCCCCACTCGGGAGGTCTTTGGATTTAATGCCCCCGCTCGGGGAGGTCTTTGGGTTTGGTGCCCCTGCTCAGGGAGGTCTTTGGGTTTAGTGCCCCCGCTCGGGGAGGTCTTTGGATTTAGTGTCCCTGCTCGGGGAGGTCTTTGGATTTAGTTCCCTCACTCGGGGAGGTCATTGGATTTACTGACCCCGCTCGAGGAGGTCTTTGGGTTTAGTGCCCCTGCTCGGGGAGGTCCTTATATTTAGTTCCCTCGCTCGGGGAGGTCTTTGGATTTAGTGTTCCCGCTCGGGGAGGTCTTAATATTTAGTGCCCCCGCTTGAGGAGGTCTTTTGGTTTAATGTCCCCTCTCGGGGAGGCCTTTATATTTAGTGCCCCCACTCTGGGAGGTCTTTGGGTTTAGTGCCCCCGCTCGGGGTGGTCTTTGGATTTAATGCCCCCACTCAGGGAGGTCTTTGTGTTTAGTGTTCCCGCTCGGGGAGGTCTTTATATTTAGTGCCCCCACTTGGGAGGTCTTTATGTTTCGTGTCCCCGCTTGGGAAGGTCTTTGCGCTTCACTCATGAAGCATTTGCTTTATTTGGGGAGTTTTCCTTGTTGTATCGTTTCATGGGGCTGGCACCAGTTCCTTTGTAGGATGCTTGACATGGCAGGCTATCTCAATTTAGGAAGTGAGGCCTTGGATCTCTAATTCAGGAGAATGCCCTTTCGATAAAAGTTACAACCCTCTCATTTGTTTGTCGTGTCACTTGCTCGCTATTTAAATCTTCGTGACTCTTCCCATTCACTTTCCAAGGCAGTGCTTTTTTCTTTTTACATTTGTGCATGCTGATATTTGCAGTATTTGACACCTGAACTAGTGTTGTTGTGGTCATCATGCTTTGTCAGATTTTAAAGGAACAAGCGCTCAACAGATGGCCTGCAATATGAAATCATCTTTTAAACAAGTTTCGATTTGACATAAAATTTTGCAAGCAAGGAATTTATTTAGGTAAATATGCTCTTAATCACAAAGCTAATTGTTTAGTACGTCATTTGTAAAATATTACAAACAGTTTAACGAGAATTTTGAATACAACATGAAGTAAAGCATGAAAATAAAGTTGTGGCGATGATGATCACTTATTCTGAGCCGTTTAGATTGAAGTGTTAATTAACGGTAATTTTTTAATGACCGGCCTTGCATTAACTCGTGCTGGAGTTTCATTACTTTGACCGGTTTGATTTGTGGGCGCACTTTGCCCTTGAAGCGCTGGAGCATAATTTGAGGCTTGCGGATCCTTGATATACTGTTGTAGCCTGTTTTTCTTGATTATCTCCTCGATGAGGTTCTTCAAGAGTCGGCATTCATTAGTGTCATGCCCAGATTGGTTGTGAAAAAGCAGAATTTTCCAGAACTTGTAGCTCTCTTGGAGATATTTAGCGATGGTTGTTCTGGATAGGGTTCTGTATCTTTTGTGGTGAGGTATATGTTATCCGGAGTATTATTCAGAGGCGTTAACTCAGTGGGTGTAAATAAGCGAGTTTTCTTGCCATCTCGATTATCTTTCCCGTCGTTTCCTCTCTTTTGACCTCCAGGATTCTTCCGATTGTATTGGGTAGCAGCATTTTTGGGAGCTTCAAGAAGTTGGTTAGCATCAATAATCTGAAGAGGCACAGGATTATTGTCCACTCTCATATACTCCTTTGCTTATTTGTAGAATTTCTCAAGTTTGTTTGGTTCTTTCATTTTAATCCATCTACCAAATTCGCTCTTCTCATCTATGGCGCCGACTAGAGACATTAGATCATGTAGGGCTCGGGATTCCCCACTTTATACAAAGCAGCGTTGAACCTCTTGAGGAAAGCTTTAACAGAACTCTCCTAGATTCTGCTTCATTGATGTCAGAGAAATAACATCCTTAGCCTTAGTAGCTTGCAGCCTGAACTGCTCCTTGAATTTCATCGTCAAATCAGTCGACGGATTTGGGCGGCAGCCTCGTGAGCCATAATGGTGCCACACCTTCTAGATAGAGAAGGAAGTGCAGGCATCTGATCTCGTCTGTCACTTTGGAAGCATTCATATGCCATTCATATTTAAATAGGAAGTGATTTGGATCACAAGACCCGTTGTATGGAGGTAGATTGGGATAAGTGAACTTTTTAGGGAACTCAGCTTTGTAGATCCTCTTCATGAATGGATTTTTGCTGGGGGATTAGTCCCATTATCTTTCATTGTCATTGCGATCCATGCTATCTTTCATGATTTTCTTTACCATATCCTCGATATATTCCTTCGACTAGTGGCATTCCGCAAAGCGAACTTCAATCTCTTTTCCGGATGCTTGTCTTGGCGAGCGATTGCGATTAGAGGATCTAGGTCTTTTGTCTTCACTGAGGGGAGGTGCCCTCTTGGCGGGACTTGCAATTTGTCGAGTATTTCGATCGTAATGGTTTTTAGTTTTCAGCTTTGAATTCTAAACTTCATCTCCGTTCCTATCACTTTCCCATCCATCGAGGCCTTCAATATTATCGTTACGATCATGATCAGAAGTTGTCGAATTCATGTTCTCTTCTAGGTTGACATGAACCTTTTGAGGAGGAGCGGGATTTGCTAGAGCGTTTAGAAGAGAGTTCATTTTTTCCATCAAAGCATCATTAGCATTCATCAAAGCTTTATTTGAAGTCTCCATTCGTTGGTTTAGATTAGCCACAATGGCATCTAGTTCAGCTCTAGTTACTCCGACCCTACCTATTGAGTTTTCTCCAACTTGAAATCGGTTGGTAAGTGGTGTAAGTTCGTTGTTAGCAAAGTTGTTGTTTTCTCCAACGGTTCTACTTGCAGTTTTCTCAGACTTAGCCCTTATCTCGGACATGGATTTGAATTTCGGAGAGAATTCGTCACTTGGCCCGGATCTTAGATTTAGAGAATCTATAGTAGAAGCGGGATTAGAACTTCAATGCAAGGCTCTTAAGCTTGAGAGGAGTATGAACGTGGCCCCACGGTGGCCGCCAATTGTTGAAATCGAATTTCGATCACAACATCAAAGGTGCACTTGTGCACTTCACCAAATGGTTATAATTAGAGAATGGAGCCACGAAAAATAAACGCAAGTAAAAAACATAGGATTTTATAGTGGTTCGGTCTAATGTAGACCTACGTCCACATTGAAGAATGTTTCCATTATGGTATGAGATATTACAAGGTACATCTCTCTTCTATTTTTGCTCATTCTCTCTTTACACAATGATTTTCCTCACTTTATTCTCTTTAATGACTTGATTCTCTCTAATCCACTATGGAAATTGTTGGATCCTTATGAATGCGACGAGCGCGGAAGTATATGTTCCACGGTTTGAGCACTTAGAGGATCGTTAACGAATCCATGGTGGTTGAGATGCGAATTGAAGCTTAAAGGTGGATTAATGGCGGTTGGAGAGAACTTGAATGGAGCTTGAATGGATCTCTAATAGAGATTGGAGAAGATTTGATCAACTTGGCATTGGAGGAAGATGGAGCGAGCTTGAGAAGCCATTAATGGAGCTTAGAGTGCTTGAGAGAGGTAGAGAATCAGAAATGACAGTCCTTTGGGGTGGCAAAAACCAGTCCTTTGAATGGTGGTGAAATAGGGTATTTATAGGCGAAGTTGGTACCGGTGGCAATGATATAATTATGGTGTACAGGGTAGGGGTCGAGCGTAGAAGTATTTACGAAACTGCCATCGGGCAATTGGAGCCAGCTGTACACAGCTGTCATGATTTGTGCGACTGACCGCTACGTTATATGCACGACCGACCTTGTTATCTTGTGAGCGACCTCCCCTTTTGTACACATTAGCGACCCCTCAGAGAACATTTGACCGACCTGCTAATTTCAGTGAGCTTGTTCATGCCAAATCCACGCAAACTTCCAAATATGGGAACAAATATTACAATAATGCCATTGTATCCTTGTACTATGCAAATATGGGATCAATAATTACGGGTTCGCCATTGCTTTTAAATAATTCTGCTTTCTCAAGCCTTGAAGAATACTGGTCGACCATGATCTGTGAACAACGCTCAACCTTCATGGAGTTCCTCCGCTCGACCCTGGTGTGCTCGAGCATGGAGCTGATGTACTCGATCGAGAAGATGTGCTTGACCCTTGATGCAGACGTTGCTCGACCTATCACTGAAGGGGTTGTTCGACCCTTCATCTTGAATGCTTCCTCCATGCACTGCTCGACCTCTTGGCTCGTTCTGCTCGACAACATGGAGGTGTTCGACCCTAGGGTGCCTGAGCATGGTACTCGAGCTGGGTTCTTGAGCATGCTGCTCGACCTGTATAATAATGTACGACCAGACTTGCCTAGCGCTGCTTGACCCAGAGCCGATGAAGTGCTCGACCAGTGAGGAGTACTGCTCGACCAGTCTGATGGATTGTGTGAGCGACCAGAGCTTCAGGGATGACCGTCCCAGTCTTTAGTTGTGCACGCCCCCCTGGCGGGAAAAGCTGCTGACGTGGGGACTTATATTGGAACGTGTTGATCCAATATTTGCAAAAGCCAATATCATTGTTCACGTTTATACAGGCTCACCATTTATGCACGTATGCATTTGAATGTGCACGTTTGTTACATGCGAACCTTACTTCACACATAAGAGATGGACGCAATATACTATGTCACGTTATGCATTATATAATATATTGCCCATTCTATCAGTTTGTAAAAGCTTTCATGCACTTATTTCGCAGTCGTATGTCACCGTTCATGAACACTTTTTATTTTTGAACTGCGTTATAATAATGAGGTTAATAGTTACTATCCTCCACTTTTAACCATTGGGCTCTCGATCTTTGTCTCCAGAAAGTTTTATCCAGATCAATTACTTTAATCAGCTCCTTCTCCTTGCTCTTCAATAATGGTTTTTCAACATCATCTATTAAATTTTCCTCTTCTAGAATATTAAGCTCCAAAATCTCCTTCTCAGTCTTTTCTTTCTTGATTGTAATATTTCCAAACACTTCTCTGTTCCATTGTGATAGGAATTCCCTTAACAATTTGAATTTCCTGCAAATGTTACTAGCCGCATCACCCTATCTCCAAAATGAGACCATTTTTGCGAAAGTAAATCATAAAAATTCTCTTCCAGGCACCATATTTTCTCAAATCTAAAAAAGGTTTTCCTCCTCAACATCTCACCAGTATCTAAAACAATTAGGAAGTGGTCCAAAATTATAGTAGAAAGGCCTTTCTAAAAAGTTAGGGAGTGTAATTCCTCAAACCTGGAGTAAATAAAGATACGGTCAAGCTTGACCAAAGTTGGAGGGAATCTGCCATCGCTCTAAGTAAATCTCCTATTAATAAGGGGTAGATCAATTTAGTTACATTAGTTTACAAACTCACCGAAGTCTTCCATGTCCCCCTAAGTTATTAGCCCTCGTTTTCTCTACAGTTTTTAAAAAAATTAATTAATTTCCTAATTCGGATTATTTTCGAGTGAGATATTGAAAATTTGGAGGTGTTTTCGGGTTCAATAAAATACAGCCAAAAAATATGGTCTTCAAGGATCTGGATTTTTGGACTAGCTAGGCTCAAAACTAGAAAAAGTGCTCAGTATGAATATTGTAGTCACTGAAAAAATACACGATTTGAAAAAAGAAGTTAATGATTTGGATCAGTTTTGGAGGAGTTATGGCCTCAGGAAGTAGTTGGTCGTGGGGTAGGGTAGAGGTCGTGATGAAGGGGGTGGTGGCACATGGAAGTGGTAGCGCGGGGGTGCTTGGCCAAGGTGGGTGGTGGAGGTAGGGCTGTGGGTTGGTGGAGGAGGAGGTGAGGAGGTGGTTGGCCATGGGTAGTGGCCGTGAGTGGGCTAGGCCGAGAAGAGGAAGGAGGAAAAGGGAGGGGAGGAGGATAGAGAAGAAGGGAGGAACAAGATGGAAAGAAGGAGGAGAAGAAGGAGAGGGAAGAGGGGTTAAGAAGCCATGGATGGGAAGAGAGGAGAAAGCATAGAAATGGGGAAGGAGGAAAATGTTTGGATGGAATGAAATGGAAGGTATTTAAGCCTTCATTTATAGGTGGAGAGGAAGGTAGAAAGGTAAAAAAAATGCAAGGGGACACTTGTCCTAAACCATGCATGCACAAATCCATGGTAAAGAAAAACCATAAGCCAAACACATGGTTTGTATTTGAAACACTTTAGTGACACTTAAAAGTGTTGCAAAGTTGAAACACTACATATATGTTACAAAAGTTCTATTCTAGGTTACAGATGAGCTATTTAACAATAAATGATTAACTTTATCAAATCATAATGATATTTGTGAAAAAACTTGTTAATTCAAAATAATTATTTTATGTCATGATCCATATTTACTTTATATATATATACATATATTTTTATTTAGCTAGAAATGACCATGTTAAAAATAGTTTTATAAATACGTACTTGGAAAATTCGTTGTAACAAAAGCTGTATATTTGACAAAATCAAGTTTATATTTTCAATACTAAATCCATATTAAAACTTTATATATATTAAACTAGATTAAATTCATTTTATATTTAAAAATACTGATTTTAAATTAATCAAAAATTCTGGATCATTACAATCTCTCCCCTTTGAAAAAGAAATGATGTCCTCACAATGGAATTGTCGGGTAGAATACTCTAACAACATGTATAAGTCAACATAGAATATCATTCTATAGTCAGCCAAAAATGTCATATCACAATAAATATCCATGTTTGAGTACAAAAATTGTGTCGTCCTACCAACCTGAGCATGTATTACATACTTGAGGTCGTCTATATACAAAATAGTATACCAATTCAAAAGATACTAGTCCCCAAAAAATGTCCTAGCCCAAAAATATCTCAGTTCATATAACTTTTTATTCTAATTGCCAAATACCTTTCAGTCAAATTGTGAAACTTATTTCATGAGGCATTTGTTCTTTAAGCATTTTTCTTACTTAAATATATCCTAAAATTCATTGATTGTCAACAATATGCAAGAATTCTGATTCCTAATCCAAATGTTTAAGTTCTTAACCTTTTTGGCTACTTCTTGGGTTATACAAATTTTTGTTCTAACCGTTCTATCTTTTAGACCTTTCCCTTATAAGAAGAAAATTTTATTGATAGGTCCAGGTTACTTCTTGCTTAAATTTACTAGCTTAACCCTTAATAACTGGTTTACTTAATATAATTCTTACAACTCTATCAAAATTTCAAGATCTCGCTTATCCTTATATTGTTAGGTACCTTGTAGTCATATTATGAAATTGAATTCACAAGGTATTCAAACTACTTATATTTATACACTTATTACATAATTTATTAACTGTCCAAAACTGTTGATAATTTTGATTCTTTATTCCTACTTAAATGACTAACTTTTAAGTTTTTCCCATATCTTAAATTCAAAACATGATCTTCTCTTACCTTTTTCCCAAATATCGAAAAATTAGCTAAGTTTTAACTATTCTTTTAAGTTATTCAAACCATTCTACCTTTTTGTTCTTGGAAAATTTGCTCTAATTAGTTAATAAACACATGAACATCTTTAGTCAAATTGTGAAATTCTAATCACAAGATGTCCAAATTTAATCTTAACTAGTTTGGGGGATATCACAAATACTTATATTTTAAGATTTTTGGTCTTCTAATTATATATCAAGCCATAGCATATTTATATATCAAAAAAAATTCTTTAATATTCAAAATGTATTACTTTTCAAAACCAAAACCATTTTCTTATGTGAAAATATGCCTTCTAGCATATAGTACTCTAAATCGTACTAGAGCATTGCTAACCCTATCTCTAATGAGTTTCTCCTTTAGAATATTACTAATCATATCTCTGATGGGTCCTTTCCTTCTATTTAAATGAGTCGTACCCCAAAGCTTTGTATAAACCAAAGCCCTGATATAAATTTTGTAATGACAAGCCTTTATGCCTGGTTCAAGTCAGTAATTAAACCAACTCAAACCATTTATAAAGACGGATTGTTAGGGGTACTTACACATTGGAGCGGAACAAAAGAACATTTCACTATCATAATAATAATTTTACATCGGAGTACAATGATACATCAGAGTACAACAGGTAAACAGAAAAACAATATAAACTCTCAACAAAAGAATAATTATCCAAATGACAGCTTCGGTCCTAATCCAGCACCTGCTCTAACACGGACTCTAAGGCTAATCCGTAAGCCAAAAATGCCGAGCTTCCCGTATGGAAAAATATAGGCACCCAAAGTTTAGGTGAAGGAACAATAAACTTCAGATTAGTCATAGGACTGGTGTGAGGAACTAAAACAGTTATATTTAGGTTTATTTTAAAGTGAGGTAAATTATAAGACCACGACATATAACAAAGAACGGGTTTTCCCCTATAAAAAACAGTGCATAAAATTCGCCACACTTTTTGGAAAATGAAGCTATCATAAGGCCCCGCGGTACACACACAATGCAAATGCACATGTGGGCAAGGTTTGTCCTTATGATAACAAAAAATGCTTGATATGCAGAAAATTCTCTGATATTATTATTAGTGCATAGTGTGAGAATCATTTTGCAAGTAAATGTATCAATCTTAGCTAGCATGATACCACATCCTATTATACTGACATATTGTATACAACCAAAACCGTAAGGGCACGTATTTGATAATGGGTTTCCTATATGGTGGTTCCTGGTTCGAAAGATCAACCGTGGGCTCAAAACTTTTTGTGCATCATTCCAGTACTCGCAGATGCATGTTCAGACTCAAACACCGTTATACTAGCCCACCTAACATGAATCAGAATATCCAAACAAATAGTATCCCAGATTCGAGACTTCGTAATACCCTTTTATCATCTTACCTTTTTGCACCGAAATAAGCATACAAATCTAACCACTAGTTTACCATCTTACCCGGGTGCGAGGCTCGACGAGGTCACGTTACACAAAGCTACGCTTATATAAAACAATGCTTTGACAATCCATAGCTCATTCACTTGACATGCCACATTGTCATTAAATAATATATGATTCATAATCACTAACCATATCACCTTTGAACTCATATGTATCAAAAAAGGGTGTTAAGCAACGAGAACATATTCTCCGCCACCAAACATAAATATGTTTAGCAACGATCAATCATAAATTATAAAATACAATGTCATACATACATCCATACAAGTCCGTTCGATCTAGGCTTGAACAAAATGGAAGGCGCTTTATTCCTCGTCCAATTAAGGAGATAAGTCCTTGCAAATTCATAAAATCTCCAAGTATGATTGCACCATTGCGATATTATAATCTCATAGTGGGTGTACATCCCGAGCATCAGTGAGCAGTCCATACGATTTGAAGGTACCCAGTCTTCAACCACCGGCTTCAATTTGTTATGCTCCATTATGTCGTATGATTATTTGAAATGGTTTTCAGAAAGAAATCCGATCCCGGCCTTTTCGAAATAATCAGTGCAATTTATAAACAATTATGAATTATATTGGATGTCAACCAAATATCCCTTCACTTAAATTTGTTAGTAAAAACCTTTCTTTTTTTAAAACCATTCTCAATTTTCTTATCCTTTTAGTGGAATTCATATTTAATAACCTATCAATCCAAACTTCATTCCTTTTAAAATTTATAAATTGAGAGCTTAACCGAAGTTGTAACACCCCGTAATTTTAATATTAATGTTCACAAATTAAAGAATAATTAATCTTAGATGTGAGAATTAAGGGAAACGGGTTACGCCATTGCGTTCGTCTCGGACTTCTGCTTGAGATAGAGTCCGAGTTTGCGTAAAACGGACACCGTATGAAGGAGATATGGACGAACGAAGTTGGGCAGAAAACCTAGAAGAAAAAAATTGCACTAGCGCATTTGGGAAGTGCGCCAGTACAAAAATACACTGGCGCACTTCCCAAGTGCGCCCAACTCGAGCAGAAAGCCTGCACAGCTTTCTGGTGTGATCTGATCCATACTGTGACTCATTGCTAAGTCCTTTCTGACTCCTTGCTAAGTCATTAGGGCTGAGGTGTCACCCTATCATGACTGAATGGTTTTGATCAACCATAAAATCATCGGACGGCTAAAATTAAATTGAAATTCTATATAAACATGTGTAGTCTCAAACCCTAAAATCAAATAAAAATTGGAGTTATGGCCATCATGCTATCGCCTTGCAACCTAGAGTAGCCGCCACCATTTAGGAGGAAGAAAAGCTAATCGATTCTATTCAACTCTAATCTAAACAACAACGAATCTACTACTAAGGCGAGCTAAATAAATTTCAGAACTCGGATTTCAGAACTCATGACCTTCTTTGAGTTGTAAGTTCGATTTCTTTAATAAGATAATTAACAATTTAATTGGGTTGAGATATGATTTGGATTATATGGTTATGTTGTGAATCATTGACCGTTATGTTATAATCTATGTTGTAAACCTATGATGTTATTATTTATGTTGCAAATCTATGATGTTATTATCTATGTTGTAAATCTATGTTGATTGTTGGCTTATGTACAATTAATTCATAATGATGCTTCATATGCTAAGTTTGGTTGTGTTTGTGAAACTAATTCATATGTCAAATCATATGTATGTATGCAAGTTAGATGTTAATTTAGATATGAATCATATACAAGTTAGTAAGAATCATATACAACCTTGCATGTTTCATGACATCTATTTTATGTGTAAATTGGATCTAAAGTTAGGCTATGACATGTGTGAGTTTATATGCAAGTTTACACTATAGTTTATGTTGCATAAATCACATATGCAAGTGTATGTATATATATATATATATATATATATATATATTGGAGTATGAATCATGTAATGTAAGAATGTAACTTTTGCCTATGCAAGTTTACACCTTATGATTAGATCTATGACATCCATAGTTTATGCAAGTTTGTAACTTTGGCCTATGCAAGTTTTAGATGAAAAACCTTGTTCACACATGCAAGTTCACCCCTTATGTTTAGATCTAGTTTTTATTCTATGCATGTTGTGACGTTTTCTCTTATTTTCCATAAGTTAGACTATTCGAGTCTAACTTATATTTCATGTTAAACAAACGAACGTACAACGTGGGGCAATGGGATAATATTAAAAGATTTAATATTGAGAATTGGCATAAATGCCTTAAATGTGATGTTAAATGGTATAATTTTATATACCATAAATAGATGGACATAATTGTGTCAATTATGGACATAGTTAAATTTGTAATTGATTGACAATTTGAATAGGGAAATTAATTCAAATTGGGGATAATTAATTATGTGTAATTAATCGCCTAAGACACGAGGTTAGACTCGTTTGTGGTGTAAGACTGCCCGGACCCGCCTGGCAAATCCAGCTGCCACAAATGCCAGTCTAATGTGAGAGGTCAAAGGCATGAATTAAATGCGTAACAGTTGTAAGGACACGAGGTTAGGCTCGTTTGTGGTGTAAGACTGCCCGGACCCGCCCGGCAAATCCAGTTGCCACAAATGCCAATCTAATGTGGGAGGTCTTTACAAGGTTACGGTCTTAATGAATTAAGAAACACTTAACCAAATAAACATGTAGTGGGACATATGGGGGTTAAGTGGGTGCCTTGGGTGGCATGGGAAATTTAGTGGGTGCCTTGGGTGGCATTTGAAATACGATTAGATGCACTTAACCAAGATTGAAATATGTAAGAAGACATGAATAAGAATGGGGTTAAGTGGGGAAAAACCTTAGAGGGGACCAAGCATAGGTGGAAAGCTTGTGTCATGCATGGGGGCCCTTTTCAAACCAGTAACCCATTAAGTATCTTTGTGGGCTCGACCTAAGTCGAGGACGGGACACGCGTACTGGATTTGATTGTAAGAGGTCAAAACGGGTCAGCGGTGGCAAGGTAAGACGTTGTTACATCGTGTAGATATAAGCCGTGCATTTTTGGTTGTATCGGGTTCCCACTTTTGGAAGTGATACACCCCACTGTGGGGCCAGCACGGGTATCTACGAGTTAGGGAGCCGATCGAATGGGGGTAGTGGGTACACCTAGTGGAGAAAGGGGCAGATGACACCTATGAAGGTAGCTAGGGGTACATGAAACTACCATTATCATTATTAAGTTCTGTAGGTGGGATCAACCTTTAGGGTGACTAGTGGTGGTGCAGTATAGTAATTATCTTAAAGTGATTAGGTGAGCCTTTAACGTTATCTTTGTTCGTCTTATTTCCTTGTTTTCTCTATCATACCTAATTGCTCACAGTCACTACCTTATTTTCCAGCTTATGCCTTAGTCTAGTTACTTTGATAATTATATTGTTAAAGTTATCGCACTCGCCAGACTTTATGTCTGACCCCCTTTTTCTTTCCACCTCTTTTCTTCCTTCCCCCCCCCCCCTCAGGTTTGCAAGGAGGGAATACTACAGCTTAGTGTCGATTTCTTCCAGTTGCTTGAAGAGAGTAGATGTACCGCTTTGGACTCTTTCATCTTTATGGCTTTGCTTATGCTCAGTGTGGATTTATGCATTTATGTTATTTAAGTATCTGCTTCTTTATGTACTTTGAAGTTTATGGAAAAGACTATTGATCCTGTTGTAATGGTTTTGGAGACTACTTATGTAAACTCGTTTTGAGTTATGATGCAATAAAATAAGTTTTAACTTCCGCTATGTTGTTTTATTTATTTATTCTTGTAATTTATCTGTTCTATACAACAATAACGCTTCATGGACTTTGATGCATTCCCTTTGTGAGTGACATTAATGGACATGGGGTGTTACAGAAGTTCTCTTTATAAATCCTTCTTCCTTTAAGATTTATTTCATAAATCTTTCCTTAAAAACATACCTTTTAAAACAGAGGGTGATTAAGACTTGTAAGCCTTAATGACTTTACTTGCTTTAAACCAATGTTTTCATAACCTTTTGATTAGAATTATTTAATTCCAAAACTAACTGATATCAAATATAGGATTTGTATATAAATCTGGATCAACTTGTATCTAATACAAATTCTCACAATCAACAAATACTATAAGAGGAATATCGGTACAAACATTTTAAATTTCTTGAATGGCATAATTTTAACTCCAGATTGAATATCAAATATCCGAAGATTATTTCTACCTGAACCCATCTTATTTAATAATTGGATAGAAATTATGTCAACTCATATTTGATGTCAATTCCTGTAGTCAACAGATACTATAAGAGGAATAACGATAATTCTGCCTGTTAAATATCTCAAATAATATAAGTTTTTATCTAAGGAATTTATATCAACATTCGAATTCACTTACAACCATTTCCAATTTTTTTGGTAATTGGAAAATCTTTTTAATTAAGGTAAACTAGATTTTACTTAAAACCATTTAAGTACTATAAACTTCCAAAAATAATTCATTAATCATTTAAAATGATTACTTAAGATCCTGATAATTAATAGTAGGATTAAAACTTCAAAATGTACTATTTTTAGAAAAGCGTTATAAAAGCGTTACAAAAGTGTTGCAAATAAGATAGTTTGAATAAAATAACCTTAATATCATTCAAAACTATATTTTTACAATTCGAATCAATTTTAAATAATTAATTATGATTTATCAAAAACTTCCATGTTTCTTAATAATTTTTATGATGTAATTTTTTCCGATTGCAATGGTTATAAGCGTTTAAAGTTTATGGTTGAAATTCGTGAACTATCGCAGCGCGACTAGTTCTTATTAAACCATATTACAATTTTGAATTAAAATTCATCCAAATAACTTCATATATGATTATAAATGTTAATAAACATATATTACCTCATTCAAAAAAAATTCCAAAATTCTACTTCAAATTCAATTTTAATTTAAAAATGGGTATTATAATATTATTATATGAAAAAATGTTATTATTTTTCAAAAATTACTCTTTTAAACCTCAAACTTCGCAGAAATCAAATTAAATATTACATAAGACTAATGGAATAATCTGTTTGAGTATTAACCATTATTTAAATATTTAACTCAACTTCAATTTTGAAATTCACTATTCAAAATCGATTTAAAATTGAACTAGCTATTTATAGTCAAAATAGTTTTCAAATATGTTTCCATCTATACAAAAGTTATTCATACACACTTCAATTTCATTTCCAAACCATTTTGGATATCAAATTTCAAGCTTCCTTTTCAACCTCAGTCTCTATATTAAATTAATGTGAAACTGCTTACATTTCCAATTGTGAATGTGACTTAACCAGTCACCTATATGAGTCCATAATTAAGGTGTGATAGGTGTGCAGTGATATACCAGCAGTTATTACCAACATATAAATATTCACAATAATCTTTAGTAATATCATCAATATAATTTATTAGCTATGTGCAAGCGTTACAGTAATAAACGCTTATCGGTGTATATATGCCACTAACTATACAACCATTCATCCAATATCACACATATGTATTTAACAACCACAATTAAATATATTTAAAAAAATGCGTAGAGTTTCTCACCGATATTTGCACTTCGCCTAACTTTAGTGTAGGACGTTGATCGAACCGATTTACAACATAATTGCGTATCGCGCTATAGCTTTTCTAACTCTAAAAATAGACCAACTTCCCTCGGGTTTTTGGACTATCCATTCTATGAATTTGGAAAAGTGTCTGACTACAAAGTTGTATTAACTTTGTTCTCTATAGTTTAAAAAAATAATTTCCTAATTTGGATTATTTTTTGTGAGATATGGTCGAAATAGTGGAGGAATTTTCGGGTTCAATAAAATGCAGCTAGAAAATATGGTCGTCAAAGATCTAGTTTTGTGGACTAGCTAGGCTCAAAATTAGATAAATTGCTCAATTTAAAGTTGTAACCACTGAAAAAGTACATGGTTTTGAAAGAATAAATATCATTATTTGGATCAGTTTCGGAGGAGTTATGGCCTCTAGAAGTTGCTAGTCATGGGCTATGGGTGGAGGCTGAGATTAAAAGGGTGGTGGCACAAGGAAATGGTAGCGCGTGGGTGCTTGGAAAAGGTGGGTGGCGGAAGTAGGGTCGTCGGTTGGTCGAGGAGGAAGTGGGGAGTTGGTTGGTCATGGGTAGTTTAGACCGAGAAGAGGAAGGATGAAATGGGAGGGGAGGAGAAGGAGAGAGAAGAAGGGAGGAAGGAGAGGGAAAGAAGGAGGGGAAGAACGAGAGAGAAGATGGGCTAAGAAGCCATGAATGGGAAGAGGGAAGAAATTTTAAAAATGAAGGAGGAAAATGTTTGGCTGGAATGAAATGGAAGGGGTTTATGCCTTCTTTTATAGCTAGAAAGGAAGGTCGAAAGGTAAAAATGCAAGGAGATACTTGTCCTAACCATGCACGCACAAAACCCTAGTAAAGAAAAACCACGAGCCTAACACATGGTTTGTATTTGAAACATTTTAGTGACATTTAAAAGTGTTGCAAAGTTGAAACACTACATGTATGTTACAAAAGTTCTATTCTTGGTTACCGTTTAGCTATTTAACCATTATCGATTAACGTAATCAAATCCTGACGATATTTACAAATAAAATTGTTAACTCAAAAAAATTATTTTAGTTTATAATCCATATTTACTCTCTCTCTCTTTATATATATATATATAGCTAGAAATGTTCATGTTGAAAATAGTTTTGTAAGTACGTACTTGAAAATTTCGTTGTAACAAAAGCTGATAAATTCTTATCAAAATTATATTATTATACTTGACAAAAAAATTATATCTATTATTAATACTTAATACGTATTAAAACCCAGTTAAAACTTTATTTATATTAAAGCAGATTAAATTCAATTTATTAATAAAATTCCTGATTTTAAATTGGTCAAAAATTCTGGATCATTACAAAAGTTATTATTTAGTAATTCAAAACGTCGATCGACATAAATATTGAATGATTGAAGTGATGGGTGCATTCAGATGATCACAATATAACTAGAAATTTCCTTCAAGTTACTAGATCAATAAAAGAGAATAAGTAATATAATATGAATGCACACTATCAACAAATAAAAGCATTATCCTCCTACAATTGAAATACATATAATGTATTTTTTAGTAATAATGTGATAATGGATTAAAAATGGGAATTCAAAGAGACTCATGATTTAATATGACAATGTTTGTCAACATAGAGGGGAGAGTACGGGGATACAATTTCATGTTGATCATCAGAATTAAATATTTGTTAACACATACAATATAATGATGCAAAATATTAAGTAACTTAAATAAATTATCAATTATATCCTTTATAAACTTTCTACAATATAGCTAGATTTGAATCCCTGAAGGATCAAAAGGTGTAACCATAGGTGAAATGTGGTATAAAAGTCAGTTTAAAATATTTTTGGAGTAAGTCATAAAGATGTCAAATAAAGAAGCCAAATGTTCCTAAAGAAACACTTAAGAGTGCTTTAAAAGAGACTCATGACATGATTGTCAAGTAACCGAAGAAGTGGTTTATGTACCTAAAACATGAGGACATATCAATAAATCATATCGAGAACTAACAATACTTAATCATCGATAATAAATTTGTAAACAACAAAGCGTTTGTTTTAATTAATATATTACAAGCCTTGAATTAGGGGGGAAATGATTGGTTAACATGAATCCTTTCCTAAATAAGGAATATGGACCTGTAGTCCGCAAAATATAATTAGAAATATGTATATAAAATGACAAAAGCACACTAGAATTATTGAAGCACCATACATTGTTAACATGTTATGTGCCATGAGCATTATACTTTCAGAGACAATTAAATATATTGATTAAAGTAGTCAAAGTGTTTGAAACATTTACAATACCCTAAAAATATACAAATTCTGGAAGAATGTAATTACATTTGGTAGTGATAAAGAATGCAAAGAACAATAAATGTAGATTATGACATTTCTTTTAAGTATTGTTGTGATGAAAAACATGATATAATTTATGATGAGTAAATTACTTAGTACGTTTAAGAATTGTTATAATGAAATTCTTAATATCCATTGAAGTGTTAGTTGCGATATCAATACATATTAAAATATTCTAGTTTTTTTTTTTTTTTTTTTTTTTTTTGAATTTGTTCAGGAGGGAAACCGATGTAACAACCCGCCATTTTTAACGTCTCGAATTGGTAATTAAACCAACTCTAGACGCTCAAAACAACGGGTAGTTATTTTAGCTTACGGGGTTTAAATAGAATCAAACACAGAACCACAGTGCACAAATATATGCAGCGGAATAAATTTTTCATATACATATCAGAGTTTATACAAAATTATTTTACAGTGGAAGAATATAAATATATACATAAATTTTAAAATAAAGTTTACAGTTTAGACGAGCCTTGCGCGCGCTACGTAAGCGTCTTGCGTCTTCACGTTCCTCTCCAGTTTGCGAGCTGAAACTTTAAGCCTAGAACACTTAGGACCTGACCCGAGCGTTCCATGCAAAATACACAAAACACTCGAGTCAGGATTAAACTTATTTTCAAGTCAGTCACTTCGAAATAAACACACAATATATAATTGTTAATACTGAAAATATTTTAGATAATTCGCGTATAAAACACATGAAACTGCCGTAAATAAACACCACGGACATGACAAAACAACAAAGCATTCGATAAGGCATGTAAAAGAAGTGACCAGCGTGAATGTTGAAGATATGCAAAGTGACAGTAGGGATTCAACTGGACATAAGCATGCATACACTTCATACTTCGCAAATGGATACAACCAGGCATATGCAAGAACGGAAATAAAACCTACAATAACATTTCAGTGACGTGTGGTAAGATTTATACTTGAATTTAAGTATCATGGCCAAAGTGAGACAGTATTGTGTGATAAGCCGACAAGACAGTATGCATGTAGATAATTTCATCATGGAAATCCAAACAAGGTAGCTAGCAAAAATAGAACAAAAACCCGGTAGCACAACTCTTAACTGTAGAAAAAAAGAAAAAGAAAAAAAACCCAAACTAAGAACTGGAACTGTAAAATTGCTGGACAATATGAATGCAACGCGTGTTAGTTTTTTTTTCCAAACACTGAAGCTCTTAAAGAGTATAAATGCAGTGGTGGAGCACAGTATCATTTGGTCTGTTACATGCGTGAGCTAACATTTAACACATCGGTTCTTTACACTTTATACTTAACATTTATATTGAATGTCACCAAAATAGAATATATGCCCATTCTCTACCTTAAACTTGCATTCTCCACAACATCAAATGGAAGAGCAGGTTTGACTTATAGCAAACATTTATCAAAATACAGGACTAGATTGGCAAGTTTTCTATGCAAATGGGAATTCCGGTTCTAAGCATGGATGACCAAGCTAAATACAACGCAACAGTTGGTATCTTTTACTCAACAAGTTCCCTAAATAGATTTTATAGGTAAACGGCCTGGCTCGAACTAGTAACCAAAGAGGGGGAAAAATTACTCACGAGATGTTTCTGAAGAATCAAACCATACAAGTGATAGCAAAATTGTACCAGGCATTCAATGTTGTATATACCATTTTCTTCAAGTTCCTTTTCTTATGTGACCAAATCCTCAAAAAAAAAAAAAAAAAAATACCCATGACATGTTCACGGAAAAATAAAATAAACAAGTGCTCAGAGTTCTAGTGTGTATAATTCAATACTTAAACGCGGTAAGCAATTAGTTAGCATGAAAATGCATGACATGACAAAATAACCATAGTATACACATGTCAAAAATCAGAACAGCAACTTAAATGGCCAAAAATAGTATCTTATGAAAGGTCATCTTCTGCCAATTGAAGCAGACACTCATGGAAGCAAGGTAACAATCAAAACAATAGCTAGGACAAGATATTTAACCAAACATCTAACCCAAATGGAATGAGCGGTAGAAACAAACCCCAAATAAATTATACTTATAGTGCAACGTGAAGTGGAGATCTGAAATAAGCTTAATCGTAAGCAAAACTTACTTTTTGTCGATGGATGACGGATGAGGCAGCGTTGTACGGAGATGGTAGATCTTTGTGACACGACTGGGCGGCGACGGTTTCAAATGAAAATAAAGAGGAAGAAAATGAAAGTGGGCGGTACAAATAAGAAGTGAAGAGAGAGCTTCAGACCCAACATAATCGGTGAACGGTGGAAAGGTGGAGTGACTGATTCAAACGGTGGTTTTGAAGTTTGAACGTGCACATGTTTCCCAAGTCTCTTGGGTACTAATTTTACCGGTTCAATAATGCTTTGTTTATGTTGGATTTAAAAATGGCATTTGGAATGTAGAGAGAATTGGAAAGCAATTTAGATATAAATGGGTTGAAACCATTATACAGGACAAAATTATTTCAAACATCAAAATATGGTAAAGTTAAATGGAATGGACGCATGGTTATAAACTGAATGGGTACGTGTATGCATTTTTAGAAGCTACAGAGCAACTTGAAACAATGTACGCATGAAAAAAAAACTTGGGATAGGAAAATAGGCACGTTGGAATGTATTGCGCATGCATTATATACAAAGAAAATGGCTTTGAAATGGTACACGCTTGGAACAAATCTCATGTATGTTTTGAAATGAAAACAAAGTTACGTAAATGCATGAAACCTTAGAATATGTCTTAATAAAAGTGTCCCACTAAAGAAATAAAAGATAAAAGGATAGTTTAGTAAAATAAAAGAATGGGTTTTGCAGACCCAAAATACTTAAAAAAATATGAGGGACCCGAATATGGACACTTCGAACTCAAATGGCTTTATTTCAAAAATGAACTGCACTGCCTTTTGGCAATTTCAGCGCGAACCGTGCACCGAAACTGACAAAAGAACATATAGCATTAATCAGCGCGATGAGACGGACGCAAGGGTATAAAATTTGCAGTTCAGGATGCTCCATTCAAAAACACATTACAGACCCCTTTTAAAAGGAAAAAGGGCACGAGAAAACAATTAAATGAAGATCAAAATGTCCGAATTTTGCAAAATGAATTTTACCGTTGGATTCGTGACAACGAATAGAATATTTTTCATGTTTGTCCGAACTGGTTTTGAAGAGATTTTACGATCGCTAAATTTTGAATCATTAGGCACAGCTTTGCACTGAAAAATGAGTGATCGACAAACATTCAAATTTTCCGACGAAATTTACAGAGTTGCTACATGTCACCGTACGTATTTCAAATTTTAAGTTACTGTTGCGAGAAACTACAGAATATTATGAATTTAAACATAGATATAATTTTTATTAATATTGAAAACAAATTATATAATACGAGTTTACTATTTAAATTAAAATATAAAAATAAACTCAAATTCAAATAAATAAACTTGATTTAATTTATATACTAAATAAGATCGAAATTGAAAATATTATTAAAATATATTCATATCAAATCAAATTCATTCGTTATATAAAAACCGTGATAAATTTAGTTTTAATTCAGAATCAAAAATAGTTATAAAAGTACAAACAAACTGAGCTTTAAGTGAATAAAATAAAATAAAAATCAAAATTTAAATTAAATAATCAAATTAAAATACACTTAAAATTCTGAGTTGTTACAACCGACCGGAGTCGTAAAACTCTCCCTAGTGCACCTAGCCTAGTCCGCAAGCACCACATAAGTGACTGATCTTAGCGTATGCATATGGTAAGCTCTTAGCATGTCATTTCGGGTTTTGAACTTGCGCCACTGTTACCATGGAGCAAAGTCCTTAACCGCTGGGCTACTGCGGCGAACTAAAATGTTCAAGTTTTTGAAGGATATTAAATAACATTTGTGGTTATGAAGAATGCCAAGGATATAAACGATAGATTACAATATTCTTCAAAGTATTGTTGCAACAAAAATCTCGATATACTTCAAGATGAGTAGATTATTACTTCCGGCTTCCTAATGTTGTTGTAAGGAACCTTGTCTTATTCATCAAATGTATATTGCAATATGTAAACCCAATTAAAGCACAAAACTGTAAGCGTGTGAAGTTTATTCATAAATAGAAGGGTTCTTTTTAATCAGCATTTTATCAATCTTTTCCCAAATGTTACTTGTTGTACTCTGCCCCAGAGTACAAGTGATCATATACCCATTCTAGTTTCTTTCAAATCTGAATTAGGTAAAGTTATTAGCTCTCCCTTTAGATTTGTGAATGGATGGGTTTATGAAAAGGATTACAGAGATGTTGTAACTAAATGCCTGAGTAATAACTATTATGGTACTGCTCAATATAAGCTGAACAAAACTTTGCATTTAGTTAAAACTGAACTTAAGAATTGGAATGCTACTAGAAATAGAAATGACATTAACACTATCAGGGATGAATGTGCTAAACTACAGGATGATTTAGATAACAATTGCTCAGACATAGACAAGGCTGAAGACTTTTATAATGCTCAAGCCAATTTGGTGAATGCTCTTCACATTAACTCAGTCAACCTTAAGCAGAAAGCTAAGGTTGACTGGCTTACTGCAAGAGATGAAGCCAGTAAATTTTTCTACTCTAGAATGTCCAATAGAAAAAACAGGAATAATATTGGTAAGTTAATTAATACACAGGGTAGAATAATTAATGAAGCTTCTCACATTGAAAGGGAGGCAATTAAATATTTCTGCTCTTTGTATAATGAAGAAAATTCAGCCAACATGTTTCCTGATATTGAATTTAAATACTCTGCTAACAGCAATAGCACTGATATTTTATTAGCTCCCATTAGGCAAGATGAGATTAAAAACATTATTTTTGGTGCTAATAATGACAAAAGTCCAGGTCCAGATGGGTTTAGTGCCAAATTCTATAAAACCCATTGGGGTGAGATGAAAACAGTTTTATGTGATTCAATAACTGAATTTTTCAATTCAGGTAAAATATTGAAGAATACTAATCACACATTCATCACCCTAATTCCAAAAGTAGAAAATCCATCTGGCCTTGATGAATATAGACCTATTGCATGTTGTAATTTTATATATAAAATTATTTCATCTCTTTTATGCAATAGGATGGAATACTTTCTCAAATTTATTATTTCTGAGAATCAAAGTGCCTTTATTCCTGGTAGGTTGATCTCTGAAAATTCTCTTTTAGCTCATGAATTAATTAGGGATTTTAATATGAAGAACAAAAATCTTATGTGCATAAAAATTGACTTACACAAGGCTTTTGACAAAATCAATAGAAACTTTATTATTTATATTATGCAGAAAATGGGTTTTGATAACAGGTTTTGTGCTTTGATTAGAGAATGCATTTGTAATGTGACCTACTCTATAATGATAAATGGATCCCCTAAAGGCTTCATAAATAGCAACAGAGGAATAAGGCAAGGTGACCCTTTGTCACCATACTTATTCTCTATTGTTATGGAATATTTTTCTATGCAAATGGAGCTTGAAGGCATTAAGGGAAATATAAAACCTATAAACAGAGTTAAGCCACATATTACTCATCTGCTATATGCAGATGATATGCTTCTGTTCTTAAAAGCTGATAAAATGAGTGCTATTGCTGTTCATAATATATTGGGGAATATGGAAAAATTTGCTGGTTTGTCTGTTAATATTAATAAAAGTAAAATTTACTTTAGTAAAGATGCCCTTTTAAAAGAAGAGATTATCCAGCTTTTGAAATTCAAGGAAGGTAATCTACCTGTTAAGTACTTAGGCCTTCCTTTAAGTATTAACCAAATCAAGGATAGGGACTGTTCTAGATTATTAGATATGGTTCAAAATAAGCTTGAGGGTTGGTCAGGAAAATTACTATCTTTAGCTGGTAGAATGGAGCTCACACATACAGTCATCACAGCAATTGTTATCTACTGGGTCCAAACACACAACATCCCCACTAGTGTCATTCATAAAATTGAAAAAATGTGTTCCAATTTCATTTGGAAAGGTAAGTATCATAAGGTTGCATGGGACATAGTGTGTAAGCCTAAAAAATTTGGTGGTCTTGGGCTTAGAAATATCAAAGATATAACTGATGTTAGTAAATTTAAGCTTTTTTGGAAATTTTTGGATGGTAAATATTTATGGGCCAGATGGATTAATGCAAAATATTTAAAAGGAAAAAATTTCTGGCTGGCAAGAAAAGAGATGCACCATTCATATGTTTGGAAAAATATTCTAGATTGCAGAGACATTGGTAAAAATCTTATTCTCAGAAAAATCAAAGATGGAAGTCAAACCAGTTTGTGGTTTGACCCATGGATTAGTGGTAATTCTCTTATCAGTCTTTTGGGTTGGAACAACCTTTATTTATTAGGGGGTGTTAATGATAAAGTTCAAAACATTATTACTAATAATTGTTGGAGCTTTCTGAATAACACTGCTGCCCTAATTTTTAAAAATGCTATTATGAATATCAACATAGATTAGTACTGTTATAAGGATCACTGGACTTGGAATCTTTGCTCAAAAGATAAATTCTCCTTCAAAAAAATGTGGGAATTTTTACAGGGGAGAGAGGTTGAGGTAAATTGGCATAAAATTATTTGGTGTAAATCAAACTGCCCCAAAATGGCTCATTGCACATACTTTGCTTTATTAGATAGACTTCCTACAAAAGATAAATGTTGCAACTGGAATAAAGATTCTGAAAATATTTGTCTTCTCTGTAAAAAAGAGGCAGAAAGCTCCAGACATTTATTTTTTGACTGTGACTTTTCCCAGTACATTTGGATAAAAGCCAAAAGCACTTTAGGCTTCGGTCAAGCATATGATAACTCTAACATTAGAAATATTGTTGATTATATTTTGAAACTTTATAAGCCCAAAACCATCAATTTTAACAAAGCTTGTGTATTACTTTCTACCTCTGTTTACTACATTTGGAGGAAGAGAAATCAAAGGTTGCATACAGGTAAAGAAATTACTTGTGCACAGATTTGGAATACCATTTTACATGATAGTGAGATCATCATGAAAAAGGCTAGCAGATTGAGAAATGACAATCTGCATTATCAGTCTTTACTAACAGGAAATACAGATTGTGATAAGAATGTTGAGGAATTTCTGCTTAATGGTAAACAACTCTCCAATAGTAAGAATTATAGTGATAATCAACACAGCAAGGGGAGTAATCTTAACACTTATAATTTCCTTCACTTTAATTCTAATAATAAGAGTAATAATATTGGAATTTCACCGTGTGCAGAAAGCAGGATCCATCTTCCCCCCTACAGCTCCTCTGGAATCTCCAAAAAAGACTTGATCAGATCTGATGCTCCTCCTGAAGTTCCCATTAACTCTGATTTCAATCTAGAGATCAGAAAGGGAAGTGGACATAATTTAGACTCAAAAGTGCGTGATTTTATATCATTTTCATACAGTAACCATGTAACTATACCTGACACAGAGGGAGGCTCCTTATGTGGAACTCCAGAACTTCAGAAGCATCTGGATAAGAAGAAGTCAGAAGAAAAAATTAGTCTTTTAAACAGAATCGGGAGATATCACTACAGGAGTATGCTAAACAATCAGATCTATCACATATCTGTTTGGTTGGATGGCGAGAGTAGCAAGAGTAGCTGCAATAGAGACACTCACAGTTCGAAAAGCAGACCAGAGAACCTGGAAAGTCCAGATCTGATTGGTAGGAGCTCCTTAACTCACACCGACCACCAGGATCCGCACTTGAGAAGACCAAATAACCACCAGAAAGCTAACGAAGACAATCGAAAGCTTGGTACGAGAAATAAGAGAAAGGAGAGGGACGAAGACTTTGTCTGGGATCCGCCTTGAAGTCGGTGGATTTCATTTTCCCAGAAGTAGCTCGCCATTTTCCAAGCTTCTCATTGTTTAGTGGCGGCTAGGGTTACTGAATTGTAATGGGTATTTACCCTTGTATTGGGTACCTATCAGTTTATGGGCCGTGGGCCTCTTTTTTATTGTTTCAAAAAAAAAAAAAGAATCTGCATAGCTTAGACCTAATCATCTGGCTGCGAGCGCACTAACCACCACCATCGTCTCTCGAGAACGCTGACAACTGACCACCATGCCAGCTCTTTTAGAAGGACTATGACTGCTTCATTTGTTTCCATCGCTTCGACAGAGAATGGAGCCATACCAAAGGTGGTGTCACGAGTGTTCAGCCATGACAGTAGTCGTTGTGGAAGAGTAGGACATTAGCCATGTCGAGAGGGGGACGTATACCGTTACAAACATGGTTCTGATATACGAAAGGAAGAAGAAATGTTGTTTTTTTTTTTTTTTTTTTTTTTTTTTTTTAGAAAAAAACCCTCAAGGATTAGATTATCATGTAAAGGAACAGATCATAGTGTCCATACGTAGTTCTCCCAGATGGTTCCAATTTGTTTTCTCCGTTTGGTACGTATACTTATAATTAATTGTAGGTTCTTTTATCGTGTTTAATGACTTAGTTGAAGTTTAGGCTAATGGATGATGATTAGCTTAAAATCGTTCATATTCTATTTCAAATCGCTAAAAGAGCAAGCATGATCTTATATACTATTTGTGTTTCCAATTCTTTTGAAGGGGGCATAGTAAAAATAAATTAGCTCATTAATGAAGACGGATTGTGCTTTAAATCTTAGTATATTTCCAAACCCTTTTCCCTTCTACAAATGTCCAACTCAGTCAGTGAATTCATAATTCAGAATTGTAGGTTCTTTTATCATGTTTAATGACTTGGTTGAAGTTTAGGCTCATAGATGATGATTAGTCTAAAATCGTTCATATTCAATTTCAAATTGCTAAAGGAGGAAACATGATAATATGTACTAACTGTCTTTCCAATTTTTTTGAAGGGGGCATCGTAAAAATAAATTAGCTCATTAATGAAGACAGATTGTGCTTCAAATCTTAATATATTTCCTAAATTTGTCGTTATACCCCTTTTCCCTTCTACAAACGTCCAACTTCAGTCAGTGAATTCATAATTGATAAGAATAAAAAAGAAAAATCTGTATATACTTTTTAACTAGAAGAAGAACTCTCCTCTACTTTTCTTTTTCGATTGTAAAGTATGGCCTCTGCATCTTGTTTGTCAACTGTAGGAGGATCAGGAAATAATGCTCGCTGGATTCCTCTTGATATTAAAATAATGATTATTGATGAAGATCCAACTTGCCTCTCTTTTTTGGCAAAGCTGCTTGAAACATGCCATTTTAAAGGTAAATATTACTTGCATTTGTTGTTAACATTGAATATTCAAGGCAATTTACCTTATACTAGATATTATATATTCAAGGCAATTTACTTACACGTATATATAACTGATATTATGTTTCGTTAACAGTGGAGTCATTTCAGAATCCAGTGGATGCTTTACATGCTCTTTATGAGAGAAAGGAAGAGTATGATCTAGTCATTATGGATCTTGAGTGTATCAATATGCCTGGCTTCGATCTGCTTGAAACTATAGTCAGGAAAACGAACATCCCTGTAACCAGTAAGTTTTAATGGATTCGCCTTTCAGTAGATTATCTATATTGAAGTTAAATGACCTTGATAATCTATTAGTTAAATGTTACAACAACAAAAAAAACTGCAATCTTGTGTTTTTATTCCTGAGCTAAAATGATTTCCGGCATTTTAGCCTTTTATACCATGGCTTAGCTCATTTAAATAAGGTAACTGGATATAAAACCTGTTCGGATGACCAATAATAAACAGTTAATTACATAGGAAATTTTGGGAAGTCTGCTTATTTTCCTTTTAGTTATATAAGTTACACTAGAATGTTTTACTGCTGAATTTTGCGATGATGCAGCAACATGTTATGATAAAAGCGAAAAAAATCGAAATCAAGCTCTATTTTCTGGAGCATGTTGTCACATAGTAAAGCCGGTAACAGTCAACAACTTAGAGTTTGTATGGATGAAAGAATGGAGATGCAGTGTTAAAAGAAAGGAATCAAAAAAGCAAGGAAATGGAAAAGGTACAGCTGACTGTAAAAGCAATGCCATGTCTGCTGATGATTTAGATTCAAATAAGAATTCAAAGACCCGTTTGCATTGGGATGAAAAGCTTCATGAAAGGTTTCTAATTGCAGTTTCATTACTGGGAGTTGGTAAGGATATACAGCTGCTTCATATATTTTACTACAAATTGACTGAAACTTTTAACTTTGGAATTTTCTACCTTAAATTATATATCTAAATAGACATGCTTAGCATCAGAGAAATCACCACTTAGAAACGTTTATATATGGTTCTTTAAATCTCATACAGTCATATGCCACCAAGACTTTGATATTGCTAAATATGTATTTTAACTAAGAATAGTGTAGGCAGTTTAATGCCCTATAAATGTCTATATGAGCAGATGCAAATTCCAAAAGCATAATGGGAATCATGAATGTGGAAGGCCTGACTGGGAAAGAAGTATCTAGCCACCTGCAGGTTTGAGCATTATTTGATCAGTTTTCGTAAATTTGATTTGTTATGTAGGAATTTGGTCTTAATCCTATACTGAAATAAATATTTTGCCGATCTCTCCAATTTTGGTTCTACTACTTGTTTTCTAGCTCAAATATTTCCCCCGCAAATATCTACATATGCACACTAGTAGATCTTTTTGTGAAATATCATTTGAGTATATTGTTAGACCGAAAAATGACACTAACACCCAATACGGTATGAAGCCCTCGCAAACATAGATCACAGTGATAATACATGCAGTAAATAGTAGAAGATACACGATATTTTTAGACACTCTAAGATCCTTTTTCAAACCTACTCCCATTTCGAGTTAAGAGATAAATAAATAGACACATCCCTTAAAAAACGGAAGATCCAATATTTCACAATTGTATCTAGAATAACTGAAAAAATGGAAATAAAAAATCTTTTTCTCTTTTGGAAGATAAAGGAGCGAAACAATCAATCTATTGATATTGGAAGACCAAAAAGATTCTTCCAATGTCTCATTTCTGGGTTCAATGGAATTATAGTGGTTTGGTTCAATTCAAGCCTACGTCCATTTTATAATTTTTTATTTATAATGTCAGATTACAAGAGAAATCCGTACATTAAAAGAATGAGGAGAAAGAAAAGTGATTATACACAAAACTCTCGTGTTAAGCACATGAATTTACACACGAAATCCTCGTGTTATGTGGTGAATTTGATGATATGTTGCAGCGCAAACTCCTTCCGTGAAGTAATGGTGGTAGTCGTGTAAAGGGAGAGGAAAAGATCCCTTTAAAATGCCATGCGTTCATGTATTTATAGTCGGGATCCAACGGTTATCGGGTCGTATGTGACGTGGCATGAATCCATCGATTCGCCGAAATGTAGGAGGTGAGTGGATAGAGTTTCCATTAATCACGTGAAGCCATGTGTAGATCGATCCAAGTTTGTAGGCTAGAGAATAAGTCCATGTTGAAGATTGTGGTAACCGCTGTTCTAGACGGATCTGGTAGGTGTGTTCGATCCGGTGGAGATGCTGAAGTGCCAAGCCTTCGCGTGTGGCTAGTGACGTGGGGTCGGGTCGGACCTGACCTGGACCATTCGACCCGATTTTGATGTTAAGCTGGTGAGGTCAAGTTGCCAATACTCGATCCGAGTATTGATCCGACTCGAGGCTAAGATCCGACCCGGGGTCTCCATGCATGCAAATGCTGAGTTTTCAAAAGCTATGTCATTTCATCCAAGTGATTGTCTATAAATGTCATTTAATACTTAAGTCCTGAGTAGTTGTCTTCAAAGGATTCGAGTTGTGAAGACGTTTCTGTACACGCTTACAGAAATGGACGTAACTTTCAAATCGTAAGGTCGTTTGGACCAAACGAAAGTCGTACCTGAAGCTAATTCAGAGGGCTACATGGGTTACTATACAAGGCACCGTAGTTGATGTTTTCGGGCCTAAAAGTGGTTATCTAAAGGGGCTTTCAGGCCATTTTATGTTTGCGTTGCGACTTCGACCAATTCGTTTTGTGTTTGCTGACGATGTTCTCGATGCTTGAGAGCTTTGCTAATCAAAAACTTGACGTGTTACAGTTTTGACTAAAAAGCGTGTCAATATATATTTAGGTTCGAAATTCCGTTTACCGTTTCTGCTTCGGTCATCGATAGTTTTTTAAATTCCAGTTCTATTCCGGATATTCCGTTTAGTTCCAGTTTGGAGATTCCGATATACTTTTCTATGTAAATAGCTGAATTTGGTATCAAATGTTCACTACAAATGAAAAGTTATATAGATGTATATACTTTGAGTTACATACAAAATGCTTCATTTATAAAATTGTTTCACAGTATTAATTAGTCTCCCATGTATACAAATTATTGAATAAAAAAAGGCCCAGTCCACTTGATAATTAAAAACAAAGCCTTTCCTCCCAAACCCAGCCACATGCTTCTTCACTGTCCCCAAACCGTACCTAACCCTAAATCGATAAAAAAATTGAACGTGAGAACGCTGACCAAAAGCTCTCTTCTTGTCGCGTTTTTCTCCTTTCCACCTTCTCAAAGTCTTCACATTGCTTGATTTCTTCTTCTTCGTTGACTGCAACCCCTTTTGGACGAAAAATGTTTTTCTTTTTTCTCTCCACCGAAAACTGGAAAATCTATGGAATTCAGTCCTGTTTACTGGCAGATTCGGGCCGAAATGGCCGAAACTCCAGCACCACAGACGAAATACTTAACCTTGGTAGATTTGAAAGTCCATGTAAGGAACAATTTTAACTACAATTGTTTGTTATATTTAGTGTCATTTCACAATGAAATCTATGATCATGTTAACAATTGCATTGTCTAGTGCAAATATTTTAATTCCCAGAAACAATAGCATTATTGACATGTGATTTATAATTTCGAGAGCATTAACTTAATATTTGACATTCATAAACATTCAAAAGAAAATGGGTTTGATAATAACATAAGGACATTGTTAATTATACACCATTTTTGGATAAAATTGTCCATTTCTTAGGGCTTTTTTATTACTACTATGGTGTGTACTTTTAGAAATAGCCCATATTTAATAATATAGTAAGATATGACTAAACTACTTTTTTAATTTTCAATAAGAGATGGTCGTTTACACAAATAATTTTTGATCATATAACATCAAATACAATAAACATGTGAAATGATCAACCTTCACCATTTCAACCTATTAAATTCAGGCAAACGCTGCTGTATATGTAGAGCTTAGGGGTTTTGTATGAAAATTTGAAGAAGAAAAAAAAATTCTAAGTCAAGCTGCCCCTTGACAATTCAAAAGTGGTTTTGGTGCACTTAAAAAATGGATACCCTTTATTCAAAAGTTGAGTATCATTAACGTTGCCCTAACGGAAAAAAATGCAGTTTACATTTTAAAATCATCTTCAACAATAGGTTCACAAATAAATAAATAAAAAGGGGTGCGGTCGCACTTATTTTACAAGACTATGTGTGACTACTTTCACTTAAATAAATACGAATTTAGTCTAAATTGACCATTTATCATCATATATTCCAAGAATGGCAAGTATACAAATAAATGTAATTTTGATTTTTAAACAGAAACATAGAATGCGCTTGCAAAAAGAAAAGGAGAGTAACTTTTCTCCCCCAATCCTTCCGCTTCACCAATTTCCTACCAGCATGAAGCTTAGTTTCAGTATGCCAAACGGGGAGTCTACTCCGATAGTCATTGAAGATAAAGAAGAATGGACAATTGATGAATTATTGTGCATTAGTGAAGCAACTGAAGTTTCCCAACATGACCATCAAATGATTAATCCATTAAATGATTTATTTGCCAATTTTGATTACCTTTTTGAATTTTTGGATTTTGATTTCGAAAGCAACAACAATGTGGCTAAATCTGAAGAAGTCCAACATGATCGTCAAATGATCCACTCGTTGAAGGGCTCTAATGTTGATTTTGACACTGAACAATTGAATTTTACTTCTGAAAGAAATAAATCCATGGATGAAGGCGAACCTGCCCAACATGATCAACAAATTCTTGAGTCATCAAATGGCTTTGACATTGATATCGATATCGATATTGATATTGATGTTGATATTGAAGGCAATCATTTCATGGATGAATCTGAAGTTGTCCTACTAGGTAAGAATGACACACCAATAACTTCAAATTTTTTCCCTGAAATTGTTGAATTTGAATTTGAAAAGGCCACTTTTGAAGACAATGTTTGATGAGACTGACAGGGGAAGGATGTCATATCAAATGTTGATCTTTATGATCATTCATCAACTTATTTTTGTAAAGTTATATGAATGTGATAGTTCATTGTATGTAAGATGCACTTTACGGATCATGAAATTGTACCATAACCAAAATAAGTAAATCAGTAAACAAATAACTATAACAGCAAAAAACTTCGTAATAGACTGGTATAAAAAGTTGAAAGAAATGCTAAGCGTTGGCCATGAAATAGAACAGGGCAATTAATAATAACTAAAATTGTTGTTCCTCATAGTAAAGCTACATAAAAAAATTGTAGTTGATTATTTTTTAAATGCCTAATAAAAGAGTTAGGAAAGTGGTGGAAAAGATAATTAATACGTTAATAACTAAATATTGTTAATTGGTATTATTGATTTGCCTGTTTGGTTATCTTTAATTTATTTAACCGAAACAAAAGTGCTGTAAAAAGCTTGACAATAAAAAATTCATGAGTACATTAAATTAAACTAATTTATTAGGTATCAATGAAGCGCGTGAAGTTGTCCAACACGATGAAGTTGTCCAGCTTGACGAAGTTGTCCAGCATGATAGTCAATTGGTTGCCTCAACAAACATTATGGACATCAATTCTGAATTTTTGGGTTTCAACTTTGAAAGAAACAACTTTATGGTTGAATCAGAAGCCATCCGACATGATCAACGAACTGTTAACTCTCCAAATGGTTTGGTTGTTAATCAAGTTAATTTCCCTCTTGAAATTCTGGATTTCAATTTTGAAAGTAACAATTTCAATCTTGAAAGAACCAATCTTGTCGGAGAATTTGAAGCAGAGCAGCAACATCATCAAAATTTTCACTCATTGAATGACTCTGCGACTGATTTTGATTTTGATCCTGAATTATTAAATTATAATTTAGAAACCGACAAAGTTATAGACGAATCAAGTGAAGCTGTCCAACATGATCAACAAATGATTGACTCATCAAATGACTTTGATTTTGAAAGCAACCATTTTATGGATGAATCAAAAGTTGCTTCCCAGGGAAAGGATGACTCACCAAATGACTTTGATTTTGTTCCTGAATTTTTGGAATTTGATTTTGAGAAGGCCACTTTTTTGGATGATATTTGATGGAGGTATGTGATATCAACATGTTGATCTTTATGTACTTTGGTTTTGTTCCTGAATTTTGGAATTTGATATTTAGAAGGCTGCTTTTTTGGATGATATTTGATGGAGAGATGTGATATTCAGTATGCTAATCTTTATAGTCATTTATGGGTTCATGTTTGTTGAAAATTACTTGAATTTGATAGTTCATTGTATTGGAATGCACTCATGGATTGAAAAATAATACATAGCCAAAAAATGTTAATCAAATAAATAAATCACCATAGTAAGAAAAGCCAAACTAACCTTAAAATTAAACCAATCGATAGTAATAAGTAGCAGGAATCAATTGTTAATCCAACAGTTTCTTATTCTATTTCCTTTCCCTATCAATTTGAAATGCACACTTACAAAATACTATTTTCACTCTTAACCTCTAAATACATACATAAACATATAATTTTCTTTCACGATGCATTCGGTATTGAACGAATGCAATCCAACTATAGCATCAAATTTAACACAAATATGAAATTTATTAAAGACTATATATCTAGTATAGGAAAAGTCAATATCAATTATTATAATGTCTTAATGTTGTATTTCACAATCGATATCAAGTATCTCTTTTCATTTTATATATGAAAATGTTAACTTTGATATTCTTATCCTAACACTATAACTTGTTTTATTGTACAATGAAAATTTATTTATTTCTAAATATATAATGAATGCTCTCCTTCCTAAGGGGTCGCTCTTTTCCATCAATTAAAAGTGAATTATTTAGTTTACCCACATTAACTTATTTATAATTGAATATAGAGGTTTGCCTTTCTTTCTTTTTTGAATATTCTAAAAGAACTCACTGGATCGATAAACTTGAGAAGAGAATTAAGTTGTATAGTTTATCACTATTAATTTACAAAAACTTAACAATTTTTGTAGTTTGGGTTTACTTTTTTATTTTAATATTTATGGTAAATATACATGAAATTTAAATACCTATATAACTTGAAAGAATGTTCATTCGATGCATACAAGAAGGACATGAAGATTTGTTATATCTACCCAAGCTGTACAACCTACGACAACCAGATAATATTTTAATCTAGGAGATGTTAAAGATTTATCCATAAATTTTTAAAGACATTGTTACTACAAGGACTTAATTCAAGGAATAAACACCACCAATCAAGAGGCTAACGTCGAAGTACTATAAGCTCACCCAGGTCAACACAACCGAGATAGAGGTGATAAACATCTAACTACCACATCTAATGCAAGAATAATGTCTAAACAATATATTAACTAAACAAAGTTAATTGTATTAAAAGCCCAGTTTATAAATATCTTCCATTAATATATGTGGTTTCGAATAAAAATGATAACTGTACAAAATACAACGGTACTACTACTGACCTTCAGAATAAACCTTTAAACGTGGACTTTAAAGATAATTCGACTATCAACAAATGAGAGATTTTATAAGCTTACTTACTACAATTCACATTTTACGCACTGAATTCCATTTTGGTACTTGGTAGAGTCCTCATAGCACATGCCATAGAGCAAAAAACTCATAACGTAGGATGTGCACTGTTTAACTTATAGCAGCGTATGTTTCATTAGTAGCACATAATAGTTTATTTATTTGTTTATGCATATATATTAAAAAAAGCTCAAATATAATCGAAAAAAACTCAAGCTAGGACATGCGTATACTAATTAGTCATGTATCTTCAATAATAATACAAAATGGTTTATTAAAAATGATCGACTTCTTCAAATAAAATTAAATGTAGGTGTTTCGTAGGTATATCATACTTCAAACGCCTACATGGAAAGTTAATACTTTGAATGTTTCTAATGCTTTAACTACAGGTGTAAGCTTCATAATATTAAGATTCATTTTTAGTTTCTAATGATGTTATTTTTAACTCTTTTATTTTGATTTAACTTTATATAGCCTAACATGTGGTGTAACAACCTGGGTTTTCGGTGATTACCCACAAAAATAAATAACCGTTAGAGCACAAATATTTGAGTAATAATTAAGCTGAATATATCATTAATTTGGTTATTTGGCTTAATTGTTGGTGATAATAAGTAAGTGGTTCTTGTGGTTTGATTTTGGAATCAATCACTCCTGGGTAAAGTGAATTGAAGCTTGGATTAATTAAATATGGGAAATTTAATTTTGTGATGATAATTGCAATTATTGTGTTAAATATGTATATAGTGTGTTTGTGTTAATAATGATGTTTTAGTGCAAATGTTTTTCTTATGCAGAAATTTATGTGTAAAACCACTATAATAATGGTTTCATAACAGTAAATGTAAACATTCGGTTATTAAGACAATTATTGAAATTTTGGGCTAAAAGTGTAAACTATAAAATGTAAAGTTGTTGTAATTAATAATATATATATATGTGTGTGTGTGTGTGTGTGTGTGTATGTGTGTGTGTGTTTGTTGACATGTTCAATAATTTATTAAGTTAAAAAGGTGTCATTAGTACTATATTTTTTTGGATTATAAAGATTTCACAAAAATTTAAGTAAAAAGTTCAAATATGTGTAATCTGTGTAGATTTGTGAAACAATGCAAATTTTGTTGTAAAAAGTGAAGATTCGAAGTTAATAAGCTTAAAAAATGTTGTTAACAAATTGACTTAACTTTATTTGATATTAAACTGTGATTATTGTAAGTGTTTATAATGTAAAACTTAGATTTATTGGCCTAATCATGTGTTTATAGGCTTACTTAGTTGCTTAAAAGCTTAGTTGAGTCTTTGAGGGTATAATTGGGCTAAATAAGTCTTAATTACATACTTAGGCCAAGAATGATCGGAGGTATGCAAAACTACATACCTTTTCCTCCTCGCCCTTTTCTTCTCAAAACAAAGAAGTTGGGAAAACCTCACAAACCTCTTGTTGTAAATTTCCTAAGGCCTCCAACCCACCTCAAATCACGAAATTCTTGTTGTCTAAACTTATTATCAGTAAGAAATATATTTGAAACTTGAATCGAATCCATGACTTTCTTGTTGTTTAATAAAATTTGATTTACAGTAGAATTCTCCCTTGCATGTTTTAGCTAACTCAAGAACATGAAAAAAAAAAGCTTCTTTCTAACCAAAAGAGTCCAAATCGGGTGCAATAATCATCTATCTTTGTTGTAATTTCATCTTAGATGAGTGTTTGTTTACTCACAATCCTCTAGTCATGGTGCATTTTGAAATTAATCGGTAAGTTTTACGTTGAAAAACCTACAACTTTTCACATACTTTCTGATTTACTGAAATCACAACAAAAACTCATCGAGCACACATCTTTGGTGTAATTTCATCTCAGGCGAGTGTTTATTAAATCACAATCCTCTAATCTCAGGTGGTGATTTTGTGATTTACTTGAAGAGCTTCTTTTTCATGTGAATCTGATGATGTTGAGTACACATTGCATGGTCTTAAACTAGTTTCACTATATAGAAATAAATATCGTTTCCATTATAGTTTTAAGGCTAAATGAATTTTATAAATTTAGTTTTAATATTAAACATCCTCAAAACAATAGTAAAAAAAATCTATTTACAAAATAATAATGATTTAAGAAAGAAAACATATGATTTCTAAAAACCGTTTTATATACATGTTTTTTTAAAAATCATGTATTTTCCGATATATAAATCACACTTTTCTACACCCTTCGAGATAAAGTTATGGATATTAAATGATATCATAAACCCCGTGGTATGGGGCACGGTGGTATACAAAATTGGTTAATTTCCCGTCTCGTCCAACTAAAGCTACTGATTTGTTGATTGTCGATTCGATGATATCTGAGATTAGATGATTTCTGGGTTATCTAGTGCGAAGTTGACGATTGTCTAGTAAACCAAATAGTGAGAACATGTGGTATGGGATACATTGTTACCACTGTTTGGATGATTTACTGAGAGTCAATGACGCATATTAAGGTGGATGAGCCAGTACTAGCTTCAGAGGAAGCCGAGACTCCGGGGAGTCACATATACATATTTACTTGACTGAAGTGGTAAAGATATACTCGACTGAAGTGGCCGCAGTGATGGGCGTCTAATTTTTAATACTTATATGTACATGGCTAGGCTTCACATGGGCTATATTAATGCCCAAAGTAGGCGATAAGCTGAAGCGGGCAATAGTTAGAAGTGGGCAATATTATGATGGCATGTTCACATTACTTATGATGATTTAATTTTTTGATTTGGTGTATGATGATTTTAACTTGATCGGGATAAACGTACATTCGCGGAGTGTATTTGGGTTTTGATGATTTTAACTTGATCGAGAATTCGAGATGATCATACATTTGCGAAGTGTATTTGGGTTTTTGATGTTTTAACTTTATCGGGATGATCATACATATGCGAAGAACATTTGGAATTATAACCCATTTATATTTTGGGATTTTCGATGTTTTGAGCGAAGTGCTCCTTTCGTGTCATTTTAACTCTTTCTTGAGTTATATATGGTAATTTGATGATTTCGGGATTGACCATTTTGTTGAATAAGAATTATATTGTACTTAGCCTAGGGGCAAATACAATGGACTACCCCTTAGGTTGTGATGAAACTCTTTGAGGAAAAGAGTTGTGTCTTGCATGCTTATTTACTCTTAAAACTGTTGTTACTCACTATTAACTAGATTAGATTGATCTGTATTCGTTAATGCTTAAGTCAGACTGAGCTTTTTAGATATCGCACTCGCTCTTGTATGCAGGTATTGCTTCTGCTGTGGATCTCTCTACTTCATGCATCGCAGTTAGCTTTTTGTTGTAGACATTTGTTATATATTTCTGTATTTTGGGGTTGTACTTTATCTTTACAACTCGATGTACTTACTATGGTTATATTCCACTTTTTGATACTTCACATTGTATATTATATATATACATCGAAACCCGGAATGGAATGCTAAGAGCTTACCATGTGCATACGCTAAGATAAGCCACTTATATGGTGCTCATGGGCCGAGCTAGGTGCACTATGGAGGGTTTTACGACTCCGGTCGGTTTCCCTCCTAAACAAAATTATATATATATATATATATATATATATTTGATGTTGGGTGGTTTTTTTAGTGATATATATTGCAATTATTATTTATATTAGTTCTAAATTTTCTTCTAACCAGAATTGTATTGTATTAGATAAAGATTTGGAGTGTTAATCAATGAAAAAAATAGATCGTGCATTTTATCGATACTCCTAATGTTTAATTAAGGATAAATCACTATATTAGCCTTGTTTTTAAAGTTTATAATGCAAACAGACTTGTTTGAAAAGTAATTACAGAAGTAGACCTGTTTTGAAATAACGAAGGCGCCTTTTCAAACGCGTGTTTTCAAAAAACGTGTTTTCAAAAAATGTGTTTTCAAAAATCGCCTGTATACTTTGTCTTTTTAAATTCCATAGCGACTTTCTTGAAATTTGATTTGGACATAACTCAATATATATGATATGAAATTTCCATTTTTCTATTCCATTATATCTATAGATTCGAACGTTTTGTATTTCAGTGAAATCCGGCATATAACTATTGCAATATATTCAAATGAAGCTATAAAAGTTAAACTACGAACTACCACGACATTTTAATAGCATATATAGCTTAACCAAACAACATAAAACAAACAAAAAATTCTGTTATTCAAATACAAGAGAGGTACATAGTCCTGTTAAGGATAGATAATTTCGAAACATAAGAAATACAGATGCTACCAAACTACATCTCACGTTCATGCTCTTGGGATGTGAAGTCGCCTACTCATTACGGTTAAATCGCAACTGCTTAATAACGTTTTGGAGACGTCTAATTTCTTGTTCGATTTCTTTTGCATATGTCATTCCCCTTGGGTATAGCGGTTCGTCTAGGCATTCTGTGTATGTACATCCATTCAGATAGAATGGACATTGTTGAATGAGACGGCCAATATTGTTGCCATTTGCTTGAACCACAACTTCCACCAGATAACTGCAGTAGCAACAAACTTGATAAGATTCACCTTCCATTTCATAAGGAATTGGAGCATGTGGTACTTGATAATTAGCAACTTCTTGCAGTGGTATAACGACTGACTGTTCGTGTGTTGAACATTTGGTACTTGGGCTTGATGTGGAGGTTAGACGTTCCGCTGTTCAGACGGCGGTTCAACCCGAGGTCTCAGTTCGTTTAGAAACTGAAGTTCATCTGCAAGCTCCTGAAGTCGCATATGTTCATACGCATGTAATCAGAGTTTGGAGATGATGGCCAAGATGGCATAGTTGTGGTAAAGCACAGAGCAGTTAGAAACAAAGTTGTTGGAGTAAGGTAAGTTGTGAGTAATTCAACAGAGATATATGGTTGCGTAGTGTACAAGTGAATACATGGTAAAAACAAAGAATGATGTGAACGGTCACTAGTACACTCTGCTTTACGTGCTGCACGACACTATTTCCTCTGACGTAATACTATATCGAATCTGCTTTACGTACTGCTTTAACCCTGCACTGACTAGTCGTATCAGGAGAGATTCTTCACTCCTTTGTTTAAGGGGTCTTCACATGTACAATGCTTAGTTTGCATCAAGGTTTATGGTTTTTATCAGCAATGTTCGTACTTCCAGCAATTTTAATATTTTGCACCACATAACTGAGAAGTTTATAACAATGATGATTACAACATCAAGAAATGCAAATTACAATCATACGAACTCCAACAAAGTAACATACGAACATCAAATTTGAAGTACAATAAACACATTAAGGTAGTTTCCACAAACACCTACATGGGCATGGGTAAAATCTAGCTCTAGGTGACTGAACTCCACGTTCGCACATCGGAGGGTCAATCCACTACTTAAAGTAACAACAATCAATTTCATCAGGAAAAACCTTGTGGTCCTCGTAGGCTTCACAGCCGAAAAATCGACGACCCACCTTTTTTTTGGTTTTTGAAACAACCACGACCAGTACATCTCCACAATGACAAATGGGGTTGGATCCACGCAGATCTAGCGGCTGGACGACGCGCCCTGCAACTACCCTTTCTTTTCCAGGTCATTGATTTACTAGCGATTCATCGTTGTTTTCCCATTTGTCCATGGTGGAGCCTACACTTTCTTTTCCCTATTTCGACATGGTGAAAGAGGAAGGAGGCAGCGGCTGGAAGAAAAGAAATTGCGAATGAGGGTTTAGCCAAATTCATAGAAGCCGCTATATATAGTGAAAAACCTAGTCGTCCCCAACCACATATATTTTTAACTTTTCACTACACAAAAAAAGGTCATCCCCATCTACGTGAGCATTATTTTTGACAAATGCCTAGGAACTCACAGCATGTCAGGCCAAATTGTATGTAGTATGGTTACAGTGACAATTACATAGTGTACAGTGGAGATTCTGTATCATGGCTACAGTGTAGATTCTCTATCACGGCTACAGTGGATAGTGACAATTTCATAGTGCATAGTGGAGATTCTCTGTCATGGCTACAGTGGATATTGTCTATCACGGTCCCATGCTTCAGTCCCATACTTACTACTCTTATCAGGAGAGATGTCACTGTTGTATATAACGGTGTTTGTATACACAATTATATGATTTTTGTTTGATGATAACAACCAAATATATTTTATTATTAAATGTGTTTGTAACTGTACTGATATACTACACAACAGACAGGAATATAATATTTATATTTAAATAAAATACAACTGTACAAAAATTTAAATATTCACACAGTATTTTATTTGAATAAAAGAATTTTATTTCAATTTCAAAAAGTACATCTTTTATAACTCCTCTATTTGACATACTTCATTTCATTCATATACAAATTTCCTCATTACAGCTCTGTCACTCACTCTATTCAACTACATTTACACTCACATATACAGACACTCTCATTAACTCATACATTAACACTGTTATTTTCACTGTCTTATGTCTTCCATCTTCTGTCTTCACAGCATTTTCACTGTCAATCCAGTCATCCTTTGCTTACCTATCATATATGGAAACACACACAGTACACTGCAATAGAAATAAAACTGAATACATGTGAATATATATTTTATTTTAAAATTTTATTTGCCTCAGGTTTCTGGTTCGTTTCTCATCATTTCTCATGACTTGATCTGATTCATCTGTGTCTAGTTAGTTTGTATATGTATAATACAGGGACAGGAAATCTTGTTTGATGGTTGCATATACACAGGCGTATAGATATACACATGTACACTGCCTCGCCAATCAGAATGTAGTAGCTAGCAACTGAGGAGCAGCCACGTGGACCAACTCGACTCTGTGTAACTTAAGCTATACAGACATGGTTGAGCTTGCATAAATACACTTAAATGTATAGATCTTCAAGTGGTATCAGAATAGGTATTTTTGTTTAACTCTAGAGTAATGGGTCATCCTAGTTATCAGTCCTTTGAGAGTCAGTCCAGTCGTATTCCATCTATTTTTAATGGTATAGATTTTTTAAACTAGAAATTAGAAATGGAGTTATATTTAAAATCTGTTGATGTTAAATGTTGGGATACTGTTATTAATGGATATGATATGGTTAGCAGGAATGATATTGGGTATAATTCTCGTGTTATTCATATTTTTATATTCTTATATTGATGATGTTTAGTATAACATTATCTCCCATTGTATAACTGCTCAGTAAATATGGAATACTCTCGATACGAGGTGTGGAAGAATTGACAACAGCAGCTCAAAACCCAAGAAGATCAACTCATTTCCATATCTATGCTCGAAAGAAGAAACGGATGAAAATTCAAGTAGATCAGACGATGGAGACTCAACAGACAATGAAACTGAAAGCTTCTCATATGAAGATTTTGTTTATATGTGTATTGATTTAACAAAAATCATTCATAATCTTCGTCTAAAAACAAATCTTTAAAATCCAAAAATCACGAGTTGAATAGAAAAATTAACTGTTTGGAATCATAATTTACAAATGTCATAAAATTAGAAGATTCTAATTGTGAAAATTGTTTGAAATTAAAATCTGATCTCGTTCATCTCAATAATAACATTCAAAGGCTTGAAGAAGAAATTCTGATTCTAAAAGATAACGAGATTGAGCTGAAATATGTAAACAATTCTTTACAAAGGAAATTAATTTTTTTAAGATTATCAAAACTTCCAAACATGAAATTGCTGAAAATGATAGTTTGTTGAAAACAGATCTGATTTTCAGTGAGCTTGAAAAAGAGAATGAAAATCTCAAGAAACTTGAATTCAAAAAACAAATTAAATTTGAATCAGAGATCTTTGAATCCAAGACCAAAATTAAAATGCTTGAAAACAAAAATTTGTTTTTGAAACAGAATGATACTGGAAGGAGGAAGATCAGCATTAATCATTGTTCAAATCTGATTAAAGAAAATTCTGATCTTAAATCCAAAATCAACAATTTTGAATTGAGTTTGAAACGTTTTTCAACCAGTGAAAAATCTTTGAATATGCAGTTTGAAAACCAATTTCTGTTGAAAATAAACTTGGTCTTAGTTTTGGGAAAAATGATGTTTTTGGAAAACAAAATTTAAATGATTTTATAAATCCTTTAAACTGCTTTAGAAATAATCTATTTGAAAATTCAAACTCTGATAATTCCAAAGGATTTTTGAATCACAAATATGATGTAAATTTGTTTTGTAATAATCCATCTAAACAATCTTGGATCCCAAAAGAAATAAAACAAACTTCGTTAAATTCAAACAGATTTGGGTTCCAAATGGTACAAAGGTAAATTCAGATGGTTTGTTATACAGACAGGTTTGGGTACCAAAAGTGGTATACACATTTTAGAGTGGTTTTACGAGTTTTGTTAGACCACTTAATCCTCTCAACTGCTAGGTACCAGTGATGGCTGAGGAACTGCTTTGGAAAAGAAAATTTGAATTCAAGCTATTCCATATCTTTGATTCATTTAGAGTTCCTTAGCCGAGTCTGCTGGGTTGGAAATCCACATCATCTACTGCAAATCTGGTATGATCTCTAAACTCATCTTGGTAAATATTCTCTATTTTTATTCTTGTTTATTCCTCCTTCTACCCCCTCTGTTTATTTACTTTATCTCTTCTGTTTTGTTTTGACACTGCCATACATTTTTGTCTTTATTCTCTGAGCTCGGTTAAATTCAAATTGCAGAATTCATATTTTTATGGAAACTCACTTCATTTAAATAGAACTATGATGTTTTAATCTTTTCCATATCTTGAATTTAAATTTGTAAATATCTGCAATTGTTTTGAAGTTTATTTTCTGATTTTTGAATTCATAACAGTGTTAATGTATTCTTGTCATATCTTGAACACTGTTGATCTAAATTCTAAATTTTGAAGATCTGAATAGTTAATGAAATTTCATACACCTCTGCTGTTTTGAGTTTCTTCTAATTCATTTTAGAAATGCTTGAAATATTTTACTCATTACAGCACTCTACTATTTATCAGTTGTGATAAATTCATTGATTTTCAGATTGGCTTGGATATTTTAAATTGTCTTGAATCTCAGTGATACATCTTAAAAATCATCTTTATTCATGATCATTATGGTTGAAATCTATTTGTTTGAAATCATCAGAAATACTTGATGTTTTGAATCTCATACACCTCTTAAATTTGAAATTATCAATCTTATGTGACTGATTCATTATATCCCAAAACATGGTACTGGTTCAAGAGATTTCAAATAAATTATTTTAAATTTTTTGGATCATGAATATGTCTCAGATTTGATGTAAATGATCTGAAATTTCTCTTATACTTGTCAGAGATAATTTTGAAAATTCTTTGAATATCTGGTCTTAAATCTCACTGTTACTTCATGATGATTTGATTTGAATATTTGTTTGTTTAAAATCATTTGAAATTATTGATTTATTGAATCTCACACATATCTTGAATCTAAAATATAATCTGGTGTGATTGATTCATTAAATCCTAATATTTTTCACTTTTTCTTCAAATGATTTAAAATAAACTAAATTTTATAATCTTGAATCATGGAATATTTTTTGTGATCATCAGAAACATCTTCGGACGAGTCTGTTATGCTATTGGTTTCTATGCGGCTCTGATACTGCTTTAAAAAATGATCTTAGATAACTACTTATTTTGATTTGTCTGCTGCTTTGATAAATATGCCAAAACTGTTGTTTTGACTGCTTGGGCTTAAATTTCTTCTGTTTGAGATATCCTTGTTTGTCGCCAATGTCATGTTAAAATCCTCATTAATAGAGACATCAAGTAGTATCAGTTTAGATGTGTTGTTTTTGCTATATATATATATGTATATATTTTAGTTCCCTCTTGCTCTGTATAGATCTTTTCAATTTCCTCTTGTAATTGATTTTCAATTTTAAAGTTATTTATTGATTATTCATTCAGAAATTGAAATCAATATTCATATTGAACTGTATTTATAATTCATCAAAATTATTATCAGATTTTGTAATTGTGATGAATTGTGACTACAGTATATTTCACAACAAGAGGAGATTTTATTTTGATTTTCATGATGGTTAAATATTTATTATAATATCTTTGAACTGGCAATTATTTCACGACCATCTTCATTATCTATCATCCTTCTGCCATCCAACATGTTTTTTATATTAATGTGGAGAGTTTAATATTTTTTAAAAATCATTTTGAATAAACAGTGAAAATATTTGTGACGGAATTGTGGGAATGTTATTATTCAGAATTAGTGACAATTAAAATTTTTCGATGATCTCGGTACAGTTGATTGTGTTTCATAATATTATTAATTTATTTCACAACCATTTCTGTACCTACCACATTTCCATCATTCATATTGGTTTTATATACCGAGGAGTTTTTTCCTTTTAGAGTAGAAATGATAAATATATAATTAATATATATAAGTGTATCTCTAACCTCTTTTAAAAATCCAAGCTCTGGTCATGCATGGTTAAGAGACAACTTATAATTTAAGCTGCAACTGACCTTATTTAAAAATCCAAGTTCTGGTTATGCGTGGTCAGTGTGCTCTTAAATAAAATAAAAAGAAAAAGGGAAACTGTGTTATAAATAGAAACTAATTTGAAATTCTCCTTGGTGTGTAAAAACCAGCATATCAATCCATCTTCTATTTTGTGGAATGTATTAATATTTTATGACGTACTACAATCTGTTGATTGATAGCTACTGGGATTTAAGATTATATGATTGCATCACTTAAATTGAATTAAAAATTATAGCCCAAATCGATCACTGTTTTTGTTTTTTTATAAAAAATCTTTTGAAAATAATTGGAAATAATTTGTTTTTAAAACTCTCTCCATTATGTATAAAATTCATCATAAATCTGTCATTCTCAAAAATGTGAAATATGCCACTAGTTCTCAGTTTATTATGATTTTTGTTTGACTGATTGAGATTTATGATGACTATTCTTCCTCTTAAGTTGATATTATATTTATTAGTCACTATTCATGTGACGAGAAGGAATTTCGCTCGGTCCGAACCAGTCGCTAAACCGATCCAGGCCGTTCGAAACGCCCTATCGTTTGAGAACAGGACAAAACAGAACACATACAGAAGAACCTTTCACTGTATATTACAACAATGCATCAGATTACAAGAATATACAGAGTATAAATGAATATTACACAGAAATATCAGAGATTTAAATTACATTTAAATACATAGCAGCGGAAAATAATACAATACACAACTAGAAGAGATATACGGATACAAAGCTTTCCGGATATCATTCCAGCGGTAAACCAGGATCCTGTGAATATAAATCTGCAAAACCAAAACTACTAGCTGCCCGTGTCGAAAATAAGGGCACCCAGAGTTTAGGTTAGAACAATAAACCCCAGGTCAGTCATGTGACTGGTGTGAGAACTAAAACAGTTATTAATCTTTATTTTAAATCATTAGGTAAATCAAGGGACCACGCCGTATAACACGGAACGGGTTTCCTCCCAAGAATACCAGTGCATGAGACAAACAGCGCAATGCTAAATAAAGAAAAATGAAGCTGTTATAAGACCCAGGTCCTATCACACAATGCAACGCAAGCCGGGGGATAGGGTTTTCCCTTATAACAGCCAAAGAATGCTTGATACGTTTAAAACAAATCATTTGATACTATTATAAGTGCATAGTGTATAAAACAACTTCAAATCATAAGTATCAATCATAGGCGGCATGAATGGCCCATAACACTATGTCGCCATATATAAGTTTACAATCAAAACCGCAAATGTCGTATTGGAAGTTGGGTTATCATTTATGGTATGAACCGAGGCTAGGGGCAAGATCCTCACTGATTCGAGACTGCCTAGCCCGAGTCTCAGGAACAGCCGCAACTGCCCCATGGATCCTCAGGGCCGGTCCACCGATGTGGATTATTATACCTGAGCACTACGTTTCGCCGCCCTTTGGGGCGTAAGCGAGCCAACTAAATGACTCCATCGGTTCGAGAACGACCGATCAATCCGAGGCGCCTCGCAACAGCAACAACAACATAAGTCAAACTCGTCAGGGCGTGTAAAACCACTGACGCCACTTTTAGCTAGGAGGAAACGTAGGCCCTCCCTGAGGTCCGTCTCCCGTTTTTGGTTCATACCGGGTGTGAAACTCGCGAAGTAAGCGTTACACAAAGCTACGCCACAAAGGCCGTGCTTCGATCATCACCACAAGACTTTGCTTTTCAACAGAAGCCTTGATCATTTGCCATTTAGGCATGCCACACAGGCAATTCACTCCATGCGATTGATATCCATCAATATATAACCCCTGAGCTCGTACGTCTCAGAGAAGGGCGTTAAGCAAGAGAATAAATTCTCCGCCGCCAAACAGATATATATTTAATAGAGATCAATCACACGGACTAAAATCCAATGTCAGACACACCGTCCATTTACAAGTCCGTTCTGGGTCCGAACGAAACCGGAGGCACCTAGTACCCCGCATATCCATCGATCTCCAAGTACGTCTGGACGATCACTAACTGTTTCCATCTTCTTGGGTGTACAGCCCAATCAAGATCATCAGTAATCACCCAAACGACGTGAAGACCTCCGGTCTTCGACCAACGTCTTCATCTTCGACTTATCGTCGTATCAGTTATTCAGAATGGGATAAACCCGGTCTTTCCGAATAACTCGCGTATATTTTAAATAAGTGTTACACAAACACAACATACGCCTCATTCCAATTCATCAGTCACTAACCGTAAATTAATCAAGAGAATAATTTCCCAAATATTAACCCCGAAGGCCGAAACCAACATCAGATCAATATCCAGAAGACCATTCTGCTTGGCTAACCGACAGTTAGTTTCTAAATTTCACATTCATAGGGAAAGGTTCCCATTAATCTTATCAAAGATAAATTCTTGAATTTATTCTTTAATCTACTTTTGAATATCAATTCAAACTAGTCGGGATTAGCGAACCTTACCGAAGTAATCATTTGTTTTAATTTCCCCATCCCAACCTACTCATCCCATGAAGTAAAACTGGTTATACATCATATCTAACACCACGGTGTTATCGGTAAATTCAATTACCATTTCACGTTCAAATCTAATTAAAGATTTAACTATCGCCTGGAGCAAAACTGGTGATACTCCATTCTCGACCATTTCAATCTAATTAAAGATTCATTAAAACTCCACTTAGTTTTAATTGTTAACTGGGTTAAAGAATCCGTGTCATTTAAAACACGGTTCACGATAAACCCAAAGTCGCATTCATTAATTATCGGGTTAAAGAACAAGTGTTATTTAAAACACTGTTCACGATAAACCCAAAAATCAATATCAATTCAATTCCAATTAAATATTGTTTAATTGGTACACTTCATTAAATCTAAGTAAAAAAGATTTAATCTTTTCTCAACTGGGTTCAAGACCAGTGTTAGTGAAGACACCATTCACGAAAAACCCAAATCACGTTTGATATTCAATATAAGGCTCTGAATAGAAAATATATCGGCTTATATTCAATATCAAATTCTACGATTAACAAATGTCGTATTGGAAGTAACGATATAAATATATATCTTTCAAATTTCCATAACAACACCTGTATAATCACGAATTCCAACATCGAAATATTCCGAAGACAATTTCGATTCAATTCCACTCCAATGCAATCATTGGATATTCTGGTTATTTTCAAAACCATTTCAAATCCAATTTATTTATTTAAAAATAAATAGAATTATATTTCTAGTTCAAAACTAGTTCATTTCGATAAAAATCTATTTTTATCTTTTCAAATATGGAGTTTTTCATCCCAATTCTTTCTAAATCATTTCTTATGATTTTACATAAATTATTACTATTTTTAATAATTTTATCAAGGCCCGTACAGTCGATTTCCATCAATGGCCATCGAACTGCACTTACAGCGACCTTTTTCGAATTTGATTTGGACATAATTCCAAATCCAACCGTTAGATTTCTAATTTCTAGTATTCTTAGAAAGCTCTTTTCGATACGAACCCAACGGTTCCGGTTTTAGGAGAATCCGACGGTCGGATCTCCCGTAATGTCCGTTTGAAATAAAAGGTCGAAATTCGCGAACTGCCGCGGCGCGGCGCGTTCTATTCAGGCCATTATATTATATATAAAATATATATAACATATATTTCGTCGATTTCTATTTAAAACGAATTATATAAATAGTTTTAAATTCGTTTCAAAAGCAATTTCAACTTCCTTTTCAATTCAAATCAAAATTGAATTCTTCTTTATAAATTCGTTTTAAAATTCATTTCTATTTAATTCAAATTTCAATTCAATTTGAATTCATTTCAATTCGCTTTCAATTCAATTTGAATTCGTTTTCAATTCAATTCATTTCGAAATCGTTTTCATTTCAATTCATTTTGAAATCGTTTTCAATTCAATTTATTTCGAAATCGTTTTCAATTCAATTCATTTCGAAATCGTTTTCAATTCAATTTATTTCGAAATCGTTTTCAATTCAATTTATTTCGAAATCGTTTTCAATTCAATTCATTTTGAAATCGTTTTCAATTCAATTCATTTCGAAATCGTTTTCAATTCAATTCAATTCATTTCGAAATCGTTTCCAATTCAATTTATTTCGAAATCGTTTTCAATTCAATTTATTTCGAAATCGTTTTCAATTCAATTTATTTCGAAATCGTTTTCAATTCAATTTATTTCGAAATCGTTTTCAATTCAATTTATTTTGAAATCGTTTTCAATTCAATTCATTTTGAAATCGTTTTAAGTCGATATAAATATCGTTTACATCAAAATGGCGTCAATCTAATCAACACGGCTTCATAAATTTCTATCTTCGAATATTCTATTTCAAATATTTCTTCTTCAAAATAGTTGTTATTATCAAAATATTTCGTTCAACACATGACCAATCTCAATGGATGAGTACTGCCAACACATGAACTTTTATTTTATAGTCTTCTTTATTTTTCAAATTGGAATGAGGCCCAATCAATTACCATATAAAGTTAATCATATGGATTTCATACAACACATGTATATAATAGCATTGAAAAATAATCAACCATCAACCAAAGTGCACTACACTGTATAAGCATCAAATATAGATATCTAACGCTTATAACAGCCTGTCAATCGATCGATCGACATATTTAATCAATCAGGGTGAGTGAACTTCAAATTTCATCCCAACACCCGTGTGGGGTTTCAAGCAATCAAACACAGATTTTTATTCGTGCAGTTGGGCGATGTGTAAAATTTATCGTCCCAATCATTGTCCTTCAAATAGGTGTACATAAACAAACCGTCTGGTTTGTAAATGAATATTTATTTATTCACATTCACGTTAAAAATTATATTTTTAACGATAAAACATTTTATTTCAACATATGAATTTCTATTCAATTCATTTATTCGATAAAAAGGATATTTTTATTTTTCTAACTTATTTTAGATAATTTCGGCGGCATAACGGCACGATACTAGAAACGGGACGAGGCCTAGCCTTATCCCCGGTCTAGTGAAGGCCCACGCCATTCACACATCAATCATATTCACCAAATAACCAAATTCAAATCAAATCATCAAACTAATCTATGCAACCAAACAAACAAGTCCATGGTCTGTGGACGATTGTGTCGGGTGCTACTAAGCACCGTCTGCATCCTAGTATATATATATAAATAGAAATGAAATGGAAAGGTGAGAAATTCTCACCGATAGCTATCCTAGCTCCACGGCACTTCATTGATAGAAATCTTCACTGTTCTCGCCTCTTATCACTTTCTTCGCCCGTAGCCACTACATATATAAAAATCGAATTTTTATTTCGCTATCCAATATATAAAAATCATATTTTTACTATGCTATTCAATATATAAAAATCCAATCTTTTTGTTTTCAAAAATCGAAGCTTTTTATGGTTAAAAATCGAGTCTTTTTATTTTCAAAAATCGAAGCTTTTTATTGTTAAAAATCGCGTCTTTTTATTTTCAAAAATCGAAGCTTTTTATTGTTAAAAATCGAGTCTTTTTATTTTCAAAAATCGAAGCTTTTTATTGTTAAAAATCGTATTTTTATCTAAGCCAAAATCATATTTTTATCTATTCTATATATAATTAAAAACAGAAAATAAAATACAATTCAAATTTATACTAAAAACTGCAAAGAATCAATGTTTATTATGCATTTAAGAACTGGTTTTAACCTTTATATATTTATATTTAAAACTGATTTTAAATCACTTTATATATAAAAAAAAATCTGATTTAAATAATGTTAGTTAAACTAAAGTAACAGTAGAGAAATAACTCACTGTTCTTTCTGTAGTTGATTTCACGAACTCGCTCCGCCCTAGGGCACCAAATTCTGGCTGCCACCGTCATTGTGGGACCCATCAGAGACCCCCACGTTGAGCGCTTCCACGCCACGCACCTGCCCCGCCAACGCCGTCCAACTCGCACCACCGCCCAGCCCTGAAACCACGTTCGACTCTCGGTCCTTTGAGCTCGAAATACGAGCTGATTTCTCCATGAAATAACCTCAGACCGGTATAGATTGGAAGCTCTCAAGAAGTTCTAGGATTTTGCTTTAGAAGATGTGATTAATTCGGATTGGATTGATGGATTTTTGAGCTCGAAAATTTGAGCTTTTTCCGCCGTATATCACAGGAGTGAGGCGCGTTTGACCGAGGAAGATTAAATGGGGGGGTTTGACCGTATATACTAGGGTATATACTTCATATTAATAATATAATTTAATCCTTTTGTTTCCAAATATACATGTTTATTCAGTCGATCTCCAAATCAAACCCAACGACTATAGCCCTTAGCTAATTACCCACATTCCGAACACAATGGGATTCGTGTCGTAAGCCAATTCGCTTGTTACAATCAGTTTTCACTGAAATTAAAATATAAATCATTATATATATATAATTTAAACGCACATTTCAATTTACTGGGGTCACATATTAACTTGGAAAATTACAGAAAAATATTTTCTAGCTTCGTATTGACGATACGGTCCTAACAAAACTAGTTTCGTCGAATTCTGAAACCGTTTGAAAAATGGCCATTTTCCAGTCGATTAAAATCAACTGAAACTGGTCAAACGCGTTTTCCTTTGCCACTCTCACATATTGATTTGAAAAATTACGAAATTTGAAACCTAGCAATAACTTCACATCCCGGACTCAACAAAACTGGTTTCGTCGAAATCCGAGGTCGTTTGCAAAATGTCCATTTTTAAAGGCCTGAATTCCATAGCGACTATTCAGAATTTTCAACTGGACATATCTTTTGATTCCCGCTATGAAATTTTGATTTTTTCGGATTCGTTGGAAAGATATTATCAATTAGATCCTAATGTTTTTGGTTTCACTAAAATCCGGATTGTTTTACACCCGGTACATTCAATTGAAGTTTGAAATCGAATTATCGAACTACCGCGCCATTTTCAATTCCTTTTATAAATATAAATAAATATTTATATTCTAACGACGACGTATATAATATATACGATCGAATTATATTCAACATAAATTTCTCGTCGATTTTATTTAAACTAATCTATTTTAAATATTCAAAATTCGCTAAAATTGCCAAAATAAAAATTTTAAACTGGCCCAGATTTTCGGGTTGTTACAATCTCCCCGACTTAAAACTTTTCGTCCCCGAAAAGGAACAAAGTCGAAAGTGGTTTGATCAATCAACTCTACGTTCGATCTGGCTTCCATTCTCCAACTTTTCAGTTTCTGAGAATTTTCACGTTCTTCAAAAATTTGGCTAACACCCTAAATTTTCGAAAAATTTCGCCATAACCTCCCCTGCACCGGGAGCATCGGGGAATTTCAAATAGCTTCCCCGGTCCTTCAGATCTCAAAAAGAAAAAGAAAAAGCCAAGCGGCTAGCCAATAGGCTCACAAAATCATCATCACCCAAACAAAACAGTAAATTATGTAGTAAACATGTACCTATTTGTCGGGCAAACAAATTTTATTCTCTGCTCTAGCCTCCTTGCTATGACCTGTTCAATGAAAGTATATGCAAGCAACCGCAACCAAATTTCAATACAGTTCAATATTTGATCAAATTAGGCATAATGGTTCAAAATTATCAAACAATTAAACAAACAGTACAAACATCAATCAATTAGTGAATTATCATTTGAAATTCATAACTTTAATACATATACAAAAATCATGTTTTTAATGCCAATTCACAACAATAGGCCCTATCTAATTTTGGTTCTCACACCAGTCAATTGGAAATATATAGATGTCACACCTTCGAAACTCGAACATAAATGTTGATGATGCGATCGCTATCATCAATATCATCTTCGGGCGACTAGAGTGTGATGCTATATCTATCCAATATATTAAAACTTTGAATACACGCGGATCAGACGTATACGCAAAATCTATATATACTGGATTGTCCACATCAATATAAACAAATAATCAAATACGAATAGTTGATTTAAATTTTCAAAACAAAAAATGTTTTCATTTGAAAAATATACTCTTCCACCCGTTCTAGGATACTACTTATCCTATCTCTAACGAGTCATTCTAAATGGGATATTACTAATCCAATTATCTGATGAATTCTTTCGTATGGTTCTAATGTGCCTTGTTCTCTGCTTTGTAAACCAAAGCTCTGATACCAACTGTGACGAGAAGGAATTTCGCTCGGTCCGAACCAGTCGCTAAACCGATCCAGGCCGTTCGAAACGCCCTATCGTTTGAGAACAGGACAAAACAGAACACATACAGAAGAACATTTCACTGTATATTAGAACAATGCATCAGATTACAAGAATATACAGAGTATAAATGAATATTACACAGAAATATCAGAGATTTAAATTACATTTAAATACATAGCAGCGGAAAATAATACAATACACAACTAGAAGAGATATACGGATACAAAGCTTTCCGGATATCATTCCAGCGGTAAACCAGGATCCTGTGAATATAAATCTGCAAAACCAAAACTACTAGCTGCCCGTGTCGAAAATAAGGGCACCCAGAGTTTAGGTTAAAACAATAAACCCCAGGTCAGTCATGTGACTGGTGTGAGAACTAAAACAGTTATTAATCTTTATTTTAAATCATTAGGTAAATCAAGGGACCACGCCGTATAACACGGAACGGGTTTCCTCCCAAGAATACCAGTGCATGAGACAAACAGCGCAATGCTAAATAAAGAAAAATGAAGCTGTTATAAGACCCAGGTCCTATCACACAATGCAACGCAAGCCGGGGGATAGGGTTTTCCCTTATAACAGCCAAAGAATGCTTGATACGTTTAAAACAAATCATTTGATACTATTATAAGTGCATAGTGTATAAAACAACTTCAAATCATAAGTATCAATCATAGGCGGCATGAATGGCCCATAACACTATGTCGCCATATATAAGTTTACAATCAAAACCGCAAATGTCGTATTGGAAGTTGGGTTATCATTTATGGTATGAACCGAGGCTAGGGGCAAGATCCTCACTGATTCGAGACTGCCTAGCCCGAGTCTCAGGAACAGCCGCAACTGCCCCATGGATCCTCAGGGCCGGTCCACCGATGTGGATTATTATACCTGAGCACTACGTTTCGCCGCCCTTTGGGGCGTAAGCGAGCCAACTAAATGACTCCATCGGTTCGAGAACGACCGATCAATCCGAGGCGCCTCGCAACAGCAACAACAACATAAGTCAAACTCGTCAGGGCGTGTAAAACCACTGACGCCACTTTTAGCTAGGAGGAAACGTAGGCCCTCCCTGAGGTCCGTCTCCCGTTTTTGGTTCATACCGGGTGTGAAACTCGCGAAGTAAGCGTTACACAAAGCTACGCCACAAAGGCCGTGCTTCGATCATCACCACAAGACTTTGCTTTTCAACAGAAGCCTTGATCATTTGCCACTTAGGCATGCCACACAGGCAATTCACTCCATGCGATTGATATCCATCAATATATAACCCCTAAGCTCGTACGTCTCAGAGAAGGGCGTTAAGCAAGAGAATAAATTCTCCGCCGCCAAACAGATATATATTTAATAGAGATCAATCACACGGACTAAAATCCAATGTCAGACACACCGTCCATTTACAAGTCCGTTCTGGGTCCGAACGAAACCGGAGGCACCTAGTACCCCGCATATCCATCGATCTCCAAGTACGTCTGGACGATCACTAACTGTTTCCATCTTCTTGGGTGTACAGCCCAATCAAGATCATCAGTAATCACCCAAACGACGTGAAGACCTCCGTTCTTCGACCATCGTCTTCATCTTCGACTTATCGTCGTATCAGTTATTCAGAATGGGATAAACCCGGTCTTTCCGAATAACTCGCGTATATTTTAAATAAGTGTTACACAAACACAACATACGCCTCATTCCAATTCATCAGTCACTAACCGTAAATTAATCAAGAGAATAATTTCCCAAATATTAACCCCGAAGGCCGAAACCAACATCAGATCAATATCCAGAAGACCATTCTGCTTGGCTAACCGACAGTTAGTTTCTAAATTTCACATTCATAGGGAAAGGTTCCCATTAATCTTATCAAAGATAAATTCTTGAATTTATTCTTTAATCTACTTTTGAATATCAATTCAAACTAGTCGGGATTAGCGAACCTTACCGAAGTAATCATTTGTTTTTATTTCCCCATCCCAACCTACTCATCCCATGAAGTAAAACTGGTTATACATCATATCTAACACCACGGTGTTATCGGTAAATTCAATTACCATTTCACGTTCAAATCTAATTAAAGATTTAACTATCGCCTGGAGCAAAACTGGTGATACTCCATTCTCGACCATTTCAATCTAATTAAAGATTCATTAAAACTCCACTTAGTTTTAATTGTTAACTGGGTTAAAGAATCCGTGTCATTTAAAACACGGTTCACGATAAACCCAAAGTCGCATTCATTAATTATCGGGTTAAAGAACAAGTGTTATTTAAAACACTGTTCACGATAAACCCAAAAATCAATATCAATTCAATTCCAACTAAATATTGTTTAATTGGTACACTTCATTAAATCTAAGTAAAAAAGATTTAATCTTTTCTCAACTGGGTTCAAGAACAGTGTTAGTGAAGACACCATTCACGACAAACCCAAATCACGTTTGATATTCAATATAAGGCTCTGAATAGAAAATATATCGGCTTATATTCAATATCAAATTCTACGATTAACAAATGTCGTATTGGAAGTAACGATATAAATATATATCTTTCAAATTTCCATAACAACACCTGTATAATCACGAATTCCAACATCGAAATATTCCGAAGACAATTTCGATTCAATTCCACTCCAATGCAATCATTGGATATTCTGGTTATTTTCAAAACCATTTCAAATCCAATTTATTTATTTAAAAATAAATAGAATTATATTTCTAGTTCAAAACTAGTTCATTTCGATAAAAATCTATTTTTATCTTTTCAAATATGGAGTTTTTCATCCCAATTCTTTCTAAATCATTTCTTATGATTTTACATAAATTATTACTATTTTTAATAATTTTATCAAGGCCCGTACAGTCGATTTCCATCAATGGCCATCGAACTGCACTTACAGCGACCTTTTTCGAATTTGATTTGGACATAATTCCAAATCCAACCGTTAGATTTCTAATTTCTAGTATTCTTAGAAAGCTCTTTTCGATACGAACCCAACGGTTCCGGTTTTAGGAGAATCCGACGGTCGGATCTCCCGTAATGTCCGTTTGAAATAAAAGGTCGAAATTCGCGAACTGCAGCGGCGCGGCGCGTTCTATTCAGGCCATTATATTATATATAAAATATATATAATATATATTTCGTCGATTTCTATTTAAAACGAATTATATAAATAGTTTTAAATTCGTTTCAAAAGCAATTTCAACTTCCTTTTCAATTCAAATCAAAATTGAATTCTTCTTTATAAATTCGTTTTAAAATTCATTTCTATTTAATTCAAATTTCAATTCAATTTGAATTCATTTCAATTCGCTTTCAATTCAATTTGAATTCGTTTTCAATTCAATTCATTTCGAAATCGTTTTCAATTCAATTCATTTTGAAATCGTTTTCAATTCAATTTATTTCGAAATCGTTTTCAATTCAATTCATTTCGAAATCGTTTTCAATTCAATTTATTTCGAAATCGTTTTCAATTCAATTTATTTCGAAATCGTTTTCAATTCAATTCATTTCGAAATCGTTTTCAATTCAATTCATTTCGAAATCGTTTTCAATTCAATTCATTTCGAAATCGTTTTCAATTCAATTTATTTCGAAATCGTTTTCAATTCAATTTATTTCGAAATCGTTTTCAATTCAATTTATTTCGAAATCGTTTTCAATTCAAATTATTTTGAAATCGTTTTCAATTCAATTCATTTTGAAATCGTTTTAAGTCGATATAAATATCGTTTACATCAAAATGGCGTCAATCTAATCAACACGGCTTCATAAATTTCTATCTTCGAATATTCTATTTCAAATATTTCTTCTTCAAAATAGTTGTTATTATCAAAATATTTCGTTCAACACATGACCAATCTCAATGGATGAGTACTGCCAACACATGAACTTTTATTTTATAGTCTTCTTTATTTTTCAAATTGGAATGAGGCCCAATCAATTACCATATAAAGTTAATCATATGGATTTCATACAACACATGTATATAATAGCATTGAAAAATAATCAACCATCAACCAAAGTGCACTACACTGTATAAGCATCAAATATAGATATCTAACGCTTATAACAGCCTGTCAATCGATCGATCGACATATTTAATCAATCAGGATGAGTGAACTTCAAATTTCATCCCAACACCCGTGTGGGGTTTCAAGCAATCAAACACAGATTTTTATTCGTGCAGTTGGGCGATGTGTAAAATTTATCGTCCCAATCAATGTCCTTCAAATAGGTGTACATAAACAAACCGTCTGGTTTGTAAATGAATATTTATTTATTCACATTCACGTTAAAAATTATATTTTTAACGATAAAACATTTTATTTCAACATATGAATTTCTATTCAATTCATTTATTCGATAAAAAGGATATTTTTATTTTTCTAACTTATTTTAGAAAATTTCGGCGGCATAACGGCACGATACTAGAAACGGGACGAGGCCTAGCCTTATCCCCGGTCTAGTGAAGGCCCACGCCATTCACACATCAATCATATTCACCAAACAACCAAATTCAAATCAAATCATCAAACTAATCTATGCAACCAAACAAACAAGTCCATGGTCTGTGGACGATTGTGTCGGGTGCTACTAAGCACCGTCTGCATCCTAGTATATATATATAAATAGAAATGAAATGGAAAGGAGAGAAATTCTCACCGATAGCTATCCTAGCTCCACGGCACTTCATTGATAAAAATCTTCACTGTTCTCGCCTCTTATCACTTTCTTCGCCCGTAGCCACTACATATATAAAAATCGAATTTTTATTTCGCTATCCAATATATAAAAATCATATTTTTACTATGCTATTCAATATATAAAAATCCAATCTTTTTGTTTTCAAAAATCGAAGCTTTTTATGGTTAAAAATCGAGTCTTTTTATTTTCAAAAATCGAAGCTTTTTATTGTTAAAAATCGAGTCTTTTTATTTTCAAAAATCGAAGCTTTTTATTGTTAAAAATCGAGTCTTTTTATTTTCAAAAATCGAAGCTTTTTATTGTTAAAAATCGTATTTTTATTTAAGCCAAAATCATATTTTTATCTATTCTATATATAATTAAAAACAGAAAATAAAATACAATTCAAATTTATACTAAAAACTGAAAAGAATCCATGTTTATTATGCATTAAAGAACTGGTTTTAACCTTTATATATCCATATTTAAAACTGATTTTAAATCACTTTATATATAAAAAAAATCTGATTTAAATAATGTTAGTTAAACTAAAGTAACAGTGGAGAAATAACTCACTGTTCTTTCTGTAGTTGATTTCACGAACTCGCTCCGCCCTAGGGCACCAAATTCTGGTTGCCACCGTCATTGTGGGACCCATCAGAGACCCCCACGTTGAGCGCTGCCACGCCACGCACCTGCCCCGCCAACGCCGTCCAACTCGCACCACCGCCCAGCCCTGAAACCACGTTCGACTCTCGGTCCTTTGAGCTCGAAATACGAGCTGATTTCTCCATGAAATAACCTCAGACCGGTATAGATTGGAAGCTCTCAAGAAGTTCTAGGATTTTGCTTTAGAAGCTGTGATTAATTCGGATTGGATTGATGGATTTTTGAGCTCGAAAATTTGAGCTTTTTCCGCCGTATATCACAGGAGTGAGGCGCGTTTGACCGAGGAAGATTAAATGGGGGGGGGGTTGACCGTATATACTAGGGTATATACTTCATATTAATAATATAATTTAATCCTTTTATTTCCAAATATACATGTTTATTCAGTCGATCTCCAAATCAAACCCAACGACTATAGCCCTTAGCTAATTACCCACATTCCGAAAACAATGGGATTCGTATCGTAAGCCAATTCGCTTGTTACAATCAGTTTTCACTGAAATTAAAATATAAATCATTATATATATATATAATTTAAACGCACATTTCAATTTACTGGGGTCACATATTAACTTGGAAAATTACAGAAAAATATTTTCTAGCTTCGTATTGACGGTACGGTCCTAACAAAACTAGTTTCGTCGAATTCTGAAACCGTTTGAAAAATGGCCATTTTCCAGTCGATTAAAATCAACTGAAACTGGTCAAACGCGTTTTCCTTTGCCACTCTCACATATTGATTTGAAAAATTACGAAATTTGAAACCTAGCAATAACTTCACATCCCGGACCCAACAAAACTGGTTTCGTCGAAATCCGAGGTCGTTTGCAAAATGTCCATTTTTAAAGGCCTGAATTCCATAGCGACTATTCAGAATTTTCAACTGGACATATCTTTTGATTCCCGCTATGAAATTTTGATTTTTTTCGGATTCGTTGGAAAGATATTATCAATTAGATCCTAATGTTTTTGGTTTCACTAAAATCCGGATTGTTTTACACCCGGTACATTCAATTGAAGTTTGAAATCGAATTATCGAACTACCGCGCCATTTTCAATTCCTTTTATAAATATAAATAAATATTTATATTCAAACGACGACGTATATAATATATACGATCGAATTATATTCAACATAAATTTCTCGTCGATTTTATTTAAACTAATCTATTTTAAATATTCAAAATTCGCTAAAATTGCCAAAATAAAAATTTTAAACTGGCCCAGATTTTCGGGTTGTTACAATTCATCTATATTTTAAATTTTGTATCCTTTGGATGATAACAAAAGGGGAGAATGGGTTGAGATTTTGACTTATGAGTGAATATTTTATAAATATTTTTAATTTTGAAAATTCATTATTATTCATTCATTTCACTCATGCACAGTAGTTATAGGGGGAGTTTTTGTTGTAGGGGGAGCATTCCAATAGGGGAAGTTCAATTTTTCACTTCCAAACACATTTATTATATTCAAAATCTTAATATTTGTTTGTCATCATCAAAAGGAGGAGATTGTTGTATATAACTGTGTTGTATACATAATTATATGATTTTTGTTTGATGATAACAACCAAATATATTGTATTATTAAATGTGTTTGTAACTGTGTTGATATACTACACAACAGACATGAATATGATATTTCTATTTAAATAAAATACAACTATACAAAAATTTAAATATTCACGTAGTATTTTATTTGAATAAAAATATTTTATTTCAATTTCAAAAAGTACATCTTTTATAACTCCTCTATTTGACATACTTCATTTCATTCATATACAAATTTCCTCATTACAACTCTGTCACTCACTCTATACAACTACATTTACACTCACATATACAGACACTGTCATTAACTCATACATTGACACTGTTATTTTCACTGTCTTCTGTCTTCCATCTTCTGTCTTCACAGCATCTTCACTGTCAGTCCAGTTATCATCTGCTTACCTATCATATACATAAACACACACAGTGTACACTGCAATAGAAATAAAACTGAATACATGTGAATATATATTTTATTTTTAAAATTTTATTTGCCTCATATTTCTGGTGTGTTTCTCATCATTTTTCATGACTTGATCTGATTCATCTGCGTCTAGCCAGTTTGTATATGTATAGTACAGGGACAGGAAATCTTGTCTGACGGCTGCATATACACATGTGTATAGATATACACATGTGCACTGCCTCACTAATCAGAATGTAGTAGCGAGCAACTGAGGAGCAGCCCCGTGGACCAACTCGACTCTGTGTAACTTAAGCTATACAGACATGGTTGAGCTTGCATAAATACACTTAAATGTACAAGTCAGATTCAAACCAGCAAGTCCATGAGTCGAGAAACAAAGTCAACACATCGCAAAGTACAAAGCAGAATGGTTGAGGCAACAAAGTGACAAATGCAACAAGACAAAAGCAGGCACAAAAATTAATGGAGCAATTTCAAGCATGGTGGAGCAACATGCATCAAAACAGCAAGTGAACACAACAGCATGGTCAAAGGCCAAGTCAAAGGTCAAACACTCAAGTGTATAAATGTTTCAAGGATGACCAAAAGCATGATGGGGGGCTGAGTACAAGGAGCACGACAGAGTATACATGACATAGCAACATGCCGGAAGTGTTCATGACTGAGCAATAATGCACATAACATGTCATGCAGCTAAACTTCATGGTGATCAAGTTTTATTTTAGCAAAATAATAACACGACAATAGTATTTCAAAGTGTCGAGCAGATTTTCAAGTATGGAGCATTTACATGAATCAACATAAGCAGTAGGTTAAACACGGCAAATATTTAAAGTTCACAAGCAGTTGCATCATGGTAATCTAACACAATCAACAAAGCATCAAGATCATACGAGCATATGATTGGTGCAACATGGATAGCAAAAAGAGCACATCCAGAATACATGTCAATATGTGTTATCGAGCAAGTTCAAGAGTGCAGACAGATTACAAATTGAGCACAAATTTACACACAGTTCAATTCTCAGAAATATACATGATATTTGTGTCATGGTTTACAATCAAGCTTCCAGAAAAGTGAATCAAATTTTATGTCGATAGAAATCATATGTTTTGATTTCCAGAGATACATATATGGCATGTCACAAGTGCTTTGCTCGAAATATATTTTTTGGAAAATCTACATACAGGTGGAACACAAAGCAGCAGTGATGAAGTGCCAGTGCCACAACAAATTTTCAAGTATTTTTGTTGATTGAGGAAAGTTTTAAGAACCTTGCTGAATTCTATATTGGCAATCACAGTAATATATGTGGGATCAATCAGGAAATGTTTTTGGCAACAACATAATTGTTAATTATGGCCAAGCTTCAACATCAAAGAAATGTTCTTTTAATTCTCTGGTTCGACTTAAAGGAATGGATTCAATTCTCACTGCTGGTTTATTTTTTTCTGACAAGTATAATTGGTTTCCAGTTTTTGAGCAAATTAACTTGGGGCAAGAAAACATTTTTAAATCTTTCCAAATGTGCATCAAAATCAGTTTCGAGATTAGTTTCCAGAAATGCAAATGCAATGTTCAATGACCAGAAATTCGCACATGCTTTTTCAAAGCAGAATTAAAAAAGAGGATTCACAATAACTTGTCTAGATTCATTTTTACTCAAGGCAACAAAAGAGTGACAATCACTCGCAAGGACCAAAGGAAAAGGATTATTTTGTTTGCAGACAATCAAAGCCGAATTATTTCCATTACAAGGCAACAAAATAATCACGCAAAGAATTCACAGCAACTAATTTAAATCGAGCCAGTCAAAAGAAGAAAGCATGGAAATTAGATCAAATCACGTACAAAATCAGAATTGTATGGTTTCTAATTTACCTTATATACACACCTATAAATCATAGGCTATGAGTATCGAATCCACACAACAACAATTTCAAGCTTAAAAATAAATTCAGAGAAACTCATGGGTTTTTAGAGAGTTTCAATCTCGTTCCCAAATCATTGAACAAGAGAGCAGCAACAATCAAAGCCAGACTAAAGAACAACATCGATTTATCAAAAGTCAAATTGATTTGGGACGAAGCAAGAGAAACCGTAAATCGATTAGAACCAGCCGCCATTTTTAATTCTCCAAAGAGGAAAAGAGAACATGCTAAATTATTTGCAAGTGGGCCGGCCTATATTCAAGTGTTTAAAGGGAATTTCAATTTATAATTAAACTAGGGTTTTTTTGTATTATTTTTATTCTGTTTTTTGTAAAACAATTCTGAATAGTTCTAGAGTCTTTATAATTCTAGGGGAATCCAGTTAGGGTTTAGCTAGCAGTTTACTAGAGTCTGTAAAATCTAGGGTTACAGATTACGGGTCTGTAATTCGGGAAAATCTGGTCGAGAGGATATCAGTCAGTCTAGGGTTTTGAGCGTAGGGTTAGTACATGAGCAGGGAGTGCGAGGTTACAGTGTTTGTAGCAGGATCTGTTATTAACTCCTAGTAGAAACCTTAGGAATGCAGCAGTAGGCAGGATTTTTCCGAAGCTGGGTATATCTTGTGTTATTTACTTTCCGCCTTTCTATTTCTGCTATATTCTGTTATATGTGATTTTTTTATAACTCGTTAAAGATCCATAAACCCTATTCACCCCCCTCTAGGGTTAATCTAGATCCAACAGTCACTCCTTGATTTATGGGTCGTCACATGGTTCAAACCAGCCTATCTTCTTCACTCCCATATTAAAGACCAACCATCCTCTCTTCATCGCTCCCTAGTTTTTTGTAGAGTAGTTCACTGTCAAAATGGCTAACTGGGCATATGGCGACGATACCATGGTTCAAATGTACGATGAGTACGAACGGGATAAACAAGCCGTAGAAGATGTCGAATTTGTTCTTGAAACGCAAGTAGGAGTCCAAGTAGATGCCGCAGAGATCGAGTCTGAACTTTTTAGTGCAACGCAACCAAACGTTGCAGTCCAACGCATCGGGACGGTTCAAAAATCCCTCATTGCTCAGTTGAAGGAAGTTCTTGCTCGATAGAACCCCAATATATCAAGCTCCATCATGACGGGTCGTTCAATCCTTTGCTATTGCGGAGTCGAATGTAATGTGCTTGTTTCTAAAAGTCAAATGAATGCAAGTCATCACTTTTATGGTTGCAAAGCGTACATTCATGCACAGAACCACCAAGGGTTGTAGAGTTGTAATTTTTTCCATGGTACGATCCACCTTTAACAGAGAGAGATATCCAGTACGTACCTGAGATGCAAGCTGAGGTTAAATCGCTTGGAAAGAATGAATGCGGCAATTAAGAATGAAATGCTTCATGGGTGCTACTGTTCATTCCGAAGCTGTGGGTCGTATTTACGTCATATTGGGTCGTGGTTATGTTATATCGTTGGGTCTAAATTATGTTGTATTGTTGGGTCTAAGTTATGTTGGATCTTATTTATGTTAGGTCTAAGTTATGTTCGATCTTATTAGTATTGTACTGGGTCATACTAATATGTTTTTATCGAATTAGATGAACGCGGTTTGTATGATGTATGTTGTTCTTGTTTAAAAATGTTTTGTTTTCTTAAAATAGTTTTTAAAGAGTTTAAAACTAAAGGCGAGTTTTCAAAACTCGCACAAAGGCGTGTTTTCAAACCTCGCACAAAGGCGTGTTTTCAAAACTCGCCTTCAGACTACCCCAGACGAAAACAGGTCTACATATGTAATTATGTTGGGAACATGGCTAAATCTGTTATAAGTTTCAAAAACAGGTCTGCACACATGATTTTTCATTTATTTAATACAAGACTTATGTATGGTCTCCTTTAACTAGCATTATTCTCTGTATTAGTAGGCAGCATTACCAATCAATGTTTTTTTTTAACTAATGCAAATCACGAGGTGGGGAGTTACAGCTCGTATTATTGGATAAGTTTATTATCTACTTCATTTTTAATATTGAAAAGCAAAGATATGAAAGTAGAAACATCATTTTCTTTCATTTTTTTAACAAACTCTTGAAACAAAATTCTTTCGTTCAATAAAATGTTATGAAATTATATTTCTCAAAAGTACTATTTGATAAATACTTCATAACAACCTTATGAACTAGTTTATTTATAATGTAAAATTTAATGAAATAATAGTGATAATCGTATATGATGATTTGATATTTGTGTAAACATAGATCTCAGTTATTTTAGTCCTGTTTAATATCTGCAAAAAATGCAAGATATAAGAAGATAAAAAAAATAGTGTGTGTTATAGCGCATAGCATAAATTAACGTATAGAACACTCTTTACGCTATTTGTTATTGATTACCGGTACTTACTTTTGGAAATACAGTACACTAACGTCCCAATCACAATGCGTAAACAACTTGGTACATTGATTTTAACATTCCAAATGTTGAATTTAGTGCTTTGGGATGTTAAATTTTTGGCTTCAAAATGTGATTCCGACATTTTGAAATGCTAATTCTGATGTTACAAAATGCTCCATTTGACAATTTTAAATGTGTTTTTTAATATATATGAAGTTTGATTTTTCCAAAAAATTAAATCATAAAATAATAATAATTTCATACTAATACTTTAAACATATAACGAAGAATTATCTCAAACCAACCATAAAAAACTAAAAGCGTAGAATTTGTATTCGATTCTTACTTTCAGCTGCCACGATAATTGTAGTGTGATATAAAACGGTTGAGAACTTTCTACTTGTACTCATATGTTCCTTTCTCTTTTTGCATAATTATATTTCAAATATTATCTTTCTCCATATACTTTTTTCAAAATTAATCAGTATATCAGAACGTTATATTTAGGGAGAAAACGAAATATTAAAGTTAATGATAATATGTTTGGAGAAACTAATATTACATCACTATATAGAAACCATTCCAAATTCATGGTTCATGCAACATAGAAAGTCATTGTTAAAAATTGAGAAAGGAGTCGTCCATAAGCAAAACATAATGTTACTTTATTATGATTTTCAACCGCTTGGATTGTTTAGAAAAAACAAAGTTAAGATGTTAGCATTTATGCAATAATATCTGAACATTTTGCAATTAAATTTAGTTTTTTTAGCATGATCGACGGGGTTGAACGATCCCCTACCATTTTACTGACACACAAAGACAATTACGAAGAAACAAATAAGAATGGTGTTATTCTAAGTAGATTCAGAACCAGCGAAGTAACAGTAAGGCAAACAGCAATTACTATTTGAGTAATTGCAAATCAGTACAGTGCACAGTACTATATGAGAGAAGAAGAAGAAGGTAGACAGTACCGTTTGATTACAGTCCGTCTGTTCGCAGTTTGTCCGAGTCCAGTAGCCGAAACTGTTCCCTTAAAGACGCAGAGGAGATGATTAGCAATTCGCCTCCCAAGGTTAAACGGACCTTACTCCGCGATGTTGCGCTACAATCGCAGAGCGACGACGAACGCAAGGTAGGTTTGTATTTGCAGAACAGAGCAGTGGAGGATGGAGAAGAAGAGTATTAAAATCAGTGGTTTGATTTGATTTTCGCATGGCTTTATATAGCAGCGAAGAGGCATCTTTTCAGCAAGAAGCGCTCTTCTATCTCCTCTTTCTATTGATATAATGCATCAAGCATTAGTATAAGTAGTGGCATAAGGCACAAATTTCCCCGATGTGGGACTTAGTTTGCCTCAACCACTTTACTCATTCTTCCAACAAATGGAACACAATAGACACATAAGTTTAGCATGCAAATAGAAGAATATATCAACATGTGTATCAAAAACAGAAAATATTACACAGTAAAACCAAAAAAGAAAAAGAAAAACAAAGCCAAACAGGAGCACGACAAAGAACCAACTGTCTTGCAACTTGTCCTAAGAGAGCAAACAAAGGCACTCACAATTGCAATAGAGGAAACCATAAATAGAATAACATCTTGAAAACCAGGTTAAGTAAAATTGCACTACACTTTAACTTGAGTCTGCAAACACTCCAACCAATCACTCTTTGAAACAAACCTTTAATGTGAGAGAAATTAAGCATTTAAAATGTCTTTTCTCATCCTCCTAGTCATAGGATTTTTCAATTATATGTACCCTGGCATTAAGGTCGAGAGTGGTGATTCATCAGAATTAGATGCATTGGAACATGAAGCTATTGTCATAGATAAACTGGGGTCAAAAGCTCTAGTGTTAACTGTGAAGGGGGGTTGTGCTCTATAAGTAGCTGGAGGTAAAATATGGTCATAGCTGGTATAACATTTAGAAACGTGCTTCGGGGCTTTCTCTTAAGTGGGAGGAGTGGCCGATTTCGAGGTGGCAGCAGGATCAGGCGGGATGGTTGAGCCAGAATTAGAATGATCATGGTGCTTGGTTGTGATATATGAAGATGAGAAAGCTTGGGCAAGTGTAAGTTCGACATCAATGATGGTCCTTGTAGAATACGGCAACGAGGCAGTTTTACTTGATATAAACTATAATTTATAATTAATTGGAACCGTATATGTGGTAATATTGCTTTACACAAGCATAATTTTACTTTATGGCCATTCGTTTGCAGTGGATAAAAATATGATGCAAATATGTGTATGAAAATAATGTTTTAAAAAGCATTCAACATTTCGACTAAGCCTTATCTGTTTCGACAAAGTGTTACAAGTTAGCCAATCCAATGTATTGATTCTCCAACAAGTATCCTTTTCTATCTCATTTTCATTCCATATGGCTAAGGCTGTTAATAGATTCCCCAAAAATCCTAAATCCATCGACATCTGCATCCGGAAAGTGGATAAATATATTATTTTAGGTAAAGCAAAAACGGATGTGATACGAAGGCATTCACATTTTAAAATTATCCACTCAGTCACAGATAAGAATATAGTTTATTTTATGTATTTTTGTACAACGAAAGATATATATTTATTTTTTTGCTAAGTTTATAGTTTATATTACATACATGTAATGTATATTGACTGCTCAAAACTATTTATTATCATCATATTTGTTGATCTTGCATATATTAATAATCGATGTGATTAGAAAAGCTAGATTAAACGAAAAAATTTATTTATTTTTCTTAATTATCGACTGTTAGCAGATATGGTAATTATCTAATATTAATCTATATTCATGGATGCAAATACTTGAAAATGATTCTGATTGTCGATGTAGACATGATGTTATTCGCACGCGAAAATACTCCCTGATAGGTTTGCGTGTGTGTTCATGCTATTTTTGGTACAAACACCCAAACTAAAGGTAGTTCCCCTTGTTCTTAATCCAAATACAAAAAATATACATTAGAAATAAGACGCACGAATTGTGAACCGTTGGATTTTTTTATTTATGTGGAGAGTGGAATTCATGGGAGGATCTAGTGGTTGAGATTCATTGTGTGCAATTTTGTGTCCTCATTTGTGTACAAATAGAATTTTCCTAGAAATAAAGACGTAAGATTTATAGTGATCTGACAATCCTCGAGCCTGTGTTCACTTCAAAGGTTATATTATTATTTAAAACGAATAGATGTTAATAGAATAATAAACTTCCCCGGGAAGTCAATAAATTATCTATTTTCATGTGTTGAAGGTGGTAAATTTATAGATGCATAATACATCAAATCGACCAATAAATTTGTAAAAGCTTGAAAGATGAAGTCGAGTACCTCTAGATAATATAGACCAAATTGTATCCCATGAGTGGTACCTATCACTACAGGGATCGACATTAGTGTTATTTGATGTCAAATGGGAGGATGTGATATGTACAATAGCTAGGGAGCCTACAACCCATAGGTCAGGTCGTTGGTCTCTTTTCTTCGAGTCATCAGGGTGAAATCAAGAGGTACTAAGTGACCTTTGATGAGGTTGAAGTGTTTGTTTACATTATCTGTTGTATATTGATCTGATCCCTATGTGATATTGAAATATATACTTAGCCAATTTCCAAGTGTCATTAGAGAATGTTGTTAATTGCAACTTCATATATGTATATGTACTATTAGTTTCGTGGATGGTAGTTTTTATGCAAACAACCTTAGGTAATGAATATTTTATATTTAATATGTGCTAATCAATATCTTGAAATGTATATTGTACAGTATAAAATATATTGCATAATATTATGGAGGATATCGATAATCAAGACTATGTAGTATCAAGATTGAAGATTCAGAATGTTGATTCAAGATATAAAGACTCAAGGGTTTCAAGATTTCAACAACACTGGATATTATAGAGTCATAGAAATTATGTTAAAACTCATGTTACACTTTAATAATCTCTATCCATTTTTATAAAGTAATTTTTGAAAATATTATTGTTTTCAAAATCTATTTTCAAAACGATTTTAAATTCCACTTTATAAAATTCTCTTTACAAAAATGTTTTAAATATTTTTTTTAAATGGTCCTTCCAAAGATTTTTCAAAAACAAAATTTTATAGCAACTTTGCTTTCAAAAAATTAACACTTGTCATATTTTAATAGTTATACTTTTATAAATTTGATTTTAAATACTTATAATTTTCAAAATATTAACTTTAGCTTTTATATTACATTTTGGTTTTTGTATTTTAACTTTTATAATCTTATGTTTTAGCTTTTATTAATCCTTTATATTTATGTTGATAATATTTCAAATAAACTTATACTTTGATTTCAATATTATGCTTTGGTTGTACTTTAGATTTTGATTTAGAATTATAATTTAATACTATCATAGCTTTGACATTTATATTCAAAGTTTAATATATTTGATTACATGTATTTTTAATATATACAAATAATGTGTTTCTAACTAAATTCTTTTAAAATATATTCAACAAGTGTTTTTATGTTTTATTATAATTTTTTAAGCAAAGTTAAGACGGTTCTTATAGTGGTTGCAGTCTCTTTCATTATAACAACTAATAAGTACATGAAGAAATAGGAGTCAAGTAAATTTTCTAGCAGCTACAGGCAGGTTTGAAGTGCCAGGACATAAAATATAAAAACAAGAGTGCAAGAAATCACTTCAGCTACTAACACTGACCACCGCAGCTAATCCCCAGCAAAGGAGGGATAACTAGAGTCACCACTAGAACCTAAAACATTGACGTACTCAGAAAAAAGTATGACAAGATTAGGAAAAAATACGGGCAAGGACTACGAAAATTGTAATCTGGATCCCATACTGTATCATAGAATAGTGGCCTATTCATCTCACCAAGCTCACCCTCCTCAATGAGCTCAAAACTCTCATCCACAACCTTGTATACTAGTCTTCTAGGATCATAATCAATGTTAGATACATATTTGTGGTACGAGTTTCAGTAGGACCATATCTCATTCTGAAATTCTCATGGACCTAAGATTGTTCTTCCGAGAACCAAAAGATACCGCTACATCTTGATTCCTCAGTAGAAGAAGCTTCATTATCTTCCAAAATATCACTATCGCAAGGAGTAGAAGACTCCAGAAGAATTTCCTGAGTAACAGATGTAGGGGAGAAAAAAAATTCTAGATTCAGTTCACGACAAGAGGCCGTGGAAGAGGAAAACGCTCAGAAGGGGGAACAAGCTGGGGCAGAAGCCGTGGGTTTCAAGTACAGGAATCATGTAAGTGACCAAAGGGGGGCACAAAGTGCAAATGTCGAGTGTCCATCCACAGCAAACCCTCACGTTACCACATAATCATCACCTATTCAAACTTTAATTGCCTTTGGAAGCTATTTATCAATGGTTATTTCAATTAGGGTTTTGGCATAAAACAGTTTGTCTCTGGCAACTGTGTTAGCATAGAAAACCCAAGCTTTCCAATATAATTTTGCAACCAATTTAGACTTTACAACGATTAGAAGACAAAGGGGATATGTGAGAAATTGATCCAAACTGGGATGAAGAGAACATGTTCTCTGGCTCTGTCAACGGACAGATTCCATGGAGTAATGATAAATGGCTTCGCTAATAATATTGTGCTCAGAACTAAGGACTCTAAGGCACTCTTCCGAAAGAGTAAATTTCATGAAAAACATAAATCGATCCAGTCGAACCTGAAGGCCACCACGCAATTGCCACACTTAACTACATTTCTCTTTGACGACTGAATATGAAGGTGGACTATCAAGGAATAAACCTACTAAGAAATCTAACCAGAAATCAGCCCCTACATGAATCATCTCTAGAGAACGAGTACTTATTCCTTCATACATAATATGCTCAAAGAACCTGGGCTCATAAGATCCTATGTTACTTAGAGTTTAATAAAAAAACTGAGGTCGATTTTCGCGCATTATTATCTTCTCTAATAGGTTCGCCACTTGGCCTAGCACCGTAATGGAAAAACCGTTGATATTATTGCCCAACCGAGTGTTATAAGATAAACCCAACATCTCACAAGTTACTACATTCTCATTAACAGGTTGTATACCAGGAGTAGAACTCAAATGCCTATGGGTTTGGCTGCTCAGTGTATTCAATATAGGAACAAAAACTGAAGCAATTTGAACAAAAGTATTTGGAAAAACAGAGTTGGGCATAATAGGCATCTTTGTGACATTTGAACAAGCAGTTTCAGGGAATTTAGAGATACTTGAGGTAATGCCATCATGGGCATAAGTGGAGGGGACAATCACAAGACCACTGCCATCATTCGCAATAACCACACTCTCATTATTTCTGATCGAAAAATCAGTGCCCATATCCAAATCATTGTCTACATTTCCAAATGAGCTTGTTGCAGAAACTATACATGCTTTATTCGGCACAGGGTCGACCATAATTGCAGTGTTTGAAGAATCATCGGTCCAACAATCAAGAGCCAAAGGTCCACCAGTAAGAAGATTTGTAATAGGTGATTCAGTGATGTTGTCTATACCCAAAAGAGGCATATCTGACAGAGTAGCTGCCTCATTCACTAGCATCTACATCACATGATAGAGGGAAGGGATTATCATATGAGCAATAGCATCGACGAAGTTGATCTTACCAAATCTTGTAGCACCAATCACAATTCAAAATTTAGGTTTTCTTTTTTGTCCATATGAAGGAGTAGGATATGGACGGAAAAGAAATCAAGGGAGAGGATAAGCTAAACTAGATGTTGGAGGGCGAGGACGAAGGGGGTGAAAAGGTAAAAGGAAATGGCAAGAAGTAAGAGGAAGCGACTTCCATTAACAAAATTGAAACATAGTTAGCCCTTTTTACATTTTTTTTTTGAACAAGAGGGTACTTATATAACAAAATACAAATTACAAAGAAGACAGAGCTGGACATCAAATACAACTACAAACCAAAAACAAACACTTTACAAGACAATAACTAATCCAGCTCTGTCAAGAAGAAAACAGCAAGTCAGAATAATAAAACATAAAACACCACTTGCCAGACAAAACCGAAAACCAAAAGAAAACCAAGACACAAGCCATAGGCCAGAGATCCAAGGCGCAAGGCAACAGAACCAAGAACTCCACAATAGATCATAACAATTGAAACCAGAAGCAGAAAAACCAATCTGCTCGCAAACACACAGTGGAATCCACGACCAAACAACATGCAAGATCTAAAAACACCAGCCAACAACTTCTACCAACCAGACACCTGAAACTAGCAACCCATCAATAGACCACACTACAAACGCTACATGCATACAAACATCAAAGAATCATCAGCCTTCAGACTTCATAGAGACACCAGAGACAAAAGGAAAAGAAAACGATCACTTCTTAAGAACACCTCCATTGTTAACTCCTCCTATATTTCCTCCTCCTCCCTTAGCTTTTCTGGATTTGGGCGGTTTTTGAAATTGTTGCATAAGTCTAACCCATTCTGGATTTTCCTCAACTAAGGGTTCGTCATAAACTAATTTATTAATCTCTTTATATTTACTAGGTTTAAAAGTTCTCCTCTTTTTGAAGCTGTTTGTAGAACTGTAGGAACTGTAAGAGCTGTCGGACTCGTCCATAAGAGTATCCTTACTTACATTATCCTCACCTTTTTTAAACTCGCCGCAATCCCCAAAGTCATCTATTCGAACAGCTTTTTCAGAACTGCCAATCTCTTTAACACATTCATAAGCTTGTTTATCTCTCGTATTATCAACTTCAAATCTTCCTGAGGCAGTATGTGATCTATCAGTCTTATTACACATTGAGTTTTTAACCCTATTTAAATCTTCAACTCTAGTAAGCAACCCCTTATCAACCTTTTTATCAATCATGCTACTACTATAATTTACAAAGCCAACATCTCCGGAATGACTACCTTCATTCATTTCAGTATTTTGGTTCTGAGCTACATTATTATCACCACAATTCTTATTATTAACCTCTGCAAGTTTAATCATTTCATTAGACAAATCTCTATCCTCTACAATCTCAGTATTCTTGCTTTGCCCTACCAAAGTTTCATCTATGTCCATCCCGCAACCTCTATCAGCCTTATCCTTGGGGATCCACACTCTAGCAGATTTACAAGCTGACGATGCATGCCCAAATATTTTACAATTAGAGCATAGATTAGGAACCCACTCATATAAAACTTTCTGCCATGTTATTTCTCCATTGTGACACAATATGGGAACAAATTCAGGGAACTTAAAATCAATACTAATTTCCACCAAGATCTTAGCAAAAGAAATACGACTAATTCCTTCAGTTACATTATCAAGTCTGATAGGCCGACCCAAAACAGAGGCAATCCTACTAATAGCCTCTACTGACCAAAAGTCTAGTTCCAAATCAGGAAATCTTACCCATATTGGTATAGAATTAAGAGAATCGTGTGTTAACTTCATACCTGGTAGCCATTTTGTCATGAATATCAATCTGTTGTTATAAAAATAAGGTCCAGCAGCTAAAAGGTTCTCACAGTCCTCACTCATGTCACATTTGATGATAAATATTCCATTCTCCCTAGAATACAACTTATAACTACCCTTCATATTCCATTTTCTGTCAATATACGCTTTCAAATAACTATAATAAGGCTTACTTCCATAAACATAAAACACGATGGAATTAGACCAATTTAATCTTGCTTTTTCAACCAAGTTTTCACTAATCACAGCAACTTTGACATTGTCCTTAATTTCAGGCTCATAAACTGAAGTTGAAATGAATTTTGATGTAAATTATTCTCAGAAACAACCTCTAACCATGATTTAGATTGTAAGCCTTTAGCATTGGAAGAAATAGCCTTAGAATTAGAAACGAGATCTGGAAAATCTGTCTTAGATTCCCGATCTGAAGAAAGCGAATTACCTTGGAAAGAGAAATTAACTCGACTTGCATGTTGTTGAGATGAGCGTAGATCTGGTGGATAAGTCGATCGGTGATCTGAATCTAAATTAAGATATGCTTTTGTCTGGTTTTTGGAATTTGGGTAAGACAATGTCGCCATTTTTCTCTCTGAAGTATTAGCCCTTTTTACATTCATTATAAGTAAATATACATTTACTCTGTGAAAATTGTTTTAGAAAGTTTCAACCCATAATATTTAAGTATATAGTTTAAAAATAAATAAAAATGGACTAATTTTAATTTTTAACTAGCGCATTTCGGCATATGGCCATCATACATGTCAATATATAATAGAAAAAATTCAAAATTGAAAGGAAGTGTCTATTTGCGATAAATTTTCTCTAACAGCGATATCTCTTTACATCTACAAATACCTTTCTTCAAAAGCAAAAATAACCGACTACTTACATTTTTCTTCACTCACTCTTCTTCTCTCTTAAAAAAGTTAAATTCTAGAACCAAATTCTATTGATTTTCAACCAAATCAAGTTATTTCTTCTACTGTTTTGATTCTACATCAAACTCTCTTCATCCCTACCAAAATCAAAGTGGGAACTAAGCAATTGGAATTAAGATCGAAATATCCAAGTCTGCATTCATTGTACAAACAACTCAAAAAACAATACGGGTATGACTAGGTATCCTTAAATCTAGTTGGATTTAATTTGTTAGGTAAGAAGTAATTAGGAGTACCTTGTTTGTTCAGAAATAAAGTTGGGTATGGATTTGTGGCCCGCAAATCGGGTTGGCTTTACCTAGAGTTCAAAGTTCTGGAGGGTATCTCCTTGTGGCCTTGAAATAAGGGAGAATATATTATTTATACTAAATAAAGACCGTACACAGTGCAGAAGTAGATATAGGGTAATTTCGAACCAATATAAAAATCCCATTGCGTTCTTTCTTTTGTTGCTTTTACTTTAATTGCATTTTCATTTAATTATTTGATTATGTGATCATTCTATATATAAACATAACTATATTCCAGGAGATTTAAAAAAGATTTAGAAATTTAATACAACACCATTCACCCTTGCCTAGTGTTAATCTAGCCTAAATATCATTAATCCACATCACTTCAAGTACTAGAATTTTGAGGGAATCAATCATACTTTTGCTTCCTACCTTGATGATTGAGAAGTTCATCTGTTCAAACCTAATGTGTAATGATTGCAAAAAAAGGGTTAGCACTTGCCCACCAAAACATGTCTTACGAGGAAGGTATGCTCTGAATGAATCCAACTCTATATCAATCCAAGAGTATGTTTCTACGTCAATATCCAGTTATATCTTGTGATTGTTCCAAGGCAATAGTCAAATTATGCAATATCTTTTAATCACAAGCCTAATCCATAGTTGTTCAGATCTAATATCTTACAAATGTGCAATTTGTTCACATCGTTGTCTATATCTATGAAATCTCCGGGTCATTATCTAATCTATGGTCTCTCACGACCATTATCCAAATCTGCGAATACTTTGGGGTTTTACTGAAATCAAAGGTTTTTCCAGACAATTATCCAAACCATGTGATCACTCCATATCTATGACCTCTTCGATCAATCATTGATCAGTATGGAACGTTGCCAAATCGAATCCAATTGCTCTTCGATGAAATGGACTTAACAACAAGTAATCCAGTATTGTCGCTCTTTGAGAAAGTGTCATATTATGTATACTCAAATCCCAAATCCTGGAACATATAGCAATCTCATAGATCTCCTGATCCATGCAATTACTCTAGCCTCTGGCTGAGTTGATTCTTAGCATTGTCCATTGAAAGAGGTTCAATGAGAAGCAAGAAGATCATGTCACTCTCAGTAGAAGCAGCATTGCTCCATGCACTCTGATCCTATGTTCTAGGACATAATGATGTCATAGTTCTAATGAGAAGATCTAGCCTTTCCAAACCCTAACGAGACACCAAATACACGCTCTCCATTGGAGGGTATAGAGTTTAGGTAAGTCGATCATGTCGCTCTCCAGCGAAGAGATCTAGCCCTGAATCTCTGATCAAGGGGAAATATGATCAATGATGAACTGACTTCCTTTCCCCCACCTTAACATTTTGGTAGAAGGCTTTATCTTGGAGACACAATTCAATTTTGTGGCTTTCCGAGAAGCAACGTATGTTAATTATTCAACCTTAATTCTTCAGTCGAGAGCTTATGCTTATTCTTGGTGTGTGAGCCCATCCAATCGTTCTTAAGAAAAAGGAACTCGCATCTTGTGACATCCCATAAATTTTGACAATTTAAGCATTAATTTATATTAAATTCTGATATATATATATATATATATATATATATATATATGATATCTTAATGTTATTGATAAACAATGATTTTAATAAGTGGAAATTAAACATATTATAATGGTCAATTAGTAGTAGCTTATGTTTGGCATTAAACCGAATTAGCGCTTTGATGAAATTAAAATAATATTTTGAGAGAAATAAATTATATATGTTCACTTTTAAAGTTAAGGATAATTTTATAAAGAAAATAAATCTAAATCTAGAAACAATATTTTACGGCCTTTGAATAAAAGCAGTAAACAATATAAAAACGGTTTTGACGTTAAACTTAAAAACTTTAATTTTGAATTTAGATTACATGCGTTTAGTTTAATTTAAATAAATTAGATTGATCGTTAAATTTAAACTTCCATAATAAAAATTCCATAATGTTTTCATTGAATAAAACACTAAGTGAAAATGATATATACCAACGCTTAACTAATAATTATATATTATAAAGTGTTCACCTATACTATTTATACCAGTATTTATGAGCATATATACCAGATGCTTAATAACAAGTGTTTTATTTCTAAATTCCTATAGTCTCTTAACAATATGTATACAAAAAATTACCTTAGTTATTCTAATAAATTATTACTGAAATTCGTTAATTTCTACTGGAAGATTGATTGAAATAATGTGTAGATTATATATAGAATAAATTCTAATAAGATATATGTATATATCTTTAGCTATCCTTCCCAATATTTTCCCTGTCTATTCAAAATTTAATGTTTAGGAATTAGGAACGTGGATTAGATGTTTAATTCTTCGTTAATTTATTTATTTTAAATATGAATATTGAATTCGTTTTTAGTGTCCTCCCCGTTTCATGAGTTTTGCACCATTTCTCTCCTTTATTTTATTAATTTATTTCCCACCATTCTACTAATTTATTTCCCTTAATTCTATTTTCATGCATTCTATTTAATTTACGTGTTTTCATTCCGCAAATTTCTATCCTCTTATTTCTACATTCCTCTTTTATTTCCCCTCATTATTGCTTCTAAAAACAAGCCATTTTGACGTATATATATATATATATATATTAAATATTCTATTGTTTATATTCCGAAGAAAATAAAATAAAAGACAACAAAAAACCAACAAAACTGTCAATATTATCAATGTATATGTTAGACCAAAAGTGGTTCTAACCCCCAACAAACTAGAATCCGTAGACAATTGTAATTGGAAATAAAATAAAAAGCTTCAAGCACACACAATTTACAGTGGTTCGGCATTAAAGAGTCTACGTTCACTTTATATGATTCTGATTGACTGATTAATCACAAGTACAATCTAGTAATCCACTCAACCTCACAAGTACGATGATATATCTCTCAATATTGATCAAATAAAACTCAGCAAGTTGGAGTTGAATCTGAATAAGTTAAAGAGGATGTACTAATTGAGGAAGAAGAATCACTCAAGTGCCAAAAGATCCCAAAAAATGGCAAGTCTTGGTCTATATATAGGCAAATTTTGTAGTCAAGTCGTGGGATGACGTGACGCTCATCCCATAAATCTCGGAGCAGCTCATAAGTGAGTGGAGAGGTATTTTGTGACATGTGGCAGAGGATCCGTGCTTTTCGGGTAGTGAAGATCATGGTGAATTGTGTCTTTAATTCATCTTTGAAAGTATGGGATCGAGTCGCACCCCTGGGGTTGGGTCGCACCCCCATGACCCGAGCTGGTGTTCTGCTCTTTTCATTGGGTTGGTTTCCTTATGTATGAGGTTGTGGTCATGAACCAGGTACCATGACCCGAATATTTTTGACCATGCACTGCGAGCTGAACCCTCTCTTTTGGAATGATGAACATGTGAGCTAACCTTCCACTTAATTTTATACGTCCAAGCTCTGTGTGGCTTGGTCACAAAGCAAGCCAACATTTCCCCCCTCAAAGTATGTTATATCGGAAATGAAACGTGCTTCGATTTAGTTAATCTGTCTATTCCCGAACTACTGTGTGTCAATAGTCATGTCTATCTATATGGTCATGCCACTTCCAGAGTCGTGTCTTCTAACTCTTGAGACGAGTGTAAATATAGGATCAAACTTCCAATTATTTCCGCCATGTTCATCGATTTAAAACTTCAAGCCATACTGCTAACGGTTCTTTAGGTAAACTCTTGATTTCACCTTAATTTAAGCCGATAGAGTTTGCATTGTATGGCACACCACTTCATTAACTTTTGATGATATTTGCATGATTGATTTTTAATAACTTCTTTCAATCCCTTTTGCTTATGCTCTACCTTGGAATACTTCGATCGAGTCCATTCAATGCTGCTCGAACTATTGTTTTCTAGAGCAATCAGCAAGCTTTGTTTTTGCGCAAACAACTACATGTTTGGGCCAAACACTCACGGCCCATCGGATCGAGCTAGCAATATATGAATTGTAAGGCACCTGGGTCGAGTGCTAACGATCCATTGGATCGAACCGGTCCAATGAATCATAGAGAATACGGATGATCTAATGCCCATCATATATAAGGCATTTTAGCCCCATTATTCCATTCACTTTTTACTGTTGCCAAATTCATTAGCTCCATCAAAACCATAAAATCCATTTTTTTCCGAATCCTTCCAGATCCAAAAATCTAAATCTATTCAAACAGGTACTTAAAAATTATCGTGCTGCAATTCTGACCCTTGTTTTAATCTGAATCACAAGTTGATTAGGAGCGAATTTTGCACGATTTTCCATTGTTTCTCATCAACAGTTTCAGCCTCCGCTGCCTCAAAATCGTCATCGTCGTGAGCAATGATTTTCGCCTTCAGGCGTTGAATCGAGGGCTAGTCGTGTTCACGCGCAGGGGTGAGAGAGTTCGCGAGCGGATCTGGTGTTTGAACATGGAGCTAGAGATGACGATTTGGGTATGGAGCATGCTGTTTGAGTGAAGTGATAGTTGGTAGAGATGATACCCTCAGTGGGCCATGATGTACTATAGTGGGGCGAGTTGAATGGATGTCAAGAAGAAACAACGGGGAGGGTGGAGATGCGAGTAGGCTTTGAGCGTGCCAAACCAGTAGCTTGTGTTAAAAGACTGCGGCTGAATCTTTCCTGACATTTGGGCATTCTGTTGCCACGAGCCGATGTTGACTACAAGTCAGTCCACATGCACGACCCGAACTTCTTATGCATTTATTTCGAACTTCATTCACGAGCCAATGAAAAAAGATATAAACCCTACAAATTGGATGGCTTATTCTCTGTACGTGAGCTGATCCCACCTTTTTCCTAATTAATTATCACGAGCAGATCCCAAGTTTGTGATCCATCTATTAGTCACGAGCCAACCCCAGTTCGTGATTACGAACCGGTTCTTATATGCAAACTTATGACCGAGGCATAGAACGTGAGATGATCGTGACAAGGCGAACCGATCCAATCGTATACTCCAGGCCCTAGTCACTAGTCCGAACTTTAATTATGTACTGATCTTAATGCGCAAGTCGAGTTGCATACGCGACCCGATCCCAGTGTCCATATAGAACTTCAATTGCGAGATGATTCAATATATATGAGCCTACTCTTGTTCACAGTCCCATCCAGCTTAGCAAAGTAGATTTATCAAATGAGTTGATGCATATTTTAACTAAGATCAACTGTAACTCAAATTTATTGATGGACAGTTTGGAAAGAACCTTCGAACTTATCGCTCTAGACTAATTTATCTTATAATTTGATAACATAAGCTGACTAACTGCATGTTTATCTCTTTACTTCATGCTTTCCATTTTTCAGTATTGCACTCATTGGCACACACTGGCACTTGTACACTCGGAGGTCACGGGTATCTATGCTCTAACTCTTAATATTTATCCATCAGTATAGAAGATATGTCTAGTAGACGCTCGACGAGATTGTCCGAGAAGAGTACAGCTACAAAATCCACTAGTTATTACAATCCCAACGTATTTCCGTCAGATTCAAAATTTTCAAACTCTGGTTCATAATATGAAGTTAACATACATGAAGAGGTTACATTTCCTAGAAGTGTAGTATCACTTGATGACGAAGAGGAAGGAGGAAACGATCGGGCTCCTAATGAGTTTGAGAATGCAGTTGTGTTGGGTAACCCAAGCGATTCTGTGTCTTCCACACTTAATGACATAAAACTCAAGAAAATATGTCTGAAGCACGGGATCCCATGGGATGATGTTAAATTGGCGAGTGGAACAAATAGACCTTATGTCTCTCTTGAAGGGTATATGACCATCAGCAAAGTAATGTGCTCAATAGGTGTTATACCTCTGTTTCACTTATCATCATCGAGTTTCTAAGACAATTACACATAGCCCCAATGCAACTCCATCCCAATGCCTATGCTTCTCTATACACTTTGTATGTTGCATACATAGAAATTCTGGGAACTGAGCTCTCTTTCGAAGATCTGAATTTCTTATATCATTTCAACCACCATTTGAAGGAACTCCATCTCTCATTTTCTTTGAATCCATACCAGACAGAAAAATTTTGACCGATGGGCATAGTAACTTAGGTGAAGTTAAGCCCAAATGGTTTTATATCAAACACCAAGCTGGATGTGCAAGAAGGTGGCTTCAGTTGAGTAATTTCCAGATTCTTGAATATCTATTCTAGCTACCCGAACTGTTGTGCTAATATTTCTTTTAATTTTGTCAGTTCCCAATCCCAAAAAATAGGAGGGTGAGCTATCCAAAGACCACTTGGTTCGTCTCAAGAAAAGCAATTCTGACTTTCACAGGATTAGAAAATGTATCGTAGATGAGAACTTGCACTGACACCATTTATTAGATATCAGAGGAGGCCTCGGCCATGGAGGAAATTCCTACAGATACATGCCCAGTTGAGGGGAAAATTGCAACTTTAGCTGAGAGGGGAGAGAGTTTGAAAGATCAGGGACCTGCAGGTTCCATTCGAGAAGTGCAATTAGGTGATGAAAGAATGAAAAGGGGTGAAACTCCAATTGTGATTCGAAAGAGCCCTTCTCCTATGCCGATTCAAGACGATGTACTAGCGAATATACCTGTTGGAGATAGGCATAAGTATGTTACTCCTGAAGTGCCTCCACTCCAGAAAAACCAACCTCTCCTAAGATGCCACCGATAACTAAGTCTCATGTCGATGACTCTCTTATGGACGAGTCCATATATAAGGGTCTAGGAAAGGTTCCCCTCCTCGATGCCATTTACACTTCACAAGATTTCAGAACGAATTTTTTGTTCCCCACTTCCGAGGAAGATTCTACTCTCATGAAAGATGGGGATACTACACAAATAGTTCTGGCTCCAGGCTCCGGTCTGTTGGGGGGTCACTTAGGATATGCACGACACACTTGCACTGCACGTCACAACACTCGTGTACCATATTAATCTTGATTCTATTATTTACTTATGTCATTTTGCAGGAAAAATGAAACGTCGGCGCTATAATATCATAGATGTCCGCTCAAGCATGCCCAGGTTCGATTCTGATACCAAACATGATCAACACAAAAGTCGTGGCAGAGACGACAGGAGGAACTGCCCACCTCAGCCTTATCGATCTTCTCATTCTCGATCTCTGCATCGTCTGGACTTGGAGAAACACAAGCTTATTCTACACATCATGAGGGGGATAAATATGCTCCTAAGGTTCTGATCTTGTCAAAAGAGAAAACTCATCAGATAAAACCCTCGTAGAAATGTTTTGATCTGAAAGTGAAGTACAAGGAGCTGGGTAAAAAAGTGGAGAAGGGCAGAACATCTGTCGTGCCGTCTAAGCATCGCAACACCGATATTACAACTACAAGGATAGTCATATTTGATGATGAAAACAAAGCCAGACTGGAGCTCTGAAGAAACAATTTCTCAAGCATCATTTCGGGCACATCCAATTTGTTCCATCTCTTAAGCCAGTATACTCCGACTGGGCAGATGAAGTTAAGGCCAAGATAGATTTTGTTGACGCTCAATATAAGAAGATAAAGAGATATCTGTGGAATCTTTCTAAGATCATTCGCGACTCGATGGCCGATGTTAAATACATGAAGGATAATGCTGACTTTGATGCAACAGCCATTGAGAATACTAAGAAGGAACTTGAGGAGGCTCAAGCCAAGCTTGCTCTTGCACAGCGTGACATTGGCAACTACAAGGAACAAGTTGAAGAGTTGCAAAAGCGTTTTCATGCCGGTTTGGATCGGGTTGTGGTAGTCACCTGATGGTCAAGTCATCTATGTGACCCAGCCTAGGAGCGGGTCGTGGTTGCTCCCTGGGGTCGGGTCGTGACCTCCTTAACTGGTCGGGTCGTAACCTGGTTTCCTGGTGCCAACAAAATTTTGTCTTCACTTTGGGTCGTGGACTCTCCATGGTTTCAGGTCGCCCCCTGTGAGCCACGAGCCAGCGAGTCAGCTTCAATCTTCTCTTACGCGCCATCTCTTTGCTCTTCATTTTCCTCATTTACTCGCGAAGCTTGGGGCTCATTTCCTTTTATAAGAGGCATGAAATGTGAGTCTTTTGAGATCAATGAAACTTCAAAAATAGCGGAAATGTGGACTAGCTTCTTTGGACTTGAGAATCCAAAAAGTAGAATGATAATTCGAAATGCTGAGAATTCAAGTTTCTCAGTGAAAGCACCAAAATGTTAGACCAAAAAGTGGTTCTAACACCCAATGAACTAGAATTCATAGAGAATTATAATTGGAAATAAAAAAAAAAACTGCAAGCATGTAAAATTTATAGTGGTTCGGCGTTAAAGAGCCTACATCCACTTTATATGATTCTGATTGAATGATTATTGACAAGTACAATCTAGTAATCCACTCAACCTCACAAATACAATGATATATCTGTCAATAGTGATCAAATAAAACTCAGTAAGTTGGATTTGGATCTGAATAAGTTAAAGTAGACGTAGTAATTGAGGAAGAAGAATCACTCAAGTGCCAAAAGATCCCAAAAAATGGCAAGTCTTGGGCTATATATAGGAAAATTCTACAGGTGGGTCGTGGGATGACGTGGCACTCATCCCAGAAATCTCAGAGCGATTTGTAAGTGAGTGGAGGGGTAGTTACTGAGGTGGTTCGTGACACGTGGCAGAGGATCCAAGCCTTTCGGGTAGTGGAGATCGTGGGTGAACTATGTCTTCAATTCAGCCTTGAAAGGATGGGGTCGGTTCACACCCCTAGGGTCAGGTCGCACCCCTGGGGTTGGGTCGTATCCTTAGGGTCAGGTGACACCCCCATGACCCGATATGGTGATCTGCTCTTTTCATTGTGTTGGTTTCTTTATGTGTGAGCTTGTAGTCATGAGCCGGGTACCACAATCCGAAGATTTCTGACCATGCACTGCGAGCCGAACCATCTCTTTTAGAATGATGAACATGTGAGCTATCTTTCCCACTTAATTATATACATCCAAGCTTTGTGTGGCTTGGTCACAAAGTAAACCAACAGTATATTTATAGCCATTTTCTCTGCCTTATTCTTGCCTATCCAATTGAACGTATTCCTTAAATTCTAAAATTCTATGTTTTGAAATTTGACAAGACACATAGCTTTCTAATAGTCAGCATTTGAAAATGAATCACATATTTAATTCATTCTGTTATTCTCTTTCTCTATGTGATTTACTTTTGAATATTGAATAAGAAAGAAATGTTTATTAGATAACGCGTCATTTCTAGTCAGCTAATTTATTTTCCTCGTAACCTGCCATACGTGAAGAGACACATTAGGGAAATAAATCATGTCCACTGCCCTATTTCTCTCTCCTTCTTCACTTATACCTGTTCTTTGCTTTTCAGGGTAAAAATAAGTAAATTACGCTGCCATTTCCTCCATTTTCCCCTAAATTCTAGACCACTTCATCTTACTCTAAATTCACGCTCTCTTCAAACAAATTTGTACAAGTATACCTTTACTTTTCTTCTTTTATTTCATCCCCTCAAAATAAACCACAATTACCTCCTTTCACTTCCATTCTTTCATTCTCCTCTTCCCCCATTCACCTTTAGCACACATTACTAGACCGACCATACATGCTAGCCTGGTCCAAAGCCTCCTAGCCCCAAAATTCCATGTTTTATTTCCTATATTTTTACTTATTTTGCCACTAATTCTTGTAGTCATAACTTCCTTAAAAGAACTCCAATTAGACTTATCTTTATTTCCCTAATTTAGTGAAAACGAGTTGGATACATTTTTTATTTTGATCACTTTTCCAAATTTCGAGTTTTCCATTGTCAAAAATGCAAATCATTGAGACCTATTTTCTGGTCCAGGTTTTTAGGTCCAAAAATTCCCTTCAGTGTGTCAGCCATTTTCTCCATAAAAAAATCAAAATCTATTTTTCCTTTTTTTTCAATTGTAGAGAACAAAATTTGCAAGAACTTTTATTTTAGTTACCTTTTCAAAATTCGGTGAATAACATATTCGAAAACCGGCTTCAGGGTGACCAATTTTTGATACTACTTTGGTCAATTCTATGAAACTAAAATTTTTATCTTTCCAAGCTAATATCTTATTGTCCTCTTCTCTTATTTGAAAAAACATAAATAGAAAAATTGTTTGTTTATGAAGGTTTGTCGTTGTTCTATGTATACCCATTTATTCACCTGTCGTGTTCGTCTTCTCATTACCATGAAGGTGAGAATATCATCCATGACTAATATTTGATTGCAAGTCAGTTGATTATCACATGCAATGTTGCAATGATAATATTGTGATTAAAATTTTGGTTGTTAGTTTCTTATTACATGTACGGTTAGTTGTAATTCACATGATTTGTTGATAGTAGATTACAAGAAACATTAATTGTTGTTTACATGAAATGTTAGTTGTTAGTTATATGAAATTACAGTGTTAATTTACATGAAATAATAGTTGTAAATCAACTAAAATAATAAGTGATTGATTCATGTGATTATTAATCCTTATGTTATGTTTGTTTATATATGTGTTATTTAGATTATCCATTGATTTGACACAATTCCAGCTATCATATTGCATGTTCCCGATACCATACACTGCACATGAAGCCATTATGAAATTAATTAGGATATGTGTTGAAATAGATAAAACTCAAAATTTAAATTAAATTCTTAATGTAAATTAATTAATGTGAATAATTATTTGAACCAGTAAACTGAATTGGTTTTTGAAAACGGTTTAGAATTGGAGTTTGATAGTATGTTTAAATTTAAATATTTTAAGCTTTAAGCTGATTTGAAATTGAAATTTGAAGGTTAACTTAATGTTAAGTCAAATTATGGAAATATTGGATATTTGGATTTGATTGGATTATATAAAGGTTTTAATTCAGTATTATTTTATATTAACTATTTCGTTTAAACTAATTTCTCTTTTACTATTAATTTTCATACAACTATTTATATTTTGTAGTTATTTCACTTAGGTTACTTTTATAATAAATTTAACCATTTATATTTCATAACTAAAATTTTATTTTATTTTACCCTAAACTTAACTATGTATATTTCTTTACTATTTTAACAAGATCGGTTTATATTAAATTTAACTATTTATATTTCATAACTATTAGACTATTATATATTTAAAATTTTCCATTGTTATGTTTATATATTTAATTTAAATAAAGATTTATATCCAGCTTGAGTAGTAAAAAATTCCAAATTGTTTGAATATAAGATTTCACTAAGATAAATTGTGATATGGAAATAAAAATATATATTAAATTTTGAGTTTTGAAATTGAAATATCACAAAATATGAGAATTTGAGCTTGAACTTGAATCCAATAATTGAAGTTGAAATTGGATTTTTATTTGAATTTGCACATTGAATTGATCTGGAAAATGATAATGAGAATTAGTGTTTGAACTGAACCAATTTATGACACGAAATACGATGTTTACTTAAACTTGATATCTCACTGGATGAATTACTTATAAATTATACTCGAATATCTCATTTGAGTTGATTCACTTGCAAAAGAATGTTAGACATGCCTCGAGTGTTTTGTTTTACTTTATGCTCAGGTCAATCCGAATTCTCCAGCATTTTGAAAACCTTTATTCTTGAAGACAAAGACGGAGCAGAAAATCGTATATACTATTTATTTCTGTTGCATTAATGATATGTTATGATTAAATGTAAAACTCTAATATTGTAAACTAAAATGAAGTGAATATTATTTAATAGTTTTATGAGCTGTATATTTTTTATTATATTTTATTGTTCCGCTTTGAGATTATGATTGTTTAGTTCCTTCTCATCTTATTTTCTCTTCTTGTATTAAACCCCAATAACAATCCCTTATTTTGGAATGATTTAAGTTGGACATGTATGGTTTATTGTCAACTTGAATCATCCTAAAAAGGCAAATTGTTACACACCTTGCATGACTATATCGTCTCTCTGATCCAAGCAATAATGATATGTTTTATCCATCGCTTAATGCAGGTATAATATTTGCATGAGTATTAATGTCCATAACATCTTGGTGCCGCCTCTCCGAGCTTGATGATTTATCACCATCTCATAACATGCCCAGGGTTCGATCATCTTATCGTACATTTGTAAGTGACTTAACCATTTTGTTTTTGGGTTATCGTTTATTTTGTTTTCATTTCATCTTCATCAAAAGATGACGATTTGGTTCCTCGAGCGTGCCTAGCACAAATTTTTTGCAGATGACAATTGTCTCTATTCCATCGATGCGGCTTTGATTCCTAACATATCATGGGTGCAGTCCACTATGTGCATGCTCATGTGCCAAGCCCTTCTAGTGTCTTCACTCATTCATAGTATGCCTATTTAGTTCGTGGAATACCTGAGATCTTTGTTCATTGTTCGTCGGCTCCTTCGACCCCATTCTTTAATAAAGGGGATATTCTCTAGTGTTTAAATAAATCATTTCCAATGAATCATTTAACTGTATAAATGTAGGGAATATCGGCTCCCTCCAATTCCTTTTAAAGCTCTCACGTCCATTATCTGCCTTTCCCTACCTATATCTCTCCTTCATCCATCTCTTGATAGTCCTTTACTTTCAATAGCATGTAGGTCTTCCTTTTTATTAGCTCATGTCCCTTCCTTATGCAAGCACATCTTTACTTCATGATGAAATTCGCTGTGATCCTCAGATTCCAAATATGTCTTAAAATTTCTATTATCTGTACCTCAACAACAACAACCATTAGAACCATCGATGGTTTTGACATATCAATCGAAGCAGTTACCGCATTGAACTTTATTAGAAAATTACTAAGGGAATCTCCAATCCCATGCTTGATTATTGTCAATGTAATCACAATTTTAGGTCTAAAAATCTGGGCCCTGTACTAACTTATGAATTAGTCAACCATCTTGTACAACTACTTAAACAAAAGCATATGTAACTCTATCGAACGTAAGGGAGGATACATTGTCATCACCACCTTAATGAAGATACTTTGTAATCACCTCTTTTGATGCCTCCAATACTTACATATACTTGGTATATCTCATTCAGTGCATTGTGAGGTATCATTGCATCGCATGTATCTAAAGCCAATAATTTGAATCTTGGTGTGTTCTGTTGAAGTATGCAATGCTATATGTTGGATTGAAGAGGATGAAGATAACTTCTAGTCGGAGGCGATCGTTCACAAATAGGAGTTCGTATAGAGGAGTTAAAGCTGAGAAAGTGTTTGGTGTCAACTAGCTTCAGTGACAGACATCTATCGGAGGACATGAAAGACGTTTGTTGTCAGGGAAATGGTTTCCCGAAAGCTCAGATAGACGTCTATCATATCCATGACAGACGTCTATTTACAGGGTGGAACTTTCCCGAGAGCTCCTACAGACGTCTGTCATTTTGGCGACAGACGTCTGTGCTGAGTACTGAAGCCCAAGTATTCCCTGGGAGGGACAGATGTTTGTCACCTCCCACGATAGACGTCTGATGTGACTTTTAGGTTGTTTCGGGCTAGAAACTTGGTAAGTTGATTTGTGAATACTTGGGGGAAATTTCGGTAATTGGCCTATCTCTATATAAGCTATTTTCTGGTTTGTTAGTGGGAGAGCTTGGAGACTTTATCGAAATCAAAGGTTTGTTCTAAAGGGTTTAATTAGCGTTTATAACCTAATTAAAAATTATTCAATTCTATTCTCTTCGAACTCTTTTTTTATATTGAACTATAGTGATCATTGGATCAATCTCTGGTATTCTTTTCATCGTGGTAATAAAATACTCTCTCCAAAGTGGATGTACACTAACAAGATGTTAGTGGAACCACTATAAATCCTTGTGTGATTTATTTTTGCTACTATTATCATTAGTTTCTTGCTTGTGATTGAGATTTGGATTGTTCGTTATTTGTTGATCATTATTTGTGACTAGAGTTATTGGTTTGGTTTTTTTGCAAGTCTAACAATGATCTAGTCTTCCATTAGGCGCTTTGTGGTTTAGATATTTGATTTGAGTGGCCTTACATCGGATTAATCACAATGGTTACAACAGTTGGTATCATAGCAATTGGTGCTTTTATGTGTTTGTGAAAATGACGGAAATGGATAATATCTCGGTAAGTCCTTCAACAGGAAGTCCGAATAGAGTGGCGCCTTATGTAAGGGGTTCGTATGCGGCGTTGGGTTCTCAATTGGTAATTGACAAGTGGAATGGGGATAATGCCTTTGAGAAGTGGCAATGGAAAATGAAAGCGGTTCTTAGGCGGAATCCGGTACACTGAGTGGTATTTGATATTCACTTATTGCCAAGTGAAATCTAGGAAGTTGAGAGAGAGGAGATGGAGTAATGGCATATACTACTCTTCAACTTGCTATGGGGGCGAATGTGATCTCCGAAATTAGTGGCGAGACTACTGCTAAAGGTATTTGGGACAAGTTGGAGGAATTGTATATGAAGAAGTCACTCACTTACCATTTGATCTTGTTGCGGACGTTTTTTACCTTCAAGATGAAGGAGGGTAATTCACTTAAGGCACATTTAAACGCCTTTTATGACTTTCTCATGAAGATGAAGGCCGTTGATTTGAAGATTGAGGAAGAGCAAAAGGTGATGATATTATCGTGTTCGTTGCCAAACCGCTATACGGGTTTCCCAAATAGTTTGATCTATGGTCGGGATACTTTGACTCTTGATGATGTCAAGACGGGTCTTCTTAGTGAGGAGTTGAGAGATCAAATGAAGGAGATGAGCGAAGGTAATGGTGGAGCTAGTAGTGGTCATAGGTTGTTTGTTGAGAAAGAAAAGAATGTGAAGAAATGAAACCGAGGGCGTTCTAAATCAAGAAAGCCCGGTGGAAGAGGTAAATCGATAGAGAGAAATGGCAAGTGCTTTATTTGCAAGAAACGGGACATTGGAAGAATGAATGTCTGAATAAAGATAAGAAAGAAGTAGCATCTACATCCGTAGCGGTGAGATAGATGTGAATGTGTTGACGGCGGTTCAAAGATGGATGGTAGAAGGATGATAGATAATGAAGATGGTCGTGATATAATTGCCAGTTCAAAGATATTATAATAAATAATCAACCATCATGAAAATCCAGATAAAATCTCCTCTTGTTGTGAAATATACTGCAGTCACAATTCATCATAATTTCAAAATCTAGTAATAATTTTTGATGAATTATAAATACAGTTCAATTTGGATATTGATTTCATTTTCTGAATGAATAATCAATAAATAATGTTAAAATTAAAAATCAATTACAAGAGGAATATAAAGAGCTATACAGGACAATAGGAATTAAAATATATACAAATAAAAACAGCACTTCTGATACCAATTGGTGTCTCTACTAATGAGGATTGAAACAAGATACTAGAGACAAACCAGGATACCACGGACACATAAAAAATTCAAACAAAAGGCCCAAGCAGACATGATTACAAATTTGGCACATTTATCAGGGCAGCAGGCAAGCACAAGCAGTTATTTGAAAAAATAGTATCAGTGTAGCAAACAAGCAATTTCCAAAGTATTTTCAAAACGATATCAGAGCAGCATAAGAAATCAGTTCAAAGTAGACTTGTCAAGATGACGGTCACATAGGATGATTCATGATCCAAGATTAAAAATATCATTTATTTGAAACCATTTGAGGATGATGAAAACTCTAGATTCAATGAATCGCTCACACCAAATTATTAATTTTAGACTCAAGATATGTGTGAGTTTCAATAAATCAATAATTTCAAATGATTTTAAACAAACAGATATTCAGATCAAATAATCATGAAATTACAATAAGATTTAAGACCAGATTTTCAAAGAGTTTTCACAAGAATCTCTGACAAGTATACGAGAAATTTCAGATCATTTACATCAAACTTGAGAGATATTCATGATCCAATAAAAAATTATTTATTTGAAATCACTTGAATCAATGTCAAGTTTTGAGATATAATGAATCAATCACACAAGATTGATAATTCCAAATTTAAGAGGTGTGTGATATTCAAAATATCAAGAATTTCAGATGATTTCAAACAAACAAATTTCAACCATAATGATCATGAATAAAGATGAATTTCAAGATGTATCGCTGAAATTAAAAAAAATCAAAATATCCAAGCTAATTTGAAAAATAATGAAATTATCACAACTGAGAAGTAGCAGTGTGCTGTAATGAGTATAATATTTCAAGATTTTCTAAAATGAATTAGAAGAAACTCAAAACACCTGAGGTGTGTGAAATTTCATTAAACATTCAGATCTTCAAAAATTTAGAATTCAAATTTGCAGTGTTCAAGATATGACAAGAATACATCAACACTGTAATGAATTCAGAAAACATAAAATAAACTCCAAAACAATTGCAGATCTTTACAAATTTGTATTTAAGATCTAGAAATTATTAAACATTAGAGTTTTATACAAATGAAGCAAATTTCCAGAGAAATATGAATTCTGCAATTGAAAGTTAATGAAGCCCAAAAAGAAACAAAATATATGGTAGTGACAAATCAAAAACAAAAAGAGATAATGAAAATAAACAAAAGGGGTAGATGGAGGAATAAAAAATATAAAAAACAAGGAATATTTACAAAGATGAGTTTAGAGGTTATACCTGAAATTGACGTGAGTAAAAAAAATCTCTAACTCAATACAATCTTGGGCTAAGGAACTCTGAATGATACAGAAATATGAAGCAACTTGAATCCAATTCTGTTTTGCCTAGCAGTTCCTCAGCCTTCTTCAGTGCCTAACTGTTGAGATGATCAAGTGGTCTAACAAAATTTGTAAAACCACTCATAGTTTTGTTCACATCTTTAGGTACCCAAACCTGTTAGTATAACAATCCATTCCAATCTATTTTTGTACCTTTGGGAACCCAAATCTGTTTGAATTTAACAAAGTCCGTATTATTTTATTTCGGGATCCAAGATTGCTTAAATGGTTTGTTATAAAACAAATTAACTTCTCGTTTGTGAATCAAAAATCTTTTAGAGTTTAATTTTTCAAAACCACTCTTTCCGAAATAGTTTGAGGGATTTTTAAAATCACACGACTTCAAATTTTTAAAAACATTTGTTTTCCCAAAACCAAGTCCACGTTAATTTCTAATAGAAATTTGATTTTTCAACAACATATTCAAAGATTGTTCACCATCAGAAAATTTACTCAAAATTGTTTCAAGTTGTTGAATTTTAGTTTTAAGGTCATCGTTTTCTATCACTAAATCTGAACAACGATTTTTAGTGATCTTACATTTTTCAAAATCATATTTCAAAACCAAATTTTCATCTTTAAGCAATTTAATTTTGGTTTGGGACTCAGCAATCTCAAATTCATATTTAGCTTGTTTTTCAAAAGCAGATTTTTCAAAATCTTTGAATTTCACAATTTCTTTTTCAAGCTCTTTCGAAACTGATTTAGATTTCTGTAAATTTTGATTTTCAAAAATTTTATGTTTGGAAATAAGATTATCCCACTCCTTTCGCAAAGCACTGTTTTTATAAATTAGCTCATCCTCATTTCCTTTTAAACCATAATTTCTTTTTCAAATTTCTGAAGACTTTTATTAAGATATGCTAAATCATTTTTCAAATTGAAACAATTCTTGCAATCAGAGTTTTCATGTTTTAGTTCCAACATATTAATTTTGTTAATCAAATCACGATTTTAGAAGTTCATTTTTCCGTTGGAGTTTATCAACAGATTTAGTTAAGTCAACACAAAAATAAACTAGTTCTTCATAAGAGAAAATTTCTATTTCATTGTCTGTTGAGTCTCCATCAGCTGATCCATCTAAATTATCTTCTGTAAGACCTGTTAAGCATAAATTTGAGTCTGAGTTGACATTCCGGGGTTTTGAGCAGCTATTGACAATTTGTCCATACTTCATATTGAGAGTATTCCAGATTTCCTGCGCCGTTAAATAATGGGAGATAAATATTAATTGATCATTACCAAGAAAAGAATAAATAATATGCATAACACGAGCATTTAAAACTTTATTTTTCTTATCTAATATATCTCCCAAATTTTCAAAAATATTCCAATATACAAAATTAACAGATTTTAAATATAATTCGAATTTTGATTTCCAAATTGAAAAATCTGTTCCATTGAACATAATTGGAATATCACTGGACTGATTCTCAAAAGACTGACAACTAGGATCCATGATTCTAGGGTTAATGAAATTACCAAGCCCTGATACCACTTGTTGGATCTAGATTAACCCTAGAGGGGGGTGAATAGGGTTTATTGAATTTTAGCAAGATATTAAAAATTATCAGATTACAGAATGCAGCAGAAATAAAAATACATAAGTAAATAACACATAGAGATACCCAACTTCGGCAAAATCCTGTCTACTACTGCATTCCTAAGGTTTCTACTAGGTGTTAATAACAGATCCCGCTTACAGACACTGTAACGACCCGTGTTTTTCGACCATTTGAATCTGAATATTTAAATTACTTTTAAATATTTTATTTAGAATATCGATGGAATTTAATATTTAATTCGTAATTTAAACGAATTTCAAATATTATATATTTATATAATTATAAATCGAGCTTGAAAATGGCGTGCAGTTCGTAAATTCGAGTTTTGAATTTCAATTGAGAATACATGATTCGATTTAAGTCGGATTTCTGTGAAATAAGAAACGCTGGAAGCGTGCTGACGATAGCTTTCATATGAAGGAGAAAAATCCAAATTCCGTGTTATAGATTGCGAGTAATGGCCAAATCAAAATTTGAAGAAAAAAAACGCTATGGAAATCGTTATCGGCCTTTAAAATGACCATTTTACAAACGAACTCTGTTTTCGATGAAATTAGTTTCATTGGAATCATATCGTCAAATCATTGTCAGAAAATCAAACTGCATGGAAAACCGATGTCGAATGTGACCACGGCAGCCGTAAACGCCCAATCAAATTCTATAGCGCGTAATTAAATTTATCGAGAGATATTTTAGAGTAACTTGAGTAGACAATCGAATTAGGCCACGAAACCAATTTCGTTGAGTTTGTATCGTCGATTAGAGTCAAGATAGGTATATAGTTTGTTATTTTTGGAGGCCGGGTAATTTTTTGTTAAAAAGGGTGTTGCAGTACGCGTAAAAATAGCCTACGGGGAAACAGTCTCAGAATGCGACGAAACTGGTGCCGTTGGGTTCGTATTGAAGAATTATTATAGGATGGCAAGGTTTCAAGTTGATTTGATTTAGCTGGTGATCGTGAAAATTTTAAACGCGTGTTGATTTCTGGTTTTAGAAAGGATTTTTTTTCAAATGACCTCGGATTTCAACGAAACTTGTCCCATTGGGTCCGGAATACCTTTTTACATTAAGATTAGCCTTTTTATCGGCAAACAGAAATTTTATATGGTGGGTTTTAACACGATTTTTCCACGACGAAGTTTCGTGCATTTAAAATATTAAAAAAACTATCCCATTTGCTTACATTACCTTGGTTTCTTACATGCGTTCCATATTTCTTTGACTTGCACCCAACTTTTCATTTTCTTGCATAACCAATTTTTTTATACGTTATGAAGCCTTGCAACCCAAACTTTAGTTGCCTTGCTTTCCAAACAACTACACTACGTGCGCACCAATCCACCCCAACGCCTTGATGCCCAAGTTTTTGAAAACCACACCCACGCAATAACTAACCTATTTTTCATCTGCAAGCCTATGATCCTAACCCTTAGCCAACACGATACCTCTCCACTATAAATTACAATACGCTGCTCATTTCTTTCCACTCCAGATCTATGCAAACCAAACCATGTACTTTCTCCTTCCCATCAAATGAAAACCACACGCTTCAAAAAAAGAAAAAGAATGAAAGCCAGAAACCGTAAAGAAAAAAAAAGAAGGGAAGCAGCAAAGCTTCGATGGGATTTCCGAAAGTAGGGAGCGGTTTTGTGTGATTTTGACCGGGCATAAGCATGCACGGTTGGTGCACTTGCATTGGATTCAGGAAGTGTGAATTTTGGAGAATAAACAACTGTTCTTGCGGGATTGTCTCAAATTAAAAAAAAGGAAAAAAAGAAAAGAAAAAGGGTTGAATGGAGGAAGAAGTATGTTGAGGGGTACAGAGCAACGTATTTGGAAGAACGGCATGGGGAGGAGCTTGCGTGCAGAAGACAGCAGGTATAAGAAGATGATTATTATATAATATAAAAGTGTTTATAAATCAAATGTAAACTTAGTTAAGTAGTTAAGTATATTGTATAGACATACCCAGTTAAAACCATGCACCTAAATATGTAAAGACTTGGCCAATTATTACATAGTGTTAATTAAGATTGAATTTAAGTAAAGGTTCCTAAATTTGTTTTACATGACACAGCAACTAGAAAGAATTGTGCCCGAGTTTTTAGCTAACATATGGGGTAGGAAGATTATATACATATAAAAATAAAAGCGTAAGTAAGTTTAAAACCGTAGAAGGTGTGAGCTTAAATATGCCAAGTAAGAGACGTGTTAAGCATACATAGAATGATGTTGGTTTTTAAGAATTTTCGGTCTAGCACTGAGAACGTATTCGGCATGTAAGTTGCAAGTAGAAATCAAAAGAAAAGAAAATTGCTTTCACGTTCCTAACCGCATGTGTAGGTGTTCTGTCTGTCCCTTGGGAGGTGCCTAATTCTACTTTTATATTGGACTATGTCTAAAATAATTGAACACAACATAAATGTATTGAAATTTTAACAGTAAGTAATGTTTTACATAAAAATGTATTATTAAGATTTATTAATATTATTCATCTAAAAGGGTGAACTTGTAAAAAAGTTTATATCTCTATTGTACAGCAACGGAATCGGCCAGAATAGACGACAATGGAACCGTATCGTCGATTGCTATACGAGGAAGCTCGTTTGGTCAGGGTTAGCAGCAACTGAGATTTTAATTAAATTAAACGACCGTTTAATTTAATTAAAACGAACAGTTTCAGCGGCAAACGGATCAAGGTGAGTTAAACTCGCTCAGTTTTTCCCCTACTTATATTTTATATAAGTCGGGTTTTTATAATTGTGTGCTATACTTGTTAATGGTTGTTTGTTTGTTCGTTGTTGATTTTATATTCATGTATGGTCTGAACAGTTAAATTTAAATGTTCGTTTAATTTAATTGAAACAAATCGTTATTTTTAACGATTAAATCCAATTGAGGTAACTTGCCTCAGTGGTTACGTTTATAACACTATAAACGTTATAATGCCTGCATTTCTGTTATTAGCTCAGTATAGACTGTTACATTTATTATCGACCGTCATTATTAAATTGTTCATGTCATGGAAACCGAATATTGATTGACCATTTTGAACTGAATGGTTTGAATTGTGATAACCATTGTTTTGCAGGAAGCAACAGGTTGGATAATATTGATAACGTTTATCAATATGATAAAATTGTTTGTTATGAAATGTGAAATTAGTGTATATTTCACGGTTTGGTACTATAGTAGTTGTTTGCCTCTTTAGTACCGTCGATTAAAAGAAATGATTTTTTTAATCAATATTAAATGGATTTCGAGCGGTTTCAAAGTTATAAATATATTTTTATATGATTTTAAAATGCGACTCTTATGGCAAAGATGATAGTCGAGGCTAAATTTACAAATTTATAACTAACAAAAATGTAAGAGATTATCAAATAAATATTCAAATGATATAAATTTATCGAATTGGCTATTTAAATGTTGAAATAATTTTGTAAAAGCCTTATCGATCGGAAGGGAAGTTATGTGTAGTTCAAAGTAGGATCATTGGATTGTGAATACACGAGAATGTGAAAAAGGGTTCAAAGAGTAATGTTTTTGTAATAAATGATCGTTTTAACGAACGGTGTTTTAAATGATATGAAATGCGATTAAATGATGCTTCGTGAATAAGATTAACAAATCGTCAGATTGGAAATGAGTGGTGGTTTGGAAATGGGATTTCACATTTTAAATGGAATCAAAGTTGAAATTATGAATATGAATTCATAAATGGAATTTATAAATGGGATTTTTAAATGCAGTTAAAGAGGTAAAATGCAAGCAAATGGTAAGTTATTAAATTACAAAGGATTTTGTAAATGGAAATTTAAGTTTTGAAAATGAAATCGAGTTAGTAAATGTAGTTAGTGGTTAGTAAATATGGTTTGCAACAATTGTTACAATGAGATAAACTATTTTGATATAAGAACTTTAAAAGATTATTATATGTTTAGACGACGAGTAAGTAGTCGAGTAGGATTTAAAAAGGAATATGTTAAATGAAAGTAAAATGGCTTTGAAATGAAATCTATAGCGTTTGCTACATATGATAAGTTAAATTATTTTGATAAATATCGATATAAGAATTTGGAAAGGATAACAATATAATAATTTCGTAAGTTTTATAAAAGCGTTTGCTTATATGGTTTTAAAACAAATGTATTTGAATTGTTGGAATAATTTGGAAAGAGATATCAGGGAATTTTCATAAAGATTCTATTTATAATAGAATCGAAAATCGTATATAATATTGTAAACGATTATTAACACATATTGAAAGAGTTATAAGAGTATACTTAAGAATTAGTCTTGTAAACGTGGTCGAGATTTAAATAGGTTTTTCAAAGGAAACATGTGGTTAATAAACTTCTATTTACCCTGAAGGTATGAATGTTGTTGGTCAAGGTCTGAGAGGTAAATAAAATACCCCAACTTGAACGACTCCATGATTATCCAAGGGCGATATTAGTTTATACATAAGGACAGTTAAGGGAAACCAGGTTATGATTTCCGGAAATGATATTATAAACTGTTTTTGAAAGTTTATAAGTTGAATAAAATGAATTTAAAGAATATTCTTATTTTATAATAAGAAGTAAAAGCGATGTTTCAAGTATTGGAAAATTTGGAAAATATAATTAAAGGACGATTCGTTAAAGAGGCTAAATGATGTTGAGTATTGAATCAGTGAATCCATCTTCTTTTATGGATGAATGGATGTTTTATTTGATAGTTAAATAACCGACTATCAAATATTTGACCCATACGATTGTTGGTACGGAAAGACCGGGATCGAATTTATATTCGGAAACCATTCCGTCCAGCAAATACGAATACGTTAAAGATGCTGATTCAAGATGAAGCTATTGAAGACCGTAGATCTTCATAAGCGGAAGGATTACTTAAAATCTCTGACTTGCAAGCAGAGATATACTGTGATTCTGTCGTGGTTGGAATTTACGGATTCGCAAGAACTTCTCGCTATTGATTCTCAGGGTGATTCCGAGGATGCAGTAGGAGAGTGCCTTCGGTTCATCCTGTCCCTGGGTGACTTGTATGGATGAATGTCTGACAGAGTATTTCCAGAAAGGTCACGTACATTGATTTCTTCAACCATACCAAGAGTGGAAGCGGAGAAGGAAACTTCTTTAGCTAACACGTAATGTATTGTTGTGGACGTCAATTAGTGACTGTTGATGGATCTGACGATGTGGCATTCAAAGTGAATGTGATATGCTGATAAGCATAGCCTCAAGCCTCATCAACCGTGAAATGACAAAAATCGGGCAGGCAACATGGCTATGTGGGTCGCTCCCATTAGGGTGTATAATCACCTATATAGAGAAATTCCTTTTGCTCCTTTTATCTATCGATGTTGTCCCTTATCGGGAAAGCGGTGGTTTGAGCCCAACCATTGGTGATATACATTCGATACACTCATGCGAAATGAGTGGTCGGTCATGTGAGGGTCGGGTTGCAAGACGTTCTTGTTAAACCCAGTGTATTCGCCTCTAGAGATACACTAGCGGCAGGTGGTCCCATACCTTGTCAAGGTCGGAATCCAATCTCCAATAAGCGCCCGCGGTTTTGTTTGTATACTATATATGTGGAGCGTGAGATGCAAGCGTTCCGCTAGATTCTATTTACTTGTATTTAGACATTATTATAATATCAAAAAAGATATTGGTTTCAAAACTGTTTTGGGTTATCGTAAGGTAAAAACCGTCTGTGTTTATGTGTGGATTTGGTCTTACGATTATCCTTTTCTTTTGAAAAGATTTTGAACTTTAAAATCATGTTGGATGATTTATCCATAATATTGTGCGAGTTTTACTCACTCTGGTTCACCAGACTGACCCGGTGTTTTGTAAATGCTCGGGTTAGCTCTGGTGTACAGGTTCAGGTTATCAGGTTCTGCGAAGTCCAGAGACTAGCTGGAGATGTTCAGACGTATGATATTATATCGCTACTATTCCGCTATGAGTTGTATATGGGAACAGGTTATTATAACTGTCCCATTGTGTGATGTACTCTAATATTGTAAGTTTTATTTCAAGCTCTCAATAAAGATTTAATTCTATATTATATTTTGTTCCGCTGCGATGTGAGACTCTGATTCTGGGTTGTGTTGTTTCTTCTTCTTCTATTATAATATTTCTTTCTTTCTTATCTCACCCTCTAAATTCTTTCTAATAACGTTCCGGTGTTTCGTTAATTGAGTTCTGGCAAGTAATACGGGATTGGTGTATTATTGTCGGGCTTCAGGCGTCGAAATTCCCCGGGTCGTTACAGACACTGTAACTCGCACTCCCTGCTCTTGTACTAATCCAATGCTCAAAACCCTAGACTGACCGATATCCCCTCGACCATATTTTCCCGTATTACAAACCCGTAACATGTAACCCTATATTTTACAAACTCTAGTAAACTGCCAGCTAAAACACCTAACTGGTTTCCCCTAGATTTTTACAAAATTCTAGAAACTGACGATTGAACTACAGATGGAAAAACAAAAGGAAACAAGACAATACAAAAATAAAATAAACAAAGAAAACACTTGTATAATAAATTATTGAATTAAAATATAAGTTTTCCCCTTTATTCCCTTGAGTCCAAAAATTTGGCCAGCCCACTTTGGAAATAGTTGAACCCAATTGTTTCTCTTTCTCTGGAAATGGCGGTTGGGAAAAAAAACTAGGGTTTCAATGAAATCGTCCCCAAATCGATTGCAATTGATGATGTATTCTGGAGGATGATCGCTGTTGCTTGATGGCGTCATTGCTCCTGTTCTTTGACTGATTTGAGGACGGACTTCTGATCGAAACTCGTGAATTTTATGAAATTTCTTGCTTTGAAATACTTGAATTGATTTTGTGGGTTTCGATACTCCGTTTGCCAGTGATGATGGGTGATTAAATAGGATTTCATATCCTTAAAATTCTCTGATTTCTAATTATTGATTTGGCCTAAAATTGTGTTTGTTTCCTCTTTTGATTGGTTTTAAAAAAATGACTTTGAATAAATTAGTGGATGAATTTCTGGACATTCAATGATTCTCTATTTTGAATTTTGCCTCTTGCGTGAATAATTTTTTTGCATGATTTACAATCAGTTTCCACAGCAATTTTTGTGATTTTCTCCAACTTATTTTCTGATTTCTTGACAAATATGTATGCTGAAATTCTGGACAAATGTTTTGCCCAAAAACAGATTTCTTGCCGGAACAAGAATTGATATATCTGCAAATTAATTTCTTGCCAAAAACATGCTTGTTGATTTTGTAAGTTATTTATGGCACTTGTGTAATTGATGTTCTGGAATCCTTGCACAAAAATTTGTTCCTTGCCAAAAAACAGATATAATGAAATAACTGGAAACAAATTCAAAACTGCTTTGCCATTGTGAGTCACTTATGCATATACACACTGGAAATTGGTTGAGTAATTTGCTAGAAATTTATATCCTATTTTCAGTTGTTGATTCCATAAATTACTCTACTTAAATTCTTGCCATGCTATTGTAGAATTTTTCCCTTACCATTTTACATGTATACATTGCGTCTGTGACATGTTAGTTGCCACCACTTCTTGCTTGACCATGTATATACAAAACCAGTTTTTTCTTTGCTGTCTCACCATTGTATTTGAGCAGTCAGACTTCAACTTGCATTTTACTATTGATTATGTGCATGTTGTTGCCTTCTTCATGCACTTGTATATGAAAAGCTTAACTTAAGATTGATAGCTTTACAGTCTTGAATATTGACTTTTGTATCACCATGATGTTGTGCATGACCATTTGCTGTTATAAATTCATGATGAAACAAAGTACCCATATACTAGAACTTGATCAACTTGACCCATTCAGCCATGCAGTGTTCTTGTCTTTGGTTCATGCTAACTTGAGCTTGAGCATTCCTTGTGAATCTGCCTTGTGTGTGTTGCATTGTAATTGAGCAGTTCAACTTGTTTCAGTTGTACCATGAAAGCTGACTTGACTATTGGTTTGCCAATGCATGTGATCCCATAATGTACTGCCATATTGTTGCTCAACCTATTTTCCTTTCCAGTGTATCCACATTTGCTGTATACACCACATGGTTGTATATATAATGCCCATGTTGAATGGTATATTAGCTATTATCATAACCAATTTGTTGTGAAACACCATAACTGTGTTGATATAAACCATGCTGGCTTGACATGTTGACAACTTGTATGTTGCCATGTATATGTTGCTGATTTTCACTTTTGACCACATTGCTTTGATCCTTGTATGCTGAGCACTTTTGAGTTGCACTATATTTGTGATCCTCGACCATTTAGCTATGTTGTGCACTAAGTAGAGATGGTCCGTGTGGCTACTCCTCAGTTGCACACTGTATACTGATTGACGAGGCAATGCACACGCATATACCTATACACGTGTGCATATGCATCCATCAGACAAGATTTTCTGTTCCTGTTCATATACAAACTAGTTGCCTAGACACAGATGAATCAGATAGGAAAATAAAAATTTTAAAATAAAATTTATATTTACATATATTCAGTTTAAATTCCATTGTAGTGTACTATGTGTGTGCTTCATTGTGATAGGTAAGAAGATGATGACTGGACTGACAGTGAAGCGTTGTGAAGACTGAAGGCTGAAGACAGAAGTTGACAGTGAAAAATATACAAAAGCATCTGCATATGAGTGAAACTAAATGTATATATAAAATTGTATGACTGTGTGTGAGTGTTGTAGAGAAGAACTGTGTATGTGATGAGAGAAACGTACTGAAGTTTGTATTAAACAAATTTGACTGAAATAAAAATATTATTTTTTTTGTGTTCAAAAAAAATTTGTCTAACATATTCAGTTTATATACAAGTACAATATCATGTGTAATATCTGTGAATGTGTACAAATGGTGGAGTTATATAATTTGTACTGTTTGAATGTTGAAATATAATATTATATTTAAATAAAATACTGTGTGAACATATGAAATTATGTACAGTCATATTCTATTTAAATATAAATATTATATTCCTATCTGTGATGTTATATAATTGTACAATAACAAACACATTTAAAATAATATTTCTTTGGTTGTTATCATCAAACAAAAATCATATAATTGTGTATACAACTACGTCATATACAACATGAGAGTTGAAGAAGAAGCTCGTGGGGTTGAAGCGGTTGATGAAACATCACATAGTCCACATGGGTCCTCCAGTGATGTTGGTGATGTACATGATTATAGAGAACTTCCGACTCAAGGTGGAGCCGAAAAGTGTTTGGGTGATAGTATTGCTACTCGGGTTGGTCGACGTGCAGTAAGGCCTCCCGAAAGATATGGTGATTGGAACTACCTTAGCTTTCGTGATCATTTGGACTGTGCTCTCAATGTAGTCCAATATTTGCCAATGAAGCTTGACGACATCATGGATTCGAGTGAGAGCACTCGAATTGGATTTGCGCCATAGAGAAAGAGATGTAATCGTTGATGAAGAACCAAACTTGGGATTTGGTTCCACTTCCTCAAGGAAACTGTGCTATAGGGTGCAAGTGGATTTACAAGCTGAAGGATGATGGAAGGAACAAAGCAAGGTTAGTGGCAAAGGGGTTTGCACAAAGAAAAGAAAAGGAGTATGATGAAATATTTGCATCAGTAGTACATCATACTTTTATCGGGTTTTACTAGCGATAGTTGCTATTCATGACTTGGAGTTGGAGCAACATGATGTGAAAACCGCCTTCTTGCATAGAGACTTGGATGAAGACATCTACATGGAGCAATAAGAAGGGTTTGTTGTAGATGGTAAGTCTAAAATGGTTTGCAAGTTGAAAAAATCACTATATGGGTTACAGCAATCGCCTAGACAATGGTACAAGAGATTCGATCATTTCATGCTTGAAAGTGCCTTCCATCGAAGCGTCAAGGATGCTTGCATATATTTCAAGAGATTGGGAAATGATTGTTTGGTGTATTTACTCTTGTATGTGGATGATATGCTCATTGCTTCCAAGGATAAAAATGAAATCAACAAGTTGAAGATGCTTTTGAAATCGGAATTCGAGATGAAAGATCTTGGAGAAGCAAGGAAAATATTGGGCATGGAAATTGGAAGGGATCGAAAGCGTTTTGAGTTAAGATTGACTCAAAAGGAGTACATTAAGAAAGTGCTTTACCGGTTTAGCATGGCGAATGCAAAGGCGTTAAATACACTTTTACCTTTTCATATGAAGCTTTCGGTTAAGGAATTACCAATCGGGGAGAATGACAAGGCTTATATGGCAAAGGTTCCATGTAACGACCTGCATTTTACGTATCTAGGATCGTAGAATATTTATTTCTCTTTCGTATGAAGTCGTATGGTCATGTAACTTTGGGAAACGACTATTGGGGTCATTTCCCATGTTCATGATTTTTGTCGATTTTTAAATAACTGTTTTGCCCCTGGCTGATCTTGTTTTGGCCATAACTTTTGACTGGAAAGGAATTTTGACCTGAAACCACTTCCATTGGCTCCGAATGATGGTTTACAATTCCGTAGAGTGGTCACACTAGCCAAACGGACTCACCGTTTGGGAGATATGGCTGAAACAAGTTTCAGATAGTGAAAAACAGCTTAATTGGGCTTAATCGGGTTATTATCAGCTAGGCCTAAAGGGGATTTCGGGATTGGAGATGTATAGGGGTTGATTAGGGTTAGAAATTCAGCCGCCACTTTCATTCTTGGAACCCTAGCAATGACCTCCAACACCCAAATCACCTTCTAATCACTTTCTAATCAAGTTTTGGCTTAATCTACATCAAATCAAAGAGGATTAGCACCAAGGCAAGGTTAGAGCTGCCGTTAGACATCAGTATTCACGCCAAACAGAGATTCATTTCAGATTTGGTATTTTATTTGTGGCCAAGGTGAGTGATTTGCATAGTTTTTGCACTAATTATGGTTAATTAAGGGTAATTAGTGAAGATTAGTGAATTTGTACACTAATAAATTCCGGAAAAATATTTATAAATTCGAAAATAATGTTTTAGACCTCTGTTAGAAATTTGGTTTGATTTGATTAAGTTTTGTTAACCCTATGATTAGTTTTACTTAAACATGCTTAAGGGAAAATAAGGGGTTTTGGGTATATTTGATCCATTTTGACATGTAAATTCATTGTTTTGGTGTTTGTGGTTAGTTTGCTATGTTGCTATGACTGTTTGACATGTTTTGTGATTGATTAGAATAGTTAGATTGGCCGAAAACGTCGTCGAATGGCGTAAACACTTGCTGGAAAAGTTTCAGAAAACAGTGCAGGATCGGATCAGATCGGATCGGATATGGTGGCTCGGATCGGATAAGTTGAACTGGGCAAGGGATTCGATCGGATCGAAACCTGACACTTGAGAAAAATTGGCAAAAAGGAAGGGCACGCTAACTGGATTGGGATCAGATTGGATAAAAGAGGAGGGATCGGATCGGAGCACGTGAAGAACGAGGGAGCTGATCGGAGCGGGAGCATGAACTGGATGGGAGGTGGCACCCGACCCGACCCGAAGGAGGACACCCAACCCGACCCGAAGGAGGACACCCGACTGGACCCGAAGGGGGACACCCGACCCAAACCGACGCGATGGAGTGGACCCGAAGCGAACCGCTACCAGAGGAAGACCATGCACCAACGCAACGCAGTGGACCCGACCCGAACCGATGGCTAGAAGGGGAACCCGAACCGACCCAGTGATGACCCATAGCCCGAGATGCAAAGGTAGTCCAAATGGGAAGTTAGAGCTCAGGATTCAGTTGGGAACCAATGAGTTCACTTCATGGTTGGGCTTTGCTGCGGGACGTGTGCAAAGGGGTTGTCGGTATTCATAACTTTGGTCCACCACTGAGAGATGGATATTGGGCTTGTAGTGATAGTTACACGGGATTGGATTCCGTCATGGCCCAAAGTATTAGGTGACCAAAGTAGTGGATATCGTATACTTTACGCACTGAGTGAGGGATGTGAGGATGATTGCTATGCTTGATTGTTTGACACCACTATGACATGCACACCCCCACCCCCGTATCTCTTACACAGTATGTTAGTGGCACCTTAGAGTATTGTACGGTATGTAGTGCTAACTCTTTGGTTGCAGGTCTAGGTTCAGGTATGATTGGATTATACCTGTTATTGTTATGTTTTGTTGCTTATCGCTCATACCAGGCTTTATGTCTGACCCAGAGTTTTATGTCTCCTCTTATTACTCTGGGTGCTCACACGAGCAGACTAGAGACAGGTTATGGTTAGCTGGTGATGCGCGAGTAGCTGATTTAGAGGCGAGCAGGAGGCTTCCACGTATGATATATATATATATATATAGTACTCTCCCTGTGTTGTTGAAGATCACTGCTTGGGCATTAGTCGTGCATCTTCTACTTTACCTTTCTTTTGTTTTAGAGACAGTAAATTTGGAAAAGTTGTAATAAGCTATATTTGGATTTCCGTTGCTATGTTGGTTTAGTTTTCAGCTTATGCACTGTCTCGCCTGTTTTATGTCAAGTATATTATTATTATTATATTTTGTTCCATGCGCTGTGAGACATTCTACAGGTTCCTTGTTAGTTCATTCTCATCTTTCCTTTCTTCTGACGACCGTCCCATGCTAGTCGGGCATGTGTACAGTGCACTTTCCGAGGAAATGCAGGCTGGTGCGGGGCGGGCCGTCACACTTGGTATCAGAGCTCTAGGTTGCGTAGTTAACCTAGGGAAAGACACTAGGGAGAGATAGTATACGTATATGAGAGCGCATATTTGTGATTATTTTGGTTTTTAAAAGTTATATATATATACTATTAGTAGTATAAGAAGGAAGTTGTACTGTGCTAGCACCACTATGGGGTCGTTAATCGTTTTCTCTTTACAGATTGAACGATGAGTAGAGACACCAGGGGTGCTAGTAGAGGGACCAACCATGGGAATGCTCCTGACATGAGGACAATGTTCACCAACTTCATGAGGGAGATGCTTAGGGATGTTCAAGGGGCAGTTCCCAATTCCGGAAATGGTGGTGGTCCAGTAGTGCAGGCGCCTAGGGTCGATTTCGCCAAGTTGTGCACGGATTACACTAACCTTGGTGGGAAGTCGTTCCACGGAACGGAGTCGGCCACAGATGTTCAGGATTGGTTGGATAGCTGTGATCGTATCTTCGACGACTTGGGTATTGAGGATGCGATGAAGAGAAGGCTAGCGTCTCGTCAGCTGCAAGGGCGAGCGATGAATTGGTGGAATGCCATTAGAACAGCTACTCCAGAAGATCAAGTTACTTGGAATCAGTTTAAGACTCGTTTTTGTGATAAGTTTATTCCAGCTGCTCATAAATCAGAACTGTTCTGGAAGTTCTTGGAGCTTAAGCAGAATGGTAGGGCAGTCTCGGAGTACATCGCAGAATTCGATACTTTATCGAAATATGGATGGTCCCTTATCGATACAGTCGAAAAGAAGAACGAGAAGTTCATAACTGGCTTGGATGGGTACTTGGGGGAAAGACTTATAAACCATATCGATGAGACGTTCGAGTCTATTGTAGGAAAGGCATTAAGGTCAGAGAGCCTTTTCCCTAAGTCGAAGACCGAAGTTGCTACGGCATCTGCAGAGGAGCCAAAGCCGCAAGCAGGCGGTGAAGGCAAGAAGAATTCTCAGAACAAGAGGAAGCAGAACCCGACCAAGGATGGTCAGAATAATAAAAATAAGAAGGATGGCGAATGGTTTAGTTGTGGCAAGAAGGGCCACTATGCCAGAGATTGTCGAGAAAAGCCTGGGGAAAGGAAGTGCTTTAACTGCGGCCAGGCGGGACATCACAAGGATGACTGCCCACAACCTCCTAGGGAGAAGCAGATTGTGAAAGCGTATGCTATCAACGCTGTTCCTTCTTCGTTGAATGCCCCAACTGCGACGCAGAAGGAAAAAGGTGTCGTTATTCAAGGTATGCTTTCTATTTAAGATGTTTTGATCGGGTTTTGTTTGACAAACCTGAGATAGTCGATAGACCTCTAGTTGTGACGAACCAGATTGGTGGTTCGACTAACCTTAGCATGATTTGTTGTAACGCGGTCTTATCGAGTCATGGATGTATGTTTGTTTGTGTTTGCTTTGTTTAGGCTTTACTGGGTTTAGCATTATTTTGGGGAGTCGATCTACTCCAAAGGAATAGGGTGGTATTAATTACCTACCTAGTGATGGCGATAGTAACTGGAGTTAAGAAAGCTGAAAGGTTATCGTTGTAATAAGTTCTGGTTGTCTCTGGGAGGCAAATGAGTGCTCCAGTGCTAGATTGTTTTTCTAGTATCACCTCACATGGATTGTCCGAACTCGGAGGAGATGTTCCTTGGGTGCTTGTCTGATATTGGTTTAGGCCTTTGGGGCTTGTGCTTGGGGAATGTCGATTTCGACAAGGATAATTTGCGTGAGGGGTAAATAGTTGTTGTGATTTTTCATTGGATGATATCTTGGTTTACTCGAGGAGTGATGGGCAGACGGAACATGATGGGACTGTTCAATGGTATAGACTGCCCAGAGTTAGACTCGATAGGGTTATGAGATTGCTCGAGTGGGACTCGAGAAAGATGCAAAGTAATGGATTGTTTAGGACCCTATGTTGATGTTCTCTATTGGATAGTAGAATTTTGAAGGAATAGGATGTGTTCGTTGATCATGGAAGATACAACAAAGATTAGGGCGATTCAAGTTGGACTTGAACTCATAAAAGAAAATGGGTGTTCGTGATCTTGGAGATGCAACGAATAGGGAGACGACTCACGTTGGACTAGAGTTTGTCACTAATGGATACTCAAGACTGGGTCTGAGTTATAGATTGACACGAGTTAGACTCGAGAAGGCTGCAAGGAATTGGATTCGGCTCGGGTTGGACTCGAGAGGGTAGCAAGACAATGGATAGACTTGGGTTGGACTCAAGTATTTTAGGAGGACTAAAAGCAGGGGTATCTGGGGACGCCCGTTACCTTGGATCCGTTGGACGTGATCTAGTTATCCTTGGAGGATAAACGTACGTTGGACGTACGGTAGTCCGATAGGAGGCTGGGCTTCCATTAGTTTAATTATTCTTGGAGGATAAACGTACGTTGGACGTACGGTAGTCCGTAGGGAGGCGAGGCTTCCATTGGCCTGGGATTGGTTGGACCAGTCAAGTAGGCATCGGTGTATGTATGGAGACTGGGCTTCCATTAGTTATTGATGTTGGTTGGACCAGACATACTAGAATCGACATATTGGGATTGGTTAGACCAGTCATGTAGGTGTCGATGTGTTTATGAATTTAGCAGGTGATAGGCAGGACTTGTTTCATGGATGTTATGGTTGCTATGTTGTTCCTATTTTTCTTCCTTTGAGTAGACTATCACCTGTAGGGTTCCAGCGATGGGGAACAAAGTGATTGTAGTAGGACTATGAGCCAGTGCAATAGAGTCGTCATGACTCGAGGGGCAAAGTGGACATAGTAAAGGATTAGTAAGGCTATGAGCCAGTGTAGTGGAGTCGCCATGACTCCATGGGGCAAAGTGGTCATAGTAAAGAATTTAGGTGCGGTAATAGTTGCATTGAGTAGGAGACATGCCAGTCTAGAGGTTATGTTTCTGGGACGGAAGCAACTAGAGTATATCAAAGGATATGATTTTAGACCTAAGTATGGATTGGATCCAAAAATGTTAACAAGTTTGACGATTAGATCAATTTTGATGGAGTGGATTGGTTCCAGTTAGAAGGACGATCCTAATCTATTGGAAATCATCTCTAGGGTAGAGATGGGTATCGATGGAAAGAGAACGATCAAGCAAGGATTTGATCGAGAAGGATGGCTTTAAAAGGATAGAGGACTAGTTTTACCCAACGTAGATGGACTGAGAGATGAAGTGCTTAGAGCATATCATCACTCGAAATTAACTATGAATCCCGGTGGTAACAAAATGTATTAAGACATGGATTAGACCTACTACTGGGAAAGGATAAAGAAAGACGTTGAGAAGTTTATGTCCAAATGCATAAATTGCCAGTTAGTTGAAGCTGAGCAAAAAGAAGCCTAGTGGTTTGTCACAACCGTTGGAAACAAGTCTCAATGGATTTCATTGATGGTTTACCAAGGACTAGGTCAGGTCATGATGGTATTTGAGTGAATTGTATATTAGAGAATGAAGGCTACCCAAGATAGGCAGAAGACTTACCTCGATAAGAGACGAAGAGATTTGGAATTCTTCGTGAACGACTTGGTGTTGGTCAAGATCTCTCCATTGAGAATGTGATTCGGATTGGTTGGAGAGGTAAGTTAGCACCAAGATTTGTTGGCTTATTCCCAGTCCTCGAGCAAGTTGGGAATTTGGCATATAGAGTTGGCTTACCAGAGAAAATGGCAGGAATTCACAACGTATTTCTTCCCAACTAAGGAAGTTCGTTCACGACCCAGATATGACTATTTCACCTGATCAGTTAGAGGACTTCGAAGTAGAATCCGATGCGGTTGGGAACCGCAAGCCAGTCCGTATTGTCGAGCACGATATGAAGCAACTTCGAAGGAAGACGGTGAAGCTAGTCAAGGTTCAGTGGGGCGAGGACGAGAATGATTGCACTTGGGAGACAGAGGAGAACATTAGGAAGACGTATCCAGAACTCTCTGCCTAGTAAGGTTTTGGTAGTGATTGTTTCTTCCCTTGTTAGTAAACCGCATGCTAGGATAGACTTGTTTTGCATGTTGACTGTTGTTTTATGGTTGATAGGCATGCGGAACCCTTTGTATGTTTTAGGTTAAGGAATTTCGGGGACGAAATTTCTTAAGGGGGGGAGAGTGTAACGACCCGCATTCTACGTATCTAGGATCGTAGAATATTTATTTCTCTTTCGTATGAAGTCGTATGGTCATGTAACTTTGGGAAACGACTATTGGGGTCATTTCCCATGTTCATGATTTTTGTCGATTTTTAAATGACCGTTTTGCCCCTAGCTGATCTTGTTTTGGCCATAACTTTTGACTGGAAAGGAATTTTGACCTGAAACCACTTCCATTGGCTCCGGATGATGGTTTACAATTCAGTAGAGTGGTCACATTAGCCAAACGGACTCACCGTTTGGGTGATATGACTGAAACAAGTTTCAGATAGTGAAAAACAGCTTAATTGGGCTTAATCGGGTAATTAGCAGCTATGCCCAAAGGGGATTTCGACATTGGAGATGTATAGGGGCTGATTAGGGTTAGAAAACATTTCTTTCAATAGCCACTTTCATTCTTTGAACCCTAGCAATGGCCTCCAACACCCAAACCACCTTCTAATCACTTTCTAATCAAGTTTTGGCTTAATCTACATCAAATCAAAGAGGATTAGCACCAAGGCAAGGTTAGAGCTGCTATAAGACATCAGTATTCACGCCAAACAGAGATTCATTTCAGATTTGGTATTTTATTTGTGGCCAAGGTGAGTGATTTGCACAGTTTTTGCACTAATTACGGTTAATTAAGGGTAATTCGTGAAGATTAGTGGATTTGTACACTAATAAATTCTGGAAAAATATCTATAAATTCGAAAATAATGTTTTAGACCTCTGTTAGAAATTTGGTTTGATTTGATTAAGTTTTGTTAAACCTATGATTAGTTTTACTTAAACATGCTTAAGGGAAAATAAGGGGTTTTGGGTATATTTGATCCATTTTGACATGTAAATTCATTGTTTTGGTGTTTGTGGTTAGTTTGCTATGTTGTTATGACTGTTTGACATGTTTTATGATTGATTAGAATAGTTAGATTGGTCGAAAACGTCGTCGAATGGCGTAAACACTTGCTGGAAAAGTTTCAGCAAACAGTGCAGGATCAGATCGGATCGGATATGGTGGCTCGGATCGGATAAGTTAAACTGGGCAAGGGATTCGATCGGATCGGAACCTGACACTTGAGAAAAATTGGCAAAAAGGAAGGCCACGCTAACTGGACTGGGATCGGATCGGATAAAGGAGGAGGGATCGGATCGGAGCACGTGAAGAACGAGGGAGCTGATCGGAGCGGGAGCATGAACTGGATGGGAGGTGGCACCCGACCCGACCCGAAGGAGGACACCCGACCCGACCCGAAGGAGGACACCCGACCCGAACCGACGCGATGGAGTGGACCCGAACCGAGCCGCTACCATAGGAAGACCATGCACCAACGCAACCTAGTGGACCTGACCCGAACCGATGGCTAGAAGGGGAACCCGAACCAACCCAGTGATGACCCATAGCCCGAGATGCAAAGGTAGTCCAAATGGGAAGTTAGAGCTCAGGATCCAGTTGGGAACCAATGAGTTCACTTCATGGTTGGGCTTTGCTGCGGGACGTGTGCAAGGGGGTTGTCGGTATTCATAACTTTGGTCCACCACTGAGAGATGGATATTGGGCTTGTAGTGATAGTTACACAGGATTGGATTCCGTCATGGCCCAAAGTATTAGGTGACCAAAGTAGTGGATATCGTATGCTTTACGCACTGAGTGAGGGATGTGAGGATGATTACTATGCTTGATTGTTTGACACCACTATGACATGCACACCCCCACCCCCGTATCTCTTACACAGTATGTTAGTGGCACCTTAGAGTATTGTACGGTATGTAGTGCTAACTCTTTGGTTGCAGGTCCAGGTTCAGGTATGATTGGATTATACCTGTTATTGTTATGTTTTGTTGCTTATCGCTCATACCAGGCTTTATGTCTGACCCAGAGTTTTATGTCTCCTCTTATTACTCTGGGTGCTCACACGAGCAGACTAGAGACAGGTTATGGTTAGCTGGTGATGCGCGAGTAGCTGATTCGGAGGCGAGCAGGAGGCTTCCACGTATGATATATATATATAGTATTCTCCCTGTGTTGTTGAAGATCACTGCTTGGGCATTAGTCGTGCATCTTCTACTTTACCTTTCTTTTCTTTTAGAGACAGTAAATTTGGAAAAGTTGTAATAAGTTGTATTTGGATTTCCGTTGCTATGTTGGTATAGTTTTCATCTTATGCACTATCTCGCCTGTTTTATGTCAAGTATATTATTATTATTATATTTTGTTCCATGCGCTGTAAGACATTCTACAGGTTCCTTGTTAGTTCATTATCTTCTTTCCTTTCTTCTGACGTCTGTCCCGTGCTAGTCGGGCATGTGTACAGCGCACTTTCCGAGGAAATGCAGGCTGGTGCGGGGCGGGCCGTCAAATTCCATACGCAAGTGTGGTTGATAGTTTGATGTACGCCATGGTGTGTACAAGGATTGACATTGCAAATGTCGTCGGGGTGGTTATTCTATATATCGATAATCCGGGAAAATCGCATCGGGAAGCCGTGAAGGCTATATTGTGGTACTTGAAAGGCACAACATCTCATGGTCTTTTTTTTTGTGGTAGTGATGAAAGGAGTTGCAAGTTGGTTGGTTATTGTGACTCGGACTACGCTAGGGATCGGAGGAAGTCAACTTCCAGGTATGTCTTCACACTTGGCGGGATAACCATTAGTTGGAGATCGAAATTGCGAACCGTAGTTGCTTTATCCACTATGGAGGCGGAGTTGATTGCCGCGGTGGAAGCGGAAAAGGAGGCACTATACTTGAAGCTTTTGTTGTGTGACTTGGGTTTCGAACGTGAGAGTATTGATGTTTGATGTGATAGCCAAATTGCTATACATTTGGCGTTTAGCTCATGGACCAGGCATACTGAGGTGAGAGAGTCATTTCTTGTAGCCATGGATGAGGGTAAGCTACTATATTTTCAGGAAGTGCACACAAAGGATAATGCGGCTGACATTTTTACTAAAGCATTGCCAGCTGGGAAGTTCGAGCATTGCTCAAACTTAGTTCGCTTGTTTAATTTCTAGGTGCCACAGGGTGACAAGGTTTGGGGAGAGTGATTTTGTTTGTTTTGATGGAAAGGGATAGCGATGAGAGATTGGATATCTATCTTCATGGTAAGTACTCAATACACTCCCAAGTACATTGTCGTTTGGTGAGAAGGTTTTGTATTGAATACTTTCAATACTTCGTCGACGGGCAATGGCCTTGCTGTAGCTCGTTAACAGAGTGCAATGGGCGGTGGATTTGCCAATGTTCATTAGGAAAGGATTCATGGTGCTTGGTTGAAGGTAGAAGGAAATGCTTGGGTGCATTGGAGTTTGGAGTATGGAGATGGATATAGTATCGAGGTGGAGTATTGAAGTATGCTATACTATATGCTGGATTGAAGAGGATGAAGATAGCTTCGAGTCGGAGGTGACCGTTCGCAAAGCGGAGCTCGTATGGAGGAGTTAGAGCTGAGAAAGTGTTTGGTGTCAGCTGGCTTCAGTGACAGACGTCTATCAGAGGACATGACAGACGTCTATTGTCAGGGAAATGGTTTCCCGAGAGCTCAGGCAGACGTTTGTCATATCCATGAGATGTCTGTTTATAGAGTGGAGCTTTCCCGAGAGCTCATACAAACGACTATCATTTTGGCGACAGAAGTCTGTGCTGAGTAGTGAAGCCTAAGTAATTCCCTGGGAGGGACAGACGTCAGCTACCTCCTACGACAGACGTCTGACGTGACTTTTAAGCTGTTTCGGGCTGGAAATTTGGCAAGTTGATTTGTGAGTTCTTGGGGGCAATTTCGGTAATTGGCCCATCTCTGTATAAGCTATTTTCCGGTTTGTTAGTGGGAGAGCTTGGAGACTTGATCAAAATCAAGGGTTTGTTCTCAAAAGTTTAATTAGGGTTTATAACCTAATTAGAAATTCTTCAATTCTATTCTTCTCAAATTCTTTTCTATATTGAAATATAGTGATCATTGGATCATTCTCTTGTATTCCTTTCATCGTGGTAATAAAATACTCTCTCCAAAGTGGATGTACACTAATAAGATGTTAGTGGAACCATAATAAATCCTTGTGTGATTTAGTTTTGCTGCTATTGTCATTAGTTTTTTACTTGTGATTTGAAATTTGGATTGTTTGTGATTAGTTGATCATTGTTTGTGACTAGAATTATTGGTTTGGTTGTTTTTGCAAGTCTAATAATATCCGGTCATCCACTAGGCACTTTGTAGTTTATATATTCGATTTAAGTGGTCTTGAATCGGATTAATCACAATCGTTACAACATGTTCTTTGCATTCATGATATTAGGAGCTAATGGGCTCCTGATAACATCTTCCATACTTTGACTTGGAAATCTCTCTCGTTACATGCAGAATAGCCCCTTCCAATCTCTTGTTCTCATCCATGAGTTATCTCTACTTCATATTCATGGCTTCCCTCCCAACTCCACAGAGTTATTCAAGTATATGTTATTTATGCTACATGTCTACATTAACACATCCAAACCCGACAATGGGTCCTGCACCCTTCCTATCACCTACATGCAGAGCTATGTCACCATGTCCAAGGGTTCCAATACTAATTCGAACGTAAGGATCAGTGTTGATCCTTGACACTTGTGCGTGTTATAATTCTGGTTGGTCCAATCCAACTCTTGCCTACTAGTTACATTTCTAATTGCTAATCCAAGTTCATCCATAGCTCCTTCATGGTGAACCGAAGTAATGCGCCTATGTGTTGGAGATCGGTTGATCCCTCGGATAGGATTGATATCGATCTAGTGTAGTTGGATGGGGGTATGTTCTAGCTATTGAGATCCCTTTCTTTATGTGTTCTAACCAAATCCATGGTTCTGAATTTGAATTCTAAATGTTCCAGCTTCTGCATTTTTTCCAATTCTTTAGAGAAGCACTGTCATCAGTTCCTTCTGCCTTGCCAACATATCATCTTTCCTTGCCATCCTAGCATGCATCTGATCCATCATAGCATGCATCTCCTCCTCAGTGATGTAGATAAGGTTATTCCCTCCAGAGAAAGCCTCCTGTCTTCCTTCCTATTTGGATCTTTAAGTGATTGTTCTTCTTATTTTAGCTGTTATTAAGTTGTCTCTACCACTTCTCTATCTCCTAGTAAACTAATGGTTTTTGTTTGATCCTGCGTAAAAGCAGTAAAATGTTTGTGTTGTTTGTGGCATTAACACCCAAATTAAAGTAGTGAACCATTAATCCCCATATAAAAAAATAGAAAAATAATTTGATAGTAAAATAGAAAAAGCAAGAAAATGGATATAATATTTATACAGGTTCAACAATTCTCTGACCTACATTCACTTAAGATAATATTTTTATTTATACTATAGAAAGGTTACAGTTATTGTCAATTGAATGGAAGAATAAAAATGGCAAGTCTCCTCCTGAAAATCATAAAAATATTCCTTTCATGGGTGAATGAAGTATATTTATGGCAAAAAACACATCGAATCTGCTTGAAACTTCATAGAGAAGCCTGGAAGATGAAGTTGGTTCCTTTAGAAAATATATGATGAATTGTTGCCAAGAAATGATTAGATCAGTATCTATCCTAATTGGGATTGGCGCCAATCCGATGTGATGTTTAATGTTGGGCAGAGATTTGTATTGAGGGTCCTTTACGGGTCATAAGTCAGGTTAGGAGGTAAGCAACGTCTTGTTCAAACCGAATTAACCGACCAAACCGATTCATTTCGGTCGGTTTGGTTTCATTCTAAAACTAAATCGGTTTGAATTCAGTTGGTAAATAAAAAAAAAATTGGTTATCAGTTTAACCAAATTGTCAAACTTTTAATTCATTTTCTAATTTTATAGTATTGTAGTAATTTAAATAATTAGTTTAGTGATGTAATTCAAAGGCATTTATTGCAAATAGATCAAATTTTATTATAAGCATAAACTTTACCATATAAAATTTCTCCTAATGAATTTATATTTTACTTTGAGTGAATTCATCATTTGAATACTAATACGTCCTTCAGGTTCGGTTAAATCGGCTACCGACCGAATTAATTGAATTTAATTCGGTTCAGCTTGAAAAAATTGATTTCAATTTGGTTTGAGTTTTTTTTACCTTAAAACAAATCGAATCGGCCGAACGCTCACCCCTAAGTCAGGTCACTAGTCTCTTTTCTTTAAGTTCCTTTGGATGAATTTTGAGATATTACGTGATCTTTGTTGAAGTTAAAGTTGAAGTGTTTGCTCACATCATCGGATGAATACCGATATGATATATAAGTGAATTTAAATCCATTCTCAGCTAATTTTGAGAGTCATTTGAGCAATATTCAAAATTTTGGTAGGTACAGCAAAATTCTAACTGGATGATGACTAGGCTAGAATAACAAAAATATTTGTTTCATTTTGAATAAAAAAAATGAGCTACAAAGTTCACGTTGTAAAATCGTTAAAAAAAGTTAGAATAACACGTACTTTACACATAAAAACCGAAATTTCTCTTCCTTTTGTAGCTACTAAATAAATCTGAACCAAGAGTACCAGTTATCTTCAAATCAAGATATTCAGTCTCCAGTTGAGATCTTTACTCTAATAATTAGTTTGCGATGTGTTTTCATCTCTATTGCACCAGGAGTTCGAGTGAAGTAGGGCAGGTTAAAAATCTGAAGGCTAAATCTATTTACACCCCATTGTTTTCCTTTCCCACCCCAGTTGCAACTAAAAATGATAAAATATATTATTTATCTTTATAAACTCTAAATAATATGCCAAAGTTTTCATTTTCTTTCTCATTAATTCTAAACAATTTTTCTTGATTTTTGGAGAAACCCCGAGTCTCGGGGCAAAGCGGCATAACTGCCCCCAAATGTATAAAAGGGGTACGGTTGTTATTAAGCTAAATATTATATCTAGGTTTACCTAATAAACCTGTCATAAGAAAATTATGATTCGATTTCGTAAACTCTGAAATATATATAACCATTTCGAAATTTAAAAACAAATATATTATAAACTTCAAGTTGTAAAAAAGTTGAACAATTTTTTTTAGCGGTCCAAAAATTAATTTGTAGACAATGATGACTAAATCTTCATTCTAACTTTCGTGTACTAAATAAGATGTGAAGATAAAGATAAATAATTAAATATAAAAAAAAAGAAAAAAGAAATAGTAGGACAAAAAGGACAAAATTGGTATAAAATGAGGTGAGAATAGAAAATCGTGGGGTGCAATGCAATTCTTTTTTACTAGATACCGGGGTAGGAAAGGAGGATTATGAGGTGTTGATAGATGTTGCCAAAGCTGAAAATGAAGGTTGCTCTAATTGGGAAGAGACTATGATTGAATGACTAATGGGCTTCAAAGAGAATTGATGTTCGTTTAAGTACACTATGCTAATTTTTAGATAACTGGGTTGGGCTAGATATGGTTGTTAATTAAATTAAGATCATATTTTGTAAACAATCCAAAAATTAAATAAAATACTAGTCAATAATGGTATATAAATACATGTAGATCATTAAAGTATAGAATTGGTATAAACTATGTTTTACATTTATTAATAAATATTTATCGACAGATTATAGAAAATTTACTGGAATTCTGACAGCAAAACTAAAGTGGAATTTATAGAATTTCCAAATTGGAATCAAAGATTCTATTTTTGTGATCTGAACTAAAATGGAAAACGAGTATGCGAACCTTCGATTTAAGTGAATATTCTTGATCGTTGGTTCATATTGTATCTGTACTTGAAGTTTGATGGAGGAGAGAAGAAAAGTATTAGAATCAGACCCGGCTATAATAGGAGGGAAACCATTTATTATTACATCTTGGAGTTCTGCGGTTGAGAAAGCTAGAGAGCGTGTGACATCCATTCCAGTTTGGACAATATTCACTAGAATCCCCTCTGTCCTTCAAACCCTTCTGGATTGAATTGGTTAGCAAGTAGAATTGGGAATTTTAAATGTTTTGATGCGAGTACGGAATCAAGGAAAAATCTCATTTTCGCGAAATCTTTGATTGAAATAACTCCGAGTAAACCATTACCAACTAAGCTGATGGTAACTCTAGAAGGCTATGATTTCTATATTGATGTTCAGTACTCATGGCAGCCTGAAATATGCTCAAAATGTCAATGTTTCGGGCATCTTCTGGATACTTGTAAGCTTGTTGGTCCCTCTAAGGTTCGCTCTCCTTTAATGAAGCCTCCTCCTAGTGTATGGGTGATTAAGAACAAGGGAGAAGAAGTTCTAGTTGATGATGATCCAAGTTCTGATAAAGCTTTGCAGTGTAAGGATTTTGTATGTGAAGCTGAATTAAATAATAATGAAGTAGTATCATCAGATGGTGAAACTGTGGATGATGGGATATATTGGACGTTGGATGATCGTGCTTGGGTTCATGAAGTATCTGGTATGAGATATGATCCACAAGAAAATGAATACTACAAATATGTACCAGACAGTGTGGAGGATGCTAGAAGACTGAAATATCATGTTACTGGAGATAACTTTGAGCTCATACGGGAGGGTGTTCTTGGTGAGAAGAACCAGACTCTGTTCCTTGATTCTTCTTGGGATTGGGAATGCGAGTTTCGTAATCCTAATCCGTGCTTTGTACCTAAACTTGTTGTATTCTTTTCTGAGTATATTAATGTTTTAGGTACTAATAGTGATTCTTCCAGTTATTCTACCCTTGTGAGAGATTAATTGTTAGGTCCTTTTTAGTAGTGGAAACTTTATGCTTCTCTCTTGTACTTTATAGTTACAGTGTTCTGACACTTCAAACCAGATGAAGTTTCTGTGCTTGTGCAGTGCTTCACTTCTTTTCTATTTTTCTAATAAACAGTGGTACGGCCACTAGAAAACCGGCTTACCATGCCAATTTTTTTTTTTTTTATTATTTCTCTTGGCTTCAACCTCGATGATTGAGAAGTCAGTATGATTGAAAAGTCAGTATATCCATATTCGATGTGTAATGGCCTTCCAATAAGTTGGGCTAACAACATGCTAAATGATTTCACGTATAAAGTAACGTGGCTATAAACCACCTTATGCAGATTTATTACACTAGAGCCCTTTATACGTTGGTTTTTCATTGTTTCACATTGGGTGAAAATAGTAACCGAATTATTAACTGGAATGCATGGTATGATAATGAGATGTATCAAAATTTACATTGCCAGATTATCTGAGACATATGAAGAGTTGCAAAATTGTTTATTAGGAGCTATCATTATGTTTGTACTCTACATCTCATCGTTATGTGAAGTGTGATTCTGATTCATGAGATCAATGCACGTGGCTTCACATAATTTTTGCACTTCTAGCATCATGTTTATTATTTATTTTTCATGTCACTTGGCAAAGACAGCACTTGTAATCCACCTCCTACCAAATACAAAAAAAATTAAAGACATTACAAATTTGCCTCTAAAAATGTATTAGAGGGCAAAACTTTGCCTTTATAACTATGAGAGGCAAAATAAGATTGGACCCTAAAAACTTTGACTGTAATAATAAACAGAGTCATTTAAATCTATTAATTTACCTCTAATTGAATGCATTCCATGTCAGCAACGTATCATGTAATTCTAGTAGAGGTCGTTTTAATTGCTTGTGAAAGCATGAGCTACAACAACAAAAAGGCCTCTAATACTTCGGACAATCATAAACAGGACTGAATAAATATAAAATGAATGACAAACATAACATATAATTTTAGGTCTTCAAACTAAACATTAAAAATATATATGCATCAAATCACTTGAATTCTAAGTTATCAACATAAGATGCATATGTGAACAATCAAATAAAAAGAACCATAAAGAACACAAATATATTATTCACACAAAAATCTTAAATTAGTTCATCACAAAAGATTATGTTTACTAGTACATTGCTGCACTCATTAGGTGTTTACAGTAATGATAAAAATCAAAATGTTTACTTTAGTAGCAGTATACACAAAGTTGAATAGGACCAAACTTCCCGGGGAAAAATACTGCAACAAACAAAATATGCTTTCAGCCTTAGTATTAGAGTGACCTCGCCATATTAAGAGATGAGGAGGAGAGTTATTAGAGAGGAACAATTGCAATTTTTATTGATGCAAAACATGATACAAAGTGCACATATATATAGTGCTATGAGCCCAACGGCTATTACAAAATATACCAAATATGTATGAGCATAACGGCTAGTATTAAATATACCAAGTATGCATGAGCCTAACGGCTAGTATATAATGACAAAGCATGCTAAATATGATAAAAACGTGTTCACACTCTAACGGCTATATTGTAACGGCTCTATTGTCTTCATTATGCCCCCTCAGTTCGAACTGGGGTTTCCTTGCTCATTCTGGCTTCCGCCTGCACTGATAACGCGAAGTTCCTCTCTCATTCTGATAATTTTTTTGGTCGAAATGGCCTTTGTGAGAGCATCTGCTCTCTGATAGTATACGGGCACATGACATATTGCAAGTCTTCCTGATTGCGTTCTTTCTCTCACAAAGTGGAGATCAATTTCAAGATGTTTCGTCCTTGAATGTTGAATAGGGTTTAGAGATAAAGATACTGTGCTCTTATTATCGCACCAAATGACCGGCTTTTGTCTTAAAGTGAAACCAAGCTCCTCCATCAGTGATTCTATCCACATGATTTCGGCTGTAGCGCTTGCCAGTGCACGGTACTCAACTTCTGTGCTAGATCTTGATGTGGTATGTTGTTTCTTCGTACACCAGGAAATGATATTGGAACCGAGGTAAACGCAATATCCTGAGAAAGACTTTCGATCGTCAATATCGTTGGCCCAATCGGCATCGCTAAAGCACTGTAGGTTAAGTTCCTTCTCTGAATTTAGGCGTATACCATAATGTTTTGTGCCTTGTAAGTATCGTAACACTCTCTTGAATGCCGTCCAATGTTCTGATAAAGGGTTCTGCATGTATTGACTGAGTTTATTAACGCTGTAGCATATGTCTGGTCGAGTAATAGTTGCGTATTGTAACGCTCCTATTATGCTTCTATATTGTTTGGCATTGTCGATAGCTTCTCCTTTATGCTTAGATGGTCTTAGGTTACTAATCATAGGCGTAGGAAATGAGTTTGCATTGTGCATATTTGCCCTTTGCAGTATTTCAGTGATATAATTTTGTTGGGATAATATTAATTCACCATTGTTTTTCCTAATCACTTGTATTCTAAGAAAATATTTTAGTTCCCCTAAGTCTTTAATGGCGAAATTTTGATCCAGCTTGTGAACGATTCTGTTTATTTCTTCGTTGTTGTCTCCTGTTATTAGCATGTCGTCAACGTATACTAGAATGAACACAGTTCCATGTATGTCCTTCTTCATATATAGAGAATTGTCCGATTTAACTTGTGAGAAACCCATGTTAGACAAAGTTGATTTTAGCTTTTCATACCAAGCCCTCGAAGCTTGTTTTAAGCCATATATTGCTTTGTGTAGTTTGCATACTTTATCATCAGTACCATATCCTTCAGGCTGTTGCATGTATACCTCTTCAGTCAATTCCCCATTCAAAAAAGCATTGTTGACGTCCAGTTGCCTCACATTCCACCCTTTATTTAGAGCAATGGTCAGTATAATTCTGATGGTTGTGGGTTTTATGACTGGGGAAAAAGTTTCATTGAAATCAAAACCAAATTGTTGCGCGTAACCTTTTGCAACCAGTCTGGCCTTGTATTTGTCAATAGATCCATCTTCTTTCCTTTTTATTTTGTATGTCCACCTACAACCAATCACATTTTTGTGTTTTGGTTGAGTCACTAAGCTCCAAGTGTTGTTTTTTATGAGAGCTTTATATTCAGTGTCCATTGCCTCCTTCCATTTGTTTGATCTTATAGCCTGAGTGAAATTCAGTGGTTCGATCTCATTGGCAGAAATATTATATACTTTGGGTTTGAAGATGCCTCTCTTTGACCTGGTGATCATATGATGTCCAGTTGATTGTGGTGGTGTTTGCTGCTGTGTATCATTGTTGCTGGTATTGTCAACATTGTTGTTGTTTTCTGTATCTTCACTATGTTGCATGTTTTGATATATGTTTGTATCTTCTGAGTCATTGTGTGTCTCATTGGTTTGCTCGTTTGTTTGATCCATAGTTTATTCCTGGGTGTTTAAATTGCTTGTGCGTTGTTGCTCTTCATTTCTATCGATTGAAGGTGGTTCAGTAATGAATGGCTCGAACCGTATGTTATTGTTTATGCTTTGTTCCCCATCCTTTTTGCCGATTTGCTTTTCTGCATAAGGAAACTTGTTTTCATCAAATATCACATGCCTAGAAATATATATTTTTTCATTTTTGTCCATGCACTTATAACCTTTTTGGTTTTGTGCATACCCAATGAATGTGCATGGGCTTGATCTCATACTTAGTTTATGATTGTTATAGTCTCTCAAACATGGAAAACATAGACACCCATAGGCTTTCAGAAAACCATATTCTGGTCTAACACCGTATATCATTTCATGTGGGCTTTTATTGTTTAAGACTTTAGTTGGCAACTTGTTAATGAGGAATACAGATGTGTAGAAAGCTTCATTCCAATATTTCATGGGTAATGAGCTTTGTGATAACAAAGTTAGACCAGTCTCTACTATGTGTCGATGTTTTCTTTCTACTAAACCGTTTTGTTCGGACGTATGCGGGCAAGTTAATCTATATTTGATCCCTCTTTTGAGAAAGTAATTAGTTAGAGGTTTAAACTCAGCTCCCCCATCTGTCTGAATAATCTTAACAGTACTGTTCATTTGTTTTTCGACATGAGTTATAAATTGCATAACTGTATTGCAAGCTTCTGATTTAGTTTTCAGCATGTATATCCAAGTATATCTAGAATAAGCATCCACAAAAGAAAGATAATACCTGTGTCCCTGATATGAATTTAGAGGCGCGGGTCCCCACAAGTCAGCGGCTATAAGTTCCAGTGGCTCATTATAGCTGGTTTCAGAATCACTAAAAGGGAGCTTGTGGCTCTAGTGCGTGCATGTGTGTTTGATAGGTACATTTTTATAATGAATGTTATTATTACGCAGAACAGTCTTAACAGTTTCCAAATTAGGATGTAATCACGTTACATTCATCGCTATTATTGTCATAATCAACATTATTGCAACTATTCCTAATACAGTCATTGTCACTACTAGCATCTACATTATTATACCAGAATTCTCCACTTGAGTTTGCAGTCTTGAATTTGTATAAACCATCGTATAGGTTACCTCGAAGTAATATTTCATGATTTAGGGAATCTTTAACTAAACAAAACTTAGGATGAAATTCAAAGTAAACATTATTGTCGTTGGAAAATTTTGATACACTTAACAAATTTTTATTAATCGTAGGTACCCTAAGAAGATTGTTTAATTTGAGTTGTCTTTTCCCAAAGATAGTCCCTTTGCCTATGTGTGTGATACTAGCAGTACTACCATTACCCTTATGCAAATTTCTCATACCTGAGTAATTTCTGCTCCCAATGTTTAAATTTTGAAGATTGCTAGTTATGTGGTGAGTCGCTCCTGAGTCAGGGTACCATTCTTCAAAGCCATTGTCTTCATTTTTTACTTCATCATCATCTGCAGCATTATGTCTTCGGTTTGCGTTATTATTATTTTGAGTTGAATTCCCTGTTGTTGCCATATTTGCTTGTGCTCTTCTTTGTGAAAAGTAATTTTGTCTTGCCTGTTGTCTACCTGTGTCTGAATTATACCTGAAGTAACATTTGTTCGCCATGTGACCAAACTTTTGGCATATTTGACATTTCACACGATAGTTGTTGTTATCTCGTTGTATCTTCTTATTTCTGACTGTGGTATAATTGGCAAAGAACTTATTTTGTGTTGTTTTTCTTTGGTCAATTCTGCCTTCATAAGCAAGGAGTGCTGATCGAACGAACTGTAAATCAGGTAAAGCTTGTTGTGTGGCTAACACAGTTGCTAGAGATTCATATTCTTCATCTAATCCACCAATAATAAATAGGATTTGCTCATTGTCGCTGATCTTATGACCAACAACATTTAGCTTGTCACACAGATTTTTAATTTTTCCTAAGTATTCTTTCATGCTTGCCTCCTTTTTTCTAGAATTTTGTAATTCCCTTCTATATTGCATGATTCTAGCAGCTGATTGTGAACTGAAAATTTGTTCAACTGTTTTCCATATTTCATAAGACGTGCTACATCCAACTATTTGTGATAATAAATTCGAACTTACTGACGATAGGAGCCATGAGAAGAGGAGGCTGTCTTGTTTTTGAAACTTTGTGTAGTCTGTGTTAGGCACAATTTCTCCTTCCGAATTGGTTATCGTCACTGGTGGGACTGTTATTGTCCCATTAATGTACTGTAGTAAATCATACCCTCTTAAAGCGATCTCTACTTGATATTTCCATAGAATGTAATTGTCTTCGTCTAGAGATGTGGTGATAATTTGGCTTTTTGGTTTAATCAGGTCATGATGGTTAGGTGGAGCACTGTACCCCAAGCTTCCTGAAATAGCGGAGGTTACTTCATTGTTGTTGGCCATAAAACAAAAACAACTTTCTGCTTGATGATTAAGCCTATCAGCAATTTGGCTCTGATACCATATTAAGGGATGAGGAGGAGAGTTATTAGAGAGGAACAATTGCAATTTTTATTGATGCAAAACATGATACAAAGTGCACATATATATAGTGCTATGAGCCCAACGGCTAGTACAAAATATACCAAATATGTATGAGCATAACGGCTAGTATTAAATATACCAAGTATGCATGAGCCTAACGGCTAGTAGATAATGACAAAGCATGCTAAATATGATAAAAACGTGTTCACACTCTAACGGCTCTATTGTCTTCATTACGCAAAATCCCCTCGCCGCAGCTAGCTTTAGATAATTACTTTAACATAACCACGTGCAAAACATTGTATTCATATTCTAAATAAGTATTACAATAATCAATCATGGATCAAATACAATTTATTGGTTCTTAGTTACAAGATAGTTAATTAGGTTTCGGTCTGATAATTCAAAACAACCATGTACATTAGAATAAATGCTATATAATTTGAACTTACATGATTTGCGAGGGCAATTTCATATGAAATGTAACCTCAAGTTCCAAAAATAACAAGTGAAAAGTGAAACTTTGACAATGTTGTACATATAAACACCAATAATACATATTCTTTAGGAAACAAATGACAGTCTAAACAATATTACACATGATTGATTGGTATATAGTCTAAAATATGAACATCCAAATATGAAAAACTTAAGGCTTGCAAATTATAAGTAATAAGTGTTAGACATGTGTCTATTCCTCTAATGTAATGATCCATGTGCTGAATAAAAATTAAAATAAAACAGAAAAAAGATGTGTAGAATAATCTCCCGAAAGAAACATTCTTTTTAGATTTTTTTTTTTTTTTGAAAAGAACGGTTCATTAGCTTTACCATTTGAAATGATACCCACGATGATGGATAGTGGTGTATAAATAGACATAATTGCATCCCCGATCTTGCATAAAAAAAAGTAGCTCTTATATTCCATTAAAGTTAGTCTATGTTAGAGATTAGAAGCTCTCTAGTGCTTTGTTCTTTCAGTCCATAGAAACTTGAAAAACTTTGTCTAAAGGTTAGTTAATTTATATAATTTTGCTTACATTTTGGTATCAGAGCCATTCCATTCGATTAGTTTTTCAGTTCTTCAGTTCCACTTATGATTTAAAGATAATTCCCTACTATGAATGAGTAATTTCAATTGGCTTATGACCTCAATTTTTTCTTTCCGATGTACAGAATTCATGTTCTATAACCTGCCATACATATTATTCCTCTAAAGGTGCATGTTGATATTATAATGTTTACACTAGTTTAGTATTAATGGCTACTTACGTATGTTTTACTGAGAACTTGTTAATCTTTAAAGGATATTGAATACATAAGTGATTGTGACATGTCAGTAGCTTGATATTAGACTAGCTATTCATTAATTGTGAAAAAGAGGAAAAACGTTGCAAGGGTACAACTACCCATGTTCACTGTATTGACATATGTTTACGTTTGTGGGTGAATGGTCAATGTATAAGAGTAGCCAAAGCATCTTATAATGAATACTGTGAGTTTACCTTTTAGTCTAGAGTCAAATAAAGTTGTAAGAAATTATATTTAATACCCAAAGGTACGAGTGTTTTTTACTTGTAATTTTATGTTAAAGATTTGAGTTCTCATTTGTAAAATTCGATTGTGCACTGTTTAGCTGCTGCCCAAAGGATAGTTATGATAATGCTATACGTTTGCATGTGAAGGTATATTCTTTGCTTTAAGCAATCCTCATTTGTAAGTTTTCAATTCATGTTTGCAGCACCACAACCTGCTATTATTTCTGAAAACCAAATTCCTGCACTTGATGGGGATAATTTCTCAGAATGAAAGGAGAAAATTCTTCTAACTTTGGGATGGGTGGACTTGAATTTAGCTTTGTGTGTCCATGAGCCTGCAGCTCTTACAGAAACCAGCACCCAAGCTCAGAAGAATCATTTTGAATGGTGGTAGAGATCGAATCGCCTCAGCTTGAATCTCATTTAGTCCCACACGAGGTAAAACATTTGAGGCTCCATTCCTAAGTGTGATAAGGCCAGAGATTACCTCAAAGCTATTGAAGAACAGTTTGCAAGCTCTGAAAAGGCACTTGGCAGCACCCTGCTGAACAAATTATCATCGATGAAGTACCATGGTGATAAAGGAGTGCGCGAACACATCATGGAAATGAGGGATACTTCAACTCAGTTGAAGTATTTGGAGATGGAAATTTCAGACTTCTTTCTTGTTCATTTCATACTCAATTCCCTGCCTGTTGAATATGGGCCATTTAAGATCTCTTAACACACATAAGGATAAGTAGTCGGTTAATGAATTGTTGATCATGTGTGTTCAAGAGGAAGGGCGATTGAAGCAGGACAAATTAGAAAGTGCTCATCTAGTTTCTCAAGGAAATGCACAAGAAAACAAGCCACGAATTTCTTACAATAAAGCAAAGAACAAGACGCTGTCTGTTAAGAAACCCAATAGCAATAAGGCCGGGATGAAGTGTTTTTTCTGCAACAAAAAGGGACATTTCAAAAGAAACTACGAGAAATATAAGGCATGGCTAGTAAAGAAAGGTAACTCTCTTTCTCTATTATGCTATGAATCTAACATTATTAATGTTCTTAATAATACATGGTGAATTGATTCTGGTTCTACAATTCATGTTTCCAATTCTACATAGGGATTTCTTAACCTACGAAACCAGCGTTCACATGTGGAAGCAGTTGGAACATTCAGGCTTGTTTAGAAATCTGGTTTTGTGTTAGATCTGAATAAAACCTTTTATACTCCTGCATTTTCTAGAAATCTTCTCTGTTTCAAAACTACTCCTTTAGGTTTCAGTGTTGAGTTTTTTGAAGGTAGTTTTAATTTGCTACAAAAGGGTGTAATAATTGGCAGTGGAAAAATTGAAGATGGTTTATTTAAATTATTCTTAGATCAAACTTTTGTTTTCAATTTATTAACAACGAATAGTTGTATAGGCATGAAAAGAAGTATTACTAATGAAAATTCAGTTATGTTATGGCATAGAATGTTAGGGAATATTTCCCTAAACAGAAAAAAGAGATTGTTAAATGAAGGGTTTTACAGACTCTTGATTTTTCCGATTTAAACACTTGTCTAGACTGTATAAAAGGAAAACTGCCCGGCAAGAATAAACAGGCTGCTAAAAGGAGTTCTAATACATTAGAAATCATACATACTGGCTTAAGCAGACTTTTTTCAACACCTTGTTTCAGTGGTAAAAATATTTCAGAACCTTTATAGACGATCACACAAGATACATGTATCTCTACCTTCTATACGAGAAGCACGAAGCATTAAATGCTTTTAAAGCTTATAAGGCAGAAGTAGAGAAACAAACTGAAAAATTAATAAAAATTGTGCGATCAGATCGAGGTGGTGAATACTATGGTAGGTACACAAAAGACGGACAAAAACCGGGTCCTTTGCAAAATTCCTTGAAGAACATGGAATTGTTGCTCAATATACAATGCCTGGCTCACCACAAATGAACGGTGTGGATGAAAGGAAGAATCGTACACTAATGGATATGGTTAGAAATATGATTAGTAATCTAATCTCCCTTTATCTTTGCAGAGTGAGGCCTTAAAAACTCCAGTGTATATTTTGAACAAAGTTCCAACTAAGTCAGTTCCTAAAACACCTTTTTAGTTATCAAATGGCTGGAAACAAAGTTTAATACATTCACACATTTGGGGTTGTTAAGTAGAGGTCAGGGTGTACAATCCACAAGAATGAAAGTTGGATCCTAAAACAGTCAATGGTTATTTCATTGGCTATGCAGAACGATCTAAAGGCTATAAATTTTATTGTTTAAGCCGTGATATGAAGATTGTTGAAGCAAGGAATGCAAGATTTCTTGAGGATGACAACTTTAGTGGGAGTACGATACCTCGAAACTTAGTTTTTGATGAACTTCGGGATCAAGAAGACATTCCTGAACATTCAAAGGATTTTGTTGTTCTTCACGACGTTCCACAAGATGTTGTGCAAGAAGAAGAACCGATAGTCGAGTTTCCAATCCATGAGGATCAAGTTGCCACTGAAGTTCAACAATTTGCAAATAAGGAAGTTGATACCACATTCAGAAGATCCTCAAGAGATAAAAGAAGTGCAATTTCTTCCTACTATTATGTGTACCTTCAAGAGTATGACTATGATATTGGTGTTGAAAATGATATGATGTTGTTTCCATAAGTCATTAAAGGAAATAATTCAATTTCTTGGTATAATGCTATGAAAGAAGAAATGAATTCCTTATCTACTAATAAAGTTTGGGGACTAGTTGATTTTCCGAAAGGAGTCAAACCCATAGGATGTAAGTGGGTCTATAAGACCAAAAATGACTTAAATGGACAAATCGAAAGACGTAAGTCTATACTAGTAGCAAAAGGATTCACACAAAAGGAAGGTATTGACTACCATGAGACCTTCTCTCCGGTTTATCAGAAGGACTCGTTAAGAATAATCATGGCATTAGCAGCTCATAATGACTTGGAGCTGTATCAAATGGATGTGAAAACGGCATTCCTTAATGGTGATTTGGAAGAGGAAATCTACATGACTCAACCTGAAGGATTTAATTCAGATAAAGGTAGGCATTTTGTTTGTAGACTAAAGAGATCGATATATGGATTAAAGAAGGCTTCATGTGAATGGTATTACAAATTTAACAGTGTTATTTCTTCATTTGGTTTTACTGAAAACACTATTGATCAATGTACATATCTTAAATTCATTGGAAGCAAATTCATATTTTTGATTCTCTATGTAGATGACATTTAGTTAGCATGCAGTGACTTGGGTTTACTCCATGAGGTTAAGAAATATCTTTGTAAAAATTTTGATATGAAAGATATAGGTGAGGCCTCATTTTTCATTGGCATTGAGATTCATAGGGATACAACTAAAGGAATTTTAGGGCTATCTCAAAGGGCCTATATCAATGAAGTTTTAGAAAGATATAACATGAAAGATTGCTCACCTAGTTTGGCGCCCATAGTCAAGGGAGATAAACTCAATTTGAGTCAGTGTACGATAAATAACGTAGAAAAGGAACTAATGAAGAACATTCCATGTGCATCTGTTGTTGGCAGTTTAATGTATGCCCAAGTTTCCAGACATTACATTTGCAGTTGAAATGTCAGGTAGATATCAAAGCAATCCTGACATGGATTACTGGAGAGCAGCAAAGAAAGTATTATGATATCTACAAGGAACTAATGATTACATGCTTATATATAAAAAATACGATCTTTTGGAAGTGGTTGGATATTCATAATCAGATTTTGCTGGTTTCGTTGACTCTAGAAAGTCAACATCAGGCTTCATTTTCTTACTTACTGTTGTCGTAATATGTTGGAGAAGTGTTAAACAAAGCTTAATTGCAATTTCAACAGTGGAAGCAGAGTTTGTGTCATGTTTTAAAGCAACATCACATGCAAAATGGTTAAGGAATTTTATCACAGGGCCTAGAGTAGTGGATTCAATGTCTAAGCCAATAAGTCTGTACTGTGAGAATTCGGTTGCAATTTTCTTCTCTAATAATAATAAAAGTGGGAACCGAAGTAAACATATCGATATAAAGTACTTGGCTGTTAGAGAACGAGTTCAAGAGAATAAAGTAACTATAGAACACATCAATACTTCAAAGATGATTGCAGATCCCATGACTAACGGGTTGCCGCCCAAATTATATAAAGATTATGTGGAGTGTATGGGGATTTTTAGTATGTCTAGTATTGGTGTTTAAGCATATCTCTTGCTTTTTTGTAGAATAAAATACTATCATTGTTGGGTTCAATTGTATACATAAAGTTTTAGTAAATTACATGTGGACTACGATGAGTATTTTAATGTGCTCATAAAGTAGTTATGGAATAAAGTTCAATTCAGTCAAAGATGTAGTGCAGTTATACATGGATGGTGATATTTTAAATAGATTTATTTTCCACCATGATTCTTATATAATTTTTTTTAATTGAAAAATACAGTTGTTTTCACTAAAGAGGAAAGCTGTTTGTATAAACTAAGTGAGAAAATCGTTTAGATGTGGCACATGGACCAAGTGGGAGAATGTTAGATATGTGTTTATTCTTCTAATATAATGGTCCATGTGCTAAATTAGAGTTAAAATAAAACAGCAAAACAATGTGTAGAATAATCTCTTGAAAGAAACGTTCCTTTTAGATATTTTTCAAAAAAAAATGGTTCATCAGCCACTACAACAGATTTACCCTTTAATAGCACGTGAAAAACGCTATAATAGACTACCATAGCATTAGTGACGACGCTATATAACGACATGTTATAATAGTCTTGTTATATCTTATAGCTCAAATCTAAACGCTATAGTATTGTACATTTTATAGCGCACATTTACTACCATGAAATGTTTTACATAGCGCTCAGACCTAGCAATTATATTTGCTTACTAAAATCTCCTGTTATTTTTTTATAGCGTTATCAATATTTTCATAGCACATATTCATTGATATGAAAAATATTTTCCATAGCATTATCATCGTTTATATAGCTCATATTCAGTGATATGAAAAGTTATCCACACGATTTAATAGCATTTCACATTTTGATTTCATAAGTGAAGTTTTCCGCTATGAATATATGTAGTGTATATAGCATTATCAGTGTTTTCATAGCACACATTTAATGATATGAAAACGTTTTCCACTCTATTTCTTTTACATAGCATTCACCTTATATTTCCATAAGAGCAATTTTCTGCTATTAATATTTTAATATATAGCAATATCAACTATGATCTTTATATAGCAAATCTCTTATTTAATTTGTGCACAGTTTAAACAATTAAGCAGTAATTTCACAAGACAAAACTATCAATAGCAAAAAATTAATACCAAAAGCATATTTGATTTCAATTACAAAGTCAAAGTTAACAAGTCCACTAACAAATATAGAAATAAGTCAATTAACATACGTATTGTTTAAACATCGTTTCAAAACAAGATTATATGAAAAATCACTTAGTCTTCAGCTTGTAAGCTCGTGCAATTTCTAGAACCTGCAATTCACAAGCACTAGTTATAGTTTTATAACAAAAAAAATGCAAGAAACACAATTAAAATGCAAAAATGAAACAGTCTTAGATGTCATCTCAAATAGTTCATAACAAATAGAAAATATGTTACATGTAGTAATCACGTAAAATAGGCCTTTGGTGTAACAGAAAATATGCAGAAACTGCCGTTCACCATTACCGATCCCCTGTAGAAAGTGTCGTTCACCATTACGTAAAATGAAACAGTCTGATTATTATAAAACTGCAGAAACTGCCGTGTAAAATGAAATTGTTTTATAAAGTAGGCTTTTATAACAAACACTTTTCAAATGAATAATCGCTTCCTTTCACCATTACTAATCCTCTGATTATTATAAATTAGCACATATAAACAGACCTAAAGTACTTCCGTGATTTTAAATTGTAATCGAACCGATATTAGCATGAAAATTGGATTGGAGGTAGACCTATTGTAAAACTCCGCTTCTAGCATCAGGGGTAGCGGTGACTGTATAATTCTTTGCTCCTTCCTATAGACTTAAATCTCGAAGAAATAAATAATTTTGCATGTTCAATGACATGGTGCCCAACCTGCTATTAGGAATAAAAGTAAAGCAACCATTTGTTAGTTTGTGTACTGAAAATGGAAAATGCATTATAGAATAGCTAGACTTACACTGACGGGATTTAGAAAAGTGCGTGCAAAGCCATAATATAAACCCAAGAGGTCATACGCATGAAGTTATATGAAGTTATACAAAAGGATTGGTTGAAAATCTTATTACCTTACGATTGGGATCAGCGTAAAGGTATTCCAATGGAAAAGGAAGCTATAGAAGTAAATTAGGGAAAATAAGGCAACTATGTAAATGCACTAAAATGGGTGAATTACGAAAATCTTAGAATTGATGCTGAGCTAAACAAGTTAGAATATACATGCCTTTTTTTCAAATAAATGAGCCTTGTCAGGAGTTGCAATCAGTTTTACTCCAGCTGCATCAAACTGTGGTTTTGAGTTTTGTAAGGCAGAAGTTGATTCCCAGCTAAACAATATAACAATGACAAATGAAACGTAATTAGTAGTTGATTATAGATCAATGTTATATCCAATATTCCCATTTCACAAGATTTTACAGTAGCCTATAGTAAATATGGAACAGACTTAATATTTAATCCTTATGAACATTAGAAAAAAAGTGACAAATGAAGTAAATTTATTAGGGTATGACAAATTTATTGATATGCACACGATAACTTTTCAACTTGGTTATTCAACTTTTCTTACCTCAGGTATGACTTATACACGATGAGCGAACCAATAATGCTTTTGTTAATTCTGGCCTAATTTTTTTTTTTTTTTCATATGTTTTTTCTGTTTTCTGGGGAGGTTTCATTTTGGATATGCTGGTACTTTATACTGCAGGATCAAGAATGGTAGCTGTTACAGTTTACCTGAAATATCACATTGCAACTTGGTGAGTTCTTTGGTTACCAATACCAAGAATACACCTAAAATATCATGCAAGCAATAAGGTTTAGAAAGCATACAAATCAGACACATGTTATATAAAGGCTTGTATGTGTATCTAAAGACTATAAAAGTATATTTAAAATCATGAACACACAATATACTGGAGGTTCAAAACCAAAATCCTTCTGAAGCTAGTAGTCCTTTTTTGTCTTATACGAAACAATATATTGATGAAATTATTGACATAGAACTAATTTCTTTCAAATCATGTAAGCCCAGCGCTAGTATTCTTCTCACCTCTATCATAATGTTTTGAACAGCAATTCTCCTCCTTCATAATGCTCACCTTATCAGACCATAACTTGTACCTAAACATGTTGAAAAAACTTGATCTCACATATATTGGCAGGCGCAAAACTGATCAAATCACCTAAAATAATGATCAAATTCATAAATAAAGAGGATATAAAGTATAACATTCACGTATACATGTCACAAGAACAGTGCATGCACCACTAACTGCAGCAAGAACTAAATTTGCTCTAGTTCCAATAGTTATAATCCACTTTTCTTAGCATAAAATAACAAAAAAAAAATTGCAAAAAAATATTGTAAATTCTTCTTCCTTAATATGTATTTACTTGGCTTCATAGCATATACATCCTATCAACTTCGACCTTTCAGTCTTATGCATTTGTATTCTTATAGGTTATAAGTAGAAAATAGTTGAAAGGATAAAAACAATATTAATTTGAAACAAAATAAATGGTAAAAAAATAGAATGGGTAATACTTGAAAATTGGAATTTGAATTGGGTGATGAATTCCAAAATTATATCGAGCAGTTTTTCCCCAAATGCTAGAATTTGTCGTGCACCTCTCATGAAAATTTGGCCAATAATTGGAACTGTCACAGTGGCAAAGTTACATAATTTGCAAGTGCAAGGGTCACAGTGAAATATTGATATAGAAAGAGCAAGAATATGTTGAAATTACTATAGCCCCGTTAACATCAAATTTAATACCAATAATAGTGATTTTAATCACTGTATGGTTTAAAAATCAACTCAAGCTGAATTTAAGGAGTACTAAAAAAGACGCATTTAAAGTCTAGTCTTCAAAAGGTATGATTTTCATTTCACATGGAAAAAAACTATAACAAAAAATCCGACAAAAAGTTTCAGTTATCTAGTGCATTCTCTGTATATACTGACAATGATTCTAACATGCAAGAATTAAATGACAAGGAAAATACAAATAATTATACTAACCTTGGTGAAGTTGTTACTAAGATCAAAGGGAGACTGATGAAGCGCCTGCAATGAATCGTTTTTTCTATCATAACCCAAAATAACCGCTTGCATATTCTTATAATGCTCTAATCAAATTAATACCTCTTAGAATGTTGAAATGAACGTTACAACCACTTTTGGTTTATTTAAAAAGAGAAGAAAGGATAATTAAATGTGGATAACTTAAAAGGAGAAGATGTCTTTGTGAGTGGGAAATCATTTGTACAGGCCTGCAACTCAGCACAATATAATTGCTTCTATATTTCACGCAAGCTTTAGTTATTATAATGTTTTTTTTCCATCTTGGAGCTATTAATGTTTATGTCCTGTCTCTCCACACAAAAGCGTTGTCAATAATTTTCATTCTCTATGGATCAGTCGCTCTGACCATCCCAATCATATTTAGTATGCTTCCATCCAAACTTCGCTCATGTCAGATCTTTGATGCTGTTTATCGCAACTATCTTCATCCATATGCTCATTCCTGCTCACATTGTAATCAGCAACATGCGAGTCCGGATAAATATATGTTCTCATAGTTTACCAGAGGTATATCCATGTCCACTGTTCGCCTCTTCAGCAGTTATCTCCTGCAGCAACCACACTGGCTACCAATTAGTAGCATAGTAGGCATCACAGTCGCTTCACTCAAATTTTTGGCATATACAACTATATTTTGATTTACTGGGGTGATATTATATGGTGGCTATTTATGCATATGCTAAAACTATATTCTAATATTATCATATTTTTCGAAAGAAAAAATTACTAGTAAATTATGAATAATGAAGTAATAAATGCTTACTGGGGCAGTAAATTATGTATAAACAATAAAAAAAGTAACAATTTTATGAAACTGTAAGTCTACCTGTATCACTGTCCAATGCTATAACTTGATCGATGCCTTCAGTGTCACAGGCGTATCAAATTACACAATCAAAAGAAGCAGCTACAACCTAAGCAATAATATCTGACATTGAATCCACACCAAAACAGTAGTCAACATTATAACATGTTATTCCAGTCTATTGTTAATACCATAGAACTACCCAGATTCTTACTATGCTGCATTGCCTTTCAGACTAGGAGATAGAAGCTAAGATAGCATTGAAATTGTTGAAATTGATGATTCAAATATTTGTAGAGAAGGAAAGATTGATTGTCAATCATGTAATTGACTCCTATATGGAATAACTTGGGTGTCAAGTTTACTTGGAGGTCAAGAAAACTTGGATGCCAAGTTTACTTGGAAGTCAAGAAAACTTGGGTACCAAGTTTACTTGGAGGCCAAGAAATCCCTCTGTATAAATAAAGGTCATGTTATTGTATGAAAAAAGTAATCCACCATTAATCTTCTCTCTATTGTAATCTTTCTCCTCTCTTATGTACTCATTTCTTCATTGAGAAATAAAAGTTGTTGGGTCTCCGTGGACGTAAGATATTCATATCCGAACCACGTTAAATTTTCTATGTCCTTTTTTGTTCATTGTTTTTTGTGAGATTTCATAATTGTTTTGTTATACTCCATTAGTATCTAAATAAACAATACTAGATCCTCATCAAAATTCCGCATAAATCACTATAGAAATCACCAGTTCAGATAATAAAAACTTGCTCTACGGGAGCTATAACAGTAGCCTATTTGACAAGATTTGGAGCCTCCTGTTTGTCTGGATTGATATCCTAAGCAATGCCAACATCGCCACTATCAGCAGTGATTTCTCCGCTGCATTGCTCATCTTTTGGCAGGACATCCTCGCCTTTTAGTACCACTTGAAGGTCCTTTTTTATCAGAATTTTTCACTCCGTTCATGCAGTATTCTGAATTTTGGGAGGGTGGATTTGTAGTTTACCTGAGCGTAAGGTCAATATTGAGCTAGGTTAATAAGTGATATACTCAATAATACCCCGACATTTTTAATATGAAGAGAAACAAATAACCAACATATGTATAATAGGACAGTAGAATCTATGTAAATGTATTTTTTTCATACTACAACAATACTCAAATATTGTTTTCTTGTAATATATTTGATAGGATAGTTTGTCAAAGCTTGCGTAAACAAAAAGTTAAGAGAAAGAAACGTACCTTAATGCCAAATTATTCCTTCAAGCCTCTTAAAATCTTAGTGGTATCATCTATGATAGCTTCAGCCTCATACTTCTGTTGAAATGTCTTTTCCAAATTAGCCAACCTTCTCCATATAATTTATTTGTACTTCCAATTTGATTGCTCCAATACATCTCAAATAACCTCTCGCGAACATTAGTTTAAACAATTTAGTATGGCTAGATTAAATATTAAGCTGAACTTAACTATGTAAATAAAGTTTGAATTGCAAATGCAAGGATACATGTTTGAATGATTGAATCCAAATGCAAAGATACATGTTTGAATGCTTCATCTGTATGGTTTTTTATAATAGAAAATATAAGCTGAACTTAACTATGTAAGCAAAAACATGGTGTATATGAACTGCAAATTATAAAGAACACAAAATAGTTTTGATTCATTCAAATGAACCATAGTGATCATTATTGTGAATTTTACAGTAATTATATTCAAAGAGAATAATATTAAAGAAAATCAAATAGAGAGGGTGTCCTTCTTGGTCAGGACGATGGAGTTAGGAGATGATCAGCGAATTCTTATAGACAGAGACATGGTGGCATCATGTTACATGAATAACATGAAATAGACATTACAGAGAAATTAAAAACCATTGGTAAGAGCCAAAACAATATTTAAGGGTACTAAAACACAGATTTAAACCATAATTTATTGATTATAAACCAGTTCTCTGGCAAATAGTAATCACGCTCTAATCATATTCAATTTCAAACTTAATTTCATAATCATATTCAGTTTCAACCTCAATTTCATAAAACATAATGTAGCCCAAACATGTCTGAATAACTATTCAGATATCATGGTATTAATAAAAGTGAGAGGGTTATGTTTATACCTGCAATCAACAATAGATTTTTCGATATCTTTGATAAATACTATAATCGGTCAGATTTTATTTCTTCATGGAGAACCTCTATCAGCTCAGTAAAGGCATACATATCAATCTTCATGCACAACAACTTCAGGTCGAAGTAGTATATAGGTAGCTTAATAGGCTGTTGAGACTAAGGAGAAAGAACTTTGTTGATATATGTGTTTTATGCAAACAAGAGTCAAAATAGGATTTAGGTAGCCTAATTGTAATCATCCATTTTTCTTGCTAAAAAAATAGGATTTATTGATTCATCACCATCCAATTTGGATTTTATGGAGCTAAATCACCATGGGAAAGTATTACCATTGAATTCAGAGTTCAAGTTGAAAATCTAAAAGCCTCAATGCATGTCACTTGCTTATTTAACCTCCCATGTCTTTACAATTTATTTTTGATTACGCAATAAGCTTATTATTCATCTATCTTCAGTACAGAGTACTATAATATAGGCTGTATTTCCCTGATTTTCTAGACCCCATTTCTTCCATTTGGTTATGTGTTTCTCAAGCCATCGCCTGATTTGTTAACGGCTGTCAGGATTTCTGCGTCTAACATGTGTGTGAAGCTATGACATATATTTGGACCAAAATGTTTCCGTCCCAACTTGGTTTTAGAAACCTGTGAGTTCTTTTTTTCATTTAATGCGATGGGAACATTTTGGCCCAAATATATTTACCAAAAGAATAGGTGTATAATAAAGTTTGCAGGTAATCACGGAACAACATTATGCATACACAAAAAAGGATAATGTACCGAAAGAACAATATTATATTTACCAAAATAAATATATATATATATCTATGTGTGTGTGTGTGTGTTTGACAAGAAAAAGGCAAACTGATGAGTTACAAGTTGGAAGATCACCAATATTTACAAAGTGAAAAGGCCTGCATTTTCATATGAACTAAATGGTGATAGATTGAGTTCCGTTTGGTTTTAAATGAGCATTAATTGGCAGTGAGAAGCTTTATTGAAACTCTTTAAATCCACTTTAAACTTTTAGGAATTTATACTTGTGTCATATATATATTTAGTGCATGCTTTCCAGGACATTAATTCTAATTCAATGTGATTAACAAAATCAAAATGGATTTTTCTTCAACTACAGTAAATAAATATAACTGCCTATTTATATAAATTTGACTTGACTTTATTTCCATAAATTGTAAAATTCAATGAAAAAAGATCAATGGTATGTGTAAACTTATAAACGTCAGGTTTTGACACAAAATAAAGCGTACAACGATTTAAATATTTACTCCTTAGGCAGAAATTATGCAATGGACCACAGTATTTAGCCTTGCTATTTGACAATAAATATAGGCTTTTGCTTCATGTTTACTTTCCTGTTAGACTAATTTATATTATCATACTAGTTGTTAACACTCATGTGAGTCTATTCTATTTTTGGTTTTGAGAAATAATATTTCACTAGTTTTAAATGTTATTTAATTCAGTTTATAATGTAGGAAAAAATAACTATGCTAGTCAATTTAGTCTAAGATCCAGAAAAGAAAAGTGCACCACCTAATTTGTTGTAAGCATCTAAACTTGCCAGCCTCAACAAAATATGCTAGCATTCATAAGGAATGTCAATACTACAAAAATGTTAGTACAAAAATTATACAAAATGTAAACAAAACATAACAGATAAACCTAAATGGAGTGCTTATGGCATGAATTATACTTTCAGCTTAAATACTCTTTCTTCATATCTATGAAAAATGGCATGTGCATGATTGCACCAACAAGTGCATTATTTGACTTAATTGTTTTCAAGTATCCATTTAATTATGAATAAGGGTGCTCATATATATATACCAAATTGTATCCAAAATGTGAATGTATTCAGATAATGATAATTGAACATGAGAATAAATGATAAAATTTACTCTAATGCAAATATTCTCCTACCAACAATTTAACCTGCGTTGAATTAATTTTAATTTGTCATAAATTAAGGTAAAAACTAGAAGTGAATGCAATTTATGATATACTAACCCAAATTTACAGTCACATGTGAATGGACATCTCAAATATAGTTGACTTCAAACTCTTCCTGATAAAATGCATGTTCTGTTGTAACTCAAAATAAATATAAGTACATAATATTGTTGGATATTCCAGCCCATATTTGGCATAATTTTATGCAAGCATATTTGGCATAATTTTATGCAAGCATATTTGGCATAATTTTATGCAGGCTTATTTGGCATAATTTCATGCAGGCATATTTGACATAATTTTATGCAAGCATATTTGGCATAATTGTATGCAGGCATATTTGGCATATCTTTTTATGCAGGCCATGCTTAATTTGTGGGAGAGATTTATTAGTTTTGTCTTTTTCTAGATTTGTTGTGCAAGCATGCCTTTTGTGCAACAATATCTTTTCTTTTAAGGAAAGACATTTGGGAGATTACTCACAATTTTGGTATGCACATTAAAAGAAAAAGGGTTAATATAACCAGATCTGGTCACATAAGGCAGCAGCAGTTTTTGGTCATTTATCATCTTCTTCAAGGTGTTTTGGTCTTCAAGATTGAGCTTCATTCTTGCTCGATACACCGCTGGCCTGAAGTGCACACATAGGGTGTTCTCTTACACCTTTTTCATCTCTTATTGTTTTTGGATTCCGGTGATTAGAAGAGAATCTTTTGTAAACATTTTGGGGCTGTTTTCCCCTTTTGGTTTATCAATAAGAGAAGAGGGTAGACTCCTTAAGAGGTCTCGTGGTTTTTACTCTTCACATCGAAGAGGTTTTCCACGTATAAAAATCTTGTGTCTTGCTATTTTACTTTCATCGTATCTTTTTTTATTTGAATGGTGTGTTGATTGATTGTCTTGTTTGTGATATTGTGGGTGTAGCTTGAAGTAACCCCTAATCGATCCTATCAAATTGGTATCAGAGCTTGAGGTTGGTTATTTATCACACTATGGAGTCGAGCAGTCATAGCTCAATGATTAAGTTGACATCAACCAACTATTCTATTTGGAGACCTATGATGGAAGACTTGTTATATTGCAGGGATTTACATGACCCAATTGAAACCGTCACTAGTTCGAGTGGTATTATCTCTAAACCTTCTAAACCCGATAAAATGGAAGAGAATGAATGGATAAAGTTGAAAAGGAAAACTTTAGGAACCATTAGACAATGGGTTGACATTAGCATTTTTAACCATGTGTCACAAGAGACCGATCCATATGATTTGTGGAAGAAATTAGAAGGTTTGTATGAGAGGAAAACCGCCCATAACAAAGCTTCATTGATTAAAAGGCTTGTTAATCTAAAGTTGAAAGGTGGAAAGTCAGTTTCTGAGCATCTTAGTGATTTCCAAGATATTATTAACAAGTTGACAACTATGAAGATCATTTTTGGTGATGAATTGCAAGCTTTGTTCTTATTGAGTTCTTTGCCAGATAGTTGGGAAACTTTAGTTGTGACCATTAGTAATTCAGCTCCAGATGGTGTGCTATCTTTGGATGTGATCAAAGAAAGCATGTTTAATGAAGAAATTAGAAGAAAAGAGATTGGAGTTGACAATTCACAAGCTCTTGTTGTGGAGAATAGAGGAAGAAGCAAGAGCAAAGGACCCAAAGGCCGTGATAACTCAAGAGGAAGATCCAAGTCTAGTGATGGAAAGAATCACTTCATATGCAACTATTGCAAGAAGCCTGGCCATATTAAAAAGTATTGCTTTCGTTGGAAAAGAGAACATGGGAAGAAGAATGATTTTCAAAAAGAAGGCGATGATAAAAATGTTGCAGCAGTAGCCTCTAAAAGTGATGATGATGTCACTTTAATTTGCGCAACTAGTGAATGTCATCATGTTAGCAGTACAGATTCTGAGTGGCTGGTTGATACAGGTGCTTCATATCATTGTGTTCCTAAGAGAAAGTATTTTTTGAATTATCAAGCAGGTGATTTTGGCAGTGTCAAAATGGGTAACCAGAGTTCAGCAAGCATAGTTGGGATTGGTGATATTCGTGTGAAGACTAATGTTGGATGCATGCTTACATTGAAAGGTGTACGTCATATTCCGGATTTGCGTCTTAATTTGCTTTCAGCTCATATTCTTGATCAAGAAGGCTTTCGTCACACATTTGAGAGTGGCAAGTGGAAATTATCCAAGGGATCCATGACAATTGCAAGAGGCAAGTTGTGTTGTTCTTTGTACAAGACATATTTGACTGTATGTTTTGGTGAGCTTAATGCAGTGGAAGAAAAAGATTCTCCTAATTTGTGGCATCGAAGATTGGGACACATGAGTGAAAAGGGTTTGAAATATTTAGCAGGTAAATCTCTTATTCCTGTCAATACTACAATTTCACTTAACCCTTGTGATCATTGCTTAGCAGGAAAACAACATAGAGCTTCTTTTGCTAGAAAGTCTACAAGAAAGCAGGCTAAGTTGGAGCTTGTACATTCGGATGTATGTGGTCCTATTGAGGTTGAATCCAATGGTGGCAACAAATATTTTGTCACTTTTATTGACGATGCTACTAGAAAGACATGGATTTACATTTTGAAGACCAAAAGCCAAGTGTTTGAAATTTTTCAGAAGTTTCATGTTATGGTGGAAAGGGAGACAGAAAGCAAGTTGAAGTGCCTTCGTACAGACAATGGTGGAGAGTATACCTCACATGAGTTCAAGAATTATTGTGCGCAATATGGTATTCGACATGTGAAGACAGTTCCAGGCACTCCCCAACACAATGGTGTAGCTGAGAGGATGAATAGAACCATTGTGGAGAAGGTGCGATGCATGTTGAAGATGTCCGATCTACCAAAGTCATTTTGGGCTGAAGCAGTGAATACAGCAGTTTATCTGATCAACCGTTCTCCATCTATTCCATTGGGGCTTGACATTCCAGAGAGAGCATGGAAGGGATGTGATCCTGTATATACACATCTTAGAGTATTTGGATGCAAGGCATACATGCATGTGCCAAAAGACCAAAGGTCAAAGCTGGATTCCAAGACTAATCCATGTGTTTTTGTTGGCTATGGTGATGAAGAGTACGGGTTCAGGCTATATGATCCAGAAAAAGGAAAGGTAGTAAGAAGCAGAGATGTAGTGTTCTTTGAGCATGAAAAAGGTGCAGAACTTTTGAGTGCAAGGTATCATACTAGCTCAGATTTTTTTATTGATACTACTGATGTTTCTTTGTCCCCTACTCGTGGTTTTGTTGAACAGCCAATACAGGCTGATATTGATGCAACACATGAAGGTGTTGATGATGCACAGCTTGATGGTGCACATTTTGATGATGTTCATGATGATGTTCATGATGAAGCTCAACCAAATGGAGAAGTGGCTTGTGAGCAGGGGGAGCAAATTGCCCTACAAGTGGATGATGCTCAAGTTAGAAGGTCAACCAGAGAACATAAACCATCTACAAGATATCCAAGCACAGATTATATCTTAGTTACAGCTGATGGTGAGCCCGAGAGCTTCCAAGAAGTATTGTCTAGTCCAGACAAGAATCTTTGGCTTGAGGCTATGAAAGAGGAGATGGATTCTTTGATGAAGAATCAGACTTTTGAGCTAGTGAAACTTCCAAAAGGCAAGAAGCTTTTGAAAAACAAATGGGTTTTCAAGAACAAGAAAGATGGTGAGAAGATAGTAAAGCGCAAAGCTAGATTGGTAGTCAAACGATGCAATCAGAAAAAAGGCATTGATTTTGATGAGATTTTTTCACCAGTTGTCAAGATGACTTCTATCAGAACCATTTTGGGTTTAACAGCAAGTTGTGACCTTGAATTGGAACAACTTGATGTAAAAACCGCATTTTTACATGGTGATTTGCAGGAAGAAATCTACATGGAACAACCTGAAGGATTTGAAGAAAAGGGAAAAGAAAAACTTGTTTGCAAGTTGAAGAAGAGTCTTTATGGACTTAAGCAAGCACCAAGGCAGTGGTATCACAAATTTGATTCATTTATGACAAGCAATGGTTACAAGAGGACTGTTGCAGATCCTTGTGTGTATTTTAGAAAGTTTCCTGGTGATATCTTCATTATTCTTCTTTTATATGTGGATGACATGTTGGTTGTTGGACAAAACTTAGAATTGATTAGCAACTTGAAGAAAGATTTGTCCAGGTCATTTGACATGAAGGACATGGGTCCTGCAAAGCAAATCTTAGGCATGGAGATTGTTCGTGACAGAAAAGCTAGGAAGTTGTGGCTATCTCAAGAAAAATATATTGAACGTGTGCTTGAAAGGTTCAATATGAAGCATGCTAAGCCGGTTTGTACACCACTCGCATCTCATTTTAAGCTAAGTAAGAGGGATTGTCCAACAACGGAGAAGGAAAAAGCAAGTATGTCTTCTATTCCTTATTCATCTGCAGTTGGTTCATTGATGTATGCTATGGTGTGCACTAGGCCAGATATTGCACATTCTGTTGGTTTGGTGAGTAGATACTTATCCAATCCTGGTAAAGTTCACTGGGATGCAGTAAAGTGGATTTTCAGATATTTGCGTGGTACTTCTAGATTTTGCTTATGTTTTGGAGGTAGCAAACATGTTCTTGAGGGGTATACAGATGCATACATGGCTGGTGACATTGATAGTAGAAAATCTACCTCGGGTTATGTGTTCACATTTTCAGGGGGAGCCATTTCTTGGCAATCCAAGTTACAAAAGTGTGTGGCTTTATCTTCAACCGAGGCAGAGTATATAGCAGCTGTGGAAGCAAGTAAAGAGATGCTTTGGTTGAAGAGGTTCCTTCAAGAGTTGGGTTTGCAACAAGAAGAGTATATAGTATTCTGTGACAGTCAGAGTGCTATGGATTTGAGCAAGAATTCCATGTATCATGCACGCACTAAGCATATTGATGTTCGGTATCATTGGTTAAGAAATGTGATTGAAGAAAATATGCTCAAGTTAAAGAAAATTCATACAAACAAGAATGGTGCAGATATGTTGACTAAAGTGGTTCCAGGAAACAAGCTTGATGTTTGTAGCAAGCTTGTGGGAATGAGTTTCAAATGATGATTGAAGCATGCACATCTTCCCCAAATTGGGCTGGAGGGGGAGATTGTTGGATATTCCAGCCCATATTTGGCATAATTTTATGCAAGCATATTTGGCATAATTTTATGCAAGCATATTTGGCATAATTTTATGCAGGCTTATTTGGCATAATTTCATGCAGGCATATTTGACATAATTTTATGCAAGCATATTTGGCATAATTGTATGCAGGCATATTTGGCATATCTTTTTATGCAGGCCATGCTTAATTTGTGGGAGAGATTTATTAGTTTTGTCTTTTTCTAGATTTGTTGTGCAAGCATGCCTTTTGTGCAACAATATCTTTTCTTTTAAGGAAAGACATTTGGGAGATTACTCACAATTTTGGTATGCACATTAAAAGAAAAAGGGTTAATATAACCAGATCTGGTCACATAAGGCAGCAGCAGTTTTTGGTCATTTATCATCTTCTTCAAGGTGTTTTGGTCTTCAAGATTGAGCTTCATTCTTGCTCGATACACCGCTGGCCTGAAGTGCACACATAGGGTGTTCTCTTACACCTTTTTTCATCTCTTATTGTTTTTGGATTCCGGTGATTAGAAGAGAATCTTTTGTAAACATTTTGGGGCTGTTTTCCCCTTTTGGTTTATCAATAAGAGAAGAGGGTAGACTCCTTAAGAGGTCTCGTGGTTTTTACTCTTCACATCGAAGAGGTTTTCCACGTATAAAAATCTTGTGTCTTGCTATTTTACTTTCATCGTATCTTTTTTTATTTGAATGGTGTGTTGATTGATTGTCTTGTGTGTGATATTGTGGGTGTAGCTTGAAGTAACCCCTAATCGATCCTATCAAATATTGACAGGTTTGACGCATGTGTTTGCTTACCATCAAAGTATAATGATATTAAGAATCTTCATGGTGTAAAAAAATAATTAAGAAATATAATAAGCACATAACAAGCTCAAAGAGTGTAATTAATGCTAAATGGTATTGAGGGCTTACCTTAGCAAGAAAGAAGTCCTACAATTTTATTGCAATGTTACTAGTGTATTGGTGAAAGCTGCTTGAACAAAGCGTACAATATGTGAGTACATATCAATAAGCAAGTGAAAAAAGAGCATTCTTACAATACAAAATTTAGGCTTTGTTTGCTAACCCGGGTTAATAGGTCAACACCACATTATACATGTGCAAAATCTGGCATTGCTTACTCTAAATGCGCCTCTCAAAGTAAACAATATGCCAATGCGCCTGTCTCAAAGTAAACAATATGCCATTTGATCTAAACTCGTATTGTTTACTTAATATGAAAATATATGAAATCGGTTTTTCTTATCTTTTTGAGGTGGCTATTAGCAAAAAATAATATGAGATGGCTTTGGCACTAGGCATAAAAGTTAACTTATCTACTTTTATTTTTCTACCTGCATTCATGTTATTGCAATTCAATGGCCAGCCAAGGTAGGTCATGCATACATACACATTTCTGCTCAGTGTTACATATCCAATAAAAGTTATCCTTTTTTATTATTAGTTGACCATCATTCTTAAATATTCAACTATTGACTTACATTCTTTTATATGCACTCGTGATGCATGAAATGTCGATTTGTAGAAACAATTTTAATAGTCATTTGTGATTAACCAACATCAGAATCGTTGTTTTTGGGAATAGGAAATGATAGAAAAAACTGCCTAAAACAGAGCATGTTCAAATGAATTTGCTTGCATTGAACTTGTCAAACAAAATTTATTTGTGTCAAAAAGAACTGGAAAAACAAGTAAAACTGGCAGTATTTTAATCTCTGATAAATTAATAGGTTTATTGCAAGAAGTTGGATGCCAGATATGTAATGATCAACGACCAACAACAAAGGAAAATTCACAGAAGAACAGTACAAGTTACTATTTCTCCAAGCAACAAAGCTTTAGAGCTCGAAAACAAAGCCAAAAATTGGTGTGGCACGAACGTAGAAGGAATCTCGTGAATTGCTTACCTCAATTCAATATCTGGTTTCATTTCTGCACAAAACCGCACCTGTTTCATTTGGGCCTTCTAGCACTTCCCTTATCCAAGCAGCAATCTCAAGAGTCGAAGACCGCTAGGAGCCAAGCACCTGACTAAATTTAAGGTGTTCCACCTAAAGTTGAACACCACATTACAGCTAAAGATTAATTGGTTAACTTAAATTCATGGTTAGGTTAGAGTTATATTATTTATCATGAACTTTTAGATAGAATGCAAGGTTGTGATATAACATGCTAGTTGTAAATAAGATAACAAAGTGATTAGAGAACAAAAATTTAAAATAAACATTTCCACTAGCTCAGTGTACTATTTCGAGCCTGAACTCTGAAGATTAGTTATTATGTTGGCAATGAATTTAATTTGCAACTATAAGATGTAATTGAGCAAAATAAATTTGACGTCCAAGGCTATTAAAGTAAATGGCTTCTCTAAATACTACTAGATATAAAAATTCGTCTAATAATTTATTTTATTCAATAAATTAGTTTATGTGCTCCCTAATTCAGCACATGTTCTATTTTTCCATCGTCGCTATGCTCTATCCATGTTTGTTTTTCAGCGTCCACTATGAAAATACCAATGCAGATGAAAAGAGTAGATCATATTTGTATGAAGCAAAAGAAATCTTGTTATATATGTGCATAATTTATATTGTTTTATATGTATGCATGCATACATATACAGGGAACGACTATTGAGACACAAAATTAGATACACAAATTTTATTTGTGTCACCATTTTATGTTTTAATAGGCTTTCTTATATATGAATGCATATATATATATATATATATATAGCTTATAACATTTTATTTTAATCAATTGTATGTAAGTATGTATGTATATAAGGCTTACCAAAGATGTTTAAGTCGTTGTCTACAAAAAGAATGTTCGACAATCAGCAAATATAGTATGAACATAAAAAATATACATCAGGATATAAATTAATAAAGAGTTAATTGATATGTATTGATTTTGAGTGGGCATGTTTTTTTGCCGTGAATTGTGATTCTTTATTATCATTTATATATAATCAATGTTATGTATCTTTTAGACATATTTCAAAACAAATTCACGGATATAAATTGCTTAGTCTAATAGTAAAAAATTGAAGTGGATTACTGCTTTGAAACAATGTAGTTAAACATACATCAATTAACTTGACTCGGCTGGGAAACGTTTGAGTTTTCATTGGTACCATCATTTTGCCAACTAGCCAACGTTCCATTTAAAGAACATGAATTAATAATTTTTGCTAGCTACAAATAGCAAATTCTTATAAGAAACTAACAATGCAGCTGCTGACATAATTAGGCAGTGATGCAATTGTGGAAAAATAATGTAAATTCAAGAAACATAGTGAAGGGAACTTACTGTATTGCAATGCAACTGGCAACTGTGGAGGTTATTGCCTTAAAGTCACAGTTTTCGCCCCATTTTCCCCAAAAATGATAGAAGTCTATCTTTAAGCTAATAAAGCTTATTGCCAAGTACCCTGAAATATAGTAAAAGTAAAATTAAACACTATAACAGAAAGATAACATGAAACAAAGGAACAAACTAATAGTGTATATATATATATATATATATATATATGATGTCCTATATTAAGTCGATTTTGTTGTAAATTGTAATTACACAAAAACAATATACTCAAAATTATCATTTAGATTCAATAGATACAAGATAACCAAATAACTTGTAATCTTTGCTTTCTGCTTGTAGTGTCAAATGAATTAATCTGGAGCTTCACACAAAAATTTATTGTAACATGATGGTTTAGTGTGACTGCCGAAGAAGTCGTAGTGCTTGAAACATACTACATGAACATAAAAAAAATAAAGCTTGCATTAATAAATGAATTACTTCCTAAAAAATGATCCGCAGAAGCGACGATGAAGAATATGCTTCTTGAACATCGTCAACCTACTATGAATAAATGAGCATGGATGCAATTACTAAAGACTAAATATGCTACTTAATCATGAGTTTTAATTCAATGACATAACACATTGCTCGAATTGATGCCTACGATGTACGTATTTCAATTTGAAACCCGGAATGACATGCTAAAAGGGTTTACCATGTGCATACGCTACGATTAGCCACTTATGTGGTATCCGCGGATCGGGCTAGGTGCATTAAGGGGTTTTTATTGCTCCGGTCGGTTCCCCCTTGAACAAATTCAAAAATAAAAACAATTTAATTTATTGTTCAACATCAAGTAAACAAGTTTTTAATAAATATAAGCAAAAACCGGTATCGCTCAATGAAATATGACTAGCTAGCTTAAAAAAAAACTAAAGGTCAAATGAATGGAAAGTCATGAACCATACATCTATAGGGAATAAAAAAATTGTAATTAACATAGTATCCTAATAGAACTCAAACTTCCAATAAAACTTAAAAAATCGCTAAAAAGGAATGGTGTAAAGCGTCTCCTCATCTTGGTCCATATCTACGGTATGATTACTAGCTGATCACATGAGTCGTAATCTCAAATAGCATCCAATCATTTGGCATATGGTGTTACCCTAAAATTTTTGAAGAGGAAAATTAAACCTTTCCCAAACTTCAAAATTCCTTCTCAATTGCCGAAGGTATATACTTCTAACGGTCAATTTAAAAATATTACCTATAACAGTGCAAAACAAGTTTATCGATTCAATCGGTTTCACATGCATCTTTCATTTCAGGCATCTTTCTACCAGCCGTTACATTCATGCATCTTTCATTTCAGACATCTTTTTACTGGCCGTTACATTCATGCAACTAGCCGTTACATTCATGCAACTAGCCGTTACATTCATGCATCTTTCATTTCAGGCATCTTTCTACTGGCTGTTACATTTATTAGCTATAAATTTGCATACTATTGTATCCAATCTAGTAATCTGTATCATTACGTCTTCTTGAATAATAAAATCTTCTCAGTTATTCTTCTATATGGTATCGGAGCCTAATCGCCGAAAGGCTTAATCATCAAGTAGAAAGTTGATTTTGTTTTATTCTCTCCTCAGATTGGATCCTCATCACTAGAGCTCAAACCATCTTCGTCAAGCATTAACTGGCTGCTGATTTGAGATATTACCGAGGTAAACTGCAAATTTTTCAGTCTGCCTCGCACGATCTCTGATCTTTTATGGCCAACAACAATGAAGCAATCTCCGCTATTTCAGGAAGTATGGGGTACAGCGCTCCACTAAACCACCATGACCTGATTAAACCAAAAAGCCAAATTGTCGCCACATCTCTAGACGAAGACAATTATATTCAATGGAAATATCAAGTAGAGATCGCTTTAAGAGGGTATGATTTAATGCAGTACATTAATGGGACAATAACAGTCCCACCAGTGATGTTAACCAATCTAGAAGGAGAAATTGTGCCTAACTCAGACTTCACAAAGTTTCAAAAACAAGACAACCTCCTCTCCTCATGGCTCATATCGTCAATAAGTTTGAATTTATTATCACAAATAGTTGGATGTAGCACGTCTTATGAAATATGGAAAATAGTTGAATAAATTTTTAGTTCTCAATCTGCAGTTAGAGTTATGCAGTACAGGAGGGAGTTACAAAATATTAGAAAAGAAGGCCTAAATATGTGTAACAACCATGAATTTTGGGGGAAATTTAAAAATTTATTTTAAGTAATTTTAATGAGTTTTTTTATATTTAAAATAATAATGATTAAAAAAATTTAATCGAAGTTAGAATGAATAATTTAATTTTAATTATAAAAAGAGTTAGAAATAGCGCGGTAGTTTGAAAAGTCAAACTTGAACTTTGACTGACCGTACAAGATGCAAAATAAATCGGATTTTAGTGAAACCAAAAATTTTGGAATCTATTTAAAAATATCTTTCTAAGAATCTGAAAAATTGAAATTTCATAGCAGGAATCAAAAGTTATGCCCAAATTAAAATTTAGAAAGGTCGCTATGAAATTTATATAGGTCAAAAATGTTACTTTTTGCATATGAAGGAATTTGGACTCGAAACCAGTTCCATTGAGTTCAGAATGATGTTTTTGCATTTAAAAAGTATAAACACTTATATATTTCGAGTTTCGAAAATTATTCGTTTAAAAATGTATTTTTAATATTAAATATATACGCCTTGAAAATTGAAATTTTGCAAATGGTCTCCAAATTGAACAAAATTAATTTTGTTGGGTTCGTGTCGTCAAAACTAAGCTAAAAATGATTTTTCGGTAATTTTTAGAATTAATATATAATTATAATTGATTTTTCAGTGTAAACAGACAATTTTTGACTTTAAAAATTCACTAAAAATTCATACGGACTCAAAAATTTACGAAACCAGTTTCTATAGGTTCATATTGATTAGGATTAGCTGTGATCCAAATTCCATTGACTCTGGAATCAGTATGTGGTCGTACGGTTTTTAAAGCTGCAAAACGGATGTAAATAATTACACTAAAGCTATAATTAAAATGGGCTAAATTACATATGGGCTGAATTAAAGAAACCCCTATATAATATCTCATAGACCGGCCATAACCTAATTCTGAAAATCCAAACATAACATAGCCTCCATCTTCTTCATCGTCATTTCCATGGCCTCCTCCTCAAAAACTTCTTTGCACAAAAGTCCCTGAAACTGAAAAATTTATATCTCCAAATCACAATAAAATCCAACCAAACCCTTTCTGGGTTTTGAACACCTCAACATCCTCTACCTACCACGAAAATCCAAGATCGTATTTACTTTCACGGATTGGTGCTGTGGCGTGCGACGGTGAACAAATGGTTCCAAGAAACGTATTTCTGATGGAAGAAGTTAATAGATATGGCAACGATTAAGTAAGCGTGGTTAATTAAATTTAATTATAATTTAATTAGTATGATTCTATAATTAACATAGAAACTTGTCTATCTATTACATACGAGGTCCAAAGCGAACGATTCAAGTTGAGTTGGATTCGCAGCGTAGAATACTATGTTCCAGAACTGACTAGAATCAAAACGGGGTGATCTACAATTTTGAAGGATTCAACAAACTGATGTGAGATTTCTCGTTTTCAAATTTAGAATAAAATATATAAATATATATTTTTGTTGATTTTGATTGTAATACTAAATATCTGCGCTGTGTGAAATTTAGATGGGTTGATTTACTGTGTTGATATTGTGGAGTATTTTTGTTGTTCTAGAATTGACATCATAAAAGTGTAAAACTTGTTATATTAAGATTTACGGATTAAAACTGTCAATTTGTTCTGTCAATTTGTTGAATTAGATTATTGTTAGATAAAAAAAATGTAATAACATTTTGTTTAGAAATGTTCATTCAAGTTAAAAATGGCATTTAGGTTTAAAGTGATGATTTAGATTTAAAATACCATTTTTATTAGAAATGTTTACGTCAGTATAAAAAGATCATTTTTATTTAGAAATGCTAAATGAGAATAAAAGGAACAACTTTTGTTAGAAAACACAAATTGCTATCTTTTATTAGAAAAAATGTCATCATCTTTTTGTTAGAGAATAAAATATCACGTTTGTTAGTAATGGAATATTAAGATAAAAATGTCACTTCCATTGGTAATGAAAATTTTGAATTAGAGTATCATCTTGTTAAGAAATATTTTGTTAACATTAAAGTATCATTTTGTTAAGAAGTGTTTTGTTAGTATAAACTATCATTTTTATGATAAATTGGTCAATTTTATTAATATCAAATTTGTCATTTATGATATAAATACGTCAATTATGTTAATATCAATTTATCACTTATGATATAAATTGGTCAATTAGGTTAATATCAAATTTGTCAGTCATGATACAAATACGTCAATTATGTTAATTTCAATTTGTCATTTATGATAAATTGGTCAATTATGTTAATATCAAATTTGTCATTTATGATATAAATAAGTCAATTATGTTAATATCAAATTTGTCATTTATGATAAATTGGTCAATTATGTTAATATCAAATTTGTCAGTTATGATATAAATACTCAATTATGTTAATATCAAATTTGTCATTTATGATAAATTGGTCAATTATGTTAATATCAATTTGTCATTTATGATATAAATATGTCAGTTATTTAATATAAAAGTTGTCATTTATGAAAGTATAAAAAAGGTTGTCTTTATGTTAAAAAAAAGATTTGTCTTTATGTTAATATAAGAAAAGGTTGTCATTATATTAATATAAAAATATTTCATTTATATGAGTATAAAAAGTTGGACTAATTTCATGTATTATAAATTTACATGTTAGTAAACAAAATTTGGAATAATTTTAAGAAAAATGGATGTAAAGTTAGCATCATTTAATTTTAAGAAAAAGGGAAGTAAAGTTAGCGTCATTTAATTTTGAGAAAAATGGAAGTAAAGTTAGCGTCATTTAATTTACGGTTATTATTTATTTTCATAAATGTATATAAATGTCTGTGGTGAATGTTTGTGAATTATTTCTGTGACATGCATGATATGTTGTGAATTGACGTTTGGATGTGATACAATGTTTGAATTTTGAAAATAGGTAGCATGCTAATTAATGTTAATTTATTATTATTTTTGATAATTCAAATATGTTACACTGCCATATACAAGTTGCCTAACTTGTATATGTTGATTGGGCTGATATTTTCACACATCGCCCAAGTGCACAAATAATATATTATTATTTGGATTTTGTTTGAATGTCATTTGAATGTTGTGTGAATGTTATCTGAATGTTATTGGAATGTTAATTTGGTGATAAAGGAATGTTTATCATTATTTCACAGATGCTTTGTATGAATCCATTAATTAATGGTATTTGATTTGAGTCTCATTCCAATGCAGAATTTTCTAAAGTTATCAAGAATGGTTAATGCAGTAATAATTAATTAATTAATATTGGAAGTTTGAAATTCAAAAATTATACATTTTGAAAATATTATTATAATATTATTTCAAATATTATAAGAATAAATTTAGCAATAAATGACTAATTAATTTCTCAAGTTCGAATTTCAAAATTATACATTTTGACAATATTATTATAATACTAATTTAACATTATAGGAATATGGAAAGTTACAATTTATATTAAGATACTTGATATCAAGATATTTAGAAATAAAGAATATCTTAAAATTAAGATTCCTTAATGGAAAGGATAATTTCAAATAATATGTTTTGGAAAAATTAATTATAATTATAAATTATAATTGTGCTTGGAAACGAGGTTAGGTTACATTTGTGGTGGAAGTTTGCCTGGACCCGACCGGCATATCCAGCAGCCACTAATGTTGAACCTAATGTGAGAGGTCCAAGTGCACAAATACAAAATAGGCCATGACACGAGGTTAAGCCCAACTGGTGGAATAAGTCTGCCCTGAACCGACCGGCACATCCAACATCCACAAGTCGTAGGCTTAATGTGAGAGGTCTAGCCCATTGTAAAATACAAATGGATAAGAAAATGAGTTGGGATATTTAATCCGTTTAAAAAAAATAGCAACACATTTTAAAAACCCAAACGAGTTTATTGATTTATTTTATCCATTTTATAATGAATATTAAAAGAGAAATTTCAAAATTAATATTTTGGAAAATAGTATTATTATAAAAGGATAACCTATAGAATAATCAATTTTTAGATTATAGTTGGAATAAAAGTTGGAATCGTCTTGGAAACGAATTTAGAAACATTTTAAAATACGTAAAAATAAGGAAAATCTTTTTATTTAGATTTAAATGAGATTCTCAATTATTAATTATAATTGAAATAAAAAGGAAATTGATTATGGGTTGTTTGTGAACAATGTTTTGAAGGACATTAGTTCTTGAAACTCAAATCAATAGTGAAATTTTGATTTGTTATTAATTAATCTTTTACTTAAGATTAAATGAAATTTTCTAAAAGAAGAGATGCCTAATATTATATATTAAATTGGGAATTAATGAAACATGAAATGGGGTCTCTCGTGAACTATGTTTTAAATAACATCAGTTCTTAAACCCGGATTAAAGATAAGATTATTCCAGAAAAGTGATTAGTCATTTAACGATGATTTTAGAAGACTAAAACTTTATAAAGTTTAAAATAAATCTTTAATTAGATTGAAGGTGAATAAAGGAAGATTAAAGAATAAGTTGAAAGATTTATCTTTGATAAAATTTATGGGAACCTTTCCCTAATAATGTGAATACTTTATTAAAAGGATATTCTGAATTGGAATGAGGCATTGATGTGGTTTATGTATAGCTCCTAATTTTAAATCATGCGAATTATTTGAAAAGACCGAGTTATACTCATTTCAAATAATCATACGACGTTTTTAAATGGAATAATTGAAGATGGCGATTGAAGACCGACGATCTTCACATCGAATGGGTAAATAGTGTTGAGGCCCTTGATTGATTTGCTCCCATGATGCGGCTAAGATGGCAGTTGTCCGGACGTAGTGTTGATTTGTACGGATTTGGCTTTCGCTCAGACCCAGAGCATAAGCTTATAAATGGAATGTGTGTCTGACGTTGAATTTTGTACTATGTAAATTGATTTCTATTAATATACGACCGTTGGTGGCGGAGAATTTATTCTCTTGCTTAACGCCCTTAGAGGTTGTGTATTAATAGTTATCAATCGCATAGCGTGAATTGTCAACGTGGCACGCCAAGATGAAGATGATCAAGGCTTTGTTGAAAAGTAGGCCTTGTGGTTATAACGTTACTTCGCGAGCCTCACAACCCGGTTGAGTCTAAAACGGGAGAAGGGAACGCAGGGAGAGCAGCACGTTTCTTTCTAGCTGGAAGTGGTGTCGGTTCTTAAACTGGCTGATATTTACTTATGTGGATGATGGAATGTGGCGCGCCTCGGATGATAGGTCCTATAGGACCGGGAAACGTGTGTTCAGGAATTGCCAATCCACGAAGTTGTATGTGTGGACCGGCCCTGCAGCTTTCCAAGGGTACACTGCGGGGGACTCTGAGGCATTAGCTAGAGTGTCTCGAATCGGTAAGGAGCTCCTCCCTAGCCTTGACACATGATGGAAACCCAATTTCCAATACGACCTCATGCGGTTTTGATTGTATTACTAGTATGGAGGCATAGTATATGGTAGCTATGCTTCCTAGGATTGATACATTTACTTTGAAATGTTTTTGGAACATATATACACTAGTGATAATATCAAATTCGTTTTTAACGTATCAAGCATTTTTGACCATTATAAGATAAAACTCTATCCTCCGATTTGCGTTGCATTGTGTGATGGGACTTGAGTCTTATGATAGTTTCATTTTTTCAAAAAGCATTGCGTTGTTTAACGATTTACTTTAATTTATGCATGACAATCCATTGGAGTAAACCTATTCCGCGTTAGCGGCGTGGTCCTTGGATTTGTCTTATTGTTATTAGTGAAATTAGTTAAGAATTCTCACATCAGTCTCATGACTGACCCGTTGTTTGTTTCCACCTTTACAAACTCGGGTGCCCTCTTTCCATACGGGCAGTCGAGTAGTTTATCTACAGGTTCTTATCTCGAGAAGGATTCTGGATTGAAGCCTAAAGCTGTGTCCAGAGCATCGAAGTCTTCCGCTGTGTATTGTATTTAATTTATTGTAATTTATCTTCCGCTGTAATTTTATTCGATGTACTCTGATGTAACATTATTGTAATGTTTATAAAAGTCTGTTGTTGTCCTGATGTGTTATAGAGCCCAAAGTAAGCGTATCCGGTGATTTCCCGCAAGGGCGATTTTCAGGTCATTTCACTTTGGTATCAGAGCTTTGGTTAGCTCAAATCTTTGGGGTACAACTCGTTAGAACTGAGCAAAAGACTCATCAGAGATTGGATTAGTAATATCCAATAAGAATACTCATTAGAAATAGGATCAGCAGTATCCTAGAATGAGAAAACTCATTAGAGATGGGGTTAGTAATGCCCTAGAATGAGTTGAGAGTGCCCAGTTTATACTTAACGTATTTGTAATCATAATCTATTTTAGAAAATATGATTTTTGAAAATATAAAAGTTATATATTTGAAAGTTAATCAACTACTAAATTATTGAAATCAATTAAAGAATGAAATATGAGTTAGTTAATTAAACACTTTTTAGCTTCGTTCCTTTTCGAGGACGAAAAGTTTTTAAGTGGGGGAGACTGTAACAACCATGAATTTTGGGGTAAATTTAAAATTTTATTTTAGGTAATTTTAATGAGTTTTTTGATATTTGAAATAATTTATTTTAAAATAATAATGATTAAAAAAATTTGAATCGAGGTTAGAATGAATAATTTAATTTTAATTATAAAAAGAGTTAGAAATAGCGCGGTAGTTTGAAAAGTCAAACTTGAACTTTGACTGACCGTACAGGATGCAAAATAAATCGGATTTAGTGAAACCAAAAATTTTGGAATCTATTTAAAAATATCTTTCTAATGAATCTGAAAAATTGAAATTTCATAGCAGGAATCAAAAGTTATGCCCAAATTAAAATTTAGAAATGTTGCTATGAAATTTATATAGGACAAAAATGTTACTTTTTGCACGCGAAGGAATTTGGACTCGAAACCACTTCCATTGAGTTCAGAATGATGTTTTTACATTTATAAAGTATAAACACTTGCATATTTCGAGTTTAGAAAATTATTTGTTTAAAAATGTATTTTTAATATTAAATATATATGCCTTGAAAATTGAAATTTTGCAAACGGTCTCCAAATTGAAAAAAATTAATTTTGTTGGTTCATATCGTTAAAACTAAGCTAAAAATGAATTTTCGGTAATTTTTAGAATGAATATATAATTATAATTGATTTTTCAGTGTAAACAAACAATTTTTGACTTTAAAAATTCACTAAAAATTCATACGGACTCGAAAATTTACAAAACCAGTTTCTATAGGTTCATATTGATTAGGATTAGCTGTGATCCAAATTCCATCGATTTTGGAATCGGTATGTGGTCGTACGGTTTTTAAAACTGCAAAACGGATGTAAATAATTACACTAAAGCTATAATTAAAATGGGCTAAATTACATATGGGCTGAATTAAAGAAACCCCTATATAATATCTCATAGACCAGCTATAACCTAATTCTGAAAATCCAAACATAACATAGCCTCCATCTTCTTCATCTTCATTTCCATGGCCTCCTCCTCAAAAACTTCTTTGCACAAAAGTCCTTGAAACTGAAAAATTTATATCTCCAAATCAGAATAAAATCCGACCAAACCCTTTCTGGGTTTTGAACACCTCAACATCCTTTACCTACCACGAAAATCCAAGATCATATTTACTTTCACGGATTGGTGGTGTGGCGTGCAATGGTGAACAAATGGGTTCCAAGAAACGTATTTCTGATGGAAGAAGATAATAGATATGGCAACGATTAAGAAAGCGTGGTTAATTAAATTTAATTAGTATGATTCTATTATTAACATAGAAACTTGTCTATCTATTACATATGAGGTCCAAAGCGAACGATTCAAGTTGAGTTGGATTCGCAGCGTAGAATACTACCTTCCAGAACTGACTAGAATCAAAACGGGATGATCTACAATTTTGAAGGATTCAACAACCGATGTGAGATTTCTTGTTTTCAAATTTAGAATAAAATATATAAATATATTTTTTTGTTGATTTTGATTGTAATACTAAATATCTACGCTGTGTGAAATTTAGATGGGTTGATTTATTGTGTTGATATTGTGGAGTATTTTTGTTGTTCTAGAATTGACATCATAAAAGTGTAAAACTTGTTATATTAAGATTTACAGGTTAAAAATGTCAATTTGTTCTGTCAATTTGTTGAATTAGATTATTGTTAGATAAAAAAATGTAATAACATTTTGTTTAGAAATGTTCATTCAAGTTAAAAATGACATTTTGGTTTGAAGTGATGATTTAGATTTAAAATACCGTTTTTATTAGAAATGTTTACGTTAGTATAAAAAGATCATTTTTATTTAGAAATGCTAAATGAGAATAAAAGGACCATCTTTTGTTAGAAAACATAAATTGCTATCTTTTGTTAGAAAAAATGTCATCTTTTTGTTAGAGAATAAAATATCACGTTTGTTAGTAATGGAATATTAAGATAAAAATGTCACTTCCATTGGTTATGAAAAATTTGAATTAGAGTATCATCTTGTTAAGAAATGTTTTGTTAACATTAAAGTATCATTTTGTTAAGAAGTGTTTTGTTAGTATAAACTATCATTTTTATGATAAATTGGTCAATTATATTAATATCAAATTTGTCATTTGTGATATAAATACGTCAATTATGTTAATATCAATTTGTCATTTATGATATAAATTGGTCAATTATGTTAATATCAAATTTGTCAGTTATGATATAAATACGTCAGTTATGTTAATTTCAATTTGTCATTTATGATAAATTGGTCAATTATGTTAATATCAAATTTGTCATTTATGATATAAATACGTCAATTATGTTAATATCAAAGTTGTCATTTGTGATAAATTGGTCAATTATGTTAATATCAAATTTGTCAGTTATGATATAAATACGTCAGTTATGTTAATATCAAATTTGTCATTTATGATAAATTGGTCAATTATGTTAATATCAATTTGTCATTTATGATATAAATATGTCAGTTATGTAATATAAAAGTTGTCATTTATGAAAGTATAAAAAAGGTTGTTTTTATGTTAATTTTTTTTTTGTCTTTATGTTAATATAAGAAAAGGTTGTCATTATGTTAATATGAAAATATGTCATTTATATGAGTATAAAAAGTTGGATTAATTTCATGTATTATAAATTTACATGCTAGTAAACAAAAGTTGGATTAATTTTAAGAAAAAGGAAAGTAAAGTTAGCGTCATTTAATTTAAGGAAAAAGGGAAGTAAAGTTAGCGTCATTTAATTTTAAGAAAAAGGGAAGTAAAGTTAGCGTCATTTAATTTTGAGAAAAATGGAAGTAAAGTTAGCGTCATTTAATTTACAGTTATTATTTATTTTCATAAATGTATATAAATGTCTGTGGTGAATGTTTGTGAATTATTTCTGTGGCATGCATGATATGTTGTGAATTGACGTTTGGATGATAAGTGCATGCATGATAAGTGCATGATATTTCTGTGGCATGCATGATAAGTGGTGTCGGTGCTAAAACTGGCTGATATTTATTTATGTGGATGATGGAATGTGGCGCGCCTCGGATGATAGGTCCTATAGGACCGGGAAACGTGTGTTCAGGAATTGCCAATCCACGAAGCTGTATGTGTGGACCGGCCCTGCAGCTTTCCAAGGGTTCATTGCGGGGGACCCTGAGGCATTAGCTAGAGTGTCTCAAATCGGTAAGGAGCTCCTCCCTAGCCTTGACTCATGATGGAAACCCAATTTCCAATACGACCTCATGCGGTTTTGATTGTATTACTAGTATGGAGGCATAGTATATGGTAGTTATGCTTCCTAGGATTGATACATTTACTTTGAAATGTTTTTGAAACATATATACACTAGTAATAATATCAAATTCGTTTTTAACGTATCAAGCATTTTTGACCATTATAAGGTAAAACTTTATCCTCTGGTTTGCGTTGCATTGTGTGATGGGACTTGAGTCTTATGATGGTTTCATTTTTCCAAAAAGCATTGCGTTGTTTAACGATTTACTTTAATTTATGCACGACAATCCATTGGAGTAAACCCGTTCCGCATTAGCGGCGTGGTCCTTGGATTTGTCTTATTGTTATTAGTGAAATTAGTTAAGAATTCTCACATCAGTCCCATGACTGTCCCGTTGTTTGTTTCCACCTTTACAAACTCGGGTGCCCTCTTTCCACACGAGCAGTCGAGTAGTTTGTTTATAGGTTCTTATCTCGAGCAGGATTCTGGATTGAAGCCTAAAGCTGTGTCCAGAGCATCGAAGTCTTCCGCTGTGTATTGTATTTAATTTATTGTAATTTATCTTCCGCTGTAATTTTATTCGATGTACTCTGATATTCTGTACTCTGATGTAACATTATTGTAATGTTTATAAAAATCTACTGTTGTTGTCCTGATATGTTGTAGCCCAAAGTAAGCGTATCCGGCGATTTCCCGCAAGGGCGATTTTCGGGTCGTTTCAGTTGAAAGAATACTTGGGTAAAATAAAAAACATGTGCGACAAACCGAATGCTATAGGTCATAGAATCAATGATAATGAGCAAATCTTATTTATTACGCGAGGACTGGACGATGAATACGAGTCTCTAATAACTATGATAGCAACACAACAAAATTTACCAGACTTACAGTTTGTTCGATCAGCACTCCTCGCCCATAAAGGCAGGATTGAACAAAGGAAAATAACACAGGGAGAGTTTTCAGCTAATTACGCCACTGCTAAAGCAAAAAAGACACAAAATAACAACTATGGCAACATGAATAATTAGGAAAATCAATACCAGCATGGGAATCAGCCACCAAGAGGAGGACATCAACCCCAAAGAGGTCGTGGACGCGAAAGATGGAACAATAACAATTGTGTTAAATGTCAGATATGCCAGAAATTTGGACCCATGGCAAAAAAATGCTATTTTAGGTACAACTCTGAAGGCAATACTTCACAGAAAAATGCTCAAGCCAACACAGCAACATGGGAGGATTAAACATGAACAGCAATGAGCTGAACATAAGTCAAAGTGCAAGCAATGATGATGCAGACAAGATTGATGATACCAATCCTGAAGAGTGGTATCCCATACTCAGGTGCTACCCACCATATCACCAATAATCTCCAAAAATTAAACATAGTAAGCAAAAGCTACTCCAGTATGAAATCTCTACACATGGGAAATGATGAAACCGCTAGTATAACTCACATTGGTAAGGGTTCCATGCTTGGTAAAAGACAATTCAAATTGAATAATTTACTTAGAGTACCCACTATGAACAAAAATTTATTAAGCGTATCAAAATTTGCCAATGACAATAACGTATACTTCGAGTTTCACCCAAATTTCTATTTAGTTAAAGATTCACTAAGCCAGGATATATTACTACAGGGTAATTTACATGATGGCCTATACGAATTCAGCAACTTGAAGACCGCCAATTCTAGTAAAGGATTTTGGTGTAATAATCTAGATGTTAGCAGTAGTGATAATTGTATTAGGAACTTTTATAATAATGACAATAATAGATGCATCAGAAATACTAGTAAATGTAATTCTCCTGAATCATGGCATGTTAGATTGGGTCACCCAAGTCTTGAAACTGTTAGAATAATTTTAAACAGCTATAATATCTCTTTTGATAATAACACACTTGTCAAGCACACATGCACACACTGCCAACTCGGCAAAAGCCACAAATTTCCGTTCAGTGATTCTAAAAATATTTATGACAAGCCACTGGAGCTTATAGCGGCTGACTTGTGAGGACCAGCGCCACTAAATTCATATCAGGGACACATGTACTATCTTTCCTTTGTTGATGCATATTCTAGATATACGTGACATACATGCTTAAAAACAAATCTGAAACATGCAATACGGTCATACAATTCATAACATATGTTGAAAAACAACTTAATCACACTGTCAAAATTATGCAAACTGATGGGGGGAGCAGAACTCAAACCACTTGCTAATTATTTTTCCAAAAGATGAACAAAACACAGATTAACCTGCCCTCACACATCTGAACAAAACGGTTTAGTGGAAAGAAAACGTAGACACATCGTAGAAACAGGCTTAACTTTAATGTCTCAAAGCACCTTACCTATGAAATACTGGAATGAGGCATTTTATAGTTCTGTTTTTATCATTAATAAGCTACCCACTAGAGTGTTAAATAATAAAACACCACATGAATTGATATATAATATAAGGCCAGATTATAACTTCTCAAAATCATACGGTTGCTTATGTTTTCCATGTTTGAGAGACTACAATAGACACAAACTAAGCATGAGATCAAATCCATGCACGTTTATTGGGTATGCTCAAAATCAGAAAGGATATAAATGTTTGGACAAAAATGGCAGAATTTATGTTTCAAGACATGCTATATTTGATGAAAATATTTTTTCCTTTGTAGGAAAACAAGAAACCAAAGACAGGAGTATGGGACACACCACTATAGCTGAGCAGTTCAAACCTTTTATCACTGAAACACTTATTGACGATGCTTGCCAAAAATCACATAACACCAACATGCAAGATGAACATGAGGAAGATACAGATGCAAGCAATATTGAAGGAAACATTGATCAACCTTATCATGACATGAACAACAGCAATATGGAAAGGAACAACAATACAAACATAAATGCAAGCTCAACTACACAACAGGAGGCACAAATGCAAGCTTATCATGACGTGAACAATAGCAATATGGAAGGGGACAACAATACAAACACAAATGCAAGATCAATTGCACAACAGGAGGCACAACAGACACAAGCTAGACACCACATGACCACGAGATCAAAGAGTGGCATTTTCAAACCTAAAATATATAGTGTTTCCATGGTTGAGACTAAGCCTGCAAATTTTGGCCAAGCAATAAAATCAAATAAGTGGAAAGAAGATATGAATATTGAATATGAAGCACTCGTGAGAAATAAAACATGGAGTCTCGTGCCACCGCCAAAACACAAGAACATAATTGGATGCAGGTGGACGTACAAAATAAAAAGAAAACAAGATGGAAACATTGACAAATATAAGGCCAGACTGGTGGCCAAAGGTTATGTGCAGCAGTTCGGGTTTGACTTTAATGAGACATTCTCCCCAGTAATTAAACTCACAACCATTAAAATAATACTAACTATAGCTTTAAGCCAAGGTTGAAACGTGAAGCAACTAGACGTCAACAACGCCTTTTTAAATGGAGAATTGAATGAAGAGGTGTATATGCAATAACCGAAAGGATATACTAATGGAGACAAAGTTTGCAAATTACACAAGGCCATTTATGGTTTAAAACAAGCCTCGAGGGCGTGGTATGAGAAACTAAAATCTACCCTATCTAACATGGGTTACAAGCAAGCAATGTCTGACAATTCCTTATACATGAAGAAGAACACATTGGGAATTATTTTCATACTGGTATGCATAGACGACATGCTTATAACATGAGACAACGATCAAGAAATAAGCAGAATTGTACACTTATTAGATAAAAGTTTCTCTATCAAAGATCTGGATGAGCTGAAATATTTCCTTGAAATACAGGTGATCAAAAGAAATAACAAAGATCTAATCTTGTCACAGCAGAATTATATTTCAGAGATATTGCAAAGAGCAAATATACATCACGCAAAACTTTTACCAACACCGATGATCAACAATCTACAACTATCTAAACATAAAGGTGAGGCCATAGATAATGTCAAGCAGTACAGAAGTATAATTGGGGCACTGCAATATGCAACCATCACAAGACCCGACATATGTTATAGTGTGAACAAATTAAGTCAGTACATGCAAAACCCACTGACAAAACATTGGTAGCATTGAAAATAATTCTAAGATACTTACAGGGCAGGAGACATCATGGAATAATTCTGAAATCAGAGAAAAATTGCAACTTACAGTGCTTTAGCGATGTCGATTGGGCAAATGACATTGATGATAGAAAGTCGGTGTCAGGATACTGCGTTTACCTAGGATCTAACATCATTTCATGGTGCACGAAGAAGCAGCAGACTATCTCCAGATCTAGCACAAAGGCCGAATACAGAGCACTGGCAAGCGCAACAGCAGAAGTATTTTGGATAGGCTCACTCATGGAAGAACTAGGGTTTCCCTTAAAGAGAAAACCAGTTATCTGATGCGATAACAAGAGCACAGTTTCACTATCACTTAGCCCAATCCAACATTCAAGGAAAAATCACCTCGAAATTGACATCCACTTCGTAAGAGAAAAAGTACAAGCGGGACGATTAACAATTTCTCATGTACCAGTGTATTACCAAAGAGTCGATGCCCTCACCAAAGCTCTATCGACTAAAAACTTCATCAGAATGATAGAGGAGCTGAGGATAATAGATGGAGGTGAAAATGGAAATGAGAACGGAAAATCTAGATCTAATTGAGGGGGCGTAATAGTGCAAAACAAGTTTATCCATTCAATCGATTTCATACGCATCTTTCATTTCAAGCATCTTTCTACGAGCCATTACATTCATGTATCTTTCATTTTAGGCATCTTTCTACTAGCCGTTACATTCATGCAACTAGCCATTACATTCATGCATCTTTCATTTCAGGTATCTTTCTACTAGTCGTTACATTCATGCAACTAGCCGTTTTATTCATGCATCTTTCATTTCAGGCATCTTTCTACTAATCGTTACATTTATTAGCTATAAATTTGCATACTATTGTATCCAAGCTAGTAATATGTATCATTACATCTTCTTGAATAATAAAATCTTCTCAGCTATTCTTCTATAACCTACTCCGAGCAGCTTCTTTATTAATTTGGACGAATCTGGATTGAATCGCAAAGAAGGCATCGATTTATGGTTGAGTGGATTAGGGATAACCGACTTATGGAATGTTTGAGTGATTCGTGGACGATAGAATTCTTGGACTTATGAAGTGAATCGATCGATTTAGGGATTTAGGGGGAATTTTCGTACTCAGGATAAAAGCGGCGGAGGGAAATTTATTTTGGCGGCCTTTTTTCTCCAGCTTATTTCATGCTGCATTTGTTGGGAAACAATGGCTGAGTCGCAGATCAGGTCGCTTTCTTGAAGACGATTCGGCGATCTGGTTGGTAGTGCAAAACCAGTTCGTACTTTCGCCGCTGCCTCTAGGATAAAACAGCCTCTCTGAAATTAATAACTGATTTGCTTTGCACAAACAGATCAGTGCAGATTTGCACTTTCGGATTTAACTGCTCGAAAATTTTAAAGGCGGTGGAAGAGAAAAACAGTTTTTTTTTTATCTGTACTCATCTCATCTAATCTGAAGATAATAATATATAGATGAGGATTAGGTTATTCGAAAATACTGGTCAGTGGAGGAAAATAGGATCTGCGAAATACTTGGTCAAAAGTTTACCATTTCAAATTAAATTCGGTTCAGAAATATTTTCCGTAATTAAAAAACGGTTCGAAAAAAATCAAGTTTTTCTGGTCTAAAAATATAAGTGTCTACACCACATAGTCAAGGCCCAAAGCCCAAGCCCAAGCTCGAACAGAACCGAGCCGGGCCGAGCCGGGTCGGTCGGTCGCGCGCTCGTGTGTGGTGGTCATGATGCATGGGCTCCCTCCTCACAACAAAGCATGTATTGGGAGCCCCAAGGCCCCATCAAAGCTTCTTAGAAACAAGTATAAATACTTGCCCCATCAAAGTTTACGTATATTTTTCTATACGATAACATATGAATTCTCAAACATATGAACATCTTTAACATTAATAAGCTTCCACGACCAGTCAGTATAGAATAGAATGGGAATCCGCAAGAAAACCATAAAGGACAACAGCAACCAACCCAAAAGAGTGATTCTGGACAGTTGTTTCTATGTTACAAATGTGAAAAACCAGATCATATGACACGAAAGTGTAGGAACAGGTAAGGCCCTGCACCGCAGACAAACCTGAATAAGAAGACTAGATTAAAAAAAAAAAAAAAACTGTTTTTCTCTTCCACCGCCATTAAAATTTTCGAGCAGTTAAATCCGAAAGTGCAAATCTGCACTGATCTGTTTGTGTAAAGCAGATCAGTTATTAATTTCAGAGAGGCTGTTTTATCCTAGAGGCGGCGGCGAAAGTACGAACTGGTTTTGCACCACCGACCAGATCGCCGAATCGTCTTCAAGAAAGCGACCTGATCCGCGATTCAGCCATTGTTTCCCAACAGCATTTTATTCCCGCTTCTTAATAGGCCAGGCTAGTATAGCGGAATTTGTTTACATAGGCACCATTTATGTGCTATCTTCTTTATTTAGTTACATAGCACAATTTATATGTTATTTTATTTTCTTAAATTATTTTTATAGCTCTTTAATATAATGTTATCTTATAATGCTATGTTAGTCACATTTTCTTGTATTGAGCTTTACTGTTTGAAATAATACCCACGATGATGGATAGTGGTGTATAAATAGACATAATTGGATCCTTGATCTTGCTGAGGAAAAATAGCTCTTATATTCCACTTAAGTTAGTCTGTGTTAGAGATTAGAACCTCTCAAGTGCTTTGTTCTTTCAGTCTACAGAAACTTGAAAAACTAAAGGTTAGTTAATTTATATAATTTTGCTTACAATAAGTTAATATTACAAAACAACATTACCCAAAAACATACGTTGCGTTTCCTAAAGCAACCCAAAAACTCATTGTAAGATGCACGTTTTTAAACATTTAGCTAAGAATTTGAATCGTTGTACATAAAGATAAAGTTGTGTGCTTGAGTTGCTAGTATAGATCTTGTTTTGATCCACAACCCTAAGAATCAGGGGCGGAGGCACATATAGGCTAGGTAGGGCCTCCGCCCCATCTCAAAATCTAAAAACCTGGCAACAAAAACCGATTTTTAGCATTCAGCCCTACCTGAATTTCATCGCTCCGCCCTACCTCATGGCCCAACAAGCACAAAGAGGCCAATCCTTGCCATGATACAGTCCAAACACCCAAAATTACAGCCATTTCAGTTTGCTTTTACACTTGTTTATATATATACATGACAACTTACTCTATTTTAGTGATGTGGTACATTTTTTTTTTTTTTTTTGCCCTACCTGAGTTGGAAAGCTGGCTCCGCCACTGCTAAGAATAGAATTAAGATCCAACCAAAATCTTAGGCGCAGTACGCAGTAACACAAAAATTTGTATAGAAGCAAATATAGTGAGTACTTGCTAAAAACTGTAGTAAACACGAAAATGTGTAGGGAGTTGCAACATCATAATGAGTTACAGTCACTTAGCAGGGGAAAATCAAGTACTTCAAATCCACAAAAATTTCCTTCTATACAAACACATACCTCTAAGTATGACAGTGACTGTATTAAGATGAGTAGTTGATATAATAAATAAACAACAAAAAATCAAAATCCTTACTAGGCAATGGTAAATAAATGATAACATTGCATAGCCATTATTGTATTAGATTGATAAAATTTCTGCAACGGGCCATACTTGGACTTTTCATTTATAAGATCCAATTTTGCAGCCACATAAAAAGGACAACTATATTATTCAACATAAGTAAAAATTATCCCTTGTTTCATTCCTGTGAATCTGAAGTAGAAAAGATTTGAAATATTGCTTGTAATTGTAAAATAATAGTATAAAATGGGTCTTAAAACAGTGCATTATAACTACAAATAAACAGAAAATGCAAAGTACGATGTATAAAAGGGATGACACGTTTGAATGTTAGACATGGTACATAATGTATTGTTCATGGTGATTGTTATCGAAACACTCTAAAGATTTCAGATCTTGTTGCCCAAATGTTTCTAAGCAATGATCCTTCGGCTAAGGTTGATGACTTTGATTGGAAAAACACAACATAACAATTTAAAGATCTACCTGAAATATCTTTACCTACTCATAACAAGATCACCTTTCCCAAGTGATTGTAGTCCAAATGAGCAACTTCATGCACTCAGTTACTTGTTAAAACTGCTGTTGTATATTTGTATAATTCAATTAATGAACAAATAAACACAAGGACTACCCTTAATGTTCTGATGTAAATGCATATATGTTATTCATTTTCCTTCACAAACGTAATTTTTTTAATGTACTTCCCCAAGCGTCCAGTTTTGTTATGTTAACTAAAAAATAGTGAAGCTTTATTAAATTGGTTAGGCTTGGATCTTGTTGTTTGTTACCATTGTATTTTTGTTATTAACCTGTATATGTGTATATATATATATATATATATATATATATATATATATATATATATATATATATATATATATGGATAGGATCAGGGAGTCCCCTGAATTTCAGCCTCCCATTTGCACCCCAATTTCAGCCACACATTTACATTTAAAAAAATGAATGGAAAGTGAGTAAGAGGTGAGAGAATGAGTGGAAGGTGAGAGGGATGAAATGTGTGGTGGTAAAGTAGTAGGCTAAAGGGATGCTCACTATTTGGGATGTCACTGAACCTGCCATATATATATATATGTATATATATGTATATATGTGTATATATATATATGTATATATATATATATATATATATATATATATATATATGCGTGCAAGCATTCGGTTGCACCCTACAAATGGAGCACTCCAAATGCTCTCTGATTTCCTCCTCTTATTTATATTAAAAAAAGTGAGTGGAAGCTGAGAGAATAAGTGGAAGTAGAGAGGGAGAAAAGAGGGAGGAAATGTGTGGTGGAAAAGTGGTAAGCTAAAAGAGTGCTAAGTTTTGGGGTGTCATTAAACTTGCCTCATATATATATATATATATATATATATATATATATATATATATATACATATATACATATATACATATATATACATACATACATACATATATGTATGTATGTATATGTATATGTATATATATATATAGAGAGAGAGAGAGAGCAGGGTTATACGGTTGTACGACACCCTTTTTTTTAGCCTCCCTTTTGCACCTCATTTATGACCACGAATTTATAGTTAAATAATGTGTAAGTGAGAAAGATAATTAGTGGGAGAAGAAAGAAACGGGAATGTGTGGTGGAAATCACACAGCAGTTTGGCTGCTGCTATTAGTGGCAGCAGCAATAAAAGTCATCCCACTCTCACATACTTCTTCTTGCATAAAAAATTTAAGACTTCTGGAGCGTTCGCTTTTCCCCAGCAGGAATCAGCTACACAGTTGTTCCTCCATTGGCACTATATGAAATGTTTAAACGATACAGAACTGTCATGTATGACACAACTATTAACGTTGGACCCTCGAAGGTTATCCAGTTTTTAAAATATCTTTTTTTAAACGTAACGTAACATTTGCATTTCAACTACAGAAGAACCAACTGCAAAGGTGGAGAACAATTCGTCAACAAGCAATATACATAACGGCCTAACACGCCTATAAATACACAGTGTTGCACGGCATTACAAATGATGCGCCCGCAGTTCAAAATTTCAAGTCACACTTGTAGATCTGATTTTACTTTGATAGTATCTATAAAAGTACCTATAGAGTAACAAATGAAAACTGAAAAATGAGAGCATACAAGATTTAACAAAGTTCGGCAAATAGCGTACGTCCTCGGACAAGAAAAAATGATTTTATTTACCATAGTGGAGAAGCAAAAGGAGAGATACATACAAACTTTTAGCACAAGTCTCTCATGGAAGCTGAAAATCCTCACATATTTTTTCTCTCAGCTGCTCACAGTCACTCAACAAACTCTAACACCTTTTGCGTGAAAGCACGGCATACATATACGAAAGGGTACATGTGGGCTTTCACTACACCAGAAATGCCAATTTGGCAGTGCTCTTAGCCGTATCAAAATCGATTTGATACGGTTTTAAGCCGTATCAAAAAATGGCGTCTCTGTTGCTTTGATACGGCTTTAAGCCGTATCAAAATCATAAATTAATACGGCTCAAAACCGTATCAAATTGGTAATTTGATGCGGTTTGAAGCCATATCAATTTATGATTTTGATACGAGTTAAAACCGTATCAATTTATGTATTTGGTATGGCTTAAAACCGTATCAATTTATGTATTTGATACGGTTTTAAGCCGTATCAAATTTATAAAAAAAAAATAAAAAAAAATACAATTAGCTACTATTTGAATTAACACAGAAAGAAAAATCAACACAAAAATTTATGGATTTCAAAACTCATCATCAACACAAACATAAAATAGTCCAAGAAATAAATCTATAAACTATTTTATTAATGTAACATGACATCAATGATACAGATACAATACAATATACATGGTATATATTACATACTGATAATCTGATACAATGATACTCATACTTCCAGTTCCAGTCTTCCACTTCCATTCAGTCTCCACTTCCAAGTTCCAGTCATCATATCAGGCTATCAGCTGAAAGCCTGAAACATATTAATATAAACATTAGTAAATGCATCCTTGATGGACTACGTATGATGCCAATTACTATACTGTCTAGACGCCCATTTACTATAACATTCGGTCAATTCATATCATGAACTGAGCATATACTGTCTTGACGCCCAATTATATAAACCAATTTTCTACTACTCTACCACATTCAGTCAATTCATAACAGCTAAAAGTAAAACTACTCAAACATGCAATTCGTATTTAATATAAGAAGTAAAACACACGCAAGTTCAACGCAAACAACGATGTGCACCAAAACATATGTCCGGCTTGCTAAAATAGCAAGCTTGCTTGCTGTTTGACACAGCAAGCTGGCTTGCTGTTTTCGCAAGCAAGCTCGCTTGCGAAAACAGCAAGCCAGCTTGCTGTGTCAAACAGCAAGCAAGCTTGCTATTTTAGCAAGCCGGACATATGTTTTGGTGCACATCATTGTTTGCGTTGAACTTGCGTGTGTTTTACTTCTTATATTAAATACGAATTGCATGTTTGAGTAGTTTTACTTTTAGCAAGCTGGCTTGCGGAAACAAACAACAAGCTTGCTTGTTGTTTCCACAGCAAGCTGGCTTGCTGTTTCCGCAAGCCTGAGCTTGCTGTGAAACAGCAAGCAAGCTTGCTGTTTGAAACAGCAAGCTTGCTTGCTGTTTCCGCAGCAAGCTGGCTTGCGGAAACAAACAGCAAGCTTGCTATGTTATTTAATTTACCCATAATTGTTGCAATGCCCTCTTTTTTTAAGAAAATAAATCGCAAACTCAGTTATCAATCGGAAATAAACAGCAAACTCGGTTATCAATCACTGTAAGGAAAAAAAATAGTGCAAAAACTAGTCTGAGTTTGCAAACTCAGTCCCGGACTGAGTTTGCAAAACTCATTCCCGGACTAAGTTTGCAACTCAGTCCCGGGACTAAGTTTGCAACTCAGTCTTTGCAACTCAGTTCGGACTGAGTTTTCAACTCAATCCGGGACTGAGTTTGCAAACTCAGTCCGGGACTGAGTTTGTCCGGGACTGAGTTTGCAAACTCAGTCCGGGACTGAGTTTGTCCGGGACTGAGTTTGCAAACTCAGTCCGGGACTGAGTTTGTAGTGACCAAAATAACATATCTTAATCAACCACAAGCAAGCGAAATAAGCAGTGACCAAAATAAATCGCACATAAACTCTCAAAATACCTTTTGTGCGGAGAATTTTTCAATTTGGTCCTCTTTTATGTCCATTTTCACTTTGGAAAAAAAATAACACCATCGGTTATCAATCACTGCAGCAAAAAGATAACACCATCGGTTATCAAACTCATTCTCACATGACACTAAAACACACAATACCAATTAAATAAATAAATATATATGTATATATAAGAGATAAAATGTAAGAATAATATAATCATATGTTATATAACTAACTTACGATCATATGTTACATAACTAACTTACAAACATTCTCACATCCTAACTGGAATCTAATAAGGTTTGGGAATATTTGATATTCTGGTAACAAAGTTGCTTTTCTATTGTATAAAATTGAATTTTTTCTAGGAGCTTTACCACAATTAGTCAAACAGGTACCTTGCTAATTTTCCATCTTTCAATGTGCATCTGACAGCAGATCAGTTGATAGTTTGTGCAACCTGCAACCTGCAACCTTTTCTAAGCTCCTTCATATACCGACTTTTTGAAACCTGCAACCTTTTCAAGACAATCAAAACTCAATAAAAAGAACAAAAACAACAGATAGAAAAACAATATCGACTTATCATGTGTCCTTCGTAACAATAACAACAAAGATCGTGATCATCTATTTTTCGATTGTAAGTATTCCGAATATTTGTGTGATGATGTTAAACTTAAACTCATAATCAATTTCCCTATTAGCTTGGATATCAATCAAATTTAAATGAAGCTTCTAGGATAATGCATCATTTGGTTGTTGAAGAATACTTGTTGAAGACGTTAAAAAAGCGATTTTTATGGATCTTAAACTTAAAATTAAACGAAGCTTATAGGATAATGTATCATTTGGTTATTGAAGAAATACTTGTTAAAGACGTTAACAAAAGCGATTTTTACGGATCTTTGTCAGCTGTTTTAAAGGTAAATAAGTCTCAAGCATGTAGACTTCGCTCTGGCCAAAAACTATTGTACTGAAATTCCCTGCGTCAACAAAACCTATTAAAATGACACCAGCAAAAGCTTCATTGCATCCTGAAACTACAAGCCTGCCACAGGATGATGCTAATGCCCAAGCGCAAAACAAAATGGATTTGGCTTTATCTTCTAAGCTTTATAATTTGTTGCGAATGCTTCAAACTATACTATTAAAAGAAGCTGGCGATGGTGTCATGGCATACCACATTTTTGGAAACGCCACATTGGAACTAATTAGCAAGAGAATACCAACAACCAAAGAAGAACTACTCGAGGTCAATGGCCCTGGCAACGTCAAGGTGAGCAAATATGGCGACCGAATTTTAGATACAATAGCATCCACAATCAAAGAGTTTTGCCTAAGTGGTCGAAATCAGCAAAGAAGGGGGAGTGCAAATGATGATAACTTATTTTCGGATCATAAGTTCAGGAAGTAGTTTAGCTGGCTATTAGGGTTATTATTTCAGAGGAGGCATAAATGTATATGTTTTATATCATTATGTCCGAAGTTTTAGCACTGGTATATCAGTTGCATTAATGAGAAAGAGTACTGCTAAAGGCACCGTTTTCTTTAAAAATAAAAAGGATGATTGAACTCTATTTTTTCATTTGACTTGTGAACAAAAATCCTGCTAAGCAGATTTAGTTCAATATAATTCTATAATCGTACAAGGAAACATATAACAACTTTTTTTTGTGAACTATTTGATCCCTCATCCATTTGTCCATTGTCCTATCGATTTTGTTTTATTTTTTATTTTTTTGTGTTTATTGTATTTTTACTTTCTGCAAGTTTTTACTATTTTTTCAAATACTAGAAAAACAAATGAAGGATTTTGATTTTTGTTCCAACTAAAACCAGGACCAGATCGCAAACAAACGAAATTCAGTAAGAAGTGAAGTAGACTATCCCTTATGTCACCACTTCACCCAACTGCAACTATAAGGGAGGATTGGGAGGAGGGAAATAAAAGCTAAACGATTCCTTTGTTCTATCAAAGCAAGTAGTTTTAGACATCTGCTAAAATTTTATACATTTTTCAAATGAATAACCACAGCTATTTTTTTATGTAATCACATATATCATCTAGTTTGATTTAAAAGTAAAATAGAAGACACATTGTCTTTTGGAGTATGGAGTTATGAGGACTTATGCTAAATCAAGATATAAGTAATTTATGGATTGATTTGCTTTTTGTAATATGTAAAATTTGCATTAGCAAATATATTACTAATCCTATTAGCTGGTTACAAAACTCTATCGACGTGATAATTCAATTACCAAATCTACTCCACAGTTGGGACTTGGGTGAGACAAATGACACTCATTTTCCCACCAGCACTGGGATGCACTAAAGAAATTGCAACAACATGCATGCAAATACTACTACCACAAAAGATGTAAATTACAAAGCTAACCTCATTGTATTGTGATATGAGCCTTACCCATGGAGTTCCAGGATCAGGCAGCCCCTTATCAGTCCTATTATTTGTGTTACCTTTCTATGTTTCCTTGCATGTAAAATTCTCTTTGCTCCTCTGTTTCTTCCCAGAGGAATCAACTTCAAAATTAGAAGAAACATGGGTCAAAGAATCGCCTTTCTTATGATCCAGGTCCTCTTTCAAAGTGGCTGGCTCCACTTTGGCGCGCTTAAGGTTTGGAGTTGGAGACGAAGAGATGCGCCTGTTATTTGAGGAAGAAGAGCCTCGCCTTGTTTTCACCATGGCTTCTTCTGAATGATTGTAACTCCCTCTTAGGTATTTAAGAATTGTCATGCGATTTACGTTGAATTTTAATCTGATATCGTCGAGGGAAAACAAAGTTAAAATGTGTAAAAAGAACTACTGAAATTGCCTTGCCAAAAAAATAATAACAAAAATTATCCCATTTGGATTTGTAGAATTCTTATCATTATTATTATTATTAATATTTCTGAAGCATGGCACAAAAACAACTTTCCTATCAAACTGAATACATACAGATTGAAACATTACAGTTTTGCTTAGGTGTAAAGTTTTTTACGATAAAACCCAAATTTTCTCTAACTACTTCATCGGCATATGATACATAATGTCAAGGGAAGTGTATTTGATTTGAATTACATACTAATAAGATGAAAGAAATCAAATAAACATATAATTAACTAAAACAGTCATTGTGAGTAATATAGAGAACTAAGCGGTGCAGTAACATCAATACATATCAGGTAATGCTAGTTACAGTTATTGTTTGCAAGATATGCAAGCAAGGACAGCAATTTCACATTTATCCTCCCCTTTTTTTCTACAAATGATTAACATAATTGCAGAAGGGTCAAAATTATCTTATTCTATGATTGTTGTTTCCATGTTTTGATGGTCTATAGGTTTAAAAAACTGAAGAGGGACAGAAATTTGAACCTGAAGCACGAGCATCCCTCGGTGAATTCCAGCTATGAGTAGGGCGGTCTGAAACTGGTGGAGCCGCTGCTGGTGGCAGTGACGGTGGCTGTTGACCTTAATTGCTGATAACGATTAAAATAAGAGTTGGTAAAAGTTGACCTTAATTGCTGATAACCATCTCGAACGACAGATCTGAACCAAAAACGGCCTCCTTCAAATCTACTTACTCTCAAATCGAATAAACGAATAAATCGAATAGACTAATCTTACAATTGTATTTGATTTTGTCTGCAGAAGAACATCGAGACATACCTATCGCACGAGAGAAGTTGAAACCCTAGCACTGAAATAAAATATTACGCGGCCTGAATGTGAATCAGAAATGAAAAATTAGCAAGGGGGACCACGAAAATATGATGCGGATTGGAGCCGTGTTAAATCCAAGCGATCTGAATGGTTGAAGATGTAAGGTTAGATTTGAAGGATACAAGGTGGTGTGGATTGCCAACTTTAATTTAAGACGCCAAATTTAATTTGATACGGCTCTGAGCACTACCAAATTTGATACGGCTTAAAACCGTATTAAATCTCTAAATCCTGCTGCGCCAAATGTGCTATTTTGGTGTGGTGTTTAACTAGTATTAGGCCCAAACAAAAACATTCCACCTAAACAAATATTCAACTGCACATGCATTATGTGTGCTCCATTTTCCACAATTCTCCACCTCATATCATGCTCCTAAGCATGAGATGATCACCTACAAACCACTCTAACTTGCCTCATAATCAGCTGCACCATCATAATTAATAGCTGCCTACGTACCCATAGGGATCAAGCTGCCATAGTTCATCTTTATGTCTCAAATGAGACTTCATAATGTTCCGAAGAACCTCCATCCAATCATGGTATCATATATCAAACATCAAGTTCATTAACCAAGTCAAGGCAATGTTTGAACTTGACACTTGGAACTATTTTAGTCAACATGTCAGTTGGATTCTCTTTTCTATCAATTTTCCTACTTCTAACCTTACTCTAGGATAAACTGTTCTTTCATCTTTGGTACTTGAACAGTTTCAGCAGTCTCAGATGGACTCGATGTAACGCCCCAGAATTTCCGGCCAGTCAAAACTTAAAACTTTCTAATTCAAAACACTCCTACATAATTTATTTTAATTTTACAGATTATTTCCATATTTTAAAACATTAAAAATGGCTATTTGTGGTTACGGTCGATAACTGCACTTATGACGTCCTTCACCGATATAGTTTGAAACATAACTTGAAAATTATACTACGAAATTAAAATTTGCTTGCACTCATTTGAAAGTTCTTATCAATATTAATCAACCGCCCTTCATTTGGTGAGAATCCGATTTAGATTCCAAAAGTTATAAGCATTTAAAGTTTATAACTCAAATACACGAATTGTCATTTTATGATAGCTCTATTTTGACCGAAATAAAAATTATCCTCTGTTGCGTTGAAAATATCTTTGATAATCATTATATACTTATATAAAATCTCTAAATTATTTTGGGTTTAAAATTCAACTTTGTTTCTTTTCTTGATAACACAACAATACAGCTTAAATGATAAAATATGAAAGACGCACCAACACAAATGTAATTAAAAAAAATTATTAGTAAAGCAGCTGCATCACTACCACTTATGACTGCCTACGTACCTTTATCTAATTGGATAAGCAATTAGATATAGGATCAAGCCAAGTAGTTCTTCTTTACTCAAAACATTTAAAATCATTATTTGCTTTCAAAATACTCATTATATCATGTAGAGATTCTCAAAAGTAATCTTAAATTACTTTTCTTTAATATTAAATAAAATTCTAAATTATTTCTAAACTCAAATAATTTCAAATTAAAATTTGAAATTAACCATCCCTCCATCGGATTAGTTAGGGAAGCCAGGGAGAGCAGGAAACTATATTTTCCAAATCCAAGCCTAGACACTATCCTCTCTGTCACCCTAGAACGTTCCAATCTTTTATTTTGAAAGACATCTATATGTCTCTTATAGAATTTTCTTTCAAAAGATAAACATCTTTTATTTTAAATACTATCATCTTCATTATGCAAAAACTCCTTCATAATCAATTCTCAAACCACCTTTATATTTCTCTAATGTATGTTTGGAAAGATCTTCAAAGATTGAACTAAAATAGTTAAGTTTAACACCATTCATTATCTCGTTAAAAAAGAAAACACACCCAATTTATACCTCGTTTAAAGCACTAATCATACCTCATCTAATCACATAATATTCATGCCTCGATTGAATAGTATTCATACCTCGTTTACACATTATTTATACCTTGTTCAAACACTAATCATACCTCGTTTAAACATTAATCGTAATTGTCCTCAATCATCAGTTGTATATGTTGGTTGCTTGTCAAAGCAAAGATCGCAACCAATATAGTATGTTAATATCATACGCATCTTTAAATTAAAACATAAGCTTATGAAATAATAATGGATTAGATGATAAATATACTTACAATATTTCTCGCTATCTTCATTCAAGGATGTCATAGAACATCATATTGTACTTACCATCATTCCAAAGTAATCACTTATTTTCCTCGAATCACCGAAATTCGTCGACACATTTTGACTCGCCTTTGCTTTGATTTAACATCCTCGATTTTATCAATTTGATTATGATACTATAAGGAAACTCAAGTCCAAATTTGAGAGGATTTGGAATAATTTACCATGATTTTATACTCAAATCATCTATAATAGTGTTTGTCGTGCTATGAAAAGTTCTACTCATTTTAAAGTACTTCATAGTCGATTTAGAGAAAAGATAGTACTTCCAGAAATGATATGACAAGTTCTGCGTGGTTTATAATGATTTTAGACTAAAAACAGCTTACTACAGCGTTTCTGGAACGCTATGGAAAGTTATGGATAGTTTTTAGGCTTAAAACAGCTATTACAGCATTTCAGGAGCGCTATGAAAAATTCTGGGTAGTTTATAATCCTTTTAGACTAAAATCAGCTACTACAACACTTCTGGGAACTATAAAAAGGTTCTGCCTTGGTTCGATGCTTTATAATCAATTCAGTGAAAAGAAAGCGCTTCAGAAGTGCTATAGAAAATTCTGTTTTGATACACTTCTGTGTTAAGAACATTCAGAAAGCGTTTCAAATTTCCAAAGTGTTTCAATTTTGAAAAATCAGCTTTTTTTTTCCAGTTTTTGGGTGAAATGTTTGACACTGTTTCTCTATGATAAAAATAGTTTTTTACTCCAATTTTTTTTCCAAAAATAAGCTATCTTTGTCTACTTAATTATCATAAAAAGAAACCATTAAAATTATTTATCTATTCAATAAATAAAATTCAACAATACAAGGCCTTTTTAACATGTCTAATTCGGGCTGATTTTTACCTTACTTTGCATCCAATTTTAGAGTATGAAAACGGCTGAATTAGTAAATGTGGCCGAAGACAAAGTTGTAGCCATTTCAATTAGCTTTCCAAATTGATAGAGAAGTCGAAATTTCATTAAGAATTGCAAAAGTTGTGCCCAAAATACCGAACGTCATTTTCGGGGGTTCACATCCAAACATTCGTTCATAGAATTCCCAGCTTTTCTTCAAAATATGAAATGAATACATGAACTTAAATAGTTTTTCTCACCTTGTACTTGTGCCTTGATCTTGTATTTATTCTATAGGCTTCTCCCTAATGTCTACTCTTTATCTTACTTTTGTTTTTCATTTTAGAATTCATGAAAAAGAATGAACCTTTCCACCCTTTATATAGTAGTTTTCAAGGTTAGTTTGGTAATTTGGTTTTGGACACTTGTCCTCCTTATCTTCATGCATTCTTTAGGATGAAGACACATGCCTACTTAGGTGTCTTTAGATGTTTCTACACATGGACACCTAATGGGTGTATGTGTCTTAACCTTATTTTTATTTACAAGACATGTGTTCCTTTCATTTGGCGACAAGTGTCCCTATCATTTTAAGCCATTTTTCATATTCTAGAACATGCACTTATATACCATTTGTATGTTACTTCTATGATATGTACATACACATATACGTGATCTTCTAGTGTTACTACATGCACATGATATTCCAAATAAGCCAAACCTCGTTTATCGATAAAACTGTTTTCAGTCACATTATCGATTTTTCTTCGAACTACTTATCTTTGTAAACAAAAACTCAACAATATGTTTTCTCTTTATTAATTATTATTTTAAAGGGATTTAATCAAGGTTATGACACCATTAAATCCAAGTTATACATATTTAATAAACTCGATATTTGAATATTTACTGCTCGAAATTTCAGGTTGTTACATTCTTTCCCCCTTAAAAGGAATTTCGTCCCCAAAATTCTATGCAATACTTAATAAAAAGATAATCAGTATTCCCCAGAAGAAACTCCAAGAAATTTTCTTGAAAGTATACTTTCAAAATAATTTCATGAATTGAAATCATACCTGGACATTATATGATTCGAACCCTTTTAATATTATGTCACTCCTGCAAGCTGTTACTGGATCAGGCATGCCATAGCTTCAAATTAAGGATCTTGTTCTTTGCAATCCACTCAATTTGGAATAGATTCCATAGCCCTCCCTTTTTCAATGCCAATTTATCCATTAAAGTGATACTCTTCTTGTGCGGTACCCATCGAAATGTACTAAAGATTCATCGTACTCCGGCTCATCCGTCTCATCATCATCAAGTAAGGATGTATTCTCCATATTGCGGTACCCATCGAAATGTATCAGAGAGTATTATTTTTAAAATAGACATCTCAAATAGTACCTTCAATGGTTATATTCATCAAAGTCAACTCATCAATTATGTTGTACTCTCCTTATTATAGTACCCATCAAAATGTACCAGAGAGTAATATTTCAAAATAGACTCTAATCAGTATTTTTAAGTAAAAAGAAAATCTTTTGTCAAAACTAGGATCATATTCATCAATGTGGATCTAATCTACTCAGTTTAGGATATTTTATCCTATTGCGGTCGGCATCCTGTCATCAAATAGGATGTACTCTACTCGGCTCGATACCAACATAGAGTAATAGTTGCACTATCCAAGATCTATTGTCTTATATCGGCATCCCATCATCAAATATGATGTACTCCACTTGGCTCGATACCAACATAGAGTAATAAAGCACTACCCAAGATTTATTGTCTTATACCGAACATCGTCATCGTCAACCGAAGGTATCCACCATTGATGAAATAATCCATAAATTTTTTTAGTAAGTTTAAACAAAGTATACTCTTAAAACACTTTTATACTCTGTAATCATTACTATCATATGGATAACCATTTCATTTTGGGAAATCTACTCTCCCAACTTCGAAAATCATCTTAAGTATACAGCCCCATTTTTTGTCAAACACATAGTCAGTTTGCAACAATGTTTTAAGATAGAAAACTTCCAAAATTTAAAATGTGTACGATATAAGTATTCTAAATAATTAATCTAGCTTTCGCAATAAGATTAACTTTGACTATACCAAATCATGAAATCAATAGTTATGACTGAAGTGTTGGAGATGTTTTAGCGACTTTAATCTAACATCATCGGTGTTAAACAACTCTGATATCACATTAGGTAATAAAATAATTATTTAAATAAATTTTCTTACCTCGGTTTTGCATGAATGCAGTACTCAGTTTACTCATTTTGATCTTCCTCAGCTTTGCTTGCCCAAGCTCATTTAATTCCTTCCTTGGCACGTTGTTATCCCACATTCCTTTTAAGCCACTCCATTACATCGATTTAATGCTTCCACATACCTTCCTTTATAAACCACTTCATTCCTTCGCTACTTTATAACTAATCATATGCACTTACAAATTCGTTATACCTCTTTATATGGTGCTTGAAAATGAATCAACATACTATTAGTATAAGCACTAAACAAAACTTAAACACAAAAAATAAATATTAGTCATAACCCTGGTCAGAGGAATGGTGCCTTACCCTATCCAGTTATATATTTATTAAATTAAGGTAACTTCATTTCAAAAATTTCAGGATAATTATCTAATCTTATGTGAAATTTTATTTAGGCACCTAATCTAAGCTCTGATACCACTTGTAACGCCCCGGAATTTCCGGCCAGTCAAAACTTAAAACTTTCTACTTCAAAACACTCTTACATAATTTATATTAATTTTACAAATTATTTCCATATTTTAAAACATTAAAAATGGCTATTTATGGTTACGGTCGATAACTGCACTTACGACGTTCTTCACCGATACAGTTTGAAAATTAACTTGAAAATTATACCTCGAAATTAAAATCTGCTTGCACTCATTTGAAAGTTCTTGTCAATATTAATCAACCGCCCTTCGTTTGGTGAAAATCCGATCTAGATTACAAAAGTTATAAGCATTATATTGTAACTCAAATACACGAATTGCCATTTTATGATAGCTCTATTTTGACCGTAAAAATTATCCTCTGTTGCGTTAAAAATATCTTTGATAATCATTGTATACTTATATAAACCCTCTAAATTATTTTGGGTTTGAAATTCAACTTTTTTTTTTTTTTTTTTTTTGATAAAACAACAATACAGCTTAAATGATAAAATATGAAAGACGCACCAACACAAATGTAATAACAAGAAAAACAATTATTAGTAAAGCAGCTGCATCACTACCACTTGTGACTGCTTACGTACTTTTATCTAATTGGATAAGCAATTAGATACAGGATCAAGCCAACGTAGTTCTTCTTTACTCAAAACATTTAAAATCATTATTTGCTTTCAAAATACTCATTATATCATGTATAGATTCTCAAAAGTAATCTTAAATTACTTTTCTTTAGTATCAAATAAAATTCTAAATTATTTCTAAACTCAAATAATTTCAAATTAAATTTTGAAATTAACCATCCTGTCCATTGGATCAGTTAAGGATAGCTAGGGAACTTTATTTTCCAAACCCAAGCCTAGAAACTATCCTCTCCGTCACCCTAGAACGTTCCAGTCTTTTATTTTGAAAGACATGTATATGTCTCTTATAGAATTTTCTTTCAAAAGATAAAATCTTTTATTTTAAATACTACCATCTTCATTATGCAAAAACTCCTTCATAATCAATTCTCAAACCACCTTTATATTTCTCTAATATATGTTTGGAAAGATCTTCAAAGATTGAACCAAAATAGTTAAGTTTAACACCATTCATTATCTCGTTAAAACAGAAAACACACCCAATTTATACCTCGTTTAAAGCACTAATCATACCTAGTTTAATCACATACAATTCATGCCTCGATTGAATAGTATTCATACCTCGTTTACACATTATTTATGCCTTGTTCAAACAATAATCATACCTCGTTTAAACATTAATAAAAAATGTCCTCAATCATCAGTTGTATATGTTGGTTGCTTGTCAAAGCAAAGATCGCAACCAACATAGTATGTTAAAATCATACGCATCTTTAAATTAAAACATAAGCTTATGAAATAATAATGGATTAGATGATAAATATACTTACAGTATTTCTCGCTATCTTCATGAAAGGATCTCATAGAACATTATATTGTACTTACCATCATTCCAAAGTAATCACTTATTTTCCTCGAATCACCGAAATTCGTCGACACATTTTGACTCGCCTTTGCTTTGATTTAACATCCTCGATTTTATCAATTTGATTATGATACTATAAGGAAACTCAAGTCCAAATTTGAGAGGATTTGGAATAATTTACCATGATTTTATACTCAAATCATCTATAATAGTGTTTGTCGTGTATGAAAAGTTCTACTCATTTTAAAGTACTTCATAGTCAATTTAGAGAAAAGACAGCACTTCCAGAAATGCTATGACAAGTTCTGGGTGGTTTATAATGATTTTAGACCAAAAACAGCTTACTATAACGTTTCTGGAGCGCTATGTAAAGTTTTGGATAGTTTTTAGGCTTAAAACAGCTATTACAGCATTTCAGGAGCGCTATGAAAAGTTCTGGGTAGTTTATAAACCTTTTAGACTAAAATCAGCTACTACCACACTTCTGGGCGCTATAAAAAGGTTCTGGCTTGGTTCGATGCTTTATAATCAATTCAGTGAAAAGAAAGTGCTACAGAAGTGCTATAGAATGTTCTGTTTTGATACACTTCTGCGTTAGGAACATTCAGAAAGCGTTTCAAATTTCCAAAGTGTTTCAAGTTTGGAAAATCATCATTTTTTCCAGTTTTTGGGTGAAATGTTTGACACTGTTTCTCCATGATAAAAAAAGATTTTGACTTCAATTTTTCTTTCCTGAAATAAGCCATCTTTGTCTACTTAATTATGATAAAAAGAAACCATTAAAATTATTTATCTATTCAATAAATATAATTCAACAATACAAGGCCTTTTTAACATGTCTAATTCGGGCTGATTTTTACCTTACTTTGCATCCAGTTTTCGAGTACGAAAACGGTAGAATTAGTAAAGGTGGCCGAAGACAAAGTTGTAGCCCTTTGAATTAGTTTTCCAAATTGATAGAGAAGTCGAAATTTCATTAAGAATTGCAAAATTATGCCCGAAATACTGAATGTCATTTTCAGGGGTTCACATCCAAACATTCGTTCATAGAATTCTCAACTTTTCTTCAAAATATGAAATGAATACATGAACTTAAATAGTTTTTCTCGCCTTGTACTTGTGCCTTGATCTTGTATTTATTATCTAGGCTTCTCCCAAATTTATACTCTTTATCTTACTTTTGTTTTTCATTTTAGAATCCATGAAAAAGAATGAACCTTTCCACCCTTTATATAGTAGTTTTCAAGGTTAGTTTGGTAATTTGGTTTTGGACACTTGTCCTCCTTATCTTCATGCATTCTTTAGTATGAAGACACATGTCTACTTAGGTGTCTTTAGATGTTTCTACACATGGATACCTAATGGGTGTATGTGTCTTAACCATATTTTTTTTACAAGACATGTGTTCCTTTCATTTGGCGACATGTGTTCCTATTATTTTAAGCCATTTTTCATATTCTAGAACATGCACTTATATACCATTTGTATGCTACTTCTATGATATGTACATACACATATACGTGATCTTCTAGTGTTACTACATGCACATGATATTCCAACAACTTTTAATAAGCCAAACCTCTTTTATCGATAAAGTTGTTTTCGGTCACATTATCGATTTTTCTTCGAACTACTTATCTTTGTAAACAAAAACTCAACAATATGTTTTCTCTTTATTAATTATTATTTATAAAGGGATTTAATAAAGGTTATGACACCATTAAATCCAAGTTTTACATATTTAATAACCTCGATATTTGAATATTTACTGCTCGAAGTTTCAGGTTGTTACACTCGATTCGTTCATATTCAACACAAATAGCTTTCAGGAATAAACATAAACACCTTCTGTGCACTCAACTAAACAACACCACAACTCCAGAAACTGAAACCGGGTGCTCTGATACCAATTGTAGATCTGAGTTTCTATACAACGGAAGTATACTTTGATAGTACCTATGAAAGTATCTATAGAGTAACAAATAAAAACTAAAAAATGATAGCACACAAGATTTAACGAGGTTCGGGAAATAGCCTACGTCCTTAGGCAAGAGAGAATGATTTTATTTACCATAGTGGAGAAGAAAAAGGAGAGATACATATTTTAGTAGAAATCTCTCAGAGCAGCTGAAACCCTCACATATTTTTACTCTCAGCTGCTTAAAGTCACTCAACGAACTCTCACACCTTTTGCTTGAAAGCACAGCATACATATATGAAAGGGTGGACATGGACTTTAACTAGTATTAAACCCAAAAAAAACATTGAACCTAAAAAAATATTCATCTGCACATGCATTACATGTACTCCATTTTCCATGATACTTGCATTGTGTCTTCGTCATCATTAGCCACTTCACTGAACATATACTGACTTTGATACTCCATAAATACAGAGTCGACCTCAGTATCTATAGAGTAATAAATGAAAACTGAAAAATGAGAGAACATGAGATTTAACGAGGTTCGGCAAATAGCCTACGTCCTCGGGCAAGAGAGTATGATTTTATTTACCATAGTGGAGAAGCAAAAGGAGATACACATAAAAACTTTTAGCAGAAATCTCTCATGGCAGCTGAAAACCCTCACATATTTTTCCCCAACTACAGTCACTCAACAAACTCTTACACCATTTGCGTGAAAGCACGACATACATATACGAAAGGGTACGCATGGGCTTTAACTAGTATTAGGCCCAAACAAAAACAATGCACCTAAACAAATATTCAGCTACACATGCATTATGTATGCTCCATTTTCTACAACACTTGCATCGTGACTTCATCATCATTAGCCACTTCACTGAACATATTCTGACTTTGATACCATTAAATACAGAGTCAACCTCCTCACATTAAGGAACAAGCTATAAACCCTGCTCACATCTTCCATCTCCACAACCTTCCCTTTCCACCTCTGACAAGCGAGCGCAGCTACAGTGATCAAATGGTTTGTGTACCTCAAAGAGGTCTCGACCCGACCTTAGTTAAAAGCCCCCTGGCGTCTCGGCTCGTGTCAACATCTTCTTCCTCGCATCTGAGGATCGATCGTATTTCTTCCTCGGTGTGCAGTTGCGTCGATTTTATAAGTAGGCGATCGAGGAAATCAGCAAGGATCCCGTGAGGTGAGTTGTATTAGAAATTGAATGTAAAAATATGTATTGTTATTATTATGAATAGACTGAATGAATTATTACAATGTAACATTGCTATATATAGACATATGGCAATATGGATCAACGGAAAAGTAATGGGCTGCAAGCCCAAGCCCACTGAGAGATAACATATATCCTCTCTTATACGATACAATCAGTTTTATTACCCACCCTCAATTTTATCCAGGGTTTTCTCTTTTCCTTCCGCGCCGCCACTCTGATCGATCTTCATTTCTCCTCTGAATTTAACAAAATTTCTTGCTGAAAGCGGCTTTGTAAGAGCATCGGCCTTCTGAAATTGAGCTGGAACATGGTTCACATCCAGTTTTCCTGATGTTGTTTGCTCACGAACGAAGTATAGGTCAATCTCGATGTGCTTTGTGCGAGCGTGCTGGATTTGGTTGGCTGAGAGGGAAACCATGCTCAGATTATCACACCAAATTACTGGTTTTCTGTTGGGAAGAAACCTAGCTCCTTGAGAAGGGAAGTTATCCACATGACCTCTGCGGTGGTACTAGCTAATGAACGATACTCAGATTCAGTGCTAGAGCGCGAGATAGTTGGCTGCTTCTTTGAGCGCCAGGAGATTGGATTTGAACCCATGAACACGCAGTATCCAGATGTTGATCTTCGATCATCTGGATATGACGCCCAGTCTGAATCACTGTAAGCTTGTATGTTTAATTCTTTGTTGCTTGTCAGTTTAATGCCGTAGTTGATAGTGCCACTAAGGTAACGTAGAATTCTTTTAACTGCTGTCCAGTGTTCATTGAGTGGTGCTTGCATGAACTGAGAAACCTTATTCACACTATAGCAGATATCTAGTCTAGTTATAGTTAAATATTATAGTGCACCCACTATGATTCGGTATTCTCTGATGTTCTGTATAGCTTCTCCTTTCCTTTTAGACAATTTTAGGTTACTGACCATGGGTGTTGGCATAGGTTTGGCCTTGTCCATCTTGGCTTTAATGAGTAATTCTGCAATGTACTTGCTTTGAGATAACATAACTTCATTTTCCGAATTCTGAATGACTTGAATCCCTAGGAAATAGTTTAACATTCCCAGGTCTTTGATAGAGAAAGTCTGATTCAAATAACTCACTGTCTTGTTGATTTCAGTTTGATTATTGCCTGTAATTAGGATGTCATCCACATAGACCAATATAAATGTAACATCAGAGCCATTCCTTTTGATGTGAAGTGAGTTGTCTGATTTGGCAGTAGTGAATCCCAATTTCATGAATGTGTCATTTAGTTTATCATACCAGACTCTTGATGCCTGTCTCAAGCCATAAATAGCCTTGTTTAGCTTACAGGCTAGGTTCCTGCCTTGAGTAACTTTATAACCATCTGGTTGTTCCATGTATACATCCTTTTGCAAGTCTCCATTCAGAAATGCATTGCAAACATCAAGCTGTCTTATGCACCAATGTTTGTGTAATGCAATGCATATAATTATTCTTATAGTGGTGTGTTTGACTACTGGGGAAAAGGTCTCTTTGAAGTCAAAACCATATTCCTGTGTATACCCCTTTGCAACTAATCTAGCCTTGTGTTTCTGTATACTCCCATCTGCTGCCTTCTTTAATTTGTAGGTCCACTTGCACCCTATGACATTCTTATGATCTGGTGCCGTGACAAGACTCCATGTTTTATTTTTGATTAGTGTTGCATACTCTTCATCCATTGCATTTTTCCACTCTTGACACTTGATGGCCTCAATGTAGTTTGTAGGTTCTCTGTCACTCATGGTTGCAGTAAGTATTTTTGGTTTGAAGATCCCATGTTTGGCTCTTGTCATCATGTGATGCCTGTTTTGATCACGTTGATCTTCATCACTGCTTGAACTTGTCGTGGTATTGCTCTTTTCATTCACTATCTCTATGTCAGTATTGTCATCAGTATTAAAGTTTCCATCATTTTCCCCAATCATTGAGTTGTCTGGACTGTAGTCAGATTTTGTGCTGGGTATGCTTTCAGTGTCCCTTTCTTTATGAATTTCATTTTGCTTCTCATTGAACACTCTTTCTTCAACCAGCTCTGGTGGTGATACCATACACCTGTCACTATGAACAATACTTTTAGCAGTTTTAGTATCTTTTTCCGTAAAAGGAAATATGTGTTCATCAAATACCACATGTCTGGAGATGTATAACCTGCCATCACTGCTCAAGCACTTGTAGCCTTTCTGGTTTTCAGCATAACCAAGAAAAGTGCAAGCACTTGACCTTAAATTCAATTTGTGTTTATTGTATGGCCTCAAACAAGGAAAATATAGGCAGCCAAAGCTTTTTAAGCTATTGTAGTCTGGTTTCTCCCCATTCATCATTTCATATGGACTTTTGTACATCAAAACTTTGGTAGGCATTATATTTATTAGGTAAACTGATGTCACAAAAGCTTCTGACCAGAATTTTAAAGGCACAGAGGATTGTGACATTAGTGTGAGTCCAGTTTCTACAATATGCCTGTGTTTTTTCTCGACGAGTCCATTTTGTTCTGATGCGTGTGGACAAGTCATTCTGTGTAAAATTCCTTTGCTTTTAAAAAATTTCTTTAGTGGCATAAACTCACCTCCACCATCAGTTTGCATGATTTTAACTGTGCAATTTGTTTGTTTCTCAACAAGTGTTATGAACTGCACTGTTGTTTCATATGCATCTGATTTATTTTTAAGTAGATATATCCATGTATACCTAGTAAAAGCATCAACAAAGGAAAGATAATACCTGTATCCATGATCTGTCTTGACTGGAGATGGGCCCCATAGATCAGCAGCAATGAGTTCAAGTGGCTTGTTGTATTTTGTGTCAGACTCAATGAAAGGCAGTTTATGACTTTTGCCAATTTGGCAATGTTTGCATATATAATTGTCAGGTACACACTTACAATCAATTTTATTATCATTCAGAACATGTTTAATAGTTTTAATGTTTGGGTGTCCCAATTTACAATGCCATTCATCAAAAGTTTTATACATGTCATTATTAGTAGTAACAGACTCAACATTATAACATTGGGTTCCAATGTCTGTGGCATGTCTTAATCTCATGTTCTTGAATTTGTATAGCCCCTTTTCCAAACTACCCTGTAGTAATATGTTTTTATTTAGTAAATCTCTAACAAGGCAGTAATTTGGATGAAACTCAAAGTATACCTGGTTATCATTAGCAAATTGTGAAACACTGATCAAGTTTTTCTTAATCTTAGGCACTCTAAGTAAGTTGTTTAAGTAGAGTTCCCTTTTTCCTTTGATGTAACCACATCGCACATGTGATATACTGACAGTTTCACCATTACCCATTAAAACTGAACATTTACCTGAGTAGATTTTGTTGCCCAGATTTAGATTTTGTAGGCTGTTGGTGACATGGTTGGTGGCTCCAGAATCTGGGTACTAATCATCTAGGTTTATGTCATCTGATTTGTTGCCATCATCACTGATTGGACCTTGTGACTGCATTCTTGACCCCTCTGCATTGTTTCTTTGTTGACCCATTTGAGTCATATTAACATTGGGTGCCTTCTGGTTTTGTTGATTCACATTGAACGCTGTGTTGAACCTGAAATAACACATGCTTGCAACATGTCCAAATTTTTCACAAATTTGACATTTAACTCTATTGTTATTGTTGAATCTGCCTCCTCTGCCTCTGCCTCTGCCTCTTTGTCCTGTATTGCCTCTGAATGCCTGATTTTCTTGTCTGTTATTTTGACCAGAATTTCCTTTTTGCTGACCTTTGTTTCTTGCAGTGGAGGCATAGTTGACAGAAAGCTCTGACTGTGATGATCTTTTCTGTTCAACTCTTCCTTCATGTGCAAGAAGTGATGAATGCACATATTGCAAATCAGGTACTGTCTTTTGTGAGGCTATAAATGTTACAATAGATTCATAATCCTCGTCGAGTCCTCCGGTAATGTACAGAACTTGCTCACTTTCACTGATCATGTGTCCGGTCGAATTTAACTTGTCACACGGTGTCTTGACCTTAGACAGGTATTCATTCATAGGCATGTCATATTTTCTGATGCACTATAATTGTCTTCTATACAGCATTACCCTTGCCGTTGATTGAGCACTAAAAACTTGTTCAGTCGTGTTCCATACAGCAAAAGATGTGTTACATCCTATTACTTTTGATAGCATATTTGCACTTATAGATGAAATTAACCATGATACAAGGAGACTGTCCTGTTTTTGAAATATCAGGTAATCTTCATTACTAACCAGATTTCCATCTTTGTTATGGATCATCATAGGTGGGATCACAACTGTCCCTTTGATGAAATCAAGAAGACCATAACCTTTTAACGCAGCCTCAACTTGAAACTTCCAAAGCATGTAGTTATCCTCATCTAATGGGATTGTGATTATGTGACTTTTGGGTTTGATCAGTTGAAGGCTTGGCGTTGAGGGTAGGTTTGGTGGTGGATTGGTGCCAGAATTGGCTGAACTGAGTGCTTGTTCATTAGTTCCAGCCATTTTGATGGTCAAGACAGGCTAATTTCGATGATAGGATGAATCTTGGATGGCTAATGCATTGTTAAGTGTCACTGCAACCAGATTTGCTATCAGGAATGCTTTGTGGCGAACAGGAAAGGGATTCTTGGATGGTAAAATCACCAGAGATTGTGATTTATGCAACCAGATCTCGCGCCAAATGATGACTTGAAAGTCAGATGGCTGGAATTGCAGCCAAGAATGTAGAGAAATGATGAAAATACTCTGATCCTACCTCTTGGCGAGGCAATACATGATCAGATACAACTGAAATGAACAGATCTTGATCGGAGAGGGGTGTAATCTCCAATGATGAAGCTTTTCTGAGGAGATCAAATGCAATTGCACCTTCTCTTACTTTCTGATCTGAAATTTAATGCCGTTAGGCTTATAGCTCTGATGCCATATTAGAAATTGAATGTAAAAATATGTGTTGTTATTATTATGTACAGACTGAATGAATTATTACAATGTAACATTGTTATATATAGACATATAGCAATACGAATCAACGAAAAAGTAATGGGCTGCAAGCCCAAGCCCACTGAGAGATAACATATGTCCTCTCTTATACGATACAATCAGTTTTATTAAGTTGTAGCTTGTGCCTCACATGGTTATAAGGCCATGGTTGGTGGCGATTACCAGGATGGGTAAGTTTCCATTTTTCTAGGGCTCGGTTGAGGAAGTAGAAGCACTCTATGCTGAGCATATGGACTTGGTCTGTGAAGAGGACGCCCGGGATTACGTCGACTTTCCCTTTTTCTCCCCATTCTACGACTTTCGCATCTATTTGTTCCCTCACTTCACTTTGAATTTCTCCTGTGTTACCCGTGAACAGTGCAATAAATCCCTGGGTTCTGTTATTGTTGACATCGATCTCATGTAGATTCACACAATACACAACCTTCTTCCTCTTCTGCAAATCTCCCTCGGGACATCTAATAAACTTCATATGTAGGCCCGTAGCATCATAATCTGAGGAACGTCAAATTGATCTTCCAAGATTTGTCACCTTTTCAGATGCCTTGTCTAATGCGATAACATCCTCACCCTATACCTTCTCCTTGTTCAGTGACCCGATCATCTTGCCTCCCAGCTCGTACACTCTTTCCATGTATGTGGTCTTCATTGTCAGTTTCCCTGTTTTTGAAGTTAATTTTGAGTCTCCTCCTGCAAGTCGATCAATGGAAATATCAACAACCTCCATCTCAATACCCTACGCATCCTCGTTTATTCGAAACCCAGTAGCCTTCCTAAATGACTGCATCAACGCCTCAGTCTTGTATAAAGTGTTATATGACAACATTGAGTACCTGTTATTACGTTAAGTAAAGCAAATGGGCTTCAACCCAATATCTCGTTATAACTTCTGCAATTAGCATACAGCCCAAATACATAACAATAGCTATATTTCTGTATTATAAATACATGTCAATGTTGATAAAACTTTTTGTCAATTCAATATAACAATACTGCTGCAATTATATTTCAAATATGGTATCAGAGCTTCTTTGCTAACTGCAATCAAGGATTCGATCCAATTACTCGGATCTTTGTAAATCTATCTAAAGATATATTATCTACCAGAGAATTCTCATCACTTGGATACCTCCCATCCAAGATTGTTAGGCTGTAATCCAAAAAACAATGTCTCGCCAACCTAAGGTGGCTGCATCTGTTTTCATCATTATAGCTTGGCGGCAAAATATTTCTGAAGCTTCGAATTCGATCAAAAAATCTGAAGAAATCATCAACTGAAGTTTAAAGCCGTCCTAGAAAGCCATTTCAACATCATTTTAACAATCTAGTTTCTTTCAATCTATAAATTGAAAGTTGTCCAAGATTTCTATTCAGACTCTCCAAAATTTCTATCAAATATCTTACTGGAGTCTGGTTGCTTTAAACTCAATTAAAGAATCATTCAGATTTCTCAATTCAAGAATTAGAAGTTCATAAATCTTTACCTTTTTCGTGTGACTAAGTTCTCTCTACATCTTAAAATCATGGTTGAAGGAGATCCTCCAAGCACACCAAGATCATCCAGTAGATCCAATCAGAAAAGCGCTGAAAGCACTGAGGACCCCTTCAAATCCATCGTAAAGCCCCAAAGCCAAATAATCTTGATTCAACTCGATGTATCGAACTATCTCCTGTGGAAGCTATAAGTTGAAATAGCGGCAAAAGGTTACAATCTTGAAGATTTTCTCTATGGAACAAAGACTATTCCAACAAAATACATCAGGGACAATAATAACAGCCTCATTCCTAGTCAAGAATTCACAACTTACCAAAAACAAGACAATCTGGTAAGTGCTTGGTTAATGTCCTCTATAAGTGCTAATCTTATGCCACAGTTAATCGATAGTAAAACAGCTCATGAAGTTCGAACATCATTGGAAAGATCATTCATAACCCAGTGTGCTGCTAGAATTTTACACTTCAAGAAACAACTACAGACTATCAAGAAAGTCACTTCTAGCATGAATGAATATCTTATGAAGATTAAGAACTTATATGATCAACTATCATGCACTGGTAACAAAAATGAGGAAAAAGAAAAAGTATTGTATATTGTGGGTGGACACGAGGATGAATATGAAGCATTGATAACGTTCATCACATCAGTCGAGCCCATTCCATCACTACAAAGTGTGTACTCTATGCTTCTTGCCCATGAAGGCAGACTATTACAAAAGAAGGATCAAACTTCAATGTTAACTATACCACTACTGGAAAACCCAAGAATCAACAAAATAATAAAAGAAATCAGAATTCTTACCAAAGAGGAGGTCAATAAAACAGAGGAAGAGGCAGAGCTTGGAGATGGAACCCCAATAACAAGACAAAATGCCAAATTTGCGAGAAACTTGGACACACAACCAACAGATGCTACTTCAGGTTTGAAAACAGTGTCAATACAAATCAAAAAGGGAATAGCAATAACAGAGGAAACAATCCAAACGCAAACATGGTGAACAATCAATCAGAAAGCAAAAACAACCAAGAATCAACATCAAATATTGCCACTGTTGAAGATATTTAGGATGAAGCATGATATCCAGATTCAAGAGCAACTCATCATATTATAATAACCTAAATAATCTAAATCTTGGAAACTGTGAGTACAAAGGTAAAAATTCTCTAATTATAGGTAATGGCAATTCTATAATAATCTATCACACTGGATATACCAGTATCAAAGGTGCCAAATTACTCTACTTAAACAATTTACTATGTGCACCACATATAAGGAAAATATAATTAGTGTGTCATAGTGTGCAAAAGACAATCAAGTGTCTTTTGAATTTTACCTAAACCACTGTGTAGCTAGAGACCTGCTAACTAGAAATATTTTATTATAGGGTAATAAATAAAATGGACTGTACAAGTTTGACTCTGGAAATGTTAGAAATATTGAATTAAAGAAAAATTTCTGTAATGTAACAGAGTTGGATAAAAATAGTGACTGTACTGATTTTGATATGTTGCATTATATATATGGCTATCCAGGTTTCAGAATCATGAAAGAAATCATAAATAATTGTGGCATTTCAGTCAATATTCCCAATAATTATATATGTACATACTGTCTAATGGGGAAGAGTCACAAGTTTTCATTTACAAATTCTGAAACTAAATATTTAAAACCACTATAATTGGTTGTTGTTGATCTAACGGGTCCAGCTCCAATTTATACTGACTATGGGTACAATTATTACATCTCTTTCATTGATGCTCACTCAAGATATGTCTGGATTTATTTCTTAAAATCAAAGTCTGACACTTGTAATGCAGTCATGTAGTTCATATCTAATGCTGAAAATCAATTAAGTCATAGAGTCAAGATTTTTTAGAGTAATGGTGGTAAGGAATTCATGCCACTAAGAAACTTCTTTCACAAGAAAGCTATCACACACACATTAACATGTCAACACACTTCTGAATAGAAAGGTCTTATTGAAAGAAAACACAGACATGTTGTTGAAACTAAGTTAACATTGCTAGCATAAGCATCATTACCATTGAAATTTTGGCATGATTCCTTTGCTACAGTAGTATACTTAATAAACAAATTACCAACAAAGGTTTTGGATTTAAAATGTCCATTTGAAGTACTGAATAAATCCAAACCTAACTATAATGATCTCATAATCTTTGGATGTCTGTGTTTTCCTCATATAAGACCCTTCAATAAGCACAAACTTGATTTTAGATCTACATCATGCACATTTTTGGGGTACTCTACTAATCAAAAAGGTTACAAATGTTTAGACAGTAATGGAAAAATGTATGTATCTAGACATGTTATATTTAACGAGAGAATATTTCCATTCAAAAATCATTCATTTAAACCCATAAAGAAAATATACAATCCAAAGAATTCCATTCCACCTATTCCTGGATATATAAGTGAGGTTGTATGTGTGCCACACTCAAATAATAGTTCAACACACACACAAAACCCACAAACTGCCAGGTCATCACAGAACACTACAACCAGCACTGAAAATAATCAAAACAGCGAAGACAATAATGGTGGTAATGAAGTAGATTCATAGCATCAAAACAAAAGCAATAATGGAAGCAGTCATGAAGACAGTACACAATCAGAAGAGAACAGGGAAGCTCCTCAAACTCAGAATCAACATCACATGGAAACAAGGGCAAAAGGTGGTATTCTCAAACCAAATGCCTATGGTACTGAATTTGATAATACTGAGCCATCCACTTATCATCAAGTTGTGTTGAATGACAAGTGGAGCTGCAATAAAAGAAGAATTAAACACCTTAAACAAAAAGCAAACTTGGTGCTTAGTTCAATCACCCAAACAAAAAAATATTGTTAGGTAAATGGACTTATAGAATAAAAAGGCATGCTGATGGTACAATCTCTAAATACAAGGCTAGATTAGTGGCAAAAGGTTATTCACAATAGTGTGGAATTGAATTTAATGAGACATTCTCACCTATTGTGAAACCAAATACCATTAGAACTATACTAACCATAGCCTTGCATAGAAATTGGACGATCAAACAAATTGATGTTAATAATTCTTTTTTGAATGGTGAATTACAGGAAGAAGTATACATGGAGCTGCCACCAGGTCTTAAAAAGAAAACAAACGAAGGAATGGTGTGCAAACTAAACAAAGCTATATATGCAGTAAAGCAAGCTCTTAGAATATGGTTCAAAAAATTGAACACAACATTATCAAGGCTGGGATATACATCCAAAAGATATGACAACTCACTGTTCACAAAATTTACTTCAGACACTGTCACCTATGTTTTAATCTATGTAAATGACTTCATCATCACAGGCAATAATATCTCTGAAATCAGAAGCATCACAAGTCAACTAAACAGTGAATTCTTAGTAAAAGGATTAGGTGACCTATCTTATTTCTTGGGAACTGAAGTTTACAGAACCAAAGACAATGAACTTCACTTATCTCAAAGAAAATACATCATAGAAATTTTAGTTAGAGCAAAAATTGATGGTGCTAAAGCTCTACCCACTCCAATGATAACCAACTTACACCTAAGAAAGGATAAAGGGGAGCCTACATTCAATGAAAAATTATATAGAAGTGTCGTTGGAGCTCTTCAATATGTTCCAATAACCAGACCAGATATATCTTATAGTGTCAACAAGGCAAGTCAATTTACGCAAAAACCCCTAAGTGACCATTGGCAAGCTATCAAAAGAATCTTACGATATCTAAAAGGCACAATTAATCAAGGTCTTATTTTAAAGCCAAGTACCAGTCTAGATATCATGGCATATGCAGATGCAAATTGGACTAATGACTATGACGACAAAAAATCCACAAGTGGGTATTGCATATTTTTAGGAAAAAACCCAATATCTTGGTGTGCTAAAAATCAAAATACAGTTTCTAATTAAGAATGAAGGCTTGTTATAGAAGCATTGCTAGTACAATAACAGAAATAACCTGGATTCAATCTCTTCTAAGTGAGCTAAGAATTAACAATAACACTAAAGCAACAGTGTGGTGTGATAACATGAGTGCTATAGCCTTAACTGCTAATCATGTCCTACATTCTAGAACTAAATATCCGGAACTAGACATATACTTTGTACGAGAATTGGTTCGGAAAGAAAAACTTCAAGTGAACCACGTACCTTCTACTTACCAGATCCCTAATATTCCGACCAAACCTCTCTCCAGACTGAGATTCAAAGAACTATGAAGCAAGCTTTGCATAGCTGAAGTAAGCAGCTCACAAGCCTAGCAAGACCTAAAGTCATCTGCTACTAAGAACTCTGAGACTGATGCTCAAACCCAAATCAGGAAGGACGATAAATCTGAAAGTATAGTAACCTCAGATCCAATGTAAATACTCATATTCCTCAAAAATTGGAAGAACATTAGTCTACAATCAACAATTACTACAAGCACAACTTCAAGGAGAACAAATTGACCACTCACAAGCCACTGTAGAAACTAAAGGCCATAATTTGAAGAATGAAGTGTGGAGAAAGAAGATTATTAACAAATCTGAAGAGAATTTGTCGAAGAATTGAGAAAAAGAAGGATTGCGGTTGCCATATTTTGTCTCCAAACCCTAGCTTAGTTTCTAGGGTTTGTGTGGGGAGTTATAAAGTGTTATACGACAACATTGAGTACCCCGTTATTACATTAAGTAAAGCAAATGGGCTTCATCCCAATATCTCGTTATAACTTCTACAATTAGCATATAGCCCAAATACATAACAACGGTTATATTTATGCACTATAAATACATGTTTGTATTGTTCAAACTTTTCATCAATTCAATAAAACAATTCTACTGCAATTATATTTCGAATAGCTTGGAAACCTCCAAGCTAAACAACTCTGATGCTGCAATTGTCGCAAAAGGCATCTCCTGTCCTAAAGATTTGGTGAGTCCCATTACTATCGTTGTCTTACCTATCCCCCGTTGTCTAGCAAGAAGAACAGCCCGACCAGCAAACTTTCCTTCTTTGATCAGTTTAAGAATCAATCCTGCAGCTTTCCAAGAAGGAAGTTGGCCGATCATGCCATCCGTGATTAGACGAGGGGTGTTTGGAGTCATCAAGGCCTAATCCTATAATGTGAGAGTGAGCACCTATGTGTTCTATTCGCGTGGGGTCATGGGATTTGGTTGTTTTCTTCATCTCTGATGCCATGGGTAATTTGAAAATCATTGTAATTTTTAAAATATCGTTGTCATATTTAATTAAAGTATGCATTAAAATTTACAAGAGTAAACACATTGAAGTTGTATTAAAAGCCAAATCAATGTCTTCTATGCAAATGAAAACTTGTATTATTGTACTTAAGAACATAGACAATGCAGGGTTGAATTTTTTGCAATACCTACTAACTGTAGATTAGACACATTGACCGTTAAGATAAGTTTATAAATTTTATTATTACCTGCTATGACACATATACTAAGTTGGGGCCGGTGCTTCGCACACGGGGCATAAATTACACTTTTGTTTGATAAATCTTGAGTAAGTGGCTTTTGTTATAAATAATTATATTGACAGAACTAATAGCACATTAATATCAAAGCAAGTACCATTTCATTTAGATCATTGATAACTGAAGTTGCTTAATATAGATGCGATTTTGGTAGATCATTCATTATCAAACCGATGATTAGAGAGGTTTAAGATGTACTAAATCAATTTGTTCGTGCTAATTATTATCGGCTCAAATGTAGGAGCGTTACCGGACACAAGAACATCGTCTTCTCCGCTCCCACAATTCTAGTTCATTTTTCTTCCTGCCTTATCTGAATTGCGTCCTCATCAAATATCTCCACCCATGTTTCTCCAGTTTCTCCAGTTTCTTCTAACATTAAAATCGCTACATTTTTTTCGTTTTCGGAAAACCCTACCTACCTGATTCCAAAGTCTACGCCGTGATATGTTTTTCCACCAATCTCCCCCATACTTCCGTACATTCAAATCTTATGGCATCGATTCCTTCTCAGATTCCAATGAGAAGAAAAGGCAGCGAACGAAAGAAGCTCTCCGTGAACTCAATGAGTGGGAAATGGCTACTGAAAAATGACATCAGGTTAATTTATATCTTATTTGAAAATGTCAATCAGCATGTTAGCTTTTTCTTTTAAGAATACAAATTTTTGATTTGTACAATTTGGAATTTGAAGCAGGAAGTTAGGTCAGTTACTGCTCATAAGCCTTTAGAGCTAAAGATTAATTAGCTTTCAGTTCTACAAATGTTTTGCAATGCAAAGGAGATTCGATTTATAGTGGAATCGAGGAAGAAATTGATTTGTCATTTACTGCTCATAAGCCCTTGCACAGAACTAAAGATTTATTAGCTTTCAGTTCTACAAATGTTTTGCAATGCGAAGGAGATTCAATTTATAGTGAAATTAAGGAAGAAGATGATTTTATTGCACTTGGATAGCAGTCGCGTTTGTCTTTGTATAAGATTTCCCTTAGTTTTAGATCAATGAAATGGAAATATGAGATTTTTGATCTATTGAATTATCTAAGTAGCTAATGTACGGGTCAAAACTGGAAGACATTGCAGTTTGCACTCTACTTAAGCTCGATAAACAAAACTCAATATGATTCTTATGATTAAATTGCTTCTATACATTGGGACTTGGTTATAAGATCTTGTCAATAGTTGGTTTGTTGCTTGATAATGATATTCTATATTGTTTTAGTCAATTTTGTAGGCTCTTCCTAAAATACGTTCTTTGTAGATATATGTATAAACGTGCAAAACTGCATAATGAAATAGGATAATTCCACATTTACTTTGATTTTCAACATGGTATTAATAATTTTAATCAAATACCTATCATGTCCAACGTATTGCCTAAAAGATCAACTGAAATATTATTTCCGAAATGAAAATGTAACCAGATAGTTTACATTGTACAACCGGTCATGTATATATACACGTTATTGTAATGCTCAGGCTAATAGCGACGTGGGCTTAATACAAACTGAAAATGAATAAATGGATATGGGCTAGGCCCAATTACTTCTGAGTATATAATATCCTTATCTAAGTACGGGAAACCCTTATTACTCTTATTTTGCCTCTTCAAATCGAACTTGGGTTTCTCTTCCTCCTCCGATAATCTTCCTCCTTCAACAATCTTCGAATTATCTCTAAATCGATGAAAGCTTTTAGCCGATAAGGCTTTAGTTAAGACGTCTGCTCGTTGGAAGATGGTTGGAACATGCCGAATCTCTAGTTTTCCCTTCTCTATCTCCTCACGTACGAAGTACAAGTCTATGTCGATGTGCTTTGTGCGTGAGTGTTGTATAGGGTTTGAGGATAATGAAATCATACTCATGTTGTCACACCAGATTATGGGCTTCTTATCAATGGAAATGTCGATTTCTCTAAGAAAATAACCAATTCACATCAGCTCAGCTGTTGTACTCGCGACAGCTCTGTATTCGGCTTCCATGCTTGAACGAGAAATAGTGGCTTGCTTACGGCAACACCAGGAAATCGGGTTGGACCCAAGTAGACATAATAACCAGTCCTATCATCGTGATCCGAGGCCCAATCAGCATTGTTGTAAGCATATATGTTTAAATTTTTACATGCGTTAAGTGATAATTCATATTCCAATGTCCCTTGTAGATATCTTAATATGCGCTTCACTGCCTTCCAATGTTCAGATAAAGGGTTATGCATATATTGACATACCTTGTTGACACTAAAACTTATGTCTGGACGAGTGATAATCACATATTGTAATGCACCAACGATACTTATGTTTAACCTGACATTCTCTATAGATTCACCTTTAAATTTCAACAATTGCAAATTGCTAGTCATAGGTGTAGGTAGGGGTTTTGCCTTTTCCATGTTACACGAGTGAGTATTTCTGATAAATACTTCTTTTGAGATAGAAGTATTTCTGTACTTGACCTCTATATGACTTGAATACCCAGGAAATAATTTACTGTTCTCATATCTTTGATAGAGAAAGTTTTATCTAGAAATTTAACAACACTGTCAATTTCACTGCTATTGTTTCCTGTAACTAGGATATCATCCACATAGACAAGTATGTATATAGTTGTAGTTCCTTTGATTCTGACATACAAAGAGCAATCTGATCTTGTCAAAGAGAAACCCAATTTAATGAAAGTAATTTTCAACTTTTAATACCAAACTCCCGATGCCTGCTTCAATCCATAAATTGCTTTATGTAACTTGCATACAAGACCCCTATTTTTTTTTTTTTTTTTTACTAATATATCCTCTTGGCTGCTCGATATAAACTTCTCCCTTTAATTCTCCATTCAAAAAGGCATTGTTCACGTCTAATTGTCTAATATTCCACTGATTGGTTAATGCTATTGTCATTATGATTACAATGGATGTGGGTTTAACAATGGGAGAGAATGTTTCATTGAAGTCGAACCCAAATTGTTGTGAGTAACCTTTCGCCATCAGCTTTGCCTTATACTTTGATATGCTCCCATCTGAGTTTTCCTTTAGTTTGTAGGTCCATTTGCACCCTACAATATTTTTGTGCTTAGCAGCAGTCACCAGTGTCCATGTTTTGTTTTTAACCAGTGCCTCATATTTTGTGTCCATAGCAGTTTTCCAATTGCTTCTAGTTATAGCTTCTTCAAAGTTGGTTGGCTCTCTAACATTAACATTTAAATTGTATGCCTTGGGTTTAAAAATGCCATGCTTACTCCTCGTCATCATGTGATGTTCGTTCCCAGTAGCAGATTGTGCCATGCCTTGGCTGTTGTCAGCAGATGATCCATTGTTTTCATTGCTTTGAGTTGCACTAACCTGAGCTGATTGATCATACATGTTGGACTCATCATTATTTAACTGATCATCATGTGCATGCTGCATCATTTCTTCATTATTATCAGTGTTGTATCCTGATCTTGTGCTGGCTATGCTTTTGTTTTCACTATGTTCATCAATATGTTGATTGTGTGTTGAGCCCTTTAGCCATTCAGTCAGTGTTTCAGGTGGTTGCATCACATTTGTAGGCTTGATAATTCTGTTATTAGTTTTCATGCACTTTTCTACAAATGGAAAAATATTTTCATTAAAAGTAACGTGTCTAGAAATATACAACCTACCATTAGCATCCAAGCACTTGTATGAGCTGATCTGAAACTCAGTTTGTGTTTGTTATAGGGTCTAAGACAGGGAAAACACAAACATCCAAAGGTTTTTAAATTATAATAAGTGATAATAAGCCTCAGGTCCCTAAAACTTATCAAAATACAAGTCATGCCCCTGATATGTTTTCCCTTCAAACCCGCTCCCTGTTTTTTAATGTTCCTCCTTTCTTTTTCCAAGTTCCGTGGTCACATGTTTTCTTCAGGAAAAAAGGCGCTACAAAGTAAAAAAAATCTAAATTTTGGAAATATTCTCGGAAGTCCACAGAATTAAAAAAATTGCATATGTGTATCCAACTTTTGCCAATAGTTGCATACATATATGTAACTATTTGAATACACATGTAATAAAATGTGCACGCCTGCTGAATAACTGCATACAAGTATGAAATTATTCAGAAATAACTGCATACTTATATGCAAGAATGTCTTGCAGAATCGAGTTAGGGAAACATTTGCATACTTGTATTCAGTTTTTTGTGTCTAACTGCATGCAAGTATGATGGTATTGGCTGTTGCAAGTTTTTACGTGCTGAAATTGAATTATTGCATCAAAAGATGCATGTGTTTCATGAAATATGCATACTTGTATGCATTTATATGCAGTTTTGATGCAGAATCAGAAATAAATGCACGCTTATATGCAACTAAATTGAAATAAGTGCACCTTTCAATGCATTTTACAGCATTTTCGTTGTTTTTATGTTTTTTTAATTTTAACGTGGGTTTTGATTGTTTTTCCACCTGAATTTTTTGGCGTTTACTATTTCTATTTAAACATGAATTTACGTGATCTTTTTATATTTTTTAATATTTTTTTATGAATTTTCGAAAAATAGGGATGTATTTTATAATAAGTTCATGACTGGTTTTGAGCCCAATTTAAAACCTTAAAAGGGACATGTGCCAAACGCACCCTTATAATAATTTGGTTTTGATTTAAAAATAACCTCATGTGGACTTTTCAGCTTCAAAACTTTGGTTGGCATAAGATTTATTAAATATACTGATGTTGCAAATGCCTCTACCCAGAATTTAAGTGGCAAAGATGCTTGCGACATCAGTGTTAGGCCAGTATCCACAATATGTCAGTGCTTTCTCTCGACTAACCCATTTTGTTCAGACGTATGTGGGTAGGTGGTTCTATGAGTGACACCTTTATCATTAAAATACTTTCTTAGAGGCATAAACTCACATCCCCCGTCTATTTGAACTACTTTATCATTACAGTTGAACTGTTTTTCAACCATTTTTATGAAATAAACAGTTGTATTGTGAGTTTCAGACTTAGATTTGAGAAAGTAAATCCAAGAATATCTACCGTACGCATCCACAAAGGAGAGATAGTACATGAAACCCTGATCTGTTTTAAAGGAGATGGGCCCCATAGATCTGCTGCAATAAGTTCACAAGGACTACTATATGTAGTCTCAGAATCAAAGAAAGGTAACTTATGACTTTTGCCAATTTGGCAATGACTGCAAACAAAATGATCAGGTACCTTTTCAAAACTATTTTTTTTTTCAACTAAGAAATGTTTATAGTTTTGATATTAATTGTCCTAATTTTCGATGCCAAAGATTAAAAACATCTCTGTTACTACCAGTATCAACATTAAAAACATCACTATTACTGGCAAAATCAAACTGAACATTATAGCAATAATTCCCATTTCTAAAACCATCTCCGGTCTTTATTTTGTTGAATTCGTATAAGCCATTATCCAAATTACCCTATAATAGTATTTTATTACTGATCAGGTCTTTAACTAGACAAGATTTAGGGTGAAACTCAAAGTATACATTATTATCATTGGCAAATTGTGAGACACTTATTAAATTCTTCTTGATGTTAGGAACTCCTAATAGATTATTAAGATATAGATGTCTCCTAGCACTAATTTATCCATTATCAATGTGTGACATACTTATGGTTTCACAATTTCCTACTTGAATTGAATGTTTACCTGAATAGCTTTTGTTGCAAAGATTTAAGTTCTGCAAACTATTGGTAACATGGTTTGTGGCACTAGAATCTGGGTACCAGTCATCAACATTTATATCATCGCTCTTGACGTCATATGCATTGTTTGACTGACTTCTGCTATTGTCTACATTGCTATTCTGCTGATTTAGTTGTGCAACATTAATATTGGGTTTGTTTTGATTACCACCTTGTGTCTGTCTTGCAACATTAAATTCAGAGTTGAATCTGAAATAGCATCTACTAGCTACGTGCCCAAACTTTTCACATATTTGGCATTTGAATCTGCTGTTATTGTTCCATCTGCCACCACATCCTCTTCCTTTTTGTGTCTAGTTACCTCTCTGCATATTGTTATTCTGGTTTAAATTTTGAGTAGGATTACTACTCTACTGACCTTTATTCTTAGAAACAGTAGTGTAGTTAACAGAATAATCTGGTTGACTTGCTCTTCTCTATTCAGTCCTTCCTTCATGTGCTAATAATGTGGAATGAACATACTGAATATCAGGGATGGTTGTTTGTGAAGCAATAAAGGTAATCACTGACTCATATTCTTCATCTAACCCCCTTGTAATGTAAAGAACATGCTCACTCTCAGAAATTTTATGTCCTGTATTCGCAAGTTTGTCACAGAGAATCTTGATCTTGGTCAAATATTCACTCATATTCATGCCATCTTTCTTGATAGTTTGGAGTTGACTCCTATAGTGCATAATTCTTGATGGTGACTGTGAATTAAACATCTGTTCTGTGGAAGTCCAAATTTCGTATGATGTGTTTGCACCGGTAATTTGTGATCATAGATTTGCACTTAATGAAGAAATAAGCCAAGATGCAAGAAGACTATCTTGTTTTTGATATAGAACGTAATCCTCATTACTAATCAAATTCTTGTCTTTGTACTGAACCATTACAGGTGGAATTCTAATTGTGCCTTTGATGAAGTCTTGCAAACCATAGCCTTTTAATGTTGTTTCCACTTGGTATTTCCAGAGCATGTAATTATCATTGTCTAGAGAGGGATGTTAATTACATTACTTTTTGGTTTGATCAAGGTGGTGGTTGATGATGAGGCTCTAGAAGTATCGACTCTTGATGTTGCTGAACTCGCTGTATCATTGTTTCCAGCCATTCTGAAGCAAAAAGGATGGAAATGATCTCTGAAATAGTAAAGCTTGGACAGTAGTGATCAATTGTATACTGTAACTGATCTCTGCAACCAGCGGCTATTGATCTCGATGATAATCTGGAGGATCTTGATCGAAAGGAACAATCAAGAATGCTTGAAAAGCTTTCTTGATGAAGATGTGGGTAAATGCATGATAAGAACTGATCAGAAAGATACTACATGATGATCGGAAGGCTTACTTCAGTGATGGAAATGGATCGAGGACGACGGTTTGCAGCACTGCAATCTCGCAACCGGATCTTCCAAGAAGTAGAATGATAGTCTTTCAATATCAACGTTATAGATAGAATTATCTGATTTCAAGAATGTGAAATTTGTTGCCGTTTGGCTTTGTCGTGCTCTGATACCATAAAAGACAAACTGAAATATTATTTTTGAAATGAAAATGTAACTATATAGTTTACATTGTATAGCTGATCGTGTGTATATACACATTATTGTAGTGCTCAGACTAATAGCCGCGCGGGCTTAATACAAACTGAAAATGAATAAATGGATGTGGGCTAGGCCCAATTACTTTTGAGTATATAATATCCTTATCTGAATACGGGAAACCCTTATTACTCTTATTTTTACCAAACAAAGGCAACAATGCTTCTTCAACTTGCTAGTTATATATCCCATCTGATATTCTTGTCACGCTGCTCTTAACCAAAGACAATTATCTTAACCATGATTATTGTGAAAGGGAAGATTTAATGAGAAATCATTTTAATGGCAACAGCAGGTGGAAAAGTATCATTCAAAGTAGTTCTATCATCAGATCCTAAGCTTCCATTTAAAGTCTTTAGCGTCCTTGAAGCTGCGCCTTTAACTGCTGTCTTGAATTTTGTTGATGAGGAATTCAAAGTTCCACCTCAAACAAGTGCAATCATCACTAATGATGGTGTTGGCCTTAACCCTCAACAAAGTGCAAGTAATGTGTTTCTTAAACATGGGTCTGAGATGCGCCTGATACCTTGCGACAGAGTAGGGGCTTCTGTTACATCAAAATACCGAAATTTGAATCAGAAATTAAATTACATCAAAGTAGTCTCTAGTATTCTCATCATGTAATGATGATGATGAAATCATCATCAGTGTTCGTGTGAAGCTACTATTTAAACAAATTATTTGCATCAATTTACGGTATTAAATACCGTTTAATGTTCTTGGTACACACACGCTTAAAATATATTGGTCACTTTCTTAAAAAGTTCATCGTTTGATCATTAATTTTGTGTGTTTAAACTTTAAACTACAATCACCAAAATTTGATTGAGCTGGATTTTTTTTTTCTTATCATCAAATTCGTTGATTGCAGCATGAGAAATAAAAATTAATATGTTGATTGTTAAGCTAAATTTTGTTTGTCGCTTTTGCTTGATTGGATTTACTGGCTAATTTTATTTTATTTATTTGACTTGTTTGCTTGTATAAATAATTTTGTTATATCTTTTAATTAAAAACTATGCTATAATCATTATTTTTATTTATAATTTTAATCCGAGCATTATTATATTTTTATAATATGTAGAATGAGTGCAAAAAAATGCATCCGACTATATTTTTTTCAAATTTCATTTGACTTTGTTTTAGAAAACATTTTAAAGACTGGTAATCATGATTTGAAACTAGCTTTAAGCAATTGGAACAATAAGAAAGTTTTGGTATATTCTTAAGAATGTGTTATTAATTATTATGTCAAAAATATAGCAAAACTTTTGTTAACAAAGATATAACACTGATGATACAGAACAATGAGCCACTGAGAATGAGTGGATAGACAGATTAAGGGGGACAATGCAATGAGAAGAAAATCACTTGTACAAAAAAAACTTAGTTTGTAGTGTGAATGTTATAGGTTTTGTTGGTAATGGATTGCATTGGTCAATAATTGTTGATATTGTGATTGTATATATATGTTGAACGTATTATATCTGCATACTACTTAATATGGATATAAATAATCATTAGAAAGCTCCATTGCGTTTATGCTACGAATTTGTAAACTTCCATTGTGGGATTGGTCTCACCCATGAAAGTGCTAAAACTATTCTCAATCTCAAAAGCAATTGACCAAGCAGTCATGTAAAATCGACAGTGCAGAGTTAGTGGATGTCTTGTGATAATTAATTAACTTGCCAATTGAATTTAAAAAGCAATTCAACTGCTTCAGCAATGTGTGTAGCACCATGGTTCATGCATACTTCATTCTTCTACTTTACTTATTTGATTTTGATCCCTCCATTTTATCCAAAATTGCATTGACATGCTTATATTAGTAAAGGAATAGACAGTTCGCTATATAAGCATGCAACCCCCCTCCCTTCACACACACACACACACACAAACACACACACACACACACACACACACACACACACAGAGACAGAGGAGCGATGTCCAAAATCGTAGGTATGTTGGTACACGCTCAAGATGCCTTAACACCATGCTAATTCATTTGCATGGTTCATTGCTAATTATCAATAATTGAAGTCTATCTGCATTCGGCAATTTAGCCGATAATTAGCAATTGAGCATTAAAATGAGTGTGATGCTTCTAGAACGAGGTTAAAAAAAATATGGGGATAGTCAGTAAAAATTATCTTGTATTCAGTTTACAATTATAATTTGTATCATTGATTTAACGACCCACATTCTACGTATCAGAGGTTCATAGAATATTTATTTTATTTTCATATGAAGTCATATGGTCGCGTAACTTTGCTGAACGACTATTAAGGTCATTTCCCATGTTCATGATTTTGGTCGAATTTTAAATGACCATTTTGCCCCTGATGAATCTTGTTTCGCCTATTACTTTTGATTGGTAAGAAGTTTTGACCTGAAACCACTTCCATTGGATTAAGATGATGGTTTACCGTTCCATAGAGTGGTCACTCAAACGGACTTACCATTTGGAAAGTATGGCTGAAATAATGTTTGGAAGGTGAAAAACTGCTTAAGCGGGCTTAATAGGATAATTAGTGGATGGGCCCATAACCCATTTCAGGATTAGGGTTATGGGGAGGCTGAAATGAGTTAGGAAACCATCTCATTTCATTGTCTTAGCCGCCACTTTCATTTCTTTAAACCTAGCAATGGCCTCCACCTTCTAAACTACCTCCTAATCACATTCTAATCCAATATTAAGCTAATCAACATCAAATCAAGGCAAATTAACATCAAATTGGAGCTAGAGCTATTGTGTTGCATTGGAATTCGAACCAAATCAAAAATATTTTCAGATCTGAGATTTATTTGTGGCTAAGGTGAGTGATTAGCATATTTTTACACTAATTACGACTAATTAGGGGTGATTAGTGATAATTAGCGAAATTATGAATCAGAAAAATATGGAAAAATATGCATAAATTCTGAAATATTATTTTATGTTACCGGTTAAAAATTGGGTTAATTTGGATTAAGTTTGCTAATCCTATTGCTAGATATAGTTAAGCATGATTAAGGGGAAAACATGGGTTTTGGGTTTGTTTGATCCATATTAAAAAGTTAAATTATTGTTTTGGTGTTTATGGTTGATCTTATATGTTATTACTACTGTTTGGAATGCTTCATGATTGTTTAGCAAAGTTCATATGGTCGAAAACGCCGTCATATAGCGTAAATAGCTTGCTGGAAAGTTGTAGAAAATTGGTTAGACCCCCCTCCCCCTGGATCGTGAAGCACCTCCACGAGCCGACATGCTTGTGACCATGATACCACGACCCGCTCGTGGTATGGGCACCAAGACCCGAACCGTGAAGCACCCACGAGCCGGTGCCACGACTAGGAGATCATGACCCAAACTGGTGAAGGAGCTCGACCCGACCCGACCCGGAGTGTGTATCACGAACCGAACCCAGGTGTTTGGCACGAACCGTGAACAATTGCTTCACTTGAACTGAACCGATGGAAGAGCATGACCCGAACCGAACTGGTGATCAGGAACCGAGCCAAATCGGAGAAGACTGAAAACCCAAGATGCAAAGGAAGTCCAAGTAGGAAGTTATTACTCAGGATCGAGATGGGAACCAATGAGTTAGCTTCACGAGTTGGGCTTTGCCGCGGGACGTGTACAAAGGGGTTATCGATATCTATAGCTTTGGTTCACCACTGAGAGACGAATTAGTGGCTATGGACCAGCGCAATGGGGTCATTAAGACTCCCAAGGGCAAAGTGGTCATAGCAAAGGATTTGGTTATCAAAGTGTTGGATATCGTATGCTTTATGCACTGAGTGAGAGTCGTGAGGATGATTGCTATGTTTGATGTTTGCTATCACCATGACATGCACACTCCCACTTTACACTTTATGTTAGTGTTACCTTAGAGTACTGTACATCTTGTTGTGCTAACTCTTTGGTTGCAGTCCAGGTTAAGGTATGATTGTTTATACCTGTTATTGCTTTATTTTGATACTGTCCCTCATAGCAGACTTTTGTCTGACCCAGAGTTTTATATCTCTTCTTATTACTCTGGGTGATCCTAAACGAGTAGACTAGAGATAGGTAGGTGGTATGCACGAGTAGTTGTCCGAAGACGGGCAGGAGGCTTCCACGTACTATTTACATATATTATCCTTGTGTTGTTGTTGGTCGCTACTTTGGGCATTAGTAGTGTACCTTTTCTATTTTTCTTTAGAGATAGTATTTGGAAGTTGTAATAATGATGGTTTGGATCATAAGCTATACTTTGGATTCCGCCGCTATGATGGTTTAGTTTTCAGTTTATGCACTACCTCGTCCGTTTTATGTCAAGTTATGTTATTATTATATATATTTTTCTTTCCATGCGTTGTGAGATATAATACAGGTTCCTTGGTGATTCATAGTTTCAAGCCCTTTTATTTTGACGACCGTCCCATGCTATTCCGACATTGGCACATCGCATTTCGGGGAAATGTCGGCTGGTGCGGGGCGGGCCTTCACACTTTGTATCAGAGCCTAGGTTTCGTAGTTAACCTAGGGAAAGACATCAGAGAGAGATAGTATACGTAAATGAGAGCGAGTATTGTGATATTTTGGTTTTCAAAAGCATATATATACTATTAGTATATCTAATGATGAAGTCACACTGCATTGGTACCACTATGGAGATTGTTAATCATTTTCTCTTTACAGATTGAACAATGAGCTGATATACGAGGAGTATGGGTTCAGGGGACAATGATAGGAATGTTCCTGATATGAGGACGATGTTTGCTACCTTCATGCGAGAGATGCTTACGGATGTTCAGGGAACAGTTCCTGATGCTGGTAACGGTGGTGGTGCAGCGGTGCAGGCGCCTAGAGCCGATTTCGCCAAGCTTAAAAAGGATTATACTAGTCTTGGTGGGAAGCTGTTCCATGGAACGGAATCAGCTACGGTGGTTCAAGATTGGCTGGATAGTTGTGAGCGTATTTTCGAGGATTTAGAAATCGATGATGCAATAAAGAGAAAGCTAACATCGCGTCAACTTCAAGGATGGGCTATGAATTGGTGGAATGTTATTAAAGCAGCTACTCTCGAGGATCAAGTTACTTGGACTCAGTTTAAGACTCGATTCAGTGATAAGTTTATCCCAGCTACTCAGAAATCAGAATTGTTTAGGAAATTTTTGGAGCTTAAGCAGAATGGTAGGGCAGTCTCGGAGTATATTGCTGAGTTCGATACTTTATTGAAGTATGGATTATCTGTTATCGATATTGCCGAGAAGAAGAATGAGAAGTTCATAACCAGCTTAGATGAGTACTTGGGGGAAAGACTTATAAACCTCATTGATGAGACCTTCGAATCTATAACGGGAAAGGCATTAAGGTCAGAGGGCCTTTACCCTAAGTCAAAGGTCGAGGTTAGTATTACATCTGTAGGGGAGCCAAAGCCGCAGGCAAGCGGTGGAGGCAAGAATAATTCACAGAACAAGAGGAAACAGAACCAAGCTAAGGATGGTCAGAAAAAGAATAAGAAAGATGTTTAGTGCTGTAGCTATGGCAAGAAGGGCCATTATGCCAAAGATTGTCGAGCAAAGCCAGCGGACAGGAATTGCTTCAATTGCAGCCAAGTGGGACATCACAAGGATAAATGTCCATAACCTCCTAAAGAGAAGCAGATTGTGAAAGCATATGCTATCAACGTTGTTCCTTCTTTGTCGAATGCCCCAACAGTGACGGAAAAAGGAAAGGGTATCGTCATTCAAGGTATGCTTTCCATTTATGATGTTCCTGTTTGAGTACTATTTGATACCGGGGATTCCCATTTCTTCATATCTAGTGACCTGGTAGAAAGGTTGGGATTGGAACCCAAGATTGTCGAATGACCTCTAGTTGTGACGAACCTGATCGGTGGTTCGAGTAGCCTTAGTATGATTTGTCGTAATTTGGTCTTATCGAGTCATGGATGTATGTTGGCTTGTGATTGCTTTGTTTTAGGCTTTACTAGGTTTGGAATTATTTTGGGAGTCGATTGGCTCCAAAGATATGGGGTGGTGGTATACTGTAAGGGGTCTTCGGTGACCATTAGAGCAGATGATGGGAGGTGGGTACTGTTTGGTTGCTTACCTAGTGATGGGGTGATGGCTAGTTTTCTAAATTCTCTTGACATCCCTCATGATGAGTTGTCAGATGTGCCTATTGCTGGCGAGTATCCAGACATCTTCGAGGAAGTGACCGGACTTCCACCACACCGAGAGATCGAGTTTCGGATTAATTTAGTAAAAGATGTCAAACCTATATTGATGCCACTTCGTCGTATGGCGCCAAGGGAGCAGCGAGAGCTCGAGGTGCAAGTGGGCGATCTTTTGAAGAAGGGATTTATCCGAAGGAGTGTTTCCAAGTGGGGAGCACTAGTTCTATTTGCTACTAAGGCAGATGGTTCCCTTCGCTTGTGTGTAGACAACCTCGAGTTGAACAAGGTGACTAGGAAGAATAAGTATCCTCTTACACGGATAGATGATTTGTTTGATCAGTTAAATGGAGCAAGAGTGTTCTCCCAATTGGATCTCGCGAAAGGTTTTCATCAACTCCAAGTAGCAATCGAGAGTATACCTAAAACAACATTTCGGACGCCGTCTGGATTCTATGAGTGGTTGGTCATGCCATTCGGGTTGACCAATGCACCAGCATATTTTGTCAATCTTATGAATAGGGTATTCAGAAATCAATTGAATAAGTTTGTTCTTGTGTTCGTGGATGATATCTTAGTTTATTCGAGGATGGAGGATGAACACAAGGAACATTTGAGGACAGTGATGGAGGTGTTGAGGAAACACCGATTGAAAGAAAAAATTTCTAAGTGTCACTTCTGGAGGAGGGAAGTGAGATTCTTGGGCCATGGTGTTTCAGAGAATGGCATTGCCACTACGAAGGTGACTACAGTGCAAGATTGGTCTACGCCTAAGAATGCAACAGATGTGAGAAGTTTCTTGGGATTAGCTGGATATTATCGTAAGTTTATCCAAGACTTCTCTAAGATAACGACACCGTTAACTCAGTTGACCAAGAAGAATCAAGCTTTCGTCTGGAATGAAAGGTGTGAGTATGCATTTAAGAGTCTAAAGGAAAAGTTAACATGCGCACCAGTGTTAGTCATTCCTAAGGGGAACTAAGAGTTGACGGTACACAAGAATGCCTATGGTACCGGACTAGGTGTTGTACTGATGCAAGGAGGTAGGGTTGTAACTTATGCTAGTCGGCAACTGAAACCACATGAGTAAAGATATCCTATCCATGATTTGGAATTGGCAGCGATCGTATTCGCGTTAAAGATGTGGAGACATTATCTATTGGGAGAATGATTTGAGTTGTTTACCGATCATAAGTCAATAAAGTACTTTTTCTCTCAAAAGGATTTAATTCTTCGTCAGCAAAGATGGTTAGAGTCCTTGGCTTCATATGATATCAATATCGCATACATACCCGGGAAGGGTAATACGGTAGCTAATGCATTGAGTAGGAGACATGCCAGTTTGGGGGGCTATGTTTCTGGAATGGAAGCAACAGGAGTATATCACAGGATATGATTTCAGACCTAGGTACGAATTGGATCCAGAGATGTTAGCAAGTCTGACGATCAGACCGACTTTGATTCAGCGGATTGGTTCCAGTCAGAGGGATGTTCCTAATCTATTGGAAATCATCTCCAAGGTAGAGATGGGTATCGACGACGAGACAATGAACATGTATGGTCATGATTGATAGGGATGGCTTCAGAAGAATGGGAGGCTAGTTGTACCCAATGTTAATGGATTGAGAGATGAAGTGCTTAGAGAATGTCATCACTCAAAACTGACTATACATCCCGGTGGTAAAAAAGTATCGAGACATGAAGCAAACCTACTACTGAGAAGGGATGAAGAGAGATGTTGGAAAGTTTATATCCAAGTGCATGAACTGCCAGTTAGTTAAAGCTGAACAAAAGAAACCAAGTGGTTTGTTACAACCGTTGGAAATTCCCAAATTGAAATGGGAACAAGTTTCAATGGATTTCATTGATGGTTTACCAAGGACTAGATCAGGTCATGATAGTATTTAGGTGATTGTAGATTGATTGACCAAGAGTGCAAGGTTTATACCAATCAAGTCAAATAGAACGACAGCTAAGTTAGCAGAACTGTATATAAAATGGATAGTGAGATTTCATGGAGTACCTTAAGATATTGTGAGTGATCGAGATCCATTATTTACTAGTGGGTTCTGGATGAGCTTAAAAGAAGCTTTAGGGTCAAAATTACATCTCAGCACCGCATACCATCCTCAAACTGACGGTCAAACTGAGAGGGTGAATAATGTACTCTTAAGAGCTTGTATATTGGATTTTGGATGGTCATGGGATGACCAATTGCATCTGTTTGAGTTCGCATGTAATAATAGTTATCAATCCAGTATTGGTATGGCTCCATTTAAAGCTTTGTACAGAAGACCGTGCAACTCACCATCATGTTGGTTAGAAACAGGTGAGAAGTTTGTGCTTGGGTCGGATGTAACAAGAGACACTTCAGATAAGATCAAGGTTATTCAGCAGCGAATGAAGGCTGCTCAAGATAAGCAGAAGAGTTATGCTGATAAAAGACGAAGAGAATTGAAATTCTCTGTTGGTGACTTGGTATTCCTCAAGATCTCTCCATTGAAAAGTGTGATTCGATTTGGTAGGAGAGGTAATTTGGCACCAAGGTTTGTTGGTCCATTTCCAGTCCTCGAGCAAGTGGAGAATTTAGCGTATAAGGTTGGATTGCCTGACAAGATGGCGGGAGTTCACAACATATTTCATGTTTCCCAGTTAAGGAAGTTCATGCATGATTCAGATATGGCTATTTCAACGGGTTAGTTGGGTGATATCAAGGTAGAATCTGAGGCGGTTGGGAGCCGTAGGACGATTCGTATTGTCGGACACGATACAAAACAACTTCGAAGGAAGACAGTGAAACCAGTCAAGGTCCAGTGGGGCGATAATGAGAACGACTGTACTTGGGAAACAGAGGAGAACATAAGGAAGTCATATCCAGAACTCTTTGCCTGGTAAGGTTTTATTAGCAATATTGTTATTCCGCATGCAAGGATAGGCTTGTTGTGTTGTTATGTATGTTTTTTTGTAAATGGTTGATAGGAATGTGGGCCAACTTTGTATGTTTTTGGTTAAGGAATTTCGGGATGAAATTTCTTAACGGTTGGAGAGTGTAATGACCCGCATTCTACGTATCGGAGGATCGTAGAATATTTATTTTATTTTTATATGAAGTCATAAGGTTGTGTAACTTCGGGGAACGACTATTAAGGTCATTTCCCATGTTTATGATTTTTGTCGAATTTTAAATGACCATTTTGCCCTTGGTGAATCTTGTTTCGCCTATAACTTTTGATTGGCAAGGAGTTTTGACTTCAAACCACTTCCATTTGATTCAAATAATGATTTACCTTTCTGTAGATTGGTCACATTTGTCAAACGGACTTACCGTTTGGGAGATATGGCTGAAATAAGTTTTGGAATGTGAAAAACTCCTAAAGCGGGCTTAATAGGGTAATTAGTGGATGAGCCCATAACCCATTTCGGAATTAGGGTTAGGGGGAGGCTGAAATGAGTTAGGAAACCATCTCATTTCATTTTCTTAGCCGCCACTTTCATTTCTTTAAGCCTAGCAATGGCCTCTACCTTATAAATACCTCCTAATCACATTCTAATCCAATATTATGTTAATCAACATTAAGTCAAGGCAAATTATCATTAAATTGGAGGTAGAGCTGCTGTGTTGCATTGGAATTCAAACCAAATCAGAAATATTTTCAGATCTGAGATTTATTTGTGGCTATGGTGAGTGTTAGCATATTTTTACACTAATTACGACTAATTAGGGGTGATTAATGATAATTAGCGAAATTATGACTCAGAAAAATATGGAAAAATATGCATAAATTCTGCAATATTATTTTTTGTTACTGGTTAAAAATTGGGTCAATTTGGATTAAGTTTGCTAATCCTATTGCTAGATATAGTTAAACATGATTATGGGGAAAACATGGGCTTTGGGTATGTTTGATCCATACTAAAATGTTAAATGGTTGTTTTGGTGTTTATGATTGATCTTATATGTTATTACTACTGTTTGGAAAGCTTCATGATTGTTTAGCAAACTTAGAATGGTCGAAAATGTTGTCATATGGCGTAAATAGCTTGTTGGATAGTTGTAGGAAATTGGTCAGACACCCCCCGCCCTCGATTGTGAAGCACCCGCACGAGCCGACCGTCTCGTGACCATGGTACCACGACCCTCTCATGGTATGGGCACCATGACCTGAACCGTGCAGCACCCACGAGTCGATGCCACGAGCAGGAGATCATGACCCGAACCAGTGAAGGACCTCGACCTGACTCGGAGTGTGTATCATGAACCGAACCCAGGAGTTTGGCACGAACCGCGAAACTGAACCGATGGAAGTGCACGACCCGAACCGAACTGGTGATCACGAACCGAACAGAATCGGAGAAGACTGAAAACCCAAGATGCAAAGGAATTCCAAGTGGGAAGTTATTACTCAGGATCCAGATGGGAACCAATGAGTTAACTTCATGAGTTGGGCTTTGTTGCGGGACGTGTGCAAAAGGGTTATTGATATCTATAGCTTTGGTTCACCACTGAGACAAATTAGTGGCTATGGATCAGTGCAATAGGGTAATTAAGACTTCTAAGGGCAAAGTGATCATAGCAAAGGATTTGGTGATCAAAGTGGTGGATATCATATGCTTTACGCACTGAGTGAGAGATGTGAGGATGATTGCTATGTTTGATGTTTGTTATAACCATGACATGCACACTCCCACTTTATACTTTATGTTAGTGTTACCTTAGAGTACTATACACCTTGTTGTGCTAACTCTTTGGTTGCAGGTTCAGGTTCAGGTATGATTATTTATACATGTTATTGCTTTATTTTGATGTTATCGCTCATAGCAGACTTTTGTCTGGCCCGGAGTTTTATGTCTCTTCTTATTACTCTGGGTGCTCATAAACGAACAGACTAAAGACAGGTCAGGTGGTATGCACGTGTAGCTATCCCATGAGGCTTCCACGTACTATTTACATATATTCTCCCTGTGTTATTGCTGGTCACAACTTTGGGCATTAGTAGTGTACCTTTTCTATTTTGCTTTAGAGACAATATTTGGAAGTTGTAATAATGATGGTTTGGATCATAAGCTGTATTTTGGATTCCGCCGCTATAATGGTTTAGTTTTCAGCTTATGCACTGTCTCGCCTGTTTCATGTCAAGTTAAGTTATTATTATATTTTTTCTAACAGTTCATTATTTTTGTTTGCCTGGGCGTAGAAAATAAAAAGTTGTTATATGTTAAGCCTGTACTGATCATATTAATACCCTGAAGTAAAGCATTAGAAATGTGCTGTCTATTTTGAGAGCACAGGAACCATTAGTTGCCTTATATAAAGAATGTTGACTTGAAATACAAAATAAAATACCAAATTGAAGTCGTTTAAAAACTCTGGATACTTGGAAATTTATTTAAATCGATTAGGTGAAATAGTAAGAATACCAGGAACCCATCTAGTTATCTGATACGTTTCAATTAATCCCGGGGTGAGCTAGCATACTGCAAAATTTCAAATTATTTAGATAGGCTGATATTAGTAAGGCCAAAATTGATTTAATTTAATACTTTAGCCTCTCTAGTTGCAACAAAGCGCTGTATTTCTAGCTCACCCAACCAACATTTACGTATTTTGCAAACGTAAATAAATAACAATCATTAAATAGTGTTAAAGTTAATAATTTTCTTATAAATTATCTCTACTTAACATAGAATTTTTCCGTAGAATTTAAAAATTAATCAGACATGCAAATTAAAAAAATAGTTGTACTCATATGGAAGCATAGTCACAAAAAACATCAATATGTGTGTATAATAGTTCATCTAGTTTGAAAATAGAGCAACATTTGTAAGGGTATTGCTATAGCCTTTCAGTATTGATTTTAATGATGCTTGAGTTACAACGAATAACAAAATAAATCTGCAGCACTGAAAAATCCCTATCAAAATGTAAATTAGTAAATGAAGCAATTTTATATAAAAAGTATCTTTTTTATTCCATGGTAAGCAAAGGTTGAGAAAAAGGGTTGCAACTTGTTGAATTACACTATAGACAGTGATTCGAATACAAATATGAGTTGAAAAGTTGATTGCTAAAGGTCGGAATCAATACAGGCCAGCAAATGTAATATTTGTCATATATTAAATCCATCAAATGATTAAGTAGAAAATTTTCACTACTAATGTACTTGTAAAAATCCTTGAATGAAATTCTATAGTAAGCAATTCCAAATCAATTAAGAAGATCAAACTATGATGCAGAAAGTAGAAGAAAGGGAAGTTGACGTGGAATAGAAAATAAATGTTAAGAGAAGAAGAATATAATGAAAATTAGAGAGTTTTCGGCAGTGCGTAGTGGATAAGCGTAGAATTCTAGCGAAATTTGTTGGCATAGAATAAAAACTAAGAAGAGAAATTACCAAAGAGAGAATGTTAACATTTGCTATAATGTTCAATTTCCATCAAATATTATGGATAGAAAGGGTTTTTTGATGGAAGCAAATGAGGGAAACTGTGGAGGAATGGTGACTTGTGTTTTTGTTTTGTTAGGGGTGGAATGGAAGAAGCTAATATAGGGATTTTAGGATCTCTACACAATTAGATTTTAGAAGAGATAAGTGAAGAAAAATAATGACAAAATTATTACACCAAAACAAAACTTTTATTAAACCACCAAAAGATTACAATAAAAATCTAAAATTGAGAAGATATTCAAATACTAAAACCTAAAGAAAATAAACTTTTTCTCCCATGTACATTTAATGAACAATGTAATGCCTATTTATAATAGGGATGACAAAATAACTTCTTCAATAATCCATTGAATAATTCCATAAGTCTTCTCATGTAGATAATTTGTTACCTTTCATAATGCAATAAAAAAGGCAACTAATCACTCCATAAAATCTACTGAATCTTTAAAAGATGCAATTAATCAATCTTCAAAATCTATAAAATCTATAAAATCTATAAAATGGCAATGAATTTGAGTCATAATCCCATATAGACTCAAATATATTTAAGATCTACATAAATGTGGAATGTTGTATCATCAAAAAACATAACAATCTCCACCTTGATACTATATTCCATATATGTCATCCAAACTCCACCTAGAACCCCAGCTTCTAAACAGTATCCAATAATACCGTGGAAACAAATATAGTCATTCTAAAAAATAAATAACCTTCAAATCATCAAAAAAATTATGCATGCTCCAAATTAGACATGCATGTCATCAATAAATCAAAATTGTTTGTAATACCACAATGGCCTCCATGTGGTCTTCGCAGCTTTCTGTTGATGGCTCCACCTTGATTTTGACCAATTTGAATTTTCACTACCACTTTGAGAAGTTCCTTCATTATCTATTGTTTTCCCAAGCAATTGGTATACATTATTACTTCCTCTTTTTGCATGTAGCACCTCCTTATTACTCTTCCAAACTTCGGTAACTCCGCCCCGAGGTGCAATGTAACAACATTTAGCCTCCAATTGTCCTACGGAAACAAGATTCTTCATAATTTCTGAGACATGCCTAACTCCTATAAGCTTCACCACCCTTCCATCGTGCATCTTCAACCTAACTGAACCTATCCCCTTAACATGTAAATCTCCACCATGAGCAATTTCCACTTTGCTATTTTGCTCCTTATAATCAGTGAACACTCCCTTTTGGCGGCATATATGGAAACATGCAACTATATCAAACACCCATCCATTTTCATTTCTTTCATCAACATAGAGAATATCATTACTAATTCCAAAGTTTACCTCATCATCATTGACTTCATCAAGATTGTCTTTATCATCTTCCAATGGTTTCTTTCTTTCTTTATCCCTCTTAAGCTTGTTGCAAAATCTGAGTTGATGGCCATGTTTTTCACAATAATAGCAGATGAAATCCCTCTTTGTATTTGGTCTATTTTTGCTGATTTCTTTGTTTGGTCGATTGATCCTCCTTGCAAAATGCACCTCTCCAATTGGATTTCGAGTTTCCTCTTTCTCTTTGTCTTCCATTAGATTCATCCATCGCATCTCCTCATTAAGAAGACTACTAACCACCAATCCAATTGAAATAACTCCATCTAAATTTAAGTTGTTTAATGCAATAACAAGTGTTTCCCAACTTTCTAGTAAAGAACTCATCAATATCAAAGCTTGTGTCTCATCATCTACACTGTAATTAACATCTGCCAATTGATTTACAATTGCTTGGAAGTCTCTGAGATGCTCTCCAATCGACCCGCCTTCTTTAAGCTTTAAATTTATCAATCTTCTCATTAGAAGTTCCTTGTTTGTTGCAGATTTTTTTGCATAGATTCATTCTAATTTCTTCCAAATTCCAAAAAGCAGATGTTTCACTAGCAACAATATGAAACATCGTATTTTCCAGAAAACAACGAATAGCCGCTGCAGCCTTCTTATCTAAAGTTTCTCGCTTTTCTTTAGATACAAAGTAGGTTTCTCTCCTTTTTTCTCCAATGGTTGGTGAACATCATTAAGATATGCCTTCCCTAACCCCCAATTTCTACTATTAAGTTTTTCTACATTTATATTTTCCATAATCAAACCCTCTTCAAAAAATTTGTGTAGCAGGCTCTGATACCAATTATAGGGATTTTAGGATCTCTACACAATTAGATTTTAGAAGAGATAAGAAGGAAAGAAAAATACGATAAAATTATTCCACCAAAACAAAACCTTTATTAAACCACCAAAAGATTACTATAAAAATCTAAAACTGAGAAGATATCTCAAATCCTAAAACCTAAAGAGAATAAACCTTTTCTCCCAGGTACATATAATGAACAATGATGCCTAGTAATAACAGGGATGATAAAATATCTTCTTTACGAAGCCATTAAATAATTCCATAGGTCTTTCCATGTAGACAATTTGTTACCTTTTCTAATGCAATAAAAGAGTAAAATAATCACTCCATAAAATCTACTAAATCTTTAAAAGATGCAATTAATCAATCTTCAAAATCTATCAAACCTATAAAATATGCAATGAATTTGAGTCATAATTCCATATAGACTCAAATATATTTAAGATCTACATAAATGTGGAATGTTGTATCACAAAAAACCTAATAGTTAAAACCAATTTATATATTGTTTTAATAAGGCTGAGTTATTTCGAAATAGTGATTTGCACGGTAGTCCATGTTAATGTTGTGTTGTTCTTGTTTCTATTACAAGTAATATATTTGCATTGATTAACATAAGCTAAGTAGTAATATTGAACCTGACATCAGAAGGGGTTGTTAGCAGCAAATACAAATAACCAATAAAAATAAACACGATGAAGACTAAGGGTGTGTTTAGAGCAAGCAGAAGCGGAGAATTTTAACGTAGTATTTCAGCAGAGAATTGGAGCTAGCGGAGAATGCATTTGACGCTTTAAGCGGACCATTTAAGCGGAGTATTTTAACGGGGTGTTAATTTAATAGAAAAATTGTAAATTACTCCAATTCAGTTCAAACCAACTCCATTATGTAGACCACTTTGACACGATCGCAACGAAAAAACCGTGTATCAAATAAATCTCATTTGCACAAGTTATTCATTTTTAAAATTAAATAAACGTAAATCTAGTAATTAACTTTATGAATTACATTAATTAATCAAAACGGAAGGGTAACGGACCACCTTGGCTGCTTGGGAAATGGGGTATTTTTTCCCTATTTCATAACTGACGCGTCAGTTAACAAAACAGGGAAAAATACCCCTCTCCCCCCTCCCGAACAGCCCCTAACTTCTTGTAAATTGTTAGCTTTGAGGCAATTCAACAATCGTGTATCAGCAACTTCTTTATTGATCAACGACAAAAAAGAAACATGGTAAAATTAGCTAGTAAAATAGTTAACAAACAACCAGGTGTAAGAGAGCTAATGCAAAAGAAAAGCAAATTTTTTTTGAAAATGGAACAACAATTAGTTGCAACATTAACAATTAGATGTATATCCCATGTACATGGCCTACCATACTGGATGTCACCAAATCGAGAAGAACTTTTTTGGATGTAAGACAAAATAGCTTGCTTGTAAGAGACAGAATTAAATATTTAAAAAACTATAATGGCTTGGGCTATGCTCTCTAAGTCAATGAAGTATGTAGCAAATGGCCAAAACTAAAAAAAATGGTGAGTGCTATTGTATATGGTCACACCATGTACTAAAACATTTACGTAAATATATTATTTGTCATCCTATTATGTAACATAATGAACCCTATTCAATATAAAAACATGGAATTAATTTTAAGTTGTTTTGTCAGATAACTGTATAATTGAATTTGTACATCTTGTTGTGCTAACTCTTTGGTTGCAAGTACAGGTTCAGGTATGGTTTAATATACCTGTTATTGTTCTATTTTGCTGCTTATCGCTCATACCAGATTTTGTCTGACCCAAAGTTTTATGTCTCTTCTTATTACTCTGGGTTCTCTTAAACGGGCAGACTAGAGACAGGTTAGGTGGTATACACGAGTAGCTGTACCGGAGACGGGCAGGAGGCTTCCACGTATGATATATACATATATTCTCCCTGTGTCGCTGTTGGTCACTACTTTGGGCATTAGTAGTGTACCTTTCTTATTTTGTTTTAGGGACAGTTTTAAAAGCTGTAATAACGATGATGTGAAACATAAGCTTTATTTTGGATTTTCCGCTGCTATCATGGTTTAGTTTTCAGCTTATGCACTTTCTCTCTTGTTTAATGTCAAGTATGTTATTATTATATTTTATTCCATGCGCTGTGAGACATTCTACAGGTTCCTTGTTAGTTCAAATTCCTTTCTTTTCCTTTCTTTGGCGACCGTCCTGTGCTGGTTGGACTTCGGCGCAGCGCACTTTCATTGGAAATGTCGGCTGGTGCGGGGCGGGCTGTCACACTTGGTATCAGAGCTCTAGGTTGCATAGTTAACCTAAGGAAAGACACCAGGGAGAGATAGTACATATATGTGAGCGCGTATTTGTGATATTTTGGTTTTCAAAAGCCATATATATATATATATACTATTAGTATATCTAAAGATGGAGTCGCACTGCACTGGCACCACTGAAGAGATGGTTAATCGTTTTCTCCCACTACACCAAAAATGCCAATTTGGCAGTGTTAATGGCCGTATCAAAATCGATTTGATACAGTTTTAAGCCGTATCAAAAAATGGCGTCTCTGTTTATTTGATACGGTTTTAAGCCGTATCAATTGAGAAATTTGATACGGTTCTGAGCCTTATCAAATTAGCAATTTGATACGGCTTAAAACCGTATCAAATGAGATATTTGACACAGTTTTAAGCCGTATCAATTGAGAAATTTGATACGGTTCTGAACCTTATCAAATTAGCAATTTGATACGGCTTAAAACCGTATCAAATATCTCATTTGATACGGTTTTAAGCCGTATCAAATTGCTAATTTGATAAGGTTCAGAACCGTATCAAATTTCTCAATTGATACGGCTTAAAACCGTGTCAAATTTGTATGTTGGCACTGTCAATTTTTAGATGGATACGGTTTTAATCCGTATCAGTTGAGAAATTTGATACGGTTTATAACCGTATTAAACTAGTATACTGATACGGTTTAGAACCGTATTAAACTAGTATACTGATACGGCTCAAAACCGTGCTTAATGCCTCACTCCTACAATGATAACAATGAATTAGATACGGCTTTTAACCGTATCAAAATCGGTATATCATATATGAAATTTACAAAATCACTGCACCCATTGATATATATATATATACACACACACAATAAAGAAGATACACTAACACTCATATAACAGTATATAAAGAAGAGATACGCTAAGAATAATTCGATTAATACATAATTCATAACTTCAGTTAATACATAACACAATATATACAAAGCATAATGTTCACAGTTCTTCCTCTAAAAAAAAAAGACAACAAAACTGCAGTTGTCGACCATTAAACTCAACAACATCCATGTTATTGCTAATATAATTCATATGTATGTGGGTATATACGCAGTCATAGATCAACATAAACAAGCTTCATGAAAAACAGGGGTAGAAAGGTACCTGAAACCGAATAGATAGAATATCCGAATCCTGAAGATAATCAGGACAGCCAAGTGACACGAATGCAAATTTCCACTGCACCAAAAGTATACAAGAAAACCATCCATCAGCCCATTGGTTTAATTGCAACTACATCTCATATAACTAACTTGAGTGATCGAGTTTAATTGCAACTACCTCTCATATAACTAACTTGAGTGATCAATAGGACGTTATCAATAGGAGATTGGGGTTTTTGTTATTATCAACTTATCATTTCAACATTGAACGTCTTTAAGACTCTTTCCCTCTGCAACTTCAAGGCCTATAGCCTTACGCTCAGTTTCAACTGAGCCGTAACGCTCAGTTTCACCTGAGCCTTACGGCTCAGTTTCGCTGAGCCGAAAGGCTCGGTTTCAACTGAACATTACGGCTCAGTTTCAGCTGAGCCTTAAGGCTCAGCGAAACTGAGCCTTACGCTCAGTTTCAACTGAGCCGTAAAGCTCAGTTTCAACTGAGCATTACGGCTCAGTTTCGCTGAGCCGAAAGGCTCAGTTTCAGCTGAGCATTACGACTCAGTTTCGCTGAGCCTTACGCTCAGTGAACTGAGCCTATATCATCATGTGAATTAGGAATGTAAGAAAAAGTTACAAAAAAGATTGTATTAAACTTAACTTGATTGATTATACTATGTCTGAAATTCTTAAAAAGGTCAACATTTAAGATTGAAACATAGAGTTAAAACTGTTACGCTTTGTATATAACTATGAAAGAAAGTAAATTAATGGGCATTCATTTCACTGTTGCCTTCTAGACATATGAAAATTCAATTATGATTTTATGATCTATTCTTTGGTTTTACATAAATATGAAATACTATCATTAAATTACTAATTAGGTTTCAAAAACTACAGGTTATAAAATTTGCATGAACCTAAGAATTGGCTGATCATCCATTGTTATGAATTCTGTAATATGTTTGCTGGTAGTAGTACAAACAAGTCTAGTGCTAGAAATGGTCGGTAATTCAAAATCTTTTGATAAAGGAATTTAGAAGGGTAAATTAAATTGACAATTGTATAAGTCTTATAATAAGTGCAGTTCACTCGAGTATATGTTTATTGTTTACTCCTTTTTGAATGACCGGATACTGAAACTTTTTTCTTATCTCAGAAAGAAGAGACAAATATAGCAATATGATGCTGTCTTGCGCAAGCCGAATAAATAAGGAACAAAACGGTCCATGAATTTGAAATGAGTTCGCCTTGCATGTCATATTATTTAAAAGATATAATATATTTCACTCACACAGTAATAGTTTAGACTCAAAGGGTGCTGAATCTATGCATTAATGCTCTGATGAAGAATTGCGTGACAACCAAGAAGAATGCATATACGCTCTACATTAGACATGAAGAATCACGTTGAACAGTTGATTAAAAAAAATCAGTTGAATACAATAATTGGAATCTAGGTAAAATACCATTGGTTTTATATCCAAAAATAAAGATCGTGGCGAAAGAGTCGATATTTTCTAAGATTTATAGCTTTCAGCTTCGATTTCAATCCATCTGAAGATTCTGAACTAAGCTTCCATCTTTCATTTTGTTCCTCGATTCCTGAATTTTCTAGTTATCTGAGTTTATTTTTCCACCGCATGTTAAATTCAGATAAATCCTATGGTATGGTCTATATTGTTTTATTTATGTAATGAAAAAAAAAACGGATTGGTTACGTAATTTATGATAAAATAAAAAGAAGAATTAAATTATAGTCACCTCAGCTAACTATATCATTAATTCAACTTAATAACTGAGAAGAGTATTAAAAAAATCAATTAATCAGCATAAGAGAAATTGATTCGGTTTCTATGTTTAATTGACATAGCATGGGCATGCAATCTTGCAAATAATAAATAGTAGTGAGAAATTAAGGTTGGTGTTGAAAAATGTAAAATCTACCACAACAAACAGATAAAAATGAAACGTGGTTAAAATAAACTATTGAGACAAACTACTGAAACCTACAATAGAAATTCATATATAGCTAAATATCATCAATAAAGTTATAAAATTAGTAAAAGGATGGAACATATAGAGGGTTTAAGATATAATTACTTTTCTTTAAAATGAGCGTGGAATATCTATGTTCAGTTGATGATGACAACGTAGTAATAATGGTTCAGCAATAACATTTCAGCACTAATGGTTCATCGATAACAGTTTAGCAAACAAAATGGTTTAGAAATAACAGTTCAGCAAAATGGTTCAGGGAAGTTTCAGCAAACTTCATTTAGGTAAGAAAATGGTTCAATAGTGTATACATATGTGAATGGGTTCTACGATTTCATTTAAGCAAAGCATGGTTCAGCCATTTCATTTAAATGAATAAATGGATTCAGCATGAACATGGTCGAACAACAAGAACTGCCAAAGTATCAAGTGATAGGCAAACATGGAGTGCAACAGCTCTGATGCAAACCAACTAATACATGATCAAGTAGAACACAAGGTTTAGGACAGACATGGAACAGGGTCGTAAAAGTAGTATACGCAATTTTCAGAAATAGCAAGAGTGTGACACATATACTTTTTTTATAGGGAACCCACTACAATGGCAAGTATACTTGAGTTATAACAGGTAACATATGGCAAATTAGGCATTAAAGAAGTGGTCCGACATATACAATGAAGAGGTGCTGTTCTATGTTTTATGGCGAACAATTTGGTTTCAGAAATGCCATTTCAGTGACAATTAACTAAATGTAATATACATGAAAATATATATACATATACATGCCTACATTACTGTCAAAACTATATTTACTCACTTATATGTTGGATACAAATACAAGGTTCACTGATTTACAGTAAATGTAACATGCATGTTTACTACGTGATAAAGTATACTAAATGTAACACACGTGATCAAGTAGAACACACGGTTCACTGATTTACAGCAAAACTAATATATATATATATATATATATATATATGGGTTAACAGCATGAACTAATATCCCATATAAGTGAACTAACGGCGTGGACTAACATACCCTATGAACTAAACAGCATGAACTAACCTCATACAAAGAGCATACACAACACTACAAACATGAACACCAACGTAGACATCAATACATAAATCACAAGCAATCAGCTTAATGTCGGAAAAGGTTTTAAGTGTAGACAGGAAAATACTACTGTTAGAAATTTCTGAAATCACTTGAACATGTTATCCCAATTTTCCCATATTATCACCTGAGGATTTGGTTATTAACTCACCTGTATTAGTAAGCTAACACATATTGTGTGCCAACTCAGTAATAACAAATTTTGATAAATATACAATCCCTAAACAAATACATGGTAGTCAACCTTCCAGTGGTTTTACAGTATATGTAAAATGAATAATTGACAATCTAAATGTTAAATAGTTACTCCTTCAGATGATTTATGTTCCTAGTGTCATAATTCACATAAAACCCTGAAACTTGTTTGTTATAGCTTCTAAAAAGTTACAGCAAATGTTATGTTCGGGTTGCAACATGTATGGGTTCCGAGTTATCAATTTAACCATAGGTGAGTACAATTCCCATAAATCTAAGCCATATAGAGAAACATAGAGAGAGAGCCACAGTTTTAAACAAGCAACCGTAATACGAAAATAATATTATTTGATATTTCTATGAGCATAATCTGAAAATGATATTACAAGAAGATAGATAGCATCAGATGCATAATTGAATTCAAACTAACCATCATGTACATAATCTCAGAGAATGTTACATTTGACTGTAATTGGTGATTGGTAAAAAATTGTAATAGCACAAGTGTATGAAAAAATGTATAAAATCACCTGGAAATGACTTTCATGAATTTGTTTAGTGAAGAAAAAACATTGCTTCGGTTACAAATGAAGGACTGTCTTCTGATTTTTCGACTACATGTCCAAAGATTAACTCAATTTTCCGCTACTGGTCTAACATTATGTTTCTTAGTTACATATATGTAAAGCCTAGTTATTGTGTTTTTTTACTATATTTTTGCTTAACAATGACCAATGATAATCGTACCCAATTGTAGAAGCATCATTTTAAATACTTCATGACCCTCATCGTTGGGCTTTAGAAATGCATAGAAAATTATATAATTTAGTACTCAATTTTTTTTGAATGACTTGACGTCGTTATCGGTTAAATAAGATACCATCAATTAACTTAAATATGACAAAATTATCAGTTACTGTTATCAATACGGTTCACAATAGATTAGTTACCTTGAATCAATAGCACAATTCAAATCAATCATCCATGAAATAGCTGTGTTTGTATATATGGAGGATAAATTAGTTACCTTTAAATTAGGAATCAGGCGGACCAGCACTTTTTAAGTCGAACAGTTGCAAAGGACCGTCGTATTTGTCGTGACAATTCAATGAGTCGAATGCAAACCTGGGAAGAAACAGTAAAGGTTAAATCAAAGATTGAAATAGGACAGATTTGTAACCCTAAAACATGAAATCCATAACAATATAATAAACACTAACGATGTAACCCTAAAACTTGGTATGGAAACAAATAATAATCGAATCAAATAAGTATTTACCAGATCCGTAAAACTGAGAGCAGAAATTTTTTCTATTTCCAACCTATTTCGATCGCAATTCGACAGAGGGCACAGTTTTGGGAAATTAGAAAAAGGGGGAAATAGATCTCGTGAGAGGGAAATGAAAAAAAGGGGGGAGCACGTCTGCGTGGAAAATTTTAACCCTAGGTTGATACGGTCAATAAGTGGTTTAAATTCAAACTAGGCCTTAAGCCTTTTCTAAATGGATAAGCACGGTTCAAAGCCCTCTCTAATTTGATACGGTTATAGACCGTATCATATTTAGAGGATGGGGGAGTGACAAAATAGGCTTTATGGTGTAGTGTCCTTACAGATTGAACGATGAGCCGACATACGAGGGGTACTGGTAGAGGAGCTAATAATGGGAATGCCCCTGATATGAGGATGAGGAAGATGTTCACTGACTTCATGAGAGAGATGCTTAGACTTGTGCAAGGAGCAATTCATAATGCTGCTAACGGTGGTGGTGCAGCGGTGCAGGCACCTAGGGCCGATTTCGCCAAACTTTGAAAAGACTACACTAGTCTTGGTGGAAAGCCGTTCCATGGAATGGAGTCGGCTATGGATGTTCAGGATTGGTTGGATAGCTGCGAGCGTATCTTCGAAGACTTTGGTATCGAGGATGCCATGAGGAGAAGGTTAGCATCCCGTTAGCTGCAAGGACAGGCAATGAACTTGTGGAATGCTATAAAGGTAGCTACTCCCGAGGATCAGATTACTTGGGATCAGTTTAAGGCCCGATTCAGTGATAAGTTTATCCCAGCTGCCCAAAAGTCAGAGTTGTTTAGGAAGTTCTTGGAGCTTAAGTAGAATGGTAGGGCAGTCTCGGAATATATTGATGAGTTCGATATTTTATCGAAGTATGGATGTAATGACCCGGATTTTGTCGACTTTGGTTATCGCCATAAACTCAATGATGACTAACCAAACGTCGAAAAATACCGGATGATTAATGAAAGAAATTAGAGGGTGAGAATAGATAACATAGAAACTTAGAATAGAAGAAGAAGAACACAACATCAGAGTAACACGAACCTCACAGCGGAATGAATAACATATAATAGATATAACATAACTTTGAAATATAAATCTGTACTTGAATATACATCATTATCAAAGTACAACACTTACAACACAGCGGAAATAAATTATAGCTATTTGATCCTGAGGCCTCCTGCTCCAGCTCTTCAAGTATCTGTAAATCCCGACTACTTGACTGCCCGTACAAAATTGAGCACCCAAGAGTTTAGGGAAAACAAAACAAAATAAACTCCGGGTCAATCTTGGGACTGGTTTGGTTAAAACAGTTTAAATCAGTTTGGGCCATTAAACGATATCTCATAAGACCACGCCATAACGGAACGGGTTTTTCCCTTATGAGAATCCAAACTAATCTTTATATCAAAACTCTTTTGATATTATAATAATGTCTATAAATCATAATAATAATAATCATCTAGCAGAACGCTTTCATCTCACGTTCTACATATATAGTATACAATCAAAACCGCAAGCACGTATTGGGTAATGGACTTCCAACTATGACAAGGTATGGAACCACCTTTCGCTAGTGTACCTCTAGAAAGGAATACACTGGGTTCAACAAGAACATCTTGCAACCCGGCCACACATGACCAACCACTCATTTCGCTTGAGGGTATCGAATGTATATCACCAACGGTTGGGATCAGTAGCCGTTTCCCGAAAGGGACAGCATCAACAATAGATTTTTAGAAGTAAATGAAACTCTAGATCAGGTGATTATACACCCTAATAGGTGCGACCTACATAGCCATGCTACCTGCCCGATTTCTGTCATTTACCGGTTGATGAGGCTTGAGGTTACGCCTTATCATCACATCAGATTCACTTCAAATGCCACATTGTCAGATCCATCGAAAATCACTAATTGACGTCTACAACAGTACATTACATGTTAGCTAAAGAAGTTTCCCTCTCCGCTTCCACTCTTGGTACGAGTGAAGAAATAAATGTACGTGACCTTTCTGGAAATACTCTGTCAGACATTCATCCATACAAGTCATCCAGAAACAGGATGAACCGAAGGTACTATTCAGTATATCCATCTTAGACACTGTTATCTAAGATTTATACAATAAACCTTGCATTTTACTCCATCTTCAATTATCTTTAGCATATATGATTCGCAACACTTATGCCAATACAGAGTGGTTCTTTGGATAATAATCCAACCGGTCTCTCCATATTAACAACGTTAAAATGGTCAAAAACTTCGATAGTCGGTGAGTTAACTATCGAAGAAAAACAGGTGTGCAAACAACGATATTATTTCCAGGAGGAAATTATATGGATCAATCATCATTCAACATTTATCTCTTTATTTCATTAATTTACTTATCTCCTGTTTCCATACATTCTAAATTCTTATTTTCTATTATCAGAAAACATTTCTGATTCTCGTTTGGAAAACATTTCCAAAACTTCTTAATTGGGATTTAAACAGATGTTTAAAACTATATTGCGATGACGACTCAAACCACTATACTAAATTACTAAATCCACTTAACCACTTCACACTCGAACCGTAACCATTTCTTAATTAAAAACACAGTCAATGAAGTTGGGGTATAACTACCTCTAAGATCTTAACTGAACCACATTTCAAATCTCGAAATAGATAAGATTCACCTTTTTAACTCTTTAACACTTCCTTACGAACCCTCGGATTCTATTTACGGACCCCCTTCTTTAACAAGTTTATGTGATTATAATAATGGTGTTATAATCTCCCGCATCCGAAATATATTTTCTTTAATATGACTTTTATTTTCTAACTCGAATAATATAACGACAACTAATTTATTTACTCCTATTCGATTTAACTCTATCGATTAACTTTGTTTGATTTACTCTAATCGATTAACTCTTTTCACTTAACTTCTTTCGAATAAAGTATATTCGATAACTCCTTTAACTCTATTCAAATAAACCATATTCGGTTTACCCCTTTAATTCTATTTAAATAAACTATATTCAATTAACTCCTTCAACTCTATTCAAATAAACCATATTCGGTTTACCCCTTTAATTTTATACAAATAAACTATATTCGATTAACTCCTTTAACTCTATTCAAATAAACCATATTCGGTTTGCCCATTTAATTCTATTCAAATAAACTATATTCGATTAACTCCTTTTGAATAACTAATTCGATAACTCCTTTTAACTTTATTCGAATAACTAATATTCGACTACTCCTTATTCGACCAACTCTAATCTATAACTCTTATTTGAATAACTCCAACCTAATAACTCTTACTGGATTAACTTTTATTCGAATAACTTATCCGAATAACTTATATTCGATTTGCTTACTTTCGAATACTTATATTCGATAATCTCTTTCTTCGAATAAATCTTATTCGATTTAACTCCTGTCGAATAACTAGATTCGATCAACTCACTTCGAATATTTCTGATTTGATTATCTCACTTCGAATATCTCTAATTCGATTATCTCACTTTGAATATCTACTATTCGATTATCTCACTTCGAATATCTACTATTCGATTATCTCACTTTGAATATTTCCGATTCGATTCACTTCTTCGAATAACTAAATTCGATTAACTCATTTCAACTCTATTCGAATAAACTAAATTCGATTAACTCCATTTGAATAACTCTAGTTCGATTTAACTCTATTCAATAAATTCTAGTTCAATATAACTCTATCGATTTACTTTAACTGATTAACACTAACTGTTTAACTCTAACTGGTTAACCCTGATGGTTTTACTCTAACTGGTTTAACTCTAACTGATTTACTCTAACCGGTTAACTCTAACTGGTTAACTCTTATTCGAATAACTAATATTCGATTAACTTTATTCAACTAACTCGACTCGACTAACCCCTTTTGAATAACTAATTCGATTTACTAACTTTCGAATATCATATTCGATTTAACTCCTTCGAATAACTTATATTCGATTTAACTCCTTCGAATAACTTATATTCGATTTAACTCCTTTCGAATACCATGTTCGATTCCTTTCGAATACCATATTCCATTTAACTCCTTTCGAATACCATATTCGATTTAACTCCTTTCGAGTACCATATTCGATTTAACTCCTTTCGAATACCATATTCGATTTAAATCCTTTCAAATACCATATTCGATTTAACTCCTTTCGAACACCATATTCCATTTAACTCCTTTCGAATATCATATTCGATTTAACTCCTTTCGAATACCATATTCGATTTAACTCCTTTCGAATAACTATGTTCAATTGACTCCTTTTTGATGACTCTATTTTTTAACTCTAATCGACTAACTCTTTTCTATCTCGTTAATTTCCTTTTATAATCCTATTTATTTTCCCAATAAATATTCCTTTATTCTATTTATTTATCAAATAAATATTCCTTTATTCTATTTATTTACTGTCTACGTAAATATCTTTCTTTATACTTCTATTTACTTCTTAAATAAATATCGTTTTACACTTCTATTTACTTGCTAAGTAAATAATCGTTTTATAAAATTCTTTGATTTTATAATTATTCCCTTTCTAAATATCTCCTATTATAAATATTCCAATTTATAAATATTTCTTATTTATAAATATTCCAGTTTATAAATATTTTATTTTCAATATCACTTTGAAAATTCCCATATCAACATTCCAGTATGTTATGGTATTTAACATACCATACAACAATGATTAGTATCATTCACACATGTATAATCATCAAAAGGTTTCATATCACATCGTATAACACAATATATAAAACAAAAAAGTATTTATATATTGAGGAACCCTGTTGGGTCCCTCCAGCCTGTTTCCCTGCATCCACAGATGTTACACAATAAAATTGAAATATTCTGATGGCAGAATCAATATCTAAATATTTAATAGTTTATATATATATAATTTCCACTAGCTGACTAGCAGTTCAATCAATCAGTCAACACACAGTCAATCAGACAATTTCTAACAGTTCTAAAAATACAACATGAGATAATAAACTGTTCAGAGTTAGTGAGATTTACTCACATTGGCAGTTCATCGTTAATAATGATAACCATCGCTTGATTCAGATGGACAATTTATTTTACTATAAATTGTAACGGACTCCAATTGACTCGCAGTCAGTTCCAGTGCATAGCCACCGTCCATACGATCCCAACGCAACTTACGGTTCGTCAATCTGATATCGTATGACGAAGATATTGCATTAACAAGTTATACGGTATTTGAATTGAATTTAAGCTAAAAATAAAAACCTAATTGGGCTTTAACCTTTTCAAAATTGGCCCGCCAACAAATCAGACCCGCACCATACTCTTTGAACCCGTCTTCCCCAAATGTCCAGCTGCTCCTCTCAAGAAACATTACCGAATTGTTGCTCCATAATTCCTACTCCTCCTCATCACTAAAACGCAAACCAATTCCAGAGTGTAGTATTTCCTGATAGGATTCCAACATGAACTTATCAATTTCTGCCCAATCCCCTTTGTATTTCTCAGACCCGCAGAAACAAATGGGATCCCTCTTCCTCATGAACGATTTCATCCCGCCCTCAGTCTTGCATCACCATTTCCGTTCAGCAAAGCTTTCATCACCCGAACGCTGCTACACCATTTCTCCCATCTCATACTCCAATTCGAATCCTTCCAGTAAACAGCTACTTCTTCTCTCCCTTCCAAATGTGCGCAAGACAACCTGCTCACCTCCTTCCCACCACAACTCAGCAACAACCAAAAACCGCACTCCGCATATATAAAGAAACTGCACACCCCTTTAAAGCCACACTGACCCCATTCCAGCAAATCACGTTTTCCCCTAGCCTCATTACATCCGCCACAACCATCGCCACAACCATCCCGTACTCGCGCACAAGAGAAAGGCCACAACCCCTTCAACGTTTTCCTCTCCCATGAAACAACACAAACTTCATTTGATTTTGTATTTTTTTAAAGTTTATTTGATTTCGAATTGTTGGTTTTTCCTCGCGTTTAATCCTTTGGCGGCGCAGAAATATTTGTGAGTTAGGTTAGCTGCGTTTCTATTTATTGTGTTGATTTTGTGGCTGAGAATACAAAGGCTGCGTGGCCTGTTTTGATCCAAGAGAAATTGTTAAGGAAACAACAAAATCATGTGGTTCAGGGTTTGTTTACGTGGTCATAAGTATGCCAGTTATTTATTGGTTTTTATCCTTAACGTGAATAAGGAAAACTTAGTGTAGAAAAAATGTTGAAAGGTTGGTAACATTGGCATGAATTAGACAAATTGAGCCAGTCTGTTTTCACGTGAGCATGGGGAAGGTTAATCATGTATAATTGTTCTAACTCATCTTGGTTAGTTCTTTTACTATATTAGTTAATCGTTGGAGATTCATTAACTCATAATGTTCAAGCAAGGCCCAAATCTAATGTATCGCATGACACTTATGGTTGACCATCTAAATTTTTGGAATTAGACTATTTCCGTAAAAGCTGCTACGGACGAAAATAAAAACACCATCGTGACGAGCGAGGTGTCCCGACTCCAAAAATATAATAATATCGGTAGGTGAACTCATATTTTGAAACCTCAAAATGTTGATTACAGGGTGTAAAATACTCCAAATAAAAAGTTGCTTATTTATATAATTAAAATTTTCAATGAAATTCTAAAAATTAAATTATCACTATGTCTCGAAAGAACCTTGTCTAAATTCACAACCGATATCTAGTTATATCGAATAAACCGTTGCGGTCGATAAACGATTCTATAGCGACTATTTTAAAATTTGATTTGGACGTAAATCAAAATCTACACGACGAAATCCCGATTTTTTTCTTCCACTAGAAAGGTATACTCCACCAGCTCCTAACGTTTCTTATTTCACAGAAATCCGGCGTAAAACGAATCTTGTACATTCAATTGAAGTTCAAATTGCCAAATTACGAACTGCAGCACCATTTCAAGCCCGATTTTAATTATAATATAATTATACGTTCAAACTGTCGTTCAAATGATATATTCGTTATTCTAATTCAATTCTAAACTGAATTTAATATCACAAATGATTCAGCTCACACCTATCGCCATTTCAGCTAATTTTGATTATTTCAGAATTAAATATATTATTTAATTATTATTTTAATTAAATATTTTCAGCTATTTAATTAAACCACCATTTAATTCACTATATCACTATTTATATAATTAAATAAATAAATTATAATACCTCTACAAATGCGGGTCATTACAATCTTCCCTACTTAAAATAATTTCGTCCTCGAAATTGCTAAGGTAGAGAACGACCCTATCGACTGGTTAGAACATATTTGTTCACTTCTTAACTTCAGTTTCAACTGAACCAATTTAATTTCAATTAAAAATTTATTAATTCTTATCACTGAAAATTTTCAAAAATCCTGAAAATTTTCTAATACCTTAACTTTTCGAAAAATTTCGCCAGCACCTCCCTTGTACTGGTCAATCGATCAAATTCCAACTCGCCTCTCTGGGCTATCTCCATCCCAAAAGAAAATCAAACAGCCAAGCGGCTTGCCAATTCGGCTCATAAATCTTATATCCAATTGAAATATAAACTTGTACCTTTTGTCGGCATATCATTATATCCTTTCCACCTGTTATCAATTCAGCGGATACAAGGGTCATCCCAATCAAATTCCAATCTGCTTTTATCCCCAACACAACCAGTCGCTCAATGCGAGCCAAATATCATTTCAACTCGAGTTTCTTCTCGATTCCCAACTCTTAACTTGATTATCACATTACACTTCAAATTTGAATCTCACAATCCAATTTGTCTTGATATCATTCTAATTCAATCTCAGTTACCACTTTACTGGCTTTACTTTAATTCAAATTTGCTTTCACAAATTTCTGTTAAATTTGTTTTTAATTCAAACAGTCTTTCCCTGGGAGTTTTTAAACAGTTTACTCTTTTCAAAAATCAATTTTTCCTTTTTGAAATTCAACACAACTTGCCTTTCCCAAAACACATTCAAAACAGTATCTCTGGTAGTAATTCGTCACTTACAACTCAAAAAATGAACACTGATGATGCAGCTGTCATCATCAGAATCTATTTTCCAGCGATGAAGTGAGTTCAATACTATATCACCTTTCAAAACCATTCTTAAACACTTTTAATTTGAAATCAGTTCAAAATATCATTCACAATTTCTTGGAATACAATTTAAAATCTCCTAGGTTCTTAAAATTAACATATATTTAATCCATGTCTATTTACAAACTCTGTTCCAAATTTCCATGGTTTCAATTTCAATTCAGATTTAATTCAACTCATTCTACTTATCTGAATTCTGATCGATTATTTACATAACCGTTTCACTTTATAATCTTACTCGATTATAATATCAACCAATATATCCAATATATATCAGAATATATTTTGGGTAAAATTGTTTTCATTTATCCTCTTTTCAAAACATACTACGACGGTTCATCGTATTCAAGTGTTTACCAACTCATACCGATACAGTGGATCAAACAGATCGACCAGAACTCATAAACAACTCAACCAATAAATCTCCACAATATAAAACAATTTTTATATCAATAACAAAAACGCTCACTCGTATAAATACACTCAAACTCAATCTAGGGTATTACTAAACTCATCTCTACCGAGTCACGCCACAGAGCCAAGGTAAATCACTTAACTGAAGCTCTGATACCAACTGTAATGACCCGGATTTTGTCGACTTTGGTTATCGCCAAAAACTCAGTGATGACTAACCAAACGTCGAAAAATACCGGATGATTAATGAAAGAAATTACAGGGTGAGAATAGATAAGATAGAAACTTAGAATAGAAGAAGAACACAACATCATAGTAACACAAACCTCACAGCGGAATGAATAACATATAATAGTTATAACATAACTTTGAAATATAAATCTGTACTTGAATATACATCATTATCAAAGTATAACACTTACAACACAGCGGAAATAAACTATAGCTATATAATCCTGAAGCCTCCTGCTCCAGCTCTTCAAGTGTCTGTAAATCCCGACTACTTGACTACCCGTAAAAAATTGGGCACCCAAGAGTTTAGGGAAAACAAAACAAAATAAACTCTGGGTCAGTCATGGGACTGGTGTGGGTAAAACAGTTTAAAACAGTTTGAGCCATTAAACGATATCTCATAAGACCACGCCGTAACGGAACGGGTTTTTCCCTTATGAGAATCCAAACTAATCTTTATATCAAAACTCTTTTGATATTATAATAATGTTTATCAACCACAATAATAATAATCATCTAGTAGAACGCTTTCATCTCACGTTCTACATATATAGTATACAAACAAAACCGCAAGCACATATTGGGTAATGGATTTCCAACTATAACAAGGTATGGAACCACCTATCGCTAGTGTAACTCTAGAAAGGAATACACTGGGTTCAACAAGAACATCTTGCAGCCCAGACACACATGACCGACCACTCATTTCGCTTGAGTGTATCGAATGTATATCACCAACGGTTGGGATCAGCAACCGTTTCCCGAATGGGACAACATCAACAGTAGATTTTTAGAAGTAAATGAAACTCTAGATCAGGTGATTATACACCCTAATAGGTGCGACCTACATAGCCATGCTACCTGCCTGATTTCTGTCATTTACCGGTTGATGAGGCATGAGGTTATGCCTTATCATCACATCAGATTCACTTCGAATGCCACATTGTCAGATCCATCGAAAATCACTAATTGACATCTACAACAGTACATAACGTGTTAGCTAAAGAAGTTTCCTTCTCCGCTTCCACTCTTGGTACGGTTGAAGAAATCAATGTACGTGACCTTTCTGGAAATACTCTGTCAGACATTCATCCATACAAGTCATCCAGGAACAGGATGAACCGAAGGTACTATTCAATATATCCATCTTAGACACTGTTATCTAAGATTTATACAACAACCCTTGCACTTTACTCCGTCTTCAATTATCTTTGGCATATATGATTCGCAACGCTTATGCCAATACAGAGTGGTTCTTTGGATAATAATCCAACCGGTCTCTCCATATTAACAACGTTAAAATGGTCAAAAACTTCGATAGTGGTGAGTTAACTATCGAAGAAAAATAGGTGTGCAAACAAAGATATTATTTCTAGGAGGAAATTATATCGATCAATCATCATTCAACATTTATCTCTTTATTTCATTAATCTACTTATCTCCTGTTTCCATATATTCTAAATTCTTATTTTCTATTATCAGAAAACATTTCTGATTCTCGTTTGGAAAACATTTCCAAAACTTCTTAATTGGGATTTAAACAGATGTTTAAAACTATATTGCGATGACGACTCAAACCACTATACTAAATTACTAAATCCACTTAACCACTTCACACTCGAACCGTAACCATTTCTTAATTAAAAACGCAGTCAATCAAGTTGGGGTATAGCTACCTCTCAGACCTTAACTGAACCACATTTCAAATCTCGCAATAGATAAGATTCACCTTTTTAACTCTTTAACACTTCCTTACGAACCCTCAGATTCTATTTACGGACCCCCTTCTTTTACATGTTTATGTGATTATAACAATGGTGTTATAATCTGTTGCATCCGAAATATATTATCTTTAATATGACTTTTATTTCCTAACTCGAATAATATAACGACAACTAATTTATTTACTCCTATTCGATTTAACTCTATCGATTAACTCTGTTTGATTTACTCTAATCGATTAACTCTTTTCACTTAACTTCTTTTGAATAAACTATATTCGATAACTCCTTTAACTCTATTCAAATAAACCATATTCGGTTTACCCCTTTAATTCTATTCAAATAAACTATATTCGATTAACACCTTTAACTCTATTCAAATAAACCATATTCGGTTTATCCCTTTAATTCTATTCAAATAAAATATATTCGATTAACTCCTTTAACTCTATTCAAATAAACCATATTCGGTTTACCCCCTTTAATTCTATTAAAATAAACTATATTCGATTAACTCCTTTCGAATAACTAATTCGATAACTCCTTTTAACTTTATTCGAATAACTAATATTTGACTACTCCTTATTCGACCAACTCTAATCTATAACTCTTATTTGAATAACTCCAACCTAATAACTCTTATTGGATTAACTCTTATTCGAATAACTTATATTCGATTTGCTTACTTTCGAATACTTATATTTGATAATCTCTTTCTTCGAATAAATCTTATTCGATTTAACTCATGTCAAATAACTAGATTCGATCGACTCACTTCGAATATTTCTGATTTGATTTTCTCACTTCGAATATCTCTGATTCGACTATCTCACTACGAATATCTACTATTCGATTATCTCACTTCGAATATTTACTATTCGATTATCTCACTTCGAATATTTCCGATTCGATTCACTTCTTTGAATAACTAAATTCGATTAACTCATTTCAACTCTATTCGAATAAACTAAATTCGATTAACTCCATTTGAATAACTCTAGTTCGATTTAACTCTATTCAATAAATTCTAGTTCGATATAACTTTATCGATTTACTTTAACCGATTAACACTAACTGTTTAACTCTAACTGGTTAACCTTAATGGTTTTGCTCTAACTGGTTTAACTCTAACTGATTTACTCTAACCGGTTAACTCTAACTGGTTAACTCTTATTCGAATAACTAATATTCGATTAACTCTATTTAACTAACTCGACTCGACTAACCCCTTTCGAATAACTAATTCGATTTACTAACTTTCGAATACCTTATCCGATTTAACTCCCTTCGAATAACTTATATTCGATTTAACTCCATTCGAATACCATATTCGATTCCTTTAGAATACCATATTCCATTTAACTCCTTTCGAATACCATATTCGATTTGACTCCTTTCGAGTACCATATTCGATTTAACTTCTTTCGAATACAATATTCGATTTAACTCCTTTCGAATACCATATTCCATTTAACTCCTTTCGAATACCATATTCGATTTAACTCCTTTCGAATACCATATTCGATTTAACTCCTTTCAAATAACTATGTTCAATTGACTCCTTTTTGATGACTCTATTTTTTAACTCTAATCGACTAACTCTTTTCTATCTCGTTAATTTCCTTTTATAATCCTATTTATTTTCTCAATAAATATTCCTTTATTCTATTTATTTATCAAATAAATATTACTTTATTCTATTTATTTACTGTCTACGTAAATATCTTTCTTTATACTTCTATTTACTTCTTAAATAAATATCGTTTTACACTTCTATTTACTTGCTAAGTAAATAATCGTTTTATAAAATTCTTTGATTTTATAATTATTCCCTTTCTAAATATCTCCTATTTATAAGTATTCCAATTTATAAATATTTCTTATTTATAAATATTCCAGTTTATAAATATTTTATTTTCAATATCACTTTGAAAATTCCCTTATCAACATTCTGGTATGTTATGGTATTTAACATACCATACAACAATGATCAGTATCATTCACACATGTATAATCATCAACAGATTTCATATCACATCGTATAACACAATATATAAAACAAAACAGTATTTATATATTGAGGACCCCTGTTGGGTCCCTCCAATCTGTTTCCCTGCATCCACAGATGTTACACAATAAAATCGACATCACTTTCAGTTAGGTATGAAATATTCTAATAGCAGAATCAATATCTAAATATTTAACGGTTTATATATATATATATATAATTTCCACTAACTGACTAGCAGTTCAATCAATCAGTCAACACACAGTCAATCAGACAATTTCTAACAGTTCTAAAAATACAACATGAAATTATAAACTGTTCAGAGTTAGTGAGATTTACTCACATTGGCAGTTCATCGTTAATAACGATAACCATCGCTAGATTCAGATGGACAATTTATTTTACTATAAATTGTAACGGACTCCAATTGACTCGCAGTTAGTTCCAATGCGTAGCCACCGTCCATACGATCCCAACGCAACTTACGGTTCGTCAACCTGATATCGTATGACGAAGATATTGCATTAACAAGTTATACGGTATTTGAATTGAATTTAAACTAAAAATAAAAACCTAATTGGGCTTTAACCTTTTCAAAACTGGCCCGCCCACAAATCAGACCTGCACCATACTCTTCGAACCCGTCTTTCCCAAATGGCTAGCTGCTCCTCTCAAGAAACATTACCGAATTCTTGCTCCATAATTCCTACTCCTCCTCATCACTAAAACGCAAACCAATTCCAGAGCGTAGTATTTCCTGATAGGATTCCAACATGACCTTATCAATTTCTGCCCAATCCCCTCTGTATTTCTCAGCCCTCTTCCTCATGAACGATTTCATCCCACCCCCAGTCTTGCATCACCATTTCCGTTCAGCAAAGCTTTCATCACCCGAACGCTGCTACACCGTTTCTCCCATCTCATACTCCAATTCGAATCCTTCCAGTAAACCGCTACTTCTTCTCTCCCTTCCAAACGTGGGCAAGACAACCTGCTCACCTCCTTCCCATCGCAACTCAGCAACAACCAAAAACCACACTCCCCATATATAAAGAAACTGCACACCCCTTTAAAGCCTCACTGCCCCCATTCCAGCAAATCACGTTTTCCCCTAGCATCATTACATCCGCCACAACAATCGCCACAACCATCCCGTACTCGTGCACAAGAGAAAGGCCACAACCCCTTCAACGTTTTCCTCTCCCATGAAACAACGCAAACTTCATTTGATTTTGTATTTTTTTAAAGTTTATTTGATTTTGAATTGTTGGTTTTTCCTCGTGTTCAATCCTTTGGCGGCGCAGAAATGTTTGTGAATTAGGTTAGCTGCGTTTCTATTTATTATGTTGATTTTGTGGCTGAGAATACAAAGGCTGCGTGGCCTGTTTTGATCCAAGAGAAGTTGTTAAAGAAACAATAAAATCATGTGGTTCAGGGTTTGTTTACGTGGTCATAAGTATGCCAGGTATTTATTGGTTTTTATCCCTATCGTGAATAAGGAAAACTTAGTGTAGCAAATGTTGAAAGGTTGGTAACATTGGCATGAATTAGACAAATCGAGCCAGTCTATTTTCACGTGAGCATGGGGAAGGTTAATCATGTATAATTGTTCTAACTCATCTTAGTTAGTTCTTTTACTATGTTAATTAATCGTTGGATATTCATTAACTCATAATGTTCAAGCAAGGCCCAAATCTAATGTATCGCATGACACTTATGGTTGACCATCTAAATTTTTGGAATTAGTCTGTTTCCGTAAAAGCTGTTAATTACGAAAATAAAAACACCGTCGTGACGAGCGAGGTGTCCCGACTCTAGAAATATAATAATATCGGTAGGTGAACTCATATTTTGAAACCTCAAAATGTTGATTACAGGGTGCAAAATACTCCAAATAAAATATTGCTTATTTATATAATTAAAAATTTTAATAAAATTCTAAAAATTAAATTATCATTATGTCTCAAAAGAACCTTGTCTAAATTCACAACTGATATCTAGTTATATCGAATAAATCGTTACGGTCGATAAATGATTCTATTGCGATTATTTTAAAATTTGATTTGGACGTAAATCAAAATCTACACGAAGAAATCCTGATTTTCTCTTCCTTTAGAAATGTATACTCCACCAGCTCCTAACGTTTCTTTTTTTCCAAAAATCTAGCGTAAAACGAATCTTGTACATTCAGTTGAAGTTCAAATTGCCAAATTACGAACTGCAGCACCATTTCAAGCTCGATTTTAATTATAATATAATTATACGTTCAAACTGTCGTTCAAATGATATATTCGTTATTCTAATTCAATTATAAACTGAATTTAATATCACAGATGATCCAGTTCACACCATATCGACATTTCAGCCAATTCTGATTATTTCAGAATTAAATATATTATCTATTTATTATTTTAATTAAATATTCCTAGCTATTTAATTAAACCACCATTTAATTCACTATATCACTATTTATATAATTAAATAAATTAATTATAATACCTCTGCAAATGCGGGTCATTACAATGGATTATCCCTTATCGACACTGCCGAGAAGAAGAATGAGAAGTTCATAACTGGCTTAGATGGGTACTTGGGGGAAAGGCTTATTAACCACATCGATGAGACGTTTGAATCGATTTTAGCGAAAGCTTTGAGATCAGAGAGTCTATACCCTAAGTCGAAGACTGAGGTTGCATCTGCAGAAGAGCCAAAGCCGCAAGCAAGCGGTGGAGGCAAGAATGGTTATCAGAATAAGAGAAAGTAGAATCAGACAAAGGATGGCCAGAAGAAGAAGAATAAGAAATATGTTGAGTGCTTTAGCTGTGGCAAGAAAGACCATTATGCTAAAGAATGTCGAGCAAAGCCAACGGACAGGAAGTGCTTCAACTCTGGCCAAGTTGTACATCAAAAGGATAAGTGTCCACAACCTTTGAAATAGAAGCAGATAGTGGAAGCATATGCCATCAATGCTGTCCCTTCTTCGTCGAATGCCCCAACTGCGGCAGAGAAAGGAAAGAATGTTGTCATTCAAGGTATGCTTTCTGTTTATGATGTTCCTGTTCGAGTGTTGTTTGATACCGAGGATTCCCGTTCCTTCATATCTAGTGACATGGTAGATAGGTTGGGATTGGAGCCCGAGGTAGTCGATAGACCTTTAGTTGTGACGAACCCGATTGGTTGTTCGACTCGCCTTAGTATGATTTGTCGTAATGTGGTCTTATCGAGTCATGGACGCATGTTTGTTCGTGATTGCTTTGTTTTGGGCTTTACTGGGTTTGGCATTATTTTGGGAGTCGATTGGCTCCAAAGCTACGGGGTGGTGGTAGAATGTGAGGGCTTTTTGGTGACAGTTAGAGCGGATGATGAGCGGAGGGTAGTGTTTGGTGGTCTAACTAGTGATGGGGTAATGGCTAGTTTTCTAAATTCCCTCGACATCCCGCATGATGAGTTATCAGATGTGCCCGTGGCTGGCCAGTATCCTGACGTCTTCGAGGAAGTGACCAGACTTCTACCACACCGAGAGATTGAGTTCCATATTGATTTAGTGAAAAATTCCAGACCAATAGTGATGCCACTTCGTCGTATGGCACCAAGGGAGCAGTGAGAGCTCGGGGTGCAAGTAAGTGATCTTTTGAAGAAGGGATTTATACGAAGAAGTGTCTCCGAGTGTGGAGCACCAGTTGTGTTTGCTACCAAGGCAGATGGTTCCCTTCGATTGTGCGTGGACTACCACGAGTTGAATAAGGTGACGAGGAAGAATAAGTATCCTCTACCGCGGATAGATGATTTGTTTGATCAGTTGAGTGACGCGAGAGTGTTCTCCCAGTTGGATCTCGTGACAGGTTTTCATCAGCTCAGGGAGGAAGCTGAGAGTATAGCTACAATAGTCTTTCGGACGCCGTCTGGATTCTATGAGTGGTTGGTCATGCCATTCGGGTTGATCAACGCACCAGCATATTTTGTGGATCTTATGAATAGGGTATTCAGAGATCAATTGAATAAGTTTGTTCTTGTGTTTGGAGAAGATATCTTGGTTTATTCGAGGACAGAGGAAGAACACAAGGAACATTTGAGGGTAGTAATGGAGGTGCTGAGAAAACACCAATTAAAAGCAAAGTTTTCTAAATGTCACTTCTGGAGGAGGGAAGTGAGATTCTTGGGCCATGTTGTTTCAGAGAATGGTATTGGCGTAGATCCTGCGAAGGTGGCTATGGTACAAGATTAGTCTGCGCCCAAGAATGCAACAGACGTAAGAAGTTTCTTGGGATTAGCTGGATTTTATCGTAAGTTTATCCAAGACTTCTCCAAGATAGCAGCGCCGTTGACTCAGTTAACCAAGAAGAATCAAGCTTTTGCTTGGGACAAAAGGTGCGAGAATGCATTCAAGAGTCTAAAGGAAAAGTTGACATGTGTACCAGAGTTAGTCATTCCTAAGGGGAATGAAGAGATGACAGTATACACAGATGCATGTGGTACCGGACTAGGTGTTGTTTTGATGCAAGGAGGTAGGGTTGTAGCTTATGCAAGCCGGCAGCTAAAACCGCATGAGAAATGATATCCTATCCACGATTTGGAATTGGTAGCGATCATGTTCACGTCGAAGATGTGGAGATATTATCCTTTGGGAGAAAGATTCGAGTTGTTTACTGATCATAAATCTTAAAGTATCTCTTCTCTTAGAAGGATCTAAACCTTCGGCAAATATGGTTAGAATTTTTGGCTTCCTATGATTTCAATATTGCATATACACCAGGAAAAGGCAATGCGGTAGCTGATGCATTGAGTAGAAGACATGCTAGTTTAGGGGCTATGTTTCTTGAATGGAAGCAACTAGAGTACATTGCTGGGTATGATTTCAGACCAAAGTGCATATTAGATCCAGAGATGTTAGCAAGTTTGACGATCAGACCCACTTTGATTGAGAGGATTGGCTCCAGTCAGAGTGACGATCCCAACCTATTGGAAATCATCTCCAAGTTAGAGATGAGTATCAATGAGGAGATGAACAAGTATGGGCTTGATCGAGATGGATGGCTTAGAAAGAATGGAAAGTTAGTTGTACCCAATGTGAATGGATTGAGAGATGAAGTGCTAAGAGAATGTCATTACTCGAAACTGACTATACACCCTAGTGGTAGCAAAATGTATTGAGACATGAAGCAGACCTACTACTGGGAAGGGATGAAAAGAGACATTGGGATGTTTATATCCAAATGCATGAACTTCCAGTTAGTTAAAGCTGAGCAAAAGAAACGTAGTGGATTGTTGCAACCATTAGAAATTCCAGAATGGAAAATGGGACAAGTCTCAATGGATTTCATTGGTGGGTTACCAAGGACTAGATCAAGCCATGATAGCATTTGGGTGATTGTGGACCGATTGACCAAAAGTGCAAGGTTTATACCCGTCAAGTCGAATAGAACAACAACTAAGTTAGCAGAACTGTATATAAAGTGGGTAGTGAGATTTCATGGAATACCCAAAGGCATTGTGAGAGACCGAGATTCGTTGTATACTAATGGATTTTGGAAGAGCTTACAAGAGGCTTTAGGATCAGAATTACATCTCAGTACCGCGTGTCATCCTCAAACAGACGGTCAGACAAAGAGGGTGAATCGTGTATTAGAAGATCTCTTAAGGGCTTGCGTATTAGATTTTGGTGGACCATGGGATGACCATTTGCGTCTAGTAGAGTTTGCATATAATAATAGTTATCAATCAGTATTGGTATGGCTCCATTTGAAGCTTTGTACGAAAGACCGCGCAACTCACCATCATGTTGGTTGGAAACCAGTGAGAAATTCGTGCTTAGGCCAGATGTGATAAGAGAAACCTCAGATAAGATCAAGGTTATCCAACAACAAATGAAGGCTGCCCAAGATAGGCAGAAGAGTTATGCTGATAAGAGGATAAGAGAATTAAAATTCTCCATTGGTGGCTTGGTGTTTGTCAAGATTTCTCCGTTAATGAGCGTGATTCGATTTGGCAGGAGAGGCAAGTTAACACCAGGATTTGTTGGTCCATTCCCAGTTCTCAAGCAAGTCGGGAATTTAGCATATAAAATTAAGTTGCCGGACAATATGGCAGGAGTTCATAACGTATTTCATGTTTCCCAGTTAAGGAAATTCGTATACGACCCCAATGTGACTATTTCACCTAATCAGTTGGATGATACCGAAGTAGAACCCGAGGCGGTTGGGAACCGCAAGCCAATTTGTATCGTCGAGCACGATACTAAGAAACTTCGAAGGAAAGCGGTGAATCTAGTCAAGGTTCAGTGGGGCGAGGATGATAATGACTGTACTTGGGAGACAGAGAAGAGCATTAAGGAGACGTATCCAGAACTCTTTGCCTGGTAAGGTTTTCATTTCGATTTAGTCTTTCCGCATGCTAGGATAGGTTTGTTTTGTTTGTTTTGCATGTTCGATTGTTGTATATGGCTGATAGGCATGCGGAATCTGTTGGTTGTTTCTTAGTTAAGGAATTTCGGGGGCGAAATTTCTTAAGGGGGGAGAGTGTAACGACCCGCATTCTACGTATCGAAGGATCGTAGAATATTTATTTCTTTTTCATATGAGGTCGTGTAGTCATGTAACTTTGGGGAACGACTGTTGGGGTCATTCCCATGTTCACGATTTTTGCCGATTTTTAAATGACCGTTTTACCCCTAGCTGATTTTGTTTAGGCCATAACTTTTGATTGGTGAGAAGTTTTGACCTAAAACCACTTCCATTCGATTCAGATGATGGTTTAAAATTCCGTAGAGTGGTCACATTAGCCAAACGGACTCACCGTTTGGGAGATATGGCTGAAACAAGGTTTAGAAGGTGAAAAACAGCTTAACCGGACCTAAATAGGATGATTAGCAAGAGGGTGCATGACCCATTTCGGGATTAGGGTTATGGGGAGGCTGAGAACAGTTAGGAAACTATTTTTATTTCACTTTTCAGCCGCCTAGAACATTTCCCTAACCCTAGCAAAGGCCTCCAACACCCAAATCACCTTCTAATCACCATTTAATTAAGTTTTAGCCTAATCTCATCTAATCAAGGAAAATTAGCATCAAATTGGGAACAAAGCTACTGTGTTCCATAGAGATTCAACCCAAATCAAAGATATAAGTAGATACAATTTATGTGTAACTTATGTTCAATATCAATTGATTTGGGTTTTGTCATGAATCATAACTTCAGTAATATCATTCTTGAAACCCCATGAGATTGAGTTCTGGAAATTCATGTCGTAATTTGAGGATTTAATCAGATCTATGATTTAAGGAAATTAAAAGTGAGGAATTAGAAAGAAGTATAATCTTTTAGTTAAGATTATAGAATGGAATGCTGGAAAATCAATTCAATTGGAAACTATGGTTGAAATGTGAATTAAGGATTTTCAAAGGAAACTGGATTTTTGATAACGAGTTATCAAACGGAAAATTAATTAAGGCTTTAAGGCTAAGTCATCTTTAATTTAAAGGATGTGTTTTAAAAGAGAAAGGTTAAATATGGATTTTGTAATAATTTGAGAATGGGTTTAAAGAAGTTTAATTTTGACAAAATCCAAGACAGAAGGAGATTGGTAGAAAGTCTGTGTGTTCTATAATTGTGTTTTTTTTAAACTGCACTTATTATTTGGAAAGACCGGGATCAGATGTATGTCTGAAAACCATTCCAAGTAATAATACGACGTTGTGTAGCAATTGAAGACATTGGAGACGACATTGAAGACCGGGACCCTTCATGTCGTAAGGACAACTTGCTGAATGTCTCGAATGGGTCGCTCCCATTTGCAGGTGGATTTTATATCAATTAAGTGGCAAGAAGCCCGGACGTATGTGAAGGAATTCCGGATTGTTGTTTCGTTCAGACCCAGAACGGACTTATATGGATTGTGTGTTTGACAATGTAACTGACTGCGTAGCACTGAACTTTGTTAAATATATTTCTGCTTGGTGGCGGAGAATTTATTCTCTTGCATAACACCCTTTTCTAAGACATATGAGCTTAGTGGTTATATATTGATTAAAATCAGTGATGCGTTGTGAATGGACAATGTGGCATACTTAAGTTATGAGATGAGATATCGATGATCAAAGCATGGCTTATTTAAGCGTAGCTTTGTGTATATCGTGACCTCAACGAACCTCACACCCCGGATTGATGGTAAACTGGTAGTCAGATTTTTATGCTTGTTTCGTATTTTCGGTGCAACGGGATGTGTTGATGAAAGGGTACTGCGAAGTCCACAGTCTGGGACACTATTTTTTAGGTACTCTGATTCATGTATGGTGGGTTAGTATAACGGAGTCTAAGTCTAGACGTTATCCACAAGTACTGGGATGATGTGCGCAAGAAAGTTTGTGAGCCCACGAATGATCTTTCGTACCAGGAACCATCATGTTCGAAACCCAATCTCCACTACAAGCCCGTACAGTTTTGATTGTATAGCCTACTAGTTACCAGTAGGATTGTCAGTATAATGGGATGGGGCATTATGCTGGCTAGGATTAATACATTTACTTGCGAAAAGGTTTTTTACACTATATATAATAGTAAAAGAGGATTTTCACATATGAATGTATTTTTGGTTATCATAAGGCAAAACTCGCCCATCTGGTGTGCGCTTGCATTGTGTGATGTTGCGGATTTTTATGCACTGGTATCCACATGGAGTAAACCCGTTCCGCATTAGCGGCGTGGTCTGGTGAATTACCTAACTTTAAAATAAACCCTAAAAACAACTGTTTTGAGTTCTCACACCAGTCCCACGACTGACCTGCAGTTTATTGTTTCCCACAACTAAACTCTGGGTGACCATAATTTTTACACGGGCAGCCTAGTAGTTTGGTTCGCAGATTTAGCCTTGGAGTTAGTTGTAGCAGGATTCTGGTTTTAGCTGAAGCTATTATGACTTGGAGCATTCGCATTCTTCCGCTGAGTTTAGTATATTTTCCGCTGTGTAATCGATGTACTCAGATGTACCTCTTGTTACTCTGATGTAATATTATTTTTATAATAATGGAAAAGTTGTTTTTATTTTGTGCAAATGTGTAAGTGTCCCTAACAATCCGTCTTTATGAACGGTTTAAGTTGGTTTAATTACCGGTGAAAACCGAGCGAAAAACCGGGTTCCTCCTTTTTTCCCATTCCATCATTTTCACCCATTTCCATTGTTTCATATTAAAATAAAACCTAGATATAACCTCACCGCGCCTCCCTTCCCCTTCCTTCAACCATGTCGTCGCACCGCTGCGCCACCACTGCCTTCAACCGCGCCACGCACCGCCACTTCCTCCTCTACTCGCGCTGCCCTGTCTCCTCTACTAACGCCGCTGCCCTGAAGTCCCTCAAATCAAGTAAGAGCTAGGTTAACTTAAAATCTGAGTGAAGATTTATATCATAATGTCTGCTGTATATTTCTTCTGTTATGCATAACAAGAATCTGCTGATTGATCTGGTGATTTATTAATCTAGGTACTTTAATAATTCTAATCTTTGTTTTGAGCTAATTTTCAACATGGCTTACATACGTTGAATACCCACGTCCTCTTATTATACATCCGGATGCACACTTAAATTTAATTTTAAGTTACAATCACTGGTCTTTTTTTATTCTATGAAGCAAAACATAACTACATATTGAAGCTTCCTTGATTATAGCACATTTGTTATCATAGTCCTACATTATATACATATTTTATTATAGCAAAGTTAGTTAAATTGAAAGAACACATGCTAGGTTGCATCGACCACGCTAAATAGATCAGCAATCTTGCAAAAGTGAAAGCTCAAATTATAGAAGTGAAAGGCGTTATGATAGAAAAATATTGAGAAGGTAATCTAAATTGTGTGCTTTTTTATTTCTGATTTGAACTATTGAGCACTTTGACTAACTCTTGCTTTTTTTTGTTAAGTGCTTGATAGTGGTGAAAAAATTGAGCTAGTTGTGGACAAAATAGAGTATCATCACTCTAAGGTTAGCTGCAACTTTCTTTACATGTTATCAAAAAGACAAAAAAATTGAACAACTCAACTTCATTCCAAGATTAAGATTTACAATGTCTTATGCAACTGTAGGAAAATAGTACACATTGAAAGCACATATCTTTGCTTGTTTCTCCAGATAAGATTGAGAAAGGTTGGAGAATGTTTGCAAGAGGGTAGGAATATGTTATTATTTGGATGCTGCAAAGTTAATCTTGGTGCTTCACCTTTTCAGGTCAGACGTAATATGTAAGTTGAATAATGTACTAAAAGTACTGACACCTCTCTATGTTTTGCAATTATGTACCAAAATGACCATAGTTCTATTCAAATTTAGAGGTCTAATGCTGAGTAAATGTGTCCATTTATCTGTATTGTGCAATACTGTAAAAGCAACTGATTCACAACACTGGTTACTTTAGCTGTATTCATAATGTATTTAGTTGCTGAAATCATTACATCTTTATAAACTGGTGCTTGTTAATCTTTAAACTAATGAAATATCCCATTTGAACATTTTAACTATATCAGGATAAATATCAAGTACTAATCAACGTATAAAGCATGACATGAGCTTTTATAGTTTTAAAACATGTACAAATTATTACTGTAAAAATATAAATAATTTCTCTTTAAAGTTCTTATTAAGTAATTTTTGATTGAGGTGCTATAATTTTAAGATAAAGTAAAACGAGCCTATTGGCTCGGTTAAACTGAGTCGAAATATGAGAAATTGCAACTAAAGTTAACGTACTAAAGTTATAATAATTATCTTTTAAATGTATATTTAAAAAAGGATAATAATTAAATTTAATAAGTTAACGTACTAAAGTTATTAGTAGTCCGAAATATGAGAAATTAAATTTAAGTTATCATAATGCTAAACAAAAAATTTACATTAATTTTAGAACTCGGTTAAAATTGAAAATTTATAAAACTGATTAAACTTTATGAAAAAATCGCTTTTGTTGGAAATATGACAATTTTTTAATGAATTATTATTTATCTATACTACTGGAAAAACCAATTTTCATGTTTGTGTTTGAATTTTTTTCCCCCCTATATGCTTTTACTACATTGATAACTTGCTTATTGTCACCATTATCTAAACCTTTGTTTCAATGTTTCATACATACTTGTTGTCTACGTATATTTGGAAAAACTTTTTCCATGCAAGTGAATGGATATGTTTCCATCTACTTGCATCCCCACGTCTTCTTTTCAATCTTTGTTTTAATATATGCTTTATTTATCTAACGTCCCCTGGCATAGTTGAATGCCACTTATCCATAAGTTGATCCATAAGATAGTATACAAGTGAATTTGGACCCGCAAAGAAAAAATTAAACCCATGACATTTTATACCATGTCCAAGTGTGATAGCCAGTTTGGACAAGGTGATTGTCAAAAAGTCATGCATATAACTAATGATAGGTTCATAAATGAATGAATATATGTGTTTGAAATATAGGATAACTATTTTCAATTATAATTGAAATACCCTGATTTTCTATATGATTACAATTGACTTTTAATGCTTGATTTTCGATAGTTTTAGACATAGTTCTTAAAATCGAATCACAAGTCGAGCCATGATGACTCAAGGGTTATGTTTTGATGGTTCTACTGAACAAACCATATATCCTAATTTCTATTGTGAAAAAATACAACTTTAACTACAATCATTATAATATTGAACTAATATTATTATGTACACAAAGTATAAATGATTTTCAAGGTCTGCAACTATTACAAATAGCAGAAGTAGAAAAATTGTAGTTTTATTGGTTTAATTGATAGTTACATGTACATTTTTATTTCTGTATTTATGAAGAATGGGATACATGATTATACAACTGTAAAAATACTGTGATATTACTAAACTTCCCTTGTAACCCTTGAATAAACTTCCCTTGTAACCCTGGAATAAGAAGACTAATTCAGCGAGGTATTTTTCATTCTCATTTCCATCGGTAAAATGAGCAAGGGTGTTTATGGCTCAGTTTCTATCTTTGGTTGATTGTGTCAAAACTTATGGCTCAGCCTTATGGCTTAGCCGCTGAGCTTTATGGCTTAGCGAAACTGAGCTTAAGGCTCAACTTCGGCTGAGCCTTGAAACTGATCTTAAGGCTCACTTTCGGCTGGGCTCGGTTTCGGTGAACCTTAAGGCTCAGACGAAACTAAGCCTTAAGCTCAGTTTTGGCTGAGCCGAGTTGCTTTTGCACAACAACTTGAAGTTGTTGTGCAATTTGAAGTTGTTGTTGCACAACAACTTCAAGTTGTTGTGCTAGCAACTTCAAGTTGTTGTTGCATAACAACTTGAAGTTGTTGAGTTGTTGTGCAACTTGAAGTTGCACAGCAATTTCAAGTTGTTGTGCATGCACAACAACTACTTGAAGTTGTTGTACATGCACAACAACTTCAAGTAGTTGCTGTACATGCACAGCCTTGAAGTTGCTATGCAACTTCAAGCTGCATAGCAACTTCAAGTTGTTGTGCAACTTGCTCAGCGAAACTGAAGCTCAGTTTCGCTGAGCCTTAAGACTCAGCTGAAACTGAGCCTTAAGCTCAGTTCCGCTGAGCCTTAAGGTTTAGCTGAAACTGGGCCTTAAGATAAGTTTCGCTGAGCCTTAAGGCTCAACGAAACGTAGTCGTTTCATTGTACTAGTTGGATTATGGAACTGAGCCTTAAGGCTCCGCGAAACTGACCATTTTTACTTAATTGTAATATGAAATGTATTCACTGTACTAATTGGATTAAAAAATTTATGTGTAGATATTCAAAGACGAGACATATACCGTTAGGTTTGGAGTTACAGATGATACAGAGAAGCTTGTGAAGGAAGTAGAAGAGCTAAGAGATAAAAATCAAAAAATGAGTGTCACTATTTTCAAACTACAAGAACAAATGAGTTATGTACAAGAGTTTTTACAAGGGTTGCAGCGAGAGCAAGAACCGCAGATATGACGTATTTTATGAATTAATCTTATTTTGGTAACGGGTTTGATGTTCTATTTGTGTAAAGCACATTATACGATGTTTGAATTAGATGAAACGATAGTGTTTGAGTTATGTAGCAACTTTATTTTATTGTTTGTTGGACATGATTTGTTTTAAATATATTTATAGCAAGTTTATGGTAATTCGACCATGATATTCATTTCACATCAATGTTTTTATTGGTATATATTGCAATGATTTTGCATATGTTCGGCTTTATTATGATTTGTGATAGACGAAGATAAATATAAAACTACCATATTGATTTTTGGTTTACGGATGCGTTGGGAATGCTTAGGTAAGGGGTAAGGATGCATATGAAACTTGGCGTAGGGAATGCGTAGGAACTTGGTGTAGGGATGGCGTAGGGAATTTGACGTAGGGAACTTGGCATAGGGACGACGTAGGGAATTTGGCGTAGGGATAGCGTATTGAATTTGGCGTAGGGACAATGTAGGGAATTTGGCGTAGGGATGACGTAGGGAACTTGGCGTAGGTATGGCGAACTTGGCATAGGTACGGCGTAGGCATGTAGGCGTAGGGATGACATAGGAAAATATTTGCGACGAGCTGTTTTCCGAATTCCTTTTTGGCATAGGTATGGCGTAGGGAAATTCGATACCCTACGCCATCGCTATGCCAATTTGGCGTATGTAATTCAGAATTCTTTTGTAGTGGAAGAAAAATTATGTAACATGATGAAAGACTTGAAACATACATGGTTGTCAATCTTTTCCCCTACTTTTGACATTTAAGCAAGTAATATCCAATTGCTAAAATTATCGTTTATATCTTTGTGAACTATCTAAACATATCAGCCAGTGACTGTCCCATCTGTAAGCAGCTGAATGTGTTCATGCACCTCTTATGATGTGAAGACCAAAATGTTTATTTCTGAAATCTTTTGGACGAAGTTAAAGATATTACAAGCATAGTTTTCATAACCCGACCCTACCGCGGTCCGACCTCGAATAACCCTGAACCTTGGACCATCACGGCATAGAACTCAATCAGACCTCATTCATGCATACCCTGGTCGAACCTTCAAACCAGTGGACCAACCTTCAATTTTACACGGTTAAACCACGATTTTTTGTTTTTTCCTAGTTCTCTTTGTGTAATTCTCTCTGATCATTTAATCTTTTGCATTGTTTTGAAAATAACAACTAAAATATTTCAAAAATCATAACTATTACAACACCTAAACGTAAACTTTACCACTTTATTCTAAAAACATGTGTTTATTTGTGCTCTTGCTATCTACTAATGTTAGTGAATAAATAGACGACTTTCAAATTTTAATAATTATTTGTTTGAATACACATAAAACTTGATTCTCCACATTTCCACCATTAACAAGCATGTGCGGTTCTTAACGGTTCCACCGGTCAGACCTTCGAAACCTTGGAACTTGAGTCCCCACGAGTCGATTCATGGCCGGTGTTTAAAAACATTGACTACGGGTATATATTAAAATGTACTGCTATGTGCCATCTAATATATAATTGACTACATTGCAGAATAAGCAGTTAACAGTTGTAGCATGATAGTGAAGTTAATTTTATCAATAGATTGTTTGTAACAATACTAAATTATAAAATATAGCAGCCTGATGTAGGCTATTTGTTCACTGAAGAAACTTATGACGATAAATTTCTATCATAATTACTAATTTGTTAAATGTGATTTTTTTTAAGCTTGCTTTTCATCTGCCGAAATTTTCAAACTATCAGCCATAACCGGGAACAAAAACATCGCAGTTTTGTTTTCTTAAGCTGTTCTTATGAATAAAAATTGAGTAGTAGAATCTTGTAGTCTTCGAAAGGAGAAGGGAGAAAAAAATAAAAGCACCCCGTCAAATTTTTATTTACAAAACCATGATTTGTTTATTTTCCATTATTGCATAACCCGGAAGAAAAAAAAAGCTATTTAAGCGCGTAAATATTGAAAGGACAAAAAATCCCTCAAGCAGAGTGAGTAAGTATGTGTGTATGGTATACACACAGTCAGACATGAACATAAAAGCTTGATTATTTTAGTAGGCTACCAATTCATATTTCTTACAAAAAGCAAAAATGGACAATATTTGATTCGAGCATTCTTTACAGCTATTGAAATATTAAATTACGTTATGTTATTCTAATATCAGTATATTACATTTAGAAACCAAATCCAGCTAGCTCAGCGCTCATTTGTAGGAATTTACTCATAAACGCATAGAAATATTGTATCACACTACAGGCTTTTTGCTATTAAATTACGCATGAATGTTGTTTTTGTAAAATTGAAGTTGTATATTCTACAAAGTTATCAATAGGCATGGAAATGCAAAAGGGCGGTGTATATCCCACAAGGTTTCCATGGTTATACATATTCATTTTTTTATTAAAAATCTTTATAAATATCATTTATAAGTAAAAAAATGATCATATTACCAAGAAAATCAGTCCTTTTGCAGGTCACTAAATAATGGCAGAAGGATGTGCACTTAACTCATTTAATATGAAAATAAGTATTGACTCTGTTAACCTAAGTTTAAGACTTCACACTTATTATCTAAAAGTAATAAATGTGATAAATATAAAACAAAAATTATTGGGTTACCTGTTGCTTTTAGTACATTCTCTTTAAATTCACTTGATGAAGTATCCACACCATTACTCTGTAACCAAATTTGTTTTCGCAAGCTTCATGGCAGTCCAAATCCCAACCTTTATACAGATTCAGTTTTTTTATTAAAAATCTTTATAAATAATTTTAGAAGAAAAAAGCTGATCATATTACCAATAAAAGCAGAAAAATTCATTCCTTTTGCAGGTCACTGAATAATGGCAGAAGGATGTGCACTTAACTCATTCAATATGAAAATTAGTATTGACTCTGTTGACCTAGGTTTAAGACTTTCACACTTATAATTCAAAAGTAATAAATGGGGAAAATATAAAAACAAAAATTATTGGGTTACCTGTTGCTTTTTAGTAAATGCTCTTTAAATTCACTTGATGAAGCATCCGCGCCATTACTCTATAACCAAATTTGCATCAGCAAGCTCATGGCAGTCCAAATCCCAACCTGACGCCCTACCTGTTGCAAGTATATATAAAGATGTGTTTTTTTTAATGAGTTCCTTTTATTTTTTTAACTTAACATGAATTACATAATACTATACAACAAAGCAGCCTAAGCAATAATAAGGCTATAGATATAATTGGTACCTAAAACACAACCTGCATTTCAAATTTCACCTGAACACTCATGGAAACACATGCAAGTTCACATTTTTCCAACTGCAACAACTGTGAAAGAGTAGGTCAAACATTAGATCAAACACACTAAGTCCAGACTCATCCATAAACTATATAGTCAACCCACTAAAACCAAATGATGATATCATTATATATCACATGTGTTCTTCAACAAATTCATTATCTGATATGTGCTTATCAGGTAACCACATTCATCACCTCATCTGTTGTGTTGTCATGTCATGGATGTGAAATAGAGTTTTAAGCAAATAAATTCCAACCTCTTCAATACCCATCGGCTCCCAGAATTATACTCGCTAATAGATCTTATAAAAGAGTTAATAATGTGTTTAGCTGTGTTGACACTTCCGTATGTCAATAGCGTGCTACCATTTGACCACCATGGACAGAAAAGCAACTAAACCACGTTAAGTATAATTCTTGAAGCCAGGGAAATGTTTTATAACATACAAGTTGTGATCTTGAAATCACTGTTAGAAATCTAGTATACCAAAACAGAGAATTATAAACTCGTCAAACAAGCTTATAACTTGAATTTCCACTGCTCTCGAATTCAATATTAGATAATGATATCAATCAATATGTTGTAATTAATTTACAACAACTACATTATACTATTTTAAGAAATAGCACAACTTAAAGAATGGAAATATTATGAAATAATGTATATAAATATACAAAATAAAAATCTTACCGAATGATGTCTGAGGCTTGTCGTAAAAATTTCCTTAAGAATTTTTTTTCAAAATTCTCTCAAGATACAACAGGCGTATTCTGCACGAGATTGTAATGAGTATGTCACTCTGTGATTATATATAAGAGTATTAACGAAGAGAGAAGGAAAATCGGATTGGAATGAGTAAGGAAAGTGATCAGATTTCCTCCTTATTTATAGTTTATCTGCATCCCTTGAATGGTCGCACCCGTACCTCTTCGTACAGTTGCATCTCTTTTGAAGGTCGCACCCGTACCTCTTTGTACAGTCGCATTTCTTTTGAACAGTTGTGTTTGTACCTCTTCGTATGGACGCATCTCTTTCAGTGGAAGGAAGTGTCTTTTCGCGAAGTGTCTTTTCGTTGAAATGTGACCGTTTGAAAAAAGGAAGTGCTTTTTCGCGAAGTGTCTTTTTGCTGAGATATGACCGTTGCGAAATATGACCGTTGGTGAAAGGAAGTGTCTTTTCGCGATGTGCCTTTTCGCGAAGTGTCTTTTCACGAAGTGTCTTTTCGTGAAGTATCTTTCCATGAAACACCATGCTGCTAATAGTCACATCCTTTCACTGAATAGTTGCAACTATTCTCTTAAATTATGTGGGACAATGGACAAAGTATATTTCATTCGTTACTTACGAATTTCAACAATCACTACATAATCACAAGTTGCACCAGTAATCTGGATGTCAAAACAAATTGGGAAATTATTAAATCCTAGTTGTTTCTCCCATCACTTTCTCCAAATTGCCTGAACATAAATAACTCAAATCTCATTGACTGTCTTGAATAATAAAAAAATCGACTGGTACCAACAGCCAAATGAAATAAAGGACCTAAGAAAATGGTCATTTATTAGCATAATCATTTCCTTAATTTGGCAAGAAAATTTATTAATATGAAACTCCATTTTACCTATTAAAATTAACCATGAAAATCCAATTGTACTCGAACACATATCATGTGATTCTCGATGCACCATTTCAGCAAAATCCATGATTTAGTTGCTGAAGTAAATGGATACTAACTAATATTTAGTGACTCAATCTTGCCTAAAAGAAAAACTTGACTCTTGATATTGCAACCTAAGAAAATGTTATTGCAAATAATTGTAATCAAATATACATGTGATAGACATCATCGCGTATCTCCAATCGGTGTAAGATATTGACCAGTTGAGTCGCTTTCTCCTTATTGATGAATCCCCTAATTTCACTATAAGTCAACGTGGATTAAGAGTGCTAGCATATGATTCGGAAGATGGAAACCGTTTGAGGCATATAAAAAAAATCGAAGATGGCATGAGAAATTGAAACTGCTTGTTATTTTGTCTCCAAAAGGAGCAAGTAATGGAACTTTGTTGAGAAGAAAAGAGGAGAATAGGGAAGAAGATCATGGATTCAATTTATTTTATTTAATCTTCTGGGAAAGAAGCGGGAAGGATAAGGGGGAACAAATGGGTGGGAAATAGACAGATAAAGAGAGTGAAATGCAAATGATTTTGAAATGCTGTGAGAGTAGTCTATCCAACTCAGCAAGGGATGGATCTTGTTTTCTATTATAAGTAATATATAGATACACACAGGCTTGGTTGCTCTATGGATCTACATCACTACGAGAAAAGTTGGTTACAACAATAAATTATCTTAGCGTTTTTATTTATATGTTTGATATACACGTAAATGTGTATATTTTATCCGCTTATTTATCTTATTTTCCCTTTAAAATAATTGATACTTTGTATTTATAGTTGTATTTTCAGATTGTTGACAAGGAGCATGGTTTAGAGCATTTGATGGATAAAGCATGAAGAATTTGCTTAAAAAGAGTGAAGTTTAAAATTGCTAAAGCTTGAAGAGTCTGAAGCTTGAAGAACGGTTGCAATTATATTTCAGTTAAGAAGATTTGGCTCAATAAAGACTCAAACTGCATTCACATTAGCTCATTAGGAAGGCCTCTTGCTCATGTTGCGTTCACACTAGCCTATTTGCTAAACCACTCACTCTAAAGCTGCATTCACACTGGCTTATGTGTTATTTGGGTTATTTCTTTAGTCCCACATTATGTAACTAGCTAGCTAGCCTTTGTCATATCAGCTATAAATACCTTGTATCTCATTCATTGTAAGACACATTAGGTTTTATTCTGTAATTCTCTTCTTGGAATAAAATCATTCTCTCCCTTTCTTTTTACTTTTTGTTTATTTTATTTATGTTCATGTTATCTATTTACTTTTTCTCTTCTTCTTTAGCTATGTCTAGCTAATCCCCTTTGATTAGGGGGTGATGACGCTGATAGTATGATTCAATATGAATCACATAGCCAAAAGATGAGGACTGTATACATGTTGATCTGGATCTGAATTAAGGGTTAGATCTGAACCTTCATATTTTGTGTCGTTTAAAGAGCTATGCTCCTTCACAGGATATATTCGTGTTCGATCTAACGTTTATCAGATCTAGATCTAATTTTAGGGTTTTAGAAATTAATTAGTGAATCTGTCCTGATAGTCTATGGTTGTAGAGCTGAGCTCCTGCATAGGCTATGCTTGTCGTTATTTACATATTTGTTTCTAAAAACCTATTATCGTTGATTCATGTTTGTGACAGAAACATGTATTAGATCTGGTTAATCTTTTGGCTATTGATGATTATGAATCTGATCTATGTCATTATCCCCTAATTGCTTTCACTTATTGTTAAAACTCTCTTTTATTTAATTTTGCTATTTTCTTTGTTTTCAACCAATCAAAAGTTAGGGATAACTTGATTGGATTTATTAATAAAATAATTTGGTCCCAGAGTTCGACACCCTCTACAACGATCCTTGTTGTTTAGGAAAGACGAACGAATTCTACAGTTATTTACAATTGTATAATTTGTTCGTAAACAAATTTTGGCGCCGTTGCCGGGGACCAAAATAATTTTTGTTTTTAAATCCTTCGTGTTATAATTTTCTTTTTCTTAATATAAAAAAACACAAAAAAAATATTTTTTTTTATTTTGTTCCCTTTTGTTTTCTAGCATAGATTAAAAAAAAAAAAAAAATCTCTTGTTGGTTGATTTGGTATTTGATTTGTGATACCTTATATTTACCAAATAAGAGAAAAAAAAATTCTTGCCTTTTGTTTTGTTTCCTTTCTTTGTTGCTTTCCTTCTTTCTTGACATCTCTCCATAAATTTTTTTTTCCTTTTTACAATTTTTATAAATTAAAAAAAAAACTTTTTGTGATTTTCTTTCCTTCTCTTCTATTTCTCTTCCTCCTTGCAATTGTTTCACAAATTGATTTCTTCCCAAGTTTCTAAAAAATAAAATTTTGCCAATTTTTCTAATTAATGTCCATTCAATTTCTTTCCATCTATTTCTTTCCTAATCTTTCATTTACTTCTTTCCAATTTTTCTTCTACACAATCTCTTCTCTCTCTTCTATTTTGACAACAATAAAAAAATAATTGCATTTTTTTTATTTATTTCTTTCCACTTTTATTTGCATCTTGCTTCCTCCTTTCAACATTTCCATATAAAAAAAATTCAACTTTTTTAACAATTCCTTTCTTTTAATTCTTTTCTTTTTCTTTCAAATTTCTTTCCACCTTTCCACACCTCTACTTTTACAACAATTCTAATTAAAAAAAAACACTTGCAAATTTAGTTTGATCTCTTTCCTTTTCTACTTTCTTTTCTATTCATTACCATTCTTTCTTCATTTATTTCTTTCCCTTTCTTTCATTAATTTTGTTCCAATTTCTTTCCCCTCTTTTCCATTATTTCTTTCCAAATTTCTCTACTATCTCTTTCTATTTTTCAGCAATTCTCTAAAAAAGAAAAAAAATTGCTTTTATTACAATTCCTTTCCTTTCTTTTCTTTAATTTCTTTCCAAACTTCTCTACTTTCCAATATTCCTTGTATAAATACATTCCTTTTCCCAAAAAAAAAAAAAAATCCTTTTTCAATTCTTTCCAATTTTCTTTCTTCTGTTCTACATATACTCATCCTCTCCAACCTCTTCATCACAAATAATAGTCACCACAACCACTTCTCAAACCAGTACCCCATCCTCTTCCTTTGTTTTTTCTTCTTCTCATAGTTTATAGTTCTCCCTGTTCCCTTAAAAAAAAAATTTTTTTTTTTTACTTCTTTGAATTTTGTAAGTTGGTTCTAGCTTTCTTTTCCCAAATCCTTTTTTTTAAAAAAAAAATTCTTTGTTTGTTATATATTTTCTTGTGTTTCTTTAAAAAAAAAAGGAAGAAAGAGATTTCATCTCTTTGTTTAATTTTTTTTATTAGCCTTAGTTTTCTTTTGTTTTTGTTTTAGTGCCATTTTAGTTTTCCTTCCAAAACAAAAAAAAAGTCAAAAAAAAAAGAGAGAACTCAAACAAAGGCCAAAGCAGAAAGAATTCAAGGCTCAAGCAAACAAATCAAGGAATCAAAGTCAAGCAAAGAAATCAATTCAAAGGCCAACGAGAAGTGAAGAGTTCAGCCAAGTGATTTGCAAACAGATTTGATTGGAGCGGTTGCACACCAAGTGGGGTGTGAACGCGCTAGCGCGACTCAACTACACTGGACGGACTGCCGATCAAGGTGAGTATTTTCTAACTTTACAGGGACCGCTGCTGCAAATAAAAAAATATAGACATTGCTTGTAAAACTCTTCTGCAGGGCATCGGCTTGCTTGTAAAAAAAATTTGTTTTTTTTAATTTCTGCAATTGACTGTTCTGTGACTGTTCTGAGACTGTTCATTTTGTGACCGAATATTTTGCTTGTTGATGTGTGGTTTAAAATTTTAAAACGAACGTGGGATTAATTGGAAAGTTTATTTTTGAAATCGAACAGAGGATTCCCCAAAAGCTCATAGGACAAAATATTCGTTAAATTGACAATTAGGATTGATACTCTCTGAGGTGTCTAAGGAACGGTAGAGTCTCGAACTCAAACAGGTTCTTAAACCTTCAGTTGTGTTTCTATGGTGATTCGTGGCACACTGATAACCCCTGTCCGGACCTGGCCTAGACTTGTATTCATATAATCCGAAGTTGTTAATTTTAACATATTTTTTAAAAGAGCTTTCTTGAAAATGTCTCAATTCCCTTATTCCTACGGATTTTACGATAGTTGTGAAAATCAATATAATCCATATACTTTTACACCAAATTCATATGGATATTTTAATAACAACTATTGTACAAGTAATTTGGACTGTACACCACCAACTTTTCAAAATTTTCAGGATAATCCCGATTGTACATCATCAAATTTTCAAAATGATGATCAACCCTCAACTCTTGAAACACGTATTGAATCTTTACTTGAATTGAGCATACAACAAAATCAAGAAATAAATGAATGGTGTAATTCATACATGTGCAACAATTTAAGTGAAAGTTTTCGAAATAATCAAAATCCGATTTCACCTTCAAATTCCAAAGATTTTGATTACAACCCTTGTCAATTCAGTTTTGAACTCCAAAATGAATTTCAAATTCAAAATGGAAATGTAAATCATTTTTCAAATGATTTTGGCAATGGGAATAATTTCAATTGTGGTGCTAGTGAAAACTTTTGCTCTCAACAATTTCAACTTGAAAATTCTCGTGTAAATAACTATAAATTTGATTTTTTTGAGCAAACGAATGAAATTAATGACTACTTGAAGTTTCGTGAGAAACAAAATAAAATCCAAATGTGTGATGAATCGAACGATAATCTACCTTTGCCCAGAATTAACGATTTTCAACTGACAACTTTTGAAATCGATGAAAATCTCAATGGAGTTGTTAAAAGCTCTGCGATTGATTTGAATTTAAATTCTCTTAAAAACAAAGACGTCAATCTTCAATTTGATCTTCCTCTCTCTCATTCTGAAAATTTTGAAAATTTAGCAACTTTAGATTGCCAACATGACAAAAATGATGAAGTTGTTAACAACTGTTTAGGTGAGGACAACTTTGATGAGCGAAAACTTCTTGAACTGATTGACGATAATGTTGTTGGGTCTGAAACTGAAAATGAAAAATTTGAAAACTTTGAAATTCTTTTGGTTGAAAACAACAAAACTGCTGAATGTGATCTCAAGCACAATAACGATTTTTCTAAAACTATTGAAACTCCTTGCGACTTGATCGTTTCAACTGAACCTCACTATGATCACTTGTTTTTCAATGATAAATTTATGCAGTATATGAACTCTTTCTGGAATGACACTATTTTTGAGAAAACACGATTTCGAAATTTACTGAAAATTCATTTGTTCGGTTTTGACTTTGGGTTTACGAATGAACCTTTAGTTAATAAAATTTCAAATATTAAAGCAAAACCGGACAATATTTCTCAAAACAAGTGTGGGGGTGAGAACGATGCACATGTCTCTCAATTTATACATCATCTGAACAAGTCAAACTTTGTTTTTGAAACTTTTGTTGAACCCCAGCCCGATGACCTCTCTTTAGCTGCTACAGAAATTCAATCTGATTTTAGGATCAATTGTAAGCTCAAAATTTTAAAATTAGCAACTCAAACTTCTGAAAAAACGAAATTTGTTTTTCCAAATCTGTCACGTAATATACAATCCTTTATGATTTGGTTTTCTGTGCTTCAGCTGTGTCTCATCAGCTTAATGAGGCTGATCCATTGGTCCATTGTGGACCGGTTCATCTATTCGATGACTGCGTATTTTCTGCACACACATTCGGTAAGACGTACTAACCCTCTTTTGTACATATGTAAATATTCTCTTATTTGTTTTTCCCTTTCACTACGATATGTCTGATTAAGACTGTGAGGACACAGTCACACTCAAGTGTGGGGGGAATTTACATTACATCAGCAATCAAATTTTATGAAGTAGGCCATTCATTGAACAAGGATTAACTTAAATTCATAAATAACACCTTGGTTCTTGTTTGATAAGTTGAATTGTTGGGTGATGGGAATGAACATTATTTATTCATTGAATCGTAATGTGTCTTTTTAAGATGCTAGCTTGAGACTGTGCAGACGTTAGTTGTGTTCTGGAGTAAGCGTGTCAACCTTTGTTATACATGTTAGAATGTGCAAGTAAAAAAAAAATCATGAAATAAAAGGATTTTGCACCTACATTTGTTGGATTTTCTGAGTTCATTTTCATGCATAATATTTTCTTTTCACTCAAATTTTCAAAATTGTAAGTTCTAAAATCCACTTGGCCCAATTAAGGAGAAATGACTCATTGTAGCGTTCTTCTTCGATACCCCACATTATTCAAACCCAAGTTTTAGTCGATTTACATCCATGTGTCGACAAGTTTATCTTATATTGGTATACTCAAGAACCTTTGTTTAAAGGTCAAAAATGTCACATGTCACTTTTCATACCAATATTACACTACCCATTCCGTACTTGTTTTAAGGTAGGATAACCATATACCACATCTTATATTATATGGGTTATCTATCTTACGAAACTTTGCTTATCATTCCTTTCAGTTTTTTGTATAACATTGATTGACATAGAAATATGTTTATTTTATGCTCTTATTGCTTATCTTTTGTATATAAATAAATATTACTTGGGTATTGTTTTGTTACTTGTACAGATATTCCAACCCAGCCCGCATGCAACCAGAAATGTAGAGAAATAGAGTTCAATTTGCTGTGTATTTGCATTTTGAAGAATTGTAGATGAAGATATCACATCTAGTTGCTGTTGGACAAGAAAAGGAGTGATAAAAAGGCTTTGCACATCACAAATCAATGAAGAAATGTCAAGGAAGCAAGAGGAAAAAGAGAAAAGGCCCAAATTTGCTTTATTTATCTAGGGCCCATTTATGTTTCTCATTGTAACTAATTAGTGTTGTAATAACCAGGCCCATTTACCATTAGGGTTAGGGTTAGGGTTTGGCTGTCTACCCTATATATACCCTTGTAATAACCTTGTAGCCACCATCCTATCTCATCTCTTATTCCATTGTTCTAATAAAAGTTCTTCTTTCTCTTTTATTTTCTGCATTTTTTTGTTTTTCTTAGCAACTAGTGTTGTCTATACGATTAGATTCGGTAGAACACTATTTGTATTTTGCACTTATTTGCATTAGTGATTTACCGTCTGATTAGATTCAGCGGAAATCCTAATTTTAATTCTTGTTTGTTATTTCAATTTCTGCAATTTCAATTTCTGCTTTTATTATCTTCTTAGGTCAAATTGGATTTGATTAGATTCAAATCTAATTCATAGTTTTATTTCTTTTCCATTGAAATTGTGATCTGATCATCGGTTCAGTTAGATCTGTTCTGAATCAAATCACAGTTTTAATTTTGTTTTTTATTTATTTTCAAAATCAACCTCCAAAGTTCGTCTAACACGCCCACGAAACATATAAATAATAAAATTTAACTTTCCTCCCTGTGTTCGACCTGTATGCTACACACCTGTATGCTTGCAGAATTTATTACAAATGTCGCGCTTTTCTAATTCATAGACTAGCGTCGATCAAGTTTTTGGCGCCGTTGCCGGGGAGGTAACGATTAAATTTTATTATTTATTTAATTTCTGATTCGTGTTAGTTTTGTTTTCTATTTATTTTTTTTGTTTTGTTATTTGCTCTTATTAAAAAAAAATCGTTTGCTGTTTTCTTAAAAAAAAAAAAAACAATACAACAGAACTCCTCAACATACCCTACACCGACATCATCCCCTATTTTTACCATACGCCCCAAGCACAAAAAAACCACCCTTCATCAAGAGCCTCTACATCCACTACAACATCTCGCTCTAACTCCGAAACCACCTCGCTTTCAACAACATACACCAGAACCATACTTCGTCACCCCATAATCCACACAGCAAATTGAACCACCTTCACCTCATTGAACAAAACCGAAGACCAACCCTCCAGCAACCCCTCTTCCCAAATCAACGCACTTCCAAATTCACGTCAAGAGATTCAACTCAGCACCTACATCAAGAACCACCCCTTTTCACCGAAGCTTCTTCCATCAAACAAAAAAGAAAACCGCTACCCCATCAGTCCTCAAAACTCTTCACAAAACACATCGCCATAGAAGCCAGACCCCAAAACGCCAATTAGGGAATCCAATTTGAACCCTAAAACCCAATTCGCAATACCCACGGGAATTGAAAGAATCAGGGGAATTTAATTGATTAGCAATCGAATCGGCCGAACCCGAATTTTTTGCTGCTATTAAAAATCCCCAATTCTGAGATTGATAATTCGATTTATTTAAATCGATTCTAGAAAAGAAATAAAGAAATAAAAAAAAAGTTGCCGGATTTTCTTGCTGAAACTAAAGAAGGCGTGATTTGTTAAAAAGGGACACGAGATTTCTTTTGACTGAATTTGTTGAATGCGGGGCCACTTTGGAATAGCTGTTTGGTTTGTGTGCCTTTAATTCTGAGTGGAATTCACAAAGCCATTTTGTTATGAATCTAGATAGTTTTTTTTAGTTCTTAGGTTTTGTTCTTTGGTTTTTCTTTTAAGCTTGGTCTTAGTTTTCTTTTTAGAGTTTAGTTTTTAGCCTAGTTTTTTTTTTTTTAGTTCGTTGGGTTTTGTATTTTTTTTCTTGCTTCCAAACAAAAAAAAAGGAGAATTTTTCAAAAACAGGTACAGCTGAAATTTTAAAAAAAAAGGGGTCTTAAAAAAAAAAAATCGGGCTCCTAGCCCGAACCCGTGCCGCAGCGCAGTCAAGCAATTAATAGAAGGGGACAACAACAGAAAGCAGCGGACGAGTCAAATGGGTTGGAGCGGTTGCACACCAAGTGGGGTGTGAACGCGCTAGAGCTTCCTAAATTCACTGGAGGACTGCCGATCAAGGTGAAAACTTTTAAAACTCTACAGGTGCTCTGCTGCAAAAGGAAAAAGAAAAAAAATATATAGACAATTGTTGTAAAAAATTTCTGCAGGGGCAGCGGCTTGAATGTAAATTTTAATTCTGCAATTTATATTTCTGTGTCTGTTCTGTGACTGATATTTCTGAATTTGTGGTGAGGAACGGTTTTCCATAACTAATCACTCTCATCGATTTTCAATTTCAACAATAAAATTTTGATTTTCAAGATAATATAATTGAAAAGTGGTGTTTTGTGAAGTTGACTGTCTCGTACAATTGGATCGCGGATATATATTAGTTCAACTTATTGAACTTTTAGCAAAAGAGGTTGCATACTACCCGTAAAACATTGGTCGTATCCCTTAGTATTCATACTATACGTGAACGACCATAAGACCCTCTTCCCCCTTCTAATTGAGTCAGTTACTTAATAGAGCACAACTCATTATTTTATATTATTTTGAATTGAGAATAATTTCTGTCTTGCCGTGATTTCATTTCAAATGTCTAATTCAAAAAAATCATTGAGAGAAATGTGGGATAATAATCGAAGTAGACGTCCTCTTGAAGACTATGAGTATGAAGTACAACTCATGAAACAAGATTTTCCAAAATTTGGTGAAGCCAATGTCAACAATTTTCAAAATTTTCAAAATGGCCAACATTTTCAAAATCATAGATATAATCGAAATGATGATTTCAATTTAAATTTCAATAATTTCAATTTCGATTATGGGTCACATCCACATCAAAACGACTTTGAATCCCAATATAGCTTTGATCCACAACAATATGGGGTTGGAAACCAATTCGAAAATAATTTTGAAAATGATTTTCAAATCGATCAGAATTTGCAAAATTACAACCCATATCCACATCTTGAATATGACCAAAATCGCAATTTTCCCTCGAATTTCGACAGCTTTGGTTACGAACCTAATTTTCAAAATCAAAATGATTTCCAACATCATTATCATCTTTCTGAAAATTCAAATGTTTTTGAGAATCAAGGAATCCAAAACGATAGCTCTCAATTCGACGATTCTGAAGAATATCATCTTAAAATTCTTAGAGAGAGGGCAGACAAACTTCTTTGTTTACTGACATCTTTGAAAGAGCAACAAGAGCAACAAAATCAAATGGGCGTTGAATCAGAAAATAATCCAATTTCTACTGACATTGAAAATTTTCAAATAACGACTTTGGAAATTGAGAATAATCATCTTGATGACGCTTTTCAAAATTCAACAAATGATTTGGACTTCAACTCTTCTCAGGAAAAAGATTTAAACACAGCTTTCGATCTTTCTCTTTCAGGCCATGACAAACTTGAAATTTTTGAAATTGAACAAAACGGAAATGTTGAAATTTTCAACAACTCAAAATTGGAGAATGATTTTAATGAACATGAATTTTTTGGACTATATGAGGATGAAAGCCATAATTCGGTTAACCCGGTCAGCACCACTAGGTTCGAAAAAACTTTTGAACTTAATTTCAGCACTTCCGATAACCCTTCGATCTCAACCTCAAATCAAAATCTTGACGCTCTTCCAATGGCAACCGAGGCCAATTCGTTTGACCCTTCCAAATCTCAACCTTCTTTTAATGTTGGCAATCCCAACATCTCTTTTTCTGATGTCGGCAACCCCGACAATATCTTTTCTTTGATTGTTGGCAATCCCAACAAACCATCTTCTATACCTTTACTTCTTCCACTTCCTGTGTCGACACCTTCTCTTTTGAATGACCAAGACTCTGAATCAACGCAAGTAGACATGACAGAAACCGTTGTTGCTGACACGACAAATTTACCATCTCAAAAATCCTCTCATACTTCAATTGACGTGTCCACATTAGCTTTCGAAGAACTTTTGGATGATGAACTGAAACTTTTAAATGACGAGGATGAGTTGCCAAATGAGGAAGAAGTGGATTCACGTCACGAGTTCGAAAATTTTAACTTTGAGAAAATTTCAAACAAACTTGAAATTGTCAGTGTCGAAAATACGTTGTTAGTTAATGATGAGAAATGTGATCACACAGTCTTGAACACCACTCAAATTTCAAATTTCACTGAATTTATATACGATCACAAATTCTTGAAAAATTACACTGACAAATTTGTTGAACACATGAACTATTTTTGGAATGTTAGCTTTATTGAAAAATTTCGTGTTAGGACGACCCTGAATATTTATCTCCTAGACTACAAATCGAGGTATAAAGATGAAATGGTTTTCAAAAACTCTTGCTTATTAGAAAATATGCCTAGACATAGTGGGAACGGGACTCAGAGGGGTAGAACCGAGTGTGGGGGGAAAAGTTGGTGGAATTCTTTGCATCGCGTGCACCGCAAGCACATATATCATTGTACATATGATTGGCATTCGCATATAGTGGCTAAACTCCATTTCATCCTTCAAATAATTTTGCATCTCATTCACCTTTGGGTGCGATCTTTCAATTTTAGGAAACGTTCACAGTGTGGACACTGTTTAGTTCTAGTGTGGGGGGGAGTCTGCATTTCATCAATTTTCATTTTTCTTTGTTTTTATTTCTTTTATTTTCATCCATTTAAATAGGACCATCATGCATTTTAGACTGTAGTAACATGCCATTTTTTTTTTTTTGAAATACGACTCATTTCAGATTTGATACAACAAAATAATTTAACAATTATTAGTCAGTTGATAGTATTTTTTTTCTCTCAACTTAGATCGAATAAGAAATATAATGAAAAGTTTAATTTTGAGGGATAATAGTGTAACCGGTACATAGGGAGATTCTTAGGTGATGGCCATGAAATCTATTCTATATTGTAGACTTTGTTTAAATAAGTGGAGGACTTAAAATACTTATATTGGCTTTTCAAATCTTTAAAACTAAGTTGTGTTAAGTTGAATTCGCGTAACTCTCTTTTGTGCTTATATTTTCGATAATAATAATAATAGTATTCCAAGGGTATCCAACATTGCTTGTATATCGAGCGTTGGTGTGCAAACCCGCCAAGCTCTATCCGACACGTTGTTGACAAAGTCAAAGTTGGAATATCTTGGTCTCATTTTATGAGATTGGACACCTAAGGATTACCGACACGTTGTTGACAAAGTCAAAGTCGGCCTGCACAATCCGCCAAGCTCTTTACCCACTCTCCGTTAGTCCGCGAGGCAGTGCATGGGTGGTAAACCTTGGTCTTTTTAGTTAGGTGTATGTACTTAATCATAAATCTTAAAATTTTATAGAATAAAGAATAAGCGATGATACCCAAACACTTCTTGACCTTATTGATTTGACTAGCCATACATGAGAAAATTTGAATACCACTTTGCAAACTGTGCCAAGCAAACTAAGAATTTATTTCATGGCTGCACTATGTTATCGACCGAACTAACTGGCCAAACTGGAATTTAACATTTGAAAACTTGATTTATATTGAAAATTTGTGACAAGTCGAGGTATCTGAAATAAAATCAACTGGTTAGAAATTATTAACTTAATTTGTTGTACCACTTTCCTGAAATAAGTCGTGTTGTCATTTTTCGTTTTTATTTTTGCATATGTCCATTGCATTCATGTAGTTTCATTAGAATCATAGCATACTGCATGTGGATTTTGTGGGTAGTATCCGCTGAAAACCCTCACGAGACACCACTCGTCCTACTAGGGACACCTAGAGGTTTAACGGCTTGTTGCATGCGCTCAATGCAATCGTGTTTCCTACGAAAGTGTGACCTATCTAGTTTAGCTTTTCATTTTTTGTTTTACTCGAGGACGAGTAAAAGATAAGTGTGGGGGTATTTGATTGACATAGAAATATGTTTATTTTATGCTCTTATTGCTTATCTTTTGTATATAAATAAATATTACTTGGGTATTGTTTTGTTACTTGTACAGATATTCCAACCCAGCCCGCATGCAACCAGAAATGTAGAGAAATAGAGTTCAATTTGCTGTGTATTTGCATTTTGAAGAATTGTAGATGAAGATATCACATCTAGTTGTTGTTGGACAAGAAAAGGAGTGATAAAAAGGCTTTGCACATCACAAATCAATGAAGAAATGTCAAGGAAGCAAGAGGAAAAAGAGAAAAGGCCCAAATTTGCTTTATTTATCTAGGGCCCATTTATGTTTCTCATTGTAACTAATTAGTGTTGTAATAACCAGGCCCATTTACCATTAGGGTTAGGGTTAGGGTTTGGCTGTCTACCCTATATATACCCTTGTAATAACCTTGTAGCCACCATCCTATCTCATCTCTTATTCCATTGTTCTAATAAAAGTTCTTCTTTCTCTTTTATTTTCTGCATTTTTTTGTTTTTCTTAGCAACTAGTGTTGTCTATACGATTAGATTCGGTAGAACACTATTTGTATTTTGCACTTATTTGCATTAGTGATTTACCGTCTGATTAGATTCAGCGGAAATCCTAATTTTAATTCTTGTTTGTTATTTCAATTTCTGAAATTTCAATTTCTGCTTTTATTATCTTCTTAGGTCAAATTGGATTTGATTAGATTCAAATCTAATTCATAGTTTTATTTCTTTTCCATTGAAATTGTGATCTGATCATCGGTTCAGTTAAACATCAATCCAGACTTGTGTGTTGAATTAAGGTTATAGAAGTAGAGTGACTAGGGCACAAAACTTTCCTTTCATGAAGTGTTGGTAGTAGAGGAGGAATCAAATGAAATCATGTACGTCATCATTCCATCTCCATTCATCATTCATCATGCAAAAGAAAAAAAAAAGAAAAAGAAAAAAAAGAAGAAAAAAAAAGAATAGAAAAAAAAGGGAAAAAAAAGAAAAAAGAAATAAAGAGAGAGTCTCTCTGAATAAAATAGTCTTCATCATCCTTGACTATGAAGCATCCATTTCCATTCCACATACCGTACTTAGAAGCAAGGATTGTAGTTGAGGAGATGGAAGGAAACAAAAGGTCCATATGTGCCTTAGTATTACTTTATCTTTTGTAGCTTGAAATTCAACTAATACACTTGCCTTCTTATCTAGAATATTTTTAGAACTTACAAAAATTTTCCTTCATCTATGCATAACTCATATCCAATACATCACAGTTACATTGGTGCAAAAATTATTCAAAAAAAAAAAAGGGTTGAATAAATGATTGGGTGCTCATTGTCGATGTGTAGAACTTTGGTTGACACCATGCTCTTAACCTTCAAGACAATTACAGTGTTATCAAGGAATTACGATTCAGCTTGAAATTTTTTATTCATTTTTGCACCAACAATGGGATGGACAATTTGGGACTAAACCGTTATTATTGAAGTTAGGTGAAATCCTTGGAATATGAAAGACCTTAAATATAATGTTTGATTTATCTGCGTACACAAGACGCTTGGATTTTGTGGGTAGTATCCGCTGAAAACCCTCACGAGACAACACTCGTCCTACTGGGGACACCCAGAGGTTTAACGGCTTGTTGCATACGCTAAATGCAATCGTGTTTCCTACGAAAGTGTGACATATCTTAGTTTAGTTTATTCGAGGACGAATAAAAAGATAAGTGTGGGGGTATTTGATATACACGTAAATGTGTATATTTTATCCGCTTATTTATCTTATTTTCCCTTTAAAATAATTGATACTTTGTATTTATAGCTGTATTTTCAGATTGTTGACAAGGAGCATGGTTTAGAGCATTTGATGGATAAAGCATGAAGAATTTGCTTAAAAAGAGTGAAGTTTAAAATTGCTAAAGCTTGAAGAGTCTGAAGCTTGAAGAACGGTTGCAATTATATTTCAGTTAAGAAGATTTGGCTCAATAAAGACTCAAACTGCATTCACATTAGCTCATTAGGAAGGCCTCTTACTCATGTTGCGTTCACACTAGCCTATTTGCTAAACCACTCACTCTAAAGCTGCATTCACACTGGCTTATGTGTTATTTGGGTTATTTCTTTAGTCCCACATTATGTAACTAGCTAGCTAGCCTTTGTCATATCAGCTATAAATACCTTGTATCTCATTCATTGTAAGACACATTAGGTTTTATTCTGTAATTCTCTTCTTGGAATAAAATCATTCTCTCCCTTTCTTTTTACTTTTTGTTTATTTTATTTATGTTCATGTTATCTATTTACTTTTTCTCTTCTTCTTTAGCTATGTCTAGCTAATCCCCTTTGATTAGGGGGTGATGACGCTGATAGTATGATTCAATATGAATCACATAGCCAAAAGATGAGGACTGTATACATGTTGATCTGGATCTGAATTAAGGGTTAGATCTGAACCTTCATATTTTGTGTCGTTTAAAGAGCTATGCTCCTTCACAGGATATATTCGTGTTCGATCTAACGTTTATCAGATCTAGATCTAATTTTAGGGTTTTAGAAATTAATTAGTGAATCTGTCCTGATAGTCTATGGTTGTAGAGCTGAGCTCCTGCATAGGCTATGCTTGTCGTTATTTACATATTTGTTTCTAAAAACCTATTATCGTTGATTCATGTTTGTGACAGAAACATGTATTAGATCTGGTTAATCTTTTGGCTATTGATGATTATGAATCTGATCTATGTCATTATCCCCTAACTGCTTTCACTTATTGTTAAAACTCTCTTTTATTTAATTTTGCTATTTTCTTTGTTTTCAACCAATCAAAAGTTAGGGATAACTTGATTGGATTTATTAATAAAATAATTTGGTCCCAGAGTTCGACACCCTCTACAACGATCCTTGTTGTTTAGGAAAGACGAACGAATTCTACAGTTATTTACAATTGTATAATTTGTTCGTAAACAATGTTGTCCTTTATTTAATAAAAAAGAGTAAAGACCAGTGTAACGCTGTCTATCCTCAACAATATTTTTGGCCGCTTCATTTTTTCATTTATCTATCCCTCTCCCTTTTTCTTCCCGCTTATTTTTTCATCCCGGTTCAAAGAAGAATGAAACAAAACCCTAAACAAATTTCTCCTCCCTTTCTCTTTTCTCTTAAAATCAACGTTCCTCCTGAGCTTTCACGATATAATGTCACGTGAATAGCTAGTCAACCGTTGTTCTTTACCTTTTCCTCCTGATTAACTGCTCCTACTTATGGCAAGAATCCCTGCCTTTAATTTCGAAAAAATATTGAATTGGGAATTCCTTTTAGTTTGGAAAAAAATCACATTTGAAATTCATTGTAGTTTGAATCTCTATGTCAAGTGATGCTGCGTGTTGGTGAAATTCATTCTAGTTCGATAAACCATTTCTGCAGAGATATATTTAAGATATACAATCGCATCTACAATCTATCAATATACGGTGAAATGCATTTGAAATTCATTCTAATTTGGGGAAAAAACACGTCTACAATCTATCAATATACGGTGAATATTTGAGATATATTGGATATCATAATAAAGTTTGTCCTTTTTGCAGAGATACAGCTCCTAATGATGTTGAACAGAAGATAAGAAGCTTAACAATGAAGCTTGATATAGCTATAACTCGCTCTTTTTCGAAAAAAAATGTAGATATGGAAATGTTTTTTTTTTCTTTTTTCTTTTTCCACATCTATTTCAATTTTGGACTTTGTAAGAACCGAAATGCGTTCGGTTTTCAAATTGATCAATTTAGACAAATGAAATCTGATTTCTCTTGTCTGTCATTTTGGGAAATGCCAAAAAACGCAATAAATTATTTTCAACCTTCCTCTTCTCCTCCTTGTTGTAATGATTACAAATTTTCATCCTCCTCCCCTTCTTCCATGTTTTCCAAATACATGTGGAAAATACAAAATAAAAGTTTAAAATTCAAACCAGATAAACTTTTAATATTTAACCTTTTATTATTCCTTGTAAACAAAATATTATATCAGTTTTATTGATGTAGTGAAACACAGTGCTTTGGAGGTTGAAAATGATGTGCACTTGGATGATAACCTTCAAAAGGACTGTGAAGATCTTAAGCTCAAATACAGAAACTCAAGGTAAGCAGATGTTGTATTTTTATGCGTTTGCTTGATCCATCGCATATTTGATCTCATGTGTAACTTAAAACATGATACATTCTATGATATGGCTGATAGAACAATTAGAGAAAAAGAGAAGGAGATAGCAAAACTATTGGAAGACAATAAAAATCATCAACGTTCTTTGGACCTGAGACCATTGGTATGTCATGAATTTCCTGTTTGCTCACTAATTTATGTGTGTACTTCATAATAAACCTGTTCTGATTAATTACAAACATTATCTATTCTTGAACATGGAATATTAAATAACTCACAACCAATACATTTTATAGTATCGAACATTGCATTTAAGATAATTTGTTGGTAGTAGGAAGTAGAAACATTGTTATAAAATCCATCATCTTATTGTAACCTATTATGGTCATCTCGAGCAGTTACGTAAGCGTTGTAAACTCTTACATGGTACGCAAGAGCATCAAATCTATACATTGTATCTTATTAATTTGACTCGGTTAGATTAATTCATCAAATTATCTTGAAAAGTTTCACTTACCTATTTAAAATTAAAATATTGACAAGGTATTTTAATGTTTTTTCCTTCCAGGTTGACTAAAATGGAAATAGAAATTCAGGTAATTTGTAGAATGAATTTCTTTGAAAACCTAGTTAATTACATCCTTTTTGTTTATTATGAATTGGGTGTTGCATACGATTTTAAGCCTGATGCACAAATTGCGGATATAACTGCAGTAGAATAGCAAATTACTTGTACTTACTGATATTTATACATAATTTATTTGCTTATACAGTTAAATTTTGTTGGAGCCCTTTCTGAATCCCATTATCTTGACTAAACCGTTTTCCAGTGATTATCCCTACCGAACTCTGTTCCAACTTCCAGTTATATTACTCCTCATACAATCCTTACTAAGTCTACCCTCACTAGACTACATTCTAAACTACATTTTTGTGATTATTTTATGTACAAAATAAGGTAGATAATATTTGGATTTGATCCGAATCTGGTAATTCAATTGGCCTTCAATTTCGGTAGCTAAATGACACCATAAATAATATGTATCTGATAATAGTTTAGGGCATCCTTAATTTCAGTAACTAAATGATACCATAAATATTTGTAAGCATCTAGCAGTAAATTATACCTGTGTTTGATATGTGACAGCATTAGGAAAGATAAACCAAGGAATAAATATATTTGGGAATGGTTTTCACATGTGATGAGATAATCAATGTCATTATGCTTCGATTGGTCGTTTCATTTTCATGAATAGAAATCATAATGACATGATTTTAAATTTGAGTTTCAAATGATATAAATGGAAAGCATTAAAACAAAACATCATTAACTGAAATGATGCATATTCTATTGTGTTTCTTCTTACTATGTGAGAAAATAGTAAGGATAGAAGAAAGAAGAGGTTTTAAAGCAGGTACAAGCAACATGACCAGTAGTCAAAACACTACCGCTATGATAAAGGAAGCAATGATTCTGGGGCAATGTTTAAGCTAACTTTTCCACTTTGTGCAAGAAATTCACCAGCTTAGGAGGCAAGCCCTTTAATAAACTAAATCCATTATGAAAGTTTAGGCTTGGTCGCACTCGTGTAAAAAATATTTCTGGCCTTAGGGAAATTACAAGAAGGAGCTTCACTTAGTGGGAAACCATTATGGAGAACAAGATAGAGGTTGGTATTACATGGGATTGATTCAAGAATTGCTTGCAGAATAATATATGTCGAAGGAAGGAAAATCGCGAATATATCGAAGGTTTGTGGTTCTAAAACAAGAAGGGATGCCAATAGAGAAATATTCAATAAATTTATTGAGTTGTCTCGATACAGGCCAAAATAGATTAATACAACGTTAAAGAAGAACAAAAGGTTCATACTGCGAATAAAGGAGGAATCTCACCAAAAGGCGATGTCTCACGTGAAAGGGACTTTGTCGACTCGCTTGATATCAATTCTCTCTATGAAACCATCTACAAGAAGAACCCAGAATTTGAAACACCAGTAATAACGATTAGAGGAAGAGGAAGTTCATCCAGTCTGGGAAAAGCCAAGATGGGTCCAAATTGAGGTTGGAAACTAAAGGAAGGATATACTGTGCTTCAATTGTCCGTAGAAGGGACATTTTTCAACCACGTGCACTAAACAAAGAGTTATAAGGAATAAGGGCCTGTGCCACAACTTCTAAAAACTAGGGCACCTGGCAAAAGATTTTCCACTGATGAAGACGGGGGAGCAGGTTCGGGTGTTTGGGACCAAGGATGAACCTTCAACTTCCACAGAAGGGAAGGGTAAGGGGTATTGGAAGGTAAAATCTACATAAACAATATTCCTGTTAGAGCATTGTTTGGTAATGGCGCTTACCATAGTTTTGTCTCAAAAAGTTTAGTCAATGAATTAAAATTTACACAATTTCATTTAAATCCACAATTCAATTTACCAACCCCATTGGGAACAAAACCAACCTTGGAGTAGTTTGTGATGACATTCCTATCACTCACAAAGATAAACTTTTTCCACATGACTTAATCGTCTAAATTTTCATTGAGTTTGAAGCCATACTCCGGATTGATTAGTTTTCTAATTACAAAGCCACCCTTGATTTTGTCAAAAGTATAGTAAGTTAAAAAGTGAAATGAATTAGATTAATAGGATTATATGAGATAATCCTACCTAAGAGAGAAAGCCTCGTGTATGCATTAAATGCTTTCTAAAAACTTCTAGAAAAGATATATATAGTACTTAAGTAGTCGGATATTTTTGAAGAAGTTAAATGCCTACCCCGACATAGGGTCATAGAGTTCCATATTGACTTGATTCTCGATGCAAGATCCGATTTCCATTCTTCTCGAAGAATGACTCCTAGGGAGGTTAACGAGTTAAAAAAACCTAACCGATAAGTTACTGGAAAACGGGCTAATCCAGGCAAGTTGCTCAAGTTACAGTTCAACCATGGTATTTATCACAAAATCGAATGACTCCTTAAGATTGTATGTGGATTACCGAGACATAAGCAGACCATCAAAAACAACAATCCTCTATTCGACATAAATGACTTGTTCGATAAACTGCATAGTGCTTGGGTACTTTCTACAATGGACCTAGCCATGGGATTCCATCAATGATGATTGCAGAAGAGTGCATTCCTTATACCGTGTTATTTATGCCCTTTGGACTAACTAACTAACCCGACTATTTCGTGGACCTTATGATTTGACTATTCAAAGAAATACTCCATAAATCTGTGTTAGTCTTTATAGATGATGACATACTCATGTACTTCAAAATGGAGGAGAACATAAGAGGAATCTCGAGATTATACTAAAGAAACTAAGGAGGAATGTGCTAAAAGTCAAGTTCTCGAAATGTCATTTCTAAGAGGAGAACGTGAGATTTCTAAGACATGTTGTGCCAAAATAAGGGATCTTAGTTGATCTTGGAAAAATTATGACCATCATGGACTGGAAAAAAAATAAGAACTCCAAAAGAGATTCGCAATTGGATTGGCCAATTATTATTGGAGATTTATTCAAGACTTCTCCAAGATTGCTCACCACCTAACCAAGTTCACCATGAAAGACAGGAAGTTTGAATTGACACCAAATTGTGAGGAATCTTTCAAAGAATTAAAGAAAAGATTAATTACATCTCCAGTTTTAACAACCATTGATGAAAGGGTGGAATAACCGTACGTACAAATGCTTGTTGTTTACTAGAAAAATAGTTCTTTTGAGTCAACACCAAATAAGTGAGTTTCAAAGAACAATTCACAATCACAGAATTGCAGTAGTAAAGAAGACACACAAAATTACGGTGGTTCGATGATGCACTTATGTCCACTTTGATAATCTATTGTTTATACTGTTAGATTATAAGATTCAATGCTTTTGTAAGTAAGAAATAAGAAGAAAAGGGAATAAATCTCATTGTGTGCTTAGAGCCAAAAAATAGATCCCTTGAGAAGTCCAAAAAAGGCGATTTATAAAAGGTCCAGAGCCCTGTTTGACATAGAAACGTGGTGACCGATCTGGTTTTCTAGGAGTGGTGGAGCATGTTTTTTAGATTAGTGGGACTATCCGCCTTTAGCTCGATTAGGACAGGTGTCACTCAATCCGAAATAGTAGGGTAATGGATTTATCGTTTCATAGCTTGATAGAGGAGTTCTTGGCTCCGTTTCAACATAGTCTAACCGGTCGATTCGACAATGACGAACCAAGACGATCGACTCGGAAATCTTCCTTCCCTATTTGTTTCTCCATTGCTTCCTTCTTTAATGCGCTAGATTGGATTAATTCTTTTACCGAACCGGGGTTTGTCGGTCCGACTTGTTCAGATCGGGTAATACGATGTGAGGTCATATGACACTGTTTCTGGTCGAGCCGAGCTTTACTCGATCTGGAGTTTAAATTATCCAAGCCTATATTTCGAAGAGTGGTATCACTTCAACTGTGCACATTCAAATTCACTTTGGATTCATGTCCGAGTTATGAGTGAAAGCGACTGCCTTATGAAAAGGAGTTCAACATTTCCCCCCCAAAATATGTTTTATTGTAGAAAACCTATTCTGAATCCCTTTGACTCGATGATCGAAGTTTGGGATCTCGCTGGGTCATCCATAACTTCTATATTTGCCAAGGTGCTTTGCTAATGAATGATTTTCAGCTTTACCAAGCTCTTGACGAGCACCAACCTTACTCAACATCCATGCTTAAGCCAAGTATCAACCATACTTGATAATTGTTGTTCCCACGCACCAAGCGTCGGCCACACATGACGATCTGAGCTTCACTGAGCTTTTAGCAGATACCAGATGTATCCAGTGATCCGTAGCCTCGCTAGGCTCTTTCCATGCATAAGACATACATAACGGTCATGATTAAGTGATCTCGTTTTGTAGAACCATTCAGCCCTTGCCAAGTATCAACCATACTTGAGGGTCATAGCCTCACCGGGCTCGGACGAGCATAAACCATACTATACGTTCATGATTAGACTTGCCCGTGTCTGGGGTCATCTAACCGCGGTTAAACATTAACCATACTTTACGTTCCTAGCCTCAACGGGGTCTTGCTGAGCATCAACTATACTCGACGGTCCTGACCAAACGGGCACGTGTCCGAGTGCGGCCCGACCGTGGCCATGCATCAACCATACTTGACATTTCTGAGTAAGCAAGCCTATCAAGTTTGTGATGAAGTTTCCTACCCCTTGTCATGCATTAGCCAAACACTTCGGTCCAAGGTTTAAAGTTTAAGAAACGTTAGACCCAACGAGCATCAGCCATACTTGTCGAACCTGTTTATTAAAGTGTAGAAAATATAATACCTGACAAGAATCAACCATACTTTCTGAACTTCTTTTATTAAAGTACTGGAAACATAAACACGTGATGTTGATAAAGAAAATCAAATAGTTTATTGTTGTCTTGGAGCTTTCCTGGGAGTGCGGTGGACCTCGTATAAAAGTAAGAGGCTTATCCGTTAATTACAAGTTTATTAACAGCAAAAGTGAAGAAATGTTTTGTGGTCGGGTACAGAGCATGCCCAGAAACCAAAGGTTGGCTTCGTAGATGGATAGGTCGACGTATCCATTGTTCACTATCCAACTTCCATCCAGACTTGCTAATTGATAATGAGTCATCATGAACTAGGCTCACTTCCACGTCGCTCACTTGATGATTGACCCTGAGTAGAGGCCCAACGCAGGACGGTGCTGCAGTTGCACTTTCCTTACAAACTCTTCGATGAATTCGCAAAGGTGCTTCCATTCATTTGTGTCATTCCTAGCTCTCGCATGGAACAAACAGAATTTCCCTGATGCTCTCAGCCACGCTCTTGGGTTCCGGTTCAGATGGCCTCCATGTTGGGAATGTGTTTTGATTTCATGATAGATATTTTCCAAACTTACGTTCAACTTCATATACGAGTCGTACTTAGGCCTTCTCTTAAACCTGCTATCCCGGCCCTGATCATAATCAGCTTTGTATTTTCCCTTGATGGATGGTCCATCAACCACTGTTGCGTATATCCCAAGGGTTCGTGATCAGCTTTCGCATTCTCTTCCCTTATAAACCTGTCAACTTAGAAATTTTACTCCTCAAGATTCTGCGGAGGGTATCACTCCAATGATCTTTTGCATTTTGTTAACCAAAACTCCAGAAGAAGCCGCCATCAACACCATCGACGGATCTAGTCAGTCAACTACGGCTATTGCTGCATTGAACCTTTCTTGAAAATCACGTGAGATTCTCCATTTTTTTCCAAGCCGTAGCCAAAGTCATCTCATTCTTGGGTCGTGCAATGTGAACATGGAACTACCCCATGAATCTCTCGATCGATCCTGTCCAGCTATTGATCGAGTTGCTTTCCAGTTGTCTGAACCATTGATCAGCTATGTTTGATAAGAGTAGTGAGAAACACTTGGCCATCACTTTCTATGATGCACAAAGTACTTTTATGTGTCTCATAAAATGAATGAGATGAACAGTTGGATCTCTCTCCTGTGTAAGGTTCGAACACAACCAATTTGACTTTCGATGTATTTCTTGAGTTTTTAATGATTGAAGTGAATGGACTTTGATGCATACTGTCCATGCCCTGACTCGATAAGCTGCCTTGGATCACTTGTCGAATTAGCTTATCAACCTTATTGCTCCCACCGAGCAACGTTATCCAATCAGCATTACCCATTGCATGGGTGTTGAGTTTTTACAATTCAACATGCCTAATTCCAACCGTCATTTTTAGGTTGACACTATGCAAATCCTCCGGGGTGACCACTTCCCCCTGCTCTCTCGTGTTCCTCATTGCATCTTGAATTCTATCATCATGGACTATGTCCCTTGGCCCCAAATCTAGATTTTCCCTGACTTGTGAGGCTCGAGAAGTTGTGGGAGCTCACCACCAAATTGATCCAGCATGACACAGTCGAGCCGATGTCGAACCGAACCTCGTGCTTACCATGGCCGAGTTCGAGATGATCCTGCTGTTGTGCCTCCCAGTGTGACTGCACCATCGTTTACATGCGACGCTTTGTTTCATTTCCTCGTTCTCGACCTATAGCTTCCTTCAACTACGCCAAGATCTCCTGCATAGTACTCTCTTGTTGTTTAATGCAGGTCTGGAATCCATCCGTTGCCTTGGCCAATTTTTCTAATGTCAAGTAAACAGAGTGATTTCTAGCATAAGATGTCGCCTGGCCTTTTTCCTCTCTTCCAGCGGCTTTTGAACGAGTAAAAGTGTTGTCTTTCTTTCTGTTCATCATGGTTGAAGGTTAAGAGAAGTAGAGATCCAATTTCAGCAGAATTTCCAAGTAACATCGCCCCCACCTAACGTGCTGAAATGTTTACTCGAAAATTGGTTCTTTCGATTCAACACCCAAATAAATGAGTTCCTTAGAACAATTCACAGTCACAGAATTGCAAAAGTAGCATAGAAGACACACAAAATTATAGTGGTTCAATGCTGCACCTACGTACACATAGACAATCTATTGTTTATACTATTAGAATACAAGATATAGTGCTTTAGTAAGTAAGAAATAAAAAGAAAAAGGATAAATCTCATTATGGAAGCGTTCTAGTACTCCAAAAAAGAGCAATTTATAAGAGGTCCAGAGCTTGGTTTGACATTAACACACGAAAACCGGTTTGGTTCAGTAGGAGTGGTGCACCGTGTTTTTAGATTGGTGGAAATATTTTACTACGGCTTGACTAGGATAGGTGGCACTTGAGCCGACGTAGTAGGGTAGTGGATTGACCGTCTCGTAGCATGATAGTAGGAGTTCCAGGCTTTGGTTTGAAATAGTCGAACTATCCCGTTAGACAATGTCGAACCAAGATGGTCGACCCAGAAAGCATCCTTATATTTTTTATCCGTTTCTCTCTTCGTCAATGTGATGGCCAAGTTGAATGCTTTTACCGAACCGTGGTTTGTCAATCCGACTTGTTCTAACCGGGTAAAACGATTTGAGGTACAGTGACATTGTTCCTAGTCAAGCTGAGCTTTACTCTATCCGGAGTTCAAGTTTGCTAAGCCTAAGTTTCCAAGAGTAGTATCACTTCAACTATGCACATTTGTATTCACTTTGGTTTCATGTCCGAGTTATGATTTCTTTGATAGATGTAAATCCATGAAAGTGACTGCCCTGTGAAAAAGCAGGTCAACACTTGTGGAAAAGGTGTCGGAGCAATGCTCCTGAAGCACGCGAAGGTCATTGCCTATGCAAGTATACGACTAAGGACTCATGGAGAAATTATGCAACCCACGACTTTGAGTTATTAGCAGTGGTGTTTGCACTTAAGATGTGGCGACATTATTTATTAGGTAAGTGCTTCTCAGAGTTTACTCTTATGAAACTTTGATTGAAACCGGTTAAGTAATTATCCTTCTTTAAATTGATGAAAAGCTCGAGCTATTCACAAACCAAAGTCTTTGAAATATCTTTTTAACTCGGAAGTATTTGAATATGGAGTAACAACACTGGCTAGAATTTTCCATATCATATGATCTTGATATTCTGTATACATCCGAGAAAGCCAATGTTGCAGCTAATGTGTTAAGCATAAAGCACTCCATCGTCGAATATTTAGTGGTAAAATCAATAATTTTAGAGAATATTACTGACAATAAAAAGGAAGATGCATACTTAAGAAATATTGTCAAGAGCTAATGACTCGGATATGACTTTATTTTAAGATGGATGATCTGGAGGTGTTAAACCTACAAGGAAGGATTTGTATTCCAATTGTGGATAACTTACATCAAGAAGGATTAACAAATATTACCAATCAAAATTAAATATCCATCTTGGTGTGTATCGGTATGTAAAGTAGATTTTTTCCAGAGAAACATGAAGCGGGATATCGTAGGTATGCGAATTGTCAACATGTCAAGGGTGGTCAACAAAAGCTTGTAGGATTATACCAACCACTTGAAGTTTCAACATGGAAATAGGACCAGATATCGATGGATTTCCTTGATTAAGGAAAGTAAATGAAAACATCTGGGTTATGGTCAATAGATTAACTAAGAACGCATATTTTATTCTAGTAAAACTAAGCAGAACCGCTGCAAGTTTGGCAAAAATATATATGAAAGAGATAGTACGATTGTATGATATTCCTGTAGTATCGTCAGCGGTCGAGACCCTATATTCACTAGCAAGTTTTGGGACACATTGCAAACGAACTTAGGAATGAAGATAAGTATTAGTATATCATACCATCCTCAGACCGATCGATAGACAGAGAGGGAGAACTAAAATTTGGAAGACCTTCTTAGAGCTTGTCTTAGATTTCAGAGGATCTGGAAGAATTAGCTCCTGTAACAACCCGTATTTCGATAACATGATCAAGACGAGAATCAAGGCAGAATTTAATTTTAAATTCTGAATCAGGTGAAACGGGCTATGCCATTGCGTTCGTCTCGGAAAAATACGCGAAATAGAGTCCGAGTTTTCGAAAATCGGAGTCCGTATGACCAAGATATGGCCTCGCGAAGTTTCACGAAAAATTCCCAAATTAAAGGATACTTAATTAAGTGAAATGGGTTGCGCAGAGAAATATATATATATATTGATATATATATATATATAATTGAAAATTAAATAAATAAATATGCAAAAATGTTCAAAACAGCGAATTGGGAGAGGGGAATAACCGAACCGGCCGATTTTTGAGGTCGACCCGAGCTCGCTGGGTCGACTAGGGGTTAATCCAGGGTGTTTGGCTGTCAACCCGTGGGCCGATTCGCTCAAATGCAGATTTTGCATTTGGATGGTTCTCATGGTTCATCTTTAATCTAAAGGCCCTAGATGGTTCCTACACTTGACTTCTTCCCCAAGACATACTTTGGTGGCTTGGATTGAATCTAGGTTTAATCCTATGGCCTAAAACACTTGCCTAATCTATAAATAAGCCCCTAACCTACCCCTAAACCCTCATTATTCATTCATGCAACTAAACTATGGCAAAATTGCTACTCTCATGGCCTCCACTCAACTATCCTAGCCTCCACTTCATTTCTATGAGAGGGTTCATGATCATGAGAGTATTAGAGAGTCCCTATGTTAGTATGAGAGCTTCTCAAGTTGATTTCAAGGCAAAAGCTTTGATCTTTGTTCATAAAGATGGTATTTTTGTTGATTTGGAGTGTTCATCTTTTGGTTTTTGGGTGATGGCAAGCATAGGCTTCATCACAATCTTTGTTTTGCATTTCGATTTGTGCCTTCATAGCTATGTAAGCCCTTCCCTACTCTTAGATATTAACTATGAAGTTAAATGTTCATGTTGAAAGTTTGGGTTTGATTAATTAGAATGATGCATGCTATCATGTTATGCAAGTTTATGAAGTCATTATCTTGATCTTATGAACTAAAAGCCACAACCTTTATGTTGAAATGTTGCATTATGCAACATGAGAATCTTCATAATCATTATGTCAACTTGCATATGAAGTCATAATCCTTATATGATGATATATGCGAGTTTCTAGCCATCATTCCATGTCTTTTGTCACCATGATTCGCTTATGTACCAAGTTTGGGTTGATGCATGTTTTTGAGGCTTAAGAATGTAACATGCAAGCTAATGAACACATTTGTGCCTCATTTGCCACCATGATTAACTTGTGGCTTAATACCCATTTTTGTCATTCCTTTGCCAAGTCTCTTCTTTTAATCCATCACGTTGTTGCGAACGTATATGCTAGTTTAAAAAGCGTTGGGGTCACATTATGGGGAAACATAATGACATGAATATGACTTGGGTAAATGGGTATAAACATGACAACATGTAACGTTAAATATGACATGTGTTTATACTTGAAAACATGACTTGAAGTATAACATGGAAGTTGACATGTAAGTATGCATAAAAACATAAGCTTGGGAATTTACCTATTAAGTTAGGTCTACCCATTGGGAATTTACCTATTAAGTTAGGTCTACCCAATTGCTTGAAAACTTGACTATGAACATGACACTAGACTAAACATGAAAGTGGCCAACTCGAGGTTGGGTTGAGTTTGCAACGTAAAACTACCCGGAACCGACCGGCCTAACTAGTAGTTGCAAACAATAGGACCCAATGTGAGAAGTTGGTCATGTTGTGCTTGAACCCGAGGTTAGACCAAGTTGTGGTGTAAAGCTACCCGGAACCGACCGGCTTAACTAGTAACCACAACAAAGTCTAATGTGAGAGGTTGGGGTGCATTAAGTAATTAATGCCACATGATAGGGTTAAGTTAATTTGATTAATGACTCTTAACCAAATATGACATGGGTAAATGGGTTAAGTAAATAGGTTAGGCTAATGATACTTAACAAAACATGACAAGGTTGGGTAGGTTAAGTGATTTGATTTGCCTAATGACGCTTAACCATTTTTATACGACTAGTGGACGGGGATTAAGTTAACCAACACTTAATCAATCCAACATGATAATTTGGCAAGGTTAAGTAAGTTTTCTTAATGACACTTAACCATACAAGATGATTAGGGGATGGGGTTAAGTAATTTGCACCTAACTAATCCGACACGGTAATTAGATGGGGTTAAGTAATCCACACTTAACTAATCTAAACACGGTAATTCGATGGGGTTAAGTTAAACACTTAACCAATTTAAACTCGGTAATTCAATGAGGTTAAGTAACCAATACTTAACCAACTTAACGTGATAATTTAATGGGGTTAAGCAACTTATACTTAACCAATTATACATGATGATTTGATGGGGTTAAGTAACTTACACTTAACCAATCTAATACGCGGACCTGATAAGGTTAAGTCACAAGACCTTTTTAGAATATACTTAACCATTGTAGTACGATTAGAGGATGGGGTTAAGTCAACCTATACTTAACCAATCCGACTCGATAATTTGATGGGATTAAGATAATCTATGCTTAATCGATCTAGCAAGATAATCCGACAGGATTAAGGTAAGCTAGTACTTGACCAATTTGACTTGATAGGGTTAAGTCATGAGCCTCTGGGTACACTTAACCAACTTGTGGGACTAAGTCTTGAACTTAAATACTTAGCCAATCTTTGACGTGATTCGTGGGCGGGTTAAGTCATGGACTTGAATGATAACACTTAACCCAATAGACAAACCCTAGCTAGAAGAACTAGGTAGAAAACCGTGGTTAATCAAGGATAACGGGAAAGGAAGCTAAGTGGTAAACCTTAGTTAAGGGTAACTAAGTAATAATTCTTAGCTAAGGACATAGGACTAATTCTCAAAACGATAAGTAACCTGATACGGTAGGTCATCACTTAGTATACGAGGGGGAGCAAGTTATCTGACTTGGATAAAAGCTCCAGCGCACTGGGTGCCGAAATGGAAGCTTCGGGGGACGTGAGGATATTCTTGGGATCCCTCTGTGGGCTGCCAGGTAATTATACTAGGCCCATGAGAGGTTAAGGTCTGCGTTAGAAGGACCAAGAGTATGCCTTGGTTGCTATGCGAGCAACCTAAAGACTGGGATGGATTAGCGTGGAGTCGACGATTCTTGTTTTTGCCCTGGATAGCGCATCGCCGACTACCTACCATCTTTAGTCAATCGTGTACGTGCAGAAAGGCAGGGAACCCCCAACAGACCATGTGCTTGCTATCGAGTCATGGGTGAGGTTGGCCCGTAGGAAAGTGGGCTATAGTGGGGCCGTGGAGTGGTTCTTATACATGATTTTTCTTGGATTGCCTTTCAGTAGTTGAGGGAGGGGTCACGTGGGACCATAGCCACGGGTACAAAAACAGACCTTGATATCTGCATCGGCAGACGATTTAAAGCTCCCGACCGAGTTCCGTATTTCTTGATTTGCCCTGGCACGGAACTCGGATGGCACATTGGGGAACATGTGCATCTAGACATGGAAAACGATTCACGATACATACGTGGGATCAAGGGCGCGGTTGACGGGTGGCGTAATCCCTAGTGGTCCTAGGTGGCCAAAACCCAAACCGAGACACGGAAACGTTCATTAGGTAGCATAATCCCTAGCGGTCCTAGGTGGCATAAATCCTAAGTGGACGCGCGATAGTTCATGGTAAGGAAACACAACTAGATCAAGGGTTGCAGTCCAAAACAACTTCAAGGATAAACCGTTTACATGGGAAAGCCCGTACAGCCTACGGCAAAGGACTGAACTTATACATGGAAAGAAACATATGAGTTGAGTAACCTATATATGCGGCATATTAGGTTGACATGGACCATTACACGACTTTTGAGTAAGGGTCATTCACGGATAACACGTAATACAGTTGGGGTACTAGTACGGTAGGTGCAGAGCAGATATACAGGATAGATGCCATGGGACGTTATACGCGATAGATATCTTGGGATATTATACTTGATAGAAACCTGACAATGTGATACCTTGTTTTATCTTGACACCGTAGTTTATCACGACACCCTAGTTTATCTGAGTTCAGTAGTTCATCCTGTTATTTTGATTTAGCTTATCTATCTTGTTATCATGCTTATGTTCATCTCAGTTTCTCATGTCAGTTAACTTTACTAGTTTTTATACTAATAGTAGATAGGGCTTACTCAGTCTTTTTGACTGACCTGTTTTGTTTCGCCTCTTTTCTTCCGTTCCCCCCCCCCCCCCCCCAGGTTACAGGGAGGAAACACTACTGTTTAGTTCGGACTTCTTCTGCTTGAAGGTCATCATGGATGGCTTGGACTTTTCCTGGCTATGGCTACTTTACTGTTTTTATTTGGGGAATAATTTATGAAAAAGTCTTTATGCTTCTTTACTATTGCAAGACAGGTTTTATCCATGATGACCTTCTAGCCATCCATCCATGATGAGTCCAAGCCATCATGGATAAAAACTAGTAAACTAGTAAAGCCATCATGGAACAACAACAACAAAGGCAAGGGAAAGTGCAATTACTGTGGCATAGCTGGGCACTAAGGTGCATGAGAAGAATTATCCCACTCATGATCTAGAGCTGGCAGCGATTGTATATGCGCTCAAAGCATGGCGTCATTATCTTCTGGGAGAGAGATTTGAGCTATATACTGATCATAAGTCTTTGAAGTATCTCTTTTCGCAGAAAGATCTGAACTTAAGGCAGTAGAGATGGATGGAATTTTGGGCTTCCTATGATTTTGAGATATCCTATACCCCTGGTAAGGGGAATGTTGTAGCGGATGCGTTGAGTAGGAAGAGGTTGACACTAAGTCCTCTATTTGTAGAGATGAAGAATTTAGAGTTCTTGGCGACCTTTGATTTCTCTTTGGCAATGGAGTCGGTGACCGGCTCCTTGGCATCTCTAGAGCTCAGGCCTACCCTCCTAGATCAAGTCGGGGTTTCACAGAAGGAAGACCCTCAGATAATGTAGATCATGGACAAGCTGGTTCGAGGGGAGACATCTAGTCACCTTGCTCGATATTCTATAGACAATAAGGGTCGGCTGAGGAGAGACGGAAGGCTTTGTGTTCCGATGGTAGAAGACTTGGTGAGGAAAGTTCTTGTGGAAGCACATCGCTCCAAGATGACTATACATCCAGGTGGTGATAAGATGTATAAGGACATGAAGCGCGTTTTCTTCTAGCCTGGAATGAAAAGGGATGTGGCGGAGTTTGTCTCGAGATGTGTTATTTGTCAGAGAGTAAAAGCTGAGTCGAAGAAGCCCGGTGGGCTATTACATCCGCTAGAGGTCCCGCTATGGAAGTGGGAGAGCATTTCTATGGACTTTATTGATGGGCTTCCAAGGTCCAGGAAGGGGAATACGAGCATATGGGTCATTGTGGATAGGCTCACGAAGAGTGCTCATTTTATCCCAGTCAAGAGCAAAAGGACCGCATCTGGACTAGCATCAGTATATCTTCGTGAGATAGTGCAACTACATGGAGTCCCTTCCAGCATAGTCAGTGACCGAGACCCCATCTTCACTAGTCAGTTCTGGAACAGTTTACAGGAAGCTATGGGCACAAGATTGAACCCGAGTACGGCCTATCACCCACAAACAGACGGCCAAACAGAAAGGGTGAATAGGGTACTTGAGGACTTGTTGAGGCTTTGCATTTTGGATTTTGGTGGTGCTTGGGAGGACCATCTTCCTCTTGTTGAGTTTGCATATAATAACAGTTATCAGGCGAGCATAGGGATGGCACCATTCGAGGCTTTATATGGGAGGCCGTGCAAGTCACCCACATGTTGGTGGGAGTCCACGGATAAGCTTATACTTGGACCCGACATGATTAGGGATACATCCGAGAAAGTCGAATTGATTAGAAGAAGGATGAAAGCGGCCCAAGACCGGCAGAAATCCTATGCTGATAAGCGGAGATCCGAATTGGAATTTGAGGTTGGGGACAAGGTTTTCGTAAAGGTTTCTCCTTTGCGGAATGTGGTCCGATTTGAAGCTGTTGGGAAGTTAGCACCGAGATTCGTTGGACCCTTCCCCATCATTGAGAGAATTGGAAAGATGGCTTATAAAGTGCAATTGCCCGAGAAGTTGTCCGGAGTGCATAATGTCTTCCATGTCTCACATCTCCGAAAGTGCCTGCATGAGTCCGCTGAGGTGGTTGAACCTAGCATGCTCGAAGACGTGGAAGTAGAGAAAGAAGCAACTTTAAGGAAAGCTCTGATTCGTATCTTGGGGACAGAGACCAAGAAGCTAAGGAATCGGGAGGTCAGGTTAGTGAAAGTTCAATGGGATGAAGCCGAAGAAGACGCAACTTGGGAAACCGAGGAGAAGATGCGTGGGCTTTATCCATTCCTTTTTGAGGGTACACTCTCAATCTCTTTCCCTTATTTAGCGTAACTTTCTCTTTGCTATCCATGTTTATCTAGTTGTCGTGCCAAGCTTGTCATGAGAACCTTAGGTAGAAACCCTTTTGGATGAAACATGTGTTTGAAACATGTTATGTTTGGTGGTTGCAAGTGGTTGCAAGTGTTTGCAAGTGGTTACTCGTGGATGCATGATACACATTAGGCACTAGATCGGCTCACACACTCCTCATATTGCATGTGCATGAGTGCTTATGCTTATGCGAACTCACTATGTCATGTTTTACATGTTTCATAAGTTATGCATGCTTATGCGAGATTTCTATGCCATGTTAAACATGTTTCACAAGTTATGCATGCTTATGCGAGTTTATTATGTCATGTTCTACATGTTTAATGGATTATGCATGCTTATGCAAGTTCACCTTACCATGTTATGCAAGTTTAATGGATTATGCATGACTATGCAAGTTCACCTTACCATGTTATGCATATTTAATAAGCTATGCATGTTTATGCGAGTTCACTATGACATGATTTGCAAGTTTAACATGTATGCATATTTATTATGATATGTGAAGTTCAACATGTATGTTATGCTAAGTTACCTTCTATACCCTTATGCGTTATGACGAATATATAAGCGAGATAATGACGTTGGGAGGGTTTGGGTAAACTTAAAAATACATGAAACTAAAAGATTGGGAATTTACCTATTAAGTTAGGTCTACCCCTTGGGAATTTACCTATTAAGTTAGGTCTACCCAAGTATATGTTAACTTGTAAATATGTTCTAAAGTGGACATGACATTAGATAACATGATATGGCCAACTCGAGGTTAGACCTAGTTGTGGTGTAAATCTTCCCAGGTAACCACAACGTGGGGTCTAATGTGGGTAGTTGGTCATGTTGCACCATAAGACCCGAGGTTAGACCTAGACGTGGTGTAAATCTTCCCAGGTAACCACGGATGTCTAATGTGAGAGGTTGGGTGCGTTAAGTAATTAATGCCTCATGATTAGGGTTAAGTCATGGCCCACTAATACTTAACCAAAAATGGGGGTGCGAGGATTAGATGGGGTTAAGTGGTTACACTTAACTTATTTAATCCATGATTAGTGAGGGGTTAAAACCACACTTAACCCTCTTAGAAACCCTAGCAACGTGGTCTGTTCCAGCAGTAATCCCAGTTTGGTATCACTACAACCCTACAGCTAGGTTAGGGCGGGGCACGATTACTGGACTGATGTAAGCGACCAAAGCGACGGCTGAGTGGTACAGCGGTGCGGGTCCGGCGGGCTACGGACGTGCACGTAGTCCGATGTTGGACAAACTCGAGGCACGGGTACCAGTAGGCTTAGACTGTGCATTGTTGCTTAGGTGTCTGGGGTTGACACCTTAGGGCTTGATACACCCGAAGGTGGACCCAGCACAGTCTGACTACATCCATGTGGGCCGTATGGACAACAACACTTGACGTGTTAGGTCATAGGGAGCCGATCGACTAGACCGTTGGGCTGGACCTTATACTAGGGTCACTTCAAGTTATTGGGCTAAAGGGTGGGCTAATGGATCAAGATCTGTTTTGGGGGCTTGCTAGTACACTGTGGTGCAAAGGTTAATCTCATCTATGTGATGTCACCTTTATCTATTGCCAGTATGTTCATCTCAGTTTCCATCATACTGTTAACTTTATTAGTTTATAGATTGATCGTAGTAGGGCTTACCAGTCTTTTTGACTGACCCGTTTTCTTTCGCTTCTTTTCTTCCGTTTCCCCCCCCCCCCCCCCCCCCACAGGTTCTCAGGGAGGGGCTACATCTGCTTAGTGGATGTTTGGCTTGCTTGTTGGATAGCTCATGTATGGATCTTCAAGCAGAAGAAGTCCAAGCCATCCATGATGACCTTCAAGCAGAAGAAGTCCGAACTAAACAGTAGTGTTTCCTCCCTGTAACGTGGGGGGGGGGAACGGAAGAAAAGAGGCGAAACAAAACGGGTCAGTCAAAAAGACTGAGTAAGCCCTATCTACTATTAGTATAAAAACTAGTAAAGTTAACTGACATGAGAAACTGAGATGAACATAAGCATGATAACAAGATAGATAAGCTAAATCAAAATAACAGGATGAACTACTGAACTCAGATAAACTAGGGTGTCGTGATAAACTACGGTGTCAAAATAAAACAAGGTATCACATTGTCAGGTTTCTATCAAGTATAATATCCCAAGATATCTATCGCGTATAACGTCCCATGGCATCTATCCTGTATATCTGCTCTGCACCTACCGTACTAGTACCCCAACTGTATTACGTGTTATCCGTGAATGACCCTTACTCAAAAGTCGTGTAATGGTCCATGTCAACCTAATATGCCGCATATATAGGTTACTCAACTCATATGTTTCTTTCCATGTATAAGTTCAGTCCTTTGCCGTAGGCTGTACGGGCTTTCCCATGTAAACGGTTTATCCTTGAAGTTGTTTTGGACTGCAACCCTTGATCTAGTTGTGTTTCCTTACCATGAACTATCGCGCGTCCACTTAGGATTTATGCCACCTAGGACCGCTAGGGATTATGCTACCTAATGAACGTTTCCGTGTCTCGGTTTGGGTTTTGGCCACCTAGGACCACTAGGGATTACGCCACCCGTCAACCGCGCCCTTGATCCCACGTATGTATCGTGAATCGTTTTCCATGTCTAGATGCACATGTTCCCCAATGTGCCATCCGAGTTCCGTGCCAGGGCAAATCAAGAAATACGGAACTCGGTCGGGAGCTTTAAATCGTCTGCCGATGCAGATATCAAGGTCTGTTTTTGTACCCGTGGCTATGGTCCCACGTGACCCCTCCCTCAACTACTGAAAGGCAATCCAAGAAAAATCATGTATAAGAACCACTCCACGGCCCCACTATAGCCCACTTTCCTACGGGCCAACCTCACCCATGACTCGATAGCAAGCACATGGTCTGTTGGGGGTTCCCTGCCTTTCTGCACGTACACGATTGACTAAAGATGGTAGGTAGTCGGCGATGCGCTATCCAGGGCAAAAACAAGAATCGTCGACTCCACGCTAATCCATCCCAGTCTTTAGGTTGCTCGCATAGCAACCAAGGCATACTCTTGGTCCTTCTAACGCAGACCTTAACCTCTCATGGGCCTAGTATAATTACCTGGCAGCCCACAGAGGGATCCCAAGAATATCCTCACGTCCCCCGAAGCTTCCACTTCGGCACCCAGTGCGCTGGAGCTTTTATCCAAGTCAGATAACTTGCTCCCCCTCGTATACTAAGTGATGACCTACCGTATCAGGTTACTCATCGTTTTGAGAATTAGTCCTATGTCCTTAGCTAAGAATTATTACTTAGTTACCCTTAACTAAGGTTTACCACTTAGCTTCCTTTCCCGTTATCCTTGATTAACCATGGTTTTCTACCTAGTTCTTCTAGCTAGGGTTTGTCTATTGGGTTAAGTGTTATCATTCAAGTCCATGACTTAACCCGCCCACGAATCACGTCAAAGATTGGCTAAGTATTTAAGTTCAAGACTTAGTCCCACAAGTTGGTTAAGTGTACCCAGAGGCTCATGACTTAACCCTATCAAGTCAAATTGGTCAAGTACTAGCTTACCTTAATCCTGTCGGATTATCTTGCTAGATCGATTAAGCATAGATTATCTTAATCCCATCAAATTATCGAGTCGGATTGGTTAAGTATAGGTTGACTTAACCCCATCCTCTAATCGTACTACAATGGTTAAGTATATTCTAAAAAGGTCTTGTGACTTAACCTTATCAGGTCCGCGTATTAGATTGGTTAAGTGTAAGTTACTTAACCCCATCAAATCATCATGTATAATTGGTTAAGTATAAGTTGCTTAACCCCATTAAATTATCACGTTAAGTTGGTTAAGTATTGGTTACTTAACCTCATTGAATTACCGAGTTTAAATTGGTTAAGTGTTTAACTTAACCCCATCGAATTACCGTGTTTAGATTAGTTAAGTGTGGATTACTTAACCCCATCTAATTACCGTGTCGGATTAGTTAGGTGCAAATTACTTAACCCCATCCCCTAATCATCTTGTATGGTTAAGTGTCATTAAGAAAACTTACTTAACCTTGCCAAATTATCATGTTGGATTGATTAAGTGTTGGTTAACTTAATCCCCGTCCACTAGTCATATAAAAATGGTTAAGCGTCATTAGGCAAATCAAATCACTTAACCTACCCAACCTTGTCATGTTTTGTTAAGTATCATTAGCCTAACCTATTTACTTAACCCATTTACCCATGTCATATTTGGTTAAGAGTCATTAATCAAATTAACTTAACCCTATCATGTGGCATTAATTACTTAATGCACCCCAACCTCTCACATTAGACTTTGTTGTGGTTACTAGTTAAGCCGGTCGGTTCCGGGTAGCTTTACGCCACAACTTGGTCTAACCTCGGGTTCAAGCACAACATGACCAACTTCTCACATTGGGTCCTATTGTTTGCAACTACTAGTTAGGCCGGTCGGTTCCGGGTAGTTTTACGTTGCAAACTCAACCCAACCTCGAGTTGGCCACTTTCATGTTTAGTCTAGTGTCATGTTCATAGTCAAGTTTTCAAGCAATTGGGTAGACCTAACTTAATAGGTAAATTCCCAATGGGTAGACCTAACTTAATAGGTAAATTCCCAAGCTTATGTTTTTATGCATACTTACATGTCAACTTCCATGTTATACTTCAAGTCATGTTTTCAAGTATAAACACATGTCATATTTAACGTTACATGTTGTCATGTTTATACCCATTTACCCAAGTCATATTCATGTCATTATGTTTCCCCATAATGTGACCCCAACGCTTTTTAAACTAGCATATACGTTCGCAACAACGTGATGGATTAAAAGAAGAGACTTGGCAAAGGAATGACAAAAATGGGTATTAAGCCACAAGTTAATCATGGTGGCAAATGAGGCACAAATGTGTTCATTAGCTTGCATGTTACATTCTTAAGCCTCAAAAACATGCATCAACCCAAACTTGGTACATAAGCGAATCATGGTGACAAAAGACATGGAATGATGGCTAGAAACTCGCATATATCATCATATAAGGATTATGACTTCATATGCAAGTTGACATAATGATTATGAAGATTCTCATGTTGCATAATGCAACATTTCAACATAAAGGTTGTGGCTTTTAGTTCATAAGATCAAGATAATGACTTCATAAACTTGCATAACATGATAGCATGCATCATTCTAATTAATCAAACCCAAACTTTCAACATGAACATTTAACTTCATAGTTAATATCTAAGAGTAGGGAAGGGCTTACATAGCTATGAAGGCACAAATAGAAATGCAAAACAAAGATTGTGATGAAGCCTATGCATGCCATCACCCAAAAACCCAAAGATGAACACTCCAAATCAACAAAAATACCATCTTTATGAACAAAGATCAAAGCTTTTGCCTTGAAATCAACTTGAGAAGCTCTCATACTAACATAGGGACTCTCTAATGCTCTCGTGATCATGAACCCTCTCATAGAAATGAAGTGGAGGCTAGGATAGTTGAGTGGAGGACATGAGAGTAGCAATTTTGCCATAGTTTAGTTGCATGAATGAATAATGAGGGTTTAGGGGTAGGTTAGGGGCTTATTTATAGATTAGGCAAGTGTTTTAGGCCATAGGATTAAACCTAGATTCAATCCAAGCCACCAAAGTATGTCTTGGGGAAGAAGTCAAGTGTAGGAACCATCTAGGGCCTTTAGATTAAAGATGAACCATGAGAACCATCCAAATGCAAAATCTGCATTTGAGCGAGTCGGCCCACGGGTTGACAGCCAAACACCCTGGATTAACCCCTAGTCGACCCAGCGAGCTCGGGTCGACCTCAAAAATCGGCCGGTTCGGTTATTCCCCTCTCCCAATTCGCTGTCTTGAACATTTTTGCATATTTATTTATTTAATTTTCAATTATATATATATATATATATCAATATATATATATTTCTCTGCGCAACCCATTTCACTTAATTAAGTATCCTTTAATTTGGGAATTTTTCGTGAAACTTCGCGAGGCCATATCTTGGTCATACGGACTCCGATTTTCGAAAACTCGGACTCTATTTCGCGTATTTTTCCAAGACGAACGCAATGGCATAGCCCGTTTCACCTGATTCAGAATTTAAAATTAAATTCTGCCTTGATTCTCGTCTTGATCATGTTATCGAAATACGGGTTGTTACAGCTCCATTTAATGGATATTTCTTATAATATTAGTTACTAAACAAGCATCAACATGGAACCATATGAAGCATTAAATGGTCGCCCTTATAGATCTCTAACTTGGTAGATTTAGCAAGTAATCGATTAGTACTTGGCCCGGAGATAATTATGGAAGCTGCTGAGAAAGTGGAAGAAATAATAAAGAAGATGGAGGAAGCACAAATTGGGCAGAAAAGCTGCGCTGACCAAAAATGTAAGGATTTAGAATTTTCTGTTGGAGGTCATCTAGTTTTAAAGATCTCTCCAATGGTGGGAGTTGTAATATTTTGCCATGCGGGGAAGTTAGCTCCTCGATATTCGACCTTATCCTATTCTGGATAGGATTGGCCCTATATCTTATCCAGGGGATTTACCAGAAAAGATTGGCATGGAGGCATAATGTCTTCCTTATGTATCATCTACGAAAATACGTGCATGAACAGAGCAAGTTGTGGAGTCGGTTGCTTAAGAAGAATTGGAGACCAAACCTAATTTTGCTATCATTAGACACCCAAATCGAATCGTGGATCACGATGAGAAACGATTAAGTAGGAAGGTTGCTAGATTAGTCAAGGTTCAATGGAGTGGAGACCCGAAAGATTACACTTGGGAAATATAGGAAAGAATGAAGAAGGCATACCCTGAGTTTAATCTTATATAAACCAGAGTAAACACCAATTGTGGTGGAAAAATTTATTATTATATCTCTTTGATTAGGAAATGAAGAAACTTTTCAGGTTATTTTCTTATCATTAATTTTGAGGTAGAAATTCTTTCAAGGAGGGGATTATGAAACCAGCAAAAAACTTAATCTTTCGATTTAAGGCTGAGGAAATTCCCTTTTTTCAAAATTCCAGAATAATGAGTATTAAGATGATTTAATATAGTTTTATTACTTAAATAACCATCTTTTAATTATTTATCAGCAAGAAGAAAATCATTCTTAATTTTTTTTGGTAACGAATCATCTCAAATTTTGTTTACGTAAAATAATAGTTTCACCCAAAACAGAAGATGTACCGATGAACGAATCCGGAGGTTTCATCGGTTTTACAAATGGAAGTTATACAAAAGTGTAACATACATGTACACACCTATAAGAGTATGATAACATATCCATAAGAAGTTAATGAATTGATTAATTAAGCGTAGAAATAGGTTAGGAAAAGTAAGCAAATATAGAGAAAAGGTTTGTTTGAATATAATAATAACCATACACTTACAACTCCATACCCTTACATACTTACACTCACCACTCTCTTACACAATACATAATGTGACAAGGGGGTACATGCTTGGTTTGACCGAAATAAAAGGGGTAGGGAAAAGGGGTTTCAACACTTTTCGACCTATTACTTTATTCCTAAGGATTTCCCATAAATACCTGCCCATTTCACTTTATTTCTCCATACCATTTCTTTTATTCTTCGTTCTCCTTAAGCTCTTTAATAACTTCACATCTTGAGAAAATTATAAGAGAAAGAGAAGAAAATAACTGACCACTCATCTAAGTAACTTAAGGCATCGAAATTTTTGCTAAACCTCTTCTCATCTTCTTTCCAAAGTCATCATCCTTTAACGAAGCTCGAATACCTAACCAGCCCCCCAAACCCGATCTTGGTCATGAGAAACTAGGGTAGAGGAGGAGCTCGAAGCCATTCAAAGGAGAAAAAGTGAAGTCAGAACATGTCAAGATAGTGCTGGAAAAGTTTCGGCGAGTTTCGGTAGTATTTAAATCCGATCAAAGATGTGAAACTCAATTTAAAAATGACCCTGACTATACAAAAGTAAAATAATTACTGTGCAGTTTCTTGCACTACAACAAAATGACCCTATTACAACAGTGGAACACCGTTGTAATATACATTTTACAACGGTGAGCTGACCGTCGTGTATTAAGAAGTTGTGATAGACTAAAATCTTTTACAATTTTTTTGCACCGTTGCAACACCGCTGTAATATGTATATTCTACAACTTTTTTCCACTGTTGTAATAAACTTTATTACAACAGTTATGCACCTTTTTTGTTGTAATTTTTACAACTATTTATGACCCTTGTGATATAGTTTATTACAACTTTTATTTTACAATTGTAATATATCCACAAATTATATGCTTAAGAATCTATATATGTTTTATATGTGCAACAATTAATAGATAAATAATATACGAAATAGATGTAATTTTAAAGACATCATAATCCATTCATTGATAAAAATCACAATTTAATATCCAAAATACAAATTATAAATCATATACCACATAAAAATGTATACAATTACAACCATGTCCTCCTCATTTGCCACATCTTATATTGGATACATCACAATGAAACGCTAAATGAAACACAATGAGAGGATAGCATCACACTGGCAAAGCAGTAACGAACATGAAGATCTCTTCTTTCTTTTCTTCTCATCTTCAAAATTCTGACTTGCATGCTTAATGAACATGAAGATCACTAATGGTAACCACTCCCATTTGAGTGTACACATCCCGCGTTTCATTATTTTTACCTTGCAGGATTGATGCATGCTATGCTTCCCAGGTCAAAATACCACTGAGTGAAAAAAATAAACCAAGTTGCACTTCTTGTAAACTAAAGCCTGTATTATAAATCATAGCAAGTTGTCTTTGGTGACCGAAAAAAATGGAAAATTCTATGACAAATACATAGCAAAACTGGAATGACTATTTGACTCCATACTCAGGCTGCAATTCCTGTAAACTAAAACTTGTATGATAAATCAAATGAATCGAATAATTACTAACTGAATATAACATATTAAGTGAACATAACACATACCCACAAATTTCACTTTGATGGAAACAATTTTTGCACAAAACACAAAGGGGTACTGGAAGAGGATTTACTAAGGGATCTAGATTTCTCCATGTTTGCTGCTATGTAGCCGAAAAAGACTAAGGCGTTCTTCAAGTACAAGCTTAACCGATTCAGGTAGAGGTTCCCCGAAACATAAACTTGGCTGGTATAGGATGAAGTACAACAACTAATAATCACCTAAGATATTCAACAATGTTTAAAACAGGACATGGTTAACATATTCAGAAATAATTTTGGGAGGGCAACATAAATTTATTGCTGAAATATTGTTGTTCTAGACACCAAATAATTTGGTGAACTAGAAAGAAACAAGGTCTCAGATCAAGTCGACTTAATTTGTGGTCTTATCCCTGTCATCGAGTGTTCGAGCACATTAAAATAGCCTTATGATGAAGTTTTTCTCAAAATATCAGATCCATGACAAATTCAATAGTACAAAAATAATTAAACTGGTCATTTAAAGAAACTTAGCTCAGAATAAAATAGTTACTGAAAAATAAGAGAAGAAGAATACTACCCGTCACTCTTGAGCAAAGGCATTTTGACAACAGAACCAAATCGATTATACAATTCATTCTCAAATTCTCTTTGGTTCTGCAAAAGAACAATTAATTACGAATCGGATATATTTGGCAAACTGATATCTAAAATTGTAATATGATTTCACAACTACTTACCATGCCATCATAGAGGTTGTAAAATATTAGGAAAAGATAACTAGCATTAGGTGAATCTTTGTTAAGATTTCCCTTCAGTTTCAAATCAATAATTGTTAGAAATTAGAATTCACAAACAATATGTGCACATGTGTGTGTGTGTTTGTGTGTGTGTGTGTGTGAGATGACAACAACAACAAAAGTAGCTGAAATCATAATACCGGATGATTGACTTGCTAAAGCACTCGGAAGATGAAAATGGCTAGTGCATCAAGAGAATGGATTGGATTCAGTACCTGCATTTTTATGCAGATATACGGATTAGAGCTACAAACTCTAATTATTTGATGTCCATGATTCTAAATAGCTAGGTAAGAATATGAATACTGCACACCTTTTTAAGATGTTTTTAGAGCAATAACACCAACAATCAGTTGTCAAAATAGGCTACTGACTTATTTGCACAATTGTTAATCAGTAGTTGCTTGAACCCCACTAACTGGTCAAGCAATTAAAAAAATTTAGACCAAAAGCGAATTACCAATTGATAACTGAAACTCATAAATAATTGCACTTGCATTTAGATTCCGTATATTAATTACTATTCTACTTCTGTTTAAAAAGAACTTGGTGATGGAAATATACCTTTCTTTCCATTAAATCTTTTATCTTCAGGAATGCCATCACGACGATATTGGTTTAACTGCACCTCAACTTCTTCGGGGTTGCTTTGTTCTTTTTAATAACAGCTTTTGCTTCATCATATAAACTGCTGCGAGCTCCCTATTCAGAAATAGCTGATAAGGATTTTAACATCACATTTATAATGCAAGTTTTCTTGTGTTAATGAAGAATGCAGATAAGATCAATAATCTACAAAATAATTAGCGTGGGTCAGAAACTTAATAAGCAAAAGAAAAAAAATAGATCTCCGCATCCCTGCAAAAACGACGCATATGCACTGAAAAATAATAAACCTTTTGTTGAATCCCTTTAGCAAGTGGTTGACCAGTCTTACCCTCTCATAGCCCACTATAGATTGATCCCTATTAATCATAGATCAAGTTAGAGAAGGGGTAGGTAATGAGTACGAGTATCATAGCATTTTAATTAAGTTTTCCTTTAGAAAGCCTTGAACATCAGCTACTTTATAGTGCAACCCCATATTCCAAACTCCATTGATTCAACTACTTCAGAAACTAGTTGTCGATGCCAGCACAATTCTAAAATGTGCCAGCCCAAAGATCAGATTCTGCAGATAAATTATTACATCCATAATATACTACATCTCAAACCCTTCCCACAACCTATGAAAACAATTTACTTTAAGCTTATTCCTTATTATATGTCAAACGAAGCTTTCTAAATCCATCCCAGTAATTTGTACATCATTAATTACTTACTTGTCTAACAAAATGCTGATTATTCACCACTAACATTGCGCAACACATAATATTTTCTCTCAAGGCCTACCATGGCAGAAGTCCAGTAGCTAGCAAACCGGTACCTCAATCATGTTTCTTCTTCAAACTCCAACGCACATGTCCATGATTCTCTAGTCATCAAAATATGGGCATGTCAAGGGCTTTAAAAGTGGTAGCGGAGAAATCGCGAGAAGACAAGCCAGATGCACAAAGGAGAAAACAAGAGGGAGGCAGAAGGAGATACCGCATGACTTGTAGTTGGAAGTGAGAGGAGTAGACCTAGAAGTAGCGGATCTGAAAAGCGAAGGGGTTAGAAAGAAGCACAAGCGACTTGAGATGCAGGACTGGGAAAAGCTAGGTATACAGAGGAGAGTGGAAGAAGAAAGCGTTAAGGATGAGGAAGCGAAGTACGATTTGAAGAAGAGTAAAAGAAGAAGGGAGGCGGCGGAAAAATCCCTAGTCCCCATTACCACATCTCAAACGCTGATGTACTTTGGACGGCCCACATAACAGGGTAAAATTGAAGATACGCAATACGTTGGAGCCAAAATTTCATTGGCAAATTCTATTCAGACCCAGACATTTGCTGAGTAGCCCCCCTAATTTTTAAAAAACTTTCGCATTACCAAAATACCCTTTACCTCGTAGAGTCACTACTAGGTTATGTTGCCTACCTCGTAGGGACTCTACGAGATAATGTTGCAAACCTCATAGGGCAACTATGAGGTAATGATATCAACCTCGTAGGGCTACTACGTGGATGAATCACAATCCCCACACCCGCACTGCGTGGTTAATGAAAACGTGTAAAAAAAAAATCAACGAAGGGTATTTTTGTCCAGCGAAATTTTAAAATAAAAAAGGGGGGCTACTCAGCAAATGCGTGGGTCTGAATAGAATTTGACAATTTCATTATCCCCGCCTGATCGTGACCGCCAGTTTTTTATGTTTTCATAGTAACATGACTATCCGTTTTTGTATGTCATAAACATAGTTTGATCAAAATTTGTACAATTAATATTACAAGGTAGAACTAATAAGTAAAATTTATTATAATTTGGATTTCCTGAGAACTGATTTTTATTAAAATATTGAATATTACATATAAATAATATTTATTGCTACTTATTACTTATTTTTTATTTCTTTTTAGTTGTAGCTGTATATTAACTATCAAAAGTTAATTATAAATTAATTATTATGTATACGCTACTGGTTATTAATTGGTACTTAACGGTAATTACTAAAAATAATTATTATTTGTTAAATATTATTCTTTATTAATTTTAATTTTTGTATTTAATTATAATTAATTAATTAATATTTTAAATTAATTATTATTTTTTAGTAGCCAAAATTGTTATTAGTTGCCAACATTATAATTATTAAAACTTCTAAAATAGTTACTACTAAATCAAATATTTCTTATTAATAATAGTTATTATTTAACTTTTACTTGTTTCTACTTAGATATAATCGATTAATGATTATTAAAAACTTATAATGTATGTTACTAATTATTGATTAATAAGCAGTTAACATACATTAACTATTAAAAATAAATTACTACTTATTAAATATTAATTATTTAATAATAATTAATAAATATTATTGATTCTTAAGTTTATTATTAATTATTATAATTATTACTATAATTAGTTATTAAATATAGATATTATAAACATGAAGTTTGTAATAAGCATCTATTACAACTAAGAAAATGAAAAGTTGTTAAAAATACGTTTATTACAACTTTAGGGAATTGACAGTTGTAAAAAACATTTATTACAACGGTGCTTTTACCACCGTTGTAAAATTAATGTTTTAATATGTTGTTTTTGTTGTAGTGTTGTTATTCCTTAATTAATATTTGCCAAGTTTGGATGCTTATATGTTTGATTCTACAGATGTTCAATAGGTCACGTTCGCTGATAAGCACAAAGGAAGTCACTTTCCTTTTATATAATGAAATGATGAAAAATAAATTTCTAAACCTCTTGAAAATTATTTGAAATGTTTTATAAATGAATTTTAAACACTTTTAACTGTAGCGCATGAAGTTTGAAAATAATATGAAATTTCAAAAAAAAAAAGAAAGTAGTGAGTCGCAAAACGGCAACCCTCGATTTCCCTCTTTAAAAAGCAGATTTTTTGTATGTAGAAAAATATGAATCTAAATTCTTTGAAATAAGATTTTTCTTAAACCTTATAACCATTGCACTCCAATGAATTGATACAATCAAGATTCTGTTGGATAGATTTTGAAATATGACCAAAACAAGATTTGAAAAACATCGTGGTTTTACATTTTAGAATCCTAATATATGCCATTGTTTAAATTTGATATTTTTTGTTCTCTTAAAAACGTGAAATATTATGAATCATTTGAAATGTTCTAAAATATTTTTGGTTGGTTATACAAATTTTCCAATGGTAAAAAGTTGTTTTAATGAATTAAGCTAAAATACACTTTTTGCAACACTTTTCTAATAACACTGAAATTTGATTTTAAACTTTATGAATCTTATCCAAATCTATTACGAATGTTTTCAATTGATTAAACACACGTTCTAAAGATCATTTAAAAGTTATATAACTTGTTTAAAGGAATTTTTGTGATTGAATTAAATCAAAAGCTATGATGAGCAATGATTAATCTTGGCTCTGATAAGCCGTCGAGTAAACTCGATTTTTCTATTTTTAAGATCAGGATTTGAGTTTTTACTAATTAGATGTTCAGGAACAACCACTTCCCTGGCACACTTGGTCGCTTCCTGGATGAGGAATAGACAAGGTTGAAATGTGGGAAATGAGTTAAGTAAAAATAAATAAATCATATTTTTTGGATATGATCTTGTTGTATTGAGTGTCAGATTTCAAGGAGGGAGTCCTTACTACCCATAAGAATTAAAAAGGTATTTACACCGTTATTCGATGGATAGTTAGCATTGAACATGAAAATTGATATCGAGTAAAATAAGTGTGATTTCTTAGAATCTATTGAACTAAATAGACTTTCCATCCAAATGACTTAACAAATATGGTTTAATGATTCCATATATACACCTGAAGAGCATCTAAAATATATACATCCTTAAAATATGTTTTATGAAGTAGTTAATTAAGAAATAATAACATCCAAGTACTAATACTTAAATAGTATTTCTACAATGATTGATTCGTAGACACCAGAATCAGATTTGGGTGATTTCTATCAAAAAACCACTTCAAATCAATCAATAATTCAAAAGCAAGAATGGTGGATGAGAAATGTTAAATGAACAAGAATGATGAAGATTGAATGAAAGGTTGTTATCACAGACCCTTAGGAAATTTTCCTGTATTGCTGATCAATATCTATTCTGTGTTCAAATCTTTGGTGAAAGGGATACTTTGAGTTAGATCACACGATTTGGTGAAAAATAGTGCTTTTGGTTTACTCAAACCTAACTTATATAGAAGAATGTCTGACTTTGCACTTTTGATATGTGTATATTGATCTCCACATATGTACATCTATTTGATGTTGTGGGAAGTAACTCTTCTGCACTATATACACCACTCTTTGAGATATGAGCTCAAAGATTGTACATTAGTGGAAATCGGCTGCCTATAAGAAACTTGGCAATGTGGCATTCCAAGTGAAAGATGTAATTGACATAAGTTAATCATGACATTTAGCCTTATTACCTGGTAATGAAAGAAAAAGGCTCGTGGGAAGGCTATGTGGGTCGCGCACATTAGGATAAGATCATTACCTTTCTAAATTACTCATTATATGTCAAGTATGTGGTGTATACTAAAAGATATCTTGATAGGCCGGTTTCGGCCAGCGTGATATCATATTTGAAAAAGTGCACCACATTTAGGTCTGTGTAGATAGGCTGGTCTTACCTGGAGTGGAGGGTTAAGCCCTGGTTGCATTCCTCTAGTTATGCACTATACGGAAGGTAGTCCCTTACCTTTCCATTGTATGGAAATCCATTCTCCATAAGAGCTTTGTATTCTATTATATAACCCAAGAGTAGGGATGTAGAATTTAATCAATGTAACAATTTCGCCTATTTCTATAATTCAATTTAATGGGTTTTATCCCGCAAGCCATTAAAAATAATAGCAGACAATTTTGATGTAGTAAAGGTTTAGTTATCATAACGTAAAAACCATGCCATGTTTATGTGTGGTCGTAGTCTAATAGGATACCCTTTATTTTCAAAATGACAAATTTAAGTTTCTCACACTAGTTCCATGACTAATCTGGATTTGTTTTTCTCTTAAAACATTGGGTTCCCTTATATTTCTCTTAGCGGCCTGGAGATTTGATGGATAACATCGTTTTTGAGCATAAAGCCTCGAAACATTTTGGAGGCTATTGGAGCATGGAGCTTTTGGACCCTATCGTTATATTTACCTATCACTCCGCTATTTTTGGTTTTCCAGCACTTGTACAAATGGGATTTATAACCATTCCCGCTGGATTAATATATATCATACTATTTGATGGTATTTCTTGATGTAAATTACTGAATTTAATACGATGCTAGATTATGTTCATTTTATTTTCTATATATACTTTCTTTTTACCCAAACTGTTTGACTCCCCTACGTCAAATCTATGGAACATGAATATTAAGGTTGTATTAGTGTCGAATTTTGAGGTCGAGGAGTTTGGTTGTTTCAATAGATATTAGTCGGATGGAAGTGATATTCTGAGCTAGTTACTTTGGCCTCTTGTCGGGCCTCTCATGTGATATCTTTACCCAACTCACCTCCAAACACTCATAAATTCCCTCTTACCTCCTACATGCAGAGGATGGAATCCCTCCATCTACATGTTACCAAAATGTTTTTGCAACTCTAGTCTTCTTCATAAACAACAGAAATCTTTCACCATCAGGGCTATTCAGATCTACTCCAATAGTCCACTTTACTTGTGAGATCAAATTCATTAAATCTAGGAGAATTATTCTAGTATTTGTATTATAAGTCATTATAATAGGCACTAGAGAGTGAAATCTAAACTTTTAAAGTGGATGTAGGTTAACTAACAACCAAACCATTATAAATCTGGTGATATTTTATTTTACCCTTCTTTGTTTCTTTTATTTTTGATTTACTTAGATTATTTGTGTTAATTTCACAAGATAAATGTAATTGCCTATAAAAGACTAGTGCTTTCACATAAATTAGTAACATTAACATTTGGTGCTTTTAATTGAGAAACAGAATAAAAGGCGCATATCTAAGCTATCTACTTCATATCGACAAGGTTTAGAAGTTATGTCTACAACTTGAGTTGTGAGAAGGTTAATTTCTACTTTCAAATTGAATAGAAAGTAGTACTTGAAGATGCTTGAAGAAGAGAATGTTGTCTTAGGAATATATAATGTCGAATTGGTAGGAAAACTTGCATATGCTCATAGAGAACCATGAAAAAAAAACCTAGAAATTTTGGTTGCAAATTAAACTAAGTGGGTGGATGACACTGATCAATCAATTGTGGATTGGTACAGATCCGTAAGGGTTCACCCGATGATGCATTTAACTTTATGAAATGGCTATACTTCTCCACTTCCAAGAAGAGAATTTTTGAAAATTATTTAAGATGATGGATCAGTTCCAATCCATACCCTATGAATCGTCATTAATCCATGAAGGCAAACGTGATGAAAAATCTAACATCATGGGTTGATTCCACTAATCCATTATATTGCTCCGGGGGAAATCATGCAGAAATATTCTATCTATATGGATTGGCACCGATCCATAAGAGATGGATTGACACAATTCATCAAGCTAGCCTAAATTTTCATACCACTCTTCATGATGAATCCCCTTCGCATAGGATTTGTTTTATAAATGAGTCGCGAACGATAAAAAAATCGATTGCATTAAGAATGGTGACATGATTTCAAATTAATTAAAGTATATATAATTGTGTAACGATTCACAATTTAATAACTTTGAATTGGATATTTAATTAATTCTATATATTCAAATACAAAATTATCATACATACATAATATATTTTATGGGATAAATGACAGTAATGATCTTATGTCTGAAAAATGCGTACAAAAATATTTTCTTGGGGAAGTTTGATGAAACGACCAAAAATCATTTCGTCGATAAAGAGTTTTTTCTCAAATAAATATTGTTTAAACTTTTTGACACATGCCTAATTAATCATTAAGGAGGTAATTAGCAACTAATTATATTTTTATATCTAGGGCTAACAATATATAATGATGTCATCATTTCGGAAAAATAAGCATTAAAGGAAAGTTTAAGTATTTTAAGGATTAAACATTGAAATAATATTGTTAAACAATGAATAATTCATTTTAATTATTTTATATTTATAATAATAGAATTATAACAATGGAATTTTAAATATGACAAGCATCTTGTCCACACAGGTTAAGTGACTTGGATATGGTGCAAGTTGTTACGAGTTCGATTTCCGTTTCGCGGGGTTTAACCCACTTGTCATGTAATACGTTATATACTAACTAAATTGCATATAAAGTACCCAATTTCAAAAAAAAAAATCGCATTATAACAATTTAATAAATATATGTATGTATATTAACTAAGAATTAAAAACGTGACAGAGATTCAGATTTTGGATTCACAAAGGTTTAACAAATAGTTGTAATGAAGCATTGCAACATTGTGCAATACATAAACATGTACATATGCATATACAAATATGCTAGTATACACATATACATGTATACATACGCATGAACACATAAAAGAAATTATCATAGTTTTGTACTTATCTACATAAGGTAATTTTGTAACAAAAAAGTAGGTATTTACATAATAGAACAAAAGAAAACATTCACTTGTAGCCTTAAAGTTGATAAACATGGTCGTTATGTAAGGGGGAGACACGTGGAGAGGTGTAAAGACGGAGTGGAAATGGTATGGTAATGATGTTATGAGGTATGTTCGGTTTAAGAAATTATACTCCTAAGCTTTCTTTATGAAAACAAGTGCTCTTCACCACTTCCATTGGTACTATTTCTTCATAATTTCCTTAGATCTTCCTTTTATTCTTCATTCACATATTAATAGCCTTTTTTTGAAAAATTAATTCTCGTCGGTGAAGAATTTAAGAGATTAGAGCTCATGTACATACATGTACACCTCCTAAACCAAAGATTGAAGCAAATTGATCACTCCCCCTCTCTTTTCCATTCAAGACCGAACCCAGTTATAAAAGACACAATTGTCTTGAGCACTTCTTCCTCCTCTCTTCCAGGCTATATATACCTCTCTCAAAGTTGAGCTTTGATCTTGCTTTGGTTTGCGATGCAAAACATTTAAAATTTAGGTACGGGATGCTATTATATGAGAATGCTACCTTCATATTCTTAAAATTCTATATGGTTTTTTGATATGAAAGTAAGCTTGGTTAATTAGCATAGTTTAGAAGCTAAAATGATTTATTATTGGATGGTGATCAGTTGATAATACGATAGCTTGATATAGAAATGCTTCGTGGAAAATATACCTTGAGTTTACTCAAAAGGAGCCACTTTCCTTCGTACGTTATAATAGTGTATATATTATTGTTAAGCTCTCTGAAATCAGTTTAGATGGTTTATAAACAATAAATTTATCCCAACAAACTTTGGAGAAATATGAAAAAATAGGTCAAAAGCAACGCATCGTGCTATGACTATTCGCAATTTCGCAAACCAAAAAGTTAAAATGTACAAAATGAACTATAAATGGGAACCTTTAGAAAAAAGAGTTATATGGACCCTTATAACCGTAGTTCTCATATGAATGAGAAAACTCAAGATTTCGAGTAAATGTCAGAAAAAAATTGCTTCGGTTTGAAATATTCAATGTAATTACTTTTATAATTAAAATACCTGCTTTTAATTCATGTTAACTGAGGTGAAAATAATTTTTAAATTTGGCTTAAAAATAAATGGTTCAAAGAACAAAAACAAAAATGTATCTGGAAGATTTGTTTAAATAGTTTGACTTTTGATCATGTAAAAGTTTCTTAAATGTTGTTTAAAACTATTGATATAAATATAAAATGTGCACAAATTTTTTTTAATATAAAGTAGTGATGTGATGTTAAGTCAAATAAGAATGAAATTAATATAAAATTGAAACACGAGGTAATTAATTACCCTTGATTTATGGAAATGTGTAGACAAATGTACTTAATTCATAATTTGATGTTTTTAAGTGGAAGGGGACACAGATAATGTGGCAAGCAAGGAGAAAAGGGAGTGGGAGGGTAGTGGTGAGGTGGCATGGCTTAGATGGAGGGCATTCAGGTTATTTCCAAGCTTTAATTTTATGTAAAGTATTTCTATTCTCATTAGTTCATTCCATATTTTTCTCTCTCCTTTTTCCCATAAAAAGCCTTAATAATAAAATTGTAATGGCTTCCATGCATTTTCTTATTTCTAAAATTTTCAAAAGTCAAAACTTTTTAACTTAGAAACACTTTGAAAATCATGTTTAAACCTTGCTTTATCCATCTCTTCAATTTCTTTCTTCAAATTAATGCGTTCCTCCCTAAACCTTGCTTGGTCAAGCCAAATTCACTCACGGTTGAACTCCACTTCTGTCAGTGATGGTGAAAAAATGTTGAAATCCAAGCATTTTAGCGAGCTTAGGTGGGTTTTACTTGATTTAAGGTGAGAATGGTCACATTTTTATCAAAGTTTCAGCCTTTAATTTGTATGCTAAAATATGGCCATGATATGCTGTAGTTAGTTATCTTAATATGTCGTTTAATGGTTAACAATTGATGTATACTTGGATAATGTTGGTATGTTGTATAGGTCGAAGTTTGAAGTAAAGTTATCATGCTAAAAGTTAGTTAGCATAGTTAAAAAGCCAGTTAGCTTGTTAATAAAGTCGATTCATTATTAGGTAATGTTGTGACAACTTATATTTGATGTTGGTAGTTTCATACTTGAATATTGGTTCGGACGTTGATTTGAGATCCTTTAGAAGGAAATCGAGGTTTTTTCCGGATTTTGGTTTTTAAGAAGTTTCTCTACTTTTAAATTTCTTTGAATGTTTCAAAACTCTTGCGTTTTCTTTTAGACCTTTGCAAGTTTACAAAAGCATTTAAGTATTGAAGAAATGATTTGTAAATTTGCATGATGTAAAAATCTGATTTTTAAATTATAGATTTTATTCTGATAGTCGTTATAAGCGTAATTCAAAAAAGCAAATCATTTTTAAACTAAAGTATGTTTCACCTTAACTGCGATTTGAAATAATTTTAAAATTTTATTTTCTGATTACTTAGTTATTTATTTATTTATTTAAGCAGAGTAATTAGTATTTAATTACAAATTAATAAAGAAATTTGGACTTAAATTTGATTTTAAATAAGTTATATAATTATAACTTTCTTGGCATAGCCAACCAATTTTATAGTAATCTATAACACTTTTCATTATAACAAATAACAAATACATAAGATAACATGAGAGAGACAGATTGCCTATTTACATGTTTGATTTTAAAATGGACCGACTATTATAACCATCCTAGCTTATAGTTCAGGAGCTGGGCTAAATGTCTAGGTTGTTATTAACTTAAAGACACTACAAAATACCGTACTCTACGCAGCGAGACACACATTACAACAGTTGTAAAACAACAAACCTTGTTCACAAAAAACAAGACAAAATGACTTTCATCATACTGATGAGGAATTACCAAAGGTATTCACATTGGTACAACAAACAAAGCCTAAAACACTTCACGTGCATCAAATAAACAGTATAACTCCATACTGACATGAACTTACCATTAACTATAAGCTACAAGCAAGCTTCTCATCACTAAGCACACAACAAGAAATTGGCCGGGACAGAGAATCCAAAAGGATACTTCACAGCAAAATATCACTTCAAAGTAAGCTTACCAATAATGGCTACCAAATGCAGTCCAAAGTATTTACAGCTAGATGTAAGCATTCGATCCATTCGGTTGGTTTGGAGCTAAAAAAACTCAAACCGAATTTGAATCGAAATTTTTTCAAACCGAACTGAACCGAATTAATTTCGGTTAATTTGGTCGGTATCCGATTTAACCGAACTTGAAGGATGTATTATTATTCAAATGATAGATTCACTCAAAGTAAAACATAAATTCTTATTTGGAAAAAAATTATATAGTAAAATTTATGTTTACGATAAGATTTTATCTATTTGCAACAAATGCCTTTGTGTTATATAACTAAACTAATTATTTAAAGTGCTACGATATCATCAAATTAGGTAACAAATTAAAAATTCGGCTAATTAGGTTAAACCGATAACCAAACAAATTTATTTTACAGACCGAATTCAAACCGATTTAGCTTTAAAATCGAACCGAACCGACCGAAAGGAACTGGTTTGGTTGGTTAATTTGGTTTGAATCGAATATTTCTCACCCCTACTTACAACTACACAAATTCGTAGATCACCACCAGCAACTCTGACAGATAAAATTCACCAAGCACAGCCAAAATTTGTCAATGAAAATATAGTAGGACCATAGCACGCAACTCAACACTTAAAAGGCAAAACATTATGCCCTCTTAGTAGGATACCGAGCGGTGAAACGTTAATGAGAAAATAAGCAAAATTGGGATCTGACTAGATGGAGAGTCGGGATGAGTTGCAAGCCGCCGCTAGAGACAGGAACATGAATCGACGAAGGATCTCAGCAAGCAGTGGAAAAGGCTAAGGTATCGTTTGATTTACGAACTGGCCAGTCAAAGTTCACCTCTGCGTCTGGCGCGTCCGACGCTTCAGACGCATCCACAGTGGGGCTTACACATTTGCCCCTTCGAGACGAATGGTTGAAAAGTTAGCTTTTGCTCCGATGTGTCCGATGCGTCCGACGCACGTCTGACACGATGAAATTTCCAGAACAACCAATTCCTTCTCCTCCATCTATATATTTCCTCGCTTTCAACCCATTCCATCACCAAAAACAATCACAAATCCGAAAATAAAAGCTTCAGTCTCCGTCTACTCGTTGGTCTTTTCAGGATACTGCTTCTATATTTGTATTTTTTAGCTTCTTTATTCTCATATATATTTTATTCGTAATTTTTAGGGTTTTTTTTTCTAGAATTAGAGGAAGTCAGTCTTCATCTACCCGTTCCATTGCCAAATGGAACAACGACATGACCAACGCTTTCATCGATGTGTGTATGCAACATCTCAATTCTCGTGCACATAATGTTGGAGGATGGTACCAATTGGTCGCACGGCGTTCAATGAGCACACCGGATTGGACTACAATGTTGGCAGATGAAGAACAAGTTCGATAACATAAAAAGAGATTGGGCTCCGTAGAACAGACTGCTATAGTTTGGTGGAGGGGCGTGGGACGAGCAGTTGGATACCGTCGCAGGATCGGACAATTGGTGGGTGACGGTGCCAATAGTGGAGCACAAATACAAGAGTGGGTCCCCGGCCGATTCAGAGAGTTGGGCTCCATGTTTGCAGGCTGCATTCGTACTGACAGATGTCAGTACGTAATTCCGGATGCTCCACCAGTTCATCTGCATGAGGCTCAACTCTACGGCAATTTCATTCGTGATGATAATGCGGAGATCTCGAGTCGTCAGCCTCGTATGCAGGTCAGGCCCGGTGCTGGCCCTTCTCGTTCAGCTTCTTCGTCCATGGACCGAGATGAGCTTATTGCTCTATGTATGTCAGTATGCCAGGACGAGGATGAGGTACAGGAGTGGGAGGTGGTTGTTGTTCTGTTAGAGAATGATAGAAAGGGTCACAACCCTATTTATTATCTTCTTGACAAGCCCACACAACTTAGGCGTTGTGTTATGCATTATGTTATGAAGCTGAGGGATGGACAGATGTGATTGTGTTTGCATGTTTGAATTGTGTTGTACTTGTTTTTTTTGTGCTGTAGTGGTGTTTTCTTTTGTAATGGCGTCGTATTATGTTGTACTTTGAATTCTGCACTTTGAATTCCTCAATTTCAATTCCGCAATCATGTAATTTCATTTCTGCAATTTATGTTCTGCATTCTACTATTCTATTCGACAATAAAACACACACAAACACAAACAATAACACAAACAATAAAATAATAAATACAAAAACAATAAAAATAATAATTTTGCCCCTTCCAATTTGCCCCTTTCATAAAAAAAGGGATTCCCTGTTCGCTATAATTCCCCTTCAAAATAACCCTTTTGAATACCCCTTCCCGTTGAAAATCATACGGACCCTAGGAGAAGCACGGCTAGGTTAGGCTAGAGAGATCTGAGCAAATCAAATAGCAAGGAGGAAACACTGAAAAGTGCGAGGAAACTTGGTCGAAGATAGGAGAGGCAAGATCTAAAAAGGGCATGAGAAGCAAAACGACTCCTCAACAGCAAAAGTTGGGTAATATTTGAGTGGATCAGTGAGAGAAGGTTTTAGTAGGTGGAAGGGAAGGAAGAGAAGCGAAGAAAGGGTGAAAAAGTGAGAGGAATGAATGCGATTTTACCTTGTCGCCATCGAAGAGCGGGAGCTCCAGTTTATTATAACTTGATGTTAGGTAATGGTCAATCATTATTTAATGACTTTAATTTAGAATCAATTATTTTGAGGTTTAGTAATTATTCAATAAGGAGTTCAACATTTAAAATAAGGCTTTTAAATTTGAATTACTTACTTTACAACGATGTTTTGAAAATATCTTTTTTTATTCAAGTCATCTCTTTCTCAATCACTCTAGGGATTGAGTGGCATTTTCTTACCATAACCAAATTTTTTTCCCTTTGTGGTCTAATTTGATTGAATTACAAGGGCACATTTAGTAGAACAAAAACCCATTTTACTAGTAAACTGAACTGAATTTGGACTTCTATCTAACAGGGAAAACCACCCTCCAATTACTATATTGTTGTGGACATGTCATATATTAGTTGTTGTTGACTTGTTATGTATTGACTTATATGGGTGGACATCTATTAGTAGAATTCATCCTCATTTTGCTATAACTTGGTTTTTAGGCAAGTTGAACCTCTATTAAGTAGATAAAAAATCAATACTATTAGTAAGTCAACTTTGACATATGTTTTTCCTAACAATTCCTTATTCGCCATTAGTATAACTTAGTAAAGTTAAACCCGACTATACAAGAATAATTGTGGTCTCCACGCCTGTCATTAAGATTTTGAAAAATGGTTTAGTTAGTATCATTCAAAAGTGATATTTAGAGGCCGATTTAAGTAATGATTCTTGGAAGCGTGTTTAAAAATATTTAATACTTCATAAACAATATGTTAAAGCCATTATTTTATTAATATGGATCAAGACAAAAGTTCTAAAGGAAGACCATTTTAAGCAATTATTGGTTTATTTAAACTTGATTGAATCATTTCTTATTTTATAAAGGAAACTTGCTAATGATTTTTGATGTTTATAAATAAATGCTTTAAATGGTTTGAAATATTTGTAAAAGAATGTATAAATGAGTAAGAGTGCATATAATATGTTATTTAATTTAATTAAAGATTTATAACTGGTTTTTAAATGAATTTGGGTTTTATTTATGGAAGTAGATATTTGGAAAAAGTTTGAAATTTAAAAAGTAGTACATATGAATCAACATTAGATGAACAAATATATATTGTGAATAACTTCTGGTTAATGAAACAACTTAGATGAAAAGTTTTATCTATTCCAAAAGGTAAGGGTGTATCGCCTCAAGATTTGAAAGGTAAGTAAATACCATAACTTGAATGAATTCATTGTCATCCGAGGGATAATATTAATTTGAGATCAGGAGTTGATGCTGGTTTTGGAAATCATTCACTTAAAATATTTTATTGATAAATTTCATGATTCATAAATGCAGAATTGTTTGATTTTCAATATCCCATTAATAGTGATTTGAAACGAGAACCTTCCTTAAAAATGGTTTTCGAAACATGTACTTATACCAGAGTATTAAGTACATGAATGTTTTGAATTAATGAAATATTAATTAAAATAGGATTAGTAAATCGAATAGGATTAAACTAGTACTTGGATTTGTTGTCTGATAGGTAAATAATCAACTATCTATCTGGACAAGTATTTTGGAAATACCAAGAAAAACAAGTGCGTTATACTATCTCATCCCCGAGAATAATTCATTATGAGTATAATCCTTGTTCTGTTCTCCTTGGACAATGAAAAGGAAATCTGCTCCCTCAATTGTTAAAAATTGAACTTTATTTTTATCTTTATCTATTTATACTCTTAGAGCTAAGATTGAGTTTACCAGAAATTAACTAAATGTTATTTCAAGAGATCGAATCAAATATGTTTGAACTCAAGCATTTCAATTTGAATCATCTTAAATAACATGCAATCGAAGATAAATCTTAGAATGCGAGGTTTATTCCAATGGTTGATTCCAATATGTTGTAGTATAAGTATTGCCTTTGGTTAGTTCAAACGTAGAACGATTTGTATGGATAAAAGTTTTCAGCACATTATCATTAGAGGGCAATGAACATCCTAAGTAAAATATGCCGAAAAGATAGAGCGTAGCTTGACGCCTCGGCAAATGGGTATGACTAAAACATGAGAGATACAGAAGGATTAAATGGGTTACACCCAAGTAAAGCATTATCATCACCAAATCCAGAATAAAATCAATCAAGCTCATTATTATGCACATCTTCTAATTCATTGCTTGTAGGGTAACTCATTCTTGTGACAATCTCATTAGATAACCCATGTCCAAATAACCTGAAGATATCAACATTTATTGAAAACAATATGTTTTTTAGCTTCTAGTTTCCTTATGAGGGAATAAAGATGCTTCACATGGAACAAGTGAAACTGATTTGATATCTTCCTCATATCCTCTGAGCTGGTTGGAGCATTGGGCGTCATTTTTAATTTTTTAGTCTCTACCATTGGTTTAAGATGCGATGCAAACTATTCCAAAGTAGGATCATTATAACAATTAATATTTTATAGCTAGAAATTTGATAGTGTAACGATCTACCTTTTTGACCGCTCCAAATCGGTAATTAAACCAACTCAGAACGCTCAAAACGACAGATAATTATTTAACTTAGCGGGTGTAAACATAATTAACACAGATCATAGAATACAATATTTGTAGCGGAATAAATTTATATACAAATAACATCAGAGTTTTACAAAATATTTTTATACAGCAGAAGAAAATAAAATATATACAAGAAATTTTAAAATAAAGATTACACTTTTGTAGGGCCTTGCGCACGCGTGAGCGTCCTGCGTCTTCAAGTTCGTCCTGCGTCTTCAAGTTCCTCTCTAGTTTAGCGAACCGAAACTTTAAATCTGGAACACTTAGGACCTGACCTGAGTCTTCCATGCAAAATACAAAACACTCAAGTCAGGATTATACTTATTTTGAGTTAGTATATTTCGATTGAATCACATAAATATAATTGTTAATCCTGACAAGATATAAATTGATTCGAGCCTAATAATTCGCAATTATTGACACACAGTCGACATGTGTTAGTGTGTTAATAAAATTATGCAATTCTCAAATAAAAAGCATGTAGAGCTAACATTACTATAATGTAGATAAGAATATACATAGCGGTCCTAAATTCTCCTAACACTAAGTGGCTGACAATGATACCACAATGTTGTTGTGCTTCCATGAGCATTTATGATCACCAGCTCAGATAAGAAATATGATTATCATGTGAGTTTTGCTTCAGATCAAAATACACACATCAATCCAATATTATTCTAATTATAAATGCATGAAATACTTCTAGCATATCTTACTACATTCAGCAATACCAATATCATAATGGCATTAGTTGGATAGAACATGTGAAATGATACAACACTAATTAATGCTTTGATTGGGACCAGCCATCCATGAGTAATACCATACCAAACCAAGTTCTACCAAATGTGCAATATCAATTTTTTTTTTTGAAATACACAAACAATCATAAATCTAACTTCATGTTTTATTATTACTGATGTATTACAAAAAGTAAATGATATAATTATTAGCATAATTGTTATTTACACAATAAACCCTTAAATACTCATGACTGAACCTTTGAATAACATAATAAATTTTATAAAAAAAGTTCTAAACAAATTGGATGTGTAGGACCATTCAAGAAAGACATTTGCGCGCGCGCGCATACATACATACATACATACATACATACATATATATATATATATATATATATATATGACTACAGGGGTTCAAGTGTAATCAAAACTGGGTGGTATAGGGGTTCAAGTGTAATCAAAACTGGGTGGTATAGTCTTGACTCTCTTGACGGGGGAGAAAGCCCAAGGCAAACATGTATAATCATGGGTCATGCAACGCAGTAAGAGCTCATGACCAAGCAAACAAACAAGATGAAAGCAACACCATACATCAACATGGGTCATGCAACGCAGCGAGAGCTCATGATCAAGCAAACAAACAAGACGAAAGCAACAACAGACATCAACAATTATACTTAATGTTACGGAAACAACGAACTTGCAAAAGTTTAATCATAAGTAAACTTATGATTTTACGACGACGGAGAAGAAGGGCTGCTGTTTACGGTGTCAACAACAAAACGAAACGCAGGCGAAGGTGTCGGAGGAATTATTAGGGCTTGCGAAAGACGATGGACTTCGCCGGTTCAGGTTGATGAAGGAGGCGTCTTGGGTTCGGACTGAGGTGCGTCAGAGGGCAGAAGCGATTGCGGAGGTTTACCTGGGATGACCGGCGAAGGAAGAATAGAGGTCAGAGGCTGACAGACCTTCGGTTGTAGCGCTACTGCCTTCGGCGATGAAAAGCTAGGTTTTTTTTCAATTTGGTCATCGATCAGCGTGGTGGAGTTGGCTGGGTTCGGGTGGCGACGCGGTGCGCCTCATGTGGAAGGCGTTTGATGGTGGAGGTGAAGAAAGTGGTGGCTTTGCTAGCGATTTGTACGGCGGGCGATTGTGTCTCGGTGGGTGTAGAGGTAAGGCGGAGCAGATGGTTACTGAAGGGAAACTAGCGACACAAGGAGGTGATGCAGAGGGGCTTTCGGCGGTCCAGAGAATCGGCGACGGGGTGAAGTCGGACTCGCAGTGGCCATGGTGGTGAATTTGGGGCAAAATGAGTTTGGGGATAAGGTTTAGTGTGCTGCTATTCACACCCAATTTACTCATTTGGCCACCACACAAAATTTAATAAACTTGATTATACTTTTTACACTTCTGACCACCACATCATTTTTCTTCATTCGGCCATAATCAACTGAATTAACAATATAAATTCGGCAGGAAGCAACCGTACGACTACTACCAATCGAAATATGATTGTAAATTCGGCAGGAAGAAACCGAAGCTTTCGTTCCGTAGTAGGGTGTCTGTTCATATTAATATTTTTAACGAATGGTAGCTGAAAGAAGAAAATGATATTCTTTATGGTGGCCTTTAGTTTTGGTGGCCAGAGTAGGAAAATGGGGTACCAATAGCAAGACACAAGGTTTAATCTTGGTCGGCTGATAAACCCAAATGGAAAAGGGACGGTGAAGGTTAAATAGAGGAAACAATGAAAAGTAAGGGACGCGTGGAGTTTCTCAGGGTTTAGAAAACAAGTCGCAAGACACATTTCAACGAATACAACAAGTGTTCAAATTTTAAACAATTTTTTCCAACAAGTATGTACTATCTCAATATTCCAAGTATACCACCAATATATGTGGATTTTATTTATTTCAAATACAACTTAAGTAAATTTTAGACCAAAATTCAAGCTAAATAAATAAAACTCATGTTTTAAATTTTAAACAAACCTCTTCACTTCAAAACAATATTTTTCTTTTATATATATAATTTCATTCTTAAACCAAATTTAAATCCAAATAAATTCATTTACATTCAATTTATAATTCAATGAGTCTAAAATTTTAATATCGTAAAGTGTAGCAAACAAAATTAGATTCAATGATAAAAACTAAATTCAAGCTTAAAAATTAAATAAAACCCAGATAAAATGAACTAGATTCAAAATTATCAACAAATTTCAAGTATAAACATAACATTCTCAACATTAAATTCAATTAACTTTAAAATTTTAAAAGGCCAAAAATTATGATTCGTTACAATCTCCCCCCTTAAGGATTTACGTCCTTGAAAAGGAGAGATTATAGAATGAAATCAAAATATGAAATAATTCTTCGACTTAACATCCTGGTTTTATTTCAGAGTATTTGAAATACTACAATTTCTTTTCATATCGAATTATACTCGCTTTCAGATTTTTAAAACCAAAAAACATTTCGAAATTTCGAAATTTTCACGATAATTGACATAAAACATTTATGTCCCAAGTCGAGAAGTTTCTCCCAGTGACAAGGCCACGTGGCACGGCCTACGCATGTATCAAATCGAATAATGAAGTCTCTCCGGACCCCAGAGCAGACCATCATCAAGGGTTTACACCCACATCGTAACTTCTTTAGTCAAGGGTTAGTTCAAATCTTAGTACGAATCATTTCATATCTCGAAGTTAAAAACATTTCGAAATCATAATTTACAAATTCTTTCAAATCATATTATTTTCGTTTCTAAACATTTCAAAATATCGGGATTCCTAGTCATCGAATTTCTATGTTTATAAACTATTTTATAAATCGATTTCACATTCCAAATAATTGGAAATCAGAATTTAATCACGTTATAATATAATTTATTCAATCCGGTATAGTACGAATTTGAACTTTTGCAATATCTAAATTATAAGCTTTATAAACCATTTCCATTTTCAAGTCATATCGAGTTCCATAAATTTCAAATTATTGCGAAGTATCATTGATATAAGATTTCAAATATCTACACAAAAGATGATATATTCAAGAGATTCGTAAAATCATAAAATTTCCCTTTCCATAATTCATTTCCAAAATCGTTTGCTCAAATATAAGATTTTATTTATTTCGATTATAAATATTTAAATCTCATTTTAAGAGGTATATTATTCAAATAGTCGAAAATCTCTTGAAACAATTTATTCGAAAATATTTTCACGTTTCGCTGCGCTATTCTGATTCAGTATATATTTCAAACTAGTTCTTATTCCAAATATTTCAAACTAGTTTTTATTCCAAATAATAATTCTAAATCGATTACAAGCACATTTGAAACTAAAGCCTCCATTAACGTTTCTTTTTCAACATCCCACTTGTCCATAGTTTGGTCGATGCAAGGCAAAAGATTCAGGATAAGAATCAGACAATTCAAAAATTCAAGCACGGATGGTTCGAATTGATAAGCAAGGGATGACGACAAATCACGATAAACAAACACAACAACAAGCGAAGCGGCAAAATTATATTTCAAACACTAATTTCTTATCCCAAATTTTTCCCAATTTCATCTTAATACATTTCCGAATTCAATTTATACTTTCTTTACAAACAACGAAGATGTATTTATTTAAATTTTTCTTATCTCTTCATATTAAATTACAACGTTTTATTAAAATTTATCCAAACATTTCAAATATTTATCTACATGTTTTCAAGTATTTCTCGACATATAAATCGGAACCATACAATCATCCCACTTTTGAAACTCGAAAATAAATTTCTTATGATGCTGCAATCATCAACAGAACCATCTTCAAGCGTTAGAAATGTGATTCTGTATCTATCTAGTATATGTTGGACTTCGGATATACATTGAACATGCGTATATTCAAAATCTGTAGATACTCGGTAGTCTAATCTCGACGTCCGATAATATACTTAAAACCATTATCATAAATTATATTTCAAAATAAATTCGCTTTCGAAACGATTTACTAAATTTCAAAATAATTTATGTTTTTAAAATATGCTCTCTCTACAGCGATTCTTCTGTCAATTCCACTCATTCTAGAGAATTGCTACTCTATCTCTAATGAGTTTTTAAGCCCGATAAGCTAAGCTTTGTCAAACCTCGCTCTGATACCAACTGTAACGACCTGCTATTTTGACCGCTCTAAGTCGGTAATTAAACCAGCTCAGAACGCTCAAAACGACAGATAGTTATTTAGCTTTGTGGGTTTAAATAGAATTAACACAGATCACAGAATACAATATTTGCAGCGGAATAAATTTATATACAAATAATATTAGAATTTTACAAAACATTTTTATATAGTAGAAGAAAATAAAATATATATAAGAATTTTTAAAATAAAGATTACACTTTTGTCGAGCCTTGCGCGTGCATGAGCGTCCTGCGCCTTCACATGCCTCTTCAGTTTTGCGAGCCGAAACTTTAAATCTGGAACACTTAGGACTTGATTCGAGCGTTCCATGCAAAACACAAAACAATCGAGTCAGAATTAAATTTATTTCAAGTTAGTATATTTCGATAAAATCACATAAATATAATCATTAATCCGAACAAGATATAAATTAATTCAGGCCTACTAATTCACAATTATTAACACAAAATCAAACATGTATTAGCGTGTTATGCAATTCTCAAATAAAAAGCATGTAGAACTAACATCACTATAAAGTAGATAAGAATATCATAAGCAGTCCTAAATTCTCCTAACACTAAGTGTTCGACAATGATACCACAATGTGCTTGTGCTTCTATGAGCATTTATGATTACCAACTCAAATACTAAAATATGATTATCATGTAAGTTTTGCTTCGGATCAAAATACACACATCAATCCAATATTATTCTGACTGTAAATGCATGGAATACTTCTAGCATATCTTACTACATTCAGTAGTACTAATATCATAATAGCATTAGTTGGATAGAACATGTGAAATGATACAACACAAATTAATGCTTTGATTAGGATCAACCGTCCATCAGTAATACCAGACCAAACCAAGTTCTTCCAAATGTGCAATATCAATTTTTTTTTAAATACACAAACAATCATAAATCTAACTTCATGTTTTATTATTACTGATGTATTACAAAAAGTAAATGATATAATTATTAATATAATTGTTATTTACACATTAAACCCTTAACAACTCATGATTGAACCGTTAAATAACATAATAAATTTTACAAAAAAAGATCTAAGCAAATTGGATGTGCAGGTTCATTCAAGAGAGACATTTGCACTTTAATATATATATATATATATCTATATATATATATATATATAATATACAAATATATGGGATAGGATCAGGGAGCCCCCCTGAATTTCAGCCCCCCATTTGCAATCGAACCACAACCACTCATTATATTAAAGAATGTGAGTGGGAAGTGAGAGAATGAGTGGAAGGAGAGAGGGTGTGGAATACTTGGTTGTGGTTGAGGGGCTTTTGGGGTGCTGCACTGTTTGGGGTGCTCTCGAACCTGCCCCTATATATATGTTATAAATGACTACAAGGGTTCAAGTGTAATCAAAACTGGGTGGTATAGTCTTGACTCTCTTGAGTCTTGATAGGAGAGAAAGCCCAAGGTAAACATGTATAATCATGGGTCATGCAACGCAGCGAGAGCTCATGATCAAGAAAACAAACAAGATGAAAGAAACAACAGACATCAACAATTATACTTAGTGTAACCGAAACAACGAACTTGCAAAAGTTTAATCGTAAGTGAACATACGATTTTACGACGACGGAGAAGAAGGGTTGTTATTTATGGTGGAAACAACAAAATGAAATGCAGGCGAAGGTGTCAGAGCAATTACTAGGGCTTGCGGTAGATGATGGACACTGCTTGTAACACCCCACCTCCGCTAGGGTCACTCACAAAGGGAATGCACTAGTTTTGGTGGAGCATTATCTAGGTAAACATGCACAGAGATATCGCAAGACAGAACATAAATAAAGCACCGGTAAAAATTAAAAACCAAATCTCATTACTTTCAAGAAAAGAGTCAAAACCTTATATATCCAAAGTACAAATTGTCATTATTCCATTACATCAAGTTCTAGATAAAGAAGCATAAACTTAAAATAACAAAAGTAAATTATTCCCCAAAAATAGCAGAAGTGCAGCCATAGCATAGCTCAAGACCAAACCGTACATGAGCTAACAGAAAGCAAGCTAAATCCAAGCTAAGAGCTAGAGTTTCCTCCCTGAGAACCTGGGGGGAAATGAAAGAAAAAGGGGCGAAAGAAAAAGGGTCGGTCATAAAGACTGGTAAGCCCTAGTGACTTTCAGTATAAAAACTAGTAAAGTTAACAAGACATGAATAAACGGAGAGTAAACATAAGGATGATGATAAGTCTGGCATGATAACTAAGATAACAAGATAAATCGAGTCTAGCATCGCATATTCAAGATTCGCTGCACCAACTGTACTAGTGTTCTAACCCATGTCAAGTATTAACCATGAAATGATCCCTTGGCCCAATATCATGAAATGACCCATTACGGGGTCCTACAGTATGATCTACTAATCGATCGGCTCCCTACAAGTTCTACCTCGTCATGTGTCTGTGTCACACGGCCCAATCACGAAATGTAGTCACCTGTGCTAGGTCCACCATAGGGTGTATCAAGTCCTATGGTGCCAACCACCGACACGAATCAAGCACGCACAGTGTAAACCTACGGGTTCCCAATGCCTGCTTTTTCAACTCTGGACTACGTGCATGACCATATTCCGCCTGAACCTACAATGGCGCACCTACTCAGCCGTCGTTCTGGTCACTTACAATCAGCCCAGTAATAGTGCCCCACCCTGCCTAGTCCCAGGGTATCGTGATACATCTAAGTGGGTTACTGTTGAAAAGGACCGCGTAACTAGGGTTTCTGATGGGTTAAGTGTTGTCATTCAAATTCGTGACTTAACCCTACCAAATCATGTATCAAGTTGGTTAAGTGTGTTCAAGCGGTTCATGACTTAACCTTATCAAATCTTTGTGTTAAATTGGTTAAGTATATTCAAGTGGTTCATGACTTAACCCTATCATGTGGCATTAATTCATTAATGCACCCCAACCTCTCACATTAGACTAGTTGTTGTGGTCACTGGATTTGCCGGGCGGTTCCGGGCAGATTTACACCACAACATAGTCTAACCTCGGGTTTTACGTGCGATATGACCAACTACCCACATTGGATCCTATTGTTTGCAGTCACTGGATTCGTCGGGCGGTTCCGGGCAGATTTTCACTGCAAACTCAACCCAACCTCGAGTTGGCCATTTTCAAATTCATTCTAGCATCATGTCCATGTTCAAGTTTTCATGTCAGGTTCATGTCCATATCCAGGTTCAAGTTATAACAATGTTCATGTTTCAAGTTCATAGTAAATTCAGGTTTTGCCTAATCTACCCAATCGCATTCCCATCGCACGTAAACTCGAATCGATACAAACAAATCTAATTAGGGAATAACATAGAAAGAACTGGCATAAGGTGGCAAAAGTGATTACAAGTCAAGCATCGTATAACTTGAGATAAATGATTACAACAATACTGGCATATGGAATAGTGGTCTCAAATATCAAATCTAGAAAAATAGGGTGATAGTCATGGTAACAGTTGACATAAGATAATAACCCCAAACTTGTGAATAACAACTGTTTCAACATCACAGGCATGAGTATTATGGACATTAAGGGTTTTAGATCTACAACATGTATAGGCCCCAAATCAATTTCATGCAAATATTCCTACAAGTCAAGATTCAAGATGAATAGATCAAAGGTGAACAAATAGTAGATCCAAAATAATAGATCCAAAATGAACAATGATAGATCCAAGATATACAATGATAGATCCAAGATAATTATCATACTTAGGTTCAATCACGATTTACAACATGTCCATATTAAGTTTAAAGTTTAGATCTAAAAGTAACTGGGGCTTACAGATCGTGGTTTGAGAATTAGAAAACAAAGAGGCGATGTTGAATCTCGAGTCTAACAGAAATCCCCCAAACAGCAATACTCTACACGTAGCCTTGTTGGAGAAGAAGCAATCCCTTTTCTCTAACTTTTCGACCAGAGTTTTAGCAGCATAAGGTCAGAGAGAATTTGTGTAGAGAGACTAGAGTTAGGGGCTGTTTATATAGGGTCAGGCCAACGAATTTAGACAGAAATCGGACTAGAAACATCAGAGTGAATTCTGACTCAAAAATGGGCTCGGCAACCAGGTCGACACCCAGGTCGACTCTATGGTCGACCTGGCCCTGGGCAGGTCGACACTGTGGTCGACCCCCAGGTCAACCTAGTCCTGGGCGGGAAATTTCCCGCCCAGTCCATTCTGGGGTTTGAATTCGAAATTTGAATTCGAATTCTGAGCTGTTCTGAACTTGAAAATTTCTGAAAACTTCGAAGGGTCATAACTTGGTCATACGGACTCCGATTTTCGAAAACTCGGACTCGTTTCCAAGCAGAATTTCGAGATGAACGTAATGGCGTAACCCGTTGCCCTTGATTCTTATCTTAAAAATTAATTCTGTCTTGATTTATGGTTATAACACGTTATAAAAATACGGGTTGTTACACTGCTGGTTCAGGTTGTTGAAGGAGGCATCTTGGTTTCAGACTGAGGCACGTCAGAGGGTGGAAGCGACTGTGGAGGGTTCACATGGGATGACCGACGAAGGAAGAACATAATTCAGAGGCTGACGGATCTTCGGTTATGGCGCTACTGCCTCCGACGATAAAAGCTAGGTTCTTTTTTTTTCAATTTGGGCATCGAACAGCGTGGTGGAGGTTTGTCGGGTTCGAGTGGCGACTCGGTGCGCCTCAGGCAGAAGGCTTTCGATGGTAGAGGCGGAGAAGGCGGTGGCTTTGCTTGTAGTTTGGACGGAGGGTGTTCGTGTCTCGGTGGGTGCGGGGGTAAGCAGAGCGGATGGTTGCTGAAGGGAAAATAGCGACGCAAGGAGGTGACGCGGAAGGGATTTCGGCGGTCCAGAGAATCGGTGACGGGGTAAAGTTGGATTTGCAGTGGCCACTTGTGGTGAATTTTGGGTAAAATGAATTTAAGGATAAGGTTTAATCTTGGTCGGCTGATAAACCCAAACGGAAAAGAGATGGTGAAAGTTAAAGGGAGGAAACAATGAAAAGTAAGGGATGCGTGGAGTTTCTCAAGGTTTATAAAACAAGTGGCAAGACACATTTCAACGAATACAACAAGTGTTCAAATTTTAAACAATTATTTTACAACAAGTATGTACCATATCAATATTCTAAGTATACCACCAATATATGTAGATTTTATTTTTTTTCAAATAAAACTTAAATTAACTTTAAACCAAAACTCAAACTAAATAAATAAAACTCATGTTTTAAATTTTAAACAAACTTCTTCACTTAAAAACAATATTATATGTATATATGTAATTCCAAATACATATCTAAATAAATTTCTTAAATCAAATTTAAATGCAAATGAATTCATTTACATTCAATTTATATTTCAATGAGTCTAAAATATTAATATCATAAAGTGTAGCAAACAAATTTTGATTCAATGATAAAATTTAAATTCAAGCTTACAAGTTAAATAAAACCAAGATAAATGAACTAGATTCAAAATTGTCAACAAATTTCAAGTATAAACATAACACTCTCAACATTAAATTCAATTAACTTTAAAATTTTAAAAGGCCAAAATTTCTAGTTCGTTACAAATATTGTTTACTTTTGATCCATATTTCCTTGTTTATCTAATGTGTTTTATGGTTTGATCACTTTAAATTGCTTGCTCCCGATAGAATTCGTTAGATTTGTCTTAATCTGAAATGATTGTTGTTATGCTATTTGGAGGGGATTACTGCTAATATCGATCCTAGTGCATTTGACAAGAATGTCCTCGAAGTCACTTTATGTCACTATGTCCTTGTTAATTTTTTGTCGACACTGTATGATGAATTGAATTAGTAAAAAAAAGCTTGATATCAATTCATGAATCAAAGCATGAAAGCTTAAGATATGGTTAGTAGAAGTTGGAAAATTCACAGATAACCAGACGTCAAAATGGAGTTATCAGATATCTAGCTCCCGTGGAAGGAACAAACTAATTTTTTTCTCAAATAACTAATTAAATAATTAGATGCCTGCTAATAGAGTTCTATGCAACCCTAAGATTTTGGCAAGACATCGGCTTCTGAAAAGGGGAGTCAGAAATCTAACTACCTCGAGCATGGACTCGAATCAGACAGCTAAACGCATCGATTAGATGCCCGACCTACTATGAAATACCATTTACATCATTGCTAATGTGGATCATTTATTGGGGATTTAAGGTGCAAATCAAAGAAAAAACGCTTAATTGATGATTTATCCATGGTAAATTAGGGTTCAAAACTAAGTTTGTTTCTTCAATTCCAAACTCCAGAACATCTTATTCTTGAGTGATCATTATATCATTCTCTTGTAATCTTTTCATCACGGTAATAAAATATCTCTACAAAGTGGATATATACTAGCAATTCATTAGTTTAACCACTATAAATCTTGTGTGTGATTTATTAAATTGTTTTTTTTCTTATTTTAATAGTTTGTGATTAAGAAAGTCATAACCGGATTGGTTATTTATTTGTTGTTTAGTGATCGAGAAATTGTACTTCGTGTTTTGCCAAGCTAATCACCAATCTCATCTTCGGCTGAGATTGTAGGTTTGGATTTTTGTTTGAAATTTGAATCTAAATTTTACATCACCATTTGATTTTAAAGCTATCGCTGTTAATCAATGTTGTGTAAATGTCAGAATCGGGTAATATCTCAGAAAGTTCCTCAACAGTTGATCCAAGCAGTGTTGAAATAGCCCGAAATATGATTACCTTAATTAAGGATATTTAAATAATTGAGTATTGATTAATTCCAATTAATAATGAAGTTTAGAGTGATAAATAATCATAATAACTCAATTTAGGAAATTTAAAGTACTATTGACGTAATTAATAGGGATATTGTGACGGCCCGTCCCGCACCAGCATGCATTTCCTCCGAAAGTGCGCTGTACACATGCCCAGCTAGCACAGAACGGTCGTCAAAAGAAAAGAAAGAAGGGAATGAACTAATCAAGGAACCTGTAGAATGTCTCACAGCGCCTGGAATAAAATATAATAATAACATACTTGACATAAAACAGGAGAGACAGTGCATAAGCTGAAAATCAAAACTAAACATCATAGCAGCGGAAAATTCAGAATACAGCTTATTACAACTTTCGAACTGTCTCAAAGCAAAAGAAAGCTAAAATGGAAGATACACCACCAATGCCCAAGCAGTGACCTTCAACAACACAGGGAGAATACTATATTTATTACGTGGAAGCCTCCTGCTCGTCTCCGGATCATCTACCCGTGCATCACCAGCTAACCTGTCTCTAGTCTGCTCGTGTGAGCACCCAGAGTAATAAGAAGAGACATAAAACTCTGGGTCAGACATAAAGCCTGGTATGAGCGATAAGCATCTAAACAGAATAACAACAGGTATACTAAACCATACCTGAACCTGGACCTGCAACCAAAGAGTTAGTACCACATACCGTACAATACTCCAAGGTGCCATAATAAATAGTGTAAGAATACGGGGGTGGGGTGTGCATGTCACAATGATAGCAAACAAATCATCCATAGCAACCATCCTCACATCTCTCACTCAGTGCGTAAAGCGTACGACATCTACCACTTTGGAATACTAGACAAACTGAGGCAACGACGAATCCCGACTTGTAGAAACCCTGCTGTGACCAAGCCAAACACTTGGAGTCATGACCAAACATTTCAATGACCCACTCCATTGGTCGTAGCCCTTGGTTCTACCAATGCCATAATGACCCTGGATTCGCCTTCGTACCTCCTACCATAGTGGTCCAAAGCTATAGACGTCGATAACCCCTTGGCACGCGTCCCGCAGCAAAGCCCAACTCATGAAGTGAACTCGTTGATTCCCCTCTGAATCTTGAGCTCTAACTTCTCATTTGGACTACCTTTGCATCTCGGGTTTTGGTCATCATCTTCATCCGGATCGGTCTTCATCCTGTTCGTAGCTTCCCGGTTCGGTTCGCAGTCACCAGCTCGTAACCATCAACCTCGGATCGGTTCGGATCATCCTTCACGCTCGGGTCGGATCGTGGAGGCCTTCCTGGTTCGGATCGTGAGTTTCTTAAGTGGATCGGTTCGGTTCGGTAATCATTGCCCTTGTCTGTTCGGTTCGGGTTTCTTTACTCCGGGTCGGGTCGGTGTCCTCCTCCGGGTCGGGTCGGGTTGCTATCTTCCTTCCAGCTCATGCTCCTTCTTCGATCAGCTCCCTTGTTTCCTTCTACTCCGATCCGATCACTTCGCTTTACTTCAGTCCGCTCCGCTCCCTAGCCTACTCCGATCCGATCCCCTTGTCCACTCCAACTCTAAGTAAACGGCCTTCCTTTTTGCCAAGCCCTTCATGTGCCAATCTCCAGTTCGGGTCGGGTTTCTTGCCCAGTTCACATTCCGATCCGAGCCCCATCCGATCCGATCCGAAGCCCTGCACAACTTTCTGCAACTTTTCCAGCAACTTGTTTACGCCGTTCGACGACGTTTTTGACAAATCTAACTATTCTAATCAATCACAATTCATGTCAAGTAGTCATAACAACATAGCAAACTAACCACAAACACCAAAACAATGAATTCATATGTCAAAATGGATCAAATGTGCCCAAAACCTCACACTTTCCTATAATCTCTCTTAATCATGTTTAAGCATACGATTAGCAAAACACATCGAAATTAACCCAAATTTCTAACAGAGCCTTAAAACATTATTTTACAATTTTAAGAATTTTTCCAGAATTTATTTACGTATAAATTCGCTAATCTTCACTAATTACCCTTAATCACCGTAATTAGTGCAAAAACTATGCAAATCACTCACCTTGGCCACAAACAAAATACTCAGAACTGAAACTCCTCTGATTTGGGCGAATACTGATGTCCAACAGCAGCTCTAACCTTGCTTTGGTGCTTTTTCTTCTTAATTTGATGCCTCTAAGCCTTAATCCTTGATTAGGAAGTGATTTTTGGGTGTTTTAGAGAGATTTAGAGAGTGGAGGCCACGACCAGGTCAAGAGAAATGAAAGTGGCGGCTGGAAATTGTCTAAAGAAATGTTTTCTAACCCTAATCAGCCTCCATATACCCCTAAACCCGAAATTCCCCTTGGGCCTAGCTGCTAATTACCCGGTTAAGCCCAATTAAGCTGTTTTTCACCATCTGAAACTTGTTTCAGCCATATCTCCCAAACGGTAAGTCCGTTTGGCTAATGTGACCACTCTACGGAAAGAGAAACCATCATCCGGAGCTAATGGTAGTGGTTTCAGGTCAAAATTCCTTTCCAGTCAAAAGTTATGGCCAAAACAGTGCCAACTAGGGGTAAAATGGTCATTTAAAAATCGGGAAAAATCATGAACATGGGAAATGACCCTAATAGTCGTCTCCCAAAGTTACATGACCATACGACTTCGTATGTGACAGAAATAAATATTCTACGATCCTATGATGCGTAGAATGCGGGTCGTTACACTCTCCCCCCCTTAAGAAATTTCGTCCCCGAAATTCCTTAACCCAAAACATACAAGGGATCCCGCATGCCTAACAACCATATACAACAATCGAATATGCAAAACAAGCAAACAAGCCTATCCTAGCATGCGGAAAACTAAATCGAAGTCAAAATCTTACCAGACCAAGAGCTCTGGATACTTCTTCCTTATGTCCTCCTCTGTTTCCCAAGTACAATCACTCTCGTTCTCGCTCCACTGTACCTTGACTAGCTTCACCGTCTTCCTTCGAAGTTGCTTCATGTCGTACTCAACAATACGGGCCGGCTTGCGGTTCCCAACCGCCTCGGGTTCTACTTCGAAGTCCTCTAACTGATCAGGTGAAATAGTCATATCTGAGTCATGGACGAACTTCCTTAGTTGGGAAACATGAAATACGTTATGAACTCCCGCCATCTTCTCTGGTAAGTCAATCCTATATGCCAAATTCCCGACTAGTTCAAGAACAGGGAACGGGCCAACAAATCTTGGTGCCAACTTGCCTCTCCTGCCAAATCGTATTACGCTCTTCAACGGGGAAATCTTGACAAACACCAAGTCACCAACGGAGAATTTTAAGTCTCTTCACCTCTTATCAGCATAACTCTTCTGCCTATCTTGGGCTGCCTTCATTCGTTGCTGAATGATCTTGATCTTATCTGAAGTTTCCCTCACCACATTTGGTCCAAGCATAAACTTCTCGCCAGTCTCTATCCAACATGATGGTGAGTTACACGGCCTTCCGTACAAAGCTTCAAACGGAGCCATACCGATACTGGATTGGTAGCTATTATTATATGCAAACTCTACTAGATGCAAATGGTCATCCCATGATCCTCCAAAATCCAATATACATGCCCTCAAGAGATCTTCCAAAATACGGTTCACCCTCTCTGTCTGACCGTCGGTCTGAGGATGATATGCGGTACTGAGATGTAACTCTGACCCTAGAGCCTCTTGTAAGCTCTTCCAAAACCCACTAATTAACAACGGGTCTCGGTCGCTCACAATGCTTTTAGGTACTCCATGAAATCTCACTACCCACTTCATATACAACTCTGCTAACTTAGCTGCCGTTCTGGTCGATTTGACTGGTATAAACCTTGCACTTGGATATAAACTTCCCAACGTCTCTTTTCATCCCTTCCCAGTAGTAAGTCTGCTTCATATCTTGATACATCTTATTACCACCGGGGTGTATAGTTAGCTTTGAGTGATGACATTCTCTAAGCACTTCATCTCTCAATCCATTGACATTGGGTACAACAAGCTTTCCATTCTTTCTAAGCCATCTATCTTGATCAAGCCCATACTCGTTCATCTCCTCATCGATACCCATCTCTAACTTGGAGATGATTTCCAATAGGTTAGGATCGTCCCTCTGACTAGAGCCGATCCGCTCAATCAAAGTGGGTCTGATCGTCAAACCTGCTAACATTTCTGGATCCAATTCGCACTTTGGTCTGAAATCAAACCCCGCGATAAACTCCAGTTGCTTCCATTCAAGGAACATAGCCCCTAAGCTGGCATGTCTCCTACTCAATGCATCAGCCACCGCATTGCCCTTTCCTGGTGTGTATGCGATGTCAAAGTCATAGGAAGCTAAGAACTCTAACCATCTCTGCTGACGGAGGTTTAAATCCTTCTGGGAGAATAGATACTTCAACGACTTATGATCTGTAAACAGCTCAAATCTTTCTCCCAAGAGATAGTGTCTCCACATCTTCAACGCGAACACGATCGCTGCCAATTCTAAATCCTGGGTAGGGTATCTTCTCTCGTGCGGTTTCAATTGCCGACTTGCGTAAGCTACAACCCTACCGCCTTGCATCAATACAGCACCCAGTCCGGTACTACAGGCATCCGTGTATACCGTCATCTCTTCATCCCCCTTAGGAATGACTAACACTGGTGCGCTTGTCAACTTGTCCTTTAGACTTTTGAATGCATTCTCGCACCTTTCATCCCAGACAAAAGCTTGATTCTTCTTGGTCAACTGGGTCAATGGTGCTGCTATCCTGGAGAAACCTTGGATAAACTTACGATAATATCCGGCTAATCCCAGGAAACTTCTTACCTCTGTTGCATTCTTGGGCGTAGGCCAATCCTGTACCGTAGCCACCTTTGTTGGGTCCAGGCAATACCATTCTCTGATACAACATGGCCCAAGAATCTCACTTCCCTCTTCCAGAAGTGACACTTAGAAAACTTTGCTTTCAATTGGTGTTTTCTCAACACCTCCATCGCTACTCTTAAATGTTTCTTGTGTTCTTCCTCTGTCCTCGAATAGACCAAAATATCATCAACGAACACAAGGACAAACTTATTCAACTGATCTCTGAATACCCTATTCATAAGATCCACAAAGTATGCTGGGGCATTGGTCAGCCCGAATGGCATGACCAACCACTCATAAAACCCAGACGGCGTCCGAAATGCCGTTTTAGCTATACTCTCAGCTTCCACTCTAAGCTGATGAAAACCTGTCGCGAGGTCCAACTGAGAAAATACTCTCGCGCCACTCAACTGATCGAACAAATCATCTATCCGCGGTAGAGGATACTTGTTCTTCCTCGTCACTTTATTCAACTCGCGGTAGTCTACACACAAACGAAGGGAACCATCCGCCTTGGTAGCAAACACAACTGGTGCTCCCCATTCAGAAACACTCCTTCTGATAAATCCCTTCTTCAAAAGATCGCTGACTTGCACCTCGAGCTCTCGCTGCTCCCTTGGTGCCATACGACGAAGTGGCATCACTATAGGCCTGGCATCCCTTACCAAATCAATACGAAACTCAATCTCTCGGTGTGGTGGAAGTCCGGTCACTTCTTCGAAAACATCCGGATACTGGCCAACCACGGGCAAACCTGACAACTCACTATGCGGAATGTCGAGAGAGTTTAGAAAACTAGCCAATACCCCCTTACTGGGTAGACCACCAAACACTATCCTCCGCCCATCATCCGCTCTAGCTGTCACCAACAAGCCCTCACAGTCTACCACCACCCCGTATCTTTGGAGCCAGTCTACTCCCAAAATAATGCCAAACCCAGTAAAGCCCAAAACAAAGCAATCACAAACAAACATGCATCCATGACTCGATAGAACCACATTCCGACAAATCATGCTAAGACTAGTCGAACCACCAATCGGGTTCGTCACTACTAAAGGTCTATCAACAATCTTGGGCTCCAATCCCAACCTATCTACCAGGTCACTAGATATGAAAGAACTGGAAGCTCCGGTATCAAACAAAACTCTAACAGGAACATCATAAACAGAAAGCATACCTTGAATGACGACATTCTTTCCCTTCTCCGCCGCTGTTGGGGCATTCGACGAAGAAGGAATAGCATTAAGAGCGTATGCTTTCACCATTTGCTTTTCCTTAGGGGGCTGTGGACACTTGTCCTTGTGATGTCCCAATTGGCCACAATTGAAGCACTTCCTATCCGCTGGCTTGGCCCGACAATTACTAGCATAATGGCCCTTCTTACCACAGCTGAAGCACTCAACATCTTGCTTATTCTTTTTCTTCTGGCCATCCTTAGCTTGGTTCTGCTTTCTCTTATTCTGAGAACCACCTTTGCCTCCACCACTAGCTTGTGGCTTTGGCTCATCTGCGGATGCAACTTCAGTCTTCGGCTTAGGGTAGAGACTTTCCGATCTTAACGCTTTCCCCACAATTGATTCAAACGTCTCATCGATGTGGTTAATAAGTTTTTCCCCCAAGTATTGATCCAAACCAGTTATGAATTTCTCATTCTTTTTCTCGGCAGTATCAATGAGAGACAGTCCATACTTCGACAAAGTGTCGAATTCAGCAATATACTCGGAGACAGCTCTACCATCCTGCTTGAGCTCCAAGAATTTCTTAAACAGCATTGATTTCTGAGCAGCTGGAATGAACTTTTCACTAAAGCGAGCCTTAAACTGCTCCCAAGTAATCTGGTCTTCGGGAGTAGCTGCCTTTATAGCATTCCACCAATTCATTGCCCGCCCTTGCAGCTGACGGGACGCTAGCTTTCTCTTCATCGCATCCTCGATACCCAAATCCTCGAAGATACGTTCGCAACTATCCAACCAATCTTGAACATCTGTGGCCGACTCCGTTCCGTGGAACGGCTTCCCACCAAGGCTAGTATAATCCTTATTCAACTTGGCGAAGTCGACCCTCGGCGCCTGCACTATTGGACCACCACCATTTCCACCATTGGGAGCTGCCCTCTGCACATCTCTAAGCATCTCTCTCATGAGGTCAGTAAACATTGTCCTCATGTCAGCAGCATTCCCATTATTGGTTCCCCTACCAGCACCTCTAGTATCTCGGCTCATCGTCAATCTGAAAAAGGAAACGATTAACGATTCCATAGTGTTGCTAGTGCAGTACGACTTCATCCTTATACTACTAATAATATATATATATATAGCTTTTTAAAAACCAAAGTAATCACAAATACGCTCTCTCGTATACGTATATTATCTCTCCCTGATAACTTCCCTAGGTTAACTACGCAACCTCGCTCTGATACCAAGTGTGACGGCCCGTCCCGCACCAGCATGCATTTCCTCCGAAAGTGCGCTGTACACATGCCCAGCTAGCACAGAACGGTCGTCAAAAGAAAAGAAAGAAGGGAATGAACTAATCAAGGAACCTGTAGAATGTCTCACAGCGCCTGGAATAAAATATAATAATAACATACTTGACATAAAACAGGAGAGACAGTGCATAAGCTGAAAATCAAAACTAAACATCATAGCAGCGGAAAATTCAGAATACAGCTTATTACAACTTTCGAACTGTCTCAAAGCAAAAGAAAGCTAAAATGGAAGATACACCACCAATGCCCAAGCAGTGACCTTCAACAACACAGGGAGAATACTATATTTATTACGTGGAAGCCTCCTGCTCGTCTCCGGATCATCTACCCGTGCATCACCAGCTAACCTGTCTCTAGTCTGCTCGTGTGAGCACCCAGAGTAATAAGAAGAGACATAAAACTCTGGGTCAGACATAAAGCCTGGTATGAGCGATAAGCATCTAAACAGAATAACAACAGGTATACTAAACCATACCTGAACCTGGACCTGCAACCAAAGAGTTAGTACCACATACCGTACAATACTCCAAGGTGCCATAATAAATAGTGTAAGAATACGGGGGTGGGGTGTGCATGTCACAATGATAGCAAACAAATCATCCATAGCAACCATCCTCACATCTCTCACTCAGTGCGTAAAGCGTACGACATCTACCACTTTGGAATACTAGACAAACTGAGGCAACGACGAATCCCGACTTGTAGAAACCCTGCTGTGACCAAGCCAAACACTTGGAGTCATGACCAAACATTTCAATGACCCACTCCATTGGTCGTAGCCCTTGGTTCTACCAATGCCATAATGACCCTGGATTCGCCTTCGTACCTCCTACCATAGTGGTCCAAAGCTATAGACGTCGATAACCCCTTGGCACGCGTCCCGCAGCAAAGCCCAACTCATGAAGTGAACTCGTTGATTCCCCTCTGAATCTTGAGCTCTAACTTCTCATTTGGACTACCTTTGCATCTCGGGTTTTGGTCATCATCTTCATCCGGATCGGTCTTCATCCTGTTCGTAGCTTCCCGGTTCGGTTCGCAGTCACCAGCTCGTAACCATCAACCTCGGATCGGTTCGGATCATCCTTCACGCTCGGGTCGGATCGTGGAGGCCTTCCTGGTTCGGATCGTGAGTTTCTTAAGTGGATCGGTTCGGTTCGGTAATCATTGCCCTTGTCTGTTCGGTTCGGGTTTCTTCACTCCGGGTCGGGTCGGTGTCCTCCTCCGGGTCGGGTCGGGTTGCTATCTTCCTTCCAGCTCATGCTCCTTCTTCGATCAGCTCCCTTGTTTCCTTCTACTCCGATCCGATCACTTCGCTTTACTTCAGTCCGCTCCGCTCCCTAGCCTACTCCGATCCGATCCCCTTGTCCACTCCAACTCTAAGTAAACGGCCTTCCTTTTTGCCAAGCCCTTCATGTGCCAATCTCCAGTTCGGGTCGGGTTTCTTGCCCAGTTCACATTCCGATCCGAGCCCCATCCGATCCGATCCGAAGCCCTGCACAACTTTCTGCAACTTTTCCAGCAACTTGTTTACGCCGTTCGACGACGTTTTTGACAAATCTAACTATTCTAATCAATCACAATTCATGTCAAGTAGTCATAACAACATAGCAAACTAACCACAAACACCAAAACAATGAATTCATATGTCAAAATGGATCAAATGTGCCCAAAACCTCACACTTTCCTATAATCTCTCTTAATCATGTTTAAGCATACGATTAGCAAAACACATCGAAATTAACCCAAATTTCTAACAGAGCCTTAAAACATTATTTTACAATTTTAAGAATTTTTCCAGAATTTATTTACGTATAAATTCGCTAATCTTCACTAATTACCCTTAATCACCGTAATTAGTGCAAAAACTATGCAAATCACTCACCTTGGCCACAAACAAAATACTCAGAACTGAAACTCCTCTGATTTGGGCGAATACTGATGTCCAACAGCAGCTCTAACCTTGCTTTGGTGCTTTTTCTTCTTAATTTGATGCCTCTAAGCCTTAATCCTTGATTAGGAAGTGATTTTTGGGTGTTTTAGAGAGATTTAGAGAGTGGAGGCCATGACCAGGTCAAGAGAAATGAAAGTGGCGGCTGGAAATTGTCTAAAGAAATGTTTTCTAACCCTAATCAGCCTCCATATACCCCTAAACCCGAAATTCCCCTTGGGCCTAGCTGCTAATTACCCGGTTAAGCCCAATTAAGCTGTTTTTCACCATCTGAAACTTGTTTCAGCCATATCTCCCAAACGGTAAGTCCGTTTGGCTAATGTGACCACTCTACGGAAAGAGAAACCATCATCCGGAGCTAATGGTAGTGGTTTCAGGTCAAAATTCCTTTCCAGTCAAAAGTTATGGCCAAAACAGTGCCAACTAGGGGTAAAATGGTCATTTAAAAATCGGGAAAAATCATGAACATGGGAAATGACCCTAATAGTCGTCTCCCAAAGTTACATGACCATACGACTTCGTATGTGACAGAAATAAATATTCTACGATCCTATGATGCGTAGAATGCGGGTCGTTACAGATATCATATTATAACTATTCAAATAAGGGCCCAAATGATAAGAAATCATTTTAAATATATTATATACTATCAAAGAAATATACTTGACCTGAAAAGATAAGGAAAATATCGCTTTATCAGTGAAACCTCGATTTTTGTAAATAATGGGTAGATATCATTTAATATGGTTTTAATGACTAAATAATCATGTTTTAATTATTTAAATATAATGTGAAAGTTATTTTGGAATTTTGTTAGCTTAGATAAATAATTCAAATAAAAAAACAAAAAATATGATTAATAAATGGGTTTCGAATTTTCATGGCATAATGAATGAAAGTTGTGCAAAGATGTAATATACACGTGCACACATATATGTGTATGATAACATATACCTAAGGAGCTAATAAAGGGAGTGATTAGGCTAAGGAGAAGGCTAGAAAAGGTAAATATATAAAGATTAAGAGAGTTAACTTTAATTAAAATATAATCATACACTTACATACTTATTACCCTTACACATCCATCACTCTTACAGAACACTACTCTACGCCTTTATGTGACATGAGGGGGTGGGGGGGGGGGGGGAGGAGGAAGTTCGGTCGAATTAAATGAGAAGGGGGAGGGGTTTGACATAATTTTCCAACTAATATTTTATTTCCTAAGTTTCTTATAAATATCCCACCTCTCTTTACAAATTATTTGCGCCAACACTCTACCTTTATTTCTCCTCTCAGACACATCAACGACTTCTAAAAACTAAGAAAATACTAATCACGTCACTAATATTTTGAAAACAATAACAAACAATCTTGAAATCCTCTTAAACTCTTTTGAAGTTTTTAAACCGTCATTAGAAGACCACAACAAGTTTCAAGTCAAGACCAAAAGATCCAAGGCATCATATAACCTAGGCCATGAGCGAAGAAGAAGCGGAGGAGGAGGCTGATCCCAAGGAAGGAAGAAAGGCTAGTTCGAGTTGCTTCGGTACGATTGTAGCGGAGCTATAGGAAATTTTAGGAATTATTTTAACCAATGAAGGTGAGAATCTAAACTATAAAATCACCCTAGCTGTACATAAGTAAAATGATTGCTATGTATGTTAAATATTGCTTATGAATGTTATGATGAATGTTTATCAAGTTTGAATGCTCATATGTCTGATTGTATGGATGTTTAACAAGTCACGTTAATTACACGTCGACAAACACAAAGGGAAGCACTTTCTATCAACGTAATGAAATGGTTGAAAATGGATAGCTAAACCTCTCAAAAATGACTTAAAATAACTTTAGAAATGAATTTTATACACTCCAAAGTTTACAAAGTTTGGAAAGAATATGAAATTTCAAGAAATTTTAGTGTATGGTGAAATGGTAACTCACGATTCCACTCCTTAAAAGTTGATCTTTCGTATCTAGATAAAATATGAATCTAAATTATTTGAAATAAGATTATTCGAAATCCTTATAACCATTGCTTTCCAACGAATCGAAAAAAAATAAAGATTCTGCTGGGAGGATTTTGAAATATAACCAAAACAAAATTTGAAAAACATTGCGGTTTTGTAGTTCAAAATCCTATAAGTGAAATAGTTTGAAATTGAGATTTTTAATTTCTTAAAAATATAAAATAAACCTTTTGAAATGTTTTGAAAGTGATCTAACTTTTTTATCTGAATTTTCTAATGATATAAAAGTCATTTTAATGAATTAAGCTGTAAAGACCCGAGGATTTTCGACCTAGAAAATCGACATAAATACGTCTCCTGTATAACATGTCAATCATTCAAGTATCAGAAATAGCTGATCACTAGTAGAAAGAAGTTAGAGGGTGAGAAATAGAAATATAGAAAAATAGAATAAAAGAAATAAGGTATAAGATAACACACAGAAACAAAGTAACACGGATCTCACAGCGGAATGAAAAAATATATAATATATAACACCATTTGAAATACAAAATGGTATCAGTACTTACATATATCATCAGAGTACATCACGTATACAATACAACAGAAATAAACTCTCTATATCTATCGTTGAAGAATCCTGCTCCAAGCTTCTCCAAGAATATCTGTAAAATCCTGAACTACTTGGCTACCCACACAAATTTGAGCATCCAAGAGTTTAGGTAAAACATAGAAAAATAAACTCTGGGTCAGTCATGGGACTGGTGTGAGTAAACGATTTTAAAACGGTTTGAGAAATAAAAGGTATCCCATAAGACCACGCCGCACATAAACACGGAGTGAGTTTTCCCTTATGATAACCAAAACAATTTGTATATTGAAATAAGATATTATGATAATGTCTAGAGTTCTCAGATATAAATTAGAATCTAGCGAAATTCTTGCATCTCACATTTCATGTACATAGTATACAAACAAAACCATTTGGCGCTTAGGGATAGTGGATTTCCAACCATGACAAGGTATAGAACCACCTTTTGATAGTGTATTTCTAGAGAGGAATACACTTGGTTCAACAAGAACATCTTGCAACCCGACCACACATGACCGACCACTCATTTCGCTTGAGTGTATCGATGTATATCACCAACGGTTGGAATAAGCAACTGTTTCCCGAAAGGGACAACATCGAATAAAATAAAGAAGAAAATGAAATATCTCTAGATAGGTGATAAACACCCTATTTGGGAGCGACCCACTTAGCCGTGTTGCCTGCCCGATTTTTGTCATTTCTCAGTTGTGAAGCTTGAGGCTATACTTACCTTCTTGGATATATCACATCTTTATTTACTTTGAATGCCACATTGTCAAACCGGCTACATCACACATTTGATTTCCCTAATACTACGGGTATAAAGCTAAGAGAAACGAATTCCTCCGCCACCAACATAATTTGAAGAGATTAATCGTATGATCCGTTAGGCATACTCTGTTAGACATTCGTCCATACAAGTTGTCCTGGGACTGGACAAACCTGAGGCACTATTCCGTAAATCCATTTTAGGAAATTTCTACCTAGTATTTACAGAATAGCCCTTTCATAACTCCTCTTCAAGGGTCTTCAACTTGACTTCAAATTAATCAATGCCTAGGTTGAAACAAAGTGGTTTTTGGATATCATTAAGAAAACCAATTCCGGTCTCTTTGAATCGATGAACGTTAATATCTTTTAGGGCCGAGTGATACTTAAAGTAATCATGTTATCATATTCAAATAAATTCCAATATTAATATTCGTTATTAGGACTTATCTACTGAAAACATATAAACTTCCAAAATTCAATAACAGTTTGATTATATCAAATTAAAACGTGTAAATGTTTAAATTAAACTAACAAGTTCATTGGGTCATACCACATCATTATAATAATCAAATCAGCAAATCAACCATCACAACAAATTTGTCTACCACAATTCAATAATTCAAATTCAACCAATAGTCATTCATAAATTAGTCGATCTTGGAAAATAATTATTTCCAAATCATAGTTATCTAAGATTTTATTCAATTTAATAATCTTATTTCTTTTCATTGCTTATAGCAGTATTATTATAATTCATATTTCAATATATATGACTTGTGAATATATATTATTTCATTTCCTAAGATAAATAAATGATTCAATATATAATTAAATTTAAATATTTATTTAAACGGAAAGTAGTGACTCTCTCCTAACTTCAACTTACTCGATACCAATTCAACATCTCCTTCCAATTTATCACTATTCCAATTATTTTTGGAACTTCAGAATAATCCCATTGTTATCGGTCGACCATCTTCTCTTACCAATATTCTTCACAACCATACTCATCTGCGTAATCTTTGCTTCTAACGTTATTCATTTTGAATATTATTTCCTCTCGACACGTTCTACTTAATAAACTTGATTTCATTTGAAATATTATTACAAGTTGTTCATCGAGTTATTTTATAATTTAAATTTAATCTTTATGTGTTCAATTTCTTATTTTATTGCCTGATTATAAACTATTATCAAATTATCTAAATTATTCGAAAGAATAAATTTAATTTTCACTTATTATAAATACAACTTAGGTCCATGAACACACACACACACACACATATAGTGGAAACCCGTGCGATGCACGGAAGCATAAACTTTTGAGTGTTTTAGTTTGCATTCATCAATAAGCGATGAGAACATATTGTATAATAGCAAGATATATAATGTAAGTGATATATGTATATGTTAGGATTCTACTGTAGAAGCTAAATTTTGCAGCAAAAAGCAAATAATGTAGGTATAGCGAGAAGGTACAACTAGTGTAAAATTTTATGTATCACATCCACCTAGAGACTGCATGCAAAACACATACTATTATTCTAAATAAGATTTAAAGAAGGCAAAAAGGCTGATAAACAGCAGAACCATATAGAAAATATTCCATTTTATTAGCATTATGAATATTTAGGGCTATAATACAAACACAAACATTTAATTTTATCATAATATACGTTGCAATCATTGGAAGGCAGTTGAATGTATGAAGAGAGCGGAACAGAACTCCGGAGAAACCAAAAAATTGATTATTTTTGAACTGATATTAAACAACATATAAGCGTTCAAAGTATCACCTTCCGGAAGTTGACAACGGACATTTGCATCTTCATCTTCAATCGCTCAATTATTGAATTCCCATTGGCTAACCGTTAACGGAAGGACATACGAATGGTTGGACAGGAGAACTAATTGTACGGGTCTACAGTCGCATGGGCATTCTTTTTACGCAATTAAAGAATTTAAATTAGTTATGAGCGAAAGTTTAGGTTTTTAAAGTCTACAACGCAAACATAATGAAGAGCATCTCCAATTAATGGAGGGATTAACTTTTTTTTTTGATCTAAAAATATCCTGACAACCATTTTATATTTCAAGACAGCGTTTATAGTTGTCAACATAACAATTCTAGAAAGCCAAAAACTATTTCAGGATCGATATATGACTTGTATAAAAGATCAACAAAGAATTATAAGTTTACACACATAGTTTCAAAGCAAGTTTTAAGATATAAAGTCTGCGATTTGTATCACATACAATCCTGCAAAAATTATTACAGTACCGTACAACACTGATTTGTGAGGCTGCACTTAGTTCAGAGCTCTTCTCCACTAAGCTAGCAAGCCTGTCCCCTCAAGCAAGCACACTATAAATTGTTTTATGTAAAATTATTTTGGTTTCATCCAAGTCCCTTGAATCTTCATTAATTTGTCAACTTCTGCATTATCCTGGAATCTTATAAGAGCATGGTTCAAATACGGCCATGGTTGTGTTGAATCAGTATCAATTGTTCTCCATGTATCGCTGAAAGCCTCTTGATATTTATCTAGAACCTTGTTTAGTAGGGAAAATGCACTACCAACGGCATGTTTATCATCCATGAACGCAACTGCACAAAGACCATTTCGATTGTAGGAGTGTACATTGTATTCTTCGTGTTGAACGGACTGACGCTGAGAGGGAAGCGTCCTTTTGGCGACTGTTCGACCGACAAAAAGAATGAATTCTCCAGCAGCGGATCTCTGAAAAATTCTGAAATGACTGACATCAGAAGCATTGGCTAATATTACCGGATGTGAACCGGGTCCTGACAATGATGAGTCGGCACCAACTCCCCTGGTTTTCAAGATTTAAAAAGCAGTAATCTTCATTCTCTTTCTTCATTTTGAAATTTAATGTTGAATCTAAAAGTGCTGAGATTGTTCTCTCTTATGCATATGAATCAGCCTATCAAAGTATGGGGAATAAATTAATCAGAAACATATTTTCTTTTTCAATTAATTGTTTCTATGAAGGAATCAAGTACAGCAAATTCTAAATCATGAAATACTAAAAATGCATTCTGAAGCAAATATATTCAAAAAGAAAACCTGAATTAAGGCATATATGGTTGTCGGCACAGTAATCCGAAATGATGTATTAATCCAGTTAAGTGGCAACAACAATTGTACTATGCCAACTATTATACGGTCAGGTATCATCTATCCACTTTAAGAGGAAGCCAACATTTGTAGACCCAACATGTAAATTAAACCAATATTCTGTACCAAATCCATATTTCTATAAAACAATGTTTACTTATTAATATTAATAGAAATAATGGATTATTTTTTGTACATAAAATAAAAAAGATGGGGCACAGTAGCAGGTAGTTGCAATACATAGAAATTCAAGTCCCTAAATAACGTAGGGAGTATGATGTATAGGCAATAGTATGTAACTCTGTCAACATTAATTCACATCACTGTAATGCCTACACACAATCGTCGACATAGCATTGTTCTGAAGGTAGTCTGAACTTGATCGTGTAAATATAATTAAAAGCCAGGATTTAAGAATGTTTCGGAAGAGAGGATAGGGTGCCATCTATTATGAGTTGTTTTATAAGCATAAATGGTAGGAATAAACCCAAACATTTTGCAAGCAACATCCTGATCGCCAACAAATCGTGTGTGCTACAGTCGAGGTTTTCAACTGTAATGTTACCTTGCTAGTTAAAATACTGAGAAGCATCCCGCATAATCATTTTTCATAGAGAAAATTATTGCAAGTACAAATATGCATATGAGTCAACCTATGAAAATATGCGGAATAAATTAATCATAAACATATTTTGTTTTAAATTATTCATTGCTATGAAGGAACTAACAACAGCAAATTATAAATCATCAAATACCTAAAAATGCATGCTGAAGCAAAAATATTCAAAAAGAAAACCTGAATTACGGGATATCCGGTTCTCGACACCATCAAATCGCAACGTGTTCTTGATTATTTATTTAGTTCTTTAGGTTTCTTCCCAATTTCTTTCCTCATTTAGGTTAACGCGAGAACCTAGGGTTTCAATCTGACCTTGCGGTGAGAACATGGATTGGACAGTAGAAATGAATGATCAAAAATTAAGAAAGGAGATGTTTTTCTGTACTTCAATAAGAGCATTCCCAGCAGTAGCTCACATTTTCAGCGGGAATAGCTTATTCCCAACGTCAATTTCCCCTATTGTTCCAGCAGACAGTGGGGCGACGCTGGGATTTTTTTTTTAAACACACTAAACGGTTTTCTGAAAACCATTTAGTGGCTAAACGGTTTTCAGAAAACCGTTTAGTGTGTGGGAAAAAAAAATTACGAGCGTCTGTTTTACAGAGTTATTATACTCTGTAAACAGACGCTCGAGAAAATCCCTAAAATCTCAAAACCCTAGTTCAAAATTTGAGTGAAAAACATCGGATTTTTGCAATAACTTCATTATCTACACTTTCTCATCTCTTTAGCACAACCAATTCCATTGTTCTCCACCATAAACCCATCATTTTGGTCATCTTTGTTGATTTAGCAAATTAGTTGAATTTGTTCAAGATGGAAGAGGAAATCATATAAGGTACTAGCGCTTCGAGTGGGTTCAGGAGGAGAAGAAGCTCACGAAAAAGTCGTAAAACGATTGAAGCTGGAGAAGGTGGCTACGGTGCTAGGAAGGAGACAATAATCGATCCGACGTTTCCATTCATGTCTATCACGAGTTTACAAGAAGGAGTTAAACATATTTTCAACAGTGGAAAAGAGCGTACGGTATATTTTTTGTTTTAAATTGCGTTAAATAGAATTATTCGATACGAAAAGATAATGTAACAGATTTATGTTTATTACCAGAATCGCGACAATATGAGATGTCATGGGGCTTTTACTACGATGTTGAAATGGTGGAAGAAAGTTAAAGTCCATCCGCAAATTCATGATCCGATTGTGAGTATATTTGGAAAATTTATGGAAATTGAATTGAAAAACTCTGATAACAGATGCATACATGCTATTGTTGAGCGTTGGTGGCTGACCATGCATTTTTATTTCCTAGTACTGAGATTGGGTTTACACCGTTAGATTTTACAATGCTGACATCTATTCCCGTGGGAATGCATAATCTAACGATACCGTATGATGAGAGTTGGGGGCAATTCGACAATGCAAAGCAACTATTGCCACTTCTTGAGCCGAACGATATTCGGGTAGGAAATGTTGCTTTATTGCATCTTGTAAAGTATTTTCGTGACGATTATCTTGAGGCTAATGACAACAAAAGCCATATTGCCCGCATTTTTGTGTTGTATATGATGGGTACTCTATTGTTTACAACAACAAGTGACACTATCATTCTGGGATATTTGGAGGCCGTATTTGATTTATGCTTAGCGGAACAGTTCGATTGGGGTTCTGCGATTATGGGTTACCTCTACCAGAGTTTGGATGTTGCTGTAACTAAGGGAGGACATATAACTGGTTTCGTTGAGCTACTGCAGGTATGGTTACCTATAGTACGCACAAAGTTTTTTTTGTTTACGACCATTTATTCTAGTGTTTAATATTACATCTTTCCTTATTGCAGTACTGGTTTTTTGAGTACATGACGGTGTGCGGCTATATTGTCAAAGAAGAGGTGAAACAAGCTTCATATCCGAGATTGAGAGCCTGGGAGAAAGAAAATAGGCTCATCACGCATGATACTTCGGCTCATTTGTTCTCTAGCACACGGTATCATATTGATCATCGCCGCGCAGCGCATATAAATTGGAATCCATGGCAAAACTCAGTCGCATTCGCTAATGCAGAGGTTGGCCATGCACGCAACCTATCGATGAAACGGTTGCCTTTTATTGTTCCACCCGGTGGCTCATACGAGATGTATTTAGGTGAGAGGTGTATGCGGCAGCTTACAGGTTGGGCGACTACTCCCATTGATCCTCCCGCACACATGACATATTCTACATATGCGGAGTTGCAACAAGCCTTCTACTAAGATGATGGTCAACAGTATATATATAAAGAGTCAGACATGGACTACAACACGTATTGGCGCTCAGTGGGCAGAGATGTTGGTCCGTTACTAGATGCCTCAGTCTGTATCGGTAATATGGATTTTTTCGGACCTTCTGCTTTGAAGGCAGGAATTGAAGCTCCAATCGTCACATCTTCAGAAGTTAATTACGCATCCCAGTTCTACCCACCACCACAGCATAGTGAGTGGGCCGAGGATCCTGGATGGAACTTGCAATGGACAGGCCAGGATTTGTTACCCATTCCCCATTTGATGGATATACCCCCAGTTCCGTCCCATTACACTGTTGATAGTCTATGGGAAATGAATATGGGTATGCGGCAGTTAGCCCTTGAACAGTCGAAGTATTATGAAGAGGGCTTGGATAGGATTAACACAGTTGCAGACGATTTTGTAAGTTATCGATTTTTTTTTTGAAACATGTTTGTTTTCCAGTATTGCTCAGAACATACAATCCCTAGTATTATTTGTATAATGATATTGTGTTTGTTTTTAAATACTGCGCAGAACATGCAGGTTTATAGGGAACCAGTGTTGCATTTGGGGTCTTATCGGGCGAGTCGAACAAAAAGCAGGAAAAAAAGAAAAACTCATGTACAGATGGAAGAGGAAGAGGAAGAAGATGATGAGGGTGATGAGGACGTTGAGGAGGGTGATGAGGAAGATGACGAGGAAGGTGACGAGGACAGTGACGAGGAAGAAGATGAGGAGGGTGATTAGGAAGGTGTAAGTCTTAATCATTTTGGTGTTAAGTTTAGAATTCCAACCTCATCATCGTCGGCGGCGGGTACTTGTTAATTTAACTCCATACGCACTTGTAACTAGTGCACATATATATATATATATTTATGTTGTTCTAAGTTTATTAAAGTTCACATATAACAAAGTGTTTATGTATGTGCAGGCAAGGGCAAGAGTCTAGACAAAGGGAAGCAGAAGAGCAGTGGTTTCATCAGCAAGGTGAAGTCTTTATTTAAGGGAAAGGGAAAGAAGAAAGGAAGTGGGATTCACATTCCAGGCATTGTGGATATTTAATAAGGATCGAAGAGTTGTTTGTATGACTTTTTAGGTGCTAGTGTTAATCTTATGGTTTGTCAGTGTAATGGTTTGTTAGTTTAATGGTACTATAATATTGTTATGTCTACTGGTAGGTGTTATTGTAATGGTTTGTTACTGTAACGGTTTGTTAGTGTAATGGTTTGTTAGCGTATGATTTGTAATGGTTGTAGTTTAATGGTAATGGAATATTGTTTTTTACATACTATTATTGTTTTGTGTACTTTTTATGTTGTTTACAACAACGACTATTACAAAAACGACTATAGTACCATTACAGACTATTACATTACCAAGATGCTTACAACAACGACTATTACAACATTAAGAAATGCAAACTACACGAGTACGAACAACAACAATTAAACAAACAAACATCAAATTCAAATTAAAATAAAACACATTATGGTAGTTTCCACGTACACCTACCACGGACGGGGGAAAAATCCAGCTTTGACAGCATCAGCAACATGCTTGTTCAAGCGTGTTATTTCGGCTTGCACTTCCAGTGCATACTGAGCTCCACGTTCACACATCGAAGGGTCAATCCACTGCTTAAAGTAACAACAATCAATTTCGTTCGGATAAATCTTGTGGTCCTCATACGCTTCACACCCGAAAAAGCGACGACCAGCATTTTTTACGGTTTTCGAAACAACCACAACCGATTTTTCACCACAACCACAAAGAGGGTTGGATCCACCCGGAAGTAGTCGATGTACAATGCCCCCTTCAACTACTCTTTCTTTTCCACATTGTTGAGTAGCTTCCCCTGCATCGTAATTTTTCCATTTGTCCATCATTGAGCCTACACTTTCATTTTCGTGTTCCGACATTACGAAAGAGGATGGAGGAATTGAAGCTTAGAGAACGCGCTATATATAAGAGTTAAAAAAAACATAATGAAGGTAAAAAACATAACGGAGTTAACAAACATTAAAGTTGGACGGAGTTAACAAACATAAATGGGTCGTCCTATCCTACCGCTTTAGTGCTTTGTTACAGTGCTCTAGTGCACCAGAGTTGCATCGTTAAAGTCCATTGCCAATGACTTGTCATATCATAACCTATCATATCCTATCACTTTTTTTCATTGCTAAAAAACATAACAGGGTCGTCCAGTATTGCATTGTTCCAGTCTTTGCCACTGACTCGTCGTATCTTGTCTTTTCGTACCATCCAGCTTTGCTGCTCTTAAAAAGCATAACTGGGTCGTCCTGTCCTATCACTTAGCCCACTGACTTGTCGTATCACTTTAGTTATCATATGTGTGTTTACTCCACATATCTTCCTATTTTGAATCTCCTTTAAATCGCAAATAGGAGCAACAACAAACCGATTTGCAAGTGAGGGGTGGAGCTCACTGTCAGATGAAGACTCATCCTCTTGTCCTGATCCAGCTTCCGTGCTCATCTTATCTTCAGGTTCGTAATTTTCATCCTCACATGGATCAAGCACAGTTTTACCCTTAAGAGATAATACTAAGTATTTGCTATTCACGTTCCCAACTCCCATCTTCCATCTTCAAAGGATTCTTTGTACACTTGCTAGGTGCTCTAGTTTGAGAACAGTCTGTGAAGAATGGTGGCTCGTAATCTCCAGGCGTAACATCATCATAATAATGGAGCTTCATTAAGATAGCTTTCTCCCCAAGCATCTGGTTTGGAATTCTCATCAGTTGTATAAGAGTGCGGACCATCTTGCAAGCCGAACTCCTCATTTGATCAGGAGTGATATCAGCAGAAGCAGCCTTAAATGAGGCATTCTTCTTGTTCCAGGTTAACATTCATAGACAAATCTTCGCAATTTGGGTAGCTAAAAGAAAATGCATATTCCTCAATTGAAGGCCCATCTATTTTTTCACATATACAGAAAAGTGGAGTCTTCAGATATTTCTTCTGCAAAGCATCATATACGCCTTTCTCTATCAATCAATAAGCCTTCTTGATTCAGCATCCTTAGGCATCAGCTTTTTAATTTTCATCTCTAGGGAAGGGACAGATTTGTCAGTGAAGTATTTTTGAGGAAAAAGACCACGAATGTAGCTGACATTGAAAATAGCAATCCAGAGAAGATTTCTAATCAAAAGCAACTAATCCTACTCCGTGATCTCTGCCTGTTTCATCTTCTGAGCGACAACCACTTATCAAATTTATTTATTACCATGCAATAACATTTGTTGTTGCCCTTGACATCTATATAATGGCCAAACAATGCAGCTCAAGACAACATCAAATTGACTGATTGTCATGCGCATGTTTCAAAATACCAATAAAAATGCAGAACGTTAATAGACATGGAAGCACCTCGGAACATGCATTAGTTGGAAGACTCGTCTCATCTCATCTGTGATTCTGTGCTTCTAAAAACAATAAATATGAAACAATAATATGAAAATAAAAGATCAAAACCTCATCTCATCTGCGTTTCTGAAAACATGCATTAGTTGGAAGGCTGAAAATTACAGGATGAACCTTGAAAATAAAAATAAGATGCAACCTTCAAAACATGATTCTGACCATGAAAAACTCCATTCAATTGAAATTATCCAACTGAAATTCAATTTCGCCTTTCAGATCAGTGAGGCAGCGGCGGAGTAGAAGATCCATAAGAGGATGAATCTGTTTTGTCTACTAATCCAAATTATTGTTGAGTAGAACCAATGCTTTGATGAATTACACAATTGAACACAACAAAGGGAAAAAGGAAAAAATTTTATTTTATTTCATAGTTATATAATTGAAAATTTAAGATAATAAGTAAGAGTTACACCTTTGATTTGAAGCATGGTTGAACCAGCGGTAGCGAAGATGATGGAAGAAGATAAACTAATTTATGGATTGAAGAGAAGTGAAAGGGGAAGTTAAAATAGATCGTGTAAAGCTGAAGAAAATAAAATAGATCATGCGTGAACAGTTTAGTACCGTTGAGATCGTGGCGTAGAACGTTTCATCCGTGTAATTTGTTTCATGTCAACATATGACAATACATCCCCTTCCTTCTCCTATTCCCTTGCTTCGTTTCTTCTCTTTTCCCCTTTCCCATTTTGGCAGCTTATCTACTTTCGACCCATATTCTTTTTTCTACCTTTTTTTTATATATAACAAGCCCAAATAAAGCCCAGCTACGACAACTCGCCATCCCCTTCTTTTGTCTCCAGTTCTTTGCCAAAACCCAAGGCAACAAGACATTGTGTCTATCATCACAAAATTGGATCCACTCTGCACGATTCTTGCCAAATGCAACTCTTCTTGCCAAGTTCCAAGTTAGCAAACCATGTTTCTCGCAAAGTAAAAAAACAAGGTCCTTCCAGCTTGCTTACCAAAGGCTTTCTGCACGATCACTTGCCCAAAACCCCCAACCATCTTCTCCTTCCCCATGCATGTTAGGATTGTCTCGCATGTTGTTAAGGAAGAATGATGATTTGGATACAATAGTCCCACATAATGGAATATACTGAAGGAATTGTGTACAAATATGAGCTGGTAGGCACGTAACATCAGGGATTCCTTTTGTTATATGGGAGTTGTGTGCCAGCTCATATGCGTGCAAGGAAGTGGGACTTTGTTTCGACCGTCGTTACATAACAGTGATATCAGAGCCAAAGGTTATGGATTGGGCCATGCAGGCAAGACAGTGCTCTCAAAAGATACTCGTAGGATGCGAGTCAAGGGGGAGACTGTTAGGATTGTCCCGCATGTTGTTAAGGAAGAATGATGATTTGGATACAATAGTCCCGCATCATGGAATATACCGAAGGAATTGTGTACAAATATGAGCTGGTAGGCACGTAATATCATGGATTCCTTTTGTTATATGGAAGTTGTGTGCCAGCTCATATGCGTGCAAGGAAGTGGGACTTTGTTTCGACTGTCGTTACATAACAGTGCACATATGTGCACTTGTATATGTGTACACACACTACGCTTGACCTAGCCCGCTTCTGACCATCGCCACAGCTTCGCTCCACATCTGAACCAAACTCCACCCCATGTTGTGTAGGCATCTATTGCCACGAAGATTCCAGTTTTTGAGTGGGATTTAAGAACTCGAGATGGTGGGTAATTTGATAAGGAAGTGATGAAGTTGCTGTTTGTTACACAAGCAATTTAATAAGGTCAATGAATGAAGACGCATACGGAAACATAAGGATTTGAATGAGTATGAAGTGCCGACGCTGGCTTTTGGTGCAAGAATTCAGTTAAACACTGGAATTTGCACAAGAGTTTCTTCCAAGAACAGGATTTGATCAAATGTAAATCTGATTTAAGAAGTGAATTTAAGATAAAATATGAAGATTTAACGACTGTTACAACCAATCAATAACAAAGAACTAAAACTTAAACATTACAAGATTCAGGCTGAATTAATAACAAGAACATGAATTAAGATTTGATATAAGAAAAGACATAGTTTATTTATAGGAAAATCATGTGTTGAAATTCACTTAAGTGGATAGTACTGGAAATCAAATGTGAAACTTAAGAGCTAATGTTTATAAAACACGTCTTTTTGGGTGTTGAATAAATTAATCGGATTATAAATTATAAAATGGTATAATCTCTGTTTGTTTATATGGATATACTTTATCTGTTAACATCTCTATAAACCTTAAACTTTATAACACAAAGATGTAGGCACTATACAGTTGGTATCAGAGAATATTAATGTTAAAATATAATCTCTGTCAATCTCTTTCCATTGGTATTATAATAAACTTATATCGCTCTTATGCTTATTCTTATAAACCTCCATGATCAGCTAGAGAAATTCACTAGGAAGGGTAGGCTTGAACAAACGTAAGAACTACCAATATTAAAAGGATTTAACAGTAAGATGATTGAATAAAACAAGATTAACAAATCTAGGATTAATTGCAGTAATAATCGCAGAAGCAAATCTAGCTAGGCTGAATTGAAATAAAAGGCTAAAATAGCAGAAAATAGAAGGTGATGAAATACAAAAGCTACTAACTAGACCAAGAACTGGAACTATAATTAAATAGAAATTGAATGGGATTTTAGCATCTCCTTCTGGCAATAACATGCTTAGCCTATTTATACACATTTACTGCTCTTTTAACAGTCCACGACCACACATTCAAACAACTTGAGGAAAACTATTTTCAAGCTCAACAATGTACCGCTATCATCGACAATACACTGTAAGGCTTATTTGGTCATTAAAGTTTAACATAACAAACAAAGCCTTTACTACAGGCTCTGAATATTTACCTCTAGGTTTTTAATAAATTCTTTTCATTACATGATGATATGTTATACCATGAAATAAGTTGTATAAGCATATGTGTATGTCGATATCTAGTGTACAATCAAATCACAGTTCAACTTAGAACTCAAGTGAAGTTTACTCACATATATTACTGTCTTTTACTTCAGCCATAACATTATTCAAATAATGACAACTATTTCAACCATTTAACTATAACAAACATCCATACTTTGTAAATCATGACTTTATATATATATATATTATTTTTATTTTGAAATTGGGTAAATTTTTATTTCAGCTAATAAAGCCTGCTAGGCCCAAATGTTACAAAGCCTGATCCGCTCAGGTACAAACATAATACAAACAAAAGGCTACTTTTCGTTCATTCTTCATATCAGAAAGCAGAAAGTACCCAATTGTTCAAATTAGGGCTACGACGACTTCTTCATGGCGGACTCGAATTCTCTCGTCTCCTTCCTCCAGTCGCTACCCTCCAGTTCCACTTCTCCAATTGCAATAATGCTCGTTCCGTTGCAGTGGTAAAGAACTTCGGTTTGATTCTTTCAATGATTATTGCAATCTCTCTGTTAATTGTTGTAGCGTTAGCTAACACATCTCTCTCCTTTTTCTTGAAAGCACGGGTGTTGCGTTCTCGCCATGTCTGCCACACTGTGGTTGCGAGGCCAACCTTGCCAACCTCTATCATCAGTTGCGACATGTTACTTCCATCGTTCAGGTATCCAATTTCCTCCTCTAAGTTTCCGATTTGGTCTGTGTTGAAGCATTTCAGTTTTTGGATGGCCCACAGTCTTCTACTGTAATTACACTCGAAAAATAAATGGTTAAGTGTCTCCCTTTCTCTCTTACAGAGTAAACAAGTGTCGTCTTCTATGATTCCCCAGCTATGTAGTCTTTCTTTGGTAGGCAGTCTGTTAAGAATAGCTTTATATAGGACTTGCGAGATTTTTGGTGGACAAGACCTTGTCCAAACCACATTACACCAAGGTATCTGTTCATGTTCATGTCTGAGACTCTCCCACACACTTTTGAGTCTGAATTTGTCGTCTGCCCACTTCCACTCATCCTGTTCTTTGTCATGATCAATTGTTTTCTCAGCTAATTCAGTAGTGAGATTACGAGCCACTAAATTGTTATGACAGTTCCACGTATTGTTTGAGATAATAGTGCTTACATTGACAATTGGGGCTCCATTAGATGATTAACTACCCCACCCTTGCCTGTCGATTAGACTTTGTCCATTTAACCAAGGGTCACTCCATAGGTCTGTTGAATTGCCATTTGCAATTTCTCTCTGGATCCTGCATTTCATCTCATTTCTGAATTTAAGGCAAGTTTTCCAAATAATGAATGAGTTGTTGTCAATGGGTGATGTCCAAAAATTATTTTTGTTGTATCTGGCCCTCATCCATTCAGCCCACAATTTTTTTGAAGTGAGTAGATTCCAGGCCAATTTCATCCCATAGGCTTTTTTCAGCTCAAATAAATTTTTCAAGCCCACTCCCCCTTCCTTTTTGGGTCTACACAAATGTTCATAACTGATTTTATGTAACCCCCCTTCCAAATGAAATTAGCACAGACTGTATTGATTTTAGCAATCGAACAGTCCGGAATTTGAAAAGTTTGAAGCCAGAATCTGACTTTAGAAGTGATCACTGTATGCACCAGTTCTACTCTACCAGCAAAAGATAGTAGTTTTGATCTCCGTCCCTGAAATTTCTCACGAATACTATCTACCAACTTGCCACATTCAGCATCAGTAATGATATTATTAGATAGTGGCACCCCTAGGTACTTTACAGGGAGGTTGCCTTCTGGCACTCCAATTGCTTCAAGCAATTCGCTTTTGCCTCTGCAAAATTTGTTAAAGTAGCATTTAGTTTTAAGATCATTCACTTTAAGCCCCACCCATTTTTCCATGTTGTGAAAGATGTGTTTCAGCTGAGAGATTGCTGAAATGGAAGCTTTGAAAGGTACCAATAGGTCATCAGCATAGATCAAATGGGTTACTAAAGGGTGGTGGTTATAGATTGGTAGTATCAAGCTTCGTTCAGTAGCCAATTACATTTGCAACGTGAACCACTCCATTGCCACTGCAAACAAGTATGGGGAAAGCGGGTCACCTTGTCTAATCCCTCTAGTGCTAGTTATATAACCTTTAGGGACTCCATTGATTATGATAGAATAGGTTGGGGAGCTGAGACAGAATCTTATTAAGTTTAAAAGATTAGCTGGAAGCCCCATAGAATTTAGCATGTGTATTATGAAACCTCTATTAACTCTGTCATATGCTTTATGAAGGTCAATTTTCTGACACATTTTATCAGCCCCTTTCTTATTGAATTCTCTGACAAGTTCATGAGCCATGAGAGAATTTTCTGAAATGAGTCTTTCTTTGATGAATGCACTTTGACATTGAGAGACAAGCTCTGGCAGAACTAAGTTTAATCTATTGCAAATGATTTTACTAAGCACTTTGTACACCACATTGCAACATGCTATTGGTCTGTAGTCTTCAATTCTTGTAGGATTCTGCACTTTTGGAATTAGTGAAATAAAGGTATGGTTTCTTTCTCTAATAAATTCACCTGAGTTTAAAGCCTCTTGATAAGCATCTAACATGAGTTTTTTCAGGTTTTTCCAGTGCAGTTTGAATAAGGCTGCCCCCATTCTGTCAGGGCCGGGGCTGGAGTCGTTGTGAATGGAGAGCAAAACAGTCTTCAATTCCCTCTTGCTTATGTCAGCACTCAGCAGCAACCTCCCCTCAGCAGAGAGATTCCTTCTACACTCAATTCTGGGTAAGTCTTCATCGTAGTTCCCATTGAAGAGTTCAGTGTAGTAAGCAATATCAGTGTCTTCTAGTTGCTTAATATGTTTTGTAGCATCCCCCTGTTCATTTAAACAATTAAAAAGATTATTATAATGTTTCCTTTGCGACACTTTGGTATAGAAAAACTTTTTGCATTCATCTCCCTGGGTCAGCCATTTTTCTTTAGCTTTTTGCTTGACTTCCAGTGATTTTTTTGACAAAGCATCCTTGAGTTGCCTTTGTACTTCAAAAAAATCACTATTTAGGCCTTCATTGAGTGGGTCAGCATCTAAAAGGTTTTGAAAATGTTCAAGTTGTTGTTGCAACCCATGTATAACATCACACTCTTTAGGCCTTAGTTTATTCCATTCTTTCAGTTTGCACTTGCAATGTTTGATGGTCATAACAAGTTTGAACATATTGTTCCCGGCTGGAGCATGAATTTCATTGAAATTGGTTGCATTGTTGTATCCATGAATGAGGTGCCAGTGGTTTGCATACCTGAAAGGTTTGCCCTTGGTAGTTGTGGCATCATTGAATCTTATTAGCAGTGGAGAATGGTCACTAGTGGATGAGGCTAAGACTGTAGCGTTAAGTCCATTGATCTGGTTTAGCAAGTTTGCATTTGCGAGTGCTCGATCAAGTCTTGATGATATTTTCTTGGCCTCACCACTTCTCCATGTAAACTGCAGACCTGAATGGGGAATTTCTGATAATCCACTAGCTAACACACAATTATTGAATTCAGAAATTTGGGATAGCTTAAGGGTAAGTCCGCCTTTTTTTCATTTGTACGTAGTACTGCATTGAAGTCTCCTAAAACCAACCATGGTGAATGCATTGTTTTGGCAGTTTCTTTAATAGTATTCCATAACTGGACTCGTTCTGAAGCCCAGTTGCTTGCATACACAAAGGAGATGTAAACATCAAGTCCACCAACATTAGTTGCCCTAATAGTAACTTGTTGGTTGTCATATTTCACACTTACACAATTCCAGCACATGGTGTCCCAAAAAATTACAATATGCCCTTTTAGAGACGTATTAAGGTTATCTGTAGTGTGTCATTGGGTTCCCACTCAGTTTTTGAAAAATTCCAAGTTTTCAGGAGTGAATTTGTTTTCTAAAACCGCAATTATTGAAGGCTTATACTTTTCCCTAAAGTTGTAGAGGTCTAATTGACGGGTGTCATTATTTAGACCCCTAACATTCCAACATAGGATCGACATTATGGTTTGGTGGCTTTGCTCCTTGTGACTGGAGAAGTACCAACCATGCCACTGTCAATAGCAACTTTCTTTCCCTTTTGTTTAAATTGTGCATTGTATTTGTTGTTCACTTCAGTGAGTCCACTAATGTCAGGTTCGTCAATTCTTTTCTCTTCAGATTCATCCAGATGGATTTCCAGCCCCTGAATATCGTCCAAAGACTCTGGTTCCTTATCCTCCTCCACCACTTGACTGGGCTCCACATGCTGATGAGTTGGACATGAGCCATCCACCACTGCCTGAGCCTGTACCTGACTTCGATCTGAATCTGTATGAGATGCTGCAGATGTTGCAGTCACCATCACATTAGGAGATGTATTCAAGTTTGTAGATACTGTAGACTTGCTGGCTTCATATTGTACAGCTCTTTTTGGCGAGGCCTGCTTTTTGGACGTGTTAGCTTCAGGGGTCCTTCTAACCCACATTTTGTCTAGTGACACCGATGAACAATATGTAACTGAATGCCCAAAACATTTGCAAGTGGTGCATCTGGGTGGGACAAACTCGTACTGTACTGGTTGCTCATAAATATTACCATGTTTATCATATGCTGCAATGGTTTTTGGCAACTCCGAATCAGCTGTAATCTCTATTAGCACTTTTGCATAATTGATTTTTTTAACCAATTTTGTGTTTTCATCTATCTCCAAAGGCTTGCCAATGATACTGGCCAATTTGCTAATACATCGAGCATTCCACAAAGCTAGGTTTAGGTTTGGGAGCTTTGCCCAGATTGGGTAGGATGTGAGCATATCTTTTTCAAAATTAAAATCAGCTACCCATTTCCTTATAAAAATGATCTTGCTATCCATAAACCAAGGTCCACCTTTGAGGATCCTTTCATAATCATCTTTCAATTGAAATTTTATTAGAAAGAAACCATTTTCCCTTGGGTAAACATCCCACGCCCCTTTTGGTTGCCACGACCTTTTGATATATGCATTAAAGTATACAAAATAAGGCCTTTTACCTGCCATATAGACATAAATTGAGTTTTCCCAGATCTTGTTCGATTCGGCATAGTCTAGTTCATCAATGAGTTGATACTTAGTGTCGCCATTCAATAATGGTTTGAAGTACTGCAGCTCACTAGAGATTTTCATTTGGGAATCAAAAGCATCAGCCCAACTTTTAGGGTTTTGGGGATTTGGCTGACGAGCGACGCGTGGAGATTGTCTGAGTATGTCTGCGAAAGATTATTTTCCCTTGCGCCTGGCCTCCTACCACCCACCACCGTCATCTTCATCATTTCCGGCGGCTAGGGTTTCTTGGGGGTTGGATGAGGCCGCCATGGCTAGTCTAATATATATATTTGTGGAATATATTATATATATGACGACTTTATATATATATATATATAGAGAGAGAGCTTATATGTTGTCTAAGATTAGTATAAAAGTTGCAAAAAAGAACAGGACAGGAAGGTGTTTTACTCACCAATGTTCACTACCAGGGTTGTTCTTAGTGTCTTAAACATATTATATCATCATATCCAGACATCATCAAGCATAGTTCAAGTGTATTAAACAAACATGCATATGATCCTTATTAGTAGTATTAAATAATAAAATAAAATATTAATCAGTGTTTGCTAACCAAAATTTCAGTACTGTTGCCTTGAAATTTATTCACTGGTTTTTAGTTTAATTCACATGTTTTGTCTAAGTTTTGACATGCCGAACTAATAAACTTAAATCCAATATATTCAAAACATATATGTCTGTTTATAACATACTAACAAAACAGTTCTAATGGAAAAAGAGGAGTTTGATCACTTAAACCTTGCTCTGTCATTTCCAAGTTATGAAGATTTATTTAGATAAATATATCCATTTAAACACATATATGTATCTATACTTCTCTGCATCATATTTCTAAAATCAGAAATAGTTTAAATGGGTTAAAAGTGGAGTTTACTCACATTCTACTATGTCACAGTCTTTGCTATTCTCAGGTTTCAATCCTCTTGTCTTAATATTATCCTCTCTGTTTTAATTTCTCCCAGTCTAGGCTTCTACATGCTTTGCCAAAGTTTTGTTGCCGGACTTGCTTACAGCATGGTGGTATCCATGGCAAGATGTATATTTATAGCAACAAGAAATTAATAAACAATGGCACTTTGATTAACTTGTATGAGATGAACACACATCTTAAATGGGAGGTCCTGTTTACTTCTAAGACTGATGGAAATGAACTATCATGCAGCTGTGTATGTGTGATCGGATGTAGATCCTATTTGCTTCTTATACAAATGCATGGCAGCCCCTATATTCATATAGCCATGTTGTTTACTATGCATGTTGTGATTGCATGGATAGCCAATTTACCTGAGCTTGTTGATTCGAAATGGTACAACTATGTTTTGGGATTAAACAACTCACGACCGTGTCATATTTAGGGTACTTACTTTGTACAGACATCTACACCAAGGTTTTAAAACAAATTATTGGTTTCTAAGTAAAAATAGGCCATAGTTTGGTTATAGTTGCAGTATATATTTTGATTGAGAGAAAATGATGTTAAGGCGAGCCATGTTTTGCATTCACATCTTATTCATTTCCATGTGCTCATGTACAACTAGCTTAGCTAGTATCTGCAGCATATTTTTAGGCTCATGGATGCCTAAGCTCTCCTTGATTTCTTTTTCATGAAGTAATCTAATTATTTATTTTCTTACATATGTTTTAAAACAACTTAAAGCAAAATAAAAAATACAAATATTGTAAAAAGTTTCACACACACACACACACACACACACACACACACACACACACATATATATATATATATATATTAAGGAACATTTCAATTTGTATCTACATATATATATATATATATATATATGTTTAGGATTTTATAAAATGCTTATTTTGATTTTTCACAAATATTTAAATGTAAAATAAAAATGTTAAAATAACATTTACTTGTATGTAAACAACTATATCAAAATCTGAGTTAAAATATATACACAATGAATTTAAATAATTATTTATCCAGAGTTCTGTATAATATTTTTAATCCAATATTATATATATTTTTCCAAGAACCAAAACAAATATAAGAATATAAACAAGTGATAAAATCTTACTTATTTGTTTTATACACATATACACATTGGTTAAATAAATTTTAAATCATTAAAATATACTTAAAATACTTCCTCCATTTATTATTCGAGATTTATTAAATTAAATCAATTTCTTAAAATAATTCATAATAAATTGTATTACGGAATTAGCCAAAAACATGGTCGTTACAATCTACCCACTTAAAAGAATTTCGTCCCCGAAATTAAAGTAACGAGGAGATTCCAGTTATATATCAAGTCATACACCTAAAACAAAACACATATATGGGTCATCCCCTGACATCAGAACAAACAAGTCATCCAAATACACGGGTTACTTATCAAAACATTGCACATCAACATCAACAATTAGCGCTATCTGTTGTTACAGTTATTTCTATAACTAGAAATATTTCTTATTACAGTTGGAAAACATTTCCATTTCCTATCCATGTATTCTATTCTTCAACATTCATTAGTTCTTGATCGTAAATCGGAAAGAGAATAGTCCTCTAAGTATCAACCCTGAAGACCGAAATCAACATCAGATCAATACTCAGAAAAGCATTCAACTCCCTTAATCTCTAGTTAGGTTCCAATTCCTTAACTCTATATCTTAATTCCTTATCATCCAATATTTATCGAATTTTCTATTTTAAGAAAACATCCTTGATTACATTTGAAAAGTAAATTTCAAATCTGACCTACATCATTAATTTGAATCAACTTATTCAAACATATTTATCTGGTTCGAATTCTTCTTTTTAAATTCAAATCCAATTTAACCTCAGTTAAACTCTAATCCATTTAACTTACTCCTGTTAAATTTTCATATTCCAAATTTCCGGTTTTTATTTCGAACCAGTTTGAAATCACATATCCCAATTCTATTGCAAATTCAAAACCTTTGAAATTTCCCAATACATTTTGTTTTACTTAACAAATTTTCCAGTTTGTATATTTCATTCTTATACAGCTTTAATTTGGTTCAATATATACCCAATTCAATTTATAATCTTATGTGATTATAATTATCGACACATTCATATATGATAATAATTTCAGACAATTATTCTTTTTATATCAAAATATGATTTTGGATAAAATTATTTCATTTATCCATCCTTTAAAATAATACTATATCGAATTATTCTATTCGAGTGTTTTGAAATCCCTATCGACTCGTCGGCTAAAAGCGTCAATTTGAAATTTTTATATCACTCAACGAATCAACCAACGCAATATAAAATCATTTTTATAAAAATCTACAAATACGTTCTCTCGTATATACACTCAACCCAATCTAGGGTATTAATAACCCTATCTCTATCGAGTTACGCTAATGAGCCAAGATTATTATTCAACCTTAGGCTCTGATACCACTGTAACGACCCAAGGATTTTGACCCTGAAAATCGACATAAATACGTCTCCTGTATAACATGTCAATCATTCAAGTATTGGAAATACCAGATCACTAATAGAAAGAAGTTAGAGGGTGAGAAATAGAAAGATAGAAAATAGAATAGAAGAAATAAGATAGAAGATAACACACAAAAACAGAGTAACACGGATCTCACAGCGGAATGAAAAAATATATAATATATAACACCATTTGAAATACAAAATGGTATCAGTACTTACATATATCATCGGAGTACATCACGTATACAATACAACAGAAATAAACTCTCTATATCTATCGTTGAAGAATCCTGCTCCAAGCTTCTCCAAGAATATCTGTAAAATCCTGAACTACTTGGCTACCCACACAAATTTGAGCATCCAAGAGTTTAGGTAAAACATAGAAAAATAAACTCTGGGTCAGTCATGGGACTGGTGTGAGTAAACTATTTTAAAACGGTTTGAGAAATAAAAGGTATCTCATAAAACCACGCCGCACATAAACACGGAATGAGTTTTCCCTTATGATAACCAAAACAATTTTTACATCGAAATAAGATATTATGATGATGTCTAGGGTTTTCAAATATAAATTAGAATCTAGCGAAATGCTTGCATCTCACATTTCATGTACATAGTATACAAACAAAACCGTTTGGCGCTTAGGGATAATGGATTTCCAACTATGACAAGGTATGAAACCACCATCCGATAGTGTATCTCTAGAAGGGAATACACTGGGTTCAACAAGAACATATTGCAACCCGGCCATACATGACCGACCACACATTTCGCTTGAGTGTATCTAATGTATATCACCAACGGTTAGGATCAACAACCATTTCCCAAAAGGGACAGCATCGTATAGAATAAAGTAGGAAATGAAATTTCTCTAGATGGGTGATAATACCCTCTAATTTGGAGCGACCCACTTAGCCATGCTGCCTGCCTGATTTTTGTCATTTCGCGGTTGTGAAGCTTGAGGCTATACTTACCTTCTTGGATATATCACATCTTCATTTACTTTGAATGCCACATTGTCAAACCAGCCAGATCACACATTTGATTTCCCCAATACTAAGGGTGTAAAGCTAAGAGAAACTAATTCCTCCCCCACCAACATAGTTTGAAGAGATCAATCGTATGATCCGTTAGGAATACTCTGTCAGGCATTTGTCCATACAAGTTGTCATAGGACTGGACAAACCGAAGACACTATTCCGTAAATCCATCTTAGGAAATTTCTACCTAGGAATTACAGAACAACCCTTGCATAACTCCATCTTCAAGGGTCTTCAACTTGACTTCAAATTAATCAATGCCTAGGTCGAAACAAAATGGTTTTTGGATTTGATTAAGAAAACCAATTCCAGTCTCTTTGAATCGATGAACATTTATATCTTTTAGGGCCAAGTGATACTTAATGTAATCATGTTATCATATTCAAGCAAATTTCAATATTAATATTGGTTATCAGGACTTATCTACCGAAAACATATAAACTTCTAGATTTCAACAACAGTTTGATTATATCTAATTAAAACGTGACAAGTTCACTGAGTCATACCACATCATTATAATAAATCAAATCAGTAAATCAACTATCACAACAGATATTGTCTACCACAATTCAATAATTCAAATTCAACCAATAGTTATTCATAAATTAGTCGATCTTGGAAAATAATTATATCCAAATCATAATTACCTAAGATTTTATTCAATTTAATAATCCTATTTCTTTCCATTAACATTAAACTTTAAATTTGAACTTAATGAATCTTCTCCAAGTATTTAATGGATGCATTTAAATGATTAATGAAGTAATTTGAGGATTATTTTATAGATCTATAAAATTATTTGAAGATGTTAGACAATTAATTTAATCTTGGCTATAACAATCCAACAAATAAATTTTCTGTTTTTGAGATCCGTATGTGGATGTTTAACCAAGTAAATGTTCAGGAGAAACCAACGCCCGGGCTTGCCTGGCCCTTTCCTAGGTGAGGGTAGATAAAGTTGAAATGTCGGAAACAAATTAAGTATAAAAGATCAATTTTTCTAAAGATAAATAAACCAGATTTCTTAGAGATAAATTTATTGTATTTGGTACCAGAATCCAAGGAGGGAATCCTTACTATCTTTAAAAACTTAAAAAGTGTTTACACCGTTACTCGACAAATAGTTGTATTTGAACAAGGAATTGATGTCGAGTAAGATAAGTATGATTTCTTCGAATCTATTAACTAAAATGGACTTTCCATCCGAATGACTTAATGAATGAGGTTTAAGGATTCTATATATCCCTGAATGATATATAAAGTTATACATGTTGAAAAGATGGCTTTATAAAGTAACAAATTAAGAAATAAAGAATGCCCAACACGCAGTACTACTTAAAAAATGATTGATTTGAGAAGTCCTGGATAAAATTTAGGTGATTTCCATCTGAATACCACTTTAGGTCAATTAAATGTTTCAAAATATTGAAGACTGAAGATTTAAGAATTATGGAGAATGGTCCTTGGTACATCTGTAATGACCCATAATTCCGGTCCAATTTGAGCTGACCAAAAACACAAGTCCAACCCCAAATTAAACTGAAAATCAGGAAATTAATAGAAAGAAAAACAGAGGGTGAGGAAACATAAGATAGAAACTTAGAATAGAAGAAGAAGAAGAACACAATATCAGAGTAACACGAACCTCACAGCGGAACGAATAACATATAATATATATTACATAACTTGAAATATACATCTGTACTTGAACATACATCATTATCAAAGTACAACACTTACAACACAGCGGAAATAACTATAGCTATAAAATCCTGAAGCCTCCTGCTCCAAGCTCTTCCAGTATATCTGTAAATCCCGACTACTTGACTACCCGTACAAATTTAGGCACCCAAGAGTTTAGGGAAAACAAAACAAAATAAACTTCGGGTCAGTCATGGGACTGGTATGAGTAAAACAGTTTAAAAACAGTCTGAGTCATTAAACGATATCTCATAAGACCACGCCGTATAACGGAACGGGTTTTTCCCTTATGAGAATCCAAATTTATCTTTATATCAAAAACCTTTTGATATTATAATAATGTCTATCAACCATAATATAATAATCATCTAGCAGAAATGCTTTCATCTCACGTTCTACATATATAGTATACAATCAAAACCGCAAGCACGTATTGGGTAGTGGATTTCCAACTATGACAAGGTATGGAACCACCTTTCGCTAGTGTACCTCTAGAGAGGAATACACTGGGTTCAACAAGAACATCTTGCAACCTGGCCACACATGACCGACCACTCATTTCGCTTGAGTGTATCGAATGTATATCACCAACGGTTGGGATCAGCAACCGTTTCCCGAATGGGACAGCATCAACAATAGATTTTTAGAAGTAAATGAAACTCTAGATCAGGTGATTATACACCCTACTTCGGTGCGACCGACTTAGCCTTGCTGCCTGCCCGATTTCTGTTATTTACCGGTTGTGAGGCTAGAAGCTACGCTTTATCATCACACCAGATTCACTTTGAATGCCACATCGTCAAATACATCAAATCACCGATTGACGTCCTCAACCATACATTATGTGTTAGCTAAAATAAATTTCCTTCTCCGCTTCCACTCTTGGTACGGTTGGAGAAATCAATATACGTGATCGTCTGGAAATACTCTGTCAGACATCCGTCCATACAAGTCATCCGGGAACAGGATGAACCGAAGGCACTATTCAATACATCCATCTTAGACACTGTTGTCTAAGACTTATACAACAGCCCTTGCACTTTACTCCGTCTTCAATTATCTTTGGCATATATGATTCGCAACGCTTATGCCAATACAGAGTGGTTCTTTGGATAATAATCCAATCGGTCTCTCCATATTAACAACGTTAAAATGGTCAAAACTTCGATAGTCTGTGATTTAACCATCAAAGAAAAACAGGTGTGCAAACAACGATATTATTTCCAGGAGGAAAATTATATCGATCAATCATCATTCAACATTTATCTCTCTATTTCATTAATTTACTTATCTCCTGTTTCCCCATATTCAACATTTCTTATTTTTTAAATTTAGAAAATATATGTTATTACCATTGGAAAACATTTCCATTTCTTGTTTTTCTATATTAGAAAACATTTCTGCTTCTTAGTTTGAAAACATTTCCAAAACTCCTTCATTGGACTTAGACAGATGTTTAAACAAACCACCGCGATGCCAACTCAAACCATTACTCTTATTAACTAATTTCCTTTAACCCACCTTCACTATCGAACCTTAACCATTCCTTAGTTAAAAATGAAGTCAATCAAGTTGGGGTAATACTACCTCTCAGACCTTAACTGAACAACGTTTCTAACCTTGAAATAGACAAAGTTCACCTTTTAATTTTTTAACAAACTTCCTTACGTAACTCTCTTTCGAATCATCTCTATTCGATAATTCTTTCCTTCGAATAAGGTATATTCGATAACTCTATTCAATTTACTCTATTCGATTAACCCTTTCTGATTAACTCTATTTGACTAACGCCATTGGATTAACTCTATTGGACTAACGCTATTGGATTAACTCTATTGGACTAACGCTATTGATTTACTCATTTCACTTAACTCCTTTCGAATAAACTATGTTCGATAACTCCTTTAACTCTATTCGAATAAACTATATTCGATTAACTCAATTGATTCTATACGAATAAACTATATTCGATTAACTCCTTTTACTTTCTATTCGAATAAACTATATTCGATTAACTCATTTGCTTTAACTCTAATCGATTAACTCCTTTTAACTCGATTCGAATAACTAATATTCGATATCTCCATATTCGACTAACTCTAATCGATTTATTCAAATTCGATTAACTCTATTTAATTACTCTATTGGTTAACTCTACTTTAACTGGTTAACTCTAACTGGTAACTCTAACTGATAAACTCTAACTGATCCACCCTAATTGATTAACTCTAACTGGTTAACTCTAACTCATACTCGATTCGATTAACTCCTATGAATTAACTCCTTTTATATTTGTTTACTTAACAAATAACTATTCCCTTTTCAATTCTATTTATTTAACAAATAAATATTTCTTTTATCTTTTCTATTATTCTAACCAATAATATTTCCTTTTATTCTAACTTATCCTTCGACTTTATAAATATTTTCTTTTATAAAAATCCTTTTCCTTTTCTATATAAAATCCATCGATTTTATATAAATAATTCAATTTCAAAATACACTTTGAAAATCCCCTTTCCCACATCCATTATTCCTTATGGTATTTAACATACCATATAACAACGATAACTATCGTCCAAACACACACAATCAACAACAGATTATATATCACATCATATATCACAATATATGAATCACAGTAAAATAAACGTTGAGGAATCCAGTTGAATTCCTCCAACCTGTTTCCCTGCATCACAGATGTTAAACAATATAGATAACATCACTTTCGGTTCCATATGATATATTCTGTTAAACAGAATCAATATAGAAAATTCAACTAACTAACTAGCAGTTCAATCAATCAACCAACACACAGCAATCAACAGATGATTAACAGTTCTAAAATACATTATAAAATATAACTGTACAGAGTTGGTGAGTTTTACTCAAATTGGACTATCTTCGTTAATTAATGATAATTGTCGTTCGATTTGATTCAGATGGACAATTTATTTTGCCATAAATTGTAACGAGCTCCGATGGACTTCCAGTCAGTTTCATCGTGTAGTGTCCGTCCATACGATCCCAACGTGACAGACGGTTCGTGATTCTGATTTCATATGAGATAGATATCGCATTTACAAATCTATACACTTTAAAATGGTTTCAATTAAAACAAATCTTTTGTTATTGGGCCACTTACCATCCTCGGCCCATTCCTTCACAAATACCCCAAACCCGCACTGCTATCTTTCTCCCCTAAATACACAGAACCCGTCGCTCAGCAAATTCCTCCACCATAGCCGTACTTTCCTCCTTCAAATCCTCCTTCTTCAATCACTTTAAAATCCAACTAAAATCACCTTAAGTCCTCTCTCAAACTCCTCTTCCAACTCATATAAGCTTCACCCAACCCGCATCTCCGAAGGCCCTCGCGTCGGAACTGCTTCACGCTGAACTGGCGACCTCAAATCCCGCCGTTAACCCTAAAACTTTGCTGGCACAACCCATTTTACTCCCTCATTCCAGAACCGAGCTCAAAACCCAACATCGAGGTTTTTATTTTCCAAAACCGTGAACCCTAGGTCACGCTTCACAAACTTCCAGCGAGCTAAAAGGCGTCGAACACAGCGAAATGTGTACGGGATTAAAGATTATACCAATTCAAACTCAAAAATATATATTATACGATTTATAGGTTTTTATTTGATTTGTTCTTGGATTTCTTTTGTGTGAAACTTTTGCTGTGTTCAGTTTCCTTTGGGTTATATAGGCTGTTTGGGTTAGGTAGGGTTTGTGGCTGAAATTTGATGACTGCGTGGACTGTTCTAGACCATATAATACTTAGGATATTTTTCTTCCTTTATTATATATTTTATTTTATTTATTTTAGCATTCTAAAAATCCGTATGATCACACACGATGCCCAAAAATCACTGAATTGGACATGTAGCTAGAGTTCGACATTACGGTCCCAACGAAACAGGTTTCGTCGAATTCCGACTCCGTATGCTCACACAGCGTATTTTTAACCGTCAGAATATCGACTGTTTTTCACTCTAAAAATACGAACGGTCACACAGTGACTCTAAAAATCACGAAATTGGAAATCTAACAACTATTTGACATTGCGGATCCAACAAAACTAGTTTCATCGAATTCCGACTTCGTTTGTAAAAGTGGCTATTTTTAAAGCTCTAGATGACCCATTTAAATATATGAATATATTTAAATATAATTAAATTAAATATTTATAGATAAATATTATCGTATATATTCACAGTGGAATACCATACAACTCTAGAATATTCCTATATGAATTTCTAACTTGATATTTCAATCTGGGTCAACCCGATATTCGATTTACATTGAAATTCCTTTTTAAAATATAAATAATTCCTTTATAAATTATAAAGGAATTCCATAGTGACTTTTCTGAATTTTGATTTGGATGTGAATCAAAATCTACACGACAAAATCCCGATTTTTCTCTTCCACTAGAAAGATATACTCCACCAGCTCCACACGTTTCTTATTTCACAGAAATCCGGCTTAAAACGAATCCTGTACATTCAATTGAAGTTAAAATCGCCAAATTACGAACTGCAGCGCCATTTCAAGCTCGTTTATAATTATATTATAAACTATACGTTCAACTGTCGTTCATATAATATATTCGTTATTCAAATTCAATTCCAAACTGAATTAAATATCACAGATGATCTGGTTCATACCATATCGTCATTTCAGCCAATTCTAATTATTTCAGAATTAAATATATTATTTAAATTATTATTTTAATTAAATATTCCCAGTTATTTAATTCACGACCATTAAATTCTCTAAACCAACATTTATAAAATTAAATAAATTAATTATAATACCTCTGCCAATGCGGGTCATTACAACTTCCCTCCAGAGGTGTACTGTAAAAAACTGTAGTGCCTAACCTTACTATCGTATGAGAATCCATTTCCCTAAGAGCCTGTGAATTCTATTGTAGAGCCCTAAATTAGCGGTGCAGAATTTATGCAATGTAACAATTTCGTCTGTTTTCTATAATTTATTTTAATGTGTTTTATCCTACAAGTCATTTAAAATAATATTAGACAATTTTAACATAGAGAAGATTTGGTTACCATAAGGTAAAAGAACGTGCCATAAATATGTGCGGTCATGGTCTTATGGGACACCCTTATTTCCGAATTGGCGAATTTAAATTTCTCATACCAGCGCATGATTGACCCAGGGTTGTTTTTACCTTAAACTTTGGGTCCCCCTATTTTTCTCTGAGCAGCCTAATAGCTCAGGTTTTACTTGGATCGATTGGATGGAGCTTGGACCTAAAGAATCTGAAGATCGCCATTTATCCCTACTTTTTCTCAGTCTCTTTCAGCATTTTTAAGGACAGGTTCTATAACTGTTAAGTCTAATATAATTTTACTATGATAAGTAAGATTTTTATTTCCACTATAATGATATAATGATGAATATATATATATATATACCTTTTTCCAATGTACAAGATTCTGATCTTTCTACTTTCTACCCCTTTTCTTTCTTATCATAAACAATTCGTTTCTCCACCACTTTGTTTTGTGACACATGGATGCCATAGATGTATTAATATTGTTTCCCAAGAGTCGAGGAAGCAGTTCATTTCAAGTTGGTTGTCATATGTACATGGATCGTACGCTGTTGCAAGTTTTCAATTGGTTGTAGACAAGTGGAATGATGATAGTGATTTAAAAAATTGCTAATTGGAGATAAAATTATTTCTATGGAAAAATAAGATGCATGGATTAGTGTTTGACACAGTTGTCAAAGGACATCTTAGATATTAGCAGAAGGGATGTCGAAGAGTGGGCTTTTACTACACTTCAACATACTATGAGAGAGAATGTAATCTCCAAAATTAGCAATGAGACTACCGCTAAAGGCTTATAGGACAAGATAGAGTAGTTGTATATGAACAGTAACTTATCCATCATATGATATTGTTGCAAACATTCTTCACCTTTAAGATGAAGAAGGGTACATTGCTTAAGAAATACTTAAATGTCTTTAATGGACTGTTGAAGAATATGAAAGAGGTGGACTTGAAGATTAAGGAAGAAAAATAATAGGTGCTTTATATGTAAGAAACCTAATCATTTAAAATATTAGTGCATGGGAAAGGATATGAAATAGGAATTAACATCTTTATTTGTAGTGATGGAGAGTGGTGTTGGTGAAGTGAATGAAAATATGTTGACAACAGTAACATCATATGTATTTGGTAGCAAATGGGTGCTCGATTCAAGTGCGTCATTCCACTTGACACCAAATATGAATTGTTTTTCTTTTTATGATAACAAAAAGGGAAATATAATTATTATAGGAGATGATGCAATGTGTAAGTTGGTATGCATTTACTCTGTGCAAATAAGAATGTTTGATGAAGTGGGTTGCACGCTTACTAAAGTATGTTATGTTACGGGACTTCAGAAGTCGCTTATCTCTTTTTTCAATTGGATTTTCTAACATGTAAAACCATTATTGAGAATGATAGCTTGATGGTATCATACGCTGCATTTGTGAAGATAAAAGTTTGATGGGGCTCATACTGTTTATTTTCTTCGAGTAGCCATAGAAGGTGATATTTGTGTGGGTGTTGGTAGTTCTCGTGGTATAGATGTGAAAAGGTTATGGCATTTAATTTAGGTCATGTCACGGGAAGGAGTTTATATATTCTTTGGAAAAGGTAAATGATCGATTAGGAGAGTTCAAGTAAGCTAGAATTTTGTGAGGAATGTGTTAAAGGGAAGTAAAATAGAGTATCATTTGGTGATGGAAAATATAATTCGGGGAGGTGTTCTTGAATATATTCATACGGATGTTTAGGAACCGACACTGGTAGTTTCTTTAGGTGGAGCATGTTATTATATTTCATTCATTATTGTTTTTTGAAAGGGCGGTGTATGTAATGAAGGCCAAGTTGGAGGTATTTGCAAAGTGTAGAGTGTGGATAGCGCTTGTTAAGAAAAATTGTAAGATTTTAAATGTTTTAATGTCCGATAATGACTGAGAGTATGCTTCCGAAGAATTCTCGAAAGTATCGTAAGCATCATGGTTTTCAAAGGCAATTTACAGCACCAGAAAATCGGTAATCGGATGGAGTAGCAGAGAAGATGAATCATACTCTACTTGAAAAGGATGATGCTTGAGACTGATATCGCTTTTGTCTGAGGGATTTTCGGTTAAAGTTTTGTCAATGGTGGTGCATATTGTAAATTGTATTTTTTGCTCGCCTATTGATAACAAAATTCTACAGGAAGTGTTAAAGGGTAAGAGAATTGACTTGAGTTATCATCATTTGTTTGGTTATTTGGTTTATGTGCATGATTTGTGGAATGATAATCTTGTGCTAGAGTCATTAAGAGAACTTGCTTAGTTATATGGACAATGTAAAAGTCTATCAAATTTGGAATTCAGAAACGAAGAAAGTCGTGAATTCTCATTTTGTTCTTTTTGACGAATTATTTTTTCTTAAGGAGAATGAGAGCTTATCGGATGTTCCAGATTTAGATTGTGGATAATCAAAGGAAAATGAAGTTATTCACATGTTACGTCCAAGTAGTAGAGTTGTCGAAGATGCTTGTGAGGATGGAGCTATTAATGAAGCATGAGATAGTCCACATGTTTCCTCAAGCACTGTTAGTGACGTACATAATACTCAGGGACGGATCCATGTGTTGGATTACCTGGGCTACAGCCCGGGTCTCTTTTTCAGAAATAAAAAGTATATACTGTATTTTAGCCAAATAAATTAAAAGTTGTACATCGAATTAAAACACACATTAAACAACCGGGAGCTTCCTCTCCCATCGGGGCATTCGCATCTTCTAGTTATTTACAAAATCCCCAATCCTGTTACTAAATTTCATTCCATTGCAAGTTCCAGCGAAAAGGGATTCGATCCGCTTCGCGTTCACCTTTTCTACTCTCCGGCGAATCAGATCTGAAAATCTTACGTTTGTTCGATCGATTTTGGGTCGAGCCAATAGAGATTTTGGGCTTCCGGCGTAATACTCCAGCTGAAGGCTTCCACTTCCCAAACCGATCTTTCAACGAATCGGATCTACAAAATTGGTGCATTTTTCCTAATTGAATTTCAGAGAGTAAGAATCTTGCTTTTAGTTTAATATCGTACTATTTGGGAGATTAATTTGTTGGATTGCCTTAGAGTTCAAGCTTCGAAATTTAGGGCTTATTTGATTTCAGACAGCATTTTCAATTTCATTGTTAAACGATATGCGTTCCGACTGAATGTTAAACCAATATTTGGTGTTTTTCGTTATTTAATGCTTGTATTTTAATTTTCTGTATTTCCCCTTTTTTTTATTCTTCTGCATGGTTGTTCTAGTTTATTCTAGCTATGTACTGTTATTTTACAAGTTAATAAAAGTGTATCCATCTTAAAAAAAAAAAAAAAACTGTATTGTACAATAACCCAAAATTACACATACATGTCTTCTAGCCAATGCAGTTTTTGATATTATTTAGCGCTATCATTTTTCATTGCTTTTATTTAGCCCAGGTCGAAGTAAAATCCTGGCTCCGCCCCTGATAATACTAGAGAGGATTTGGTTTAAGGTGGAGTCAAAATGAGTCTAGATGATGGTATAGCGGATCAAGTTGGAGGACATGCTATAAGACCACTTGTAAGATACGGTGGTTGGAATTATGTCAGCTTTTGCGATAATTTGGAGTATGCTCTCTACGTACTCCAAGATAAGCCGATGGCCTTTGAAGACATCATGGAATAGACACTACCAAAAATCGAACGCCTCCGTTTTTTTTAATCAATTTTTGCCAAATCTGGCGGTAAGGTTTGAGATACCCGCTTATTTTCATCAATTCATTCTTCAGAAATTAATTTCTCGCTTAAAGAAATCATTAATCACTGTTAGCTAAATCCGGACTCTTTCTACGATTCAATGAAATTCTCCGATTTAATGGAACTGGTAAGTATTTACATGATATCCATATGTGAATAATATCCAAACCCTACCAATTTCCGAGAAAACCATTTCCGTCCAATAACTTGGATGCATATCTTCAAATTTATTTTTAATTTCCTTCTTAATCTGTCGTTTATTTTGTTAAATTTAATGTTCTTTTCATGCTTCTTCCTTGTTGACGTTGAAGGATTCCGATTAAATGATCTGGGTCCTGCTTCCTAAAATTAGATGGCCATAGTTGACAAGTGTTATCCCTTTTATAATTTAAAAAGAAATGGTCGGCCTCTTTGCCATTTGGTTTAGCCCGACTTTTTCCTCTTGTACGGCTGGAAGAATAATTCTAGGATTTCTCTGAAATGCTCCCAAATCGATTTGCGATTAAAAGGATGTTCTGGAAATTCTCTTGAGGCTCGAATTAGTTGATTCTCCTTCTTCGATTGCACTGACTTGGGGTTGCGATAAAAAGCTCCTGAAATTTGTGAGTGCTCCTGAATTGATTTGATTTCTGTTCTTTTTAATTGTAGCTTGTATTGTCGATCATATATGCCAGTGATGTAGAGGTGTATTTGTAGGGTAAAACCGAAACCCTAAAACTCTAATTTCAGTTTAAATGATTTCGATCTGACTGACGTTACTTTCCCCTTTAAATTCCTTTGATTGAAACGTCTTCGATTATGTTGCTGTGAGTTTGCTCGATGCTCCTTGACTTGTTTTTGGCCCTTCAATGAATTTGGTTAATTCAATTTCCCCCTTGCGTGTTCTCTGGAATGAATTTAAAAAAGAGTTCTTGCCAAAAATGATATTTTGAAATTTGGAATTAGTTTATTTTCTCCTTATAGAACAAATGCCAAAAATGAATTGTGCTCTGCCTTGTTCGAATTCCTTGCCTTGATTTGTTCCATGACTTGGGAATTTCTAGAAATAATTTATACCATACATGTTTGTTGTGGCATCTTGAATCCTGACTTGATTTCGAATTGTTTATTGAGTAAGCTTGTCTATTTTCAAACCTGTTACAGTGTATTTCTGGAAACACTTGTAGAGATAGAAACATTTGATTCAAAAGAAAAAAGATGATTTCTCCCCTTTTAAAAAAAATCCTTAAATGATTTCCAAAGTTTTAGCTTGCTGAAATCCTGGAGATAAACATTTTCTGTCCAATTAGAATTTTCTGATTGATTTCCAAATATAGAAGACTGCCTTGAATGTGTATAATGATACTTGCCTAAAACAGATTGCTTTGATAAAGAATCTGGAAATGTTTATTTGCAGGCATCCAAAAATGTTGCCAAAAATCTTGTACTTGTATTTCAAAAAACTTTCTTACTAAATTTTGGATTCTCTGATTGGATGTCAATTCTGATTTCTGCATGCCAGTTTGCTTGAATATTTTATAGTTTCTTGTACTCCTCAACCCTGTGTTGCCATGTGCTTGCTTCACCATTGTGTATACATACTTTACCCTTGTTATACGGCAAAACTGTGTATGTATGCTTGCTCACCTATGTCTGTTGCCTTGTTGTGCTAAACCATATTTGCATCCTTATTTCCTTGCACACTTGTATATTTGTTCACACTTAATGGCTTGAGTAGATGTACCATGTAGCACTACGTGTATCCCCATATGTACACATCCCCATAAATAATGTTGTGCACCTTGATGATGTGCATTTACCAAATCTTCACTTGTATTTTCTTGTCATGGCTATACTTGTTTGCTGTCTGGAATCATTCTGAAACCTTGCCTGTTGCATTTCTGTTGCACATAATTGTTTTGTGCATACCTTAGCATCTGCATGCATGTACACCCTTTGATCACACTTGTGCATGTCAAGCAATGCATACGTATGTTGGCATGTTGTCTTGTGCGTGTGAACCCATAAATCTGTTCCATGAGCTATGTTAGCAGTTGCTTCATCACTTTACTTGAGCTGAGTCATATTTTGCTGAAACCATTCGAACAAACTTGTGCTTGTGCTTCTACATGTTTAGACCAGTTTAACTCGTCACTTTACTGTGCATACCATCTTTTGTATTGTTCACATGCTGCTTCATGTTAAAAAAACTGCTGCATACATATAAGTTGTTGCTTCCCCTCTTCCCTTTTTTTTAAAAATAAATCTGGCTTAAGCTCGAGTAGTTTTGTTGTGGCTGAACCGTGCTGCTCTACTTTGCATTTGTGAACTTGTATTTGTGCATTCCTGCCTTTATGCAGACATAACCATTTGAGGTGCACACTTTTTATTAGTTGCTCCACTTTGTTTTCGTTCACTTGCATTATGATTTGTATACTGCCATGTATATGAACCTGCACTTTGATTTTCTTTTTCAGTCTGACATGTTATTGCTCGACTGCTTTGAACTGTGTTGCACTTTGTATTGTGCTCAGCCACTCTGGCTTGCATTGTTCCTCTGTTGATTGTGCACTGAGTCGAGATGGTCCACGTGGCTACTCCTCAGTTGCACACTGATTGGCGAGGCAGTGCACACATGTACATTTATACACGTGTGTATATGCAGTCATCAGAAAAAAATTCTTGTCCCTACGCTAAAATGTTTTGTGTATACACCGACTAGACGCAGCATGTGCACCCTTGCGTTTTTGTTCCCTTGGGTTTTTGTCTTTCAGCATTCACACTTTTGAGTTTTTCCATTATACTAAAATATAATTTTGGGTGTAGATTAGCGATGCAAGAACCTGTAGGGCATCCCCATGATAAACAATGTGGTTCTAGTAAGGTATTTTCAGTTTCTTTTCTTATTATTATTGTGCAGTTTAGTATTTTGTTTTTTTCATATAAATTATGAAGTGACCAACTCCGTTTTTTTCCTTGTAGGTGGGGAACAAGCAACCTGTAAAATTGATGTCTACTTTTAAAGAAATTTTCAAAACTCGAACTAACTGAAGCAAAAATCAAAGTAATGGAAAATTCTATATTTCACAAATTTATAACAGTGCATAACACAAAAGAGTGTTCTTCCACACTTATTGCTACGCTATGCAAAGTTTATGATCTCGAAAAGAGAGAGTTTACAATGAATGAAGAAACATCATTTAGTTTTTGTAGACAAGAGGTCGCTAATGCCCTTAGACTTAAGGATACCGGAATCGATTTTATAAAACCTGCTAAATGCAAGTTTCCTAGATTTTTGCATGAGCTTAAAAAAAGGTTTGGAATTGGAGAGGGAGATGTAATAATGGCAAAGGATATCAAAAAAATTCTCTCTGAAATGCCAATCGATAGCGAGGAAGATCAATTTAGGTTTAGGCAACTTTTATCCTACTACATAATAGAGCAGGTGCTATTATGTAGTAGCAATACAAAAAGACCTCGGAGTTCATATTGGAAATTAGTGATTGATCTTGATACGTTCGAGTCTGTTAATTGGGTGAAAGCAACATTTGAACATCTTCTTGACTCAATACAAGAACTCAAAATTAAGTTGATGGAGAATAAGAAGGGCCAGCATAGTTTCGGGGGGCTACTCCTGTTTTCGAAGTATTTTTTTTCAAAACCTTCTTTATTTTTTATGATGATCGTTTGTATCACTCTAATACAAGTAATTTTCATCATTTTAGGCAATTATATACGATAGGATATCATTTATTAGTCCTGCAGAGTCTAAGTTTACTTCTCCGTTGGTCCAAAAATTTAGTTCCAAGAGGAATGATGAAGACAGTTGGCATTTGGACCTACTTACCCCTCATAGGGTAAGTAATCTTCTTGTGCAATTTAAATGAATATGATGTCAAATATGAGTTATTTAACGTCATTTTCCCTTTTTCTAGATAAAAGAATGCGGATATTGTTCGAGCAGCACTCCTCCTATTGGCAGCAGCACTCCTCCTATTGGCAGCAGCACCCCTATAGCCAGTATTTCTTACCATGGTCGTTTGGAGGATGAGGGCCATTCGAAGGACGAGGGCCGTTCAGAGGATGAGGGCCGTTCAGAGGAGGAGGTTGAGGCAGCTGCTACGTTGAATGATCAATTTGATAACTTCAGTTTGGCTGGGGAAGTAAATGTGCGGAAGAAGTCGAGTAGGACAGTAAAGCCGCCGGTCAGGTTGCTTGATGAAGTTAGCGGAAAAGGAAAAGCAAGAAAGTCCCGATCGAAGAAATAAGGTAAATGTTTTTGTCTTTGATTAAAACTAACATACCATTTTAGTACTCGATTATCAAGTATGTGATTCCTCATCATTTTCCTTTTATTTACTTTTTTTTTGGGCCAACACTTCTGTAGCATGACTCCTATTTTTTCTATCATATGTAATCGCGTTTTGATAATTATGACGATTTTTTGCATATGTTTGAGGATTTTTTGCATAATACTGAAAATGGATGGGGCCAAAATATTTCGGTTGTTTGTAAATGTTGTTTTGACTTTTTTTTAGTTATAGCTGGAATGAATTTCTCCTTCTATTTAATATGTAACAAATTAATAATAAAGTTGCTATGATTGGTTTAAATGAAATTTGTTCCTTGGAGTTGGTTTACTGCTTGCCATTCTTTATCATAAATGCATCGTTTTTTCACTTGAATTTCATATTTCTCTTATTGTTCTAGGCATATTCTATCATGCTAAAATTTCATTTTATTTAGATCTATTTTGTCTTAGATGTTGTTAACCATTTTTTAAGTAAAATTTCCATTGATATCATGATCATTTAGTGCTTCATGATAAATTGACTTGCATTTTAAATTATGTTTTGCTTCAGTTTTTCCTTAGATAATTGTACCTGAAAATAACAATACTTGGTGTTTCGAATAAGTGAAATTGAGCAACATTGAGAATCAAGAATCTGTCATGCTATTTAATCAAGACTTAGTGACCTTCTATGTATCTCTGTACTATGTGGAAAGAACTACTTACCACTGGGCGTCATTGCATATCATTAAACCTGAGTTAATCATTAAAGGACCTCAAGACTGAGAGTGCAAAAGTAACACAAGACGGTAGGTTTATAGTTTATAATATTCACGATAGCATAGGATTTATATAGTCATTTAGAGTTTTGAGTATACAAGTTCACCAAAAAAGCAAAGAAGAAAAAACAGGTGACCCATTTGTTATGCATAAATGCAACATATGTAATAATGTTTTGTTGGATAAGCCAATGGTTGAGGGTTATTATGTGATTGGGGTCATGCACAGCGACCCCTACTAGATAATCGAGTACTAAAATGGTATGTTAGTTTTAATCAAAGACAAAAACATTTACCTTATTTCTTCGATCGGGACTTTCTTGCTTTTCCTTTTCCGCTAACTTCATCAAGCAACCTGACCGGCGGCTTTACTGTCCTACTCGACTTCTTCCGCACATTTACTTCCCCAGCCAAACTGAAGTTACCAAATTGATCATTCAACGTAGCAGCTGCCTCAACCTCCTCCTCTGAACGGCCCTCATCCTCTGAACGGCCCTCATCCTTCGAATGGCCCTCATCCTCCAAACGACCATGGTAAGAAATACTGGTTATAGGGGTGCTGCTGCCAATAGGAGGAGTGCTGCTGCCAATAGGAGGAGTGCTGCTCGAACAATATCCTCATTCTTTTATCTAGAAAAAGGGAAAATGACGTTAAATAACTCATATTTGACATCATATTCATTTAAATTGCACAAGAAGATTACTTACCCTATGAGGGGTAAGTATGTCCAAATGCCAACTGTCTTCATCATTCCTCTTGGAACTAAATTTTTGGACCAACGGAGAAGTAAACTTAGACTCTGCAGGACTAATAAATGATATCCTATCGTATATAATTGCCTAAAATGATGAAAATTACTTGTATTAGAGTGATACAAACGATCATCATAAAAAATAAAGAAGGTTTTGAAAAAAAAAAATACTTCGAAAACAGGAGTAGCTCCCTTGAAACTATGTTGGCCCTTCTTATTCTCCATCAACTTAATTTTGAGTTCTTGTATTGAGTCAAGAAGATGTTCAAATGTTGCTTTCACCCAATTAACAGACTCGAACGTATCAAGATCAATCACTAATTTCCAATATGAACTCCGAGGTCTTTTTGTATTGCTACTACATAATAGCACCTGCTCTATTATGTAGTAGGATAAAAGTTGCCTAAACCTAAATTGGTCTTCCTCGCTATCGATTGGCATTTCAGAGAGAATTTTTTTGATATCCTTTGCCATTAGTACATCTCCCTCTCCACTCCCAAACCTTTTTTTAAGCTCATGCAAAAATCTAGGAAACTTGCATTTAGCAGGTTTTATAAAATCGATTCTGGTATCCTTAAGTCTAAGGGCATTAGCGACCTCTTGTCTACAAAAACTAAATGATGTTTCTTCATTCATTGTAAACTCTCTCTTTTCGGGATCATAAACTTTGCATAGCGTAGCAATAAGTGTGGAAGAACACTCTTTTGTGTTACGCACTGTTATAAATTTGTGAAATATAGAATTTTCCATTTCTTTGATTTTTGCTTCAGTTAGTTCGAGTTTTGAAAATTTCTTTAAAGTAGACATCAATTTTACAGGTTGCTTGTTCCCCACCTACAAGGAAAAAAACGGAGTTGGTCACTTCATAATTTATATGAAAAAATCAAAATACTAAACTGCACAATAATAATAAGAAAAGAAACTGAAAATACCTTACTAGAACCACATTGTTTATCATGGGGATGCCCTACAGGTTCTTGCATCGCTAATCTACACCCAAAAATATATTTTAGTATAATGGAAAAACCCAAAAGTGTGAATGCTGAAAGACAAAAAACCCAAGGGAACAAAAACGCAAGGGTGCACATGCTGCGTCTAGTCGGTGTATACACAAAACATTTTAGTGTAGGGATAAGAATTTTTTTCTGATGGCTGCATATACACACGTGTATAAATGTACATGTGTGCACTGCCTCGCCAATCAATGTGCAACTGAGGAGTAGCCACGTGGACCATCTCGACTCAGTGCACAATCAACAGAGAAACAATGCAAGCCAGAGTGGCTGAGCACAATACAAAGTGCAACACAGTTCAAAGCAGTCAAGCAATAACATGTCAGATTGAAAAAGAAAATCAAAGTGCAGGTTCATATACATGGCTGTATACAAATCATAATGCAAGTGAACGAAAACAAAGTGGAGCAACTAATAAAAAGTATGCACCTCAAATGGTTATGTCTGCATAAAGGCAGGAATGCACAAATACAAGTTCACAAATGCAAAGTAGAGCAGCACGGTTCAGCCACAACAAAACTACTCGAGCTTAAGCCAGATTTATTTTTAAAAAAAAAGGGAAGAGGGGAAGCAACAACTTATATGTATGCAGCAGTTTTTTTAACATGAAGCAGCGTGTGAACAATACAAAAGATGGTATGCACATGCACAGTAAAGTGACGAGCTAAACTGGTCTAAACATGTAGAAGCACAAGCACAAGTTTGCTCGAATGGTTTCAGCAAAATATGACTCAGCTCAAGTAAAGTGATGAAGCAACTGCTAACATAGCTCATGGAACAGATTTATGGGTTCACACGCACAAGACAACATGCCAACATACGTATGCATTGCTTGACATGCACAAGTGTGATCAAAGGGTGTACATGCATGCAGATGCTAAGGTATGCACAAAACAATTATGTGCAACAGAAATGCAACAGGCAAGGTTTTAGAATGATTCCAGACAGCAAACAAGTATAGCCATGACAAGAAAATACAAGTGAAGATTTGGTAAATGCACATCATCAAGGTGCACAACATTATTTATGGGGATGTGTACATATGGGGATACACGTAGTGCTACATGGTACATCTACTCAAGCCATTAAGTGTGAACAAATATACAAGTGTGCAAGGAAACAAGGATGCAAATATGGTTTAGCACAACAAGGAAACATACATAGGTGAGCAAGCATACATACACAGTTTTGCCGTATGACAAGGGTAAAGTATGTATACACAATGGTGAAGCAAGCACATGGCAACACAGGGTTGAGGAGTACAAAAACTATAAAATATTCAAGCAAACAGGCATGCAGAAATCAGAATTGACATCCAATCAGAGAATCCAAAATTTGGTAAGAAAGTTTTTTGAAATACAAGTACAAGATTTTTGGCAATATTTTTGGATGCCTGCAAATAAACATTTCCAGATTCTTTATCAAAGCAATCTGTTTTAGGCAAGTATCATTATACACATTCAAGGCAGTCTTCTATATTTGGAAATCAATCAGAAAATTCAAATTGGACAGAAAATGTTTATCTCCAGGATTTCAGCAAGCTAAAACTTTGGAAATCATTTAAGGATTTTTTTTAAAAGGGGGGAAATCATCTTTTTTCTTTTGAATCAAATGTTTCTATCTCTACAAGTGTTTCCAGAAATACACTGTAACAGGTTTGAAAATAGACAAGCTTACTCAATAAATAATTCGAAATCAAGTCAGGATTCAAGATGCCACAACAAACATGTATGGTATAAATTATTTCTAGAAATTCCCAAGTCATGGAACAAATCAAGGCAAGGAATTCGAACAAGGCAGAGCACAATTTATTTTTGGCATTTGTTCTATAAGGAGAAAATAAACTAATTCCAAATTTCAAAATATCATTTTTGGTAAGAACTCTTTTTTAAATTCATTCCAGAGAACACGCAAGGGGGAAATTGAATTAACCAAATTCATTGAAGGGCCAAAAACAAGTCAAGGAGCATCGAGCAAACTCACAGCAACATAATCAAAGACGTTTCAATCAAAGGAATTTAAAGGGGAAAGTAACGTCAGTCAGATCGAAATCATTTAAACTGAAATTAGAGTTTTAGGGTTTCGGTTTTACCCTACAAATACACCTCTACATCACTGGCATATATGATCGACAATACAAGCTACAATTAAAAAGAACAGAAATCAAATCAATTCAGGAGCACTCACAAATTTCAGGAGCTTTTTATCGCAACCCCAAGTCAGTGCAATCGAAGAAGGAGAATCAACTAATTCGAGCCTCAAGAGAATTTCCAGAACATCCTTTTAATCGCAAATCGATTTGGGAGCATTTCAGAGAAACCCTAGAATTATTCTTCCAGCCGTACAAGAGGAAAAGATCGGGCTAAACCAAATGGCAAAGAGGCCGACCATTTCTTTTTAAATTAAAAAAGGGATAACACTTGTCTTTTTAACTCCTAGGGTTTTAACTTTGTATTCTTTGTTTTAAATGTTTTTTATTTTTTGTGTTGTTTCAATTTGTTCTGTAAACCGTCAAAATAGTTTTCTAGAGTCTGTAAAATTCTAGGGGTTTCAGTTAGGGGTTAACTGACAGTTTACTAGTATCTATAAAACTAGGGGAAAATCTGGTCTAGTGGATATAGATCAGTCTAAGGTTTTGAGCGTAGGATTAGAATAGGAGCGAGGGGTTCGCGAGTGTACATCGTCTTGTATGCGGGGTATGTTCTTTTACCTAGTAGAAACCTTAGGAATGCAGCAGTAGGCAGGGTTTTGCCGAAGCTGGTATATCTGTGTGTGATTTATTTTCTGCACTTTTATTCTTTCTGCATTCTGTGATCTTTTTATTATTGTAATATATTATAGGTACGTATAATAAATTATTCACAAAATAATTTTTTAACATTCAGTTGCATTGCATTGAATTTGATTTTCATAATTCCAGGTCTTACAGCTTACTAGAATTTGTTATGACTGATCATTCTAATCTGTATAAAAAAACCAAGATGATAAACCTTCAGTGATAGAAACCAGGATCATATCTAGCTTCTTTTTCCAAGCCCTCAGCTACATATGATGACCCAAATTCTGATTCGTCTTCCTAAAACAAATTTCCTTCTGAAGTCAGACTAGTTGATATCGTAGCTCGTCTCATGAATGTAAATAGTATATTCTTCTTGACAATACAAATCTTTTTTTTGTTCGAGTTTGTGCACAAAAAATTACTAGATATTAGAGGTTATTGCCTTTTATTATAGGTACTTAAAATAATTGTTTTATGTACGTAGAATACATTTTACTAGGTACCTATAATAGATTATTCACAAAACATTTTTTTAACATTCAGTTGCATTGCATTGAATTTGTTTTTCATAATTCCAGGTCTTACAGCTTACTAGAATTTGTTATGACTGACCATTCTAATCTGTATAAAAAAAAATTACTAGTTGTTAGAAGTTATTGCGTTGACCTTTTATTATAGGTACCTAAAATAATTGTTTTAGGTACCTAGAATACATTTTGCTAGGTACCTATGATAAATTATTCACAAAATAATTTATTAACATTCAGTTGCATTGCATTGAATGTGATTTTCATAATTCCAGGTGTTACAGCTTACTAGAATTTGTTATGACTGACCATTCTAATCTGTATAAAAAAACCAAGATGATAAACCTTCAATGATGTAAACCAGGATCATATCTAGCTTCTTTTTCCATAGCAGGCCGAAGGATTCTAGAGAGTGCACATTCTATAATTTGTGCACCTTGACACCACCTGTAGCTAGAAGGAAACGTCATATCCTCCCTACGTCCCTTATCCCCTCATACCGAGGTGTGAGGCTTGCGAATTAACGCTATACACAAATTTATGCCATTTAAAGCCGTGCTTTGATCATCAACCATAAGACTTTGCTTTTCAACAAAAACCTTGATCATTTACATCTTTGCATGCCACACTGACAATTCACGTCATGCGACTGATGTCTATCGATATATAACATCTGAGCTCGTACGTCTTAGTGAAGATCACCAATCTTGCACCGTCTTCATATCTTCAACCTTTTAATCGTCGATCAATTATTTGAAATGAGAATTAATTCAGTCTTTTCAAATAATTCACGTATATATATAGATTTCAAATCAATTCTTTTCCTGGTTAAATCATTTGACATTCACGTTTTCAATTCAAAATAATAATTTCATGTCAAACACATCTAACCACCAGAATATCCAATAAACCAAGTAAAATCGGTTTATTTCCATTCCATATCATTTATAATATTTTATAACGATTTATCGCCATTTTCATTTATATAAAATTGACCCATTTTAATTAAAAGACGCTTCAGGTCATTACGCGGCCCTAACGCTGTTTTTCTTCAGATTTGATTTACACATTTCTCAAAATCTAACCGTTGGATCTTAACAAACTTCATATCGTTGGAAAGATCTTTTCAAAGAGAACCCAACGGTTCCAGTTGTGGGAAAATCCGAAGGTCGGATCTCTTGGTATAATCGTTTAAAGTTACGATTTCAAAACGCGAACTGCAACTCGCGATTCGTTTAATTTTAATACACACACACACACACACACATATATATATATATATACATATACATATATATATATATATACATATATATATATATATACATATATATATATATATATATACATATATATATATATATATATATACATATATATATATATATAATTCATTCTGGCGCTGTGTTTCTTCAGATTTGATTTAAACATTTTACACAATCTTACCGTTCGATCTTAACAAATTTTATATCGTTGGAAAAATATTTTCAAAGCGAACCCAACGGTTTCAGTTATGACCATATTGATCAAAATTTGATATCCAAATCTTAAATCCTAAGTGCAGAATCTCGGCAAAAACTTGAAATGCCTTTAGAAAGTTAGGCAACATCTCAAATGCTCACTGCCTTGTCATTCCTTGTGCAAATCACAGTCCAAATTAACATCAAGCAAACCGATTACTGTAAAAAAAAAAAAAAAAAAAAAAAACGAAGTGTCAGCATGTACTAAAATGGATTGTGTGCAGCCCGAAGTCTTTGCAGAACCAAACATTTAGTAGTATGACAAAAACATGTGAACCATATGCCATATGACAAACTGAAGTGAAGTAAACATGTGAATGAAACATTATTTTACAAGTTAAATGGACATCCGTGGTTGTTAAAGGGCAGATACACATATTTTTTTTAAAGCGTAAGTTTACATTCAAACTTCATCATACTGTAATAAGCATTGGAGGACAGAAGTTAAATTAAAACTATCAACTTTTGGCCACATTTTACAACTACTTGAGCCACAAACAAAAATATTTACAGATACAGAAGTCGTTGAAGTCAACTAGGACTTCAAAATTGATAACGTTTCAGCATCTAAGACATCCAATATACCATTGAAGAAGCTATCAGTAAGACATTCTTTAGCAGTCATATGACCGGAGATGCTTTTTGAACAATCTAAGCTCCTTTTCATCTTTAGGTGTTCTAGCAAATGATTTCTTGGTTAGCAGGATATCCACCAAATAAATTAACCATAGAACATTTGTCTTTGGAAAGCTCCCTTCCCAACAATCCCCAATAAATTTCCTCATCTGTCGATATGTTTACGCCTGTCTGTCTCTTTTAGGACCCTCAAAAAGCTCGGGGTCTTGAGTCAAATCAAGAAAGAGAATCGCTTCACCAGTGTTTATTCGGGAAAGTGTAAAGTCGATAATTGATATGTTTAAGCCAAAAGTCTTGATACTCCTTTTCTTCCCTTCTAGGGTAAACTCTAGCATGCATGTTTCTCCACGTCTTAAAAGAATATTGCCCCAGTGCAAATCTCGATGTTCAAATTCACATGTAGTTTCAGCAGGTACGTGTCAACAGGTGTGTCATGGGCGATGGGTGTGTTTAATAAGGTCGCTAAGGCAGCCATTGACGTTTGGTCTAAAACCAAACAGAAGGTGGTTGCTGAAGAAACTCAGCATAAAGGTTCTGGTTAATATTTTCCAATTTATGGTAGATTTGTTTATATAAATCTGTTGTCTACCTTTTTTTATACGTGTTGCTTGGTATATACCTCGGACGGCTTTTGCTTCCCTGAACATAGCTGCAAGCATATTTTATTGTCATTGATATTTTTCTGCACATAACATGTAAGTAGCTTGTGTTTTACATCAGTTGTGCCGTTGCATGATTGTTTTCCATCGATGGTGAAAAAAATTGATTAGGAGTGGTTGCTTTTTACACAGGATCAAGGTAATTCTTGTTTCAGGGTCTGCACGTTGATTTCATCTTCAGTTTTATCGTTCTTTACTTAGACAACAAAGGTTTGTAGTTGTGTTCATCTAGACAGCTATGTCCAAAAGTAATATAGAAAAATTACAATAGATTTCGTTTGACAAAAAAAAAAAAAAAAAAAAAGTATTGCTGTTAGATATTTAACTATGAATACACTTTCAATGGATTTTTGTTTTGCCTTACTTATTTTTAGAGCACAAATCTTCAGTCGCTATGTTCTATGAGAAAAATAAGAAGCGACTGAAACAATTTGGATGATATTGCTAAATATCGGTCAAGTTTGCATATGAATATATGGTAAGCTCATCTCCTTTTTCTGTTACTTACAACAGTTTCATATTCCATATACAACTGATGTTTATGCTTGTAACAGCGTACAGACTAATTTTGCCTCCATACTCATGAAAAAGCATGGAGGTGTATTATTGCTTAAATCATATTAAGTAGCAAGATTCATGTGGTGAATTAGAAATGTGCAGCGGGGATCTACTTTGTGGGTCAGATGAATAGGTAAGTTTACAACATATCGTTATCTTTTCCAATAAATCACCACATCTTAGTAACACCTTAACACATGTTTTGAAACCTCCTAAAGTATTAATGCAATCTGCACTAATTTAAATTCATTCCACTATATAGAAACCATTAACTCTTCATACTATTATGTGTTATACTCATCTTTCCATGTATTAGAGCGAGAGAAGCAAAGCATATGCTATTTGAACACACTGTCTTATATTCAAAATCAACTTGCTGCCAAATTTGGTTTTCACTTGTTCTCTTTAAGAGAAATTCCCCTTCACTGTATTGAATTTATAGTCCTATTGTGCTCGAATGATTCTCATCTGATACATGAGCAGCTAAGCACATGTAAAGTTTTTTTTTTTTTTTTTTTTTTTTTTTTTGACAAATAATGCATTTAATCTTATATTATTATGTCACTAATTGTACAAAATAATAAATTTACCGAAAGCTTTAACTTACCGTTGCAATTTTGTATTGTCATATAACAAATAGATTTAAAACGTAACTTCATCAAAGAACATCTTCTCACTGTTATATATATATATATATATATATATATATATAGTTTGATAAAACAAGTGAAAGTTGTGGATAAATTATCCATCATCATGCATAGCACCGGACTTCCCTCGTAGTATGTAGTGGGAATCATCTTGCATAAATGTTGTTAGGTATAGGAACGCAATACATTATTATCTTTTGATTAAAAAGTGATCCACTGATGAGGAAACCCTGCGATTTTATTGAAATTGTAATAAAAAATTACATATGTGTATTTGATAACCTATATTGTGTACAAAAGATCATCTCCAACTTGATCAGCAACAACAAAGAAAAATTATAGGCAAATGAAATGCATTGTATGCTGAATTATTGTAAATATAAAAAGTGCTATAATGGAGTTCTCTTATGTGTTAGGGGGTAAGGCTGCGCCGCGCAAGTGTTCAATCTCAATGATTTGAGGTGAAGAAAGATGTTAACTAACTGCACAATAGTTTAACATGAGATGATTCCAGGTTCAATGATCTCAGGCTGTGGTTGTGAAGGAAGAGATGTTAACCGAGGTAGAATATGAACGAGCTTGCACGCAATTCAATGTAGTCTGAAAGCGCTAAGCAAATGATGGTTGCAGGCGAGATCAGGAGCATGCTGAAGTATGGTGACAATTGAGATTGGTGGTTGAAATCGTGGCCGATATGTGGTAGACGATTGAGGAAATAAAGACCAAGGAAGCATAACATTGGGCTGGAAGTGTATGATACACACAAGAGGATTGAAAATTAGGCAGCTGGATAATATGCATGACTTCAATGAATATCATGTCATGGTAGAGCCTGATGCACACGTGAAGTTAATGGCAATGCTTTAGTGTGGGCTGTGAAAGGAAATGCATGATGCAGTGGGGGGAAATAAAGGTTGTTGTGTCGATATCAATATTGTTGCATAGTGCATGCTATATTGCATTCAAGTGAGTGCATCCATGAATAGAAATGATGTTGCAGGTGCAAATGCTGGTGTGAATATTACTGCAAGTGGCTGAAGCTACACATCCATATGTGAGGTAGAAAAAATCTATGATAATGTTTGAAGCATAGGCGCTTGCGTATTTGTGAACTAGCCGATGTTCATACATGGGTGATACCGTGATAATGTAGATATCATGGCTTAAATATGGGCGCATGCATAAAAATGGAGCATAGCTCAGTCAATACTATAAGAGAAATGTACAACGAAAATGCAACTGGAAGCAAATCCGTGGAGGAGAATACTAATTATGGTTTGCTGATACCAATAGGAAGAGATACAAGATTTTGATCAGGTGAAGTTGAAGCATATTGATGTAAGAAGAAAAAATTATTTTGGTTTGATGTCCTTTATAAATGGAAATGAAAATTTTCTATTATGCTTTTTCACATGAAAATGTACAGCAAAATTTTAGATGTTAATTATACTTTTTGAATACAGTCATTTTATATAATTTTGTTCGTTATATTGCATGCTACATTTAATTAAATTTTTTGAACTGTATGTATAATAATATGCTGAGCATGGTTTGTTGGCAGTACACAAGTCCATAAGACTCTTGTATTCTTTGACTGTTTGATTATAGTGTGCATTAAAGGTGCCAAATGAATTCATACTTATTCTGTTAAGTTTTAGAGGCGCTTATGTTTGCCTCATGCAGTTTATATGCTATTATTCTGCTTGCATGGCACATGCTTGACTGCAGGCAAATTAAATGAACGATCCGCCCCTACATTTCTTTTGGGACGCCCTTTTTTTTAGTCTGAAGTTATTTCGCCCCTTGTAATAATAAAGGTAACTTTAGGAATATTTTGGCCTCTATTTGAAATACGGAGGGCATCTATAAATGCCTCTACTGTTCTTATTTTCAGTAGTGAGAGTGATAGCCTTTCAGTAGTGAGAGTGATAGCGCGAAGTAGGAGTGTGGCATGAAGGAGAGATGATATCATTAATGAATTTACAAGGGGCGATGAGAGATACAATGTTAGGCTAGTAGCAAAAGGGTTTTGCATAAAGTAAGGGAAACAAGTGTGACAACACATCCTCTTCACTTCAAAAAAAAAAAAAAAAAAAAAAAAAAAAAAAAACAACGTTCATTGCTAGTGAAGTGCATCGCTTATATAATAAACGAGTTTCTGATTCAAGTCAGTTTCTTCATTTCGATGTGGAAAATGTCTCGCTTCGAGTAGGTCAGGGTTGGGTTTGAAGCCACTTAACCAGTCAGTTTAGCAAAGGCATGGAGAAAGGCTTCACTTCGAAGATATTAGGGTGCTCAAACCATTTCACATCGATTCTCAGTATGCTTCACTCACAAAATATAGTAGCTCACGTCGTATTCAGATTTTCAAGCGAGGCATATCGCTTTGTAGGATTCCAATATCAAGAAATGGCTTTGTGTCTCGTTATCCATTTCTTTCCTTTAAGCTACCATGACATAGAAGCAAACGATTCAGATTGCCCAGGAGATTTCTTTTCCTCGCTTGAGTAATAGAATATTTATAGTTCATTCACCCTAAATGAAAAGCTAATTCCCCTTACCGGAAGGAGAGTTGAAGCTGCACCAATGGAAATATGACAAAGCCAAAAGCTGAAGCACATCAGAGGTGATCAAAACACAAAATACCAAATCACTTAAAAGAATATTAACACTTTTCAAGCAATACCAATCCCCCACCAATAAATAAGGATAAGGTAGCACCATTTCAGAGGGCAGGAATATTCATTCTCCCACCAAACAGTTTGTCTAAAATTGATTTGGGATTGGTACATGCACGCTTGTACTGACATGGCATAATAGAACAATTGGAACATTTAAACCGGCCTTGCGTGTGTGTAACATAATTGATTCCTTTAATTATAGAACTAAACTTGGTGTATATATCACACTGGACCGTTATGTCTTAAACCAATCTTTCCTAGTGCATATTTGAGTATTTGGAATGAATCAAATCCAAACTTATTGGTCGAAACAGATTCAACTCGATTAGGTTTGTTCTGATTTGATCTATTTTTGTTATTGCTATATTTTCTCCACTTGCTTTGATTAAAGTCTATCAAAGCGGATTAATTGAATATTTAGATTGAATTATCCACTTTGAAGCAAATTTTTGGCTTATAGCTGACTTATTAACTTCAAGCAAAGCATATGATCTCATCACTTTACATTGTCTAGCTGCTAGGGTTGTTAAGCCATTTTTTAGGTTTACATATTTAGCACTAAAAGAAGGGCATGAACCTCTGATTTGTTGAACAACCCTAGCTTTCATAACTAAGGTATGAAGGTTTATCTTACCATGCATACACGTTATATCCAATTCCAACCCAATTCCTAAAAACACTGATTTGATCTGCACAAGGCTACTCCGAACCGAGGATATTAGCATCAACTTTTCAAATTAAGACATAAGAGAAATTTGGAATCATCAAAGGCGAAGATCAATAGGGAAAGATCCATTCTCCCACCATCAAATCACAAAGACCACGAAGAGCATGTGCTTAGAATGAAGGCCTTATATGTTTTGGAAACAAGGAAAAGGTAATAACTATCTACAACATAGACAAATGGAGCATTCATTTTTCATAGGGCTAACCCTTGTCTTTGCTTTAGGAAATTAATACGAAGGAAATGATTCCTTTATAAGTAGCAGAAGGGAAAATTCAACTAAAAGACTAAGGAACTATCAATAAGCAAGAAATTGAAAGATATTTCAAAAGGCTTACCATCAAGTTGAAAAGTATCTTGGACCAATCTTACAAGCTCCCTATCTCCACCAAAGGAAAAGCCATTGAACGAGATTTCAATATACTGTTCAAGAAGCAAAAACAGTTCATCAATGAGAGTATATCCAAGGGAAAACAATCATCAAAATGCTATCAACTGAATACTTATAATGAGATTATCTGCATGTTGACCAAATATCGTTTTAGCTATTAGCCTTCAAAGAAAAAAACATTCACAAAATGGAAGGAATTAAGATGGATGTTACTACTATAAACACCGAGTCAATGGAGAGATATAACCAAACTATTGTAAAGTGCTTCAAGGCATCACTAACTATTTTCATTGCAGAGGAACTTGAAGAATTCATAAAAAGAAATAAACCAAAATAGAGGAGCACGGCTGGACACTATTAATAAAGATGCAATTTTATTGAGTTAACTTTGATTTTTATTATTGCTAGCATTCTGAGCAAACATAACTATCAACGGGAGTTTCCCAGTACATTCGGGGAAACTTCCGAAATTGTATGGAACTTCTAACGCAGCAAATCCCAGGTGCTTCCCAAACACTAAGATCTAGCATATCCGGGCCACTCCAAAATGGTAGCAAGCCCTAGACACTTCACACATATTAAGACTTTACTGTCACCGCCGTGTTCTAATTAAAGCACCTTCTAGAAGGAGGAAACCCTTGACATGTTTTAAGGTACCAAGCTTACAATTCCAAATATACGCCTCATTGGAGCACCTTTTAATGGGTGGAACATGTTGACCTGTATCAAGGTACCAAGCCTTCATTGCCCACTGTATGCTTTACTAGAGCCCTTCCTAAAGGAAGGAAGCCCTTGACCTGCTTCATGGCATGAGGAATTTAATACACCTCATCTAACATCACTTGGAGGGAAGAAAACATGGGAGATAGAAGCCTCATGTTCATCAATTAGCATATAAAATTTTCTCGTTCATCAACCAATTACACTAGATAGAAATTTCTGGTTCATTAATCTATTTTTCATTATTTAGAAGTTTCCGGCCCAAACCTCTTGCTAGAAATGGAATTCTATTCTTCTCTTGCATTGAAAAATATGGACTTTTGGTCTCTAATCATGAATTCTGGGCTTTAATTAATTTCAATTATGATTCTGGTCTCTAGTTTCTAATTAAATCTCATGTTTTCTATCTTGCTGGATAAGGAGCTTTTGGATGTCAACCAATCATATAGAGCAGAAGTTTATGGTTTACAAGAACTCTTCAATTTAAGACAATCACAAGGGTGAATGACTTTAAGGAACCTTGAATTCAGATTGCCAAGAAAGAATATATAAATATAACATTATTTATGGCCCAATCGGCAATAACTAAGGAAGATCAAAAAGCAGTGGCATTACTTGTTTCAAAGAGGTAATGATACCATAGTACTATACTTAGGTATGAATTTGTTTTATTAATATTTACGAAATGATCATTCCCACAAATTGCTAAATGATGAGCCCTTTAGTGGACTTATTTAAGCTCTTAACATCCAATGATATAATACGAAGAATGATCATTATAAAATCTACTTCATCTTCTTCTCTATCCACCTAATAAGGTCTTCATTATCAATAAATGGAATTTAAATTTCAAGCGCCATTTTGAAAGCCTTAATGACCGCTCTTGAATCCTTAACTTTTGCATTTAGATTCTCTAATTTTCGAATGAAGAAAAGTCTTTGTTGGTAGTGGTCTTCATATTGAAATGCATTAAACTTGAGATGCTTTGAAAAAGCGTTATCCTATTGTCGTTTGAAATATTACGTTATCTCAAACTTGAATTTTCGAAACCAACCACCATTCACTTCCTCATTTCAAATCCTCAGGGGATTTGGATAGCATGGAATAGCTAATCTACCGATGAACGAGTCAGATTTGGAAGGTTAGAATCTGCAACGATCTGGATTTTTAACCATTTAATTTTGAATATTTAAATTTATTTTAAATATTTAAATTTATTTTAAATATTATATTTGGATTATAAAACGATTTTTTATAAGGAATTTATTTATTAAAACGAAGCTTAAACGTATAATTTATAATTATATTAAAATGAGCTTGTAACATCGCGACAGTTCGTAATTTAACATTTCGAACTTCATTTGATTATACAAGATCCAATATAAGTCGGATTTCTTTGAAACAAGAAATATTCAGATCTATTTGATTATATTTTTCTAATGAAAGTGAAAAATCGAGATTTTGTCTTATAGATTGTAAGTTATGTCTAAATCAAATTTTCAGAAAGTCGTTGTGAAGACGTGTATAAGCCATAACTGTTTATTTAATATAATTAAATATTGGTTTCGAATTTGGACAAGATTTTTGAGACATTGATATAATTTAATTTATTGAATTTTTCTGTAATTTTTATTTTGAAAAATAAGCAACTTTTTATTTGAAGTATTTTACACCCTATATCAACGTTTTGGAATATCACAATACAAGTTAACTTGTCTATATTATTATATTTTAGGGATTATGACACATCGCTTGACACGATGGTATTTTTATATTTGTCTATAGAAGTCCGTAAATGAATGAAATTCTGTGTAGCGGGGTATGCTGATCTTTAAATACTAAATAAAATAAAGTTGAACCTTCTATTGAAAGCCACCCCATTCCTTCGCGCTCAAGCTATCCCAAGTCTTCTGAAAGGAGCTGATTCCTCTTTGTATAAATCTGCTACTTCCTCTCTTTTTTTTCAACGAAATCGAAAGTCACCTGCAAGGGTCGAAGTCGAACCTTGTAAGTTCGAAGCATCCAAAATCCGCCACTCTTCCAATGCCACCGTGAAAGTGAGATGGAACAAGATCCTCTTATCTTAAATGATGATGAGGATGTTGATGATAGTTATGGACATGAGCCAACTACTATTCACAAAATTAGTGATTTGATAGCATCATTTGTGTTTTCTATGTTGCACTTTTTTAGATTTTAGTACGCTTGTTGAAACATCATTTTGATTTGTATTTTCTTTGCAATTTGCACTTTATTAAATTCTATGAATTATTTTGTTTATTTGCTTTGTTCAATACGACAATATATTTATCGACTAGTCTACGACTAATCGACTAGCTGGACCTTTGTCAACTCGACTCGACTCGTCGTTGTAATAACTATGGCACAAACTGTAATCCCTAAGGATGACACTTAAATAAATAAAGATGAATAATTAGGAAGAAATATTTGATACCTAGAAAAACCTAAATTTAAATTACCTGAGAGGAAACAAGGATTTAAAGAGAGATCAAAAAAATATATTCTATTGTTTTGTAATATTAACGCAGTAAGAAGATGAAGACTGAGCTTGGATCAGAATTTATAGTATGGATAAAAATAAGAACTTCCAAAATTAAATGAATGGTCTGGAAGCAATTTCTCAGAATGAATGACATAGTATAAAGAATAGTAGTAACCCACTAAAAGATTAATTTTTTGTTGACATAAGAGGGGCTAGTGTTATGCCACATCCATTCCAATTTAGAAAAAACGCATTGCTAGCGAAGGGCTTTGCTTCTAGAATAAAGGATTTTGCAATTCAAGCCATTTTCTTCATTTTCAATTAGGGAAATGCCTCGCTTCCTATAGGTTAAAGTTGTGGATGAGCCACTTTACTTGTCAGCTATAGCAAAGGCATGGTAAAATGCTTCACCCTGAAACATTGCAGTGCTTGAAGCATTTCTCTTTGATCGCTTATATGATTCACCCATAAAAGAGAGTACACGTCCTATTTAGATGTTCAGGTGGGTCGCTTTGTAAGATTGCAATATTAGGACATGTCTTCACATCTCGGTATCCATTTGTTTCGTTTCAGCTACCATGAAATCGAAACAAGCGATTCACGTTTCCTAGGGGATTTCTTCGCCCCACCAGACTAATGGAAGCTTTTAGATTTGTTCATTCTAAAAGTAAGTCTGATTTCCCTTTTCTAGAAGGAGAGTTGAAGTATCGCTAATGGGCATAAAAAATCCCAAAGCCAATGTTAGCTATAGGAGATCGAAGCACTTAAAGGGAATAACCTCGAAACGGGCCAACTGTGTGAAGCAAGTCCAAGCACTCGCCTATAAATATGGATGAGGTAGCACCATTTCAAAGAGCTAGAAAATTCATTTTCTTACTCCCCTCATTTTCTTATCTTCTAATCCTAAATCAAATAGGAGAAATTTGTCAAAAATCGGTTTGGGACTTGTACATGTACTCTTGTATTGACATGGCATATTAGAACACTTGGAACATTTGAACTGACCTTGCATATGTGTAATGAAGTTGAATTTCTTTGATTATAGAACTAGCCTTGCCTGTACATTATATACATGGACCTATCTAACTCTTAGACTAATCTTTCCTAATGCCTACTTGACTATTTTGAACGAATCAAATCAAACCTTCATGATAAAAAAGATTCACTTGACCAGAGTTGTTTTAGTTTGAAGTTTTGATTGTGGCTACGTTTTCTCTACATCCTTCAATTCATAGGTATTTGGAAGCATTTTAACTAGATTTGTAGATTGATCTCTCTCCTTCGAAGCAAATTTCTAACTTTGAGCCAACTAATTGACTTCGTGCTAAGCATAAGTAGTCATTACTTGGCTTTGCATTAACTACTTGGGGGTGTTAAGCCATATTTTAGGCAAAGAATGAGTACGATGAGACCTTTGAACATGTTGTGCACCATATCTATATATTACAAGCGATAATTTCTATATATGACTTGGTGTAGGAGCAACCTGATGTGAGAACTGCCTTCTTGCATGGTGATTTGGATGAAGACGTCTACATGGAGCAACTAGAAGGGTTCGTTGTTGATGGTAAGACAAATTTTGACTGCAAGTTAAAAATGAACTACATGATTTAAAGGAATCGCCTAGACAATGTAATTAGAGATTGTCATTTTATGCTTAAAAAGTATTCTGATAGAAGCATCAATGATGCTTTTGTGTATTTCAAGAGGTTAAAAATGGTTATTCGGTGTATGCTCTTGTACATTGACGACATGCTCATTGTTTCTAAAGATAGAAAGAAAATCATAAAGTTAAAAATGTTTTTAAAATCGAAATTTGAAATGAAGGACCGTGGACAAGAAATGAAAATCTATGATATGGGGATGAAGAGGATCAAAAGCATTCTGAGTTGAAATTGACGCAAAAAGAACACACTGAGAAAGTGCTTTGCTAGTTTAGCATGGATAATCTAAATATGTTAAATACACATTCACCTTTTCATATGAATATTTTGAGTAAGAAATCACCTATCTTGAAGAAATATAAGGCTTATATTACAAGATGCCATATGCAAATGCAACTTGGAAGTTCAATGTGTTACATGATGTGTACATGACCAATATTACAAATATCATTCGAATGGTTAGTCCGCATATGGCTAATTCAGGAAAATTGAATTGGGTAACTATGATGGCTATTTTAAGATAACTTAAAGGTACATCTCCTTATGGTCTAGTTTTTTGCAGCGGTGAAGGAATGAATTGCAAGTTAGTTGATTATTGTGATTTGGAATACGTTGGTAATAGGGATTGAAGAAAATAAACTTTCAAATATATCTTCATACTTGGTGGTATGGACATTAGTTGGAGATTGAGATTGCAAATATAGTATCTTTATCCGCTACGTGGGCGAGTTGATAGTTGTGATGGAAGCGACAAAGGAAGCGCTTTATTTGAAGTGACTGTTGTGTGACTTGGAATTCGAGCATGATAGTATTGATGTTTGTTGTGATAACCAAAGTGTTACTCAGTTGGTAGACAACTTGACTTTTAGCTCAAAACTAAGAACATTGAAGCAAGGGAGTCGTTCTTAGCAGCTACAGACGAAGATAAGCTAGTATATCTTTGGGAAGTGCACATGATGGATAAATAACACGATATATATGTTCTTCAAAGCAATACCAACTGGGAAGTTCGAGCAGTGCTCGAACTTGATTTTCTTATTGAAGTGTTTTATGTCATGGGTGGCATGACTGTAAAGAGTTTTTTAGTTGATGAGGAGTATTGGTAATTGATAGTGGGTCTGTCTTCTAAGTAAGTACTCCTTTACACTCCAAATTACTTTCATCTTTTATTGAGATAATTTCAATTCCGAGTACTTTCCACAATTCATTATTAGGCGATGGCTTTGTCCAAGCTCATTTGCGGAGCATGTTAGGCTTTGGCTTTGTCTGGGGTCGTTAGTGGAGTGCGATGGGTGATCACTTCGCTGAAGCACGTTGGGAAAGTATTCAGGATTTGTTTGGTTGAAGGTAGAGTTGGTGATGGCTTGGTACTATTGATTTTTGGAATATGCAGATATATACTGTTGAGGTCGAGTGTTAAATTTTGGCGACCCTATACAAAGATTTGAAGCAGCCACGAATAGCTTGATATGGATGAGAGAGATTCATGGATCGAGCATGGATGCTTAAGATATGGTGAACAAAAGCTGGAAAATGTGATGACCATACATTTGAATTGAGTCCTCACCTGTTAGAGAGGAATAGAAAACTTAAAGTTTGCTCAGATATCTGATTGAAGAATCAAACACTGATATAATATTATATGAAACTTGAGAATTCGACCAGACGTCTAAAAAGAAGACTCATACGTCTAACTCCTTGGTGTATCTTAAATCAAACGTCTAAACGCATTGGTTAGATGCTTGATTTGCTATGCAATACCAATTATGCCATTGCTAATATTGATCATTATCAAAGCTTTAAAGGGAAAATCAGATATTTGGCATGATGAAAATACTACTTATATAATTTATTTCAAGAATTCAAAGAAAAAAGCTTGATTAAGGGCTTGTCCATGGTGAATACAGTTTGAAACTAAGTCTATTTTTTTTCAATTTTAATCTCCACAGAATCGTATTATTTAGTAAGCACTATAGCAATATTTTGTATTTTTCTCATTATGATAATAAAATGTCTCTTCAAGGTGGATATACACTAAAAAGTTGTTAGTGTGACCACTATAAATCTTATGGGTGGTTTATTAAGGATATTTTTTTTATGTAAGCCACTTTCGAAAAGTAATAACAGGAATATACCTATCTCAAAACTAATTACAGATATGCTGACGTTATCCTAGATAACGCCAATTCAATTTTTTGTTTTAACAAAGGCGTAATCTCGTATCACGCCCATAAGCCAATAACCATTTAGCCTCCTTTCTTCCTTGGTCCTTCTGTCATAACTCCAGCTCGCTAATTTTTTTTACCCCATTTATAAAAACTCCTACAATATTAGAATCATACTATTTTAGAAGATCTACTCATCAATTAACAAGTTACAGATTTCACTTTGTGTTGAAGGTATGAGGTCTATTTACATTATAATTTCATAATATTTGATTTTAGGGTTGTTGTGAATGTTGGTTCATTGTAGATAGTGAAATTGTTGTTGTTTTGTATGTAGAATGACTCATAAATGTATTCCTACCATATTTTATTATGATGGTGAATTGGTGGTGGACGATGAGAACGTTGGCAAATACGTTGGAGGGTCGTATAAACCGATAAACGTGGTTCGAGCATGTAACTTGGTTCAGCTAAAAGATTCGATATATAAAGAAACAAAGATTAAATCCAAGGATTTGACATTGATTTGATATGTAACTGGGCTACGGATTCTGGATCGAAAGCTATTAAAATAGCCAATTATGGTGATGTGGATGTAATGTTTACAAAGACAACAAAATCCATGGAGTTTTTTGTTATAAAGACCAAACGGGTCAAGTAGTAGAAGAAACAGCTCCAGTAATAGATAACGTTGAATATCAAAATATTGATGAAAGGATTGGTCATCAAAATCTATTGTCGAGCTCTAATCCGTAAGGCTATAATACTTCTACCTTTTGTTTTCCTCCGTCTACAAGTTATCAACATGATATTCTATACGATGACCCCTTTTCTACTCAAGGAAGTTTCACACATACGATGGAAGGGTTGATTGTATTCTTTTATATTTCATGGATGTATAAGCATATGTTATTATTATAGTTCATAAGTAATTTTTTTGTATGCAGTTTTGTTACTCAACAATCGAATCCTTTTTGCTCCACTAGACCATCAAATTATAACATGTCCCCTTTCATGCATCCTATACGATCGGAGTTACAACATTTAAGTCAGAGGTATGTGAAATATTTACATTTAACTCATTGGTTTTGTATGTCAAGTAATGCATATAGTTGTAATGACACGGATATTTGACGGTGTAATAATTAACTTATTTAATTATTTAAATAACGAATATATTATTTAATCGACGAAGTTAGAACGTATAATTATATTATAATTAAAATCGAGTTCGAAGTGGCGCAGCAGTTCGCGATTTGACGATTTGAACTTCAAATGAATGTACAGGATTCGTTTTAAATCGGATTTCTGTGAAACAAGAAACGTGTGGAGCTGGTGGAGTGTATCTTTCTAGTGAAAGAGAAAAATCAGGATTTCGTCGTGTAGATTTTTAGATATGTCCAAATCAAATTTTGAAATAGTCGCTATAGAATCGTTTATCGACCGTATCGGTTTATTCGATATAACTAGAGATCGGGTTTGAATTTAGACAAGGTTCTTTTGGGAAGTAGTGATAATTTAATTTTTAGAATTTTACTGTAATTTTTAATTAATTAAATAAGCAACTTTTTATTTGGAGTATTTGGCACCCTGTATCGACATTTCGGGGTTTCACAACCATCTACCGGTATTATTACATTTTTGGGACCAGAGCACGTCACTCATTTCAATGGTATTTTTGTTTCTGTCCATTACAGTCCCTACATGAACAAAATATTTCATAGTACGGTACACTATGTTTTTAACTTAAAACAAACTAAACTGAATGGTTAGCTGGTCAAACGAACTCAGAATTCAACGAAACACGTTTCGTACGAAACCTTAGGAAGAGGTCTAGTGAAACGTTATGGCCTCATATTTTTAGGATTTTTTCTGTAATTTTAAGAAATTAATGCTCGGTGTTTTTCATCGATATTTTCTAAAGGATTTTCGCAAACGGTGTCGGAATTCGACGAAACCTGTCCCATTGGGTTCGGAATATTTTCCTATGCTAGTAATTGCTTAGTTTGTCAAAAACAGATATCGTATGAGGTTATATTTTCGCAAGACTTCACGTGTAAGTTTAAATATAATAAAATAAGCAAAATATCTCCATCTCTTTTCCTATAAATAGTCTCCTCCCCTTAAGACCTAATAATCCATTCGCTCAGCAAAACATTTCCGCCGCCACCATTCTCAAATGAAAATCGCAAGTTACAAAATCAAAAGAAACCCAAAACAAAATCCATAAATCCGGAGATGAGGGTATTCGAATTAGTGGTTAGCTCCTTTACGTTCCTATGTGTATTCGTTCGAACATCGTTTGTGCCTCTTCGAGTAAACAGCGACTGAAGGTGTGATGCGAGCTGAAGCAGCTCGTGTAGACTGGTCGGAGTATAGCATATGGATTTGTAAATGAGTATTATTCATTTCGTGAATATATGTTGGTGAGGAGAATCACGTATTGAGGAAGATATTGGAGGAGTGACGTGCGCTGGAATGGAGACTCATGTTTAGGGTGTATTGTCTGGAGCGTGGAAAGTGATTGTGTGGTTTGTTTTCAACGTGAAGAGGCCTAGAACTGGGGTAATGTATCAAAGTGAATGGGGTACTGTATCGAAGTGAAGAGGACGGGACGTTGAAATATCAAGAGGATCGAGCGTATTTATTTACATACGAATTGAAGGAAGTAGAAAGCTTGGCAGCAGCTGATTAGCGATTGAGATGGTAGCATGATTGAATAAAGAGTTGGAAACATGCATTGGCAAAGCATGGGTAGATTCATTTGCAGTAAATTGAATAGTTCGTTGGCAAGTAATTGTGAAGGGGAGTACACGGTTTCGTAACAGTCTGTTGTCATCGGGTCAGTGCACAGGAGATTTGGGTCAACGTGATAGAATCAGACGAAACTGAATCCGTTAGGATCGTATGGACGAGCGCAACGCAATGGAACTGACGGGTAGTGAATAGGAGATCGTTACAATTTATGGCAAAATGAATTGCCGTCTGAATCAAGCGATGGTTATCGTTATTAACGATGATCGTCCAATGTGAGTAAAACTCACCAACTCTGAACAGTTATATTTTTATAATGTACTTTTAGAACTGTTAGATATTGATTGACTGTTGTGTGTAGATTGGTTGATTGAACTGCTAGTCAGTTAGTTGAAATTATATATATATACCATTAAATATTGATATTGCTTATCAGAACATTTCATAGTGAAATGAAGTTGATGTTAATTTTATGGTTTAACATCTGTGATACAGGAGAACAGGTTGGAGGAATCCGACTGGATTCCTCAACATTTATTTTACTGTTTATCATATATTGTGATATATGCTGTGATATAAAATCGGTTATATATATTATATGTGTGGATGATTTTAATCATGGTTGTACGGTATTTTAAATACCAAAATGAATACTGGAAAGTAAAAAGGGAAATTTTCAAACTGTGTATTGAAATAGAAGTGTCAAACGATTATTTATTTAGCAAGTAAATAGAAGTATAAAGAAAGATGTTTACTTAGGAAGTGAATAGAATTTATAAAGGAATATTTATTCAGAAAATAGAATAAATGAAAAAGGGGAAATATTTAGGAAATAAATATGATATTATAAAAGGAAATTTATTTAGGAAATCAAATAGGTTTTATAAAAGGGATATTTGTTATAAAATGAGATTTTAAACTTGTTAAAGAGAATTTGTTTATAAAATCAAGGGATTTTATATAGGAGAATTTATTTATAAAATCAAAGGATTTTATAAAGAGGGATGTTTATTGGGATAATATAATAGAAAGAATATAAGGGATATTTATTAGGAAATCATTATAAGTGATTAAACACTGTTATTAGGAAATCATTATAAGTAATTAAACACTGTTATAAGGAAATCTGTATAAGTGGAGAAACGTTATAAAAAGGACATTTTTAAAGTGTAGAACCGTTACTAAAAGTAAATCTTTATAAATGGATAAACGTTATTTAAAGGAGTAAATCGAATATAGGTTATTCGAATTTGAGTTAATCAGTTAGAGTTAATCGAATAAAGTTAAAGAAATAGAGTTGAGCAAGATTAGAAACTGACTAGAGATTAGTAAGTTGAATCGTTTTCTGAGTGTGGATCTGATGCTGGTTTCGGCCTTCGGGGTTTATACTTAGAGAATTGTTCTTTTACTAGTTTATAGTTGGGGACTGATAGTTGTGGAAGTTAGTGGAATGTGAATGAGGATTGGAAATGTTTTCCAATGTTAATAAACGAATATTTTCTAATCAGAGAAAATAAGGAAATATATATATATATATATATATATATTATATGTTGGATGATTGGATCGATAATTCCATTTGGAATTTTAGATCGTTGTTTGTGCACCGACATGTTTTCATTGATAGTTAAATCACAGACTATCAAGTTTTGACCATATTTACGTTGTTGATATGGAGAGACCGGTGGCTATTGTATAAGTCTTAGATAATAGTGTTTAAGATGGATGTAGTGAATAGTGCCTTCGGTTTCGTTCAGTCCCATAACGAACGTAAATGGACGAATGTCTAACAAAGTATTTCCAATGATCGAATGGGTTGGTCTGTATAAATATATATGGTTGCAACGGATTTATCCCTTAGCATAACATCCAGGATATTTGTATAAACCAACTAATGATTAACGGATTTGATAATGTGGCATTCAAGGTGATCGTGTTATCAATGAATGGGAAGTAATCGTAGACTCTGGCCTCAACATCCAGTAAATGACAAAAATCGGGCAGGCAGCATGGCTAAGTCGGTCGCACCGAAGTAGGGTGTATAATCACCTATCTAGAGAATATTCATTTGCTTCTTTAATATATCAATGTTGTCCCATATATATATACGGGAACGGTTGCTGATCCCAACCGTTGGTGATGTACATTCGATACACTCAAGCGAAATGAGTGGTCGGTCATGTGTGGCTGAGTTACAAGATGTTCTTGTTGAACTCCAGTGTATCGTTCCTAGAGTACACTGATCGGAAGGTGGTTCCATACCTTGTCATAGTTGGAAATCCATTACCCAATACGTGCTTGCAGTTTTGATTATATACTATATATGTAGAACGTGAGATGAAAGCGTTTCTGCTAGATGATTATTATAGTGTAGTAGATAGACATTATTATAATATCAAAAGGTTTTTGATATAAAGATATTTTGGATTCTCATAAGGGAAAAACCCGTTCCGTTATACGACGTGGTCTTATGAGATATCGTTTACTTGTTCGAACTGTTTAAAACTGTTTTACTCACACCAGTCCATGACTGACCCGGAGTTTATTTGTTTGTTTTCCCTAAACTCTCGGGTGCCTAATTTGTATGGGCAGTCAAGTAGTCGGGATTTTACAGATACACTTGGAGAGCTTGGAGCAGGAGGCTTCAAGATTCTATAGCTATTAGTTCCGCTGTTGTTGTAAGTGTTGTACTCTGAAATGTTATTGTATACATATACTGTTTGTATTTCAAAAGTTATGTTATATTTTATTCGTTCCGCTGTGAGATTCGTGGTTACTCTGATGATGATCTTCTTCTTCTTCTTCTTCTATTCTAATAGTTCTATCTTATCTATCCTCGCCCTCTATCTTCTTTCTATTAATTTCTTGAATTTCCAGTGCAATTTGGGGTTGGACTTGTGTTATTTGGTCAGTTCAAATTGGACCGGATTTTTGGGTCAGTACAGCTGGTATCAGAGCTTAAGGTTAAGTATTACCTTGGCTCTGTGGCGTGACTCAGTAGAGATGAGGTTAGTAATACCCTGGATTGAGTTTGAGTGTATATATACGAGTGAACGTATTTGTTATTTGATATTTTTTTTTATATTGTGGAGCTTTATTGGTTGAGTGGCTTATGAATTCTGGTCGATAGTGGGGCACCACAATATCGATAGGGGTTTCTAAACACTCGAATATGATGAACTAACATGATATGTTTTGAAATTAACATAGTATAATTGGTTGTATTGGTTGTTATTATAATCGAATAAGATTATAAAAGTGGAATGGTTATAAATAACCAATCAGAATTCGTATATGCGTTACGAATGAATTAAATCTGAAATTAAAGTCAGAATTGAAATTTAAAACTGGAAATTCAGACCAGTGTTTGTGATTGAATCTGGATTAAGTATACGTGAATTTTAAAATCCTGGGAGGTTTTAAATTTGTTTTGATAAGGATATCTGGGATTGATTTCAAAATGGGAAGTGTTTAAAAGTGGTTTTGAAAGGAATATAGTATTGAACTCACTTTGATCGCTGGGAAATAATTCCGATGATAGATTGATACATCATCGGTGTAATATTCGAGTTGCTAAGTGACGGATTACTACCAAAGATTTTGTTTTGAAATTGTTTTGCAAAAACAAGTTATTCAGGAATTCAAAATATTTTGAATTGTTATTATAATTTCAAGTGACTTGAATAAACCCAGGGATTTAAATTCTGAAATTAAAAATTTAACTTATGAAGTTAAATGGATTAAAATATTGAAAGTGAATAAAGTAAGTTGAAATTCAACTTAGACAAAGTTAAATATAACCAAGAATGAAATTGAGTTGATAAGTCAAGGGTTTGAAATTTGATATTGGAGTTTGAATGGAATTTGGTGTGGATAGAACCAAATGATTTAGTCTGAGGATAAGTTGATTTGGAATGACATTTATATATGCAGGATTGGTAGCATATGAAAGTGATATAATGATATGGCCGACGAAAAGGTACAAGTTTATAATTGATATAAGTTGGAATTTATAAGCCGAATTGGCAAGCCGCTTGGCTTTTGATTTTCTTTTGGTTGGAGATAGCCTAGAAAGGCGAGTTGTGGTTTTACCGATAGGGCTGTACAAAGGAGGTTATGGCGAAATTTTCTGAAAATTTAAAGTGTTAGAAAATTTTCAGAACTTTTGAGAATATAGGTTAGTCGGAAGGAATTAATATTTTAGTCAATATTAATTGGTTCAGTTGAAATCAGAAATAAGGGGTAAACAAATCTTAGGAATTCCAATAGATAGGGTCGTCCTCTAACTTAGCAATTTCGAGGACGAAATTATTTTAAGTGGGGAAGAATGTAATGACCCGGATATTTGACGGTGTAATAATTAACTTATTTAATTATTTAAATAAGGAATATATTATTTAATCGACGACGTTAGAACGCATAATTATATTATAATTAAAATCGAGTTCGAAGTGGCGCAGCAGTTCGCGATTTGACAATTTGAACTTCAAATGAATGTACATGATTCGTTTTAAATCGGATTTCTGTGAAACAAGAAACGTGTGGAGCTGGTGGAGTGTATCTTTCTAGTGGAAGAGAAAAATCAGGATTTCGTCGTGTAGATTTTTAGATATGTCCAAATCAAATTTTGAAATAGTCGCTATAGAATCGTTTATTGACCGTATCGGTTTATTCGATATAACTAGAGATCGGGTTTGAATTTAGACAAGGTTCTTTTGGGAAGTAGTGATAATTTAATTTTTAGAATTTTACTGTAATTTTTAATTAATTAAATAAGCAACTTTTTATTTGGAGTATTTGGCACCCTGTATCGATATTTCGGGGTTTCACAATATGAGTCCATCTACCGGTATTATTACATTTTTGGGACCAGAGCACGTCACTCATTTCAATGGTATTTTTGTTTCTGTCCATAACAGTCCCTACATGAACAGAATATTTCATAGTATGATACACTATGTTTTTAACTTAAAACAAACTAAACTGAATGGTTAACTGGTCAAACGAACTCAGAATTCAACGAAACAAGTTTCGTACAAAACATTAGGAAGAGGTCTAGTGAAACATCATGGCCTCATATTTTTAGGATTTTTTCTGTAATTTTAAGAAATTAATGCTCGGTGTTTTTCATCGATATTTTCTAAAGGATTTTCGCAAACGGTGTCAGAATTCGACGAAACCTGTCCCATTGGGTTCGGAATATTTTTCTATGCTAGGAATAGCTTAGTTTGTCAAAAAACAGATATCGTATGAGGTTATATTTTCGCAAGACTTCACGTGTAAGTTTAAATATAACAAAATAAGCAAAATATCTCCATCTCTTTTCCTATAAATAGTCTCCTCCCCTTAAGACCTAATAATCCATTCGCTCAGCAAAACATTTCCGCCGCCACCATTCTCAAATGAAAATCGCAAGTTATAAAATCAAAAGAAACCCAAAACAAAATCCATAAATCCGGAGATGAGGGTATTCGAATTTGTGGTGAGCTCCTTTACGTTCCTATGTGTATTCGTTCGAACTTCGTTTGTGCCTCTTCGAGTAAACAACGACTGAAGGTGTGATGCGAGCTGAAGCAGCTCGTGTAGACTGGTCGGAGTATAGCATATGGATTTGTAAAGAAGTATTATTCATTTCGTGAATATATGTTGGTGAGGAGAATCACGTATTGAGGAAGATATTGGAGGAGTGACGTGCGCTGGAATGGAGACTCATGTTTAGGGTGTATTGTCGGGAGCGTGGAAAGTGATTGTGTGTTTTGTTTTCAACGTGAAGAGGCCTAGAACTGGGGTAATGTATCAAAGTGAATGGGGTACTGTATCGAAGTGAAGAGGACGGGACGTTGAAATATCAAGAGGATCGAGCGTATTTATTTACATACGAATTGAAGGAAGTAGAAAGCTTGGCAGCAGCTGATTAGCGATTGAGATGGTAGCATGATTGAATAAAGAGTTGGAAACATGCATTGGCAAAGCATGTGTAGATTCATTTGCAGTAAATTGAACAGTTCGTTGGCAAGTAATTGTGAAGGGGAGTACAAGGTTTCGTAACAGTCTGTTGTCATCGGGTCAGTGCGCAGGAGATTTGGGTCAACGTGATAGAATCAGACGAAACTGAATCCGTTAGGATCGTATGGACGAGCGCAACGCAATGGAACTGACGGCTAGTGAATAGGAGATCGTTACAATTTATGGCAAAATGAATTGCCGTCTGAATCAAGCGATGGTTATCGTTATTAACGATGATCGTCCAATGTGAGTAAAACTCACCAACTCTGAACAGTTATATTTTTATAATGTACTTTTAGAACTGTTAGATATTGATTGACTGTTGTGTGTAGATTGGTTGATTGAACTGCTAGTAAGTTAGTTGAAATTATATATATATATATATACCATTAAATATTGATATTGCTTATCAGAACATTTCATACTGAAATGAAGTTGATGTTAATTTTATGGTTTAACATCTGTGATGCAGGGGAACAGGTTGGAGGAATCCGACTGGATTCCTCAACATTTATTTTACTGTTTATCATATATTGTGATACATGCTGTGATATAAAATCGGTTATATATATTATATGTGTGGATGATTTTAATCATGGTTGTATGGTATTTTAAATACCTAAATGAATACTGGAATGTAAAAAGGGAAATTTTCAAACTGTGTATTGAAATAGAAGTGTCAAACGATTATTTACTGAGCAAGTAAATAGAAGTATAAAGAAAGATGTTTACTTAGGAAGTGAATAGAATTTATAAAGGAATATTTATTCAGAAAATAGAATAAATGAAAAAGGGGAAATATTTAGGAAATAAATATGATATTATAAAAGGAAATTTATTTAGGAAATCAAAGAGGTTTTATAAAAGGGATATTTGTTATAAAATGAGATTTTAAACTTGTTAAAGAGAATTTGTTTATAAAATCAAGGGATTTTATAAAGGAGAATTTATTTATAAAATCAAAGGATTTTATAAAGAGGGATGTTTATTGGGATAATATAATAGAAAGAATATAAGGGATATTTATTAGGAAATCATTATAAGTGATTAAACGCTGTTATTAGGAAATCATTATAAGTAATTAAACGCTGTTATAAGGAAATCTGTAAAAGTGGAGAAACGTTATAAAAAGGACATTTTTAAAGTGAAGAACCGTTACTAAAAGTAAATCTTTATAAATGGATAAACGTTTTTTAAAGGAGTAAATCGAATATAGGTTATTCGAATTTGAGTTAATCAGTTAGAGTTAATCGAATAGAGTTAAAGAAATAGAGTTGAGCAAGATTAGAAACTGACTAGAGATTAGTAAGTTGAATCGTTTTCTGAGTGTGGATCTGATGTTGGTTTCGGCCTTCAGGGTTTATACTTAGAGAATTGTTCTTTTACTAGTTTATAGTTGGGGACTGATAGTTGTGGAAAATTGTGGAATGTGAATGAGGATTGGAAATGTTTTCCAATGTTAAAAATTGTATATTTTCTAATCAGAGAAAATAAGGATATATATATATATATTATATGTTGGATGATTGGATCGATAATACCATTTGGAATTTAGATCGTTGTTTGTACACCGACATGTTTTCATTGATAGTTAAATCACAGACTATCAAGTTTTGACCATATTTACGTTGTTGATATGGAGAGACCGGTTGGGTTATTATCCAAAGAACCACTCTGTATTGGCATAAGCGTTGCGCATATGCCAGAGAAAACTTGAAGACGGAGTAAAATGCAAGGGCTATTGTATAAGTCTTAGATAACAGTGCCTAAGATGGATGTACTGAATAGTGCCTTCGGTTTCGTTCAGTCCCAGAACGAACGTAAATGGACGAATGTCTGACAAAGTATTTCCAATGATCGAATGGGTTGGTCTGTATAAATATATATGGTTGCAATGGATTTATCCCTTAGCATAACATCCAGGATATTTGTATAAACCAACTAATGATTAACGGATTTGATAATGTGGCATTCAAGGTGATCGTGTTATCAATGAATGGGAAGTAATCGTAGACTCTGGCCTCAACATCCGGTAAATGACAAAAATCGGGCAGGCAGCATGGCTAGGTCGGTCGCACCGAAGTAGGGTGTATAATCACCTATATAGAGAATATTCATTTGCTTTTTTAATCTATCAATGCTGTCCCATATATATATACGGGAACGGTTGCTGATCCCAACCGTTGGTGATGTACATTCGATACACTCAAGCGAAATGAGTGGTCGGTCATGTGTGGCTGAGTTGCAAGATGTTCTTGTTGAACTCCAGTGTATCGTTCCTAGAGTACACTGATCGGAAGGTGGTTCCATACCATGTCATAATTGGAAATCCATTACCCAATACGTGCTTGCGGTTTTGATTATATAATATATATGTAGAACGTGAGATGAAAGCGTTTCTGCTAGATGATTATTATAGTGTAGTAGATAGACATTATTATAATATCAAAAGGTTTTTGATATAAAGATATTTTGGATTCTCATATGGGAAAAACCCGTTCCGTTATACGGCGTTGTCTTATGAGATATTGTTTACTTGTTCGAACTGTTTAAAACTGTTTTACTCACACTAGTCCATGACTGACCCGGAGTTTATTTGTTTGTTTACCCTAAACTCTTGGGTGCCTAATTTGTACGGGCAGTCAAGTAGTTGGGATTTTACAGATACACTTGGAGAGCTTGGAGCAGGAGGCTTCAAGATTCTATAGCTATTAGTTCCGCTGTTGTTGTAAGTGTTGTACTCTGAAATGTTATTGTATACATATACTGTTTGTATTTCAAAAGTTATGTCATATTTTATTCGTTCCGCTGTGAGATTCGTGGTTACTCTGATGAGGATCCGCTCAAATCCTCGACATTGCTACACAATCAAATACCCAAGTAGCAAATGAGGCCATTGTAGAAAATGAGGCAATAGGCAATGTTGGAAAAGACACGGTTGGAATAGATGAGGATCCCCCTATTGATAGTATGGATGTAATGAGTGTAGCAGAAAATGACGTTTTTTGGATAGATAGCATGGACGTAAATAACGAACCATTAGACTATGATTTTGCTGATTTGGAAGATAGATTTTCTAAAGATAGTGATTAGAATGAAATGGAAGTACCCCTTGATGATGACTTATGTATAAGCCCAACTAATGGCGAAGTCAATTGTTGCAGATATACAATTTAAAAATGAGATATTTTCCACATCAAGTGTCCAAAACGGTTTCGAAGTCGGTATGATCTTTGAAACGAAAGAAAAATTCAAACAACAATTAAGTGAATGGTAAATTCTTCATGTTGTTTCCTTCAAACATATAAAGTCGAATAAAGCCAAATATACGGCTTTCTATAACGTCAATGTTAATTGTCCATGTAGAATACATGCGATTATTTCAAAAAAGAAATCCGAGCAAAGTTGGTGGATCGTAAGAAAATATCCAAGCGAACAAAAATGCGTGAAACCAACGGTTATCTCAAATCACAAGTAGGCAACGTCATCATTTCTGGTTTCAAAGATCTTACCATTCGTTAAATCTAATTTGAATATAGCCACTGGCGCTGTACATGTTTTTGTGGCAGAACAATTATTTGTTAAGATTATTTATATGAAGGCATAGAGAGCATTGAGTAAAGCGCTAGAAAAATATATGATGATTGGGTGGAATCATATAGCACCTTAAGGCAATATTTCATATAAATTGCAAGAACAAATCCCGGAAGAGTATTATAGACAATGTTGGAGTGTTCGAACATGCTTTTTGGGGATTTCGACCATGCATTGAAGGATTTGCATATTGTTGTCCATTATTGTGTATTGATGGTAAACATTTATATGGAAAGTACAAAGGAACATTGCTAGTAGCTCTGCTACACGGATGACCATCTATATCCTTTGGCTTATTCGATTGTTGAGTCAAAATCTACGGATAGTTGGGGTTGTTTTTTTTTTTTTTGCATGCGAAACTTTATTCATACCGCTAAAGATCTTCAAATCACTTTTATTTTTGACAAAATGAAGGGCATGCCGCTTGCGTTGGAAGCAAAGTGGCATTTACCTCATAAGCATCTTTTTTGTACTACACATCTCAAGGCTAACTTTCAAGCAGCCGGCTTTAAAGATAAAAGACTGACCGGGCTATTTTATGTTGCGGCTTGTGCTTCGGAGGAAGTCAAATACCATAAAATTCATGATGAAATAAAGAATATTAGCGAAAAGGTGCATAATTGAAATGAAAAAAAATTACACATGAAGGAGGAAATTTGGGCTCTTTGCAAAGATGAAGGTGGTAGATTTCATGTAATGACCACAGATGCTTTAGAAAGCTTTAATGGTGTATTGAAAGGGGCTCAATCATTATATGTGAAAGCATTGGTTGCTTGTACTTTTTCCCGATCGGTAGATTACTTTTGTCAAAGAAGTGAGAAAAAAAAAGCGAAGTCTTAAATCCAAACTTACTCCTAAGTCGGAAACAAAGATTGCTGAACGAGCTGATGAAGCAAGATGCACAAGGATTATTCAATTAAACCCGGTCGAATGGTCTGTGGTGCATTACTTTGGGGATGAATTCAAAGTGCTTATCAATGATGACACTTGCTCTTGTACTTGCAATATTCCTTTGCTACAACATTTACCTTGTATGCATGTAATGACAACTTGTTCTTCAGTTTCAATGGGAGCCAACAAAGTTCATCATGATTTTGCTTCACAGTACTATACAGTCGCGAAATACCTAGCTTCGTACACCCAGAAATTTCAACTCGTTAGGATAAGCGATATCGGCCATTAATGGATAATCATCTAGTACTACCTCTTGCAGTGAAAAGGCTGCCTGGACGGCCAAAGCCCACCAGATTCAAAAATACAATGGACGAAGGTCGGTCTTCAAAAGGAAACAGGTGCAGCAAAGGTAGTGTCGTTGGTCGCAAGAAGAATAGTTGTACTTCATCTATATAAATTCATGTATTTGTATTATCTTTATAGTACTTCTAACTTTTCAAGGAACATTGCATAATTTATCTGAGTTCCATTCATAACCAATACGTCATAATTTAGTACATAATTCTTCGGCATATAACACAAAGTTCATACTTAATAGAGTTACAACACATTCATAATAAAGTTACTTCCTATTATTCGGTCCAGCAAAAGAACCATTAGGATGGTACTCTGTGAAGTTGTATCCTCGATTCATCAACGCGCTCCAGTACTCTAAACTTGTTTCTGCAATCGTTTATTCTCTGCTTGCATCTCCAATGCGTATTTAACTCCTTTAGGACACATCTCAGGATCCAACCACTCGAAAAAATTGCAACATTGAACTTGTTTAGACCGAATTTTATGATCATCATAATATTCAAAGTGGTAGAAACGAAGTCCTGCATTCTTGTCATTTCTGCAAACAACTATATCGCATTCTGCTCCACAATTACAATACACTCGAGGAGGTAGTAAACTATTAAGCGTATGTATGTTGTGATACGACATTATTGCATCCATCACTCTATTAGGTAACCCCCGTCTTGGACGAACCTCAACCACTGCGTCGTCTAAATTCTGTCTCTGCGGATCCTGCTGCACAACTTCAAGTTGTGTCTTAGAAACAAAATCAACGTCGTTGGTTAAACCATCTTCTACCACCCCCACCAATATAATTTTTCTCAAAGTCGTCATAAATTTTCATAATTGTCTCATCATCAATTTCTCAATTATCCATTTATTAATCTATAACAAAGGCATAATAGCTATATAGTAGAATTATAAAGAATAGCAAGAGAAACAAAATCTTTAACCTATCAAAGAACTTCAAGTAAAATCTAACCTGATTTCCAACTCAATCGAAAATACTTAGATACAAATTAGTAGGTTTTTGAAATAGACGAGAGATTGAAAATTAGGTTGCCATTTTTGGAGTTTTGGGAAAGCACAAGAGTGAAAGAGAATAATGAAAATGGGTAGAAAAGTAGATGAAAACAACTCATGGTATAGTATTTTTAATAGCGTTATCTAGGATAACGCTAGTAAGCGTTATCTAGGATAACGCTGTCGAATGTTCAATGTCTCCTTTTGAGGCAGTGCGCATTTTTAGTAGCATTATTTAGGATAATACACTATTAAAAATGCTCACTGCCTCAAAAGGAGGCAGTGAGCTTACTCTCCATATATTTATGCAGTCGCAACAACAACGTATTCATCAACAAAACATAATCACATCCAAATTACATAAGGAACTTAACCATAACATATCCAAATTACATAACAATAACATATCCAAATTACATAACTTACAACATATCCAAATTACATAACGAACATAACAACAACATATCCGAATTACTTACCGAACATAACAACAACATATCTAAATTACATATCGAAGAAAGAAACAGGAAATCCAAATTACATATCGAACATAACATATCCATGCTGAAGTGTTTAAATTAATTTCTGGTTAAAAATTTACTCGGTGATCCAGCAGGTGGATGCATTTTAGCACATAGACCTAGTCAAGCTTTCATGCTTATTAGCTTTATTCAAGTGACAAATGTTGCTTCACGTAACCTGATGAAAATTGCAACTCTTTGCAGTTTAGCAATTTATTTTGAAGCAACTTTTACTTTCTTTGAAGCAAACTGTGTAGTGTAAGTAATATAAACTGGTGTTTTTGTACCTGGGAAATGTTTTCATGGGGATATCTGTCTTTCTATTGTTGCAAAAGAAAAAGTGATAACCCCAGGAAAATACTTCCTACAGCAACACAAATTTATATTACATACATTACCCAGTTTTCTTCAAAGAAAGTAAAAGTTGCTTTAAAATAAATTGTTGAACGGCAAGGAGTTGCTATTGTCATTAGGTTACGCGAAAGAACATTTGTCACTTGAATAAAGCTAATAAAACATGAAAGCCCGACTAGGTCCGTGAGCTAAAATGCATCCACCTGCTAGATCACCAAGTAATTTCTTAATCAGAAATTAATTTAAACCCTTCAGGTTTGTCACACTTCGTCTCCTTCATACGCCTGAATAGATCTATGTTCTATGTTCCATCTCTTCATAATATATAAATAGTTAAGATACATGCATTAGTACATTACTCAATCAACAAATACACAACGAAATATGGATAACTTGAACTTTAATTACGAATTTAACTTTAAACATACACATACTAAATATGGATAATTTGAACTTTAGTCACTAATCTATAAACATGAACATACACATGCACATGCACACACATACAAATACACAACTAAATATGGATAATTTGAACTTTAATCACTAATTTAACTTTAAACATACACATACAAAACCCAAAATTATGAAATTGTTGATGTAGACTATAATTTGTATGCCGTAAAAACTTAAAAACACATCTATACCACAAAAGAAGGGATTAGAGTAGAAATCCCTAAACATGAAAACCCTAAATTTCTGAAATTACAAGCTTTAAACAACATAGTTACATAAACTTACTAATAGGAGGCGTTTGACAATAAGGGGAAGCCATTGAAGTTAATTTTGGAGGAAAGTTCGATTTTTAGCCTGAAGATGAAAGGGGGGAAAATTTCGTATTTGCTAGAAACAGGAAGAAAGTGGAAATGAGGAAAGAAAGAGAATGGATAAAGGGTTTATTCCTTCTGGGTGTTATCCCAGATAACGCTATTGTTATAACGTTTTTGAAAAATAATAATTAAAAACTATCGTTATCTGGGATAATGCCTGTATATGAAAAGTGGTCTAAATCTTTAATTAGTTTTAAAACTGACCTATTTCTGTAACACCCCACCTCCGCTAGGGTCACTCACAAAGGGAATGCACTAGGTTTGGTGAAGCATTATCGAGGTAAACATGCACAGAAATATTACAAGACATAACATATATAAAACAGCGGAAGTAAAATAAATTTCATTTACCTTATAAAACAAGGTCTAAAACCTTTTACATCAGAATACATCAAAACCTGTCTTGCAATAATAAAGAAGCATAAAACCTTTTCATAAATTATTCCCCAAGTGAAATAGTAAAGTAGCCATAGCCAAGAAGAGTCCAGGCCATACAAGATGACCTTCAACAGAAGAAGTCCGAACTAACAACAGCATTTCCTCCCTGAAACCTGGGGGGGGGGGGGAACGGAAGACAAAGAGGCGAAAGAAAACGGGGTCAGTCGTAAAGACTGGTAAGTCCTATCTACTTCCAGCATAAAAACAGGTAAAGGTAACATGACATGCATAAACTGAAAGTAAACATAAGGATGACAACAAGATAGATAAGCTAAACCAAGATAACTGGATGAACTACTGTAGCAAGGTAAACTAAAGTTTCATGATAAACTACGGTGTCAGGAATCAAGGTATCACATCGTCAGGTTTCTATCAAGTATACTATCACAAGGTATCTGTCATGTATAACATCCCACGGTATCTATCATGTATAACATCCCAAGGTATTTGTCACGTATATTTGCTCTGCACCTCTCGTACTAGTATCCCAACCCGCGTCATGTGTCAACTATGAATGTCCCTTGCCCAATGTCATGTAATGGTCCATGTCAACCTAATATATATATAGCATATGTAGGTTTTCCCAACTCGTATGTTTCTTTCCATGTATAAGTTCAGTCCTTTGTCGTAGGCCATACGGGCTTTCCCATGTAAATCTATACCACCTCAACGTAGTACCATTTTATCCTTGAAATTGTTTTGGACTGCTACCCTTGATCTGGTTATGTTTTCTTACCATGAACTATCGCGTGTTCACTTAGGATTTACGCCACCTAGGACCACTAGGGATTATGCTACCTAATGAACGTTTCTGTGTCTCGGTTTGGGTTCAAGCCACCTAGGGCCACTAGGGATTATGCCACCCGTCAACCGCGCCCTCTATCCCGCGTATGTATCGTGAATCGTTTTCCATGTCTAGACGCACATGTTCCTCAATGTGCCATCCGAGTTCCGTGCCAGGGCAAATCAAGAGATACGGAACTCGGTTGGGAGCTTTAAGTCGTCTGCTGATGTAGATATCAAGGTCTGTTTTTGTACCCGTGGCTATGGTCCCACGTGACCCCTCCCTCAACTACTGAAAGGCAATCCAAGAAAAATCATGTATGAGAACCACATCCCGGCCCCACTATAGCCCCACTTTCCTGTGGGCCAACCTCACCCATGACTCGATAGTAAGCACATGGTCTGTTGGGGGTTCCCTGCCTTTCCGTTCGTACACGATTGACTAAAGATGGTAGGTAGTCGGCGACGTGCTATCCAGGGCAAAATCAAGTATCGTCGACTCCACGCTAATCCATCCCAGTCTTTAGGTCGCTCGCATAGCAACCAAGGCATACTCTTGGCTCTTCTATCGCAGACCTTAACCTCTGTGATGCCGGGTTTCATGGACCATCTGCCACCTCACAGAGGTATACCAAGAGTACCCTCATGTCCCCCGAAGCTACCGCTTCGTCACCCAGTTCGTTGGAGCTTTTTATCCAAGTCAGATAAGTTGCTCCTCCTCGTATACTAAGCGATGACCTACCGTATCAGGTTACTCATCTAATTATGAACTAGTCCCATGTCCTTGTCTAAGAATTATTACTTAGTTATCCTTAACTAAGGTTTACCACTTAGCTTCTTTTCCCGTTATCCTTGTTAATCCCGGCATTCCACCTAGTCCCCTGACTAGGGTTTTGTCAAATGGGTTAAGTGTTGTTATCCAAGTTCATGACTTAACCCACCTACGAATCATGTCAAGACTGGTTAAGTACTCAAGTTCAAGGCTTAGCCCTACAAGTTGGTTAAGTGTACTAAGAAGCTCATGACTTAACCCTATCATGTCAAATTGGTTAAGTATTTATTTGTCTTGACCCTATCAGGATTATCATGTTAGATTGATTAAGCATAGATTATCTTAATCCCATCAGATTATCGAGTCGGATTGGTTAAGTATGGGTTAGCTTAACCCCATCCACTAATCGTATTACAATGGTTAAGCCTAATTTTAAAAGGTCTTGTGACTTAACCCTATCAGGTCCACCTATTATATTGGTTAAGTATAGGTTACTTAACCTCATCAAATCATCATGTATAATTGGTTATGTATAAGTTACTTAACCCCATTAAATTACCGTGTTAAGTTGGTTAAGTATTGGTTACTTAACCTCATTGAATTACCCAGTTTAGATTGGTTAAGTGTTTAACTTAACCCCATCGAATTACCGTGTTTAGATTAGTTAAGTGAAGGTTACTTAACCCCATCTAATTACTGTGTCTTAGATTAGTTAAGTATGAATTACTTAACCTCATCGGATCTACCGCGTTAGATTAGTTAAGTATGGATTACTTAACCCCATCCCCTAATTGTCTTATATGGTTAAGTGTCATTAAGGAACCCAAGTCCGGTTTAACTTAACCTACCCATTCGTGTCATATCGGTTAAGTGTCATTAGTCAAATTTACTTAACCTTATCATGTGGCATTAATTTAATTAATGCACTCTCAACCTCTCACATTAGACCTTGTTGTGGTTACTAGTTAAGCCGGGCGGGTCCGGGTAGTTTTACACCACAACCTAGTCTAACCTCGGGTCTTAAGCGCGACATGACCAACTTCTCACGTTGGATCCTATTGTTTGTAGCCACTAGTTAAGCCGGGCGGGTCCGGGTAGATTTATGCTACAAACTCAACCCAACCTCGAGTTGGCCACTTTCATGTTTGGTCTAGTGTCTTTTTACACTTACAACCCACCCATGTCTAGTTCAAGTTCCATGTTTTCCCATGTGTCATGACCATATTTAAATGTATCATGAATGTCATGTTCTCATGTAAACCCCATGTCAAGTTTTCCATGTCATACCCACGTTTTTTCCTAAACTACCCAAACGTATTTCCAACCCAAGTGGAAGCGAGTCACATAGTAGGGTATTACGTAAACATATTGGCCACAAACATGCATAGTATCATAAGGGAATTTGGCCACAAACATGCATAGTATCATAAGTGAATTTGGCCACAAGCATGCATAGTTTCATAAGGGAATTTGGCCACAAACATGCATAGTATCATAAGTGAATTTGACCACAAACATGCATAGTATCATAAGGGAATTTGGCCACAAACATGCATGATACATAAGGGGTTTGGGTTCATTTACATGCATAAGCCCCAAAGTCAAGTCTTTGCCCATGTTTCACAAGTCAAGTGGTTCCCAAAGGTTCATGTTAACATTCCATAGATAAAGATTCAAACTTGCAAGATATACTAGATTAAACATAACATGAATGGCATGATTAAGTCGCTACAACTTAGCCCAAGGTCATGGATCATAGAAAAGGGGCAAAGTTAGGTTCACATAGGCTAGCCTACTTGCATTTTATTCCATGTCATATTAGAACCACTGTTAGAATCTACAAGTAGCTAGAACTTACATAGCGAGGCTTAGGGAAGGATCATGCATCGTCTTGACGAAGAAAGGTGGCTCCTTTGTCGAAGAATCGTCATGGAATTTGCGTAGCAACGTTGATCCCTCCTCGATTTGGTGTAGAAAGCTTGCACCTTTTGATTTGAACCCGATTTGAATGCATAGTCTCTAGGAATTGGAGATGGAGGCCATGATCACTTGGCATTTGGGCAGCACTTCGTGGCATGAGTGATTTGTGAGGGTTTAAGCTAGGTATAGGGGCCTTTTTATAGAGATTAGGAGTAGTTTAGGCCGTAGGATAAACCCTAGGATAGATCTGAACCCTCAAAAATCGTTGCAAGCCTCCAACACAAGACCCAGGAGCCAAAACAGGAAGCAGGTGCACCAGGTCGCTGGTTCGACCAGGGGGGGTCGACCCAGGGGTCGACACCCATGTCGACCCCCTGGAGGGGGGTCGACCCAGGGGTCGACACCCATGTCGACAGGGGGGTCGACACCCTGTGTCTGGCGGGAATTTTCCCGCCTCCTCTTTTTGGGCTGAATTCAAATCTGTTTTCGGATTTGAATTTTCGTGAAACTTCGTTGGGCCTTAACTGGGTCATACGGACTCCGATTTACGAAATTTCGGACTCTATTTCGCGTATTTTTCCGAGACGAACGCAATAGCGCAACCCGTTTATCCTGATTCAGATTTTATAATTTAATTCTGCCTTGATTCTTGTCTTAACACGTAGTTTAAAATTCGGGTTGTTACAATTTCCGTTATAAGTTCACAAAAGAGGCCTAAACCAGCAAATTTTCCTTTATTTAATTATTGATGCTTATTTTGACAGCTTTGAGAATTTCATATTTGAATTGGTCATTTGTTGTTTTGTAGATTGAGATATTATAATTAGTTTTTTTTGTAAATTTATCATCGACTTCTTTTTTAGTTGAGGTTGTACATTTCGGTCTAAGTTTGGTATTTGAATCCGAATTTTACATCAACTGTCCCCATCAATATTCTCAGTATTGTTTGCCTTTTCATATGTTTGGGACTCTTGCATACTTTATTTTGTTCATTTATCGACTGTCTCTATATGTACTACACTTTCACCTAGTGACAACTTCCTACATGCAATGTCGTTCAATTCTTCTCCTGCATCCCTAGTACGCTTTGAAAAATTAAATTCCTTAGATAATTGGCATGTTTTTCCACCTGATCAAATGCAACTTCAAAGAGCTTCTGCAAGGTTGGATAGTTCTTATAGTAAGCCAATTTCCCTAATTTATGATCAGAGAAGGAATTTCCAGAACTGAATGGCAAGAAGCAAAATCTCTCTTCAAAAATCAAGAATCAATTTACAAAAGCATGGAAGGACATAGTCACAGAGAATAATTTTCATAGTATGGCCATTCAGATTTTATACTTTGAACCGACTGTTTAAAATGGAACGAAACTTGCATGCATTGATATTGACCTAACAAACACTGCTCGAGCAAAGTGGAATAACGCAATAGTATTTTACGTGTACCATAATATACCATATTACAAGTATTTGAAAAAAATACATAGATAAAGTATGGAAAATTAAGAGGAGCTATCAATTAATTACAAGAGAAAATGGATATTTTATAATCAAGTTTGATAATTATGAATAGTGAAGGTGAAATTCTCTCGTTAATGGCGGGTTCTCTTTCAAGAACTAATTCGGTTTTTTCCAGTACTCGTCATTCTTTTTCATCAAAGTCTCTGATTGATCTCAGTGGCAATACTCAACGTTCTTATGCGGATGTATTAAGGCTATCTCCTTCTTCTTCAGATTGGAATTCTGCGTGGATACAAAATTCTTTCTTTAGGAAAAATCCCAAAGAGCGATTTTGTTTCAGATGTGGGGATTCTTCTCACTTTGCGAAGGATTGCAGAAACGGAATCCGATAATTCAATTGTAGAGGCATTAGTCATCGCAAATCCAGTTGTCCGAAGTTGTTTAGTGGCAATTAAGTTTTTGATCTCATGCTCTTTAATTGTTTGAAGATTTGCCAGATTATAATCTCGCTCTTGAATTTTTACGATTTGGATTCCTCTTATTAGGAGATCGATGGGGCTTACTTGTTGTTGCTGTTAGGTTGGCATTTGGAGGGTATGGTGGATCGGATCTTATGGAGTAAAGAAGTTAATATTGATGTCGGTTTTCCGCCATTACCTCGACCATTGGATAGGAAGGGACACGCGCTTTCCTTTTGTTTGAACCTCTTGAAATTTCGCAGATTATATGCTGATTCCGCTTCAAGAAACAAGAGGAAAGTCTTTCCGTTATTGGAGGGGAATCTGAAACATTTCGACGTTATCAATATTGTTATTAATTGCGTCTATTCTGTTGTTGCTTTCCAGAAGCAATTGGAATGTGGTGTTCCTTTTTCCACAAGGTATGATCTGAATTCTGCTCATTCGAATGCCATAAATCAGGTGAGAAAAGATCAGTTGGGTATCTTTGATTGTACTGCTGATGTTTTCCAGAAGCAGTTTAAATGTGATATTCCCTGTTCCAAGAGGTCTGATCTGAATCCTGTTCAATTTGTCAAGAATCAGGTGAGAAAGGATCAGTTGGGTATCATTGATGTAGAGGTTATGTTTCTTGAAGTTGCGAGGGTAGACTCAGATGGGTTTTTTGGGATACTATGCCCCTGTAGTTATGAGTTGTTTAGGTAGCCGGGATGGTTCTATACTTTTTGATTGTTTGTCCTTCAAGACTAGGGACAGGATGACAGGGGTGGATTCAGTAGACATGGTGGATTATATGGCTGATGGTGTTACGGAGTTTTCGTCTGTTTGTTGTGATGAGGAGGAGTTCGATTGGGTGGTGGCTGAGGATGTGGAACTTTCAAACAATTTTGGGTTACTGGAGAATTCTGATGTAAAGGAGGCCTCTAGTTGGGAAGGGATTGATGGTGATTCTATGTTTCAGAAGGGGTTGTCGCGGTCTAATTGTTCATTGAGGAGGAAAGGATTTAAAGCTAGAAAATTTAAGGTTGGGAGGAAGTGTTTTACTGGTCTCAAGCATTGGATGGTAAGTTCACTGGTTAACATGGAGGTGGGAGGCTGTTTTGACGTGGGTTCTGTTGGAGATGACTGTAACGACCCAGAAAATCTGAACCAATTTAAATTTTTTAAATTGGCTAAAATAATGGATTTTAAATATTTAAAATAAATATTTTAAATAATGGCGATGAAAACTGAGTTTGAATCGACAATTGAAAACAAATATAATTAATTATAATTATAAACAAGGCCTGAAATGGCGTGGCAGTTTCAAAAATTGAATTCAAACTTTGTCGGACTATACCGGGTGCAAAACAATCCGGATTTTAGTGAAACCAAAATATTTAAATCTGTTAGTGAATATCTTTCTAACGAATCCGACCAATCGAAATTTGATAGCGGGAATCAAAAGATATGTCCAGTTGAAAATTCTGAATAGTCGCTATGGAATTCAGGCCCTTAAAAATGGACATTTTGCAAATGACCTCGGATTTCGACGAAACCACTTTTGTTGGATCCGCAGTGTCAAGTTATTGTTAGGTTTCAAATTTCATAATTTTTCGAATCAATATGTGAGCGTGGCAAAGGAAAACGCGTTTGATCGGTTTCAGTTGATTTTAGTCGACTGGAAATTGGCCATTTTTCAAACGGTCTCAGAATTCGACGAAACTAGTTTTGTTAGGACCGTATCGTCAATACGAAGCTAGAAAATATTTTTCTGGAATTTTTCGAGTTCGTATGTGGCCCCACTAAATTGAAATGTGCGTCTAAATTGAATATATAAAGAAGTACACTTTAAATTCAACGGAAACTGATTCAAACGATCGAATCAGCTTATGATACGTATCCCATTGTGTTCGGAATGGGGGTAAAACGCTATGGACGACAGGCGGTGGGCCTCGTTTAGAGGTCGTATGTAAAAGTCAACTTTTTGAAAAATTAAATATATATATTTTATATAAACCCCCCCTATTCCCTCTTCTCTCTCTTCAGTTCGAAATAAAAAAAAACGCGCTTAAGACCTAGCCGCCGCCTCCCCTGCGATTACCACCACCAGCAGCATCCCACCCCGCCTTTCCCCTCCTCCACTTCGCCAGACCCCCGTCTCTCTCCTCCTCCCCTCCCCTTCTCTTTCCTCCCCCCCAGTCCGATTCGCAACGACCCCAAACCCCACCGCCTGCCACCACCGGCGAACCCCGAGCGCCACCCTCGAGCCGCCTTCCCTCCGACGATCTGCGGAAACCCCCCCCCCCCTCTGTAAGTTTTTTTTGTTTTGTTATTTTATTTTTATGTATTTAAAAACTGATTTTTTTTTAAAAAAAGGGAAAAACTGATTTTTTTTTTTAAAAAAAAGAGTTTAAAAACTGATTTTTGGAAAGTTAAAAACTGATTTTAGAAAGGATTTAAAACTGATTTTGAAAAGGGTTTAAAAACTGATTTTAAAAAGTTATAAAAACTGATTTTAAAAGTTATAAAAACTGATTTTAAAAGGTTTAAAACTGAATTTTTAAAAGGGTTTAATTTTAAAGGGGTTTGAAAAACTGATTTTATTTTGAACTTTAAAAAGGAAAAATATTTAAACTCTAAAAAGGAAAGGATTTGAACTTTAAAAAGAAAAATCAGAATTTTATATATTGAAAGTCGAGGTAAAAATCAGATTTTTATATATTGAAAGTCGAAGTAAAAATTCGATTTTTATATATTGAATAGCATCGTAAAAATTCGATTTTTACATATGTAGAGGATACGGGCGAAAGCGACAAAAGGGCGAGGTTGGCGAAGATTTCTATAAAGGAAGAGTCGTAGTATTGGATAGCTATTGGTGAGATTTCTGATTTATATATATATATATATATATGTGAAATAAAAGTGAATTGCTATATATATATATATATATATATATATATATATATATATATATATATATATATATACGCCCCTCGTCCACAAACCATGGACGATATTTATTGGTTGAAATTGTTGTGGAAATTGATTGATAGCGAATGATTGTTTGGGATTGTTTGTGATTGATATTGGTTGATTGTGGTTGAAAAATACCCATTTGTGGTTGTGAAATATTTGGTTGAAACCACATAGGATTAGTTTGTGGAAATGAAATAAATATATACATGCCGCCTGCGTGCGAACTAGATGCATGAACCCCATTGTCAAAAAACCGCGAGGTTTTAAGGTAGAGCGAGGAGCCATACTAGGGACGGTCCCGGTTTTAACTACCCTGCCGTTATGCTGCCGAAATTTTGAATAATATTCGTATGTTTGAATTATTTTCATCTGCTTAAACTATATTTATTCATTGTATAGAAAACATTCATGTGTTGAATTAATATTCATTCGTTGATTAGAAATTCATGTGTTGAATGGTATTCATATTTTGAAATAAATCGTCTGATAATAAAAATCACATTTTTATCTATATATAGAAACTATAGAAAACATTCATGTGTTGAATTGATATTCATTCGTTGATTAGAAATTCATGTGTTGAATGGTATTCATATTTTGAAATAAATCGTTTGATAATAAAAATCACATTTTTATCTATATATAGAAACTATAGAAAACATTCATGTGTTGAATTGATATTCATTCGTTGATTAGAAATTCATGTGTTGAATGGTATTCATATTTTGAAATAAATCGTTTGATAATAAAAATCACATTTTTATCTATATATAGAAACTATAGAAAACATTCATGTGTTGAATTGATATTCATTCGTTGATTAGAAATTCATGTGTTGAATGGTATTCATATTTTGAAATAAATCGTTTGATAATAAAAATCACATTTTTATCTATATATAGAAACTATAGAAAACATTCATGTGTTGAATTGATATTCATTCGTTGATTAGAAATTCATGTGTTGAATGGTATTCATATTTTGAAATAAATTGTTTGATAATAAAAATCACCTTTTATCGACTATATGAACTGTGTAAAATAATCTCGTTTTAAAAGAAATTGTTTTATGATAAAAATCCCATTTTTATCACCAACTTGAACTATATAGAAAAATAGTGTTTTGAAATGAATTGTTTTACAATAAAAATCACATTTTTATTGTATGCATAAATCGTTGAAATGTGAAGTGTTAAAAATAGCCACTTGTTCAAAATAAACATATATGAGTTGAAATATTCATTAATTAGCTAATGAAATGATTTGCACCTATTTATGTAACATTAGAATGAATGGTGTTTTTAAACCAAACAGAAATCAAATATGAAGTTGAATAGAAAATGATAAATGATAAGAACTGTATATATATGTACATGCATATTTATTGAACAGGTTATAGCAAAGGGGCTAGAGAAGAGGAATAAAATTTTGTGCCCGACAAATAGGTACACATTTACTGTTTTGTTTGGGTGATGATTTTATGAGCCTGTTGGCTAGCCGCTTGGCTTTTTCTTTTTCTTTTTGAGATTAGAAGGACCGGGAACGCTATTTGCGATTTCCCGATGCTCCCGGTGCAGGGGAGGTTATGGCGAAATTTTCCAAAATTTTAAGGTGTTAGAAAAATATTTGAAGTGAAAACGATATGGAAATCATTGAATGAACTATATTTATATAAATATATAAATATAAATAAAATTAAAACGAAACGAAGCCGTGCAGTTCGTATTTTGAAACCATGATTTCAAACAACTAGTACGGGAAATCCGACCATTGGATTTTCCCGAAACCTCAACCGTCGGGTACGCCTTGGAAATATCTTCCCAACGGCACCAACCTTGTAAAAATCCAACGGTTGGATTGTCTGGAATGTTTAATTCAAATCTGAAGAAAAACAGCGCCAGAAACGATTATATTTATGTATATATATATATAAATATAATTATATTTAATCGAATAACGACGCTGCAGTTCGTATTTTGAAATCGAAACTTCAAACGATTGTACCGGGAGATCCGACCGTCGGATTTTCCCGAAACTGGAACCGTTAGATTCGTTTTGAAAAGACCTTTCTAATGATGTAAATTTTGTGAAGATCCAACGGTTAGATTTTCAGATATGTGTAAATCAAATCTAAAGAAAAACAGCGCCACGGCCGCTTTATGGCCCGAAGCGTCGTTTTGAATAAATGAGCTATTTTAAAATAAAAATAGCGATAAATCATTATAAAATACCACAAACAATATGGAGTGGAAATAAACTGAATTTGCTCGATTTATGTTGTATTTGAGGGTTGAATGTGTTTGGTGTGAAAATTACATTAAAGAACAATATGGGTGTTATCGAATAATTTAACCATTGAAATAAATCGATTTGAAATTCTAAATATACGTGAATTATTTGAAAGGGCCGAGTTAATTCTCATTTCGATTAATTGACCGACGATTGAAATTCGAAGATGAAGACGATGGTCGAAGACCGGAGATCTTCACCTCGTTTGGATGGTAACCGAGGTCCTGATTGGGAGGCATCCCGAAATATGGATAATGAGTGGTGATCGTTCAGACGTACGTGTTGATCGAAGGGTTTGCGAGGTATTTAGTGCCTCCGGTTTCGTTCAGACCCAGAACGGACTTGTAAATGGACTGTGTGTCTGACATAGGATTTATTCTGTGTGGCATGCTAAGATGCAGTGATCAGGGCTTCTGTTGAAAAGCAAAGTCTTGTGGTGATGATCAAAGCACCGCCTGTGTGGCGTAGCTTTGTGTATAACGTAAATTCGTGAGCCTCACACCCCGGTATGAACCTAAAACGGGAGGAAGGACCTCAGGGAGGACATGCGTTTCTTTCTAGCTAGGGTGGTGTCAGTGACCTACCAGCCCTGACATTTATATACTTTTCACCTATGTGGTTGTTGCTGTTGCGAGGCGCCTCGGTTTGATCGGACGATCCGGGTCCGATGGAGTCATTCGTTGGCTCGTTTACGCCCCAAAGGGCGAGGAAACGTATTGTTCAGGCATTTTAATCCACATCGGTGGACCGGCCCTGACGATCCAAGGGTCAATGCGCTCTGACCCTGTGGCTCGGGCTAGAGAGTCACGAAGTCGGTAAGGACTATCTTTTGCCTTGGTTCATGACGGAAATCCAATTTCCAAATACGTGACGATGCGATTTTGATTGTATACCTATATATGGCGACATAGTGGTATGGGGCATTAATGCCGTCTATGATTGATAGTTATGATTTGAAATTGTTTTCAAAACATATAAACACTAGCAATAATATCAAATGCCTTTGTTTTATTCGTATCAAGCATATTTTGGCCGTTATAAGGTAAAACTCTATCCTCCGGTTTGCGTTGCATTGTGTGATGGGAACTGAGTCTTATAACGGTTTCATTTTTATAAAAAGCATAGCAATGTTTAAAAGAAAGATTTGTTTTAAGGCACTGACAATCCAATGGAGTAAACCCGTTCCACGAAAGTGGCGTGGTCCTGTGATTGGCCAATTATATATGTGTTGAGTGGATTTCTCATACCAGTCCCATGACTGACTCGTAGTTTGTTTCACTTTCAAACTCGGGTGCCCCTTTTTCTACACGGGCAGCCTTGTATTCAGGTTTAGCTGGTTCTTCTGGATAGCTGGAGCTGAAGATGGATTCTATCATTTATCTCTTTTTATGCTGTTCAGCTCCTATTGTACATATTTTGTTTATTTCCGCTGTAGACATTTATGTATAGCTGAACTGTATTTGTACTAAGTAAGATCCTGTATACTGTGTAACTCTGATGATTACTTTTATCCAGTATATTTTGTTGTTCATTATCTGGTGTATTTATTTAATTCTGTTCTGCTATTATCTGTTTCTGTGTTATATTCCAAAGATAACCCTGTTTCCGTGAGAACGGGATTTTGGGTCGTCTCAACGACGTGGTTAGGGGAGATGGCCAGGTTTCTTGTGATGTGCTAAGGTGGTTTGGACTAGAGACGGGGTGGTTGGCTTTATGGATCGCATGGATAGAACAAGTGCTAGTCCTTCCTGTGTTTACAGTACTGCCTTTGGTACTGTTGTGCAAGCTTCGAGGTTTTATTGTGTCGTGCAGAGTCATTATTCTCTTTTGTTGGACCAGGGTGATTGTTTTGTTATTTTGTGTGAGTTGGGAGTGAGTCTGCTTTGTGTGTTTATGAGGCCATGTTTGAGCGTGACTCATCGAGAGAGAGATTTGTTTTTTTTCGGTGTTTGATGCTGATGATGGGTCTAGTTCTTTGGTTGGTGATGGATCAATTGTGGTCATTGGTGGCCATTCGCATAGTTGTGTTGATTCCTTCCCTTCGGCTAGGAGAGGGAGATGTAGGAGTGCAGTTCCCAGTTCTGGATTGGTCCGTCGCAGTGCTAAGATCAGGTATAGATCCTTTTCTTCTCGTGGTAAGTCCCCAAGCCTGAATGCTAGTGGTAGCAATTTGGGTTTGGGCTCAGGTATGTCTCATGTTTATGGTAGTGATTATTCTCCTTATGCTTTGGGTAGCCTCTCGACTAGTCAGTTACTTCAACTCGCTGATGATATTGGTTTTTTATTTACTGATTTAGAGTTAGATGCGGAGTACATTAGGAGTAGGGAATTAGAGAGAGTTAGCTCCTTGAGTAGATGAGGATCCTTATTTGGAATATTAGAGGCCTTAATAATCCAAAAAAATGTGCTAAGGTTAGGACCTTTTATAAAGATTTTCATACTGATATTATGTTGCTTCAGGATACTAAAATTGAGATCCTTGATTTTAGTTTTTATACGAATTTAGGTGGGTCCCTCTTTCGTAATTGGGCTTGTCTTTTGGCTATAGGTAGTGCTGGAAGGCTTATGATTGGTTGGAAAGATAATAAGTTTAGACTAGTGCAGGAGCTTCCTAAGTTGTATTCTTTGCACGTCATTTTGGCCTCTCTTGTAGATAATTCTTTATTGGGCATTTCTAATGTGTATGGTCCTCACACAAAAATTGAGAGGAGGTTATTGTGGGCTGAATGTTCTGTATTTAGAAATTCTATTCCTAATCAATGGATTGTTGGGGAATACTCCAATGTCACTAGGTTCTTAGGGGGGAGATCTCCCCAGGAAGGAAATTTCTCTGATATGGAGGAATTCAATGATTTCATTTTAGATAATAATTTGATTGAGATTCCTCTAAATAATAGATCATTCACTTGGTCAAACATCAGAGATAGTCCTTCTTTTGCCTTATTAGATAGATTTTTTATTAGTACTGAGGTGGATGACAGATTCGCTATTTGTAGAGTTAAGGGTTTGCCTTTTTTATATTGTGATCACTGTCCTATTATCCTTTCATGTGATTTGAATATTTCTATTAGTAACAGTTTCAAATTTAAAAAGGTGTGGCTTTTGGATTCTAGTTTTATTAATCATGTTTCGGCTAAGTGGAATTCTTTATTTTACTTTAATAATCTGTATAGTGGCAATTCTGCGAAGATTTTTGTTGCTAATCTTGGTAAGTTAAGATTTTTTCTTAAGTGGTGGAACAAGTTCATTTTTTGAGTGTTAGAGTTAAGAAAGATAAGATTTTGTGTGAATTGTTAGATTTAGACAAGGTTAGTGAGTTTAGGATTCTTAATCTCAATGAGAGGGATAGACTTTGTTGCCTTAGAAATGATCTCAAGTTGTTGCTAGAGAAAGAAAAAATCATGTGGAAGCAAAGATCCCGAGTTCAATGGATTAAGGAGGGTGATAATAACACGAATTTCTTTCATAGTGTGGCTAATAAAAGGAGGCGTGATAATTTGATCCATTCTATTTTTATTAATGATGTAGAGGTGACCGTTCAGAAGGAATTAAATGAGGCCTTTACTAGGTACTATAAGCAGATTCTAGGATCTAGGACTAAGAGAAGGATTAATGTTAGTTGGAATGACATTTTCCCTTCAACCACTAACGTTGATCTAGCTGATTTAGACAGTCCTTTCTCTGAATGGGAGATTTGGAAGGCTATCTGTGATATGCCTAGTGACAAAGCTCCTGGGCCAGATGGTTTTTCTGTTCTTTTTTATAAGCAGTTTTGGGAGGTTTTGAAATTTGATCTTATTAATCTTTTTAATGATTTTTATACTAGAGAATTGCGTTTAGGTAGTTTTAACTTTGCTAATATTATCCTTATTCATAAGAGAGAGGGTGCTAATCTCTTAAGGATTTCACGCTGATTTCCTTAATTAATTGTTCGGTCAAGATCATTTCCAAAGTTCTGGCTAACAGGCTTAGTGTTTGTAGTGACCCGCATTTTTAGCTATTGAATAATTTATTTATTTAATTATTAAATATCGATTTATCGATATCGAGAACGTGAATTAAATAATATTGAATATTTAATTAATAATTATAATATAATATATTATAATGTCGAAATAATCAAAATATTGGAAATCACAATATTCTGTGAACGGGGTCGCCCCTTGGATTTAATTCAGCTTAAAGTTGAAATATATTGACGAATATATTTAAATAACGACAGTTTGAACGTATAATTATATTATAATTAAAATAGAACTTGAAATCGCGCGGCAGTTCGCTATTTGGCGATTTGAACTTCAAATGAATGTACAGGATTCGTTTTAAGCCGGATTTCAGTGAAACAAGAAACGTGTGGAGCTGGTGGAGTATATCTTTCTAGTGGAAGAGAAAAATCTGGATTTCGACGGGTAGATTTTGATGTATGTCCAAATCAAATTTCAGAAAAGTCGCTGTGGAATTTCCTTTATAATTCGTAACGCTTTATATACGTTATAAAATGGGTTTTCAATGTAAATTGAATATCAATTCAATCTGGACTCGGAATAGCAAGTAAATAAATATACTGGAGTTGTATGATATTCCTGGGTGAAAATATACGATAATATAAATTTATTTATATTTAATTTAATAATATTTAAATATATTTATATATTTAAATGGGTCATCCAGAGCTTTAAAAATAGCCGGTTTTGCAAACGAAGTCGGAATTTGACGAAACCAGTTTTGTTGGATCCGCAATGTCGAATAGTTGTTAGATTTCCAGTTTCGTGATTTTTAGAGTCACTGTGTGGTCGTACGGATTTTTAGAGTGAGAAACAGTCAGTTTTTTGACAGTTAAAAATACGCTGTGTGAGCATACGGAGTCGGAATTCGACGAAACCAGTTTCGTTGGGACCGTAATGTCAAACTCTAGCAGTATGTCTAGTTTGGTGATTTTTTTGGGTATCGTGTGTGATCATAAGAATTTTTAGAAGGCGAACACAAATAGAGTTAGAATATTCTGAGCATATTCCTTAACCTCACCCCTATAAATACACTTCTATACTTTCCCTAAATATAGAAAATCAGTCCACAGTCAACACAAAAATCCCGCCGTCATGTTTATCTCGCTGGAAACCCATTTCATCACTTCAAAATTTCATTTAAATCCAAAATAAAATCTATAAGTTTAGAACCAGCTTCTTTAACCTCATCTTGGTTTCCTCATTCCGCCAGTATGCTTCACAAAGTGTGCGACGAGGTTACAGAAGTTCGATTCTTTTCAGAACGGAACTAGGGTTCCACTTCTTGCGACGATGGGTTATCGAGGGGAAAAACTGGGTTGGTATGGTATTCGGGGGTCGATTTAGCTTTCGTTGGTGGTAATTTGGAGGGACTCGGTTGGGTTTAGTTCGGTGAAACTGGTGGGTCGACGCGGGGAAAAAGGGGGGTTCGAACACCTGGATTTGGGGACGAGTTTGTAGAGGATGCGAAGGGAGGATGAACGGAGGTGTCGGTTGCCAGAGCGGTGGAGTTTCTGGTGAGAATTGAGGGCACGAAGGTGTGCGTGTGTTGTCTAAGCGTGGCAATGGATTTCAGGAAGAAAGAGATCAACGAAGGAGGGTCTGGGCTGTAAAAGGGTAAGCGGGCCGAGTTAAGGGGTTAAGGCCCATTGGAAATAGAAATTCAAGTTTATTTTAATTAAAAACGTATTAACTTGTTTACGCGATATTTCGGTCATACGAGGTCAGAATCACAAACCATAAGTTGCGTTGGGATCGTATGGACGGGAGCAACACAATGGGACTGACCGCGAGCCAATTGGAGCACATTACAATTTATGGAGAAATAAATTGTTCGACTCAATCAAATGAACGCAAACCGTTATTTAACGGGTAACGCGCGAAAGTGAGTAAATCTCACCAACTCTGAACAGTTTATAATTTCATGTTGTATCTTTAGAACTGTTAGAAATTGTCTGATTTACTGTGTGTTGATTGTTTGATTGAACTGCTAGTCAGTTGGTTAAATTTCTATATTGATTCTGTTTAACAGCATATATCATATGGAACTGAAAGTGATGTTATCTATATTGTCTAACATCTGTGGATGCAGGGAAACAGGTTGGAGGAATCCAACTGGATTCCTCAACAGTTATTTTATTGTTTTTCATATATTGTTATATGATGTGATATAAAATCTGTGGGCGATTATATGTGCTTGGACGATATTGAACATCGTGATTTGATATGATTGAATACCATAACATACCGGAATGTAGATAAGGGAATTTTCAAAGTGATATTGAAAATAGCATTTATAAAGTGGAATATTTATAAATAAGAAATGTTTATAAATTGGAATATTTATAAATAGGAGATATTTGAAATGGAAATAAATTCAAAACATTTCTTTTTGAATGGAAAGGCCTGTGTGGCGAGTTTGGGGATTTTCCCGATGCTCCCGATACAAAGGAGGTTATAGCGAATTTTCCCGGGAATTTAAGGAGTTAGAATATTTCAAGAATAAATTTGAAAAGGAAATATTTGTAAACCATTTACAAATAGAATTGAAAAGGAAACATTATAAAAAGGAAATCATTTTTAAAGTGTAGAACCGTTATTTAAAAGTAAATCTTTTCAAATGAATAAAACGTTGTAAAAAAAGGAAATCTTTATAAAGTGAATAAAGTAAATCGAATATGGTATTCGAAGTTAGTTAATCGAATATAGACATTCGAAAGGAGTTAATCGAATATGGTATTCGAAGTTAGTTAATCGAATATGGTATTCGAAGTTAGTAAATCGAATATGGTATTCGAAGTTAGTAAATCGAATATGGTATTCGAAGTTAATTAATCGAATATGGTATTCGAAAGTTAGTTAATCGAATATAGACATTCGAAAGGAGTTAATCGAATATGGTATTCGAAAGTTAGTTAATCGAATATGTTATTCGAAAGGGGTTAGTCAAGTCGAGTTAGTCAAATAGAGTTAACCAGTTGGAGTAAATTAGTTAGAGTTAATCGATTAGAGTTAAAACGAACTAGAGTTAATCAAATATAGTTATTTGAGACAGAGTTAGTCAAACATAGTATTCAGGGTAAGTTGCCATCTTGTACGACTGCTAGCGCAATTCGCAGGGCTGTAGATAGCCTACGGCGGTCGGATGTTTCCTGAGGGAATCAGGCGTAACCGTTGTGATCGCCGCGATCTAGAGTCAAGCGAATGGAGTTTAATCGAATATTAGTTATTCGATAGGAGTTAATCGAGTTGATCGAGTTGAGAAATAAGTTAAGTTAAATAAGTTGAGTTGATCGGGTGGTTCGACCAAGTTAGTTGAGCCTAGTTAATCGAATCGAATTGGTCGAACCAAGTAAGTCGAGTTAAGTTAGTCAAGTTAGTCGAGCCTAGTTAATCGAATCGAATTGGTCGAACCAAGTAAGTCGAGTTAAGTTAGTCAAGTTAGTCGAGCCTAGTCAATCGAATCGAATTGGTCGAAACAAGTAAGTCGAGTTAGTCGAGTCAAGTTAAGTTAGTCGAGTTAAGTTCGTCGAGTTAAATAAATCGATGTTAGTTTCATCGAAAGGAGTTATCGATGTTAGTTTCATCGAAAGGAGTTATCGATGTTAGTTTCATTGAAAAGAGTTATCGATGTTAGTTTCATCGAAAGGAGTTATCGATGTTAGTTTCATCGAAAGGAGTTATCGATGTTAGTTTCATCGAAAGGAGTTATCGATTATAGTTTGATCGAAGTGAGATTTATCGAATAAAAGTCATTCGAAAAGGGAGTTATCGATTATAGTTTAATCGAAGTGAGATTTTCAAATATGAGATATTTGAAAAGGAAGAGTTATCGAATATTAGTTATTCGAAGAGAGATTATCGGATATCATTTATTCGAGAAGAAGTTAATCGAATATAGGTTATTCGAAGAAGAGTTAATCAAATAGAGATTTCTCGAAGAGAGTTAATCGGCGAATTCGATTATATCGAATTCGGGAAGGTACTTATACTTTCCAGTGTTTAAATAGAGATTTATTTATTTATAAATAAATAAGTGTTAGGTTAATTATTCACTAATAAGAATAGAAGTTATAATTAAAGTTAGATAATTCGAAAGTAGGGATTATAACGTTATCGTTATAACCAATGTTTTAAATATAGAAGTGGATTAGTAAAATTGAATCCGAGAAAGGCGTAAAGAAGTTGTTAAAGATTAAAAGATAAACTTTGACCATTTCGAAGTTATAACGTTGTTCAGTTAAGGTCTGAGAGGTAATTATACCCCAACTTGAGTGACTTCCTTCTTAACTAAGAAATGGTAAGGTTTGATCGTAAAGGAGTTTTGGAAATGTTTTCCAAACAAGAATCAGAAATGTTTTCTGATAAAAGAAAAATAAGAATTTAGAATATAGGGAAACAGGAGATAAGTAAATAAATGAACTAAAGAGATTTATGTTAAATGATGTTTGTTCGATATAATTTCCATTTGGAAATAATATCGTTGTTTGCACACTTGTTTTTCTTTGATAGTTAACTCACCGAATATCGAAGTTTTGACCATTTTAACGTTGTTAATATGGAGAGACCGGTTGGATTATTATCCATAGAACCACTCTGTATTGGCATAAGCGTCGCGAATCATATATGCCAAAGATAATTGAAGACGGAGTAAAATGCAAGGGTTGTTGTATAAGTCTTAGATAACAGTGACTAAGACGGATAGTGCCTTCGGTTTGTCCAGTCCCAGGACAACTTGTATGGACGAAGGTCTGACAGAGTATATCCAATGGATCGCGTAAGTTGATCTGTTCAAATGTATTCACGTTTGGTGGCGGAGGAATTCGTTTCTCTTAGCTGTATACCCGTGTTATTTTTGGATAAGTCAATTTGTGATTTGGCGGGTATGACGATGTGACATTTCTAAGTGAATGAAGATGGAGGTCTGACATAGTATTTCCAGACGATCACGTACATTGATTTCTTCAACCGTACCAAGAGTGGAAGCGGAGAAGGAACTTATTTTAGCTGACACGTAATGTACTGTTGTAAACGTCAATTAGTGATTTCGATGGATTTGACAATGTAGCATTCAAAGTGAATCTGATGTAATGATAAAGCGTAGCTTCTAGCCTCATCAACCGGTAAATGACAGAAATCGGGCGGGCAGCATGGCTAAGTCGGTCGCACCGAAGTAGGGTGTATAATCACCTATCTAGTGAATATTCATTTGTTTTCTTAAATCTATCAATGTTGTCCCATATATATACGGGAACGGTTGCTGATCCCAACCGTTGGTGATGTACATTCGATACACTCAAGCGAAATGAGTGGTCGGTCATGTGTGGCTGAGTTGCAAGATGTTCTTGTTGAACTCCAGTGTATCGTTCCTAGAGTACACTGATCAAAAGGTGGTTCCATACCTTGTCATAGTTGGAAATCCAATCATCCAATAAGCGCCTACGGTTTATGATTTTACTTTATATATGTAGAGCGTGAGATGCAAGCGTTTCTGCTAGATTGATATCTATTTGTATTTAGACATTATTATAATATCAGAATGATATTACTTTACAAAGTTGTTTGGATTCTCATAAGGGAAAAACCCGTTCCGTTATGCGGCGTGGTCTTGTGAGATATCCTTTATTTAATCAAGTATTAAATTGTTTTGCTCATACCAGTCCCATGACTGACCCGGAGTTTACTTTGTTGTTTTCCCTAAACTCTTGGGTGCCTAAATTTGTACGGGCAGTCAAGTAGTCGGGATTTGCAGATACATTGAAGAACTGGAGCAGGAGGCTTCAGGATCATATAGCTATAGTTATTTCCGCTGTGTTGTAAGTGCTTTACTCTGATAAGTGCTATTGTATACATAACTGTTATATTTCAAAGTTATGTTATCTATTATATGTTATTCGTTCCGCTGTGAGGTTCGTGTTACTCTGATGTTGTGTTCTTCTTCTTCTTCTATTCTAAGTTTCTATCTTATCTATTCTCACCTTCTAATTTCTTTCATTAATTACCGGGATTTTTCGATGTATTGGTTATCGACATCGTGCTTATGTCGATAACCAAAGTCGCTCAAAATCCGGGTCGTTACAGTTGGTATCAGAGCTTAAGTTAAGAATTACCTTGGCTTTGTGGCGTGACTCGGTAGAGATTGGTTAGTAATACCCTAGATTGAGTTGAGTGTATATATACGAGTGCGTATTTGTATTTGATATAAAAATGGTTTTATATTGTGGAGATTCATTGGCTGAGTTGTTTATGAGTTCTGGTCGATCAGTTTGATCCATTGTATCGGTAGGAGTAAATAAATACTTGAATACGATGGACCGACACGGTATGGATATGTGATATATTATCATATATAGGTTGTGATTATAATTGAGTAAGATTATAAAGTGAATTGGTTATAAATAACTGATCAGAATTCATATAAGTAAAGTATATGAAATAAGATGAATTAAATCTGAATTAAATCAGAATTGGAATTAAAATAAGGAAATTTTAAGTTCTTGGGAGATTTTGAAATGTTTTCAAAATGGAAGTATTTAGTAATGGTTTTGGAAATGATATAGTATTGAAATCACTTGGGTCACTGGAAGATAATTCCGATGATGACTGCGCAGTATCATCGGTGTGATTTCCGAGTTCTAAGTGGTGGATTACTACAAGAGATTTTCATTTGAATTGTTTTGAGAAAACAAGTTATTTAGAAAATTCAAAGGTTTTGAATTGGCAGTATGATTTCAAATTGATTTGAAATAAAACCGGGAATTTAAGTTCTAGAAATTAAAATTTAACTAATGAAGTTAAATAAAATGAGATGGTAAAAATAAATTGAAATTTAACTTGAACATAGTTAAATAGAATTGAATTGGATTAGAGAATAATCTGTTATGGAATTGGGTTGATGAGTCAATAATTTGGAATTTGATATTGGGGTTCGAATGAAAATTCGATTTGGATTTGAGGATATGAACTGATTGGAATTTGATTGAGATAACACTGGTATATGCTGAGTTGATAGCATATGGAAGTGATAGAGTTGATGTGCCCGACAAAAAGGTACCAGTTTATATTATATATGAGTTTGGAATTTATGAGCCAATTTGGCAAGCCGCTTGGCTGTTTGATTTTCTTTTGGGTTGGAGAAGGCCCAGAGAGGCGAGCTGGAGTTTGAGATATTGACCAGTACAAAGGAGGTGCTGGCGAAATTTTTTGAAAAGTTAAGGCGTTAGAAATTTTTTGAAAATTTAGTTAGTCAGAATAAATTATTATTTTAGTCGATATTAATTGGTTCAGTTGAAACCGGAGATAAGAGGTAAACAGATAAATTTTTACCCAGTAGATAGGGTCGTCCCCTAGCTTAGCAATTTCAAGGACGAAATTTTATTAAGGGGGGAAGATTGTAGTGACCCGCATTTTTAGCTGCTGAATAATTTATTTATTTAATTATTAAATATCGATTTATCGATATCGAGAACGTGAATTAAATAATATTGAATATTTAATTAATAATTATAATATAATATATTATAATGTCGAAATAATCAAAATATTGGAAATCACAATATTCTGTGAACGGGGTCGCCCCTTGGATTTAATTCAGCTTAAAGTTGAATTATATTGACGAATATATTTAAATAACGACAGTTTGAATGTATAATTATATTATAATTAAAATAGAACTTGAAATGGCGCGACAGTTCGCTATTTGGCGATTTGAACTTCAAATGAATGTACAGGATTCGTTTTAAGCCGGATTTCAGTGAAACAAGAAACGTGTGGAGCTGGTGGAGTATATCTTTCTAGTGGAAGAGAAAAATCTGGATTTCGACGGGTAGATTTTGATGTATGTCCAAATCAAATTTCAGAAAAGTCGCTGTGGAATTTCCTTTATAATTCGTAACGCTTTATATACGTTATAAAATGGGTTTTCAATGTAAATTGAATATAATTTCAATCTGGACTCGGAATAGCGAGTAAATAAATATACTGGAGCTGTATGATATTCCTGGGTGAAAATATACAATAATATAAATTTATTTATATTTAATTTAATAATATTTAAATTTATTTATATATTTAAATGGGTCATCCAGAGCTTTAAAAATAGCCGGTTTTGCAAACGAAGTCGGAATTTGACGAAACTAGTTTTGTTGGATCCGCAATGTCGAATAGTTGTTAGATTTCCAGTTTCGTGATTTTTAGTCACTGTGTGGTCGTTCGGATTTTTAGAGTGAGAAACAGTCAGTATTTTGACAGTTAAAAATACGTTGTGTGAGCATACGGAGTCGGAATTCGACGAAACCAGTTTCATTGGGACCGTAATGTCAAACTCTAGCAGTATGTCTAGTTTGGTGATTTTTTTGGGTATCGTGTGTGATCATAAGAATTTTTAGAAGGCGAACACAAATAGAGTTAGAATATTCTGAGCATATTCCTTAACCCCACCCCTATAAATACACTTCTATACTTTCCCTAAACCTAGAAAATCAGTCCACAGTCAACACAAAAATCCCGCCGTCATGTTTATCTCGCTAGAAACCCATTTCATCACTTCAAAATTTCATTAAATCCAAAATAAAATCTATAAGTTTAGAACCAGCTTCTTTAACCTCATCTTGGTTTCCTCATTCCGCTAGTATGCTTCACAAAGTGTGCGACGAGGTTACAGAAGTTCGATTCTTTTCAGAACGGAACTAGGGTTCCACTTCTTGCGACGATGGGTTATCGAGGGGCAAAACTGGGTTGGTATGGTATTCGGGGTTCGATTTAGCTTTCGTTGGTGGTAATTTGGAGGGACTCGGTTGGGTTTAGTTCGGTGAAACTGGTGGGTCGATGCGTGGAAAAAGGGGGGTTCGAACACCTGGATTTGGGGACGAGTTTGTAGAGGATGCGAAGGGAGGATGAACGGAGGTGTCGGTTGCCAGAGCGGTGGAGTTTCTGGTGAGAATTGAGGGCACGAAGGTGTGCGTGTTTTGTCTGAGCGTGGCAATGGATTTCGGGAAGAAAGAGATCAACGAAGGAGGGTCTGGGCTGTAAAAGGGTAAGTGGGCCGAGTTAAGGGGTTAAGGCCCATTGGAAATAGAAATTCAAGTTTATTTTAATTAAAAACGTATTAACTTGTTTACGCGATATTTCAGTCATACGAGGTCAGAATCACAAACCGTAAGTTGCGTTGGGATCGTATGGACGGGAGCAACACAATGGGACTGACCGCGAGCCAATTGGAGCACATTACAATTTATGGAGAAATAAATTGTTCGACTCAATCAAATGAACGCAAACCATTATTTAATGGGTAACGCGCGAAAGTGAGTAAATCTCACCAACTCTGAACAGTTTATAATTTCATGTTGTATCTTTAGAACTGTTAGAAATTGTCTGATTTACTGTGTGTTGATTGTTTGATTGAACTGCTAGTCAGTTGGTTAAATTTCTATATTGATTCTGTTTAACAGCATATATCATATGGAACTGAAAGTGATGTTATCTATATTGTCTAACATCTGTGGATGTAGGGAAACAAGTTGGAGGAATCCAACTGGATTCCTCAACAGTTATTTTATTGTTTTTCATATATTGTTATATGATGTGATATAAAATTTGTGGGCGATTATATGTGCTTGGACGATATTGAACATCGTGATTTGATATGATTGAATACCATAACATACCGGAATGTAGATAAGGGAATTTTCAAAGTGATATTGAAAATAGCATATTTATAAAGTGGAATATTTATGAATAAGAAATGTTTATAAATTGGAATCTTTATAAATAGGAGATATTTGAAAAGGAAATAAATTCAAAACATTTCTTTTTGAATGGAAAGGCCTGTGTGGCGAGTTTGGGGATTTTCCCGATGCTCCCGATACAAAGGAGGTTATGGCGAATTTTCCCCGGAATTTAAGGAGTTAGAATATTTCAAGAATAAATTTGAAAAGGAAATATTTGTAAACCATTTACAAATAGAATTGAAAAGGAAACATTATAAAAAGGAAATCATTTTTAAAGTGTAGAACCGTTATTTAAAAGTAAATCTTTTCAAATGAATAAAACGTTGTAAAAAAAGGAAATCTTTATAAAGTGAATAAAGTAAATCGAATATGGTATTCGAAGTTAGTTAATCGAATATAGACATTCGAAAGGAGTTAATCGAATATGGTATTCGAAGTTAGTTAATCGAATATGGTATTCGAAGTTAGTAAATCGAATATGGTATTCGAAGTTAGTAAATCGAATATGGTATTCGAAGTTAGTTAATCGAATATGGTATTCGAAAGTTAGTTAATCGAATATAGACATTCGAATGGAGTTAATCGAATATGGTATTCGAAAGTTAGTTAATCGAATGTTATTCGAAAGGGGTTAGTCAAGTCGAGTTAGTCAAATAGAGTTAACCAGTTGGAGTAAATTAGTTAGAGTTAATCGATTAGAGTTAAAACGAACTAGAGTTAATCAAATATAGTTATTTGAGACAGAGTTAGTCAAACATAGTATTCAGGGTAAGTTGCCATCTTGTACGACTGCTAGCGCAATTCGCAGGGCTGTAGATAGCCTACGGCGGTCAGATGTTTCCTGAGGGAATCATGCGTAACCATTGTGATCGCCGCGATCTAGAGTCAAGCGAATGGAGTTTAATCGAATATTAGTTATTCGATAGGAGTTAATCGAGTTGATCGAGTTGAGAAATAAGTTAAGTTAAATAAGTTGAGAGTATCGGGTGGTTCGACCAAGTTAGTCGAGCCTAGTTAATCGAATCGAATTGGTCGAACCAAGTAAGTCGAGTTAAGTTAGTCAAGTTAGTCGAGCCTAGTTAATCGAATCGAATTGGTCGAACCAAGTAAGTCGAGTTAAGTTAGTCAAGTTAGTCGAGCCTAGTCAATCGAATCGAATTGGTCGAAACAAGTAAGTCGAGTTAGTCGAGTCAAGTTAAGTTAGTTGAGTTAAGTTCGTCGAGTTAAATAAATCGATGTTAGTTTCATCGAAAGGAGTTATCGATGTTAGTTTCATCGAAAGGAGTTATCGATGTTAGTTTCATCGAAAGGAGTTATCGATGTTAGTTTCATCGAAAGGAGTTATCGATTATAGTTTGATCGAAGTGAGATTTATCGAATAAAAGTCATTCGAAAAGGGAGTTATCGATTATAGTTTAATCGAAGTGAGATTTTCAAATATGAGATATTTGAAAAGGAAGAGTTATCGAATATTAGTTATTCGAAGAGAGATTATCGGATATCATTTATTCGAGAAGAAGTTAATCGAATATAGGTTATTCGAAGAAGAGTTAATCAAATAGAGATTTCTCGAAGAGAGTTAATCGGCGAATTCGATTATATCGAATTCGGGAAGGTACTTATACTTTCCAGTGTTTAAATAGAGATTTATTTATTTATAAATAAATAAGTGTTAGGTTAATTATTCACTAATAAGAATAGAAGTTATAATTAAAGTTAGATAATTCGAAAGTAGGGATTATAACGTTATCGTTATAACCAATGTTTTAAATATAGAAGTGGATTAGTAAAATTGAATCCGAGAAAGGCGTAAAGAAGTTGTTAAAGATTAAAAGATAAACTTTGACCATTTCGAAGTTATAACGTTGTTCAGTTAAGGTCTGAGAGGTAATTATACCCCAACTTGAGTGACTTCCTTCTTAACTAAGAAATGGTAAGGTTTGATCGTAAAGGAGTTTTGGAAATGTTTTCCAAACAAGAATCAGAAATGTTTTCTGATAAAAGAAAAATAAGAATTTAGAATATAGGGAAACATGAGATAAGTAAATAAATGAACTAAAGAGATTTATGTTAAATGATGTTTGTTCGATATAATTTCCATTTGGAAATAATATCGTTGTTTGCACACTTGTTTTTCTTTGATAGTTAACTCACCGACTATCGAAGCTTTGACCATTTTAACGTTGTTAATATGGAGAGACCGGTTGGATTATTATCCATAGAACCACTCTGTATTGGCATAAGCGTCGCGAATCATATATGCCAAAGATAATTGAAGACGGAGTAAAATGCAAGGGCTGTTGTATAAGTCTTAGATAACAGTGACTAAGAGGGATATATGGAATAGTGCCTTCGGTTTGTCCAGTCCCAGGACAACTTGTATGGACGAAGGTCTGACAGAGTATATCCAATGGATCGCGTAAGTTGATCTGTTCAAACGTATTCACGTTTGGTGGCGGAGGAATTCGTTTCTCTTAGTTGTATACCCGTGTTATTTTTGGATAAGTCAATTGTGATTTGGCGGGTATGACGATGTGACATTTCTAAGTGAATGAAGATGGAGGTCTGACATAGTATTTCCAGACGATCACGTACATTGATTTCTTCAACCGTACCAAGAGTGGAAGCGGAGAAGGAACTTCTTTTAGCTGACACGTAATGTACTGTTGTAAACGTCAATTAGTGATTTCGATGGATTTGACAATGTAGCATTCAAAGTGAATCTGATGTAATGATAAAGCGTAGCTTCTAGCCTCATCAACCGGTAAATGACAGAAATCGGGCAGGCAGCATGGCTAAGTCGGTCGCACTGAAGTAGGGTGTATAATCACCTATCTAGTGAATATTCATTTGTTTTCTTAAATCTATCAATGCTGTCCCAAATATATACGGGAACGGTTGCTGATCCCAACCGTTGGTGATGTACATTCGATACACTCAAGCGAAATGAGTGGTCGGTCATGTGTGGCTGAGTTGCAAGATGTTCTTGTTGAACTCCAGTGTATCGTTCCTAGAGTACACTGATCAAAAGGTGGTTCCATACCTTGTCATAGTTGGAAATCCAATCATCCAATAAGCGCCTACGGTTTATGATTTTACATTATATTTGTAGAGCGTGAGATGCAAGCGTTTCTGCTAGCTTGATATCTATTTGTATTTAGACATTATTATAATATCAGAATGATATTACTTTACAAAGTTGTTTGGATTCTCATAAGGGAAAAACCCGTTCCGTTATGCGGCGTGGTCTTGTGAGATATCCTTTATTTAATCAAGTATTAAATTGTTTTACTCATACCAGTCCCATGACTGACCCGGAGTTTACTTTGTTGTTTTCCCTAAACTCTTGGGTGCCTAAATTTGTACGGGCAGTCAAGTAGTCGGGATTTGCAGATACATTGAAGAACTGGAGCAGGAGGCTTCAGGATCATATAGCTATAGTTATTTCCGCTGTGTTGTAAGTGTTGTACTCTGATAAGTGCTATTGTATACATAACTGTTATATTTCAAAGTTATGTTATCTATTATATGTTATTCGTTCCGCTGTGAGGTTCGTGTTACTCTGATGTTGTGTTCTTCTTCTTCTTCTATTCTAAGTTTCTATCTTATCTATTCTCACCTTCTAATTTCTTTCATTAATTACCGGGATTTTTCGATGTATTGGTTATCGACGTCGTGCTTATGTCGATAACCAAAGTCGCTCAAAATCCGGGTCGTTACAGTGTTAAGATGAACGATCTCATTGATTGTTCACAAACGTCCTTTATCAAGGGTAGAAACATAGTGGATGGAGTGGCCACTGTGCAGGAGTATATTAATGTATGTTGTAAAAATAATTTTTCTTGTGCTATTCTGAATTTAGATTTTGAGAAGGCATTTGACTCTGTTGATTGGGATTTCCTCTGTGAGTTATGCCTTGCTAGGGGTTTTAATGTTAGATGGATCAACTAGATCATGCTCTTACTTAGGTTTGGTTGCTCTAGTATTGTCGTTAACGGGGTTGTGGGCACGAAGATCCAATCTAAGAGAGGTCTTAGACAAGGGGACCCCCTATCACCTTTTCTGTTCAATTTAGCGGTCGATGTTTTCTCTAGAATTATTAAAAGAGCTAGGAGATTAGGTGTCTTAGGTAGTGTTGGTAATGTTAACAATGTATTATCTATTCTTCAATTTGCAGATGGTGCATTATTATTTTCTTCATACTTGCCTAAGCATATTATTGCTCTTAAATTTATTCTTTATTGTTATGAGATGTTATCTGGCCTTAGAATCAATTTTGATAAGAGTGCTGTTATGGTCCTTAATGATTTTGATAATGTTGAGTCTTTAGTTGCTAGCACCTTGAATTGTTCTATCATGAAATTTCCTTTTGATTATCTGGGCTTTAAGATTAGGCCTGCGAGCTTAAGAAGGAGGATTGGTTATTTATTATTGATAAGATCAAGATTAGATTATCGAGTTGGAATAACAGATTTCTGTCTAGAGCAGGTAGATTTGTTCTTGTTAATTCGTGTTATCCACTATTCCTACTTATTGGATGGTCGTTCATCGTTTTCCTCAATGGGTTATTGAGAAAATTGACAGAATCAGACGGAGTTATCTTTGGAGTGGTGGTCATACTTATGGAGGTTATAAATGCTTAGTTAACTAGGAGGTTTGTTGTAAGCCCTAGAAAGATGGAGGTCTGGGGATCATTAATCTTTATAACTTTAATTCTTCCTTGTTAGCCAAATGGTTATGGAGATTTAGGTGTCCTGATGTGTCAGCTACTTGGAAGATTATTGTTTCCAAATTTTATTACTCTGGAGGCAAGTTTATTGTTGGGTCTGGTATTAGTTGGTCTAATAGATTATCTTATTTTGGGAAGTCTATTTTGTATTGTTTTGACTTCTTCAAGTTAGGGTGTAAGGTGACTGTTCATTCTGGTAATCTTACATATTTCTGGCATGATGCTTGGATTTCTAGTGTGCCGCTTAAATTTGAATTTAGTGAGTTGTTTAATATTTGCTGCTTTAAGAATACCATAATTGCAAATGTTTATAGAAGAGATTCTGATCCCTCGTGGGATTTCTCTTTTGATAATATTTTAGAAGGAGGTTTGTTAAGACAATTAGCCTTACTAAAAGCTAAGTTGGCCTTGTATCATTTAGATGAGAATGGGGATTCTTTTAGTTGGGGTTTGGATAAGAGTTTAGTCTACTCTGTTAATTCTATGTATAATTTCATTAATTTTTCTGGTGTTTCTTTGCTCTTTTTTAAGTTTATTTGGAATTCTAATTCTCCTCCTAAAGCTAAGTTTCTTATGTGGTTGATCATTCATAAGAAGCTTAATACGGTTGAGGTTTTAAAGAAGAAGAACATTATTTTTGATGTTAAATGTTGTTTTTGTAGTCTTTTTGTTGAAGATATTGATCATTTGTTTTTTTTCTTGTATTTTTAGCAATTATATTTTATCTATGGTTTCAAGGATTTTTGTTTTTCGTTGTTTTAATTCTTGTTGTAGCTGTGTTGAGTATTGGGATCGTTGTAGATTTGATTATAACTCTAGGCAGAGGTACGTGTTGGATTCTTTAGTTATTATCACCAGTTGATTCATTTGGTTGGAGAGGAATTAGAGATTTTTTTCATTCTATTTATGTGTCCGCTGATAATTTAATCATTAAGATAGTTAATTATTGTCTGAACTGGATGTCCCACTCGCGCTTTAAGTTTTTTGGTGATTCGCGTTTTGGTTGTTTTTTGCTTAAGGTTAGTTTTAATTTGAGTTTATTTATTAGAATCAATAGTTATTTTAGAGGTGATAGATCTCGCATTTGTTGTTAATTTCTGTTTTTTAGTATTTCTTATTTGTCTTTTTTTTGTTTCTTCTCATATATATATGGATATATATATATATATTTTGGTATATATATATATCTGTATACTCATATATATATGTGATGGGTACTTATGTCTTTGCCTAGTTTCTTTCAGGTTTCAGGTCGTTGATTGTTGTTGCGGAGCTTTGTAGAATGCGGTCTGGATTGGTTGCAGGTAGTTGATTTAGCTGAGGAGCTTTTTGGAGAGCTGTTTTTTTGGCTTTATTGGAGTTTTTGCTTTGGAGCTTTGATGAGAGATGTTGCGGGGTGTTTTATTTGTGTTGTCCTGTTTATTTTTTTATTTTTTTATTTGGTTGGTGTGACTTGTGTATTGTGTAGAAGTAGATATTACTTCATTATCGTGTGGTGGCCTTGCCGGAACTTGATATTGAAGTATGATGGGCGGTGGTTTATTCGGAGCTCATCTATCTACTTCTATACACTTTCTTTTAGTCACATATTGTGATGTTTTGGTCCGTTCTTTTCCTCTCTGGATTGTAATTTGTTTTTGTAGACTCTTTTCCTTTTTATATTTATATATATATGTGTGCTCTCTTCTTTGTTGAAGATTACACATTTTGGTTCAAAAAAAAAGTTTGATAATTATGAAGATTATGAAAATGTACTAGCATCAGGCCTATACTTTTGTAATAAAAAAAAATCATATTTACGAAAAAGCTGCTTCCTGGTATGATGTTTACAATAGAATTCCTCCACTCTATTCCGATTTGGATTCGTCTCCCAAATCTTGATCTTGATTATTGGTTTGTTGAAGCTGTCAGCCGCATAGCATCATTACTAGGTCATCCTATGAAATTAGATCAAATGACAGATATTGGTTGAAATTGATATTGGTTTTGATTTCCCTATGAGGTTCCAACACAGTGCTATAACGGGGAGGTCATTTGAAAAACAAAAATGCTATTTTACCTAAATGAAAATAGGGTAAAATACCCGAATGTGAGGTAAAATGCATGGACCACCCATGAATTGCTTGAGTTCATCCTTAAAATTAGGATGTAGGGTCTCATATTTTTCTCTCTTATTCGAGTGAAATACCCAAAAGTAGTTTGGGTATTATAACAAAGTTGTTTGAAAAAATAATAATTTATGAATGGATCCCCTCTAGATTTTCAAACTGCAAAAAAACTGGCCACTTAAATGCTTCATGCATGCTCAGCTAAAAAAGTATGGATCCAAAAGGAGAATGTATCAAATGAAAAACCAGTGTTTGCTAATGGTAATCTTTCGGATCTAGTAGAAAGTGGCAATACCCCAATGGTATGTGAAAATTTACATAATAATCATCCTCAAGACAATAACATGGATGATGGTAAACCTTCAGATCAGGTTATAGATAATGCTACTAATCCTATAGCAAATAAGTACAGTAATTTTCAAAAAGATGCCCACATCGGTATCATTAAATCATTTCCTTCAAATGGAAAGATGTCTACTTCAAATTCCAAGAAGTATAATGTATAAGTAATGCTTACAGTATCTCAAAATGTTTCTGATTGCAACAGGAGAAATATAATAATTCAACAGAGTTTAACAACTCGAGCAGTCTCAAACATCATAAAGAAATTACTACTATTAACAGGTATGAGGTATTAAATTCAGCAGAATCTTCTTTGAGCAGAATCTTCTTTGAGTGTGAATGAGAAATCTCAAGCTACTCATGTGAATGCTAAAATCTTATTTTCTGATAGAAGGGAGAAGGAACTGGTAAACTCAGAGATTGAGATGGAAGATTCTGATTGCTCTAAAGATAATGGTCAAATTCATACTGAAAATAATGATGCAGACTACTCGAGTCAAGAGGATATCAATATGGATGACTCAAATGTCTCTACTTGTAGTTATAAGAATAGGAGAGATAGAATTAACTTAAATAACTTAAATGGGATGATGTGAAAATTGGTGGAGAACCTTTTGTTAAAACAAATCCAAAGTGGAATAATCTTATATCACAAATAAAACAAGATCAAAGGCAAAAAAATTGAAAGAAGAATGCGGCCTCCCTGGAGGTATGAAAACTACGGGCATCACTAGAAGTAAATAATTTCTCATGGTTTTATTGTTTGGAATGTAAGAGATTTGAATTCTATTACTAGGCAGAATGATCTATATGATATTGTCCGAACAATGGAAATTAACTTAATGGTGATTGTAGAGCATAAAATGTCAAATCGGTCAATTGCAAATTATGTGTTGAAATATAAAAATTGGGAGTTTATTAACAATAATTCTGGTGGGGTTGAATGGAGATTTTTTTTTTGCAAGGCTTACGGGGTTGAGTGGACCTCTACCACTTTTATTAAAGAACCGGAGAGAAAAGAAAGAAAAATTTGACGCACCCAAGAAAACATAGAAACACGGTTCTCTAAAAACAAGAAGACGAACTCTACATAAGACACCAAAGTTACTTAAGATTATTCAAAATCCCTGGATCGAAGGTGAAGTTTAACTACCTAATTCCTTCTCTGATTTCCGCGCGCACACATCTTCTAAATTGGTCATTTGACTTCGCATTACTCGCATCAAACACTAACGTATTTCTCTCGCGCCAAACATTGTACAAAAACTTTTTGAGTACAAAGCTTAGAATCCTACCTTTCGTACGCTTTCTACTTGTTTGGTTGAGTAAGATATTCCATTGAATTGTTGCATTTTGATTGGCATTAGACGATCCAATATTAAACATCAGCTCACTCCAAATAGAAAAAAGCATTTTACACTGAAAGAACAAGTGCTCAATAGTCTCATTTTGGATCTTGCAGAACCCACAAATTTGATCACACCTCACACCCCTAGTTATAAGCTTGTTCTTGGTAAAGATTGATCTGTTGATAACTTTCCACAAAAAAAGGTTTTCACGCTGGCAATTGTCAGCAGTCCATATCTTCCTGTGCCATTTGCATTTCGGAAAGTTCTTGCTACCAGAGAGGCACGCATACAAGAAATGCTGTAATTACACCTACTGTTGCACCATACAGTAATGCGTTCTCCAAGACCAATTGTTCTAACCTGATTTGCAAGCTTCCACATATTATTTACTTTAGAGACGGTTGATGCTGCTAATCTTATTCTCCCATCAAAAACATAGTAATGACTTTAGCATTTGGATTTATAATAGTTGCCATTATTTCGAGTTCAGTAAGTGCATTGTGTAGTATGATCCCAAAATGAAATACAATGTCGGCTCCGTTGTTACACAAAAGCATATATCATAATTTTATCTTTTCATTGGGCTTGTTTGTTTCCGCCTTAGCCCAAGGCCCATTGCATTTTGTAAAACGTTTCCCTGTGTATATAAAGGGACGTTGCACCATATCTAGGTTAATGTTCAGTTCTACAATATTACAAACAATTCAATAAAATCTCTTTTTGATAAATCTGTGATTTCTAACTTAGTATCAGAGCTGCAGGTGCTCATTACAGCGATTGATCATCAGAATGTTGATCAATTAGGGATCCATCAGAGTAATTTCATCATTTGGATCACCCCTCATCAAAGCTTAGCTTCTCCCTTGAGGGTTGTTGCCTTATCCTGATCAAGAAGCCTCACCTGCCATCTGTGACTGCTATCTTGATCATAACAAGGTTGATCAGAGGAAAGAAATCTCCTGAAACTGATCAAAACAGATCAAGAAGTCAACAATATTGAATCAGCACCATCATAGATTGTCAATCAGAGTCATATATCTGTTCTATCAGATTTGTGAAGGTATTCTTTCTTCATTTCGACAATCTAAGTTGCACATTCATCAATATTGTGCATCCTGGAAATCGGTTCTAATTCAAAGCTTCAGGGGTAAAAACTTACCTCTGATTTACTCTGAATTATCAATATTCTTGCATCTTTGTGCATTTCTTTCATCATGACAAATTCTGGAAATGAATCTAGTGCACAAGTTTTCAGCAATAGGCCTCCTAATCCACCACCACCATCAGATCCTCTCCAAGATTTAATGAAATCCATCATTAAGCCTCAAAGTCAACTGATTTCAACGCATCTTGATGAATCAAATTACCTGTTGTGGAAGTTACAGGTAGAAACAGCAGTTAAAGCATATGGACTTGATGATTATATTCTTGGAACAAAAATTGTTCCCCCAAAATTCATTAGAGATAGTGAAGATAAACTCATAAGTAATCCTGAATATGTAATGCATCAAAGACAAGATGGATTAGTATGTGCATGGATGATGTCATCTATTGGTCCAACTATCTTACCTCAATTGATTGGGGTTAAAACTGCTCAAGAAGTTTGGGAAACTATTGCAAGAAATTTTTCAAATCAATCATCAGCCGGAGTGATGCATTATAGAAGGCAGTGGCATAGTATAACGAAGGGAGAGTCATCAATGAATGAATACTTTTTAAAAGTAAAAAACATTTGTGATCAACTGAACTCAGCAGGTCAAAGAATACCTGAATCTGAACAAGTTATTGCTATTGTTAGTGGTTTAGAGGATGAATATGAAGCAGTCACTGCTATAATCCTATCCATGGATCCAACTCCTTCACTTCAATATGTATATTCTACTTTACTATCACATGAAGGAAGAATTGAACACAAGAAAACTGTTAATGCTGATTTGTCTGTCAATTATACAACATATGGTAGAGGAAAAAATCAGGACAAAGGAAATAATTCAAGAAATCAATTCAACAATCAAAGAGGGGGTTAGTCTGGAAGAGGAAGAAGAGGTGGTAGAAGCAACAATAACAACAACAATAGAATCAGATGTAAAATTTATGATAAAGTGGGGGCATAGTGCTAGAAAGTGCTATTTCAGATTCAATACTAACTACACTCCCTAACATCAAAATAACAATGCTTCAGCAAATTTAGTGAATTCTAATGAAGGCAGTAAAGCACAGGCTGAAATTCACAATACAGATTCTACCTCTAATGATGATGTGTTAGATGATTGTTGGTTCCCAGACTCAGGTGCTACAAACCATGTTACTAACAATCTGAACAATCTCAATTTGGGGAACAAGGAGTATAAAGGTACCCAAAATCTCACTGTTGATAATGGTAAAACTGCACTAATTACACACACTGGAAATGCAAGTTTAGATTGAACAAAAAATTTATTTTTAAAAAAATTATTGAGAGTTCCATCTATTAAAAAAAAATTGATGAGTGTTTCCCAATTTGCTAAGGATAACAAGGTTTATTTTGAGTTTTATCCTAATTCATGCATTGTCAAGGACATACTGACACATAAAATTCTATTGTAGGGTAAAGAGAGTAATGGATTGTGCAGATTTGATATTAGTTCAAATAATTTTGTACACAAAAATGACAATTGTATTCTATCTGTTACTAATGATTCTAGTTGCACTAAGGACTTTGATTTATGGCATTATAAAATTGGCCATCCTAGTGTAAAAATCACTAAACATGTTATGATGAATAACAATTTTTCTGCATATCAATTTCCTGAATCATACATGTGTTCAGCTTGTCAATGGGGAAAGAGTCATAAACTTGCATTTCCAGACTCACATATTGTTTATTCTAGACCACTTAAATTGATTGCTATAGATTTATGGGGTCCTGCACATATTAGTTCTTGCTATGGTCACAAATACTATATATCATTTATTGATGCCTATTCTAGATTTGTATGGATTTACATGCTAAAATCTAAATCTGAAACCAGTAATGTAGTGATACAGTTCATCAACAAGGTTGAAAATATTACTGGAAATAAAGTTCATACTTTTCAAACTGATGGGGGAAGAGAATTTTTACCCTTAAAATCATTTTTTGACAAAAAGGGTATTAACCACAGAACTACATGTCCCTACACTTCAGAACAAAATGGATTAATTGAAAGAAAACATAGGCATATTGTTGAAACTGGTTTGACATTGTTGGCTCAAGCATCTATGCCTTTTAAATATTGGGCAGATGCATTTTACACAGCAGTACATTTGATCAATTTAATGCCAACTAAGGTGTTAAAATTCAAATTTCCTCAAGAAATTCTAACCAGTATCAAGCCAGATTACAAACATTTAAAGGTGTTTGGATGTCAATGTTTTCCTTTTATAAGACCTTATAATAATCATAAGTTAGATTATAGGTCTACATCTTGTACTTTTCTGGGATATTGTAATAAACAAAAAGGGTACAAGTGTCTAGATAATAAAGGAAAAATTTATATTTCTAGGCATGTAAGATTTAATGAACATGCATATCCCTTTAGCAAAAACATTGAAAATATTTCAGAAAAAGATACAAGTACTAGACAGGTAGTGATTGATATACCTATTGAGACTGAAGTGCTAGTGCCAATTCATGTTGATAAACTTGATATCAATGGAAACTCTCAACACACTGTGCCATCAAGAGGTCCAGGTCAAGAACAAAGCAGTAATACTAGTCCTCAACTCACCATGCCTTCAAACAGGCCAGGTCAAGAGCAATTATCCTCCAGTTATCGGATTGAAGACAATGCTCAACAAAGAAGACAAAGTATCAGTGATTTACATGATAGTCATACAGGAGATAACAGTGAAAATAATAACAATCAAGCTACTGTTGTCAATGAAGCTGCAAATCAGCATCCAATGCTTACTAGAGCAAAATGTGGAATTTTCAAACCCAAAATTTTTAATGCTACAACTATTCCTGAAGAGCCATCATCATATTTTGAAGCAGCTCAAAATGAAAATTGGAGATCAGCTATGAATCATGAATACAATGCCTTAATTAATAAAGGAACTTGGAAACTAGTTGAAAAACCAGAGCACAGGAATATCATTGGTTGTAAATGGGTTTTTAAGTTAAAAAGAAATGTTGATGGTTCAATTTCTAAGTACAAAGCAAGACTGGTTGCTAAAGGATATTCACAACAGTATGGTTTTGATTTTTCAGAAACTTTTTCACCTGTTGTGAAACCCACATCAATCAGAATAATCTTGACAATTGCTTTGTATAAATATTGGAGCATCAAACAATTAGATGTTAACAATGCATTTCTTAATGGTGATTTACAGGAAGAGGTCTACATGGAGCAACCTTAGGGATTTATTCAACAATCAACAAAGAACTTGGTGTGCAAACTCAATAAGGCAATTTATGGTTTGAAGCAAGCTCCTAGGGTTTGGTTTGATAAACTAAAAACAACCCTTGTCAATCATGGATACGGATCATCCAAATCTGATAACTCAGTTTTTATCAAAATTACTGATTATGTATATACTTATCTATGTTGATGACTTTATTATTACAGGCAGCAACAATGATGAAATCAAAGCTGTCACAAATATGCTAAATTCAGAATTCTCAATCAAAGATTTGGGTGATCTAAACTATTTTTTGGGGGTTGAAGTCAAAAGAATATCAAATTCTGAAATACATCTTAGTCAAAGAAAATATATTTCAGAAATTCTTCACAGGGCTCAAATGCACAAGGCAAATCCTCTACCAACTCCTATGATCACAAATATACAACTATCCAAACATAAAGGAGAATCATTTCAGGATGGAAGTTTTTTTAGAAGTATTGTTGGAGCACTTAAATATGCGACTATAACCAGACCAGATATAGCATTCAGTGTCAACAAGGTTAGCCAATATATGCAAAATCTTTTGGATAGTCACTGGAAGGCAGTTAAAAGGATATTAAGATATCTCAAGGGAACTAGTGAGCATGGTTTAATTCTTAAAACTAGCAACACATTGAATATTAATGCTTATGCTGATGCTGACTGGGGTACAGATTATAATGACAGAAAATCCACTTCAGGTTATTGCATTTTTCTAGGTAAAAATCTTGTATCCTGGTGTGCTAAAAAGCAAAGTACAGTTTTCAGATCAAGTACAGAGGCAGAATTTAGAAGCGTTGCTAGTTGTATAGCTGAAGTTATGTGGATAGAGTCACTATTAAGTGAGTAACAAATCACATCAACCAAGAAATCCACTATATGGTGTGATAATATTAGTGCTATATCCTTATCTTCTAATCCAGTGTTACATTCTAAAGCCAAACATATAGAATTAGATCTATACTTTATCAGAGAGCAAGTTGTTAAAGGAAAATTGAAGATCGGTTATAACCTTCCTCAGATCAGAAAGCTGACGTCCTCACAAAACCCTTGTCAAGGCCAAATTTCCACAGGCTTAAAGTGGAATTAAATGTTGATGTTGCCAATGAAGCTGAAAGATCGAGGAGAATCATTTTCATCCCAGAATCCTGATTTACCCCAAATTGTTGAAGTTCCATGACCGATTGTTGTCATATCTACTCCTCTCAGCTAGGACTTCATAAGAACACAAGTGTTCCTCATCCAATTTAACCTCTCTCAGTAGATCGAGCTCTCTCAAGTAGTTAACTTGAGAATAGCACGATTTACCTGTCGTGGAGGCCTGAAAAGAGAGTATCCTTCATCAATCAGTTGTCTGCGTCACTATTCTTCATCAATTTTGTCTCGTGGAGCCGATGCAGCCGCCGTTTTTCTAGTTTCTCGAGTGCAACCCTAACCCTAGGGTTATGTTTGAGGGGGGCAAATGAAATACAATGTCGGCTCCGTTGTTACACAAAAGCATATATCATAATTTTATCTTTTCATTGGGCTTGTTTGTTTCCGCCTTAGCCCAAGGCCCATTGCATTTTGTAAAACGTTTCCCTGTGTATATAAAGGGACGTTGCACCATATCTAGGTTAATGTTCAGTTCTACAATATTACAAACAATTCAATAAAATCTCTTTTTGATAAATCTGTGATTTCTAACTTCCCAAAATCAATCCATGGGTCTTCCAACAAACATACTGGAGAATTAGGTGTGATCGAATATTTAAAATAAGGAAGTATGAGAGGTCGCATTTGAAAAATGGTACGCCAAGTCCAGCTTAAATTTTGAGGCTGTTGCATGATCCAGAAATTCCTGTCTTTAACAACAATGTTCTTCGACCATTGAACCCAAAGGCTACCGGAATTGTTAAGAAAGTCGTCAATATGTGAAATAAAAGCCGCCATGTTCCACTGTTTAAGGTCAATTATACCGAGGCCGCCCTTGTTCACAGGACGCTCAACTTTTTTAAAAGCGACAGGAGCTAAATAACGTCCGTCATTCTTTCCTTTCCACAAATAACGCATAAAAGCCGAGCGGATCATCTTAATTAGTTTAGTGGGTAGAACGAATGTCCTAGACCAATAAACTTGCATCGCAAAAATGACCGACTTAATCAACGTCTGTCTACCCGCTTGGCTCAATAACTTGGAGGTCCAAGTATTAAGTCTCGCCATAATCTTGTTAAACAGAGCTTGGCATTGACTAATAGTGATTTTCGCAGTAGTTAGAGGTAGGCCTAGGTAATATAAAGTTTCTAAAGAGTTATTAGGACCAGTTCGAACCTGAATTGCTTGGATGTTACTTTGAGAAATACCGGCGGCTCTCATGCTAGACTTCTGAAGATTGACTCGCAAACCAGTATGGAAAAATTTGATTGGCTATAACAGGCAATATTGGATGCATGAAATATTAAGTATAGATCAGCAATATATTACATGTATATTTTATAACTTTGGCGGTCTTCAATTTGCTATTACTGTCGTTTATGATTCCAGCTTGCAAACTCAAAGGGATCAGTTATGAGATCATCTTTTGAAAATCAAATCTGCAATACATTGTGCTTGGTTAATTACTTGCGATTTCAATGATGTTATTTACGAAGAAGATAGATCCAGTTCACATAATTTTAAATTGGTGGTCGATAATGATTTTTTTTCACTGTGTTTCTCAACTTGGGGCTATTGGACCGAATATTAAAGGTTGTTTCTTTACTTGGAGAGGTGGTTTTAAACTAGATACTCATTCCAGAATTGATAGAGTTTTCTTAAATCAGAAGTGTGTTGAATTATTTCCTTCCTTATTAGTGCAATGTTTGAATCACTCAACTAGTGATCATAAACCTATTTTAATCAACGTATGCTGCAAGTATACTGATAATACCAATAATAAAAGGCCTCCATCTAGATATATGAATGGTTGGAGTTTTAGAGAGGGATATTTTAATGTGGTTTCCCCAATCTTGAAGTCAAAACTACCAGGGAATATGCTATTCCAGTTAATTAATAAACTAAAAATTATAAAGAAGAACCTGAAACTTTGGAACAGAAATCTCTACAGTTATTCTATGCGAATTGAAGATTTAAGGAGGGTTGATCACAGATTGTATAATCAGCTTCTAGAGTTTCCTAATGACCTTCACCTGTTACAACAATATCAATCCAACTTAAAAAAGCTTGAAGAATTCATATATGAGCAGAGTGTCAATTTATGCAGAAGGCAAAAATCAAAGGGCTCCTTGAAGCTAACTTGCCTACAAAATATTTCTATTCTAAAATGTCTGGCAACAGGGAGAGGCCTTAAATTAAATACTTATTGAATTCTGAAGGAAATTCTTTGATCAACAATGGTGCTCTCACTATTAAGGTTGTTGATTACTTTCAAGAATCATATAATTCTCCTATCCTCAATTATAATTTTCCTAGTGTTGTTCCTAAAAAACTGGACACTAAAGCTGGGAAAATTATGTTAGATAATTATATTAGGATGGATGAAATTTATGTAGCTATTTTTAATATGGAAGATGAGAGTAGCCTTTGTCCAAATGGTTATAGAGAAAATTTTTATTAAATTCATTGGAATGAGTTGAAGGACAATCTATGTTAGGCTATCAATGATGCTTTTCTGAGAGGTAAATTAATAAGTGAATTAAATTATATCTTCATCTGCTTGATTCCCAAAATTATAAGTAGTGTTTTTTGTAACAGCTTTCCACATCTTATTTCTGAAAATAAATATTCTTTCATTGCTGGTAGGTATATTGTTGAAAACAATTTACTTGCATACGAAATGGTAAACAAAATGGTAAGAGGTTTTAACAGAACAGGAACTGATAAACTTTGTTTAAAGATCGACCTTCAAAAAACTTAAGATAGAATTAATAGAGAGTTCATCATATATATTATTAACAAGATGAATTTTCCTCCTATCTTCTACAGATTTATTTATAAATGCATTTTAACTCCATCATTTTCTATAATGGTTAATGGAATTCCTCAAGGCTATTGATCGACGCTTTCTAAGATTTAGAAAAACGCGAATTTTAAAATAAATACTGCAAGTGCACAGATCGTGTAATATGTAGATCGAATCATAGGGAGGAAAATTAAATTAAATTATTTATATAATTTCTTGGGCGAGCTAAACGAAATTTGGAGATTCGGTTGAAAAACAATTAAGCTATTATTGAATTGAATCAGATCTGAATTTAATCAAATCTATATTCAATCCAATATGACCTAGGAAAGCAATAAAAAGGACAAAATTAAAATTGTAGAAATTAAAATAACAAATAGGAAATAAAATTAGGATTAACATTGAATCTAATCAGACGGTCAATCACTAATAAAAATAACTGAAAAATACAAATAGTGCTCTACCAAATCTAATTGTGTAGACAACACTAATTGCTAAGAAAATAAAAAATGTAGAAAAGAGAAAAAGAAGAAAACTTTATTCATTCTAGGATTCCCCATTTACATTACATGGATATTTATAGGAGAAAGATAGCCAATCTAAAACTCTAATCCAACATATGCATATATGGGCCTATTAATTAGCAATTATTTTTCCAATCTTAATTAACAATTATTCCTCCCCTCTTAATTAACAATTATTCCTCCCCTCTTAATTAGCAATTATTCCTCTCATATCTTCCTTGTTTGGCATGTGACTAATTGAAGGGAGATAAGATTTCAGGAGATTTCTTCTACCAAAGAGGAACATATATTAAACTCCAAAAGAAACACAATGCGAAGTCTTCATTTGCAGATCTTCATATGTATATACACAGCATTTTGATCTTTATTTTTTATTTTTAAAGCTGCATGTGGCTTAGTTGGCATATCTGTAAAAGTGACAAAATAACACCCAAGTAATATTTATTTATATACAAAAAATAAGATATAAGGGCATAAAATAAACACGTTTTTATGTTAATTAAATACCCCCACACTTATCTTTTACTCGTCCTCGAGTAAAACAAAAATTAAAAACTAAATAGATAAGTCACACTTTCGTAGGAAACACGATTGCATTGAGCGTATGCAACAAGCCGTTAAACCTCTAGGTGTCCCTAGTAGGATGAGTGGTGTCTTATGAGGGTTTTCAGCGGATATTACCCACAAAATCCAAATGCAGTGTGCTATGGCTCTAATTTAACTACATGAATGCAGAGGACTTATGCAATTGAAAGCAAAAAACGAAAACACGACTTTTATCAGGAAAGTGGTACAACAATTTAAGTTAACAATTTCTAGTCAGTTGATTTTATTTTAGATACCTCAAACTATCACAAATTTTCAACATAATTCAAGTTTTCAACGTTAAGCTCTAGTTTGGCCAGTTGGTTCGGTCGATAACATAGTGCAGCCATGAAATAAATTTTTAGTTTGTTTGTCACAGTTCGCAAAGTGGTACTCTAATTTCCTTGTGTATGACTAATGAAATCAATAAGGTCAAGAAGTGTTTGGGCATCATCGCTTATTCTCTATCTCTATAAAAGTTAAAATTTATGATTAATTACATACACCTAACTTAAAAGACCAAGGTATACCACCCATACACTGCCTTACGGACTGACGGAGAGTTGAGACAGAGCTTGACGGATTGTGCAGACCGACGCTGACTTTGTCAACAACATGTCGGTAATCCTTAGGTGTCCAACTCATAAAATGAAACCAATATATACCACCTCTGACTTTGTCAACAACATGTCGGATAGAGCTTGGCGGGTTTGCACACCAATGCTAGATATACAAGCAATGTTGGATACCATTGGATTACTATTATTATTATTGAAATTATATGAACAAGAGAGAATACGTGAATTCAGCTTAACACAACTTAGTTTTAAAGATTCGAAACGCCAATATAAATATTTTAAGTCCTCCAGTTATTAAACAAAGACTACAATTTAGAATAAACTTCATGGCCATCACCTAAGAATCTTCCTATGTACCGGTTTACACTAATATCCCTCAAAATTCAACTTTTCATTATATTTCTTATTCGATCTTAGTTGATAGAAAAAAATGTTATCAACTGACTAACAATTGTTAATTTATTATATTGTATCAATCTAAAATGAGTCATGTTTCCAAAAAAAAAAGAGGAGGCATGTTACTACGATCTAAAATGCATGATGGTCCTATCTAAATGCATGAAAAAAAATAAAAAGAAAAAAAAATAAAAAAGGATGCAATGCAGACTCCCCCCTCCCACACACACTAGAACTAAACAGTGTCCACACTGTAAACACATCTCCTAAATGTGAAAGATAGCACCCAAAGATGGATTAAATGTACAATGATTTGTCAGTCTAACTATATGTAAGAATGGATCATATATATAATGATATATGTGTTTGCGATGCAAATAATGCCACCAACTTTCTCCCCCACACTTGGTTCTAGCCGATGAATCCCATTCCCACTATGCCTAGGCATGTTTTCTAATAAGCAAAGGGTTTTGAAAATCATCTCATGTTTATGCCTAGATTTATAGTCCAACAGATAAATTTCCAGGGTCATCCTAACATGAAGTTTTTCAACCAAGCCAGCATTCCAAAAGTAATTCATGTGTTCAACAAATTTATCAGTGTAATTATTCAAAAATTTGTGATCGTATATAAACTCAGTTGCAATCGTGAAATTTAAATTCTTAGTGTTTTTCAAGACTATGTGATCACATTTCTCAATTTCATTAATTGACAACGTATTTTCGTCACTGACAATTTCAAGTTCGTTTGAAACCTCAAAATCAAAATTTTCAAACTTGGGCTGGTGGCTTGATTCAATTTTATTCTCATTTGGTAACTCATCCTCATGCAATCCAAAAAATTCGTGTTCATTAAAATCCTTCTCCAAATTTGAATTGAAAAATTCAACATTTGTATTTTGTTCGATTTTTAGAATTTCAAGTTTCTCGTAGTCTGAAAGAGAGAGATCTGAGCTAAATATTTTTCCTGAAAAGAGTTGAAGTCCAAATCATTTGTTGAATTTTGAACAACTTCATTTAGATCGTTATTCTCAATTTCCAAAGTTGTTATTTGAAAATTTTCACTATCCGTAAATAATGGATTATTTTCTTATTCATCGCTTATTTGAATTTGATTTTGTTGCTCTCGTTGTTCTTTCAAAGATGTCATTAAACAAAGAAGTTCATCCATCTTTTTATTTAGCATTTCTTCCCTCTCTCTAAGAATGTTATGCTGATATTCTTCGGAATCATTGATTTGAGAGCTCTCGTTTTCGATTTCTTGATTCTCAAAATTATAATCCACATCAATTTCACAATCAATATTATTTCCAATGTGGTGGTTGTTTGAATTTTTAGAAAAATGACAATGATATTGGAAATCATTTTGATTATATAAATTATGTTCGTAACCAAAACTGTTAAAATTCGAGGGAAAATTGCAATTTTGGTTATTTTCAAGATGTTGGTATGGGTTATAACTTTGAAAATTTCGGTTTACAACCCCATATTGATGTTGATCAAAGCCATATTGAGATTCAAAGCTATTTTGATGTCGATGTGGCCCATAATCTAAATGATTGAAATTTGAATTGAGGTCTCCATTTTGATTATATCTATGATTTTGAAAATGTTGGTCATTTGGAAAATTTTGAAAATTGCTGACATTAGGCTCACAAAATTTTGGAAAATCATGCCTCATGAGTTGTAATTCATGCTCATACTCTTCAAGAAGACGTGTACTCCGATTATTATCCCACATTTCTCTCAATGATTTTTTTTGAATTAGACATTTTAAAGAAGTCACTGCAAGACAGAAATTATTCTCACTTCAAAATAGTATAAAATAGTAAGCTGCGCTCTATTAATTAACTGACTCAATTAGAAGGGGGAAGAGGGTCTTATGGCCGTTCACCTATAGTATAAATACTAAGGGATACGGCCAATATTTTACGGGTAGTATGCAATCTCTTTTGCTAATAGTTCAATAAATTGAACTTATATATATTCGCGAACCAATTATACGAGGCAATCAACTTCACAAAGCACCACTTTTCAATTATATTATTTTGCAATGTCTGTTTTTATTGTTGGAAGCAATGAGAATGAAGATTTCAATTATGCAAATATCAGTCAACCACAAAAATTCAGGCAATAACAACTGCAGAAATTTAAAATATTGTACAAGCAAGCCGCTGCCCCTGCAGAAGAATTTTACAAGCAATTTCTATATATTTTTTTTTTCGCAGCAGAGCACCAGTAGAGTTCAGAAAATTTTACAGTAGGGTATGGCGGTCCGTCCAGAGTAGTTGAGTAGCACTGATAATTCAAATCAGTTCTTTGCAAATCCGTTGACCTTTGAATTTTCCTGCTTGATTGCTTGAATCTTTTTTTTCGCTTATGGTCTTGATTTTTTTTTCTAAGAAAAGTAAAGCAAATAACATAAACGAAGGAAAATAAAAACTGACTAGGAATTAACCTACCAAAAAAACTAAAACAAAGAAAAAGAAAACTGATTGGTGCTAATAAAAATAACTAGACTAAAGATAAAAATAAAAACCAAGCCTTAAAAAAATCAAAATAGCTAAACTTCCTAAAACAGAAAAATTCAAAACTCAAGAATCAAACATTCTCCGGTTCACTCAAATGCAATTGGTTCCACCGAGCGGTAGTAAAGGCCCACGCACCAATTAAATGTCAATACCCAATATAAAAATAAACCCAGAAAAATACCCTAACACCAAATAATCTCACAAAAGAAGAGTTGAACCGAAACTCTAAACTCTCTCTTCTTTATTTTCTAAAATCGCAGTGGATTCAGATCATGATTTGGGGGTTTCGATGAAGAATTGTGTTGATTTTGGAGAAGGCGGTTTCAATTGTGGTTCGATTGGGGATTTGTGATTTGTGGTAGGAAGTGGCTGAAGTGGTTGCGATGTAGGGGTTAACGTTGCAGTTGAAAGAGTGGATGGTGGCAGTAATTGGATGGTACTGGTTCACGATTTGTTCTGAATCGGTTGTTCGATTTGTGGCTTGGGGATGTAGTTGCTCGAGGGCTCGAATACCTCAGTTGATCGGAGATGAAGATCTAAGTGAATGGTTGCGACGTTGGTGTTTGAGATTGGAGACGTGGGTTTGAGTGGGTTTGTTCACTGGCGTAAGGGTAATGAACATGAGGTATTTGTGATGGTTCGATTAGGAGGAGCTATTGTTTTGGATGGTAGGAGAAGTTGTGGCAGATAGTGATTGGGAGGGTCTGGTCTGTTGAACGGGATTGGGCGAACGTGGGAGGTTGACTGCGAATTTGGTGGGTCTGTGCTGAGAAGTTGATGACACGAAGTTGTGTGAACTGTTTATAGTTTTGGGTGATGGAGTTTATGATTCTGAAAGTTGGCAGTATGTTAGGAGAAGAACGAATTGGCTTGGTGGTTTGGAAATTGGTATAGGCGGTGGTCTGATGACTTGGTGTGGATGAGGCTATGAATTGCTGGAGTATTAGATGGGTTGGATGTTGAAGTTTGAATTAAGGATTTCTGGTGATGGTTGATGCATGAAGGGTATTGAACAGTTCTGGGGGGTTTTTGTGTTGATGGGAGGAAGGATGTTGAAGATGATTGTCGTGAAGGTGATGAACCGAAGCGTTTGAACGTGGGTGATTGGGTGTGGTACCGAGTGGAGTGATATACTAGGAATCATGGTGGTTTGGCAATGGTGAATGTGGCATTGTGGCATGAGATGGTATGTTTCAGGTGGAAGATTGTAAGAGATTTTGTAGGAAAAAATTGGGCAATGAAAGTATACAGCAAGGGAAAGAAAAATTCAGAAAGATTTATTTTTTTAATGTGGAAAGAAATTGTATGATGGAAAGAAATAAATGAGAAGACCTTTTTTTAAGAATTGTTGAAAAGAAGAAAGAGAACGTAGAAGATTGGAGAAAAAAATGGAAAGAGGGAAAGAAATAAAGGGAATTGAAATATTTGTTTGTTTTATTTTGGAGATTGTTTAAAAGAAGAAATTAATGTAAAGGAAATGAAAGGAAAGAAATCAAAGATGAAATGGCAAGTTTTTTCCTTTTATTTGGAAGATCACGGTATCATTGAACAATATTAAATCTAACCAATTAAGATATTTTTTATATATACATATAGGAAAACAAAAAGAAAAAATATATATAAAAAAACGAACACGAATCAGAAATTAAATAAATAATAAAATTTAATTATTGCCTCCCCGGCAATGGCGCCAAAAACTTGATCGACGCTTCTAAGATTTAGAAAAGCGCGAATTTTAAAATAAACAGTGCAAGCGCACAGACCGTGTATATGCAGGTTGAATCACAGGGAGGAAAATTAAATTAAATTATTCATATAATTTCTTGGGCGAGCTAGACGAAATTTGGAGATTCGGTTGAAAAACAATAAAGCTATTATTGAGTTGAATCAGATCTGAATCTAATCAAATCCATATTCAATCCAGTATGACCTAAGAAAGCAATAAAAAGGACAGAAATTAAAATTGCAGAAATTAAAATTGCAGAAATTAAAATAACAAATAGGAAATAAAATTAGGATTACCGTTGAATCTAATCAAACAGTCAATCACTAATGAAAATAACTGAAAAATACAAATAGTTCTCTACCAAATCTAATTGTGTAGACAACACTAATTGCTAAGAAAATAAAAAATGCAGAAAAGAGAAAAAGAAGAAAATTTTATTCATTCTAGGATTCCGCATTTACAGTGAGATTACATGGATATTTATAGGAGATAGATAGCCAATCTAAAACCTTAATCCAACATATGCATATATGGGCCTATTAATTAGCAATTATTCCTCACATCTTAATTAACAATTATTCCTCCCCTCTTAATTAACAATTATTCCTCCCCTTTTAATTAGCAATTATTCCTCCCCTCTTAATTAGAAATTATTCCTCTCATATCTTCCTTGTTTGGCATGTGACTAATTGAAGGGAGATAAGATTTTAGGAGATTTCTTCTATCAAAGAGGAACATATATTAAACTTCAAAAGAAACACAATGCAAAGTCTTCATCCGCAGATCTTCATATGTATATACACAGCATTTGATCTTTATTTTCTATTTTTATAGGTGCATGTGGCTTAGTTGGCATATCTGTAAAAGTGACAAAATAACACCCAAGTAATATTTATTTATATACAAGAGATAAGATATAAGATCATAAAATAAACACATTTCTATGTTAATCAACTATATTAAGAGTAAAAGAGGGATGCGTCAAGGCGATCGTCTTTCACATTATCTACGTGCCCTAGTTATGGAGCATTGCTCTATTCTTCTTGACATGGAACTTTTTTTTGGGCAAGGCAACATGGAATATGTTAAAGGTAACTTACTGCCTATATACAACAATACTCCGGTTAATACTCATTTAATTTATGTGGACGATCTGCTAATTGTTTTAAATGTAAAAAATTGTATCAATGCCATCAAAAGAGTTCTGCGGTCTTTGGAAGTAATAGGCTTGAAAGTTAATAAGGCGGAATCTCAAATCCTCCTAAGTGAGAATAATAAATGTAAAGATTTTATTTCTACATACTTGAATTTTAAGATTTTGGACCTTCCAGTTGAATATTTTGGGTTTGCGTCTTTCTAATAAGAAGTTTAATACAACAACTGCTCTTCCTCTTTTTGATGTAATTAAGAGTATATTGAATTGTTGGAGCAATAGGTTTCTATCTTATGCTGGCAAAACCGAGTTGATTAATTTTTCCATTTACCCTATAATTTTATTCTCGATTCAGAGTTGTGAGTTACCTAATCTAGTTATAGAAAAACTAGAATCCCTTTGTGCTAATTTTATTTGGAAAAACAAGTATCATGTTGTGGTTCGTTCCAAAATGTGGTTGGGGTGTTGGTCTTTAAATATTAGGAATTTGCAGTAGGTTATGGCTCTCAAGTTAATTTGGGTGTTTTTACAAAACAATACTATTTAATCCAAGTGGATGACAATATATATGCCAATAATCCGAATTTATGGGTACTGAGTTCGGATAGTAATGTATCTTATACTTGGAAATTGATGCTTAAGGCCAGAGAAAATTGTGAAAAATTTTTTGATAGGAAAATTATTGATGGTATAGATACGAACTTCTGGTTTGACTTTGGGTAAGTGGTCAAAACCTGATTTCTTTGGTAGGGTGGCATCACATGGTTGAATGTGGTAACTCGAATGCCAAAGTCTTTGAAATTATTCAAGAATGAAACTAGAATTCGGAATCACTTCATATTCCTAAAAATAGTGCAAATATTATTTCTAATATTATTCATAAAAAATGAGGTCAGATATCACTGGACATGGACAGGTAATTCTAATGGAAATTTTACTATTAAATCTGCTTATCGTTCATTTTTTCCTCAGAGCAATCATCATGAATGGGCTAATTTATTTTAAAGAAACCTGTGATTTAGAAGTGTGCTTTCACAAAGTATTTGGGGTGCTTAAACAAACTGCCACAAAGAATAAATTATCTAGATAGGAAAATAACATAGATACAATTTTCAAATTATGCAACTATAACCAGGAAGACAATGATTACTTGTTTATTTAGTGTCCTTACTCGAAATATAGATGGAATTATCAAAAATCAAATCTCCAGTTTAATACTACAGATAGTTATCTTATACTTGATGAATTATCAGATCTTTCTAATCTTAGATCTCGAAATAAGCAGTTGTAGGATTGTGATACCCCACGTCCCTTAATGTCACCCATATGAGGATACATTAAGTTCTGTGAAGCACAATAATAATATAGAAACTAACTTTAACAATACATAATATAAAATGCAACAGAAAAACTTTTCAACTTTTTATTTCAAATCAAATATAGCATTACATTTTTCAAAATAAACCATCAATGTCATAACTGTAAACATTTGTCTCATAAAACATCAGAGTGCATTACCACAAAATAATATCCCTAATATGCCATCACAATAAATATAGAAAGAGTGACTTAAAGAGTACATATAAAGAGGAGTAATCCAAGTCCACACTGAATAGAATCACGGTCACAACTACTGTCCACCACCACTCTGAGAACTTAAGGGGGAGGGGGAAGGGGGAAGAGAGGGAAGGAAAAATAAAATAGGTCAAACATAAAGTCTGGCGAGTTCCAGCGATTTTGAGCATAAACATAAGATAGAAAGTACCAAGATAGATCAATAACATCGGATAAGAAAATACAATAAAATACACAAGTATGAGATAAACCAGATAACAAAATAACAAGATAACAATGGAACGTAAAGATCGTATACGCTTCTCATTCATATCCTAAGAAAACGTTTCTGCACCAACTATCAGAATAACAAGATAAGGTTTTAGCCTAACTATTACCCATGCGATCGGCTCCCTACAAACACGAATAACCTATGCCAGCCACGACAGTAAGGATATCAGTCCCTAACCTGTCAACTTCAGGACACAACACTATTCGTCGATGTTACAACATTTTAGCTTCCCCCGTCGGACCCATGCACACTGATGACTCCACCGGAATGCGCCCTTACCCATCTCCATGATTTTGAACCTCTTACAACCTAGATCAGTAAAGCGTGCCCTGGCCCTACCTAGTACGAGGCCCCGGTATGATACCAACAAGGATACTAACTAATACGGGTTCCTAACAATAGAATTGATACAAGCCAGCCCCTAGGTTGGTCCCCTAAGTAAACTAGGATTTTAAGAGTCCCAAAATTCGATATAAACAGCAGACATAGAACCTCTTAGCTTATTAATTAACAAGTTTAACTTCACAGGTTTAAGTTCTTTAATAAGCATGGTTGTAAATGACATTTCCTATTAAATGTTATTCTATGTACAACCCTTCCCCAAAACAGACAGACACTTGTATAGATTTATATAGATTAAGTTACAAGTCTTACTTAATTACATTTGATCCATATATCTTTTCAAAGCATGTTCTACTTAATACCAAATTAAGTTTAACCTATTCAGATTAACATGTTTTGCATATTATCCTAATTATACAGTTATTGGATTTCATGTTTCAATATGACTAATTCTCCTTTTTATTCTTATGACATGTTATTCCATTTTAAGCAATTTTAACGGAAATGACCTAGTCTCTCGATGGCCTAGGCTTAGCGTAAAATAAAAAGGAACACGGGAGATAGATCTAACTCAGAATCAAAAAAACTGAATAAATACGCATAAGACTGTAAATATATCTAAAACAAAAGGAGATAATAAGGATGTACATCTAACAGGTAAATCTGAAAATTGAATAGATAATAGACAGTAAAACAATAACATATAAACTTGTGAATATTATATAATTTTAGATCCAAATTATTTACTTCAAAAGTACTTTTTAGATGGAAGATCTAAAAGTAACTAGAACTCACATTGGTTTGAACTAGATTCAGAAAATCCTTTCAAAACATTTGTTGTTGTAGAAATTCAAGAATTATATCTTCAATTTGAGCTTTGGCAGCACCTCGACATTTTATTAATTTTTATTTAGAACACCCATTCAATCATGGCAAAGCACTTATGACATCCAAATTATATATCTCATGTAAACCATCGTAATCAAATTCAACATCCCTCAAGAGCAAGCCCCAGAGGCCTAAACCAATATCAGACAAGCACCCAAGGAACATCTCCTTCGACGTTGGACAATCTACATGAGACGGTACAAACAAGACAATTAATCAACCATGATAGACTCTGGCTATCATCGCCAACGTGCTTTGAAACCATCGTTAATCGTATGATGGCCAACCTTGCCATATGTCAAGGGCTAACGGTAACCCCAGTTCTAGCATAAACTCCATACGCCTTTCAACGATACGTATGTTTGTCTAACCTTGACAACTACGCCTTTCAGCGATACCCGGGGTACTCAACCTACAACCAGTCTTTTAGATGTCTCTATTGTACCCCTACTTCGAGCCTACTAGAACTTACGATAACGATAATCTCTCGGCCTTCATATCTCTAGTCATCCAACCCGACGATTTTTCTTAACTCAAGCAACCTTCTCAGGCAACCATTATCCACCAACTCACGACCTTTGAGTTGTCACCTCATTCGTTGTTCTACACCGACCAACAAACACCTTTCAACACTTCGAACCTTCCTACTTGAATTTACTTCGAAGTCACACCATCATCGAGCCAAATTACATCACTGTGCTGCGGTTAAGGTTCGGGGGGTTGCTCCTGATTTTTTTTCAAGCTCTTTTGTTTGAATCTAGGCTGTACTCGAAAATATGAATTTTTCATAAATGACCCTATGCGACCGACCAAAGGCTGACTGACCCCTTTACCTTGCTCGACCGACTAGAGCGATCGATCCTTCACACTGCTCGACCGACCCTTCAACATCTCAGTAGAGACCGACCGACCCTACTGCTCGACCCGACCATGTTCTTGCTCAACTCCACATGGTGCAACCGACCCTTCTGCTCGACCTAACATGGTGCGATCGACTCGGAGTGACCGACCCCCTTCTGCTGTAGACCGATCGACAGGGCTTCTCCCCTACGACCGACCTACTCGGTCCCCCCATGCTCGACCTGACCAGGAGGCTGCTCGACCTGACCCGAAGTTGTACTACACTGTACTGCACGTTGTACTGCACGCTCGTCCTCTCCACTCGCATGCGCGACCACCCACTCGCACGCACGACCCGGGCCTGTACTGCCCCAATTCAAGCCCAATTTCGACCAAAACTTCGCCAATTAACTATCTCGACGAAATCTATCCATCCAATTCATCAATTATTACCATAAACATGTTTCAAAATCTTTAACAACACGAATATGACGATTTTCATCAAATTATGCAACTTACCCAAAATCATGATAAGTGAACATATGGGCTAAATTATAGATCTAACTTGCTTAAACATATGGAATGACATAAAAATTACCAGTTTAAACTTGCTAAATTGGACCATAGGGTGATTCATATGAAAACGTACTTATCATGGTGTAGATCTATGATAAAACACTTGAATTTGATGAAAAACATGAACAAACATTCATATACTTCATTGAATCTATGTAAGAGATGCATATCACTCACCAATTCTCCAAATCAAAGCAAAAACAATGAATTAAGATTTCAGACAACAAGCAATTTGGACCAAACCCCTTGGTCCGATGAACTCCCACTTCGAATGATGTAGATCTAGCCACCAATGGTGTAGATTTTCGATTTTCTTCCTTAAATTTTGATTTTTAATAGTGGAAAGGTGTTAGAGGAAGGAGGAACACATGCCACCAAATGAGAGAATAGAGAAACTAAACTATTTCCCATATCTCTCACCCCTTATTTATAGTTTCCACAAGCCCACTAACGGGCCTCTACAAATCTACCCATTAAGGCTCCTAAAACCTGAACAACCAACTGAAAAAACCTTAAAACAGCGATTCTTCCCAAACCGATGAGCCAATTCTTTAATGTAACCACTCTATGGAAAGGCAATTATCATTTCCTTTCCAATGGGACAGGTCTCACCATCTGATTTGACTGAATCAAAGGTTATTTCCCTATACAAGACTGATAGGGGAAAATGGTCATAAACAAAACTGGTAAAAACTATGGACATGTCTCACATCCCCATAAGCAACATATTAAAATATGAGAATGATCTAAACCTCAGGGAATAAAATAAAAATATTTTATGATCCTATGATACATAAAATGCGGGTTGTTACACTCTCTCCCCTCCCCCTTAAGAATTTCACCCCGAAATTCCAAGCAAACACAAGAAACCACAATAATTCTACATGCCTATCATCCATGAGAAGCCATACAACGATGATATGATATCATAGAGTTCTATCGGCGAAGAGTGTTGGATGAGTCACCTTCATGCTCTCTTCCGTCTCCCATATACAATTGTCACCATCTTCACACCATTGTACCTTGACTAGCTTAATTTTCATCCTCGTAAGATGTTTCATGTCATCTCCTACAACACAAAACGGCTTACGAAGTCTGGCAACTGTGGTTTCTACTTCTAGGTCTTCATACTACTGTGGAGATACCACCACATTCGAATCATGCATGAACTTCCATAGAAACGACACATGGAAAACATTATGCACACTTGACCTCTTCTCAAGTAACTCCAATCTATATGTGAGCTTTCCAATCCACTCGACTGTCAGAAATGGTCCAACGAACCTAGGAGACAAGTTTCCTTTACTTCTAAATCAAACCACATGCTTCAATGGTGAATCTTCACAAAAACCATGTTGCCTATGTTGAATTCCAAATCTTTTCGATGCTTATCAGCATAATTCTTCTGACGATCTTAGGCTACCTCCATTCGTTGCCGAATCATCTCGATTCAAACCGAGGTCTCTCTAATCATCTCAGGCCCAAGTATCAACTTATCTCTAGTCTCTAACCAACAAGCTGGAGAATTGCACGGCCTTCCATACAACAACTCATATGGTGCCATCCCAATGCTCGACTGGTAGCTGTTGTTATATGCAAACTCAACTAAATGTAGATGGTCTTCCCACGATCCTTCGAAGTCTAGCACACAAGCCCTAAGGAGATCTTCCAAAACTCGATTGAATCTCTCAGACTGTTTGTCAGTTTATGGATGATAAGCCTTACTCAAAGATAACTCGATTCCCAAAGCTTCTTGCAAACTTTTCCAAAATCCACTCGTAAACAATGGATCTCGGTCGCTCACTATACTCTTTGGGATACCATGGAATCTCACTATCCATTTCACATAAAGTTCAGCCAACTTTGATGCCATCCTAGTCGACTTGACAAGAATGAACCTTGCACTTTTGGTCAAACGATCTACGATGACGCAAATCCCTTCGTTTCCTGCCCTGGTCCTAGGTAGTCCATCAATAAAATCCATCGATATCTGCTCCCACTTCCACGTAGAAACTTCTAATGGATGAAGCAAACCACTCAGCTTCTTCTGTTCAGCTTTCACCAACTGACAGTTCATGCATTTGGAAATGAACTTTCCGATATCTTGCTTCATCCCTTCCCAGTAGTATACTCGCTTCATGTCCTGATACATCTTATTACCACCGTGATGAATCGTCAACTTCGAGTGATGACATTCACTCAGAACCTCATCTCTCAATCTGTCGATATCAGGAACAACTAATCTCCCTTGCTTTCGAAGCCAACCTTCTCAATCAACTTCGAACTCTTTATCTTCTATTTCCAGATTCTTGATAAACTCGACAAGCTTTACATCTCGCTTTTGTCTCTCGCCAATCCTTTCGATGAGAGTAGATCTTATTGATAAACTTGCCAACATTTCAGGTTCCAACTCACATCATGGTCTGAAATTGAATCCTACTAAATACTCGAGGCTTTTCCATTCCAAAAACATCGCTCCCAAACTTGCGTATCTTTGACTCAATGCATCTGCAACTGCGTTGCCTTTCGCAGGAGTATAGGCTATACCAAAATCATATGATGTTAGAAACTACTTAACCACCGTTGCTACCGAAGATTCAAATCCTTTTAGGAGAAAAGATACTTTAGCGACTTGTGATCCGTGAAAAACTCGAATCGAACTCCCAACAAGTAATGTCTCTACTTCTTCAGAGCAAACACAATCGCCGTCAACTCCAAATCATGAGTTGGATAATTCTTCTCATGTGGATTTAGCTGTTGACTCGCATAGGCCACAGTCTTATCCTTCTGCATTAGCACTGCTCCAAGTCCAATGCCGTATGCATCGGTGTATACCACAATCTCCTAATTCACACTTGGAATGGTCAACACGTGAGCACTTGTCAATCTCTCCTTCAGGATTCCAAACGCTTTCTCACACTTTGCATCCCATGTGAATACTTGGTTTTTCTTCATCAATCTTGTCAACGGTGCAGCTATCGTGGAGAAATCCTTGATAAACCGTCGCTAATAACCAACCAACCTAAGGAAACTTCTCACGTCTGTCGGATTCTTAGGTCTATCCCAGTCCTGGATCGCTACCACTTTAGCAGGGCCAACCACTATCCCATTTCCAGAAATAACATGACCTAAGAACCTCACTTCTTTCTTCCAGAAGTGACACTTCGAAAACTTAGCTCTCAGCTGATGCTTTCGCAAGATTTCAAACACAACTCGCAAGTGCATCTTGTGTTCTTCCTCATTCCGAGAATAAACCAGAATATCATCTACGAGTACAAACACGAACTTGTTCAACTGATCTCTGAAAACTTTATTCATAAGATTTACGAAATACGCTGGCATGTTAGTCAACCCGAATGGCATTACCAACCATTCAGAGAAACCGAATGGTGTCCTAAAAGCAGTCTTCGGTACACTATCCTTTGCCACCCTCAACTGGTGAAATCACATTGCCAAATCCGTCTGAGAAAACACTTTGGCCTCATGAAGCTTATCGAACAAGTCATCAATCCTCAGCAACGGATACTTGTTCTTCTTAGTCACCTTTTTCTGCTCACAATAGTCCACATACAATCTTAACGAGGCATCTGCCTTGGTTGCAAACACGACCGGTGCACCCCTTCGGATACACTCCTCTGAATGAATCCTTTTTCCAAAAAGTCATGAACTTGCACCTCCAACTCTCGCTGTTCCTTAGGCGCCATCCGCCTAAGAGGCGTAATGATTGGTCTAGCACCCTCAACCAAATCGATCCTAAACTTGATCTCACAATGCGGTGGCAACCCTTTGACCTCGTAAAAGACATTTTCATACTCATTAGCGATTAGCACAGATGAAAAGTCTTCCTGTGAAATCCCGAGCGAATATAGATAGCTCACGAAGACACCATCTTCACGCTTACATCTAATCAACACCTTTTGCCCTTCCACATCCTCGACTCTCACCTCTAGCTTCTCGCAATTCAGCCTTGCCGCATACCTTTTGAGCCAGTCCATGCCCAAGATGATCCCAAACCCAGCGAAGTTAAGAACAAAGCAATCACACACAAAATAGCAACCATGACTTGACAACACTAGACCACGACATATCATACAAAGATTGGACGAACCCCCAACTAGATTAGTCACTACAAAAGGTATATCACAAATCTCGGGTTCCAAACCCAAGCGGCACACAAGCTCATTGCAAATAAAAGAATGCAATGCCCCAGTATCAAAAAAACTCGAACTGAACCACCTTAGACAGAAAAAGTATCTTGGACGACGACACACTTTCCCTTCTCCTCTGTAGTAGGAGCTCTTGAAGAAGATGGCAGCGTATGCCTTCACAACCTACTTGCCCTTAGTTGATTCTGGACAATCTTTCTTCTTATGTCCAGGCTTTCCGCACCTGAAGCACTTCTTCTCAGCTTTGGGATTCTTGCACTCGTTCGAGTAATGACCCTTCTATTGGAAAAAAAACCAAACCACCTCACTCTTAGGCTTCTTATGGCCATCCTTTCCTTTCTTCTGTTGTTGCTTCCTCTTCTTATTATCACCACCCTGTTGTGGTTTCTGAACTTCCTTGGTTGCAGTGACAAAATTTACTTCCTTAGGAAACAAGCTCTCATGGAGAACAACTTTTTCGACAATCTTATCAAACGGATCATCAAGATGATCCACCAGAGGCCTTCCAATGTAAGTATCCAACCCCATAACAAACTTCTCGTTCTTCTGATAAGGTGTGTCAATTATGAACGGGCATATTTGGACAAGACCTTGAAATCAGAAACATAATCAAGCATAGAACAACCATTCTATTTCAGCTCCATGAACTTCTTGAACAAAGCAGACTTATGAGCAGTGGAGATAAAATTTTCTTCAAACTTAGTTTGGAATTGCTCCCATAAAATATCCTCTTCTGGAGTGTCAAGTGTAACAAAATTCCACCACTCCATGGCCCCACCTTGCGACTGCCTTGACGCAAGCTTTCTCTTAGTTGCATCATCCAACCTCAAGTCTCCAAAAATATGGACACAAGAATCCATCCACCTATGTACTTCTTCAGCTGGTTCAGTCCCTTTGAATGGTTTTCCTCCTAGAGATGTATAATATTTGCATAGCTTCGCAAAATCCACAACCCTAGGAACTCGCACACCTACATCTACCGTGGTTGCCACTGGAGCGGGTACCCTTCGCATGACTGCTTCCATCATGGCCTCAAACATGGCTGGGTAGTCTGGTATACTGCCATTACCCCCTCCAGACACAGCCCCTTCCCTAGCAGTGTGTCTTGTTGTTCGTCGACTCATTCTAAATCTACAAATTAGAATGATTAGCCACTTACAAGAAAAATGCTAAAGAAGTACAAACACTACTATACTATATAGTATCATATAGTATACATCCAACTAAAATCTACAAATACATCTCTCATACGTAATTATGTATTTGAGTTTTGGCTAAAATCATTAACCAGATCTCTGATACCAAATGTGACGACGCCTACAGCCTTCGCACTAAATAAGAGGAATAATGCACTGAAAGTTGTGCCAGGCAACTGTGGACGATCATCATTGGTAGTAAACACAATTGATACATGTTGTAGAACTCACAACGCAAGGATAAAGTATAGTAGAAAATATACAACATGTAATAATAGTGAAGCATCATATAACAAACTTTTGAAACTTTCATAACATCCTAAAAGATTATCCAAACATCATAGGAAATATCAAGGTCTGTACATAGATCCTCACTACAACACTCATAGAGTAACTCAAACAGCGGAAACAAAAATATTAGATAGTAATAAAATTGGTACGTAAGCCTCCAGCTCGCCTCCAAACTGCAACATCATCCTCACTAATCACCTGCCACCTGCCACCTAGTCTGCCCATCCACAACCAGATAAATAGCCTAAGAAATAAGAGGGAAACATAAAACCTTGAGTCAGACAACAGTCTTAGTGAGCGATAAAATAGCTAACAAACATCAACAATAAAGTATATGAGAATGGATAGATAAACATGCTAATCTACCAACAACACCAGAGAAGAACTCAACCCTATCTTCCCCACATCGGACAGTGATAGCCTTTATAACAACATTTCAATCATGCATCCATGGAAACCAGAACACCCATTCAATCATGGCAAAGCACTCATGATATCCAAATTATATATCTCATGCAAACCATCGTAATCGAATTCAACATCCCTCAAGCACAAGCCCCAAAGGCCTAAACCAATATTAGACAAGCACCCAAGGAACATCTCCTTTGACGTTGGACAATCTACATGAGATGGTACCAAAAAGAAAACTAATCAACCATGACAGACTCTGGCTATCACCGCCAATCCTACTTTAAAACCATCATTAATCGTATGGCGGCCAAACTTTCCATATGTCAAGGGCTAACGGTAACACCAGTTCTAGGATAAACTCTTATGCCTTTCAATGATACGTATGTTTGTCCAACCTTGACAACTAGCCCTTTCAACGATACCTAGGGTACTCGACGTACAACCCGTATTTTAGACATCTCTATTGTACCCCTGCTTCGAGCCTGCTAGAATTTATGATAACGATAATCTCTCAGCCTTCATATCTCTAGTCATCCAACCCGATGACTTTTCTTAACTCAAGCAACCTTCTCGAGCAACCATTATCCACCAACTTTTCTCCAACTTTCATCAATGATAGTTTCTTCATTTGTTGTGGGATTTATATATTTTGTTGTTGCATTGTAATCTTTTGGTTTAAAAATCCCTTGTTTCGATCTAGTGATCATATAATGGCCAGTTTGTGCTTCAGTTTGCTGCTGTCCCTCATGATCATTGTTTGATTCATTTGTGTGGGATCACTTCTGTTGTCATCGGTAGTGTTATATGATTTTACTGTGTCATCATCAGAGTATTGAAAATACTGTGTATTTGAATCGCTTGAATTGTATCCAGATCTAGTGCTTGACACAATGTAGGGTTATTCACTTGGCTGATTCAGTGGTGCTTCTCTGCTAACATTGTGGCCTCTGATAGTGTTGGTAAAGGTGTACATGACTATTCTCACAGTGTTGACTCCTTGATTATTGTCTTTTCCTTTCTCTGCAAAGGGAAAGATACATTCATTAAACATCACATGTCTAGAAATGAATAGCCTGCTTTGTTATCCATGCACTTATATTCTTTTTGATTGCTGGCATAACCCATAAAAGTGCATGGACAAGATCTTAGGCTTAACTTTTCTTTATTGAATGGTCTTAGACATGGAAAGCATAAACACCCAAAGTTTCTTAATTGTTTGTGGTCTGGTTCGACACCAAACAATTTTGCATAGGGACACATGTATTTTAAAACTCTGTTTTAAATGAATGCAGCAAATGCTTCACCCTAGTATTTCATGGATAAAGATGCCAGTGATGACAATGTAATCCCTATTCGATAATATGCGTATGCTTTCTTTTGACCAAGCCATTTCGTTTAAAGGTATGAGGACACGCGGTTCCATGCATTGTTCCCTTTTTGTGAAAGAAATTTCTGAGGATTTTGAACTCTATCCCACCAATGTTTGAATTTTTTTGACGTTATATTCATTTTCTTTTTAGTGAATGGTATGAAATGTATTACTGCATCATGTTCATTTAACTTTCCTTTAAGAAAATATATCCAAGAGTATCTCAAGTAGGCATCAATTAAAGAAAGATAGTACTTGTATGCTTGCACTGAATTTAGTGGAGCAGTCCAAATCTACAGCTATTGATTCAAGTGGCTTGTCATATCGGGTTTCAGAGAGACTAAATGGCAATTTATGGATTTTTCCAAGCCGGTAGTGTGTGCTAATGTGTGATGAAGGTAAACTTTTAAAAGAAATGTTTTCCAGTGCATAATACCAGGATTATTTGTGTACCTTGCTATCATAAACACGACATAAGAAATATTAGAACGTGTGTAATGCATGGCATACATGAGATTTCCAATGACACTTGCGTTTTCTAGTTGAGAAATGGCTCTTTCTAAGTTTTCTTATATTTTAGCAGAAGAATCACAGGGGATACTCGCTTCTTTCATCTTGAAATGTTTATACTAAAAAATAATTTTTTAATGTAAAGAGATTGACATGATGCATATCCCCTATTATATTTCTTTACTTTAATGCCTAGAATAGTTTCTACTTCATTCAAATCTTTCATCTTGAAACACGAAGTTAAATATATCTTTATCTCATTTATTCCTTCCATATTTGATCTAAATAAAAGCATATCATCTACAAATAGGCAAATTGTAACACCATAAAGTTCTGTGAATTTTGAATAAATGCACTTGTCGGCATTGTTATGCTTGAAGCCATTTGACTTACAGAATCAAATTTCTCATGCCACTTTTCGGTGCTTGCTTTAGCCCATATAAAGACTTAATCAATTAACAAACTTTATTTTCATTTCTGGTCATGACAAAACCTTCGAGTTGTTCCATGTATACTTCCTCGTCTAAGTCACCATTAAGAAAAGCGGTATTGACATCCATTTGATGCACATGTAGCCCATGAATACATGCAACTGCAAAAAGTGTCCTTATTGATGCCAATCTAGCAACAGGAGCATACGTACTGAAATAATCCATGCCTTCTTTTTGTTTGAAACTTTTGGCTACTAGCCTTGCTTTGAAAGTTTGAATGGATCCATCAATGTTATATTTTCTTCGAAATAGCCACTTACGACCAATTGGTTTAGATCCAGGAGGTAAATCTGTTTAATGCCAAGTGCTGTTAGCAATGATTGAGTCCATTTCATCTTGTATTGCTTCTTTCCATAAAACAGCATCTCCTGAAGTCATTGCTTCCTTAAAAGTTTTAGGATCCTCTTCATTATTCAAAATGTAAACTGCATCATTTATGGATTCAATTCTATTTCCATAGCCAAGATGAATTACATCATCAGATGCTACGAAATCAGGATCTAATCCATTGCTTTTCCTTGTTCTTTTGCTGCTTCTGTGTTCTACAGATATGTCCGTATTCTTTCATTTATCAGAAGATGTATTCACATTATTTTCTTTATCATCAATGTTAATAATTTGTGTAGGATATGAAATATGAGTGGAATCACATAAAAATTTATTTTCAATGAATTCTACATCTCTTTATTCCACGATCACAATAGATTTGAGATCTAATAATCTATATGATTTTGAATGTTAAGCATATCCTACAAATATACTTTTCAGAGCTCTTGGTCCAATTTTAACTCTTTTTGAATCTATGATTCGATAAAAGGCTAAACACCCCCAATCCTTAAGATATTTCAAGCTCGGATTCCTGCCTTTCCATAATCCATATGGAGAAATCTTTATCTTCTTTGATGGGATTCTATTATGTAAATGACACGCTGTCAGAAGTGCTTCTCCACACAAATTTATATTTTGCTTAGCGTTAAAAAATCATGGCATTAGTCATTTCCACTAATGTTCAATTTTTTCTTTCAGCCAAACAATTTTGCTATTGGGTGTAAGGTGTTGTTGATTGGTGAATAATGCCATTTTTTCAAAAAATGATGAGAATTCATTTGAAAAACATTCTCCACCTCTGTCTGTTCGCAACCCCTTTATTTTCTTTTCCTTTTGATTTTATGCACTAATTTTGAAACGTTTAAACATTTCAAATGCTTAGTCTTTTGATCTCATCAAATAAACACGTGTGTATCTAGAGTAATCATCTATAAAGGTGATGAAATATCGATTGCCTCCTCTAGTCAACACACCATTTAATTCACATATATCTGAATGAATTAGTTCAAGTAATTGTGTATTTCTCTTAGATTTTTGAAATGGCATTTTACAAATCTTTACTTCAATACAAATTTCACACATAGACTGTTTTTTAAGATCATTATAAATCAATCCTTCCTTATACATATATTGCAAAGACTTGAAATTTAAATGAGCCAGTCTATTATGCCATAAATGAATTGAGTTGACAATGTAGGCAAACTCGTTAATTTTATTGATACCGAGTTTATACATTCCGTTACAAGCATAGCCTTTTCCAACAAGCTTCCCTCATTTAGATATAATCAAACTGTTACCATAAAGAACACATTTAACACCCTTATTACAAAGAAGATGTGTAGAAACTAAATTCTTTCTAACATCCGAAACATGTAAGACATTCTAGAAAAGTAGTTTCTTTCTTGAAGTGAACTCCAACTCAGCTGTCCCTTTTCCGAAAAGAACAGATGTATTATGGTTTCCCATAATCACCTTGTTATCATCAGAAACCTCTTCATAGAATTAAACATGGTCTGGTTATTAAAGACATGAATAGTAGCACCAGAATCATAGCACCAATCCGTCTCTTTTGAAGAATCCGTTGTGACACCCCACATCCGTTAATGTCACTCATAAGAGGATGCATTAAGTTCCGTGAAGCGCAATAGCTGACTGTATAGAAATTTACAGAGCATATATAAAATAAGCAGTGGAAAAACTTTCAACTTTATTATCAAAATAAAACGTAGTTTTCAAAACTGGTTACATCAACTACTTACAAAGTACTTCAAATCGGCCTTTTCTTAAAACAAATAAAACAATGCCATAAAGCAAAACCATATCCTTGCAACAAGCCTTGATGGAACAAAGTCAGAAATATACATCTCAAGAAATCCAAGTCCAAGCTGCTACAGAAAGTCCTTGTCACTGTCGAGTGCTTCAACTCTGACGATCAAGGGGGAAGGAGGAAAGAAATGAAAGAAAAGGGTTAGATATAAAGTCTGGCGAGTTCCAGTGATTTACAAATATGCATGAACTAGAAATGTTAAGTCAGGTAAATAAGACTGGATGAGAAAGTTATAGTATTATAAAAGGTATACTAAACTTAAACAGAATAGCATGATGGACAAGAATAACCGGAATAAACTTATGATCGAGTAATGCTTCACATTTATATCCAAAAAATAGGTCATGTCTGAACATATATGTCTTACGCCTTAGGTCTGCACCAATACTAGTATAACAGGATTAACATGATTAGGTATTACCCTAATTACATAACAGCAGGAATAGGATTGGGTGTTTAACCTAATTACATAACAACAGGAACACGATTAGGTGTTTTAACCTAATTACATAATAGTAGAAACACAATTAGGTGTTTAATCTAATTACATAACAACAGCAGGATTAGGCGTACCCTAATTATACAACAGGATTAGGTGTTACCCTTATTACATAACATCAGGATTAGGTTTACCTAATTACTACCTATGTGATTGGCTTTCTATTACTCAAATACCCTGTGTTAACCCCGGCAATAGGGTGCCTCACTCCCTAACCCAGCAACTTATAGAATGCAGCAATATCTGTAGGGGTTTTAACGTCTTAGATCCCATAGCCGGATCCATGCATGCTCATGACTCCGCCAGAAACACGCCCCTAACACCCCCAAAACCTGTGAACGTCTTACTATCCAGATCAGTAAAGCATGCCCTGGCCCCTATCTAGTGCGAGGCCCCTACCAAGATACCAACAGGGCTACTGACTGATATGGATTTCAAGCAACAGATTGACACAAGCCAAACCCACTAAGCTTGTGCCCCCAAAACAAGGATTTAAGAGTCCCCAAAACCCGATACAACAGCTGAACGAGGGACCTCTTAGCTTATTAATAATCAAGTATTAACCTAGAAGGTTTAGGTTCATTAATAAACATGGTTGTAATATAACATTTTTCTATAAATGTTATTTTTCTTACAACCCTTTCCTAAAACAAGCACCGGCCTAGATGTACGTGTATAATATAGTAATTCAGTTTAAAATCCAACATCTGGTACTTACATTTTCATAGCATGTTATTTACTTAATGTCTGTATTAACTCTAGTCTAACATGTATACATATATGCATATTATCCATTATAGTATGTAAGCATAATCCCCAAATTTCAGCAAGTACAATTATATGCATATTTTTCATTTTCAATATATATATATATACACAAGTTTCAGTATGTTTGCTATTATCCTCAAATTTCAGCAAGTACAATCATATGCATATTTTACATTTCTAAATGACAAATGGTATGCATATTTTATATTTCTAAATAACAGCATGTATGCATACTTTACATTTCCAAATGATAGTAGGTATTCATATTTTACGGTTGTAAGTGACAACAAGTATGCATATTTTACATTTCTAAATTACAACAGATATGCATATTTTATATTTCTAAATGACAACAGGTATGCACATTTTACATTTCTAAATGATAGCAGGTATGCATGTTATCATATTCCAAATTACAACAGGCATGCATGTTACAAATTACAGCAGGTATGCATGTTATCATATTACAACATGTATATATTAAATGCAAATTATTCATCAACTATATTACCAAGTTACAGGTTTATGCATAATGTTCGTTTACAGCAAGTATATACACGTTACCCATTTTTATCAGTTCACAGCATGTCTAAACATGTGTATATTTATCCTTTTTGCCAAATTATAGTCAATTAGTTCAAGTAAATATCAGGCCTATATTCTTCTTTTATGTCATTCATTATTTCCCCAGTCATACGCATACCCTAATCGGGTATAGCCTAGGCTTCCAAAGTCCTAGCCCTGGCATAAAATAAAAAGGGAAAACAGAGGAAGAAGAATAGAATCACATAGGCATATAGGCAAGACTGGAAATTAATATAGAAAGTGAGAAGAGGAAGATACATATAACTTGTTGATTGCCCAACATCATAGGCATATGTATAACTTGTTTAATTATCCAACATCACAGGCATATGTATAAATTGTTTAATCAACATCACATGCATATGTGTAACTTGTATAACTAACATTACAGGCATGTGTATAATTGATCATAATGGCGCAGGTGATTTACAGTGAAAACCGGTATAATATTTATTTTACCAACACTGTAGATCATAACCAGTTTTATTTAACTGTCATGTTCAAGGCATAAGAAATCAGATCTGTAAATAACGGAAACTCACAGTGAGTCTTGGTGAAGAAAATTATATAACATTATGCCATAAGAAGTCCAAGTCCAATCCAAGTTGTATGTATGCAAGTCCAGATGTTGTCTCTGTTTGATCCAAGCCTTAGCAGCATTCCCCCATTTTTATTTTTAGTTTAGAGTAGTTTCAAAGGGAAGAAGATATGAAGAGGTTTTGAATTGGGAATGAGGGAAGTCATTTATTTATAATGTTACAAAGTCAACATCAACCCTTAGATTTTAAGTTTTAAATCCGAACCGTACAAGTCATGTTGAGCCAGCAACGAATATGGTGTACAAAACAGTTCAGGTTTGCACAATGGATCTACCTAGATCCACGGTGGGTCGACCCTAGGGTTGACTCTACTGAGCATAGGTCGACCCTTAGGTCAACCTAGGCTATTTGTGGGTCGTCCCACAACGGGCTGGGTCACTACGCACGTCTCGTTTCATTTTTCTAGACATATGTTTTATTATTTATATTTATATATATGAACCTTATGTGTATACAAACTTCTAAGGCCCATAACTTTTGCATACTTTATCCGTTTTACGCAAACTTGGGGTCTGTCTGAGCCAGAATTCTGAGATGAACGCAACAGTAACGCCGGTTTCACTTAATTCTGAATATTAATTAAGTTATAACCAATTTATTATCTTATAGCAAGGTTATAGTGTTTTAAATTTTAGGGCGTTACATTCTCCACTACTTAAAGGATTTCTTCCCCAAAATCTCCAAGTTATGAAGAATATTACTATCCTAAAAACCACAACCATCTACTCGTCCATCATCCACATGCATCTGTTGTCCTTAAGAAAATTTCTAATGCTTGTATGAACATATGCAAAGTGTTGTGTGCATATGTCCTTACACTAATGCGAAAATTAGGCGGTTAACTGTTTCAGTTGACCTCTTTAATGCAATATATATTTGTGCCATGAATCCAAAAATGTATGCAAATAATCCTAGTGTAACATGTAAACTCTATATGTGTGCACAATCATTCATCTGAATGCAGCATCCATATGATGGTACATCCATTTCCATCCATAGAAAATCTAAAATGCACACACATCCATATGCAATATGTAAGTGATTAAGCCGATCTAGTGCCTAGTGTGTGTTATGCATCCACGAGAAACCACTTGCAAAAACTTACATCCACTTGCAGCCATCAATCATAAAATGTCTCAAACACAGTTTCCATCCATTGGTTTCTAGCTAAGGATTGAAAGGTTTGAACGATAGGATAAATAAACTCGAATGGTAGAAGCAAATGCAAAGTAAAAGCTTGGAAAAGAAGTCAAGAACATACTCTCAAAGAGAAAAGGATAAGAATCAAGAATCCTATCTTTGGATTCCCATGTAACTTTTTCACGATCTTCTCCCCATTGTACTTTAACCAATTTGATCTCCTTGTTATGAAGCTTCTTGATTTCTTATCCAAGGATATGAGTAGAAACTCATCTCACTGATGCTTCCTTCTCAACTTCTACATCCTCAAGAGTGCTCGGCTCTACTATTTATGCTGTATCATGGAGACATTTCCTTAAATGTGAAATACATCGTGTACTCCTGCCAATCTATCTAGTAAGTTAATCCTATAAGCCATCTGGCCAATCCTCTTTATGATAAGGAATGGCCCTAAAAATTTGGGTGCCAACTTCCCTACTAAGCCAAAGCGAAATTTATTCCTTAATTGTAATAACTTGATGAAGACTATATATCCTACTTCAAAATCCAAGTCGGTACTCCTCTTATTGACATAAGATTTTTGTCTGTCCTGAGCTGCTTTCATTCTTTAGCGGATAAGAATCAATCTTCTTGGAAGTTTCTCGAATCATCTTAGGACCATGTAGAAGTCTGTCTGTAGACTCCCACCCTTTACCATCCATGAAGTACTTACTTAAGTGACTAGATGTCTATCCTCTACTAAGCCAATCCATGATGTCCGCTATCTACAGGTCCTCTCACTGCAAAGATCCAATACGCTCCATAAGAGTAGATTGAACCTCCAACGATGCTAACAATCCAAAAGTGAAATCCACAGATAGCTTAAAATCGAAGGTCGATATAAACTCCAAGCTCCGCCTCTCTACAAATAGAGGACTCAAAGTCATCCTCTTCCTACTCAGCTGGTGGAATCCCATGGCCAAATCTGTTTGTGATAAAATTGATGTGCCTTCTAGCTGATCAAACGAGTCATCGATCCTCGGAAGTGGGTGCTTATTCTTCTTGGTGAGCTTATTCATCTCTCTATAATCCACGCATAGACGGAGTGAGTCATCTGCCTTAGTTGCGAAGACTGGTGCTCCCCACTTTGAAATGCTCTGTCTAATAAACCATTTCTCGAATAGCTCCCCTACTTGCTTGCTGAGCCCCATCCTCTCTTTAGAAGCCTTGTGGCGCACTGGCAATGCGACTGGCTTCTCGTTTTCCACCAAATAAATCCGAAAGTCTATCTCACGCTTCGGAGGTAACCCCTTAACCTCCTCAAACATGTTTGGATAATATCTGACTATGGATACAAATCACAAGTTGTCAACATAAGTATCAAGTGATTTTAGAAACTAAGCATAACTGACCCCCGTGGGTCACATGAAATCTCGAGAGTCCTACTATGACAAGATAGAAGTCTAACCACTCTCTCTTTGCAATCAAGGATGGCACCATACATAGCTAGCCAATTCATGCCTAGAATCAAACCATAGCCCATAAAGCCTAGTACGTATGTGTCGCATTCAAATTCGTTGCCCAAGATAGAAATTCTCAAACCCCTACACATCATGGATAAATGAGCTGATCCTCCTATTGGGTTTGAGACCACTACAGGTTCAAAGATTATACTAGTATTAAGGTGTAGACTATAAACTAATGAACTGGATATAGCTGAGTGTGAAGTGCCAGAATCAAACAGGGTTCGAATAGGATAGTCAAAAAGGAAAATCAAACCTTCAACCATGATTTTTCTACCTCGGTCGGGTCCACTTGCCTCCATAGCATGCACTTGTCCAGAAGTTCCTGCCCCTTTTTCCTTGCTTGTTGGGGCATTTCTTAGTGAAGTGCCCCATCTGTCCACAATTAAAGCAAGCTCCATTTTTCTTTCTGCAATCTTTACAAAATGACCCATAGGTTTGCAACCATGACACTTGATACCCTTCATGATCTGAGCCTTGTCAGGCATACCAGCTTTCTTTTGTTGTTTTCCTTTCCTGGGCCACCATTTCTGTTTTTTGCCCTTAGCTTGAGTCTCCTCAGCCTTAACTCATTTATTCTACTCTTTACCATCCTCATGCAACATATTAACAAGTCTCTCGAAAATCGCCTCCATCGCATTGAAATTCTTGCGAAGCTTAAAGAAAATTAGCCGCTAGTGGCACTACCGTGGCTACCGATGGAGTTTGGGTACTTCCTTTCCCTTTGGTATGTGCCATACTTTTAACATGTCTACGGAACCAAGCCGCGACTGGCTACTCTTCGGAATATTGGGAGCCCCGGATATTCAGAAAAAAGAGAAACAAGGATCCAAAAGGAGGTCGAAAGAATATCGAATATGACTTGAGGCAGTATGTTTTTCAAAAACACGTTTTTATTTGAAAACACTTTGCTTTTGAAAACAGTTTTTCAAAACTTCCCCTCTGATCTTGTAACATTCAGCTCTGATACCAAATGTGACACCCCACGTTCGTTAATGTCACTCATAAGAGAATGCATTAAGTTCCGTGAAGCGAATAGGTAACAGTATATAAATATACTGAGCAGATATAAAATAAGCAGCGGAAAAACTTTCAACTTTATTGTTAAAATAAAATGTAGTTCTCAAAACCAGTTACATCAACCACTTACAAAGTACTTTAAATCGGTTTTTTTTAAAACAAAATAACATAATGCCATAAAACAAAACCATATCCTTGCCACAAGCCATGATGGAACAAAGTCAGAAAGATACATCTCAAGAAATCCAAGTCCAAGCTGCTACAGAAAGTCCTAGTCAATGTTGAGTGCTTCCACTCAGAGGACCTAGGAGGAAGGAAGAAAGAAGCGAAAGAAAAGGGTCAGACATAAAATCTTGTGAGTTCCAGTGATTTACAGATATGCATGAATTAGAAATGCCAAGTCATGTAAATAAGACTGGATGAGAAAGGTACAGCGTTATAGAAGGTATACTAAACTTAAACAAAATAACATGATGGACAAAAATAACAGGAATAAACTTATGATCGAGTAATGCTTCACATTTATATCCTAAAAGTAGGTCATGTCTGAACATATATGTCTTATGCCTTAGGTCTGCAACAATACTAGTATAACAGGATTAACATGATTAGGTATTACCCTAATTACATAACAGTAGGAACATTATTAGGTGTTTAACCTAATTACATAATAGTAGGAACATGATTAGGTGTTTTAACCGAATTACATAATAGTAGGAACATGATTAGGTGTTTAACCTAATTACATAACAACAAAATTAATAGAAGGATTAGGCGTACCCTAATTACATAACAGGATTAGGTGTTACCCTAATTACATAACATCAGGATTAGGTGTACCGTAATTACTACCTAAGTGATCGGCTCCCTATTACTCGAATACCCTCTGTCAGCCCCAGCAGTAGGATGTATCACTCCCTAACCCGGCAACTTAAAGAACACAACAATATCTATAAGTGTTTTGACATCTTAGGTCCCGTAGCCAGATCCATGCATGCTCATGACTCCGTCGGAAACACGCTCCTATCACCCACAAAACCTTTGAGCCTCTTATTATCCAAATTAGTAAAGCGTGCCTTGTCCCCTACCTAGTGTGAGACCCCTACCGAGATACTAAAAGGGATGCTGACTGATATAGGTTCCAAACAGCAGATTGACACAAGCCAAACCCCCTAAGTTTGTGCCCCCAAAACAAGGATTTAATATTCCCCAAAACCTTATACAACATCTGAACGAGGGACCTCTTAGCTTATTAATAATCAAGTTTTAACCTAGTAGGTTTTGTTTCATTAATAAGCGTGGTTGTAATATAACATTTTCTGTAAATGTTATTTTGCGTACAACCCTACCCCAAAACAAGCACCGGCCCAGATATACGTGTATAATATAGTAATTCAGTTTAAAAGCCTACATCTGGTACTTACATTTTCATAGCATGTTATTTACTTAATGTCTTTATTAAGTCTAGTCTAACATGTATAAATACATACATATTATCCATTACAATATATATGCATATTATCCCTAAATTTCAGGAAGTACAATTATATGCATATTTTCCATTTTCATTATATACATGTAAGTTTCAATATGTATGCCATTATCCTCAAATTTCAGCAAGTACAATCATATGCATATTTTAGATTTCTAAATGACAGATGGTATGCATATTTTATATTTCTAAATAACAGCAGGTATGCATATTTTACATTTCCAAATGACAGTAGGTATGCATATTTTACATTTCTAAATGACAGCAGATATGCATATTTTACTTTTCTAAATGACAGCAGGTATGCACATTTTACATTTCTAAATGACAACAGGTATGCATGTTATCATATTCCAATTTACAGCAGCATGCATGTTACAAATTACAGCTGGTATGCATGTTATTATGTTCCAAATTATAGCAGGTATGCATGTTATCATATTACAGCATGTATATATTATATGCAAATTATTCAGCAACTATATTCCCAAGTCTCAAGTTTATGCATAATGTCCATTTACATAAAGTAGATAACATTACCCTTTTTTATCATTGTGTAGCAAGTCTAAACATGTGTATATTCATCCTTTTTTCCAAATTATAATCAACCAGTCCAAGTAAATAACAGGCCTAAATTCCTCTTTTATATCATTCATTTTTGCCCAAAACATACGCATACCCTAATCAGGTATAGCCTAGGCTTCCAAAGGCCTAGGCCTGGCGTAAAATAAAAAGGGAAAATAGAGGAAGAAGAAGAATAGAATCACATAGGCATATAGGTAAGACTAGAAATAAAGATAGAAAGTGGGAAGAGGAAGATAGATACATATAACTTGTTAATTTCCCAACATCACAGGCATATGTATAACTTGTTTAATTATCCAACATCACATGCATATGTATAACTTGTTAATCAACATCGCAGGCATATGTGTAACTTGTTTAACTAACATCATAGGCATGTGTATAACTGATCGTAATGACATAGGTGATTTACAGTGAAAACATGTATAATATTTATTTTACTAACACTGTTGATCCTAACCAGTTTTAATTAACTTTCATGTTCAAGGCCTAAGAAATCAGATCTGTAAATTACGGAAATTCACAGTGAGTCTTGGTGAAGAAAATTATATAATACTACGCCGTAAGAAGTCCAAGTCCAATCCAAGTTGTATGTATGCAACTCCTGATGTTGTCTCTGATTGATCCAAGCCTTAGCAACATTCCCCCATTTTTATTTTTATTTTATTTCAAAGAAGTTTCATAGAGGAAGAAGATATGAAGAGGCTATGAATTGGGAATGAGGGAAGCCATCTATTTATAGAGTTACAGAGTCAACATCAACCCTTAGTTTTAGGTTTTAAATCCAAACTGTACAAGTCATGCTGTGTCAGCAACGAAAATGGTGTACAAAACAATTTAGGTTCACATAATGGATATGCCTAGATCCACGGTGAGTCGACCCATGGGTTGACACTAAAGTCGACCTCAGTGAGCATGGGTCGACCCATAGGTCAACTTGGGCTATTTGTGGGTCGGCCCTTCCACAACGGGCTTAGTTCCCACGCATCTCTCATTTGATTTTTCTGGACATATGTTTTATTATTTATATTTATATATACGAACCTCATGTGTATACAAACTTCTAAGGTCCATAACTTCTGCATACCTTATCCGTTTTATGGAACTTGGGGTCTATCTAAGACAGAATTCCATGGCGAATGCAACGGTAATGTCGGTTTCACTTAATTCTGAATATATAATTATGTTATACCCAATTTATTATCTTAAAGCATGGTTATAGTGTTTAAAATTTTGAGATGTTACTTCAGCCATGTTTAACTCCATTGTCATGTCAGTTTTCAACTTTGTTATCATTGCAATAATTTTAGATTCATTCTGTTCAACCACACTAGTGGAGTTTGCATTCATTTTTCCTTTTTGCTCCGTTTTATGCCTTTTGTAAAAATGTAATCATGTTTTAAACGTCCAGTTTTTCCATAGAAATAGCATTCCTCCCATTTCTTATTGGTTTTGTTTTGATGGTTGTTGCTGACATCCCTCTTTCTTTTTCCAGATTCCTTATTCTTCTTATCATTATTGACAATGTTCACATCAAATTCAAAAACTTTCTCTTCACAAATTTTGGTTTCCTCTTCGATACGAAGATGTTTCTATATCTGCTCCATTGAGAAGACTTCTGATGAGTGCATAAGTTTCTTTCTATAATCACTCCAACTTTGTGGGAGTTCTCCATAACAGCCCCAAGTGCAATGCTTCAGGAACGCTTATTTTGACGTCCTTTAGTTTGTTGAAAACGACATGCAGTTCATGTACATGATCCAGAATAAAAGAATTGTCAAGCATTTTGTATTCAAAAAATTCGAAAATTAGATACTTATCTGCTCTTATTTTTCGTTCTTGTACTTTGATCCTAGGGTTGTCCAGATTTCTCTTGGTGACTTGACAAAAGTAAACAAATCGTATATGCGATCATATAATGAGTTGAGTATGCAAACTCTACAAACTACTTTGTCTTCCTTTCGTTTTCTTCGTTTGTCTATCAGTTATGTACTGTCTTTATTGGCAGGTGCTGTTATTGGTTCTAGTTTTGGATCAATGACATAGGAAATTTTGAGGGTAGTAAGCAGGAATAGCATTATGTCCTACCACCGAGTATAGTTGGTGCCATCAAAGCGATCGAGTTTCTGCGAACTCCTTGTTCATGATCTTGTATGTTGATTCAGATGCTTTTGTTGATGCCATTATCAACTTCTTAAAATTGTTAGTAATAATTTAAAGCGGGAAAACGAAACGAATGAACCAGGATAATCTTTAAGGCATGTTTTATAGATGTTGTCTTTAAGAAGTTGATCGCCCCCACTACAAAGTAGATTGCTGAAGGGTTAGACGGCGGCACTTCTCCAGGATACAACAAAGATGAGTTTCTATAGTTTGCAATGCACTGCAAAAACTAGTTTGCTTTATTTCTCGAGAAGGGAAGAGGGAAGGGGGGAGAATATATTGTATATTTTGGGCACAGTTACAGGTTTATATATAGTATCAAAAGGCATGGCAAAGGGACATGACATTTTGAACAGGTGCAGGTTTCAAAATCAAAAAATACAACTGTTGATCAACAGTCGAAACTTCTCTGTTTAATCACCGCATGTGCCACGTACCAGTTTCATCTTTGACATATTAATATTATCTTATATATAGGCCTAATCCTATGTGTCCATATCCCTTTTGCCTAAAAAATTTCATTTCACAATGTTCTAATAACAACTCTTAATAAATACGAGTTGTTTATGATATTTGCCAATGTGGGACAAATAATATTTCAATCTTCCCCAATAATCCCCTACTGGATTGTAATATTATACTTATGCATTCATGAAAGTACCTTCCAGTCTAAACTTTCATGTTAGTCTAAATATCTAAACCTTAATAGAATATTTGGTGGCCAATAGCTTAAACCAGAATCCTATGCGTTTGAGGCGAGATATTTAAACACATAAGTATGTATTTTCTTCAAAAAATACCTTATGATCCTAATTGATCTTCAACATTCCACTGGTATTCGTGAAAATTTATAAAATTAACTTCTAATCTTATTAAAACTTTGTTTTTTATGTTCATATAGATGTTTGTTCTAATCTGTCCTTGTTACTGTGGACAAACATATATCTCTTAACGCAACATATAAACATTTAATAATCAACGTTTATTAATTATTTAACTGCAATTTGTTATTACTCTTAAAAACCTAGTGATATAAATGAATATTATAAAGTATAAAATCATATGAAAACATAAATATATATTATATAAACATATTTATAAAATTATAAGTTTTAAAACAATATATATAAAAAACTATAAAAGTATATAACTATATATAAACTTATATAAACATTAAAACTTACATTTGAAATCGTAAGTAAGGTAGAAAACTATTTGAAATTTGAATTTGAATTTTGAAAACAGAATTTGAAATTTGAAAAATCAGAATTTGAAAAATAGAACTGAATTTGAACCTGGAGTGATATTCAGAGTCTTACATATAAACTAGACTCTATTACTATATTCATCTTGAACTCTTGATAACTTGATAAATCATGAGTTTTGAATCTCCTCTGAATTCTAAATCTCTTGAAACTCTAAAACTGTACAGTCTTCAGTATTAATTCCTGTATACAAATCCTTCATATAAAGGTATATATATTCTAGACAAAAATGTTAGTATATATGTTATAATCAATGGTAATTGAAATAAGGTTGTTGCCATCAAAACTCCGTTGTAACTACCCGGAAAATCAGTACCAATTTAAAAAAAAAATTAAGAATTTTTCTTGGAAAATGTATCATAATTTAAAATCCCATTTTTAGATAATAATAAAGCTATTGAAAATAGCCATTTTGCAAACGACCTCTGTTTTCGACTAAACCATTTTTGTTGGATCCGAAATGTCAAATTATTGCTAGGGTTAAATTTTCATAATTTTTGGAATTAATTTGTGAGCGTGGTAAATTAAAATATGTTTGGTAATTTCTATTGAATTGGATCGATCGTTAAAAAGGCCATTTTTTCAAAAACTCCAAATTCGACGAAATTAATTTTGTTAGGACCGCATCGTCAAAACATAACTATATTTATTTTTCGGGAATTTTGGGAGTCAGTATATGGCCCCGGGAAATTAAAATACACGATCGAATTAAATAATAAAATGTTTTATATTTTAATTTAAAGAAAAAGGGGCTAAAACGATCAAGTGGGCTGATGAGACCTAGTCCATTGTGTTCGGAACAGGGGTATTTGGCTAGGGGAAACATTCGTTGGGCTGGATTTGGTGTTAGTATGAGTTAACGGGCTTTTTTGTGAATTAATGAATTAAATAATATTATATTATAAATATAGTATAATCTAAACCCTACTTCTAAAATCAGAGCCGCCGCCATCTTCTTTTTCTATGGCCATGAACCTCCGATCTTTCTCCATTAAAATCTCTCCATCCATTCAATGAAATCCCTCCATCCTTTTGACAATATTGTAGAACTCTTCATCCGCTCCACATCCATACGGACAACACCCTCTATCATCAAGTATACAACGAGAACCAGCCACCGAAAGATCAGCCGTTTGCAACGCCGCCCCGCCCCGTTGCTCCGATCGAGTTGACCATTGTAGGGTCCACCCTGGGCGCGCCTCCTCCCTCTCCGACGTGGCGTGGTCTGATCGTTGCGAAGCTAGACGTGTTGATCGAAAACTTGAACCCTATATCTGAACAATTACGAAAAGGTGCGGCTTCGGTTTTCTGTAGGAAGAAGAAGGTAATTTTTAATTTAATTATTTAATTAATTAAATTTAAAATGTTATCAACACAATATAAATCATAACTCATTCATACGTTATCGAAATCGCATGAAACAGGAACCATTTGGATCGTGGTAGAGTCTACTTCGTTTTAAAAGCGACCAGGGAATTTTAGATCGATCTAAATTTTTGAAGAATTCCGAAGAACAGTGAGATTTCTTAATTGTTATTGCGTTGGAAATTTTTTATATATCCGCTGTTAAAATTCAGTTGTTTGTTGTATGAGATTTGAATTGGTTGATTTTGTTTGTGGTGATCCGTTGGATCTAATTGGATAGAATAGAATTGGACAAACTTGTTAATACAATAAAAATACCTTTTTTGTTTTATATACATGAATCTTAGAATAAAGAGAAATTGTTGTATAAATAAAATTCTCTTTTTATTTATACATATGAAACATAGACATTATTGTATAAATAAAATTCTTTTTTTTTATTTGTACATATGAAGCATAAACATTGTTGTATAAATAAAATTCTCTTTTTATTTATACATATGAAACATAGAAATTGTTGTATAAATAAAATTCTTTTTTTAATTATGCATATAAATCATAGATTTGTTGGAATTTGTTAAACAATAAAAATATTCTTTTTATTATAACATGTTAATGTTAGAAATTATTAAACAATAAAGATATTCTTGTTATTGTAACAGTTAATGTTAGATTCTGTAAAACAATAAAAATATTCTTTATATTGTACATGTTAAAATTAGAATTGATAGAATTTGTTAAACAATAAAAATATTCTTTTTATTGTACATGTTAATATTAGAATGGTTAGAATATGTAAACAATAAAAATATTCTATTTATTGTAACATGTTAATGTTAGAATTTATAAAACAATAAAATATTCTTCTTTTTTTTATATATGTTAATAGAGAAATATGTAGACAATAAAATATTCTTTTTATTTTATACATGTTTTCTATGTTGACAATAAAATATTCTTTTTATTTATACATGTTAACATAAAAATATGTAGACAATAAATATTCTTTTTTATATATACATGTTAACATAGAAATATGTAGACAATAAAATATTCTTTTTATTTATATATGTTAACATAGAAATATGTAGACAATAAAATATTCTATTTTTTATGTACACGTTAACATAGAAATGTGTAGACAGTAAAATATTTTTATTGTATACATATGAAATGTAGAAATTGTGTAGACAATAAAATATTCTTTTTATTGTATACATATGAAATATAGAAATTGTGTAGACAATAAAATATTCTTTTTATTTGTTCATATGAAATATAGAAATTGTGTAGACAATAAGATTTTCTTTTTATTGTATATATGTGAACATAGAAATTGTCAAAATAGTTTATACAATAAGATTAACTTTTATTGTATATATGTGAACATAGGAATTGTCAAAATAATTAAACATTATAAAAAGAATCATGTTTAGGAAAATTTGTTGAAACATTAAAAAATGATATTTTTAATGCATACGTAGATTCATTATAAAAAGAATCATGTTTAGGAAAATTTGCTGAAACATTAAAAATGATATTTCTAATGCATATGTAGATTCATTATAAAAAGAATCATGTTTAGGAAAATTTGTTGAAACATTAAAAATGATATTTTTAATGCATATGTAAATTCATTATAAAAAGAATCATGTTTAGGAAAATTTGTTGAAACATTAAAAATGATATTTTTAATGCATATGTAGATTCATTATAAAAAGAATCATGTTTAGGAAAGTTTTTTGAAACATTAAAAATGATATTTTTAATGCATATGTAGATTCATTATAAAAAGAACCATGTTTAGGGAAAAAAATTGTTGAAACATTAAAAAATGTTACATTTTTAATGTATATTTAGTTTCATTAAAAATGTTTCATTAATAAAAATGACATGTTCCTTAGAATTTGTTTAGAGAGTAAAAAGTACATTTTTAATGTATATTTAAGTTTCATTAAAAACGTTACATTTACATGTTCATTTAGATAAAAAGGATTATATGTTAAAATAGGATTTGTAATGAAAAATGTTACATTTCACATGTCAGTAAAATAAGAAAATATTTAAATGTTAATACAGGTTTTTGTTTGTTGAAACATCCCTTTTTAACATGTTGGTGAAATCGTCGAACGATTTATATTTATATATATATAAATCTAAATTAAATTTAACAAATCACGCACGGTAGTTCAGGTTTCGGAATCGTAACTTTAAATGATTATACCAAAAGATCCAACCGTCGAATTTTCCCAAAACTAGAACCGTTAGGTTCACTTTGGGAAGATCTTTCCAACGATATTAAATTTGTTAAAATCCAACAGTTAGATTTCGAGAAATGTGTAATTCAAATTTGGATAAAAACAGCGCCAGGGCCGTATAGTGACCTGAAGCGTCATTAAATTAAACCGGGCTATTTTTATATAAATAAAAATAGCGATAAATTGTTATAAAATAATATTAATGATATGATATGATTTAAATTATATATTTTCAAGAATTATTTGAAAATACCAAGTTCAATCTCATTTCAAATAATTATACGACGATTTGAATCGAAGATATTGAAGATGGTGTTTGAAGACTGACGGTTTTCACATCAAATGGACGAATACTAATGCCGTTGATTAGAGTTGCTGCCTTGAAAGGGTTAAAGTGGTAGTTGTCTGAACGTACTTGTTGATTTTCCAGATATGTGAGAACCTCTCTTCCGTATTGGACATACGGAACGAGGAATAAGGTGTCTCCGGTTTTGTTCAGACCCAGAACAGACTTGTAAATGGATGTGTATCTGACATTGAATTTCGTTCTATGCGAATTGATTTCTATTTAATATATATCTGTTTAGTGGCGGAGAATTTATTCTCTTTCTTAACACCCTTCTCTGAGACGTACGAGCTTAGAGGTTATATATTGATAGATATCAGTCGCATGGCGTGGATTGTCAATGTGGCATGCCAAGATGCAAATGATCAAGGCTTTTGTTGAAAAGCAAAGCCTTGTGGTTGATGATCAAAGCACAACTTATTTAGACATAGCTTTGTGTATAGTGTTACTTCGCGAGCCTCACACCCCGGTATGAGTCAAAAACGGGATCGTGATTGCAGGGAGTGCATGCGTTTCTTTCTAGCTAGAAGTGGTGTCATGGTATGGAGCAAGACATTTTTACTTATGTGGATGATGGATTGTGACGGCCCTCAGATATTGGTCGCTACTGGCCAAGTGATAGGTCCAATAGGACTGGGAAACATGTGCTCAGGCATAACTAATCTGCTAAAGTATTTGTGGACTGGCCCTGAAGATCCAAGGGTTCGCCAGCGTCCGAGTCCTGAGGCATTTGCTAGAGTGTCTCGAATCGGGAGGAGCCATCCCTAGCCTCGACTCATGATGGAAACCTAATTTCAATACTACATTACGGATTTGATTGTAAACATATATATCGCAACATAGTAGGATGAGGTACTATGCCGTCTTGGATTCATACATTTATTTTGAAAGTGTTTTTAAACTGATTAGACACTAATAATAATAATATCAAATGATTATTGTTTTGTACGTATCAATCATGTCTGATCATTATAAGGTAAACTCTATCCTCCGGTTTGCGTTGCATTGTGTGATGGGACTTGAGTCTTATAATGGTTTCATTTTTCTAAAAAGCATTACGTTGTTTTAAAAGATTTACTTATTTCATGCACTGGCAATCCAATGGAGTAAACCCGTTCCGCGTTAGCGGTGTGGTCCTGTGATTTGCCTTGTTATTAGATAAGTTAAGTAATGATTTCTCATACCAGTTCCATGACTGACTCATAGTTTGTTTTCACTTGCAAACTCGGGTGCCTTTATTTTTGCATGGGCGGCCAAGTAAATAAGTATCAGGCTCATTTTGGATAAGCACCGCAGCATGGTGTGCTCTTGGCAGAAGACGAAGTTTATCTTATCTTTATCTTTATTTTGGACATTTAGACATCACTTTCTCTATGATGTATTTGAGGATGTTCTAGACTGTTTTATTTTGTTGGAACTTCTTATGTACTAAGTTGTTTTCTGTGTCTGTGCAACTCTGATGTTGATGACAATTATTGATTCGGCTGCTATGATGATATTATCCTATGATTTCATGTGTTATGTTGTTATCTATAATCTATTGTTGTTATGAATGCGTTATATTCCAATGATTATCCTTTCTTCCATGGCATGGGATTTTGGGGTTATCACATCCGTTCTCCAACAATCTCCCCCTTTTTTATGATGATAACCTTAATTTATTAAATATTCATACCTGTTCATATTTGTTGATTCTGATCCTTTGAATACTCCCCCTATCCTCATGAATCCTACATACACTCTCTTGATCTAACTAATCCTTATATTTTGTAAATTCTTTCCCTTTGTCATTATCAAAAAGAAATTCTAAAAATACTCCCCTTAAATCCTATATCTATATATCCTGTAATATTTGATTCTATACTAAAGTACTAATATACATGACTCCCCCAAAATTTATTCCTATATTAAATTAAATTACTCCCCCTAAATTTATGCCTATATTATATCCTTATTCTATTATAACCAATCTAATACTAATCAACAAATCTACAAGAAGCAAATATTGTAAGAAGTAAACAATTCTATTATTGTTTTATAATTCATACAATACAACCCAAATCAAATTTCAATACTACACGAAAATACATAATATAATGTACGTTTTACATTGAATAAACAAAAGAAACCAAACGTCTAGTGGTTCTTCACGATAGTAGATTTATGAATCGGAAAATTAGGGTAATGGAGACAAAATTCCCCGTTTCGTTCAATTATATTCCCTTCTTGATCGAACAAAACTTCACCAACACATACAACTTGTTCATCCACTTCTATGCCCTCTTGTTGTGCTTCTTCTGGTCCCTCTTCTTCTATCATCTCTTCCTCTTCCAACGTTGGATTATCATCTTCGATGATGATTGGATTTGCTTGATTATCCATTACAAACTTGTGGATATTCCGCATCATCTTTCCTTGTTTAATTTGCTCTTGATTCATCTATATTTGCAATAATTGAATCTCATTGAGAATTTGAGAACGTACTTCCAATTTGGTTACACACGAGAGGGTAGAGCGTTGAAATGGACCTTCGCATGGTCCTACGGACAATTCAGGGTTAATTTGGTCATTATAATTAGTGGAAGCCATGATTTATTTTTGTTTTAAGTTTTTATAGAAGTGAATTAGGAGAATGAAGAAGAAAAATCGAAGTAGAAAAGTTAATGGTTATTATAACTAGCTTTTGGTGGGAATTAATTTTTGAAATCTGGCATTTATATGTCGACATAGGCACATATGTATGTCGATATACATGCATTTTTATTCTGTTTTTATAATTTTTCTTGTTATTTTAGTAGATAAAATATATTTAATTATTCTAATTCATTAATGAACAAATACCTAATTCTCTTCTAAATTTAGTAAACGTTGCTTCGTTTAATGGTTTTGTTAATAAATCTGCTATTTGTTTTTTTATTTTTATAAATTCTAGTGAAACTTTCTCTTTACTTATGTTATCTCTTAGAAAATGATGTCGTATATCAATGTGTTTAGTTCTTGAATGATGAATTGGATTTTTAGATATATTTATAGCGCTCATATTATCGCAATTGGTGATTTATTTATATTTAATCCAAAATCTTTTTGGGTTTGTTGCATATATATTACTTGTGAACAAGCCAAAGAAACAGAGATATATTCTGCTTCAGTTGTTGACAAATATACTGTATTTTGCTTTTTAGTGAATGTCTTACGAAATGACATGTTCCACTAGTGCTTTTACGATCAGATTTACATCCCTCATAATTAGCGTCGCAATAAGAAATTAAATCAAACAAATACTTCTTAGGATAAAATAATCCTAAGTCTGATGTATGTTTTACATATCTTAGAATACGTTTTATGGCTTTTAAATGTGTTTCCTTAGGTTGCGATTGATATCTTGCACAGAGACATACACTATGCATTATATCTGGTCTACTAGCGGTTATATACAATAACGATCCTATCATACCTCTATATAATTTTTATCAAGGTCTTTTGATGAATCATCTTTACTTAAGGCTATATTAGTTGCCATTGGTGTTGGTCTCCCATTATTTGTCTTTAAATTATATTTATTAATTAAATCTCTTGCTTATTTTTCTTGATTAACAAATATTCCATTCTTTAATTGACGAATTTGTAAGCCTAAGAAGAACGGTAGTTCTCCCATATGACTCATCTCAAATTCTTGGGTCATAATATTAGAAAATTCTTTATTTATCTTATTATTCATCGATCCGAAAATTATATCATCAATGTATATTTGTACTAGTTATATATCTTTTTTTTAATAAACAGAGTATCATCTAGTTTTCCTATTTCAAAGTTAGAATGTAATAAGTAATTTCATAATATATCATACCAAGCTCTTGGATCCTGTTTTAATCCATATAACGCTTTCTTTAATTTATATACATGATTTAGTAATTTTTCGTCTTCCAAAAGAGGTGGTTGCTCTACATATACATCTTCTCTAACAAATCTGTTTGGAAAAGCACTTTTAACATCCATTTGATATAGTTTGAAATTATTATGATTAGCAAATGCTAATAATATCCTAATTGCTTCTAATCTTGCTACGGGGGAAAACGTTTCATCATAACTATTCCTTCCCCTTGAGTATAACCTTGTGCTACTAACCGTGTCTTTTCCTTACGACCTCACCATGTTAATTCATTTTATTTTTATATACACATTTAGTTCGTATTATAGTTTTATCCTCTGGTCTAGGAACAAGTTCCCACAAATCATTCCGAGTAAACTGATTCTATTCCTCTTGCATAGCAAGAATCCATGAATCATCAAATGATGCTTCATTTGGATTCTTAGGTTCGATAGAAGAAATAAATGTTGAATTACTCATATTATTTAATTGGTTATGAGTCTTAACAACAGATTCAATATCTCCTAAGATAATTTCTACAAGATGGTCTCTTAGTAATCTAATCCTTTTATTTGGTTGACTATCTTCATTATTTGATTCATTAATTTCATTTTCACATTCATCTTCGTTGTGTTGTGTTAAATTTTTATAGTTTTCCTCAAGGGATACAATTATGTTTCTTCTGTAGTATTAGTTCTTGAATTAAAAACTCAATATGCTTTACTTCCTTCCGAATATCCAATGAATTTCCTTTATCGGATTTCGAGTTAACTTTATCTAAATTATCTTTAGTATTAAGAATAAAACATTTACTTCAAAATATATTAAAATACGATACTTTGGGTTTCTTATTATACAATAATTCATATGATGTTTTTTGAGTTAAGGGTATGACTGAAATTCTATTTAAAATATAACAAGCTACTGTAACTGCCTTAGCCCAAAAATTTCTTGGTAAATTACTATCGTATAACATAGTTCTCACACACTCTTGTATCAACCTATATTTACATTCAACTACTATGTTTTGTTGAGGAGTTCTAGGGATGGAAAAATTATGGGTATTCTTTTTTATTACAAAACTTTTCAAAATTCCCATTTTTAAATTCTCCACTGTGGTCACTACGTATTGTTTTGAATTTTAAAGATAATAAATTTTGAATTCTTTTAGTAAAGGTTTTAAATTGATCAAAAGTATCACTTTTATTTTTAAGAAATAATGTCCATGTAAATCTAGAAAAATCATCGACTATTACGTAAACATATCTATTGTGATTTATTGATTAGGTTTGGGATGGCCCAGATAAATCCATGTGAATTAACTCTAATGGTTTTGACGTTTTAATTCCCTTTTTTAACTTAAATGAACTTCTTTTAAATTTTCTGAACTGACAAGCGTCACATAAATTATTAACTTTAAATTTCATTTTGGGTAATCCCCTAATTGAACCTAATTTAGAAATCCTGGAGATGTGTTTGAAATTTATATGACCGAACCTCTTATGCAAGATCCAAGGGTCACTTGTATTGGCCATAAGACACAGATTATCGTTGGATATTTTCATACTCAAAATACAGATATTTTTCTTTTTGTCTCCTTCGAATATTACTTTTGAATTCCTATCTTCTATAAAGCATTTATCTTTTCAAAGTTTATTTTATATCCTTTATCGCAAAGTCCGATAAATTTGACTTATACTTAATAAATTATGTTTTAAATTCCAAACTAATAAAACATCAGAAATAGTAGGGTTTCAGAAATACCGACATTGTTGATGCCAACAATATATCCTTTAGAGTTATCTCCGAAGTTGACCATTCCACCATCTTCATATACCAAATTATTTATTAATTCCGGATTTCCCGCCATGTCTCTCAAACGACCACTATCCAATATCCATATGTCCTTTTTGATTTCCACCATTTGTTTATCAGAATTTGAATTCTCAATATCCATTTCAGAATTTGAATTTTCAATAGCCACATCACCCATCTTTTCATAATTTGAATTTGCAACAACCATATAACACAACTTTTCCTGTATTAGATAAGTCTTCAGTAGATCACTTGAATTTTCTACAAAATTGAATGCAGACTCTTTCAACAACATGTAATACATGAATTGACATTAGTGTTAACAATCACTTTAAAATTTGCCATTTAATATTTTCAAAAATCATATTATGAATTTTTAAAAAACCTATGCTTCGATACCAATTGATAGGGAACACAGATTTTAAGGCAAGACTAACACTAAAGGGGGTGAATAGTTATTTTAAAGAATTTATGAAAATCTAAAACTTATATGATCTACTATATGTATTACACACAACAGAGATGATCACATACACATAATCAATCACAAACACAGAAAAAGAAAAGTATAACATGCAGAAAAGGATAGAACACACCGGATTTTATACTGGTTCAGATTAATCCTACATCCAGTCCGACCCAAGCTGGATTGCGCAAAGTTTTATTACTATTATCAATATCCAAGTACAATACCCTGATTTCCCGGCTATAAGGTTAACACCGCTCCAACTACTCTTGATTTAACAGCTACAAGATTATCATCGCTCCCTTTCCTTGATTTCAGGCTACAAGGAACACACCCTTTCCCAAACACTTCCCAAATGATTGCAACAGCCATATAACTCTTCAATAGCACTTCAATGCAGAGAGTAATGAGTACAGAGTGAGAAAAGAAGAAATTTTATATAATTAGAATAGAAATCATCAAAGTAGAAGTGTAGAAATTAATAAAATAAGAAATATTAATGGAGGGATGAAGAAGGGTGAAGATGGAGAAGAAGAATGATAAAAAATTGAAATCAACCCCTATTTATAAGATTTGAAAGGTTGCAACGCTTCTGAATGTTACAAATAGTGAAAAGACACTTCCTTTGAAAATTGAAAAAAATGACAGTTGTATGTCGACATAGCAACATATGTATGTTGATATATGTAACGTCTAGTATTTTTTTGATATAATAATTAATTTATTTAATTATTTAAATAGTAATTTAGAGATTTAAATGGTTGTTTAATTAAATAATATTGAAAATTAATAATATAAATAATAGAGCAATATATTTAATTCCAAAATATTCGGAAAAAGTGGAATTCACAATATCGTGTGAATTTGATCATTTATAAGATTTAATTCAGATTAGAATTGAATTAGAATAACGAATTTATCATTTAAACGAAGTTTGAATGTATAGTTATAATACAATTTAAATCGAGCTCGTAAGGGCGCGGTAGTTCGTAATATGGAGTTTTGAACTTCAATTGAATATACGGAATCCGTTTTAAGTCGGATTTCTGTGAAACAAGAAACGTTCGAATCTATTGAACGATATTTTTCTAATGAATTTGAAAAATCGAGATTTCGTTGTGTAGATTTTGAGTTATGTCCAAATCAAATTTTAAAATAGTAGCTATGGAATTCGTTATAGTTTATATCGAATTATTTATATTATAAATGTATTTTTAATATAAACTGAATATCGATATAACTTATAATTTCGAAATATCAAGTTATAAATCCGATAGGAATATTTTGGAGCTGGATAATATTCTATGTGAATATATACGATCATATTAATTTATTAGTATTAAATTTAATTATTTTAAATATATTAATATTTAAATGAGTTTATTTAGAGCTTAGAAAATAGTCATTTTTGCAAACGAGCTCCGTTTTCGACGAAACTAATTTTGTTGGATCCGGAATATCAAATTATTGTTAGATTTCAATTTTCATGATTTTTGGAGTCAGTATGTGACCATACGGGATTTTAATATGAAAAATAGTTGATAATTTGACTTTAAAAATACGTTGTATGAGCAAACAGACTCGGAATTCGATGAAACAAGTTTCGTTGGGTCCGTAATGTCGAGCTGTAACCGCATGTCCATTTTCGTCAAAATTGGATATTGTATGTGGTCGTACGAATTTTTAAACAACAAATACTTATAGCAGTTGCTTAAAAATAAATAAAATAATCAATACAAAAATATTATAATCTTCCTATAAATACCACCACCCTCCTCTCCAACCCTAAATTTCATTTTCTCTGGTTAATGATTGCGCCTCTATGTTCTTTCCAAACCAGAAGAAAAACGTGAAGTTTAAAAATCTATAATAAATCATATACTCTAAAAATTCTAAATGTATTTGGATTCCTGAAGCAATTATCTACAATATCTTATGATTTTGAAGGGTGCGACGTAGTCTCTTTTGAGGTCGGAAATGTACAGCGTGCGTTTGCCTTTTTACGGTTTGAGATGTGGAAATATTGCTTGAGTTATACATTAATTCAAGGTCGATTTTGGATTCAAGAGACTGATTGAAGTTCATGTGCAAAATTCTGGTTTGTTCGGTGGTGATAATTGTCGATGTCGATATTGAGTTGAGAAAGGAGAGCTAAGCAACGCATTCGAGAGGTGAGGTGCGAGAGAAGTAGAGTTTGAGGAGAGAAGCAGCTTAGTACTTTCATTTTTTGAAATCTTGATGGAATGAGGGAGAACGGATGGAAGAATATGCTGCCATTTGTTTTGAAATGAAGATGAAGTCGTGGAATTTAGAGCAGGAAGAATAAGGCATTGTGTTGGGTGTAGTAAGAATGTTGGCGGGCTGAAATGGGTATGGCCCAATTATATAATTATTAAAGTTTAATTTAAATTAAACAACATGTTAATATGTAAATCACGTAACTTATTCATATGTTAACAAAATTTGATGAAACAAGATCCATTGGGATCATATGGACGAAGGCTACACAATGGAACTGATTCAGATTGAATTGGAGCCCGTTACAAATTATGGTAGAATAAAACGCTTAAATGGATCAAATCAAACGGTTATCGTTATTTAACGATAAACCAACCAAAGTGAGTAAAACTCACTAACTATGCCCAGTTATATTTTTATAACGTATTTTTGAATTGATAAATGATGGTTGATTGCTGTGTGTGGATTGTTTGGATGAACTACTAATTGATTGGTTGAAATTATAGATCTAGTAATATATATGTATATCGTTAATCAAATATTGATTATGTTTATTAGAATATTTTATATTGAAATGAAATTGACGTTATTAATATTGTTTAACATCTGTGATGCAGGGAAAAAGGTTGGAAGGATCCAAAAGGATTATGATGACACTGGTCTTTTTAGTTGGTATTTTAAATACCATAAATGATAATGGAATGTAAAAAGGAAATTTTCAAAGTGTATATTGAAAATAAAATATTTATATGAAAATAAATAGAATTATAAAAAGGAAATGTTGGGAAAAAAATAGAATTATAAAAAGGAAAGGGAAAGATATAAAAGAATTATGGGTTATGGATTCAAAGTAGATACTAAATAAAAATTTGTTTTAACAGATAGATTGAGAATATTAATTTTTAAATAATATTTTATAAATTAAATTAGATATTTATCATTTGATAAATAGAATATAAGTGTCTAAATTTGTATAGAGGAGTGAAAATCGGTTTTAATGCTAATGTTTTTAATGGAATTTGAACTTAGCATTTTTAAAGGGAACTAAATGAGATTTTAGTGTTAGAAGCATAAAATAAGTTTGTATATGAAAATTCAATAAATAGAAGTATAATTTCAAAATGCGAAATCAAACTGTTTGATTTGATAAAAGGAACATTATTTAGATTTAATGTGAATAAGGGGTTAAATAAATATTTTGTAGATAAGAATATTTATAAAGGAATTTGGGGTTTGAAATAGGAATTTAAATGGAATTACTAAAATTAGAAACAAACCGAAAATTAGTTGAGTAGAATGGCTTTTAGAGTATCGATCTGATGTTGGTTTCGGCCTTCGGGGTTTATACTTAGGAAGTTATTCTCTTACTAATTTACAGCTAGAGACTGATAGATGCGGGAGGATAGTGATGTGTGAATTGGGAATGTAAATGTTTTTCAATGTGCATAACGTTTATTTCTAAATTTAGAAAATAAGGATATACGAATATATGGAAACAGAAAATGGTGAAATGAATAAATTAATGATATATTAATTTAAAGGGAAAAATGTTGATTGATGATTGATCGATAAAATTTCCATATGAAAATAAGATCGTTTTGTGTAGGATGTTTTTCTTTGATAGTTAAATGAACGACTATCAATGTTTTGACCATTTTGTCGTCGTCGATATGGAGAGATCGGGATCAGATTTATTATCTGAAACCCACTTCGTATGGGCATTAGCATTGCAAATCAAATACGATGATAATTGAAGATGGAGTTTACGCAAGGGCTGTTCTGGCGAACCATAGGTAGAAATTGCCTAAGATGGGTTTACAGAATAGTGCCTTCGGCTTGTCCAGTCCCAGGACAACCTGTATGGAAGAATGTCTGACAAAGTATATTTAATATTTTGCGTAAATTGATCTCTTCAAATGTATTTATGTTTGGTGGCGGAGGAATTTTTTTCTCTTAGCTGTATACCTGTGGTATTTTTGGAGAAATCAATTTGTGATTTAGCGGGCATGATGATGTGATATTCAAAGTAAATAAAGGTGTGATCTGTGCGTTAAGACCTCTAACCTCAAAACTAGGAAATGGTAAAAATCTGGTAGAAGCTAAGTGGGTAGCTCCCAATTAGGGTGTATTGTCACCTAATCTACAGAAATTCCATTTACTTCTATAATCTATTTCGAAGCTATCCCTTTCGAGAAACGGTTGTTGATCCCAACCGTTGGTGGTAATACATTCGGTACACTCAAGCGAATGAGTGACCGATCCTGTTTAGCCTGGGTTACAAGATGTTCTTGTTGAACCCGATGTATTCCTCTCTAGACTGTCAGAAGGTGGTCCATACCTTTCCAGTTGGAATCCATTTCCCAATAAGTTCCCGCGGTTTTTGATTATATATTATATAAATGGAACGTGAGATGAAAGCGTTCCACTAGATTGCTATTTATTTGATTTAGACATTATTATAACATCAGAAGAGGATGGATTTTAAAAGAAATGTTTTGGGTTATCGTAAGGTAAAAACAATATGTTTTTATGAATGGATTGGTTTTATGATTATTCTTTCTTTTAAAAGTTAAAAAATGGTTGGAGTTTACTTACACCAGTCACATGACTGACCCAGAGTTTATTTTGTTTTGTTTTCCCTAAACTCTTGGGTGCCCAATTTTGTACGGGCAGTCAAGTAGTCTGGATTTTTCAGATACTTGGGGAGCTGGAGAAGGAGGCTTCAGGGTTATATAGCTATTGTTATTTCCACTGTGTTATAAGTGTTGTACTCTGATAATGGTATTGCATACAGATACTGGTTTTATTTCAAAGTTATGTTATATATTATATTTATTTGTTCTGCTGTGAGATTCGTGTTTACTCTGATGTCGTTGTTACGTTCTTCTTCCTCTTCTATTCTAATTTACTATTTTATCTATTTCTCACCCTCTAACTTCATTCTATTAATGATCTGGAATGTTGGATGCCTGAATAATTGACATGGGTTTTATGTTGATTTTTTGGGTCGAAAATCCTGGTTCGTTACAGTGGTATCAGAGCTGAAGGTTAAGTAATTTTCTTGGCTCTGTGGCGTGACTCAGTAGAGATGGGGTTAGTAATACCCTAGATTGAGTTTGAGTGTATATATACAAGAGAGCGTATTTGTAGATTTTAAAAAAATTGTTTTATATTATGGAGATTTGTTGGTTGGGTTGTTTATGAATTATGATCGATCAATTTGATCCACTGTATCGGCATGGGTTTCTAAACATTCGAGTACAATGAAACGACACAGTATGTTTTGAAAAGAGGGCAAAGAAATAATTTTACCCAAATTGTATTTTGATATAAAAGAATGATTAATATTTGAATTATTTAGTATATTGGATGTTTTAGTTATTATATTAATCGAATACGATTAAAATTGAGTTGGTTATATTCAACCAAATAAAAGTCGTGTAAGTGTAATGAAATGAATTAAATATGAAATTAAAATTAGAATAGGAATTAAAATTCCTAAAACTTGAAAAAGTGTTTGTAAATGAATTTGGATTAAATACATGAGAATTTTAATATCTTTGGAGATTTTAAATTTTTTTACGAGCATTGTGAATGGTATTTTGAGATAATTTCAAAATGGAAATGATTTAAAATGAATTTTGAATGTGATATAGTATTGAACTCACTTCAATCGCTAGGAAATAACCCTGATGATGCTGGCCACATCATCATTGTTCATTTTCGAGTTCTAAGTGACGGATTACTACTACAGAGATTGTTTTTGAATTATTTCGGGAAAAAGAGTTGTTTTGATATTCCGAAATGAATATTTGATTTTTGAAAAGGCAAAGTTGTTTAAAATTCCCAAGTAGAGATTGTTTAAATTAAAAATAAATTAAATTGAAATTTGTGAAAGCAAATTGAAAATGGAGTTAAAGCCAATCAAGTGCAAATTGAATTGAAATAAAAGGTATCGAGAAAATTTGATTGGTGACATAGGAATTTGAAATGATATTGGATGGTAAGTTAAGAGTTTGGAATCGAGAATGGAACTCGAGAGTAAATGGAATTTGGCTGCGTAATAAGAGAATGATTGTGTTAAGATTGAATTGACTGGAAATTGATTGGTAATGCATTTGTATATGCTGACTTGGTAGCAGATTGAAAGTGATAGAGTTGAATGCCCAACAAAAAGGTACAAGTTTATATTTTATATTAGGTATGATATTTTTATGAGCCTATTTAGCAAGTCGCTTGGCTGTTTGATTTTCTTTTGGATTGGAGAAGGCCCAGAGAGGCGAGTTGTAGTTGTACCGGCAAAGCCGTACAAAGGAGATGCTGGAGAAATTTACCAAAAATTTAAGATGGTAGAAAATTTTCAAATTTTCTGGAAATTTTAGTTTATCAGAACGAATTAATAGTTAACTAACATAAACTGGTTCAGTTGGAATTGAAGTTGAGTAGTAATCAAATAATTTTTAACCTAGTCAATAGTTTTGTTTCTACCTTAGCAATTTCGAGGATGAAATTATTTTAAGCAGGAAGAATGTAACATCCCATATTTTTACGGTTTAATAATTAATATATTTAATTATATAAATAGTAATTTAAAGATTTAAATGGTTGTTTAATTAAATAATATTTAATAGTTAATTAATATAAAAAATAGAATATTATATTTAATTCCGAAATAGTCAGAAATAGTGGAATTCACAATATTGTGTAAATTGGATTATTTATAAGATTTATTTCAGATTAGAATTGAATTATAATGACGAATTTATTATTTGAACAAAGTTTGAATATATAATTGTAATATAATTTAAATCGAGCTCGTAATGGCGTAGTAGTTCGTAATATGGAGTTTTGAATTTCAATTGAATATGCGGAATCCGTTTTAAGTCAAACTTTTATGAAACAAGAAACGTTCGAATCTGTTGAACGATATTTTTCTAATGAATGAGAAAAATTGAGATTTTTTTGTATAGATTTTGAGTTACGTCAATCAAATTTTAAAATAGTCGTTATGGAATTCGTTTATAATCAATAACGATTTATTTATATTATAAATGGATTTTTAATATAAATAGAATATCGATATAACTTGTAATTTTGAAATATCAAGTTATAAATCCCAATAGGATGATTTTAGAGCTGGATAATATTTTATGTGAATATATACGATAATATTAATTTATTAATATTAAATTTAATTATTAAATATATTAATATTTAAATGGGTTTATTTAGAGCTTAGAAAATAGTCATTTTTGCAAACGAGCTCTGTTTTCAATGAAACTGATTTTGTTAGATTCGGAATATTAAATTATTATTAGATTTCAATTTTTGTGATTTTTAGAGTCAGTATGTGGTCGTACGGGATTTTAATGTGAAAAACAGTCGATAATTTGACTTTGAAAATACGTTGTGTGAGCAAACAGACTCGGAATTCGATGAAACAAGTTTCATTGGGTCCGTAATGTTGAATTGTAACTGCATGTCCATTATCATCAAAATTGGATATTGTATGTGGTTGTACGAATTTTTAAACAACAAATACTTATAGTGGTTGCTTAAAAATAAATAAAATAATCAATATAAAAATATAATAATCTTCCTATAAATACCACTACCCTCCTCTCTAACCCTAAATTTCATTTTCTCTGGTCAATGATTGCGCCGCTATGTTCTTTCCAAACCAGAAAAAAATGTGAAGTTTAAAAATCTATAATAAATCATATACTCCTCTGAAAATTCTAAGATAAATGTATTTGGACTCCTGGAGCAATTATCTACAATATCGTATGATTTTGAAGGGTGTGACGCAGTCTCATTTGAGGTCGGAAATGTACAGCATGTGTTTGTTCTTTTTAGGGTTTGAGATGTAGAGATATTGGTAGAGTTATACATAAATTCAAGGTCGATTTTGGATTCAAGAGACCGATTGAAGCTGGCATGCAAAATTCTGGTTTGTTCGGTGGTGATGAGTGTCGATGTCGATGTTGAGTTAAAAAAGGAGAGCTGAGCGATGCATTCGAGAGGTGAGGTGCGAGTGTTGTAATTCAGTGATGGAGACCAAGTGTTTGAGGAGAGAGGCAGCTTAGTACTTTCAGTTTTTGAAATTGTGATGGAATAAGGGAGAACGGATGGAAGAATATGCTGCCATTTGTTTTGAAATGAAGATGACATCGTGGAATTTAGAGCAAGAAGAAGAAGGCATTGTGTCGGGTGCAATAAGAATGATAGTGGGCTAAAATGGGTATGGCCCAATTATATAATTATTAAAGTTTAATTTAAGTTAAACAACATGTTAATGTTAACAAAATTTGATGAAACAAGATCCATTGGGATCGTATGGATGACGTTTATGCAATGGAACTAATTCAGAGTGAATTGGAGCTCATTACAAATTATGGCAGAATTAAACGCCTAAATGGATCAAATTGGACGGTTATCGTTATTTAACGATAAACCGACCAAAGTGAGTAAAACTCACTAACTCTGCCCAGTTATATTTTTATAACATATTTTTAGAACTGATAAATGATGGTTGATTGCTGTGTGTGGATTGTTTGGATGAACTACTAATTGACTGGTTGAAATTATAGATCTAGTAATACACACACACACACACATAGATATATATATATATATCATTAATCAAATATTGATTCTGTTTATCAGAATATTTCATATTGAAATGAAATTGATGTTATTTATATTTCTTAACATCTGTGATGCAGGGAAATGGTTAGGAGGGATCCAAAAGGATTCCTCAATATTTATAATACTGTTTGTTTACATATACTGTGATATATGATGTGATATATAATGTATTGTTCCGGATTTTTGGCTAAATTTGTTAAAACCATAATTATAGATTTTTTTAAAGTTAAATAAATGAGTAAGTTAGCTTAGAATATTATTGAAAATTTAGATAATCATTTGTTTAGATAATCATATGAGTATATTTTTAACTTCTCAATCTTGTTTGAGCTTGTGTTAAAATTCATGGAAATTATATTTATGTATCAAATGAGTTTTAGATAAAGAAAAATCTAAATTACCTCTCATAGAAGTTTATAAGAACATGACAATTAAATGGTAGTGATGTAGCATTTATGTGATTGAACGGTAAGATCAAAACAAATGAATAAAGTTGTTCCTTTGTTGCTAAGTTAAAAATATTATAAACATTAAGTACTTAGAATTTTTAACTAGATGAAGATTTGCATTTGCAAACACAATTGCACTCGACTTTGTAAATGATAAACAACCAAACCATGAGGGTATAGAGCAGCTAACCCTTCACATCAAATAGGAGTCTAGACCTTCTAGTAGATATGACTGCAATATACAGTACGATGCAATACATGTTTAGGTTCCTAGTTTGGTTTTAAGAATACTCCGCACATGGCCATGCATACCAGCTACAGGCTATACATGTAGGCACACACCACTAAATAAATTAGAAGTTGCTTAGATGCTAAGTAAAATCATGCGAGTTATTTTTACTTGAGTTGTGCACAAATACAACTATCTCAATAACATGTATACGACAAAAAATTGAGTTTTCTTTTCTACTAGCAGTCTACACCTATAGCATAAGCTGGTCTAAGTACATGCATCGTCCTTTCATGGCTGGTAAAAGCATCTGAAAGGTATCATCAATATTTCCATTTCAATCAGTCTGCAAGCATGTAAGTGATGCCTAGTTATAGCTTACATTGCTTTAGAACTAAGGAAATTGCATATTTAATTCTTTCAGCACATTCACACATGGCTTGTACAAGTAAATATGTACCTAAAGATTTGCCTAGCCGTTGTATTTTAGCTTAGTAGTAGCAATTCTATAAATGACCATACATGACTCTCTTTTCAACGAAGTGTAGTAGCAGCTAAAACCAGCTTGAGCCTAACCTCTCTAATCAAGTAAAGAAGTAGCTATGTAGAAACATCCCATCTTTCTGAAAATGATCTACAAAGTTTTGAGTGTAGCTAATATTTTATTCTTAAATTTTTACTATAAATAGACCACATACTTCATGTTTCCCTTCACATAAATCTGAAGTAAGAAACAAACTAGAAGCAAAGGAATGGCATCCAACTTAAGGCTTATATACCTGGAAATGAGAACAATGCCCAAAACCATTAAACTAAGGTGAGTAAACTCGATTTTTATAAAACTCTCTTTAAACATTTCTTGGTTGATACTGGATGATGCAAGTGTTAAGTACGTATACTTGGTTGATACCTCACATATTATATACTGATATGTTCTTGACTAAGCACCATAACTCATGACCTGGAACCTGAATGCTACAAAACAGTGAGTAAATTTTCTCATGTTTAGTGATTTTGTAACTATATACATATGACTGTGTTATACTGATTTATATATATTTAATGCAAGTATCTATATGTACATAGAAGTTCCTAGATATGATGTATTTAGTTGATTCAACTTAATGAAAACCTGAAATAGGTGGAAACCAGAAATTAATAAAAGCCGTAAACCCGGGAAATAACATAGCAAACTATGAATAGGCCCATGAGTAAACTTTTGTTCTGAATATATTAGTGGTTATATATGACAATGTGCATATATTAACCTTATCTAGTATAATTTTCATAAGAACAGTAAGCAAGAAATAAACCGGTAATGGAAAGACACAAATATTTCTAATTTATATAAATTATGGTGCAGACTTTTGTGTATGTAAATACTATTGGGTATGTAAAACAAGTTCATCAAATTAGTAATAAATCATTTGTTCCAAATATAGTTTTTGCTGATAAGGAAACTTATATCGCAGAAATAGATTTTTGGTCTATGTATTTGAGTTCTTTAAATATATACATATATGAATAATTATAAGAGCAAGAGAATGAAACATGGGAAGCGATGTAGAAAGGAAAAGGAGTAGAAAGAAAGGGGGGAAGCAGAAGAAACAGAGCATGGACGAAGGAACCGTGAGTTATAAAACAGATTGTAGTATGCTTCATTACAAGCATAAATCTTTGACTTAATAATATAAAAAGGATATCGTAAATTACTCGGCATTATCATGTATTTTAATGTTAATTATAAAACTAAGTTGAACATGAGAATATACGAAGTTTTGAATAATGGAGGTTGAGTAATGGTAGAGAAGGAAGAACAGAGGAGTCCTGGAGTCCAAATGGTCGGTCAGTGGTGACACTGGGTGGGGGAGTGACATGCGGAGAAGGTAGCGATGAGTCTCTGGTGAGAGGATCGACTGTGCAAGTGCACAACGTGCACATGGTGTACTGTTTGGATTTAAATGTAAGACATGCGAAGGGAACAGTAGTAGCTGCAGCGAAAAAAGGAAAAAGGAAAAGAAGTTTGGCCGTTCCATTCATCTGTGTTCAACCTTGGGTGGGCATGACGAATTGCAAGGAAGCAGCTGCGCAACTTGATCTTGGTGACGACAAATATAATGGCTTGCCATCAAGTGGCTACTAAAAGCTAGGAGATGAAAGAAGTAATGGGATAGAATTTTATAGCTACAGGCAAACAAAAAAATATAATTGACGCAAAGTAAAACAACCGAAAGAGTAAAGAAACGAAAAGAAGGGAATCAGTTAAGGAAGGAAAGGAAGAATAGGGTACTTACATGAGTTGGGTCATTGCGTCAGATAGTAGGGTGCAGTATTTAGGGAAACGCATGCACCGTGATCACCTGAGAAAGTCCAGTCCTTGGCTTCATCAAAATCAACAACTTCGATTGTGTTAAGTTTATATATATTGAAAGAAGTAGTAATTGAATTGAATACAGTAAGGAGAAGCAAAACAGAAAAGTATAAAGTGGTAAAGAAGGTAAAATAATAATTGTCATAATTTACTTAGTGTATAATGTTGAAGCCATCAGGATTTGTACCTGATCATGTAAGGTTCGGTAATGAGTCAACCAAAGAAGAAGAGAACAATTAAAGAGGGGGACAGCAGCGGTAGAGAGGGAAAACAGAGAGAAGCAAGAAAGGTAGGTAGCAGGAAAGAAAGAAAGGAGGAAAATGGCTTGACCCAAAGATGGAGTGTGTTTCAACCTGATGCGTGAGCTAGGGTTGACTAACTCGACGGAATTAACAAAAGGAAAGGAAAGAAAAGGGTGTTGAAGAAGAAAGAGCTGCAAGGAAGAAGGAATGTGGTTGGCTTGGAAATCATGTTTGCGTGAAAATTATAGGCAATAGGTGAAAAACGTAGTGGCGTGGGTAGCATGTGCAGGGTTCGAGCTTGGCCCATTTAAAAATTTATATACCTTAAACTAAAAGAAAAAGTGAATAGGGAGTTGGGCTTGGCCCATGGATCTAAACAAATAAATAAAAAAAGTAGAAAAGTTTTAAGGTTAGTTTAGTTAAAATAACATAAACAAATATATATTAATAAATATATATGTAAGGGCTGATCTAAAATTGGGCCCGGCCCATATAAACTAAAAGAAAAGAAGAGGTGCTTAAAGTTAAATCCTAGTGTAAATAATATTATATATTATATACATATTGATATGTTTAAATCAAGAAGATATGTTCAGACAGGTTTTGGCTCGTATACAGGTGTGCTCGGGTCAAACGTTGGTAACTCTATAATTATTGAATTTAATAATTTAAAATAAATTAATGGTTGTTAACACTAATTATCATTTAAAATTTATGGAATGTAAATTAATCGCTGAACTAAATTAATGCGTAAAATATTAATCAATAATGATCTGTTAATTTAGTAAAAATCCGGATTGATTGTTAAATTAATAAATTATATAAGTTATATTTATTCACATTGAATCGTAATTATATATTTTATTTGGTATTTGTCAATGGAATTAAAACACCGTCCCATTATGTGTTTGATTGATTGGATTGTTTAACCCACCCTTTTAGCAGAAATAAACACCGTTCTTCTATTTATTAGTTTGATATATTTTATCAGTAATTATATATGCTGAGATGTTGTGTTATCAGTAGAAAATATTTTATTTACATGCTTGTTTGTGTAAGTTCGATTAACGAATCAAATGTCGCCTGTTATAAGAACTGATATATGCCATGGGAACTGCTAAGTTGAAATTTCTGAATAAATACAAAGTTAATGATCGAATAAAGATTATTATATGACTTAGAAAATCCACTGGTATCAAACCTGTATATTTTATTTTATAGTTGATAGTTAAATCACCAACTATCAAACCTGGACCTTTTGGTTATTGTTTTCGAAGAGACTGGAATCTAAATTCCACTTCGATTCGTTATACGTTACGAGTCAAAGATTTTATTGAAGACAATTGAAGACGGAGTATTGCAAGGGTTGTTATGTTTACAGGATAGTGCCTTCGGTTTGTCCAATCCTAGGACAACTTGTATGGAGAAATGTCTGACGGACTATACCTAACTGATCACGTATATTGATCTCTTTAAACGTATTTATGTTGGAGGCAGAGGAATTCGTTTCTCTTGCTTTATACCCGTAATATATTTTTGGGGAAGTCAATTAGTGGTTGGCGGTATTGACGATGTGACATTCAAAGAAATGATTTGTCAAAGGTAAATTCAGCCTCAAGCCTCACAACCGGAAAAATAACAAAAATCGGGCAGGCAGCGTGGCTATGTGGGTCGCTCCCACTAGGGTGTATTTCACCATCTAGAGAATATTTGTTTTGTTACTTATTTTCATTTCTGTATCTCCCGGGAAACGGTAGCTATGCAGCCGTACGGTGACAATATATTCGATACACTCAAGAGAAATGAGTGGTTGGCCATGTGTGGCCGGGTTGCAAGACGCTCTTGTTGAACCCAGTGTATTCCCTCTAGAGATACACTATCAGAAGGTGGATTCATACCTTGTTATAGTTGGAAATCCATTATTCGATAAACGCTCGCGGTTTTGATTGTATGCTATATATGTAGAGCGTGAGATGCAATCGTTCTGATAGATTGATATTTATTTGTATTTAGCCATTATTATAATACCAGAAGAATATAATTTTCAAAAGGTTTTGGGTTATCGTAAGGTAAAAACCATCCATGTTTATGTATGGATCGGCCTTACGGTTATTTTTCTTTCAAACGTTTTTGAAAGTTAAACAAGTGTTTTGAATTCTCATAAGGGAAAAACCCATTCCATTTTTACGGCGAGGTCTTATGAGTTATCCTTTATCAAAATCAGTTGTTTTAAAATCGCATAATCATACCAGTCCCATGACGGACCCAGAGTTTATTTTTCTATGTTTTCTCTAAACTCTTGGGTGCCCAAATTTGTATGGGCAGTCAAGTAATTCGGGAATTTACAGATTTATTTGGAGGAGCTTGGAGCAGGAGGCTTCAAGGTAAGATATTTAGAGTTTTTTCCGTTGTATTGTATATGTGTTGTACTCTGATGATGTATGTAAGTTCAAAATCCAGTTTTATTTCAAAGGTGATTTTATATATTATATTTTGTTCCGCTGCGATTGTGAGATTCTGTGGTATTGTCCAGTTCGATCTACTATCTATTTTCTTCTATTCTAAGATTCTTTCTTTCTATTTATCATCCTCTAACTTCTTTCTATTTATATTTGTATTTTCATGCAACTTGGGTTGGACGTGAATTGTATTCATTTGATTCAAATGGTACGAATTTGCGGGTCATTACATATAATTTGTGATTGATTATGATGACACTGGTCTTTTTAATTGGTATTTTAAATACCGTAAGTGATACTAGAATGTAAAAAGGGAATTTTCAAAGTGTATATTGAAAATAAAATATTTATATGAAAATAAATAGAATTATAAAAAGGAAATATTGGGAAAATAAATAGAATTATAAAAAGGAAATGGCAAGATATAAAAGAATTATGGGTTATGGATTTAAAGTAGATATTAAATAAAAATCTTTTAACAGATAGATTGAGAAGATTAATTTATAAATAATATTTTACAAATTAAATAAAATATTTATCATTTGATAAACAGAATATAAGTGTTCGAATTTATATAGAGGAGTGAAAATCGGTTTTAACACTGATGTTTTAATGGAATTTGAAGTTAGGATTTTTAAAGGGAATTAAATGAGATTTTAGTGTTAGAAGTATAAAATAAGTTTGTATATGAAAATTCAATAAATAGAAGTATAAAAAGAAATTGGATTTGGGATATTGTTTATAAAATGCGAAATCAAACTATTTGATTTGATAAAAGGAATATTATTCACATTTAATGTGAATAAGGGATTAAACAAATAATTTGCAGATAAGAATATTTATAAAGGAATTTGGGGTTTGAAATAGGAATTTGAATGGAATTACTGAAATTAGAAACTAACTGGAAATTAGTTGAGTTAAATGGCTTTTGGAGTATCGATCTTATGTTGATTTCGGCCTTCGGGGATTTATACTTAGGAAGTTATTCTCTTAATAATTTACAGTTAGAGACTGATAGATGTGGGAGGATAGTGATGCGTAAATAAGGAATGGAAATATTTTTCAATATGCATAATGTTTATTTTTAAATTTAGAAAATAAGGATATATGAATATATGGAAACGGGAAATGGGGAAATGAATAAATTAATGATATATTAATTTAAAGGGAAAAATGTTGATTGATGATTGATTGATAAAATTTCCATTTGGAAATAAGATCGTTGTGTGTATGGATGTTTTTCTTTGACAGTTAAATAACCGACTTTCAAAATTTTGACCATTTTTGCATCGTCCTTACGGAGAGATCGGGATCAGATTTATTATCTGAAAACCACTCCGTATGGACATTAGCATTGCAAATCAAATATGATGATAATTGAAGATGAAGTTAATGCAAGGTCAGTTCTGGCGAACCCTAGGTAGAAATTGCCTAAGATGGGTTTACATAATAGTGCCTCGGCTTGTCCAGTCCCAGGACAACCTGTACGGAAGAATGTCTGACAGAGTATATTTAATAGATCACGTTAATTGATATCTTCAAACGTATATATGTTTACTGGCGGAGGAATTTGTTTCTCTTAGCTGTATACCAGCGGTATTTTTGGAGAAATCAATTTGTGATTTGGCGGGTATGATGATGCGACATTCAAAGTAAATATAGGAGTGATCTGTACGTTAAGACCTCTAACCTCACAACCAGGAAATGGTAAAAATCAGGTAGGTCGCATGGCTAAGTGGGTAGGTCTCAATTAGGGTGTATTGTCACCTGATCTAGAGAAATTCCATTTACTTCTATAATCTATTTGGATGTCGTCCCTTTTGAGAAACTGTTGTTGATCCCAACCGTTGGTGATAATACATTGGGTATGCTCAAGTGAAATGAGTGACTGATCATGTTTAGCCTGGGTTACAAGATGTTATTGTTAAATTCGGTGTATTCCTCTGGAAGGTGGTCCCATACCTTGCCAGTTGGAATCCATTGCCCAATAAGCGCCCACGGTTTTTGATTATATATTATATAAGTGGAACGTGAGATTAAAGCGTTCCACTAGATTGCTATTTATTTGATATAGACATTATTATAATATCAGAAGAGTATGGATTTTAAAAGAAATGTTTTTGGTTATCATAAGTTAAAAACCATCCGTGTTTATGTGTGGACTGGTCTTATGATTATTCTTTGTTTTAAAAGGATATTAAAAGTTAAACAAATGGTTGGAGTTTATTCGCACCAGTCACATGACTGACCCAGAGTTTATTTTGTTTTGCCTAACCTCTAGGTTGCCCAATTTTGTATGGGCAGTCAAATAGTCGGAATTTTTCAGATACTTGGAGAGCTGGAGCAGGAGGCTTCAGGAATATATAGCTATTATTGTTTCTGCTGTGTTGTAAGTGTTGTACTCTGATAATGGTATTGTATACAGATACTGGTTTTATTTCAAAGTTATGTTATATATTATATTTATTCGTTCCACTGTGAGATTCGTGTTTACTTTGATGTCGTTATTATGTTCTTATTCCTCTTCTATTCTAATTTTCTATCTTATCTATTTCTCATCCTCTAACTTCTTTCTATTAATGATCTGGAATGTTCGATGCCTGAATAATTTTCATGGGTTTTATGTTGATTTTCTAGGTCGAAAATCCTGGTTCGTTACAGTGGTATAAGAGCTGAAGGTTAAGTAATTTCCTTGGCTCTGTGGCGTGACTCAATAGAGATGGGGTTAGTAATACCCTTGATTGAGTTTGAGTGTATATATACAAGAGAGCGTATTTGTAGATTTTATAAATAATGTTTTATATTGTGGATATTTATTGGTTGGGTTGTTTATGAGTTCTGATCGATCAGTTTGATCCATTATATCGGTAGGGGTTTCTAAACACTCGAGTACGATGAACCGACACAGTATGTTTTGAAAAGAGGGAAAAGAAATAATTTTACCCAAATTATATTTTGGTATAAAAGAATGATTAATATTTGAATTATTAAGTATATTGGATGTGTTGGTTGTTATATTAATCGAATACGATTAAAATCGAGTTGGTTATATATGACCAAATAAAAGTCATATAAGTGTAATGAAATGAATTAAATCTGAAATTAAAATCAGATTAGGAATTAAAATTCCTAAAACATGAAAAGTGTTTGTAAATGGAATTGGATTAAATACATGAGAATTTTAAAATTCTGGGAGATTTTAAATTGTTTTACGAGCATTGTGAATGGTAATTTGAGATTTTTCAAAATGGAAATGTTTTAAAATGAATTTTGAATGTGATATTGTATTGAACTCACTTCGATCTTTGGGAAATAACCCTGATGATGTTGGCCACATCATCAGTGTTCACTTTCGAGTTCTAAGTGACGGATTTCAACCAAAGAGATTATTTTTGAATTATTTCAGGAAAAAGACTTGTTTTGATATCCCGAAATGAATATTTGATTTTTGAGAAAAGAAAAGTTGTTTAAAATTTCCAAAGAGAGATTGCTTAAATTAAAAACAAATTAAATTGAAATTTGTGAAAGCAAATTGAAAATGGAATAAAGCCAGTTAAGTGCAAATTGAATTGAAATAAAAGGTATAGAGAAAATTTGATTGGTGACATAGGAATTTGAAATGATATTGGATGGTTAAGTTAAGAGTTTGGAATTGAGAATGGAACTCGAGTTTAAATGGAATTTGGCTGCATCAAAAGAGAATGATTGTGTTGAGAATTAATTGACTGGAAATTGATTGGGAATGCATTCGTATATGCTGACCTGATAGCAAATTGAAAGTGATAGAGTTGAATGCCCGACAAAAAGGTACAAGTTTATATTTTATATTGGGTATGAGATTTTTACTAGCCTATTTGGCAAACCACTTGGCTATTTGATTTTATTTTGGATTGGAAAAGCCCTAGAGAGGCGAGTTGCAGTTGTACCAATTGAGCCGTACAAAGGAGATGCTGGCGAAATTTTCCAAAAATTTAAGTTTGTTAGAAAATTTTCAAATTTTCTAGAAATTTTTGTAACACCCCGCCTCCGCTAGGGTCACTCGCAAAGGAATGCACTAGCTTTAGAGGGGCATTATTGGTAAACGTGCACAGAAATATCACAAGACAGAACATATAAAATAGCGGAAGTAAAATCGAACTTTCATAAACTTTAATAATTAAGGTCTAAAGCCTTTTACATTAGAGTACATCAAAACCTGTCTTGCAATAGTAAAGAAGCATAAAGACTTTTTCATAAATTATTCCCCAAGTAAAAACAGTAAAGTAGCCATAGCCAAGAAAAGTCCAAGCCATCCATGATGACCTTCAAGCAGAAGAAGTCCGAACTAAACAATAGTATTTCCTCCCTGTAACCTGGGGGGAAACGGAAGAAAAGAGGCGAAACAAAACGGGTCAGTCAAAAAGACTGAGTAAGCCCTATCTACTATCAGCATAAAAACTAGTAAAGTTAACTGACATGAGAAACTGAGATGAACAAAAGCATGATGACAAGATAGATAAGCTAAATCAAAATAACCGGATGAACTACTGAACTCAGATAAACTAAGGTGTCATGATAAATTACGGTGTCAAGAATAAAACAAGGTATCCCATCGTCAAGTTCCTGTCAAGTATAATATCCCCAAGATATCTATCACGTATAACATCCCATGGTATATATCCTGTCTTTTAGCTCTGCACCTACCGTACTAGTATCCCCACTGTATCATGTGTTAACCCTGAATGACCCTTACTCAAAAGTCGTGTAATGGTCCATGTCAACCTAATATATCGCATATATAGGTTATTCAACTCGTATGTTTTATTCCATGTAAATGTTCAGTCCCTTGCCGTAGACCATACGGGCTTTCCCATGAGATTCTATACTACTTTAACATAGTTCCATGATCCTTAAGATCGTTTTGGATTGTCACCCTATATCTAACTAGGGTCTTTCAACATGAATCATCGTTTGTACAACTAGGACTTATGCTACCTAGGACTACTAGGGATTATGCTTACCTATTGCACGTTTTCGTATCTCGGTTTTGGTTCAACCACCCAGGGCCACTAGGATTTACGCTAACCATCAACCGTGCCCTTTTTCCCACGCATTCATCGTGAATCGTTTTTCCATGACTGTATGCACATGTATCACATCGTGCCATCCGAGTCCTGTCACAGGGCAAACCAGGAAATACAGGACTCGGTCGGGAGCTTTCGATTTATCTGCCGATGCAGATGCTAAGGTCTGTTTTTTTCTATACGTGGCTATGGTCCCACGAGACCACTCCCTCAACTAGTGAAAGACAAGACAGGATAAATCCTGTATGAGAACACAACACTGGCCAACCCACATCCAAGCCTTACCGCAACCATAATTAGGTAGCAATTATGGTCTTTTGGGTGTTCTCTGCCTTTCCGTACGTACACGCTTGACCAAAGATGGTAGGTAGCCTAACGAAATGCTATCTAGGGCACGACCGTGTATCGTCGACTATCCCCTATCCATCCCCGTCTTTAGGTCGCTCGTATAGCAACCAAGGCATACTCTTGGTTCTTCTAACGCAGACCTTAACCTCTCATGAGCCTAGTATGATGACCTGGCAGCTCACAGAGGGATACCAAGAATATCCTCACGTTCCCCGAAGCCGCTGCTTCATTACCCAGTTCGCTGGAGCCTTTATCAAAATCAGATACTTGCTCCTACTCGTATACTTAAACGATGACCTACCGTATCAGGTTACTCATCTATCTATAAACTGGTCTAAATTTCCTTGACTAAGAATTATTACTTAGTTACCCTTAACTAAGGTGTATCACTTAGCCTTAACTCCGTTATCCTTGTTAACTACGGTTATCCACCTAATTCTCAGAACTAGGGTTTTCATAATGGATTAAGTGTCACTTAAGTTCATGACTTAACCCGTCTACAAATCATGTCAAAATTGGCTAAGTATCCAAGTTCAGGACTTAACCCTACAAACCATGTGTCAAGTTGGTTAAGTATATTAAGCAATTCACGACTTAACCTCGTCCAAATCATTCTAGATTGGTTAAGTATATATTAACTTGACCCTATCAATTTACTTAGTCAAATCGGTCAAGTGTATTCAGACGATTCGTGACTTAGCCTTGTCATGTTTTCACGTTATATTGGTTAAGTATTGGTTAACTTAACCACATCAAATTAACGAGTTAGATTGGTTAAGTATAGGTCACTTAACCATATCAAATTAACGAGTTAGATTAGTTAAGTGTTTAACTTAACCCCATTAAACTACCAAGTTGGATTAATTAGGTCTAGGCTAACTTAATCCCATTCAATTACCATGTTTAGACTAGTTGAGTCTAATCTTAACCCATCCATTAACTGTATTCTTCGGTTAAGTGTCATTAAGAAAACTTACTTAACCTTACCAAATTATCGTGTTGGATTGATTAAGTGTTGGTTAACTTAATCCCCGTCCACTAGTCGTATAAAAATGGTTAAGTGTCATTAGGCAAATCAAGTTACTTAACCTACCCAACCTTGTCATGTTTTGTTAAGCATCATTAGCCTAATCAATTTACTTAACCCATTTGTCCATGTCATATTTGGTTAAGCGTCATTAATCAAATTAACTTAACCCTATTATGTGGCATTAATTATTTAATGCACCTCAACCTCTCACATTAGACTTTGTTGTGGTTACTAGTTAAGCCGGTCGGTTCCGGGTAGCTTTACACCACAACTTGGTCTAACCTCGGGTTCAAGCACAACATGACCAACTTCTCACATTGGGTCCTATTGTTTACAACTACTAGTTAGGCCGGTCGGTTCCGGGTAGCTTTATGTTGCAAACTCAACCCAACCTCGAGTTGGTCACACTTATATTTTCTAAGTGTCATGTCCATTATGTTTCCAAAACATATTACAAGTTTTCAAGAATTTGGGTAGACCTAACTCAATAAGTAAATTCCCAACGGGTAGACCTAACTTAATAGGTAAATTCTCAATCTTATGTTTTCAAGCATACTTACATGTCAACTTCCATGTTATATTTCAAGTCATGTTTTCAAGTATAAACACATGTCATATTTAACGTTACATGTTGTCATGTTTATACCCATTTACCCAAATCATGTTCATGTCATTATGTTTTCCCATAATGTGACCCCAACGCTTTTAAACTCGCATAATGGATTCAAAGAAGGAACTTGTCAAAGGCATGACAAAAGGGGGTATAAAGCCACTAGTTGAACATGGTGGCAAATGAGACATAATGTGTTCATTAACTTGCATGTTACATTCTTAAGCCTCAAAAACATGCATAACATTCAAACTTGGCAAATAAGCAAATCATGATGATAAATGACATAGAAAGATGGCTAGAAGTTCGCATATGACATTACATGCAAGCTATCATAAGGGGTATGATAGTTCTCATGTTGACAAAATGCAACATTTAACATAAAGGCCAAAGCTTTATGACCACAAGATCAAGATGAAGACTTCATAAACTTGCATGACATGATAGCATGTATTATACTCAATGATCAAACCCAAACTTGCAACATGAACATTTAACTCCATAGTTAGTATCTAAGAGTAGGAAAAGGGCTTACATTGCTATGAAGGCACAAATCGATATTAATACAAAGATTGGGACGAAGCCTATTCATGCTATCACCAAAAACCCATATGCTAAGCTCCTTAGACAAAAACCCTTGAGCAAATATGAACAAAAATCCAATCTTTGATGACTTGGAATCAAGTTGAGAAGCTCTCATAAGAACATAGAAACCCTCACACACTCATATGATCATGAAACCTCTCATAGAAATGAAGATAGGGTTTAGGATAAGAGGATGGAGGCTAGGGTTTTGAGTGGAGGCCATGAGAGGAGCAATTTTGCCATAGTTTAGTTGCATGAGTGAATAATGAGGATTTTAGGAGAGGGTTAGGGGCTTATTTATAGAGATTAGGATTAGTTAGGACCCTTAGATTAACCCTAGGATCAACCTGAACCATCAGATTTCGAACCAGGCCCAAAAACATGTCCAAGGACTCAAAATGGTGCACCAGGCAAAACTGCCCGGCCACCATGTGTCGACCCCCAAGTCGACAGGGCTGTCGACTTGGGTCCTGCCATGTCGACTCCCAAGTCGACAGCCCTGTCAACTTGGGTTGGCTGGCGGGAATTTTCCCGCCTAGCCCGTTTGGCCTGATTTTCGAATTTCGAACCCGTTTTTGAACTTGAATTTTCTGCAAACTTCGTCGGATCATAACTTGGTCATACGGACTCCGATTTTCGAAAACTCGGACTCTATTTCGCGTATTTTTCCGAGACGAACGCAATGGCATAGCCCGTTTCACTTAATTCAGAATTTATAATTAAATTCTGCCTTGATTCTCGTCTTAACACGTTATCGAAAAATACGGGTTGTTACATTCTCCCCACCTTTTAGGATTTCGTCCCCGAAATCTCCAAGTTAGGAAGAACATATCCTACCATCCATCATCCATCTACTCAAAACATCATCCACAAGCAACCATTGTCCTTAGATGATTTCTAATGTTGTATGAATACATGCAAAAGGTGTGTGTATATGCACTTATCTAATGTAAATGATCAGGCCTGAGTGATCTAATGCAAAATATGTATAGTGCCATGAATCCAACATGTATGCAAATAGTCCTAGTCATATAGATACTATATGCGTGCACAATCATTCATTCATATGCAACAACCGCATGATAACACATTCGATTTCATCCATAAACAAGTATAAATACTCATGCATATGCAATATGAAATGTGACCGAGTCGAGCTGATATCTAATGTGTATTCGCGCATCCACGAGCAACCACTTGCAACCACTTGCAACCATATCAATCATAACATGTTTCAAATACATGTTTACATCCATAGGATTCTATCTAGGATTCCCTGAAACAGGGTCGAGAAGATAAACAAGACAAACTCCTTACGGGGTTTGTAACAGAAAATAGGACCGAGAGGATATTCACAAAAGATAGCCTACAAGCAAGCTCTACAGGAAAACAGGGATCAAGGATATACTCTCAAAAAGAGATATCATGCGTGTATCTAGTCTTTGACCTTCAATGTCGTATTTCCTTGAGCTTAATTCCATTGTGCCTTGACCGTCCTTTAACTTCGCGATTTCGTAGCTTCTTATTTCCTATTTCCATAACATGAGCTGGAACTCATTTCTTCGTCGCCTCTCGTTCCACTTGCACTTACCCTTTTCCTAGAATACTTGATGCAATCATGACTGCGTACTCATGATCTCATGCAAGCTTTCCAAAATTCACTAGTGAATCTCGGACCTCGTACCACAAGGTATTCCACGTAGAAGAACTTTCTCTTGAAAGTAAACAGATGCCAACCAGGTTATCAAGCGCACTTACTAGGGTGATTTCTATAACCCATGCATAAGTGAAATAAACCATCCGTCTTATCGGCGAACACCACTCGATCGGGCTTCAAATTTCCAATAAAGGTATCAAGGGATTCTAAGTAACTAATCATGACCGAACCCAAAAGGTTACACGAGACTTCGAGGGTATTACCAAGGCTAGTCAAGAGTCTAACTACCCTCCTATCAAAACCGAGAGTGGCACCCCTTACTGGATAACCACTTCATCCCTAGAATCCATCCATAACCGAGGCATGTCCTTCTCAAATCCAAAACAAGTCATGAATAAATGGACCGATTCTCCACAGGACTTGAGACAAAAATGGGATTCTCTATTACGCTAGTACTTAAGGTGCAGAGACTCAACTATTGAAGCAGACTTAAATGATACGATGATCAAAACAAAGTCCTAACGGGATGATAGAGAAGAAAAGCTAAACCTTTAACAAGATCGTTACCCTCCTTCCGAGGTACCCTAGAAATAAGAGCATACTATTGCCCTCCCGATGATCTTGTCCTTGTCCCATGATACTTAACTATCCACCCCATTTCACCATGCCAAAGGTACTCTCTTGTCATGGGTTTCATTGTTCATCTTTCTCTCTCGTTCTGGGTTGAGCCATATCAACAAGTTGCTCATCCTTAAGCTCGTATCCTTTATCCTCTTTCTCACTATCCTTTCTTATAACGCGGCCACTGGTCTCTCGAGAACCACCTCCATCGTACGGGAAACACTTTCGTAGATAGAAAAGACTAGTCGCCGTTAAAACCACTGTGACTACAGATGGAGAAAAGAAAGGAAAAGAGATTCAATCAAGGAAACAAGGATAATGCTAATGGCCTTGGGGATTAGCCTTTTTCTTTTAAAAGAAAAATTTTCTTGAAAAATGCTTCTTTGTAAACGGTTTTTCAAATAGTTTTCAGAAGGTTTTTAGCTCTGATACCACGTGTAACACCCCGCCTCTGCTAGGGTCACTCGCAAAGGAATGCACTAGCTTTAGAGGGGCATTATTGGTAAACGTGCACAGAAATATCACAAGACAGAACATATAAAATAGCGGAAGTAAAATCGAACTTTCATAAACTTTAATAATTAAGGTCTAAAGCCTTTTACATCAGAGTACATCAAAACCAGTCTTGCAATAGTAAAGAAGCATAAAGACTTTTTCATAAATTATTCCCCAAGTAAAAACAGTAAAGTAGCCATAGCCAAGAAAAGTCCAAGCCATCCATGATGACCTTCAAGCAGAAGAAGTCCGAACTAAACAACAGTATTTCCTCCCTGTAACCTGGGGGGGGAAACGGAAGAAAAGAGGCGAAACAAAATGGGTCAGTCAAAAAGACTGAGTAAGCCCTATCTACTATCAGCATAAAAACTAGTAAAGTTAACTGACATGAGAAACTGAGATGAACAAAAGCATGATGACAAGATAGATAAGCTAAATCAAAATAACCGGATGAACTACTTAACTCAGATAAACTAAGGTGTCATGATAAATTACGGTGTCAAGAATAAAACAAGGTATCCCATCGTCAAGTTCCTGTCAAGTATAATATCCCCAAGATATCTATCACATATAACATCCCATGGTATCTATCCTGTCTTTTAGCTCTGCACCTACCGTACTAGTATCCCCACCGTATCGTGTGTTAACCATGAATGACCCTTACTCAAAAGTCGTGTAATGGTCCATGTCAACCTAATATATCGCATATATAGGTTACTCAACTCGTATGTTTTATTCCATGTAAATGTTCAGTCCCTTGTCGTAGACCATACGGGCTTTCCCATGAGATTCTATACTACTTTAACATAGTTCCATGATCCTTAAGATCGTTTTGGATTGTCACCCTATATCTAACTAGGGTCTTTCAACATGAATCATCGTTTGTACAACTAGGACTTATGCTACCTAGGACTACTAGGGATTATGCTTACCTATTGCACGTTTTCGTATCTCGGTTTTGGTTCAACCACCCAGGGCCACTAGGATTTACGCTAACCGTCAACCGCGCCCTTTTTCCCACGCATTCATCGTGAATCGTTTTTCCATGACTGTATGCACATGTATCACATCGTGCCATCCGAGTCCTGTCACAGGGCAGACCAGGAAATACAGGACTCGGTCGGGAGCTTTCGATTTATCTGCCGATGCAGATGCTAAGGTCTGTTTTTTTCTATACGTGGCTATGGTCCCACGAGACCACTCCCTCAACTAGTGAAAGACAAGACAGGATAAATCCTGTATGAGAACACAACACTGGCCAACCCACATCCAAGCCTTACCGCAACCATAATTAGGTAGCAATTATGGTCTTTTGGGTGTTCTCTGCCTTTCCGTACGTACACGCTTGACCAAAGATGGTAGGTAGCCTGACGAAATGCTATCTAGGGCACGACCGAGTATCGTCGACTATCCCCTATCCATCCCCGTCTTTAGGTCGCTCGTATAGCAACCAAGGCATACTCTTGGTTCTTCTAACGCAGACCTTAACCTCTCATGAGCCTAGTATGATGACCTGGAAGCTCACAGAGGGATACCAAGAATATCCTCACGTTCCCCGAAGCCGCTGCTTCGTTACCCAGTTCGCTGGAGCCTTTATCTAAATCAGATACTTGCTCCTACTCGTATACTTAAACGATGACCTACCGTATCAGGTTACTCATCTAACTATGAACTGGTCTAAATTTCCTTGACTAAGAATTATTACTTAGTTACCCTTAACTAAGGTGTATCACCTAGCCTTAACTCCGTTATCCTTGTTAACTACGGTTATCCACCTAGTTCTCAGAACTAGGGTTTTCATAATGGATTAAGTGTCACTTAAGTTCATGACTTAACCCGTCTACAAATCATGTCAAAATTGGCTAAGTATCCAAGTTCAGGACTTAACCCTACAAACCATGTGTCAAGTTGGTTAAGTATATTAAGCAATTCACGACTTAACCTCGTCCAAATCATTCTAGATTGGTTAAGTATATATTAACTTGACCCTATCAATTTACTTAGTCAAATCGGTCAAGTGTATTCAGACGATTCGTGACTTAGCCTTGTCGTGTTTTCACGTTATATTGGTTAAGTATTGGTTAACTTAACCACATCAAATTAACGAGTTAGATTGGTTAAGTATAGGTCACTTAACCATATCAAATTAACGAGTTAGATTAGTTAAGTGTTTACTTAACCCCATTAAACTACCAAGTTGGATTAATTAGGTCTAGGCTAACTTAATCCCATTCAATTACCATGTTTAGACTAGTTGAGTCTAATCTTAACCCATCCATTAACTGTATTCTTCGGTTAAGTGTCATTAAGAAAACTTACTTAACCTTACCAAATTATCGTGTTGGATTGATTAAGTGTTGGTTAACTTAATCCCTGTCCACTAGTCGTATAAAAATGGTTAAGTGTCATTAGGCAAATCAAGTTACTTAACCTACCCAACCTTGTCATGTATTGTTAAGCATCATTAGCCTAATCAATTTACTTAACCCATTTGTCCATGTCATATTTGGTTAAGCGTCATTAATCAAATTAACTTAACCCTATTATGTGGCATTAATTATTTAATGCACCTCAACCTCTCACATTAGACTTTGCCGTGGTTACTAGTTAAGTCGGTCGGTTCCGGGTAGCTTTACACCACAACTTGGTCTAACCTCGGGTTCAAGCACAACATGACCAACTTCTCATATTGGGTCCTATTGTTTACAACTACTAGTTAGGCCGGTCGGTTCCGGGTAGCTTTATGTTGCAAACTCAACCCAACCTCGAGTTGGTCACACTTATATTTTCTAAGTGTCATGTCCATTATGTTTCCAAAACATATTACAAGTTTTCAAGAATTTGGGTAGACCTAACTCAATAGGTAAATTCCCAACGGGTAGACCTAACTTAATAGGTAAATTCCCAATCTTATGTTTTCAAGCATACTTACATGTCAACTTCCATGTTATATTTCAAGTCATGTTTTCAAGTATAAACACATGTCATATTTAACGTTACATGTTGTCATGTTTATACCCATTTACCCAAATCATGTTCATGTCATTATGTTTTCCCATAATGTGACCCCAATGCTTTTAAACTCGCATAATGGATTCAAAGAAGGAACTTGTCAAAGGCATGACAAAAGGGGGTATAAAGCCACTAGTTGAACATGGTGGCAAATGAGACATAATGTGTTCATTAACTTGCATGTTACATTCTTAAGCCTCAAAAACATGCATAACATTCAAACTTGGCAAATAAGCGAATCATGATGATAAATGACATAGAAAGATGGCTAGAAGTTCGCAAATGACATTACATGCAAGCTATCATAAGGGGTATGATAGTTCTCATGTTGACAAAATGCAACATTTAACATAAAGGCCAAAGCTTTATGACCACAAGATCAAGATGAAGACTTCATAAACTTGCATGACATGATAGCATGTATTATACTCAATGATCAAACCCAAACTTGCAACATGAACATTTAACTCCATAGTTAGTATCTAAGAGTAGGAAAAGGGCTTACATTGCTATGAAGGCACAAATCGATATTAATACAAAGATTGGGACGAAGCCTATTCATGCTATCACCAAAAACCCATATGCTAAGCTCCTTAGACAAAAACCCTTGAGCAAATATGAACAAAAATCCAATCTTTGATGAAGATTTGCCTTGGAATCAAGTTGAGAAGCTCTCATAAGAACATAGAAACCCTCACACACTCATATGATCATGAAACCTCTCATAGAAATGAAGATAGGGTTTAGGATAAGAGGATGGAGGCTTGGGTTTTGAGTGGAGACCATGAGAGGAGCAATTTTGCCATAGTTTAGTTGCATGAGTGAATAATGAGGATTTTAGGAGAGGGTTAGGGGCTTATTTATAGAGATTAGGATTAGTTAGGACCCTTAGATTAACCCTAGGATCAACCTGAACCATCAGATTTCGAACCAGGCCCAAAAACATGTCCAAGGACTCAAAATGGTGCACCAGGCAAAACTGCCCGGCCACCATGTGTCGACCCCCAAGTCGACAGGGCTGTCGACTTGGGTCCTGCCATGTCGACTCCCAAGTCGACAGCCCTGTCGACTTGGGTTGGCTGGCGGGAATTTTCCCGCCTAGCCCGTTTGGCCTGATTTTCGAATTTCGAACCCGTTTTTGAACTTGAATTTTCTGCAAACTTCGTCGGATCATAACTTGGTCATACGGACTCCAATTTTCGAAAACTTGGACTCTATTTCGCGTATTTTTCCGAGACGAACGCAATGGCATAGCCTGTTTCACTTGATTCAGAATTTATAATTAAATTCTGCCTTGATTCTCGTCTTAACACGTTATCGAAAAATACGGGTTGTTACAATTTTAGTTTATCAGAATGAGTTAATAATTAATTAACATAAATTGGTTCAGTTGGAATTGAAGTTGAGAGGTAAACAAATAACTTTTAACCTAGTCAATAGGGTTTGTTTTCTACCTAAGCAATTTCGACGACGAAATTATTTTAATGGGGGAAGAATGTAACATCCCGTATTTTTACGATATAATAATTAATTTATTTAATTATTTAAATAGAAATTTATAGATTTATATGGTTGTTTAATTAAATAATGTTGAATATTTAATTTATATAAATAATATAATAATATATTTAATTCCGAAATAGTCGAAAATAGTGGAATTCGCAATATTGTGTGAATTGGATTATTTATAAGATTTAATTTAAATTTGAATTGAATTATAATAACGAATTTATTATTTAAATGAAGTTTGAACGTATAATTATAATATAATTTAAATCGAGCTCGTAATGGCATGGTAGTTCGTAATATGGAGTTTTGAACTTCAGTTGAATATACGGAATCCGTTTTAAATCGAATTTCTGTGAAACAAGAAACATTCGAATATGTTGAATGATATTTTTCTAATGAATGAGAAAAATCGATATTTCGTTGTGTAGATTTTGAGTTATGTCCAAATCAAAATTTAAAATAGTCATTATGGAATTTGTTTATAATTTATAACGATTTATTTATATTATAAATGGATTATTAATATAAATTGAATATCGATATAACTTGTAATTTTGAAATATCAAGTTATAAATCCCGATAGAATTATTTTGGAGCTGGATAATATTCTATGTGAATATATACGATAATATTAAATTTAATTATTTTTAAATATATTAGTATTCAATGGATTTAAATATATTATTATTGCAAACTAATATTAAATCTCATAATTATTGTTTGTGGTCGTACGAATTTTTAAATAACAAATACTTATAGCGATTGCTTGAAAATAAATAAAATAATCAATACAAAAATATTATAATCTTCCTATAAATACTATTATCCTCCTCTCTAACCCTAAATTTCATTTTCTCTGGTCAATGATTGCGCCTCTATGTTCTTTCCAAACCAGAAAAAAAGCGTGAAGATTAAAAATCTATAATAAATCATATACTCTTAAAATTCTAAGATAAATGTATTTGGATTCCTGAAGCAATTATCTACAATATCTTATGATTTTGAAGGGTGTGACGCAGTCTCTTTTTTGGTCGGAAATGTAAAGTATGCGTTTGTTCTTTTTACGGTTTCAGACGTGGAGATATTGGTGGAGTTATACATCAATTCAAGGTCGATTTTGGATTCAAGAGACCGATTGAAGCTCACGTGCAAAATTCTTGTTTGTTCGGTGGTCGATGTTTGAGGAGAGAAGTAGCTTAGTACTTTAGTTTCTGAAATCGTGATGGAATAAGGGAGAACGGATGGAAGAATACGCTGCAATTTGTTTTGAAATGAAGATGAGGTCGCCTTTAGAGCAGGAAGAAGAAGACATTGTGTCGGGGCAGTAAGAATGTTGTTGGGCTGAAATGGGTATGGCCCAATTATATAATTATTAAAGTTTAAATTAAACAACATGTTAATTTGTAAATCACGTAACTTATTCATATGTTATTAGAATTTGAATTAACAAGATCCATTGGGATCGTATGCACGACGGCTACACAATGGAACTGATTCGGAGTGAATTAGAGCTCGTTACAAATTATAGTAGAATAAAACGCCTAAATGGATCAAATTGAACGATTATCGTTATTTAACGATAAACCGACCAAAGTGAGTAAAACTCACTAACTCTTCCCATTTATGTTTTTATAACGTATTCTTGGAATTGATAAATGATGGTTGATTGATGTGTGTGGATTATTTGGATGAACTACTAATTGATTTGTTGAAATTATAAATCTAGTATTATATATATATATATATATTGTTAATCAAATATTGATTCTGTTTACCAGAATATTTAATATTGAAATGAAATTGATGTTATTTATATTATTTAACATCTATGATGCAGGGAAACAGGTTGGAGGGATGCGACAGGGTTCCTTAATATTTATATTACTGTTTGTTTTCATATATTGTAATATATGATGTTATACACAATCTGCGATTGATTGTGATGACATTGGTCTTTTTAATTGGTATTTTAAATACCATAAGTGATACTGGAATGTAGAAAGGGAATTTTAAAAGTGCATATTGAAAATAAATTGAATTATAAAAACGAAATATTGGGAAAATAAATAGAATTATAAAAAGGAAACGACAAGATATAAAAGAATTATGGGTTATGGATTTAAAGTAGATATTAAATAAAAAATATGTTTTAATAGATAGATTGAGAAGATTAATTTATAAATAATATTTTATATATTAAATAAAATATTTTTCATTTGATAAATAGAATATAAGTGTCTGAATTTATATAGAGGAGTAAAGATCGGTTTTAAAACTATTGTTTTTAATGGAATTTGAACTTAGCATTTTTAAAGGGAATTAAATGAGATTTTAGTGTTAGGAGTATAAAATAAGTTTTTATATGAAAATTCAATTAATAGAAGTATAAAAAGAAATTGGATTTGGGATATTGTTTTTAAAATGTGAAATCAATCTGTTTGATTTGATAAAAGGAATATTATTCACATTTAATGTGAATAAGGGATTTAATAAATATTTTGCAGATAAGAATATTTATAAAGGAATTTGTGGTTTGAAATAGGAATTTAAATGGAATTACTGAAATTAAAAACTAACTGAAAATTAGTTGAGTTGAATGGCTTCCTGAGTATCGATCTGATGTTGGTTTCGGCCTTCGGGGGTTATATTTAGGAAGTTATTCTCTTACTAATTTACAGTTAGAGACTAATAGATGTGGGAGGATAGTGATGCGTGAATAGGGAATGGAAATGTTTTTCAATGTGCATAACGTTTATTTTCTAAATTTAGAAAATAAGGAAATATGAATATATGGAAACGGGAAATGGGGAAATGAATAAATTAATGATACATTAATTTAAAGGGAAAATGTTGATTGATGATTGATCGATTAAATTTCCATTTGAAAATAAGATTGTTGTGTGTGTGGATGTTTAACCAAATATCAAAATTTTGACCATTTTTCCGTTGTTAATACGGAGAAATCGAGATCAGATTTATTATCTGAAAACCACTCCGTATGGGCATTAGCGTTGCGTATCAAATTTGATGATAATTGAAGATGGAGTTTATGCAAGGGCTGTTCTGGCGAACCCTAGGCAGAAATTGCCTAAGTTGGGTTTATAGAATAGTGCCTTCAGCTTCTCTAGTTCCCGGACAACCTATATGGAAGAATTTTTGATAGAGTATATCTAATAGATCGCGTAAACTGATCTCTTCAAATGTATTTATGTTTGGTGACGGAGGAATTTGTTTCTCTTAGCTGTATACTCATGGTATTTTTGGAGAAATCAATTTGTGATTTGGCGAATATGATGATGTGACATTGAAGTAAATAAAAGTGTGATAAGTACGTTAAGACCTCTAACCTAACAACTAGGAATGGTAAAAATCTGGTAGGTCGCATGGCTAAGAGGGTAGCTCCCAACTGGAGTGTATATTCAACTGATCTAGCGAAATTCCATTTACTTCTATAATCTATTTCGATGATGCCCCTTTCGGGAAACGATTGCTAATCCCATCCTTGGTGATAATACATTCGGTACACTCGAGCGAAATGAGTGACCGGTCATTTTTAGCCTGGGTTACAAGATGTTCTTGTCGAACCCGGTGTATTCCTCTCTAGCGATACACTGTCGGAAGGTGGTCTCATACTTTGCTAGTTGGAATCCATTGCTTGATAAGCGCCCGCGGTTTATGATTATATATTATATAAGTGGAACGTGAGATGAAAGCGTTCCATTAGATTGCTATTTATTTGATTTAGACATTATTATAATATCAGAAGAGTACGAATTTTAAAAGAAATGTTTTGGGTTATCGTAAGGTAAGAATCTTGTTTATGTGTGGATTGGTCTTATGTGTAATGACCCGCATTTTCAGCGGTATAATAATTCATTTATTTAATTATTTAAAAGGTGATTAAAAGGATTTAATGGTCGTGGAATTAAATAATGGTGAATATTTAATTAAAATAATAAATTAAATAATATATTTAATTCTGAAATAATCAGAGTTGGCTGAAATGGCGATATGGTGTGAACTGGATCATATGTGATATTTAATTTAGTTTAGAATTGAATTAGAATGACGAATATATTTTTTGAACGACAGTTTGAATGTATAATTATATTATAATTAAAATCGAGCTTGAAATGGCGTTGTAGTTCGCGATTTGAACTTCAACTGAATATACAGGATTCGTTTTAAGTCGGATTTCTGTGAAACAAGAAACGTTAGGAGCTGATGGAGTATATCTTTCTAGTGAAAGAGAAAAGTCAGGATTTCATCGTGTAGATTTTGATTTATGTCCAAATCAAATTTTAGAAAAGTCGTTGTGGAATTCCTTTATAATTTATAAAGGAAATAATTATATTTTAAAAAGGAATTTCATTATAAATCGAATATCGATTTAATCAGGATTTAAATATCGAGCTGTAAATTCAGTTAGAAATATATTGGAGCTGTATGGTACTCCACTGTGAATATATACGATAATATTTATTTATAAATATTAAATTTAATTGTTTTTAAATATATTTATATATTTAAAGGGGTCATTCAGAGCTTTAAAAATAGCCAGTTTTGCAAATGACCTCGGTTTTCGATGAAACCAATTTTGTTGGATCCGCAATATTAAATTATTGTTAGATTCCAAGTTCCGTGATTTTTAGAGTCACTGTGTGGCCGTACGGATTTTTAGAGTGAAAAATAGTCAGTATTTTGATGGTTAAAAATACACTGTGTGAGCATACGAAGTCGGATTTCGACGAAACCAGTTTTGTTGGGACCGTGATGTCGAACTGTATTTGCATGCCGGTTTTCGTGAATTTTGGGTATCATATGTAATCACCAGAATTTTTAGAAAGCAAAATGAATATAAAACTAAAATATCTCAACAAATATCTATCTAAAAATCCTATAAATACCCTTACCTCCTTTCTAAACCTAATTCAATCCTCACTACATCAACAGAAAATGCGCCTCCACCGAATGTCTTCCATACGTCAATCTCAATCTCTCAAATTAATCAGACAAATTCAAATAAATTACAAAAAATACAAAGCATGTATAATCGGACTTGTTTGGTGATCAGCTTTGGTTCTGTGCCTGTTTTTTAGGGTGCAACACAGTTCGCTGTTGCTCGAATAGTTAGCAGTGAAATAAGGTTTTAGATCCTGGGAATTTTAGTCTATGGTTTGCGGAATCAATAGCATTTCTGGATTTAGCAAGTAATTTTGAATGTATGTGCAAAGTTTTGTGAGGAACGAAGAGATTTCTGGTCGGTACTTTACTGTACGGTGACCGTAGGGTAGAACGACGGAAATGGGTTGGTGGCGGCGAGTTGGGAGATAGGGGGTGGTCGAGCAGAGGGTTTGTTGCTGAGAATAATGGTGGCTTCTGTTTGGTGTTTAGTTAAGCATGGAGGGGGAGAGGTCGATGGGAAGGATCGATTATGGTGCTCTGCAGTGGTGTGTTGTATAGAGGAGGCCATGGCATATTAAAAGGGAGAAGAGGGGTGTAGCGGGTCTGGGCCTTTAAGGGTGAGTGGGCCGGAGTTTAAGGGGTTAAGGCCTATTGGAAAAATTAGAATTTCAAGTTTTATTCAATTTAAATTGGTATTAACTTGTGTTTATGATATCTTGACCATACGGTGTCAGATTTACGAACAGTCAGATCCGTTGAGATCGTATGGACGGTGGCTACACCATGGAACTGACTGGAGGTGGATTGGTGCTCGGTTGAATTTATGGCGAAATAAATTGTTTGATTCAAATGAAACAAACAGTTTATCGTTCTTTAACGATGAACTGCCAATGTGAGTAAATCTCACTAACTCTGAACAGTTTATAATTTCATGTTGTATTTTTAGAACTGTTAAATATTGTCTGATTGATTGTGTGTTGACTGTTTGATTGAACTGCTAGTCAGTTAGTGGAAATTATATATATATATATATATAAACCGTTAAATCCATATATATTGATTCTGTTAACAGAATAATTCATATTGAACTGAAAGGGATGATAATCATATTGTGTAACATCTGTGGATGCAGGGAAACAGGTTGGAGGAATCCGACTGAATTCCTTAACAGTATTTTATTGTTTTTCATATATTGTGATATATGATGTAGTTTATAATCTGTGGTTGATTATATGTGTATGGACGACATTTGACATCTTGAGTTGATATGTTAAACACCATAACATACCGGAATGTGAAAAGGGGGAATTTTCAAATGGTGTTTGGAAATCAAATATTTATAAAATCAAAAGGTTTTATAAATGAAATGTTTATAAATGAAATATTTATAAATAGAAATTTTTATAGGCGAAATTATATAGAACAGGGGAAATCTTTATAAATGAATTATTTATAAAGAAAAGAAATATTTATAAAATCATAAGATCTCATAAATTAGATATTTATTGGTTAAATAAATAGGAGATGTTAAATGAGGTATTTATTTGTGAAGTAAATAAGTTATAAAAGAGATATTGACTTAGGAAACAGAATAAGTTATTAAAAGGATTATTTATTTGTTAAATAAATAAGATAAGAAAAGGAGATATTTATTCGTTAAATAAATAAGATAAGATATAAGGAATATTTATTTAGAAAATAAATAAGATATTAATAAAGGAAATACTTAGGGTAAATAAATAAGGTTAATAAAAGAAATACTTGGAAATAAAACCCTAAAAGGGATTATTTGCAAACCATTTGCAAATAGAATTTGAAAGGGAATATTTGTAAACCATTTACAAATAGGAATAAAAAGGGAATATTGGTAAAGGCATTTAGAAATACATAGATTATAAAGGAAATATTTATCTTTGGATAAATAGATATACATATATAAGTCATGACTTATATATGGAGAAAACAGATAAATGGAGTAGATTAATTTATAAATGATATTTATAAATTAAGTAATTATTTATCAGGGGATAAATGGGATATATGAGTCAGGACTTAAATAAAGAAGGAAAAATCGATTTCAACATCGATGTTTGAAACTGAATAAGGACAAAGAGTTAATTAGTTAGGGTTAACCAGTTAGGTTAAACCGTAGTGTTAAATCGGTTAGAGTTAAACCAGTTAGAGTTAATCAGTTGGAGTTAATCGAATTTAGTTTATTCGAATAAAATTGAAATGAGTTAATCAATTAGTTTATTCGAATAGAGTTGAAATGAGTTAATCGAATTTAGTTTATTCGAATAGAGTTGAAATGAGTTAATCGAATTTAGTTATTCGAAGAGATAATCGAATCAGAAATATTCGAAGTGAGATAATCGAATCAGAGATATTCGAAGTGAGATAATCGAATTAGAGATATTCGAAGTGAGATAATCGAATCAGAAATATTCGAAGTGAGTTGATCGAATCTAGTTATTCGACAGGAGTTAAATCGAATAAGATTTATTCGAAGAAAGAGATTATCGAATATAAGTATTCAAAAGTAAGCAAATCGAATATAAGTTATTCGAATGAGTTATTCGAATAAGAGTTAATCCAGTAAGAGTTATTAGGTTGGAGTTATTCAAATAAGAGTTATAGATTAGAGTTAACTGAATAGGAGTAAATAAATTAGTTGTCATTATACAATTCGAGTTAGGAAAAAAAATTCATATTAAAGATTATATATTTCGGATGTAGGAGATTATAACACCATTGTTATAATCACGTAAACTTGTAAAAGAAGGGTGTTCGTAAATAGAATCCGAGGGTTCGTAAAGAAGTGTTAAAGGGTTAAAAGATGAACTTACCCTATTTCAAGATTTGAAATGTTGTTCAGTTAAGGTCTGAGAGGTAGTTATACCCCAACTTGATTGACTTCGTTTTAAATTTATAAATGGTTAAGGTTCGAGAGTGAAAGTGGTTAAGTGATTTTAGTAAATAAGTATAGTGGTTTGAGTTGTCATCGCGATGTTGATTTAAAACATCTGTTTAAATCCAAGTAAAGAAGATTTGGAAATGTTTTCCAAATAGAATCAGAAACGAATCAAATATTGAAATTTGGAATATAAATTAGAAAATGAAATGTTCATGTATAAGGAGTTAAGCTAAATCAGAAATTGACTGGAGACTTGTTAAGTTGAATGGTTCCCTAAGTGTCTATCTGATGTTGCTTTCGACCTTCAGGATTGGTACTTAGGGAATTGTTCTTATACTAGTTTACAATCAGAGACTGATAGTTGTAGAAGAATGGTGATACGTAAATAAGTTATGGAAATGTTTTCCAGCGTTAACGTATATTTTCTAAACATAGAAAATTAGGAACATATGAATATATATATATATATATGATTGATGATTGATTTGATAGAATTTCCATCTGGAAATAATATCGTTATTTGCACACGTATTTTTCTTTGATAGTTAACTCACCGACTATCGAAGTTATTTGACCATTTTAACGTTGTTAATATGGAGAGAACGGTTAGATTATTATCCAAAGAACCACTCTGTATTGGCATAAGCATTGCGAATCATATATGCCAAAGATAACAGAAGACGGAGTAAAGTGCAAGGGCTATTGTATAAGTCTTAGATAACAGTGCCTAAGATGGATGTACTGAATAGTGTCTTCGGTTCCTCCTGTTCCTGGATGACTTGTATGGATGAATGTCTGACAGAGTATTTCCAGAAAGGTCACTTACATTGATTTCTTCAACCGTACCAAGAATGGAAGCGGAGAAGGAAACTTCTTTAGCTAACACGTAATGTACTGTTGTAGACGTCAATTAGTGATCTTCGATGGATTTGACAATGTGGCATTCGAAGTGTATCTGATGTGATGATAAAGCGTAACCTCAAGCCTCATCAACCGGGAAATGACAGAAATCGGGCAGGCCGCATGGCTATGTAGGTCGCACCTATTAGGGTGTATAATCACCTGATCTAGAGTTTCATTTACTTCTAAAAATCTATTGTTGATGTTGTCCCATTCAGGAAACGGTTGCTGATCCCAACCGCTGGTGATATACATTCGATACACTCAAGCGAAATGAGTGGTCGGTCATGGATGGCCGGGTTGCAAGATGTTCTTGTTGAACCCAGTGTATTCATTTCTAGAGGTACACAAGCGAAAGGTGGTTCCATACCTTGTCATAGTTGGAAATCCATTACCCAATATGTGCTTCCGGTTTTGATTGTATACTATATATGTAGAACGTGAGATGAAAGCGTTTCTGCTTGATGATTATTATATTGTGGTCGATAGACATTATTATAATATCAAATGGTTTTTGATATAAAGATAATTTGGATTCTCATAAGGGAAAAACCTGTTCCGTTATATGGTGTGGTCTTATGAGATATCATTTACCTGCTTAAACTGTTTTAAACTTTTTTACTCATACCAGTCCCATGACTGACCCGGAGTTTATTTTGTTTTGTTTTCCCTAAACTCTTGGGGGCCAATTTTGTACGGGCAATCAAGTAGTCAGGAATTTACAGATATACTGGAAGAGCTTGGAGCAGGAGGCTTCAGGATTTTATAGCTATAGTTATTTCCGCTGTGTTGTAAGTGTTGTACTCTGATAATGTTATTGAATACATATACTGATTTTATTTCAAGGATATGTTATCTGTTATATGTTATTCGGTCCGCGGTGAGATTCGTGTTGCTCCGATGTTGTGTTCTTCTTCTTCTTCTATTCCAAGTTTCTATCTTATCTTTCCTCACCCTCTGTTTTCTTTCTATTAGTTTCCTAATTTCCTATTTAATTTGGGGTTGGACTTGTGTTTTTGGTCAGCTCAAATTATACCGGATTTTCGAGTCACTACAGTTGGTATCATAGCATAAGGTTAAGTTAAGAATTACCTTGGCTCTGTGGCGTGACTCAGTAGAGATGGGGTTAGTAATACCCTAGATTGAGTTGAGTGTATATATACGAGTGAGCGTATTTGTTATTGATATAAAAATTGTTTTATATTGTGGTGATTTATTGGTTGAGTTGTTTATGGGTTCTGGTCGATCATTTGATCCACTGTATCGATAGGAGTTTATAAACACTTGAATACGATGAACCGTCATGGTATGTTTTGAAAAGAGGGTAAATGAAATAATTTACCCAAATTATATCTTGATATAAAGGATTTATACAAGAATGATTATAATATATTGGATATATTGGTTGTGATTATAATCGAGCAAGATTATAAATTAAATGGTTATGTAAATAATCGATCAGAATTCATATAAGTGAAATATATGAAATCAAAATGAATTAAATCTGAATTTAAACTAGAAATTGAATTAAAAACCCTGGAAATTGGATAAGTATTTGTAAATGTATTTGGATTAAAAATAAGGAAAATTTAAGATCCTGGGAGATTTTAACTTGTTTTACAAGCAGTGTGAATTATATTTTGAAATGGATTTCAAAGTGGAAATGTTTAGAAATGGTTTTATAGTATTGAACTCACTTCGATCGCTGGAAAATAGATTCTGATGATGATAGCTGCATCATCAGTATTCATTTTCGAGTTGTAAGTGACGAATTACTGCCAGAGATACTGTTTTGAATTTATTTTGGGAAAGACAAGTTATGTTGAATTTCAAAAAAAGAAAATTTGATTTTTGAAAAGAGTAAACTATTTAAAAACTCCCAGGAAGACTGTTTGAATTAAAAACAAATTTAACAGAAATTTGTGATAGCAAATTTGAATTAAAGTAAAGCCAATAAAGTGGTAACTGAGATTGAGTTAGAACGATATCAAGACAAATTGGATTATGAGATTCAAATTTGAAGTGTAATGTGACAATCAAGTTAAGAGTTGGGAATCGAGAATGAAACTCGAGTTTAAAATGATATTTGGCTCGGATATAAGCGAATGGTTGTGTTGTGGATAAAAGCAGATTGGAATTTGATTTGGGATGACCCTTGTATCCGCTGAATTGATAACAGGTGGAAAGGATATAATGATATGCCAACAAAAGGTACAAGTTTATATTTCTATTGGATATAAGATTTATGAGCCGAATTGACAAGCCGCTTGGCTGTTTGATTTTCTTTTGGGTTGGAGATGGCCCAGAGAGGCGAGTTGGAGTTTGACCTGTTGACCAGTACAAAGGAGGTGTTGGCGAAATTTTTCGAAAAGTTAAGGCGTTAGAAAATTTTCAGGATTTTTGAAAATTTTCGTTGATAAGTGTTAATTAATATTTTACTTGAAATTAAATTTGGTTCAGTGGAAACTGAAGTTGAGAAGTGAACAAATAAGTTCTAACCGGTCGATAGGGGTTGTTTCCTACCTTACCAATTTCGAGGATGAAATTATTTTAAGTGGGGAAGAATGTAATGACCCGCATTTTCAGCGCTATAATAATTCATTCATTTAATTATTTAAAAGGTGATTAAAAGGATTTAATGGTCGTGGAATTAAATAATGGTGAATATTTAATTAAAATAATAAATTAAATAATATATTTAATTCTGAAATAATCAGAGTTGGCTGAAATGGCGATATGGTGTGAACTGGATCATCTGTGATATTTAATTTAGTTTAGAATTGAATCAGAATGACGAATATATTATTTGAACGACAGTTTGAACGTATAATTATATTATAATTAAAATCGAGCTTGAAATGGCGCTGCAGTTTGTGATTTGGCGATTTGAACTTCAACTGAATACACAGGATTCATTTTAAACCGGATTTCTGTGAAACAAGAAACGTTAGGAGCTGGTGGAGTATATCTTTCTAGTTAAAGAGAAAAATCGGGATTTCGTCGTGTAGATTTTGATTTATGTCCAAATCAAATTTTAGAAAAGTCGCTGTGGAATTCCTTTAAAATTTATAAAGGAAATATTTATATTTTAAAAAGGAATTTCATTATAAATCGAATATCGATTTAATTAGGATTTAAATATCGAGCTGTAAATTCAGTTACAAATATATTGGAGCTGTATCGTATTCCACTGTGAATATATACGATAATATTTATTTATAAATATTAAATTTAATTGTTTTTAAATATATTTATATATTTAAAGGGGTCATTCAGAGCTTTAAAAATAGCCAGTTTTGCAAATGACCTCGGTTTTCGATGAAACCAATTTTGTTGTATTCGTAATATTAAATTATTGTTAGATTCCAAGTTCCGTGATTTTTAGAGTCAATGTGTGGTCGTACGGATTTTTAGAGTGAAAAACAGTCAGTATTTTGACGGTTAAAAATACACTGTGTGAGCATACGAAGTCGGATTTCGATGAATCCAGTTTCGTTGCGACCGTGATGTCGAACTGTATCTACATGCCAGTTTTCGTGATTTTTGGGTATCATTTGTAATCACGAGAATTTTTAGAAAGCAAAATGAATATAAAACTAAAATATCTCAACAAATATCTATCTAAAAATCCTATAAATACCCTTACCTCCTTTATAAACCTAATTCAATCCTCACTAAGTCAACAGAAAATGCGCCTCCACCGAATGTCTTCCATACGTGAATCTCAATCTCTCAAATTAATCAGAAAAATTCAAATAAATTACAAAAAAAAATACAAAGCATGTATCATCGAACTTGTTTGATGATCAGCTTCGGTTCTGTGCCTGTTTTGTAGGGTACAACACAGTTTGCTGTTTCTCGAATAGTTAGCAGTGAAATAGGGTTTTAGATCCTGGGAATTTTAGTGTATGGTTTGCGGAATCAATAGCATTTCTGGATTCAGCGTGTAATTTCGAATGTGTGTGCAAACTTTTGTGAGGAACGATGAGATTTCTGGTCGGTACTTTACTGTACGGTGACCGTAGGGTAGAACGACGGAAATGGGTTGGTGGCGACGAGTTGGGAGATGGGGAGTGGTCGAGTAGAGGGTTTGTTGCTAAGAATAATGGTGGCTTCTGTTTGGTGTTTAGTTAAGCGTGGAGGGGGAGAGGTCGATGGGAAGGATCGATTATGGTGCTCTGCAGTGGTGTGTTGTATAGAGGAGGCCATGGCATATCAAAAGGGAGAAGAGGGGTGTAGCGGGTCTGGGCCTTTAAGGGTGAGTGGGCCGGATTTTAAGGGGTTAAGGCCCATTGGAAAAATTAAAATTTCAAGTTTTATTCAATTTAAATTGGTATTAACTTGTGTTTATGATATCTTGACTATGCAGTGTCAGATTTACGAACGGTCAGATCCGTTGGGATTGTATGGACGGGGGCTACACCATGGAACTGACTGGAGGTGGATTGGTGCCCGTTTGAATTTATGGCGAAATAAATTGTTTGATTCAAATCAAACAAACAGTTTATTGTTCTTTAACGATGAACTGCCAGTGTGAGTAAATCTCACTAACTCTGAACAGTTTATAATTTCATTTTGTATTTTTAGAACTGTTAAATATTGTCTGATTGACTGTGTGTTGACTGTTTGATTGAACTGCTAGTCATTTAGTGGAAATTATATGTATATATATAAATATATATATATGTATAAACCATTAAATCCATATATATTGATTCTGTTAACAGAATAATTCATATTGAACTGAAAGGGATGATAATCATATTGTGTAACATCTGTGGATGCAGGGAAACAGGTCGGAGGAATCCGACTGGATTCCTTAACAGTATTTTATTGTTTTTCATATATTCTGATATATGATGTAGCTTATAATCTATGGTTGATTAATGTGTATGGACGATATTTGACATCATGACTTGATATGTTAAACACCATAACATATCGGAATGTGAAAAAGGGGAATTTTCAAATGGTATTTGAAAATCAAATATTTATAAAATCAAAAGAGTTTTATAAATGAAATGTTTATAAATGAAATATTTATAAATGAAATATTTATAAATAGAAATCTTTATAGGCGAAATTATATAAAAAAAGGGGAAATCTTTATAAACGAATTATTTATAAAGAAAAGGAAATATTTACAAAATCATAAGATCTCATAAATGAGATATTTATTGGTTAAATAAATAGAAGATGTTAAATGAGGTATTTATTTGTTAAGTAAATAAGTTATAAAAGAGATACTAACTTAGGAAACAGAATAAGTTATTAAAAGGATTATTTATTTGTTAAATAAATAAGATAAGAAAAGGAGATATTTATTTGTTAAATAAATAAGATAAGATATAAGGAATATTCATTTAGAAAATGAATAAGATATTAATAAAGGAAATACGTAGGGTAAATAAATAAGGTTAATAAAAGAAATACATGGAAATAAAACCCTAAAGGGATTATTTGCAAACCATTTGCAAATAGAATGTAACAACCTGGAATTTTGGAGCCAATTTAAAAAAATTATTTCAAGAAATTTTATTAGAAAATACGTTAGAATTTAAAAAAATTCCATTATTAAATAAAAATAAATAATAATAATAAATGTTTTTAAATAAAATTAAGACGTTGTTAATGAGATTTATGAATATATGTTGATAAGTCAATTTATAAATATATGTTGATAAGTGATTTATTAATAATATGTTGATAGGTCCGCTTTAATACTTTCCTTGCCTATTCAAAGTTTAACGTTCATCAATTAATTTTTTTTTTTTAATATGAATAGTTGCATTCGTTTTCAATGCTTTCCCCTCATCGCTATTTTCTTAATGCAACATTCATGTCTTTTCTTAATTATATTAAATTTGTTTTTCTTTATTTATTAATTTATTTCCTTCCCTTTTACATTCATGCATCTTGTTCCATTGACATGTTCTCCTTCCTTATCTTTTCATCCCCTTGTTTCCTTTCCCCTTCTGTTTCCCCATTATTATTTTTCTTCCAAAATCAAACAATACTCACATATATAATTTTTTTTATTCCCTTATATATATATACTCTTGTTTACATATAATTTATGAAAATCAATTAGAAAATCTTACAAAGAAACACATCTTCAGCAAATTAGATGTGAAATTCTAATATAATAAATTGTGTAATTAAGAATACATAAATGTGAGCAGAGAAATACATGTTAATAATAAATTCTCATTTTTATCGTGAATTAATAATGATCATTATTTGGTATAGAAAAAAATTGTTTAACAATAAAGATATATTTTTATTGTACATATAGAATGATCATAGTATGGATAGAAAAATTATTTAACAAAAAGATTACATGTTTTTTTTCCATATTTATGTAACAAAAGAAAGATTAAAATGACTACATTTTTTTTGTATGATAGAATGATTAAAAAGATTCGTGGCTTACAAATAAAAAAAAATGTGTTTACATGAAAAGTTACATTTTTAATGCAAATAATGTGTGTAATTAAAACGTAGATTTGAATTTGAAATTTTTAATGAATAAGGACAAAAGGATTTATGGCAATGAAAGTAAACGAATTAATTACTAATTGCAAATCAGTGATTTACTAGTAAATGCCATAATAGATGCTCGTTAGTTATTGTTGACAAATGTGTCATTATAACATGTAATCAAAAGAGGATTTAAGGAATTAGAAATGAGAAACATGCCACCTCAGCCAATTTTCTTTATAACATACAAATATGGATAAATCAGCCTTTTGGAATAAAAGAATAAAATAATATTAATATATATATATATCCTAATGTACTAAACCCTAATTCATTTCATAACCGCCACCTCCATCTTTCATCAATGGCCATTCAACACTGAATTTCAATCCCTCTTTTCTCTCCATTTACGCAATAAAATCACATCAAACCAAAACAAAAAAATCAAAGAAGAAAGTGAGCTCTACGATGTGGACGGTGGAGATCGAGTATGGGTTGGTGGATTGGGAGGATTCCTTCCTAGAAGCGGCGCCGTTCGGGCACCAATTCCGAGGCAACTACAGCCGCGAGATGGACCCCACCGCAGGCGCAAGGAGGCGGTGCCAGGGTTTTCCTCATGGTGGCGGTAGATGGTGGTCCGATTGCGAGATGGGAGGCGCGCAGGTGGCTTTCACAATCAAAGTTGGGTTCGTATTTGGTTAACAGGGAACGACGATAAGAAGAGGGAGAACGACTGAAACAATTTTGAAAGCGAACAGAAATTCAAACCAATCAAGGTGAGATTTCTATTCTTAATAATAAATTAAAATTTTAATTATTTTATTGTTATTAGAAATCGATGTATGTATGTATGATATTAGAGCTGTGATGTTGTGATGGAAACTTGTTGTTTGTGTTGATTTCGACATTCATTTTGTCATGTTAGATTAGGAATTACGCGCAAATAAAAATATTGCTTTTATCCGTCATGTTTAAAATTAGAAATGGTATACGAATAAAAGTATTGTTTTTTTTATTATTCGCCTTGTTGAAATTACAATCAAATGCGAATAAAAATGTTGTTTTTATGTGTGACGTTAAATATTAAAATAATATGCGAATAAAAGTATACACTTTTATTTGTTGTGTTAAAGTTAGTAATTTGTTGAAATTAAAAACGTTCTTTCTTTTTATTGTCATATACAATATAGGGATGGTCATTATTAGGAAATGTCATATGTTAGAATAAATATGTCGTTTATGTTAGAAAACATGTTTTTTTTTTATAAAAACATGCCATTTAGTAAGATGTGTGTTGCCGATAAAAACATGTCACTTAGTCAAGATTTGTTTTTGTCAATAAATGAATGTCATTCATTTGGAAATGTAAATTAGTTAGAATCATGTTTATATAAACCCAAACACTTATTTGTCAAAACATGTTAACGAATTGGGAATAATCATTTTTGTCAAAACTCGTTAGTTGCAATAAAAATAACCTTTTTGTCAAAACATGTAAACTGAAATAAAAGCTCTCATTTGTGTCAAAACATGTCATTTAAAAAAAATCATGTTATGTTAGAATATAAAATGTCATTCATTTTAAATCATGTTATATTAGAAACAAATTGTCAATTCTGCTGTATTAAAAATTGACAATATAAATTATGGCATTTATGTTGAATCAAAATTGACCAAATAAGCATATCATTCATATGAAGTAGAATTCGTAAATAAGTATATAAGCATATCATTCATATGAATCAAAATTGACAATATAAATTATGGCATTTATGTCAATGCAAAATTGTCGTTTTGTCATTAGAATTCGTAAATAAGTAAAAATACCATTTTTACGTGTTAAGATTTGATTAGAAACTTAGAGTTTGTTTTGACAAATAAAATTTACTTTTATTGTCATTGGAAACTTAAAATTTGACATACAAATAAAATTCACTTTTTATTTGTCATTAGGAAACTTGGAATTTGTATGCAAATAAGATTTGCTCTTTTTATATTATTAGAAACCATAGAAAAATGTGAATATGTCAAATACTCTTTTATGTGTCATTAAGATTCATAGGAAATTGTTTATATATAAAGGTGCATTTATGTGTCATTAAAGATTCATAGAAAGTGATTACAAATAAATGACTATTTAATTGTCACTTGAATAACATAGAAAGTGATTACAAATAAATGACTATTTAATTGTCACTTGAATAACATAGAAAGTGATTACAAATAAATGACTATTTAATTGTCATTTGAATAACATAGAAAATTTAATTGTCACTTGAATAACATAGAAAGTGATTACAAATAAATGACCATTTAATTGTCATTTGAATAACATAGAAACTTGTTTACAATAACATGACATCTTTTTTTTACATTTTGTTATTGTGAATAAAAAGGACAAATTTTTGTTAGAAAATGTAAATTAGAATAAAAAGAACATTCTTGTTAGAAAATATACATTAGGATAAAAATAACCTTTTTTGTCAAATTAGAATTTACAAATGGAAATTGTCAACAAAGACAAAGTTATTATTTTTCATTCGTTGTTGAGATAGAATTGTATGCAATATAAAGAATATTTCAATGTAAAGTTATACTTTGGAAAATATGATATTTCGGAAGTTAAATATTTTTAAAATATGAAATATTTTAAAATAACATTTTTAGAAAATAATTATAATTATAATTGTTCTTGGACACGAGGTTAGGTCACGTTTATGGCGGAAGTCTGCCCGGAACCAACCGGCATATCCAGCAGCCATAAATGTTGGGCCTAATGTGAGAGGTCCAAGTACACGAATACAAATTGGGTTTTGACTCGAGGTTAAGCCCAACTGTGGAATAAGTCTGCCCGGACCCAACCGGCATATCCAGCTTCCACAAGTTGTAGGCCTAATGTGAGAAGTCTGGCCCATTATAAAACATAAATGGATAATATAACGAATTGGATTATTTAATCCATTGTGAATAGAAACATCATTTTAACCTGAATAAGTTTATTAACTTATATTATCCATTTTATAATGAATATTAAAAGAGTTAATTTCAAAATTAATATTTTGAAAATAATGTTTTAATATGAGCAATGATATTTTGATCAGAATAAATGGTTTATTTATTTTAAAATAAATAAATGGTTTATTTATTTTAAAATAAATAAAAGGAATTAAGTAAATAAATAAGAACAAGAAATTAAAACCCTTTATTTACAAATAGTGTAAATAAGGAAGAAAAAGAAGATGAAACCATTTATTTATATTTAGGTAAATAAATAACAAAAGGATAAGAATATATTTATTTACATTTAGGTAAATAAATAGGAAAAAGAAAAGTAAAAACATTTATTTAGGTAAATAAATAAGAAAAGGAAAATGAAAACATTTATGTATATCTAGGTAAATAAATAAATGATAGGAAAGAATAATTTATTTACATTTAGGGTAAATAAAACCAGAAGATAGAGAAGTATAATTTATTTACATTTAGAGTAAATAAAGCAAATGGTAGAAAAGAATAATTTATTTACATTTAGTGTAAATAAAACAGAGATAATAAAGGTGATATTTTTATCGTCATTTTATATGCGATAAAAAGAATAAATTTTTATAATTAAAATCGCCAAATGATTTATATTTATATATATAAATATAAATTATAAACTTAATGACACGCGCGCGACAGTTCGCGTATCGACAATCTAGTTATACCGAAAGATCCAACCATCGGATTTTCCCAAAACTAGAACCGTTAGGACCGCTTTGGGAAGATCTTTCCAACTATATAAACTTCATCAAAATCCAACGGTTAGTTTTCGAGATAAGTGTAAATCAAATTTGGTTGAAAACAGCGCCAAGGTCGCCCATTGACCCGAAGCGTCGTTATATTAATTTAAGCTATTTTTATTTAAATAAAAATAGAAATAGGTCGTTATTAAATACCAATAACGATATGAAATGATTTCAAGTTATATATATGCGAGAATCATTTGAAAAGTCTGAGTTCAATCTCATTTCAAATGATTATACGACGATCTAAGTCGAAGAGTTGAAGACGGTGATTGAAGACCGACGATCTTCACATCGAATGGATGTGTTGCTACTGAGACCCATGAGAGGAGTAGCTACCTTGAAAGGGGTTCAGTGGTGGCCGTTCGGACGTAGTGTTGATTTGTACAGATTTGACTTTCGCTCAAACCCAGAGCATAAGTTTATAAATGGAATGTAACAACCCGGGAAATCTGGGCCAGTTTAAAATTTTTATTTTGGCAATTTTAGCGAATTTTGAATATTTAAAATAGATTATTTTAAATAATATAGACGAGAAAATTTATTTTGAATATAAATCGATCGTATATATTATACGCGTCGTCGTTAGAATATAAATATTTATATATAATTATAAATAGAATTGAAAATGGCGCGGTAGTTCGATAATTCGATTTCAAACTTCAATTGAATGTGCCGGGTGCAAAACAATCCGGATTTTAGTGAAACCAAAAACATTAGGATCCATTTGGTAATATCTTTCTAACGAATCCGAATAATCAAATTTTCATAGCGGCAATCAAAAGATATGTCCAGTTGAAAATTCTGAATAGTCGCTATGGAATTCAGGCCCTTAAAAATGGACATTTTGCAAACGACCTCGGATTTCGACGAAACCACTTTTGTTGGGTCCGCAGTGCTAAGAAATTGCTAGGTTTCAAATTTCATAATTTTTCGAATCAATATGTGAGTGTGGCAAAGGAAAATGCGTTTGACCATTTTCAGTGGATTTTAATCGACTGGAAATTGGCCATTTTTCAAACGGTCTCAGAATTTGACGAAACTAGTTTTCATAGGACCGTATCGTCAATACGAAGCTAGAAAACATTTTTTTCTGCAATTTATAGAGTTCGTATGCGACCCCGGTGATTTGAAATGTACGTTTAAAATTCAATATAATGATTTAAATGAAAATTCAACGGAAACTGATCAGGACAATCGAATCAACCTACGATACATAGCCCATTGTGTTCGGAATGGGGGTAAAGCGCTATGGATGACAGGCGGTGGGCCTCGTTTCGAGGTCGTATGTGAAAGTCAACTTTTTGGCCAAATTAAATAATTAAATAAAATGAAAAAAAAAAAAGAAAACCTTTTCTCCCCTTAACTACCAGCCCCCCCCCCCCGATAATTTCAATTCACTTTTCAAAAAAAAAAAAAAAAGGGGCTTCGTGCCCTAACTAACGCGCCGCCTGGGAGTGGGCCACCGCCGCCTCCCCCTCACGCTGCGCCATCGCGCCACAGGCGTGGCCGCCCTCCCTCGCTCCAAGACCGCGCGACGAAGCCAGACCCCCCCCCCCCCCAGTTCGATCGATCGCGAGAAGAAACCCCCCCCCCCCTCCTCCGTTCGACGACCGCCGACGTCGCCAGCACCCCAAGACCCACCAGAACCCCCCCTCAGCGATGCACTGTAAGTTTTTTTTTCCTGTTTGTTTTGTTTTAATTGAATTTAAATATTTAGTTTAGTTTAATCAGTTTTTTTTTTGAAAATAAATAACATTTGTTTTAATCAATATAAAGTTAGCATTGTTTTTATAAGTAAAATAAACTTTGTTTTTGAAATACAAAAATAAACTTTGTTTTGAGGTAGGGAAAATATAAACATACTTTGTTTAGAAAGATTAGCATAATTCAAAATATATAAATATCAATTGTTTGAAAAATATTAAAATGAGATTTGGGAAAATATAAGTAGCGATGTTTAGAAAATATTGAAAACATATGCTTTGAAAATATAAAGACTTCACTTTTGAAAATATAATGGAGAATATTAAAAATATCATCTTTATATAGGTAGAAAAATAAAAATGTGATTTTTATAATGATATATTTGAAAAGGCGAAATCTTTAAATTGAAAAGGCGAAATCTTTAAATTGAAAAGGCGAAATCTTTAAATTGACAAGGCGAGATTTTTAAATTAGAAAAGGCGAGATTTTTATATATTGAACATCGAAGTAAAAATTCGATTTTTATATATTGAATAGCGAAGTAAAAATTCGATTTTTATATATTGAATAGCATAGTAAAAATTCGATTTTCACGTATGTAGAGAATACGGGCAAAGAAAGAGACAAGAGGCAAGAACGACGAAGATTTCTACTTTTGAAGCATCGTGAAGATGGATTAGCTATCGGTGAGAATTTCTCACCTTTCACTTTCTTTTCTCTAGTTATATATATACTAGGATGCAGACGGTGCTTAGTAGCACCCGACACAATCGTCCACAGACCATGGACTTGTTTGTTTGGTTGCATAGATTAGTTAGATGATTTGATTTGAAATTGAATTGTTTGGTGAAATGAATGGATTTGATTGATGTGTGAATGGCGTGGGCCTTCACTAGACCGGGGATAAGGCTAGGCCTCGTCCCGATTCTAGTATCGTGCCGTTATGCCGCCGAAATTTTCTAAAATATGTTAGAAAAATAAAAATATCATTTTATTTAAAGAATGAACTGAATAGAAGTTCATATGTTGGAATAAAATGTTTTGTCGTTAAAAATATAATTTTTAACGTGAATGTGAATAAATAAAATATTCATTTACAGACCGGACGGTTTGTTTATGTACACCTATTTGAATGACATTGATTGGGACGATAAATTTTACACATCGCCCAACTGCACAAATAAAATATGTGTTTGATTGTTTGAAACCCTACACGGGTGTTGGGATGAAATTTGAAGTTCACTCATCCTGATTAATTAAATATGTCGATCGATTGATTGACAGGCTGTTATAAGCGTTAGATATCTATATTTGATGCTTATACAGTGTAGTGCACTTTGGTTGATGGTTGATTATTTTTCAATGCTATTATATACAGGAGTTGTATGAAAATCCATATAATTAATTTTATATGGTGATTGATTGGGCCTCATTCCAATTTGAAAAATAAAGAATATTATAAAATAAAGGTTCATGTGTTGACAGTACTCATCCATTGAGATTGGTCATGTGTTGAACGAAATATTTTGATAATAACAACTATTTTGAAAAAGAAATATTTGAAATAGAATATTTGAAAATAGAAATTTATGAAGCCGTGTTGATTAGTTGGACGCCATTTTGACGTGAACGATATTTATATCGATTTCGAAATGAATTGAATTGAAAACGATTTCGAAATGAATTGAATTGAAAACGATTTCGAAATGAATTGAATTGAAAACGATTTCGAAATGAATTGAATTGAAAACGATTTCGAAATGAATTGAATTGAAAACGATTTCAAAATGAATTGAATTGAAAACGATTTCGAAATGAATTGAATTGAAAACGATTTCGAAATGAATTGAATTGAAAACGATTTCGAAATGAATTGAATTGAAAACGATTTCGAAATGAATTGAATTGAAAACGATTTCGAAATGAATTGAATTGAAAACGATTTCGAAATGAATTGAATTGAAAACGATTTCGAAATGAATTGAATTGAAAACGATTTCGAAATGAATTGAATTGAAACGATTTCGAAATGAATTGAATTGAAAACGATTTCGAAATGAATCGAATTGAAAACGATTTCGAAATGAATTGAATTGAAAACGAATTCAAATTGAATTGAAAGCGAATTGAAATGAATTCAACTTGAATTGAAATTTGAATTGAATAGAAATGAATTTTAAAACGAATTTATAAAGAAGAATTCAATTTTGATTTGAATTGAAAAGGAAGTTGAAATTGCTTTTGAAACGAATATAAAACTATTTATATAATTCGTTTTAAATAGAAATCGACGAAATATATATTATATATATAATATAATGGCCTGAATGGAACGCGCCGCGCCGCGGCAGTTCGCGAATTTCGACCATTTATTTCAAACGGACATTACGGGAGATCCGACCGTCGGATTCTCCTAAAATCGGAACCGTTGGGTTCGTATCGAAAAGAGCTTTCTAACAAATGTTAGGAATTTGAAATCTAACGGTTGGATTTGGAATTATGTCCAAATCAAATTTGAAAAAGGTCGCTGTAAGTGCAGTTCGATGGCCATTGATGGAAATCGACTGTACAGGCCTTGATAAAATTATTAAAAATAGTAATAATTGGTGTAAAATCATAAGAAATGATTTGTGAAGATTTGGGATGAAAAACTCCATATTTGAAAAGATAAAAATAGATTTTTTATCTAAATGAACTAGTTTTGAACTAGGATTATAATTCTATTTATTTTTAAATAAATAAATTGAATTTGAAAAAGGTTTTAAAAATAACCAAAATTTCCAATGATTGCATTGGAGTGGATTTGAATCGAAATTGTCTTCGGAATATTTCGATGTTGGAATTCGTGATTATACAGATGTTGTTATGGAAATTTGAAAGATATATATTTATATCGTTATTTCCAATACGACATTGGTTAGTCGTAGAATTTGATATTGAATATAAGCCGATATATTTTCTATTCAGAGCCTTGTATTGAATATCAAATGTGATTTGGGTTTGTCGTGAATGGTGTCTTCACTAACACTGTTCTTGAACCCAGTTGAGAAAAGATTAAATCTTTTTATTTAGATTTAATGAAGTGTACCGATTAAATAACATTTAATTGGAATTGATATTGATATTGATTTTTGGGTTTATCGTGAACAGTGTTTTAAATAACACTCGTTCTTTAACCCGATAATCAATGGAATGTGACTTTGGGTTTATCGTGAACCGTGTTTTAAATGACACGGATTCTTTAACCCAGTTAGCGATTAAAACTAAGTGGAGTTTTAATGAATCTTTAATTAGATTGAAAAGATCGAAAAGGGAGTACCACCAGTTTTGCTCCAGGCGATAGTTAAATCTTTAATTAGATTTGAACGTGAAATGGTAATTGAATTTACCGATAACACCGTGGTGTTAGATATGAAGTATTACCAGTTTTACTTCATGGGATGAATAGGTGGGAATTGGGAAATTAAAACAAATGATTACATCGGTAAGTTTCGTTAATCCCGACCAGTTGAATCAAAATTCAAAAGAAGATTAGAGAATAAATTCAAGGGATTTATCTTTGATAAAATTAATGGGAACCTTTCCTTATGAATGTGAAATCAGAAACTAACTGTCGGTTAGCTAAGCAGAATGGTTTTCTGGATATTGATCTGATGTTGGTTTCGGCCTTCGGGGTTAATATTTGGGGAATTATTCTCTTGATTAATTTTACGGTTAGTGACTAATGAATTGGAATGAGGCGTATGTTGTGTTTGTGTAACACTTATTTAAAATATACGCGAGTTATTCGGAAAGACCGGGTTTATCCCATTCTGAATAACTGATACGACGATTAGTCGAAGATGAAGACGGTGGTCGAAGACCAGAAGTCTTCACGTCGTTTGGGTGATTATTGATGATCTTGATTGGGCTGTACACCCAAGAAGATGGAAACAGTTGGTGATCGTCCAGACATGCTTGGAGATCGATGGATATGCGGGGTACTAGGTGCCTCCGGTTTCGTTCCGACCCTGAACGGACTTGTAAATGGACTGTGTGTCTGACATTGGATTTTAGTCCGTGTGATTGATCTCTATTAAATATATATCTGTTTGGCGGCGGAGAATTTATTCTCTTGCTTAACGCCCTTCTCTGAGACGTACGAGCTCAGGGGTTATATATTGATGGATACCAAACGCATGGAGTGAATTGCCTGTGTGGCATGCCTAAGTGGCAATTGATCGAGGCTTCTGTTGAAAAGCAAAGTCTTGTGGTGATGATCAAAGCACGGCCTTTGTGGCGTAGCTTTGTGTAACGTTTACTTCGCGAGTTTCACACCCGGTATGAACCAAAAACGGGAGACGGACCTCAGGGAGGGCATGCGTTTCTTTCTAGCTAGAAGTGGCGTCAATGGTTTTACACGCCCTGACGAGTTTGACTTATGTGGTTGTTGCTGTTGCGAGGCGCCTCGGTTTGATCGGACGATCCGGGTCCGATGGAGTCATTCGTTGGCTCATTTACGCCCCATAGGGCGGGGGAACGCATGTTCAGGGTTTAAGTTTAATCCACATCGGTGGACCGGCCCTGTCGCTCCAAGGGCCCACCTGAGTCTGGGTCCTGAGGCTCGGGCTAGACAGTCTCGAATCGGTTGAGGACTATCTTTTGCCTCGGTTCATAGATGGAAACCCAATTTCCAAATACGTGACATTTGCGGTTTTAATTGTAGAACTAGTATGGCGACATGATATATGGAACCCATGCCGCCTATGATTGATACTTATGATTTGAAGTTGTTTTATACACTATGCACTTATTATAGTATCAAATAATCTGTTTTTAAACGTATCAAGCATTCTTTGGCTGTTATAAGGGAAAACCCTATCCCCCGGCTTGTGTTGCATTGTGTGATAGGACCTGGGTCTTATAACAGCTTCATTTTTCTTTATTTAGCATTGCGCTGTTGTTTTATGCACTGGTATTCTTGGGAGGAAACTCGTTCCGTGTTATACGGCGTGGTCTCTTGATTTACCTAACTTTAAAATAAAGATTAATAACTGTTTTAGTTCTCACACCAGTCACATGACTGACCTGGAGTTTATTGTTTTTAACCTAAACTCTGGGTGCCCTTATTTTGACACGGGCAGCTAGTAGTTTTGGTTTTGCAGATTTATATTCACAGGATCCTGGTTTACAGCTGGAACGATATCCGGAAAGCTTTGTATCCGTATATCTCATTCTAGTTGTGTATTGTATTATTTTTCCGCTGCTATGTATTTAAATGTAATTTGTATCTTTGATATTTCTGTGTAATATTCATTTATACTCTGTATATTCTTGTAATCTGATGCATTGTTGTAATATACAATGAAAGGTTCTTTTATATGCGTTCTGATTTGTCGTGTTCTCAAACGATAGGGCGTTTCGAACGGCCTGGATCGGTTTAGCGACTGGTTCGGACCGAGCGAAATTCCTTGCCGTCACATGGAATGTATGTCTGACGTTGTAGTCCTTTATACTACATTCGTTGATCTCTGTTAATATATATCTGTTTGGTGGTTAACGCCCTTCTCTGAGACGTACGAGCTTAGAGGTTATATATTGGTAGAAATCAATGGTGTGGTATGGATTGATAATGTGGCATGCCAAGATGCATGAATTAAGGCTTTTGTTGAAAAGCAGGCTTTGTGGTCGATGATCAAAGCACGGTTTGTTTAGGCGTAGCTTTGTGTATAGCGTGACTTCGCGAGCCTCACACCCCGGTATGAGTCAAAAACGAGATACGGACTGCAGGGAGTGCACACGTTTCTTTCTAGCTAGAGTGATGTCAGGGACCTACCAGCGCTGACATTTTACTTATGTGGATGATGGATTTTGTGGTACCTCGTGTTTTATAGGCCGTTGGTGGTCATACTATAGGTTCAAAGGAACCGGGAAGCGTGTGTTCAGGCATAACTAATCCACTGCCGATAGGCGGGGACCGGCCCTGAAGATCCAAGGGTTCACTGCGGGGAATCCTGAGGCATTTGCTAGAGTGTCTCGAATCGGAGAGGAGCTTGCCCCTAGCCTCAACTCATGATGGAAACCAATTCTCCAATACGACATTACGGCTTTAGTTGTAAACTTATATTTGGCGACATAGTATATGGTACCTATGCCGTCTAGGATTGATACTTATGATTGAAACGTTTTTATTAAAAACATATACACACTAATATTAAATCCGTTTTTATCGTATCAAGCATTTTTGACCATTATAAGGTAAAACCCTATCCTCTGGTGTGCGTTGCATTGTGTGATGGGACTTGGGTCTTATAATGGTTTCATTTTTCTAAAAAGCATTGCGTTGTTTAACGATCTATTTAAATTATGCACTGGCAAATCCAATGGAGTAAACCCGTTCCGCATTAGCAGCGTGGTCCTGTGATTAGCCTTACTTTTTTTAGATTAGTTAAGTTAGATTTCTCATACCAGTCCCATGACTGACCTGTAGTTTGTTTCACTTTGCAAACTCGGGTGCCCTCTTTTCTACACGGGTAGTCGAGTAGCTTTTTGCAGATATATTTACAGGATCCTGGTTTACAGCTGAAGCGGTATTCGGAAAGCTCTGTATCTGTGTATTCCTTTCGGTTGTGTATTTGGATTATTTTCCGCTGAAATTTAAATGTAATTTAAACCTCTGATATTATTGTATTTCTTTTGTGTAATAAGTATTCATACTCTGTTATATTCTTGTACTCTGATGTAATTGTTGTATTCAGCAATAAAATGTTCTTCAGTTTGTGTTCTGTTGTGTACTGTTCTCAAAACAATCCATGCTTTCCTTTACTGGGAAGTTTGGTTCGTTACTGTTGGTATCAGAGCTTTGGTTTACAGAGCTTGGAACAAGGCACATTAGAACCGAACGAAAGAATTCATCAGAGATTGGATTAGTAATATCCAATGAGAATGACTCGTTAGAGATAGGATCAGTAGTATCCTAGAACGAGTGTGAAGGGTATTATTTTCTTTAAAAAAATATATAAAAACAAATTAGTTTTGAAATTTCATCTTAATATACGTATTTGAGTATATTATTATATTTTAATGTGGACAATCGAGTATATAAAGATTTCGAATATACGAGTAATTAACGGATATTCGAAGTTTTAATATACTGGATAGATATAGTATCACACTCTAGTCCCCCGGGGGTAATTCTGGTGATGCGGCTGCATCATCAGTATTTATGTTCGAGTTTCGAAAGTAAGATATCTATATATTTCCATTGACTGGTATGAGAACCAAAACTTAGTTAGGACACATTGCTGTGATTTGCACTAAAATATGATTTTGACCATATATAAAAGTTATATATATTTGAAAAGTTAATCACCTAATTGATTGCTGGTTGTGAGGTTTGATAATTAGTTTCACTAATTAAAATATTAGAATGATAATTAATTAAAACAATAAATAAAAAATAAAAGTTGAGTTAGTTAGTTAAACAACTTTTAACTTAGTTCCTTTTCGAGGACGAAAAGATTTTAAGTGGGAGAGATTGTAACAACCCGGAATTTTGGAGCCAATTTAAAAATTTTATTTCAAGAAATTTTATTAGAAAATACGTTAGAATTTAAAAAAATTCCATTATTAAATAAAAATAAATAATAATAATTAATGTTTTTAAATAAAATTAAGACGTTGTTAATGAGATTTATGAATATATGTTGATAAGTTGATTTATAAATATATGTTGATAAGTGATTTATTAATAATATGTTGATAGGTCCGCTTTAATACTTTCCTTGCCTATTCAAAGTTTAATGTTCATCAATTAATTAATTTTTTTAATATGAATAGTTGCATTCATTTTCAATGCTTTCCCCTCATCGCTATTTTCTTAATGCAACATTCATGTCTTTTCTTAATTATATTAAATTTGTTTTTCTTTATTTATTAATTTATTTCCTTCCCTTTTACATTCATGCATCTTGTTCCATTGACATGTTCTCCTTCCTTATCTTTTCATCCCCATATTTCCTTTCCCCTTCTGTTTCCCCATAATTATTTTTCTTCCAAAATCAAACAATAATCACATATATATTTTTTTTATTCCCCTATATATATACTCTTGTTTACATATAATTTATGAAAATCAATTAGAAAATCTTACAAAGAAACACATCTTCAGCAAATTAGATGTGAAATTCTAATATAATAAATTGTGTAATTAAGAATACATAAATGTGAGCAGAGAAATACATGTTAATAATAAATTCTCATTTTTATCGTGAATTAATAATGATCATTATTTGGTATAGAAAAAAATTGTTTAACAATAAAGATATATTTTTATTGTACATATAGAATGATCATAGTATGGATAGAAAAATTATTTAACAAAAAGATTACATTTTTTTTTTTTCATATTTATGTAACAAAAGAAAGATTAAAATGACTACATTTTTTTTTGTATGATAGAATGATTAAAAAGATTCATGGCTTACAAATAAAAAAAAATGTGTTTACATGAAAAGTTACATTTTTAATGCAAATAATGTGTGTAATTAAAAGGCAGATTTGAATTTGAAATTTTTAATTAATAAGGACAAAAGGATTTATGGCAATGAAAGTAAACGAATTAATTACTAATTGCAAATCAGTGATTTACTAGTAAATGCCATAATAGATGCTCGTTAGTTATTGTTGACAAATGTGTCATTATAGCATGTAATCAAAAGAGGATTTAAGGAATTAGAAATGAGAAACATGCCACCTCAGCCAATTTTCTTTATAACATACAAATATGGATAAATGAGCCTTTTGGAATAAAAGAATAAAATAATATTAATATATATATATCCTAATGTACTAAACCCTAATTCATTTCATAACCGCCGCCTCCATCTTTCATCAATGGCCATTCAACTCTGAATTTCAATCCCTCTTTTCTCTCCATTTACGCAATAAAATCACATCAAACCAAAACAAAAAAATCATAGAAGAAAGTGAGCTCTACGATGTGGACGGTGGAGATCGAGTATGGGTTGGTGGATTGGGAGGATTCCTTCCTAGAAGCGGCGCCGTTCGGGCACCAATTCCGAGGCAACGACAGCCGTGAGATGGACCCCACCGCAGGCGCAAGGAGGCGGTGCCAGGGTTTTCCTCATGGTGGCGGTAGATGGTGGTCCGGTTGCGAGATGGGAGGCGCGCAGGTGGCTTTCACAATCAAAGTTGGGTTCGTATTTGGTTAACAGGGAACGACGATAAGAAGAGAGAGAACGACTGAAACAATTTTGAAAGCGAACAGAAATTCAAACCAATCAAGGTGAGATTTCTATTCTTAATAATAAATTAAAATTTAAATTATTTTATTGTTATTAGAAATCGATGTATATATGTATGATATTAGAGCTGTGATGTTGTGATGGAAACTTGTTGTTTGTGTTGATTTCGACATTCATTTTGTCATGTTAGATTAGGAATTACGCGCAAATAAAAATATTGCTTTTATCCGTCATGTTTAAAATTAGAAATGGTATACGAATAAAAGTATTGTTTTTTTTATTATTCGCCTTGTTGAAATTAGAATTAAATGTGAATAAAAATGTTGTTTTTATGTGTGACGTTAAATATTAAAATAATATGCGAATAAAAGTATACACTTTTATTTGTTATGTTAAAGTTAGTAATTTGTTGAAATTAAAAACGTTCTTTCTTTTTATTGTCATATACAATATAGGGATGGTCATTATTAGGAAATGTCATATGTTAGAATAAATATGTCGTTTCTGTTAGAAAACATGTTTTTTTTTATAAAAACATGCCATTTAGTAAGATGTGTGTTGCCGATAAAAACATGTCACTTAGTCAAGATTTGTTTTTGTCAATAAATGAATGTCATTCATTTGGAAATGTAAATTAGTTAGAATCATGTTTATATAAACCCAAACACTTATTTTTCAAAACATGTTAACGAATTGGGAATAATCATTTTTGTCAAAACTCGTTAGTTGCAATAAAAATAACCTTTTTGTCAAAACATGTAAACTGAAATAAAAGCTCTCATTTGTGTCAAAACATGTCATTTAAAAAAAAATCATGTTATGTTAGAATATAAAATGTCATTCATTTTAAATCATGTTATATTAGAAACAAATTGTCAATTCTGCTGTATTAAAAATTGACAATATAAATTATGGCATTTATGTTGAATCAAAATTGACCAAATAAGCATATCATTCATATGAAGTAGAATTCGTAAATAAGTATATAAGATATCATTCATATGAATCAAAATTGACAATATAAATTATGGCATTTATTTCAATGCAAAATTGTCGTTTTGTCATTAGAATTCGTAAATAAGTAAAAATACCATTTTTACTTGTTAGGATTTGATTAGAAACTTAGAGTTTGTTTTGACAAATAAAATTTACTTTTATTGTCATTGGAAACTTAAAATTTGACATACAAATAAAATTCACTTTTTATTTGTCATTAGGAAACTTGGAATTTGTATGCAAATAAGATTTGCTCTTTTTATATTATTAGAAACCATAGAAAAATGTGAATATGTCAAATACTCTTTTATGTGTCATTAAGATTCATAGGAAATTGTTTATATATAAAGGTGCATTTATGTGTCATTAAAGATTCATAGAAAGTGATTACAAATAAATGACTATTTAATTGTCACTTGAATAACATAGAAAGTGATTACAAATAAATGACTATTTAATTGTCACTTGAATAACATAGAAAGTGATTACAAATAAATGACTATTTAATTGTCACTTGAATAACATAGAAAGTGATTACAAATAAATGACCATTTAATTGTCATTTGAATAACATAGAAACTTGTTTACAATAACATGACATCTTTTTTTTTACATTTTGTTATTGTGAATAAAAAGGACAAATTTTTGTTAGAAAATGTAAATTAGAATAAAAAGGACATTCTTGTTAGAAAATATACATTAGGATAAAAATAACCTTTTTTGTCGAATTATAATTTACAAATGGAAATTGTCAACAAAGACAACGTTATTATTTTTCATTCGTTGTTGAAATAGAATTGTATGCAATATAAAGAATATTTCAATGTAAAGTTATACTTTGGAAAATATGATATTTCAGAAGTTAAATATTTTTAAAATATGAAATATTTTAAAATAACATTTTTAGAAAATAATTATAATTATAATTATAATTGTTCTTGGACACGAGGTTAGGTCACGTTTATGGCGGAAGTCTGCCCGGAACCAACCGGCATATCCAGCAGCCATAAATGTTGGGCCTAATGTGAGAGGTCCAAGTACACGAATACAAATTGGGTTTTGACTCGAGGTTAAGCCCAACTGTGGAATAAGTCTGCCCGGACCCAACTGGCATATCCAGCTTCCACAAGTTGTAGGCCTAATGTGAGAAGTCTGGCCCATTATAAAACATAAATGGATAATATAACGAATTGGATTATTTAATCCATTGTGAATAGAAACATCATTTTAACCTGAATAAGTTTATTAACTTATATTATCCATTTTATAATGAATATTAAAAGAGTTAATTTCAAAATTAATATTTTGAAAATAATGTTTTAATATGAGCAATGATATTTTGATCAGAATAAATGGTTTATTTATTTTAAAATAAATAAATGGTTTATTTATTTTAAAATAAATAAAAGGAATTAAGTAAATAAATAAGAACAAGAAATTAAAACCCTTTATTTACAAATAGTGTAAATAAGGAAGAAAAAGAAGATGAAACCATTTATTTATATTTAGGTAAATAAATAACAAAAGGATAAGAATATATTTATTTACATTTAGGTAAATAAATAGGAAAAAGAAAAGTAAAAACATTTATTTAGGTAAATAAATAAGAAAAGGAAAATGAAAACATTTATGTATATCTAGGTAAATAAATAAATGATAGGAAAGAATAATTTATTTACATTTAGGGTAAATAAAACTAGAAGATAGAGAAGTATAATTTATTTACATTTAGAGTAAATAAAGCAAATGGTAGAAAAGAATAATTTATTTACATTTAGTGTAAATAAAACAGAGATAATAAAGGTGATATTTTTATCGTCATTTTATATGCGATAAAAAGAATAAATTTTTATAATTAAAATCGCCAAATGATTTATATTTATATATATAAATATAAATTATAAACTTAATGACACGCGCACGACAGTTCGCGTATCGACAATCTAGTTATACCGAAAGATCCGACCATCGGATTTTCCCAAAACTGGAACCGTTAGGATCGCTTTGGGAAGATCTTTCCAACGATATAAACTTCATCAAAATCCAACGGTTAGTTTTCGAGATAAGTGTAAATCAAATTTGGTTGAAAACAGCGCCAGGGTCGCCCATTGACCCGAAGCGTCGTTATATTAATTTAAGCTATTTTTATTTAAATAAAAATAGAAATAGGTCGTTATTAAATACCAATAACGATATGAAATGATTTCAAGTTATATATATGCGAGAATCATTTGAAAAGTCCGAGTTCAATCTCATTTCAAATGATTATACGACGATCTAAGTCGAAGAGTTGAAGACGGTGATTGAAGACCGACGATCTTCACATCGAATGGATGTGTTGCTACTGAGACCCATGAGAGGAGTAGCTACCTTGAAAGGGGTTCAGTGGTGGCCGTTCGGACGTAGTGTTGATTTGACGGATTTGACTTTCGCTCAGACCCAGAGCATAAGTTTATAAATGGAATGTATGTCTGACGTTGTAGTCCTTTATACTACATTCGTTGATCTCTGTTAATATATATCTGTTTGGTGGTTAACGCCCTTCTCTGAGACGTACGAGCTTAGAGGTTATATATTGGTAGAAATCAATGGTGTGGTATGGATTGACAATGTGGCATGCCAAGATGCATGAATTAAGGCTTTTGTTGAAAAGCAGGCCTTGTGGTCGATGATCAAAGCACGGTCTGTTTAGGCGTAGCTTTGTGTATAGCGTGACTTCGCGAGCCTCACACCCCGGTATGAGTCAAAAACGGGATACGGACGGCAGGGAGTGCACATGTTTCTTTCTAGCTAGAGTGATGTCAGGGACCTACCAGCGCTGACATTTTACTTATGTGGATGATGGATTTTGTGGTACCTCGTGTTTTATAGGCCGTTGGTGGTCATACTATAGGTTCAAAGGAACCGGGAAGCGTGTGTTCAGGCATAACTAATCCACTGCCGATAGGCGGGGACCGGCCCTGAAGATCCAAGGGTTCACTGCGGGGAATCCTGAGGCATTTGCTAGAGTGTCTCGAATCGGAGAGGAGCTTGCCCCTAGCCTCGACTCATGATGGAAACCAATTCTCCAATACGACATTACGGCTTTAGTTGTAAACTTATATTTGGCGACATAGTATATGGTACCTATGCCGTCTAGGATTGATACTTATGATTGAAACGTTTTTATTCAAAACATATACACACTAATATTAAATCCGTTTTTATCGTATCAAGCATTTTTGACCATTATAAGGTAAAACCCTATCCTCTGGTGTGCGTTGCATTGTGTGATGGGACTTCGGTCTTATAATGGTTTCATTTTTCTAAAAAGCATTGCGTTGTTTAATGATCTATTTAAATTATGCACTGGCAAATCCAATGGAGTAAACCCGTTCCGCATTAGCGGCATGGTCCTGTGATTAGCCTTACTTTTTTTAGATTAGTTAAGTTAGATTTCTCATACCAGTCCCATGGCTGACCTGTAGTTTGTTTCACTTTGCAAACTCGGGTGCCCTCTTTTCTACACAAGCAGTCGAGTAGCTTTTTGCAGATATATTTACAGGGTCCTGGTTTACAGCTGAAGCGGTATTCGGAAAGCTCTGTATCCGTGTATTCCTTTCGGTTGTGTATTTGTATTATTTTCCGCTGAAATTTAAATGTAATTTAAACATCTGATATTATTGTATTTATTTTGTGTAATAAGTATTCATACTCTGTTATATTCTTGTACTCTGATGTAATTGTTGTATTCAGCAATAAAATGTTCTTCAGTTTGTGTTCTGTTGTGTACTGTTCTCAAAACAATCCATGCTTTCCTTTACTGGGAAGTTTGGTTCGTTACATAGAATTTGAAAGGGAATACTTGTAAACCATTTACAAATAGGATTAAAAAGGGAATATTGGTAAAGGCATTTAGAAATAAATAGATTATAAAGGAAATATTTATCTTTGGATAAATAGATATACATATATAAGTCAGGACTTATATATGGAGAAAACAGATAAATGGAATAGATTAATTTATAAATGATATTTATGAATTAAGTAATTATTTATCAGGGGATAAATGGGATATATGAGTCAGGACTTATATAAAGAAGGAAAAATCTATTTCAACATCGATGTTTGAAACTGAATAAGGACAAAGAGTTAATTAGTTAAGGTTAACCAGTTAGGTTAAACCGTAGAGTTAAATCAGTTAGAGTTAAACCAGTTAGAGTTAACCAGTTAGAGTTAATCAGTTGGAGTTAATCGAATTTAGTTTATTCGAATAGGGTTGAAATGAGTTAATCGAATTTAGTTCATTCGAATAGAGTTGAAATGAGTTAATCAAATTTAATTTATTCGAATAGAGTTGAAATGAGTTAACCGAATTTAGTTATTCGAAGAGATAATCGAATCAGAAATATTCGAAGTGAGATAATTGAATCAGAGGTATTCAAAGTGAGATAATCGAATCAGAGATATTCGAAGTGAGATATTCGAATCAGAGATATTCAAAGTGAGATAATCGAATCAGAAATATTCGAAGTGAGTTGATCGAATCTAGTTATTCGACAGGAGTTAAATCGAATAAGATTTATTCGAAGAAAGAGATTATCGAATATAAGTATTCGAAAGTAAGCAAATCGAATATAAGTTATTCGAATGAGTTATTCGAATAAGAGTTAATCCAGTAAGAGTTATTAGGTTGGAGTTATTCAAATAAGAGTTATAGATTAGAGTTAACCAAATAGGAGTAAATAAATTAGTTGTCATTATATAATTCGAGTTAGGAAATAAAAGTCATATTAAAGATAATATATTTCGGATGCAGGAGATTATAACACCATTGTTATAATCACGTAACTTGTAAAAGAAGGGGGTTCGTAAATAGAATCCGAGGGTTCGTAAGTAAGTGTTAAAGGGTTAAAAGATGAACTTACCCTATTTCGAGATTTGAAATGTTGTTCAGTTAAGGTCTGAGAGGTAGTTATGCCCCAACTTGATTGACTTCGTTTTAAATTTAGAAATGGTTAAGGTTCGAGAGTGAAAGTGGTTAAGTGATTTTAGTAAATAAGTATAGTGGTTTGAGTTGTCATCGCGATGTTGATTTAAAACATCGGTTTAAATCCAAGTAAAGAAGATTTGGAAATGTTTTCCAAAAGAATTAGAAACGAATCAAATATTGAAATTGGAAATATAAATTAGAAAAGGAAATGTTCATGTATAAGGAGCTAAGGAATGGAGTTAAGCTAAATCAGAAATTGACTGGAGACTTGTTAAGTTGAATGGTTTCCTAAGTGTCTATCTGATGTTGGTTTCGACCTTCGGGATTGGTACTTAGGGAATTGTTCTTATACTAGTTTACAATCAGAGACTGATAGTTGTAGAAGAATAGTGATACGTAAATAAGTTATGGAAATGTTTTCCAGCATTAACGTATATTTTCTAAACATAGAAAATAAGGAATATATGAATATATATATATATATGATTGATGATTGATTTGATAGAATTTCCATCTGGAAATAATATCGTTGTTTGCACACGTATTTTTCTTTGATAGTTAACTCACTGACTATCGAAGTTTTTTGACCATTTTAAGTTGTTAATATGGAGAGACCGGTTGGATTATTATCCAAAGAACCACTCTGTATTGCCATAAGCGTTACGAATCACATATGCCAAAGATAATTGAAGACGGAGTAAAGTGCAAGGGCTATTGTATAAGTCTTAGATAACAGTGCCTAAGATGGATGTACTAAATAGTGCCTTTGGTTCCTCCTGTTCTTGGATTACTTGTATGGATGAATGTCTGACAGAGTATTTTCAGAAAGGTCACGTACATTGATTTCTTCAACCGTACCAAGAGTGGAAGCGGAGAAGGAAACTTCTTTAGCTAACACGTAATGTACTATTGTAGACGTCAATTAGTGATCTTCGATGGATTTGACAATGTGGCATTCAAAGTGAATCTGATGTGATGATAAAGCGTAACCTCAAGCCTCATCAACCGGGAAATGACAGAAATCGGGCAGGCAGCATGGCTATGTAGGTCACACCTATTAGGGTGTATAATCACCTGATCTAGAGTTTCATTTACTTCTAAAAATCTATTGTTGATGCTGTCCCATTCGGGAAACGGTTGCTGATCCCGGCCGTTGGTGATATACAATCGATACACTCAAGCGAATCGGTCATGTGAGGCCGGGTTGCAAGATGTTTTTGTTGAACTCATTGTATTCCTTTCTAGAGGTACACTGGGGAAAGGTGGTTCCATACCTTGTCATAGTTGGAAATCCATTACCCAATACGTGCTTGCGGTTTTGATTGTATACTATATATGTAGAACGTGAGATGAAAGCATTTCTGCTAGATGATTATTATATTGTGGTTGACAGACATTATTATAATATCCAAATGTTTTTGATATAAAGATAATTTGGATTCTCATAAAGGGAAAAACCCGTTCCGTTATACGGCGTGGTCTTATTAGATATCATTTACCTTCTTAAACTATTTTACTCATACCAGTCCCATGACTGACCCGGAGTTTATTTTGTTTTGTTTTCCCTAAACTCTTGGGTGCCCAATTTTGTACGGGAAGTCAAGTAGTCAGGAATTTACGGATATACTGGAAGAGCTTGGAGAAGGAGGCTTCAGGATTTTATAGCTATAGTTATTTCCGCTGTGTTGTAAGTGTTGTACTCTGATAATGTTATTGAATACATATACTGATTTTATTTCAAGGATAGGTTATCTATTATATGTTATTCGTTCCGCTGTGAGATTCGTGTTACTCCGATGTTGTGTTCTTCTTCTTCTTCTATTCTAAGTTTCTATCTTATCTTTCCTCACCCTCTGTTTTCTTTCTATTAGTTTCCTAATTTCCAGTTTAATTTGGGGTTGGACTTGTGATTTTGGTCAGCTCAAATTATACCGGATTTTCGGGTCACTACATTATGATTATTCTTTTTTTAAAAGTATTTTATATGTTAAACAAATGGTTGGAGTTTACTCACACCAGTCACATGACTGACCCAGAGTTTATTTTGTTTTGTTTTCCCTAAACTCTTGGATGCCCAATTTTGTACGGGCAGACAAGTAGTCGGGATTTTTCAGATACTTGGAGAGCTGGAGCAGGAGGCTTCAGGATTATATAGCTATGGTTATTTCCGCTATGTTGTAAGTGTTGTACTCCGATAATAGTATTGTATACAGATACTTGTTTTAATTCAAAGATATGTTATATGTTATATTTATTCGTTCCGTTGTGAGATTCATGTTTACTCCGATGTCGTTGTTATGTTCTTCTTCCTCTTATATTTAATTTTCTATCTTATCTATTTCTCACTCTCTAATTTCTTTCTATTAATGATCTGGAATGTTCGATGCCTAAATAATTGACATGGGTTTTAAGTTGATTTTCTGGGTCGAAAATCCTGGTTTGTTACAACATATCTATGTATAAAATATTTTTTAAACTATTTTTCAAGTGTTTAACTATATATATAATTCTGGAAATTCTTGAATTAAAACTTAGTGATATAAATGAGTATTATAAAGTATAAAATCATATGAAAACACACACACACACACACACACACACATATATATATATATATTATAAACATATTTATAAAATTATAAGCTTTAAAACTATATAAATATAAAACTACAAAAGTATATAACTGTACAAACTTATATAAACTTTAACACTTATATTTGAAATCATAAGTGAGATAGAAAAATATTTGAAATTAGAATTTTAATTTTGAAAACTAGAATTTTAAATTTGAAAAACAGAATTTGAATTTGAACCTAGAGTGTTATTCAGAGTCTTACATACAAACTAGACTCTATTACTACATTCGTCTTGAACTCCTGATACTTGATTACTCATGATTCTTTAATCTCCTCTAAATTTCAATCTCTTGGAACTCTAAAAATGTACAGTCTTCAGTATTAATTCTTGTATACAAATCATGCGTATATATTCTAAACATGAATGTTAGTATATATTATATAATCAATGATAATTGAAATAAGGTTGTTATAATCAAAACTCCATTCTCCAACAACATATGCATGTCTCAAGCTTATATGTCTTGACTTTCCATTATAAATTTTATTATAATCTCTTGATGTAGTAGCTTGACTGTCAAAATATACAGAGATGGCTGATGATGGTTATGGCCACAGCTCTATTTCCATTAACAAATTCCTTAGTCATTCTGCTTTCGAAGTTAATGCATCCAAAGGTACAAATTCCGCTTCAACTGTAGAATGTGTGATAACAGTTTCTTTCTTGAAAGCCCATGATATAGCACCGCCTCCAAAAGTAAAAATCCATCCTGTGGTTCTTTTATTATCGTTTTAAGGGGTTGCACCACTTGCATCTAAATATCCTTCTAGAACTATCGGAAAGTTTCCATAATGGAGTCCTAACTTAATTGTTCTTTTAAGAAAACCTAGGACCCTACCTATTTCTTTTAGGGGAACAATATCAGGATTATTTGTGTACCTTGATAACGTACACACGGCATAAGAAATATCAGGATGTGTGCAATGCATGCCATACATAAGACTTCCAATGACACTTGCGTATTCTTGTTGAGCAATAGCTCTTTTTTAGTTTTCAAATATTTTAACAGAAGAATCATAGGGGATACTTGCTTCTTTAAATTTTAAATGTCTAGAATTGAAAATTAAATTTTTAATGTATTGAAATTCGCACAATGGATATCCCCCATTATATTTCTTTATTTAATGCCTAGAATAGTATCAACCTCGTTCAAATCTTTCATCTTGAAACACGAAGATAAATATTTCTTTATCTTATTTATGCCTTCATATTAGTTACAAATATAAGCATATCATCTACATATAGACAAATTATGACTAGATAACGTTCTGTGAATTTTGAATCAATGCACTTGTCAGCATTGTTATGCTTGAATCCATTTGACAAAATTACAGAATCAAGTTTCTCATGCCATTGTTTTGGTGCTTGCTTTAGCCCATGTAAAGACTTAATCAATTTACAAACTTTATTTTCGTTTCCAGTCATGACAAAACCTTCGGATTGTTCTTTGTATACTTCCTCGTTTAAGTCACCATTAAGAAAGGTCTTGACACCCATTTTGTAACAACCCGTATTTTCAATAACATGTTATAACGTAAATCGAGGCAGAATTTAATATATAAATCTGAATCAAGGGAAACGGGCTATGCCATTGCGTTCGTCTCGGAAAAATACGCGAAATAGAGTCCGAGTTTTCGGAAATCGGAGTCCGTATGACCCGATTAAGGCCCAATGAAGTTTTCAGAAAATTTCAAGTTCCAAAACAGATTTCGAATTTCGGGTTCAAAATTCGAAAAACGGTCAGATTGGGCCAGGCGGGAAAATTCCCGCCAGAGCACCCAAGCCGACAGCCCTGTCGACTTGGGAGTCGACTTGGTTGGACCCAAGTCGACAGCCCTGTTGACTTGGCTGTCGACTTGGTTCAGCCGGGCAGTTTTGCCTGGTGCACCATTTTGGGGTTTTGGTTAGATTTTGGGGCCATATTCGGTTTTAAGGGCTGAGATTGGAATTAGGGTTTAATCCTAAGGTTGAAACTAATCCTAATCTCTATAAATAAGCCCCTAACCTAACCCTAAATCATCATTATTCATTCAAGTAACTAAACTATGGCAAAATCATTCCTCTCATGGCCTCCACTCTCTTCATAAAATTCTAAGTTATTTCTATGAGAGATTTTCCATGCATACAAGTGTTTTCAAGCTTGTATGAGTGTCATTAGCTTGCATTCAAGTCAAGTTTCCATATTTACATCATAAAGCAAGGGTTTCGATCATTTTTGCTCAAGGGTTTTTCAATTGGAACTTGCATTTTGGGTTTATTTGATTGCATAAGGGCTTTAGCATTGTAAGCCCTTTTCTACTTTCATATTTAAACTCTAAAGTTAAATGAATGATGCAAGTTTGGTTGATCATTATGATATGCAAGTTTGCCATGTTATGATATGCAAGTTTATCATGTTATGTTATGCAAGTATGCCATGTTATGATATGCAAGTTTACCATGTTATGCTATGCAAGTTTGCCATGTTATGATATGCAAGTTTATCATGTTATGTTATGCGAGTTTGCCATGTTATGATATGCAAGTTTATCATGTTATGTTATGCAAGTTTGATATGCAAGTTTGTCATACGATATGCAAGTTATGTTATGCAAGTTTGGGTTGATCATTTTGTTCATGTTATCATGTTATGCAAGCTTACCTTGAGTATATGAACATAAAGCTTCAAGCTTTATGCTAAAGGTTGCATTTTGGCAACATGTAAGTTATCATATCTCTTATGATAACTTGCATGTGAGGCTAAATGCGAACTTATGGCCATTTCTACATGTCATTTATCACCATGTATCACTTATATGCTAAGTTTGGTTTTATGCATACTTTTGAGGCCTAATGATGCAATATGCAAGTATATGAACATATGTACATTTCATATGCCACCATGTTAAACTTGTGGCTTCAACACCTTTATGTCATGATTATGCCAAGTTCCCTCTTTCTATCCTTTATGCGCTATTGCGATACGTAAGCGATGGGATTGCGTTTGGGGTTGGGTAAACTTAAAAGACATAAAAACATAAGATTGGGAATTTACCTATTAAGTTAGGTCTACCCATTGGGAATTTACCTATTAAGTTAGGTCTACCCAAATTCTTGAAAACTTGTAATATGTTTTGGAAACATGATGGACATGACACTTAGAAAATATAAGTGTGACCTACTCGAGGTTGGGTTGAGTTTGTAGCGTAAACCTACCCGGAACCGACCGGCTTAACTAGTTGCTACAAACAATAGGACCCAATGTGAGAAGTTGGTCATGTTGTACCTTGAACCCGAGGTTAGACCAAGTTGTGGTGTAAAGCTACCCGGAACCGACCGGCTTAACTAGTAACCGCAACAAAGTCTAATGTGAGAGGTTAAGGCACATTAATTATTTAATGCCTGATCGTCGCTAATCTATGAATTAGAAAAGCGCGACATTTGTAATAAATTCTGCAAGCATACAGGTGTGTAGCATACAGGTCGAACACAGGGAGGAAAGTTAAATTTTATTATTTATATGTTTCGTGGGCGTGTTAGACAGAACTTTGGGGGTTGTTTTCAATGTTGTTGAAATAATGTTATTGAAATTGCTACAAATCTGAATCTAATCAGACGTATATCAAATTCAACAACAGGAAAGAAAATAACAAGTACTAGCAAAAACAACAAAAGTAAATAATAACTGGAACAATAACAGAGAATTAAAAATAGAGTTGCTGTTGAAACTAATCAAACAGTCAACACTAGTATGCAATAACAAAGACAATAACAATATGTGTTCTACCGAATCTAATCGTGTAGATACACAAATTGTTTTAAAAGAAAGGTAAATAACTAGAACAAGAAAATTTTATTAAACTAATGGCAGTACAGAAGAATGAATGAATTTTTACAATGGTTACAATCACATATTTATAGATGCGAATGGGAAAACCCTAACTAGGTCTATGAATAAATGGCCCTCCTTATTCATGAATATTTCTTGCCTTCCTTGACCACCGGATTGGAGAAAATCTGGGCATATCATGGTAAATATTTTCCATATCTTTCAATTTTCCCATGTGGCTTGATTGATAGAAGATTGCATCTAATTAATTCTTCCAAACAAGGACGCTTATCAGACTCCAAAGGCAATACAAGATAAAATCTTCAAAATTGGTTTTTCTTCTTGGCAGCAATTCAATCAGAAATTCTTCTAATTGAAATTGAATGATTTGAATTTACTTCCATGATGAGAATATGGCTATTGCTGAGATGTTAATTGGTGCACATCATAAATATATACACATGAATATGTGTATGTATATATATAACATAACACTAATCCAGATATTTCTCAAAGCAAAGGGGCCAGTGTGAACGCGCTCCGTTTCTTTGGCAAAAAGTGAGCTTGACGGGGTTCGAACTCAGGTCTCTCAGCACCAATTCCTATGCCTTTACCAATGAGCTACTACTTCTTTTGCAATTGAAATGAATTTGATGTGAGGAAGTAGCTCTTTCTTGTAGTTGGCCTTTGATTTGAATTGAAGGAAGCATTTCTTGACATCCTGTAAAAACATACAAAAGTAACCAAAGTATCATTTATTTATTTACAAAAGATAAAGCATAAGAGTAATAAAATAAACACTTTTCAGTGTCAATCAAATACCCCCACACTTATCTTTTACTCGTCCTCGAGTAAAAAAATGAAAAACTAACTAGATAAGTCGCACTTTCGTAGGAAACACGATTGCATTGAGCGTATGCAACAAGCCGTTAAACCTCTAGGTGTCCCTAGTAGGACGAGTGGTGTCTCGTGAGGGTTTTCAGCGGATACTACCCACAAAATCCAAATGCAGTATGTTATAATTCTAATGAAACTACATGAATGTAATGGACATATGCAACTAAAAACGAAAAATGAAAACACGACTTGTTTCATGAAAGTGGTACAACAAATTAAGTTAATAATTTCTAATCAGTTGATTTTATTTTAGATACCTCGACTTGTCACAAATTTTCAATATAAATCAAGTTTTCAAATGTTAAATTCCAGTTTGGCCAGTTAGTTCGGTCGATAACATAGTGCAGCCATGAAATAAATTCTTAGTTTGCTTGGCACAGTTTGCAAAGTGGTATTCTAATTTTCTCATGTATGGCTAGTCAAATCAATAAGGTCAAGAAATGTGTGGGTATCATCGCTTATTCTTTATTCTATAAAATTTTAAGATTAAGTACATACACCTAAAAAGACCAAGGTTTACCACCCATGCACTGCCTCGCGGACTAACGGAGAGTGGGTAAAGAGCTTGGCGGATTGTGCAGGCCGACTTTGACTTTGTCAACAACATGTCGGTAATCCTTAGGTGTCCAATCCCATAAAATGAGACCAAGATATTCCAACTTTGACTTTGTCAACAACGTGTCGGATAGAGCTTGGCGGGTTTGCACACCAACGCTCGATATACAAGCAATGTTGGATACCCTTGGAATACTATTATTATTATTATCGAAAATATAAGCACAAAAGAGAGTTATGCGAATTCAACTTAACACAACTTAGTTGTAAAGATTTGAAAAGCCAATATAAGTATTTTAAGTCCTCCACTTATTTTAACAAAGTCTACAATATAGAATAGATTTCATGGCCATCACCTAAGAATCTCCCTATGTACCGGTTACACTATTATCCCTTAAAATTAAACTTTTTATTATATTTCCTATTCGATCGAAGTTGAGAGAGAAAAATACTATCAACTGGCTAAAAATTGTAAACTTATTTTGCTGTATCAATTGAAAATGAGTCGTATTTAAAAAAAAAATTATGGTATGTTACTACAATCTAAAATGTATGATGGTCCTACTTAAATGGCTGAAAATAAAAAGAAATAAAAACAAAGAAAAATAAAAATGGATGAAATGCAGACTCCCCCCCCCCCCCCCCCACACACACACTTGATTGAGACAGTGTTCCAACTGTCTAAAGCAGAAAACAAGAAAAAAAATGAAAATAAAAGAAAAAGGACGTGTACCACCTGATTTCATGGTGGATGATCATGCAAATCGATAGAGTCATCTTCGTCATATTGCTCGAATTCCAAAAATGGTTTCAATCGTTGACCGTTTACTTTGAAGACTCTTCCATCCCTAGGATTTTCAATTTCAACCGCTCCATGAGGGTATACTGTTTTCACGACATAAGGTCCAGTCCATCGAGATCTGAGTTTTCCTGGAAACAAGTGAAGTCTAGAGTCGTATAAAAGAACTTTTTGACCTATGTTGAATTCCTTACGAAGTATGTTTTTGTCGTGTTGGGCTTTGGTTCTTTCTTTGTAGATTTTCGCATTTTCATACGCCTCATTTCTTAATTCTTCTAATTCTGAAATTTGTAACTTCCTGTGTGAGCCGGCTTTTTCTAAGTCAAAGTTCAAAAATTTTATGGCCCAAAGAGCACGATGCTCTAATTCAAGAGGTAAGTGACAGGCCTTTCCAAAGACTAATCGATATGGTGACATCCCTAGATTGGTTTTATAAGCAGTGCGAAAAGCCCAAAGTGCATCAATCAGTTTTACAGACCAATCTTTTCTATTGGAATTCACGGTTTTCTCAAGAATTTGTTTGATTTGTCTATTGGAAACTTCTACTTGTCCACTAGTTTGTGGATGGTAAGGTGTTGACAGCTTGTGTGTGATTGAGTATTTCTTGAGCAAGGACTCAAAAGCACGATTACAGAAATGAGTGCCATTATCGCTAATGATAGCTCGCGAAGTGCCAAAGCGTGAAAAGATGTTTTCTTTGAGGAATTTGACAACAACCTTGTTGTCATTGGTTTTGGTCGGAATGGCTTCAACCCATTTTGAGACATAATCTACTGCCAGCAAGATGTAAAGATTCCCAAATGAATTGGGGAATGGTCCCATGAAGTCGATGCCCCAAACATCGAATAACTCAATCACTAAAATGGGGTTAAGAGGCATCATGGTTCGCTTAGAGATTCGACCCGTTCTTTGACATCGCTCACATTTAGAGCAAAATTCGAAAGCGTCACGGAAGAGTGTGGGCCAATAAAAACCGCTTTGCAAAACTTTTGCAGCAGTTTTTCTTGCTCCAAAATGACTGCCACAAGCATGGTCATGTGAGAAGGAGAGAATACTTTGGTGTTCATGATCGGGCACACACCTTCGAATGATTTGGTCTGGACAGTATTTGAAAAGATATGGGTCATCCCAATAGAAGTTTCGAACTTTTGAGAGAAATTTTTGTTTATCTTGTTTCGACCATTCAGCGGGCATTTGTTGTGTGACAAGATAATTCACAATGTCAGCGTACCAAGGGGTGTTAGAGATCGAAAGGAGTTGTTCGTCGGGAAAATAGTCATCGATTTGGGTGTCGTTATCATTTTCGTGCACAATTCGAGAGAGATGATCAGCTACGACATTTTCAGAACCCTTTTTATCTCGTATTTCTATATCGAATTCTTGAAGAAGAAGGATCCAACAGATCAAGCGGGCCTTGGCATCCTTCTTAGAAAGCAAATATCGTAAGGCAGCATGGTCAGTGTAAACTATGACTTTGGATCCTATGAGATATGGTCTGAATTTCTCAAGAGCGAAGACAACTGCCAGAAATTCCTTTTCAGTAGTTGAGTAATTAAGTTGGGCCTCGTTCAAGGTTTTGCTAGCGTAATAAATGACTCGAGGGAGTTTATCGATACGCTGGCCCAAGATGGCTCCAATAGCAAAGTCAGAAGCGTCGCACATAAGTTCAAAGGGTTGAGTCCAATCAGGAGGTTGAATGATGGGAGTTGTGGTCAAGAGTGATTTAAGAGTTTCAAAAGATGTTTTGCAATCATCGGAAAATTCAAACTTTACGTCTTTGGCAAGTAAATTCGAGAGAGGTTTTGAAATTTTTGAGAAATCCTTAATGAATCTTCTATAGAATCCTGCATGGCCAAGAAATGAACGAACATCTTTGACAGATTTAGGAGGAGGTAAATTAGCAATCAAATCGATTTTGGATTTATCGACTTCTAGGCCATCTTTGGAGACGACATGACCTAGAACTATCCCCCTTTTTACCATAAAGTGGCATTTCTCCCAATTAAGCACGAGTGATTTCTCCTTACAACGCTTAAGGACGAGTTCTAGATGAGTGAGACATTGGGAAAAGGATGATCCATATATTGAAAAATCGTCCATGAATATTTCCAAGAATTCTTCCACCATATCAGAGAAAATACTCATCATACACCTTTGGAAAGTCGCGGGGGCATTACAAAGACCAAAAGGCATGCGACGATAAGCAAAGGTTCCAAAGGGACAAGTAAAGGTGGTCTTATGTTGATCTTCTAAAGCAACAGGAATTTGGTTATAGCCAGAGTATCCATCGAGAAAACAGTAGTACTCATGTCCCGCTAAGCGTTCGAGCATTTGGTCAATAAAAGGCAAGGGAAAATGGTCTTTTCGTGTGGCTGAGTTAAGCTTTCGATAGTCGATGCACACACGCCATTTGGTTTTGATTTTTGTTGGGACGAGTTCATTACTTTCGTTTTTGATCACTGTGACTCCTGACTTCTTTGGTACAACTTGTACCGGACTCACCCAAGTACTATCAGAGATGGGATAGATGATGTTATTGTCTAGACATTTGATTATCTCTTCCTTGACCACTTCTCTCATGTTTGGGTTTAATCGCCTTTGAGCCTCACGGGTGGGTTTAGCCTCATCAACTAAATGTATGCGATGTTCCACAATTGATGGGCTAATTCCTTTTATATCGCTAATTTCCCACCCCAAGGCGTCCTTATTTTCCCGTAAAGTTTCCAAAACTTTTTCTTCTTGGTCTTCGGTAAGATCGGAAGCCAAGATTACGGGAAAAGTTTGTGAAGAGTCTAGGTAGGCATACTTAAGGTCTGGTGGCAAGGGTTTGAGGTCTAACTTAGGAAGTTCTTGTGTATCAACATTGGTCAACATTCCTTGGTTAGATTCAGGTGGCGAAGTGTCGGAGTCAAGAATTTTGTTTAGTTCAGAAATGTATTCGAGTTTGTCGAAATCAGGGTTGAAATGGTCAAGACACATTTTCAGGGCTTCAGAAGTGTCACTTGAGGTTTCATCAACTGTGGTTTGAATCATGTCAATTTCATCGATCTCAAAATCCCTAGGTTGTTTGTTGAGATTAAAGATGTTTAGCTCAATGGTTAGGTGCCCGAAGGAAAGTCGAAGTTGACCATTCCTACAATTAATGACAGCATTCGAGGTTGCTAAGAAGGGGCGTCCTAAGATCAATGGTATTTGAACGTTGGGATTTGAGACAGGCTCTGTTTCTAGAACTATAAAATCGACAGGGAAGTAGAACTGTTCGATCTGTATCAAGACGTCTTCGATAATTCCCAATGGTTTTTTGACAGATCGATCAGCAAGTTGAAGTGTGATGTTTGTTGGTTTAATCTCCCCTAGTCCAAGTTGACGATAGACAGTATAAGGGAGAAGGTTGACACTGGCACCAAGGTCGAGTAGGGCACGAGAGATGTGAGTGTTTCCTATTTTACAATCAATCGTAGGGCAGCCAGGGTCTTTGTACTTGACTGGGGCAAGATTTGAAAGAACAGAGCTTGTATTTGCAGTTAGAAAGGCGGTTTTTAGGACATTGGTCGCACGTTTTTGTGTGCACAATTCCTTAAGACACTTGGCATATTGAGGGATTTGTTCAATGGTGTCTAAAAGAGGAATGTTCACACGGACTTGTTTGAAAATTTCCAGAATTTTATCGAAATTTGCTGCTTTCTTCTTATTATTGAGTCTATGGGGAAAAGGAGCAACTGGTTTTTCGACTCTACGATCAGTTTCATCATTCGAAGAAGAAGGTGGTAGGGGTGTAGAAGATGAAATGTTGGGATTGCCAACATTAGTTTTCGAAGGTGGGTCGGGTTTGCCGACACTGGGAGAAGAACTGTTGGGATTGCCAACATTTAAGGGAATTTGAGGTTTGGAAGAATTGGCATTCGAAGCCAATGGGTGATCATCAAGATTAGGGATTGGGGTCGAGTTAGAAGGTTCGTCAGGGTCGTCCACGTTATTATCAATCCTCTTTCCAGATCGAAGGGTTGTAATAGCGTTGACTGGATTATGGTTTTCGTCCTCACAAGAATTTACAGCACGAGGGTTATACTTTGGATTCACTTCGGGTTGACTAGGCAACTTTCCTTTCTCATTATTTTTCGTCATTTCCTTTATCATATGCATTAGTTGGTCGATTTTAGCGTCTTGATTATTTATTTGTTTTTCTAATCGAACAATATCTTGTGATGGTTGAGAAGATTGAGAGGATTGGTTCGATGATTGAAAATTGGGGTGCCTATAAGGTTGTTTGGATTGAGGTGCAGCTTGTGAGGTTTGAGAATTGGGGGGTGGAGCTTGGTAATTCGGATTGGGAATAAAGGGTTGCATGTGAGATGGGTTTGCCGAATTATTGGGGTTTGACCAAGAAAAGTTTGGGTGGTTCCTCCAACCAGGATTGTACGTGGGTGAGTAAGGGTTATTTTGAGCTATAGCATTGGCTTGGTCCTGAGAGTAGTAGTGGGGTAACCCTTCTCCGGCTTGAGGAGTTTGATTTTCTACGGGAATTTGATTTGGGTCCACGACATGCACTCCTCTAGTAGAAGTACGATTGGGAACGCGAATTGATTCCCATTGCATGTCCTTTTCAGAATAATCTTCTAAGAACCGCCAAGCTTCATCGGCTGTTTTAGACATAAAATCTCCTCCACACATTGATTCTAGTTGAGTTTTAGATTGATAGTTAAGCCCTTCATATACAATTTGACACAAGTTGTCTTTTAGAATTCCATGATGAGGACAACTATACAGTAGTTGGTTGAATCTCTCAAAATATTTTGAAAAAGTTTCCCCCTCATTTTGACAAAATTGATTTATCTCAGTTCGGATTTTGAGAGTTTTATGGAAAGGGAAAAACTTTTTCAAGAATGCAGTGACAAATTCATCCCAACTTCTTATGGAATGTCGTGGAAGAGAATTTAGCCATCTTTTGGCGCTTTCAAGTAGTGCAAATGGAATTAGCCTTAGCTTGATCGATTCGTTAGATAATTGTTGCATTTTTGTTGTGGACGCATACAATTCAAATTCACTTAGAAATTCATAAGCATTTTCAGACCCAGTAAATTTTGGTACCCCTTGGAAAAAGAATGTTTTAGCTCAAAGTTGTTTCCTTCAGCTGGTGGGAACACAATGACAGATGGTTGAACGGTCCTAGTAGGATAACATCGATCACGAAGAGACAAGGGTCTATCCACCTGGATATTGAGATTTTGAAAATTTTGATTTATTTGGTTTTGATCCCCGAAGTTTGGAAAATTTTGATTTACTCGATTTTGATCCAATTCGGTTGGAAAATTTTGGTTGATTCGAGAACCCCTAGGAGAATTTTGTTGGCTAACACTTTTTTCACTCATTGTTGTTAAATGCAAGCACAGAAATTAGCTACAATGAAGTTTTCTGTCCTTATTGGCTCCTAACCCAAAATTATAAAGTGACACGTTTGATTACTTAGATCAAAAGATTTCTCAGCCAGTTAACGGACAGGAGTTATCGGTGCACCAGGAATCACCCTAGCAATGCAGCCGAAGGTTTAAGTACCTTCAGAGTAACAACCGATATAATATTTACGAATCACCGTAATATTTATAAACGGTTATTTCTCTGCCGTAGTCTAGACACCAAGAAATAATTCGTTCCAAATGAATCAACTGTCAAAATACAATTAAGCCCTAGATGAGCCCGTGACTCCCTTAAGTCCAACGTCTAACCGTTATTATTAGTCAGATTCTACGATGAAATGCAATTTGTGGGCTAAGGAAAGGGTGATGAAATCCCTCACCTTATGTGAATTGGGGTATTGCCCTTAACAGAATGAATAAAAATTGCAGAAATAACAACAATCACACAAATCAATTGCAGAAATTAAAAATTGTACATTCAAAGCCGCTGCCCCTGCAGAAAATTTTACAACAACTGTCGATATATTTTTTTTCTTTTTGCAGCAGAGCACCTGTAGAGTTTAAAAAATTTCTCACCTTGATCGGCAGTCCTCCAGTGATATTTGGGAAGCGCTAGCGCGTTCACACCCCACTTGGTGTGCAACCGCTCCAACCCATTTGAATCGTCCGCTGCTTTCTGTTGTTGTCCCCTTCTATTAATTGCTTGACTGCGCTGCGGCATGGGTTCGGGCTAGGAGCCCGAAAAAAAATTTTTTAGACCCTTTTTTTTAAAATTTCAGCTGTACCTGTTTTTGATTTTTTTTTTTTATTTGGGTAAGAGGAAGTTGAAAATAGACAATAACCAAAACAAGCCAACTCAAAACAAATGGAGAAAAAAAAAACCAAAAATAAAATAAAGGAACAAGACTGAACGTACCTAGGTTTTTTTTTTTTTAATAAAAATAAAAATCAAATCAAAATCAAAAGGTCTAGAATGAAACAAGCCCAATTTAAGTCAACAAGGAAAAGAACCGATATGGCACACTCAAAATCCAACCAAGCTGGATTACCCAAAACAAAGCTGTCCCCCCCCCCCCCCCCCCCCACAATTGAATACGGCAGTAAATCAAGCTGGAAATACTCAAAATCTTTTTTTTTCTTTTCTTTTTCAGATCAGACTGAAAACAATTCGGTTTTGCCCTCTTCCTCTATGAAATACCGCAAATACTCAATCAATTTCTCAGAGAACCAAAGAACGGAAATTCAAAAACTCTCTCCTTTTTTTTTTCTAAAATCGCATTTGTTTAGATTGGTTTCTGGTGCGGAGTTTCTGTTTTGTGGATGTTCGAATTGGATCACGCTTGATGAGGCGGTGAGTTGCAGGGAGATTCGGATGGAAGAGGCTGTTTGGTGCGGCAAGTGTTTTTTTTTTTTTTTTTTTTTAGAATTGGGTTTGAGCGGTGCAGTTGGGTCTTGGGTTTGAATTGATGTCGTTTTCGAACTGGTGGCGTTCGGATCTGGATGGTGATGCGGATTGTTGATGATGACGTTGGGGTTGTGTACGTGAGATGAAGTTGATGAGGCTGGTGGTGTATGTGATTGGGGTGGGATGTGAGGGTAGCAGGCACAGTGGGTTGTGTTGAGGAAGCTGTGATTTTTTTTTTATTTGGTCGGGGAGATGAAGACAATGAAGTGGCGGTAGGAACTGTGTAGCGGTTTTGGGTAGGAGGTTAGCGGATCCGTGAGTTGTGAGGTTGATGGCCGACACTGTAAAGTGTTTGCGAGGTTATGGGAAGCAAGCCGTATGTTCGGTGGTGGTGTAACTGGTCAGTTTGTAAACTATTTTCGTGAGGGATTTTCGGATTTGTCTGATGCAATTGGGTTGTGGATTTTCGTGGGGGTGTGATTGTGACTGTGTAATCGGAAGGTGGATGTGGTTGGCAATTGGTATTTGCTGGCGGAGGAAAAAGTTGGAAAGATTTCAAAAGAACAATTGTTATCGGATTTTTTTTTTTTTTTTTTTTTTGTGAAACTTATAAAAGGAGGAAGAAATTAAATGTATTGAAAATAAGAAAGGGAGTAAAGATAGGAAATAAATAAATGAGAAGAACGGAAAGAAAGTGAAAGAAAGAGATTTTTTTTTTTTTGTTTTTTTTTTTAGAGAGAATAGAAGAGAGACTTGTAGAAGAAGTAAAAGTTATGTACTGAAAACAGAGTTGAAAGGAAAGGAATAAAAGAAAATCTGGCAACTTTTTTTTTTTCGAAAAGTGGGAAGAAAGAAAAGGAATAGATTGATAATAAAAGGCAAAGAAATCAAAGAAAAACTAGCAAGATTTTTTTTCTCTTATATAGAAGAATGTAGCATCATTAAATAATACCAAATCTCACCAAACAAGTTTTTTTTTATATATACAACAAAACAAAAAGGAAATACAATGAAATAAAACTAACACGAATCAGAAATTAAATAAATATTAAAATTTAATTGTTACCTCCCCGGCAACGGCGCCAAAAACTTGATCGTCGCTAATCTATGAATTAGAAAAGCGCGACATTTGTAATAAATTCTGCAAGCATACAGGTGTGTAGCATACAGGTCGAACACAGGGAGGAAAGTTAAATTTTATTATTTATATGTTTCGTGGGCGTGTTAGACAGAACTTTGGGGGTTGTTTTCAATGTTGTTGAAATAATGTTATTGAAACTGCTACAAATCTGAATCTAATCAGACGTATATCAAATTCAACAACAGGAAAGAAAATAACAAGTACTAGCAAAAACAACAAAAGTAAATAATAACTGGAACAATAACAGAGAATTAAAAATAGAGTTGCTGTTGAAACTAATCAAACAGTCAACACTAGTATGCAGTAACAAAGACAATAACAATATGTGTTCTACCGAATCTAATCGTGTAGATACACAAATTGTTTTAAAAGAAAGGTAAATAACTAGAACAAGAAAATTTTATTAAACTAATGGCAGTACAGAAGAATGAATGAATTTTTACAATGGTTACAATCACATATTTATAGATGCGAATGGGAAAACCCTAACTAGGTCTATGAATAAATGGCCCTCCTTATTCATGAATATTTCTTGCCTTCCTTGACCACCGGATTGGAGAAAATCTGGGCATATCATGGTAAATATTTTCCATATCTTTCAATTTTCCCATGTGGCTTGATTGATAGAAGATTGCATCTAATTAATTCTTCCAAACAAGGACGCTTATCAGACTCCAAAGGCAATACAAGATAAAATCTTCAAAATTGGTTTTTCTTCTTGGCAGCAATTCAATCAGAAATTCTTCTAATTGAAATTGAATGATTTGAATTTACTTCCATGATGAGAATATGGCTATTGCTGAGATGTTAATTGGTGCACATCATAAATATATACACATGAATATGTGTATGTATATATATAACATAACACTAATCCAGATATTTCTCAAAGCAAAGGGGCCAGTGTGAACGCGCTCCGTTTCTTTGGCAAAAAGTGAGCTTGACGGGGTTCGAACTCAGGTCTCTCAGCACCAATTCCTATGCCTTTACCAATGAGCTACTACTTCTTTTGCAATTGAAATGAATTTGATGTGAGGAAGTAGCTCTTTCTTGTAGTTGGCCTTTGATTTGAATTGAAGGAAGCATTTCTTGACATCCTGTAAAAACATGCAAAAGTAACCAAAGTATCATTTATTTATTTACAAAAGATAAAGCATAAGAGTAATAAAATAAACACTTTTCAGTGTCAATCAATGCCTCATGATTAGGGTTAAGTCATGGTCCACTTAATACTTAACCAATTTGGGCTTGGTAGATTAATCAGGGTTAAGTCGTGAACTCATCGTTACACTTAACCAAGTTAATCCATGATTAGCAAGAGGGTTAAACCGTACTTAACCCACTAGAAAATCCTAGCAATGGGGGTCCACTCCAGCAGCAATCCCAAGTTTGTATCATTATGACCCTAGGGACTAGGCTAGGGTGGGGCACGATTACTGGACTTGAGGTAAGTGACCAAAAACGACGGCAGAGTGGTACGCCGGTGTAGTTCCGGACGGACTATGGTCGTGCACATAGTCCGTAGCCAGAGAAAACATGCACGGGTACCAGTAGATCGAGACTGTGCACTTATGTTTATGGTGTCCAGGGGTTTACACCCTAGGGCTTGATACACCCGAAGGGTGGACCCGGCACATTCCGACTACAATTATGTTTGGGCCGTATTGACACCAACACGTGACGAGTTAGGCTTAGGGAGCCGATCGATTAGACCGTTTGGTTGGACCTCGTATTAGGGTCACTTCATGTTATTGGACCTCGTATTAGGGTCACTTCATGTTATTGGACCTCGTATTAGGGTCACTTCATGTTATTGGACCTCGTATTAGGGTCATTTCATGTTATTGGGTCAAAGCTTGGGCCAAGGGATCAATACTTGTTTATTCAAGTCATGTTAGTTTGCTAGTACACCTGTGGTGCAAAAGCTTAAACCTGATTATGCGATGACACCTTTATCTACCTTGTTAGTTAATCATCATGCTAGTATGTTGTTATCCTTATGTTCATCCCTGCTTCTCATGCCAGTTAACTTTATCAGTTTACATTGATTGTAGTAGGGCTTACTCAGTCTTTTTGACTGACCTGTTTTCTTTCGCCTCTTTTCTTCCGTTCCCCCCCCCCCCCCAGGTTCTCAGGGTGGGAATATTGGAGCTTAGCTTGGATTTCTGATCGCTTGCTTGTGGGATTTTAGCTCATGTACGGTCTTGACATGAAGCTAGCTATGGTTATCGCTTATTTTGGGGATAGTACTTATGTATTTCAGTTTTTTTCAGTTGATGTTGTTTTTATCTAGACTTGTTTATTTGGAAAGTTGACATTATGTTGTACCAGACTTGTTTTGAAATGGTTTGAAATCTTCCGTTGTTTTATCTATGTTATTTACTCTGTTTACATATATACATATGTTCTTGTTCTGCCTAGATATATCATTATGCATGTTTACCCGATTCAAACGCCCCTCCAAAGTCAGAGTGCTTGCAAGAGACACCCTGGCGGAGGTGGGGTGTTACATTTGGTATCAGAGCATATGGTTTACGAGAAGGAACAAAAAGGTTTTTAGAAAACTTTTGGAAAACTATTTTCAAAACCAAGTATAAAGTATTTTCCAAAGAAAAGTCTAGTTTATTTTAAAGGCTAATCCCCAAAAAGCCATTAGCAAAATTCCTTCGTTTTTCTCCATTCTGAATCTATCTTTTTTCTTCGTTTTCAATATGGCCGATAACTTTGCTATTCCGGAGGGAGTACACGTACCTGTTTGGTATAGGAGACTTTTGGAGGCTAGGGCGACCGAAGCCGACCCCGCAGATGTTCCTCCTCCTCCTCCGGTAGTTAATGTTCCTCCTCCTCCTGTCGCTGATGTTCCTCCTCCTCCTGTCGTTGAGGTTCCTCTTCCTCCTCCCCCTCATCATCCTCAAGCTGACTTCGCAAAAACTTGCAAAGATTTCAAAGCAATGGGTGGCAAGAACTTTCAAGGCACTGAGACTTTTGTAGAGGCCAGAAATTGGTTGAAAGAGACCGAGGATTTATTTGCTATCTTTGGGTTAGACGATCAGAGGAAGATCTTGTTGGCGGTTTGGCTTATGAAGGATGAAGCCGCTTATTGGTGGGAAGTCACCAATGGTACTAGGCCTGTTGAGACTTGGGCCGATTTCAGGGCAAGGTTCGTGCTTAAGTTTCTATCTTCTGCTGAGGAGAATCTGCAAATGGAGAGGTTCATAACTTTGAAACAAGGAGATATGTCTGTCAAAGAATATGTGAACAAGTTCAATCAGTTAGCTCGTTTTGGCTTGGATATGGTGAGTACTCCTCAGAAGAAGGCTCTTCGTTTTGCTAGAGGATTGAATGAGCCGTTGCAGGGATTGGCTATGTCACATATTCCCCATGGGGCCACGTTTGAGAGCTTGGTTGATATGGCGTTACTTCAGGGAGATGTCAAGAAAGAGATCAAGATGAATGATGCTCAAGCCAAGAAGACTGATTCCCAGTGGAAAGGAAATCAGGGTAATCCAAGTGGTCAGAGCAGTCAAGGCAATCAGAACAAGAACAAGAGTCAAGGCAGCAAGGGGAACAACAACAAGGGCAATAACAACAAGGGGAAGTGCCATTATTGCGGTTCAGTTGGGCATCTTATTAAGGATTGTAAGAAGAGGAAAAGGAAGAATGGTGAATGCTTTTTCTGCGGTGAGACTGGACATTTCAGTAAGGATTGCCCGAAGAAGCAAGGGCAAGGCCAGGGTCAGACTCAGCGTGCTGGACCCTCAGGAGGGCAAGTTCATGCTCTCAATGTCGCTCCAGTTCCCGATCGAGGTAGTATTTCTGTTGAGAGCCTTGTATATATTTCTGATTTTCCAGTTCGTACCTTGTTTGATTCTGGTGCATCGCATAGCTTTATCTCATCTGATCTTGTTGATAGTTTGCACCTTAGTACTAGCTTGGTAGATGATCCCGTCTGTGTCTCAAATCCTATTGGGGGTTCCGCCCATCTGTCTATGATATGTGGGGATTTGATGATCTCTATACTGAGTGTAGAGTTCTTGTGTAGTGCTTATGTTCTTGGTTTTAGGGGATACGGATTGATATTGGGCATGGATTGGTTGTCCAGATATGGAGCCATCCTTGATTGTGAGCATAGGGTTGTGAGGCTCGTGACTCGCCTCGGAAACACCCTAGAAATTTCTTGTAATCCGAGAGGTCCCGTCATGTTGTGCTATCTTGAATCACTCGACTCGTCAATGGAAACTCTTCAGTCTGTGAGAGTGGTTCGAGAGTATCCGGATGTTTTCGATGAAGTTAGGGGGTTGCCCCCTAAGCGAGAGATTAATTTCCGCATTTATCTGGTGGATAATGCAAAGCCGGTTTCTTTGCCCGTTCGGCACATGGCTCCGCGTGAAAGGCGGGAGCTAAGTAAGCAAGTGAAGGAGTTGCTTGAGAAGAACTTCATTAGACGAAGTATATCTGAATGGGGAGCGCCTGTGGTATTTGCTACCAAGGCAGATGGTTCTCTCCGACTTTGTGTTGACTATCGAGAGTTGAATAAGCTGACTAAGAAGAACAGACACCCGTTACCAAGGATTGATGATCTCTTTGACCAGCTTATCGGTGCTTCTGTTTTCTCTCAGCTTGATCTTGCTACTGGATTCCATCAGCTCAGGGTAGCTGAAGATAGTATAGACAAGACTGCGTTCAGAACGCCAGATGGATTCTTCGAATGGCTTGTCATGCCGTTCGGCTTGACTAATGCACCCGCATATTTCGTGGACTTGATGAGTAGGGTGTTCAGGGAGTTCTTGAACAAGTTTGTCGTGGTCTTCGTAGATGATATTCTGATCTTCTCTAAGGATGAGGAAGAGCACGCAAGGCATCTCGTGGAGGTGATGGATACGCTTAGAGCGCATCAGTTGAAGGCCAAGTTCTCCAAGTGTCACTTTTGGAGAAGGGAAGTTAGATTCCTTGGGCACAGTGTTTCTAAACAAGGCTTAGCGGTGGATCCCGCTAAAGTGGTCGCGGTTCAAGACCAGAAAGCCCCGACGAGGACAATTGAAGTAAGAAGCTTTCTCAGTTTAATTAGTTAGTTAGCGTCCCTTGAGCTTAGACCTACCCTTCTGGATCAAGTAGGGACTTCACAGAAAGAAGACCCGCAGTTAGTCGAGATCATGGACAAGTTGATTCGAGGCGAGATGGTAAGTCACCTCGCTATAGATGACAAGGGATGGCTAAGACACGATGAGAGAAAGAAGGTTCTTGAAGATGCACATCACCCGAGGAGGTGGCCGAGTTTGTCCCAAGGTGCATGTTGTGCCAACAGGTTAAAGGCCGAGTCATAGAAGCCCGGTGGGCTATTACATCCATTGGAGGTCCCCGCAATGGAAGTGGGAAAGCGTCACGAAGGATTTCGTGGATGGACTGCCTAGATCAAGGAAAGGGAATACGAGCATGTGGGTCATAGTAGGTAGACTCACGAAGAGTGCTCATTTCACTCCGGTAAAGAGCGAAGGGACTGCATTATAGCTAGCAACGAATTACTTTCAAGAAATAAGGAGGTTGCACGGGGTTCCCTCAAGTATAGTCAGTAACCGTGACTCAATCTTCACTAGCCAGTTTTGAGATAGTCTACGGGAAGTCATGGGCAAACGGCTGAATCTAAGGACGTCCTATCATTCGCAGGCGGATGGTTCATTTCGTTCAAGCATGAGTTATAGAAAATTACGTTAGTAAGAGCAATTGGTAAACGTGGATTGGTATTTTCAAGAAAAGTTCTGCTGCGTGGAATACTTTATAGTAAGTAAACGAGATCCAGGATTCACTAGTGAATTTTGGAGAGCTTGCATGAAACCATGAGGTCATAGTTATGTTTAAGCCAAGAATGATAGAAGAGTAAGTGAAAAAGGAAGACGAGAGGCGACAATGAAATGGGTTCCAACTCATATTTGGAAATAAGAGTTAAGAAGCCAAGAAATCATGAGGTAAAAGACGGTCAAAGCACAGTGGAGTTAAGCTCAAGGAAACGTGACTTAGAAGACTGAAGGCTAGATACGCGCATCATATCTCTTTTTAAGAGCATATCCTTGATCCTTGTTTTCCTGTGGAACTTACTCGCATGTTATCTTTTTACGTATATCCTCTCGGTCCCATTCTCGGTCCTATTTCTGTCGGGAGGTATGACTTATTGGCTAGTAATACATGTCAGGGTTTGAAGGGGTCCGTTAGGTTGACTAAACCTTTTGGGCTTTTATAGAATATGGGTTAGGTTAGGAAGGGATTTCTTGTAATCCGAAAGGAGTATATCCTGCTTATCTTCCCAATCTCTTGTAGCATATCTTTTGCTATCCATGTTTGTCTTGATTATCTAGTTTATCATGTTAATCTTTTCATGAGAACCTTAGGTAGAAACCCTTTGGATGAAACATGTGTTTGAAACATGTTATGCTTGATGTTTGCAAGTGGTTGCAAGTGTTTGCAAGTGGTTACTCGTGGATGCATTATACACGTTAGGCACTAGATCGGCTCACACACTCCTCATATTGCATATGCATGAGTGTTTATGCTTATTCATGGATGAAAATTTTTGTGTTATCACATGGATGTTGCATATGGATGTATGTTATGTGCACACATATAGATGTTATACATTATGTTAGGAATTGCATACATATGGATTCATTTCACTAACATAATTTACATTGATAATATTTGCATTAGATAAGTACATATACACACACCTTTGCATATGTTCATACAACATTTAGAATCTTGTAAGGACAATGATTGCTCGTGGATGATGTTTTGAGTAGATGGATGTTGGATGGTAGGATATGTTCTTCCTAACTTAGAGATTTCGGGGACGAAATCCTTTAAGGAGGAGAGAATGTAACAACCCGCATTTTCAATAACCTGTTATAACGTAAATCGAGGCAGAATTTAATTTATAAATCTGAATCAAGGGAAACGGGCTATGCCATTGCGTTCGTCTCGGAAAAATACGCGAAATAGAGTCCGAGTTTTCGGAAATCGGAGTCCGTATGACCCGATTAAGGCCCAATGAAGTTTTCAGAAAATTTCAAGTTCCAAAACAGATTTCGAATTTCGGGTTCAAAATTCGAAAAACGGTCAGATTGGGCCAGGCGGGAAAATTCCCGCCAGAGCACCCAAGTCGACAGCCCTGTCGACTTGGGAGTCGACTTGGTTGGACCCAAGTCGACAGCCCTGTCGACTTGGCTGTCGACTTGGTTCAGCCGGGCAGTTTTGCCTGGTGCACCATTTTGGGGTTTTGGTTAGGTTTTGGGGCCAGATTCGGTTTTAAGGGCTGAGATTGGAATTAGGGTTTAATCCTAAGGTTGAAACTAATCCTAATCTCTATAAATAAGCCCCTAACCTAACCCTAAATCATCATTATTCATTCAAGTAACTAAACTATGGCAAAATCATTCCTCTCATGACCTCCACTCTCTTCATAAAATTCTAAGTTATTTCTATGAGAGATTTTCCATGCATACAAGTGTTTTCAAGCTTGTATGAGTGTCATTAGCTTGCATTCAAGTCAAGTTTCCATATTTACATCATAAAGCAAGGGTTTTGATCATTTTTGCTCAAGGGTTTTTCAATTGGAACTTGCATTTTGGGTTTATTTGATTGCATAAGGGCTTTAGCATTGTAAGCCCTTTTCTACTTTCATATTTAAACTCTAAAGTTAAATGAATGATGCAAGTTTGGTTGATCATTATGATATGCAAGTTTGCCATGTTATGATATGCAAGTTTATCATGTTATGTTATGCAAGTATGCCATGTTATGATATGCAAGTTTACCATGTTATGCTATGCAAGTTTGCCATGTTATGATATGCAAGTTTATCATGTTATGTTATGCGAGTTTGCCATGTTATGATATGCAAGTTTATCATGTTATGTTATGCAAGTTTGATATGCAAGTTTGTCATACGATATGCAAGTTATGTGTAACAACCCGTATTTTCAATAACCTGTAATAACATAAATCGAGGCAGAATTTAATTCTAAAATGGGAATCAAGGGAAACGGGCTATGCCATTGTGTTCGTCTCGGAAAAATACGCGAAATAGAGTCCGAGTTTTCGAAAATCGGAGTCCGTATGACCAAGATATGGCCTCGCGAAGTTTCACGAAAATTCCCAAATTAAAGTATACTTAATTAAGTGAAATGGGTTGTGTAGATATATATATATATATATATTGATATATATATATATATATATAATTGAAAATTTAATAAATAAATATGCAAAAATGCTCAAAACAGCGAATTGGGAGAGGGGAATAACCGAACCGGCCGATTTTTGAAGTCGACCCGAGCCCGCTGGGTCGACTAGGGGTTAATCCAGGGTGTTTGGCTGTCAACCCGTGGGCCGATTCGCTCAAGTGCAGATTTTGCATTTGAATGGTTCTCATGGTCCATCTTTAATCTAAAGGCCCTAGATGGTTCCTACACTTGACTTCTTCCCCAAGACATGCTTTGATGGCTTGGATTGAATCTAGGGTTAATCCTATGGCCTAAAACACTTGCCTAATCTATAAATAAGACCCTAACCTACCCTAATTCATTCATAATTAAACCTAGTGACTAAACTATGGCAAAATGCTAGCTCTCATGGCCTCCACTAATTTTATGAAGAGGGTTGCATACTAATCACTCTCTAATCAACTTCTAATCCCTTCTTAGCATCTTAATCTTCTTCATTTGGTGTTCAAAGTTGCTAGTTGTGAGTTTCTATCACTTTGATGATCTTTTGGTAAACTAATTAGATGAGATGTGATGAGATTTATGGTTTTGTATGTGGGTTAATGAGCTTTGAATCATATGATATGATGTTAGCATTAATCTTATGTTTATGCATGTTGAGTATGTAAGCTTATGCAAGTTTAATATGATGTATGTTATGTTTGCATGATGCTAAATATGCAAGTTGTGGGCTATGTAATCATATGCATGTTATGCAAGTTCATGGTAATATGCTATGCAAGTTACATGTTTGTTAATATGCAAGTTACATGTTTGTTAATATGCAAGTTACATGTATGTAAATATGCAAGTTACATGTTTGTTAATATGCAAGTTACATGTTTGTTAATATGCAAGTTACATGTATGTAAATATGCAAGTTACATGTTTCTTTATATGCAAGTTACATGTTTGTTAATATGCGAGTTACATGTATGTAAATATGCAAGTTACATGTTTATTAATATGCAAGTTCATGATGACACATTATGCAAGTCTATAAGCTAATATGCAAGTTTGTTATGCAAAATGAATATGTAAGTTATGTGACATATTATATGCAAGTTATGTGACATGTTATGCAAGTTCATATGCAAGTTATGTGTTTGTTAATATGCAAGATGGCACCTTTGAAACATGTTCATTCATATGCAAGTTGACACCTTTTATATGTGTTATATCATGAACGAAATTACGTGGGAACGATGGGGTAATTAAATGCATAAGTTAATAAGATTGTGTGAAATTAATATAATTATGCATAACACAAAATAAATAAACATAGTATGGGAATTTGCCTATTTGGTTAGGTGTACCCATACTATGTGTTGGGAATTTACCTATTGAGTTAGGTCTACCCCATGGGAATTTACCTATTAAGTTAGGTCTACCCATGTTAAGAAAACTTGATTAATTAGGGATAATTAATATAAAATTATGAGGGTGATTAATTAGGTGTAATTAATTGACTAAGACACGAGGTTGGACTCAGTTGTAGCGTAAAACTGCCCGGACCCAACCGGCTTAACCAGTTGCTACAAATGTTAGCCCAATGTGAGAGGTCTTAGGCACAAACTAAATACGTAATTAATGTAAAGACACGAGGTTAGACTCTGTTATGACATAAGGCTGCCCGGACCCAACCGGCTTAACCAGCGGTCATAAAAGACAGTCTAATGTGAGAGGTCTTTACAAAGGTTACGTTCTTAATTAATTAATTAAGAAACACTTAACCACATTAGCATGTAGAGGGACATGAGGGGTTAAGTGGGTGCCTCGGGTGGCATGAGAAAATCTAGTGGTTGCCTTGGGTGGCAATAGAAAATACGATTAGAATACTTAACCAAAATAGAACATGTAATTAAAACATGATTAAAGGGTTAAGTGGGATATACTAGAAAAAGGGACAAGCTTAGGTGGGTAGCTTGTGGAGGCCCATTTCAACCAGTAACCCATACGTATCTTTGTGGGCTCGACCCATGTCGAGGACGGGACACGCATACTGGGCTTGACTGTAAGAGGCAAACGGGTTAGCGGTGGCAACGCAAGTCCAACGGGCTTCATATGCGTGAGTGGGCCCGGGCTGGTAGGTAAGCCGTTGTTGCATCGAGTAGATATAAGCCGTGCACCTTTAGTTTCATCAGGTTGCCACATTGGGGAATGATACATCCCACGGTGGGGCCAGCACGGGTATCTACGTTAGGGAGCCGATCGAATGGGAAGTAGTGTGTACACCTAGTGGATTGTAGGGCCCCGTGGCGCCTACTTGGTCACCTAGGGGTACGCAGGTACTAATTAGTAAATTTTATAAGTCCTTGGGTGGGATCAACCTTTAAGTTAGGAACGACTGGTGTGGTGCAGTTTAGTAATTTACCTTAGGGAGGGTAGATGCGTCTTTATCCTTTATCTTCGTTTAGTTGACTGCTTAGGGTAGCCATTCATCCCTATATGTTACCGTATATTAGTTTATGTCTTCTCTGGTTACTTTAACGATTGTATTGTTAAAGTTATAGGACTCGCTCAGACTTATGTCTGACCCTGTTGTTTTTATCTTTTTCCCAACCCTCAGGTCCTACGGTGGATCCTAGCAGTAGTGGAGCTTGATCGGATTGCTGTTCCAGTCTTTAGGAGCTTGGATAGATGTAAAGCTCCAGTTATCCAGTTATCTTTTCTTTTGTTTGGCTATTGTATGAGAGTGGGATTATGTACTTCTTTATTTTGATGGATATTGTACTTGACCTTTATTGTGGTTTTATGATGTAACCAGACATGTTTTACTTCCGCTGTTATGAGATGATGTTTTAAAATTTCAAGTACTATTTATATCTGTCTTGTTGTAATTTTTCTGTTCTATATTCAGTAAAATACTCCACCGATGCTATGGCATTCCCTTAGTGAGTGATCATAGCGGGAGTGGGGTGTTACACGTGGTATCAGAGCTTAAGGTTACCAGAACAGATAAAATTTTTGAGAAAAACTACTTTCTAAGAGTATTTTCGAAGAAAGTATTTTTAAAAGCATGTCTTCTAAGAGAAAAAGTTTTTGAAAAAGAAAAGCATAATCCCCAATAGTCATATCTTTATCTTTCGGAATCTCCTTTTTGAATCTTTCCTCTTTCGTTTCAACATGGTTGAAGATCTTAACATCCCGGAGGGTTTAGTTATACCACTATGGTATAGGAGGTTACAAGAGGCTAGGGCCGCGGCTGCGGGTCCAGCCAATGCTACTACACCAGAGACAACCGCTCCTCTTCCTCAGCCTAGAGTGGATAATTTTGCTAAGGTTTGCAAGGAGTTCAAGGCTATAGGAGGAAAACCTTTTCTAGGTTCAGAGACTTTCGTAGAGGCTAGAGATTGGCTTAAGGAAGTGGAAGAGTTGCTAAATATCTTTGAAGTGGAAGAGGGAAAGAAAGTCAAGTTGGCGGCTTGGTTAATGAAGGGAGAGGCCTCATTCTGGTGGGAGGTCACTAATGGAGAACGCCCTGTTGACTCTTGGGCAGATTTCAAGCAAAGGTTTGGGGCTAAGTTTCTCTCAAGGGCGGAAGAGAATCTGTTTATGGAGAAGTTCTTGAATTTGAAGCAAGGGAATCTCACGGTGAAAGAATATGTCAACAAATTCAATCAATTAGCAAGGTTTGGCATAGAGTTGGTGAATACACCGGAGAAGAAGGCTTTGAGGTTCGTTAGAGGCTTGAACGAACCATTGCAAGGAATAGCTATGACTCACATTCCTATGGGGGCCACTTTTGAGAAGCTTGTCTACATGGCACTTATGCATGAGGATGATAAGAATTCTAAGGCACCAGAGAAAAAGGGGGATCAGAAGAAACCGCAACAGCAACAACAAGGCAAGGGCGGAAAAGGCAATGGTGACAAAAAGAAGACGAAGAAGAAGTGCTTCAATTGTGGAACACCAGGACACCTCAGTAAGGATTGTCGCAAAAAGAAGAAGACCGGTTGCTTTCATTGTGGTGAAGCAGGGCATCTTGTGAAAAACTGCCCAAAGAAGGGGCAGAAGACGGGGTCTACCTCAGGAGGCCAGGTGCAAGCTCTTATAGCACCACCTCAGTGAGGGGGGCAAGTTCAGGTTCTCTCAGTTCCACCGATTCAGCAGAGAGGTAGAACTATTTCCGTTGAAAGTCTGGTTTTTCTGTTTGATCATCCAGTTCGTACTTTGTTTGACTCTGGCGCATCGCATTCTTTTATCTCATCATCGTTAGTTGAGTCACTGCACTTAGACACCAGTCTAGTTGATGATCCCTTGGTTGTCTCAAACCCAATTGGGGGCTCCATATATCTGTCTATGATATGTTTGGGTTTGAAGATTTCTATACTTAGCGTTGAGTTTAGATGTGATGCTTTTGTATTGGGCTTCACGGGCTATGGGTTGATCTTGGGCATGGACTGGTTATCCAGTAATGGTGCCGTTCTTGATTGCGAAAGGAGAGTTGTCAGGCTCATGACCCGCTTGGGTAACACTCTCGAGATCTCTTGCAATCCCATGGAATCTGTTTTGCTAAGTTATCTTGAATCGCTCGATGCTTCGGTCGAAAGTTTGTGTTCTGTCAGAGTAGTCCGGGAATATCCGGATGTGTTTGAAGAAGTAAAGGGTTTGCCTCCGAAGCGGGAGATAGATTTCCGAATTTATTTGGTGGATAATGCCAAACCAGTGTCTTTGCCAGTACGCCACATGGCTCCTCGTGAGAGAAGAGAACTTCATAAGCAAGTAGGGGAGTTGCTTGAGAAGGGGTTCATAAGGCGAAGTATATCGGAGTGGGGAGCTCCAGTAGTGTTTGCCACGAAGGCGGATGGGTCCCTCAGACTTTGTGTGGATTATAGGGAACTTAATAAGCTCACGAAGAAGAATAGACACCCATTACCGAGGATAGATGATCTCTTTGATCAGTTGGTTGGCGCGTCAGTATTTTCGCAGATGGACTTAGCTACAGGGTTTCATCAGTTAAGAGTGGCGGAGGACAGTATAGAGAAGACTGCTTTCCGGACTCCGGATGGTTTTTATGAGTGGCTAGTGATGCCATTTGGGTTGACAAACGCCCCCGCATACTTTGTTGATCTCATGAGTAGAGTGTTCAGAGAGTATCTGAATAAGTTTGTAGTAGTTTTTGTGGATGACATCTTGGTCTTTTCCAAGAATGAAGAAGAGCATGCCTTACATCTCAAGGAAGTGTTGGAGACTCTTCGAGCGCATAGTCTTAAAGCTAAATTCTCTAAATGCCATTTTTGGAGAAGAGAAGTGCGATTCTTAGGGCATGTGGTCTCTAAGGAAGGGATAGCTGTGGATCCCGCAAAGATAGTATCTATCCAGGATTGGAAAGTTCCTAGAAATGCTACCGAGGTAAGAAGTTTCTTGGGGTTGGCAGGATATTATAGGAAGTTCATCAAAGACTTCGCGAAGATATCAGCCCCATTAACCCGCTTGACGAAGAAGAATCTGGTTTTCTCATGGGATGTAGATTGTGATGATGCTTTCCGACGGTTAAAGAGAGCTTTGACCACCGCTCCAGTTTTAGTGCTTCCAGATGGGAGTAAGCCGTTTGTTGTTTATACCGATGCTTGTGGAACAGGATTAGGCGCAGTCTTGATGCAGGAGGGAAGGGTAATAGCCTATGGAGGGAGACAATTGAGAGTGCATGAGAAGAATTACCCTACCCATGATCTAGAGTTGGCCGCGATTGTTTTCGCACTTAAGTCTTGGCGCCATTATCTTCTTGGTGAGAGATTCGAGTTGTTCACCGACCATAAATCATTGAAGTACTTATTCTCTCAGAAGGATTTAAACTTAAGACAGCAAAAGTGGATGGAGTTCTTAGCATCCTATGATTTCGAGATAGCGTATACCCCTGGTAAGGGTAACGTGGTGGCAGACGCCTTAAGTAGAAAAAGGCTATCTTTGAGTCCATTGTTCGTGGAACGACGAAGCTTGGAGTTTCTTTCTTTGTTTGACTTCAGACCTTCTGTTGATTTTGTACCTGGTTTGTTGGCATCCTTGGAGGTTAGACCTACTCTTTTGAGACGGATTGGCGAGGCTCAGCGAGACGACCCACAGTTGGTTGTGTTGGTAGAGAAGCTTATAAGAGGGGAGTCGTCCAGCCATTTGGGTAGATACACCATAGATGATAAGGGATGGTTGCATAGAGACGGTAGACTTTGTGTACCGCAAGATGAGGGTTTGAAGAAGGCTATTTTGGATGATGCACATCGTTCAAGAATGACTATTCATCCCGGTGGAGACAAAATGTACCAAGACATGAAGAGAGTTTTCTTCTGGGCCGGTATGAAGAAAGATGTGGCCGAGTATGTGGCTAGATGCTTAGTGTGCCAACAAGTTAAAGTGGAGCAAAGGAAACCCGGTGGGTTGCTACACCCATTGGAAGTTCCACAGTGGAAGTGGGATAGTGTCTCGATGGATTTCATCGACGGGTTACCGAGATCGAGGAAGGGCAATACGGGAATTTGGGTTGTGGTAGACAGACTTACCAAGAGTGCCCATTTTATACCCGTAAAGAGTAAGAGGACCGCTCCATGGCTTGCTTCAGTCTATGTTAGAGAGATTGTTAGATTGCATGGCGTACCATCCAGCATTGTGAGTGATCGAGATCCTATTTTCACTAGTGAGTTTTGGAGAAGTTTGCAAGAGGCGGTAGGGACTCAGTTGTGTTTGAGCACCGCATATCATCCTCAGACGGACGGTCAGACCGAGAGGGTGAACCGTATCTTAGAAGATCTTTTGAGGCTTTGTATCTTGGATTTTGGAGGTACATGGGAAGAACATCTTCCTTTGGTGGAGTTCGCATATAATAACAGCTTTCAGTCCAGTATTGGTATGGCTCCTTTCGAAGCTCTTTATGGAAGGCCTTGTCGATCTCCTACATGTTGGTGGGAATCTACGGATAAGATCTTGCTTGGGCCGGATATGGTTAGAGAGACTTCAGAGAAGATTGATTTAATTCGAAAAAGGATGAAAGCAGCGCAAGATAGACAGAAATCTTATGCGGATCGGAGAAGGACGGATCTTGAGTTTGAGGTTGGGGACATGGTTTTTGTCAAAGTATCTCCATTGAGAAATGTTGTTCGCTTTGGGTCCGTAGGGAAGTTAGCACCGAGATTTGTTGGGCCGTTTCCTATTAAGGAAAGGATTGGACGGATGGCATATAGGGTGGAGTTGCCCGACAGACTTAGTGGTGTTCATGATGTATTCCATGTATCACATTTGAGGAAGTGCTTACATGAGACCGCGGAGGTGGTAGAGCCGAGCTTGCTTAGAGATGTAGAGGTAGAGCGTGATGCGACGATTCGACGAGCTCCTACTCGCATCCTTGGGTCAGAAACTAGGAAGTTGAGGAACAGAGAAGTTCAGCTAGTTAAAGTGCAATGGGGAGATGACGAAAGCAATGCTACTTGGGAGACGGAAGCAAAGATGCGTTCTTTGTATCCATTTCTTTTTGAGAGTATGTCTTTTAACTTCTCCTTTATTGCTTGTCTAGTACTTATCTTATCTTTAGTATATCCTCTCGCTAATACCTATGACCTTTAGATAGGGTAAAACCTATGGTTGAAACATGTGTTTGAAACATGTTATGGTTGATGGATGCATATGGATGCAATTGTTTGCTAGTGGTTGCTCGTGGATGCATATACACACACATTAGGCACTAGATCGGCTCAGTCACTTCATGTTGCATATTGCATAAATGGATGTGGTAGTTAGATTGATGGATGTATCATGGCTGTGTTATCATATGGATGATGCATTTTTGTGTATGGTTGTGCACGCATGTAGAAATTTGTATGTGTCAATAGGGTTTCGCATACATATTGGATGCATGGCACTATCATGGTTTGCATTAAGGAGGTTTACTGTATCAGTAACCGCCTGATTTTCGCATTAGGTAAGTACATATACACACACTTTTGCATATATCCATCCAGCATTTAGAATCTTGTAAGGACAATGATTGCTCGTGGATGATGCTTTGAGTAGATGGATGATTGGATGGTAGGATACGTTCTTCCTAACTTGAAGATTTCGGGGACGAAATCCTTTAAGGAGGGGAGAATGTAACAACCCGTATTTTCAATAACCTGTAATAACATAAATCGAGGCAGAATTTAATTCTAAAATGGGAATCAAGGGAAACGGGCTATGCCATTGTGTTCGTCTCGGAAAAATACGCGAAATAGAGTCCGAGTTTTCGAAAATCGGAGTCCGTATGACCAAGATATGGCCTCGCGAAGTTTCACGAAAATTCCCAAATTAAAGTATACTTAATTAAGTGAAATGGGTTGTGTAGATATATATATATATATATATATATATTGATATATATATATATATATATAATTGAAAATTTAATAAATAAATATGCAAAAATGCTCAAAACAGCGAATTGGGAGAGGGGAATAACCGAACCGGCCGATTTTTGAAGTCGACCCGAGCCCGCTGGGTCGACTAGGGGTTAATCCAGGGTGTTTGGCTGTCAACCCGTGGGCCGATTCGCTCAAGTGCAGATTTTGCATTTGAATGGTTCTCATGGTCCATCTTTAATCTAAAGGCCCTAGATGGTTCCTACACTTGACTTCTTCCCCAAGACATGCTTTGATGGCTTGGATTGAATCTAGGGTTAATCCTATGGCCTAAAACACTTGCCTAATCTATAAATAAGACCCTAACCTACCCTAATTCATTCATAATTAAACCTAGTGACTAAACTATGGCAAAATGCTAGCTCTCATGGCCTCCACTAATTTTATGAAGAGGGTTGCATACTAATCACTCTCTAATCAACTTCTAATCCCTTCTTAGCATCTTAATCTTCTTCATTTGGTGTTCAAAGTTGCTAGTTGTGAGTTTCTATCACTTTGATGATCTTTTGGTAAACTAATTAGATGAGATGTGATGAGATTTATGGTTTTGTATGTGGGTTAATGAGCTTTGAATCATATGATATGATGTTAGCATTAATCTTATGTTTATGCATGTTGAGTATGTAAGCTTATGCAAGTTTAATATGATGTATGTTATGTTTGCATGATGCTAAATATGCAAGTTGTGGGCTATGTAATCATATGCATGTTATGCAAGTTCATGGTAATATGCTATGCAAGTTACATGTTTGTTAATATGCAAGTTACATGTTTGTTAATATGCAAGTTACATGTATGTAAATATGCAAGTTACATGTTTGTTAATATGCAAGTTACATGTTTGTTAATATGCAAGTTACATGTATGTAAATATGCAAGTTACATGTTTCTTTATATGCAAGTTACATGTTTGTTAATATGCGAGTTACATGTATGTAAATATGCAAGTTACATGTTTATTAATATGCAAGTTCATGATGACACATTATGCAAGTCTATAAGCTAATATGCAAGTTTGTTATGCAAAATGAATATGTAAGTTATGTGACATATTATATGCAAGTTATGTGACATGTTATGCAAGTTCATATGCAAGTTATGTGTTTGTTAATATGCAAGATGGCACCTTTGAAACATGTTCATTCATATGCAAGTTGACACCTTTTATATGTGTTATATCATGAACGAAATTACGTGGGAACGATGGGGTAATTAAATGCATAAGTTAATAAGATTGTGTGAAATTAATATAATTATGCATAACACAAAATAAATAAACATAGTATGGGAATTTGCCTATTTGGTTAGGTGTACCCATACTATGTGTTGGGAATTTACCTATTGAGTTAGGTCTACCCCATGGGAATTTACCTATTAAGTTAGGTCTACCCATGTTAAGAAAACTTGATTAATTAGGGATAATTAATATAAAATTATGAGGGTGATTAATTAGGTGTAATTAATTGACTAAGACACGAGGTTGGACTCAGTTGTAGCGTAAAACTGCCCGGACCCAACCGGCTTAACCAGTTGCTACAAATGTTAGCCCAATGTGAGAGGTCTTAGGCACAAACTAAATACGTAATTAATGTAAAGACACGAGGTTAGACTCTGTTATGACATAAGGCTGCCCGGACCCAACCGGCTTAACCAGCGGTCATAAAAGACAGTCTAATGTGAGAGGTCTTTACAAAGGTTACGTTCTTAATTAATTAATTAAGAAACACTTAACCACATTAGCATGTAGAGGGACATGAGGGGTTAAGTGGGTGCCTCGGGTGGCATGAGAAAATCTAGTGGTTGCCTTGGGTGGCAATAGAAAATACGATTAGAATACTTAACCAAAATAGAACATGTAATTAAAACATGATTAAAGGGTTAAGTGGGATATACTAGAAAAAGGGACAAGCTTAGGTGGGTAGCTTGTGGAGGCCCATTTCAACCAGTAACCCATACGTATCTTTGTGGGCTCGACCCATGTCGAGGACGGGACACGCATACTGGGCTTGACTGTAAGAGGCAAACGGGTTAGCGGTGGCAACGCAAGTCCAACGGGCTTCATATGCGTGAGTGGGCCCGGGCTGGTAGGTAAGCCGTTGTTGCATCGAGTAGATATAAGCCGTGCACCTTTAGTTTCATCAGGTTGCCACATTGGGGAATGATACATCCCACGGTGGGGCCAGCACGGGTATCTACGTTAGGGAGCCGATCGAATGGGAAGTAGTGTGTACACCTAGTGGATTATAGGGCCCCGTGGCGCCTACTTGGTCACCTAGGGGTACGCAGGTACTAATTAGTAAATTTTATAAGTCCTTGGGTGGGATCAACCTTTAAGTTAGGAACGACTGGTGTGGTGCAGTTTAGTAATTTACCTTAGGGAGGGTAGATGCGTCTTTATCCTTTATCTTCGTTTAGTTGACTGCTTAGGGTAGCCATTCATCCCTATATGTTACCGTATATTAGTTTATGTCTTCTCTGGTTACTTTAACGATTGTATTGTTAAAGTTATAGGACTCGCTCAGACTTATGTCTGACCCTGTTGTTTTTATCTTTTTCCCAACCCTCAGGTCCTACGGTGGATCCTAGCAGTAGTGGAGCTTGATCGGATTGCTGTTCCAGTCTTTAGGAGCTTGGATAGATGTAAAGCTCCAGTTATCCAGTTATCTTTTCTTTTGTTTGGCTATTGTATGAGAGTGGGATTATGTACTTCTTTATTTTGATGGATATTGTACTTGACCTTTATTGTGGTTTTATGATGTAACCAGACATGTTTTACTTCCGCTGTTATGAGATGATGTTTTAAAATTTCAAGTACTATTTATATCTGTCTTGTTGTAATTTTTCTGTTCTATATTCAGTAAAATACTCCACCGATGCTATGGCATTCCCTTAGTGAGTGATCATAGCGGGAGTGGGGTGTTACATTATGTTATGCAAGTTTGGGTTGATCATTTTGTTCATGTTATCATGTTATGCAAGCTTACCTTGAGTATATGAACATAAAGCTTCAAGCTTTATGCTAAAGGTTGCATTTTGGCAACATGTAAGTTATCATATCTCTTATGATAACCTGCATGTGAGGCTAAATGCGAACTTACGGCCATTTCTACATGTCATTTATCACCATGTATCACTTATATGCTAAGTTTGGTTTTATGCATACTTTTGAGGCCTAATGATGCAATATGCAAGTATATGAACATATGTACATTTCATATGCCACCATGTTAAACTTGTGGCTTCAACACCTTTATGTCATGATTATGCCAAGTTCCCTCTTTCTATCCTTTATGCGCTATTGCGATATGTAAGCGATGGGATTGCGTTTGGGGTTGGGTAAACTTAAAAGACATAAAAACATAAGATTGGGAATTTACCTATTAAGTTAGGTCTACCCATTGGGAATTTACCTATTAAGTTAGGTCTACCCAAATTCTTGAAAACTTGTAATATGTTTTGGAAACATGATGGACATGACACTTAGAAAATATAAGTGTGACCTACTCGAGGTTGGTTTGAGTTTGTAGCGTAAACCTACCCGGAACCGACCGGCTTAACTAGTTGCTACAAACAATAGGACCCAATGTGAGAAGTTGGTCATGTTGTACCTTGAACCCGAGGTTAGACCAAGTTGTGGTGTAAAGCTACCCGGAACCGACCGGCTTAACTAGTAACCGCAACAAAGTCTAATGTGAGAGGTTAAGGCACATTAATTAATTAATGCCTCATGATTAGGGTTAAGTCATGGTCCACTTAATACTTAACCAATTTGGGCTTGGTAGATTAATCAGGGTTAAGTCGTGAACTCATCGTTACACTTAACCAAGTTAATCCATGATTAGCAAGAGGGTTAAACCGTACTTAACCCACTAGAAAATCCTAGCAATGGGGGTCCACTCCAGTAGTAATCCCAAGTTTGTATCATTATGACCCTAGGGACTAGGCTAGGGTGGGGCACGATTACTGGACTTGAGGTAAGTGACCCAAAACGATGGCAGAGTGGTACGCCGGTGTAGTTCCGGACGGACTATGGTCGTGCACATAGTCCGTAGCCGGATAAAACATGCATGGGTACCAGTAGATCGAGACTGTGCACTTATGTTTATGGTGTCCAGGGGTTTACACCCTAGGGCTTGATACACCCGAAGGGTGGACCCGGCACAGTCCGACTACAATTATGTTTGGGCCGTATTGACACCAACACGTGACGAGTTAGGCTTAGGGAGCCGATCGATTAGACCGTTTGGTTGGACCTCGTATTAGGGTCACTTCATGTTATTAGACCTCGTATTAGGGTCACTTCATGTTATTGGACCTCGTATTAGGGTCACTTCATGTTATTGGACCTCGTATTAGGGTCATTTCATGTTATTGGGTCAAAGCTTGGGCCAAGGGATCAATACTTGTTTATTCAAGTCATGTTAGTTTGCTAGTACACCTGTGGTGCAAAACCTTAAACCTGATTATGCGATGACACCTTTATCTACCTTGTTAGTTAATCATCATGCTAGTATGTTGTTATCCTTATGTTCATCCCTGCTTCTCATGCCAGTTAACTTTATCAGTTTACATTGATTGTAGTAGGGTTTACTCAGTCTTTTTGACTGACCTGTTTTCTTTCGCCTCTTTTCTTCCGTTCCCCTCCCCCCCCCCCCAGGTTCTCAGGGTGGGAATATTGGAGCTTAGCTTGGATTTCTGATCGCTTGCTTGTGGGATTTTAGCTCATGTACGGTCTTGACATGAAGCTAGCTATGGTTATCACTTATTTTGGGGATAGTACTTATGTATTTCAGTTTTTTTCAGTTGATGTTGTTTTTATCTAGACTTGTTTATTTGGAAAGTTGACATTATGTTGTACCAGACTTGTTTTGAAATGGTTTGAAATCTTCCGCTGTTTTATCTATGTTATTTACTCTGTTTACATATATACATATGTTCTTGTTCTGCCTTGATATATCATTATGCATGTTTACCCGATTCAAACGCCCCTCCAAAGTCAGAGTGCTTGCAAGAGACACCCTGGCGGAGGTGTGGTGTTACACATTTGATGCATATGTAGCCCATGAATAGATGCAAGGGTAAAAAGTGTCCTTATTGATGCCAAGCTAGCAACTGGAGCATATGTATTGAAATAATCTATGCCTTCTTTTTGTTTGAAACCTTTGGCTACTAGCCTTGCTTTGAAAGCTTGAATGGATCCATCAGTGTTATATTTTCTTCGAAATAACCATTTACAGCCAATTGGTTTAGATCCAAGAGGGAAATCTGTTAGAACCCAAGTATTGTTAGCATTGATTGAGTCCATTTCATCTTATATTGTTCCTTTTTGGAAAACATCTCTTGAAGTAATTGCTTCCTTAAAAGTTTTAGGATTATTCAAAATGCAAACTGTATCATTTACGATTTCAGTTCTATTTATGTTTACAAGAATTATATCATCAGGTGCTACGAAATCAGGATCTAATCCTTTGCTTTTCCTTTTTCTTTTTCTTCTTCTTAGTCCTTCAGGTATGTCCGTGTTCTTTCTTTTATTAGAAGATTTATTCATGTTATTTTCTTTATCATCATCATTAATAATTTGTGTAGGATATGAAACATGAGTGGAATCACATACAAATTTATTTTCAATGAATTCTACATCTCTTGATTCTACGATCACATTAGATTTAAGATCTAATAATCTATATGCTTCTGAATGTTCAGCATATCCTACAATTATACTTTTCAGAGCCCTTGGTCCAAGTTTAAATCTTTTTGGATCTATGATTCGATAAAAGGCTAAACATCCCCAAACCTTAAGATATTTCAAGCTCGGTTTCCTGTCTTTCGTAATTCATATGGAGAAATATTCGTCTTCTTTGATGAGATTCTATTATGTAAGTGACACGCTGTCAGAAGTGCATCTCCCCATAAATTTATATATTGTTTAGCATTCAAAATCATGTTATTGGTCATTTCCACAAATGTTCTATTTATTCTTTCAGCCAAACCTTATGGGGTGTAAGGTGTTGTTGATTTGTGAATAATGCCATTTTGTTCACAAAATGATGATAATTCATTTGAAAAATATTTTTCACATCTGTCTATTCGCAACACCTTTATTTTCTTTTCCTTTCGATTTTCTGCACTAATTTTGAAACGTTTAAACATTTCAAATGCTTGGTCTTTTGATCTCATCAAATAAACATGTGTGTATCTAGAGTAATCATCTATAAAGGTGATGAAATATCGATTGCCTCTTCCAGTCAACACGCCATTTAATTCACATATATCTGAATGAATTAGTTCAAGTAATTGAGTATTTCTCTCAGATTTTGGAAATGGCTTTTTACACACCTTTGCTTCAATATAAATTTCACACTTAAATTGTTTTATAAGATCACGGGAAATCAATCCTTCCTTAGATATATATTGCAAAAATTTGAAATTTAACTAAGCCAATCTATTATGCCATAAGTGAAATGAGTCAACAATGTAAGCAAACTCGTTCAATTTATTGATGTTGAATTTATACATTCCATTACAAGCATAGTCTTTTCCAACAAACTTCCCTCCTTTAGACATAATCAGACTGTTACCATCAAGAACGCATTTAATACCCTTATTATAAAGAAGATACGAAGAAACTAAATTCTTTCTAACATCCGGAACATGCAAGACATTCTGGAGAATTAGTTTCTTTCTCAAAGTGAAATCTAATTCAGTGGTCCCTTTTCTGACAACAACAGATGTATTATGATTTCCCATAATTACCTTGTTATCAGAAACCTTTTCATAGAATTCAATAATAGACTGGTTATTACAGACATGGATATTGGCACCAGAATCATACCACTAATGCATCTCTTTTGAAGAATCAGCCATGTTTAACTCCATTGCCATGTCAGTATTCAACTTTATTATCATTGCAATAATTTCAGATTCATTCTATTCGATCACGCTTGCGAAGACTGCGTCCATTTTTCCTTTTTGCTCGGTTTTCTGTTTTTTGTAAAATCTACTGTCACGTTTGAAATGTCTTGTTTTTCCACAGAATTAGCATTCCTTCCCTTTCTTATTGGTTTTATTTTGATGGTTGTTGTTGTCATCTCTCTTTCCTTTTTCAGATTCCTTATGCCCCTTGTCATTGTTGACAACGTTCACATTAGATTCAAAAACTTTCTTTTCACGAATTCTGGTTTCCTCTTCGATACGAAGATGTTTCTGGATTTGCTCCATTGAGAAGTCTTCTCATGAGTGCATAAGTTTCTTTCTGTAATCACTCCAACTTTGCGGGTGTTTCTCCATGATTGCCCCTACCTGCAATGCTTCAGGGATGCTTATTTTGACGTCCTTTAGTTTGTTGAAAATGACTTGCAGTTCATGTACTTGATCCGTAACAGAAGCATTGTCAAGCATTTTGTATTCAAAAAATTTGAAAACCAAAAAATTATCTGCTCCTTGTTTTTCGTTGCTCTACTTTAATTGCAGGGTTGTCCAAATTTCTCTTAGTGACTTGAAAGAAGTAAAACAGATTGTATAGGCGATCGGATAACGTGTTGAGTATATGATCTCTGCAAACTACTTCGTCTTCCTTTCGTTTTCTTTGTTTGTCTATCAGTTCTGGATTGTCTTGTCGATAGGCATTGGTGTTGGTTCCAGTTTTGGATGAAGGACATATGCAATTTCGAGAGTAGTAAGAAGGAATATCATTTTATCCTGTCACTGAGTATAGTTGGTGCCATCGAAGTGATCAAGGTTTTGCGAACTCCTGAATCATGATCTTGTATATTGATTCGGACGCTTTTGTTGATTCCTGTAACACCCCGAATTTTAGTTAATACTAAAATTCACTAATTACCGGATAAATAATCTAAGACGTGGGAATTGGGGGTAACGGGCTGCGTCATTGCGTTCGTCTCGGAAAAATACGCGAAATAGAGTCCGAGTTTTCGAAAATCGGAGTCCGTATGACCCAGTTATGGCCCAAGGAAGTTTGCAGAAAAATTAGAGCTAAAAACAGATTTAGGAATTTAAATTTAAAATTTAAATTCAGATTTGGAATGGGCCAGGCGGGGTCAGGCGGGTAGCTTCCCGCCCAACCCATGTCGACAGGGCTGTCGACAGGCCTGTCGACAGGGGTGTCGACATGCCTGTCGACTTGCCTGTCGATAGGGTGGCACCGTTCTGTGAACCTGGGTGCACCAGGTTGCACCAGGTTGGGGTTCAGGCTGGCTAGGAGGGCTGGTTCTAGAGATTTCCTAAATCTAATGGACCTAAATTAATCTAGGGTTAATCCAAGGGCCTAAAACACTTTCTTAATCTATAAATACACCCTAAACCTACCTTAATCCTCACCAAAAATAGAAATAATGGCCTCATGCCGCCAAATTAAATTCTAAGGGAAGCCACCACTAATCTAAGAAGAAAGTTGCAAGCTAATTCCTCTCTAATCAATCCTTAATCATCATTATCTTCATAGTTAGCAACTAATTCTACTTCATAAGGTTGCTAATCTTGAGTTTGGTGAGTTTCTATCACTTTAACATCAATTGTTAAAGTAAGTAGATTGGGTGTAATGAGACTTATGGTCTTAAATGCGGATTAGTGAGTATGAATCATGTATAATGATATGTTACTCTATGTTGTTCTATGTTTATGCATATTTGATAAGTTGGTTTATGCATGCTTAATAAGTTGATTTATGCATGTTTAACAAGTTGATATATGCATATTTAATAAGTGGAATTATGCATGTTTAGCAAAGTGAGATATGCAAGTTAAGTGTATGTTTAAATGCAAGTTGAAAGTGATATGCAAGTTAAGTGTATGATTAAATGCAAGTTGAAAGTGATATGCAAGTTATGCATGCTTATGCAAGTGTATGGATGCTTATGCAAGTCATGTATATGTTTAAATGCAAGATTTATGTGATATGCAAGTTATGCATGCTTATGCGAGTATATGAATACTTATGCAAGATATGTATATGCTTAAATGACATGATATGCAAGTTATGCAAGTATGTGAATGTTTATGCAAGTATGTGGATGCCTATGCAAGTATGTGAATGCTTATGCAAGTTATGTGTATGCTTAAATGCATGTTTAACATGTTATGCAAGATTGAGAATGCCTATATGCAAGTTTAACATGTTATGCAAGATATGTGTATAATAATATGCAAGCTCATATGCAACATGTTATGCAAATCATGTGTATGATAATATGCAAGTTTGGGTTGTATGTAGTTGGGTTAATATATGCTCATATATGCAAGTTGACATCCTCTTAACTCATGACAAAGTTGTATGCTAAACCCATGATATTTGTGATGATCTTCCCCTTATTATGTCATGTAACGAGAACGATTTACGTGGGGGAACGATGGGGTTGGTAAATATATTAATAAATGAATGTTTGGGTATGATTAAGCATACCATAAAAATAAATTACCATAAGTGGGAATTTACCTATTGAGTTAGGTCTACCCCATGAGAATTTACCTATTGAGTTAGGTCTACCCATGTTATGGAAAACTTGATATTAATTAGGGATAATTAATATGGGGGTGATTAATTAGGTGTAATTAATCGACTAAGACACGAGGTTGGACTCATTTGTAGTGTAAAACTGCCCGGACCCGACCGGCTTAACCAGTTGCTACAAATGTCAGCCCAATATGAGAGGTCTTAGCCATAAATTAAATACGTGATTAAGGTAAAGACACGAGGTTAGACTCTGTTATGACGTAAGACTGCCCGGATTCTACCGGCTTAACCAGGCGGTCATAACAGCCAGTCTAATGTGGGAGGTCTTTACGGGAGATCACGGTCTTAATTAATTAAGAAACACTTAACCATAATAGCATGTAGTGGGACATGAGGGGTTAAGTGGGTGCCTTGGGTGGCATGAGGAAATTTGGTGGTTGCCTTGGGTGGCATGTGGAATCTAGTGGGTTGCCTTGGGTGGCAATAGAAAATACGATTAGAATACTTAACCAAGTGGAAACATGTAATTAAACATGATTAAAGGGTTAAGTGGGATACACTAGATATTTGACAAGCTTAAGTGGGTAGCTTGTGGGGGCCCATTTCAACCAATATCCCAAACGTATCTTTGTGGGCTCGACCCAAGTCGAGTGACGGGACACGCATATTGGGCTTGACTATAAGAGGCCAAAACGGGTTAGCGGTGGCAACGCAAGTCCAACGGGTTTCATATGCGTGTGTGGGCCCGGGCTGGTAGATAAGCCGTTGTTGCATCGTGTAGATATAAAGCCGTGCACCGTTAGTATTGGGTAGCCACTTTAGGGGAGTGATACACCCCACTGTGGGACCAGCACGGGTATCTACGGTAGGGAGCCGATCGCTTGGGGAGTAGTGGGTACACCTAATGAAGATAGGGGCAGACGGCACCTATGTAGGGGTACACGAAACTACTGGGTAAGAATTACTGGGTACACCTAGTGGAGATAGGGGCAGACGGCACCTATGTAGTGGGCTAGGGGTACATGAAACTACTGGGGAAATTTTGGAAGGGATCAACCTTTAAGTAGGAATGACTGGTGTGGTGCAGTTAGTAATTATCCTTGGGTGGGTAGATGCGTCCTGACGGTTATCTTAGTTTATCCTAAGTCTACCAAGCTGCTTAGTGTAGCCATTCATCCCCAGATATTACCGTAGGTCAAGTTTATGTCTTCTCTGGTTACATTAATGATTATATTGTTAAAGTTATAGGACTCACTCAGACTTATGTCTGACCCCGTTGTTTTTATCTTTTTCCCAACCCTCAGGTCCTACGGTGGATCCTAGCGGTAGTAGAGCTTGATCGGATTGCTGTTCCAGTCTTTAGGAGCTTGGGTAGATGTAAAGCTCCAGTTATCCAGTTATCTTTTCTTTTGTTATGGCTATTGTATGAGAGAGTGGGATTATGTACTTCTTTATTTTGATGGATATTGTACTTGACTTTTATCGTGGTTTTATGATGTAACCAGACATGTTTATTTCCGCTGTTATGAGATGATGTTTTAAAATTTCATGTACTATTTATATCTGTCTTGTTGTAATTTTTCTGTTCTATATTCACTAAAATACTCCACCGATGCTATGGCATTCCCTTTGTGAGTGACCCTAGCGGGCGTGGGGTGTTACACGTGGTATCAGAGCAAAGGTTACCGGAACAGATAAAATTTTTAGAAAACTATTTTTCTAAAACATTTTTGGAAAAGATATTTTCAAAAACATGTCTTTTAAGAGAAAAGTTTTTGAAAGAAAAGCATAATCCCCAATAGCCATATCTATATCCTTCGAATTCTCCGGTTTGAATCTTTCCTTTTTCGTTTCAGCATGACCGAGAATCTTAATCTTCTGGAGGGTGTGACGGTACCAGTATGGTATAGGAGATTGATGGAGGCTAGGGCCACCACTGCGGGTCCAGCAAATATTCCTCCACCAACCGTAGCACCTGATCTTCCTCCTCCCCCTCCTCCTCGCACGGATACTTTTGCTAAGACTTGCAAGGAATTTAAAGCTATGGGAGGGAAACCTTTTCAAGGATCTGAAACCTTTGTGGAGGCTAGAGATTGGCTTAAAGAGGTGGAAGAGTTGATAGATATATTTGAGATGGAAGAAGGGAAGAAAGTCAAGTTGGCTGCTTGGTTAATGAAGGGAGAGGCCTCATTCTGGTGGGAGGTTACTAATGGAGAACGCCCCGTTGACTCTTGGGCGGATTTTAGGCAAAGATTTGTGGCAAAGTTTCTCTCAAGGGCGGAGGAAAACTTGTATATGGAAAGATTCTTGACTCTAAAGCAAGAAAATCTTTCGGTGAAGGAATATGTTAACAAGTTTAATCAATTGGCAAGGTTTGGCCTAGATATGGTGAATACACCGGAGAAGAAGGCTTTGCGGTTCGTGAAAGGCTTGAATGAACCTATGCATGGGTTGGCTATGACTCATATCCCTATGGGGGCCACCTTTGAGAAGCTAGTTGACATGGCACTCATGTATGAGGAAGAGAAGGGTCCTAATGCTAATAAGGCACCCGAGAAGAAGGGAGATCAAAAGAGACCTCAACAACAGCAAAGCAAAGGTGGGAAAGGCAACGGTGGCAAGGGCAAGAAGAAGAAGTGTTTCAATTGTGGGACACCTGGCCACCTAAGCAAGGATTGTCGCAAGAAGAAGAAGACCGGATGCTTCCACTGTGGCGAAGCAGGGCACTTAGTGAAGGATTGCCCTAAGAAGGGGCAAAGGACGGGATCTACCTCAGGAGGACAGGTGCAAGCTCTTATGGCACCGAGTCAGGCTAGGGGGCAAGTACAGGCTCTCGCGGTTCCACCGATTCAGGAGAGAGGTAGAACTATTTCCGTTGAAAGTCTGGTTTTTCTATTTGACCATCCTGTCCGTACATTGTTTGATTCAGGCGCATCGCATTCGTTTATTTCATCATCATTAGTTGAGTTACTGCACCTAGACACCAGTCTGGTAGATGATCCCTTGGTTGTTTCAAACCCAATTGGGGGCTCCACTTATTTGTCCATGATATGTTTGGGTTTGAAGATTTCTATACTTAGCATTGAGTTTAGATGTGATGCTTTTGTGTTGGGCTTCACGGGCTATGGGTTGATTTTGGGCATGGACTGGTTATCCAGTAATGGTGCCGTTCTTGATTGCGAAAGGAGAGTTGTTAGGCTGATGACCCGCTTGGGTAACACTCTCGAGATTTCTTGTAATCCCATGGACTCTGTTATGCTAAGTTATCTTGAATCGCTTGACGCTTCGGTCGAGAGTTTGCAATCTATGAGAGTGGTCCGGGAATATCCGGATGTGTTTGAGGAGGTGAAGGGCTTACCTCCGAAGCGGGAGATTGACTTCCGAATATATTTGGTGGATAATGCTAAACCGGTATCTTTACCAGTGCGCCACATGGCTCCTCGTGAGAGGAGGGAACTCCATAAGCAAGTAGGGGAGCTGCTTGAGAAGGGGTTCATAAGACGGAGCATATCGGAGTGGGGTGCTCCAGTAGTATTTGCTACGAAGGCAGATGGGTCCCTCAGACTTTGTGTAGACTATAGAGAACTCAACAAGCTCACAAAGAAGAATAGACACCCATTGCCGAGGATTGATGATCTTTTCGATCAGTTGGTTGGCGCTTCAGTATTTTCTCAGTTGGACTTAGCCACGGGGTTTCATCAGTTGAGGGTGGCTGAGGATAGCATAGACAAGACTGCCTTTAGAACTCCGGATGGTTTCTATGAGTGGCTGGTGATGCCATTTGGGTTGACGAACGCCCCTGCATACTTTGTTGATTTGATGAGTAGGGTGTTCAGGGAGTTCCTTAATAAATTCGTGGTGGTCTTTGTGGATGATATCTTAGTGTTTTCTAAGAGTGAAGAAGAGCATGCCCTACATCTTGGGGAAGTGTTGAAGACTCTTCGAGCACATAGCCTTAAGGCTAAATTCTCTAAATGTCACTTCTGAAGGAAGGAAGTACGGTTCTTGGGGCACGTGGTCTCCAAGGAAGGGATAGCTGTGGATCCCGCGAAGGTAGTATCAATTCAGGATTGGAAGGTTCCTAAGAATGCTACCGAAGTAAGAAGTTTCTTGGGGTTGGCGGGTTATTATAGGAAGTTTATTAAAGACTTCGCGAAGATATCAGCCCCATTAACCCGCTTAACAAAGAAGAATCTTGTTTTCACATGGGACGTAGATTGTGATGATGCGTTCTGACGGTTAAAGAGAGCTTTAACCACCGCTCCAGTTTTAGTGTTGCCAGATGGGAGCAAGCCATTTGTTGTCTATACCGATGCCTGTGGGACAGGACTTGGCGCAGTCTTAATGCAAGAGGGGAGGGTAATAGCCTATGGTGGAAGGCAGTTGAGGGCACATGAGAAAAATTACCCTACCCATGATCTAGAGTTGGCCGCTATTGTTTTTGCGCTTAAGATTTGGCGCCATTATCTTCTTGGTGAGAGATTCGAGTTGTTCACTGACCATAAATCTTTGAAGTACTTGTTCTCTCAGAAAGATTTAAACTTAAGACAGCAAAGGTGGATGGAGTTTTTAGCATCCTATGACTTCGAGATATCGTATACCCCTGGCAAGGGTAACGTGGTGGCGGACGCCTTGAGTAGGAAGAGGTTGTCCTTGAGTCCATTGTTCGTGGAACGACAAAGCTTGGAGTTTATCTCGATGTTTGATTTCAGACCTTCCGTTGACTATGTACCCGGTTTGCTAGCTTCTTTGGAAGTTAGACCTACTCTTTTGGGGCGGATTGGAGAAGCACAGAGGGGCGACCCACAGTTGGTTGAGTTAGTAGAGAAGCTCATGAGGGGGAAGTCGTCCAGCCATTTGAGTAGGTACACCCTAGACGATAAGGGGTACTTGCGTAGAGACGGTAGACTTTGTGTACCGCAAGACGAGGGTTTGAGGAAGGCTATTCTTGATGACGCACACCGTTCTAGGATGACCATTCATCCCGGTGGGGATAAGATGTACCAAGACATGAAAAGGGTTTTCTTCTGGGCCGGTATGAAGAAAGACGTGGCCGAATATGTCGCTCGATGTTTGGTGTGCCAGCAAGTGAAGGCGGAACAAAGGAAACCAGGTGGGTTGCTTCACCCATTGGAGGTTCCGCAATGGAAGTGGGATAGCGTCTCGATGGATTTTATTGACGGGTTACCCAGGTCGAGGAAGGGTAATACAGGAATTTGGGTGGTGGTAGATAGACTTACTAAGAGCGCCCATTTCATACCTGTGAAGAGCAAGAGGACCGCTCCATGGCTAGCTTCTGTATATCTTCGAGAGATAGTTCGATTGCATGGGGTACCCTCTAGCATAGTTAGTGATCGAGATCCTATCTTCACTAGCGAATTCTGGAGAAGTTTGCAAGAAGCAGTGGGGACTCAATTGTGTCTGAGCACCGCATATCATCCTCAGACGGACGGCCAGACTGAGAGGGTGAATCGTGTTCTAGAAGACCTTTTGAGACTTTGTATCCTAGATTTTGGAGGTACATGGGAAGAGCATCTTCCATTGGTGGAGTTCGCATATAATAACAGCTTTCAGTCCAGTATTGGTATGGCTCCTTTCGAAGCTCTCTATGGAAGGCCTTGTCGATCACCTACATGTTGGTGGGAATCTACGGATAAGATCTTGCTGGGGCCCGATATGGTTAGAGAGACTTCTGAGAAGGTTGACTTGATTCGAAGAAGGATGAAAGCAGCGCAGGATAGGCAAAAATCATATGCGGACAAGAGAAGGACGGATCTTGAGTTTGAGGTTGGGGACATGGTTTTTGTTAAGGTATCTCCGTTGAGAAATGTTGTTCGCTTCGGATCCGTTGGGAAGTTAGCACCAAGGTTTGTTGGGCCGTTTCCTATCAAGGAAAGGATTGGACGGATGGCATATAGGGTGGAGTTGCCCGACAGACTTAGTGGTGTTCATGATGTATTCCATGTATCACATCTGAGGAAGTGCTTACATGAGACCGCAGAGGTGGTAGAGCCAAGCTTGCTTAGAGATGTAGAGGTTGAGCGTGATGCGACGATTCGACGAGCTCCTACTCGTATCCTTGGGTCAGAGACTAGGAAATTGAGGAATCGAGAGGTTCAGCTAGTCAAAGTGCAATGGGGAGAAGATGAGAGCAACGCGACTTGGGAGACGGAAGCGAAGATGCGTTCATTGTACCCATTTCTTTTTTAGGGTATGTCTTTACTTTCTCCTTTATCACTTGTCTAGTACTTATCTTATCTTTGGTATGTCCTCTCGTTAGTACCTTTGACCTTTAGATAGGGTAAACCTATGGTTGAAACATGTGTTTGAGACATGTTATGGTTGATGGATGCAAGTGGATGCAAGTGTTTGCTAGTGGTTGCTCGTGGATGCATATACACACACTCTAGGCACTAGATCGGCTCAGTCACCTCATATTGCATATTGCATAAAATTGTGTGTAGGAAAATATATTTATGGATGTATAATGGTTGTGTTATCACATGGATGATGCATTTTGGTGAATGATTGTGCACTCATGTAGATGTTGTATGTGTCGATAGGGTTTTCTCGCATACATAATGGATGCATGGCACTATCATGGTTTGCATATGTTCATACATTAGATAGGGAACATATACACACACTTTTTGCATATGCTCATACATCATTAGAAACTGTTTAAGGACAATGGATGCCTGTGGTTGATGGTTTGAGTAGATGGTTGTTTGGATGGTAGGATATGCATTCTCCTTAGCTTAGAGATTTCGGGGACGAAATCCTTTAAGGAGGGGAGAATGTAACACCCCGAATTTTAGTTAATACTAAAATTCACTAATTACCGGATAAATAATCTAAGACGTGGGAATTGGGGGTAACGGGCTGCGTCATTGCGTTCGTCTCGGAAAAATACGCGAAATAGAGTCCGAGTTTTCGAAAATCGGAGTCCGTATGACCCAGTTATGGCCCAAGGAAATTTGCAGAAAAATTAGAGCTAAAAACAGATTTAGGAATTTAAATTTAAAATTTAAATTCAGATTTGGAATGGGCCAGGCGGGGTCAGGCGGGTAGCTTCCCGCCCAACCCATGTCGACAGGGCTGTCGACAGGCCTGTCGACAGGAGTGTCGACATGCCTGTCGACTTGCCTGTCGACAGGGTGGCACCGTTCTGTGAACCTGGGTGCACCAGGTTGCACCAGGTTGGGGTTCAGGCTGGCTAGGAGGGCTGGTTCTAGAGATTTCCTAAATCTAATGGACCTAAATTAATCTAGGGTTAATCCAAGGGCCTAAAACACTTTCTTAATCTATAAATACACCCTAAACCTACCTTAATCCTCACCAAAAATAGAAATAATGGCCTCATGCCGCCAAATTAAATTCTAAGGGAAGCCACCACTAATCTAAGAAGAAAGTTGCAAGCTAATTCCTCTCTAATCAATCCTTAATCATCATTATCTTCATAGTTAGCAACTAATTCTACTTCATAAGGTTGCTAATCTTGAGTTTGGTGAGTTTCTATCACTTTAACATCAATTGTTAAAGTAAGTAGATTGGGTGTAATGAGACTTATGGTCTTAAATGCGGATTAGTGAGTATGAATCATGTATAATGATATGTTACTCTATGTTGTTCTATGTTTATGCATATTTGATAAGTTGGTTTATGCATGCTTAATAAGTTGATTTATGCATGTTTAACAAGTTGATATATGCATATTTAATAAGTGGAATTATGCATGTTTAGCAAAGTGAGATATGCAAGTTAAGTGTATGTTTAAATGCAAGTTGAAAGTGATATGCAAGTTAAGTGTATGATTAAATGCAAGTTGAAAGTGATATGCAAGTTATGCATGCTTATGCAAGTGTATGGATGCTTATGCAAGTCATGTATATGTTTAAATGCAAGATTTATGTGATATGCAAGTTATGCATGCTTATGCGAGTATATGAATACTTATGCAAGATATGTATATGCTTAAATGACATGATATGCAAGTTATGCAAGTATGTGAATGCTTATGCAAGTATGTGGATGCCTATGCAAGTATGTGAATGCTTATGCAAGTTATGTGTATGCTTAAATGCATGTTTAACATGTTATGCAAGATTGAGAATGCCTATATGCAAGTTTAACATGTTATGCAAGATATGTGTATAATAATATGCAAGCTCATATGCAACATGTTATGCAAATCATGTGTATGATAATATGCAAGTTTGGGTTGTATGTAGTTGGGTTAATATATGCTCATATATGCAAGTTGACATCCTCTTAACCCATGACAAAGTTGTATGCTAAACCCATGATATTTGTGATGATCTTCCCCTTATTATGTCATGTAACGAGAACGATTTACGTGGGGGAACGATGGGGTTGGTAAATATATTAATAAATGAATGTTTGGGTATGATTAAGCATACCATAAAAATAAATTACCATAAGTGGGAATTTACCTATTGAGTTAGGTCTACCCCATGGGAATTTACCTATTGAGTTAGGTCTACCCATGTTATGGAAAACTTGATATTAATTAGGGATAATTAATATGGGGGTGATTAATTAGGTGTAATTAATCGACTAAGACACGAGGTTGGACTCATTTGTAGTGTAAAACTGCCCGGACCCGACCGGCTTAACCAGTTGCTACAAATGTCAGCCCAATGTGAGAGGTCTTAGCCATAAATTAAATACGTGATTAAGGTAAAGACACGAGGTTAGACTCTGTTATGACGTAAGACTGCCCGGATTCTACCGGCTTAACCAGGCGGTCATAACAGCCAGTCTAATGTGGGAGGTCTTTACGGGAGATCACGGTCTTAATTAATTAAGAAACACTTAACCATAATAGCATGTAGTGGGACATGAGGGGTTAAGTGGGTGCCTTGGGTGGCATGAGGAAATTTGGTGGTTGCCTTGGGTGGCATGTGGAATCTAGTGGGTTGCCTTGGGTGGCAATAGAAAATACGATTAGAATACTTAACCAAGTGGAAACATGTAATTAAACATGATTAAAGGGTTAAGTGGGATACACTAGATATTTGACAAGCTTAAGTGGGTAGCTTGTGGGGGCCCATTTCAACCAATATCCCAAACGTATCTTTGTGGGCTCGACCCAAGTCGAGTGACGGGACACGCATATTGGGCTTGACTATAAGAGGCCAAAACGGGTTAGCGGTGGCAACGCAAGTCCAACGGGTTTCATATGCGTGTGTGGGCCCGGGCTGGTAGATAAGCCGTTGTTGCATCGTGTAGATATAAAGCCGTGCACCGTTAGTATTGGGTAGCCACTTTAGGGGAGTGATACACCCCACTGTGGGACCAGCACGGGTATCTACGGTAGGGAGCCGATCGCTTGGGGAGTAGTGGGTACACCTAATGAAGATAGGGGCAGACGGCACCTATGTAGGGGTACACGAAACTACTGGGTAAGAATTACTGGGTACACCTAGTGGAGATAGGGGCAGACGGCACCTATGTAGTGGGCTAGGGGTACATGAAACTACTGGGGAAATTTTGGAAGGGATCAACCTTTAAGTAGGAATGACTGGTGTGGTGCAGTTAGTAATTATCCTTGGGTGGGTAGATGCGTCCTGACGGTTATCTTAGTTTATCCTAAGTCTACCAAGCTGCTTAGTGTAGCCATTCATCCCCAGATATTACCGTAGGTCAAGTTTATGTCTTCTCTAGTTACATTAATGATTATATTGTTAAAGTTATAGGACTCACTCAGACTTATGTCTGACCCCGTTGTTTTTATCTTTTTCCCAACCCTCAGGTCCTACGGTGGATCCTAGCGGTAGTAGAGCTTGATCGGATTGCTGTTCCAGTCTTTAGGAGCTTGGGTAGATGTAAAGCTCCAGTTATCCAGTTATCTTTTCTTTTGTTATGGCTATTGTATGAGAGAGTGGGATTATGTACTTCTTTATTTTGATGGATATTGTACTTGACTTTTATCGTGGTTTTATGATGTAACCAGACATGTTTATTTCCGCTGTTATGAGATGATGTTTTAAAATTTCAAGTACTATTTATATCTGTCTTGTTGTAATTTTTCTGTTCTATATTCACTAAAATACTCCACCGATGCTATGGCATTCCCTTTGTGAGTGACCCTAGCGGGCGTGGGGTGTTACAATTCCATTATCACATTTTAAAAGTTGATAGTAATAATTAAGAGAAGGAAAACAAAACGAATGAACCATGATGATTCGTGAGGCACATCTGATAGACGCTATCTTTAAGAAGTTGATCGCCCCCACTACAAAGTAGATTGCTGAAAGGTTACATGGCGGCACTTCTCCAGGAAACTACCAAGACGAGTTTCTGCAGTTAGCAATGCACTACAAAAACTGATTTGCTTTATTTATCAAGAAAGAAGAAGAGGGGAGGGAGGTAACATGTTTATATAGAGCATCAAAAGGCATGGCGATGGGACATGATATTTTGAACAGATGCAGGTTTCAAAATCAAAAAATACGACTGTTGATCAACAGTCGAAACTGCTCTGTTTAACCATAGCATGCGCCCCGTGCCCCAAGTTCTCAAGTGCCATCTTTGACATATTAATGTTATCTTATATATACCCAAGCCCATATGTCCATATCCCTTTAGCCCAATTCTTTTCATTTCACAATCTTCTAATAACAACTCTTAATATATATGAAAGAGTCGTTTATGATATTTGCCCATGTGGGACAAATAAAATTTCAATCTTCTCTAATAATCCCCCAGTAGATTGTAATATTATGTTTATGCATTCATGGAAGTACCTTTAAGTTTAAACTTTCATGTTAATTCAAATATCTAAAGGGGTGTAGAATATATTGTGGCCAATAGCTTAAACCAAATCCTATGTGTTTGAGGTGAGGTATTTAATCACATAGGTATGTATTTTCTTCAAGAAATATCTTATGGTCCCAATTGATCTTCAACATTCCCCTCGTATTGTGAACATTTATAAGATTAACTTATATTTTTATTGAAACTTTGTTTCTTATGTTCATATAGATATCTATTCTAATTCGTCCTTGTTACTGTGGACTAATAGATATCTCTTAACGTAACATATAAACATTTAACAAGCAGTATTTATCAATTACTTAACTTCAATTTGTTATTACCCTTTAAACCTTTGGCTAAGTAGCATAAGGTTGGGTTCCTATTGCAGGTAATAAGAAAGGTATAAAACCCATACCCCAACTAGTCATTTTAATCATTTCTCTAGGTAATCCTTTAGCTAATGGGTCTGCCAAGTTTTTCCTGGACCTAACATATATTATGGTAATAACTCCGTTTATAATTAATTTTCTGACATATGCATGTTTCAAGTTTATATGTCTAGAATTTCCATTGTAAATTTAATTATAAGCTCTAAACAGTGTAGCTTCACCGTCACCATATACAGAGATGGCTGATGATGATTGTGGCCACAACTTTATTTTCGTTAATAATTTCCTTAGCCATTCTGCTTTCGAGCCCAATGCATCCAAAGCAATACATTCCTCTTCCATTGTAGAATGTGTGATAATAGTTTGGTTCGTGGAAGCCCATGATATAGCACCTCCTCCAAGAGTAAAAATCCATCATGTGGTTCCTTTATTACCATTTTCAGGGGTTGCACCACTTGCATCTGAATATCCTTCTAGAACTGCCAAAAAGATTCCATAATGGTGTCCTAACTTAATTGTTCTTTTAAGATAACCTAGGACCCTACCTATTGCTTTCTAGTGCATAATACCAGGATTATTTGTGTATCTTGATAACTTACACACGGAATAAGAAATATCAGGACGTGTGTAATGCGTGGCATACATGAGACTTCCAATGACACTTGCGTATTCTAGTTGAGCAATAGCTCTTTCTGACTTTTCAAATATTTTAATAGAAGAATCATAGGGGTTACTCGCTTCTTTAATCTTTAAATGTTTATACTTGAAAATTATTATTTTTAATGTAATGAAATTGATACATGCATATCCCCTATTATGTTTCTTTACTTTAATGCCTAGAATAGTATCAACTTTGTTCAAATCTTTCATTTTGAAACAAGAAGTTAAATATTTCTGTCTCATTTATGCCTTGCATATTAGTTCCAAATATAAGCATATCATCGACATATAGACACGTTATGACACATAACGTTCTGTGAATTATGAATAAATGCACTTATCAGCATTGTTGTGCTTGAAGCCATTTGACAAAATTACATAATCAAATTTATCATGCCATTGTTTTGTTGCATGCTTTAGCCCATATAAATACTTAATCAATTTTCAAACTTTATTTTCATTTTCGGTCATGACAAAACCTTCGGGTTGGTCCACGTATACTTCTTCGTCTAAGTCACCATTAAGAAAATCGACCATGACATCCATTTGATGCACATGTATCCATGAATAGATGCAAGGGTAAAACGTGTCCTTATTGATGCCAATCTAGCAATTGGAGAATATGTATTGAAATGATCAATGGCTACTTTTTGTTTAATACCTTTGGCTACTAGCCTTGCTTTGAAAGCTTAAATGGATCCACTAGTATTATATGTTCTTCGAAATAGCTACTTACAACCAATTGGTTTAGATCCAGAAGGTAAATCTGTTAGAACCCAAGTATTTTTAGCAATGAGTGAGTCCATTTCATCTTGTATTGCTTATTTCCATAAAACAACATCTCTTGAAGTCATTGCTTCCTTAAAAGTTTTAGGGTCCTCTTCATTATTCAACATGTTAACTGTATCATTTACAATTTTAGTTATATTTCCATCTACAAGATGAATTACATCATCAGGTGCTGCAAAATCAGGATCTAATCATTTGCTTTTACTTGTTCTTTTGCTTCTTCTTGGTGTCTGTATTCTTTCTTTTATCAAAAGAAGTGTACCTGTTGTTTTCTTTATCATCATCGTTAATAATTTATGTAAGATATGAAATATGAGTGGAATCACATATAAATTTATTTTCAATGAATTCTACATCTCTTGATTCCACAATCACATTAGATTTGATATCTAGTGATCTATATGATTTTGAATGTTCATCATATCCTACAAATATTCTTTTCAGAGCCTTTGGTCCAAGTTTAACTCTTTTTGGATCTATGATTCGATAAAAGGCTAAACACCTCAAAACCTTAAGATATTTCAAGCTTGGTTTCCTGTCTTTCCATAATTCATATGGATAAATATTTGTCTTATTTGATGGGATTCTATTATGTAAATGACACGTTGTCAGAAGTGCATCTCCCCATAAATTTATATTTTGTTTAGCATTCAAAATCACGGCATTAGTCATTTCCATTAATGTTCTATTTTTTCTTTCAGCCAAACCATTTGTTGTAGGGTGCAAGATGTTGTTGATTGGTGAACAATTCCATTTTCTTTACAAAATGATGAGAATTCATTTGAAAAATATTCTCCACCTCTGTCTGTTCGCAATATTTTATTTTCCTTTTGATCTGCATCACTAATTTTGAAACGTCTAAACATTTCAAATGCTTGATCTTTTGATCTCATCAAATAAACATGTGTGTATCTAAAGTAATCTTCTATAATGGTGAATAAATATCGACTGCCTCCTTTAGTCAACACATCATTTAATTCACATATATTCGAATGAATTAATTCAAGTAATTGAGTATTTCTTCCAGATTTTGGAAATGGCTTTTTATATTACTTTGCTTCAATAAAATTTCACACTTAGATTATTTATAAGATCACAGGAAATCAGTCCTTCCTTAGACATATATTGCAAAGATTTGAAATTTAAATGAGCTAATCTATTATGCCATAAATGAAATGAGTCAACAATGTAAGAAAACTCGTTCATTTTATTGATGCTGAGTTTATACATTCCATTACAAGGGTAGCCTTTTCCAACAAACTTCCCACCTTTAGACATTCTGGAGAAATAGTTTCTTTAAGTGAACTCGAACTCAACAGTCCCTTTTTCGACAACAACAGATGTATTATGGTTTTCCATAATTACCTTGTTATCATCAAAAACCTTTTCATAGAATTTAAACATGGACTGGTTATTATAGACATGAATAGTGGCCCTAGAATCATACCACCAATCCGTCTCTTTTGAAAAATCAGCCACGTTTAACTCCATTATCATGTCAATATTCAACTTTGTTATCATTGCAATAATTTCGTGTTCATTCTATTCAACCGCGCTAGTAGAGTTTGCTTTCATTTTTCTTTTTGCCCGGTTTTATGTCTTTTGTAAAATCTGCAATCACGTTTGAAATGCCATGTTTTTCCACACAAAAATAACTTTCCTTCCCTTTACTATTGGTTTGTTTTGAAGGTTGTTGCTACCGTCTCTCTTTCTTTTTCCATATTCCTTATGCCCCCTTGTGATTATTGACAATGTTCACAACATATTCAAAAAAATTCTTTTCACAAATTCTGGTTTTCTCTTTGATACGAAGATGTTTCTGAATCTTCTCCATTGAGAAGTCTTCTGATGAGTGCATAAGTTTATTTATGTAATCCCTCCAACTTTGCGGGAATTTCTCCATGATAGCCCCAACATGCAATGCTTCAGGGACACTTATTTTAACGTCCTTTATTTTTTTGAAAATGACTTACAGTTCATGTACTTGATCTAGAACATGTGCATTGTCAAGCATCTTGTATTCAAAAAATTCAAAAACTAGAAACTGATCTGCTCCTTGTTTTTCGTTACTCTACTTTGATTCCAGGGTTGTCCAGATTTCTCTTAGTGATTTGACATAAGTAAAAAGATCGTATAAGCGATCGGATAACAAGTTGAGTATGTGATCACTGCAAACTACTTCATCTTCCACTCGTTTTCTTCATTTGTCTATTAGTTTTGGACTGTCTATGTCGGTAGGCGCTGGTATTGGTCCCAGGTTTGGATCAGGGACATAGGCAATTTTGAGGGTTGTAAGCAGGAATAGCATTTTGTCCTGCCACTAAGTATAGTTGGTGCCATCAAAGTGCTCAAGTTTTTACGAACTCCTGATTCATGATCTTGTATGTTCATTCAGACGCTTTTTTTGATGCCATTATCAACTTCTTAAAACTATAAGTAATAACTGAGAGCTAGGAAAACGAAAGGAATGAACCAGGATGATCTTTGAGGCATGACTGGTAGACACTGTCTTTAAGAAGTTGATCACCCCTCTACAAAGTCGATTGTTGAAGGGTTACACGGCGGCACTTATCCAGGAAACAACAAAGGTGAGTTTCTGCAATTAGCAATGCACTGCAAAAACTGGTTTGCTTTATTTCTCAAGAAGTATAAGAGAGGAGGGAGGAGAACAAATTATATTTGTTAGGCGCAGTAATAAGTTTATATAGAGTATCAAAAGGCACACCGAAGAGACATGACGTATTGAACACATGCAGGTTTCAAAATCAAAAAATACGACGGTTGATCAACAGTCGAAACTGCTCTGTTTAATCACCGCACGCGCCACGTGCCCAAGTGCCCAATTGTCTTCTTTGACATACTAATATTATCTTATATATAGGCCCAAGCCCATATATCCATATCCCTTTAGCCCAATTCTTTTCATTTCACAATCTTCTAATAACATCTCTTAATATATAGAAAGGAGTTGTTGACGATATTTTCCAATGTGGGAAAAATAATATTTTAATATTCTCCAATATATATATATGTGTGTGTGTGTGTGTGTGTGTGTGTCAGAGCCGGCTTAGAGGCCAGTCTGAGCAGTCGACCCCTTAGGGAGAGCCCCCCCCCCCTCTGTGGGGGCAACCACCGAAGGATGGTGGTTGTAACACCCCGTAATTTTATAACATTAAAATTCACAAATTAAAGTATACTTAATTTTTAGAAGAAGAATTAAATGAAATGGGTTGCGCTATTATGTTCGTTTCAAAATTTTGGGTCAAGATAGACATTTGGTTTGCACAAAACGGATACCTTATGAAGATGTTATTAAGCCTTGAAGTTTGTATGCATATGAGAGAAATATATATATATATATATATATATATATATATGAAAAAATATATTCAAAAAAGTTCAAAACAACGAATCAGGAGGGGGAATAGCTGAACTGCACCATTTTTGGAGTCGACCCGAGTCCCGCTGGGTCGACTGGGGGTCGATCCAGGGTGTTTGACTGTCAACCCGGGGCCCGATTCGCCCTAAGGGCTGATGTGGCATCTGAGTGGTCCTGATAGATTCTGGGTTAATCTAAGAGCTCTAATTGATCCTAGACATCTATATATACATAGCTAAACCTAAACCCTAATTCATTAACAAAGAGGAATGGTGCCTCCATGCTCCTAAAACCTAAAGTGACCTAGCCTCCACCCTAATCAATCAATTCAAAAGAGAAGATAAAGATAACAAATCAACGCCTACATCAACAGAAAGCTAAATCAACTTTAGAAAATCAGATCCCAAAATCGTTCTTTTATTTCTTAAACCACGATTTGTGAGTATAGATATTTTCAGATATGAAATTTAATTATGATCTTGACATGGGTATAAATCTGAATTGGAGATCTATCTTATTCTTGTTTATCAGATCTGTTTTTCTGTGTAGATCCATCTTATTTTTGTTTATCAGAACTGTTTTTCTGTGTAGATCTATCTTATTGTAACTATTCTGTATCTCTTCCTTCCTTCTGTTCTATAGCCAGGCTACTACGAGCCTGAGCCAAATCTCATAAGAGATTGACACGCGAACGCTAAATTTTGGGAAAATATTGAATGATGCATAATTGGACATAACTGATTTATGACTAAATTGAGAACACAACATAAACTGTAATTTAAGATCTAGATCTAGGCATACTACATATGATGGTTTATGATTTGGAAGAAGGAGAATTAATGTATGACAACATATGACTTGTAATTTGGGGACATAATGCATGTTATAATTCAAGATCTGATTTTGAGGACATAATACATGTTGTAATTTAAGAGCTAATTTGGGGCATATTTTATATGACGATCTATGACTTGGTAGAAAATGGATATGTGACTTAGGCCTGAAAAACCTATATTAAAATAGGGATAACTATTAATGTGAATATGCCTAATTCGGATTTTTGGATATTTGACATACACGGTAATCAACGGCTATAAATTGGCATAATTCATATTGTATATCATGATTTGGGCTTTTAGAGAATATTCTGTATTGTGGAAAATCTAACTAAATTTGGGCATTTGTTATGTTGTGAATTATGACCATAATTTGGGCATGTAAAATGATGCTTAATTTATGATTAGGCAAGATATGTTAATAGAACTTTAGGATATGTTCAAATCTATTAAATTACCCAATTCGCTAGATCTATTGGAATTGAATACTGTGATTTGGGTATGTAATCTGTAGGCTCGATCTAAAATTGAGCAAAACATGTTAATGGGACTTTGAATAATCTGTTGTAACTTGTAAAGAAGTTAGTTTGTTGAATTGGCATAATTAATCTGATATTGGCATAATCTGTGAATGAAAACTTTAGCTACAAATAAGAATGATGAGACACAAGGTTAGATTCTGTTTGCGGTGGAAGCCTGCCCGGACCCAACCGGCTTAACCAGCAACCGTAAACTGTCAGTCTAATGTGAGAGTTCGTAGGCATAAGGATGCTTAGACACGAGGTTAGGTCTGCCTTTGGCAGAAGTCTTCCCGGAACCGCCCGGCACATCCAGCGGCCACAAGCTACCGAAATAATGTGAGAGGTTTGTGCATTAATATTTAATTAATGCAAATCTAAGATAAATATGATGCCTAAAACGTGTTGGGTGGATAGGGTTAAAACAACTGGACTAATTAATCTAATAAACCCGTTTCGTGAATCTATTGGCCCAATACAAAGTAAGGTAAAACAATTTGTAAATTTGTTAATCTGTATATCTAATCCGTTAGTCTGAGAACTTGTTAATCTGTACATCTGATCTGTTAGTCTGAAAACCTGTTAACTTGTATGTCTGATCTGAAAACCTGTTAACTTGTATGTCTGATCTGAAAACTAGTTAATCTGAACTTTGTACATCTGAAATCTGTAAACAAGTTAATCTGAAATCTGTTAATCTGGGGACACAAGGTTAGGAGGGATAATTACTTGTGTCATCTGTTGTTAGGGACCCATATTAGTCGGTAACCCTTTATGGTATCAAAACTATGACCCAACACTAAGAGGGGTCCGGGCACACTTACTGAACTAATTGTAAGAGGTTCACTCTGATAATGGCGAGGGGTGTTGATGGCGCATTCCAACCGGGTTATGTGCGTGCATGGATCCGGTCTACTCTGAGGATGCAAGACATCGTGACATCTGTAAATAGGTCTATGTCTATAGGTTGCCACTTTAGGGAGTGATACACCCTTCTGTGGGGCCGACACAGGGTATTTATGTATTAGGGAGCCGATCGCTTGGGGTAGAATTTAGGATACACTTAGTTCTGTCTGTTTCTGTTGGGGGTACTGTCTGTTTCTGTTGGGGTGGTAACACCTGTCTGTTTCTATGCGGTACCGTCTGTTGGGGTGGTAAAGGCCCATTACTAGTGTACACCTAACTCTAATATTCTGTTTTCATAGGGATTATTCTGTTTCTGTCTCTGATTTAGTTCCTGATTTTGTTTCTGTACCGTCTGTCTCTGTTCGGGTGGTAAAGGCCCAGTTCAAGCATCGTGTTTCTGAAGAGACCATTATGTTTTCTGTTTAGACAATAGGACAACACCTAATTCTGTTATACTAGTATTAGTGCAGAGAAGTGAAAACTAAGTAAGAGCTTAGCTTATCATATACCGTTCTGTTTCTTCTGTTAACCTGCTACTCCTGTTACGGCTATCTCTCATCCAGTTTATTTACATGTCATGATACTGTTATCTGTTTATATGTTGAAAGTCACTGGACTCACTAGACGTATGTCTGACCTAGTTTGTTTCGGCTCTTTTCTTCCGTTCCCCCTTCCCCCGGTACTCAGGTTGGGAACGTAAGAGCTTGACTTAGATTTCTCTCTGCTTGAAGTGCTATAGTGCTTGAAGTATTGCTTGGCTTTGATTCTACCTATTTATGACATTTTCTATTGGGGATTATGGCTTTAAAATTACGTACTCTGAAGGCTTTTGTACAAGACTGATATTTATGTACTTGAATTCCGATATTGTGGTTTTGAAAGATGTAACCAAACTTACTTTTGTTTCTGCTGTAATAAAGTTATAAAATTTTCAAGTACTACTTTATGTATCTGTCTTGTAATATTCTGTTCTGTTTACTTATAATGCTTCATGGAAGTTAATGCATTCCCTTTGGGACTGACATTAACGGGTATGGGGTGTTACACTTGATATCAGAGCTGAAGGTTACCAAATTAGATAAAAGTTTTTGAAAACTATTTTCAAAAAGGTTTTAAAAGGAAGTATTTTCAAATGTAGAGTTTATTTTGAAAAACATAATCCCCCAAAGCCATATATCTTTCTTTCGATTCTCCGTTTTGAATCTCTTCCCTTTTTCTTTTCAGCATGTCTAGGGTACTCGAGATACACAAGGGCATACCGATACCAACTTGGTTCCGAAGGTATCTGGAGGCTAGGGCCACCGCCGTAGGCCCAGAAGACGTTCCTCCTCCTCCTCCCCCTCCATGCATTGATACTTTTTCAAAGATATGCAAGGACTTTCGGGCGATGGGCGGGAAACCTTTTCACGGGTCAGAGACGTATGTTGAAGCTCAAAATTGACTTAAAGCGGTGGAAGATTTATTTGGTATCTTCGAGATAGAAGACGGAAGGAAGGTCCAACTAGCTTCTTGGTTAATGAAGGAGGAAGCCTCGTTTTGGTGAGAGGTCACGAATGGAGAGCGTCCAGTGGAGACATGGAGGGATTTCAGGCATAGGTTCGAGATGAAATTTCTCTCACGAGCAGAAGAGAATTTATACATGGAAAGGTTCTTATCATTGAAGCAAGGAAATTTATCAGTAAAGGAGTACATCAAAAAGTTCAACCAATTGGCGAGATTTGGCTTAGACTTGGTGAACACACCTGATAAGAAGGCCCTGAGATTCGTTGAAGGTTTGAATGAACCGCTACACGGGTTAGCTATGACCCACATTCATATGGGGGATACCTTCAAGAAATTGGTTGACATGGCATTAATGCATGAAGAGGAAGCCAAAAGTGAGAAGAAAGAGGAAAAGCTCGAAGGACCACAAAACAAGAAAGCGTGGCCCAAAAAGGAAACACAAAGGAAGGATGAAAATTCTGAAGATAAGAAGGAGAAAAAGTGCTTTACTTATGGAAGCTTGACTCATCTGAACAAGGATTGCAAAAAGAGGAAGGGCGCTTGCTTCAATTGTGGAGAAATGGGACACTTCACTAGGGACTGCACGAAGAAACGAGGTAGGGGTAGAGGGCAGAACCTACTTCCGAAGGGCAGGCGAATGCTCTCGTGGCTGGTGGATAGGATAGAGATAGGAATTTTTTTGTAGAAGGTTTAATTTCCTTATCTGATTATTGAGTTAAAACTCTTTTTGATTATGGCATTTTGATTCTGTAATTGAGACTCTGCACTTTAATACTAGTCTTGTTTCTGATCCCGCTATAGTCTCAAACCCCATAAGGCTTACGACTTATCTGTTCGTGATAAGTTGGGGTGTGAAGGTATCTGTGTTAAGCGTTAAGTTGACTGTGATGCATATGTTCTGGTTTTTGTGGGATATGGTGGGGTTTTATCATGCTTAGTTTCCTAAGAATCATTTGATAATCTGATCTATACCAGTAGTTTGTAAGTATCTGAATATTTTTGAAAAGGATAGGGTTTTTACTCTAAGCATGAAGTATATTTCTAGTTTTGACATTGTTTAATGGGAGTAATTCTCTGGGTGTCAATCTGATGTTGATTTCGGTCTTCGGGGTTGATACTTAGGGATTTATTCTCTTAACCGATGTCTAATGGGAACATAACTTTTGTTTTAATTATACTTGCTTCTATCACTCAGCTGAATCCTATCGATCGAGTCTTCGACCTTTAAGTAGAAACTAATGGGTGTAAACATGTTTTTGAGACATGTTATGTTTGATGGTTGCAAGTGGATGCAAGTGGTTGCTAGTGGTTGCTCACGGATGCATATACACACACTAGGCATTAGATCGGCTAAAAAATACTCTCATACTGCATATGGATGTGTGTGCATTTTTCATTTTTTGTGGATGCAAAATGATTGACTCATCACATGGATGTTTTATTTGGATGAATGGTTATGCACTCATATAGAAATGATGTGTATCAAATAAGATTTCTTGCATACATAATTGGACTCATGGCACTAACATAATTCGCATTAAGGAGGTTAACTGGATCGGTAAACTGCCTGATTTTGCATTTGATAAGAAACATATAAACACACTCTGCATATGTTCATACGGCATTAGAAACCTTTTAAGGACAACGGATGCTTGTGGATGATGGTTGAGTAGATGGATGATTGGATAGTAGGGTACATTCTTCTTAACTTGGAGATTTCGGGGACGAAATCTTTTAAGGAGGGGAGAATGTAACACCCCGTAATTTTATAACAGTAAAATTCACAAATTAAACTATACTTAATTTTTAGAAGAAGAACTAAGTGAAATGGGTTACGCTATTATGTTCTTTTCAAAATTTTGGGTCAAGATAGAATTTGTTTTGCACAAAACGGATACCTTATGAAGATGTTATTAAGCCTTGAAGTTTGTATGCATATGAGAGAAATATATATATAGATATATATAAAAACTTAAATAAATAAATATTCAAAAAAGTTCAAAACAACGAATCGAGAGGGGGAATAGCCGAACCGCACCATTTTTGGAGTCGACCCAAGCCCCGCTGGGTCGACTGGGGGTCGATCCAGGGTGTTTGACTGTCAACACGTGGCCCGATTCGCCCTAAGGGCTGATGTGGCATCTGAGTGGTCCTGATGGTTTCTGGGTTAATCTAAGAGCTCTAATCGATCCTAGAAATCTATATATACATAGCTAAACCTAAACTCTAATTAATTAACAAAGAGGAATGGTGCCTCCATGCTCTTAAAACCTAAAGTGACCTAACCTCCACCCTAATCAATCAATTTAAAAGAGAAGATAAAGATAACAAATCAACGCCTACATGAACGGAAAGCTAAATCAACTCCAGAAAATCAGATCCCAGAATCGTTCTTCTCTTTCTTAAACCATGATTTATGAGTACAGTTATTTTCAGATATGAAATTTAGTTATGATCTTGACATGGATATAAATCTGAATTGGAGATTTATCTTATTCTTGTTTATCAGATTTGTTTTTCTGTGTAGATCCATCTTAAATGAAGCGACCCGAACTTCCCCGATCTCCGAACAGAAGTGAAAGAACGAATTACCTTGAGGACAACACACATCGGAACACAAACAGAAGAACATTTCATTGTTTATTACAACAATTCCATCAGAATATAAGAATATACAGAGTATGAATAAATATTACACATTTACTAAATATCAGAGATTACAATAAATTAAATAGCAACGAAAAAATAATTCAAAACACAACTGAAAGTTATACATAGATACAGAGCTTTCCGAGCATCGTTCCAGCTACAAATCAGGATCCCGTGAATATAAATCTACAAAACCAAAAATACTAGTTGCCCGTGTAGAAAATAGGGGCACCCAGAGTTTAGGTTGAAACAACAAACTCCAGGTCAGTCATGTGACTGGTATGAGAACTAAAAACAGTTATTAATCTTTATTTTAAAGTTAGGTAAATCAAGGGACCACGCCGTATAACATGGAACGTGTTTCCTCCCAAGAATATCAGTGCATAAAACAAACAGCGCAATGCTAAATAAAGAAAAATGAAGCTATTATAAGACCCAGGTCCCATCACACAATGCAACGCAAGCCGGAGGATAGGGTTTTCCCTTATAATAGCCAAACAAGCTTGGTACGTTTAAAACAAATCATTTGATACTATTATAAGTGTATATTGTCAAAACAATTTCACTCATAAATATCAATCATAGATGGCATGGGTACCATATATCATGTCGCCATACTAGGCTCTACAAATAAAAACCGCAATGTCACGTATTGGAAATTGGATTCCATCATGAGTCGAGGCAAGGGGCAAGCTTCTCTCCATTCGAGACACTCTAGCAAATGTCTCGGGACCACACACAACGATCCTTGGAATCGGTTGGACCAGACCTCACCTAACTTTGGAGGATTAGTTATTCCTGAACACACGTTTCCCGGTCCTATAGGACCTATATAATGGTCTGTACGTCGGCTCACATAGTGCCAGTTATCGACCATATATTCGAGGCGCCTCGCATTCCAACAACCAAACAGGTAAAAAGTATATAAATGTCAAGGCTGGTAGGTCACTGACATCACCCATAGCTAGAAAGAAACGTCGTGTTCTCCCAATAGTCTGCATCCCGTTTTTGACTCATACCGAGGTGTGAGGCTCGAGAATTCATGTTATACACAATGCAATGCCACACAGGCCGTGCTTTGATCATCACCCACAAGACTTTGCTTTTCAACAAAAGTCTTGATCATCTGCCACTTAGGCTTGCCACACAGGCAATTCCCTCCATGCGACTGATGTCCATCGATATACAACCTCTGAGCTCGTACATCTCAGAGAAGGGCGTTAAGCAAGAGAATAAATTCTCCGCCGCTAAACAGATGTATATATAATAAAGATCAATCAACACAGAATAAAATCCTATGTCAGACACATAGTCCATTTACAAGTTCGTTCCGGGTCTGAACGAAACCGGAGGCACTTTCCTCGCATATCCATCGATCTCCAAGTACGTCTGGACGATCACCAACTGATTCCCTCCTCTTGGGTGTACAACCCAATCAAGATCATCAATAATCATCCAAACGATGTGAAGACTTCCGGTCTTCAACCACTGTCTTCATCTTCGACCTATCGTCGAATCGGTTATTCAGAATCGGTATAAACCCGGTCTTTCCTAATAACCCGCTTATATAATAAATAAGTGCTACACAAACACAACAGACACCTCATTCCAATTCAGGATATTCTTTTATTCAAAAAATCACATTCTTAGGGAAAGGTTCCCATTAATTTTATCAAAGATAAATTCTTCTAAATTTATTCTTTATTCTTCCTTTGGATATCATTTCAAACCATGTTAAGGTTTTCCAAACTAGTCGGGATTAGCGAACCACACCGAAGTAATTATTTATTTTATTTCCCAATCCCAACCTATTCATCCCATGGAGCAAAACTGATAATACTCCATATCTAACACCACCGTGTTATTGGTAAAATTAATTATCATTTCGCGTTAAAATCTAATTAAAGATTTAACTATCGCCTTGGAGCAAAACTGGTGATACTCCATTCTCGATCACTTTCCAAATTTGATAATTTAAATTATCAATTCACATTTCAATCTAATTACAGACTCATCAAAACTCCACTTAGTTTTAATCTTCTCAAAAATCAATATCCTGTCTTTAACTGGGTTAAAGAACCAATGTCATCTAAAACATGGTTCACGATAAACCAAAAATCACTTCCTATTGTTAATCAGGTTAAAGAACATGTGTTATTCAAAACACCACTCACGATAAACCCAAAACCAATTTAAATTCAATTCCTATTAAATACTAATTAACTGGACAACTTCACTAAATCTTAATTAAAAGACTTATTCTTTTCTAAACTGGGTTCAAGAACAATGTTATTTAAGACACCGTTCATGATGAACCCAAAATCCCATTTGATATTAAATACACGGCTCTGAATAGAAAATATACCGGCTTATATTCAATATCAAATTCTGAAACCAACAAATATCGTATTGGAAATAACGATATAAAATATATCTTTTAAATTTCCACAACCATATCTGTATAATCATGAAATCCAACATCGAAATATTCCGAAGATAATTTTGATTCAAATCCATTCCAATTCACGTATTGGAAATTTTGATTATTTTCAAAACCATTTCAAATCCAATTAGGCCCGTACAGTCGGTTTTCAATAACGGCCACCGAACTACACTTACATCGACCTTTTCCAAATTTGATTTGGATATAATTCCAAATCCAACCGTTAGATTTCAAATTTCTAATATTCATTGGAAAGCTCTTTTCTATACGAACCCAACGGTTTCGGTTTCAGAAGAATCCGACGGTCGGATCTCCCGCAACGTCAATTCGAAGTCCATGGTCGAAATTCGCGAACTGCCGCGGCGCGGTGCGTTCTATTCAGGCCATTATATATAAAATATATATTTTATATATATTTTGTCGATTTCCTTTTAAAACGTATTTTATAAATCGTTTTAAATTCGTTTTCGAAACGATTTCAACTTCATATTCAATTTCAAATCAAAATTGAAAGCGACCCGAACTTCCCCGGTCTTCGAAGAGAAGAGAAATAACGAATTACTATGAGGACAAGACACATCGGAACACAAACAGAAGAACATTTCATTTCTTATTACAACAATCCCATCATAATAGAAGAATATACAGTATGAATAAATATTACACATTTGACAAATATCAGAGATTTAAATTACATTACTACAGCGGAAAAATAATACAAAACATAACTGAAAGTAATACACAGATACAGAGCTTTCTGAGCATCGTTCCAGTTGTAAATCGGAATCCTGTGAATATAAATCTGCAAAACCAAAACTATTAGCTGCCCGTGTCGAAAATAGGGGCACCCAGAGTTTAGGTTGAAACAACAAACTCCAGGTCAGTCTTGTGACTGATGTGAGAACTAAAACAGTTATTAATCTTTATTTTTAAAGTTAGGTAAATTAAGGGACCACGCCGTATAACACGGAACATGTTTCCTCCCAAGAATACCAGTGCATAAAACAAACAGCGCAATGCGAAATAAAGTTAGGTCAGTCATGTGTCGGTGCGACGCTTGGAAGGGGCGACGAGGAAAGGGAGGCCGCCTTTTTCTTTCTGATTTAAGGATTTAAATTTAATCGGGAAAAATGGAAACAAATGGAGGAGGTTTAAACGATATAATATATATATTATTTTATTATTATTTTATTCTCAAAATTAGGGTTTTATGTTCGAACCCTAAATCAACCCCAACGACTGTCATCCTTAGCGTAATACCCTCATTCCAAACGCAATGGGATATGCTGCATAAGCCAATTCAATTGTTTCGATCAGTTTTCGCTGAAATTAAAATATAACTCTATATATTCAATTTTAAACGTGCATTTCAATTTACTGGGGCCACATACGGACTCTAAAAATTACAGAAAAAATATTTCTAGTTTCGTATTGACGATATGGTCCTAACAAACCTAATTTCGTCAGATTCTGGGATCATTTGAAAAATGGCCATTTTCTAGTCGATTAAAATCAATTGAAACTGGTCAAACGCGTTTTCCTTTGCCACGCTCACATATTGATTCAGAAAATTACGAATTTTGAAACCTAGCAATAACTTGACATCACAGATCCAACAAAAGTGGTTTCGTCGAAAACGAGGTCGTTTGCAAAAGTTCCATTTTTAAGGGTCGGAATTCCATAGTGACTATTCTGAAATTTCAACTGGGGACAACTTTTTATTCCCGCTATGAAATTTCAATTTTTCGGATTTGTTGGAAAGATATTCTCAAATAGATTCTAATATTTTTGGTTTCGCTAAAATCCGGTTTATTCTGAATCCTGTACATTCATTTAAACTTTGAAATCGAATTTTCGAACTACCGCGCCATTTTCAATTCCTCTTATATTTTAAAATAAATATTTATATTCTAACGACGATCTATATAAATATATATGTTCTGATCTATTCAAAATAAATTTATCGTCATTATTATTTAAAGTAATTCATTTTAAATATTCAAAATTCATAAAAATTGCCAAAATAAAAATTTTAAATTGGCTCAGATTTACGGGTTATTACAATATCCCCCACTTAAAACTTTTCGTCCCCGAAAAGGAACGAAGCCGAAAGTTGTTTTACAAACCAACTCAACTTCCATTATTATCATTACGGCTTAAGTTCTTCAACTTTTCAGTTTCTACGAACTTTTCAAATTTTTCAAAAATTTGGCTAACACCCTAAATTTTCGATTTTTTTTTGCCATAACCTCCCCTGCACCGGGGACTTCGGGATATTTCAAATAGCCTCCCATGGCCCTCATCAATCCAAAAAGAAAAAGAAACAGCCAAGCGGCTCATAAAATCATCAAAAAACCAATAAATCTGTAAACATGTACCTATTTGTCGGGCAACAATTTTATTCTTCTGCTCTAGCCTTCTTGCTATGACCTGTTCAATGTAAGTACATGTATACATATGCAAATGCGACAAATTTTCAATACAATTCACTATTTGGTACAAGTTAGCTAAAGGGTTCAAATTTATTAATCAACCAATAATCAATCAACACAACCAGCAATCAATTAGTTGATTAGCTTTTCAAATTCATAATTTGGATACATAGTCAAAAAATCACATTTTTGATGCCAAATCACAACAATAAACCCTATCTAGCTTTGGTTCTCACACCAGTCAATTAGAATCATATAGAAATCCCACTTTCGAAACACGAAAATAAATTATGATGATGCTCGAGCGATCATCAGAATCATCTTCGAGCGACTAGAGTGTGATTCTATATCTATCCAGTATATTAAAACTTCGAATACACGTTTGCAAGGCGTATATGCAAAATCTTTATATACTAGATTGTCCAAATTCAATACAAATAAATATTCAAATAAGAATAATTGAATTAAATTTCAAAACAAAACTTGTTTTCATTTTAAAAATACGCTCTTCACACTCGTTCTAGGATACTACTGATCCCATCTCTAACGAGTCATTCTTATTGGATATTACTAATCCAATCTCTGATGAATTCTTTCATTTGGTTCTAATGTGTCTTGTTCTCGAGCTTTGTAAACCAAAGCTCTAATACCAACTGTGAAGACCCGTAACTCCCCCGGTAAGAAAAGCCCGGATACTTCGAGAACAACACATAAAAGAACGTAGACAGAAGAACATTTCATTGCTTATTACAACAATTTCCATCAGAATACAAGAATATACAGAGTATAAATAAATATTACACAGAAAATATCAGAGATTTAAATTACATTTAAATAAATCACAGCGGAAAAATAATACAAAACACAACTGAAAGTAATACATGGATACAGAGCTTTCCGAATATCGTTCCAGCTATAAATCAGGATCCTATGAATATAAATCTGCAAAACCAAAACTATAGTTGCCCGTGTCAAAATAAGGGCACCCAGAGTTTAGGTTAAAACAATAAACTCCAGGTCAGTCATGTGACTGGTGTGAGAACTAAAACAGTTATTAATCTTTATTTTAAAGTTAGGTAAATCAAGGGACCACGCCGTATAACACGGAACAGGTTTCCTCCCAAGAATACCAGTGCACAAAACAACAACACAATGCTAAATAAAGAACAATGAAGCTATTATAAGAACCAGGTCCCATCACACAATGAAACACAAGCCGGAAGATAAGGTTTTTACCTTATAATAGCCAAAGAATGCTTGATATGCTAAATTTCATGTTTTATTATTACTATAAGTGTATAGTATCAAAACAATTTCAATCATAAGTATCAATCATAGACGACATAAGTGCCCCATACCACTATGTCGCCATATATAGGTATACAATCAAAACCGCAAAGTCACGTATTGGAAGTTGGGTTTCCATCTGTGAATCGAGGCAAAAGATAGTCCTCTACCGAATTCGAGACTCTCTAGCCCGAGCCTCCGGCAAGTACTCTGTCAAGCCTTAGGAGCCACAGGGCCGGTCCACCGATGTGGATTAAAATGCCTGAACACTGCGTTTCCCCGCCCTTTGGGGTGTAAATGAGCCAAATGACTCCATCGGCTCCACACAGTCACCGATATACCCGTGGCGCCTCGCAACAGCAACAACCACACAGGTGAAAATAATATAAATGTCAGGGCTGGAAGGTCACTGACACCACCCTAGCTAGAAAGAAACGATGCCCTCCCTGGATCCTTCTCCCGTTTCTAGTTCACAACCGGGGTGTGAGGCTCGCGAATCAACGTTACACAAAGCTATGCCACACAGGCCGTGCTTTGATCATCAACCACAAGACTCTGCTTTTTAACAGAAACCTTGATCGTACTGCCACTTAGGCATGCCACATAGGCAATTCACTCCATGCGTTTGATATCCATCAATATATAACCTCTGAGCTCGTACGTCTCAGAGAAGGGCATTAAGCAAGAGAATAAATTCTCCGTCGCCAAACAGAGATGTATTTAATAGAAATCAATCACACAGAATAAAATCCAATGTCAGACACACAGTCCATTTACAAGTCCGTTCTGGGTCTGAACGAAACCGGAGGCACCTTGTACCTCGCATATCCATCGATCTCCAAGTACGCCTGGACGATCACCAACTGATTCGTTCCTCTTGGGTGTACAGCCCAATCAAGATCATCAGTAATCACCCAAACGATGTGACGACCTCCGGTCTTCGACCACCGTCTTCATCCTCAACACCACGTCGAATCAGTTATTCGGAATGGGATAAACCCGGTCTTTCTGAATAACTAGTGTATATAATAAACAAGTGTTACACAAGCACAACATCGCCTCATTCCAATTCAGAATATTCTTTTATTCAAATATTCTTATACTTTGGGAAAGGTTCCCATTAATTTTATCAAAGATAAATTCTTTAAATTTATTCTTTAATCTTCTTTTGAATATCAATTCAAACTAGTCGGTATTATCGAACCACACCGAAGTAATCATTTATTTTCTTTCCCAATCCCAACCTATTCATCCATGAAGTAAAACTGGTCATACTTCATATCTAACACCACGGTGTTATCGATAAATTCAATTACCATTTCATATTCAAATCTAACTAAAGATTTAACTATCGCCTGGAGCAAAACCGACGATACTCCATTCTCGATTATTTCAATCTAATTAAAGATTCATTAAAACTCCACTTGGTTTTAATCTTCTCAAAAATCACTTCAAATTCAATTCCAATTAAATATCATTTAATTGGTATACTTCATTGAATCTAAATAAAAAGATTTAATCTTTTTCTCAACTGGGTTTAAGGACAGTGTTAATGAAGACACCATTAACGACAAACCCAAATCCCATTTGATATTAAATACAAGGCTCTGAATAGAAAATATATCGGCTTATATTCAATATCAAATTCTACGACCAACAAATATCGTATTGGAAATAACGATATAAATATATCTTTCAAAATTCCATAACAATATCTGCATAATCATGAAATCCAACATCGAAATATTCCAAAGACAATTTCGATTCAAATCCATTTCCACTTTATATATTGGAAATTCTGGTTACCTTCAAAACCATTTCAAATCCACTTTATTTATTGTAAAAAAAAATGGGATTATAATTCTAGTTCAAAACTAGTTCATTTCGATAAAAATCTGTTTTTATCTTTTCAAACATGGAATTTTTCGTCCCAATTCTTCACAAATCATTTCTTATGATTTTACACAAATTATTAATATTTTTAATAATTTTGTCAAGGCCCGTACAGTCGATTTCCATCAACGGCGATCGAACTACACTTACAACAACCTTTTCCAAATTTGATTTGGACATAATTCCAAATCCAACCATTAGAATTCTAATTTCTAATATTTGTTAGAAAGCTCCTTTCGATACGAACCCAACGGTTCCAGTTTTAGGAGAATCCAATGGTCGGATCTCCCGTAATATCCATTCGAAGTCAATGGTCGAAATTCGCGAACTACCGTGGCGCGGCGCGTTCTATTCAGGCCATTCTATATATATATATATATATATATATAATATATATATATATATTATATTTCATCGATTTCCTTTTAAAACGTATTTTATAAATCATTTTAAATTCGTTTTCAAAACGATTTCAACTTCATATTCAATTTCGAATCAAAATTGAATATTCCAAATCATCGATATACAAATGATAATATTTTCAAAATGTTATATTTTGAAATCACTTCGTTTTCTATAATCATTATAAAAACGAATATAATCGATATAAATATCGTTCGCGTCAAAATGGCGCATATCTAACCAACACGGCTTTATATATTTCAGTAACTTCGTTATTCTATTCAGCAAATGAATATTTTCTTCAACACATGAATATATATTTTTATTCAACACATGAATATATATTTTATTCAATACATGAATTTATTCTATTCAACATATGAATTTATTTCTATTCAACACATGAATTTATTCTATTCAACACATGAATTTATTTTTATAATATTCCTTATTTTCCAAATCGGAATGAGGCCCAATCAATTACCATATAAGGTTAATTATATGGATTTTCTACAACACATGTATATAATAGCAACGATAAATCATCAACCATCATCCAGAGTGCACCACACAACTGCATAAGCATTAAATATAAATAATTAACGCTTACACAGTCTGTCAACCCATCAATTGACATACAACTAAACAATCGGGATTAGTGTACGTCAAATATCATCCCAATACCCGTGTGGGGTTTCACATCAACAAACATAGATTTTTATTTGTGCAGTTGGGCGATGTGTAAAATTTATCGTCCCAATCAATATCAGTCAAATCGGTGTACATAAACAAATCGTTCGATTTGTAAATGAATATTTATTTTACTTCAACACATGAATATATATTTTAATTCAACACATGAATATACATTTTCTTTCTTAACCAACAGTCGATTTTTCACAACACATCAATCAAACAACCAAGTCATCCATGGTTTGTGGACGATGGGTGTCGGGTGCTGCTAAGCATCGTCTGCATCCTAGTATATATTTCAACTAGAAAATAAATTAAAAGTGAGGAGTTCTCACCTTTGGGTTCCACTCCGCCAGTTTTACTTCTGAACTTCTGAACCGTTTGGATTTGTTTGAAATTCCAATGCAGTCCTTACCACGTTGTTCATAATAAAAATTATATTTTTATTGCTTCATTCCAATTAATAAAAATCATATTTTTATTTTTATTACATATATTTTTACAACTCTTCTTTCTATATAAAAAAAATTATATTTTTATATTTCTACCTCTTATATAAAGGTCGAAATTTTATTTCGACGCCATAAAAATTACATTTTGATTTCAACATATATATAATAAAAATCAGATTTTTATTTCGCTATACATATAAAAATTATATTTTTAATACTCTACTAATATAAAAATCATATTTTTATTATCTATATATTACAAAAATCATATTTTTATTATCTATATATTTTATATTCGCCACTTCATTATAAAAATCGAATTTTTCATGCTACAAAAATATAATCTCTTATCTATAAAAATATAATCTTTTCCAATTTAAAAAACCTAATCTTTACTACTTCAAAGATCTAATCTTTATCTACCTAAAAATCCATCTTTTTAATGTTATAAATCTAAACTTTTCTAGGATAAAAACCTATTCTTTTCTTCATATAAAAATCAATCTTTTAATTAACATTTCATACATATAAAGAAAAATCAAATTTTTAAATAAAGCTCTTAATTCAACTAAATAAAACTGAATAAAATAAAAAAAATATTATTTAAAAATAGAAAAAAAGGAAACTCACTTCGATTTTTACTGGGGAGGGGTCTTGCCCGGTTTTCTGCGATGGACGGGAGGTAGGAGGGGCTGCGAGGTTGGTGCGTGGGGCTGAGGGGAGTTGCAGTCGTTGGTGGTCGGAGCGGAGGAGCTCGAGGTGGCTGCAAAAAAAGAAAACGGTGCGGGTTTTCTGGTTCTGAAAGAGGGCGTCGAGGTTTAGGCGAGCAAGAGGAGGAAGGAAGAAGAGGGAGGGTGGCGCGATGCTAATCGGGGTGGGCGGTGGCGTCAACGAGGGGCGGTGGTCAGCTTGAGGTGGGGCGGCATCGGTGCGACGAGGAAAGGAGGGCCGCCTTTTTCTTTCTGATTTAGGGATTTAAATTTAATCGGGGGAAAATGGAAACAAAGGGAGGGGGTTTAAACGATATAATATATATATTATTTTATTATTAATTTATTCTCAAAATTAGGGTTTTATGTTCGAACCCCAAATCAATCCCAATGACTGTCATCCTTAGCGTAATACCCCTATTCCAAACGCAATGAGATATGCTGCATAAACCAATTCGACTGTTTCGATCAGTTTTCGCTGAAATTAAAATCTAACTCTATATATTGAATTTTATACGTACATTTCAATTTTCCGGGGCCACATACGGACTCTAAAAATTATAGAAAAATTATTTCTAGCTTCGTATTGATGATACGGTCCTAACAAAACTAATTTCATCAAATTCTTAGATCGTTTGAAAAATGGCTATTTTCCAGTCGATTAAAATAAACTAAAATTGGTCAAACGCGTTTTCCTTTGCCACGCTAACATATTGATTCACAAAATTACGAATTTTGAAACCTAGCAATAACTTGACATCACGGATCCAAAAAAATTGGTTTCATCGAAAACCAAGGTCATTTGCAAAAATTCCATTTTAAAGGGTCGGAATTCCATAGCGACTATTCTGAAATTTCAACTGGGCATAACTTTTTATCCCCGCTATGAAATTTCAATTTTTCGGATTCGTTGGAAAGATATTCTCAAATAGATTCTAATATATTTGGTTTTGCTAAAATCTGTTTTATTTTGAATCCTGTACATTCATTTGAACTTTGAAATCGAATTTCCGAACTACCGCGCCATTTTTAGTTCCTCTTATATTTTAAAACAAATATTTATATTCTAACGACGATCTATATAAATATATATGTTCTAATCTATTCAAAATAAATTTCTCGTCATTATTATTCAGAATAATTCATTTTAAATATTCAAAATTCATCAAAATTGCCAAAATAAAAAATTTAAATTGGCTCAGATTTCCGGGTTATTACAGTTTATCAGATCTGTTTTTCTGTGTAGATCTATCTTATTGTAACTATTCTGTATCTCTTCCTTCCTTCTGTTCTATAGCCAGGCTACTACGAGCCTGAGCCAAATCTCATAAGAGATTGACACGCGAATGCTAAATTTTGGGAAAATATTGAATGATGCATAATTGGACATAACTGATTTATGACTAAATTGAGAACACAACATAAATTGTAATTTAAGGTCTAGATCTAGGCATACTATGTATGACAGTTTATGATTTGGAAGAAGGAGAATTAATGTATGACAACATATGACTTGTAATTTGGGGACATAATGCATGTTATAATTCAAGATCTGATTTTGAGGACATAATACATGTTGTAATTTAAGAGCTAGGTTTGGGGCATATTTTATATGACGATCTATGACTTGGAAGAAAAAGGATATGTGACTTAGGCCTAAAAAATCCTATATTAAAATAGGGATAACTATTAATGTGAATACGCCTAATTCGATTTTTTGGATATTTGACATACACGGTAATCAACGGCTATAAATTGGCATAATTCATATTGTATATCATGATTTGGGGCTTTTAGAGAATATTCTATATTGTGGAAAATCTAACTAAATTTTGGCATATGTTATGTTGAGAATTATGACCATAATTTGGGCATGTAAAATGAGGCTTAATTTATGATTAGGCAAGATATGTTAACAGAACTATAGGATATGTTTAAATCTATTAAATTGCCCAATCCGCTAGATCTGTTAGAATTGAATACTGTGATTTGGGTATGTAATATGCAGGCTCGATCTAAAATTGAGCAAAACATGTTAATGGAACTTTGAATAATCTGTTGTAACTTATAAAGAAGTTAATTTGTTGAATTGGCATAATTAATCTGATATTGGAATAATATGTGAATGAAAACTTTAGCTACAAATAAGAATGCTAAGACACGAGGTTAGATTCTGTTTGCAGTGGAAGCCTGCCCGGACCCAACCGGATTAACCAGCAACCGCAAACTGTTAGTCTAATGTGAGAGGTCATAGGCATAAGGATGCTTAGACACGAGGTTAGGTCTGGCTTGTGGCAGAAGTCTGCCCAGAACCGCCCGGCACATCCAGTGGCCACAAGCTACAGACCTAATGTGAGAGGTCTGTGCATTAATATTTAATTAATGCAAATCTAAGATAAATATGATGCCTAAAACGTATTGGGTGGATAGGGTTAAAACAACTGGACTGATGAATCTAATAAACCCGTTTCGTGAATTTGTAGGCCCAATACAAAGTTAGGTAAAACAATCTGTAAGTTTGTTAATCTGTATATCTGATCCATTAGTCTGAGAACTTGTTAATCTGTACATCTGATCCGTTAGTCTGAAAACCTGTTAACTTGTATGTTTGATCTAAAAACTAGTTAGTCTGAACTTTGTACATCTGAAATCTGTAAACAAGTTAATATGAGATCTGTTAGTCAGGGGACACAAGGTTAGGAGGGATAATTACTTGTGTCATCTGTTGTTTGGGTCCCATATTAGTCGGTAACCCTTTCTGGTATCAAAACTATGACCCAACACTAAGAGGGGTCCGGGCATGCTTACTGAACTAATTGTAAGAGGTTCACTCTGATAATGGCAAGGGGTGTTGATGGCGCATTCCAACCAGGTCATGTGCATGAATGGATCCGGTCTGTTCTGAGGATGCAAGGCACCATAACATCTGTAAATAGGTCTGTGTCTATAGGTTGCCACTTTAGGGAGTGATACACCCTTCTGTGGGGCCGACACAAGGTATTTATGTATTAGGGAGTCGATCGCTTGGTGTAGAATTTAGGGTACACTTAGTTCTGTCTGTTTCTGTTGCGGTACCATCTGTTTCTGTTGGAGTGGTAACACCTGTCTGTTTCTGTGTGATACCGTCTGTTGGGGTGGTAAAGGCCCATTACTAGTGTACACCTAACTCTAATATTCCGTTTCCGTAGAGACTATTCTGTTTCTGTCTCTGATTTCGTTCCTGATTCTGTTTCTGTACCGTCTATCTGTTCAGGTGGTAAAGGCCCATTTCTAGCATCGTGTTTCTGAAGAGATCATTCTGTTTTCTGTTTAGACAATAGGACAACACCTAATTCTGTTATACTAGTATTAGTGCAGAGAAGTGAAAACTAAGTAAGAGCTTAGCTTATCATATATCATTCTGTTTCTTCTGTTAACCTGCTACTCCTGTTACGGCTATCTCTCATCCAGTTTAATTTACATGTCATAATACTGTTATCTATTTATATGCTGAAAGTCACTGGACTCACCAGACGTATGTCTGACCTAGTTTGTTTCGCCTCTTTTTTTCCGTTTCCCCCCCAGGTACTCATGTTGGGAACGTAAGAGCTTGACTTAGATTTCTCTCTGCTTGAAGTGCTAGAGTGCTTGAAGTATTGGTTGGCTTTGATTCTACCTATTTATGGCATTTTCTATTGGGGATTATGGCTTTAAAATTATGTACTCTGAAGGCTTTTGTACAAGACTGATATTTATGTACTTGAATTCCATATTGTGGTTTTGAAAGATGTAACCAAACTTACTTCTGTTTCTGCTGTAATAAAGTTATAAATTTTCAAGTACTACTTTATGTATCTGTCTTGTAATATTCTGTTCTGTTTACTTATAATGCTTCATGAAAGTTAATGCATTCCCTTTGTGAGTGGCGTTAACGGACATGGGGTGTTACAGTGGTGGCAGTAGTTACAAGCAAAAGAATTACCATCAAATAATAGTAGATGGAAAACCCTTTTAATGAAGCTTTTGGTGTAGTTGGTTGTGCAGCTGACTATGAATGTAGAGATGTAGTGTTCAATCCTGGGAAGCATCCATTTTCAATTAGGGCAACATTCCTGGCTAAAAAATTTACCTTTGTACCAGTCCTTTTTTGCCTGGGGCAACCTGGTTTTTCATGAATTTCGGAGCCGCCACTGGTGTGTGTATGTATATATGTATGCATGTATGTGTGTGTGTATATATATATATGTGTGTGTGTGTGTGTGTTTATGTATATGAATATATGTATATATGCTAAACTCCTATTTTAATTGAGTTTTCAGTTTAAGGTGATGTGTGGATTGGAATGCTTATTTGATGGCGCTTAAATGTATGGATTGTTGGTTATGATTTGCTATTATTCACTATCGTCCGATGGTTCGCTAGGAAACCAACAATTTAATTAGATGTTTTCCACATTTTGTTTTATTGTTTCTTCTTTGGTTTTATATCTTAATCTCGGATTCTTATAAAATCTATAGCATTTAAGTTTAGGAGGGGTTTGTACCTATTTTACTATATAACTGGAAGAGATTTGCTACTCATACAGCCTGTTGACATCTATTTTTTATGTGTAGAATAAAATCATACCATGTGCTCTACTCTTTAAGCTAGCCGCTCGTGTTCGTTATCTTCTAATGTAGGTTACAATTGTGGATTCACATGTATTACCAACAGAATAAAGTGGGGAATAAAAATATATTCTTATTTTTCACAATATTGGTTTAGTAGTTACGTAATAATAACTTTATACAAAATCATATATAATATGTGTTAATAGAAGAGTTAGGGTTTTTAATTAATTAATTTATTATTATATAATTTTAATATTTAATCTTAATTTGCTTTAAAATTTTAAATTTATATTATATTCTATTCAAAATACAAATGCAATACAACAATAAACATAGTGGTCTAACCTAGGATAAGCCAAATTATTCAAATTAACATCGTCGGGATAATGATTTTTAGAATAGGTATGGTAGTTCTTCAAAGTTAAGAATTAATATGAATTAAAAGGCAAAAAAATCTATGTGAGCATATAGCGTTGTATTTTGCTAGTTGGATTTTGATTTGAAAATTTTATTAGAGAGAGAAAAAATAGAAGACCGCCATATGAAATGTGATTTAATTGAAATGTATATTTGTGTTGTTATATTTATGCTCTAGGTAAGGGAAAATTGATGTATAATGGTTTGTTAAAAGTTTTGAGATTGGTATAATATTTCTTGGTATTTGAATTATAGAAACGAATATTATGGCATGTGCTTTGCGCCTAATTATAGCACATCTTTTGGACATGAATTATACTTTTATTAATTGTATATCCTTAACGTCAAGAGAAACTGATTTGCAAGAATTTATATTTACATTTTTACATTGAAATCATTTGTTGTTGATTTGGCTTTTGAAAATTCTTAAATTTAGTATCTAACTTCCTATTATATTTAATTATATCGGTGTTACTAATTAATAAAGAATAATGTTGTAAATACTATTTATTCATTAGATTCTATTTTTAAGTGATGTTAAAATTTTGTTAATATTTGTAAAAATGCAGTTTGAATATGTAAAAATTGTTTAATTGATATATTCTATCTTTAAATGATATTTAAGAAGAAAAAGAAGCTCTACCATACATTTAAATTTTCTTGAAAAATGGTGGACGCCATCCTTCTCCCAACGACTTTCTAATCTTCCAATCATCTTGTGCCTATGCCTCCTAATCGCCTTTCTCCTCTCCTCTCCATGGCCAAGCAGAAAAAAATCAAAGCCTCCTTTCACATCTCCCATTACAACTAGATCTGGAAGGTACTCTCAAGCCCAAGCTGCTCTGTCAAATTCAGATGCTGAACCCGAAGATGCTACTGCGAGTGCTCCTCCGCGTCCGGTGTACACTACTAGAAAATGGCTGAAATAGCTACGAAATTTTTCGATGCCATTGTGACGCCAAAAAAGCAGGGCGTCAGAAAGACGCCGGAAAGTTGTAAATCAGAACAATGTCGTCGAAATGATGTCGGAACTTTCCAACGCCATTACGACACCATTTATTTATCCAATAACAATTTATAAAAACACTGATATGGCATCGGAATAGCGTTGAAAATTTCGATACCATTACGACATCACTCGTGCATTATATATATATATATATATATATATATATATATATATATATATATAAAGGCTAGGGTTGGAATCGGTTCGGTACCGGAACTTTGTATTCAAAACCATTACCATACCGACTTATATGGCAATAGAAAAATCATACCATTACCAACCAAAAAAACCGGTTACTAACAGTTCGGTTTATGGTTGGTAGTGGTTGGCAAATGTCAGTAATAAGTTTTTGCCGTTTACTAGTATGAGATCTTTTTGTTTACAATATTTCATGTTAAAATATAAAATATTAAAATTGAATTTTGTGTTATTATAATATTTCTTTTCCATCTTATTTTACATAGTCGAACATGCAAGAAAACATTATGACCTAAAATATTACATAAATTGTACTATTTCTATGATATATGATAAAAGTTGCATTTAATCTTGTATCGTAATAGTATTTTCCTAAGTATTTTATTAAATCAACACATATTAGAAGTTTGTTGTTATGTAATAAACATATATGATGAAATATAAGAACATACATATGTATTTTTTAAGATATGTGATAGATATGGTAATTACCATTGTTAATGCTCAATTACCGTTACCGTACCACATATTTTCATATAGTTTGACATACTGTACCAATCGAATCGGTTACCAATTATTTGGTATCACTTTCGCTGGTATCGGTTGGTAATGGTTGGTAAGTGGTAATATGGTAAAAATGTCCAGCCCTAATAAAGGCACCAAAATGCCGTCGGAACTTTTCAACACCATTGCAGTGTCGTGTAATTAATCACTAAAAATAATGAACGCATCGAAAAAGTGTCGGAACATGCCAACATCACTCAAACACCAGATTTATTTAAACACAAAGAACTAAATTATGAATGTAAGATTCAAAAAATTAAGTAAACCAAGTAGCGGAAATGCACATATCATAAAAGATAATCCGACCGTCAATGAGGTTTGTCAACGGTAAAGGAACTAAACCCAAATTGTTTGAAGCTATTTTCGCCGCTAATACTTCCATCCGAAACATTTTCGCATAATTTTATTTCTTCTCCGCTTTCTTATTTAATCAATCTCTCCGTAGGCTCTTGAAATTGCTTAAATAGAACTATTTTATTAAATACATATCTAATAAAATAGTTCTATTTAAGTAATTTCAAACGAATATGTTAACTGGTCTTTTTTCTATTTAAACAATATTGAACTGGTCATTTTAATAATTGTAAAATAAAGTGCGTAGGAACGACATTCGTGTTTTTTTTTTTATATCCATACCCCTAACTAAACATTCATTTGACTTTTTTCTGTGCCTTCCCAAAAGTTAAAATCCCTAAATGCTTGACCTACTCTTCCGTAGCCGCCATAGCGCCATCCTCCACCTTGCCAGATGTTGGGGCGCTCGCTTCTGTCGATTTCAATGGAAAACCCGACGTATTTCCTTTGACTTGATCAAAATCAATTTGCTTCCCAAATCGCTATCTTTCCACCCGTTATTGAATGCTCAAAGATGACGAGTCTTCTCTGCCACTAATCAGTATGTTCAAAGCCAAAATTAGGGCATGGCGACTTCGAGAAAACTATGGCCTCCAAAACATTTAGGAAAAATACATTTAAGGGGGTTTCCAGACTTTCAAATTTCTTATCTTGTCTTCTAAATACCTTTGATTAGTCAGACCCTCCTTTGAATCTTTGCTGGAGGCACTGAAGTGCTTATTATCAGTAGTAAGCTTGATTTTTTTCTTCATAATACAGCTTTGTTGTTTCCATTTGCTAGAATGAGGCAGATCTGAGCTAATAAACTCACGACCCAGCCTACAGGCTTCTGATTTTGTCAGATCTGATGCTATGTCCATGTCTTCGTGGATGGAATTGCTAGATTCTCCATATATCCATTTAGACAAGTGATAAACTTTTGTTTTTACATTGCTTTTGTATTGAAAATTTCTGATTCCTTGATTATTTGCTTCAGGATATAATGACTCTTTTTGATGGTATAGCAATAGATAGTCAAGAGCATTATTGAGGGAGCTCTTTTGAAATCTGATAAAGACAGTAAACCTACGTTATATTCATACTATCGTTAATTTTGGAGTTATAATTAGTAAAGTCCATTTTACTTCCGTGATTAGATTCTCCATTAATTGCAGAATTGTCTTCCTCAATAAGGGAACTTTACAGTTTGTTGTGATTTAATTTGTGATCTTTATCACTGACTTTGTTCCGGACAGTCACATCTGGAACACTGTTAGTGTTGAGATGAGGCCTTCCCAAATCAAGTAAATAGTTATGCTCAGTATTTAAAACATTGAAGTTATTATGCTCAGAAATGTTTTTACTCCCCTGACTAATGTGATTTCTGATGTTATTATCAGGTTTCTTAACACTAAAGAGAGAGCCAGATGTTTGGATGCAATGAATAGAGGCATTAGAACTGAACTTTTGACCTTATGGACATGAGAAATTACTGCTTGATGTACAAGTAGGGATGTCAATAGATGATCTACCATTTTTAAGTTTAAAAAAGGTCAGTATGTTGTCTATATATCCATTCTATTGTAAAACATTTTTGCCAGACATATTCTAGTAGGTGGCAAGCTACCTTTTACTCTTTCTTGTTAATCTGCTAGCCAGTTTCCAATTTATGCGTCCAAGGAAAAAACCTGTAGTGACATTTTGAAAAAAAAAATCCCCTCTTTTGCGTATGATTGATAATATTTACTTGTACAGTTAACTGCTACTGGTTAATATTAAATATGAAGCTTCAGAGCAGTTCGATTTGCAAAATGTTATAGTGTCCATTCCTCTTCCTACATGTCGAGAACCACCTAGCGTCAGACAGATTGATGGTAAATGGGGGTAAGCACTTATCCTACTTACATCATTTGTGTGTACGCACGCCACCATCTGTTTCCTATTATATGTAGATGATTACGGTTATAGGTCAATAGGTCAAGGTCAGAACAGCTTTACAGAAAGATATTAATTTACTCTAGTTATTTCTTATTGACATCTATATTAGTTGAAAACTACATACTAAATACAAACTTGTAGGTATGTTGCATGAAATTCCACATTGGAATGGTCAATTCTTCTTATCGACAACACAAATCGAAGGTATGCAATCTGACTTTGCGGTTGTCTTGATATGATTTTGGGTGAATTATCTGCACTTGATGACTTATATGCACTATATTACATGTATAACTTCAGTGGATCTATGGAGTTTGTCGTGCCTCCTGCAGATTCATTGCGTTCTTCCCTATCTCTGTCAAATTCTCTACTGCCAACACCTTTAGTGATGTTAAGGTATTTCATATATATTATGACATTATGATGATGATTATTATTATTTTCTTTTTTAATCGAGTATTCTTTCTTTGAGAAAATCTCACTAAGCTTGATAAATCTATTTAACCTGTAAGAAAATTAATTTAATGCCAATATTAGTAGCGAAATGTCGTCCTTGCGTTTCCGATATACAAGCAATTACAATCTCTCACGTGTAGTTTTTGGTTCTTACCCTTTCCCCCCTAGAAAGACAAAAAAATGGGAAAAAGATATGCATTGTGCTTTTGTTTAATTGAATGTGATTTTGGTGCAGGTTGCAAGTGTTTAATTCAGAATATCAAATGTACACAGATCTGCTTGCTCGTTCCATAATTTTTTTTTAAATCTGAATATCAAATGTAGGTTTTTATGAACTCGGTTATCAAAATATCTTATATTTGAGAAATCAGTAATTAATCTTAATTGCACGACTATTTTACAGATTGATTCATTCTCAGCAAAAAGGAAAAATTGTAGAAAATGCACTACAAGAAGAGGTAAATAGTTTGAATTTGTTACGACCGAAGTATTGATATTCTAGTGAAATATTTTTGAGTTGTTGCTACTTTGGGATATAATTGTTGATATTGATACCAGTAATATGTGGACCTGCTTAGTGGTTCTATTTAAAAAAAATTATTTAGAATATCCTGTAGGATTTTGAGAATTCGGTAATTCAGTTGTGTTATTTTTGGGATATCAGTTATTAACTAATCTTACATGCATGACTATTTTACAGATTGATATTCATTCGCAACAAAAAAATGGAAAAATTGTAGGAAAATGCACTACGAGTAGATATAAATAGTTTGAATTTCAAAGTATCAATATTCTAGGAAAATATTTTTGAGTTGTTGCTACTGAAGCTTCAACAACTGTAATCATACTCGTTTAGCAAGTAAAATATATACAGTCTTCGTATGATAGCATTTTTTCTCTCTTAGACTAATCATTCATTTCATGATTTTTTTTTTTCTGTATAGAAAACTGAAATGAGTTATTACCAAATGGAAGATGTTGGATCTTAAGAGAGCTGGGAAGGTGTTGTAGTGGCTCTTATGGTTTGTTCTAACGTGTTCTAGATAGTGCTACATAAATTGGAAAAGGATTGTTTTATGTATAAGAGATTACAATTTGTCTTAATGTTAGAATGGTTTTCGCTTAGATGTATTAGCGTGCATGTGACATTAATTTACATTCTATCAGATACACCGTGAATGCTTTATGTTATATGAATGTTACATTGAATATATCGTTGTTGTTTTTTGTACTATTGTTAGTAACATTATAATATTTTGTTTGATTGAAGTATTTACATTTTGGTATATGTTCAGTACTATCAGAAGAATCTAATTGATTCATAGTTAGAAAGTTAAAAAATAAAGAATAAATATTGGAAAATTGGTTTAGCAATGACCTCGAAATGGCTTGATAAGGTGCAGGGAAACTGGAATTGTATTCATAATTTGGTGTAATCGTGGCGTCGGTATGACGTTGAAAAAATGGCGTCGGAAAGGCATTGAAATACACCTAACGCATGGCGTCGGAAAGACATCGAAGAACGTCACCTAATGCTTGGCGTCAGAAAGGCGTCGGAGAGCACCCAACGCTTGGCGTCGAAAAGGCGTCAGAGTTTTTTTTTCCATGCAAGTTTTAACTGCGCCAAAAATGGCGTCGAAAACAGGGTTTTCAATGCCATACCGACGCCATTTTGGCGTCAAAAAATCAGTTTTCTCTTGTAGTGGTACTCGCTTCCTGATAACCATCCTCTTAACGCCTTAATTGCGAAGTTAGCAGCTGGAAGACCTTCGACTTCCTCGGAACCCCCAATCTCTGGTAAGACGCCTTTGTCTCCCATGCTTGAGCAGGCATCTACTTGGCCTCTGCCAGGCTATGCTGGTAATACATCTAGTGCTGTTGAGTGTGGTGGTGTTGGAAATCCGCCTGAAACTGAGGGTAATCTAGGAATTGCGAGTTTTGTGAGTTTAGACCAGCGTACTAAATCTGCTACTACCTGCCACAATGCTGTTCCTGGAAAGCCTTCGTGGACAACCCTCTTTGCCTCTCTTCCAAATATTGCAGGTGACTACACGCCAATTGATTTTACAATTACTCATGACGAGCTTGGTTCGAGACCCCCAACCGAGGTGCTTTCTGAGGCTTCATTGTTTTGGAAGGATCAAGTTGTAGGTTTTTTTTTGGACTCTAGGCATCCTAATGTTGACATGATTACTGCTTGTCGTTCTTCTTGGCGAGTACGAGGGATTTTGCGTATGACAATTGTTGATGGTCTCTATTATCTCAAGTTCTCGTCCGCCGATGAGCGTTTACGGGTTTTGGAATCGCCCCCTGCTATAATTGCTGGTAAACCGTTCATTGTGACTCCATGGAACTTTTCAATTGATAAGGTTAGGGAGCAGGTATTATCTATCCCTGTTTGGACACAATTAAATCATGTACCATTTGCCCTTCAACCTCTTCTAGGTCATAATTGGTTGGCCAGCCATATTGGTAAACTAAAATGATTTGACGCTAACACTGTTGCAAGGAAGAAACTTTCCTTTGCGAGAGCTCTGATTGAGATTACCCCTGATAAACCTCTGCCTTCTCATCTTAAGGTTCAGATTGGTGATCGGGAGTATTTAGTAAAGGTGAGTTACAAATGGCAACCGAAATTTGTACATCGTGCAAGGTTTTTGGTCATACTGCGGAAGCTTGTGGTCTATTGAGTGATGCCCCTCCCCCTACTAGATCTCCCCTCCCACATCCTCCTCGTCGTGTTTGGGCTCGCATAGAGAAAACGCCAGATGCCACTATTGTCCCTCCTGACGTTATTGTGCTTGCACCAGATGTTGTAGTGCCTGATGAAGCGCCTGTCGTTATTGTGCCTGCACCAGATGTTGTAGTGCCTGATGCATCGCCTGTCGTGGATTTGGTTTCTGTACCGGATGATTCTTCCTGTCAGATTGATCTTGAACCTGACCCTGATTTCTATTAGGCTTCTGAGGACAAAGCCTGGATGCATGCATCTTCAGGTATGTGTCATGATTTTGAGTATTATTTCTATACTCTTGCTGAGCCTGGTTTTTGGGATGAAGGTGAACTAGGTATGTATAACGCAATTAGGATGCAGGATACCTCCTGGGATAGAAGCACTATTTTCTCACCGAACTCTCCGAATTATATAGAGAATTTAGTTAGTCGGTTTGCTCGTCCCACTACGATTATGACACCTTTTTTGGGTACTTTCTATGACGATGATTCCTCTTGAGATGATATTTGCAGTAGTTGTAATCAATTGTTATTTTGGTACTAAATGGTGGGTGGTCACTTCAAACTAGATAGTTGCTCTGTGCATGTGCGGAGCACCTGTTTCTCAACTTTTATAATAAAAGTGGTACGGTCACTGTAATCCGGCTTACCTTGCAAAAAAAAAAAAAAAATTGTCCAGAAGAGAATTTTGAAAATTCATTGATTAGAAGTTTGCATTCTTAAACAAACTGTAATAAAGATGAAATTTGGAATAAGCAAGGAATGAAAATAAAAATGGCTGAGGTCAAAATTAAACCCATAGGATGAATCTGATGAATATTTTTAGCCGAGGACTAATGGTGTAATAGAACAGAACGGTCCTTTGTATGACTCGGTCTGAAGGGGTAACATTTCTGGTCCGTGTCCGTATGATTTTCATTTAGAAAAAGAAAAAATGTACGAAAATATGTCTACTCGAAATGTTCGTTTTTTCTATTGTTCGAAATTTGTTCGTCCGTTGTCAAATGATGAAGGCAATGACGTCAGAAGATGGTAATGCAGAGAATTCTGAGCAAATACGAAACTAAATGATTGCCTACCATATTGAACATGAAATTAATTTGATTTAGATTGATACGGTTTTGGGCAATATACAGAAAAAGAGTTTAAAGGAATCCTCGATATATTGAAATATTTATCCAGAAAATACGGGCATAGCCGGCTGTCTTGCGTCTTTAGTAATCCCTAAGCTCTACGGCTCTGGAATCAAAATTTACAAACAATAATATAACTCCAATAAAAAAGTTGATTAAAGGGACAACGCTAAAACAAAGAGAGCTTGGTACGTATGATACCTCATCTTTCTTGTCTTTTGTTTCAATTTAAGTGGAAACTGTAGAGCTAAAAGCCAAGAAACGCTTACTCACCCGCACCATTCAGCTCTAATTACTTCATAAATAGAGCCAGCAAGCTCCTCCCTTTTGTCCAAGTGAAATAGCTCAGTTCAAATCTGAGCCACCTGGTTTTATTTTTTCTTCAATTTTATTTTTTGTATATATCAGTAAAAGAATTACAGATCTTTTAATCTCGATCAAGCAATGGATGTATCTTCCTTAATTCCAGTTTACTCAGCTAGCCAGGTATATGTATTCTCCAACCCTCACCAATTTAATTTTCTAGTTTTCTGAATCTTCATCCTTGTACATATCTTCTAGGTCATGGAAAAATTGCAAGAAAAACTAATAACAGGGAAAAAGCAACCATATCCAGCAATGTACTCCAGCTTCTTTGGAGGAATCACCCTCGACCCGACCATGATGTCCGTTCCAATCGACGACCACATCGTTCACCGTGGCCATGGCGTCTTTGACACCGCGATGCTCATGGATGGGTATTCAACTTCTGCTATTTATTCTCAGTTTATATACTTAACCCCGTCTTTACAACAATATTTATCAATCCTCCATATACAGACATTTGTACGAGCTCGACCCGCACCTAGACCGGTTCTTGAGTTCAGCATCGAAAGCCAGGATCAACTCTCCATTTCCACGGGAAACACTGAGAGCAATACTGATCCAAATGACGGCAGCATCTAAGTGCAGGAGAGGATCGATACGCTACTGGCTCAGCTCCGGCCCTGGGGACTTCCTCCTATCTCCAGCCGGGTGCACAGAGCCCACCTTCTACGCGGTAGTCATAGAAGACAACTTCTCCCAATGCAAAGAAGGCGTTAAGGTCGTAACTGCAACCATCCCAATGAAGCCTCCCCTTTTCGCAACCGTTAAAAACGTGAACTACCTACCGAACGTTTTGACCAAAATGGAAGCGGAGGATAGAGGAGCAGAGGCGACGATTTGGGTGGACGAAAAGGGTAATGTTGCAGAAGGGCCTAACGTCAATGTTGCTTTCGTGACTGCGAATAAGGAGCTTGTTTTGCCGTGTTTTGATAATGTGCTTAGCGGGTGCACTGCTAAGAGGCTTTTGGCTCTTGCTCCTAAGCTAGTGGAGACTGGTTTGCTTGCGAGCGTCGGGAATAGAGATATAAGCGTAGAAGAAGCGAAGGTGTGCGTTGAAATGATGTATGTCGGAAGCGGGCTTCCTATTTTGCCCATTGTTGAATGGGATGAACAGCTCGTTGGAGATGGTAATTGTGTTATTTTTCTTCATTGAAGGTTTATGTAGGTGGTATATGTTATGCTGATACGTTGCTTGTTTTGAAAAATTGCAGGGAAAGTGGGGGAGCTGACGCTGGCACTGTCCGATCTTCTTTGGGATGACATGAGGAGTGGACCGGGGCTGCAGAGGGTTCAAGTTCCCTATGAAGGATGAACGCTTTTTATTTTCGCTGTTTGATTATGTATGTGTTTTGTGTTCCAGTTGTAGTTTAAATAAATCGAACAATATGTTCAGAAATTAGCTTATTTTTCCTTCTGTGCTCGCAGCCGAATCTTGTTATTAAACAAGGAGCTGAAGTTGCAGTTCTTTTAACTTGTTCTCCATCATGCATGTAAAACAATACCTTGAAGGACAGGATCGATCCTTTCCATTACTAACATTGTTCACTTCATCTTTCTTGTTAAACAATCAGTTAGACCAATGCAGCTGAGGTGATACAGATTACAGACACATGGAGTTGGTAACATTAGTAGCAATGCAAAATAACTTAATAATTGTAAGTCGTGGTTTTTGATTTGTAAAGATTGCCATGTATTGTAATGTCATGGTACTTATTGCAACTCTCTGCAGTTGCCGCAAGAATTGGATGGCATATTGAAATCTTATGTTCCCAAACTATCTGGTATCATGTATTCATTCTTTTATCAACCACTGATTTTTATGTCACTTCCACCAAAATTTGGTTAACAAAATGAGCAGGGTGAGATAGTATAAATGTATTTGTTATTCTTTAATATTTTGACTTGTACATACGTGCTAAATATTTGTACAAGTTGTTAAATTTGGTGATATAAAATCACAAAAAGATGGAAATAAATAAGAAAAATGAAAAATAAATATTTTTAATATGGATATGCATAAATTATTGATTTCATTTGCGTGAGATATCAAAAAAATAAATGCAGACATTATTTTCTTTCATCTATGTTAAGAAAAGAAATTGATGATTTACTTGCTATATTTGTGCCGTTTGTTACCTAAGTAATTTACCTCTATTATTTATTACCATATCTTTATAATTTGATTGTTGATTCACATATATTTCACTGGCTATATATTGTGGGTAACCTTCATTGTAAACTCGTCCTAATATTCAGTCAGAGATCCTCAAATAGAGTGTCTCTTCTTGTTTACTTTAATTAAGGGGTTGGTTACGTAAACTCTTATCTTATAATCTCTTTTATGTGGAATAATACATCTTTCTTTTCGTCTGGATGTACACTATCTTCGTGATGATAGCGAAGCCAATATAAATATTTTGTCATTATTTTCTTTTTTATAGTTATTTACTATTTATTTGGAGCAATAGAATAATTGATGTTATATTGATTGATGTTCAATTGGCAAATCTAGATCATGTTTAATGTGCTTCTGCATTTGTGCAATTTTTGCACAACGGATTGGTATCAGAGCAATTAGTGCAATTTTTCGCACAACAGATTGGTATCAGAGCAATTTGTGCAATTTTTTACATAACAGATTGATATCGGAGTAAGGCGGTTTGTTTAGATTGTGCATCAATGGCTTCAAGAAAGAGTGGCATATCTGATGATAATTATGCTATTACTATTTTTGGAGGAAAAAGAAGACTTTGGTGAAGGTGATTATGTTGAGTGAAAAGAGCGTTCCAGTCTTGCAACTTTAACGAGATATGAAGTTTAATGTGTTGAAGGGACCATTGGATTTGAGAATTTTTGATCATGTTTCAGACAGGAGTCTTCATGTTGATGATGCTCGAGGGATGCAAGATGATCAAGAAAGGAGCTCAGGTCAAGTGATAGACGGACGTCGGGTTGGAAAATCCACAATGATAAGGCGGAGATCTTTGTGTTATTACAAACTTTCTAGACCGTTGGATTTTGTGTGGTGCATCTCATATGGAAGATGCATCTTTTGCGGGCGGTGCGTGATGTTTGTAATGGTTTCGATCGAGTTAAATGGCAGGAGAGAGATTTTTTTTGCATGTACAGAGATTTGGATTAATCTTTTTTTGTTGTCAATTGGCTTTAGTTTTTGGCTCTGTATTTAGATTGGTAATTGAGAGGATATGTTGGCCTTAGTGGTGTTGAGATTACCTTAGAATCTATCTTATTTGAATTTTGGATATTTGCAACATTTTGTTAGTAGACGGGGACATTGTCTGAGCTCATTAACAAGGTGTGATGAAGGATAGCTTTGATGAAACCCATTATGTAAATATTCAGTTTTCTTCACTATGAGATTTTAGCTTAAGGTGGAGTTCTGTTTTTGAAGATTTTTATGTTGTGAAGAGTATTTGACTCAAGATATGTGATTTTGCATCAAAGTGGATGTTAAATTTGGTGATACAAAATCACAAATTGGTGGAAACATATATGCAAAATAGAAAGTAAATATTTTTATTATGGATATGCTTAAATTATTGATTGCATTTGCATGAGATGACAAAGAAATAAATGCAGGCATTATTTTCTTCCATCTATGCTGAGGAAAGGAATTGGTGATTTGCTTGCTATGTTTGGGTGGTTAGTTACCTCCATTATTCATTACCATATCTTGGTAATTTGATTGTTGATTCACATATATTTCACTAGCAATTATTGGGGTTAGACTTCATTGTAAACTCATCCTGGCATTCAGCCATAGATCTCCAAATGGAGTGTCTCTTCTTATTTACACTAATTCAGGATTTGGTTATGTAAACTCTTATCTTGTAATCTCTTGTATCTCTCTTTTATTTGGAATAATCTCTCTCTTTTGGAATGGACACTATCTTCTTGATGATAGCGGAACCAGTAGAAATATTATGTCCATATTTCTTCTTTATAGTTATTTACTGATTATTTAGAGTGGTAGAATAATTGATGTTAGGTTGATTGATGTTTAACAGGCAAATCTAGATCTTATTTAATGTGCTTCCGCATTTGTGCAATTTTTGCACATCGAATTGGTATCATAGCAATTTGTGCATTTTTTCGCACAAAAGATTGGTATCAGAGCAGTTTGTGCAATTTTTTGCATAATAGTTGTCATGTAAACAGTTATAGAAGTGGGATTACATAAATACTCTTCAAAGCCTAATATGTATTTGACTGAGTAATCGGTTGCTCATAATACCCCCTTTCAAAATATATTAGGCTATTCTTCTCTGGTTAACTTTCTCCAAAAACTTCATCTTTCTCCTGCAAATCTTTACTGCTTTCAACAATCATCAAATTGACCTTGAATCAATTGAAGTTTTTCTTTAACAAGGATTTGGTTAGGATGTCAGCCTTTTGAAAAGTAGTTGGTAGATGATATATCTCTCGTTTCTCTCTGATAAATGTTTCTTTCACAAAGAATAAATCAATCTCAATATGCTTCGTGCTAGAATAGAGAATAGAATTTACTGACAAGGACACCGTGCTTAGATTATCACATCAAATTGTGGGTTTTCTTAGTTGAGAAATTACAATTTCCTTGAGTAATGATTCAGTCCAAATCACTTGGTAATTATCTTGGCAATGCAGCAGTATTTCGCTTCAGTACTAGAGCGAGAGATGGTGGCTTGCTTTTTGGAACACCATGAAATAGGTTTTCACTAAGACAAATCATGTAGCCGGTCATGGATCTTCGATTTTCAGGGTTGGAGGCCCAATCTGCGTCAGAGTAACCCTTGACTTCAATGATTTTACTTCCTTTTAACTGCAGTCCTTGATATATAGTGCCATTTAAGTATCTTAAAATTCGCTTAACCGTTTTACAGTGTTCTTAACTTGGATTATGCATAAACTGAGATACTTTATTCATGCTAAAGACTATAGCTTGTCCTGTAATGGTAATATATTGCAAAGCACCCACTACACTTCTGTGCATTGTTGGATCTGGAAATTTTTCAACATTGTGTTTTGGATAAGTGTAATTTGATCAGCATAGTTATTAGCGTAGATTTTGCATCTTTTCATGATTTCTGAAATGTATTTTCTTTGGTAAAGTATAATCTTCGAATTTAATTTTTTTGATTACTATCACCAAAAAATAGTTTATTTTTCCCAGATTTTTGATTAAGAATGCCTTATCTAGATGTTGAATAGTTTTGGTGATTTCACTGTCATTATCTCCAATCAAACCGAGATAATCAACATATACTAAAATATATACAGTGTATCCATCTTTTATTTTTGTATAAAGAGGGTAGTTTGAATTTGTTGCTTGATACCCCAAGTATTTATGTGACTTTTTGTTTTTCATACCAAGACCTTGATGCTTGCTCTCGACTATAAATTGTTTTACGTCGTTTGAGCACAGTTAACTTGTTTCCTTGATAACATCCTTGTGGTTGACCCATATATACTTCTTTATGAAGTTCACTATTTAAGAATGCGTCGTTCACATCTAGTAGTCTAATCTTCCACTTGTAGTGTACAGCTATATTGAGACCTATTAAATTAGTAGTTGGTTTAACTATAAGAGAAAGACTCACTGAAATCAAACACGCACTACTGGGTGTAATCTTCTGCAACTAACCTTGCTTCATACTTTTTTATTCTGATATTTGGATTCTTTTGGTTCTAAAAGTCTTTTTGCTGCTAATGGTATTTTTATTGACTACCTTTAACACTAAACTCCAAGTCTATTTTTTTAAATAAAGTTGCATGTTCTTTAACTATAATTGGTTTCCAGTATTTACCTCAATAACCTCTTTAGATAAAGATAGTTTAACTTGACTTCGATTTACATTGTATGCTTTTAGTTTGAATATTCCTTTTTTGCTCTAGTAATCATATGATGACCAGTGTTGATTGGATCTTGTTCTTGACCACTGTTTCTGTCCATCATCTGGTTTTCACTTGTTGTTCCTTCTGCAGCGTTGGGTACTTGTTGATAATCCAGATTCCTTTAACTGTTAGATTGATTGTTGTTAGATATACCATCACTTTCTTAACTTGGCTTAGCATTAGACATCATGTGTTGAGGTACACCATCACCCTTATCTGGTTCAATGTTAGGTACAATCAGTTGGGTAGGTGTTGAGGCTTGACTATTTTCATGCTCATGGCTGATTTGCTGATAAATAGGAACATGTGGTGATATACACGTAAATGTGTATATTTTATCCGCTTATTTATCTAGTTTTCTATTTAAAATAATTAATATTGTGTATTTATAGCTGTGTTTTCAGATTGTTGATAAAAAGCTTGGTTTAGAGCATTTGATGGATAAAGCATGAAGAATTTGCTTAAAAAGAGTGAAGTTGAAATTACTAAAGCTTGAAGAGTTTAAAGCTTGAAGAACGGTTGCAAATAGAGTTCAGTTGGGTAGATTTGGCTCACTAAAGACTCATGTTGCGTTCACATTGGCTCATTTGCAGACCATCTCACTCATGTTGCATTCACATTAGCTCATTTGCAAGGCCTCTCACTCTACAGTTCCGTTCACACTAGCTTATGTGTTAGTTGGGCTAATTCTTTAGTCCCACATTATGGAATTTGCCAAGTAGCCTTTGTCATATCAGCTATAAATACACTTTATCTCATTCATTGTAAAACACACTTAGTTTTATTCTGTAATTCTCTTCTTGGAATAAAACTCTTCTCCCTTTCTCTTAGTTGTTATTTTATTTTATTTATGTTAATGTCTGTTATTTTCTTTTTCTCTTCTTCTTTAGCTATGTCTAGCTAATCCCCTTTGATTAGGGGGTGATGACGCTAATAGATATGATTCAATATGAATCACATAGCCAATAGATGAGGACTTCATACATGTAGATCTGGATCTGAATCAAGGGTTAGATCTGAACCTTCATATTCTGTGTCGTTTAAGAGCTATGCTCCTTCACAGGGTATATTCGTGTTCGATCTAACAATTATCACATTTAGATCTAATTTTAGGTTTTTAGAAATTAATTTGTGAATCTGTCCTGATAGTCTATGGTTGTTTAAGAGCTCAGCTTCTGCATAGGCTATGCTTGTCGTTGTTTACTTATTTGTTTCTAAAAATCTATTTATCGTTGATTCGTGTTTGTGACAGAAACATGAATTAGATCTATATTTATTTGTTGGCTATTGATGAGTGTGAATCTAATCTATGTCATTATCCCCTAATTGCTTTCTCTTATTAGATAAATCTCTCTTCTTTATTTAATTGCTGTTATTTTCTGTGTTTTCAATCAATCAAAATCTTGGAATAACTTGATTGGATTTATTAATTAAAATATTTTTGGTCCCAGAGTTCGGCACCCTCTACAACAATCCTTGTTGTTTAGGAAAGCCGAACGGATTTTACAGTTGTTTACAATTGTATAATTTGTTCGCAAACAAATTGTGGCGCCATTGCCGGGGACCAAAATAATTTTAAATTCGTAGATCCTTCGGGTTATTTTTTTTTTAAAAAAAAAGAAAAGAAAAAAAACACAAAAATATTTTTTTTATTTTTGTTTTCTAGTATAGATATAAAAAAATCTCATTGGTTGATTTGGTATTTGATCTGTGATACGATAATCTACCAAAAAAGAGAAGAAAAAAATATTTTTGCCAAATTTTGTTTTCAATTTCTTTCCATCTATTTCTTTCCCTATCTGTCATTTACTTCTTGCTAATTTTTCTTCTATACATTCTTTACTCCCTTCTATTTATCACAATAAAAAAAAATTAACTTGCAAATTTGGTTTGATTTATTTCCTGTTTTTAGTACAATTTCTTCCCGTTTCTTTCCGCTTTTCTACAAGTTTCTTTCCCTTTTTCAATTTTTTTTTCCTCTTTTACATAGTTTTCAACTTTCTTCTTTTACAATTTTCAAAAAAAAAACACAAAAAAAAAAACAGAAAAAAAAAGAAAACCAAAAACAGATTTTCTTATTGCAAATTTGTTTTTCTGCCTTGCAATTTTTTTTCCTCATTTTCTCTCCTGTAAGACCATCTTCTCGCCACAAACCATCACACCTCACTTCGACAGTCAAAACAACCTCCATACTGTTAACTTGCCCAACATAAACAGCCCCTGCCGAGACTCCACTTCGCCTGCCTCCATACCTTCTAACCTTCGTCCATCAGCCCAAGTTTCCAAACAACAGCCCCTCACATCAAACAATTACCCAACGCCACACCCAGTTCAACACATACCTCACTGCTTTCTGCCTACTTCCACCAAAGTCCCACACGCAAACTCCACCGTATAAGCCAATCATCTACCATCCACTATCCAAAACCCAACAGTAAAAATATTCACCACAAATTCAACAGACCTCACTACATCCTTGCAAGGTACCACCTTCACAAATCTCCCCATCCATTCTGTTCACCGTCATCAGCCAAACAGACCACATCCTCCTCAGTCAACACATTGTAGTCACCCAAAAACAAAAGTCACTCCACTAACCATCCAACCCCAGCAGATTCAAAACGCCCTTCAACCGAAGTCCAGACTCACTGCTCCTTTTCACAACTGCCCATATTCTTCAAACCGTACCCAAAAATACCCCATACCAGATTCCAATACACTTCATCTCCTCCCCAAATCTCCCAATCGCTTCAGCCTGTAGCACAGAAACTCTCCGATCAAAACGTCAACCTCCCCTTCACAACAATTCACGCCCCTCCGCAAACAAATTTCGTACAGTCTCTGCCATACTACCTTGCCATAATCGCAACAAGCCCAATGTACAGCTCTCGAAAACTCCCGAGCCCCAACCCTTCCTCAATCGAAAATCGCTAGTTCCCTAAACCCAAAATCAAAGCAATCGCCAGCACTGAATAACATAGACCGTCCTCTTTTCTATTTGGTTTATCCTTTTCTCCTGTAATATTTTGACTTCTTTTGTTCTCGCTTGGTTTGGAGTTCACTAGAAAATTGTGCGATTTGTTTTATATGCGGTTTGGAATTCACTAGAAAGGATTTTGGGCCGGGCACGCCGGGCTTTACGTGAAATCAATTGAGTCTGAATTCTGAAATTTGTATAGAGAACATTGTTTTCTTTTTTAAAACAAAGAAATAAAAGGTTTTGTTTTCCTTTTACAAAGCATTCGTTTTCTTAAAAATAATAATAAAAAAAACGAGAAGAAAAAGGAGACGGTCTGATTTGGTTTTATTTTGTGCGTGATTTGTCTTTTAAACCCGAATGGAAGTATGGTTTTAGGTCTCCAGGATTGACTGAACTTTAAATAACGAGGTGAGACTTGTGCGTTTCTTTGGAGTGGATCTGTCTAGTTGTCTATTTCCTCGTAAGTTCACTTTGTGCTTTTGTGAGTCGGTCTATTTGAGTGAGAATTTGGTGTGACCAGTTTAAAGTTAGCAATTTCTTTTGCTTTGCTTTTATTAAAAAAAAAGGAGGAGAAATTTTTTCGAAAACAAGTACAGCGGTAATTTGAAAATGGTCATATAATAGGAGGCGACAACAATAAAAAGCAGCGGACTATTCAGTGTTCGAGCGGTTGCACACCAAGTGGGGTGTGAACACGCTAGCGCTACTCAATTGCACTGGACGGACTGCCGATCACTGTAAAATTTTCTTAACCCTACAGTTGCTTTGCTGCAAAGAAAAATATATAGAAATTGCATGTAAAAAAATTCTGCAGGTGTCGCGGCTTGCTTGTAAAATTTTTATTTCTGCAATTTATTATTCTGTGTTTGTTCTGTGACTGATTATTTTGCCTGTTGATGTGTGGTTGGAAATTTTAAAACAAACGTGGAATACATTATTTTTGAAATCAAATCGAGGATTCCCCAAAGCTCATAGGACAAAATATTCGTTAAATTGACAATTAGGATTGATACTCTCTGAGGTGTCTAAGGAACGGTAGAGTCTAGAACTCAAACAGGTTCTTAAACCTTCAGTCCTGCTTCTACGGTGATTCGTGGCACACTGATAATCCCTGTCCGAACCTGGCCCAGACTTGTATTTATATAATCTGAAGTTGTTAATTTTAACATATTTTTTAAGAGCTTCTTTAGAGCCACAACTTTGTAATTGATTTTTCGACGAAAAACTCTCTACTCTAGTACATGCGCGCTTGCCCCATGTACAACCAAAATTGCAATTCTTTTCAAACTTTAAATGATTTTGGTTTCAATTCAAATCAGACTGAATTTCAAGCTGAAATTTTTTCAAATAATTTCCACCAATCTCATCAAACGGTTGTACCCCAATATGAAAACTGTCATTCTATGATTAATGAGAATTTATCTGAGGCGAGACGACTGTTAGCGCAAATGGCTAAGCAAAGTGCTGAAAATCAAAACAATTGCAACACGGGTTTTAACGAAATTTTTGAAAACCAAAATGATTTTCATGATACGAGTGAATGTCAAATGTTGGTTATCGAATATGAAAAATGTGTTGCGAACAAGCTAAATTTTTGGCAATGTTGGTTTTGGAAAATAAATAATGGACGACTTCTAAGAGATGAGGTGGATGAATTTTTAAGGTCAACCAGTGAGGAACACATAGAAACGACGAATCTAAAAAACAACATTTTGAAGTCAGGTGTGTCTACTAATTTGATAGAAGAGAGCGTGAGTGAAATTGATCAATTAATGCATGATATTTGGAATTGTCGCGAGGAAATCAAGGAATGGGCGCGAACTTTTGATGAAAAACAAGCTTCTGAAAATAAAGATATCGAAAACATGCGTATCATTGAACAACTGTCTCAATACACCATTGAATTTTGGAAAAATCTAGAAAATCAATTACTTGAGGGAATTAATGATGTTGATGACTTTGAGGATTCCATGAAACTTGGCTTGACTTACATCGAAGAACTGGCTCAAAGAATGGACAATAGCGAACAAGTTTCTTATCGGATTGTTTATCAAATTTCTCTCCTTCAAACTGAAGTTACAAACTTGTTCAACAACTATAAATCTCAATCTAGCAACAAACAAGTTTCTGCCAATGTTTCTTTTGAACCAAATAATCAGGCAGTAACTTCGTCACAACATTACATAACGATTATTGATGACTCTGGCGATATGACCGATGATGAAAATTTTGGAAAATCTCTTGTGCAAAACATTGATTTCTGCGAAACTGTATTTCAAACTCAAATCGATGCTTCTTCTGAAAATTCAACTCTTGCTAAAATCGAAAATTTTCAACTAACAGCTTTTGAAATTGATGAAAATCTTAATGAAGTTGTTGAAATCTCGGTAATTGATTTGAATTTAAATTCTCTTGAAAACAAAGACGTCAATCTTCAATTTGATCTTCCTCTCTCAGATTATGAAATTTTTTAAACGTTAGCAACTTTAAACTATTAACTTGAAAGAAATGACGAAGTTGGTAACAACTGTTTAGGTGAGGACGACTTTGATGAGCGTAAACTTCTTGAACTGATTGACGATAATGTTGTTGGGTCTGAAATTGAAAATGAAACATTTGAAAACTTTGAAATTCTTGAGGTTGAAAACAATGGGACTGTTGAATGTGATCTCAAACACGATAACGATTTTTCTGAAATTGTTGAAACTCCTTGCGACTTGATCGTTTCAACTGAACCTCACTATGATCACTTGTTTTTCAATGATAAATTTCTGCAATATATGAACTCTTTCTGGAATAACACTGTTTTTGAGAAAATACGATTTCGAAATTTACTGAAAATTCATTTGTTTGGTTTTGACTTTAGGTTTATGAATGAACCTTTAGTGAACAAAATTTCAAATACCAAAGCAAAACTGAACAATATTTCTCAAAACAAGTGTGGGGGTGAGAGTGATGTGCACGTCTCTCAATTTATACATCATCTGAACAAATCGAATTTTGTTTTTGAAACTTTTACTGAACCACAGCTCGATGACCTCTCTTTAGCTGCTACAGAAATTCAATTTGATTTTAGGATCAATTGTAAGCTCAAAATTTTAAAATTAGCAACTCAAACTTTTGAAAAAAAAAAAGATTTGTTTTTCCAAATCTGACACATAATATAAAATCCTTTATGATTTGGCTGTGTCTCATAATCTTGATGAGGCTGATCCATTGGTCCATTGTGGACCGGTTCATCTATTCGATGACTGCGTATTTTCTGCACGTGTACCCGATAAGCCGTGCTGACCCTCTTATTTTATTTCCCTTTCACTAAGATATGTCTGATTAACGACTGTGAGGACACAGTCACACTCAAGTGTGGGGGGGAATTTACATTGCAGTAGCAATCAAATTTTATGAACTAGGTCATTCATTGAACAAGGATTAACTTAAATTCATAAATAACACCTTGGTTCTTGTTTGATAAGTTGAATTGTTGGGTGATGGGAATGAACATTATTTATTCATTGAATTGTAATGTGTCTTTTTAAGATGCTAGCTTGAGACTGTGCAGACGTTAGTCGTGTTCTGGAGTAAGCGTGTCAACCCTCGTTATACGTGTTAGAATGTGCAAGTAAAAATAATCAAAAAAAAAATCAAGAGATAAAAATGATTTTGCACCTACATTTTTTGGATTTTCTGAGTTCGTTTTCATGCATAATATTTTCTTTTTCCACTCAAATTTTCAAAATCATAAGTTCTAAAATCCACTTGGCACAATTAAGGAGAAATGACTCATTGTAGCGTTCTTCTTCGATACCCCACATTATTCAAACCCAAGTTTTAGTCGAATTACATCCATGTTTTGACAAGTTTTTCTTATATTGGTATACTTAAGAACCTTGTACTGATTTATTTTCAAAGGTTCAGAAACGTCACTTTTTATACCAATATTACACTACCCACTCCGTACTTGTTTTAAGGTAGGATAACCATATACCACATCTTATTTTATATGGGTTATCTATCTTACGAAACTTTGCTTATCATTCCTTTCAACTTTTTATATAACATCAATCCAGACTTGTGTGTTGAATTAGGGTTATAGAAATAGAGTAACTAGGGCACAAAACTTTCCTTTCATGAAGTATTGGTTTAGTAGAGGAGGAATCAAATGAAATAATGTATGGCATCATTCCATCTCCATTCATCATTCATCATGCAAAAAAAAAAAAAAGAAGAAGAAAAAAAGAAGAAAGAAAGAAAAAAAAGAGAAAAAGAAAAAAAATGAAATAAAGAGAGAGTCTCTCTGAATAAAATAGTCTTCATCATTCTTGACTATGAAGCATCCATTTCCATTCCATCCACATCCATTATACTGTACTTGGAAGTGAGGATTGTAGTAGAAGAGATGAAAGGAAATAAAAATGTTCATATGTGCTTTAATATTACTTTATCTTTTGTAGCCTGAAGTTCAACTAATGCACTTGCCCTCTTATCTAGAATATTTTTAGAACTTACAAAATTTTCCTTCATCTATGCATAACTCATATCCAATACATTACAGTTACATTGGTGCAAAATTATTCAAAAAAAAGAATAAAGAAATGATTGGGTGCACATTGTCGATGTGTAGAACTTTGGTTGACACCACGCTCTTAACCTTCAAGACAATTACAGTGTTATCAAGGAATTACGATTCAGCTTGAAAATTTGTATTCATTTTTGCACTAATTATGGGATGGACAATTTGGGGCTAAACCGTTATTATTGAAGTTAGATGAAATCCTTGGAATATGAAAGACCTTAAATATATTGTTTGATTAATCCGCGTACACATGACGCTTTGGATTTTGTGGGTAGTATCCGCTGAAAACCCTCACGAGACAACACTCGTCCTACTAGGGACACCTAGGGGTTTAACGGCTTGTTGCATACGCTAAATGCAATCGTGTTTCCTACGAAAGTGTGACATATCTTAGTTTAGTTTATTCGAGGACGAATAAAAAGATAAGTGTGGGGGTATTTGATATACACGTAAATGTGTATATTTTATCCGCTTATTTATCTAGTTTTCTATTTAAAATAATTAATATTGTGTATTTATAGCTGTGTTTTCAGATTGTTGATAAAAAGCTTGGTTTAGAGCATTTGATGGATAAAGCATGAAGAATTTGCTTAAAAAGAGTGAAGTTGAAATTACTGAAGCTTGAAGAGTTTAAAGCTTGAAGAACGGTTGCAAATAGAGTTCAGTTGGGTAGATTTGGCTCACTAAAGACTCATGTTGCGTTCACATTGGCTCATTTGCAAGGTCTCTCACTCTACAGCTGCGTTCACACTAGCTTATGTGTTAGTTGGGCTAATTCTTTAGTCCCACATTATGGAATTTGCCAAGTAGCCTTTGTCATATCAGCTATAAATACACTTTATCTCATTCATTGTAAAACACACTTAGTTTTATTCTGTAGTTCTCTTCTTGGAATAAAACTTTCTCCCTTTCTCTTAGTTGTTATTTTATTTTATTTATGTTAATGTCTGTTATTTTCTTTTTCTCTTCTTCTTTAGCTATGTCTAGCTAATCCCCTTTGATTAGGGGGTGATGACGCTAATAGATATGATTCAATATGAATCACATAGCCAATAGATGAGGACTTCATACATGTAGATCTGGATCTGAATCAAGGGTTAGATCTGAACCTTCATATTCTGTGTTGTTTAAGAGCTATGCTCCTTCACAGGGTATATTCGTGTTCGATCTAACAATTATCACATTTAGATCTAATTTTAGGTTTTTAGAAATTAATTTGTCAATCTGTCCTGATAGTCTATGGTTGTTTAAGAGCTCAGCTCCTGCATAGGCTATGCTTGTCGTTGTTTACTTATTTGTTTCTAAAAATCTATTTATCGTTGATTCGTGTTTGTGACAGAAACATGAATTAGATCTATATTTATTTGTTGGCTATTGATGAGTGTGAATCTAATCTATTTCATTATCCCCTAATTGCTTTCTCTTATTAGATAAATCTCTCTTCTTTATTTAATTGCTGTTATTTTCTGTGTTTTCAATCAATCAAAATCTTGGAATAACTTGATTGGATTTATTAATTAAAATATTTTTGGTCCCAGAGTTCGGCACCCTCTACAACAATCCTTGTTGTTTAGGAAAGCCGAACGGATTTTACAGTTGTTTACAATTGTATAATTTGTTCGCAAACAGGTGGTATAGATTGTTTAGTATTGTATATTTTTCAATTATCCTTACTTTTGTGCTTGCAAAGCGGAATACATGTTCATTAAATGCAACAATTCTATAAATGATCACCTTTCCTTTACTGGTAAGACACTTGTAACCTTTTTGATTTTGAGCATAAAATAAAATATACAAATTTGAAATCTAAAATTTAGTTTGTATTAGTTGAAGGACCATAAGCTGAAAAAGCATAAGCATCCAAAACTTTTGAGAAACATATAGTCTGGTCTAATATTAAATAAATTCTCTAATGGATTTATGTTGTGCATCACATTAGTGGGCATCCTGTTGTAGATATACAACAACATCAAATGAGTCTAGCCTGAATTTGATTGGCATAAATGCTTGTGCTAGCAAAGTAAGACCAGTTTTTACTATATGTTTGTGCTTTCTCTCAACTAAGACATTCTGTTTTGAGGTATATGGGCATGTGATTCTATTTGTGATCCTCTTTTTGCTAAAACATTGCTTTAATGGTTTGAATTCTGAGCCACCATCTATTTAAATAATTTTCACATGATGACTTGTTTGACTCTCTCTAAGGTTACAACTACACCACTACCTTGATAGTTTCTGTTTTGACTTAAGGAAGTATACCTAGGTGAATCTTGAATATAAATCAATAAACAAAATATTGTATTTAAATTCATGACCGAAATTAATTGAGGTTGGACCACACAAGTCAACGGCCACCATTTCCAATGGTTTAGTATATATAGTTTGTGAATTTGGGAATGGTAATTTGTGGTTTTTACTCATTTGACATGGAGCACACATATAAGGATGAGAGATATTTTTGAATTCAATTTTATCACTTTAGAGAACTTATCTTACAGTATTCAAAGTTGGATAACCCAATTTACAATGCTACAAATTAAGAACTCTCATATCATTTTTACGTCCAACGTCAGAAAAATTGCACCAATATCTTCTATCTATGTTAATTTTATTTTTTCATTAGATTGAAGGTGTAAGGTCCATGATGCATTTTACCTTGTAATAAAGTTTCTTTACTTGTCAAGTCTTTTACTAGGAAACAGTAAGAAAAGAATTTATACATGATTATCCTTAGCAAATTTGACACACTTAACAAATTTTTCTTAATTTTTGGCACCTAAGTAAGTTATTGAGATATAATTCTCTTTTTCCTTTAATTGTGCCATTTCCAGTGTGTGTGATATCAATAGTTATTTCATCGTCTAAGTATACTGATTGCATACCATTATACTCCCTATTTCCAAGAATTAGGTGGTTTAAGTTGCTTGTGATGTGATTTGATGCACCTGAGTCGGGAAACCACTCTTTATTTTTGTAACGACCCGGATTTTTAGACGTTAATTTTGAACATTTAAAATTGGTTTTAAATGTTGATTTGGAAATTTAAATAACTCAAATTCTACTATTTTGAGTATTAGTTCAATTTGAATAGTAAAATAATATATTTAATTCCGAAATAATTAAGAATAAATTTGAATTTGAGAAATAATATGAATTGGATGATTTATTAAGACCCAATTAAGTTCATATTTGAATTATAATAAGGAATTTATTTATTAAACAAAGTTTGAATGTATAAATTTAATTGACAACAAGCTCGTAGCATCGCAATATTTCGTAATTTTACGTTTTGAACTTTAAATGGATATATAGGATTCAATATAAGTTGGAATTCTTTGAGACAAGAATCTTCCAGATCTAATGGATTACAGTTTTCTAATGAAAGAGAAAAAACAAGATTTCATTTTGTAGATTTTGAGATATGTCAAAATCAAATTTTTAGAAAAATCGCGGTATAATCGTTTATAAAGTATAATGATTTATAAAATAAAATGAAAGGATTTTAAATAAATCGGATATCGAATTAACTTGGAATTTTAAAATGTTGAGTTAAATTAGTTTATTTTGAAGCTATATAAATTATGTTTGAATACATACGATGATAATAATTTATTGTCAGTAGATTTGATTGTGATACGAAGTTGTAACGCCCTACCCGAGATTCATATTAACAAAGAGCATTATCGAGTAATATCGTCTACTAATATAGAGACTAGAGTTGTTTAGGAGCGACCACTCGTAGTCCTGCATTAAACAAGTCTTAAGTACGCCGAAAATATGTTGTGATTTTTCTTTCTTACCTCAAGTGGTTCGACATACTTAATACTTGCCAAATACATTACTATAGTGGCTATAGGATCTATTTGTAACAAAACATAACATATATAATAATCATAGGTCGCATAACAATAAATACCGTCGCTGATATATGTATACATCAAGTATAATACATATTGTAGTACAAAAGTGGTGATATAACCGCCATATACAAATATACGTCATATACCCACTAAAAATAATAACTACAACTAGGTCGACGATGTCCATAGGGTACATACACAAAAACTATGCGAACTAGTCCAAAAGTCGATAAGAAAGCCCATGGTGGAGCAGTTGAGCAATGCCGTAAGACCTAACCTGCAACTCGGTCTGACCTTTGAAGTCGATTCATATTTTATCGATTATATATAACATATGGAATCGTCAATTTTCAAATGACCTCGTATTTCAACGGAACCAATTTTATAAAATCCATAATGGTTAATTATTGTAACATTTCCAGTTTCGAGTCAATTAGGGTTATTAAGTGATCGTACGCAATATAAACACGTATCGATTTATGTTTGAAATTAAAATTTGGGTTTCCCAAACGATCTTGGAATTTGACAAAACCAGTTCCATCGAGTTTGGAATATTAAGTTATTATTGGATTTTCATTTTCATCGCGATCGAAGCTCATATGTGGTCGTTTGAGCGTGAGACTTACAACGTAAGTTTCATATGAATAATAAATTAATAAAAAGTCCTAAACCCTCCTCTATATATTTCTCAACCTGTTTCTTCCTCGTTTCCATTTTCAACCACCAACTCATATTTCAACCCATTATAAATCGAACTAAATCGCCAAAACCATGAAGTATTAGCCAAAGTGTTCAACATGGAAGTTATACAATGGAGTATGGGCTTCCTTTCGGTGGTGGTTGGAGGTATTCAGGTGGATAGTGGAGGCTGGTGGAGGCGTTCAAATGCGGGGTTGCAGATTCTAGTTTGTCTCAATTTTCGTGAGTTTGGAGGGTTTTGGATCTGGGCGTCTGAAGGTCGGAAGAAGGCAGAGATGAGGTCGTTCTAGCAGTGGTGGTCTGTTGGGTTTTGGTAACCTGTAGCCGAAGAAATTGGGATCGAAGCAATTTCCGTTCATGTGAGAAATTCTGGCAATTGGGGAGGCTGTGGGGTCGGTACTGCTTGGCAATGGCGAGGCTCCAAGTAGGCGAAGACGACAGTTGGGGGTTGGTCAATTACGGCGGGGCTTGGCATCGGTGGTGTTGAAGTAAAGGAGGTCGATGTTTGTTCGGCTCCTGGAAAATAATAATCGTGATACGTATTAAACGCGTTAATTACGATATTAGTTGTTAATGAAGTAATTAGTAATTTAATTAATTAATTTTGTATATAACTTGTAACGATTGTATTTATGTCATACGATAACAAAATTTGACTAAACAGGATCCGTTGGGATCGTGGCGATAATACTTCGCATCCAGCTAGATTGGTATAATCTGGAGATAATTGGAATTTTATGTAATTTCAAAATGCACGTTTGAAATTATTAAATGATTTGAAATCATTAATCTAAATAATATGTGAGTTAACTCTCACGTCTTCTGGAATTTTATGATGTGATTAAATTCTTATTATTATAATTTATCATTGTAAGCATAAATTGAATGTTTTGGATGGTTATTGTTTAATTCTTGATTATTGACTGTCATTATTTATGTTTCCGTCGTTTTAAATGCATTAGATTAAAATTTCTGTTTCATATGCATTTATTAAATGATATTATGAGCTGTGATGCAGGGAAAAATAGGTTGGAGGTGTCCAACTGGATTCCTCAAATATTTTGTATGTTACTTGTCTTTCATATTATCCATATATGAACTATTTAACTCAAGTAACGTTATATTCTGTTTGGATGTTAGTTGTTGAATTGAAATTCAACGTCGATGTGATATCAATCAATAGACAGTATTGATTAAGTGATTGGCAACAAATAGCCTAAAATCCATTTTTTAAGATGTTGTTTTGCCGCCAGGCGAATTGACAAAAATTAAAGTTATAAAATTCATTTTTATAATTGAAGCGATATTTTAAAATTTATCTATTATATAAGTTATTTAAATGGTAGTTTTATAAACACTTATAATCATGCTTACAAAATTAGTTATAAAATATTTTATATAGCAATTTGTTATGTTTTAATAAGTTTTATGAGCAAATAAGTCAGAAATTAACCTAATGAATAATAATTTGGGATAATTTTTTGAAGAAACAATTAAGTGTGAATTATTTAATTGATTATATTACTGATTAATTTAAGGCGAATTATTAGTTGAAATCAGTTAATAAATTAACGGATATTTTCAAGTGGACTAAGTCAAATATTTTAATAAAAATTGGTTATTTAAGTTCATTTGTTTTCATTTAATCTAATTGGAATAGATCTAACAAATAATCGTTTAAACTTAATAGGATTTCTTAAAAGTTAATTATCTATCAAATTAACAACGTTTAAAGATAACTATTGAGTTGATAATCATTCATGGAATTAGTTATTGTTTAATAAATTTTATTTAAAAAGGGATTAACTATTCTATTTTTAGTTAATAAAGAAGTTAATTACATCTACTATAGTTAATACTGAAGTTAATTATTTTTTTAATTAATAATAATTAAAGCAATTACCTTCTTAAAAGGAATTCATTTTTGAAAGTAATTAAGTGTAACGAGATTCTTAATTGAATCGGGTAAAGAGTTGATAAAAGAAATTTTATAATAAATCCAAGTTTTATAAGCCAGGTTTATAAAAGAAATAAGGCTAATATGATAGTTCTAAATAAGTGTTTACTTAATAATTGAATTAAGTAAGAATGATTGAAATTGAAAGAAGAGGTTCAAATTGTGTAAGAAAGGAGGTTTAAATGGTTTGTGTAAAGAATTTGATAAATGGAGTTTTAAATAAAATCCAGATTATAACTGAATTGTATTAAAAATGATTAAAGCTTAAATTTGTGTTATGGTAAGAGTTCACTTAATAAACAAATTAAGTAAATTGATTGTAATTGAAATAGATTTTTAAAGGTAAGGATATGGTCATTGTTTTCAAAGTAACGAAAACAGGAGAGATTTGTTAATATAAATTATCCAGTTGAGATAAGAATATGAAGTCGATTTTTAAGAATCAATGAAATATTTTTAATGAATGGTTTTAAGTTTATAAAAATGGCCTGAGCTGCCGGTATACTTAGCAATACTGTTGGGATTTGATAGTTAAAGAGCCGACTATCAATGAATATTACCTTTTCGACTTTTGATGTGTTAGTTCGAGGAGATCGGGATGAGAACTAGACCCAAAAACACTTCGAACCGACTTTGCGTTTGAAACTAACTTGTATGGATGCTTATGAGATGGTTGGAAGGCATAAAGCTTTAGAGCGAGAGGGTTTCTCACTGATGTCTCTGATTAACAACCAAGATTAAACTTATAGCAGTAAACCTATACGTTCCGAGGTATCTTCGATTTCGTTCGATCCTATAACAAACTTGTATGGACGAATGTATGACAAAATATTTCCTAACGATCACGTACATTAGTTTTTATAAATATACCAAATATGACGGGGGAGAAGGCAACTTCTTTTAGCTTAACACCCAGAGTATATTTGTGCAAATAAATTAGTGATTTAGTGGATTTGACAATGTGACATTCAAAGTTGAATGTGATGTTCTAAAAAAGGTAATCGTGACCTCAAGCCTCATTAACCAGGAAATGGCTGGAATCAAGCAAACAACATGACTATGTGGGTTTTACCCATTAGAGTATATCATCGCCTAATCTAGAGAAATCAGTTGTCCCTTTTTGTATGCTTCGGAATGATATGATTGCTGATCCCAACCTTGGCAATGATATATTCGGTACACTCAAGTTGAATGAGTGTCGGTCATGTATGGTCGGGTTGTAAGATGTTCTTGTTGAACCCCAATGTTTCATCTCTAGAGAACAATGATCAGAAAGTGGTTCCATACCTACTCATGCTGGAAATCCAAACTCTAATATGAGCTGTATGTTTTTAGTTGTAAACCAACTATGTTTAAAAGTGAAATGCAAGCTTTTCAGATATATTCCTATTTTATTTGTAGATTGATAGACATTATTATAATATCACTAGATTTTGATATAAAATGTGATTTGGTTATCGTAAGGTAAAAAGACGTACCATGTTTATGTGTGGTTGTGTCTTATGAGAGTTCCATTCTTTCAAAGGATTTTCAAAAGTTAAGCAAGTTATTTGTTGTGATTTTTATCATTAGAAGTATTCCAGACTGATCCGGGTGAATTTGCTTTTGTAATAACCTGGAAATCCGAGCCAATTTAAAAGTTTTATTTTGACAATTTTAGTGAATTTTGATTATTTAAAATGAATTATTTTAAATAATAACGACGAGAAATTTATTTTGAATAGAATTAGAACGTATATAGTTATATAGATTGTCATTAGAATATAAATATTTTATTTTAATTATAAAAGGAATTGAAAATGGCGCGGTAGTTCGATAATTCGATTTCAAATTTCAAATGAATGTACAGGATTCAAAATAAACCGGAATTTAGTGAAACCAAAAATATTTGAATCTAATTGAGAATATCTTTCCAACGAATCCGAAAAATTGAAATTTCATAGCGGGAATCAAAAGTTATGTCCAGTTGATAATTCAGAATAGTCGCTATGGAATTCTGGCCCTTAAAAATGGGAATTTTGCAAACGACCTCGGTTTTCAATGAAACCACTTTTGTTGGATCCAGGATGTCAAGTTATTACTAGGTTTCAAATTTCATAATTTTTCGAATCAGTGTGTGAGCGTGGCAAAGGAAAACAAATTTGACCAGTTTTAGTTGATTTTAATCGACTGGAAAATGGCCATTTTTCAAACGGTCTCAGAATTTGACGAAATTAGTTTTGTTCGGACCGTATCGTCAATACAAAGCTAGAAAATATTTTTTGGGAATTTTTAGGGTCTGTATGTGGGCCCGGTAAATTGAAATGTGCATTGAAATTCAATATATGGAGTTATATTTTGATGAAAACTGATCGAAACAGTCGAATCAGCCTGCGATACATATCCCATTGTGCTCGGGAAGGGGGTAATTAGCTATGGGCGACAGGCGGTGGGTTTCATTTCGAGTTCGAAATAGAACGTTGCTTTTTGAAATTAATTAAAATTAAAATATATTATTATATCCCCCCTTATCTCCTTTACCCTCAGCCCCCCGTTACTTTTCAAAAAAAAAAAAAGAACCCTAATCGAATCCATCCCCCCCCCCCGTCAAAGCTGCGCCTCCCCTCCTTCTTCCCCTCCTCCTCCTCTCTCTTCCCTCCTTCTCCTGAAACCGCACCCTCCTTCTTCTCCTGAAACCACACCCCAGATCCGAACAAACGCCGCCGCCAGCCCTAGAGGGCATCACGCCGCCAGCGCCTGGGCAACTCCGACCCTCCACCAAGCTCCGGTGCTGATTTGAAACCTAACCCCAAAAACACCTGTAAGTTTTTATATTTATTTACCTTTATTTATTTAGTGTTTTAGAATATAAAACCTAAGATTTTCAGATTATATTTGTTTTAACATGAAAGTTTATATTTTTATTTAAAATGAAAAGGAGAAAAATATGATTTTTATATAATGTAGATAATAAAAATATGATTTTTATAGTATAGAAAGAATAAAAAAAATACGATTTTTATATTATATAGATAATAAAAATTCGATCTTTATATCATAGGAAGAATAAAAATATGATTTTTATTCATGTAGAGTAATAAAAATATAATTTTTATTATATTACTAGCAAGGTAAAAATAGAATTTTTATCTATATAGTAGCGGTATAAAAATAGAATTTTTATCTATATAGTAGCGGTATAAAATAGAATTTTTATCTATATAGCGTAGTTATAAAAATGTGATTTTTTTTATATACATAACAACAATATAAAAATGCGATTTTTATATATGTAGTGGCTACGGACGATGAAATTGACAAAAGGCGAGCACGATGAAGATTTCTACATATGAAGAGTCGTGGCGTTAGGTTTAGCTAGTCGGTGAGAACTTCTCACCTTTAATTCAATTTTTCTAGTTAAAATATATACTAGGATGCAGACGGTGTTTAGTAGCACCCGACACCCGTCGTCCACAGACCATGGACGGCTTGTTTGTTTGTTTGATTTTGATGTGTAGTTGATTGTGTGATGTGGAATGGAATAAAATATTTATATAGTTAAAAATATTTTATAGTTAAAAATAGAATTTTTAACGTGTATATAAAAGGAAATAAATAAATATAAACAAATCGGACGATTTGTCTATATACACACATTTGGCTGATATTGATTGGGACGATAAATTTTACACATCGCCCAACCGCACAAATAAAATCTGTGAAACCCCACACGGGTATTGGGATGATATATGACATACACTAATCCCAATAATTAGCTATATGTCGATCGATTGATTGACAGACTGTTATAAGCGTTGAATATTTATATTTGATGCTTATACAGTGTAGAACGCACTTTGGATGATGGTTGATTGTCTATCGTCATTGTTGTATATATGAATTGGATGAAATCCATATAACTGAAATTATATGGTGATTGACTGTGTCTGATTCCAGTTCAAAATTATCGAATAATTTAAAATAATATTCAATGAAAATTGAATTGGGAAGCCGCGTTAAGTAGTTAAACGCCATTTCAACGCGAACGTGAATTTTTTCGATTTTATAATGAATATCGAGAAGTGATTTCAAAATCGAATATTTTGAAACGATTCGAATTAAATCGAATATTTTGAAATGAATTCGAATTGAAATTGAATAGAAATGAATTCGAATTGAAATTGAATAGAAATGAATTCGAATTGAAATGGAATAGAAAATGAATTCGAATTGAAATTGAATAGAAATGAATTCGAATTGAAATGGAATAGAAAATGAATTCGAATTGAAATTGAATAGAAATGAATTCGAATTGAAATTGAATAGAAATGAATTCGAATTGAAATTGAATAGAAAATGAATTCGAATTGAAATGAATTTGAAATTTGAATTGAACCGAAATGAATTTAAAGCGAATTTATAAGGAAAAATTCAATTTTGATTTAAAATTGAATATGAAGTTGAAACTGTTTTTAAAACGAATTTAAAACGATTTATAAAATACATTTTGTAAGGAAATCGACGAAATATATATAATATATATATTATATATATAGAATGGCCTGAATAGAATGCGCCGCGCTGCGGTACTTCGTGAATTTCGACCATTAACTTCGAATGGACATTGCGGGAGATCCGACCGTCGGATTCTCCTAAAAGCGGAGCCGTTGGGTTCATATCGAAAAGAGCTTTCTAACGAATATTAGAGATTTGAAATCTAACGGTTGGATTTGGAATTATGTCCAAATCAAATTTGGAAAAGGTCGCTGTAAGTGCAGTTCGATGGCCGTTGATGGAAACCGACTGTACGGGCCTTGATAAAATTATTAAAAATAGAAATAATTTGTGTAAAATCATAAGAAATGATTTGGGAAGAATTGGGATGAAAAACTCCACATTTGAAAAGATAAAAGTAGATTTTTATCGAAATGAACTAGTTTTGAACTAGAATAATAATTTATTTATTTTTAAAATAAATAAAGTAGATTTGAAATGATTTTGAAAATAACCAGAATTTCCAATAATTGAATTGGAATGGATTTGAATCGAAATTGTCTTTGGAATATTTCGATGTTGGATTTCGTGATGATACAGATATTGTTATGGGAATTTGAAAGATATATTTATATCGTTATTTCCAATACGATGTTTGTTGATTTCAGAATTTGATATTGAATATAAGCCGATATATTTTCTATTCAGATCCTTGAATTTAATATCAAATTATTCAGAGCCTTGTATTTAATATCAAATGTGATTTGGGTTTGTCGTGAATGGTGTCTTCATTAACACTGTTCTTAAGCCCAATTGATAAAAAGATTAAATATTTTTATTTAGATTTAATGAAGTGTACCAATTAAATAATATTTAATTGGAATTGAATTGGTATTGATTTTTGGGTTTATCGTGAACAGTGTTTTAAATAACACTTGTTCTTTAACCCGATAATTAATGGAATGTGATTTTGGGTTGTCGTGAACGGTATCTACAATAATACTGTTCTTAGACCCCGCGGAGTTAAGAAAATCAGAAACTAACTGGAGATTAGTTAAGTTTAATGGTTTCTTGGGTATTGATCTGATGTTGGTTTTGGCCTTCGGGGTTAATACTTAGGGAATTGCTCACTTGCTATTTTACGGTTAAAAGCTGATAGAATGGAATGTGATTTTGGGTTTATCGTGAACCATGTTTTAAATGACATTGATTCTTTAACCCAGTTAAAGATTAAAACTAAGTGGAGTTTTAATGAATCTTTAATTAGATTGAAAAGATCGAGAATGGAGTATCACCAGTTTTGCTCCAGGCAATAGTTAAGTCTTTAATTAGATTTGAACGTGAAATGGTAATTGAATTTACCGATAACACTGTGGTGTTAGATATGATGTATTACCAGTTTTACTTCATGGGATGAATTGGTTGGGGTTGGGAAATTAAAACAAATGATTACTTCGGTAAGTTTCGTTAATCCCGACTAGTTTGAAGTGATATTCAAAGGAAGATTAAAGAATAAATTTAAAAGAATTTATCTTTGATATAATTAATGGGAACCTTTCCCTAAGAATGTGAAATTTAGAAATTAACTGTAGGTTGGCTAAGATGAATGGTTTCCTGGGTATTGATCTGATGTTGGTTTCGGCCTTCGGGGTTAATATTTGGGGAATTGTTCTCTTACTAATTTACGGTTAGTGACTGATGAATTGGAATGAGGCGTATGTTGTGTTTGTGTAACACTTGTTTATTATATACGCGAGTTATTCAGAAAGACCGGGTTTATCCCATTCTGAATAACTGATTCGACGATTAGTCGAAGATGAAGACGGTGGTTGAAGATCGGAGGTCTTCACGTCGTTTGGATAATTACTGATGATCTTGATTGGGCCGTACACCCAAATGGAGGGAATCAGTTGGTGATCGTCCAGACGTACTTGGAGATCGATGGATATGCGAGGTACAAGGTGCCTCCGGTTTCGTTCAGACCCAGAACGGACTTGTAAATGGACTGTGTGTCTGACATTGGATTTTATTTTGTGTGATTGATTTCTATTAAATATATATCTGTTTGGCGGCGGAGAATTTATTCTCTTGCTTAACGCCCTTCTCTGAGACGTACGAGCTCAGAGGTCATATATTGATGGATATCAAACGCATGGAGTGAATTGCCTGTGTGGCATGCCTAAGTGGCAATATGATCAAGGCTTCTATTGAAAAGCAAAGTCTTGTGGTTGATGATCAAAGCACGACCTGTGTGGCATAGCTTTGTGTAACGTTGATTCGCGAGCCTCACACCCCGGTGGTGAACCAAAAACAGGAGAGGACCTCAGGGAGGACATGCGTTTCCTTCTAGTTAGAAGTGGCATTAGTGGTTTTACACGCCCTGACGAGTTTGACTTATGTGGTTGTTGCTATTGCGAGGCGCCTCAGATATATCGGTGACTATGTGAAGCCGATGGAGTCATTCGTTGGCTCATTGACACCCCCAAAGGGTGGGGAAACGCAGTGTTCAGGCATTCTAATCCACATCGGTGGAACGACCCTGACGATCCAAGGGCCCACCTGAGTCTGGGTCCTGAGACACGGGCTAGAGCGTCTCGAATCAATAGAGGACTATCTTTTGCCTCGGTTCACAGATGGAAATCCAACTTCCAATACGTGACTTTGCGGTTTTGATTGTAAACCTATATATGGCGACATGATATATGATACCCATGTCGTCTATGATTGATATTTATGATTGTATATAAAATCAGAAACTAACTGGAAACGAGCTAAGATGGGTGGTTTCCTGGGTATTGGTCTGATGTTGGTTTCGGCCTTCGTGGTTAATACTTAGGGAATCGTTTTCTTACTAATTTACGGTTGGAGTCTGATTAAGAATCAAAAGATAAAATTTCGCGTATCAAGCATTCTTTGGCTGTTATAAGGTAAAACCCTATCCTCCGGCTTGCGTTGCATTGTGTGATGGGACCTGGGTCTTATAACAACTTCATTTTTGTTTACTTAGCATTGCGCTGTTTGTTTTATGCACTGGCATTCTTGGAAGGAAACCCGTTCCGTGTTATACGGCGTGGTCCCTTGATTTACCTAACTTTAAAATAAAGATTAATAATTGTTTTAGTTCTCACACCAGTCACATGACTGACCTGGAGTTTATTGTTTTAACCTAAACTCTGGGTGCCCTTATTTTGGCATGGGTAGCTAGTAGTTTTGGTTTTGTAGATTTATATTCACAGGATCCTGATTTACAGCTGGAACGATACTCGGAAAGCTCTGTATCCGTGTATTACTTCTAGTTGTGTATTGTATTATTTTCCGTTGCGATGTGTTTAAATGTAATTTAAATCTCTGATATTTTCTGTGTAATATTGATTCATACTCTGTATATTCGTGTATTCTGATGGAATTGTTGTAATTAACAATGAAATGTTCTTCTGTTTGCGTTCTTTTGTGTGTTGTCCTCATAGTATCCGCTCTTTCCTTACCGGGGAAGTTACGGGTTCTTACAGTGGTATCAGAGCTTTGGTTTACAAAGCTCAGAGAATAAGGCACATTAGAACCATACGAAAGAATTCATCAGAGATTGGATTAGTAATATCCAATTAGAGTGACTCGTTAGAGATAGGATCAGTAGTATCCTAGAACGAGTGTGAAGAGTATATTTTTGAAATATAAAAAGAAAAACAAATTTTGTTTTGAAATTTAAATCGTATTATACATATTTGAATAATTTATTTTAAATTGATTTGGAAAATCTAGTATATGAAGATTTTGCATATATGCCTAGCTAGCGTGTATACGAAGTCCCAAATATACTGGATAGATATAGAATCGCACTCTAGTAGCCTGGAGGTGTTCTTATGGTGGTTCGAAACATCATCAGAATTTATGTTCGAGCTTTGAAAGTGAGATATCTATATATTTCCATTAGACTGGTGTGAGAACCAAAGCTAGATATGGCCTATTGTAGTGATTTGGCATCAAAAATATGATTTTTGGACTATATATCAAAGTTATGAATTTGAAAAGCTAATCAACTAATTGATTGCTGGTTGTGTTTTTTGATTATTGTTTGATTAATTAAATGTTGAACCTTTAGCCAAATTTTATCAAATAGTGATTTGTATTGAAAATTTATCGTATTTGCATGCATATACATGTACTTACATTGAACAGGTCATAGCAAGGAGGCTAGATAAGAGGAATAAAATTGTTTGCCCGACAAATAGGTACATATTTATTGTATTTCTTTGGGTTTGGATGATTTTATGAGCCGATTGGCTAGCCGCTTGGCTTTTTCTTTTGGATTGAAGAAGGCCATGGGAGGCTATATGAAATATCCCGAAGTCCCCGGTGCAGGGGAGGTTATGGCGAAATTTTTCGAAAATTTAGGGTGTTAGCCAAATTTTTAAAAAAATTGAAAAGTTCTTAGAAACTGAAAAGTTGAAGAACTTAAGCCGTAATGAAAATAATGAAAGTTGAGTTGATTTGTAAAACGACTTTCGGCTTCGTTTCTTTTCGGGGATGAAAAGTTTTAAGTGGGGGAGATTGTAATAACCCGGAAATCCGAGCCAATTTAAATTTTTTATTTTAGCAATTTTAGTGAATTTTGATTATTTAAAATGAATTATTTTAAATAATAACAAAGAGAAATTTATTTTGAATAGAATTCGAACGTATATAGTTATATAGATCGTTGTTAGAAAATAAATATTTTATTTTAATTATAAAAGGAACTGAAAATGGCGCGGTTGTTTGATAATTCGATTTCAAATTTCAAATGAATGTACAGAATTCAAAATAAACTGTAATTTAGTGAAACCAAAAATATTTGAATCTAATTGAGAATATCTTTCCAACGAATCCGAAAAATTGAAATTTCATAGCGGGAATCAAAAGTTATGTCCAGTTGAAAATTCAAAATAGTCGCTATGGAATTCTGGCCCTTAAAAATGGGAATTTTGCAAACGACCTCGGTTTTCGACGAAACCACTTTTGTTGGATCCGGGATGTCAAGTTATTGATAGGTTTCAAATTTCGTAATTTTTCAAATCAATATGTGAGCGTGGCAAAGGAAAACGCGTTTGACCAGTTTTAGTTGATTTTAATCAACTGGAAAATGGCCATTTTTCAAACGGTCTCAGAATTTGACGGAATTAGTTTTGTTAGGACTGTATCGTCAATACGAAGCTAGAAAATATTTTTCGGGAATTTTTAGAGTCTATATGTGGGCCCGGTAAATTGAAATGTGCGTTCAAATTCAATATATAGAGTTATATTTTGATTTTGACGAAAACTGATCGAAACAGTCGAATCAGCCTGCGATACATATCCCATTGTTTTCGAGATGGGGGTAATTAGCTATGGGCAACAGGCGGTGGGTTTCGTTTCGAGTTCGAAATAGAAAGTTGCTTTTTGAAATTAATTAAAATAAAAATATATTATTATATCCCCCCTTATCTCCTTTACTCTCAGCCCCCCCGTTACTTTTTTTTAATTAAAAAAAGAACCCTAACTGAATCGCGTGCCGCCCCCCCTGTCAGAGCCGCGCCTCCCTCCTTCTTCCCCTCCTCCTCCTCTCTCTTCCCTCCTTCTTCTCCTGAAACCACACCCTCCATTTTCTCCTGAAACCGCACCCCAGATCCGAACAAACGCCACCGCCAGCCCTAGGGGCCCCCACGCAGCCAGCGCCGCCTGCGCCTAGGCAACTCCGACCCTCCACCAAGCTCCGGCGCTGATTTGAACCCTAACCCCAAAAACACCTGTAAGTTTTTATATTTATTTACCCTTATTTATTTAATGTTTTAGAATATAAAACCTAATATTTCCAGATTATATTTATTTCAACATGAAAGTTTATATTTTTATTTAAAATGAAAAGGAGAAAAATATGATTTTTATATAATGTAGATATTAAAAATATGATTTTTATAGTATAGAAAGAATAAAAAAATACGATTTTTATATTATATAGATAATAAAAATTCGATCTTTATATCATAAGAAGAATAAAAATATGATTTTTATTCATGTAGAGTAATAAAAATATAATTTTTATTATATTACTAGCAAGGTAAAAATAGAATTTTTATCTATATAGTAGCGGTATAAAAATAGAATTTTTATCTATATTGTAGCGGTATAAAAATAGAATTTTTATCCATATAGCGTAGTTATAAAAATGTGATTTTTTTTATATACATAGCAACAATATAAAAATGCAATTTTTATATATGTAGTGACTACGGACGATGAAATTGACAAAAGGCGAGCACGATGAAGATTTCTACATATGAAGAGTCGTGACGTTTGGTTTAGCTAGTCGGTGAGAACTTCTTACCTTTAATTTAATTTTTCTAGTTAAAATATATACTAGGATGCAGACGGTGTTTAGTAGCACCCGACACCCGCCGTCCACAGACCATGGACGGCTTGTTTGTTTGTTTGATTTTGATGTGTAGTTGATTGTGTGATGTGGAATGGAATAAAATATTTATATAGTTAAAAATATTTTATAGTTAAAAATAGAATTTTTAACGTGTATATAAAAGGAAATAAATAAATATAAACAAATCGGACGATTTGTTTATATACACACATTTGGCTGATATTGATTAGGACGATAAATTTTACACATCGCCCAACTGCACAAATAAAATCTGTGTTTGATTGTTTGAAACCCCACACGGGTATTGGGATGATATATGACATACACTAATCCCAATAATTAGCTGTATGTCGATCGATTGACAGACTATTATAAGCGTTGAATATTTATATTTGATGCTTATACAGTGTAGAACGCACTTTGGATGATGGTTGATTGTCTATCGTCATTGTTGTATATATGAATTGGATGAAATCCATATAACTGAAATTATATGGTGATTGACTGTGTCTGATTCCAGTTCAAAATTATCGAATAATTTAAAATAATATTCAATGAAAATTGAATTGGGAAGCCGCGTTAAGTAGTTAAACGCCATTTCAACGCGAACGTGAATTTTGTCGATTTTATAATGAATATCGAGAAGTGATTTCAAAATCGAATATTTTGAAACGAATTCGAATTAAATCGAATATTTTGAAATGAATTCGAATTGAAATTGAATAGAAATGAATTCGAATTGAAATTAAATAGAAATGAATTCGAATTGAAATGGAATAGAAAATGAATTCGAATTGAAATTGAATAGAAATGAATTCGAATTGAAATTGAATAGAAATGAATTCGAATTGAAATTGAATAGAAAATGAATTCGAATTGAAATGAATTTGAAATTTGAATTGAACCGAAATGAATTTAAAGCAAATTTATAAGGAAAAATTCAATTTTGATTTAAAATTGAATATGAAGTTGAAACTGTTTTGTAAATGAATTTAAAACGATTTATAAAATACATTTTGAAAGGAAATCGATGAAATATATATAATATATTTATTATATATATAGAATGGCCTGAATAGAACGCGCCGCGCTGCGGCAGTTCGTGAATTTCGACCATTAACTTCGAATGGACATTGCGGGAGATCCTACCGTCGGATTCTCCTAAAACCGGAGCCGTTGGGTTCGTATCGAAAAGAGATTTCTAATAAATATTAGAGATTTGAAATCTAACAGTTGGATTTGGAATTATGTCCAAATCAAATTTGGAAAAGGTCGCTGTAAGTGCAGTTCGATGGCCGTTGATGGAAACCGACTGTACGGGCCTTGATAAAATTATTAAAAATAGTAGTAATTTGTGTAAAATCAAAAGAAATGATTTGGGAAGAATTGGGATGAAAAACTCCATATTTGAAAAGATAAAAGTAGATTTTTATCGAAATGAACTAGTTTTGAACTAGAATAATAATTTATTTATTTTTAAAATATATAAAGTGCATTTGAAATGGTTTTGAAAATAACCAGAATTTCCAATAATTGAATTGGAATGGATTTGAATCGAAATTGTCTTTGGAATATTTCGATGTTGGATTTCGTGATGATACAAATATTGTTATGGGAATTTGAAAGATATATTTATATCGTTATTTCCAATACGATATTTTTTGATTTCAGAATTTGATATTGAATATAAGCCGATATATTTTCTATTCAGAGCCTTGTATTTAATATCAAATTATTCAGAGCCTTGTATTTAATATCAAATGTGATTTGGGTTTTTCGGGAATGTTGTCTTCATTAACACTGTTCTTAAGCCCAATTGAGAAAAAGATTAAATCTTTTTATTTAGATTTAATGAAGTGTACCAATTAAATAATATTTAATTGGAATTGAATTGGTATTGATTTTTGGGTTTATCGTGAACAGTGTTTTAAATAACACTTGTTCTTTAACCCGATAATTAATGGAATGTGATTTTGGGTTGTCGTGAACGGTATCTACAATAATACTGTTCTTAGACCCAATGGAGTTAAGAAAATCAGAAACTAACTGGAGATTAGTTAAGTTTAATGTTTTCTTGGGTATTGATCTGATGTTGGTTTCGGCCTTCGGGGTTAATACTTAGGGAATTGCTCACTTGCTATTTTACGGTTAAAAGATGATAGAATGGAATGTGATTTTGGGTTTATCGAGAACCGTGTTTTAAATGACATTGATTCTCTAACCCGGTTAAAAATTAAAACCAAGTGGAGTTTTAATGAATCTTTAATTAGATTGAAAAGATCGAGAATGGAGTATCACCAGTTTTGCTCCAGGCGATAGTTAAATCTTTAAATAGATTTGAACGTGAAATGGTAATTGAATTTACCGATAACACCGTGGTGTTAGATATGAAGTATTACCAGTTTTACTTCATGGGATGAATAGGTTGGGGTTAGGAAATTAAAACAAATGATTACTTCGGTAAGGTTCGTTATTCCCGACAAGTTTGAAGTGATATTCAAAGGAAGATTAAAGAATAAATTTAAAAGAATTTATCTTTGATAAAATTAATGGGAACCTTTCCCTAAGAATGTGAAATTTAGAAACTAACTGTAGGTTGGCTAAGATGAATGGTTTCCTGGGTATTGATCTGATGTTGGTTTCGGCCTTCGGGGTTAATATTTGGGGAATTGTTCTCTTACTAATTTACGGTTAGTGACTGATGAATTGGAATGAGGCGTATGTTGTGTTTGTGTAACACTTGTTTATTATATACGCGAGTTATTCAGAAAGACCGGGTTTATCCCATTCTGAATAACTGATTCGACGATTAGTCGAAGATGAAGACGGTGGTTGAAGATCGGAGGTCTTCACGTCGTTTGGATAATTACTGATGATCTTGATTGGGCCGTACACCCAAATGGAGGGAATCAGTTGGTGATCGTCCAAACGTACTTGGAGATCGATGGATATGCGAGGTACAAGGTTCCTCCGGTTTCGTTCAGACCCAGAATAGACTTGTAAATGGACTGTGTGTCTGACATTGGATTTTATTTTGTGTGATTGATTTCTATTAAATATATATCTGTTTGGCGGCGAAGAATTTATTCTCTTGCTTAACGCCCTTCTCTGAGACGTACGAGTTCAGAGGTTATATATTGATGGATATCAAACTCATGGAGTGAATTGCCTGTGTGGCATGCCTAAGTGGCAATATGATTAAGGCTTCTGTTGAAAAGCAAAGTCTTGTGGTTGATGATCAAAGCATGGCCTGTGTGGCATAGCTTTGTGTAACGTTGATTCGCGAGCCTCACACCCCGGTGGTGAACCAAAAACGGGAGAGGACCTCAGGGAGGACATGCGTTTCCTTCTAGTTAGAAGTGGCGTCAGTGGTTTTACACGCCCTGACGAGTTTGACTTATGTGGTTGTTGCTGTTGCGAGGCGCCTCGGATATATCGGTGACTATGTGAAGCCGATGGAGTCATTCGTTGGCTCATTGACACCCCAAAGGGTGGGGAAACGCAGTGTTCAAGCATTTTAATCCACATCGGTGGATCGACCTTGACGATCCAAGGGCCCACCTGAGTCTGGGTCCTGAGACACGGGCTAGAGCGTCTCGAATCAATAGAGGACTATCTTTTGCCTCGGTTCATAGATGGAAATCCAACTTCCAATACGTGACTTTGCGGTTTTGATTGTAAACCTATATATCATGATATATGGTACCCATGTCGTCTATGATTGATATTTATGATTGTATATAAAATCAGAAACTAACTGGAAACGAGCTAAGATGGGTGGTTTCCTGGGTATTGGTCTGATGTTGGTTTCGGCCTTCGGGGTTAATACTTAGGGAATCGTTCTCTTACTAATTTACGGTTGGAGTCTGATTAAGAATCGAAAGATAAAATTTCGCGTATCAAGCATTCTTTGGCTGTTATAAGGTAAAACCCTATCCTCCGGCTTGCGTTGCATTGTGTGATGGGACCTGGGTCTTATAACAGCTTCATTTTTCTTTACTTAGCATTGCGCTGTTTGTTTTATGCACTGATATTCTTGGGAGGAAACCCGTTCCGTGTTATACGGCGTGGTCCCTTGATTTACCTAACTTTAAAATAAAGATTAATAACTGTTTTAGTTCTCACACCAGTCACATGACTGACCTGGAGTTTATTGTTTTAACCTAAACTCTGGGTGCCCTTATTTTGACATGGGCCGCTAGTAGTTTTGGTTTTGCAGATTTATATTCACAGGATCCTGATTTACAGCTGGAACGATACTCGAAAAGCTCTGTCTCCGTGTATTACTTCTAGTTGTGTATTGTATTATTTTCCGTTGCGATGTATTTAAATGTAATTTAAATCTATGATATTTTCTTTGTAATATTGATTCATACTCTGTATATTCGTGTATTCTGATGGAATTGTTGTAATTAACAATGAAATGTTCTTCTGTTTGCGTTCTTTTGTGTGTTGTCCTCATAGTATCCGCTCTTTCCTTACCGGGGAAGTTACGGGTTCTTTCAGCTTTCCTCAAATGATCTCGGGTCAAACAAAGTATATTTTCCAAGTTGCATTTGGTTTTGCTTGGAGCTTCAGGAGATGAGCTGGAGTCGAGACGTATTCCTGTATTTTCTGGTATTAATTAATTTCCATTGTGTGTGTTGTCTGGACTGATATTAGTCGTGTACTCTGATAGTATAATCATATATATATATACACACACAATTTTCACTTTGTGTAAAGTGTGTTGATATATTCTATTTTATTCGTTCCGTTGTGAGATTTTATTCTAATCTGATTTTGTAGTGTTGGAGTATTTTTCTTCTTCTATTCCTGCATTTCTTTGTTTCTTCTTCTCACTCACTAACTTCTTTCTCATAACTATCTATTTTTCCCATGCCTTTTGAGTTGGACATGTGTGGTTAAAAGTCGGCTTAAATGGTACAGAAAAGTCAGGTCATCACAATTTTGTGTGTCATCACACATGGTAAGCATATTTGCATCATTTTGACTTTTTGCTATATCAGTTTGACTTCTATTACCTGAACTAGTTTGAGTAATGTTTGCATTGAGGTAGTTAGCACTTTGACAACTACCACTTTTTTGAATGACATAGAAGTTTTGATCGAACTTGAAATAGTGTTGCTAGCAATTTTGACGAAATTTTTCATAAATTTGTGCATTTTTTATATTTGTGAATTTCTATTGATTCTTGTTTTTTGATGCAGAGGCATAATTAGCAGAGAAATCTACATGCATTTTCTTAGCATATATTTTTCCCTCATGAGCTATTAACGTAGAGTGAACTTACTGCTTTAATGGCGTGATGGGTTGAGACAATAGTATGACAACAACAAATTCATATTCGTCATTAAAACAGTTCAAAATAGTTAAAACTTGTTCGGATTCTGACACTTGTGGCGGTTAACTTCAAGTTAGTCACATAGTGTTTTAATTTTTGTGAAATACTCTATCATGGTTGTTGAATTCGTTGTTATAGTATTCAATTGCCTTCGATAATGCATCGAGCATAAGATCGCGTGTTGAATATTTGTTCAACAATCTCCCATGTTTCTTGTGTGCTCTTGCATCTAATTAATAGTGGCCATAGAATATGATTTATAGTAGAGAACAACCATGAATAGAGTAGGCTATCATGTATTTTATAATGGGTGTAATTCTTATTTGTCACAAGATTACCATTTTCAGCAGTAATCATCCTTGCTGGAACTGAAGAAATTCCATTGATGTAGTTTTGATGGTTGTATCTCATTAGTGCAGTATTCGACTTCAAACTTCCATGAAAGAAAGTTCTATTCATCTAACTGAATTGATATTATCATACTTTTTGGATTGATTATGTTTCATGCTCCTGATGTTGTTGTTTGCATGTTGTTAGAAGATTGAGAAATGTTTTTCTTGGTTGGAGAAGCATGAAAAACATTGTCACTGGGATCAACCATTGTGAGAACTTAGAAGGAGATATGTTAGAACTCCACGGATGAATGGTTATTTACAACAACCAAGGCTAAGAGATTAGCCTTAGGATGGCGCAAATAGTGGAGAAGAAGTGAAGAAAAGATATCTTGATTGAATCGAGAACAATTCAGATCGAGGAAGGTATCAACCTCTATGATTAAAATTAATTGGATTTGATCCAAGAATGGATGTCGAGATCAATAAAATTGCCATTTGGCATAAGATAGCTTTGATACCATGTAGACAAAATGAACAGAGAGAGATAGTGTAAATATATTTATTATTCTTTATTATTCTGAACTATACAAACATGTTAAGTATTTATTCAAGTTGTAACGTAAATGGTTATAGAAGCAGAATTACATAAATAGCCTTTAAAGCCTAACATGTATATGATTGAGGTTGCGTTTGTTTTTTCTCATAAGTTCTGAATCTACCTTTTGAATTATAAACTAGAATTTTTTATTCCGTTTGTTTTTTATTAGTGTTCTGAATAAATGATTTATTCAAACATAATCATTTAAAACTTTTTCCTTCTTATTTCTTGTTCTGAATGCTAAATGAATTGTTTTTGTTCTGAATGTTTAATATAATCAAACAAACAAGCGATTATTCAGAATTCGACAGTTAGCTTTCAGAATTCAGACTGTTGACTTCAGCAATCAGAATTAAGAGTTTAGCACTTTAAACAAATAAAGCCTGAGTAATTTGTTGCTCATAAAAAATTTGATTCATTAGGTTTCACCTATTAACCAGATCAGTACAATCGAAACCAAGTCCAATAAGCACAACAGTTGGCAACATGGCGACAAGATCGAGGTGGTTTAATTAGACTTTTACAGTAAATGGCAATTTGAGTTTTTGTGAAAAGAAAAAACACACAAAGGTAGGGGTGAAAATTTTGCAAACTATAAAAAAAAATGAATTATTTTAGTAAGGAAATGGTTTTATGTTATATAAGCATAATGCATTCCGGTTATGTAATCGATTACATACCACTGTTCACAAATGTTCTAACTTTTCTTAATGCTAAATTGATAATTGAACCGAAAAACTTGATTTCCAAAAATAAGAAAACTTTCTTGTATGCTGAAATTGCTAACTGAAATTAATTATTTCAAGAATCTATTAATCAGGTATCTCACACAATATTTAGATATAGATAAACTTGTTAACATTGGTAATATGTAAAATAATCATCTTTAACGTATATAAAAACATAAAATAAAATAAACATTTCATATTTAGTATAAAAAGGAGGTATTAACATAAAAAATGAGAATAAGATGAACAAAGAAATCAAGATAGCAAGGTACCTCTTAGCCTTGTTCAAAGGAATCATTTTTTAACATCAAATGCAGTTTGAACAAACCAAATTTTTTTACAGATGAAGCTTCCTCAATTTGTGAAATTTCCACTATAATGATTTTTTATTTATTGAATCATTAGTAAGTAATGAGCTTCCATGTTTTTAATTTATTTTTAATGATGATCCTATTACTTGACATAAAAAAGGGAGACTAACACATACCAATATATGCACAAAACATAAAAAAGGAAATTTAGAGCATAAAAAATAAAAGCCGAATAGGATAAACTAATAGTCTGAAAGTTAAACACTGTATGTTGATTATAAAAAATGCACACAACAACAGAGATCATTAAAGTAGAGTTCTTAAGGAATAAGATACGTGAAATTTAGATTTCGAAAAGCCTATGGTTCATTAGTGAGTAAAGATAATAAAAAGGACCGTACAATCTAAGTGATTCTAAGAAACATAATATTTCAAAGTTAATGAAAATTATACTGATTGATACTAGTACATTAATTAAAAAAGTCATTATTTTTACAATGGAATAATTATAAACCATTGGGGAATGCGCATTAACGATCTTAAGGCGAATATAACACTAGAGGAGGAAGGAGTGAATAGTGTTTTGTGGAATTTTTTAATTTTTATGAAGTCGTTTTGAATTAATCAGAAACAATGTAAATCACAGATATGTAACAATCACAGAATCAAACACAGAAGCATAATAAAAAGTAAAAGTAGTAAACGAAAGAATACACGAGGATTTTATACTAGTTCGGAGTTACCCTACGTTCAGTCCTGCACAACTCTGGGCTGATGCAGATTTCTTTTCAATATAATCTTCAGATTACAATCCTCGTTTTCACATGCCACGGTTTACAACCCATTTGTTTCTAGAGTAAAGTGAGACTCAATTAATTTCCGAACTACAATCACACCCAGTTGATTTGTATGGGCTACAACAACACCTTTTCAATATCAGTTTGAATGGAAGACTCAATAGAATTATGATCTTATGATCTTTGATTATAGAAATTCCTATAACTCTAAATAACACTTAAGTATTTAAGACAGGGTGATAGAGAATGAAACTAGAATTGATTGGTTTAATTCCCTTTGAATTTTGGCAGAGTCTGATTATACAAAATTGAAAATTTAAGAGTAAAAATGGAGAGGGGTGTTAAATTTGGTGATACAAAATCACAAATTGATTGGAACAAAATTGCAAAGAGTGGAAAGTAAATATTTTTATAATGGGAATGCATTGATTGCATTTGATGAGATGGTAGAGAAATAAATGAAGGGATTAATTTCTTCCATCTATACTAAAGAAACGGATTGATTTACTTCCTATGTTTGCACATTTGTTGTTATGGTAATTTGCCTCCATTATATTATTACCATATGTTGGTAATTTAATTGATGACTCACATAAAGATTTGCACTGGCTATATATTGAGGGGTAGACTTTAGTGTAAACTCATCCTGGCCTGGAGCCAGTGATCCCCAATGGTGTCTCTTCTTGTTAAACCTATTGAGGTTTGGATATGTAAACTCTTATTTTGTAATCTCTTGTAATTCTCTCATGTGGAATAAAATCTCTCTCTGTTGGACAGGACGTACACTATCTCGAGGATAGTGGAACCAGTATAAATATTGTGTCTCTTTGTTTCTCTGCTATAGTTATTTACTATTTTGCTGTGTAATAGAATAATTTCTATCAGATTAGATTGGTGTTCAATTGGCAAATATAGTTCTTGCTTATTGCGCTTCCGCATTCGCGCAATTTTCGCACAACTGATTGGTATCAGAGCAATTTTTGCATAACAGATTGGTATCAGAGCGAGGCGATTTGTTTTAAATTGTGCATCAATTATTTCTACAAAGGTTGGTAGATTCAGTGGTGATTATGCTATTACTATTTTGGAGAAAAGAAGACTTTGGTGGAGGAGATTATGTCGGGAGTGAAGAGCATTCCAATCTAGGAACTTTGACGTGATATGGAGTTTATTGTGAAGAAGCCCTCTAATATGGATGAGGGAAGATGGAAGAAGACGAAGAAGAAGGCGGGTGACGGTTGTAGAACCTAGTCAACAGCAAGGTGGAGAGGTTAATATGGTCACTGCTTATGGTCCTAAGGTGGAGGATCATGGTATCGACAAAGGTCTAGAGGTTGATGATGCTCGAGGGATCCCGGAGATGAAGAGATCATGTCAAACGGAAGACGGATGTCGAGTTTTGAAATCCACAAAGACGATGGAGATCTTGTGGTATTGCAAGCATTTTTTAGACCGTTGGTTTTTGCACAGTGCAGCTCAGGTGGTAGATGCATCTTTTGCAGGCGGTGGGTTGTGTTTGTAATTAAGGTGTGGTCGTAGTCCTTTCAAATCGACTGGGTGTATCTCGTTGCCCTGAAATCGAGGTTGGTTTTAATTGAGAGAATAATTTTTTGGTCTTTGTGGTGTTGAGATTACTTTGGAATCTGCCTTTTTTATTTTGGATATTTGCAACATTTTGTTGGCGGGCGGGGACATAGTCTGAGCTCGTTAACAATTGTGTGATGGGGGGTGGCTTTGCTGGAACCTATTTGGTAAATATTCATTTTTTGGTGTATCTCATTGTGAGATTTTGATTGAAGGTGGAGTTCTGTTGAAGAGTTTTATGATGAGAAGGGAATTTGACTCAAGGTGGGGGTGCTGGAGATATGTGATTTTGCATCAAGGTGGAGTGTTAAATTTGGTGATACAAAATCACAAATTGATTGGAACAAAATTGCAAAGAATGGAAAGTAAGTATTTTTATAATGGGAATGCATTGATTGCATTTGATGAGGTGGTAGAGAAATAAATGAAGGGATTAATTTCTTCCATCTATACTAAAGAAATTGATTGATTTACTTCCTATGTTTGCACATTTGTTGTTATGGTAATTTGCCTCCATTATATTATTACCATATGTTGGTAATTTAATTGATGACTCACATAAATATTTGCACTGGCTATATATTGAGGGGTAGACTTTAGTGTAAACTAATCCTGGCCTGGAGCCAGTGATCCCCAATGGTGTCTCTTCTTGTTAAACCTATTGAGGTTTGGATATGTAAACTCTTATTTTGTAATCTCTTGTAATTCCCTCATGTGGAATAAAATCTCTCTCTATTGGACTAGACGTACACTATCTCGAGGATAGTGGAACCAGTATAAATATTGTGTCTCTTTGTTTCTCTGCTATAGTTATTTACTATTTTGCTGATGTAATAGAATAATTTCTATCAGATTTGATTGGTGTTCAATTGGAAAATCTAGATCCTATTTATTGCGCTTCCGCATATGCTCAATTTTCATAACAAGGGGAAAAGAGAGAAGAAGATAAATGAAAGTAGTTGTAAAATTTCGAATTTAGAAGCCTATTTATAGTGGTTCAACACTCATATACTTTCACGAAAGGAGTAAAACCAATTAACGGTCACCATGTCGACATGGGAGGTAGTACATGTAGACATACCTTAGGGATTTTTTTTGAAAACAATGTAAATGATGTTGAAATAAATCAAGGTAATTCTGGAGTTTAACATACTATTGTTCTATATAATAAAATGGCATAACAGGGTATACATATAATTTCAAAACATATAATTATAATATATGAAATAATTATTTAAAACTTATATAAATCTATAAATATAACTATTATAAGAAATGTTTTAAAACTAAAGATATAAAAAAACTATAATTATGAATATAAGGAAATTGAAACTTAAATAATATATATTAAAACTAAAATATAAGTACGTAAATATTTGAATTAGTTTAAAACTAAAATACAAGTAATCAAATCTAGGATATTCAAATTAAGAGTTAGATTTAAAATCCAATAAAATTAAAAGATATATATTTTTAAATAGGAATTGATTTTGAAATCAAATTGAAAATAAGAAGATTTAAAATGACAGGGTCTTTGAAAATAGAGATTTGATGCTATTTCATAATTTGAACAAAAGTTGTAGATTCTATAACTTATCATATTTTCTTCAACTCTTGTTACAAATGAGTCTTCAATCTTGAACTGTTCTTCTTTTAAATCTTGAATCTTTAAAACTATACAGTCTTCAAATCAATACCTGTATATAATTCCTACACACACACACAAACATATATATACAATAGTGCTATAACACTAATAGTTAAAACAAGGTTTTTGTCATCAAAACCATCATTTTAGTCCCTAACAATCTCCCCCTTTTTGATGATGACAACCTTTGTTTATAAAATATACATACCTGATGCCTTGATTATCCAATTACTCTCCCTTACTCCAATTATTCCTTCCAAAATGGATAACTCCCCTTTACTCTAACCCTATTTAATTTTTCTCCCCCTTTATCATAAAAAAACCATATACTCATAAATATTCTACAATACTCCCCCTAAATTATGATAGGACTTAATCTCGGTTATCTAATATTCTATCTAATACTATGGTTCCACTAATTAGGATTTAAACATAATGATATAATTGAACTAAATTTTATAATATTTGTTATAATACATGTAACTGTAAAACTAATATTAACCAATACACGAATATTAACGAATTTATGTAATTAAATTATACAATGAATATTAATGAATATATGAAACCTATCTACTTAGTGTTTTTGATAACTGGAGATTTATGAATTGGACAATTTGGATAACGGAGACGGAATTATCCACTTTGTCCAATTACATTTCCATCCTTATCAAAACACTCCTCTCCAATGCAAATGACTCGATCCTCTTCATCCATTTGGACTTCTTGATCTTCTTCTTCCTCCTCCTTCTCTTCTTCTTCAACTTATTCTTTTTTGTCTTCCATAGAATTATGAATTTGAATATTAGATGAGTCATCTTTGTTAAATTGGATTATAATGATTATCCATTAGGAATTTTTGCAGATTCCTAATGATTTTCCCTTGTTTCTCTTGTTCTCTTGCCATTTCTAGTTCCATGCCTTTGTAGGATTTCAGCGAGCATTTGCAGTGTATCTTTCAAAGATTATTCCAATTTGATTACTCATGCAAGCATAGTTTGTTGGAGAAGGCCTTGAGGAGAAGAAGGAAAGGAGAAAGTGTTGTTTTGGTTAGTATTTGATGCGGAGGCCATTATTATTTTATTTCAGAAGTTTAGTACAGAGAAGAATGAGTGAAGAGACAGAAATTTTTGAAATTTAGAGTTTAAATAAGGATAAAAACTAATTCAAAGGGTATTTTAATTTTGAAATTTTACTGTTACATGTCGACATATCTCCCATAATTTTGATTTTTTTTGAATTTTCCTATATTTTAATATATATATATATACACACACACTAATATATCTGGTTATTCTATTTCTGTTAATGAACAAATGCTTAGTTCTCTTCTTAATTTAGTATACATTGCTTCATTCAAGGGTTTAGTTAGTACATCTGCAGGTTCATTCTTTTTTTTAATGAATTCTGGTGAAATATTTTCTTTATTAACATTATCTCTTAAAAAATGATGTCTAACATCAATATGTTTTGGACTAGCATGATGAGTAGGATTTTTAGATAAATTTATTGCACTCTTATTATCACAATAAATTGGTGATTTTGTTAAGTTTATTCCAAAATCTTTTAGGGCGTGTTTCATATAGATCACTTGGGAACAAGACAAAGCATCAGAGATATATTCTGCTTCAGTTTTTGGCAAGAAAACGGTATTTTGCTTTTTACTAAACCAAGAAACCAGGGAATGCCCTAAAAAGCGATAAGTTCCAGCTGTTCTTTTTTGTATGATTTGCAACCGACATAGTCAGCATTGCAATATGAGATTAAATCTAATGAATGGCTCTTATGATAAAATAAACCAAAATCTAATGTGTGTTTGACATATTGTAGAATTCATTTTACGGCTTTCAAGAGAGTTTCATTTAGTTAAGATTTATATCTAGAGCAAAGACAAATGATATGCATTATATCTGGCCTACTGACAGTTATATATAATAGAAAACTTATCATACCTCTATACACTTTTTGACCTACATCTTTTGATGAGTCATCTTTTCTTCAGGCATCATTGGTTGCCATGGGTGTGGGTTTCCCTTTGGTATTTGCTATATTAAATTTATTACTTATGTCTCTATCATATTTTTCTTGATTAATAAATATACCGTTATCTAATTTTTTTTTAATTTTTAATCCTAAAAAGAAGGCAAGTTCTCTTATATCCAACTATTTGGTCATAATTTAAGAAAATTATTGGTTTGTTTCATTGTTATTTGATCCAAAAATAATATCATCAACATAATAGAATATCATTTTTATTTGTTATAATGAAAAGAGTATTATTTACTTTACCAATTTCAAATTTTGATTGTAATAAATAAGATCTTAGTCTATCATACTTGGCTCTAGGATCTTGTTTTAAATCATATAGGGCTTTCTTTAATTTATAAACATGGTTTGGAAAATTTTCAACTTCAAATAATGAAGGTTGTTCAACATAAACATCTTCTTTGACAAAACCATTTAGAAAGGCACTTTTAATATCCATGTCAAATAATTTGAAATTATTATAATTAGCAAAATCAGGTAGAATTCTAATAGCTTCCAATCTTGCTACGAGGGCAAATGTTTCATTGTAATCTATCGGTTCTTCTTGACAATATCCTTATACGACTAATCATGATTTATTTCTAACAATCTCACCAAGTTCATTCATTTTATTTTTATAAACTCATTTAGTTCTTATTATAGTTTTACCCTTAAGTCTAGGAATAATTTCCTTTACTTCATTTCTAGTAAACTGATTTAATTCTTATTGCATAGAAAGTATCCATGAATCATCAGATGAAGCTTCCTTTGAATTTTTAGGCTCGCTAGTTGATATAAAGGTTATTTTACTCATGTTACTTAATTTATTTCTAGTTCTAACTACGAACTCAATATAACCTATTATATTTTCTACAGGATGATCTCTCAAAAGTCTAATTCTTTTATTAGATTGACCGATTTCATTATTTATTTCATTTGATTTATTATTTTCATTATCTTCATTATGTTTTTGACTCATATATTTAAAATCTCCATTAAAGATACATTCATAGTTTCTTTAATAAAGTTAGTTTTTGAATTAAAAACTCTGTAGACTTTACTTCTATTTGAGTAACCAATAAATATTCCTTTATCTGATTTGAAATCAAGTTTATCTAAATTTTCTTTAGTATTTAAAATAAAACATTTACTTTAAAAATACTCTAAAATAAGATATCTTTGGGTTCTTATTGTTAATAAGTTTGTATGGTGTTTTATTTGCTAAAGGTCTAATTAAAATTCTATTCAAGATATAACAAGCTGTAGCAACTGATTTAGCCCTCAAATTTATTTTATAAGTTACTATCAGAAAGCATAGTTCTAGCACACTCTTGAATCGTTTTATTCTTACGCTCAACTACTTTGTTTTGTTGTGGAATTCTTGGGAAGGAGAAATCACAAGTAATTCCTTTTTCATTACAGAATTTCTCAAAAAATTTATTTTTAAATTCTCCACCTTAGTCACTACGTATAGTTTTAATTTTTTAAGAAAATAAATTTTGAATTCTTTTTGCATAAGTTTTAAATAATTCAAAAGCATCATTTTTATGTTTAAGAAATAAAGTCCAGGCGTATCTGGACTAATCATTGAAAATAACGAAAGCATATTTTCTATGATTAATTGAATGAATTTGAGATAAACCAAATAAATCCATATGAAATAACTCTAAAGATTTTGACATAGAAATCTCATCTTTTTGTTTAAACGAACTATTTCTTAATTTACCTAGTTGACAGGCATCACATGTATCTATTTTAAAACTAATTTTTGGGGTACCTATCACTAAATCTAGTTTGGATATTTTAGAAAGGAGTTTAAAATTTAGATGTCTGAATCTTTTATGCCAAATCCAAGGATTACTTGTATTAGCCAAAAGACATAAGTTGTCATTTGAAATTTTCGTACTTAGAATGTAAATATTTTTCTTTCCTTCAAAAATTATATTTGAATTATTATCTTTGATGTAATACTTATCTTTTTCAAATTTAATTTTATAACCTTTATCACATAGTTGGCTTATACTAAGTAAGTTGTGTTTGAAATTTCTAACTAATAAAACATTGGAAATAGTAGGAGTTTTAAAATTACCGACATTGTCGATGCCAATCACGTATCCTTTCGAGTGATCACCAAAATTAACAATTCTTCCATCTTCATAAACTATATTATTCAATATATTTGGATTTCCTGTCATATGCCTTGAACAATCACTATTAAGTATCCATTTGTCTTTCTTGATTTGCACTATTTGTCCATTGAGTGTTCAATCATCAAGAGTCGTATTTGTTCGTGTATAACATACCAATTCGGCAGATAACTTGATTTTTCAAAATAATTAAATGTAGACTCGTGAAACAACGATGAATTGAATATTGTTGAACTAGCGTTAAAATAATTTCAGAAAATTGCCATTTAAACTTTTCAAAAATCAGATTACGAAGACTTTGTGAACCAATGATCTGATACCAATTGTTGGAAAATAAGGATTAAGGATCTTGAGGCGAACTTAACACAAGAGAGGGGGTGAATAGTGTTTAATAGAATTTTATATTTTCCATAAAATCATTTCGAATTAATTAGAAATAATGCAAACCACAGAATATAAAACAGATTCAGAATAAAAAGTATAAGTAGGAAAGGAAAGAACACACCAAGATTTTTATACTAGTTCGGAGTTATCTTACATCTAGTCCCACACAACTCTAGGTTAATGCGATTTTCTTTTCAATATAATCATTAAATTACAATCCTCGATTTCATAGGCCATGTGGTATACCCCACATGTTTCCCCAAGTACAGTTAAACTCAATTGATTTACGGGCTACAATCACACTAAGTTTATTTGTACGACTACAACTACATCTTTTCAATATCAGTTTGGATGGAAGACTCTATATGTAACACCCCACCTCCGTTAAGGTCACTCACAAAGTGAATGCCTTAACTTTGGTGGAGCATTTTAGTAGACAGAACAGAAACTTACAAGACAGATAAAACAGTACTTGAAAATTTTTAACTTTATTACAGCGGAAACAGAAATTAATATGGTTACATCCTTTCAATTTCAGAATTCAAGTACAAAATATCAGTCTTGTACAAAAGCCTTCAAAATGCATAGTTTAAAATCATAATCCCCATGGAACGGAAGCTATACAGAGCCAAGCCATACTTTAAGCACTTCAAGCAAAGAGAAATCCGGATCAAGCTAAAGTATTTCCCTCCTTGGATAACCTGGGGGGGGGGGAAACGGAAGAAAGGAGGCGAAACAACAAGGGTCAGACAAAAAGTCTGGCAAGTCCAGTGACTTTCAGCATATGAACAGATAATAATAATATGATATGAACATAAAACAGGATGTGAGATAACTATAACAGGTGTAGCAGATATAACAGAAAAACAGAATGATATAAACTATTGATTTACACTTCTCTGCACTAATACTAGTATAGCAGAATTAGGTGTCTCCCTAATGTCTAAATTGAAGCAGGAACGGGTACAGAATACTTTAACAGAAACAGAATGCTAATAATGGGCCTTTACTACCCGATCAGAAACAGACAGAAGAAGAAACAGATTTATCCCTATGGAGACAGAATGTGGAATTAGGTGTACACTAGTAATGGGCCTTTACCACCCGAACAGACGGTACCACACAGAAACAGATAGGTGTTACCACCCAACAGAAACAGACGGTACCAACAGAAACAGACAGAACTAAGCGTACCCTAAAACCCTACCCCAAGCGATCGGCTCCCTAATACATAAATATCCTGTGTCGGCCCCACAGTAGGGTGTATCACTCCCTAAAGTGACAACCAATTGGCACAGACCTATTTACAGATGTCACGGCGTCTTACATCCTCAGAGGCAGACCGGGATCCATGCACGCACATGACCCGGTTGGAACGCACCATCAACACCCCTCGCCATTATCAGAATGAACCTCTTATAATTAGTTCAGTAAGCGTGCCCGGACCCTACTTACTGTTGGGTCAAAGTTTTGATACCAGAAAAGGTTACTGACTAATATGGGTCCCAAACAACAGATGACACAAGTAATTCCCCTCCTAACCTTGTGTCCCCAGACTAACAGATTTCAGATTAACTTGTTTACAAGTTCAGACATACAGAATTCAGATTTACTAATTCACAAATTAAGTTAACAAGTTTTCAGACTAACGGGTCAGATGTACAGATTTTTCAGATTTGTCTAACTTTGTATTGGGCCTACAGATTCATGGACGGGTTTTACTACATCTATTAATCCCATTGGTTTAACCCTATTTTCCCCAATACATTTTAGACGTCATTATTATCTTAGATTTTGCATTAATTAATTATTAATGCACAGACCTCTCACATTAGGTCGGTAGCTTGTGGCCGCTGGATATGCCGGGCGGTTCCGGGCAGACTTCTGCCACAAGCCAGACCTAACCTCGTGTCTTACGCATGTTATGACTAACTTCTCACATTAGAACCTATTGTTTGCGGCCACTGGATGTGCCGGGTGGTTCCGGACAGATTTACGCCGCAAACTCATTCTAACCTCGAGTTAGCCATATTCATCTTTACGGCCAATTAATTAATTATTTACCGTTTATGCGCACGCCCAATATATATGCCAATTCAGATTATATCAATAACATGATGATTATATCAACACAGCAGATAACAGATTTTAGCAGATAACAGATTTTATATGACTTAACGGATTTAACAGATTTAGCAACTTAGCAGATTTTGGCATATAACAGGTTAGGCATTTCAACCGACAAATTTAACAAATTAGGCATTTCAATCTAATTAGCAGTCTAGGCAATATAACAAAACTAGTAGTTTAGGCAACTTGGCAAATTAGCAGATTTAGCAAGCTTAATATTTCTAAAGGTTCTATTTACATGCCTTGCCTAAACATAAATTAGCCTAAATTCATATGCCTACATAATGTCATGATTCACAATATGATCATATACTTCCATGTTTGCATATATTTACATAGCGCAGAATATGGACATAATTTACCCTATAACATATGTTCCAATTTTTGTTAAACTAGCATTTTACAGCAGATTCACATATAAATTATACCAAATATAACCATTAATTCCAATGCATGCCATATATCCAAAAATCCCTATTTAGGTGTAATCACAATAATAAATATCCTAATTAATTCAAATCTTTTACACCTAAGCTTCCATATCTTCTTCTTTTTAAGTCATGAATCATTATGCAAACTATACCCAACAATCTAAATCTTTAAATCATATCTTCTAAAAATCAAATCTTGACTTTTATATGCATTTTGTCCAAAGTCTCAAATCATATATAATCTTACAGTGGTTCCTCTTCTTCTTTTATCACAGAATATGCATAGGTCTAAAACTAGTTTATAACATATGCTTATTTTTCCAATTAATTACAGATCTAAATAACATATGTTCATTTCTCTAATTAGTTACAAATCTAAATTACAACATACTCTATGCATGCAATATATAAATTACATGTTCATAGCCAAATTTATGCATCCAATCCCAAGTCACATGTCCAATATATTTTATGCTTCAGATCTAAAGTCATACGTTCAATTCAGTCTTGTCAAATTTCGCATCATTCATTAATTGTCCCAAATTTTGCGTTCATACGTTAATCTCTTTATGAGATTGGGCACAGGCTCGTGGTAGCCCGGCTATAGAAACAGAAAAGAAGAAAGGAATACAGAACAGTCACAGAAAACAGATCCAACAGAAGAGAATATATATACAACCTCAAACTCAGTTTTAAATGCATATCAAAATTATAATTAACGTTTATAGCGGAGAATAACTGTACTTGCCTTGATTGGATTAAAGAAAGAACTTTAACTTGTTGTAGAATCTTTGCAGAAACTTTAATCTCTAGTTTGAATTGAGTTGCTTAGGCTGATGTTGATTATCTTCTAGTTTTAATTCCAGCAGAGCAGAGACGCCATTTTTATTTTTAATTAGAAGAAGAGAGCAATGGAGGCTAGAGAATTGTGTAAGAAACCTAGGTAGAGTCTAGGGTCATTTTATAGAGTTTATGAACTGATTAGGACCATCGATGTTGCTTGGATTGATCGTAGCCATTCATTCGAAAGAGAGACCAATTAGAGCCTGCCACCTAGCCCTAATGACAAAGCATGCTTCTGGAAATCGACCAACATAGACTAGGCCAGCCAGGGTGGACTGGGTTCGACCTGGGTCTGGACCAGGTCGACAGCCCTGTCGACAGCCCTGTCGACCTGGCTAGACCAGGTCGACAGCCCAGTCGACCTGGGTGTCTTAGGCGGGACTTTTCCCGCCCTGGCCAATTGGGCCCGATTTTTAATTTTAAACTTGATTCAGAAACTTCCGGAGGCTATATCTTCTTCATACGGACTCCGTTTTTCGAAAACTCGGACTCTATTTCGCGTATTTTTCCGAGACGAACGCAATGGCGTATCCCGTTTCCCTTAGTTCTTTGATTTCAAATTAATTATACTTTAATTTGTTAATTCCACAGTTACGGGGTGTTACATTCTCCCCACTTAAAAGGATTTCGTCCCCGAAATCTTCAAGTTAAGAAGAGTGTGTCCTACCATCCAATCATCCATCTACTCAACCATCATCCACAAGCATCCATTGTCCTTAGAAAACTTCTAATGTTGTATGAACATATGCAAAAGTGTGTGTATATGTTCCTTATCTAATGCAAAGATCAGGCGGTCTACTGATTCAGTTGACCTCCTTAATGCGAATTATGTCAGTGTCATGAGTCCAACATGTATGCAATAGAATTCTGATGATATACATTATTTCTATATGAGTGCACAACCATTCACTCAAATGCAACATCCATGTGCTGAATCAACCATTTTGCATCCACAAGAATATAAAAATGCTCACCCATCCATATGCAGTATGAGAGTGTTTTCGAGCCGATCTAGTGCCTAGTGTGTGTATATGCATCCACGGGCAACCACTAGCAACCACTTGCATCCACTTGCAACCATCAAACATAACATGTCTCAAACACATGTTTACACCCATTAGTTTCTACCTAAAGTTCAAATATTCGATCGATAGGATACAGTCGAATGATGGAAGCGAGTACAGATAGAACGAAAATTTGGTTCCCATTAGACATGGGTCCTAAGTATCGGCCCCAAAGACCGAAACCAATATCAAATTGACACCCCACGAAAACTCAGAATGTATGCGTCATACTTGACGCCTAACACAGATATCCCTCAAACCCCAGTCTCAAACAGATGATCCATAACCCTTATGGGTCTGAGTCTATAGCGGAATTCAGAAATAATACTAGCATTAAAGTGCAGAGTATCGATTACAAAATCAAAATACCAAAATCAGAAAAAGTCACAATCAGATAAAGAAATTAAACCTACTATAGAAATTTTCCTATTTCTATCCTAGCCACTAGCCTCAAGAGTGTTCGCCTGCCCTCCTTGTCCTCGTCTCTTCGGGCAGTCCCTAGTGAAGTGTCCCATCTCCCCACAGTTGAAGCAAGCGCCCTTCCTTTTTCTGCAATCCTTGTTCAGATGAGTTGAGCTCCCACAAGTAAAGCACTTTTTCCCCTTCTTATCTTTAGACTTCTCATCCTTCTTTTGAGTTTCCTTTTTGGGCCCCGCTTTCTTATTCTGTGGTTCTTCCTTCTTTGTCTCTTTCGGGCCCTTGTCTTCCTCGTGCAGTAGTGCCATATCCACCAATTTCTCGTAAGTTGCTCCCATGGGTACATGGGTCATGGCTAGGCTGTGCAGTGGCTCATTCAATCCTTTAACAAAGCGGAGAGCCTTTTTATGCTGAGTGTTGACTAAATCCAATCCGAACCTAGCCAGTTGGTTGAACTGGTTGACGTATTCCTTGACCGTCATACTTCCTTGCTTAAGAGATAAGAACTTTTCCAATTGTAAACTTCGTTCAGCTTGCGAGAGGAATTTTGTCTCAAACCTTGTTCTGAAATCCATCCATGTCTCAACCGGCCTCTCGGCGTTAGTGACTTCCCACCAGTAGGAAGCTTCGTCTTTGAGCAGCCATACTGCCAACTGTACCTTCTGCCTATCGTCCACCTCGAAGATAACGAATAGATCTTCAGTTTCTTTGAGCCAATTCCTTGCTTCTACGAATGATTCAGTTCCTTTGAAATCCTTCCCACCCATGGCCCTAAAATCTCTACAGATCTTTGAGAAAGCAATTGCACGAGGAGGGGGTGGAGGAGGGGGATCATTTGCTAGACCTGCAGCGGCGGTCCTAGCCTCAAGATATTGACCAAACCAACCGGGTACATGAACACCCTCTGGTATCTCAGATGCTTCAGACATGCTGGAACGAAAAAGGAAAGGTTCAATACAAAAAGGACTGAAAGAAAGATATATGGCTCTTGGGGATCATGTTTTTCAAAATAAGCTTTATTTTTGAAAATACTTCCTTTCAAAACCTTTTTGAAAACAGTTTTCAAAAACTTTACCCAATCTGGTAACCTTCAGCTCTGATACCAAGTGTAACACCCCACCTCCGTTAAGGTCACTCACAAAGGGAATGCCTTAACTTTGGTGGAGCATTTTAGTAGACAGAACAGAAACTTACAAGACAGATAAAACAGTACTTGAAAAATTTTAACTTTATTACAGCGGAAACAGAAATTAATATGGTTACATCCTTTCAATTTCAGAATTCAAGTACAAAATATCAGTCTTGTACAAAAGCCTTCAAAATGCATAGTTTAAAATCATAATCCCCATGGAACGGAAGCTATACAGAGCCAAGCCATACTTTAAGCACTTCAAGCAAAGAGAAATCCGGATCAAGCTAAAGTATTTCCCTCCTTGGATAACTTGGGGGGGGGGGGAACGGAAGAAAGGAGGCGAAACAACAAGGGTCAGACAAAAAGTCTGGCAAATCCAGTGACTTTCAGCATATGAACAGATAATAATAATATGATATGAACATAAAACTGGATGTGAGATAACTATAACAGGTGTAGCAGATATAACAGAAAAACAGAATGATATAAACTATTGATTTACACTTCTCTGCACTAATACTAGTATAGCAGAATTAGGTGTCACCCTAATGTCTAAATTGAAGCAGGAACGGGTACAGAATACTTTAACAGAAACAGAATGCTAATAATGGGCCTTTACTACCCGATCAGAAACAGACAGAAGAAGAAACAGATTTATCCCTATTGAGACAGAATGTGGAATTAGGTGTACACTAGTAATGGGCCTTTACCACCCGAACAGACGGTACCACACAGAAACAGACAGGTGTTACCACCCAATAGAAACAGACGGTACCAACAGAAACAGACAGAACTAAGCGTACCCTAAAACCCTACCCCAAGCGATCGGCTCCCTAATACATAAATATCCTGTGTCGGCCCCACAGTAGGGTGTATCACTCCCTAAAGTGACAACCAATTGGCACAGACCTATTTACAGATGTCACGACGTCTTACATCCTCAGAGGCAGACCGGGATCCATGCACGCACATGACCCGGTTGGAACGCACCATCAACACCCCTCGCCATTATCAGAATGAACCTCTTATAATTAGTTCAGTAAGCGTGCCCGGACCCTACTTACTGTTGGGTCAAAGTTTTGATACCAGAAAGGGTTACTGACTAATATGGGTCCCAAACAACAGATGACACAAGTAATTCCCCTCCTAACCTTGATTCCCCAGACTAACAGATTTCAGATTAACTTGTTTACAAGTTCAGACATACAGAATTCAGATTTACTAATTCACAAATTAAGTTAACAAGTTTTCAGACTAACGGGTCAGATGTACAGATTTTTCAGATTTGTCTAACTTTGTATTGGGCCTACAGATTCATGGACGGGTTTTACTACATCTATTAATCCCATTGGTTTAACCCTATTTTCCCCAATACGTTTTAGACGTCATTCTTATCTTAGATTTTGTATTAATTAATTATTAATGCACAGACCTCTCACATTAGGTCGGTAGCTTGTGGCCGCTGGATATGCCGGGCGGTTCCGGGCAGACATCTGCCACAAGCCAGACCTAACCTCGTGTCTTACGCATGTTATGACTAACTTCTCACATTAGAACCTATTGTTTGCGGCCACTGGATGTGCCGGGCGGTTCCGGGCAGATTTACGCCGCAAACTCATTCTAACCTCGAGTTAGCCATATTCATCTTTGCGGCCAATTAATTAATTATTTACCGTTTATGCGCACGCCCAATATATATGCCAATTCAGATTATATCAATAACATGATGATTATATCAACACAGCAGATAACAGATTTTAGCAGATAACAGATTTTATATGACTTAACGGATTTAACAGATTTAGCAACTTAGCAGATTTTGGCATATAACAGGTTAGGCATTTCAACCGACAAATTTAACAAATTAGGCATTTCAATCTAATTAGCAGTCTAGGCAATATAACAAAACTAGTAGTTTAGGCAACTTGGCAAATTAGCAGATTTAGCAAGCTTAATATTTCTAAAGGTTCTATTTACATGCCTTGCCTAAACATAAATTAGCCTAAATTCATATGCCTACATAATGTCATGATTCACAATATGATCATATACTTCCATGTTTGCATATATTTACATAGCGCAGAATATGGACATAATTTACCCTATAACATATGTTCCAATTTTTGTTAAACTATCATTTTACAGCAGATTCACATATAAATTATACCAAATATAACCATTAATTCCAATGCATGCCATATATCCAAAAATCCCTATTTAGGTGTAATCACAATAATAGATATCCTAATTAATGCAAATCTTTTACACCTAAGCTTCCATATCTTCTTCTTTTTAAGTCATGAATCATTATGCAAACTATACCCAACAATCTAAATCTTTAAATCATATCTTCTAAAAATCAAATCTTGACTTTTATATGCATTTTGTCCAAAGTCTCAAATCATATGTAATCTTACAGTGGTTCCTCTTCTTCTTTTATCACAGAATATGCATAGGTCTAAAACTAGTTTATAACATATGCTTATTTTTCCAATTAATTACAGATCTAAATAACATATGTTCATTTCTCTAATTAGTTACAAATCTAAATTACAACATACTCTATGCATGCAATATATAAATTACATGTTCATAGCCAAATTTATGCATCCAATCCCAAGTCACATGTCCAATATATTTTATGCTTCAGATCTAAAGTCATACGTTCAATTCAGTCTTGTCAAATTTCGCATCATTCATTAATTGTCCCAAATTTTGCGTTCATACGTTAATCTCTTTATGAGATTGGGCACAGGCTCGTGGTAGCCCGGCTATAGAAACAGAAAAGAAGAAAGGAATACAGAACAGTCACAGAAAACAGATCCAACAGAAGAGAATATATATACAACCTCAAACTCAGTTTTAAATGCATATCAAAATTATAATTAACGTTTATAGCGGAGAATAACTGTACTTGCCTTGATTGGATTAAAGAAAGAACTTTAACTTGTTGTAGAATCTTTGCAGAAACTTTAATCTCTAGTTTGAATTGAGTTGCTTAGGCTGATGTTGATTATCTTCTAGTTTTAATTCCAGCAGAGCAGAGACGCCATTTTTATTTTTAATTAGAAGAAGAGAGCAATGGAGGCTAGAGAATTGTGTAAGAAACCTAGGTAGAGTCTAGGGTCATTTTATAGAGTTTATGAACTGATTAGGACCATCGATGTTGCTTGGATTGATCGTAGCCATTCATTCGAAAGAGAGACCAATTAGAGCCTGCCACCTAGCCCTAATGACAAAGCATGCTTCTGGAAATCGACCAACATAGACTAGGCCAGCCAGGGTGGACTGGGTTCGACCTGGGTCTGGACCAGGTCGACAGCCCTGTCGACAGCCCTGTCGACAGCTATGTCGACCTGGCTAGACCAGGTCGACAGCCCAGTCGACCTGGGTGTCTTAGGCGGGACTTTTCCCGCCCTGGCCAATTGGGCCCGATTTTTAATTTTAAACTTGATTCAGAAACTTCCGGAGGCTATATCTTCTTCATACGGACTCCTTTTTCGAAAACTCGGACTCTATTTCGCGTATTTTTCCGAGACGAACGCAATGGCGTATCCCGTTTCCCTTAGTTCTTTGATTTCAAATTAATTATACTTTAATTTGTTAATTCCACAGTTACGGGGTGTTACACTATAGAACTTTAATCTTGCGATCTTTAACTATAGAGACTCCTATAACTCCGAATAATACTTGAATATTTGAGAGAGGATGATAGAGAATCAAACTTGTAAGGTCCCGAACTTCCCCGTGAAGGAAAGCCCGGATTGCTTTGAGGACACGACAAATCAGAACACAAACAGAAGAACATTTCATTGCTTATTACAACAATTTCATCTGAATACAAGAATATACAGAGTATGAATAAATATTACACATTTACTAAATATAAGAGATTACAATACATTACATAGCAGCGGAAAAATAATACAAATACAACTGAAAAAGATACACGGATACAGAGCTTTTCGAATATCGTTCCAGCTGTAAACCAGGATCCTGTGAATATAAATCTGCAAAACCAAAACTACTAGCTGCCCGTGTGGAAAATAGAGGCACCCAGAGTTTAGGTTAAAACAATAAACCCTAGGTCGGTCATGTGACTGGTGTGAAAACTAAAACAGTTATTTAAACTTTACCTTAAAATCAGATATATTAAGGGACCACACCATATAACACGGAACGGGTTTCCTCCCTAGAACACTAGTGCATATAACAAAACAACGCAGTGTTTTTTGGAAAAATGAAGCTATTATAAGACCCAAGTCCTATCACACAATGCAACGCAAGCCGGGGGATAGAGTTTTCCCTTATAATAGCCAATCATGCTTGGAACGTTAAAACAAATCATTTGATACTATTATAAGTGCATAGTGTATAAAACAACTTCAAATATAAATGTATCAATCCTAGACGGCATGGGTACCATATATCATGTTGCCAATACTAGGCTCTATAATCAAAACCGCAAATGTCACATATTGGAAGTTGGATTTCCGTCTGTGAACCAAGGCAAGGGATCGTCCTTACCACTTCGAGACAATCTAGCCTACCATGTCTCAGGATCAGAGCTTGAATGACCCTTGGATCGTCAGGGATGGCCCATCAAAGTGCAATGTGGATTAAAAAACATTAAAAAATATGTTTCCCTTCCGTATGGGGCATAAGTGAGCCAAATGACCCCATCGGCCTAGGATCGACCGATATAACCGAGGTGCCTCGCAATCCATCATCCACATAAGTAAAATGTCAGGGCTAGTAAAACGCTGACACCATTCCTAGCTTGAAGGAAACGCATGCCCTCCCTGATGTCCTCTCCCGTTTCTGGTTCACACCGGGGTGTGAGGCTCGCAAATTAACGCTACAGAAAGCTACGCTATATTAAAGCCCTACTTTGATCATCAACCACAAGACTCTGCTTTTCAACATAAGCCTTGATCATTTGCATCTCAGCATGCCACACAGGCAATTCACGCTATGTAATCGATGTATATCAATCACACAAAATGAAATCCAATGTCAGACACATATCCATTTACAAGTTCGTTCTGGGTCTGAACGAGACCGGAGGCACCTTATTCCTCCCCCATATGTCCAATACAAGGGAGAGGTCCTCGCATATCCGATCGATCTCCAAGTACGTCTGGACGATCACCACTTATTACCTTGTCTTAGGTGTACAGTCCAATCAAGACATCAGTAATCATCCAAACGATATGAAGAACTTCGGTCTTCAACCACCGTCTTCATCGTCGACATATTGTTGAATTTGTTATTCAGAATGGGATAAACCCGGTCTTTCTGAATAACTCGCGTATATAATAAACAAGTGTTATAAAAACACAACATACGCCTTATTCCAATTCAGAATATTCCTTTATTCAAATATTCTTTTACTTTGGGAAAGGTTCCCATTAATTTTATCAAAGATAAATTCTTTAAATTTACTCTTTAATCTTCCTTTGAATATCAATTCAAACCAAATTATGGTTTATCCAAACTAGTCGGGATTAGCGATCCTTACCGAAGTAATCATTTGTTTAATTTCTCAATCCCAACCTATTCATCCCATGAAGCTAAACTGGTAATACTTCATATCTAACACCGCTGTGTTATCGGTAAAATTAATTACCATTTCACGTTCAAATCTAATTATAGATTTAACTATCGCTTGGAGCAAACTGCTGATACTCCATTCTCGATCATTTCTTGAATTTGATTATTTTAGTCATCAATTTCACCTTTCAATCTTTTTAAAGATTCATTAAAACTCTAATTCAGTTTTAATTTCCAAAAATCATTACTTAATGATTATTCAAAGTAAGAAATTAATCTTATCTTTAACTGGGTTAAAGAACTAATGCCATTTAAAACACAACTCACGATAAACCCGAAATCACATTCCATTAACAATGGAATCTTCCTGGAAAACAGATCGATATATATATATATATATATTCAATATGAACTTCCATATCCAACCGATACTATAAATGGAATAACGGCAGAGCATCTTAAATTCCATATATAATAACAGTCTTCCTCGACAGAAGTTCACTTCGATCATTACCAAATCGAATTCCATTCAAGTCCAATTTAATATGTTAAATTGGAAAACTTTACTTTGGAAAATCTCCTTTAAATCTTATCAAAAAGATTTATAAATTCCAAATCCCATTTCACTGTAAATGGGGTTAAAGGATGATTGTCGTTAAAACACTGTTCACAACAAACCCAACTCACATTCCATTACTTATTGGGTTAAAGAACAAGTGTTATTTAAAAGACTGTTCACGATAAACCCAAAAATCAATTCTAATTCAATTCCAATTAAATATTATTTAATTAGTACACTTCATTAAATCTAAATAAAAAGATTTAATCTTTTCTCAACTGGGTTTAAGAACAGTTTTAATGAAGACACCATTCACGCCAAACCCAAATCCCATTTGATATTAAATACAAGGCTCTGAATAGAAAATATATCGGCTTATATTCAGTATCAAATATTACAACCAACAAATATCATATTGGAAATTACGATCTAAATATATCTTTCAAATTTCCATAACAATATCTGTATAATCACGAAATCCAACATCGAAATATTCCGAAGACAATTTCGATTAAAATCCATTCCAATTTATATATTGGAAATTCTGGTTATTTTTAAAAACATTTCAAATCCAATTTATTTATTTAAAAATATTGGATTATAATTCTAGTTCATAACTAGTTCATTTCGATAAAAATCTATTTTTATCTTTTCAAATATGGAATTTTTCATCCCAATTGTTTCCAAACCATTTCTTATGATTTTACACTAATTATTGATATTTTTAATAATTTTATCAAGGCTCGTACAATCGATTTCCATAAACGGCCATCGAACTGCACTTACAGCGCCCTTTTCCAAATTTGATTTGGACATAATTCCAAATCCAACCATTAGATTTCTAATTTCTTGTATTTGTTAGAAAGCCCTTTTCGATACGAACCCAAAGGTTCTGGTTTTAGGAGAATCCGACGGTCGGATCTCCCGTAATGTCCATTCGAAGTCAATGGTCGAAATTCGCGAACTACCGCAGCGCGGCGCGTTCTATTCAGGCCACTGTATTATATATATAAAATATATATTTCGTAGATTTCCATTTAAAATGTATTTTATAAATCGTTTTAAATTCGTTTTCAAAACAATTTCAACTTCATATTCAATTTCAAATCAAAATTGAATATTCCATATCATCAACATATATATGATAGTTTTTCAAAACATTATATTTCGAAATCATTTCCTTTTCGATATTCATTATAAAAACGAATAAAATCAATATAAATATCGTTTACGTCAAAATGGCGTTAATATAATCAACACGGCTTTATATATTTAAATATATTCGTGTCCATCCCAAATCGGACATCAAAATCATATTTTGATTCTTTTCTGAATATTATTTTAAAATATTCATTATTTTAAAATATTCATTCTTTCTGAACTGGAATCAGACACAGCCAATTACCATATAATTTGAGTTATATGGATTTCATACACACATGTATACAACAACAATCAAACATAGTCAACCATCATCCATGGTGCATTCTACACTGCATAAGCATCAAATATAAATATTTAACGCTTATAACAGTCTGTCAACCCATCGGTTGACATACAACTAAATATTGGGATTGGTGTATGTCCAATATCACCCCAATAACCGTGTGGGGTTTCAATCAACAAATTATGAATTTTATTTGTGTAGTTGGGCGATGTGTAAAATTTATCGTCCCAATCAATATCAGTCAAATCTGTGTACATAAACAAATCGCCCGATTTGTTTATGAATATTCATTTTATTCACATACATGTTAAAAATTATATTTTTAACTATAAAATATTTTTAACTATAAAATATTTTATTCCATTCCACATCACACAATCAACTTTTGCAACAAAATCAAAAAAACAAACAAGTCGTCCATGGTCTGTGAACGATGGGTGTCGGGTGCTGCTAAGCACCATCTGCGTAACTAGAAAATAAAATAAAAGTGAGAAGTTCTCACCTTTGGGTTCCACTCCATTGTGCTTTGATTGTCGATCTATGTAGTATACCTACGTTAAAAATTATATTTTTAACCAATCAATAATTATTTTTTTGTATGATTATTTTATAAATAACATACATAGGCCAAAAATTATATTTTTATCTTTCTGAAAAATAATTTCATATTTTTATAACAACGCTACATAGATAAAAATCACATTTTTATACCGCTACTATATAGATAAAAATCGAATCTTTCTATCGCTAATGAATATATAAATATCACATTTTTACATTGTCATTCAAATGATAAAAATCATATTTTTATTTCGCTAACTTCATAATAAAAATCGTATTTTTATTTACCTTTCATACATATAAAAATCCTATTTTTACTTCGCTAACTTCATGATAAAAATCACATTTTTATTTCTACTTCATACACTTAAAAATCAAATCTTTATCCCGCTAACTTCTATATAAAAACCAAATATTTTTCGCTGCTTCGTATATATAAAAATCCCACCTTTATTCACACTAATACATATATGGATCCCATTTTTAATTCAAAATTATATATATTAAAATTGCTTTCCTAAAACAAGGTCATTTCTTTTAAAATCATATTTTCGTTTGCTAGAAATCATATTTTATATATTTATAAAAATCATAACTCTATATATATAGTTATAAAAGCCATATTTTTAATTTGCTTTGGTATACAAGAAAAAAACCGATTTTATTAAATAAAAGAAATAAATAAAATTAAAAAAACTTAAAGTTATCGGCGGAGGAGGTGGTCTTTTGTGCACTAGGGGTGCGCAGGGAGGTCGGATGCGTCGGATAAGGTGGTAGGGTGCGGTGCGCTTCTTACTTGAGTGGCGGTGGGGCTTGCAATGGGGTTTGAGGGGGGGGGGGCGGCGTCGCGATGGAGTGGATGGCTGGGGCTCGAAGGGGAGGCCGCGACGGAGGGGGTGCGGCTTGGGGTATGGCGGCGCGATGGAGTGGGTGGTGATGGCGGCTCCTCCTTCCATTTTTTTAAATTTCGTTTTCTGAATTGGTCAATGGGGGAAGGGGGAAGGAAAGGGGGAAGGAAAGGGGAAAGGAGAGAGAAGTAAAGGGGGGCCATCTAATTTAAATATTTATTTTATTTTAAATCCAAAAAGTAACTCTTTCTTTCGAACCTCGAATCAAACCCAACGATTGTCGCCCCTAGCTAATTACCCCCATTTCGAACATAATGGATATGTATCGTGAGCCAATTCGGCTGTTACGAGAAGTTTCCGTCAAAATCAAAATATAAATCTATATATTGAATTTGAACGCACATTTCAATTCACTAGGGCCACATACGGACTCTAAAAATTCCCAAAAAATTATTTCTAGCTTTGTATTAACGATACGGTCCTAACAAAACTAATTTCGTCAAATTTGAAGACCGTTTGAAAAATGGCCATTTTTTGGTCGATCCAAATTGACTGAAACTATCAAAACACGTTTAACTTCGCCACGCTCACATATTGATTCCAAAAATTATGAAAATTGGAATCTAGCAATAATTTTTTACATCCCGAATCCAACAAAAGTGGTTTCGTCGAAAACGGAGGTCGTTTGCAAAATTTTCATTTTTAAGGGCTAAAATTCCATAGCGACTATTCTGAATTTTCAACTGGGCATAACTTTTTATTCCCGCTATGAAATTTGGATTTTTTGGATTCGTAGATAAGATATTTTCAAATTGATTCAAATATTTTTGGTTTAGCTAAAATCCGGTTTATTTTGAATCTTGTAAATTCATTTGAAATTTGAAATCGAAATTTCAAACTACCGCGCCATTTCCAATTCCTTTTATAATTAAAATTAATATTTATATTCTAACGTCGATTCAAACAAATATGTACGTTCTAATTCTATTCAAAATAAATTTCTAGTCGTTATTATTTAAAATAATTCATTTTAAATAATCAAAATTCCCTAAAATTGCCAAAATAAAAATTTTAATTTTGTTCTGATTTTCCGGGTTGTTACAAAACAGAAATGATTTGGTTTAATTTGCTTTGAATTTTGGTAGAGTTTGAGGTTATTGGATATTTACCCGTTAAGTTAATGACATCTTATTTGGTTGTTATTGGATGTTCATAGTTGTTAATGGATGTTAATGATGTGTTAAACTCATATAAGTTGGATTATATGGTGATTAATTAAGTCTCATTCAAAATCGGAATTAAGTTAAATATTTTATTAATTAGATAATATGTGAAGAATAAAAGATCGAATTTGATATTCTACTTTTTATTGAAATGAAACTAAAGTCATTAAGATAAACATTTTTGTAAGAAAGAAATTGATTTGACAAAGTTAAAGAGAAGTTATAGCATGTTAAAGTTTTAAAATTGAAATAAATCGATTTTGATTTAATAGAAAAGTCAAGTTTGGTTTACTATACTAGTAATGCCAAAATGTCAGTTTTATTGTTTCCATAGTCTTATATATTATTTAATTTGACTTCAACAAAGTTTGGGTTTCAAAAGATAAAGTTTGAAAAATAATATTATTCTAATGATTTAAATAATATTATATTATTCAAATAATGGAATATTTGAACTTAAACTTAAATATTGGAAGTATAGTTCCCAAAAGTTATTATATATGTTTTATATAATTAATAAACTACTTTGAAGGAAATTTGACTTGATTTTAAATATAAGTTGAGGTTTGGTCTGAATAGAACTAGTCTCGCAGCGGTAGTTTGAGAATTTTGATCGTTGACTTCAAATTGACGTACCGGGAGATCCGACCAACGGATTTTCCCGAAACAAGAAACATTTGGTTCAAAATGACAAGAGTTTTTAAATGCAAATCAAAGTTTTATAATCCATTGGTTAGATCTTGAAATAAGTCCGAATCAAATTTGAATGAAAATCGCGCTAGTGTAGTTCGGGACCCGATTTCTATGAAATAAGTTATTTTTATATTATTTAAAATAGTAATAAATTGTGATAAATCATAATAAACGATTTAAAAATAATTTTGATTGAATATACTAAGTTTTGAAAAGATAAAAAGATATTTTATGACAATGAGATGTTTTAGCAGCGCTGTTTGCGATAGTTTATGGTATATGTTGAAATAAAAAGGTTTTTGATATAACTAATGTTATCCCAAGATTTTGCAAACATATCTAAAGGATTAAAATGAGGATTTTAACATATTTTGGGATTTGAAAAGTATGTAACAAAGTTAAGTTTTCCAACTGATGAATTAAATTAGAGTTAAATGGGAATCAATTTGGTGATAATTGAGATGAGTCTCTGTGGATGAAGACCTTTACTATTAAGGAATTTAAAAGTCTTTATCATTATTCCTCTTATAGTAATAGTCTGGCACGAGAATTCATATTGATCATGAGTAGATATGATTTCCGTGAAGATTTCATTTAGAATGAAAGTATGATTTTGGGGTTATCATGAACGATGTCTTAAATAACATTTGTTCTTTATCCCATTTAATGTAAAATATTTTTTCTAAGTTAATTCGAAGACAAATATTTATTTAATTTGAATATGAAGATTTAATGAAAGAGTTCCCCTAACAAACGATAATGGGAACAAAGTTTAAAGATCATTCAAAATGCAAGTGAATTTTCCCCTAAGGATAAGACTAAGAAATTTCAAGCACGATTTTGCACCAAAGATATGATTAGGGAAAGTTAAATGCAATTTACCATAACTATCATTAATAAATGGTTTGGATTTGAGTAAGCGTGTTTTCACGTAAAGATAAGATTTAATCTCTAATAAGGTTTGGTTTAAAGTTTGGGATTAAAAAAGGTAATTAAACTTACCAATATACGAGGGAAACTAGATATCGAGTATTGCCAATTTTTCTACATAGGATGAATAGGATGGGAATGGGATAATGATTTGAGTAAAGAACCTAAGAAATGAGAGTTGGTAAATCCTATATATGATCCTTATTGGTTTTAAAGGACGCGCTAACCCATATGGTAATAAGGTAATTTTAAGATGATTTGGAAATATAATGGCTTAACCAAGTTTGAGAATGAATCCAACTAGTTAAAGTATAATCCAATTTAGAGGAGACTTAATTGGAAATTCGATAATCCAAATGATTTTAACTTGACGCTAATTATTTAGAAAAGTCCGGGTTTAACCCATTTCGAATAATTGTATGAAAAGATAGAGAAATCAAATATATTGAAGATAGGGATTGCAAACCCGAACTCTTCACATCGGATGGATTGTCTGCTAAAGTTTTATATGGGTAGCTCCTATGTTGAGATTATAGCAGCAGCAATCCAACCGTACTTTAAGAGATTCGGATTGCAAAGACTTTGGTAGCCAAGTAGAGTGGTGGATTAAAGTGCCTTCGGTTTCGTTTAAAACCCAGAATGAACTTGTATTGGATGTATGTTTGAAATTGTATTTTACGGCATAATAAATCGGTTTCTATTGATGATATATCAATTGGGTGGCGCGGGATCTATCCTCTTAGCTTAACACCATCCTCTAGGACATATGTACTCAGAGGGTTGTATATTAATAGATACCGATTATATGTTGTGAATTGATAATATGGCATGCTAAGTACTGAAGGTTAGTAGATCAAAGTTTTTATTGAAAAGTAGAGCTTTGTGGAACATGACTTCAGGGCCTCACAACTCGGAAATGATCGAAAGTAGGACGAAGTACCGCAGAGTTAAAGACTAATGTTTTCTTTTAGTTGAGAAAGTGATGCTATGGTATAGAGCCCAAGCAATTTACTTATGTGATGATGGATCGAGGCGCCTCTGATAATAGTCGGTTACGACTGAGCAACGTCATGTTCAGAAGAAACCCGAACTACAACTGGTATAGGTGGGCCGGATTTGCTGCTACAGAGAAGGGGATCATCCGTTGGTTCCCAGGACATCCAACTAGAGGTGTACCCGAATAGGTTAAGGAAGATCTTTTGCCTTGGTCATTGCTGAAACCCAACTTCCAATACAAGCCTTTACGGTTTTAGTTGTAATCTATGTATGTAGACGCAATATATAGGTGCCTACGTCTTCTAAGATTTATATATTTATTTTGAAAATGTTTTTAAAGAAGGACATTAATGATAATAGCAAAAAGTTTTCGCGTATTAAGCATATTTGGTTATCATAAGGTAAAACTTGCTCCTAATGGTGTGTGCTTTCATTGTGTGATTGGATGCGAGCCTTATGATTTCTTCACTTTCTAAAAAGCATTGCGGATTTTATACATTGGTATTCATGAGGAAAAACACGTTCCTTGTTTAGCGGCGTGGTCTTATGAATTACCTTACTATCCTTATAAATACAACTATTTTAGGTTTCTCACACCAGTCCCATGACTGACCTGTAGCTTTGTTTTTCCCTTGCAAACTTGGGTGCCCTTATTTTCCACACACGCAGCCTTGTATTCAGTTTTGTAGTTCGGTCCATTTTGGGAGCCATGTATGGAAGCTGGTTTAGGATTGGAGCAAGAGAAGAAGTTGGATATTCTTTTTGGATTCTCTCTTAAGACTCTATCATGTTGCTATATCTTTACTTCCGCTGTGTACTTATTTCATGTTCCCTCTAGTCTGTACAATTTTAGATCTTGTCGGTTGTATTAACTATGATGTATTTGTGATGTAATATGCTATACATTATGATGTTTTAAAGCAGTGCTTATTTCCGATGTTATATAATGTGTTATACTCTAGAGAAAATCTGTCATTCCGACACTTGGAATGTCGATACAGGAATATCGTGGATGTATTTGCGCCGAATCCTTCGTCTGAGAGGGTAGGTCGTCACATTTGGTATTAGAGCTGTAACCGCCCGGTTTTTAAACGACTTTGGTTATCGCCATAAACTCAATGATGACTAACTAAACATCGAAAAATACCGGTAGTTAATGAAAGAAATTAGAGGGTGAGAATAGATAAGATAGAAACTTAGAATAGAAGAAGAAGAACAACACAACATCAGAGTAACACGAATCTCACAGCGGAACGAACAACATATAATATATAACATAACTTTGAAATATAAATCTATACTTGAATATACATATCATTTCCAAAGTACAGCACTTACAACATAGTGGAAAATAACCATAGTTATATAATTCTGAAGCCTCCTGCTCCAGCTCTTCAAGTATCTGTAAATCCCGACTACTTGACTGCCCATACAAAATTGGGCACCCAAGAGTTTAGGGAAAACAAAACAAGATAAACTCCGGGTCAGTTATGGGACTGGTATGGGTAAAACAGTTTAAAACAGTTTGAACAAGTAAACGATATCTCATAAGACCATGCCTTATAACGGAACATGTTTTTCCCTTATGAAAATCCAAAACATCTTTATATCAAAAACCTTTTAATATTATAATAATGTCTATCAACCACAATATAATAATCATCTAGCAGAAACGCTTTCATCTTACGTTCTACATATATAGTATACAATCAAAACCGCAAGCACGTATTGAGTAATGGATTTCCAATTATGACAAGGTATGGAACCACCTTTCGCTAGTGTACCTCTAGAGAGGAATACACTGGGTTCAACAAGAACATCTTGCAACCCGGCCACACATGACCGACCACTCATTTCGCTTGAGTGTATCGAATGTATATCACCAACGGTTGGGATCAGCAACCGTTTCCCGAATGGGACAGCATCAACAATAGATTTTAAGAAGTAAATGAAACTCTAGATCAGGTGATTATACACCCTAATAGGTGCGACCTACATAGCCATGTTGCCTGCCCGATTTTTGTCATCTCCCGGATGTGAGGCTAGAAACTACGCTTATCTTTTACATGCCACATCTTCATTCACTTAGAATGTCACGTCGTCATACCCGCAAAATTACAAATTGACTTATCCGAAAATACCACGGGTATAAAGCTAAGAGAAACGAATTCCTCTGCCACCAAATGTGAATACGTTTGAAGAGATCAACTTACGCGATTTATTATATATACTCTGTCAAACCTTCTTCCATACAAGTTGTCATAGGACTGGACAAACCGAAGGCACTATTCAGTATATCCATCTTAGGCACTGTTATCTAAGATTTATACAACAACCCTTGCACTTTACTCCGTCTTCAATTATCTTTGGCATAGATGATTCGCAACGCTTATGCCAATATGGAGTGGTTCTTCGGATAATAATCCAACCGGTCTCTCCATATTAATAACGTTAAAATGGTCAAAACTTTGATAGTCTGTGATTTAACTATCAAAGAAAAACACGTGTGCAAACAACGATATTATTTCCAGATGGGAATTATATCGATCAATCATCATTTAACATTTATCTCTATTTTCTATAATTAGAAAATATATGTTATTAACACTGGAAAACATTTCCATGGCTTAATTACGTATCACTATTCTTCCACATCTATCAGACTCTTACTATAAACTAACAAGAGAACAACTTCCTAAGTATAAACCCCGAAGGCCGAAACCAACATCAGATCGATACTCAGGAAACCATTCAACTTACTAACCTCTAGTCAGTTTCCAATTTCTGTTTAACTCCATTTTGATTAACTATGTTCGATTAACTCCTTTCGATTAACTCGATTCGATTAACTCCTTTATTTATTTTCTAAATAAATAATCCTTTATTCTATTTATTTTCTAAATAAATAATCCTTTATTCTATTTATTTTCTAAATAAATAATCCTTTATTCTATTTATTTAACAAATAAATATTTCTTTTATAACTCTTTTAATTTTATAATTAATTTCATTTATAAAATCCTTTTTCCTTTTATGTATAAAATCCATCGATTTTATATAAACAATTTATTTTCAAAATCTACTTTGAAAATCTCCTTTCTATTTCCCAGTATTTCTTACGGTATTTAATATACCAAACCACAAAGATCGATATCATTTAAACACACATAATCAAACAGATTATATATCACATCATACATTACAATATATGAACAGAACAGTATTATAAATATTTAGGAGTCCAGTTGGACCCCTCCAACCTATTTCCCTGCATCACAGATGTTAACAACACGAATATAAAATATTCTGTTAAACAGAATCAATATTCGATTTACGATATATATATATATCGTTATCTATGATTTCAATCAATACACAAACAATTCAACCAAACTGTTAACACACGACAATCAGTCATCATTTATCAGTTCTAAATATACGTTATAAAAATAGAACTGTTTAGAGTTGGTGAGTTTTACTCACATTGGCAGTTCATCGTTAAAGAACGATAAACTGTTTGTTTGATTTGAATCAAACAATTTATTTCGCCATAAATTCAAACGAGCTTTGATTCGCTTTCCGTTAATTCCATGTTGTAGTCGTCGTCCATACGATCCCAACACAACTTATGGTTCGTCAATCTGATAACGTATGAACGAGATATTGCTTTTACAAGTTTCAACACTATATTTAAAATAAAATACTTGGTTTAAATTTCCACTTGGGCTTTACCACTTTTTACTTGGCCCATGAACCCTTTGAAAACCACGGCCCATTGCTCCCCCCTTCTTCCTCCAGAACTGAAATCATGGCTTCTCTTTCACCATTACATCTCCTTTCACCATCACGTTTCTCCTTCATCTCTCCATCGTTCTTCACGAGAACACCACCATTCTCTTCCTTATCCACTCCTCTCCCATCTCGACCACAAATACCTCTACTCGCATCACGAAATCCAAACCCGTCGAACTCCTCCTGCCGCGGCTCCCACAAAATGAGCGACACTTTCCATCGTCGAATCCACCCAGATTTCAATCGCAAGTTCCATTCGACTCCCTCACTCCATTTACGAACTCGAAATCAACCATTGATGCCTGTAATTCCCCAATATACGAACCCTAGTTACTACTGTCATTTTTCATCGACGACTAAGTGATGCCAAGCTCAACAAAAACGATGCCAACGTGAAGAGGGACTTCAGAGTAGATCGAATACACAAAGGAATTGATTTATAGATTTATGGTTGGTTTCTTTGGGATTTTTAAACTTCCATTTTTCTGCGTTTTCTTTGTGAATGAGAACTATTCTCGTGTTTTAACATTTGGGGTGTGGCTGTGAATGTAGGAGACGTGGACTGGTTTTTGATCAGATACAAATTTAGGATATTTTATTTATTTATTATTTTATTGATTTTTTCTTTATTACTCTTAAATGTATCTGCCTTCTAAAAATCGGTACGATTACTTTCGGTACCTAAAAATCACGAAACTGGACATGCAGCTACAGTTCGACATTACGGTCCCAACGAAACTGGTTTCGTCGAATTCCGATTTCGTTTGCTCACACAGCGTATTTTTAAAGGTCAATATATCGACTGTTTTTCACATTAAAATCCCGTACAGCCACATACTGACTTCAAAAATCACGGAAATTGAAATCTAACAATAATTTAACATTGCGGATCCAACAAAATTGGTTTCGTCAAATTCTGAGGTCGTTTGCAAAACTGGCTATTTTTAAAAGCCCTAAATAACCCTTTTAAATATATACATATATTTAAAACAATTAAATTAAATATTTATAAATAAATATTATCGTATATATTCACATACGATATCATACAGCCTCACAATATTCCTATATGAATTTCTAACTCAATATTCCAAATCCCGATTAAATTTATATTCGATTTAAAATGAAATTTCTTTTAAAAATATGAATAATTCCTTTATAAATTATAAAGGAATTCCACAGCGACTTTTCTGAAATTTGATTTGGACATAAATCAAAATCTACACGACGAAATCTCGATTTTTCTCTTCCACTAGAAAAATATACTTCACCAGCTCCTAACGATTCTTGTTTCACAGAAATCCGATTTAAAACAGCTTCTGTATATTCGTTTAAAGTTCGAATCGCCAAATCGCGAACTACCGCGCCATTTCGAGCTCGATTATATTTATTATATAATTTATACGTTCAACCATTGTTAATTAAATATATTCGTTATCGTAATCCAATTCTAAACTAAATTATATATTTTGAATTTCCTGATTCACACCATATCGCCATTTCAGCCAATTCTGATTATTTCAGAATTAAATATATTATTAAATTATTATTTTAATTAAATATTCAAAGTTATTTAATTAATCCCCCATTTAATTCTCTAAATCACTTTATAAATAATTAAATTAATTAATTATTATATCGCTGAAAATGCGGGTCATTACATTCTTCCCCATTTAAAATAATTTCGTCCTCAAAATTGCTAAGGTAGAAAACCAACCCCATTAACTGGTTAGAACTTATTTGTTCACTTCTTAATTTCAGTTTCAACTAAACCAATTTAATTTCAATTAAAATATTAATTAATTTATTCTTATCAACGAAAATTTTCAATAATCCTAAAAATTTTCTAACACCTAAACTTTTCGAAAAATTTCGCCAGCACCTCTTTTGTACTGGTCAATGCGTCAAACCACCACTCGCCTCTCTAAGCCTTCTCCAACCCAAAAGAAAATCAAACAGCCAAGCGGCTTGCCAATTCGGCTCATCAAAATCTCATACCATATGAAATATAAACTTGTACCTTTTTGTCGGGCATATCAACTCTATCACTTCCATCTGTTATCAATTCAGCAGATACAAGGGTCATCCCAATCAAATCCCAATCTGTTTTTATCCACAAATCCAACCATTCGCTTATAACTAAGTCGAATTTTATTTCAAACCAGAGTTTCGTTCTCGATTTTCCTATTTCAATTCAATTCCCACTTACGGGTTTCAATTTCAATTTCAATTTCTATTTGCTTTTACAAATTCTAATTCGATTTGGTTTTAATCCAAACATCTCTTCCTTGGGAGTTTTAAACAGCTTTGCTTTTAAAAATCAAATATCTCCTTTTTGAAATTCGACACAACTTGTTTTTCCCAAAACAAATTCAAAAACAAAATCTTTTCGGTAGTAATCCGTCACTTACAACTCGAAATTGAACACCGATGATGTCATGATCATAATCGGAATCTATTTCCAGCTTTCGAAGTGTGTTCAATACTATATTGCTTTTCAAAACCATTTCTAACATTTACACTTTGAAATTTATTTCAAAATATCCTTCCAATGTTTGTAAAACAATTTAAAATCTCATAGGATTTTAAAAATTCACATATATTTAATCCAAATCCATTTACAAACACCTTTCCAATTCCAGGGTTTAAATTTCAACTCTGATTTTAATTCCAGATTTAATTCAATTCATTATGCTTATTTGAATTCTGATCGGTTATTTACATAACCATTTCACATTTTTATAATCTTATTCGATTATAATAACAACCAATATATCCAATATATTATATCCATTTCAATATCAATTTTTGATATTAAAATATAATTTGGGTAAAATTATTTCATTTACCCTCTTTTCAAAACATACCATGTCGGTTCATCGTATTCAAGTGTTTAGTAACTCCTATCGATATTGTGGTGCCCTACCATCGACCAGAAATTCATAAGCCACTCAATCAATAAATCTCCACAATATAAAACCATTTTATATTGAATAACAAATACGCTCTCGTATGTATACACTCAAACTCAATCTAGGGTATTACTAACCCTATCTCAACTGAGTCATGCCACAGAGCCAAGGTAATACTTAACCTTTAGCTCTGATACCAACTGAACGGCCCGATTTTTAAACGATTATGGTTATCTCCATAAACTCAATGATGACTAACCAAACATCGAAAAATACCGGTAGTTAATGAAAGAAATTAGAGGGTGAGAATAGATAAGATAGAAACTTAGAATAGAAGAAGAAGAACAACACAACATCAGAGTAACACGAATCTCACAGCGGAACGAACAACATATAATATATAACATAACTTTGAAATATAAATCTGTACTTGAATATACATATAATTTCCAAAGTACAACACTTACAAGTTACAACCCAGCGGAAAATAATCATAGCTATATAATTCTGAAGCCTCCTGCTCTAGCTCTTCAAGTATCTGTAAATCCCGACTACTTGACTGCCCGTACAAAATTGGGCACCCAAGAGTTTAGGGAAAAACAAAACAAGATAAACTCCGGGTCAGTCATGGGGCTGGTATGAGTAAAACAGTTTAAAACAGTTTGAACAAGTAAACGATATCTCATAAGACCACGGCGTATAACGGAACATGTTTTTCCCTTATGAAAATCCAAAACATCTTTATATCCAAAACCTTTTGATATTATAATAATGTCTATCAACCACAATATAATAATCATCTAGCAGAAACGCTTTCATCTCACGTTCTACATATATAGTATATAATCAAAACCGCAAGCACGTATTGGGTAATGGATTTCCAACTATGACAAGGTATGGAACCACCTTTCGCTAGTGTACCTCTAGAGAGGAATACACTGGGTTCAACAAGAACATCTTGCAACCCGGCCACACATGACCGACCACTCATTTCGCTTGAGTGTATCGAATGTATCTCACCAACGGGATTAGCAACCGTTTCCCGAATGGGACAACATCAAAAATAGATTTTTAGAAGTAAACGAAACTCTAGATCAGGTGATTATACACCCTAATAGGTGCGACCTACATAGCCATGCTGCCTGCCCGATTTTTGTCATCTCCCGGATGTGAGGCTAGAAGCTACGCTTATCTTTTACATGCCACATCTTCATTCACTTAGAATGTCACATCGTCATACCTGCCAAATCACAAATTGACTTATCCAAAAATATCATGGGTATAAAGCTAAGAGAAACGAATTCCTCCGCCACTAAACGTGAATACGTTTGAAGAGATCAACTTACGCGATTTATTAGACATACACTTTAGACCTTCTTCCATATAAGTTGTCCTGGGACTGGACAAACCGAAGGCACTATTCAGTATATCCATCTTAGGCACTGTTATCTAAGATTTATACAACAACCCTTGCACTTTACTCCGTCTTCAATTATCTTTGGCATATATGATTCGCAATGCTTATGCCAATACGGAGTGGTTCTTCAGATAATAATCCAACCGGTCTCTCCATATTAACAACATTAAAATGGTCAAAACTTTGATAGTTTGTGATTTAACTATCAAAGAAAAACACGAGTGCAAACAACGATATTATTTCCAGATGAGAATTATATCGATCAATCATCATTTAACATTTATCTCTATTTTCTATAATTAGAAAATATATGTTATTAACACTGGAAAACATTTCCATGGCTTAATTACGTATTACTATTCTTCCACATCTATAAGACTCTAACTATAAACTAACAAGAGAACAACTTCCTAAGTATAAACCCCGAAGGCCGAAACCAACATCAGAACGATACTCAGGAAACCATTCAACTTATTAACCTCTAGTCAGTTTCCAATTTCTGTTTAACTCCATTTTGATTAAGTATGTTCGATTAATTCCTTTCGATTAACTCGATTCAATTAACTCCTTTATTTATTTACTAAATAAATAATCCTTTATTTATTTTTTTCTAAATAAATAATCCTTTATTCTATTTATTTTCTAAATAAATAATCCTTTATTCTATTTATTTTCTAAATAAATAATCCTTTATTCTATTTATTTTCTAAATAAATAATCCTTTATTCTATTTATTTTCTAAATAAATTATCCTTTATTCTATTTATTTAACAAATAAATATTTCCTTTATAACTCTTTTTATTTTATAATTAATTTCTTTTATAAAATCCTTTTTCCTTTTATATATAAAATCCATCGATTTTATATAAATAATTTATTTTCAAACTCTACTTTGAAAATCTCCTTTCTATTTCCCAGTATTTCTTACGGTATTTAATATACCAAACCACAAAGATCGATATCATTTAAACACACATAATCAAATAGATTATATATGACATCATATATTACAATATATGAACAAAATAGTATTATAAATATTGAGGAGTCCAGTTGGACCCCTCCAACCTGTTTCCCTGCATCACATATGTTAACAACACGAATATAAAATATTCTGTTAAACAAAATCAATATTCGATTTACGATTTATATATATATATATATATATATATATATATCGTTATCTATGATTTCAATCAATACACAAACAATTCAACCAAACAGTTAACACACAGCAATCAGTCATCATTTATCAGTTCTAAATATACGTTATAAAAATAGAACTGTTCAGAGTTGTTGAGTTTTAGTCACATTGGCAGTTCATCGTTGAAGAATGATAAACTGTTTGTTCGATTTGAATCAAACAATTTATTTCGCCATAAATTAAAACGTTCACTTCCCGTTAATTCCATGTTGTAGTCGTCGTCCATACGATCCCAACACAACTTACGGTTCGTCAATCTGATAACGTATGAACGAGATATTGCTTTTACAAGTTTCAACACTATATTTAAAATAAAATACTTGGTTTAAATTTCCACTTGGGCTTTACCACTTTTTACTTGGCCCATGAACCCTTTGAAAACCACAGCCCGTTGCTCCCCCCTTCTTCCTCCAGAACTAAAATCGTGGCTACTCTTTCACCATTACAGCTCCTTCCACCATCATGTTTCTCCTTCATCTCTCCATCGTTCTTCACGAGAACACCACCATTTTCTTCCTTATCCACTCCTCTCCCATCTCGACCACAAGTACCTCTACTCGCATCACGAAATCCAAACTCGTCGAACTCCTCCTGTTGCGGCTCCCACAAAATGAGCGACACTTTCCATCGTCGAATCCACCCAGATTTCAATCGCAAGTTCCATTCGACTCCTTCACTCTATTTACGAACTCGAAATCAACAATTGATGCCTGTAATTCCCCAATATACGAACCCTAGTTACTACTGTCATTTTTCAGCGACGACAAAGTGATGCCGAGCTCAACAAAAACGATGCCAACCTGAAGAGGGACTTCAGAGTAGATCGAGTACACAAAGGAATTGATTTATAGATTTATGGTTGGTTTCTTTGGGATTTTTAAACTTCCATTTTTCTGCTTTTTCTTTGTGAACGAGAACTATTCTCGTGTTTTAACATTTGGGGTGTGGCTGCGAATGTAGGAGACGTGGATTGGTTTTTGATCAAAAAAAAATTTAGGATATTTTATTTATTTATTATTTTATTGATTTTTTCTTTATTACTCTTTATTGTATATGCCTTCTAAAAATCGGTACAATTACATACGGTACCTAAAAATCACGAAACTGGACATGCAGCTACAGTTCGACATTACGGTCCCAACGAAACTGGTTTCGTCGAATTCCGACTTCGTTTGCTCACACAGCGTATTTTTAAGTGTCAATTAATCGACTGTTTTTCACATTAAAATCTTGTACAGCCACATACTGACTTCAAAAATCACGGAAATATAAATCTAACAGTAATTTAACATTGCGGATCCAACAAAATTGGTTTCGTCAAATTCTGAGGTCGTTTGCAAAACTGGCTATTTTTAAAAGCACTAAATAACCCTTTTAAATATATACATATATTTAAAACGATTAAATTAAATATTTATAAATAAATATTATCGTATATATTCACATACGATATCATACAGCCTCACAATATTCCTATATGAATTTCTAACTCAATATTCCAAATCCCGATTAAATCGATATTCGATTTAAAATGAAATTTCTTTTAAAAATATTATTAATTGCTTTATAAATTATAAAGGAATTCCACAACGACTTTTCTGGAATTTGATTTGCACATAAATCAAAATCTACACGACGAAATCTCGATTTTTCTCTTCCACTAGAAAAATATACTTCACCAGCTCCTAACGTTTCTTGTTTCATAGAAATCCGATTTAAAACGGCTTCTGTATATTCGTTTAAAGTTCAAATCGCCAAATCGCGAACTACCGCGCCATTTCGAGCTCGATTATATTTATTATATAATTTATACGTTCAACCATCATTAATTAAATATATTCGTTATCGTAATCCAATTCTAAACTGAATTATATATTTTGAATTTCCTGATTCACACCATATCGCCATTTCAGCCAATTCTGATTATTTCAGAATTAAATATATTATTAAATTATTATTTTAATTAAATATTCAAAGTTATTTAATTAAGCCACCATTTAATTCTCTAAATCACTTTATAAATAATTAAGTAAATTAATTATTATATCGCTGAAAATGTGGGTCATTACAAGAGCCGAGGGTTATCCTTAGTTCTGGGGTATAACTCGTTAAAGTACTGATCAGAGATGGAATTATTATTATTCTAGGATGAGTAACTCATTAGAGATATGGTTAGTAACATCCTAGAATAAGTACAGCAAACACATTTTAAATAAGTTTTCATTCGTATCTATTTTTATGCTTAATCATATTCCTTGAGATTTCTCTTCTTCTTACCTAACTCTTTTCTTACTATGCAATTAGTGGAAAATAAGTAGGAGAGGAGGAAGACAAGGTAGGAGAAAGGGTAGCAACGCGACTAATGGTCCAAACCCTACAGAAACAGAAGCTGAAGAGGTTATGCAAGAACAACCTGAGTCGGATTTGGAAGTTTTGTCAAAAAGTACAAGAATATTGGAGGATAACAATTCCTTGGAAAAGAATCAATTATTGAGGCCCAAGCATGGTTGCTTGCATGTGAAAGAATTTTCAAGGGCTTGAAGCTTAATGATGAGAAAAATAGATATTTGGCAACTTGGTTACTAAAGGATGAAGCCTTAGTTGTTGTATATAACGCAGTTGTATACACAATTATATGATATTTGTTTGAAGATAACAAACAAATATATTTTATTATAAATGTGTTTGTTACGGTGCTGTTTCATATATACATCATAGAAAGGAATATAATATTTATATTTAAATAAAATACGACTATACAGACATTCAGATATTTACACAGTATTTTGTTTAAATATAAATATTTTATTTCAATTATTCAAATGGTACAACTATTTATAACTCCACTATTTGAACACATCACATTTCATATACATTCCCAGAATATTGTACTTGCATAAATAAACTGAATATAATAGACAAGTTTATTTGAACATAATAAAATAATATTTTATTTCAATCGAACTTGTTTATTACAAATGTCAGTACAATTCTCTCATTACTCAGCTCCTCACTACAACACTGTCACTCAGTTATACAATTCATAATTCATATACAGACACACACTAACACTTTGTTCTTATCTTCTATCTTCTGTCTTCACAGCATCTTCACTGTCAGTCCAGTCATCACCTGCTTACCTGTCACATGAAACACACACACAGTACACTGCAATATAAATAAAACTGAATACATGTGAATACAAATTTTATTTTTAAAATTTCTTATTTGCCTTAGATTTCTGGTGTGTTTCTCATCATTTTCATGACTTGATCTGATCTGTGTCTAGTCAGTTTGCATATGTATAGTACAGGGACAGGAAATCTTATCTGATGGCTGCATATACACATGTGTATAGACATACACGTGTGCACCGCCTCGCTAATCAGCGTGCAACTGAGGAGTAGCCACATGGACCATCTCGACTCAGTGCACAATGCAAATCAACGTGTAAATGGTCAAACATATCATGAAAATGCACATAACATAATGGTGACAAGGCAGCACTCAAACCAGCAAATGATCAAGCTAGTACAACATGATCGACGCAGCAAATTCATGCTCAATGCAAATGAATCAACAAGGAAATGGGTCAAGCCAATTTGGTCAAAATGGCCGAGCACAAAATACTAGCAATCACGAATAATATATGGTCGAGTCAGCGTGGTTTGTGTACAAGATTCAAATGCACAATTTCAAGTGTCTACAACATGGACAGATCAGAAATGAAAGAAGCTCACGTACATGTAAGGGGATAGTTTATAATCAAGTGAGGCATGGGTTAATATGACAACATGCTCACGTACATGTAAGGGGATAGTTTATAATCAAGTGAGGCATGGGTTAATATGACAACATGCTCAAGTTTAAGTCATCAATAAATTGCATGTGAGTGCACAAGGGATGACTCAGTAAGGTTCAATTCAGGTTCAGCATTGTTCAATGGCAAGTGCAGTATGTTATCATGATGGTGAGCAACAAACTGGATAAACAAAGCATTGCAGCAACATCATGAGAGGCTACACAACAATGACAATGCATGGAGGAAACAATACGAGCATTCAATAGACCATATGGATCATATTTGGAAAAGATTCATTTCGACGAAGGACAAGTATTTAATATATTTCCAGAAATTATTTTGGGAGAAATTTGATTTACCAGAAATGCACGAGATTTAAATCAGCTGAATCAATATTTTCTAGAATTAATCAAGGTTTCAGGAAAGCATGTTTGGAAAGTTTTTAAATGGATTCCATATTTATACAAAACAACAAACATATACATGGCAAGAAACAAAAATTTGTTTCCAGTTTTAGCAATGTCGAATTGAACCTGTTTAAATGTTTTCCAAAAATCAACATGCATCTTTTGGGAGAAATCATCTAAATCTGTTTCTGGTATTGAACAAAGTTTTTGGCAAGAATTTATTTGTAGCATCACACATGAACAAGTCAAAGAATACGCAAATCAAACATGGGAAGAACTTCTCAATCAGTTTTTCAAAATTTCAAAAAATCATTTATGTTTCCATCTTTGGAATGCATGATTTGGCAATCAATCGGTTATCTATCCAAATTTTGGGCAAGTATCAATTAAGGCAGAAATCTCGAATCCAATCCAGGCATGTAAATTTTCCACATCATTTATTTATCAATCAAGTGGATTCATTCAAGGGTGAAAAACATATCCAAATTCATCAATTCAATCTCGCAAATCATCAGAAGAATTACACGTAGCAAAACTCAGTCAAAGCCGAGAAACAAAAGGGGCAAAATCAGTCAATCCATATACGTGAAATCAGAGTTCTAGGGTTTTTTTCTTTACCCTATATTAATCACCAATCATCACTGGCAAAATATCTATCAAAAACCAAAAATCAACACGAGAGCTAAAGTTTTAAATCAGAGAATACTCACAAATTTCACATCGTTTTCGATCGAGCAAATTCCAATTTGAACCGTCAGAAAACAACAGAGAATTCTAGCATCATAGATTGATCCATACATCAAGCTATTGACTTCGATTTGGGATTCAAAGAAGAAACCCTAGCTTTGGATGCCGCCGCCATTTTCTCAAAGCAAAGTGAACGGGAAACATAAGTGAAAAAAGGGTGGAACCAATTCTTATGTGGCCGGCCAAGTCTAAAAGGGGATGACCCTTATTTTTAAGTCCTAGGGTTTTTTATTTATTTTTGTATTTTTTTAAATTTCTTTGTAAACCGTCTGAACAGTTCTAGAGTCAGTAAAATTTAGGTTACTCAGTTGGGGATTAACTGACAGTTGCTAGAGTCTGTAAAATCTAGGTTGTTTCCTAGTTTCATCTGTAAAACTAGGCAGTTTAATAGAGTTTGTAAAACTAGAGGAAATCTGATCTAGGGGATTAGATCAGTCTAGGGTTTTGAGTGTAGGGTTAGGAAAGGAGCAGGCGCTGCGAGTTTACATGGGATTGTAAGCGGGATCTGTTTATAACACCTAGTAGAAATCTTAGGAATGCAGCAATAGGCAGGGATTTGCCGAAGCTGGGTAAATCTATGTGTCATTTACTTTCTGCAATTCTATTTCTGCTATATTCTGTGATCTGTTTATTATTTAATATCCCATCAGAATTTTAACCAAGCAAAAAACTGTGATAACCCTATTCACCCCCCTCTAGGGTTAATCTAGATCCAACAAGTAGTATCAGAGAAGGTATTTTTTATTAACTCTAGAGTAATGGATCATCCTAATTGTCAGTACCCTGAGAATCAGTCCAGTCGTATTCCATCTATTTTTAATGGTACAGATTTTTTAAATTGGAAATTAGAAATGGAGTTATATTTAAAATCTGTTGATATTAAATGTTGGGATACTGTTATTAATGGATTTGATATTGTTAGTAAAAATGATATTGGATTTAATTCTCGTGCTATTCACACTTTATATTCTTATATTGATGATGTCCAATATAGCCTTATCTCCCATTGTTTGACCGCGCAGGAAATCTGGACAACTCTCAATACGCTATATAGAAAAGAAGACAACCACTCAAAACCCCAGAATGTCAACTCAGTTTCAGATTTGGGCTTGACAGGTTGTACAGATGGAAATTCAGATGTAGACTCAACAAAAGATCTTTCTTATAAAAATTTAACTCATCGTTTAATTGATTTAACTGAATCTGTTGAGAATCTAAAATCTAAAAATAAAATTCTGAAATCTGAAAAACTTGAGTTGATATGCAAAAATAATCTTTTGGAATCAAAGCTTAAAAACGTTAAGAAGTCTTCAAATTCTAATTGCAAAAATTGTTTAAATTTGAAAAATGATCTTGTTCATCAAAATAAAAATATAAAACTTGAGAATGCAATTCTGATCTTAAAAGAGAACAAGATAGAGCTTGAAAGCACAAACAATTGTTTGCAAAAAGAATTTTAAAATGACTGAAAATTCCAAATATAGTTTCGCTGAAAATCAAAGCTTGTTGAAAACTGAGTCTATTTTGAATGAGCTAGAAATTGAGATTGAAAAACTCAAGAAATTTGAATCTGAGAGTCGAAAACATTTTGAATTTGAAATTGTTGAGTCTCAAACCAAAATTAAATTGCTTAATGATGAAAATTTGGTTTTGAAATCTGATTTTGAAAGATGTAAGATCAACAAAAATTGTTTTTCAGATTTAATGAAAGAAAACGGTGATCTTAAAACTAAAATTCAACGACTTGAAACAACATTGACTAAATTTTCTAACGGTGAAAAATCGTTGAATATGTTGTTGCAAAATCAAAATCCTATTGGAAATAGATGTGGTCTTGGTTTTGGGAAAAACAATGTTTTTGAAAAACGAAGTTCAAATGCTTTTAAAAATTCTTCAACCTTCTTTGAAAGGAATCGATACGAAAATTCAAACTCTGATAATAGAAAAGGATTTTTGAATCATAAACATGATGTGAATTTGTTTTATAATAATCCAATTGAACATTTCTGGATCCCAAAAAGAAATAAAACAAACTTCATTAAATTCAAACAGATTTGGGTTCCAAAGGGTACGAAGATAGATTCAAACGGATTATTATACAAACAGGTTTGGGTACCAAAATGTACGAATATAACTGTGAGTGGTTTTACTGTTTTTGTTAGACCGCTCAATCCTCTAAACAGTTAGGTACTAGAGGAGGCTGAGGAACTGCTTTGCGAAAGAGAAACTGATCAAACTGCCTCATATAATTGAATCATTCACAAGTTCCTTCGCCCAGTCTGTTGAGTTAGAGATTTATTTACTCACGTCAATTTCAGGTATAACCTCTAAACTCATCTTTGTAAATATTTTTTATGTTTTTCCTCCTTCAATCATTTTTTTTCTTTGATATTTCTATTGCTAATTTGTCACTGCCATATTATTTTTCTTCTATTCTGGAGTTCATTAACTTCCAATTGTAGTATTCATGATCTTCTGGAAATTCTTTTTATTTGAAAAGAACTATAACGTCTTCAATAATTTCCAGATCTTGAATTTAAATCTGTAATTATCTGTACTTGTTTTGAAGTTTATTTTTATTTTTTAATTCTTAGCAGTGCTGAAGCATTAATGTCATATCTTGAACACTGCTAATTTGAATTCTAAATTTTTGAAGATCTGAATATTTAATGAAATTTCACACACTTATGCTGTTTTGAGTTTCTTCTAATCCATTTTAGAAAAGCTTGAAATATTATACCCATTACAGCACTATGCTATTTATCAGTTGTGATAATTTCATTGATTTTCAGATTGGCTTGAAAATTTTGAATGTCTTGAATCAGTGATACATCGTGAAATTCATCTTTATTCATGATCATTTTATGGTTGAAATCTGTTTGTTTGAAATCATCGGAAATTCTTGATATTCTGAATCTCACATACCTCTTAAATTTGAAATTATCAATCTTGTCTGACTGATTCACTATATCTCAAAACTTGACATTGATTCAAGTGATTTCAAATAAATTATTTTTAAATTTTTGGATCATGATTATCTCTCAATCTTGATGTAAATGATCTAAAATTTCCCTTATACTTATCAGAAATATCTTGAGAAATTCTTTTGAAAAATGGTCTTTGAAAATCACTATTATTTCATGATTATTTGATTTAAATAAATGTTTGTTTAAAATCATTTGAAATTATTGATTTATTGAATCACACATATATCTTGAATCTGAGATTTACATTCTAGTGTGATTGATTCACTGAATCTTAAGAGTTTCATATTCCTCAAATGATTTCAAACAAACGGTATTTTTAATCATTGGATCATGAATCATCTTATGTGACCGCCATCTTGACAAGTATGATTTGAAAATATTTTTTGTGCTTCTCTGATACTGTTTTTGAAAAATGTTTGTTTTGGAGTCATCTATTTGCTGCTCTGATACATGTGCATAATCTGTTGTCTTGTCTGCTTGGGCTTTGTACTTATAATTCTTGTGTCTATGATATCCTTGCTCGTCTTCCGTGTCATGTTAACATCCTCATTGATTGAGACATCAAGTGGTATCAGTTTAGAAGTGTTGAATATATATATATTAATCCCTCTTGTCTTATATAGATATTCATATCCCTCTTGTAACTGATTTTCAATTTTAAAATTATTTATTGATTATTCATTCAGAAATTGAAATCAATAACTAAACCGAATGGTATTTATAATTCATCAAAATTATTATCAGATTTTGAAATTGCGATGAATTATGACTATAGTATATTTCACAACAAGGAGAGATTTTATTTAGATTTTCATGATGGTTGAACAGTTATTATAATATCTTTGAATTGGCAATTATTTCATGACCATCTTCATTATCTATCATATTTCTGCCACCCATCATGTTTTTTATATTAATGCGGAGAGTTTAATATTTTTTAAAAATCTTTTTGAATAAACAGTGGAAATATTTGTGATAGAAATTGGACTATGTTATTATTCAGAATTGGTGATAATTGAAAATTTTCAACGATCCCGGTACAGTCGAGCATATTTCATAATATAATTAATTTAGAAATTTATTTCACAAACCATTTCTATACCTAATGCATTTCTATCATCCATATAGGTTTTATATACCGAGGAGTTTTTTCTTTAGAAGCTGAAAATGAAATGATAAATATAATTAATACATAAGTGTTTCTCTAACCTCATTTAAAAATCTAAGCTCTGGTTATGCACGATTATGAGATTACTTATATTTAAGCTGCAACTGATCTCATTTCAAAATCCAAGATCTAGTTATGCGTGGTCAGTGTGCTCTTAAATCAAAAGAAAAAGAAAAGAAAATAATTTGCAATAAATAAATTTTAAATGAAATTATCCTTGTTGTGTAAAAACCAGCTTATCAATCCATTTTCTAATTTGTGAAATGTGTTGAAATCTTATGACATATTATGATTTAATGATTGATGGGTATTAGGATTTGAGATAATTCGATTTTGTCACTTAAGTTGAATTATTAATTATAGTCCAAATCCATCACTGTTTTTGAGTTTCATTTTCATAAAAATTGTAACAACCCGGATTTTAATAACATGTTGAAACTAGAACTCAGGGTATAATTAACTTTCAAAGTAAGAATCATGGGAAATGGGTTGCGCCATTGCGTTCGCTTCGGAATTCTGCATGAAATAGAGTCCGAGTTTTCGAAAATCGGAGTCCGGACGAAGGAGTTATGGCCTCGAGAAGTTTTGAATTAAAATCAGAAAATATAACCAGTCCGAATTCAAATTTCGAATTTTGAAAAAAAAAACGAGTACCCGGGCTGGGCGGGAAAATTTCCCGCCCAGGACCCAGGTCGATTGGGTAGTCGACCTGGGTAGGGGCAGGTCGACTACAAGGTCAACCATGTAGTCGACCTAGCCCAAAGGGGGTCAACCTCCCTGGTGCTGGGTCGAGCCCAGGTCGGCTGAGTTGATTCGTGGGTGCGTTTTTCGGGCCTGTGACGAATTTTGACGGTTCAGATGAGTTCTATGGTTAATCTGAGGGCCTAAACTAGTTGCTACACCTATAAAAACACCCTAAGGCCTAACCTAATTCATAACAAATAATTCTTACCCCTAAATGCTGCTGGACTTCCTCTTGATCATGGCCGCCGCTCTCTAAACTTTTCTCTTAGCCTCCAAACTAAATTCAAAATAGAGATTAAAGCTTCTACAGCAATTCTACAACAATTCAAGAAGATAAATCAATGTCTCTACAACGTTCTACGACAATTTTAGTTCTTAATTCATTAGCCATGCTCTGTAAGTTCTAATTATTTTCAGATCTAAATATTTAATTATGATGTGGCCATGGAATAAAGTGGAATTGGATTTAAGTATGTTTATCAATTCTAATCTATTTCTATTGCTCCTTGAATCTTCTGTTTTGGGACTTGTCTATCTTTATGCTCATGACAAGTTTATGATCTATTCAGCAGTTTTCTTGATTCGTAATGACGTTATCATCAAGTTGTAATATTTATGCCTATGATGATGTTTTCCTCTGATCTCATTTTTATTCAATTTCTATCTCCCCCAATTTATTTTCTTTTCATGAACCTTGGTCAATTTCAGACCTTGGCCTAAAATCGCGATTTGCGTACGATATGTATACGGGGGAATTATGGGATTATTGCCTATATGAATATGATGTAATAATTGGCAACATGAAATTGGATATTATCATTGTATTTGCAAGTTTGGGCTTGATCTGTAAATTTTGGTATAATCTTGTTATGAAAAAATTTGCATAAATATTATATACATGGAATTTGGCACAAATAGGATCTATGTAGTGTAACATGAGATTTGGTATATATAACATGTATTGTAATAAAAATATTATAGTTTGGGATAACTACATCATGAATCATGATTTGGGTTTATTTGGGCATGATACATGCAATTTTGGCTAGAACTTGATATGGGTAAAATGACATAAACTTGGCATAAATGTAAATAGGCAAGAATTGGACATATGTAAACTGACTAGAATTGGGTACATATATAAACTGACATGTAATCTAGAACTTGGGCATATGTTAATTATGTAAAATTTGGAGTTGAAACATATATGGTAATTTATGACTTAGTAGAGGTTTAATATGAACGCGCCTAAGTTGGGTTTCGGGTAATTGGCATGTATTGTAAATAAAAGGCTATAATTTGGGATAACCTTATAGTGAATTATGGTAATAGTTTGGGAATACGTTTTGGGGCAAAAACGTGAACCATGAACATTTCTATATGTTAAACACATGAACTGAAATTGGGGTTTTGGGTGGAATACGACCATTAATGAACCTGTGACACGAGGTTAGACTCAGTTTGTGGTGTAAATCTGCCCGGAACCGCCCGACAAATCCAGTAACCACAAAGTGTCAGTCTAATGTGAGAGGTCGAAGGCCAAACTGTTGGCGTAACGGTTTATGACACGAGGTTAGACCCAGTTTGTGGTGTAAATCTGCTCGGAACCACCCGGCAAATCCAGTGACCACAAAATGCACGGTCTAACGTGAGAGGTCATGATTCGTTCGTCATAATGAATGAATTAAGGAATACTAACCATAATAAGCCATGGGTATGGTTAGAGGGTTAGGTGAGATGACGTGAAAATTTGACATGTAAATGTGGACCTAACCGGTATGAGTTAAGAACATGTAAAACTTATAAATGTAGGCTCAACCAACATAACTGTTAATCAGGCCAATGGGTGGGTTAAGTAATATGACTAGACTAATGACACTTAACAAATATGATATGAATGGGTGGGTTAAGTAACGTGGCTAGGCTAACGACACTTAACCGTTATAACATGACTAGTGGATGGGTTGGGCTAACTTGAATAGGTTGATAACACCCAATCGATATAACCTGATGCGTGGTAGGGTTAAGTAAACACACGAGGGTAACACTTAACCATTATAATATGACTGGTGGATGGGGTTAAGTTAACATGCACTTAACCAATATAACGTGATGCAGGGTAAGGTTAAGTAACAACAGAAGAGTAACACTTAACCGTCACAACATGATAAGTAGGTGGGCTAAGTCAGTGTAAACTTATCCAATATGACGTGACATGCGGTGGGGTAAGTTAACACAAGGGAGAACACTTAGCTAGTATAACAAGGCTTGCGGTAGGGTTAAGTAACACAAGGAACAACACTTAACCGATATAACATGATGTGTGGTAGGGTTAAGTAAAACAAGAGAAAACACTTAACCAACTTAACGTAATGGATGGAGAGGGTTAAGTACATTTCGGGTTGGTGGGTAATATTAGTAAATATAGGCCCACAAACTTAACCATTATTAAGCACGCTTTAATCGGTGGGTTAAGTACATCACGTGAAGGTGGGTAATATCTGTATATATAGGCCCACACACTTAACCAGTAGGAAACCCTAGTAACGGGAACCCATTTCAGCAGTAACCCAAATCAGGTATCAACGGTACCCTGAAACTAGGCAGGGTAGGGCACGATTACTGGGCTGAATGTAAGCGGTCAAAGAGACGGCGGTGGGTGCAACAGTGTAGGTTCTAATGGAGTGCGGGCGTGCACACACTTCGGAGCAGACAAACAGGGCACTGGGGGCACCAGTAGTATAACCTATGCATTCTAGAATTGCGTCGGGCCGCCACCATGGGTCTTGATACACCCCATGGTGGGACCAACATAGGTATCTACAATCATTGGGGGCAGTATGATACACGTAGGTAGCATAATCCCTAGGTCGGACCTAGGTGGCATAAACCCTTAATCTGAGAAGCGTTCAATAGGTAGCATAATCCCTAGGTTGGACCTAGGTGGCATAAATCCTGGTTGAATCTAGGAAGCGCTCGATAGAAAACCCTAGATTAGATCTAGGTAATAAATAATCGATGTACACGTGAAAGCAACCTTAATTTCGGGAATTGGGATCACGTTATGATTTCATCATTTTGTATGGATCACTAGTTGGGACACTAGTTAGGTGGTGCAGAGCAAATAGATATCATTTTAATGGTGAAGCAGAGAAATCTTGCGATGCTTGATAGAAATCTTGCGAATTTATACTTAGTTTATCTTGAATGGGAACCTTGCGATGGTATACTTGACAAAAATCATATGAGGTTATTCTTAGTTATCTTTCCTGTAGCTTATCTTGTCATCATGCTTATGTTTACTTTCAATTTATTCAGACCATGTTATCTTTACCTGTTTTTATGCTGAAAGTCACTAGGACTTACTCAGTCTTTATGACAAACCCGTTTTGTTTCGCCTCTTTTTCTCTTCCGTTTCCCCCCCAGGTTCGCAGGGTGGGAATACAGCTTAGTTCGGATCTTACCAAGCTCCAAGGCTCTTTCTTATACGGCTTGGATTTCTCTTGGCTATGGCTTGCTTTGCTTTATTAGGGAATACTACAACTTATTTTATGCTTCTTTGTTTTTGAGCAAGACAAATATTTTAACTATGTAATTGGGTATTGGAATTTGATGGGCTTTTATTATAAACAATTATATTTAACAAATGATTTGAAGTACTTCCACTTTACTTTCTGTTGTTTTATATATGTCTGTCTTGTAATATTTCTGTTCCAGTACCCATAATGCTCCGTTGAAGTTAAGGCATTCCCTTTGTGAGTGACCTTAACGGATGTGGAGTGTTACATTTGGTATCAGAGCTGAAGGTTACCAGACTGGGCAAAAAGCTTTTAAAAACCTTTTGAAATTATTTTCAAAACCTTTACAAAGAAGCATTTTTCTAAGAAAAGTTTTGTTTTACGAAAGGCATATTCACCAAAGCCATAAGCACTATCTTTTGATTTTCTCGTTGAGTCTCTTCTCTCTTTCTTTTTCACCCTAGTTTGTAGGCATACAACGCATGTCGGAGGGCAAAGGAGTGCCCAACTTCCATCTGTAGCCGCAGTAATTCCATCTGCGTCTAATCTTATTTCACAAGCTTTGTAGAGTTGTCGTGCGATGGAGGTAGCTTTCGAGAAACTTGTTAACAAGCTATACAAGGATAGCAAGAACGAGGATAAATAACACAAGCCTAAGGATGAGAAACTTGTTGATATGGCTTAATCCACGAAGGAGGAAAAGGTGAAAGGAAAGAGGCCAAAGTGAAAGAATAAGAAAACCCTTGACAAGAGAGAGTATCTTTAGTATGGTAAAAAGGGACATGTAGTAAAGTATTAGAGGACAAGGACAAGATCGTCGAGAGGGCAATTGTATGCTCTCACTACTAGCGTACCTAAGAAGAGGTGGTAACGTTTCTGTTAAAAGTTTAGCTTTCCTTTTCTATCATCCCGTTAGAACTTTGTTTTTGTACATCGCATCCTTTTAATTCTGCTTCGATAGTTGAAGTCTCTGCACCTTAGTACTAGCGTAGTAGAGGATCCCGTTTTTGTCTCCAATCCTGTTGGGGAATCGGCTCATTTATTCATGACTTGTTTGGATTTGAGAATGTCTATGCTAAGTATTGAGTTTAGAAGTAAATCTTATGTTTTTGGGCTATGGGTTGATTCTAAGGATTGAGTGGTTGTCTAAAAATGGTACCATTCTCGAGTATGAAAAGAGGGTAGTTAGACGCTTGAATTGCCTTAGTAATGCCCTCGAAGTCTAGTGTCACCCTTAGGGTTCTTCCATGTTTAGTTACCTAGAATCTCTTGATACATTTTTCGATCCGCTCGAGTAGTGTTCGTCACTAAGGCGGATGGTTCATTTCGCTTATGCATGAATTATAGAAAATCACCTTAGTAAGTACATTTGGCAACATGGTTGACATTTGTTTGTTTTCAAGAGATAGTTCTTCTGCGTGGAATACCTTATAGTGAGTAAACGAGATCCAGGATTCACTAGTGAATTTTGGAGAGCTTGCATGAAACCATGAGTACGCAGTTATGTATGGGCCGAGTATACTAGAAGAAGAATAAGTGAAAGTGGAACGAGAGGCAACAATGGAATGAGTTCCAACTCATATTTTGGAAGCAAGAATTAAGAAGCTACGAAATTGTGAAGTTAAAGACGGTGAAAGCACAATGGAGTTAAGCTCAAGGAAATGCGACTCAGAAGATTGAAGACTAGATACGCGCATCATATCTCTTTTTAAAGAGTATATCCTTGATCCCTTTTTTCCTGTAGAGCTTTTTTGCATGCTATCTTTTAAGTATAACCTCTCGGTCGTATTCTCCATCCTATTTCTGTTGCAAACCCCATAGGGAGTATGACTCATCTGTTAGTAATACATGTTGGGGCTTGAGGGTGTCCATTGGGTTGACTAAACTTTTTGGGTTTGATAGGATATGGGTGGGTCAATTTTTTAGGTATCGGTCTGATATTGATTTCGGTCTTCGGGGCTGGTGCTTAGGGAGTTCTTCCCCTAATCAGTATATAAGTGACATAGATTTCCAGTTTTGACATTGCCTAATGGGCCCAAAGTTTTTACTTGCTTCTATCGTTCGACTATATCTTTTGGTAGGAACAATTGGGTGTAAACATGTGTTTGAGACATGTTATGATTGATGGTTGCAAGTGGCTGCAAGTGGTTGCTAGTGGTTGCTCGTGGATGCATTTACACATTAGGAACTAGATCGGCTCAGTCACCTTTCATATTGCATATGCATGAGTGTTTATACTTGTTTATGGATGAATTTGAATGTGTTATCATGTGGATGTTGCATATGGATGGATGTTTGTGCACACATGTAGTGTTATTGTGACTAGGACTATTTGCATACATGTTGGACTCATGGCACTAGACATATTTTGCATTAAGAAGATCAATCAGGCCTGATCATTTGCATTAGACAAGGAAAATATACACACACTTTCTGCATATGTTCATACGGCATTAGAAATCTCTTAAGGACAATGAATGCTTGTGATTGATGATTGAGTAGACGGATGATTGGACGGTAGGACACATTCTTCTTAACTTGAAGATTTCGGGGACGAAATCTTTTAAGGAGGGGAGAATGTAACAAACCGAATTTTAATAACATGTTGAAACTAGAACTCAGGGTATAATTAACTTTCAAAATAAGAATCATGGGAAATGGGTTGTGCAATTGCGTTCATCTCGGAATTCTGCATGAAATGGAGTCCGACTTTTCGAAAATCGGAGTCCGGACGAAGGAGTTATGGCCTCGAGAAGTTTTGAATTAAAATCAGAAAATATAACCAGTCCGAATTCAAATTTTGAAAAGAAACGAGTACCCGGGTTGGGCGGGAAAATTTCCCGCCCAGGACCCAGGTCGACTGGGTAGTCGACCTGGCTAGGGGAAGGTCGACTACATGGTCGACCATGTGGTCGACCTGGCCCAAAGGGGGTCGACCTCCCTGGTGCTGGGTCGAGCCCAGGTCGGCTGAGTTGATTCGTAGGTGCGTTTTTCGGGCTTGTGACGAATTTTGACTGTTCAGATGAGTTCTAGGGTTAATCTGAGGGCCTAAACTAGTTGCTACACCTATAAAAGCACCCTAAAGCCTATCCTAATTCATAACAAATCATTCTTACACCTAAATGCTGCTGGACTTCCTCTTGATCATGGCCGCCGCTCTCTAAACTTTTCTCTTAGCCTCCAAACTAAATTCAAAGTAGAGATTAAAGCTTCTACAGCAATTCTACAACAATTCAAGAAGATAAATCAATGTCTCTGCAACGTTCTACGACAATTTTAGTTCTTAATTCATTAGCCATGCTCTGTAAGTTCTAATTATTTTCAGATCTAAATATTTAATTATGATGTGGCCATGGAATAAAGTGGAATTGAATTTAAGTATGTTTATCGATTCTGATCTATTTCTGTTGCTCCTTGAATCTTCTGTTTTGGGACTTGTCTATCTTTATGCTTATGACAAGTTTATGATCCATTCAGCAGTTTTCTTGATTCGTAATGACGTTGTCATCAAGTTGTAATATTTATGCCTATAATGATGTTTTCCTCTGATCTCATTTTTATTCAATTTCTATCTCCCCCAATTTATTTTCTTTTCATGAACCTTGGTCAATTTCGGACCTTGGCCTAAAATCGCGATTTGCGTACGATATGTATACGAGGGAATTATGGGATTATTGCCTATATGAATATGATGTAATAATTGGAAACATGAAATTGGATATTATCATTGTATTTGCAAGTTTGGGCTTGATCTGTAAATTTTGGTATAATCTTGTTATGAAAAAATTTGCATAAATATTATATACATGGAATTTGGCACAAATAGGATCTATGTAGTGTAACATGAGATTTGGTATATATAACATGTATTGTAATAAAAATATTATAGTTTGGGATAACTACATGAATCATGATTTGGGTTTATTTGGGCATGATACATGCAATTTTGGCTAGAACTTGATATGGGTAAAATGGCATAAACTTGGCATACATGTAAATAGGCAAGAATTGGACATATGTAAACTGACTAGAATTGGGTACATATATAAACTGACATGTAATCTAGAACTTGGGCATATGTTAATTATGTAAAATTTGGAGTTGAAACATATATGGTAATTTATGACTTAGTAGAGGTTTAATATGAACGCGCCTAAGTTGGGTTTTGGGTAATTGGCATGTATTGTAAATAAAAGGCTATAACTTGGCATAACCTTATAGTGAATTATGGTAATAGTTTGGGAATACGTTTTGGGGCAAAAACGTGAACCATGATAATTTCTATATGTAAAACACATGAACTGGTATTGGGGTTTTGGGTGGAATACGACCATTAATGAACCTTTGACACGAGGTTAGACTCAGTTTGTGGTGTAAATCTGCCCGGAACCGCCCGACAAATCTAGTAGCCACAAAGTGTCAGTCTAATGTGAGAGGTCGAAGGCCAAATTGTAGGCGTAACGGTTTATGACACGAGGTTAGACCCAGTTTGTGGTGTAAATCCGCCCGGAACAGCCCGGTAAATCCAGTGACCACAAAATGCACGGTCTAACGTAAGAGGTCATGATTCGTTCGTCATAATGAATGAATTAAGGAATACTAACCATAATAAGACGTGGGTATGGTTAGATGGTTAGGTGGGATGAGATGAAAATTTGACATGTAAATGTGGACCTAACCGGTATGTGTTAAGAACATGTAAAACTTATAAATGTAGGCTCAACCAACATAACTGTTAATCAGGCCAATGGGTGGGTTAAGTAATATGACTAGACTAATGACACTTAACCAATATGATATGAATGGGTGGGTTAAGTAACGTTGCTAGACTAATGCCACTTAACCGTTATAACATGACTAGCAGATGGGTTGGGCTAACTTGAATAGGTTGATAACACCCAATCGATATAACCTGATGCGTGGTAGGGTTAAGTAAACACACGAGGGTAACACTTAACCATTATAATATGACTGGTGGATGGGGTTAAGTTAACATGCACTTAACCAATATAACGTGATGGGGGGTAAGGTTAAGTAACAACAGAAGGGTAACACTTAACCGTCACAACATGATAAGTAGGTGGGCTAAGTCAATGTACACTTAACCAATATGACATGACATGCGGTGGGGTAAGTTAACACAAGGGAGAACACTTAGCCAGTATAACAAGGCTTGCGGTAGGGTTAAGTAACACAAGGAACATCACTTAACCGATATAACATGATGTGTGGTAGGGTTAAGTAAAACAAGAGAAAACTCTTAACCAACTTAACGTAATGGACGAAGAGGGTTAAGTACATTTCGGGTTGGTGGGTAATATTAGTAAATATAGGCCCACTAACTTAACCATTATTAAGCACGCTTGAATCGGTGGGTTAAGTACATCACGGGAAGGTGGGTAATATCTGTATATATAGGCCCACACACTTAACCAGTAGGAAACCCTAGTAACGAGGACCCATTTCGGTAGTAACCCAAATCAGGTATCAACGGTACCCTGAAACTAGGCAGGGTGGGGCACGATTACTGGGCTGATTGTAAGCGGTCAAAGCGACGTCGGTGGGTGCAACAGTGTAGGTACTAACGGAGTGCGGGCGTGCACACACTTCAGAGCAGACAAAAATGGCACTGGGGGCACCGGTAGTATAACCTATGCCTTCTGGAATTGCGTCGGGCCGCCACCATGGGTCTTGATACACCCCATGGTGGGACTAGCATAGGTATCTACAATCATTGGGGGCCGTATGATACACGTAGGTAGCATAATCCCTAGGTTGGACCTAGGTGGCATAAACCCTAAATCCGAGAAGCGTTCAATAGGTAGCATAATCCCTAGGTTGGACCTAGGTGGCATAAATCCTGGTTGAATCTAGGAAGCGCTCGATAGAAAACCCTAGATTAGATCTAGGTAATAAATAATAGATGTACTCGTGAAAGCAACCTTAATTTCGGGAATTGGGATCACGTTATGATTTTATCATTTTATATGGATCACTAGTTGGGACACTAGGTGGTGCAGAGCAAATAGATATCATTTTAATGGTGAAGCAGAGAAATCTTGCGATGCTTGATAGAAATCTTGCGAATTTATACCTAGTTTATCTTGAATGGGAAACTTGCGATGGTATACTTGACAAAAATCATATGAGGTTATTCTTAATTATCTTTCCTGTTGCCTATCTTGTCATCATGCTTATGTTTACTTTCAGTTTATTCATGCCATGTTATCTTTACCTGTTTTTATGCTGAAAGTCACTAGGACTTACTCAGTCTTTATGACTGACCCGTTTTGTTTCGCCTCCTTTTCTCTTCCGTTTCCCCCTAGGTTCGCAGGGTGGGAATACAGCTTAGTTCGGATCTTACCAAGCTCCAAGGCTCTTTCTTGTACGGCTTGGATTTCTCTTGGCTATGGCTTGCTTTGCTTTATTGGGGAATACTACAACTTATTTTATGCTTCTTTGTTTTTGAGCAGGACAGATATTTTAACTATGTAATTGGGTATTGGAAGTTGATGGGCTTTTATTGTAAACAATTATATTTAACAAATGATTTGAAGTACTTCCACTTTACTTTCCGCTGTTTTATATATGTCTGTCTTGTAATATTTCTGTTCCAGTACCCATAATGCTCCATTGAAGTTAAGGCATTCCCTTTGTGAGTGACCTTAATGGATGTGGGGTGTTATAAAAATTCTTCTGAAAATAATTGAAATCCATATTTTTTTAACTCTCCCCTTTTTTTATAAAATTCATCGTAAATCCATCATTTTTTGCAATGTGAAATATGCCACTAGTTCTCAGTATATTATGATTTTTGTTTGATTGATTGAGATTTATGATGACCGTTCTTCCTCTTAAGCTGAAATTATATTTTTTAGTCATTTTTCATCTATATTTTAAATTCTGTATCCTTTTGATGATAATAAAAAGGGGAGAATGGGTTGAGATTTTGATTTATGAGTGAATATTTTATAAATATTTTTATTATTGAAAAATCATTCGATTTATTCTTTTCACTCATGCACTATTATACGGGGAGTTTCTGTTGTAGGGGGAGCATTCAAATAGGGGGAGTTCTGTTCTTCACTGTCAAACAAATTTATTAGATTCAAAATCTTAATATTTGTTTGTCATCATCAAAAGGAGGAGATTGTTGTATATAACGCAGTTGTATACACAATTATATGATTTTTGTTTGAAGATAACAAACAAATATATTTTATTATAAATGTGTTTGTTACTGTGTTGTTTCATATATACATCACAGATAGGAATATAATATTTATATTTAAATAAAATACGACTGTACAGACATTCAGATATTTACACAGTATTTTGTTTAAATATAAATATTTTATTTCAAATATTCAAACGATACAACTATTTATAACTCCACTATTTGAACACATCACATTTCATATACATTCCCAGAATATTGTAATTGTGTAAATAAACTGAATATAATAGACAAGTTTGTTTGAACACAATAAAATAATATTTTATTTCAATCGAACTTGTTTATTACAAATGCCAGTACAATTCTCTCATTACTCAGCTCCTCACTACAACACTGTCATTCAGTTATACAATTCACAATTCATATACAGACACACACTAACACTCTGTTCTTGTCTTCTATCTTCTGTCTTCACAGCATCTTCACTGTCAGTCCAGTCATCACCTGCTTACCTGTCACATGAAACACACACACAGTACACTGCAATAGAAATAAAACTGAATACATGTGAATATAAATTTTATTTTTAAAATTTTTTATTTGCCTCAGATTTCTGGTGTGTTTCTCATCTATTTCATGACTTGATCTGATCTGTGTCTAGTCAGTTTACATATGTATATACAGGGACATGAAATCTTGTCTGTTGGCTGCATATACATACGTGTATAGACATACACGTGTGCACTGCCTCTCTAATCAGCGTGCAACTGAGGAGTAGCCACATGGACCATCTCGACTCAGTGCACGATGCAAATCAACGTGCAAATGGTCAAACATATCATGAAAATGCACATAACATAATGGTGACAAGGCAACACTCAAACCAGCAAATGATCAAGCTAGTACAACATGATCAACGCAGCAAATTCATTCTCAATGCAAATGAATCAAAAAGAAAATGGGTCACGCCAATTTGGTCAAAACGGCCGAGCACAAAATACTAGCAAGCACGAACAATATATGGTCGAGTCAACGTGGCTTGTGTACAAGATTCAAATGCATAATTAAAAGTGTCTACAACATGGACAGATCAAAAATGAAAGAAGCTCGTGTACATGTAAGGGGACAGTTTATAATCAAGTGACGCTGTAATCAAGTGATGCATGGGTTAATATAACAGTATGCTCAAGTTTAAGTCATCAATGAATTGCATGTGAGTGCACAAGGGATGACTCAGTAAGGTTCAATTCAGGTTCAACATTGTTCAATGGCAAGTGCAGTATGTTATCATGATGGTGAGCAACAAACTGGATAAACAAAGCATTGCAGCAACATCATGAGAGGCTACACAACAATGATAATGCATGGAGGAAACAATACGAGCATTCAAAAGACCATATGGATCATATTTGGAAAAGATTCATTTCGACGAAGGGCAAGTATTTAATATATTTCCAGAAATTCTTTGAAATTTGATTTACCAGAAATGTAAGAGATTTAAATCTGCTGAATCATTAGTTTCTAGAATTAATCAAGGTTTCAGCAAAGCATGTTTGGAAAGTTTTTAAATGGATTCCATATTTATACAAAACAACAAACATATACATGGCAAGAAACAAAAATTTGTTTCCAGTTTTGGCAATGTCGAATTGAACCCGTTTAAATGTTTTCCAAAAATCAACATGCATCTTTTGGTACAAATCATCTAAATCTGTTTCTGGTATAGAACAAAGTTTTTGGCAAGAATTTATTCGCAGCATCACACATAAACAAGTCAAAGAATCGGCAAACCAAACATTGGAAGAACTTCTCAATCAGTTTCTCAAAATTTCAAAAAATCATTTATGTTTCCATTTTTGGAATGCATGATTTGGCAATCAATCGATTATCTATCCAAATTTTGGGCAAGTATCAATTAAGGCAGAAATCTCGAATCCAGTCCTGGAATGTAAATTTTCCACAGCATTTATTTATCAATCAAGTGGATTCATTAAATGGTGAAAAACATATCCAGACTCATCAATTCAATCTTGCAAATCATCAGAAGAAATACACGCAGCAAAACTCAATCAAAGCCGAGAAACAAAAGGGGAAAAATTAGTCAAGCCATTTACGTGAAATCAGAGTTCTAGGGTTTGTTTCTATACCCCATATTAATCACCAATCATCACTGGCAAAATATCTATTGAAAACCAAAAATCAACGTGAGAGCTAAAGTTTCAAATCAGAGAATACTCACAAATTTTCCATCGTTTTCGATCGAGAAAATTCCAAATTGAAGCATCAGAAAACTACAGAAAGTTCTAGCATCAGAGATTGATCCATACATCAAGCCGTCGACTTCGATTTGGGATTCAAAGAAGAAACCCTAGCTTTTGGTGTCGCCGCCATTTTCACAAAGCAAAGTGAACGGCCATGTTTAAAAGGGGATGACCCTTATTTTTAAGTCCTAGAGTTTTTTGTTTATTTTTTTTTGTATTTTTTTTTTAAATTTCTTTGTAAACCATCTGAACTTGTCTAGAGTCAGTAAAATCTAGGTCATTCAGTTGGGGATTAACTAACAGTTGCTAGAGTCTGTAAAATCTAGGTGGTTTCCTAGTTTCGTCTGTAAAACTAGGCAGTTTACTAGAGTCTGTAAAACTAAAGGAAATCTGATCTAGGGGATTGGATCAGTCTAGGGTTTTGAGCGTAGGGTTACGACAGAAGCAGGCATTGCCTGTTTACATGGGATTGTAAGAAGGATCTGTTTATAACACCTAGTAGAAACCTTAGGAATGCAGCAGTAGGCAGGGTTTTGCCGAAGCTAGGTAAATCTGTGTGTCATTTAATTTCTGCGTTTCTATTTCTGCTAATATTCTGTGATCTGTTTATTATTTAATATCCCGTCAGAATTTTAACCAAGCAAAAAACTATGATAAACCCTATTCACCCCCCCTCTAGGGTTAATCTAGGCCCAACATTAGTTTGGTGGGAGACAGTCACATTACAAGAACCCAAGAGTATTTCTCTTGCAAACGCTTCAAGAAAGACTTTGAAAACAAGCTTATACCATTTGAAGGAATAGCTTGCCTATACTATGAATTTGCCAACTTGAAGCAAGGAAATATGACTGTTCAAGATTATCTGAATAAGTATAATGAAATTTCTCGTCTTGGGCCGGAACTGACACATGACCCGATCAAGAAAAAAGAAAGGTATATTCAAGGGATGCAAAGGAAGTACCGATAAAGAGTGACAACTCATATGAAAGCCTCATTTATGGAGATGGTAGATATGGCGTATCATTTTGAATCTCTGGACATATTGAATGCCTTGGAGAATAAAGATAACAAGAAGAACAGTTCATGGAAAAAGATTTTTTTGGAAATAAGAAGTCCGACCCTAACAAAAAGTGGAAATCTAAGGAAGAGTGGTTGGAAGACCAGACTTGCTTTAATTGTCAAGAGATGGGATATTCGGAAACCAAATGCCCAAATCCAAAGAAGCCGAGGAGGAATGATCAAGATCCCAAGAAGAAAGCTCAAGATACTAGAAAATGTTACAGTTGTCGTTAGACGGGACACATCATAAAGAACTGCTCATTAATGGAAAAAAACAGAGGTAGCATATGCATATGCCATGCAGGATGTACCATCAAACTTATCGGACGTATGGGGAAAAGAAGTTTTTGAAGGTAATCTTTCTATTAGGAATATGCCAGTTAAAGCATTATTTGATACCAGTACCTCACCTGGTTTTATATCAAACATGGTCGTGGAGTAAAAACTAAAAACCCCTTTAACATTTTGAAGTTAAAGGTGTTGTACATTCAAGGTCTGAGAGGTAATAATACCCAACTTGAGTAGACTTCATTTTAATGGATAAATAGTTAAAAGGTAAAGGTTGAGCAGTAAAGATAACCCAAGTTATGGAGGAGATTCGAGGGTTCAGAGAAGATTGGGAAAAGTCAAGAAGCGGATATATAAGTTTAGCTTATTCGTTAGGTAAACTCATTTTCTTTGACATTGTTCTTTTTAGCTTTCTCTTTCATTTCAATTTCAAGGGAAAAATTCTTTTAAGTAGGGGAGATTGTAACAACTTAAAATTTTATTCTGTTTGAAAATAAGAATTTAAATAGGATTGAATGGATTTTTAAATATATATATATATATATATATATATATGGTTTTAATTAGAAAATATAACATTTGAATTTTAATTTAATTAAATATTGGATTAACAAAATATTCTTCTTTGAAAATATTTGTTGATATTAAAATTTGATGTAGTAAGTAGCTAAGTATTTTAATTATTGAAATTTGTATTTAAATTAAGTATTTAAGTTAAGATTAAGTTAAACTAAAACAATTCCTAAGCTAATTAAGTAAAACACTTCCATGTGCTTACTTTTAGGGTGCATTTTTCTTTAGCTTCCCTTTCTTCTCTTTACACATAACTTCCTCTCTCTTCCCACTTCATTGTTACCTCCTTTTGATTTATTCTTTTCCTTGGTTTCTACTTTTGGGTTGTCTAAATTCTATGGTTTCCCCTCTTCCATAAAACAAAACATCTTCCCTCTCTCTCATTTCACTTTTTTTTGTTTTCTTTTCTCTTCCAAGCTTCCATTAATGGCTTCTCCTCTCCCCCTTTGGTTTGGCCGAACTCTTCCCCCTCCGTTCACTAAGTTTTCTACCACCATACCATTTCAAAACTCCTCCTTTACCTCCTCCTACCCTACGCTTAAACCCTTTCCCCTCTACCTCCAAGGTCGTGCCTTCCTCCCCCTAGGCCGAGCCTATTTTGGCTAAAAACTCCACCTTTCCCACTATAAACCTCACATGCCTCTTTCCTTCAAAGATCTTAGCCTATACACCATATAAATCCAACCTTTAAACCATTTAAAACATAAAGATGCCTTCTTTTTTATTTTTGTTTAGATTTAGTATGCATATAAATATTTTGCTGAAATCTCGAGTGAAAGATAATTCGCTATGTCGAAGTACCGTCCGCTTCAAGGTTGAAAGTAATCGGAATCACTTTGAAGTGAGAAAGCTAGAACCTTTAGACTTAGAGAACGAAGGAGTGGATCCCTCGGTTAGAAAACTAAACACTTAAGGGACACGTTAGCGTATAGTAGCTTATATATATGCTTCGGTTCGATTTGATGATGAATGGTTATGATATTTGGTTGTTACAGGATGCTATGTGGTTTATGAAATGATATTGGGTTTGTTTGATTTGATAATCAAGTGTTAATCATGTAAACACTTGTGTTAGTAAGGTAAAAATGTGATCTTTAAGTGTTACTCATGTGAACACTTAAGTTAAAGAGGTAAAAATGTGATCTTTAGGTGTTAATCATGTGAACACTTAAGTTAAAGAGGTTAAAATGTGATCTTTAAGTGTTAATTATGTGAACACTTAGGTTAAAGAGGTAAAATTATTATCTTTATGTGTTAATCATGTGAACACTTAATCTAAAGAGGTAAAAATGTGATAATTATGTGTTAATCATGTGAACACTTAAGTAAAAGAGGTAAAAATATGATCTTTAAGGGTTAATGATATAAACACTTAGGTTAAAGAAGTAAAAATGTGATCTTTAAGTGCTGATTTGGTGAACACTAATGACACCCTATGTTGATTATGTGGTTATTGGATGTGGATTTTGTCGATATCGGACCTTAAATGGTTATTTGATGCCATAATGAATAGTAAATGGTTATTAGATATTTACTCGATAGGTTAATGACATCTTATTTGGTTGTTATTGGATGTTGATTGTTGTTAGTGATTATTAATGGATGTTAATAATGTGTGAAACCCATATAAGGTGGATTATATGGTGATTGATTAAGTCTCATTCCAAATCGAAATTTAATTAAATATTTTATTAATTTTATAATAAGTGAAAGATAAAAGTTCGAATTTGATATCCGACTTTTTATAGGAATGAAATTAAAGTAATTACGATAAACATTTGGAAAAGAAATAAATTGATTTGACAAAGTTAAAGACAAGTTAAAGCTTGTTAAAGTTTTATAATTGAAAATAAATTGATTTCAATTTAATATAGAAGTGAAGTTTGGTTTGCTATACTAGTAAAGTCAAAATATCGATTTTATTGTTTCGATAGTCTTATATATTATTTAATTTGAGTTCAACAAAGTTTGGGTTTCAAAAAATAAAGTTTGAAAAATAATATTATTTTAATGAATTAAATAACATTATAATATTCAAATAACAGAATATTTGAATTTAAAATTAAATATTAGAAGTATAGTTTCCAAAAGTTATTATATATGTTTTATATAATTAATAAACTATTTTGAGGGCAATTCGACTTGAATTGTATAGAAAAGGATTATAAAGTAGTTTCTTATAATAAAAGAGATTTTTAAATAGAAGTTTAAATGTTGACAAATTGATAACTTGAAATAAATGATTATTCTAAGAGTGGGGTTGATGGTATAGCAAATGCAATCCGTGACGTTGTTTTACGAATGAAAAGTTGAACTGATTTGGGATAATAAAGCTATATCTTTATAAAAAGGGACTTTATTCCTAGTTTTAGGCAATGAATAATGGTTTTAGAAAATGTTTTGGAAAATAATATTTTTAAATAAAATATTTGATGTACGCATGAGATATTCCCTAAGCATTAAAAGTATAATGGTTTTGGTGAATACTCTTACATTAAAATAAGAAGTGAAATGCTATGTTTCAAATATGGAAAGATTTTGAAGTTTAGGTAATGAATAGTTTTAATTAAAGAGGCTAAGTGATGCTATGTACTGAACCAATGAATTCATTATATTTTTATGGTTGAATGGATGTTTATTTGATAGTTAAATAACCGACTATCAAATCTAGCCTATTATCGATTTTTGGTACGGAAAGACCGGGATCGAATTTATATTCGTTCTGAACCAGCAAATACGCTAATGTTGAAGATATCAGATGATGATCGAGATGAAGCATTTGAAGACCCGTAGATCTTCATAAACAGAAGGATTGGTTATAATCTCTAGGTAGCTCCCAGGAGATAAACTGTGATTTTATCGTGGTTGAAATCTACGGGATTTACAAGGACTTCTTGGTACTAATTCTTAGGGTGATTCACATATATGATGCGGTAGGAGGGTGCTTTCGGTTCATCCTGTTCCTGAATGACTTGTATGGACGATTATCTGACAGGGTATTTCCTAAGAGTCACGTATGTTGATTTTTACAAATATACCTAGTTTGGTAGCGGAGAAGGCAACTTCTTTTAGCTTAATACCCAGAGTAAATTTATAGACACCAATTAGTAGTTTGATGGATCTGACGATGTGGCATTCAAAGATATTGTGTTCAAAGATAATGTGATGTTCTTTGAAAGGTAATCGTGACCTCAAGCCTCATCAACCGGGAAATGACAGAAATCAAAAAGGTAGCATGGCTATGTGGGTCATTCCCATTAGGGTGTATTATCCCATCTAGAGAAAATTCTTTTTGTTCCTTCTGTTGTTTCTGTATCTTCCAAAATACGGTGGTTGGCCAACCATAGGGTGACAATATATTCGATACACTCAAATTGAATGAGTGGTCGGTTATGTGTGGTCGGGTCGCAAGATGTTCTTGTTGAACTCCAGTGTATCCCCTCTAGAGTACGTTGATCGGAAGGTGATCTCATACCTTGTAATAATTAGAGTCCATTCTCCGATAAGCTTCATGCGGTTTTTTCATATATACTAAACATGTGGGGCATGAGATGCAAGCATTCTACTAGATGGTTATTTATTTGATATAGACACTATTATAATGTCACCGGATTAAATATCAAAAATGTTTTTGGGGTATCGTAAGGTAAAACTCATCCGTGTTTACGTGTGGATTGGTCTTACAATTATCCATTTCCTTCAAAAAGTTTTTTAATTTTAAATCAGTTGGATATTACCTATAAACTTAATGAGCTTTCTCATGCTGGTTAACCAGACTGATCTATGGCATTTGCAATGCTCGGGTCAGACCGAGTTTTACAGGTTCAGGTTAGGATGCTACGAACTTCAGAAGACATGCTAGAGGAGTCTATAAGAATTTAGTATTTATTCCACTGTGTGTTGTATATAAGGACAAGTTGTTATAATTGTCTAGATGTATTGGGTTCCTGTTGTACTCTGATTAATGTAAGGATGTATACAAGTTCTTTATGAAGATTTATTTCTATATTATATGTATTCCGCTGTGATGTGAGTCTCTGTGTTTGATTCTTCTTCTTCTTTTATTCTAATATTTCTTTCTTTTCTCACCTTCTATTTTCTTTTTTTAAACTATTTGGTGTTTTCGATACTTGGGTTTTTGTAAGAAATAGGGGATTACATATTATTGTCGAAATTCGAGCATTGGATTCCGCCGGGTTGTTACAGATGGGCTTCGTATCCTCGGAGGGGATATGAAATCTGTAGTTTTGTATCCAAGGAGGGGATATGAAACCCTAATCCAAATCCTTTCCATGCTATTTGAAGTGATCCGCCCGATGCGAGCAAGCCCTTTTACGTGATCGTGCCGAGATGATCACATGTTCTGAGCTGGTCCAATCCAGGAGTTGGGACACAAAATCCCAACTTGGATTTTCACCTTATTTTCATAGGTGATCAATGCGTGTCATCCCAGTTTTCTTTTCTTGATCCGACCGAGTTGCTCGCTGCTTTTGTCATGCCAAATCCTGATTCTAAATCAATCCCAGGACTGAGGTTTTAAGGTGAAAGACATGGTGTGCTTAATTGTTTTTGAGTGGTCAACACGTGTTTGCCACACATCATGAGGAGTTACCGACTACAAAATTAACCATAATTAAAACCTAATGCTGAACACTTCGCGACTTCGACCAAATTGCTATGTGCTTATCCAAGAGAACGTAATTGTGACAACCAGGATTTTCAGAACCAATTTTTATTTTTTATTTTAGCTGTTTTAATAAATTTTGAATATTTAAATTGATTTATTTTAAATAATAACGACTAAAAATTTATTTTAATCGAAGTTAGGGCATGTGAATTTATTTTAATTATAAAACGAGCCTGAAATGGCGCGGCAGTTTGAAAATCCGATTTCTAATTTCAATTGAATGTACAGAATTCAATATAAAGTCAGAATTGGATGAAACAAGAAATATTTGAATCTGATTAATAATATCTTTTTAACGAATGTAAAAAACCGAGATTTCACTTTATAAATTATAAGTCACGTCCAGTTTAAAATTCAAAATAGTCGTTGTGGAATTTATATATATTTTAATATATATAAAGCCCTTAAAAATAGCCATTTTGCAAACGACCTCCGTTTTCGACGAAACAACTTTTGTTAGATCCGGAATATCAAATTATTGTTAGATTCCAATTTTCATAATTTTTGGAAATAATATGTGAGCGTGGTGGATTTAAACGCATTTGATAACTTTAGTTTGAATTTTATCGACTAGAAAATGGCCATTTTTCAAACGGTCTCCAAATTCAACGAAATTAGTTGTTAGGATCGTATCATCAAAACATAGCTAGATTTATTTTTCTAGAATTTTTGGAGTCAGTATGTGGCCCCGGTAAATTAAAATATGCATACAAATTGAATATATACTGATTTATATTTTAATTTGGATAAAAACTAATCGATACGGAATTGGCTTACTGGACATATCCCATTGTGTCCGGAATGAGGGTATTTGGCTAGGGACAACAGTCAGTGGGTCCGATTTGGAGTTCGAATTAAAATCTAACTTTGTGGAGAATTAAAGGAAATTAAATATAATATATGTATATATATATATGCATATATATATATATATTTAAAGCCCATTTCCTCTCTTTCATTCAGTCAACGGTCAATAGAATTTAAAAAAAAACCCGATCTCGTTCAGCCCTGTTGACCCCGTCACTCCAGCCAAAGCCGTCGCCCTTCGATTGGCTACCAACTCCTCCTCCCTTCTCCAATTCGAGATTCCCCAAACCCCCTTCCTCCGTCCAAACAGCCACCTATAGTCCACCCTAGGTCAGCCACTAGTCGCCAGAACCACCTCGCCACCGTCAGTAGCCCTGCCGTCACGTCAACAGATCACCAGCGATGTACAGTGAGTTTTTTAATTTAATTAACTTAATTAAATAGCATTATTATTTTCTTTTCTGATTTTTTTATATATAATAGCATTGAATTCATTTTCGATTTTTATATGAATGAAATCATTTTAAAGATACGATTTTTATATGAATGAAATCATTTTAAAGATACGGTTTTTATATGAATGAAATTGGTTTAAAGATACGATTTTTATATGAATGAAATTGGTATAAAGAGATGATTTTTAGTTATGTAATAATATGATTTTTATATTGAAAGAGAACATATAAAAATATGATTTTTATATTGAAAGAGAACATATAAAATTTGATTTTTATATTGAAAGAGAACATATAAAAATATGATTTTTATACTGAAAGAGAACTCATAAAAATATGATATTTATATTGAAAGAGAACATATAAAAATATGATTTTTATACTGAAAGAGAACTTATAAAAATATGATTGTTATCGTATGAATGATAATATTTTTAGTAAGATAAAAATGTGATTTATATTTATATCACGTCATAATAAAAATATTATTTTTATGTATGTGTAGCGTTGATAAAATTGTGATTTTATATGAAATCTCTTTAGAATAAAAATATAATCTTTTATATACATGTAGCATTATAAAAAAATAATCTTTTATATACATGTAGCTTTATGAAAATATAATCTTTTATATGCATGTAGCTTTACAAAAGTATAATCTTTTATATACATGTAGCGATATAAAAATATAATTTTTATATATGAAGTAGGGATATAAAAATATAATTTTTATATATGAATTAGCGTGATTTTTATATATGTGATAGGGCCATAAAAATGCGATTTTTAAATATATGAAGTGTTATTAAAAATGTGATTTTTAATAAAAACCGTCTGAATCAAATTGCGATGGAACTGACTGGAAGCAGAACATAATCCAAGCCGTTCAGAAATAAAGAATGGAGGAGTGGAAACCAAAGGTGAGAACTTCTCACTCTAATTTTATTTTCTAGTTAAATATATATACTAGGATGCAGATGGTGCTTATAAGCACCCGACACCTTTGATTGAAACCATGGATGTTTGGTTGTTTGTTTTGATTGATAAATTGGTTGAATTTGATTTGGGATTTAAATTGAATTGATTAGAATTGGTATGTGTATGGCGCGAGCCAGTATTAGGCGAGGGATAAGGCTAGACCTTATTACGGTTCTAGTATCGCGCCGTTATGCCGCCAAAAGTTTCTAAAATATGTTAGAACAATAAAGATATATTTTTTTATTGATAAATGAACTGTATAAAATATTCATGTGTTGAAATAAATATCTTATAGTGAAAAAATATAATTTCTAGCGTGTATATGAGTAAAATAAATATTCATTTACAAATCGGACGATTTGTTTATGTACACACATTTAACTGATATTGATTGGGACGATAAATTTTACACATCGGCTAACTACACAAAAAACATTCGATATTTGTTGGTTGAAACCCCACATGAGTATTGGGATGATATTTGACGTACATTAATCCCAATTATCTAGTTATATGTCAATCGATTGGTTGACAGACTTTGTAAGAATTAATTATTTATATTTAATGCTTATGCAGTTGTATGATGCACTCTGGATGATGGCTGATTGATTTTGATTGGTATTGTATACATGTGTTCTATGAAATCCACATAAATAACATTATATGGTAATTGACTGTGTCTGATTCCAATTCAGAAAGAACAAATATTTTAAAATAACGAATATTTTAAAATAAGGAATATTTTAAAATAATATTCATTAAAGGATTAAAATCTGATTTTGATGTCCGATTTTGGATGGACACAAAAATATTGAAATATAAGAAGCCGTGTTGATTAGATTTGCGCCATTTTAACGCGAACGATATTTATATCGATTTTATTCTTTTTAAAATGAATATCGAAAAGGAAGTGATTTCAAAATCTATGTTTTGAAAATATTATCATTTATATATTAATGATATGTAATATTCAATTTTGATTTAAAAATTGAATATGAACTTGAAACCGTTTTTGAAACAAATTTAAATGATTTATAAAATACGTTTTAAATGGAAATCGATGAAATATATATAATATATATTAAATGGCCGAAATAGAACGCATCGCGCCATGACCGTTCGCGAATTTCGACCATTGGCTTCGAATTGACGTTACGGGAGATCCGACCGTAGGATTCTCGTAAAACTGGAACCGTTGGGTTCTTATCGAAAAGACCTTTCCAACAAATATAAGAGATTTAAAATCTAACAGTTGGATTTGGATTTATGTCCAAATCAAATTTGGAAAAGGTCGCTGTAAGTGCAGTCCGATGACCGTTTATGGAAATCGACCGAAAGGGCCTTAAAAGAATTATTAAAAAATCCATAATTTGCGTAAAATCATAATAAATGATTTGGAAAGAATTGAAATGAAAAATTCCACGTTTGAAAAGATAAAAATATATTTTTATCAAAATGAACTAGTTATTAACTAGATTTGAAATCCAATAATTTTTAAATAAAATAAACGGTTTTAATATTACCAGAAATTTCCAACGAACAAATTGGAATGGAAATAATTTTCTGAATATTTCGATATTTGATTCCTTGATTATACGGATATTATTATGGGAATTTGGAAGATATATATATATATATATCATTATTTCCAATACGATATTTGTTGGTTTCAGAATTTGATAATGAATATAAGCCGATATAATTTCTATTTAGAGTCTTGTCCTTAATATCAAATGTGATTTTTGGGTTTGTCGTGAACGGTGTCTTAAATAACACTGTTCTTAAGCCCAGTTGAGAAAGGAATAAATCTTTTAATTAAGATTTAGTGAAGTTTTCCAATTAATTAATAGTTCATTGGAATTGAATTAAAAAAAATGGATTTTGGGTTTGTCATGAATGTTGTCTTAAATAACACTGTTCTTAAACCCCGTGTGAAAAGAATAAATCTTTTTATTAAGATCATTAGAGTTTCCAGTTAATTAACATTTAATTGGAATTAAAATGGAATGTGAATTGGGTTTATTGTGAACTGTGTTTTTAACGACATTCGTTCTTTAACCCGATTTATAGTAAAATGTGATATTGAATATATGAATCTTTTATTAAGATTTAATGGGACTTTCCAAAGTAAAGTTTTCCAATTAATTAATATTTAATTGGAATGGAATGGAATTCGATTTGGTAATAATCGAAATGAACTTCTGTAGAGGAAGACTGTTAATATATATGGAATTTAAAAGGCTTCGTCATTATTCCATTTATATTATTAGTCGGATACGGATATTGATATCGATTATATATTGATCTGTTTTTCCGTGAAGATTCCATAATTAATGGAATGTGATTTTGGGTTTTGTCGTGAACTGTGTTTTAAATGACATTGGTTCTTTAACCCGGTTAAAGACAGGATTACATGTAGATCATTGTATTTCGAACTGTACAGTTGATCTTTGCTGAATATATATATCTGTTTAGTGGCAGAGAATTTATTCTCTTGCTTAACACCCTTCTCTAAGACGTATAGGCAGAAATCAATAGTGCGGTGTAGATTGTCAATGTGGTATGTTTGATTTCCCAAATTTAAATAATCATTAATATTGATTTTTGGAAAGATTAAAAATAAGTGGAGTTTTAATGAATCTTTAATTAGATTGAAATGTGAATGTGATAATATAAATTATCAAATTCGAGAATGGAGTATCACCAGTTTTGCTCCAAGTGATAGTTAAATCTTTAATTAGACTTGAACGGGAAATGGTAATTAATTTTTACCGATAACACAGTGGAGTTAGATACGGAGTATCACCAGTTTTGCTCCATGGGATGAATAGGTTGGGATTCGGAAATAAAACAAATGATTGTTTCGGTAAGGTGCGCTAATCCCGACTAGTTTGGATAAACCTTAATTTGGTTTAGAATTTAAATCCAAAGGAAGATTAAAGAATAAATTTAAAAGAATTTATCTTTGATAAAATTAATGGGAACCTTTCCCAAAGTATAAGAATATTTGAATAAAAGAATATTCTGGATTGGAATGAGGCGTATGTTGTGTTTTTATAGCACTTGTTTATTATATATGCGAGTTATTCCGAAAAGCCGGGTTTATACCCATTTTGAATAACAGATTCGACGATAAGTCAACGATGAAGACGGTGGTTGAAGACCAGAGGTTTTGACATCGTTTGGATGATTACTGATGTCTTGATTGGGCTATACACCCAAGACGAGGTAATAAGTGGTGATCGTCTAGACGTACTTGGATATTGACTGGATATGCGAGGACCTCTCTCCTGTATTGGACATATAGGACGAGGAATAAGGTGCCTCCGGTTTCGTTCAGACCCAGAACGAACTATTAAATGTATGTGTGTCTGACATTGGATTTTATTCAGTGTTGATTGATCTCTATTAAATATATATCTGTTTGGTGGAGGAGAATTTATTCTCTTGCTTAACACCCTTCTCTGAGACGTACGAGCTCAGAGGTTATATATCGATAGACATCACTTGCATGGCGTGAATTGCCAGTGTGGCGTGCAGAGATGCATGTGATCAAGGCTTCTGTTGAAAAGCAGAGTCTTGTGGTTGATGATCAAAGCACGGCTTTAATATAGCATAGCTTTGTGTATAGCGTTAATTCGTGAGCCTCACACCTCGGTTTGAGTCAAAAACGGGATCAGGGACGCAGGGAGGACATGACGTTTCCTTCTAGCTATGGGTGATGTCATGGTATGGAGCCCAGACATTTATTTATTTTTACCTATGTGGATGATGGATAGCGAGGCTGCTCGGATATATCGGTTACTATGGAGCCGATGGATATAGGTCCGATAGGACCGGAAAACGTGTGTTCAGGAATTGCCAATCCTCAAACGTAAGAGAGGACCGGCCCTGCAGGATCCAGGGTTCCTTGCGAGGAATCCTGAGGCATTTACTAGAGTGTCTTGAAGTCGGTGAGGACGATCCCTCGCATCGACTCATGATGGAAATCCAATTTTCAATACGTGACATTTTGGTTTTGATTGTAGAGCTAGTATGGCGACATGATAGATGGTACCCATGCCGCCTATGATTGATACATTCATATTTGAATTTGATTTCTTCACTTATAGTAATAATAAAAGATAAAATTTCACGTACCAAGCATTATTTGGTATTATAAGGTAAAACTCTATCCTCCGGCTTGCGTTGCATTGTGTGATGGGACCTGAGTCTTATAATAGCTTCAGTTTCTTTATTTAGCATTGCGCTGCTTGTTTTATTCACTGGTATTCTTGGGGGTAAACTCGTTCTGTGTTATACGGTGAGGTCCCTTGATATACCTAACTTTAAAACCAAATTAATAACTGTTTTAGTTCTGACACCAGTCACATGACTGACCTGGAGTTTATTGTTTCAACCTAAACTCTGGGTGCCCCTATTTTCCACACGTGCAGCTAGTAGTTGGGTTTCATCAGAAATTATATTCACAGGATCCTTGATTTACAGATGGAACTATACTCGGAAAGCTGTTTATCCGTGTATTTCTTTCAGTTGTGTTATGTATTATTTTTCCGCTGCATTGTAATTTTAAATCTTTGATATTTATCAAATGTATATTATTTATTCATACTCTGTTATATTCTTGTGCTCAGATGTAATTGTTGTAAAAAGCAATGAAATGTTCTTCTGTTTGTGTTCTGATTTGTCATGTTCTCAACTCAATCCAGCCTTTCCCATGAGGGCGAGTTTGGGTCGTTTCAGCTGGTATCAGAGCTTTGGATTACAGAGCTCGAGAATAAGATACATTAGAACCAAACGAAAGAATTCATCGAGATTGGATTAGTAATATCCAATGAAAATGACTTGTTAGAGATAGGATTAGTAGTATCCTAGAATGAGTCCGAAGAGTGTTATTTTAAAAAAAAATGAAAACAAATTTAGTTTTGAAAATTTTATATCGGTTATTCGTATTTAAATATTTTATTTTAAATTGATTTGGACAATCGAGTACATAAAGATTTTACATATATGCCTTGCAAACGTGTATACAAAGCCTTAAATATACTGGATAGTTATTGTAACACCCCACGTCCATTAATGTCACTCACAAAGGGAATGCATTAACTTCCATGGAGGTTATAAGTGAATATAGAACAGAAAAATTACAACAAGACAGATAATAAGTAGTACTTGAAAACTAAAGCTTCATTTTATTGTAGCGGAAACATGTTTATTACATCACAAAACCATTAATCAGAGTCAAGTACATTATCCATCTTCATAAAAACAAAATACATAATCCCATTACACAAATAGCCATTAAAGAAGATAACAAGCTGGACTTTACTTCAACGGTCCAAGCTTTCCAAAGAGAGATGAGCAATCCAATCAAACTCCACTAGAACTGGGCCCAACCTGAGGACCTGGAGGGGGAAAAGGATAGAAATGGAGGGGGTCAGACATAAAGTCTGGCGAGTATGATAATTCTAACAATACTATTATCAAAATAACTAGACTAAGGCATAAGCTGGAAGACAAGTAAATGTCTATAAACTATTAGGTAGATAAAGATAGCTTTTAAGATAACGTTAAAGATAACGGTAAAGGCACACCTAATTACTAACGAATAATTACTATACTACACCGCACATTACTACACTGCACCGCGCCAATTACTACACTGCACCGCGCCAATCACCCTAAAGGTTGATCCTGCATGCTTCACACAGAAACTATATAAATAGCCTTGCGTACCCCTAGCTGACTACATAGGTGTCGTCTGCCCCTATCTCCACTAGGTGTACCCCACTACCCTCTTTGAAATTTTATAAGTAACTTCGTGTACTCCTAGCTGACTACATAGGTGCCGTCTGCCCCTATCTCCACTAGGTGTACCCCACAACCCACTTTCGATCGGCTCCCTACTCGTAGATACCCGTGCTGGCCCCACAGTGCGGTGTATCACTCCCCTAAAGTGGCAACCCGATACAACTGAGAATGCACGGCTTATACCTACACGATGCAACAACGTCTTGCCTACCAGCCCGGGTCCACACATGCATATGAAACCCGTTGGACTTGCGTTGCCACCGCTCCCCGTTTTGGCCTCTTATAGTCAAACTCAGTATGCGTGTCCCGTCCTCGACTTGGGTCGAGCCCACAAAGATGCGTTTGGGATACTGGTTGAAATGGGCCCCCGCAAGCTACCCACCTAAGCTTGTCATTAATATATCCCACTTAACCCTCTTAGTCATGTTCATTTACATGTGTGTTTGGTTAAGTCTTACTAATCGTATTTCACATGCCACTAAGGGCACCCACTATATTCCTCACGCCACCCAAGGAACCTACTTAACCCTCATGTCCCACTTTACATGTTTATCTGGTTAAGTATTTCTTAATTCATTCAGGCCATAACCTTATAAAGACCTCTCACATTAGACTGGCATTTATTGCAGCTGGATTTGCCGGGCGGGTCCGGGCCGTCTTACACCATAAAAGAGTCTAACCTCGTGTCTTTACAACCGTTATGCTTTAGTTTAGGCCTAGGACCTCTCACATTGGGCTGACATTTGTGACCACTGGATTTGCCGGGCGGGTCCGGGCAGGTTTATGTCACAAACGAGTCCAACCTCGTGTCCTAAGCATTGATTAACACTTAAAATCTTTTACCCCAGTTTTAATAATTCCCTATTCAAATTATTAATTAAGTCAACTTTTAATGATGTCCATAATTGACACAATTATGGCCATCCACTTATGGCATGCAAAATCATATCAATTGCACCCCAACTTTTTAATATTAAATCCTTAATATTACCCCTACCCCACGTTTATACGTTCGCTTATTCAACACATAATATAGGCTAGACTTGTATAGTCTAACACCTTGCACAAAGATAAATTATCACAACATATAGACAATTAAAATAAATCTAATCATAATAGGGGTGAAACTTGCATAAACTACGCATGTTAAGGATCAAAAGGTGTCAACTTGTTAAATGTCTCAATTTATATGATATGATCATAGCCCAAATCTATACATAAACTTGCATATGGGGTTTTTAGGCAACATAATGATGGTGTGAACTAGCATAGGATATCACATATGTCATAGCATAATTCTAGATGTCATAATAGATGTCTTGGCATATGTTCATAACTTTTCTAATCAATCTATCTTGCATATGTGACTTGTCATATAGATCAACATAACCCAAACATGATGATTTAATTAATATGAACTAACTAGCATAGATGGTAACATCATGGACTTTTTAACATGTATGATTCATCACAACTTAGCATAGAAACTTTCAACATACATAACATCATCATAGCATGATTTACCACATATAGTATATCATCACCACATAGCATAGGATTAATAACATACATGATAGCATATGTCAATTCACATCATCTACTCACAATCCATTCATGACTTAACCTAATTAAAATGATAATAATCTTGTTAAGACTATCATACTCACAATTATAGAAGAAAGAGAGTCGAATTAGCGCTCTTTTGATGAAGAATCGCTGTTAGGGTTGGGTAGTTCTGATTTGGTTGTTGTTCTTTATCTTTAATTTGATGGCGGCTGCTCTAGGTCTCAAAATATCAGCATGACGGCCATGGTCTTTGTTTATTTTCTGATTTAGGGTTTGTGTATAGGGGTCTTTTTATAGAGTTATAAATTAATTCAAGCCGTCGGATGTTCTTAGGGTTAATCAAAACCATTTAATTATGATAGGGTGACGAGTCAGCCCTAATGACTCAGCAAAGAGTCAGAATGGACTCAACAACACGGGTCAGCCTGAACCAGAAAGCTGTGCAGGCTCCAGCCTCGGCCTGGGCGCACTTGGCAGGTGCGCCAGTGTAAATATGTACTGGCGCACTTCCCAAGTGCGCCAGTGCATTTACTTATTTATTTATTTATTTATTTTTTCTTTGCCACCAAACTTCGTTCGTCCATAACTTTTTCATCCGGTGCTCGTTTCCCGCAAACTCGGACTCTATATCCACTAGAATTCCGAGACGAACACAATTGCGCAACTCGTTTCCCACAATTCTCACGTCTGAGATTAGTTATTCTTTAATTTGTAAATATTAATATTAACAGAATTACGGGTTGTTACATTCTCCCCTCCTTAAAGGATTTCGTCCCCGAAATCTTCAAGTTAAGAAGAATGTATATCCTAACATCCAAACAACCATCTACTCAACCATCAAACACAAGCATCCATTGTCCTTATAGACTTCTAATGCTCTCATGTTTAAATGCACAGTGTGTGTATATGTCCCTATCTAATGCAAAATCAGGCGGTCCACTGATTCAGTTGACCTCCTTTAATGCAAACCATGATAGTGCCATGCGTCCATTATGTATGCAAAAATTCCCTAATGCTACATATTATTTCTACATGCGTGCACAACCATTCACCAAAATGCGGTATCCATATGATAGTACAACCATTATACATCCATTTTACTAAATACAACCATTTTTATGCAGTATGAAGTGACTGAGCCGATCTAGTGCCTAATAGTGTGTGTATATGCGTCCACGAGCAACCACTAGCAAACACTTGCATCCACTTTGCATCCATCATACATAACATGTCTCAAACACATGTTTCAACCATAGGATTATCCTATCTAAAGGTCAAGAATACTAACGAGAGGGTACTCTAAAGATAAGATAAGCGATAAAGGAGAAATTAAAAGACATACCCTCAAAAAGAAAAGGGTATCGTGAACACATCTTTTCTTCTGTCTCCCAAGTATCGTTGCTCTCGTTGTCTCCCCATTGTACTTTGACTAGTCTGACCTCTCGATTTCTCAGCTCCTTGATCTCCTACCCAAGAATGCGCGTTGGAGCTCGTCGAATCGTCGCGTCACGCTCGATCTCCACCTCTCTAAGCAAGCTCGGCTCTACCACTTCCGCGGTCTCGTGCAAGCACTTCCTCAAATGTGACACATGGAATACGTCGTGTACACCACTAAGTCTCTCGGGCAACTCCACTCTATACGCCATTTGCCCAATCTTCTCCTTAATAGGAAATGGTCCTACGAACCTTTGTGCTAATTTCCCAACGGACCCAAAGCGAACAACGTTTCGTAATGGAGACACTTTGACAAAGACCATGTCCCCAACCTCAAATTCAAGATCCGTCCTTCTCTTATCCGCATATGATTTCTGCCTATCTTGCGCTGCTTTCATCCTCCTCTGAATCAAGTCGACCTTCTCCGAAGTCTCCCTAATCATATCGGGCCCAAGTAAGATCTTATCGGTAGATTCCCACCAACATGTAGGAGAACGACACGGTCGTCCATATAGAGCTTCGAATGGTGCCATGCTAATGCTAGACTGAAAGCTGTTATTATATGCGAATTCCACTAACGGATGGTGCTCTTCCCATGTACCCCCAAAGTCTAGGATACACAGCCTTAAAAGATCCTCTAGAATGCGATTCACCCTCTCGGTTTGGCCGTCCGTCTGAGGATGATATGTGGTGCTCAAACATAACTGAGTCCCTACCGCCTCTTGCAAGCTTCTCCAAAATTCGCTAGTGAAAATAGGATCGCGGTCGCTCACTATGCTAGAAGGAACACCGTGCAAATGAACTATTTCTCGGACGTATACAGAAGCTAACCATGGAGCAGTCCTCTTACTCTTCACGGGAATGAAATGGGTGCTCTTAGTAAGTCTATCTACTATAACCCAAATCCCCGTATTACCCTTTCTCGATCTCGGTAATCCGTCAATAAAGTCCATCGAGACGCTTTCCCACTTCCAATGTGGAACCTCCAATGGGTGAAGTAACCCACCAGGTTTCTTTTGCTCCGTTTTTACTTGTTGGCACACCAAGCATCTAGCAACATACTCGGCTACGTCCCTCTTTATACCGGCCCAAAAGTAAACTCGTCTCATGTCCATGTACATCTTGTCCCCGCCGGGATGAATGGTCATCTTCGAACGATGTGCTTCGTCAAGAATAGTCTTCCTTAGGTCATCGTCTTTTGGTACACAAAGTCTACAGTCCCTACGTAACCAATCCTTATCATCTAGGGTATACCTACGGAGATGGCTTAATGACTCCCCTCCTTTGAGCTTTTCTACTAACTCAACCAACTGCGGGTCGTCTCGCTGTGCCTCGCCAATCCGTCCCAAAAGCGTAGGTCTGACCTCCAAGGATGCTAGCAAACCGGGTACGAAGTCAACAGAAGGTCTAAAGTCAAACATCGAAATAAATTCTAAGCTTCGCCGCTCAACAAACAAAGGACTTAAGGATAACCTTTTTCTACTTAAGGCATCCACCACCACGTTACCCTTGCCAGGTGTATATGCTATCTCGAAGTCATAGGATGCTAAGAACTCCATCCACTTTAACATATCTCCCTTCCCTAGAGACCACATGCCCTAAATTCCTCACTTCCTTCCTCCAAAAATGGTATCTTGGAGAACTTAGCTTTAAGCTAGTGCACTTGTAAGGTCCCTAATCTTTCCCTAAGACATAGGGCATGCTCTTCTCTGCTTCTAGAGAAAACCAGGATATTATCCCATGTAAAATCGTCACAACTATCCATCTCTCACGCAGACCATCCTAGTCGAATTCGACATCCCCCAAGTGCAAGCCCCAAAGGCCTAAACCAATATCAGACAAACACCCAAGGGATACCTCCTTCGAATTCTGATGGCCTACGTGAGATGATACTAGTAAGATGGTCAATCACTTGAGCACTTGACCGACTCTGGCCGTCCTTGCCAGTCTTGCTCCAAAACTACCGCTGATTACATAACGGGCTTTTCTTAATCTATTAAGAACATACGAAAACTTATTCCGCGCCTATGGGTAAACCCCGCGCTTTATCAACGACGTCTCCATACGGACCACACAAACAGGTTCCTAATCATCGTTAGATGCATCAGAAGATTCTAGACAGCTAAGCATCACTGAACCCCTAGGGTCGCAAGAAATATGAGGGTTTTCTACAACGAATCAATAGTCTAACTACCCTCCTTTCACAGTCTAGGATGGCACCCCGCTTGGCTAGCCAATCCACCCCTAGAATCAAACTACAGCCCGTGAAACCAAGGACAAAGGCGTTGCATTCAAACTCAACGCCCAAGATAAAAACTCTCAAATCCCGACAAATCATAAAAAGATGAGCCGAACCACCAATAGGATTTGAGACTACTAAGGGATCAGTAACAATACTAGTATCTAGGTGCAGTGTTTCAACTAATGATGTAGAGATAAACGAATGCGATGCGCCCGAATCGAATAAGGTACGGACATGATGACCAAACAGAAAAACTAAGCTTTCAACAGAAGTGGTTCTACCTCGTTCTTGCAACGGTGGGACCCCGAGAGCCTGAACTTGTCCCCTTGCCTGCCCTGGTGCTATAAAAGCCTGCACCTGTCCTTCCGAGGTAGCCACTGCCCTCTGCCCCTTCTTTGGGCAGTCCTTCACTAAATGTCCTGCTTCATCGCAGTGAAAACAGCCAGTCTTCTTTTTCTTTCGGCAATCCTTGCTGAGATGGCCTGATGTCCCACAGATAAAGCATTTCTTCTTCCCTTTAGCATTGTTGCCTTTGCCACCTTTATTTTGATCCCCTTTCTTCTCAGGTGCCTTATCAGCTTTAGTGCCTTTCTCCTCGTGCATGAGTGCCATGTCTACTAGCTTCTCAAAGGTGGCCCCCATAGGGATGTGGGTCATAGCCAACCCTTGCAATGGTTCATTCAATCCATTAATGAACCTCAGAGCCTTCTTCTCCGGCGTGTTCACTAAGTCTAAGCCAAACCTTGCTAACTGATTAAATTTGTTGACATATTCTTTCACTGATGAGCTTCCTTGCTTCAATGTCAAGAAGCTTTCCATATATAGATTTTCTTCCGCCCTAGAGAGAAACTTCGCCTCGAACCTACGTCTGAAATCCGCCCAAGAGTCAACAGGACGGTCCCCATTAGTGACCTCCCACCAAAACGAGGCCTCTCCCTTCATTAACCAAGCTGCTAAATGAACTTTCCTCCCTTCTTCTACTTCAAAGATTTCTAGCAATTATTCCACCTCCTTAAGCCAATCTCTAGCTTCTACAAACGTTTCTGACCCTAGAAAGGGTTTTCCACCCATAGCTTTGAATTCCTTACACGTCTTTGCAAAAGTATCTACGCGAGGAGGAGGAGGAACGGTGCAACTGGTGGTGGAGGAACATTGGCTGGACCTGCGGCGGCCCTAGCCTCTAATAGCCTCCTATACCATCCTGATATCGTTACACCGTCAGGTAGGTTTAGATCTTCAGCCATGTTGAAACGAAAAAGGAATGATTCGAAATGGTGAATTCGAAAGATAAAGATATATGGCTATTTGGGGATTATGTTTTTCATAAAAACTTCCTCTTTAAATTTCTCATTAAAACATGTTTTTGAAAACATTTCTTCCAAAAATAACTATTTTTCTAAAGTATTTTTATCTGTTCTGGTAACCTTAAGCTCTGATACCACGTGTAACACCCCACGTCCATTAATGTCACTCACAAAGGGAATGCATTAACTTCCATGGAGGTTATAAGTGAATATAGAACAGAAAAATTACAACAAGACAGATAATAAGTAGTACTTGAAAACTAAAGCTTCATTTTATTGCAGCGGAAACATGTTTATTACATCACAAAACCATTAATCAGAGTCAAGTACATTATCCATCTTCATAAAAACAAAATACATAATCCCATTACACAAATAGCCATTAAAGAAGATAACAAGCTGGACTTTACTTCAACGGTCCAAGCTTTCCAAAGAGAGATGAGCAATCCAATTAAACTCCACTAGAACTGGGCCCAACCTGAGGACCTGGAGGGGGAAAAGGATAGAAATGGAGGGGGTCAGACATAAAGTTTGGCGAGTATGATAATTCTAACAATATTATTATCAAAATAACTAGACTAAGGCATAAGTTGGAAGACAAGTAAATGTCTATGAACTATTAGGTAGATAAAGATAGCTTTTAAGATAACGTTAAAGATAATGGTAAAGGCACACCTAATTACTAACGAATAATTACTATACTGCACCACACATTACTACACTGCACCGCGCCAATTACTACACTGCACCGCACCAGTCACCCTAAAGGTTGATCCCGCATGCTTCACACAGAAACTATATAAATAGCCTTACGTACCCCTAGCTGACTACATAGGTGTCGTATGCCCCTATCTCCACTAGGTGTACCCCACTACCCTCTTAGAAATTTTATAAGTAACTTCGTGTACTCCTAGCTGACTACATAGGTGCCGTCTGCCCCTATCTCCACTAGGTGTACCCCACTTCCCACTTTCGATCGGCTCCCTACTCGTAGATACCCGTGCTGGCCCCACAGTGGGGTGTATCACTCCCCTAAAGTGGCAACCCGATACAACTGAGAATGCACGGCTTATACCTACACGATGCAACAACGTCTTGCCTACCAGCCCGGGTCCACACACGCATATGAAACCCGTTGGACTTGCGTTGCCACCGCTCCCCGTTTTGGCCTCTTATAGTCAAACTCAGTATGCGTGTCCCGTCCTCGACTTGGATCGAGCCCACAAAGATGCGTTTGGGATACTGGTTGAAATGGGCCCCCACAAGGTACCCACCTAAGCTTGTCATTAATATATCCCACTTAACCCTCTTAGTCATGTTCATTTACATGTGTGTTTGGTTAAGTCTTACTAATCGTATTTCACATGCCACTAAGGGCACCCACTATATTCCTCATGCCACCCAAGGCACCTACTTAACCCCCATCTCCCACTTTACATGTTTAACTGGTTAAGTATTTCTTAATTCATTCCGTTATGCTTTAGTTTAGGCCTAGGACCTCTCACATTGGGCTGACATTTGTGACCACTGGATTTGCCGGGCGGGTCCGGGCAGGTTTACGTCACAAACGAGTCCAACCTCGTGTCCTAAGCATTGATTAACACTTAAAATCTTTTACCCCAGTTTTAATAATTCCCTATTCAAATTATTAATTAAGTCAACTTTTAATGATGTCCATAATTGACTCAATTATGGCCATCCACTTATGGCATGCAAAATCATATCAATTGCACCCCAACTTTTTAATATTAAATCCTTAATATTACCCCTACCCCACGTTTATACGTTCACTTATTCAACGCATAATATAGGCTAGACTTGTATAGTCTAGCACCTAGCACAAAGATAAATTATCACAACATATAGACAATTAAAATAAATCTAATCATAATAGGGGTGAAACTTGCATAAACTACGCATGTTAAGGATCAAAAGGTGTCAACTTGTTAAATGTCTCAATTTATATGATATGATCATAGCCCAAATCTATACATAAACTTGCATATGGGGTTTTTAGGCAACATAATGATGGTGTGAACTAGCATAGGATATCACATATGTCATAGCATAATTCTAGATGTCATAATAGATGTCTTGGCATATGTTCATAACTTTTCTAATCAATCTATCTTGCATATGTGACTTGTCATATAGATCAACATAACCCAAACATGATGATTTAATTAATATGAACTAACTAGCATAGATGGTAACATCATGGTCTTTTTAACATGTATGATTCATCACAACTTAGCATAGAAACTTTCAACATACATAACATCATCATAGCATGATTTACAACATATAGTATATCATCACCACATAGCATAGGATTAATAACATACATGATAGCATATGTCAATTCACATCATCTACTCACAATCCATTCATGACTTAACCTAATTAAAATGATAATAATCTTGTTAAGACTATCATACTCACAATTATAGAAGAAAGAGAGTCGAATTAGCGCTCTTTTGATGAAGAATCGCTGTTAGGGTTGGGTAGTTCTGATTTGGTTGTTTTTCTTTATCTTTAATTTGATGGCGGCTGCTCTAGGTCTCAAAATATCAGCATGACGACCATGGTCTTTGTTTATTTTCTGATTTAGGGTTTGTGTATAGGGGTCTTTTTATAGAGTTATAAATTAATTCAAGCCGTCGGATGTTCTTAGGGTTAATCAAAACCATTTAATTATGATAGGGTGATGAGTCAGCCCTAATGACTCAGCAAAGAGTCGGAATGGACTCAACAACACGGGTCAGCCCGAACCAGAAAGCTGTGCAGGCTCCAGCCTCGGCCTGGGCGCACTTGGCAGGTGCGCCAGTGTAAATATGTACTGGCGCACTTCCCAAGTGCGCCAGTGCATTTACTTATTTTTTTTCTTTGCCACCAAACTTCATTCGTCCATAACTTTTTCATCTGGTACTCGTTTCCCGCAAACTCGGACTCTATCTCCACTAGAATTCCGAGACGAACACAATGGCGCAACCCGTTTCCCACAATTCTCACGTCTGAAATTAGTTATTCTTTAATTTGTAAATATTAATATAAACAGAATTACGGGTTGTTACAGTTATAGAATCACACTCTAGTCGCCCGGGGATAATTCTGGTGATGCCGCGGGATCATCAGTATTTATGTTCGAGTTTCGAAAGTGGGATATCTATATATTTCCAGTTGATTGGTGTGAGAACCAAAATTAGATAGGGTTTATTGTTGTGAATTGACATCAAAAATATGATTTTTGTATATATATAAAAGTTATGTGTTTGAAATGATAATCAACTAATTGATTGCTGATTGTGTTGTTTGATTATTGGTTTGATTAATTAAAATTTGAACCATTAAGCCAAATCGAATCAAATATTGAACTGAATTGAAAATTGATTTCAATTGCATATATGTACATGTGTATATAATGAACAGGTCATAGCAACGAGGCTAAGAAGAGGAATAAAATTGTATGCCCGACAAATAGGTACATGTTTACTAATTTATTGGGTTTTGATGATTCTATGAGCCGATTGGCTTGTCGCCTGGCTTTTTTCTTTTTCTTTTTGGATGATGAGGGCCCTTCGTGGCTAGTTTCGGTTTTAAAGGTCTCCCCATACAAAGGAAGTTATGGCGAATTTTTTTGAAAATTTAGGGTGTTAGCCAAAGTTTTGAAAAATTAGAAAATTCATAGAAACTGAGAAGTTGAAGAATGAAAGCCAGAATGAAAGTTGAGTTGGTTAGTTAAACAACTTTCAGCTCCATTCCTTTTCGAGGACGAAAAGATTTTAAGTGGGGGAGATTGTAACAACCCGGATTTTCAGAACTAATTTAAATTTTTTATTTTAGCTGTTTTAATGAATTTTGAATATTTAAAATGATTTATTTTAAATAATAATGACCAAAAATTTATTTTAATCGAAGTTAGAGCATATGGATTTATTTTAGTTATAAAACGAGCCTGAAATGGCGCGACAGTTTGAAAATTCGATTTCTAATTTCAATTAAATGTACAGAATCCAATATAAGTCAGAATTGGACGAAACAAGAAATATTTGAATTTGATTAATAATATCTTTCTAATGAATGTAAGTAACTGAGATTTCACTTTGTAAATTATAATTACGTCCAGTTTAAAATTCACTGTGGAATATATATATATATATATTTTAATATATATATATATATAAGCCCTTAAAAATAGCCGTTTTGTAGACGAAACCACTTTTGTTGGATCCGGAATGTCAAATTATTGTTAGATTCCAATTTTCATAATTTTTCGAATTAACATGTGAGTGTGGTGGATTTAAACGCGTTTGGTAACTTCAGTTTGAATTTTATCGACTAGAAAATGACCATTTTTCAAACGGTCTCCAAATTTAACGAAATTAGTTTTGTTAGGACCGTATCGTCAAAACATAGCTAGATTTATTTTTCGGGAATTTTCGGAGTCAGTATGTGGCTCCGGTAAATTAAAATGTGCGTATAAATTAAATATATACTAATTTATATTTTAATTTGGATAGAAACTAGTCGAATCAGTCGAATTGGCTTACCGGACATATCCCATTGTGTCCGGAATGGGGGTATTTGGCTAGGGGCGACAGTCGGTGGGTTTGATTTGGCGTTGGAATTAAAATCTAACTTTGTGGAGAATTAAAGGAAATTAAATATAATATATATATATATATTCAAAGCCCCTTTCCTCTCTTTCATTCAGTCAACGCTCAATAGAAATTAAAAAAAAACCCGATCTTATTCAGCGCCGTTGAACCCATCGCACCACCATCGCTGCAACCAAAGCCGCCGCCCTCCGATTGGCCACCGCCTCCTCCTCCTCCCTTCTCCAATTCGAGATTCCCTCAAACCACGTTCCTCCGTCCAAACAGCCACCTCCAGTCCACCCTAGGTCAGCCACCAATCGCCAGAACAACCCCGTCGTTTTCAGTAGCCCCGCCGCCACGTCAGCAGATCACCAGCGCTGTACAGTGAGTTTTTAAATTTATTTAGCTTAATTAAATAGCATTATTATTTTCTTTTCTGATTTTTTTTATATATAGTAGCATTGAATTCATTTTCAATTTTTATATGAATGAAATTATTCTAAAGATACGATTTTTATATGAATGAAATCATTTTAAAGAAACGGTTTTTATATGAATGAAATTGGTTTAAAGATACGATTTTTATATGGATGAAATTGGTATAAAGAGATGATTTTTAGTTATGTAATAATATGATTTTTATATTGAAAGACATCATATAAAAATATGATTTTTATATTGAAAGAGAACATATAAAAATATGATTTTTATATTGAAAGAGAACTTATAAAAATATGATTTTTATCGTATGAATGATAATATTTTTAGTAAGATAAAAATGTGATTTTTATATATATCGTGTCATAATAAAATATGATTCTATGTATGTGTAGTGTTGATAAAAATGTGATTTTATACGAAATCTCTTTAGAATAAAAATATAATCTTTTATGTACATGTAGCGTTATAAAAATATAATCTTTTATATACATGTAGCGTTATGAAAAAACAATCTTTTATATACATGTAGCATTATAAAAATATAATCTTTAATATACATGTAGCGATATAAAAATATAATTTTTAAATATGAAGTAGCGATATAAAAATATAATTTTTATTTATGAAGTAGCGATATAAAAATATATTTTTTATATATGAATTAGCTTTATAAAAATATGATTTTTATATATGTAATAGCGCCATAAAAATACGATTTTTAAATACATGAAGCGTTATTAAAAATGTGATTTTTAATATAAACCGCGTGAAATAGATTGCGATGGAACTGACTGGAAGCAGAACAGAATCCAAACCATTCAGAAATAAAGACTGGGGGAGTGGAAACCAAAGGTGAGAACTTCTCACTCTATTTTTATTTTCTAGTTAAAAATATATATTAGGATGCAGACGGTGCTTAGAAGCACCCGACACCTTTGATTGAAACCATTGATGTTTGGTTGTTTGTTTTGATTGATAAATTGATTGAATTTGATTTGGGATGTAAATTGAATTGATTAGAATTGGTATGTGTATGGCGCGAGCCAGTATTAGGCGAGAGATAAGGCTAGACCTTATTCCGGTTCTAGTATCGTGCCGCTATGCTGCCAAAATTTTCTAAAATATGTTAAACAATAAAAATATCCTTTTTATTGATAAATGAACTGTATAAAATATTCATATGTTGAAATAAATATTTTATAGTTAAAAATATATTTTTTAACGTGTATATGAATAAAATAAAAATTCATTTACAAATCGGATGATTTGTTTATGTACACACATTTAACTGATATTGATTGGGATGATAAATTTTACACATCGCCCAACTGCACAAACAACATTCGATATTTGTTGGTTGAAATCCCACACGGGTATAGGGATGATATTTGACGTACACTAATCCCAATTATTTAGTTGTATGTCAATCGATTGGTTGAAAGACTGTTGTAAGCATTACTTATATATATTTAATGCTTATACAGTTGTATGATGCACTCTGGATGATGGCTGATTGATTTTGATTGGTATTGTATACATGTGTTGTATGAAATCCATATAAATAACATTATATGGTAATTGACTGTGTCTGATTCCAATTCAGAAAGAACAAATATTTTAAAATAGTGAATATTTTAAAATAATATTCAATAAGGGATTAAAATTTGATTTTGATGACCGATTTTGGATGGACACGAAAATATTGAAATATATGAAGCCGTGTTGATTAGATTTGCGCCATTTTAATGCGAAGGATATTTATATATATTTTATTCATTTTTAAAATGAATATCGCAAAGGAAGTGATTTCAAAATCTAATGTTTTGAAAATATTATCATTTATATATTAATGATATGGAATATTCAATTTTGATTTAAAAATTGAATATGAAGTTGAAACCGTTTTTGAAACGAATTTAAAATGATTTATAAAATATGTTTTAATTAAATGGAAATCGATGGAATATATATTATATATATATATATTAAATGGCCTGAAAAGAACGCGCCGCGCCGCGACCGTTCGCGAATTTCGACCATTGGCTTCGAATTGACATTACGGGAGATCCGACCATCGGATTCTCCTAAAACTGAACCGTTGAGTTCGTATCGAAAAGAGCTTCCCAACGAATATAAGAGATTTGAAATCTAACGGTTGGATTTGGAAATGTGTCCAAATCAAATTTGGAAAAGTTCGCTGTAAGTGCAGTCCGATGACCGTTTATGGAAATCGACTGAAAGGGCCTTAATAAAATTATTAAATTTGTGTAAAATCATAATAAATGATTTGGAAAGAATTGGAATGAAAAATTCCACGTTTGTAAAGGTAAAAATATATTTTTATCAAAATGAACTAGTTATTAACTAGATTTGAAATCCAATAATTTTTAAATAAAATAAATTGGATTTGTGAATGGTTTTAATATAACCAGAAATTTCCAATGGACAAATTGGAATGGATTTGGAATGGAAATAATTTTCGGAATATTTCAATATTTGATTCCATGATTATACAGATATTATTATGGGGATTTGGAAGATATATATATATATATCGTTATTTCCAATACGATATTTGTTGGTTTTAGAATTTGATATTGAATATAAGCCGATATAATTTCTATTCAGAGTCTTGTATTTAATATCAAATGGGATTTTTGGGTTTGTCGTGAACTGTGTCTTAAATAACACTGTTCTCAAGCCCAGTTGAGAAAAGAATTGGTCTTTTAATTAAGATTTAGTGAAGTTTTCCAATTAATTAATATTTCATTGGAATTGAATAAAATAATTTGGATTTTGGGTTTGTCGTTAATGGTGTCTTAAATAACACTGTTCTCAAACCCCGTGTGAAAAGAATAAATCTTTTGATTAAGATCATTATAGTTTCCAGTTAATTAACATTTAATTGGAATTAAAATGGAATGTGAATTGGGTTTATTGTTAACTGTGTTTTTAACGACATTCGTTCATTAACCCGATCTATCGTAAAATGTGATTAGGAATGTATAAATCTTTTATTAAGATTTAATGGGATTTTCCAAAGTAAAGTTTTCCAATTAATTAATATTTAATTGGAATGGAATAGATTTCGATTTAGTAATAATCGAAATAAACTTCTGTGGAGGAAGACTGTTAATATATATGGAATTTGAAAGGCTTTGTCGTTATTCCATTTAAATTATTAGTCGAATACGGAAATTGATATCGATTATATATTGATCTGTTTTTCCGTGAAGATTACATAATTAATGGAATGTGATTTTGGTTTTATCGTGAACTGTGTTTTAAATGACGTTAGTTCTTTAACCCAGTGAAAGACAGGATTACATGTCGATCATTGTATTTTGAACTGTATGGTTGATCTTTGCTGAATATATATCTTTTTGGTGGCGGAGAATTTATTCTCTTGCTTAACACCCTTCTCTAAGACGTATGAACTTAGAGGTTATATATAGGCAGAAATCAATAGTGCGGTGTAGATTGTCATTGTGGTATGTTTGATTTCCCAAAGTTAAACAATCATTAATATTGATTTTTGAAAAGATTAAAACTAAGTGGAGTTTTAATGAATCTTTAATTAGATCGAAATGAGAATGTGATAATATAAATTATCAAATTCGAGAATGGAGTATCACCAGTTTTTCTCCAAGCGATAGTTAAATCTTTAATTAGATTTGAACGGGAAATGGTAATTAATTTTTACCGATAACATAGTGGTGGTAGATATGGAGTATCACCAGTTTTGCTCCATGGGATGAATAGTTTGGGATTGGGAAATAAAAAAAATGATTACTTCGGTAAGGTGCGCTAATCCCGACTAATTTGGATAAACCTTAATTTGGTTTAGAATTGAAATCCAAAGGAAGATTAAAGAATAAATTTAAAAGAATTTATCTTTGATAAAATTAATGGGAACCTTTCCCAAAGTATAGGAATATTTGAATAAAAGAATATTCTGGATTGGAATGAGGCGTATGTTGTGTTTTTATAGCACTTTTTATTATATACGCGAGTTATTTAGAAAGGCTGGGTTTATACCCATTCTGAATAACAGATTCAACGATAAGTCGACGATGAAGACGGTGGTTGAAGACCGGAGGTCTTCATATCGTTTGGATGATTACTGATGTCTTGATTGGGCTGTACACCCAAGACGAGGTAATAAGTGGTGATCGTCCAGACGTACTTGGAGATCGACCGGATATGCGGGGACCTCTCTCCTGTATTGGACATATGGGACGAGGAATAAGGTGCCTCCGGTTTTGTTCAGACCCAAAATGAACTATTAAATGAATGTGTGTCTGACATTGGATTTTATTCTGTGTTGATTGATATCTACTAAATATATATCTGTTTAGTGGCGGAGAATTTATTCTCTTGCTTAACACCCTTCCCTTAGATGTACGAGCTCAGAGGTTATATATCGATAGACTTCAGTTGCATGGCGTGAATTGCCAGTGTGACATGCTAAGATGCAAGTGATCAAGGCTTCTGTTGAAAAGTAAAGTCTTGTGGTTGATGATCAAAGCACGGCTTTAATATAGCATAACTTTGTGTATAGCGTTAACTCGCGAGCCTCACACCTCGGTATGAGTCAAAAACGGGATCAGTGATGCAGGGAGGACATGACGTTTCCTTCTAGCTATGGGTGGTGTCATGGTATGGAGCCCATACATTTATTTATTTTTACCTATGTGGATGATGGATAGCGAAGCGCCTCGGATATATCGGTTACTACGGAGCTGATGGATATAGGTTCAATAGGACCGGGAAACGTGTGTTCAGGAATAGCCAATCCTCAAACGTAGGAGAGGACCACCCTTGCAGGATCCAGTGTTCCTTACGAGGAATCCTGAGGCATTTGCTAGAGTGTCTCGAAGCCGGTGAGGACGAACCCTCGCCTCAACTCATGACGGAAATCCAATTTCCAATACGTGACATTTCGGTTTTGATTGTAGAACTAGTATGGCGACATGATAGATGGTACCCATGTCGCCTATGATTGGTACATTTATATTTGAAGTTGATTTCTTCACTTATAGTGATAATAAAGATAAAATTTCATGTACCGAGCATTATTTGACTATTATAAGTTTAAACTCTATCCTCCGGCTTGTGTTGCATTGTGTGATGGGACCTGAGTCTTATAATAGCTTCATTTTCTTTATTTAGCATTGCACTGTTTGTTTTATGCACTGGCATTCTTGGGGGTAAACCCGTTCCATGTTATACGGCGTGGTCCCTTGATATACCTAATTTTAAAACCAAATTAATAACTGTTTTAGTTCTGACACCAGTCACATGACTGACTTGGAGTTTATTGTTTCAACCTAAACTCTTGGTGCCCTTATTTTCCACGTAGGCAGCTAGTAGTTGGGTTTCTGCAGATATTATATTCACAGGATCCTGGATTTACAGCTGGAACTATACTCGGAAAGCTCTGTATCCATGTATTTCTTTCAGTTCTGTTATTTATTATTTTTCCGCTGCATTGTAATTTTAAATCTCTAATATTTATCAAATGTATATTATTTATTCATACTCTATTATATTCTTGTACTCTGATGTAATTGTTGTAATAAGCAATGAAATGTTCTTCTGATTGTGTTCTGATTTGTCATGTTCTCAACTCAATCCAGGCTTTCCCGTAAGGGCGAGTTTGGGTCGTTTCAGCACTCAAGTCCCGAATACTTTGAAAATTGTGAATCCGCCATGTGACTGTTTCGCCAAAAAGTGGGTCAACAACTTTGTTTACAAATAATTGTATTGCTCTTGTAATTCAAGGACTATATCATTGATTCATAAGAATAGTGCTTGTATTTCCATATTTTTGTAACAACCTGCCCGGAGTAGGTCTAAATTTCGACCCAGAAAAGGCCCGTCGAAACTTAGAGCCACTCTAAATAGGTCGTTGGTTCCTATAAGGTTTACAAAGAATAATAGAATAATATAACAAGATGGAATCCCACACAGCGGAACAAGAAAAATATAATAATCAAAATAAGATGTACCATTTATTCAAAAACCACAGATCCTAATACAAAATACCAAATCCGTAAGTTTATAATGGTACATCATTATTATTCACCATCAAGAAATTATAACAATAAAAGAGCAATAACAGCTAATTGCATAATCATAGCCTCGTTGTCTTCTTCAGGCTCCATCATCATCACGTCCATCATGCCTACGCCCCCACCTACGAACTTGTTGGATATGTTAAGGAGAGGGGTCAGAAAAAGTTTCGCTGACTGAAAATAATATGTGTTTAAAGACTATACTCTAAATTTGGCAGGTTATATATTTCAAATTATATCTACGAAACACACAAGCACACACAAAGGAATATTTTGATTAATGAGTTGGATATCCGAGTCAACCGCTTAAGACCTTAATTAATGCATTTATGGTGGATTAATGATCGCTTAAGACCCAACGAGGTGGACATTCTCAGTCACTTAAGGCCATTCTAATATATTTATTAAGGGTGGATTCTTATAATCTCTTATGGCTCTAAGGCAAACCCTAACCTCTTAAGATGACACTGTCCTAGCACGTCAACGTCCTAATTAGATATATATTCTCACAAGTAATATAAGAAGTATTATCTCGCTGCTTAGTACTGGTTTAGGGTAGGCACACAGATAGCCATTTAAGAACCCTGCGACGGACGCCTTATGTTACTACTTAACTAATATTAAGGTAGCAGACCTATATCGCTTAAGACTTCCTTTAGGCAGTTGGTTAATTAAATTGCATGCTACGTCCCAGGTATATCAAACCCGTCCCTAGGTTGGCCCTCACAAATCTCCTAGAGGATGTGGACATTTTGATAAACTACCTACTCTGTTATCGCCAGGAATAAACCACTTTAAAGGAGGACCCATAGACCACTTCAAATATAATAAGGGAGGATCCCTTGACTTTGGCCTAAATACAAGAAATAAACCTTCGGAACAGACCTAATCCTAACCGCTTGAAACCCAAACTAGATAAGAAGAAAGATAGCCACTTAAGACCTTATTAAGGCGAGTAGTAAGCCTACTTACTTACACATATAATAGGTATATATACACACTGGACCTCTCATATTAAAGCAACTACTTGTAGATGCTCAATATGCCGGGCAGTTTTGGGCAGGCTTCTAATACAAGCAGGCTTAACCTCTTGTCATAATGTACTAAGTTTAATAGCCCATGACACCCAGACCTTTGGCATTAGCCAAACTCACTTGTGGTTGCAGGACATATCAGTTTTTTCCGGGTAGACTTCTACCACAAATGATGACTAACCTCGTGTCTATGTCATTACTTAATACATAAATAAGCTATTTATACACACATAAGCAATAATTCATATGGGGACATTTACAAATTTCGAATCTTAGTCTAATGTATTTATTTTCCATTATTATGTTTAATTACATTGATTACGCTATATAAATATATAATTTAATATGTGCTATAAACGCTAATTTCTGTTATAATTAAGAAACGTCGTAACGGTGAATTCTGTCAATCCTATTCACATAAAAGGTGTACAAGCCTAATTCATATATTAAACTGCTGAATTCATGGCATAATTAATAATAGTAGCCAATAGGAAAACATCAACATAACCATTCAAACTTGTATCCTAGGCTTGTTAAAATTACTTAGATAATGAAAGTGAAACAAGGTATTACGTACATACATACATATTCAACATATACATATATTTGAAATTGGGTAAAGAATTTTATGCCTGTACATACATACATACACACACACAAACTTCTATTTAAATCAAATTCACCCTTTTTCTATGTTGCACATAAAAATGTTAACATTTGATTATTTCAAATCTGAATACGTTCAAATTCTCCATTTTAGAGTGGAGATCTAAACCTATCCAAATAATTAAACCAAACCAAACCTTAACCCTTTTGTATTACGCACACTTTATAAGTTGAAAAGAGAAATTCCAATTAAACAAAAGAAAAATCATGAAATTATTTCTTAAACATCACCCAAATAATTCACAAACCCAAATTATGGATTAACAATTTTGCAATAAAAAAAGGAAATTTGGGGGGTTTGTTTTATGATATTGTTGTGAAAACCCAAACCTTCTTAGGCATACAAATCAATATGAAATCTACAAAATATAGAATTTAGTTTAAACAAGTATTATTTCCACTCATGGTGATTTAGGAAAAGGAAATAACACTGATTTGAATGCTTTAAATGTCGTTCATCAATCCTACTGTAAATATATATATGAGAATCTTATAAATTTGAATCTCATATATAAATTATAGAAATTTCATAATTAAATATAAATATAATAGATTAGAAAGGAAATAGATTAGGGATAAAAGAAGAAACCTACTGCATCCTAATTTCTAGAATATCAGCATCAGAAGGGGGCACAGAGAATGAGAGGGTTTAAGGAATTGTGAGGTGAAGGAGGTAGTATTTATAGGAGTGCAAATGATTAGCAACCTTTAGATTAATGTAGATTAATCGTAGCTGTCCATTTCCTATAAAACCAGCCTGAACACTAACCTAAACCACTTCCACCGGACCTGGGCCGCACCAGGCGGTCGACACCCACCCACGAAGTGTGGTCGATCAGCGGTCGACCGCTTCTGGGCGAAAATTCCCAGGGAACCTGGTGGCATGTGTTTTTAATTAATTATATTATTAATTTCCTTATATTACCAATTTCTTTCCTTATGTGATATATTCTTTGTCCCCTGGTTCTTATCTACTAGTTTGAATTTCAAATTCACCTAAGGGAATGTTATTATTATCCAAATTATATCATTGTACCCCTTATATATATATATATATATATATTGTAAATTCAAACATATGTATACACGATTACCCTATGATTTCATTAAATTATTATCCCTTTATATGGATTCCGTTTTCAACATATTATATAAAAGAATGTATCAGAATTTCGTCGCGAATCCAAATATAATAGTTTCGTGATCAAATTCCTATTCATCCAAAATTCTCATTTCCCACCGTTTTATATTTATTGTTTATTTAATTTATTAAATCTTTTAGTTCATTTACAATATTTTTTATGTGGTGTTACATTCTTCCCCCTTAAAATAGATTTCGTCCTGAAAACTATCTGAAGGGGTGAAAAACACAACTCGCTCTAAATATCCATATTATACACTTATGTTGTTTTTAACTCATTTATAAACATCCATGACTCACAGTGATTATGAACTGCGGACTAACTAAAGTAAGCTCAAACCTAGCATGTCTGTGAAACAAGTGATGCAACATGTGTGCAAAACATCCTAATATGCATATATTTCTATATGAGTGCGTTGTGCAATTGTGTTGCAACCATTTCCCTAACATCGAATTTATCAATCACAATGTATCCATAAGCGTAAATCAGAGGGAAAATTCCATAGAAAAGCTCTGGGTGGATCTATCTCATGTTATCCTCAGCCACCTAAGTGCTTTCCGCAGGGTCATCTCCCCATTGCACTAAGACTAGGCGAATTGTTTTATTGCGGAGTCTTCAGATTCCATGCTCTACACGTTTTGCAGTGGCATTCTAGACTACAACTCGAGGCTTCCTAGTCCCTAATCTCGTAAATATCGAGTCTAATAGTAGAACTATAACGACCCGAATTTTCAGCTGTTGAATTCTGAATATTTAAATTGGTTTAAATATTTTATTTGAATTATATATAAGAATTTATTTAATAAACCGATATTTAAACGTATGATTTATAATATATTTAAAACGAGTTCAAAATGGCGTGGTAGTTTGAAAATTCGATTTCAAATTTCAAATGCATGTACAGGATTCAAAATAAATCGGATTTTAGCGAAACAAGAAATATTTGAATCTGTTGAAAATATCTTTCCAACGAATGTGAAAAATCCAGATTTCATAGCGAGAATAAAAAGTTATGTTCAAATCAAATTTAGAAATATTCGCTATAGAATCGTATATAAGCCATAACGGTTTATTTAATATATTTAAATATCGGTCTTGAATTTGGACAAGGTTCTTTTGAGGCGTAGTTATAATTTAATTTTTAGAATTTTACTGAAAATTTTAATTAATTAATTTCACAACTTTTTATTTGGAGTATTTTGCACCCTATATCAATATTTTGGGGTTTCATAATATAAGTTAAACTACCGATATTATTATATTTTTGGGATCGTGGTACCTCGCTGGACACGACCGTATTCTTACCTCTGTCTGTAATGGCTCGTACGCAAATAAAATTTTATAAAATCTGTAAATTGTCCTATCAACATATGGTTGAAAAATCTTATTCAAAATCCTACGAATATTTCCAAATCTCCGCATACCTGAGCCGTTCTATCATTCTGAGATTTTGGCAATATTCGATTAATAATAACAATATATAACCACAAATATATATATTATGAAAATATTGTACCAAAATCTTATCATGAGATTGCCATATCCTACCCAAAAACGCGGCACATGCTGTGTCCATTATTTTCAAAGATTTAAGCATGCCATATCCTATCCAAAATCTCTGACAATGCTGACTTTGAGCATTCCATATTTTCTTTGTCACTTTCAATTTAGAAGCCACCTGTTAGCAGTTAGAAAACACATGGTAGCTTCCTCATATAACACCTATACCAGCAGTATCTTCGATCGTTCATAAATAAAGAATCACATGACAACACTACAAAGAATTAATGCACGTACTACATCTACCCTAGTTCACGTTGCTGTCAATCCATCTCAACTCCGTGCGCCTCAAGCTACTGTTAGTCGTGCTCTCCAAGCTTTTACATACCGTGGACGCCAAACTTTCCAACTGTCGTGTCATCCAATCCTCTTCCTCTTTAAATACATGCGTTCATCTTTCTCCTTCTGGAAAATATCACGCAAGCTATGAAATTCATTTCAAATTAAATACTCCAGTTAAATCCAAAGCCCGTGTATATATATATATGTAAACCCTACGAGATTTATATCGCTGTAGAGTTTATGGAAGGAGTTCGGGTTCAGTGGAGGTGGAAGGCGTCGTCCGTCGAAGTGGTGCAGCTCCGGTGAAGTCCGATGAACTCTCGGCGGTACAGGAAGATGATGGATGGCGGGTTGCTTCTATAGTGTTTTTCTTCGAAGGTAGGCTCGGATTTTGGGCGCCAGAAGGAGTTGTGAGGCGCTGAAACGATGGAGGGTTCTGAATCTTTTGGCTAGTGGTGCCAGGGTGTTGGGGAAACTTGATGCAGTGTACGCTGGTGACTGGTGGAAACGAAGGCGTCGGTTTGAAAGTTGCGTGATGGGTTCTGAGTTTTGAACGAGGAAGATGAGTATATACCAGGTTTATGAAGAGGGTTAGTAAACTAATTACGTGGTTTCTAATAGCTAATAACTGTGTTGGTCTTGTACTGAGTTGGTGGATTTGCAAGTGAAGAAGTGATTCCACCATACAACTATGTAAGAAGAGAGATGACATCATTATCAGGCTCAAAGATGAACATAAGGGGATCAGTATTTCGAACAGGGGGAGGACGAGGTTAAGGCAGACTTGCGAGTAATTAATGTTAATGATAGGATGGATTCGGCTATCTTCGTGGAAAGGTGAAGTTTTGTGATGCAAGGGAAGTAATGGTGGTGTTGTTGATTTGAAGAAGATGAAAGATTAGGATAATGGTTATAGAAAAAGAAAAAAAATAGTGAACAGAAGGTGGTAACAACTTATTGGTTTGCAGTAGTTGCACTTTAAAGTATGATCCAGAATTTAAAGCCTGAAACAAAGTGAGAATCCGGAATTTCGGTAGCTGGTTGGGTGGTAGACTAAGAGGTTAATAACGGTAAATAATTTAAATAATGTCGGTATTGAATTTTAAATAATTTAATTAGAATTTAAGGTAATTTAATTTAATCGATTATACTCTTGTAATGATCCTATATATACGTATGTCATGCGTGAACAGAATCTGACGGAAACAAGCTACATTGGAATCGTAGCGAGGAAGTCTGCATTGTAGAACAGATGTAGCTGGGAACCAGACTATCGGAATTTCATGATAAAATCAAATGCCAGTTTGATTTTAAAACGAAACAAAAGCAGAATCTTCGAATGCGAACAAAGTGAGTAAACTCACTAACTCTGCTTCGTTTATATTTTTATATAAATGAGTTTTTAAATCTATTTTATACTGTGTGATGATTGCTTGGTTGAATAGTCGATAAAATTGGTTGATATGATTACATCATTGATCGACTATTAGTTCTGATATTTCATATTGATGTGAAATAATATTATTGATGTTGATTAACATCCGTGGGTGCAGGGAAACAGGTGGGAGAGATCCAACTGGATCCCTCAACATTTTTATTATTGGTTGTGTTATTTGATGTGAAATATAACTGGTGATCGAGTATGTTGTGTTTAAATTACATTGGCCCTAGGATTTGATATTTAATTGCCTTATATATTTTCGAATATAGAAAAGGGGAATTCCAATTTTTAAAAAGGGAATTTATTTTCAAAAATAGAAATTTAAATTTTGATAGAATTGGAAATAGAAAACCTGTTTCAAATGAATAAATCAAGGATTTGTGTATGAATGAGAATATATATTAATTGAATTATTTATCATTAGATTCATTGAAATATAAATTCAAGATTGGATTTATATAGAAAGTGGAAATGGGTTTGAAAACTGATATTTGAGATTTGTTAGCAATTATAACTGAAATTCTAAACGAGATCATAAAAGGGATATAATAAAAACAATTTTTGTAAATGGTTCTACCATTAGAAGTTAATAAAGGAAAAATTGGATTCTTAAAATATTATCCAAAGGAATGAAGTCAAATGAACTGATTTTATAAAAAGAAGTGTTACGCAGGATTTAAGGTGAATGGGTTAAAGCAAATATTTTGCAAATGAGATATCTAAAAGGAATTTAGATTGGAAATACGAAACCAAATAGGAATTTGAATAAGGAAATGGATAATCATTTAAAAATGAAAATGATGAGTTTTATTCCAAAATCTGGAATGTGAAACGAAGCGTGATAACGTTATGTAAATTCTAAACAGCGATTTTAACGTTGTTGTTAAATAAATGGTTTGGAAATTCTAAATAGAAATTTTAACATTGCCGTTAAAATAACTATTTTTAACAGCAAATCTTAACGCTATTGCTATAATAAGTGTTCTATAATTCTAGACAACGATTGTAATGCTGTTGTTAAAAGCAATGTTTTATAAACTAAATATTTGGAAACAGCGATTATAACGCTACCGTTATAATCAATATTTTTCGGTAAAGGAAGTGTGTTCTTAGATCGAATCTGAGAGTCGTGTAAGTGATGTTTTGGTTAAAGTTATGAGCTTTGACTATTTCGAAGTTAAGAATGTCGTTTAGTTAAGGCCTGAGAGGTAATTATACCCCAACTTGACTGACGTCATGATTGACGGAGAAATAGTTAAGGTTCGGTGGCAAGGATTGGTTAGTGATACCATTAGTTAACGAATGATTTATGGTTTGAGTTACAATAACGATGTTTTATAACATCGTTTAATTTAAAGAATTTGAAATGTTTCCCCTAATAAAATGAGAGATATTTTCTATGCGTAGAAAATGGAATGAATTGGTCAACGAGGAATTAAGAGAGGGAATTCGGAAATATTTTCCGATATTAATTATGTATATTTTCTGAATATAGAAAATAAGGATTCGTGAATATTTAGAAATGTTTTCTAACTAGAATAAGAGATATTTTCTTGAATAAAGGAATTATAATATTGAAAATGTTTTTCAAGGAATCGAGAGGGAAAATCGAGCCTCAAAAGAATACGAAAAATGGGAATTGAGAATTGTAAATGATAATATAATAAGGAATTGATTTAAAGGGGCCAATGTTGATTGATGATTGATCGATCGAATTCCTACCTGGGAATAAGATCGTTGGCTGCACACTTAATTTTCTTTGATAGTTAAATCATCGACTATCGAAGTTTATGACCATTTTTTCGTCGTCAATACGGAGAGAGCGGGATCAGATCTAGTATCTGAAAACCACTCTCTATGGACGTTGGCGTTGCGATCGAATATGATGAAGAAAATTGAAGACGGAGATATGCAAGGGCTATCCTGTTTATAGAATAGTGCCTTCGGTTTGTCCAGTCCCAGGACAACGTGAATGGACAAATGTCTGACAGAGTATATCTAACGGATCACGTAAGTTGATCTCTTCAAACGTACTTACGTTTGGTGGCGGAGGAATTCGTTTCTCTTAGCTTTATACCCGTGGTATTTTTGGGGAAATCAATTTGTGATTTGGCGGGTATGACGATGTGGCATTCAAAGTGAATGGTGGTCAAGTGTTCTAAAGGATACGTAATGACCTCAAGCCTCACAAACCGGAATTTGACACAAATCGGGCAGGCAGCATGGCTATGTGGGTCGCACCCATTAGGATGTATAATCACCTATCTAGGGAAATTCCATTTGTTCTTTAATCTATCGATGTTGTCCCTTTCGGGAGACGGTTGCTGATTCCAACCGTTGGTGATATACATTCGATACACTCAAGCGAAATGAGTGGTCGGTCATGTGAGGGTCGGGTTGCAAGACGATCTTGTTGAAGCCAGTGTATTCGTCTCTAGAGATACACTATCGGCAGGTGGTCTCATACCTTGTCATGTTGGAAATCCAATCTCCAATAAGCGCCCTGCGGTTTTGGATTTAATGTTGTATATGGAGCGTGAGATGCAAGCGTTCTGCTATATTTATATTTATTTGACGTAGACATTATTATAATATCACCAGATTTTGACATCAAAATATTCTTGGTTATCGTAAGGTAAAAACCATCCGTGTTTATGTGTGGATTGGCCTTACGATTATCATTTCTTTCGAAAGGATTTTTGAAAGTTAAACCGATGGTTGGAGTTTACTCACACCAGTCCCATGACTGACCCAGAGTTTATTTTGTTTGTTTTCCCTAAACTCTTGGGTGCCCAAATTTGTACGGGCAGTCAAGTAGTCGGGATGTTACAGATTCACTTGGAGGTGTTCGAAGAAGGAGGCTTCATCAGTTGGCTATAGGCTATCATATTTTCCACTGTGTACTATGCCGTAACTGGAAACAGGAGTTTATAACTGTTCAGGGATAACTGTTGTGCTTTGATGATGATATGTATATACAACCACTGATTTGTATTTCAAAGTTATGTTATATAATATATTTTATTCGTTCCGCTGCGAGTTTGTGATCTTCGTTTTTCTTCTATTCTAATATTTCTTTCTTTCTATTTCTCGTCCTCTAAATTCTTTCTAATAATGATTCGTGTTTCTGTGTAATTTGGGTTGGACGTGCGGTGTTATTAGTCGACTCAAAGTGTACGGATTTGTGGGTCGTTTCAAGAACCATGAAGGCACTCCCTTATATGAGATACATGAAAAACGTTATGGATTCCCAAAAGGTGCTTTGGGAGATCCACTCGATAAGCCAAAGATCTTATTCTCTCGATATGTAACGACCCAGGGGTTTTCGGCCTCGAAAATCAACATAAATACCTTTACCGTACTTCATGCCGACTTCCCAAACACCGAAAACACTAGATAGTTATTAGAAAGAGATTAGAGGGTGAGATAAGAGAGAAAGAAATATTAGAACAGAAGAAGAAGAAGAAGAAACAACACAACACAAAGTCTCACATCGCAGTGGAACAAAATATAATACAGAAATAATTTTATTGAGAGCTTTAAATTACTTACAATATCAGAGTACATCAACATCTCTGGACAGTTTTAAAAACCTGTCCCATATACAACACACAGCGGAATAGTATCATACGTCTGGACTCTTCCAGCTCGTCTCTTCATAGCTTTCGATAACCTAAACCTGTATACCCCGGGCTAACCCGAGCATTTACAAAACACCAGGTCAGTCTGGTGAACCTGAATGAGAAAACTCGCACAATATTAAGGGTATCACACAACCTGATTTTAAAGTAAAAATCATTCAAAAAAAAGGATCATCGTAAGACCAAATCCACACATAAACACGGACGGTTTTACCTTACGATGACCCAAAACATTTTTGAAACCAATATCTTGTCTGATATTATAATAGTGTCTAAATACAAGTAAATAGAATCTAGTAGAACGCTTGCATCTCACGCTCTACATATATAGTATACAAACAAAACCGCGGGCGCTTATTGGAGATTGGATTCCAACTATGATAAGGTATGGGACTACCTGCCGATAGTGTATCTCTAGAGGCGAATACACTGGGTTCAACAAGAACGTCTTGCAACCCGGCCCTCACATGACCGACCACTCATTTCGCTTGAGTGTATCGAATGTATATCACAAACGGTTGGGTGCGACCCACCGTCTTCCCGAAAAGGGACAGCATCGATAGATTAAAGAAGTAAAAGGAATTTCTCTAGATATGTGATTATACACCCTAATGGGAGCGACCCACATAGCCATGCTGCCTGCCCGATTTTTGTCATTCACCGGTTGTGAGGCTTGAGGTCAGAATTTACTTTGAAACATCTGATCGTCATTCACTTTGAATGCCACATCATCAGATCCGCCAGATATCACTAATTGACGTCCACAAAAATACCCTGAAAGTTAAGCTAAGAGAAATGCCCTTCTCCACCACTAACATAAATAAGTTTGTAAAAATCAATGTACGCGATCTCTTTGGAAATACTCTGTCAGACATTCGTCCATACAAGTCATCCAGGAACAGGATGAACCGAAGGTACTCTCCTACTGCATGCAATAAAGGAATCACCCCATGGATCAGTAACGAGAAACCCTTGCAATCCATAGATTTCAACCACGACAGAATCACAATGTATCTCGGGCCGCTAAGCCAGAGATTATAAGTAACCCTTCCGTTTCATGAAGATCTACGGTATTCAATTTCTCCATCTTCAATCAGCATCTTTTACGTATTTGCGGTTCGGATTGGTTTTCGAATATAAGTTCGATCCCGGACTTTCCGTACCAACAACGCATTGGACATGATTTTGATAGTCGGTTATTTAATTATCAAAATAAACAAGCATAAAATAAATAAATAAATTCATTTGTTTGGCTATACAGCATCACTTGGCCATTTGAAATAACATCTTTATTTTAGTAAAATTATCCTCAAATCATTTTATAATGATACTAAGAAAATATATCTTGAAACCCTAGCAAATTCTTCCTTTAAACATCATTTACACATTTGGTACTCATTATTTACCCATTTGTTAATCGATTAAATCCATCCTTTGTATTACGAACCCTCCTTTTCATTTCTGTTTGGGAAACCACAATTACCACTTCTATTCCCAAATCTTGTCTCCTTACTTTTGGAAATATCGTTATTTTCCATCGATCTCTTTTTCTATTCCTTTTGCCATGGAAATGCCATTTAAATTCTCAAGCCCCTTTTTAAATCCCCTTTTATTTTGAAATCCCAAAGTATATATATTCCCCAAAATCCTCAAATAACGCTACATTATTATTTTCCAAAGTAATTTGTTTTAACCTCTCCACTATTATGACCAATATCATCCTTTGGTAATCCTGAAGTCGTTCAATTTGGGGTATTTAAATTACCTCTCTGACCTTGATCAACAACATTCTTACCTTAAGAAAATATCAGTTGTAATACCAAAACCGATATTCATTCTCAATATCTAAACAAATCCTCTTTTACTTATATCTTGACGAAACCTCATTTCTTTTATGTATGGCAAATCTATTGTATCTTTATAACTCCGTCTAACATGGAGATAAGACCTCAATAAGGATTAAATTCTAAACTTCGAATTAAACTTAACCTATCATCATTTACATACTTGTTTAAACCCTCACTTTACTATAAACAATAGTTTAAAACTTTATAACCCTTTGTTTACAACTTTTAAATCCCAAGATGTCACTTTGATTATCATTCAACAAATATCAACATTTTAAAAATGGTTTAATTATCCATTATATTACCACTAATTAAATAATTAAATTTTGAATAACACAGTTGACTTAGTCAACTCTACACATGATTAACACATTAATCAATCCAAGTTTGTCTTTCCCTTTTAAATTAATTTCAAATTAAATTAATTTAAATTATTTCATTTGATTTTGAGTAATAATCAAATCAATTTAATCTCATCTTAAATTGCTTCTTAAAATCAATTATCCTTGGTTATTAATTATGGCCTTAATATTTACTCCCTTCCTTACCAATATCGTAAGTATTAGAATCAATTTCATAAGGTCATTTCATATGTTAGATAAAACACGTGCTTTATACACTGATATATTCTTGTATCAAAAATGATTAAAATCATCGATGTAGGTATGGTTGATCTATTTTTTTAACCCAATTTAAAATAATATACTTTAAAAAAATAAATTTCACATCTTCATTTCTAATTATTAACGGTAAATCTTCTTCTATAAGAAAACGTATATTTAGGCCATCCACTGCCAGTTTATTAACTAATACCGTCTATTGGTTAATAATAACAACTGCTGAATCTAGATTCAACAATCGGAAAGCAACTCAATAATCCAATCATCATGATTCAACAACTCATATAAAAATCATATGAAAATAAACAATAATCAATACCACTCATAGTGGTCAACCAATAACGATTCAAGCGTCCAATCTAATTCAAATACGTTTATGTAGCCAACAAGGTAAGCTACCTTTATTGGAAGTCATTGTTAAAAATAACGATATTATTATTTAAATTAAACCATGTTTAATTTAAATAGATGATATACAATATGTATCGACATCCAACCAATCATCAAATCAGTCAACACTTAGCACAACATGGCATACAAGTAATAAACCCAATTTATAGTAATTATAAATGGGATTACTGAGTGAGTTAAACTCACCTTGGCCTGGTTTGGTCGTTAAACACTGGTTTTTCAATTAAATTAAACATCGTTTAATTTAATTAAAATTTCTTCTTGCTGCTGGTCTTTCCCGATCCTGCTCCATCACAATATTCTCGTCTCAAGGGTCTCAATGAGCCTGATTGTGTTAATATCCGTTAACGTGTGTACGAGATATGGTAGAAACAAACTAATTAACTAATTTGATTATTTAACTTTCATTTTATTAAAAAAAAACCAATACCTTATCGTTCAGCCCACTTGATCCCCCAGCCCATTTCCCATATCAAAACCCTTGCATCCTATTCTCGTATCATTTATCCACCGCCTCCAGAAACATCCGCCTCCACAAAAATTCCATCCATGGTCGAAACCCTATTCGGTTCCCCCTTTATCTCCTTCCCCTTCTTCCTGGCTTCAGTTCAACTGAACGTTGCTTCATCCTAACCCCTCTTCTTCGACCGTTCCTTCATCCTCCTTCCCCTATCGGTTTGCCAAACACGCCAGTCAACTCCCTCAACATCCAACGTCACCGCAGCCTCGTCGTTCAACCCTGAACCTTACAGATCCGCTACAGGTGGTCAACGATCTACTCGAAGCAGCAATTTAAAGATGGATCGAACCCTAGCCTTCGACAAAAATCTCAGGAACTTCATCCGAAGCATACAGAACGGTGCGCGTGTATTCACAACACAGATAAGTGTTTTTAACTGATTTTTATTCTGCTGCTTCAATTTTATTTTGATTTTTTTATGAGGTTTGAACCATTTTGGTTTACTGTTGTCTCTGTAATTGATGAAATTCTTGTGTGTGGATCATCTATTTATAGTTGTAGCTTGATTCAGATGACAACAATGTCCATCACAATTAGGCTACTAGGTTTTAGGCCATTGGTTTTCTCTGATTTGTAATAGTGATGGAATTTTGACGGCTCAACAGAAAATCTTGTTGGATTGAGTATTAAATTCCAATAACTGTCGCTCTGTTCAATAAGAACAGTGATCAAACTTTGTGGGTATGTATAGACTAGGTGAGGTACGGCTATGACATGTTTATTTCACCCAAATATTTGAAAACTATAGATTCTTATTTTTGTATGGATTTTGTACAGTGCAGTCTTGTATAAATCTACTGTAAAATATAGATACATATTTGATGTATATTTGATATATGAATATATCAAATTGATTAGCTGTTCATCTACATTTCCTACAGATTCTGTGTCCTAAAAAGATATGGTAGCAGTGATTGAAATCAACTATATATGTATGTACATAAAATCTATTTCGACTTTGATGGTGAATATATACATAAATTTGATTCACTTAGCTGTTTATGTACTTATAGGACTGATGCAAATATATATATATATATATATATATATATATATATATATATATATATTTAGTTGTCCAAGATTGATTTGCTTAGTTGTTTAGCTATTTTCTTTTCTGTTCATGATCTATGCTCATAGAAATTTCATTTTACTGTTTTAATGAGTTTAACAAGTCATACATCAATGTTTTAAAATGAACTGTTTTTCCTTTTTTCTTCTTTTTATCTCTTCTTTTTAGACCATATCTTAGACTTGATGTTATAAGAATATACATCCTCATGGCTTAGCTGTTTAGCTATATGTGCATCGCTATGTATATGAATTGGTGATGTGCATATATATTTTAGCTGATTAGCTATATATATATATATAGCTGTTGAGCTATGTATTGTCTGTTTTCTTTGTATATGGCAAATCAGTGTTTTACTGTTCTCTTGAATGAACAGGTCGTACAACCTACTTCAAAAATGAATTGTCATTCTTCTTTTTCTACTTTTAATCTCTCTCTCTCTTTTTTTTTTACTAAAACTGTTCATTTATGTACTTAGTTGGTTTTCCTGGTTTGATTGGAAATTTCTTACTGTTTCAGGAAGGAAACGAGACAAGAGCAAGACCTATAAGAAAAATGGTGGTATCCATTCGGCTTTGTATTGGACAGAGGATTTGTCTATATTTTGCATTGTACCAACAGCTATGTACATGTTTATTTTGTGACGTTTGTGTATTCATGTTTATGTAGTGACTTCTATTCACATTTATCATATTGTAGCTGCTGATGTATTATTGTGGAGAAATAAATTGGCGTCAGGAGGCATTGTAGTTGCAGTAAATATTGTCTGGCTTCTATTTGAATGGATGGGATATCATTTTATTACTTTCCTTTGTCATGGATTTATTCATGTGATCATAACTTTGTTTGTTTGGTCCAACATAGAATCATTTCTCAATAGGGATGGATTAGTACTCAAATGTCTACATTTTGTATAACTGATTTTATGCTATTTCAATCTATGAAGCTCGAGTAGATGTGGTTAAGACCATTTTATAGGGTAAAAAAAACATTGTACTTATTAAAACAAACACCTTAAATTTCAAACATGATAGAATCCAAACTCAACCGTTAAGGTCTTGGGTATAAATGCCATCTCATTTATATAAAAACCTTTTTATATTTATAAATAAAACGTTATAAATTTAAAAACAGTTCTATAGCGATTATTCGAAAATTTAAATTAGCCACAACTAACAAACAAAAATACGAAATCTGAATTTTTCTCCTTTATATGAAAATTATAATTAACACGGTTTCAACATTTCTCGTTTCACAGAAATCCGACTTATATCGGATCCTGTATATTTAGTTAAACTTCAAAACTCAGTAGTTCGAACTGCCGCGCGATTTCGAGCTCGATTTATATTATAAATAAATTAACGTTCAAAATTCGTTTTTAATAACGAATTAAATATCAAAACCCGTTAATATTTCAAATACAATATTTAAAATAATAAATTTAATTAAATATTTGACTGCAAAAAATACGGGATGTTACATTCTTCCCCCCTTAAAATAATTTCGTCCTCGAAATTGCTAAGGTAGGAAAGAACGCTGCAAACCCATAAATTTCCGAATCCAGTTTATTTTAAAAACGAAAATATTTCAATACCATATATAAATATTTTCAAAAAAATATTGAAAAATTTCTAACACATTAAATTCCCGGAAAAATTCGACAGAGTTTCCCCAGCACGGAGTTATCTCTGTGATATTGCAGGAACAAATAATGTATATACATCGACCAACACAGTCGGAAAATAAAAATCAAAACCACAAAATTTTATATTTTCGCGTAAGCGTACCTTTTTGCGAGCGCTATTTAATTTATCGCGATCTACTCAATCAAAATCTAATTCTCAAAAGCCATCTGGTACCTATACTTACTCAATTCACATATGAGTAATAATATTTAAATTCTAAGATAATATTTCACTAATCAACTGGTATAACTACACCAATTGCAAAGTTGATTGTTGATTATTCTTATTCAAATTTCAAACAAGTATTATCCAATAATAAACAAATCATAATCAACAATCAATACACAACCAAATCAATTAAACCAACTAAATTTCATTTAATATTAATATTTTACTTTGGTTTCACATATTTGAACATCAATCTTTTAATACCCGGTTGATTTCTTTTTAATTATTATTTCCAAATTTATTTATTTCCATTAAATTTTCACTTAACCAGATTAAGTTCCAATTCAAATTTCCAATCCAATTTGAATATTATTCAAATTAATCAAACACAGTAATATTTCAATAATTTTATAAAATCATTTCCTTTCTATATAGCAATATAATTTGGGCAAAATTATTTCATTTACCCTCTTTACAAAACAATATTGTATCAATTGCCAGTTCAACGCTTCTCTACACTTGAACCGATCAACAACACAATACAAAACATTTTTATATCAAATTTACAAATACGCTCTCATATATATACACTCAAACTCAATCTAGGGTGTTACTAACCCCTTCTCTATTGAGTTACGCCACAGAGCCAAGGTTATTACTAAACCAATAGCTCTGATACCACTGTAACTACCCAGGGGTTTTCGGCCTCGAAAATCGACATAAATACCTTTACCGTACTTCATGCCGACTTCCCAAACACCGAAAACACTAGATAGTTATTAGAAAGAGATTAGAGGGTGAGATAAAAGAGAAATATTAGAACAGAATAAGAAGAAGAAACAACACAACACAAAGTCTCACATCGCAGCGGAACAAAATATAATACAGAAATAATTTTATTGAGAGCTTTAAAATAATTACAATATCAGAGTACATCAACATCTCTGGACAGTTATAAAAATTTGTCCCATATACAACACACAACAGAATAGTATCATACGTCTGGACTCTTCCAACTCGTCTCTTCACAGCTTTCGATAATCTGAACCTGTATACCCCGGGCTAACCCGAGCATTTACAAAACACCAAGTCAGTCTGGTGAACCAGAGTGAGAAAACTCGCACAGTATTAAGGGTATCACACAACCTGATTTTAAAGTAAAAATCTTTCAAAGAAAAGGATCATCGTAAGACCAAATCCACACATAAACACGGACGGTTTTTACCTTACGATGACCCAAAACATTTTTGAAACCAATATCTTGTCTGATATTATAATAGTGTCTAAATACAAGTAAATAGAATCTAGTAGAACGCTTGCATCTCACGCTCTACATATATAGTATACAAACAAAACCGCGGGCGCTTATTGGAGATTGGATTTCGACTATGACAAGGTATGGGACCACCAGCCGATCGTGTATCTCTAGAGGTTTATACACTGGGTTCAACAAGAACGCCTTGCAACCTGGCCCTCACATGATCGACTACTCATTTCGCTTGAGTGTATCGAATGTATATCACCAACGGTTGGGTGCGACCCACCGTCTTCCCGAAAAGGGACAGCGTCGATAGATTAAAGAAGTAAAAGGAATTTCTCTAGATAGGTGATTATACACCCTAATGGGAGCGACCTACATAGCCATGCTGCCTGCCCGATTTTTGTCATTCACCGGTTGTGAGGGTTGAGGTCAGAATTTACTTTGAAACATCTGATCGTCATTCACTTTGAATGCCACATCATCAGATCCGCCAGATATCGCTAATTGACGTCCACAAAAGTACCCTGAAAGTTAAGCTAAGAGAAGTGCCCTTCTCCGCCACTAACAGAAATACGTTTGTAAAAATCAACGAACGCGATCCCTTTGGAAATACTCTGTCAGACATTCGTCCATACAAGTCATCCAGGAACAGGATGAACCGAAGGTACTCTCCTACTGCATCCAATAAAGGAATCACCCCATGGATCAGTAACGAGAAGCCCTTGCAATCCATAGATTTCAACCATGACAGAATCACAGTGTATCTCGGGCTGCTAAGCCAGAGATTATAAGTAACCCTTCAGTTTCATGAAGATCTACAGTCTTCAATTTCTCCATTTTCAATCAGCATCTTTTACGTATTTGCGGTTCGGAATAGGTTTCGAATATAAGTTCGATCCCGGCCTTTCCGTACCAACAACGCATTGGACATGATTTTGATAGTCGGTTATTTAACTATCAAAATAAAAAAGCATAAAATAAATAAATAAATTCATTTGTTTGGCTATACAGCATCACTTGGCCATTTGAAATAATATCTTTATTTTAGTAAAATTATCCTCAAATCATTTTATAATGATACTAAGAAAATATATCTTGAAACCCTATCAAATTCTTCCTTTAAATATCATTTACACATTTGGTACTCATTATTTACCTATTTGTTAATCGATTAAATCCATCCTTTGTATTACGAACCCTCCTTTTCATTTCTGTTTGGGAAACCATAATTACCACTTCTATTCCCAAATCTTGTCTCCTTACTTTTGGAAATATCGTTATATTCCATCGATCTCTTTTTCTATTCCTTTTTCCATGGAAATGCCATTTAAATTCTCAAGCCCCTTTATAAATCCGATTTTATTTTGAAATCCCAAAGTATATATATTCCCAAAAATCCTCAAATAACGCTACATTATTATTTTCCAAAGTAATTTGTTTTAACCTCTCCACTATTATGACCAATATCATCCTTTGGTAATCCTGAAGTCGTTCAAGTTAGGGTATTTAAATTACCTCTCAGCCCTTGATCAACAACGTTCTTACCTTAAGATAATATCAGTTGTAATACCAAAACCGATATTCATTCTCAATATCTAAACGAATCCTCTTTTACTTATATCTTGACGAAACCTCATTTCTTTTATGTATGGCAAATCTATTGTATCTTTATAATTCCGTCTAACATGGAAATTAGGCCTCAATAAGAATTAAATTCTAAACTTCGAATTAAACTTAACTTATCATCGTTTACATACTTGTTTAAACCCTCACTTTACTATAAACAATAGTTTAAAACTTTATAACCCTTTGTTTACAACTTTTAAATCCCAAGATGTCACTTTGATTATCATTCAACAAATATCAACATTTTAAAAATGGTTTAATTATCCATTCTATTGCCACTAATTAAATAATTAAATTTTGAATAACATGGTTGACTTAGTAAACTCTACACATGATTAACACATTAATCAATCCAAGTTCGTCTTTCCCCTTTAAATTAATTTCAAATTAAATTAATTTAAATAATTCCATTTGATTTTGAGTAATAATCAAATCAATTTAATCTCATCTTAAATTGCTTCATAAAATCAATTCTCCTTAGTTATTAATTATGGCCTTAATATCCACTCCCTTCCTTACCAATATCATAAGTATTAGAATCAATTTCATAAGGTCATTTCATATGTTAGATAAAACACGTGCTTTATACACTGATATATTTTTGTACCAAAAATGATTAAAATCATCGATGTAGGTATGGTTGGTCTATTTTTTTTAACCCAATTTAAAATAATATACTTTAAAAAAATAAATTTCACATCTTCATTTCTAATTATTAACGATAAATCTCCTTCTATAAGAAAACGTATATTTAGGCCATCCACTACAGGTTTATTAACCAATACCGTCTATTGGTTAATAATAACAACTGCTGAATTTAGATTCAACAATCGACAAGCAACTCAATAATCCAATCATCATGATTCAACAGCTCATATAACAATAATATGAAAATAAACAATAATCAATACCACTCATAGTGGTCAACCAATAACGATTCAAGCGTCCAATCTAATTCAAATATGTTTATGTAACCAACAAGGTAAGTTACCTTTATTGGAAGTCATTGTTAAAAATAACGATATTATTATTTAAATTAAACCATGTTTAATTTAAATAGATGATATACAATATGTATCGACATCCAACCAATCATCAAATCAGTCAACACTTAGCACAACATGGCATACAAATAATAAACCCAATTTATAGTAATTATAAATGGGATTACTGAGTGAGTTAAACTCACCTTGGTCTGGTCGTTAAACACTGGTTTTTCAATTAAATTAAACATCGTTTAATTTAATTAAAATTTCTTCTTGCTGCCGGTCTTTCCTGATCCTGCTCCATCACAATATTCTCGTCTCAAGGGTCTCAACGAGCCTGATTGTGTTAAAATCCGTTAACGTGTGTACGATATATGGTAGAAACAAACTAATTAACTAATTTGATTGTTTAACTTTCATTTTATTAAAAAAAAGCCCAATACCTTGCCGTTCAGCCCACTTGATCCCCCAGCCCACTTCCCATATCAAAACCCTTCCATCCTATTCTCGTATCATTTATCCACCGCCTCTAGAAACATCCGCCTCCACAAAAATTCCATCCATGGCCGAAACCCTATTCGGTTCCCCCTTTATCTCCTTCCCCTTCTTCTTGGCTTCGGTTCAACCGAACGTTGCTTCATCACAACCCCTCTTCTTCGACCGTTCCTTCATCCTCCTTCCCCCATCGGTCTGCCAAACATGCCAGTTAACTCCCTCAACATCCAACCTCACCGCAGCCTCATCGTTCAACCCTGAACCTTCCATATCCGCTACAGGCGGTCAACGATCTACACGAAGCAGCAATTTAAAGATGGATCGAACCCTAGCCTTCGACAAAAATCTCAGGAACTTCATCCGAAGCATACGGAACAGTGCGCACGTATTCACAACACAGATAAGTGTTTTTAACTGATTTTTATTCTGCTGCTTCAATTTTATTTTGATTTTTTTATGAGGTTTGAACCATTTTTGTTTACTGTTGTCTCTGTAATTGATGAAATTCTTGTGTGTGGATCATTTATTTATAGTTGTAGCTTGATTCAGATGACAACAATGTCCATCACAATTAGGCTACTAGGTTTTAGGCCATTGGTTTTCTCTGATTTGTAATAGTGATGGAATTTTGACGGCTCAACATAAAATCTTGTTGGATTGAGTATTAATTTCCAATACTGTCGCTCTGTTCAAAAAGAACAGTGATCAAACTTTGTGGGTATGTGTAGACTAGGTGAGGTACGGCTATGACTTGTTTATTTCACCCCAAATATTTGAAAATTGTAGATTCTGATTTTTGTATGGATCTTGTACAGTGCAGTATTGTATAAATCTACTGTAAAATATAGATACATATTTGATGTAGATTTGATATATGAATATATCAAATTGATTAACTGTTCATCTACATTTCCTACAGATTCTGTGTCCTAAAAAGATATGGTAGCAGTGAATGAAATCAACTATATATGTATGTATATAAAATCTGTTTCGACTTGTCTATGGTGATGGTGAATATATACATAAATGTGATTCACTTAGTTGTTCATGTACTTATAGGATTGATGCAAATATATATATATATATATATATATATATATATATTAGTTGTCCAAGATTGATTTGCTTAGTTGTTTAGCTATTTTCTTTTCTGTTCATGGTCTATGCTCATAGAAATTTCATTTTACTGTTTTAATGGGTTTAACAAGTCATACATCAATGTTTTAAAATGAACTATTTTTCCTTTTTTCTTCTTTTTCTCTCTTCTTTTTAGACCATATCTTAGACTTGATGTTATAAGAATATACATCCTCATGGCTTAGCTGTTTAGCTATATGTGCATCGCTATGTATATGAATTGGTGATGTGCATATATATTTTAGCTGATTAGCTATATATATATAGCTGTTGAGCTATGTATTGTCTGTTTTCTTTGTATATGGAAAATCAGTGTTTTACTGTTCTCTTGAATGAACAGGTCATACAGCCTACTTTAAAAATGAATTGTCATTCTTCTTTTTCTACTTTTAATCTCTCTCTCTCTCTCTCTCTTTTTTACTAAAACTGTTCATTTATGTACTTAGTTGGTTTTCCTGGTATGATTGGAAATTTCTTACTGTTTCAGGAAGGAAACGAGACAAGAGAAAGACCTACAAGAAAAATGGTGGTATCCATTCGGCTTTGTATTGGACAAAGGATTTGTCTATATTTTGCATTGTACCAACAGCTATGTACATGTTTATTTTGTGACTTTTGTGTATTCATGTTTATGTAGTGACTTCTATTCACATTTATCATATTGTAGCTGCTGATGTATTATTGTGGAGAAATAAATTGGCATCAGGTGGCATTGTAGTTGCGGTAAATATTGTCTGGCTTCAATTTGAATGGATGGGATATCATTTTATTACTTTCCTTTGTCATGGTTTTATTCATGTGATCATAACTTTGTTTGTTTGGTCCAACATAGAATCATTTCTCAATAGGGATGGATTAGTACTCAAATGTCTACATTTTGTATAACTGATTTTATGCCATTTCCATGTATGAAGTTCGAGTAGATGTGGTTAAGACCATTTTATAAGGTAAAAAAACATTGTACTTATTAAAACAAACAACTTAAATTTCAAACATGATAGAATACAAACTCAACCGTTAAGGTCTTGGGTATAAATGCCATCTCATTTATATAAAAACCTTTTTATATTTATAAATAAAACGTTATAAATTTGAAAACAGTTCTATAGCGATTATTCGAAAATTTAAATTAGCCATAACTAACAAACAAAAATACGAAATCTGAATTTTTCTCCTTTATATGAAAATTATAATTAACACGGTTTCAAAATTTCTCGTTTCACAGAAATCCGACTTATATCGGATCCTGTATATTTAGTTGAACTTCAAAACTCAATATTTCGAACTGCCGCGCGATTTCGAGCTCGATTTATATTATAAATAAATTAACGTTCAAAATTCGTTTTTAATAACGAATTAAATATTAAAACCCATTAATATTTCAAATACAATATTTAAAATAATAAATTAAATTAAATATTTGACTGCCAAAAATACGGGATGTTACATGATAATTCGAAAAGGCCCAATAAATCCAGGTTCCAACTTCCCAGTCTTCTCAAACCAGAAAGTCTACTTCAAAGGGGAAACCTTTACATATACCAAGTCTCCTACACCGAACTAAAGTTCCCTCCCCCTCTTATCTGCATATTATTTCTGACGATCTCGGGTTGCCTTCATCCTCTGCATAGTCAAAGAAATATTCTACATGGAATCACAGATGAAATATGGTCCGAGTAGAACCTTGTTAGTAGTTTCCCACAAAAAAGTTGGAGGTTTGCATGGCTACACGTAAAGCGCTTCAAAAGGGGCCATACCAATGTCGCTTGAAAACTGTTGTTATGCGCAACCTCCACAAGCGACATGTGATGCTCCCAAACTCCTCCAAGTTCGATAATGCAGGCTCTAAGCAAATCTTTAAGGATTTGATTGATTCTTTTCGTCTGGCCATCGGTCATTGGGTGGTCGGTTGTACTTAAGTTGAGCATCGTCCCTAATCTGGCTAGTAACTTCTCCAAAACTCACTTGTAAATAGGGGGTCTCGATTGCTAACTATACTAGATGGATTGCCATGCTATCTAACTATTTTTTAACATACAACTGACCATTGAAGCTGGAGTCCTATTCTTCCGGACTAATATAAAGTGAGCACTCATAGTCAGACGGTCCATTATAACCCAATAGCCTCATTTCCTCTCGGACTCCATGGAAGCCCATCAACAAAATCCATGCAAATAAGTTCCTATTTCCACATGGGAACTTTTAAAGGTAACAGTAATCATCTGGGCTCCTTGCTTCGCTTTAACTTTTTGGCATGTTAGACACTTAGCCACAAACTCAGTTATCTCCCTTTTCATCCCATCCCAATGGAGATTTCTCTTCATATCCATATACAATTTATCTCCACTAGGGTGTATGTTCATATCGACCTATGGCGCTCGCCTAAAATATCCTTTCTTAACTCCTCATCCTTAGGGACACAAAATCGTCCATCCCAAAGCAAACTCCCATCGCTACTAAGCGAATATCTAACTGAATGGGGAAATATCTCCTTCTTCCCCACTTTCTTATTCCTGTCTCCTATCTCCTTGTCAAGATCTTGCATACTCTAAATCCTTTCCCTTAAAGTGGGTTTAACTAACATAATTCCAAGAAAATTACTGAAAGCTAATTGTGGCGGTTGCAAGTTAAAGTTGAAGAGAAACTCCAACTGTTTCCATTCCAAGATTGCATTCAAAGATGCATGCCTTCTCTTCAATGCACTGGCTACGACATTCCCTTCCCCTGGGGTATACTGGATCATGAAATCAAAAGAGGCAACGTATTCCATCAATCATTGTTGTCCAAAATTCAAATCAAGTTGAGAGAATATATACTTTATGGATTTATGGTTAGTGAAAAGCTCGAATTTCTCCCTTAAAAGAGAGTGCCTCCACATCTTTAAGCGAACATTACCGCAGCCAACTTTAGGTCATGAACTGGATATCTTTTCTCATGGTCCTTGAGTTGTCTACCAACATAAGCAACTACCCTTTCTTCTTGAATGAGAACCACTCCTAAACCGGTTCCACATGCATCAGTGTAAACCGTAAACATTGTCGATCCATCGGGTACAATGAGAATTGGTGCACTAGTCAAAGATTCCTTTAATTTCCTAAAAGCCACATCGTACTTATCAGTCCAAGAAAATACCAAGTTCTTCGTCATTAGCTGAGTTAAAGGGGTAGCAATCTTTGCGGAGTCCTTAATAAACTTTCGGTAATATCCTTCTAACCCAAGGAAGCTTCTTACTTTCCTAGCATTTCAAGGTACTTTCCATTCCTTAATTGCCTCGATCTTCTCGGGGTCTACTGCCAAACCTTTGCCCGACAAAATATGCACCAAAAATCTAATTTCTTCTCTCTAGAAATGACACTTTGAAAACTTTGCTTTCAACTGGTTCTCTTTTGATATTCCTAGGACCTATCTTAGGTGACTTTTATGCTATTTATGGTCCTTGGAAAATATAAGGATATCGTCCATGAAAACCACCATGATCTTATTCAGAATTCGCCTAAACACTCTACTCATGACGCCAACAAAGAAGGTAGGTGCATTCGTTAGTTCAAAGGGAATAACCTCCCATTGGAACAATCCATATATTGTCTTAACTGCAGTTTTATCTTTACTATCTTTTGAAAGTCTCAACTGGTGAAATCCAGTTGCAAGGTTTAATTGGGAAAATACTCGGGCTCCTCCCAAGTGGTCAAACATATCATCAATTCTAGATAAGGAGTACCTATTATTCTTAGTTAGTTTATTTAGCTCTTTATAATCCACGCAAAGTCTTAGGGATCCGTCCTCTTTGGTGGAAAACACAACAGGTGCACCTCACTCATATGTACTCATCGAATGAAGCCTTTCTGTAGCAACTCCGAAATTTGTTTATTTAACTCTTTCCTTTCTTTAGGCACCATATGCCGTAAGGGTAAAGCTACTAGTCTAGCGTCCTTCTCTAGGTCAATACGAAAAGAGATCTCCCTATGGAGTGGAAGCCCCGTTACTTCCTCAAAGATATCGAAGAACTCACATACTATAGGGACCGAAGATGGTCCGTCCGAACTAGGAGACAAGGTACACAATAGGGCTTTATCCTTGTTTCTAATATCGCAAGTGATTCTCAGACTACGTCCTCCTCGGCTCCTAAGATGAACAACTCACTTGTCGCAATCTAGGATGACTCCATAGAATGATAGCCAATATGTGACGGCCCGCCCCGCATTAACCGACATTTCCTCCGAAAGTGCGCTGTACACATGTCCGATAGCACGGGACGGTCATCAAAGAAAGGAAAGAAGATGAAAGAACTAACAAAGAAACCTGTAGAATGTCTCATAGCGCATGGAATAAAATATAATAGTAACATACTTGACATAAAACAGGCGAGACAGTGCATAAGCTGAAAACTAAAACCATCATCGTCATAGCAGCGGAAATCCAAAATACAGCTTATGATCCAACATCATTATTACAACTTTAAAACTGTCTCTAAAGCAAAAGAAAGTAAAAGAAGGAGGTACACTACTAAAGCCCAAGCAGTGACCTTCATCAACACAGGGAGAATATCTATATATCATACGTGGAAGCCTCCTGCTCGTCTCCGGTACATCTCCTCATGCATACCACCTAACCTGTCTCTAGTCTGCTCGTTTAGGAGCACCCAGAGTAATAAGAAGAGACATAAAACTCTGGGTCAGACAAAAGTATGGTATGAGCGATAAGCAGCAAAACAGAACAATAACAGGTATACTAAACCATACCTGAACCTGGACCTGCAACCAAAGAGTTAGCACTACATACCATACAATACTCTAAGGTGCCATTAACACATGGTGTAAAGAATACGGGGGTGGGTGTGTACATGTCATAGTGATGGCATACAATCAAGCATAGCAACTATCCTCTCATCTCTCGCTCAGTGCGTAAAGCATACGATATCCACTACTTTGGTCACCTAATCTTTGGGCCATGACAGAGTCCAACCCCGTATAACTATCACTACAAGCCCCTAATCCATCTCTCAGTGGTGAACCAAAATTATAGATATCGATAGCCCCTTTGCACACGTCCCGCAGCAAAGCCCAACTCATGAAGTTAACTCATTGGTTCCCAACTGGATCCTGAGTACAAACTTCCCACTTGGACTACCTTTGCATCTCGGGTTTTGGTCTTCTCCTCCAGATCGGTCTTCATTTAGTTCAGAAGCAAACTTCCTCTCGGACCAGTTCTCTTCTCCTTGTTCAGCTCCTGGTCATCACCCATGTCAACTCTTCTGGTTTGGATCGAAATACCCCACGCGAGTCGGGTCGTGGTGACCCTATCGGATCGGGTCGTGCTCTATGGCTCGTGACGCTCCCCTGGGATCATGATGCTCCTCCCCCTTCGGATTCGTGGATGTGCTTCGGTTCAGAGTGGCACCCTGGTTTGGATCGTGACACATAGGTCGGCTCGTGGTTGGAGGCACAGCTCGAAGCATCAGTCCGTTCAAGCTCCACGGTTCGGGTCGTGCTCCATGCTCCAGCTCGTGGTGAAGGTTGGGTGGCGCGAACGGGTCGGATCGAGGCAGAGGGGGCGATCCGATCCGGTTCAGCTAATTTCCTACACTTCTTTCCAGCGACTGTTTTACGCCATTCGACGGCGTTTTCGACCCATCTAACACTTCTAAACAATCACAAAGCATACCATACAGTCATAGCAACATGTATAAACATTCACAAACACCAAAACAATAATTTGATAAGATAAAACGGATCCAACATAGCCAACAACCCATATTTTCCCTTAAGCAAGTTTAAGCAAATCTAATGATATGATTAGCAAAACTTAACCAAATCAACCCAAATTTCTAACAGAGGTATAAAAAAATATTTCAGAATTTATAAATACTTTTACATAATTTATTAATGTATAAATTCACTAATCAACACTAATTACCCCTAATTAACTGTAATTAGTGAGAAACTTTGCAAATCAACCACCTTTGCCACAAATTAAACTATAGATCTGAAATATCCTCTGTTTTGGGTCGAATCCCAATGCTTAGCAGCAGCTCCAACTCTTATTTGACACTAATCTTCCTTGATTTGGTGTAGATCTTCTTAATTAGTGATTAGAAGGTGATTTGGGGTGTTTTTAGAAAGTGGAGGCCATGGCTAGGGTTAAAGATATGTTTGTGGCGGCTGGAAAATGACTAAAAACTGAAATTCCTAACCCTAGCAGCCTTTAAATACTTCTAATCCCGAAATCCCCCAATGGGCCTAGCTGTTAATCACCCGGTTAAGCCCGCTAATGCTGTTTTTCACCTTCTTAACCTTAATTCAGCCATATCTCCCAAACTGTAAGTCCGTTTGGCTAATGTGACCACTCTACGGAATTGTAAACCATCATCTGAATCCAATGGAAGTGGTTTCAGGTCAAAATTCCTTACCAGTCAAAAGTTATGGACGAAACAAGATCAGCTAGGGGCAAAATGGTCATTTAAAAATTGGCAAAAATCATGAACATGGGAAATGACCCTAATAGTCGTCCCCCAAAGTTATATGACCATATGACCTTCTATGATGATGAAATAAACATTCTACGATCCTTTGATGCGTAGAATGCAGGCCGTTACACAATCCATACCTAGAGTAAGGTCATACCTCATAAAATCCAATGCATCGACATTATAAAGGAACTTGACATTGTCTTCTCTATAGATCAACTCAAGATGCTTAGCTCCTCCGATAGAGTTTTCTACCTCTATCGGATTACTAGTGACGGATAAGGACAGGTTCAATGAATTAACTAATCTCTTAGAATTAAAAGAATGGGTCACTCCAGAATCAAACAAGGTATATATGGAAATTCCTAAAATAGAAGTTATACCTTTAAGTGAGGCTTGGCCTTGATCATTTAGGGGTCGACTCTGTATCGATGCTGCTTCCAAAGTGTAATTTTGACTATTCTGAACAACTTTAGGCTTTGGGCAATCCTTAGACAAGTTACCTTCTTCATAGCAATTAAAACACCTCCCCTTGAACTCCTTTGGTAAAGCACTTTTGCAGTCTTTGGCCTCATGGCCCTTAAGATTGCACCTTGTACAACTCTTAGCTTCTTTCTTGAATTTACTCATTTCTTCTTGTTTTCTACCATTCTTTCTTTTTATTATTCTTAGAACTAGAATCGCCTTCTCCTTTCTCACCACTCTTGTTCTCTTTAGATCCCTTAGTCGTGCACAAGATGGAAATCTCCACTAAAGTCTCGAACGTTGCTTTGAATGTTACTTGGGCCTAAAAAGTCTCTTTTAATGGGAAGTTCAACCCCTTGACAAATCTTAAAGCCTTGTTCATTAGGGTATCCACCAAAACATTACCAAAACTACATAACTTGGTGAATTTAGCTATGTACTCCTACAGATTCAGATTTCCTTGTTTGAGATGGATAAATTTCCCTAATTGGATTGTCATCTCAGCATTAGGTAAGAACTTTGCCTCGAGGCGGGTCTTGAATTCAGCACACGTAAATACTCAACCCATATTCTCTACAGATACTAGATTCCACCATTTAAGGACTTGTCCCTTTAAGTGCCAGGCCATAACTCTCCTATTAACCTCATTCGAGCATCCTATGGCCTCAAAAATCCTTTCGAAGTCCATTATCGAAGATTGAGCCCCAACAAAATCTTTTGTCCCTAAGAATGGTTTTCCACCAAGGTTCGCGAAATCTTTACAAAGTCTAGGAAAATTGTTAACTACTTCAGTGGCACGAGCTGTAGGCACAAATGGAGCTGGATTGGCGACAAGGACTTGTTCTAATAGTTCGGAGATACTGTTGGAACCATTATGGCAAATACCAAGGTCTTGCCTGGTTTCCCTGACCAGAAGGATTATCAGCCATTCTACTATCTAAAAAGGAAAGGAAGAATCCTTTAGCGGATACTACTAAGATAGTATGTAAGCCGAAAAGAAAGAAATCGATAAAGCTGCCTAGTATAGTTGTGTATGCTTATTGGGGTAAACATATATATATATATATATATATATATAATATATATGTATATATATAGTTTGTAAACCTTTTTCCAAATACAAATACACCTCTTATACGTATATTTTCTCTATAATCGTGTAACCTATGATCTGATACAAAATGTAACAACCCGTCCGAAGTGGGCCTAAATTTCGACCTAGAAAAGGCCCATCGAAACTTAGAATCAGTCTAAAGAGGTTGTTGGTTCCTGTAAGTAATTACATTTGCACAGAATAATATAACGAGATGGAATCTCACATAGTGGAACGAGAATATATAATAATCAAAGTAAAATGTACCATTTATTCAAAAAACACATATCCAAATACAAAATACCAAATCCATATGTTTATAACGGTACATCATTATTATTTACCATTAATAACTTCTAACAATAAAAGAGCGATAACAACTAATAACATAATAATAGTCTCGTTGCCTTCTTCGGGCTCCATCATCGTCTCATCCACTATGCCTACGCCCTCACCTACTAACCTGTTGGATATATTAAGGAGAGGGGTCAGAACAATAAGAATGAGCATACTCTAGAAACTCTGTAGCACAAGATCTTCCAACATCAAATGTGACACGCTTCTTCTTAAAGAACAATCTACACAAGAGCTAAGTTTTAATTAAGAATCACCAGCAATTAACCTGTGCTTCATTAATACATTAAGACTTTCCTCATCAACATGACCTAAACAAAGATGCCATAACTGAGTAGAAATGGAAACTAGAATTGGTAGAAACTACTGAATCTTCAAAGAAGATGCCATAACTGAGTAGAATCTAGAACACTAGAATCGGTAGAAACTGCTGAATCTTCCAAGACTGTCACTCCACGAAGCATATAAATATTATCGACTCGCACCCCTTTCATCACTACCAAGGAACCCTTTGCCACTCTTAAATTTTCTCCATCCATTATTATCCTCATACTAAGTCTACTTAAAACTCCAATTGACAACAAACTCTTATGCAACATCGAAACATGTCTAACAACCATGATAGTTCTAATAACACTATCATGCATCTTGAACTTCACACTTCCAATGCCCACAACATGACAAGATGTTCCATTCTCCAAATGAACTTCTCTGTCATCAATCTTCTCATAGCTGACTAAAAAGCTCCTATCTGGCATCATATGACAAGAGACTCCAGAATCAATTACCCAACTTGTAATCTATAAAAGTGAAATACTGGATGGAAATAATGATATATCATTATCACATCAATATGCATCCGATCTAACGGCTACAAGAATTAAAGCTTTCTCCTCCTTCTCTTTTTTCTTTTTAAGAGCTGAATAATTTAGTATGAAATATCCATTCTTCTTATAATAATAGCAAGCACGACTTCTAGAACCCAAGAAGTGGGACCTATGCATATTCCTCCAAGGCGTTTATGCATCTTATCTCTTCTTTTAAGTGAATGAAGACGTTGCTAAAGAACATCGTCATTAGTCTTCACTTTAACTTTCCATGTCCCAAAAACTTCTCCTCTAATAAATTTTGTGATGCCATATTTCTTCATACCACTACTAAAAGAATTAGCCATTGGTAACTAATCCAGAACAAGACAACTAGCTCTGATACCAAATTGTTGTGTGAATAATTGCACAGATTTCTCTAATACCCAATTTGTTGTGTAAAAAAATTGATTTGATTTGCACAAACTTCAAAACTGCATAGCGGAATACAAAAGGCGCAGGAGCAATACAAAAAAAGAGGATCTAGCTTGTTGATTAATTATCAACCGCCAACTCAATGAAAATAATAATCACCAAACAAAATAGAAGAGGAGAAGAAGACTTAAAGATTTAACGTGGTTTGGCTATGCCTACATCCACGGAACCAACAACTATTCTTTATTTCACTAAAGAAAGAGAGTATAAAAGAAAGCAAGGGAGATTACAAAATTATAGGTAGCACATTGGAGAGACTACCCTATAATGACAAATTGAATCATCAATTTCTTCAAAGACTTATTACACTAAAACCCCATAATTGATTGACTGCAGAAACTAGGGTATACTGAAGAATAGGATAATATTGGATGATCTCACACATTCATTCTCCACAAATATGAAGACATAAATAGGCTTCAGGATGAAAGGTTGCTTGGAGATGAAGAGAATTAATTTCCTGATTGTCTTGAAACCTTACCAAATGTCCATGATTTAATTGCAGTATAAACAGAAAGTAAATATATTAGTTTCCATATGTTTCCTCCCTAGCATGATTCTCCAAGCCCAATCATTTATTTCTTCCTTTTACAAAATCAATGAAAATACATCTTTCCCCATTTATAAATCCATTGATTAATTAATTGATTATGTAATCAATTAGTTCCCTATCAAAATATCCTCTTAAATATTTCCTCATATAACATAATTGATTAATTGAATCAATTAACTAATTTCTTTCCCTCTTAAAAAATATATATGAATCACATAAAATCAACAGTTTACTACCTCTAATTCTCAACATATGACATCTCATTACTTTTATGCATATTGTAGCAATTGGATGCAAACTTAGCAGTGTGTGACTTACCTAGATTTCTTTCCGGTTGTCGCAGTCTTCAAGCAGCCTCGACTGTTACTTCTTATGGCTTAGAGGGAAACGAGTAATGGAGTTATGATTCAACCGACAAGGTGGCTTGCCAAGCAGAGACTACAATATCCTTTGACTCCTCCCAGTGAAGCTTTTAAAATTTACAAAAAAGACATTAGGACAAGAGCTCTTTGACTCATCAATTGAGAAAACAACTTCTTTGATCTCAGAAGTAGTTACAGCTGTAGATAAGTGTTTTCTTTCTCCATCATTTATAAGTATCCTTTTATTAACTTGTGGATAATCTCTTCTCGTTTGGCCATTTTTATCAAAACAAAATGATTTATAACACACCATACTAAACTTGTACATACATAGAAACAGGAACTTAGACAAATTCATATATGTAGGAAATAGTTGATAAGCCTAAACGTAGTGAATCATGCACCCAATATCAGACTTATATCACTTCGTTTTCGCTTTCACTCCAAGGGAACAGATTGATGAGAACAATCTTTGATTGCAGCGATAACTTCACCATGTTCAAACCCTCTTCAAGTCCAACGTTGACTGCACATTCTTCTACCAAGGCTAAATCTTTACATTTAGCTTATCAAGCATTTTGATGCCAGATTCACCATTAGGAACAGGTTTAATGGCGAGGTCGTCCATAACTACATAGGTCATCATATCTTTCACTAACCGTTTGTTGTCATCACAATACGTAAATTTAAGCTCTCTGGTCATCACGATACGAAAACCAACACGTGGAACATATCCATCAGTGCCTATCACTTTCCAAAAACAATGCACAACCAATAATCAACACAAAAATAAGATAAGAGTATCAATCGCTGATAGGTGCAGTAATAATTATTGGTAATGTAAGCATTTCATACTTGGCCACCTTCAGTTAATAATATAAGCATACTAGGAATTTAGCTACGTGGCAGTTTTGCAGTAAGGCTTATATAGGCATTTTGGGATTATATTTTAACCATTAGGTAATCTAATTGTGAATAAAGGCACTAAAGAAAATGATGTATTCAACATGCTTTAAGCATTTACTTTTGTATATACAAAAAGTGGAGCATTTTATTTTATAAAGAGTTTCAGAAAGCAAAAAACTTTGACATTGCCAAAGGACTCTGAATTTCAATCATTATCTAGTTATATTTCAGCATTAAATATATAAATGTATATTGATTAATAAAAAAATTAAAATGTAAACCAAATCTGAGAGCATTAAATAAATTGAAGTCATTAAGTACCTTTGTTTTAACCTTCACTTTTGGCAATGTTATAATGAATAAATAAAAAGTATTTTGTATTTGCATAGCAATATTGTGTAGTTATCTGCAATAACTTGTTATATTAATCTCACTTTTCTTAATTTCTCTTATCATTATTTTTCTTACAAAAGCAACAATAAACAGAGATAATAAACAAGTTTCATATTAGATTGGTGGACATAGCAGATGAGCACTCTAACGTATCAGTTTATCATCATTGTGCAGCTCCTCTTTCAAAGACATAGTTTGTACTAAATATCAGTTTCATTTATGTGTTATCACCCCTTTAAAAAAATATGATAAACTAATTGTTGTCCAGAAAACAAGCAGTTGGACTATTTCTCCTTTTATAAGAGATAGCTCATCGACGGTATGTTACTCCTAAAAAAACTACCCTTCTATTATTACTGTGGTTATCATTTTCCCGTCTTAAATAGAGAACTTGTAAAAGGAGGTTGGTTATTTTTATAGACTGCCTCTGGAATTGGTGGAATATGAAGTGTGTTTGTTGCATTTAATCATGGTATATTTTTTGACTAATTCAGTCCCTGTATATTGTTGAAGTTGTTAATGTTATTCTTATTAACTGGATGATATGCTCTGAGCTGAATATAATGCAAACATATCTTGTGTCATGAATGGTTACATCTTGGCATCAAAATATTCCAAAACTTTCATTAATAAAAACATTAATCCGTTGAAAAAACAATCACCATTGCAGATTTATCAACTATCAATTGGAGCTGCTTGTAAACTTCTATAGACATCTGATAGAAGTATTATTCAAGTGCTTGATCATCATTCCACTAATCGTATCGCTAATTACTACTAATTTGCATTTAACTATTGACTTATTAACACAAACTTTTAGTTATTTTAATTTGATCAGATTTATAAACACAAATTATATGATGCTGATGAGATACATGATACAACAGAGTGGATGAGGATGGCAAGGAGGCGGGGGTATTCATGTCAAACTGATATGTGTATGGAAGGCAATGATATAGGTAACTCTTTCAAATAGTATCACTCGACTTTGAGTAACATGGTGTTCGAACCTAATATTATGCATATTTTTTCGTATGTAAAATTGAAGGACATGTAAAATTTTGATTTCTAATAAATACATCTATGAGTTCCTAATAATAAAAATAATAATCAAGTATAATTGTTGCTTTGCTATTTTGTTGTGGTTTAGCACTGCATGATAGGGGCACAATGTCCAGTGTATTTTTCATTAAGAATTTGAAATTCTATTATCAAATATACTATCACTTATTAAGTATTTATGTACAGTTATATTTATTATTCATAGGCATAACATTTTTCTAAGTTTCATTTGGGTATCAGGCTATCAGCTCTTGTTGAAATATATTGTTTATTATGTCAATGTGCTAAAATTGTTCTTGAAATAGCAAATTCTGATTTTGTTGTACGGTGAGGTCATATACCAACATTCTCTTTTGGCCCTTTAGTTTCTTGTTATCTTCTTGAGCCTTTACCCAATTCAACTTTTAGGATCTAAGTATGATTGGCTAAGTATCATAAGTCAAGTGGATAAAGTCATCTTGATCATGAAAACAACATTTTGTAACAAGACTAGTAAAACCCAAACGTAATTCTACTCATCAAATTCTACATGTTTAACATTGATGATGCATGGTACGGAAAATTGGTATGTGTTATCAACTAGCTGGAGTTGCAGTTATGATTCCTTTAATTTTTATTCATAGTATGCATACAGATATTTAACAATATGCTCTGCTAATTTCAGGTATGCAGATATTTTTCCACATTCTGACTTGTATTCTTCAATATTATAAAAGAATTCAAAAAGAGAGGAGTCATAAGTTCTGCAATGAGAACATATGAAGAATGCAAGGTAAATCTAGTGGGTTAGTATATTTGCATGCACTATAATTGACGTATGTGATGTTTCAATTTACATGCATGTGTACATAAATGTTTTCTTTTAATAAAGTTATAAGGAATAAAGATAGTGAATGTAAATTAGTGCTAGATATATGAACTGAACACATCTTTAGAGTGATCTAATTGAATTTTATTACAATATAGTGAACTGAATATGCAGATGTCTTGGTTAAACATGAGAATGTTGTGTAGGTAAAAAAAAATTAGAGCTAAGCTACTGATTTAAAGGCCACTGTGAAAGTAAGAATAATTGTTGAGACAAGTCCCACATCGGGGAATTTAAAAAATAAATTATGTATAAATATCAAGAGTCCATTCTTCACACTGCCAATTGGTTTTGTGATAATTTGGGGTTATCTAACATAGTATCAGAGCGGGTTTAATTCGTGCGCACATAACTGCTACACTTGTCCATGTCACCCAATAAGATCCACGTGTTAGGCTCAGGATATGCCACACATGCGGGGACGTGTTGAGACAAGTCCCACATCGAGGAATTTATAAAATAAACTCAATATAAATATTAAGAGTCCACTATTCACATTGCTAATTGGTTTTGTGATAATTTGAGGTTCTCTAACATTGTTTCTCTAGCCCTGGTTGAAATTGTAGAGGAAATATTTTTAGTGTTTACCAGGCTTTGATACCATGATAAGAATAATAATTTCTTAGGCTCTTCCTTACTTTTATTCATTAGCAAAAGCAATATATATACAGTGACTACCAACTAATCGGATCCCATAAATAAGGAAACTTCCTATCACATAATCAAAACACATAATAAATACTATAAATAGGGAAACTTCCTATCACATAATCAAATCACATAAATAAGAAAACTTCCTATCATTGATTTCCTAATAATTATGCACCTTCTATATAAGGCCTAATTTTGTTTTATAGGATGACAAGCACCATTTACTCATACCTATCTTTTGTGCACTGAAATACCATGACTACCGTAGGAATAATATGCGATGATTGATCCAGTGATATATAACATGTTAAATAAAATTTCAAATGAAATATAATGATCAACTCAATGATAGATAACATGTTCAATAAGATTTACTCTGTTGCTTATGAGACTCATGTTTTGATTTTAAGTTGTCCTTTAATTGCAAGTGTGTTTGCAAAATTTTATCATATTGCACAATATCTTCTACATCACCATCCAGTTAGAGAAATGCACCTTTGTACAGTTCTACCTGATTGGTTGAAGTTGTTATTATTCTGGTTTGGTTCCAAGATTTTTGATTTTCTTTGTGGCATCTAAAACATACATAAATTTATGCATGTTTGTCCTCCAAGTTTCTGCTTTGAGTACATGTTACATGCCTTCCATATATCCTTCTAGTTGATTCCAGTTATTGACATATTTAAATGGTTTTCCTTTTAGTTGACACTGTTGACCAAAGATTTGCAGTAACGATGGGGTGATCACTATGCCGATCAGGAAACACAATAGTTATTATGTTTAGGAAATCAGTTAATAATGAAATATTGACAAGTACTATTGTCATCTGGTGCATGTAGCCATTGTTTTTTAACCATAAAAATTTAATACTTGCCTCAATTTATTTTTTATAGTTGGCAGGTATTGATGGCATTGGAGGGAAACAGGAAAAGGAACTAATCAACTGATGATGATAGAGACAAATTTATTTTTGGGTGGATGTAACCATGTTGGATGCAATATATAACATGTTTGTAGTTGTAGTCTATAATGTTGGTTTGTATCATGGTAAATCTAGACTGAATGGAGTTTTTATTTTGTTTGTGAATTGTACATTGTTAGGCTGTTTATGATTCATTATTAATAAAGGATTTTGAATTTTGTTCAGCATTTGCATATATATATATATATATATATATATATATATATATATCCTCACAACTAATAATGAAAACACTTTCCACTAAATTACTAGGTGTCCTTTTGAACTTCCCAAAATGTCCTTAACCCTTGAAGTAATTCGCCAGTCGCCCAATTCCATCTACCTTCTGTTGTCTCCATTTTCCATAAAAGGCCATCTTGCTTCCGCTGTCTCTATATTCCCATATTTGAAATCTGCTTACATACGAAGTCACTAATTTTTTTGTAAAAATTGCAGTAATTTCTTCGTATTGCCTCGGAACGGGATGATACTTCGACCGATAGATTCCCACCTAAATTACAGACAGTGTGAAATACTCAGACGTTTTGCCCTACGATCGAACACTGTAGTTCTCCAGGGTGACTACCAGTTGTACTTGGAAAATAACAGGCTATATTCTCATATTTGAACTCTTCCTTCATATGAAGTCGCTATGTTTTTTGTAAAAATTGTAGTAATTTCTTCATACTGCCTCGAAACAGGATGAGACTTCAACCGGTAGTATGGAATACTCGAATATTTCTTCCTGCGAACGAACATTGTAGGTCTCCAAGATGACTAACAGTTGTACTTAGAAAATAACAGACTATACTCGCATATTTGAACTCTGCCTACATACAAAGTTGCTATGTTATTTTGTGAAAACTACAATGATTTCTTTATATCACGTCGGAATCAAATGAGACTTTAACCGATAGGCTCTCAACTAAATTACGGACAATATGGAACACTCGGGTATTTCGTCCTATGAACGAACACTATTATTCTCCAAGGTGATTAACGTTTATACTTAGGAAATAACAAACTAATTCACCAGTAGCCCAAAAATTTCGATTTACTTTCTGTTGTCTCCATTTTCCACAAAAGACCATTCCACTTCTGCCATCTCCATATTATCAAATTTTAAATCTACCTACATACAAATTCGTTTTTTTTTTGTAAAAATTGCAGTAATTTCTTCATACTGCCTCGGAACTGGATGAGACTTCGACCGATAGATTCCCACCTAAATTACGGACAGTGTGAAATACTCGGATGTTTTTCCCTATGATCGAACACTATAGTTCTTTAAGGTGGCCACCAGTTGTACTTAGAAGATAACATGCTATATTCCCATATTTGAACTCTGCCTACATACAAAGTCGCTATTTTTTGTAAAAAATGCAGTAATTTCTTCATACTGCCTCGAAACTGGACGAGACTTTAACCGGTAGACTCTCACCTAAATTACGGACAATATGGAATACTCAAATGTTTCGCCCTGTGAACGAACACTGTAGATGTCTAAGGTGACCAACAGTTGTACTTAGAAAATAACAGTCTATATTCACATATTTGAACTCTAGCTGCATACAATGTCACTATTTTTTGTGAAAACTACAGTAATTTCTTTATATTACCTCGGAACCAAACGAGAGTTCGACCATAGACTCTCAAATAAATTACGGACAGTATGGAACACTCGAGTATTTCATCTTATGAACGAACACTATAGCTCTCCATGGTGATTAACGTTTATACTTAGAAAATAACAGCTAATTCACCAGTCACCCAGAAATTTCGATCTACCTTCTACTATTTCCATTTTCTACAAAAGACCATCTCGCTTTCGCCGTCTCCATATTCCTATATTTGAAATCTGCCTATATACAAAGTCGCTATATTTTTTTGTAAAAATTACAGTATTTTTTTCATACTTCCTCGGAATCGGACAGTGTGAAATATTCAGATGTTTTTCCCTAAGATCGAGCACTGTAGTTCTCCAAGGTGACTACCAGTCATACTTACAAAATAACAGGCTATATTCCCAAATTTGAACTCTGCTTACATACGAAGTCGCTATTTTTTTTGTAAAAACTGCAGTAATTTCTTTATAATGCATCGGAACCGGACGAGGCTTCAACCGATAAACTTTCATTTATATTACGAATAGTATGAAACACTCGAATGTTTCGTCCTGTGAATGAACAATGTAGATCTCATAGGTGACTAACAGTTGTACTTAGAAAATAACATGCCACATACACATATTTGAACTTTTCTACATACAAAGTTGCTATTTTTTGTGAAAACCGCAATAATTTCTTTATATTACCTCGAAACCGAATGAGACTTCGACCAATAGGCTCTCAACTAAATTACAAACATTATGGAACACTCGGCGGGTATTTTGTTTTATGAACGAACGCTATAGCTCTCCAAGGTGATTAATGTTTATACTTAGAAAATAACAAACTAATTCTAATAATTGATAATTTTAACGCTATAGTCTCATGCTTGCTTCGTTATCAAAGATTTTCATATTTCTCTGTGCACAAATATGATAAGTCGAAGTTATCAGTGTGACATAAGCAATATCTTGCATGGTGTTTTCATTTTAAAAGTTGATTTAAGCTCTTGACTCTCCTCTAAAAGATCTACAGTAATTGGACGAACAATTCTCAATTTCGGTTGGCAAAAGGAGATAGTGTATTTTTGTAGTTACAAAGGAAAAACAACTGTTTATTAGTTTAATTCTTTCTACGACACAGTGGACATCGAATATCAAGTTAGAAAAACAATTTGCTATTTTGAAATTCATCAGTGTTATAATTGTTATTGTTGTGATAAAACATTATACTCACTACAAGAAAAATACCCTACTGCAACTAGCTATTTGCAACAAGCGACAAATGACAGTTGCAGTAAATAATATTTAGCAATCGACCTATTATAGCAGTTGCAATAGGTGAGATTTAGCAACATGCCTTTTTTCCTATTGCGAAAAGCGTATTTTTAGCAACTGCACTTCTCTTCCTGTTGCAAAAACATACTTTTAACAAGTGTGTTTGCATAATAGTTGCAACAAACATATTATTTGCAACTGCGCTTCCAAGCCAGTTGTGAATAAATATCTTTAGCAACTGTTTTCGCCTATTGCAATAACTGTATTTTTTTACAACTGGTAAAGCCAGTTGCAAAAAACATACTATTAAAATTTAGTATCAGCTTTTAATGATTAACTTTTACAAATTAATTTTAAATAGTTACAATTGAATAATTATCTACTAGTAATTATATAATAATTAAGATTAATATTTAATAATTATAAATTAATAATTAAATTTAAGTATTATAAAGTAATATTTATAACTGATAATTAAATAATACTACTTATTAATTAACTGATAATTAACATTTGGTAAGCATAGTTACTACAAAATTACGAAGTAATAAGTAATATTTAGTTATAATATAATAAGTATTTAAGTAATAATAATTAATTAATATGAATTAATAGTTTACTAATTTATCACGGTTAGTCGTTAATAGTGTATAAACTATATTTAACAATTATTAACTACATTTAATAATAAATAAATCTAATCAACAACAAATTTTAAATAATTAATAAAAAAATTCATAGTATTAAATAATTAATAAAATATTCATAATAATTACTAAATAATTAATCATTAGTAATTGCATAATAATTAAGACTACAATTTAATATTATTATTAATTGATAATAAAATTTAATTATTATAAATTGATATTTATATGTTATAATATTATTCAGTAATTTTACCAAAACAGGTTTACAATTTTGGATTACACAAAATAATACCATATTTTTATGGTTCAACCCAACTTTATGGCTCCAAATCTAAGTACGTATTGGTTTGTAGCTCTATATTCGCGCCCCCTTTCCCAAAAAAATTTCATTTCATGCCTTCACCTTCCAAGACCCAACAATCCAAATCGACCGAAGTTTCCAGATCCCTTTTCCATCTTCACGATTCACAATTTATTGAAATTTCCAGATCCTAGACTCTCAAGTTCAGATCTCGTTTTATTTTCTTCCCCATGGTCGTTCCTATCACGATTCACAATTTCCTCGACCAACTTTTTCCAAGCAACCAGTTTCCCCTAGCTCGTCGTTGCTCCTTCGCTACCTTCCTTTTGAGTTCCCCTTCACTTCTCCGTCCAGTCCTCTTTCTCGGTCTTTACATCTGAAATAATTTAGGGCACCAGATCGTGCTTACTATGTGAATAAAGGCATGACATAAACTACAATTAGGCATCTACGAACTATTGGGCGAAAGGCGTCGACATAAAAGCTCGGTATGATTTCATTTATTATTAATTTGCCAATTCAGGAGTTTGAAATCGTATTAGGCTTGTGTTTTGTGTATTTTAATTTGGAATTTTGAATATATGCTATAAATTTGGGAATTTCATAATATTTTTATGATGTGAATACTTCATTTGATGAAACATTTGTTCCATTACTAAGAGACCGTGAAAATGAGTATAGAGAGATTTTTCATAACACACTTATCCATAATGCATAATAGATGAAAAATCAAATAAATACAGAAAACACAAGCCGATAACAATTAGCATAAAATAGCATTGCAGTTTATGTTGAGATATGTTATGTTTCAACAACTCAGCTCTGAATTATTATCAATACCAAAATACGAAATTGATAAACTTAAATTGTCAATGGAAAAACAAATGAGTTTATTTTGCTGTGCAAAATCTGATAAGCAGCACCATATCACATGAAATCCTCTTCACGTTGCTAAGCTATTTGTTGATAGATGTAATTTGTTTATTGGATGTTATTTTCTTTGAAATGCTGATGAATTTGAAATCACACTTGGTTATTCTTTATATGTATATACTGGTCCATTTTCTACCTTGTAAAGTCCATTAAATATTTCAAACTAAACAGTTCAATGCCCATTAACTATTTCTACATTGTAAAGTCCTCAGTTTCAGGAGACCGTGTCTTAAGAGTGAAGCCCACTAGCAGTCAAATTAACTTCCAAGTATGTTGATAATATGTCAAATTTGAGACTATTTTATATTGCTAAGTTGCATTTGTATTTGTTGTTGGTTAATGTGCTGCAGTTGCAACTCATTTTTTGGTGCATGGCCAAGACAAAATTAAGGCCACCACCACTTCAAATCGAAATGTTAATAAATTTATGCAAATAATACAATGAAATGCTTGACAAACTTTCAGTTCGAAAATATGGATAATGTCATATAATGTGGTGTTTCTACCTGCCATGGTTTATATCATTAAAGTTCAAAAGTAACATTTGGGTGGATAACTTGTAGTCTTTTATATTTAAAATGATGATTGATGACAGTGATCATATTTTTAATTTTATTTGTGTAGTGGCTATGTACATATTCCTACAAACTTGAGCATCCTAAATTATAATAAAGTTTCCTTTCTTAATCATCTACTAGGCTAAATATTCTAGTTATAGTTGATAATGGAAATTTTTACATTGATGCTGTTACCCAAAACCTGTATGAGATTCTAACTTTATATTATTAGTATTTTCTTTCTAATTGAATTTATTGAGTTTGCATGTTCACTTGCTGTAATCAGGTTCATAATGTTTTCATTATTCTAAGATTGCTACTTATATTTTTACATGGACATGTTTCTAAGTTTGCATGTTCGTAATGTAATCAGGTTCATAGTTTCGAACTGAATTTATTGAGTTTGTTGTAATCAGGTTCATAATATTTACATGGATGTGTTTCTAATTTTGCATGTTCACTTGCTGTAATCAGGTTAATCATCTACTCGTCCGTGGATTTCTCATCGAGGAAAAACTTGCTGGATTTGGTTGATATTGGCAGAGTTCTTTTGAAAAAACCTATATCTAGAGTGAATTTGGAAACAGGGGTGTGCGAGCCGATTGATGAGGAAGCAAACGGAGAAGCAAGTTGCTGGGTGGCTTTCCAAAGAAAGAAAGCTTAGGTGCTACAATGTTAATAAAGTTGATGGTTAGATGTATTTATGTCATATTGCTATGTGATATGCAAGGCTTGATATAAAAGTGCGATGTGTTGTATGAGTTGCTGAATAAAATTATCTTATAGTGAATTAGTTAAATAAATGGTCAGTTGTGCATGTAAATAATCTATTGCAATCTATCTTTAATTGAAAAAAAATTCTTTTCTTAAAATGAATGTTTTGTAACTGTTATATATGTTGTGTGATTCCTTATCTGTTTATTTACCCTTTTTGTTTTTTGTGAATGTTAAAATTGTGATTTCAACAAATTTGTATAAGACTATTTTGCAACTGTCATTTGTTGTTACAAAAGAATCAGTTGCAACAACAAAGTTCTGTTGCAAAAAAGTATACCGCAACATCTTATTGCAACAGGCGGAAAATGCTCCGAAAAGGGATTGATTTTTTACAATTCCGGCTATACCAACAGGCACGGGCCTGTTGCAATTGGTCTACTGCAACAGATATTGTCTGTTGCGAAAAGTGTTTTTTGTTGTAGTGCTACAACCATAATTGCAATGCGGTGCTCATACTTATTTAACTTTAGTATTAGCAGACAGTATTATTTGGTTTCACTGCTGTGGCTTAATGAATTACATGTTTTAATGATTTATTAATTTTTATATCATGTACAGCTTGAATAATTCAATTACTTGTAGTATATATACCATAACATGCCTGAACTTAGAAAGAATCTTATTTTTAATAGGTTATTCTACTTAATAATTTAAGATTTTAGTCCACAGATATATGAACGACTGCGAAGCATGATTATTGACTGTATTATGAGACATAATGATGACTTAAGTTTGTATTCATGAGGTTATCATGAGACATTTGTACCACTAATGAAGAAAACAAATAAATGAACATCATGGATGTTTGATGAATGATTATATTATGAGATAAATTGATGGTTTAAGTTAGTTTACATTTACGTTAATTAGCTTGCTTTGCACACTTGGAAAGCTATCGATATGGTCTTTTCTTGCAATTAATCCAAGAGTATAAAGAATTCTGGGCTTAGCTGCTCTTATTCACTTCTTAAGTGCATGTTAAATTATAAAATATAGCTTTCGGTAACTGAATCTTTTTTTTTGAATTTGTTCAGGAGGGAAATCAACGGAAGTCGTAAAACCCTTTCTAGTGCACCTAACCCGGTCCTCGAGTACTACATAAGTGGTTGATCTTAGCGTATGCGCATGATACTAAAATGTTGTAAATATATTATTCGCAACGCTTTATGCAATATTAAACAAGTGTTAAAAAAATGTGTGAATTATGTAACGTTGGATTTCACGACGGCAGGAAAAACGTCGTTAATGTGTTTTAATAACATTTATCCACCATTGTAAGGTGTTTTTTTGTTGTTTCAGTAAATGGAAGGAGAAGAACATGGAGAGGAAATCACGGAAGAAACAAAATAAAAGAACGCGACATCAAATTTTGACTTCAAACTAAATTCATTTCACTGACAGCAGACAAACACAAACCTACTTATCAGACGGTTTGATAAACTAAGCAGGATGAGAGTAGGGTGCACCATGAATAATGTAAAAAGTAAAGAAAATTTAGCAAGTAATGTTATTCATGTGTAATGTGGATGGAGATGTACTGTTGAAAGGCACTCATGAAAGTGCATGAAAATGAGGTAGCTGAGAATTGTATTGAGTTTGAGAAGCGCATTAATGCTACATGGAATCCCAAGTGGTTAATAAAGTCAATACCGCAATAAATTTTAATTTCTAGAGGTTGATCAAACGTATAAACAAGTTATGATTCTTAATGAGGAAAGTGCTATTTTTGAAAATAGTTGTGAATATTGAAAAGGATTTTTTTTCGATTCGGCCACCTTTTATGAACTTATAACACTTTTAGTCTAGTTTCAAAACTTATTACGGCCGTAGCCTGGTTTATGTCCCATCAGCTCAAAACCGTTATTAGCATACATCGTAAATGACGCTAACCGCGAAATCTTAAATGACGGTCAGACGTGAGTTATATGCGTCATCTCAAATAACGCTCCACGCGTCATCTCAAATGTCGCTGGTGTTAATAACGATTCTGAGCTGATGTGACATAAACCAAGCTACGGCCGTAATAAGTTTTGAAACTAGGCTAAAAGTGTTATAAGTTCATAAAAGGTGGCCGAATCGAAAAAAAATCCTATTGAAAACGGCAAAGCGCACATTGAAAATGCTACTTGTTAATTCAGTTCTGCACGTTTCAACTGATGCTGCTGTGCATATTCCCATCGAACAAGCTGACAGCAGTGTGCACGTCTCTTGATGTCATAATTACATTTAAATTCTTAAAATAAAGTGTATATAATCTTATTTCATATTCTTGTTCAATTATGAAAATAAGTATGTATATTCAGAGTCGCTTGCAATCCTTATGGTCAAAAAGCAGTTTTACTAATAAGAAGTTTTTAGTCATTTTATCAGTATTTTCCAAAAAGAAATAATTTTCAGAACATTTTTCACATATAAGTTTATCACTGTTATTTATCCCTTTAAACTTGATTATTAGTTGGAAATAATACATATTTGAATATTTAAAATAATTTAGATATCTTTAATCAAAGTGATTAAATTTTGGGTTATAATGAAAGCCAAATAATTTTTTCACAAGAGCAGCAAATTCATTGTATGCTTATCATCTGTTGGAAATTTTATGAATTATTTAAAATATGAAATAAGTTTATGATGCCTCCTATTTGTGAATAGTCCCACATCATGGGATTATAAGAAAGATGCAAGTATTTGTACTTGTTTCTAAGAAGTTATATTGGGGCCTTGGGCTCCCAAAGCATGCTTTGTTGTAAGGAGGGAGACCATGCATCATGACCACCACACACGCGCGCGACCGACCGACTCGACTCGACTCGATCCGACCCGGCCCGGCTTGGCTCGGCTCGGTTCGGTTCGGGATTGGGCCTTGGGCCTTGGCTATGTGGTGTAGACACTTATATTTTTGGTCCAGAAAACACTGCATTTTTCGAACTAGTTTTTAAATACGGAAAATATTTCTGAGCCGACTTTTATATGAAGCGGTACACTTTTGACCAAGTATTTCGCAGATCCTATTTTCCTCCACTGACCAGTATTTTCGTTCAGCCCTAATCCCGTCTATATATTATCTTCAGTTGTAGACGAGATTGGTACAAAAAAAAACTGTTTTCTCTTTCTCCGCCATTAAAAAAAACATATTCTTCCAGAAATTTTCGAGCAGTTAAATTCGAAAGTGCAAATCTGCACTAATTTGTAGTGCAAAGCAAATCAGTTATTCATTTTAGAGAGGCTGTTTTATCCTAGAGGCGGCGGCGGAAGTACGAACTGGTTTTGCACCACCGACCAGATCGCCGAATCATCTTCAAGAAAGCGACAAAGTACGTAACTCAACCATTGTTTCCCAACAATTTGAAGACGATCAGAAACAATGGCTTCGACAACAACCATAGATGATGCTGCTCCTCCCTCTGCATTCCAGATCCCATTGGTGACTGCTGCCCCGTTTCGTTTCGAAGGTCTGCACTTCAAACGATGGCGTCAGAAGATGGAGTTCTACCTGACGATGAGGAAGGTGGCTGCTGCTCTGTCCACCGACAAACTGCAGCTGCCAGACAAGCCTGACGGAACTGATGAAGCACAGATGACATCCTGGACTGAACAATCAAAGCAGTTGCAGACCTGGACTAAAAAGGATTATCTGTGCAAGAATTTTATTCTGAACGGATTGAGCGATTATCTGTATGATTACTATAACTCAAAGGACAAGACAACAAAGCAGATCTGGAAAGCGCTGCAGAAGAAATACGATACAGAGGAGGCATAAGCTGCTATCTCAAGTACCAGATGACAGACGATAGGTCACTAGAGATGCAGTCTCATGAGCTGCAGAAAATAGCTCATGAGATCATCTCCGAAGGTATGGTTTTGGATGAACAGTTTCAAATTGCTGTTATTATTGACAAACTGCCCCCAAGTTGGAAAGACTTTAAAATTTTCTTACGACATAACACTAAGGAATTTTCCTTAGAGAGTTTGATCACTCGCCTTCGCATTGAGGAGGCGGCACGCAAACAGGACCAGAAAGAGGAAGTGATGTTTGTTTCAAACAACAACACTAAAAAGACCAAACCCGCAGTTCTGAAACCAAACCAGAAGTCTTTTAAGAATCAGAACAGACGCAACAAACAGAATGGGAATCCGCAAGGAAACCCAAAAGGACAGCAAAAATCAGCCCAAAAGAATGACTCTGGACAGTTGTTTCTATGTTACAACTATGGAAAACCAGGTCACATGGCACGAAAGTGTCGGAACAAGCCTAGCTCTGTACCACAGGCTAACTTGACTGAGGAGGAGCCTCTTATGGCTTTGATTACTGAGATTCACCTTGTTGGTGGATCAGAGGGTTGGTGGGTAGACACTGGTGCTTCTCTCCATGTCTGCTATGATCGTGCTATGTTTTCCACATACACGGCTGCTGATGATCAGAAAGTGTTGCTGGGAGATTCTCACACCACTAAAGTTGCAGGGATTGGAAACTTTGAGATCAAGTTTACCTCTGGAAAGACTGTGATCCTCAAAGATGTTTTGCATACTCCAGAGATGAGAAAGAATCTGGTGTCTGACTATCTCCTTAATAAGGCAGGGTTTACTCAATTTATTGGGGCTGATTTGTATACCATAGTGTATAAGGGAAATTTTGTAGGAAAGGGTTATGCTTGTGAGGGAATGTTCAAATTAAATGTTGAATCTAATAAAGTGAATAATTCTGCTTATATGTTGTGTGATTTTAATATTTGGCACTCTAGATTATGTCATGTTAATAAACGGATAATTCATAACATGGGCACTCTAGATATGATACCTAAGATAGCAGAATCTGAATCTGATAAATGTGAATTCTGTACACAAGCAAAAATCAAAAAGAAACCTCATAAATCTGTTGATAGAGAATCTGAACCCTTAGACTTGATTCATTCTGACATATGTGAACTTGATGGCACATTGACTAGACATGGACATCGTTATTTTATCACTTTTATCGATGATTGTTCTGATTTCACATATGTTTATCTTATGAAAAATAAAAGTGATGCTTTTGACATGTTTAAAACATTCAAAACTAAGATTGAGAATCAAACAAATAGGAAAATCAAGAGATTTCGTAGTGATAGAGGAACAAAATATGAATCTAATTCAATTCTGGACTTCTATAAATTACATGGTATTGTACATGAGAGAACTGCACCCTATTCACCTGAAATGAACGGTAAAGCTGAAAGAAAAAATAGGACTTTTGCCGAATTAGTAGTTGCCATCCTACTAAATTCTGGTGCAGCAAAACATTGGTGGGGGGATATTTTATTGACTGTATGTTATGTTCTAAATAGAATCCCTAAATCTAAGAATAAAATTTCACCTTATGAAATTTTAAAGAATCATAAACCCAATGTCTCATACTTTAGAACTTGGGGTTGTCTAGCATATGTTCGCATTCCAGAACCTAAGAGAATAAAATTGGCAAGTAGAGCATATGAATGTGTATTTGTAGGCTATGCTACTAATAGCAAAGCATATCGACTTTATGATATAAATGCACATAACATAATTGAATCAAATGATGCCGATTTTTATGAAACTAAATTTCCTTTTAAATTAAGGAATAGTGGGGGGCATATCAAGTACGCCTATTAGAACAGAACTTAATAAAAGTTCTGAAGCTGAACCTAGAAGAAGTAAAAGAGCAAGAACCGTAAAAGATTTTGATTCGGATTTTAGCGCTTTTACTATAGAGGAGGATCCATCAAACCTCCAAGAGGCCTTATCTTCTTTAGATGCCGATTTCTGGCGAGAGGCTATAAATGATGAGATGGATTCTCTTGAATCCAATAAGACTTGGCATTTCGCAGATTTACCCCCTGGTTGTAAATCTATAGGCTGTAAATGGGTACTTAAAAAGAAACTAAAACCTAATGGTACTATAGATAAATACAAAGCACGACTAGTAGCTAAAGGTTTTAGACAAAAAGAAAATATAGATTTCTTTGATACTTTTTCACCTGTAACTAGAATAACATCCATACGAGTATTAATCTCACTTGCTTCCATTCATAATTTACCAATACACCAAATGGATGTTAAAACCGCTTTTTTGAACGGTGAATTAGACGAAGAAATTTATATGGACCAGCCTGAAGGATTTGTAGTACATGGTCAAGAACATAAAGTATGCAAATTAGATAAATCATTATATGGTTTAAAACAAGCACCTAAACAATGGCACGAAAAATTTGATAACTTAATCATTTCAAATGGTTTTAAAGTTAATGAAAGTGACAAATGCATTTATTACAAATTTGAGAATGACATTTGCACTATTATATGCCTTTATGTAGATGACTTGCTCATCTTTGGGTCAAACATTCATGCCATAAATTCAGTCAAATCCTTATTAAGTGCCAATTTTGACATGAAAGATCCAGGTGAGGCGAGTGTAATCCTTGGTATTAAAATTACTAGGTCAGAAAAGGGAATTTTTTGGATCAGTCTCATTACATTGAGAAGATACTAATGAAATATAATTACTTTGACTGTAAACCTGCATGTACACCATACGATCCAAGTGTAAAGTTATTTAAGAACACTGGTGAAGGTGTAAGACAGTTTGATTATGCAAGCATCATTGGCAGCCTTCGGTATGCCACTGATTGTACTAGACCCGACATTGCCTATGTCGTGGGATTATTGTGCAGATTTACCAGTAGACCTAGTATAGAGCACTGACATGCTATTGAAAGGGTCATGAGACACCTTAAACGAACTATGAACCTTGGATTACATTATGAAAAGTTTCCAGCTGTACTTGAAGGATTCTCAGATGCAGACTGGAATACTTTATCGGATGATTCTAAAGCGACCAATGGCTATATATTTAACATCGTTGGAGGAGCTGTTTCTTGGAAATCCAAGAAACAGACTATTTTGGCTCAGTCCACTATGGAGTCTGAGATGATAGCACTAGCTACAGCTAGTGAAGAAGCAGAGTATTTGAGAAATTTGCTAGCAGAGATTCCCTTATGGGAAAAACCGATACCGGCTGTGTTGATACATTGCGATAGTACCGCGGCTATTGCAAAAGTTCAGAACCGTTATTATAACGGTAAGAGACGACAAATACGTCGTAAGCACAGCACGGTTAGAGAGCTAATCTCTACAGGTACCGTTAGAGTAGATTACGTACGTAGCGAAGAAAATTTGGCAGATCCTTTGACGAAAGGACTGTCCAGAGAGAAAGTCCATAATTCTTCTAAAAGAATGAGACTATTGCCCTTAGATTGTTGAGTCACGCACAATGGTAACCCGACCTAAATGACTGGAGATCCCAAGAAATAGGTTCAATGGGTAAAAACAAGTTGTGTAGTGATAGAAGTTGAACTTGCTATATAATAAACTAAGAAGCATGTATTCCTGAAGTGATAGAGGATGAGTTAATAGAAACTCTTAATGAGATCTATACTCTATTTGGAGTGAAGTACCTACCTTCAGGAGTACTCTTGATAGACTCACCTATGTGAATGTGGAAATGTGACCGTTTCCTATGGAGTTTTGGGCAAAACTTCTAGAGCGTTCACTAAACTGGGATAGACGTGTATGGCCATAAATGCACGGGCTTAATTGATTGCACTATAGAAAAGATTGTGTGTGGTTTGATGTCAGGAATAGAGTTCAAGACTACGTGTCACTCTAGTAAAAACTGAATCTTATTCACTATACAAAGGTTCAAGTCGGATGACACCTTTGTTTATGCACAGTCTTATATTTTTAGAAACTGCTCGATAATATTTTAAAAAATTCAAGTGGGGGATTGTTGGAAATTTTATGAATTATTTAAAATATGAAATAAGTTTATGATGCTTCCTATTTGTGAATAGTCCCACGTCATGGAATTATAAGAAAGATGCAAGTATTTATACTTGTTTCTAAGAAGTCATATTGGGGCATTGGGCTCCCAAAGCATGCTTTGTTGTGAGGAGGGAGACCATGCATCATGATCACCACACACGCGCGCGACCGACCGACTCGACTCGACCCGACCCGGCTTGGCTCGGCTCGGGATTGAGCTTGGGCCTTGGGCCTTGGCTATGTGGCGTAGACACTTATATTTTTTGTTCAGAAAACACTGCATTTTTCGAACCAGTTTTTAAATACGGAAAATATTTCTGAGCCGAATTTTATATGAAGTGGTACACTTTTGACCAAGTATTTCGCAGATCCTATTTTTCTCCACTGACCAGTATTTTCGTTCAGCCCTAATCCCGTCTATATATTATCTTCAGTTGTAGACGAGATTGGTACAAAAAAAAAAAAAACTGTTTTCTCTTTCTCCGCTATTAAAAAAAAAAAAATCTTCCAGAAATTTTCGAGTAGTTAAATTCGAAAGTGCAAATCTGCACTGATTTGTAGTGCAAAGCAAATCAGTTATTCATTTTAGAGAGGCTGTTTTATCCTAGAGGCGGCGGCGGAGGAAGTACAAACTGGTTTTGCACCGCCGACCAGATCGCCGAATCGTCTTCAAAAAAGCAACAAAGTACGTGACTTAGCCATTGTTTCCCAACATCATCAGTGGGGAAAATTTTTTTGCAGTTAAGCCTCGCATATTCTTTTGATATGAGAGATTTATTTAGTAATGCGATAATAAATGCATGAAAAAAGTGCAGCTCAAGAATGCCCACCATATCTTATCATATGCTGAGAAAAACCAATTATGCAAGCACATATGTTTTTGACTAACATGAATATATAAGTTCATTAAAATCATGTCCATAGAAGTTAATAGCAGCCACAAGGACAGCATATTTGAGCATGCAAAAGGGCCCTGCAATTCGCAAAAGGGTACAGAAGCATCCCACTTAAGCTAAACACTACACAAGTTTTAAACTAATTTGAGTATTATAAACTTAAATATAGCACTACTGGTATCAAACATCCATAATGCTACTACAGCTGCATGGTTTGTTACCTGCAATATTAATTTTGAACTTCTATATTGTAAGAAGATATGCATCACATTTCCTGTAGACTGCAGTGACCTAAACTAGGGGTGTTACGGTTGCGGCAACCGCCAATTTTAACGGCAACCGTAACCGCAACCTTTGTTAACGGTTAGCAAATTTTATAACCGTTACGGTAACCGTCTAACCGTTACCGCAACCATTACCGTAAATTTACATTGTTATCCATAAATAATTCAGGTTCAAACTTTTTTCTTAAGGGTTAGTTTGTTTATTTATGAAACAAATCATCCATATGCATGTTGTCTATAAATAAAATAACAAATTATTTATACATATGTTATTTCTCTAGCTTAAGTTATTAAAAATACATATATTTTTTACGAAATACTACAAAAAAATCATGTGCGGTTCGGTATATTTTACCGCGGTTATCAAAATTCACAACCGTTACCGTCACCGTTACCGTAGTAGGCGGCAACCGTGTGAACGGTTTGAACGGTTCGGCGGTTGAATGGTTAACCGAACAGCCCTAACCTAAACCATAAACAATTTATTTGTATATGCAACTATGAAAAAATACGCTCATTGTAGATTTTTGCAATTAACCAACCTGATATGTCACGGAGACCAGTAATTTATATCCAGATATCATGAACTCAGAGTTCTCACATCAGGAGTTGAAACCTACAACCAAAAGAAGATATGTTTATTTTTTCACACGAAAAGCTAGCCTACATTTACAAATAGCTGAATCTATGAATCAAAAAAGTCAGAAATAAGCACATAATTCCTTTGATTAGCTAAATTTTCCTCGAAGGGTTATATTTTTGCACATGAGAGCCTGATTTCAGAAAGCATCAAAATTTTATTGTTAAATTGTAAAGCATCAAAATACTGGATACATCAAAATGACTTATTTCATAAACAGCCTTCAATCTTTTTTTCTCCCCTTAACGGCATTGCGCCATCACATCCTCAAACTGCAAACCGATTCTTTATTTTATTTTTAACCAGTCCCTTCTCTAATCTAACAACACCACTGAATAAACCTTAAATGTTTCAAATTTAAATCTGCTTTCGCCATTCTTCCAAATCATACCAACGACAATGTCGTTGTATATGAAGGCAGGTGGCCATTAACTCAAATTCGACCACCAGTCGTCGATCTATCAAGCATTTTGTCATTTCTCGAGTTGGGACTGAACATCATAGAGATCAGAGCTCGAAAGAAGGACAAGAATCAGAGAATATAATAGAACAGAAAGATCAATTCAGACATGTAATTGTTGCTAGCCAACTCGGACTCTTTTATCCCTTTTTCTTGCTAAATTTATTTTGCAATTATAAATTGAATCTCTTTTGGTTTTGTTTCAATTTGAAGTTTATATTAAAACTGCAACTGTATATGGAGATCTGCTATCTGATCTTTGAAATAAGATGACACATCAAAGTCTTTGCTTGTTTAAAATGTTGAAAGCTAGTTACTGAAGCTGAATATTGATTGCTAAATGCTAAATATTGAACTGCAAAAGATTATTTGTTTACGTTTTTTAAGCTTTCAATTGGAACTAATGAAAATGTCTATTTTGACAACATCGTCATTTATATTATTTAGTTATTCATGCAGTAAATATTAAAATGAAAATTTTGAATCGTAAATTAAGGCCTAACAATCAGAACTGAGAACAAAAAAAACCAAATAGGCCCAAAAAGATCCGGACCTAAACCGAACCTTTAGTGTTATTATCCAACTGAATCCGAACCGAAGCTCGTGTCATGTTGAGTCCAGATTTTTAAAATGTATAGTTTAGACCCGACAAAATTCGACCCACCAAAAATCGAGACCCTTCGAGTAGTGTCTTATTGCCACTCCTACGTAAATTTAGTTTTCATAAGTTAAAATTTATAATTTTTAATCTTGAAAATATTTGAGTTTTGTGAAAACTCTAATATTGGAAAACTAATTGCAAATATTTCATTTTTTTTGGTTGAACATTTCAATTTTCAAAAAAAAAAAAAAAAAATCATGAATTAATTATTCAAAAGACCAATTTAAAAATATTTTTAAATATTATTATCAAAATTACATAGCTCATTTTTTTTTTACTTTTATATCCTTTTTTCGAAATTTTAAATGTTATTTGACTTTGTTTCTATATTTATTATTATTTTAAATGAATCTAAATTAAAAATTTTATAAAACAAATATAATATAAAGGTTCAAAATCTTAGGTAAAATTGATATTCAATTTTTTTTTTTTTTTGAATGTTTAGTTTTTTTTTGGCAAAGCCGACCGGTTTTTATAGTGGCCTGTAACACTCTTTTATTTACTGAAAAATAAAAGATACAAATAAGTGCAGGTGATATGCAATATACTTATCAGCTAGATGAACTTCCACGTAGGGAAGTGTTACAGTTACAAGATCAATCACACCAACGCATAACATAGATTACATTGCATAAAGACTAGCAAAGTGCTTAACATTTTAGATTACCTGAACTCAAAAAAGTTCAACTAACTAAAAAGCTTCAGCCTTTATCGTCGTCGAGCCCTTTCAAAAGCTCATTTTTCTTGCTTTTGGTAATAGATGCACTATCCGTCTTACGCCCTGAATTAGAAACATTAATAGGCGTGTTGGTGAAAGAGTCCAGAGGCAGTGTTGTTATAACCTGGTGGTGGTAGAATGTGGTCGTAAGGACTAGGCTTACGTTGGACAGTGTCAATATTCTTAGTTTCAGACAAAAGGGACCTGGCTTGACCTGGAATTTGCATTTTAGAAATGAGACTTTTTTGTTGATTACTTTGAGCTCCATGATTGTTACTACAGTTGAGAAATCCCGGTTTCAAAAGCATGTTGAGGAGAGTTCTTTGGCTTGGCAACATGATCCGAGGAAATCGTGCCCAACTTCTCCCGTTTAACAACAAATCTTTTAAAAAAAAAATTCATTATTTCCACCAGTTTTGTTTTTTCGCTGCACACAAATTCATCTAGTTTTCCGCTTCTCATGTTCAACAACAAATCTTTAGTATGTTTTTAAGATGACATAAAATTATAATTAAGAGATATATGGAAGAAATTGTTACTAAGCATTCAAAATTTGAAAAAACACTATGAAATTGCTTATCACTTTTTCATGTAATAAGTATTTTAGGTCTGAACACTTATTCAAAACAAACAACATCAAGGTTCTTATTTGGCAATAAACGGTCAAATAAGTGATCATTTGCTCCAAACAAACTATACCTGCTAGGGTTTGTGATTTACAGATCTATTTAGTTACGTTATTGTTGCTTCTTGGTTTAACTCCTCTTTTTTCCCTTTTGATTGCTAAATTAAGTTTGTGATTCTTTACTGAATCTCTTTTGGTTTTGTTTCAGTTTGATATTTGTATTATAATTGCGATTATATATGAAGATTTGATATCTAAGTTCTAAAATAGGATTATACAACTATTAGGGGTTGCAATCCAATATGAATCTTGGATTAGCAATGCTACTATTTGACTGGTCTGATGCACACTAATTGACATATTATTTGCATTATAAGCAGCATAGATAAATGCTTCATCCTTTTTTTCCAATTTGAGCAGTTGATTAACTTTGATTATTTATTATAAACTAAAGACCGTTATGATTGAATATGTATAGAAGCAAATACATGAAAAACACTGTCATGATTCTGATAGTTTCCCATGCAAAAATAAGGAAACCTAATATAATTTCGTATTTGGATAACTGAATGAACATAAACTGATTTTGGAATTTCCAATTTACCAAACATTGATTGCTCGCCTTCTTTTGGTTTCTTCCCATTTTAGACTTTTCAAATTTAAAACATTTAATTTTCATACTGGAAGGTTATCGTGGTCCTGGGTTAACTAATGTGAACATTTTTAAATAAATAATGAGGCTTGCAAATGTTGTTGCCTTTCCATTCAAAAAAACATAAATTAGGTTATGCAAGCAAATTAGATTGCATCAAATTACAGCTATTAAGTCCTAATACATTGGCTTTAGTATGTCATGGTTGATGCAAGTCAGATCTTAGGTTGCAAATTTATGATACAAGGTTCGCGCTTCATTACATGTAGTTCATAAGATGGACCTTCGTGTAACTATATGCAAAAGTAATATTTTTATTTTCAAGAAAATGATCATCTATTATGCTGCCATGGACACTTTTACATTATGTATAAAAGCTTTCAACATTTGATTACCTTATGTGATTTTTTTTGCTTTCAGAAATATGTTGAACATTTAAACTAAGGATTTCATATCAAGCTTTTATTTTACAACTCTAAACATGTATACAGTAATCTATTTATATAAAGATAAACACATATCTTTGTTTTTATGGTACTTAGTGTCCCTCCCTCACTAGGAAGGAGAGACCTATGACTTTTCTTGTGGGTTATAGTCTGTTGTATGTTAGGTTCTAGCTAAGTATAGACTAATATTGCCTTTAAATTTTATGTCTCTAGGTTGTACGGATGTTTAGTACGAGTGCTTTTTAAGAGTGAGGTACTCGTTTTGAATATGTACAACTATTGATGTACATCCATTCAACCAAAAAAGAATTTAAAAATTAATTAAGGTGTACCCAAATTTTAGATTCATTTCTTCAATATTTTCTGAATTCTAATTTGGTGTGAAACACATAATTGAATTTCCGATTTCTGACTCTTCATTGCTTGATGATAAATCTGAATCATCTTGATAAGAACACATCCTTTTTATATGGCCTGGTCAAATTGGCATCAAAATTTTGAACTTGAATTTGAATTTTGAATGAACGAACACTTCAACTACTATAAGAGAAAAAGTTATACCCCTTCATAAACTCTTCTTTTCTTGATTGATGAACAATCATCTTGGTGTATTTCGGCCAATAGTCATCAGACATAACTCTTTTCCTACAAAACAACATAACTTTTCAAAGAATCAAGTGACTTTTCAAAATAACAAACTGTAATTTAAAATAATAACATCGTGATGATTCTGTGATATATCCATTTAAACTTTTCAAGAAATGATAACTTGATTTTTCAATAAAATTGAATGCAGACTCATCTAATGCTGATGCAATGCATGAATATAAACTAGTGTTAACAGTTTGCCATTTAAAATTTTCAAAAATCAAATTATGAACTTTTTGAAAAACCTTGCTCTGATACCAATTGTCAGGGATTGCATAATGGATCATTAAGGCAAAGCAAACACTAAAGGAGGGGAGGGGGAATAGTGATTTTGAGAATTTAAACAAAATTTAAAACTTATGTGAACTACTATATGAATCAAACACCACAGAAATAATCACAGACACAGAATCAAACACAAACACAAATATAAACAAAAATAAAGTGCAGAAAAGAAAAAAACACACCACATTTTATACTAGCTCTGATTGCTCCTACGTCCAGTCCCGCACAATGCTAGATTACACAGAGTTTTATTACTATATCAATAGTCAAGTACAACCTCCTTGATTTCACGGCTGCAAGGGATACCACCGATTACCCGTCCTTGATTCATGGCTACAAGTGATACCAACGATTACTTACACAACCCAAACAATTTCAAATAGCCCTATAAATCTTCAATAGCACTTGATTCAGAGAGCATTGAGTAGAGAGTGAGAAGAGAAGAAGTTTAATGAAAACATAATTGAATTCGGCAGAGTATAAGTGTAAAAATCATAAAAATGAGAAATAATAATGGTGTAATGAAAGGGAATGTGTACGGAGAAGAAGAATGATAATAAATTTCGAAATCAGCCCCTATTTATAACATTTGAAAGGTTGCAGCATTTCTGGAGCGTTACAAATGGTGAAAAGACACTTCCTTTCAAATTTAAATTTCTGATAGTTATATGTCGACATAGCCATGAATGTATGTCGACATATCCATCAATTTTATGATTTTTAAAGTATTTAAATCAATGTTTAAATTCTAGAAATTCCTGAAACAAAACTAGTTGTAAAACATTATTTTTCAAGTATAAAAACATAAGAAAATATTATTTAAACATATGATTAAATACTTAATATATATACAATATGAAAACTATATAATATAATTATAAACTTATATAATATAATTATAAACACATATATGTAGGAATTTATAAAGAGATATTTATAAACTATATATAAACAAAAGGTTATATGAAGAATCAAATATAAACTTAGTAAAATATATTTAATTAAACTATAAAAATAAGAATACTTATAAATTAGAAAATATATTTGAAATAATAAGTTTGAAATTCTTTAATCAAAACTTGATAAGAAAAATAAATATTCTAAAGTGTAAAATCATTTGAAATCATATACATACTTATAAAGTTATAAGGTTTAAAACTATAAAACTATATAAACTTATATAAAAATATATTATATAATTAAAACTTTAAACTTATATGTTTGAAATCATAAGTAAAATAATTTAGAAATTGAAATTTGAAAAAATTTTGAATTTTGAAATTTTTAAAAAGAGAATTTGAAATTTGAAAAACAGAATTTGAACCTGAAGTGTTATTCAGAGTCTTACATAAACTAGACACTATTACTATATTTATCTTGAACTCTTGAGATCTTGATTACTCATGAGTCTTGAATCTCTAAAACTGTACAATCTTCATTATTTACGTCTTGTATACAAATCCTGCATATATATGTTTATACATTCTAGGTAGAGATGTTAGTATATATTTTATCACCAACGATAATTGAAATATTCATTCCAGTTGATGCAGATCCTTCTAATACTCCCCCTTAAACTATACTATACCTATTTTATAATTCTCCCCTTTGTCATTATCAAAAAGAAATTATAAACATACTCCCCCTAAATCCTATATCTATCTTTTCATTTCCTATGATTATACTATATTATACCTATAATAGACTATACTAGACTAAACTAAGTTATACTCCCCCTAAATCTATGTTATAAATGATCCTAATAACTATATACTACTCCTTATATTTCCTTCTAAATTTTTGATTCTAAACTAAAAATATTGTAACTCCCCCTAAAACTATGTCTATACTAGTCTAATAAACTAAATAAAAGGATATTAAACTAAGCAAGCAGCTCAATATTTATAATTAATTTAAACAAGCAAATCAATCCAAACAAGAAAATCAAACAAACAATCTAAACAATTAAATCAACCAAAGAATTTTTGAACCTTCAACTAATCCTTAGAAACTCCAAAACTCCCCCTTAATCTAATACAAGACTAAACCTATCCTAACTCTAATTCATTTAAAACTATAATAATACCTTCTTCTAGAATTATAAATCACTCTGATAAGATATTCTTAAATTGTGATATAAGTAAAGTAATTCAATCTAAACAATCAATCAATTCAAACATATAAAACCAAACATTTCTTGTAACTTCTATTTATCCTAAAACCTATAAAGCTTCTATCAACTACACATGCATAAGTATATTTCTAACACACCTATCAACCACTAATAAAATTTACCATGTCAAACAATTCTATCAAATCAAGCCAAACAAATCAAAAAAAAAAATCAATCAATCAATCCGATCAATTCAATCAATCCAATCAATTCAACTAATCCAAACAAGTCAATCAAGTTAATCAAGACAAAGTAAATATGTTATGCGTCTGATTAATAATCCTATATTTCTAATTAGATAAAAAAAAATCATTCTATATACTTGTTATGTATCAAGTTAAAGTTAACATGTAATGCAGTGTGTTGGTTATAATGCAGTATGTCATATGCCAATCTATATGAAGTGATATATTGAATGAAATGCAACTTGTGATGTGAATGATTTTAATTTTAGATGTACTGTAATTTATAATAATGATGTATGATATGAAATAAGATTTGTAATGATAGTATGCAGAATGATTTGATAATTATATTTATTTAAGTAAAATATACTCAAAGTACTATTTAACTATTATGCATATATATATATATATATATTATAAATTATTTGAATCAAACAAGGATAATATATATTAATCTCTAGACTTAGGTTAGATACTTATGAAAGAGATTGAAAAGATAGTAAAGATAAAAGTTTTATGGTATCCATAATATATAATAAAATATTTAAATAATTTTATGAGAAATGTGGAGTCAGTAGGATGCTTCTTTAATATAGTAAAAAATGAAAATATTTTTAAAGAGAATATAGAGTTGTATCATATAAAGTAAACATATTGTCGAAATTGTATATATAAAAACTATTTTTATTATGAAATATAAATCAATGTTTTGATACAAATCAATGTTTTGATACAAATCAATTTTAAATTTAAACTTTTAGAAATCAAAATATATTAATTTGTTAAGTAACCATTTTTATGTTAAAACTTTAAAAATAAATCTATAGTCATAACAAAATTATGAAATCTGGATATAAATAAACTATAAAACTATAATTTCTTATATTTAGGACATAAAATCACACACACACATACATATATATATATATATATATATATATATATATATATATATATATTATTTTTATACCAAATAGTAGGTTAAATATTTTAAGCTTTTATAAACCTTAATAATAAATCAAAATAAGTATTTAAATTACAAATAGTATTTGTGATAATCTAACCCAAAGTTGTTATGAAATCATATGAATAATATATAAGTTAAACTATGCATGTTTAAACAACATAAAAGATGAATAAATTTATATTTTATAACAATATCAAAAAGTTATATTAACTTTGTATATCATATTAACATGTTTATTTAATTTTATTAATTTATATACTTTTAATATATATATATTTTGGAAGAAGGTATAAGAAAATAAGTAGACAAACAAAGTTAATAACTAGAGTTTGAACTGGCATTTTTTAATTAAAAAAATGGAGGGAAGCTAGAAAGTTCAAACTTTAGAAATTAAAATTTTGAATTTCATTATGTCGACATGACCATTTATGTATGTCGACATATATGTAGTAAATCAAAAAACATATTATTTTGACTTCTTGGTTTATTATATTATCGATTTATATTTCAGGTTCAACTATCTCCTAAAATAATATTAATCCTAACAAACATTCAAAATTTATTATTATATTTATTATTATTATAATATTATTATTTTGAATTTCAAAATTCAAATTTCAAATTTGAATTTTAAATTTCAAGTTTGAATTTTAAAGTTTTTATTTCAAATTCAAAATTTGGCAAACAAAACAAAGCAAATAAATTATCCATTCAACCAAAAAAGAATTTAAAAATTATTAAGGCGTACCCAGTTTTTAGATTCATTTCTTCAATATTTTCTGAATTCTGAATTGCTGTGAAACACATATTTGAATTTCCGATTTCTAGCTCTTCATTGCTTGATGATGAATCTTAATAGTCTTGATAAGAGCACATCCTTTTTATATGGCCTGGTCAACTTGGCATCAAAATTTGAACTTGAATTTGAATTTTGAATGAACGGACACTTCAACTACTATAAGCCCAAAAGTCATATCCCTTTATAAACTCTTCTTTTCTTGATTAATGAACGATCGTCTTGGTGTGTTTCGGCCAATAGTCATCAGACATAACTCTTTCCTTGCAAAATAGCATACCCTTTCAAAGAATCAAGTGACTTTTCAAAATAATAAATTGTAATTTGAAATAATAACATCATGGTGATTCTGTGATATATCCATTTAAACTTTTCAAGAAATGTGTAATAACCCGGAAAATGTGAACCAATTTAAAATTTTTAAATTAGGTTATTACCAAAGAATTTGAATGGTTGAAATAGCCTATTTCAATAAAATATAGAATTGGGTATGGTATGGCAGTTTGAAATTTTGAATACAAACTTGGTCCGACTGTACCGGGTGGAAAATGTAACGGATTTTAGCGAAATTGAAAATATTTAAATCTGTTTATGAATACCTTTCTAACGAATCTGAAAAATCAAAATTTCATAACGGAAATCAAAAGTTATGGCCAAATGAATTTTCAGAAACGTCGCTATATAGCATATATAGCCCTTGAAAATTGATATTTTGCATACGACCTCGGAATTCGACGAAACCACTTTTGTTTGGTCCGGGATGTCAAATTATTGCTAAGTTTCAAATTTCATAATTTTTGAAGCTAGTATGTGAGCGAGACAAAAGAAAATGTGATTGGTCAATTTCTGTTAAAATGGGTCGACCTAAAAATGGCCGTTTTTCAAACGAGCTCAGAATTCGGCGAAACTGGTTTTGTTAGGACCATATCGTCAAAACAAAGCTAGATTTATTTTTCTGGAATTTTTCGATTCAGTTTGTGGCCCTGGCAAATTGAAATGTACGTTTAAATTAAATATTAAATGTTTTATATTTTAATTTGAAAAATAACTAACTGTAATAGTCGAATTGGCCAACGAAACATATCCCATTGTGTCCGGAATGGGGGTATTTAGTTAGGGGCGACAGTCGTTGGGTTTGATTTCGAGTTTGTATGTGGAGGGGGGTATTTTTGGAAATAAATAAATTAAAAATTAAAATAAAAAGGAGCTGACCAATCAGAATTCTTCTTCCTCGTCGATACTCCAGGCGCAAGGCGGAAAAAGGCTCCAAACTTCTCTCTTCAATTTCTCCATAACCACACAACGAAATCAAGCAAACTAGGATCCATTTTGAAGAGCGTTCAGAGATCTTCAAATCCATAGCAACTTCAAGATTTATCGTCGAGTATTGAAGGAGGTATAGCGCCGAGAAGACTCGGACTTTGCGCCGCCGCCGAGGTCGCTAGGGACCATCGATCCGACCATCAAGGGTAGCGCCGGGAAGCTCTTCCCTTCCTCTTCGACGCAGCACTGGCCGTTCGTCCTATCGCTTCACGATTTAGCCGAAAAATTGAAACCTAGTTTCGAGCGCACGAAGGAGGTATACGGCTGCTCTATTTTCAACTGATTTTTACACTATAAAGTGTTGAAAACTTGTAAAAATCGTATCTTTTTTCTCTGTGATCGAAATTCGATGAAACAGGAGACACCGTGACCGCAAGGAGGCTCTCTACATTCTAAAAGAAGCCGCGGATTTTTCTGACCTTCCTACGATTTTTAGCACTGCAATAACCAATGTGAGGAATCTAAACTAATTGTGTGAATGAAATCGTGTTGTATAAATTATATAAGCGAAGTGTAAATTATATACGCATTGTATACCTCATGTACATGTGTTGTATAAGTTATATTAGCGATGTATAAATTATACAAGCGTTGAATGAAACATATATGCTTTAAATTGTGATGAAATGCAAGTGAATTATTATATTATATTATATTATATATATATATACTCCCCTCGTCCACAGACCATGGACGATATTTATTGCTTGTGATTGACGTGATATTATATGGTATGACGAATGGTTGGAAATAATTGTTTGTGGTTGATATTGTGGTTGAAAAATACCTTTGTGGTTGAAAAATACCCTCTTGTGGTTGAAACAAACTAGAATAGGATTGTGGAATTGAAAATAAAACATGCCACCTGCGTGCGAACTAGATGCATGGTCCCCATTGTCAAAAACCGCGAGGTTTTAAGGTAGAGGGAGGAGCCGTACTAGGGACGGTCCCGGTTTTAACTACCCTGCCGTTATGCTGCCGAAATTTTCTGAAATATTCATGTGTTATAATAATTTTCATTCATTGAAATAAATTACATATGCTATATAGAATATTCATGTGTTGAGTTGCAATTCATTCGTTCAGTTGAAATTCATGTGTTGAATATTATTTGAATTTAAACAAATAGCTTTAGCGATAAAAATCACATTTTTATATAGATACAAACTATATAGAATATTCATGTGTTGAGTTGCAATTCGTTGGTCGATTTGAAATTCATGTGTTGAATGTTATCGTATTTTAAAATAAAATGAATCGACAATGAAAACTATATTTTTATTGAGAATATGAAGTGTTAAAAACATTCACGTGTTGAATAAATATTTTTGATGATAAAAATATTTCTTTTATCATGTATACGCCTAGATAAAAATACACACGTGTTGAAATAAATAATAGTTTGCTAGAAATATTATTATTAGCTTTGTTCTGCATATATACATGTGTTGAACAGGAAAAATGGATTAGCTGTAGAGTAAAGAAATTATTTGAGTGCCCGACAAATAGGTAAACCTTGATGAGTTGGCTGCGCAATTTTATTTATATATCAACTCCTGTGAATGCCATTGGATGCGGAGTGCTGGTTATTCTGTGTGAAATAATAAACGTCGCCATAGAATAGTAACAATTAATTTTGAACTACACTACATGGCATACTTCTTGACGATAGGCATACTTCATCATATTCCATATAAGCAACTGGGGCTTGTGTGACGAGGTGGAAGATTTACCATACAAGCAAGAGGCTTGTATGGCGATGACTATATACTACAGGTTGAACTGATGACTGATATGGACTATATAAATTATAACGATAAATTGCCAGAATAATAAAAACCCCACACGGGTCTGGAGTTGACAATAATCACGTCGCTCTAGTTATTAGATACGGCACATGGACTATTTATTTCCACACGGAACGGGGTGACGAGAATTTATTCTCTGGAGTGATTATCTATACATGCTCCATCGTAAACACCAGAATATATCACTATAAATATGTGAATGCTTTTTAGGATTTATTGGGTACCTAACACGGCCCAATAAATTTCCAAACCCCTCCCTGTACAAAGGAGGTTATGGTGAAATTTTTCGAAATATTAAGGCATTAGTGAAATATTTGAAGTGAAAACGAAGTTGAAAATATAGAATGAACGATAGTTGAAATTATAGAATGAACTACATATATATATATATATATATATATATATATATATATATAATTAAAAGGAATAGAGGTCGTGCAGTTCGTGTTTCGAAATCGTAATTTGAAACGATTAGTGCGAGAAATCCGACCATCGGATTTTCCCGAAACCGCAACCGCTGGGTTCGCCTTGGAAATATCTTTCCAACGGCACCAACCTTGTAAAAATCCAACGGTTGGATTGTCCGGAATGTTTAATTCAAATTAGAAGAAAAACAATGCCAGAATCGTTTATATTTATATATAAATATAATTAAATTAAATCGAATAACGACGCTGCAGTTCGAATTTTGAAAACGTAACTTCAAACGACTAGTGTGGGAGATCCGACCGTCGGATTTTCACGAAACTGGAACCGTTGGGTTCGTTTTGGGAATATCTTCCCACTGATATAGACTTTGTAGAAATCCAACGGTTAGATTTTCCGATATGTGTAAAACAAATTAGGAGAAAAACAGCACCAGTGCCACGGCACGACCTGAAACGTCTTTTAATTAAATATGGCCATCCTTAAATAAATAAAAATGGCGAAAAATCGTTATAAAATATTATAAGCAACATAGATTGAAAATAAACCAATTGGGCTTGAATTGTTTGATATTTGATGGTTGTATATGTTTGACACGAAAATAACACTAAAGAACTGAAAGATGGGTGTCGAATAATATAACCATAGAAAGAATCGATTTAAATTCTAACGACGTGAATTATTTGAAAAGGCCGAGCTAACCCTCATTTCAAATAATTTATCGAGCGATTCGAATTGGAAAATGCAAAGACGATTCAAGACCGACGATCTTCATATCGGTTGGATGGGCGCTACTGAGGTTCCTAACCGAAGTAGCTACCGGAAAGGGACGGAAGTAGTAGCCGTCTGAACGTATGTGTTGATTGGACGGATATACGAGGAATTTGACGCCTCCGGTTTCGTTCAGACCCAGAACAGACTTGTAAATGGGCTGTGTGTCTGACATTGGATTTTGTTCTATACTGATTGATCTCTGTTAAATATATATCTGTTTGGCGGCGGAGAATTTATTCTTTTGTTTAACGCCCTTCTCTGAGACGTACGAGCTCAGGGGTTATATATCGATGGAAATCAATCGTATGGAGTGGACTGCCTATGTGGCATGCCAAGATGCTGTGATCAAGGCTTCTGTTGCAAAGCAAAGTCTTGTGGGTGATGATCAAAGCAAGGTCTACGTGGCCTGGCTTTGTGTATTTCGTAGATTCGCGAGCCTCACACCTCGGTATGAGTTAAAAACGGGATACGGACCGCTGGGAGAGCACGACGTTTCTTTCTAGCTATGGTGGTGTTAGTGACTTACCAGTCCTGACATTTATATCTATTTTTCACCTATGTGGTTGTTGGAATGTGAGGCGCCTCGATTATTGGTCTGTAAGGACCGAGAAACGTGTGTTCAGGCATAATTAATCCTCAAACGTAAGAGAGGACCGGCCCAGCCGAATCCAGGGGTTACCCAGAGTGCGTAGTCCCGAGGCATTTGCTAGAATGTCTCGAAGCGGAGAGGATCTTTCCCCTTGCCTCGACTCATGACGGAAATCCAATTTCCAATACGAAACAACGGACTCGATTGTAGAACTAGTATGGCGACATAGTATATGGTAGCTATGCCGCCTATGATTGATATTTATAATGTTATTCGCTTTTGAAACATATATGCACTAGTAATAATATCAAATGATTTTGCTTTATACGTACCAAGCATATTTGGCCATTATAAGGTAAAACTCTATCCTCCGGCTTGCGTTGCATTGTATGATGGGACCTGAGTCTTATAATGGCTTCATTCTTTCTAAAAGCATTGCGTTGTTTTAAAAGAATTTACTTTGTTTTAAATGCACTAGCAATCACTGGAGTAAACCCGTTCCGCGAAAGTGGCGTGGTCCTATGATTCGCTTATTACTGTTGTTTAATTGTTAAATAGATTCCTCATACCAGTCCCCATGACTGACTCGTTGTTTGTTTCACTTTGCAAACGCGGGTGCCCTTATTTTCACACGGGCAGCCTAGTACACAGGTGACAGGTTGTTTTTGGCTCCGCACTGTTGCATAGAGTGCATTTTTGGCTCATGGCGAGGCTGACTTCACGGAGACGACTTTGACTTTTTCCGCCATTACTGTACTTATATTATGATTCCACCACGGGCGATGCAGACTGATTTACTTTCCGTACTTCTTATTGTATGTATATGTACCGCCTTCGGCGATGTAGACTGATACCCTTATTATGTCTCACTGCATGTATGTATTCCGCCTCTGGCGATGATGACTGATCACTTTCCTTTTTATTTACTAAGTTATATCCTACGCTATGCTATTCTGATATTATTACATGTTGTGATTCCGCTGTCATATCCATGTAAAATTATTCTATTTATTGTTTTTGCTATTATCTGTTCTCTGCTATGATGATTAATGTGTTATATTCCAGTGATTATCCTTAATACCACCCCTCGGATTTTGGGATCGTCACAGTTGGTATCAGAGCTTTGGTTAACCTTAGTTCCGGGATCTAACACATTAAACACCTCGCCAGAATAGAATCAGTAGTGTTCTAATGCGAGTAGCTCGTTAGAGATAGGATTAGCAATATCCTAGAATGAGCTAAGCAGATTAGAAAAACAATTTGATCAGTACATCATCATTATCTTTCCTTGTATTCCCCTGCTTTATCAATTATGAAAATTATCAAATCTGTGAGCTTGACTCTTTTCTTGCTTATACAGTATTCTCTTAAATGGATACACGAGCAGCAGCAACTAGAGGAGGCCGTGGAGGCCGAGCAGGAGCAGTAGGAGGACAGGGGAATATCCCTGTAGTTGTGGAAGGCCCTATTGTTCAGCCACCAGCACCCGAGGACTTTGAGCTAGACAAAGTAGCGAAGAGGTATAGGAACCTTGGGGGAAAATCCTTTACTGGCACTGGTACAGTGACCGAGGCTATAGCTTGGTTGAAGACCTGTGAGAAAATCTTTGAAGGCATGGGTATGGGAACCAACAACAAGGCACGACTTGGTATTTGGCTCCTACAGGAGGAAGCAGAGTTGTGGTGGGATGCCATTACCTCAGAGGATGCAGCAGGTACTGTCAGGACCTGGGAGCAATTCAAAACTATGTTCAATGAGAAGTTTGTACCTGAACAAGCTTTAGAGAGGATGCGAGAGCAGTTTGCTAATCTCTAGCAAGGACATCTCTCTATTCAGGATTACCTTAATAAATTCACCCAGTTATCGCGCTATGCTCCAGAGCTTATTATGACTAACAAAGCAAAGAACAAGAGATTCATATTTGGGCTAAAGCGCAAGTACCATGACAGAGCTATGAGCAACATCAAACTCTCCTTTTCAGAATTAGTAGAGATGGCTTGCAGTTATGAAGACATGGATGAAAGGCACGCTAGCCAAGACCGCGCCAAAAGCCAAGCTGGAAATAAGCGCAAGGCTTCAACAGATCAACCCGAGTCTAGCATTACCGCGGCCGCTAATCAGAAACCTGCAAAGATCCCCAAGGGAAATTGCTACAACTGCGGGAAGCCAGGTCATTTTTCTAATGTATGCAAAGCCCCGAGGAAACCAAAGGCAAACGACTCAGCCGAATGCTACAACTGCCATAAGAAGGGGCACTATAGCAGGAATTGTCCTCTGAAGCAGAATGCACAAGTGGCTCATGTGTATGATGGGAAGGCCCCGCCAGCTACCACCGATGGATCAGGTAAACCCGACGTCTTGGGAGGTACCCTTACTATTAAAAATATTTATGTTTCTGTACTTTTTGATACCGGTGCATCGCGTAGTTTCATTTCGGGTAATATTGTTCATAAGTTAAAATTGAAACAAAGAATTCTAAAAGAACCAATTAAAGTTCAAAACCCGATAGGAGGTTCTGTTAGTCTCAGTTTATACTGCAGAGTGCCTATCTCTTATTCACGTTACAAGTTTCCCATCCACTTAATTGTTATTGATTTATCGGAATTCGATGTTATTCTCGGTTTGGAATGGTTAACCAAATATAAGGCCGAAGTTAGATGTGCCGAAAGAATCGTTAAAGTCGAAACGAAGCTGGGGCCTATATATATACCATGCCACGGTTCAGAAATAAATAGAACAGAATTTTGGTCTTCTTTAGAAGTTACTTCCCCTTCATTAGAAAAGATACCGGTAGTTAAAACCTATGCGGATGTGTTTGAAGAGGTAGAAAACTTACCGCCGCAAAGAGAAATTGAATTTAGAATAGATCTAATTCCTAATGCCCGACCAGTAGTACATCCGATTAGAAGAATGGCCCCGAAAGAAAAGGAAGAGTTAAGTAGTCAAACCCGAGAATTTCTTTGGAAAGGTCTGATCAGACCGATCTTTTCATCATGGGGAGCAGCAGTAGTATTTGTCCCGAAATCAGACGGTACTCTAAGACTTTGTGTTGATTACCGAGATCTCAATAGGCAGACACTGAAGAACAAATATCCCTTGCCCCGAATAGACGATTTGTTAGATCAGTTAAATGGAGCAACAGTATTCTCCAGAATGGACCTAGCTACTGGTTTCCACCAATTGCGTATAGCCGAAGACTGTGTTCCTTTGACAGCCTTTAGGGGTCCCGATTTATTCTACGAATGGTTAGTAATGCCGTTCGGCTTGTGTAACGCTCCGGCATACTTCGTCGAACTTATGAACAGAGTGTTCCGTGGAGTATTGAATAAATTTGTTCTAGTCTTCATCGATGACATTTTAATCTACTCTAAGTCGGAAGACGAGCATGCAAAACATTTAGAACAAGTGTTGAAAATTCTAAGGAGAAATGTCTTGAAAGCTAAATTTTCTAAATGTGTCTTCTGGCAGAATGAAGTTAAGTTCCTAGGCCATGTCGTATCAAAAGAAGGGATTGCTGTAGATCCAAGCAAAATTACAGCGATTCAGAACTGGAAACAACCTACTACCCCCACCGAAGTTCGAAGTTTCCTTGGATTGGCTAGCTACTATCGGAAATTCGTTCAGGATTTTTCAAAGATATCTGGTGTATTGACAAAGCTTACCAAGAAACATGAGAAATTCAAATGGACTCCCGAATGTGAAGAAGCTTTCCAGGAGCTGAAACCGAAGTTGACAACCGCTCCAGTATTGACAATTATAGAAGGCAACCAAGACTTGACTGTATGGACAGACGCTTCTATTAGAGGGCTAGGCGCATTGTTAATGCAAAAAGGCCAAGTGGTCGCTTATGCCAGCCGTCAGCTGAAGCCACATGAAAGAAACTATGCAACTCATGATCTCGAGTTATTAGCTATCGTGTTTGCTTTAAGAATCTGGAGGCATTATTTACTGGGCGAGAAGTTCGAACTATTTACCGATCATCAATCCTTGAAATACCTGTTCACCCAGAAAGATCTAAACTTGAGACAACAGCGTTGGTTAGAATTCCTTGCAGCATACGATTTCGAAATTCTATACACTCCAGGGAAAGCCAATGTTGTAGCAGATGCGCTCAGCAGAAAGAATGAAATCATCGCCAATTTTGTCATCACGTCTTCATTAATAGACAGGATCTCGACCCTTCAGAAAGACGATGAATTTATTCAAAGAGTCAGCCAGAGAGTCAAGGGAGGTGAATCCACAAGTTTCCGACTCGATGACAAAGGAGTTCTTAGATTAAAGGGCAGGATTTGCATCCCAAACCTTCCAGAGCTCAGAAGAGAAATACTTGATGAGTGCCACAAATCCAAATTAAGTATCCATCCCAGTGTGAGCAAAATGTATAACGATATCAAACGCACATTCTGGTGGAGGTCAATGAAAAGAGATATCTGATTATATGTTAGCAGATGCCCCACTTGTCAGCTAGTTAAGAGCGATCAGCAGAAATTGGCTGGATTATTACAACCATTAGAAATTCCAGGATGGAAGTGGGAACAAATTTCGATGGATTTCATCGATGGCTTGCCTCGAACTAGAAAAGGAAACGACAGTATATGGGTAATCGTAGATCGCTTCACGAAGGCTGCCCATTTCATACCTGTCCGATCCAACAGAACGGCTCAAAGTCTAGCACAGATTTACTTCAAAAAAATAGTTAAACTACATGGAGTGCCACTCAATATAGTAAGTGATAGAGATCCCCTGTTTACTAGCAAATTCTGGGAAGCATTCCAAATGGAATTGGGAAACAAATTGAATCTAAGCACCGCTTATCACCCACAGACAGATGGCCAAACTGAGCGGGTGAATAGAATTCTAGAAGATTTACTGCGAGCTTGCGTTATCGATTTTGGAGGCTCATGGGAAGATCACTTACATTTAGCCGAATTCTCTTATAACAATAGCTATCAAGCAAGTTTGGGAATGTCTCCATTTGAAGCATTATACGGTAGACCGTGCAGATCTCCCGCATGTTGGGTAGAACCTGGCAACAGACTTGTGTTAGGGCCCGATATGATTCGAGAAGCATCGGATAAAGTCGATTTCATTAAGAAGCGATTGAAAACCGCACAGAGCCGATAGAAAATTTATGCTGATGCGAGAAGAAGGGATATATCGTTTGCCGTTGGCGATTATGTATATTTAAGAGTTTCTCCAATGCGAGGAGTAATCAGATTTGGCAAGACTGGGAAGTTGGCATCGAGATTTATTGGTCCCTTTCCTATACTTGAACGGATTGGAACTCTTGCATATAGGGTTTCATTACCTAATTGGTTTCCTGGTATACATGATGTGTTCCACGTGTCTCAACTCAGAAAACATGTTCATGATCTAGATCTTGTTGTGGAAGAAGCAGCGCAACATGATATTGACATAACGCCAGAATTAGCACTCAGAAGAGAGCCATTAAAGATAGTGGGCAAGGAAACTAGAGAGTTGAGGAGGAAAAAGATTCATTTAGTCAAAGTGCAGTGGAGTAGTGATCCTAGAGACTGTACTTGGGAGACTGAGGAAAGCATTAAACAAGCCTACCCCAAATGCAGAGTGGACATCTCTGACTAACTCCGGTGCAAGGTACCTTTACAATACTTTGCATTTACATTTTATTTCCTACTTAGCTGTTATTTCCTTTTCGAGGACGAAAAGTTTTAAGTGGGGGAGATTGTAATAACCCGGAAAATGTGAACCAATTTAAATTTTTTAAATTAGGTTATTACCAAAGAATTTGAATGGTTGAAATAGCCTATTTCAATAAAATATAGAATTTGGTATGGTATGGCAGTTTGAAATTTTGAATACAAACTTGGTCCGACTGTACCGGGTGGAAAATGTAACGGATTTTAGCAAAACTGAAAATATTTAAATCTGTTTATGAATACCTTTCTAACGAATCTGAAAAATCGAAATTTCATAACGGAAATCAAAAGTTATGGCCAAATGAATTTTCAGAAAGGTCTCTATATAGCATATATAGCCCTTGAAAATTGATATTTTGCATACGACCTCGGAATTCGACGAAACCACTTTTGTTGGGTCCGGGATGTCAAATTATTGCTAAGTTTCAAATTTCATAATTTTTGAAGCTAGTATGTGAGCGGGGCAAAAGAAAATGTGATTGGTCAATTTCTGTTAAAATGGGTCGACCTAAAAATGGTCGTTTTTCAAACGAGCTCAGAATTCGGCGAAACTGGTTTTGTTAGGACCATATCGTCAAAACAAAGCTAGATTTATTTTTCTGGAATTTTTCGATTCAGTTTGTGGCCCTGGCAAATTGAAATGTACGTTTAAATTAAATATTAAATGTTTTATATTTTAATTTGAAAAATAACTAACTGTAACAGTCGAATTGGCCAACGAAACATATTCCATTGTGTCTGGAATGGGGGTATTTAGCTAGGGGCGACAGTCGTTGGGTTTGATTTCGAGTTTGTATGTGGAGGGGGGTATTTTTGGAAATAAATAAATTAAAAATTAAAACAAAAAGGAGCCGACCAATCAGAATTCTTCTTCCTCGTCGAGATTCCAGGCGCAAGGCGGAAAAAGGCTCCAAACTTCACTCTTCAATTTCTCCACAACCACACAACGAAATCAAGCAAACTAGGATCCATTTTGAAGAGCGTTCAGAGATCTTCAAATCCATAGCAACTTCAAGATTTATCGTCGAGTATTGAAGGAGGTATAGCGCCGAGAAGACTCGGACTTTGCGCTGCCGCCGAGGTCGCTAGGAACCATCGATCCGACCATCAAGGGTAGCGCCGAGAAGCTCTTCCCTTCCTCTTCGACGCAGCACTGGCCGTTCGTCCTATCGCTTCACGGTTTAGCCGAAAAATTGAAACCTAGTTTCGAGCGCACAAAGGAGGTATACGGCTACTCTATTTTCAACTGATTTTTACACTATAAAGTGTTGCAAACTTGTAAAAATCGTATCTTTTTGCTATGTGATCGAAATTCGATGAAACAGGAGACACCGTGACCGCAAGGAGGCTCTCTACATTCTAAAAGAAGCCGCGGATTTTTCTGACCTTCCTACGATTTTTAGCACTGCAATAACCAATGTGAGGAATTTAAACTAATTGTGTGAATGAAATCGTGTTGTATAAATTATATAAGCGAAGTGTAAATTATATACGCATTGTATACCTCATGTACATGTGTTGTATAAGTTATATTAGCGATGTATAAATTATACAAGCGTTGAATGAAACATATATGCTTTAAATTGTGATGAAATGCAAGTGAATTATTATATTATATATATATATATATATATATATATATATATATACTCCCCTCGTCCACAGACCATGGACGATATTTATTGCTTGTGATTGACGTGATATTATATGGTATGACGAATGGTTGGAAATAATTGTTTGTGGTTGATATTGTGGTTGAAAAATACCTTTGTGGTTGAAAAATACCTTTGTGGTTGAAAAATACCCTCTTGTGGTTGAAACAAATTAGAATAGGATTGTGGAATTGAAAATAAAACATGCCGCCTGCGTGCGAACTAGATGCATGATCCCCATTGTCAAAAACCGCGAGGTTTTAAGGTAGAGCGAGGAGCCGTACTAGGGACGGTCCCGGTTTTAACTACCCTGCCGTTATGCTGCCGAAATTTTCTGAAATATTCATGTGTTTGAATAATTTTCATTCGTTGAAATAAATTACATATGCTATATAGAATATTCATGTGTTGAGTTGCAATTCATTCGTTGAGTTGAAATTCATGTGTTGAATATTATTTGAATTTAAACAAATAGCTTTAGCGATAAAAATCACATTTTTATATAGATACAAACTATATAGAATATTCATGTATTGAGTTGCAATTCGTTCGTCGATTTGAAATTCATGTGTTGAATGTTATCGTATTTTAAAATAAAATGAATCGACAATGAAAACTATATTTTTATTGAGAATATGAAGTGTTAAAAACATTCACGTGTTGAATAAATATTTTTGATGATAAAAATATTTCTTTTATCATGTATACGCCTAGATAAAAATACACACGTGTTGAAATAAATAATAGTTTGCTAGAAATATTATTATTAGCTTTGTTCTGCATATATACATGTGTTGAACAGGAAAAATGGATTAGCTGTAGAGTAAAGAAATTATTTGAGTGCCCGACAAATAGGTAAACCTTGATGAGTTGGCTGCGCAATTTTATTTATATATCAACTCCTGGCATACTTCTTGACGATAGGCATACTTCATCATATTCCACATAAGCAACTGGGGCTTGTGTGACGAGGTTGAAGATTTACCATACAAGCAAGAGGCTTGTATGGCGATGACTATATACTACAGGTTGAACTGATGACTGGTATGGACTATATAAATTATAACGATAAATTGCCAGAATAATAAAAACCCCACACGGGTCTGGAGTTGACAATAATCACGTTGCTCTAGTTATTAGATACGGCACATGGACTATTTATTTCCACACGGAAACGGGGTGACGAGAATTTATTCTCTAGAGTGATTATCTATACATGCTCCCCCGTAAACACCAGAATATATCACTATAAATATGTGAATGCTTTTTAGGATTTATTGGGTACCTAACACGGCCCAATAAATTTCCAAACTCCTCCCCGTACAAAGGAGGTTATGGCGAAATTTTTCGAAATATTAAGGCGTTAGTGAAATATTTGAAGTGAAAACGAAGTTGAAAATATAGAATGAACTATAGTTGAAATTATAGAATGAACTATATTTATATATATAAATATAAATATAATTAAAAGGAATAGAGGCCGTGCAGTTCGTGTTTCAGAATCGTAATTTGAAACGATTAGTGCGAGAAATCCGACCATCAGATTTTCCCGAAACCGCAACCGCTGGGTTCGCCTTGGAAATATCTTTCCAACGGCACCAACCTTGTAAAAATCCAACGGTTGGATTGTCCGGAATGTTTAATTCAAATTAGAAGAAAAACAGCTCCAGAATCGTTTATATTTATATATAAATATAAATATAATTAAATTAAATCGAATAATGACGCTGCAGTTCGAATTTTGAAACCATAACTTCAAACGACTAGTGTGGGAGATCCGACCGTCGGATTTTCACGAAACTGGAACCGTTGGGTTCGTTTTGGGAATATCTTCCCACTGATATAGACTTTGTAGAAATCCAACGGTTAGATTTTCCGATATGTGTAAAACAAATTAGGAGAAAAACAGCGCCAGTGCCACGGCACGACCTGAAACGTCGTTTAATTAAATATGGCCATCCTTAAATAAATAAAAATGGCGAAAAATCGTTATAAAATATTATAAGCAACATAGATTGAAAATAAACCAATTGGGCTTGAATTGTTTGATATTTGATGGTTGTATGTGTTTGACACGAAAATAACACTAAAGAACTGAAAGATGGGTGTCAAATAATATAACCATAGAAAGAATCGATTTAAATTCTAACGACGTGAATTATTTGAAAAGGCCGAGCTAACCCTCATTTCAAATAATTTGTCGAGCGATTCGAATTGGAAAATGCAAAGAAGATTCAAGACCGACGATCTTCATATCGGTTGGATGGGCGCTACTGAGGTTCCTAACCGGAGTAGCTACCGGAAAGGGACGGAAGTAGTAGCCGTCTGAACGTATGTGTTGATTGGACGGATATACGAGGAATTTGACGCCTCCGGTTTCGTTCAGACCCAGAACGGACTTGTAAATGGGCTGTGTGTCTGACATTGGATTTTGTTCTATACTGATTGATCTCTGTTAAATATATATCTGTTTGGCAGCGGAGAATTTATTCGTTTGCTTAACGCCCTTCTCTGAGATGTACGAGCTCAGGGGTTATATATCGATGGAAATCAATCGTATGGAGTGGACTACCTATGTGGCATGCCAAGATGCTGTGATCAAGGCTTCTGTTGCAAAGCAAAGTCTTGTGGATGATGATCAAAGCAAGGTCTACGTGGCCTGGCTTTGTGTATTTCGTAGATTCGCGAGCCTCACACCTCGGTATGAGTTAAAAACGGGATACGGACCGTTGGGAGAGAACGACGTTTCTTTCTAGCTATGGTGGTGTCAGTGACTTACCAGTCCTGACATTTATATCTATTTTTCACCTATGTGGTTGTTGGAATGCGAGGCGCCTCGATTATAGGTCTGTAAGGACCGGGAAACGTGTGTTCAGGCATAATTAATCCTCAAACGTAAGAGAGGACCAGCCCAGCCGAATCCAGGGGTTACCCAGAGTGCGTAGTCCCGAGGCATTTGCTAGAATGTCTCGAAGCGGAGAGGAGCTTGCCCCTTGCCTCGACTCATGACGGAAATCCAATTTCCAATACGAAACAACGGACTCGATTGTAGAACTAGTATGGCGACATAGTATATAGTAGCTATGCCGCCTATGATTGATATTTATAATGCTATTCGCTTTTGAAACATATATGCACTAGTAATAATATCAAATGATTTTTCTTTATACGTACCAAGCATATTTGGCCATTATAAGGTAAAACTCTATCCTCCGGCTTGCGTTGCATTGTATGATGGGACCTGAGTCTTATAATGGCTTCATTCTTTCTAAAAGCATTGCGTTGTTTTAAAAGAATTTACTTTGTTTTAAATGCACTAGCAATAACTGGAGTAAACCCGTTCCGCGAAAGTGGCGTGGTCCTATGATTCGCTTATTACCGTTGTTTAATTGTTAAATAGATTCCTCATACCAGTCCCCATGACTGACTCGTTGTTTGTTTCACTTTGCAAACGCGGGTGCCCTTATTTTCACACAGGCAGCCTAGTACACAGGTGACAGGTTGTTTTTGGCTCCGCACTGTTGCATAGAGTGCATTTTTGGCTCATGGCGAGGCTGACTTCACGGAGACGACTTTGACTTTTTCCGGCATTACTGTACTTATATTATGATTACGCCACTGGCGATGCAGACTAATTTACTTTCCGTACTTCTTATTGTATGTATATGTACCGCCTTCGGCGATGTAGACTGATGCCCTTATAATGTCTCACTGCATGTATGTATTCCGCCTCTGGCGATGATGACTGATCACTTTCCTTTTTATTTACTAAGTTATATCCTACGCTATGCTATTCTGATATTATTACATGTTGTGATTCCACTGTCATATCCATGTAAAATTATTCTATTTATTGTTTTTGCTATTATCTGTTCTCTGCTATGATGATTAATGTGTTATATTCCAATGATTATCCTTAATACCGCCCCTCGGATTTTGGGATCGTCACAAAATGATAACTTGATTTTTCAATAAAATTGAATGCAGACTCATCTAGTACTGATCCAATGAATGAATATAAACTAATGTTAGGGATTGCGGAATGGACGGTTTAGGCAAATCAAACATTAGAGGGGGGTTAATAGTGTTTTTGAGAATTTATACAAAATTAAAAACTTATGTGAACTACTATATGAATCAAATACCACAGAAACAATCACAGACACAGAATCAATGTAACGACCCGTACTTTTACGGATAATAAATAATTTATTTAATTATTTAAATAAAGGTTTGGTAATTTAAAATGACCAGAATTAAATAATAAGGAATATTTAATTAATATAATAATTAATTAATATATTTAATTCAGAAATAATCAAAAATAGTGGAATTCACAATATAGTGTGAACATGATTATATATAAGGTATAATTCAGTTTGGAGTTGAATTATATTCACGAATATATTATTTAAACGAAGTTTGAACGTGGAATTTTAATATAATTATAATCGAGCTCGAAATGGCGCTACAGTTCATAATTTGGCGATTCGAACTTTAAACGAATATACAAAATCCGTTTTAAGTCATATTTCTATGAAACAAGAAACGTTCAGAGCTGGAGAAGTATATTTTTCTAATAGAAGAGAAAAATCGGGATTTCATCGTGTAGATTTTGATTTATGTCCAAATCAAATTTTAGAAAAGTCGCTATGGAATTCCTTTATAATTTATAACGATTTAATTATATTTATAAAAGGAATTTCATTATAAATCGAATATCGATTTATATCGGGATTTGAAATATCGAGTTACAAATTCATATAGGAATATTCTAAAGCTGTATGGTATTCTAGTGTGAATATATACGATAATATTTATTTATAAATATTTAATATAATTACTTTTAAATGTACTTATATATTTAAAAGGGTTATTTAGAGCTTTAAAAATAGCCACTTTTGCAAATGACCTCAGTTTTCGACGAAACTAATTTTGTTGGATCCACAATATTAAATTATTGCTAGATTTCAATTTCCATGATTTTTGTAGTCAGTATGTGGCCGTACGGGATTTTTATGTGAAATACAGTCGATATTTTGACGGTTAAAAATACGCTGTGTGAGCAAACGGGGTCGGAATTCGATGAAACCAGTTTTGTTGGGACCGTAATGTCGAACTGTAGCTGCATGTCCAGTTTCGTGATTTTTGGGTGTCATGTGTGATTACAGGAATTTTAGAGGGCAAATAAAAATAGTGTTTGCTTAAAATTCAATATTTTTAATTGAATAAAAAATATTATGATTAACCTATATAAACACTTTAACTTCCTAAACCTAATCTCTTCATTCTCAAGTCAATAAAATTCCACCGTCGGTTTCATTCAAAATCAAAAGGTGAGAAACCAACTTCAAAAATTTCCAGGAAATCAAATGAAATCGTATAAATCATTTTATATATATGTTTGGACTCCTAGTTTCTCTCTGACCTGATACCCTTTTCGTCGATCTCGACATCAGTTCTAGTTGTTGCGAAAATGAACAGTGGATCTAGGGCTCGATGTTGGGGGCGATTGAAGAAGTATTGGCTCGAAGTGAGTTCGTAGTTGCATTGAGGAGTGAAAATGGAAGTGGTGTGCAAGATTTTGGTGTGTTCGGTTGTGATGGAGTTCGGTACCTGTACGGTGGAGACTGAATGTCGCATCCGACAGGAGGGGTGCGGAATCATAGTGAAGGGTATGAATTTGAAGAGATTGTTGAGAGAAGAAGATTGGTGCTTTCAGTTTTGGATTCGGAGTTGAAATGGTGGAGAGAAGGAGGTATATGGTGCGGTAATGGCCATGTTCTGGTGCTGTTGAAATGAGCATGGGTCTGGGGAAGAAGGATGGAGCGGTGTGGGCTCGGGGGAGGGGGGTACACGTATTGGGCTGGAATTTGAAAAAGGTGAAGGCCCATATTTTTTATTTAAATCCAAGATAATTAATCTAAATAGTAGGTTAACTTTAAGTAGTAATAACTTTATCATACATTGTCAGAATTCAACGAAAACAAGATCCGACATGATCATATGGACGGACACTACCCAATGGAACTGACTAGGAGTGGATTGGAGCTCGTTACAATTTATAGAGAAATAAATTGTCCATCTGAATCAATAGACGCAAATCGTTATTTAACGGTTAACGCGAAAAGTGAGTAAAACTCATTAACTCTGAACAGTTATATTTTTATAACGTATTCTTAGAACTGATAATTATCTGTTGTTTGCTGTGTGTTAACTGTTTGGTTGAATTGTTTGTGTATTGGTTGAAATTATAGATAACGATATATATATATATATATATATATATATATATATATATATATATATATATATATATATAAATCGTTAATCAAATATTGATTCTGTTTAACAGAATATTTCATATTGAAATGAAATCGATGTTAATTATGTTGTTTAACATCTGTGATGCAGGGAAACAAGTTGGAGGAATCCAACTGGATTCCTCAACATTTATTTTACTGTTTTTCATATATTGTAATATATGATGTGATATAAAATCTGTCGTTGATTATGTGTATTTGAATGATATCGATCATTGTTATTTGGTATTTTAAATACTGTAAGAAATACTACGACGTAAAAAGGGGATTTTCAAAAGTGTATTTTGAAAATAAATTATTTATATAAAATCAATGGATTTTATATATAAAGAAAGGATTTTATAAAAGAAAATACTTTATAAAATCAAAGAAGAATTAAAAAGGAAATTTATTTATAAAATCAAAGGATTTTATAAAAATGGCTATTTGTTTATAAAATGAATGAGATTTTATTTAAGAGAAAATATTTATAAAATCAAGGGATTTTATAAAAGGGAATTATTTATAAAATCAAAGGATTTTATAAAGAGGAATATTTATTGGGATAATAAATAGAAGTATAAGGGATATTTATTTAGAAAATAAATAAGATTTCATAAGGATATTTATTTGGAAAATAAATAGGATAATTAAAAAGGGATTATTTATAAAACAAATAGAGTTTTATAAAGGGATTATTTATAAAACAAATATAGTTTTATAAAGGGATTGTTCGTAAGGAAAATAGGATTATAAAAGGGAATAAAGAATAAATGGAAATCTGGTTAACGAGTAAATAGGAAAAGATTTATTCAAAGTAGTTAATAAACAAAATCTGTTTAACAGATAAATTGAGACGATTAATTTAGAAATAGTATTTTATAAATTAAGTAAAATATTTATCATTGGATAAATAGAATATATAAGTCAGGACTTATATAGAGAAGTAAGAATCGATCTCAACATCGATATTGAAACTGAATATGGACGAAGAGTTAGAGTTAATTAGTTAGAGTTAATCTGATTAGAGTTAATCAGTTAGAGTTAATCAGTTAGAGTTAATCAGTTAGAGTTAATCAGTTAGAGTTAACCAGTTAGAGTTAACCAGTTAGAGTTAATCAGTTAGAGTTAATCAGTTAGTGTTAATCAGTTAGAGCTAATCTGATTAGAGTTAATCAGTTAGAGATAACCAGTTAGAGTTAATCAGTTAGAGTTATTCAAATGGAGTTAATCGAGTAGAGTTAGTCGAGTATTAGTAAATCGATTATTAGTTATTTGAGAGGAGTTAATCGAATTTAGTTATTCGAAATGAGTTACCGAATTTTGTTATTCGAAAGAAGATTATCGAATATTTGTTATTCGAAAGGAGTTATCGAATATTTGTTATTCGAAAGGAGTTATTGAATATTTGTTATTCGAAAGAAGATTATCGAATATTTGTTATTCGAAAGAAGATTATCGAATATTTGTTATTCGAAAGAAGATTATCGAATATTTGTTATTCGAAAGAAGATTATCGAATATTTGTTATTCGGAAGAAGATTATCGAATATTTGTTATTCGAAAGGGTTATCGAATGTTTGTTATTCGAAAGGAGTTATCGAATGTTAGTTTATTCGAATAGAGTTAAAAGGAGTTATCGAATATTAGTTATTCAAAAGGAGTTAATCGAATATTAGTTATTCGAAAGGAGTTAATCGATGTTAGTTTAATCGAAAGGAGTTAATCGATGTTAGTTTAATCGAAAGGAGTTATCGATGTTAGTTTAATCGAAAGGAATTAATTGAATTTAGTTATTCGAAAGTGAGATTATCGAATATAAGTTATTCTAAAGGTGGTTATCGAATAAAGTGTATTCAAAAGAAAGGAGATTATCGAATATAGCGTATTCGAAAGAAAGAGACTAAATATAGTTTATTCGAAAGAGTGAGTTAATCGAATATAAGTTATTCGAAGTGAGTTAATTGAATATAAGTTATTCGAAGAGAGATAATCAAATACAAGTTATTCGAAGAGAGAATCGAATATAGGTTATTAGAAGAAGAGTTAATCAAATAGAGATTACTCGAAAGAGAGTTATACGTCGAATTCAATTATATCGAATTGGGGAAAGTACTTATACTTTCCGGTGTTTAAATCAAGATTTATTTATAAATCAGGTGTTTATTTATTTATTCAAATTAAAGAATAAAAGTTATAATTGAAGTTAGATATTTCGAAAGTAGGGATTATAACGTTATCGTTAAAATCAATGTTTTCAATAAAGAAGTGGATACGTAAATAGAATCCGAGTGTAACGACCCGCATTTTTCAGCGATATAATTAATTTATTTAATTTTTTAATTTATGATTTAGAGAATTAAATGGTCGTGGAATTAAATTATACGGATTCATTTAATTAAAATAAATAATATAATAATATATTTAATTCTGGAATTATCAAAAATAGTGGAATTTCATAGTATTGTGAATTTAGATTATTTAAAGTATATATATCAGTTTTGAGTTGAATTATATTGGCGAATATATTCTCTGATCGACAGTTGAACGTATAAATTATAATTTAATTATAATCGAGCTCGAAATGGCGCGGCAGTTCGCTATTTGGTGATTTGAACTTCAACTGAATGTACAGGGCTCGTTTTAACTCGGATTTCCCTGAAACAAGAAACGTGTGGAGCTGGTGGAGTATATCTTTCTAGTGGAAGAGAAAAATCGGGATTTCGTCGGATGGATTTTGAGTTATGTACAAATCTAATTCTCAGAAATGCAGCGCCCTGACCATAACGATTTAATTTTATTTTATATACGGATTTAAAAAGAAATCGAACATCAATGTAACTCTGATGATGAACCATCGAGCTGTAAATCCATCTATATTTATTCTGGCATAGTGTGATATATATTGTGGATATATACGATATATTTATTTGTTTATATTTAATTTAATTATTTTTAAATATATTTATATATTTAAAAGGGTTATTTAGAGCTTTAAAAATAGCCAGTTTTGCATACGACCTCGGTTTTCGTTGAAACCAATTTTGTTGGATCCGCAATATTAAATTATTGTTAGATTCCAAGTTTGGCGATTTTTAGAGGCAGTATGTGGCCGTACGGATTTTTAGATTGAAAAACAGTCAGTATTTCGACGGTTAAAAATACGCTGTGTGCGCATACGGAGTCGGAATTCGACGAAACCAGTTTCATTGGGTCCGTAATGTCGAACTCTAGCTGCGTGGCCGGTTGGGTAATTTTTGGGTGTCGTATGTGATCATAGGGATTTTTATAGTACGAATGGAAGCAGCGATAACTTAAAAATAAATATAAAATTCGATTAAAAATATATTAAAACTTCTCTATATAATGCCTCATTCACCTTTAACCCTAACAACCTCTTCTCTCTGGTAAAAAGTGCGTCGGCACCCAAGAAAAAAACTCCACAGTGAAAATCCCACCTTCAAAAATCAAATTAAATTCATAGGAAAATTCTAAAATCACCATTTTTGTTTCTTTGAATTCCTGGGACCAAGGGTGTCATGCTGGTGCCAATCTGGTGGGGGTGCGACACCCCTTTATCTGTCATCGGAAATTTAACAGAAGTCTAGGGTTGAGCGGTTTGGAAATTTTAAGCATGGATTCACGAATTCGAATTCGTTTTAGGATTGAGGAGGTGATTTAGCAGTTTGTTTGAATTTTTGGGGATTTATCGAACCAAAAAGTGTCATGGGTTTTTTTAGTGGTTGCGGGGAAAACTGGGTTCGATGCGAGCTATTGGAGGGGCGAGTGCAAGTCTGTGATGATGGGGTTTAAGTGGATTGATCGAGTAGGAGGATGGTGATTTTTGTTTGGGTTTTTATGTTGGGAGGATGGTGTGATTTGGGTTCTTCGTTGCGGAATGGGGTGTTCGAACAAATACTGGAGCGGGTCGTAGAAGAAGTAGATAAGCGAAATGATTAGGGAGCTAATGGAGAGGATTAGTATTAATTTGTAATTAATTAATTTTAATTATATTGGTTAATAATGTTCAAAAGATTACGAGGTTTTAAAATTGAATAACTTGGTCATACGATATCGGTTTTCAGCGAAACAAGATCCGTTGGGACCGTACAGACGAGAGCTCCACAATGGAACTGACCAGGAGTGAATTGGAGCTCGTTTGGATTTACGGTGAAATTGAACGTTTGAATCAAATCAATGACCGATATATCATTATTTAACGATCACCGTCCAATGTGAGTAACTCTCACTAACTCTGTTCAGCTTATATTTTTAAAAATGTATTTTTAAAACTGATAATATTAGTTGATTTTCTGTGTTTGTGTTGGTTGTTTGGTTGAACTGCTAGTTAGCGGTTAAAATTATCGATAACGATATATATATAAATCGTATCGAAATATTGACTCTGTATCTCAGAATATTTTATATTCATGTTGTTTGTGTTGATTGACATCTGTGGATGCAGGGAAATAGGTCGGAGGAACCCAATTGGGTCCCTCAACAATTATTTTACTGTTCTTATATATTGTGAAATATGTGGTGATTTATAATCCGTTATTGTTCGTGTGTTGATCGTGGTTATTTGGTGATTCCAAATACCAAAGAAAATACTTTGGTATAAAAAGAGAAATTTCAAACTAAAATTTGAAATCAAATATTTATATAAATCAAGGGATTTTATATAAAAAGGAAATTGTCAAAATGTACATGGAAAGTAAAAATACTCGTATAAATCAAAGTATTTATATAATAGAAATAAAAGAAAATATTTGTAAACCATTTTCAAGTAAGATGGAAAGCAGACATTTGTAAAACATTTACAAATGGGGTTGGAAGGAGGAATATGTGTAAAACAGTTTACAAATAAAATTTAAACAGAAAATATTTGTAAATATTTACGAATAGATTAAATAGAAATGGTTATTTAGAAATAAATAAAGTTATATAAGAAAATATTTATTTAGAAAATAGATGGGATTATATAAAGAAGATATTTATGTGAAGTAAATATAGGCAGATAGAAAGGGAATTATTTGTAAACGAATAGAGTTAGTTGAATAGAGTAAATCGAATATCAGTATCCAAGTAGAGTTAATCGAATATTAGTTATTCGAGCAAAGAGTTGACCCGATAGAGTTAATCGAACTTAGTTAATCAGATTAGGATGTAATGGGATATTGGTTATTCAATCAGGGTTGATCAAATATAGTTATTAGCGATAGAGTTAGTCAAACAAAGTTATTCAGGAAGAGTTGCCATTTCGTAAGACTGCTAGCGTAATTCGCAGGGCTGCAGATAGCCTACGGCGGTCGGATGTTTCCTGAGGGAATCAGGCGTAACCATTGTGATCGCTGCGATCTAGAGTCAAGAGAATGTGTTAAATCTAATAGTAGTTAATCGATAGGAGATAATCAAGTCAAGTCAGTCAAGTTGAGTTAATTAAGTCGAGTTAGTCGAGTTAGAGTTAATCGATCAGAGTTAACCAGTTAGAGTTAACCAGTTAGAGTTAATCAGTTAAAATTAACCAATTATGGTTAATCAACTAGAGTAAATCGATTGGAGTTAAATCGAATTAGAGTTATTCAAATGGAACTAATCAAGTTCGAGATAGTCGTGTGAATAAAGTTAGTAAAAAGGAAGTAGTCGAATATCGCATATTCGAAGTAGAGTTATCGAACATAGTTTATTCGAGAAGAGTAGTTGAATATAGTTCATTCGAAGTGCGTTGAATCGAATATAGTTATTCGAAGGAGAGAATTAACGAATATGGTTTATTCGAAGAGAGATTTTCGAATATAGTTATTCAAAAAAAAGGATTATTAAATAATAGTTATTCGAATAGAGGAATCGAATATAGTTAATTCGAAAGAGAGTCATCGGATAGCGATTATTCGAGAGTGAATTATACATGGGAATTCGATTATATCGAATCAAGGGAAGTAATGTTTACTTTCCATTTCAAATCAAGTCTTACTTATTTGTTAATAAATTTGTTGTTTGTCATTTATCCAAATTAAGATATAAAAGCTGTATTTAAATTAATATATTTCGAAAGCATGGAGTTATAACATTACAGTTATAATCAAATGATTTTGTAAAGAAAGTTTTCTTGAAGATTTAAAGTTTGAACTTTGTCTATTTCGAAGTTAGAAATGTCGTTCAGTTAAGGTCTGAGAGGTAATTATACCCCAACTTGATTGACTTCAGTTTTAACTAAGAGGTGGATAAGGTCGATAGTGGAAGTTGGTTAAGTAAATTGAGTTAATGGCCGTAATGGGTTGTGTTGGCAAAACGATGTTTTAATTAAACATCTGTTTAAAACCAGTAAAGGACATTTGGAAATGTTTTCCAAATAAGGATCATAAATGTTTTCCAATTTAGGAAATAAGAAATGGAAGGGAACATGGTGACGTCTGCCAAATGATGTATAAAGTATATTTTCTAAATTTAGAAAATAAGAATTTACAAATATATAGAAATAGGGAAATGGATAAATTGAAGATAATTTAAGATTAAGAGATAAATGTTGAATGATGGTTGGTCGATAGAATTTCCATCTGGAAATAATATCGTTGTTTGCACACCTGTTTTTCTTTGATAGTTAAATCACCGACTATCAAAGTTTCTGACCATTTTTACGTCATCAATACGGAGAGACCGGGATCAGATTCATTATCTGAAAACCACTCTGTATCAACATTAGCGTTGCGATCAAATGTGATGAAGATAATGGAAGACAGAGTTATGCATGGGCTATCCTGTCTACAGAATAGTGCCTTCGGTTTGTCCAGTCCCAGGACAAACGTGGATGGACGAATGTGTGACAGAGTATATCTAACAGATCGCGTAAGTTGATCTCTTCAAACGTATTTACGTTTGGTGGCGGAGGAATTCGTTTCTCTTAGCTTTATACCCGTGGTATTTTTGGGGAAATCAATGTGTGACTTGGCAGGTATGACGATGTGGCATTCAAAGTGAATGGTGGTCAAGTGTTTCAGAAGATACGTAATGACCTTAAGCCTCATCAACCGGGAGATGACAGAAATCGGGCAGGCAGCATGGCTATGTGGGTCGCGCCCATTAGGGTGTATATCACCTATCTAGAGAAAATCCATTTCATTCTATTGTCTATTTCGATGCTGTCCCTTTTCGGGAAGACGGTGGGTAGCTCCCAACCGTCGGTGGTATACATTCGATACACTCAAGCGAAATGAGTGGTCGGTCATGTGAGGGCCGGGTTGCAAGATGTTCTTGTTGAACCCAGTGTATTCGCCTCTAGAGATACACTACCGGCAGGTGGTCCCATACCTTGTCATAGTCGATATCCAATTTCCAATAAGCGCATGCGGTTTTGTTTGTATACTATATATGTAGAACGTGAGATGCAAGCGTTCTGCTAGATTCTAATTACTTGTGATTAGACATTATTATAATATCAGAAAAGTATTGATTTCCAAAACTGTTTTGGATTATTGTAAGGTAAAAGCCATCCGTGTTTATGTGTGGATCGGTCTTACGATTATCTTTTCCTTTGAAAAGGATTTTGAAAAGTTAAACCGATGATTTGAGTTTACTCACACCAGTCCCATGACTGACCCAGAGTTTATTTTTGTTTTGTTTTCCCTAAACTCTTGGGTGCCCAAATTTGTACGGGCAGTCAAGTAGTTCAGGTCTTTACAGATAGACTTGGAGGAGCTTGAAGCAGGAGGCTTCAGGATCATATAGCTATTGTTATTTCTGTTGTGTGTTAGTGCTGTACTCTGATAATGTTGTTGCATATCTATACTGTTTATTTCAAAGTTATGTTATATGTTATATTTTGTTCGTTCCGCTGTGAGATTCGTGTTACTCTGATGTTGTGTTACCGTGGCCTTCTTCTTCTATTCTAATTTTCAATCTTATCTATCCTCACCCTCTAATTTCTTTCTATAAATAATCAAGTATTTTTGATGTCTGAATAGTCAACATGGCAGTTGTGTGTTGATTTTCGGAGTCGAAAATTCCTGGGTCGTTACACCGAGAGTTACGTAAGGAAGTTTATTAATGATTTAAAAAGATAAATTTGACTATTTCAAAGTTAAAATGCTGTTCAGTTAAGGTCTGAGAGGTAATTATACCCCAACTTGATTGACTTCCTTCTTAACTAAGGAATGGTAAGGTTTGATAGTGAAGGATGGTTAAGTGAATTTAGTTAATGAGGGAAATGGTTTGAGTTAGCATGGCGATGTTTGATTTAAACATCAGTTTAAATCAAATGAAAGAGTTTTGGAAATGTTTTCCAAATAAGAATCAGAAATGTTTTCTGATAATAGAAAATAAATGGAAATAAATGTGGAAACGTTCTCCAGTGATTAATAACATATATTTTCTAAGTTTAGAAAATAAGGATTTACGAATATATGAAAACGGGGAATAAGGAAATGAATAAATTAATGATAAATTAATTTAAAGAGATAAAGGATTAAATGATGATTGATCGATATAATTTCCATCTAGAAATAATATCGTTGTTTACACACGTATTTTTCTTTGATAGTTAAATCATAGACTATCAAAGTTTTGACCATTTTAACGTTGTTAATATGGAGAGACTGGTTGGATTATTATCCGAAGAACCATTCCGTATTGGCAAAAGCGTTGCGAATCATATATGCCAAAGAAAATTGAAGACGGAGTAAAGTGCAAGGGCTGTTGTATAAATCTTAGGTAAAGATTACCTAAGATGGATGTACTGAATAGTGCCTTCGGTTTGTCCAGTCCTAGGACAACTGGTATGGAAGAAGGTCTGACAGAGTATATCTAATAGATTGCATAAGTTGATCTATTCAAACGTATTCACGTTTGGTGGCGGAGGAATTCGATTTCTCTTAGCTGTATACCCGTGTTATTTTTGGATAAATCAATTTGTGATTTTAAAGGGTATGACGATCTGACATTCTAAGTGAATGAAGATGTGGCATGTAAAAGATAAGCGTAGCCTCTAGTCTCACAACTGGGAAATGACAAAAATAGGGCCGACAGCATGGCTATGTAGGTCGCACCTATTAGGGTGTATAATCACCTGATCTAGAGTTTCATTTACTTCTAAAAATCTGTTGTCGATGCTGTCCCATTCGGGAAACGGTTGCTGATCCCAACCGTTGGTGATATACATTCGATACACTCAAGAAAATTAGTGGTCGGTCATGTGTGGTCGGGTTCCAAGATGTTCTTGTTGAACCCAGTGTATTCCTCTCTAGAGGTACACTAGTGAAAGGTGGTTCCATACCTTGTCATAGTTGGAAATCCACTATCCAATAAGCGCTCGCGGTTTTGATTGTACACTATAGATGTAGAACGTGAGATGAAAGCATTTCTGCTAAATGATTATTATATTTTGGTTGATAGACACTATTATAATATCAATGAGTTTTGATATAAAGATTATTTCACTACAAGAAAAATACCCTATCGCAACTAGCTATTTGCAACAGGCAACAAAAGACAGTTGCAGTAAATGACATTTAGCAACAGACCTATTACAGCAGTTGCAATAGATAAGATTTAGCAACAGGCCTTCTCTTTCTGTTGCGAAAAACATATTTTTAGCAACTGCGCTTCTCTTCCTGTTGCAAATACATACTTTTAGCAACTGTGCTTTCATAACAGTTGCAACAAACATATTATTTGCAACTGTGCTTCCAAGCCAGTTGCGAATAAATATCTTTAGCAACTGTTTTCATCACTTGCAATAACTGTATTTTCTACAATTGGTAAAGCCAGTTGCGAATAAACATACTAAAAATAATTATAAGCTTTTAATGATTAACTTTTAATAATTGATTTTAATTAGTTATTGTTAAATGATAAACTACTAGTAATTATACATAATTAAGATTAATATTTAATAATAAAATTTAAGTATTGTAAAGTAATATTTATAACTGATAATTAATAATAATTAACAAATAATAATAAATTTTCTGCACTTGTGCAGATTCTTTTTCTTTCACCTCTCCAAATAAACAGCGGCAGGACACACTATAAATAGTCGGCTTGCCCTTCAAAAATAATAATAATAATAAATAACATCTAAAAAATAATAAAATAAATAAATAATTATCAAATAATGATAAATTAATTGTAAAAAGCTAATGGATAATAATTAATAATTAATTTGAAATATGAATATGTTTAAATATTAAATAAGTAATAGATAATTAAATAATTAAATAATTAATAAATTCATAATAAATAATTACTATTTAATTCAAAAGTACGAAGTAATAGGTAATATTTAGTTATAATTTGATAATTATTAAGTAATAATAATTAATTGAAATCAATTAATGCATTAATAATTTATCATGGTTAGTTATTGATAGTGTGTAAATTATATTTAACAATTATTAATTACATACATTTAATAATTAATAATTCATAGTATTCAATAATTATATTAAAAGGTAATAAATAGTAATTAAGAAGTAATAATTAATTTGTAATACTTCAGAAATAGTTTTAATATATATATATATATATATATAAAATTTTCCAGAAATTCATATTATAATTAATATAAAATTTAACTTGTTAATTCTGGTTTTAAAGCTTGCCTTACAAAAAGGTGACAAATTGGCGCCAGCTAACTAAAATTAGGCGGCATTAATTTAAATTTTCCCTGGAAGTGCCAAAATTATCGGCTCCAAAAACTTACGCGGTTTTCTTCTTTCGCGTGACTCCACACTACAAATTGAATATTATTACGTATTTTTCTCTTTTCTTCACGCTGGAAGTAATAATGTATTTTTCTCTTTTCTTCTCTTCTCCCCTTCTCTTCTCCCAAATTCATGCAGACCATGCCAAACTCAATACTATGCAATTCTCAAATTCAACAAGTCGAGCACCATTCTCAGGCGCTAAAAATAGATTTCCCCATAGAAAGTCTGATAGCAAAAAAAAAAGAATGTGAAAATCTATTTTACTTGCAAATCCAACATACGTCTGGACAATGAACTCACTACTTATGATGATAACTCACAGTAGCTCAGTCTTCATGTCAAGGCTAGGTGATTCTTTTCTGAAATTTAATACCTTTGTTTTTCGTTGTTTTGTTTTTGATGTTATTACGGGCCATCGTGATTTATTTTTCAGCAATAGTAAAAAGTTTTCTTCCCGTACATGGTGAAACTATACAATTTTAGGATGTAGTAGGTTATTGGGATTTGCCAAATATGCGTATGAAGCGTTTGTTAAAATTACTCAATCGGCTTTTGATTATGATATTGAAATATGCCATACTTTGGTCTATCAAGAAGTTTCTGGTTTGAGGACATTTTAATAGTGTGGGATTAATACAGAAGGGATGCATACTTAAAACTGCAATGACTACTGTATGTTTTTTGATGCACAATTTCATTGTGTTTTACTAACTATAATTCAATCTACACCCTTGTTTATGCGTGTAATTTGAAGCCTGCTTTTTCTTAATTAACTACAGTATTGCATCAAGTGTGTCAATTCAATCCAATATACATGTATCATTATGTATAACAATATTATGTATTAGTAAGCCTTGCATGTCTGTTAAAGTAGGCGAGCTCCTCAATTGTATATTCCTGCGTAAGTAAAATTGTTCGTTATCCATACTATTTTTTTCTAATGTATTAAAAATATATTTCTTTAATATATCTTTAATGACAACGTTACTTGGTTGTTTAATACGTTTTAGAACAATGAGTCACTGAGCTGCTCTTGGGATCAATTTCAATCTCTTTCTCTTTATTATATGTAATGAAAGTATGAATGTATTAGCTGCTGCACCTTCTTTACTTTTGTATCATCAGGTCTTTAAATATGGATCGAATTTCAATTGCTTTTCTGGTTACAAGGTTTTTTAGGCAATACGATCTGGAACACTCATATTCTGGTTGGATTTTCTCAGTAATGTCCTGTTTCTCCTTTGCATCACCCTCTTCACCATGGCAGGTACTCTTTTTTTTCATGACTGTGGTATCAGAAAATTCTTTTGATCCGTATTTTTTTTCTTCTTATGCAATATGAAGAAGGAAATTATTTCTTCTAGTTGGGAATTGTAAATGGTGCTTTTCGATAAGGTATTTAAGTTGGAAAACAGAAGAAAAAACTGTAAAATCTGTTTCTCTTTCCAGTCTTTTTTTTTCGTCTAGTTCATTACCCGACCAATCCCATTTGTTCAATAGTCCACCAACTCCCATGGACCCATACCAAGGTTTTATATCTTTTATATCGAACAAATGAGAACTAACCATACTCCTTTCAAATTGCCTGCTTTTTTTTAATTCAAATTGCCTGCTTTTTTTTAACTTTGGAATAATGTACTTCACTTAGAAGAACCGTGCTGCCAGTGATATACAGCAGTTTCCCATCATAAACACTTTATATGAAAATATATGTTAGAATCTTAGATTAACAGGTCCTCGAAGCAATTACCACGCCTGAACTCATGTCGCATTTTTCAATTATGATAATCACATGATATTTTCTTCAGCCTCCGCCATTGGTGCCAGTCATGCTTTCATACATTAAGCCATACTTACTGTCATTAGTGAATAATCTACAGGGAAAATCAATTGGCGGCAAAATCAGGTTTTAAAGGCTTCAATATGCTAGCAGTATCAAACCTGAACATCCTAAAGCTTGTACCGGGACCGACATCAGTGCCTTTAGGTTCAGACCCCACTCTATGCAGTGAACTCTCTGTTTGTACTATTAAAACTTTGTTATACATGAGTGGTGTGAAAGAAGAAATTGTTATATATGAGTGGTGCATGAAAATTGTAGAAATTTTTGTTGTAATTGTTTGTACTATTAAAACTTTGTTAAAATAAAAAATTTATTTTTTTAATTTTTTTTGTGATATACACTATTATTTAAATCGAATACATTTAATATGTAATACCTATAAGCTATAATATTTTTTTATAGATTTATGGACCTATTGCAACATGCATATACTATTGCAAAATGATATGTTGCAACAACAAAAGTCTGTTGCAAAGAAGTATACCGCAACATCTTATTGTAACAGGCACAAAATGTTGCAGACTTTTTGCAACTTCGGCTATACCAACAGGCGCAGGCCTGTTGCAATAGGTCTACTGCAACAGATATCGCTTGTTGCGAAAAGTGTTTTTCGTTATAGTGTTTTGGATTCTCATAAGGAAAAAACCCGTTCCGTTATACGGCGTGGTCTTATGAGATATCGTTAATGGCTCAAAATTGTTTTAAACTGTTTTACTCATACCAGTTCCATGACTGACCCGGAGTTTATTTTGTTTTGTTTTCCCTAAACTCTTGGGTGCCCAATTTTGTACGGGCAGGGAAGTAGTCGGGATTTCCAGATACTTGAAGAGCTGGAGCAGGAGGCTTCAGGATCATATAGCTATTGTTTATTTCCGCTGTGTTGTAAGTGTTGTACTTTGGAAATGATATGTATATTCAAATATAGATTTATATTTCAAAGTTATGATATATTATATGTTATTCGTTCTGCTGTGAGGTTCGTGTTACTCTGATGTTGTGTTCTTCTTCTTCTTCTTCTTCTTCTTCTTCTATTCTTTGTTTCTATCTTATCTATCCTTACCCTCTAATTTCGTTCATGGACTATCCGACGTTTTCGATGTTTGAATACTCGACATGGTATTGTATGTCGAATTTTCTAAGTCGAAATTTTTCGGTACGTTACAGTGGTATCAGAGCTGAAGGTTAAGTATTAACTTGGCTCTGTGGCGTGACTCAGTGGAGATGGGGTTAGTAATGCCCTAGATTGAGTTTGAGTGTATATATATGAGCGCGTATTTGTAATTTGATATAAAAATGGTTTTATATTGTGTAGATTTATTGGTTGAGTTGTTTATGGGTTCTGGTCGATCGATTTGATCCACTATATCAGTATGAGTTTCTAAACACTCGAATACGATGGGTCGACACGTTATGTTTTGAAAAGAGGGTAATTGGAAATAATTTTACCCAAAGTATATTTCGATATAAAGAAAATATTTATATTGAAATGATTATAATTTATTGGATATATTGGTTGTTAATATAATCGAGTAAGATTATGAAAGTAAAATGGTTATGAAAAAAGACAATCAGAATTCATAAAAGTGAAATACGTGAAATCAGATGAATTGAATCTGAATTTAAATCAGAACTTGGAATTTAAAATTCCTAAAAGTTGAAGAAGTTTTTGTAAATGGATTTGAATTAAATATATGAGAATTTTAAAATCCTGGGAGATTTTAAATTGGTTTACAAACATTGGGAATAGTATTTTGAAAATGGATTTCAAAATAGAAGTGTTTAGATATGGTTTTAAAAGTGATATAGTATTGAACTAACTTTGATCGCTGGGAAATAAATTTCGATGGTGCATCGTCGGTGCTCATTTTCGAATTTCTAAGTGACAGATTACTACCAAAATTTTAGTTTTGAATTGTTTTGAGAAAAACAAGTTGTTTGATTCTGAAAAAGAATATTTGATTTGTGAAAAACAAAGTTATTTAAAAATCCCAGGAAAAGATTGTTCGAATTAAAACAAATTTAAATAGAAATTTGTGAAATTAAGCTGGAATTTAATTGAAATCAGTTAAGTTGAAATAGAATTGGTTTGGTAAATCAAGATTTGGAATCAAGAATTGAACTTGAGTTGAAATGGGATTTGCTTTGGATATAAGCGAATAGACGTGTTGAGGATAAATTGATCAGAATTTGATTGGGATAACATTGGTATATGCTGAGTTGATAGCATATGGAAGTGATAGAGTTGATATGCCCGACAAAAAGGTACGAGTTTATATTTCATATGGTATGAGATTTTGATGAACCGACATGGCAAGCCGCTTGGCTGTTTGAATTTCTTTTGGGTTGGAGATGGCCCAGAGAGGTGGGTTGGAGTTTAACCTATTGACCAGTACAAAGGAGGTGCTGCCGAAATTTTTCGAAAAGATAAGGTGTTAGAAAATTTTCAAAATTTTTGAAAATTTTCGTTGATAAGAATTAATTAATATTTAATTGAAATTAAATTGGTTCAGTTGAAACTGAAGTTAAGAAGTGAACAAATAAGTTCTAACCAGTAAATAGGGTTTGTTTCTACCTTAGCAATTTCGAGGACGAAATTATTTTAAGGGGGAAAGAATGTAACGACCCGTACTTTTACGGATAATAAATAATTTATTTAATTATTTAAATAAAGGTTTGGATATTTAAAATGACCAGAATTAAATAATAAGGAATGTTTAATTAATATAATAATTATATAATATATTTAATTAAGAAATAATCAAAAATAGTGGAATTCACAATACAATGTGAATTGGATAATATATAAGGTATAATTCAGTTTAGATTTGAATTATATTCACGAATATATTATTTAAACGAAGTTTGAACGCAGAATTTTAATATAATTATAATCGAGCTCGAAATGGCACTGCAGTTCGTAATTTGGCGATTTGAACTTTAAACGAATATACAGAATCCGTTTTAAGTCGGATTTTTGTGAAACAAGAAACGTTCAGAGCTGAAGAAGTATATTTTTCTAATGGAAGAGAAAAATCGAGATTTCGTCATGTAGATTTTGATTTATGTCCAAATCAAATTTTAGAAAAGTCGCTATGGAATTCTTTTATAATTTATAACGATTTAATTATATTTATAAAAGGAATTTCATTATAAATCGAATATCGATTTATATTGGGATTTGAAATATCGAGTTAGAAATTCGTATAGGAATATTCTAAAGCTGCATGGTATTCTATTGTGAATATATACGATAATATTTATTTATAAATATTTAATTTAATTACTTTTAACAATATTTATATATTTAAAAGGGTTATTTAGAGCTTTAAAAATAGCCACTTTTGCAAATGACCTCAGTTTTCGACGAAACTAATTTTGTTGGATCTGCAATATTAAATTATTGCTAGAGTTCAATTTCCGTGATTTTTGAAGTCACTATGTGGCCATACGAGATTTTTATGTGAAATACAATCGATATTTTGACGGTTAAAAATATGTTGTGTGAGCAAACGGGGTCGGAATTCGACGAAACCAGTTTTTTTTGGGACCATAGTGTCGAACCGTAGCTGCATGTCCAGTTTTGTGATTTTGTCATGTGTGATTACAGGAATTTTAGAGGGCAAATAAAAATAGCATTTGCTTAAAATTCAATATTTAATCGAATAAAAAATATTATAATTAACCTATATAAACATTTTAACTTCCTAAACCTAATCTCTTCATTATCAGGTCAATAAAATTCCGCTGTCGGTTTCATTCAAAATCAAAACGTGAGAAACCAACTTCAAAAAATTTCAGTAAATCAAATGAAATCGTATAAATCATTTTATATATATGTTTGGACTCCTGCTTCGTTTCTCTCCGACCTGATACCCTTTTCGTCGAGCTCGACATCAGTTCTAGTTGTTGCGAAAATGAACAGTGGATCTAGGGCTCGATGTTGGGGGCGATTGAAGAAGTATTGGCTCGAAGTGAGTTCGTAGTTGTATTGAGGAGTGAAAATGGAAGTGGTGTGCAAGATTTTGGGGTGTTCGGTTGTGATGGAGTTCGGTACCTGTACGGTGGAGACTGAATGTCACATCCGACAGGAGGGGTGCGGAATCATAGTGAAGGGTATGAATTTGAAGAGATTGTTGAGAGAAGAAGATTGGTGCTTTCGGTTTTGGATTCGGTGTTGAAATGGTGGAGAGAAGGAGGTATATGGTGCGGTAATGGCCACGTTGTAGTGCTGTTGAAATGAGCATGGGTTTGGGGAAGAAGGATGGAGCGGTGTGGGCTCGGGGGAGGGGGGGTACACGTATTGGGCTGGAATTTGAAAAAGGTGAAGGCCCATTTTTTTATTTAAATCCAAGATAATTAATCTAAATAGTAGGTTAACTTTAAATAGTTGTAACTTTATCATACATTGTCAGAATTCAGCGAAAACAAGATCCGACAGGATCGTATGGACGGACACTACCTAATGGAACTGACTGCGAGTGGATTGGAGCTTTTTACAATTTATAGTGAAATAAATTGTCCGTCTGAATCAACAGACGCAAATCGTTATTTAACGGTTAACGTGAAAAGTGAGTAAAACTCACTAACTCTGAATAGTTATATTTTTATAACGTATTCTTAGAACTGATATGTAATGACCCGAGGTTTTCGACTTCGAAAATCAACACACAAATGCCATGTTGACTATTCGAACATCGAAAATACCTGATCATTAATAGAAAGAAGTTAGAGGGTGAGAATAGATAAGATAGAAAATTAGAATAGAAGAAAAAGAGGATCACTACAAAACAGAATCAGAGTAATACGAATCTCACAGCGGAACGAATAAAATATAATAGATAACATAACCTTGAAACAAAACGGTATATATATGCAACAACATTATCAGAGTACAACACTTACACACAGCAGAAATAACAATAGCTATGTAATCCTGAAGCCTCCTACTTCAAACTCCTTCAAGTATATCTGTAAAGACCTAAACTACTTGACTGCCCGTACAAATTTGGGCACCCAAGAGTTTAGGGAAACAAAACAAAAATAAACTCTGGGTCAGTCATGGGACTGGTGTGAGTAAACTCAAATCATCGGTTTAACTTTTCAAAATGATTTTCAAAGAAAAGATAATCGTAAGACCGATCCACACATAAACATGGATGGTTTTTACCTTACGATAACCCAAAACATTTTTGAAAATCGATACTTTCTTGATATTATAATAATGTCTAATCACAAGTAATTAACAATCTAGTAGAACGCTTGCATCTCACGTTCCACATATATAGTATATAAATAAAAATCGCGGGCACTTATTGGAAATTGGATTCCGACCTTGACAAGGTATGGGACCACTTGCAGATAGTGTATCTATAGAGGCAAATACACTGGGTTCAACAAGAACATCTTGCTACCCGGCCCTCACATGACTGACCACTCATTTCGCTTGAGTGTATCGAATGTATATCACCAACGGTTGGGAGCTACCCACCGTCTTCCCGAAAAGGGACAGCATCGAAAATAGACAATAGAATGAAATGGATTTTCTCTAGATAGGTGATATACACCCTAATGGGAGCGACCCACATAGCCATGCTGCCTGCCCGATTTCTGTCATCTCCCGGTTGATGAGGCTTGTGGTCATTATGTATCCTTTGAAACACTTGACCACCATTCTCTTTGAATGCCACATCGTCATACCCGCCAAATCACAAATTGATTTCCCCAAAAAAATACCACGGGTATAAAGCTAAAAGAAACGAATTCCTCCGCCACCAAACGTAAGTACATTTAAAGAGATCAACTTACGCGATCCATTAGATATACTCTGTCAGACATCCGTCCATTTACGTTTGTCCTGGGACTGGACAAAACGAAGGCACTATTCTGTAAACAGGATAGCCCTTGCATAACTTCATCTTCAATTATCTGATCGCAATGCTAACGTCCATACAGAGTGGTTTTCAGATAATGAACCTGATCCCGGTCTCTCCGTATTGACGACGTAAAAATGGTCAAAAACTTTGATAGTCGGTGATTTAACTATCAAAGAAAAATAGATGTACAACCAACGATATTATTTCCAGATGGAAAGTCTATCGATCAAACAACATTCAACATTTGTCTCTTTTAATTTAATTTATCATTAACTTATTCATTTACTCTTTTCTATATACTCAACATTTCTTATTTCCTAAATTTAGGAAATATACGTCATCCAACATTGGAAAACATTTCCATCTCTGTTTCACGTATTACTGACATTCTGGTATTCTTTCTCATCAATCTTTCTTTTTCTATAATTAGAAAACATCTCTGATTATATTTGGAAAATGTTTCCAAAATGTATCCATTTGATTTCAAATAGATGTTTAATAAAACATCACTAAGCCAATCTAAACCATCATGGTCATTAACTCAACTTCTTAACCAACTTTCACTACCGAACCTTAACCACTTCTTAGTTAAAACTGAAGTCAATCAAGTTGGGGTATAATTACCTCTCAGACCTTAACTGAACGACATTTCTAACCTCGAAATAGACAAAGCTCACCTTTCAAATTCCTTAACATACATTGAATAACTTATATTCGATTACTTTTCTCAAATCATCTATATTCGATAACTCCACTTCAAATAAGTGCGATTGATTTATTTCTTTTTACTAACTCTATTCAATTTACTAATACTCAACTAACTTGAACTTGATTAACTCCATTAGAATAACTCTAATTTGATTTAACTCTAATCGATTAGCTCTAATTGATTTATCCAAACTGGTTAACTTTAACTGATTAACTCTAACTGGTTACTTTGACTGATTACTCTAACTCGGCTAATTTAACTCAACTTGACTAACTCGACTCAATTTCTTCTATCAATTAACTAATATTTGATTTAACTCCATTCGCTTGACTTTAGATTGCAGCGATCACAATGGTTACGCCTGATTCCCTCAGGAAATATCCGACCGCCGTAGGCTATCTACAGCCCGGCGAATTTCGCTAGCAGTCGTACGAAATGGCGACACATCCTAACTAAATGTGTTTGACCAACTCTATCTCTAATAACTACATTCAATCAATTCTAGTTGAAAAACTAATATTCAATTAATTCTAATTCGATTAACCCTATTTAATTAACTCTACTTTTATTTAGTTTCAAATGTCGATGTTGAAATCGATTCTTACTTCTTTATATAAGTCCCGACATATATATTCTATTTATCAAATGATAAATATTTCATTTAATTTATAAAATATTATTTATAAATTATTCTTCCCAATGTATCGGTCAGAATAGATTCTATTTTAAACTTTGCTTTAAATTCATAACCCGTTATACCCGTGTGCGAAGCACGGGTCTAAATCCTTCAAATGTAAAATTCCCCTTTTCTACAATACTAGTCACTTTTCCAGTATTCCTTTTAAAATCAATTTATTTACCAATTAATTCCCTTTTTGATAATTCTATTTATTCTATAAAATATTTTCTATTTATAAAATCTATCGATTCCTTTTATAATCTAACTATTCCTTTTGCACATATTTCCTCTTTCTATTCTATTCTCTTTCACATAAACATCCCTTTCAATTTAATTTATAAGTAGATTACAAGTATTTCTTTCAAATGTATCTATTTGATTAACAAATAGATATTTCTTTTTAATCTATTTATTTTCTATATAAATAGTTTTCTTTTTATAAAATCTTTTAATTTTATATATAACTCTTTTTCAATATAACATTGAAAATTTCCCTCTTTAACACTCCAGTATTCTTTATGGTATTTAATATACCATACAAAAATGATTGGTGTCATTCCAACATATAAAATCAACAACATATTTCATATCACATCATATAACACAATATATGACAAAAACAGTAAAATAGATGTTGAGGAACCCAGTTGGTTCCCTCCGACCTGTTTACCTGCATCCACAGATGTCAGTCAACATAAATAACATGAAGGTAAAATATCCTGATAAACAGAATCAATATTTCGATACGATTTATATATATCGTTATCGATATTCTAACCAATTAACTAGCATTTCAACCTAACAACCAACACACAGCAAAGCAACCAATATTTATCAGTTTTAAAAATACGTGATCGAAATATAGGTTGAGCAGAGTTAGTGAGAGTTACTCACATTGGACGGTGATCGTTAAATAACGATATATCGGCCATTGATTTGATTCAGGCGTTTAATTCCACCATAAATCCAAACGAGTCCCAATTCACTCCCGGTCAGTTCCATGGTGAAGCCACCGTCCATACGATCCCAACGGATCTTGTTTTGTTCAATTCTGACATCGTATGCATGTGTTATGTGGTTAATAAGTTAACCCAATTTAAAATTTATATTAAACTTTATAAAAATAAAGTTAATGGTCCTCACACTTACATTGGTCTGCCCAACATCCCTTTCAGACATCTGGACCCGTCCATAACATAGCCGCCCCATATATCAGTGCGTCCTCCAGCCTAAACATTCACTACCACCGAATACTCCTGCTTCAATTATCTGATCTCCTCTCCAACGCATTTCCTAACGGCTTTCACCATTTACCTCCTCCTCCCGAGCTCTTTCTCCCCCATCCAATACCCACTAACTCGCACCCATCCTCCATCAACGTCGAACACCACTTCACTTCGCTGGAAGGGACCAGATCCGAAACTTTTCACCCCAAATCCCTCATCATGCATCGAAGAATATAGCCGCGAGTTGCTCGAAAAAAAGAAAAAGAAAAATAAAGCTTCTACAGTCGCTTAAAGGGACCAGATCCGAAAATTTTGTTTGTTTTTATTTTTATTTAACTTTTGTTTTCAGTTTTAGATGCAGTGAAATGTGGAACAAAAGTGAGGAGATGGGCACAGGGTTTTATAGTGGCCGATTCCTTGGTTGCCAAGGAAATGAGGCACAGGGTAGCACTGATGTTGGTATTAGGGTAGGCACGTTGAACGATGGGTGACAATTCAACAATACATTAAGGCTAGACATGTGGTGCTGACTGCTATATACATATTAGAGTGCTGTAACACAGTAAGCTCGTGATTTGAAGATTCATAGAGTGTTCTTTGTTATTAAGTTTAAGTCTTCTGCCATGAGTTTTCACCTCGAAACTGCTACAAAGTACATGCTATAGTGTGATGTATATAGCTTATATTCTCAAGGTGAATAGTTGTGGAAAAGGTATCGGCTGCATTTGCTATAGTATAGTTTGTACATTTTTTCTACCACAAGGTTTGCAGCAGTGATGAGTTTTGACATAGCTTTGTAGAGGCAGGGGTAGATTGTCATGAATTTGCTTTTCCTTAGACTAGAGTAGGTAGGCAACTGTTCATTTCAATTGGTTTGATCTTTACGTAGTAAACTCTCTCATGCTCCAGCCCTTTAATGTTAGTGTATTGCGTCTATTCATACTTTTATATTCTGAATTATATATGGTTAATACGTTAATAAACTGTTCAAGTAATAACAGTGATCCAATTATGATTTGAATACACATGTACATCCTGATCAAGGAAACGCGATGGTGCATGCCCGTGGATATTAGAAGTAGTGCTTGCACCATTGAAGACTTAAATACTATATTCTGCAATCTGCATTACATGCAGACATATCTTGAATACATAATGCGATGTTGGACCACCTCATGCATAAGCGAATATTGATGTACACAGGACGAGATATATAAAGATATACACAGTAGATTTTATGAAGTATAGATGTTAACCAAATCGTGCAGACAAGATTTCGATTGTTTAAAAAAAGGGAAGCGTATCAAGAACAGATTCTTCCGCATAGTGTATGTATATAATTTAAAAGTTTAGTGCATCACATTAGAGAAAATCACGTTCAAGTCCGAGCTGCTACGGACTGAAATAAGAATACAGCCGTGTCTAGCGAGGTGTCATGATCCCAAAAGTAAAATAATATCGGTAGGTTGACTCATATTTTGAAACACCAAAATATTGATATAGGGTGAAAAATACTCTAAATAAAAATTCGCATATTTAATTAATTAAAAATTACAGTAAAATTCTAAAAATTAAATTAATACTACGTCTCAAAAGAACCTTGTCTAAATTCAAATCCAATATGCAGTTATTTCAAATAAACTGTTACGGTCGATGAACAATTTTATAGCGACTATTTGAAATTTTGATTTGGGTATAATTTCACAATTTATAACGCGAAATCTTGATTTTTTTTCTTCTGTTAGAAAGATATAGTTCAACAGATTCCAACGTTTCTTGTCTCACAGAGATCCGACTTAAAACGACTTCTGCATATTCGTTTAAAGTTCAAATCGTCAAATTACGAATTGCCGCGCCATTTCGAGCTCGATTATAATTATAATATAAATTATACGTTTAATCGTCGTTTATTGAATAGATTCGTTACTAAAAATCGAATCCAAACTTATCCAAATCTCTTATATTACCCAATTCACACAAATATTAGGAATTCAGCTATTTTCGACCATTTCGAAAATAAATATATTATACTATTATTTATATTAATTAAATATAAATATTATTTAAGTCAAGTTATCGATATCGCCAAATCGATATTAAATTAATTATTCAGCCGTTAAAAATGCGGGACATTACATTCTTCCCCCTTTAAAATAATTTTGTCCTCGAAATTGCTAAGGTAGAAGACGACCCTATTAACTGGGTTAAAAATTATTCGTTCACCTTTAACTTTAGTTTCAACTGAGTTAATTCCTTTTAATTAATTTATTAATTTATTTCAATTAAAATATTAATTAATTCCTTCTAACGAAAATTTTCAAAAATTCTGGAAATTTTCTAACACCCTAAATTTTCGAAAAATTTCGCCAGCACCACCCCTGTACCGGTCAATAATTCAAACTCCAACTCGCCTTTCTAGGCCCTTTCCTTTCAAAAAGAAAATCAAAACCCAAGCGGCTTGCCGATTCGGTGCATAAAACCTCATATGGAAATTTAAACATGTACCTTTTATCGGGCATACCCTTATATCCTTACACTCTGCTGCCAATTCAGCATATACCAAAGTCATCCCTATCAATCTCCAATCATCTGTTCTCAAATCCAATCATCCAATTTCAAACCAAATCTCATTCTCGATCTCAAATTCCATTACCAATCTCAAATTTAGTTACCCGTCCAATATACTTAAACAAATTCATATCTCTCAAATCAAATTTATTCGATATCATTCTATTTCAATTAAATTTTCCCTTACTGGTTTTAATTCAATTCCAGTTTTTTCGCCAAATTTCTTTAAATTTGTTTTTAATTCAAACAAATTTCCTAGGAATTTTTAAACAGTTTAGTTTTTCAAAAATCAATACTCCTTTTCGGAAATCAAAACCACTTGTTTCTCAAAACAGTTCAAAACAAAATCTTTTGGTAGTAATCCATCAATTAGAACACGAAAATGAACACTGATGATGTGGCCAGCATCATCAGAGTTATTTCCCAGTGATAAAGGTGAGTTCAATACTATATCATTCTAAAAACCATTTTTAAACAATTCCATTTGAAATCCTTTCAAAATATCATTCACGATGCTTGTAAACAAATTAAAATTTCCCAAGATCTTAAGATTTATTTATATTTAACTCAAATCCATTTACGAACACTTTTTCCCCCAGTTTCCAGAATTTTAATTCCAATTTTGATTTAATTTAGATTTAATTAATCTGCTTTTGTATTATACAAACTCAAATTGGTTATATACATAACCTTTTCAATTATAATCAACCAACACATCCAATATATGATAATAATTCCAAGATATAACTTTCTTTTATATCAAAATATATTTTGGGTAAAATTATTTCATTTACCCTCTTTCAAAACATGCAGTGTCGGTTTATCGTGTTTGAGTGTTTAAAAACTCCTATCGATACAGTGGATCAAACAGATCGATCAAAATTCACAAACTACTCACCCAATAAATCTCCACAGTATAAAACAATTTTTTAATCAATCTACAAATACGTTCCTTCATACATATACACTCAACTCAATCTAGAGTATTGCTAACCCTATCTCTACCGAGTCATGCCACAGAGCCAAGGTAATCACTTAACCTTCAGCTCTGATACCATTGTAACGACCCGAGGTTTTCGACTCTGAAAATCAACACACAACTGCCATGTTGACTATTCGAACATCGAAAATACCTGATCATTAATAGAAAGAAGTTAGAGGGTGAGAATAGATAAGATAGAAAATTATAATAGAAGAAAAAGAGGATCACTACAAAACAGAATAAAAGTAATACGAATCTCACAGCGGAACGAATAAAATATAATAGATAACATAACCTTGAAACAAAACGGTATGTATATGCAACAACATTATCAGAGTACAACACTTACACACAGCAGAAATAACAATAGCTATGTAATCCTGAAGCCTCCTACTTCAAACTCCTTCAAGTATATCTGTAAAGACCTGAACTATTTGATTGCCCGTACAAATTTGGGCACCCAAGAGTTTAGGGAAACAAAACAAAAATAAACTCTGGGTCAGTCATGGGACTGGTGTGAGTAAACTCAAATCATCGGTTTAACTTTTCAAAATCCTTTTCAAAGAAAAGATAATCGTAAGACCGATCCACACATAAACATGGATGGTTTTTACCATACGATAACCCAAAACAGTTTTGGAAATCGATACTTTTCTGATATTATAATAATGTCTAATTAACAATCTAGTAGAACGCTTGCATCTCACGTTCCACATATATAGTATACAAATCAAAATCGCTGGCACTAATTGGAAATTGGATTCCGACCTTGACAAGGTATGGGACCACCTGCCGATAGTGTATCTCTAGAGGCAAATACACTGGGTTCAACAAGAACATCTTGCAACCCGGCCGTCACATAACCGACCACTCATTTCGCTTGAGTGTATCAAATGTATATCACCAACAGTTGGGAGCTACCGACCGTCTTCCCGAAAAGGGACAGCATCGAAAATAGACAATAGAATGAAATGGATTTTCTTTAGATAGGTGATATACACCCTAATGGGAGCGACCCACATAGCCATGCTGCCTGCCCGATTTCTATCATCTCCCGGTTGATGAGGCTTGAGGTCATTATGTATCCTTTGAAACACTTGACCACCATTCTCTTTGAATGCCACATCGTCATATCCGCCAAATCACAAATTGATTTCCCCAAAAAAATACCATGGGTATAAAGCTAAGAGAAACGAATTCCTCCACCACCAAACGTAAGTACGTTTGAAGAGATCAACTTACGCGATCCGTTAGATATACTCTGTTAGACATCCGTCCATTTACGTTTGTCCTGGGACTGGACAAAACGAAGGCACTATTCTGTAAACAGGATTGCCCTTGCATAACTTCATCTTCAATTATCTGGTCGCAATGCTAACGTCCATACCGAGTGGTTTTCAGATAATGAACCTGATCCCGGTCTCTCCGTATTGACGACGTAAAAATGGTCAAAAACTTTGATAGTAAGTGATTTAACTATCAAAGAAAAATAGGTGTATAACCAACGATATTATTTCCAGATGGAAAGTCTATCGATCAATCAACATTCAACATTTATCTCTTTTAATTTAATTTATCATTAATTTATTCATTTACTCTTTTCTATATACTCAACATTTCTTATTTCCTAAATTTAGGAAATATACGTCATCCAACATTGGAAAACATTTCCATCCCTGTTTCACGTATTACTGACATTCCAGTATTCTTTCTCATCAATCTTTCTTTTTCTATAATTAGAAAACATCTTTGATTATATTTGGAAAATGTTTCCAAGATGTATCCATTTGATTTCAAACAGATGTTTAATAAAACATCACTAAGCCAATCTAAACCATCACGGTCATTAACTCAACTTCTTAACCAACTTTCACTACCGAACCTTAACCACTTCTTAGTTAAAACTGAAGTCAATCAAGTTGGGGTATAATTACCTCTCAGACCTTAACTGAACGACATTTCTAACCTCGAAATAGATAAAGCTCACCTTTCAAATTCTTTAACATACTTTGAATAACTTATATTCGATTACTTTTCTCAAATCATCTGTATTCGATAACTCCACTTCAAATAAGTGCGATTCGATTTATTTCTTTTTACTAACTCTATTCAATTTACTAATACTCAACTAACTTGAACTTGATTAACTCCATTTGAATAACTCTAATTTGATTTAACTCTAATCGATTAGCTCTAATTGATTTACCCTAACTGTATAATTTAACTGATTAACTCTAACTGGTTAACTTTGACTGATTACTCTACTCGGCTAATTTAACTCAAGTTGACTAACTCGACTCAATTTCTTCTATCAATTAACTAATATTTGATTTAACTCCATTCACTTGACTTTAGATTGCAGCGATCACAATGGTTACGCCTGATTCCCTCAGGAAATATCCGACCGCCATAGGCTATCTACATCCCTGCGAATTTCGCTAGCAGTCGTACGAAATGGCGACACATCCTAACTAACTATGTTTGACCAAATATACCTCAAATAACTACATTCAATCAATTCTAGTTGAAAAACTAATATTCAATTAATTCTAATTCGATTAACCCTATTTAATTAACTCTACTTTTATTTAGTTTCAAATATCGATGTTGAAATCGATTCTTACTTCTTTATATAAGTCCCGACTTATATATTCTATTTATCAAATGATAAATATTTCATTTCATTTATAAAATATTATTTATAAATTATTCTTCCTAATGTATCGGTCAGAATAGATTCTATTTTAAACTTTGCTTTAAATTCATAACCCGTTATACCCGTGTGCGAAGCACGGGTCTAAATCCTTCAAATGTAAAATTCCCCTTTTCTACAATACTAGTCACTTTTCCAGTATTCCTTTTAAAATCAATTTATTTACCAATTAATTACCTTTTTGATAATTCTATTTATTCTATAAAATATTTTCTATTTATAAAATCTATCGATTCCTTTTATAATCTAACTATTCCTTTTGCACATATTTTCCCTTTCTTTTCTCTTTCACATAAACATCCCTTTCAATTTAATTTATAAGTAGATTACAAATATTTCTTTCAAATGCTATCTATTTGATTAACAAATAGATATTTCTTTTTAATCTATTTATTTTCTAAATAAATAGTTTTCTTTTTATAAAATCTTTTAATTTTGTAAATAACTCTTTTTCAATATAACATTGAAAATTTCCCTCTTTAACATTCCAGTATTCTTTATGGTATTTAACATACCATACAAAAATGATTGGTGTCATTCCAACATATAAAATCAACAACATATTTCATATCACATCATTTAACACAATATATGACAAAAACTGTAAAATAGATGTTGAGGAACCCAGTTGGGTCCCTCCGACCCGTTTACCTGCATCAACAGATGTCAGTCAACATAAATAACATGAAGGTAAAATAACCTGATAAACAGAATCAATATTTCGATACGATTTATATATATCGTTATCGATATTTTAACCAATTAACTAGCATTTCAACCCAACAACCAACACACAGCAAAGCAACCAATATATATCAGTTTTAAAAATACGTGATCGAAATATAGGTTGAGCAAAGTTAGTGAGAGTTACTCACATTGGGCGGTGATCGTTAAATAATGATATATCGGCCATTGATTTGATTCAGGTGTTTAATTCCACCATAAATCCAAATGGGTCCCAATTCACTCCCGGTCAGTTCCGTGGTGAAGCCACCATTCATACGATCCCAATGGATCTTGTTTTGTTCAATTCTGACATCGTATGCATGTGTTATGAGGTTAATAAGTTAACCCAATTTAAACTTTATATTAAACTTTATAAAAATAAAGTTAATGGGCCTCACACTTATATTGGTCAGCCCAACATCCCTTTCACACATCTGGACCCGTCCATAACATAGCCGCCCCATATATCAGTGCGTCCTCCAGCCTAAACATTCACTACCACCGAATACTCCTGCTTCAATTTTCTGATCTCCTCTCCAACGTATTTCCTAATGGCTTTCACCATTTACCTCCTCCTCCCGAGCTCTTTCTCCCCCACCCAATACCCAATAACTCGCACCCATCCTCCATCAACGTCGAACACCACTTTACTTCGCTGGAAGGGACCAGATCCGAAACTTTTCACCCCAAATCCCTCATCACGCATCGAAGAATATAGCTGCGAGTTGCTCGAAAAAAAGAAAAAGAAAAATAAAGCTTCTACAGTCGCTTGAAGGGACCAGATCCGAAAATTTTGTTTGTTTTTATTTTTATTTAACTTTTGTTTTCGGTTTTAGACGCAGTGAAATATGGAACAAAAGTGAGGAGATGGGCACAAGGTTTTATAGTGGTCGATTCCTTGGTTGCCAAGGAAATGAGGCACAAGGTAGCACTGATGTTGGTATTAGGGTAGGCCCGTTGAAGGATGGGTGACAATTCAGCAGTACATTAAGGCTAGACATGTGGTGCTGACTGCTATATACATATTAGAGTGCTGTAACACAACAATCTCGTGATTTGAAGATTCATAGAGTTTTCTTTGTTATTAAGTTTAAGTCTTCTGCCATGAGTTTTCACCTCGAAACTGCTACAGAGTACATGCTATAGTGTGATGTATATAGCTTATATTCTCAAGGTGTATAGTTGTGGAAAAGGTATCGGCTGCATTTGCTATAGTATAGTTTGTACATTTTTTCTACCACTAGGTTTGCAGCGGTGATGAGTTTTGACATAGCTTTGTAGAGGCAGGGTTAGACTGTCATGAATTTGCTTTTCCTTAGATTAGAGTAGGTAGGCAACTGTTCATTTCAATTGGTTTGATCTTTACGTAGTAAACTCTCTCATGCTCCAGCCCTTCAATGTTAGTGTATTGCGTCTATTTATAATTTTATATTCTGGATTATATATGGTTAATACATTGGCAAACAGTTCAAGTAATAACAGTGATCCAATTATGATTTGAATACACATGTACATCCTGATCAAGAAAACGCGATGGTGCATGCCCGTGGATATTAGAAGTAGTGCTTGCACCATTGAAGATATACACAGTAGATTTTCTAAAGTATAGATGTTAACCAAATCGTGCAGACAAGATTTCGATTATTTAAAAATAAGGGAAGCGTATCAAGAACAGATTCTTCCGCATAATGTATGTATATAATTTAAAATTTTAGTGCATCACATTAAAGAAAATCACGTTCAAGTCCGAGCTGCTACGGACTGAAATAAGAATACAGCCGTGTCTAGTGAGGTGTCACGATCCCAAAAGTAAAATAATATTGGTAGGTTGACTCATATTTTGAAACACCAAAATATTGATATAGGTTGCAAAATACTCTAAATAAAAATTCGCATATTTAATTAATTAAAAATTACAGTAAAATTCTAAAAATTAAATTAATACTACGTCTCAAAAGAACCTTGTCTAAATTGGAATCCAATATGCAGTTATTTCAAATAAACTGTTACGGTCGATGAACGATTTTATAGCGACTATTTGAAATTTTGATTTGGGTATAATTTCACAATTTATAACGCGAAATCTTGATTTTTTTTTCTTCTGTTAGAAAGATACAGTTCAACAGATTCCAACGTTTCTTGTTTCACAGAGATCCGACTTAAAACGGCTTCTACATATTCGTTTAAAGTTCGAATCGTCAAATTACGAATTGCCGCGCCATTTCGAGCTCGATTATAATTATAATATAAATTATACGTTTAGTCGTCGTTTATTGAATAGATTCGTTACTAAAAATCGAATCCAAACTTATCCAAATCTCTTATATTACCCAATTCACACAAATATTGGGAATTCAGCTATTTTCGACCATTTCGAAAATAAATATATTATTCTATTATTTATATTAATTAAATATAAATATTATTTAAGTCAAGTTATCGATATCGCCAAATCGATATTAAATTAATTATTCAGCCGTTAAAAATGCGGGACATTACATGATAATTATTTGTTGATTGTTGTGTATTAACTGTTTGGTTGAATTGCTTGTGTATTGGTTGAAATTATAGATAACGATATATATATAAATCGTTAATCAAATATTGATTCTGTTTAACAGAATATTTCATATTGAAATGAAATCGATATTAATTATGTTGTTTAACATCTGTGATGCAGGGAAACAGGTTGGAGGAATCCAACTGGATTCCTCAACATTATTTTACTGTTTTTCATATATTGTAGTATATGATGTGATATAAAATATGTTGCTGATTATGTGTGTTTGAATGATATCAATTATGGTTATTTGGTATTTTAAATACCGTAAGAAATACTAGGATGTAAAAAGGGGATTTTCAAAAGTGTATTTTGAAAATAAATTATTTATATAAAATCAATGGATTTTATATATAAAGAAAGGATTTTATAAAAGAAAATACTTTATAAAATCAAAGAAGAATAAAAAAGGAAATTTATTTATAAAATCAAAGGATTTTATAAAAAGGGCTATTATTTATTTATAAAATCAAAGGATTTTATAAAAAGGGCTATTTGTTTATAAAATGAATCAGAATTTATTTAAGAGAAAATATTTATAAAATCAAGGGATTTTATAAAAGGGAATTATTTATAAAATCAAAGGATTTTATAAAAAGGAATATTTATTGGGATAATAAATAGAAGTATAAGGGATATTTATTTAAAAAATAAAAAGATATCATAAGGATATTTAATTGGAAAATAAATAGGATAATTAAAAAGGGATTATTTATAAAATGAATAGAGTTTTATAAATGGATTGTTTATAAAGAATAGAGTTTTATAAAGGGATTGTTCGTAAGGAAAATAGGATTATAAAAGGGAATAAAGATTAAATGGAAATCTGGTGAACGAGTAAATGGGAAAAGATTTATTTAAAGTAGATAATAAATAGAATTTGTTTAACAAACAAATTGAGACGATTAATTTAGAAATAGTATTTTATAAATTAAGTAAAATATTTATCAATGAATAAATAGAATATATAAGTCAGGACTTATATATAGAAGTAAGAATCGATTTCAACATCGATATTCGAAACTGAATATGAACGAAGAGTTAGAGTTAATCAGTTAGAGTTAATCTGATTAGAGTTAATCAGTTAGAGTTAATCGGTTAGAGTTAACTAATTAGAGTTAATCAGTTAGAGTTAATCAGTTAGAGTTAATCAGTTAGAGTTAATCTTATTAGCGTTAATCAATTAGAGTTTACCAGTTAGAGTTATTCAAATGGAGTTAATCGAGTAGTGTTAGTCGAGTATTAGTAAATCAAATATTAGTTATTTGAGAGGAGTTAATTGAATTTAGCTATTCGAAATGAGTTATCGAATTTTGTTATTCGAAAGAAGATTATCGAATATTTGTTATTCAAAAGGAGTTATCGAATATTTGTTATTCGAAATAAGATTATCGAATATTTGTTATTCGAAAGAAGATTATCGAATATTTGTTATTCGGAAGAAGATTATAGAATATTTGTTATTCGGAAGAAGATTATCGAATATTTGTTATTCGAAAGAAGATTATCGAATATTTGTTATTCGAAAGAAGATTATCAAATATTTGTAATTCGAAAGAAGATTATCAAATATTTGTTATTCGAAAGAAGATTATCAAATATTTGTTATTCGAAAGAAGATTATCGAATGTTAGTTATTCGAAAGGAGTTATCGAATGTTAGTTTATTCGAATAGAGTTAAAAGGAGTTATCGAATATTAGTTATTCGAAAGGAGTTAATCGAATATTAGTTATTCGAAAGGAGTTAATCGATGTTAGTTTAATTGAAAGGAGTTAATCGATGTTAGTTTAATCGAAAGGAGTTATCGATGTTAGTTTAATCGAAAGGAGTTAATTGAATTTAGTTATTCTAAAGTGAGATTATCGAATATAAGTTATTCGAAAGGAGGTTATCGAATATAGTCTATTCGAAAGAAAGGAGATTATCGAATATAGCGTATTCGAAAGAAAGAGATCGAATATAGTTTATTCGAAAGAGTGAGTTAATCAAATATAAGTTATTCGAAGTGAGTTAATCGAATATAAGTTATTCGAAGAGAGATAATCGAATACAAGTTATCCGAAGAGAGAAAATCGAATATAGGTTATTCGAAAAAGAGTTAATCAAATAGAGATTACTTGAAAGAGAGTTATACGTCGAATTCAATTATATCGAATTCGGGAAAGTACTTATAGTTTTCGAAATTTAAATCAAGATTTATTTATTTATAAATCAGGTGTTTATTTATTTATTCACATTAAAGAATAAAAGTTATAATGGACGTTAGATATTTCGAAAGTAGGGATTATAACGTTATCGTTATAATCAATGTTTTCAATAAAGAAGTGGATACGTAAATAGAATCCGAGATTCACGTAAGGAAGTTTGTTAAAGATTTAAAAAGATAAACTTTGACTATTTCGAAGTTAAAACGTTGTTCAGTTAAGGTATGAGAGGTAATTATACACCAACTTGATTGACTTCCTTCTTAACTAAGGAATGGTAAGGTTTGATAGTGAAGGATGGTTAAGTGAATTTAGTTCATTTGTGAAATAGTTTGGGTTAGCATGGCGATGTTTGATTTAAACATCAGTTTAAATCAAATGAAAGAGTTTTGGAAATGTTTTCCAAATAAGAACCAGAAATGTTTTCTGATAATAGAAAATAAATGGGAATAAATGTGGAAACGTTCTCTAGTGATTAATAACGTATATTTTCTAAGTTTAGAAAATAAGGATTTACGAATATATGATAACGGGAAATAAGGAAATGAATAAATTAATGATAAATTAATTTAAAGAGATAAAGGATTAAATGATGATTGATCGATATAATTTCCATCTGGAAATAATATCGTTGTTTGCACACGTATTTTTCTTTGATAGTTAAATCGCAGACTATCAAACTTTTGACCATTTTAATGTTGTTAATATGGAGAGACCAGTTGGATTATTATCCGAAGAACCACTCCGTATTGGCATAAGCGTTGCGAATCATATATTCCAAAGAAAATTTAAGACAGAGTAAAGTGCAAGGGCTGTTGTATAAATCTTAGGTAAAGATTGCCTAAGATGGATGTACTGAATAGTGCCTTTGGCTTGTCCAGTCCCAGGACAACTGGTATGGAAGAAGGTCTGACAGAGTATATCTAATAGATTGCGTAAGTTGATCTATTCAAACGTATTCACGTTTGGTGGCGGAGGAATTCGTTTCTATTAGTTGTATACCCATGTTATTTTTGGATAAATCAATTTGTGATTTTAAAGGGTATGACGATGTGACATTCTAAGTGAATGAAGATGTGGCATGTAAAAGATAAGCGTAGCCTTTAGCCTCACAACTGGAAAATGACAAAAATTGGGCAGGCAGCATGGCTATGTAGGTCGCACCTATTAGGGTGTATAATCAACTGATCTAGAGTTTCATTTACTTCTAAAAATATATTGTCGATGCTGTCCCATTCGAGAAACGGTTGATGATCCCAACCGTTGGTGATATACACTCGATACACTCAAGAGAAATGAGTGTTCGGTCATGTGTGGCTGGGTTGCAAGATGTTCTTGTTGAACCCAGTGTATTCCTCTCTAGAGGTACACTAGCAAAAGGTGGTTCCATACCTTGTCATAGTTGGAAATCCATTATCCAATAAGCGCTCGCGGTTTTGATTGTATACTATATATGTAGAACGTGAGATGAAAGCGTTTCTGCTAGATGATTATTATATTGTGGTTGATAGACACTATTATAATATCAATGAGTTTTGATATAAAGATTATTTTGGATTCTCATAAGGAAAAAACCCGTCCGTTATACGGCGTGGTCTTATGAGATATCGTTTAATGGCCCAAAACTGTTTTAAACTATTTTACTCATACCAGTCCCATGACTAAACCAGAGTTTATTTTGTTTTGTTTTCCCTAAACTCTTGGATGCCCAATTTTGTATGGGCAGTCAAGTAGTCGGGATTTGCAGATACTTGAAGAGCTGGAGCAGGAGGCTTCAGGATCATATAGCTATTGTTTATTTCCGTTGTGTTGTAAGTGATGTACTTTGGAAATGATATGTATATTCAAGTACAGATTTATATTTCAAAGTTATGATATATATTATATGTTATTCGATCTGCTGTGAGGTTCGTGTTACTCTGATGTTGTGTTCTTCTTCTTCTTCTTCTATTCTAAGTTTCTATCTTATCTATCCTCACCCTTTAATTTCTTTCATGGACTATCCGATGTTTTCGATGTTTGAATACTCGACATGGTATTGTATGTCGAATTTTCTAAGTCGAAAATTTTCGGTACGTTACAATCAAACACAAACACAAATATAAACAAAAATAAAGTGCGGAAAAGGAAAGAACACACTGGATTTTATACCGGTTCAGATTGCTCCTATGTCCAGCCTCGCACAACGCTGGATTGCGCAGAGTTTTATTACTATATCAATAGTCAAGTGCAACCTCCTTGATTTCACGGCTACAAGGGATACCACCGATTACCCGTCCTTGATTTCAGGGCTACAAGGGATACCTCCGATTACCCGTCCTTGATTTTACGGCCACAAGGGATACCATCGATTACTTACACAACCCAAACAATTACAAACAACCCTATAACTCTTCAATAACACTTGATTCAAAGAGTATTGAGCAGAGAGTGAGAAGAAAAGAAGTTTAATGCAAACAGAATTGAATTCGGTAGAGTATAAGTGTAGAAATCATAAAAATGAGAAAGAATTACGGTGTAATGAAAGGGAATGAAGATGGAGAAAAAGAATGATAATAAAATTCGAAATCAGCCCCTATTTATAACATTTGAAAGTTTGCAATGTTTCTTGAGTGTTACAAATGGTGAAAAGACACTTCCTTTCAAATTTAAATTTCTGACAGTTATATGCCGACATAGCCATGAATGTATGTCGACATATCCATCAATTTTATGATTTTTAAGGAATTTTTAAAGTATTTAAATCAATATTTAAATTCTAGAAATTCCGGAAACAAAACCAGTTGCTAAAACATTATCTTTCAAGTACAAAAACATAAGAAAATATTATTTAAACATATGATTAAAACTTAATATATATGATATGAAAACTATATATAATATAATTATAAATGCATATATATAGGAATTTATAAAGAGATATTTATAAACTATATATAAATGAGGTTATACGAAGAATCAAATACAAACTTAGTAAAATATATTATAAAACTATAAAAATAAGAATACTTATAAATTAGAAAATATATTTGAAATAATAAGTTTGAAATTCTTTAATCCAAATTTGATAATATAAATAAATATTCTACAGTGTAAAATCATATGAAATCATATACATACTTAAAAAGTTATAAGGTTTAAAACTATAAAACTATATAAACTTATATAAACGTATATATAACATAATTAAAACTTTAAACTATATGTTTGAAATCATAAGTAAAATAATTTAGAATTTGAAATATGAAAACTAGAATTTTGATATTTAAAAATTTGAAAAAGAATATTTGAAATTTGAAAAACACAATTTGAACCTGAAGTGCTATTCAGAGTCTTACGTAAACTAGACTCTATTACTATATTTATCTTGAGCTCTTGAACTCTTGAAATCTTGATTACTAATGAGTCTTGAATCTTGAATCTTCAAAACTTTAAAACTGTACAGTCTTCAGTATTTATGGCCGGTATACAAATCCTGCATATATATGTCTATATATTCTAGATAGAGATATTAGTATATATTTTATTATAATCCATGATAACTAAAATAAGGTTGTTGTCATAAAAACTCCATTCTCCAACAGTTTCCCTCTTTTTGACGATGACAACCTTAGTTTGTAAAATATTCATACCTGTTGATTCTGATCCTTCTAATACTTCCCCTTAAACTATATTATACCTATTTTATAATTTCTCCCTGAGGCAACCCAAACTTCCCCATATGGGAAAGCCAGGATTGCTTTTAGAACACGACGCATCAGAACACAAATAGTAGAACATTTCATTGCTTACTACAAGAATTTACATTAGAGTACAAGAATATATCAGAGTTTAAATAATATACAACAGAAAAATATCAAAGATTTAAATTACAAAGCAGCGCAAAAATAATACACAATGTACAGTGGAAAATATCAACCACAACTTAATGAAATACACGGAAACAAAGCATTCCGAATATAGCTCTATCTGTAATCCAAGATCCTAGAAAAAGAAATATCTGCAAAACAAAAACTATTGACTCCCCGTGTGGAAAATATGGGCACCTAGATTTTAGGTAGAAACAATAAACTCCGAGTTAGTCATGGGACTGGTGTGAGAACTAAAACAGTTATTAAAAATTTGCTCTAAAATTTGGTAAATCACGGGGCCACGCCGCATGTCACGGAACGAGTTTACGCCACATAAATCTCAGTTTAAAATAAAACAACGCAATGCTTTTTGGAAAATGATATCAATCATAGACGACATAGGTACCGTATATTATGCCGCCATACATAGGTTTACAACAAAAACCTAAAAGTTACGTATTGGAAATTCGATTCCATTTATGAGTCGAGGCAAGGGATCTTCCTCATCGATTTGTGACACTATAGTAAATGCCTCAGGGTTACACACTTTTGGCAAAACTGGTTAGCGACCGGGCCGGTCCACACTTACTTAAGTGGATTGGTTATTCCTGAACACACGTTTCCCGGTCCTATAGGGCCTATCACTTGTCTAATAGCGACAAATATATCTGAGGCGCCTCACTATCCATCATTCACATAAGTAAAAATGTCTGGGCTCCATACCATGACACCACTCCTAGCTAGAAAGAAATGTTGTGTCCTCCCTGAGGTCCTCATCCCGTTTTTGACTCATACCGAGGTGTAAGGCTCGCGAATTAACGCTATACACAAAGCTATGCTACTTAAAGCCGTGATTTGATCATCATCCACAAGACCTTGCTTTTCAACAAAAGCCATGATCATTTGCATCTTAGTATGCCACACTGACAATTCATGACATACAACAGATGTCTATCAATATATAACCACTAAGCTCGTACGTCTCAGAGAAAGGTGTTAAGAAAGAGAATAAATTCTCCGCCACCAAACAAATATATATTTGATAGAAATAAATCAACTTAGAATGAAATCCAATGTCAGACACACATCCATTTACAAGCCCGTACCGGGTCGGAACGAAACCGAAGGCAACTTATTCCTCGTCCCATATGTCCAATACAGGAGAGAGGTACTCGCATATCTGGTCGATCTCCAGGTACATCTGGACGATCACCACTTATTACCTTGTCTTGGATGTATAGCCCAATCAAGACATCAATAATCATACAAATGATGTGAAGATCTCCGGTCTTCAACTACCATCTTCATCGTCGACTTTTAGTCGTCGTATTAATTATTCAGAATGGGATAAACCCGGTTTTCCGAATAACCCACATATTTTATAATCAATAATAAAGTGCTATAAAAACACATCATATGCCTCATTCCAATTCAGAATATTCTTTTATTCAAATATTCACATCTTTAGGGAAAAGTTCCCATTAATTTTATCAAAGATAAATTCTTTTAAACTTATTCTTTAATCTTCCTTTTGATATCAATTCAAAAGATTTGATTTTATCTTTCACGACATAAACCAAATTAAGGTTTATTAACTAATCGAGATTAGCAAACCTTACCGAAGTAATCCTTTATTTTATTATCCCAATCCCAACCTATTCATCCCATGGAGCAAAACTGGTAGTATCATATCTAACACCCACGGTGTTATCGATAAATTTAATTACCATTTCACGTTCAAATCTAATTAAAGATTTAGCTACTGCCTGGAGTAAAACTGGCGGTACTCCATTCTCGATTATTTCATGAATTCGATAAATTTAATTATCTCATTCTCATTTCAGTCTAAGTAAAGATCCGTTAAAACTCCAACTTGGTTTTAATATCATAAATCATTACTTAATGATTGTTCATCTTTTAGGAAAATCAATCTTGTCATTAACTGGGTTAAAGAACCAATGTCATTTAAAACATCGTTCACAATAAACCCAAATCAGCTTCCATTAACTATAGAATCTTCACGGAAAACAGATCAATACACAATCGATATAAATTTCTGTATCATACTAATAATATAAATGGAATAACGACAAAGCCTTTTAATTCCATATATATTAACAGTCTTCCTTTATAGAAGCCCATCTCGATTATTACCAAATCGAATTCCATTCAATTCCAATTTAATATATTAAATGGGAAAATACTTTACTTTGGCAAATTTCCATTAGATCATATTAGAAAGATTTATAAATTCCAAATCATATCTTCCCTGTTAATTGGGTTAAAGAACCAATGTCGTTTAAAACATCGTTCACGATAAACCCCAAATCAACTTTCATTTCAATTCTAATTAAATTAATTAATTGATAAATTTCTCTAAATCTTAATTAAAAGATTTATTCCTTTCTCAACTGTGTTTAAGAACAGTGTTAATAAAGACACCATTCACAACAAACCCAAAATCAAATTTGATATTAAATACAAGGCTCTAAATAGAAATTTTTTCGGCTTATATTCAATATCAAATTCTGAAACCAACGAATATCGTATTGGGAATAACGATATTTATATCTTCCAAATTCCTCGACAATATCCGTATAATCACGGAATCCAATATCGAAATATTCCGAATAATATTTTCATTCCAATTCATACGATGGAAAATTCTGGTTATATCAATACCATTTCAAATCCAATTTATTTATTTAAAAACATTGGATTATTATTCTAGTTAATAACTAGTTCATTTCGATAAAAATATATTTTTAGCTTTCCAAATTTGGAATTTTTCATCCAAAAAGCTTCCAAATCATTTATTACGATTTTACAATTTTTTTCCATATTTTTAATAATTTTATTAAGGCCCTTACAGTTGGTTTCCAATAACGGCCACTGAACTGCATCCATAGCGACCTTTTTTGAAATTGATTTGGACATTATTTGAAATCCAACCATTAAACCTTAAATCTCTTATATTCATTGGAAAGATATTTTCGATACGAGCCCAATGGTTTCAGTTTTAGGAGAATCCAACGGTAGGATCTCCCGTTACGTCTATTTGAAGTCAATGGTCGAAATTCGCGAACGGTCGTTGCGCGGGGCGTTCGATTCAGGCCATTTAATATATATATATATACATATATAATATCGTCGATTTCTATTAAAAACATATTTAATAAATCGCTTATAAATTCGTTTATAAATTCGTTTTAAAATGATTTCAACTTCATTTTCAATTTTTTTTCAAAATTGAATATTCCATATCATTATAAAATTTAAAGTGATAATATTTTCAAAATATCTCATTTTGTAATTCATTTCCTTTTCGTATTCATTATAAAATGAATAAAATCGATTAATAAACCCGTTCGAGTTAAAATGGCGTTTGACTACTTAACTTGGCTTCATATTCATTTTCGCTATAAATATTTCAATATTTTCGTGTCCATCCAAAATCGGACATCAAAATCATATTTTAATTCTTCACTGAATATTATTTTAAAATATCCGTTATTTTAAAATATTCATTATTTTAAAATACTCGTTATTTCTAAATCGGAATGCGACTCAATCAATTACCATATAATTTCAGTTATATGGATTTCATGCATCGCATGTATTAAAAAATAGTGATAAACAACTATTTAACAGTCAATTCACATCCAGAGTGCAATTTACTACTGTATAAGCATTTAATAATTAAATAACGCTTATCACAGTCTGTCGATCAATCTATTGACATATAATTAAATTCAGGGGAGATGTGAATAAATTAGCATCCCTAGACCCGTGTGGGATTCCCAAACAATAACAGTAGATTCAAAATAATCACTGGTTAATAAATTTAACTAGTTCTAATTCGATTTGAATTATTTGTCTAATTAGCCAATTTTCACTGTTTAAATTATAAATAGACATTTATAATTTAATTTCAACTACCACAAAATAATATTAAATTATTTTTAATATTTTAAACATTTCAACATCACAATCAAAACACAATACATTCGATTAAATCGTCCATGGTCTGTGGACGAGGGAGGTGAGCTAACAAGCACCGTATACAATTTATAATGATTAAAACTGATAAAAACTTACATTGGCCATTCTATATAATTTTATACATGAATACAATAGCATGATAAAATATAATTTAGTGAGAAGGAGTTCTCACTTTGGTTTCTACTCCGTCAGTCTTTAATGAACGGTTTTAGTGCTGTTTGGATTTAAATTTGCTCCATTTCTGATCTAGTCAGTTCCATGTTGTAGCATTTCTGATCACCATTCCAACGCAATTCGTTTCGTTGAATTCTGTGTTGGTTTGCAAAAGATATTATAGTTTGAATATTGATCACATTTATAAACTATTTAATTAAATAATTAACGTAACAACCCGGAATTTCTAAACCAATTTAAAAATTTTATTTTATCAATTTTAATGCATTTTGATTATTTAAAATGATTTATTTTAAATAATAACGAATTAAAATTTATTTAAATCGAAGTTAGAACGTATAAATTTATTTTTAATTATAAAACGAACTAGAGATGGCGCGGTAGTTTGAAAATTCGATTTTAAATTTCAAATGAACGTATAGAATTCAAAATAAATCGGATTTCAGTAAAACAAGAAACATTTGAATCTGTTTAATAATATCTTTCTAACGAATGTTAAAAATTTTGATTTCACTTTATAAATTGAAAATTACGGCCAATTTAAAATTCAAAATAGTCGCTAAGGAATTTTTATATATTTTAATATAATAAATAACCCTTAAAAATAGCCATTTTGCAAACGACCTCCGTTTTCGACGAAACCACTTTTGTTGGATCCGGAATGTTAAATTATTGTTAGGTTTCAAATTTCATAATTTTTGGAATTAATATGTGAGCGTGGTAAATTTAAATGTGTTTGGTAATTTTAGTTTGAATTTAATCGACCAAAAAAAGATAATTTTTCAGACGACCTCCAAATTCGACAAAATTAGTTTTGTTAGGACAGTATCATCAAAACATAGCTAGATTATTTTTCTGTAATTTTTGGAGTCAGTATGTGGCCCCGGTAAATTAAAATGCATGTTTAAATTCAATATATATTGATTTATATTTTAATTTTGATAAAACTGATCAAAACAGTAGAATTGGCTAACGAAACATATCCCATTGTGTCCGGAATGGGGTACTTAGCTAAGGGTGATAACTGTTGGGTTTGATTTGAAGTTCGGATTGATAAACACGTGTTATTGGAGTTAAAATATTATTAAATTAGTAGTGTGTGTGTGTGTATATACCCTAACTATTTTCTAACCCTAGCTTCATTCAATGCAATCTCAGAACAAAATTTATAGACCTCTCTAAGATCTTTATTTCTGTATGGTGATGATGGATTTTCATTTTGTGATTCATAGGAATCACCCCTCAAAGTCAACGCGTTTGAACCGCTTTCAGGTGAAGAAGAGGGAACCAAGTTCGACTAGGTGATGGGTGGCGTCTCAACTGCGCATTCGGGGGTGTTAGCCGATCGAATTCCGATGGTGTCAAGAGGGAGCGACAGTGGCATTTTTCTGGCAAGGTTATGGGTGTCTCTGAACCTGGTGTAAAAGAAGAAGGCGATGGGTTTTAAACCCTTAAGCACGATTAATTTATTAATCAGGGTGATTAGACATTAAATGGTAATTAGTGTGAATAATATAATTAAATTATATTAAATTGTTATAAAATCTTGTAAAATTCATAACTTGTTTGTATTAAATCAGAATGCAACGAAAAAAGTTGCGTTGGGATCGTAAAGACAAATTATACATTTCAGAACTGATGGGAACGAGAACGGGAACTATTGGAGTTTTTGATAAAATTAAACATTGAGTTTAATTTTGATAAAACAATCGCCAATAAAGAATGACGGAGTTGAACCTAATGTGAGAACTCCTTCTCACTCAAACTATATGTTATCATGTTATCATGTATGAATTGCCAGTATAGATTTATATTAGTTTTAATCATTATAAACTGTATTCGGTGCTTGTTAGTTCACCTGCCTCGTCCACAGACCATGGACAATTTAGTTGATTGTATTGTGTTTTGTTTGTGATGTTGACATGTTTAACGTATTAAAAATAATATTAACATTAATGTGGTAGTTGAAATTAAATTATTAAATATTTATTTATAATTTAAACAGTGAAAATTGGTTAAGTATAAAATTAATCCAAACCGAAATAGAATTGGTTAAATTTATTAACCAATGATTTCTTTAAATGGATTATTATTGTTTGAAAACCCCTCACGGGTATTGGAATGATATTTGACATACACTAATCCTAATATTTAGTTTCATGTCAATCGATGGGTTGACAGACTGTGATGAGCGTTATTTATTTATTTTAATGCTTATACAATTGTAAATGCACTCTAGATGATGTTTGAATGTGTAATGATTATTTATCATCATTGTTGAATACATGCGATGTATGAAATCCATATAACTGAAATTATACGGTAACGGATTGAGTCGCATTCCGATTCAGAAATAAAGAATACTTTAAAATAACGAATAATTTAAAATAAGGATTTTTTTAAATAATATTCAGTATAGATCAAAATATGATTTTGATGTCCGATTTTGGATGGACACGAAAATGTTGAAATATATGAAGCCGAGTTAAGCATATGAAGCCGAGTTAAGTATATACGCCATTTTTAACTCGAACGGATTTGTTTATCGATTTTATTCATTTTATAATGAATATCGAAAAGAATTAATTTCAAAATCTGATATTTTGAAAATATTATCATTTTAATATTATAACGATATGGAATATTCAATTTTGATTTAAAATTGAAATAGAAGTTGGAACCGTTTCAATGTGAATTTATAAACGAGTTGTAAAATGTGTTTTAAATGGAAATCGAAGAAATATATATAATATATATTATATATATTATAATGGCCTAAATAGAATGCGCCGCACAGCGACCATTCGCGAATTTCAACCATTAACTTCAAATGGACGTAACGGGATGAAACAACCCAAACTTCCCCTTTCGAGAAAGCCCGGATTGAGTTGAGAACACGACAAATCAGAACACAAACAGAAGAACATTTCATTGTTGTTACAACAATTTACATCAGAGTACAAGAATATAACAAAGTATGAATAAATAATATACATCAAAAAAATATCAGAGATTAAAATACATTACATAGCAGCGGAAAAATAGTACATAACACAGCCGAAAGAAATATACGGATACAAAGCTTTCCGAATATAGCTCCAGCTGTTAATCCAGGATCATATGAAATAGGAATCTGCAAAACCAAAACTATTAGTTGCCCGTGTGGAAAATAGGGGCACCCAGAGTTTAGGTTAAAACAATTAACTCCAGGTTAGTCATAGGACTGGTGTGAGAACTCAAAACAGTTATTTAAAACTTTACTTTATGAATAAAGTAAATCAAGGGACCACGCCGTATAACACGGAACGGGTTTTCTCCCATGAATACCAGTGCATAAAACAATTTATAAATAGCGCAATGCTTTTTGAAAAATGAAGCTATTATAAGACTCAGGTCCTGTCACACAATGCAACGCAAGCCAGAGGATAGAGTTTTTCCTTATAATAGCCAAACATGCTTGGTACATTTTAAAACAAATCGTTTTGATATTACTATAAGTGTATAGTATCAAAAATAACTTCAAATATAAATGTATCAATCATAGACGACATAGTACCCATCCTACTATGTCGCCATACTAGTTCTGCAATTAAAACCGAAATGCCACGTATTGGAAATTGGATTCCATTTATGATCGATGCAAGGGATGTACTCCTTGTCGGCTTCGAGACACTCTAGCAAATGCCTCAGGATTCCCCGCAGTTAACTCTTGGATCCTCCAAGGCCGGTCCTCTCTTACGTTTGAGGATTGGCAATTCCTAAACACATGTTTCCCAGTCCTATCGGACCTATCCAACGGCCCCGTAGTGACCGATATATCCGAGGCGCCTCGTAATCCGTCATCCACACAGGTAAAAATAAATAAATGTCTGGGCTCCATATCATGACACCACCCCTAGCTAGAAGGAAACGTCATGCACTCCTTGGGTCCTTTATCCCGTTTTTGACTCATACGAAGGTGTGAGGCTCGCGAATTAACGTTATACACCAAGCTATGCTATTTAAAGCCGTGCTTTGATCATCAACCACAAGACCCTGCTTTTCAAAAGAAGCCTTGATGTAACACCCCGTAATTCTGTTAATATTAATATTCACAAATTAAAGAATAACTAATCTCAGACGTGAGAATTGTGGGAAACGGGTTGCGCCATTGTGTTCGTCTCGGAATTCTGGTTGAAATAGAGTCCGAGTTTGCGAGAATTGGACTTCGTATGAAGAAGTTATGGCCATCGGACTGGGGAAATCCAGTGGTCACAAATGTCGACTGGGGAAATCCAGTGGTCACAAATGTCGACTGGGGAAATCCAGTGGTTACAAATGTCACAAATGACCACTGGATTTCCCCATGTGACGTAAACCTGCCCGGACCCGCCCGGCAAATCCAGTGGTCACAAATGTCAGCCCAATGTGCGAGGTCCTAGGCCCAAACTAAAGCATAACAGTTGAAGACACGAGGTTAGACTCTTTTATGGTGTAAGACTGCCCGGACCCGCCCGACAAATCCAACTGCCATAAATGCCAGTCTAATGTGAGAGGTCTTTATGAGGTTATGGCCTGAATGAATTAAGAAATACTTAACCAGATAAACATGTAAGGTGGGACATGGGGGTTAAGTAGGTTCCTTGGGTGGCATGAGGAATCTAGTGGTTGCCTTTAGTGGCATTTGAAATACGATTAGTAAGACTTAACCAAACACACATGTGAATGAACATGACTAAGAAGAGGGTTAAGTGGGATATACTAGTGGGGACAAGCTTAGGTGGATAGCTTGTGGGGGCCCATTTCAACCAGTATCCCAAACGTATCTTTGTGGGCTCGACCCAAGTCGAGGACGGGACACGCATACTGAGCTTGACTATAAGAGGCCAAATGGGGTAGCGGTGGCAATGCAAGTCCAATAGGTTTCATATGTGTGTGTGGACCCGGGCTGGTAGGTAAGACGTTGTTGCATCGTGTAGGTATAGGCCGTGCATTCTCAAGTTGTATCAGGTTGCCACTTTAGGGGAGTGATACACCCCACTGTGGGGGCCAGCACGGGTATCTACGAGTAGGGAGCTGATCGAAAGTGGGTAGTGGGGTACACCTAGTGGAGATAGGGGCAGGCGGCACCTATGTAGTCAGCTAGGGGTACGCAAAGCTATTTATATAATTTCTAAGTGAAGCAAGTGGGATCAACTTTGAGGGTGACTGGTGTGGTGCAGTGTAGTAATTGTTCATTAGTAATTAGGTGTGCCTTTAACGTTATCTTTATCTGCTTTTCCATACCCAATAGTTCATAGACATTTCCTTACCTTCCAGCTTATGCCTTAGTCTAGTTTTTTTGATAATAGTATTGTTATAGTTATAATACTCGCCAGACTTTATGTCTGACCCTCTCTATTTCTATCCTTTTTCCCCTCCAGGTCCTCAGGGTGGGCCCAGCTCTAGTGGAGTTTGATTGGGTTGCTTTATCTCTCTTTTGGAAAGCTTGGACCGTTGAAGTAAGGTCCAGCTTGTTATCTTCTTTAATGGCTATCTATGTAATGGGATTATGTATTTTGTTTATCAAGATGGATATTGTACTTGACTCTGATTTATGATTTTATGATGTAACAAACATGTTTAATTTCCACTGCAATAAAATGAAGTTTTAGATATCCAAGTACTACTTATTATCTGTCTTGTTGTAATTTTTCTGTTCTATATTCACTTAAAACCTCCATGGAAGTTAATGCATTCCTTTGTGAGTGACATTAATGGACGTGGGGTGTTACACGTGGTATCAGAGCTTAAGGTTACCAGAACAGATAATTTTTTTAGGAAAACTATTTTTCTAAAGTATTTTTGGAAGAAGTGTTTTCAAAAACATGTCTTGATGAGTAATTTAAAGAGGAAAGTTTTTATGAAAAACATAATCCCCAATAGCCATATATCTTTATCTTCCGAATTCTCCATTTTGAATCTTTCCTTTTTCGTTTTAGCATGGCTGAAGATCTTAACCTTCCGGAGGGTGTAACGATACCACGATGGTATAGGAGGTTATTAGAGGCTAGGTCCGCTGTAGGTCCATCCAATGTTCCTCCACCACCAGTTGTACCCGCTCCTCCTCCTCCTCCTCGTGCTGATACTTTTGCAAAGACGTGCAAGGAATTTAAGGCTATGGGTGGAAAACCTTTTCAAGGGTCAGAAAGTTTGTGGAAGCTAGAGATTGGCTTAAGGAGGTGGAAGAATTGCTAGAAATCTTTGAAGTAGAAGAAGGGAGGAAAGTCAAATTAGCAGCTTGGTTAATGAAGGGAGAGGCCTCGTTTTGGTGGGAGGTCACTAATGGGGAGCGCCCTGTTGATTCTTGGGCGAATTTTAGGCGTAGGTTTGAGGCAAAGTTTCTCTCAAGGGCAGAAGAGAATCTATATATGGAAAGGTTCTTGACATTAAAGCAAGGAAGCTCATCAGTGAAAGAATATGTCAACAAATTTAATCAGTTAGCAAGGTTTGGCTTGGACTTAGTGAACACGCCGGAGAAGAAGGCTCTGAGGTTCTTTAATGGATTGAATGAGCCGTTGCAAGGGTTGGCTATGACCCACATCCCTATGGAGGCCACCTTTGAGAAGCTAGTAGACATGGCACTCATGCACGAGGAGAAAGGCGCTAATGCTAATAAGGCACCCGAGAAGAAAGGGGATCAGAAGAAACCACAACAGCAAAACAAGAAGGGTGGTAAAGACAATAATAACAAGGGAAAGAAGAAATGCTTTAACTGTGGGACACCAGGCCATCTCAGCAAGGATTGCCGAAAGAAAAAGAAGACTGGCTGTTTTCACTATGGTGAAGCGGGACATCTAGTGAAGGACTGCCCAAAGAAGGGGCAGAGGGCAGGGTCTACCTCGGGAGGACAGGTGCAGGCTCTTATGGCACCAGGGCAGGCAAGGGGACAAGTTCAGGCTCTCGCGGTCCCACCGCTGCAGGAATGAGGTAGAACCATTTCTGTTGAAAGCTTAGTTTTTCTGTTTGATCATCTTGTCCGTACCTTATTCGATTCGGGCGCATCGCATTCGTTTATCTCTACGTCATTAGTTGAATCACTGCACTTAAACACCAGTTTAGTAGAGGATCCCTTAGTTGTTTCGAATCCAATTGGGGGCTCAGCTTATTTGTCCATGATGTGTTTGGATTTGAAAATTTCTATACTTAGCGTTGAGTTTAGATGTGATGCTTATGTTTTGGGCTTCACGGGCTATGGGCTAATTTTAGGAATCGAATGATTATCCAGAAATGGGGCCGTTCTTGATTATCCAGAAATGGGGCCCTTAAACAAAAACCGGCCGGCCCATTTTAGATTGATTGCACCCATTCTTCTTTTGCCCGGTATCTTTTTCTGCTGAGAATAAAAATGGCGGCCGAACTAGGGTTTGTCTATCTGAATTCCCAATTCGATTTTGATGTTTGATGGATGGATAACTCTGAAGCTTGGTTCTTCGATGGCTTCCCTCGTTCGACTTGGAATTTTTCTCTGGCTCGATCGAAACAGTGAGTTCTCTGCAATTTGTTGCTTTGATAAAATTGAACTGATTTTGTGGGTTTTTTCGATCGATCTTGCCTGTGATGATGTGCATGTATTCATAGAGTAGAATTAACCCTAGAAAACTATGATTTCATAAATGACTTGTTTGATTTTTTTCGTTGCTTTCCCCTTTTGGTTTTGTAATTCTCGGCTTTGAAAACCTGAACCTAGATGTGATTTTTCTCTTCAATGAATCTCCAGATATAAATTGTACCAGCGTGATTTTGTTTGTGCCTTAAGTGCCAGATTGGAAAAATTGGAAAACAGAATAATTTTCATTGCCTTGTGTGATTTAGTCTGAAATAAATAGCTGCCTTTGAACCTCTTGAATGATTTTTGCCACACATGATTCTTTGTCAGAAAGAATGCTTATTGATTTGTTTAAGTCTGGAAAGTAAGCTTGCCAAAGATGAATTTCTGAATTCGATTTAAATCTTGCCAAATATGGGTTGTGATTTCTGCAATTTTTCTGTGCATTCTGAGATTAAAACTTGCCCAAAAAAAATTCCCATTTCTGGAAATAACTTATCACTTGCCCAAATGTGTTTTCGATTTTCCTTGAATTTTTAGAACAAAACCCATGTATGTTCATACAATACTAAAACATTTAAAACTTGCCAGATTTAATTTTAGGAGTCAATACTGCATCTTGAATTTGCTCCTCTGAAAATGTTTGTTGCCTGATATATCACTTTGCTGACTTTTGAAATGCTGGTTTCAAAAAAAACTTCTTCCTTAGTTGCTTGGTGAATTAACAAGCTTGCCAAACATGTTGAGTAAATATGGTACTGAAATTAAATTGTTTGCCAAAAAGAAAGAGAAACAATTTCATGTTGATTTCAGGACATGCTTTTTAAAACTTTTATGTCTGAAAAAATATTCGAGCTTCTTGCCTTGTTTGTAAAACCAAACACTTGCTCAAAACTGATTTCTGAAACATATGGCATAACATATGTATAGTTTAGAAACTGCCCTTGTTAATGAAATTGCTGAACCATGTTGACCTCACTTGATCTTTGCTCCTAGTTCTCTAAACCATACTATGTCCATGTTTACGCTTGTACTTGAGATGTAACTGCTTGTGCATATTGCTGAAACATATACTTGCATTGCTCGACCCTTTCTTGTAAATTCTACACTTATACAGTTGAGATAAAAGAAACTTGTGCATGCTTTATTGAGTTGCCAGTACTAGTTTGTGCACAATATTTGCTTCTATGCCACTGATTTGTGCCTTTGCCAAGAACACTTTCCTGCCAGATTTGCACCACTGTATTTATTTCCAACTACTGCCTTTCTGTATTGATTTCACACATGCTTTGCTGTTTTGAACTTAACCCCTAAACTGTGCCATATTGACTTGTGCATATTGAATCATTGAAACTAAAAAAAAAAAAACTCTTGAACATCACTTGAACATACTGACATGTTAGCATCTGCACGTATACACCCTTTTGTATATGTCATTGTATGTAGCTGAAAAATATTCATGCTGCTCCAGTTATAATCTTGCTTGCCCAACCATGTATAGTTTGATAACCTTGCATTTGTGTGAGTTTGTTGTGTATGTGCTGACATGTCATGAATGTTGGCTTGTCCATGCTTTGTGACACTAGCTCGATCACATTTGCTGTTTTTTATGCACTTCACTCTCTGACATGCAGAAACCATTTTTTTCTTGTTGATTTGATATGTTGTTTTCCTCAACCATCTTTGTACTATGTTGCATTTTATATCGTGCTCAACCAATTGTGTTGAGCTGTCTTCATGCTTGACTATGGTTCGACAAATTTGATATGTTGTGCACTGAGTTGAGATGGTCCACGTGGCTACTCCTCAGTTGCACACTAATCGGCGAGGCAGTGCACACGTGTAACTATACACTTGTGTATATGCAGCCATCAGATAGAATTTCCTATTCCTGCATTGATATATATGTTGTCTGCCTTGTGGTATTTACAGTGAATCACTGTGAATATCACAAGCTGTCTAGACACAGTCGGTTGGATATGAAAATCAGATCGAGTCAGAAAAATGATGAGAGACACACCTAAATTCTGAGGCAAATAAATTTTCAAAATAAAAGTTATATCTGCTTAGAATATGAAATATTTCTATTGCAGTATACTGTGTGTGTTTCTGTTTCATGTGACAGGTGATGATGACTGGACTGACTTGAAGGCTGTGAAGATTGGACTAACAGTGAAGACTGAAGACAGTGTTGAGTCAGTGAATTGTTTCAATGTGTCTGTATATGTGTCAATGTGTAGAAGAATGTATATATGAGTTGTATAAACAAAGTGTTGTAATGAGGTGCTGTGTAACAAGTGAAATGTATATGAATAAATTTTATTTCAGTGAATTACAGTGTTGAGAAAATAGTGGAGTTGTAAATCTGTACTGTTGAATATTGAAATAAAATATTATATTTTAACAAAATACTGTGTAGATATCTGAACTTCTGTATAAATGCATTCTGTTTAAATATAAATATTATATTCCTGTATGTGATGTAAATATAGAACAGTACAATAATAAACACATTTAAAATAATATTTGGTTGTTATCATCAAACAAAAAATCATATAATTGTGTATACAACTTCGTTATATACAACAATCTCCCCCTTTTGATGATGACAAACAAATAAAAGATTTTGAGCACAATAAATGTGTTTGACAGTGAATATTGAACTCACCCTATTTATTAGCTCCCCCTACAACAGAGAACTCCCCCTATAACTGTGCTTGAGTGAAATGAATGAATAATAATAAAATTTTCAAAATTAAAAATATTTATAAAATATTCACTCATAAATCAAAATCTCAACCTATTCTCCCCCTTTTGTTATCATCAAAAGTATACAGAATTTTAAAATATAGATGAAGAATGACTAGAAAAAACAATTTCAGCATAAGAGGAAGAACAGTCATCATAAATCTCAATCAGTCAAACAAAAATCATAATAAACTAAGAACTGGTGGCATATTTCACATTGTAGAGAATGACGGATTTACGATGAATTTTATAAAAATGGAGAGAGTTTTATAAACAATTCATTTCCAATTATTTTCAAAGGATATTTATCAAAATAAAGCACAAAAAACAACGATGGATTTGGACTATAATTAATAATTCAATTTAAGTGACAAGATCGAATAATCTCAAATCCCAATACCTATCAATCAACAAATCATAATACGTCATAAAATTTTAACACATTACACAGATTAAAAGATGAATTGATAGGCTGGTTTTTATACTCAGAGGAGAATTTCAAATTTATTTCTATTTTTAGCACCCTTTTTATTTATTTATTTAAGAGCACACTGACCACGCATAACCAGAGCTTGGATTTTTAAATGGGATCAGTCGCAGCTTAAATTATAAGACGTCTCATAACCATGCATAACCAGAGCTTGGATTTTTAAATGAGGTTAGAGACACTCTTATATATTAATTATATTTTTATCATTTTCAGTTTTATAAAGGAAAAAACTCCTCGTTATATGAAACCAATATGGATGATAGAAATGTGGTAGGTACAGAAATGGACTGTGAAATAAATTTCTAAATTAATTATATTATGAAATAAGCTCGACTGTATCGGGATTATTGAAAATTTTCAATTATCACTAATTCTGAATAATAATATAGTCCCATTTCTATCACAAATAATTTTCACTATTTGTTAAAAAAATCTTTAAAAAAATAACTCTCCACATTAATATAAAATCATAACGGATGGCAGAAGGATGATATGTAATGAAGATGGTCGTGAAATAATTGCCAGTTCAAAGATATTATAATAATTGTTCAACTATCATGAAAATATAAATAAAATCTCCTCTTGTTGTGGAATATAATGCAATCACAATTCATCACAATTTCAAAATCTGATAATTATTTTGATGAATTACAAATACAGTTCAATTTTGATATTGATTTCAATTTCTGAATGAATAATTAATAAATAGTTCTAAAATTGAAAATCAAATACAAGAGGAATATGCTGATCTATACACGACAAGAGGGAAAAATGTGTACAAGACAAAAAGAGTGTGTGGATTTATACATGGTGAAGGTTTGAATCTAAGTACAGATGGGTGAGACAAATATAAGGCACTTCTGATACCACTTGGTGTCTCTATTTACGAGGAATTTTAACATGATACTGAACAAGAATGTCATAGACAAAAGAATTATTAAGTACCAAGCCCAAACAGATGAGATAATAGATTATGCACATGTATCAGAGCAGCAAGCATGTGATTCCAGAACAAACATTTTTCAAAACAGTATCAGAGCAACACAGAACATAGTTTCAAATCATACTTGTCAAGATGATGGCCACATATGATGATTCATGATCTAATGATTAAAATACTATTTACTAGAAATCATTTGAGGAATATGAAAATATCAGAATTTAATGAATCAATCACACCAGATTATAAATTTTTGATTCGAGATATGTGTGAGATTCAATAAATCAATAATTTCAAAAGATTTTAAACAAACAAATATTTAAATCAAATAATCATGAAATAAGAGTGAATTTCAAGACCAGATTTTCAAAGGAATTTTTCACAAAATTTCTAAGAATAATTTCAGATCATTTACATCAAATAATTAAGAGATATTCATGATCCATAAATAAATAATTTATTTGAAATCACTTGAATCAATGTCAAGTTATTCACACAAGATTGATAATTTCAACTTTAGAAGGTGTGTGAGATTCAAAATATCAGGAATTTCAGATGATTTCAAACAAACTAATTTCAACTGTACTAATCATGAACAAAAGTGAATTTTAAGATGTATCACCGAGACAAGACATTTAAAAAAAATTCAAGCCAATCTGAAAATTACTGGAATTGTCACAACTGATAAATAACAGTGTGCTGTAATGAGTATGATATTTTGAGCTTTTCTAGAATGAATTAGAAGAAAAACCAAAACACCAGTGTTATGTGAAATTCCATTCAAATTTCAGATCTTCAAAAAAATTTAGAATTTATATTAACAGTGTTCAAGATATAGCAAGAATACATCAACACTGTTAGGAATTCAGAAAACAGAAAATGAGCTTCAAAACAATTGCAAAAAAAAATCAGTATCTGGAAATGATTAAAAGTATCAGAGTTCTATACACGCAAAACAAATTTCCAGAATATCATAAATACTGCAATTTAAGAAGCACAAAAAAAATATGGCAGTGATAAATCAAATCAGAATAGACAGAAGAAAGAGATAGAAGGGAGAAGAAGAAGAAACAAAAAGAAAAAAAAGAAAATATTTACAGAGGTGAGTTTAGAGATCATACCAGAATCCAGTGTAAATCAGAATCTCTAACTTAACAGTCTTGGCTTAAGAAACTGTGAATGATTACAGAAGTATTGAGCAGCTTGAATTCAAATCTCTTTTGCTTAGCAGTTCCTCAGCCACCTCTGGTACCTAACATTTTAAGAGATCGAGTGGTCTAACAAAATTTGCAAAACCACTCATAGTTGTATTCAAAACTTTTGGTACCCAGACTTGTTTGTATAACAATCCATCTGAATTTACCTTTGTTCCCTTTGGAACCCATATCTGTTTGAACTTAACGAAGTTTGTTTTATCTCTTTTTGGGATCCAGGATTGTTTAGACGGATTATTACAAAACAAATTCAAATTTTGCTTTTGATTTAAAAATCCTTTTGCATTAAAAAAGTTCAAATTATCAAGACGATTCTTTTCAAAGAAAGTTGAAGGATTTTTAAAATCGTTTGAGTTTCTCCTTTCAGAAAACTCAGATTTCCCAAAACCATATCCACTTCTATTTCCCGATGAAAATTGATTTTTCAACAACATATTTAAAGATTTTTCACCGTTTGAATTTTTTTTGAGGATTGTTTCAAGTTGTTGAATTTTAGTTTTAAGATCACCATTTTCTTTCAATAAATCTGAACAATGATTTTCAGTGATCTTACATTTTTTCAAAATCAGATTTCAAAACCAAATTTTCATCTTTAAGCAAATTAATTTTTGTTTGGGACTCAACAATATCAGATTCAAAAAGTTTTTGTTTTTCAAACTCAAATTTCTTGGATTTTTCAATCTCGTTTTCCAGTTCTTTCAAAATCAAATCGGATTTCAACAAATTCTCCCTTTCAGCAATTTCAAATTTGGAATATATATCAGTCTTAAAAAATTCAAATTCCTTTCGTAGAAAATTATTCAAACTTGATTACTCAATCTTGTTCTCTTTTAAGATGAGAATTTCTTTTTCAAACTTTTGAATATTTTTATTGAGATGAACAAGATTGGTTTTCAATTTCAAATAATTTTTGCAATCTGAATTTGAAGAATTTTTAAAATGTTCTAATTGTAGTTCCAAATCTTCCATTTTGCTGGTCAACTCAGAATTCTTAGATTTCAGAGATTTGTTTTTAGATTTGAGTTTATCAACAGATTTAGTCAAATCAACGCACATATAAACTAAATCTTCGTATGAGAAATTTTCTGTTTCAGCATCTGTTGATTCTCCATCATCTGATCCTTCTGAATTTTCATTTGTAAATCCGGTCAAACAGAACTCTAAATCTGAGTTGACTTTCTTGGGTTTTGAGCTACCGTTGTCAGATCTTCCATACTTCGTATTGAGAGTATCCCAGATTTCCTGTGCAGATAAACAATGGCTGATAAGATTAAACTGTTCGGTACTAAGATAATCAAATATAATTTTCATAGCACGAGTATTGAAAGTAATATCTACACTATCAAATCCAGTGATAACAACATCCCAACATTTAATATTAACAGATTTTAAATAAAATTCCATTTTGGATTTCCAGTTAAAAAAATTTGTTCCAGTGAAAATAGTTGGAGGTGAACTGGACTGACTCTCACTAGACTGACGACTAGGATTACCCATGACTCTAGAGTTAAAAAAAATACCTGCTCTGATACCACTTGTTGGATCTAGATTAACCCTAGAGGGGGGGGGGGTGAATAGGGTTTATCACAGTTTTTAACTGAATTAAAATTCTAATGAGATATATAATAATAAATATATCACAGAATAGAACAGAAACAGAAATGCAAAAAATAAATCACACACAGATATACCCAACTTCGGCAAAACCCTGCCTACTGCTGCATTTCTAAGGTTTCTACTAGGTGTTATAAACAGATCACGCATACCAGACCAAGTACACTCACAGCACTTGCTCCTGTCCTAACCCTACGCTCAAAACCGTAGACTGATCGATATCCCCTCGATAAGATTTCCCTGAATTACAACCCTGTAATCCGTAATACAGATTTTACAGACTCTGAAACTGACAATCAACACTCTGACTGATATTCTAGACTTTACAGCTCTAGACACTGTTTGAATTCGGTTTACAAAAACAAAACACAATGAAAAATTAAAAAAAAAATGGAAAACAAATTAAACAAAGAGAAAACCCTAGACTCAATTTAAACAAAGACTAAGCCCTTAAACAAAAACCGGCCGGCCCATTTTAGATTGATTGCACCCATTCTTCTTTTTCCCGGTATTATTTTCTGTTGAGAATAAAAATGGCGGCCGAACTAGGGTTTCTCTATCTGAATTCCCAATTCGATTTTGATGTTTGATGGATGGATGGATAACTCTGAAGCTTGGTTCTTCGATGGCTTCCCTCGTTCGACTTGGAATTTCTCTCTGGCTCGATCGAAACAGTGAGTTCTCTGCAATTTGTTGCTTTGATAAAATTGAACTAATTTTGTGGGTTTTTTTCGATCGATTTTGCCTGTGATGATGTGCGTGTATTCATAGGGTAGAATTAACCCTAGAAAACTATGATTTCATAAATGACTTGGCTGATTTTTTTTGTTGCTTTCCCCTTTTGGTTTTGTAATTCTCGGCTTTGAAAACCTGAACCTGGATGTGATTTTTCTCTTTAATGAATCTCCAGATATAAATTGTACCAGCGTGATTTTGTTTGTGCCTTAAGTGCCAAATTGGAAAAATTGGAAAACAGAATAATTTTCATTGCCTTGTGTGATTTAGTCTGAAATAAATAGTTGCCTTTGAATCTCTCGAATGATTTTTGGCACACATGATTCTTTGTCAGAAAGAATGCTTATTGATTTGTTTAAGTCTGGAAAGTAAGCTTGCCAAAGATGAATTTCTGAATTCGATTTAAATCTTGCCAAATATGGGTTGTGATTTCTGCAATTTTTCTGTGCATTTCTGAGATTAAAACTTGCCCAAATAAAATTCCCATTTCTGGAAATAACTTATCACTTGCCCAAAAGTGTTTTCGATTTTCCTTGAATTTTTAGAACAAAACCCATGTATGTTCATACAATACTGAAACATTTAAAACTTGCCAGATTTAATTTTAGGAGTCAATACTGCATCTTGAATTTGCTCCTCTGAAAATGTTTGTTGCCTGATATATCACTTTGCTGACTTTTGAAATGCTGGTTTCAAAAAAAAACTTCTTCCTTAGTTGCTTGTCGAAGTAACAAGCTTGCCAAACATGTTGAGTAATTACGGTACTGAAATTAAATTGTTTTCCATAAAGAAAGAGAAACAATTTCATGTTGATTTCAGGACATGCTTTTTAAAACTTTTATGTCTGAAAAAATATTCGAGCTTCTTGCCTTGTTTGTAAAACCAAACACTTGCTCAAAACTGATTTCTGAAACATATGGCACAACATATGTATAGTTTAGAAACTGCCCTTGTTAATGAAATTGCTGAACCATGTTGACCTCACTTGATCTTTGCTCCTAGTTCTCTAAACCATACTATGTCCATGTTTACGCTTGTACTTGAGATGTAACTGCTTGTGCATATTGCTAAAACATATACTTGCATTGCTCGACCCTTTCTTGTAAATTCTGCACTTATACAGTTGAGATAAAAGAAACTTGTGCATGCTTTATTGAGTTGCCAGTACTAGTTTGTGCACAATATTTGCTTCTATGCCACTAATTTGTGCCTTTGCCAAGAACACTTTCCTGCTAGATTTGCACCACTGTATTTATTTCCAACTACTGCCTTTCTGTATTGATTTCACACATGCTTTGCGGATTTGAACTTAACCCCTAAACTGTGCCATATTGACTTGTGCATATTTAATCATTGAAACTAAAAAAACTCTTGAACATCACTTGAACATACTGACATGTTAGCATCTGCATGTATACACCCTTTTGTATATGTCATTGTATGTAGCTAAAAAATATTCATGCTGCTCCAGTTATAATCTTGCTTGCCCAACCATGTATAGTTTGATAACCTTGCATTTGTGTGAGTTTGTTGTGTATGTGCTGACATGTCATGAATGTTGGCTTGTCCATGCTTTGTGACACTAGCTCGACCACATTTGCTATTTTTTATGCACTTCACTCTCTGACAAGCAGAAACCATTTTTTGCTTGTTGATTTGATATGTTGTTTGTCTCAACCATCTTTTTACTATGTTGCATTTTATATCGTGCTCAACCAATTGTGTTGAGCCGTCTTCATGCTTGACCATGGTTCGAAAAATTTGATATGTTGTGCACTGAGTTGAGATGGTCCATGTGGCTACTCCTCAGTTGCACACTGATTGGCGAGGCAGTGCACACCTGTAACTATACACGTGTGTATATGCAGCCATCAGATAGAATTTCCTGTTCCTGCATTGATATATATGTTGTCTGCCTTGTGGTATTTACAGTGAATCACTGTGAATATCACAAGCTGTCTAGACACAGTCGGTTGGATATGAAAATCAGATCGAGTCAGAAAAATGATGAGAGACACACCTAAATTCTGGGGCAAATAAATTTTCAAAATAAAAATTATATCTGCTTAGAATATGAAATATTTCTATTGCAGTATACCGTGTGTGCTTCTGTTTCATGTGACAGGTGATGATGACTGGACTGACTTGAAGGCTGTGAAGATTGGACTAACAGTGAAGACTGAAGACAGTGTTGAGTCAGTGAATTGTTTCAATGTGTTTGTATATGTGTCAATGTGTAAAAGAATGTATATATGAGTTGTATAAACAAAGTGTTGTAATGAGGTGCTGTGTAACAAGTGAAATGTATATGAATAAATTTTATTTCAGTGAATTACAGTGTTGAGCAAATAGTGGAGTTGTAAATCTGTACTGTTGAATATTGAAATAAAATATTATATTTAAACAAAATACTGTGTAGATATCTGAACTTCTGTATAAATGCATTCTGTTTAAATATAAATATTATATTCCTGTATGTGATATAAATATAGAACAGTACAATAATAAACACATTTAAAATAATATTTGGTTGTTATCTTCAAACAAAAAATCATATAATTGTGTATACAACTACGTTATATACAACAGTGGTTTCCAAAGAAGGGATAGCTGTGGATCCCGCGAAGGTGGTGGTCATCCAAGATTGGAAGGTCCCTAAAAATGCTACCGAAGTGAGAAGTTTCTTGGGGTTGGCTGGCTACTATAGGAAGTTTATCAAAGACTTCGCAAAGATATCAGCTCCATTAACACGCTTGACGAAGAAGAACCTAGTTTTCACATGGGACGTAGATTGTGATGATGCGTTCCAACGTTTGAAGAGAGCTTTGGCTTCAGCTCCAGTCTTAGTGATGCCAGACGGGAGTAAGCCATTTACTGTTTACACCGATGCATGTTGGACATGTCTAGGCGCAGTCTTAATGCAAGAGGGTAGGGTAATAGCCTATGGTGGAAGGCAGTTGAGAGCGCATGAGAAAATTTACCCTACACATGACCTAGAGTTCGCCGCTATTATTTTCGCGCTTAAGTCTTGGCGTCATTATCTTCTTGGCGAGAAATTCGAATTATTCACTGACCACAAATCTTTAAATTACTTATTCTCTCAAAAGGACTTGAACTTAAGGCAGCAAAGGTGGATGGAGTTCTTAGCGTCCTACGATTTCGAAATAGCATATACCCCTGGCAAGGGTAACGTGGTGGCAGATGCCTTAAGTAGAAAAAGGTTGTCCTTGAGTCCATTGTTTGTTGAACGGAGAAACTTAGAATTCATCTCTATGTTTGATTTTAGACCTTCCATTGACTTTGTACCCGGTTTGCTAGCATCCTTAGAGGTCAGACCTACGCTTTTGGGACGGATTGGTGAGGCACAGCGAGACGACCCACAGTTGGTTGAGTTAGTAGAAAAGCTCAAAAGAGGGGAGTCATCAAGCCATCTCCATAGGTATATCCTAGATGATAAGGGTTGGTTACGTAGGGATAGTAGACTTTGTGTACCTCAAGACGAAGGTTTGAGGAAGGCTACTCTTGACGAAGCACATCGTTCGAAGATGACCATTCATCCCGGCGGGGACAAGATGTATAAAGACATGAAGCGAGTTTTCTTTTGGGCCGGTATGAAGAGGGATGTAGCCGAGTATGTCGCTAGATGCTTGGTGTGCCAACAAGTAAAAGCGGAGCAAAAGAAACCCGGTGGGTTGCTTCACCCATTGGAGGTTCCACAATGGAAATGGGAAAGTGTCTCGATAGACTTTGTGGATGGATTACCAAGATCAAGGAAGGGTAATAGGGGGATTTGGGTTATAGTAGATAGACTTACTAAAAGCGCCCATTTTATTCCCGTGAAGAGTAAGAGGACTGCTCCATGGTTAGCTTCTTTATACGTTCGAGAGATAGTTCGTTTGCATGGTGTTCCTTCTAGAATAGTAAGCGACCGCGATCCTATTCTTCACTAGCGAATTTTGGAAGAGCTTACAAGAAGCGGTAGGGACTCAGTTTTGTTTGAGCACCGCGTATCATCCTCAGACGGACGGCCAGACTGATAGGGTGAATCGTATTCTAAAGTACCTTTTGAGGCTATGTATCCTAGACTTTGGGGGTACGTGGGAAGAGCATCTTCCGTTGGTAGAGTTCGCATATAATAATAGCTTTCGGTCCAGCATTGGCATGGCACCTTTCGAAGCTCTTTATGGACGACCTTGTCATTCACCTACATGTTGGTGGGAATCTACGGATAAGATCTTACTTGGGCCCGATATGATAAGAGAGACTTCGGAGAAGATCGATTTGATTCGAAGGAGGATGAAAGCAGCGCAAGATAGGAAGAAATCTTATGCGGATAAGAGGAGGACAGATCTTGAGTTTGATGTTGGGGACATGGTCTTTATCAAAGTGTCTCCATTACGGAACGTTGTTCGCTTTGGGGCCGTTGGGAAATTAGCACCAAGGTTCGTAGGGCCGTTTCCTATTAAGGAGAAGATTGGACAGATGGCGTATAGAGTGGAGTTGCCTGAGAAACTTAGTAGTGTACACGACGTATTCCATGTTTCACATTTGAGGAAGTGCTTGCACGAGACCACGGAGGTGGTAGAGCCGAACTTTCTTAGAGAGGTGGAGATAGAGCAAGATGCGACGATTCGACGAGCTCCTACATGCATTCTTGGGTTGGAGATCAAGAAGCTGAGAAATTGAGAGGTCAGACTAGTCAAAGTGCAATAGGGAGATGATGAGAGCAATGCTACTTGGGAGACAGAAGAGAAGATGCGTTCATGATACCCTTTTCTTTTTGAGGGTATGTCCTTTAATTTCTCCTTTATCGCTTATCTTGTACTTATCTTACCTTGAGAGTATCATCTCGCTAGTATCCTTGACCTTTAGTTAGGATAATCCTATGGTTGAAACATGTGTTTGAGACATGTTATGTATGATGGATGCAAAGTGGATGCAAGTGTTTGCTAGTGGTTGCTCGTGGACGCATATACACACACTATTAGGCACTAGATCGGCTCAGTCATTTCATATTGCATATTGCATATAAATGGATGTATTTAGTAAAATGGATGTATAAGGATTTTTTTTATCATATGGATGCTGCATTCGGATGATGATTGTGCATGCATATAGAAATAATATGTAGCATTAAGGAACTTTTGCATACATAATGGACGCATGGCACTATCATGATTTGCATTAAGGAGGTCAACTGAATCAGTGGACTGCCTGATTTTGCATTAGATATGGACATATACACACACTGTTCATTTAAACATGAAAGCATTAGAAGTCTATAAGGACAATGGATGCCTGTGTTTGATGGTTGAGTAGATGGACGATTGGGTGTTAGGATATACATTCTTCTTGACTTGAAGATTTCGGGGTCGAAATCCTTTAAGGAGGGGAGAATGTAACACCCCGTAATTCTAATCTCAGACGTGAGAATTGTGGGAAACGGGTTGCGTCATTGTGTTCGTCTCAGAATTCTGGTTGAAATAGAGTCAGAGTTTGCGTGAATTGGACTTCGTATGAAGAAGTTATGGCCATCAGAAGTTTCAGAAAATTCAAAACAGATTTCAGAAAATTCAAAATTCGAAGCCAAACAGGCTAGGCGGGAAATTTCCCGCCCAGCACCCCAGGTCGACTGGGGAGTCGACTGGGCAGTCGACACCCCCCCCCCAGGTCGACTGGGGAGTCGACTGGGCAGTCGACCTGGTCAGGTCGGCTAGGGTTTGGCTGAGCCCAATCATGAGCTGTTGATGTGTCTTTAGGGCTGAGTTGGCAAATTTAACAGTTCAGTTTAGTTCTGAGTTGATCTGACGATCTAAATAAATCCTAAACTCTATAAATACCTAGGTAGTCTCTCACTCTAATTCACATGAAAAATAGAATAGCCACCGTCATACCGCCACAATGGAACTCAGTGTAGCCGCCGCCAACTAAGAAGGGAGAAAGCTAATCAAAACCCTAATTCTACTCAACTCTAAAGCAAATCAAGATTCTCTTTCTCTTCTAATTGTGAGTATGATGATCTTAACAAGATTATTAGCAAACTAATTAGATTAAGATGTGATATGGATCATAAGAAAATGATGTGAATTGTCATATATGTTGTTGTAAACCTTATGCTATCATGTATGTTGTAAATCCTATGTTATGTGATGATGATATCCTATATGTTGTAAATCATGCTATGATGATATTGTATAGGTTGTAATTTTCTATGCTAAATTGTGATAAATCATACATGTTATAAAGTCATGATGGTATTATCTATGCTAATTAGTTCATGTTAATCAAATCACAATGTTGATATTATTTGGGCTATGTTGATTTATCTGACAGATTATGTATGCAAGTTTAGATTGATTAGTAAAGATTATGAACATATGCTATGACATCTATTTAGATCTAGAATTATGCTATGACATGGGTGAGTTCTATGAGTTAGATGCTAGTTCACACCATCATTATGTTTCATAAAACCCCATATGCAAGTTTATACATGAATTTGGGTTATGATCATATCATGTAAATTGTGACATTTAACCAAACAAGTTGACACCTTTAGATCCATAACATGTGTAGTTTTATGCAAGTTTCATCCCTATTATGATTAGATCTATTTTATTTGTCTATATGTTGTGATAATTTATCTTTGTGCTATGAGTTAGACTATTCGAGTCTAACGTATATTTTGCATTGAATAAGCGAACGTATAACGTGGGGTGGGGGTAATATTAAGAAGTTGGGGTGCAATTGATATGATTTTGCATGCCATGAATGGATGGCCATAATTGAGTCAATTATGGACATCATTAAAATTGGAATTAATTAATTATTTTAATAGGGAATTATTAAAAATGGGGTAAAAGATTATAAGTGTTAATCAATGCTTAGGACACGAGGTTGGACTCGTTTGTGACGTAAACCTGCCCGGACCCGCCCGACAAATCCAGTGGTCACAAATGTCAGCCTAATGTGAGAGGTCCTAGGCCCAAACTAAAGCATAACAGTTGTAAAGACACGAGGTTAGACTCTTTTATGGTGTAAGACTGCCCGGACCCGCCCGGCAAATCCAGCTGCCATAAATGCCAGTCTAATGTGAGAGGTCTATATGAGGTTATGGCCTGAATGAATTAAGAAATACTTAACTAGATAAACATGTAAGGTGGGACATGGGGGTTAAGTAGGTGCCTTGGGTGGCATGAGGAATCTAGTGGTTGCCTTTAGTGGCATTTGAAATACGATTAGTAAGACTTAACCAAACACACATGTGAATGAACATGACTAAGAAGAGGGTTAAATGGGATATACTAGTGGGGACAAGCTTAGGTGGATAGCTTGTGGGGGCCCATTTCAACCAGTATCCCAAACGTATCTTTGTGGGATTGACCCAAGTCGAGGACGGGACATGCATACTGAGCTTGACTATAAGAGGCCAAACGGGGTAGCGGTGGAAACGCAAGTCCAACGTGTTTCATATGCGTGTGTGGACCCGGGCTGGTAGGTAAGACGTTGTTGCATCGTGTAGGTATAAGCCGTGCATTCTCAAGTTGTATCGGGTTGCCACTTTAGGGGAGTGATACACCCTACTGTGGGGCCAGCACGGGTATCTACGAGTAGGGAGCCGATCGAAAGTGGGTAGTGGGGTACACCTAGTGGAGATAGGGGCAGGCGGCACCTATGTAGTCAGCTAGGGGTACGCAAAGCTATTTATATAATTTCTAAGTGAAGCAAGTGGGATCAACTTTGAGGGTGACTGGTGTGGTGCAGTGTAGTAATTGTTCGTTAGTAATTAGGTGTGCCTTTAACGTTATCTCTATCTGCTTTTCCATACCGAATAGTTCATAGACATTTCCTTGTCTTCCAGCTTATGCCTTAGTCTAGTTATTTTGATAATAGTATTGTTAGAATTATCATACTCGCCAGACTTTATGTCTAACCCCCTCTATTTCTATCCTTTTTCCCCCTCCAGGTCCTCAGGGTGGGCCCAGCTCTAGTGGAGTTTGATTGGATTGCTTTATCTCTCTTTTGGAAAGCTTGGACCGTTGAAGTAAAGTCCAGCTTGTTATCTTCTTTAATGGCTATTTATGTAATGGGATTATGTATTTTGTTTATCAAGATGGATATTGTACTTGACTCTGATTTATGGTTTTATGATGTAACAAACATGTTTAATTTCCGCTGCAAAAAAATGAAGTTTTAGATTTCCAAGTACTACTTATTATCTTTCTTGTTGTAATTTTTCTGTTCTATATTCACTTAAAACCTCCATGGAAGTTAATGCATTCCCTTTGTGAGTGACATTAATGGATGTGGGGTGTTACACTTGATCACTTGCATTTCGGCATGCCACACTGACAATTCACGCCATGTAACTAATGTCTATCAATATATAATCTCTAAGCTCGTACGTCTCAGAGAAGGGTGTTAAGCAAGAGAATAAATTCTCCTCCACCAAACAGATAGATATATTTAATAGAGATCAATCAACATAGAATAAAATCCAATGTGAGACATACATCCAATTACTAGTTCGTTCTGGGTCTGAACAAAACCGGAGGCACCTTATTCCTCGTCCCATATGTCCAATACGGGAGAGAGGTCCTTGCATATCCGGTCGATCTCCAAGTACGTCTGGACGATCACCACTTATTACCTTGTCTTGGGTGTACAGCCCAGTCAAGACATCAATAATCATCCAAACGATGTGAAAATCTCCAGTCTTCAACCACCATCTTCGTTGTCAACTTATCAACGAATCAGTTATTCAGAATGGGTTTAAACCCGGTCTTTCCGAATAACCCGTGTATTTTATAATCAATAATCAAGTGCTATAAAAACACATCTTACGCCTCATTCCAACTCTGAATATTCTTTTATTCAAATATTCATATCCTTTGGGAAAGGTTCCCATTAATTTTATCAAATATAAATTCTTCTAAATTTATACTTTAATCTTCCTTTGGATATCAATTCTAAACCAAATTAAGGTTTATCAACTAGGCGGGATTATCGAGCCTTATCGAAGTAATCATTTATTCATTAGTCCCAATCCTAACATATTCATCCCATGGAGCAGAAATGGTAATACTCCATATCCAACACCACGGTGTTATTGGTAAATTTAATTACCATTTCACATTAAAATCAATTAAAGATTTAACTATCGCTTGGAGTAAAACCTGGTGGTATTCCATTCTCGATCATTTCCCAAATTTGATAATTTAAATTATCGCCTTCACATTTCAATCTAATTAAAGATTCATTAAAACTCCACTTAGTTTTAATCTTCCAACAATCATTATTAATGATTATTTAACTTTGGGAAATCAAACATGCCGCATCGACAATCTACACCATACCATCGATTTCTACTGATATATAACCTCTAAGCTCGTACGTCTCAGAGAAGGGTGCTAAGCAAGAGAATAAATTCTCCGCCACCAAACAGATAAATATTTTGCAGTGATCAACAATATAGTTCGAAATACAATGTTAGACATGTAGTCCTGTTTTTAACAGGGTTAAAGAACTAATGTCGTTTAAAACACAATTCACAATAAACCCAAAATCACATTCCATTTACCATGGAATCTTCACGGAAAACAGATCAACATATAATCGATATCAATTTCCGTATTCGACTAATAATATAAATGGAACAACGACAAAGCCTTTTAAATTGCATATATATTAACAGTCTTCCTTAACAGAAGCTCACTTCGATTATTGCCAAATCTAATTCCATTCAATTCCTATTTAATATATTAAATTGGAAAACTTTACTTTGGAAAATTTCCATTAATCTTAATTAAAATATTTATTCTTTTCACACAGGGTTTAAGAGCAGTGTTACTGAAGACACCATTCACGACAAACCCAAAATCCACTCTGATATTAAATATAAGGCTCTAAACAGAAATTATATCGGCTTACATTCAATATCAAGTTCTGAAACCAACACATATCGTATGAGGAATAACGATATATATCTATCTTCCAAATTCCACCACAATATCCATATAGTCACGGAATCCAATATCGAAATCTCCCGAAGATGATTTCTATTCAAATCCTTTCCAATTTATACATTGGAAAATTCTGGTTAGATTAAAACCATTCTCAAATCCAATTTATTTATTTAAAAACGTTGGATTATCTTTCTAGTCAATAACTGGTTCATTTTGATAAAAATATATTTTTATCTTTACAAACGTGGAATTTTTCATCCAAATCCTTTGCAAATCATTTATTATAATTTTACACAAATTATTAATATTTTTAATAATTTTACCAAGGCCCGTACAGTAGGTTTCTAATAACGGCCACCGAACTGCGTCCATAGCGACCTTTTCCAAATTTGATTTGGACATAATTCCAAATCCAGCCGTTAGATTTCAAATCTCTTATATTCATTGGAAAGCTATTTCCGATACAAACCTAGAATCCGATGGTCGAATCTCCCGTAATGTCAATTCGAAATCAATGGTCGAAATTCGCGAACGGTCGCGGCGCGGCGCATTCTATTCAAGCCATTAATATATATAATATATGTTTCGTTCAAAACGTATTTTATAAATTCATTTTAAAAATGATTCCCACTTTCATTTCAATTTTTAATCAAAATTAAATACTCCTAATCATTATAATATTTAGATGATAATATTTTAAAAATATCAGATTTTGAAATAATTTCCTTTTCGATATTCATTATAAAAATGAATAAAATCGAAATAAAAATCGTTCACGTTAAAATGGCGCATAACTAATCAACACGGCTTCAAGTACTTCAATATTTTCGTGTCCATCCAAAATCGGACATAAAAATCATATTTTAATCCTTTACAGAATATTATTTAAAAATATTCGTTATTTTAAAATATTTGTTATTTTAAAATATTCGTTCTTCCTGAATTGGAATCAGACACAGTCAATTACCATATAATTTATTTTTATGGATTTCATACAACACATGCATATAACAACAATGATAAACAATAGTCCATCATTCTAGTTCATTACACAAATGCATAAGCATTAAATATAAATAATTAACGTTTACAACAGTCTTTCAACCAATCGATTGACATACAATTATACAATTGGGATTAGTGTACGTCAAATATCATCCCAATACCCGTGTGGGGTTTAAATCAACAAACACTGAATATTATTTGTGCAGTTGGGCGATGTGTAAAATTTATCGTCCGAATCAATGTCAGTCAAATGAGTGTACATAAACAAATCGTTCGATTCGTAAATGAATATCTATTTTCATTTCAGGAGAATTTTATGCCGTTCACATATATGTTAAAAATTATACTTTAACAATAAAATATTTTATTCAACACACGAATATTCTATATTATTAATATACACATTAAAAATGACATTTTTAATGAATAAAATATATATTTCATAAAATTTCGGCATTATAACGGCGTGATATTAGAACCGAAGTAATGACTAGCATTACCCCTCACCTGATACTGGCTCGCGCCATACATACTCATTAATCAATCCACAATCAAAATACAATCATTTTTCAACACAACCAAATTTACAACCACAATTCAATCCAAACAAACAACCATGGTTTGTACAATAAATAGTGTTGGGGGCTACTAAGCACCGTCTTCAACTTGGTATATATTTGACTGTAAAATAATTTGAGTGAGAAGGGGTTCTCACCCTTGGTTTCCACTCCGTCATTCTTTACTAGATGGTTTGGATTCTGTTCGCTTCCAGTCGGTTCCATCGCAATCTGTTTCACGCGGTTTATATTAAAAATCATATTTTTAAACAATGATATTTATAAAACAATCACATCTTTATTTCAATGCTATCTATATAAAAATTATATTTTTAACACAATGTTTATATTTTAAAAATCACATTTTTAAACCAAATCTATTTATATAAAAATTTAGCCTTTAAATCAATGCTATTTATACTAAAAATCATATTTTTATTACAACGCTTTATTTATACAAATCATATTTTTAATATTGTTCTATATAGTTTAAATATCATATTTTTATAACAAAGTTATATTTATAAAAATCATATTTTTATAACAATGCTGTATATATTTATAAAAATTCACATTTAAAACTAAGTCATTTATAATAAAAACCATATTTTATATTTTTAAAACAATGCTATGTATATATTTAAAAACAATGCTATATATTTTATAAACTGATTTTCAATGATTTTTAATATATATAAAAAAGAATCACCTTCTCATTTACACTGCAAACCCGCATTCAACAGTGGGTTCCAAATTAGGTCTGGATTTTTCGCCAAAACCGTGCACCTTGGCGTCGATCAGTCACCTGCCCCTGAAGCGCCTCCGTGACACGTGCCTACACCCCTAACGATGATCAGTTCGATCGTCGTATGACACCAGAATTCACCACTGAACGATGTGAGTTTAAGCGGAAAAATCGAGCATCTCCCAACGATTTGAACGATGACCCATATATGGATTTGAAGACCTTAGAGATGGCTTTGATTTTTGTTCATGGAGTTTGGAATTTCACTGTATATATTTGGAGATTTTTGATCTCAAAAATCTGAGCATTTTGTTTGTCGATCGCTGGAAGGAGGCGCGGTCTTTAACGTTGACCACAGGTTTTGAAAATAAGGGTTGGTTTGGGTTTGACTCCACTTATATATTTATAATTTCAATTTATTAATTTTTGAAAATACTTGTTTAACCCCACAAACTCCAAATCAAACCCACTGACTATCGCCCCTAGCTAAATACCCCTATTCCGGACACAATGGGATGTGACCCATAAGCCAATTTGATTGTTATGATTAGTTTTTATGAAAATTAAAAATATAAATCAATATAACATACAAAATTGATTTCAACTTACATTTTAATTTACCGGGGCCACATGTTGACTCCAGAAATCACCGAAAAATAAATCTAGCTATGTTTTGGCGATATGTTCCTAACAAAACTAATTTCGTCGAATTTGGAGACCGTTTGAAAAATGGTCATTTTCCAGTCGATTGAATTCAAATTGAAAGTACCAAATGCGTTTAAATTCACCACGCTCACTTATTAATTCCAAAAATTATGAAAATTGGAATATAGCAATAATTTGACATTCTGGATCCAACATAAGTGGTTTCATTGAAAATGGAGGTCGTTTACAAAATGGCTATTTTTAAGTGCGATATAATATATATATAAATTCCATAGCGAGTATTTCAAATTTTAAGTTGGACATAACTTTCAATTTATATTATGAAATCTGAATTTTTCACATTCATTAGAAAGATATAATTAAACAGATTCCAACGTTTCTGGTTTTATTGAAATTCGATTTATTTTGACTCCTGTACATTCAATTGAAATTTAAAATTGAATTTTCAAACTACCGCGCCATTTCAGGCTCGTTTTATAATTAAAATAAATTTAATAGTTCTTACTTCGATTTAAATAAATTTTTTGTCATTATTATTTAAAATAAATCATTTTAAATATTCAAAATCCATAAAAATACCTAAAATAAAATTTTAAATTGGTTCTGAAATCCCGGGTTGTTACAATCTCCCGTTCTTAAAATATTTTCATCCTCGAAAAGGAATGGAGTTGAAAGTTGTTTAACTAACCAACTCAACTTTCATTCTGGCTTTCATTCTTCAACTTTTCAGTTTCTAAGAATTTCTAATTTCTCAAAAATTTGGCTAACACCATAAATTTTTGAAAAAATTCGCCATAACCTCCTTTGTACGGGTTGATATTTAAAATCGCAACTTGCCTCACAGGTCCCTCACCAATCCAAAAGAAAAAGAAAAGGCCAAGCGGCTAGCCAATCGGCTCATAAAATCATCAAAACCCAAGAAATACAGTAAACATGTACCTATTTGTCGGGCATACAATTTTATTCCTCTTCTTAGCTTCCATGCTATGACCTATTCATTATATATACGTGTACATATATGAGGAATTCACTACGGGGAACCCTGAGGCATTTGCTAGGTCCCATCACACAACCCTATCCTACTATGTCGCCATACTAGTTCTGCAATTAAAACCGAAATGTCACGTATTGGAAATTGGATTCCATCTATGAGTCGATGCAAGGGATGTAATCCTCGCCGGCTTCGAGATACTCTAGCAAATGCCTCAGGATTCCCCGTAGATAACCCTTGGGCCTTCCATGGCCGGACCTCTCTTACGTTTGAGGATTGACAATTCCTGAACACACGTTTCCCGGTCCTATCGGACCTATCCATCGGCCCCGTAGTGACTGATATACCCGAGGCGCCTCGCAATCCATCATCCACACAGGTAAAAATAAATAAATGTTTGGGCTCCATACCATTACACCACTCCTAGATATAAGGAAACGTCATGCACTCCTTGTGTCCCTTATCCCGTTTTTGACTCATACCAAGGTGCGAGGCTCGCGAATTAAAGCTATACACAAAGCTATGCTATTTAAAGCCGTGCTTTGATCATCAAACACAAGACTCTGCTTTTCAACAGAAGCCTTGATCACTTGCATCTCAGCATCCCACACTGACAATTCACGCCATGCAACTGATGTCTATCAATATATAACCTCTAAGCTCATACACCTCAGAGAAGGGTGTTAAGCAAGATAATAAATTCTCTGCCACCAAACAGATATATATATTTAATAGAGATCAATCAACATAGAATAAAATTCAATGTCAGACACACATCCAATTACTTGGTGGTTTTGGGTCTAAACGAAACTGGAGGCACATTAATCCTCGTCCCATATGTCCAATACAGGAGAGAGGTCCTCACATATCTGGTCGATCTCCAAGTACATCTGGACGATCTCCACTTATTACCTTGTCTTGGGTGTATAGCCTAATCAAGATATCAGTAATCGTCCAAACGATTTGAAGATCTCCGGTCTTCAACCACCATATTCATCGTCGACTTATCGTTGAATCAGTTATTCAGAATGGGTATAAACCCGGTCTTTTCGAATAACCTGCGTGTTTTATAACCAATATTCAAGTGCTATAGAAACACATCTTACGCCTCATTCCAATTCTAAATATTCTTTTATTCAAATATTCATATCCTTTGGGAAAGGTACCCATTAATTTTACCAAATATAAATTCTTTTAAATTTATACTTTAATCATCCTTTGGATATCAATTCTAAACCAAATTAAGGTTTATCAACTAGTCGGGATTATCGAGCCTTACTGAAGAAATCATTTACTCATAATCCCAATCCCAACCTAGTCATCCCATGGAGCAAAACTGGTAATACTCCATATCTAACACCAAGGTGTTATCGGTGAATTTAATTGCCATTTCACATTCAAATCTAATTAAAGACTTAACTATCGCTTGGAGTAAAAACTGGTGGTACTCCATTCTCGATCATTTCCGAAATTTGATAATTTAAAATTTCACATTCGCATTTCAATCTAATTAAAGATTCATTAAAACTCCACTTAGTTTTATTCATCTAACAATCATTATTAATGATTATTTAACTTTGGGAAATCCAACATGCTGCATCGACGATCTACACCGTACATCGATTTGTGCCGATATATAACCTCTAAGCTCGTGTGTCTTAGAGAAGAGTGTTAAGCAAGAGAATAAATTCTCCACCACCAAACAGATATATATTTAGTAGAGATCAACAATACGGTTCGATACAATGTTAGACATGTAATCCTATCTTTAACCGGGCTATAGAACTAATGTCATTTAAAATACAGTTCACGATAAACCCAAAATCACATTCCATTAACCATGGAATCTTCACGGAAAACAGATCAATATATAATCGATATCAATTTCCATACCCGACTAATAATATAAATGGAATAACGACAAAGCCTTTTAAATTGCATATATATTAACAGTCTTCCTCCACAGAAGCTCACTTTGATTATTACCAAATCGAATTCCGTTCAATTCCAATTTAATATATTAAATTGGAAAACTTTACTTTGGAAAATTTCCATTAATCTTAATTAAAAGATTTATTCTTTTCACACGGGGTTTAAGAACAGTGTTACAGAAGACACCATTCACGACAAACCCAAAATCCACTTTGATATTAAATAAGGCTCTAAACAGAAATTATATCGGCTTACATTCAATATTAAGTTGTAAACCAACACATATCGTACAGGGAATAACGATATATACATCTTCCAAATTCCTCCACAATATCCGAGTAGTCACAGAATCCAATATCAAAAACTACCGAAGATGATTTCTATCCAAATCCTTTCCAATTTATACATTGGAAAATTCTAGTTAGATTAAAACCATTCTCAAGTCCAATTTATTTATTTAAAAATGTTGGATTATCTTTCTAGTTAATAACTATTTCATTTTGATAAAAATATATTTTTATCTTTACAAAAGTGGAATTTTTCATCCAAATTTTTTTAAATCATTTATTATGATTTTACACAAATTATTAATGTTTTTAATAATTTTATCAAGGCCCGTACAGTTGGTTTCCAATAACGGTCACCAAACTGCTTCCACAACGAACTTTTCCAAATTTGATTTGGACATAATTCCAAATCCAACCGTTAGATTTCAAATCTTTTATATTCATTGAAAAACTCTTTCCGATACAAACCCAACGGTTTCGGTTTTAGGAGAATTCGACAATTGGATCCTCCGTAATGTCAATTCGAAGTCAATGGTCGAAATTCGCGAACAGTAGCAGCACGACGCGTTCTATTAAAGTCATTAATATATATATATAATATAATATAATATTTCGTTCAAAACGTATTTTATAAATTCATTTGAAAAACGATTCCCACTTTCATTTCAACTTTAAATCAAAATTGCGTACTACTTATCATTATAATATTTAAATGATGATATTTTCAAAATATCTGATTTTGAAATAATTTCCTTTTCGATATTCATTATAAAAATGAATAAAATTAAAATAGAATTCGTTCGCGTTAAAATGGTGCATAACTAATCAACACGGCTTCACGTACTTCAATATTTTCGTGTCCATCCAAAATCGGACATTAAAATCATATTTTAATCCTTTACAGAATATTATTTTAAAATATCCATTATTTTAAAATATTCTTTGTTTTAAAATATTCGTTCTTCCTGAATTAGAATAAGACACAGTCAATTACCATATAATTTATTTATATTGATTTCATACAACACATATATATATATAACAACAATGATAAACAATAATCCATCATCCAGAGTGCATTACACAACTGCATAAGCATTAAATATAAATAATTAACGCTTACAACAGTCCGTCAACCAATCGATTGACATACAACTAAACAATTGGGATTAGTGTACGTCAAATATCATCCTAATACCCGTGTGGGGCTTCAATCAACAAACACTAAATATTATCTGTGCATTTGGGCGATGTGTAAAATTTATCGTCCCAATCAATGTCAGTCAAATGAGTGTACATAAACAAATCATCCGATTGGTAAATGAATATTTATTTTCATTTTAGGAGAATTTTATGCCATTCACACATACGCTTAAAATTATATTTTTAACAATAAAATATTTTATTCAACACATTCAACACATGATTATTCTATACGGTTCATATACATATTAAAAATGACATTTTTAATGAATAAATATTTATTTCAAAAAATTGGGCATTATAACGGCGCGATATTAGGACCAGAGTAATGTCTAGAATTACCCCTCTCCTAATACTGGCTCGTGCCATACACACTCATTAATCAATCCACAATCACAATACAATCATTTTTCAACACAACCAAATTTACAACCACAATTCAATCCAAACAAACAACCATGGTTTGTACAATAAATAGTGTCGGGGGCTACTAAGCCCTGTCTGCAACCTAGTATATATTTGAATGTAAAATAATTTGAGTGAGAAGGGGTTCTCACCCTTGGTTTTCGCTCCGTCAGACTTTATTGGACGTTTTCGGTTCCATCGCAATCTGTTTCACGCGGTTTATATTAAAAATCACATTTTTAACAATGATATTTATAAAAAAAAACATGTTTTTATTTCAATGCCATCTATATAAAAATCATATTTTCAACACGATGTTTATATTTTAAAAATCACATTTTTAAACCAAATCTATTTATATAAAAATTCAACTTTTAATACAGTGCTATTTATAATTAAAATCATATTTTTATTACAACGCTTTATTTTTACAAATCATATTTTTAATACTTTTCTATATAGTTTAAAAATCATATTTTTATAACAAAGTTATATTTATAAAAATCTTATTTTTATAACAATGTTGTATAAATTTATAAAATTCACAATTTTAAACTAAGTCATTTATAATAAAAACCATATTTTATATTTTAAAACAATGCCATGTATATATTTAAAAGCAATGCTATATATTTTGTAAACTGGTTTTAAAAAAATGATTTTTAATATATATTTAAAAAAGAATCACCTTCTCGTTTACACCACATACCCACATTCAACAGTGGATTCCAAATTAGGTCTGGATTTTTCGCCAAAACCATGCACCTTGGCTTCGATCAATCACCTGCCCATGAAGCGCCTCCGTGACACGCGCCTACACCCCCAATGATGACAAGTTCGATCGCCGTACGATACCAGAATTCGCCACTGAATGGCGTGAGTTTAAGAGGAAAAATCGAGCGCCTCCCAACGATTTGAACTATGACCCATATATGGATTTGAAGACCTTAGAGAGGGCTTTGATTTTTGTTCAGGGAGTTTGGAATTTCATTGTATATATTTGGAGATTTTTTAGCTCAAAAATATGAGCATTTCGGTCGTCGATCGCTGGAAGGAGGCGATGTCTTGAACATTGACCACAGATTTTGAAAATAAGGGTTTGGCCTGGGTTTGACTCCACTTATATATTTATATTTTCAATTTATTTATTTTCAAAAATACTTGTTTAACCCCACGAACTCCAAATCAAACCCACCGACTATTGCCCCTAGCCAAATAACCTTATTCCGGACACAATGGGATATGTCCCATAAGCCAATTCGACTGTTTTGATTAGTTTTCATAAAAATTAGAATATAAATCAATATAACAAACAAATTTGATTTCAATGTACATTTTAACTTACCGAGGCCATATAATGACTCCAAAAATCACCGAAAAAAAAATCTAGCTATGTTTTGGCGATATGGTTCTAACAAAATTAATTTCATTGAATTTGGAGAACGTTTGAAAAATGGTCATTTTCCAGTCGATTAAATTTAAAATAAAAGTACCAAACGCGTTTAAATTCACCACGCTCACATATTAATTCCAAAAATTATGAAAATTGGAATATAGCAATAATTTGACATTCTAGATCCAACAAAAGTGGTCTCATCGAAAATGGAGGTCGTTTGCAAAGTGGTTATTTTTAAGGGCAATATATTATATAAAATATATATAAATTCCATAGCGACTATTTCAAATTTTCAACTGGACATAACTTTCAATTTATAGTATGAAATCTGATTTTTTTTCACATTCGTTAGAAAGATATGATTAAACAGATTCCAACGTTTCTGGTTTTATTGAAATCCGGATTATTTTGACTCCTGTACATTCATTTGAAATTTAAAATCGAATTTTCAAACTACCGCGCCATTTCAGGTTAGTTTTATAATTAAAATAAATTTATTTGTTCTAACTTTGATTTAAATAAATTTTTAGTCATTATTATTTAAAATAAATCATTTTAACTATTCAAAATCCATAAAAATAGCTAAAATAAAAATTTTAAATTGGTTCTGAAAATCCGGGTTGTTACACGGGAGATCCGACCGTCAGATTTTCCTAAACCGAACCATTGGGTTCGTATCGAAAAGAGCTTTCCAATGGATATAAGAGAATTAAATTTTATGGTTAGATTTGGAAATATGTCCAAATCAGTTTTAGAAAAGGTCGCTATGGATGCAGTTCGTTGGCCATTATTGGAAACTGACTGTAAAGACCTTGATAAAATTATTAAAAATATGGAAAAATTATGTAAATCACAATAAATGATTTGGAAGATTTTTGGAATGGAAATATTCTTCGAAATATTTCGATATTGGTGAAACGACCCAAACTCGCCCTTAAGGGAAAGCCCGGATTGAGTTGAGAACACGACAAATTTGAACACAAACAATAGAACATTTCATTGCTTTTTACAACAATTACATCAGAGTGCAAGAATATAACAGAGTATGAATAAATAGCATACATCAGAAAAATATCAGAGATTAAAATTACAAAGCAGAGGAATATTAATACAATGCATAGCGGAAATACATTAACAAATACAACTGAGAGAAATACACGGATACAAAGCTTTCCGAATATATCTCCAGCTGTAAATCCAGATTCCTATGGAAATAATATCTGCAAAACCAAAACTAGTAGTTTCCCATGTGGAAATTATGGGCACCCAGAGTTTAGGTTAAAACAATAAACTCCAGGTCAGTCATGGGATTGGTGTGAGAACTAAAACAGTTATTATACTTTACTTTAAAATAAAGTAAATCACGGGACCACACCGTACAACACGGAATGGGTTTACTCCATATGAATCTCAGTTTAAAATAAAAAAACGCAGTGCTTTTTGAAAAAATGAAGCTATTATAAGATTCAGGCCCCATCACACAATGCAACGCAAGCCAGAGGATAGAGTTTTACCTTGTAATAGCCAAACATGCTTGTTACGTTTTAAAATAAATCATTTTGATATTACTATCAGTGTATAGTGTCAAAATCAACTTCAAATATAAATGTATCAAATATAGTCAGCATAGTATCTCATCCTACTTTGTCGCCATACTAGTTATGCAATTAAAATCGAAATGTCACGTACTGGAAATTGGATTTCCATCTATAAGTCGAGGCCAGGGATGGCTCCTCACCGATTTGAGACACTCTAGCAAATGCCTTAAGACTCGGACGCAAGCGAACAATTGGATCTTCAGAGCAGGTCCACACATACTTTAGTGTATTAATTATTCCTGAACACACGTTTCCCGGTCCTATCGGACTTATAACTTGGCCAGTAGCGACCAATATTTAGAGTCACTAGGGACTCAAACCGAGGCGCCTCGCAATCCATCATCCACATAAGTTAAAAAATGTCTGAGCTCCATACCATGACACCACTTCTAACTAGAAAGAAACGCATGCACTCCTTGTAGTCACGATCCCCATTTTGACTCATACCGGGTGTGAGGCTCGCGTATAAACGCTATACACAAAGCTATGCTATTTAAAGTCGTGCTTTGATCATCAACCACAAGACTTTTCTTTTCAACAAAAGCCTTGATCATTTGCATCTCAGCATGCCACACTGACAATTCACACCATGCAACTGATGTCTATCAATATATAACCTCTAAACTTGTACGTCTTAGAGAAGTGTGTTAAGCAAGCGAATAAATTCTCCACCACCAAATAGATATATATTTAATAGAGATCAATCAACATAGAACAAAATACAATGTCAGACACACATCCATTTTGTAACACCCTGTATTTTCCGTGAATATTTAAAATAACGAACTTAAGAACACTTAATTTTTAGATGAAGAATTAAGGGAAATGGGTTATGACATTGTGTTCGTTTCGGAATTCTGCTTGAGATAGAGTCTGAGTTTGCATGAATCGAACTTCGTATGAAGAAGTTATGGAGGTTAGAAGATTTAAAGTTTAAGCTGAAAATAAATATAAATAATAATTTAAATCAAAAACCAGTTCAAAATTCAAAATTCGGACAGAACAGGTTGAGTGGGAAATTTCCCGCTCAGGGTGTCGACCCCCTTATAGGGGAGTCGACATAGGTGTCGACCCCCTTGTAGGGAGTCGACCCCTTTGAGATCCAGCTCCTGTGACGAATTTTTTTAACCCTGAGCTGATGTAGCCTTCTCTATTTGGCCTGATGGCGAATTCTGAGGTGTTTGGGCTTATGTGTCGTGCTGTGATTGGCTGAGTGACATATCTCTTTGGTTTGAATGGCCCTAATGAATCCTAGGTTGATCTAACGGCTCATATTAATCTAGACTTCTATATAATCACCTCAACCCTCTACCCTAAACCTCATAATCTCATTCTATGAAGCCGTCATGCCGTCCATCTCCAAACTAGCATAGCCTCCATCTTCTTCAAAACTAAAAATCAAGTTAGAAAGCTACAAACCAAATCTAAACTAGAGAATCAAACGTCTACATCAAAGGATTAGCTTTACAAATTCAAAAAACAAATCCCAGAATACAAGATCCATTATTTTCTATAAGTTCACGTTATTTTCAGATTTAAATACCTAATTGTAATCTTGGCATGGAATAAAATGAATCGAAATCTATGCTTAATGATAAGACAATCTTTTCAGATTTATCCCTATCTTTTTATCGAATCCATGATTTTACATGCCTAAGAAGTAATTATATCGATACAATCATGCCTGTCTTTGTTGTACATCAGGCATATAATTCTTTTTGGTTCATGATGTTATTCTTATGCCTACGATAATGATTGTATCAGTTTATTCAAGAATCTGTCTTTGTTGGATCTAAATTTCCTGTATTAGGTCTGTTGTTACATGCCTATTTTTATGCCTATTCTTATTTTATGCTCCTCTCTCTTCCCCTGTTTCCTTTTTCTTTTATGAACCTGGGTTACCTTCGAACCTAGGCTGAAATCGCGAAATACAAACGATTGGAATACGGGGAATATTTGGGTATAACCTATTTTGGGTAAATATTGGGCATAATGTAACTGGTAAAATAATTGGGCATAACATATTCGGTGAAATTGTTGGGCATAACTTGTAATTGATATTGGGGCATCACTATTGTTATTATAACTACAAGTTTGGGTTAATTGGCATGTAAACCAAGTTTTGGGCGTAAACTGCAAACTGGAATATTAAATCTAGATTAGGCATAACTATTGTTTTGGACGCCAAGCATAAAGTATATTGTGATTTTGGAGCATGACTATTATTGTAAATTTGGGAAGATTGGGTGTAGCCTATTTTGATTAATAACTTGTAATTGAATTTGTTGGGCATAACTTGAGAATTGAAACATGACTAGTTTTGTGAAATTGGGATAATTAGCATGAAAAATCTAGACTTGGACATGTATGGTAAATATATAGATTGGCTAAAAGAGGAACGTGCCTAACCCGAGGTTAGATTGAATTGCGGTGTAAAACTGCCTGGAACCGCCCGGCACATCCAGTAACCGCAACAACACAGATCTAATGTGAGAGATTAGCGCATTTAGCCCAAAACCCGAGGTTAGAATGAGTTTGCGGTAGAAGTCTGCTCGGAACCGTCCGGCACATCCAGCAACCGCAAACAATAGTTCTAATGTGAGAGGTTAAGGCATTAATGAATGAATTAATGCTAATAAACAAGACATGCTAAGAATGAATAGAGTTAAGTTAATAAGAAACACTTAACCAATATAGCATGATGAATGAGTACGGTTAAGTTAATAAGAAACACTTAACCAGTATAACATGATGAATGAGCAATGTTAAGTTAATAAGAAACACTTAACCAATATAGCACGATGAACGAGTGGGGTTAAGTTAATAAGAATCACTTAACTAATATAATGATGAACAGGGTTAAGTCAATAGGAAACACTTAACCAATACAACATGATGTGTGGGTGGGTTAAGTTAACATGAATGGACAACACTTAACCAATATTACATGAACAAAGTGGATAGGGTTAAAGCAAGCTTAACCAATAATACAAATTGACTTGATAAGTAGGAGGGTTAAGTAAACCTTGGGTAGGTGGGTAATATTAGTAAATATAGACCCACAAAACTTAACCGTTAAATAAACATGTTTGAATCAGTGGAAGGGTTAAGTACATCTCGTATAGGTGGGTAATATTTGTGTATATAGGCCCACAAACTTAACCAGTAGGAAACCCTAGTAGCGGGGACCTATTTCAGCAGTAACCCACATACATGTATCATGGTACCCTGAACTAGGCAGGGTGGGGCACGATTACTGGGCTGATTATAAGCGGTCAAAATAGTGGCAGGTGGTGCAGCAGTGTAGGTTCCGACGGGATCACGGGCGCGCACGTATTCCGGAGTAGAAGAATTAGCCACTGGGTATCAGTAGATATAAAGCTGTGCATCTTGATCGTGTCCGGTTACCACCTTAGGGCTTGATACACCCTACGGTGGGACCAGCACAGATATCTACAAGCATAGGGCCGAGCGACACAAATTAGAACTAGATTGATACGAGTAGGAGCCGGTCGGTTAAGGTAGTAAGGATACATCTAACATCTTCATGGCAATTAGGCTGATTGAGGTAAGACCCTCATACTCGATGTACACCTGAAGGCTACCATAATTGCGGGGTTGGGATCACCTTATTATGCAACACAGGATACTAGCTAGGACACTAGTAGGGAATACGAATCATTCTATAAAAGACACTGGTTAGGATACTAGTTAGTTGGTGCGGAGATATAAAAATCAGAATAACAGGGTAGTAGCAAAGCAGAGAACGAGTAGAAGCGCATTCATCTTATCTTGCCTTATCATATCTTATGCTAATCTTATGTTATCTTGTTATCCCTGTTATCACGGTATTGCCTTATATTCAGTTTATTCATGTTATGTTACTTTTACTAGTTTACATAATGAAAGTCACCGAACTTACCATACTTATGTCTGACCTAGTTTGTTTCGTCTCTTTTCTTCCGTTTCCACCCCCAGGTAGTCAGGGAGGGAATAGCTCAGCTTAGTCTGGACCGTTTCTCTTTCCAAGCTCGAAGATAATCGACGTATTGCTTTGGACTCTCTTTTCCACTGCTATGGCTGGCTCATGCTTTATTGGGGAATATCATTGTCATTTTATGCTTCTTTATTTTATTAAACAAGACATATACTTTGTTGTACTGGGTATTGGTGTTTTGGTGTTGAAAAAAATATATTTGTACAAGCTGTTTTACTAAGATGTTGTTTTACCAATGAAGTAAAGTTTTATTTATTTTCCGTTGCTTTATTTGTCTGTCTTGTAATTTATCTGCATCTTTTACCCATAACGCTTCACTGAAGTTAATGCATTCTCTTTGTGAGTGACATTAATGGAGGTGGGGTGTCACACATTTACTAGTCCGTTCTGGGTCTGAACGAAACCGGAGGCACCTTATTCCTCGTTCCATATGTCTAATGTGGATGAGAGGCCCTCGCATATCCGGTCGATCTCCAAGTACGTCTGGACGATCACCACTTATTACCTTGTCTTGGGTGTACAGCCCAATTAAGACATCAGTAATCATCCAAACGATGTGAAGGTCTCCGGTCTTCAGCCACCGTCTTCATCGTCGACTTTTAGTCGTCCTATCAGTTATTTAGAATGGGATATACCCGATCTTTCCAAATAACTCGCGTATTTCATAATCAATAATCAAGTGCTATAAAAACACAACATATGCCTCATTCCAATTCACAATATTCTTTTATTCAAATATTCATATCCTTTGGGAAAGATTCCCATAAATTTTATCAAAGATAAAAATTTTGAAATCTATCCCTCAATCTTCCTTTGGATATCAATTTCAAAACCAAATTAAGGTTTATCAACTAGTCGGGATTATCGAGCCTTACCAAAGTAATCATTTATTTATTAATCCTAATCCCCACTTATTTATCCCATGGAGCAAAACTAGTAGTACCCGATATCTAACACCACTGTGCTATCGGTAAAATTAATTACCATTTCACATTTAAATCTAATTAAAGATTTAACTATCGTCTGGTGTAAAACTGGTGCTACTCCATTCTCGATCATTTCCCAAAATTGATAATTTAAATTATCACATTCTCATTTGAATCTAATTAAAGATTCATTTAAACTTCACTTTATTTTAATCTCACAAATCATTAATTAATGATTATTTAACTTTGGGAAATCAAACATGCCACAATGACAATATACACCGTACCATTGATTTCTGCCGATATATAACCTCTAAGCTCATACATCTCAGAGAAGGGTGTTAAGCAAGAGAATAAATTTTCCTCCACCAAACAGATAAATATTTAGTAAAGATCAACAATACATTTCGAAATACAATGTTAAACATGTAATCAATCCTATCCTTAATTGGGTTGAAGAACCAATGTCATTTAAAAACAAAGTTCACGATAAACCCAAAATCACATTCCATTAACTATGGAATCTTCACAGAAAACAGATCAATATATAATCGATATCAATTTCCGTATCTAACTAATAATATAAATAGAATAGCGATATAGCCTTTTAAATTCCATATATAGTAACAGTCTTCCTCCACAGAAGCTCATTTCGACTATCACTAAACCGAATTCCATTCACAGTTTAATATTAAATTGGAAGACTTAACTTTGGAAAATTTCCATTAAATCTTAATAAAAGATTTATATATTCCAATCACATGTCATTGTTAATCGGGTTAAAGAAAGAATGTCGTTAAAAACAAAGTTCACAATAAACCTAATTCACATTCCATTTTATTCCAATTACTAAATATAACTGGAAAATCTAATAATCCTAATTAAAAGATTTATTCTTTTCACACGGTGTTTAAGAACAGTGTTACTGAAGACACCATTCACGACAAACCCAAAATCCTTTTTGATATTAAATATAAGGCTCTAAATAGAAATTATATCAGCTTACATTCAATATCAAATTCTGAAACAAACACATATCGTATGCAGAATAACGATATATATCTATCTTCCATATTCCGCCATAATATCCATATAGTCATGGAATCTAATATCGAAATATCCCGAAGATGATTTCTATTCAAATCCATTCCAATAATATAACTGGAAAATTCTGGTTAGACTAAAACCATTCACAAATCCAATTTATTTATTTAAAAACGTTGGATTATCTTTCTAGTTAACAACTAGTTCATTTTGATAAAAAAAATATTTTTATCTTTACAAACGCAGAATTTTTCATCCAGATTCTTTCCAAATCATTTATTACGATTTTACACAAATTATTAATATTTTTAATAATTTTATCAAGGCCCGTACAGTCGGTTTCCAATAAAGGCCACTGAACTGCATCCATAACGAACTTTTCCAAATTTGGTTTGGACATAATTCCATATTGAACCATTAGATTTCAACTCTTATATTCATTAGAAAGCTCTCTTCGATACGAACTCAACGGTTCGGGTTTTAGGAGAATCCGACGGTCGGATCTCCCGTAATGTCAATTCGAAGTCGATGGTCGAAATTCGCGAACAATCGCAGCGCAGCGCGTTCTATTCAAGCCACTAATATATATATATATATATATATATATATATATATATATTTCATTTAAAGCGTATTTTATAAATTCGTTTTAAAAACGATTCCCACTTACATTTCAATTTCAAAACAGAATTGAATACTCCTTATCATTATAATATTTGAATGATAATATTTTCAAAATATCAGATTTTGATATCATTTCCTTTTCGATATTCACTATAAAAATGTATAAAATCGATATAAAAATCGTTCGCTTTAAAATGGCGCATATCTAATCAACACGGTTTCAGATATTTCAATATTTTCGTGTCCATCCAAAATCGGACATCAAATTCACATTTTAATCCTTTACTGAAAATTATTTTAAAATATTCGTTATTTTAAAATATTTGTTCTTTTCAAATATTTGTTATTTCTGAATTGGAATCAGGCCCAATCAATTACCATATAGTGTTAGTTATATGGATTTCATACAACACATGTACACAACAATAATGATACACAATAAACTATCATTCAGAGTGCATTACACAACTACATAAGCATTGAATAAAAATAATTAACGCTTACAACAGTCTGTCAACCAATCGATTGACATACAACTAAACAATTGGGATTAGTATACGCCAAATATCATCACAGTACCCGTATGGGGTTTCAACCAACAAATACTGAATATCATTTGTGTAGTTGGGGGATGTGTAAAATTTATCGTCCCAATCCATGTTAGATAAATGGGTGTACATAAACAAATCTTCAGATTTGTAAATGAATATTTATTTTCATTTCAAGACAATTTCATGTCGTTAATATATACATTAAAAATAATTTTTTAACAATAAAATATTTATTTCAACACTTGAGTATTTTATATAATTCATACATTCAATAAAAATAATATTTTTATTGTTCAAACATTTTATTCAACACATGAATATTTTATACAGTTCATATACACATTAAAAAAAATTAATGAACAAATATTTCAGAAAATTTCGGCATTATAACGGGCGCGATGTTAGAGCCGGAGTAATGTCTAGCATTACCCCTCTCATGATACTGGCTCGCGCCATACACAATAATCACACTCAATCCAAACAATCCCACAACCAATTCACAATCAATTTTTCAACCACAATCCAAATTTCCACAATACAATCTAAACAAACAACAATGGTTTGTACAATAAATAGTGTCAGGGGCTACTAAGCCCCTTCTGCAACCTAGTATATATTTAACTGTAAAATAAATTTAGTGAGAATGTGTTCTCACATTAGGATCCACTCCGCCGTTATTTTCTGACGCTCCGATTTGCTGTTCTGGTTCCAGAATTTGCAACCGAGCTCCAATCTTCATGCCATCTTTTTATATTTTCAATGCGCCATTCTGGACAACTTTCGCCTAATGGACTTTTTTCCGAAAATGCTTCAGTTCGCCGGAAATCACGAAAAGACAGTATTTGGATAGCAGACTTTGGACGCGTTTTCTGTAACGGCAAAGAATTTCGCTCGGTCCGAACCAGTCGCTAAACCGACCCAGACCGTTCGAAACGCCCTATCGTTTGAGAACACGACAAAACAGAACGCATACAAAAGAACATTTCACTGTATATTACAACAATGCATCAGATTACAAGAATATACATAGTAAGAATAAATAAATATTACACAGAAAATATCAGAGATTACATTTAAATACATCGCAGCGGAAAATAATACAATACACAACTAGAAGTAGATATACGGATACAAAGCTTTCCGGATATCGTTCCAGCTGTAAACCAGGATCCTGTGAATATAAACCTGCAAAACCAAAACTACTAGCTGCCCGTGTCGAAAATAAGGGCACCCAGAGTTTAGGTTAAAACAATAAACTCCAGGTCAGTCATGTGACTGGTGTGAGAACTAAAACAGTTATTAATCTTTATTTTTAAAGTTCGGTAAATCAAGGGACCACGCCGTATAACACGGAACGGGTTTCCTCCCAAGAATACCAGTGCATAAAACAAACAGCGCAATGCTAAAATAAAGAAAAATGAAGCTATTATAAGACCCAGGTCCCATCACACAATGCATCGCAGCCGAGGATAGGGTTTTCCCTTATAACAGCCAAAGAATGCTTGATACGTTTAAAACAAATCGTTTGATACTATTATAAGTGCATAGTGTATAAAACAACTTCAAATCATAAGTATCAATCATAGACGGCATGAATGACCCATACCACTATGTCGCCATATATAAGTTCACAATCAAAACCGCAATGTCGTATTGGAAGTTGGGTTATCATTTATGGTATGAACCGAGGCTAGGGGCAAGATCCTCACCGATTCGAGACTGTCTAGTCCGAGCCTCAGGGTCAGAGCGCATCGACCCTTGGATCGTTAGGGCCGGTCCACCGATGTGGATTAAAATTCCTGAACACTGCGTTTCCCCGCCCTTTGGGGCGTAAGCCTGGCCCGTCAGCCGACCAGAAGCATCGGCCGAAACCGATATCACGAGGCGCCTCGCTTTTCAGCAAGTAATAATAAGCAACATCCACATGAGTCAAACTCGTCAGCCAGTTCAAGCACTGACGCCACTCCTAACTAGAAAGAAACGCATGTCCTCCCTGATGTCCGTCTCCCGTTTTTGATTCATACCGGGTGTGATACTCGCGAATCAACGTTACACAAAGCTACGCCACAAAGGCCGTGCTTCGATCATCAACCACAAGACTTTGCTTTTCAACAGAAGCCTTGATCATTTGCCACTTAAGCATGCCACACAGGCAATTCACTCCATGCGATTGATATCGATCAATATATAACCCCTGAGCTCGTACGTCTCAGAGAAGGGCGTTAAGCAAGAGAATAAATTCTCCGCCGCCAAACAGATATATATTTAATAGAGATCAATCACACGGACTAAAATCCAATGTCAGACACACAGTCCATTTACAAGTCCGTTCTGGGTCTGAACGAAACCGGAGGCACCTTGTACCTCGCATATCCATCGATCCCCAAGTACGTCTGGACGATCACTAACTGTTTCCATCTTCTTGGGTGTACAGCCCAATCAAGATCATCAGTAATTACCCAAACGACGTGAAGACTTCCGGTCTTCGACCATCATCTTCATCTTCGACTTATCGTCGTATCAGTTATTCAGAATGGGATAAACCCGGTCTTTCTGAATAACTCGCGTATATCTTAAATAAGTGTTACACAAACACAACATACGCCTCATTCCAATTCATCAGTCACTAACCGTAAATTAATCAAGAGAATAATTTCCCAAATATTAACCCCGAAGGCCGAAACCAACATCAGATCAATATCCAGAAAACCATTCTGCTTAGCTAACCGACAGTTAGTTTATGATTTCACATTCATAGGGAAAGGTTCCCATTAATTTTATCCAAGATAAATTCTTTAAAATTTATTCTTTAATCTATTTTTGAATCTCAATTCAAACTAGTCGGGATTAGCGAACCTTACCGAAGTAATCATTTATTTTAATTTCCCCATCCCGACCTATTCATCCCATGAAGTAAAACTGGTAATACTTCGTATCTAACACCACAGTGTTATCGGTAAATTCAATTACCATTTCACGTTCAAATCTAATTAAAGATTTAACTATCGCCTGGAGCAAAACTGGTGATACTCCATTCTCGATCTTTTCAATCTAATTAAAGATTCATTAAAACTCCACTTAGTTTTAATCTTCGACTGGGTTAAAGAATCAGTGTCATTTAAAACACGGTTCACGATAAACCCAAAATCACATTCATTAACTATCGGGTTAAAGAACGAGTGTTATTTAAAACACTGTTCACGATAAACCCAAAAATTAATATCGATTCAATTCCAATTAAATATTATTTAATTGGTACATTTCATTAAATCTAAATAAAAAGATTTAATCTTTTCTCCACTGGGTTTAAGAACAGTGTTAGTGAAGACACCATTCACGACAAACCCAAATCACATTTGATATTCAATACAAGGCTCTGAATAGAAAATATACCGGCTTATATTCAATATCAAATTCTACGACTAACAAATATCGTATTGGAAATAACGATATATATATCTATATCTTTCAAATTTCCATAACAACATTTGTATAATCAAGAAATCCAACATCGAAATATTCCGAAGACAATTTCGATTCAAACCCATTCCAATGCGATCATTGGAAATTTTGGTTATTTTCAAAACCATTTCAAATTCAATTTATTTATTTAAAAATAAATAGAATTATAATTCTAGTTCAAAACTAGTTCATTTCGATAAAAATCTATTTTTATCTTTTCAAATATGGAGTTTTTCATCCCAATTCTTTCTAAATCATTTCTTATGATTTTACACAAATTATTACTATTTTTAATAATTTTATCAAGGCCCGTACAGTCGATTTCCATCAACGGCCATCGAACTGCACTTACAGCGACCTTTTTCGAATTTGATTTGGACGTATCTCCAAATCCAACCGTTAGATTTCAAATTTCTAACATTCGTTAGAAAGCTCTTTTCGATACGAACCCAACGGTTCCGGTTTTAGGAGAATCCGACGGTCGGATCTCCCGTAATGTCCGTTTGAAATAAATGGTCGAAATTCATGAACTGCCGCGGCGCGGCGCATTATATTCAGGCCATTATATTATATATATAATATATATAATATATATTTCGTCGATTTCTATTTAAAACGAATTATATAAATAGTTTTAAATTCGTCTCAAAAGCAATTTCAACTTCCATTTCAATTCAAATCAAAATTGAATTCTTCTTTATAAATTCGTTTTAAAATTCATTTCTATTCAATTCAAATTTCAATTCAATTTGAATTCATTTCAATTCACTTTCAATTCAATTCATTTCGAAATCGTTTTCAATTCAATTCATTTCGAAATCGTTTTCAATTCAATTCATTTCGAAATCGTTTTCAATTCAATTCATTTCGAAATCGTTTTCAATTCATTTCATTTCGAAATCGTTTTCAATTCAATTCATTTCGAAATCGTTTTCAATTCAATTCATTTCGAAATCGTTTTCAATTCATTTCATTTCGAAATCGTTTTCAATTCAATTCATTTCGAAATCGTTTTCAATTCAATTCATTTCGAAATCGTTTTCAATTCATTTCAATATAAATATCGTTCACGTCAAAATGGCGTCAATCTAATCAACACGGCTTCATAAATTTCTATTTTCAAATATTCTATTTCAAATATTTCTTTTTCAAAATAGTTGTTATTATCAAAATATTTCGTTCAACACATGACCAATCTCAATGGATGAGTACTGTCAACACATGAACCGTTATTTTATATTGATAAAGATGTAAATTTTATTATCAAAATATTTCGTTCAACACATGACCAATCTCAATGGATGAGTACTGTCAACACATGAACTTTTATTTTATATCGATAAAGATGTAAATTTTATTACTAAAATATTTCGTTCAACACATGACCAATCTCAATGGATGAGTACTGTCAACACATGAACCTTTATTTTATATTATAAAGATGTAAATTTTATTACTAAAATATTTCGTTCAACACATGACCAATCTCAATGGATGAGTATTGTCAACACATGAACCTTTATTTTATATTATTCTTTATTTTTCAAATTGGAATGAGGCCCAATCAATTACCATATAAAGTTGATTATATGGATTTCATACAACACATGTATATAATAGCATTGAAAAATAATCAACCATCAACCAAAGTGCACTACACTGTATAAGCATCAAATATAGATATCTAACGCTTATAACAGCCTGTCAATCGATCAATCGACATATTTAATCAATCAGGATGAGTGAACTTCAAATTTCATCCTAACCCCCGTGTGGGGTTTCAAACAATCAAACACATATTTTATTTGTGCAGTTGGGCGATGTGTAAAATTTATCGTCCCAATCAATGTCCTTTAAATAGGTGTACATAAACAAACCGTCCGGTTTGTAAATGAATATTTATTTATTCACATTCACATTAAAAATTATATTTTTAACGATAAAACATTTTATTCAACCTATGAATATTCTATTCGGTTCATTTATTCAATAAAATGATATTTTTATTTCTCTAACATATTTCAGAAAATTTCGGCGGCATAACGGCTCGATACTAGAAACGGGACGAGGCCTAGCCTTATCCCCGGTCTAGTGAAGGCCCACGCCATTCACACATCAATCAATCCATTCATTTCACCAAACAATTCAATTTCAATCAAATAATCTAACTTATTTTTGCAATCAAACAAACAAGTCCATGGTCTGTGGACGATTGTGTCGGGTGCTACTAAGCACCGTCTGCATCCTAGTATATATATATATATAACTAGAAAAAGAAATTGAAAGGTGAGAAATTCTCACCGAAAGCTATCCAAACATCTTGACTCTTCTTTGATATAAATCTTCTTCGTTCCCGCCTTTTTGTTACCTTCGTTGTCCGCTTTCATTACCTATGTAAAAATCGAATTTTTACTTCGCTATTCCATATATAAAAATCATATTTTTATTCCGCAGTTCGACATATAAAAATCATATTTTTATTCCGAAGTTCAATATATAAAAATCATATTTTTATTCCGAAGTTCAATATATAAAAATCATATTTTTATTTCGAAGTTCAATATATAAAAATCATATTTTTATTCTGTTATATCTATTTTAAAAACAATGTATATTTTATTTTAAAAACAATGCGATATATATTTTTAAAACAAGACGATATATATTTTCACAAAATTATGCTAATTTTATTTCAAAAACTTTGCTAATTTTATTTCAAAAACTTTGCTAGTTTTATTTCAAAAACTTTGCTAGTTTTATTTCAAAAACTTTGCTAATTTTATTTCAAAAACTTTGCTAATTTTATTTCAAAAACTTTGCTAATTTTCAAAACAAGTGTTATTCATATTTGTTATATATTTATATATATATATTACTTCATATAATCATATATCATTTTAATTAACAATTAAATAAATTAGTCACAAATGAAAAACCATTACCTGCTCTGTTCATCATTGAAACCCAAAAACCCGTTTACATTTTTGCCCCTTTACCCTCTCCTCCTTCATCCCGTAATACGCCAGACACCGCTCCGGGAAAACCCATTATTGCGCCTCCAATCCTTGAACCATGCGCCCACCACAATCCACCTGCCGATGATCAGCATACACCACCTGAAACGCCGACAACTCCTCTCTCCATCACCTCGACTTTGGCCAACTCGGTGGGCCCATGCGCCCCCAATCAACATTCGAACGACGGGGCTTTAAGCCCTGAAATTGAGCAAACCCCACGACGACAGAGCATCAAACCCATACCAATTCGTAGCCCTCACTTTACTCTTTAATTTTCGATTTGGGCTGGGAGTTTAATTCGAACTGAAATGCGCGATTTTAGGGGAAGAAAGTCGGATGATTTCGAACCTCGGTTTGAAGTGGCGGCTGTGAAGACTTAGGGCTAGGGTTTTGATCCTTTTATAGAAAATATTTTAATTAATTAATATTATTTAATTTCCAACTTAACTTGTCTAATTCTAGAACTCAAAATCAAACCCAACGACTGTCGCCCCTAGCTAAATACCCCCATGCCGGACACAATGGGATATGTCCCGTAGGCCGATTCGACTGTTACAATCAGTTTCCGTTAAATTTACATTTAAATCACTTTATTGAATTTTAAACGTACATTTCAAATTACCGGGGTCACATACTAACTAGAAAAATTCCCAAAAAATATTTTCTAGCTTCGTATTGACGATACGGTCCTAACAAAACTAGTTTCGTCGAATTCTGAGACCGTTGGAAAAATGGCCATTTTCCAGTCGATTAAAATCAACTGAAACTGGTCAAATGCGTTTTCCTTTGCCACGCTCACATATTGATTCGAAAAATTATGAAATTTGGAATCTAGCAATAATTTAACATCACGGACCCAACAAAACTGGTTTCGTCGAAATCCGAGGTCGTTTGCAAAACGTCCATTTTTAAGGGCCTGAATTCCATAGCGACTATTCAGAATTTTCAACTGGACATATCTTTTGATTCCCGCTATGAAATCTTGATTTTTTGGATTCGTTGGAAAGATATTATCAATTAGATCCTAATGTTTTTGGTTTCACTAAAATCCGGATTGTTTTGCACCCGGTACATTCAATTGAAGTTTGAAATCGAATTATCGAACTACCGCGCCATTTTCAATTCTATTTATAATTATATATAAATATTTATATTCTAACGACGACGCGTATAATATATACCTTCGAATTATATTCAAAATAAATTTCTCGTCGATTATTATTTAAAATAATTCATTTTAAATAATCAAAATTCGTTAAAATGGCCAAAATAAAAATTTTAAACTGGCCCAGATTTTCGGGTTGTTACAATCTCCCCCACTTAAAACTTTTCGTCCCCGAAAAGGAACAAAGTCGAAAGTGGTTTGATTAATCAACTCTACGTTCGATCTGGCTTCCATTCTCCAACTTTTCAGTTTCTGAGAATTTTTTAAAAATTTCAAAAATTTGGCTAACACCCTAAATTTTCGAAAAATTTCGCCATAACCTCCCCTGCAATGGGAGCATCGGGGAATTTCAAATAGCTTCCCCGGTCCTTCAAATCTCAAAAAGAAAAAGAAAAAGCCAAGCGGCTAGCCAATAGGCTCATAAAATCATCATCACCCAAACAAAACAGTAAATTATGTAGTAAACATGTACCTATTTGTCGGGCAAACAAATTTTATTCTCTGCTCTAGCCTCCTTGCTATGACCTGTTCAATATAAGTATATGTATATGCAAGCAAATGCGACCAATTTTCAATATAGTTCAATATTTGGTTCGATTAGGCATAACGGTTCAAAATTAGCAAACAAATGAACAAACAACACAAACTTCAATCGATTAGTGAATTTAACGTTTCAAATTCATAATATTGATACATATACAAAAAATCATGTTTTGGTGCCAAATCACAACAATGTATTCTAGCCGTATTAGTTTTGGTTCTCACACCAGTCTAATGGAAATATATAGAAAATCACACCTTCGAAACTCGAACATAAATGTTGATGATGCGATCGCTATCATCAATATCATCTTCGGGCGACTAGAGTGTGATGCTATATCTATCCAATATATTAAAACTTTGAATACACGCGGATCAGACGTATACGCAAAATCTTTATATACTGGACTGTCCTACTCAATATAAATAGATAATCAGATACGAATAATTGATTTAAATTTTCCAAACAAAAATTGTTTTCATTTGAAAAATATACTCTTCACACTCGTTCTAGGATACTACTGATCCCATCTCTAACGAGTCATTCTCGTTGGATATTACTAATCCAACTTCTGATGAATTCTTTCGTATGGTTCTAATGTGTCTTGTTCTCTGAGCTTTGTAAACCAAAGCTCTGATACCAACTGTAACGGCAAAGAATTTCGCTCGGTCCGAACCAGTCGCTAAACCGACCCAGACCGTTCGAAACGCCCTATCGTTTGAGAACACGACAAAACAGAACGCATACAAAAGAACATTTCACTGTATATTACAACAATGCATCAGATTACAAGAATATACAGAGTAAGAATAAATAAATATTACACAGAAAATATCAGAGATTACATTTAAATACATCGCAGCGGAAAATAATACAATACACAACTAGAAGTAGATATACGGATACAAAGCTTTCCGGATATCGTTCCAGCTGTAAACCAGGATCCTGTGAATATAAATCTGCAAAACCAAAACTACTAGCTGCCCGTGTCGAAAATAAGGGCACCCAGAGTTTAGGTTAAAACAATAAACTCCAGGTCAGTCATGTGACTGGTGTGAGAACTAAAACAGTTATTAATCTTTATTTTTAAAGTTTGGTAAATCAAGGGACCACGCCGTATAACACGGAACGGGTTTCCTCCCAAGAATACCAGTGCATAAAACAAACAGCGCAATGCTAAAATAAAGAAAAATGAAGCTGTTATAAGACCCAGATCCCATCACACAATGCAACGCAGCCGAGGATAGGGTTTTCCCTTATAACAGCCAAAGAATGCTTGATATGTTTAAAACAAATCGTTTGATACTATTATAAGTGCATAGTGTATAAAACAACTTCAAATCATAAGTATCAATCATAGACGGCATGAATGACCCATACCACTATGTCGCCATATATAAGTTCACAATCAAAACCGCAATGTCGTATTGGAAGTTGGGTTATCATTTATGGTATGAACCGAGGCTAGGGGCAAGATCCTCACCGATTCGAGACTGTCTAGTCCGAGCCTCAGGGTCAGAGCGCATCGACCCTTGGATCGTCAGGGCCGGTCCACCGATGTGGATTAAAATTCCTGAACACTGCGTTTCCCCGCCCTTTGGGGCGTAAGCCTGGCCCGTCAGCCGACCAGAAGCATCGGCCGAAACCGATATCACGAGGCGCCTCGCTTTTCAGCAAGTAATAATAAGCAACATCCACATGAGTCAAACTCGTCAGCCAGTTCAAGCACTGACGCCACTCCTAACTAGAAAGAAACGCATGTCCTCCCTGATGTCCGTCTCCCGTTTTTGATTCATACCGGGTGTGATACTCGCGAATCAACGTTACACAAAGCTACGCCACAAAGGCTGTGCTTCGATCATCAACCACAAGACTTTGCTTTTCAACAGAAGCCTTGATCATTTGCCACTTAAGCATGCCACACAGGCAATTCACTCCATGCGATTGATATCGATCAATATATAACCCCTGAGCTCGTACGTCTCAGAGAAGGGCGTTAAGCACGAGAATAAATTCTCCGCCGCCAAACAGATATGTATTTAATAGAGATCAATCACACGGACTAAAATCCAATGTCAGATACACAGTCCATTTACAAGTCCGTTCTGGGTCTGAACGAAACCGGAGGCACCTTGTACCTCGCATATCCATCGATCTCCAAGTACGTCTGGACGATCACTAACTGTTTCCATCTTCTTGGGTGTACAGCCCAATCAAGATCATCAGTAATTACCCAAACGACGTGAAGACTTCCGGTCTTCGACCATCATCTTCATCTTCGACTTATCGTCGTATCAGTTATTCAGAATGGGATAAACCCTGTCTTTCTGAATAACTCGCGTATATCTTAAATAAGTGTTACACAAACACAACATACGCCTCATTCCAATTCATCAGTCACTAACCGTAAATTAATCAAGAGAATAATTTCCCAAATATTAACCCCGAAGGCCGAAACCAACATCAGATCAATATCCAGAAAACCATTCTGCTTAGCTAACCGACAGTTAGTTTCTGATTTCACATTCATAGGGAAAGGTTCCCATTAATTTTATCCAAGATAAATTCTTTAAAATTTATTCTTTAATCTATTTTTGATTCTCAATTCAAACTAGTCGGGATTAGCGAACCTTACCGAAGTAATCATTTATTTTAATTTCCCCATCCCGACCTATTCATCCCATGAAGTAAAACTGGTAATACTTCATATCTAACACCACAGTGTTATCGGTAAATTCAATTACCATTTCACGTTCAAATCTAATTAAAGATTTAACTATCGCCTGGATCAAAACTGGTGATACTCCATTCTCGATCTTTTCAATCTAATTAAAGATTCATTAAAACTCCACTTAGTTTTAATCTTCGACTGGGTTAAAGAATCAGTGTCATTTAAAACACGGTTCACGATAAACCCAAAATCACATTCATTAATTATCGGGTTAAAGAACGAGTGTTATTTAAAACACTGTTCACGATAAACCCAAAAATCAATATCGATTCAATTCCAATTAAATATTATTTAATTGGTACATTTCATTAAATCTAAATAAAAAGATTTAATCTTTTCTCCACTGGGTTTAAGAACAGTGTTAGTGAAGACACCATTCACGACAAACCCAAATCACATTTGATATTCAATACAAGGCTCTGAATAGAAAATATACCGGCTTATATTCAATATCAAATTCTACGACAAACAAATATCGTATTGGAAATAACGATATATATATCTATATCTTTCAAATTTCCATAACAACATTTGTATAATCACGAAATCCAACATCGAAATATTCCGAAGACAATTTCGATTCAAACCCATTCCAATGTGATCATTGGAAATTTTGGTTATTTTCAAAACCATTTCAAATTCAATTTATTTATTTAAAAATAAATAGAATTATAATTCTAGTTCAAAACTAGTTCATTTCGATAAAAATCTATTTTTATCTTTTCAAATATGGAGTTTTTCATCCCAATTCTTTCTAAATCATTTCTTATGATTTTACACAAATTATTACTATTTTTAATAATTTTATCAAGGCCCGTACAGTCGATTTCCATCAACGGCCATCGAACTGCACTTACAGCGACCATTTTCGAATTTGATTTGGACGTATCTCCAAATCCAACCGTAAGATTTCAAATTTCTAACATTCGTTAGAAATCTCTTTTCGATACGAACCCAACGGTTCCGGTTTTAGGAGAATCCGATGGTCGGATCTCCCGTAAGGTCCGTTTGAAATAAATGGTCGAAATTCACGAACTGCCGCGGCGCGGCGCGTTCTATTCAGGCCATTATATTATATATATGATATATATAATATATATTTCATCGATTTCTATTTAAAACGAATTATATAAATAGTTTTAAATTCGTCTCAAAAGCAATTTCAACTTCCATTTCAATTCAAATCAAAATTGAATTCTTCTTTGTAAATTCGTTTTAAAATTCATTTCTATTCAATTCAAATTTCAATTCAATTTGAACTCATTTCAATTCACTTTCAATTCAATTCATTTCGAAATCGTTTTCAATTCAATTCATTTCGAAATCGTTTTCAATTCAATTCATTTCGAAATCGTTTTCAATTCAATTCATTTCGAAATCGTTTTCAATTCATTTCATTTCGAAATCGTTTTCAATTCAATTCATTTCGAAATCGTTTTCAATTCAATTCATTTCGAAATCGTTTTCAATTCATTTCATTTCGAAATCGTTTTCAATTCAATTCATTTCGAAATCGTTTTCAATTCAATTCATTTCGAAATCGTTTTCAATTCATTTCAATATAAATATCGTTCACGTCAAAATGGCGTCAATCTAATCAACACGGCTTCATAAATTTCTATTTTCAAATATTCTATTTCAAATATTTCTTTTTCAAAATAGTTGTTATTATCAAAATATTTCGTTCAACACATGACCAATCTCAATGGATGAGTACTGTCAACACATGAACCGTTATTTTATATTGATAAAGATGTAAATTTTATTATCAAAATATTTCGTTCAACACATGACCAATCTCAATGGATGAGTACTGTCAACACATGAACTTTTATTTTATATCGATAAAGATGTAAATTTTATTACTAAAATATTTCGTTCAACACATGACCAATCTCAATGGATGAGTACTGTCAACACATGAACCTTTATTTTATATTATAAAGATGTAAATTTTATTACTAAAATATTTCGTTCAACACATGACCAATCTCAATGGATGAGTATTGTCAACACATGAACCTTTATTTTATATTATTCTTTATTTTTCAAATTGGAATGAGGCCCAATCAATTACCATATAAAGTTGATTATATGGATTTCATACAACACATGTATATAATAGCATTGAAAAATAATCAACCATCAACCAAAGTGCACTATACTGTATAAGCATCAAATATAGATATCTAACGCTTATAACAGCCTGTCAATCGATCGATCGACATATTTAATCAATCAGGATGAGTGAACTTCAAATTTCATCCTAACCCCCGTGTGGGGTTTCAAACAATCAAACACATATTTTATTTGTGCAGTTGGGCGATGTGTAAAATTTATCGTCCCAATCAATGTCCTTTAAATAGGTGTACATAAACAAACCGTCCGGTTTGTAAATGAATATTTATTTATTCACATTCACGTTAAAAATTATATTTTTAACGATAAAACATTTTATTCAACCTATGAATATTCTATTCGGTTCATTTATTCAATAAAATGATATTTTTATTTCTCTAACATATTTCAGAAAATTTCGGCGGCATAACGGCACGATACTAGAAACGGGACGAGGCCTATCCTTATCCCCGGTCTAGTGAAGGCCCACGCCATTCACACATCAATCAATCCATTCATTTCACCAAACAATTCAATTTCAATCAAATAATCTAACTTATTTTTGCAATCAAACAAACAAGTCCATGGTCTGTGGACGATTGTGTCGGGTGCTACTAAGCACCGTCTGCATCCTAGTATATATATATAACTAGAAAAAGAAATTGAAAGGTGAGAAATTCTCACCGAAAGCTATCCAAACATCTTGACTCTTCTTTGATATAAATCTTCTTCGTTCCCGCCTTTTTGTTACCTTCGTTGTCCGCTTTCACTACCTATGTAAAAATCGAATTTTTACTTTGCTATTCCATATATAAAAATCATATTTTTATTCCGCAGTTCGACATATAAAAGTCATATTTTTATTCCGAAGTTCAATATATAAAAATCATATTTTTATTCCGAAGTTCAATATATAAATATCATATTTTTATTTCGAAGTTCAATATATAAAAATCATACTTTTATTCTGTTATATCTATTTTAAAAACAATGTATATTTTATTTTAAAAACAATGCGATATATATTTTTAATACAAGACGATATATATTTTCACAAAATTATGCTAATTTTATTTCAAAAACTTTGCTAATTTTATTTCAAAAACTTTGCTAATTTTATTTCAAAAACTTTGCTAGTTTTATTTCAAAAACTTTGCTAATTTTATTTCAAAAACTTTGCTAATTTTATTTCAAAAACTTTGCTAATTTTATTTCAAAAACTTTGCTAATTTTCAAAACAAGTGTTATTCATATTTGTTATATATATATATATATATATATATATACATATATATTACTTCATATAATCATATATCATTTTAATTAACAATTAAATAAATTAGTCACAAATGAAAAACCGTTACCTGTTCTGTTCATCATTGAAACCCAAAAACCCGTTTACATTTTTGCCCCTTTACCCTCTCCTCCTTCATCCCGTAATACGCCAGACACCGCTCCAGGAAAACCCATTATTGCGCCTCCAATCCTTGAACCATGCGCCCACCACAGTCCACCTGCCGATGATCAGCATACACCACCTGAAACGCCGACAGCTCCTCTCTCCATCACCTCGACTTTGGCCAACTCGGTGGGCCCATGCGCCCCCAATCAACATTCGAACGACGGGGCTTTAAGCCCTGAAATTGAGCAAACTCCACGACGACAGAGCATCAAACCCATACCAATTCGTAGCCCTCACTTTACTCTTTAATTTTCGATTTGGGCTGGGAGTTTAATTCGAACTGAAATGCGCGATTTTAGGGGAAGAAAGTCGGATGATTTCGAGCCTCGGTTTGAAGTGGCGGCTGTGAAGACTTAGGGCTAGGGTTTTGACCCTTTTATAGAAAATATTTTAATTAATTAATATTATTTAATTTCCAACTTAACTTGTCTAATTCTAGAACTCAAAATCAAACCCAACGACTGTCGCCCCTAGCTAAATACCCCCATGCCGGACACAATGGGATATGTCCCGTAGGCCGATTCGACTGTTACAATCAGTTTCCATTAAATTTACATTTAAATCACTTTATTGAATTTTAAACGTACATTTCAAATTACCGGGGTCACATACTAACTAGAAAAATTCCCAAAAAATATTTTCTAGCTTCGTATTGACGATACGGTCCTAACAAAACTAGTTTCATCGAATTCTGAGACCGTTGGAAAAATGGCCATTTTCCAGTCGATTAAAATCAACTGAAACTGGTCAAATGCGTTTTCCTTTGCCACGCTCACATATTGATTCGAAAAATTATGAAATTTGGAATCTAGTAATAATTTAACATCACGGACCCAACAAAACTGGTTTCGTCGAAATCCGAGGTCGTTTGCAAAACGTCCATTTTTAAGGGCCTGAATTCCATAGCGACTATTCAGAATTTTCAACTGGACATATCTTTTGATTCCCGCTATGAAATCTTGATTTTTTGGATTCGTTGGAAAGATATTATCAATTAGATCCTAATGTTTTTGGTTTCACTAAAATCCGGATTGTTTTGCACCCGGTACATTCAATTGAAGTTTGAAATCGAATTATCGAACTACCGCGCCATTTTCAATTCTATTTATAATTATATATAAATATTTATATTCTAACGACGACGCGTATAATATATACCTTCGAATTATATTCAAAATAAATTTCTCGTCGATTATTATTTAAAATAATTCATTTTAAATAATCAAAATTCGTTAAAATGGCCAAAATAAAAATTTTAAACTGGCCCAGATTTTCGGGTTGTTACATTTTCTGAACTACTCCGCAACCAAAAATATTACTTTCATATACTCAAATCGAAGAGAAAATCATGCTCTTCGACTTTGGCATGTGCAGTTTTGGCCAGAAGCGCACCGTTTGAGAGTTATTAACGAAATAGTATTGGGGGTTTTACGCAAAAACGGGAATTTGTGAGAAATGTGATTTTTGAGGTGGTGGGGCCCATGGCCGGACTGGTGGCTGGTGGAGGGCGGCGTGGGGCCTAACTGGGGTTGGGGATGGTGCGGATGGTGGTGGGTGGCCGGCGGAGGAGGTTGGTGGATGTGGAAATTGATTTGGGGTTTAGTGATTGCATACAAATGAAGAGAGAAAGAAGATGAAGAGAAGAGGAGACGGAGGAGGAGGGTGGCGGCGCGGCTAAAGGCGACGGCGGTGGATCGAGGGTGGCGGCAACGGGGAGCGGGAGGAGCCGGAGCGGTTTCCGTCGGGTTTCTTTCTTTCTTTGAACAATGAATGAGAGAGAGAGTTGACTTTATATAATTATTTAATTCCAAAAAGTTACTTTTTCATTCTAACTACAAATCAAACCCAACGACTGTCGTTTCTTACCAAATACCCTCGTTCTGGACATAATGGGATATGTCCCATAAGCTAATTCGACTATTTTGATCAGTTTTCATCAAAATTAAAATATAAATCAATATAACATTCAAAATTGATTCCAACGTACATTTTAATTTACCGGGGCCACGTACTAACTCCAAAAATCCAAAAAAATAAATATAGTAATGTTATGATGATACGGTCCTAACAAAACAAATTTCATCAAATTTGGAGACCATTTGAAAAATGACTATTTCCAGTAGATTAAATTCAAACTAAAATTACCAAACGCGTTTAAATTCACCACGCTTACATATTGATTCCAAAATTTATGAAAATTAGAATATAGCAAAAATTTGACATTCTGAATCCAAAAAAAGTGGTTTCGTCGAAAACGGAGGTCGTTTGCAAAATGGCTATTTTTAAGGGTTATATATTACATAAAAATTTATATAAATTCCATCGCAACTATTCTGAATTTTGAACAGGACATAACTTTCAATTTATATTATAAAATCTCAAATTTTCACATTCTTTAGAAAGATATAATTAAATAGATTCTAACGTTTCAGGTTTTACTGAAATCCGATTTATTTTGAATCATGTACATTCATTTAAAGTTTTAAATCAAATTTCAAACTACCGCGCCATTTCAGGCTCGTTTTATAATTAAAATAAATTTATACGTTCTAACTTTGATTAAAAATAAATTTTAAATTGTTATTATTTAAAATAAATCATTTTAAATATTCAAAATCCATTAAAATAACTAAAATAAAAATTTTAAATTAGTTTTGAAAATCCGGGTTGTTACAATCTCCCCCACTTAAAATCTTTCCATCCCCGAAAAGGAGCGGAGCTGAAAGTTGTTTAACTAACCAACTCAACTTTCATTCTGGCTTTGATTCTTCAACTTTTCAGTTTCTAAGAATTTTTTAATTTCCCAAAAATTTGGCTAACAACCTAAATTTTCAATTTTTTTTTACCATAACCTCCTTTGTACAGGGAGACCTTTAAAACTGCAACTTGCCTCATAGGGCCCTCATCAATCCAAAAGAAAACGAAAAAGCCAAGTGGCTAGCCAATCAGCTCATAAAATCATCAAAACCCAAGAAATACAATAAACATGTACTGATTTGTCGGGCATACAAGTTTATACCTCTTCTTAGCTTCCATTCTATGACCTATTCACACACATATATATACCATGTATGCAATTCCAATAAAATTTCAATTCAGTTCAATATTCGAGCCGATTTGGATAAATTACCCTACATTCACTTATTGGTTTTATTAGTTGAATTAATAATCAAACATCACAACCAGTAATCAATTAGTTGATTAGCTTTTCAAACATATACTTGTCTATATATTCAAAAATCATATTTCAATGCCAAATCACAAACAGTAACCCTAACTATGTTTTTGTTCTCACACCAGTCAGTTGGAAATATATAGATATCCCACATTCGAAACTCGAAAATAAATATTGATGAAGGAGCTTCATCATCAAAATCATCTCCGGGCGATTAAAGTGTGATTCTATATCCATCCAGTATATTTGAGGCTTCGTATACACGTGGATCAGATGTATATTAAAATCTCTATATACTTGATAGTCCAAATCAATTTAAAATAAATTACTCAAATACGTATAATAAGGTTTAAATTTTCAAAACAAATTTGTTTTCATTTTTATTTTAAAAATAACACCCTTCACACTCGTTCTAGGATACTACTGATCCTATCTCTAACGAGTCATTCTTATTGGATATTACTTATCCAATCTCTGAAGAATTCTTTCGTTTGGTTCTAATGTGTCTTGTTCTCGAGCTTTGTAAAACCAAAGCTCTGATACCACGCTGAAACAACCTAAACTAGCCCTTAAGGGAAAGTTCGGATTGAGTTGAGAACACGAAAAATCAGAACACAAACAATAGAACAATTCATTGCATATTACAACAATTACATCAGAGTACAAGAATATAACAGAGTATGAATTAATAGTATACATAAGAAAAATATCAGAATTTAAATTACAAAGCAGCGGAAAATTAATACAATGCGTAGCGGAAATACATAAACAAATATAACTGAGAGAAATACACGGATACAAAGCTTTCCGAATATATCTCCAGCTGTAAATCCAGGATCCTGTGGAAATAATATCTGCAAAACCAAAACTACTAGCTGTCCGTGTGGAAAATATGGGTACCCAGAGTTTAGGTTAAAAAAATAAACTCCAGCTCAGTCATGGGACTGGTGTGAGTACTAAAACAGTTATAAACTTTGCTTTAAAATAAAGTAAATCACGGGACCACGCCGTATAACACGGAATGGATTTACTCCATATGAATCGTAGTTTAAAATAAAACAACGCAACGCTTTTTTGAAAAAATGGAGCAATTATAAGAATCAGGTCCCATCGCGCAATGCAATGCAAGCCGGAGGATAGAGTTTTACCTTATAATAGCCAAACATGCTTGGTGCATTTTAAAACAAATCATTTTGATAGTACTGTAAGTGTATAGTGTCAAAATCAACTTCAAATATAAATGTATCAATCATAGATGGCATAGTACCCCACCTACTATGCGCCATACTGGTTCTGCAATTAAAACCGAAATGTCACATATTAGAAATTGGAATTCCATCTATGAGTCGAGGTCAGGGATGGCTCCTCACCGATTCGAGACACTCTAGCAAATGCCTTAGAGCTCGGACACTGGTGAACCCTTGGATCTTCAAGGCCAGTCCACATACTTTAGTGTATTAATTATTCCTGAACACACATTTCCCGGTCCTACCGGACCTATCACTTGGCAAGTAGCGACCATTATTTAGAGCCACTAGGGACTCAAACCGAGGCGCCTTGCAATCCATTATCCACAAAAGTAAAAAATGACTGGGCTCCATACCATGACACCACTTCTAGCTAGAAAGAAACGCATGCATTCCGTGCAATCATGATCCCCTTTTTGAATCATACCAAGTGTGAGGCTCACGAGTTAATGCTAAACACAAAGCTATGCTATTTATAGTTGTGCTTTGATCGTCAAGTAAAAGACTCTGCTTTTCAACAAAAGCCTTGATCATTTGCATCTCAGCATGCCACATTGACAATTCACGCCATGCAACTGATGTCTATCAATATATAACCTTTAAGCTCGTACGTCTCAAAAAAGGGTGTTAAGCAAGAGAATAAATTCTCTGCCACCAAACAGATACATATTTAATAGAGATCAGTTATCATAGAACGAAATCTAATGTCAGACACACATCCATTTACTAGTCCGTTCTGGGTCTAAACGAAACCGAAGGCACCTTATTCCTCGTTCCATATGTCCAATACGGAAGAGAGGCCCTCGCATATCCGGTCGACCTCCAAGTATGTCTGGACAATCACCACTTATTACCTTGTCTTGGGTGTACCGGCCAATCAAGACATCAGTTGTAACGACCCGGATTTTTGGCCGATTTATTTTAAATATTTAGTATGGTTTTAAATATTGAATTTATAATATAAATGGTATTTTATTGGGTTATCGATTAAATAATTGAAATACGATTTATTTTGATAATCATCGTAATACGGGAATTTAAAATAATTCAACTCGAAGTTCGAATTAAATCATAACAATTCAGATGATCAGTATTAGTTGTATTTGAATATAGATGATAATAGAAATATTTTATTTTCAGAAAATTTATTTGTTTTGAATTTTAATTATATTATATCAATTTAATATGGTTATTTTATATACGTTCAAATTAATCCATTTCGTTGAATTCAAAATAGCGTTATAACATTATAACGACGGTCGGTACGCTAAAATAGCGGTTGACGGTTTTTAATTGTGAACCCCGATTTATTTGATCAGTGGATAGGATCAAAATCAAATCGATATCTATTTAAAAAGAAATAAAAATCACTTTAAATCGAATCGCATTAAATAAAAATCAAATCAAATTAAAGTTGTTTGTATGTTGGTAGACAACCATTTATAATCATCAGTACGACTGTCCCTTTCTCCTCCCTCTATAAATCGAGGCTCCTATTCTTATTTTCTCTTCTGTTGAAATCAAAAGAAATCCCGTCTCCTCCTTAAAACTTTCACAACATCAATTTAAACGGGGAAAACCCCACTGCTTCCACTTTTATTTTCGGAAATCAATATCTAAAGATATTACACGAATCTCGACTTCGTATCCTCTAGTACTCGATCCTATATCCTTCGAATTTTCCAGATGTTCGTGTTTGAGGAAGCAAGCTACGGTTTTACTGTTTTTGAGTGTAGTGACCGATGGTGAAGTCATTGGCAAAGGAGAACCCGATTGCGATCCAAATCTCATCGTGATTTCAAACACAAGCGTAAACAGGTGCTCGATTTGGGTCATCTCGAGTTAAGGGCTCAGAAGCTTCAAAGTCACGATGTCTTCTGAGGATGGACGGCAGATGCAAGCTCGGTTTTTTTGGGTTCAACACGATCTGCAGTTTGGGGAAGGGGAACATGGTTCGAGGGTGGATCGCAATGACCAAAAATGGGTTCAAACGGTTTCTCTGGCCTTGTTCTTGTCAATAGTGCGATGTATGGGTGAACTGGAGATGTCACGACCTTGTTTCTTCTGATGGAGTGAGGTGGGGTTGTCGCTAATGTGAAGTACTGGGTTTCGGCCTTATGAACAATGCGATGTCTTATGGGAGAGATTAGGTAAGCTAATCGTTGATTTAGGTAAATAAATTATTAATTTAATTATTTGAAATCATATGTAATTAATATCTATTTCTTACAAATTTCAGTTCGAATCTGATGTACTAGGTGAGGATGAAATCGTGATTATATTAGCGCAGAATATTCGTAAGCAATATTAACTAAATTTCATAGGTTAATTTAGTTTAATTTAAATCGATTAAAAATCTTAATGAAATATATTTAATTTATAAAAGGGTCAGAAATCATGAAGGTATTTGGAGTCAATCACAGTTGACTGGGATTTAATTTAAATCGAAGGCTATTCGATTTAATTTTAATGGATATTCAGAGAAATGAATCACGGTGAGTAAATCTCACTCACCTTTTATTTAAAATTATTTTTATTAGTTAAAAATAATTGTTGTTGCTTGCTTGAATGTTGTTTGGATGGTTTAAATATATTAGTTATTTAGGGTTGACTATTATATATATATATTAAGTTGATGATATTGGTTGGATTCCCGCAAAATTATTAGCGGATGCCTGCAGTATCATTAGCGGATGACCTTACGCCAACGTATATAAGTGGATCCCCTTTTGTACCGCGATATCCTGGCTTGAAGCAAGATGGGTTTGTTTCTGTTGACTAATGTTTGTGGATGCAGGAAAACAGGTTGGAGGAATCCAACTGGATTCCTCAAAAATATATTATCTGTTTGTTTGTTTGCTTGATTTCATATATTCATATATGACGTGTTAAAAATCAAATGACTGAAAATTGGATGATTTGGTTGTTTGGTGTCTAAATATCACTGGGCCCAAATATTGATATTTAAAAAAAAAATCATGGAAAGGAATTTCACAGATTTAAAAGGGAATTCTATTTTTTTTTCTAAAATAGAGTTTGAAATTTCAAATAAGGAATTTAAATAGAATTTGAATATGAAAAATTCAAATAGTATTTTGAATATCGAAAGTGAAATGGAATTTGAATAAAGAAATTTTGAATGTGGAATTTGAAAATAGAATTTGAAATGGGAATTTGAATATAGAATAGAGTTGAAATGGGAATTGGAATATATAATCGAAATGGCGTTTGAAAATAGATTTGAATATAGAAACCAAATGAGGTTTGAAAATAAAAATGGAAATTCAAATAGATTTGAAATGAAAATTTGAATATAAGAAATTCAAGTAGAGTTAAAATGGAATTTGGAATAAAAATTCAAATAGAATTTGTATATAGAAAAATTTAAATAGAATTTGTATATAGAATTTGTATGGAATTTGAATATATTGAATTTGAATAGAATTTGAATATACAGAAATTTGAATTCAAAGGAATTCAAATAGAATTTGGATTCAAAGGAATTCAAATAGAATTTGATTCAAAGGAATTCAAATAGAATTTGAATTCAAAAAGGAATTCAAATGGAATTTAAAATATGGAATTTGAATATAGGATTCAAATAGAAAATTCGAAGGGAATTTGAATATAGAAATTCAAATGGATTTTGAATATATGAAATTCAAAGGAAATTCAAATATAGAATTTGAACGTAGAAATTCAAATGGGATTTGAATAAAGGAAATTCGAATATGGAAATTCAAATAGAATTTGAAAAAAATAGAAGTGAATTGGAATTTGAATATAGAATTTCTAATAGAAGTGAAATAGATCGAAAATATTATGTTGTATTGGAAAAATGGATTTGATATGTTAAAATATATCAGAATAGAGTTGAATTTATTATAAACGAGGTTTTAAAACGCTTATATATATACAAATATAATTAAAAACGAACTCGCCGCAGCGCTGCAGTTCGTAAATTGGCGATTCGAACTTCAATTGAGTATACAGAACTCGATTGAAGTCGGGATTCTTTGAAACAAGAAACGTCAGGACCGATTTTGTAATGACCCGCATTTTCCAGGGGTATAATTAATTTATTTAATTGTTTAAAATAGTGATATAGGGAATTTAATCGTCGTTAATTAAATAATATGGAATATTTAATTAAATTAAATAATATATTTAATTCAGAAATAATCAAAAATATTGGAAATCACAATATAAGGTGAACAGGGTCATCCCCAAGATTTAATTCAGCTTAGAGTTGAATCATATTGACGAATATACTCAATCGACGTCAGTTTGAAACGTATAATTATATTATAATTAAAATCGAGCTTGAAATGGCGCTGCAGTTCGCGATTTGGCGATTTGAACTTCAACTGAATGTACAGGATTCGTTTTAAGCCAGATTTCTATGAAACAAGAAACGTTTGGAGCTGGTGGAGTATATCTTTCTAGTGGAAGAGAAAATCGGTATTTCGTCGTGTAGATTTTGATTTATGTCCAAATCAAATTTCAGAAAAGTCGCTGTGGAATTCCTTTATAATTTGCAACGCTTTATTTACGTTATAAAAGGATTTTCGATATAAAACTGAATATCGATAAATCTAAAATCTTAAATATCAAACTGTAAATTCTGATATGATATTCTGGAGCTGTACGATATCATATGTGAAGATATACGATAATATAAATTTAAATTTAATAATATTTAAATATATTTAAAAGGGTCGTCCAGAGCTTTAAAAATAGCCACTTTTGCAAACGAAGTCGAAATTCGTGAAACTAATTTTGTTAGATCCGCAATGTCAAATAGTTATTAGATTTCCAGTTTCGTGATTTTTAGAGTTAGTATGTGGTCGTACCAATTTTTAGAGTGAAAAACAATTAGTATTTCGACGGTTAAAAATACGCTGTGTGAGCAAACGAAGTCGGAATTCGATGAAACCAGTTTCGTTGGGACCGTAATGTCGAGATGTAGCTGCATGTCCGTTTTCATGATTTTTGGGTATCGTGTGTGATCACATGAATATTTAGAAGTTAAAAACAAATTTAACGATGGAGAATATACCGGGAATATTCCCTTACTAAAATATCTAGATATTTGTGGGCCTTATAAATACACCACACCTTACCCTTAAAACCTAAATTCACTTTCTGAGGTCAACAGAAAATTGCGCCGCAGGATTTTCTCTTTACAGTTAAACATTTCCATCCTCTTAAATCAAAATAAAATCCAAGAAATTTCCTAAAATCCTCAAATATATATATATATATATATATATATATGTAATCTGCATCTAAACCTCTTCAATCTAGTGTTCATTTTGTGTATTGCGATGCAGTTCTGTCACGATCAAAAATAGCAGTTATGAGTTAGGGTTTGACTTGGCGGAAATTGTGGTGATCGGTTCGTCAGACGGAGGTTTGCTTTGGGTTGGTGGTTGAGTTTAGCTGCGGTTTGAGGTCTTTGGTGGAAATCCGAGAGTAAGAGTGTCGATCTGGTAACTGAAGTCCTCCATGAGTCGTTCGAACGCAACAGAAAGGGGAAGCATCGATTTGTACTTTGACAGTTTGGGTGGAAGTTGAACTTGAAGAGAGATTTTTTGGTGAATTTAGTTGGATTTTCCGTGAAGTATTGAAGGAGGGAGACGAGCTAGAAAATTCGATAATGGCTCATGTGTACTGCGTTGAGATATCTGGAGCTCGTTTAGGAAGAAGGGTGTAAGGGGGTTTGGGCTTTCAACGTAAGGAAGATGGGCCGGTGGGAGGGAAAGCTAAGCCCATTTAAAATGTTAAGTTTATTTTTAAATTTCTAAATAGCGTATTAACTTGTGTAATGCATATCTAATTCGTACATGAATGAAATTCAGCGAAACAAGATCCGTTGGGATCGTATGGACGGGAGCAACACAATGAGACTGACCGGGAGTGAATCCGAGCTCGTTACAATTTATGGCGAAATAAATTGCCCGTCGCAGTCAAATAACGCAAACCGTTATTTAACGATTAACGCGCCATTGTGAGTAAAACTCACCAACTCTGAACAGTTATATTTTTATAATGTATTCTTAGAACTGTTAATCATCTGTTGATTGCTGTGTGTTGGTTGATTGATTGAACTGCTAGTCAGTTAGTGGAAATTATATATATAAACCTTTAAATATTTATATATTGATGCTGTTATCAGAATAATCAGTACTGAACTGAAAGTGATGTTGATTTTACTGTGTAACATATGTGGATGCAGGAAAACAGGTTGGAGGGACCCAACTGGGTTCCTCAATATTTATAATACTGTTTTGATTCATATATTGTGATATAGAATCCGTGGTCGATTATATGTGCTTGGACGATATTGAACATCGTGATTTGATATGATTGAATACCATAACATACCGAACTGTTGATAAGGGGATTTTCAAAGTGATATTGAAAACAGAATATTTATAAACTGGAATATTTATAAATAAGAGATATTTATAAAGTGGAATATTTATAAATAAAAAATGTTTATAAATTGGAATATTTATAAATAGGAGATATTCAAAAAGGAAATAATTACAAAACATTTTCTTTTTGAATGGAAAGGTTTGTGTGGCGGGTTTGGGGATTTTCCCGATGCTCCCGTTACAAAGGAGGTTATGGCGAATTTTTCAGAGAATTTAAGGAGTTAGAATATTTCAAGAATAAATTTGAAAAGGAAATATTTGTAAACCATTTACAAATAGAATTGAAAAGGAAACGTTATAAAAAGGAAATCATTTTTAATGTGTAGAACCGTTATTTAAAAGTAAATCTTTTCAAATGAATAAAACGTTGTTAAAAAGGAAATCTTTATAAAGTGAATAAAGTAAATCGAATATGGTATTCGAAAGGAGTTAAATCGAATATGGTATTTGAAAGGAGTTAAATCGAATATGGTATTCGAAGGGAGTAAATTGAATATGGTATTCGAAAGTTAGTAAAACGAATATGCTATTCGAAAGGGGTTAGTCGAGTCGAGTTAGTTGAATAGAGTTAACTAGTTCAGTAGAGTTAACCAGTTCAGTAGAGTTAACCAGTTCAGTAGAGTTAACCAGTTCAGTAGAGTTAACCAGTTGGGTTATGTAAGTCAAGTTAACCAGTTGGGTTATGTAAGTCAAGTTAACCAGTTGGGTTAAGTAAGTCAAGTAAACCAGTGGGTTAAGTAAGTCAAGTTAACCAGTGAGTTAAGTAAGTCAAGTTAACCAGTGAGTTAAGTAAGTCAAGTTAACCAGTTGAGTTAAGTAAGTCGGGTTAATCAAGTCGAGTTGATCGAGTTAGAGTTACTCAGTTAGAGTTAACCGATTAGAGTTAAAACGAACTAGAGTTAATCAAATATAGTTATTCGAGACAGATTTAGTCAAACATAGTATTCAGGGTAAGTTGCCATCTCGTACGACTGCTAGCGTAATTCGCAGGGCTGTAAATAACCTAAGGCGGTCGGATGTTGCCTAAGGGAATCAGGCGTAACCATTGTGATCGTTGCGATCTAGAGTCAAGCGAATGGAGTTAAATCGAATCTAGTTATTCGATAGGAGTTAATCAAGATGAGTTAAATAAGTTCAGTTGTTCGAATCTAGTCATTCGATTGGAGTTAATCAAGTTAAGTTAAATAAGTTAAGTTAATTGAATTTAGTTATTCGAGAGGAGATTATCGAATATTGTTTATTCGAAGTGAGTAGTCGAATATTGGTTATTCGAAGTGAGTTAATCGAATATTGGTTATTCGAAAAGGGGAGTTATCAAATCGAATAGATTAGAGAAGTTAATCAAATATAGTTTATTCGAGTAGAGTCAGAGGAGTTATCGAATATGGTTTATTCGACAGGAGTTAAGTGAATAGTTAGATTAATCAAAGAGAATTAGTTAAGTTAAACTAAGTGAATTAGTTAAGTGAATTGGTTAAGTTAACCAAAGTGAATTTGTCGAGTTAATCAAAGTGATTAGTTCAGTTAATCGAGTTGAATTGGTCAGTCGAGTTAATAAATGGAGTTAGTCAAACCAAGTAAAACCAGTTAGAGTTAATTAATTAAGGTTGACCAGTTAGAGTTAATCAATCAGAGTTAATCAAATAGAGTTAAGTAAAATTAGAACTGACTAGAGATTAGTAAATTGAATGGTTTTCTAAGTGTCTATCTGATGTTGGTTTCGGCCTTCGGGATTTATACTTAGGGAATTGTTCTCATACTAGTTCACAGTCAGGGACTGATAGTTTGGGAAGAGTAGTGATTTGTAAATAAGCAAATGGAAAACGTTTTCCAGTGTTAATAACATATATTTTCTAAACATAGAAAATAAGGCAATGTGAATATATATATAGATATATGTTGATGATTTACTGATATAATTTCCATCTGGAAATAATATCGTTGTTTGCACACTTGTTTTTCTTTGATGGTTAAATCACAGACTATCGAAGTTTTGACCATTTTAACGTTGTTAATATGGAGAGACCAGTTGGATTATTATCCAAAGAACCACTATGTATTGGCATAAGCGTTGCGAATCATATATGCCAAAGAAAATAGAAGACGGAGTAAAATGCAAGGGCTGTTGTATAAGTCTTAGATAACAGTGACTAAGATGGATATACTGAATAGTGCCTTCGGTTTGTCCAGTCCCAGGACAACTTGTATGGACGAAGGTCTGACAGAGTATATCCAATGGATCGCGTAAGTTGTTCTGTTCAAACGTATTCACGTTTGGTGGCAGAGGGATTCGTTTCTCTAAGCTGTATACCCGTGTTATTTTTGGATAAATCAATTTGTGATTTGGTGGGTATGACGATGTGACATTCTAAGTGAATGAGGATGACTTGTGTTGATGAATGTCTGACAGAGTATTTCCAGAAAGGTCACGTACATTGATTTCTTCAACTATACCAAGAGTGGAAGCGGAGAAGGAAACTTCTTTAGCTAACATGTAACGTACTGTTGTAGACGCCAATTAGTGATTTTCGATGGATCTGACAATGTGGCATTTGAAGTGAATCTGATGTAATGATAAAGCGTAGCTTCTAGCCTCATCAACCGGTAAATGACAGAAATCGGGCAGGCAGCATGGCTAAGTCGGTCGCACCGAAGTAGGGTGTATAATCACCTATCTAAAGAATATTCATTTGCTTCTTTAATCTATCAATGTTGTCCCATATATATATATATATATATATATATATATATATATATATATATATATATATATATATATATACGGGAACGGTTGCTGATCCCAACCGTTGGTGATATACATTCGATACACTCAAGCAAAATGAGTGGTCGGTCATGTGTGGCTGAGTTACAAGATGTTCTTGTTGAACTCCAGTGTATCGTTCCTAGAGTACACTGATCGGAAGGTGGTTCCATACCTTGTCATAGTTGGAAATCCATTACCCAATACGTGCTTGCGATTTTCATTGTATACTATATATGTAGAACGTGAGATGAAAGCGTTTCTGCTAGTTGATATCTATTTGTACATAGACATTAGTATAATATAAAAAGGTTTTTGATATAAATATATTTTGGATTCTCATAAGGGAAAAACCCGTTCCGTTCTGCGGCGTGGTCTTATGAGATATCGTTTACTTGTTCATATACCTGTTTAAACTGTTTTACTCACACCAGTCCCATGACTGACCCGAAGTTTACTTTGTTGTTTTCCCTAAACTCTTGGGTGCCTAAATTTGTACGGGCAGTCAAGTAGTCGGGATTTACAGATATACTTGAAGAGCTGGAGCAGGAGGCTTCTGGATCATATAGTTATAGTTTATTTCCGCTGTGTTGTAAGTGCTGTACTCTGATAAGTGCTATTGTATACATAACTGTTATATTTCAAAGTTATGTTATATATTATATGTTATTCGTTCCGCTGTGAGGTTCGTGTTACTCTGATGTTGTGTTCTTCTTCTTCTTTTATTCTAAGTTTCTATCTTATCTATCCTCACCCTCTAATTTCTTTCATTAATTACCAGGATTTTTCGATGTTTTGGTTATCGACATCGAGCTTATGTCGATAACCAAAGTCGCCGAAAATCCGGGTCGTTACAGTTGGTATCAGAGCATAAGTTAAGAATTACCTTGGCTCCGTGGCGTGACTCGGTAGAGATAGGGTTAGTAATACCCTAGATTGAGTTGAGTGTATATATACGAGTGCGTATTTGTATTTGATTTAAAAATGGTTTTATATTGTGGAGATTCATTGGCTGAGTTGTTTATGAGTTCTGGTCGATCAGTTTGATCCACTGTATCGGTAGGAGTAAATAAATACTTGAATACGATGGACTGACACAGTATGGATATGCAATATATTATCATATATTAGATATATTGGTTGTAATTATAATCGAATGAGATTATAAAGTGAAATGGTTATATATAACCAATCAGAATCATATAATTAAAGTATATGAAATAAGATGAATTAAATATGAATTTAAATCAGATTTGGAATTAAAATAAGAAAATTTTAAGTTCCTGGGAGATTTTGAGATGTTTTCAAAATGGATGTATTTAGTAAGGGTTTTGAAATGATATAGTATTGAAATCACTTGGGTCGCTGGAAAATAATTCCGATGATGACTGCGCAGTATCATCGGTGTGATTTTCGAGTTCTAAGTGGTGGATTACTACCAGAGATTTTGATTTGAATTGTTTTGAGAAAACAAGTTGTTTAGAAATTCAAAGGTTTTGAATTGGTATTATGATTTCAAATTTGATTTGAAATAAAACCGGGAATTTTAGTTCTAGAAATTAAAATTTAACTTGTGAAGTTAATTCGAATGGGATGGTAAAAGTAAATAACAAACCAGAATTTAACTTGAGATGATTGGTTAAGAAAAACTGAAGTGATTAGAGAATAATCTGGATTTGAAATGATAAGTTGAGAGTTTGGAATTTGAAACTCGAATTTGAAATTAAATTCGTCTTGAATAAGCGAATGGTTGTGTTAAGAATAACTTGGTTGGAGTTGATTGGGATGGCATTTGTATATGCCGAGTTGATAACAGATGGTAGGGATATAATGATATGCCCAACAAAAAGGTACAAGTTTATATTTTATACGAGTTTGGAATTTATGAGCCGAATTGGCAAGCCGTTTGGCATTTTGATTTTTTTTTTTTTTTGTTGAAGAAGGGCCAGAGAGGCGAGTTGGAGTTTGTGCTATTGACCAGTACAAAGGAGGTGTTCGCGAAATTTTTCGAAAGTTTAAAGTGTTAGAAAATTTTCAGAATTTTTGAAAATTTTAGTTAGTCGGAATGAATAAATATTTTAGTCGATATTAATTGGTTCAGTTAAAATCAGAAATAAGGGGTAAACAAATCTTAGGAATTCCAATAGGTAAGGTCGTCCTCTAACTTAGCAATTTCGAGGATGAAATTATTTTAAGTGAGGAAGAATGTAATGACCCGCATTTTCCAGAGGTATAATTAATTATTTAATTGTTTAAAATAGTGATATAGGGAATTTAATCGTCGTTAATTAAATAATATGGAATATTTAATTAAATTAAATAATATATTTAATTTAGAAATAATCAAAAATATTGGAAATCACAATATAAGGTGAACATGGTCATCCCCAAGATTTAATTCAGCTTAGAGTTGAATCATATTGACGAATATATTCAATCGACATCAGTTTGAAACGTATAATTATATTATAATTAAAATCGAGCCTGAAATGGCGCTGCAGTTCGCGATTTGGCGATTTGAACTTCAACTGAATGTACAAGATTCGTTTTAAGCCAGATTTCTGTGACACAAGAAACGTTTGGAGCTGGTGGAGTATATCGTTCTGGTGGAAGAGAAAAATCGGGATTTCGTCGTGTAGATTTTGATTTATGTCCAAATCAAAATTCAGAAAAGTCGCTGTGGATTTCCTTTATAATTTGCAATGCTTTATTTACGTTATAAAAGGATTTTCGATATAAAACTGAATATCGATAAATCTAAAATCTTAAATATCAAACTATAAATTCTGATATGATATTCTGGAGCTGTACGATATCATATGTGAAGATATACGATAATATAAATTTATTTATATTTAATTTAATAATATTTAAATATATTTATATATTTAAAAGGGTCGTCCAGAGCTTTAAAAATAACCACTTTTGCAAACGAAGTCGAAATTCAACGAAACTAATTTAGTTAGATCCGCAATGTCAAATAGTTATTAGATTTCCAGTTTCGTGATTTTTAGAGTTAGTATGTGGTCGTACCGATTTTTAGAGTGAAAAACAGACAGTATTTCGATGGTTAAAAATACGTTGTGTGAGCAAACGAAGTCGGAATTCGACGAAACCAGTTTCATTGGGACCGTAATGTCGAGATGTAGCTGCATGTCCGTTTTCATGATTTTTGGGTATCGTTTGTGATCACACGAATTTTTAGAAGTTAAAAACAAATTTAACGATGGAGAATATACCGGGAATATTCCCTTACTAAAATATCTAGATATTTGTGGGCCTTATAAATACACCACACCTTACCCTTAAAACCTAAATTCACTTTCTGAGGTCAACAGAAAATTGCACCGCAGGATTTTCTCTTTACAGTTAAACATTTCCATCCTCTTAAATCAAAATAAAATCCAAGAAATTTCCTAAAATCCTCAAATATATATATATATGTAATCTGCATCTAAACCTCTTCAATCTAGTGTTCATTTTGTGTGTTGCGATGCAGTTCTATCACAATCGAAAATAGCAGTCGCGAGTTAGGGTCTGACTTGGCGGAAATTGTGGTGATCGGTTCGTCAGACGGAGGTTTGCTTTGGGTTGGTGGTTGAGTTTAGCTGCGGTTTGAGGTCTTTGGTGGAAATCCGAGAGTAAGAGTGTCGATCTGGTAACTGAAGTGCTCCGTGAGTCGTTCGAACGCAACAGAAAGGGGAAGCATCGAATTGTACTTTAACGGTTTGGGTGGAAGCAGAACTTGAAGAGAGATTTTTTGGTAAATTTAGTTGGATTTTCTGTGAAGTATTGAAGGAGGGAGAGGAGCTAGAAAATTCGATAATGGCTCGTGTGTACTGCGTCAAGATATCTGGAGCTCGTTTAGGAAGAAGGGTGTAAGGGGGTTTGGGCTTTCAACGTAAGGAAGATGGGCCGGTAGTTGGGAAAGCTAAGCCCATTTAAAATGTTAAGTTTATTTTTAAATTTCTAAATAGCGTATTAACTTGTGTAATGCATATCTAAATCGTACGTGAACGAAATTCAACGAAACAAGATCCGTTGGGATCGTATGGACGGGAGAAACACAATGAGACTGACCGGGAGTGAATCCGAGCTCGTTACAATTTATGGCGAAAAAAATTGCCCGTCGTAGTCAAATAACGCAAACCGTTATTTAACGATTAACGCGCCAATGTGAGTAAAACTCACCAACTCTGAACAGTTATATTTTTATAATGTATTCTTAGAACTGTTAATTATCTGTTGATTGCTGTGTGTTGGTTGATTGATTGAACTGCTAGTCAGTTAGTGGAAATTACATATATATATATATATATATATATATATATATATATATATAAACCTTTAAATGTTTATATATTGATGCTGTTATCAGAATAATCAGTACTGAACTGAAAGTGATGTTGATTTTACTGTGTAACATCTGTGGATGCAGGAAAACAGGTTGGAGGGACCCAACTGGGTTCCTCAATATTTATAATACTGTTTTGATTCATATATTGTGATATAGAATCCGTGGTCGATTATATGTGCTTGGACGATATTGAACATCGTGATTTGATATGATTGAATACCATAACATACCGAAATGTTGATAAGGGGATTTTCAAAGTGATATTGAAAACAGAATATTTATAAACTGGAATATTTATAAATAAGAGATATTTATAAAGTGGAAAACTTATAAATAAGAAATGTTTATAAATTGGAATATTTATAAATAGGAGATATTTAAAAAGGAAATAATTACAAACCATTTTCTTTTTGAATGGAAAGGCCTGTGTGGCGGGTTTGGGGATTTTCCCGATGCTCCCGTTACAAAAGAGGTTATGGCGAATTTTTCAGATAATTTAAGGAGTTAGAATATTTCAAGAATAAATTTGAAAAGGAAATATTTGTAAACCATTTACAAATAGAATTGAAAAGGAAACGTTATAAAAAGGAAATCATTTTTAAAGTGTAGAACCGTTATTTAAAAGTAAATCTTTTCAAATGAATAAAACGTTGTTAAAAAAGGAAATCTTTATAAAGTGAATAAAGTAAATCGAATATGGTATTCGAAAGGAGTTAAATCGAATATGGTATTCGAAAGGAGTTAAATCGAATATGGTATTCGAAAGGAGTTAAATCGAATATGGTATTCGAAGGGAGTAAATCGAATATGGTATTCGAAAGTTAGTAAAACGAATATGCTATTCGAAAGGGGTTAGTCAAGTCGAGTTAGTTGAATAGAGTTAACTAGTTCAGTAGAGTTAACCAGTTCAGTAGAGTTAACCAGTTCAGTAGAGTTAACCAGCTCAGTAGAGTTAACCAGTTCAATAGAGTTAACCAGTTGGGTTATGTAAGTCAAGTTAACCAGTTGGGTTATGTAAGTCAAGTTAACCATTTGGGTTAAGTAAGTCAAGTTAACCAGTGGGTTAAGTAAGTCAAGTTAACCATGAGTTAAGTAAGTCAAGTTAACCAGTGAGTTAAGTAAGTCAAGTTAACCAGTTGAGTTAAGTAAGTCGAGTTAATCAAGTCGAGTAGATCGAGTTAGAGTTACTCAGTTAGAGTTAATCGATTAGAGTTAAAACGAACTAGAGTTAATCAAATATAGTTATTTGAGACAGAGTTAGTCAAACATAGTATTCAGGGTAAGTTGCCATCTCGAACGACTGCTAGCGTAATTCGCAGGGCTGTAAATAGCCTAAGGCGGTCAGATGTTGCCTAAGGGAATCAGGCGTAACCATTGGGATCGTTGCGATCTAGAGTCAAGCGAATGGAGTTAAATCGAATCTAGTTATTCGATAGGAGTTAATCAAGATGAGTTAAATAAGTTAAGTTGATCGAATCTAGTCATTCGATAGGAGTTAATCAAGTTAAGTTAAATAAGTTAAGTTAATCGAATCTAGTTATTCGAGAGGAGATTATCGAATATAGTTTATTCGAAGTGAGTAGTCGAATATTGGTTATTCGAAGTGAGTTAATCGAATATTGGTTATTCGAAAAGGGGAGTTATCAAATCGAATAGATTAAAGGAGTTAATCGAATATAGTTTATTCGAGTAGAGTCGGAGGAGTATTCGAATATGGTTTATTCGACAGGAGTTAAGTGAATAGTTAGATTAATCAAAGAGAATTAGTTAAGTTAAACTAAGTGAATTAGTTAAGTGAATTGGTTAAGTTAACCAAAGTGAATTTGTCGAGTTAATCAAAGTGATTAGTTCAGTTAATCGAGTTGAATTTGTCAGTCGAGTTAATAAATGGAGTTAGTCAAACCAAGTAAAACCAGTTAGAGTTAATTAATTAAGGTTGACCAGTTAGAGTTAATCAATCAGAGTTAATCAAATAGAGTTAAGTAAAATTAGAACTGACTAGAGATTAGTAAATTGAATGGTTTTCTAAGTGTCTATCTGATGTTAGTTTCGGCCTTCGGGATTTATACTTAGGGAATTGTTCTCATACTATTTCACAGTCAGGGGCTGATAGTTGGGGAAGAGTAGTGATTTGTAAATAAGCAAATGGAAAACGTTTTCCAGTGTTAATAACATATATTTTCTAAACATAGAAAATAAGGCAATGTGAATATATATAGATATATGTTGATGATTTACCGATATAATTTCCATCTGGAAATAATATCATTGTTTGCACACTTGTTTTTCTTTGATGGTTAAATCACAGACTATCGAAGTTTTAACCATTTTAACGTTGTTAATATGGAGAGACCGGTTGGATTATTATCCAAAGAATCACTCTGTATTGGCATAAGCGTTGCGAATCATATATGCCAAAGAAAATAGAAGACGGAGTAAAATGCAAGGGCTGTAGTATAAGTCTTAGATAACAGTGACTAAGATGGATATACTGAATAGTGCCTTCGGTTTGTCCAGTCCCAGGACAAATTGTATGGACAAAGGTCTAACAGAGTATATCCAATGGATCGCGTAAGTTGATCTGTTCAAACGTATTCACGTTTGGTGACAGAGGAATTCGTTTCTCTAAGCTGTATACCCGTGTTATTTTTGGATAAATCAATTTGTGATTTGGCGGCTATGACGATGTGACATTCTAAGTGAATGAGGATGACTTGTGTTGATGAATGTCTGACAGAGTATTTCCAGAAAGGTCACGTACATTAATTTCTTCAACTATACCAAGAAAGGAAGTGGAGAAGGAAACTTCTTTAGCTAACACATAACATACTGTTGTAGACGCCAATTAGTGATTTTCGATGGATCTGACAATGTGGCATTCGAAGCGAATCTGATGTAATGATAGAGCGTAGCTTCTAGCCTCATCAACCGGTAAATGACAGAAATCGGGCAGGCAACATGGCTAAGTCGGTCGCACCAAAGTAGGGTGTATAATCACCTATCTAGAGAATATTCATTTGCTTCTTTAATCTATCAATGTTGTCCCATATATATATACGGGAACGGTTGCTGATCCCAACCGTTGGTGATATACATTCGATACACTCAAGCAAAATGAGTGGTCGGTCATGTGTGGCTGAGTTACAAGATGTTCTTGTTGAACTCCAGTGTATCGTTCCTAGAGTACACTGATCGGAAGGTGGTTCCATACCTTGTCATAGTTGGAAATCCATTATCCAATACGTGCTTGCGATTTTGATTGTATACTATATATGTAGAACATGAGATGAAAGCGTTTCTGCTAGTTGATATCTATTTGTACATAGACATTAGTATAATATAAAAAGGTTTTTGATATAAAGATATTTTGGATTCTCATAAGGGAAAAACCCGTTCCGTTCTGTGGTGTGGTCTTATGAGATGTCGTTTACTTGTTCATATACCTGTTTAAACTGTTTTACTCACACCAGTCCCATGACTGACCCGGAGTTTACTTTGTTGTTTTCCCTAAACTCTTGGGTGCCTAAATTTGTACGGGCAGTCAAGTAGTCAGGATTTACAAATATACTTGAAGAGCTGGAGCAGGAGGCTTCTGGATCATATAGCTATAGTTTATTTCCGCTGTGTTGTAAGTGTTGTACTCTGATAAGTGCTATTGTATACATAACTGTTATATTTCAAAGTTAAGTTATATATTATATGTTATTCGTTCCGTTGTGAGGTTCGTGTTACTCTGATGTTGTGTTCTTCTTCTTCTTCTTCTATTCTAAGTTTCTATCTTATCCATCCTCACCCTCTAATTTCTTTCATTAATTACCAGGATTTTTCGATGTTTTGTTTATCGACATCGAGCTTATGTCGATAACCAAAGTCGCCGAAAATCCGGGTCATTACAGATTTGATAATAGTTTTCTAATGGAAGAGAAAAATCTGAATTTCGTCGTATAGATTTTGAGTTACATCAAAATCAAATTTTCAGAAAAACAGCACCATAACCATTTCAAAACCATAACAGTTTATTTTTTTTTATAAAAGGATTTTAAGAGGAAAAAAACCGAATTTCTATTTAGAAAATTTCAGATGTTGAGTTGTAAATTTTATGTGAAATCAAGTAGAGTAATGAATATGATTTTTGAAACAGAAATCAGATTTTTGATTTTTGAATAGAATTAACTAATTTGAATAGTAATTAGTTAATGAGATTTGAATTGAAAAGGGGCATTGAATAAGTGAAAGAGATTTGAAAATTTATATTTGAAATCGAAAAGGAAACTAGAATTGAAATTGAAATTCAATTTGGTTATGAGCAAGTTAAATATTTTGTTTGAACAGGTATGTTCAAACAAAGAAGTGGAATAGGCAAATAACTAATTAAAGAATAAATGGGCGAAAACTGAATTCAAACGATTGGATAGTGTTGAATTGAATTGAAAACAGGTGGGCATGTGTTAGACAGGTATGGGATGAAGTATATGAAGATTTTAATTTATGTGCCCGACAAAAAGGTACATGTTTAAATTCATATATGAGATTTTATGCACCGTATCGGCAAGCCGCTTGGCTTTTTCTTTTTCTTTTGGATTGGTGAGGGCCATGGGAAGCTATTTGAAATATCTCGAAGCTCCCGGTGCAGGGGAAGTTATGGCGAAATTTTTCGGGAATTTAAGGAGTTAGAAAATTTTTCAGATAATTTGATAGTTAGAAATCAATGTATCGATATATATAGAATTCGACGAGTAAATGAATTTAAAAATAGAATGTTGTAAACAAAAAAGGAAATCTTTAAATTAGTAATAGAAAGCGAACCATATACATGTTTTAAAAATAAATAATTGGATTTTATAGTGTGTTTATTCGAGGTTAGTGGTTTTGCCGTTTTGAAGTTGAGGATGTTTTCAGTCAAGGTCTGAGAGGTAATTTTACCCCAACTTGATTGATTTCATTTTTAATTGATAAATAGCAAGATCCAGTCTCGAAGAGAAGTGTTTGAATAATAGTTTGGTTGAATAAAATATTTTGGGTTGTTTGTAACGATGTTGTATACTACATTCGTTTTAACTCAAGTGATGAAATTTTGGAAAAATAAAAGTAAATATTTCCTGAGTATAATTAAAATAGTCGGGATAGAGATAAGTGATTGAAATTTGTTTTCAATTGCACATAGAGATATTTTCTAATATATAGAAAATAAAAGAAGTTGATATTTGGAAACGTTTTCCAAATGGCATAAGAGACCAAGATGATTATTGAAAATATTTGGTTAACAAATATTGATAGGGAAATGGAGAAGAGATTTAATTAATGAAATATTAATTAAAGAGCCCAGTGATTTGTTTGATATGTTGGATGAACACTTGTTTTTATTCGATAGTTAAATCACAGACTATCGAAGTTTTTGACCATCGTTGTCAATATGGAGAGACCGGTTGGATTATTATCCGCGAACCACTCTGTATTGGCAGTCCCAGAACGAACGTATATCGAAGGGCTTTTTCTATTAATAGGAATTGTGCCTTTGGTTTCGTTCAGTCCCAGAACGAACGTATATGGACGAATGTCTGACAGTGTATTTCCAATGATCGCATGAGTTGGTCTGTATAAATATATATGGTTGCAACGGATTTATTCCCTTAGCATAACATCCAGAATATTTGTGCAAATCAATTAATGATTAACGGATCTGACTATGTGGCATTCAAAGTAATTGTGCTATAAATGAATGGCAATTGAGCGTAGCCTCAGGCCTTAACAACCGGGAAATGACAAAAATCGGGCAGGTAGCATGGCTATGTGGGTCGCTCCCATTAGGGTGTATAATCACCTATCTAGAGATTCATTTAATTCCTTATTCTGTTCGATGCTGTCCCATTCGGGAAACGGTTGCTGATCCCAACCGTTGGTGATATACATTCGATACACTCAAGCAAAATGAGTGGTCGGTCATGAGTGGGCCGGGTTGCAAGACGTTCTTGTTGAACCCCAGTGTATCGCCTCTAGAGTACACTGATCGGAAGGTGGTTCCATACCTTGTCATAGTTGGAAATCCAATCTCCAATAAGCGCCCTGCGGTTTTTGATTTATACTATGTATGTGGAGCGTGAGATGCAAGCGTTTCCGCTAGATTGTTATTTATTTTATTTAGACACTATTATAATAGCACTGGATTTTCGTATCAAAGTGTTTTGGGTTATAGTAAGGTAAAAACCGTCCGTGTTAATGTGTGGGCTGGTCTTACTAATATCCTTTCTTTCAAAAGGATTTTGAAAGTTAAACAAATGCTTGGAGTTTACTCACACCAGTCCCATGACTGACCCAAAGTTTATTTTATTGTTTTCCCTAAACTCTTGGGTGCCCAAATTTGTACGGGCAGTCAAGTAGTCGGGATTTTACAGATTCACTGGGAGGAGCTTGGAGCAGGAGGCTTCGGTGTTAGATATATAGTATTTTTATTTTCCGCTATGCTGTAAGCGATGTACTCTGATAACTGTATGTTATACAGTGAAAATTTTGTATTTCAAAAGGTTATGTTATATAATATATTTTATTCGTTCCGTTGTGAGTTTGTGATCTTCGTTATTTGCTTCTATTCTAATATTTCTTTCTTCCTATTTCTCATCCTCTAACTTCTTTCTAATAATGATTCGTATTTCTGTGCAATTTGGGTTGGACGTATGGGGTTATTAGTCAACTCAGATGGTACGGATTTGCGGGCCACTACAGTTGGTATCAGAGCTTAGGTTGAGCGAATAACTAGGCTTTGGTGGAGTTGTGCTCAGTAGAGATAGGGTCAGTAGTACCCTAGAATGAGTTGAGTGTATATATATACGAGAGGGCGTATTTGTTAATTGATATAAAAATTTGTTTTATATTGTTTTGACTGGTCTGTTGAGTGGTTTATGAATTCTGATCGAATAGTGGGACGCCACAAAGTCGATAGGAATTTCTAAACACTTGAACAGAGAAATTCAACATAATAATGTTTTAAAGTGGGTGAATGAAATAATTTTACCCAAAATTTCTATTTTGATATAAAAAGAATAATTTTTGAAATTATTATAATATATGGATGTGTTGGTTGTTATTATTATAATCAAATGAGATTATAAGAAATGAAATGGTTATATAGAACCAAATAGAATTTGTATATGAATGAAATATACAATTGAGATGAATTAAAACTGGATTCAAACCATAAATTGAAATTTAAAATCCTGGGAAGTTTAAAATATTTTCTGAAGTATATTAAAATAATATAGCTTTGTGTAAGAAGGATTTTTGAATAAAAATCATTTTTGAATGGATTCTGAAAGTGTTAAAGCAATGAACTCACTTCAGTGGCTGGAAGATAATTCTGATGATGACTGCAACATTATCAGTGTTCAGTTTCAAGTTTCTAAGTGAGGGATTGCTACCTTAGAAAAGTTTTGATGGGAATTTGTTTGAAAGAAAACAAGTTTAGTTGGAAAATTCAAAGATTCTGAATTTGAAAAGATTATAAATATATGTATATGTTTAAGTGATTTCAAAAGGATTTGAAATGAAAACCCTGGGATTTAGATTCTGGAAGTGGAGTTTAACTTAAGCTAGTTAAATGGATTGAAGTGAATCAATTAGCTAGAATCAATTTGAATAGGTTTAATGGAATATAGATTGGATATAAACGGATTGATCGTAGATCATTCGAATTAAATGAAGGAAGACCAAAAGTTTTGGTGGAATTAAATTGGTTGAAATATTAGGAGTTGAGTTTCAACATAAAGAAGTTTTGAAAAATAATGGATTTGTACCATTTTTCCTACCTTAGCAATTTCGAGGACGAAATTATTTTAAGGGGGGAAGAATGTAACAACCCAGATTTTTGGCCGATTTATTTTAAATATTTAGTATGGTTTTAAATATTGAATTTATAATATAAATGGTATTTTTTTGGGTTATCGATTAAATAATCGAAATACGATTTATTTTGATAATCAATGTAATACGGGAATTTAAAATAATTCAATTCGAAGTTAGAATTAAATCATAACAATTCAGATGATCAGTATTAGTTGTATTTGAATATAGATGATAATAAAAATATTTTATTTTCAAAATTTTTTTTTTGAATTTTAATTATATTATATCAATTTAATATGGTTGTTTTATATATGTTCAAATTAATCCATTTCGTTGAATTCAAAATAGCGTTATAACATTATAACGACGATCGGTACGCTAAAATAGCGGTTGACGGTTTTTAATTGTGAACCCCGATTTATTTGATCAGTGGATAGGATCAAAATCAAATCGATATCTATTTAAAAAGAAATAAAAATCTCTTTAAATCGAATCGCATTAAATAAAAATCAAATCCAATTAAAGTTGTTTGTACGTTGGTAGACAACCATTTATAATCATCAGTACGACTGTCCCTTTCTCCTCCCTCTATAAATCGCGGCTCCGGTTCTTATTTTCTCTTCTGTTGAAATCAAAAGAAATCCCGTCTCCTCCTTAAAACTTTCACAACATCGATTTAAAAGGGGAAAACCCCACTGCTTCCACTTTTATTTTAGGAAATCAATATCTACATATATTACTTGAATCTCGAATTCATATCCTCTAGTACTCGATCCTATATCCTTCGAATTTTCCAGATGTTCGAGTTTGAAGAAGCAAGCTACGGTTTTACTGTTTGTGAGTGTAGCGACCGATGGTGAAGTCATTGGCAAAGGAGAATCCGATTGCGATCCAAATCTCATCGTGATTTCAAACACAAGCGTAAACAGGTGCTCGATTTGGGTCATCGCGAGTTGAGGGCTCAGAAGCTTCGAAGTCGCGATGTCTTATGAGGATGGACGGTAGATGCAAGCTCGATTTTTTTTGGGTTCAACACGATCTACAGTTTGGGGAAGGGGAACATGGTTCGAGGGTGGATCGCGATGACCAAAAATGGGTTCAAACGGTTTCTCTGGCCTTGTTCTTGTCAATAGTGCGATGTATGGGTGAACTGGAGATGTGACGGCCTTGTTTCTTCTGATGGAGTGAGGTGGGGTTGTCGCTAATGTGAAGAACTGGGTTTCGGCCTTATGAACAATGCGATGTCTTATGGGAGAGATTAGGTAAGATAATCGTTGATTTAGGTAAATACATTATTAATTTAATTATTTGAAATCATATTTAATTAATATCTATTTCTTACAAATTTCAGCTTGAATCTGATGTACTAGGTGAGGATGAAATCGTGATTACATTAGCGTAGAATATTGGTAAGCAATATTAACTAAATTTCATAGGTTAATTAGGTTTAATTTAAATCGATTAAAAATCTTAATGAAATATGTTTAATTTATACAAGAGTCGGAAATCATGAAGGTATTTGGAGTCAATCACAGTTGACTGGGATTTAATTTAAATCGAAGGCTATTCGATTTAATTTTAATGGATATTCAGAGAAATGAATCACGGCGAGTAAATCTCACTCACCTTTTATTTAAAATTATTTTTATTAGTTAAAAATAATTGTTGTTGCTTGTTTGAATGCTGTTTGGTTGGTTTAAATATATTAGTTATTTAGGGTTGACTATTATATATATGTTGAGTTGATGATTGGTTGGATTCCTGCAATATTATTAGCGGATGCCCGCAGTATCATTAGCGGATGACCTTACGCCCACGTATAAAAGTAGATCCCCTTTTATACCGGGATATCCTGCCTTGAAGCAGGATGGGTATTGTTTCTGTTGACTAACATTTGTGGATGCAGGAAAACAGGCTGGAGGAATCCAACTGGATTCCTCAAAAATATATTATGTGTTTGTTTGTTTGCTTGATTTCATATATTCATATATGACGTGTTAAAAATCAAATGATTGAAAATTGGATGATTTGGTTGTTTGGTGTTTAAATATCACTGGGCCCAAATATTGATATTTAAAAAATATCATGGAAAGGAATTTCACAAATTTAAAAGGGAATTCCTTTTTTTTTCTAAAATAGAATTTGAAATTTCAAATAAGGAATTTAAATAGAATTTGAATATGAAAAATTCAAATAGAATTTTGAATATCTAAAGTGAAATGGAATTTGAATAGAGAAATTTTGAATGTGGAATTTGAAAATAGAATTTGAAATGGGAATTTGAATATAGAATATAGTTGAAATGGGAATTGGAATATATAATCCAAACGGCGTTTGAAAATAGATTTGAATATAGAAACCAAATGAAGTTTGAAAATAAAAATGGAAATTCAAATAGATTTGAAATGAAATTTTGAATACTGGAAATTCAAGTAGAGCTAAAATGGAATTTGGAATAAAAATTCAAATAGAATTTGTATATAGAAAAATTTAAATAGAATTTGTATATAGAATTTGTATGGAATTTGAATATATTGAATTTGAATAGAATTTGAATATACAGAAATTTGAATTCAAAGGAATTCAAATAGAATTTGAATTCAAAGGAATTCAAATAGAATTTGAATTCAAAAAGGAATTCAAATGGAATTTAAAATATGGAATTTTAATATAGGATTCAAATAGAATTTTCAAAGGGAATTTGAATATAGAAATTCAAATGGAATTTGAATATATGGAATTCAAAGGAAATTCAAATATAGAATTTGAACGTAGAAATTCAAATGGGTTTTGAATAAAGGAAATTCGAATATGGAAATTGTTAGCCTACTTTGTGAACTAGGCAACACAAAGTCAAGATATCAAGCATTGGAGAGCATTTCAAATTAGAAGACTTCGGTTCGGATCGGAGAGGCCATCACTACTCAGGTCGGAGGAGACGCTACAGCTTCGATCGAACAGCTACAATCATCCGGGTCGGGTCAAAGCAACGTATCGGTTCCGATCGGATAAAGTCTCCTGTTCGGAGCGGCGAGCTATTGCTGTTGAAAACAGAGAGCGCGTGTTCGGGTCGGAGGGCAGTCTTCTTCAAGATAGATCGGAAGGCCACCCAGCTGCTACATAGATGGTTCGGAGGAAAAGCGGAATAAAAAGAAGAGAGAGTTGTCACCAAGTCAATTCGGGTCGGATCGGATATCCCGATCCGAACCCCTGATACATATACCTCCGACCCGAACCCATTTTCCATTCTGTCCCCCTGCATAAGCGCCTGGATATCCGGATCGGCTATGACCAGTTCCTGCCCATAACGTTCACTATTTTGATGCGTTGTCGGCACAGTAATCCATCCGAACCCGAGGCTAATGGGATGGACGACACGTGGCTCCGATCCGGATCGGGTTTTGAGCAAATTCACACCTATAAATACCCCGTCTGGAGACAAAGAAAAGGATCTTTTTCTGGCACTTCAAGAATTCAACCACCTCCATAGTCCGAACCCCTTTACTCCCGGAGAATCCAAATCTTCTTTCATTATTTGTTTTAGTCAATTGAGTGAATATAAGTGAGTTGTGAGTGGAATCAAGTGAATCTTACATTGTATTTGCAACTGAATCATTGAATATAGTAAAAGATAAGTGGACGTAGGCATTTCTTCGCCAAACCACTATAAATCCCGTGTGTTCATCTTTATTTTTATCTCATTTCATTTTGCTTTTAATCAATTTGGGTGTTAGAACCACTTTTGGGTCTAACATTTTGGTGCTTTCACTGAGAATCCTCATCTAAATTCTTTATTTTCCGGGATCTCTTTCTACTTTTTGGACCGTTGAGTTCAAAGAAGTGAATCCTTAAGTTTCTCCGCTTTCTTATATTTGTTGAAGTGATTGTCAAAGACTCATGGCCAAAGGAAAAGGCAAGGAAGTTCAGTCTGTTCGAGGAAACGGAGCTGGCGAAGATCAGCAAAATGCTGTTGTAACAAGGTCTCGGGGGCAGAGTTCAGCAGCAGGAAGAACCAATGCAGGAAATCCGAGCCGCCAGCAGGGGAGAGCTCCGATCCGATCCGGGTAGGAGATTCTGAAGCAGTGCATTCCCCCAATCTGAACCGACCCGAGCTGCCTGCCACGTACCGATCCGACCAGGCTCCCCAGCTCCGAACCGACCCGACATCCTACATCCGATCCGACCCGATGCTTGGTGAAGCTGGAACCTCTACGCGAGTCCCTACGAATGCTCCAATTCCAGCCACCAGGGTTGGTGATCAGGTCAATCCATCTGCGCCCATCACTCAAGGAGATTTCTCGCGCTTGCTTGACATGCTTGAGAGCACAAGGGAGGCTATGAAGGTTCACGAGCGAACTAATCTCATGATGCAGGAAAATATGAGGCTCATGAGTCGGGAAATTAATGCACTCCGTCGACAGAGAACTCCATCACCGGTTCGTCACACACCAGTGGATCAATCTTCATCTTCCGAGGAAGAACGGCCACGTGAACGAAGGCCACTCGAACGACCTCAGAACGTGGAGCAGCTGACATTTAGATCGTTGGGATCTCGTGAGGATATTGCACGAGCATTAGGAAACAATGACCCCACTCGAGGGCAAAGACTCCAGTCCCTTCCTCCCGAGATCGACGGGGAGCGCAGGGAACGGAATCGAGCAGAGGCAGCTCGAAGAAGAAGGGCATCTCCTGAACAAGAGCCCAGAAGGAGCTCGGATACTAGGGGCAGGGAACCTGAGCGGCCCCTAACTAATGCTGATGTGCAGGCAATGGTTCGCCAGATCATGTCCGAGAGTCGGAACTATACAAATGAGGATTATGGCATCGAACGAAGCCATACTCCCTTCACCGATGATATCCTCGACTTCCAATTTCCCCGACGCTTTAACTTGCCACAGATGGACAAATACAACGGAAGGACTGATCCGGGACAGCATTTAATGCGATATTCGTGGCTCATGAATGCTGCTACTACCCCTGATGAAGTGAAGTGCAAAGCATTCCCAATCTACTTAGAAGATGTGGCATTGTTCTGGTTTACCCGACTTCCTCCTCGTTCGATTTCGAATTACAAGGAACTAAGCGAGCGTTTTATGAACCAGTTCCGACTACATGCCCGAAAGTCCAAAAGTCTTATTGAATTACCGAGAATCAAGCAGGCACCAGGAGAATCTTTGAGGGCATATCTTGATTGTTTTAACCAAGCTGTAACTGAGGTCAGTGACCCGCATGAGCCCACTATTCTGATGGCATTGAAGGAAGGAGTCGATCCTGAATCTGAGTTTGGAGACTACCTTTCTGGGAAAACACCCTCCACAAGGGAGATATTCTACGAAAAAGCCGATATTTATCTAAGGCGAGAGGAGGCCAGGGCAAACCGAAAGAGAAAGTCTGAGACGGCTTCAAAGGAGAATGTGCAAAGTAATATCGCCGTGAAGCAGTCTGGGGATAGTTCTGGCAAGGTTGAAGTAAATGTAGGAAACAAGGGTGGAAACAGCAATACTGGAAGCGGGGGAAACAACGACAATAACCGTAACTCGAACGGTAACAGAAGAAACAGAAATAGGGGAAGTGACCCTAACAAAAGACCCCGATTCCAGAACTACGAGAATTATACACCATTGAATGACACCCTGGAAAATATTTACCTGGATACGTACAATGTGTTACAATACAAAAGACAGCCACCTCATGATTCGACCGAGAAAGAAATGGCGACAGGGAAGTTTTGTTTGTTTCATGGAACTCACGGGAATTCAACTAATGAATGCCATCATTTGAGGGATGTGATTGAGAAACTGTTGCGTGAAGGGAAGTTGGATGAGTACAAGGTTGTCCCGAGGGACAGGGGGCAAGGAGAGCAGGCTCCAAAACAGATTCTACCTGCTCCCAAGCCTACAGCGCAGCAGAAAGGTAAAGGAATTGTTATCAACTCCATAGTAGGCGGACCTCACCCAGCAATCCGAAGTTTCAGATCAATGGATCAATATGTGAATGCTGCCAAGCATCTAGACATGAATGAAGGTGATGATTTGGAAGATGTCACCCCCATAAAACAACAGAAGACCATGTTTGACAACGTGGTATTTCGCAGCCGAGACAATACTGGGATAAAATCACCCACCAATGATCCGTTGGTTATTACTACCACCATTGGGCCGACCTTGGTCCATAAGGTATTAGTAGACAACGGAAGTTCCGTTAATATTTTGTTCAAGAAGTCATTTGATCAGATGAAGCTTGAATCTGAAGATCTGAAGCCTTGTGAAGGATGGATCAGAGGCTTCAACGGGGCGTCGACAGCTCCCATGGGATACATAGAGTTGCCCGTGACCCTGGGGCAAGGAGAACGTAGAAGAGTGCGGATGCTTCAGTTCGTAGTATTGGACGTAGACTCGCCTTATAATGCATTTTTGGGGAGGCCTGCCCTCGCTGAATTCAGAGTTTGTATCGCCCCTTGGTGCTTGTTACTTAAGTTCCCAACCGAAGCCGGAACTGGAGTAATGAGAGGGGATCAAGTTTCCGGACGGGCCTGCTATGTGGCCGAACTAAAGATGTTGATGAAAGGACTTAACGTTAAGAGTAAGGATGCCTCGTCTCCCTCAAAGGGGGACTCGGCATAGCAATTAGAGAGATTGACCCCGAGGGAGTTGCCCAAAGGAACGCCTGAAGACCTGGATCCCAGAAAAGACGAGGAACCAGAGGCTAGGAATGCAACTCCTAATGAAGCGACAGTGGAAATTCCCATTGATAAAGCTGATCCGACAAAAGTTTTGAAGATTGGTTCTCAACTGGATCCACATCGAGTTAAAGAACTAACGGACTTCTTGAAGGAAAACTTGGACGTGTTCGCCTGGACCCATGCTGACATGTGTGGGATATCGTCATCCATTATAAGTCACAAATTGAATGTAAATTCGAAGCATCCGCCTGTGAAGCAAAAGAGACGCATGCTGGGCCCAGAGAGGTCGGCTGCTCTCAAAGAGGAAGTAGAGAAGTTGAAGCAGAATGGATTTATTCGAGATTCGACTTATCCCGACTGGATATCGAATCCCGTCTTAGTAAAGAAGCCAAACGGAAAGTGGCGGACTTGCATTGACTTTTCAGACTTAAATAAAGCTTGCCCGAAAGATAGTTTCCCACTTCCCAGGATTGACCAGCTTGTAGACTCGACAGCAGGTCATGAACTTCTCTCTTTCATGGACGCATATTCTGGATACAACCAAATTCCTATGCACGTACCAGACCAAGAACATACGAGCTTCATTACGAATTTGGGATTATATTGTTATGTTGTAATGCCATTCGAATTGAAAAACGCTGGAGCTACTTATCAGCGCTTGGTAAACAGAATGTTTTATAATCAAATAGGAAAAACTATGGAAGTTTATGTGGATGATATGCTTGTTAAATCAAAGCAGTCCTCCAGCCATACGCAAGACTTGGCGGAAATGTTTGGTATCCTGCGAAAGTACCGGATGAAATTGAATCCTCTGAAATGCTCATTTGGAGTGGCATCGGGAAAGTTCCTTGGCTTCATTGTGAGTTCCCGAGGAATTGAAATCAACCCGAGCCAGATAGCAGCGATTAGAAATATCGAAGAACCAAGGAGAATTAAAGATGTCCAAAGTCTTGTAGGGAAAGTAGCGGCGCTGAGTAGATCCATCTCCAAAGCCACAGATAAATGTGTTCCGTTTTTTGATTTGATTAAAAGGGGAAAGAAGAACTTCGAGTGGACTCCGGATTGTGTTGAGGCCTTTCGAAATCTGTTGGAACTGCTAGAGAAACCGCCGATTTTATCAAAGCCCATAGATCACGAAGAATTGTTTGTTTACTTGGCAGTCTCGGCTCACGCTGTCAGCACAGCCCTGGTTCGAGAAGAAGACAAAGTACAAAGGCCAGTGTATTATGTAAGCAAGAAATTACCAGCGGCAGAGCGCAACTACCCAAAAATTGAGAAGCTTGCTTACATTCTCCTGATCGCATCCCGAAACCTTCGTCACTATTTCCAAGCCCATCCAATAACCATATACACCGACCAGCCCTTAAGGCAGGTGTTGCAGAGGCCCGAAGCATCGGGAAGGTTGATCAAATGGAACATAGAACTAAGTCAGTTTGATTTGAATTTTCAACCACGAAAGTCAATCAGGGGGCAAGCTCTAGCAGACTTTATTGCGGAATTCACTATTCCAGAGGAGGAAGTAATCAATGACAGAGTGGTTAAGTCCGAGGATGAGCTAAAAATAAATCCGTGGAAACTATATACAGATGGAGCCAAGAACAACCGAAGGTCCGGAGCTGGAATCGTCTTAGTCACTCCCGAAGGATGGTCGTTATATTACGCATTGCGATTAGAATTTTCGGCGACTAACAATGACTCTGAATATGAAGCCCTGATTGCCGGGCTGAAGCTTGCTAAAGACCTCGGAGTAAAAATGTTAGACATATTATGTGACTCTAAAATTGTTGTTTGCCAAGTGCGAGAGGAATTTGTGGCTCGAGGACCTCGACTTATCGCCTACCTTAAGAAAGTGAAAGAGCTATTGAATAGCTTAGAGCGGTACAACATAACACATATTCCCAGAGTTGAAAACTAGAAAGCGGATAGACTGGCAAAGCTGGCTAGTTCCGACAATCCAGAAGAGACTGAAATAATTCCAATTGAAACGTTGGAGTTGCCAAGCTTTGAGTCAATGGAAATTGAATTCGCTTTTGAAGCAGAACCAGAGAAGGAGTCATGGATGACTCCAATTAAGAATTTCCTTAAGAATGGGACACTCCCATCGAAGAAGAGTGAGAAAAGAGCTGTAGTTCGCAAAGCTACCAGATATGTCATACAAGATGATACTCTCTATAGGCAAGGATTTTATATGCCCCTGTTACGATGTATAGCACACGACGACATCAGGCGTGTACTAAGAGAAGTACACGAAGGTGAGTGTGGAGATCATACAGGAGGTCAAACTTTAGCAAAGAAGATATTGCGGTACAGATACTTCTGGCCTACGATCAATAAAGATGCAGCAGATTATTCACGACGCTGCGATAAGTGCCAGAGATTCGCTAAAATCCCCAGGGCACCGTCGACCCAACTTAAATCAATGGTGAGTCCTTGGCCATTCGCCACATGGGGAATTGATATCATTGGAGTTCTACCAATTGCTAAAGGAGGAGCTAAGTATGCAATAGTAACCGTGGACTATTTTACGAAGTGGGTGGAAGCTGAGCCCTTGACCAAGATCACAACAAGAAAGGTGATAAGTTTTGTGGTTAGAAATATTATATGCCGGTTCAGGATCCCAAGGACGATTATAACTGACAATGGGACCCAATTTGATAGTACTGAATTCAGAAATTTCTGCCAGAAGTATAAGATAGACAAACGATATACTGCAGTTGCCTGTCCGCAATCGAATGGGCAAGTAGAGGCAATAAACAAAGTAATAAAATCCATCCTCAAGAAGCGATTAGAGCATGCAAAGGCAAAGTGGGTTGATGAATTGCCCCTAGCTTTGTGGGCATATCGAACAACATTTAAAACGGCCACCGGTCATACCCCTTTCTCTCTCTCCTTCGGCTCAGAAGCTGTAATTCCAGTTGAACTAGAGGTTCCTTCCCATAGGGTGACATATTATGACCCGATGACAAATCGGGCACTTTTACTTGAGTCTCTTGATGAAGTCGAAGAGAAAAGGGACGAAGCAGATTTGCGTGCAGCAAGACATCGGCGTCAGATGGCACGCTATTACGACAAAAAAGTTCGCCTCAGAACTTTTGAACCAGGAGATTTGGTGCTAAAGAGAGTCTTTCCATCCCTTCCTCACCTTGCTCCAAAATGGGAAGGACCCTTTGTCATTCAACGGAAACTTGAAAAAGGAACCTTCAAGTTAACGACCGTGGATGGCGAAGAAGTCCCCAGAGCATGGAATGCCCAGCACTTAATGCGATATTTGGATTAAAAACGCTGTACTTTGTGTTATTTTTCTTATGAACTCTGTAATAAGGTACAACTTGCCTTGGGAAAATCTGACGATATGAATGAAGAACTATAAAGTGGATGTAGGCTATGACTTAGCCGAACCACTATAAAAATACTGTGTGATATTTACTTTTATGCATTACATATATACATTTATCAGTTATTCTGTTGTGATTATAAGATACGGGATAACTCGCAACCTAAAAAGGCTGAAAACAGTTTAGACATAAAAAGAAGCACAACGACTATTTGTGCGATAAGACATAAAAGAATGAGAAAACGACATTCTTAACTCTAACTCTCCAGAGAGAGAGTATAAAAGCGTCTCCGACTGAGCGCTGAAAAAGAGATTCTACTCCTAACTCTAACTTTCCAGAGAGAGAGAGAGTATAAAAGCGTCTCCGACTGAGCGCTGAAAAGAGATTCTCCTCCTAACTCTAACTCTCCAGAGAGAGAGAGAGAGAGTATAAAAGCGTCTCTGACTGAGCGCTGAGAAAGAAATCTTTCCCCGTTGAAAGACCGGGGAATAAACAGATGACTGAACTCGAACTCTAACTCTCAAGAGAAAGAGGGAGAGTATAAAAGAAATGCCAGAAAAAACGACAGGTACTGACGGCACAGGAAGTGCTATCCCATCAGAAAATCGGGAGCATTCGGATTGCTTGGTTAAGCATTAAATAACTTGTGGAAATTGACTGGGGACACTTATGTACACGCATATTTCCCCCCTCCACAACTTCGTTTCATAACTATAGACATGCATTTCTACATAAGTGCAGAACTACTAACAAATAAACATTGCAAAAAATGAGTTATTTTTATTTACAAATGAATGAATTTGTACAGGAAAATAGCCAAAAAAGAAAGTGCAGGAACTACTCTTGTAGCAGCAGTTATTGGTTCACTAAATGCTAAAACGATACAAGGCAATCCACTGTTTAGATTTTGAATGAGCCTTGGATTTCTTGGCGGCTTTTTCCGCGTCCTTTGCTTCTTTCTCAGCCTCCGTCAAGATTCGTTTTGTCTTCTTTTTTCCTGAAGAGGCGGTGTTGGAGCCGGTAGACTTCTTCCCGGAGGGCGGGGCGCTGGAATCAAGAGAAGATTTTTTAGCGAGTTCCTCTGTAATAGATCTAGTTGAGAGCTTAACAACTAACCTTGATCCCGCATCCACGACTGCGAGGGGTTTGAGGACTTCGGGGTCTAGCTCTTCAGCTTTTAGTTGCAAGCGTTTGTCTTGATCGGCTTTCATCGCAGCCAAGGTAACATCATCAGCATTTTTTGACTCCCCAACTATTGCAACTTCTGGTTCCTCTTCATGCCCTCCGTCTCCGCCATCGTCCTTTAAAGCTGCTATCATTTCTTCATCATGAGGAGTGGCGACCTTAGTCGGCTCACTTCCTTCTTCCAAGTCTATAGAAGCAGCCTTGTCTTCCCCTTTTTTGGCCTTATCTGCGGGCTTTGTCCCAGCGGTGACTCCCTGAGTCACATCTGTCTTTACGGATGATTCAACACCTACAGAATGAGAAGCAACAGTTATCAACTCAGGCGAAAACAATGGGTCTTTCATCGATTGTTCGATCACGTGGCGAAAAGTAGAAATAGCCTTGGCAAATTGAGGAGAAAAGGTAGGGATACCTTCCGAAGACTTTTCTGCGGGGGTGGCTACTGCCTCTGGTGTTGCTTCAGGAATAGGGGATAGCAGGGTTGTACGGGGAATCCCCGGATTTTCAGGATCATACCCCTCTACTTCAGAAGTTGCAGGGGCAGAAGAGGAAGGACCAGTTTCGAGAACAGTTTTTTGTTTAGACTTTCATCTCTCTTCTTCCATGGCCTCAGCAATAAGGCGGCGCCCTTCAGCTAGGCGCTCCGGTTCATCATCCCTCAAGTATTTCTCCATTAGTTTACTTCATCGAGGGAATCGACCTTAAGTTCCTCTTTTTCCCACTCGACGATCTGATTCCAAACTTGAACTAGAGTGGATGGATAGTCTTCGATCCAAGAAATGTTTCGGCGACGAATAATATGTGCGAAGAATTCAATCATTAGTTCACCGAAACCCTGAATATTAGCCTCCGCCTCTGATAGTTGCTTGCGGGCTTCCTCCGCAGATTTAATAGCACACTCCACATTGCCCTCGGCCAGGGCAGCCCTGTTCTCCGCCTCCAACAGCTTTGAAGCCAAGTCAGCGTTCTTCTTTTCTAATTCAGCACTCCTCTTTGCTAACTCGGCGTTTTTCTGTTCAAGCTCAGCATAAGCAAGGCGTGTCTTAGCAGCATCTGATTTGGCCTCGTCAGCTTGCTTTTTTAATTCAGAACGCTCCTGAGTGTGAGATTCAAGCAAATCGTGATAACGCTTTTGCATGTCCTCGAATTGTTGTTTGAAATTAGAAGCGTCCCTTTGGGCGACCGCTAGCTGAGCTTGAGTGTCTTCCAAATCTTTTCCTAGAGCTTTTAAGGCCTTAGCATCCTCCTCCGCGGTCTTTTGCATTGAATCAGTATTTGTGATTAGAGTGCGGATGATTCTAGAAAGATTGCGTGAATATTTGAACATCTCAGTATATTGTTTTTGCACCGCATCAATCTTTGCTTTGGCCTCATCTGCCCAATTAGACGAAATAGGTTCAAGGGCAGGTAAAAAAGTCAGAGTTTCGAAGTAGTGTTCGGGAAATTGCTCTTTCAAATATGCCCTTTTTATTGCAGTTCCCGCATCTGGTGGGGAAGGAGCGAGGATTGTCAATTCGGTGTCCCTTTGTGAGGAGGATTCGGTAGTTTCTTTGTCTGTCCTAGGTCGTTTAGTAGCAGGGACCTTTTGCTTACTTCGAGACCCGGTTTCCTTTGGAGGACTTTTCTCTCTGCTGCGTTTTTCATGGGAAGAGGAGGAGTCTTTGGATTGTGGTCTGTCCTCTTCCCTACGGCTTTGGTAACCTTTGTATTTCTCTTGTTCCGGCCTAACGGGTGAGCGAGAACGTGAGGGTCGAGAACGATAGGGATCATAAGGCCTCCTCTCATCCCTGCCACGATCATCCCGGCGGTCATGCTCGACATCCTGAGGAGGATTGGACATGCTGCGACGAAGCTTTCTTATATCATAGTAGGATCGAGACATTGTACCTGCACGATAAAACGAACGAAATTTAGAATTACTGGATTCACGAGGAAAGAGGTGCAGCGAAGGCTAATGCCGTTATATAAAGTGTATCCTAAGTGGTGTGTTTCCCCCCAACCAACCCGAGTCTGAAGCTAGACTAGTACGGGCAGGCTCTTTGGCCTTAGCGGGAGTGGTCTCTTCAGAAGAGGTGAAGACTAAAGGATCCTTCCTGAAATCCTCTGAAGTGTATATAGTCTCGGGTAAGGGGAGATCCCCCAAACCTTGAAATATTTGCTCATCAGTACTAGGGGCATCCCCCTCGGAAGCGTGAAGTGGTGACTCTTGGGAGGATTTTGACTTTTCTAGAGAAGTAGTTTCCTCAGGGGCAAAATATCCTTCACGATGTTTTTCGGCCAGATTAGCCAATTCATCATCTTGTGTAGAAGATGGAGAAGGTGAAGTGTGAAGAGACGCTGTAGGAATTCCTGAGCCTTCTCCTGTCTCTGGGACTACCTCCACTGGAGGAATGTATGCGTATGGAACCGTCCCATGACCAATGCTACGAAAGACAGACAACAGCCCATGAAAGTGAAGGTATTCGTCCTTAAGGGTTTCGTCGATAGTCAAGAATTTCTGATCGCCATTGAGGAGTCGGTGCATCCGGTCGAAGAACACCTGGGCTGATATCTGTTTGGGATTGTCAACTGCAAACAAAAAGGAAAAACAAGTCAAGGTGATGATTCAAGTGTATAGAGCCCGGATTTAGAAAATCAGTGCTTTACTTGATTTTGTCCACCTCCTGGCGCATCCAGGCTGTCGCTTCACGTAGAACCATTCTAGTCTGAAAACTCCAGCTTTACTACTAAATGGTGCAGAGATTATCTTCCTTTTTGGAACTGATTCAAAGTAGCAGAAGGATGGAGTCTCTCGAGTCCGATGCTTGAAATTATAGAAGAAGTGAATGTCATCGAACGTGAGCTCTATGCCTAAGATTTCACGATATGCTATGTACAAGGTGTGCAGATAGGCATATGAATTGGGGTGCAATTGCATGGGGGCAATCCGCATTTGTCTTAAAAAGTCAACAATGAAGGGAGAGAATGGAGGAATGGCGCCGACCATGCACATCAATCGAGTGACTGTCATATATCCTTCTGGAGGGTTGTGGGGACGGTCAGAGCGTGAAGGCACTAGGGTGTCCCTTTTCATTATTCCATACTTTAAGCAAATTCGGACAAGTCGATCGTTGTCAATCGTCGATTCAACTGAGTCTGGAGGTGATTCCAATATAATGGCTGATTCAAATTCATCAGGTGCTCGATCGTCACCAATCCCTCCTTCCTCCTCAAAACCCAGAGAAACTTCATTCTCTGAAGACACCTCGTCGCTTTCCCGATGTCTAACCCCGTAATCTGGACCCTCGCTGTCCGATTCTGGATCCGAAGAAGAAGATATATCCTCAAGAGTGATTCTGTTAGAAGTTTCCGGGGCTTCTTTCCTCTCAGCTAGTCTGGAAGAACGTCTGGGCCTCATTGTCATGGAACTATTGAAGAAGCAATAGCACGGATTAGAGTAAATTAGCCCGTACCCCCCTGTGTATGTGTGTGAACTAAAATGTGTGCAGCGAATGTGAGAAATGCAAAGTAAAAGTGCAGCAATGTAAGAAGAAACTTTGAAGAGAAAGTGATAGTCATGGTAGTTCTTAATGTTCATTTATGTCCGCAAGGCACTATCCTAACTGTTCATGAAGTTGGAAGTAATATCTTTTAAATGGTTGGACGAAAGTTTGTGTTTTAGATTGAGTAGTGTTCGGTTCGGATGCAGACACCAGGTTCGGATCGGATAAGCAAAGGCCCATGCTTAGAGAGATATATCCGGATCGGTTCGGAGATTGACACCCGGAGCGGGTCGGAGATTGACACCCAAAGCGGGCCGGATTAACTTGGATAACCAGACCCCTATTCTCTCTTTTGTTTCACAACCGGGTCCGATCCGAGCGCATAAGTCTTGACCTTCGTTGTATTCATAGATCCGACCCGACCCGGTCAAACAAGTTAAGACTCATTTCTTGGCCCTATTGCTCCGACCCGATCTGGCTCTGTGAATTTCTCTCTTTTTTCCTTTTTCTCCTGCTGTTCCCCTACCCGAACCAATCTCCTTCGAGTTCCTTCCTCTTCCTCCTCTTAAGTAGCGAACCCAACTCAAATTCCCAAGCCTTAATTAAAGTCGACAGATTAAACACTCAAGTATTCAATAATGAGTTTCAATGCCCTCCTCCAACGCCTCGAAGTGGCGTCGATGCCATTAACGACGAAGGCGGGGGATGAAAGAAGCGGTGACAATGGAACCAGTCAATTACTTAGCTAGAATCGTTCAAACTAACCACAGATGTAAATTAAAAGCGATTGTGGCAGTGAGATTCAAGATTACAAGACTACCTATGTATTTGATTCAAAGATTGAAGCAAGAATTTTTAAGTTTCTCGAAAAAGCTAAGGCTTCGATGTGGAGTCGGTTCGGACGAGTAAGAATAGTGAATGAAAGAAAAGAAGAGAGATGAAGTGAATTTATATAAAAAAAACAAGCTGACTATTTGTATTCCCGATCGGACCGGCTCGAAAAGCCCAGTAAGACAACTTGGCCCACTGGTTCATCGCACAGAACAGGAGGAAAGAGATTTGTTCGGGTCCGAACCCAAGCCAGAAATCCGTTCGGGTCGGAATCCGAACCGAACGGGATGAAGTGCGACAGCTTGGCATGCATGTTCAAAAGGAAGGATGAAGGCGTGGCGCAATGGCAATCAAAGCATGCTCCATTTCCAATAGAAGCATCCTTTGAGGGGGCAAAGTGTTAGCCTACTTTGTGAACTAGGCAACACAAAGTCAAGATATCAAGCATTGGAGAGCATTTCAAATTAGAAGACTTCGGTTCGGATCGGAGAGGCCATCACTACTCAGGTCGGAGGAGACGCTACAGCTTCGATCGAATAGCTACAATCATCCGGGTCGGGTCAAAGCAACGTATCGGTTCGGATCGGATAAAGTCTCCTGTTCGGAGCGGCGAGCTATTGCTGTTGAAAACAGAGAGCGCGTGTTCGGGTCGGAGGGCAGTCTTCTTCAAGATAGATCGGAAGGCCACCCAGCTGCTATAGAGATGGTTCGGAGGAAAAGCGGAATAAAAAGAAGAGAGAGTTGTCACCAAGTCAATTCGGGTCGGATCGGATATCCCGATCCGAACCCCCGATACATATACCTCCGACCCGAACCCATTTTCCATTCTGTCCCCCTGCATAAGCGCCTGGATATCCGAATCGGCTATGACCAGTTCCTGCCCATAACGTTCATTATTTTGATGCGTTGTCGGCACAGTAATCCATCCGAACCCGAGGCTAATGGGATGGACGACACGTGGCTCCGATCCGGATCGGGTTTTGAGCAAATTCACACCTATAAATACCCCGTCTGGAGACAAAGAAAAGGATCTTTTTCTGGCACTTCAAGAATTCAACCACCTCCATAGTCCGAACTCCAATACTCCCGGAGAATCCAAATCATCTTTCATTACTTTTTTTAGTCAATTGAGTGAATATAAGTGAGTTGTGAGTGGAATCAAGTGAATCTTACATTGTATTTGCAACTGAATCATTGAATATAGTAAAAGATAAGTGGACGTAGGCATTTCTTCGCCGAACCACTATAAATCCCGTGTGTTCATCTTTATTTTTATCTCATTTCATTTTGCTTTTAATCAATTTGGGTGTTAGAACCACTTTTGGGTCTAACAGAAATTCAAATAGAATTTGAAAAAAATAGAAGTGAATTGGAATTTGAATATATAATTTCAAATAGAAGTGAAATAGATCGGAAATATTATGTTGAATTGGAAAATTGGATTTGATATGTTAAAATATATCAGAATAGAGTTGAATTTATTATAAACGAGGTTTTAAAACGTTTATATATATAAATATAATTAAAAACGAACTCGCCGCAGCGCTGTAGTTCGTAAATTAGCGATTCGAACTTCAATTGAGTATACAGAACTCGATTGAATTCGGAATTCTTTGAAACAAGAAACGTCAGGACCGATTTGATAATAGTTTTCTAATGGAAGAGAAAAATCTGAATTTCTTCGTATAGATTTTGAGTTACATCAAAATCAAATTTTCAGAAAAACAGCGCCATAACGGTTTATTTAATTTTATAAAAGGATTTTAAGAGGAAAAAACCCGAATTTCTATTTAGAAAATTTCAGATGTTGAGTTGTAAATTTTATGTGAACTCAAGTGGAGTAATGAACATGATTTTTAAAACAGAAATCAGATTTTTAATTTTTGAATAGAATTAACTAATTTGAATAGTAATTAGTTAATGAGATTTGAATTGAAAAGGGGCGTTGAATAAGTGAAAGAGATTTGAAAATTTATATTTGAAATCGAAAAGGAAACTAGAATTGAAATTGAAATTCAATTTGGTTATGAGCAAGTTAAATATTTTGTTTGAACATGTATGTTCAAACAAAGAAGTGGAATAAGCAAATAACTAATTAAAGAATAAATAGGCGAAAACTGAATTCAAACGATTGGATAGTGTTGAATTGAATTGAAAACGGGTGGGCATGTGTTAGACAGGTATGGGATGAAGTATATGAAGATTTTAATTTATGTGCCCGACAAAAAGGTACACGTTTAAATTCATATATGAGATTTTATGCGCCGTATTGGTAAGCCGCTTGGCTTTTTCTTTTTCTTTTGGATTGGTGAGGGCCATGGGAGGCTATTTGAAATATCCCGAAGCTCCCGGTGCAGGGGAAGTTATGGCGAAATTTTCCGGGAATTAAAGGAGTTAGAATATTTTTCAGATAATTTGATAGTTAGAAATCAATGTATCGATATATATAGAATTCGATGAGTAAATGAATTTAAAAATAGAATGTTGTAAACAACAAAGGAAATCTATAAATTAGAAATAGAAAGCGAACTATATACATGTTTTAAAAATAAATAATTGGGTTTTATATTGTGTTTATTCGAGGTTAGTGGTTTTGCCGTTTTGAAGTTGAGGATGTTTTCAGTCAAGGTCTGAGAGGTAATTTATCCCAACTTAATTGATTTCATTTTTAATTGATAAATAGCAAGATCCAGTCTCAAAGAGAAGTGTTTGAATAATAGTTTGGTTGAATAAAATATTTTGGGTTATTTGTAACGATGTTGTATACAACATTCGTTTTAACTCAAGAGATGAAATTTTGGAAATATAAAAGTAAATATTTCCGGAGTATAATTAAAATAGTCGGGATAGAGATAAGTGATTGAAATTTGTTTTCAATTGCAAATAGAGATATCTTCTAATATGTAGAAAATAAAAGAAGTTGATATTTGGAAACATTTTCCAAATGGCATAAGAGACCAAGATGATTATTGAAAATATTTTGTTAACAAATATTGATAGGGAAATGGAGAAGAGATTTAATTAATGAAATATTAATTAAAGAGCCCAGTGATTTGTTTGATATGTTGGATGAACACTTGTTTTTATTCGATAGTTAAATCACAGACTATCGAAGTTTTTGACCATCGTTGTCAATATGGAGAGACCGGTTGGATTATTATCTGCGAACCACTCTGTATTGGCAGTAGCGTCGCGAATCAGATTATATGAAGATAATCGAAGACGGAGTGAAGTGCAAGGGCTTTTTCTATTAATAGAAATTGTGCCTTCGGTTTCGTTCAGTCCCAGAACGAACGTATATGGACGAATGTATGACAGAGTATTCCAATGATCGCATGAGTTGGTCTGTATAAATATATATGGTTGCAACGTATTTATTCCCTTAGCATAATATCCAGAATATTTGTGCAAATCAATTAATGATTAATGGATCTGACTATGTGGCATTCAAAGTAATTGTGCTATAAAGTAATGGCAAGTGAGTGTAGCCTCTGGCCTTAACAACCGGGAAATGACAAAAATCGGGCAGGCAGCATGGCTATGTGGTTCGCTCCCATTAGGGTGTATAATCACCTAACTAGAGATTCTTTTAATTTCTTATTCTGTTTGGTGCTGTCCCATTCGGGAAACGGTTGCTAATCCCAACCGTTGGTGATATACATTCGATACACTCAAGCGAAATGAGTGGTCGGTCATGTATGGGCCAGGTTGCAAGATGTTCTTGTTGAACTCCAGTGTGTCGCCTCTAGAGCACACTGATCGGAAGGTGGTTCCATTCCTTGTCATAGTTGGAAATCCAATCTCCAATAAGCGCCCTACGGTTTTTGATTTTATACTATGTATGTGGAGCGTCAGATGCAAGCGTTTCCGCTAGATTGTTATTTATTTGATTTAGACACTATTATAATAGCACTGGATTTTCGTATCAAAGTGTTTTGGGTTATAGTAAGGTAAAAACCGTCTATGTTTATGTGTCGGCGGGTCTTACTATTATCCTTTCTTTCAAAAGGATTTTGAAAATTAAACAAATGGTTGGAGTTTAATCACACCAGCCCCATGACTGACCCAGAGTTTATTTTGTTGTTTTCCCTAAACTATTGGGTGCCCAAATTTGTACGAGCAGTCAAGTTGTCGGGATTTTACAGATTCACTGGGAGGAGCTTGGAGCAGGAGGCTTCAGTGTTAGATATATAGTTTTTTTATTTTTTGCTATGCTGTAAGTGATGTACTCTGATAACTGTATGTTATACAGTGAAAATTTTGTATTTCAAAAGGTTATGTTATATAATATATTTTATTCGTTCCGCTTTGAGTTTGTGATCTTCGTTATTTGCTTCTATTCTAATATTTCTTTCTTCCTATTTCTCATCCTCTAACTTCTTTCTAATAATGATTCGTATTTCTGTGCAATTTGGGTTGGACGTATGGGATTATTAGTCAACTCAGATGGTACGGATTTGCGGGCCACTACAGTTGGTATCAGAGCTTAGGTTGAGCGAATACTTAGGCTTTGGTGGAGTTGTGCTCGTTAGAGATAGGGTCAGTAGTACCCTAGAATGAGTTGAGTGTATATATATACGAGAGGGCGTATTTGTTAATTGATATAAAAAATTTGTTTTATATTGTGTTGACTGGTCTGTTGAGTGGTTTATGAATTCTGATCGAATAGTGGGACGCCACAAAGTCGATAGGAATTTCTAAACACTTGAACAGAGAAATTCAACATAATAATGTTTTAAAGTGGGTGAATGAAATAATTTTACCCAAAATTTCTATTTTGATATAGAAAGAATAATTTTTGAAATTATTATAATATATGGAAGTGTTGGTTGTTATTATTATAATCAAATGAGATTATAAAAAATGAAATGGTTATATAGGACCAAATAGAATTTGTATATGAATGAAATATACAATTGAGATGAATTAAAACTGGATTCAAACCATAAATTGAAATTTAAAATCCTGGGAAGTTTGAAATATTTTCTGAAGTATATTAAAATAATATAGCTTTGTGTTAGAAGGATTTTTGAATAAAAATCGTTTTTGAATGGATTCTTAAAGTGTTAAAGCACTGAACTCACTTCAGTGGCTGGAAGATAATTCTGATGATGTCTGCAGCATTATCAGTGTTCATTGTCGAGTTTCTAAGTGAGGGATTGCTACCTTACAAAAGTTTTGATGGGAATTTGTTTGAAAGAAAACAAGTTTAGTTGGAAAATTCAAATATTCTGAATTTGAAAAGATTATAAATATATTTACATGTTTAAGTGATTTCAAAAGGATTTGAAATGAAAACCCTGGGATTTGGATTCTGGAAGTGGAGTTTAACTTAAGCTAGTTAAATGGATTGAAGTGAATCAATTAGCTAGAATCAATTTGAATAGGTTTAATGGAATATAGATTGGATATAAATGGATTGATCGTAGATCATTCGAATTAAATGAAGGAAGACCAAAAGTTTTGGTGGAATTAAATTGGTTGAAATATGAGGAGTTGAGTTTCAACATAAAGGAGCATTGAAAAATAATGGATTTGTACCATTTTTCCTACCTTAGCAATTTCGAGGACGAAATTATTTTAAGGGAGGAAGAATGTAACGACCCAGATTTTTGGCCGATTTATTTTAAATATTTAGTATGGTTTTAAATATTGAATTTATAATATAAATGGTATTTTATTGGGTTATCAATTAAATAATCGAAATACGATTTATTTTGATAATCATCGTAATACGGGAATTTAAAATAATTCAATTCAAAGTTAGAATTAAATCATAACAATTCAGATGATCAGTATTAGTTGTATTTGAATATAGATGATAATAGAAATATTTTATTTTCAGAAAATTTATTTGTTTTGAATTTTAATTATATCATATCAATTTAATATGGTTATTTTATATACGTTCACATTAATCCATTTCGTTGAATTCAAAATAGCGTTATAACATTATAACGACGGTCGGTACGCTAAAATAGCGGTTGACGGTTTTTAATTGTGAACCCCGATTTATTTGATCAGTGGATAGGATCAAAATCAAATCGATATCTATTTAAAAAGAAATAAAAATAGCTTTAAATCGAATCGCATTAAATAAAAATCAAATCCAATTAAAGTTGTTTGTACATTGGTAGACAACCATTTATAATCATTAGTACTACTCCTCCCTCTATAAATCGTGGCTCCTGTTCTTATTTTCTCTTCTGTTGAAATCAAAAGAAATCCTGTCTCCTCCTTAAAACTTTCACAACATCGATTTAAAATGGGAAAACCCGACTGCTTCCACTTTTATTTTTGGAAATCAATATCTAAAGATATTACTCGAATCTCGACTTCATATCCTCTAGTTCTCGATCCTATATCCTTCGAATTTTCCAGATGTTCGAGTTTGAAGAAGCAAGCTACGGTTTTGCTGTTTGTGAGTGTAGCGACCGATGGTGAAGTCATTGGCAAAGGAGAAGCCGATTGCAATCCAAATCTCATCGTGATTTCAAACACAAGCGTAAACAGGTGCTCGATTGGGTCATCGCGAGTTGAGGGCCCAGAAGCTTCTAAGTCGCGATATCTTCTGAGGATGGACGGTAGATGCAAGCTCGATTTTTTTGGGTTCAACACGAACTGCAGTTTGGGGAAGGGGAACATGGTTCGAGGGTGGATCGCGATGACCAAAAATGGGTTCAAACGGTTTCTCTGGCCTTGTTCTTGTCAATAGTGCGATGTATGGGTGAACTGGAGATGTCACAGCCTTGTTTCTTCTGATGGAGTGAGGTGGGGTTGTCGCTAATATGAAGAACTAGGTTTCGGCCTTATGAACAATGTGTTGTCTTATGGGAGAGATTAGGTAAGCTAATCGTTGATTTAGGTAAATAAATTATTAATTTAATTATTTGAAATCATATGTAATTAATATCTATTTCTTACAAATTTCAGTTCGAATCTGATGTACTAGGTGAGGATGAAATCGTGATTATATTAGCGCAGAATATTGGTAAGCAATATTAACTAAATTTCATAGGTTAATTTGGTTTAATTTAAATCGATTAAAAATCTTAATGAAATATATTTAATTTATACAAGGATCGGAAATCATGAAGGTATTTGGAGTCAATCACAGTTGACTGGGATTTAATTTAAATCGAAGGATATTCGATTTAATTTTAATGGATATTCAGAGAAATGAATCACGGTGAGTAAATCTCACTCACCTTTTATTTAAAATTATTTTTATTAGTTAAAAATAATTGTTGTTGCTTGTTTGAATGTTATTTGGTTGGTTTAAATATATTAGTTATTTAGGGTTGACTATTATATATATATTGAGTTGATGATTTATTGGATTCCCGCAATATTATTAGCGGATGCCCGCCGTATCATTAGCGGATGACCTTACGCCCACGTATATAAGTGGATCCCCTTTTATACCGCGATATCCTGCCTTGAAGCAGGATGGGTATTGTTTCTGTTGACTAACGTTTGTGGATGCAGGAAAACAGGTTGGAGGAATCCAACTGGATTCCTCAAAAATATATTATCTGTTTGTTTGTTTGCTTGATTTCATATATTCATATATGACGTGTTAAAAATCAAATGATTGAAAATTGGATGATTTGGTTGTTTGTTGTTTAAATATCACTGGGCCCAAATATTGATATTTAAAAAAAAATATCATGGAAAGGAATTTCACAGATTTAAAAGGGAATTCTATTTTTTTTTCTAAAATAGAATTTGAAATTTCAAATAAAGAATTTAAATAGAATTTGAATATGAAAAATTCAAATAGAATTTTGAACATTGAAAGTGAAATGGAATTTGAATAAAGAAATTTTGAATGTGGAATTTGAAAATAGAATTCGAAATGGGAATTTGAATATAGAATAGAGTTGAAATGGGAATTGGAATATATAATCCAAATGGCGTTTGAAAATAGATTTGAATATAGAAACCAAATGAAGTTTGAAAATAAAAATGGAAATTCAAATAGTTTTGAAATGAAATTTTGAATACAGGAAATTCAAGTAGAGCTAAAATGGTATTTGGTATAAAAATTCAAATAGAATTTGTATATAGAAAAATTTAAATAGAGGTTGTATATAGAATTTGTATGGAATTTGAATATATTGAATTTGAATAGAATTTGAATATACAGAAATTTGAATTCAAAGGAATTCAAATAGAATTTGAATTCAAAGGAATTTAAATAGAATTTGAATTCAAAAGGGAATTCAAATGGAATTTAAAATATGGAATTTGAATATAGGATTCAAATAGAAAATTCAAAGGGAATTTGAATATAGAAATTCAAATGGAGTTTGAATATATGAAATTCAAAGGAAATTCAAATATAGAATTTGAACGTAGAAATTCAAATGGGTTTTGAATAAAGGAAATTCGAATATGGAAATTCAAATAGAATTTGAAAAAAATAGAAGTGAATTGGAATTTGAATATATAATTTCAAATAGAAGTGAAATAGATCGGAAATATTATGTTGAATTGGAATAATGGATTTGATACGTTAAAATATATCAGAATAGAGTTGAATTTATTATAAACGAGGTTTTAAAACGTTTATATATATAAATATAATTAAAAACGAACTCGCCGCAGCGCTGCAGTTCGTAAATTGGCAATTCGTACTCAATTGAGTATACAGAACTCAATTGAAGTCGGAATTCTTTGAAACAAGAAACGTCAGGACCGATTTGATAATAGTTTTCTAATGAAAGAGAAAAAACTGAATTTCGTCGTATAGATTTTGAGTTACATCAAAATCAAATTTTCAGAAAAACAGCGCCATAACCATTTCAAAACCATAACGGTTTATTTATTTTTATAAAAGGATTTTAAGAGGAAAAAACCCGAATTTCTATTTAGAAAATTTCAGATGTTGAGTTGTAAATTTTATGTGAACTCAAGTGGAGTAACGAATATGACTTTTGAAACAGAAATCAGATTTTTGATTTTTGAATAGAATTAACTAATTTTAATAGTAATTAGTTAATGAGATTTGAATTGAAAAGGGGCGTTGAATAAGTGAAAGAGATTTGAAAATTTATATTTGAAATCGAAAAGGAAACTAGAATTGAAATTGAAATTCAATTTGGTTATGAGCAAGTTAAATATTTTGTTTGAACATGTAAATTCAAACAAAGAAGTGGAATAGGCAAATAACTAATTAAAGAATAAATGGGCGAAAACTGAATTCAAACGATTGGATAGTGTTGAATTGAATTGAAAACAGGTGGGCATGTGTTAGACAGGTATGGGATGAAGTATATGAAGATTTTAATTTATGTGCCCGACAAAAAGGTACACGTTTAAATTCATATATGAGATTTTATGCGCCCTATCGGCAAGCCGCTTGGCTTTTTCTTTTTCATTTGGATTGGTGAGGGCCATGGGAGGCTATTTGAAATATCCCGAAGCTCCCGGTGCAGGGGAAGTTATGGAAAAAAATTCCGAGAATATAAGGAGTTAGAATATTTTTCAGATAATTTGATAGTTAGAAATCAATGTATCGATATATATAGAATTCGATGAGTAAATGAATTTAAAAATAGAATGTTGTAAACAAAAAGGAAATCTATAAATTAGAAATAGAAAGCGAACCATATAAATGTTTTAAAAATAAATAATTGGGTTTTATAGTGTGTTTATTCGAGGTTAGTGGTTTTGCCGTTTTGAAGTTGAGGATGTTTTCAGTCAAGGTCTGAGAGGTAATTTTATCCCAACTTGATTGATTTCATTTTTAATTGATAAATAGCAAGATCCAGTCTCAAAGAGAAGTGTTTGAATAGTAGTTTGGTTGAATAAAATATTTTGGGTTGTTTGTAACGATGTTGTATACAACATTCGTTTTAACTCAAGTGATGAAATTTTGGAAATATAAAAGTAAATATTTCCGGAGTATAATTAAAATAGTCGGGATAGAGATAAGTGATTGAAATTTGTTTTCAATTGCAAATAGAGATATTTTCTAATATATAGAAAATAAAAGAAGTTGGTATTTGGAAACGTTTTCCAAATGGCATAAGAGACCAAGATGATTATTGAAAATATTTGGTTAACAAATATTGATAGGGAAATGGAGAAGAGATTTAATTAATGAAATATTAATTAAAGAGCCCAGTGATTTGTTTGATATGTTGGATGAACACTTGTTTTTATTCGATAGTTAAATCACAGACTATCGAAGTTTTTGACCATCGTTGTCAATATGGAGAGACCAGTTGGATTATTATCCGCGAACCGCTCTGTATTGGTAGTAGCGTCGTGGATCAGATTATATGAAGATAATCGAAGACGGAGTGAAGTGTATGGGATTTTTCTATTAATAGAAATTGTGCCTTCGGTTTCGTTCAATCCCAGAACGAACGTATATGGACGAATGTCTGACAGAGTATTTCCAATGATCGCATGAGTTGGTCTGTATAAATATATATGGTTGCAACGGATTTATTCCCTTAGCATAACATCCAGAATATTTGTGCAAATCAATTAATGATTAACGGATCTGACTATGTGGCATTCAAAGTAATTGTGTTATAAATGAATGGCAAGTGAGCGTAGCCTCAGGCCTTAACAACCGGGAAATGACAAAAATCGGGCAGGCAGCATGGCTATGTGGGTCACTCCCATTAGGGTGTATAATCACCTATCTAGAAATTCATTTAATTCCTTATTCTGTTCGATGCTGTCCCATTCGGGAAACAGTTGCTGATCCCAACCGTTGGTGATATACATTCGATACACTCAAGCGAAATGAGTGGTCGGTCATGTATGGGCCGGGTTGCAAGACGTTCTTGTTGAACCCCAGTGTATCGCCTCTAGAGTACACTGATCGGAAGGTGGTTCCATACCTTGTAATAGTTGGAAATCCAATCTCCAAAAAGCGCCCTGCGGTTTTTGATTTTATACTATGTATGTGGAGCGTGAGATGCAAGCGTTTCCGCTAGATTGTTATTTATTTGATTTAGACACTATTATAATAGCACTGGATTTTCGTATCAAAGTGTTTTGGGTTATAGTAAGGTAAAAACCGTCCGTGTTTATGTGTGGGCTGGTCTTACTAATATCCTTTCTTTCAAAAGGATTTTGAAAGTTAAACAAATGGTTGGAGTTTACTCACACCAGTCCCATGACTGACCCAGAGTTTATTTTGTTGTTTTCCCTAAACTCTTGGGTGCCCAAATTTGTACGGGCAGTCAAGTAGTCGGGATTTTACAGATTCACTGGGAGGAGCTTGGAGTAGGAGGCTTCAGTGTTAGATATATAGTATTTTTATTTTCTGCTATGCTGTAAGTGATGTACTCTGATAACTGTATGTTATACAGTGAAAATTTTGTATTTCAAAAGGTTATGTTATATAATATATTTTATTCGTTCCGCTGTGAGTTTGTGATCTTTGTTATTTGCTTCTATTCTAATATTTCTTTCTTCCTATTTCTCATCCTCTAACTTCTTTCTAATAATGATTCTTATTTCTGTGCAATTTGGGTTGGACGTGTGGGGTTATTAGTCAACTCAGATGGTACGGATTTGCGGGCCACTACATCAGTAATCATCCAAACGATGTGAAGATCTCCGGTCTTCAACCACTGTCTTCATCATCGACTTTTAGTCGTTGTATCAGTTATTTAGAATAGCATAAACCCGATCTTTTGAAATAACTCGCGTATTTTATAATTAATAATCAAGTGCTATAAAAACACAACATACGCCTCATTCCAATTTAGAACATTCTTTTATTCAAATATTCATATCCTTTGGGAACCATTAATTTTATCAAATATAAATTCTTTGAAATTTATCCTTTAGTCTTCCTTTGGATATCAATTTCAAAACCAAATTAAGGTTTATCAACTAGTCAGGATTATCGAGCCTTACCGAAGTAATCATTTATTTAATAATCCTAATCCCAACTTATTTATCCCATGGAGCAAAACTAGTAGTACCCCATATCTAACACCACTGTGCTATTGGTAAAATTAATTATAATTTCACGTTCAAACCTAATAAAAGATTTAACTATCACCTGGAGTAAAACTGGTGGTACTCCATTCTCGATCATTTCCCAAATTTGATAATTTAAATTATCACATTCTCATTCCGATCTAATTAAAGATTCATATAAACTTCACTTAGTTTTAGTCTCACAAATCATTAATTAAGGATTATTTAACTTTGGGAAATCAAACATGCCACAATGACAATCTACACCGTACCATTGATTTCTGCCGTTATATAACCTCTAAGCTCATACGTCTCGGAGAAGGGTGTTAAGCAAGATAATAAATTCTCTGCCACCAAACAGATATATATATTTAGCAGAAATCTACAATACAGTTTGAAATACAATGTTAGACGTTTAATCTTGTCTTTAACTGAGTTGAAGAACCAATGTCGTTAAAGAACACAATTCACAATAAACCCAAAATCACATTCCATTAACTATGGATTCTTCATGGAAAACAGATCAATATATAATCGATATCAATTTCCGTATCCGACTTGTAATATAAATGAAATAGCGACAAAGCCTTTTAAATTCCATATATAGTAACAATCTTCCTCCATAGAATCTCATTTCGATTATCACTAAACCGAATTAGATTCAATTCCAATTTAATATTAAATTGGAAAACTTAACTTTGGAAATTTTCCATTAAATCTTAATAAAAGATTTATATGTTCCAAATCACATTTCACTATTAAACGGGTTAAAGAACGAGTGTCGTTAAAAACATAGTTCATAATAAACCCAATTCACATTCCATTTTATTCCAATTACTAAATATAACTATAAACTCTACTAATCTTAATTAAAAGATTTATTCTTTTCACATGGGGTTTAAGAACATTGTTACCGAAGACACCATTCACGACAAACCCAAAAACCTCTTTGATATTAAATATAAGGCTCTAAACAGAAATTATATCGGCTTACATTCAATATCAAATTCTGAAACCAACACATATCATATGGGGAATAACGATGTATATCTATCTTCCAAATTCCTCCACAATATCCATATGGCATGGAATCCAATATCGAAATATCCCAAAGATGATTTCTATTCAAATCCATTCCAACAATATAACTGGAAAATTATGGTTAGATTAAAACCATTCATAAATCCAATTTATTTATTTAAAAACGTTGGATTATCTTTCTAGTTAACAATAAGTTCATTTTGATAAAAATATATTTTTATCTTAACAAATGTGGAATTTTTCATCTAGATTCTTTCCAAATCATTTATTATTATATTACGCAAATTATTAATATTTTTAATAATTTTATCAAGGCCCGTACAGTCGGTTTCCAATAACGGCCACTGAACTGCATCCATAGCGACCTTTTCCAAATTTGATTTGGACATAATTCCAAATCCAACCGTTAGATTTCAAATCTCTTATATTAATTGGAAAGCTCTTTTCGTTACGAACTCATCGGTTCCGGTTTTAGGAGAATCCGACGGTCGGATCTCCTGTAATGTCAATTCGAAGTCAATGGTCGAAATTCGTGAACGGTCGCAGCGCGACGCGTTCTATTCAAGCCATTAATATATAATATAATATAATATAATATATATTTCGTTCAAAGCGTATTTTATAAATTCGTTTTAAAAATGATTCCCACTTACATTTTCAATTTTAAATCAAAACTGAATACTCATTATCATTATAATATTTAAATGATAATATTTTCAAAATATCAGATTTTTAAATCATTTCCTTTTCGATTTTTATTATAAAAATGAATAAAATCGATATAAAAATCGTTCGCGTTAAAATGGCGCATATCTAATCAACACGGTTTCAGATATTTCAACATTTTTGTGTCCATCCAAAATCGGACATCAAATTCACATTTTAATTCCTTATTGAATATAATTTTAAAATATTCGTTATTTTAAAATATTTGTTCTTTTAAAATATTCGTTATTTCTGAATTGGAATCAGACCCAATTAATTACCATATAATGTTTGTTATATGGATTTCATACAACACATTTACACAACAATAATGATACACAATCAACCATCATCCAGAGTGCATTACACAACTGCATAAGCATTAAATATAAATAATTAACACTTACAACAATCTGTCAACCAATCGATTGACATAATACTAAACAATTGGGATAAGTGTACGCCAAATACCCTTCCAATACCCGTATGGGGTTTCAACCAACAAATACTGAATATTATTTGTGTAGTTGGGCGATGTGCAATCGTCCCAATCCATGTTTGTTAAATGGGTGTACATAAACAAATCGTCCGATTTGTAAATGAATATTTATTTTCATTTCAAGAGAATTTTATGCCATTCATGTATACGTTAAAAATTATATTTTTAACGATAAAAAAGTTATTTCAACACTTGACTATTCTATATAGTTCATACATTCGATAAAAAAAATATTTTTATTGTTCAAACATTTTATTCAACACATGAATATTTTATACAGTTCATATAGACATTAAAAAACTATATTTTTAATGAACAATATTTATTTCAGAAAATTTTGGCATTATAACAGCGCGATATTAGAATCGGAGTAATGTCTAGCGTTACCCCTCTCCTGATACTGGCTCGCGCCATACACAATAATCATACTCAATCCAAACAATCCCACAATCAATTCACAATCAATTTTACAACCACAATCCAAATTTCCACAATACAATCTAAACAAACAACTATGGTTTCTATAATAAATAGTGTCAGGGGCTACTAAGCCCCGTCTGCAACCTAGTATATATTTAACTGTAAAATAAATTTTGTGAGAAGGTGATCTCACATTAGGATCCACTCCGCCGTTATTTTCTAACGCTCTAATTTGCTGTTCTTGTTCCAGAATTTGCAACTGAGCTCCAATCTTCACGCCGTCTTTTTTTATAGCTTCAACGCACAATTCTGAACAAGTTTCGCCTAATGGACTTTTTCCCGAAAATGCTCCATTTAACAGAAAATCACGAAAAGACCGTATTTGGATAGCAGATTTTGGATGGGTTTTCTGAATAACTCGGCAATCCAAAATATGACTTCCATATACTCAAATCGAAGAGAAAATCGTGCTCTTCGACTTTGGCACTGTGGAGTTTTGGCCAGAAGCGCGCCGTTTGAGAGTTATTGGCGAAATAGTGACGGGGGTTTTATGCAAAAAACGGGAATTAGTGAAAAAATTGATTTTTGTGGTGGTAGGGCCCATGGTCGGACGGGTGGTTGGTGGAGGGCGGCGTGGGGCCTGACTGGAGTGGAGGATGGTGCAATGGTGGTGGGTAGTTGGAGGAGGAGTTTGGTGGACGTGGAAATTGATTTAGGGGTTTAGGGGTTGCATAGAAATGAAGAGAGAAAGAAGAGGAAGAAGAAGTGGAGTAGAGGGAGAAGGAGGGTGGCGGCGCGACCAAGGGCCGCAGCGGAGGGCCGAGGGTGGCGGCGACGGGGAGCGGGAGGATACAAAGCAGTTTCCGTCGGGTTTTTTCTTTTCTTTCTTTGAACGATGAATGAGAGAGAGAGAGTTGACTTTATATAATTATTTAATTCCAAAAAGTTACTTTTCATTCTAACTCCAAATCGAACCCAACGACAGTCGTTCCAAACCAACTACCCCCATTCTGGACATAATGGGATATGTCCCATAAGCCAACTCGATTGTTTCGATCAAGTTTCATCAAAATTAAAATATAAATCAATATAACGTTCAAAATTGATTTCAACGTACATTTTAATTTACCGGGGCCACATAATGACTCCAAAAATTCCAGAAAAATAAATCTAGATATTTTTTGACGATACTGTCCTAACAAAACTAATTTCGACGAATTTGGAGACCGTTTGAAAAATGACAATTTCCTAGTCGATTAAATTCAAACTGAAATCACCATACGCGTTTAAATTCAACACACTTACATATTGATTCGAAAAATTATGAAAATTGGAATCTAGCAATAATTTGACATCCCGGATATAACAAAAGTGATTTCGTCGAAAACAGAGGTCATTTGCAAAAGGGCTATTTTTAAGGGTTATATATTATATAAAAAATATATAAATTCCATAGCGACTATTTTGAATTTTAATCTGGACATAACTTTCAATATATATTATGAAATCTCAATTTTTCACATTCGTTAGAAAGATATAATTAAATGGAGTCTAACGTTTCTAGTTTTACTTAAATCCGATTTATTTTGAATCATGTACATTCATTTAAAGTTTATAATCGAATTTGCAAACTACCGCGCCATTTTAGGCTCGTTTTATAATTAAAGTAAATTTATACATTCTAAATTCGATTTAAAATAAATTTTAAATCATTATTATTCAAAATAAATCATTTTAAATATTCAAAATCCATTAAAATAGCTAAAATAAAAATTTTAATTTGGTTCTGAAAATCCGTGTCGTTACAATCTCCCCTACTAAAAATCTTTCTGTCCTCGAAATGAACGGAGCTGAAAGTTTTTTAACTAACCAACTCAACTTTCATTCTTCAACTTTACAGTTTTTAAGAATTTTTTAATTTCTCAAAATTTGGCTAACACCCTAAATTTTCAAAAAATTTCGCCATAACCTCCTTTGTATGGGGAGACCTTTAAAACCGCAACTTGCCTCATATGGCGCTCATCAATCCAAATGAAAAAGAAAAAGCCAATTGGATCATAAAATCATCAAAACCCAAGAAATACAATAAACATATACCTATTTGTTGGCAATTTTATTCCTCTTTTTAGCTTCCATGCAATGACCTGTTCACACATATATATGTACATGCATGCAATTCCAATAAAATTTCAGTTTAGTTCAATATTCGATCTGATTTGGCTAAATTACCTTACATTCTCTTATTGGTTTTATTAGTTGAATTAATAATCAAACATCACAACCAGCTATCAATTAGTTGATTAGCTTTTCAAACATATACTTTTCTATGTATTCAAAAATCATATTTCAATGCCAAATCACAAACAGTAACCCTAACTATGTTTTTGTTCTCACACCAGTCAGTTGGAAATATATAAATATCCCACTTTCGAAACTCGAAAATAAATATTAATGAAGGAGCTCCATCATCAAAATCATCTCCGGGCGACTAAAGTGTGATTCTTTATCCATCCAGTATATTTGAGGCTTCATATACACGTGGATAAGACATATATTAAAATCTCTATACACACGATAGTCCAAATCAATTTAAAATAAATTACTCAAATACGTATAATAAGGTTCAAATTTTCAAAACAAATTGGTTTTCATTTTTATTTTAAAAATAACACCCTTCACACTCGTTCTAGGATACTACTGATCCTATCTCTAACGAGTCATTCTTATTGGATATTACTAATCCAATCTCTAAAGAATTCTTTCGTTTGGTTCTAATGTGTCTTGTTCTCGAGCTTTGTAAAACCAAAGCTCTGATACCACGCTGAAACAACCTAAACTCTCCCTTAAGGGAAAGTTCAGATTGAGTTAAGAACACGAAAAATCAGAACACAAACAATAGAAAAATTCATTGCTTATTACAACAATTACATCAGAGTACAAGAATATAACAGAGTATAAATTAATAGTATACATCGGAAAAATATCAGATTTAAATTACAAAGCAGCGGAAAATTAATACAATGCGTAGCGGAAATGTAACATCCCGGATTTTTGAATAATCGAATTAACTAAATTAAAGAATAATTAATCTCAGACGTGAGAATCATGGGGATCGGGTTGCGCCATTGTGTTCGTCTCGGAATTCTGGTTGAAAGAGAGTCCGAGTTTGTGGGAAACGAGTACCGGATGAAGGAGTTATGGACGAACGAAGATTGGTGGCCAAAAGTAGAAAAATAATAATAATAATAATGCACTGGCGCACTTGGGAAGTACACCCGTACATATTTGCACTGGCGCACCTGCCAAGTGCGCCCAGGCCGAGGCAAAAGCCTGCACAGCTTTCTGGTTCAGGCTGACCCATGTTGTTGAGTCCTTTCTGACTCCTTGCTGAGTCATTAGGGCTGACTCATCAACCTATCATGATTGAATGGTTTTGATTAACCCTAAGAACATCCGACGGCTTAAATTAATTCATAACTCTATAAAAAGACCCATAGACTCAAACCCTAAATCAGAATTAAAATTGAAACTATGGCCGTCATGTTGTTGTCTTGAACCCTAGAGCAGCCGCCACCAAAATTAAGAGGAAGAACAACAACCAAATCAGAACTTTTCAACCCTAACAGCGAATCTTCATCAAAGGAGCGCTAATTCAACTCCAGAAATCAGAATTCAGAACTCAAGACTGCTTTTGAGTAGTTAGTTCGATAGTCTTAACAAAATAATTAATAAATGAATTGGATTGAGTTATAATGCGGATAATTTGGATGTGATATGAATTGTTGATTGCATGTTGTAAGTATGTTGTAGAATTGTGTTGTAATCTCTATGATATTATGTTATGATGCTATCATTTACGATGTAAAGTTATGGTGTTATCACCCATGTTATAATCCTATGATTGGCTTAGGTCTAGTTGAATCATCATGTTTCATATGCTAGTAGTTATATTGATTCATATGATAAATCATATGTATGCAAGTTTGGATTTTGTTTAAAACATGAATCATATACAAGTTGGGTAGAATTATATGTGGACTTACATGATTATGACACCTAGTTTATATGAGAATTTAATTGAAAGTTAGGCTATGACATATGCTAAATTCAACATGATACTTTACATGTTAAATACTAGTTTACACCATTGTTGCGATGTATAAATCACATATTTGAGTTTATGAGTTGGATATGAATCATGTTATGTTATTACCTATGCAAGTTTGTGGCCATTATTTCATCAAGTTCACACCTTTAGATTCGGATCCATGACATATGTTGTTTATACAAGTTTATGGCCATTTTCTCATCAAGTTCACACCTTTAGATTGGATCCATGACATATGTTGTTTATACAAGTTGTAGTTTTGGCCTATGCAAGTTTTAGATGTAGAACATCATTCACATATGCAAGTTCACCCCTATGTTAGATTTATGTTTTAATTATGTGTATATTGTGATGCTTTCTTTTTATTCCATGAGTTAGACTATTCGAGTCTAACGTATATTTTACGTTAAACGAACAAACGTACAACGTGGGGTAAAAGGGGATAATATTAAAAATATTTAATTGGCATAAGTTCCTTAAAAGGCATAAAATATAATTGTGGTGAAAATTGGTATGATTTTACATACCATAAATGGATGGAAATAATTGAGTCAATTATGGACATCGTTAAATTTGGAATTGATTGATAATTTGAATAGGGAATGTAATTCAAATTGGGGAATGATTAATTAGGAGTAATTAATCGTCTAAGACACGAGGTTAGGCTCTTTTGTAGTGTAAGACTGTCCGGACCCGCCCGGCAAATCTAGCTGCCACAAATGCCAGTCTAATGTGAGAGGTCTTAGGCATAAACTAAATACGTAACAATTGTAAAGACATGAGGTTATGCTCTTTTGTGGTGTAAGACTGCCCGGACCCGCCCGGCAAATCCAGCTGCCACAAATGTCAGTCTAATGTGAGAGGTCTTTATGAAGTTACGGTCTTAATGAATTAAGAAACACTTAACCAGATAAGCATGTAGTGGGACATGAGGGGGTTAAGTGGGTGCCTTGGGTGACATGTGGAATCTAGTGGGTGCCTTGGGTGGCATTTGGAAATACTATTAGAAACACTTAACCGAAATTGAAACATGTAATTGAAACATGAATAAGAGGTGGGTTAAGTGGGATGTACTAGAGGGGACCAAGCTTAGGTGGATAGCTTGTGTCAAGTAATGGGGGGACGTTTCAACCAGTAACCCATACGTATCTTTGTGGGCTCGACCCAAGTCGAGGACGGGACACGCATACTGGGCTTGACTGTAAGAGGCCAAACTGGGTTAGCGGTGGCAACGCAAGTCCAATGGGATCATATGCGTGTGTGGACCTGGGCTGGTAGGTAAGACGTTGTTGAATCGTGTAGGTATAAGCCGTGCATTGTTAGTTGTATCGAGTTGGCACTTTGGGGAGTGATACAACCCACTGTGGGGCCAGCACGGGTATCTACGAGTTAGGGAGCCGATCGCTTGGGAGTAGTGGGTACACCTAGTGGAGAAAGGGGCAGACGACAACTATGAAGGCAGCTAGGGGTGCACGAAACTACCAATATCATTATTAAGTCTGTATGCGGGATCAACCTTAGGGTGACTAGTGGTGGTGCAGTATACTAGTGGTGGTGCAGTATAGCAATTATCCCATAGTGTTGGTGTTGTTTAGTAATCATCCTATAGTGGTTTAGGTGCGCTTAAACGATATCGTTGATCGTCCTGTTTCCTTATTTACTCTGCCATACTCAATGGTTCATGGTCATTTCCTTATTTTTCAACTTATGCCTTAGCCTAGTAACTTTGTTAATTATATTGTTTGAATTATCGCACTCGCCAGACTTTATGTCTGACCCCCCTTTTTCCATCTCTTTCCTTTCCCCCCTGGTGCTCAGGTTGGAACTAGCACCAGTGGAGCTTGATTTTGGACTGCTTTTAGAAGATTTCTTGGACCGCTGAAGTAAAGTTCAGCTTCTCTTTAATTATAGCTATTTTATGTTGGGGATTATGTCTTTCAGATTATGTACTTTGTTTTATCAAGATGGATATGATGTACTTGACTTTGGTTTATGGTTTTGATGATGTAACCAAACATATTTACCTTCTGCTGCAATAAATAAAGTTTTGAATTTTCAAGTACCGTTTTATATCTGTCTTGTTGTGATTTTCTGCTCTATACTTACTTAAAACGCTCCATTGATGTTAATGCATTCCCTTTGTGAGTGACATTAATGGACGTGGGGTGTTACACGTGGTATCAGAGCTAAAGGTTACCAAAACAGATATGAATTTTGAAAAACTATTTTTTTCAAAGCAATTTTTATAAAGAAGTACTTTAAAAAGTATGTTTTAAGGAAAGTATTTTCAAGAGAAAAGTATATTTTGGAAAGCATAATCCCAAAAGCCATATATCTTTCCTTCGATTCTTTTATATTGAATCTTTCCTTTTTCGTTTCAGCATGTCTGAAACATCTGAGATACCAGAGGGTGTTCATGTGCCCGGTTGGTTTCGTCAATATCTTGAGGCTAGGGCCGCCACTGCAGGTCCAGCTAATGCTCCTCCTCCTCCTCCCCCTCCTCCTCGCGTCGATAATTTCACAAAGATATGTAAGGACTTTAGAACAATGGGTGGAAAACCTTTTCACGAGACGGAGACATTTGTTGAAGCTCGTAACTGGCTAAAGGAGGTGAAAGAACTATTTGGAATCTTTGAAGTGGATGATGGAAGAAAGGTCCAGTTGGCTGCCTGGCTAATGAAGGATGAGGCCTCGTTTTGGTGGGAGGTCACTAATGGGGGACGTCCAGTCGATACATGGCCAGATTTTAGGCAGAGGTTTGAGGCGAAGTTTCTCTCACGGGCTGAAGAGAATCTATACATGGAAAGGTTTTTGTCACTGAAGCAAGGGAATCTATCGGTGAAAGAGTACGTCAACAAATTCAACCAATTGACAAGGTTTGGCTTGGACTTGGTGAACACTCCAGAAAAGAAGGCTCTAAGATTTGTGAAGGGTTTAAACGAGCCGCTTCATGGGTTAGCTATGACCCACATTCCCATGGGGGCTACCTTTGAGAGGTTAGTTGACATGGCGCTCATGCATGAAGAGGAGAAGGGCGCCAATGCTAATAAGGCACCCGAGAAGAAAGGGGATCAAAAGAAGCCGCAACAGCAACAACAGAACAAGAAAGGTGGCAAAGGCAACAATGCTAAGGGGAAGAAGAAATGCTTTAACTGTGGGACACCCGGCCATCTAAGCAAAGATTGTAGGAAGAAGAAGAAGACCGGTTGTTTCCACTGTGGCGAGGCGGGACATCTTATTAAGGACTTCCCTAAGAAAGGGCAGAGGGCAAGGTCTACCTCGGGAGGACAGGTGCAAGCTCTTATGGCACCAGGGCAGGCAAGGGGACAAGTTTAGGCTCTCGTGGTCCCACCACTGCAAGAACGAGGTAGAGCAATTTCCGTTGAAAGTTTAGTTTTTCTGTTTGATCATCCTGTCCGTACGTTATTCGATTCTGGTGCATCGCATTCGTTTATTTCTACATCATTAGTTGAAACACTGCACCTTGATACTAGTCTAGTTACTGATCCCTTAGTAGTCTCAAATCCTATCGGTGGTTCGGCTCATCTTTCTATGATTTGTCGGGATTTGAGAGTGTTTATCTTGGGCGTTGAGTTTGAATGCAACGCTTTTGTTCTTGGCTTCATGGGCTACGGTTTAATTCTAGGTATGGATTGGCTAACTAGATATGGGGCCATCCTAGATTGTGAAAGAAAGGTAGTTAGATTGTTGACTCGTTCTGGAAAGATCCTTGATATTTCTTGTGAGCCTAGAGGTCCAGTAATGCTTAGTTACCTAGAATCCCTTGACGCATCCGATGATGATTTACATTATGTTCCCATAGTCCGTGAATATGCTGATGTCTTTGATGAGGTGAGGGATTTACCCCCAAAACGTGAGATAGACTTTCGAATATATCTAGTGGACAATGCAAAGCCAGTTGCATTGCCAGTACGCCACATGGCTCCAAGAGAGAGAAGAGAACTCAGTAAGCAAGTGAAAGAATTGCTTGAGAAGGGGTTCATCAGACGTAGTATATCGGAGTGGGGTGCTCCAGTAGTATTTGCCACGAAGGCGGATGGGTCCCTTGGACTTTGTGTGGACTATAGGGAACTTAATAAGCTTACTAAGAAAAATAGACACCCACTGCCGAGGATTGACGATCTCTTCGATCAGTTAGTTGGCGCCTCAGTGTTTTCGCAGTTGGACTTAGCCACGGGTTTCCATCAGTTTAGAGTGGCTGAGGATAGCATAGGCAAGACTTCCTTTAGGACTCCAGACGGTTTCTTTGAGTGGCTTGTGATGCCCTTCGGTTTGACAAACGCCCCCGCATACTTTGTTGACTTGATGAGTAGGGTGTTTAGGGAGTACCTTAATAGATTCGTGGTGGTCTTTGTATATGACATCTTGATCTTTTCTAAGAGTGAGGAAGAGCATGCCCTACATCTTAGTGAAGTGTTGGAGACTCTTCGAGCGCATAGCCTTAAAGAAATTTTTTCCAAATGTCACTTTTGGAGGAAAGAAGTGCGATTCTTAGGGAACGTGGTTCCAAAGAAGGGATAGCCGTGGATCCCACGAAGATAGTTGCCATCCAAGATTGGAAGGTTCCTAAAAATGCTACCGAAGTGAGGAGTTTCTTAGGGTTGGTTGGCTACTTTAGGAAGTTCATCAAAGACTTCGCAAAAATATCAACTCCATTAACACGCTTAACGAAAAAGAACTTAGTTTTCACGTGGGACGTAGATTGTGATGATGCGTTCCAACGTTTAAAGAGAGCTTTGACCATGTCCCCAGTCTTATTATTGCCAGATGGGAGTAAGCCATTTACCGTTTATACCGACGCTTGTGGGACAGAACTAGGCGCAGTCTTAATGCAAGAGGGAAGGGTAATAGCCTATGGTGGAAGGCAATTGAGAGTACATGAGAGAAATTACCCTACACATGACCTAGAGTTGGCCGCTATTGTCTTCGCGCTTAAGTCTTAGCGTCATTATCTTCTTGGCGAAAAATTCGAATTATTCACTGACCATAAATCGCTAAAATACTTATTCTCTCAGAAGGACTTGAACTTAAGGAAGCAAAGGTGGATGGAATTCTTAGCATCCTAGGACTTCGAGATAGCATATACCCCTAGCAAGGGTAACGTGGTGGCAGATGCCTTGAGTAGGAAAAGGTTGTCCTTGATTCCGTTGTTTGTTGAGCGGCGAAGTTTAGAGTTCATCTCTACGTTTGACTTTACACCTTCCATTGACTTTGTTCCCGGTTTACTAGCATCCTTCGAGGTCAGACCTACGCTTTTGGGACGGATTGGTGAGGCATAGCGAGACGACCCACAGTTGGTTGAGTTAGTAGAAAATCTAAAAAGAGGGGAGTCATCGAGCCATCTCCGTAGGTATACCCTAGATGATAATGGTTGGTTGCGTAGGGATGGTAGACTTTGTGTACCAAGGGACGAGAACCTGAAGAAGACCATTCTTGATGAAGCACAACGTTCAAAGATGACCATCCATCCCGGCGGGGACAAGATGTACATGGACATGAGACGAGTTTACTTTTGGGCCGGTATGAAGAAGGACGTGGCCGAGTTTGTCGCTAGATGCTTGGTGTGCCAATAAGTAAAAGCAGAGCAAAAGAAGCCCGGTGGATTACTTCACCTATTGGAGGTCCCACAGTGGAAGTGGGAAAGTGTTTCGATGGACTTTGTTGACGGGTTACCGAGATCGAGGAAGGGTAATACGGGGATTTGGGTCGTGGTAGACAGACTTACTAAGAGCGCCCATTTCATTCCCGTGAAGAGTAAGAGGACTGCTCCATGGTTAGCATCCGTATACATTAGAGAGATAGTTCGTTTGCACGGTGTTCCTTCTAGCATAGTGAGCGACCGCGATCCTATTTTCACTAGCGAATTTTGGAAGAGCTTGCAAGAGGTGGTAGGGACTCAGTTATGTTTGAGCACCGCATATCATCCTCAGACAGACGGCCAGACCGAGAGGGTGAATCATATTCTAGAGGACTTATTGAGGTTGTGTGTCTTAGACTTCGGAGGTACATGGGAGGAACATCTTCCATTGGTGGAGTTCGCATATAATAACAGCTTTCAGTCTAGCATTGCCATGGCACCGTTCGAGGTTCTTTAAGGATGGCTGTGTCGTTCGCCTACATGTTGGTGGGAGTCTACAGATAAGATCTTACTTGGACCCGATATGATTAGAGAGACTTCGGAGAAGATCGATTTGATTCGAAGGAGGATGAAGATGGCGCAAGATAGGTAGAAATCTTATGCGGACAAGAGGAGGTCAGATCTTGAGTTTGATGTTGGGGACATGGTCTTTGTCAAGGTGTCTCCATTACGGAACGTCGTTCGCTTTGGGTCCGTTGGGAAGTTAGCACCAAGGTTCGTAGGGCTGTTTCTTATTAAGGAAAGGATTCGGAAGATGGCATATAGAGTGGAGTTGCCCGAGAGACTTAGTGGTGTACACGACGTATTCCATGTATCACATTTGAGGAAGTGCTTGCATGAGACCGCGGAAGTGGTAGAACCGAGCTTGCTTAGAGAGGTGGAGATCGAGCATGATGCGACGATTCGACGAGCTCCTACGTGCATTCTTGGGTCAGAGATTAAGAAGCTGAGGAATCGAGAGGTCAAACTAGTCAAAGTGCAATGGGGAGATGATGAGAGCAATGCTACTTGGGAGACGGAAGCGAAGATGCGTTCATTATACCCTTTTCTTTTTGAGGGTATGCCTTTTAAATTTCTCCTTTATCGCTTACCTTGTACTTATCTTATCTTTAGTATGTCCTCTCGCTAGTATTTTTGACCTTTAGATAGTATAGTCCTATGGTTGAAACATGTGTTTGAGACATGTTATGTATGATGGATGCACGTGGATGTAAGTGTTTGCTAGTGGTTGCTCGTGGAGGCATATACACACACTTTAGGCACTAGATCGGCTCAGTCACTTCATATTGCATATTGCATATAAATGTGTGTACATATTTAAGTAATGGATGTATAATGGTTGTACCATCATATGGATGTTGCATTTTGGTGAATGTTTGTGCACACATGTAGAAATAATATGTATCGATAAGGTTCTTTCGCACACATAATGGATGCATGGCACTATCATGGTTTGCATTAAGGAGGTCAACTGAATCAGTAGACCGCCTAATTTTGCATTAGATAAGGAACATATACACACACTTCTTGCATATGTTCATACAGCATTAGAAATTTTATAAGGACAATGGATGCCCGTGTTTGATTGTTGAGTAGATGGTTGTTTGGATGGTAGGATATGCATTCTCCTTAACTTGGAGATTTCGGGGACGAAATCCTTTAAGGAGGGGAGAATGTAACACCCCGGATTTTTGAATAATTGAATTAACTAAATTAAAGAATAATTTATCTCAGACGTGAGAGTTATGGAGATTGGGTTGCGCCATTGTGTTCGTCTCGGAATTCTGGTTGAAAGAGAGTCTGAGTTTGTGGGAAACGAGTACCGGATGAAGCAGTTATGGACGAACGAAGATTGTGGCCAAAAGTAGAAAAAAAATTAATGCACTGACGCACTTGGGAAGTGCGCCAGTACATATTTGCACTGGCGCACCTGCTAAGTGCGCCCAGGCCAAGGCAAAAGTCTACATAGCTTTCTGGTTCAGGCTGACCCATGTTGTTGAGTCCTTTCTGACTCCTTGCTGAGTCATTAGTGCTGACTCATCAACCTATCATGATTGAATGGTTTTGATTAACCCTAAGAACATCCGACGGCTTAAATTAATTCATAACTCTATAAAAAGACCCATAGACTCAAACCCTAAATCAGAATTAAAATTGAAACTATGGTCGTCATGCCGTTGTCTTGAACCCTAGAGCAGCCGCCACCAAAATTAAGAGGAAGAACAACAACCAAATCAGAACTATTCAACCCTAACAGCGAATCTTCATCAAAGGAGCGCTAATTCAACTCCAAAAATCAGAATTCAGAACTCAAGACTGCTTTTGAGTAGTGAGTTCAATAGTCTTAACAAAATAATTAATAAATGAATTGGATTGAGTTATAATGCAGATAATTTGGACGTGATATGAATTGTTGATTGCATGTTGTAATTATGTTGTAGAATTGTGTTGTAATCTCTATGATATTATGTTATGATGTTATCATTTACGATGTAAAGTTATGGTATTATCACCCATGTTATAATCCTATGATTGGCTTAGGTCTAGTTGAATCATCATGTTTCATATGCTAGTAGTTATATTGATTCATATGATAAATCATATGTATGCAAGTTTGGATTTTGTTTTAAACATGAATCATATACAAGTTGGGTAGAATTATATGTGGACTTACATGATTATGACACCTAGTTTATGTGAGAATTTAATTGAAAGTTAGGCTATGACATATGCTAAATTCTACATGATACTTTACATGTTAGATACTAGTTTACACCATTGTTGCGATGTGTAAATCACATATGTGAGTTTATGAGTTGGATATGAATCATGTTATGTTATTACCTATGCCAGTTTGTGGCCATTATTTCATCAAGTTCACACCTTTAGATTCGGATCCATGACATATGTTGGTTATACAAGTTTGTGGCCATTTTCTCATCAAGTTCACACCTTTAGATTGGATCCATGACATATGTCGTTTATACAAGTTGTAGTTTTGGCCTATGCAAGTTTTAGATGTAGAACATCATTCACATATGCAAGTTCACCCCTATGTTAGATTTATGTTTTAATTATGTGTATATTGTGATGCTTTCTTTTTATTCCATTAGTTAGACTATTCGAGTCTAACGTATATTTTACGTTAAACGAACAAACGTACAACGTAGGGTGAAAGGGGATAATATTAAAAATATTTAATTGGCATAAATGCCTTAAAAGGCATAAAATATAATTGGGGTGAAAATTGGTATGATTTTACATACCATAAATGGATGGACATAATTGAGTCAATTATGGACATCGTTAAATTTGGAATTGATTAATAATTTGAATAGGGAAAGTAATTCAAATTGGGGAATGATTAATTAGGAGTAATTAATCGTCTAAGACACGAGGTTAGGCTCTTTTGTGGTGTAAGACTGCCCGGACCCGCCCGACAAATCCAGCTGTCACAAATGCCAGTCTAATGTGAGAGGTCTTAGGCATAAACTAAATACGTAACAATTATAAAGGCACGAGGTTAGGCTCTTTTGTGGTGTAAGACTGCCCGGACCCGCCCGGCAAATCCAGCTGCCACAAATGTCAGTCTAATGTGAGAGGTCTTTATGAAGTTACGGTCTTAATAAATTAAGAAACACTTAACCAGATAAGCATGTAGTGGGACATGAGGGGGTTAAGTGGGTGCCTTGGGTGGCATGTGGAATCTAGTGGGTGCCTTGGGTGGCATTTGGAAATACGATTAGAAACACTTAACCAAAATTGAAACATGTAATTGAAACATGTAATTGAAACATGAATAAGAGTTGGGTAAAGTGGGATGTACTAGAGGGGACCAAGCTTAGGTGGATAGCTTGTGTCAAGTAATAGGGGCCCGTTTCAACCAGTAACACATACGTATCTTTGTGGGCTCGATCCAAGTCGAGGACGGAACACGCATACTGGGCTTGACTGTAAGAGGCCAAACCGGGTTAGCGGTGGAAACGCAAGTCCAACGGGTTCATATGCGTGTGTGGAACCGGGCTGGTAGGTAAGACGTTGTTGCATCGTGTAGGTATAAGCTGTGCATTGTTAGTTGTATCGGGTTGCCACTTTGGGGAGTGATACACCCTACTGTGGGGCCAGCACGGGTATCTACGAGTTAGGGAGCCGATCGCTTGGGGGTAGTTGGTACACCTAGTGGAGATAGGGGCAGACGGCACCTATGAAGGCAGCTAGGGGTGCACGAAACTACCAATATCATTATTAAGTCTGTAGGTGGGATCAACCTTAGGGTGACTAGTGGTGGTGCAGTATACTAGTGGCGGTGCAGTATAACAATTATCCCATAGTGTTGGTGTAGTTTAGTAATCATCCTATAGTGGTTTAGGTGCGCTTAAACGATATCGTTGATCATCTTGTTTCCTTATTTACTCTTCCATACTCAATGGTTCATGGTCATTTCCTTATTTTCCTACTTATGCCTTATCCTAGTTACTTTGTTAATTATATTGTTAGAATTATCGCACTCGCCAGACTTTATGTCTGACCCCCCTTTTTCCATCTCTTTCCTTCCCCCCCCCCCCAAGGTGCTCAGGCTGGAACTAGCACCTGTGGAGCTTGATTTTGGACTACTTTTAGGAGATTTCTTGGACCGCTGAAGTAAAGTTCAGCTTCTCTTTAATTATGGCTATTTTATGTTGGGGATTATGTCTTTCATATTATGTACTTTGTTTTATCAAGATGGATATGATGTACTTGACTTTGGTTTATGGTTTTGATGATGTAACCAAACATATTTACCTTCTGCTGCAATAAATAAAGTTTTGAATTTTCAAGTACCATTTTATATCTGTCTTGTTGTTATTTTCTGTTCTATACATATGCATTACCTTTGTGAGTGACATTAATGGACGTGGGGTGTTACAGGAAATACATTAACAAATACAACTGAGAGAAATACACGGATACAAAGCTTTCTGAATATATCTCTAGCTGTAAATCCAGGATCCTGTGGAAATAATATCTGCAAAACCAAAACTACTAGCTGCCTATGTGGAAAATATGAGCACCCATAGTTTAGGTTAAAACAATAACTCCAGATCTGTCATGGGACTGGTGTGAGAATTAAAACAGTTATTAAACTATGCTTTTAAAACAAAGTAAATCACAGGACCATGCCGTAGAACACGGAACGGGTTTACTCCACATGAATCTTAGTTTAAAATAAAACAACGCAATGCTTTTTGGAAAAATGAAGCTATTATAAGATTCCGCTCCCATCACATAATGCAACGCAAGCCAGAGGATAGATTTTTACCTTATAATAGCCAAACATGCTTGGTACGTTTTAAAACAAATCATTTTGATATTACTATAAGTATATAGTGTCAAAATCAACTTCAAATATAAATGTATCAATCATAGACGGCATAGTACCCCATCCTACAATGTCGCCATACTTGTTCTACAATTAAAACCGAAATGTCACTTATTGGAAATTGGATTTCCATCTATGAGTCGAGGCCAGGGATGGCTCCTCACCGATTGGAGACAATCTAGCAAATGCCTCAGGGCTCGGATGCTGGCGAACCCTTGGATCTTTAGGGCAGGTCCACACAAACTTTAGTAGATTAATTATTCCTTAACACATGTTTCCCGGTCCTATCGAACCTATCACTTGGCTTGTAGCGAACAATATCTAGAGCCACTATGGACTCAAACCGAGGCGCTCGCAATCCATCATCCACACAAGTAAAAAATGTCTGAGCTCCATAGCATGACACCACTTCTAGCTAGAACGAAACGCATGCACTCCCTGTAGTCACGATCCTGTTTTTGACTCAAGCCAGGTGTGAGGCTCGTGAATTTACGCTATACACAAAGCCATGCTATTTAAAGTTGTTCTTTGATCATCAACCACAAGACTCTGCTTTTCAAAAAAATCCTTGATCATTTGCATCTCAGCATGCCACACTGACAAGTCACGCCATACAACTAATGTCTATCAATATATAACCTCTAAGCTCGTACGTCTCAGAGAAGGGTGTAAAGCAAGAGAATAAATTATCCGCCACCAAACAGATATATATTTAATATATGTCAATCAACATAGAATGAAATCTAATGTCAGACACACACATCCATATAATGGTCCGTTCTAGGTCTGAACGAAACCGGAGGCACCTTATTCCTTGTTCCATATGTCCAATACGGAAGGGAGGCCCTCGCATATCCGGTCGATCTCCAAGCACGTCTGGACGATCACCACATATTACATTGTCTTGGGTGTACAACCAAATCAAGACATCAGTAATCATCCAAACGATGTGAAGATCTACGATCTTCAACCACCGTCTTCATCGTTGACTTTTAGTCATCGTATCAGTTATTTAGAATGGATACAAAAATACAGCATACGCCTCATTCCAATTCAGAATATTCTTTTACTCAAATATTCATATCCTTTGGGAAAAGTTCCCATTAATTTTATCAAAGACAAATTCTTTGAAATTTATCCTTTAATCTTCCTTTGGATATAAATTTCAAAACCAAATTAAGGTTTGTCAACTAATCGGGATTATCGAGTCTTACCAAAGTAATGATTTATTTATTAATCCCAATCCCAACTTATTTATCCCATGGAGCAAAACTGGTAGTACCCCATATCGAACACCACTGTGTTATCAGTAGAATTAATTACCATTCCACGTTCAAATCTAATTAAACATTTAACTATCGCCTGGAGTAAAACTGGTGGTACTCCATTCTCGATCATTTCCCAAATTTGATAATTTAAATTATCACATTCTCATTTCAATTTTATTAAAGATCCATTTAAACTTCACTTATTTTTAATCTCACAAATAATTAATTAACGATTATTTAACTTTGGGAAATCAAACATGCTACAATGACAATCTAACCATAGCATTGATTTCTGCCGATATATAACCTCTAAGCTTATAAGTCTCAGAGGAGGGTGTTAAGCAAGAGAATAAATTCTCCGCCACCAAATAGATATATATTTAGCAGAGATCAACAATACCGTTCGAAATACAATGTTAGACATGTAATCCTATCTTTAACTGGGTTGAAGATTCAATGTCATTTAAAAACACAGTTCACGATAAACCCAAAATAACATTCCATTAACTATGGAATCTTCATGGAAAACAGATCAATATATAATCGATATCAATTTCCGTGTCGGACTAATAATATATCTGGAATAGTGGCAAAGCCTTTTAAATTCCATATATAGTAACAGTCTTCCTCCATAGAAGCTCATTTCGATTATCACTAAATCGAATTCCATTCAATTCCAATTTAATATTAAATTGGGAAACTTAACTCTGGAAATTTCCATTAAAACTTAATAAAGTATTTATATATTCCAAATCACATTTCATTGTTAATCAGGTTAAAGAACGAATGTCGTTAAAAAGACAGTTCACAATAAACCCAATTCACATTCCATTTTATTCCAATTAGTAAATATAGCTGGAAACTCTAATAATCTTAATTAAAAGATTTATTCTTTTCACACGGGGTTTAAGAAATGTGTTACTAAAGGCACCATTCACGACAAACCCAAAATCCACTTTGATATTAAATATAAGGCTCTAAATAGAAATTATATCGGCTTACATTCAATATCGAATTCTGAAATTAACACATATCTTATGGGGAATAACGATGTATATCTATCTTCCAAATTCCTTCACAATATCCATATAGTCTCGGAATCCAATATCAAAATATCCCAAAGATGATTTCTATTCAAATCCATACCAATAATATAACTGGAAAATTCTGGTTAGATTAAAACCATTCACAAATCCAATTTATTTGTTTAAAAACGTTGGATTATCTTTCTAGTTAACAACTAGTTCATTTTGATAAAAATATATTTTTATCTTTACAAACGTGGAATTTTTCATCCAGATTCTTTCCAAATCATTTATTTTGATTTTATGCAAATTATTAATATTTTTAATAATTTTATTAAGGCCCGTATAGCCGGTTTCCAATAACGGCCACTGAACTGCATCTATAGCGACCTTTCCAAATTTGATTTGGACATAATTCCAAATCCAACCATTAGATTTTAAATCTCTTATATTCATTGGAAAGCTCTTTTCGATACAAACCTAATGATTCCAGTTTTAGGAGAATCCGACGGTCGGATCTCCCGTAATGTCAATTCGAAGTCAATGGTCTAAATTCGCGAACGGTCGCATCGCGACGCATTCTATTCAAGCCATTAATATATATATATATATATATATATATATATATATATATATATATATAATATCTCGTTCAAAGCGTATTTTATAAATTCGTTTTAAAAACGATTCCCACTTACATTTCATTTTTAAATCAAAATTGAATACTCATTATCATTATAATGACTAAATGATAATATTTTCAAAATATCAGATTTTGAAATCATTTCCTTTTCGATATTCATTATAAAAATGAATAACATCGATATAAAAATCGCTCGCGTTAAAATGGCGCATATCTAATCAACACGGCTTCAGATATTTCAATATTTCCGTGTCCATCCAAAATTGGACATCAAATTCACAATTTAATCCTTTACTGAATATTATTTTAGAATATTCGTTATTTTAAAATATTTGTTCTTTTAAAACATTCGTTATTTCTAAATTGGAATCAGACCCAATCAATTACCATATAATGCTAGTTAATGGATTTCATACAACACATGTACACAACAATAATGATACACAATCAACCATCATCCAGAGTGCATTACACAACTGCATAAGCATTAAATATAAATAATTAACGCTTACAAAAGTCTGTCAACCAATCGACTGACATACAACTAAACAATTGGGATTAGTGTACGCTAAATATCGTCCCAATACCCGTGTGGGGTTTCAACCAACAAATACTGAATATTATTTGTGCAGTTGGGCGATGTGTAAAATTTATCGACCCAATCCATGTTAGTTAAATGGGTGTACATAAACAAAACGTCCGATTTGTAAATGAATATTTATTTTCATTTCAGGAGAATTTTATGTCGTTCATATATGCATTAAAAAAATATATTTTTAATGATAAAATATTTATTTCAACAGTTGACTATTTTATATAGTTCATACATTCAATAAAAATTATATTTTTATTGTTCAAACATTTTATTCAACACATGAATATTTTATACAGTTCATATACACATTAAAAATTATATTTTTAATGAACAATATTTATTTCAGAAAATTTTGGCATTATAACGGAGCGATATTAGAACCGGAGTAATGTCTAGCATTGCCCCTCTCCTGATACTGGCTCGCGCCATACACAATAATCACACTCAATCCAAACAATCCCACAATCAATTTTACAAGCACAATCAAAATTTCCGTTATACAATCTAAACAAACAACTATGGTTTGTACAATAAATAGTGTTAGGGGCTACTAAGCCCCGTCTGCAACCTCGTATATATTTAACTGTAAAATAAATTGAGTGAGAAGGTGTTCTCACATTGGGATCCACTCCGCCGTTATTTTCTCACGCTCTGATTTGCTGTTCTGGTTCCAGAATTTGCAAACGAGCTCCAATCTTCACGCCATCTTTTTTTAAGCTTAAACGCGCCATTCCGGACAACTTTTGCCTAATGGACTTTTTCCAGAAAATGCTCCATTTCACTGGAAATCGCGAAAAGACAATATTTGGACAGCAGACTTTGGACGCGTTTTCTGAACAACCCCTTAATCCAAAATATGACTTCCATATACTCAAATCGAATAGAAAATCGTGCTCCTCGACTTTGGCGTTGTGGAGTTTTGGCCAGAAGCGCACCGATTGAGAGTTATTGACAAAATAGTGACAGGGGGTTTTATGTAAAAATGGGAATTTGTGAAAAATGTGATTTTTGATGTGGTGGGTCCCATGACCGGACAGGTGGAGGGCGGCGTGGGGCCTGATTGGGGTGGGGGATGGTGCAGATGGTGGTGGGTGGCCGGCGGAGGAGGGTGGTGGATGTGGAAATTGATTTGGGGGTTTAGGGATTGCATTGAAATGAAGAGAGAAAGAAGAGGAGGAGAGGGAGCAGTAGGGTGGCGGCGCGGCTAATGGCGGCGGCAGTGGGCTGAGGGTGGCGGCGACGGGGAGAGGGAGGGGCTGGAGCGGTTTCTGTCGGGTTTTTTTCTTTCCTTGAAGGATGAATGAGAGAGAAAGAGAGAGTTGACTTTTTATAATTATTTAATTCCAAAAAGTTACTTTTTCATTCTAACTCCAAATGGAACCCAACAACTGTTGTCCCTAGCCAAATACCCCCATTCCGAACACAATGGGATATTTCTCGTAAGCTAGTTCGACTGTTTCGATCAGTTTTCATCAAAATTAAAATATAAATCAAGATAACGTTCAAAATTGATTTCAACGTACATTTTAATTTATAGGGGCCACATACTGACTCCAAAAATTCCAGAAAAATAAATCTAGCTATGTTTTGAAGATACGGTCCTAAAAAAACTAATTTCGTCGAATTTGGAGAACGTTTGAAAAATAGCCATTTTCCAGTCGATTAAATTCAATCTGAAATTACCAAACGCGTTTAAATTCACCACGCTTACATATTGATTCCAAAAATTATGAAAATTGGAATCTAGCGATAATTTGAAATTCCGGATCCAAAAAAAGTTGTTTTGTCTACAACGGAGGTCGTTTGCAAAATAGCTATTTTTAAGGGCTATATATTATATATAAATATATATAAATTCCATAGCGACTATTCTGAATTTTAAACTGGACATAACTTTCAATTTATATTATGAAACCTCAATTTTTCACATTCATTAGAAAAATATAATTAAATAGATTCTAACTTTTCTGGTTTTACTGAAATCCGATTTATTTTGAATCATGTACATTCATTTAGAGTTTAAAATCGAATTTCCAAACTACCGCGCAATTTCAAGCTCGTTTTATAATTAAAATAAATTTATATGTTCTAACTTCGATTTAAAATAAATTTTAAATCTTTATTATTTGAAATAAATCATTTTAAATATTCAAAATTCATTAAAATAGCTAAAATAAAAAAATTTAAATTGGTTCTGAAAATCCGGGTTGTTACAATTGGATTCCGTGGCTATACGAATATTGTATGGGAATTGGGAAGATATGGATATCGTAATTCCAAATATGATATACGTTAGTTTCTGAATTTGATACTGAATATAAGCCGGTATAATTTCTATTCAGAGCCTTGTATTTAATATCAAATTGGATGCTGGGTTTGTCGTGAATGGTGTCTTTTTTAACACTGTTCTTAAACCCCGATGAGAAAATAATAAATCTTTTAAATAAGATTTAAAGAAGTTTACCTATTTAATTAGTATTTAATTGGAATTGAATCAGAAGTTGATTTTTTGGTTTATCGTGAACTATGTTTTAAATAACAATTGTTTTTTAACCCAATTAATAGTGAAGTTATGATTTGGAATTAATAAATATTTTATTAAGATTTAATGGAAATGTTCCAAAGTAAAGTTTCCAATTTGATATATTAAATTGGAATTGAATGGAATTCGATTTGGTAAAAATCGAGATGAGCTTCTGTAAGGGAAAACTGTTACTATATATGGAATTTAAAAGGCTTTGCCGTTATTCCATTTATAATGTTGAGTATTGATTTGATACGGAAATTTATATCGATTATACACTGTTACGATTTCCTTGTAGATTCCATTTTGATGGAAGATGATTTTGGGTTTATCATTAACGATGTTTTAAATGACGTTTGTTCTTTAACCCAATTAAAGACAAGAAAATTTTCTTAAAGTTGAATAATCATAAGGTAATATTTTTTGAGATTAAAACCAAGATGGAGTTTTAATGAATCTTTAATTAAATTGAAACGGGAATGGGGTAATTAAATTTACCAAATTTAAGAAATGTTTCGAGATGGAGTACCACCAGTTTTGCTCCAAGCGCTAGCATAATCTTTAATTAGATTTGAACTTGAAATGGTAATTAAATTTACCGATAATACCGTGGGTGTTAGATATGAGATACTGCCAGTTTTGCTCCATAGGATAAATAAGTTGGGATTGGAAAATAAAATAAAATAAATGATTACGTCGATATGTGTAACAACCCGAATTTTAACAACATGTTAAAATCATAAATCAAGACAGAATTAAATTTTAAGATCAGAATCAAGGGAAACGGGTTGCGCCATTGCGTCCATCTCGAAATTATGCTTGGAAACGAGTCCGAGTTTGCGAGAATCGGAGTCCGTATGAGGGAGATATGACCCTCCGAAGTTTCAGGAATTTTCAGAGTTCAAAACAGCTTGAATTCGAGTTCAAAATTCGAATTTCAAAACCCAGACAGACTGGGCGGGAAATTTCCCGCCCAGCACCCAGGTCGACTGGGGAGTCGACTGGGCAGTCGACACCCCCAAGACCAGGTCGACTACGCAGTCGACTTGGGTGTCGACCTGGTCCCCGAATCTGCTTTTGGGCTTGGGTGCATTCTGATGTACCTGGTCTCGTTTTCTGCCTAGGTTCGTCCGCCTAATCCTATATAAACAACCTCTCGCCTTATTCTCTCTACACCATTTCATTCTGTCCTTATGCTGCCTCTGAGAAAATGAATAAAATAATACATAAGTCTGAGACGAGGATATGTTGTTCAAGTCTTTCAAGAGGAGATTCAAATCTAGTTAGGATTCAAGTAAAGATTCAACGGCTTCAAGCAACGACGCCTGGACCATATTGAATCAAATCAGAAGATTAATCAAGTTAGACGTTTCAACGCGACAACGAATCGATTTGTCCTCTCTTAGCCAATCAATGTAAGTTCTAGTTACTTTTTAGATTGAAATGCTTAATTATAATATGGCCATGGAATAAAGTGTAATTGGATGTAAGCATGTTCATCGATTCAAGTCTATTTCTGTTTCCTCTTGAATCTTGAGTTTTGGGCTTTTCTATCTTTATTCTTTTGTCAAGTTCATGATCTATTCAGCCTGTTGTAAATCAGTTCATGTTAATGTTATTCTCAAGATCTATCTTTTATGCCTGAGATGACGTTTTTATGCCAGCTTCCTCTCTATACCTATTGTTATACAAATTCTACCTTCCCCTCTTTATTTTCTTCGATGAACCTAGATCAATTTCGGATCTAGGACTAAACCGCGATTTGCGTACGATTGAATACGGGGGAATCTTGGGATAATACCTATTTGGATATATGTGTTTGGTGGAATTGATGGCATAACATAAAAATTTAATATTTGGGTATTATCATTATAAGAGTAATTGCAAGAATGGGGATTGGCATATATAATTTGACATGGATTTTGGTATATGTAATATGACATGGATCTTGATATATGTAACTTGGCTAGAACTCGTTATGGGAAAATTGGTGTAAACATGTTATACATGTAATTTTGGGTATAAAACTGGATCTATGTAAATTGAGCATAGCTTTGTAAACATGAAAATCATGAATCTTGACATATGTAAAACGACTTGAATTGAACATATGTAAATCTGGTATGAATAGGGCATATGTAAAAACTGACATGTAACCTAGGACTTGGGCATATGTTAATTATGTAAAATTTGGAGTAGAAACATATATGATAATTTATGACTTGGAGAAAGTTTAATATGAACGCACCTAAGTTGGGTTCTGGGTAGTTGGTATGTATTGGACATCTAGAAGGCACGTAAACATGCTTATGAACTTGAAACATGAATTGGTTATGAATATGAATCATTAACTTGATAATAGGCATAAGTGAAAACATGAAACTTGACATGAAACTCGCCATGAAACTAGACACGAACTTGACATGAAACTTGAACATGGACATGACATTTAGAATGAACTAGACAATGGCCAACTCGAGGTTGGGTTGAGTTTGCAGTGTAATCCTGCCCGGAACCGCCCGGCAAATCTAGTTCTGCAAACAATAGGATCCAATGTGGGTAGTTGGTCATATCGCACTTGAAAACCCGAGGTCAGATTGAGTTGTGGTGTAATTCTGCCCGGAACCGCCCGGCACATCCAGTGACCACAACAACAGGTCTGATGTGAGAGGTTGGGGTGCATAAATGAATTAATGACTTGATAGGGTTATGTCATGAACCGCTTGAATATACTTAACCAATTTGACACGATGACTTGATAGGGTTAAGTCATGAACCGCTTAATATACTTAACCAATTTGACACGATGACTTGATAGGGTTAAGTCATGAACCTCTGGAATATACTTAACCAATTTGACACGATGACTTTATAGGGTTAAGTCACGAACCGCTTGAATATACTTAACCAATTTGACACGATGACTTGATAGGGTTAAGTCATGAACCGCTTGAATATACTTAACCAATTTGACATGATGACTTGATAGGGTTAAGTCATGAACCGCTTGAATATACTTAACCAATTTGACACGATGACTTGATAGGGTTAAATCACGAACCGCTTGAATATAATTAACCAATTTGACACGATGGTTTGGTAGGGTTAAGTCACGAACCGCTTGAACATACTTAACCAACTTGACACATGATTCGTAGGGCTAAGTCATGAACTTGAACGACAACACTTAGCCAATTTGACATGACACGTAGACGGGTTAAGTCACGAACTTGAATGACCACACTTAACCAACTTGACATGCTAGACTGATGGGGTTAAGTCTCGAATTTAAATGACAACACTTAACCTGCTGGACGGAAACCCTAGTTACGCGGTCCTTTTCAGCAGTAACCCACTAGATGTATCATGGTACCTGGAACTAGGCAGGGTGGTGCACGATTACTGGGTTGGTTGTAAGCGACCAGAACGACGGCTGAGTTGGTGCGCCATTGTAGGTTCAGGCAGACTACGGTCGTGCACGTAGTCCGGAGTTGAAAAAGAAGGCATTGGGCACCAGTAGGTTTACACTGTGCGTGCTTGATTAGTGTCGGTGGTTGGCACCCTAGGGCTTGATACACCCAATGGTGGACCTAGCACAGGTGACTACATTCATGATAGGGCCGTATGACACAGACACATGAACGAGATAGGACTTGTAGGGAGTCGATCGCTTAATAGATCGTTTCGTGAGACCAAGTAATGGATCATTTCATGACATTGGGCAAGGGGTCACTTTATAGTCAACACATGACACGGGTTGGGATACTAGTACGGTTGGTGCAGAGCAAATAGATATCATAGAAATATTTTAACGATAAAGCAGAGAAATCTTGCGATGCTTGATAGAAATCTTGCGGAATTATACTTAGTTTATCTTGAATGGAAACCTGGCGATGTTATACTTGACAAAAACCATATGAGGTTATTCTTAGTTATCTTTCCTGTAGCTTATCTTGTCATCATGCTTATGTTTACTTTCAGTTTATTCATGCCTTGTTATCTTTACCTGTTTTTATGCTGAAAGTCACTAGGACTTACTCGGTCTTTATGACTGACCCGTTTTGTTTCGCCTCTTTTTCTTCCGTTTCCCCTCCCCCCCCCCCATGTTCGCAGGGTGGGAATACAGCTTAGTTCGGATCTTACCAAGCTCCAAAGCTCTTTCATGTATGGCTTGGATTTCTCTTGGCTATGGCTTGCTTTGCTTTATTGGGGAATGATTTATAACTATGGTTTTTTGCTTCTTTAGTATTGCAATACATATTTCGATGTAATTGACTTAATAGCATTTTGATGTAAAAGGCTTTAGACCTTACTAGATTTTAAAGCAATGAAATTTGGGTTTTCCTTCCGCTGTTTTATTTATGTTCTGTCTTGTAATATTTCTGTGTATGTTTACCTAGATAATACTCCACCAAAGCTTGTGCATTCCCTTTGTGAGTGACCCTAGCGGAGGTGGGGTGTTACATTTGGTATCAGAGCAGACGGTTACCAGACTGGGCAAAAGCTTTTAAAAAACCTTCTGAAACTATTTTCAAAACGTTTACAAAGAAGCATTTTTTCTAAAGAAAAGTTTTGTTTTACGAAAGGCATGTTCCCCAAAGCCATATCTTTTGATTCTCTCCTTGAGTCTCTTCTCTCTTTCTTTTTCACCATAGTTTGTAGGCATACAACACATGTCGGAGGGCAGAGTAGTGTCCAACCTCCATCTGTAGCCGCAGTAGTTCCATCTGCGACTAATCTTATTTCAAGCTTTGTAGGGTTGTCGTGCGATGGAGGTAGCTTTCGAGAAACTTGTCAACAAGCTATACAAGGATAGTAAGAACAAGGATAAAGAACACAAGCCTAAGGATGAGAAACTTGTTGATAAGGCGTAATCCACGAAGGAGGAAAAGGTGAAAGGGAAGAGGTCAAAGTAAAAGAATAATAAAACCCATGACAAGAAAGAACATCGTTGGTATGGTAAAAAAGGACATGTAGTTAAGTATCATAGGACAAGGACAAGGGCAAAGAACAAGATCATCGAGAGGGCAATTGTATGCTCTCACTACTAGCATACCTAAGAGAGGTGGTAACGTTTCTGTTAAAAGTTTAGCTTCTCTTTTCTATCATACCATGGGAACTTTGTTTTTATACATCGCATCCTTTTAATTCTGCCTCGATAGTTGAGTCTCTGCACCTTAGTACTAGCGTAGTAGAGGATCCCATTTTTGTCTCAAATCCTGTTGGGGAATCGGCTCATGTATTCATGATTTGTTTGGATTTGAGAATGTCTATGCTAAGTGTTGAGTTTAGAAGTAATGCTTATGTTTATGTTTTGGGCTATGGGTTGATTCTAGCGATGGAGTAGTTATCTAGTAAGGGTGACATTCTCGGTTTTGAAAAGAGGGTAGTTAAACTCTTGACTTGCCTCGGTAATACCCTCGAAGTCGCGTGTAACCTTTAGGGTTCTCTCATGATTAGTTACCTAGAATCTCTTGATACATTTATTGATCCGCTCGAGTAGTGTTCACAACTAAGGCGGATGGTTCATTTCACTTATGCATGAGTTGTAGAAAGTCACCTTAGTAAGTACATTTGGCAACATGGTTGATATTTGTTATTTTCAAGAGATAGTTCCTCTGCGTGGAATACCTCCTAGTAAGTGAACGAGATCCAAGATTCACTAGTGAATTTTGGAGAGCTTGCATGAAACCATGAGTACGTAGTTAAGTTTGAGCCGAGTATACTAGAAGGAGGATAAGTTAAAGTGGAACGAGAGGCAACAGTGAAATGAGTTCCAACTCATATTTTGGAAACAAGAATTAAGAATCTGTGAAGTTAAAGACGGTCAAAGCACAATGGAGTTAAGCTCAAGGAAACGCGACTTAGAAGATTGAAGACTAGATACGTGCATCATATCTCTTTTTAAGAGTATATTCTTGGTCCCTCTTTTCCTGTAGAGCTTACTTGTATGTTATCTTTTTCCTCTCGGTCCTATTCTCAATCAAATTTCTGTTGCAAACCCCATAGGGAGTATGACTCATCTGTGAGTAATACATTTTGGGGCTTGAGGGTGTCCGTTGGGTTGACTAAACTCTTTGGGTTTTATAGGATACGGGTTGGTTTTAGGAAGGGGTTCCCTTGTGACCTAAAAGGAGTCCATCATGCTTAGTTTCCTCGAAACGTATATTGGTTTGATTGAGTAATTCTTTGGGTGTCAGCCTAATGTTGATTTCGGTCTCCGGGGCTGGTGCTTAGGGAGTTCTTCTCCTGATCAGTATATATGTGACATATATTTCCAGTTTTGACATGGCCTAATGGGCACAAGGTTTTTACTTGCTTCTATCATTCGGCTATACCTTTAGGTAGGAACAATTAGGTGTAAACATGTGTTTGAGACATGTTATGATTGATGGTTGCAAGTGGCTGCAAGTGGTTGCTAGTGGTTGCTCGTGGATGCATTTACACATTAGGCACTAGATCGGCTCAGTCACCTTTCATATTGCATATGAATGAGTGTTTATACTTGTTTATGGATGAATTTGAATGTGTTATCATGTGGATGTTGCATATGGATGGATGTTTGTGCACACATGTAGTGTTATTGTGACTAGGACTATTTGCATACATGTGGGACTCATGGCACTAGACGTATTTTGCATTAAGAAGATCAATCAGGCCTGATCATTTGCATTAGACAAGGAACATATACACACACTTTCTGCATATGTTCATACAGCATTAGAAATCTATTAAGGACGATGGATGCCTGTGATTGATGATTGAGTAGATGGATGATTGGATGGTAGGACACATTCTCCTTAACTTGAAGATTTCAGGGACGAAATCCTTTAAGGAGGGGAGAATTTAACAAACCGAATTTTAACAACATGTTAAAATCATAAATCAAGGCAGAATTAAATTTTAAGATCAGAATCAAGGGAAACGGGTTGCGCCATTGCGTCCGTCTCGAAATTCTGCTTGGAAACGAGTCCGAGTTTGCGAGAATCGGAGTCCGTATGAGGGAGATATGACCCTCCGAAGTTTCAGGAATTTTCAGAGTTCAAAACAGCTCGAATTCGAGTTCAAAATTCGAATTTCAAAACCCAGACAGACTGGGCGGGAAATTTCCCGCCCAGCACCCAGGTCGACTGGGGAGTCGACTGGGCAGTCGACACCCCCAAGACCAGGTCGACTACGCAGTCGACTTGGGTGTCGACCTGGTCCCCGAATCTGCTTTTGGGCCTGGGTGCATTCTGATGTACCTGGTCTTGTTTTCTGCCTAGGTTCGTCCGCCTAATCCTATATAAACAGCCTCTCGCCTCATTCTCTCTACACCATTTCATTCTGTCCTTATGCTGCCTCTGAGAAAATGAATAAAATAATACATAAGTCTGAGACGAGGATATGTTGTTCAAGTCTTTCAAGAGGAGATTCAAATCTAGTTAGGTTTCAAGTAAAGATTCAACGGCTTTAAGCAACGACACCTGGACCATATTGAATCAAATCAGAAGATTAATCAAGTTAGACGTTTCAATGCGACAACGAATCGATTTGTCCTCTCTTAGCCAATCAATGTAAGTTCTAGTTACTTTTTAGATTGAAATGCTTAATTATAATATGGCCATGGAATAAAGTGTAATTGGATGTAAGCATGTTCATCGGTTCAAGTCTATTTCTGTTTCCTCTTGAATCTTGAGTTTTGGGCTTTTCTATCTTTATTCTTTTGTCAAGTTCATGATCTATTCAGCCTGTTGTAAATCATTTCATGTTAATGTTATTCTCAAGATCTATCTTTTATGCCTGAGATGACGTTTTTATGCCAGCTTCCTCTCTATACCTATTGTTATACAAATTCTACCTTCCCCTCTTTATTTTCTTTGATGAACCTAGATCAATTTCGGATCTAGGCCTAAACCGCGATTTGCGTACGATTGAATATGGGGGAATCTTAGGATAATACCTATTTGGATATATGTGTTTGGTGGAATTGTTGGCATAACATAAAAATTTAATATATGGGTATTATCATTATAAGAGTAATTGCAAGAATGGGGATTGGCATATATAATTTGACATGGATTTTGATATATGTAATATGACATGGATCTTGATATATGTAATTTGGCTAGAACTCGTTATGGGAAAATTGGTGTAAACATGTTATACATGTAATTTTGGGTATAAAACTGGATCTATGTAAATTGAGCATAGCTTTGTAAACATGAAAATCATGAATCTTGACATATGTAAAACGACATGAATCGAACATATGTAAATCTGGTATGAATTGGGCATATGTAAAAACTGACATGTAACCTAGGACTCGGGCATATGTTAATTATGTAAAATTTGGAGTAGAAACATATATGATAATTTATGACTTGGAGAAAGTTTAATATGAATGCGCCTAAGTTAGGTTCTGGGTAGTTGGTATGTATTGGACATCTAGAAGGCACGTAAACATGCTTATGAACTTGAAACATGAATTGGTTATGAATATGAATCATTAACTTGATAATAGGCATAAGTGAAAACATGAAACTTGACATGAAACTCGCCATGAAACTAGACACGAACTTGACATGAAACTTGAACATGGACATGACATTTAGAATGAACTAGAAAATGGCCAACTCGAGGTTGGGTTGAGTTTGCAGTGTAATACTGCCCGGAACCGCCCGGCAAATCCAGTTCTGCAAACAATAGGATCCAATGTGGGTAGTTGGTCATATCGCACTTGAAAACCCGAGGTCAGACTGAGTTGTGGTGTAATTCTGCCCGGAACCGCACGGCATATCCAGTGACCACAACAACAGGTCTGATGTGAGAGGTTGGGGTGCATAAATGAATTAATGACTTGATAGGGTTAGGTCATGAACCGCTTGAATATACTTAACCAATTTGACACGATGACTTGATAGGGTTAAGTCATGAACCACTTGAATATACTTAACCAATTTGACACGATGACTTGTAAGCGACCAGAACGACGACTGAGTTGGTGCGCCATAGTAGGTTCAGGCGGACTACGGTCGTGCACGTAGTCCGGAGTTGAAAAAGCAGGCATTGGGCACCAGTAGGTTTACACTGTGCGTGCTTGATTCGTGTCGGTGGTTGGCACCCTAGGGCTTGATACACCCTATAGTGGACCTATCACAGGTGACTACATTCGTGATAGGGCCGTATGACACAGACACATGAACGAGATAGGACATGTAGGGAGCCGATCGATTAATAGATCGTTTCGTTAGACCAAGTAATGGATCATTTCATGACATTGGGCAAGGGATCACTTTATAGTCAACACATGACACGGGTTGGGATACTAGTACGGTTGGTGCAGAGCAAATAGATATCATAGATATATTTTAACGGTAAAGCAGAGAAATCTTGCGATGCTTGATAGAAATCTTGCGAAATTATACTTAGTTTATCTTGAATGGAAACCTGGCGATGTTATACTTGACAAAAACCATATGAGGTTATTCTTAGTTATCTTTCCTGTAGCTTATCTTGTCATCATGCTTATGTTTACTTTCGGTTTATTCATGCCATGTTATCTTTACCTGTTTTTATGCTGAAAGTCACTAGGACTTACTCAGTCTTTATGACTGACCCGTTTTGTTTCGCCTCTTTTTCTTCCGTTCCCCCCCCCCCACCCAGGTTCGCAAGGTGGGAATACAGCTTAGTTCGGATCTTACGAAGCTCCAAAGCTCTTTCATGTACGGCTTGGATTTCTCTTGGCTATGGCTTGCTTTGCTTTATTGGGGAATGATTTATAACTATGGTTTTATGCCTCTTTACTATTGCAAGACAGATTTCGATGTAATTGACTTAATAGTATTTTGATGTAAAAGGCTTTAGACCTTACTAGATTTTAAAGCAATGAAATTTGGGTTTTCCTTCCACTGTTTTATTTATGTTCTGTCTTGTAATATTTCTGTGTATGTTTACCTAGATAATACTCCACCAAAGCTAGTGCATTCCCTTTGTGAGTGACCCTAGCGGAGGTGGGGTGTTACAATATGGCTGGATAATCCCGACTAGTTTTATAAACCTTAATTTGGTTTAGAATGGTTAAAAGATAATAAAAAATCTTTTGAAATGATATCCAAAGGAAGATTAAGGAATAACTTTAAAAGAATTTATCTTTGATAAAATTAATGGGAACCTTTCTCTAGAAATATGAATATTTGAATAAAAGAGTATTCTAAATTGGAATGAGGCTTATGATGTGTTTTTATAGCACTTGATTATTGATTATAAAATAGCGAGTTATTTGAAAAAACTGGGTTTATCCCATTCTGAATAACTACTATAGCAACCAAAAGTCGACGATGAAGACGGTGGTTGAAGACTGGTGTTCTTTACATCGTTTGGATGATTACTGATGTCTTGATTGGGTTGTACACCCAAGATAAAGTAATAAGTGGTGATCGTCCAGACGTACTTAGAGATCGACCGGATATGCGAGGACCTCTCTCCTGTATTATACATATGGGACGAGGAATAAGGTGACTCCGATTTTGTTCAAACCCAGAACGGATTTGCAAATGGATAGTGTGTCTGACATTGTATTCCTTTATACTGTATTTGTTGATCTCTGCTAAACATATATCTGATTGGTGGCAGAGAATTTATTCCCTTGCTTAAACACCCTTCTCTGAGATGTACGAGCTTAGAGGTTATATATTGGTGGAAATCAGTGGTACGGCATGGATTGACCGTGTGGCATGCTAAGATGCAAATGATCAAGGATTTTGTGGAAAAGCAGAGCCTTTTGGTTGATGATCAAAGCACATCTTTAATTAGCATAGCTTTGTGTAGCATTAATTCGCGAGCTTCACACCCCGGTATGAAACAAAAACGGGGTGAAGGATTGCGGGGAGAACATGCGTTTCTTTCTAGCTAGGAGTGGTGTCATGGTATGGAGCCCAGACATTTTACTTATGTGGTTGTTGGAAAGCGAGGTACCTCGGATTTGAGTCCCTTATGGCTCTTGATGATGGTCGAGATACTGACCAGATTTTACACCCCATAGGGCGGGGAAACGTATTGTTCAGGAATAACCAATCCACTGAAATAAGTGTGGACTGGCCCTGAAGATCCTAAGGGCTCGACTGAGTACGAGTCCTTAGACATGGGCTAGATCATCTCAATTTGGTAAGGACGATCCCTTTCCATGGTTCATGACGGAAATCCAATTTCCAATACGACATTGTGCGGTTTGGATTGTAAACCTATATGGCAGCATAGTGGCATGGGACGCTCATGTCGCCTATGATTGATACATTTATATTTGAAGTTGCTTTTGATACACTATGCACTTATAATAGTAATAAAATGATTTGTTTTAAATGTACCAAGTATGTTTGGCTATTATAAGGTAAAACTTTATCCTCCAGCTTGCATTGCATTGTGTGATAGGATCTGAGTCTTATAACAACTTCATTTTTCAAAAAGCATTACGTTGTTTTATTTTAAACTGAGATTAATGTGGAGTAAACCCGTTCTGTCTTATACGGCGTGGTCCCATGATTTCCCAACTTTCATAGTAAAGATTTAATAACTGTTTTTGTTTTCACACCAGTCCCATGATTGACTCGGAATTTATTGTTTCTAACTAAACTCTGGGTGCCCATATTTTCCACACGGGCAGCTAGTATATCTCTTTCAGTTGTGTCAGTTGTTATTTTCTGCTGCTTTGTAATTTAATTCTCTAATTTTTTTCCACTGTATATTATTTAAACTCTGTTATATTCTTGTACTTTGATGTAAATTGTTGTAATAGCAATGAAATGTTCTATTGTTTGTGTTATGATGAGCCTTGTTTGCGTGAAAAATGGCACAAACACCAAGTGTACTCGGGGTACTTCTCAAAAAGTTTGGTAATATGAAATGTGGAGCCAATCAACAAGATAAAGCAAGTAAAGAGACACAATATTTTTATAGTGGTTCGATCAAGTGTGATCTACATCCACTATGAATTGTGATTCCATTATTACACATAGAGTTACAAGGCAAACACATCCTCTCATTACATTCATCGCTATACTTTCCTAGAATTTGACTAAGGAAGAATGATGAAGGACTTCAATCGTGGCGAATGATGGTGGATTGAATAGAGATTTCCATGTAAAATTTGATGGATTAGGAGTTAGATCTTCACTTTATGGTGATTGGAGATGATGAAATCTCTAACTAGATGTAGGAATGGAATTTTGTAGCCCTTCGGGATCATAGGATTCGTCCCCGCTTAAAGTGGGGTTGGACCTCTATTTATAGGTGTGGAGAAATGAGGGGATATCATATTCAGTGTCACCGGTCGGTCGACCCTTATTTACGAAATTGCCACCGGCCAGCCTGGCAACAATTGTCCAGAAATCAGCCTGTAGACAGCTATCGGAAGGACCGATCGGTCTGGATTGGGTCCAACTGGTCGGTACGACTCCTCTTTTGCTTTATACTGGTGACTTGGCAAGGATTCCATAACATGGCCGGACGGTTGCTCATCCTTAGGCCGGTCGGTGTTGTCTCACTTGGGCAAACATGATATCTCTAAAGGGGTCGGCCAAGACTCACAGATCTCGGCCGCCCGGTAGGGGAGTTTTCCTTTCTTCGTGTACATGACTACTCTACTCTGAAGTTGTGACTATCTGACCAGTGTGTTTGGGTTCGGACCGACCGGTGTCGCTGTCATTATACCGATCGACGTTGCTTTCTTGGATCAAGCCATGCTGTATTTTCCTGGTCGTTCGGTCCATTCTTCTGACTATACCGACCGGGATTGTTCCCCAATATTTGGTGGATAACATTTGCCCCTCGAGGTCCACAATCTTTATTCTTGTAAAATTGAGGACCTCGACACAAAAACCTTTATTATGAATCGATATATCCTGATCGTCGCACTTGTGAATGAGCAGAACAAGCTGAAATAAAGGATCCCGATAGGCCGATCGGTCTATTAACCTGAGCACGAGCGAGATAGGTGTCGGTTGGTTTTCTAGCCGATCGGTGTATGCCCCTTGGGATTCATGGACTTGATTTGAGATTTGACCGATGTGTCTTTTTATCTCTCTTGACCGTTGGGCTTCCCAATGCTCCTCTATTTATATCCCTTCGAATGATCATTTCCTCATCGTTCCACATTTTTCTTTTAACGAAAATTAATGGCAGCTAAATCTTGACCTGACAGAAAATCAAAAGTGGAGCTTTCTTTCTCCCTCAAGCTTCTCGCTAATCCTTCACCTTCTCTCGAGCTTCATATTGACTTCTCCACCGCCAGGTTTTCTTTAACTCTGCTTTATTTTGCTTCGGTTTAAGTAAAAATGTTCCTGTATTCACGCTCCCTACTCGAAAACAATGTCGTTTGAACCTGGTGTGAGTTGATTTGGCGTAAAAGTGACGGTTTGACGAATCTGAACTTTTGGTTTAACTGATTTAGCTCTGAGTAGTTCTGAAATTAGGTTAAGCACAGTTGTTGCAATCTTAAGAAACTTGTTGCGAAATTTTATTTTCATAACTCTAGCCTCGTTCGATGTCGCCATGGTGTTCGACGAAATGCCTAGGTTTAAACGTGTTAGACATGCTGTGCAAATTCCAAATTTCATGTTGCATGACTTTGCATTAGAGAATTGCGGTCTTTAAATTTTGTCGCGCATATTTTGCTCCGATACCACCTCTGCTATAGTTGCATGTTACATTGAGTTCGGTTTCTGGATGCTACTTAACTACTATGATCTTCGCAATGCTACATTTGCATCAAATACCCTCATATAACCTTGTGTACCATTTCATGTTGATCATGAAAAAAATCGTTTAGAAAAATCATCGACTGGTCTTCTTTATGGGAAGATGATCACATTTGCTGGTCGGCCACGGATACCGGCCGGTCCTAGTTAAATTCCTGAAGGAGTGGGGGCACCGCTCGGTGTGCTCAATCCTTCTGGGAAGTTAATGGTACCCACTATTTTGTTCCTAGGTGCCAGTCAGTCGTGTGATTTCTGGGCACGCGATTGGTACTAACCAGCCGGTTATTTCTGTTTCTCTGGGCGATTTCTCGAAGGCACCGGTCTGTCTGGACTAAAATCAATATCGATCGGTTGATTTTGGAGGTCACCCAACTGCTTTCTCATCCTTGCTCACTTTAATGTTTAGAAAAGTGTTTGAGTACTTCCTTTTTCTGTGCAGGATGGGTCCAACTTCCAACGAATACAGAATAAAAAAGTTCCTTGGTCTGGATGAAGACACAATTGGCCAACCCTCAGTGAATTCCCCCATACTTGCTGGCCCTACTTACCCAGAGATACGATCAATCGTGAACAGGCCTCGTTATGCACTAAGGGCTTGTAATGCCAAGCTTGCTAAGCGACTTCCCATTTGGAACTTACAAGGGGTTTCTTCCGACTTAGAGGTGTCGCACCCCGATTGTCGAATTACATCCAGTGGCATCGTGGTTGCCAAATCCAGATTGCTTGGACGTATGGAAGAGACTTTGCATCAATTCGAGAAACAAATGGATCTACTCAAAGATTAAACTGTGAAAAAGCTTCAAGACTGGCATTCTCTGGCCGGAGACCTTCAAAGACTTCATCAGGAGAGCCTCGACCGCATTGCAATTTTAGAAGCTAACAAGGTGAAATTGATCTACGCTCTGAGAAACCGAGACGCTCTTGCTGCTGCTTTTCCAAAGGGAGACAATGAGTTAGCGGTCCAGCTAGCAAGAGGCCTGTTCCTGACGCTTCCACATCAGGGTCTGTTCCAATGAAGAAGAAGGTCGGATGGCCCAGGAAGTACCCGAATGCATAGCTCTTTCCTCCTGATGCTTGGTAACTTTTGGCTTGATGAATTTTATCTCTAGACCGGTTGTATTAAGCGAGTTCCAGTCCTCACCTTTAACTGCTATGTTGGCTTATGCTGGTGTTATGTGACTACGGAGACTGTGTTTGCTGGGGTTTTTTATGGCGATGGGATATTAGCCATGAAAGTTAATGCTTAATTATCTAGGTCACTTAGTTCACAGCTTGTTTTCTTCTTTATGCCTTTATTTGTTGTGGCTTGTATTCTTTATGTCTGATACCGAGCAGTCCGTGTTTATGATCACTCGAACGACCGGTTCATGACCGACCGGTTACCTGTGGCGTTGATCGACTGGTTGTTTTCCACCTAAAGCCGGCCGGTGGTGCGGGTTGCTAATGGTGCATTGATCCCATTTTTGTATGATGGATTTTTGGCTTTGAATGTCGGATCATGTAACTAGATGTGCGGTGACGACGCGTGGTTGCCCCTGGTTCTGACCCGGGTCATCACAACCTGTCTTATAATAATTGAAGCATTGCATAACTCTAGGTTAGTTAATTCGATATTGATTGTCCATATTACCAACAAGTCAATCATCTAAGTATGATGAATTTCAAACATGAATTAGTGTTTTTGCAAACTTGTTTCATTCGATGGTATTTAGAACCTAACGAAGCTTGTTTGCTAAAATACATCATCTTAGTTTGGAGTTATATCGATACTTGACGATTAGGTGGTTGATATAACCTGACAAGTTCAATGTTGTACGTTATTTTATGCTTATGAAACGCGTATTTGTGATTTGTTTTCATGTTTGCAACACAGAATTTTTGCACTTTTTATGAAGATAAGTTCCTTCTTAGTGCCCTATTTGGAAGGCATCATTTATGAACCCTTTATTCATTGTGACTGAATGGCTCAACCACTTATAAAATTTGTAGGGTGCCTCTGAAAAAGGCCTTTGGGTCCGTCACTAACTGAATTTGGAAGATCCGGCATATGATCGGACACCCCCGTAGAGGTTTTTTGGTAATCCGTCAGTAACTGGGTTTGGAAGACTCAGAATTGATAGTTCGATTTGGAAGACCCAACATCTGTATGGATGCCTCCGAAGAGGTCTTTTAGACTCAATGTTCGTGTTGTTATCCAGCCATGTATCAATGGCATTGACGAGTATCCGAGTGCCCCTCGGGGAGGGGTTTGGTTTTTAAAACCGGCGTTAGTGTCGCTATCCGTCCATGTATCAATGACGTCGGCGAGTAACCGAGTACCCACTGGGGAGGTTATTGGTTTATTGACTATATAAATTTTCTTTTGGAACTGTCACTAGCTTACTTACTGTTTTTTATTGCCACCTGTTGGAGCTAGTGTTTGGAACCATTTGATAGGCATATTCCTAGTACCCTGTTTTGCACAATTATGCTTTCACATCTTTTGAATCCATCGTGAATGATGCTTTTAGCGTTAAATGGTTGATATTTGAGCTATCCAGCCAAGATATGCTATAATAATCATCAGGATTAGCTACGCTATGATAGGTTCAACACTTTTTAAGACCTACGATAGAGGTCAAATCTCAGCAAGAAGTACGTAAATGTAAGATTTATACGGGTAACATAATCACTTCTCATTTATATTTACAAAACTTGTAATAATGTTGCATTGTGTGTACGATGCATTTTTTACAAGTAATATAAAAGGAAAATTAAAAGAAGTAGCGGCGGAGATGAATAACATTCCATGCTCTCGGGAGTTGGATTCCATCCGTTGTCTTTAGCTCAAATGTTCCATCTGAGAACTTTTGACTTATTACATATGGCCTCTCCCAATTGGGTCCTAGTACTCCGGTTCCTGTCATGATTTTCTTAAGAACGAGATCCCCAACTTGGAAGATCCTTCGCCTAACTTGGGCATTAAAACGGTGGGCTATTCTTCTCTGATGCGCCATAGCTCTGAGTTCCGATTCTCTCCTTCTTTCCTCGAGTAAGTCAAGCGCCTCGAGTTGAAGTTTTTCATTTTCTGATTGGTCAAAGTAGGTTCTTCTATGAGTTGGGATTTCTAATTCGACCGGGATCATCGCTTCAGATCCGAATGCCAATGAAAACGAAGTGTGGCCTATTGCAGTTTTGTGGGTGGTACGGTATGCCCACAATGCTAGCGAAAGTTCATCAACCCATCCCCCCTTTGCTTTCTCAAGTCGTTTCTTGATGATTGACTTCAGGATCTTGTTGATTGCTTCAACTTGGCCATTAGCTTGCGGATGGGCAACGACCGAAAAACTTTTCTTGATTTTGAATTTGGCGCAAAAATCCAAGAACTCACCACTTTCAAATTGAGTGTTGTTGTTAGTGATTATCTTTTGTGGTATGCCGAACCTGCAGATGATGTTTTTCAAGACAAAGTTGATCACCTTCTTTGAAGTAATAGTGGCTAATGGTTCTGCTTCGGCCCATTTTGTAAAATAATCAACTTCCACTATTGCGTACTTCATATTTGACTTTGTGGTAGGTAGTGCCCCAATTAAATCTATGCCCTAGACAGCAAATGGCCACGGGCTGACCATTTGTGTTAACTCGGTCGGTGGTGCTCTCGGAATTTTCGCAAATCTTTGGCATTTGTCGCATCTTTTGCCATAATTCATTGCGTCAAGGTTCACGTCGGGCCAAAAATAGCCGTATCGCAGAACGTTCTTGGCTAATGTTTGACCGCCGACGTGACCTCCACAATCTCCCTCATGCAATTCCACCAAGATTGCTCTTGACTCCTCCTTGGACACACACCGCAATAATGGCACAGATAATCCTCGTCTATACAGCCTTCCGTCCTGAACAAGATATAGTGGAGCCTTGCGCAGTATTTTCTTCCGCCTTTTCGGTTCCTCTGGGAGTGTTCCATTGAGGATGTATTCCTTAATCGGTGTCATCCAGGACTCAGGTTCTTCCACGGTTTCCATAATCCACTCGACATCTTCCTTTTCAATGACAGGCGTTTTAAGGACTTCAACCGGCACTAGTCCCAGCAATTGTGCATAAGAAGAACTAGCATATCGGGTGAGAGAATCAACCTTAGTATTTTCCTCTCTCGGAATGTGAGATATAGTGTAATGATCGAGGTTGTTGAGGAGTTCCATGGCCTTCATAAGATAGGAAGGAAGATTTCCCACTTTAGTCTAGAATTCCCTAAGAACCCGCCCCACTACCAATTGGGAATCGCAGAAAATCCGTATGGTCTTTAGATTCAGCTCTTTTGCCAGTTTAATCCATTTATCAGTGCTTCGTACTCAGCCTCATTATTGGTTGACGGAAACTCTAGCCTTAATGTATGACATAAAGAATGGTCTTCTGGAGTTTCCAAGACAATCCCGGCTCTTGAACAGTAATCGTTTCATGAGCTATCCACGTATAGCTTCCAGCTAGTGACTGCTTTTGCTGGTTCCTCAATTTCTTCTCCTTTGTCCATGAATTCGGCAATGAAGTCTGCTAAAGCTTGCCCATTAATAGCCTTACGAGGGTGATAGGTGATGTCATATTGGATGAGCTTAATGTTCCACTTTAGCAGTCTACCAGAAGTTTCTGGATGGAAGAGAATTTGCCTTAGCGGTTGGTCGGTGAGGACCTTTATTGGATAGGACTGGAAATATGGTCTCAATTTTTTTGAGGCGATGAGTAGACAGTATGCCAGCTTTTTAAGCTTTAGGTAATTCAGCTCCGCTCCAGCAAGTCGCTTACTGATATAATAGACTGGCCATTTGACCTTTGAATCTTCTCGGACAAGTGCGGCACTCGGGGCATGTGGTGATACTGCCAAGTATAAGAATAGTTCTTCTCCATTTTTGGGTTTAGAAAGCATCGGCGGTGATTCCAAATGTTGAATTTATTGTTCAAAAGCGATTTGGCATTCTGGAGTCCATTAAAAGTCTTTCTTTCCTTTCTTTAAAGCGTCAAAAAGCCAGATGCATCGATCCGTTGCTTTGGAGATGAAGCGGTTAATGGCGGCGATTTTTCCATTCAAGCTTTGAAGCTCCTTTATTGTTTTTGGCGCCCGCACTTCTCTTCACGCCATGACCTGGTAAGGATTTGCCTCGATGCCCCTGGCATTGACTATGAACCCGAGGAATTTTCCTGAAGACACTCTAAATGAGCATTTTAGAGGATTTAACTTCATGCCGAATTTTCTTAAAATATGGAACATTTCTGCTAGATCTTCTAGGTGATCTTCAGCCTTTTTCGGCTTTACCAGCATGTCATCGACGTACACCTCCATAGTGTTCCCAATTTGGGATTTGAACATGGAGTTCACTAGACACTGATATGTTTCCCCAGCATTCTTTAGTCCGAATGGCATGACCTTGTAACAGTATAGGCCTCTATCAGTTATATAGCTTGTGTTCTCTTCATCCGGTTCATGCATCATGATCTGATTATATCCAGAATATGCATCCATGAAAGACAGCAGTGCATGCCCCACAGTTGCATCAACGAGCTGATCGATTCTTGGTAGGGGAAAGCTATCCTTAGGACATGCTTTATTAAGGTGCGAGTAGTCTATGCACACCCTCCATTTGCCGTTAGACTTTTTGACAAGAACTGGATTTGATACCCAATCGGGATATGTTGATGCTCGTATGAAGTTGTTCTTAAAAAGTTTGTCTACCTCTTCTTGCAATGCTATTGATCTTTCAGGTCCTTGGGCTCGTCGTTTTTGTTTTACAGGAGTGACGCTGGAACTACCATTCAGTTTATGAACAATTGTATCTGTTGATATTCCACACATGTCTGAGTGTGTCCATGCAAAGACGTCTAAGTTTGCTTTCAGAAACAATATCAAATCCCTTTTTAGCTTCTGTCCCAGATGAAGAACCTATTTTTAGAACTCGGTTAGGATCTTTATCATGCACCGGAACAGAAATGGTATCTTCAGCTGGGACCGCTCGGTCTTCCCCCATACTGGTTTTTCTTGGATCCATCTCCTTTTGAGATGCGCTATACTCGCCAGTATGGGGGCCTTGCTTTAGTTGCTATAAAGGAGGGTTTTGGATGCGGGGCGGTGGCTCCACATCCTTCTTCACTTCTTTTTTCCTTAATTCAGAAAGCTCAGCCATGTAGCACTTCCTTACTGCTTGTTGGTTGCCTTTAACTATACCAATCCCGTTCTCGGTGGGAAATTTCATCGTCAGGCACTACGGGGCCATGGTGATTCGGAATGGTGCAAGTATTGGTCTTCCTATTAAGGCGTTATAGGCTGAGAGCTAATCGATTACAATAAAGTCTTGCTCTCGTGTGACCCTTTGCTCTCCTTCTCTGAGATCAACAGGCAGATTGATAATTCGAATTGGTTGGACAGCTTGCCCGGTAAAGCCATGAATTTTGTTCTGACAAGCTTTCACATCTCCCATAGAAAGCTTTATTCTGTGAAAGGCATTAATGAACAAGGCATTGACGGACACTCCACTGTCAACCAGAACTCTTCTGACGATGACAGGACCCAAGCCTATGGTTATCACCATTGGGTCTTCGATTGGAACTATCAACCCTTCTGAATCCTGTTTTTTGAATACAATTTCATCTCAGGAGAACCTGGGTATCTTTGCTGAAAAAGCTCCGCTCATGATCATGAGCTCACCTTCCTTTGGGAGGTTCCTCATCTCGTTAGCATACTTCACAAAACCCCCCAACTTTTCCTAGCAGGGTGTGGGCCTCCTGATATGGTATTAATGATCAGCCTTAGCATAACAGCGTTTGCAGCTTTCTCACTTTGGCCTGGTTGTCCACTAGAGGCTCCTCGGCCTTGGGATGCTTGAGAATTTTGCGGATTCTTGGTATATTGCTGAAGTCTATTTTTCCTTATTAGTTCTTCAATTAAGCTCTTTAGGTGTCGACATTCGTTTGTATTATGCCCCAGTTGGTTATGAAACCGACAAAATCTTCCGGATTTAACGGCGGCATCGCTAACCTTTATTTGCTTTGGTGAAGGGTAATCTTCAGTCTCCTTGGTGGACATGAAGATATTCTCTATCGTCTCGTTTAATGGTGTCAACTCCGAGTTCTTGAAGTAATGAAACTTTTTATCAACTCGGTTGTCTCTCCCATCATTGCCTCGTTTTTGGCCTCCAAGGTTTTTCTGATTGTTATCATCTTCATCACCCTTCTTCTCAAGTTGTATGCTTCTTTCCGGGATATCTATAGCATAGGCAGCATCCTCGTCCACACCTATGTATTCTTCAACTTTATCGAATAATTCTTCGAGGGTATCGGGTTTATTCTTTTTAATCCAACGTCCGAGCCTAGTATTCTTATTTACGGCCCCCTTCAAGGCCAGCCAATCGAGACTCGTAATTCCCAACTTCAGCTGCTGCGGTATTGAATCGGGTTAGAAAAGTTCTAATCGGCTTCCCCGGCCTCTTCTCTAGCTCGTTCAACTCCATTACATCTCGCATCTTCATGGTTTGAAGTCTGAATTGCTCTCAGAATAGCTTTTCCAGTGTGGCGAAGTCATCCACTGATCTAGGTGGTAACTTTGTGAACCAAAGCGAAGCTACTCCGTCGAGGTTGGTCGGAAAATATAAGCATTTTAATTCGTCAGTGGCTCGGGCCCCGTCCATGTGCTGATCATACTTTAATAGGAATACATTAGGGTCGGTTGTCCCGTTATAGGCCTGAACTGTTGGTGGTTTGAATTTGTTCGGATATGGTTCCATTTTTATCCTTTCTGCCAGTGGAGTCTTTGTGGGAGCGAATCCCCATTTTTTCTCGTCACTTTGCTTCTTCAGCCCCTTTTCCACAATTCTGTGGATCATCTCCAATATACGCTCTTCCTCGTTGTGTCGATCCGCGGGGCGGAAGCCGTCTTCCTTACCGGATGTCTGCTTAAGCGGACGATCGCGGTTCAGATTTCGGGGCCCTAAGCCTCCTGCTTGAGGAGGTGCCACTTTGGCGGAGCCGAGCACTTGTCGGGAAGTCGCCTTGTCATTATAGTTATGAGGAGGAATTTTAGTTTCCTTATGGTTAGGACTTGTCATCTCTTGGATAGAATTCCCTTGGATTGGACTTGAAGAAGAAGATCCTGCGTTTTTCGTATGCGGAGTTTGAAGGGATTTTTCTTGGGTGGATTTCGTGGTGACCTTGGCCGCAGCAACTTGTGTGGCGAACATTGCTTTAAGCCTTTTCATCATAGCTTTACTTGCAACGTCCATCCGATTTGATAGTCCGGCCACCACTTCGTCGAGTTCTCTCCTCGTGGCTGCCTCTCCAGCGTTAGAAGTTTCTCCGCGTTCGAATGGGTTGGTAGGAGGAGTAGTTTCATGCTCATGGTCAGCGTCACTATCATTATTCTCGGTGTTTTGATTGGCGATCTTCTTTGATGGTCTACGTGGTTTCTTCATTATTTCTAGCAAGGGCTTGAATTGGACTATAGTGAAATGGGCTCAGACCTTCAATACAAGGCGTAGGACCTTGTGGTTGTGGTTTCGAGCCGCACGGAGGGCGCCAAATGTTTGAATCAAAAATGGCACAAACACCAAGTGTACTCGGGGTACTTCTCAAAAAGCTTGGTAATATGAAATGTGGAGCCAATCAACAAGATAAAGCAAGTAAAGAGACACAATATTTTTATAGTGGTTCGATCAAGTGTGATCTACGTCCACTTTGTATTGTGATTCCATTATTGCACATAGAGTTACAAGACAAACACATCCTCTCATTGCATTCATCGCTACACTTTCCTAGAATTTGACTAAGGAAGAATGGTGAAGGACTTCAATAGTGGCGGGTGATGGTGGATTGAATGGAGTTTTCCATGTAAACTTTGATGGATTAGGAGTTAGATCTTCACTTTATGGTGATTGGAGATGATGAAATCTCTAACTAGATGTAGAGAATGGAATTTAGCAGCCCTTCGGGATCATAAGATTCGTCCCCCCTTAAAGTGGGGTTGGACCTCTATTTATAGGTGTGGAGAAATGAGGTGATATCATATTCAGTGTCACCGGTTGGTCGACGCTTATTTACGAAATTGCCACTGGCCAGCCTGGAAACAGTTGTCCAGAAACCAACCTGTAGAAAGCTGTCGGAAGGACCGATCGGTTTGGACTGGGTCCAGTCGGTCGGTACGACTCCTCTTTTGCTTCATACGGGTGACTTGGCAAGGATTCCATAACATGGCCGACCGGTTGCTCATCCTTAGGCCAGTTGGTGTTGTCTCACTTGGGCAAACATGATATCTCTAAAGGGGCCGGGCAGGACTCACAGATCTCGGCCGCCCGGTAGAGGAGTTTTCCTTTCTTCGTGTACAGGGCTGCTCTACTCTGAACTTGTGACTATCTAACCAGTGTGTTTGGGTTCGAACCGACCGGTGTCGCTGTCATCATACCGATCGGCGTTGCTTTCCTAGATCAAGCCATACTGTATTTTCTTGGCCGTTCGGTCCATTCTTCTGACTATACCGATCGGGTTCGTTCCCCAATATTTGGTGGATAACAAGCCTTGTTCTCAACTCAATCCGGGCTTTACCGTATCGGGGAAGTTCAGATCATTTCAATTAAGTTAAAAATTTCTTATCCCATTTATTTAATCACTTTCTTCTTCGTTCATCTGTTAAACTCCAGGCCGATGTTAACCCAAACCTCCCAACCTTTATTCGATCACGCACCCTCACCCACGCCGCCTGACACCAATTGGCCGCCACCACGAGGTTGGTCTTGGTCAGAGCCTCCACTGCCTGAAGTACTGACCATCGCGATCATCCCCCTACTTCGCAAATCGCGCCCGAATGTTCTGACTTTGAGCTCAGAATTCGAGAGAAGTACAAAACATATCATCATCATCTTTGTATCAAATCAAAGAGCTGGAGAAGCTCTAAAGTCAGGTGAAGGAAGCAGGATCTGATTTGGCGTTAATTTGAAGAAAAATGGGTGCGAAATTATGAGCAATATCGGCCTACGAAATGATGATGATGGCGCGCTGAAATGACTTAGAGGGATTAGGGTTTTGGGGCCAAAAATGCTAATATATATGTATATATATATATATATATTATTATAATTTAATTCCAAAAATTATCTTGATATGATTCCGAACTCCAAATCGAACCCAACGACTGTCTCCCCTAGCCAAATACCCCCATTCCGGACACAATGGAATATGTTTAGTAAGCCAATTCAACTGGTTCGACCAGTTTTTATCAAAATTAAAATATAAATCAATATATATTGAATTTAAACATACATTTTAATTTATCAGGGCCACATACTGACTCCAAAAATTATAGAAAAATAATTCTAGTATGTTTTGACAATACATTCCTTACAAAACTAATTTCGTCGAATTTGGAGACCATTTGAAAAATGACCCTTTTCCAGTCGATTAAATTCACAGTTAAAACCGAACAGGCATTTAAATTCATCGCGCTCACATATTAATTTCAAAAATTATAAAATTTGAAACCTTGCTATAATTTGAAATTCTGGATCCAACAAAAGTGGTTTCGTCAAAAACGGAGGTCATTTGCAAAATGACTATTTTTATGGCTATATATTATATTAAAATATAAATTCCATAGCGACTATTTTAAATTTTAAACTGCACATAACTTACAATTTATAATGTAAAATCTCAGTTTCTTACACTCATTAGAAAGATATTATTAAATAGATTGCAATGTTTCTTGTTTCATCAAATTCTGACTTATATTGAATTCTGTACATTCAGTTGAAATTAAACATCGAATTTTCAAACTGCTACGCCATTTCAAATTCCTTTTATAATTAAAATAAATTCATACTTTCTAACTTCGATTTAAATAAAATTTAAATCATTAATATTTAAAATAAATCATTTTAAATAATCAAAACCCATTAAAATATCAAAAATAAAATTTTTAAACTGGTTCAGAAACTCCGAGTTGTTACAATCTCACCCACTTAAAATCTTTTGCTCCTCGAAAAAGGAACGGAGCTAAAAGTTGTTTGACAAACAAACTCCACCTTCGCTTGACTCAAGTTCTTCAACTTTTCAGTTTCTAAGAACTTTCTAATTTCTCAAAAATTTGGCTAACACACTAAATTTTCGAAAAATTTCTCCATAACCTCCTTTGTACGGGTTGATCGATAAAACCACAACTTGCCTCACAGTGCCCTCATCAATCCAAAAGAAAAGGAAAAGGCCAAGTGGCTCGCCAATCGGCTCATAAAATTATCAAACCCAATGAATATAGTAAACATGTACCTATTTGTCGGGCATACAATTTTATTCCTCTTCTTAGCTTCCATGCTATGAACTGTTCATTATATATACATGTACATATATGCACTTCCAATCAATTTTAAATTCAGTTCAATATTTGATCCGATTTGGCTTTACTTATCATTCATTCCTTTTATTGGTTTGATTATTCCAATATTTTAATTAGTTGAACTAATAATCACACATCACAACCAGCAATCCATTAGTTGATTAGCTTTTCAAATATATATATCTTTAATATATATTCAAAAATCACATTTTCAGCGTCAAACCACAAACAATAAATTCTAACTAAGTTTGGTTCTCATACCAGTCAATTGGAAATATATAGATATCCCACTTTCGAAACTCGAACATAAACACTGATGATGAAGCTTCAATCGTCAGAATCATCTCCAGGCGACTAGAGTGTTATTCTATATTAATCCTGTATATTTGAGGCTTTGGATATATTCTAGCTAGGCGTATATGCAAAATCTTCATATACCCGATAGTCCATAATTATTATCAAATAAAATACTTAAATACGTATAATAAATACAAAATTTCAAAACTAAATTTGTTTTTTTTTATAAAAACCACTCTTCCAATTCATTCTAGGATACTACTGATGCTATCTCTAATGAGTCATTCTTATAGGATGTTACTAATCCTATCTCTGATGAATTCTTTCATTTGGTTCTAATGTGCCTTGTTCTCGAGATTTGTAAACCAAAGCTCTGATACCAACTGAGACAACCCAAACTTCCCCATACGGGAAAGCCCGGATTGGTTTTGGAACACGACGCATTAGAACACAAACAATAGAACATTTCACTGCTTACTACAATAATTTACATCAGAGTACAAGAATATATCAGAGTTCAACTAATATACAACAAAATTATCAAAGATTTAAATTACAAAGCAGCGGAAAAATAATACATAATGTGCAGCGGAAAATATCAACCACAATTGAATGAAATACACGGATACAAAGCATTCCGAATATAGCTCCAGTTTTAATCCAGGATCCTGGAAAAAGAAATATCTACAAAACCAAAACTAATGACCGCCCGTGTGGAAAATATGGCACCCAGAATTTAGGTAGAAACAATAAACTCCGAGTCGGTCATGGGACTGGTGTGAGAACTAAAACTGTTATTAAAACTTTGCTTTAAAATATGGTAAATCACGCGTCCACGCCGCATGTCACGGAACGGGTTTACTCCACATGGATCTTAGTTTAAAATAAAACAACGTAATGCTTTTTCGGAAATGAAGCAAATATAAGACTCAGGTCCCATCACATAATGCAACGCAAGTCGGAGGATAGAGTTTTCCCTTATAATAGCCAAACATGCTTGGTACGTTTAAAAAAAATCATTATGATATTACTATAAGTGCATGGTGTCAAAATCCATTTTAAATATAAATGTATCAATCACAGATGACATAGGTACCATATATTATGCCGCCATACATAGGGTTACAACTAAAACCGAAAAGTCACGTATTAGAAATTGGATTCCATCTATGAGTCGAGGAAAGGGATCTTTCTCGCCGATTCGAGACATTCTATCAAATGCCTCTGGGTTACACACTCTGGGCAACCCTGGCTAGCAGCATGGACGGTCCACACTTACTTTAGTGGATTGGTTATTCCTAAACACACGTTTCCTTGTCCTATAGGACCTATCACTTGGCTAGTAGCGATTAATATATCTGTGGCGCCTCGCTATCCATCATCCACATAAGTAAAATGTTCGGGCTCCATACCATGACACCACTCCTAGCCAGAAAGAAACGTTGTGTCCTCCCTGAGGTCCTCATCCCGTTTTTGACTCATACCGAGGTGCAAGGCTTTCGAATTAACGCTATACACAAAGCTATGCTACTTAAAGTCGTGCTTTGATCATCATCCACAAGACTTTGTTTTTCAACAAAAGCCTTTATCATTTGCATCTTAGCATACCACACTGACAATTCATGCCATACAATTGATGTCTATCAATATATAACCTCTAAGCTCGTACGTCTCAGAGAAGGGTGTTAAGCAAGAGAATAAATTCTCCGCCACCAAATAGATATATTTTAATAGAAATCAATCAACACAGAATGAAATCCAATGTCAGACACACATCCATTTACAAGTCTGTTTTGGGTTTGAACGAAATCGGAGGCACCTTATTCCTCATCCCATATGTCCAATACAGGAGAGAAGTCCTCACATATCCGGTCGATCTCCAAGTACATCTGGACGATCACCACTTATTACCTTTTCTTGGGTTTACAGCCCAATCAAGACATCAGTAATCATCCAAACGATGTGAAGATCTCTAGTCTTCAACCACTGTCTTCATTTTCGACTTTTAGTCATTTTATTAATTATTCAGAATGGGATAAACCCGGTCTTTCCGAATAACCCGCGTATTTTTTTAATCAATAATCAAGCGCTATAAAACACATCATACACCCCATTCCAATTCAGAATATTCTTTTATTCAAATATTCACATCTTTAGGGAAAGGTTCCCATTAATTTTATCAAAGATTAATTCTTTTAAACTTATTCCTTAATCTTCCTTTTGATATCAATTCAAAAGATTGGATTTTATCTTTTCACCACTTAAACCACATTAAGGTTTATCAACTAGTCGGGATTAGCGAACCTTACCGAAATAATCCTTTATTTTATTATCTCAATCCCAACCTATTCATCCCATGGAGAAAAATTGGTAGTACTCTGTATCTAACACCCAAGGTGTTATCGGTAAATTTAATTATCATTTCACGTTCAAATCTAATTAAAGATTTAACTGCTAACTGGAGTAAAACAGGCGGTACTCCATTCTCGATTATTTCATGAATTCGATAAATGTAATTATATCATTCTCATTTCAGTCTAATTAAAGATTCATTAGATGTACCAACCCGGAAAATCAGAACTTATTTAAAAATTTTATTTTGGCTATTTTATTGAATTTTTATTAGTTAAAATAATTTATTTTAAATAATAACGATTAAAATTTTATTTAAATCGAAGTTATAGTGAATATATTTATTTTAATTTTAAAAGGAGTTAGAAATATCGCGATAGTTTGAAAATTTGAATTTGGACTTTAATTGAATGTACAGGATTCAAAATAAATCGGATTTTCATGAAATCGGAAATATTTAAATCTGTTTAAATATATCTTTCCTACGAATTTGAAAAATTGAAATTTCATAGCGGGAATAAAAAGTTATGACCAGTTGAATATTCTGAATAGTCGCTATGGAATTTATTATAATATATAGCCCGTATAAATAACCATTTTGCAAACGACCTCCGTTTTCGAAGGAACAACCCTGGTTTGATCCAGAATGTCAAATTATTGTAAGATTCCAATTTTCATAATTTTTGGAATTAATATGTGAGTGTGGCAAAAGAAAATGTGTTTTGTCAATTTGGATCAACCAGAAAATGGCCATTTTTCAAACGGTCTCCAAATTTAATGAAATTAATTTTGTTATGACCGTATCATCAAAACATAGCTAGATTTATTTTTCGGGAATTTTTAGAGTCAGTATGTGGCCTTGGAAAATTAAAATGTACGATCAAATTAAATAATTAAATGTTTTATATTTAAAATTTAAAGGAAAACTTATCGAAACAATTGAATTGGCTTATAGGACATATCCTATTGTGTCCGGAATAGGGGTATTGAGCTAGGGGCGATAGTCTTTGGGTTTCGTTTGGAGTGTGGATGGTTTAACAATTCATTTCTGAATTTAAAAATTAAATAATATATAATATACTATAGTAATCCCTAATCCTAATATACAGTAGCCGCCAGTTTTTATTTCAATGGCCAAAAAGCTATGAAATTCAATCCTTATCTTCTCCAAATCCGATTTGAATTACCTTCCAATTTTTGAGCGAAAAACAAAGAGATCTTCATGATCTTTCATTTGGTACGGATAAGATCGGGTCTGGGTTTTTATTTTGTTCGGAATCATCGCCCAAGGCATCGGCCTTTGAACCCGATTTCGTGGCCATTGGTGCCCTTGAGCCCGCCACAACAGCAGGCGGTGGTAGAGCATGGGAGGCGCGACGACGTGGTGATTTCTGATGATCGTCCGAGTGCCTCAGTTGACGTGCGACAAGGAGGGAGTGATTGCGGTTTTGGATTTCTCGTGGCAGGAAGAAAGAATGTGGGGTACGGGTTTTGGCCTGGAGAGATGACGTGGTGGGGAGAATATTGAAATTAGATTAATTTTAAAAATTAATTAATTTGTTAATCTCCTATTTAAATATCAAACGTTTAGAATATCATCTTTGTCGTACAATAACGAAATACATTGAAATAGGAAGCATCGGGACCTTAAATACAAGATCTACATTTCAGAAAAGATCAGAGAATTTTTGGAGCCTTCTACAATTTTAGAAGAAATAAAAAGAAATGTGAGATTTCTGAATCCAAATTAAATAAATAAAATAATATTAGGTTGTAGACGGAGCTTAGAAACTCCCGACACCCGTCATCCACAGACCATGGACGACTTTATTGTATTGTGGTGTGAAATTGATTGTGTTTGTAGTTGATTGATTGTGGATTGAAATGAAATTGTTCGTGTTTGTGGAAAATTCATTGTATAGAAAAAATTTGTATTAGGAAATAAAACCCTTGTATTGCCGCGAGGCCTAATTAGCGTGAGGAGCCGTACTAGGGACGGTGCCGGTTTTAATTAGCCTGTCGTTATGCTGCCGAAATTTTCTGAAATATTCTTGTGTTATAAAATATTCATGTTATTATATATTAGTTGTGTGAATAATATGAAAATTCGATTTTTATTATATATATATATATATATGTATGTATGAATATGAAAATGATCATTATATGTCAACATAAAATTCATAATTTTGTTGTAAGTCAAAAATGACCATTGTTATATAAAAATGTCTTTACTTTAAAATTTACATTTTTATTGTAAATGCAACATTAAAAATAGACATTGTTATAAAAAAATTGTGTTTATATTGAAATATACATTTTTAATGTAATGAAACATTGAAAAAAATAACATTGTTAAATAAAAATGTATTCACATTGGATTTTACATTTTTAATGTATATGAAACATTAAAAATAAAATTGTTATAATAAAAATGTTTTACATTGAAATTTACATTTTTATGTAAATGAACCTTTTAAAAATAGCCATTGCAATAATAAAAATGTTTACATTGAAAATATTTTTTCTAATGTAAATGAAACATTAAAAATGACCATTGTTATATAAAAATGTATTCACTTTGAAATTTACACTTTTATTGTAAATGAAACATTGAAAATGTATTCACTTTGAAGTTTACAATTTATTGTAAATGAAACATTAAAAATTACCATTGTTATATAAAAATGTGTTTGCTTTGAAATTTACATTTTTAATGTAAATGAGAACATGAAGAAAAAGGTTACATTTTTCATGTAATACAAGAATGAATAAAAAGATTACATTTTTAATGTAATAAAAGAAATGAATAAAAAGGTTTCATTTTTAATGTAATAAAAGAAATGAATAAAAAGATTACATTTTATTTTATGTAAGATAGAATGTTTAAAAGAATTTAAGTTGCATAAGATTGTGTTTACATTAAAAATATTTCATTTTTAATGTATAGATGAATCATACAAAAATATTCAAGATTTATTGTTTGGAATTATGTTGTAACATTAAAAATTACATTTTTAATGTAAATAATGATTCATTTACAATATTCATTTTGATAAAAATGTTCTTACATTAAAAATCACATTTTTAATGTAAAGTATGAACTGTTACCAAGAATCCCATTTTTAATGTAAAGTATGAATCATTAGCAATATTCATTTTTGAAATGAAAGAGTTAAACATTAAAAATTTACATTTTTAATGTAAAGAGGATTCATATAAAAAGACTATGATTTAATGAAATTGTTTATGACATTAGAAATTACATTTTAATGTAATATATGACTATGATTTAGTTAAAATGTTTATGACATCAAAAATTACATTTTAATGTAATATATGATTTCATATAAAAGATTCAATGTTGAAATGAAATTGTTTTTAACATTAAAAATTACATTTGTAATGTAATTTAAGATTTCATATAAAAGAGATTCAAGATTGTTAAAAATGTTGAAAACATTAAAATGATGTTAACTATATGGTAGAAAGGAAATGGTGTGAAATCGTTGAACATATATATATATATATATATATATATATATATATATATATATATTAAAATAAAACGAATCGCACAGTTGTAGTTCACGATTTGGAATCGTAACTTCAAACGATTATACCAAGAGATCCGACCGTCGGATTTTCCCAAAACTGAAATCGTTGGGTTCGCTTTGGAAAGATCTTTCCAATGATATAAAATTTGCTAAGATCCAGCGGTTAGATTTTGAGAAATGTGTAAATCAAATTTTGATGAAAACAGCGCCAAGGCCATGTAATAACCTGAAGCGACGTTAAATTGAAAATGGCTATTTTTAAATAAATAAAATAGCGATAAATCGTTATAAAATATTATAAACGATATGGAATGAAAAGAAATGATTTAATTATATATATTCTAGAATTATTTGAAAAGTCCGAGTTAACTATCATTTCAAATAATTATACGACGATTGGAAGTCGAAGATTTGAAGACGGTGATTGAAGGCCGGCGATCTTCACATCAAATGGATGACTACTGATGTCTTTTATTGGAGTTGCTGCCTTGAAAGGGTTACTGTGGTGGTTGTCCGGACATACTTGTTGATTGTCCGGATATACGAGGGCCTCTCTTGCGTATTGGGCATATGGAACGAGAAATAAGGTGGCTCTGGTTTCGTTCAGACCCAGAACGGACTTGAAAATGGATATATGTCTGACATTGGATTTTATTTTGTGATGATTGATTTCTATTGAATATATATCTGTTTGGTGGCGGAGAATTTATTCTCTTACTTAACACCCTTCTCTGAGGGGTATATCAGTTGCATGGCGTTAATTGCCAATGTGGCATCACAAGATGCAAATGATCAAGGCTTATTGTTTAAAAGCAGAGCCTTGTGGTTGATGATCAAAGCACAACTTTATTTAGCATAGGTTTGTGTATAGCGTTACTTCGCGAGCCTCACACCCCGGTATGAACCAGAAATGGGAGAAGGATCCATTGAGAACATGCATTTCTTTCTAGCTAGAAGTGGTGTCATGGTATGGAGCCCAGACATTTTTACTTATGTGGATGATGGAAAGCAAGGTACCTCGGATATTGAGTCCCTAGTGGCTCAGATTTACGCCCCATAGGGCGGGGAGACGTATTGTTCAAGAATTATATATAATCCACTAACATTAGTTGTGGACCAACCCTGTCGCTCCTAAAGGCTCACTAGAGCTCTGAGCCTGAGACATGGGCTAAATTGTCTCGAATTCGGTAAGGACGATCCCTTGCCTTGGTTCATGATGGAAATCCAACTTCCAATATGACACCATACGTTTTGATTGTAAACCTATATATGTCGACATAGTATATGGTAGCTATGCCGTCTATAATTGATACATTATGATTGAAATGTTTTTGAAACATATATACACTAATAATAATATCAAATCCGTTTTATCGTATCAAGCATTTTTGACCATTATAAGGTAAAACTCTATCCTCCGGGTTGCATTGCATTGTGTGATGGGACTTGAGTCTTATAATGGTTTCATTTTTCTAAAAAGCATTGTGTTGTTTAATGATTTACTTTATTTATGCACTGGCAATCCAATGGAGTAAACCTGTTCCGCGTTAGTGGCATGGTCCTGTGATTAGCCTTATTATTAAATAGGTTAAGTAGATTTCTCATACCAGTCCCATGACTGACTCATAGTTTGTTTCACTTTGCAAACTCGGGTGCCCTCTTTCCACACAGGCAGCCCTTGTATTCAGGTTTTAGCAGACTCATTCTGGATAGCTATGGAGCTGAAGACGGACTCTACCATTTCTATTATGTTGTTCAGACTTCATTTAGAATATTATGTTTGATTCCGCTGCAGACATTTTATATTAAGTTGAAAAGTGTATTATGTACTAAGTATGATCCTATTATGCTGTGTAACTCTGATGATATATTATTTCCAGTGTAATTTGATATACAATATCTGCTGTTATTCTATATTTATGTTCTGCTATTATTGTTTATGTGTTATATTCCAATGATTATCCTTTCTTTCGTACTACGGAAGTTTGGGGTCATCACAGTTGGTATCAGAGCTTTGGTTAAACTTAGCTCGGAATATAAAATATTAACAAACTGGACAGAAGTAGAATCACTAGTATTCTAAAACGAATAACTCATTATAGATAGGACTAGTAATGTCCTAAAATGAGTACAGCATAATAAAATACACCCCATAGATTCATTTACATTTAAATATATGTCTTTATGTTTTATAATATCTATTCTATTGGCCTAACTCTTTGTCTACTATTTGCAGACATAGTAGAAAATGAGTGGCAGAAAAGAAGAAGTAATTCTATGCTTCGACAATCTAATGAGCTAATCATGCTCCCACAACCAGAACCAAATCTAGAAGCTCTAGTAATGAAGTATCGAAATCTGGGTGGAGTACAATTCTCGGGCAAAGAATCTGTTATTGAAACACAAGCGTGGATGCATTCTTCTAAGAGAATTTTTGAAGGCTTAAATCTAAGAGATGATCAGAAAAGATTACTGGCATCTTGGGCACTCAAAGATGAAGCTCTAATCTAGTGGCAAACTGTTATTGAGGAAAATCCAGAAGGTAATATTACCTGGGATAGATTCAAAGAAATGTTCAAAGAAAGATTTATTCCTCTAGAAGTAATTGAGCGGCTATATGATGAGTTTTACAATCTAAAACAAGGAGATATGACCGTCTAGGAATATCAGAATAAATTTAATTAACTTTCTCGCTTTGCCCCAGAACTAATTCGAGACCCTATAAGGAAGAATCTGAGATTTATCAAAGGACTTCAAAAGAAATACAAAGGTAGAGTACTTGCTCATGTAAATCTTCCATTTTCTGAGATGATACAAATGGCTTATCGCTATGATTATATTGATAAGCAACATGGTTCGGAATATGAAGAGGAAAGAAGTTCTATCAGCAAAAGGAAGTTTGAAACAGATAGCCCAGAGGCAAGTACAAAGCTTGAGGTCAGTAAGAAGCCTAAAGCTGATAAGAAAAGGGCTAGATCTGGGAAAGAACCGTTAACGACTACCACATGCTCTAACTTCCATAAGCAACGACATTTGTTAAGGAATTGTAAATATTTGAAGAAACGAAAGAATGATGGATCTAAATCCAAGAGGAAGTTTCAAGAGGATAGGAAATGCAATAAATGCCATCAGACTGGCCATCTTGCAAAGAGTTGCCAACTATCAAAGGAGTCTGTAGTAGCTCATGTAAATGAAGTAGCAGAAACTCCAGCACCCTCGGCTAGTCAGCAAAGGCCAGATGTTTTAGAAGGCACTCTCACTGTCAACAACATTCCAGTTAAAGTATTGTTTGATACGAGCACATCACAAAGCTTTATCTCAAACCATACAGTTAAGAAGTTGAAGTTAAAACTATGGAACCTTAAGGAATCGATTAGAGTTCATAATCCGATAGGAGGTTCTCTTATTCTCGGTGTGTATTGTAAAGTGCCCATCTCTTTTTCCCATTATCAGTTTCCTTGCACCTTGATTGTCATGGATTTTACTGAATTTGATACAATTCTTCGGCTGGACTGGTTAACTAAATATGAAGCCGAAGTTAAATGTGCAGAAAGAGTTGTTAGAATTAAAACAAAGCTTGCCAATGTTGTTATACCCTGTGTAGGCTCAGATTCAGATAGAAAAGAATTTTAGGCTACACTTGAGGTTTCTCCCATTGCCATTGAAGATATTCCTGTCGTTAAGAATTATGCGGATGTGTTCGAAGAAGTTGATAGCTTACCTCCGCGAAGAGAAATCGACTTCAGGATTGATTTAGTTCTGTAACAACCCGGAATTTTGGAACCAATTTAAAAATTTTATTTAAGAAATTTTAATGAATTTTGAATATTTAAAATAATTCATTTTAAATAATAACGATTAAAAATTTATTTAAATCGAAGTTAGAACGAATAATTTTAATTTAATTATAAAAGGAATTAGAAATAGTGCGGTAGTTTGAAAATTTGAACTTTGACTGACTGTACAGGATGCAAAATAAAACGGATTTTAGTGAAACCAAAAATACATAAATCTTTTTAAAAATATCTTTCCAACGAATCTGAAAAATTGAAATTTCATAGCGGGAATCAAAAGTTATGCCCAGTTTAAAATTTAAAAAGTCACTGTAGAATATTTTTTTAATATTAAAAATAACCATTTTACAAACGACCTCCGTTTTCGATGAAACCACTTTTTTTGGAACCGAAACGTCAAATTATCACTAGATTTCAATTTTCATAATTTTTAGAATTAATATGTGAGCGTGGCAAAAGAAAAAGTGTTTTGTCAATTTCAGTCAAATTCGATCGACCAAAAAATGGCCATTTTTCAAACGGTCTCAAAATTCAACGAAATTAGTTTTTTAGGACTGTATCGTCAAAACATAACTAGAAATAATTTTTCTGTAATTTTTAGAGTCAGTATGTGGCCCCGGTAAATTTAATTGTACGACCAAATTAAATAATTAAATGTTTTATATTTTAATTTAAAGAAAAACATATCGTAAAAGCCGAATTGGGTTAGGAAACATATCCCATTGTGTTCGAAATAAGGTTGTTTGGTTGGGGGCGATAGTCGTTGGGTCTCGTTTGGAGTTCATAGTGATAAACAGATAATATGTTAATTAAATAAATAAATAATATTATTAATCTATTATATAAAGGGCACGAAAACTGACAAAACCCTAAACCTAACACCAGCCGCCACTCCTATTCTTCAATGGCCGAAATCACACCAAAACAATTCAATAATTTCTCTCATCCCGTTCAAAATTAGATTATAGTTCTTAGGCAAAAATCGAAGAGGATTTAATGATCTCTAAATCCATACGGACGATATCAATTTTCATTGAAAGATTTGGGAGCTCTAGACAGTCAAAGCTGCGCCGATCGAAGGAGTTTCTGGAAGGGGTGGGTGGCGCGAGCTCGACGGGATAGCCAGGATTGGTGCGCTGGTCGAGGCGCTTCCCGGTGTAGGGTTCCGATCTGTTGACGGCAGTCCCTGGTAGCAGCGGCTGTGTGCCCTAGGACGGGAGGAGTAGGTTCGAACTAACGACCATGTTTTTCAAAGAAGAAGATGTAATATTTTTTTAATTAACCAATTAATTATATAATTTGTGTAATCTATGTTCATAAAATCATAACTATTTCATATGAACACAGAATCAAATGAAACTGAAAGCGTTGGAATCCTTGTGATGAGATCTAGACGATGGGACTAACCAGATCTGAAATGGAAAAATTTGAAAATTCAAACAATAATCAATATGAGAAATTCTTTTATATATATATTCAAAATCAGTTAATCATGATTAGATTTGTTGATTTTCATACGCTGTAATATCCTATTGTCTATCATTCGTGATTTGATTTAAATGGTTTGATGCTGTTTGTTGATCAGTTGATATGATTGAATAAATTTTGTTGTATTAGAATCGACAAAATGAAATGTCGTTGATATTGTGAAATGACCCGAACTTCCCCAGTAACGAAAGCCCAGATTGAGTTGAGAACAAGCCACATCGGGACGCAAGCAGAAGATCATTTCATTGTTAATTACAACAATTCCATCAGAATACAAGAATATTACAGAGTATGAATAAATATTACATTCGATAAACATCAGAGATTACAATAAATTACATAGCAGCGGAAAATAAAACAAAACACAACTGAAAAGAATATACGGATACAGAGCTTTTCGGATATCGTTCCAACTGTAAATCAGGATCCTTTGAATATAAATCTGCAAAACCAAAACTACTAGCTGCCCGTGCGGAAAATAGGAGCACCCAGAGTTTAGGTTAAAACAATAAATTCCAGATCAGTCATGTGACTGGTGTGAGAACTAAAATAGTTATTAATCTTTACTTTAAAGTTAGGTAAATCAAGGGACAACGCCGTATAACACGGAACGGGTTTCCTCCCAAGAATACCAGTGCATAAAACAATAGCGCAATGCTCAATAAAGAATAATGAAGCTATTATAAGACCCAGGTCCCATCACACAATGCAACGCAAGCTGAAGGATAGGGTTTTTACCTTATAATAGCCAAAGAATGCTTGATACGCTAAATTTCATGTTTTATTATTACTATAAGTGTATAGTGTCAAAACAATTTCAATCATAAGTATCAATCATAGACGGCATAAGTGCCCCATACCACTATGTCGCCATATATAGGTATACAATCAAAACCGCAATTGTCACGTATTGGAAGATGGATTTCCATCTGTGAACCGAGGCAAGGGATCGTCCTCAACCAATTTGAGACTCTAGCCCGAACCTCAGGACAAGTACTCAGTCAAGCCTTTGGATCGTCAGGGTCGGTCCACCGATGTGGATTAAAATGCCTGAACACTGCGTTTCCCCGCCCTATGGGGCGTAAATGAGCCAAATGACTCCATCGGCTCCACATAGTCACCGATATATCCGAGGCGCCTCGCAATAGCAACAACCACACAGGTGAAAATAATATAAATGTCAGGGCTGCTAGGTCACTGACACCACCCTAGCTAGAAGGAAACACATGCCCTCCCTGAGGTCCTCTCCCGTTTCTGGTTCACAACCGGGGTGTGAGGCTCGCAAATTCATGTTACACAAAGCTATGCCACACAGGAGGTGCTTTGATCATCAACCACAAGACTCTGCTTTTCAACAAAAGCTTTGATCATTTGCCACTTAGGCATGCCACACATGCAATTCACTCCATGCGATTCATATCCATCAATATATAACCCCTCAGCTCGTACGTCTCAAAGAAGGGCGTTAAGCACGAGAACAAATTCTCCGCCGCCAAATAGATATATATTTAATAGAAATCAATCACACAGAATAAAATCCAATGTCAGACGCACAGTCAATTTACAAGTCCGTTCTGGGTCTGAACGAAGCCGGAGGCACCTTGTACCTCGCATATCCATCGATCTCCAAGTATGTCTGGACGATCACCAACTGATTCCCTCCTCTTGGGTGTACAGCCCAATCAAGATCATCAGTAATCACCCAAACGATGTGAAGACCTCTGGTCTTCGACCACCGTCTTCATCCTCGAAACATCGTCGAATCAGTTATTCAGAATGGGATAAACCCGGTCTTTCTGAATAACATGCGTATATAATAAACAAGTGTTACACAAACAAAACATACGCCTCATTCCAATTCAGGATATTCTTTTATTCAAATATTCTTATACTTTGGGAAAGGTTCCCATTAATTTTATCAAAGATAAATTCTTTAAATTTATTCTTTAATCTTCCTTTGAATATCAATTCAAATTAGACGGGATTAGCGAACCACACCGTAGTAATCATTTATTTTATTTCCCGATCCCAACCTATTCATCCCATGAAGTAAAACTGGTCATACTTCATATCTAACACCACTGTGTTATCGTTAAATTCAATTACCATTTCACGTTCAAACCTCATTAAAGATTTAACTATCGCCTGGAGAAAAACTGGTGATACACCATTCTCGATTATTTCAATCTAATTAAAGATTCATTAAAACTCCACTTGGTTTTAATCTTCCCAATAATCACTATCAATGATTATTTAACTTGGGAAATCACATCCTGTCTTTAACTGGGTTAAAGAACCAAGGTTATTTAAAACACGGTTCACTATAAACCCAAAATCACATTCTAATTCAATTCCAATTAAATATCATTTAATTGGTATCCTTCATTAAATCTAAATAAAAAGATTTAATCTTTTTCTCAACTGGGTTTAAGAATAGTGTTAATGAAGACACCATTCACGACAAACCCAAATCCCACTTGATATTAAATACAAGGCTCTGAATAGAAAATATATCGGCTTATATTCAATATCAAATCCTACGACTAACAAATATCGTATTGGAAATATTGATATAAATATATCTTTCAAATTTCCATAACAATATCTGTATAATCATGAAATCCAACATCGAAATATTCCAAAGACAATTTCAATTCAAATCCATTTCCACTTTATATATTGGAAATTCTGATTATTTTGAAAACCATTTCAAATCCAATTTATTTATTTAAAAATAAATGGAATTATAATTCTAGTTCAAAACTAGTTCATCTCGATAAAAATCTATTTTTATCCTTTCAAATATGGAGTTTTTCATCCCAATTCTTTCCAAATCATTTCATATGATTTTACACAAATTATTACTATTTTTAATAATTTTATCAAGGCCCGTACAGTCGATATCCATCAACGGCCATCGAACTGCACTTACAGCGACCTTTTCCAAATTTGATTTGGACATAATTCCAAATCCAACCGTTAGATTTCTAATTTTAATATTCGTTAGAAAGCTCTTTTCGAATCGAACCCAACGGTTCCAGATTTAGGAGAATCCGATGGTTGGATCTCTCGTAATATCAATTCGAAGTCAATGGTCGAAATTCGCGAACTACCGCGGCGCGGAGCGTTCTATTCAGGCCATTATATATATAATATAAATATATTATATATATTTCCCCGATTTCCTTTTAAAACATATTTTATAAATCGTTTTAAATTCGTTTTCAAAACGATTTCAACTTCATATTCAATTTCGAATCAAAATTGAATATTCCACATCCTCGATATACAAATGATAATATTTTCAAAATGTTATATTTTGAAATCACTTCCTTTTCCATAATCATTATAAAAACGAATCTAATCGATATAAATATCGTTCTCGTCAAAATGGCGCATATCTAACCAACACGGCTTTATATATTTCAATAACTTTGTTATTCTATTCAACAAATGAATTTTTTTCTTTTACACATGAATTTATATTTTTATTCAACACATGAATTTTTATTCTATTCAACACATGAATTTTTATTCTATTCAACACATGAATATATATTTTTATTCAACATATGAATATTTATTCTATTCAACACATGGATATTTTCTTCAACACATGAATATATATTCAACACATGAATATTCAACACATGAAAATATATTTTTATTCTATTCAACACATGAATTTTCTTTTATAATATTCGTTTTTCTCCCAAATTGGAATGAGGCCCAATCAATTACCATATAATGTTAATTATATGGATTCCATACAACACATGTATATCATAGCAACGATAAATAATCAACCATCATCCAGAGTGCACCACACAACTGCATAAGCATTAAATATAAATAATTAACGCTTACACAGTTTGTCAACCTATCGATTGACATACAACTAAACAATCGGGATTAGTGTATGTCAAATATCATCCCAATACCCGTGTGGGGTTTTGTGACGACCCCAAAACCCGTACTGACGGTGTCAAGGGTAATCTTTGGAATATAACACAGAAATAGATAATAGCAGAACAGAAATAAATAAATACACCAAATAATGAATAAATGATACACTGGACAAACATAATCATCAGAGTTACACAGTATACAGGATCATACTTAGTATGAATACAGTTCAGCTATACATAAATGTAAACAGCGGAAAACAAACATAATATGTACAATAGGAGCTGAACAGCATAAAAATAGATAAATGATAGAATCCATCTTCAGCTCCAGCTATCCAGAAAAGCCTGCTAAACCTGAACACAAGGTTGCCCGTGTAGAAAAAGGGGCACCCGAGTTTGAAAGTGAAACAAACTACGAGTCAGTCATGGGACTGATATGAGAAATCTACTTAACACATTTACAATATGGCTAATCACAAGACCACGCCGCCTTCGGGAACGGGTTTACTCCATTGGATTGCCAGTGCTTTAAAACAATTAAATCTTTTAAACATCGCAATGCTTTTTATAAAAATGAAGCCGATATAAGACTCAAGTCCCATCACACAATGCAACGCAAATCGGAGGATAGAGTTTTACCTTATATCGACCAAAATATGCTTGATACGAGCAAAACAAATCAATTCTTAATCAGACTCCAACTGTAAAATAGTAAGAGAACGATTCCATAGGTATTAACCACGAAGGCCGAAACCAACATCAAACCAATACCCTGGAAACCATCCATCTTATCTCGTTTACAATTAGTTTCTAATTTCATACACAATCATAAGTATCAATCATAGACGACATGGGTACCGTATATCATGTTGCCATATATATATACATTCAAAACCGCACAATCACATATTTGAAAATTGGGTTTCCGTCATGAACCAAGGCAAAAGATAGTCCTTACCGACTTCGAGACAATCTAGCCCATGTCTCCGGCAAGCGCGCAGGCAAGCCTTGGATCGTCAGGGCCGGTCTACCGATGTGGATTATTATGCCTGAACACTACGTTTCCCCGCCCTTTGGGGCGTAAATGAGCCAACGAATGACTCCATCGGTCCCGGATCGACCGATATATCCGAGGCGCCTCGCAATAGCAACAACCACATAGGTGAAAATAGTATAAATGTCAGCCAGTTTAAGCACCGACACCACCTCTAGCTAGAAGGAAATGCATGCCCTCCCTGAGGCCCTTCTCCCGTTTCTGGTTCATACTGGGGTGTGAGGCTCGCGAATTAATGTTATACACAAAGCTCTGCCACACAGGCCGAGCTTTGATCATCAACTAGAAGACTTTGCTTTTCAACAGAAGCCCTGATCACTGCATCTTAGCATGCCACACAAGAAATTCACACCATGCAACTGATGGCTATCAATCACACAGAATAAATTTCAATGTCAGACACACAATCCATTTGCAAGTCCGTTCTGGGTCTGAACGAAACCGGAGGCACTATATACCTCGCAAACCCATCGATCTCCACGTACGTATGGACGATCACCACTCATTATCCATATTTCGGGATGCCTCCCAATCGGGACATCAGTTACCATCCAAACGAGGTGAAAGATCTCCGGTCTTCGACCACCGTCTTCATCTTCGATTTCTTATCGTCGATTAAGTTATTCAGAATGGGATAAACCCGGTCTTTCTGAGCAACTCGCGTATATAATAAACAAGTGCTACACAAACACAACATACGCCTTATTTCAATTCATTAGTCACTATCTGTCAATCAGTAAGAGAACGATTTCCCAAATATTAACCCCGAAGGCCGAAACCAACATCAGATCAAAATCCAGGAAACCATTCGACTTAGCCAACTTTCAGTTAGTTTCTAAATTTCACATCCATATCGTTTATAATATTTTATAATGATTTATCGGTATTTTTATTTATTTTAAAATAGCCAATTTATTCAAACGACGCTACGGGCCATAACGCGGCCGTGGCATTGTTTTTCTTCAGATTTGATTTACACATATCTGAAAATCTAACCGTTGGATCTTCACAAAATTTACATCATTAGAAAGATCTTTTCAAAACGAATCCAACGGTTCCAGTTTTGGGAATATCCGAAGGTCGGATCTCCCGGTACAATCGTTTGAAGTTTCAATTTCAAAATACGAACTGCAACGTTGTTATTTGATTTGATTTAATTATATTTATATATATATATATATATAAATATAATCGATTCTGGCGCTGTTTTTCTTCAAATTTGAATTAAACACTTCAGGCAATCCAACCGTTGGATTTTTACAAAGTTGGTGTCGTTGGAAAGATATTTCCAAAGCGAACCCAACGGTTGCGGTTTCGGGAAAATCCGATGGTCGGATCTCCCGCACTAATCGTTTGAAATCACGGTTTCAAAATACGAACTACAGCTTCGTTATTCGATATATTTCAATTCTATTTATATATATATATATATATATCGATTCTTCGATTTCAAAACTATATGATTTTCATACATTTGATAAAAAATGATATTTTTATCTAACTGTCTTCTATTTCAACACTTCACTATTTTTAACAATTCATGTATATAATAAAAATGTGATTTTTATTGTAAAACAATTCATTTCAAAACACGATTATTTTATATAGTTCATATCGGTAATAAAAATATGATTTTTATTATAAAACAATTTATTTCAAAACAAGATTATTTTATATAGTTCATATTAATGATAAAAATAGGATTTTTATTATAGAACAATTTCTTTCAAAATACGAATGCCATTCAACACATGAATTTCAATTCAACGAATGAATTTCGATTCAACACATGAAGGTTCTCTATAGTTTGTATATATAGAGTAAAAATGTGATTTCTATTGTTAAAACAATTTATTCAAAACACGAATACCATTCAACACATGAATTTCAATTCAACGAATGAATTTCGATTCAACACATGAAGGTTTTCTATAGTTTGTATATATAGAGTAAAAATGTGATTTTTATTGTTAAAACAATTTATTCAAAACACGAATACCATTCAACACATGAATTTCAATTTAATGAATGAATTTCGATTCAACACATGAAGGTTTTCTATTCAACAGACGAATATAGTTTCAACACAGGAAAATAATTCTAACACATGAATATTATTCAAAATTTCGGCAGCAAAACGGCAGGGTAGTTAAAACCGGGACCGTCCCTAGTACGGCTCCTCGCTCTACCTTAAAGCCTCGCAGCTTTTGACAATGGGGAATCATGCACCTAGTTCGCACGCAGGCGGCATGTATATTTTTTTCATTTCCACAAACTAATCCTATGTGGTTTCAACCAAATATTTCTCAACCACAAACGGGTATTTTTCAACCACAATCAATCAATTTCAACCACAAACAATTTCAATCAACCATTCGTAATCAACCAATTTTCACACCAATCATAACCAATAAATATCGTCCATGGTTTGTGGACGAGGGGCGTATATATATATATATATATATATATATATATATATATATATATATTTATATATATAAGTATTTCACTTCTATTTCAACACATATATAATTTTTACAACGCATATATAACTTATACATCGAACGTACAACTTATACAATGCTTATACAAGAGGTGTACAATGCTTATATAACTTATACATCGACTATATAATTTGTACATCGTCGTTTTCCATATCGTTTATAAATTAGAAATCTCACATTGGGTTCCACTCCACCAAAAATAGCAGAAGGCTCAGAAAATTATGCGGTCTCTTCTAGAATGTAGAAGACGTCCACACGAGTCCACTGTCTCTTGTTTCACTGAATTTCATCAAGAAACGAAAAAAATATGATTTTTACAGTGAAATCAAAAACCGTAGCGCTTTAAAGTGCTATAATATAGTTTATTTAAAAATAGCCGTATACCTTTCAAAATTCTTTAAAACTAGGTTTTGGGTTTTCGCCAAATCTGTTGCACGATACGACGATCGGCCACTGCCACATGGAAGAGCTTGGAAAGGGCTCTCCGACGCTGGTCCTCCCCCTCAGTTCGACGGCAAGCAGCAACGGCGGCGGCGCTTTAAACGTTCGAGGTTTGGAGGCACGGATCTCCTCACTGGCGCGACGAGACGAGGAGTAGGTGGTATGGATTTGAAGAGCTCGGAGGGATCTACAAAAGGTTGAACTGGGGTATGGCGTTTAGAGGCGTGGATCGGTCAGAATCGAGGAGAGAAGGGAGGAGAAAAACCCACCATCGCGATTTTGGTATCGGGGAGAGAGAAGAGCTGATGTGGACAAATGAGTAATTTTTTTTATATTTATAAATTTTAAAAATCTGAAAATACCCCTTCTTACACACGGACACCAATTCAAACCCAACGACTATCGTCCCTAGCTAAATACCCCCATTCCGAACACAATGGGATATGTTTCGTAGGCCCATTCGACTGTTTCAGTCAGTTTTCCTTCAAATTAAAGTATAAAACATTCAATATTTAATTTGAACGTACACTTCAATTTGCCGGGGCCACAAACTGATTCGAAAAATTCCAGAAAAATAAATCTAGCTATGTTTTGACGATACGGTCCCAACAAAACTAGTTTCGTTGAATTCTGAGACTGTTTGAAAAATGGCTCATTTCTGGTCGATCCAATTTAACTGTAATTGACCAAAATACGTTTTCCTTTGCCACACCCACATATTAACTTCAAAAATTATGAAATTTGAAACCTAGAAATAGTTCAACATCCCGGACCCAACAAAAGTGGTTTCGTCGAATTCCGAGGTCGTTTGCAAAATGGCCATTTTCACGGGCTATATAAACTCCATAGCTACCTTTCTGAAAATTCATTTGGCCATAACTTTTGCTTTCCGCTATGAAACTTCGTTTTTTCAGATTCGTTAGAAAGGTATTCACTAACAAATTTAAATATTTTTGGTTTCACTCAAATCCGTTTTGTTTTGCACCCGTTACAGTCAGTCAAAGTTTGAATTCAAAATTTGAAACTACCGCGCCATTTCAGGCCTTGTTTATAATTAGAATTAATTATATTCGTTTTCAAATGTCGATTCAAACTTACTTTTCATCGTTTTTCTTTAAAATATTTATTTTAAATATTTAAAATCCACTAAAATAGCCAATTTAAAATTTTTAAATTGGTTCAGATTTTCCGGGTCGTTACAGGTTTTAAATCAACAAACACAGATTTTTATTTGTGCAGTTAGGCGATGTGTAAAATTTATCGTCCCAATCAATATCAGTCAAATGGGTGTACATAAACAAATCCTTCGATTTGTAAACGAATATTTGTTTTATTTCAACACATGAATATATATTTTATTTCAACACATGAATATATATTTTATTTCAACACATGAATATATATTTTATTTCAACACATGAATATATATTTTATTTCAACATATGAATAGATATTTTATTTCAACACATGAATATATATTTTTCACATCACAATCAATAGTCAAATTTCACAACAAAAACAATCACACAAGTCGTCCATGGTCTGTGGACAACGGGTGTCAGGTGCTGCTAAGCACCGTCTGCATCCTAGTATATATTTCAACTAGAAAATAAATAAAAGTGAGGAGTTCTCACCAAGAGCTAAACCAAACACCACGACTCTTCATATGTAGGAAATCTTCGCCGTGCTCGCCTTTTGTCACTTTCGTTACCCGTATTCACTACATATATAAAAAATCACATTTTTGTATTCTCTATTATATAAAAATCATATTTTTAATTTGCTACATATATAAAAATCACATTTTTATATTTGCTATTATATAAAAATCATATTTTTAATTCTCTACATATATAAAAATTATATTTTTATCCTTCTCAAAATTATTTCATATCTTTACAGTTCTAAAAATCGTATCTTTATACGATTAAAAATCTAATCTTTTCGTTATGAAAAATCTACTCTTTTCTAATCATGAAAATCATAACATTTATAAATTAAAAATCGTATCTTTCTCTAAGTAAAAATCTAATCTTTCTTCGCTACATATATTGAAAAGTCAAATCTTTGCTATCATAAAAATATAGTCTTTTTATTTATAACAATCTAAACTTTCAACACATAAAAATTCAACCTTTTCTCCGGTAAAAATTCAATCTTTATCATGTAAAAATTCATCGCTTTTCACCAAAAAAATTCCAAAGAAAACTGAAAAGAAAATAAAAATAAATGTAATCAGATAGGAAAACTCACCTTAATTCGGTTTTTATTGAAGGGGGGAGGGGCTGTGGTGGTCTCAGGCAAGGCGGTGGGCTTCTGGTGGTGCAATGGCGCGCTCCGGCAAGGGGGGTGGCGCGGCGCGTTTTTGGGTTCCAGGGGGCTAGGGTTTTCATGGTTGCTAGGGAAGAAGGAGAGAGGCGGTGGGGGAAGTTGTGGCGGCGTTGACGTGGGGTGAGGCGGGGCAGTGGGCGGCGAGGTGGGGGGGCGCGAGATCGATTGTCGGAGCTTTTTTTTTAATCTTAACATCGATTTTCACTTGAAGAAAAAAAGGGGGGCTGAACGGTATAAGGGAGAGAGGGAGGTTTTTTTTAATTTATTTAATTATTTAATTTCAAAAAGCAAATTTTTATTCCGAACTCGAAATCGAACCCACCGATTGTCGTCCATAGCTAATTACCCCCATTTCGAACACAATGGGACATATTTCATAAGCTGATTCGATCGTTTCGATCATTTTTCGTCAAAATCAAAATGTAAGTCTATATATTGAATTTGAACGCGCATTTCAATTTACCGAGGCCACATACGGACTCTAAAAATTCTCGAAAAATATTTTCTAGGTTAGTATTGACGATACGGTCCTAACAAAACTAATTTCGTCGAATTCTGAGACAGTTTGAAAAATGGTCATTTTTCAGTCGATTAAAATCAACTTAAACTGGTCAAACGCGTTTTCCTTTGCCACGCTCACATATTGATTCAGAAAATTACGAATTTTGAAACCTAGCAATAACTTGACATCACGGATCTAACAAAAGTGGTTTCGTCGAAAACCGAGGTCGTTTGCAAAATGGCAATTTTTATGGGCCAGAATTCCATAGCGATTATTCTGAATTTTCAACTGGGCGCAACTTTTGATTCCCGCTATGAAATTTTGATTTTTCGGATTCGTTGGAAAGATATTTTCAAATAGATTCTAATATTTTTGGTTTCGCTAAAATCCAGATTATTTTGAATCCTGCACAATCATTTGAAATTTGAAATTGAATTTTCGAACTACCGCGCCATTTTCAGGCTCGTTATATAATTAAAATAAATTTATTCGTTTTAACTTCGTCGAAAATATATTTTCCGTCGTTATTATTTAAAATAATTTATTTTAAATATTCAAAATTCGCTAAAATTGCCAAAATAAAATTTTTAAATTGGCTCGGATTTCCGGGTTATTACAATCTCCCACACTTAAAACTTTTCGTCCCCGAAAAGGAACGAAGCTGAAAGTTGTTTAACTAATCAACTCAAATTTCATTATTTTCTTTACGGCTTAAGTTCTTCAACTTTTCTGTTTCTAAGAACTTTTCTAATTTTTCAAAAAGTTGGCTAACACCCTAAATTTTTGAAAAATTTCGCCATAACCTCCCCTGCACCGGGAGCTTCGGGATATTTCAAATAGCCTCCCATGGTCCTCACCAATCCAAAAAGAAAAAGAAACAGCCAAGCGGCTAGCCAATCGGCTCATAAAATCATCAAAAACCCAAGAAATACAATAAACATGTACCTATTTGTCGGGCAAACAATTTTATTCCCCTTCTCTATCCTCCTTGCTATGACCTATTCAATGTAAGTACATGTATATGCATGAAAATGCGACAAATTTTCAATACAACTCACTTTTTGATACAATTTGGCTAAGGTTCAACATTTTAGTTAATCAACCAATGATCAAACAACACAATCAGCAATCAATTAGTTGATTAGCTTTTAAATTTATAACTTTGATATATAGTCCAAAAAACAGATTTTTGATGCCAAATCACAACAATAAGCCCTATCTAATTTTGGTTCTCACACCAGTCAATTGGAATCATATAGAAATCCCACTTTCGAAAAACGAACATAAATACTGATGATGTCCGGACATCATCAGAATTATCCCCGAGCGGCTAGAGTGTGATTCTATATCTATCCAGTATATTAAAACTTCGAATGCACGCGGATCAGACGTATACGCAAAATCTTTATATACTGGACGGTCCAAATCAGTACAAATAAATAATCAAATACGAATAATTGATTTAATTTTTTTTAAAACAAAAATTGTTTTCATTTTAAAAATATACTCTTCACACTTGTTCTAGGATACTACTGATCCCATCTCTAACGAGTCATTCTCATTGGATATTACTAATGCAATCTCTGATGAATTCTTTCGTTTGGTTCTAACGTGTCTTGTTCTCGAGCTTTGTAAACCAAAGCTCTGATACCAAGCTGAAACGACCCGAACTTCCCCGGTAAGGAAAGCTCGGATTGAGTTGAGAACAAGCCACATCGGGACGCAAACAGAAGAACATTTCATTGTTAATTACAACAATTCCATCAGAATACAAGAATATTACAGAGTATGAATAAATATTACATTTGATAAATATCAGAGATTACAATAAATTACATAGCAGCGGAAAATAATAAAAAACACAATTGAAAAGAATATACGGATGCAGAGCTTTCTGGATATCGTTCCAGCTGTAAATCAGGATCCTGTGAATATAAATCCGCAAAACCAAAACTATTAGCTGCCCGTGCGGAAAATAGGGGCACCCAGAGTTTAGGTTAAAACAATAAACTCCAGGCCAGTCATGTGACTGGTGTGAGAACTAAAACAGTTATTAATCTTTATTTTAAAATTAGGTAAATCAAGGGACCACGCCGTATAACACGGAACGGGTTTCCTCCCAAGAATACCCATGCATAAAACAACAGCGCAATGCTAAATAAAGAACAATGAAGCTATTAAAAGACCCAGATCCCATCACACAATGCAACTCAAGCCGGAGGCTAGGGTTTTTACCTTATAATGGCCATAGAATGCTTGATATGCTAAATTTCATGTTTTATTATTACTATAAGTGTATAGTGTCAAAACAATTTCAATTATAAGTACCAATCATAGACGGGATAAGTGCCCCATACCACTATGTCGCCATATATAGGTATACAATCAAAACCGCAATTGTCACGTATTGGAAGTTTGATTTCCATATATGAACCGAGGCAAGGGATCGTCCTCAACCAATTCGAGACTCTCTAGCCCGAGCCTCAGGACAAGTACTCAGTCAAGCCGTTGGATCATCAGGGCCGGTCCACTGATGTGGATTAAAATGCCTGAACACTGCATTTCCCAACCCTTTGGGGCGTAAATTAGCCAAACGACTCCATTGGCTCCACATAGTCACCGATATATCCGAGGCGCCTTGCAACAACAACAACGACACAGGTGAAAATAATATAAATGTCAGGGATGGTAGGTCACTGACACCACCCTAGCTAGAAGGAAATGCATGCCCTCCCTGAGGTCCTCTCCCGTTTCTGGTTCACAACCGGGGTGTGAGGCTCGCGAATTCACGTTACACAAAGCTATGCCACACAGGCGGTGCTTTGATCGTCAACCACAAGACTCTGATTTTCAACAAAAGCCTTGATCATTTTCCACTTAGGCATGCCACACAGGCAAATCACTCCATGCGATTCATATCCCTCAATATATAACCCCTGAGCTCGTACGTCTCAGAGAAGGGCGTTGAGCACGAGAATAAATTCTCCGTCGCCAAATAGATATATATTTAATAGAAATCAATCACAAAGAATAAAATCCAATGTCAGACACACAGTCCATTTACAAGTCCATTCTGGGTCTGAACGAAACCGGAGGCACCTTGTATCTCGCATATCCATCGATCTACAAGTATGTCTGGACGATCACCAACTGATTCCCTCCTCTTGGGTGTACAGCCCAATCAAGATCATCAGTAGTCACCAAAACGATGTGAAGACCTTCGGTCTTCGACCACCGTCTTCATCCTCGACACATCGTCGAATCAGTTATTCAGAATGGGATAAACCCGGTCTTTCTGAATAACTCGCGTATATAATAAACAAGTGTTACACAAACACAACATATGCCTCATTCCAATGCAGAATATTCTTTTATTTAAATAATCTTATACTTTGGGAAAGGTTCCCATTAATTTTATCAAAGATAATTTCTTTAAATTTATTCTTTAATCTTCCTTTGAAAATCAATTCAAATTAGTCGGGATTAGCGAACCACACCGTAGTAATCATTTATTTTATTTCCCAATCCCAACCTATTCATCCCATGAAGTAAAACTGGTCATACTTCATATTTAACACCACGGTGTTATCGGTAAATTCAATTACCATTTCACGTTCAAACCTAATTAAAGATTTAACTATCGCCTGGAGAAAAATTGGTGATACTCCATTCTCGATTATTTCAATCTAATTAAAGATTCATTAAAACTCCACTTGGTTTTAATCTTCCCAATAATCACTATCTATGATTATATAACTTGGGAAATCACATCCTGTCTTTAACTGGGTTAAAGAACCAAGGTTATTTAATACACGGTTCACTATAAACCCAAAATCACATTCTAATTCAATTCCAATTAAATATCATTTAATTGGTATCCTTCATTAAATCTAAATAAAAAGATTTAATCTTTTTCTCAACTGGGTTTAAGAACAGTGTTAATGAAGACACCATTCACGACAAACCAAAATCCCATTTGATATTAAATACAAGGCTCTGAATAGAAAATATATCGGCTTATATTCAATATCAAATCCTACGACCAACAAATATCGTATTGAAATAAAGATATAAATATATCTTTCAAATTTCCATAAAAATATCTGTATAATCACGAAATCCAACATCGAAATATTCCAAAGACAATTTAGATTCAAATCCATTTCCACTTTATATATTGGAAATTCTTGTTATTTTGAAAACCATTTCAAATCCAATTTATTTATTTAAAAATAAATGGAATTATAATTCTAGTTCAAAACTAGTTCATCTCGATAAAAATCTATTTTTATCCTTTCAAATATGGAGTTTTTCTTCCCAATTCTTTCCAAATCATTTCTTACTATTTTTAATAATTTTATCAAGGCCCATACAGTCGATTTCCATCAACGGCCATCAAACTGCACTTACATCGACCTTTTCAAAATTTTATTTAGACATAATTCCACATCGAACCGTTAGATTTCTAATTTCTAATATTCGTTAGAAAGCTCTTTTCGATACGAACCCAATGGTTCCAGATTTAGGAGAATCCGACGGTCGTATCTCCCATAATATCAATTCGAAGTCAATGGTCGAAATTCGCGAACTGCCGCGGCGCAGCGCGTTCTATTCAGGCCATTATATATATAATATAAATATATTATATATATTTCGTCGATTTCCTTTTAAAACGTATTTTATAAATCGTTTTAAATTCGTTTTCAAAACGATTTCAACTTCATATTCAATTTCGAATCAAAATTGAATATTCCACATCATCGATATACAAATGATAATATTTTCAAAATGTTATATTTTGAAATCACTTTCTTTTCTATAATCATTATTAAAACGAATATAATCGATATAAATATCGTTCGCGTCAAAATGGCGCATATCTTACCAACACGGCTTTATATATTTCAATAACTTCGTTATTCTATTCAACAAATGAATTTTTTTTTCTACACATGAATTTATATTTTTATTCAACACATGAATTTTTATTCTATTCAACACGTGAATTTTTATTCTATTCAACACATGAATATATATTTTTATTCAATACATGAATATTTATTCTATTCAACACATGAATATTTTCTTCAATACATGAATATATATTTTTATCAACACATGAATATTCAACACATGAAAATATATTTTCATTCTATTCAACACATGAATTTTCTTTTATAATATTCGTTATTCTCCCAAATTGGAATGAGGCCCAATCAATTACCATATAATGTTAATTATATGGATTCCATACAACACATGTATATCATAGCAACGATAAATAAGCAACCATCATCCAGAGTGCACCGCACAACTGTATAAGCATTAAATATAAATAATTAACGCTTACACAGTCTGTCAACCTATCGATTGACATACAACTAAACAATCGGGATTAGTGTACGTCAAATATCATCCCAATACCCGTGTGGGGTTTTAAATCAACAAACACAGATTTTTATTTGTGCAGTTGGGCGATGTGTAAAATTTATCGTCCCAATCAATATCAGTCAAATGGGTGTACATAAACAAATCCTTCGATTTGTAAATGAATATTTATTTTATTTCAACACATGAACATATATTTTATTTCAACACATGAATATATATTTTATTTCAACACATGAATATATATTTTATTTCAACACATGAATAGATAATTTATTTCAACACATGAATATATATTTTTCACATCACAATCAACAGTCAAATTTCACAACACAAACAATCATACAAGTCGTCCATGGTCTGTGGACAACGGGTGTCGGGTGCTGCTAAGCACCGTCTGCATCCTAGTATATATTCCAACTAGAAAATAAATAAAAGTGAGGAGTTCTCACCAAGAGCTAAACCAAACACCACGACTCTTCATATGTAGGAATCTTCGCCGTGCTCGCCTTTTGTCACCTTCGTTGCCCGTATTCACTACATATATAAACATCACATTTTTATATTCTCTATTATATAAAAATCATATTTTTAATTCGCTACATATATAAAAATCACAATTTTATATTCGCTATTATATAAAAATCATATTTTTAATTCTCTACATATATAAAAATTATATTTTTATCCTTCTCGAAATTATTTCATATCTTTACAGTTCTAAAAATCGAATCTTTATACGATTAAAAATCTTATCTTCTCGTTATTAAAAATCTACTCTTTTCTAATCGTGAAAATCATAACATTTATAAACTAAAAATCGTATCTTTCTCTAAGTAAAAATCTAATCTTTCTTCGCTACATATATTGAAAAATCAAATCTTTGCTATCATAAAAATAGTCTTTTTATTTATAACAATCTAAACTTTCAACACATAAAAATTCAACCTTTTCTCCTGTAAAAATTCAATCTTTATCATGTAAAAATTCATCGCTTTTTACTTACAAAAATCCAAAGAAAACAGAAAAGAAAATAAATGTAATCAAATAGGAAAACTCACCTTAATTCGGTTTTTATTGAAGGGGGGAGGGGCTGTGGGGGTCTCAGGCGAGGCGGTGGGCTTTTGGTGGTGCAATGGAGCGCTCATGCAAGGGGGGTGGCGCAGCGCGTTTTTGGGTTCCAGGAGGCCGGGTTTTCACGGTGGCTAAGGGAAGAAGGAGAGAGGCGGTGGGGGAAGTTGTGGCGGCGTTGACGTGGGGTGAGGCGGGGCAGCGAGGTATGGGGGCGCGAGATCGATCGTCGGAGCTTTTTTTTTAATCTTAACATTGATTTTTATTTGGAGAAAAAAGGGGGGCTGAACGGTATAAGGGAGAGAGGGAGGTTTTTTTAATTTATGTAATTATTTAATTTCAAAAAGAAACTTTTTATTCCGAACTCGAAATCGAACCCACCGACTGCCGTCTATAGCTAATTACCCCCATTCCGAACACAATGGGACATGTTTCACAAGCTGATTCGATCGTTTCGATCAGTTTTCATCAAAATCAAAATATAAATCTATATGTTGAATTTGAACGCGCATTTCAATTTACTGGGGCCACATACGGACTCTAAAAATAGTCGAAAAATATTTTTTAGCTTCGTACTGACGATACGATCCTAACAAAACTAATTTCATCGAATTCTGAGACAGTTTAAAAAATGGTCATTTTCCAGTCGATTAATATCAACTAAAACTAGTCAAACGCGTTTTCCTTTGCCACGCTCACATATTGATTCAGAAAATTACGAATTTTGAAACCTAGCAATAACTTGATGTCACGGATCCAACAAAAGTGGTTTCGTCGAAAACAGAGGTCGTTTGCAAAATGTCTATATTTATGGGCCAGAATTCCATAGTGACTATTCTGAATTTTCAACTGGGCGCAACTTTTGATTCCCGCTATGAAATTTTGATTTTTCGGATTCGTTAAAAAGATATTTTCAAATAGATTCTAATATTTTTGGTCTCGCTAAAATCCGGTTTATTTTGAATCCTGCACATTCATTTGAAATTTGAAATCGAATTTTCGAACTACCGTGCCATTTTCAGGCTCGTTATATAATTAAAATAAATTTATTCGTTTTAACTTCGTCGAAAATATTTTTTCTGTCGTTATTATTTAAAACAATTCATTTTAAATATTCAAAATTCGCTAAAATTGCCAAAATAAAATTTTAAATTGGCTCGGATTTCCGGGTTATTACAATCTCCCACACCTAAAACTTTTCGTCCCTGAAAAGGAACGAAGCTGAAAGTTGTTTAACTAATCAACTCAACTTTCATTATTTTCTTTACGGCTTAAGTTCTTCAACTTTTCTATTTCTAAGAACTTTTCTAATTTTTCAAAAGTTTGGCTAACACCCTAAATTTTCGAAAAATTTCACCATAACCTCCCCTGCACCGGAGCTTCGGGATATTTCAAATAGCCTCCCATGGCCCTCACCAATCCAAAAGGAAAAAGAAACAGCCAAGCGGCTAGCCAATCGGCTCATAAAATCATCAAAATCCCATGAAATACAATAAACATGTACCTATTTGTCGGGCGAACAATTTTATTCCCCTTCTCTAGCCTCCTTGCTATGACATGTTCAACGTAAGTACATGTATATGTATGCAAATGCGACAAATTTTCAATACAACTCACTTTTTGATACAATTTGGCTAAAGGTTCAACATTTTAATTAATCAACCAATGATCAAACAACACAATCAGCAATCAATTAGTTGATTAGCTTTTTAAATTCATAACTTTGATATATAGTCCAAAAATCAGATTTTTGATTCCAAATCACAACAATAAGCCCTATCCAATTTTGGTTCTTACACCAGTCAATTGGAATCATATAGAAATCCCACTTTCGGAACACGAACATAAATACTGATGATGTCCGGACATCATCAGAATTATCCCCGAGCGGCTAGAGTGTGATTCTATATCTATCCAGTATATTAAAACTTCGAATGCATGCGGATCAGACGTATACGCAAAATCTTTACATACTGGACGGTCCAAATCAATACAAATAAATAATCAAATACGAATAATTGATTTAATTTTTTTTTTAAAACAAAAATTGTTTTCATTTTAAAAATATACTCTTCACACTCGTTCTAGGATACTACTGATCCCATCTCTGACGAGTCATTCTCATTGGATATTACTAATCCAATCTCTGATGAATTCTTTCGGTTGGTTCTAACGTGTCTTGTTCTCGAGCTTTGTAAATCAATGCTCTGATACAAAGCTGAAACGACCCGAACTTCCCCGGTAAGGAAAGCCCGGATTGAGTTGAGAACAAGCCACAGCGGGACGCAAACAGGAGAACATTTCATTGTTAATTACAAAAATTCCATCAGAATACAAGAATATTACAGAGTATGAATAAATATTACATTCGATAAATATCAGAGATTACAATAAATTACGTAGCAGCGGAAAATAATACAAAACACAACTAAAAAGAATATACGGATACAAAGCTTTACGGATATCATTCCAGCTGTAAATCAGGATCCTGTGAATATAAATCTGCAAAACCAAAACTACTAGCTGCCCATGCGGAAAATAGGGGCGCCCAGAGTTTAGGTTAAAACAATAAACTCCAGGTCAGTTATGTGACTGGTGTGAGAACTAAAATAGTTATTAATCTTTATTTTAAAGTTAGGTAAATCAAGGGACCACGCCGTATAACACGGAACGGGTTTCCTCCCAAGAATACCAGTGCATAAAACAACAACGCAATGCTAAATAAAGAACAATGAAGCTATTATAAGAACCAGGTCCCATCACACAATGCAACGCAAGCCGGAGGGTAGGGTTTTTACCTTATAATAGCCAAAGAATGCTTGATACGCTAAATTTCATGTTTTATTATTACTATAAGTGTATAGTGTCAAAACAATTTCAATCATAAGTATCAATCATAGACAACATAAGTGCCCCATACCACTATGTCGCCATATATAGGTATATAATCAAAACCGCAATTGTCACGTATTGGAAGCTGGATTTCCATCTGTGAACCAAGGCAAGGGATCGTCCTCAATCGATTCGAGGCTCTCTAGCCCGAGCCTCAGGACAAGTACTCAGTCAAGCCCTTGGATCGTCAGGGCCGGTCCACAGATGTGGATTAAAATGCCTGATCATTACATTTCCCCGCCCTTTGGGGCGTAAATGAGCCAAATGACTCCATCGGCTCCACATAGTCACCGATATATCCGAGGCGCCTCGCAACAGAAACAACCACACAGGTGAAAATAATATAAATGTCAGGGCTGGTAGGTCACTGACACCACCCTAGCTAGAAGGAAACGCATGCCCTCCCTGAGGTCCGCTCCCATTCCTGGTTCACAACCGGGGTGTGAGGCTCGCGAATTCACGTTACACAAAGCTATGCCACACAGTCGGTGCTTTGATCATCAACCACAAGACTCTGCTTTTCAACAAAATCCTTGATCATTTGCCACTTAGGCATGCCACACAGGCAATTCAGTCCATGCGATTCATATCCATCAATATATAACCCCTAAGCTCATACGTCTCGGAGAAGGGCGTTGAGCACGAGAATAAATTCTCCGCCACCAAACAGATTTATATTTAATATAAATCAATCACACAGAATAAAATCCAATGTCAGACACACAGTCCATTTACAAGTCCGTTATGGGTCTGAACGAAACCGGAGGCACCTTGTACCTCGCATATCCATCGATCTACAAGTACGTCTGGACGATCACCAACTGATTCCCTCCTCTTGGGTGTACAGCCCAATCAAGATCATCAGTAATCACCCAAACGATGTGAAGATCTCCGGTCTTCGAATACCGTCTTCATCCTCGACACATCGTCGAATCAGTTATTCAGAATGGGATAAACCCGGTCTTTCTGAATAACTCGCGTATATAATAAACAAGTGTTACACAAACACAACATACGCCTCATTCCAATTCAGAATATTCTTTTATTCAAATATTCTTATACTTTGGGAAAGGATCCCATTAATTTTATCAAAGATAATTTCTTTAAATTTATTCTTTAATCTTCCTTTGTATATCAATTCAAATTAGTCGGGATTAGCGAACCACACCGAAGTAATCATTTATTTTATTTCCCAATCCAAACCTATTCATCCCATGAAGTAAAATTGGTCATACTTCATATCTAACACCACGGTGTTATCGGTAAATTCAATTACCATTTCACGTACAAACCTAATTAAAGATTTAACTATCGCCTGGAGCAAAACTGGTGATACTCCATTCTCGATTATTTCAATCTAATTAAAGATTCATTAAAACTCCACTTGGTTTTAATCTTCCCAATAATCACTATCAATGATTATTTTACTTGGGAAATCACATCCTGTCTTTAACTGGGTTAAAGAACCAAAGTTATTTAAAATACGGTTCATTATAAACCCAAAATCACATTCTAATTCAATTCCAATTAAATATCATTTAATTGGTATCCTTCATTAAATCTAAATAAAAAGATTTAATCTTTTTCTCAACTGGATTTAAGAACAATGTTAATGAAGACACCATTCGCAACAAACCCAAATCCCATTTACAAGGCTCTGAATAGAAAATATATCGGCTTATATTCAATATCAAATCCTACGACCAACAAATATCGTATTGGAAATAACGATATAAATATATCTTTCAAATTTCCATAAAAATATCTGTATAATCACGAAATCCAACATCGAAATATTCCAAAGACAATTTTGATTCAAATCCATTTCCACTTTATATATTGGAAATTCTGGTTATTTTGAAAACAATTTCAAATCCAATTTATTTATTTAAAAATAAATGGAATTATAATTCTAGTTCAAAACTAGTTCATCTCGAAAAAAATCTATTTTTATCCTTTCAAATGTGGAGTTTTTCATCCCAATTCTTTCCAAATCATTTCTTATGATTTTACACAAATTATTACTATTATTAATAATTTTATCAAGGCCCGTACAGTCGATTTCCATCAACGGCCATCGAACTGCACTTACAACGACCTTTTTCAAATTTGATTTGGACATAATTCCAAATCCAACAGTTAGATTTCTAATTTCTAATATTCGTTAGAAAGCTCTTTTTGATCTGAACCCAATGGTTCCATATTTAGGAGAATCCAACGGTCGGATCTCCCGTAATATCAATTCGAAGTCAGTGGTCGAAATTCGCGAACTGCCGCGGCGTGGCGCGTTCTATTCAGGCCATTATATATATAATATAAATATATTATATATATTTCGTCGATTTCCTTTTAAAACGTATTTTATAAATCGTTTTAAATTCGTTTTCAAAACGATTTCAACTTCATATTCAATTTTGAATCAAAATTGAATATTCCACATCATCGATATACAAATGATAATATTTTCAAAATGTTATATTTTGAAATCACTTCCTTTTCTATAATCATTATAAAAATGAATATAATCGATATAAATATCGTTCGTGTCAAAATGGCGCATATCTAACTAACACGACTTTATATATTTCAATAACTTCGTTATTCTATTCAACAAATGAATTTTTTCTTCAATACACGAATTAATATTTTTATTCAACACATGAATTTTTATTCTATTCTACACATGAATTTTTATTCTATTCAACACATGAATATATATTTTTATTCAATACATGAATATTTATTCTATTCAACACATGAATATTTTCTTCAACACATGAATATATATTTTTATCAACACATGAATATTCAACACATGAAAATATATTTTTATTCTATTCAACACATGAATTTTCTTTTATAATATTCCTTATTCTCCCAAATTGAAATGAGGCCCAATCAATTACCATATAATGTTAATTATATGTATTCCATACAATACATGTGTATCATAGCAACGATAAATAATCAACCATCATCCAGAGTGTACCACACAACTGCATAAGCATTAAATATAAATAATTAACGCTTACACAGTCTGTCAACCTATCGATTGACATAAAACTAAACAATCGGGATTAGTGTATGTCAAATATCATCCCAATACCCGTGTGGGGTTTTAAATCAACAAACACAGATTTTTATTTGTGCAGTTGGGCGATGTGTAAAATTTATCGTCCCAATCAATATCAGTCAAATGGGTGTACATAAACTAGTCCTTCGATTTTTATATGAATATTTATTTTATTTCAACACATGAATATATATTTTATTTCAACACATGAATATATATTTTTCACATCACAATCAACAGTCCAATTTCACAACACAAACAATCACACAAGTCGTCCATGGTCTGTGGATAACGGGTGTCAGGTGCTGCTAAGCACTGTCTGCATCCTAGTATATATTTCGACTAGAAAATAAATAAAAGTGAGGAGTTCTCACCAAGAACTAAACCAAACACCATGACTCTTCATATGTAGGAAATCTGACATGACCCGAACTTCCCCGTGAAGGAAAGCACGGATGGCGTTGAGAACAGGACAAATCAGAACGCAGACGGAAGAACATTTCATTGTTTATTACAACAATTCCATCAGATACAAGAATATACAGAGTATGAATGAATAAATTACATTCAACACATATCAGAGATTTAAATTACATTAAAATACATCGCAGCGGAAAATAATACAAAAGCACAACTAGAAGTAATGCACGGATACAGAGCTTTCTGAGCATCGTTCCAGCTGTAAATCAGGATCCTGTGAATATAAATCTGCAAAACCCAAACTACAAGCTGCCCATGTGGAAAATAGGGGCACCCAGAGTTTAGGTTAAAACAATAAACTCCAGGTCAGCCATGTGACTGGTGTGAGAACTAAAACAGTTATTTAAAACTTTACTTTAAAAATAGTAATTCAAGGGACCACGCCGTATAACACGGAACGGGTTTCCTCCCAAGAATACTAGTGCATATAAAAAAACAACGCAATGCTTTTTGGAAAAATGAAGCTATTATAAGACCTAGGTCCCATCACACAATGCAACGCAAGCCGGAGGATAGGGTTTTCCCTTATAATAGCCAAATAATGTTTGGTACGTTTAAAACAAATCACTTGATACTATACAAATGTCCGAGGCGCCTCGTATCCAACAACCACACAGGTGAAAAGTATATAAATGTCAGGGCTGGTAGGTCACTGACACCACCATAGCTAGAAAGAAACGTCGTGCACTCCTTGGGTCCGTATCCCGTTTTTGACTCATACCGAGGTGTAAGGCTCGCGAATCCACGTTATACACAAAGCTACGCCACACAGGTCGTGCTTTGATCATCAACCACAAGACTTTGCTTTTCAACAGGAGCCTTGATCAATTGCCACTTACGCGTGCCACACTGGCAATTCACTCCATGCGACTGATGTCGATCGATATACAACCTCTGAGCTCGTACGTCTCAGAGAAGGGCGTTAAGCAAGAGAATAAATTCTCCGCCGCCACACAGATGTATATTTAATAGAGATCAATCAACACAGAATAAAATCCAATGTCAGACACACAATCCATTTACAAGTTCGCTCTGGGTCTGAACGAAACCGGAGGCACTTTCCTCGCACATCCATCCATCTCCAAGTACGTCTGGACGATCACCAACTGTTTCCCTCATCTTGGGTGTACAGCCCAATCGAGAACATCAGTAATCACCCAAACGATGTGAAGACTTCCGGTCTTTAACCATCGTCTTCATCATCGACATCTCGTCGAATCGGTTATTCAGAATGGGTTTAACCCGGCCTTTCTGAATAACCCACGTATATAATAAACAAATGTTACACAAACACAACGAACACCTCATTCCAATTCAGAATATTCTTTTATTCACAAAATCACATTCTTAGGGAAAGGTTCCCATTAATTTTATCCAAGATAAATTCTTCTAAATTTATTCTATAATCTTCCTTTGGATATCATTTCAAACTAGTCGGGATTAGCGAACCACACCGAAGTAATTATTTATTTTATTTCCCAATCCCAACCTATTCATCCCATGGAGCAAAACTGGTAATACTCCATATCTAACACCACGGTGTTATCGGTAAAATTAATTACCATTTCACGTTCAAATCTAATTAAATATTTAACTATCGCTTTGGAGCAAAACTGGTGATACTCCACTCTCGATCACTTTTCAGATTTGATAATTTAAATTATCAATTCACTTTTTAATCTAATTAAAGATTCATTAAAATTCCACTTAGTTTTAATCTTTTCAAAAATCAATATCCTGCCTTTAACTGGGTTAAAGAACCAATGTCATCTAAAACACGATTCACGATAAACCCAAATCATATTTGATATTAAATACAAGGCTCTGAATAGAAAATATATCGGCTTATATTCAATATCAAATTCTGAAACCAACAAATATTGTATTGGAAATAACGATATAAAATATATCTTTCAAATTCCCATAATTATATTTGTATAGTCACGAAATCCAACATCGAAATATTCCGAAGATAATTTCGATTCAACTCCAGTTCAATTCACGTATTGGGAATATTGATTATTTTTAAAATCAATTTCAAATTCAATTTATTTATTTCAAAAATAAATTGATTTTAATTCTAGTTCAAAACTAGTTCATTTCGATAAAAATCTATTTTTACCCTTTCAAATGTGGAATTTTTCATTCTAGTTCTTTCCAATTCACATATTATGATTTTACACAAATTGTTAATATTTTTAATAATTTTATCAAGGCCCGTACAGTCGATTTCCCACAACGGCCATCGAACTGCACTTACAGCGACCTTTTTCGAATTTGATTTGGACATAACTCCAAATCCAACTGTTAGATTTCAAATTTCTAATATTCATTGGAAAGCTCTTTTCGATAAGAACCCAACGGTTCCGGTTTTAGGAGAATCCGATGGTCGAATCTCCCGCAACGTCAATTCGAAGTTAATGGTCGAAATTCACGAACTGCCGCGGCGCGGCGCGTTCTATTCAGGCCATTATATATATATATATATAATATATTATATATATTTCGTCGATTTCCTTTTTAAAACTAATTTTATAAATAGTTCTAAATTCGTTTCAAAAACAATTTCAACTTCTAATTCGTTTCAATTCAATTTGAATTTACCTTCTATTTAATTCAATTCGAATTAAATTCAAATTGATTTCAATTTAATTTCAGTTCATTTTAAATTTCATTCAAAACGATTTCAATTCGTTTTTAATTCAATTTCAATTTAATTCAATTTGAATTCATTTCTATTCAATTCGAATTCAAATTCACTTTCTATTCAATTCGAATTCAAATTCATTTTCTATTCGATTCGAATTCATTTCAAATTGATTCAATAAAATTTCAATTTCAATTTTTATTTAATTTAATTCGAATTTTTTTCAAAATATTCAATTTTGAAATCACTTTTCAATATTCATTATAAAACGAATAAAATCGATATAAATATCGTTTGCGTCAAAATAACGCATCTCTAATCCACCCGGCTTTATATTTTTCAAAAACTTCTTTATTCTATTCAACAAATGAATATTTATTCTATTCAACACATGAATCTATATTTCTTTCAACACACGACTAATCTCAACACATGAGTACTGTCAACACATCACTATTTTTGTTATGTAAAATATTTTATAAAATTATGGTATCTATCTTTTGATTTTAATTAGACTCCACCGAGAAGTAGATTCTAATTGTAAATATGATAAAGATGTAATTTTTTATTATTTAAAATATTTTACTCAACACACGAATATTTTCAACACATGAACATCGTCAACACATGACTATTTTCATATTCAACACATGAATTTTCTTTTATAATATTCATTATTTTCCCGATTGGAATGAGGCCCAATCAATCACCATATAATGTTAATTATATGGATTCCATACAACACATGTATATAATAGCAACAATAAACAATAAACCATCATCCAAAATGCACCACACAACTGCATAAGCATCAGATATAAATAATCAACGCTTAAACAGCCTGTCGACCAATCGATCGACATACAATTAAATAATTGGGATTAGTGTACGCCAAATTTCATCCTAACACCCGTGTGGGGTTTCAAATCAACAAACACATATTTTTATTTGTGCAGTTGGGCGATGTGTAAAATTTATCATCCCAATCAATATCAGTCAAATCGGTGTATATAAACAAATCGGCCGATTTGTTTATAAATATTTATTTATTCACATTCACGTTAAAAATTATATTTTTAAAGATAATTAATTTATTTCAACCATCTACAATTTATTATCGATTTCACATCAACAACACAAACAAATTTCACAACACATCAAACAAGCATACAAGCCATCCATGGTCTGTGGATGATGGGTGTCGGGTGCTGCTAAGCACCGTCTGCATCCTAGTATATATATAACTAGAAAAAGAAATTTAGAGTGAGAAGTTCTCACCGATACCTAATCCAATCATCTCGACCCTTCTTTTGTAGAAGTCTTCGTCGTTCTCGCCTTTCATCACTTTCGTCGCCCGTAGTCGCTACATATATAAAAATCACATTTTTATTTCGCTATTCAATGTATAAAAATCGAATTTTTACTTCGCTATTCAATATATAAAAATCGAATTTTTACTTCGCTATTCAATATATAAAAATCGAATTTTCATAATCACGCTATATGGATAAAAATTCTATTTTTACATCGCTACTATATAGATGAAAATTATATTTTTACATCGCTACTATATAGATAAAAATTCTATTTTTACATTGCTTTTATATAGATAAAAATTCTATTTTTACATCGATACCATATAGATAAAAATTCTATTTTTACATCGCTACTATATAGATAAAGATTATATTTTTACAACACTACTATATAGATAAAAATTATATTTTTACAACACTACTATATAGATAAAAATTATATATTTACAACACTACTATATAGATAAAAATTATATTTTTACAACACTACTATATAGATAAAAATTATATTTTTACAACACTACTATATAGATAAAAATTATATTTTTACAACACTACTATATAGATAAAAATTATATTTTTACAACATTACTATATAGAAAGATTTCGCCTTTTCAAATTTCAGAAATCTAATCTTTTCTATTTTAAAAATCTAATCTTTTCTATTTTAAAAATCTAATCTTTTCTATTTTAAAAATCTAATCTTTTCTATTTTACATAAATAAATAAACAAATAAATAAAATCAGTCCCTTACCTAGCTAATACTCACCCAAAAACTGAATGTATAAATTAAAACTGATTTTTAAAACTGAAAATCACCTTTCTCCGTCGATCTCGCCGGAATCAGATCGGAGGTGAGGTTCAAGGGTGGCGCCTGGCCCGTCAGAGGTGGTGGGTGGTCTGGTGGCGGCGCCATGGGGCTGGCGACCGGCTTGGGGGCGGTTTCCGTGGGTGCTAGGTTGGACGGCGGCGCGGCAGATGAAGGGGAGGCGGCGCTGCCTCCTGAGGCGCGGCGGCGCTCTGAAGGGGGAGCGACGACGCTCCTCCCCCCCTCTACGTCTTTCTTTTTTTTCTTTTGATTCGTTCTGATCGGGGAAAGAAGAAAGGGTCTGGGGGGGTTAATGTAAAAGGAAAGAGAGAGATTTTATTTTTAATTATTTAGTTATTTTAATTTTAAAAAGTTGACTTTTTCATACGACCTCTAAACGAGGCCCACCGCCTGTCGTCCATAGCGTTTTACCCCTATTCCGAACACAATGGGATATGTATCATAGGCTGATTCGATTGTTTCGATCAGTTTCCGTTAAAATCAACATATAACTCTATATATTGAATTTAAACGCGCATTTCAATTTACTGGGGTCACATACGAACTCTATAAATTGCAGAAAAATATTTTCCAGCTTCGTATTGACGATAAGGTCCTAACAAAACTAGTTTCGTCGAATTCTGAGACCGTTGGAAAAATGGCCATTTTCCAGTCGATTAAAATCAACTGAAACTGGTCAAACACGTTTTCCTTTGCCACGCTTACATATTGATTCGAAAAATCATGAAATTTGGAATCTAACAATAATTTGACATCACGGAACCAAAAAAAGTGGTTTCGTCGAAATCCGAGGTCGTTTGCAAAATGTCTATTTTTCAGGGCCTGAATTCCATAGCGACTATTCAGAATTTTCAACTGGACATATCTTTTGATTCCCGCTATGAAATTTCAATTTTTCGGATTCGTTGGAAAGATATTCTCAATTAGATCCTATTATTTTTGGTTTCACTAAAATCCGGATTGTTTTGCACCCGGTACATTCAATTGAAGTTTGAAATCAAATTATCGAACTACCGCGGCATTTTCAATTCTATTTATAATTATATATAATTATTTATATTCTAACGACGACGTATATAATATATACGTTCGAATTCAATTCAAAATAAATTTCTCGTTGATATTATTTAAAATAATTCATTTTAAATATTCAAAATTCACTAAAATTGCCAAAATAAAAATTTTAAACTGGCCCAGATTTTCAGGTTGTTACAATCTCCCCCACTTAAAACTTTTCGTCCCCGAAAAGGAACAAAGTCGAAAGCGGTTTGATTAATCAACTCTACGTTCGATCTGGCTCCCATTCTCCAACTTTTCAGTTTCTGAGAATTTTCAAATTCTTCAAAAATTTGGCTAACACCCTAAATTTTCGAAAAATTTAGCCATAACCTCCCCTGCACCGGGAGCCACGGGAAAATCCCGAAATTGCCATACAGGCCTTCTGATCTCAAAAAGAAAAAGAAAAAGCCAAGCGGCTAGCCAATCGGCTCATAAAATCATCATCACCCAAACAAAACAGTAAATTATATAGTAAACATGTACCTATTTGTCGGGCAAACAAATTTTATTCTCTGCTCTAGCCTCCTTGCTATGACCTGTTCAATGTAAGTACATGTATATGCAAGCAAATGTGACCAATTTTCAATACAATTCAATATTTGTTTCAATTAGGCTAAATGGTTCTAAATTATTAAACAAATAAACAAGCAACACAAACATCAATCAATTAGTGGATTAACGTTTCAAATTCATAATTTTGATACATATACAAAAATCATGTTTTTGATGCCAATTCACAACAATGAATTTTATCTATATTAGTTTTGGTTCTCACACCAGTCTAATGGAAATATATAGAAATCACACCTTCGAAACACAAAAATAAATACTGGTGATGGCGCGCCATCATCAGAATCATGTCCGGGCGACTAGAGTGTGATTCTATATCTATCCAGTATATTAAAACTTCGAATATACGTTCATGACGCGTATATACAAAACCTTTATATATTGGATTGTCCATATTCAATACAAATAAATATTCAAATACGTATAAAACGATTTAAATTTTTAAAACAATATTGTTTTCATTTGAAAAATATACTCTTCACACTCGTTCTAGGATACTACTGATCCTATCTCTAACGAGTCATTCTAATTGGATATTACTAATCCAATATCTGATGAATTCTTTTGTATGGTTCTAATGTGTCTTGTTCTCGAGCTCTGTAAACCAAAGCTCTGATACCAAACTGACACGACCTGAACTTCCCCGTGAAGGAAAGCACAGATGGCATTGAGAACAGGACAAATCAGAACGCAGACGGAAGAACATTTCATTGTTTATTACAACAATTCCATCAGATACAAGAATATACAGAGTATGAATGAATAAATTACATTCAAAAAATATCAGAGATTTAAATTACATTTAAATACATCGCAGCGGAAAATAATATAAAAGCACAACTAGAGGTAATGCACGGATGCAGAGCTTTCCAAGCATCGTTCCAGCTGTAAATAGGAATCCTGTGAATATAAATTTGCAAAACCCAAACTATAAGCTGCCCGTGTGGAAAATAGGGGCACCCAGAGTTTAGGTTAAAGCAATAAACTCTAGGTCAGTCATGTGACTGGTGTGAGAACTAAAACAGTTATTTAAAACCTTACTTTAAAAATAGTAATTCAAGGGACCACGCCGTATAACACGGAACGGGTTTCCTCCCAAGAATACTAGTGCATATAACAAAACAACACAATGCTTTTTGGAAAAATGAAGCTATTATAAGACCCAGGTCCCATCACACAATGCAACGCAAGCCGGAGGATAGGGTTTTCCCTTATAATAGCCAAATAATGTTTGGTACGTTTAAAACAAATCACTTGATACTATAATAGGTGTATAGTGTCAAAACAATTCAATCATAAATATCAATCATAGGCGGCATGGGTACCATCTATCATGTCGCCATACTAGTTCTACAATTAAAACCACAATATCACGTATTGGAAATTGGATTCCGTCATGAGCCGAGGCAAGGGGCAAGCTCCTCTCCGCGTTCGAGACACTCTAGCAAATGCCTCGGGACCGCACACAGCAATCCCTGGATCCTCCAAGGCCGGTCCTCTCTTACTTTTGAGGATTGGCAATTCGTGAACACACGTTTCTCGGTCCTTACAGACCTATATCCGAGGGGCCTCGTATCCAACAACCACACAGGTGAAAAGTATATAAATGTCAGGGCTAGTAGGTCACTGACACCACCATAGCTAGAAAGAAACGTCGTGCACTCCTTGGGTCCGTATCCCGTTTTTGACTCATACCGAGGTGTGAGGCTCGCGAATCCACGTTATACACAAAGCTACGCCACACAGGCCGTGCTTTGATCATCAACCACAAGACTTTGCTTTTCGACAGGAGCCTTGATCAATTGCCACTTACGCGTGCCACACTGGCAATTCACTCCATGCGTCTAATATCCATCGATATACAACCTCTTAGCTCGTACGTCTCAGAGAAGGGCGTTAAGCAAGAGAATAAATTCTCTGCCGCCACACAGATGTATATTTAATAGAGATCAATCAACACAGAATAAAATCCAATGTCAGACACACAATCCATTTACAAGTTCGCTCTGGGTCTGAACGAAACCGGAGGCACTTTCCTCGCACATCCATCCATCTCCAAGTACGTCTGGACGATCACCAACTGTTTCACTCATCTTGGGTGTACAGCCCAATCGAGATCATCAGTAATCACCCAAACGATGTGAAGACTTCCGGTCTTCAACCATCGTCTTCATCTTCGACATCTCATCGAAGCGGTTATTCAGAATGGGTTTAACCCGGCCTTTCTGAATAACCCACGTATATAATAAACAAATGTAACACAAACACAACGAACGCCTCATTCCAATTCAGAATATTCTTTTATTCACAAAATCACATTCTTAGGGAAAGGTTCCCATTAATTTTATCCAAGATAAATTCTTCTAAATTTATTTTATAATCTTCCTTCGGATATCATTTCAAACTAGTCGGGATTAGCGAACCACACCGAAGTGATTATTTATTTTATTTCCCAATCCCAACCTATTCATCCCATGGGGCAAAACTGGTAATACTCCATATCTAACACCACAGTGTTATCGGTAAAATTAATTACCATTTCACGTTCAAATCTAATTAAAGATTTAACTATCACTTTGGAGCAAAACTGGTGATACTCCACTCTTGATCACTTTTCAGATTTGATAATTTAAATTATCAATTCACTTTTTAATCTAATTAAAGATTCATTAAAATTCCACTTAGTTTTAATCTTTTCAAAAATCAATATCCTGCCTTTAACTGGGTTAAAGAACCAATGTCATCTAAAACACAATTCACGACAAATCCAAATCATATTTGATATTAAATACAAGGCTCTGAATAGAAAATATATCGGCTTATATTCAATATCAAATTCTGAAACCAACAAATATCGTATTGGAAATAATGATATAAAATATATCTTTCAAATTCCCGTAACAATATTTGTATAGTCACGAAATCCAACATCGAAATATTCCGAAGATAATTTCGATTCAACTCCAGTTCAATTCACGTATTGGGAATACTGAATATTTTTAAAATCACTTTCAAATTCAATTTATTTATTTCAAAAATAATTTGATTTTAATTCTAGTTCAAAACTAGTTCATTTCGATAAAAATCTATTTTTACCCTTTCAAATGTGGAATTTTTCATCCCAGTTCTTTCCAATTCACATATTATGATTTTACACAAATTGTTAATATTTTTAATAATTTTATCAAGGCCCGTACAGTCGATTTCCCACAACGGCCATCGAACTGCACTTACAGCGACCTTTTTCGAATTTGATTTGGACATAACTACAAATCCAACCGTTAGATTTCAAATTTCTAATATTCATTGGAAAGATCTTTTCGATACGAACCCAACGGTTCCGGTTTTAGGAGAATCCGACGGTCGGATCTCCCGCAACGTCAATTCGAAGTTAGTGGTCGAAATTCACGAACTGTCGCGGCGCGGCGCCTTCTATTCAGGCCATTATATATATATATATATATATATATATATATATATATATATATATATATATATATAATACATTATGTATATTTCGTCGATTTCCTTTTTAAAACTAATTTTATAAATAGTTCTAAATTTGTTTCAAAAACAATTTCAACTTCTAATTCGTTTCAATTCAATTTGAATTTACCTTCTATTTAATTCAATTCGAATTCATTTCAAATTGATTTCAATTTAATTTCAGTTCGTTTTAAATTTCATTCAAAACGATTTCAATTCGTTTTTAATTCAATTTCAATTTAATTCAATTTGAATTCATTTCTATTCAATTCGAATTCAAATTCACTTTCTATTCAATTCGAATTCAAATTCATTTTCTATTCGATTCGAATTCATTTCAAATTGATTCAATAAAATTTCAATTTCAATTTTTATTTAATTTAATTCGAATTTCTTTTCAAAATATTCAATTTTGAAATCACTTTTCAATATTCATTATAAAACGAATAAAATCGATATAAATATCGTTTGCGTCAAAATAACGTATCTCTAATCCACCCGGCTTTATATTTTTCAAAAACTTCTTTATTCTATTCAACAAATGAATATTTATTCTATTCAACACATGAATCTATATTTCTTTCAACACACGACTAATCTCAACACATGAGTACTATCAACAAATCACTATTTTTGTTATGTAAAATATTTTATAAAATTATGGTATCTATCGTTTGATTTTAATTAGACTCCACCGAGAAGTAGATTCTAATTGTAAATATGATAAAGATGTAATTTTTTATTATTTAAAATATTTTACTCAACACACGAATATTTTCAACACATGAACATCGTCAACACATGACTATTTTCATATTCAACACATGAATTTTCTTTTATAATATTCATTATTTTCCCGATTGGAATGAGGCCCAATCAATCACCATATAATGTTAATTATATGGATTCCATACAACACATGTATATAATAGCAACAATAAACAATAAACCATCATCCAAAATGCACCACACAACTGCATAAGCATCAGATATAAATAATCAACGCTTACACAGCCTGTCGACCAATCGATCGACATACAATTAAATAATTGGGATTAGTGTACGCCAAATTTCATCCTAACACCCGTGTGGGGTTTCAAATCAACAAACACAGATTTTTATTTGTGCAGTTGGGCGATGTGTAAAATTTATCATCCCAATCAATATCAGTCAAATCGGTGTATATAAACAAATCAGCCGATTTGTTTATAAATATTTATTTATTCACATTCACGTTCAAAATTATATTTTTAACGTGAATTAATTTATTTCAACCATCTACAATTTATTATCAATTTCACATCAATAACACAAACAAATTTCACAACACATCAAACAAGCATACAAGCCATCCATGGTCTGTGGATGACGGGTGTCGGGTGCTGCTAAGCACCTCCTGCATCCTAGTATATATATATAACTAGAAAAAGAAATTTAGAGTGAGAAGTTCTCACCGATAGCTAATCCAATCATCTCGACCCTTCTTTTGTAGAAGTCTTCGTCATTCTCGCCTTTCATCACTTTCGTCGCCCGTAGTCGCTACATATATAAAAATCACATTTTTATTTCGCTATTCAATGTATAAAAATCGAATTTTTACTTCGCAATTCAATATATAAAAATTGAATTTTTACTTCGCTATTCAATATATATAAAAATCGAATTTTTACTTCGCTGTTCAATATATAAAAATCGAATTTTCATAATCACGCTATATGGATAAAAATTCTATTTTTACATCGCTACTATATAGATGAAAATTATATTTTTACATCGCTACTATATAGATAAAAATTCTATTTTTACATTGCTTTTATATAGATAAAAATTCTATTTTTACATCGATACTATATAGATAAAAATTCTATTTTTACATCGCTACTATATAGATAAAGATTATATTTTTACAACACTACTATATAGATAAAAATTATATTTTTACAACACTACTATATAGATAAAAATTATATTTTTACAAAACTACTATATAAATAAAAATTATATTTTTACAACAGTACTATATAAATAAAAATTATATTTTTACAACACTACTATATAGATAAAAATTATATTTTTATAACACTACTATATAGATAAAAATTAAATTTTTACAACACTACTATATAGATAAAAATTATATTTTTACAATATTACTATATAGAAAGATTTCGCCTTTTCAAATTTCAAAAATCTAATCTTTTCTATTTTAAAAATCTAATCTTTTCTATTTTAAAAATCTAATCTTTTCTATTTTACATAAATAAATAAATAAAATCAGTCCCTTACCTAGCTAATACGCACCCAAAAACTGAATGTATAAATTAAAACTGATTTTTAAAACTGAAAATCACCTTTCTCCGTCGATCTCGCCGGAATCAGATCGGAGGTGAGGTGCAAGGGTGGCGCCGGGCCCGTCAGAAGTGGTGGGTGGTCTGGTGGCGGCGCCATGGGGCTGTCGACTGGCTTTTGGGCGGTTTCCGTGGGTGCTAGGGTTGGACGGCGGCGCGGCAGATGAAGGGGAGGCGGCGCTGCCTCCTGAGGCGCGGCGACGCTCTAATGGGGGGGGGGGGGAGCGACGGCGCTCCTCCCCCCCCCACCCCCTCTACGTCTTTTTTTTTGATTCGTTCTGATCGGGGAAAGAAGAAAGGGTCTGGGGGGGTTAATGTAAAAGGAAAGAGAGAGATTTTATTTTTAATTATTTAATTATTTTAATTTTAAAAAGTTGACTTTTTCATACGACCTCTAAACGAGGCCCACCGCCTGTCGGCCATAGCGTTTTACCCCTATTCCGAACACAATGGGATATGTATCGTGGGCTGATTCGATCGTTTCGATCAGTTTCCGTTAAAATCAACATATAACTCTATATATTGAATTTAAACGCGCATTTCAATTTGCTGGGGTCACATACGAACTCTATAAATTGCAGAAAAATATTTTCCAGCTTCGTATTGACGATACGGTCCTAACAAAACTAGTTTCGTCGAATTCTAAGACCGTTGGAAAAATGGCCATTTTCCAGTCGATTAAAATCAACTGAAACTGGTCAAACACGTTTTCCTTTGCCACGCTCACATATTGATTCGAAAAATTATGAAATTTGGAATCTAACAATAATTTGACATCACGGACCCAACAAAAGTGGTTTCGTCGAAATCCGAGGTCGTTTCCAAAATGTCTATTTTTCAGGGCCTGAATTCCATAGCGACTATTCAGAATTTTCAACTGGACATATCTTTTGATTCCCGCTATGAAATTTCAATTTTTCGGATTCGTTGGAAAGATATTCTCAATTAGATCCTATTATTTTTGGTTTCACTAAAATCCGGATTGTTTTGCACCCGGTACATTCAATTGAAGTTTGAAATCAAATTATCAAACTACCGCGCCATTTTCAATTCTATTTATAATTATATATAATTGTTTATATTCTAACGACGACGTATATAATATATACGTTCGAATTCAATTCAAAATAAATTTCTCGTTGATATTATTTGAAATAATTCATTTTAAATATTCAAAATTCACTAAAATTGCCAAAATAAAAATTTTAAACTGGCCCAGATTTTCGGGTTGTTACAAAATCTTCGCCGTGCTCGCCTTTTGTCACTTTCGTTGCCCGTATTCACTACATATATAAAAAATCATATTTTTATATTCTCTATTATATAAAAATCATATTTTTAATTTGCTACATATATAAAAATCACATTTTTATATTCGCTATTATATAAAAATCATATTTTTAATTCTCTACATATATAAAAATATTTTTTTTTATCCTTCTCAAAATTATTTCATATCTTTACAGTTCTAAAAATCGTATCTTTATACGATTAAAAATCTAATCTTCTCGTCATTAAAAATCTACTCTTTTCTAATCATGAAAATCATAACTTTTATAAATTAAAAATCGTATCTTTCAATAAGTAAAAATCTAATCTTTCTTCGCTACATATATTGAAAAATCAAATCTTTGCTATCATAAAAATATAGTCTTTTTATTTATAACAATCTAAACTTTCAACACATAAAAATTCAACCTTTTATCCTATAAAAATTCGATCTTTATCATGTAAAAATTCAACGCTTTTCACTTACAAAAATCCAAAGAAAACTGAAAAGAAAATAAAAATAAATGTAATCAAATAGGAAAACTCACCTTAATTCGGTTTTTATTGAAGGGGGGAGGGGCTGTGGTGGTCTCAGGCGAGGCGGTGGGCTTCTGGTGGTGCAATGGCGCGCTCAGGAAAGGGGGGGGGGGGTGGCGCGGCGCGTTTTTGGGTTCTAGGGGGCTAGGGTTTTCACTGTGGTTAGGGGAAGAAGGAGAGAGGCGGTGGGGGAAGTTATGGCGGCGTTGACGTGGGGTGAGGCGGGGCAACGGGCGGCGAGGTAGCGGGGTGCGAGATTGTTCGTCGGAGCTTTTTTTTTAATCTTAACATCGATTTTCATTTGAAGAAAAAAAAGGGGGGCTGAACGGTATAAGGGAGAGAGGGAGTTTTTTTTTTAATTTGTTTAATTATTTAATTTCAAAAAGCAACTTTTTATTCCGAACTCGAAATCGAACCCACCGACTGTCGTCTATAGCAAATTACCCCCATTCCGAACACAATGGGACATGTTTCACAAGCTGATTTGATCGTTTAGATCAATTTTCGTCAAAATCAAAATATAAATCTATATATTGAATTTGAACGCGCATTTCAGTATACCGGGGCCACATACGGACTCTAAAAATTCTCGAATTTTTTTTTCTAGCTTCGAATTGACGATACGGTCCTAACAAAACTAATTTCATCGAATTCTGAGACCGTTTGAAAAATGGTCATTTTCCAGTCGATTAAAATCAACTAAAACTGGTCAAATGCGTTTTCCTTTGCCACACTCACATATTGATTCAGAAAATTACGAATTTTGAAACCTAGAAATAACTTGACATCACGGATCCAAAAAAAGTGGTTTCGTCGAAAACCGAGGTCATTTGCAAAATGGCTATTTTTACGGGCCAGAATTCCATAGCGACTATTCTGAATTTTCAACTGGGCGCAACTTTTGATTCCCGCTATGAAATTTTGATTTTTCAGATTCGTTGGAAAGATATTTTCAAATAGATTCTAATATTTTTGGTTTCGCTAAAATCCGGTTTATTTGGAATCCTGCACATTCATTTGAAATTTGAAATCGAATTTTTGAACTACCGCGCCATTTTCAGGCTCGTTATATAATTAAAATAAATTTATTCGTTTTAACTTCATCGAAAATATATTTTCCGTCGTTATTATATAAAATAATTCATTTTAAATATTCAAAATTCGCTAAAATTGCCAAAATAAAAATTTTAAATTGGCTCGGATTTCCGGGTTATTACATATTGAATTAGAATGGTCAAATAAAAATATCATTTTTGTTAGAGATGTGATGTTAAAATAAAAATATTCTTTTTGTTAGGGAATGTGATATCAGAAAAGAAATAACATTTTTTGTTATAAAATGTTGCATTAGAAAAATAACACTTTTATTATAAAATGTTGCATTAGTATAAAAAATACCATCATGTTATAAAGTGGTATATTAGATAAACATGCCATTTTTATTTGAAATGTTTATTTAGAATAAACATGTCATTTTTAGTTAGAAAATGTCATGCGGTAATAAAAATGTCATCTTAGTTAAAAATGTTTATTTAGATTAAAAATAACATTGTAGTTAGAAATGTTTATTTAGATATAAATCTGTCACTTTTGTCAAGTTTAGAATTGACATATAAAATTGTCATTTTTCTTAAACAGAAATTGTGAACAAATAAAAATCATCATTTTTATGTGTTGAATTAGAAATTTGTAAACACATAAGATCATCAATTTTATTTGTTTTGTTGAATTTGATTTGTCAACAAAACAAAACATCATTTTTATTTGTTTTGTTGAATTAGATTTGTCGACATAACAAAAACATCACTTTTATTTGTTTTGTTGAGTTAGAATTATCGACAAAACAAAAATACCACTTTTATTTGTTTTGTTGAGTTAGATTTGTCGACAAGACAATAACATCACTTTTATTTATTTTGTTAAATTAGAGTTGACAAAATAAAAATGTCACTTTGTTAGATCATGTTATGTCAAAATAAAAAAAAAATTAACATTTTGGTTAGATCATGTTATGTCAAAATAAAAAATAAACATTTTGGTTAGATCATGTTATGTCAAAATAAAATATCATTTTTGGATAGAAATGTACATTAGAAAAATGATTACATTAGAATTATGATTACATTAGAAATATGATTACATTTTTATGTAATTTAAAAAGAATAAAAGGTTTCAATTTTATGTAATGTAAAAAGAATAAAAGGTTTCATTTTTATATAATGTAAAAAAGAATCATTTTTGTTTTGTTTAATCAAAATATTAACATTTACCTGTTAGTAGAAAAATAATCATTTGTCATGGTATGTTTTGTTTATTCAAAACATTACCATTTACATGTAGTAGAAAAAGAAACATTATATGTTTTGTTTATTCAAAACATTATTATTAATATGTTAGTGAATTAGAAATGTCATTATATTAGAAATGACATTATATTAGAAATATCATTTTGTTTAAAATTGTCATGTTAATTAAAAATATCATATTGTTAGAATCAGGTCATGTAAATTAAAAAATATCATTTTATTATAATTATGTCATTTATCATAGAAGTAAAAAGGTAATTTATGTCATTAGATTAAAAATGTCATTTTATATAGAAATGTCATGTTACATTAAAAATGTCATATATTTGGATTAATGTCATGTTACATTAAAAAGGTCATATATTTAGATCATGTCCATGTTAAATAAACATGTCATTTATTTAGGTTATATTCATGTTAAATAAATAATTCAAACCGTATAATAATTGGTTAAATTCATTAACCAATAATCTATTTAGATGAACGGTTGTTGTTTGAAAACCCGACACGGGTGTTGGGGTGACATACACTAGTCCCAATATTAACTGTATGTCAATCGATGGATTGACAGTCTGTGTTGAGCGTTATTTATGTATTTATTTAATGCTCACACAATGATAAATTTCACTCTGGATGTGAATGGATTGTTTATTGATTATTTTACGTTTATTGTTATCTACATACGATGTATGAAATCCATACAGTTGAAATTGTATGGTAATTGATTGAGTCGCATTCTGATTCAGAATTTCTTTTAAAATAAAGAATATATTTAATACAAAGAATATTTTAATATATAAAAAATTTCTTTTAAAATAAAGAATATTTTTCAATAACGAATATTTTATATAAATCTAATGAAGATTAAAATTATGATTTTTATGTCCATTTTTGGATGGACACAAAATACTGAAATATGAAGCCGTGTTATGTAGAAACGCTATTTTTAACCCGAACGGGTTTATCGATCGATTTATTTCATTTTTAAATGAATATAAAAAGAAGTGATTTCAAAATCTAATACTTTGAAATTATTAATATTATAATATGACAAAGATATAGAATATTCAATTTTTATTTAAAATTGGAAAATAAAGTTAAAATTATTTTAAAACAAATTTATAAACATTCTATAAATACGTTTTAAATAGAAATCGCGGATATATTAATTATATTTATATAATGGCCTGAATAGAACGCGCCGCGCAGCGACCGTTCGCGAATTTCAACCATTAACTTCAAATTGGCGTAACGGGAGATCCGACCGTCGGATTCTCCTAAAACTGGAACCGTTGGGTTCGTATAGAAAAGAGCTTTCTAATGAATATAAGGGTTTTGAAATCTAACAGTTGGATTTGGAATTATGTCCAAATCAAATTTGAAAAAGGTCGCTATGGATGTAGTTCGGTGGCCGTTATTGGAAATCGATTGTACGGGCGATAATAAAATTATTAAAAATATGGAAAAATTATGTAAAATCATAATAAATGATTCAGAAAGATTTTGGATGAAAAATTCCTTATTTGAAAATATATTTTTATCAAAATGAACTAGTTATTAACTAGAATAAATCTTTTAAATTAAGATTTAATGAAGTTTTTTTCCAATCCATTAATATTAAATTGGAATTAAATTAAATAAATTAGATTTTGGGTTTGTCGTGAATGGTGTCTTAAATAACACTGTTCTTAAACCCCGTATGAAAAGAATAAATCTTTTAATTACGATTATTAGAGTTTCTCTTATATTTAGTAATTGGAATAAAGTGAAATGCGAATTGGGTTTATCGTGAACTATGTTATAAACGACATTCGTTCTTTAACCCAATTGACAGTGAAAATATAATTTTGAATTTATAAATCTTTTTATTAAGATTTAAATGGGAATTTTCCAAAGTAAAGTTTTCCAATATAATATATTAAATTGGAATTGAATGGAATTCGATTTGATAATAATCGAGATGAGCTTCTGTAAAAGAAGACCGTTACTATATATGGAATTTAAAAGGCTTCGTCGTTATTCCATTTATATTATTAGTCTGATACGGAAATTTATATCGATTATATATAGATTTGATTTCTATGAAAAATCCATATTTAATGGAAGATGATTTTTGGGTTTATCGTGAACAATGTTTTTAAATGACATTTGTTCTTTAACCCAGTTAAAGATAAGATTTATTTCCTAAACTTGAATAATCATAAAGTAATGATTTTCGATAATAAAACCAAATTGGTGTTTTAATGAATCTTTAAAAGAGGATTAAAGAATTTATCTTTGATAAAATTAATGGGAACCTTTCCCTAATGTTGTGAATATTTATTTAAAAGAATATTCTGAATTGGAATGACGCGTATGATGTGCTTTTACAGTATTTTATTATTGATTATAAAATACGCGAGTTGTTGGAAAGACCAGGTTTAACCCATTCAGAATAATTACTACGACGATTAAGAGTCGAAGATGAAGACGGTGTTTGAAGACCGGAGGTCTTCACATCGTTTGGAAGGTTACTTATGTCTTGATTGGGCGGCCTCCCAAGACAAGGTAATAAGTGGTGATCGTCCAGACGTACTTGGAGATCGATGGATATGCGAGAACCTCTCTTCTGTATTGGACATATGGGGAGGAATAAGGTGTCTCCGGTTTCGTTCAGACCCAGAACGAACTTGTAAATGGATGTATGTCTGACGTTGTATTCCTTTATGCTGTATTTGTTGATCTCTGCTAAATATATATCTGTGGTGGCGGAGAATTTATTCTCTTGCTTAATACCCTTCTCTGAGACATACGAGCTTAGAGGTTATATATTGGCAGAAAATCAATGGTATGGTATGGATTGACAATGTGGCATGCTAAGATGCAAATGATCAAGGCTTATTGTTGAAAAGAAGAGCCTTGTGGTTGATGATCAAAGCACAGCTTTAAATAGCGTAGCTTTGTGTATAACGTTACATCATGAGCCTCACACCCCGGTATGAACCAGAAACGGGGGTAAGTACTACAGGGAGGACATACGTTTCTTTCTAGCTAGAAGTGGTGTCATGTTTTTTATAAGGCCTGACATTTTTACTTATGTGGATGATGGAATGAGGCACCTCGGTTATTTAAGTCCCTAGTGGCTCTATTTACACCCCATACGGTGGGGAAACGTATTGTTCAAGCATTATTAATCCAACCATTGCACTTTGGTGGACCGGCCCTGAAGATCCAGGTGCGGTTGCAGCTGTATCCTGAGGCACGGGTTAGAGTGTCTCGAATTCGGTAAGGACTATCTTTTGCCTTGGTTCATGATGGAAATCCAACTTCCAATACGACCCATGCTGTTTTGATTATATAATTAGTACGGCGACATAGTATATGGTAGTTATGCCGTCTATGATTGATATATTGTGATTGAAATGTTTTTAAAACATATATACACTAATAATAATATCAAATTCGGTTTATCGTATCAATCATTTTTGACCATTATAAGGTAAAACTCTATCCTCCGGTTTGCGTTGCATTGTGTGATGGGACTTGAGTCTTATAATGGTTTCATTTTTCTGAAAAGCATTGCGTTGTTTTAACGATTTACTTTATTTCTTGCACTGGCAATCCAATGGAGTAAACCCGTTCCACGTTAGCGGCGTGGTCCTATGATTAGCATTATTATTATTAGATAGATTAAGTAAGATTTCTCATACCAGTCCCATGACTGACCCGTAGTTTGTTTCACTTTGTAAAATCGGGTGCCCATATTTTCCACATGGCAGTCAAGTAGCTTATTTGCAGATATATTGAGCAGGATTCTGGATCGAAGCTTAAAGCTATGTCCAGAGCATTGGTAGTCTTCCGCTATATTAGTTTATTTATTCCACTGCATTGTATTAAAATTATTGTAATTTAATCTTCCGCTATATTATGCTTCGATGTACTCTGATATTCTGTACTCTGATGTAACATTATTATAATGTTTATAAAAGTCTTCTGTTATTTGTTCTGATTTGTTGTATGCTCAAAGTTAACGTATTTGGGTTTTGAACGGTCTTGGTCGATTTAGCGATCGATTAGGTCCGGGCAAAATCTGTATCGTTACAGTTGGTATCAGAGCTCTGGTTAGCTTAAATCTTTGGGGTATAACTCATTAGAACTGAACAAAAGACTCATCAGAGATTGGATTAGTAATATCCAATAAGAATACTCATTAGAGATAGAATCAGTATCATCCTAGAATGAGAAAACTCATTAGAGATGGTGTTAGTAATGCCCTAGAATGAGTTGAGAGTGCCAAGTCTATAATTAATGTATTTGTGATTATATATATAATCTGATCTTAGAAAAATATGATTTTAATATATATAAAAGTTATATATTTTTGAAAAGTTAACCAACTAATTGATTGATGATCGTATTGTGTGGTTATTAGTCCAACTAATAAAATTATTGAAAACAATAAAAGAATGAAAATTTAGTTGGTTAATTAAACAACTTTTAGCTTCGTTCCTTTTCGAGGACAAAAAGATTTTAAGTAAGGGAGATTGTAACAACCCGGAATTTTGGAACCAATTTAAAATTTTTATTTTAGAAATTTTCATAAATTTTGAATAATTAAAATAATTTATTTTAAATAATAACGATTAAAAATTTATTTAAATCGAAGTTAGAACTAATAATTTTAATTTGACTATAAAAAGTGTTTGTATTAGTGCGGTAGTTTGAAATTTTGAATTTGAACTTTGACTGACTGTACAGGATGCAAAATAAAACGAATTTTAGTGAAACTAAAAATACATAAATTTGTTAAAAAATATCTTTCCAGCAAATCTGAAAAATTGAAATTTCATAGCGGGAATCAAAAGTTATGCCCAGTTTAAAATTTAAAAAGTCGATGTAGAATTTATATATATTTTAATATTAAAAATAGTCATTTTACAAACGACCTCCGTTTTCGACGAAACCACTTTTGTTGGAACCGGAACGTCAAATTATTGCTAGGTTTCAATTTTCATAATTTTTAGAATTAATATGTGAGCGTAGCAAAAGAAAACGTGTTTTGTCAATTTTAGTCAAATTCGATCGACCAAAAAATGGCCATTTTTCAAACGGTCTCAAAATTCGATGAAATTAGTTTTGTTAGGAATGTATCGTCGAAACATAACTAGAAATAATTTTTCTGAAATCTTTAGAGTCAGTATGTGGCCCAGTAAATTTAATTGTACGACCAAATTAAATAATTAAATGTTTTATATTTTAATTTAAAGAAAAACATATCATAACAGTCAAATTGGGTTACGAAACATATCCCATTGTGTTCGGAATATGGGCATTTGGTTAGGGGCGACAGTCGTTGGGTCTCGTTTGAAGTTCATAGTGATAAACAGATAATAAGTGAATTAACTAATTAAATAAAAAATATTATTAATCTATTATATAAAGGGCACGAAAATCGAGAAAACCCTAAACCTAACACCAGCCGCCACTCCTATTCTTCAATGACCGAAATTACACCAAAACAATTCGCTAATTTCTCTCATCCCGTTCAAAATTAGATTATGGTTCTTTGGCAAAAATCGAAGAGGATTTAATGATCTCTAAATCCATACGGACGAGATCGATTTTCATTGATAGATTTGGGAGTTCTAGACACTCAAAGTTACGCCGATCGAAGGAGTTTTCGGAAGGGGTGGGTGGCGCGAGCTCGACGGGGATGGCCAGGATAGGTGCGCCGGCCGAGGCGCTTCACGGTGGAGGGTTCCGATCTGTTGACGGCAGTCCCTGGTAGCAACGGCGGTGTGCCCTATGACGAGAGGAGTGGGTTCGAACTAACGACCGTGTTTTTCAGAGAAGAAGATGTAATATTTTTTTTAATTATCCAATTAATTATATAATTTGTGTAATCAACGTTCATAAAATCATAACTATTTCATACGGACACAGAATCAAACGAAACTGAAAGCGTTGGAATCCTTGTGATGAGATTTAGACGATGGGACTGACCAGATCTGAAATGGAGAACTTTTAAAATTCAGACAATAATCAATGTGAGAAATTCTTTTGTATATATATATATAATCAAAATCAATTAATCATGATTTAATCTGTTGATTTTCATACGCTGTAATACCCTATTGACTATCATTTGTGATTTGATTTAAATGGTTTGATGTTGTTTGTTGATCGGTTGATATGATTGAATAAATTTTGTTGTATTAGAATCGACAAAATGAAATGTCATTGATATTGAATTAGAATGGTCAAATAAAAATATCATTTTTGTTAGAGATGTGATGTTAAAATAAAAATGTTCTTTTTGTTAGGAAATGTGATATCAGAAAGAAATAACATTTTTGTTATAAAATGTTGCATTAGAAAAATAACACTTTTGTTATAAAATGTTGCATTAGTATAAAAAATACCATCTTGTTATAAAATGGTATATTAGATAAACATGTCATTTTTATTTGAAATGTTTATTTAGAATAAACATGTCATTTTTAGTTAGAAAATGTCTTGTGGTAATAAAAATGTCATCTTAGTTAAAAATGTTTATTTAGATTAAAAATAACATTGTAGCTAGAAATGTTTATTTAGATATAAATCTGTCACTTTTGTCAAATTAGAATTGACATATAAAATTGTCATTTTTGTTAAACAGAAATTGTAAACAAATAAAAATCATCATTTTTATGTGTTGAATTAGAAATTTGTAAACACATAAGATCATCACTTTTATTTGTTTTGTTGAATTAGATTTGTCAACAAAACAAAACATCATTTTTATTTGTTTTGTTGAATTAGGTTTGTCGACAAAAAAAAAACATCACTTTTATTTGTTTTGTTGAGTTAGAATTATCGACAAAACAAAAATACCATTTTTATTTGTTTTGTTGAGTTAGAATTGTCGATAAGACAAAAACATCACTTAGTTGTAACATATATGTGTGAATATGCTTTTGTCATATATTGTTTAGTCCCACATTATGGGATAAGTTTTACTCCAAGCTCCCAAGCCTTTATATAAGGAGCTCATGTAATGTAAATTGGGTATAAAATTCTGGAATGAATAAAAGTATTCTCTTTGTCCTCCTCTAATTCCTTTCTTATTGTATATTATTTATAACTTCCACCTCTAGTGCCTTTCTTATTGTATATTATTTATAACACGTTATCAGCACGAGATTCTATCAGAGCTATTGTTTGAAATATTCTAGATCTATATCTATGGATCTATCATGTAAGTAATTTTTATTTGAAGATATCAATTCACGAATTTATATATTTTTTATACAATTATTTTCTGTTTGAGAATGTTAGATCAATGGATCTATGAATTTGTCATATCTTCAGTTCTTTTAGATCTGACTCGAACTTCTAGATCTCTTTTCCTGTATATTTTTTTGTAGATCTAGATTGTAGTCTAATGGATCTAACTTTTTAGATCTAATTATTTTTGTTGATCCTAAATATGTGTAGATGTATTCTTTCATTTCTTTGCGGATCTAATTTTGAATTTTTCAAATCCAATTTGATGGAGATTCGATTGTATATGTATTATTTTCATTATTGATGATGTAGAGGTAGATCTAGTATAATACTTTTCGATCTACTATTACTTTTTACATGTAATTCTTTTTTATAGGCTGAAGAAAAAATATGTATGATTTTTTTTATCTACACCCCAAGGTATTATAGGTATAAAATATGATAATGTAGCATCTAAGCTCAGTAGCAATATTGATTTTATCACCGGAAGTGAAATTGAAAACTCATCATGTAAACAAACTTTTTCAAATGAGGAACCTGAAGTTCATATGCAAATGAGGCAAATGAAGAACCTGAAGTTCATATGCAAATGAGAAAGATGAAATAAAATCCTCGAAGCATGTAATTGCATTTAATTTTTGCTTGTAGCAAATGACATGTAATAGAAAAGGATTTGAAAAGGCAATGGAAGGAAAAGTTTCAAAAAAAAGGGAAAAAGGCTTATATTCCAGTTTTATGCTACACATAATTTCTTAAAGAAATTTATTGTTAAATGAGATCATTACTTATAATAAATACTATTTTCTTGAAGAAAAATAGTAAAATGACTCTCATACGTGAACGAAAGCACTTTCTACAAAAGATGCTTCAATTTAAAATATACAATAACGATATATGGATTATGATAAAACTTGAAGTTTTATTATAGTCATTTTAGAACATATTATATTTTTAGAAGAAATATTTTGTTGTTTCTTAGGAAAACATTTATAAATTAAATATGCATCCTGAAGATCATATTAAGTTAAGATCTAAATATTGATCTTAATTTTGCACACCGGAAGTGAATGCAAAAGTAATTTCGATGTAAAAAGAAAGATCTAAAAGATCTTTATATGGATTGCATAATTTGAATCTAAAGCATGTAATTTTTATATTTGTTAATTTTATGTATAGATTTGCAAGTTTTTAGAATCATTCATATTAAGGAATGTAAAATCTCGGTTCTATAATTATGCACTTCTACTCAATTCTTGATTAGATATTATGCATATATATGATATTTTAGAAAATTTGATTATTGAGAAATGCAGTACAACTATAAGTTGTTTATTTCAGTTTTGTCGTTGACCAATACTGTAGCTAGATCAAAATTTTATTCTGTTGATTTAAGTAAAATTTATTTATTTGATTCATATATTTAAACCGTATAATGGTTATTTCCGTTATTTTTACAATAAATGCATTAAATGTATCGTTATGCTAATGTATATTGTATTGCCATATTATTATAAATGTTAATTACAGTCACTATTATCATAAATGCATTGGTTACTGTAAATTAAATGTTATATGTTCATGCTCAGAATATGGACATAAGTATGATTTTTTTTGTGTATTTATTTGGCAAGTAATATATTCTATAATGAAAGAAATAGGTTCGACAACAACCTGAAGTTGTGTGAAGAAATTATTTTAACAAGGAGTTGTATAACTCAAAACCCAAGACCTGAAGTTTTGAATTCATATCAATATTTTTCTTAACTTGTCAAAATTTATAAGCTTCTAAACAAGAAGTTTACACATAATTTGAGAACCCGAAGTTCATAAAAAAAATGAACTTGAAGTTCATGAATAAGTAGCCTGAAGGTATGTTGAAATTATGTAAAATGATAAGATTTTACTTCCTGAAGAAGTTAAAGGAAATAAATAAATCATAATACTCAAGAAATAGAAACCCGAAGCTTTTTTTGAAGTTGTGACATGAAAGGATTATACTTCCGGAAGAAGTTAAAAGAGGCACACACAAAATAATATGTGACAATAACATTGGATTCAATAGAAAATCTCTAAATGGGTTTCATTTAACTGACATCTTTCATGTACAATTTATGTTAACTGAATATCCTGAAGATATAATATGCATATTAATCTCTTGAAGAGATGTTCTAGAGATTTATTTTTATATAGAAAATCCAACACCTTAGAAGAGATGTTAGAGATTTTTATTTGTTGCATTGCAATTACAAAAATAAAAGATATGTTCCCTGAAGGAATATCATACACTCCAATAGTAGTGATTTTTTTTAATCTTATTTTTATATAATGCATCTAATTTTGTTATCGCATTTAAAGTTTGATATGTATTTTTGTATATTGATATGACATATTAATAGTTTGTATATATTTATCTCTAGAGGAGATAAGTTCATCCCAGAAGCGGTGATAACAAAATATCTTTAAGGAATATTTGTATATTTGGAAATGGTAAGATATCTCTAGAAGAGATCTATTTATTTGATAATAATAAAATATCTCCAAAAGAGATTTCTACAATTAAAAGTGATAAATATTTGTAGAAAAGTTCATAAATGTCTCCTAAAAGAGAAAATATGTATTAAAACTCCACAAATGGTTTTTATGGAATATCCCAGAAGCGATATTAAAACTCCATCAACTTAACAACTCGAAGTTGTTCATATATTTACTTGGACCAGAAGTTCGATATGTTTTCAAACCAGAAGTTTTGAACATTATTATACGATCTTGAAGAATTTGTAATGATATTGATCAATACATTGAAATCAATAGTTTGATCTTTGTAATAATTTATTCTGAAATCACTATCTCAAATGAGAAAAACTATGCAAATTTATAATACGTGGACGCACGTATTTATATATTCATATCTGCAAATATTTAACTAACAACCTGAGGTTTGTTATAAGCTTATTTTATAGATTATGCATAAATATTATTTAGTGATTTAAATTTCAATCAACATGAATGTTGAATGACCTGAAGTCATATGTGTATTCAAATTATTTGTATAATAAGAAAATTCCTCCAATATTGCTGATCAATGAAAGAGAATAAGTAATAAAAAAAATGAATGCATCTTATCGACTAATTAAAGGGTTATCCTCTTACAACTGATATACATATAATATATTTGTTAGCAAAAATGTGATAATGGATCAAAATGAGAATCCCATGATTATTATTATTTAGTGTGACAATGTTTGTCAACATTGAGGGGGAGGATAAAGGGATACAATTTCATTTTGAGTATCAGTGTTAAATAATTGACACACGAATAAATTATAAATAATATCCCTTATAGACTTACTTCAATATATATTTGAATCCCTGAAGGATCAAAATGCATAAACCACATTTAAAGATTGGTTTAAAAGTCAGTTCGAAATACTTTAGAAGTAAGTAATAAAGATGCCAAATGAAGGAGGTGAGTGTTATTAAAGAAACACCTAAGGAGTCTCTTGAGAAGATCCATGACATGATTATCAAATAACCCTAGAAGTGGTTTAGGTACCTAAAATAGATAAATAAAGAGATCTCAATATATTATATCTTGAACTGACAATATATAATCATCGATGATAAATTTATAAAAAGTAAAGCGCTTATGTTAAATCATGATTGGCCATCATGAATCCTTCTCTAATTGAGAAATGTGGACCTGTAGTCCGCAGAGTAGTGAATAAACCTCGAAGGTATGAATATTTGTTAAATCAAACTAAACGATGAAAGAATATTAGTTCCTGAAGAACATAAACTACTTTGTTGGTTATATAGAATATAAAGAATAAAGAGAGTTGATTACAACATTCTTTTGAGTATTGTTATATTGATAATCATGATATAATTCATGATGAGTAGACTATTTCCTGCTTCTAGGTATTGTTGTAATGGAACATTAATATACTTCTGAGTATAGTTGTGATATGCAAAATTCATTGAAGTGTACAGGTTCCTGAAGAACATAAATAACATTAGTAATTATAAAGAAAGCAAATAACATAGAATATAGATTACAACATGCTTCTAAGTATTGTTGTAATGAAAATCTTGATATAATTCAAGATGAGTAGATTACTTCCTGCTTTTAAGTATTGTTGTAATGAAACTATTAATTTTCATTACAAATGTATTGCAGTGTGCAAACCTGATTGAAGCAAAAAATTGTAAACACTCGAAGTGTATAGCAAGCAAGCGCAAACAAAAGGTGCTTTAAATAAGAAAACATGCTTGAAGCATGAAAATGCTCACAAAGTTTTTAAAGAAAAGTTCATTAAGAATTATCTTGTGATGTTGTACTCTTTTTCCTTCACTTTGGTTTTTTCCCATAGGGTTTTCCTTTGTGAATGTTTTATTGAGGCAAATGTTAATAAATGATGAACATCGGAAGTATAAAGACTAAAGATTATTATCTCTTGATTTTATTTTCTATACAAGATTTGTTTGAGTAATATTGTTAATGAGATACATATTTATGGATCCCGAAGTATCTATAACAAAATTTGAGATATCAAAAGAAGTATCATCCTCAAAGTAATATTTGAAAGTTTAAACAAGGCAGTATCTTGATCTAGAAGAATTAAGTACCACATCAAGGAATAACATCTCAAATATATTATTTAAGTTAATCTTTATTTTTATCCTTAACTAAGGTTTTTCCCACTGGGTTTTCCTTTGTAAGGTTTTTACTAAAGAATTATATTGATCTAGAAGTATCATTCTACATTTAGTGTAGTAAATTATTGAAAATATGTTTTTGTACTCTTTTTTCCTTTACTAAGATTTTTCCCATAGGGTTTTTCTTAGTAAGGTTTTTAATGAGGCATTACATCGATCCTGAAGTATCGAAATCTTAGAAGAAATATCATTTTAATATAATTTCAAGAGTTGCACTCTTTTCCTCGTTCAAGGTTTTTCCCATTGGGATTTGCTAATAGAGGCTTTTAACGAGGCAACAAACAATATCTATGTCATCCAAATAGATATCTGCAAGCAATATACTATGAGGGGGAGCAATAATCTTTCAAAGGGGATAATTTCAAGCTACTATAAGAAACATTCAAGAATTTGAAGACACATATTCAAGGAGTGTTAAAGTTACCTTTCTGATCCACATAAAGCAAAATCACAAACTGAATAGTATTTAAAACAACAATGCAGCTATTTCGTGGAGATCTACAAAGCAAACATTACACATGTCAACTTCCCTCAACTACAGAAAGATCAATTATTTATGAAGACAATGCAGCATGCGTAGCTCAGATTCAAGCAGGATATATCAAGGGTGATAGGACAAAACACATTTCTCCCAAATTCTTTTTCACACATGAGCTCCAAAAAGGGACAATAAGATAGAAGTGAAGCAAATCCAATCTCAAGAAAATCCAATAGATCCAATCACGAAGGCACTTCCAAAAATCAACGTCGCAGAAGATGATACATAAAATTGGTATGCGCCGCTTGCGTTACCAAACTATTTGAATAATGCATTACGAATCAGGGGGAGCATATATTATGCTATAATGTACTCTTTTCCTTCACTAATATTTTTCCCATTGGGTTTTTATTAGTAAGGTTTTTAATGAGGCACTATTTTGATCCAAAAGTATCAATCCTCATTGGAACATTGTTAATATGTTACCTAGAGAAGAAGTAAAAATTGTACTCTTTTCCTTGTTTATGATTTTTCCCACAGGGTTTTTCATAAAAAGGTTTTTAATGAGGCAATTAATCTTTGCATCTTTACATACGCATATTCAAGGGGGAGTGTTGTAACATATATGTGTGAATATGCTTTTGTCATATACTGTTTAGTCCCACATTATGGGATAAGTTTTACTCCAAGCTCCCAAGCCTTTATATAAGGAGCTCGTGTAATGTAAATTGGGTATAAAATTCTGGAATGAATAAAAGTATCATTTTTGTCCTCCTCTAATGCCTTTCTTATTGTATATTATTTATAACTTCCTCCTCTAATGCCTTTCTTATTGTATATTATTTATAACTTCCTCCTCTAATGCCTTTCTTATTGTATATTATTTATAACACACTTTTATTTGTTTTGTTAAATTAGAGTTGACAAAATAAAAATGTCACTTTGTTAGATCATGTTATGTCAAAATAAAAAAAATAATATTTTGGTTAGATCATGTTATGTCAAAATAAAAAATAAACATTTTGGTTAGATCATGTTATGTCAAAATAAAATATCATTTTTGGATAGAAATGTACAATAGAAAAATGATTAAATTAGAATTATGATCACATTAGAAATATGATTACATTTTTATGTAATGTAAAAAGAATAAAAGGTTTAATTTTTATGTAATGGAAAAAGAATAAAAGGTTTCATTTTTATGTAATGTAAAAAGAATCATTTATGTTTTCTTTAATCAAAATATTAACATTTACCTGTTAGTAGAAAAATAATCATTTGTCATGGTATGTTTTGTTTATTCAAAACATTACCATTTACATGTAGTAGAAAAAGAACCATTATATGTTTTGTTTACTCAAAACATTATTATTAATATGTTAGTGAATTAGAAATGTCATTATATTAGAAATGACATTATATTAGAAATATCATTTTATTTAAAATTGTCATGTTAATTAAAAATATCATATTGTTAGAATCATGTCATGTAAATTAAAAAATATTATTTTATTACAATTATGTCATTTATCATAGAAGTAAAAAGGTAATTTATGTCATTAGATTAAAAATGTCATTTTGTATAGAAATGTCATATTACATTAAAAATATCATATATTTAGATTAATGTCATGTTACATTAAAAAGGTCATATATTTAGATCATGTCCATGTTAAATAAACATGTTATTTATTTAGGTTATATTCATGTTAAATAAATAATTCAAACCGTATAATAATTGGTTAAATTCATTAACCAATAATCTATTTAGATGAAATGTTGTTGTTTGAAAACCCCACACGGGTGTTGGGATGACATACACTAGTCCAAATATTTAACTGTACGTCAATCGATGGATTGACAGTCTGTGTTGAGCGTTATTTATGTATTTATTTAATGCTCACACAATGATAAATTTCACTCTGGATGTGAACGGATTTTTTATTGATTATTTTACGTTTATTGTTATCTACATGCGATGTATGAAATCCATACAATTGAAATTGTATGGTAATTGATTGAGTCGCATTCTGATTTAGAATTTCTTTTAAAATAAAGAATATATTTAATATAAAGAACATTTTAATATAAAGAAATTTTCTTTTAAAATAAAGAATATTTTTCAATAACGAATATTTTATATAAATCTAATGAAGATTAAAATTATGATTTTTATGTCCGTTTTTGGATGGACACAAAATACTGAAATATGAAGCCGTGTTATGTAGAAACGCTATTTTTAACCCCAATGAGTTTATCGATCGATTTATTTCATTTTTAAATGAATATAAAAAGAAGTGATTTCAAAATCTAATACTTTGAAATTATTAATAATATAATGTGATAAAGATATATAATATTCAATTTTTATTTAAAATTGGAAAATTATGTTAAAATTATTTTAAAACAAATTTATAAACATTCTATAAATACGTTTTAAATAGAAATCACTGATATATTATATATATTTATATAATGTCCTGAATAGAACGCGACGCGCAGCGACCGTTCGCGAATTTCGACCATTAACTTCAAATTGGCGTAACGGGAGATCCTACCATCAGATTCTCCTAAAACTAAAACCGTTGGGTTCGTATCGACAAGAGCTTTCCAATGAGTATAAGGGTTTTGAAATCTAATGGTTGGATTTGGAATTATGTCCAAATCAAATTTGAAAAAGGTCGCTGTGGATGCAGTTCGGTGGCCGTTATTGGAAACCGACTGTACGGGCGATAATAAAATTATTAAAAATATGGAAAAATTATGTAAAATCATAATAAATGATTCAAAAAGATTTTGGATGAAAAATTCCATATTTGAAAATATATTTTTATCAAAATGAACTAGTTATTAACTAGAATAAATCTTTTAAATTAAGATTTAATGTAGTTTTTTTCCAATTCATTAATATTTAATTGGAATTAAATTAAATAAATTATATTTTGGGTTTGTCTTGAATGGTGTCTTAAATAACACTGTTCTTAAACCCCGTATGAAAAGAATTAATCTTTTAATTAAGATTATTAGAGTTTTCACTTATATTTAGTAATTGGGATAAAGTGAAATGTGAATTGGGTTTATCGTGAACTATGTTATAAACGACATTCGTTCTTTAACCCAATTGACAGTGAAAATATAATTTGGAATTTATAAATCTTTTTATTAAGATTTAAATGGGAATTTTCCAAAGTAAAGTTTTCCAATTTAATATATTAAATTGGAATTAATGGAATTCGATTTGATAATAATCGAGATGAGCTTCTGTAAAAGAAGACCGTTACTATATATGGAATTTAAAAGGCTTCACCGTTATTCCATTTATATTATTAGTCTGACACAGAAATTTATATCGATTATATATAGATTTGGTTTCTGTGAAAATTCCATATTTAATGGAAGATGATTTTTGGGTTTATCGTGAACAATGTTTTCAAAATTATATTTGTTCTTTAACCCAGTTAAAGATAAGATTTATTTCCTAAATTTGAATAATCATAGAGTAATGATTTTCGATATTAAAACCAAATTTGGGTTTTAATGAATCTTTAAAAGAGGATTAAAGAATAAATTAAAGAATTTATCTTTGATAAAATTAATGGGAACCTTTCTCTAATGTTGTGAATATTTATTTAAAAGTATATTCTGAATTGGAGTGAGGTGTATGATGTTCTTTTACAGTATTTTATTATTGATTATAAAATACGCGAGTTATTCGGAAAGACCGGGTTTAACCCATTCTGAATATTTACTACGACGATTAAGAGTCGAAGAGGAAGACGGTGGTTGAAGACCGGAGGTCTTCACATCGTTTGGAAGGTTACTGATGTCTTGATTTGGCGGCCACCCAAGACAAGGTAATAAGTGGTGATCGTCCAGACGTACTTGGAGATCGATGGATATGCGAGAACCTCTCTTCTGTATTGGACATATGGGGAGGAATAACTTGTCTCCGGTTTCGTTCAGACCCAGAACGAACTTGTAAATGGATGTATGTATGACGTTGTATTCCTTTATGCTGTATTTGTTGATCTCTGCTAAATATATATATCTGTGATGGTGGAGAATTTATTCTCTTGTTTAACACCATTCTTTGAGACGTACGAGCTTAGAGGTTATATATTGGCAGAAAATCAATGGTATGGTATGGATTGACAATGTGGCATGCTAAGATGCAAATGATCGAGGCTTATTATTGAAAAGCAGATCCTTGTGGTTGATGATCAAAGCACAGCTTTAAATAGCATAGCTTTGTGTGTAGCATTACTTCGCGAGCCTCACACCCCGGTATGAACCAAAAACGTGAGTAAGGACTGCAGGGAGGACATACACTAGCTAGAAGTGGTGTCATAGTTTTTACAAGGTCTGACATTTTTACTTATGTGGATGATGGAATGAGGAGCCTCGGTTATTTGAGTTCCTAGTGGCTCTGTTTATGCCCCATAGGGCAGGTAACCGTATTGTTCAGGCATTATTAATCCAACCATTGCACTTTGGTGGACCGACCTTGAAGATCCAGATGCAGCTGCGGCTGTATCCTGAGGCACGGGCTAGAGTGTCTCGAATTCGGTAAGGACTATCTTTTGCCTTGGTTCATGGTGGAAATCCAACTTCCAATACGACCCATGCAGTTTTGATTGTATGACTAGTGCGACGACATAGTATATGGTAGCTATGCCGTCTATGATTGATATATTACGATTGAAATGTTTTTAAAACATATATGCACTAATAGTAATGTCAAATTCGTTTTACCATATCAAGCATTTTTGACCATTATAAGGTAAAACTCTATCCTCCGGTTTGCGTTGCATTGTGTGATGGGACTTGAGTCTTATAATGGTTTCATTTTTCTAAAAAGCATTGCGTTTTTTTAATGATCTACTTTATTTCTTGCACTGGCAATCCAATGGAGTAAACCCGTTCCGCATTAGCAGCGTGGTCCTGTGATTAGCCTTTTTATTATTAAATAGATTAAATCAGATTTCTCATACCAGTCCCATGATTGGCCCGTAGTTTATTTCACTTTGCAAACTCGGGTGCCCATATTTTCCATACGGGCAGTCGAGTAGCTTATTTTGCAGATATATTGAGCAGGATTCTGGATCGAAGCTTAAAGCTGTGTCCAGAGCATTGGTAGTCTTCTGTTGTATTAGTTTATTTATTCCGCTACATTGTATTAAAATTATTGTAATTTAATCTTCCGCTGTAATATGATTCGATGTACTCTGATATTCTGTACTCTGATGAAACATTATTATAATGTTTGTAAAAGTCTTCTGTTATTTGTTCTGATGTGTTGTATGCCCAAAGTTAACGTATTCGTGTTTTGAACAGTCTTGGTCGATTTAGCGATTCGATTAGGTCCGTGCAAAATCCGTATTTGTAACGACCTGCATTCTACGCATCATAGGATCATAGAATATTCATTTCATCGTCATAGAGGGTCGTATGGTCATGTAACTTTGAGAGACGACTAGTGGGGTCATTTCCCATGTTCATGATTTTTGCCGATTTTTAAATGACCATTTTGCCCCTAGCTGATCTTGTTTCGGCCATAACTTTTGATTGAAAAGGAGCTTTGACCTGAAACCACTACCATTAGATCTGGATGACTGTTTACCTTTCCGTAGAGTGGTCACATTAGCCAAACGGACTCACCGTTTGGGAGATATGGCTGAAACAAGTTTCAGATGGTAAAAAACAGCTTAATTGGGCTTAACCGGGTGATTAACAGCTAGGCCCAAAGGAGAATTTCGGGACTTTGAGTATTCAAGGGCTGTTAGGGTTTAGAGAACTCACTTTCATAGCCGCCACTTTCATTTTAGGAACCCTAGTAATGGCCTCCAACATCTAAAACACCCCAAATCACCTCCTAATCGCTAATTAAGCCAAATCTACATCAAATCAAAGAGGATTAGCACAAGAATCGAGGTAGAATTGTTGTATAGCCTTGGGAGCAACACCATAACAGAGATTTATTTCAGATCTAAAGTTAATTTGTTGCCAAGGTGAGTGATTTGCATAGTTCCTCACTAATTATGGTTAATTAAGGGTAATTATTGATAATTAGCGAATTTATACATGTTAAAAATTTGGAAAAATATTGATAAATTTCGAAACATTGTTTTAGGTCTCTGTTAGAAAATTTGGTTAGTTTGGTTAAGTTTTACTAATCCTATCATTAGTTTGGCTTAAACATGCTTAAGGAAAAATATGAGATTTTGGCTATGTTTGATCCATTTTAACCTATCAAATTATTGTTTTGGATGTTTATGGTTGATTCTCTATGTTGCTATGACTGTATGGTATTCTTTATGATTTCTTAGAAAAGTTAGAATGGTCGAAAATGCCGTCGTATGATGTAAAATAGTCGCTGGAAAAGTCATAGGAAAATTGTGCAGGGTTTCGGATCAGATCGGTTGAAGGGGCTCGGGTCGGATAGTGGGCTGAGCAAGGGAGCACCGAACTGGAACTTAGCACAAGATAAAGCACGGCGAGAAGGAAGGCCACTATATTTGGATTGGGATCGGATCATGCGAATGAAGAAGGGGAGACCGTATCGGGCTAATGAAGGGGAGGGGGATCAGATCAGAATATCTAGGAGGGAGCAACCACCGAATCGAACTAGGAGGCAACCACCGAACCGAAGGCAATCACCGAACCGAACTAGGAAGTAACCTCCGAACCGAGCCGCACGAGGAACTCCATGAGCCAAACCCAGGCGTGGACTACGGGCACCGAACCGAACCGATGATGATCAAGGCACTACACATATCCGAACCGATCCAGATGATGACCAAAAACCCGAGATGCAAAGGAAGTCCAAATGGGAAGCTTGTACTCAGGATCCGGTTGGGAACCAATGAGTTAACTTCATGAGTTAGGCTTTGCTGCGGGACGTGTGCTAAGGAGTTGTCAAAGCCTATGACTTTGGATCACTATGTACGGGTGGTACGTGAACGGATTCAAGGCCACAGTGGCCTAGGTACGACTAGTGGCCTATAGAACAATGAAGTGGGGTCATTTGGAAAGGTTTGGTCATAATCCCATGTGATAAGCTTGGTGGTAGCAGTAGTTGTACAAGTCGAACTCCGTCATTACCTCGATGGGTCTAGTGATCAAAGTGGTGGATATCGTATGCCTTACGCACTGAGTGAGAGATGTGAGGATGGTTGCTATGCTTGATTTGTTTGCCATCACTATGACATGCACACCCCCAGCCCGTATTCTTTACACCATATGTTAGTGGCACCTTAGGGTATTGTACAGTATGTGGTGCTAACTCTTTGGTTGCAGGTCCAGGTTCAGGTATGGTTTAGTATACCTGTTATTATTCCGTTTTGCAGCTTATCGCTCATACCAGACTTTTGTCTGACCCAGAGTTTTATGTCTCTTCTTATTACTCTGGGTGCTCTCACGAGCAGACTAGAGACAGGTTAGCTGATGAAGCACGAGTAGCTGTACCGGAGACGAGCAGGAGGCTTCCACGTATGATATATACATAGATATTCTCCCTGTGTCGCTGATGGTCACTACTTTGGGCATTAGTAGTGTACCTTTCCTTTCTTTTGCTTTAGATACAGTTTCAAGTTGTAATAATGATGATGTGGAACATAAGCTGTATTTGGATTTTTTGCTGCTATGATGTTTAGTTTCAGCTTATGCATTATCTCGCCCGTTTTATGTCAAATAGGTTATTATTATATTTTATTCCTTGCGCTGTGAAACATTCTATAGGTTCTTGATTAGTTCATTCTCTTCTTTCCTTTTTTTGGCGACCGTTCCAGGTTAGTCTGGCATGTGTACAGCGCACTTTCGAAGGTAATGCCGACTAGTGCGGGGCGGGCTGTCACACTTGGTATCAGAGCTCTAGGTTGCGTAGTTAACCTAGGGAAAGACCCCAGGGAGAGATAATACGTATATTAGAGCGCGTATTTGTGATTATTTTGGTTTTCAAAAGCTATATATATACTATTAGTATAGCTAAGGATGAAGTCGCACTGCACTAACACCACAAAGAGGATGGTTAATCGTTTCTCTTTACAGATTGAACGATGAGCCGATATACGAGGGTTGCTGGTAGAGGAGCCAACAATGGGAATGCTCCTGAAATGAGGGCTATATTCACCGACTTCATGAGAGAGATGCTTAGGGACGTTCAGAGGGCAGTCCCTAATACTGCTAATGGTGGTGGTGCAGGCGCCCAGAGACGATTTTGCCAAGCTATGCAAGGATTACACTAGTCTTGGTGGAAAGTCGTTCCACAGAACGAAATCGTCTACGGATGTTCAGGATTGGTTGGATAGCTGCGAGCGTATCTTCAAAGACTTGGGTATCAAGGATGCGATGAAGAGAAGGCTAGCATCCTGTCAGCTGCAAGGACGGGCAATGAATTGGTCGAATGCTATAAAGGCAGCTACTCCCGAGGATCAGATTACTTGGGATCAGTTTAAGGTTCGTTTTAGCGATAAGTTCATTCCAGCTGCTCAGAAGTCAGTACTGTTTAAGAAATTCTTGGAACTCAAACAGAATGGTAGGGCAGTCTCGGAGTACATTGCAGAATTCGATACTTTATCGAAGTATGGATTATCCCTCATTGACACTCCCGAGAAGAAGAATGAGAAGTTTATAACCGGTTTGGATCAGTACTTGGGGGAAAGGCTTATTAACCACATCGATGAGATGTTTGAATCGATTGTGGGGAAAGCATTGAGGTCAGAGAGTCTTTACCCTAAGTCGAAGATTGAGGTTGCATCTGCAGAGGAGCCAAAACCGCAATCAAGCGGTGGAGGCAAGAGTGGTTCATAGAATAAGAGGAAGAAGAACCAGAATAAGGATGGCCAGAAGAAAAATAATAAGAAAGATGTTGAGTGCTTCAGCTATGGTAAGAAGGGCCATTATGCTAGTAATTGTCAGGCCAAGCCAGCGGATAGGAAGTGCTTCAACTGTGGCCAAGTGGGACATCACAAGGACAAGTGTCCGCAACCCCCTAAAGAAAAGTAGATGGTGAAAGCATATGCCCTTAATGTTGTTCCTTCTTCGTCGAATGCCTCAACTGCGGCGGAGAAGGGAAAGAATGTTGTTATTCAAGATATGCTTTCTGTTTATGATGTTCCTGTTTGAGTTTTGTTTGATACCGGAGCTTCCAGTTCTTTCATATCTAGTGATCTGGTAGATAGGTTGGGATTGGAACCCGAGATAGTCGATAGACCTTTATTAGTGATGAACCCGATTGATGGTTTGACTAGCCTTAGCATAATTTGTCGTAATGTGGTCTTATCGAGTCATGGATGCATGTTTGTTTGTGATTGCTTTGTTTTGGGCTTTACTGGGTTTGGCATTCTTTTGGGAGTCGATTGGCTCCGAAGATACGGGGTGGTGGTAGACTATGAGGGCTTTTTGGTGATAGCTAGAGTGAATGATGGGCGGAGGGTAGTGTTTGGTGGTCTGCCCAGTGATGGGGTAATGACTAGTTTTCTAAATTCCCTCGACATCCCGCATGATGAGTTGTCAGGTTTTCCCGTGGTTGGCCAGTATCCGGATGTCTTCGAGGAACTGACCGAGCTTCCACTACACCGAGAGATTGAGTTCCGCATTGACTTAGTGAAAGATGCCAGACCTATAGTGATGCCACTTCATCGTATGGCGCCAAGGGAGCAACGAGAGCTCGGGGTGCAAGTGAGCGATCTTTTGAAGAAGGGATTTATCAGAAGAAGTGTTTCTAAGTGGGGAGCACCAGTTGTGTTTGCTACCAAGGTAGATGGTTCCCTTCGATTGTGTGTAGACTACCGCGAATTGAATAAAGTGACGAGGAAGAATAAGTATCCTCTACCGCAGATAGATGATTTGTTTAATCAGTTGAGTGGCGCGAGAGTGTTCTCCCAGTTGGATCTCGCGACAAGTTTTCGTCAGCTTAGAGTGGAAGCTGAGAGTATAGCTAAAACGGCATTTCGGACGCCGTCTGGATTTTATGAGTGGTTGGTTATGCCATTCGGGCTGACCAATGCACCAACATATTTTGTGGATCTTATGAATAGAGTATTCAGAGATCAATTAAATAAGTTTGTTCTTGTGTTCGTGGACGATATACTTGTTTATTCGGGGACAGAGGAAGAACACAAGGAACATTTGAGGATAGTGATGGAGGTGTTGAGAAAAAACCAGTTAAAAGCAAAATTTTCTAAGTGTCACTTTTGGAGAAGGGAAGTGAGGCTCTTGGGCCATGTTGTTTTAGAGAATGGTATAGCCATGGACCCTGCGAAGGTGGCTACGGTACAGGATTGGCCTACGCCCAAGAATGCAACGGACATAAGAAGTTTCTTGGGGTTAGCTGGATATTATCGTAAGTTTATCCAAGACTTCTCCAAGAAAGCAGCACCGTTGACTCAGTTGACCAAGAAGAATCAAGCTTTCGTCTGGGACGAAAAGTGTGAGAATGCATTCAAGAGTCTAAAGGACAAGTTGACATGTGCACCAGTGTTAGTCATTCCTAAGGGGAATGAAGAGATGACGGTATACACAGATGCATGTGGTACCGGACTAGGTGCTGTATTGATGCAAGGAGGTAGGGTTGTAGCTTATGCAAGTCGGCAATTGAAACTGCACGAGAGAAAATACCCAACCCATGATTTGAAATTAGCAGCGATCGTATTCGCATTGAAGATATGGAGACATTATCTCTTGGGAGAAAGAATCGAGTTTTTTAATGACCATAAATCGTTAAAGTATCTCTTCTCTCAAAAGGATCTAAATCTCCGACAGCAAAGATGGTTAGAATTCTTAGCTTCCTATGATTTCGATATCGCATACACACCAGGAAAGGGCAATGCGGTAACTGATGCATTGAGTACAAGACATGCCAGTTTAGGGGCTATGTTTCTAGAATGGAAGCAACTGTAGTACGTCGCGGGGTATGATTTTAGACCACTTTGATTGAATGGATTGGTTCCAGTCAGAGGAACGATCCTAACCTATTGGAAATCATCTCAAAGTTAGAGATGGGAATCGACGAAAGGATGAACAAGTATGGGCTTGATCGAGATGGATGGATTAGAAAAGATGGAAGACTAGTTGTACCCTATGTCAATGGATTGAGAGATGAAGTGCTTAGAGAATGTCATCACTCAAAACTGACTATACATCCCGGTGGTAACAAGATGTACCGAGACATGAAGCAGACCTACTACTGGGAAGGGATGAAAAGAGACGTTGGGAAGTTTATATCCAAATGCATGAATCGCCAGCTAGTCAAAGCTGAGCAACAGAAGCCTAGTGGGTTGTTGCAACCATTAGAGATTCCAGAATGGAAATGGGAACAAGTCTCAATGTATTTCGTTGATGGGTTACCAAGAACTAGATCGGGTCATGACAGCATTTGGGTGATTGTGGACCGATTGACAAAGAGTGCAAGGTTTATACCCGTCAAGTCAAACAGGACGGCAGCTAAGTTAGCTGAGCTATATGTAAAGTGGGTAGTGAGATTTCATGGAATACCCAAAGGCATTGTGAGTGACCGAGATCCGTCGTTCACTAGTGGATTTTGGAAGAGCTTACAAGAGGAGTTAGGATCAGAATTACATCTTAGTACTGCGTATCATCCTCAAACCGACGGACAGACAGAGAGGGTGAATCGAGTGTTAGAAGATCTCTTGAGAGCTTGCATATTGGATTTTGGTGGATCATGGGATGACCATTTGCATCTATTAGAGTTTGCATATAATAATAGTTATCAGTCCAGTATTGGTATGGCTCCATTTGAAGCTTTGTACGGAAGAGCGTGCAACTCAACGTCATGTTGGTTAGAACCTGGTGATAAGTTTGTGCTTGGACCAGATGTGATAAGAGAAACTTCAGCTAAGATTAAGGTTATCCAACAACGAATGAAGACTGCCCAGGATAGGAAGAAGAGTTATGCCGATAAGAGGAGAAGTGAATTAAAGTTCTCCATTGGCGACTTGGTGTTTGTCAAGATTTCTCCGTTGAAGAGCGTGATACGATTTGGCAGGAGAGGCAAGTTAGCACCAAGATTTGTTGGTCCATTCCTAGTCCTTGAGAAAATTAGGAATTTGGCATATAAAGTTGAATTACCAGAGAAGATGGCAGGAGTTGACAACGTGTTTCACGTTTCCCAGTTAAGGAAGTTCATACACGACCCAGATGTGACTATTTCACCTGATCAGTTGGATGATATCGAAGTTGAACCCGAGGCGGTGGGGAACCGCAGGCCTATGCGTATTGTTGGGAACGATACGAAGCAGCTTCGAAGGAAGGCGGTGAAATTAGTCAATGTTCAGTGGGGCGAGAATGAGAATGACTGTACTTAGGAGACAGAGGAGAGCATTAGGAAGACGTATCCAGAACTCTTCGCCTAGTAAGATTTCAGTTTCGATTTAGTCTTTCTGCATGCTATGATAGGTTTTTTTATTTGTTTTTCATGTTTGATTGTTGTATATGATTGGTAGACATGCGGGATCCTTTGAATGTTTTGGGTTAAGGAATTTCGGGGACGAAATTTCTTAAGGGGGGAAGTATAACGTCCCACATTCTACGCATCATAGGATCGTAGAATATTTATTTCATCATCATAGAGGGTTGCACGGTCATGTAACTTTGGGAGACGACTAGTGGGATCATTTCACATGTTCTTGATTTTTGCCGATTTTTAAATGACCATTTTGCCTGATCGCTACTTTTCTATGAATCAGAAAAGCGCGACATTTAAATTAAATTCTGCAAGCATACAGGTGTGTAGCATACTGGTCGAACACAGGGAGGTCTAATTAAAATCAAATTATTTATTTAATCTCTTGGGCGAGTTAGACAATTTTCGAGGTTGGTTTTTGAAAACAATAAAAATTGAAACTGCGATCCGATTCAGAACAAATCTAATTGAACCGACGATCAAATCACAACTATCAATTGGAAATTAAAATGCAAAACAGAAATAAAATGCAGAAAGTAAAATTGCAGGAAAAGAAAAACAACAAAAAGTAAATTAGGATTGTCGTTGAAACTAATCAAATGACTAATCACTAATAAAAAATGTAAAATACAATTGGTGTTCTTCCAAAACTAATTGTGAAGACAACACCGATTGCTAAGAAAGAAAAATGCAGAAATAGTAAAGAAAAAGAAATTTTATTAATGGAGAAGAGAATACAGAAAAATGAGATAGGATAGGATGGTGGCTACAATGATATTACAAGGGTATATATGGGGTAGATAGCCAAACCCTAACCCTAACCCTAATACAATGATAGATGGGCCTTAGGGAATTCACAAAAGAGTTTACAATGAGAGTTTCAAATGGGCCTTAGTTAAATCTATTAAATTTTTGGCCTTTCTTCTTTTCCTCTCGGTTCTTTGACAAGCTTCCCTTGATTTGAGAAATTCTTGGTCTTTCTACCAATCATTTTCTTGTCCAACAGCAACTAGATGTGAGATCTTCATCTACAATTCTTCAAAATGTAAATATATACCAATTTGATCTCCATTTCTCTACTTTTCTGGTTGCATGCGAACTGGGTTGGAAAAAGTGACAAAACAATACCCAAGTAATATTTATTTATATACAAAAGATAAGATATAAGAGCATAGAATAAACACATTTCTATGTCAATCAAATACCCCCACACTTATCTTTTACTCGTCCTCGAGTAAAAAGAAAATAAAAATGAAAGACTAAATAGATAGGTCGCACTTTCGTAGGAAACACGATTGCATTAAGCGTATGCAACAAGCCGTTAAACCTCTAGGTGTCCCTAGTAGGACGAGTGTGTCTCGTGAGGGTTTTAAGCGGATACTACCCACAAAATCCAAATGCAGTATGCTATAATTCTAATGAAATTACATGAATGCAATGGACATATGCAAAATAAAAACAAACATGAAAACAAGACTTGTTTCTGAAGTGGTACAACAAATTAAGTTAACAGTTTCTAATCAGTTGATTGTACTTTAAATACCTCAACTTGTCACAAAATTTCAATATAAATCAAGTTTTCAAATGTTAAATTCCAGTTTGGCCAGGTAGTTCGGTCGATAACATAGTGCAGCCATGAAATAAATTTTTAGTTTGCTTGGCACAGTTTGTAAAGTGGTATTCTAATTTTCTCATGTATGGCTAGTCAAATCAATAAGGTCAAGAAGTGTTTGGGCATCATCGCTTATTCTTTATTCTATGAAATTTTAAAATTTATGATTAAGTACATACACCTAACTTAGAAGACAAAGGTTTACCACCCATGCACTGCCTCGCGGACTAACGGAGAGTGGGTAAAGAGCTTGGCGGATTGTGCAGGCCGACTTTGACTTTGTCAACAACGTGTCAATAATCCTTAGGTGTCCAATCTCATAAAATGAGACCAAGATATTCCAACGCTGACTTTGTCAACAACATGTCGGATAGAGCTTGGCGGGTTTGCACACCAACGCTTGATATACAAGCAATGTTGGATACCCTTGGATTATTATTATTATTATTGAAATTATAAGCACAAAAGAGAGTTATGCGAATTCAACTTAACACAACTTAGTTTTAAAGATTCGAAAAGCCAATATAAGTATTTTAAGTCCTCCACTTATTTAAACAAAGTCTACAATATAGAATAGATTTCATGGCCATCACCTAAGAATCTCCCTATGTACCGGTTACACTATTATCCCTCAAAATTAAACTTTTCATTATATTTCATATTCGATCTTAGCTGAGAGAAAAAAATACTATCAACTGATTAACAATTGTTAACTTATTTTGTTGTATCAAACTAAAATGAGTCATGTTTCAAAAAAAATGGCATGTTAGTACAGTCTAAAATGCATGATGGTCCTATTTAAATGAAAAGAAAGAAAAATAAAGAAAAAACGAAAATGAGTGAAATGCAGACTCCCCCACACTAGAACTAAACAGTGTCCACACTGTAAACGTTTCCTAAATTTGAAAGATCGTACCTAAAGGTGAATGAGATGCAAAATTATTTGTAGAATGAAATGCAATCTAACTATATGTAAGAATGGATCATATGTACAATGATATATGTGTTTGCGGTGCACGCGATGCAAAGAATACCACCATCTTTTTCCCCCACACTTGGTTCTTGCCCTATGAGTCTCATTCCCACTATGTCTAGGCATGTTTTCTAATAAGCAAAGGTTTTTGAAAACCATCTCATCTTTAAACCTAGATTTATAGTCCAGGAGATAAATATCCAGGGTCGTCCTAACATGAAGTTTTTCAGTCAAGCTAACATTCCAAAAATAATTCATGTGCTCAACAAATTTATCAGTGTAATTGATCAAAAATTTGTGATCGTATGTAAACTCAGTGAAATTTGAAATTTGAGTGTTGTTCAAGAGTATGTGATCACATTTCTAATCATTAATTGACAACGTATTTTCGACACTAACAATTTCAAGTTCATTTGAAATTTTCTCAAAGTTAAAATTTTCGAACTCGTGACGTGAATCCACTTCTTCCTCATTTGGCAACTCTTCCTCATACAATCCAAAGAATTCATGTTCGTTAAAATCCTTTTCCACATTTGAATTGAAAATTTCAACATTTTTATTTTGTTCAATTTCTAGAATTTTAAGTTTTTCACAGCCTGAAAGAGGAAGATCAAAATCTGAGTTTAAATCTTTTTCTTGAAAAGAATCGAAGTCCAAATCACTTGCTGAATTGTGAACAACTTCATTTAGATGGTTATTCTCAATTTCAAAAGTCGTTATTTGAAAATTTTCATTGTCACTAAGAGTTGAATTATATTCTGATTCAAGGCTTGTTTGAATTTGATTTTGTTGCTCTTGTTGTTCTTTATAAGATGCCATTAAACAAAGAAGTTCATCCACCTTTTTATTTAGCCTTTCCGCCCTCTCATCAAAATTACATTCTTCAGAGTCGTTGATTTGAGAGCTCTCGCTTTGGATTTCTTGATTTTCAGAATAGTTTGAATTTTCAGAAAATTGAAATTGAGATTGGAAATCATTTTGATTTTGAAAATTAGGTTCGTAACCAAAATTGTTAAAATTGGTGGGAAAATTCCAATTTTGGTCATTCTCAAGATGTGGATATGGGTTGTAGTTTTGAAAATTTTGATCGATTTGAAAATCATTTTCAAAATTATTTTCGAATTGGTTTCCAACCCCATATTGATGTTGAATAAAGGTACGTTGCGATTCAAAACCGTTTTGATGTGGATGTGGCACATAATCGAAGTTATTGAAATTTGAATTGAAATCGTCATTTCGATTATATCTATGATTTTGAAAATATTGGTCAGTTGGAAAATTTTGAAAATTGTTGACATTGGGCTCACGAAATTTTGGAAAATCTTGTTTCATGAGTTGTAATTCAAAATCATACTCTTCAAGAGGACGTCTACTCCGATTATTATCCCACATTTCTCTCAATGATTTTTTTTGAATCAGACATTTTAAAGAAATCACGACAAAACAGAAATTATTCTCAGTTCAAAATAGTATAAAATACTAAGTTGTACTCTGTTAATTAACTGACTCAATTGGAAGGGGAAGAGGGTCTTATGGTCGTTCACGTATAGTATAAATACTAAGGGATACGACCAATGTTTTACGGGTAGTATGCAACCTCTTTTGCTAGAAGTTCAATAAATTGAACTAATATATATCCGCGATCCAATTATATGAGACAGTCAACTTCACAAAACACCACTTTTCAATTATATTATTTTGAAATATCTAATCAGATTTTATTGTTCAGAAACGATGAGAATGATGACAGTAGTTATGGAAATTTCAACTCACAACAATCAGACAGAATAATTGCATAAATTAAAATTTGTACATAGCAAGCCGCTGCCCCTGCAGAAGATTTTTACAAGCAATTTCTATATTTTCAAAACAACTTCAGCACCTGTAGAGTTTAGAAAAATATTACCGTGGGGTATGGCTGTCCGTCCAGAATATTTGGGTAGCGCTTGCGATTCTGTTTGCAAATTGAATGATCTCCGAATTCCTTGTCGCTTTGCTTGAACCAGTTCCTTCACTGTGGCCTATTGAATGATCTCCGAATATCATAGTCCCACGTTCACACTCAATAAAACATAAAGAACCACATCTCAAATTCCCGGACCCCGGTCAAACACAGAAGTAAAAAAAAAAAAATCGGATATGCATTCTTTCCTCAATTCGATTTGGAGCGTTTTTTTTTATTCGTTCCCAATTAAATTTCCCTAATCGAGTTCTAAGGCTTTTCGATCAGTCCCAATTAAATTTTCCCAAAAAAATATCTGTTTTTTTTTCTTTTTTTTTTCGATCCTAATTGCCCAAACCGAGTTCTTGGGCTTTAAATTGGATTGAGGTCTGTGTGTGGTGCTTTGTTGTTCGACTGTGATTTGGAGGGGTTTGCGAATTGCTATGGTTGTGGCGGTTTCAGTTGAATTTGCAAATTGGTTGAAGGGGTACGCTTTTGATGATTAACCGATGGCAACACGTGGAAGGAGGTGAATCAGGTAGCGTGGGTATGTATGTATGCGGATGAACAGAAGGTGTGATGGTGGGTGGATGTTGTGATATGGTTCAAAGAGGGAGGGGGGACTGTTTTCAGATTGTAGTGGACTGTAAAGTAGAATTGTGGGTGGACTTGTGGTGTAATCAATTTGGGGAGATGGCGTTATAGATGATGATGGTTGCTGTTGATGGTATTTGGCTATTGCGGTGGATGTATTCAGTGTATGTTTAACAGATAATAGGTTGGCTTGTGACAGAGGGCAGGTGGTTGAGAACGTTGTAGCAGATATGATGGATTGTGAATGAAGAAGGGTCGAAGATGGTGTAATTGTTGGCTGTTAAAGAGGGCAGATGATGTAGATGGGGACTATGGTGAAATTGCGGTAGAGAAAGCAACAAAAGAAGGAAATCAAGACAGGGACAGAAAAAAGAAAATGCAAAAGATTTTTTTTTAATATAGATAGAAATGATTTTGTTTACAATGTTAAGAGGGAAAAATGAAATGGAAATAAGGAAGGCGGAAATTCAAAGATGCGCAGTTGATGGCAGAGAAATAAAAAAAAAGGAAACAAAAGAAGGAAGGAATGGAAAGCAATAATTTATTTATTTTTTTCTTTTTTGTAAAAGAAGAAAGGGAAGACTAATTATGTACTGAAAAGAGGAAAGAATGTGAAAAGGAAAGAAATCAATGAAAAATTGGCAATCTTTTTTTTTTTTTTTGTAGAAGTTTACGGTATCAATGATCAATACCAAATCAACCAACAAATTTTTTTTCTATACATACAGGAAAAAACAAACAAAAACTAACACGAATCGGAAATTAAATAAATAATAAAATTTAATATTTGCATCCCCGGCAACGGCGCCAAAAACTTGATCGCTACTTTTCTATGAATCAGAAAAGCGCGACATTTAAATTAAATTCTGCAAGCATACAGGTGTGTAGCATACAGGTCGAACACAGGGAGGTGTAATTAAAATCAAAATATTTATTTAATCTCTTGGGCGAGTTAGACGATTTTCGAGGTTGGTTTTTGAAAACAATAAAAATTGAAACTGCGATCCGATTCAGAACAAATCTAATTGAACCGACGATCAAATCACAACTATCAATTGGAAATTAAAATGCAAAACAGAAATAAAATGCAGAAAGTAAAATTATAGGAAAAGAAGAACAACAAAAAGTAAATTAGGATTGTCGTTGAAACTAATAAAACGACTAATCACTAACAAAAAATGTAAAATACAATTGGTGTTCTTCCAAAACTAATTGTGAAGACAACACCGATTGCTAAGAAAGAAAAATGCAGAAATAGTAAAGAAAAAGAAATTTTATTAATGGAGAAGAGAATACAGAAAAATGAGATAGGATAGGATGGTGGCTACAATGATATTACAAGGGTATATATGGGGTAGATAGCCAAACCCTAACCCTAACCCTAACCCTAATACAATGATAGATGGGCCTTAGGGAATTCACAAAAGAGTTTACAATGAGAGTTTCAAATGGGCCTTAGTTAAATCTATTAAATTTTTGGCCTTTCTTCTTTTCCTCTCGGTTCTTTGACAAGCTTCCCTTGATTTGAGAAATTCTTGGTCTTTCTACCAATCATTTTCTTGTCCAACAGCAACTAGATGTGAGATCTTCATCTACAATTCTTCAAAATGTAAATATATACCAATTTGATCTCCATTTCTCTACTTTTCTGGTTGCATGCGAGCTGGGTTGTAAAAAGTGACAAAACAATACCCAGGTAATATTTATTTATATACAAAAGATAAGATATAAGAGCATAGAATAAACACATTTCTATGTCAATCATTGCTCCTAGCTGATCTTGTTTCGGCCATAACTTTTCATTGGAAATGATTTTTGACCTGAAACCACTTCCATTAGATCCGGAAGATGGTTTACCTTTCCGTAGAGTGGTCACATTAGCCAAACGGACTCATCGTTTGGGAGATATGGCTGAAACAAGTTTCAGATGTTGAAAAACAGCTTAATTGGACTTAACCGGGTGATTAACAGCTAGGCCCAAAGGAGAATTTCGGGATTTGGAGTATTTAAGGGCTGTTAGGGTTTAGAGAACACCCTTTTTCTCACTTTCACAGCCGCCACTTTCATTCTAGAAACCCTAGTAATGGCCTCCAACATCTAAAACACCCCAAATCACCTCCTAATCGCTAATTAAGCCAAATCTACATCAAATCAAAGAGGATTAGCACAAGAATCGAGGTAGAACTGCTGTATAGCCTTGGGAACAACGCCATAACAGAGATTTTGTAACACCCCACCTCCGCTAGGGTCACTCACAAAGGGAATGCACTAGCTTTGGTGGAGTATTATCTAGGTAAACATACACAGAAATATTACAAGACAGAACATAAATAAAACAACAGAAGGAAAACCCAAATTTCATTGCTTTAAAATCTAGTAAGGTCTAAAGCCTTTTACATCAAAATGCTATTAAGTCAATTACATCGAAATCTGTCTTGCAATAGTAAAGAAGCATAAAACCATAGTTATAAATCATTCCCCAATAAAGCAAAGCAAGCCATAGCCAAGAGAAATCCAAGCCGTACATGAAAGAGCTTTGGGGCTTGGTAAGATCCGAACTAAGCTATATTCCCACCCTGCGAACCTGGGGGGGGGGGGGGGACGGAAGAAAAAGAGGCGAAACAAAACGGGTTAGTCATAAAGACTGAGTAAGTCCTAGTGACTTTCAGCATAAAAACAGGTAAAGATAACATGGCATGAATAAACTGAAAGTAAACATAAGCATGATGACAAGATAAGCTACATGAAAGATAACTAAGAATAACCTCATATGGTTTTTGTCAAGTATAACATCGCCAGGTTTCCATTCAAGATAAACTAAGTATAATTCGCAAGATTTCTATCAAGCATCGCAATATTTCTCTGCTTTACCGTTAAAATATTTCTATGATAACTATTTGCTCTGCACCAACCGTACTAGTATCCCAACCCGTGTCATGTGTTGACTATAAAATGATCCCTTGCCCAATGTCATGAAATGATCCACTACTTGGTCTCACGAAACGATCTATTAATCGATCGGCTCCCTTCAAGTCCTATCTCGTTCATGTGTTTGTGTCATACGGCCCTATCACGAATGTAGTCACCTGTGCTAGGTCCACCATAGGGTGTATCAAGCCCTAGGGTGCCAACCACCGACACGAATCAAGCACGCACAGTGTAAACCTACTGGTGCCCAATGCCTGCTTTTTTAACTCCGGACTACGTGCACGACCATAGTCCGCCTGAACCTACATTGGCACACCAACTCAGCCGTCGTTCTGGTCGCTTACAATCAACCCAGTAATCGTGCCCCACCCTGCCTAGTTCCAGGGTACCATGATACATCTAGTGGGTTACTGCTGAAAAGGACCGTGTAACTAGGGTTTCCGTCGAGCAGGTTAAGTGTTGTCATTTAAATTCGAGACTTAACCACATCAGTCTAGCATGTCAAGTTGGTTAAGTGTGGTCATTCAAGTTCGTGACTTAACTCGTCTACGTGTCATGTCAAATTGGCTAAGTGTTGTCGTTCAAGTTCATGACTTAGCCCTATGAATCATGTGTCAAGTTGGTTAAGTATGTTCAAGCGGTTCATGACTTAACCCTACCAAATCATCGTGTCAAATTGGTTAAGTATATTCAAGCGGTTCATGACTTATCATCGTGTCAAATTGGTTAAGTATATTCAAGTGGTTCATGACTTAACCCTATCAAGTCATCGTGTCAAATTGGTTAAGTATATTCAAGCGGTTCATGACTTAACCCTATCAAGTCATCGTGTCAAATTGATTAAGTATATTCAAGCGGTTCATGACTTAACCCTATCAAGTCATCGTGTCAAATTGGTTAAGTATATTCAAGCGGTTCATGACTTAACCCTATCAAGTCATTAATTCATTTATGCACCCTAACCTCTCACATCAGACCTGTTGTTGTGGTCACTGGATATGCCGGGCGGTTCCGGGCAGGATTACACCACAACTCAGTCTGACCTCGGGTTTTCAAGTGCGATATGACCAACTACCCACATTGGATCCTATTGTTTGCAGTAACTGGATTTGCCGGGCGGTTCCGGGCAGAATTACACTACAAACTCAACCCAACCTCGAGTTGGCCATTTTCTAGTTCATTCTAAATGTCATGTCCATGTTCAAGTTTCATGTCAAGTTCGTGTCTAGTTTCATGGCGAATCAAGTTTCATGTTTTCACTTATGCCTATTATCAAGTTAATGATTCATATTCATAACCAATTCATGTTTCACATTCATAAGAATGTTTACGTGCCTTCTAAATGTCCAATACAAACCAACTACCCAAAACCCAACTTAGGCGCGTTCATATTAAACTTTCTCCAAGTTATAAATTATCATATATGTTTCTGTTCCAAATTTTTCATAATTAACATATGCCCAAGTTCTAGGTTACATGTCAGTTTTACATATGCCCAATTCATACCAAATTTACATATGTTCAATTCATGTCGTTTTACATGTATGCTAATTTTATGCCAATTTACACATCTATCAAGATCCATGCCAAATTACATATGCCAATTTATATATGCCTAATCCTAGACAATTTACATTTACCAAATTTCACGCCCTTTTTGCATATGTCAAGATCTAGCCAACATTACATGTATTAAGTTTCATATCCAATAAACCCAAATCGTGATTCATGATGTAGTTACCCCAAACCATAACCTTTTTATTACAATACAAGCCAGTTGTCCAATCTTTTGATTTGATTTACACGTCACATTACATAGATCCAAATTTACGCCAAATTTCATGCATATAATATTTATGCAAATTTCCTCATAACAAGATTATACCAAAATTTACATATCAAGCCCAAACTCGCAAATACAATGATAATATCCAATTTCATGTTGCCAATAATTCCATCATATTCATATAGGCAATAATCCCATAATTCCCCCGTATACATATCGTACGCAAGTCGTGATTTTAGGCCAAGGTCCGAAATTGACCAAGGTTCATGAAAAGAATATAAATAGGGGAAAGGTAGAATTCGTAGTAAAAGCAAGATCATAGGGAAAAACATCATCACAGGCATGAAGATTACAATTTGATAATAATATTAACATGAATCGAGAAAACTAATTTACAACAGGCTGAATAGATTATGAACTTGTCATGAGAATAAAGATAGACAAGTCAAAAACTCAGGATTCAAGAAACAACAGAAATAGATCTGGATCGATAAACATACTTAGATCCAATTTCACTTTAATTCAATGCCATATTATAACCAAATATTTAAATCGGAAAATAACTAGAACTTACATTGATTGGCTAAGAGAGGACAAATCGATTCGTTGTCGCGTTGAAACGTCTAACTTGATTAATCTTCTGATCTGATTCAATATGGTCTAGGCGTCGTTGCTTGAAGCCTTAATCTCTAGTTTGAATTGAGTTGCTTAGGTTGATGTTGATTAGCTTCTAGTTTTGATTCCAGCAGAGTAGCGTCGCCATTTTTATTTTTATTTAGAACAGAGGCAGAGTAGAAGCAGAAAAGAATTGTGTGTAGAGAAGGCAAGGTTTGGGGCTGTTTAAATAGGTTTAGGCCGATGAATCTGGACAGAAATCGGACTAGATACATCAGAACGAACACTGGCCCAAAAATGGGCTCGGGGACCAGGTCGACACCCAAGTCGACTGCGCAGTCGACCTGGTCCTGGGGGTGTGACTGCCCAGTCGACTCCCCAGTCGACCTGGGGGGGTGTCGACTGCCCAGTCGACTCCCCAGTCGACCTGGGGTGCTGGGCGGGAAATTTCCCGCCCAGTCTGTTCTGCGTTTGAAATTCGAATTTTGAATTCGAATTTGAGCTGTTTTAAACTCTGAATATTTCTGGAACTTCAGAGGGTCATATCTTCCTCATACGGGCTCCGATTCTCGCAAACTCGGACTCGTTTCAAAGTAGAATTTCGAGACGGACGCAATGGCGCAACCCGTTTCCCACGATTCTCATTTTAAAATTTCATTCTGCCTTGATTTATGATTTTAACATGTTTTTAAAATTCGGGTTGTTACAGATTTATTTCAGATCTAAAGTTAATTTGTGGCCAAGGTGAGTGATTTGCATAGTTCCTCACTAATTATGGTTAATTAAAGGTAATTAGTGATAATTAGCGAATTTATACATGTTAAAAATCTGGAAAAATATTGATAAATTTCGAAATATTGTTTTAGGCCTCTGTTAGAAAATTTGGTTAGTTTGGTTAAGTTTTACTAATCCTATCATTAGTTTGGCTTAAACATGCTTAAGGGAAAATATGGGATTTTGGCTATGTTTGATCCATTTTAACCTTTCAAATTATTGTTTTGGATGTTTATGGTTGATTCTCTATGTAGCTATGACTGTATGGTATGCTTTATGATTGCTTAGAAAAGTTAGAATGGTCGAAAACGCCGTCGTATGGCGTAAAATAGTCGCTGGAAAAGTCGCAGGAAAATTGTGCAGGGTTTCGGATCGGATCGGTTGAAGGGGCTCGGGTCGGATAGTGGGCTGAGCAAGGGAGGACCGAACCAAACTGGAACTTATCACAAGATAAAGCACGGCGAGAAGGAAGGCCGCTATAGTTGGATTGGGATCGGATTGGGCGAATGAAGAAGAGTGAGACCGGATCGGGCTAATGAAGGGGAGGGTGATCAGATCGTAATATCTAAGAGGGAGCAACCACCGAATCGAACCAGGAGGCAACCACCGAACCAGGAGGCAACCACTGAACCGAAGGCAATCACCGAACCTAACTAGGAAGTAACCTCCGAACCGAGCCGCACGAGGAACTCCATGAGCCAAACCCAAGCGTGGACTACGGGCACCGAACCGAACCGATGATGATCAAGGCACTACACATATCCGAACCGATCCGGATGATGACCAAAAACCCGAGATGCAAAGGAAGTCCAAATGGGAAGCTTGTACTCAGGATCCGGTTGGGAACCAATGAGTTAACTTCATGAGTTGGGCTTTGCTGCGGGACGTGTGCTGAGGAGTTGTCGATGCCTATGACTTTGAATCACTATGTACGGGAGGTACGTGAACGGATTCAGGGCCACAGTGGCCTAGGTACGACTAGTAGGCTATAGACCAATGAAGCGGGGTCATTTGGAAAGGTTTGGTCATGATCCCATGTGATAAGCTTGGTGGTAGCAGTAGTTGTACAAGTCAAACTCCGTCATTACCTCGATGGGTCTAGTGATCAAAGTGGTGGATATCGTATGCTTTACGCACTGAGTGAAAGATGTGAGGATGGTTTCTATGCTTGATTTGTTTGCCATCACTATGACATGCACACCCCCACCCCGTATTCTTTACACCATATGTTAGTGGCACCTTAGAGTATTGTACAGTATGTGGTGCTAACTCTTTGGTTGCAGGTCCAGGTTCAGGTATGGTTTAGTATACATGTTATTATTCTGTTTTGCTGCTTATCGCTCATACCAGACTTTTGTCTGACCCAGAGTTTTATGTCTCTTCTTATTACTCTGGGTGCTCTCACGAGCAGACTAGAGACAGGTTAGCTGATGAAGCACGAGTAGCTGTACCGGAGACGAGCAGGAGTCTTCCACGTATGATATATACATAGATATTCTCCATGTGTCGTTGCTGGTCACTACTTTGGGCATTAGTAGTGTACCTTTCCTTTCTTTTGCTTTAGAGATAGTTTCAAGTTGTAATAACGATGATGTGGAACATAAGCTGTATTTTGATTTTCTGCTGCTGTGATGTTTAGTTTCAGCTTATGCACTGTCTCGCCTGTTTTATGTCAAGTAGGTTATTATTATATTTTATTCCTTGCAATGTGAGACATTCTACATGTTCTTTATTAGTTCATTCTCTTCTTTCCTTTCTTTGGCGACCGTTCCGGGCTAGTCGGGCATGTGTATAATGCACTTTCGAAGGTAATGTCGACTAGTGCGGGGCGGGCTGTCACAGTATCGTTACAAGTTCCGAATGCAAGGCCAGTGGTACATCCTATTCGAAGAATGACATGGAAAGAGAAAGAAGAATTGGGCAATCAAACTAAACAACTTTTGTGGAAAGGTCTGATCAGGCCTAGCTTTTCAAATTGGGGTGCAACAGTAGTGTTTGTTCCAAAGTTAGGCGGTACTCTCAGATTATGTGTTGATTACCGAGACCTCAACATGTAGACGCTCAAGGATAAATATCCATTGCCCCGTATAGATGATTTATTGGATCGTTTGAATAGAGCGAAAGTATTTTCAAAAATGGACTTGCTAAGATTTCCATCAACTGCGGATTGTCGAAGAATGTGTTCCTTTGACAACTTTTAGGGGTCCAGACATATTTTATGAGTGGTCAGTAATGCCGTTCAGTTTATGCAACGCTCCTGCTTATTTTGTCGATCTAATGAACAGAGTATTTCGCAATGTCCTAAATAAATTTGTGTTGGTCTTCATTAATGACATTTTAATCTTCTCTAAGTCAACTGCCGAGAATGAAAAACATTTGGAACAAGTTTTGGAAATTCTGAGAAAGATTGTATTGAAGGCCAAATTTTCTAAATGCATATTCTGGCAAGAAGAAGGAAAGTTCCTCGGTCATGTCGTATCGAAGGAAGGAATTTCGGTGGATCTAAGTAAAATCACAGCCATTCAAGATTGGAAGCAGCCTAGCACTCCTACAGAAGTTTCCTAGGATTGGCTGACTATTATCGGAAATTCATTAAAGATTTTTTGAAGCTATCTTGTCCATTAACGAAGCTTACAAAGAACCATACAAAGTTTAATTGGACACCAGAATATGAGGTAGCTTTCCAAGAGCTGAAATTGAGGTTGACCACTGCTCCCGTATTGACTATTATTGATGGCAATCAAGATTTGACAGTCTATACTGATGCTTCTATTGAAGGTATTGGTTCGGTGTTAATGTAAAGAGGCAAAGTAGTTGCTTATGCTAGCCGTCAGTTGAAGCGGCATGAGAAGAGATACCCCACTCATGATCTTGAGTTGATGGCCATCGTGTTTGCTTTAAAAATATGGAGGCACTATCTTGTAGGTGAGAAGTTCGAATTATATACAGATCATAAATCCTTGAAGTATCTGTTCACCCAAAGGGACTTGAATTTGAGATAGCAACGTTGGTTAGAATTTCATGCGGCCTATGATCTGGACATCTTGTATACTCCAGGGAAAGCCAATGTTATAGCCGATGCGCTCCCCAGGAAGAATGTGGTCGTCTCCAATCTTATCATTACACCTACATTGATTGATAAGATCTCTGCTATTCAAAAATATGATGAATTTATCGAGAGAATTAGTAAAAGATTTTGGGAAGGCGAACCCTCGAGTTTCCAAATTGATAACAAAGGAGTTCTGAGGTTAAAAGGCCGAATTTGTGTCCCAAATATTCCTAAGCTCAGAAAAGAAGTAATGGATGAATGTCACAAATCCAAGCTTTGTATTCATCCAGGGGTGAGTAAGAAGTATCATGATCTCAAGCGCACGTTCTGGTGGAAATCTATGAAAAGAAACATCTCCATTTATGTTAGCTGGCGTTCCATTTGCCAACAAGTAAAGAGTGATCAGCAAAAACCTGCCGGCTTGTTACAACAACTAAAAGTTCCAAGTTGGAAGTGGGATTAAATCTCCATGGATTTTATTAATGGCTTGCCCCGAACTAGAAAAGGTAATGACAGTATTTGGGTGATCGTAGACCGTTTCACGAAGTCTGCCCGTTTTATTCCTGTCCGATCTAATAGAACAACTCAAATTCTGGCGAAAATTTATTTTAAAGAAATTGTTAGACTACATGGAGTTCCCAATAGCATTCTTAGTGACCGCGATCTGATATTCACTAGTAAATTCTGGGAAGCATTCCAAGAAGAGCTGGGGACAAAGTTAAATCTAAGCACCGTGTATCATCCTCAAACAGATGGCCAGACTGAGAGGGTGAACTGTATACTGGAAGACTTGTTGCGTGCATGTATTCTTGATTTTGGCGGATCATAGGAAGACCACTTTCATTTGGTCGAGTTCTCTTATAATAACAGTTACCAAGCAAACTTGCAAATGTTGTCATTCGAAACATTGTACAGCGGGCCATGTAGATCTCCCGCATGTTGGGTGAACTAGGCAATAGACTAGTATTGGGTCCTAACATGATTCGAGAAGCTTCAGATAAAGTTGATTTTATTAAGAAGCGATTACTAGCAGCTCGGAGCCGACATAAAAGTTATGAAAATTCAAGAAGAAGGGATTTGGAATTTGCTGTTGGCGATTATGTGTACTTGAGGGTTTCCCCATTGGGAAGAGTAGTTCGCTTCGGGAAGACTGGGATGTTGGCGCCGAGGTTCATTGGTCCATTCCCTATTCTAGGAAGAATTAGAACTCTCGCTTATAGGGTTCAGTTGCCTGACTGGTTGCCAGGGGTACATGATGTATTCCATGTGTCTCAACTTCGAAAGCATGTACATGATCCAGACTTGATTGTGGAAGAAGCAGCACAACAAGATTTGGAGATTACCCCGAGCTTAGCAGTAAGAAGGGAGCCAGTGAAGATCATTGGCAAAGAAACCCGAGTTTTGAGAAACAAAAGAATTCACTTAGTCAAAGTGCAGTGGAGCGGAGATCCTAGAGACTGTACACGGGAGACCGAGGACAGCATCAAACAGGCTTATCCCCGTTGCAGAGTGGATATTTCTGATTAGCTCTAGTGCAAGGTATATTTACAATATTTTACATTTTCCGTTTTGTTTCCTAATTTACTGTTGTTTCCTTTTCGGGGACGAAAAACTTTTAAGTGGGGGAGATTGTAACACCCGGAAAATCAGAACCAATTTAAAATTTTTATTTTGGCAATTTTATTGAATTTTGAATAGTTAAAATAATTTATTTTAAATAATAATGACTAAAAATTTATTTAAATTGAAGTTAGAACGAATATATTTATTTTAATTTTAAAAGGAGTTAGAAATAGCGCGGTAGTTTGAAAATTTGAATTTGAACTTTGACTGAATGGATATGATTCAATATAAATCGGATTTTGATGAAACTAGAAATATTTAAATCTGTTTAAAAATATCTTTCCAACGAATCTGAAAAATTGAAATTTCATTGTGGGAATAAAAAGTTATGGCCAGTTGAATATTCTGAATAGTCGCTATGGAATTTATTATAATATATAGCACGTATAAATAATCATTTTGCAAATGATCTCCGTTTTTGACGAAACCACCCTGGTTGTATTCGGAATTTCAAATTATAGCAAGAATCAAATTTTCATAATTTTTGGAATTAATATATGGGCGTGGAAAAAGAAAATGTGTTTTTTCAATTTCAGTCAATTTGGATCGACCAGAAAATGACCATTTTTCAAACGGTCTCCAAATTCGACGAAATTAATTTTGTTAGGACCGTATCGTCAAAACATAGTTGGATTTATTTTTCGGGAATTTTTAGAGTCAGTATGTGACCCCGGTAAATTAAAATGTACGATCAAATTAAATAATTAAATGTTTTATATTTAAAATTTAAAGGAAAACTTATTGAAACAATTGAATTGGCTTACGAGACATATCCTATTGTGTCCGGAATGGGGTATTTGGCTAGAGGCGACAGTCATTAGGTTTCTTTTGGAGTTCGGATGGTTTAACAAGTTATTTCTGAATTTAAAAATTAAATAATATATACTATAAATACCTAGTATATACAGTAAAACCCTAATTCTAATATAAGTAGCCGCCATTTTTAAACTTAATGGCCAAAAAGCTACGAAATTCAGTCTTTATCTTCTCCAAATCCAATTCGAATTACCTTCCAACTTTTGAATGAAAAACAAAGAGATCTTCCTGATCTTTCATTTGGTACTAATAAGATCGGGTCTGGGTTTTTATTTTGATCGGAATCATCGCCCAAAGCATCGGCCTTCGAACCCGATTTCGTGGCCATTGGGGCCCTTGAGCTCGCCACAACAGTAGGCGGGGGTGGAGCATGGGAGGTGCAACGACATGGTGATTCTGATGATCGTCCGAGTGCCTCAATTGACGTGCGACAAGGAGGGAGTGATTGCGGTTTTGGATTTCTCGTGGCAGGAAGAAAGAACGAGGGGTACGGGTTTTGTCTTGGAGAGATGACGTGGAGGGGAGAATATTGAAATTATTTTAATTTTAAAAATTAATTGTTTTGTTAATCTCCTATTTAAATATCAAACATTTAAAATATCATATCTTTGTCGTACAATAACGAAATACATTGAAACAGGAAGCATCGGGACCTTAAATTCGAGATCTACATTTCAGAAAAGATCTGAGAATTTGTGGAGCCTTCTACAATTTTAGAAGAAATAAAAAGAAATGTGGTATTTCTGAATCCAAATTAAATAAATAAAATAATATTAGTTTGCAGACAGAGCTTAGAAACTCCCGACACCCGTCATCCACAGACCATGGAAGACTTTATTGTATTGTGGTGTGAAATTGATTGTGTTTGTAGTTGATTGATTGTGGATTGAAACGAAATTGTTTGTGTTTGTAGAAAATTCATTGTATAGAAAAAATTTGTATTAGGAAATAAAACCCTTGTATTGCCGCGAGACCTAATTAGCGCGAGGAGCCGTACTAGGGACGGTGCCGGTTTTAATTACCCTGTCGTTATGCTGCCGAAATTTTCTGAAATATTCTTGTGTTATAAAATATTCATGTTATTATATATTAGTTGTGTGAATAATACGAAAATTCGATTTTTATTATATATATATATATATATATATGCATGAAAATGATCATTATATGTCAACATAAAATTCATATTTTTGTTATAAGTTAAAAATGACCATTGTTATATAAAAATGTCTTTACTTTAAAATTTACATTTTTATTGTAAATGCAACATTAAAAATAGACATTATTATAAAAAAATGTGATTATATTGAAATGTACATTTTTAATGTAATGAGACGTTAAAAAAATAACATTGTTAAATAAAAATGTATTCACATTGGATTTTACATTTTTAATGTATATGAAACATTAAAAATAAACATTGTTATAATAAAAATGTTTTACATTGAAATTTACATTTTTATGTAAATGAACCTTTTAAAAATACCCATTGCAATAATAAAAATGCTTACATTGAAAATATAATTTCTATTGTAAATGAAACATTAAAAATGACCATTTTTATATAAAACTGTATTCACTTTGAAATTTACACTTTTATTGTAAATGAAACATTAAAAATGTATTCACTTTGAAATTTACATTTTATTATAAATGAAACATTAAAAATGACCATTGTTATATAAAAATGTGTTTGCTTTGAAATTTACATTTTTAAGGTAAATGAGAACATGAAGAAAAAGATTACATTTTTCATGTAATACAAGAATGAATAAAAAGATTACATTTTTAATGTAATAAAAGAAATGAATAAAAATATTTCATTTTTAATGTAATAAAAGAAATGAATAAAAAGATTACATTTTATTTTATGTAAGATAGAATGTTTAAAAGAATTTAAGTTGCATAAGATTGTGTTTACTTTAAAAATATTTCATTTTTAATGTATAGATCAATCATATAAAAAGATTCAAGATTTATTGTTTGGAGTTATGTTATTACATTAAAAATTACATTTTTAATGTAAATAATGATTCATTTACAATATTCATTTTGATAAAAATGTTCTTACATTAAAAATCACATTTTTAATGTAAATATGAACCATTACCAAGAATCACATTTTTAATGTAAAGTATGAATCATTAGCAATATTCATTTTCGAAATGAAAGAGTTAAACATTAAAAGTTTACATTTTTAATGTAAAGAGGATTCATATAAAAAGACTATGATTTAATGAAAATGTTTATGATAGTAAAAATTACATTTTAATGTAATATATGACTATGATTTAGTGAAAATGTTTATGACATCAAAAATTACATTTTAATGTAATATATGATTTCGTATAAAAGATTCAATGTTGAAATGAAATTGTTTTTAACATTAAAAATTACATTTGCGATGTAATGTAAGATTTCATATAAAAGAGATTTAAGATTTTTAAAAATGTTGAAACATTAAAATGATGTTAACTATATGGCAGAAAGGAAATGGTGTGAAATCGTTGAACGAATATATATATATATATATATATATATATATATATATATATTAAAATAAAACGAATCGCGCAGCTGTAGTTCGCGGTTTGGAATTGTAACTTCAAACGATTATACCAAGAGATCCGACCGTCGGATTTTCCCAAAACTGGAACCATTGGGTTCACTTTGGAAAGGTCTTTCCGACGATAAAAATTTGCTAAGATCCAACGGTTAGATTTTGAGAAATGTGTGAATCAAATTTTGATGAAAACAACGCTAATGCCATGTAATGACCTGAAGCGTCGTTAAATTTAAAATGGCTATTTTTAAATAAATAAAAATAGGGATAAGTCGTTATAAAATATTATAAACGATGGAATGAAAAGAAATGATTTAATTATATATATTCGAGAATTATTTGAAAGTCCGAGGCAACTATCATTTCAAATAATTATACGATGATTGGAAATCGAAGATTTGAAGACTGCGATTGACGGCCGGCGATCTTCACATCGAATGGATAACAACTGATGCCTTTGATTGGAGTTGCTGCCTTGAAAGGGTTACAGTGGTGGTTGTCCGGACGTACTTGTTGATTGTCCAGATATACGAGCGCCTCTCTTGCGTATTGGACATATGGGACGAGGAATAAGGTGTCTCCGGTTTCGTTCAGACCTAGGACAGACTTGTAAATGGATGTATGTCTGACATTGGATTTTATTCAGTGCTGATTGATTGCTGTTGAATATATATCTGTTTGGTGGCGGAGAATTTATTCTCTTGATTAACACCCTTCTCTGAGACGTATGAGCCTAGAGGATATATATTGATAAATATCAGTCGCATGGCGTGAATTGCCAGTGTGGCATGCCAAGATGCAAATGATCAAGGCTTATTGTTGAAAAGTAGAGCCTTGTGGTTGATGATTAAAGTACAACTCTATTTAGCATAGCTTTGTGTATAGCATTACTTCGCAAGCCTCACACCCCAGTATGAACCAGAAACGGAAGAAGGATCCTGGGAGAACATGCGTTTCTTTCTAGCTAGAAGTGGTGTCATGGTATGGAGCCCAGACATTTTTACTTATGTGGATGATGGAAAGCGACGTACCTCTGATATTGAGTCCCTAGTGGCTCAGATTTACGCCCCATAGGGCGGGGAGACGTATTGTTCAGGAATTATATATAATCCACTAACATTAGTTGTGGACCGGCCTTGTGGCTCCTAAAGGCTCACTCGAGCTCTGAGCCTGAGACATGGGCTAGATTGTCTTGAATTCGATAAGGACGATCCCTTGCCTTGGTTCATGATGGAAATCCAACATCCAATACGACACTATACGATTTTTATTGTAGACCTATATATGGCGACATAGTATATGGTAGCTATGCTGTCTATGATTGATACATTATGATTGAAATGTTTTTGAAACATATATACACTAATAATATCAAATCCGTTTTATCGTATCAAGCATTTTTTACCATTATAAGGAAAAACTCTATCCTCCGGTTTGTGTTGCATTGTGTGATGGGACTTGAGTCTTATAATGGTTTCATTTTTCTAAAAAACATTGCGTTGTTTAACGATTTACTTTATTTATGCACTGGAAATCCAATGAAGTAAACCTGTTCCATGTTAGCGGCGTGGTCCTGTGATTAGACTTATTATTAAATAGGTTAAGTAGATTTCTCATGCCAGTCCCATGACTGACTCGTAGTTTGTTTCACTTTGCAAACTCGGGTGCCCTCTTTCCATATGAGCAGCCCTTGTATTTAGGTTTTAGCAGACTCATTTTGGATAGCTATGGAGCTGAAGATGGATTTTACCATTTCTATTATGCTGTTCAGACTTCATTTAGTATATTATGTTTGATTCCGCAGCAGACATTTTATATTAAGTTGAAAATTGTATTGCATACTAAGTATGATCCTATTATGTTGTGTAACTCTGATGATATATTATTTCTAGTGTAATTTGATGTAGAATATCCGCTGTAATTCTATATTTTTGTTCTGCTGTTATTGTCTATGTGTTATATTCCAATGATTATCCTTGCTTTCGTACTATAGAAGTTTGGGGTCATAACATTAAAACTCCAACTTGGTTTTAATATCATAAATCATTACTTAATGATTGTTCAACTTTTAGGTAAATTGATCTTGTCATTAACTGGGTTAAAGAACCAATGTCATTTAAAACATCGTTCACAACAAACCCAAATCAGCTTCCATTAACTATGGAATCTTCATGGAAAACAGATCAATATATAGTCGATATGAATTTCCGTTAAATGGAATAAAGGAAAAGCCTTTTAATTTCAATATACAATAACAGTCTTCCTTTACAGAAGCTCATCTCCATTATTACCAAATCGAATTCCATTCAATTCCAATATAATATATTAAATGGGAAAAAACTTTACTTTGGCAAATTTCCATTAAATCAAATTAGAAAGATTTATAAATTCCAAAACATATCTTTACTGTTAATTGGGTTAAAGAACCAATGTCGTTTAAAACATCGTTCACAATAAACCCCAAAATCAACTTTCAATTCAATTCAAATTAAATTAATTAATTGATATATTTCTCTATATCTTAATTAAAAGATTTATTCCTTTCTCAACTGGGTTTAAGAAAAGTGTTAATAAAGACACCATTCACGACAAACCCAAAATCCAATTTGATATTAAATACAAGGCTCTGAATAGAAATTTTATCGGCTTATATTCAATAAATTCGTAAACCAACAAGTATCATATTGGGAATAACGATATTTATATCTTCCAAATTCCTCGACAATATCTGTATAATCGCGGAATCTAATATCGAAATATTCCGAATATTATTTCCATTCCAATTCATACGTTGGAAAATTCTGGTTATATCAAAACCATTTCAAATCCAATTTATTTATTTAAAAACATTGGATTCTTATTCTAGTTAATAACTAGTTCATTTCGATAATAATATATTTTTATCTTTTCAAACTTGGAATTTTTCATCCAAAAACCTTCCAAATCTTTTATTATAATTTTACACAATTTTTCCATATTTTTAATAATTTTATTAAGGCCCTTACAGTCGGTTTCCAATAACAGCCACCGAACTGCATCCATATCGACCTTTTCTGAAATTGATTTGGACATAATTTGAAATTGAACCGTTAAAATTTAAATATCTTATATTCATTGGAAAGATCTTTTTGATACGAACTCAATGGTTCCAGTTTTAGGAGAATCGGATGGTCGGATCTCCTGTTACGTCCATTTGAAGTTAATGGTTGAAATTCGCGAACGGTCGCTGCGCAGCGCGTTCTATTCAGGCCATTTAATATATATATATATATATATATATATATATATATATATATATATATATATATCGTCGATCTCTATTTAAAACCCATTTTATAAATTTGTTTTAAAACGATTTCAACTTCATTCAGTTTTAAATCAAAATTGAATATTCCTTATCATTATAAAATTTAAAATGATAATATTTTCAAAATATCTGATTTTGAAATCGATTTCCTTTTCTTATTCATTGTAAAATTAATAAAATCGATTAATAAACCCGTTCGAGCTAAAATGGCGTTTAACTACTTAACTTGTCTTCATTTATGAAAATTTCAATATTTTCGTGTCCATCCAAAATCGGACATCAAAATCATATTTTAATTCTTCACTAAATATTATTTCAAAATATTCATTATTTTAAAATATTCGTTATTTTAAAATACTCGTTATTTCTGAATCGGAATGCGACTCAATCAATTACCATATAATTTCAGCGATTTCATACATCGCATGTATTCAAAAATAGTGATAAACAACTATTTAATAGTCAATTCACATCCAGAGTGCAATTTACTACTGTATAAGCATTAAATAATTAAATAATGCTTATCACAATCTGTCGATCAATCGACATATAATTAAATTCAGGAGAGATTTGAACAAATTATCATCCCCAGACCCATGTGGGGTTTCCAAACAACGGTCGATTCAAAATCCCTGGTTAATAAATTTAACCAGTTCTAATTCGATTTGAATTATTTTTCTAATTAGCCAATTTTTACTGTTTAAATTATAAATAGATATTTATAATTTAATTTCAGCTACCATAAAATAATATTAAATTATTTTTAATATTTTAAATATTTCAGCATCACAATCAAAACACAATATAGTCAATTAAATCGTCCATGGTCAGTGGACGGGGGAGGTGAGCTAACAGGCACCGTATACAATTTATAATGATTAAAACTGATAAAAACCTACACTGGCCGTTCTATATATTGTTATACATGAATACAATAGCATGATAAAATATAATTTAGTGAGAAGGAGTTTCTCACATTGGTTTCCCCTCCGTTAGTCTTTAATGGACGATTTCAGTACCGTTTGGATTTAAATTTGATCCAAATTCTCATTTGCTCTAGTTCTGATCTAGTCCGTTCCATGTTGTAGCATTTCTGATCACGATTCCAACGCAATTCGTTTCATTGAATTTTGTATTGCTTTGCAAAAGATAGTATAGTTTGAGTATTAATCACATTTATAAACTAATTAATTAAATAATTAAGTTAAAAATTTCCTAACCCATCTTTAATCACTCTTTTCTTCGTTCATCTATTAAAATCCAAGCCGATGTTAACCCAAACCTTCAAACCTTTCTTCGATCACGCGCCCTCACCCACGCCGCCTGACACCAATCGGCCGCCACCACGAGGTTGGCCTTGGCCAAAACCTCCACCGCCTGAAGTACCGACCATCATGATCGTCCCCCCACTTCGTAAATCACGCCCGAATGTTCCCACTTTGAGCTCATAATTCAAGAGAAATACATAAAGAACCATCATCATCTTCGTATCAAATCAAAGAGCTAGAGAAGCTCTACAGTTAGGTGAAGGAAGTAGGATCTGATTTGGCGTGAATTTAAAGAAAAATGGGTGCGAAATTATGAGCAATATCGGCCTTTGAAACGATGATGACAGCACACTAAAATGAATTAGAGGGATTAGGGTTTTGGGGCCAAAAATGCTAATATATATATATATATTATAATTTAATTCCAAAAGTTATTCCGATATGATTCCGAACTCTGATCGGACCCAACGACTGTCGACCCTAGCCAAATACCCCCATTCCGGACACAATGGGATATGTTTTGTAAGCCAATTTGATTGTTTCGATTGGTTTTTATCAAAATTAAAATATAAATCAATATATATTCATTTTAATTTACCGGGGCCACATACTGACTCCAAAAATTACAGAAAAATAAGTCTAGCTATGTTTTAACAATACGGTCCTAACAAAACTAATTTCGTCGAATTTGGAGCCCGTTTGAAAGATGGCCCTTTTCCAGTCGATTAAATTCACAATTAAAACTGAACAGGAATTTAAATTCACTATGCTAACATATTAATTCCAAAAATTATGAAATTTGAAATCTAGCTATAATTTGACTTTCCGGATCCAAAATAGTGGTTTCGTCGAAAACAGAAGTATTTTGCAAAATGGCTATTTTTAAGGGCTATTGTAACGACCCGCATTCTACACATCAAAGGATCGTAGAATATTTATTTCATTCACATGCGAAGTCGTATGGTCATGTAACTTTGGGAGATGACTATTTGGGTCATTTCCCATGTTCATGATTTTTGCCGATTCTTAAATGATCGTTTTGCCACTAGCTGATCTTGTTTCGACCATAACTTTTGATTGGGAAGGATTTTTGACCTAAAATCACTTCCATTAGATCCGGATGATGGTTTACCTTTCCGTAGAGTGGTCACTTTGGCCAAACAGACTCACCGTTTGGGAGATATGGCTGAAACAAGTTTCAAATGGTGAAAAACAGCTTAATTGGGCTTAATTGGGTGATTAATAGCTAGGCCCAAAGGGGAATTTCTGGATTTGGAGTATTTAAGGGCTGTTAGGGTTTAAAGAACACCCTTTTTCTCACTTTCACAGCCGCCACTTTCTTTCTTGGAACCCTAGTAATGGCCTCCAACATCTAAAACATCCCAAATCACCTTCTAATCGCTAATTAAGCCAAATCTACATCAAATCAAAGCGGATTAGCACAAGAATCGAGGTAGAACTGTTGTATAGCCTTGGGAACAACGCCAAACAGAGAATCATTTTAGATTTGGTAATTTGTTCGTGGCGAAGGTGAGTGATTTGCATAGTTCCTCACTAATTATGGTTAATTAAGGGTAATTAGTGATAATTATCGAATTATACATGTTAAAAATCTGGAAAAATATTGATAAATTTCAAAATATTGTGTTAGGCCTCTATTAGAAAATTTGGTTAATTTGGTTAAGTTTTACTAATCCAATCATTAGTTTTGTTTAAACATGCTTAAGGGAAAATATGAGATTTTGGCTATGTTTGATCTGTTTTAACCTATCAAATTATTGTTTTGGTGTTTTTGGTTGATTATACATGTTGCTATGACTGTATGGTATGCTTTGTGATTGATTAGAAGGGTTAGAATGGTCAAAAACACCGTTGTATGGTGTAAAAAAGTTGCTGGAAAATTGTGCAGGATTTCGGATCGGATCGGTTGAAAGGGCTCGGGTCGGATAGTGGACTGGGCAAGGGAGCACCGAACCGAACTGGAACTTAGCACAAGATAAAGCAGGGAGAAATGGAAGGCCATTGGGATCGTGTCAGAGTTAGGATCGGGCTGAAGCTTGGCATGGGGATCGGATCGGATTGGAGCTAGAAAGTGGGATCGGATCGGAATGACAGGAGGACAGGGGATCGGATCAGACTAACTGGAGGGCTAGAGGACCGAACCATATCCAAGCAGAAGCACCCGAACCGAGTTGGAGGATGGCACCCGAACCGAACCAAATGAAGGAGCTGAGCCAAACCACGATGGAGAATCCTAACCGAACAAGAAATCTAAAGATGATTTATAGCCGAACCGAACCAGACTTAAGCTACTTCTACTCGACGACTCTTTTGAAGACCAACTCCAATTCGACCAAAACCCGAGATGCAAAGGTAGTCCAAGTGGGAAGTTTGTACTCAGGATCCAGTTAGAAACCAATGAGTCAACTTCATTAGTCGGGCTTTACTACGGGACGCGTGCTAAGGGGTTATCGACGTCTATAGCTTTGATTCACCACCAAGACGGATGTTAGGCTACGTATCAGTGCAGTAGGGTAGTTACTACTCCATGGGGCAGAGTGATCGTAGCAAGGCTATGAGCTAGTGCAGTGGAGTTGTTATGACTTCATGGGGCAGAGTGAACATAGCAAAGACTAGTGGCTATGGATCAATGCAGTGGTGTCATCATGACTCCATGGGGCAGAGTGATCATAGCAAGGAATAAGGTGATCAAAGTGGTGGATATTGTATGCTTTACACACTGAGTGAGAGATGTGAGGATGGTTGCTATGTTTGATTGGTTGCTTTCACTATGTCATGCACACCCCACCCCCGTATTCTTTACACTATATGTTAGTGGTACCTTAGAGTATTGAGCGTTATGTTGTGCTAACTCTTTGGATGCAGGTCCAGGTTCAGGTATGGTTTAGTATACCTGTTATTGTTATGTTTTGATGCTTATCGCACATACCAGACTTTTTTCTAACCCAGAGTTTTGTGTCTCTTCTTATTACTCTGGGTGCTCTTAAATGGGCAGACTAGAGACAGGTTAGGTGGTATGCACGGGTAGCTGTACCGGAGACGAGCAGGAGGCTCCCACGTATGATATATATATAGATATTATCCCTGTGTCGCTGCTGGTGACTACTTTGGGCATTAGTAGTGTACCTTTCCTTTCTTTTGCTTTGGACATAGTTTTAAAGTTGTAATAATGATGATGTGGAACTTAAGCTGTAATTGGATTTTCCGCTGCTATGATGTTTAATTTTCAGCTTATGCACTGTCTCACCTGTTTTGTGTCAAAGTATGTTATTATTATATTTCATTCCATGCGCTGTGAGATATTCTAGAGGTTCTTTGTTAGTTCATCAGTAAGTTCTCTTCTTTTTCCTTCCTTTGGCGACCGTCCCGTGCTGGTTGGATATCGGCGCAGCGTACTTTCATGGGAAATGTCGGCTGGTGTGGGGCGGGCCGTCATAGCTATATATTATATTAAAATATATACAAATTCATAGCGACTATTTTAAATTTTAAACTGGACATAACTTACAATTTATAAAGTAAAATCTCAAATTTTTACACTCGTTAGAAAGATATTATTAAACAGATTCCAACATTTCTTGTTTCATCAAATTCTGTACATTCAATTAAAATTAAAAATTAAATTTTCAAACTACCGCGCCATTTCAAGTTCGTTTTATAATTAGAACAAATTTATAAGTTCTAACTTCGATTTAAATAAATTTTAAATCGTTAATATTTAAAATAAATCATTTTAAATATTCAAAACCCATAAAAATGGCAAAAATGTAATGACCCTAATTTTTAATGGATAATAAATAATTTATTTGATTATTTAAATGATGGTTGTGTAATTTCAAATGACCAGAATTAAATAATAGTGAAAATTTAATTAAATTAAATAATAGAATAATATATTTAATTTCTGAAATAGTCAGAAATAGTAGTATTCACAATATTGTGTGAATTGGATTATATATAACATTTAATTCAGTTTAAAATTGAATTATAATAACGAATATATTATTTAAACGAAGTTTGAACGTATAATTATATTATAATTATAATTGAGCTCGAAATGTCGCGGTAGTTCTTAATTTGGCGATTCGAACTTTAAATGAATATACAGAATCCATTTAAAGCCGGATTTCTATGAAACAAGAAACGTTCAGAGTTGGTGAAGTATATTTTTCTAACGGAAGAGAAAAATCAGGATTTCGTCATATAGATTTTGATTTATGTCCAAATAAAATTTTCAAATAGTCGTTATGGAATTCCTTTATAATTAATAACGATTTATTTATATTATAAATGGATATTTAATATAAATTGAATACCGATTTAATCTGGATTTGAAATATCGAGTTATAAATTCGGATAGGAATATTTTGGAGTTGTATGATATTCTATGTGAATATATATATGATAATATTTATTTATACTTAATTTAATTATATATATATATTAATATTTAAATGGGTTTATTTAGAGCTTTAAAAATAGCCATTCTTGCAAACGACTTCCGTTTTCGGCGAAACTAATTTTGTTGGATCCGGAATATTAAAGTATATCTAGATTTCAATTTTTAAGATTTTTGGAGTCAGTATGTGGCCATACACAATTTTAATGTAAAGAACGTTCGATAATTTTACTTTTAAAAATACGCTGTGTGTTCAAACAGAGTCGAAATTCGACGAAACAAGTTTCGTTGGGTCCATAATGTCAAACTCTAGTTGTATGTCCATTTTCATGATTTTTGGATATTGTATGTGATCACAGGATTTTTTAATGATAAATAGAGTTAAAAATCGAATATAAACTAATTTAAAAATTCAAAGCATAACTCCTAAGCTACCCACTCCTATAAGTACACCACCTACCCATTGTTAACCTTAATTCCTTCCTTCTGATGGTTAACAGATAAAGGCCGCCATAAAACAAATAAGGAAAACGTGAGATTTCCTTCTTCATAAATTAGAAACAATTCACAAATAAATCAATAAAATCTCAAAAGTGATCTATTGGTATTACTGGAATCATGCTCGTCATTCTGACATAAGTTTCATAAGGCTTGATGGGGTTTTTGTTTGAACTCCCATTTCAGCAGACAAGCTAGGGTTGGGTTTAGATGACGATGGGGGAGGAGTTAGGCAAATCGAAGTGGGCGTGGTGTATGTGGAGTCGAGGCATTCTGATTTAGTGGGGTTCGGTGGAATTGCGTGGAAATCTTTGTCGATGATGATACATGTGGCTACAGGTTAATGACGACGCCAGTATTTAGACGAGGGGATCGAGTTCTCCTCTGTGGGGTTCAGGGTGGAGCCGTGAGGACGGGAAAATCATTGGTAGTGGTTTCGATGGAGGTTGATGGCCAAGGGAGCGGTGGTCGGTAGCCAACAGCTGGTCAAAAGTTATTTAGGAGCATCTGTCTTTATTGTTTGAACAAGAAGGAGAAGGGATTTGAGATCCATCGTTTAGTGTGGTATGCTATAATGTAGGAGTATAGTTGACAGTTTGAAATTTTCAATGACTTGTTGCGTTTTGGGTATGGTTGAAAAATGAAGGGGAGGAAGGGAGTTGAACGTGCGGCATGGTAAACCTTCACTGTTTGGGTTTTTCTCTAGAATGAACGGAATGGGGAAGAAATGTTTTGCAGAGGGATTGAGGGAGGACATGGATTATCTTAAGGTAATTTGTGAAGGAAAAATTATGGAACCACATTCAATTATAGAGAAAAAAATTGTTCATTGAATAAGAGGAATATCTTTGCTAATTTAATTCCATGTAAATGTGAATTTAGCTTAAGCCCATCAAATCTGTTCTACATTTATACAACTGAAAAGAAAACATTTGGATTTAATAGTAGAGCTGATTATTATTTTTAAATATACTAAACCCAAGTGATAGTTAGGGTGAACTAATTCATTATTTAATAACTTTTGGGTTTTAATGAAATCAAATATTGTAATAATTATAACTTCTGTGTCCGTTATCTGAATCGAACAAAAACAAGTCATGTTGAAACTGTAACAATGAGATCTTTGTTGTGGAACTAGTGTGGATAAGAACAAAGCTACTGGAGTTTCATAATAAAATCAAATGCTCGTTGATTTTAAATGAAACAAGAGCAGAATCGTCAACTCCGAACCAAAGTGAGTAAATCTCACTAACTCTGTATAGTTTATATTTTTATTAACATAATCTAGTATTGATATTGCTGCGTGTTGATTGTTTGATTGAATTGCCGATTTATTGGTTGAAATTATAGATAACGATATATAGAAATCGTTAAACAAATATTGATTCTGTTATCAGAATATTTCATATTGAAATGAAACCGATGTTATTTATATTGTTTAACATCTGTGGATGCAGGGAAAAGGTTGGAGGGATCCAACTGGATTCCTCAATATTTATAATACTATTTGTTTTCATATATAATGATAAATGATGTGATATATAATCTGTGATTGATTATGGGTGTGTAGATGATGTTGATCATGGTTATTTGGTATTTTAAATACCATAAGAAATACCGGAATGCAAAAAGGGGATTTTCAAAGTATAAACTGAAAATAATATATTTATAAAATCAAAGAATTTTATAAAAGGATAATTTATATAGAAAGTAAATAGAAGTATAAAAGGATTATTCATATAGAATTAAATAGAAGTATAAAAGGATTATTTATATGGCAAGTAAATATAAGTATAAAAGGATTATTTATATAGAAAGTAAATAGAAGTATAAAAGGATTATTTATATAGAAAGTAAATAGAAGTATTAAAAGGAATATTTGACGAGATACCAAAGAATTATGAGAAGATTGTTTAAAGTGGATATTAAATAGAAATATGTTTTAACAAATAGATTGAGAAGATTAATTTATAAATAATGTTTTATAAATTAAATAAAATATTTATCATTTGATAAACAAAATATATAAGACTGAATTTATATAAAGAAGTAGGAATCAGTTTTAACACCAATATTTTAAATGGAATTTGAGCAGCATTTATAAAGGTGATTATAAATGGGATTATAAGTGTTAGAAGAATAAAATGAGATTTTATATGAATAATTATATAATTAGAAGTATAAATAGAAACTGGATTTGGAATATTGTTTTTAAATACGGAATCAAACTGTTTTGATTATATAAAGAAATATTATTCATATTCTATGTGAAAAATTAGATTAAAGTAAATATTTTGCAAATAAAATATTATAAAGGAATTTGGGGATTGAATTAGGAATTCAAATGGAATTAATGAAATTAGAAACTGACTGGAAATTTGTTGATTTGAATGGCTTTCTGGGTATCGATCTGATGTTGGTTTCGGCCTTCGGGGTTTATACTTGGGAAGTTGTTCTCTTACTAGTTTACAGATAGGGACTGATAGAGGTGGGAAGATATTGATGCGTGAATTAAAAATGGAAACGTTTTCCAAATTTAATAAAGTATATTTTCTAATTTTAGAAAATAAGGAATTTATGAATATATGGAAATGATAAATTGGAAATTAGGAAATGAAATGATGATTGATCGGTAAGATTTCCATTTGGGGATACGACCATTGTTTGTACACATGTTTTCTTTTGATAGTTAAATAACCGATTATCAAAGTTTTGACCATTTCCATTGTCAGTTGGAGGGACCGGGATCAGGTATATTATCTGAAAACCACTCCGTATGGCATTAGCATTGCGAATCAAATATGTTGAAGATAATTGAAGACAGAGTTATTCAAGGGCTATTCAGTAAATCCAAGGTAGAAATTGCCTAAGATGGATTTAAAGAATAGTGCCTTCGGATTGTCCAGTCCCAGGACAACTTGAATGGACGAATGTCTGACAGAGTATATCTGGTAGATCGCGTAAGTTGATTGTTTCAAACGTATTTACGTTGGTGGCGGAGGAATTCGTTTCTCTTAGCTTATACCCGTGGTATTTTTGGGGAAATCAATTTGTGATTTGACGGGTATGATGATGTGGCATTCAAAGAAAATGAAGGAGTGATCTGTTAAAAGATATGTTATGACCTCAAGCCTCATTAACCGGGAAATGACAGAATCGGGCAGGCAACATGGCTAAGTGGGTCGCACCCAATTAGGATATATTGTCACCATCTAGAGAATATTCATATTTGTTATTTCTTTCAATTCTGTATCTCCCGGGAACGGTTATGTTGGTATACCAACTGGAAGGTGACAATATATTCGGAATATTCAATCGAAATGAATGGCCGGTCATGTATGGCCGAGTTACAAGATGTTCTTGTTGAACTCCAGTGTCTCGCTTCTAGAGTACACTAATTGTAAGGTGGTTCCATACCTTGTCATAGTTGGAATTCTATTACCCAATAAGAGTCCGCGGTTTTTGATTGTATATTACATATGTGGAACGTGAGATGAAAGCGTTCCACCAGATTGCTATTTATTTGATTTAGACATTATTATAATATCAGAAGAGTATGGATTTTAAAAGAATTTATAAGTTAAACAAATGGTTGGAGATTACTAATACCAGTAACAAGACCGACCCAGAGTTTATTTTGTTTTGTTTTCCCTAAACTCTTGGATGCCCATTTTTTTACGGGCAGTCAAGTAATCGGGATTTTACAGATATAATTGGAAAGCTAGAGCAGAAGGCTTCAGGATTTTATAGCAATTGTTTATTTCCGCTGTGTTGTAAGTGTTGTATTCTGATAAATGTTATTGTATACATATATTGGTTTTATTTCAAAGTTATGTTATATTTTATTCGTTCCGCTGTGAGATTCATGTTACTCTGATTCTGTTGTTGTGATCTTCTTCTTCTTCTATTCTAATTTTCTATCTTATCTATTCTCACCCTCTAACTTCTTTCTATTAACTATCTGGTATTTCCGATGCTTGGATAATCGACGTTAAGTTTATATCGATTACCAAGGTTGCAAATCCCCCGGGTCGTTACAGTGGTATCAGAGCTGAAGGTTAAGTAATTAACTTGGCTCTGTGGCGTAACTCAGTAAAGATGGGGTTAGTAATACACTAGATTGAGTTTGAGTGTATATATATGAGCGCGTATTTGTTATTCAATATAAAATGGTTTTATATTATGGAGATTTATTGCTTGAGTTGTTTATGGGTTCTGATCGATCAGTTTGATCCACAGTATCGGTAGGAGTTTATAAATAATTGAATACGGTGGACCGACACAATATGTTTTGAAACGAGGGTAAATGAAATAATTTTACCCAAAATTATATTTTGATATAAAAGAATGATTAATAATGGAAATATTATAATATATGGGATGTGTTGGTTGTTATATTAATCGAATAAGATTAAAATTGAGATGGTTATATATGTATAACCAAATAAAATTTGTATAAATATCACAAAATGGATTAAAACTAAATTTAAACCATAATTGAAATTTAAAACCTTGGAGATTTGGAAAGGTGTTTGTTAATGGATTTGGAATTAATATATGAGAATTTTAAAATCCTAGGAGATTTTAAATTGTTTTACAAGCATTGATATTACAAAAGGGAAATGATTAAGAAATGGTTTTGAAAAGTGATATAGCATTGAACTCACTCTGATAGGTGGGAAATAATTCTAATGATGCTGGCCACATCATCAATGTTCATTTTCGAGTTCTAAGTGACAGATTACTACCAAAGATATTGATTTTGAATTGTTTTGAAGAAACGAGTTGTTTTGATTCCGAAAAGGGAATATTTGATTTTTGAAAAGAGTAGGCTGTTTAAAACTTCCATGAAGAGATGATTAAAATCAAAAACAAATTAAATAGAAATTTGTGGAGATAAACTGGAATTGAGACCAGTTAAGTGGAAATTTAATTGTAATAAAAAATATCGAATTAAATTGGATTGGGAGATATCCAGACTTATGTTGAATTGATAAGTTAAGTGTTGTATTTGAGAATGGAATTTGGCTTGGTTATAAGCGAGTGATTTGGTTTTAAGGATAAATTGATCGGAGTTTGATCGGAATGATATTGGTATATGCTTAATTGATAACAGATGGAAATGATATAAATGATATGCCTGACAAAAAAGGTAAAAGTTTATTTTTATATGGATTTGGTGATTTATGAGCCTGTTTGGCAAGCTGCTTGGCTGTTTGATTTTCTTTTGGATTGGGGAAGGCCCAGAGAGGCGAGTTGTAGTTGTACCGATTGACCCATGCAAAGGAGGTGCTAGCGAAATTTTATGAAAACTTTGGGTGAATATTTTCAGATTTTTTGAAAATTTTCGTTGGTAGAAGTGAATCAATATTTTAATTAAAATTTATTGGTTCAGTGAAATTGAAATTTAAGAAGTAAACAAATAATTTTTAACCCAGTTAATAGAGTTTGTTTTCTACCTTAGCAATTTCGAGGACGAAATTATTTTAAGAGGGGAAGAATGTAACGACCCGTATTTTTAACGGATAATAAATAATTTATTTAATTATTTAAATGATGGCTATGTAATTTAAAATGACCATAAATAATAGTGAATATTTAAGTAAATTAAATAATAGAATAATATATTTAATTTCTGAAATAGTCGGAAATAGTAGAATTCACAATATTGTGTGAAGTGGATTATATATAATATTTAATTCAGTTTAAAATTGAATTATAATAACGAATATATTATTTAAATGACGTTTGAACGTATAATTATATTATAATTATAATCGAGCTCGAAATGGCGCAGTAGTTCGTAATTTGGCGATTCGAACTTTAAATGAATATAAAGAATTCGTTTTAAGCCGGATTTCTGTGAAAGAAGAAACGTCCGGAGCTGGTGAAGTATATTTTCCTAATGGAAGAGAAAAATCAGGATTTCGTCGTGTAGATTTTGATTTATGTTCAAATCAAATTTTCAAATAGTCGCTATGGAATTCCTTTATAATTTATAATGATTTATTTATATTATAAATGGATTTTTAATATAAATGGAATACCGATTTAATCTAGATTTGAAATATCGAGTTATAAATTCAGATAGGAATATTTTGGACCTATATGATATTCTATGTGAACATATATACGATAATATTTATTTATATTTAATTTAATTATTTTAAATATATTAATATTTAAATGGGTTTATTTAGAGCTTTAAAAATAGTCGTTCTTGCAAACGACCTCCGTTTTCGACGAAACTGATTTTGTTGGATCTAAAATATTAAATTATTTCTAGATTTCAATTTTCATGATTTTTGGAGTTAGTATGTGGCCATACGGAATTTTAATGTGAAGAATGGTCAATAATTTGACCTTTAAAAATACACTGTGTGATCAAACAGAGTCGGAGTTCGACGAAACAAGTTTCGTTGGATCTGTAATATCAAACTCTAGTTGTATGTCCATTTTCATGATTTTGGATATTGTATGTGATCACAGGAATTTTTTTATGATAAATAGAGTTAAAAATTGAATATAAACTAGTTTAAAAATATAAAGCTTAACTCCTAAGCTACCCACTCCTATAAGTACACGACCTATCCATTGTTAACCCTAATTCCTTCCTTTTGATGGTCAACAGATAAAGTCCGCCATAAAACAAATAAGGAAAACGTGAGATTTCCTTCTTGATAAATTAGAAACAATTCACAAATATATCCATAAAATCTCGAAAGTGATCTATTGGTATTACTGGAATCATGCTCGTCATTCTGACATAAGTTTCATACGGCTCGATGGGGTTTTTGTTTGAAGTCGCGTTTCAACAGACAAGCTAGGGTTGGGTTTATATGACGATGAGGGAGGAGTTAGGCAAATCGAGGTGGGCGTGGTGTATGTGGAGTCGAGGCGTTCTGATTTAGTGGGGTTCAGTGGAATTGCATGGAAATCTTTGTCGATGATGATACATGCGGCTACAGGTTAATGACGACGCCAGTATTTAGATGAGGGGATCGAGTTCTCCTCTGTGGGGTTCAGCGTGGAGCCGTGAGGATGGGAAAATCATTGGTAGTGGTTTCGATGGAGGTTGATGGCCAAGGGAGCGGTGGTTGGTAGTCAACGGCTGGTCAAATGTTATTTGGGAGCATCTGTCTTTTTTGTTAGAACAAGAAGGAGAACGGATTTGAGATCCATTGTTTAGTGTGGTCTGCTATGATGTAGGAGGTTAGTTGACAGTTTGAAATTTTCAATGACTTGTTGCATTTTGGGTAAGGTTGAGAAATGAAAGGGAGGAAGGGAGTTGAACGTGCGTTATAGTGAACCTTCACTGTTTGGGTTTTTCTCTAGAATGAACGGAATGAGGAAGAAATGTTTTTCAGAGGGATTGAGGGAGGACGTGGATTATCTTAAGGTAATTGGTGAAGGCAACATTATGGAACCACATTCAATTATAGAGGAAAAATTGTTCATTAAGCAAGAGGAATATCTTTGCTAAATTAGTTCCATGTAAATGTGAATTTAGCCTAAGCCCAACAAATCTGGCCTAAATTTATACAACTGAAATGAAAACATTTGGATTACCAGATTATTATTGTTAAATATACTAAACCCAAGTTATAGTTAGCATGAACTAATTCATTATTTAATAACTTTTGGGTTTTAATGAAATCGAATATTGTAATAACTATAACTTCTGTATCCGTTATCAGAATCGAACAAAAATAAGTCATGTTGAAATCGTAACGACGAGATCTTCGTTGTGGAACTAGTGTGGCTGAGAACAAAGCTATTGGAATTTCGTAATAAAATCAAATTGTGATAGCCCGTAACTTCCCCGGTAAGGAAAGCCCGGATTACCCTGAGAACATGACAAAATAGAACGCAAACAGAAGAACATTTCATTATTATTCACAACAATTCCATCAGATTACAAGAATATACAGAGTATGAATAAATATTACACATTTGACAAATATCAGAGATTAAAATAAATTACATAGCAGCGGAAAAACAATACAAAACACAACTGAAAGTAATACACGGATACAGAGCTTTCCGAGCATCGTTCCAGCTGTAAATCAGGATCCTGTGAATATAAATCTGCAAAACCAAAACTACTAGCTGCCCGTGTGGAAAATAGGGGCACCTAGAGTTTAGGTTAAAACAATAAACTCCAGGTCAGTCATGTGACTGGTGTGAGAACTAAAACAGTCATAAATCTTTATGTTAAAGTTCGGTAAATCAAGGGACCACGCCGTATGACACGGAACGGGTTTCCTCCCAAGAACACCAGTGCACAAAACAAACAGCGCAGTGCTAAATAAAGAAAAATGAAACTATTATAAGACCCAGGTCCCATCACACAATGCAACGCAAGACGGAGGATAGGGTTTTTACCTTATAATAGCCAAAGCATGCTTGATACGTTTAAAACACGTTATTTTGATATTACTATAAGTGTATAGTGTCAAAACAACTTCAATCATAAATATCAATCATAGGCGGCATGAATGACCCATACCACTATGTCGCCATACTAGGTTCTACAAATAAAACCGCAATATCACGTATTGGAAATTGGATTTCCGTCATGAGTCAAGGCAAGGGGCAAGCTCCTCTCCGATTCGAGACACTCTAGCAAATGTCTCAGGACCCCACTATGATCCTTGGATCTTCAGGGCCGGTCCTCTCTTACTTTTGAGGATTAGTTATTCCTGAACACACGTTTCCCGGTCCTAACAGACCTATATCCGAGACGCCACGCATTCCAACAACCACATAGGTGAAAAGTATATAAATGTCAGCCAGTTTAAGCACTGACACCACCACTAGCTAGAAAGAAACGTCGTGCTCTCCCTACAGTCACTATCCCGTTTTTGACTCATACCAGGTGTGAGGCTCGCGAATTCACGCTATACACAAAGCTGCGCCACACAGGCCGTGCTTTGATCATCAACCACAAGACTTTGCTTTTCAACAGAAGCCTTGATCAATTACCACTTAGGCGTGCCACACAGGCAATTCACTCCATGCGACTGATGTCCATCGATATACAACCTCTGAGCTCGTACGTCTCAGAGAAGGGCGTTAAGCAAGAGAATAAATTCTCCGCCGCCAAACAGATGTATATTTAATAGAGATCAATCAACACAGAATAAAATCCAATGTCAGACACACAGTCCGTTTACAAGTTCGTCCTGGGTCTGAACGAAACCGGAGGCACTTTCCTCGCATATCCATCGATCTGCAAGTACGTCTAGACGATCACCAACTGATTCTCTCATCTTGGGTGTAAAGCCCAATCAAGATCATCAGTAATCACCCAAACGATGTGAAGACTTCCGGTCTTCAACCATCGTCTTCATCTTTGACATATCGTCGAATTGGTTATTCGGAATGGGTATAAACCTGGCCTTTCCGAATAACCCGCGTATATAATAAACACGTGTTACACAAACACAACATACGCCTCATTCCAATTCAGAATATTCTTTTATTCAAATTTTCACACTCTTAGGGGAAGGTTCCCATTAATTTTATCAAAGATAAATTCTTCTAAATTTATTCTTTAATCTTCCTTTGGATATCATTTCAAACCATATTATGGTTTTCCAAACTAGTCGGGATTAGCGAACCACACCGAAGTAATTATTTATTTTATTTCCCAATCCCAACCTATTCATCCCCTCGAGCAAAACTGGTAATACTCCATATCTAACACCACGGTGTTATCGGTAAAATTAATTACCATTTCCCGTTCAAATCTTATTAAAGATTTAACTATCGCTTTGGAGCAAAACTGGTGGTACTCCATTCTCGATCACCTTTCAGATTTGATAATTTAAATTATCAATTCACATTTCAATCTAATTAAAGATTCATTAAAACTCCACTTAGTTTTAATCTTTTCAAAAATCAATATCATGTCTTTAACTGGGTTAAAGAACCAATGTCATCTAAAACACGGTTCACGATAAACCCAAAATCACATTCAAATTCAATTCCAATTAAACATTATTTAATTGGTACACTTCATTAAATCTAAATAGAAAGATTTAATCTTTTTCTCCATTCGGCTTAAGAATAGTGTTAATGAAGACACCATTCACGACAAACCCAAATCACATTTGATATTAAATACAAGGCTCTGAATAGAAAATATATCGGCTTATATTCAATATCAAATTCTACGACCAACAAATATCGTATTGGAAATAACGATATAAATATATCTTTCAAATTTCCATAACAATATCTGTATAATCACGAAATTCAACATCGAAATATTCCAAAGACAATTTCGATTCAAATCCATTTCCACTTTATATATTGGAAATCCTGGTTATTTTCAAAACCATTTCAAATTCAATTTATTTATTTCAAAAATAATTTGATTTTAATTCTAGTTCAAAACTAGTTCATTTCGATAAAAAACTATTTTTATCTTTTCAAATATGGAGTTTTTCATCCCAATTCTTCCCAAATCATTTCTTATGATTTTACACAAATTATTGATATTTTTATTTATTTTATCAAGGCCCGTACAGTCGATTTCCATCAACGGCCATCGAACTGCACTTACAACGACCTTTTCCAAATTTGATTTGGACATAATTCCAAATCCATCCGTTAGATTTCTAATTTCTAATATTCATTGGAAAGCTATTTTCGAAACGAACCCAACGGTTCGGGTTTCAGAAGAATCCGACGGTCGGATCTCCCGTAATGTCCATTCGAAGTCAATGGTCGAAATTCGCGAACTGTCGCGGCGCGGCGCGTTCTGTTCAGGCCATTATATATAATATATATTATATACATTTATATAAATAGAAACGATAAATAATCAACCATCATCCAAAGTGCACTACACAACTGCATAAGCATTAAATATAAATAATTAACACTTACACAGTCTGTCGACCAATCGATCGACATTCTATTATATAATTGGGGTTAGTGTACACCAAATATCATCCCAACACCCGTGTGGGGTTTCAAATCAACAAACACAGATTTTTATTGGTGTAGTTGGGCAATGTGTAAAATTTATCGTCCTAATCAATATCCTTCAAATAGGTGTACATAAACAAACCGTCTGGTTTGTAAATGAATATTTATTTATTCACATTCACGTTAAAAATTATATTTTTAACGATAATTAATTTATTCCAACCATCAACATTTTATTATCGATTTCACATCAACATCACAAACAAATTTCACAACACATCAAACAAACATACAAGCCGTCCATGGTCTGTGGACGACGGGTGTCGGGTGATGCTAAGCACCGTCTGCATCCTAGTATAAATTTTTAACTAGAAAAGAAGATTTAAAGTGAGAAGTTCTCACCCTAGCTAATCCAAACGCCACGACTCTTCTTATGTAGAAGTCATCGTTGTTCTCGCCTTTTGTCACTTTCGTTGCCCGTAGCCACTACGTATATAAAAATCACATTTTTATATTGTTGCTTTGTATATAAAAAATCATATTTTTATAATCACGCTATATGGATAAAAATTCTATTTTTATACCGCTACTATATAGATAAAAATTCTATTTTACACCACTCCTATATAGATAAAAATTCTATTTTTACATCGATGTTCATATAATAAAGATTATATTTTTATCATGCTATTCTCTATATAAAGATTTCCCTTTTTCAAATATAAAGATTTCGCCTTTTCAAATATAAAGATTTCGCCTTTTCAAATATAAAGATTTCGCCTTTTCAAATATAAAGATTTCGCCCTTTCAAATATAAAGATTTCGCCTTTTCAAATATAAAGATTTCGCCTTTTTTTATATAAAGATTTCATATTTTTATTTCAACCTATATATAATGAAAAATCAGATTTTTATTTCGCTACATATATAAAGATAATATTTTTATATTCTCTATTACATAAAAATCATATTTTCAATACTTCTACTTTATAAAAATTATATTTGTATTATGCCACTAATATAAAAATTATATTTTTAACTTTTCTATATTATAAAAATTATATTTTTAACCTCTCTATATAATAAAGATTATAACTTTAACCTTCCTATATAATAAAGATTATAACTTTACTATTTATTAACCATTTTCTTATACCAATGGTATTTAAATTTAAAACTGAAAATAAAATCAATAGTAAAATAAATAAACACAAGTATAAAGGGACTCACATTTGCTTATGGAAGGGGGTAGGAGTGCCTATAGTCGGAGGTCGGGCTGTGCATCGCGTCGGGGGTGGCAGGGGCGGTTTCAGGTGGCGTCGGGTCTGTTCAGGGAAGGAGAGAGAAGAGAGGGGGTCGGCGAAGGGGGGGGGTAGGGGTGTTGGCGGTGCTCCTTTGGCCGAGGTTGGATGTTTTCGTGGTAGTTTGGGCGTCGACTGCGAAGGAAGAAGGGAAGGAGAGGGAGGAGGTGGGCATCGCGAGGTCAAGGGAAGAGGGGGAGGCCGCGATGGCCACGGCGGCGATGGAGTGCGCGATTCCGATCTGGAGGGGGTGATTTTTTTTTCCGTCTTCGTTGACTGAATGGAAGAGAAAGAGGGGGGAAAGGTTTTTATATAATAATTTATATTTTATTTTAATTTCAAAAAGCAACTTTTTTATTCGACCTCAAAACGAGGCCCACCGCCTGCAGTGCATAGCTAATTATCCCCATTCCAAACACAATGGGATATGTATCGTAGGCTGATTCGATCATTTCGATCAGTTTTCGTCAAAATCTAATTATAACTCTATATATTGAATTTGAACGCACATTTCAATTTACTAGGGCCACATAAGGACTTTAAAAATTCCCGAAAAATATTTTCTAACTTCGTATTGATTATACGGTCCTAACAAAACTAATTTCATCGAATTCTGAGACCGTTGGAAAAATGGCCATTTTCTAGTCGATTAAAATGAACTAAAACTGGTCAAATGCGTTTTCCTTTGCCACGCTCACATATTGAACCAGAAAATTATGAAATTCGAAACCTAGCAATAATTTGACATCACGGATCCAACAAAAGTGGTTTCGTCGAAATCCGAGGTCGTTTGCAAAATTTCCATTTTTAAGGGCCAGAATTCCATAGCGACTATTCTGAATTTTCAACTGGACATATCTTTTGATTCCCGCTATGAAATTTCAATTTTTCAGATTCGTTGAAAAGATATTCTCAATTAGATTCTAATATTTTTGGTTTTGCTAAAATCCGGTTTATTTTGAATCCTGTACATTCATTTGAAGTTTGAAATCGTATTATCGAACTACCGCGCCATTTTAAATTCCTTTTATAATTAAAATAAAATATTTATATTCTAACGACGATCTAAATAAATATATACATTCTAACTCCTTTCAAAATAAATTTCTCGTCGATATTATTTAAAATAATTCATTTTAAATATTCAAAATTCATCAAAATTGCCAAAATAAAAATTTTAAACTGGTTCAGATTTTCCGGGTTGTTACAATCTCCCCCACTTAAAACTTTTCGTCCCCGAAAAGGAACGAAGCCGAAAGTTGTTTAACAAACCAACTCAACTTTCATTATTTTCTTTACAGCTTAAGTTCTTCAACTTTTCAGTTTCTAATAACTTTTCAAATTTTCAAAAATTTGGCTAACACCCTAAATTTCCGAAAAATTTCGCCATAACCTCCCCTGCACCGGGGACCTCGGGATATTTCATATAGCCTCCCATGGCCTTCTTCAATCCAAAAGAAAATGAAAAAGCCAATCGGCTCATAAAATCATCATCACCCAAAGAAATACAATAAACATGTACCTATTTGTCGGGCAAACAATTTTATTCTTCTGCTCTAGCCTCCTTGCTATGACCTGTTCAATGTAAGTACGTATATATGCAAGCAAATGCGACCAATTTTCAATACAATTCAATATTTGATTCTTTTAGGCATAATGGTTTAAAATTTCAAACAAATAGACAAACAACACAACCATCAATCAATTAGTGAATTAACGTTTCAAATTCATAATTTTGATACATATACAGAAAATCATGTTTTTGATGCCAAATCACAACATATAATCCTAAGTAAATTTTGGTTCTCACACTAGTCTAATGGAAATGTATAGATATCACACCTTCAAAACTCGAACACAAATACTGATGATGTTGCAATCTTCATCAGAATTGTCCCTGGGCGACTAGAGTGTGATTCTATATCTATCCAGTATATTGAAACTTCGAATATACGTTCATGACGCGTATATGCAAAATCTTTATATATTGGATTGTCCAAATTCAATGTAAATAAAATATTGAAATACGTATGATACGATTTAAATTTTAAAACAAAATTGTTTACAATTGAAAAATATACTCTTCACACTCGTTCTAGGATACTACTGATCCTATCTCTAACGAGCCATTCCTATTGGATATTACTAATCCAATATCTGATGAATTCTTTCGTATGGTTCTAATATGTCTTGTTCTCGAGCTCTGTAAACCAAAGCTCTGATACCAACTGTGATAACCCGTAACTTCCACGGTAAGGAAAGCCCGGATTACCCTGAGAACACGACAAAATAGAATGCAAACAGAAGAACATTTCATTGTTATTCACAACAATTCCATCAGATTACAAGAATATACAGAGTACGAATAAAAATTACACATTTGACAAATATCAGAGATTACAATAAATTACATAGCAGCGGAAAAACAATACAAAACACAACTGAAAGTAATACATGGATACAGAGCTTTCCGAGCATCGTTCCAGCTGTAAATCAGGATCCTGTGAATATAAATCTGCAAAACCAAAACTACTAGCTGCCCGTGTGGAAAATAGGGGCACCCAGAGTTTAGGTTAAAATAATAAACTCCAGGTCAGTCATGTGACTGGTGTGAGAACTAAAACAGTCATAAATCTTTATTTTAAAGTTCGGTAAATCAAGGGACCACGCCGTATAACATGGAACGGGTTTCCTCCCAAGAACACCAGTGCATAAAACAAACAGCGCAATGCTAAATAAAGAAAAATGAAGCTATTATAAGACTCAGGTCCCATCACACAATGCAACGCAAGCCGGAGGATAGGGTTTTTACCTTATAATAGCCAAAGCATGCTTGATACGTTTAAAACACATTATTTTGATATTACTATAAGTGTATAGTGTCAAAACAACTTCAATCATAAATATCAATCATAGGCGGCATAAATGACTCATACCACTATGTCGCCATACCAGGTTCTACAAACAAAACGCAATATCACGTATTGGAAATTGAATTTCCGTCATGAGTTGAGGCAAGGGGCAAGCTCCTCTCCGATTCGAGACACTCTAGCAAATGTCTCAGGACCCCACTATGATCCTTGGATCTTCAGGGCCGGTCCTCTCTTACTTTTGAGGATTAGTTATTCCTGAACACACGTTTCCCGGTCCTAACAGACCTATATCCGAGGAGCCTCGCATTCCAACAACCACATAGGTGAAAAGTATATAAATGTCAGTCAGTTTATGTACAGACACCACCACTAGCTAGAAAGAAACGTCGTGCTCTCCCTACAGTCACTATCCCGTTTTTGACTCATACCGAGGTGTGAGGCTCGCGAATTCACGCTATACACAAAGTTGCGCCACACAGGCCGTGCTTTGATCATCAACCACAAGACTTTGCTTTTCAACAGAAGCCTTGATCAATTGCCACTTAGGCGTGCCACACAGGCAAATCACTCCATGCGACCGATGTCCATCGATATACAACCTCTAAGCTTGTACGTCTCAGAGAAGGGCGTTAAGCAAGAGAATAAATTCTCCGCCGCCAAAAAGATGTATATTTAATAGAGATCAATCAACACAGAATAAAATCCAATGTTAGACACACAGTCCATTTACAAGTTCGTTCTGGGTATGAACGAAACCGGAGGCACTTTCCTCGCATATCCATCATCTCCAGGTACTTCTGGACGATCACCAACTGATTCTCTCATCTTGGGTGTACAGCCCAATCAAGTTCATCAGTAATCACCCAAACGATGTGAAGACTTCCGGTCTTCAACCACCGTCTTCATCTTTGACATATCGTCGAATCGGTTATTCAGAATGGGTATAAACCCGGCCTTTCCGAATAACCCGCATATATAATAAACACGTTTTACACAAACACAACATACGCCTCATTCTAATTCAGAATATTCTTTTATTCAAATTTTCACACTCTTAGGGAAAGGTTCCCATTAATTTTATCAAAGATAAATTCTTCTAAATTTATTCTTCAATCTTCCTTTGGATATCTTTTCAAACCATATTATGGTTTTCCAAACTAGTCGGGATTAGCGAACCACACCGAAGTAATTATTTATTTTATTTCCCAATCCCAACCTATTCAACCCCTGGAGCAAAACTGGTAATACTCCATATCTAACACCACGGTGTTATCGGTAAAATTAATTACCATTTCACGTTCAAATCTAATTAAAGATTTAACGATCGCATTGGTGCAAAACTGGTGGTACTCCATTCTCTATCCCCTTTCAGATTTGATAATTTAAATTATCAATTCACATTTCAATCTAATTAAAGATTCATTAAAACTCCACTTAGTTTTAATCTTTTCAAAAATCAATATCCTGTCTTTAACTGGGTTTAAGAACCAATGTCATCTAAAAAACGGTTCACGATAAACCCAAAATCATATTCAAATTCAATTCCAATTAAACATTATTTAATTGGTACACTTCATTAAATCTAAATAGAAAGATTTAATCTTTTTCTCCATTGGGCTTAATAATAGTGTTAATGAAAACACCATTCACGACAAACCCAAATCACATTTGATATTAAATACAAGGCTCTGAATTGAAAATATATCGGCTTATATTCAATATCAAATTCTACGACCAACAAATATCGTATTGGAAATAACGATATAAATATATCTTTCAAATTTCCATAACAATATCTGTATAATCACGAAATTCAACATCGAAATATTCCAAAGCCAATTTCTATTAAAATCCATTTCCAATTTATATATTGGAAATCCTGGTTATTTTCAAAACCATTTCAAATTCAATTTATTTATTTCAAAAATAAATTGATTTTAATTCTAGTTCAAAACTAGTTCATTTCGATAAAAAACTATTTTTATCTTTTCAAATATGGAGTTTTTCATCCCAATTCTTCCCAACTCATTTCTTATGATTTTACACAAATTATTGGTATTTTTAATAATTTTATCAAGGCCCTTATAGTCAATTTCCATCAACGGCCATCGAACTGCACTTACAGCGACCTTTTCCAAATTTGATTTGGACATAATTCCAAATCCAACCATTAGATTTCTAATTTCTAATATTCATCGGAAATCTATTTTCGATACGAACCCTATGGTTCCGGTTTCAGGAGAATCCGACGGTCGGATCTCCCGTAATGTCCATTCGAAGTCAATGGTCGAAATTCGCGAACTGCCGCGGCGCGACGCGTTCTATTCAGGCCATTATATATATAATATATATATTATATACATTTCGTCGATTTCCTTTTAAAACGTATTTTATAAATCGTTTTAAATTCGTTTTCGAAACGATTTCAACTTCATATTCAATTTCGAATCGAAATTGAATATTCCACATCATCGATATACAAATGATAATATATTCAAAACGTTATATTTGAAATCACTTCTTTTTCTATAATCATTATAAAAACGAATACAATCGATATAAATATCGCTCACGTAAAAATGGCGCATCTCTAGTGAACACGGCTTTATATATTTCAATAAATTCGTTATTCCATTCAACAAATGAATATTAATTCTATTCAACACATGAATCTATATTTCTTCTTACTTACAATAAAAAGGTAATTTTTATTGTATAAATATTTTATTCAACACATGAATACACTTTCAACACATGAATTCTCAACACATGAGCATCGTCAATACATGACTATTTATTCTATTCAACACATGAATTTTCTTTTATAATATTCATTATTTCCCAATTGGAATGAGGCCCAATAAATCAACATATAATGTTAATTATATGGATTCCATACAACACATGTATATAAATAGAAACGATAAATAATCAACCATCATCCAAAGTGCACTACACAACTGCATAAGCATTAAATATAAATAATTAACACTTACACAGTCTGTCGACCAATCGATCGACATTCTATTATATAATTGGGGTTAGTGTACACCAAATATCATCCCAACACCCGTGTGGGGTTTCAAATCAACAAACACAGATTTTTATTGGAGCAGTTGGGCGATGTGTAAAATTTATCGTCCCAATCAATATCCTTCAAATAGGTGTACATAAACAAACCGTCCGGTTTGTAAATGAATATTCATTTATTCACATTCATGTTAAAAATTATATTTTTAACGATAATTAATTATTCCAACCATCAACATTTTATTATCGATTTCACATCAACATCACAAACAAATTTCACAACACATCAAACAAACATACAAGCCGTCCATGGCCTGTGGACGACGGGTGTCGGGTGCTGCTAAGCACCGTCTGCATCCTAGTATATATTTTTAACTAGAAAAGAAGATTTAAAGTGAGAAGTTCTCACCCTAGCTAATCCAAACGCCACGACTCTTCTTATGTAGAAGTCATCGATGTTCTCTCCTTTTGTCACTTTCGTTGCCCGTAGCCACTACATATATAAAAATCACATTTTTATATTGTTGCTATGTATATAAAAATCATATTTTTATAATCACGCTATATGGATAAAAATTCTATTTTTATACCGCTACTATATAGATAAAAATTCTATTTTTACACCGCTACTATATAGATAAAAATTCTATTTTTACATCGATGTTCAAATAATAAAGATTATATTTTTACCATGCTATTCTCTATATAAAGATTTCCCCTTTTCAAATATAAAGATTTCGCCTTTTCAAATATAAAGATTTCGCCTTTTCAAATATAAAGATTTCGCCCTTTCAAATATAAAGATTTCGCCTTTTCAAATATAAAGATTTCGCCTTTTTTTATATAAAGATTTCATATTTTTATTTCAACCTATATATAATGAAAAATCAGATTTTTATTTCGCTACATATATAAAGATAATATTTTTATATTCTCTACTATATAAAAATCATATTTTCAATACTTCTACTTTATAAAAATTATATTTTTATTATGCCACTAGTATAAAAAGTATATTTTTAACTTTTCTATATTATAAAAATTATATTTTTAACCTCTCTATATAATAAAGATTATAACTTTAACCTTCCTATATAATAAAGATTATAACTTTACTATTTATTAACCAATTTCTTATACCAATGGTATTTAAATATAAAACTAAAAATAAAATCAATAGTAAAATAAATAAACACAAGTATAAAGGGACTCACATTTGCTTATAGAAGGGGGTAGGAGTGCCTATAGTCGGAGGTGGGGCTGTGCGTCGCGTCGGGGGTGGCAGGGCGGTTTCAAGTGGCGTCAGGTCTGTTCAGGGAAGGAGAGAGAAGAGAGGGGGTCGAGGGGGTCGGCGAAGGGGGGGGGGCAGGGGTGTTGGCGGTGCTCCTTTGGCCGAGGTTGGATGTTTTCGTGGTGGTTTGGGTGTTGGCGTCGACTGCGAAGGAAGAAGGGAAGGAGAGGGTGGAGGAGGGCATCGCGAGGTCAAGGGAAGAGGGGGAGGCCGCGACGGCCACGGCGGCGATGGAGCGCGCGATTCCGATCTGGAGGGGGCGATTTTTTTGTTTTTGTTTTTTTTTCCGTCTTCGTTGACTGAATGGAAGAGAAAGAGAGGGGGCAAGGTTTTTATATAATAATTTATATTTTATTTTAATTTGAAAAAGCAACTTTTTTATTCAACCTCAAAACGAGGCCCACCGCCTGCCATCCATAGCTAATTACCCCCATTCCGAACACAATGGGATATGTATCGTAGGCTGATTTGATCATTTCGATCAGTTTTCGTCAAAATCCAATTATAACTCTATATATTGAATTTGGACGCACATTTCAATTTACCGGGGCCACATAAGGACTTTAAAAATTCCCGAAAAATATTTTCTAACTTCGTATTGACGATACGGTCCTAACAAAACTAATTTCATCGAATTCTGAGACCGTTGGAAAAATGGCCATTTTCCAGTCGATTAAAATCAACTGAAACTGGTCAAACGCGTTTTCCTTTGCCACGCTCACATATTGAATCAGAAAATTATGAATTTGAAACCTAGCAATAATTTGACATCACGGATCCAACAAAAGTGGTTTCGTCGAAATCCGAGGTCGTTTACAAAATTTCCATTTTTAAGGGCTAGAATTCCATAGCGACTATTCTGAATTTTCAACTGGACATATCTTTTGATTCCCGCTATGAAATTTCAATTTTTCGGATTCGTTGAAAAGATATTCTCAATTAGATTCTAATATTTCTGGTTTCGCTAAAATCCGGTTTATTTTGAATCCTGTACATTCATTTGAAGTTTGAAATCGAATTATCAAACTACCGCGCCATTTTCAATTCCTTTTATAATTAAAATAAAATATTTATATTCTAACGACGATCTAAATAAATATATACGTTCTAACTCCTTTCAAAATAAATTTTTCATCGATATTATTTAAAATAATTCATTATAAATATTCAAAATTCATCAAAATTGCCAAAATAAATTTTTTAAACTGGTTCAGATTTTCCGGGTTGTTACACAAATGCCCGTTGATTTTAAAGGAAACAAGAGCAGAATCGTCAACTCCGAACCAAAGTGATTAAATCTCACTAACTCTGTACAGTTTATATTTTTATAAATATAATCTAGTATTGATATTGCTATGTGTTGATTGTTTGATTGAATTGCTGATTTATTGGTTTAAATTATAGATAACAATATATTGAAATCGTTAATCAAATATTGATTCTGTTATCAGAATATTTCATACTGAAATGAAATCGATGTTATTTATATTGTTTAACATCTGTGGATGCAGGGAAACAATTTGGAGGGATCCAATTGGATTCCTCAATATTTATAATACTGTTTGTTTTCATATATTGTGACATATGATGTGATATATAATCTGTGATTGATTATGGGTGTGTAGATGATGTTGATCATGGTGATTTGATATTTTAAATACCATAAGAAATACCGGAATGTAAAAAGGGAATTTTCAAAGTATAAACTAAAAACAATATATTTATCAAATCAAAGAATTTTATAAAAGGATAATTTATATAGAAAGTAAATAGAAGTATAAAAGGATTATTTAATTAGAAAGTAAATAAAAGTATAAAAGGATTATTTATATGGAAAGTAAATAGAAGTATAAAAGGATTATTTATATAGAAATTAAATAGAAGTATAAAAGGATTATTTATATAGAAAGTAAATAGAAGTATAAAAGGAATATTTGACGAGATACCAAAGAATTATAAGAAGATTGTTTAAAGTGGATATTAAATAGAAATCTATTTTAACAAATAGATTGAGAAGATTAATTTATAAATAATGTTTTATAAATTAAATAAAATATTTATCATTTGATAAACGGAATATATAAGAGTGAATTCATATATGGAAGTAGGAATCGATTTTAACACCGACATTTTAAATGGAATTTGAGCAGCATTTATAGAGGTGATTACAAATGGGATTATAAGTGTTAGAAGAATAAAATGAGATTTTATATGAATAATTCAATAATTAGAAGTATAAATAGAAATTGGATTTGGATTTAGGATATTGTTTTTAAATATGAAATCAACCCGTGTTGATTATATAAAGAAATATTATTCACATTCTATGTGAAAAATAAAATTAAAGTTAATATTTTGCAAATAATATATTATAAAGGAATTTGGGGTTTAAATTAGGAATTTAAGGAATTACTGAAATTAGAAACTGACTGGAAATTTGTTGAGTTGAATGGCTTTCAGAGTATCGATCTGATGTAGGTTTCAGCTTTCGGGGTATACACTTGGGAAGTTGTTCTCTTACAAGTTTACAGTTAGAGACTGATAGAGGTGGGAAGATATTGATGCGTAAATTAGAAATGGAAACGTTTTCCAAAGTTAATAATGTATATTTTCTAATTTTAGAAAATAAGGAATTTATGAATATATGGAAATGATAAACGGGAAATTAGGAAATGAAATGATGATTGATCGGTAAGATTTCCATTTGGGGATACGACCGTTGTTTGTACACATGTTTTCCTTTGATAGGTAAATAACCGACTATCAAAGTTTTGACCATTTCCGTTGTCCATACGGAGAGACCGGGATCAGGTATATTATCTGAAAACCACTCTGTATGGCATTAGCATTGCAAATCAAATATGATGAAGATAACTGAAGACTGAGTTAAGCAAGGGCTGTTCAGTAAATCCTAGGTAGAAATTGCCTAAGATGGATTTACAAAATAGTGCCTTCGGATTGTCCAGTCCCAGGACAACTTGAATGGACGAATGTCTGACAGAGTGTATCTGGTAGAAGTTTCAAACGTATTTACGTTGGTGGCAGAGGAATTCATTTCTCTTAGCTTATACCCGTGGTATTTTTAGGGAAAACAATTTGTGATTTGACGGGTATGATGATGTGGCATTCAAAGAAAATGAAGGAGTGATTTGTTAAAAGATACATTATGATCTCAAGCCTCATCAACTGGGAAATAACAGAAATCGGGCAGGCAGCATGGCTAAGTGGGTCGCACCCAATTAGGGTATATTATCACCATCTAGAGAATATTCATATTTTTTACTTCTTTCAATTATGTATCTCCCGGGAATGGTTATGTTGGTATACCAACCGTAAGGTGACAATATATTCGGAACATTCAAGCGAAATGAATGGCCAGTCATGTGTGGCCGAGCTACAAGATGTTCTTGTTGAACTCAAGTGTATCGCTTCTAGAGTACACTGATCGGAAGGTGGTTCCATACCTTGTCATAGTTGGAATTCCATTACCCAATAGGAGTCCGCGGTTTTTTTTTTTTGTATATTATATATGAGAAACGTGAGATGAAAACGTTCCACTAGATTACTATTTATTTGATTTAGACATTATTATAATATCAGAAGAGTATGGATTTTAAAAGAATTTTAAAAGTTAAACAAATGGTTGGAGTTTACTCACACTAGTCACATGACTGACCCAGAGTTTATTTTGTTTTGTTTCCCCTAAACTCTTTGGTGCCCAATTTTGTATGGGCAGTCAAGTAGTCGGGATTTTACAGATATAATTGGAAAGCTGGAGCAGAAGGCTTCAGGATTTTATAACAATTGTTTATTTCCGTTGTGTTGTTAGTGTTGTACTCTGATAAATGTTATTGTATACATATACTGGTTTTATTTCAAAGTTATGTTATATTTTATTCATTCCGCTATGAGATTCGTGTTACTCTGATTCTTTTGTTGTGATCTTCTTCTTCTATTCTAATTTTTTATCTTATCTATTCTCACCCTCCAACTTCTTTCTATTAACTATCTGGTATTTCTGATGCTTGGATAATATACGTTGAGTTTATATCGATTACCAAGGTCACAAATCCCTGAGTTGTTACAAAAAATAAATTTTTTAAATTGGTTCAGAAATTCTGTGTTGTTATGCTCCCCCTTTGTCATTATCAAAAAGAAATTCTAAACATACTCCACCTAAATCCTATATCTATCTTTACATTTCCTATGATTATACTATATTATACCTATAGTAGACTATACTAGACTAAACTAAGTTATACTCCCCCTAAATCTATGCTATAAATAATCCTAATAACTATATACTACTCCTTATATTTCCCTCTAAATCTATGATTCTAAACTAAATATATTGTAACTCCCCCTAAAATTATGTCCATACTAGTCTAATAAACTAATAAAAGGATAATAAACTAAGCAAGTAACTCAATATTTATAATCAATTCAAACAAGCAAATCGATCTAAACAAGCAAATCAAACAAACAATCTAAACAATTAAATCAACCAAAGCATTTTTTAACCTTCAACTAATCATTAGAAACTCTAAAACTCCCCCTTAATCTAATACAAGAATAAACCTATCCTAAACTCTAGTTCCCTTAAAACTATAATAAGACCTTAATCTAGACTTAGAAATGACTCTGATAAGATATCCTTAAAATTATGATATAAGTAAAGCAATTCAATCCAAACAATCAATCAATTCAAACATAAAACCAAACATTTCTTGTAACTTCTATTTATCCTAAAACCTATAAAGCGTCTATCAACTACAAATGCATAAGTATATTTCTAACACCTGTCAACCACTAATAAAATTCAACCATGTCAAACAATTCAAACAAGTCTATCAAATCAAGCCAAACAAACCAAAAAAAATCAATCAATCCAATTAATTCCATCAAGCCAATCAATTCAACTAAGCCAAACAAGTCAATCAAGTTAATCAAGACAAAGTAAATATGTTATGCATTTGATTAATAATCCTGTATTTCTAATTAGATAAAAACTTTTCGTACTATATATTTGTTATGTGTGAAGTTAAAGTTAACTTGTAATGCAGTGTGTTGGTTATAATGCAGTATGTCATAGGCCAATCTTTATGAAGTGATATATTGAACGAAATGGAATTTGTGATGTGAATGATTTTAATTTGAGATGTACTGTAATTTATAATAATGATGTATGATATGAAATATCATGTGTAATGATAGTATGCAGAATGATTTGGAAATTATATGTATTTAAGTAAAATATACTCAAAGTACTACCTAACTATTATGCATATACATTATAAATTATTTGAATCAAACAAGGATAATATATATTAATTTCTAGACTTAGGTTAATGAAACTTATGAAAGAGATTGAAAAGATGGTAAAGATAAAAGTTTTATGGTATTCATAATATATAATAAAATATTTAAAATAGTTTTATGAGAAATGCGGATTTAGTAGGATGCTTCTTTAATATAGTAAAAATTGAAGATCTTTTTAAAGAGAATATAGAATTGTATCATACAAAGTAAACATATAGTCATAATTGTATATATAAAAACTATTTTTATTATGAAGTATAAATCAATCTTTTGATACAAATCAATTTTAAATTCAAACTTTTATAAACCAAATACATTAGTTTGTTAAGGAACCATTTATATGTTAAAACTTTAAAAAGAAATCTATAGTCATAACAAAATGTAACGTCCCGCATTTTTGTCGGTTCGTATTTGAATATTTAAATCAGTTTAAATATTGAATTCAAAATATAAATGGATTTATATATTAATTATAATGAAGTTGAACGTATATAAAAATATATTAATTATAATCGAGCTCAGAACGACCCTGCATTTCATAATTTAACGTTTTGAACTTCAACTGAGTGTACCAGACTCGTTTTGAATCAGATTTCTTTGAAACGAGAAACGTTGGAATCTGTTGAACTGTATCTTTCTAACAGAAGTGAAAAATCAATATTTCGGCATATAGATTGCAAGATATGCCCAAATCAAATATTCAGAAAGTCGTTGTAAAATCGTTTATCGACCGTAACGGTTATTTGAATATAACTTGATATCGGTTGCAAATCGGGACAGGGTTCTTTTGAGGCGCAGCGATAATTTAATTTTTAGAATTTTACTGTAATTTTTAATTAATTAAATATGCAACTTTTTATTTGGAGTATTGCGTACCCTGTATCGGTATTTCAGGATTTCACAGAATGAGGCAATCTACCGGTATTATTATATTTTTGGGATCGTGACACCTCACTGAACACGACCGTAATATTATTTCTCTCCATAGCAGCTCGGAAATTAACGTAATTTTTCGTAACAAGGTACCGTATACTTACTACATAAAACACATATTAATGTGCGTGTTCCCTCGGCCTCGCATTGATATTATTCTTTGCCACTATAACAATATGGACGTTAGGGGTGCTCTTTTACTTTGTAGCTAAATTTTTGTTTAATATGCAAACATCTCTTCACACATTAAATTGCGCCACTTCTCAATATGCTGTCACCACTCTACCTTGATATGTCTCTCGCCCATACCCTATTACTTGCGGATTTCATCAAATCATAACCTTGGATATCAAACGTACAGTTTACTACAAACCTAGAACATTCCTATTACTTCACAAGAAAGAAACTAGTTTTATATACAAGCCTATTCTACACGTCCCCATACCCTATTTTCTTCATCATTAAGCAACGAACCATACTTGAGCCATATCCTGAGCCTAGCCTAGGCTCCCTAGCAACTGTACACTCCTTAACAACTAAGTAATCCAATATTATAAATACACGCTACCTTGTTCATCCATTGCTGAAACTTAAAAAGTGACAAAGAAAAGAATAGAAAATACATATACAAAATAACTTGCGTTAGTGGGAGGGGTCATTCCAGGCACTAGCAGGCGGTATGAGTCACGCATTCGAATGGATCTGGGTTAAGGGTGTGAATTGGTTGGACGGTGATCAGTGGAAGGGAGGAGCATGAGGGAAGGCTCGGCCAGGCATGGAGAAACTTGCGTGGGAAGTAGCTGATGGGAAATCATAATAGAGGAGCAAGTGTTTTTAATGTTTGAGGGGAGAGTGGCATGCCTGCTGTGCGGCTTTACTGAGAAGGGGTAGAGTTAACTGTGCAAATGTAAGGACATAAGGGATGATTTGTGATTTCATAACTCCGGAAGTTGTGAAAAGTCTGAAAAGCGTTGTGATGGGGTGGAGCTACAACAGCTTTTGAAGTATGGGGAGTACACTATACGGATCAATGGTAAATATGGCGAGGAGTATGTGAAGGAGACAATGCGAAGGTGAAGCACTGTGTAGTGTGAGTAGGAGATAGAGGGGACGTGGTTTACTAGGGGGAAGACTGTTGTATTTACATGGCTTTGGGAAGAGGAAGCAAGTGTTGCATGGAGCAACTGGCGTGCATTTTCTGGTGTGAAGTAACAAGGGACGTTACTGGTAGTAAGAGGACGTGAGACATGTAGCTTGATACATGCAGGTAAGGGATTGGCGTGAAGAAATGAATGAACGAGGATGCATGCCCGATGTTGTTACTTATAGTACTCTCATTAAATAATCTTGAAACATAAATGAATTACAAAAGCAGCCTATTAGTATATGAACCACATGAATGTTCATGCGATGGAGAGGGGATGAAGCATGGTACCTTTGGTTCATTGATTAAAGAAGTAGAGAGAGAACCGAGAGTGAAGAGTTGGACTGAAAGGGATGTAGAAGAAGTATTCAAATTACAAACTGGAGCTCGTATTTTTGTATGAGGAGAAAAGGACGTGAGTGAAGACAATGTTTATGTGAAGCCGACAGTTGAAAGTGGAAGGGTGGAAAATAAGGACATGAAAATAAAAGGGAAATCGCAGCGAACAGTGGGACAAGGCGAGTTGTTTTAAGCGAGCAAGTGATGAAGATTTGGTGAAGAAATTGGATAAAAGAAGGATGACATGTTGGAGTAGATCGACACATGTCCAAGTAAAATGGCCAGAAAAGAAAAGAAGCGAGAGTGATGGGGGATTCTGATGTGTGGATAAAAAGTGGTGAGTACCGTGTTGAAGGAGGCGCTGAGAAATGATATTGGCAAACGGAACGCGACCAGATCTGTTGAAATCGTAATGACTGATCCGGTGTACCAACGCAAATCGTTATTTAATGGTTAACGCGCCAAGGTGAGTAAATTCACTCACTCTGATCTTTTTAAAATATTTTAATTATATTTTAATGTTGTTTGAATGTTATGTGATGGTCGATTAGGTAGATTACAAGTAAATTGGTTGAATATCATATACCGTTACATATGTACACATCATCGGTTGGGCACTGTTTTCATCGATTAGAATATCCCTTAGTAGAGTTAGTGTAAATTGTGTTGACTGACATCTGTGGATACGGAAACCGGTTGGAGGAATCCAACCGGATTCCTTGATAATTATATGTATTGTTTGTTTTGTATGAACCCGAATTATATTTAAAACCCCATGTGAATATTGATGTTGAACCGAAATTCAACATCTGTTTCGATAAATAAATAAACGATATCGATTGGGAAAGTGGTAACAGTCGACCGTGAACTCGTCGTTCTGTTAAGAAGTTGATTTGCCGTCAGGAAGATCAACGAAGTTAATTATAAAAATTATATTTTTATAATTAAAAGAAGATTTAAATTTATAATAGAAGTTCTATTATAAAACAGTATTTTAGAGTTCGTTTTTATAAAATAAATAAAATGGTTGTAGACATTTTAAATAAGTTATAAAGCATAAATTATCCGACGATTAAATATTTGGATAATTATATTTAAGATAAACATTTTAGAAATATTATTAGATTAATCATATTAATCTAATGAGAAGAAATTAAGATCAGTTAACGAATTTACTGATGAAATGAAGTTGATTTAATCAACTGTTATTTGGAAAATGATTATTAGATTAATTGGCCTTTAATTAATCTAATGAAAACAGTTTAGAAATAAATGAGATTTTTTAATTTAAGAAGTTATCAATAGAACTGTGGAATAGAGAAAGCGAAAAGTTAATGTGGAATATAAATAATCGTAAAACAACCGAGTTCAAAATAAATATGTGGTATTATAAAACCGTATTCCAAAATAAAACAAGGAAGTACGATTTGATGTATATTATAAGTAATAAGGAGTTTAGAGTACGAACGTATATCTATTCTAAGATAAGAACGTTGTTGATCAAGGTCTGAGAAGTAAATAGAATACCCCAACTTGAACGGCTTCACTATTATCGAGGAACGATAACAGTTTGTAACGGAAAGAGATGTCAAGATGTGTATAAAAGGAATACGGCAGCGTATTGCCAGACTTAGAATTATAGCAATAAAATAAACACTGTTGATTAGGCGCATAACTGTTATGTCGAGATTAGTTATAACATAGAATATTACAGCGTATGACAAGTTTGAACTATAGCGATAAAATAACGCTGTTGATAAGGGTAGTGTGACTGTAATGTTGAGATTAGTTATAAAAAGAATATTACAGCGTATTGCAAGCTTTTACTATAGCAGTAAATTAACGCTGTTAACCAAACTTAAGCGTGATTTTAATATATGGCAGCACTTCCTAGGAAATGAAGCAGTTTAGTTGGAATTCACTTATCCGAAGGTGATAAATAACGATGTCGTAAGAAGATATAAGAATCAGTTTTAGAAAGAGAGATTGGAGAATCGTGTAGAAAACGATAACAACATTTCGATGTTCGAAATGTGACTAGGATTAAACCGTTAGGATTCGGAACTAGAATTCGACGACGTCGAATGTATTAAAAGTTAACTATTTTTAGGGATTATAATCTGATAGAATGATTAACATTTAGTTTTAAACAAATAAATGTTAATAGGATAGGAGTCAGTATTTAGTTATAAACTTGACATCGATTTGATAAGAAGTTGACTTAGAAACAGAGTTTACAAAATGGAATAGGAATATATAAAGTATGAAAGAGATTTCGATAAACGGGATAATTGTATTGATTTATTTGATAAAGATGTTCAGATTTCTATAATAGAAATGATATTCACATTTCAAAGTGAATAATGTTTTAAAAGTGAACGTTGGGCCGATTAAATGGTTAAAATGAAATTGGAAGTATTTTCCAATGCAAATAGGGTAGATTGTCCAAGGGTAGAAAATAAAGAATGTGAAATTAATGAAAATAGTTCGAACGTTAATAACGTATGTTTTCTGGAACATGAAAGAATAAGAGTTTATAATAACTGGAAATGTTTTCCAAGAAGTATGGAAAGGCTAAAACGGGATTTGAGAAATATCTGGTAAGATATGAGAATTCGAATAATAAAGTCGAATGTTAAAATTAAAAATACCCGTGGTTGTGTGAAGTTAATTATACATTAGAATGAATGTTGTTTTTACTTCGATAGTTAAATAACCGACTATCGAAGTGTTTGACCATCGTTGTTGATATGGAGAGACCGGTTGGATACGTTATCCGAAACCACTCCGTATAGGCATAAGCGCTGCGAATTAGATATGCTGAAGATGATTGAAGACGGAGTTAAATGCAAGGGTCGTCCAGTTCTAGAATAATGTTTTTGTTTGTCCAGTCCCAGGACAACTTGTATGGACGAGTGTCTGACAGAGTATTTCCAACGGTCATGCCGTTGATTTTACGAATATACCAAGTTGGTGGGGAGAAGGTGACTCCTCTTTATTCTACACCCAGTGTGCATTTGTGTAATCAATGTGTGATTACAGATTTGACAACGTGACATTCAAAGAGAATGATGATCAGATGTTCTGAAGATAGACGTAGCCTCTAGCCTCACAACCGGGAAGTAACAAAAGTTGGGCTAGGCAGCATGGCTAGTTGGGTCATCCCCAAGCAGGGTGTATTGTCATCGATCTAGAGAAAATTCATATTTATACTTCTTTTCGATTCTGTATCTTCGGATGACGGTTGGATGGCCTACAACCGTGGTGGAAATATATTCGCGACACTCAAGCTAAATGAGTGAGCGGTCATGTGTGGCCGGGTTGCAAGACGTTCTTGTTGAACCCTGAGTGTATCCCCTATAGAGTACACTATTCAGAAGGTGCTCCCATACCTTGTCTGTTGAAAACCATTCTCCGATAAGCGCCCTGCGGTTTATGATTTTATACTATATATGTGGAACGTGAGATGCAAGCGTTCTGCTACTTGGATAATTATTTGTTTAGACATTATCATAATATCACTGGTTTTGATATCAAGAATATTTCGGGTTATAGTAAGGTAAAAACCGTCCATGTTTATGTGTGGGCTGGTCTTACTATTATCTTCTTGTTTTGAAAAGGATTTTCAAAGTAAAACAGTATGGTTGGAATTTACTCACACCAGTCCCATGACTGACCCAGAGTTTATTTTGTTTGTTTCCCTAAACTCTTGGGTGCCCAAATTTGTACGGGCAGTCAAGTGTTTCAGGCTTTGCAGATTCACTTAGAGGAGCTCAAAAGCAGGAAGCTTCACCATTAGTTATGTAGAGTTATTTCCGCTATGATATGATGTATTGTACTCTAATAATGGTATGTATATACAATACAGTTTTGTATTCAAAGTTATGTTATATAATACATCTTATTTTGTTCCGCTGCGAGTTTCGTGTTACTCTGATTCTGCTCAGTTGTGATCTTCTTCTTCTTCTATTCTATTAGTTCTATCTTTTCTTTCTCACCCTCTAAATTCTTCTATAAATGTTCCGGTATTTTCTATGCTTGAATAGTCAACAGTGTGTTTTTATGTTGATTTTCTGGGTCGAAAATCCCATCCATTACAGTTGGTATCAGAGCATAAGGTTAAGTGATTACCTTGGCTCTGTGGCGTAACTCAATAGAGATGGAGTTAGTGGTACTCTAGATTGAGTTGAGTGTATAAATATATGAGCGCGTATTTGTAAATCAATATAAAACCATTTATATTGTGTTGATTGATCTGGTGAGTGGTATATAAATTTCAGGTCGACCCGTTTAGCTGACGAGGTCGATGGGGATTTATAAGCGCTTGGATAGAGAAATTCGACATAGTATTGTTTTGAAAGTTGGGGAAATGAAATAATTTTACCCAAAATATATTTTGATATAAGGAAAACATATCTATTGAAACTCTCTAATATATATTGAAAGTGTTGATCGTAATTATGATCAAATAAGATTTATAATTGAGTTGGTTGTATAAATGACCAATCGAAATATTATATAAGTATAATATGCAAAATCAGATGAACTAAATCTGAATTTGAAAAACCAGAATTGAAATAAAACTCTAGAAACTGGAAAAAGAATTGGAATTGAATTTGAATTAAATATATGAAATTTTAAGATCCTGGGTGAATTCAAAGATGTTTTTCCAAGCATTTTGAAAAGAGTATTTTGATGAAATTTCAAAATAAGGTGTCTGAAAATGAGTTTTGAAAGTGATATAGTATTGAACTCACTTTGATCGCTGGGAAATAAACTCCGATGATGAAGTCGACCATTATCGGTGTTCATTTTCGAGCTGGTAAGTGACGGATTACTACCAAAGATTTTGTTTTGTATTGTTTGAGAAACAAGTTGTCAGAAATTCAAATGTTTTGGATTATATATGATTTCAAACTGATTTGAAATAAATCCCAGGGATTTGAATTCTAAAATAGAAATTTAACATATGAAGTTAAATAAATTAAATAGTAAAAATGAATAAACAATTTAGAGTTTAACTTAATCTGAGTTGAATTAAAATTGGATTAGATAAGGGGTAATCCGGAATGAAATTGGATTATTAAGTTAGAATGTGATATGGAGTTTAAAATGGGAAGTTGAAATGGAATTCGATTTGGATATAAGCAAATGACTGGATTTGAAGATAATTTAATTGGAGATAAATTGGAAATGCACTTATATGTGTTGAAGGGTATCAAATTGAAGAGATAAAGACGATGAATGACCCGAAGAAAGGGTACGAGTTTATATTTGAATATGGGATTTATGAGTCTGTTTGGCAAGCTGTTTGGCTGTTTGATTTTCTTTTGGAATTGGAAAAGGCCCAGAGTGGCAACTTGTTGTAGTAGTGCTGAATGAGCCGTGCAGAGGAGATTCTGGCAAAATTCCCTGAAAATTAAGTTGTTAGAAAATTTTCAGAGTTTTTGAAAATATTCTGTAATAAGAAGAAATTAATATTTTAATCGGAATTAACCAGTTCAGTTGAAACTGAAATTATGAAGTAAATCAAAAAGATTTTTAACCTGTTTATAACAGAGATGGTAGCATATTCCCTATCTTAGCAATTTCGAGGACGAAATTATTTTAAGGGGGAAGGACTGTAACGTCCCGCATTTTTGTCGGTTCGTATTTGAATATTTAAATCAGTTTAAATATTGAATTCAAAATATAAATGAATTTATATATTAATTATAACGAAGTTGAACGTATATAAAAATATATTAATTATAATCGAGCTCAGAATGACCCTGCATTTCGTAATTTAACGTTTTGATCTTCAACTGAGTGTACCAGACTCGTTTTGAATCAAATTTCTTTGAAACGAGAAACGTTGGAATCTGTTGAACTGTATCTTTCTAACAGAAGTGAAAAATCAAGATTTCGGCATATAGATTGCAAGATATGCCCAAATCAAATATTCAGAAAGTCGCTGTAAAATCGTTTATCGACCGTAACGATTATTTGAATATAACTTGATATCGGTTGCAAATCGGGACAGGGTTCTTTTGAGGCGCAGCAATAATTTAATTTTTAGAATTTTACTGTAATTTTTAATTAATTAAATATGCAACTTTTTTATTTGGAGTATTGCGTACCCTGTATCGGGATTTCGGGATTTCACAGAATGAGGCAATCTACCGGTATTATTATATTTTTGGGATCGTGACACCTCACTGAACACGACCGTAATATTATTTCTCTCCATAGCAGCTCGGACATTAACGTAATTTTTCGTAACAAGGTACCGTATACTTACTACATAAAACACATATTAATGTGCGTGTTCCCTCGGCCTCGCATTGATATTATTCTTTGCCACTATAACAATATGGACGTTAGGGGTGCTCTTTTACTTTGTAGCTAAATTTTTGTTTAATATGCAAACATCTCTTCACACATTAAATTGCGCCACTTCTCAATATGCTGTCACCACTCTACCTTGATATGTCTCTCGCCCATACCCTATTACTTGCGGATTTCATCAAATCATAACCTTGGATATCAAACGTACAGTATACTACAAACCTAGAACATTCCTATTACTTCACAAGAAAGAAACTAGTTTTATATACAAGCCTATTCTACACGTCCCCATACCCTATTTTCTTCATCATTAAGCAACGAACCATACTTGAGCCATATCCTGAGCCTAGCCTAGGCTCCCTAGCAACTGTACACTCCTTAACAACTAAGTAATCCAATATTATAAATACACGCTACCTTGTTCATCCATTGCTGAAACTTAAAAAGTGACAAAGAAAAGAATAGAAAATACATATACAAAATAACTTGCGTTAGTGGGAGGGGTCATTCCAGGCACTAGCAGGCGGTAGGAGTCACGCATTCGAATGGATCTGGGTTAAGGGTGTGAATTGGTTGGACGGTGATCAGTGGAAGGGAGGAGCATGAGGGAAGGCTCGGCCATGCATGGAGAAACTTGCGTGGGAAGTAGCTGATGGGAAATCATAATAGAGGAGCAGTGTTTTTAATGTTTGAGGGGAGAGTGGCATGCCTGCTGTGCGGCTTTACTGAGAAGGGGTAAAGTTAGCTGTGCAAATGTAAGGACATAAGGGATGATTTGTGATTTCATAACTCCGGAACTTGTGAAAAGTCTGAAACGCGTTGTGATGGGGTGGAGCTACAACGGCTTTTGAAGTATGGGGAGTACACTGTACGGATCGATGGTAAATATGGCGAGGAGTATGTGGAGGAGACAATGCGAAGGTGAAGCACTGTGTAGTGCGAGTAGGAGATAGAGGGGACGTGGTTTACTGGGGGGAAGACTTTTGTATTTACATGGCTTTGGGAAGAGGAAGCAAGTGCTGCATGGAGCAACTGGCGTGCATTTTCTGGTGTGAAGTAACAAGGGACGTTACTGGTAGTAAGAGGACGTGAGACATGTAGCTTGATACATGCAGGTAAGGGATTGGCGTGAAGAAATGAATGAACGAGGATGCATGCCCGATGTTGTTACTTATAGTACTCTCATTAAATAATCTTGAAACATAAATGAATTACAAAAGCAGCCTATTAGTATATGAACCACATGAATGTTCATGCGATGGAGAGGGGATGAAGCATGGTACCTTTGGTTCATTGATTAAAGAAGTAGAGAGAGAACCGAGAGTGAAGAGTTGGACTGAAAGGGATGTAGAAGAAGTATTCAAATTACAAACTGGAGCTCGTATTTTTGTATGAGGAGAAAAGGACGTGAGTGAAGACAATGTTTATGTGAAGCCGACAGTTGAAAGTGGAAGGGTGGAAAATAAGGACATGAAAATAAAAGGGAAATCGCAGTGAACAGTGGGAACGAGGCGAGTTGTTTTAAGCGAGCAAGTGATGAAGATTTGGTGAAGAAATTGGATAAAAGAAGGATGGCATGTTGGAGTAGATCGACACATGTCCAAGTAAAATGGCCGGAAAAGAAAAGAAGCGAGAGTGATGGGGGATTCTGATGTGTGGATAACAAGTGGTGAGTACCGTGTTGAAGGAGGCGCTGAGAAATGATATTGGCAAACGGAACGCGACCAGATCTGTTGAAATCGTAATGACTGATCCGGTGTACCAACGCAAATCGTTATTTAACGGTTAACGCGCCAAGGTGAGTAAATTCACTCACTCTGATCTTTTTAAAATATTTTAATTATATTTTAATGTTGTTTGAATGTTATGTGATGGTCGATTAGGTAGATTACAAGTAAATTGGTTGAATATCATATACCGTTACATATGTACACATCATCGGTTGGGCACTGTTTTCATCGATTAGAATATCCCCTAGTAGAGTTAGTGTAAATTGTGTTGACTGACATCTATGGATGCGGAAACCGGTTGGAGGAATCCGACCGGATTCCTCGATAATTATATGTACTGTTTGTTTTGTATGAACCCGAATTATATTTAAAACCCCATGTGAATATTGATGTTGAACGGAAATTCAACATCTGTTTCGATAAATAAATAAACGATATCGATTGGGAAAGTGGTAACAGTCGACCGTGAACTCGTCGTTCTGTTAAGAAGTTGATTTGCCGTCAGGCAGATCAACGAAGTTAATTATAAAAATTATATTTTTATAATTAAAAGAAGATTTAAATTTATAATAGAAGTTCTATTATAAAACAGTATTTTAGAGTTCGTTTTTATAAAATAAATAAAACGGTTGTTGACATTTTAAATAAGTTATAAAGCAGAAATTATCCGACGATTAAATATTTGGATAATTATATTTAAGATAAACATTTTAGAAATATTATTAGATTAATCATATTAATCTAATGAGAAGAAATTAAGATCAGTTAACGAATTTACTGATGAAATGAAGTTGATTTAATCAACTGTTATTTGGAAAATGATTATTAGATTAATTGGCCTTTAATTAATCTAATGAAAATAGTTTAGAAATAAATGAGATTTAATTACCTTTTAATTTAAGAAGTTATCAATAGAACTGTGGAATAGAGAAAGCGAAAAGTTAATGTGGAATATAAATAATTGTAAAACAACCGAGTTCAAAATAAATATGTGGTATTATAAAACCGTATTCCAAAATAAAACAAGGAAGTACGATTTGATGTATATTATAAGTAATAAGGAGTTTAGAGTACGAATGTATATCTGTTCTAAGATAAGAACGTTGTCGATCAAGGTCTGAGAGGTAAATAGAATACCCCAACTTGAACGGCTTCACTATTATCGAGGAACGATAACAGTTTGTAACGAAAAGAGATGTCAAGATGTGTATAAAAGGAATACGACAGCGTATTGCCAGACTTAGAATTATAGCAATAAAATAAACAATGTTGATTAGGCGCATAACTGTTATGTCGAGATTAGTTATAACATAGAATATTACAGCGTATGACAAGTTTGAACTATAGCGATAAAATAACGTTGTTGATAAGGGTAGTGTGACTGTAATGTTGAGATTAGTTATAAAAAGAATATTACAGCGTATTGCAAGCTTTTACTATAGCAGTAAATTAACGCTGTTAACCAAACTTAAGCGTGATTTTAATATATGGCAGCACTTCCTAGGAAATGAAGCAGTTTAGTTGGAATTCACTTATCCGAAGGTGATAAATAACGATGTCGTAAGAAGATATAAGAATCAGTTTTAGAAAGAGAGATTGGAGAATCGTGTAGAAAACGATAAAAACATTTCGATGTTCGAAATGTGACTAGGATTAAATCGATAGGATTCGGAACTAGAATTCAACGACGTCGAATGTATTAAAAGTTAACTATTTTTAGGGATTATAATCTGATAGAATGATTAACATTTAGTTTTAAACAAATAAATGTTAATAGGATAGGAGTCAGTATTTAGTTATAAACTTGACATCGATTTGATAAGAAGTTGACTTAGAAACAGAGTTTACAAAATGGAATAGGAATATATAAAGTATGAAAGAGATTTCGATAAACGGGATAATGGTATTGATTTATTTGATAAAGATGTTCAGATTTCTATAATAGAAATGATATTCACATTTCAAAGTGAATAATGTTTTAAAAGTGAACGTTGGGCCGATTAAATGGTTAAAATGAAATTGGAAGTATTTTCCAATGCAAATAGGGTAGATTGTCCAAGGGTAGAAAATAAAGAATGTGAAATTAATGAAAATAGTTCGAACGTTAATAACGTATGTTTTCTGGAACATGAAAGAATAAGAGTTTATAATAACTGGAAATGTTTTCCAAAAAGTATGGAAAGGCTAAAACGGGATTTGAGAAATATCTGGTAAGATATGAGAATTCGAATAATAAAGTCGAATGTTAAAATTAAAAATACCCGTGGTTGTGTGATGTTAATTATACATTAGAATGAATGTTGTTTTTACTTCGATAGTTAAATAACCGACTATCGAAGTGTTTGACCATCGTTGTCAATATGGAGAGACCGGTTAGATACGTTATCCGAAACCACTCCGTATAGGCACAAGCGCTGCGAATTAGATATGCTGAAGATGATTGAAGACGGAGTTAAATGCAAGGGTCGTCCAGTTCTAGAATAATGTTTTTGTTTGTCCAGTCCCAGGACAACTTGTATGGACGAGTGTCTGACAGAGTATTTCCAACGATCATGCCGTTGATTTTACGAATATACCAAGTTGGTGGGGAGAAGGTGACTCCTCTTTATTCTACACCCAATGTGCATTTGTGTAATCAATGTGTGATTACGGATTTGACAACGTGACATTCAAAGAGAATGATGATCAGATGTTCTGAAGATAGACGTAGCCTCTAGCCTCACAACCGGGAAGTAACAAAAGTTGGGCTAGGCAGCATGGCTAGTTGGGTCATCCCCAAGTAGGGTGTATTGTCACCGATCTAGAGAAAATTCATATTTATACTTCTTTTCGATTCTGTATCTTCGGATGACGGTTGGATGGCCTACAACCGTGGTGGCAATATATTCGCGACACTCAAGCTAAATGAGCGAGCGGTCATGTGTGGCCGGTTTGCAAGGCGTTCTTGTTGAACCCTGAGTGTATCCCCTATAGAGTACACTATTCAGAAGGTGCTCCCATACCTTGTCTGTTGAAAACCATTCTCCGATAAGCGCCCTGCGGTTTATGATTTTATACTATATATGTGGAACGTGAGATGCAAGCGTTCTGCTACTTGGATAATTATTTGTTTAGACATTATCATAATATCACTGGTTTTGATATCAAGAATATTTCGGGTTATAGTAAGGTAAAAACCGTCCATGTTTATGTGTGGGCTGGTCTTACTATTATCTTCTTGTTTTGAAAAGGATTTTCAAAGTAAAACAGTATGGTTGGAATTTACTCACACGAGTCCCATGACTGACCCAGAGTTTATTTTGTTTGTTTCCCTAAACTCTTGGGTGCCCAAATTTGTACGGGCAGTCAAGTGTTTCAGGCTTTGCAGATTCACTTGGAGGAGCTCAAAAGCAGGAAGCTTCACCATTAGTTATGTAGAGTTATTTCCGTTGTGATATGATGTATTGTACTCTAATAATGGTATGTATATACAATACAGTTTTGTATTCAAAGTTATGTTATATAATACATCTTATTTTGTTTCACTGCGAGTTTCGTGTTACTCTGATTCTGTTCAGTTGTGATCTTCTTCTTCTTCTATTCTATTAGTTCTATCTTTTCTTTCTCACCCTCTAAATTCTTCTATAAATGTCCCGGTATTTTCGATGCTTGAATAGTCAACAGTGTGTTTTTATGTTGATTTTCTGGGTCGAAAATCCCATCCATTACACAAAATTATGAAATTTGGATATAAATTAAACTATAATTTTGTATATTTAAGACATAAAATCATGTATATGTATATATATATATATTATTATTATTTTTATACAAAAATATTAGGTTAAATATTTTAAGCTTTTATGAATCTTAATAAGAAATTAAAATAAGTATTTAAGTTACAAATAGTATTTGTGATAATGTAACCCAAAGTTGTTATGAAATCATTTGAATAATATATAAGTTAAACTATGCATGTTTAAACTATATAAAAGATGAATAAATTTATATTTTATAACAATATCAAAAATTTATATTAACTTTGTATATCATATTAACATGTTTATTTAATTTTATTAATTTATATACCTTTAATAATATATATATTTTGAAACAAGGTATAAGAAAATAAGTAGACAAACAAAGTTAATAACTAGAGTTTGAACTGACATTTATTAATTAAAAAAATGGAGGGAAGTTTGAAAGTTCAAACTTTTGAAGTTCAAAATTTAAATTTCATTATGTTGACATGATCATTTATGTATGTCGACATACATGTATAAAATTAAAAAAAAACATATTATTTTGACTTCTTGGTTTTATTATATTATCGATTTATATTTTAGGTTCAACTATCTCCTAAAATAATATTTATCCTAACAAACATTCAAAATTTATTATTATTATTTTGAATTTCAAATTTGAATTTTAAATTACAAGTAGGAATTTTAATGTTTTTATTTCAAATCCAAAATTAGGCAAACAAAACAATGCAAATGAAATATCCATTCAACCAAAAAAGAATTTAAAAATTAATTAAGGCGTTCTTGGTTTTTAGATTCATTTCTTCAATATTTTCTGAATTCTGAATTGCTATGAAACACATATTATAATTTCCAATATCTGACTCTTCATTGCTTGATGATGAATCTGAATCGTCTTGATAAGAACACGTCCTATTTATATGGCCTGGTCAACTTGGCATCAAAACTTTGAATTTGAATTTGAATTTTGAATGAACGGACACTTCAACTACTATAAGCCTAAAAGTCATATCCCTTCGTGAACACTTCTTTTCTTGATTAAAGAACGATCAACTTGGTGTCTTTTGGCCAATAGTCATCCGACATAACTCTTTCCCTGCAAAATAACATACCCTTTCAAAGAATCAAGTGACTTTTCAAAATAACAAATTGTAATTTGAAATAATAACTTTATGATGATTATGTGATATATCCACTTAAACTTTTCAAGAAATGATAACTTGATTTTGCAATAAAATTGAATGCAGACTCATCTAGTACTGATGCAATGCATGAATATAAACTAATGTTAACAATTTGCCATATAAAATTTTCAAAAATCAGATCATGAACTTTTTGAAAAACCTTGCTTTGATACCAATTGTTAGGGATTGCGAAATGGACCGTTAAGGAAAATCAAACACTAGAGGTGGGATGGATAGTGTTTTGAGAATTTAAATAAAATTTAAAACTTATGCGAACCACTATATGAATCAAACACCACAAAAACAATCACAGACATAGGATCAAACATAAACACAAATATAAACAAAAATAAATGCAGAAAGGAAAGAACACATCATATTTTATACTAGTCCAGGTTGCTCCTACGTCCAATCCCCCACAACGCTGGATTGTGTAGAGTTTTATTACTATATCAATAGTCAAGTACAACCTCCTTGATTTCACGGCAACAAGGGATACCCCCGATTACCCGTCCTTGATTTCACGGCTACAAGGGATACCACTGGTTACCCGTCCTTGATTTCACGGCTATAAGGTATACCACCGATTACTTACACAACCCAAACAATTACAAATATCCCTATAGTAACAATCCGGAAAATCCGAACCAATTTAAAAATTTTATGTTAAATAATTTGGTTGGAAAATGTGCCAAAAATTAAAATTTTCATTTTTAAATAATATTAAAGCCAGTGAAAATAGTCAATTTTCGAACGACCTCTGTTTTCGACCAAACCACTTTTGTTGGGACCGGAATGTCAAATTATTACTAGGTTTCAATTTATAGAATTTTCTGAATTAGTATGTGAGCGTGGCGAAAGAAAATGTGTTTTGTTCAATTCAGTCAAATTTAATCGACTGAAAAATAGCCATTTTTCAAACGGTCTCAGAATTCGACGAAATTAATTTTGTTAGGACCGTATCGTCATAAAAAAGCCAAATATATTTTTTCTGGATTTTTCTGAGTCTGTACGTGGCCTCGGTAAATTTATCTATGAGAACGAATTAATTTAATAAAGAATACAATTATTAAATTAAATAATTCAGGCTACAGACAGCCGTTTTGGCTGACGGGATCGAGCCCATTGGATCCGGAACAGGGTCTATTTGCTAGGGACACCTTCTACTGGACTGGAATTGGATCTGTTAAAAAGATATGGATTTATTTGTAAAATAGCAATTTTATATTATAAATATTAGAATTTAAAACCCTAAAAGACACTGTTCATCGTTTAACTCAGCCACCACCATCTCGTATCAATGGCCGAAATGCTTCCTAACTTCATCCACTAAAAACCATCAATCCATTCAGTGAAAACACCTCCTCCTTTGACTTTATCGAAGAGAAATCTTCCAGCTTTCAATCCATACGGGTTGATCTCAAAACCGTCGCCTGTAGCCCGAGTTCCAGCACCCTAAACCCGACGGTTTAGAGTCGCCGCCGTTGTAATAACCCGGAAACTCTGAGCCAATTTAAAATTTTTATTTTGGCAATTTTAGCGAATTTTGAATATTTAAAATGAATTATTTTAAATAAAAATGACGAGAAATTTATTTTGAATAGAATTCGAACATATATATTTATTCGAATCGTCGTTAGAATATAAATATTTATTTTACATTATAAAAGGAATTGAAAATGGCGCGGTAGTTTGAAAATTCGATTTCAAAGTTCAAATGAATGTACCGGGTGCAAAATAAACCGGATTTTAGCGAACTCAAAAATATTTGAACCTAATTGAGAATATCTTTCCAACGAATCCGAAAAATTGAAATTTCATAGAGGGAATCAAAAGTTATGTCCAGTTTAAAATTCAGAATAGTCGCTATGGAATTCTGACCCTCAAAAATTGAAATTTTGCAAACAACCTCGGTTTTCGGCGAAACCACTTTTGTTGGATCTGTGATGTCAAGTTAAACGCATTTGACCAGTTTTAGTTGATTTTTAATTGACTGGAAAATGGCCATTTTTCAAACGGTCTCAGAATTCAATGAAAATAGTTTTGTTAGGACCGTACCGTCAATATGAAGCTAGAAAATATTTTTTGGGAATTTTTCGAGTTAGTATGTGACCCCAGTAAATTGAAATGTGCGTTCAAATTCAATATATAGAGTTATATTTTGGATTTTGACGAAAACTGGTCGAAACGACAGAATTGGCTCACGATACATATCCCATTATGTTCGGAATGGGGGTAATTAGCTAAGGACGACAGTCGTTGGGTGTCGTTTAGAGTTCGGATGAAAAGTCAACTTAAATGAAAAATAATAATTAAATAATAAATTATAAAATAAACCCCCTCACTCCATTATTCTCTCTCCCTTCCCTCTCTCTCACTTCAGATCGATATTTATAAAAGAAAAAAAATACGACAGATCTTAAATCGCGCGCCACCGCTGCCGCGTCGGCCTCCATCCATCGCCGCCCTTCCTCTTCCCCCACCGCCTCTCTCCTTCTTCCCCTAGCCACCATGGAAACCTAGCCCCCCTGGAACCCAAAACCGCGCCGAACCCTAGCCTACCGCCTACCTCCGCCTGCGCTAACCACCGCCGCATCCACCTCCTGCTGCTCCGCCAATCCGCCCTCCCCACTCCCAATTTCGCTGTAAGCTTTCTTTTTTATTTTATTATTTTGTTTTATGTTTATTTATTTCAAATAATTAGTGTAATGAATTTAATTAAAAAGCATTGAATTTAAAGTCAGATTTTTTCTATAAATGCATTAGGAAATATATATGATTTTTAATTTATGAAGCCGTGATTTTTAATAGATAAAAGGTCGAATTTTTAATTGACAAAGGTCGGATTTTTATAAAGAAGAAAGATCGTATTTTTATGTGAATGTAGAAAGTAGAAAAATCGAATTTTTATATTAGAAAAGCTAGGATTTTTATTGTTCAAAGTTTTGATTTTTATTATCATGAAGGCGGTGTAAAAATATGATCTTTATATGATGTAGATATTAAAAATACGATTTTTATATTATATAGAGAATAGCGTGATAAAAATATAATCTTTATTATATGAACACCGTTGTAAAAATAGAATTTTTATCTATATAGTAGCGGTGTAAAAATATAATTTTTATCTAAATAGTAGCGGTGTAAAAATAGAATTTTTATCTATATAGTAGCGGTGTAAAAATAGAATTTTTATCTATATAGCAGAGGTGTAAAAATAGAATTTTTATCTATATAGTAGCGGTGTAAAAATAGAATTTTTTTAGATATAGCAACTATATAAAAATGTGATTTTCATATGCATAGCAACAATATAAAAATGGGATTTTTATATATATAGTGGCTACGGACAATGAAATTGGCAAAAGGCGAGCACGACGAAGATTTCCTACATATAAAGAGTCGTGGCGTTTGGTTTAGCTTTCGGTGAGAACTCCTCACTTTATTTCCAAGTTAAAATATATACTAGGATGAAGACGGTAATTAGTAGCACCCGACACCCGTCGTCCACAGACCATGGATGACTTGTTTGTTTGGTTGTTGTGTTGTGAAATTTGATTGTGTGATGTGGAATGAAATAAAATATTTTATAGCGGAAAATATTTTATAGTTAAAAATATGATTTTTAACGTGTATATAAAATAAATATTTAGAAACAAATCGGATGATTTGTTTATATACACTGATTTGACTGATATTGATTGGGACGATAAATTTTACACATCGCCCAACTGAACCAATAAAATGTGTGTTTGTTGATTTGAAACCCCACACGGGTATTGGGATGATATTTGACGTACACTAATCCCGATTGTTTAGTTGTATGTCAATCGATGGGTTGACTGACTGTGTAAGTGTTAATTTTTTATATTTAATGCTCATGCAGTTGTGTGGTGCACTCTAGATGATGGTTGATTATTTATCGTTGCTGTTATGTACATGTGTTGTATGGAAACCATATAATTAACATTATATGGTAATTGATTGGGCCTCATTCCAATTTGGAAAATAAGAAATATAAATTCATGTGTTGAATAGAATATATATTCATGTGTTGAATAGAATAAATTCATGTGTTGAATAGAATAAATATTCATGTGTTGAATAAAATAAATTATTCATGTGTTGAATAAAAGCCGTGTTGATTAGATGGACGCCATTTTGACGTGAACGATATTTATATCGATTTTATTCATTTTTATAATGAATATAGAAAAGGAAGTGATTTCAAAATATAACGTTTTGAAAATATTATCATTTATATAGTAATGATGTGGAATATTCAATTTTAATTGAATATGAAGTTGAAATCGTTTTGAAAACGAATTTAAAACGATTTATTAAATACGTTTAAAAAGGAAATCGACGAAATATATTATATATATATTAATGGCCTGAATAGAAAGCGCCGCGTCGCGGCAGTTCGCGAATTTCGACCATTGACTTCGAATGGAAATTACGGGAGATCCGACCATCGGATTCTCCTAAAACCAGAACCATTGGGTTCGTATCGAAAAGAGCATTCTAGTGAATATTAGAGATTTGAAATCTAACAGTTGGATTTGTAATTATGTCCAAATCAAATTTGGAAAAGGTCGCTGTAAGTGCAGTTCGATGGCCGTTGATGGAAATCGATTGTACGGGCCTTGATAAAATTATTAAAAATATCAATAATTTGTTTAAAATCATAAGAAATGATTTGTCAAGAATTGGGATGAAAAATTCCATATTTGAAAGGATAAAAATAGATTTTTATCGAAATGGACTAGTTTTGAACTAGAATAATAATTTATTTATTTTCAAATAAATAAATTGGATTTGAAATGGTTTTAAAAGTAACCAGAATTTACATTAATTGAATTGGAATGGATTTGAATCGAAATTACCTTTGGCATATTTCGATGTTGGATTTCGTGATTATACAGATATTGTTATGGAAATTTGAAAGATATTTATATCGTTATTTCCAATACGATATTTGTTGGTCGTAGAATTTGATATTGAATATAAGCCGATATATTTTCTATTCAGAGCCTTGTATTTAATATCAAATGTGATTTGGGTTTGTCGTGAATGGTGTCTTCATTAACACTGTTCTTAAACCCAATTGAGGAAAAAGATTAAATCTTTTTATTTACATTTAATGAAGTGTACCAATTAAATGGTATTTAATTGGAATTGAACTGGAATTGATTTTGGGTTTATCGTGAATCGTGTTTTTGGTGGCATTCGTTTTTTAACCTAGTTAAAGATAGGTTATTGATTTTTGAGGAGATTAAAACTAAGTGGAGTTTTAATGAATTTTTAATTAGATTGAAAAGATCGAGAATGGAGTATCACCAGTTTTGCTCCAAAGCGATAGTTAAATCTTTAATTGTATTTGAACGTGAAATGGTAATTAATATTTACCGATAACACCGTGGTGTTAGATATGGAGTATTACCAGTTTTGCTCCATGGGATGAATAGGTTGGGATTGGGAAATAAAATAAATAATTACTTCGGTGTGGTTCGCTAATCCCGACTAGTTTGAAATGATATCCAAAGGAAAATTAAAGAATAAATTTAGAAGAATTTATCTTTGATAAAATTAATGGGAACCTTTCCCTAGGAATGCGAAAATTTGAATAGAAGAATATTCTGAATTGGAATGAGGCGTATGTTGCGTTTGTGTAACACGTGTTTATTATATACGCGGGTTATTCGGAAAGGCCGGGTTTATACCCATTCTGAATAACCGATTCGGCGATAAGTCGAAGATGAAGAAGGTAGTTGAAGACCGGAAGTCTTCACATCGTTTGGGTGATTACTGATGATCTTGATTGGGCTGTACACCCAAGATGAGGGAATCAGTTGGTTATCGTCCAGACGTACTTGGAGATCGATGGATATGCGAGGAAAGTGCCTCCGGTTTCGTTCAGACCCAGAACGAACTTGTAAATCGACAGTGTGTCTGACATTGGATACTGTGTTGATTGATCTCTATTAAATATACATCTGTTTGGCGGTGGAGAATATATTCTCTTTCTTAACGCCCTTCTCTGAGACGTACGAGCTCAGAGGTTGTATATCGATGGACATCAGTCGCATGGCATGAATTGCCAGTGTGGCACGCCTAAGTGGCAAATGATCAAGGCTTCTGTTGAAAAGCAAAGTCTTGTGGTTGATGATCAAAGCACGGCCTGTATGGCGCAGCTTTGTGTATAGCGTTAATTCGCGAGCCTCACACCTCGGTATGAGTCAAAAACGGGATAGTGACTGCAGGGAGAGCAGACGTTTCTTTCTAGCTTGTGGTGGTGTCAGTTCTTAAACTGCCTGACATTAATATACTTTTCACCTGTGAGGTTGTTGGAATGTGTGGCGCCTCAGATATAGGTCTGTTAGGACCGGGGTACGTGTGCTCAGGAATTGACAATCCTCAAAAGTAAGAGAGGACCGGCCCTAAAGATCCAAGGATCGCTGTGTGTGGTCCTGAGACATTTGCTAGAGTGTCTCAAACGGAGAGGAGCTTGCCCCTTGCCTCCACTCTTGACGGAAATCCAATTTCCAATACGTGATATTACGGTTTTATTTGTAGAGCCTAGTATGGCAACATGATAGATGGTACCCATGCCGCCTATGATTGATACTTATGATTGAAACTGTTTTGACACTATACACTTATAGTAATATCAAATAATGTGTTTTTGACGTATCAAGCATGCTTTGGCTATTATAAGATAAAAACCCTATCCTCCGGCTTGCGTTGCATTGTGTGATGGAACCTGGGTCTTATAATAGCTTCATTTTTCTTTATTTAGCATTGCGCTGTTTGTTTATGCACTGGTATTCTTGGGAGGAAACCCGTTCCATGTTATACGGCGTGGTCCCTTGATTTACCTAACTTTAAAATAAAGATTAATAACTGTTTTAGTTCTAACACCAGTCACATGACTGACCTGGAGTTTATTGTTTTAACCTAAACTCCGGGAGCCCCTATTTTCCACACGGGCAGCTAGTAGTTTTGGTATTGCAGATTTATATTCACAGGATCCTGATTTACAGCTGGAACGATACTCGGAAGGCCCTGTATCCATGTATTACTTCTAGTTGTGTTTTGTATTATCTTCCGCTACTATGTAATTTATTGTAATCTCTTATATTTATCGAATGTGTAATATTTATTCATACTCTGCATATTCTTGTATTCTAATGGAATTGTTGTAATAAACAACAAAATGTTCTTCTGTTTGTGTACCGATGTGTGTTGTTCTCATCGCAATCCGTTCTTTCCTTCCCGGGGAAGTTCGTGTCGTGTTAGTTTGGTATCAAAGCTTTGGTTTACAGAGCTCGAGAACAAGACACATTAGAACCATACGAAAGAATTCATCAGATATTGGATTAGCAATATCCAATTAGAATGACTCGTTAGAGATGGGGTCAGTAGTATCCTAGAACGAGTGTGAAGAGTATATTTTTCAAATGAAAACAACTTTGTTTTGAAATTTAAATCGTTTTATATGTATTTGAATATTTTATTTGTATTGAATTTGGACAATCTAGTATATAAAGATTTCGCGTATACGCGTCATGAACGTATATTCGAAGTTTTAATATACTGGATAGATATAGAATCACATTCTAGACACCCGGCAATGATTATGATGATGTGGCCACATCATCAGTATATATGTTCGTGTTTCGAAAGTGTGATATCTATATATTTCCATTAGACTGGTGTGAGAACCAAAACTAGATAGATTTATTGTTGTGATTTGGCATCAAAAACATGATTTTCTGTATATATATCAAGAGTATGAATTTGAAACGTTAATCCACTAATTGACTGATGGTTGTGTTGTTTGTTTATTTGTTTGATATTTTGAACCATTTAGCCAAATTGAACCGAATATTGAACTGTATTGAGAATTGTTTGGAAATGCATGCATATACATGTACTTACATTGAACAGGTCATAGCAAGGAGGCAAGTGCAGAAGAATAAAATTGTTTGCCCGACAAATAGGTACATGTTTATTGTATTTCTTTGGGTGATGATGATTTTATGAGCCGATTGGCTAGCCGCTTGGCTTTTTCTTTTTCTTTTGGATTGAAGAAGGCCATGGAAGGCTATATGAAATATCCCGAAGTCCCCGGTGCAGGGGAGGTTATGGTGAAATTTTTCGGAAATTTAGGTTGTTAGCCAAATTTTTGAAAATTTTGAAAAGTTCTTAGTAACTGAAAAGTTGAAGAACTTAAGCCGTAAAGAAAATAATGAAAGTTGAGTTGATTAGTTAAACAACTTTCAGCATCGTTCCTTTTCGGGGACAAAAAGATTTAAGTGGGGGAGAATGTAATATCCCGGAAATTCTGAGCCAATTTAAAATTTTTATTTTGGCAATTTTAGCGAATTTTGAATATTTAAAATGAATTATTTTAAATAAAAACAATGAGAAATTTATTTTGAATATAATTCGAACGTATATATTTATTCGAATCGTCGTTAGAATATAAATATTTATTTTACATTATAAAAGGAATTGAAAATGGCGCGGTTGTTTGAAAATTCGATTTCAAAGTTCAAATGAATGTACTGGGTGCAAATTAAACCATATTTTAGCGAAACCAAAAATATTTGAATCTAATTGAGAATATCTTTCCAACGAATCCGAAAAATTGAAATTTCATAGCCGGAATCAAAAGTTATGTCCAGTTGAAAATTCAGAATAGTCGCTATGGAATTCTAGCCCTTAAAATGAAACTTTTGCAAACGACCTCGGTTTTCGACGAATCCTCTTTTGTTGGATCCGTGATGTCAAGTTATTGCTAGGTTTCAAAATTCATAATTTTTTGAATCAATATGTGAGCATGGCAAAGGAAAACGCGTTTGACCAGTTTCAGTTGATTTTAATTGACTGGAAAATGGTCATTTTTCAAACGGTCTCAGAATTCGATGAAAATAGTTTTGTTAGGACCATATCGTTAAGACGAAGCTAGAAAATATTTTTTGGGAATTTTTCGAGTTAGTATGTGACCCTAGTAAATTGAAATGTGCGTTCAAATTCAATATATAGAGTTATATTTTGGATTTTGATGAAAACTGGTCGAAAAGATAGAATTGACTCACGATACATATCCCATGAAAAGTCAACTTAAATGAAAAAAAAAATTATAAAATAAACCCCCTCACTCCTTTATTCTCTCTCCCTTCCCTCTCTCTACTTCAGATCGATATTTATAAAAAGAAGAAAAAAAAATACGATGGAGCTTCAATCGCGCGCCACCGCCGCCGCGTCGGCCTCCATCCATTGTCGCCCCTCTTCCTCTTCCCACATCGCCTCCCTCCTTCTTCCCCTAGCCACCGTGGAAACCTAGCCCGCCTGGAACCCAAAACCGCGCCCAACCCTAGCCTACCGCCTCCCTCCGCCTGCGTTGACCACCGCCACATCCACCTCCTGCTGCTCAGCCAATCCACCATCCCCACTCCCAATTTCGCTGTAAGCTTTCTTTTTTATTTTATTATTTTGTTTTATGTTTATTTACTTCAACTAATTAGTGTAATGAATTTAATTAAAAAGTATTGAATTTAAAGTCAGATTTTTTCTATAAATACATTAGGAAATATATATGAATTTTAATTTATGAAACCGTGATTTTTAGTAGATAAAAGGTCGAATTTTTAATAGACAAAGGTCGGATTTTTATAAAGAAGAATGATCATATTTTTATGTGAATGTAGAAAGTAGAAAAATTGAATTTTTATATTAGAAAAGCTAGGATTTTTATTGTTCAAAGTTTTGATTTTTATTATCATGAAGGCGGTCTAAAAATATGATCTTCATATGATGTAGATATTAAAAATACGATTTTTATTTTATATAGAGAATAGCGTGATAAAAATATAATCTTTATTATATGAACACCGCTGTAAAAATAGAATTTTTATCTATATAGTAGCGATGTAAAAATATAACTTTTATCTATATAGTAGCGGTGTAAAAATAGAATTTTTATCTATATAGTAGCGGTGTAAAAATAGAATTTTTATCTATATAGCAGCGGTGTAAAAATAGAATTTTTATCTATATAGTAGCGGTGTAAAAATAGAATTTTTTTAGATATAGCAACAATATAAAAATGTGATTTTCATATGCATATCAACAATATAAAAATGTGATTTTTTATATATATAGTGGCTACGGACAATGAAATTGGCAAAAGGCGAGCACGATGAAGATTTCCTACATAAGAAGAGTCGTGGCGTTTGGTTTAGCTTTCGGTGAGAACTCCTCACTTTATTTCCAAGTTAAAATATATACTAGGATGAAGACGGTACTTAGTAGCACCCGACACCCGTCGTCCACAGACCATGGATGACTTGTTTGTTTGGTTGTTGTGTTGTGAAATTTGATTGTGTGATGTGGAACGAAATAAAATATTTTATAGCGGAAAATATTTTATAGTTAAAAATATGATTTTTAACGTGTATATAAAATAAATATTTAGAAACAAATCGGATGATTTGTTTATATACACTGATTTGACTGATATTGATTGGGACGATAAATTTTACACATCGCCCAACTGCACCAATAAAATGTGTGTTTGTTGATTTGAAACCCCACACGGGTATTGGGATGATATTTGACGTACACTAATCCCGATTGTTTAGTTGTATGTCAATCGATGGGTTGACAGACTGTGTAAGTGTTAATATTTTATATTTAATGCTCATGCAGTTGTGTGGTGCACTCTGGATGATGTTTGATTATTTATCGTTGCTGTTATGTACATGTGTTGTATGGAAACCATATAATTAACCTTATATGGTAATTGATTGGGCCTCATTCCAATTTGGAAAATAAGAAATATAAATTCATGTGTTGAATAGAATATATATTCATGTGTTGAATAGAATAAATTCATGTGTTGAATAGAATAAATATTCATGTGTTGAATAAAATAAATTATTCATGTGTTGAATAAAAGCCGTGTTGATTAGATGGACGCCATTTTGACGTGAATATCGATTTTATTCATTTTTATAATGAATATAGAAAAGGAAGTGATTTCAAAATATAACTTTTTGAAAATATTATCATTTATATAGAAATGATGTGGAATATTCAATTTTAATTGAATATGAAGTTGAAATCGTTTTGAAAACGAATTTAAAACGATTTATAAAATACGTTTAAAAAGGAAATCGACGAAATATATTATATATATATATATATATATATATATATTAATGGCCTGAATAGAACGCGTCGCGCCGTGGTAGTTCGCGAATTTCGACCATTGACTTCGAATGGAAATTACGGGAGATCCGACCATCGGATTCTCCTAAAACCGGAACCGTTGGGTTCGTATCGAAAAGAGCTTTCTAATGAATATTAGAGATTTGAAATCTAACGGTTGGATTTGTAATTATGTCCAAATCAAATTTGGAAAAGGTCGCTGTAAGTGCAGTTCGATGGCCGTTGATGGAAATCGATTGTACGGGCCTTGATAAAATTATTAAAAATATCAATAATTTGTTTAAAATCATAAGAAATGATTTGTCAAGAATTGGGATGAAAAATTCCATATTTGAAAAGATAAAAATAGATTTTTATCGAAATGGACTAGTTTTGAACTAGAATAATAATTTATTTATTTTCAAATGAATAAATTGGATTTGAAATGGTTTTAAAAGTAACCAGAATTTCCAATAATTGAATTGGAATGGATTTGAATCGAAATTATCTTTGGGATATTTCGATGTTGGATTTCATGATTATACAGATATTGTTATGGAAATTTGAAAGATATTTATATCGTTATTTCCAATACGATATTTGTTGGTCGTAGAATTTGATATTGAATATAAGCCGATATATTTTCTATTCAGAGCCTTGTATTTAATATCAAATGTGATTTGGGTTTGTCGTGAATGGTGTCTTCATTAACACTGTTCTTAAACCCAGTTGAGGAAAAAGATTAAATCTTTTTATTTAGATTTAATGAAGTGTACCAATTAAATGGTATTTAATTGGAATTGAATTGGAATTGATTTTGGGTTTATCATGAATCGTGTTTTTGGTGGCATTGGTTCTTTAACCCAGTTAAAGACAGGTTATTGATTTTTGAGGAGATTAAAACTAAGTGGAGTTTTAATGAATCTTTAATTAGATTGAAAATATCGAGAATGGAGTATCACCAGTTTTGCTCCAAAGCGATAGTTAAATCTTTAATTAGATTTGAACGTGAAATGGTAATTTATATTTTTCGATAACGCCATGGTGTTAGATATGGAGTATTACCAGTTTTGCTCCATGGGATGAATAGGTTGGGATTGGGAAATAAAATAAATAATTACTTCAGTGTGGTTCGCTAATCCCGACTAGTTTGAAATGATATCCAAAGGAAGATTAAAGAATAAATTTAGAAGAATTTATCTTTGATAAAATTAATGGGAACCTTTCCCTAGGAATGTGAAATTTTGAATAGAAGAATATTCTGAATTAGAATAAGGCGTATGTTGCGTTTATGTAACACATGTTTACTATATACGCGGGTTATTCGGAAAGGCCGGGTTTATACCCATTCTGAATAACCGATTCGACGATAAGTCGAAGATGAAGATGGTGGTTGAAGACCGGAAGTCTTCACATCGTTTGGGTGATTACTGATGATCTTGATTGGGCTGTACGCCCATGATGAGGGAATCAGTTGGTGATCGTCCAGACGTACTTGGAGATCGATGGATATGCGAGGAAAGTGCCTCCGGTTTTGTTCAGACCCAGAACGAACTTGTAAATGGACAGTGTGTATAACATTGGATTTTATTCTGTGTTGATTGATCTCTATTAAATATACATCTGTTTGGCGGCGGAGAATTTATTATCTTGCTTAACGCCCTTCTCTGAGACGTACGAGCTCAGAGGTTGTATATCGATGGACATCAGTCGCATGGCATGAATTGCCAGTGTGGCACGCCTAAGTGACAAATGATCAAGGCTTCTGTTGAAAAGCAAAGTCTTGTGGTTGATGATCAAAGCACGGCCTGTGTGGCACAGCTTTGTGTATAGCGTTAATTCGCGAGCCTCACACCTCGGTATGAGTCAAAAACGGGATAGTGACTGCAGGGAGAGCACGACATTTCTTTCTAGCTAGTGGTGGTGTCGGTGCTTAAACTGGCTGACATTTATATACTTTTCACCTGTGTGATTGTTGGAATGCGAGGCGCCTCAGATATAGGTCTGTTAGGACCAGGAAACGTGTGCTCAGGAATTGCCAATCCTCAAAAGTAAGAGAGGACCGGCCCTGAAGATCCAAGGATCGCTGTGTGTGGTCCTGAGACATTTGCTAGAGTGTCTCGAACGGAGAGGAGCTTGCCCCTTGCCTCGACTCATGACAGAAATCCAATTTCCAATACGTGATATTGCAGTTTTATTTGTAGAGCCTAGTATGGCGACATGATAGATGGTACCCATGCCTCCTATGATTGATACTTATGATTTAAACTGTTTTAACACTATACACTTATAGTAATATCAAATAATGTGTTTTTGACGTATCAAGCAAGCTCTGGATATTATAAGGTAAAAACTCTATCCTCCAGCTTGCGTTGCATTGTGTGATGGGACCTGGGTCTTATAATAGCTTCATTTTTCTTTATTTAGCATTGCGCTGTTTGTTTATGCACTGGTGTTCTTGGGAGGAAACCCGTTCCATGTTATACGGCGTGGTCCCTTGATTTACCTAACTTTAAAATAAAGATTAATAACTGTTTTAGTTCTCACACCAGTCACATGACTGACCTGGAGTTTATTGTTTTAACCTAAACTCTGGGTGCCCCTATTTTCCACACGGGCAACTAGTAGTTTTGGTTTTGCAGATTTATATTCACAGGATCCTGATTTACAGCTGGAACGATACTCGGAAAGCTCTGTATCCGTGTATTACTTCTAGTTGTGTTTTGTATTATCTTCCGCTGCTATGTAATTTATTGTAATCTCTGATATTTATCGAATGTGTAATATTTATTCATACTCTGTATATTCTTGTATTCTGATGGAATTGTTGTAATAAACAATGAAATGTTCTTCTGTTTGTGTACCGATGTGTATTGTTCTCATCGCAATCTGTGCTTTCCTTCATGGGGAAGTTCGGGTCGTGTCAGCCGTCCCCTAGAGTCGCCATCGCGACTGCCTGAAGTGAGTCCCCCCCGAGCGTCGTTGATCCCTCTCCAGTGTGCCGCCATCCGATCGCTCTCCGGGTCACTGTGTTGGTCGGAAAAAGGAACCCTAGGATCGAGCAAATTACAGTAAACGTCGGCTAAATTCTGAGGTAGAAGAAGAGGGAATATTCCCTTTTGATTCTCTTTCTTTAAAATTTTATTTACACAAATTAAATCGCATCTCACCCATACGAACTCGCAATCATATAATTTCAGATCCAGTTGGACCCTAACGTCGAATAGAACTTGTTGAAACTAATTGGAGCAATTTCTGATTTCGTTTGGATTTTTAAATCTGCTTAAAGCAAGGTGAGAAATCCTTTATTTATTTTCTTTATATTATTATAAATAAAAAGATTTTTTTATTAATTCTTAATGTGATCACTCGTATGTTGTAATATTCTTTGCCAGTTATACTAAACTAAATGTGTGACTGTTATGTGTTATTGATCTGTTAAAATAGACAATTATGACACCAAAATTGACTATGTGGTAAATAGAGAAAAATGGTTAGACAAAAACAATTGTATTTTAATTATCATATGTATGACACCAAAATTGACGATGTGGTAAATAGAGAAAAATGGTTAGACAAAATACATTGTATTTTAATTATCATATGTATGACACCAAAATTGACGATGTGGTAAATAGAGAAAAATGGTTAGACAAAACCATTGTATTTTAATTATCATATGTATGACACCAAAATTGACGTTGTGGTAAATAGAGAAAAATGGTTAGACAAAAACCATTGTATTTTAATTATCATATGTATGACACCAAAATTGACGATGTGGTAAATAGAGAAAAATGGTTAGAAAAAAACCATTGTATTTTAATTATCATATGTATGTCACCAAAATTGACGATGTGGTAAATAGAGAAAAATGGTAAAACAAAAACCATTGTATTTTAATTATCACATGTATGACACCAAAATTGACGATGTGGTAAATAGAGAAAAATGGTTAGACAAAAACCATTGTATTTTAATTATCAAATGTATGACGCCAAAATTGACGATGTGGTAAATAGAGAAAAATGGTTAGACAAAAACCATTGTATTTTAATTATCATATGTATGACACCAAAATTGACGTTGTGGTAAATAGTGAAAAATGGTTAGACAAAAACCATTGTATTTTAATTATCATATGTATGACACCAAAATTGACGTTGTGGTATATAGGAAAATGGTTAACCAAAAATCATTATTTTAATTGACAAATTACGATGACACTTTTATTTACATTTTCTTATGTAAATAAAAAGGATCAATTTTGTGAATAGAATTTATTTACATTTTCTTATGTAAATAAAAATAACAAATTTTGTGAACAGAATTTATTTACATTTTCTTATGTAAATAAAAAGAACCAATTTTCTGAATAGAATTTATTTACATTTTCTTATGTAAATAAAAAGAACCAATTTTGTGAATAGAATTTATTTAAATTTTCTTATGTAAATAAAAAGAACCAATTTTGTGAATAAAATTTATTTACATTTTCTTATGTAAATAAAAAGAACCAATTTTGTGAATAGAATTTATTTACATTTTCTTATGTAAATAATAAGAATCAATTTTGTGAATAGAATTTATTTACATTTTCTATGTAAATAAAAAGAACCAATTTTGCGATGACAATTTATTTACATTTTCTATGTAAATTAAAAGAACAAACTTTGCGATGACCTTTATTTACATTTTCTATGTAAATAAAAAGAACAAATTTTGCGATGACAATTTATTTACATTTTCTTACGTAAATAAAAAAAAGAACAAATTATGTGAACACCTTTATTTACATTTTTATCTATGTGAATATAAAGAAGAAAAATTTGATGACATATTTTAATTACATTTAGTGTAAATAAAACATGAGTTAAAGGAAAAGATTATTTTATTGACATTTAGTGTAAATAAAACATGAGTTAAAGGAAAATATTATTTTATTTACATTTAGTGTAAATAAAACATGAGTTAAAGAAAAAGAATACATTTATTTACATTTAGTAAATAAAACATGCAAAGTGAAAGAATACTTTATTTACATGTAGGGTAAATAAAACATGATATAAGAAAAGGGCCATTTTATTTACATTTAGTGTAAATAAAAATATGACATAGAAAAGAGTTACTTTTTTTTGTTTGCATTTCTAGGTGCAAACAAAACATAGAAAGGAATTACACTTTTTATTTACAAAGTAGTTGCAAATAGAAGATATGAAAATAAAAAGTATGTTTTTATTCACTTTTTAGATGTGAATAAAAATATAGAAATAAAAAGTACACTTTATTTATATTTTAGATACAAATAAAAGCAGAGAAATAAAAGTGACATTTTTATCATCATGGTAGATGCGATAAAAGATAAGGAATTAAAAGGGATATTTTTATCGTCATTTTAGATACGATAAAAAGATGGATTTTTGTATAGTTGAAATCGCTAAACTATTTATACATATAAAAATAAATGTAAAATTAAACGAAACGCGCACGGCAGTTTGCGTATCGGCAATCGTAACTTTAAACGGTTATACCGAAAGATCCGACTATCAGATTCTCCCAAAACAGGAACCGTTAGGACCGCTTTGGGAAGATCTTCCCAACGATATAAATTTCGTCAAAATCCAAACGGTTAGATTTCAAGATATGTGTAAACAGGACCATGGTCACCCATCAACCTAAAGCGTCGTTTAATTATATTGAGCTATTTTAAAAAAATAAAAATAGCGATAAATCGTTGTAAAAAAGTATTAACGATATGAAATGATTTAAATGATAAATTATGCGAGAATTATTTGAAAAGACCGAGTTTAACTCATTTCAAATAATTACACGGCGATTAAATCGAAAATATAGAAGATGGTGATTGAAGACCAGCGATCTTCGCGTCGAATGGACGACGATTACTGATGCCTTGGACTGACTTGCTCCCAGGAAGGGGTTAAAGTAGTAGTTGTCCGGACGTATGGGTTGATTGCCCGGATAGGCGAGAACCTTTTAGGTGTCTCCGGTTTCGCTCAGACCCAGAACAGACTTGTAAATGGATGCATGTGCGACGTTGGAATTCATTTCATTTATTTAAATTGATTTCTATTTAATATATAATTGATTGGTGGCGGAGAATTTATTCTCTTGCTTAACACCCTCTTATATATTGATGGTTGTCGATCGCATGGCATGAATTGTCAATGTGGCACGCCAAGATGCAAAAGATCAAGGCTTTTGTTGAAAAGCAGGCCTTGTGGTTGATGATCAAAGCACGGCTTGTTTAGGCGTAGCTTTGTGTATAGCGTGACTTCGCGAGCCTCACACCCCGGTATGAGTCAAAAACGGGATATGGACCATAGGGAGTGCACACGTTTCTTTCTAGCTAGAGTGGTGTCAGGGACCTTCCAGCGCTGACATTTTACTTATGTGGATGATGGATTATGAGGTACCTCAGATTTATAGGTTGTTAGTGGCCATATGGAGGTTCAAAGGAATCGGGAAACGTGTGTTCAGGCATAACTAATCCACTTTCGACAGGTGTGGACCGGCCCTACCGCTCCAAGGGTTCACTACGGGGGATCCTGAGGCATTTGCTAGAGTGTCTCGAATCGGAGAGGACGATTCCTAGCCTCGATTCATGATGGAAACCAAATCTCCAATACGACATTACGGTCTTGATTGTAAACCTATATATGGCGACATAATATATGGTAGCTATGCCGTCTAGGATTGATACATTTACTTTGAAGTATTTTAAACTGTTTGGACACTAATAATAATAATATTAAAATACTATTTTATATGTATTAAGCATGTTTTTTCATTATAAGGTAAAACTCTATCCTCTGGTTTGCGTTGCATTGTGTGATGGGACTTGAGTCTTATAATGATTTCATTTTTCAAAAGTCATTGCGTTATTTTGTATCAAATTTATTTAATTATGCACTGGCAATCCAGTGGAGTAAACCCATTCCGCGTTAGCGGCGTGGTCCTGTGATTTGCCATATTGTTAGTTAGTATAAAAAGATTTCTCATACCAGTCCCACGACTGACTCGATGTTTGTTTCACTTTGCAAACTCGGGTCCCTCTCTTTACGTGGGCAGCCAAGTAACAGGTTTTGGGGAGACATTTTCTGGACTGAAGCTTGCTGGAGAAGAAGACGAAGACCTCTCTTTTACCTTTATTTCTTCTTAGAGACTTTATTCCATCTTTGTATTTTGATGTACGTTATGGAAGTTGAGACCTATTTCCTTTTTGAGACTTATTTCCTTTTCATTCAGACTATCTATTTTGCTAAGTGGATCTTGTAACTGCGTACTCTGATGTTCAGTTGCTATGATGTTATGATATTTATTTTCCTCTGCAATAATTATGTGTTATGATATTATCTGAGATATGTTATTGTTATAAATATGTTGTATTCCAAATGATTATCCTTACTTTCGAACACGGAAGTTTGGGGTTATCACAGTTGGTATCAGAGCTTAAGGTTAACCTTAGCTTCGAAGTATAACATATTTTGAACAATTCGTCTAGATAGAATCCACATTATTCTAAGGCGAGTAGCTCATTAAAGATAGGACTAGTAATGTCCTAGAATGAGCACAACAGAATAACACATATTGATCAGTCATTACATCATCATCATTCCGTTTGTCTTTATCTTACCTTTCCTTAAAAAAATTCATTTCTGTTGGTCTGACTCTTTCCTTGATGGTACAGACTGATTGAAAATGGACACTTGAGCAAGAACTAGAGGCGGAGCCCGAGGCAGAGGAGGAGGCAGAAGGCCTGCTAGAGATGAGACCATTCATGAGCAACCCGACCCCGTAGTAGTAGCACCTCCACCCCCACAGCCCTTCGACTTGGAAAGAATATCATAGAAATTTAGAAATTTAGGAGGTGTGTCTTTCACTGGGCGATAGTCTGCGGTTGAAGCAGAGTCATGGCTAAAGGACTGTGAAAAGATCTTGGAAGGCTTATAATTGGAGGATCAGCGCAACCATTTTCTGGCGGTATGACAATTAAAAGATGAAGCTGGACATTGGTAGGACACAGTCAAGATTTGCAATGATGTGGCCAATATGTCTTGGGCCAAATTTAAATAACTCTTCAATGACAAGTATGTTCCTCCATAAGCAAGAGAACGCCTTCGTGAGCAGTTCGTCAACTTACAGCAAGGGAATATGTTTGTTTCTGAGTATGTGAGAAAGTTTGATGAGCTCTCACGTTATGCTCCAGGATTGATTCAAGATCCAGTCGAGAAGAATAAAAGATTCATCAAGGGCCTTTCAAAGAAATATTTGAACAGAGTCACCGCTCATATCAGGCTCCCATTCAATGAAGTAGTAGAGATGGCTTGCCGTTACGAAGAGAATGACGAGGCCGCACAGCAAGATAGAGCGAAAAACCAGGGCAACAACAAGAAGGAGCAGGTGGACAAGAAACCTGAGGCAAGTAATTCTGCTGCTGCCAAGCCGGAAGGAAAAAGAGGGACATGACCAAGGTGACGTGCTATAATTGCGGCAAGATAGGACACTATGAATCCGAGTGCAAAGCCCCAAAGAGGCCCAAGAGGAATGAATCTGGACCAAGCCAGAATCGTAGCCAGAGTTCTCATAATCATGGCCAAAATTATCACAACAACAAGGAATGCTACAATTGTCATCAGAAGGGCACATCAAGCCAAATTGCCCGTTGCTGAAGAACGCTCAGGTGGAACATGTCTACGAGGGGTCGGCTGCACCAGCTTCTACTGAGGGTGCAGGTAAACCTGATGTTTTAGGAGGTACTCTTAATATTAAGAACATCCCTATTACAGTTTTATTTGATGTCGGTGCAGCACGAAGTTTTATTTCTAGTGACACAATTAAAAAGCTAAAACAGAAACCAAGAAATCTTAAAGAATTGGTTAGAGCTCATAGTCCCATAGGAGGTTCCCTTATTCTCGATCAATTCTGTAAAGTGCCTATTTCCTATTCTCGCTACCAGTTTCCTTTTAATCTGATCGTCATGAATTTCTCCGGTTATGATATCATACTGGGAATGGATTGGCTAACAAAGTATGAGGCTGAGTTACTATGCATGGAAAGAATAGTTAAAATCAAGCCCAAATTTGGTGATACTATTTCTATACCATGCCACGGCTCAGCCATAGATAGAAAAGCATTCTGGCCTTCTCTAGAGGTCACCCCTACTTCTATTGAGGATATCCCTATAGTCAAAGATTACGCTGATGTATTCAAGGAAGTTGAAGGCTTACCTCCACGTAGAGAAATCGACTTCAGAATTGACTTGGCTCCTAATGCAAGGCCAGTGGTTCATCCTATTCGAAGAATGGCACCAAAAGAAAAAGAGGAGCTAAACAATCAAACTAAGAAGCTTTTGTGGAAAGGGATGATCAGGCCTAGCTTCTCAGAATGGGGAGCAACAGTGGTATTTGTCCTAAAGTCAGACGGTACCCTCAGGCTATGTGTGGACTACCATGACCTCAATAAGCAAGCGCTGAAAAACAAATATCCTCTACCTCGTATTGATGATTTACTGGACCGCTTACTTGGAGCACGAGTATTCTCTAGGATGGATCTAGCCACAGGTTTCCACCAACTGCGCATCGCAGAAGAGTGTGTTCCTTTGACTGCTTTCATAGGACCAGACACATTCTATGAATGGCTAGTAATGCCCTTCGGGGTATGTAATGCTCCAGCATATTTTGTTGATTTGATGAATAGAGTATTCCGAGACGTTTTAAATAAATTCATGCTGGTATTCATCGATGACATCCTCATCTTTTATAAATCCACTGCTGAGCACGAACAACATCTAAGAGAAGTCTTAGAGATTTTGCGTAGAAATGTGCTGAAAGCCAAATTCTCCAAATGCATATTCTGGCAAGAAGAGGTGAAATTCCTCGGCCATGTTGCATCTAAGGAAGGCATCTCAGTAGATCCAGGAAAGATCTCAGCCATCCAAGATTGGAAGCAGCCTAGAACTCCCACCGAAGTCAGAAGTTTCTTAGGACTGGCTGGCTATTATCGGAAATTTGTCAAAGATTTTTCGAGGATAGCTTTTCCATTGACAAAGCTGACTAAGAAGCATACAAAGTTCGTTTGGACACCCGAATGTGAGGCAGCTTTCCAAGATCTGAAAAGAGGTTGATCACTGCTCCTGTATTGACCATTATTGATGGCAATGAGGATTTGAAAGTCTGGACAGACGCCTCTAGAGAGGGTTGTTCTTTCTATTTAAATAAACATGTCAGAGATAACATTTTCTTTTAATGTCAAATCTCATTTTAACGTGTTATCCTTTATCTATTTAAGGTATTGGTGCGATGCTGATGCAAAGAGACAAAGTAGTCACATATGCTAGTTGCCAATTAAAACCACATGAGAAGAATTATGCCACTCATGATCTTGAGCTAATGGCCATCGTATTTGCTCTAAATATATGGAGGCACTATCTCTTGGGTGAGAAGATCGAGCTATATACGGATCACAAATCCTTGAAGCATCTTTTTAACCAAAGATATTTGAATTTGAGGCAGCAACGCTAGGTTGAATTTCTTGCGGCATATGATCTGGATATCCTATATACTCCAGGGAAAGCCAACTTTGTGGCCGATGCGCTCAGCAGGAAGAATGCAGAAAGCGACAATCTCATTCTCGCCAATCTCATTATCACTCCTACTCTGATTGATAAAATTTCTGCTCTGCAGAAGGATGATGAGTTTATCCAGAGGATTAGCCAAAGAATTCGAGATGGCGAAACCACGAGTTTCCAAATTGACGACAAAGGAGTTTTGAGGCTATTAGGCCGAATTTGTGTCCCAAACATTTCTGAGCTCAGAAGAGAAGTTATGGATGAGAGCCACAAATCTAAGCTAAGTTTTCATCCAGGGGTGAGCAAAATGTATCACGACCTCAAGCGCACATTTTGGTTGAAATCTATGAAGAGAGACATTTCTATGTATGTTGCTAGATGCCCCACTTGTCAGCAAGTTAAAAGTGATCAACAGAAGCTGGCGGGTTTGTTGCAACCACTAGGAGTTCTAGGATGGAAGTGGGAAGAAATCTCTATGGATTTCATTGATGGCTTGCCCCGTAGTAGAAAAGGCAACGACAGCATATGGTTGATTGTAGATCGCTCAACAAAAACAGCCCATTTCAACCCTATCAGATCTAATAGAACTGCTCGAAGTCTGGCACAACTTTATGTCAAAGAGATTGTCAGACTACATGGAGTTCCCAAAAGCATTGTTAGTGATCGTGATCCAATATTTACTAGAAAATTTTGGGAAGCTTTCCAAGAGGAGCTAGGGACCAAATTGAATATGAGCACTGCATACCACCCTCAGACAGATGGCCAGACTGGGAGGGTAAACCGCATATTGGAAGACTTGTTGCGAGCGTGCATTCTTGACTTTGGCGGTTCGTGGGAGGACCACTTGCACTTGGTTGAGTTCTCTTATAATAACAGCTACCAAGAAAGCTTGAAGATGTCACCGTTCGAATTATTATATGGTAGACCATGCAAATCTCCGACATGTTGGGTAGAGACAGGCAATCGATTAGTCTTGGGCCCCGGCATGGTGCGTGAAGCATCGGATAAGGTTGATTTGATTAAGAAACGCCTGTTGACTGCTCAGAGCCGACAGAAAAGCTATGCATACCAGCGAAGAAGAGATTTGGAATTCTATGTTGGCGACTATGTTTACTTGAGGGTTTCTCCATTGAGAGGGGTGGTTCGTTTTGGGAAGACTGGAAAGTTGGCACCGAGATTCATTGGTCCATTTCCTATTCTCGAAAGGATTGGTACTCTCGCTTATCGAGTGCAGCTGCCTGATTGGTTGCTAGGGATGCATGATGTATTTCATGTGTCTCAACTCCGCAAACATGTTCATGACCCAGACTTCGTTGTGGAGGAAGAAGCACAGAAAGATTTGGAGATTACACCGAGCTTAGTAGTATGGAGGGAGCCGATGAAAATCGTTGGCAAAGAAACGCGGGTACTGAGGAACAAGAGAATCCACCGAGTCAAGGTGCAGTCGAGCGGGGATTCTAGAGACTGTACTTAGGAGACAGGATAGCATCAAAAAGGCTTACCCTGTAATGACCCGCATTTTCCAGGGGTATAATTAATTTATTTAATTATTTAAAATAGTGATATAGGGAATTTAATCGTCGTTAATTAAATAATATGGAATATTTAATTAAATTAAATAATAAAATAATATATTTAATTCAGAAATAATCAGAAATATTGGAAATCACAATATTCTGTGAACGGGGTCGTCCCTTAGATTTAATTCAGCTTAGAGAGTTGAATTATATTGACGAATATATTCAATCGACGATAGTTTGAACGTATAATTATATTATAATTAAAATCGAGCTTGACATGGCGCGGCAGTTCGCTATTTGGAAATTTGAACTTCAACTGAATATACAGGGTTCGTTTTAAGCTAGATGTCTGTGAAACAAGAAACGTGTGGAGCTGATGGAGTATATCTTTCTAGTGGAAGAGAAAAATCGGGATTTCGTCGTGTTGATTTTGATTTACGTCCAAATCAAATTTCAGAAAAGTCGCTGTAGAATTCCTTTATAATTTGCGACGCTTTATATTCGTTATAAATGGATTTTCAGTATAAACTGAATATCGAGATAATCTGGAATCTGAAATATCAAACTGTAAATTCTGATATGATATTCTGGAGCTGTACGATATCATATGTGAAGATATACGATAATATAAATTTATTTATATTTAATTTAATTTTATTTAAATATATTTATATATTTAAATGGGTCATCCAAAGCTTTAAAAATAGCCGGTTTTGCAAACGAAGTCGGAATTCGACGAAACCAGTTTTTTTGGATCCGCAATATCGAATAGTTGCTAGATGTTAGTTTCCGTGATTTTTAGAGTCACTGTGTGGCCGTACGAATTTTTAGAGTGAGAAACAGTCAGTATTTTGACAGTTAAAAATACGCTGTGTGAGCACGCGGAGTCGGAATTCGACGAAACCAGTTTCGTTGGGACCGTAATGTCTAACTCTAGCTGCATGTCCAGTTTCGTGATTTTTAGGTATCGTGTGTGATCACACGAATTTTTAGAATTCAGAAATGAATATAAAGGATTAAATAAAAATATTAAAATATTAATATAAAAATATTAAAATATTAATATAAAAATATCTAGATATTTTTGTGGTCTATAAATAGCCCCCTTACTTTCCCTTAAGACCTAATCCTCAAAATAAAATGCGCCGTCAGTTTTCCATCTTTAAATGAAAACCGATTCCTCATAAATCAAAAACAATTCAAAGAAAAATTACACAAATCATAATACTTATAGTATTGGATCCTCGCTATGATCCTCTTCATCTCAGTAGGGTTTTGATAAGGCTCGACATCATTTCGCGTTGACTGGAAAACTCACCGCGAGCTAGGGTTATACTTTTCGAGAGTTGTGAGCATTGAATTGGGAAATGGAGGGAGGATTTGGAATAGTAGTGGAAAGGAGCATCATTGGTGAAGGGTTGATGAAGTACGGTGGTAGTTGGCGTCGGAAGTTGTCGATGTCTGTACTGATTTGGTGGGTTCGGTTCTGGTAACGCGATGGACGAGAAGGGTGCGAGCTCCTTGCGTTGGTGATGGGGTGGAAGGGCTTGGAAGGGGGAGTGGTTTCGTGGGTTTAGTTGAGGTATCGTGGAAAGTAGAAGGAGTTGGTGGAGGCAGACATCGGTTGTGAGGTACAGGAAGAGCTCGCGTTCATGTAATCGGGGAAGAAGGCTGTCGTTGGGTCTGGTACTTTGGAAAGGGAATGGGCCGATCCTTAGTGATAAAAGCCCAAGTGAGAGAATTATATTAGTTTAATTAAAAGGCAATGGTGCTTTTTAGTTTGAAAGCTACATGGTGGAGTAATAAGGGAGATGCGTGGATGAAGTTTATGGCCCTAGTTTTGAGTAACAGTTTTCGGAAGTTAGAGAACAAGGATGAGCGTGGTGTATTAGAAGTAATGATGTGGATTAAGGAAGTAAATCATATGGTGTGGTTCTTAAATTCATGAAGTGTGGAATGGAAGATCGAGAAATGGTGAGGAAACTGGAGTCGTCTGTATTCGGTAAAGAAGAAGCATGAAAAGGGCAGGCCATCTTTGATAATGGGCCGAAGTGAATTAATGGTTAAGCCCACTTTGATTTAAGGAAAGTAAAGTTCTATTTTTATTTTTAATAGTACAAACTTTAAAAATGCATAACTCGATCATACTTTATCAGAATCACGAACCGTAAGTTGCGTTGGGACCGTATGGATGAGAGCTTCACAATGAAGCTGATTGGAAATGGATTGGGACTCGCATGAATTTATGGAGAAATAAACTGTTTGATTCAAATCAAACAACAGTTTATCGTTCTTTAACGATGAACTGCCAAAGTGAGTAAATCTCACCAACTCTGAACAGTTTATAATTTCACGTTGTATCTTTAGAACTGTTAATCATCTGTTGATTGATGTGTGTTGGTTGATTGATTGAACTGCTAGACAGTTAGTAGAAATTATATATCTATATATATATAAACCGTTAAATATTTATATGCCGATTCTGTTTATCAGAATATTTCATAGTGAAGTGAAATCGATGTTAATTATATTGTCTAACATCTGTGGATGCAGGGAGACAGGTTGGAGGAATCCGACTAGATTCCTCAACAGTTATTTTATTGTTTTTCATATATTGTTATATGATGTGATATAAAATCTGTGGGCGATTATATATGCTTGGACGATATTGAACGTCGTGATTTGATATGATTGAATATCATAACATACGGGATGTTGATAAGGGGATTTTCAAAGTGATATTGAAAACAGAATATTTATAAAATGGGATATTTATAAATAAGAGATATTTATAAAATGGGATATTTATAAATAAGAGATATTTATAAAGTGGAATATTTATAAATAAGCAATATTTATAAATTGGAATATTTATAAATAGGAGATACATAGAAAAAGAAAATAATTTCAAAACATTTTCTTTTGAGTGGAAGGGCCTGTGTGGCGGGTTTGGGGATTTTCCCGATACTCCCAATACAAAGGAGGTTATGGCGAATTTTTCCGAAAATTTAAAGAGTCAGAATATTTTTAAGAATAAAATTGAAAACGGAAAAGTTTGTAAATCATTTACAAATCAAATAGAAAGAGAAAGGTTTGTAAATCATATACAAAACAAATAGAAAGAGAAAGGTTTGTAAATCATTTACAAAACAAACAGAATGAGAAATGTTGTAAAACCATTTACAAATCAAATCGAAAAGGAGATATTTGTAAAACACTTACAAATAGAATTGAAAAAAAAGGAATCATTTTTAAAGTGAAGAACCTTTACTAAAAGTAAATCTTTAAAAATGAATAAACGTTGTAAAAAGGAAATCTTTATAAAGCATATAAAGGGAGTTAATCGAGTTGAGTTATTTAAAGTAAGTTAATCAAGTCGAGTTAAATCGAATATGGTATTCGAAAGGAGTTAAATCGAATATGGTATTCAAAAGGAGTTAAATCGAATATGGTATTCGAAAGGAGTTAAATCGAATATAAGTTATTAGAAGGGAGTTAATCGAATATGGTGTTCGAAAGTTAGTAAATCGAATATGTTATTCGAAAGGGGTTAGTCGAGTCGAGTTGGTTGAATTGAATTTAGAGTTAACTAGTTAGAGTTAACCAGTTAGAGTTAACCAGTTAGAGTTAATCAGTTAGAGTTAACCAGTTAGAGTTAATCAGTTAGAGTTAACCAGTTAGAGTTAACCAGTTAGAGTTAATCAGTTAGAGTTAACCCGTTAGAGTAATCAGTTAGAGTTAACCAATTAGAGCTAATCAGTTAGAGTTAATCAAATAAGTGTTAATCCAAATGAGTGCCATTTTGTACGACTGCTAGCATAATTCGCAGGGCTGTAAATAGCCTACGGGGGTCGGATGTTTCCTGAGGGAATCAGGCCTAACCATTGTGATCGCTGCGATATAGAGTCAAGCGAATGGAGTTAAATAGAGTTATCGAATATTATTTATTCGAACGGAGTTAAATAGAGTTATCGAATAGTAGTTATTCGAATAGAGTTAAACGGAGTTAAATAGAGTTAATCGAATTAGTTATTCGAATAGAGTTAAATAAATAAGAGTGATTCGAATTAGTTTTTCGAATAGAGTTAAACATAAAGGAGTTATCGATTAGTTAAATCGAAGGAGTTATCGATTAGTTAAATCGAAAGGAGTTATCGATTAGTTAAATCGAAAGGAGTTATCGAATTTAGTTATTCGAAAAGGAGTTATCGATTTGTTAAATCGAAAGGGAAGATTATCAAATATCGTTTATTCGAGAGGGGATTATCGAATATAGTTTATTCGAAGGAGTTATCGATTATTAGTTAATCGAAGTGAGTTATAGAATATTAGTTAAATCAAAGGAGTTAATCGATTAGAGTTAAATCAAAGGAGTTAATCGAATATAGTTTATTCGAATAGAGTAAATGAGTTAATCGAATATAGTTTATTCGAATAGAGTTAGAGGAGTTATCGAATACAGTTTATTCGACAGGAGTTAAGTGAATTAGTTAAGTTAAACTAAGTGAATTAGTTAAGTGAATTGGTTAAGTTAACCAAAGTGAATTAGTCGAGTTAATCAAAGTGATTAGTTCAGTTAATCGAGATAAGTAAATCAAGTTAGGTTAATCGAGTTGAATTAGTCAGTCGAGTTAATAAATTGAGTTAGTCAAACCAAGTAAAACCAGTTAGAGTTAATTAATTAAGGTTGACCAGTTAGAGTTGATCGGTTAGAATTAACCAGTTAGAGTTAATCAATCAGAGTTAATCAAATAGAGTTAAGTAAAATTAGAACTGACTAGAGATTAGTAAATTGAATGGTTTTTTAAGTGCCTATCTGATGTTGGTTTCGGCCTTCGGGATTTATACTTAGGGGATTGTTCTCATACTAGTTTACAGTCAGGGACTGATAGTTGGGGAAGAGTAGTGATTTGTAAATAAGCAGATGGAAACGTTTTCCAGTGTTAATAACATATATTTCTAAACATAGAAAATAAGGCAATATGAATATATATATATATAGATATATGTTGATGATTGATCGATGTAATTTCCATCTGGAAATAATATCATTGTTTGCACACTTGTTTTTCTTTGATGGTTAAATCACAGACTATCGAAGTTTTGACCATTTTAACGTTGTTAATATGGAGAGACCGGTTGGATTATTATCCAAAGAACCACTCTGTATTGGCATAAGCGTTACGAATCATATATGCCAAGGATAATTGAAGACGGAGTAAAATGCAAGGGCTATTGTATAAGTCTTAGATAACAGTGCCTAAGATGGATGTACTGGATAGTGCCTTCGGTTTGTCCAGTCCCAGGATAACTTGTATGGACGAAGGTCTGACAGAGTATATCCAATGGATCGCGTAAGTTGATCTGTTCAAACGTATATACGTTGGTGGCGGAGGAATTCGTTTCTCTAAGCTGTATACCCGTGTTATTTTTGGATAAATCAATTTGTGATTTGGCGGGTATGACGATGTGACATTCTAAGTGAATGAGGATGACTTGTGTGGATTATTGTCTGACAGAGTATTTCCAGAAAGGTCACGTACTTTGATTTCTTCAACTAAACCAAGAGTGGAAGCGGAGAAGGAAACTTCTTTAGCTAACACGTAACGTACTGTTGTAGACGTCAATTAGTGATTTTCGATGGATCTGACAATGTGGCATTCGAAGTGAATCTGATGTGATGATAGAGCGTAGCTTCTAGCCTCATCAGCCGGTAAATGACAGAAATCGGGCAGGCAGCATGGCTAAGTCGGTCGCATCGAAGTAGGATGTATAATCACCTATCTAGAGAATATTCATTTGTTTCTTAAATCTATCAATGCTGTCCCATATATATACGGGAACGGTTGCTGATCCCAACCGTTGGTGATGTACATTTGATACACTCAAGCGAAATGAGTGGTCGGTCATGTGTGGCTGAGTTGCAAGATGTTCTTGTTGAACTCCAGTGTATCGTTCCTAGAGTACACTGATCGGAAGGTGGTTCCATACCTTGTCATAGTTGGAAATCCATTATCCAATACGTGCTTGCGATTTTGATTGTATACTATATATGTAGAACGTGAGATGAAAGCGTTTCTGCTAGTTGATATCTAATTGTACATAGACATTATTATAATATCAAAAGGTTTTTGATATAAAGATATTTTGGATTCTCATAAGGAAAAAACCCGTTCCGTTCTGCGGCGTGGTCTTATGAGATATCGTTTACTTGTTCATATACCTGTTTAAACTGTTTTACTCATACCAGTCCCATGACTGACCCGGAGTTTACTTTGTTGTTTTCCCTAAACTCTTGGGTGCCTAAATTTGTACGGGCAGTCAAGTAGTCAGGATTTTACAGATATACATGAAGAGCTGGAGCAGGAGGCTTCAGGATCATATAGCTATAGTTTATTTCCGTTGTGTTGTAAGTGTTGTACTCTGATAAGTGCTATCGTATACATAACTGTTGTATTTCAAAGTTATGTTATCTATTATATGTTATTCGTTCCGCTGTAAGGTTCGTGTTACTCTGATGTTGTGTTCTTCTTCTTCTTCTATTCTAAGTTTCTATCTTATCTATTCTCACCCTCTAATTTCTTTCATTAGTTACCGGGATTTTTCGATGTTTTGGTTATCGACATCGAGCTTATGTCGATAACCAAAGTCGCTCAAAATCCGGGTCGTTACAGTTGGTATCAGAGCCAGGTTAAGTGAATTACCTTGGCTTTGTGGCGTGACTCGGTAGAGATAGGGTTAGTAATACCCTAGATTGAGTTTGAGTGTATATATACGAGTGCGTATTTGTATTTGATATAAAATGGTTTTATATTGTGGAGATTCATTGGTTGAGTAGTTTATGAATTCTGGTCAATCAGTTTGATCCACTGTATCGGTAGGGGTTTATAAACACTTGAATACGATGGACCGACACAGTATGGATATGTGATATATTATCATATATAGGTTGTGATTATAATCGAGTAAGATTATAACATGTGAAATGGTTATGTAAATAACCAATCAGAATTCATACAAGTGAAATACGTGAAATAAGATGAATTAAATATGAATTTAAATCAGATTTGGAATTAAAATAAGGAAATTTTAAGTTCTTGGGAGATTTTGAGATGTTTTCAAAATGGATGTATTTAGTAAGGGTTTTGAAATGATATAGTATTGAAATCACTTGGGTCGCTGGAAAATAATCCCGATGACGACTGCGCAGTATCATCGGTGTGATTTTCAAGTTCTAAGTGGTGGATTACAACCAAAGATTTTGATTTTAATTGTTTTGAGAAAACAAGTTGTTCAGAAATTCAAAGGTTTTGAATTGGTATTATGATTTCAAATTTGATTTGAAATAAAACCTGGAATTTAAGTTCTAGAAATTAAAATTTAACTTATGAAGTTAATTCGAATGGGATGGTAAAGGTAAATAATAAACCAGAATTTAACTTGAGATGATAGGTTCAGAAAAACTGGAAGTGATTAGAGAATAATCTGGATATGGATTTGAAATGATAAGTTGAGAGTTTGGAATTTGAAACTCGAATTTGAAATTTGAATTCGGCTTGAATAAGCGAATGGTTGTGTTAAGAATAACTTGGTTGGAGTTGATTGGGATGGCATTTGTATATGCCGAGTTGATAACAGATGGTAGGGATATAATGATATGCCCAACAAAAAGGCACAAGTTTATATTTTATATGAGTTTGGAATTTATGAGCCGAATTGGCAAGCCGTTTGGCAAGCCGTTTGGCGTTTTGATTTTCTTTTGGTTGAAGAAGGCACAGAGAGGCGAGTTGGAGTTTGAGCTATTGACCAGTACAAAGGAGGTGCTGGCGAAATTTTTCGAAAATTTAAAGTGTTAGAAAATTTTCAGAATTTTTGAAAATATTTGTTAGTCAGAAGGAATAAATATTTTAGTCGATATTAATTGGTTCAGTTAAAATCAAAAATAAGGGGTAAACAAATCTTAGGAATTCCAATAGGTAGGGTCGTCCTCTAACTTAGCAATTTCGAGGACGAAATTATTTTAAGTGGGAAAGAATGTAATGACCCGCATTTTCCAGGGGTATAATTAATTTATTTAATTATTTAAAATAGTGATATAGGGAATTTAATCGTCGTTAATTAAATAATATGGAATATTTAATTAAATTAAATAATAAAATAATATATTTAATTCAGAAATAATCAGAAATATTGGAAATCACAATATTCTGTGAACGGGGTCGTCCCTTAGATTTAATTCAGCTTAGAGAGTTGAATTATATTGACGAATATATTCAATTGACGATAGTTTGAACGTATAATTATATTATAATTAAAATCGAGCTTGAAATGGCGCGGCAGTTCACTATTGGGCAATTTGAACTTCAACTGAATATACAGGGTTCGTTTTAAGCCGGATTTCTGTGAAACAAGAAACGTGTGGAGCTGGTGGAGTATATCTTTCTAGTGGAAGAGAAAAATCGGGATTTCGTCGTGTAGATTTTGATTTACGTCCAAATCAAATTTCAGAAAAGTCGCTGTAGAATTCCTTTATAATTTGCGACGCTTTATATACGTTATAAATGGATTTTCAGTATAAACTGAATATCGAGATAATCTGGAATCTGAAATATCAAACTGTAAATTCTGATATGATATTCTGGAGCTGTACGATATCATATGTGAAGATATACGATAATATAAATTTATTTATATTTAATTTAATTTTATTTAAATATATTTATATATTTAAATGGGTCATCCAGAGCTTTAAAAATAGCCGGTTTTGCAAACGAAGTCGGAATTCGACGAAACCAGTTTTTTTGGATCCGCAATATCGAATAGTTGCTAGATGTTAGTTTCCGTGATTTTTAGAGTCACTGTGTGGCCGTACGGATTTTTAGAGTGAGAAACAGTCAGTATTTTGATAGTTAAAAATACACTGTGTGAACATACGGAGTCGGAATTCGACGAAACCAGTTTCGTTGGGACCGTAATGTCTAACTCTAGCTGCATGTCCAGTTTCGTGATTTTTAGGTATCGTGTGTGATCACATGGATTTTTAGAAGTCAGAAATGAATATAAAGGATTAAATAAAAATATTAAAATATTAATATAAAAATATCTAGATATTTTTGTGGTCTATAAATAGCCCCTTACTTTCCCTTAAGTCCTAATCCTCAAAAGAAAATGCCCCGTCAGTTTTCCATCTTCAAATGAAAACCGATTCCTCATAAATCAAAATCAATTCAAAGAAAAATTACACAAATCATAATACTTATAGTATTGGATCCTCGCTATGATCCTCTTCATCTCAGTAGGGTTTTGATAAGGCTCGACATCATTTCGCATTGACTGGAAAACTCACCGCGAGCTAGGGTTATACTTTTTGAGAGTTGTGAGCATTGAATTGGGAAATGGAGGGAGGATTTGGAATCGTAGTGGAAAGGAGCATCATTGGTGAAGGGTTGATGAAGTACGGTGGTAGTTGGCGTCGGAAGTTGTCGATGTCTGTACTGATTTGGTGGGTTCGGTTCTGGTAACGCGATGGACGAGAAGGGTGCGAGCTCCTTGCGTTGGTGATGGGGTGGAAGGGCTTGGAAGGGGGAGTGGTTCCGTGGGTTTAGTTGAGGTATCGTGGAAAGTAGAAGGAGTTGGTGGAGGCAGACATCGGTTGTGAGGTACAGGAAGAGCTCGCGTTCATGTAATCGGGGAAGAAGGCTGTCGTTGGGTCTGGTACTTTGGAAAGGGAATGGGCCGATCCTTAGTGATAAAAGCCCAAGTGAGAGAATTATATTAGTTTAATTAAAAGGCAATGGTGCTTTTTAGTTTGAAAGCTACATGGTGGAGTAATGAGGGAGATGAGTGGATGAAGTTTATGGTCCTAGTTTTGAATAGCAGTTTTCGGAAGTTAGAGAACAAGGATGAGCGTGGTGTATTAGAAGTAAAGATGTGGATTAAGGAAGTAAATCAAATGGTGTGGTTCTTAAATTCATGAAGTGTGGAATGGAAGATCTAGAAATGGTGAGGAAACTGGAGTCGTCTGTATTCGGTAAAGAAGAAGCATGAAAAGGGCAGGCCATCTTTGATAATGGGCCGAAGTGAATTAATGGTTAAGCCCATGATCGACACTTTTCTATGAATCAGAAAAGTGCGACATTTAAATTAAATTCTGCAAGCATACAGGTGTGTAGCATACAGGTCGAACACAGGGAGGTGAATTAAATCAATTATTTATCTAATCTCTTGGGCGAGTTAGACAAAGCTTAGAGGTTGATTTTTTTCGCAAAGCAAAATAAAAACTGAAACTACGAATAAAAGATGCAATTAAATTCACTACAGATTCGAATCTAATCGGATCTGTAATAAATTCAATGATTAAAATAAAATAGAACACTGGAAATAAAATTGCAGAAAAGAAATCAACAACTGAAAATAAAAACTAGGATTACCGCTGAATCTAATCAGACGGTCATTCACTAGTAAGAAAAATAGAAGCAATAGCAAATTGTGTTCTAGCAACTCTAATGGACTAGACAACACAATTTGCCACGAAAATAAAATGCGGAAACTAAAGAAAAGAAAGCTTTATTAAAACTAAAAGAGAGTACAGAAGAATGAATGATTTTTACAATGGTTACAACACATATTTATAGATGAGAATGGGAAAACCATAATTAGGTCTATGAATAAATGGGCCTCCTCATTCATGAATATCTCTTGCCTTCCTTAACTCAGCTTGATTGGAGAAAGTCTGGGCATATCATGGTAAATATTTTCCATATCTCTCAATTCTCTCATGTGGCTAATTGATTGATAAAAGATTGCATATAATTAATTCTTCCAAACAAGGATGCTTATTAGACTCCAAAGGCAACAAAGGATAAAATCTTCATAATGGATCTTTTCTTGGCAGCAATTCAATCAGAAATTCTTCTAATTGAAATTGAATGATTTGAATTTAATTCCATGATAAGAATATGGCTATTGCTGAAATGTTAATTGGTGCACATCATAAATACATACACATGAATATGTGTATGTATATATATAACATAACACTAGTCCAAATATTTCTCAAAGCAAAGGGCCAGTGTGAACGCGCTCCGTTTCTTTGGCAAAAAGTGAGCTTGATGGGGTTCGAACTCGGGTCTCTCAGCACCAATTCCTATGCATTTACCAGTGAGCTACTACTTCTTTTGCAGTTGAAATGAATTTGATGTGAGGAAGTAGCTCTTTCTTGTAGTTGGCCTTTGATTTGAATTGAAGGAGGCAACGCTTGAAATCTGTAAAAACACATAAAAAATACCCAAAGTATCATTTATTTATTTACAAAAGATAAAGCATAAGAGTCATAAAATAAACATTTTTCACTGTCAATCAAATACCCCCTCACTTATCTTTTACTCGTCCTCGAGTAAAACAAAAAATGAAAAACTAAACTAGATAGGTCACACTTTCGTAGGAAACACGATTGCATTGAGCGTATGCAACAAGTCGTTAAACCTCTAGGTGTCCCTAGTAGGACGAGTGGTGTCTCATGAGGGTTTTCAGCGGATACTACCCACAAAATCCAAATGTAATATGCTATGATTCTAATGAAACTACATGAATGCAATGGACATATGCAAATAAAGACGAAAAATGAAAACACGACTTGTTTCAAGAAAGTTGTACAACAAATTAAGTTAACAATTTCTAGTCAGTTGATTTTATTTTAGATACCTCGACTTGTCACAAATTTTCAATATAAATCAAGTTTTTAAATGTTAAATTCCAGTTTGGCCAGTTAGTTCGGTCGATAACATAGTGCAGCCATGAAATAAATTCTTAGTTTGCTTGGCACAGTTTGCAAAGTGGTATTCTAATTTTCTCATGTCTGGCTAGTCAAATCAATAAGGTCAAGAAGTGTTTGGGTATCATCGCTTATTCTTTATTCTATAAAATTTTAAGATTTATGATTAAGTACATACACCTAACTAAAAAGACCAAGGTTTACCACCTATGCACTGCCTCGCGGACTAACAGAGAGTGGGTAAAGAGCTTGGCGGATTGTGCAGGCCGACTTTGACTTTGTCAACAACGTGTCGGTAATCCTTAGGTGTCCAATCTCATAAAATGAGACCAAGATATTCCAACTTTGACTTTGTTAACAACGTGTCGGATAGAGCTTGGCGGGTTTGCACACCAACGCTTGATATACAAGCAATGTTGGATACCGTTGGAATATTATTATTATTATTATCGAAAATATAAGCACAAAAGAGAGTTACGCGAATTCAACTTAACACAACTTAGTTTTAAAGATTTGAAAAGCCAATATAAGTATTTTAAGTCCTCCACTTATTTAAACAAAGTCTACAATATAGAATAGATTTCATGGCCATCACCTAAGAATCTCCCTATGTACTAGTTACACTATTATCCCTCAAAATTAAACTTTTCATTATATTTCCTATTCGATCTAAGTTGAGAGAGAAAAATACTATCAACTGGATAGAAATTTTAAACTTATTTTGCTGTATCAATTGAAAATGAGTCGTATTTCAAAAAAAAATATGGTATGTTACTATGAGATAAAATGTCTGATGGTACTACTTAAATGTCTGAAAATAAAAAGAAATAAAAACAAAGACAAGTGAAAATGGATGAAATGCAGACTCCCCCCCACACTTGATTCAGACAGTGTCCCAACTGTCTAAGGCAGAAAAACAAAAATAAAATGAAAAAAAAAATGAAAAAGAAAAGTAAAAGAAAAAGAACGTGTACCACCTGATTTCATGGTGGATGATCATGCAGATCGATAGAGTCATCTTCGTCATATTGCTCGAATTCCAAAAATGGTTTCAGTCGTTGACCGTTTACTTTGAAGACTTTTCCATCCCTAGGATTTTCAATTTCAACCGCTCCATGAGGGTATACTGTTTTCACGACATAAGGTCCAGTCCATCGAGATCTGAGTTTTCCTGGAAACAAGTGAAGTCTAGAGTCGTATAAAAGAACTTTTTGACCTACGTCGAATTCCTTAAGAAGTATGTTTTTGTCATGTTGGGCTTTGGTTCTTTCTTTGTAGATTTTCGCATTTTCATACGCCTCATTTCTTAATTCCTCTAATTCAGATATTTGTAACTTCCTGTATGAGCCGGCTTTTTCTAAGTCAAAGTTCAGAAATTTTATGGCCCAAAGAGCACGATGCTCTAATTCAAGACGTAAGTGACAGGCTTTTCCGAAGACTAATCGATATGGTGACATCCCTAGATTGGTTTTATAAGCAGTGCGAAAAGCCCAAAGTGCATCAATCAGTTTTACGGACCAATCTTTTCTATTGGAATTCACGGTTTTCTCAAGAATTTGTTTGATTTGTCTATTGGAGACTTCTACTTGCCCACTAGTTTGTGGGTGGTAGGGGGTTGACAGCTTGTGTGTGATTGAGTATTTCTTGAGCAAGGACTCAAAAGCACGATTATAGAAATGAGTGCCATTATCGCTAATGATAGCTCGAGGTGTACCAAAGCATGAAAAGATATTTTCTTTTCAGGAATTTGACAACAACCTTGTTGTCGTTGGTTTTGGTCGGAATGGCTTCAACCCATTTTGAGACATAATCTACCGCAAGTAAGATGTAAAGATTCCCAAATGAATTAGGGAATGGTCCCATGAAATCATGCCCCAAACATCGAATAACTCAATCACTAAAATAGGGTTGAGAGGCATCATGTTTCGCTTAGAGATTCGACCCGTTCTTTGACATCGCTCACATTTAGAGCAAAACTCGAAAGCGTCACGGAAGAGTGTGGGCCAATAAAAACCGCTTTGCAAAACTTTTGCAGCAGTTTTTCTTGCTCCAAAATGACCACCACAAGCATGGTCATGTGAGAAGGAGAGAATACTTTGGTGTTCATGATTGGGCACACACCTTCGAATGATTTGGTCTGGACAGTATTTGAAAAGATATGGGTCGTCCCAATAGAAGTTTCGAACTTTCGAGAGAAATTTTTGTTTATCTTGTTTCGACCATTCAGCGGGTGTTTGTTGTGTGACAAGAAAATTCACAATGTCAGCGTACCAAGGGGTGTTAGAGATCGAAAGGAGTTGTTCGTCAGGAAAATAGTCATCGATTGGGGTGTCGTTATCATTTTCGTGCACAATTCGAGAGAGATGATCAGCTACGACATTTTCAGAACCCTTTTTATCTCGTATTTCTATATCGAATTCTTGAAGAAGAAGGATCCAACGAATCAAGCGGGCCTTGGCATCCTTTTTAGAAAGCAAATATCGTAGGGCAGCATGGTCAGTGTAAACTATGACTTTGGATCCTATGAGATATGGTCTGAATTTCTCAAGAGCGAAGACAACTGCCAAAAATTCCTTTTCAGTAGTTGAGTAATTCAATTGGGCCTCGTTTAATGTTTTGCTAGCGTAGTAAATGACCCGAGGGAGTTTATCAATTCGCTGACCCAAGATGGCTCCAATTGCAAAGTCAGAAGCGTCGCACATAAGTTCAAAGGGTTGAGTCCATTCAGGAGGTTGAATGATGGGAGTTGTGGTCAGGAGTGATTTAAGAGTTTCAAAAGATGTTTGGCAATCAGTGGAAAATTCAAACTTTACGTCTTTGGCAAGTAAATTCGAGAGAGGTTTTGAAATTTTTGAGAAATCCTTAATGAATCTTCTATAGAATCCCGCATGGCCAAGAAATGAACGAACATCTTTGACAGACTTGGGAGGAGGTAAATTAGTAATCAAATCGATTTTTGATTTATCGACTTCTAGGCCATCTTTGGAGACGACATGACCTAGAACTATCCCCTTTTTCACCATAAAGTGACATTTTTCCCAATTAAGCACGAGTGATTTCTCCTTACAACGCTTAAGGACGAGTTCTAAATGAGTGAGACATTGGGAAAAAGATGATCCATATATTGAAAAATCGTCCATGAATATTTCCAAGAATTCTTCCACCATATCAGAGAAAATACTCATCATACATCTTTGAAAAGTCGCGGGGGCATTGCAAAGACCAAAAGGCATGCGACGATAAGCAAAGGTTCCAAAGGGACATGTAAAGGTGGTCTTATGTTGATCTTCCAAGGCAACAGGAATTTGGTTATAGCCAGAGTATCCATCGAGAAAACAGTAGTACTCATGTCCTGCTAAACGTTCGAGCATCTGGTCAATAAAAGGCAAGGGAAAATGGTCTTTTCGTGTGGCTGAGTTAAGCTTTCGATAGTCGATGCACACACGCCATTTGGTTTTGATTTTTGTTGGGACGAGTTCATTACTGTCGTTTTTGATCACTGTGACTCCCGACTTCTTTGGTACAACTTGTACCGGACTCACCCAAGTACTATCAGAGATGGGATAGATGATGTTATTGTCTAGACATTTGATTATCTCCTCCTTGACCACTTCTCTCATGTTTGGGTTTAATCGCCTTTGAACCTCACGGGTGGGTTTAGCCTCATCAACTAAATGTATGCGATGTTCCACAATTGATGGGCTAATTCCTTTTATATCGCTAATTTTCCACCCCAAGGCATCCTTATTTTCCCGCAAGATATCCAAAAGTTTTTCTTCTTGGTCTTCGATAAGATCGGAAGCCAAGATTACGGGAAAAGTTTTTGAAGAGTCTAGGTAGGCATACTTAAGGTCTGGTGGCAAGGGTTTGAGGTCTAACTTAGGAAGTTCTTGTGTATCAACATTGGTCAACATTCCTTGGTTATAGTCAGGTGACGAAGTGTCGGAATCAAGAATTTTGTTTAGTTCAGAAATGTATTCGAGTTCATCGAAATCAGAGTCAAAATGGTCAAGACACATTTTCAAAGCTTCAGAAGTGTCATTAGAGGTTTCATCAACTGTGGTTTGAATCATGTCAATTTCATCGATCTCAAAATCCCTAGGTTGCTTGTTGAGATTAAAGATGTTTAGCTCAATGGTCAGGTGCCCGAAGGAAAGTCGAAGCTGACCATTTCTACAATTAATGATAGCATTAGAGGTTGCTAAGAAGGGGCGTCCTAAGATCAATGGTATTTGAACGTTGGGATTTGAGACAGGCTCTGTTTCTAGAACTATAAAATCGACAGGGAAGTAAAACTGTTCGATCTGTATCAAGACGTCTTCGATAATTCCCAATGGCTTTTTGACAGATCGATCAGCTAGCTGAAGAGTGATGTTTGTTGGTTTAATCTACCCTAGTCCAAGTTGACGATAAACAGTATAAGGAAGAAGGTTGACACTGGCACCAAGGTCGAGTAGAGCACGAGAGATATGGGTGTTTCCTATTTTACAATCAATCTTAGGGCAACCAGGGTCTTTGTACTTGACTGGGGCAAGATTCGAAAGAACAGAGCTTGTATTCGCAGTTAGAAAAGCGGTTTTTGGGACATTGGTCGCACGTTTTTGTGTGCACAATTCCTTAAGACATTTAGCATATTGAGGAATTTGTTCAATGGTGTCCAAAAGAGGAATGTTCACACGGACTTGTTTGAAAATTTCCAGAATTTTATCGAAATTTGCCGCTTTCTTCTTATTATTGAGTCTATGAGGAAAAGGAGCTACTGGTTTTTCGACTCTGTGATGAGTTTCATCATTCGAAGAAGAAGGTTTATCCAAGGGAAGAGAAGGTGGTAAGGTTGTAGAAGATGGAATGTTGGTATTGCCAACATTATTTTTCGAAGGTGGGTCGGGTTTGCCGACACTGGGAGAAGAACTGTTGGGATTGCCAACATTTGAGGAAAATGGGGGTTTAGAAGAATTGGCATTCGAAGACAATGGGTGTTCCTCAAGATTAGGCATCGGGGCCGAGTTAGAAGGCTCGCCAGGGTTGCCTATGTTGTTATCAATCCTCTTTCCAGATCGAAGGGTTGTAATAGCATTGACTGGATTTTGATTTTCGTCCTCACAAGAATTTACAGCATGAGAGTTATATTTTGGATTTACCTCAGGTTGACTAGGCAATTTTCCCTTCTCATGAGTTTTCATAAATTCCTTCATCATATTGAACATTTGGTCCATTTTAGCGTCTTGCGAGTTTATTTTAGCTTCGTAAGAGTTCATCTGTTTTACTAGACGCCCAATATCTTGTGATGGTTGAGAAGATTGAGATGATTGGTTTGATGATTGAAAATTAGGGTGCCTATAAGGTTGTTTGGATTGAGGTGTAGTTTGAGAGGTTTGAGAATTGGGGGGTGGACCTTGGTAATTCGGATTGGGAATAAAGGGTTGCACGTGAGATGGGTTAGCCGAATTATTGGGGTTCGACCAGGAAAAATTTGGGTGGTTCCTCCAACCAGGGTTTTACGTGGATGAGTAAGGATTATTTTGAGCTATGACATTGGCTTGGTCTTGAGAGTAATAGTGGGGTAACCCTTCTGCGGCCTGAAGAGTTTGATTTTCTAAGGGAATTTGACTTGGGTCCACGACATGCACTCCTCTAGTAGAAGTACGAATGGGAACACGAATCGATTCCCACTGCATGTCCTTTTCAGAATAATCTTCTAAAAACCGCCAAGCTTCATCGGCTGTTTTAGACATAAAGTCTCCTCCACACATTGATTCTAGTTGAGTTCTAGTCTGATAGTTTAGCCCTTCATATGCAATTTGACATAAGTGATCTTTTAGAATTCCATGATGAGGGCAACTATATAATAGCTGGTTGAATCTCTCAAAGTATTTTGAAAAAGTTTCCCCCTCATTTTGACAAAATTGGTTTATCTCAGTTCGAATTTTGAGAGTTTTATGGAAAGGGAAAAACTTTTTCAAGAATGCAGTGAAAAATTCATCCCAACTTCTTATGGAATGTCGTGGAAGAGAATTTAGCCATCTTTTAGCGCTTTCAAGTAGTGCAAATGGAATTAGCCTTAGCTTGATCGATTCGTTAGATAGTTGTTGCATTTTTGTTGTGGAAGCATACAATTCAAATTCACTTAGAAATTCATAAGGATTTTCAGACCCAGTTAATTTTGGTACCCCTTGGATAAAAGAATGTTTTAGCTCAAAATTGTTTCCTTTAGCTGGTGGGAACACAATGACAGATGGTTGAACGGTCCTAGTAGGATAACATCGATCACGAAGAGACAAGGGTCTATCCACTTGGATATTGAGATTTTGAAAATTTTGATTTATTTGATTTTGATCCCCGAAGTTTGGAAAATTTTGATTTACTCGATTTTGATCCAATTCGGTTGGAAAATTTTGGTTGATACGAGAACCCCTAGGAGAATTTTGTTGGCTAACACTTTTTTCACTCATTGTTGTTAACTGCAAGCACAGAAATTAGCTACAATGAAGTTTTCTGTCCTTATTGGCTCCTAACCCAAAATTATAAAGTGATGTGTTTGATTACTTAGATCAAAAGATTTCTCAGCCAGTTAACGGACAGGAGTTATCGGTGCACCAGGAATCACCCTAGCAATGCAGCCGAAGGTTTAAGTACCTTCAGAGTAACAACCGATATAATATTTACGAATCACCGTAATATTTATAAACGGTTATTTCTCTGCCGTAGTCTAGACACCAAGAAATAATTCGTTCCAAATGAATCAACTATCACAATATAATTAAGCCCTAGATGAGCCCGTGACTCCCTTAAGTCCAACGTCTAACCGTTATTATTAGTCAAATTCTACGATGAAATGCAATTTGTGGGCTAAGGAAAGGGTGATGAAATCCCTCACCTTATGTGAATTGGGGTATTGCCCTTAACAGAATGAATAAAAAAACAGGAATCACACAGATAATTGCAAAAATTAAAAATTGTACATTCAAAGCCGCTGCCCCTGCAGAAATTTTTTACAACAATTGTCTATATATTTTTTTTCTTTGCGGCAGAGCACCTGTAGAGTTTTAAAAGTTTTCACCTTGATCGGAAGTCCTCCAGTGAATTTAGGAAGCTCTAGCGCGTTCACACCCCACTTGGTTTGCAACCGCTCCAACCCATTTGACTCGTCCGCTGCTTTCTATTGTTGTCCCCTTCTATTAATTGCTTGACTGCGCTGCGGAACGGGTTCGGGCTAGGAGCCCGAATTTTTTTTAAGACCCTTTTTTTTTAAATTTCAGCTGTACCTGTTTTTGAAAAAATTTCCTTTTTTTTTATCGAATTGATGAAGCGAGTGGAAATTAGAAGGAGAAAGTGAAAGGTGTGAAAACTTAAACAAACACAAAAGCAAACTCAACAAACAATTAAGCAAAAAACCAAACCCCTCTTGTTAAAACAGAAGAATCAATATGTCAATGAGTAAGAAAATTACACTAACCCTGCTTAAACAAACAAGAACGTGCCTCACACCTAAATAAATACAACCACACCACAACCCTATTAAACAATCAAACCCGCAAAAATAAAATCAGAAGTCACGCCCCCCAGCTCAACACAAATACAAACGCCCTTTTTTTCTGAAACAATTGAAAACCACCCTTCAAAACCAATTACAAGCCGCCGCCTTTGTTTCTCTTTTCCAGAATCGATCTAAAAAAATAAGGAAAGCGAAAGTACAAGCTTCGATTTGGGTTCCCGTCTTCTGATTTGAATCAGTTTTTGGGGTATTTGAATGTTGCGAATCAGGCTTGTGAAATTCGGGTTTGTGAAGGATGATCAGAAGTTTGCTATAGGAGAATCACTGTGACGATGTTGGAGTTTATGGGTTCGTGAACGATTGTTAATGGCAGACAACACAACATTGAATAGTGACAATCATTAAGCGATTTGGAAGTTTCAGTTGTTTGACTTTGTGTGCTTCATATTTTTCTAGGTCTTTTTTTTGTGATTTTCGGTTGAGGATTGCGGTGTTGGTTTTGGTTTGCGATGGGGAGGTGCCGTACTGCGTGGCAATGGAAAGCTGTGATGTAATTGAGGTCTGAGTAAAGCAGATATTGAAACAGTGGTTGTTTAAATCGAATTGGTCTTGGTTGTTTGGACAGAAGGTAGCAGGAGAATTGTGGAATTTCATGAGGATGTTATGATGAGGGGAAAGTTGCGCTGTTCGGGGTAGCCAGGAAGGTGGACTTTGTGAGGGGCTGTGGACGTTGGATAGAGGATGGATTTGCAAAGTGGTTTTGGGGGTATTTGCGTGACCGAAACGCTGGTGATGAGATGGGCGTTCGTGGGGGCTTGAAAGAAGATGTTTGTTGACAAAGAGATGAGGAGTTGCTTACGTTGAAAGGGGTTGCTTCGTTGGTGATGCTGTGGAGAGGGACAGGGAATGGACCCGTGTTGTTAGTGAGCGCAGGGGGACGGAGTATGGTGAATTGGCCTGGGAGATTTTTTTTTCTTTACAGTGGTGCTGAATTGAATTAAGGAGGTTGGCGGATGGAGGCACCGCGAGTCGGTGAAGATGGTGAGCAGTTTCGTCTGTGATGTTGTATTCGGTGAAGTCGTGTTGCGTGAGAAGGGGATTGATGGATCTGCTGTAATGAGGATGATATTTTTTTTTTGAACTTATAAAACAAGAAATAAATTTGTATAAAGGAGGGAATTGATTAGGAAAGAAAAGAAAGAAATAAAAGAAAATAGAAATGGCAAGAGCAGAAAATCAATGAAAATGGTATGTTATTTTTTTCTCTTGTTATGAAGATTGTAGCATCATTGAATAATGCCAAATCAAATCAATCAAGAATTTTTTTTCTAAATATACAAGAAAACAAAAGAAAATACAATAAAATAAAACTAACACGAATCAGAAATTAAATAAATAATAAAATTTAATTATTGCCTCCCCGGCAACGGCGCCAAAAACTTGATCGACGCTTTTCTATGAATCAGAAAAGTGCGACTTTTAAATTAAATTCTGCAAGCATACAGGTGTGTAGCATACAGGTCGAACACAGGGAGGTGAATTAAATCAATTATTTATCTAATCTCTTGGGCGAGTTAGACAAAGCTTAGAGGTTGATTTTTTTCGCAAAGCAAAATAAAAACTGAAACTACGAATAAAAGATGCAATTAAATTCACTACAGATTCGAATCTAATCGGATCTGTAATAAATTCAATGATTAAAATAAAATAGAACACTGGAAATAAAATTGCAGAAAAGAAATCAACAACTGAAAATAAAAACTAGGATTACCGCTGAATCTAATCAGACGGTCATTCACTAGTAAGAAAAATAGAAGCAATAGCAAATTGTGTTCTAGCAACTCTAATTGACTAGACAACACAATTTGCCACGAAAATAAAATGCAGAAACTAAAGAAAAGAAAGCTTTATTAAAACTAAAAGAGAGTACAGAAGAATGAATGATTTTTACAATGGTTACAACACATATTTATAGATGAGAATGGGAAAACCATAATTAGGTCTATGAATAAATGGGCCTCCTCATTCATGAATATCTCTTGCCTTCCTTGACTCAGCTTGATTGGAGAAAGTCTGAGCATATCATGGTAAATATTTTCCATATCTCTCAATTCTCTCATGTAGCTAATTGATTGATAAAAGATTGCATATAATTAATTCTTCCAAACAAGGATGCTTATTAGACTCCAAAGGCAACAAAGGATAAAATCTTCATAATGGATCTTTTCTTGGCAGCAATTCAATCAGAAATTCTTCTAATTGAAATTGAATGATTTGAATTTAATTCCATGATAAGAATATGGCTATTGCTGAAATGTTAATTGGTGCACATCATAAATACATACACATGAATATGTGTATGTGTATATATAACATAACACTAGTCCAAATATTTCTCAAAGCAAAGGGCCAGTGTGAACGCGCTCCGTTTCTTTGGCAAAAAGTGAGCTTGATGGGGTTCGAACTCAGGTCTCTCTGCACCAATTCCTATGCCTTTACCAGTGAGCTACTACTTCTTTTGCAGTTGAAATGAATTTGATGTGAGGAAGTAGCTCTTTCTTGTAGTTGGCCTTTGATTTGAATTGAAGGAGGCAACGCTTGAAATCTGTAAAAACACATAAAAAATACCCAAAGTATCATTTATTTATTTACAAAAGATAAAGCATAAGAGTCATAAAATAAACATTTTTCAATGTCAAACAGCCCACTTTGATTTAAGGAAAGTAAATTTCTATTTTTATTTTTAATAGTACAAACTTTAAAAATGCATAACTCGATCATACTTTATCAGCATCATGAACCGTAAGTTGCGTTGGGACTGTATGGACGAGAGCTTCACAATGAAGCTGATTGGAAATGGATTGGGACTCGCATGAATTTATGGCGAAATAAACTGTTTGATTCAAATCAAACAACAGTTTATCGTTCTTTAACGATGAACTGCCAAAGTGAGTAAATCTCACCAACTCTGAACAAGTTATAATTTCCCGTTGTATTTTTAGAACTGTTAATCATCTGTTGATTGCTGTGTTTTGGTTGATTGATTGAACTGCTAGTCAGTTAGTAGAAATTATATATATATATATATATATATATAAACCGTTAAATATTTATATGCCGATTCTGTTTATCAGAATATTTCACAGTGAAGTGAAATCGATGTTAATTATATTGTCTAACATCTGTGGATGCAGGGAGACAGGTTGGAGGAATCCGACTGGATTCCTCAACAGTTATTTTATTGTTTTTCATATATTGTTATATGATGTGATATAAAATCCGTGGGCGATTATATGTGCTTGGACGATATTGAACATCGTGATTTGATATGATTGAATACCATAACATACGGGATGTTGATAAGGGGATTTTCAAAGTGATATTGAAAACAGAATATTTATAAAATGGGATATTTATAAATAAGAGATATTTATAAAATGGGATATTTATAAATAAGAGATATTTATAAAGTGGAATATTTATAAATAAGCAATATTTATAAATTGGAATATTTATAAATAGGAGATACATAGAAAAAGAAAATAATTTCAAAACATTTTCTTTTGAGTGGAAGGGCCTGTGTGGCGGGTTTGGGGATTTTCCCGATACTCCCAATACAAAGGAGGTTATGGCGAATTTTTCCGAAAATTTAAAGAGTCGGAATATTTTTAAGAATAAAATTGAAAACGGAAAAGTTTGTAAATCATTTACAAATCAAATAGAAAGAGAAAGGTTTGTAAATCATTTACAAAACAAATAGAAAGAGAAAGGTTTGTAAATCATTTACAAAACAAACAGAATGAGAAATGTTGTAAAACCATTTACAAATCAAATCGAAAAGGAGGTATTTGTAAAACACTTACAAATAGAATTGAAAAAAAAGGAATCATTTTTAAAGTGAAGAACCTTTACTAAAAGTAAATCTTTAAAAATGAATAAACGTTGTAAAAAGGAAATCTTTATAAAGCATATAAAGGGAGTTAATCGAGTTGAGTTATTTAAAGTAAGTTAATCAAGTCGAGTTAAATCGAATATGGTATTCGAAAGGAGTTAAATCGAATATGGTATTCAAAAGGAGTTAAATCGAATATGGTATTCGAAAGGAGTTAAATCGAATATAAGTTATTCGAAGGGAGTTAATCGAATATGGTGTTCGAAAGTTAGTAAATCGAATATGTTATTCGAAAGGGGTTAGTCGAGTCGAGTTGGTTGAATAGAATTTAGAGTTAACCAGTTAGAGTTAACCAGTTATAGTTAACCAGTTAGAGTTAACCAGTTAGAGTTAACCAGTTAGAGTTAATCAGTTAGAGTTAACCAGTTAGAGTTAATCAGTTAGAGTTAACCAGTTAGAGTTAACCAGTCAGAGTTAATCAGTTAGAGTTAACCAGTTAGAGTAATCAGTTAGAGTTAACCAATTAGAGTTAATCAGTTAGAGTTAATCAAATAAGTGTTAATCCAAATGAGTGCCATTTCGTACGACTGCTAGCGTAATTCGCAGGGCTGTAAATAGCCTACGGGGGTCGGATGTTTCCTGAGGGAATCAGGCCTAACCATTGTGATCGCTGCGATCTAGAGTCAAGCGAATGGAGTTAAATAGAGTTATCGAATATTATTTATTCGAACGGAGTTAAATAGAGTTATCGAATAGTAGTTATTCGAATAGAGTTAAACGGAGTTAAATAGAGTTAATCGAATTAGTTATTCGAATAGAGTTAAATAAATAAGAGTTATTCGAATAGAGTTAAACACAAAGGAGTAATCGATTAGTTAAATCGAAGGAGTTATCGATTAGTTAAATCGAAAGGAGTTATCGATTAGTTAAATCGAAAGGAGTTATCGAATTTAGTTATTCAAAAAGGAGTTATCGATTTGTTAAATCGAAAGGGAAGATTATCGAATATCGTTTATTCGAGAGGGGATTATCGAATATAGTTTATTCGAAGGAGTTATCGATTATTAGTTAATCGAAGTGAGTTATAGAATATTAGTTAAATCAAAGGAGTTAATCGATTAGAGTTAAATCAAAGGAGTTAATCGAATATAGTTTATTCGAATAGAGTAAATGAGTTAATCGAATATAGTTTATTCGAATAGAGTTAGAGGAGTTATCGAATACAGTTTATTCGACAGGAGTTAAGTGAATTAGTTAAGTTAAACTAAGTGAATTAGTTAAGTAAATTGGTTAAGTTAACCAAAGTGAATTAGTCGAGTTAATCAAAGTGATTAGTTCAGTTAATCGAGATAAGTAAATCAAGTTAGGTTAATCGAGTTGAATTAGTCAGTCGAGTTAATAAATTGAGTTAGTCAAACCAAGTAAAACCAGTTAGAGTTAATTAATTAAGGTTGACCAGTTAGAGTTGATCGATTAGAATTAACCAGTTAGAGTTAATCAATCAGAGTTAATCAAATAGAGTTAAGTAAAATTAGAACTGACTAGAGATTAGTAAATTGAATGGTTTTCTAAGTGCCTATCTGATGTTGGTTTCGGCCTTCGGGATTTATACTTAGGGGATTGTTCTCATACTAGTTTACAGTCAGGGACTGATAGTTGGGGAAGAGTAGTGATTTGTAAATAAGCAGATGGAAACGTTTTCCAATGTTAATAACATATATTTTCTAAACATAGAAAATAAGGCAATATGAATATATATATATATATATATATGTTGATGATTGATCGATGTAATTTCCATCTGGAAATAATATCATTGTTTGCACACTTGTTTTTCTTTGATGGTTAAATCACAGACTATCGAAGTTTTGACCATTTTAACGTTGTTAATATGGAGAGACCGGTTGGATTATTATCCAAAGAACCACTCTGTATTGGCATAAGCGTTACGAATCATATATGCCAAGGATAATTGAAGACGGAGTAAAATGCAAGGGCTATTGTATAAGTCTTAGATAACAGTGCCTAAGATGGATGTACTGGATAGTGCCTTCGGTTTGTCCAGTCCCAGGATAACTTGTATGGACGAAGGTCTGGCAGAGTATATCCAATGGATCGCGTAAGTTGATCTGTTCAAACGTATATACGTTGGTGGCGGAGGAATTCGTTTCTCTAAGCTGTATACCCGTGTTATTTTTGGATAAATCAATTTGTGATTTGGCGGGTATGACGATGTGACATTCTAAGTGAATGAGGATGACTTGTGTGGATTATTGTCTGACAGAGTATTTCCAGAAAGGTCACGTACTTTGATTTCTTCAACTATACCAAGAGTGGAAGCGGAGAAGGAAACTTCTTTAGCTAACATGTAACGTACTGTTGTAGACGTCAATTAGTGATTTTCGATGGATCTGACAATGTGGCATTCAAAGTGAATCTGATGTGATGATAGAGCGTAGCTTCTAGCCTCATCAGCCGGTAAATGACAGAAATCGGGCAGGCAGCATGGCTAAGTCGGTCGCATCGAAGTAGGATGTATAATCACCTATCTAGAGAATATTCATTTGTTTCTTAAATCTATCAATGTTGTCCCATATATATACGGGAACGGTTGCTGATCCCAACCGTTGGTGATGTACATTTGATACACTCAAGCGAAATGAGTGGTCGGTCATGTGTGGCTGAGTTGCAAGATGTTCTTGTTGAACTCCAGTGTATCATTTCTAGAGTACACTGATCGGAAGGTGGTTCCATACCTTGTCATAGTTGGAAATCCATTATCCAATACGTGCTAGCGATTTTGATTGTATACTATATATGTAGAACGTGAGATGAAAGCGTTTCTGCTAGTTGATATCTATTTGTACATAGACATTATTATAATATCAAAAGATTTTTGATATAAAGATATTTTGGATTCTCTTAAGGGAAAAACCCGTTCCGTTCTGCGGCGTGGTCTTATGAGATATTGTTTACTTGTTCATATACCTGTTTAAACTGTTTTACTCATACCCGTCCCATGACCGACCCGGAGTTTACTTTGTTGTTTTCCCTAAACTCTTGGGTGCCTAAATTTGTACGGGCAGTTAAGTAGTCAGGATTTTACAGATATACATGAAGAGCTAGAGCAGGAGGCTTCAGGATCATATATCTATAGTTTATTTCCGCTGTGTTGTTAGTGTTGTACTCTGATAAGTGTTATCGTATACATAACTGTTGTATTTCAAAGTTATGTTATCTATTATATGTTATTCGTTCCGCTATGAGGTTCGTGTTACTCTGATGTTGTGTTCTTCTTCTTCTTCTATTCTATGTTTCTATCTTATCTATTCTCACCCTCTAATTTCTTTCATTAATTACCGGGATTTTTCGATGTTTTGGTTATCGACATCGTGCTTATGTCGATAACCAAAGTCACCGAAAATCCGGGTCGTTACATACCCCAAGTACAGAGTGGACATCTCCGAGTAACTCTTGTGTTAAGGTACATTTATAATAATTTACATTTTCCATTTTGTTTCCTACCTTTATTTCCTTTTTGGGGACGAAAAGCTTTTTAGTGGGGGAGATTGTAACAACCCGGAAAATCCGAACGAATTTAAAATTTTTATTTTAAATAATTTGGTTGGAAAATGTGCCAGAAATTAAAATTTTCATTTTTAAATAATATTAAAGCCAGTGAAAATAGTCAATATTCGAACGACCTCTGTTTTCGACGAAACCATTTTTGTTGGGACTGGAATGTCAAATTACTGCTAGGTTTCAATTTATAGAATTTTTCGAATTAGTATGTGAGCGTGGTGAAAGAAAATGTGTTTTGTTCAATTTAGTCAAATTTAATCGACTGAAAAATAGCCATTTTTCAAACGGTCTCAGAATTCGACGAAATTAATTTTGTTAGTACCATATCGTCATAACAAAGCCAAATATATATTTTTTTTGGGTTTTTCTGAGTCCGTATGTGGCCTCGATAAATTTATTTATGCGAATGAATTAATTTAATAATGAATTTAATTGTTAAATTAAATAATTCAGGCCACAGATAGCCGTATTGGCCGACGGGACAGGGCCTGTTGGATCCGGAACAGGGGTTATTTGCTAGGGACACCTTCTGCTGGACTGGAATTGGATCTGTTAAAAAGATACGGATTTATTTGTAAAATAGCAATTTTATATTATAAATATTAGAATTTAAAACCCTAAAATACACTGTTCATCATTTAAATCAGCCACTACCATCTCGTATCCATGTCCGAAATGCTTCCTAAATTCATCCACTAAAAATCATCGATCCATTCAGTGAAAACACCTCCTTCTATGACTTTATCGAAGAGAAATCTTCCAGCTTTCAATCCATACAGGTTGATCTCAAAACCGTCGCCTGTAGCCCAAGTTCCAGCCCCCTAAACACGATGGTTTAGAGCCGACGCCGTCCCCTAGAGTCGCCATCGCGACTGCCGGAAGTGAGTCCCCCTTGAACGCCGTTGATCCCTCTCCAGTGTGCCTCCATCCGATCGCTCTCCGGGTCACTGTGTTGGTCGGAAAGAAGAACCCTAGGATCGAACAAATTGCAGTAAACGTCGGCTAAATTCTGAGGTAGAAGAAGAGGGAATATTCCCTTTTGATTCTCTTTCTTTAAAATTTTACTTACACAAATTAAATCGCATCTCACCCATACGAACTCGGAATCAGATAATTTCAGGTCCGGTTGGACCCTAACGTCGAATAGAACTTGTTGGAACTGATTGGAGCAATTTCCGAATTTGTTTGGATTTTTAAATCTGCTTAAAGCAAGGTGAGAAATCCTATATTTATTTTCTTTTCATTATTATAAATAAAAAGATTTTTTTTATTAATTCTTAATGTGATCACTCATATGTTGTAATATTTTGTGCCTGCTATACTAAACTTGATGTGTGACTTTTATGTGTTATTGATCTGTTAAAATAGACAATTATGACACCAAAATTGATGATGTGGTAAATAGAGAAAAATGGTTAGACAAAAACCATTGTGTTTTAATTATCATATGTATGACACCAAAATTGACGATGTGGTAAATAGAGAAAAATGGTTAGACGAAAACCATTGTATTTTAATTATCTTATGTATGACACCAAAATTGACGATGTGGTAAATAGAGAAAAATGGTTAGACAAAAACCATTGTATTTTAATTATCATATGTATGACACCAAAATTGACGTTGTGGTAAATAGAGAAAAATGGTTAGACCAAAACCATTGTATTTTAATTATCATATGTATGACACCAAAATTGACGATGTGGTAAATAGAGAAAAATGGTTAGACAAAAACCATTGTATTTTAATTATCATATGTATGACACCAAAATTGATGATGTGGTAAATAGAGAAAAATGGTTAGACAAAATCCATTGTATTTTAATTACCATATGTATGAAACCAAAATTGACGATGTGGTAAATAGAGAAAAATGGTTAGATAAAAACCATTGTATTTTAGTTATCATATGTATGACACCAAAATTGACGATGTGGTAAATAGAGAAAAATGGTTAGACAAAAACCATTGTATTTTAATTATCATATGTATGACACCAAAATTGACGATGTGGTAAATAGAGAAAAATGGTTAGACAAAAACCCCTGTATTTTAATTATCATATGTATGACACCAAAATTGACGTTGTGGTAAATAAAGAAAAATGGTTAGACAAAAACCATTGTATTTTAATTATCATATGTATGACACCAAAATTGACGTTGTGGTAAATAGGAAAATGGTTAACCAAAAACCATAATTTTAATTGACAAATTACGATGACACTTTTATTTACATTTTCGTATGTAAATAAAAAGAATCAGTTTTGTGAATAGAATTTATTTACATTTTCTTATGTAAAAAAAAGAACCAATTTTGTGAATAGAATTTATTTACACTTTCTTATGTAAATAAAAAGAACCAATTTTGTGAATAGAATTTTTTTACATTTTCTTATGTAAATAAAAGAATCAATTTTGTGAATATAATTTATTTACATTTTCTTATGTAAACAAAAAGAACCAATTTTGTGAGTAGAATTTATTTACATTTTTTTATGTAAATAAAAAGAACCAATTTTGTGAATAGAATTTATTTACATTTTCTTATGTAAATAAAAAGAATCAATTTTGTGAATAGAATTTATTTACATTTTCTATGTAAATAAAAAGAACCAATTTTGCGATGACAATTTATTTACATTTTCTATGTAAATAAAAAGAACAAACTTTGCGATGACCTTTATTTACATTTTCTATGTAAATAAAAAGAACAAATTTTGCGATGACAATTTATTTACATTTTCTTACGTAAATAAAAAAGAACAAAATATGTGAACATATTTATTTACATTTTTATCTATGTGAATATAAAGAAGAAAAATTTGATGACATATTTTATTTACACTTAGTGTAAATAAAACATGAGTCAAAGGAAAAGATTATTTTATTTACATTTAGTGTAAATAAAACATGAGTTAAAGGAAAAGATTATTTTATTTACATTTAGTGTAAATAAAACATGAGTTAAAGGAAAAGATTATTTTATTTACATTTAGTGTAAATAAAACATGAGTTAAAGGAAAAGATTATTTTATTTACATTTAGTGTAAATAAAACATGAGTTAAAGAAAAAGAATACATTTATTTACATTTAGTGTAAATAAAACATGCAAAGTGAAAGAATACTTTATTTACATCTAGGGTAAATAAAACAAGATATAAGAAAAGGGCCATTTTATTTACATTTAATGTAAATAAAAATATGACATAGAAAAGAATTACTTTTTTTGTTTGCATTTCTAGGTGCAAACAAAACATAGAAAGGAATTACACTTTTTATTTACAAAGTAGTTGCAAATAGAAGATATGAAAATAAAAAGTACGTTTTTATTCACTTTTTAGATGTGAATAAAAATATAGCAATAAAAAGTACACTTTATTTATATTTTAGATATAAATAAAAGCAGAGAAATAAAAGTGACATTTTTATCATCATGGTAGATGCGATAAAAGAGTAGGAATTAAAAGGGATATTTTTATCGTTATTTTAGATACGATATAAAGAATGGATTTTTATATAGTTGAAATCACCAAACGATTTATATATATATATAAGTAATATAAAATTAAATGAAACATGCACGGTAGTTCGCGTATTGGCAATCGTAACTTTAAACGGTTATACCGAAAGATCCGACCGTCAGATTCTCCCAAAACTGAAACTGTTAGGACCGCTTTAGGAAGATCTTCCCAACGATATAAATTTCATCAAAATCCAACGGTTAGATTTCAAGATATGTGTAAATCAAAAATTGGTAAAAACAGCGCCATGGTCGCCCATCGACCTGAAGCGTCGTTTAATTATATTGAGCTATTTTAAAAAAATAAAAATAGCGATAAATCGTTGTAAATAAGTATTAACGATATGAAATGATTTAAATGATAAATTATGCGAGAATTATTTGAAATGACCGAGTTTAACTCATTTCAAATAATTACACGACGATTAAATCGAAAATATAGAAGACGGTGATTGAAGACCGACGATCTTCACATTGAATGGACGGAGATTACTGATGCCTTGGATTGACTTGCTCCCAGGAAGGGGTTAAAGTAGTAGTTGTCCGGACGTATGGGTTGATTGCCTAGATAGGCGAGAACCATATAGGTGTCTCCGGTTTCGTTCAGACCCAGAACAGACTTGTAAATGGATGCGTGTCCGACGTTGGAATTCATTTCATGTATTTAAATTGATTTCTATTTAATATATAATTGATTGGTGGCAGAGAATTTATTCTCTTGCTTAACACCCTCTTATATATTGATGGTTGTCGATCGCATAGCGTGAATTGTCAATATGGCACGCCAAGATGCAAAAGATCGAGGCTATTGTTGAAAAGCAGACCTTGTGGTTGATGATCAAAGCACGGCCTGTTTAGGCGTAGCTTTGTGTATAGCGTGACTTCGCGAGCCTCACACCCCGGTATGAGTCAAAAACGGGATATGGACCGTAGGGAGTGCACACGTTTCTTTCTAGCTAGAATGGTGTCAGGGACCTACCAGCGCTGACATTTTACTTATGTGGATGATGGACTATGAGGTACCTCGAATTTATAGGTTATTTGTGGCCATATGGAGGTTCAAAGGAACCGGGAAACGTGTGTTCAGGCATAACTAATCCACTTTCGACAGGTGTGGACCGACCCTACCGCTCCAAGGGTTCACTACGGGGGATCCTGAGGTATTTGCTAGAGTGTCTCGAATCGGAGAGGACGATCCCTAGCCTCGATTCATGATGGAAACCAAATCTCCAATACGACATTACGGTCTTGATTGTAAACCTATATATGGCGGCATAGTATATGGTAGCTATGCCGTCTAGGATTGATACATTTACTTTGAAGAATTTTAAACTGTTTGGACACTAATAATAATAATATTAAAATACCATTTTATATGTATTAAGCATGTTTGGTCATTATAAGGTAAAACTCTATCCTCCGGTTTGCGTTGCATTGTGTGATGGGACTTGTGTCTTATAATGATTTCATTTTTCAAAACTCATTGCGTTATTTTGTATCAAATTTATTTAATTATGCACTAGCAATCCAATGGAGTAAACCCGTTCCGCGTTAGCGGCGTGGGCCTGTGATTCGCCGCCAAACAGATATATATTTAATAGAAATCAATAACACAGACTAAAATCCAATGTCAAACACACAGTCCATTTACAAGTTCGTTCTGGGACTGAACGAAACCGGAGGCACCTAGTACCCCGCATATCCATCGATCTCCAAGTACGTCTGGACGACCACTAACTGATTCTCTCCTCTTAGTTGTACAGCCCAATCAAGATCATCAGTAACCACCCAAACGACGTGAAGACCTCCGGTCTTCGACCACCGTCTTCGTCTTCGACACAACGTCGAATCAGTTATTCAGAATGGGATAAACCCGGTCTTTCTGAATAACTCGCGTATATAATAAACAAGTGTTACACAAACACAACATACGCCTCATTCCAATTCAGAATATTCTTTTGTTCAAATATTCTTATACTTTGGGAAAGGTTACCATTAATTTTATCATAGATAAATTCTTTAAATTTATTCTTTAATCTTCTTTGAATATCAATTCAAACTAGTCGGGATTAGCGAACTACACCGAAGTAATCATTCATTTTATTTCCCAATACCAACCTATTCATCCCATGAAGTAAAACTGGTCATACTTCATATCTAACACCACGGTGTTATCCGTAAATTCAATTACCATTTCACGTTCAAATCTAATTAAAGATTTAACTATCGCCTTGAGCAGAACTGGTGATACTCCATTCTCGACCATTTCAATCTAATTAAAGATATATTAAAACTCCACTTAGTTTTAATCTTTAACTGGGTTAAAGAATCACTGTCATTTAAAACACGGTTCACGATAAACCCAAAATCACATCACATTTTAATCAGTCCCTAACCGTAAATTAGCAAGTGAGCAATTCCCTAAGTATTAACCCGAAGGCCGAAACCAACATCAGATCAATACCCCAGAAACCATTCAACTTAACTAACCTCCAGTTAGTTTCTGATTTTCTTAACTCCTTTTGGGTCTAAGAACAGTATTATTGATGATACCGTTCACGACAACCCAAAATCACATTCTATTAATTATCGGGTTAAAGAACAAGTGTTATTTAAAACACCGTTCACGATAAACCCAAAAATCAATTCAAATTCAATTCCAATTAAATATTATTTAATTGGTACACTTCATTAAATCTAAATAAAAAGATTTAATCTTTTTCTCAACTGGGCTTAAGAACAGTGTTAATGAAGACACCATTCACAACAAACCCAATTCACATTTGATATTAAATACAAGGCTCTGAATAGAAAATATATCGGCTTATATTCAATATCAAATTCTACGACCAACAAATATAGTATTGGAAATAACGATATTAATATATCTTTCAAATTCCCATAACAATATCTGTATAATCACGAAATCCAACATCGAAATCTTCCAAAGACAATTTCGATTCACATCCCTTCCAATTCAATCATTGGAAATTCTGGTTACTTTTAAAACCATTTCAAATCCACTTTATTTATTTTTAAAAATAAATAAAATTATAATTATAGTTCAAAACTAGTTCATTTCGATAAAAAAACAATTTTTATCTTTTCAAATATGGAGTTTTTCACCCCAATTCTTCACGAATCATTTCTTATGATTTTACACAAATTATTATTATTATTTGTAATTTTATCAAGGCCCGTACAGTCGATTTCCATCAACGGCCATCGAACTGCACTTACAGCGACCTTTTTCAAATTTGATTTGGACATAATTCCAAATCCAACCATTAGATTTCAAATTTCTAATACTCGTTAGAAAGCTCTTCTCGATATGAACTCAACGGTTCCGGTTTTAGGAGAATCCGACGGTCGGATCTCCCGCAATATCCATTCGAAGTCAATGGTCGAAATTCACGAACTGCCGTGGCGCGGCGCGTTCTATTCAGGCCATTATATTATATATATATAATGTATATAATATATACTTCTTCAATTTCCTTTTAAAACGTATTATATAAATCGTTTTTAAATTCGTTTTCAAAACGATTTCAACTTCTTTTCAAATTCAAATCAAAATTGAATTTTTCCTTATAGATTCGATTTAAATTCATTTCAAATTTATTTCAATTCAAATTGATTTTTAATTCAATTTCAGTTCGTTTTCAATTCCACTCAATTTCAATTCGAATTCATTTCTATTCAATTTGAATTCGAATTCATTTCTATTCAATTTCAATTCGAATTCATTTCAATTCAATTTGAATTCGAATTCATTTCTATTCAATTTCAATTCGAATTCATTTTTAGTCAATTTCAATTCGAATTCATTTCTATTCAATTTCAATTCGAATTCATTTCTATTCAATTTCAATTCAAATTCATTTATATTCAATTTTAATTTGAAATCATTTCTATTCAATTTCAATTCGAATTCATTTCTATTCAATTTGAATTCGAATTCATTTCTATTCAATTTCAATTCGAATTCATTTCTATTCAATTTCAATTCGAATTCATTTCTATTCAATTTGAATTCGAATTCATTTCTATTCAATTTGAATTCGAATTCATTTCTATTCAATTTGAATTCGAATTCATTTCTATTCAATTTCAATTTGAATTCTAATTATTTTCAAAATATCAGATTTTGAAATCACTTTCGATATTCATTATAAAATGAATAAAATCGATATAAATATCGTTCACGTCAAAATGGCGTCAATTTAATCAACACGGCTTCATATATTTCTATTTTCAAATATTCTAGTTCAAATATTTCCTTCCAAATATTTCTATTCAAATATTTCCTTTTCAAAACTGGAATGAGGCCCAATCAATTACCATAGATTTTACTTCTATGGATTTACATACAACGCATGTATACATCGATAATGACAAATAATCAACCATCATCCAAAGTGCATTCTACACTGTATAAGCATCAAATATAAATATTTAACGCTTATAACAGTCTGTCAATCAATTGATCGACATACAACTAATTATTAGGATTAGTGTACGTCATATATCATCCCAATACCCGTGTGGGGTTTCAAACAATCAAACACAGATTTTATTTGTGCAGTTGGGCGATGTGTAAAATTTATCGTCCCAATCAATATCAGTCAAATGTGCGTATATAAACAAATCGTTCGATTTGTTTATATTAATTTATTTCATTTCATATACACGTTAAAAATTCTATTTTTAACTATATAATATTTTTCACTATAAAATATTTTATTTCGTTTCACATCACACAATCAACTACACATCAAAATCAAACAAACTAGCATACAAGCCGTCCATGGTCTGTGGACGACGGGTGTCGGGTGCTACTAAACACCGTTTGCATCCTAGTATATATTTTAACTAGAAATTAAAATTTAAAGTGAGAAGTTCTCACCGAGGGTTCCACTCCTCCATTCTTTATATTTCTGAACATCTGAACATCTTGGATTTATTTCCCGTGGTTCCATCTCAATCTGATTCACGCTGTTTATAGTAAAAATCACATTTTTATTTCACTGTATATATATAATAAAAATTATATTTTTATTTCGCTACATATATAAAAATTGTATTTTTATATTCTCTATTATATAAAAATTCTATTTTCAATTCGCTTCTCCTATAAAAATCGAATTTTTATTTCGCTACAACATATATAAAAATCGTATTTTTATTTCTCTACCTTATAAAAATTATATTTTTATAATCTCTATTATATAAAAATCATATTTTTACTTCACTACTTATATAAAACTTATATTTTTAAAATGATGCATATTTATATTTTTAAAAACCATATGCTAATTTACCTTTTAAAACCAAGTATGTTAATAATTTCAAAAACCAGGTATGTTAATAATTTCAAGCTGAAAAACAAACCAATGTTTTCTTATTTAAAAACTGACATTAGAAATTAATGTACTCATATTTAAATTAAATTAGTTAAAGGTAATCACTTCACTGTAAGTTGTTTCTGCTTGAACCCTCATCGAAGAAGAAAACCACAGCCGCTCTTCTTCTTCTTTGTACACGTTCTAGGAAAAAGCACGACTTCGAACCCATGCCTCGCTGGAATAACTCCACCGTCGACACTTAGCTAGAGGGGGGGGGTCGGAGGTCACTCCAGGGATGGCGCAGGCGGATCTAATGGGGGGGAGGGGGTCGCCGACCGTTGGGTGATGGGATGGTGGTCACGGCGTCAGTTTGGCGGATGCTCGAAGTGCGAAGGGCGAATGGGGGGGTCTCTCGAGTGGAGGAGGAGAGAGGGAGCGGAGAGAGGAGTTAGGGTGGCAGCGGCCTCGCCGGCGATGGGCGGTGGGTGGCGGCGTCGGCCTGGAGGGAGGAGGCGGAAATCGAAGAGGGGTAGCGGGAAAAATTGGGGATGGTTTTTTTTTTGGTCTTCTTTTGACTGCTGACCAAGAAAGAAGGGGGGTTGACCTGATATTTGGGGGATAAGGGCTAGGCCCATTTTATATATATTTAATTATTTTATTTTCCACCAAAAAGTAACCTTTTTATTTCGAACTCAAAATGAGACCCAATGACTGTCGTCCCTAGGTAACTACCCCCATTCCAAACACAATGGGATATGTATCGTAAGCTGATTCGACTGTTTCGGTCAGTTTTCGTCAAAATCAAAATATAACTCTATATATTGAATTTGAACGCGCATTTCATTTTATTAGGGCCACATATGAACTCTAAAAATTCCCGAAAAATATTTTCTAGCTTCGTATTGACAATACAGTCCTAACAAAACTAATTTCATCAGATTCTGAGACCGTTTGAAAAACGGCCATTTTCCAGTCGATCAAAATTGACTAAAACTAGTCAAACGCATTTTGCTTTGCCACGCTCACATATCAATTCGAAAAATTATGAAATTTGAAACCTAGCAATAACTTGACATCACGGATCCAACAAAATTGGTTTCGTCGAAAACCGAGGTCGTTTGCAAAATGGCCATTTTTAAGGGCCGAAATTCCATAGCGAATATTCTGAAATTTCAACAAGACATATCTTTTTATCCCCGCTATGAAATTTCAATTTTTTGGATTTGTTGGAAAGATATTCTCTATTAGATTCAAATATTTTTGGTTTCACTAAAATCCGGTTTATTTTGAATCCTGTACATTCATTTGAAATTTGAAATCGAATTATCGAACTACCGCGCCATTTTCAATTCCTTTTATAATTATAAATTAATATTTATATTCTAACGACGATTCGAACAAATATATACATTCGAATTCTATTTAAAATAAATTTCTCGTCGGTATTATTTAAAATAATTCATTTTAAATATTCAAAATTCGATAAAATTGCCAAAATAAAAAATTTAAATTGGCTCAGATTTCCGGGTTAATACATCCATACAAGTCATCCAGGAACAGGATGAACCGAAGGTACTCTCCTACTGCATCTAATATTGGAATCACCCCATGGATCAGTAGCGAGTAGTCCTTGCAATCCACAGATTCCAACCACGACAGAACCCCAGTATATCTCCGGGTCGAATCAGAGATTGTAAGTGGTTCTTCCGCTTTATGAAGATCTATGGTCTTCAAATGCTCCATCTCGATCATCGTCTGATCTTTTCTATATATTTCATATTTGTTGGTTGGAATGGTTTTCGAATATTCATTCGATCCCGGTCTTTCCATACCAACAATCGTAAAGGTCAGACTTGATAGTCGGTTATTTAATTATCAAGTAAACATCCATGAAATCACAAAAATAGATTCATTGGTCTGGTACTCAGCATCACTTGGCTTCTTAAAATTATTTAAACTTGAATATTCAAATATTGGGAAAAACCTTTCACTTATCACTTTGATATATGCAAAAACATTTCGTTTTGATATAAAGACAATCATTTTATTATAACATTTCCTTTATTATAACTAAGAAATCATTTCAATCTACTATTCGACATTACGCCAACTCTTCTGTTTCCATCACTTGGGAAAATATCAAATCCTTATTCATATAGAATAAATCTGTAACGACCACGAGATTTTCCCCTCCGAAAATCGACACAAAACCCAGCGTCGACTGTTCGGATATCGAAAATACCGTATCATTAATAGAAGAAATTAGAGGGTGAGATAGAAAAGATAGAACTAATAGAATAGAAGAAGAACACAACTGAGCATAATCAAAGTAAACACGAATCTCACAGCGGATCGAATAAAATATATTATATAACATAACTTTGAAATACAAATCAGTAACTGTATATATACATACCATTATCAGAGCACAACAGTTATTCCTGGAACAGTTATAAACACCTGTTTCTAGATACAAACAAGGTTCACAGCGGAATATATGATAGTCTATAGCTAACTGGTGAAGCCTCCTGCTTCCAGCTCCTCCAATTGAATCTGTGAAATCCCAACTACTTGACTGCCCGTACAAATTTGGGCACCCAAGAGTTTAGGGAAAACAAAACAAAATAAACTCCGGGTTAGTCATGGGACTGGTGTGAGTAAACTCAAATCATTGGTTTAACCTTTAAAATCCTTTCAAAAGAAAAGATAATAGTAAGACCAGCCCACACATAAACATGGATGGTTTTTACCTTACTATAACCCAAAACACTTTGATATGAAAATCCAGTGATATTATAATAAAGTTTACAAAAAGTAAATAACCAAATAGCAGAACGCTTGCATCTCACGCTCCACATATATAGTATAAAATCAAAAACCGCATGGCACTTATTGGAGATTGGATTTCCAACATGACAAGGTATGGAACCACCTTCCGACTGTGTATCTCTAGAGAGGAATACACTGGGTTCAACAAGAACATCTTGTAACCCGGCCCACACATGACTGACCACTCATTTCGCTTGAGTGTATCGAATGTATATCACCAACGGTTGGGATCAGCAACCGCCTCCCGACTGGGACAGCATCGAATAGAATAAGAAATTAAATGAACCTCTAGATAGGTGATTATACATCCTAATGGGAGCGACCCACATAGCCATGCTGCCTGCCCGATTTTTGTCATTTCCCGGTTGTTGAGGCCTGAGGCTACGAATACTTACCATTCATTGATAGCACAATCACTTTGAATGTCACATTGTCAGATCCGTTAATCACTAGTTGAGTTTGCACAAATATTCTGGATGTTATGCTAAGGGAATAAATCCGTTGCAACCATATCTATTTATACAGACCAACCCATTTGATCATGGAAATACTTTGTCAGACATTCGTCCATTTACGTTCGTTCTGGGATTGAACGAAACCGAAGGCACTATTTCTATTTAATAGAAAGAGTCCTTGCACTTTACTCCGTCTTCAATATATTCAGCATACTTGATTCGCAACGCTTATGCCGATACGGAGTGGTTCTTCGGATAATAATCCAACCGGTCTCTCCATATTGACAACGATGGTCAAAAACTTCGATAGTCTGTGATTTAAGTATCGAATTAAAACAAGTGTTCATCCAAACGTATCAAACAAATCACTGGGCTCTTTAATTAATATTTCATTAATTAAATCTCTTCTCCATTTCCTTATCAATATTTGTTAACCAAATATTTCAAATAGCCATATTGGGATTTTATACTATTTGGAAAACATTTCCAAATATCGCTTTCTCTTATTTTCTACAGTTAGAAAATATATTCGATTATAATTGGAAAACAATCTGATTGACATAGAAATGTGTTTATTTTATGCTCTTATTTCTTATCTTTTGTATATAAATGAATATTACTTGGGTATTGTTTTGTTACTTTTACAGATATTCCAACCCAGCCCGCATGCAACCAGAAATGTAGACAAATAGAGATCAATTTGCTGTGTACTTGCAGTTTGAAGAATTGTGGATGAAGATCTCACATCTAGTTGCTGTTGGACAAGAAAAGGATGGATAAAAAGGCTTTGAACATCACAAATAAATGAAGAAATGTCAAGGAAGCAAGAGGAAAAAGAGAAAAGGCCCAAAATTGCTTTAATTATCAAAGGCCCATTTATATTTTTCATTGTAACTAACTAGTGGTGTAATGACCAGGCCCATTTACCATTAGGGTTAGGGTTAGGGTTTGGCTATCTACCCTATATATACCCTTGTAATAACCTTGTAGCCACCATCTCATCTCTGATTCCATTGTCTAATAAAAGTTCTTCTTTCTCTTTTATTTTCTGCATTTTTTTGTTTTCTTAGCAACTAGTGTTGTCTATACGATTAGATTCGGTAGAACACTAGTTGTATTCTGCACTTATTTGCATTAGTGATTTACCGTCTGATTAGATTCAGCGGAAATCCTAATTTTAACTCTTGTTTGTTATTTCAATTTCTGCTTTTATTATTTTCTTAGGTCAAATTGGATTTGATTAGATTCAAATCTAATTCATAGTTTTATTTCTTTTCCATTGAAATTGTGATCTGATCGTCGGTTCGGTTAGATCTGTTCTGAATCAAATTACAGTTTTAATTTTGTTTTGTTTTATTTTCAAAATCAACCTCCAAAGTTCGTCTAACACGCCCACGAAACATATAAATAATAAAATTTAACTTTCCTCCCTGTGTTCGACCTGTTTGCTACACGAACTGTACGCTTGCAGAAATTTAATTTAAATGTCGCGCTTTTCTAATTCATAGACTAGCGTTGATCAAGTTTTTGGCGCCGTTGCCGGGGAGGTAACGATTAAATTTTATTATTTATTTAATTTTCGATTCGTGTTAGTTTTTGTTTATATGTTTCTTTTGTTTTCGTGTATATATAAAAAAAAAATCTTGAGTAGCTGATTTGGTATTTCTTAATGATACTATAATCTTCTATACAAGAGAAAAAAAAAACTTGCTTCTTATTTTCATATTTCCTTCCACTTTTCAATTTTTTCCTTTTATATTTCTTTTTCCTCTTCCACTTTAAAAAAAACAAAAAAAAAAAACTTTGTAGTGGTTTGTTGATTTCTTTCCAATTACCGCTCTCTTTCCCTTCCCACCAAATCTTCCTTTCCGTCATTATTTCTTTCCCTTTTTTAAATTTTTTTTTTATTGTTTTTTTTCTCTCTCTTCTTTTACAACAATTAATAATAAAAAAAAATTAATTCCTTTTTTCTTCGATTTCTTTCTCTTTATATATTTGCTTCCTAACATCTCTCGTCTCTTCTTCTTTTACAAGTTTCTAACAAATAACAATAAAAAAAATCCTTTTCAAAATTTCTCCTCTGCATTAACCACCATCATCAAATCTCCATCTGCCATAACATCACCGTTCAGAAAAAAAAACCATACCTTTCCTTTTCACCGAAAATCACCCACGCCCATCGCAGACCTCTACCACAACCACCCTCAACAACTTCGGCCATCACCTGCTCATCAGATCCACCTCCTCGAACCCATTCATCCCACAACATCCATCTCTCTACCCCCGTTCAAAAACCATCAGTCAACCACCCTCCTCAACAAACCAAGTTCGGCTCATCCCCTTAACCATCTTGTGTAGACAACAGACCCTTTTTCACTCCAATACAACAAAATACATCCACTCACGTTCTGTAAAAACAAGTCTCCCTTCACAAAACAATCCCAGCCCTCTGAAATCCGAACCATCTTCAAAATCAGTCACCATCGGAACCCTACGCTGACCAAAAATCCAATTCGAAATCAACGCCACAAACCCAACAAGACAGACCCGAACTCACCCCCCTTCTGACCATCTTCTTCTACAGCATCTACAAACCAGTCCCATCACCGACCGATAAATTTCAACACCCAGTAACGTTCCCCCCACAAACAATCTTCTTCCAATCTTCGAAATCCCAAATCCGATTTAAACCCGAATTGAATCACCTGGCGTTGAGCAGACCGATTTCCTTTCGATCTAAACGAAAAAAAAACACGAAAAAGAATAAAGTTTGTTCTTTTTGTTTTGTTGTTGAGAAAACTAGAAGGGGGCGTATTATATAGTTTGTGTTGCTGAGATTTTGTTTTAGGGCTTACTGCTTTCTCTGAGATTTTGTTTGAGATTTAAGCGTATACTCGGAGGTTGGTGTGTTTATATCGTGTTGAGCCTTTGTGTTGGTGCAAGGGGGGCGTGAGTTCCTTGCGTTTGGTTGGGAATAAAAGAGGGTAATTTGTTTTAATTTCTCTGGTTGTTGATTTGTGAGGTCATTGTTTGACTTGGGCTTTGATTTCTCTGGTAGTTGTTGATTTGGCGAGTCTCTCTATGCTTAAAAGGGTGCAGTGCGATTTTATTTTCCTTTCTTGTTTGGTCTTGACTTTTGTGCTATACGGTTTAGCTCAGTTCTTTTTGGTTCTCTTTGTTTTTGTTTTTAGGGTTTTAATCCCAAGTCAATTTCTATAAAAAAAAACAAGGATCAAAACAGTTTAACCAAGCGATACGAGGATTCAGGTCTACCGATTTGCAAACAGTTGAGTTTGAAGCGTGAGCACTACTCAAATTTTTCTGGACGGACAGCCATACCCCACGGTAATATTTTTCTAAACTCTACAGATGCTGAAGCTGCTTTGAAAAATATATAGACAATTGTTGTAAAAAATTTCTGCAGGGGCAGCGGCTTTGAATGTACAATTTTAATTTTTGCAATTATTTTGTGTGATTTCTGAAATTTTTATTCATTCTGTTAAGGGCAATACCCCAATTCACATAAGGTGAGGGATTTCATCACCCTTTCCTTAGCCCACAAATTGCATTTCATCGTAGAATCTGGCTAATAATAAAGGTTAGACGTTGGACTTAAGGGAGTCACGGGCTCAGCTAGGGCTTAATTATATGGTGATAGTTGATTCATTTGGAACGAATTATCTCTTGGTGTCTAGACTACGGCAGAGAAATAACCGTTTATAAATATTACGGTGATTCGTAAATATTATATCGGTTGTTACTCTGAAGGTACTTAAACCTTCGGCTGCATTGCTAGGATGATTCCTGGTGCACCGATAACTCCTGTCCGTTAACTGGCTGAGAAATCTTTTGATCTAAGTAATCAAACGCATCACTTTATAATTTTGGGTTAGGAGCCAATAAGGACAGAAAACTTCATTGTAGCTAATTTCTGTGCTTGCATTTAACAACAATGAGTGAAAAAAGTGTTAGCCAACAAAATTCTCCTAGGGGTTCTCGAATCAACCAAAACTTTCCAACCGAATTGGATCAAAATCGAGTGAATCAAAACTTTCCAAACTTTGGGGATCAAAATCAAATAAATCAAAATTTTCAAAATCTCAATATCCAAATGGATAGACCCTTGTCTCTTCGTGATCGATGTTATCCTACTAGGACCGTTCAACCATCTGTCATTGTGTTCCCACCAGCTGAAGGGAACAATTTTGAGCTAAAACATTCTTTTATCCAAGGGGTACCAAAATTTACTGGATCTGAAAATGCTTATGAATTTCTAAGTGAGTTTGAGTTGTATGCCTCCACAACAAAAATGCAACAACTATCTAACGAATCGATCAAGCTAAGGCTAATTCCATTTGCACTACTTGAAAGCGCTAAAAGATGGCTAAATTCTCTTCCACGACATTCCATAAGAAGTTGGGATGAATTTGTCACTGCATTCTTGAAAAAGTTTTTCCCTTTCCATAAAACTCTAAAAATCCGAACCGAGATAAATCAATTTTGTCAAAATGAGGGGGAAACTTTTTCAAAGTACTTTGAGAGATTCAACCAGCTATTATATAGTTGCCCTCATCATGGAATTCTAAAAGATCACTTATGTCAAATTGCATACGAAGGGCTAAACTATCAGACTAGAACTCAACTAGAATCAATGTGTGGAGGAGACTTTATGTCTAAAACAGCCGATGAAGCTTGGCGATTTTTAGAAGATTTTTCTGAAAAGGACATGCAGTGGGAATCGATTCGTGTTCCCATTCGTACTTCTACTAGAGGAGTGCATGTCGTGGACCCAAATCAAATTCCCTTAGAAAATCAAACTCCTCAAGCCGGAGAAGGGTTACCCCACTATTACTCTCAGGACCAAGCCAATGCCATAGCTCAAAATAATCCTTACTCATCCACGTACAACCCTGGTTGGAGGAACCACCCAAATTTTTCCTGGTCGAACCCCAATAATTCGGCTAACCCATCTCACGTGCAACCCTTTCTTCCCAATCCGAATTACCAAGGCCCACCCCCCAATTCTCAACCCTCTCAAGCTACACCTCAATCCAAACAACCTTATAGGCACCCCAATTTTCAATCATCAAACCAATCATCTCAATCTTCTCAACCGTCACTAGACATTGTGCGTTTAGAAAAACAAATGGAACAAATGATGAATATGATAAAGGAACTAGCGAAAAATAACGAGAAAGGAAAGTTGCCTAGTCAACCTGAGGTGAATCCAAAATACAACTCTCGTGCTGTAAATTCTTGTGAGGACGAAAACCATAATCCAGTCAATGCTGTCACAACCCTACGATCTGGAAAGAGGATTGATAATAACGTGGACGACCCTGACGAACTTTCTAACTCGACCCCAACCCCTAATCTTGATGACCACCCATTGGCTTCAAATGCCAATTCTTCTAAACCTCAAGTTCCCTTAAATGTTGGCAATCCCAACAGTTCTTCTCCCAGCGTCGGCAAACCCGACCCACCTTCGAAAATTAATGTTGGCAATCCCAACATTTCATCTTCTACACCTCTACCACCTTCTTCTTCGAATGATGAAACTCATCCCAGAATCGAAAAACCAGTAGCTCCTTTTCCTCATAGACTCAATAATAAGAAGAAAGCTGCAAATTTCGATAAAATCTTGGAAATTTTCAAACAAGTCCGTGTGAACATTCCTCTTTTAGACACCATTGAACAAATCCCTCAATATGCCAAATGTCTTAAGGAATTGTGCACACAAAAACGTGCGACCAATGTCCCAAAAACCGCCTTTCTAACTGCGAATACAAGCTCTGTTCTTTCGAATCTTGCCCCAGTCAAGTATAAAGACCCTGGCTGCCCTACGATTGATTGTAAAATAGGAAACACTCACATCTCTCGTGCCCTACTCGACCTTGGTGCCAGTGTCAACCTTCTTCCTTATACTGTTTATCGTCAACTTGGACTAGGGGAGATTAAACCAACAAACATCACTCTTCAGCTAGCCGATCGATCTGTCAAAAAGCCATTGGGAATTATCGAAGACGTCTTGATACAGATCGAACAGTTCTACTTCCCTGTCGATTTTATAGTTCTAGAAACAGAGCCTGTCTCAAATCCCAACGTTCAAATACCATTGATCTTAGGACGCCCTTTCTTAGCAACCTCTAATGCTGTCATCAATTGTAGGAATGGTCAGCTTCGACTTTCCTTCGGGCACCTAACCATTGAGCTAAACATATTTAATCTCAACAAACAACCTAGGGATTTTGAGATCGATGAAATTGACATGATTCAAACCACAGTTGATGAAACCTCTAGTGACACTTCTGAAGCCCTGAAAATGTGTCTTGACCATTTTGACTCTGATTTCGATGAACTCGAATACATTTCTGAACTCAACAAAATTCTTGACTCCGACACTTCGTCACCTGAATCTAACCAAGGAATGTTGACCAATGTTGATACACAAGAACTTCCTAAGTTAGACCTCAAACCCTTGCCACCAGACCTTAAGTATGCCTACCTGGACTCCTCAAAAACTTTCCCCGTAATCTTGGCCTCTGATCTTACCGAAGACCAAGAAGAAAAAGTTTTGGAAACTTTACGGGAAAATAGGGACGCCTTGGGATGGGAAATTAGCGATATAAAAGGAATTAGCCCATCAATCGTGGAACATCGCATACATTTAGTTGATGAGGCTAAACCCACCTGTGAGGCTCAAAGGCGATTAAACCCGAACATGAGAGAAGTGGTCAAGGAGGAGATAATCAAATGTCTAGACAATAACATCATCTATCCCATCTCTGACAGTACTTGGGTGAGTCCGGTACAAGTTGTACCAAAGAAGTCGGGAGTCACAGTGATCAAAAACGACAGTAATGAACTCGTCCCAACAAAAATCAAAACCAAATGGCGTGTGTGCATCGACTATCGAAAGCTCAACTCAGCCACACGAAAAGACCATTTTCCCTTGCCTTTTATTGACCAAATGCTCGAACGCTTAGCGGGACATGAGTACTACTGTTTTCTCGATGGATACTCTGGCTATAACCAAATTCCTGTTGCTTTAGAAGATCAACATAAGACCACCTTTACTTGTCCCTTTGGAACCTTTGCTTATCGTCGCATGCCTTTTGGTCTTTGTAATGCCCCCGCGACTTTCCAAAGGTGTATGATGAGTATTTTCTCTGATATGGTGGAAGAATTCTTGGAAATATTCATGGACGATTTTTCAATATATGGATCATCTTTTTCCCAATGTCTCACTCATCTAGAACTCGTCCTTAAGCGTTGTAAGGAGAAATCACTCGTGCTTAATTGGGAGAAATGCCACTTTATGGTAAAAAGGGGGATAGTTCTAGGTCATGTCGTCTCCAAAGATGGCCTAGAAGTCGATAAATCCAAAATCGATTTGATTGCTAATTTACCTCCTCCTAAGTCTGTCAAAGATATTCGATCATTTCTTGGCCACGCAGGATTCTATAGAAGATTCATTAAGGATTTCTCAAAAATTTCAAAACCTCTCTCGAATTTACTTGCCAAAGACATAAAGTTTGAATTTTCCAATGATTGCAAAACATCTTTTGAAACGCTTAAATCACTCTTGACCACAACTCCCATCATTCAACCTCCTGATTGGACTCAACCCTTCGAACTTATGTGCGACGCTTCTGATTTTGCTATTGGAGCCATCTTGGGTCAGCGTATTGATAAACTCCCTCGAGTCATTTATTACGCCAGCAAAACCTTAAACGAGGCCCAACTTAATTACTCAACTACTGAAAAGGAATTTTTGGCAGTTGTCTTCGCTCTTGAGAAATTCAGACCATATCTCATAGGATCCAAAGTCATAGTTTACACTGACCATGCTGCCTTACGATATCTGCTTTCTAAAAAGGATGCCAAGGCCCGCTTGATTCGTTGGATCCTTCTTCTTCTTCAAGAATTCGATATAGAAATACGAGATAAAAAGGGTTCTGAAAATGTCGTAGCTGATCATCTCTCTCGAATTGTGCACGAAAATGATAACGACACCCAAATCGATGACTATTTTCCTGACGAACAACTCCTTTCGATCTCTAACACCCCTTGGTACGCTGACATTGTGAATTATCTTGTCACACAACAAATGCCCGCTGAATGGTCGAAACAAGATAAACAAAAATTTCTCTCAAAAGTTCGAAACTTCTATTGGGATGACCCATATCTTTTCAAATACTGTCCAGACCAAATCATTCGAAGGTGTGTGCCCGATCATGAACACCAAAGTATTCTCTCTTTCTCACATGACCATGCTTGTGGCGGTCATTTTGGAGCAAGAAAAACTGCTGCAAAAGTTTTGCAAAGCGGTTTTTATTGGCCCACACTCTTCCGTGACGCTTTCGAATTTTGCTCTAAATGTGAGCGATGTCAAAGAACGGGTCGAATCTCTAAGCGAAACATGATGCCCCTCAACCCCATTTTAGTGATTGAGTTATTCGATGTTTGGGGCATCGATTTCATGGGACCATTCCCTAATTCATTTGGGAATCTTTACATCTTACTTGCGGTAGATTATGTCTCAAAATGGGTTGAAGCCATTCCGACCAAAACCAACGACAACAAGGTTGTTGTCAAATTCCTCAAAGAAAACATCTTTTCACGCTTTGGCACACCTCGAGCTATCATTAGCGATAATGGCACTCACTTCTGTAATCGTGCTTTTGAGTCCTTGCTCAAGAAATACTCAATCACACACAAGCTGTCAACACCTTACCATCCACAAACTAGTGGACAAGTAGAAGTTTCCAATAGACAAATCAAACAAATTCTTGAGAAAACCGTGGACTCCAATAGAAAAGATTGGTCTGTAAAACTGATTGATGCACTTTGGGCTTTTCGCACTGCTTATAAAACCAATCTAGGGATGTCACCATATCGATTAGTCTTTGGAAAAGCCTGTCACTTACCTCTTGAATTAGAGCATCGTGCTCTTTGGGCCATAAAATTTTTGAACTTTGACTTAGAAAAGGCCGGCTCACATAGGAAGTTACAAATTTCTGAATTGGAGGAATTAAGAAATGAGGCGTATGAAAATGCGAAAATCTACAAAGAAAGAACCAAAGCCCAACACGACAAAAACATACTTCGTAAGAAATTCAACATAGGTCAAAAAGTTCTTTTATACGACTCTAGACTTCACTTGTTTCCAGGAAAACTTAGATCTCGATGGACTGGACCTTATGTCGTGAAAACTGTATACCCTCATGGAGCGGTTGAAATTGAAAATCCTAGGGATGGAAAAGTCTTCAAAGTAAACGGTCAACGACTGAAACCATTTTTGGAATTCGAGCAATATGACGAAGATGACTCTATCGATCTGCATGATCATCCACCATGAAATCAGGTGGTACACGTTCTTTTTCTTTTACTTTTCTTTTTCAGTTTTTTTCATTTTATTTTTGTTTTTCTGCCTTAGACAGTTGGGACACTGTCTGAATCAAGTGTGGGGGGGAGTCTGCATTTCATCCATTTTCATTTTTCTTTGTTTTTATTTCTTTTTATTTTCAGCCATTTAAGTAGGACCTTCATACATTTTAGATTGTAGTAACATACCATAATTTTTTTTTTTTTTTGAAATACGACTCATTTTCAATTGATACAGCAAAATAAGTTTACAATTTGTAGCCAGTTGATAGTATTTTTCTCTCTCAACTTAGATCGAATACGAAATATAATGAAAAGTTTAATCTTGAGGGATAATAGTGTAACCGGTACATAGGGAGATTCTTAGGTGATGGCCATGAAATCTATTCTATATTGTAGACTTTGTTTAAATAAGTGGAGGACTTAAAATACATATATTGGCTTTCCAAATCTTTAAAACTAAGTTGTGTTAAGTTGAATTCGCGTAACTCTCTTTTGTGCTTATATTTTCGATAATAATAATAATAGTATTCCAAGGGTATCCAACATTGCTTGTATATCGAGCGTTGGTGTGCAAACCCGCCAAGCTCTATCCGACACGTTGTTGACAAAGTCAAAGTTGGAATATCTTGGTCTCATTTTATGAGATTGGACACCTAAGGATTACCGACACGTTGTTGACAAAGTCAAAGTCGGCCTGCACAATCCGCCAAGCTCTTTACCTACTCTCCGTTAGTCCGCGAGGCAGTGCATGGGTGGTAAACCTTGGTCTTTTTAGGTGTATGTACTTAATCATAAATTTTAAAATTTTATAGAATAAAGAATAAGCGATGATGCCCAAACACTTCTTGACCTTATTGATTTGACTAGCCATACATGAGAAAATTAGAATACCACTTTGCAAACTGTGCCAAGCAAACTAAGAAATTATTTCATGGCTGCACTATGTTATCAACCGAACTAACTGGCCAAACTGGAATTTAACATTTGAAAACTTGATTTATATTGAAAATTTGTGACAAGTCGAGGTATCTAAAATAAAATCAACTGACTAGAAATTGTTAACTTAATTTGTTGTACCACCTTCCTGAAATAAGTCGTGTTTTCATCTTTCGTTTTATTTGCATATGTCCATTGCATTCATGTAGTTTCATTAGAATCATAGCATACTGCATTTGGATTTTGTGGGTAGTATCCGCTGAAAACCCTCACGAGACACCACTCGTCCTACTGGGGACACCTAGAGGTTTAACGGCTTGTTGCATGCGCTCAATGCAATCGTGTTTCCTACGAAAGTGTGACCTATCTAGTTAGTTTTCCATTTTCTTTTTACTCGAGGACGAGTAAAAGATAAGTGTGGGGGTATTTGATTGACATAGAAATGTGTTTATTTTATGCTCTTATTTCTTATCTTTTGTATATAAATGAATATTACTTGGGTATTGTTTTGTTACTTTTACAGATATTCCAACCCAGCCCGCATGCAACCAGAAATGTAGAGAAATAGAGATCAATTTGTTGTGTACTTGCAGTTTGAAGAATTGTGGATGAAGATCTCACATCTAGTTGCTGTTGGACAAGAAAAGGATGGATAAAAAGGCTTTGAACATCACAAATAAATGAAGAAATGTCAAGGAAGCAAGAGGAAAAAGAGAAAAGGCCCAAAATTGCTTTAATTATCAAAGGCCCATTTATATTTTTCATTGTAACTAACTAGTGGTGTAATGACCAGGCCCATTTACCATTAGGGTTAGGGTTAGGGTTTGGCTATCTACCCTATATATACCCTTGTAATAACCTTGTAGCCACCATCTCATCTCTGATTCCATTGTCTAATAAAAGTTCTTCTTTCTCTTTTATTTTCTGCATTTTTTTGTTTTCTTAGCAACTAGTGTTGTCTATACGATTAGATTCGGTAGAACACTAGTTGTATTCTGCACTTATTTGCATTAGTGATTTACCGTCTGATTAGATTCAGCGGAAATCCTAATTTTAACTCTTGTTTGTTATTTCAATTTCTGCTTTTATTATTTTCTTTGGTCAAATTGGATTTGATTAGATTCAAATCTAATTCATAGTTTTATTTCTTTTCCATTGAAATTGTGATCTGATCGTCGGTTCGGTTAGATCTGTTCTGAATCAAATTACAGTTTTAATTTTGTTTTGTTTTATTTTCAAAATCAACCTCCAAAGTTCGTCTAACACGCCCACGAAACATATAAATAATAAAATTTAACTTTCCTCCCTGTGTTCGACCTGTTTGCTACACGAACTGTACGCTTGCAGAAATTTAATTTAAATGTCGCGCTTTTCTAATTCATAGACTAGCGTCGATCACAATCCAATTACCTATCTCTTCCACGAACTCATTTATTTCTGTACTTAGGAAATATTTATAACTCTATTTCCAAACTTACACATATTTGGATTAAAACAGATGTTGTGTAAAACATCGTTACGACAACCCAAATATTTGTATTCAACTAAACTATTATTCAAACACTTCTCTTCGAGACTGGATCTTGCTATTTCTCCATTAAAAATGAAATCACTCAAGTTGGGGTAAAATTACCTCTCAGACCTTGACTGAAAACATCCTCAACTTCAAAACGGCAAAATCACTTACTTCGAATAAACACACTATAAAACCCAATTATTCATTTTGAACATGTATATGGTTTTCTTTCTATTTCCAATTTATAGATTTTCCTTTTTGTTTACAATATTCTATTTTTGATTTCGTTTCCTTATCGAATTCTATATATATCAATATATAGATTTCTAATTATCAAAATTTCTTAAAAATATTCTAACTCTTTAAGTTTTCGGAAAAATTCGCCATAACCTCCCCTGTATCGGGAGCATCGGGAAATTTCAAATAGCTTCCCCGGTCCTTCTTATCTCAAAAAGAAAAAGAAAAAGCCAAGCGGCTAGCCGATACGGCGCATAAAACCTCATATATGAATTAAACATGTACCTTATTGTCGAGCACACTAATTATATATCTTCATTACTTTATCCCATAACTGTCTCCGGTATATCTATACCTGTACAATTCATTTCAACTTCATACACTCGTTTTGACTCAATTCGTTAGAGTAACTCTTTAACTAACTCTTTGCCCATTTCGCTTGTATATATGAATATAACACGTTTCAAATATATTTCCACTTACTTATCAACTAATTGAATTCAAATTTCAATTGAAGTTCTATATTCGATTCTGAATATATATTTACAATTCCAAATTCACTTTTCAAAGTTTGACTTCAATTCAACACTCGATTAACTAATTCTTCTTTGACTTAGTTAATCCTATTCAATAATCAAAAATATGATTATTTTTCCAAAATCATCTTCTTTCCTTCACTTGAGTTCACATTTATTTTCTAACTCAAGTCTAGATTTTTAAATGGAAATTCAGATTTTTATTTGCTTAAAAATCCCTATATTTATATATAAAATCCATTATGGTTTTAATGGTTTCTGGCGCTGCACTTTTAGAAATTTGATTTTTGACATATCTCAAAATCTATACGACGAAATCCAGCTTTTTCTCCTCCAACGGAAAACTGTTATCAAATTGGTCCTGACGTTTCTTGTTTCAAAGAATTTTGACTTCAATTGATTCCTGTATATTCAATTGAAGTTCGAAACGACAATTTACGAACTGCAGCGCTGCGGCGAGTTCGTTTTAATTATATTTATATATAAAAACTTTTGAACTGCCGTTAAAATGAATTCAATTCCATTTTAACTCTATTTGAAATCTATTTTCAAATTCCCATCACATTCTGTTTTAATTCTATATTCAATTTACATTTGAATTTCTCTATTCAAATTCTATTTCAAATCTCTTATTAAAATTCTATTTGAATTTCCCTTATTCAAATTCAATACTCACATTTCGTTTAAAGTTCTATATTCCTTTTCTATTTGAAAATACTACTTTTGAATTCCTACTTGAATCCTGTACTCAAATTCCAATCAACCCTATTTGAATTCTATGTTTAAACTCCATTTCACTTCTATAGTTAAGCTCCCTTTGAATTCTATTTTCAAGTTTCTATATTTTAAATTCCCTTTGAATTCTATTTTTCAAAACTCTATATTTTACTTTTCTTTATTCAAATCCATTTGAATTCCTTTGAATTCAAATTCTATTTCAATTTCTTACATCCAAATTCTATATCTAAATCACATTTAAATTTCTGTATTCAAATCCTATATTTAAATTCTAGTCAAATTCTATTTATTCAATTTGACTTTTATTTAAATAAAATTCGAATTTAATCGAATTCAAATCATAAATCCTTATGGATTTATTTTCGTTCAATTTATATTCTGAACATTAGAATAAATTCTATCGTTTATTTGTTTAAACGATTTCCCCATTTCTATTTTCAAATTCACATTTGAATTTAAATATTCAAATTATCCAAATGATAATTTTCCCACTTTCTATTTACAAACCTCATTTAAACAAGTCTCGCTTTCAAATAAAATGTTTCATCTTTGGAAAAATATATTTCCTTTTTCAAAGTCACACTTGTATTTCTATTTTCTGAATTATCCAATGATAATTCATTTCACTCCACTTATAAACTTCGTTTATAAAGGAATCACTTGTTTTATTTTTCAAACAAGTTTATATTTCAAATCTATTTAAAAATTCAAATTCTATTTAAAAAATAGAATTTTCCCTTTTAAATCTCAAATATCCTTTCCCGATATTTTAAATACATTAACACTTAGCCCAGTGATATTTAAAACAATCAAATCACCCAATTTTCAATCATTTGATTTTTAACACATCATATATGAAAAATATATATGAAATCAAACAAACAATAAACAAACAGATAATATATTTTTGAGGAATCCAGTTGGATTCCTCCAACCTGTTTTCCTGCATCCACAGACGTTAGCACATAAATAATACCCATTCTGCTTCGTGGCAGAATATCGCGGTATAGAAGGTCATCCACTAATCATAACGTGGGGCGTATAGGGTAATCATCCGCTATGAAACTGCGGGCATCCGCTAATGAGACTGCGAGAATCCAATCAATCAACCCAATATATATAATAGCCTAAATAACTAATATATATAAACAAGCAGAAAAATCCAAACAAGCAACAACAATTATTTTTAACGAATAAAAATAATTTTAAATAAAAGGTGAGTGAGATTTACTCACCTTGATATTATTTTCCGATTGATTCCGATCTCAAATTTTAAATTCCATCTTAAGCAGTTCGTAGCTATGCATTTCTCGACGGATTCCATCTTATAAATTCTGGTATACATTTTAACGGGACATTTATTATTAAAGCTATCAAACAAATTTATAAGTAAGAATTTTAATTATAAATTTAGAATAATTACCTTGGTTTAATTTATTCTAACCCTTGATTAGCTCCACATTCCTTGATTTAGTTGTGACTTCCTCCTACATTGTTTTTCTCATTTTTTTTTCCTTCCTGTTGAATTCCTGCTGCTCAAGACCGAGCTTCCGCTCAACACCAACTCCCCTCAGTAAACCGCGAGCATCCAAGGTCATCGCGCTCACTCCAGATCCACAATTCAGATCGACTTTGCAACCTTCCACCACCTCGTTCAACAGTTCGAACCCTTCCGCGAAATCCAGATCCACATATACTGGATCGAAGACCGTTGTCCTCATATAACTGACCCCTAAATCGATTTCCGAGTTCGAATATCAGCCATTGCGACTTCGATTCCCCCTTGCGATAGAAATATAACGAACGCCCAGTACCAGAAGCACCGCTCGAGTTCGAATGAGTTAGCAACGAACGATTTTGTTCGATTTTGGTTTTGATGAATGTAACGAGCGACATCGAATCAAACAAAAATCATGATTTAATTTATTCAATTTTGAAAGAGGGGGGAACGGATTTATTTTGCTGAAGTAGGAAATGAGTTCAAGGGGGTTATCGCGTTTGATTTTATAAAGAGGAGAGACTTTACGATTAAGGAATTTAAGGCTGGTATCTTCTTAGGTAGGATTTACCAGGGTAGGATTTTACCTGAGGTAGGTCTTAACACGTACAGTGTTTATTACGGGCAGATATTAACTGGTACAGTGTTTATTCAATTTTAAAATACCCCGTGATTGCGAACCCCTTTCTGAACCCAACAACCGACATTTCTAGGGTTTAACCGCTATTCTGAACACACTGGAACAAGCTACGGAGTCTCATTTGATCATCTAGAGACGATATTAATTTAAACTGATATAAATTAAATTCAAAATAATTAAATTCTTCGATAATAAATTATTATTATCGCTTTTAAATTCAAACAGAACTGACACTGATCATCTGAACTGGTTTTCAATTCAGTTTATATCTCGAACTGAAGTATTTTTCATATTACGATAATTTAATATTCTTGAAATTTAAACTATAATCGATTATTAAATCGATAATTCAATATAAAAATTCCTTTATATTATCAATACAATATTTAAAACTGATCGTTCAAAAACCCGGGTCGTTACATTCTTTCCCCCTTAAAATAATTTCGTCCTCGAAATTGCTAAGGTAGAAAAACAGTACGAACCCGTTACTTCTCAAAACTTACTTATGCTGAAACTCAACACTTCACATTTCTAAAATTTAAGTCCTACCAAAACATTTGGTTTCCATTCATTCACATTCAAATTGATTCTAGTCAATTTATCCATCTTGAACTATTCAACTTGCTTAAGTTAAATTTTTAATTCCAGAATCCAAATCCCAGGGTTATCATTTCAAATCCTTTTGAAATCACTTAAACATGTACATATATTTATAATTCTTTTCAAATTCAAAATATTTGAATTTTTCAACTAAACTTGTTTTCTTTCAAACAAATTCCCACCAAAAATTTTCTAAGGTAGCAATCCATCACTTAGAAACTCGAAAATGAACACTGATGAAGCTGCAGTCATCATCAGAATTATTTCCCAGCCACTGAAGTGAGTCCAGTGCTTTATCATTTTCAAAAATCCTTTTAGACAAAACTATATTATTCTAATGTACTTTAGAAAATATTTTCAAACTTCCCAGGATTTAAATTCCAAAATCTGGTTTGAATTAAATTTTAGTTCATCTCCTTTGTATATATTTTATTCATATACAAATTTAATTTGGTTATATATATAACCATTTCAATTTTATAATCTCCTTTGATTATAATAACAACAACCAACACATCCATATATTATAATAATTTTAGAAAATTATTCCTTCTATATCAAAATAGTATTTTAGGCAAAATTATTTCATTTACCCGCTTTAAAACATTATTATGTTGAATTTCTCTGTTCAAGTGTTTAGAAATTCCTATCGACTTCGTGGCGTCCCACGATTCGATCAGAATTCATAAATCACTCAACAGACTAGCCAACACAATATAAAATAATTTTTATATCAATTTACAAATACGCTCTCTCGTATGTATACACTCAACTCATTCTAGGGTACTACTGACCCTATCTCTAATGAGCACAACTCCACAAAGCCTAGGTATTCGCTCAACCTAAGCTCTGATACCACTGTAACGACCACGAGATTTTCCCCTCCGAAAATCGACACAAAACCCAGCGTCGACTGTTCGGATATCGAAAATACCGTATCATTAATAGAAGAAATTAGAGGGTGAGATAGAAAAGATAGAACTAATAGAATAGAAGAAGAACACAACTGAGCATAATCAAAGTAAACACGAATCTCACAGCGGATCGAATAAAATATATTATATAACATAACATTGAAATACAAATCAGTAACTGTATATATACATACCATTATCAGAGCACAACAGTTATTCCTGGAACAGTTATAAACACCTGTTTCTAGATACAAACAAGGTTCACAGCGGAATATATGATAGTCCATAGCTAACTGGTGAAGCCTCCTGCTTCCAGCTCCTCCAATTGAATCTGTGAAATCCCAACTACTTGACTGCCCATACAAATTTGGGCACCCAAGAGTTTAGGGAAAACAAAACAAAATAAACTCTGGGTCAGTCATGGGACTGGTGTGAGTAAACTCAAATCATTGGTTTAACCTTTAAAATCCTTTCAAAAGAAAAGATAATAGTAAGACCAGCCCACACATAAACATGGATGGTTTTTACCTTACTATAACCCAAAACACTTTGATACGAAAATCCAGTGATATTATAATAATGTTTACAAAAAGTAAATAACCAAATAGCAGAACGCTTGCATCTCACGCTCCACATATATAGTATAAAATCAAAAACCGCATGGCGCTTATTGGAGATTGGATTTCCAACATGACAAGGTATGGAACCACCTTCCGACTGTGTATCTCTAGAGAGGAATACACTGGGTTCAACAAGAACATCTTGTAACCCGGCCCACACATGACCGACCACTCATTTCGCTTGAGTGTATCGAATGTATATCACCAACGGTTGGGATCAGCAACCGCCACCCGACTGGGACAGCATCGAATAGAATAAGAAATTAAATGAACCTCTAGATAGGTGATTATACATCCTAATGGGAGCGACCCACATAGCCATGCTGCCTGCCCGATTTTTGTCATTTCCCGGTTGTTGAGGCCTGAGGCTACGAATACTTACCATTCATTGATAGCACAATCACTTTGAATGTCACATTGTCAGATCCGTTAATCACTAGTTGAGTTTGCACAAATATTCTGGATGTTATGCTAAGGGAATAAATCCATTGCAACCATATCTATTTATACAGACCAACCCATTTGATCATGGAAATACTTTGCCAGACATTCGTCCATTTACGTTCGTTCTGGGATTGAACGAAACCGAAGGCACTATTTCTATTTAATAGAAAGAGTCCTTGCACTTTACTCCGTCTTCAATATATTCAGCATACTTGATTCGCAACGCTTATGCCGATACGGAGTGGTTCTTCGGATAATAATCCAACCGGTCTCTCCATATTGACAATGATGGTCAAAAATTTCGATAGTCTGTGATTTAACTATCGAATAAAAACAAGTGTTCATCCAAACGTATCAAACAAATCACTGGGCTCTTTAATTAATATTTCATTAATTAAATCTCTTCTCCATTTCCTTATCAATATTTGTTAACCAAATATTTCAAATAGCCATATTGGGATTTTATACTATTTGGAAAACATTTCCAAATATCGCTTTCTCTTATTTTCTACAGTTAGAAAATATATTCGATTATAATTGGAAAACAATCCAATTACCTATCTCTTCCACGAACTCATTTATTTCTGTACTTAGGAAATATTTATAACTCTATTTCCAAACTTACACATATTTGGATTAAAACAGATGTTGTGTAAAACATCGTTACGACAACCCAAATATTTGTATTCAACTAAACTATTATTCAAACACTTCTCTTCGAGACTGGATCTTGCTATTTCTCCATTAAAAATGAAATCACTCAAGTTGGGGTAAAATTACCTCTCAGACCTTGACTGAAAACATCCTCAACTTCAAAACGGCAAAATCACTTACTTCGAATAAACACACTATAAAACCCAATTATTCATTTTGAACATGTATATGGTTTGCTTTCTATTTCCAATTTATAGATTTTCCTTTTTGTTTACAATATTCTATTTTTGATTTTGTTTCCTTATCAAATTCTATATATATCAATATATAGATTTCTAATTATCAAAATTTCTTAAAAATATTCTAACTCTTTAAGTTTCCGGAAAAATTCGCCATAACCTCCCCTGTATCGGGAGCATCAGGAAATTTCAAATAGCTTCCCCGGTCCTTCTTATCTCAAAAAGAAAAAGAAAAAGCCAAGCGGCTAGCCGATACGGCGCATAAAACCTCATATATGAATTAAACATGTACCTTATTATCGAGCACACTAATTATATATCTTCATTACTTTATCCCATAACTGTCTCCGGTATATCTATACCTGTACAATTCATTTCAACTTCATACACTCGTTTTGACTCAATTCGTTAGAGTAACTCTTTAACTAACTCTTTGCCCATTTCGCTTGTATATATGAAGATAACACGTTTCAAATATATTTCCACTTACTTATCAACTAATTGAATTCAAATTTCAATTGAAGTTCTATATTCGATTCCGAATATATATTTACAATTCCAAATTCACTTTTCAAAGTTTGACTTCAATTCAACACTCGATTAACTAATTCTTCTTTGACTTAGTTAATCCTATTCAATAATCAAAAATATGATTATTGTTCCAAAATCATCTTCTTTCCTTCACTTGAGTTCACATTTATTTTCTAACTCAAGTCTAGATTTTTAAATGGAAATTCAGATTTTTATTTGCTTAAAAATCCCTATATTTATATATAAAATCCATTATGGTTTTAATGGTTTCTGGCGCTGCACTTTTAGAAATTTGATTTTTGACATATCTCAAAATCTATACGACGAAATCCAGCTTTTTCTCCTCCAACAGAAAACTGTTATCAAATTGGTCCTGACGTTTCTTGTTTCAAAGAATTTCGACTTCAATTGATTCCTGTATATTCAATTGAAGTTCGAAACGACAATTTACGAACTGCAGCGCTGCGACGAGTTCGTTTTAATTATATTTATATATATAAACTTTTGAACTGCTGTTAAAATGAATTCAATTCCATTTTAACTCTATTTGAAATCTATTTTCAAATTCCCATCACATTCTGTTTTAATTCTATATTCAATTTACATTTGAATTTCTCTATTCAAATTCTATTTCAAATCTCTTATTAAAATTCTATTTGAATTTCCCTTATTCAAATTCAATATTCACATTTCGTTTAAAGTTCTATATTCCTTTTCTATTTGAAAATTCTACTTTTGAATTCCTACTTGAATCCTGTACTCAAATTCCAATCAACCCTATTTGAATTCTATGTTTAAACTCCATTTCACTTCTATAGTTAAGCTCCCTTTGAATTCTATTTTCAAGTTTCTATATTTTAAATTCCCTTTGAATTCTATTTTTCAAAACTCTATATTTTACTTTTCTTTATTCAAATCCATTTGAATTCCTTTGAATTCAAATTCTATTTCAATTTCTTACATCCAAATTCTATATCTAAATCACATTTGAATTTCTGTATTCAAATCCTATATTTAAATTCTAGTCAAATTCTATTTATTCAATTTGACTTTTATTTAAATAAAATTCGAATTTAATCGAATTCAAATCATAAATCCTTATGGATTTATTTTCGTTCAATTTATATTCTGAACATCAGAATAAATTCTATCGTTTATTTCTTTAAACGATTTCCCCATTTCTATTTTCAAATTCACATTTGAATTTAAATATTCAAATTATCCAAATGATAATTTTCCCACTTTCTATTTACAAACCTCATTTAAACAAGTCTCGCTTTCAAATAAAATGTTTCATCTTTGGAAAAATATATTTCCTTTTTCAAAGTCACACTTGTATTTCTATTTTCTGAATTATCCAATGATAATTCATTTCACTCCACTTATAAACTTCGTTTATAAAGGAATCACTTGTTTTATTTTTCAAACAAGTTTATATTTCAAATCTATTTAAAAATTCAAATTCTATTTAAAAAATAGAATTTTCCCTTTTAAATCTCAAATATCCTTTCCCGATATTTTAAATACATTAACACTTAGCCCAGTGATATTTAAAACAATCAAATCACCCAATTTTCAATCATTTGATTTTTAACACATCATATATGAAAAATATATATGAAATCAAACAAACAATAAACAAACAGATAATATATTTTTGAGGAATCCAGTTGGATTCCTCCAACCTGTTTTCCTGCATCCACAGACGTTAGCACATAAATAATACCCATTCTGCTTCGTGGCAGAATATCGCGGTATAGAAGATCATCCACTAATCATAGCGTGGGGCGTATAGGGTAATCATCCGCTATGAAACTGCGGGCATCCGCTAATGAGACTGCGGGAATCCAACCAATCAATCAACCCAATATATATAATAGCCTAAATAACTAATATATATAAACAAGCAGAAAAATCCAAACAAGCAACAACAATTATTTTTAACGAATAAAAATAATTTTAAATAAAAGGTGAGTGAGATTTACTCACCTTGATATTATTTTCCGATTGATTCCGATTTCAAATTTTAAATTCCATCTTAAGCAGTTCGCAGCTATGCATTTCTCGACGGATTCCATCTTATAAATTCTGGTATACATTTTAACGGGACATTTATTATTAAAGATATCAAACAAATTTATAAGTAAGAATTTTAATTATAAATTTAGAATAATTACCTTGGTTTAATTTATTCTAACCCTTGATTAGCTCCACATTCCTTGATTTAGTTGTGACTTCCTCCTACATTGTTTTTCTCATTTTTTTTCCCTTCCTGTTGAATTCCTGCTGCTCAAGACCGAGTTTCCGCTCAACACCAACTCCCCTTAGTAAACCGCGAGCATCCAAGGTCATCGCGCTCACTCCAGATCCACAATTCAGATCGACTTTGCAACCTTCCACCACCTCGTTCAACAGTTCGAACCCTTCCGCGAAATCCAGATCCACATATACTGGATCGAAGACCGTTGTCCTCATATAACTGACCCCTAAATCGATTTCCGAGTTCGAATATCAGCCATTGCGACTTCGATTCCCCCTTGCGATAGAAATATAACGAACGCCCAGTACCAGAAGCACCGCTCGAGTTCGAATGAGTTAGCAACGAACGATTTTGTTCGATTTTGGTTTTGATGAATGTAACGAGCGGCATCGAATCAAACAAAAATCATGATTTAATTTTTTCAATTTTGAAAGAGGGGAGAACGGATTTATTTTGCTGAAGTAGGAAATGAGTTCAAGGGGGTTATCTCGTTTGATTTTATAAAGAGGAGAGACTTAACGATTAAGGAATTTAAGGCAGGTATCTTCTTAGGTAGGATTTACCAGGGTAGGATTTTACCTGAGGTAGGTCTTAACACGTACAGTGTTTATTACGGGCAGATATTAACTGGTACAGTGTTTATTCAATTTTAAAATACCCCGTGATTGCGAACCCCTTTCTGAACCCAACAACCGACATTTCTAGGGTTTAACCGCTATTCTGAACACACTGGAACAAGCTACGGAGTCTCATTTGATCATCTAGAGACGATATTAATTCAAACTGATATAAATTAAATTCAAAATAATTAAATTCTTCGATAATAAATTATTATTATCGCTTTTAAATTCAAACAGAACTGACACTGATCATCTGAACTGGTTTTCAATTCAGTTTAAATCTCGAACTGAAGTATTTTTCATATTACGATAATTTAATATTCTTGAAATTTAAACTGTAATCGATTATTAAATCGATAATTCAATATAAAAATTCCTTTATATTATCAACACAATATTTAAAACTGATCGTTCAAAAACCCGGGTCGTTACAAAATCATTCTATATCTCATCGCCCAAATTCCTTTTAATCACGTTACTAGGGAAAATATCATCTCATATCAATTCCGTTACTTTGGAAATCTTAACATACCTTCTTAACATTACCAACTAGTATCATCATTGGATAGTCCCGAAGCCGTTCAAGTTGGGGTATTTTTATTACCTCTCAGACCTTGATCAACAACGTTCTTAACTTCAGATAAATACGAGTTGTAATTCAAGAAAACATATCCCACCAGTTAAAATATCTTTATAGTTTTCCTTATCTTTAAATATAATTAATATCGCTCAATTCGATAAATAAACATCACTTTTATTAACTCTCGACTTCTTCAATTAACTTTGTTTCACAAACTGAATTACCAATCTTATTTCCAACTTAGTTTACCAAGCTCAAAACAATTTTTTTTTTTTCAATTTCCTTTTCCTTCGGGAAACCCCTTTTAAAATCCATTGATTCAACTTAATACCATTATTAAGTATTACCAATTTAAAACAATGCTTTAACTCACATTCCATCCTGTTTAAAAATTCCAGGTTTAATATAAAACCTTTATATCTCCATCTCTCTTTACTAAATTCAAACGTTAGGTTGACCCTTCATTTAAGCTATGTATACGCTTAAATCTTTTAATTGCTTCACTATAAAACTCGACCTCAAATAAAACTCATCCCTTACCTTTTTCCAACACTCGACCATATTTCATTCCAAACTTGTTTACTTAAATGTATTACATTCAAGAAGAGATTATTTACTTCAACATTAATCATTGAAAATTATTAACTCCTTTATCTACTGAAATAATAAATTTCCTTTTTAAACTCTTCCTAGGATTAACCAATTATTTGCTAAGTTAGTTCACTAATTTAAAATCTAACTTAGTTTTCAATGGTCGACCGAGTCAACATAGACATGGTTACTCTTCTAACCAATTCTATTTAATTCCACTTTTAAATCAATTAAAATATAATTAATTTAAATAACTTTATTTAATCGTTCACGATTACTCGGATACTTAACCGCTAGGTTCTTTTCATTTGTTTACAATTCTTATCAACCTAAGAAATTGTTTAATAAAACAAATTCCATAATTACTTATAACCTTACCAAATAAATAAATAATATTTATTTCCTTTTAACAACTTTTATTTAAAGTAACAGCTTTCAAAACTTATTCCAATCATAAAATAGATTTATAACTTCAACTCTGTCGACTTACAGTCGATAAAATTCATATTTAAAAATCGATTTATTTCTCGACCAGGTGATGCTAATTACCCAACCCATACCATCCATTGGTTAACATCAAAATAAATGTTGAAATATGGTTCAACCATCAACACTTATCGATCATTTCTTTTTATTTGATAATTTCGATAATGATCATCAATCAATGAACAGATCATTCAAACAATTCAAAACAGTTTCAAACACGTTTATAAACGTGGCCAATCAAGGGGAAATTCTTTATTTGGGTCAAATCAAAATGACTGGTGTTTTACTGAAATTAAATGACCGTTTTAATTTCCAGTAATTAAATCAATAATGAAATAACAAGCAAACAGTCAATCACTAACAATCAAGACACGAAAAATAAAAATCCAATTTATATAAAATATAAACGGGAAGAGCTGAGTGAGTTAAACTCACTTGGATTTAAATCTATCGATAAAGAGTCTGTTTTAATCAAATTAAACTGATGTTTAATTCGACTAAAATTTTCAGTCACTTCAGATCCGGACTAGGCCTGCTCCATCTCGAAGTACTCGTCTCCATGGTCCCAATGCAACTGACCGCGTCAAAATCTGATATTGTACGTACAAGATATCGTATGAACAATTTTATAAAGTAATTATATTTTAAAACATGGTTTGCTTATATAATTTAAACCGCGCTTTACCTTAACTGTTCAACCAAAAAGAACCCGACCCGCTTCATCCTTAAACCCCCCCCCCCTTCGATCCTTATTCTCATTTGATCAGCCGCCTCAAAAATTTGCTCACCGAAACCCTAAATCCCCTTTTCCTTCTTCAACCACTCCGAGCTGTATGGCGTCGCCCTCCTCCTCCTTACGTCACCACTGCCTCGTCCGCTCCCCGTTGTCTACCCCTTCAGCAACCCCTCTTCGCTGATCGAAACTAAAACCTTCCAGGAACGGAGCGGCTTCGACCGTCAACCCCAAAACCCCCCTCAGAACGAAGCGGCTTCCTCCCTATTAAGCTATGTTTTCTTTGACTGAATTATTTTGATTTGATTTTATTTTTCTACTGTTTCGAATGGGATTTTCTTCTTTGGTTTATTGTGGTTCGTATGGGTGATAAAATACACTGTGTGATAGCGTATTTATAGTTGCGGTTTGATTGGGATAAGATGAACGTCTATCAACATCCACGAATTGTTCTTCCAATCAATATTCGAATATGTACTTAGATTTTGTGTTTGGATTTTGGTATAGGATTTTAGTCTAGGCTTTTCCCAGCACTTGTTGATCTGTTCGAAAACAGTGACTGAACCCGTATAGATTTGGTGGATCTTAAGCTATGACTTGTTTATTAATTTCAGAGATTGAATCTACACTCTAGATCCATAAGTTCTGTGTTCAGATTTGAAAAGAAAACACAGCCTTGTATGAATAACATTCGATTGTGGAAATGGGTTATCAATCCCTTATTTGTTCACTGTATTGAATTGATATAAAATATATACCTATATTTCTAGTTGTTCAAGATTGATTTACCCTTAGCTGTTTGGTTATTTTCCCTAGACGTGCACAGTCCTTTTCCTGTTCATGATCTATACTTGGAAAATTTTCGTTTTACTATTTTCATGTTTGTTTGCTGGGAAGAAAATCAAAGTTAGGATGAATTGTCTTGTCTTCTCTGTTTTGCATTGTACAAGTATAGATTTGCCTCTCTTTAGCATGTGCATTGTACTGCTAGAATTTGATGTATGAATGCACATACATATCTTTTTTTACCAGCTACACATTATACTATTTCCTTAGCTGTTCATCTCACTGTTTTCTTGATTTAGCTGGTTCATGATTTTATTTATTTATTATTTATTTTATTTTTCCTTTGATGTTCATTGTTGTTATGAAATCATCCCTTCTGGGTTTTTCTTCTTTTTCTCTTTACAGCTGTATATGGGGTACAAGATCGAGTTGTATTGTACTATGATGAAGACTTGGATGGCCACTTTTCTTAGCAGTAAAATATGAATGATTTTGTGTTGATTTTGTGTACCAATTCTGCTCAGACTTACATGAGTTGATCGAACTGTTTGTATCTTAGATTAGGTAGTGCCATGAAGCCATCTGTATTATCTTGTCTATGTATATTTAGTTATTTATTTCATTAGAAGATTTGAACCGTGATATGGATTTTGTTTAGATTTTAAATGTATGAGACCAGTGGTGGATTCAACTGTTCATTTAGCTGTATGTATATAACTGTTTCGATTTGTTTGTAAATATATCCATAAATTTGTTCTCTCTTAGTTGTTCTTATGCCGAAAGAATGTGATGTTGTTCATGATTTTTCTTTTTAGATACAAGTAATTAGAATTATAAATTTTGTATGAGTCTTTAGTAAAGAAAACAGTGGTACCAATCCACTCAGGTGGCTAGTAATTTACCACTTGGTGCTCAATTTACCAAGCAAAACAAACATATGATTTACAAAGCAAACAGCTTGGTATTTAGGTGTGGTGTAATAGCAAGTGACAATCTACCATAATTACTATCGGATTTACAGTGGTATTATTAACATTTGATGTATCAATATGACAAGGATTCGTATTTATTTAAAACAACATTTCCTATTTCAAACAGTATAGAATTTGAGACCTAATATTAAAAATTTTGATTTTAAATAATATTCCATTTATATCAAAATCATTTAATTTAAATAATTAAATCGTTATAATTTAAAAACGATTTCACAGCGACTATTTGAAAATTTGAATTGGACGTAACTTGAAATCTATAAGCTGAAATCTCAATTTTTCTCTTTCATTAGAAAAATATAATCGAACCGATTCAAACGTGTCTCGTTTCACAGAAATCCGACTTATATTAGATCCTGTATATCCAATTAAAGTTCAAATCGAAAATTTCGAACTACCGCGACGTTTCGAGCTCGTTTTAATTAACATATAAATATATATATTCGAACTCTATTTTAAATAAATAAATTCGATTAAAAATTCATTATATTTGAAATATAATATATAAACAAATTTAAATATTCGAATTTAAATAGCCGAAAAATCTGGGACGTTACATTCTTCCCCCCTTAAAATAATTTCGTCCTCGAAATTGCAATGTAAGAAGAATATTCCGAACCATATTATTTTTAAAATCATTACTATTGAATTAAATTTAAAATAAATTCGAATCCTAAAAATTTTCTAAAATTTTGCCAACACCTCCTCAGCATGGCTCGATCAGTACGACTACCACTTCCACTCTGGGCCTCAATTTCTTTGAAAAGAAAATTCAAAATCCAAATTTGATTTCAAATCAAATCAATCAGAACATCAAAACAACCCACATCATCATAATATAGAAAATTATTTCCCTTTTCTATAAAAAAATATACCTTGGGTAAAATTGTTTCATTTACCCCCTTTTTAAAAACAATATTGTATCCATTCACTAGTTCAATGCATCTCAACACTTGAACCAGTCAAATAACACAATACAAAACATTTGTATATAAAATCTTACAAATACGCTCTCATGTATATACACGCAAACTCAATCTGGGGTGTTACTAACCCCATCTGTATTGAGTTACGCCACAGGGCCAAGGTTACTACTCAACCAATAGCTCTGATACCACTGTAACGACCCAGGGATTTCCGGCCCCGAAAATCGACATAAATACCTTTACTGTACTCATGCCGACCTTCCAACACCGAAAACACTGGAACGTTTATAGAAAGAAATTAGAGGGTGAGATAAGAAAGAAAGAAATATTAGAATAGAAGAAGAAGATCCAACACAGAGTCTCACATCGCAGCAGAACAAAATAAAATACAGAAATAAATCTTTATTGAGAGCTTTTTTAAAAATACTTACAATATCAGAGTACAACACATATCTGGACAGTTTTAATAGTTTGTCCTCATATATACTCACACAACGGAATAGTAATCGTATCACACATCTGAACACCTTCAGCTTGTCACCGGACTTCACAGTTCTTGATAACCTGAACCTGTACACCCCGGGCTAACCCGAGCATTTACAAAACGTCGGGTCAGTCTGGTGAACCAGAGTGAGAAAACTCGCACAGTATTAAGGGTATCACACAACTTGATTTTAAAGTTAAAATCCTTTCGAAATAAAAAGATAATCGTAAGACCAAATCCACACATAAACACGGATAGTTTTTACCTTACGATAAACCAAAACAGTTTTGAAATCAATATCTTTTCTGATATTATAATAGTGTCTAAAGACAAGTAAATATCAATCTAGTGGAACGCTTAAATCTCACGCTCCACATATATAGTATTTAAATCAAAACCATGGGCACTTATTGGAGATTGGATTCCAACTGCGACAAGGTATGGGACCACCTGCCGATAGTGTATCTCTAGAGGAGAATACACCGGGTTCAACAAGAACGTCTTGCAACCCGGCCCTCACATGACAGACCACTCATTTCGCTTGAGTGTATCGAATGTATATCACCAACGGTTGGGCTCAAACCACCGTTTTCCCGAAAAGGGACAGCATCGAAATAGATTAAATAATGAAATGGATTTTCTCTAGATAGGTGATTATACACCCTAATGGGAGCGACCCACATAGCCATGCTGCCTGCCCGATTTTCTGTCATCTCCTGGTTGATGAGGCTTGAGGTCAGAACACATCTGGTCATCACACACTTTGAATGCCACATCGTCATATCTGCAAAATCACTAATTGACGTCCACAAAAATATTCTGGTCGTTAAGCTAGAGAGGTGCCCCTCTCAGCCACTAACAGAGATACATTTGTAAAAATCAACGTACGTGACCCTTAAGAAATACTCTGTCAGACATCCGTCCATACAAGTCATCCAGGAACAGGATGAACCGAAGGTACTCTCCTACTGCATCCAATATAGGAATCACCCCACGGATCAGTAGCGAGTAGTCCTTGCAATCCACAGATTTCAACCACGACAGAACCCAGTATATCTCCGGGTCGAATCAGAGATTGTAAGTGGTTCTTTCGCTTTATGAAGATCTATGGTCTTCAAATGCTCCATCTCGATCATCGTCTAATCTTTTCTATATATTTCGTGTTTGTTGATTGGAATGGTTTTCGAATATTCATTCGATCCCGGTCTTTCCATACCAACAATCGTAAAGGTCAGACTTGATAGTCGGTTATTTAATTATCAAGTAAACATCCATGAAATCACAAAAATAGCTTTATTGGTCTGGTACTCAGCATCACTTGGCTTCTTAAAATTATTTAAACTTGAATATTCAAATATTGGGAAAAACCTTTCACTTATCACTTTGATATATGCAAAAATATTTCATTTTGATATAAAGACAATCAATATTCAATTTCTATCATTTTATTATAACATTTCCTTTATTATAACTAAGAAATCATTTCAATCTACTATTCGACATTACGCCAACTCTTCTGTTTCCATCACTTGGGAAAATATCAAATCCTTATTCATAAAGAATAAATCATTCTATATCTCATCGCCCAATTTCCTTTTAATCACGTTATTAAGGAAAATATCATCTCATATCATTTCCATTACTTTGGGAATCTTAACATACCTTCTTAACATTACCAACTAGTATCATCCTTGGATAGTCCCGAAGCCGTTCAAGTTGAGGTATTTTAATTACCTCTCAGACCTAGATCAACAACGTTCTTAACTTCAGATAAATACGAGTTGTAATTCAAGAAAACATATCCCACCAGTTAAAATATCTTTATAGTTTTCCTTATCTTTAAATATAATTAATATCGCTCAATTCGATAAATAAACATCACTTTTATTAACTCTCGACTTCTTCAATTAACTTCGTTTCACAAACTGAATTACCAATCTTATTTCCAACTTAGTTTACCAAGCTCAAAACAAAACTTTTTTTTTTCAATTTCCTTTTCCTTTGGGAAACCCCTTTTAAAATCCATTGATTCATTTTAAAACCATTATTAAGTTTTACCAATTTAAAACAATGCTTTAACTCACATTCCATCCTGTTTAAAAATTCCAGGTTTAATATAAAACCTTTATATCTCCATCTCTCTTTACTAAATTCAAACATTAGGTTGACCCTTCATTTAAGCTATGTTTTCGCTTAAATCTTTTAATTGCTTCACTATAAAACTCGAGCTCAAATAAAACTCATCCCTCGCCTTTTTCCAACACTCGACCATATTTCATTCCAAACTTGTTTACTTAAATGTATTACATTCAAGAAGAGATTATTTACTTCAACATTAATCATTGAAAATTTATTAACTCCTTTATCTACTGAAATAATAAATTTCCTTTTTAAACTCTTCCTAGGATTAACCAATTATTCGCTAAGTTATTTCACTAATTTAAAATCTAACTTAGTTTTAAATGGTCGACCGAGTCAACATGGACATGGTTACTCTTCTAATGAATTCTATTTAATTCCTCTTTTAAATCAATTAAAATATAATTAATTTAAATAACTTTATTTAATCGTTCACTATTACTCAGATACTTAACCGCTAGGTTCTTTTCATTTGTTTACAATTCTTATCAACCTAAGAAATTGTTTAATAAAACAAATTCCATAATTACTTATAACCTTACTAAATAAATAATTAATATTTATTTCCGTTTAACAACTTTTATTTAAAGTAACAGCTTTCAAAACTTATTCCAGTCATAAAATAGATTTATAACTTCAACTCTGTCGACTTACAGTCGATAAAATTCATATTTAAAAATCGATTTATTTCTCGACCAGGTGATGCTAATTACCCAACCCATACCATTCATTGGTTAACATCAAAATAAATGTTGAAATATGGTTCAACCATCAACACTCATCGATCATTTCTTTTTATTTGATAATTTCGATAACGATCATCAATCAATTAACAGATCATTCAAACAATTCAAAACAGTTTCAAACTCGTTTATAAACGAGGCCAATCAAGGGGAGTTTCTTTATTTGGGTCAAATCAAAATGACTGATGTTTTACTGAAATTAAATGACCGTTTTAATTTCCAGTAATTAAATCAATAATTATATAACAAGCAAACAGTCAATCACTAACAATTAGAACATGAAAAATAAAAATCCAATTTATATAAAATATAAACGTTAAGAGCTGAGTGAGTTTAACTCACTTGGATTTAAATCCGTCGATAAACAGTCTGTTTTAATCAAATTAAACTGACGTTTAATTCGACTAAAATTTTCAGTCACTTCAGATCCGGACTAGGCCTGCTCCATCTCGAAGTACTCGTCTCCACGGTCCCAACGCAACTGACCGCATCAAAATCTAATACTGTACGTACAAGATATCGTATGAACAATTTTATAAAGTAATTAAATTTTAAAACATGGTTTGCTTATATAATTTAAACCGGGCTTTACCTTAACTGTTCGGCCCAAAAGAACCCGACCCGCTTCATCCTTAAACCCCCCCCTTCGATCCTTATTCTCATTTGATCGGCCGCCTCAAAAATTTGCTCACCGAAACCCTAAATCCCCTTTTCCTTCTTCAACCACTCCGAGCTGTATGGCGTCGCCCTCCTCCTCCTTACGTCACCACTGCCTCGTCCGCTCCCCGTTATCTACCCCTTCAGCAACCCCTCTTCGCTGATCGAAACTAAAACCTTCCAGGAACGGAGCGGCTTCGACCGTCAACCCCAAACCCCCCCCCCTCAGAACGAAGCGGCTTCCTCCCTATTAAGCTATGTTTTCTTTGACTGAATTATTTTTATTTTATTTTATTTTTCTACTGTTTCGAATGGGATTTTCTTCTTTGGTTTACTGTGGTTCGAATGGGTGATAAAACACACTGTGTGATAGCGTATTTATAGTTGCGGTTTGATTGGGATAAGATGAACGTCTATCAACATCCACGAATTGTTCTTCCAATCAATATTTGAATATGTACTTAGATTTTGTGTTCGGATTTTGGTATAGGATTTTAGTCTAGGCTTTTCCCAACACTTGTTGATCTGTTCGAAAACAGTGACTGAACCCGTATAGATTTGGTTGATCTTAAGCTATGACTTGTTTATTAATTTCAGAGATTGAATCTACACTCTAGATCCATAGGTTCTGTGTTCAGATTTGAAAAGAAAACACAGCCTTGTATGAATAACATTCGATTGTGGAAATGGGTTATCAATCCCTTATTTGTTCACTGTATTGAATTGATATAAAATATATACCTATATTTCTAGTTGTTCAAGATTGATTTACCCTTAGTTGTTTGGTTATTTTCCCTAGACGTGCACAATCCTTTTCCTTTTCCTGTTCATGATCTATACTTGGGAAAATTTCGTTTTACTGTTTTCATGTTTGTTTGCTGGGAAGAAAATCAAAGTTAGGATGAATTGTCTTGTCTTCTCTGTTTTGCATTGTACAAGTATAGATTTGCCTCTCTCTAGCATGTGCATTGTACTGCTAGAATTTGATGTATGAATGCACATACATATCTGTTTTTACCAGCTACACATTATACTGTTTCCTTAGCTGTTCATCTCACTGTTTTCTTGATTTAGCTGTTTCATGATTTTATTTATTTTATTTTATTATTTTTTATTTTATTTTTCCTTTGCTGTTCATTGTTGTTATGACATCATCCCTTATGGGTTTTTCTTCTTTTTCTTCTTTACAGCTGTATATGAGGTACAGGATCGAGCTGTATTGTACTATGATGAAGACTTGGATGGCCACTTTGCTTAGCAATAAAATATGAATGATTTTGTGTTGATTTTGTGCACTAATTCTGCTCAAACTTACATGGGCTGATCGAACTGTTTGTATCTTAGATTAGGTAGTGCCATGAAGCCATCTGTATTATCTTGTCTATGTATATTTAGTTATTTATTTCATTAGAAGATTTGAACTGTGATATGGATTTTGTTTAGATTTTAAATGTATGAAACTAGTGGTGGATTCAACTGTTCATTTAGCTGTATGTATATATATAACTGTTTCGATTTGTTTGTAAATATATCCATAAATTTGTTCTCTCTTAGTTGTTCTTATGCCGAAAGAATGTGATGTTGTTCATGATTTTTTCTTTTTAGATACAAGTAATTAGAATTATAAATCTTGTATGAGTCTTTAGTAAAGAAAACAGTGGTACCAATCCACTCAGGTGGCTAGTAATTTACCACTTGGTGCTCAATTTACCAAGCAAAACAAACATATGATTTACAAAGCAAACAGCTTGGTATTTAGCTGTAGTGCAATAGCGAGTGACAATCTACCACAATTACTATCGGATTTACAGTGGTATTATTAACATTTGATGTATCAATATGACAAGGATTCGTATTTATTTAAAACAACATTTCCTATTTCAAACAGTAAAGAATTTGAGACCCAATATTAAAAATTTGGATTTTAAATAATATTCCATTTATATAAAAATCGTTTAATTTAAATAGTTAAATCGTTATAATTTAAAAACGATTTCACAGTGACTATTTGAAAATTTGAATTGGACGTAACTTGAAATCTATAAGATGAAATCTCGATTTTTCTCTTTCATTAGAAAAATATAATCGAACTGGTTCAATCGTGTCTCGTTTCACAGAAATCCGACTTATATTGGATCCTGTATATCCAATCAAAGTTCAAGTCGAAAATTTCGAACTACCGCGACATTTCGAGCTCGTTTTAATTGATATATAAATATATATTCGAACTCTATTTTAAATAAATAAATTCGATTAAAAATTCATTATATTTCAAATATAATATATAAACAAATTTAAATACTCGAATTTAAATGGCCGAAAAATCTCGGATGTTACATCCATTCTCCAACAATATCCCCCTTTTTGATGATGACAACCTAAATTTATAAAATATTCATACATGTTGATGCTAATCCTTCTAATACTCCCTCTAAAACTATACTATACCTATTTTATAATTTCTCTCCTTTTGTCATTATCAAAAAGAAATTCTAAACGTACTCCCCTTAAAACCTATATCTACCTTTACATTTCCTATGACTATACTATATTATTCCTATAGTAGACTATACTAGACAAAACTAAGTTATACATCCCCTAAATCTATGCTATAAATAATCCTAATAACTATATACTACTCCATATATTTCCCTCTAAACCTTTGATTCTAAACTAAAAATATTGTAACTTGCCCTAAAATTATGTCTATACTAGTCCAATAAACTAAATAAAAGGATAATAAACTAGCAAGCAACTCAATATTTATAATCAATTCAAACAAGCAAATCAAACAAACAATCTAAACAAATAAATCAACCAAATCATTGTTGAACCTTCAACAAATCCTTAGAAACTCTAAAACTCTCCTTTAATCTAATACAAGACTAAACCTATTCTAAACTCTAATTCCCTGAAAACTATAATAAGACCTTAATCTAGACTAAGAAATAACTCTGATAAGATATCCTTAAAATTATGATATAAGTAAAGCAATTCAATCCAAACAATCAATCAATTCGAACACAAAACCAAACATTTCTTGTAACTTCTATTTATTCTTAAACCTATAAAGCTTCTATCAACTACAAATGCATAAGTATATTTCTAACACACCTATCAACCATTAATAAAATTCACCATGTCAAACAATTCAAACAAGTCTATCAAATCAATCCAAACAAATCAAACAAACCAAAAATAAAATAAAAAATCAATCAATCTAATCAATTCAATCAATTTAACTAAGCCATACGAGTCAATCAAGACAGAGTAAATATGTTATGAATTTGATTAATAATCCTATATTTCTAATTAGATAAAAACTTTTCATACTATATACTTGTTATGCGTGAAGTTAAAGTTAACATATAATGCGGTGTGTTGGTTAAAATGCAATATGTCATATTCCAATCTATATGAAGTAATATATTGAACGAAACGCATCTTGTAATGTGAATGATTTTAATTTGAGATGTATTATAATTTATAATAATGATGTATGATATGAAATGAGATGTGTAATGACAATATGCATAATGATTTGGTAATTATATTTATTTAAGTAAAATTTACTCAAAGTACTATCTAACTATTATGCATATATAAATATATATTAAAAATTATTTGAATCAAACAATGATAATTTATATTAATTTCTAGACTTAGGTTAATGATACTTATTAAAGAGATTGAAAAGATAGCAAAAAAATAAAGTTTTATGGTATTCGTAATATATAATAAAATATTTAAAATAATTTTGTGAGAAATGTGGAGTTAGTAGGATACTTCTTTAATATAGTAAAAATTGAAGATCTATTTAAAGAGAATATAAAATTGTATCATATAAAGCAAACATATATGAAAGAGGCTATGCAGCGGTATGGGATCGTGTAGTATGGAGAATATGATGTAATGTATATAGTAGAGTAGTAAGCAGTAAATCACACAGTCGATTTATACTGGTTCGGACCACTGTCCTACGTCCAGTCCCAGACACACTTCTGGTATTTCACTAACACTAAAACCCTCACTTCACCCGGAGGAATAGGTTCACAATTACCCGAACCACTGAACGGGATTTCTTGCCTCAACCACTGAAGAGGTCTTCACTAATACAGAATAATTGTTGACTCTTTTGTGTTCTTGATAACACGGATTGTCGAATATTAAGTACTCCCTTCCTATAGCCTTTCCTTGATGATAATCGTGAAGTACGTGAAAGAATATGGAAGTTAAAAGGTCTCAAATATGAAAGTAGATAGTTTTTAGAATTCAGAGAGCTTTGAGAATATAAGATAGAATTATAGTAAGAATTGGTGAATTGGAACTATTAATCAATCCTCTATTTATAATATATAAAAGGATACAACTAATCATGAAAGATTGTGATGAAGAGTTATGATTTAAATAGTTATGACTCTTTAAAAAGTTGCAACCTTTCAGAATCAGATGTCTGAAAATAATTTTCAGATGTCTGTTTATAGTTTAAATTTTAAAACCGAGAGAGGACACACGTTTCTGAATACATTCAGACGTCTGAAAAATATGAGACAGACGTCTGAATATTATAGTTTGAAAACAAATTGTTTCAGCAAACAGACGTCTGAAATTTTCAAACCAGACGTCTGTTTTCTCTTATCAGACTACTCCATTGCCTATTTATATATAAATATAAAACATGTGTGTTTGTAATCATCAACGAAGACTTTAACAGAAATATCTAGGACTAACAGACCTTTATAACATATTAAATCTTCATTTTTGTGTTCTTGAATTTGTTTGTCAAATAGCTTCCTGCAAAACAAGGTTAGATAATAATATGTATGTCTAAGTATAGTTGTCATAGTGAAAACGCTATGTAGCGAGATATAACATTCTCCCCCTTTTTGACTAATGACAACTGTATAAAAACTCCCCCTGTCAATATGCATATTATAAAACATGTTTCTCCCCCTTTGTTATTTGACAAAAAGGAATACTTATAAGAAAGCTAAAGTAAACATACAACACACAGAGATAGAGACATAGAAAAGACAATTTAAACAGAGAGTAGCATAACATCGAATCATAAGAAGCACATAATGAAGTTTTGTGCGAAGTAGTAGCAAAATATTACAAACCATAGAGAATATTTGGAGAGTTTTAAACAAAATATGAAAAGCAAAACACTAAAGCAAGATATTAATGCAAGGTACTAATGCAAACATTCTACGAACCATGCTTACCAATCTTCTGAAGTGGACCCAACAACAGTCGTTCCTTTATTCTTAGGAGAGGCTTCCTCGGAATCTGGAACTTCCGCGGAGCTTGAAGACCATTGGAACGGAGAAGGTTCTTGAGCTTGGCTTGAAGAAGTACTAGTGCACGAAACCTTTTCCCAAATCTTATTCAAAAAACCTTTGATGGAGTCAAACTTTTTGGTTGTCTGTTTGTGATAAGTCCTTATTTCTTGTTGAAGTTTGGCTTGATTTTGAGATAGCAATAGAACGGCTTGCTTGGTAGAAGTTTCGGGAGAAATGACCTGAATATCAGTATCTTCTTCTTGTTGCCTATGTTGGCGTTGATGAGATGGTTCAGAAATGATAGATTCAGGATTGGCAGCTACATGTTCCTTCCAAGTATCAAAAGCCATAAATTCTAGGGTAGCAGGATTTTGAGGAATGTCCATTAGCTTCAAAGTTTTAGGACCTATTTCTTTGATGGATAGGGATGGAATGTTGGCGGGTATGTTGACTTCACAATCTGTAAGAATTCGAGTAATGTAGGCACCTTAATGTAGAGTTTTGTATTTCCGCTTGTATGCGATATCGGTCCATTCATCCATGATAATCTTAGCCCAGTTGATTTGTTTTCGTGAATATAAAGCATAAAGAGCCTGAAAATCCCTTTTGTATACTTTTTCGTAGCTACCTGTTCGTGGTTGAATAGTTCGTACAAGGATACGGTTAAGTAGGCGAGCTTGAGGACGAAGATGAGTGGAAGTAAGTTTTTCCATGTTTATAAGATTGTTGGAAAGAAATTCATGAGAAACTTCATCACGCGCATTCATATCAACTTCGATTGTATCAACATCTAGCCCTTGCCATGAACATTCTAGAATTTGTCCTAAGCGTTGCAAGGATATAAGGATACGTTTTCCACATACCCATGACCAAATTGTATCCTTTTTAACATGGGGTTTGGTATGGTCAAGATTTAGGTTTGCTAAGAACAATTTGACCAAGAGAGGATAGATTTTAACATTGTTTTTGTTGTATTCAACCAGAGATTCAAAATGAAAATGTCTAGCGTAGTGAAGGAGTCGGTAATTAGAAAAAGCATCAAACTTAACAAATGCACCTTCAAAAAATTTCGAATCTTTAATTGCCTTGTATCTAGCTTTTGCCGTGTCATCCCAAAGCCAGCTTTGAATCAATTCTTCAGAGGGTGGAAGAGTTTCTTCCTCTCGTGATCGTTTTCCTCTATTTGCCATTATTTTGATGTTGGAGAGTAGTAAAATTTTGTGGTAAAAAAAATGATTTGGGGGCTAGGGTTATATGGAGATGGTGAAAGATGAAAAAGGTAAGAAACGGTAGATGTAAAAATGGAAGGTTGTGATGGAGTTGAATAGTCAAGTGTCTTAAAAAAACGTGCAGAACCGATTCAGACGTCTGAATAAAACTAAACAGACGTCTGTTTTAAATGAAATATTTGGTCGAAAGAAAACAGTGTATTTTATGCATGTTTCAGACGTTTGAGAATTTTAGTTCAGACGTCTGAATCTGAAGATGAAATAATTATTTAAACGGTAACAGACGTCTGAAATTTTAATATAGACGTCTGAAGTAGATGAATTTTTAACCCGAAAGAAAATAGTGTATTTTGTAACCATTTCAGACGTCTGATATTTTTTAAACAAACGTCTGTTTTTGGGAAAAATTATATTCATATAAAAATCAGACGTCTGGTCTGTTAAATTCAGACGTCTGTTTAAGAAAATTTATTGAATAACAAGATAGAAAATTTAAAAAAAAAAATAAAAAACTTAATTATTTAGATGGCGGAGTTCTTTTTGGTGTTGATGGGCTCCTTCCTTCATTAGCTTGATAATTTCTATCCCATGAGTTCGGATCGTATGACGGTCGTGAAGGTGAGTAAGTATAATATTTCATTGTTGGATTCACCGGGTCATTTGCTGTTCGATAGGAAGCCGACGGATCAATAGGGTTAGGTGGAGTTGGTAATGGTGAAACAATATCCTTCTCTTTTGAACCACAAAACTTGTATATCATCTTTTCAAGAAGGCTCAAATGAGTTGATGTTGCTTTTTGTTCAAAATACAATTCCATCTGTAGCTTGATTTGTTCTTCTTGGTAGTGATGAAGATCGTCAATTTTACGTTTCGTATCGGGAGATGAAAAGAAAGCTCGTTTAGCTTTCTTTGATTCTGGAGTAAACCCGGTGTGATAGTTACCCCATTTATATTGAGGTTCATATTTAGGTGTAGGTGTGGGAAGATTAATAGAATCAGAGGAGGTACTTGTTGTGAAATGAACTGTAATGACCCGCATTCTACGCATCGGGGGATCGTAGAATATTTATTTCCTTCCCGTATGAAGTCGTATGGTCATGTAACTTTGGGAAACATCCATTAGAGTCATTTCCCATGTTCATGATTTTTGTCGATTTTTAAATGACCATTTTGCCCATAATTGGTACTGTTTTGGCCATAACTTTTGATTGGAAAGGAATTTTGACCTGAAACCACCTCCATTAGATTCATTTGATGGTTTACCTTTCCGTAGAGTGGTCACAATAGCCAAACGGACTTACCGTTTGGGAGATATGGCTGAAATAAGGTTTGGAGGGTGGAAAACTGCTTAACCGGGCCAAATCAGGTGATTAGTGAGTAGGCCCATAACCCATTTCGGGATTAGGGTTATGGGGAGGCTGAAATGAGATAGAGGATCATTCCATTTCAGTTTTCTAGCCTCCACTTATCACCAAGGAACCCTAAAAATGGCCTCCAACCTCTAAATCACCTCCAAATCACCTTTTGGTCAAGGATTAAGCTTAGCAATCTCTAATCAAGAAAGATCTACACCAAAGCAACATTGGAGCTGCTGTTTAGCATTGAGATTCACATCAAATCAGAGATTTATTTCAGATCTTAGTTTATTTGTGGCTAAGGTGAGTGATTTGCATAGTTTTACACTAATTATGGCTAGTTAAGGGTAATTAGTGCTAATTAGCGAATTTAAGCATGATAAAATTCGGGAAAAATGTTCATAAATTCCTAAATGATGTTTTAGACCTCTGATATGAATTTGGGTTAATTTGGTTAAGTTTTTCTAATCCTATCATTAGTTTCACCTAAACATGCTTAAGGGGAAATGTGGGATTTTGGGTATGTTTGATCCATTTTAACCTATCATATTGATATTTTGATGTTTGTGGTTGATTACGTATGTTGCTATGACTGTATGAAATGCATTGTGATTGATTTCAATAGTTAGAATGGTCGAAAACGTCATCAAATGGCGTAAACACTTGCTGGAACAGTTTCAGAAAACAGTGCAGGGTTCGGATCGGATCGGATATGGAGCTCGGATCGGATATGTTGAACTGGGCAAGGGATTCGATCGGATCGGAACCTGACACTTGGGAAAAAGTGGCAAAAAGGAAGGCCACGCTAACTGAACTGGGATCGGATCGGATTAAGGAGGACGGATCGGAGCGGAAGCATGAAGGCGGATCGGAGTGGAGGCATAAAGACGGATCAGACAGGAGCATGTGAAGGAAGCATGGAGATGGATCGGAGCGGAAGCACGCACTGGAGGGGAATGGCACCCGACCCGAACCGAGGAGAAACACCCGACCCGAACCGATGGAGGACACCCGACCCGAACCGCACCAGAAGAAGACCGACCCAAACTGATGGAGGATACCCGACCCGAACTGATGGCTTGAGGAGGAACCCGACCCGACCCAGTATTGACCAATAACCCGAGATACAAAGGTAGTCCAATATGGGAAGTTAGAGCTCAGGATCCAGTTGGGAACAAATGAGTTCACTTCATGGTGGGGCTTTGCTGCGGGACGTGTGCTAAGGGGTTGTCGACGTTCATAACTTCGATTCACCACTAAAAATGAATGATGGCTACTTATCAGTGCGGTAGGGTCATTATGACCTGAGGGGCAAAGTGATGGTAGCAAGACTACGTTATCAGTGCAGTAGGGTCATTATGACCTAAGGGGCAAGGTGATGCGTAGTAAGACTATGAGCCAGCGCAGATGGGGTGAACAACTCCATGGGGCAAGTGGACATAGTAAGGATTGGTAAGGCTATGAGCCAGCGCAGATGGGGTGAATAACTCCATGGGGCAAGTGGACATAGCGAGGAATTAGTGGCTACGTTATCAGTGCAGTGAAGCCATTTATGACTTCATGGGGCAGAGTGATCGTAGGAAGGTATGTTGGGTGGTCGAAGTGGTGAATATCGTATGCTTTACGCACTAAGTGAGAGATATGAGGATGGATGCTACGTTTGATTGTTTGCCATCATTATGACATGCACACCTCCCCCACCTCCGTATCTTTACACCGTTTGATATGGTACCTTAGAGTGTTGTACAGTATGTAGTGCTAACTCTTTGGTTGCAGGTTCAGGTATGTTTTAGTCTATTTGTTATTATTCACTTTAGATGCTTATCGCTCATACCAGGCTTTATGTCTGACCCAGAGTTTTATGTCTCCTCTTATTACTCTGGGTGCTCACACAAGCAGACTAGAGACAGGTTAGCTGGTGATGCGCGAGTAGCTGATTCGGAGGCGGGCAGGAGGCTTCCACGTATTATATATATATATATATATATATATATATATATATATATATATATATATATATATATATATATATATATATATTCTCCCTGTGTCGTTGGTGGTCGCTAGTGTACCTCTTTTATCTTGCTTTTGCTTTGAGACAGTTTGGAAGTTGTAATAAGCTGTATTTTGGATTTCCGCTGCTATGATGTTTAGTTCTGATTTTCAGCTTATGCAATGTCTCTCCTGTTTTATGTCAAGTATGTTATTATTATATTTTATTATATGCGCTGTGAGACATTCTACAGGTTCTTTGTTAATTCATTTCCTTCTTCCCTTTCCTTCTGACGACCCGTTCCGTGCCAACTGGACATGTGTACAGCGCAACTTTGGAGTAAATGTCGGGTGGTGCGGGGCGGGCCGTCACACTTGGTATCAGAGCTCTAGGTTGCATAGTTAACCTAGGGAAAGACACCAGGGAGAGATAGTACGTATATTAGAGCGCGTATTTGTGATTACTTTGGTTTTCAAAAGCTATGTGTATATATATATATATATATATATATATATATATATATATTATTAGTAGTATAAGAATGAAGTCGCACTGCACTAGCACCACTATGGGGTCGTTAATCGTTTCCCTTTTTCAGATTGACGATGAGCCGAGACACGGGGGGTGCTGGTAGAGGGACCAACCAAGGGAATGTCGTTGACATGAGGGCGATGTTTACTAACCTCATGAGAGACATGCTTAGAGAAGTGCAAGGGGAAGTTCCCAATCCCGGAGTTGGTGTTGGCCCAGTAGTGCAGGCGCCTAGGGTCGATTTCGCCAAGTTGTGCAAAGATTACACTAATCTTGGTGGAAAGCCATTCCACGGGACGGGGTCGGCCACAGATGTTCAAGACTGGATGGATAGCTGTGATCGTATCTTCGATGACTTGGGTCTTGAAGATGCGATGAAGAGAAGACTAGCGTCTCGTCAGCTGCAAGGGCGAGCGATGAATTGGTGGAATGCCATTAGAACGGCTACTCCAGAGGACCAGGTTACGTGGGAACAGTTCAAGGCTCGCTTTAGCGAGAAGTTTATTCCAGCTGCCCAGAAGTCAGTGTTGTTCAAGAGGTTATTGGAACTCAAGCAGAACGGAAGGGCAGTTTCTGATTATATTGCTGAGTTCGACACTTTGTCGAAGTATGGACTATCTTTTATCGATACTCCTGAGAAGAAGAATGAGAAGTTCATTACTGGGTTGGATGGATACTTGGGGGAAAGGCTTATCAACCACATCGATGAGACTTTTGAATCGATCGTGGGGAAAGCATTGAGATCAGAGAGTCTTTACCCTAAGTCAAAGACTGAGGTTGCATCTGCAGAAGGGCCAAAGCCGCAAGCAGGCGGTGGAGGTAAGAATAACTCTCAGAATAAGAGGAAGCAGGACCGATCTAGGGGTGGCCAGAAAAAGAGCAAGAAGGATGTTGAGTGCTTCAGCTGTGGTAAGAAGGGCCATTATGCTAAAGAATGTCGGGCCAAGCCAGCGGAAAGGAAGTGCTACAACTGTGGTCAAGTGGGACATCATAAGGATAAGTGTCTACAACCTCTTAAGGAGAAGCAGATTGTGAAAGCATATGCTATTGATGCTGTTCCTTCTTCGTCGAATGCCCCAACTGCGGCGAAGAAAGGAAAGAATGTTGTTATTCAAGGTATGCTTTCTATTTATGATATACCAGTTCGAGTTTTGTTTGATATTGGGGCTTCCCGTTCCTTCATATCTAGTGACCTGGTAGATAGGTTGGGACTGGAACCCGAGATAGTCGATAGACCATTGGTTGTGACGAACCCGATTGGTGGTTCGACTAGCCTTAGTATGATTTGCAGGAATTTGGTCTTATCGAGTCATGGATGTATGTTTGTATGTGATTGCTTTGTTTGGGGCTTTACTGGGTATGGCATTATATTGGGAGTCGATTGGCTCCAAAGATACGGGGTGGTGGTAGACTGTGAGGGCTTTTTGGTGACAGTGAGGGCGGATGATGGGCGGAGGGTAGTGTTTGGTAGTCTACCTAGTGATGGGGTTATTGCTAGTTTTGTAAATTCCCTCGACATCCCGTAGGATGAGTTGTCAGATGTGTCCGTGGTTGGCCAGTATCCGGACGTCTTCGAGGAGGTGACCGGGCTTCCACCACACCGAGAGATTGAGTTATGTATTGATTTAGTGAAAGATGCCAGACCTATAGTGATGCCACTTCGTCGTATGGCACCAAGGGAGCAGCGAGAGCTCGAGGTGCAAGTCAGCAATCTTTTGAAGAAGGGATTTATTAGAAGGAGTTTCTCCGAGTGGGGAGCACCAGTTGTGTTTGCCACTAAGGCAGATGGTTCCCTTCGTTTATGTGTGGACTATCGCGAGTTGAATAAGGCAACGAGGAAGAATAATTATCCTCTACCGCAGATAGATGATTTGTTTGATCAGCTGGAAGGAGCTAGAGTGTTCTCCCAGTTGGACCTCGCGACAGGATTTCATCAGCTACGAGTAGCGGATGAGAGTGTTCCGAAAACGGCATTTAGGACGCCGTCTGGATTTTATGAGTGGTTGGTCATGCCGTTTGGGTTGACCAATGCACCAGCCTATTTTGTGGATCTTATGAATCGAGTATTCAGAGATCAGTTGAATAAGTTTGTTCTTGTGTTCGTGGATGATATCCTTGTTTACTCAAGGACAGAGGAGGAACACAAGGGACACTTGAGGATAGTGATGGAGGTGTTGAGGAAACACCAATTGAAAGCGAAATTCTCTAAGTGTCATTTTTGGAGAAGGGAAGTGAGATTCTTGGGTCATGTTGTTTCAGAGAGTGGTATTGCCGTGGACCCTGCGAAGGTGGCTACGGTACAGGATTGGCCTACGCCCAAGAATGCTACAGATGTAAGAAGTTTCTTGGGATTAGCTGGATATTATCGTAAGTTTATCCAGGACTTCTCCAAGATAGCAGCACCGTTGACTCAATTGACTAAGAAGAATCAGTCCTTCATCTGGGACAGAGTGTGTGAGGATGCCTTCAAAGGTCTAAAGGAGAGATTGACGCGTGCGCCAGTGTTAGTCATTCCTAAAGGGAATGAAGAGATGACGGTATACATGGATGCTTGTGGTACCGGACTGGGTGCAGTATTGATGCAAAGAGGTAGGGTTGTAGCTTATGCTAGCCGACAGCTAAAGCCGCATGAGAAGAAGTATCCTACCCATGATTTGGAATTGGCAGCGATTGTATTTGCGCTGAAGATGTGGAGACATTATCTCTTGGGAGAAAGATTCGAGTTGTTTACCGATCATAAATCGTTAAAGTATCTCTTCTCCCAGAAAGATCTGAATCTCCGTCAGCAGAGATGGTTAGAGTTCTTGGCTTCGTATGATTTTGACATCGCATATACACCTGGGAAAGGTAATGCGGTAGCCGATGCCTTGAGTAGGAGACATGCCAGCTTAGGGGCAATGTTTCTTAAATGGAAGCAACTGGAGTATATCGCGGGGTTTGATTTCAGACCAAAGTGTGAATTGGATCCAGTCATGCTAGCTAGTTTGGCGATCAGACCCACTTTGATAGAGCGGATTGGTTCCAGCCAGAGGGACGATCCTAATCTATTGGAAATCATCTCCAAGTTAGAGATGAACATCGACGGTGAGGAGATGAATGTGTATGGGCTTGATCGAGATGGATGGCTTCGAAAGAATGGAAGACTAGTTGTGCCCAACGTGAATGGTTTGAGAGATGAAGTGCTTAGAGAATGTCATCACTCAAAACTGACTATCCATCCCGGTGGTAATAAGATGTATCGAGACATGAAGCAGACTTACTACCGGGAAGGGATGAAAAGAGACGTTGGGAAGTTTATATCCAAATGCATGAATTGCCAGCTAGTTAAAGCTGAGCAAAAGAAGCCTAGTGGGTTGTTGCAACCATTAGAAATTCCCGAATGGAAATGGGAGCAAGTTTTGATGGATTTCATCGATGGCTTACCAAGGACTAGATCGGGATATGATAGCATTTGGGTAATTGTGGATCGATTGACTAAGAGCGCAAGATTTATACCAGTCAAATCGACCAGGACGGCAGCCAAGTTGGCAGAATTGTATATGAAATGGGTAGTGAGATTTCACGGAGTACCTAAAAGCATTGTGAGTGACCGAGACCCGTTGTTCACTAGTGGGTTTTGGAAGAGCTTACAAGAGGCTCTAGGGTCAGGATTACATCTCAGTACCGCATATCATCCTCAGACCGACGGTCAGACGGAGAGGGTGAATCGTATATTGGAAGATCTCTTGAGAGCTTGTATATTGGATTTTGGTGGATCATGGGATGACCATTTGCATCTAGTAGAGTTTGCATATAATAATAGCTACCAATCCAGTATCGGTATGGCTCCATAAGAAGCTTTGTACGGAAGACCGTGCAACTCACCATCATGTTGGATAGAGACTGGCGAGAAATTTGTGCTTGGACCAGATGTGGTGAGAGAAACTTCCGATAAGATTAAGATCATTCAACAACGAATGAAAGCTGCCCAAGATAGGAAGAAGAGTTATGCTGATAAGAGGAGAAGGGACTTAAAATTCTCCGTTGGTGACTTGGTGTTTATCAAGATCTCTCTGTTGAAGAGCGTGATACGATTTGGCAGGAGAGGCAAGTTAGCACCAAGATTTGTTGGCCCATTCCCTGTTCTTGAACTAGTCGGGAATTTGGCGTATGGAGTTGGCTTACCAAAGAAGATGGCGGGAGTTCACGATGTATTTCATGTTTCCCAACTAAGGAAGTTCGTTCACGACCCAGATATGACTATCTCACCTGATCAGTTAGAGGATTTCGAAGTAGAACCCGAGGCGGTTGGGAACCGCAAGCCAGTTCGTATTGTGGGGCACGATACGAAGCAACTTCGAAGGAAGGCGGTGAAGCTAGTCAAGGTTCAGTGGGGCGAGGACGAGAATGATTGTACTTGGGAGACAGAGGAGGGCATTAGGAAGGCATATCCAGAACTCTTTGCCTGGTAAGATTTACTTTGTAATTTAGTTTTCCGCATGCTAGGGTAGACTTGTTTTGTTTGATTGCATGTTTGATTGTTGTTTTATGGTTGATAGGCATGCGGGACCTTTGTGTGTGTTTTGATTAGGGAATTTCGGGGGCGAAATTTCTTAAAGGGGGGAGAGTGTAATGACCCGCATTCTTCGCATCGGGGGATCGTAGAATATTTATTTCCTTCCCGTATGAAGTCGTATGGTCATGTAACTTTGGGAAACATCCATTAGAGTCATTTCCCATGTTCATGATTTTTGTCGATTTTTAAATGACCATTTTGCCCCTAGTTGGTACTGTTTTGGCCATAACTTTTGATTGGAAAGGAATTTTGACCTGAAACCACTTCCATTAGATTCATTTGATGGTTTACCTTTCCGTAGAGTGGTCACAGTAGCCAAACGGACTTACCATTTGGGAGATATGGCTGAAATAAGGTTTGGAGGGTGGAAAACTGCTTAACCGGGCCAAATCGGGTGATTAGTGAGTAGGCCCATAACCCATTTCGGGATTAGGGTTATGGGGAGGCTGAAATGAGATAGAGGATCATTCCATTTTAGTTTTCTAGCCTCCACTTATCACCAAGGAACCCTAAAAATGGCCTCCAACCTCTAAATCACCTCCAAATAACCTTTTGGTCAAGGATTAAGCTTAGCAATCTCTAATCAAGAAAGATCTACACCAAAGAAACATTGGAGCTGCTGTTTAGCATTGAGATTCACATCAAATCAGAGATTTATTTTAGATCTTAGTTTATTTGTGGCTAAGGTGAGTGATTTGCATAGTTTTACACTAATTATGGCTAGTTAAGGGTAATTAGTGCTAATTAGCGAATTTAAGCATGATAAAATTCGGGAAAAATGTTCATAAATTCATAAATGATGTTTTAGACCTCTGATATGAATTTGGGTTAATTTGGTTAAGTTTTTCTAATCCTATCATTAGTTTCACCTAAACATGCTTAAGAGGAAATGTGGGATTTTGGGTATGTTTGATCCATTTTAACCTATCATGTTGATATTTTGATGTTTGTGGTTGATTATGTATGTTGCTATGACTGTATGAAATGCATTGTGATTGATTTCAATAGTTAGAAGGGTCGAAAACGTCGTCGAATGGCGTAAACACTTGCTGGAACAGTTTCAGAAAACAGTGAAGGGTTCGGATCGGATATAGGGCTCGGATCGGATATGTTGAACTGGGCAAGGGATTTGATCGGATCGGAACCTGACACTTGGGAAAAAGTGGCAAAAAGGAAAGCCACGCTAACTGAACTGGGATCGGATCGGATTAAGGAGGACGGATCGGAGCGGAAGCATGAAGGCGGATCGGAGCGGAGGCATAAAGACGGATCGGACAGGAGCATGTGAAGGAAGCATGGAGATGGATCGGAGCGGAAGCACGAACTGGAGGGGAATGGCACCCGACCCGAACCGAGGAGAAACACCCGACCCGAACCGATGGAGGACACCCGACCCGAACCGCACCAGAAGAAGACCGACCCGAACCGATGGCTTGAGGAGGAACCCGACCTGACCCAGTATTGACCAATAACCCGAGATGCAAAGGTAGTCCAATATGGGAAGTTAGAGCTCAGGATCCAGTTGGGAACCAATGAGTTCACTTCATGGTTGGGCTTTGCTGCGGGACGTGTGCTAAGAGGTTGTCGACGTTCATAACTTTGATTCACCACTAAAAATGAATGATGGCTACTTATCAGTGCAGTAGGGTCATTATGACCTGAGGAGCAAAGTGATGGTAGCAAGACTACGTTATTAGTGCAGTAGGGTCATTACGACCTGAGGGGCAAGGTGATGCGTAGTAAGACTATGAGCCAGCGCAGATGGGGTGAACAACTCCATGGGGCAAGTGGACATAGTAAGGATTGGTAAGGCTATGAGCCAGCGCAGATGGGGTGAATAACTCCATGGGGCAAGTGGACATAGCGAGGAATTAGTGGCTACGTTATCAGTGCAGTGAAGCCATTTACGACTTCATGGGGCAGAGTGATCGTAGGAAGGTATGTTGGGTGGTCGAAGTGGTGAATATCGTATGCTTTACGCACTGAGTGAGAGATGTGAGGATGGATGCTACGTTTGATTGTTTCCATCATTATGACATGCACACCTCCCCCACCTCCGTATCTTTACACCGTTTGATATGGTACCTTAGAGTGTTGTACAGTATGTAGTGCTAACTCTTTGGTTGCAGGTCCAGGTTCAGGTATGTTTTAGTCTACCTGTCATTATTCACTTTAGATGCTTATCGCTCATACCAGGCTTTATGTCTGACCCAGAGTTTTATGTCTCCTCTTATTACTCTGGGTGCTCACACGAGCAGACTAGAGACAGGTTAGCTGGTGATGCGCGAGTAGCTGATTCGGAGGCGGGCAGGAGGCTTCCACGTATTATATATATTCTCCCTGTGTCGTTGTTGGTCACTACTTGGGCATTAGTAGTGTACCTCTTTTATCTTGCTTTTGCTTTGAGACAGTTTGAAAGTTGTAATAAGCTGTATTTTGGATTTCCACTGCTATGATGTTTAGTTCTGATTTTCATCTTGTGCACTGTCTCTCCTGTTTTATGTCAAGTATGTTATTATTATATTTTATTCTATGCGCTGTGAGACATTCTACAGGTTCTTTGTTAATTTATTTCCTTCTTCCCTTTTCTTCTGACGACCCGTTCCGTGCCAACTGGACATGTGTACAACGCAACTTTGGAGTAAATGTCGGGTGGTGCGGGGCGGGACGTCATATGAACACTGAAAGAGGAATTTGAATTTCTTGATGACATAATAAATTTTAGATTTAGTATTTTAATAGAACAATAATCTTATTTTAAGAACTCATGTATTTATATATTGAGAAGAAAGTTATGAATTTGTGGATTAGAAATTTATGACTATAAATAAATTAATTGATGAGAGGAAAGTTAGGAGAGTCTAAAAATAGTAAAAAAATTTGCAGAAATGTTTTTAAGAAGTTTTTAAAACATAGTTAAATTATATGTCAGTTACTGAGACAACTCCAAGTTCTCGGCATAATTTTATAAACGAATTTTCTAATAAAGGTTTAGTAAAAATATCTGCAATCTGATTATCAGATGAAACATAGTCTAAATTTATAATATCTTTTTCTATATTGTCACGAAGAAAAGGATGTCGAATATCTATATGTTTTGTTCTAGAGTGATTTATCGGATTTTTTGATAAATTGATAGCACTAGTATTGTCACAATATATTGTTGATTTAGTTAAATTAATTCCAAAATCTTTAAGTGTTTGTTGCATATAAATTACTTGTACACATGCTAACGCAGCAGATATGTATTCTGCTTCACATGTAGAGAGTGAAACACCGTTTTGTTTCTTACTAAACCAAGATACAAGTGATTTTTCAATAAAATGGCACATACCACTTGTACTTTTTCTATCCGTTCGTGATCCACCAAAGTCAGCATCACTGTAGGATACTAATTCAAATGGACAACCTTTCGGGTAGAATAAACCGAAGTTCTTAGTATTATTAAGATATCTTAAAATTCTTTTTACTGCTCTTAGATGTGATTCTTTGGGGTCTGATTGAAATCATGCACACAAACATACACTCATCATAATATCAGGACGGCTTGCTGTTAAATAAAGTAGCGAACCTATCATACTTCTATATAATTTTTGGTCAATACTTTTTCCTTTTTCATCTTTGTCAAGATGAATTGATGTGCTCATTGGTGTTGGTTTCCCTGAAGTATTATCTAAACCAAAACGTTTAATTAAATTAGCACAATATTTTTCTTGAAAAATAAAAATTCCACTTGAAAATTGTTTAATTTGTAAACCTAAAAAATATGATAATTCACCCATATGAGACATTTCAAATTCATTAGTCATTATTGTAGAAAATTCTTTACATAAATTTTCATTTGTAGATCCGAAAATTATATCGTCTACATAAATTTGAACAATTAAAATATCTTTGTTTGTATTTTTAATAAATAGAGTTTGATCTGCTTTTCCTACTCGAAAACCAGAATTTATTAAATATCTTTTAAGTCGTTCATACCAAGCACGAGGTGCTTGTTTTAAACCATATAATGCTTTTTTAAGTTTATAAACATAATCTGGATATTTTTCATGTTTAAAAAGCGGTGGTTGTTCTACGTAAACATTTTCTTTATAAAACCATTTAAGAAAGCACTTTTAACGTCCATTTGATAAAGTTTAAAATTATGAAAACTTGCATAAGCTAATAAAATACGTATTGCTTCTAATCTAGCTACAGGTGCAAAGGTTTCTTCATAATCAATGCCTTCTTCTTCATTGTATCCTTGAGCAACCAATCTAGCTTTATTTCTTGTGATATTTCCAAGTTCATCTGCTTTGTTTTTGTAAACCCATTTTGTACCAATAACTGATTGATCGATTGGTCGAGGTACTAATTCCAAGACGTCATTCCGTTCAAACTGGTTTAGCTCTTCTTGCATAGCGATAATCCAGTAATCATCCGTAGAAGCTTCTTTCGGATTCTTAGGTTCAATGTTTGAAAGAAAAGCTACATGACTTATTTGATTTAATTGACTTCTTGTACGAACGTGTGTGTTAATTTCACCGATAATATTTTGGGTAGGATGATCTTTTAATATCCTGGGAGGTGATCTAATATTTTCTATAGGACTATTATTTTGTTCTATAGGACTATTATTCGTATTTTCAATATTATCAATAATTTCATCATCTTTGTTCTTTATATTTCTATTATAATTTTCATCAAAAGAAACGTGTAAAGATTCTTCTATAACATTAGTACGTTTATTGAAAATTCGATATGCTTTACTACGTTCTGAATATCCAACGAAGATCCCATGATCAGCTTTTGCATCAAATTTTCCAAGTTGATCTTTGGTATTTAGAATATAACATTTTGATCCAAAAATCTTAAAATAAGAAATGTTTGGTTTTCTTCCGTTAAAAAGTTAGTAAGGAGTATTTTTGGTTAAAGGTCGAATAGAAATGTGATTTAAAACATAACAAGCAGTAGCTACAGCTTCTGCCCAAAATTGTTTTGGTAATGTACTATTGTTAAGTAAAGTTCTTGCACATTCTTGTAAAGTTCTATTTTTTCTTTCTACTACTCCATTTTGTTGTGGAGTTCTAGGAAAAGAAAATTTATGATTTATTCCTTTCTTTTTAAAGAATACTTCAAAAGATTCATTTTCAAATTCACCACCGTGACCACTTCGAATATTTTTAACTTTTAATTTTTTAGAATTTTGTATCTTTTTAACGAAATCTTTGAAATGATCAAAAGTATCACTTTTATTTTTCAAAAACATAGTCCAAGTACATCTTGAAAAATCATCAATTATAACAAAAACATAACGATTATGATTTAATGACTGTATTTGAGTAGGTCCAAACAAGTCCATATGTAATAGTTCTAATGGTTGTAGAGTTGAAATGACCCTTTTTGATTTGAAGGAGGATTTAGTTAGTTTAACTATCTGACAATCTTCGCATAAATTATTTATTTTAAAATTTATTTTGGGTAGGCCTCTTACTAACTCATGCTTTGAAAGTTTTAATATAGTTTTAAAGTTTATATGACAAAAACGCTTATGCCATAACCAAGAATCATTGTTATTAGCAATCAAACACATTTCTTTGTTATTATTTACTTTCATATTTAAAACGTAAATATTTCTTTCTCTATTTCCTTCAAAAATAATATTTTGATTTTTGTCAAAAATACTACATTTGTTTTCAGAAAAAGTTATTTTTAAACCTTTGTCACATAATTGACTAATACTTAATAGATTATGTTTTAAATTTTTAACTAGAGAAACATTAGTAATAAGAGGAATATTTGAAATACCATAGTTGCACACATCTCCTTTGCCAAAGATAAATCCTTTTGAATTATCTCCGAAGGTAACTGACCACCATTAAAGTATGATATATTTGTTAACATATCTTTGTCTCCGGTCATATGTTTTGAGCAACCACTGTCTAATATCCATTTTCTCTTTTTAAGTGATACCTGCAAAAAATATTAATAAGCACATTGGTACCCACTTTTTGATAGGGTCCTAAGAGTTAGGTCTTAGGAAGCCAAACCCAACTAGGTTTAGTATCCTTTTATATAAATAATTTTCATTATTATGCACAGATTCCATAAATGAGTTAATGTGCTTCTTTCTAATTAAACTATTGTTAGTTTTTGGAACCCATATCTTAATTTTATTAATTGTTTTTGTGGATTTCAGCTTTGCATCAATTTTCCTCCTAAACTTTGTATTTTTATTTGGAGGAAATTTCAATTCATTTTTGAATCCTAAACCATTTTTGTTTGAAGAGGGTTGAGAGTTTTCTATGATTCTTGTTAAATTTTCTCTACCCTTGTTAAAATTTGAAACATTTTTTGAAATGTTTTCTAACTTAGTTTGAATACTTTTGTTTACTAATTCTAGTTCTTTTATTCTAATTTTCAATAAATGATTTTCAAAACTAATTTCATCATTCTTCGTCTTTTGAGTTTCAATTTCTTGACTCAAAAGAGAAAGCTGACTATCCGAATTCGTAAGAGTTTTCTGAACTTTTTCAAGTTCTTCTTCTAGAATTATCTTTTCATCTTTTAACATATCTCTTTCGAATTCAGCTTTATTCTGATTTTCACGAGTTTCTTTAACCTTTTTCTTTAGAGTTTTTATTAAATTTAAAAGTTCAGTATTAACATCTATCAGTTCTTCATAAGATAATTCACTTACCTCAGATTCTTGTGCCATAAAACACACATTTGCTTGCTCTTTATCACTATCACTATCACTGTCACTGCTTGATGAATCTGAGTCTGAGTCGTCCCATGTAACAGAAAAGGCTTTCTTCTTGAATTTTTCTTTCTTGCTTTTATTGAAGTTCTTTTGATTTTCTTTTATTTCTGGACAATCTTGTGATAACCCCAAACTTCCATGGAATGAAAGTAAGGAGTAATCATTTGGAATACAACATAAATACAATAACACATATCACAGAAACAAAATAGCATAGGAAATTCATAGAGTAACAACATCATAGCAGCGGAAATATAATGTCATCAATCCACAGAAAATCCACAGTCACAGAATTCTACATTATTACATCAAATTCGCAGAAAAGAAATAAGTTCCAACTCCAACTCAAACAACGTGAAAAAAAACCAAGTTTAATGTCTGAAATAAAAAGAAAGAGAAAAATGTAAGAGCAGCGAATGATAAGTCTTCAAACTCCTAGTCATCACCTCTCCACAAGCAAGTCCAAGAGAAATAATAAGCAGCTCCAAGGAAAGGCTCCAAGCGAAAGATAAACCTGTTTACTTGGCTGCTCGTGTAGAAAGGAGGGCACCCGAGTTTGCAAAAAGGTGGAAACAAACAACGGGTCAGTCGTGGGACTGGTGTGAGAATTCTTATATAATTAATCACTATTAATAGGGCAAATCCAAAGACCACGCCGCTAATGCGGAACGGGTTTACTCTAATGGATTGCCGTGCATAAAAGTGTCAGAATAAATGATAAGTAAATCGTATAACAACGCTATGCTTTTTAGAAAAATGGAATCACCATAAGACCCAGGTCCCATCACACAATGCAACACACACCAGAGGATAGGATTTTACCTTATAGTGATTAAACATGATAAATACGGCAAATACGAGTTTAATATTATTATTATTATATTAAAATATTTCAAAGTAAATGTAGAAATCCTAGGAAGAATAGTATCCCATACTACTATGCCTCCATATTAGTAATACAATCAAATTCGTAGAGTCATATTTGGATTTTGGTTTCCATCATGAGTCAAGGCTAGGGAGGAGCTCCTACTGATTCGAGACACTCTAGCTAATGTCTCAGGATCCCCCGCAGTGAACCCTTGGAAAGCTGCAGGGCCGTTCCGCCATACGAGTTGCGGATTAGTTATTCCTGAACACACGTTTCCCAGTCCTATAGGACCTATCATCCGAGGCGCCTCATTCCATCATCCACATAAGTAAAATGTTGGGTCGTGTTAAAACCCAATCACCACTTCTAGCTAGAAAGAAACATGCTGCTCTCCCTGCGTTCCCTTCTCCCGTTTTAGACTCCACCGGTGTGTGAGGCTTGCGAAGTCACGTTGTACACAAAGCTATGCCTAAACCGGCTATGCTTTGATCGTCCCACAAGTCCTGCTTTTCACAAAACCTTGATCATATGCATCTTAGCATGCCACATCATCACTCCATACCGTACTACCAACCCTTTGCCGAAATATATGAACGGGTGTTAAGCAAGAGAATAAATTCCCCGCCACCAAACATCCATACCTTCGACAAAAGATCAATAACGTGATATTTGATAGAGTATGATGTCAGACACACAATCCATTTAGTAGCTTATGCTCTGGGTCTGAGCGAAAGCCAAACCCGTGAAATCAACACGTACGTTTGGGCAATGACCATGACCTTTTAATTGGGAGCAAGTCAAGTCAAGGCCTCGATCGTTGTCCATTCGAGGGAAGATTTACGGTCTTCATTCACCATCTTTCTACTTCAAGTAACGTCGTTTGATTATTTAGAATGAGAGAACTCGGTCTTTCCAAATAATCCTCGTATATTTATTAACGATTCATTCCCATATTAATTATTTAAAATGATTAAATTTTAATATAACGACGCCTTAAGTCCATAGGCGACTATGGCGCTGCATCCCAACAATTTTGATTTTCACATTTCTCAGAATCTAACCGTTGGATCTTAACGTAATATATATCGTTGGAAAGATTTTTCCAAGACGGTCCTAACGGTTTCAGTTTCAAGAAAATTCGACGGTCGGATCTTCTTGTATAGTCGTTTAAAAGTACGATTTCAAAACGCGAACTACCATGCCCTATTCGTTTAATTTTAATTATATATATATATATATATATATATATATATATATATATATATAATCATTGAATCGCAATAACGTCGTTTGATTAAAACAATGCCCTACACAACTACCGACACTCTCCAAATTTTTAATTCATTTGAAAAATGAAAATAATATCACCGCATCCTAAATTCATTTTTTCCTTACATTGAAAATGTAAATTTTGATACACTCAAAATCTTTAAATTGCATATAAAAATATAATTTCTTATGACAATGCAAACTCTACTCTTAATTCACATTGTGAAAACATGATTTGTAATTACAATGCAAACACTACATCTAATTTACATTGTAAAAATATCATTTTTAATTACAACGCAAACAATACATCTAATTCACATTGTAAAAATATAATTTTTAATTACAATGCAAACGCTACATCTAATTCACATTGTAAAAATATAATTTTTAATTACAATGCAAACACTACATCTGATTCACATTGTAAAAATATAATTTTTAATTACAATGCAAACACTACATCTAATTCACATTGTAAAAATATAATTTTTAATTACAATGCAAACACTACATCTAATTCACATTGTAAAAATATGATTTTTAATCACAATGCAAACACTACATCTAATTTACATTGTAATTACAAAGAAAAACGTAACTTTTAACATACAATATCATTTCACTTTATAATTTACATATAAAAATGTAAATTTTGACATACGATGAAATTCACCTTTTAATTACAAATAAAAATGTAAATTTTAACATACAATATCATTTCACTTTATAATTTACATATAAAAATGTAAATTTTGACATACGATGAAATTCACCTTTTAATTACAAAGAAAAATGTAATTTTTAACATACAATATCATTTCACTTTATAATTTACATATAAAAATGTAAATTTTGACATACGATGAAATTCACCTTTTAATTACAAAGAAAAATGTAATTTTTAACATGCAATATCATTTCACTTTATAATTTACATATAAAAATGTAAATTTTGACATACGATGAAATTCACCTTTTAATTACAAAGAAAAATGTAATTTTTAACATACAATATCATTTCACTTTATAATTTACATATAAAAATGTAAATTTTGACATACGATGAAATTCACCTTTTAATTACAAAGAAAAATGTAATTTTTAACATACAATATCATTTCACTTTATAATTTACATATAAAAATGTAAATTTTGACATACGATGAAATTCACCTTTTACTTACAAAGAAAAATGTAATTTTTAACATACAATATCATTTCACTTTATAATTTACATATAAAAATGTAAATTTTGACGTACGATGAAATTTCTATTTTAATTACATTAAAAATAATGAAAATTTCATACGGTGAAATTCTTATTTACTTTATATTAACAAAAATGTAGACTTTACATATGGTGAAATTCTTATATATTTACATTAATAAAAATGTAAACCTTACATATGGTGAAATCCCTCATTATAATCACATCTAAAAATGTCATTTATACTTTATCGTTCTAATTTACATTAAAACAACATATAAAAATGTCACCTTTAATTCATCGTTCAATTTTACATTCAAACAACATATAAAAATGTCATCTTTAATTCATCGTTCAATTTCACATTAAAATGACATATAAAAATGTCATCTTTAATTCATCGTTCAATTTTACATTAAAATAATATATAAAAATGTCATCTTTAATTCATCGTTCAATTTTAATGCATTAACATGACGGTTCAACTTCAACATCATATCATAACACAAAGTATAAGGTTCGACTTTGTGTGATAACATTCATGTGATGAATACATATAGATTTACAATTATCTATCATAGCAACATAGCAATATCATCAATCATATCTAAACAAAATAGATCTGAAAATTAACCATGGGATTACTGTGTCTCAACAAAGTAATTATTTAATTAATTAATTTTGAATGAGAAAATTTCACATCTATCACTTAAAATTTCAGATCTACTATCATAACATCGCAACAATTCAGATCTGCAACTTATATTAACATCCATCATCGATCCATTTATTTTTGATTCCCAACTTCTCATAACGCAAGAACAACATCTAAATTAATTAAATTTATTTAAAAATAAATTCTCACCTTGATTAAAGCGAATAGAAAATCCAAAAATTCAGAAAATGGTCACACTTGATTTCAGCAATCTCTATTTGCTGTCACGGTCTCGCACAATCTGAAATTTTTCAGTTTGGGTTTCGTATGTGTTAATTATCAAAATTTGAACAAAATTAACTTTTAACAACTGCAGTTGTAACGCTTAAAAGCGTGGCAAAATTGAATTGAATTTACCTTTATAAATCAGAAAAGTTCAAAACTTCAATTCAGAAAATCGGACGTTGTAGTTGATGGTTTGAGGAGCGGTTTGCGGGAGGTGGAGCGGCTACGAGAGGCGCACGTGCGCCTGGCGTCTGGGGGGGGGGGGGGGGTACGGTTGCACCAGGTGGCGAAGGCAGGGGTCGAACGGCGGCGGCTTTACGGGGTCGGGGCGGCTATTCTGGGCGACGAGGAGGTGCGGGTTTGGTACGAGATCGAAGAGCGGAAAGAGTACTTTAGGATGTTAATATGTTTCACTGCGTCGAGGTCTAATTCTCCATGGATTTTGAGAAAAGGAAGAGAGAAGGTTGGGAGTTGTAGGCGGCTATGGGTTTGAACGATCGGGAGAGGAAGGCTACTGTAGCGTATGGTATATATACTAGTATTTAGGGTATTTCTATTTTATTTATTTATTTAATTAATTCTAGAAATTAGGGTTTTTCCATACGACCTCCAAACGAAGCTCAATGACTGTCGAATACTATGTTTTGACGTCTTCTGAACGCGATGGCGCTAGTGTTGAAGTCCAATTCTAAAGTTAAAAACATGTTTCCATTATTTTGAAATTAATTCTTTTATTTTTAATTCGAATGTACTTTCTATTTTTACCGGGGTCACATACGAAGTTAGAAAAATCCAGAAAAAATATTTTTGGCTTTCTTATGACGATACGATCGTAACAAAATTTATTTCGTCGAATTCCGAGACTGTTTGAAAATTGGCTATTTTTCAGTCAATTAATTTTGATCGAAATTGACAAAACACAGTTTCTTTTGCCACGCTCACATACTAGCTTCAAAAATCATGAAATTTGAAACCTAGCAATAATTTTACATTCCGGACCCAACAAAAGTGGTTTCGTTGAATTCCGAGGTCGTATGCAAAATGTCAATTTTCAAGGCGATATATTTTCTATAGCGACCTTTCTGAAAATTCATTTGGCCATAACTTTTATTTCCCGCTATGAAACTTCGATTTTTCAGATTCGTTAGAAAGCTATTTATTAACAGATTTAGATATTTTTCGTTTCATCAAAATCTGATTTATTCTGCACCCTGGGTAGTTAGTCAAAGTTCAAGTTTGACTTTTCAAACTACCATCCTATTTCCAATTCTTTTTGTAATTTATTTGAATATATTTTCATTAACTTTGCTCGAAGTAAGTTTCCATTCATAATTATTTGAAATATTTAAACACCCCTAAAATCTCTTAAATGAAAAATTTAAATTGGCCCCAAATTCCGGGTTGTTACAGTCTCCCCCGCTTAAGAACTTTTCGTCTCGAAAAGGAAATGAGAAGATTAGAAGGGTAGGAACCAACATAAAGAATAGAAAATATTCTAAGCGTACCTCAAAATAAAACTACCCGGGGATATCCACTCTGCATTTGGGATAGGCTTGTTTGATACTCTCCTCGGTTCCAATAATATTTTGCCCCATTGTTCTAACTCTAGCAGTTCTAGCGGCACAAGTACTCATTTTTAGTTGGTTCTGTACGATCAAGGAAAGAGTCAGAACAACTATAATGGTGATTTGAAGAGTTGATCAAGATAAAAGGACGGATAAAAGATAATGATAGAATGACTGACTATTATGTATTCACATGAAATGTTCGCCATAGAATATTGTGATTCCATGTAAACGAATTATCATAAATATGCTATATCCCAAAGCTAAGTTTAACTGTAACAACCCGTATTTCGATAACATGTTAAAACGAGAATCAAGGCAGAATTTCATTTTTAAATTCTGAATCAAGTAAAACGGGCTATGCCATTGCGTTCGTCTCGGAAAAATACGCGAAATAGAGTCCGAGTTTTCAAAAATCGGAGTCCGTATGACCCGATTAAGGCCCAACGAAGTTTTCAGAAAATTTCAGAGTAAAAACAGATTTCAAATTCAAGTTTGAATTTGAAATTTTGGGCCAGTTCGGGGCAGGCGGGAAAATTCCCGCCAGAGCACCCAAGTCGACAGCCCTGTCGACTTGGGAGTCGACTTGGTTGGACCCAAGTCGACAGCCCTGTCGACTTGGCATTCGACTTGGTCCAGCCGGGCAGTTCTGCCTGGTGCACCATTTTGGGTTTGTGTTGAGTTTGGGGGCCAGATTCGGTTTTAAGGGCTGAGATTGCAACTAGGGTTTAATCCTATGGCCTAAAACACTTGCCTAATCTATAAATAAGACCCTAACCTAACCCTAAATCATCATTATTCATTCATACAACTAAACTATGGCAAAATTTTACCTCTCATGGCCTCCACCCTCTTCATAAAATTTCTAAATTGTTTCTATGAGAGATTTTCCATGCATACAAGTGTTTTCAATCTTGTATGAGTGTCATTAGCTTGCATTCAAGTCAAGTTTCTATATTTGCATCATAAAGCAAGGGTTTTGATCATTTTGGCTCAAGGGTTTTTATGTTAGAGCTTGCATTTTGGGTCTAGTTGATTGCATAAGGGCTTTGTCATATCTTTTGTGCCTTCATAGCAATGTAAGCCCTTTCCCTACTCTTAGATATTAACTATGAAGTTAAATGTTCATGTTGCAAGTTTGGGTTTGATCATTGAGTATGATACATGCTATCATGTCATGCAAGTTTATGAAGTCATTATCTTGATCTTGTGGGCTAAAAGCTACAACCTTTATGTTGAAATGTTGCATTATGCAACATGAGAACCCTCATAACCTTTATGTCAACTTGCATATGAAGTCATAACCCTTATGTGATGATATATGCGAGTTACTAGTCATCATTCCATGTCTTTTGTCACCATGATTCGCTTATGTGCCAAGTTTGGGTTTATGCATGTTTTTGAGGCTTAAGAATGTAACATGCAAGTTAATGAACACATTTGTGCCTCATTTGCCACCATGATTAACTTGTGGCTTAATATCCATTTTTGTCATGCCTTTGCCAAGTCTCTTCTTTTAATCCATTACGTTGTTGCGAACGTATATGCGAGTTTAAAAGCGTTGGGTTATGTTATGGATAATTTCTAATGACATGAAATACAACTTGAAAACATGACTTGAAATATAACATGGAAGTTGACATGTGAGTATGTTTGAAAATATGAAATTGGGAATTTACCTATTAAGTTAGGTCTACCCATACTTTGGAATTGGGAATTTACCTATTAAGTTAGGTCTACCCAAATCCTTGAAAACTTGTAATATGTGTTGGAAACATAATGGACATGACACTTAGATAATATAAGTGTGGCCAACTCGAGGTTGGGTTGAGTTTGCAACATAAAACTACCCGGAACCGACCGGCCTAACTAGTAGTTGCAAACAATAGGACCCAATGTGAGAAGTTGGTCATGTTGTGCTTGAACCCGAGGTTAGACCAAGTTGTGGTGTAAAGCTACCCGGAACCGACCGGCTTAACTAGTAACCACAACAAAGTCTAATGTGAGAGGTTGAGGTGCATTAAGTAATTAATGCCACATGATAGGGTTAAGTAAATTTGATTAATGACTCTTAACCAAATATGACATGGACAAATGGGTTAAGTAATTTGATTAGGCTAATGATACTTAACAAAACATGACAAGGTTGGGTAGGTTAAGTAACTTGATTTGCCTAATGACACTTAACCATTTTTATACGACTAGTGGACGGGGTTAAGTTAACCAACACTTAATCAATCCAACACGATAATTTGGTAAGGTTAAGTAAGTTTTCTTAATGACACTTAACCGAAAGATACAGTTAATGGATGGGGTTAAGATTAGACTCAACTAGTCTAAACATGGAAATCGGATAGGGTTAAGTTAGCCTAGACTTAATTAATCCCACTTGGTAGTTTGATGAGGTTAAGTTAAACACTTAACTAATCTAACACGATGATTTGAAGTGGTTAAGTTAACCAACACTTAACCAATCTAACTCGGTAATTTTGAAGTGATTAAGTAACCTATACTTAAACACTCCAACTCGGTTATTTGATAAGGTTAAGTTAACTAATACTTAACCAATCTAACGTGATAACATGATAAGGCTAAGTCACGAATCGCTTAAATACGCTTGACCGATTTGACTCAGTAATTTGATAGGGTCAAGTTAATATATACTTAACCAACTTGAGCATGGTTTGTAGGGTTCAGTCTTGAACTTGGATACTTAGCCAATTTTGACAGGATTTGTAGACGGGTTAAGTCATGAACTTAAGTGACACTTAATCCATTATGAAAACCCTAGTTCTGAGGATTAGGTGGATAACCGTAGTTAACAAGGATAACGGGAATAAGGCTAAGTGGTAAACCTTAGTTGAAGAATAAATAAGTAATGATTCTTAGTCAAGGAAATTTAGACCAGTTCATAGATAGATGAGTAACCTGATACGGTAGGTCATCATTTAAGTATACAAGTGGGAGCAAGTATCTGATTTAGATAAAGGCTCCAGCGAACTGGGTAACGAAGCAGCGGCTTCGGGGAACGTGAGGATATTCTTGGTATCCCTCTATGAGCTGCCAGGTGATTATACTAGGCTCATGAGAGGTTAAGGTTTGCATTAGAAGAACCAAGAGTATGCCTTGGTTGCTATACGAGCGACCTAAAGACGGGGATGGATAGGGGATAGTCGACGATACACGGTCGTACCCTAGATAGCATTTCGTCAGGCTACCTACTATCTTTGGTCAAGCGTGTACGTACGGAAAGGCAGAGAACACCCAAAAGACCATAATTGCTATCTAATTATGGGTGCGGTAAGGCTTGGATGTGGGTTGGCCAGTGTTGTGTTCTCATACAGGATTTATCCTGTCTTGTCTTTCACTAGTTGAGGGAGGGGTCTCGTGGGACCATAGCCACGTATAGAAAAAAAACAGACCTTAGCATCTGCATCGGCAGATAAATCGAAAGCTCCCGACCGAGTCCTGTATTTCTTGATCTGCCCTGTGACAGGACTCGGATGGCACGATGTGATACATGTGCATACAGTCATGGAAAAACGATTCACGATGAATGCGTGGGAAAAAGGGCGCGGTTGACGGTTAGCGTAATTCCTAGTGGCCCTGGGTGGTTGAACCAAAACCGAGATACGAAAACGTGCAATAGGTAAGCATAATCCCTAGTAGTCCTAGGTAGCATAAGTCCTAGTTGTACAAACGATGATTCATGTTGAAAGACCCTAGTTAGATATAGGGTGACAGTCCAAAACGATCTTAAGGATCATAGAACTATGTTAAAGTAATATAGAATCTCATGGGAAAGCCCGTATGGTCTACGACAAAGGACTGAACATTTACATGGAATGAAACATACGAGTTGAGTAACCTATATATGCGATATATTAGGTTGACATGGACCGTTACACGACTTTTGAGTAAGGGTCATTCATGGTGAACACATGATAAGGTGGGGATACTAGTACGGTAGGTGCAGAACTAAAAGACAGGATAGATACCATGGGATGTTATACGTGATAGATATCTTGGGGATATTATACTTGATAGGAACCTGACGATGGGATACCTTGTTTTATCTTGACATCGTAATTTATCATGACACCTTAGTTTATCTGAGTTCAGTAGTTCATCCTGTTATTTTGATTTAGCTTATCTATCTTGTCATCATGCTTATGTTCATCTCAGTTTCTCATGTCAGTTAACTTTACTAGTTTTTATGCTGATAGTAGATAGGGCTTACTCAGTCTTTTTGACTGACCCGTTTTGTTTCGCCTCTTTTCTTCCGTTTCCCCCCCAGGTTACAGGGAGGAAATACTGTTGTTTAGTTCGGACTTCTTCTGCTTGAAGGTCATCATGGATGGCTTGGACTTTTCTTGGCTATGGCTACTTTACTGTTTTTACTTGGGGAATAATTTATGAAAAAGTCTTTATGCTTCTTTACTATTGCAAGACAGGTTTTGATGTACTCTGATGTAAAAGGCTTTAGACCTTAATTATTAAAGTTTATGAAAGTTCGATTTTACTTCCGCTATTTTTATATGTTCTGTCTTGTGATATTTCTGTGCATGTTTACCAATAATGCCCCTCTAAAGCTAGTGCATTCCTTTGCGAGTGACCCTAGCGGAGGAGGGGTGTTACATTTGGTATCAGAGCAGAAGGTTACCAGACTGGGCAAAAGTTTTTAAAAAAACCTTCTGAAAACTATTTGAAAAACCATTTACAAAGAAGCATTTTTCAAGAAAATTTTCTTTTAAAAGAAAAAGGCTATTCCCCAAAGGCCATTAGCACTATCCTTGTTTCCTTGATTGAATCTCTTTTCCTTTCTTTCCTCCATCTGTAGTCACAGTGGTTTTAACTGCGACTAGTCTTTTCTATCTACGAAAGTGCTTTCCATACGATGGAGGTGGTTTTCGAGAGACCAGTGGCCGCGTTATAAGAAAGGATAGTGAGAAAGAGGGTAAAGGATACGAGCTTAAGGATGAGCAGCTTGTTGGTATGGCTTAGTCCTCAAAGGAGGGAGAAAGATGAACAATGAAACCCATGACGAGAAAGTACCTTTGGCATGGTAAAACGGGGCGGATAGTTAAGTATTATGGGACAAGGACAAGATCATCGGGAGGGCAGTAGTATGCTCTCATTACTAGGGTACCTCGGAAGGAGGGTAACGATCTTGTTAAAGGTTTAGCTTTTCTTCTCTGTCATCCCGTTAGGACTTCGTTTTTCGTATCATTTGAGTCTGCCTCGATAGTTGAGTCTCTGCACCTTAAGTACTAGCGTAATAGAGAATCCCATTTTTGTCTCAAAGTCCTATTGGAGAATCAGTCCATTTATACATGACTTGTTTGGATTTGAGAATGTCTATGCCAAATGTTGAGTTTGGAAATAATGCTTATGTTTATAAGCTATGGATGGATTCTAGGGATGAAGTGGTTATCCAGTAGGGGGTGCCACTCTCGGTTTTTGATAGGAGGGTAGTTAGACCTTTTGACTAGCCTTGGTAATACCCTCGAAGTATCGTGTAACCTTTTTGAGGTTCTGTCATGACTGGTTACTTAGGATCCCTTGATGTCTTTATTGGAAAATTGAAGCCCGATCGAGTGGTGTTCGCCGATAAGACGGATGGTTTACTTCATTTATGTATGAGTTATAGAGATCATCCTAGTAAGTGCGCATGATAACCTGGTTGACATCTGTTTACTTTCAAGAGAAAGTTCTTCTACATGGAATACCTTATAGTATATAAACGAGATCCAAGATTCACTAGTGAATTTTGGAAAGCTTGCATGAGATCATGAGTACGCAGTCATGTTTGCGCCAAGTATTCTAGGAAAAGGGATAAGTGCAAGTGGAACGAGAGGCGACGAAGAAATGAGTTCCAGCTCATGTTATGGAAACAGGAAATAAGAAGCTACGAAATCGCGAAGTTAAAAGACGGTCAAGGCACAATGGAATTAAGCTCAAGGAAATACGACTTTGATGGTCAAAGGCTAGATACGCGCATGACATCTCTATTTGGGAGTATATCCTTGATCCCTGTTTTCTGTAAAGCTTACTTGTAGGCTATCTTTTGTGGACATCCTCTCGGTCCTATTTTCTGTTACAAACCCCGTAAGGAGTTTGTCTTGTTTATCTTCTCGGTCCTGTTTCAGGGAATCCTAGGTAGAACCCTATGGATGTAAACATGTATTTGAAACATGTTATGATTGATATGGTTGCAAGTGGTTGCTCGTGGATGCGCGAATACACATTAGATACTAGCTCGACTCGGTCACATTTCATATTGCATATGCACGAGTATTTATACTTGTTTATGGATGAAATCGAATGTATTATCATGCGATTGTTGCATATGAATGAATGATTGTGCACGCATATAGTATCTATATGACTAGGACTATTTGCATACATGTTGGATTCATGGCACTATACATATTTTGCATTAGAAAGATTATTCAGGCCTGATCATTAGCATTAGCTAAGGAACATGTACACACACGTTTTGCATATATTCATACAGCATTAGAAATCATCTAAGGACAATGGTTGCTTGTGGATGATGTTTTGAGTAGATGAATGATGGATGGTACGATATGTTCTTCCTAACTTGGGGATTTCGGGGACGAAATCCTAAAAGGTGGGGAGAATGTAACAACCCGTATTTCGATAACATGTTAAAACGAGAATCAAGGCAGAATTTCATTTTTAAATTCTGAATCAAGTAAAACGGGCTATTCCATTGCGTTCGTCTCGGAAAAATACGCGAAATAGAGTCCGAGTTTTCGAAAATCGGAGTCCGTATGACCCGATTAAGGCCCAACGAAGTTTTCAGAAAATTTCAGAGTAAAAACAGATTTCAAATTCAAGTTTGAATTTGAAAATTTGGGCCAGTTCGGGGCAGGCGGGAAAATTCCCGCCAGAGCACCCAAGTCGACAGCCCTGTCGACTTGGGAGTCGACTTGGTTGGACCCAAGTCGACAGCCCTGTCGACTTGGCTGTCGACTTGGTCCAGCCGGGCAGTTCTGCCTGGTGCACCATTTTGGGTTTGTGTTGAGTTTGGGGGCCAGATTCGGTTTTAAGGGCTGAGATTGCAACTAGGGTTTAATCCTATGGCCTAAAACACTTGCCTAATCTATAAATAAGACCCTAACCTAACCCTAAATCATCATTATTCATTCATACAACTAAACTATGGCAAAATTTTACCTCTCATGGCCTCCACCCTCTTCATAAAATTTCTAAATTGTTTCTATGAGAGATTTTCCATGCATACAAGTGTTTTCAATCTTGTATGAGTGTCATTAGCTTGCATTCAAGTCAAGTTTCTATATTTGCATCATAAAGCAAGGGTTTTGATCATTTTGGCTCAAGGGTTTTTATGTTAGAGCTTGCATTTTGGGTCTAGTTGATTGCATAAGGGCTTTGTCATATCTTTTGTGCCTTCATAGCAATGTAAGCCCTTTCCCTACTCTTAGATATTAACTATGAAGTTAAATGTTCATGTTGCAAGTTTGGGTTTGATCATTGAGTATGATACATGCTATCATGTCATGCAAGTTTATGAAGTCATTATCTTGATCTTGTGGGCTAAAAGCTACAACCTTTATGTTGAAATGTTGCATTATGCAACATGAGAACCCTCATAACCTTTATGTCAACTTGCATATGAAGTCATAACCCTTATGTGATGATATATGCGAGTTACTAGTCATCATTCCATGTCTTTTGTCACCATGATTCGCTTATGTGCCAAGTTTGGGTTTATGCATGTTTTTGAGGCTTAAGAATGTAACATGCAAGTTAATGAACACATTTGTGCCTCATTTGCCACCATGATTAACTTGTGGCTTAATATCCATTTTTGTCATGCCTTTGCCAAGTCTCTTCTTTTAATCCATTACGTTGTTGCGAACGTATATGCGAGTTTAAAAGCATTGGGTTATGTTATGGATAATTTCTAATGACATGAAATACAACTTGAAAACATGACTTGAAGTATAACATGGAAGTTGACATGTGAGTATGTTTGAAAATATGAAATTGGGAATTTACCTATTAAGTTAGGTCTACCCATACTTTGGAATTGGGAATTTACCTATTAAGTTAGGTCTACCCAAATCCTTGAAAACTTGTAATATGTGTTGGAAACATAATGGACATGACACTTAGATAATATAAGTGTGGCCAACTCGAGGTTGGGTTGAGTTTGCAACGTAAAACTACCCGGAACCGACCGGCCTAACTAGTAGTTGCAAACAATAGGACCCAATGTGAGAAGTTGGTCATGTTGTGCTTGAACCCGAGGTTAGACCAAGTTGTGGTGTAAAGCTACCCGGAACCGACCGGCTTAACTAGTAACCACAACAAAGTCTAATATGAGAGGTTGAGGTGCATTAAGTAATTAATGCCACATGATAGGGTTAAGTAAATTTGATTAATGACTCTTAACCAAATATGACATGGACAAATGGGTTAAGTAATTTGATTAGGCTAATGATACTTAACAAAACATGACAAAGTTGGGTAGGTTAAGTAACTTGATTTGCCTAATGACACTTAACCATTTTTATACGACTAGTGGACGGGGTTAAGTTAACCAACACTTAATCAATCCAACACGATAATTTGGTAAGGTTAAGTACGTTTTCTTAATGACACTTAACTGAAAGATAAAGTTAATGGATGGGGTTAAGATTAGACTCAACTAGTCTAAACATGGAAATCGGATGTGGTTAAGTTAGCCTAGACTTAATTAATCCCACTTGGTAGTTTGATGAGGTTAAGTTAAACACTTAACTAATCTAACACGATGATTTGAAGTGGTTAAGTTAACCAACACTTAACCAATCTAACTCGGTAATTTTGAAGTGATTAAGTAACCTATACTTAAACACTCCAACTCGGTTATTTGATAAGGTTAAGTTAACTAATACTTAACCAATCTAACGTGATAACATGATAAGGCTAAGTCACGAATCGCTTAAATACGCTTGACCGATTTGACTCAGTAATTTGATAGGGTCAAGTTAATATATACTTAACCAACTTGAGCATGGTTTGTAGGGTTAAGTCTTGAACTTGGATACTTAGCTAATTTTGACAGGATTTGTAGACGGGTTAAGTCATGAACTTAAGTGACACTTAATCCATTAGGAAAACCCTAGTTCTGAGGATTAGGTGGATAACCGTAGTTAACAAGGATAACGGGAATAAGGCTAAGTGGTAAACCTTAGTTGAAGAATAACTAAGTAATGATTCTTAGTCAAGTAAATTTAGACCAGTTCATAGATAGATGAGTAACCTGATACGGTAGGTCATCGTTTAAGTATACGAGTGGGAGCAAGTATCTGATTTAGATAAAGGCTCCAGCGAACTAGGTAACGAAGCAGCGGCTTCGGGGAACGTGAGGATATTCTTGGTATCCCTCTATGAGCTGCCAGGTGATTATACTAGGCTCATGAGAGGTTAAGGTCTGCGTTAGAAGAACCAAGAGTATGCCTTGGTTGCTATACGAGCGACCTAAAGATGGGGATGGATAGGGGATAGTCGACGATACACGGTCGTACCCTAGATAGCATTTCGTCAGGCTACCTACCATCTTTGGTCAAGCGTGTACGTACGGAAAGGCAGAGAACTCCCAAAAGACCATAATTGCTATCTAATTATGGGTGCGGTAAGGCTTGGATGTGGGTTGGCCAGTGTTGTGTTCTCATACAGGATTTATCCTGTCTTGTCTTTCACTAGTTGAGGGAGGGGTCTCGTGGGACCATAGCCACGTATAGAAAAAAACAGACCTTAGCATCTGCATCGGCAGATAAATCGAAAGCTCCCGACCGAGTCCTGTATTTCTTGATCTGCCCTGTGACAGGACTCGGATGGCACGATGTGATACATGTGCATACAGTCATGGGAAAACGATTCACGATGAATGCGTGGGAAAAAGGGCGCGGTTGACGGTTAGCGTAATTCCTAGTGGCCCTGGGTGGTTGAACCAAAACCGAGATACGAAAACGTGCAATAGGTAAGCATAATCCCTAGTAGTCCTAGGTAGCATAAGTCCTAGTTGTACAAACGATGATTCATGTTGAAAGACCCTAGTTAGATATAGGGTGACAGTCCAAAACGATCTTAAGGACCATAGAACTATGTTAAAGTAGTATAGAATCTCATGGGAAAGCCCGTATGGTCTACGGCAAAGGACTGAACATTTACATGGAATGAAACATACGAGTTGAGTAACCTATATATGCGATATATTTGGTTGACATGGACCGTTACACGACTTTTGAGTAAGGGTCATTCATGGTGAACACATGATACGGTGGGGATACTAGTACGGTAGGTGCAGAGCTAAAAGACAGGATAGATACCATGGGATGTTATACGTGATAGATATCTTGGGGATATTATACTTGATAGGAACCTGACGATGGGATACCTTGTTTTATCTTGACATTGTAATTTATCATGACACCTTAGTTTATCTGAGTTCAGTAGTTCATCCTGTTATTTTGATTTAGCTTATCTATCTTGTCATCATGCTTATGTTCATCTCAGTTTCTCATGTCAATTAACTTTACTAGTTTTTATGCTGATAGTAGATAGGGCTTACTCAGTCTTTTTGACTGACCCGTTTTGTTTCGCCTCTTTTCTTCCGTTTCCCCCCCAGGTTACAGGGAGGAAATACTGTTGTTTAGTTCGGACTTCTTCTACTTGAAGGTCATCATGGATGGCTTGGACTTTTCTTGGCTATGGCTACTTTACTGTTTTTACTTGGGGAATAATTTATGAAAAAGTCTTTATGCTTCTTTACTATTGCAAGACAGGTTTTGATGTACTCTGATGTAAAAGGCTTTAGACCTTAATTATTAAAGTTTATGAAAGTTCGATTTTACTTCCGCTATTTTTATATGTTATGTCTTGTGATATTTCTGTGCATGTTTACCAATAATGCCCCTCTAAAGCTAGTGCATTCCTTTGCGAGTGACCCTAGCGGAGGAGGGGTGTTACATTAACCAAAGCTCTGATACCAACTGTGATAACCCCAAACTTCCACGGAATGAAAGTAAGGAGTAATCATTTGGAATACAACATAAATACAATAACACATATCACAGAAACAAAATAGCATAGGAAATTCATAGAGTAACAACATCATAGCAGCGGAAATATAATGTCATCAATCCACAGAAAATCCACAGTCACAGAATTCTACATTATTACATCAAATTCGCAGAAAAGAAATAAGTTCCAACTCCAACTCAAACAACGTGAAAAAAAAACCAAGTTTAATGTCTGAAATAAAAAGAAAGAGAAAAATGCAAGAGCAGCGAATGATAAGTCTTCAAACTCCTAGTCATCACCTCTCTACAAGCAAGTCCAAGAGAAATAATAAGAAGCTCCAAGGAAAGGCTCCAAGCGAAAGATAAACCTGTTTACTTGGCTGCCCGTGTAGAAAGGAGGGCACCCGAGTTTGCAAAAAGGTGGAAACAAACAACGAGTCAGTCGTGGGACTGGTTTGAGAATTCTTATCTAATTAATCACTATTAATAGGGCAAATCCAAAGACCACACCGCTAATGCGGAACGGGTTTACTCTGATGGATTATCATGCATAAAAGTGTCAGAATAAATGATAAGTAAATCGTACAACAACGCTATGCTTTTTAGAAAAATGGAATCACCATAAGACCCAGGTCCCATCACACAATGCAACACACACCAGAGGATAGGGTTTTACCTTATAGTGATTAAACATGATAAATACGACAAATACGAGTTTAATATTATTATTATTATATTAAAACATTTCAAAGTAAATGTAGAAATCCTAGGAAGAATAGTATCCCATACTACTATGCCTCCATACTAGTAATACAATCAAATTCGTAGAGTCTTATTTGGATTTTGGCTTCCATCATGAGTCAAGGCTAGGGAGGAGCTCCTACCGATTCGAGACACTCTAGCTAATGTCACAGGATCCCCCGCAGTGAACCCTTGGAAAGCTGCAGGCCCGGTCCGCCATACGAGTTGCGTATTAGTTATTCCTGAACACACGTTTCCCAGTCCTATAGGAGCTATCATCCGAGGCGCCTCATTCCATCATCCACATAAGTAAAATGGTGGGCCATGTTAAAACCCAATCACCACTTCTAGCTAGAAAGAAACGTGCTGCTCTCTCTGCTTTCCCTTCTCCCGTTTTAGACTCCGCCGGTGTGTGAGGCTCGCGAAGTCACGTTGTACACAAAGCTATGCCTAAACAGGCTATGCTTTGATCGTCCCACAAGGCCTGCTTTTCACAAAACCTTGATCATATGCATCTTAGCATGCCACATCATCACTCCATACCGTACTACCAACCCTTTGCCGAAATATATGAACGGGTGTTAAGCAAGAGAATAAATTCCCCGCCACCAAACATCCATACCTTCGACAAAAGATCAATAACGTGATATTTGATAGAGTATGATGTCAGACACACAATCCATTTAGTAGCTTATGCTCTGGGTCTGAGCGAAAGCCAAACCCGTGAAATCAACACGTACGTTTGGGCAATGACCATGACCTTTGAATTGGGAGCAAGTCAAGTCAAGGCCTCGATCGTTGTCCATTCGAGGGAAGATTTATGGTCTTCATTCACCATCTTTATACTTCAAGTAACGTCGTTTGATTATTTAGAATGAGAGAACTCGGTCTTTCCAAATAATCCTCGTATATATATATATATATATATATATATATAATTTGAAATCCTTCTTATAGATTAATAATTATTATTAACGATTCATTCCCATATTAACTATTTAAAATGATTAAATTTTAATATAACAACGCCTTAAGTCCATAGGCGACTATGGCGCTGCATCCCAACAATTTTGATTTTCACGTTTCTCAGAATCTAACCATTGGATCTTAACGTAATATATATCGTTGGAAAGATTTTTCCAAGACGGTCCTAACGGTTTCAGTTTCAAGAAAATCCGACGGTCGGATCTTCTTGTATAGTCATTTAAAAGTATGATTTCAAAACGCGAACTACCACGCCCTATTCATTTAATTTTAATTATATTTATATATATATAATCATTGATTCGCAATAACGTCGTTTGATTAAAACAACGCCCTACACAACTACCGACACTCTCCAAATTTTTAATTCATTTGAAAAATGAAAATAATATCACCGCATCCTAAATTCATTTTTTCCTTACATTGAAAATGTAAATTTTGATACACTCAAAATCTTTAAATTACATATAAAAATATAATTTCTAATAACAATGCAAACTATACTCTTAATTCACATTGTGAAAACATGATTTACAATGCAAACACTACATCTAATTTACATTGTAAAAATATCATTTCTAATTACAACGCAAACACTATATCTAATTCACATTGTAAAAATATAATTTTTAATTACAATGCAAACATTACATCTAATTCACATTGTAAAAATATAATTTTTAATTACAATGCAAACACTACATCTAATTCACATTGTAAAAGTATAATTTTTAATTACAATGCAAACACTACATCTAATTCACATTGTAAAAATATGATTTTGAATCACAATGCAAACACTACATCTAATTTACATTGTAATTACAAAGAAAAACGTAACTTTTAACATACAATATCATTTCACTTTATAATTTACATGTAAAAATGTAAATTTTGACATACGATGAAATTCACCTTTTAATTACAAAGAAAAATGTAATTTTTAACATACAATATCATTTCACTTTATAATTTACATATAAAAATGTAAATTTTGACATACGATGAAATTCACCTTTAAATTACAAAGAAAAATGTAATTTTTAACATACTATATCATTTCACTTTATAATTTACATATAAAAATGTAAATTTTGACATACGATGAAATTCACCTTTTAATTACAAAGAAAAATGTAATATTTAACATACAATATCATTTCACTTTATAATTTACATATAAAAATGTAAATTTTGACATACGATGAAGTTCACCTTTTAATTACAAAGAAAAATGTAATTTTTAACATACAATATCATTTCACTTTATAATTTACATACAAAAATGTAAATTTTGACATACGATGAAATTCACCTTTTAAATTCACCTTTTACTTACAAAGAAAAATGTAATTTTTAACATACAATATCATTTCACTTTATAATTTACATATAAAAATGTAAATTTTGACATACGATGAAATTTCTATTTTAATTACATTAAAAATAATGAAAATTTCATACGGTGAAATTCTTATTTACTTTATATTAACAAAAATGTAGACTTTACATGTGGTGAAATTCTTATATATTTACATTAATAAAAATGTAAACTTTACATATGGTGAAATCCCTCATTATAATTACATCTAAAAATGTCATTTATACTTTATCGTTCTAATTTACATTAAAACAACATATAAAAATGTCACCTTTAATTCATCGTCCAATTTTACATTCAAACAACATATAAAAAGGTCATCTTTAATTCATCGTTCAATTTCACATTAAAATGACATATAAAAATGTCATCTTTAATTCATCGTTCAATTTTACATTAAAATAACATATAAAAATGTCATCTTTAATTCATCATTCAATTTTAATGCATTAACATAACGGTTCAACTTCAACATCATATCATAACACAAAGTATAAGGTTCGACTTTGTGTGATAACATTCATGTGATGAATACATATAGATTTACAATTATCTATCATAGCAACATAGCAATATCATCAATCATATCTAAACAAAATAGATCTGAAAATTAACCATGGGATTACTATGTCTCAACAAAGTAATTATTTAATTAATTTTGAATGAGGAAATATCACATCTATCACTTAAAATTTCAGATCTACTATCATAACATCGCAACAATTCAGATCTGCAACTTATATTAACATCCATCGTCGATCCATTTATTTTTGATTCCCAACTTCTCATAACGCAAGAACAACATCTAAATTAATTAAATTTATTTAAAAATAAATTCTCACCTTGATTAAAGCGAATAGAAAATCCAAAAATTCAGAAAATGGTCACACTTGATTTCAGCAATCTCTATTTGCTGTCACGGTCTCGCACAATCTGAAAATTTTCAGTTTGGGTTTCGTATGTGTTAATTATCAAAATTTGAACAAAATTAACCTTTAACAACTGCAGTTGTAACGCTTAAAAGCGTGGCAAAACTGAATTGAATTTACCTTTATAAATCAGAAAAGTTCAAAACTTCAATTCAGAAAATCGGAAGTTGTATTTGATGGTTTAAGGAGCGGTTTGCGGGAGGTGAAGCGGCTACGAGAGGCGCACGTGCACCTGTTGTCTGGGGGGGTGCGGTTGCACCAGGTGGCGGCGGCAGGGGTCGAACGGCGGTGGCTTTACGGGGTCGGGGCGGCTATTCTGGGCGACGAGGAGGTGCGGGTTTGGTATGAGATCGAAGAGCGGAGAGAGTACTTTAAAATGTTTCACTGCGTCGAGGTCTAATTCTCCATGGATTTTGAGAAAAGGAAGAGAGAAGGTTGGGAGTTGTAGGCAGCTATGGGTTTGAACGATCGGGAGAGGAAGGCTACTGTAGCGTATGGTATATATACTAGTATTTAGGGTATTTCTATTTTATTTATTTATTTAATTAATTCTAGAAATTAGGGTTTTTCCATACGACCTCCAAACGAAGCTCAATGACTGTCGAATACTATGTTTTGACGTCTTCTGAACGCGATGGCGCTAGTGTTGAAGTCCAATTCTGAAGTTAAAAACATGTTTCCATTATTTTGAAATTAATTCTTTTATTTTTAATTCGAATGTACTTTCTATTTTTACCGGGGTCACATACGAAGTCAGAAAAATCCAGAAAAAATATTTTTGGCTTTCTTATGACGATACGATCGTAACAAAATTTATTTCGTCGAATTCCGAGACTGTTTGAAAATTGGCTATTTTTCAGTCAATTAATTTTGATCGAAATTGACAAAACACAGTTTCTTTTGCCACGCTCACATACTAGCTTCAAAAATCATGAAATATGAAACCTAGCAATAATTTTACATTCCGGACCCAACAAAAGTGGTTTCGTTGAATTCCGAGGTCGTATGCAAAATGTCAATTTTCAAGGCAATATATTTTCTATAGCGACCTTTCTGAAAATTCATTTGGCCATAACTTTTAATTCCCGCTATGAAACTTCGATTTTTCAGATTCGTTAGAAAGTTATTTATTAACAGATTTAGATATTTTTCGTTTCACCAAAATCCTGTTTATTCTGCACCCTGGGTAGTTAGTCAAAGTTCAAGTTTGACTTTTCAAACTGCCATCCTATTTCCAGTTCTTTTTGTAATTTATTTGAATATATTTGCATTAACTTTGCTCGAAGTAAATTTCCATTCATAATTATTTGAAATAATTTATTTTAAATATTTAAACACCCCTAAAATCTCTAAAATGAAAAATTTAAATTGGCCCCAAATTCCTGGTTGTTACAAATCTTTTACCATGTGTCCTTTCTTATGACAATTGAAACATTCTAGTTTTGAAGATGAAGGCTTATTTGAAATATTCTTTTTTAAATTTCCTTTTCTAGATTTCAGAAATTTCTTAAAGTTTTTGGCAATAAAAGCTAGATCTTCGTCTTCTAATTCAGACTCCTCTTTTTCAGCATGAAAGGCCACATTTTTCTTTTCTTGAGCTAGTTCCCTTTTTGCTTGAAGGTTTACTTCATAAGACATAAAATTTCCTATTAACTCTTCTGGTTTCATTACTGATAAATCATTTGCTTCTTCAATGGCTAGTACTTTCCTTTCCCAATCGTCAGTTAAAGAATTTAGTACTTTTGAAATGATGTCAAAGTCACTATATTTTTCTCCAAGTCCTATCAATGCATGTAAGATATCTTGGAATCTTGAGTACATTTCGTTGATAGTTTCATTTTGCTTCATTTTGAAGTTCTAGAACTGATTTTTTATCATTGAAATTTTAGTTTGTTTGACTTTGTTTGTCCCTTCATGAATAGTTTTTAGCGTCTCCCATATTTGATAGGCTGATGTACAAATGCTAACACGATTGAATTCATTTTGATCTAGAGCACAGTATAGCATGTTCATAGCTTTTGCATTTGCATTTGCTTCATCTTTTTGAACAGTTGTCCAAGTTTCATATTCAGTAGTAGGAGCTGTAAACTCTTTTTGAGTTGCATTCCATGCACTAAAACCACTTGCTTGCATATAAATTCTCATTCTTGTAGCCCAGTAGTTGTAGTGTAGTCCGTTGAATAGTGGTGGTCTTTGAGTGGATTGTCCTTCGGCAAAAGTAGTTGAGCTAGTACTTAGGTTATTCTCCATTTTATCAAAATATCAAATAACGGTGTTACGGTTATAGGATGACCTTGCTCCGATACCAATTGAAAGAGGCTATGCAGCGGTATGGGATCTTGTAGTATGGAGAATATGATGTAATGTATATGGTAGAGTAGTAAGTAGTAAATCACACAGTCGATTTATACTGGTTCGGACCACTGTCCTACGTCCAGTCCCAGACTCACTTCTGGTATTTCACTAACACTAAAACCCTCACTTCACCCGGAGGAATAGGTTCACAATTACCCAAACCACTGAACGGGATTTCTTGCCTCAACCACTGAAGAGGTCTTCACTAATACAGAATAATTGTTGACTCTTTTGTGTTCTTGATAACACGGATTGTCGAATATTAAATACACCCTTCCTATAGCCTTTCCTTGATGATAATCGTGAAGTACGTGAAAGAATATGGAAGTTAAAAGGTCTCAAATATGAAAGTAGATAGTTTTTAGAATTCAGAGAGCTTTGATAATATAAGATAGAATTAAAGTAAGAATTGGTGAATTGGAACTATTAATCAATCCTCTATTTATAATATATAAAAGGATACAACTAATCATGAAAGATTGTGATGAGGAGTTATGATTTAAATAGTTATGACTCTTTAAAAAGTTGCAACCTCTCAGAATCAGATGTCTGAAAATAATTTTCAGATGTCTGTTTATAGTTTAAATTTTAAAATTGAGAGAAGACATACGTTTTTGAATACATTCAGACGTCCGAAAAATATGAGACAGACGTCTAAATATTATAGTTTGAAAACAATTTGTTTCAGCAAACAGACGTCTGAAATTTTCAAACCAGACGTCTGTTTTCTCTTATCAGACTACTCCATTGCCTATTTATATATAAATATAAAACATGTGTGTGTGTAATCATCAAGGAAGACTTTAACAGAAATATCTAAGACTAACAGACCTTTATAACATATTAAATCTTCATTTTTGTGTTCTTGAATCTGTTTGTCAAATAGCTTCCTGCAAAACAAGGTTAGATAATAATATGTATGTCTAAGTATAGTTGTCATAGTCAAAACACTATGTAGCGAGATATAACAATATAGTCATAATTGTATATATAAAAACTATTTTTATTATGAAATATAAATCAATCTTTTGATACAAATCAAATTTAAATTTAAACTTTTAGAAATCAAAATATATTAATTTGTTAAGGAAACATTTATATGTTAAAACTTTAAAAAGAAATCTATATTCATAAAAAAATTATGAAATATGGATATAAATTAAACTATAAAACTATACTTTCTTATATTTAAGACATAAAATCACACACACACACACACACACATATATATATTATTTTTATACCAAAATATTAGGTTAAATATTTTAAGCTTTTATAAATCTTAATAAGAAATCAAAATAAGTATTCAAGTTACAAATAGTATTTATGATAATGTAACCCAAAATTGTTATGAAATCATGTGAATAATATATAAGTTAAACTATGTATGTTTAAACTATATAAAAGATGAATAAATTTATATTTTATAACAATATCAAAAAGTTATGTTAACTTTGTATATCATATTAACATGTTTATATAATTTTATTAACTTATATACTTTTAATATATATATTTTGAAACAAGATATAAGGAAATAAGTAGTCAAACAAAGTTAATAACTATAGTTTGAACTAGCATTTTTTAACTAAAAAATGGAGGGAAGTTAGAAAGTTCAAACTTTTGAAATTCAAAATTTCAATTTCATTATGTCGACATGACCATTTATGTATGTCGACATACATATAGGAAATCAAAAAACATATTTTTTTGACTTCTTGGTTTTATTATATTACCGATTTATATTTCAGGTTCAACTATCTCCTGAAATAATATTAATCCTAACAAACATTCAAAATTGATTATTATATTTATTATTATAATATTATTATTTTGAATTTCAAAATTTGGATTTGAATTATAAATTTCAAGTTTGAATTTTAAAGTTTTTATTTCAAATTCAAATCTAGACAAACAATACAAAGCCAATAAAATATCCATTCAACCAAAAAAGAATTTAAAAATTAATTAAGGCATACCCAATTTTTAGATTCATTTCTTTAATATTTTCTAAATTCTGAATTGCTATGAAACACATATTTGAATTTTTGATTTCTGACTCTTCATTGCTTGATGATGAATCTGAATCGTCTTGATTAGAGCTTATCCTTAAAATATGGCCTGGTCAACTTAGCATCAAAATTTCGAAATTGAATTTATATTTTGTGTAACAACCTGGATTTTCAGAATCAATTTAAAAATTTTATTTTAGCAATTTTAACAGATTTTGAATATTTAAAATGATTTATTTTAAATAATAACGACTAAAATTTTATAATAATCGAAGTTAGAACGAATAATTTTATTTTAATTATAAAAAGAGCCTGAAGTGGCGTGGTAGTTTGAAAATTCGATTTTAAATTTCAATTGAATGTACAGGATTCAAAATAAATCGGATTTCAGTAAAACCAGAAATATTTGAATCTGTTTAAAAATATCTTTCCAACGAATGTGAAAAATCCTGATTCCATAACGGGAACCGGAAGTTATGTCCGGTTTAAAATTAAAAACAGTCGCTATGGAATATATATATATATATATTAATATAATATGTAGCCATTTTGCAAATGACCTCCATTTTGACGAGACCACTTTTGTTGGATCCGGAATGTCAAATTATTGCTAGGTTTCAAATTTCATAATTTTTGGAATTAATATGTGAGCGCAGTAAATTTAAATGTGTTTGGTAATTTAAATTTGAATTGGATCGCCAGAAAATGACCATTTTTCAAACGGTCTCCAAATTCGACGAAATTAGTTTTGTTAGGACCGTATCGTCAAAACATAGCTAGATTTATTTTTCTGGAATTTTTGGAGTCAATATGTGGCCCCGGTAAATTGAAATGTACGATTAAAATTCAATATATTGATTTATATTTTAATTTAAAGAAAAACTGATTGAAACAGGTCGAATTGGCTTACTGGACATATCCCATTGTGTCCGGAATGGGGGTACCTAGCTAGGAGCGACAGTCATTGGTTTTGATTTGGAGTCTGAATGGTTTAACAAGTATTTTATGAATTAAATATTAATTTAAATTAAATTATATATGTAAAAACGTTTGTTTTCTAAAAACCCTAATCTCGTAACTAGGAGTCGCCGCTGCCTTTTGATGAACGGTGGAAAGGGTTCAGAAAATCGCTCCTCAATCACGATTAAATTACTCAATATCATTCAAATCATTCAAAGCAAAAAATCAAAGAGGAATCGCTCATCTTTAAATCCATACTATGGAAATCGATTTTTGTTAAGGATTTTTCGTGAATTCTTGGCTCCAACAACGGTCGTTCGCAGCACGTTCTAGCATGATAGGGGACGACAAGTTCCACCGCGAGTTGGCTAGAGGGAGCTCTGGCCAAGGGGAAGAAGGTGGTGCCGCCCGATGGTCTGCTGGCAGCTTCCTGGAGCGTGCGACGGTGGATTTGTATTTGGAGCGTGTTGGGTTCAATTACAGAAAGAAGAACGAGAGGGAGAAGGGTTATAAATGTAATTAGGGCTTAATTATATATTTAGTTAATTTAAAATGTAATTATGCTTTAAACTGCAATAACTTGTCCATACTAAACCAGAATTGAACGATTCAAAGTAAGTTGGAATCGTGTTGAACAGCTCTACAACATGGAACTGACTGGGACAGAAACAAAGCAAATCAGAATTTCAGGCAAATTCTAATCGAAGCGATACAGAAATTTAGAAACAAAAGAATGGCGGGGTGGAAACGAATGTGAGAAATCTCTCACACTCAATTTAATTTACAATTATTGTATACTAGGATGCAGACGGGGCTTAGAAGCCCCCGACACTATTTATTGTACAGACCAGTTGATTGTTTGTTTGGATTGTGTTTGGATTGTCATGTATTGATATTGTTGTATATCAAAATTATTTTTATAATATATATATATATATATATAAATTATCATGAAATAAAATAAAATAAATATTCATTTACAAACCAGACGGTTTGTTTATGTACACTTATTTATCTGATATTGATTGGGACGATGAATTATACACATCGGCAAACTGAACAAGTAATAAACAGTATTTGTTGTTTGAAAACCCCACACGAGTATTGGGATAACATTTGACCTAAACTGATCCCAATAATTAGAGGTTTGTCAATCGATGGGTTGACAGACTCTATAAGCGCTATTTATTTATTTATTTTAATGCTTATACAGTTGTAGAATGGACCCTGGATGTTGTATGAATTTTTAATGATTATTTATCATTATTGTGGTATACATGTGATGTTGAAATCCATATAAATAAAATTATATGGTAATTGATTGAGTTTGATTCCGATTCAGAAATTAACGAATATTTTAAAATAAAGAATATTTTAAAATAACGAATATTTTAAAATAAAGAATATTTTGAATTAAAGAATATTTTAAAATAATATTCAGTGAATATTGAAATATGAAGCCGTGTTAAGTAGTTAAACGCCGTTTTAACACGTACGAGATTTTCTCTCGATTTTATTCATTTCATAATGAGTATCGAAAATTGATTTCAAAATCTGATATATTGAAAATATTATCATTTTAATATTATAATGATATGGAATATTCAATTTGATTTAAATTTGAAAATCAAATAGAAATCGTTATAAAATGAATTTAAAACGAATTTATAATGGAATATTCAATTTGATTTAAATTTGAAAAATCGAATTGAAATCGTTTTAAAATAAATTTAAAACGAAGTTATATAGGAATATTCAATTTTGATTTAAATTTGAAAAAGAATTTGAAATCGTTTTAAAATGAATTTAAAACGAATTTATATAGGAATATTCAATTATGATTTAAATTTGAAAATGAAATTGAAACCGTTTTAAAATGAATTTAAAAAGAATTTATAATGGAATTTTCACTTTGATTTATATTTGAAAATTAAATTAAAATCGTTTTAAAATGAATTTAAAACGAATTTATAATGGAATATTCAATTTTATTTAAATTTGAAAATCAAATTGAAATCGTTTTAAAATGAATTTAAAACGAATTTATATAGGAATATTCAATTTTGATTTAAAATTGAAAATGAAATTGAAATCGTTTTAAAATGAATTTAAAACCAATTTATGTAAGAATATTCAATTTTTATTTAAATTTGAAATGAAATTGAAATTGTTTTGAAATGAATTTAAAACGAATTGATAAAAGAATATTCAGTTTTGATTTGAAATTGAAATGGAAGTGGAAATCGTTTTTTAGAATGAATTTAAAATGATTTATAAAATACGTTTTAAATAGAAATCGACGAAATATAATATATATATATATATATATTATAATGGCCTGAATATAACGCGTCGTGCAGCGACCGTTTGCGAATTTTTACCATTAACTTCAAATTGATGTTACGGGAGATCCGACCGTTGGATTCTCCTAAAACCGGAACCATTAGGTTCGTACGGAAAAGAGATTTCCAATGAATATAAGAGATTTGAAATTTGATGGTTAGATTTGGAGATATGTACAAATCAATTTCAGAAAAGGTCGTTACGAATGCAGTTCGGTGGCCGTTATTGGAAACCAACTATACGGGCGAGAATAAAATTACTAAAAATATGGAAAAATTATGTAAAATCATAATAAATGATTTGGAAAGATTTTGGATGAAAAATTCCAGTATTGAAAATATAAAACTATATTTTTATCAAAATGAACTAGTTATTAACTAGAATAATAATCCAATTATTTTTGAATAAATAAATTGGAACTGAAAATGGTTTTAAAATAACCAGAAATTTCCAAATAACGAATTGGAATGGATTTGAGTGGAAATAATCTTCGGAATATTTCAATAATGGATTCCGTGATTATACGGGTATTATTGAGGAATTTGGAAGATATATATATATATATATATATCATTATTCCCAATACGGTATTGGTTGGTTTCAGAATTTGATATTGAATATAAGCCGATATAACATCTATTCAGAGTCTTGTATTTGATATCAAATTGAATTTTGGGTTTGTCATGAACGCTGTCTTCATTAACACTGTTCTTAAACCTAGTTGAGAAAAAAATAAATCTTTAAATTAAGATTTAGTGCAGTTTTCCAATTAATTAATATTTAATTGGAGTTGAATAAAAGAATTGGATTTTTGGGTTTATCGTGAACAATGTTTTAAACAACATTTGTTCTTTAACCCAATTAACAGTGAAGAAAATGATTTGGAATTTATAATCTTTTAATTAAGATTTATGGAATTTTCCAAAGTAAAGATTTCCAATTTAATATATTAAATTGGAATTGAACGGAATTCGATTTGGTAATAATCGAGATGAGCTTCTGTGAAGGAAGACTGTTAATATATGTGGAATTTAAAAGGCTTTGTCGTTATTCCATTTATATTATTAGTCGTTATTCCATTTATATTATTAGTCGGATACGGAAATTGATATCGATTATATATTGATCTGTTTTTCCCTGAAGATTCCATAATTAATGGGATGTGATTTTTTAGTTTATCGTGAACTGTGTTTTAAATGACATCGGTTCTTTAACCTAGGTAAAGACAGGATTACATGTCTAACATTGTATTTCGATACTGTGTTCGTTGATCTCTGCTAAATATATATGTGTTTGGTGGCGGAGAATTTATTCTCTAGCTTAACACCCTTCTTTAAGATGTACGAGCTTAGAGGTTATATATTGCCAGAAATCAATGGTACGGTGTAGTTTGTCGATGGGGCATGTTTGATTTCCCAAAGTTAAATAATCATTTATATTGATTTTTGGGAAGACTAAACTAAGTGGAGTTTTAATGAATCTTTAATTAGATTGAAAAGTGAAAGTGATAATTAAAATTATCAATTCAAGAAAATGATCGAGAATGGAGTATCACCAGTTTTGCTCCAAGCGATAGTTAAATCTTTAATTAGATTTGAACGTGAAATGGTAATTAATTTTAACTGATACCACCGTGGTGTTAGATATGGAGTATTACCGGTTTTGCTCCATGGGATGAATAGGTTGGGATTGGGAAATATAATAAGTGATTACTTCGGTAAGGTTCGCTAATCCCAACTAGTTTGGAAAACCTTAATTTGGTTTAGAATTGAAAGACAATGAAATCTTTTGTAATGATATCCAAAGGAAGATTAAAGAATAAATTTTAAAGAATTTATCTTTGATAAAATTAATGTGAACCTTTCCCTAAAGATTTAAATATTTGAATAAAATAATATTCTGGATTGGAATGAGGCGTATGACGTGTTGTTATAGCACTTGATTATAAGATACGTGAGTTATTCGGAAAGACCGGGTTTAACCCATTCTGAATAAATGATACGATGAAAAGATTGAAGACGGTGTAACACCGACGATCTTCACATCGAATGTATGGGTTGCTACTGATGCCCATGATTGGAGTAGCTCCCTTGAAGGGGCTACAGTGGTAGCCGTCCGGACGTACTTGTTGATTGTACGGATATGCGAGCGCCTCTCTCCTGTATTGGACATACGGGACGAGGAATAATGTGCCTCAGGTTTTGTTCAAACCCAGAACAGACTTGTAAATGGATGGTATGTCTGACGCTGTACTCCTTTGTACTATATTTGTCGATCTCTGTTGAATATATATCTATTTGGTGGTGGAGAATTTATTCTCTTGCTTAACACCCTTCTCTAAGACGTACGAGCTTAGAGGTTATATATAGGTAGAAATCAGTGGTATGGTATGAATTGACAGTGTGACATGCTGAGATGCAGTGATTCAAGCTATCGTTGAAAAGCAGAGCTTGATGGATGATGATCAAAGCACAACTTTAAATAGCACAGCTTTTGTGTAGCGTTAATTCGCGAGCCTCACTGTAATAACCCGGAAATCCGAGCCAATTTAAAATTTTAATTATGGCAATTTCGATGAATTTTGATTATTTAAAATGAATTATTTTAAATAATATCGACAAAAAATTTATTGTTAATAGAATTCGAATGTATATATTTATATAGATCGTCGTTAGAATATAAATATTTATTTATATATAAAAAAGGAATTGAAAATGGCGCGGTAGTTCGATAATTCGATTTCAAAATTCAAATGAATGTACAGGATTCAAAATAAACCGGATTTTAGTGAAACCAAAAATAATAGAATCTAATTGTGAATATCTTTCCAACGAATCCGAAAAATTGAAAATTCATAGCGAGAATCAAAAGATATGTCCAGTTGAAAATTTAGAATAGTCGCTATGGAATTTCGACCCTTAAAAATAACCATTTTGCAAACGACCTCGGATTTCGACGAAACCACTTTTGTTGGATCCGCAATGTCAAGTTATTGCTCGGTTTCAAATTTTGTAATTTTTCGAATCAGTATGTGAGCGTGGCAAAGGAAAACGCGTTTGACCAGTTTTAGTTGATTTTAATCGACTGGAAAATGGCCAATTTTCAAACGGTCTCAGAATTCGATGAAACTAGTTTTGTTAGGACCGTATCGTCAATACGAAGCCAGAAAATATTTTTCTGGAATTTTTCGAGTTAGTATGTGGCCTCGGTAAATTGAAATGTGCGTTCAAATTCAATATATAGTGTAACACCCCACCTCCGCCAGGGTGGCTCTTTCAAGCGACTCTGACTTTGGTGGGGCGTTTTTAAAACAGGGTAAACATGCATAATGATATAGCAAGGCAGGACATGACATATATATATAAACAGGGTAAGTAGATAAAACAACGGAAGATTTTTAAACCATTTCAAAACACAAGTCTGGTACATCAAAATGTCAATTTCCCAAATAAACAAGTCTAGTACATGAAATAACATCATCTGAAACTGAAAGAGAAAACATAAAAGTAGCTATCCCCAAGGTGGAAAAAAAACCATAGCGAGCTCAAGTCCAAAGCATACATGATCTATCCAAGAAAGCAGCTAAGATCCAAGCTAGGCTCCTGTATTCCCTCCCTGAGAACCTGGGGGGGGGGGGGAACGGAAGAAAAGAGGCGAAAGAAAACGGGTCAGTCAAAAAGACTGAGTAAGCCCTGCTACGATCAGTCTATAAACTAATAAAGTTAACATCATGATGGAAACTGAGATGATCATAGATAACATCATACTGGCAAGATAAATTAACTATAAGATAGATAGAGGTGTCATCGCATAAAACAAGGTTAAGTTTTGCACCACGGTGTACTAGCAAACCAACATAACAGGTATTGATCCCTTGGCCCAAGCTTTGGCCCAATAACATGAGGTGACCTTAATACAAGGTCCAGCCCAACGGTCTAATCAATCGGCTCCCTATAAACCTAACACGTCAAGTGTTGGTGTCCATACGGCCCACATATGGTTGTAGTTAGACTGTGCTGGGTCCACCTTTGGGTGTATCAAGCCCTCGGGTGTCAACCCCAGACACTTAAGCAATAATGCACAGCCCTAACCTACTGGTACCCGTGCCTCGAGTTTGTCCAACACCGGACTATGTGCACGTCCGTAGCCCGCCTGGACCCGCACCGCTGTACCACTCGGCCATCGCCTTTTGGTCGCTTACATCCGTCCAGTAATCGTGCCCCGCCCTAGCCTAGCTTCTAGGGTTGTGAATGATACCAAACTGGGATTACTGTTAGAACAGACCACGTTGCTAGGGTTTCCCAAGAGGGTTAAGTGTGATTTAACCCTTCACTAATCATGGATTAAACTAGTTAAGTGCAACCAATGGTTCACCACTTAACCCCATTTCAATCCCTCGAATCCCCAAATTGGTTAAGTATTAGTGGACCCTGACTTAACCCTAATCATGAGGCATTAATTAATTTAATGCACCTTAACCTCTCACATTAGACCTTGTTGTGGTTACTAGTTAGGCCGGGCGGGTCCGGGTAGCTTTACACCACAACTTGGTCTAACCTCGGGTCTTGGCACCACATGACCAACTTCTCACATTGGGTCCTATTGTTTGTAGCCACTAGTTAAGCCGGTCGGTTCCGGGTAGAATTACGCTACAAACTCAACCCAACCTCGAGTTGGCCACACTTATGTTTTCTAAGTGTCATGTCCACTTTATTTCAAAACATCATCACAAGTCAACAAATACTTGGGTAGACCTAACTTAATAGGTAAATTCCCAAAGGGTAGACCTAACTTAATAGGTAAATTCCCAATCTTATATTTTCATGTATTTTAAGTTCACCCAAACCCCCCAACGTCATTTTATCGCTTACATATTCGTAATAACGCATAAAGGATAGGAAGAGGGAACTTGGCATAATCATACATGATGAACTTGCATATCACAACAAACATGCATAACATGTTAGACTTGCATAACTTAGCATAGTGAACTTGCATATTAACATAAACATGCATAACATGTTAGACTTGCATAACTTAGCATAGTGAACTTGCATATTAACATAAACATGCATAACATGTTAGACTTGCATAACTTAGCATAGTGAACTTGCATATTATCATAAACATGCATAACATGGTATAGGGAACTTGCATAAACATGCATAACTTGTTAAATATGCACAACATGTCATTTTGAACTTGCATAAGCATGCATAACTTGTCAAATATGCACAACATGTCATAGTGAACTTGCCTAACATGCATAACTAAATAAACTTGCAAATCATGGCTTGGTGAACTTGCATAAACATGCATAACTTGTTAGACTTGCAAATCATAACATGCATACTTCATCAAACATGTGTAACATAGCATAGTGAACTCACATAAGCATGCATAACTCATTAAACATGCATATCATAGCATAGTGAACTCGCATAAGCATGCACAACTCATTAAACATACAAAAATCCCAACTTTCATCACATATTAACTTTAGAGTTTCTAAAATGAAGGTAAGAGGGCTTACAATGCTTATGCGGACTCAAATAAGTATAGCAAATGTAAGAAACCCCTTATGCAACTAATTAAAACCCCTAAATGCAAGAAAACTTGATCAAGACTCCTCCTTTATGATGCCAATAGAGAAACAAGCCTTTAATGCAAGCTAAGGAGGATCATACAAGCCTAAATATACTTGTATGCATGGAAAATCACTTAGGAATTAATTTAGGAATTGTATGAAGAGGGTGGAGGCCATGAGAGTTTTGATTTTGCCATAGTTTAGTTGCTAGGATGAATAATGAATGATTTAGGGTAGGTTAGGGTCTTATTTATAGATTAGGTTAGTGATTTGGACCATAGGATTAACCCTAGATTCAATTAGGTCCATCAGATCTTGGAACTCTCTAGAAACAAGCCACAAGACCAAGCCCTAATCAGAAATGGTGCACCAGGCTAAACAGCCCGGGCACCCCCTGTCGACAGGGCTGTCGACAGGGCAGTCGACATGCTAAGACCCCTGTCGACAGGCCTGTCGACATGGGGTCCTGGGCGGGAATTTTTCCCGCCTGCCCAGTTTGCCCTAACCCTAGTTTCTTAATTTAAAATTTAAATCTGTTTTTACTTAGGAATTTTCTGCAAACTTCAATGGGCCTTAACAGGGTCACACGGACTCCGATTTTCGAAAACTCGGACTCTATTTCGCGTATTTTTCCGAGACGAACGCAATGGCATAGCCCGTTTCCCTTGATTCACATTTTATAATTTAATTCTGCCTCGATTTATGTTATAACAGGTTATTTAAAAATACGGGTTGTTACATTCTCCCCTCCTTAAAGGATTTCGTCCCCGAAATCTTCAAGTTAGGAAGAACGTATCCTACCATCCAATCGTCCATCTACTCAAAGCATCATCCACGAGCAATCATTGTCCTTAAAAGATTCTAAATGCTGTATGAACATATGCAAAAGTGTGTGTATATGTACTTATCTAATGCGAAGATCAGGCGGTTACTGATGCAGTAAACCTCCTTAATGCATATGTATGTCTTATCTAATGCAAAGATCAGGCGGTTACTGATGCAGTAAACCTCCTTAATGCATATGTATGTCAGTGAAATGAATCCATATGTATGCAAATTCCTAGCATAATTCATAGTATCTATATGAGTGCACATAACATTCATCCATATGCAACATCCATGTGGTAGCACAACAAGTTTCAACCATGAATAAGTGTAAGCACCCATGCATATGCAATATGAGGAGTGTGCGAGCCGATCTAGTGCCTAATTGTGTATAATGCATCCACGAGCAACCACTTGCAAACCCTTGCAGCCACTTGCAACCATCAAGCATAACATGTTTCAAATACATGTTTCATCCAAAGGGTTCCTACCTAAGGCTCTCATGACAAGATAAACACGATAAACCAGATAAACTAGATAAACATGGACAGAGAGATATGCATCCATTCAAACTCTGACATATAGTACTAACCGATGAGTCATAACCCCCTTATGGAGTTTACAACAGAAATAAGATCGAGAATGGGACCGAGAGGATATATATACAAAAGATAATTTGCGAGCAAGCTCCACAGGAAAACAAGGATCAAGGATGCACTCTTAAAAAGAGATATGATGCGCGTATCTAGTCTTCATTCTTCTTAGTCACGTTTCCTTGAGCTTAACTTCACTGTGCTTTGGCCGTCTTTTATTTCATGATTTCTTGGCTTCCTAACCCTTATTTCCCAAATTCGAGTTGGAACTCATTTCATTATCGCCTCTCGTCTTTCTTTTCCACTTATTCTTCCTTCTGTATCCTTGGCTTAAACATACTATAACCTCATGATTTCATGCAAGCTCTCCAAAATTCACTAGTGAACCCTGGATCTCGTCTACTTACTATAAAGTATTCCATGCAGCAGAACTTTTCTTGGAAATACCAATCCACGTTGCCAATTGCCCTTATAAACGTGATTTTCTATAACTCATGCTTAATCGAAATGAACCATCCACCTACGAGTGATAGACCATACCTAGATTCAGTTGCCTACCCATGGCTTCCTGTAGGCTATTTCAAAACTGGCCAACTTCTTGAGGGTAAACCGTTGCTAACCATGATGCAATCCTCTCGCTCTTCACCGGACTGAGATGAGCACTCTTCGTGAGTCTACCTATTATGACCCACCTACCCGTATTCCCTTTCTTTGATCTAGGTAATCTATCCACATAATCTATCGAGATGTTTTCACACTTTCCCTTGCGGAACCTCCAATGGAGGTAATGGCCCATTGGGCTTTTATAACTTGACCTTAACCTGGTGGCACAACATGTGTCATGAGACCAACTCGGCCACCTCCTCGAGTGGTACGCATCTTCAAAATCCTTCTTTACCAAGTCTTTCACTCGAGGAACACATAACCTCTCATCGCGCCTTAGTCATCCCTTGCCATCTATAATATACCTAGCGAGGTGACTTAACATCTCGCCTCGAATCGGCTGGTCCATGTTCCTGACCAACGGCGGGTCTTCTTCCTGTGAAACCCCCTTCTTGACCCAGAAGAGTAAGTCTAAGCTCAGGGAATGCTAACTAACTAGCCAAACGGAGGAAGCTTCTTACTTCAATTGCCCTCCTCAGAGTTTTCCGGTCTTAAACCGCAACCACTTTAGCAGAATCCACCGCTAAGCCTTACTTAGGAACTATGTGCCCAAGAAATCCAACTTCTTTCCTCCAAAGTGACATTAGGAGAACTTGACCTTCCACCGGTGGCTCTAAGCGTATCCATCACCTCCTTGAGATGTCTAGCATGCTTTCCCTCGTTCTTTTAAGGAGATCAAAATATCGTCTACGACGACCACGACAAACTTGTTCAAGGACTCCCTAAACACCCTACCCATCAAGTTTACGTAATATGCGGGTGCCTTAGTCAAACCAAATAGCATGACTAGCCATTCCAAAAATCCATCTAGAGTCCTAAACTCAGTCTTGTCAATTCCATCCTCAGCCATCCTAAGCTGATGGAATCCGACAGCTGGATCAAAAGAAAACAAATGCTCCTACAAGCTGATCAAACAAATCATCAACCCTTGATAACGGTTGTCTATTCTCCTCACGCTAATCAACACATAGACGAAGCAAACTGTCCACATTAGTAACGAATACTACTGGAGCACCTTACTCGAAAAGGCTTCGTCTCAGGAAGTTCTTCTCAAGCAACTCCTTGACTTGCTTTCTTAACTCTCATCTCGTGAGGTCATGTGCCTAACCGGCCACGAAACTGGCTTGGTATTACCAACCAGATAATGCGGAAATCTATCCCACGTCTAGGGGTAACCCCTTTTCTTTTCCCCAAGATATCAGGATATTCTCGGACCACCCTCACAGATTGCAAACTATCGATAGACGAGTTGAGGGATTCAAGATAACATAACATGACGGGACCCATAGGGTTGCTAGAAATTTCTAGGGTATTACCGAGGCGAGTCATGAGCCTCACAACCCTATATACCAAAAACCCAGAATGGCTCCAAAACAGGACAACCATTCCATGCCCAAAACCAACCCATATCCTCGGAAACCGAGAATATAAACATCCCACGAGAATTCTATACTCAAGATAGAAATTTTCAAATCCACTCAGACCACAGACAAAAGGGCAGAACCCCCAATTGGATTTGAAACACATACGGGATCATCAACTAGACTAGTACTTAGGTGCAAACTTTCAACTAGATCAGATGAAATAAAACTATGCGATGTGCCAGAATCAAACAAAGTATGAACAGGAAAAATCAGAAAATGTAAACAAGATTTTCAACAGAAACACTACCTCTATCATGAGCTGGAAGAACGGTGCTGAGGGGATGAACTCGCCCTCCAGATAGTCCGGCACACTGAGTCTGACCTTGCCCTTGTTTCCTCGGGCAATCCTTGCTGAGATGTCCAAACTCACCACAATGAAAGCATTCGCCCCGCTTTCTCTTCTTCTTCCTACATTCCCTGGCTATATGTCCAACTTTACCACAGAAGTTGCATTTCCTATTTTCTCTTGGCTTGTTCTTGCGGTTGTGGTTATTCTTGCCTCGTTTCCCGAATTTTACTCTCTTGCCTGGAGACTCACTCGCCTTGCCCTCTTTCTTGTCATTGTTATCTTCTTCTTGAAGTAGGGCCAAATTCACCAAATTCTCGAAAGTCGCCCCCAAGGGTATGTGAGACATGGCCAAGCCGTGTAATGGCTCGTTTAATCCTAGAGCAAAGTGTAGGGCCTTCTTCTGAGCTGTATTAACCAAGTCTATATCGACACGAGCCAGTTGATTAAACTTATCTATGTATTCCCTAATAGTCATGTCCCCTTGCTTCAGTGATAAGAACCTCAGTCCAAACCTTCCCCTAAAGTCATCCCAAGTCTCAATTGGCCTAGTAGCGGTGGTGACTACCCACCAACGTGCAACTTCTTCCTTTAGCAACCATACTGCTAATAAAACCTTCCTGCGGTCACCTATATCAAAGGAGGCTAAAAGATCTTCGGTCTCTTTCAACCAATTTCTTGCCTCTACAATAGTCTCTGTTCCACTAAAATTCTTGCCACCCATCATCTTAAAGTTCTTACAAGTTTCCACAAAATCCGCTTGTGGAGGCTGAGGGGGAAGAGGAACATCAGCTACGGGAGGAGGAGGAGGAACAGCGACCTCGACTGGAAAGACAACATTAGAGATACCCGGGACTGGTGCCGTGACTTCCAAGTACTGACGAAACCAATCGGGTATTGTTACTCCTTCGGGTAAGACGAGATTATCAGACATGCTGGAAACGAAAAAGAAAAGAGTTCAAACGAGGGGTCAAAGGATAGTGCTAATGGCTTTTGGGGAATAGCCTTTAAAATAACTTGACTTTTCTTTGGAAAATACTTTATACTTGGTTTTGAAAATAGTTTTTCAAAAGTTTTAAAAACCTTTTTATCCCTTCTCGTAAACCATATGCTCTGATACCAAATGTAACACCCCACCTCCGCCAGGGTGGCTCTTTCAAGCGACTCTGACTTTGGTGGGGCGTTTTTAAAACAAGGTAAACATGCATAATGATATAGCAAGGCAGGACATGACATATATATATAAACAGGGTAAGTAGATAAAACAGCGGAAGATTTTTAAACCATTTCAAAACACAAGTCTGGTACATCAAAATGTCAATTTCCCAAATAAACAAGTCTAGTACATGAAATAACATCATCTGAAACTGAAAGAGAAAACATAAAAGTAGCTATCCCCAAGGTGGAAAAAAAACCATAGCGAGCTCAAGTCCAAAGCATACATGATCTATCCAAGAAAGCAGCTAAGATCCAAGCTAGGCTCCTGTATTCCCTCCCTGAGAACCTGGGGGGGGGGGGGGGGGGACGGAAGAAAAGAGGCGAAAGAAAACGGGTCAGTCAAAAAGACTGAGTAAGCCCTGCTACGATCAGTCTATAAACTAATAAAGTTAACATCATGATGGAAACTGAGATGATCATAGATAACATCATACTGGCAAGATAAATTAACTATAAGATAGATAGAGGTGTCATCGCATAAAACAAGGTTAAGTTTTGCACCACGGTGTACTAGCAAACCAACATAACAGGTATTGATCCCTTGGCCTAAGCTTTGGCCCAATAACATGAGGTGACCTTAATACAAGGTCCAGCCCAACGGTCTAATCAATTGGCTCCCTATAAACCTAAAACGTCAAGTGTTGGTGTCCATACGGCCCACATATGGTTGTAGTTAGACTGTGCTGGGTCCACCTTTGGGTGTATCAAGCCCTCGGGTGTCAACCCCAGACACTTAAGCAATAATGCACAGCCCTAACCTACTGGTACCCGTGCCTCGAGTTTGTCCAACACCGGACTACGTGCACGTCCGTAGCCCTCCTGGACCCGCACCGCTGTACCACTCGGCCATCGCCTTTTGGTCGCTTACATCCGTCCAGTAATCGTGCCCCGCCCTAGCCTAGCTTCTAGGGTTGTGAATGATACCAAACTGGGATTACTGTTAGAACAGACCACGTTGCTAGGGTTTCCCAAGAGGGTTAAGTGTGATTTAACCCTTCACTAATCATGGATTAAACTAGTTAAGTGCAACCAACGGTTCACCAATTAACCCCATTTCAATCCCTCGAATCCCCAAATTGGTTAAGTATTAGTGGACCCTGACTTAACCCTAATCATGAGGCATAATTAATTTAATGCACCTTAACCTCTCACATTAGACCTTGTTGTGGTTACTAGTTAGGCTGGGCGGGTCCGGGTAGCTTTACACCACAACTTGGTCTAACCTCGGGTCTTGGCACCACATGACCAACTTCTCACATTGGGTCCTATTGTTTGTAGCCACTAGTTAAGCCGGTCGGTTCCGGGTAGAATTACGCTACAAACTCAACCCAACCTCGAGTTGGCCACACTTATGTTTTCTAAGTGTCATGTCCACTTTATTTCAAAACATCATCACAAGTCAACAAATACTTGGGTAGACCTAACTTAATAGGTAAATTCCCAAGGGGTAGACCTAACTTAATAGGTAAATTCCCAATCTTATATTTTCATATATTTTAAGTTCACCCAAACCCCCCAACGTCATTCTATCGCTTACATATTCGTAATAACGCATAAAGGATAGGAAGAGGGAACTTGGCATAATCATACATGATGAACTTGCATATCACAACAAACATGCATAACATGTTAGACTTGCATAACTTAGCATAGTGAACTTGCATATTAACATAAACATGCATAACATGTTAGACTTGCATAACTTAGCATAGTGAACTTGCATATTAACATAAACATGCATAACATTTTAGACTTGCATAACTTAGCATAGTGAACTTGCATATTAACATAAACATGCATAACATGTTAGACTTGCATAACTTAGCATAGTGAACTTGCATATTATCATAAACATGCATAACATGGTATAGGGAACTTGCATAAACATGCATAACTTGTTAAATATGCACAACATGTCATTTTGAACTTGCATAAGCATGCATAACTTGTCAAATATGCACAACATGTCATAGTGAACTTGCCTAACATGCATAACTAAATAAACTTGCAAATCATGGCTTGGTGAACTTGCATAAACATGCATAACTTGTTAGACTTGCAAATCATAACATGCATACTTCATCAAACATGTGTAACATAGCATAGTGAACTCACATAAGCATGCATAACTCATTAAACATGCATATCATAGCATAGTGAACTCGCATAAGCATGCACAACTCATTAAACATACAAAAATCCCAACTTTCATCACATATTAACTTTAGAGTTTCTAAAATGAAGGTAAGAGGGCTTACAATGCTTATGCGGACTCAAATAAGTATAGCAAATGTAAGAAACCCCTTATGCAACTAATTAAAACCCCCAAATGCAAGCAAACTTGATCAAGACTCCTCCTTTATGATGCCAATAGAGAAACAAGCCTTTAATGCAAGCTAAGGAGGATCATACAAGCCTAAATATACTTGTATGCATGGAAAATCACTTAGGAATTAATTTAGGAATTGTATGAAGAGGGTGGAGGCCATGAGAGTTTTGATTTTGCCATAGTTTAGTTGCTAGGATGAATAATGAATGATTTAGGGTAGGTTAGGGTCTTATTTATAGATTAGGTTAGTGATTTGGACCATAGGATTAACCCTAGATTCAATTAGGTCCATCAGATCTCGGAACTCTCTAGAAACAAGCCACAAGACCAAGCCCTAATCAGAAATGGTGCACCAGGCTAAACAGCCCGGGCACCCCCTGTCGACAGGGCTGTCGACAGGGCAGTCGACATGCTAAGACCCCTGTCGACAGGCCTGTCGACATGGGGTCCTGGGCGGGAATTTTTCCCGCCTGCCCAGTTTGCCCTAACCCTAGTTTCTTAATTTAAAATTTAAATCTGTTTTTACTTAGGAATTTTCTGCAAACTTCAATGGGCCTTAACTGGGTCACACGGACTCCGATTTTCGAAAACTCGGACTCTATTTCGCGTATTTTTCCGAGACGAACGCAATGGCATAGCCCGTTTCCCTTGATTCACATTTTATAATTTAATTCTGCCTCGATTTATGTTATAACAGGTTATTTAAAAATACGGGTTGTTACATATAGAGTTATATTTTGATTTTGGCAAAATCTGATCGAAACAGTCGAATCAGCCTACGATACATATCACATTGTGTTCGGAATGGGGGTAATTAGCTAGGGACGAAAGGCGGTGGGTCCCGTTTTGAGATCGAAATTTAAAGTCATTTTATGGAAATTGAATTAATTAAATAAATATTATAAACTATAAATCCCTCACCCCTCATTTCTCTCTCCCCCTCCCTCGTAATAGAAGTCAAAAAAAAACCCCGCTTCCCTCGTTCAACCCGCCGCCGCCGACGTCCAAACCCCCTCGTCCTCCGCCGCTCGCAGAGCACCACCCCCCCCATTCGATTTCCTCCCCTCTCTCTCCTTCCCCACTTCCACTGCTTTTCCCCTGCTCCAGTCAAAACCGCGATGCCCCCCCAAACACTAGGTCGACCGAAGAAGCTACCGCCCACCATTGCTGGAGCTCCGCCGCCACCTTCCAGTCGGGGGCAACCTGCCTTCCCTTCCCCCTTTCGATCTACCACCGAGACCCCCCCTTTTTCTTCATAGCAAGTAAGTTTTAATTTACATTTATTTATTTATTTTCAGTTTTAAATATAACATATTCAATATCTGATTTTATATTTTATTATATAGGAAAAAACCGACTCTTCCTTTTTTTTATGAAAAACTGATTTTATTTTACAGAAAAGCATGATTTATTTTTAGATTCAAAAAGATTTGATTTTTAGATTCCAAAAGATTTTATTTTTAGATTTAAAAAGATCAGATTTTTATACTTAAGCATAGGATAAAAATTACATTTTTTGGATAGATCTAAAAAGAATAAAAGTTAGATTTTTATATAGATCTAAAGCGAATAAAAAAATTATATTTATATACATGTAGCGATGATAAAAATATAATATTTGGTTAACGAAAAAAATATAATATTTGGTGGGGGGAAAATATGATTTTTATATAGTAGGAATAATAAAAATATGATTTTTATATAGTAGGAATAATAAAAATATGATTTTTATATTATAGAAGTAATAAAAATATGATTTTTATATTATAGAAGTAATAAAAATATGATTTTTATATAGTAGGAATAATAAAAATATAATTTTTATTAGTAGAAGAACGATATGAAAATATAATTTTTATAACGAAGTAGCGATGTAATGATATGATTTTTATCCATATAACTTAGGAATAAAAATGTGATTTTTATTTATATGTGAACAACGTGATAAGGATTATGTTGGAAGTACGGGCAAAACCAGATATTCAGAAATTCAGAAATATAACCGGCGGAGTGGAACCCTCGGTGAGAACTCCTCACCTTTAATTTAAATTTCTAGTTAAATATATACTAGGATGCAGACGGTGTTTAGTAGCACCCGACACCCGTCGTCCACACACCATGGACGGCTTGTATGCTTGGTTGTTGATTTTGATGTGTAGCTGATTGTGTGATGTGATGTGAAATAAAATATTTTATAGTCAAAAATAGAATTTTTAACGTGTATTTAAAATGGAATAAATATAAACAAATCGGACGATTTGTTTATATACACACATTTGACTGATATTGATTGGGACGATAAATTTTACACATCGCCCAACTGCACAAATAAAATCTGTGTTTGATTGTTTGAAACCCCACACGTGTATTGGGATGATATGTGACATACACTAATCCCAATAATTAGTTGTATGTTGATCGATTGATTGACAGACTGTTATAAGCGTTAAATATTTATATTTGATGCTTATACAGTGTAGAATGCACTTTGGATGTTGTCATTGTTGATTTATACATGTGTTGTAGAAAATCCATATAATTAACATTATATGGTAATTGATTGGGCGTCATTCCAGTTTTGAAATAGAAATATTTAAAAAAGAAATATCTGAAATAGAATATTTGAAAATAGAAATATATGAAGCCGTGTTGATTAGATTGACGCCATTTTGACGTGAACGATATTTATATTGATTTTATTCAATTTTCGATGTATATTGAAAGTGATATCGAAATTTGAATTATATTGAAAATAATCGAAATTTGAATTATATTGAAAATAATTGAAATTCGAATTATATTAAATTGAATTGAATTCAAATTGAAATTGAATAGAATTGAATTCGAATTGAAATCGAATAGAATTGAATTCGAATTGAAGTTCAAATAGAAATGAAATCGAATTGAAATTGAGTTGAATAGAAAATGAATTCGAATTAAATTGAATAGATTTGAAATTCGAAATAAATTGAAATGATTTGAAATTCGAATTAAATTGAATAGATTTGAAATTCAAATTAAATTGAATAGATTTGAAATTCAAATTAAATTGAATAGATTTGAAATTCGAATTAAATTGAAATTCAAATTAAATTGAAATTCAAATTAAATTGAAATTGAATTGAAATCGATTTGAAATGAAATTAAAACGAATTTATATTGGAATATTCAATTTTGATTAGAAATTGAATATGAAGCTGAAATCGTTTCGAAAACGAATTTAAAACGATTTATTAAATTCGTTTTAAAAGGAAATCGACGAAGTATATATTATATATATAATATAATGGCCTGAATAGAACGCGCCGCGCCGCGGCAGTTCGTGAATTTCGACCATTGACTTCGAACGGATTTTACGGGAGATCCGACCGTCGGATTCTCCTAAAACCAGAACCGTTGGGTTCGTATCGAAAAGAGCTTTCTAAGAATATTAGAAATTAGAAATCTAACGGTTGGATTTGGAATTATGTCCAAATCAAATTTGAAAAAGGTCGCTGTAAGTGCAGTTCGATGGCCGTTGATGGAAATCGACTGTACGGGCCTTGATAAAATTATTAAAAATAGTAATAATCTGTGTAAAATCATAAGAAATGATTTGTGAAGAATTGGGATGAAAAACTCCATATTTGAAAAGATAAAAATAGATTTTTATCGAAATGAACTAGTTTTGAACTAGAACTATAATTCATTTTTTTTTTTGAAATAAATAAAGTGAATTTGAAATGGTTTAGAAATATAACCAGAATTTCCAATAATTGAATTGGAAGGGATTTGAATCGAAATTGTCTTCGGAATATTTCGATGTTGGATTTCGTGATGATACAGATATTGTTATGGGAATTTGAAAGATATATATATATATATATCGTTATTTTCAAAACGATATCTGTTGGTCGTAGAATTTGATATTGAATATAAGCCGATATATTTTCTATTCAGAGCCTTTTATTTAATATCAAATGTGATTTGGGTTTGTCGTGAATAGTGTCTTCATTAACACTGTTTTTAAGCCCAGTTGAGAAAAAGATTAAATCTTTTTATTTAGATTTAATGAAGTGTACCAATTAAATAATATTTAATTGGAATTGAATTGGTGTTGATTTTTGGGTTTATCGTGAACAGTGTTTTAAATAACACTTGTTCTTTAACCCGATAATTAATGGAATGTGATTTTGGGTTTATCGTGAACCGTGTTTTAAATGACACTGATTCTTTAACCCGGTTAAAGATTAAAACTAAGTGGAGTTTTAATGAATCTTTAATTAGATTGAAAAGATCGAGAATGGAGTATCACCAGTTTTACTCCAGGTGATAGTTAAATCTTTAATTAGATTTGAACGTGAAATGGTAATTGAATTTACCGATAACACTGTGGTGTTAGATATGAAGTATTACCAGTTTTACCTCATGGGGTGAATAAGTTGGGATTGGGAAATAAAATAAATGATTACTTCGGTGTGGTTCGCTAATCCCGACTAGTTTGAATTGATATTCAGAGAAGATTAAAGAATAAATTTAAAGAATTTATCTTTGATGAAATTAATAGGACTCTTTCCCAAACTATAAGAATATTTGAATAGAAGAATGTTCTGAATTGGAATGAGGCGTATGTTATGTTTGTGTAACACTTGTTTATTATATACGTGAGTTATTCAGAAAGACCGGGTTTATCCCATCCTGAATAACTGTTTCGACGTGGTGTCGAAGATGAAGACGGTGGTCGAAGACCGGAAATCTTCACATCGTTTGGGTGATTGCTGATGATCTCGATTGGGCTGTACACCCAAGAGGAGAGAAACAGTTGGTGATCGTCCAGACGTACTTGGAGATCGATGGATATGCGAGGAAAGTGCCTCCGGTTTCGTTCAGACCCAGAACGAACTGGTAAATGGACTGCGTGTCTGACATTGGATTTTATTCTGTGTGGTTGATTTCTATTAAATATATATATGTTTGGCGGCGGAGAATTTATTCTCTTGCTTAACGCCCTTCTCTGAGACGTACGAGCTCAGAGGTTATATATTGATGGATATCAAACGCATAGAGTGAATTGCCTGTGTGGCACGCCAAAGTGGCAATTGATCAAGGCTTCTGTTGAAAAGCAAAGTCTTGTGGTGATGATCAAAGCACGGCCTGTGTGGCATAGCTTTGTGTAGCGTGAATTCGCGAGCCTCACACCCCGGTTGTGAACCAGAAACGGGAGAGGACTTCAGGGAGGGCATGCGTTTCCTTCTAGCTAGAAGTGGCGTCAGTGGTTTTACACGCCCTGACGAGTTTGACTTATGTGGTTGTTGGTTTGCGAGGCGCCTCGGTTTGATCGGACGATCCGGGTCCGATGGAGTCATTCGTTGGCTCATTTACGCTCCATAGGGCGGGGAGACGCAGTGTTCAGGCATTTTAATCCACATCGGTGGACCGGCCCTGACGATCCAAGGCTTGTCTGCGCGCTTGCCTGAGACATGGGCTAGATTGTCTCGAATCAGTAGAGGACGATCCCTGGCCTTGGTTCATAGATGGAAACCCAATTTCCAAATACGTGACTTTGCGATTTTGATTGTATAACCTATATATGGCAACATAGTGGTATGGGGCATTCATGCCGCCTATGATTGATACTTATGATTTGAAATTGATTTCTTCACTTATAGCAATAATAAAAGAATTGTTTTAACGTATCAAGCATTCTTTGGCTATTATAAGGTAAAACCCTATCCTTTGGTTTGTGTTGCATTGTGTGACGGGACCTGAGTCTTATAATAACTTCACTTTTCTTTATTTAGCATTACGCTTTTTGTTTTATGCACTAGTATTCTTGGGAGGAAACCCGTTCCATGTTTTACGGCGTGGTCTCTTGATTTACCTAACTTTAAAATAAAGATTAATAACTGTTTTAGTTCTCACACCAGTCCCATGACTGACCTGGAGTTTATTGTTTTAACCTAAACTCTGGGTGCACTTATTTTGACACGGGCAGCTAGTAGTTTTGGTTTTGCAGATTTATATTCACAGGATCCTGATTTACGGCTGGAACGATACTCGGAAAGCTTTGTATCCGCGTATTACTTCTAGTTGTGTATTGTATTATTTTCCGCTGCTATGTAATTTATTGTAATCTATGATATTTTGTAATGTAGAATATTCATTCGTACTCTGTATATTCTTGTATTCTGATGAAAATATTGTAATAAGCAATGAAATGTTCTTCCGTCTGCGTTCTGTTGTGGCTTGTTTTTGAACTATCCGTACTTTCCTTCACCGGGGAAGTTTCGGGTTTTTACACTCACACCCCGGTATGGTGGTGAACTAATGGTTAGATCAGTATACTTTTTTGAGGATGGATTCGGTCGACCGAGGGCAGGCTGGGTGTGGTCTCTACACAACTGGTAGAGATAGGAGCACACCCCCTGATTCCCAGATGGATAGGGTATACGGCGTTTTCTCATGCATGGTACGTAAGCCATTGAGATACCCGATTTCCAGGATAGTGCGGATGTGCATTACGTTGTTTTCTCTAGCTGCGACGTAAGCCGTTGAGTATTGCACTACCCGATCGATCTTTCGAATAAGGAGCCATCATGATGGAAATCCAAATTTCCAATTTAAGTATTGCATTTTAATTGAAGAGCCTAGTATGGCGATATTATAAATGGTACCCATGCCGTCTATGATTGGTACATTTATATTTGAAGTTGATTTCTTCACTTATAGTAATAATAAAAGATTTGTTTTAAAACGTACCAAGCATATTTGGCTATTATAAGGTAAAACTCTATCCTCGACCGCGTTCATTGTGTGATGGGACCTGAGTCTTATAATTACTTCATTTTTATTTATTTAGCATTGCGCTATTTGTTTTAGGCATTCATATTCTTGGGGGTAAACCCGTTCTGTGTTATACGACGTGGTCCCTTGATTTACCTTATTTTAAAGTAAAGTTTTAATAACTGTTCAGTTCTCACACCAGTCCCATGACTAACCTAGAGTTTATTGTTTTGACCTAAACTCTGGGTACCCCTTCCACACGTGCAGCTAGTAGTTTTGGTTTTGCAGATTTATTTATATAGGATCCTGGATTTACAGCTGGAGCTATACTCGGAACACTCTGTATCTGTGTATTTATTAATGTATTTTCGCTATGCATTGTATTTTTACATTTTATTTCTGCTGCTTTGTAATTTAAATCTCTGATTTTTTTTATGTGTAATATTTATTCATACTTTGATATATTCTTGTACTCTGATGTAAATTGTTGTAATAAGCAAAGAAATGTTCTTCTGTTTTATTTTGATTTGTTGTGTTGTCAATTCAATCCGGGCTTTCCTGTAAGGGTGAGTTTGGGTCGTCTCAGCGTGTTATCAGAGCTTTGGTTTACAGAGCTCGAGAACAAGACACATTAGAACCAAACGAAAGAATTCATTAGAGATTGGATTAGTAATAATCAATGGGAACGACTCGTTAGAGATGGGATCAGTAGTATCCTAGAATGAGTTTCAATGAGTGTTATTTTTAAAATAAAAATGAAACAAATTTTGTTTTTAAATTTATATCAATTATACGTATTTGACTATTTTATTTTATATTAAATTTGGACTATCAAGTGTAAGAAGAGTTTGAATATATGCCTTGCAAACGCGTATTTGAAGTCTCAAATAAACTGGGTAGATATAGAATCACAATCTAGTCGCCCGGGGATGATTCTGATGATAGTCTAGGCATCATCAGCATCAGTGTTCATGTTTCAGAAGTGGGATACCTATATATTTCCAATCGACTGGTGTGAGAACCAAAATTTAGATATGGTTTTATGTTTGTGATTTGACACTGAAATATGATTTTTTTAATATATATACAAAGGTTATATGTTTTAGAAATTTAATTCACAAATTGAGTGCTGGTTGTGTTGTTTGATTATTAATTTAACTAACAAAAATATTGGAATAATAATTCCAATATTTAGAATGAACAGTTGAATCGAACCAAATCCAAACCAATATGTAATGGAAGGGTAAATTAAGCCAAATAGAATCAAATATTGAACTGAATTGAAAATTGATTGAAATTTCATACGTGTACATGCATATATATTGAACAAGTCATAGCTAGGAGGCTAGATAAGAGGAATAAAATTGTATTCCCGATAATAGGTACATGTTTACCATTTTATTGGGTTTTGGTGATTTTATGAGCCAATTGGCTTTTTCTTTTTCTTTTGGATTGGTGAGGGCCCTATGAGGCTAGTGGCGGTTTTAAATATCTCCCCGTACAAAGGAGGTTATGGCGAAATTTTTCAAAAATTTAGGGTGTTAGCCAAATTTTTGACAAATTAGAAATTTCTTAAAAACTGAAAATTTGAAGAACGAAAGCCATAATGAATGTTGAGTTGCTTACTTAGACAACTTTTAGCTCCGTTCCTTTTCGAGGACGAAAAGATTTTAAGTGGGGAAGATTGTAACAACCCTGAATTTCAGAACCAATTCAAAAAAATTATTTTAGCAATTTTAACAGATTTTGAACATTTAAAATGATTTATTTTAAATAATAAAGACAAAATTTTTATTTTAATCGAAGTTAGAATGAATAATTTTATTTTAATTATAAAACGAGCCTGAAATGGCGCGGTAGTTTGAAAATTCGAGTTTAAATTTCAATTGAATGTATAGGATTGAAAATAAATCGGATTTTAGTAAAACTAGAAATATTTGAATCTATTTATAAATATCTTTCCAACGAATGGGAAAACTCCAGATTGCATAATAGGAATTGGAAGTTATGTCCAGTTTAAAATTTAAAATAGTCAATATGGAATTTATATATATATATTTTTTAATATAATATATAGCCATTTTGCAAAAGACCTCCGTTTTCGACGAGACTACTTTTGTTGGATCCGGAAGGTAAAATTATTGCTAGATTTCAAATTTCATAATTTTTGGAATTAATATGTAAGCGCAGTAAATTTAAATGTGTTTGGTAATTTAAATTTGAATTGGATCGACCAGAAAATGGTCATTTTTCAAACATTCTCCAAATTCGACGAAATTAGTTTTGTTAGGACCGTATGATCAAAACATAGCTAGATTTATTTTTCGGGAATTTTTGGAGTCAATATATAGCCCTGGTAAATTGAAATGTACGATTAAAATTAAATATATTGATTTATATTTTAATTCAAAGAAAAACTAATCGAAATAGTCGAATTGGCTTACCGGACATATCCCATTGTATTCGGAATGAGGGTGTTTAGCGAGGGGCGACAATCGTTGGCTTTGATTTGGAGTCTCAATGGTTAAATAAGTATTTTATGAATTAAATATTAATTTAAATTATATTATACATATAAAAACGTTTGTTTTCTTAAAACCCTAATCTCGTAACTAGGATCCGCCGCTGCATTCTGATGAACGGCAGAAAGGGTTCAGAAAATTGCTCCTCATTCACGATTAATTACTCAATATCGTTCAAATCATTCACATCAAAAATCAAAGAGGAATCTCTCATCTTTAAATCCATACTATGGAGATCGATTTTTGTTGAGGATTTTTCGTGAATTCTTGGCTCCAACAACGGTCGTTCGCAGCGCTTTCTAGCATGATGGGGGACCACGAGTTCCACCGCGAGTTGGCCAGAGGGAGCTCTCGCGAAGGGGAAGAAGGTGGCGCCACCCGATAGTCTGTTGGCGGCTTCTTGGAGCGTGCGACGGTGGATTTGTATTTGGAGCATGTTGCGTTCGATTACAGAAAGAAGAAAGAGAGGGAGAAGGGTTATAAATGTAATTAGGGCTTAATTATATATTTAATTAATTTAAAATGTAATTAAGCTTTAAACTGCAATAACTTGTCCATACTGAATCAGAATTGAACGATTCAAAGTGCGTTGGAATCGTGTTGAATAGCTCTACAACATGGAACTGACTGGGATAGAAATGGAGCAAATCAGAATTTCAGGAAAATTCTAATCCAAGTGATACAGAAATTCAGAAACAAAAGAATAGTTGAGTGGAAACGAATGTGGGAACTCTCTCACACTCAATTTATTTTATAGTTATTATATACTAGGATGCAGATGGGGGCTTCGAAGCCCCCGACACTATTTATTGTACAGACCAGTTGATTGTTTGTTTGGATTGTGTTTGGAGTGTCATGTATTGATATTGTTGTATATCAAAATTATTTATATATAAAAAATATATATATATTATCATGAAATAAAATAAAATAAATATTCATTTACAAATCGGACGGTTTTTTTATGTACACTTATTTGCCTGATATTGATTGGGACAATAAATTTTACACATCGCCCAACTGTACAAGTAATAAACAGTATTTGTTGTTTGAAAACCCCCACGGGTATTGCGATAATATTTGACATACACTGATCCCAATAATTAGTGGTATGTCAATTAGTGGGTTGACAGACTATATAAGCGTTATTTGTTTATTTTAATGCTTATACAGTTGAAGAATGCACTCTGGATGTTGTATGAATTTTTGATGATTGTTTATCATTATTGTGGTATACATGTGATGTTGAAATCCATATAAATAAAATTATATGGTAATTGATTGAGTTTGATTCCGATTCAGAAATTAACGAATATTTTAAAACAAAGAATATTTTAAAATAATGAATATTTTAAAATAAAGAATATTATTAGTTAAAGAAAATTTTAAAATAATTTTCACTGAATATTGAAATGTGAAGCCGTGTTAAGTAGTTAAACGCCATTTTAACGAGAACGACATTTTTTGTCGATTTTATTCATTTTATAATGAATATCGAAAAGTGATTTCAAAATCTGATATTTTGAAAATATTATCATTTTAATATTATAATGATATGGAATATTCAATTTGATTTAAATTTGAAAATCAAATTGAAGTCGTTTTAAAATGAATTTAAAACGAATTTATAATGGAATATTCAATTTGATTTAAATTTGAAAAATCAAATTGAAATCGTTTTAAAATGAATTTAAAACGAATTTATATGTGTATATTCAATTTTGATTTAAATTTGAAAATGAAATTGAAATCGGTTTTAAATGAATTTAAAACGAATTTATATAGGAATATTCAATTTTGATTTAAATTTGAAAATGAAATTGAAATAATTTTAAAATGAATTTATAATGGAATATTTACTTTGATTTAAATTTGAAATCAAATTAAAATCGTTTAAAATGAATTTAAAATGAATTTATAATGAAATACTCAAATTTATTAAAATTTGAAAATCAAATTGAAATCGTTTTAAAATGAATTTAAAACGAATTTATATAGCAATATTCCATTTTGATTTAAATTTGAAGTGAAATTGAAATCGTTTTAAAATGAATTTAAAATGAATTTATTTAGAAATATTCAATTTTGATTTAAATTTGAAAATGAAATTGAAATCTTTCTTAAATGAATTTAAAACGAATCGATAAAGGAATATTCAGTTTTGATTTGAAATTGAAATGGAAGTGGAAATCATTTTTTAAAACAAATTTAAAACGATTTATAAAATACATTTTAAATAGAAATAGACGAAATAATATATATATATATATATATATATATATATATATATTATAATGGCCTGAATAGAATGCATCGCGTCGCAACCGTTCGCGAATTTTCAACCATTAACTTCAAATTGATGTTACGGGAGATCCGACCGTCGGATTCTCCTAAAACTGGAACCATTGGGTTCGTATCGAAAAGAGCTTTCCAATGAATGTAAGAGATTTGAAATCTAACGGTTAGATTTGGAGATATATCTAAATTAATTTCAGAAAAGGTCACTATGAATGCAGTTCGGTGGCCGTTATTGGAAACCGACTGTACGTGCAATAATAAAAATATTAAAAATATGGAAAAATCATGTATAATCATAATAAATGATTTGGAAAGATTTCGGATGAAAAATTCCAGTTTTGAAAAGATAATTTTTTTTTTAAATGAACTAGTTATTAACTAGAATAATAATCCAATTATTTTTAAATAAATAAATTGGAATTGAAAATGGTTTCAAAATAACCAGAAATTTCCAAAGAATAAATTGGAATGGATTTGAGTGGAAATAATCTTTGGAATATTTCAATATTGGATTCTGTGATTATACAGGTATTGTTGAGGAATTTGGAAGATATATATATATATATATATATATATATATATATATATATATATCGTTGTTCCCAATACGACATTGGTTGGTTTCAGAATTTGATATTGAATATAAGCCGATATAATTTCTATTCAGAGCCTTGTATTTGATATCAAATTGGATTTTGGGTATGTCATGAATGGTGTCTTCATTAACACTATTCTTAAACCCAGTTGAGAAAAGAATAAATCTTTAAATTAAGATTTAGTGAAGTTTTCCAATTAATTAATATTTAATTGGAATTGAATAAAAGAATTGGATTTTTGGGTTTATCGTGAACAATGTTTTAAAAAACATTCGTTCTTTAACCCAATTAACAGTGAAGAATATGATTTGGAATTTATAATCTTTTAATTAAGATTATGGAATTTTCCAAGGTAAAGATTTCCAATTTAATATATTAAATTGGAATTGAACGGAATTTGATTTGGTAATAATCGAGGTAAGCTTTTGTGGAGGAAGACTGTTAATATATGTGGAATTTAAAAGGCTTTGTCGTTATTCCATTTATGTTATTAGTCGGATACGTAAATTAATATCGATTATATATTGATTTGTTTTTCCATTAAGATTCCATAACTAATGGAATGTGATTTTTGGGTTTATCGTGAACTGTGTTTTAAATGACATTGGTTCTGTAACCCAGGTAAAGAAAGGATTACATATCTAACATTGTATTTCGATACTGTATTCATTGATCTCTACTAAATATGTATCTGTTTGGTGGCGGAGAATTAATTCTCTTGCTTAACACCCTTCTCTAAGACGTACGAGCCTGGAGGTTATATATTGGCTGAAATCAATGGTACGGTGAAAATTGTCGATGCGGCATGTTTGATTTCCCAAAGTTAAATAATCATTAATATTGATTTTTGGGAAGATTAAAACTAAGTGGAGTTTTAACGAATCTTTAATTGGATTGAAAAGCGAATGTGATAATTAAAATTATCAATTCAAGAAAATGATCGAGAATGGAGTATCACCAGTTTTGCTCCAAGCGATAGTTAAATCTTTAATTAGATTTGAACGTGAAAAGGTAACTAATTTTTACCGTTAACACCGTGGTGTTAGATATGGAGTATTACCAATTTTGGTCCATGGGATGAATAGGTTGGGATTGAGAAATATAATAAGATTACTTAGGTAAGGTTTGCTAATCCCGACTAGTTTGGAAAACCTTAATTTGGTTTAGAATTGAAAGATAATGAAATCTTTTGTAATGATATCCAAAGGAAGATTAAAGAATAAATTTAAAAGAATTTATCTTTGATAAAATTAATGGGAACCTTTCCCTAAAGATGTGAATATTTGAATAAAATAATATTCTGGATTGGAATGAGGCGTATGATGTGTTGTTATAGCACTTGATTATAAGATACGCGAATTATTCGGAAAGACCGGGTTTAACCCATTCTGAATAACTGGTACGACGAAAAGTCGAAGAGATTGAAGACGGTGCAAGACCTAAGATCTTCACATCGAATGGATAGGTTGCTACTGGTGCCGATGAATGGAGTAGCTACCTTGAAGGTGCTACAATAGTAGCCGTCCAGACGTACTTGTTGATTGTACAGATATGTGAGGGCCTCTCTTCTGTATTGGACATATGGGACGAGGAATAATGTGCCTCCGGTTTCATTCAAACCCAGAACGGACTTTTAAATGAATGGTGTGTCTAACGTTGTACTCCTTTATACTATATTCGTTGATCTCTGCTAAATATATATCTGTTTGGTGGCGGAGAATTAATTCTCTTGCTTAATACCCTTATCTGAGACGTAGATCTTAGAGGTTATATATCTGTAGAAATCAGTGGTACAGTATGGATTGATAGTGTGACATGCTGAGATGCAGTGATCCAAGCTGTTGTTGAAAAGGAGAGCTTGGTGGATGATGATAAAAGCACAGCTCTGTGTAGCGTTAATTCGCGAACCTCATACCCCGGTATGGTGGTGAACTAAGGGTTAGATCAGTATACTTTTTTTTAGGATGGATTCGGTCGACCGAGGCAGGCTTGGTGTGGTCGCTACACACCTGGTAGGGATAGGGGCACCCCCCCCCCCGATTCCCAAATGGATAAGGTATACCGCGTTTTCTCATGCACGCGACGTAAGCCGTTGAGATACCTGATTTCCAGGATAGTGCGGATGTGCATTACGGTGATTTCTCTAGCTGGGACGTAAGCCGTTGAGTATTGCACTACGCGATCGATCTTTCGAATCAGGAGCCATCATGATGGAAACCCAAACTTTCAATATGAGTTTTGTGGTTTTAATTGTAGAGCCTAGTATGGCGACATGATATATGGTACCCATATCGTCTTTGATTGATACATTTATATTTGAAGTTGATTTCTTCACTTATTGTAATAATAAAGATTTGTTTTGAAACGTACCAAGCATATTTGGCTATTATAAGGTAAAATTCTATCCTCGGCCGTGTTCATTGGGTGATAGGACTTGAGTCTTGTAATAGCTTCATTTTTCTTTATTTAGCATTGTGCTGTTTTTTTTAGGCATTGGTATTCTTGGGGGTAAACCCGTTCTGTGTTATACGGCGTGGTCCCTTGATTTACCTTATTTTAAAGTAAACTTTTAATAACTGTTTTAGTTCTCACACCAGTCCCATGACTGACATGGAGTTTATTGTTTTAACCTAAACTCTGGGTGCCTCTATTTTCCACACGGGCAGCTAGTTGTTTTGGTTTTGCAAATTTATTTATATAGGATCCTGGATTTACAGCTGGAGCTATATTCGGAAAGCTCTGTATCCATGTATTTCTTTCGGTTGTATTTGGTAATGTATTTCCGCTACATATCGTATTTTTACATTTTATTTTCAGTGCTTTGTAATTTAAATCTCTGATATTTTTCTGTGTAATATTTATTCATACTTTGATATATTCTTGCACTCTGATGTAAATTGTCGTGATAAGCAATGAAATGTTCTTTTGTTTGTGTTCTGATTTGTTGTGTTCTCAATTCAATCCGGGCTTTCCCGTAAGGGTGAGTTTGGGTCGTCTCAGCGTGGTATCAGAGCTTTGGTTTACAAGGCTCGAGAATAAGACACATTAGAAACAAACAGAAGAATTCATCAGATTTTGGATTAGTAATATCCAATGTGAAAGACTCGTTAGAGATGGGTTCAGTAGTATCCTATAATGAGTTTCAAAGAGTGTTATTTTTAAAATAAAAATGAAACAAATTTTTTTTTGAAATTTATATCAATTATACGTGTTTGACTATTTTATTTTATATTAAATTTGGACTATCAAGTGTAAGAAGAGTTTGAATATACGCCTTACAAACGTGTATTTGAAGTCTCAAATAAACTGGGTAGATATAGAATCACACTCTAGTCGCCCGGGGATGATTCTGATGGTAGTTTAGGCATCATCAGCATATGTGTTCGAGTTTCGGAAGTGGGATACATATATATTTCCAATCGATTGGTGTGAGAACTAAAATTTAGATATGGTTTTATGTTTGTGATTTGACACTAAAATATGATTTTTGAATATATATACAAAAGTTATATGTTTTGGAAATTTAATTCACAAATTGATTGCTGGTTGTGTTGTTTGATTATTAATTTAACTAATAAAAATATTGGAATAATAAATCCAATATGAGAATGAACAATTGAATTGAACCAAATCCGAACCAATATGTAATGGAAGGGTAAATTAAGCCAAATAAACTCAAATATTGAACTGAATTGAAAATTGATTGAAATTGCATACGTGTACATGCATATATATTGAATATGTCATAACAAGGAGGCTGGAGAAGAGGAATAAAATTGTATGCAAGACAAATAGGTACATGTTTACCATTTTATTGGGTTTTGGTGATTTTACGAGCCGACTGGCTAGCCGCTTGGCTTTTTTTCTTTTGGATTGGTGAGGGCCCTGTGAGGTTAGTGGTGGTTTTAAATATCTCCCCGTACAAAGGAGTTTATAGCGATTTTTTTCGGAAATTTAGGGTGTTGGCCAAATTTTTGAAAAATTAGACATTTCTTAGAAACTGAAAAGTTGAAGAATGAAAGCTAGAATGAAAGTTGAGTTGGTCAGTTAAACAACTTTCAGCTCTGTTCCTTTTTGAGGACGAAAAGATTTTAAGTGGGGGAGATTGTAACAACCCGGATTTTCAGAACCAATTTAAATTTTTTATTTTAGAAATTTTAAAGGATTTTGAATATTTAAAATGATTTATTTTAAATAATAACGACTAAAATTTTATTTTAATCGAAGTTAGAACGGATAATTTTATTTTAATTATAAAACGAGTCTGAAATGGCGTGGTAGTTTGAAAATTCGATTTTAAATTTCAATTGAATATACATGATTCAAAATAAATTGGATTTCAGTAAAACTGGAAATATTTGAATCTGTTTAAAAATATCTTTCCAACAAATGTGAAAAATCCAGATTTCATAACGAGAATTGAAAGTTATGTCCAGTTTAAAATTTAAAAAAGTCGCTATGGAATTTATATATATAATATTAATATAATATGTAGCCATTTTGCAAAAGACCTCCGTTTTCGATGAGACTACTTTTGTTGGATCCGGAATGCCAAATTATTGCTAGGTTTCAAATTTCATAATTTTTGGAATTAATATGTGAGAGCATTAAATTTAAATGTGTTTGGTAATTTAAATTTGAATTGGATCGACCAGAAAATGGCCATTTTTCAAACGTTTTCCAAATTCGACGAAATTTGTTTTGTTAGGACCGTATCGTCAAAACATTGCTAGATTTATTTTTTGGGAATTTTTGGACTCAATATGCGGCCCCAGTAAATTGAAATGTACGATTAAAATTCAATATATTGATTTATATTTTAATTTAAAGAAAAACTAATCGAAATAGTCGAATTGGCTTACCAGACATATCCCATTGTGTCCGGAATGGGGGTATTTAGCTAGGGGCGACAGTCATTGGGTTTGATTTGGAGTCCGAATGGTTAAACAAGTATTTTATGAAATAAATATTAATTTAAATTATATTATGTATATAAAAATATTTGTTTTCTTAAAATCCTAATCTCTTAACTTGGAGCCGCCGTTGCCTTCTGATGAACAGTGGAAAGGGTTTATAAAATCGCTCCTCAATCACGATTAAATTACTCAATATCATTTAAATCATTCAAAGAAAAAATCAAAGAGGAATCGCTGATCTTTAAATCCATACTATGGAGATCAATTTTTGTTGAGGATTTTTCGTGAATTCTTGGCTCTAATAACGGTCGTTCGCAGCGCTTTCTAGTGTGATGGGGGACTGCGAGTTCCACCGCGAGTTGGCCAGAGGGAGCTCTGGTGAAGGGGAAGAAGGTGGCGCCGCCCGATGTTCTGTTGGCGGCTTCCTGGAGCGTGCGATGTTGGATTTGTATTTGGAGCATGTTAGGTTCGATTACATAAAGAAGAACGAGAGGGAGAAGGGTTATAAATGTAATTAGGGATTAATTATAATTTAATTAATTTAAAATGTAATTAAGCTTTAAACTGCAATAACTTGTCCATACTGAATTAGAATTGAATGATTCAAAGGTCATTGGAATCGTGTTGAACAGTTCTACAACATGGAACTGACTGGGACAGAAATGGAGCAAATCAGAATTTCAGGCAAATTCTAATCCAAGCGATACAGAAATTCAAAAACAAAAGAATGGCGAAGAGGAAACGAATGTGAGAACTCTCTCACACTTAATTTAATTTGCAGTTATTGTATACTAGGATGCAGATGGGGCTAAGAAGCCCCAGACACTATTTATTTTACAGACCAGTTGATTATTTGTTTGGATTGTGTTTTTATTGTCATGTATTGATATTGTTGTATATCAAAATTATTTATATAAAATATATGTATATAAATTATCATGAAATAAAATAAAATAAATATTCATTTACTAACCGGATGGTTTTGTTTATGTACAATTATTTATCTGATATTAATTGGGATGATAAATTTTACACATCGCCCAACTGCACAGGTAATAAACAATATTTGTTGTTTGAAAACCCCACACCGGTATTAGGATAATATTTGTCATATACTGATCCCAATAATTAGTGGTATGTCAATCGATGGGTTAACAAACTGCATAAGCATTATTTATTTATTTTAATGCTTATACAATTGTAGAATGCACTCTGGATGTTGTATGAATTTTTAATGATTGTTTATCATTATTTTGGTATACATGTGATGTTGAAATCCATATAAATAAAATTATATGGTAATTGATTTAGTTTGATTCTGATTCAGAAATTACCAAATATTTTAAAACAAGTAATATTTTAAAATAACGAATATTTTAAAATAAAGAATATTTTGAATTAAAGAGTATTTTAAAATAATATTCAGCGAATATTGAAATGTGAAGCCGTGTTAAGTAGTTAAACGCCATTTTAACACGAACGAGATTTTCTGTCGATTTTATTCATTTTATAATGAATATCGAAAAGTGATTTCAAAATCTGTTATTTTGAAAATATTATCATATTAATATTATAATGATATGGATTATTCAATTTGATTTAAATTTGAAAATCAAATTGAAATCGTTTTAAAATGAATTTAAAACGTATTTATAATGGAATATTCAATTTGTTTTAATTTTTAAAATTAAATTGAAATCGTTTTAAAATGAATTTAAAACAAATTTATATGGGAATATTCAATTTTGACTTAAATTTGAAAATGAAATTAAAATCGTTTTAAAATGAATTTAAAACGAATTTATATAGGAATATTCATTTTTGATTCAAATTTGAAAACGAAATTGAAATCGTTTTAAAATGAATTTAAAACGAATTTATAATGGAAATTCACTTTGATTTAAATTTATATTCAAATTAAAATCATTTTAAAATGAATTTGAAACGAATTTATAATTGAATATTCAATTTTATTTAAATTTGAAAATCAAATTGAAATCGTTTTAAAATGAATTTAAAACGAATTTATATAGGAATATTCAATTTTTAATTAAATTTGAGAATGAAATTGAAATCGTTTTAAAATGAATTTAAAACAAATTTATATAGGAATATTCAATTTTGATTTAAATTTGAAAATGAAATTGAAATCATTTTGAAATGAATTTAAAACGAATTGATAAAGGAATATTCAGTTTTGATTTGAAATTGAAATGGAAGTGGAAATCGTTTTTTAAAACGAATTTAAAATGATTTATAAAATACTTTTTAATTAGAAATCGACGAAATATAATATATAGATATAGATATATATATATATATATTATAATGTCTTGAATAGAACGCGCCGCGCAGCGACCGTTCGCGAATTTCGTCCATTAACTTCAAATTGATGTTACGGGAGATCCAACCGTTGGATTCTCCTAAAACCGGAATCATTGGGTTCGTATCGAAAAGTGCTTTCCAATGAATATAAGAGATTTGAAATCTAACGGTAGATTTGTAGATATTTCTAAATCAATTTCAGAAAAGGTCGCTATGAATGAAGTTCGGTGGCCGTTATTGGAAACCGACTGTCCAAGCGATAATGAAATTATTAAAAATATGGAAAAATCATGTAAAATCATAATAAATGATTTGGAAAGATTTTGGATGAAAAATTCTAGTTTTGAAAAGATAAAAATATACTTTTATCAAAATGAACTAGTTATTAACTAGAATAATAATCCAATTATTTTTAAATAAATAAATTGGAATTGAAAGTGGTTTTAAAATAACCAAAAATTTCCAAAGAATAAATTGGAATGGATTTGAGTGGAAATAATCTTCGGAATATTTCAATATTGAATTCCGTGATAATACGGGCATTGTTGTAGAATTTGGAAGACATACATATGTATATCTTTATTCCCAATATGATATTGGTTGGTTTCAAATTTTGATATTGAATATAAGCCGATATAATTTCTATTCAGAGCCCTGTATTTGATATCGAAGTGGATTTTGGGTTTTTCGTGAACGGTGTCTTCATTAACACTATTCTTAAACCCAGTTGAGAAACGAATAAATCTTTAAATTAAGGTTTAGTGAAGTTTTCCAATTAATTAATATTTAATTAGAGTTGAATAAAAGAATTGGACTTTTGGGTTTATCGTGAACAATGTTTTTAATAATATTCGTTCTTTAACCCAATTAACAGCGAAGAATATGATTTGGAATTTATAATCTTTTAATTAAGATTTATGGAATTTTCCAAAGTAAAGATTTCCAATTTAATAATTAAATTGGAATTGAATGGAATTCGATTTGGTAATGATCGAAAAGAGCTTCTGTGGAGGAAGACTGTTAATATATGTGGAGTTTAAAAGGTTTTGTCGTTATTCCATTTATATGATTAGTCGGATATGGAAATTGATATCGATTAAATATTGATCTGTTTTTCCGTGAAGATTCCATAATTAATGGAATGTGATTTTTGGGTTTATCGTGAACTGTGTTTTAAATGACATGTTGAACCCGTGGTTTTTTGTTTGATGATAACAAACATTTTTTAATGTGTTTGAAACTGTACTGTTTACTGCTCTTCACATCATATTGGAATAAAAATATTTTTGTCTAATAATGCTCCTACACAGAAATTGAAAATTTACAAAAGCATTTATTATTCAAAAATCATATTTTTATTTCATAATCAAAACAGTACAATACTTTCTGAACTCTCAGCTGTACAATTTTTCACTCATTATTTCAGTACAAATGAATCTCACTACATGTTTCACTCTCACTCATCAATACATTCTTACTGTCTCTTTATCATGTTTTGCTCCTGTTGCATCATCCTGAAACCTGTCCCAAAAAAAAAAAAAAATGCACACAGTAGACTGGAACTAAAATTTTATTTTATAATTTTTTATGTGCCTCAGATTTTCTGTGTGTTTTTCTCATCATTTTTTCTGACTTGCCTGACACATATTTTACAAGTATGGCACAATACTATACAAGATCAGAAACGATCAAGTATAGCAAGAAAGCCAAATACTTGTGTATACCAAAACCAACACATTCAAGTTGGATGAAGAATGGTATCTGTTTTTTTCATTTTTGTGTTACAGGGTCACATAAGCATATATGGCAACAATAACAAATCAGTTCAGGTTCAAGCAGCATTCAAAGAGAAATGGTCAAAGCAGTGTGCACAAGATTGCACAAGGTTTCAGAGCTACATATGGAAAGCATTCAAACTGCTTGGATTTCATATGCAATACAGGAAATTCAGACATACACAAGGCAGCAAACATGCAACATGACATTGCAGGATGGAAATATATGGCAAGTTGTTCAGCATTAAAAAAAAATCCTATTTTCTATTTACATGAAACTAAAGCATGTGCAAATGAAGCAGATTTGATTTACTAGACTGGAAATGAACACAATTAACATGCAAGAATTATCTGGACATAATTAAGTGGTGATGGCATTTAATACAGTGGAAAAATTCGACATCAAAGAATAAAATGAGGGCCTAAAATCATGTAGTTTGTTTTTTGAAGATTTTTTGTGAATAATGGTTGACAAGATAATCAGTTTTCACTTATCTTGTTTCCTGGTTTGAATTGTTAAAATTGTAAATGTTTCAACACGACTTTATGGGCAATACAATTTTAGGCAAGTGTTTAATACATTCTTGGGTAATTGTTTTTTATGCTAATCAATCAATCCCAAGCTCATTTTTGACAAGTAAATTTTTCTCTGGAAATCAATACACACAGTAAAATGGGCAAGCAAGAAATCAAAATCTTCCAGAAATGATTCAATTTATTCAAGGGGACAAATTAATATTTTTTTTAGGATTCAATCAAGCAATACACTCAGGCAACAAACAAAAGCAGTGAATAAATTAGTTCATTCATATATGGAAAGATCAATTCGTGCATGTCAATATTTGTTTCCAGGTGGCAATTCATTTTTCCAAATTCATCGATGGACAAATTCATGTCTATAATCATCAATTCAATCAGAAAGGGAAATCATGGAAAATTCAGAATAATTAAAAGAGGAAATTCACGAAAAATCCTTCCAAATATTCATCAAACCAAATCAAGCAAGTCATAAGTGAAATCAGAGAATAAAGATTCGAATTTCCCCTATAAATTCACATGTTTCCTCATAGGCAAAATCATCCAACTCATTCGAAATCAACTAAAACCCTACAGACAAATCAAAGAGCTTATAGTGTTGGATTGGAGCAGAAAGACATTCGGAGTCAAGCTAGAAAGCATCGCAAATCATCTGGAACAAAATCAAAGCCATCAGAACCTCAAACTAAAGAAACCCCAGCCGCCTTGTTTAGCTTAAAGAAATAAAGAAAAAGGGACGACGGATTTCTAATTGAAGCTACAAAGGGGGTGTTTTCATTTAAGGGCTTATTGTTTTAATTTTTAATGTACTTTTTTTAGTTCTGTTTGAAAAACAATCTATGGTTTACTAGTTACGTTCGTAAAACTAGGGTGTACAGATTACGGTTTTGTGATCTGGGAAAATCTGGTCTAGGGATTTTAGATCAGTCTAAGACTTCGAGCGTAGGTTTAAATCAGTAGCAGGTGTTGCAAGTTTGCAAAACTCTTTAGGTGGTAGCAGGGTTTGCAAGTTTATTGAGTGTTTGTAAGCGGGAGACTGTTTTAAATCCTAGTAGATATCTTAGTAATGCAGCAGTAGGCACAGTTTGCTGAAGCTGGGTAATTTCTGTGTGTTTCTTTTATTGCATTCCTTATTATTCTGTGACTGTTCTAAATATTGGATAAACCCTATTCACCCCCCCCCCTCTAGGGTTAATCTTGATCCTACAATTGGTATCAGAGCCTGTGTTTATTTAACTCTAGAGTCATGACATCAATGAATAATGCTTTTTCTGAGGGACAGTCTATTGCTAGACCACCCATGTTTAATGGTAGTGATTACGCGTATTGGAAAGCTAGAATGAAAATCTATCTTGTGTCTGTTGACTATGATGTCTGGGATATCATTGAAACAGGTTATAAACCACCCACTATAATTGTTAACGAAATTGAAATGCTTAAACCAAAAGATAAGTGGGATGCGAATGATAAGAAACTATACTCTATTGATTCTAAAGCTATGAATGCTTTGATCTGTGCCTTAGGTAAAACTGAATATAACAGAATTTCTCATTGTAAAACAGCTAAGGAAATCTGGCATACACTGGAGGTCACTCACGAAGGAACGTCGCTTGTGAAAGAATCTCGTCTTGCTATATTCAGCAATGAGTATGAAAATTTCTCTATGTAGAAGGATGAGAGTATCAAGGACATGTATGGACGTTTTTCTGTGCTAGTGTACAATGCTAGAGCCCTTGGAAAAGTTTTTACTGAAGTTGAACTTGTGAGGAAGATTCTGCGTGTTTTGCCAATGAATTTCGAGGCAAAAGTCACAGCTATTCAAGAATCAAAGGATCTGAGTAAGCTGAGCATGGAGGAGCTTGTTGGAAATCTAATGACGTATGAAATGGAGCTAAAATCACGAGAAGATCGCAAAAACTCTGATCTAAAGAAGAAATCAATTGCTTTGTCCAATACTGTCAACAGCGATGGCGAAGACCCCATCGAACAGCTTGCAATGGCCGTTAGACAAATTGCAAAGTGGAGCAAATTCAAACCTCGAAGAAACAAACCAAAATCCAACAAGCTGAAGAACTCTGACAATTCAGATGAGGAACCACTTTGCTACAACTGCCAGAAACCTGGACATCTGAAACCAAACTGTCCCCTTCTTCAGCACAAAAGGAACAAGAAGAAAAAGAAAACCTTTTCTATAACTTGGGATGACGAGGAAGGAGAAGAAGACTCAGATAGCAGCGAGGAAGAAAGAAACCTATGCTTCATGGAAAAATCAGATTCAGAAGATGGTAGAGAGGAATCGACTGAGGTATACAGTTATGATGATTTGTTTTAATGTGTAAACATCTTTCTGAAATCATTGATACACTAGAAGCAAAAGTAGAAAAACTTAAAGCAAAATATCGACTCTCAAGTCCACCATTGAGAATCTTGAAAAAGAAAATTTGACTTTGAAAGAAACTGATGAGATTAAGAGAGAGAATTTTATTAAAAGATGCACTTCACTTGTGGACGAAAATACAGCACTACGAACCAAAGTTCAGAATCTTGAAGTCACCTTAAATAAGTTTTCAATTGGACAAACATCTTTCAAAATGTTGCTAGGAAACCAATTGTTTGCTAACAATGGAAAAGGACTAGGTTTTGGTAAAGTTCAAAATGATGTGACTGTGATTGACAATGAAAAAGGTAGAAGCATCTTTCCTAAGTGTGTAAAGTGTGGGGAAATTGGCCATAAATTTGAAAATTGCAAGACTATGAATAAAATCAGAAAATCCACTAGAGTTTGGGTTCCTAAACACTTGGCACACAATTACCATAAATTTTGGAACACAAATAAGAGGACAAAACAAATGTGGGTTCCAAAAGATTCTTGCTTTCATCATACTTCAGTCACTGATATTTTTGGACCTAGGAACGTCTCTAGGTCATCTTTCTCTCTTCTTGTGTAGGTATGTTGGCGGGCTAAGTAGCAACAAAAATGGTATTTGGATTCAGGTTGCTCCAGACATATGACAGGAGACAAGAGATTGTTCCTTAGCCTAGAAAGATATAAAGGTGGGAGTGTGACATTGGGTGACAACAGCAAATGTAAGATTATTGGTAAGGGAAAAGTAGGTAACAACATTTTTGCCTTAGTTGATGTCTTATATGTTGATAATTTGTATCACAATCTTATTTCCATAAGCCAACTGTGTGATAAAGGAATGAATGTAGTTTTTGACAGTGAGATTTGCAAGATCATTGATACATCCATTGGAAAAGTTGTTTTTACTGGCAAAAGAAAAGGAAATATCTACACACTCTCTTTTGATGATGTAACTGTTTCTAGATGTTTGGTTGCCACTGAAGAAGAGGCAGTTTTATGGCATAGAAGGCTAGCACATGCTAGTATGCATCTCCTTGAAAAACTAGAAACAAATGAGCTTGTCAGAGGTTTACCTCATCATAAATTTAAAAATAACAAAGTGTGTAAGGCTTGCTCCATGGCTAAACTTAGTCGCTCGTCATTCCATCCAAAAAATGTTGTGAGCACTTCACGTGTTCTTGAATTGATTCATATGGATTTGTTTGGACCTACTGATACTGCTAGTTTAAATGGTAAACGTTATTGTTATGTACTGGTTGATGATTACTCTAGATTTACATGGGTTTATTTTCTAGCCAAAAAGTCTGAAACTTTTGATTATTTTTCAAAGTTTTCAAAACTTGTTCAAAATGAAAAAGGTGTTTCAATTAAAACTTTGAGAAGTGATCATGGAGGTGAATTTGAAAACTTAGTTTTTGAAAAATTCTGTGAAGAAAATGGCTTTAAACATGAATTTTCCGCTCCTCGAACACCTCAACAAAATGGGGTGGTCGAAAGGAAAAATCGTACATTGCAAGAGATGGCTAGATCTATGTTATGTGAATATAAATTACCTCAAACCTTCTGGGCTGAGGCAGTTTATACTTCATGCTATGTAATGAATAGAGTCATGATTAGACCAATACTTAATAAAACGCCATATGAACTGTGGTTTGACAAAAAGCCTAACATCTCATATTTTCGAGTTTTTGGATGTCCTTGTTATATTCTGAACACAGGAGATCAACTTGGAAAGTTTGAAGCAAAAACAGTTGATGGAATCTTCATCGGTTATTCTTCAAGGAGCAAAGCTTATAGAATCTTCTATAAACAATCAAGAACAATTGTGGAGACCATTAATGTGAAGTTCAATGAATCAGACATAGAGATGGCTTCTGAAAATGATAAAGATGAAGGTGTTGTGCAAGAAGGCGAGAAAGATAGCAATGAAGTTGAGGCAAACAACGAAGAAGTCACAGAAGCAACAGCTGAAGCTGAAAGGCTGAAATTCAAACCCAATCATCCTCCAGATTTGATAATTGGAAGCCCAACGGATGGCGTTCGCACCCGTTCCTCTCTCAATAAGAATGTTTGTGCTTTCTGTATTCATAATGCTTTTATTTCTGAAATAGAACCAAGTTCACATGATATTGCTCTTAATGATGAATCTTGGATTTTAGCTATGTAAGAGGAACTTAACCAGTTTGGGAGGAATAAAGTCTGGAAGTTGGTGCCTAGGCCAAAAGACTATCCAGTTGTTGGAACAAAATGGGTGTTTAAAAATAAAATTGACGAATCTGGTAATGTAATTAGAAACAAAGCTAGGTTGGTTGCTCAGGGATACAATCAAATTGAAGGCATTGATTTTGATGAAACATTTGCTCCAGTTGCTAGGTTAGAAGCAATTAGAATTTTGCTAAGTTTTGCATGTTTTAAAGGTTTTAAACTTAAGCAAATGGATGTTAAGAGTGCCTTTTTGAATGGTGAGCTGAAAGAAGAAGTTTTTGTTGAACAACCCCCTGGTTTTGAGAGTCATGAATTTCCAAATCATGTGTACAAACTAGAAAAAGCATTATATGGTCTTAAGCAGGCTCCTCGAGCTTGGTATGACTGTCTTTGTTCATATCTTTTGGAAAATGGTTTTAAAAAGGGATGTGCTGACACTACTCTGTTTCTATTACATGATGGTAATGATTTCTTGATTGTTTAGATTTATGTTGATGATATCATTTATGGTGCTACTAATGATATTTTGTGTGAGAAATTTGAAAAAGTCATGCAGGACAAATTTGAGATGAGCTTGGTTGGAGAGCTAAAATACTTTCTTGGATTTCAAATCAAACAGAGCAACAAAGGAATATTTATTTCTCAGACCAAGTATGTAATGGAGTTGTTGAAGAAATTTGGAGTTGAAGATGCAAAACCAATGAGAACACCAATGAGCCCAACAACTAAGCTTGACATAGATGAAAAAGGTCTTGCTGTTGATCAGAAAAAATATTGCGGTATAATCGGTTCACTTCTCTATCTCTCTGCTTCTAGACCCGATATTATGTTTTCTGTCTGCTTATGTGCTCGTTTTCAATCTAATCCAAAAGAATCTCATTTAAAAGCCACAAAACGAATTCTGAGGTATTTGTTGCACACACCAAAACTTGGCTTGTGGTATCCATCTAGTGACAATTTTGATTTAGTTGGTTTTACTGATGCTGACTATGCTGGCTCACTCACTGATAGGAAGAGCACTAGTGGAACTTGTTTCATGCTAGGACATTCTCTTGTTTCTTGGTCAAGTCGTAAACAAAACATTATCCACCACTTTATGGATGATGCAAACTCTTTCAAATTTTGGCCTATTCTATAAACAAGTTCCTTTGAAATGTGACAGTAAGAGTGCAATAGATCTATCAAATAATCCTGTACATCATTCACGCACAAAACACATTGATGTGAGACACCATTTCATTAGAGATCATATTGCTAGTGAGGACATTTGTATTGAATTTATTCCAACTGAATCCCAACTTGCGGATATTTTTACTAAACCCCTTTCTGAAGATAGATTTTGCAGATTACGATTAGATTTGGGAATTATAGAAATTAATTAATCTCTTTGCATTTTTGGGTAAATTTTTTCTTAAGATGTTCTGTTATTAATTTCATTTTCTGGCAAATTAATCCAATCTTCAAATCATCAAGAAAAGAACAGTTTATTTTGGACATTTATAATAAAATTGTGACTGTGTTAGATCTCAGAATATGAGATGGATGAAAGCTTCCCTATAACCCTGATTTGATTGAATGTATTTTATAATATGAGTAATTTAGGAATTATTTTTCACATCCATCTCTATCTATATCACCTTTCTATCATCCATTATTGTTCTCATATATTAAGGGGATTTTGTATATAATAATAATAATAATAATAATAATAAGTATTTCTCTGATCTCATTTAAAAATCCAAGCTCTGGTCATGCATGGTCATGAGTTTACTTATTTAATTTCATGCTGCAACTAATCCCATTTAAAAATCCAAGCTCTGGTTATGCGTGGTTAGTGTGCTCTTGAGATTAAAAAAAAAAAGGAAAATGTATATAGAATCCTCCCTGGTATATGTTAACTAGCTTTCCATTCCATCTTCTAAATTGTGAAATGTATTCCTGTCTTACAGATTATTATGATTTTTTTGTTTGATTGATTGGGGTTTGCGGTTTCTGATTCTGTCAAATGACTTGATCTCTTACTATGGTCCATATCATTTGTAAATGTCCAGCCCTGTTCATCTTTTGATGATTACAAAGGGGGAGAAAGAGCTAAGATTTTGATACATATACAGACATCTATAGATTATATTTTGCCATTAATGCAAAAAGTTTAGTTATTTTCTATTCTTTTTAAATTTAAATAAAGAGCTAAGATTTTGATACATATACAGACATCTATAGATTTTATTTTGCCATTAATGCAAAAAGTTTAGTTATTTTCTATTCTTTTTAAATTTTTTGCTATGTCTGTTTACTGTTATAGGGGGAGCACATATATAGGGGGAGTTCTCATTTTTTTTTCCATACCAAACACATTTTGCTGTATTCAAAATCTTAAGTATATTTGTCATCATCCAAAGGGGGAGATTGTTGAACCCGTGATTTTTTGTTTGATGATAACAAACATTTTTTAATGTGTTTGAAACTGTACTGTTTACTGCTCTTCACATCATATTGGAATAAAAATATTTTTGTCTAATAATGCTCCTACACAGAAATTGAAAATTTACATAAGCATTTATTATTCAAAAATCATATTTTTATTCCATAATCAAAACAGTACAATACTTTCTGAACTCTCAGCTATACAAATTTTCACTCACTATTTCAGTACAAATGAATCTCACTACATGTTTCACTCTCACTCATCAATACATTCTTACTGTCTCTTTATCCTGTTTTGCTCCTGTTGCATCATCCTGAAACCTGTCCCCAAAAAAAAAAATTTGCACACAGTAGACTGGAACTAAAATTTTATTTTATAACTTTTTATGTGCCTCAGATTTTCTGTGTGTTTTTCTCATCATTTTTTCTGACTTGCCTGACATATATTTTACAAGTATGGCATAATACTATACAAGATCAGAAACGATCAAGTATAGCAAGAAAGCCAAATACTTGTGTATACCAAAACCAACACATTCAAGTTGGATCAAGAATGGTATCTGATTTTTTCATTTTTGTGTTACAGGGTCACAGAAGCATATATAGCAACAATAACAAATCAGTTCAGGTTCAAGCAGCATTCAAAGAGAAATGGTCAAAGCAGTGTGCACAAGATTGCACAAGGTTTCAGAGCTACATATGGAAAGCATTCAAACTGCATGGATTTCATATGCAATACAGGAAATTCAGACATACACAAGGCAGCAAACATGCAACATGACATTGCAGGATGGAAATATATGGCAAGTTGTTCAGCATTAAAAAAAATCCTGTTTTCTATTTACATGAAACTAAAGCATGTGCTAATGAAGCAGATTTGATTTACTAGACTGGAAATGAACACAATTAACATGCAAGAATTATCTGGACATAATTAAGTGTTGATGGCATTTAATATAGTGGAAAAATTCGACATCAAAGAATAAAATGAGGGCCTAAAATCATGTAGTTTGTTTTCTGAAGATTTTTTGTGAATAATGGTTGACAAGATAATCAGTTTCCACTTATCTTGTTTCCTGGTTTGAATTGTTAAAATTGTAAATGTTTCAACACGACTTTATGGGCAATACAATTTTAGGCAAGTGTTTAATACATTCTTGGGTAATTGTTTTTTATGCTAATCAATCAATCCCAAGCTCATTTTTGACAAGGAAAATTTTCTCTGGAAATCAATACACACAGTAAAATGGGCAAGCAAGAAATCAAAATCTTCCAGAAATGATTCAATTTATTCAAGGGGACAAATTAATATTTTTTTAGGATTCAATCAAGCAATACACGCAGGCAACAAACAAAAGCAGTGAATAAATTAGTTCATTCATATATGGAAAGATCAATTCGTGCATGTCAATATTTGTTTCCAGGTGGCAATTCATTTTTCCAAATTCATCGATGGACAAATTCATGTCTGTAATCATCAATTCAATCAGAAAGGGAAATCATGGAAAATTCAGAATAATTAAAAGAGGAAATTCACGAAAAATCCTTCCAAATATTCATCAAACCAAATCAAGCAAGTCATAAGTGAAATCAGAGAATAAGGGTTCGAATTTCCCCTATAAATTCACATGTTTCCTCATAGGCAAAATCATCCAACTCATTCGAAATCAACTAAAACCCTACAGTCAAATCAAAGAGCTTACAGTGTTGGATTGGAGCAGAAAGACATTCGGAGTCAAGCTAGAAAGCATCGCAAATCATCTGGAACAAAATCAAAGCCATCAGAACCTCAAACTAAAGAAACCCCAGCCGCCTTGTTTATTTGCTTAAAGAAATAAAGAAAAAGGGACGACGGATTTCTAATTGAAGCTACAAAGGGGGTGTTTTCATTTAAGGGCTTTTTGTTTTAATTTTTAATGTACTTTGTTTAGTTCTGTTTGAAAAACAATCTGTGGTTTACTAGTTACGTCCGTAAAACTAGGGTGTACAGATTACGGTTTTGTGATTTGGGAAAATCTGGCCTAGGGATTTTAGATCAGTCTAAGACTTCGAGCGTAGGTTTAAATCAGTAGCAGGTGTTGCAAGTTTGCAAAACTCTTTAGGTGGTAGCAGGGTTTGCAAGTTTATTGAGTGTTTGTAAGCGGGAGACTGTTTTAAATCCTAGTAGATATCTTAGTAATGCAGCAGTAGGCACAGTTTGCCGAAGCTGGGTAATTTCTGTGTGTTTCTTTTATTGCATTCCTTATTATTCTGTGACTGTTCTAAATATTGGATAAACCCTATTCACCCCCCCTCTAGGGTTAATCTTGATCCTACATGACATTGGTTCTTTAACCCAGGTAAAGATAGGATTACATGTCTAACATTGTATTTAATACTGTATTCGTTGATCCCTGCTAAATATATATGTTTGGTGGCGGAGAATTTATTCTCTTGCTTAACACCCTTCTCTAAGACCTACGAGAGTAGAGGTTATATATTGGCAGAAATCAATGGTATGGTGCAGATTGTCGATGCGGCATGTTTGATTTCCCAAAGTTAAATAATCATTAATATTGATTTTTGGGAAGATTAAAACTAAGTGGAGTTTTAATGAATCTTTAATTAGATTGAAAAGCGAATGTGATAATTAAAATTATCAATTCAAGAAAATGATCGAGAATGGAGTATCAACAGTTTTGCTCCTAGGGATAGTTAAATCTTTAATTAGATTTGAACGTGAAAGGGTAATTAATTTTTTAACTGATAACACCATGGTGTTAGATATGGAGTATTACCAGCTTTGCTCCATGGGATTAATAAGTTGGGATCAGGAAATATAATAATTGATTATTTCGGTAAGGTTCGCTAATCCCGACTAGTTTGGAAAACCTTAATTTGGTTTAGAATTGAAAGATAATGAAATCTTCTGTAATGATATCCAAAGGAAGATTAAAGAATAAATTTAAAAGAATTTATCCTTGATAAAATTAATGGGAGCCTTTCCCTAAAGATGTGAATATTTGAATGAAATAATATTCTGGATTGGAACGAGGCGTATAATGTGTTGTTATAGAACTTGATTATAAGATACGCGAGTTATTCGGAAAGACTAGGTTTAACCCGTTCTAAATAACTGATACGACGAAAAGTCGAAGAGATTGAAGATGGTGCAAGACCAACATTCTTCACATCGAATGGATGGGTTGCTATTGATGCCCATGATTGGAGTAGTTACTTTGGTGGGGCTACAATGGTAGCCGTCTAGGCGTACTTGTTGATTGTACGGATATGCGAGGGCCTCTCTCCTGTATTGGACATACGGGACAAGGAATAAGGTGCCTTTGGTTTCTTTCAGACCCAGAACGAACTTGTAAATAGATGGTATGTCTAACGTTTTACTCCTTTATATTGTTTCATTGATCTCTGCTAAATATATATCTATTTGTTGGAGGAGAATTTATTCTCTTGCTTAACACCCTTCTCTGAGACGTACGAGCTTAGAGGTTATATATCGGTAGAAATCAGTGGTACGGTATGGATTGACAGTGTGACATGCTGAGATGCAGTGATCCAAGTTGTTGTTGAAAAGCTAAGCTTGGTGGATGATGATCAAAGCACAGATTTAAATAGCACAACTTTGTATAGCGTTAATTCGCGAACCACACATCCCGGTATGGTGGTGAACTGATGGTTAGATCAGTGTACTTTTTTTGAGGATGGATTCGGTCGACCGAGGTAGGATGGGTGTGGTCGCTACAAACCTGGTAGGGATAGGGGCACACCCTCCCGATTCCCAGATGGATAGGGTATACGGCATTTTCTAATGCACGGGACGTAAGTCGTTGAGATACCTGATTTCCAGGATAGTGCGTATGTGCATTACGGTGTTTTCTCTAGTTGGGACGTAGGCCTTTGAGTATTGCTCTACGCGATCGATCTTTCGAATTAGGAGCCATCATGATGGAAACCCAAACTTCCAATACGAGTTTTGCGGTTTTAATTGTAGAGCCTAGTATGGTGACATGATATATGGTACCCATGCCGTCTACGATTGGTACATTTATATTTGAAGTTGATTACTTCACTTATAGTAATAATAAAAGATTTGTTTTAAAATGTACCAAGTATATTTGGCTATTATAAGGTAAAAGTCTATCCTTGACTGCGTTCATTATGTGATGGGACCTGAGTCTTATAATAGCTTCATTTTTCTTTATTTAGCATTGCGTTGTTTGTTTTAGGCACTAGTATTCTTGGGGGTAAACCCGTTCCGTGTTATACGGCATGGTCCCTTGATTTACCTTATTTTAAAGTAAAGTTTTAATAACTGTTTTAGTTCTCACACCAGTCCCATGACTGGCCTGGAGTTTATTGTTTTAACCTAAACTCTGGGTGCCCCTATTTTCTACACAGGCAGCTAGTAGTTTTGGTTTTGCAGATTTATTTATACAGGATCGTGGATTTACAGCTGGAGCTATATTCGGAACGCTCTGTATCCGTGTATTTCTTTCGGTTGTATTTGTTAATGTATTTCCGCTACGCATAGTATTTTTAAATTTTATTTCCACTGCTTTGTAATTTAAATCTCTATTATTTTTCTGTGTAATATTTATTCATACTCAGATATATTCTTGCACTCTGATGTAAATCATTGTAATAAGCAATGAAATGTTCTTCTGTTTGTGTTCTAATTTGTTGTGTTTTCAATTCAATCCGGGCTTTCCTGTAAGGGTGAGTTTGGGTCGTCTCATTTTGAATGAAAGAGCACTTCAACTACTATAAGCTCAAAAGTCATATCCCTTCATAAACTCTTCTTTTCTTGGTTAATGAATGATCCTCTTTGTGTCTTTCGGCCAGTAGTCATCAGACATAACTCTTTCCTTGCAAAATAACATACCCTTTCAAAGAATCAAGCGACTTTTCAAAATAACAAATTGTAATTTGAAATAATAACATCATGGTGATTCTATGATATATCCATTTAAACTTTTCAAGAAATTATAACTTGATTTTTCAATAAAATTTAATGCAGGATCATCTACTACTAATGCAATGCATGAATATAAACTTGTGTTAACAATTTTCCATTTAAAATTTTCAAAAATCAGATTATGAACTTTTTGAAAAACCTTGCTTTGATACCAATTGTTAGGGATTGCGGAATGGACCGTTAAGGCAAATCAAACACTAGAGGTAGGGTGAATAGTGTTTTTGAGAACTTAAACAAAATTTAAACTTATGTGAACTACTATATGAATCAAACACCACAGAAACAATCACAGACATAGAATAAAACACAAACACAAATATAAACAAAAAAAAGTGCAAAAAAGGAAAGAACACACTGGATTTTATACTGGTTCGGATTGCTTCTACGTCATGTCCCGCACAACACTGGATTGCATAGAGTTTTATTATTATATCAATAGTTAAGTACAACCTTCTTGATTTCACGGCTACAAGGGATACCACCGATTACCCTTCCTTGATTTCACGGCTACAAGGGATACCACCGATTACCCGTCCTTGATTTCACGGCTACAAGGGATACCACCGATTACCCGTCCTTGATTTCATGGCTACAAGGGATACCACCAATTACTTACACAAACCAAACAATTACAAACAGCCTTATAACTCTTCAATAGCACTTGATTCAGAGAGTATTGAGTAGAGAGTGGGAAGAGAAGAAGTTTAATGAAAACAAAATTGAATTCGGCAGAGTATAAGTGTAGAAATCATAAAAATAAGAAAGAAAAATGGTGTAATGAAAGGGAAAAAAGATGGAGAAGAAGAATGATAATAAAATTCCCTATTTACAACATTTGAAAGGTTGCAATGTTTCTGGTGCATTACAAATGGTGAAAAGAAACTTCCTTTCAAATTTAAAATTTTGACAGTTATATTTAGACATAGCCATGAATGTATTTCGACATATCCATCAATTTTATGATTTTTAAAGCATTTTTAAAGTATTTAAATCGATATTGAAATTCTAGAAATTCCTGAAACAAAACTAGTAGCTAAAACATTATTTTTCAAGTATAAAAATATAAAAAAAAATATTATTTAAACATATGATTAAATATTTAATATATATATATATATATATATATTACATGAAAATTATATACAATATAATTATAAACATAAATAATATAATTATAAAAACACATATATATATATAGGAATTTATAAAGAGATATTTATAAACTATTATAAACAAAAGGTTATATGAAGAATCAAATATAAATTTAGTAAAAATATATTTAATAAAACTATAAAATTAAGAATACTTATAAATTAGAAAACATATTTGAAGTGATTAGTTTGAAATTCTTTAATCAAAACTTGATAATATAAATGAATATTCTAAAGTATAAAATCATATGAAATCATATACATACTTATAAAGTTATAAGGTTTAAAACTATAAAACTACATAACTATATAAACTTATGTAAACATATATAATATAACTAAAACTTTAAACTTATACATTTGAAATAATAAATAAAATAATTTTGAATTTGAAATTTGAAAATCAAAATTTTGAAATTTAAAAATTTGAAAAAGAGAATTTGTAATTTGAAAAACATAATTTGAACCTGAAGTACTATTCAGAGTCTTACATAAACTAGACTTTTATTACTATGTTTATCTTGAGCTCTTGAACTCTTGAAATCTTGATTTCTCATGAGTTTTGATTCTCTAAAACTCTAAAACTCTACAGTTTTCAGCGTTTACATCATGTATAAAAATCTTGCATATATATATGTCCTAGATAGAGATGTTAGTATATATTTTATAATCAATGATAATTGAAATAAGGTCATTGTCATCAAAACTCCATTCTACAACATGTTATTTTGGGTAAAGTAGACTAAAATTTATGATTGAAAATTTTAGTTTCAATATATAAAATATTTGAGTTTTTAGATTTGACTTTTCCATGGTTGTGTGTTAATGTTTTCATTCGTCTCATGCGTAGGAACAAAAGAAGGGGGCTTGGACACTATATGTCTCTCCAAAGGTGTGGGGGGCTTGGTTTATACAAGCCTCGGTATGTTTGTAAGGCTACGATTGCAAGCTTTGGATTCGTTTCAGAGCTAATAATTCTCTTGAGGCCTCCATCCTCTGTGTAAATACAGACGACTTATCCCCCTTGACTTCATTGGCGCCCCTTCTTTTTCCAACGACATGTGGAAGAGGATGCAACCGGTTAAATCATTTACTAACAGCCACGGACACAACCTTTCCTAGAAAGGCAATCCCTTTTAAGGCTGCTTAAAAATCTATTAGGGCCCGATGTCCAGAAAACTTGTCTTCAAGCTCATTTGGAACTATCTGATCGTCCCTAAGGTTTTCATTCTCTTGTGGAAAGTCTTTTGCGACGCTTGACAACTAGACGGCAATATAAATCATTTCCGAATCTCAATAGCCCCCCGGTGCCAGTACTGTGGTCAAGGTCGTGAAGCCAAAGAATATCTTCCTCGTCTGTTCTTTGTAAATGATGCAGCTAGGGTTGTTTGGTCTCACTTCGGGAACTTGATCAATCTCGCTCTCTCTCCTTTTTCCATCCCCGCAACTCTTCATCAGTGGGGGAACAGAGGCTTAGGAAAGCAACTATAATCGACTCTTTGTCGTATCATTCCATGCTACATTTGTTGGCATGCTTGGTGTGCTAGAGTGATGACGACCTACGATGACTCCCTCGTAAGATCTGATAAGATCATCTAATCTGTCGTCCATGATGTTTCCTACGTGTTCAAAGGTAGACCGTTCTTGAGACTCATTCTAGACTCGTCTGCCCCTTTTATCTAAAGAATCTGCATGTCAATCAGCCCCAGGCCTCGTGAGGGGCTGGGTTGATTTCTCTGTTCTTGTGTGAGTTTTTTTTTGTCTTTTTTCCAGATCCTCTATCTTTATTGGATTCTAAAGTTGGACAAGGGAGAGCTTTGATTCTTTGCTTGGAAACTTTTTGGGGGGATTACTCTTCCTAGCCTATTCTGGATGTTGTTTCTAGATTGACGATTGGATTGCTCTTTTGATAAGAGGCAGTTTTGGGTTTCGAGAATTCTGGAGATTTTACAACTTGATAGCATCTTTGTCACTCTTCGGGTGTTTAGTTGACTATCCTCCTGATTGAGACCTCCATTTTTTCTAGGTTGTCTTTTCATATTTTGTTGTTTTATGCTTCATTTATAGTCTGCCTTTGGCCGATTGTTTACTTGTTTGTTTCAGATTAGTGGTGTGCTTGCACACTGTTGGTCTGCTTTTTTGAGCCGTTCAAGAAAGACAATTTTTGTCCATTTTTTGTATATATATGTTTTTTTGGGGAAAAAACAAAAAAAAGGAGAGGGAGACGCACAAATCATAAGATAATCACGTACCTATTTAGAGTTTACTCAATCAGTGGGAATGGACGAGCCATCTAAAATTTTATTTGTAACGGATGTCTATTAAGAAGCTATAGCTGTAAGAGATCCCAGTGAGCTTCATTTTGAATTTTTTACTTATAATGCCATACAAGGCATTCCAAAAACTCTGGGCTTATAGGTAGTTCAATTCTATGAGTTATAAACATAGTTCTACAACTAGTGCATTGTATCCTTTAAGCGATAAATCATAGGAATTTCAGTAAACTACATACACTATAGCAGAGCTACCTTGGCATTGTCTCGGTCTCTTCCTCTTATAGTTCAGCATGAGAAAAAATACATATTCACTTATATACAGCTTGTATCTTTATGTATGTTTATGGTGCTACCTTATATTTTAATTATAGATTTGATTTATAAATGATTTGACATTCATGTTAGGTCTTGATGTGGTAAAATCAGTTGATAAGGAAATGCTCCTCTTCTAGAGAACCATGGTTTTAAGACTATAAAACCATTTGCGGAGATTGTTTTGTAATGAATGTAAAGCATCAACTTGACATGTAAAAGCTTCTTATTCGTGCATTTGAGAAGGTGTCTTCCTACATCCTTGTTCTATACACATCATCTGCTAGTCATGTAAACCATCATTCTGGATTTGAATGGAAAAGTCCTGTTATCACATAATAGATTATTCAATTCCACTGCTAAAAATTAGGAAAATAGTGGTGTTATGTTTATAGAGCCTAATCGACCGAGATGGATCGTAGCAGAATCATGTTGGACCATGACGGGTAGTCTTAGTATTTTTCTTTATCGAGACGGATCGTAGTAAATTGCATATAAGTACTTCACAAAATAGCTTTTCCTCATTGGCATTTATGATGATTTGGTGGTTTGGATCTATTTTATGATGCTTTGGTGTTTTAGTGATTATTTTATGTTTTGAATCCAATTTATGATGGTGTTTGATTTTCGTAGCCTTAGTGATATTTTGCATTATTTAAAAAAGTGATCATTTTGAGTTAAATAAATTCACATATGGGTTTATAAGTTATCTTTTTGGAGTTTTTGGGTTATTTCGTGATGTTGAAACATTTTGCTTAGCTTGATGCGTAGCACCCTACTAATGGAAATAAATTATTCTACATGATTATTTATGTTGTTCTTAACATTTCATAGGATTTTTAGCCTTAGCATTCTCGTGAATCATTTGTTGTCTTAGGCTTATACAGTTCCTTTTGAGTAAAAGTAACTATTATCCATCACTTCATATATAACCTATTATATTCTAACCGATTTGTAAAATAGACTAACTCGCATGTCTCAATGCTCGGGTCAGATCGAGTTGTTTTAGGTTGTGTTTGTCGTTGACTCGAGGTTAGGTGACTCATCTTAGATTTTATCCTTTAAAGCTATTTCTTAGTTGTATTCGAGCATTAGAGTCATTTTATATTCTTTCATCTGGAGATGTAGTATTTGTATGTTTCATGATTAACCAGTCAGATTGTAGCACATGTATGTTTTGTATTCTCTGATTGTATTTGTATGTATATGTTTTGTGATTTGTTAACTGAGATGAGTTGCATATTGTTTTGCATACGATGTTAGTGATATTTTTCGTCAACACCGAAATAATGCTAAGGATGTGGATCTAGGGAAATTAAGGGGTTATTTAGTTCCAACAAGCTTGAGTTAGTTCACCGTTTCCTACATATCAAGGTCTTAAGCCGAACATTAGTTACTCTTCCTTCAAGAGGTAAGTATCATACTTACGAGACTCAAGGACCAAAAGTTACCTTAGGATAAGGGTTCCTTAGGAGAAATGCAAGTTAGAAAGCTAAATGGCTTAAGGAATGGTTTTTCGGTAATCAGACTTTCGTATAAAGCTTTGTTGTAGGATAGCGATAGGAAATTAAGTGGCATAAATGGTAAGGAAATCCATAGAATTGATCACAAGTATTGATTATCTCTTTATTGATCACTTGTATGAGTGCCTAAGTGAGTACAAGTAAAATCCCAAAATTGATTTATAAATTAGGGTTTTCTCTCACAAAAATGAATACAAGATTTGAGAATGAGAATGTCCCCCAAAATGTGACACATGCGGCCTTATTTATTAACAAATTGGGCCTCTTTCGGTTACGGTCAGCGGAAGTCCTGTTTAGAGTGCTTTCGGCTTTGGTAATGCATCCGGGTGTCGGGGTCGTCCCATATATGTGGCTCTCGTTGCCAGTTTCTAGGTTTCTATCTTCATTCAACTATGAGTGTTGTTATCGGCTCCATTTTTCTTACGAAATTGGTCCTGCCTTCATGCAATGTATCGATACCAAGCAAGTTGATATAGATAGCTTCTTTAGCTGCTTTCGGTTTTGATAGCAATCCTTTGTTCCGATAGCAAATGAGTAACTGTTCCGATATCAAGTTCCAGGCTCTGCCATGCTTTAGTGGCCTTCAAGTGTTGTCTTTATCTCTTCTTTTCTATCAGTATCGACATTAAGCATGTTAGTTTGAATGACCCTTGTATCTTATGAGCTTTGTCTTGCTTCAATAACCTTTGATTCTGGTATCGGCTATCCGATAGCATGGTTTTGGAATTCCTTCTGATGACTTTAAAGCTGCTCCCGGGTAACGGTATCGATCCAAAATATATTGACATCGATAACCTTTTCTCAAACCCAACTTTGTCTTGTGCTCTTCCCTTTATAACTCTTAGTTTTGGTACCAGACTATATACATTCAAAAGTGAGATCAGGTTGATTGCATTCGATGTCGTCATTGACATTACCCTAAGTATTACTTTGCTTCCATGTCAGTTCCGGTGTCACCTTGCCATAATCTTCCCTGTATCGATACCAAGCTTTAGCCTACTTCGTTTGTACCGATAGCATGTTTATCAAATATTTTCCTTTACTTTTCTTTCGGTGTCGGCCTTAGGCCTTTCTTTCTTCCACTCTGATGCTGGTGCCATTCTGATACCCCTTCATCACTATCTAGTTTCACTGTCGAAATCCGGTAGTAACATTTGCCCTTCCCCCTTTGTAAAGGGGTTATTTCAATTTTCCAAGTCAAAACTTTGACCTTTGCAATGTACTTTTTGAAATCACAGTGCTTCCCGCATTTTGTTCTCCTAGAACTTATCTGGTTCGTTCATTTTCCCTTGTTTGTGTAGTTAGGATTAAGAGGTGCCTTTTAATATAAAAGTTCTTCTTCCTCCTTTCTATTTCTTCTCTTGCAAGAATCAATAATCAAACAAGATTATTGTTCCTCAAGTCTTTCACAAGCTTTTCATAACTTTACGCTCAATCCCTTTACTTTAAGTTTTTAACCGATTTAGATTAAGATCAAAATTGTTTTCTCCTGGGTTCGGTTATAGATCAGTTTAAGATTAGATAGCCTTAAGATTTCCATTAGAGTGAATCTGAATAAACAAGAGTAGCTTAAATATATAATAATGGTAGATAGTACAGATTTATTATTTGTTACACCAGATATGCCTTCGGGGTTCGAGGTGTCAAAATTCATTTGTAGTGAATTTTGACCTCTTCTTTGAAAATGAAAATCTTCTATCGATACCAATGAATTCAACACCAACTCTCTATCAATTTACTCTTGTTTCAGCTTTATTGATGCCGATCTTAACGCTTGCTTTTGGTTTCGGCTTAACTGGTGTTGAAACAGTATGTGATCGATAACAAAAGCTATGTTTCCTTTTGTTTCAGTATCGTTTTGGCTTGAAACCTTTTCAAAGTGTTTTCGATTTTATCTCCACCGGTACTAAGCTTTGGGTTTTTCTTGATATTGGTTAAAATTTTGATATCGATACTGAAATGTTTAGTTTCAGATAGAGAGACATCATGGGGTTGGGATACTCCAACTTTGACTCCCTTAAAGCTAGAGTCTTTCGTAATTTTTGGTTTCGGTGTCAAGGTAGTGCATTTGATCAACACCAAATATTTAGCCATTATCTGATATACTTACATAATGCACGACCACATACGAACTATGTTAAAGAACCAATTCTAATAACCCATAATATACTCCAAATTTTGTAGGAATATTGAATAACTGAAGCCAATGCTTTCTCATGATAGCCTTAAACTTATAGGAAATTCATATATGTTTATATTAAATTATGATGCTAATATGTGTTATGGAATAATATCACATGGCAGCTTTATGACATAGAAGCAGGGTGTTGATAGATCGAAGTCAAGTAGCTCTGTTATACCTCGGCCAAAGAAGGCAATTGTTCCATAATGTTCTTTTATCAATACCCAAGAAGAAGTAGATGCTATTCTTGAGAGCATTTGTATGACTAAAGTTGATGCCATTTTCAAGGCATCTGCGATGTTGGGACGACGTTCTATTTTACTGACTTTGGATAATCTTTGCAAGCATTCCCTTCTAACCTCTAGGAAAAAGATTTTGGGGGCAACCACCCCTCCATTTTCCTTGCACAAAAAACTTATCTTCGGGTTCTGATGAGTTCACTCCCTTGACCCCCTTGTCTCTGGGTACTTCAGGTGAGATTGTTTTTCTAGTATGACTTTTAGTTCTCATTTCATGTTTTAACTTTCTTTGCTCTTGTTTCTGCAACACTATTATTTTGATCTTCTATCCAAGGTGTTGATGAGACAACGACCTTGGCTTCCCTGGCCAAGTCTAGGGATTCGACTATAACAAGACTTGCTCCAGCTGTCAATGATCCGCTTTAAAAAGGCATAAGGGTGAAACTTCAACTTCCTCTTCTCTTGATACAGGAATTGTCACTTTGCCTATTGTGCACCAAACTCCTGGTTCCGTTGTCCCTTCTGTTGATATAACTCCTAATGTTGATTCCTCCCAAACGAAGACCACGGGAAGTGACTTCGTTGCAAGTATCTTAACGTCCGATCCACAGGAAGCTTTGGACTTGGGGGAACATGAGTTGACATTATTCCCATCTCCTCAACATGATAATTCCCCGAGGACCCCCTCACTGACCTTAGAGTTTGATGAAATTATAAAGCTTGCTCTTTCCTTTGCCAACATTTCCAATATTTCACTGCCTTCCACATCTTCGGACTTGGAGAGTTTCCGATGATATCTTGTTAAGTAATAGCTTTTGGTACGATTTTGTTTCTCCTAGTTTCATTCATTATTCCACTCTTATACAAATACTGATTTGGTTTTCTTCTTTTTAGATAACCGAAGGCTGGTTCTTAATCCAAAGGATGACCTCTCCATTCTTTCCCGAGACTGCTAAACTTGAGTAAGAGAAGGCTACTCTGGAATCAAAAGTTAATGCCCTGACTAAGGCAAAAGATAAAAGTGAACAAGAATGTGCGAGGTTGACCGCTTCTCTTAAAAGAGAGGAGTTGGAGCTTGAAAAGGAGAGGAAAGCGAAGGATTCTCTATCTGACAAGGGTTCGTCTTTGGAGTTGTCGAAGCAAGATCTCTGATCAAGCGGGAATGGTAGTTGACTAAGATGACGAGTTGAAAAGGAAAGACAATATACTCTTTAACGAAAAATGGATAATCTATGAAGCCAACAACAGAATCCCTTCATTCATGAAACCCATTTTCCAGAAGCAATGTTGAAATATTATGAGGACGCTCTCTATCTAGCTTATTCTGACAATTTCTGACATTTTCTCGGGATTGAATTTCCTTCCGTCGATCCCTCTATTCGAAGTAGGGTTATGGAAAGGATTGAGTTGACCAAGTAGGAAGTTGAGGTTCCTAAGAAGAACAAGGTAAAGCCTAGAGACCTTCTGTATGTTGAGGAGTTTCATGATAACTCTGATGAAGAGGAAGATACTGTTGTTTGGCGATGATGAAGATGATGATGACGATGGTAATGACTTTGGACTTGGAGATGGAAGTCGTCGTAATGACTTTGATAAGGACGACGACAACCCGCCCCCTGCTGTTGGTGATCCTTATTGTTCTGGGGAATCAAATCTCGTTCCTTCAAGTGCTCCAGTTATCCAGAATCCAACGGAGTCTTCAACTAAGAAGGATGGCTCTTCTGAGCAAAAGGATCAACCTGTTCAAGCTGACATTCTTGTTTCTCAGGTATGGCTTTCACTTTTGAAGTGTTTTCTATCTTCTTGAATTCATAATAACCGGTTCCATGTCATTATATATATATATATATATATATATATATGTTTGTGTGTATGTGTGTGTGTAGATAAAGGAAAAAATTCTCTTAAATGTTAAAGTAGAGGTAGATACATTACGTCATAAACGACCTAATGCACTGAATTTGCAAAGTGTTGCCATCCAAAATGTCCAGATAGCTATACTATTTTTCTCCTACTGTAACTTTTTTTAGTGTTACCTTAGCCATGAAAATGTTACTCCAGATAAACAAGTGTAACACGATGCAACATTTTGTACTTTATACTATAGAAGACCTTTCCATGTTCTATGTGTCGATCTGCACCATTAGTTTAAACAATATCTCAGTCGTCCAACCACTATCTACTACAATTACCCTATTTCCCGCTAACATTTTCATTCACGTGCTTTGTTTTCATTTTTTCCTCCCTCCAAATCACTAACCCTTCTCTACTTCTCTACAGAAAATAATGGTGGTGGCTTGCTTAGGGTTTTGCGATTTTCTTTGATTCCCGAAATTCCACGCATCCGCTCAATCTCTAAAGCACTTAAATCTCCATTTTGCAGAGTTCCTTCAATTCAGTCGAGTTGAAGTTCCTCAATCTAATTCACAGTTTGATCTCGATTTCAAGTATGATTGTTTTGCTTTAATTTCCTTTGGATTTTAACTTTAACGTTGATGTTATTAGGCCGATGGTGATTGCGGTGAATATATATGGTTTTTATTCCTTAAAGTGCAAATGATTTTCTGTTAAACTTCAACCCTTTTGCTGCCACGACTTCGAATCTCCATATATTTTGAACATATATAGATATATGTTGTTGTTGTTAGTTCGTGGATTTTGAAATTATAGTTGATATGTCTCTTGTTCGTAAACCGAACTGTATTCAGTATGATAAAAATTGAACTGAACTGTATTCAGTATGATCTGAATCTTGTTCCTGGATATATGATATTAGTTCGTGGATTAGCAATATCCAATGAGAATTACTTGTTAGAGATAGGATCAGTAGTATCCTAGGAGTCGAAAGAGTATTATTTTTAAAATCAAAATGAAAACAAACTTTGTTTTGAAAATTTAAACCCTATTATACGTATTTGAATATTTTATTTGTATTGAATTTGGACAATCCAATATATAAAGATTTTGCATATATGCCTTGCAAACGTGTATTCAAAGTTTTAATATACTGGATAGATATGGAATCGCGCTCTAGTCGCCCGGAGATGATTCTGATGATCGTGATGGCATCATCAGCATTTATGTTCGAGTTTCGAAAGTGGGATGTCTATATATTTCCAATTGACTGGTGTGAGAACCAAAACTAGATAGGGTATTGTTGTGATTTGGCATCAAAAATATGATCTTTGATTATATATCAACATTATGAATTCGAAACGTTAATCCACTAATTGATTGATGGTTATGTTGTATGATTATTTGTTAACCAATAAAACCTTTATCAGAATGAACGGTAAATATAACCAAATTGTATCAAATATTTAACTGAAGTGAAAATTGTTTAAAATTGCATGCATATACATGTATATACCTTGAACAGGTCATAGCAAGGAGGCTAGAGCAGAGGAATAAAATTTCATGCCCGACAAATGGGTACATATTTACTAATTTATTGGGTTTGGATGATTTTATGAGCCGATTGGCTAGCCAATTGGCTTTTACTTTTTCTTTTTCAGATGAGAGGGCCTGTGTGGTGGTTGGGGGATTTTCTCAGTGCTCCCCGTACAAAGGAGGTTATGGAGAATTTTTTCGAAAATTTAGGGTGTTAGCCAAATTTTTGAAAATTTTGAAAATTCTTAGAAACTGAAATGTTGAAGAATGAACGCCAAAATGAAAGTTGAGTTGATTAAAACAACTTTTAGCTCCGTTCCTTTTCGAGGACGAAAAGATTTTAAGTGTAGGAGATTGTAACAACCCGAAAAATCAGAACCAATTTAAAAATTTTATTTTGGAAATTTTAATAAATTTTGAATATTTAAAATGAATTATTTTATATAATAACGACTAGAAATTTATTTTGAATAGAATTAGAACGAATAAATTTATTTAAATCGAAATTAGAAAATAAATATTTATTTTAATTATAAAAGGAATTGAAAATGGCGCGGTAGTTTGAAAATTCGATTTCAAATTTCAAATGAATGTACAAGATTCAAAATGGACCGGATTTTAGCAAAACCAAAAATATTAGAATCTATTTGAAAATATCTTTCCAACAATCCGAAAAATCAAAATTTCATAGCGGGAATAAAAAGTTATGTCCAATTGAAAATTCAGAATAGTCGCTATGGAAATATAGCCCTAAAAAATAGCGATTTTGCAAACGACCTTCGTTTTTGATGAAACCACTTTTGTTGGATCCGAGATGTCGAGTTATGGATAGATTCCAATATTCATAATTTTTGGAATTAATAGGTGAGCGTGGAAAAGGAAAACATATTTTGACCATTTTAGTCAATTTGGATCGACCAGAAAATGGCCATTTTTCAAATGGTCTTCAAATTTGACGAAATTAGTTTTGTTAGGACTGTATCATCAAAACATAGCCAGATTTATTTTTCTGGAATTTTTGGAGTCTGTATGTGGCCCCAGTAAATTGAAATGTACGTTTGAATTGAATATATATAGATTTATATTTTAATTTAAACAGAAACTGATCGTAACAGTTGAATCGGCTTACGAACCATATCGCAATGTGTTCGAAATGGGGGTGATTAGCTAGGGGCGACAGTCGGTGGGTTCGATTCAAAGTTCAAAAGAAGAAGTTATTTTTTTTGGAATAATTAAAATAAAATATATATAATTATATATTCCCTCCCTCCCCCTTTTCTCCTTACTCTGCCCCCCTCATCATTTTTTTTCAAAATCGAAACAAAAGATGTAACACCCCATGATTTTAAATATTAAAATTAACAATTTTAAGAATACTTAATTGTTAAAGTGAGAATTAAGGGAAATGGGTTACGCCATTGCGTTCGTCTCGAAATTCTGCTTGGAATAGGGTCCAAGTTTTCGTAAATCGGACTTCGTATGAGGAAGTTATGGCCCAAGGAAGTTTCAGGAATTTTATATAAATTAAAAACAGTTCAGAATAAAAATTTGAAATTCAAATTCAAACAGGGAAGCGGGTTGGGCGGGATTTCTCCCGCCCAAGGCCAGGTCGACCAGGGGGTCGACCTCCCCTATACAGGTCGACCAGGGGGTCGAATGGAGAATGTACAAGAGAGACATGGATAGGACACATGATAAGAAAGTAGATCCAAAGAAAGGCGGTAAGGATAACAAAGGGCCAAGAGAAAAGGAAGGGCTACACTTGTGAAATACCTGACTACTTAAATAAAGACGTTAGAAAGAAGAAGAAGACTAGTTGTTATCGTTACGGAGAAACAGGACATCTTATTAGGATCATCCAAAGAAGCAAAAGGCAAAGGTAAGGACAAAGTATAGGATCTTCTAGAGGGCAGACGCGTTCCCTCACGGCTGGCATACCTGATAGAGGTAGAAATATCTTGGTTGGAAGTTTGGTTTTTCTTTTTGATCATCCTGTTCGAACCTTGTTTGAATTCTGGCACTTCACACTCGTTTGTATCTGCTTCGTTAGTAGAAACACTACACCTAAATACTAGTCTAGTTACGGATCCCATAGTAGTCTCAAATCCTATTGGTGGTTCGGCTCATCTTTCGATGATTTGTCGGGATTTGAGAGTGTCTATCTTGGGCGTTGGGTTTGAATGCAATGCCTTCGTTCTTGGCTTCATGGGCTACGGTTTGATTCCAGGTATGGATTGGCTAGCCAGATACGGTGCCATCATTGACTGTGAAAGAAGAGTAGTTAGATTGTTGACTCGTTGTAGAAAGTCCCTTGATATTTCATGTGACCCTAAAGATCCGGTGATGCTTAGCTGCTTAGAATCTCTTGACGCGTCCAATGATGATTTGGAATTTGTTCGTGTGGTTCGTGAATATGGTGACGTCTTCGGTGGAGTTTGGGGTTTACCCCCGAGGCGCGAGATAGACTTTCGTATATACCTTGTAGATAATGCAAAGCCAGTTGCATTATCGGTGCGCCACATGGCTCCGAGAGAGAGAAGAGAACTCAGTAAGCAAGTAAAGGAGTTGCTTGAGAAGGGGTTCATAAGAAGAAGCATTTCGGAATGGGGTGCTCCGGTTGTTTTTGCTACAAAGGTTGATGGTTCACCTAGATGGTGCGTGGACTATAGAGAGTTGAATAAGCTCACAAAGACGAACAGACACCCATTGCCAAGGATAGATGATTTATTCGATCAGTTGGTTGGTACTTCGGTTTTCTCGTAGCTGGATTTGGCTACAGGATTTCATTAGCTAAGGGTGGCTGAAGACAGCATAGATAAGACTGCATTTAGAACTCCTGACGGTTTCTTTGAGTGGCTTGTCATGCCTTTTGGTTTGACGAATGCACCCGCATACTTCGTTGACTTAATGAGTAGGGTGTTTAGGGAGTTTCTAAACAAGTTTGTGGTAGTCTTTGTGGACGATATCTTGATTTTCTCTAGAAGCGAGGAAGAGCATGCCCTACATCTTAGGGAAGTCTTAGAGACCCTACGAGCGCATCAACTCAAAGCTAAGTTCTCCAAATGCCATTTTTGGAGAAAAGAAGTGAGGTTCTTAGGACACGTGGTCTCTAAGGAAGGGATAGCTGTGGATCCCGCAAAGGTGGTGGCAATCCAAGATTGGAAGATTCCTAAGAACGCAGCAGAAGTAAGAAGCTTTTTAGGGTTGGATGGTTATTATAGGAAGTGCATTAAGGACTTCGCGAAGATATCATCCCCACTTACTCGGTTAACGAAGAAGAACTTGACTTTTGGCTTAGGATGTTGACTGTGACGATGCTTTCCAGCATTTGAAGAGGGCTTTGACGACAGCTCCAGTTTTAGTTTTGCCAGATGGGAGTATGCCATTCACAGTGTATACCGGTGCTTGCAGGACAGGGCTTGGAGCAGTTTTCGATGCAAGAGGAAAAGGTGATATTAAAAAGGCGGCAAGTAAAAGCATCGCTTACCATCCACAGACGGATGGACGGACAAAAATGGGTGAACAGAATCCTTGAAGATCTTTTGAGGTTATGTATCCTAGATTTTGGAGGGACATGAGAAGAGGCAACGAGCATAGTGGTGTTCACGTCGTGTTTCACGTTTCGCATTTGCGTAAGTGTTTACATGATACGGCGGAAGTGGTGGAGCCAAGCACGCTCAAAGAAGTGGAAGTAGAGCGAAATGCCACGGTTAGAAGAGCTCCTACCCGCATTCTCGGATCGGAGGTCAAAAAGCTACGCAACAAAGAGGTCAAGTTGGTCAAAGTGCAATGGGGAGATGATCAAGGAGACGCGACTTGGGAGACGGGAGACGAGATGCGTACGCTGTACCCTTTCCTTTTTTAGGGTATGTATTTAACTTCTCCTTTTCCTACCGCTTTGTTGATACTTGTCCTATCATTTAGTATGTCTTTGCGATGATATCTTTGATCTTTAGTTAGGAAAAACCCTATGGTTGTAAACATGTGTTTGAGACATGTTATGATTGGTGGATGCAAATGGATGCAAGTGGTTGCTAGTGGTTGCTCGTTGATGCATATACACACACATTAGGCACTAGATCGGCTCAATCACTTTCATATTGCATATAAATATGTGTGCGTATTTAAATTAATGGATTTATAATGGTTGTGTTATCATATGGATGCTGCATTTTGATGAATGGTTATGCACACAGGTAGAAGTAATATGTATCGTTAGGATTCTTTTGCAAACATAATGGACGCATGGAACTATCATGATTTGCATTAAGGAGGTCAACTGAATCAGTAGGCCGCCTGATTTTGCATTGGATAAGGAACATATACACACACTTTTTGCATATGTTCATACAGCATTATAAATCTTGTAAGGACAATGGATGCCTATGTTTGATGGTTGAGTAGATGGATGATTGGATGTTTTAACTTGGAGATTTCGGGGGGAAAATCCTTTAAGGAGGGGAGAATGTAACACCCCGTAATTTTAAATATTAAAATTAACAATTTTAAGAATACTTAATTGTTAAAGTGAGAACTAAGGGAAATGGGTTACGCCATTGCGTTCGTCTAGAAATTCTTCTTGGAATAGAGTCCAAGTTTTCGTAAATCGGACTTAGTATGAGGAAGTTATGGCCCTCGGAAGTTTCAGCAACTTTATATAAATTAAAAACAGTTCAGAATAAAAATTCGAAATTCAAATTCAAACAGGGAAGTGGGCTGGGCGGGATTTCTCCCGCCCAAGGCCAGGTCGACCAGGGGGTCGACCTCCCTATACCGGTCGACCAGGGGGTCGACCTACCCCCCGGGGCAGATCTGAACTGGGATGATTCTGACTTGTTGCCGAGTCTTTTCTGACCTGTTGTTGAGTCACTAGGGCATAGGTGGCAATTTTGGATAACTCTATCTAGTCTGGATGGTTGTGATTGCTTTTATGATAATCTAACGGCTTATATTGATTTAAACTTCTATATAAGAACGCATAGACTCAAGCTCTAATCCTAAACTAAATTAATCTCTTGGCCTCCATGCTGCTGCTAGAATAGTTCTTCTTCTTAAAGCTTAGGAATTACAAGTCAGAATTCTAATACAAACGACGAACGAATCATTCTCTTCTCTAATCTGTCTTTGTGAGTACAATTTCTTTCGCAAATTAATTAATAAATTAATTATGATGAGTTATAATTTGGATTATGAGAACATTCCTGTTGAATCATGTGACGTTACTTAATTTTGTTATCGTCTGTTTGTGAACATATGACAGTTTTGTTAACTTATGTTAGTAGATCTATTTCATATGTCCAATCACATATGTTTAACTTGATTCATTTTATGACATTAGTTTATATGCAAGTCTGTATGTGAATTATACACAAATTTATATGTGAATCAAGTATATATATATATATATACATGCGAGTTTATATGTAAAACGTGTGATATTAGTTTACATGTTTAAATTCATGATGTTGGTTCACATGTCTAAAAACATATGCTAGATTTGATTCATTTTGTGACATTTACATGTCTAAATCATATGCAAGCGTAAATGTAAATCTTAATTTACATGTCTAAATTATATATGCAAGTTTATATATAAGTTTGGATGTGAATCATATGCTAGTTTATATGTAAGATTGTATGCGAATCATATTTAAGTCTTAATTTACATGTCCAAATTGCATATGCAAGTTTAACACAAGTTTGTATGTAGAACATATGCAAGTTTATGCGAAAACCATGTTCATATATGCAAGTTCACCTTTATGTGTATAAATCTATGCAAATCATATCTTATATAATTTGATCCATGCCAGTTTTTAGTTTATGCAAATTATGCCTATTGCCTATGCAAGTTATTGATTATGCAAATTTATGATTATATAAGTTATAATCATGCAAGCTTTGGTCCATGCTAGCCTATTTTTATTTGCAAGTTATATCTATTTTTACGTGTTATGCAAGTTGTGATGTTTTTGTGAGTTAGGCTATTTGCTAGCCTACGTATTATATGTATTACACGTACGAACAACGTGGGGGCAATGCGAAAATATTAAATATTAATCTTGTGAAAATTGGCATAAAATTGCTTAAAAGCATATAATAAATTTGAGATATTAATTGTCCTAATTTATATGCATAGAAATTATGGACATAATTTAGGTGATAATTACGGACATAGATTAATTTGGAAGATAGTGAAAATTTGAAATAGGAATATTAATTCAAATTGGGGTTGAATAATAATGTGTAATAATTAATGCCTGACACACGAGGTTAGACTCATTTGTGGTATAAGACTGCCTGAAACCGCCCAGCACATCCAGCAACCACAAACGGTAGTCTAATGTGAGAGGTCAAAGGCATAAATTAAATGAATAATAAATGCCTAAGACACGAGGTTAGACTCGTTTGTGGTATAAGACTGCCCGGACCCGCCCGGTACATCCAGCAACTGCAAACGGCTGTCTAATGTGAGAGGTCGTAGGCATAATTAAAAGATGCTTAGACACGAGGTTAAGTCTGGCTTGTGCTGGAAGTCTGCCCGGAACCGCCCGGCATATCCAGCGGCCACAAGCAATCGATTTAATGTGAGAGGTCTGTGCATTAATAATTAATTAATGCTGATCAAAGACGAATATGAATGACAAACAGAAGTACTTAATCATAAATTAAGTAAAACATGTTATACGATATATATATGATACATAAAACATGATAAGTGGATAGGGTTAAGACCATCTTAACCTATAATCTGATAAGTAGGTAGGGTTAAGACCAGCTTAACCAATAATATATATTAATTTGATAAGTGGGTAGGGTTGAGACCAGCTTTGTTTTCGCCTAATCACGTCGGTAGCCACTCTCCTGACCACCTGCGCCGCCTCCAGCTCCCCCGTCTCCGACTATGGACCTTCCTCCATCAAAAATTTGATCTTTTTCCAAGAAAAGCAAGGTGTGTCTTGCTTATATTTTTATTTATTTATTTATGCTATTAACTTAATAAAATTATGATCTTTATTAGCATGAAGTTAAGAATTTTATTAGCATAAAGTTATGATTTTCATTCGCATGAAGATTAGGTTTTTATCAAAGAAAAGATTGGATTTTTATACATATAAAGTGATGATTTTTATAACATAAAATTTTGATTTTTAAAATGAAGAAAGCTATGATTTTTAAATAAAGAAAGTATATATTTTTAAATAATGAAAAGTTTGGATTTTTGTTTTTGAAAAGATAAAATTTGTATATTAGAAGAAGAGCGATATAAAAATATAATCTTGATTATAAGTAAAGAGATGTAAAAACATGATTTTTAGTTAGATAAAAATATAATTTTTAGTTATATAAAAATCTAATTTTTTAGTTAGAAGAAGATATGATTTTTATTCATATAAAAAATTTGATTTTTATGATATGAACATCGCTATTAAAATTTGATTTGTATGATATAAACACCATTGTAAAATATAATTTTTATATAGAAAGTAGCATTATAAAAAATTAATTTATATAATGAAGTAACGATGTAAAAATATGATTTTTATATATAAAACTGAATAATAAAAATGCGATTTTTACTATGAACAGCGTGAAAAAGAGTGCGATGGAACTGACTGAATGCAAAATGGGATCCAGACCGTTCAGAAATAAAGAATGGAGGAGTGGATCCCAAAGGTGAGAACTTCTCACTATAATTTCTTTTGCAGTTATTTATTTTATAACTGCGTATATGAGCTGCTCTCTGTCGTCCACAAACCATGGACGACTTATTTGATTGTTTGGTGTGGTTGATTTATTTGGTTGAATTGGTTGGGGATGTGAATGAATTGATATAATTTGGTTTGTGTATGGCGCGAGCCATTATTGGATAAACCTTATCCCGGTTCTAGTATCACGCCGTTATGCCGCCAAAATTTTCTGAAATAAGCAAGAAAAATAAAAATATCATTTTTATTAGATAAATGAACTGAATAGAATATTCATATGTTGAATAAAATATTTATCGTTAAAAATATAATTTTTAACGTGTATATGAATATAATAAATATTCATTTACAAATCGAACGATTTGTTTATGTACACCCATTTGACTGATATGGATTGGGACGATAAATTTTACACATCGCGCAACTGCATAAATAAATTTTGTGTTTGTGGATTGAAACCCCACACGGGTGTTGGGATGATATTTGACGTACACTAATCCCAATTGTTACTGGTATGTCGATCGTTTGGTTGACAGGCTGTGGTAAGCATTAAATATTTATATTTAATGCTTATACAGTGTAGAATGCACCCTGGATGATGGTTGATTGTTTATCCTCGTTGTTATGTACATGTATTGTATGAAATTCATATAATCAACATTATATGGTAATTGGTTGTGTCTGATTCCAGTTCAGAAAGAATAAATATTTTAAAATAACGAATATCTTAAAATAATGAATATTTTAAAATAATATTCAGTAAAAAATCAAAATCTGATTTTGATGTCCGATTTGGGAAGGACACGAATATATTTAAATATATACAGCCGTGTTGTTCAGATATGCGCCATTTTGACGCGAATGACGTTTATATCTATTTTATTCATTTTTATTATGAATATCGAAAATGAAGTGATTTCAAAATCTGATGTTTGAAAATATTATCATTTATATGTTAATGATATGGAATATTCAATTTTGATTTAAAATTGAATATGAAGTTGAAATCGTTTTTAAAACGAATTTAAAATGATTTATAAAATACGTTTTTAATGGAAATCAATGAAATATATATAATATTTATATTATATATATTAATGGCTTGAATAGAACGCGCCGCGCCGTGGCAGTTCATGAATTTCGACCATTGACTTCGAATTGACGTTACGGGAGATCCGACCGTCGGATTCTCCTAAAACCGGAATCGTTAGTTCGTATCGAAAAGAGCTTTCCAAAGAATATGAGAAATATGAAATCTAACGGTTGGATTTGGAATTATGTCCAAATCAAATTTTTAAAAGTTCGTTATAAGTGCAGTTCGATGGTCGTTTATGGTAATCGACTGTACGGGCCTTGATAAAATTATTAAAAATATCAATAATTTATGTAAAATCATAATAAATGATTTGAAAAGAACTGGAATGAAAAATTCCATGTTTGAAAAGATAAAAATATATTTTATCGAAATGAACTAGTTATAAACTAGAATTATAATCCAATATTTTTAAATAATTAAATTGGATTTGAAATGGTTTTAAAAATAACCGGAATTTCCAATATATGAATTGGAGCGGATTTGAATCGAAATTATCTTCGGAATATTTCGATATTGGATTCTGTGATTATACGAATATTGTGGAGGACTTTGGAAGATATATATATCGTTATTCCAATACGATATTTGTTGGTTTTAGAATTTGATATTGAATATAGCCGATATATTTTCTATTCAGAGCCTTTTATTTAATATCGAATTGGATTTTGGGTTTGTAGTGAATGGTATCTTTAATAATACTGTTCTTAAACCCAATGGAATTAAGAAAATTAGAAACTGATTGGATATTATTAAGTTGAATGGTTTCCTGGGTATTGATCTGATGTTGGTTTCGACCTTCGGGATTATACTTAGGGAATTGTTCTCTTACTAATCTACGGTTAGAGACTGATAGGATTTTGGGTTTGTCATGAACTGTGTTTTAAATGACATTGTTCTTAAACCCCGTGTGAAAAGAATAAATCTTTTAATTAAGATTTAAAGAGGATTTACCAATCAATTAACACTTAATTGGAATTGAAAATGGAATGTGAATTGGATTTATTGTGAACTGTGTTTTTAACGATATTCGTTCTTTAACCCGATTTACAGTGAAATGTGATTTGGAATTTATAAATCTTTTTACTAAGATTTAACGAGAATTTTCCAAAGTAAAGTTTTCCAATTTAATATATTAAATTGGAATTGAACGGAATTCGATTTGATAATAATCGAAGTGATTTTCTATGGAGGAAGACTGTTAATACATATGGAATTTATAAGGCTTTGCGGTTATTCCATTTATATTATTAGTCGGATACAAAAATTGATATCGATTATATATTGATTTGTTTTTCCGTGAAGATTCCATAATTAATGGAATGTGATTTGGGTTTATCGTGAACTGTGTTTTAAATGAAATTAGTTATATAACCAGTTAAAGGCAGAATTACATGTCTGTATTGTATTTCGAACTGTATGGTTGATCTCTGCTAAATATATATCTATTTAGTGGCGGAGAATTTATTCTCTTGCTTAACACCCTTCTCTAAGACGTACGAGCTTAGAGGTTAAATATTGGCAGAAATCAATAGTACGGTGTAGATTGTCGATGCGACATGTTTGTGTTTCTAAAGTTAAATAATCATAAATATTGATTTTTGGGAAGAATAAAACTAAGTGGAGTTTTAACTTTAATTAGATTGAAATGGGAATTGATAATTTAAATTATCAAATTTAGGAAATGGTCAGGATGGAGTATCACCAGTTTTGCTCCAAGTGATAGTCAAATCTTTAATTAGATTTGAACGGGAAATGGTAATTAATTTTACCGATAACACCGTGGTGTTAGTTATGGAGTAATACCAGTTTTGCTCTACGGGATGAATAGGTTGGGATTGGGAAATTAAATAAATGATTACTTCGGTAAGGTGCGTTAATCCCGACTAGTTTAGAAAACCTTAATATGGTTTGAATGATATCCAAAGGAAGATTAAAGAATAAATTATAAAGAATTTATCTTTGATAAAATTAATGGGAACATATCCCTAAGGAAGTGAATATTTGAATAAGAGAATATTCAGAATTGGAACAAGGCATACGCTATGTTTTTATAGCACTTGTTTATTATATACGCGGGTTATTCGGAAAGGCCGGGTTTATATCCATTCTGAATAACTGATTCGACGATAAGTCGACGATGAAGACGGTGGTTGAAGACTGGAGGTCTTCACATCGTTTGGATGATTACTGATGTCTTAATTAGGTTGTACACCCAAGACAAGGTAATAAGTGTTGATCGTCCAGATGTACTTGGAGATCGACCGGATATGCGAGGGCCTCTCTCCTGTATAGGACATACGGGACGAGGAATAAGGTGCCTCCGGTTTCGTTCAAACCCAGAATGAACTTGTAAATGGATATGTGTCTGACATTAGATTTTATTCTGTGTTGATCGATTTCTATTAAATGTATATCTGTTTGGCGGTGGAGAATTTATTCTCTTGCTTAACGCCCTTCTCTGAGACGTACAAGCTCAGGGGTTATATATCGATAGATATCAGTCGCATGGCCTGTATTGCCTATGTGGCATGCTGAGATGCAAATGATCAAGGCTTTTGTTGAAAAGCAGAGTCTTCTGGTTGATGATCAAAGCACGGCTTTAAGATAGCATAGCTTTGTGTATAGCGTTAATTCGTGAGCCTCACACCTCAATATGAGTTAAAAACGGGATAAGGGAACCCAAGGAGGACATGACATTTCTTTTTAGCTATGGGTGGTGTCGGAGTTTTGCAAGCCCTGATATTTTTATATTTTTACCTTTGTGGTTGTTGGAATGCGAGGCGCCTCGGATATATCGACTACTGCAGGATCCGATGGATATGGGTCCTATAGGACCGAGAAACGTGTGTTCAGGAATTGCCAATCCTCAAACGTAAGGGAGGACCGGCCTTGGAGGATCCAAGGGTCTACTACGGGAGATCTTGATGCATTTGCTAGAGTGTCTCGAAGCAAGCGAGGAATACATCCCTTGCCTTGACTCATGATGGAATCCAATTTCCAATACGACCTTTCGGTTTTAGTTGCAATCCTATATGTGGCGACATAGTGGGATGGGGCACTTATGTCATTTATGATTGATATATTTATTTTTGAAGTTGTTTTCTTCACTTATAGTAATAATAAAAGATTAAATTTCGTGTATCAAGCATTATTTGGCTATTATAAGGCAAAACCCGATCCTTCGGCTTGCGTTGCATTATGTGATGGGACCTGGGTCTTATAATAGCTTCATTTTCTTCAATTAGCATTGCGTTGTTTGTTTTACGTACTGGTATTCTTGGGGGTAAACCCATTCTGTGTTATACGGCGTGGTCCCTTGATTTACCTGACTTTAAAATAAAGTTTTAAATAACTTTTTTAGTTCTCACACCAGTCACATGACTGACCTGGAGTTTATTGTTTTAACCTAAACTCTGGGTGCCCCTATTTTCCATACGGGCAGTTAGTAGTTTTGGTTTTGTAGATTTATATTCACAGGATCCTGGTTTTACAGCTGGAACGATATTCGGAAAACTCTGTATCCGTGTATCTCTTTCAGTTGTGTGTTGTATTAATTTCCGCTGCATTGTAATTTGTAATCTTTGATATATTTTTTGATGTATAATATTTATTCATACTCTGTATATTCTTGTACTCTGATGTAAATTGTTGTAATAGCAATGAAATTTTCTTCTGTTTGTGTTCTTATTTGCCATGTTCTTAACTCAATCCAGGCTTTCTTTACGGGGAAGTTTGGTCGTGTCAGGTGTTATATATCAAAAATCATATTTTTATTCTTTTAAAATCATGCTATTTTTATTTTTAAAAACAACGTATATTTATTTTTATAAAAACAGTGCTACATATATTTTTATAAGAACAATGCTACATATCTATTTAAAAAAAACAAGGCAAAATTATTTTCAAAAATAATGTTAATTTTATTTTCAAAAATAAGTCTAATTTTATTTTCATAAAATAATGCTAATTTTATTTTAACTCGATACATATAAAAATTATATTTTTATTTCAAACTGTATATAAAATCATATTTTATTTTAAAACTTATATATAAATAAATCATATTTTGTATATTTATAAAAACCACATTTTGAATATATGTTATATAAGAAAAAATCAATTTTTTCTTTTACACACAATGTTATTTATATAATTAACATTCACTAATATTTTTACTAAATTATTTTATTAAAATTACCTTTCCAACGTTTAATAACCGTGGCCACCCATTAGCTGAAACCTAGGGTTCTGTTTTGCACCACCCACGATCCGCCGAACTCCGATCTAGAGCCGCCACCTGAAGCGCCTTGCAGCCCTCCTCCTCCACCACGAGTTCCAGCAAACTCGCTCAGCTACAGTGACCTAAAAACGGTCACCAGTTCATCGCCTTTGGGGGCTGAAATCACCCGATATACAACATGTTTTTCGATCACACTAATATGATATTAAAGAGCTCGAATTTCTCTTCTGTTTTGTCTTTGGTAGATCAGTTATTACTTAAAGGATTGGGAGAAAATGAAGAATCAAATTCGAACGAAATCGGCCATTAGTTTTGAAGCTGGCGGCGTAGTATAGGGTTAGGATACGGTATACGGTGTATGTTTAGGAGTATTTATACTAGTATATACATTTATTAAATTTCCCTTATATTCTGATAATTCTTGTTTAAAGTCACGTATTCCAAATCGAACCCTACGAGTGTCGCCCCTAGCCAAATACCCCCTTCCGGACACAAAGGGATATGTCCGGTAAGCTAATTCGACTATTTCGATAGGTTTTTCTTAAAAAGTAAAATATAAATTATTGTATATTTAATTTAAACGTACATTTTGATTTACTGGGGCCACATACTAACTTTGAAAATTATAGAAAATTTATTTCTAGCTATGTTTTGACGATACAGTCCTAACAAAATTAATTTCATCAAATTTGGAGACTGTTTGAAAAATGGTCGTTTTCTGGTCGATCCAAATTGACTAAAATTGACAAAACGCATTTTCTTTTGCCACGCTCACATATTAATTCCAAAAATTATGAAAATTGGAATCCTGCAATAATTTGACATTCTGGATCCAACCAGGATGGTTTCGTCGAAAATGGAGGTCGTTTGCAAAATGGCTATTTATACGGGCTATATATTATATTAAATTCCATAGCGACTTTTCTGAAAATTCAACTGGCCATAACTTTTGATTCCTGCTATGAAATTTCTATCTTTTGGATTCATTGGAAAGATATTTTTAAACAGATTCTAATATTTTTGGTTTCACTAAAATCCGCTTTATTTTGAATCCTAGACATTCATTTGAAATTTGAAACCGAATTTTCAAACTACCGCGCTATTTTAGGATCGTTATATAATTAAAATAAAATTATTCATTCTAACTTTTGATTTAAATAAATTTTTCGTCCTTATTATCTTAAATAAATTATTTTAAATATTAAAAATCCATTAAAATTGTTAAAATAAAATTTTTAAATTGGTTCCAAAATTTCAGGTTGTTACAATTAGTTTTCTCCAGTTTTGACACTATCAAAATCTATAAAAGAAGGCCAACAATATAATTTTTGTGAGCAAAGAACTATGACACGACCCGAACTCCCCTGGTAAGGAAAGCCCGGATTGCGTTGAGGACAGGACAAAATAGAACGCAGACGGAAGAACATTTCATTGTTATTACAACAATTCCATCAGATACAAGAATATACAGAGTATAACTGAATAAATTACATTCAACAAATATCAGAGATTACAATAAATTACATAGCAGCGGAAAAATTTACAAAACACAACTGAAAGTGATACACAGATACAGAGCTTTCCGAGCATCGTTCCAGCTGTAAATCAGGACCCTGTGAATATAAATCTACAAAAACAAAACTACTAGCTGCCCGTGCGGAAAATAGGGACACCCAGAGTTTAGGTTAAAACAATAAACTCCAGGTCAGTCATGTGACTGGTGTGAGAACTAAAACAGTTATTAATCTTTATTTTTAAAGTTAGGTAAATCAAGGGACCACGCCGTATAACACGGAACGGGTTTCCTCCCAAGAATACCAGTGCCTAGAACATACAGCGCAATGCTAAATAAAGAAAAATGAAGCTGTTATAAGACCCAGGTCCCATCACACAATGTAACGCAAGCCGGAGGATAGAGTTTTTACCTTATAACAGCCAAAGCATGCTTGATACGTTTAAAACACATTATTTGATACTATTATAGGTATATAGTGTCAAAACAATTTCAATCATAAATATCAATCATAGGCGGCAAGAATGACCCATACCACTATGTCGCCATACTAGGTTCTACAAATAAACCGAAACACACGTATTGGAAATTGGATTCCATCATGAGTCGAGGCAAGGGGCAAGCTCCTCTTCGCGTTCGAGACACTCTAGCAAATGTCCCAGGACCCCACTATGATCCTTGGATCTTCAGGGCCGGTCCTCACCTAACTTTGGAGGATTAATTATTCCTGAACACACGTTTCCTGGTCCTTACAGACCTATATCCGAGGCGCCTCGCATTCCAACAACCACACAGGTGAAAAGTATATAAATGTCAGGGCTGGTAGGTCACTGACACCACCCTAGCTAGAAAGAAAAGTCATGCTCTCCCTGCAGTCACTATCCCGTTTTTGACTCATACCGAGGTGTGAGGCTCGCGAATTCACGTTATACACAAAGCTACGCCACACAGGTCGTGCTTTGATCATCAACCACAAGACTTTGCTTTTCAACAGAAGCCTTGATCAAATGCCACTTACGCGTGCCACACTGGCAATTCACTCCATGCGACTGATGTCCATCGATATACAACCTCTGAGCTCGTACGTCTCAGAGAAGGGCGCTAAGCAAGAGAATAAATTCTCCGCCGCCAAACAGATGTTTATTTAATAGAGATCAATCAACACAGAATAAAATCCAATGTCAGACACACAATCCATTTACAAGTTCGCTCTGGGTCTGAACGAAACCGGAGGCACTTTCCGCGCATATCCATCCATCTCCAAGTACGTATGAACGATCACCAACTGTTTTCCTCATCTTGGGTGTACAGCCCAATCAAGATCATCAGTAATCACCCAAACGATATGAAGACTTCCGGTCTTCAACCACCGTCTTCATCTTCGACATCTCGTCGAATCGGTTATTCAGAATGGGTATAACCCGGCCTTTCTGAATAACCCACGTATATAATAAACAAATGTTACACAAACACAACGAACGCCTCATTCCAATTCAGAATATTCTTTTATTCACAAAATCGAATTCTTAGGGAAATGTTCCCATTAAATTTATCCAAGATAAATTCTTCATAAATTTATTCTTTAATCTTCCTTTGGATACCATTTCAAACTAGTCGGGATTCGCGAACCACACCGAAGTAATTATTTATTTTATTTCCAAATCCCAACCTATTCATCCCCCGGAGAAAAACTAGTGATACTCCATTCCTAACACCACGGTGTTATCGGTAAAATTAATTACCATTTCACGTTCAAATCTAATTAAAGATTTAACTATCGCATTGGAGCAAAACTGGTGGTACTCCATTCTCGATGACCTTTCAGATTTGATAATTTAAATTATCAATTCACTTTTTAATCGAATTAGAGATTCATTAGAACTCCACTTAGTTTTAATCCTTTCAAAAATCAACATCTTGCCTTTAACTGTGTTAAAGAACCAATGTCATCTAAAACACAATTCACAATAAACCCAAATCACATTTAATATTAAATACAAGGCTCCGAATAGAAAATATATCGGCTTATATTCGATACCAAATTCTGAAACCAACAAATATCGTATTGGAAATAACGATATAAATATATCTTTCAAATTCCCACAACAATATCTGTATAATCACGAAATCCAACATCGAAATATTCTGAAGATAATTTCGATCCAACTCCAGTCCAATCCACGTATTGGGAATATTGATTATTTTTAAAATCACTTTCAAATTCAATTTATTTATTTAAAAAATAAATTGGTTTTAATTCTAGTTCAAAACTAGTTCATTTCGACAAAAATATATTTTTATCCTTTCAAATGTGGAATTCTTCATCCCAATTTTTCCCAAATCATTTCTTATGATTTTACACAAATTATAGATATTTTTAATAATTTTATCAAGGCCCGTACAGTTGATTTCCATCAACGGCCATCGAACTGCACTTACAGCGACCTTTTCCAAATTTGATTTGGACATAATTCCAAATCCAACCGTTAGATTTCAAATTTCTAATATTCATTGGAAAGCTCTTTTCGATACAAACCCAACGGTTCCGGTTTTAGGAGAATCCGGCGGTCGGATCTCCCGCAACGTCAATTCGAAGTTAATTGTCGAAATTCACGAACTGCCGCGGCACGGCGCGTTCTATTCGGGCCATTATATATATTATATATATTTCATCGATTTCCTTTTTAAAACGAATTTTATAAATAGTTCTAAATTCGTTTCCAAAACCATTTCAACGCTACATTCAATTTCAATTCAATTCGAATTCATTTCAATTTTATTTAATTCGAATTCAAATTCGTTTCAGTTCAATTCAAATTCTAATTCGTTTCAATTCAATTTGAATTTACCTTCTATTTAATTCAATTCGAATTCATTTCAAATTGATTTCAATTCAATTTCAGTTCGTTTTAAATTTCATTCAAAACGATTTCAATTCGTTTTAATTCAATTTCAATTTAATTCAATTTGAATTCATTTCTATTCAATTTGAATTCAAATTCACTTTATATTCAATTCGAATTGATTCAATAAAATTTCAATTCGAATTTTAATCTAATTTAATTTGAATTTCATTTCAAAATATTAAATTTTGAAATCACTTTTCAATATTCATTATAAAACGAATAAAATCGATATAAATATCTTTCTCGTCAAAATAACGCATCTCTAATCAACACGGCATTATATTTTTCAAAAACTTCTTTATTCTATTCAACAAATGAATATTTATTATATTCAACACATGAATCTATATTTCTTTCAACACACGACTAATCCCAACACATGAGTACTGTCAATACATCACTATTTTTGTTATGTAAAATATTTTATAAAATTATGGTATCTATCGTTTGATTTTCAATCAGACTCCACCGTGAAGTAGTTCTAATTTTAAATATGATAAAGATGTAAATTTTATTATTTAAAATATTTTACTCAACACATGAATCATTTCAACACATGAATATCGTCAACACATGACTATTTTTATATTCAACACATGAATTTTCTTTTATAATATTCATTATTTTCCCGATTGGAATGAGGCCCAATCAATTACCATATAACGTTAATTATATGGATTCCATACAACACATGTATATAATAGCAGTGATAAATAATCAACCATCATCCAAAGTGCACCACACAACTGCATAAGCATCAAATATAAATAATCGACACTTACACTGTCTGTCGACCAATCGATCGACATATAATTAATTAATTGGGATTAGTGTACCCAAATATCATCCCAACACCCGTGTGGGGTTTCAAATCAACAAACACATATTTTTATTTGTGCAGTTGGGCGATGTGTAAAATTTATCGACCCAATCAATATCAGTCAAATTAGTGTATATAAACAAATCGGCCGATTTGTTTATTCATTTATTCACATTCATGTTAAAAATTATATTTTTAACGATAATTTATTTATTTCAACCATCTACATTTTATTTTCGATTTCACATCAACATCACGAACAATTTTCACAACACATCAAACAAGCATACAAGCCATCCATGGTCTGTGGATGACGGGTGTCGGGTGCTACTAAGCACCGTCTGCATCCTAGTATATATATAACTAGAAAAAGGAAAATTGAGTGAGAAGTTCTCACCGATAGTTATCCTAACTCCACGACTCTTCTTATGTAGAAATCTTCGTCGTTCTCGCCTTTTGTCACTTTCGCTGCCCGTAGTCACTACATATTTATAAATCACATTTTTATTTCGCTGTTCAATGTATAAAAATCACATTTTTACTTCACTATCTAATATATAAAAATTGAATTTTTACTTCGCTATTCAATATATAAAAATCGAATTTTTACTTCGCTATTCAATATATAAAAATCGAATTTTTACACCGCTACTATATAGATAAAAATTCTATTTTTACAACGCTACTATATAGATAAAAAATTCTATTTTTACATCGCTACTATATAGATAAAAATTCTATTTTTACATCGCTATTCTCTATATAAAAATTTCGCCTTTTCTATTATAAAGATTTCGCCTTTTCATTTATAAAGATTTCGCCTTTTCATTTATAAATATTTCGCCTTTTCAAAAATAAATATTTTTATATCGCTATATCAATAAAGTTGATATTTTTACTATCTATATAATATAAAAATTATATTTTCTTCGCTTCATATAAAAATAATACCTTTGCATATAAAAATCCTTATTTTTATCTAATGCTATTTATTTTCAAAAATCATATCTTTTTGCTTTCAAAGGTCATATCTTTTTATTTTTATCCCTACACCATATATATATAAAAACTAACTTTTATCTCGCTAGTCATTTAATAAAAATCTAATCTTTTATTTAAAGAAAATCTAATCCTTTCATTAAAGAAAATCAAAGCTTTTTATCAAAGAAAATCAAAGCTTTTTATTTGAAAGCTAGTACATAATAAAAACTGAAAAGAAATTCAAAATAAAAAGGAAAAGACTCACATTTTCTTTTCGAAGAGGGAGGAGACTCGTTGGGGGCGGAGGTGGGCGTCTGACCGGAGATGGGGGGGTCGTGGAGAGGCTGCAGGTGGTCGGCGACTTCAGGGGGGTGGTGGCATCCAGCTCTCAACGGTTTCAGGTGGGAAAGGGGAGGGCTTGGGCGCGTTTCCGCTGAGAAGGGGGCGAGTGAAGAGGAAGGAGGAGAACGGAGGGCGGAGGAGGATCGAGTATGGTGGGCAGTGGCCCCGCCCTGAGCGGCGGTGGCGCTTGATCGGAGGAGCGACAACTCCTCCGTCTTCGTTCTTTTTTTTTTCCTATTATGAATCGGGTTCGAAATCAAAAGGGGGGGCCAGAGGGATAGGAAGGAAGAGTGGTTTTATTTTATTTTTATTTATTTTATTTAATTATCTCCCAAAAAGCAACTTTTATTTTCGACCTCTAAACGAGGCCCACCGCCTGTCGTCCATAGCTAATTACCCCCATCCCGAACACAATCGGATATGTATCGTAGGCTGATTCGACTGTTTCGATCAGTTTCCGTTAAAATCAACATATAACTCTATATATTGAATTTGAACGCGCATTTCATTTTACTGGGGTCACATACTAACTCTATAAATCCCAGAAAAATATTTTCTAGCTTCGTATTGACGATACGGTCCTAACAAAACTAGTTTCGTTGAATTCTGAGACCATTTGAAAAATGGCCATTTTCCAGTCGATTAAAATCAACTGAAACTGGTCAAACGCGTTTTCCTTTGCCACGCTCACATATTGATTCAGCAAATTATGAAATTTGAAACCTAGCAATAATTTGATATCACGGATCCAACAAAAGTGGTTTCGTCGAAATCCGAGGTCGTTTGCAAAATTCTCATTTCTAAGGGCCTGAATTCCATAGCGACTATTCAGAATTTTCAACTGGACATATCTTTTGATTCCCGCTATGAAATCTCGATTTTTCGGATTCGTTGGAAAGATATTCCCAATTAGATTCCATTATTTTTGGTTTCACTAAAATCCGGTTTATTTTGCACCGGTACGTTCAATTGAAGTTTGAAATCGAATTATCGAACTACCGCGCCATTTTCAATTCTATTTATAATTAAAATAAATATTTATATTCTAACGACGACGTATATAATATATACGTTCGAATTCTATTCAAAATAAATTTCTCGTCGATATTATTTAAAATAATTCATTTTAAATGTTCAAAATTCACTAAAATTGCCAAAATAAAAATTTTAAACTGGCCCAGATTTCGGGTTGTTACAATCTCCCCCACTTAAAACTTTTCGTCCCCGAAAAGGAACAAGGTCGAAAGTGGTTTGATTAATCAACTCTACGTTCGATCTGGCTTGCATTCTCCAACTTTTCAGTTTCTGAGAATTTTCAAATTCTTCAAAAATTTGGCTAACACCCGGAATTTTCGAAAAATTTCGCCATAACCTCCCTTGCACCGGGAGCCACGGGAAAATCCCGAAATTGCCATACAGGCCTTCTGATCTCAAAAAGAAAAAGAAAAAGCCAAGCGGCTAGCCAATCGGCTCATAAAATCATCATCACCCAAACAAAACAGTAAATTATGATAAACATGTACCTATTTGTCGGGCAAACAAATTTTATTCTCTGCTCTAGCCTCCTTGCTATGACCTGTTCAATGATATACATGTATATGCAAGCAAATGCAACCAAATTTCCAATACAATTCAATATTTGATACAATTAGGCTAAATGGTTCAAAATTATCAAATAAATAAACAAACAATACAAACATCAATCAATTAGTTAATTAGCGTTTCAAATTCATAATTTTGATACATATACAGAAAATCATGTTTTTGATGCCAATTCACAACAATGTATTCTAGCTATATTTTGGTTCTCACACCAGTCTAATGGAAATATATAGAAATCACACCTTCGAAACACGAACATAAATATTGGTGATGGAGCTCCATCATTAAAATTATCCCCGGGTGTCTAGAATGTGACTCTATATCTATCTAGTATATTAAAACTTCGACTATACGTTCATGACGCGTATACCGAAATCTTTATATACTCGATTGTCCAAATTCAAAATAAATAAATATTCAAATACGTATAAAGCAATTTAAATTTTCAAAACAAAATTGTTTTCATTTGAAAAATATACTCTTCACACTCGTTCTAGAATACTACTGTTCCTATCTCTAACGAGTTATTCTAATTGGATATTACTAATCCAATATCTGATGAATTCTTTCGTATGGTTCTAATGTGTCTTGTTCTCGAGCTCTGTAAACCAAAGCTCTGATACTAAACTGACACGACCCGAACTCCCCCGGTAAGGAAAGCCCGGATTGCGTTGAGGACAGGACAAAATAGAACGCAGACGGAAGAACATTTCATTGTTATTACAACAATTCCATTAGATACAAGAATATACAGAGTATAACTGAATAAATTACATTCAACAAATATCAGAGATTACAATAAATTACATAGCAGCGGAAAAATTTACAAAACACAACTGAAAGTGATACACGGATACAGAGCTTTCCGAGCATCGTTCCAGCTGTAAATCAGGACCCTGTGAATATAAATCTGCAAAACCAAAACTACTAGCTGCCCGTGCGGAAAATAGGGGCACCCAGAGTTTAGTTTAAAACAATAAACTCCAAGTCAGTCATGTGATTGGTGTGAGAACTAAAACAGTTATTAATATTTATTTTTAAAGTTAGGTAAATCAAGGGACCACGCCATATAACACGGAACGGGTTTCCTCCCAAGAATACCAGTGCCTAGAACATACAGCGCAATGCTAAATAAAGAAAAATGAAGCTGTTATAAGACCCAGGTCCCATCACACAATGTAACGCAAGCCGGAGGATATGGTTTTTACCTTATAACAGCCAAAGCAAGCTTGATACGTTTAAAACACATTATTTGATACTATTATAGGTATATAGTGTCAAAACAATTTCAATCATAAATATCAATCATAGGCGGCATGAATGACCCATACCACTATGTCGCCATACTAGGTTCTACAAATAAAACCGAAACACACGTATTGGAAATTGGATTCCATCATGAGTCGAGGCAAGGGGCAAGCTCCTCTCCGCGTTCGAGACACTCTAGCAAATGTCCCAGGACCCCACTATGATCCTTGGATCTTCAGGGCCGGTCCTCACCTAACTTTGGAGGATTAATTATTCCTGAACACACGTTTCACGGTCCTTACAGACCTATATCTGAGGCGCCTCGCATCCCAACAACCACACAGGTGAAAAGTATATAAATGTCAGGGCTAGTAGGTCACTGACACCACCCCAGCTAGAAAGAAACGTCATGCTCTCCCTGCAGTCACTATCCCGTTTTTGACTCATACCGAGGTGTGAGGCTCGCGAATTCACTATATACACAAAGCTACGCCACACAGGTCGTGCTTTGATCATCAACCACAAGACTTTGCTTTTCAACAGAAGCCTTGATCAAATGCCACTTACACGTGCCACACTGGCAATTCACTCCATGCGACTGATGTCCATCGATATACAACCTCTGAGCTCGTACGTCTCAGAGAAGGGCGTTAAGCAAGAGAATAAATTCTCTGCCGCCAAACAGATGTATATTTAATAAAGATCAATCAACATAGAATAAAATCCAATGTCAGACACACAATCCATTTACAAATTCTCTCTGGGTCTGAACGAAACCGGAGGCACTTTCCTCGCATATCCATCCATCTCCAAGTACGTCTGGACGATCACCAACTGTTTCCCTCATCTTGGGTGTACAACCCAATCAAGATCATCAGTAATCACCCAAACGATGTGAAGACTTCCGGTCTTCAACCACCATCTTCATCTTCGACATCTCGTCGAATCAGTTATTCAGAATGGGTATAACCCGGCCTTTCTGAATAACCCACGTATATAATAAACAAATGTTACACAAACACAACGAACGCCTCATTCCAATTCAGAATATTTTTTATTCACAAAATCACATTCTTAGGAAAATGTTCCCATTAAATTTATCCAAGATAAATTCTTCTAAATTTATTCTTTAATCTTCCTTTGGATATCATTTCAAACTAGACGGGATTAGCGAACCACACCGAAGTAATTATTTATTTTATTTCCCAATCCCAACCTATTCATCCCATGGAGCAAAACTGGTGATACTCCATTCCTAACACCACGGTGTTATCGGTAAAATTAATTACCATTTCATGTTCAAATCTAATTAAAGATTTAACTATCGCATTGGAGCAAAACTGGTGGTACTCCATTCTCGATCACCTTTCAGATTTGATAATTTAAATTATCAATTCACTTTTTAATCGAATTAGAGATTCATTAGAACTCCACTTAGTTTTAATCCTTTCAAAAATCAACATCTTGCCTTTAACTGGGTTAAAGAACCAATGTCATCTAAAACACGATTCACAATAAACCCAAATCGCATTTGATATTAAATACAAGGCTCTGAATAGAAAATATATCGGCTTATATTCGATACCAAATTCTGAAACCAACAAATATCGTATTGGAAATAACGATATAAATATATCTTTCAAATTCCCACAACAATATCTGTATAATCACGAAATCCAACATTGAAATATTCCGAAGATAATTTCGATCCAACTCCAGTCCAATCTACGTATTGGGAATATTGATTATTTTTAAAATCACTTTCAAATTCAATTTATTTATTTCAAAAATAAATTGGTTTTAATTTTAGTTCAAAACTAGTTCATTTCGACAAAAATCTATTTTTATCCTTTCAAGTGTGAAATTCTTCAGCCCAATTTTTCCCAAATCATTTCTTATGATTTTACACAAATTATAGATATTTTTAATAATTTTATCAAGGCACGTACAGTCGATTTCCGTCAACGGCCATCGAACTGCACTTACAGCGACCTTTTCCAAATTTGATTTGGACATAATTCCAAATCCAACTGTTAGATTTCAAATTTCTAATATTCATTGGAAAGCTCTTTTCGATACAAACCCAACGGTTCCGGTTTTAGGAGAATCCGACGGTCAGATCTCCCGCAACGTCAATTCGAAGTCAATGGTCGAAATTCACGAACTGCCACGGCACGGCGCATTCTATTCGGGCCATTATATATATAATATATATATATATATTATATATATTTCGTCGATTTCCTTTTTAAAACGAATTTTATAAATAGTTCTAAATTCGTTTCCAAAACCATTTCAACGCTACATTCAATTTCAAATTGACTTGATTTCAATTCAATTCGAATTCATTTCAATTTTATTTAATTCGAATTCAAATTCGTTTCAGTTCAATTCAAATTCTAATTCGTTTCAATTCAATTTGAATTTACCTTTTATTTAATTCAATTCGAATTCATTTCAAATTGATTTCAATTCAATTTCAGTTCGTTTTAAATTTCATTCAAAACGATTTCAATTCGTTTTAATTCAATTTCAATTTAATTCAATTTGAATTCATTTCTATTCAATTTGAATTCAAATTCACTTTATATTCAATTCGAATTGATTCAATAAAATTTCAATTCGAATTTTAATCTAATTTAATTTGAATTTCATTTCAAAATATTAAATTTTGAAATCACTTTTCAATATTCATTATAAAATGAATAAAATCGATATAAATATCGTTCTCGTCAAAATAACGCATCTCTAATCAACACGGCATTATATTTTTCAAAAACTTCTTTATTCTATTCAACAAATGAATATTTATTCTATTCAACACATGAATCTATATTTCTTTCAACACACGACTAATCCCAACACATGAGTACTGTCAACACATCACTATTTTTGTTATGTAAAATATTTTATAAAATTATGGTATCTATCGTTTGATTTTCAATCAGACTCCACCATGAAGTAGTTCTAATTTTAAATATGATAAAGATGTAAATTTTATTATTTAAAATATTTTACTCAACACATGAATCATTTCAACACATGAATATCGTCAACACATGACTATTTTTATACTCAACACATGAATTTTCTTTTATAATATTCATTATTTTCCCGATTGGAATGAGGCCTAATAAATTACCATATAACGTTAATTATATGGATTCCATACAACACATGTATATAATAGCAATGATAAATAATCAACCATCGTCCAAAGTGCACCACACAACTGCATAAGCATCAAATATAAATAATCGACGCTTACACAGTCTGTCGACCAATCGATCGACATACAATTAATTAATTGGGACTAGTGTACCCAAATATCATCCCAACACCCGTGTGGGGTTTCAAATCAACAAACACAAATTTTTATTTGTGCAGTTGGGCGATGTGTAAAATTTATCGACCCAATCAATATCAGTCAAATTAGTGTATATAAACAAATCAGCCGATTTATTTATAAATATTCATTTATCCACATTCACATTAAAAATTATATTTTTAACGATAATTAATTTATTTCAACCATCTACATTTTATTTTCGATTTCACATCAACATCACAAACAATTTTCACAACACATCAAACAAGCATACAAGCCATCCATGGTCTGTGGATGACGGGTGTCGGGTGCTACTAAGCATCGTCTGCATCCTAGTATATATATAACTAGAAAAAGGAAATTTGAGTGAGAAGTTCTCACCGATAGCTATCCTAACTCCACGACTCTTCTTATGTAGAAATCTTCATCGTTCTCGCCTTTTGTCACTTTCCCTGCCCGTAGTCACTACATATATATATATAAATCACATTTTTATTTCGCTATTCAATGTATAAAAATCACATTTTTACTTTGCTATTCAATATATAAAAATTGAATTTTTACTTCGCTATTCAATATATAAAAATCGAATTTTTACTTCGCTATTCAATATATAAAAATCGAATTTTTACTTCGCTATTCAATATATAAAAATCGAATTTTTACACCGCTACTATATAGATAAAAATTCTATTTTTACAACGCTAATATATAGATAAAAAATTCTATTTTTACATCGCTACTATATAGATAAAAATTCTATTTTTACATCGCTATTCTCTATATAAAAATTTTGCCTTTTCTATTATAAAGATTTCGCCTTTTCATTTATAAAGATTTCGCCTTTTCATTTAAAAATATTTCGCCTTTTCAAAAATAAATATTTTTATTTCACTATATCAATAAAGTTGATATTTTTACTATCTATATAATATAAAAATTATATTTTCTTCGCTTCATATAAAAATAATACCTTTGCATATAAAAATCCTTATTTTTATCTAATGCTATTTATTTTCAAAAATCATATCTTTTTGCTTTCAAAGGTCATATCTTTTTATTTTTATCCCTACACCATATATATATAAAAACTAACTTTTATCTCGCTAGTCATTTAATAAAAATCTAATCTTTTATTTAAAGAAAATCTAATCCTTTCATTAAAGAAAATCAAAGCTTTTTATCAAAGAAAATCAAAGCTTTTTATTTGAAAGCTAGTACATAATAAAAACTGAAAAGAAATTCAAAATAAAAAGGAAAAGACTCACATTTTCTTTTCGAAGAGGGAGGAGACTCGTTGGGGGCGGAGGTGGGCGTCCGACCGGAGATGGGGGGTCGTGGAGAGGCTGCAGTTGGTCGGCGGCTTCAGGGGGGTGGCGGCGTCCAGCTCACGATGGTTTCAGGTGGGAAAGGGGAGGGCTTGGGCGCGTTTCAGCTGAGAAGGGGGGGGCGAGGGAAGAGGAAGGAGGAGAACGGAGGGCAGAGGAGGATCGAGTATGGAGGGCGGTGGCCCCACCCTGAGCGGCGGTGGCGCTCGATCGGAGGAGCGACAGCTCCTCCGTCTTCGTTCTTTTTTTTCCTGTTATGAATCGGGTTCGAAATCAAAAGGGGGGGCAGAGGGTATAGGAAGGAAGAGGGGTTTTTTTTTATTATTTTATTTAATTATCTCCCAAAAAGCAACTTTTATTTTCGACCTCTAAACGAGGCCCACCGCCTGTCATCCATAGCTAATTACCCCCATCCCGAACACAATGGGATATGTATCGTAGGCTGATTCGACTGTTTCGATCAGTTTCCGTTAAAATCAACATATAACTCTATATATTGAATTTGAACGCGCATTTCATTTTACTTGGGTCACATACTAACTCTATAAATCCCAGAAAAATATTTTCTAGCATCGTATTGACGATACGGTCCTAACAAAACTAGTTTCATTGAATTCTGAGACCATTTGAAAAATGGCCATTTTCCAGTCGATTAAAATCAACTTAAACTGGTCAAACGCGTTTTCCTTTTCCACGCTCACATATTGATTCATAAAATTATGAAATTTGAAACCTAGCAATAATTTGACATCTTGGATCCAACAAAACTAGTTTCTTCGAAATCCAAGGTCGTTTGCAAAATTCCCATTTCTAAGGGCCTGAATTCCATAGCGACTATTCAGAATTTTCAACTGGACATATCTTTTGATTCCCGCTATGAAATCTCGATTTTTCGGATTCGTTGGAAAGATATTCCCTATTAGATTCCATTATTTTTTGTTTCACTAAAATCCGGATTGTTTTGCACCCGATACGTTCAATTGAAGTTTGAAATCGAATTATCGAACTACCGCGCCATTTTCAATTCTATTTATAATTAAAATAAATATTTATATTCTAACGACGACGTATATAATATATACGTTCGAATTCTATTCAAAATAAATTTCTCGTCGATATTATTTAAAATAATTCATTTTAAATGTTCAAAATTCACTAAAATTGCCAAAATAAAAAATTTAAACTGGCCCAGATTTTCGGGTTGTTACAAACTAGAAGCTAGATATGCTTTTATTCAAAATAAGATGATGTCGTTTGTTTTACAAAGAAAATAGCAAAACCCTTATGATTTACTAGACAAATTTGGAATGAGAATTAATGTGATGATATTCTTTACCATGTAAGCACTATTAGCTTTAATATGGCTGTTGATTTTAATTTGTCTTATCATGAAATAAATTTAGCAGTTTGCTTAAAACAATATTAATCACTATTTATATTAAACTTCAATTTGAAACTGCCAATGATAAAAATTTCCTTCTTAATATACTACTCTCTTTAATTCAAAGTTTAAATTACATATAAAGTTAGAACTTTTTTATTACATTAATTGTACTATAAATAATATGGTAATAAATTTAGACTTATTGGTCTACTAAAATTAATCACCATTAAAACTTCAAACTTATGTTTAATTACCATTAACTTACTGGTTTGATTAGAAATAAATCAATAATATTTTACTATGTCAATAAATTCTTTGTTCAAAATCAATAAATCCTTCCTTAAACAGACTTTATTGATTTTAGTACTAAAGTCAAGTTTTAAACATTCAAACGGTTCTCTATTGGTTAACATCATAAATTTTGACAATGTCTATCTAAATACTATATTCACAATGCGCTCCTTTTATTTTATTTTTAGAGTGAATGTTAAATAATTATCGAAATCCTAAATTGAATTCCAAGCGTAGGCATATTTTTTCTTACCAAAATTAAGTTCAATATTTATTTCAAAGTTAATCTTATTTTCGTTGTTACGGTTCAAACTTGTAATACCGTTAGATCTTGGTATAAATGTTTGAATGCCATCTCATTTTTAATAGTAAATGTTATGTTCAAAAATAAAAGTCCATGTTCACATTAACCATACATCTTTCCTTATAAACCAAATTACTAGATCAAAATTAAAATAATTCATTTCTTGATTAGTAACGGTAGCAAATCTTGCCTTTTTATAATGTTCGTATTAAACAACAAAGGAATCTTAACATTAAAAATTCAAACCGGTTAGTCATGTAAATCTCGTTTATTCGGCACAACTTTTATAAATGTATGTATTGGAATTTATTTCTTCTATAATGAACACATTATTTCCAAACAATCCTTTATAAAAAATTAATAAATCCCATTAATTGTATCATAAATTTTATTTGTTACCAATTTATATTCAATAATTTACTTGAGTTTGTTTTAAATCAAATAGTATATAAACTAATTTTAAAGTTATTTCAAATTTTTATTTCATAAAAATAACAAATTTATACTCCATATTCCTCAAAATAGCTTAAATTAAAATTTAAAATTCGTTAAGAAATTTCGGGTTGTTACAGATTTAGTCGGGCAATTACAGTGTTATCAGATCATAAGGTTTGGTGATTACCTTGGCTCTATGGCGTGACTCAATGGATATGGGGTTAATAATACTCTAGACTGAGTTTGATTTTATGTATATGAGAGAGCGTATATGTAGATTGTATAAAAATGGTTTTATATTGTGAAGATTTATTGGTTGAGTGGCTTATAAATTTTGGTCAAGGGTGGGGCACCACAAGGTCGATAGAGGTTTCTAAACACATGAATACGATGAACCGACACGGTATATTTTGGAAGAGGGTAAATGAAATAATTTTTCCCAAAGAATATTTTGATATAAAGTATTTATCTTAGGATTATTATAGTATATTGGATTTGTTGGTTGTTATTATAATCGAATGAGATTATAATATTGAGATGGTTATAAATAACCAATCAGAATTCGTATAAGTGTAGTATATAAAATCAGATGGATTAAATCTAAATTTAAACTAGAAATGAAATTAAAACTATAGAAATTAATAAAAGTGTTTTAAATGGATTTATGATTAAATATATGGAAATTATAGGATACTGGTAGATTTGGAAATGTTTTCCAAGCATTGTAAAGGATATTCTGAAGTCACCTCCAAATTGAAGTGTTCATGAATCAGTTTTTGGAAGTGATATAGTATTGAACTCACTTCGGTCGCTGGAAAATAATACCGTTGATGGATCGCGACATCCTCAGTGTTCATTTTCGAGTTTTTAAGTAATGGATTACTACCAAAGATATTGTTTTTGATATTTTTTGAGAAAACAAGTTGTTCTGAATCCTAAAAGGGAAAGTTTTCTTTTAGGAAGGCTAAATTGTTTAAAACTCCAAAGAAGAGATTGTTTAAATTAAAAACAAGTTAAAAATGAATGGGTTATAAGTGACTGAAAATTCGAATTTCTAGTAATGAAATCCGGATTTGAATTATTGAACTCATGTGAGTTAAAATAGATTGATTTTTGAAATAAAAAATTAGATTTTGAATTTTTAGAAGAAAAAACTGATTAGAGGAATTAACTAGTTAATAGAATTTGTGGATGGAAGTTAACTTGGTTAAGTATATTGGATTAGTGAGTTAGGAGTTTGGAATCGAGAATTGAACTTGAGTTTGAAATAGAATTTGGCTTGGGTATAAGCGAATAATTGTGTCGAGGATGAATTGATTGGAAATTAATTGGGAATGCATGGGTTTATGCAGACTTGGTAGCAAATGGAAGAGATAGAGTTGAATGTTGTACAAAGGTACATGCTTAATTGAGTATGAGATTTTTATGATCCTAATTGGCAAGCCGCTTGTCTTTTTTATTTATTTTTTTGGATCAGAAAAGGTGTAGAGATGCGAGTTGTAGTTGTATCAATTGAGCCATGCAAAGAAGACACTGGCAAAAAAATTCGAAATTTTAAAGAGTTAGAAAATTTCTAAGAAAAATTTGATAATTAGAAATCAACTTGTCGATTGTAATTGAAACAAGAGACCCAAAATTGGTTAATAAGATTTAAAGTGGAATAATGAAGTTGATAAATAGGTTTAAAATCAATTTCAAAAGAAGTGGAAATATGCAGGAGAGCATACGGGTTGAAGATAAGAATGTGATGATGGTTGGTCCAAAAGCAGTGGACAGGTCAATTGAGATGAATCATGGAAATTTAAGTATGGACATGACAATTAAGAGTTTTGTATAGAACTGAGTTGTGGGAATATGAAGTGTAAGATTTCAAGCAAGTGGGTTGAGAGAAGTTGGAAGAGTTTAATAGCATCTGTACTGCTTAGTAATTTCAAGGAAGAAATTCTTTTAAGGATGAAGGAATGTAACGACTCAGATAGTTAAATTTCGAACATTTAAATTAATTTTAAAAATTGAATTGGTAATTAAATGGATTTTTATGTAGAATTTATTAACTAAATGAAGTTGAACGTATAAATTTACATTAATTATAAACGAGCTCATAGCGGCGTGGTAGTTCATAACATTACGTTTTGAACTTTAAATGAATGTACATAGTTCATAATAGGTCGGAATTCGTTGAAACAAGAAATGTTCGGAACTATTGAACTATAGTTTCTAATGAAAGTGAAAAACGAGATTTCGTCCTGTAGATTGTGAGTTATGTCCGAATCAAATTTTCAAAAATTCGCAATAGAATCATTTATAAACCATAACGAGTTATTAAATAAAATAAATGGATTTACAATAAATTGAATATCGTATTAACTTGAAAACAAAAATGTTGGCATTAAAATTCAAATTAGATTATTTTTAAGCTATATAAAATTCTCTTTGAGTATATATGATAATAATAATTTACTATCAGTTGATTTGTTTATTTTTGAATCGATTATATTTTATCGTTTTAATATGGAATTTAAGAATAACCTGTTTTAAATAACCTCGGATTTAACGAAACGAAGTTTATTAAATCCTTAATGTCTAATTGTTGGAAGATTTCAAATTTCACATCAACTGAAGTTGTTTTGTGACCCTACGCAATATAAACCGTATTATTTAACATTTGAAACTAAAAAGGCAGTTTTACAGACGGACTCAGAATTCGACGAAACTAGTTCCATCGTGTCTGAAATATTAATTTATTGTAGGATTACAATTTTCAACGCGACCAAAACTTGTATGTGGTTGTTTGAGCATGTTACCTCATGCGTAAGTTTCGTATATATATACATATATATATTGTATCAAAATCAAATCGATATCTTTTTAATTAAAATTAAAAACTTTTCGAAATCAAATCGCATTAAATGAAAATCAAATCACATCTTTTTAATATCAAATCAAATAAAATTATATTAAAAATCAAAATCAAATTAATATAAATCAAATCCTATTTTATAGGTGTGTACTTTTGCTAGTCCTTTTGTTTCCTTAGAAGTTAAGTAAGATATTGTTATATATAATACGACAAGGCCTTCATTTTTAACTTCAACGCAGAGAAAGAAAAATTCTAAGTGATTTTCAAAGCTTCAAAAATCGATTAAAATTCAAATAAATTCCTATAAATTCAAAAATGTATATATTTTTGTTTATTTTGAGGAGAGCTTTCATCTGATTTGGGTGCACACATTTATAATACTCATCTATTCCAGGTGTTAATGTTAGGGTATAGTTTTAAGAGATTTAAAGCTTCGATTTATAAAATAGAGTTCTATTCGGATTCAAGAGGAAGAATAACATCTTGTATAAATTTTTGATTTTAGAAAATAAAAGCTGTCACACAAAACCTGGGATTGAGTATGAAGAACTGCCGCATCTTACAAGATGCGTGCGTTTGTGTTATGGAGGGTTTGGGAGAAGGAGATCGAGAAGAGAAGGGGAATTGTGTTTGTCTCGTGGAGTTTCATGGAGAAATGGTGTGAAATGAGGCATGTAAAAATTTGACTATGGCCATGAAAACGAGCTGTGCCTGGAGCATAAAAAAGGGAAGAAGTATTTACGTTGCCTAATGGTAACAAGTAGTTAAAGGTTTAAATTATTATATTAATATCAGTAGTGTAACAATCGGGAAAATTGGAAACAATTTAAAAATTTTATTTTGGCAATTTTAATGAATTTTGAATATTTAAAATGATTTATTTTAAATAATAACGACTAGAAATTTATTTTAAATAGAATTAGAATGTATAAATTTATTTTAAATAGAATTAGAATGTATAAATTTATTTTAATTATAAAAGAAATTGGAAATGGCGCGGTAGTTTGAAAATTCGATTTCAAATTTCAAATGAATGTACAGGATTCAAAATAAACCGGATTTTAGTAAAACCAGAAATATTTGAATCTTTTTGAAAATATCTCCCCAACGAATATGAAAAATCCAGATTTCATAGCGGAAATAAAAAGTTATGTCCAGTTGGAGATTCATAATAGTCGCTATGGAATTTTATATAAAATATAGCCCTTAAAAGTAGCGATTTTGCAAACGACCTCCGTTTTCGACGAGACCACTTTTGTTGGATCCGGAATGTCAAAATATTGCTAGATTCCAATTTTCATAATTTTTGAAATCAATGTGTGAGCGTGGTAAATTTAAACGTGTTTGGTCAATTTAGTTTGAATTTAATCGATTGGAAAAAGACCAATTTTCAAACGGCCTCTAAATTGGACAAAATTAGTTTTGTTAGTACCTTATCATCTAAACATAGCCAGATTTATTTTTCTGGAATTTTTGGAGTCAATTTGTGGCCCCGGTAAATTGAAATGTACATTTAAATTCAATATATATTGATTTATATTTTAATTTAAAGAAAAAATGATCGAAACGGCCGAATTGGCTTACGAAATATATCCCATTGTGTCCGGAATGGGGGTATTTAGCTAAGGGAGATGGTCGTTGGGTTCGATTTGGAGTTCGTATTGATAAACGGATATTTTTGGAATTTAATAAAAATAATATATATATATATATATATATATATATATATATATATATATATATATACAAACTGGCCAATCAAAATTCTCCATAACCTAATTTTATAAAGCCCGCCGCCAGCGATTATATACGGCCAATATTGTTCAATTCTTTCCACCCCGATTTCTCTTAATCTGTTCAATGAAATCCAACAATTTCAGAAGCAAAATCGAAGTGCTATCTCCCCTCTATAAATCCAAATCGGTTTGGTGAATTCTTCTCGAATTTCAAGCCCAAAGGGCTATCGTTCGTCGTCGTTTTGAAGAGGCCTAGGGGCACTGAAGTCGACGCGCTTCCGGGTGGAGGAGGAGGCGAGGCTGGGCTTTGTCGTAGCATGGTCAGATGGGGTTCCGACACCCCCCGGTGGCAAGGACGACGGAAATAGGATTGGACGGTTGGGTTTTTTTTTGCGGTTCCCAGAATTGAATATAAAGAAGATAAAGGTTTTGTTTTTATTTATTTAGTTTAAAATAAATTTTTTTTATATATAACATTAATTAAAAATCAATTTTTTTATAATACATTATTTAAAAATCAGTTAAATATATATACATGGCATTGTTTTAAAATATAAAGCGTTATAAAAATGTAAATTTTTATAGAAATAGCATTGATTAAAATTTTAATTTAAAAATGAAATTTTTATACGTATAAAGCATTGATTTATTTTCAGTTTTTAAAAATAAATTAGCATTAATAAAACGTGATATGTTGTAAATAATTTTTGCTTAAATAAAAATGTGATTTCTAATTTATATAACAATGGTATAAAAATATGATTTTTATATATACATAGCATAAATAAAAATATGATTTTTGATGGGTATCACATTGGATAAAAATGTGATTTTTATTCTATATATAGCTTTAGTTAAAAATATAAAGATGAGATTTTTAAAAATAAAAAAATGAGATTTTTACCATATGAATCATAATGTTTTAGTTATATAAAAATTCGATTTTTAGTTATATAAAAATGTGATATTATATATATAGCGATATAAAAATGCGATTTTTAAATATATAAGCATCATATTAAAAATGTGATTTTTACTATGAACAGCGTAAAAAGGGTTGCATTGGAATGTTGGGCAAATCCAAACTGTTCAGAATTTCAGAAATAAAAAGGCGGAGTGAAAACCAAAGGTGAGAAATCCTCACTCTAATTATTTTCTAGTTAAAAATATATACTAGGATGCAGACGGGGCTTGGTAGCTTCTGACACCGTCATCCACAGACCATGGACGACTTGTTTGATTGTATGGTGTTGTGAAAATTGATTGTGATTGTGATGTGGAATGGAAAATAAAAATTCATGTGTTGAATAAAATATTTTATAGTTAAAATTATAATTTTTAACATGCATATGAATAAAATAAATATTCATTTACAAATAAGATGATTTGTTTATGTACACCCATTTGACTGGTATTGATTGGACGATAAATTTTACACATCGCCCAACTGCACAAATATAAACTGTGTTCGTTGATTGAAACCCCTCGAGTATTGGGATGATATTGGACGTACACTAATCCCAATTGTTTAGTTGTATGCCAATCGATTGGTTGACAGACGGTTGTAAGCGTTAATTATTTCTATTTAAGGCTTATGCAGTTGTGTAATGCACTCTGGATGATGGCTGACTGTGGTTGATTGTTGTTGTATACATGTGTTGTATGAAATCCATATAAATAACATTATATGATAATTGACTGTGTCTGATTCCAATTTAGAAAGAACAAATATTTTAAAATAACGAATATTTTGAAGTAATGTTCAGTAAAAGATCAAAATATGACTTTGATGTCCGATTTGGGATGGACACGAAAAATATTTAAATGTATAAAGCCGTATTGATTAGATTAACGCCATTTTGACGTGAACGATATTTATATCGATTTTATCCATTTTTATAATGAATATCGAAAAGGAAGTGATTTCAAAATCTAATGTTTTGAAAATATAATCATTTATATATTAATATATGGAATATTCAATTTTGATTTAAAATTGAATATGAAGTTGAAATTGTTTTGAAAACGAATTTAAAACGATTTATAAAATACGTTTTAAATGGAAATCGACGAAATATATATATATATATATATATATATGTATATATTATATTTAATGGCCTGAATAGAACGCGTCGCGCCGCGGCAGTTCGCGAATTTCGACCATTGACTTCGAATGGACATTACGGGAAATCCGACCGTTGGATTCTCCTAAAACCAGAACCGTTAGGTTCGTATCGAAAAGAGCTTTCCAATGAATATAAGAATTTGAAATCTAACGGTTGTATTTGGAATTATGTCCAAATCAAATTTGGAAATGGTCGTTGTAAGTGCAGTTCGATGACCGTTTATGGAAATCGACTGTTTGGGCCTTGATAAAATTATTAAAAATATCAATAATTTGTGTAAAATCATAATAAATGATTTGGAAAGAATTTGGATGAAAAATTCCATATTTGAAAAAATAAAAATATATTTTTATCGAAACGAACTAGTTACGAACTAGAATTATAAATCCAATATTTTTAAATAAATAAATTAGATTTGAAATGGTTTTAAAAATAACCAGAATTTCCAATATATTAATTGGAATGGATTTGGAATGGAAATAATTTTTGGAATGTTTCGATATTGGATTCCACGATTATACGGATATTGTGGAGGGATTTAGAAGATATATATCGTTATTCCTAATACGATATTTGTTGATTTCAGAATTTGATATTGAATATAAGCCGATATAATTTCTATTCAGAGCCTTGTATTTAATATTGAATTTGATTTTGGGTTTGTTGTGAATGGTGTCTTCATTAACACTGTTCTTAAACCCAGTTGAGAAAAAGAATAAATCTTTAATTAAGATTTAGTGAAGTTTTTTTTCATTTAGTCAATATTTAATTGGAATTGAATAAAAGAATTGGATTTTGGGTTTGTCGTGAATGGTGTCTTAAATAACACTGTTCTTGAACCCATGTGAAAAGAATAAATCTTTTAATTAAGATTATTAGTGTTTCCAGTTAATTAACATTTAACTGGAATAAAATGGGATGTGAATTGGGTTTATTGTGAACTATGTTTTTAACGACATTCGTTCTTTAACCCGATTTACAGTGAAATGTGATTTGGAATTTATAAATCTTTTTATTAAGATTTAAAGGAAAATTTCCAAAGTAAAGTTTTCCAATTAAATATATTTGATTGGAATTGAATGGAATTCGATTTGATAATAATCGAAGTGAGCTTCTGTGGAGGAAGACTGTTAATACATATGGAATTTAAAAGGCGTTGTCGTTATTCCATTTATATTATTAGTCGGATATGGAAATTGATATCAATTATATATTGATCTGATTTTCGTGAAGATTCCATAATTAATGGAATGTGATTTGGGTTTATTGTGAACTGTGTTTTAAATGACAGTAGTTCTAACCTAGTTAAAGACAGGATTACATGTCTAACATTGTATTTCGAACTATATGGTGGATCTCTGCTAAATATATATTTTTTTGGTGGCGGAGAATTTATTTTCTTGCTTAACATCCTTCTCTAAGAGATACGAGCTTAGAGGTTATATATTGGCATAAATCAATAGTACGGTGTAGATTGTCGATGCGACATGTTTGTGTTTCCAAAGTTAAATAATCATTAATACTGATTTTTGGGAAGATTAAAACTAAGTGGAGTTTTAATGAATCTTTAATTAGATTTTAATGGGAATTGATAATTTAAATTATCAAATTTGGGAAATGATAGAGAATGGAGTATCACCAGTTTTGCTCCTAGCGATAGTTAAATCTTTAATTAGATTTGAACGTGAAATGGTAAAAAAAAATACCGATAACACCGTGGTGTTAAATATGGAGTATGACCAATTTTGCTCCTTGGGATGAATAGGTTGGGATTGGAAAATTAAACAAATGATTACTTCAGTAAGGTGCGTTAATCTCAACTAGTTTGGAAAACCTTAATTTGGTTTGAATCGATATCCAAAGGAAGATTAAAGAATAAATTTAAAGAATTTATCTTTAATAAAATTAATGGGAACCTTTCCAAAAGGATATGAATATTTAAATAAAAGAATATTCAGAATTGAATGAGGCGTATGTTGTGTTTTTATAGCACTTGTTTATTATATACACGGGTTATTCGGAAAGGTCGGGTTTATACCCATTCTGAATAACTGATTCGACGATAAGTCAACGATGAAGACGGTGGTTGAAGACCGGAGGTCTTCACATCGTTTGGATGATTACTGATGTCTTGATTGGCCTATACACCCAAGACAAGGTAATGAGTGGTGATCGTCCAGACGTACTTGGAGATCGACTGGATATGCAAGGACCTCTTTCCTGTATTGGACATATGGGACGAGGAATAAGGTGCCTCCGGTTTCGTTCAGACCCAGAATGAACTTGTAAATGGATGTGTGTCTGACATTGGATTTTATTCTTTGTTGATTGATCTCTATTGAATATATATCTGTTTGGTGGCGGAGAATTTATTCTCTTGCTTAACACCCTTCTCTGAGACGTACAAGCTCAGAAGTTATATATCGACAGACATCAGTCGGACGGCGTGAATTGTCAGTGTAGCATGCTGAGATGCAAATGATCAAGGCTTCTGTTGAAAATCAGAGTCTTGTGGCTGATGATCAAAGCACAGTTTTAATATAGCAAAGCTTTGTGTATAGCATTAATTCGCGAGCCTCACACCCCGGTGTGAACCAGAAACGGAAGAGGATTGTAAGGAGGACATGTGTTTCTTTCTAGCTAGAAGTGGTGTCATGATATGGAGCCCAGACATTTTTACTTATGTGGTTGATGGATTGCGAGGCACCTCGGATATATCAGTTATTATGGAGCCAATGGATATTGAGTCATCTGGCTCAATTATGCTCCATAGGGCGGGGAAACGCATTGTTCAGGAATTGTCAATCCTCAAACGTAAGAGAGGACCGACCCTGAAGATCCAAGGTGCAGTGGCGACTGTAGCCTGAGACATGGTAGGCTAGATTGTCTCGAATTAGCACAGGATGATCCCTTTCCTTGGTTCACAGACGGAAATCTAACTTCCAATACATGCAATTTCGGTTTTAATTGTTGAGCCTAGTATGGTGAAGTAGTGGGATGGGGCACTATGCCGTTTATGATTGATACATTTATATTTAAACTGATTTTATACACTATGCACTTATAATAATATCAAAATGATTTATTTTAAACGTACCAAGCATGTTTGGCTATTATAAGATAAAACTCTATCCTTCGGCTTGCGTTGCATTGTGTGATATAACCTGAGTCTTATAATAGCTGCATTTTTTCAAAAAGCATTACGCTGTTTGTTTTATGCACTAGTATTCTTGGGAGGAAACCTGTTCCGTGTTATATGGCGTTGTCCCTTGATTTACTTTATTTCAAAGTAAATGTTTAATAACTGTTTTAGTTCTCACACCAGTCACATGACTGACCTGGAGTTTATTGTTTTAACCTAAACTCTGGGTGCCCCTATTTTCCACACGGGCAGCTAGTAGTTTTGGTTTTGCAAATGTTATATTCAAAGGATCCTGGTTTACAACCGGAACTATACTCGGAAAGCTCTGTATCCGTGTATTCCTTTCAGTTGTGTTATGTATTATTTTTTCGTTGCATTGTAATTTAAATCTCTAATATTTTTCTGATGTTTAATATTTATTTATACTCTGTATATTCTTGGACTCTGATGTAAATTGTTGTAATAAGCAATGAAATGTTCTTCTGTTTGTGTTCTGATTTGTCGAGTTCTCAGACAATCCGTTCTTTCTCTTCTCTTCGGAGACCGGGGAAGTTCGAGTTGTCACAATTTAGTATCAGAGATTTGTTTTAACAGAGCTCGAGAACAAGGCATATTAGAACCAAATGAAAGAACTCATCAGAGATTGGATTAGTAATATCCAATGAGAATGACTCGATAGAGATGGGATCAGTAGTATCCTAGAATGAGTCAAAAGAGTGTTAATTTTAAAATAAAAATGAAAACAAATTTTGTTTTGAAAATTTAAAATCTTATTATACGTATTTGATTATTTATTTTAAATTGAATTCGGGCAATCAAGTATATAAAGATTTTGCATATACGCCTTGCAAACGTATATTCGAAGTTTTGATATACTGGATGGATATAGAATCACACTTTAGTCGCCCGGGAATGATTCTGATGATGCGGCCCCATTATCGGTGTTATTTTCGAGCTTTGAAAGTGGGATATCTATATACTTCCAATTGACTTGTGTGAGAACCGAAACTAGATAGGGCCTATTGTTGTGACTTGGCATCAAAAATGGATTTTTATATATATATATATAAATTTTGAATTTGAAAAGATAATCAACTAATTGATTGCTTGTTGTGTTGTTTGATTATTGGTTGATTAATTAAAATTTAGAACCATTAAGCCAAATTGGACCAAATGTTGAACTGACTTGAAAATTGGTTGCAATTGCATGCTTATACATGTATATATATTGGACAGGTCATAGCAAGGAGGCTAGAGAAGAGGAATAAAATTGTATGCCCGACAAATTGGTACATGTTTACTAATTTATTGGGTTTGGATGATTTTATGAGCCGATTAGCAAGCCACTTGGCTTTTTCTTTTGGATTGGTGAGGGCCCTGTTTGACTAGTTGCGGTTTTAAATGTATCCCGTTACAAAGGAGGTTATGGCAAAAAAAGTTCGAAAATTTAGGGTGTTAGCCAAATTTTTGAAAAATTAGAAAATTCTTAGAAACTGAAAAGTTGAAAGAATGAGAGCCAAACTGAAAGTTGAGTTGACTAGTTAAACAACTTTCAGCTCCGTTCCTTTTCGAGGACGAAAAGATTTTAAGTGGGGGAGATTGTAATAACCCGGAAAATCGGAACTAATTTAAAAAATTTATTTTGGCAATTTTACTGAATTTTGAATATTTAAAATGATTTATTTTAAATAATATCAACTAGAAATTTATTTTGGATAGAATTAGAACGTATAAGTTTATTTAAATCGAAGTTAGAATATAAATATTTATTTTAATTATAAAAGGAATTGGAAATGGTGCGGTAGTTTGAAAATTCAATTTCAAATTTCAAATGAATGTACAGGATTCAAAATAAACCGGATTTTAGTAAAACCAGAAATATTTGAATCTGTTTGAAAATATCTTTCCAACGAATGTGAAAAATCCTGATTTCATAGCGGGAATAAAAAGTTATGTCCAGCTGAAAATTCAGAATAGTTGCTATGGAATTTTATATAAAATATAGCTCTTAAAAGTAACGATTTTGCAAAAGACCTCCGTTTTCGACAAGACCACTTTTGTTGGATCCGGAATGGAAAATTATTGCTGAATTCCAATTTTCATAATTTTTGGAATCAATATGTGAGCGTGGTAAATTTAAACGTGTTTGGTCAATTCAGTTTGAATTTAATCACTGGAAAACGACCGTTTTTCAAACGGTCTCCAAATTCGACGAAATTTGTTTTATTAGGACCGTATCGTCTAAACGTAGCCAGATTTTTTTTTGAATTTTCGGAGTCAGTATGTGGCCTCGGTAAATTGAAATGTACATTTAAATTCAATATATATTGATTTATATTTTAATTTAAAGAAAAATTGATCGAAACAGTCGAATTGGCTTACGAAACATATTCCATTGTATCCGGAATGGGGGTATTTAGCTAGGGGCGATGGTCGTTGGGTTCGATTTGGAGTTCGTATTGATAAATGGGTGTTTTTGGTTTTTAATAAAAATAAAATAAAATAAATATATATATATAAAATGGCCAATCAAAATTCTCCATAACCTATTCCGCCGCCAGCGATTATACACGGTAGATATTGTTCAATTCTTTCCACCCCGATTTTTCTTAATTTGTTCAATGAAATCCAACCATTTCAGAAGCAAAATCGAAGTGTTATCTTCCCTCTACAAATCCAAATCGGTTTGGTGAATTATCGTGGTGAATTCTTCTCGAATATCAAGCCTAAAGGGTTGTTGTTCGTCGTCGTTTTGCAGAGGCCTGGGGGCACCGAAGTCGATGCGCTTCTGGGTGGAGGAGGAGGTGAGGCGGGGCGGGGCTTTGTCGTGGCACGGTCAGATGGGGTTCTGATTTTCCGGGTTGTTAAAAGTACTGACCTTTTATATGTCTACAAAGCTTGTAAAATTAATAACTTTTCCATATGTTATCAGAATTGAACAAAACAGAATCGTTGAGATTGTATGAACGTAAGTTGTATAATGAAATTGGATTGGAGTGATTTGGAGTTCCTTTGAATTTTTATGCCAAAATAAAACGCTCGATTGGATTAGTCAACAATTTATCGTTATTCAACAATAAATAATCAAAGTGAGTAAACTCACCAACTCTCTCTAGTTTATAATATTATAAACATATTTTAATGTTGATAAATGATGATTGAATGCTATGCGATGATTATTTGGATAAATTGATATATTATTATCAATTGTTGCTATTATATATTAGTTATATTTAAGGTTGGTAGGTTGATATTCCCGCACATTTTAGCAAATGAAACCCTATGTGCCCCGCATAATAGCGGATGACCTTCTATACCGCGATATTCTGTCATGAAGCGGAGTTGGTATTATTTATATTGTCTAACATCTATGAATGCACAAAAATAGGTTGGAGGGATCCAATTGGATTCCTCAAAATTATCACTGTATTTTTCATATATTGTGATATATGAGGTAATAGACATTCTATGATAGATTTTGGCATGTTTGGATGATTGAATATCACTGTCCTTAGACATTGATATATAAAAATATCATGAAAAGGAATTTTGAGATTGAAAAGGAAAATCAAATTTTCCAAAATAGAAATGAGCTTCGAATGGATTTGAAAATAATAACTTCTTTTAATAATAAAAACAAGTAGTTTAATTTATAAACGATGTTTATAAATGAAGTGAAGTAATTATCATTGGATAATTTGGGAATATAAATTCAAGAGTAACTTTAATGGGGAATTAGAAATCGTTTAAAAAGGAAACAATGAAATTTATTTCGATGTTCGGAGTGTGAATGAAATTGAAATAAATCCATATTGATTTATAAATGGAATTCAACTATGTCGACCTTTAACACCAAATTTGAGTTGAACTATTGGAAAGAAGTGGAAGCTTCGAAACCAGAAGACAATACTAAGAACAGATGGCTTGAGGCAACAAAATCAAAACCGAGAAGGGAAGGCAGTATGGATTGCTGGATCAACATCAAAAACAGGGGACGAAAGCTACGCATATGACCCCGATAGCAAAGGGAACAACAACAACAATACAAGAATAGCAAGAAAAGTAGAGAATGAAGGCATGGTGTCGACACTAACATGCAATGGGAAATTAGCTTGGTGTCGACACCGAAAAAGCGAGGCAAGTATGTAAAGCCGACACTAAAAGAGAACGAGGTTAAAGCACAAGACCTATAATAAGTGGGATGGAAGCAAAGAAGCGCTATCAACACCAACATGCTTGGTGTCAATACTACTGCACAAAGTTGGCGCCAGAGTTGCAAAGGGAAAAAGCATAAGGGAGATACTCGGTTAATATGCGAAAGTATGAACACGACACCGAGAGTGGTTACCATAAACATCAAGGATAGAGCCAAATGCTAGGAAACAGTATCGTAAGAAGCGACACTGAGAAGGTGACACCAAGGAGGGGGCACCAAGAAGCGGCATCAAGGAGGTGACACCAAGAAGAGACACCGAGGAGGTGACACCAAGAAGCACCACCAAGGAAACGATACCAAAGAGGTGGCACCAAGGACTAGATACCAAAGAGGTGGCACTAGGGAGGTGACACCAAGGAAGCGATACTAGAAAGGTGGCACTAGGGAGGTAACACAAAGGAAGCGATACCAAAGAGGTGGTACCAGGGAGGTGACACAAAGGAAGCGATATCAAAGAGGTGGCACCAGGGAGGTGACACCAAAAAGCAACACCATATAGGTGAAACAAGGAAGGTGACACCAAAGAAGGCGATACCAAAGAGGTGACACCAGGGAGGTGACACCAAGGTAACGATATCAAAGAGGTGGCACTAGGTAGGTGACACTAAGGAAGCGATACCAAATAGGTGGCACTAAGGAGGTGACACCGAGAAGTAACACCACGAAGTAGCACTAAGAAGTGGCCTTACTACATGATCGCTACAGAAGGGGGTCCAAAACCTCTGTAATAAGACCCCAGGTGTCACATTTTGGGGACGTCTTCTCATTCTAAAATCTTGTATTTATTTCTAAGAGGAAAACCCCTAATTTCTTAGTTGATTTGGGGATTTCTCTATTTCTCTTGTAATCTCTTATATACTTTATCAAGTAATCAATAAAAAGAGATACTTAGCACTCGCCATCGATTATTCTTGTTTTTCATTCAATTTCTTGGGCTCAAACCTTAAACTTAGAATAAATTACTAAATTACCCAATGAGCCATCAGGCTCCAATTAGTGTCGAGCTTACGTCCTATCCCAAGATAAATGTTAACCCTTAAGTCTCGTAAGTGTGATACTCACTTCATGGGGAGAGAGTAGCTAATCTCTGGGCCTTGGATCTTGATATCTAAGGAACGACAAGTTAAATCACCTAGGTTCTCCTAGGTACACATCCAGTGACCTATATTCCGGTGTTGAAGAAAAATATCGTTAACATTTTGGCGCTAAAGGGAGGGAGTTGAACCTCTGATCCTTTGGATAACCTACCACATCCTTAGTTATTCCACCCTGTTGGTCAAACAATGAAGAGCTAGACCATAGATAAAAGATCTCAGTAAGGCTCTTCTAAACCTTGAACCTCCGCTTTCTTATCTTAGTATAGATTAATTTGTGAATGTTTGCTTAATGACGGACGATAAGAAGGGATCAAAAAGACTATGCAGCATTAACAAAGAAGTAGCTCACATGGCCGCTTGCGAAGAAAATATAACCCACTATTTAACCCAAATGCCGCTGAAGTAGGCGGACCCACTATTCCAACACAACCTACAAACCTGAATTATGTGGATGAGAATGCCATCAAGCTCAAGCTTTAGAACAACAACTTCTCAAAATACAAAGTCTGTGGAAAAATGCCCAGGCACAAAAGTCATCAAAGAACATCGGACTGAGTCGAGGGGATGAAATAGAGTTTCCAAGGAGAAATGTGTCCATCCGACAATTTGGGGAAAAGGAGAAAATCAAATTGGCTTCCTCCAAGAAGAAAAGACGTAATATTTCACATGTAGACCACAGGGGAAACCAACATTAAAAAAAGCAAAGCAATCTGGAATCTCGGCTACTGAAAGATTCCGTCCTAAACGAACAAACTATGAAAATTTGGAAGCTTACTACAAGGATATGACAAAGAAGGCTGTCAAATATTTATTTGGAAGCAAGGGGAAGAGAACCTTGGATGAGCAAGTCAACAATAATGAAATGGATCCCTTCAATGATGAAATCATGAACACAGTGATACCGTCACATATGAAAATTCCCATGATGAAATATCAAGGAACTACTAACCCAGACGACCATCTCATGGCTCTCGATAGCCAAATTAATATTTGCAATGCTTCAGGGGATGTTCAATGCCGACTATTTCCGGTGACTCTTCACGGAGCAACAACTAAAATGTATCGCTAGTATTAGGAGAAAAACATATACTCTTGAAAGCAGCTTTCTTACGAGTTCTATGCACAATTCTGCATTTGCAAGGATCCAACTGTGGAATATACTGTCATTGCAAATATAAAACAAAAGCAAGGAGAATCTTTGAGCAATTACCTAAAGAGATTTAATATTGTAGCTCAGGAAGAAAAAGACATGAACGACCGTGAGAAACTCATCGCCGTTCATTCAAGATTAATTGAGAATACTCCATTTTGGAAAGAGTTATACATCCATGGATGTAAGGACGTACAAGATTTTCATTTTCGAGTAGATAAGTTCATTATTATAGATGAACTATATTATTCAAAGAAGAATTTCAACAAAAAAAGAAATACCGACAATAAGTATAAATCTTGTCCTAACAAGAGAGGAAAGAAAGAGGCCTTTGGAACTGGAACTTCTAACTCTATTTGAGGAAATTGTTACAACTGTGGATCAAAGGACCATCGCGCTAATGAGTATCTTGATCCCTGTACTTGTCGCATTTGCAAGACTCGGGGTCATGTAGCATATTCGTGCCCGCGCTTTAGAGATATATTTAAGTGTTGTGTAATCCCCTAGCAACACTTCTTCTGATCCAAGTAATATGCTAATCCACTTGTGGAGCTTCGCTCAACTGAGCATGTTTATGATTTACGATCGTCCTCCTGATCTGTGTGCTCATCCTTGAGTTGTATGCTCAGTTGTTCACAATTAAGCTGTGTGCTCACAAGTGAGTTGTGTGCTCGCCATCGAGTTGTGTGCTTACCTGAGCTATATGCTCACAATTGAGTTGTGTGCTCACAATTGAGTTGTGTGCTCGCCATTGAGCTATGTGCTCATAATTGAGCTTTGTGCTCACTTGAGTTGTGTGCTCACAATTGAGCTGTGTACTCACCATTGAGTTGTGTGCTCAGAGCTATAGGCTCATCAAATCAATGTCCAAGAAGTGGCTCACAAATCAAATCAAAGCCCAAAGAGTGGCTCACAAGGTTGAAATGGACAATCAAAGTCCATGAAGTGGCCACAAATCAAACCAAAGCCCAGAAAGTGGCTCACAAAGCAAAAATGGCAACTCAAGCAGAGGTGATAAATACTCGAATCTGGGTTTTGATTCGGGTATTCTATTACTGTCAGGTATGGATTCAAGGTCTTTTATTAACTAACTGAATCTGAGTTTGGTTCAGGACTTCTATTATTACCAAGTATGGATTCCTAGTCATCTATAAATACGCAAATCTGGGTTTGGGTCGGGACCTTTACTATTAGATATAGATTTTCGGTCTTCTATTAAATACCCGAATCTGGGTTTGGTTCGAGACTTCTATTGTTACTAGGTATGGATTCCTAGTCTCCCATAAATACCCGAATCTGGGTTTAGTTTGAGACCTCTGCTATCAGATATGGATTTCTGGTCTTCTATTAAATACCCGAATATGGGTTTGGACTGGGACTTCTATTATTGCCAGATATAGATTTCTAATCTTTTATTATTAATACCCAAATCTGGGTTTTGGTTCAGGACTTTTATTTTTTTCCAGATGTGGATTTCCAGCCTTTTATTACGAATGCTCGAATATGGGTTACAGAACTTCTATCTATGCTTCCAAAAGAGGATTTCTGTATTTCTTTACCGGAATTTGGGTCTCGAGACAGTAGTTCTTATTTCTTGAAAATAGGTTACCAGAATTCTATTACACAAACTCAAGTCAAAGCTTTGTACCTTTTCCTCATATTTCCAGATGGATACTCTGGACTTATTATAATTTCAGAAATGAGTCCTTATATTCTATATTGTTCTTGTACCTGAGTTAGGATTATGATTTCTCCATTCTCATGATCGGAAGAGGGTTTTCGGACTTCTATCGTCATGCCCAAGTATGAAATTTGGGTCTACTATCTTATTTCCGAAAAGAATATTCTTAAATCAATACTCGGGTTGGTACCTCGAGTCTTCTATTTTGAAACCTTCTAACGAAGATTATGAATTTTCAATACCTCACACAGGGAGGTTTTCCAATTTATATTTGCAACATTGCTAATCATTATTCCGATAAAATATAAAATATGAATGATCATATTGTTCCATCACAAGTTTCATCTATCACTTAATTTAGATCCAAATGGTGTCTCACATAAGGCAGAAACAATGCAGAAGGGAATGAAAGCTCAAAGAACAAGCCTAAAATAGGCACCAAAAATAGAATACCCAAATCGGGGTTTTGGGCCCTTTATTTTATTTTTTCCAAAAGTGAAGTTCTAGTCTTCTATTATAAAAGCCTGAATCTAGGATTCAGGGTTTCTATTATTTCCAAAAGTGGAGTTCTGGTCTTCTATTATTAATGCCTGAATCAGGGATTCAGGATTTCTATTATTTTCAAAAGTGGAGCTCTGGTCTTCTATTATACATGCCTTAATCTAGGCTTTAGGATTTCTATTATTTGCAGAAGTGGAGTTCTGGTCTTCTATTATAAATGCATGAATCTAGGCTTCAGGATTTCTATTGTTTCCAGAAGTGGAGTTCGGGTCTTTTATTATAAATGCCTGAATATGGGCTTTAGGATTTCTATTATTTCCAGAACTGGATTTCTGGTCTTCTATTATAAATGCCTGAATCTGGGCTTTAGGATTTCTATTATTTCCAGAAGTGGAATTATGGTCTTATATTATAAATGCCTGTATCTTGGCTTCAGGATCTCAATTATTTCCAAAAGTGGAGTCCTGGTCTTTTATTATAAATGCCTAAATCTGGGCTTTAATATTTCTATTATTTCCAAAAGTGGAGATATGGTATTCTATTATAAATATCGGAATCTGGGCTTTAGGATCCTATTATTGCCAGAGGTGGAGTTCTGGTCTTCTATTATAAATGCCCGAATCTAGGATTCATGATTTCTGTTATTCTGGGAGTAGATTTCTAGCCTTCTCTCCAAAGTACCCGAATATGGGTTTCGATTCCTCTGTTTACAACAATAGAAGTGGATTTTTGAATTTCTATTAAAGGCGGTGCAACAATCATTGGATTTTTATCCTAAAGAACAGAAGCCTCTTATACTAAGGGGGATAAATGTTAACACCAAATTTGCATTGACCTAATGGAAAGAAGTGTGAGCTTCGAAACCAGAAGACAATACTAAGAATATATGGCTTAAGGCAATAAAATTGGAACCAAGAAGGGAAGGCTGTATGGACAACTAGATCAACATCAAAAGAAAAGAATGAAAGTTACGCAACGAACATTGGTAGCAAAGGGAACAACAACAGCAACGATACCGGAATAGCAAGAAAAGAAGACAATAAAGGCATGGTTTTGACACCAACATGCAATGGGAAATTAGCTCGGTGTCGACACCGAAACAGGGAGGCGAGTATGTAAAGCCGACACTAAAAGGGAAACGAGGTTAAAGAACATGACAATTAATAAATGGGATGGAAGCAAAGAAGCGCTATCAATACCAACATGCTTGGTGTCGATACTACTGCACAAAGGCGACACCGGAGTTACAAACGGAAAAAATGTAAGGGCGATACCTAGTTACTATTCGAAAGTATGAACACGACATCGAGAGTCATTATAGTATACAACAAAGATAGAGCCAAATGCTAGGAAATGGCATCGTAAGAAGCGACACCGAGGAGGTGCCACCAAGGAAGGGACACCAAGAAGCAACATCGAGGAGGTGACACCAAGGAGGTGGCACCAAGAAACAATACCAAGGAAGCGATACCAGACCGGTGGTATCAGGGAGGTGACACCAAGGAAGAGACACCCGAGAGGTGGCACTAGGGAGGTGACACCAAAAAAGCCACACTAGAGAGGTGACACCAAGGAGGTGACACCAAAGAAGGCAATACCAAAGAGATGGCACCAGGGAGGCGACACCAAGGAAGTGATACCAAAGAGGTGACTTCAGGGAGGTCACACCAAGGAAGTGGTACCAAAGAGGGGCATGGTGGAGAGGAAAGAGTTGAGTAAGGTAAGAGGTCAGCTTTGGAAAGGGCGGAAGTTTTCCAAGTAGCTAGGCTGGATTCAATTCTAGAAATAAGGGGTTGCCAATTAGCACGAAATAGTCTTGTGGGGCGGATGGGAACACCCAGGTATGATAATGGGAAGCTCCCAATATGGTAGTTGAGGGCGAAGGCAATGGCAGAACCCAAGGGTTCTGCGACGCCAAACATGGAGAAGGAGCTTTTTGAGAAGTTGATAGATAGGCCAGAAATGAGTTCAAAAGTGTAGATGGGATCTTTGAGGTAGTAGATAATGCGGGGTGAGGGGTCGCAAAGAGGATTGTGTCGTCTATCAATTGAGTATTAACCGTTTTAGGGGAGTTTGGGTTTGGAAGAATGTCATTAATGAAACCATTAATGGAAGCAAGGTTGATCATATGACTGAGGACATCCGTAACCAGCACAAAAAGCGGGAGCGATAGTGGGTCACCTTGGCGGAGTCCATGTTTGGACTTAATGAGACCATCCTCCAAACCGTTATTGGAGACAAAAGAGAGGTTATAGTGTAATATGGAGGAGAACCGGTCGCACCAACGGAAAGGGAAATCTCTATGGGAAGGAATGACAAGTAAGAAGTTCCAACTAACAATGTCGAAGGCTTAGGAGTAGTCAATTTTAAAGAGAAGACCACGAGTTGCTAAGCACTGACAATGAGAAATAATTTCTTGAGTGGTGGCAACACAGTCCAGGATGTTGCGACCGATGATAAAAGCTGCATGGGAGGGTTAACGAGGCTGGTAGTGTGAGTCAGAAGTCGATTAGCCAGGACCATTGTGATAAACTTAAAAGTGCAGTTGAGTAGGCAGATGGGCCTAAATCCATTGAGATCAGAGGCTCCCTTGAATTTCGGTATAAGGTTAATTTTGGCATAATTCAACATGGAAATGCAGGCGAGGTTAGAGAAAATTTCCTCAAGAAGGCCCAGTAAATTAGACTTGAGCAGGTCCTAGTAATGTTCAAAGAAAACATGGTCAAAACCATCAGGAGCAGGGGATTTATTGTCCTTCATGGATTTTAGTGCAGTGAAATTTTCTAATTTGGTGAAGGGATAGTCTATAAGGATAAGAGAGTGGTCGGGGTAGAGTAGGAAGTTGTGAAGAAGTCTAACCAAGGAGATGTCTGAAATGGGATGTGAATAGGCAGGAGATGACAATTTAGAATCCGTGTTGATAGCGTGTTGTAGAATAAAACAAAAGCAGAAAATATTAGGGAGATAAGAACAAAATATAATTGGGAGATAAGATAACGTAGATGAGACTTCTACATATCCTACAAATTACACCAATGTTTTTCACATTTAGCATATTCACTCTTGTTATTTGCATATAATACAACAATTCATTCACCTTCAAAGCTAAAAACAAAACAGCAACCGCAATTATTTTTTTAATCTTTTGCTAAATTGGATTAGCATATGTAATAATACAAATTTTGTGAATATATACGATTCGAGTCACGCTACATGAATTTTCAATTTAATTAGCTTCTACCATGAATCTCCAATCCAAATACGTACAAAATGAACAAAATATCATCTTTAAATCATGTTTTATTTTATTTTATTGCCCTTTGTTTTTCTTCTTGGTTTTTTGTTTTTCTTCTTTTGCTTTTACTAAAGAAAACAGAAGACAGAAGAATTGTACAAAACTAAAACCAAATTTTGTAGGCTAAAACAAAGGGTAACTTGAAACAGCAAACCATGCAGTTGCCTTCTTATTCCAAAACACATAGCATTCCTTATCATACAAGTTTATATTCCGGAATAAGAAATAAGCGAAGTACATTGATATCTACAAAAAAGGAAAAGTCGACAAATTATAGTGTAAGTAGAACGCACACATTCAAAACAGCGTGCATACGCATGTAAGTTCCAAACAGAAGTAGGAGGAACTCTAGCAAACACCTTGTTTCTGTAGCTCAGCCATTACACTATCCAGTGAAGGTGGCTTCAATCCAAGTGGCAACGGCGAGCATGGCTTTGCTAGCACATCTCCAATTGCTGCGTCTATGCTTTCGGTTGACTGGATTATAGTGAAAATTGTCAATTAGTGTTCATCATCCCAAGCTTATGTAAACAGTTTTATATTTAATTAAAGTTTTCGCTTAATATGTTCGGATTTATTAATTGTCAACGAATAGATAATAATACCTGATTTTTTTCGGATGCTAATGTAGGTTACTGATGTTTAAAATAAAAAAAATGAGATATAAAGTAGCACACCAAAAATAACTGGTAATAGTTTTTTTCTTTTTCCTTTTTTTTTTGGGGGGGGGGGGGGGGGAGGGGGTATGAGGATCTAATTGTGGGAACGATTTGTATGTTAGTGCAATTAATTTGTATAGCTTCCTTGGATGATTCCAAAGGCTAAAACCAACATGCTGTATGAATATGCCAAACAAATACTGGCCCTAACTATATGTACCCCCATTAAACCAACAGCAAGCCTGTACTCCTTATCAAATATATGCCTTTGCTAAATAATTTTTTTTACTGTTTGAAACTCAAATGTTTGCCATATGTTTGTCTCTATACATATATTCACTTACTGGTTGAACATCAAGTTGAGCATGTGAGGTCGGGTGATTTTTCAAAGGAGATCTGTATTGCGGTGGCGATGGCGTAAGCATAAGATGTGGGGGAATTCCAGCAACAGGTGGGGAAGAAAACCCCTGCATTATAAAATATATCGAGTCAAATAAAATCATCTTGGACAGTAACTAATATAATTGTGATTCGCACAAAAAAAGATTTGCAACACCAACTGCAGTGCAATACAGGAATCCTCTTAGCAGCGCACTTAGCGTAATATAATATTAGTACATATATTGCTAACATGTACTAAGTGTGGCAGTTCAAGTAGGAAGGGTTATCACAGTATTGGTATTATGCTAGAGTAGACGCAATTCAATACTAGTAAAATCAAACTCGCTTAGCTGAATAAATCAAGCAAAAGACGAGAGAAATCAGTACCGTTGGTGGCAATAGAGACGGAGTAGGGAAGCATGATGTTCCTTGTGCCAAGGACTGGAAAGGAAAAAAAAAAAAAAAAAAAAAAAACTTTTGTTAGTCGTTAACGCTTAACCATATAGGCCCATATATGCATACATGTTTTGGTGGAAAACCAAAGCACCACACGTCAAATACTCTGGGCCATTAGATCACAAATTCAATGGTTCTGAGTACCAGTATTAATTTAGCAAACTGAAATTGTTAAATCCCATTGGTGCCTTGATTCATTGAGCTTCTAAACACAAAGTCTACCCCTAATTTGGTTATTTTAATAGGTGCGCATACCCTTTGATAAGCCTGACCATGTTGCCAATAAGGCTGTCTAGGCCAGACAAAAAGTAACTGATGCGGATGTTCGACTGCTGGAGGGTGACCCCACACATGCAACGGCCTATAACTTTGCACAGAATGATGATGTGTCGTAGGAGGAAAACCCACCATCGATTGCGGTGATGCGGCCCAATTAGGTTTTGTGCTAATCATTGTAGGGTCAAGCCCACTTCCATGATTTCCACTGTTTGCGTAAATTTTCCTTCTCCGACCAAGCTTTGCTGCTTCTGCCTCTCTTGCTAGTATGTGTTTTCTGTGTGACCTATATTTCTGCATTTCATTCACAGTTAAATCTTGGTTATAGTCTTTATATACGGGTAAGAAAATAATGTGCATGTGAATATTGATATACCTACACACTTAAACCAGTGGACATAATTCAATATTTGTTCATGGTTCCTTGTTGCTTGATCATTACGTACATGGTAAATAGTATGGTCCAATACCATAAATATGAACTTTTTTATTTTAAGGATATGTGAGAGAGAATACTACCAAACATTTTATGCACCAAAACAGCAAAAGAATTCTTCACGAAAGCAGATTCAATCGACAATGGACCTAATTAACATATGTCTGAAATAAAATGTTGAATAATGATGTGTTCAAGCATTAATTGTAATTAAAGAGCTCGTATGTTAGTATTTTGTGCAATAAATAAATTATATTCAAAACTGATGAATCTACATATAACAATACAAATAACCATATGAATGACCTCCTTTGAAACATATCCTTGAATTCAAAAGTTTGCTTAAAGTTCACATTTTAGAAGAGTTGCATAGTTAAACCTGAAAATTACACCACTGAGCTACATAAGTTGTGTAATTGAGGAAAGTTGAAAGCTTGTTTACTCATGGATGTAGAATTAAATACCTGTAAGTGGCTTGCAATGTTATGTCTAGTGAGACAATCTATTCCCATAAGCTCCAATATTCTCGATGGCACTGCTTTCTCCAATCCTAGTTTCTCCACTGCTTCAACAAACCTCCGATGCAGCACCGGCGTCCAATCCACCTATGTATAAAACACAACAATCAATTATTACATATTTCTTTTCAGATAGGTCTAGTATATTAAATTTTAATTCAATTGATAGAAGTAGGCAGTTGGTTGTATAATGCTCAATTTTCTTAAACATGAATATCAGCCAAAGTAAGAAGAAAAAATATCAAATTCAATCCACTTGGGAAAAAAAAAAATAGTGCAACCAAGAATACTAGAAATATCAGAATATAGGATTTCACCTTAGTTTTCTTCTTGGATTGACGTAACTTTTTGGTCGATGGCTTTTTTCTTGGTGATTTCTTTTCATCTTCTTTTGTTCTCGCACTCACAACTTCTGCGTCTTCTTTACTCGACTGCATGTAACATTCTTTTTTATCTCCATTCTCTTCGGAAGAGTCCTTGTTACTTCCATCTCCATCCTCGCCACTGGTAAATAAAAAATCAGCAAATATGTCACAAGGATCGATTCCAAGATCTGGGAGGTCGTCAAATCCTACAAACAAGTCATCAAAGCTGATGTCTTGATCAAGTGCAAACTCTTCTGTTGCATCACGATTGTTTAAACCTGTTAGAGGTGAAATTGCTAGCATGCTAAATTTGTACGTAGAATATATATTATATTTGCATGCAAGATTGTAAAGAAAAAGGAAAGAATTTTCTAAATCCAAATTAGAAAAACTTATCTGGAGTTATGAATTTCCTTTATTTATATGGATAAATTTTCATTTTAGCCTTAAAAGAAAACCTAATTCAAATTTAGGCCACCTTTGAAACTTATTACGAAAATAGGTCTTTTTTCCATAATACGGTGATTTTGTATATACACATTTCATAAATGAGCATTTAAAAACCCAAAAAAACAAAAAACAAAAAAAAAAAGTTGCGCCAAGTAGATTAAAAATGTGCAGGTATATTTAATTAAAAAAGCATTTTCTTTTTAAGGACAAACCTTGCAAGAAAATTGGTCAAAAGGAAGGAAAGTTTCAAAATTAGGCATAAGTCCACATTTGCACTAAACATGAAATTCAGGGGGTCCACAATCCTTTTCCCACTTGCACTAGCATTTGTCATTCCCACCAATTTCTAAATTTTCTTAAGTTTGGACTTCTCACTATTTTCCACTATTTAAAAAGCATATTTTGTACATGTTTATGTAATACGCATTTACAGCTACATCATAAAAAAGAGACATATTTTCTTAATAAATTTCAAAATAGGTCTAAATTTGAAATAAGTTTTCTCGAAGGCTTAAAATAAAACAAAATTGCTTTATAATTGTGGGAGTGAAAGAATTTGCACCACATCATTCCCTGTGAGATTAACATAATAAATTTTGGTCTATGGTTTTTGTTTTTAGTTGCACCACATGCATATACTCTCTTTCTAATAATTTAGGGAGCTTGTGGACTAGTGTTTTTGCATCAAAGCTAATATATGTGTAAATGTTGCACGAAACTGATAGGTGATGCATAAGTTGCTATGAATGATTTATTAGACATTGTAGTATTGTGGACCACCATTTTAATAATAACCACTTAATCTTGCTCTATATGGTAATATTGTGGATAAAAATATAACTAGGGTAATTACACTGCTCCCTTAAACAGTATAATCCTATCAAGGTTAACTTATAGAAGAATGCATCACCTGTTCTAAAATTATAAACAGGAGAACTATTCAACAATTATTTTCAGTAATCAGTTTCAGATTCTCAGAATGCCTAATATACAGTTTCACAAAAATACAATCTTTTGGGAAAATACAATTGTAAATCTGAATCATCAAACTTGTGATATGATTAATGTATTAAACAACGATCAAACTCTGCTGGCAAAAAACCTAGCAGGAGATTCACACCCAGTTTTCTTGTAGCCAATTTATTCTATATAAGCAATAAATGCAACAATAGTACAAAATATTCACAAGTCTCAATATACGTTGCATTTATAATGGAAAACTTGACATATGACATAGGAAAATATAAAAATCATCGATGTAAATATGATACATAGTTATAGCTTTACAAGTTAAAGGGGCTAGTGACACTGAATTGATAGAAACGTTGGACCAACATGCACAGTTTCTACCTACTGACATATATTGCACGCGTGTGTGCGTTTTTATGTGAAAGGAGAATGAAAATTTTCAGACATAAGTTTTAAAATTCAATCTGAACGACGCTGAATGACATACTAATAAAACATTCAAGTAAAACATATGTTAGATGAACAATAAAAACAAATGCTAGTTGAACTCACCATTGTATGCATGTATTATGTAATACTATATGCACTTAACATTTATGTATTGTAAGGATATATTAATTTGGTATTTCTTTAATTGAGAAGATGAATGTAATTTTAGTTCATCGCTAGTTTAACTTAACATTCTGTTTATCTGGTGCTGGTTAAATACAACATTTTGTTTTCTAGATATATATTAATATAACATTCGTTGTTCTTCGGACTAAATTTTAAAATTTATGTCATTTAGCCTGAAATCGATTTTTTTTTTTTTTTCCTTAAAAACTAATTCTCTCATGTATATAAATGAGAGATTGACTACACCTCAATCTTGCCACCTCAATATATTATTTACATCGGATTGTGTTGTTGAAATTAGAGGAATAGAGATGTAGCAGAAATGAGGATTAGCTTAACATTGCCCATACATATATGATTTCGAAACCGCTTGATAGACAACTTAGATGCATATTAATGTTCCATATGCAGCATCTTGTGTCCGGATGTATTTCAAAATTCAGAATATATAGTCATAGAGTTGCTGAGCATGCGTGAAAGTTTCAAGTTTGGACAGGTTTATTGTCTTGCTGAACATACAACAACCAACAGGTATAATTAACTTCCAAGTATTCACTTGACTTATAAGTTCGTAATGCTTATACCAATGACAATGAATATGGATTTATGACAATATTCACTATTCTTTAAGAGACACAAGTCCAGCTTTCTGCCGACTTCTGAAGTTTATGCCTTTTTTTTTTAAACCCAAAATCAACATACAATCCAAACGGTGATGTGCGCGTATGTCTCCCGTTTTAAATTTCATCCACATAACGTCTCGTTTCTAAATATCAATTTATTTCGTTTGTAATATCCACTAACAAAAAAATACTTGCCACACAGCTTTTTAGCACAATTCGACTATATCACGTGATGCCTGCATACTGACAATCTAATCTGTCGTTAGGGTTATACCAAATTTCAATGACAACAGCCTGCATGTAATCGTCACTAATCACTATCGTAGAATGCAAGTTGTATGTAGGGGTCAGATAGTCGTAACGATTAGCGATAAGGACATGGATTTTAGACACAAAATTTTGCCAGAAACCTTAGAAAAAGTGAATCGTCAAATTAACGTATATTTTGCACAATCACGATTACAGCATTTAAAATTAGGGATATAAAATCACATACGTAAGGATGAAGCGTGAATCGAAGGCTTGACAGAAATGGGAGAAAACGGAGGATCGATACAGGTCAAGTTTGTCGGCGTTGATATCGGATCTAAGCAGACGGTGTAAATAATTTGTTGAAACCCTGGATCGGTTGGCATTTACCTCTTGTTTTCTTACATCAGATGTAAAATAGATGACATTGTCAAAACGGATTGCAAAAATTGAGCCTCCTTGCAGATAGCCACCCATCCTCCATTGCCTTAGCCACCCATCATTTCATTGAGGCAAATTCTATTTGGGCACCGTAAATTGTTTTACTTACACCGTGAGATTTTAAATAAAATTTCAGATCAAAATGAGCTTATTAAAAAAGAACCAATATTAAAGAATGAAAATATATACAATTTACCTTTGTTTGCATTATGTATACTCAATATTATTTCTCTTGTAAAATTAATAAATTAATTTATATCATTGGTTAAATTAAATTTATATTTCTTTTAAGGATTAAAGTATATTCATATTGTTACAAGCAACATTTATATACAGTCAATTTTAACAGTTTTCACTTTAATTAAATATAAAAATTAAAATTTAAAACTAACTACTAAAATTAATGTTACCCAGAGTACTAAATTCTTCAATCTTTCATTCAAGTCTAGTGCAAGTGTGTTCAATTATCTAAAATTAAAAGTGATTTAAAAATAAAACAGTCAAATAATTTAAAATACTAGTGTTAAAAATTAAAGTTTTTTTTTTTTTAAATTTTAGGTAAATATATTGCAATTGAATACCCAATTTTATGTAATTTGGTTTTAAGGTGAAAGAGGAAAGGTGATGAAAATATAAAAGGGTAATTTTGTGAAAGACATCGTGTATGAAAAGAAATTTTTGGTGTATGCTATTTTATTTCATTTTACGGTGTGTGTTAAGGAATTATAGGTATATGAATAGAATTAGCCTTCATTGAAACTTAGTGTTTGTTAATCTACGCGTAACGGTAAAGAATCATTTTAACTAATTATTTAAAAGGAGCATTTAAATAGAGCTGAAAGTTAAACGATGTATGCGTCATCAAACGAGACATTTAAATCGAATATTTTAATTTATGAATTTTGATTTAATTATTTTATAATCAGCTAATTATTTATTTTGTTGTGTTATATGGATTTAATTGAAATGAAATAACAATACAGAAATTGAAATACAAGCATATTAATTAAAATACGTCAACAACTACACTTGATAAAATACAGAGATAATTAATATAGAAATACAGTTTTGTTACAATTCTATTTGTTATCACCACCACCTTGGATCAGTAAAGATTTATTGTTTGAAGACATAAGTTCGAGACCTATCTCATATAACAATCAGTCCTTAGCATCATTGTCGTTAACATAACTGAATAGCCCTGCATTATTCCTAACAATATGTAATGCTTCAGCAAAAATAAAACCTGCTCTTTCTGCAATACGTTTATCGCAAGAAACAATATCAGTGTAGCTTAATGAATATCACTTTGAACATAAGCTATTTATGTTCGAACTATTTAAGTTCGTAGAATATTTCTTCATTTTTCGCTCGTGTACGCGTTAACTTTTTAAGTTATCTTATTGTATGTTTTATTGCAGCATCTTTTAGAGGTGCTCTAACGTCTCAGGATTGTTGTAATGGATTTAGGTCCACTGGAGTTTGTTGCCCTAAATTTTGGTACGATGGAAGATTGACCAAAGAATTCAAATTTCTGTAATGTACTATCCTTGACCTCTTGTATCATCGAGGGAATTTTGAAATCCCCCAAAGCTCCATGGATTATTAGAAGGGCAAGCGTATCAACTAGAGTGAACTGTTCTTGAGTTTGAGCAGGCTATAGGACGTATGGCCAGTTGCATGAGTCCCTTGGAGAGGTGGTTGTTGATCCAAACAATCAAGTTGGTGCTTTTTTACATTTCTGAATATTTTGGTCAAATTCTACAAGTAAAAAAAAAAGAGCACAAAACGATTTCATATAACTGAAAATAGTATTTATGAATGTTAACTTGAAAATTGGTTCTCTCAAGTAATACACCTGAATAAATGAAGTTCACAGAAAGCTTCATCACCAAAAATCGTAGAATTGCAGAAAACGGTAAAGAAAAACAAGAAATTGTAGTGGTTCGGCAATGTGCCTACACCCATTACTAGCAATCTATTGTTTATACTATTTGATTACAAGTTACAATTGTGTTTACAATTAGGAAATTTGAGGAGAAAGAAGTTAATTCCTGAAAATGGCAAAGTCTCTATGCCTCCAAAGATGAAGACCCCGCAGAAATAATAGTCTGGAGGAGTATTTATAGATGAGGAAGAAATCTGGTTCGGCCATGTCAGGTGGCAGATTTGTGGAGGTGGTGGAATTCGTGGGTTTGACTAGGTAGAGGAGTGGAAGTAGTGGGACAAATCAAGGAGATATGCCCATTTTAGTTCGATATGGTCGAACCAGAACTTATTGAAGCATGCCGAACCGAGATGGCCGAAACAACCTTGCCAAGCTAAAATCCAAGTTTCCAAAGAATCCGATGCTTTAATCAAGTACATCCCTGTGTTGGATAATGGAGTTTTGATGACAACAACCTTATTTCAATTATCATTGATTATAAAATATATACTAACATCTTTGTCTAGAATATATATATACATATATGCAGGATTTGTATACATGAATTAATACCGAAGACCGTACAGTTTTAGAGTTTCGAGCGATTCAAAATTCAGAGAAGTTTCAAGACTCGTGAGTAATCAAGTTATCAAGAATTCAAGAGTCCAAGAGTTCAAGACAAATATAGCAATAGAGTCTAGTTTATATGTAAGACTCTGAATAATACTTCAGGTTCAAATTCAAATTCAGGTTTTCAAAATTCTTGTTTTCAAAATTCAAATTCTAATTTCAATAAGTTTTTCTATCTTACTTATGATTTCAAATATAAGTTTTAAAGTACATATAATTATATATATTTATGTAATTGTATAATTTTATAATTTTATATTTATATAGTTTTAAACCTTATAATTTTATAAATATGTTTATATAATTTATATTTATGTTTTCATACGATTTTATACTTTATAATACTCATTTATATCACTATGTTTTAAATCAAGAATTTCCATAGTAGTAGTATATATATATATATATATATATATATATATATATATAAACACTTGAAAATGTTCAAAATTCAAATATTTGAAGTATATATGTTGACATACGTATATGTATATGTCGACATACAACTGTCATTTTTTCAATTTTCAAACGAACTGTCTTTTTATTATTTGTAACGTTTCAGAAGCGTTGCAACCTTTCAAATCTTATAAACAGGGATTGAATTCAAAATTTTTAACTATTCTTCTTCTCCATCTTTACCCCTCTTCATCCCTCCATTAATATTTCTTATTTTATTGATTTTTACACTTCTACTTTGCCAATTTCTATTCTAATAACATTAAACTTCTTCTTTTCTCACTCTCTACTCATTACTCTCTGAATTAAAGTGTTATTAAAGAGTTATAGGGCTGTTGTAATCTTTTGGGAAAGGGTGTGTTCTTTGTAGCCTGAAATCTAGGAAAGGGAGCGGTGTTAACCTTGTAGCCGTGAAATCAATGGGATTGTACTTGATCAAGTGTGTTTAGAGCGGTGTTAACCTTGTAGCCGGGAAATCAAGGGGATTGTACTTGGATATTGATTTAGTAATAAAACTCTGCGCAATCCAGCGTTGCGTAGAACTGGACGTAGGAGTAATCTGAACCAGTATAAAATCCGGTTTGTTCATTCCTTTTCTACATTTTTTTATTTCTGTATTTGTGTTTGATTCTGTGTGTGTGATCATATCTATTGTGTGTGATACATAAAGTAGATCATATAAGTTTTAGTTTTTCTTAAATTCCTTGAAAACACTATTCACCCCCCTCTGGTGTTAGTCTTGCCGTAAGATCCGCATTCTCTAACAATTGGTATTGGAGCAAGGTTTTTCAAAAGGTTCATAATCTGATTTTTGAAAATATTAAATGGAAAATTTTGAAATGATAGTTAACACTAGTGTCAATTCATGCATTGCATCAATGTTGAAAGAGCCTGCATAGAATTGTGTTGAAGATTCTAGTGATCTACTGAAATGTTGTCCAATATAGGAAACGATGTTTTATATGGCTATTGAAAATTCAAAATTTAAAAAGATGGGTGAAGTGGTTGTTGAAAATTAAAATTCCGGAATGGTGTGTTACATGGCTGTTGAGAATTCAAATTCTGGTGAACAAATGGTGGAAATCAAAAAGGACAAATGGATACTGAATAGTGGTTGTTCAAGATATATGATGGGAAATCTGGATTTGCTAAATAATATAGTATATGAAAATGGTGGAATGGTGAACTTCGGAGATAACTCTAAAGGATATATTGTTGGCATTGGCAATGTCGGTAATTCTGAAACTCCTACTATTTCTGATGTTTTATTAGTTAGGAATCTAAAACACAACGTACTAAGTATAAGTCAACTTTGCGATAAGGGCAATAAAATAAACTTTGAAAAAGATAAATATCTTATAGAAGATAGGGATTCAAAATAATATTCGAAGGAGACGGAAAGAAAAATATCTATATATTGAGTATGAAAATCTCCAACGATAATCTATGTCTTATGGCCAATACAAGTGACCCTTGGATCTGGCATAAGAGATTTGGTCATATAAATTTCAAACACATTTCTAGGATTTCTAAGATAGATTCAATTAGGGGATTACCCAAAATGGAATTTAAAGTTAATAATTTATGTGACGCTTGTCAGTTCAGAAAGTTAAAAAGAAGTTCATTTAAATCAAAAGAGGAAATAACAACCTCAAAACCATTAGAGTTAATTCACATGGATTTAATTGGTCCATCCTAAATCGAATCAATAAATCATAATATATATGTTTATATAATAGTCGATAATTTTTTTGGATTTACATGGGCATTGTTTCTTAAAAATAAAAGTGATGCTTTTGATCAATTTAAAACTTTTGCTAAAAGAATTCAAAATTTATTATCCTTAAAAATTAAAAAAATACGTAGTGACCGCGGTGGAGAATTCCAAAATGTTCGAAAAAATTTGTAATAAAAAGGGAATAACCCAAAAAAAAATTCCCTAGAACCCCTCAACAAAACGGAGTAGTTAAACGTAGAATAGATCGATACAAGAGTGTGCGAGAACTATGTAATCTGATAGTAATTTACCAAAGAATTTTTGGGCAGTCGCAACAGCTTGTTATATTTTATATAGAATTTCAATTAGACCATTAACTCCTAAAACACCATATGAACTTTTGTATAATAATAAACCAAAATTATCATACTTTAAAATATTTTGAAGTAAATGTTTTTAATACTAAAGAAAATCTAGAAAATTTTGATTCAAAATCCGATAAAGGAATATTCATTGGATATTCAGATAGAAGTAAGACATATAGAGTTTTTAGTTCTAGAACCAATAACATAAAAGAAACTTTAAATGTATCCTTTGACGAAAACTACAAAATATAAAACAAAAAAATGAAGATGAATGTGAAAATGAGATTAATGAAACAAACAATGAAGATTGTCAACCAAATAAAAGAATTAGAATACTATGAGACCATCCTGTAGAAAATATTTTAAGAGATATTGAGTCTTTTGTTAGAACTCGAAATCAATTAAATAATATAAGTAATTCAACATTTATTTCAATTATAAAACCTAAGAATCCTAAGTAAACATCATCTGACGATTCATGGAGCCTTGCTTTGCAAGCGGAATTGAATCAGTTTACTCGGAATGATATATGGGAACTTGTTCCTAGACCAGAGGACAAAACTATAATAGAAACTAAATGGGTTTATAAAAATATAATGAATGAACACGGTGAGGTCGTAAGAAATAAGCCACGATTAGTAGCCCAAGGTTATACTCAAGGAGAAGGAATAAATTACGATGAAACGTTGCCCCTGTAGCTAGATTAGAAACAATTAGGATATTACTAGCCTTTGCAAACCATAATAATTTCAAATTATATCAAATGGATGTTAAAAGTGCTTTTCTAAACGAATTAAGGAAGACATATATGTAGAGCAACCACCTCTTTTTGAAGATGAAAAACTACCAAATCATGTATATAAACTAAAGAAAGCGTTATATGAATTAAAACAGGCTCCTATGCTTGGTACGGTTCAAAAACGGTGTGTTGACCGTAATACAACATCGTAGATCGGATACACCTTGATGAATGGGTCGGTCGTTCATTGTTGCCAACTGGACTTGTCAGTCATTCATCGTTACATGAACTAGTCGGTTGAGCAGTCTTCTAGCACCACTGGTCGGTCGAGCAACCTCCTCACTAATCGATCGATCAGACCTCTCGCGCAATGTGTCGAACACCGTCATACTGGTCGTTCGAGCAGTCTGCGTGCACTACTATATACATGTATGAAGAAACAAACCTGCAAACATTTCTTGTTGGGACCGTGTACATATTGACAACAATATGAGCCATGCATGAAGATCGAACACGTGAATCATGAAATGAACAGCTAACACAACATGCCATTACACAAAAGAGAAGACGTGAAACATATATATGGTGCAAATAGTGTTTTGCATGGTTTATAAGTGCATCAGCATCTTCCAGAATGAACACATGGCGCATGAACAAATTGGGTTAGTGCCATAAACACGTCAATATGTTTGGAAATATACAGCAAGCGTGTACAGGATTTGGGTCGAGCACCCTTGATGGTCGGTCGAGCGGTACTATTTAAGGTGGGTCGAGCTCATCATGTCTGGTCGAGCACCACCTCCATGTAGGTCGAGCAACCGACTAAAGGATCGAGAAACACATTAAACAAGTCGAACTTGAAGCAAGGCAAACATGAAAATATATACTATAAAATATAAAGGAGCAACATAAAATATGTTACATGTGTTGATCAAAGTAAGGCCTCGTGGAAAGGTAGCAAAGAACTAATGTGGATCGGCTGCTATGTATTAAAACATGGAACGGTCATTTATACAACACGTGGATTGGATGAAGCATATATTTGGGTCGAGCAGTATGTATTCTGGTCGCGCATTATTGTACATCCTGGTAGCTCGTGCATGAAAATCTTGCTCGGTCATGCATCATTTTTCAGGGTTGGTCGTGCATGAATGTCCTGGTCAGTCTTACAACAGGCTACAGCTGGCACAGTCGCATTTTCGTAAATACATTTACAAACGACCCATAACCTACACCTCTAAATTACAACTCTGCCACTACACCCAAACTTCACCTATAAATACCCTACTTCTCAACCATTCAAAGGACCGATTTTTGGACCCCAAAGGGACGCTATTTTCATTTCTGTACCACTCCAAGCTCCATTAATGGCTTCTGAAGCTCAATCCATCTTCCTCCAATAACAAATCCAAATCTTCTCTAAACTCCATTAAAAATCTATCAATATCAATTTTAGTGATCTCCAACTACCACTCATTATCTCTCGAGCCTAGATCTAACACAAAATTATCATGGAACCAATGAAGATTATCTAAGTGTTCAAGCGGTTGAAGATCTACACAACCACAATCACAAATCAAAGGATCTCACGCATTCCATCGTAAATTCAAGTGAAATCTAGAGCAAAAAGAGAGAGAAAGTAGAAGATCATTATGGAAGAGAGAAGTGAGTGATGTGAGTGATGTGAGTGAATTCATGTACTTTGTAAATCCAAAAGTGATGATGAAAAGTGCTTCCATAGTGGACGTAGGCTATTTTTAAGCCAAAGCACTCTAAATTCTCGTGTTTTTACATGTTTTTATATTTCGTGGCTCCATAATCCTAAATCCTACCTTTTGGTGAAGTGTTATATAAACACCTTTGTGTTGAGGTCATATTTTGATTTCAACATTTGGCACGCACCTTGGGGACACGTTCACTCTCTCAAGGTTAATTGCTTTGTGATTACACTGAAGTGTGAAGCCCTTTTCCACTATAGATTCTCTAAATCTAAGATCCGGGCCAATAGACGACTTCTGTCTGAAATTTAAAGCCTTGTTCGAAATAATGGACAAATCTAAGAAAACTGCCAGTAAAACCATTAGAGAAACCAACAACGTTGCTAACGACGAAGCTACACTACTTACCAACCGCTCTGAAGTTGGAGAAAACTCAATAGGTGGAGCCGGAGTAACTAGAGCTGAGCTAGGTCTCGTTGTGGCCAATTTAAACCATCGAATGGCAACTTCGAATAAAGATTTAATGGATGCTAATGAGGCTCTGATGGACAAAATGAATGCTCTTATAAACGCTCAAGAGAATACCACTCCTCCTCAAAAGGTTCATGTCAACCTTGAAGAGAACACGAATTCGACAGCTTCTGATCATAATTATAATGATAATATGGAAGGCCTCGATGGATGGGAAAGCGATAAGAAAGAAGCTGAAGTTCAACATTCAAAGCCGAAAGCTAAAATCCACTCCGATCGAAATACCCGACAAGTTGCAAGTCCCGCCAAGGGGGCACCTCCCCATAGTGGAGGTAAAAGACCTAGATCCTCTAACCGTGATCGCTCGTCAAGAGGGGCATCTGACAATGAGATTTAAGTCCGCTCTGCGGAACAACACAACTCGAAGGAGTATATCGAGGATATGGTAAAGCCAATCATGAAAGATAGCAAGCCTCGCAATGATAGTGAAAGAGAATGAGACTTCTCCTCCAGCAAAAATTCGTTCACTAAAAGGATCCACAAAGTCGAGTTCCTAAAAATTTCACTCATCCTACTCTACCTCCATACAACGGGACTTCTTATTTGAATCACTTCCTATACAAATACGAATGGCACATGAATCCAGCCAAAGCAACAGACGAGATCAAATGCCCGTGCTTCCCTCTCTATCTAGAAGGCGTGGCATCATTATGGCTCACGAGGCTGCCGCCCAAATCCGTTGACCGATTTGACTCTGAAATTCAAGGAGCAGTTCAGGTTGCAAGCTACCAATGCTAAGGATGTCATTTCTCTGACATCAATGAAGCAAAATCTAGGAGAGTATGTTAAAGCTTTCCTCAAGAGATTCAACACTGCTTTTTTTGAGGTGGGGAATCCCGAACCTCGCATGATCTTAATGTCTCTAATCGGCGCCATAGATGAGAAGAGCGAATTTGGTAGATGGATTAAAATGAAAGAACCAAACACACTTGAGAAATTCTATAAAAAAGAAGAGGAGTATATGAGAGTGAACAATAATCATGCGCCTCTTCAGATTATTGATGGTAACCAACTTCTTGAAGCTCCCAAAAATGTTGTTACTCAATACAGTCAGAAGAATCCCGGAGGTCAAAAGAGAGGAAACGACGGGAAAGATAATCGATATGGTAAGAAGACATGCTTCTTTACACCCGCTGAGTTCACCCCTCTAAATAATACTCCAGAGAACATTGACCTCGCTGCCAAAGATGCAGAACATTATCCAGAACCATCATCGCTGAACATTTCTAAGAGACTGAGGATTCTGGAAAATTTTGTTGCTTTCACAATCAACCTGGGCATGACACTAATGAATGCCGACACTTGAAGAACCTTATCGAGGAGTTGACCAGGAAAAACATGCAACAGTAGTATTTAAATGATCTGCAAGCCTCAAATTCTGCTCCAGCACTTCAAGGGAAAACTGCGCCCACAAATCAAACCGGTCCAAGTAATGAAACTCCAGCACGAGTTAATACATGGTCAGTCATTAACTGATGGTCGTTGATTGGCACTTCAATCTAAACGGCTCGGAATAAGCGATCATCATTGCTACAACTTTATTTCATGCTTTACTTCATGTTTTACTTTCTTCTATATTCAAAAGTTCCTGTAAAATAGTATGTAATATTTTACGAACATTGTACTAGACATTAGCTCAATGACTAAAAGCATATCTGCCTGAATAAAATCTCTCACTTGCAAAACAAATTGTCAAATAAAAATTTCCTTAAAGATGATTTTATATTGCAGGCCATCTGTTGAGCAGTTGTTCATTGAAAATCTAACAAAATATAGCAACCCCAACAAACTCGGAATGATATATGGGAACTTGTTCCTAGACCAGAGGACAAAACTATAATAGAAACTAAATGGGTTTATAAAAATATAATGAATGAACACGGTGAGGTCGTAAGAAATAAGCCACGATTAGTAGCCCAAGGTTATACTCAAGGAGAAGGAATAAATTACGATGAAACGTTGCCCCTGTAGCTAGATTAGAAACAATTAGGATATTACTAGCCTTTGCAAACCATAATAGTTTCAAATTATATCAAATGGATGTTAAAAGTGCTTTTCTAAACGAATTAAGGAAGACATATATGTAGAGCAACCACCTCTTTTTGAAGATGAAAAACTACCAAATCATGTATATAAACTAAAGAAAGCGTTATATGAATTAAAACAGGCTCCTATGCTTGGTACGGTTCAAAAACGGTGTGTTGACCGTAATACAACATCGTAGATCGGATACACCTTGATGAATGGGTCGGTCGTTCATTGTTGCCAACTGGACTTGTCAGTCATTCATCGTTACATGAACTAGTCGGTTGAGCAGTCTTCTAGCACCACTGGTCGGTCGAGCAACCTCCTCACTAATCGATCGATCAGACCTCTCGCGCAATGTGTCGAACACCGTCATACTGGTCGTTCGAGCAGTCTGCGTGCACTACTATATACATGTATGAAGAAACAAACCTGCAAACATTTCTTGTTGGGACCGTGTACATATTGACAACAATATGAGCCATGCATGAAGATCGGACACGTGAATCATGAAATGAACAGCTAACACAACATGCCATTACACAAAAGAGAAGACGTGAAACATATATATGGTGCAAATAGTGTTTTGCATGGTTTATAAGTGCATCAGCATCTTCCAGAATGAACACATGGCGCATGAACAAATTGGGTTAGTGCCATAAACACGTCAATATGTTTGGAAATATACAGCAAGCGTGTACAGGATTTGGGTCGAGCACCCTTGATGGTCGGTCGAGCGGTACTATTTAAGGTGGGTCGAGCTCATCATGTCTGGTCGAGCACCACCTCCATGTAGGTCGAGCAACCGACTAAAGGATCGAGAAACACATTAAACAAGTCGAACTTGAAGCAAGGCAAACATGAAAATATATACTATAAAATATAAAGGAGCAACATAAAATATGTTACATGTGTTGATCAAAGTAAGGCCTCGTGGAAAGGTAGCAAAGAACTAATGTGGATCGGCTGCTATGTATTAAAACATGGAACGGTCATTTATACAACACGTGGATTGGATGAAGCATATATTTGGGTCGAGCAGTATGTATTCTGGTCGCGCATTATTGTACATCCTGGTAGCTCGTGCATGAAAATCTTGCTCGGTCATGCATCATTTTTCAGGGTCGGTCGTGCATGAATGTCCTGGTCAGTCTTACAACAGGCTACAGCTGGCACAGTCGCATTTTCGTAAATACATTTACAAACGACCCATAACCTACACCTCTAAATTACAACTCTGCCACTACACCCAAACTTCACCTATAAATACCCTACTTCTCAACCCTTCAAAGGACCGATTTTTGGACCCCAAAGGGACGCTATTTTCATTTCTGTACCACTCCAAGCTCCATTAATGGCTTCTGAAGCTCAATCCATCTTCCTCCAATAACAAATCCAAATCTTCTCTAAACTCCATTAAAAATCTATCAATATCAATTTTAGTGATCTCCAACTACCACTCATTATCTCTCGAGCCTAGATCTAACACAAAATTATCATGGAACCAATGAAGATTATCTAAGTGTTCAAGCGGTTGAAGATCTACACAACCACAATCACAAATCAAAGGATCTCACGCATTCCATCGTAAATTCAAGTGAAATCTAGAGCAAAAAGAGAGAGAAAGTAGAAGATCATTATGGAAGAGAGAAGTGAGTGATGTGAGTGATGTGAGTGAATTCATGTACTTTGTAAATCCAAAAGTGATGATGAAAAGTGCTTCCATAGTGGACGTAGGCTATTTTTAAGCCAAAGCACTCTAAATTCTCGTGTTTTTACTTGTTTTTATATTTCGTGGCTCCATAATCCTAAATCCTACCTTTTGGTGAAGTGTTATATAAACACCTTTGTGTTGAGGTCATATTTTGATTTCAACATTTGGCACGCACCTTGGGGACACGTTCACTCTCTCAAGGTTAATTGCTTTGTGATTACACTGAAGTGTGAAGCCCTTTTCCACTATAGATTCTCTAAATCTAAGATCCGGGCCAATAGACGACTTCTGTCTGAAATTTAAAGCCTTGTTCGAAATAATGGACAAATCTAAGAAAACTGCCAGTAAAACCATTAGAGAAACCAACAACGTTGCTAACGACGAAGCTACACTACTTACCAACCGCTCTGAAGTTGGAGAAAACTCAATAGGTGGAGCCGGAGTAACTAGAGCTGAGCTAGGTCTCGTTGTGGCCAATTTAAACCATCGAATGGCAACTTCGAATAAAGATTTAATGGATGCTAATGAGGCTCTGATGGACAAAATGAATGCTCTTATAAACGCTCAAGAGAATACCACTCCTCCTCAAAAGGTTCATGTCAACCTTGAAGAGAACACGAATTCGACAGCTTCTGATCATAATTATAATGATAATATGGAAGGCCTCGATGGATGGGAAAGCGATAAGAAAGAAGCTGAAGTTCAACATTCAAAGCCGAAAGCTAAAATCCACTCCGATCGAAATACCCGACAAGTTGCAAGTCCCGCCAAGGGGGCACCTCCCCATAGTGGAGGTAAAAGACCTAGATCCTCTAACCGTGATCGCTCGTCAAGAGGGGCATCTGACAATGAGATTTAAGTCCGCTCTGCGGAACAACACAACTCGAAGGAGTATATCGAGGATATGGTAAAGCCAATCATGAAAGATAGCAAGCCTCGCAATGATAGTGAAAGAGAATGAGACTTCTCCTCCAGCAAAAATTCGTTCACTAAAAGGATCCACAAAGTCGAGTTCCTAAAAATTTCACTCATCCTACTCTACCTCCATACAACGGGACTTCTTATTTGAATCACTTCCTATACAAATACGAATGGCACATGAATCCAGCCAAAGCAACAGACGAGATCAAATGCCCGTGCTTCCCTCTCTATCTAGAAGGCGTGGCATCATTATGGCTCACGAGGCTGCCGCCCAAATCCGTTGACCGATTTGACTCTGAAATTCAAGGAGCAGTTCAGGTTGCAAGCTACCAATGCTAAGGATGTCATTTCTCTGACATCAATGAAGCAAAATCTAGGAGAGTATGTTAAAGCTTTCCTCAAGAGATTCAACACTGCTTTTTTTGAGGTGGGGAATCCCGAACCTCGCATGATCTTAATGTCTCTAATCGGCGCCATAGATGAGAAGAGCGAATTTGGTAGATGGATTAAAATGAAAGAACCAAACACACTTGAGAAATTCTATAAAAAAGAAGAGGAGTATATGAGAGTGAACAATAATCATGCGCCTCTTCAGATTATTGATGGTAACCAACTTCTTGAAGCTCCCAAAAATGTTGTTACTCAATACAGTCAGAAGAATCCCGGAGGTCAAAAGAGAGGAAACGACGGGAAAGATAATCGATATGGTAAGAAGACATGCTTCTTTACACCCGCTGAGTTCACCCCTCTAAATAATACTCCAGAGAACATTGACCTCGCTGCCAAAGATGCAGAACATTATCCAGAACCATCATCGCTGAACATTTCTAAGAGACTGAGGATTCTGGAAAATTTTGTTGCTTTCACAATCAACCTGGGCATGACACTAATGAATGCCGACACTTGAAGAACCTTATCGAGGAGTTGACCAGGAAAAACATGCAACAGTAGTATTTAAATGATCTGCAAGCCTCAAATTCTGCTCCAGCACTTCAAGGGAAAACTGCGCCCACAAATCAAACCGGTCCAAGTAATGAAACTCCAGCACGAGTTAATACAAGGTCAGTCATTAACTGATGGTCGTTGATTGGCACTTCAATCTAAACGGCTCGGAATAAGCGATCATCATTGCTACAACTTTATTTCATGCTTTACTTCATGTTTTACTTTCTTCTATATTCAAAAGTTCCTGTAAAATAGTATGTAATATTTTACGAACATTGTACTAGACATTAGCTCTATGACTAAAAGCATATCTGCCTGAATAAAATCTCTCACTTGCAAAACAAATTGTCAAATAAAAATTTCCTTAAAGATGATTTTATATTGCAGGCCATCTGTTGAGCAGTTGTTCATTGAAAATCTAACAAAATATAGCAACCCCAACAACACAAGTCTAGGCGTCAAATACTACAAATATTAACATGCACAAATGCGAAAATAGAAAAGCACTGCCTTGAAAAGTGAACGAGAAGATTCGCAAAGATTTAAATAGCGAATAAGCGCCACGACAAACAAACGAGAGAGTTGTAACTTTTGTCAAAAGGGCATTTTCCCGAATGAGAGGTCCAAGGCTCCAGTTCCTTAATTGAGATAGCCTACCAAGTCAAGCGTTCGACAAAGGAACTGATGCCAACCCCAAACGATGCAACAAGAAAAAACCCTCCACAATAAAGAGAACGCTTTCCGAGTGAAGCGTAAAGACCTCCTCTAGCAGGCGCATCAAATATAAGACCTCTCGTAGTGGGGGCACAAAATATAAAGACCTCCCTAGCGGGGGCACAAAATAAAAGTCCTCCTTTAGCGGGGGAACAAAATATAAGTCCTCCCCTAGCGGGGGTACTAAATATAAGTCCTCCTCTAGCGGGGGCACAAAATATAAGATCTCCCCTAGAGGGGGCACTAAATATAAATCCTTTCCTAGTGGGAGGACAAAATATAAGACCTCCTCTAGAGAGGGCTCTAAATATAAGTCCTTCCCTAGCGGGGGCACAAAATATAAGACTTCCCCTAGCGGCGGAACTAAATATAAGTCCTCTCCTAGCGGGGGCACAAAATATAAGACCTCCCCTAGTGGGGGGACTAAATATAATTCCTCCCCTAGCAAGGGGAAAAAAATATAAAGACCTCCCCAAGTGGGGGGCACTAAATCCAAAGTCTGCCCCAAGCGCAGGCATCAAATAAAAGTCCTCTCCTAGCGGGGGCATGAAATATAAAGACCATCCAAAGAAGGGGCACCAAATAAAAGTCCTCCCCTAGAGAAGACACCAAATAAAAGTCCTCCCCTAGCGGAGGCACTAAATATAGATCCTCCCCTAGCGAGGACACAAATATATAGAAACTTCTCTAAGTAGAAGCACCAAACTAGTCAGTAAAGTCGGAATTCCTATTGAATTGACAAGTTCAGAGGTTCTATGCATGATTGGAAAGTTTAAATAACTTTAGCCAACAAAGTAGAAACTTCTAACGCGTTAACGACAATCAAGGAAAATTCGACAAGCTGATCACATCGAGCTCTTGCGACTCGTGATGACCCACGGTACTAAGGCAACACAACCACATAAGAGTTGAATAATGCCTGGGAAAAATACCACGGGTCCATTATGACATTGGAATAAGCCAAAAACCAATTTATTCTCATCAAGGAAGCCAATACAATTGGCTTGAAATTACCTTCAAAAATGAGGCATTTGAAAATTTTGGCAAAATCAATACGTTTGATATGTCGATGAAACTCACTGTACTGATAAAGATCAACCTAGGAAACCCAATTAGAATCTCTTAACGCAAAGGCTTCCTCGTCTACAAATCTCCAACCATAAATAACTCAAAAAACCTATCGATATTTTGCTTCAAATCTGAAGATAAGCGATTCTTAAAAGGCGACTTTGCGAACATGGCATAGTTCGAATCTAATAGAGAAGCAACACTTCTCAAGGAATTGAAGCTAATACCCGTCAGCAGTTTCAATATGAGATATAAAAAGGAAATTGAGAAATAATTATGCGCTGGGGCAAGCCGTCATGAAACGGAGATTCAAAATTTTATATATCCCAGGATGATCCATGGTGTCAAAGCAAATTCAAATTCAAATTATAGATCTAACCGAGCTACTGCAGCAGGCCTAAAAATAGACAATCAACAAATTATTGTTTCCCTGGCAAATTTGTGACAAATTCGGAAATGCCAAAATAAGTGCACACTTGATTAAAGACACGTTGACTTAGCACTGAATGGCATCTTTCTAGCAAATTGCCAAGGGGACAAAGAATAACCAGGGACTGATTCGTTTATAATCCAAAAGCTGCGATCGCTCTAGCCTCGGAAACTTAAATCAAAGTTCCAATCTGAACAGGTACACATTTCATAAAATGTGAACCGTCGTGCAAGATTATATAAGTCATTAAAAAAAGATGCTTGGAATTTACAGTCGGTATGTGCTGGTTATTCGGTTTCAAGTGTCAACGCGAATTCAGACTAGAATATTGTATCCACACAGGTAATAATCGATAGGTTGATCAAATAAAACAATTCTGTGTAGATACGTCACTAAGTTCAAATCATAAATTCGCCATAGTTAAATTTTTTAATGATTAACTAACCTATTGTCGATGTGGACTCAATAGCAAAATATTCGCCCAAAAACAAGCAATAGTTTTCTGTTAGTACAGAACAGGGCTTAACAGGCTACATTCAAAAGAATAAAGCTCCACAAAACTTGACACCGGATGATGATCCATCCAGACCCGACATTTGGGATTTACTGACCCATTAAGAGAAAATTCCCATGGCCCATCAGTGCTGTCTTGTATTGATCCAGTGGTTAGAATTCATTCCGATCCACCAACAATGAATGTTAGCAATCCATCGATATGCTTGACACAAATCATAGTAATCACGTTTATTTCGAAGCTTGCATTTTTCATGAATAAAAATAGTATGATAGATTAAGAAATTGCTTATTACAATCTAACTTTGAAATAGGAAAACTAGATGATATTGTGTTTATTAGAAGAAATAATAAAGATATACAACTAGTACAAATATACGTTGACGATATAATCTTCGGATCGAGGAATGATAAAATGAATAAAGAATTTTCATATATTACGACCCAACAATTTGAGATGAGTCATATGGGAGAACTAACATTCTTCTTAGGCTTACAAATTCATCAATTACGAATGGAATATTTATCAATTAAGAAAAATACGCAAAATATTTAATTAATAAATATAATTTAATAACAACTAATGGGAGACCAACACCAATGGCAACTAATATAGCCTTAAGTAAAGATGATATGTCAAAAGACGTTGATAAAAAATTATATAGAGGTATGATACGATCATTATTATACATAACCGCTAGTAGACCAGATATAATGCATAGTTTATGTTTATGTGCAAGATATTAATCGCGACCTAAGGAAACACATTTAAAAGCCGTAAAACGTATTCTAAGATATGTAGAACATGCATCAGACTTTGGATTATTTTATCCTAAGAATGATTCATTCGATTTAATTTCTTACTGTGATGCTGATTATATGGGATGTAAATCCGATCGTAAGAGTACTAGTGGAACATGTCACTTCTTAGGACATTCACTAGTTTCTTGGTTTAGCAAAAAGCAAAATATCGTATCTTTATCAATAAGTGAAGTAGAATATATATCTGCTGCTTTGGCTTGTTCACAAGTAATATATATGCAACAAACTTTAAATGATTTTGGATTTAATATAAATAAATTACCAATATACTGTGATAATATGAGCGCTATAAATATATCTAAAAATCCAACTCATTACTCAAGAACTAAACATATTGATATACGACATCATTTTTTAAGAGATAACGTAAGTAAAGAGAAATTTCACTCGAATTTATAGAAACAGATAAACAAATAGCAGATATATTAACTAAACCATTAAACAAAGCAGCATTTACTAATTTAGAAAAGAATTAGGTATTTGTTCATTAAGGGAATTGGAATAATTAAATATATTAATATATATTAGAATAACAATAAAAATCAGAAAAATGAAATTAAAACTAAAAGTATGTCGACATACATATGTCCCTATGTTGACATATAACTGTCAGATTTTAAAAATTAATTCCCACCAAAAGTTAGTTATAATAACCATTTAAACTCTCCACTTCGAATTTTCTTCTTCATACTCCTATTTTACTTCTGTAAAAATTCAAAACCAAAATAAATCATGGCCTCCACTAATTATAATAAAAAATTAACCCCGAATCATCTGCTGGACCATCCGAAGGTCCATTTCAACATTCTACCCTCTCTTGTGTAATCAAAATGGAAGAGAAAATGGAGTAAGATCTCCAAATGCTCGCTGATATTCAAGTACTTCAAGTACGGATGAATCAAGAGAAAATTAAATAAGGAAAGATGATGGGGAATCTCCATAAGTTTATAATGGATAATCAAGCAAATCCAATCATCATCGAAGATGATAATCCAACAATGGAAGAAGAAGAAGAAGAGGAAGAAGAAGAGGAGGAAGAGATGATGGAAGAAGAGGAATCATAAGAGGCACAATAAGAAGGAACGGAGGAGGATGTTCAAGTTATATGCATTGGGGAAGTTTCTTTCGATCGAGAAGGAAACATAATTGAACGAAATGGGGAATTTTGTCTCCATTACCCTAATTGTCCAATCTGTAAGTCCCCTGTCGTAAATAACAAGTAGAATTTAGGTTTATTTTCTTTTATTCATTTAATTGGTGTAATACGTGTGTAGTAGTTCATGTAATATGCTTTGGTGTGTATTGTTTGTATTAAAAACAATGTTTAATTTAATGCTTGTTTTATCTTTCATAAGCATTTCATTGGTTTGTTATATAGGCATGAATTTAGGGGGAGTCATATGCATTAAGTATTTTGATCACAAATTATAATATATAGATGAATATAGGTTTTAAGCGGAGTTATTTACTTTAGTATAATCGTAGGATATGTAGATATAGGATTTAGGGGGAGTATTTTTAGATTTTTTTTTGACAATGACAATGGGGGAGAAATTATAAAATAAGGAGAAGTTATACATAGTACATAGAATTCATGATGATAGGGGCAGTATTAGAAGGATCAGAGTCAACCAGTATAAAAAGTTATGAATATTCTATAAATCAAGGTTGTCATCATCAAAAGGGGGAGATTGTTGGAGAATGGAGTTTTGATGACAACAACTTTATTTCAATTATCATTGATTATAAAAAAATACCAACATCTTTATCTAGAATATATATACACACACACACACACACACACGTATATGCAGGATTTGTATATAGGAATTAATACCGAAGACTGTATACAGCAATGGAGTCTAGTTTATATATAAGACTCTGAATAGCACTCCAGGTTCAAATTCAAATTATGTTTTTCAAAATTCTGGTTTTCAAAATTCTAATTCTAAATTCAAATAGTTTTTCTATCTTACTTATGATTTCAAATATAAGTTTTAAATTTTATATATATTTGTATAATTATATACTTTTATAGTTTTATATTTATATAGTTTTAAACCTTATAATTGTATAAATATATTTATATAATTTATATTTATGTTTTTATATGATTTTATACTTTATAATACTCATTTATATCACTATGTTTTAATTCAAGAATTTCCAGAGTAGTATACATATTTAAACACCTGAAAATGTTCAAAATTCGAATATTTTAAGTATATATGTCAACATACATATATGTATATGTCGACTTACAACTGTCGTTTTTTCAATTTTCAAAGAAAGTGTCTTTTCATTATTTGTAACATTCCATAAGTGTTGCAACCTTTCAAATCTTATAAATAGGGGTTGAATTCAAATTCTTTAACTATTCTTCTTCTCCATCTTCACCCCTCTTCAAGCCTCCATTAATATTTCTTATTTTATTGATTTTTATACTTCTACTTTGCCGATTTCTATTCTAATTACATAAAACTTCTTCTTGTCTCACTCTCTACTCTCTGAATTGAAGTGTTGTTAAAGAGTTATAGGACTGTTGTAATCTTTCCGGAAGTGTTTGGGAAATGGTGTGTTCCTTGTAGCTCTGAAATCAAGGAAAGTGAGCGGCGTTAACCTTGTAGCCGTCAAATCAAGGGGATTGTACTTGATCAAGTGTATTTGGAGCGTTGTTAACCTTGTAGCCGGGAAATCAAGGGGATTGTTCTTGGATATTGATATAGTAATAAAACTCTACGCAATCCAGCGTTGCGTGGAACTGGACGTAGGAGTAATCGAACTAGTATAAAATCCGGCGTGTTCTTTTATTTTTTGCGTTTTATTTTTGTTTATTTCTATGTTTATGTTTGATTCTGTGTGTGATCACATCTCTACTGTGTGTTATTCATATAGTAGATCATATAAGTGTTAGTTTTTCATTAATTCCTTGAAAACACTATTCACCCCCTATAGTGTTAATCTTTCCATAAGATCATGCATCCTGCTCATCTAGGCCCATGCTCAAGTCCTAGGCACTTCCATGGCTAGAAATCCAAATGTAACTGCCTTGCAAAAAGGTGGGTCAACACTTGCCCTCTCAAAACATATCTTGCTACAAAAGACGAGTTTCGAATTCCCGTTTGTTAGGGTTTGAGATGGCTGTAATGTTGCTTTTGATCACAACAACCTTGTTTCAAATATTATTATTATAAAATATATAATAACATTATTCTCCAGAATATATATATATATAGAAAATCTACGCATGTATTATGTATTGTAAAAAGGCTTTTCGCACTTCTGGAAATGGCGATTATTGTATTCCCTTTCACTTATTCTCCTTTCCTCTCTTCGCTTCACTCACGCCCTTCATTTTCTTCAATCTACCTCCTCCACAGCAGTAAAGCCCTCCACTTAATCCCGCCTCATTTTTCTCGGTTTTGTTTTCGATTTCCCTATTTCAGCCCTTCCATTGAATTGTTGATTCACATGGCCTGGATTTTGCGCGACTATATAGTGCTCCTCGAACCTCATCTACCCTTCTGTGCCTCATACGAGGTTGGTCTGAAACTGACGAGGTTCTTGGGTGGTTGCCTATCTGTGGGTCGTCCTGTGTTTTGTTATGAGTCTTTTCTTATGTGCTTTTGCGACTTTCTTAGATTGGGTGTAGTTTTATGGTTTCGATTAGGTCTGTATTTCTATTGGATGAGTGGTGGGAGAGGATTTGAATGTTTCCATGTCTGTGTGTCACACTACCTTGTCCTGCTACTTATGTGAAGCTATGCTTTGATTGTTGATGTTTCGGGGGTTGTGTTTTTTCCTTACTTCGTCTCCTCTCCTCATATATCATGTTCTTCTAGTGTGATGACCATTCTTTTGCTCACTGGATTGTTTAGGTGGATGGTTTGTACCCCTCTGGTTCTGTGTAGATCTGTTCTCGCTTATGGTTATTTTTGGATGCTACACATTCCGATGCAAGCAAATGTTGCAACCGGTCGTTTTGCCATTGGCAGTGTAAAGTATGGGTTCGAATGTTGCTATGTGCCTTTTTGGCCCCGCGACGATTTCTTGCAACGGCGATGCTGATTTCTTTTTCAACCTGTATTTTATTCTTACTTTATCTTGCTATTGTCCTTCATGTTGGTAGTGTCAGAGTTTTCATTATAATTCGTCTTGACCATGTCCTTTTCTGTAATTGGGATAGTGTGATGTCGTTGCTCTATGACATTTCTCTCAATGCTACAGTGTGCGAATACAGTGGTCGCTGTTGTTTGTAGTAGTTACTGCAGGTGTACTATGATGAGACTTTACACTAGTTTTTGCAGTGTATACAATTGTGAAATTTCATATGCCTTGTTATGTACTTTCTTTTTATAGGATCATTTCGGCTGAAGTATGAAAATGTACTTTGTCTTGACTATGTCAAATTAGCTCCCTGCATGGAGTTTGAGGAAATTTTTGTAGTCTAGAAATAGTGTCTAGCTCCAATACTATAACCTAGATAGGATGGTGGTGGACGGTCGCCTTGAAAACCGAATTGTAGTAGGTTAGTAACTGTCAAACTTCTGTAATATTTGTATATATTATTGGTTATAATAAAAGTGTTTATGATCACTTTAAAAACCGGTCGGCTTTGCCAAAAAAATCTATGCAGATATTGATTATTGAAGATTGTACAGTTTAGAGAATTAAAATTTCAAAGAAGAAGAGTTCAAGATACAAGACTCATGAAAAACAAGAATTCAAGAGTTGAAGAAATAAAAAGTAATTGTGTCTGGTAAACACTAAATCCTTATTTCAAACTTCACTCACTATTTTCAAATGATTTCATATACTTCCTTATTTTAAATCTAATTTCAAATGATTTCAAAATTACTTCCTTATTTAATAATATATTTCTTTGTTCCTAAATTTATTTTAACTCTTGTTTTTAATATATTTTCTAAAATATTTTAACTCCTAGTTCTTACTTATATATTTAGTACTAATTTTGTTATAATTACTTATGCTTTCAATTTTCTTATTTATATTTAAGTTTTAACATATTTCTTATATTCATAGTTTTATATATCTATACACTTTTATGTCATTATATATATAATTTTTAATCATTTTAAATCATCTTAATATATGTTTTTAAAATATACTTTTACTTGGAAAACTCTATTTTAATATAAAATAATATAGTTTATTTTAGTGAAAATTAGGCTTAAATCCCTAAAATTAAACTTAATTAACCTCAAATCCTCCCGCTCTAACTAATACTTTTCGCATCCCTATTTTGTTTTCCAGCTATTTCTTTTCCACAATTACCCTCAATCTAATATTTGATCATGCCATCTTCAGATTTTTTTTATCTGGTCATGCCATCTTCAGGGATTTAATATTCGATCTAATGTTCGATCTGTTATTCGATCGAATTTGTTTGATCTACTATTCGAACTACTTGCAGTGTATTCAAAGATTTAATTCGACTTTCGTCGATTGATATAATGGATGTTTCTTCTTCAAGGTAATTTATGGTTCATGTAACATTGTTATTTTTGACTTGTGATAATGGATGTTGCTAATGATGCAATAACCCTTCTCTTTTGTCGATGGTTATTGTTCATGCGGCTGTAATTGTAAAATTGTATTTTGATACATTTATGCCACTATTCTGAATATGTGCATACAATTATGCAACTATTATGAATATGTGCATACTAGTATGCAACTATTATGATTGTATGCATAAAGGTGTATGCAATTATTTTGAATAATTGCCTATTAATATGCAACTATTATGAATATTTGCGTACATCTATTAAATTAATCTTAATATACACAAATGTTTTTGAATAAATGCATACAATTATGCAACTATTTTGAGTATTTGCATAAAAGTATGCAATTATTCTTAATATGTGCAAATATAATTGGAGATTTGTATGCTTTTTTATTTGATTACTATTGATAAGTCTGATTATTGTTTGTTTTTCTTCTTTGTATAACAGTGCTCCTGCTGATGTTGGTGTATTGGTGCCGTTGAAGTTTGGGAATGATAGCTTTTCTATACGTCTTTATTTTGGTAGTAATTTTGATACCTTGAGAGAAGTTTTTTGTGGTAAATGGACTGATTTAAGTCCATTATCATTTGAATTATATCACTTTAGAGATGATTTGAGAAGGAATGTTGAAACTAGTCTAATTCTGATCTTCTATCTATTTTGTTGTTGGCTGCACATAATCGTGAGGATTATTTTGTTTAAGATCATTCATAGTAATTCTTAAGTTAACATTGCAAGGTCAGATAATATTTCTTGTGGTAGTGATTCTTCTTTTGCAAGTACTGGTGCTTCTAACAACCAACTATGGCAATTTCTTAGAAGTGATTTGAATCAACCTTTTTTTTGTGTTGGTCAGTAATTTCCAGGAGGTGTTACTGAATTTAGGCTTTATGTGATGATGTATAGTATGTAGACTGGATACAAGCTTAATTTGGTTAAGAATGACAAGAAAAGAGTTACGCCTGTTTGTTCAAACCAAAATTGTAGTTTTAGGATTCATGCTTCTCTTAAGTTTAATCTTCCTGGATATTTTGTTATAAAAAGATCTCAACCTGAACATATTTGTGGTGCTGGAATTCATGACATAAACAATCCTGTTGTATCCATTAAATTGATTAAGTTGTTGGTTTGTGATTATATTCAAGCTAATCCGTTAATGAAGACGAAGGACATTATTAACTTGTTTCAAACTGCGTATAATGTTATTTTGAAGTATTATTATGCTTGCAATGGGAAGAGGTTGACATTAGAAGATTTACATGGAAATGAAGTAATGTCCTATCATTATTTGCAGTCGTTTGATGATGTTGTTGTTACTACTAATCCTGGGAGTAAAGTTGTTTTGAAGTGTAATGATGCTACACGTCAATTTGGGAGGGTTTTTATTGGATTCGAAGCTTGTGCATATGGATTTCAATATTGTCGGCCTTTAATTTTTGTTGATGCTACTTTTATGAAGGGAAGAGCACAAGGATGTTTGATGGCTACTACTAGTAAAGAACGAAATGAAGGAATGGTGTTATAGAGTTTAGTTTTCATTGATAATAACAATTATCTAATTATATGCATACATGTATGCAATTATTCTAAATATATGCATACATGTATATCTTTTGAATATATGCATACAAGTATGCATCTATTATTAATACATGCATGCTAGTATGCAAAAAAAATTAAATACATGGATACAAGTAAGTATTCAGAATATTTGCATATAAGTATGCCAATATTCGTAGTACCTGCATACTAGTATGCTAGTATTCTGAATGTATACAATTATTTTGAACTTAACACTATGTACGCTTGTGTTCGGAATATTTTTCATACAAGTATGGAACTATTATTATAATCTATATACAATTATGCAACTATTATTAAAGTACAGAAAAATAATTCAGAATGTTTTCGGATATAAAAGCAAGTATTTATAATAATTGCATATACGTATGCAGTTTTTACTACAAATCTGAGCAGTAGTTATGTTTATAACTATTAATTACTTTTTTATATAGTATTTGCTGTTCTTTGTGCACTTTTTTTTTGTATTTGTGTGTGTATTTCTGCTATTTTTTTCTAATTGCCGTTGTTGTTTAGTTAATTATATGTTTATTTTTTTATTAGGTTTTTTCTCTATAGTAACTTCTATCGTGTCTGGAGAAGATGAAGACAATTGGATTTGGTATTGTGTACAACTTAAAGAGTTTCTTAAAGATGATAGTAGAAGATTTGTTTTCATTTCTGACCGTCATCCTAGTATTCTTGTTGTTACTTCAAAGGTGTTTCCAAATTCAGTTCATGGATCTTGTTTTTATCATTTGAATAACAATTTAAAGGTTGCTCTAAAATCTGAATTTTCCAAATCAAATAAGAAGTTGTTTTTAGATATGTTTGCACGAGTTGCTTATGCTTACAATTTGACTGATTTTAATGTTATATTGAAGAATTTTAGAGATGTTGGTGGACCGACTGTGGCAAACTTTTTGAGTGGAATTCCTTCTGAGAAGTTTTCTAATGCTTTTTTCCTAGTTGTCGTTATGGTGAAATGTCATATAATTGTTCGTAGAGTTTTAACAAGTGGATTTTGGAGGAAATACATTTACCAATTACTGCTTTTTTGGATTAAATTAGGTTAAAGTTGATGAAACTTATGTCTGATCATCGTGAAGTTGCTTCTACTTGGAATAGCGTTTTATGTCCTCTAAATGAAACTTGGTTAAGACATCTTCATTTGGAAGGAGCTTGGTGGTTTATTATCAAATCAAGTGAATATGTGTTTGAAGTTCATTCTCCGATCCATCAATTTGTTCATTTATATAGTCGATTTTGTTCTTGTAACGTGTGGAAAATTAATGGATTTCCCTGCGCTTATGCTATTAGATGTATTTTAAGTTGTGAAAAGTTGAATGTGTATGACTACATTGAAGATTATTTCAAAGTCGGTTATTTTTTACTAGCTTATTCTCATCCAACAAATAATATCATAAACTTTATGTGTAAAGCTATTTCTGTTGAAGATGCAATTATAGCTCCTCCAAAAGGTAGAAGAATGCCTGGACGTACATCGTCTTCTAAAAGGTTGAAATCTGCTGGTGAAATTACAAAGATTATTAGATGTGATTTGTGCAAGAAGTTGGGTCATAACAAATGTCATATAAATGTCCTTCGAAAAATCCGCAATTAAGATTCGCATAGAACATCTTGATAAGCTTCGGGTAATACACTTCATCGTTATCCCGAGAGTCAATTAAACTCAAGACTCCATTGTGATTAAAGAGAGAGATAATATCATAGGATGGAAAGTCTTCAAAGACGGCAAAAGCACCCGTATTGACTTTAGCATTTGCTAAATAGTCAACATAGGTTTTGATAGCTTCTCTATCATTATGAAGATAACCTTTGAAGGTTTTGGTAAACTTCAATTTCTGAGATGAACTAGAAGAAGTCGTTGAAGTGTTTGATTTGAAGAGTATAGATATGAAGAATATAGTCTGAATTGTGAACGAAAGGTAGAGAGAATAGATGTATATATAGAAATTGAATGGATATGAATTGAATGGACATGAATTGAATAGGCACAACTATTTAGAAACCAATGACACTTTTTCAGACCTTGAGAGATGGTGAAAAGTTGGAGGGAAGTTTGAAAGTTTAAATCTTTGAAATTCAAAATTTTAATTTCAAATTACAGGCTAATATGTCGACATACATATGTTGACATGTATGTTCTATTTCAAAGGACATTTGATTTTTGTGACTTCTGGCTTAAATTATCGATTTATATTTCAGTTTTAAATATTTCCTGAAATAATTATTATCCTAGAAAACATCCAAATTTTATTTTATAAATTATTACTTTATTATTATTATTTCAAAATTCAAATTTAAAATTTGAATTTTAAATTTCAAGTTTGAATTTTAAAGATTAAATTTCCAAAACGAAGCTGTAATAACCCACATTTTTCAGAGGGATATAATTAATTAATTTAATTATATAAATAGTGATATAGGAAATTAAATCTTCGTTTAATTAAATAATGGAATATTTAATTTAATTAATTAATTAAATAATATATTTAATTCAGAAATAATCAAAAATACTGGAAATCAAAATATTATGTGAACTGGGCCATCCCTAAGATTTTATTCAGCTTAGAGTTGAATTATATTGACGAGTATATTCAATCGACGTCAGTTTGAACGTAGAATTATAATATAATTAAAACAGAGCTTGAAATGGCGCGGCAGTTCACTATTTGGCGATCCGAACTTCAACTGAATGTACGGGATTCGTTTTAAGCCGGATTTCTGTGAAACAAGAAACGTGTGGAGCTGGTGAAGGATATTTTTCTAGTGGAAGAGAAAATTCGGGATTTCATCGTGTAGATTTTGAGTTACGTCCAAATCAAATTTCAGAAAAGTCGCTGTGAAATTCCTTTATAATTCGTAACGCTTTAAATACGTTATAAAAGAGAATTTCAATATAAATTGAAATTTGATTCAACCTGGACTTGGAATATCGAATATATAATTACCTTGGAGCTGTATGGTATTCTGGTGTGAATATATACGAGAATATAAATTTATTTATATTTAATTTAATATAATTAAAATATATTTATATATTTAAATGGGTCATCCAAAGCTTTAAAAATAGCCACTTTTGCAAACGAAGTCGGAATTCGACGAAACTAATTTTGTTAGATCCGCAAAGTCAAATAGTTGTTATATTTCCAGTTTCGTGATTTTTAGAGTCACTGTGTGGTCGTACGGATTTTTAGTGTGAGAAACAGTCAGTATTTTGACGGTTAAAAATACGCTGTGTGAGTATACGAAGTCGGAATTCGACGAAACCAGTTTAATTGGGACCGTAATGTCGAAATCTAGCTACATGTCCAGTTTCGTGATTTTTAGGTATCGTGTGTGAGCACACGGATGTTTAGAAAGCAGAATGAACATATATAAATGAGAATATACCGGGAATATTCCTTCTGTAATATATCTAGATATTTGTTCACCCTATAAATACACTTCCCAAAATTTCCTAAACCTAAATTACTAACTTCTGAAGGCAACGAGAGTTTCAGCGCCGCCATTTTTCATTTACAGTAAGCCATCCTCAAAAAGAGAAATCAAAATCAAATGGGAATAAAATCCTAAAATCAATTCATATGTATGAATGAATTCGTGAAGGGAAGCTCGTCATCCCCATAACCCTTTCGTCAAGTTCGACGCTGTTCCGAAGGGTGAGGTTGTGTACAGCGAAAACTAGGTTTTCGATTTTAGGGTTCTTGGAGCATCAACGTTGATCTTTGAGTATGTAGCTATGTTTACGGGATTGAGAGGCTTTAAAAATGAAGTTCTGGTTGGATTTGGGTTCATTGAAGTTCGGTATTTCCATCGAGACTTTCGAACTGGGACAAGTGACGGGAGTTAATGGGGGCTTGCGAGTTGGTCTTCATGGTGTCGAGGTTGATGAGAGTGCGAAGGAGAATGAGATGGTGGCATTGGTTGTTGAATCCGTGGAAGAAATATAGTGTGAGGATTAAAGGAAGGATCGTAAAGGTGTTCGGTGTATAATGAAGCACGATGGAATTTGGGGGAGATGAAGTGTGCGGGTTGGGCTGTGACAGGAGGGAATGGGCCGAATATAAAGGGGTGAGGACCATTTGCTATTTGTTTGAGTTTAATTCAAAGTCAAATATCTGTGTAACTTGTATAATTAATATCTTGGTCATACTTGAACGAAATTCAGCAAAATTGGTCACGTTGGGATCGTATGGAAGAGGGCTTCACAATGGAGCTGACTGGAAGTGAATCCGAGCTCATTACAATTTATGGCCAAATAAATTGTCCGTTGCAGTCAAATAAACGCAAACCGTTATTTAACGATTAACGCGCCAAAGTGAGTAAAACTCACCAACTCTGTACAGTTCTATTTTTACAACGTATTCTTAGAACTGTTAAATATTGTTTGTTTGATTGTGTGTTGACTGTTTGATTGAACGGCTAGTCAGTTAGTGAATATTTTATATATATTTAAATATATATATATATATATAAACAGTTAAATAGTTATATATTGATTCTGTTAACAGAATATTTCATATTTAACTGGAAGTGATGTTAATTATACTGTGTAACATCTGTGATGCAGGGAAACAGGTTGGAGAAATCCAACTGGATTCCTCAACAGTGATTTTACTGTGATTTATATATTGCGATATATAATGTGATATATAATGTGATATATAATATGACGTTGATTATGTGTGCTTTGGACGATAGTTATTGCTGTTATAGGGTGTGTTAAATACCATAAGAAATACCAGAATGTGGAAAAGGGATTTTCATAGTATATTTTTAAAATAATTTATTTATATAAAATCAATGGATTTTATATTATACAAGAAAAAGGATTTTGATAAAATAATTATATTTGTAAATCAAATATAAAGGAAATTTATATTTGTTAATCAAATATAAAGGGATTTTATTTGTTAAACAAATATAGAGGAGATATATTTGTGAAATCAAATATAAAGGAAAATATTTGTAAAACAATATATATAAGGGAAAATATTGTCAAAACCAATAGAAAGAGGGATATTTGTAAACCATTTACAAATAGATAAAAAAGGATTTATTTATTTAGGAAATAAATAAAGGTAAAAGAATTTATTATTTAGGGTATAAATAAAGTTAAATGATTTATTTATTTAGGGAATAAATAAAATAAAGGAATATTTATTTGTTAGAATAAATAGAATAAAGGAGATATTTATTTGTTAAATAAATAGGATTATAAGTAAATATTTATTTAGGAAATAAATAGATTATAAAAGAAAATCTTTAAAAAGGAATAAACGTTATTAGCGAGTAAGTTAATCAAATTGAGTTATCAGGTTAGTTAATCAAAGTAAATTGATTAGTTAATCAAAGTGAATTAGTTAAGTTAAACTAAGTGAAGTGGTTAAGTTAATCAAAGTAAATTGGTTAAGGTAATCAAAGTGAATTAGTCAAGTTAATCAAAGTGATTAGTTTAGTTAATCGAGATAAGAAAAATCAAGCTAGATTAATCGAGTTGAATAAGTCAGTCGAGTTAATCAATTGAGTTAGTCAAACCAAGTAAAACCAGTTAGAGTTAATCAGTAGAGTTAATCAGTTAGGGTTGACCAGGCAGAGTTAATCAGTTGGAGTTAATCGATTTGAGTTATATTTTCGAGTTGATAATCAAGTTAAGTTATCGAATACCACTTATTCGAAGTAGAAGTTATCAAATATAGTTATTTGAGATAGAGTTAGTCAAACAGAGTTATTCAGGATAAGTTGCCATCTCGTACGACTGCTAGCGTAATTCGCAAGGCTGTAAATAGCCTACGGCGGCCGGATGTTTCCTGAGGGAGTCAGGCATAACCATTGTGATCGCTGCGATCTAGAGTCAAGCGAATGGAGTTAAATCGAATATTAGTTATTCGATAGGAGTTAATCAACTTAAGTTATATTATCGAGATAAGTTAATCGAGTTAAGTTCTTGAGTTAGATTATCGAGATAAGTTAATCGAGTTAAGTTCTTGAGTTAGATTATCGAGATAAGTGAGTCGAGTTAAGTTCATCGACTTAAACTTAAGCGATGTTAGTTTCATCGAAAGGAGTTAATCGATGTTAGTTTCATCGAAAGGAGTATCGATGTTAATTTCATCGAAAGGAGTATCGATGTTAGTTTCATCGAAGAGAGTTATCGATTATTAGTTAATCGAAGTGAGTTATAGAATATTAGTTAAATCGAAGGAGTTATCAAATATAGTTTATTCGATGGAGTTAATCGATTAGAGTTAAATCAAAGGAGTTAATCGAATATAGTTTATTCGAATATAGTAAAGGAGTTAATCGAATACAGTTTATTCGAATAGAGTTAGAGGAGTTAATCGAATATAGTTTGTTCGAATAGAGTTAGAGGAGTTATCGAATATAGTCTATTCGACATGAGTTAAGTGAATGGGGTTAACCAAATAGAGTTAATCAAATAGAGTAAATCAAATAGAGTTAACCCAATAGGGTCAGTCCAATAGAGTTAATTGAAAAGAGTTAATCGAATATAGTTATTCGAAAGAAAGGTTAAGTAAGGAAGTTAGTTAAAGAAATATAAAGTGAACTTTGCCTATTTCAAGGTTAGAAGTGTTGCTCAGTTAAGGTCTGAGAGGTAGTTCTACCCCAACTTGATTGGCTTCGTTTTTAACAGAGGAATGGTTAAGGTTCAGCAGTAAAGGATGGTAAAGTGAATTTAGTAATTAAAGAAAATGATGGAGTTGGCATAGCGATGTTTTATCTAAACATCTGTTTAATCCAAACGTAGGAGTTTGGAAATGTTTTCCAAACAAGAATCAGAAATGTTTTCTAAATACAGAAAACAAGGAATGGAAATGTTTCCAGTGTTAATAACGTATATTTTCTAAATCTAGAAAATAAGAAATGTTGAATATAGGGAAACAGGAGATGAAAAATGAACTAAAGAGATTAATGTTAAATGATGTTTGTTCGATATAATTTCATTCTAGAAATAATATCATTGTTTGCACACTTGCTTTCTTTGATAGTTAACTCACAGACTATCGAAGTTTTTGACCATTTTAACGTTGTTAATATGGAGAGACCGGTTGGATTATTATCCAAAGAACCACTCTGTATTGGCATAAGCGTTGCGAATCATTTATGCCAAAGATAATTGAAGACGGAGTAAAGTGCAAGGGTTGTTGTATAAGTCTTAGATAACAGGGACTAAGATGGATATACTGAATAGTGCCTTCGGTTTGTCTAGTCCCAGGACAACTTGTATGGACGAAGGTCTGACAGTGTATATCCAATAGATCGCGTAAGTTGATCTGCTCAAACGTATTCACGTTTGGTGGCGGAGGAATTCGTTTCCCTTAGCTGTATACCCGTGTTATTTTTGGATAAGTCAATTTGTGATTTGGCGGGTATGACGATGTGACATTTTAAGTGAATGAAGATGGATGTCTGACAGAGTATTTCCAGAAAGGTCACGTACATTGATTTCTTCAACCATACCAAGAGTGGAAGCGGAGAAGGAAACTTCTTTTAGCTGACATGTAATGTACTGTTGTAAACGTCAATTAGTGATTTCGATGGATTTGACAATGTAGCATTCGAAGTGAATCTGATGTGAAGATAAGCGTAGCTTCTAGCCTCACATCCGGTAAATGACAAAAATCGGGCAGGTAGCATGGCTATGTAGGTCGCACCTATTAGGGTGTATAATCACCTGATCTAGAGTTTCATTTACTTCTAAAAAAATCTATTGTTGATGCTGTCCCATTCGGGAAATGGTTGCTGATCCCAACCGTTGGTGATATACATTCGATACACTCAAGCAAAATGAGTGGTCGGTCATGTGTGACCGGGTTGCAAGATGTTCTTGTTGAACCCAGTGTATTCCTCTCTAGAGGTACACTAGCAGAAGGTTGTTCCATACCTTGTCATAGTTGGAAATCCATTATCCAATACGTACTTGCGATTTTGATTGTATACTATATATGTAGAACGTGAGACGAAAGCGTTTCTGCTAGATTGATATATATTTGTACTTAGACATTATTATAATATCAGAATGATATTGCTTGTCAAAGATGTTGGATTTTCATAAGGGAAAAACCCGTTCCGTATCCACGACGTGGTCGTATGAGATATCATATATATATTAAACTGTGTTAAACTATTTTACTCACACCAGTCCCATGACTGACCCGGAGTTTACTTTGTTATTTTTCCCTAAACTCTTGGGTGCCTAAATTTGTATGGGCAGTCAAGTAGTCGGGATTTACAGATATACTTGGAGAGCTTGGAGCAGGAGGTTTCAAGATTTTATAGCTATTATTTTTCCGCTGTTGTTGTAAGTGCTGTATTCTGATAAAGTGTTATTGTATATATATAACTGTTTTACTTAAAAGTTATGTTATATGTTATTCGTTCCGCTGTGAGATTCGGGTTACTCTGATGATGTAAGTTCTTCTTTTCTTCTTCTATTCTAAGTTTCTACCTTATCTATCCTCACCCTCTAATTTCTTTCACTAATTACTAGGATTTTTCGATGTTTTGGTTATCGACATCGTGTTTATGTCGATAACCAAAGTCGCTCAAAATCCGGGTCGTTACAGTTGGTATCAGAGCTTAAGTTAAGAATTACCTTGGCTCTGTGGCGTGACTCTGTGGAGATAGGGTTAGTAACACCCTAGATTGAGTTTGAGTGTATATATATACGAGTGCGTATTTGTATTTGATATAAAATGGTTTTATATTGGGGAGATTCATTGGTTGAGTAGTTTATGAATTCTGGTCGATCAGTTTGATCCACTGTATCGGTAGGGGTTTATAAACACTTGAATACGATGGACCGACACAATATGGATATGTGATATATTATCATATATAGGTTGTGATTATAATCGTGTAAGATTATAACATGTGAAATGGTTATATATAACCAATCAGAATTCATATAAGTGAAATACGTGAAATTAGATGAGTTAAATCTAAATTTTAAATCAGAATTGGAATTAAAATCCCAGGAATTGGAAAGAAGTTTGTAAATGAATCTGGATTAAGTATAAGAGAATTTTAAAATCCTGGGAGATTTTAAATTGGTTTAAAAGCATTGTGAATGGTATTTGAAATATATTTCAAAGTGGAAGTGTTTGAGAAATGGTTTTGAAAGCTGATATAGTATTGAACTCACTTCTGTAGCTGGAAAATAAACTCTAATGATGACTGCAGCATCATCAGTGTTCATCTTCGAGTGGTAAGTGACGGATTACTACCAAAGATATTGTTTTTGAAATTGTTTAGGAAAGCAAGTTGTTTGAAATCCAAAAAGGAATAGTTGGTTTTAGTAAAGAAAAACTGTTTAAAAACTCTTGGAACAGGTTATTTGAATAAAAACAAGTTAGAGAAATTTGTGAAAGCAAATTTGAAATTGAATATAAAGTCAGTCCAGTGGTAATTGAATTGGATTGGTAGGTTAAGAGTTTGGAATCGAGGATGGAACTCGAATTGGAAATGTTATTGTGGTTTGGATATAAGCGAATAATTGGTTGAGATGACATTGGTATATGTGGATTGATGACAGGTGAAGTGATAAAGTTGATATACCCGACAAAAAGGTACAAGTTTATATTTGATATAAGCATGAGATTTATGAGCCGAATTGCCAAGCCGCTTGGCTGTTTGATTTCTTTTGGGTTGAGGAAGGCCTAGAGTGGCGAGTTGGAGTTTTACCGATAGGGCTGTACAAAAGAGGTTATGGTGAAATTTTCCGAAAATTTAAAGTGTTAGAAATTTTTTAGAATTTTTGAAAATTTTAGTTAGTCGGAATGAATAAATATTTTAGTCGATATTAATTGGTTCAGTTGAAATCAGAAATAAGGAGTAAACAAATCTTAGGAATTCCAATAGATAGGGTCGTCCTCTAACTTAGCAATTTCGAAGACGAAACTATTTTAAGTGGGGAAGAATGTAATGACACACATTTTTCAGAGGGATATAATTAATTTATTTAATTATATAAATAGTGATATAGGAAATTAAATCGTCATTTAATTAAATAATGGAATATTTAATTAAATTAAATAATTAAATAATATATTAATTCAGAAATAATCAAAAATATTGGAAATCAAAATATTCTGTGAACTGGGCCATCCCTAAGATTTTATTCAGCTTAGAGTTGAATTATATTGACGAATATATTCAATCGACGTCAGTTTGAACGTAGAATTATAATATAATTAAAACAGAGCTTGAAAATGCGCGGCAGTTCGCTATTTGGCGATTCGAACTTCAACTGAATTTACGGGATTCGTTTTAAGCCGGATTTCTGTGAAACAAGAAACGTGTGGAGCTGGTGAAGGATATTTTTCTAGTGGAAGAGAAAAATCAGGATTTCATCGTGTAGATTTTGAGTTACGTCCAAATCAAATTTCAGAAAAGTCGTTGTGAAATTCCTTTATAATTCGTAACGCTTTAAATACGTTATAAAAGAGAATTTCAATATAAATTGAAATTCGATTCAACCTGGACTTGGAATATCGAATATATAATTACCTTGGAGCTGTATGGTATTCTAGTGTGAATATATACGAGAATATAAATTTATTTATATTTAATTTAATATAATTTAAATATATTTATATATTTAAATGGGTCATCCAAAGCTTTAAAAATAGCCACTTTTGCAAACGAAGTCGGAATTCGACGAAACTAATTTTGTTAGATCCGCAAAGTCAAATAGTTGTTATATTTCCAGTTTCGTGATTTTTAGAGTCACTGTGTGGTCGTACGGATTTTTAGAGTGAGAAACAGTCAATATTTTGACGGTTAAAAATATGCTGTGTGAGCATACGAAGTCGGAATTCGACGAAACTAGTTTCTTTGGGACCGTAATGTCGAAATATAGCTACATGTCCAGTTTCGTGATTTTTAGGTATCGTGTGTGAGCACACGGATTTTTAGAAAGCAGAATGAATATATATAAATGAGAATATACCGGGAATATTCCTTCTGTAAAATATCTAGATATTTGTTCACCCTATATATACACTTCCCAAAATTTCCTAAACCTAAATTACTAACTTCTAAAGGCAACGAGAGTTTCAGCGCCGCCATTTTTCATTTACAGTAAGCCATCCCCAAAAAGAAAAATCAAAATCAAATGGGAATAAAATCCTAAAATCAATTCATATGTATGAATGAATTCGTGAAGGGAAGCTCGTCATCCCCATAACCCTTTCGTCAAGTTCGACGCTGTTCCGAAGGGTGAGGTTGTGTGCAGCGAAAACTAGGTTTTCGATTTTAGGGTTCTTGGAGCATCAACGTTGATCTTTGAGTATGTAGCTATGTTTACGGGATTAAGAGGCTTTAAAATATGAAGTTTTGGTTGGATTTGGGTTCAATGAAGTTCGGTATTTCCATCGAGACGTTCGAACTGGGACGGATAACGGGAGTTAATGGGGGCTTGCGAGTTGGTCTTCATGGTGACGAGGTTGATGAGAGTGCGAAGGAGAATGAGATGGTGGCATTGGTTGTTAAATCCGTGGAAGAAATAGAGTGTGAGGATGAAAGGAAGGATCGAAATGGTGTTCGGTGTATAATGAAGCACGATGGAATTTGGGGGAGATGAAGTGTGCGGGTTGGGCTGTGACAGGAGGGAATGGGCCGAATATAAAGGGGTGAGGCCCATTTGCTATTTGTTTGGGTTTAATTCAAAGTCAAATATCTGTGTAACTTGTATAATTAATATCTTGGTCATACGTGAACGAAATTCAGCGAAATTGGTCACGTTGGGATCGTATGGAAGAGGGCTTCACAATGGAGCTAACTGGAAGTGAATCCGAGCTCGTTACAATTTATGGCGAAATAAATTGTCCGTCGCAGTCAAATAAACGCACACCGTTATTTAACGATTAACGCGCCAAAGTGAGTAAAACTCACCAACTCTGTACAGTTCTATTTTTACAACGTATTCTTAGAACTGTTAAATATTGTCTGTTTGATTGTGTGTTGACTGTTTGATTGAACTGCTTGTAACGACCCAGAAAATCTGAACCAATTTAAAATTTTTAAATTGGCTAAAATAATGGATTTTAAATATTTAAAATAAATATTTTAAATAATGGCGATGAAAACTGAGTTGAATCGACATTTGAAAACGAATATAATTAATTATAATTATATATAGAATTGAAAATGGCGCGGTAGTTCGATAATTCGATTTCAAACTTCAATTGAATATACCGGGTGCAAAACAATCCGGATTTTAGTGAAACCAAAAATATTTAAATCTGTTAGTGAATATCTTTCTAACGAATTCGACCAATCGAAATTTGATAGCGGGAGTCAAAGGATATGTCCAGTTGAAAATTCTGAATAGTCGCTTTAGGATTCAGGCCCTTAAAAATGGATATTTTGCAAATGACCTCGGATTTCGACGAAACCACTTTTGTTAGATCCGCAGTGTCAAGTTATTGTTAGGTTTCAAATTTCATAATTTTTCGAATCAATATGTGAGCGTGGCAAAGGAAAACGCGTTTGACCGGTTTCAGTTGATTTTAATCGACTGGAAATTTGCCATTTTTCAAACGGTCTCAGAATTCGACGAAACTAGTTTTGTTAGGACCGTATCGTCAATACGAAGCTAGAAAATATTTTTCTGGAATTTTTCTAGTTAGTATGTGACCCCGGTAATTTGAAATGTGCGTTTAAAATTCAATATAATGATTTAAATGAAAATTCAAAAGGAAACTGATTGTAACGATCAAATCAGCTTGCGATACATATCCCATTGTGTTCGGAATGGGGGTGAAACGCTAGGGACGATAGGCGGTGGGCCTCGTTTCGAGGTCATATGTAAAAGTCAACCTTTTGCGAAATTTAATAATTAAATAAAAAAAATATATACTTTCCCTCCTTATCTCCTGCTTCCCCCCCCCCCTCATTCGATTACAACTAGAAAAAAAGAAAAAGAAAACCCTAAGCAAATCGCCGCCGCCCCCAGACATCGACGCCACCGCCTATTCCTCCTCCAAGCCCGCCTCCGCCTGAGCCCCCCCCCCCCAAATCGCACTAGCTCCGACGAAGACACCCCCCCCTCGTCTCGACGTCTGCGAAGACCCCCCCCCCCAGAAGTGCCGCCGACGACATCTTCATTCCCCCCTTTCTTCGAAGCACTGTAAGTATTTTATTGTAATTTATTTTTATTTTAATTCGTTAAAAACTGAAATTGTTTTAAAAATAAAAACTGAAACTGATTTTTTTTTTTAAAAAAAAGAAAGAATAAAACTGATTTTTTTAAAAGTAGTAAACTGGATTTTTTTTTTTTAAGTATAAAAGTTGATTTTTTTTTTTAAGTATTAAAACTGAAATGTTTTAAAGAAGAAAAACTGAAATGTTTTAAAGAAGAAAAACTGAAATGTTTTAAAAAGTATAAAAACTGAATATTTTTAAAAGTATAAAACTGATATTTTTAAAAGTATAAAAACTGAATATTTTTAAAGGTATAAAACTGATATTTTTAAAAGTATAAAACTGAAAGTTTTAAAAGTATAAAACTGAAAGTTTTAAAAGTATAAAACAGATTTTTATAAAAGAATTTTTAAAACTGGATTTTTTGTAAAGAAAGTAAAAACTGATTTCTTTTAAAAGAATTTTAAAACTGATTTTAAAAAGCTATAAAAACTGATTTTGTTTTAAAGGAAAAATCATATTTTTATATATTGAAAGTCAAAGTAAAAATCATATTTTTATATGTTGAAAGTCGAAGTAAAAATCATATTTTTATATGTTGAAAGTCGAAGTAAAAATCATATTTTTAAATATTGAAAGTCAAAGTAAAAGTCATATTTTTATATATCGAAAGTCGAAAGAAAAATCATATTTTTATATATTGAGTAGCATAGTAAAAATTCGATTTTTACATATGTAGAGAATACGGGCGAAAGCGACAAAAGGCGAAGATTTCTCTAAAGGAAGTGTCGTGCAGTTGGATAGCTATTGGTGAGATTTCTGATTTAAAAATATTATATATGTTGAAATAAAAGTGAATAGCTATATATAAATATCTATATATATATATATATATATATATATATATATATATATATATACGCCCCTCGTCCACAAACCATGGACGATATTTATTGGTTGAAATTGTTGTGAAAATTGAATGGTTGTTTGGGATTGTTTGTGATTGATATTGGTTGTATGTGGTTGAAAAATACCTATTTGTGGTTGTGAAATATTTGGTTGAAACCACATAGGATTAGTTTGTGGAAATGAAATAAATATATACATGCCGCCTGCGTGCGAACTAGATGCATGATCCCCATTGTCAAAAACCGCGAGGTTTTAAGGTAGAGCGAGGAGCCGTACTAGGGACGGTGCCGGTGTAACTACCCTGCCGTTATGCTGCCGAAATTTTAAATAATATTTGTGTGTTTGAATTATTTTCATATGCTTAAACTATATTTATTCATTGTATAGAAAACATTCATGTGTTGAATTGATATTCATTCGTTGTTTAGAAATTCATGTGTTGAATGGTATTCATATTTTGAAATAAATTGTTCGATAATAAAAATCACATTTTTATCTATATATAGAAACTATAGAAAACATTCATGTGTTGAATTGATATTCATTCGTTGTTTAGAAGTTCATGTGTTGAATGGTATTCATATTTTGAAATAAATTGTTCGATAATAAAAATCACATTTTTATCTATATATAGAAACTATAGAAAACATTCATGTGTTGAATTGATATTCATTCGTTGTTTAGAAATTCATGTGTTGAATGGTATTCATATTTTGAAATAAATTGTTCGATAATAAAAATCACATTTTTATCTATATATAGAAACTATAGAAAACATTCATGTGTTGAATTGATATTCATTCGTTGTTTAGAAATTCATGTGTTGAATGGTATTCATATTTTGAAGTAAATTGTTTGATGCTAAAAATCACCTTCTATCGACTATATGAACTATATAGAAAAATAGTGTTTTGAAATGAGTTGTTTTACAATAAAAATCACATTTTTATTGTATGCATAAATCGTTAAAATATGAAGTGTTAAAAATAGCCACTTGTTCAAAATAAACATATATGAGTTGAAATATTCATTAATTAACTAATGAAATGATTTGCACCTATTTATGTAACATTAGAATGAATGGTGTTTTTAAACCAAATAGAAATCAAATATGAAGTTGAATAGAAAATGAAAAATGATATGGACTGTATATATATGTACATGCATATTCATTGAACAGGTTATAGCAAAGGGGCTAGAGAAGAGGAATAAAATTTTGTGCCCGACAAATAGGTACACATTTACTGATTTGTTTGGGTGATGATTTTGAGCCTGTTGGCTAGCCGCTTGGCTTCTTCTTTTTCTTTTTGAGATTAGAAGGACCGGGAACGCTATTTGCGATTTCCCGATGCTCCCGGTGCAGGGTAGGTTATGGCGAAATTTTTCCAAAATTTAAGGAGTTAGAAAAATATTTGAAGTGAAAACGATATGGAAATCATTGAATGAACTATATTTATATAAATATATAAATATAAATAAAATTAAAACGAAACGAAGCCGTGCAGTTCGTATTTTGAAACCGTGATTTCAAACGACTAGTGCGGGAAATCTGACCATTGGATTTTCCCGAAACCTCAACCGTCGGGTACGCCTTGGAAATATCTTCCCAACGGCACCAACTTTGTAGAAATCCAACGGTTGGATTGTCTGGAATGTTTAATTCAAATCTGAAGAAAAACAGCGCCAGAAACGATTATATTTATTTATATATATAAATATAATTATATTTAATCGAATAACGACGCTGCAGTTCGTATTTTGAAATCGAAATTTCAAACGATTGTACCGGAAGATCCGACCGTCGGATTTTCCCGAAACTGGAACCGTTGGATTCGTTTTGAAAAGACCTTTCTAATGATGTAAATTTTGTGAAGATCCAACGGTTAGATTTTCAGATATGTGTAAATCAAATCTGAAGAAAAACAGCGCCACGGCCGCGTTATGGCCCGAAGCGTCGTTTTGAATAAAATGGCTATTTTAAAATAAATAAAAATAGCGATAAATCATTATAAAATATCATAAGCGATATGGAATGGAAATAAACTGAATTTGCTCGATTTATGTTGTATTTGATGGTTGAATGTGTTTGGTGTGAAAATTACATTAAAGAACAATATTGGTGTTGTCGAATAATTTAACCATTGAAATAAAATCGATTTGAAATTCTAAATATACGTGAATTATTTGAAAAGGCCGAGTTAATTCTCGTTTCGAATAATCGACCGACGATTGAAATTCGAAGATGAAGACGACGGTCGAAGACCGGAGATCTTCACCTCGTTTGGATGGTAACCGAGGTCCTGATTGGGAGGCATCCCGAAATATGGATAATGAGTGGTGATCGTTCAGACGTACGTGGTGATCGATGGGTTTGCGAGGTATTTAGTGCCTCCGGTTTCGTTCAGACCCAGAACGGACTTGTAAATGGACTGTGTGTCCGACATTGGAATTTGTCCTGTGTGATTGATAACCATCGGTTGCACGGTGTGAATTGCCTGTGTGGCATGCTAAGATGCAGTGATCAAGGCTTCTGTTGAAAAGCAAAGTCTTGTAGTGATGATCAAAGCACCGCCTGTGTGGCGTAGCTTTGTGTATAACGTAAATTCGCGAGCCTCACACCCCGGTATGAACCTAAAACGGGAGAAAGGACCTCAGGGAGGACATGCGTTTCTTTCTAGCTAGGGTGGTGTCAGTGACCTACCAGCCCTGACATTTATATACTTTTCACCTATGTGGTTGTTGCTGTTGCGAGGCGCCTCGGTTTGATCGGACGATCCGGGTCCGATGGAGTCATTCGTTGGCTCGTTTACGCCCCAAAGGGCGGGGAAACGCATCGTTCAGGAATTTTAATCCACATCGGTGGACCGGCCCTGACGATCCAAAGGCTTGACTGAGTACTTGCCTGAGGGGCGGGCTAGAGCGTCTCGAATTCGGTTAGGACTATCTTTTGCCTTGGTTCATGACGGAAATCCAATTTCCAAATACGACATCGTGCGGTTTTGATTGTATACCTACATATGGCGACATAGTGGTATGGGGCATTAATGCCGTCTATGATTGATAGTTATGATTTGAAATTGTTTTCAAAACATATAAACACTAGCAATAATATCAAATGCCTTTGTTTTATTCGTATCAAGCATATCTTGGCCGTTATAAGGTAAAAACTCTATCCTCCGGTTTGCGTTGCATTGTATGATGGGAACTGAGTCTTATAACGGCTTCATTTTTATAAAAAGCATAGCGATGTTTAAAAGAAAGATTTGTTTTAAAGCACTGGCAATCGAATGGAGTAAACCCGTTCCACGAAAGTGGCGTGGTCCTGTGATTAGCCAATTATATATGTGTTGAGTAGATTTCTCATACCAGTCCCATGACTGACTCGTAGTTTGTTTCACTCTCAAACTCGGGTGCCCCTCTTTATACACGGGCAGCCTTGTATTCAGGTTTAGCTGGTTCTTTCTGGATAGCTGGAGCTGAAGATGGATTCTATCATTTATTTCTTTTTATGCTGTTCAGCTCCTATTGTACATATTTTGTTTATTTCCGCTGTAGACATTTATGTATAGCTGAACTGTATTTGTACTAAGTAAGATCCTGTATACTGTGTAACTCTGATGATTACTTTTATTCAGTATATTTTGTTGTTCATTCTGGTGTATTTATTTAATTCTGTTCTGCTACTATATGTTTCTGTGTTATATTCCAAAGATAACCTTGTTTCCGTGAGAACGGGAAATCGGGTCGTCTCAACGTGGTATCAGAGCTTTGGTTAAGCTTAGTTCTGGAATATAACATTTGAACGAACTCGTCAGAAATAGAACCAGTAGTGTTCTAGGACGGGTAACTCTATACAGATACGATTAGTAATATCCTAGTATGAGTAAAGCAGAATGAAATTACACCTCGATAGACACATTTACGCTTGAAGTATATGTTTCTATGTTTTAAAATATCTTTTCTATGACCTGACACTTGATCTGCTAATTGCAGAAGTACTAGAAAAATGAGTGCCAGAAACAGAAGGAATACAGAACCCGATCTAGAGGCTCTATTCAAGAGATATCGAAATCTGGGTGGAGAAAAATTCTCGGGCAATGAATCTATTATTCAAACTCAAGCTTGGATGAGTTCTGTCGAAAAAATCTTTGAGCATATCCAGCTGAGAGATGACCAGAAACGGTTAGTAGCATCTTGGGCGCTCAAAGAGGAAGCTTTAATCTGGTGGGAAACAATCATCAAAAATAATCCAGAAGGTGATATCACCTGGGACAGATTCAAAGTGGTTTTCTTAGAAAGATTTACTCCTCCCGAAGTAACCGAGAGATTATGTGATGAATTTTCTTATCTAATACAAGGTGACATGACCATTCCGGAATATCATAAGAAATTCAACGAACTTGCTCACTTTGCTCCTCATCTAATTCAAAATCCGAAGAGGAAAAATATGAGATTTATTCACGGGCTTCAAAGGAAATACCAGAATAAGGTATTGGGGCATGTGAAGCTTCCTTTTTCTGAAATGATTTACATGGCTTATCAGTATGAAGATCTCCATAAGAAAGGAATGTTGCGCGACGAAGAAGAAGTCTGTTCTAGTGACAAAACAGAGTCAGAAACTGATATTCCTGAAGCCAGTACAAGGTCTGAGGTCAATAAGAAGCTCAGTGCCAAGAGAAAAAGGGCTGAATCTGGGAACGAACGAATAATGACCGCCACGTGCTCAAGCTGCAATAGAAAAGGGCATTTGGCGGTAAGTTGCAAATCTTGGAACAAACGAAGAAAAAGTGGATCTAAGCCCACTAAGAAACAAAAGAACCCACATGGGGAAAGGAGATGCCATAAGTGCCGCCAGGCAGGTCACATTGCACGGGAGTGCCAACTCTCAAAGAAACCTGAAACCGTGTGTATAAATGAAGTAGCAGAAACTTCCGAGCCCTCAGCTAGTCAAAAAAGGCCCGATGTTTTAGAAGGCACGCTTACTGTCAAAAACATTCCAGTCAAAGTACAGTTTGACACAGGCGCGTCACGAAGCTTCATTTCCAAAGATGCAGCTAAGAAACTGAATTTGAATTTGAAAAAGCTCAAGGAACCAATGACTGTCCAGAATCCGGTTGGAGGTTCCATTGATCTCAGTTGGGTTTGTGGAGTGCCGGTTTCTTTCTCTCGTTATCGGTTTCCTACCATCGCCGTCGTCATGAATTTTAAAGAGTTTGATCTTATCTTGGGGTTAGACTGGTTGACCAAATATGAAGCTGAAGTTAAATGCGCCGACAGAGTCGTAAAGGCGAGGATTAAATCAGGTGATTATATAACCATTCCCTGTGAAGGTCAGAATGCTAATAGAAAAGACTTCTGGGCAGCTTTGGATGTTTCTCCAGCCCAAATTGAAAATGTCCCTGAAGTCATAGAGAATATTCCCGACCTCATCAAAGATATTCCTGTCGTCAAGAACTATGCAGATGTGTTCGAAGAAGTTGTTCGCTTACCTCCGCAAAGAGAAATAGATTTCAAGATTGCTTTGATTCCCAATGCAAGGCCGGTAGTTCACGCTATTCGAAGAATGTCCTTGAAAGAGAAGGAGGAATTAGACAATCAAACACGACAGCTAGTATGGAAAGGTCTGATCAGGCCTAGTTTCTCTGATTGGGGTGCAGCAGTGGTATTTGTCCCAAAATCTGACGGTACTCTACGTCTTTGTGTGGATTATCGAGATCTGAACAAACAGACAATAAAGAACAAATATCCATTGCCGCGGATTGATGATCTGTTGTATCGATTAAATGGAGCACAAGTATTCTCAAGAATGGACCTAGCTACAGGCTTCCATCAACTTCGAATTGCCGAAGAGTGTGTTCCAATGACAGCGTTCAGAGGCCCCGACTTATTCTACGAGTGGTTAGTAATGCCGTTCGGCTTATGTAACGCTCCAGCTTACTTCGTCGATCTGATGAACAGAGTGTTCAGAGGAGTATTGAATAAATTTGTTCTGGTTTTTATTGATGATATTTTAATCTTCTCTAAATCAAAGGCCGAACATGAAAAGCATCTGGAACAGGTTCTAGAAATCCTCAGAAGGAATGTATTGAAAGCCAAGTTTTCCAAATGTATATTCTGGCAAGATGAAGTAAAATTTCTGGGCCATGTCGTATCGAAAGATGGAATCGCTGTGGATCCAAGCAAAATCACGGCTATTCAAAATTGGAAACAGCCCAGTACTCCCACTGAAGTCCGCAGCTTTCTCGGATTGGCTAGCTATTATCGGAAGTTCGTTAAAGACTTTTCTAAGATATCTGGCCACTTAACGAAGCTTACAAAGAAGCATTCTAAGTTCAAATGGACTCAAGAAAGTGAGGAGGCTTTCGAAGAGCTAAAGTTAAGATTAACGACAGCTCCAGTATTAACCATCATCGATGGCAACCAAGATTTAAAAGTCTGGACTGATGCTTCTAGAGAGGGCCTTGGCGCAGTGTTAATGCAAAGAGGCCAAGTAATTGCTTATGCTAGCCGTCAACTGAAACCACACGAGAAAAACTATGTAACTCATGATCTTGAGTTATTGGCTATCATCTTCTCTTTGAAAATCTGGAGACACTATCTTCTGGGAGAGAGATTTGAACTATTTACAGATCATCAGTCATTAAAGTATCTGTTCACTCAGAAGGACTTAAATTTGAGGCAGCAACGTTGGCTGGAGTTTCTTGCAGCATATGACTTTGAAATTATATACACTCCAGGAAAAGCCAATGTCGTGGCCGATGCGTTAAGCAGAAAGAATGTAATGATCGCCAGCTTTATTATCACAACATCCTTGATTGACAGAATATCTATTCTTCAGAAGGAGGATAACTTTATTAAAGATATGATCAAAAGGATTCAGAAAGGCGAACCCTCGTGTTTTCAAATAGATAACGACGAGACCTTGAGGTTAAAAGGAAGGATTTGTGTTCCTGACGTTCCTGAGCTAAAAAGGGAAGTGTTAGACGAGTGTCACAAGTCCAAGCTGAGTATCCATCCTGGTGTGGCCAAAATGTATAACGATCTCAAAAGAACTTTCTGGTGGAAGGCTATGAAAAGAGACGTTTCGATATATGTTAGTCGATGCCCTACTTGCCAGCTAGTTAAAAGCGACCAACAGAAATTGGCCGGACTATTGCAACCACTAGAAGTTCCTGGCTGGAAGTGGGAACATATTTCTATGGATTTCATTGATGGTCTGCCCAGGACCAGAAAAGGAAATGACAGTATTTGGGTGATCGTAGATCGTTTCACGAAGACCGCCCATTTTATACCTGTCAGATCAAATAGAACCGCTCAGAGTCTGGCGCAGATATACTTCAGGGAAATAGTTAGACTACATGGAGTGCCACTCAGTATAGTCAGTGATAGGGATACAATATTCACTAGCAAATTCTGGGAAGCATTTCAAGTCGAGCTGGGAACGAAGTTAAACTTGAGCACCGCTTATCATCCTCAGACAGACGGTCAGACTGAGAGGGTGAATCGCATTCTAGAAGATCTATTGCGGGCTTGTGTTATAGATTTCGGTGGATCATGGGAAGACAACCTGCATTTGGCTGAATTCTCTTATAACAACAGCTACCAGGCGAGTCTGACAATGTCGCCATTCGAAGCATTGTATGGTAGACCGTGCCGATCTCCTGCTTGTTGGGTCGAGCCTGGGAATAGACTTGTGTTGGGTCCTGATATGATTCGAGAAGCTGCCGACAAAGTCGATTTTATTAAGAAGCGATTACTCGCCGCTCAAAGCCGACAAAAGAGCTACGCCGATAAAAGAAGAAGAGATATATCCTTCGAAGTAGGCGACTATGTATATTTGAAAGTATCGCCGATGAGAGGAGTTATCCGGTTCGGTAAAACTGGAAAGTTGGCACCCAAATTCATTGGTCCGTTTCCTATTCTGGAACGGATTGGAACTCTCGCATATAAAGTTAAACTGCCTGACTGGTTGCCTGGAGTGCATGATGTATTTCATATATCTCAACTTCGAAAGCACGTTCATGATCCAGACTTGATCGTGGAAGAAGCAGCTCAACAGGACATTGAAATTACTCCAGAATTAGCTGTGAGGCGAGAGCCGCTAAAGATTATCGGCAAAGAAACCAAAGAGCTGAGGAACAAGAAGGTTCACTTAGTCAAAGTGCAATGGAGTGGAGATCCGCGAGATTGTACTTGGGAAACTGAGGAGAGCATTCAGAAAGCTTATCCTAGATGCCGAGTAGATATCTCTGATTGACTCTGGTGCAAGGTACATTTACCCTACTTTGCATTACCATTTAATTCTCTATTCTATTATAATTGTTTGAATGATTTTAGAAGAAAAATAGGAATTAATTTGTATGACTTTGAAAGCTTAAAAACAATTGGATTGGTTGTTGTGTTGTGTGATTGTAGATTTATCAAACCACTTTCGACTTTATTCCTTTTCGAGGACGAAAAGTTTTAAGTAGGGGAGATTGTAACGACCCAGAAAATCTGAACCAATTTAAAATTTTTAAATTGGCTAAAATAATGGATTTTAAATATTTAAAATAAATATTTTAAATAATGGCGATGAAAACTGAGTTGAATCGACATTTGAAAACGAATATAATTAATTATAATTATATATAGAATTGAAAATGGCGCGGTAGTTCGATAATTCGATTTCAAACTTCAATTGAATATACCGGGTGCAAAACAATCCGGATTTTAGTGAAACCAAAAATATTTAAATCTGTTAGTGAATATCTTTCTAACGAATTCGACCAATCGAAATTTGATAGCGGGAGTCAAAGGATATGTCCAGTTGAAAATTCTGAATAGTCGCTTTAGGATTCAGGCCCTTAAAAATGGATATTTTGCAAATGACCTCGGATTTCGACGAAAACACTTTTGTTAGATCCGCAGTGTCAAGTTATTGTTAGGTTTCAAATTTCATAATTTTTCGAATCAATATGTGAGCGTGGCAAAGGAAAACGCGTTTGACCGGTTTCAGTTGATTTTAATCGACTGGAAATTGGCCATTTTTCAAACGGTCTCAGAATTCGACGAAACTAGTTTTGTTAGGACCGTATCGTCAATACGAAGCTAGAAAATATTTTTCTGGAAATTTTCTAGTTAGTATGTGACCCCGGTAATTTGAAATGTGCGTTTAAAATTCAATATAATGATTTAAATGAAAATTCAAAAGGAAACTGATTATAACGATCAAATCAGCTTGCGATACATATCCCATTGTGTTCGGAATGGGGGTGAAACGCTAGGGACGACAGGCGGTGGGCCTCGTTTCGAGGTCATATGTAAAAGTCAACCTTTTGCGAAATTTAATAATTAAATAATAAAAAAAAATATACTTTCCCTCCTTATCTCCTGCTTGGCCCCCCCCCCCTCATTCGATTACAACCAGAAAAAAAAAAAAAAACCCTAAGCAAATCGCCGCCGCCCCCAGACATCGACGCCACCGCCTATTCCTCCTCCAAGCCCGCCTCCGCCTGAGCCCCCCCCCCCAAATCGCACTAGCTCCGACGAAGACCCCCCCCCCCCCTCGTCTCGACGTCTGCGAAGACCCCCCCTAGAAGTGCCGCCGACGACATCTTCATTCCCCCCCCCCTTTCTTCGAAGCACTGTAAGTATTTTATTGTAATTTATTTTTATTTTAATTCGTTAAAAACTGAAATTGTTTTAAAAATAAAAACTGAAACTGATTTTTTTTTTTAAAAAAAAAAAAGAATAAAACTGATTTTTTTAAAAGTAGTAAACTGGATTTTTTTTTTAAGTATAAAAGTTGATTTTTTTTTTAAGTATTAAAACTGAAATGTTTTAAAGAAGAAAAACTGAAATGTTTTAAAGAAGAAAAACTGAAATGTTTTAAAGAAGAAAAACTGAAATGTTTTAAAGAAGAAAAACTGAAATGTTTTAAAGAAGAAAAACTGAAATGTTTTAAAAAGTATAAAAACTGAATATTTTTAAAAGTATAAAACTGATATTTTTAAAAGTATAAAAACGGAATATTTTTAAAGGTATAAAACTGATATTTTTAAAAGTATAAAACTGAAAGTTTTAAAAGTATAAAACTGAAAGTTTTAAAAGTATAAAATAGATTTTTATAAAAGAATTTTTAAAACTGGATTTTTTGTAAAGAAAGTAAAAACTGATTTCTTTTAAAAGAATTTTAAAACTGATTTTAAAAAGCTATAAAAACTGATTTTGTTTTAAAGGAAAAATCATATTTTTATATATTGAAAGTCAAAGTAAAAATCATATTTTTATATGTTGAAAGTCGAAGTAAAAATCATATTTTTATATGTTGAAAGTCGAAGTAAAAATCATATTTTTATATGTTGAAAGTCGAAGTAAAAATCATATTTTTAAATATTGAAAGTCAAAGTAAAAGTCATATTTTTATATATCGAAAGTCGAAAGAAAAATCATATTTTTATATATTGAGTAGCATAGTAAAAATTCGATTTTTACATATGTAGAGAATACGGGCGAAAGCGACAAAAGGCGAAGATTTCTCTAAAGGAAGTGTCGTGCAGTTGGATAGCTATTGGTGAGATTTCTGATTTAAAAATATTATATATGTTGAAATAAAAGTGAATAGCTATATATAAATATCTATATCTATATATATATATACGCCCCTCGTCCACAAACCATGGACGATATTTATTGGTTGAAATTGTTGTGAAAATTGAATGGTTGTTTGGGATTGTTTGTGATTGATATTGGTTGTATGTGGTTGAAAAATACCCATTTGTGGTTGTGAAATATTTGGTTGAAACCACATAGGATTAGTTTGTGGAAATGAAATAAATATATACATGCCGCCTGCGTGCGAACTAGATGCATGATCCCCATTGTCAAAAACCGCGAGGTTTTAAGGTAGAGCGAGGAGCCGTACTAGGGACGGTGCCGGTGTAACTACCCTGCCGTTATGCTGCCGAAATTTTGAATAATATTTGTGTGTTTGAATTATTTTCATATGCTTAAACTATATTTATTCATTGTATAGAAAACATTCATGTGTTGAATTGATATTCATTCGTTGTTTAGAAATTCATGTGTTGAATGGTATTCATATTTTGAAATAAATTGTTCGATAATAAAAATCACATTTTTATCTATATATAGAAACTATAGAAAACATTCATGTGTTGAATTGATATTCATTCGTTGTTTAGAAGTTCATGTGTTGAATGGTATTCATATTTTGAAATAAATTGTTCGATAATAAAAATCACATTTTTATCTATATATAGAAACTATAGAAAACATTCATGTGTTGAATTGATATTCATTCGTTGTTTAGAAATTCATATGTTGAATGGTATTCATATTTTGAAATAAATTGTTCGATAATAAAAATCACATTTTTATCTATATATAGAAACTATAGAAAACATTCATGTGTTGAATTGATATTCATTCGTTGTTTAGAAATTCATGTGTTGAATGGTATTCATATTTTGAAGTAAATTGTTTGATGATAAAAATCACCTTCTATCGACTATATGAACTATATAGAAAAATAGTGTTTTGAAATGAGTTGTTTTACAATAAAAATCACATTTTTATTGTATGCATAAATCGTTAAAATATGAAGTGTTAAAAATAGCCACTTGTTCAAAATAAACATATATGAGTTGAAATATTCATTAATTAACTAATGAAATGATTTGCACCTATTTATGTAACATTAGAATGAATGGTGTTTTTAAACCAAATAGAAATCAAATATGAAGTTGAATAGAAAATGAAAAATGATATGGACTGTATATATATGTACATGCATATTCATTGAACAGGTTATAGCAAAGGGGCTAGAGAAGAGGAATAAAATTTTGTGCCCGACAAATAGGTACACATTTACTGATTTGTTTGGGTGATGATTTTGAGCCTGTTGGCTAGCCGCTTGGCTTCTTCTTTTTCTTTTTGAGATTAGAAGGACCGGGAACGCTATTTGCGATTTCCCGATGCTCCCGGTGCAGGGTAGGTTATGGCGAAATTTTTCCAAAATTTAAGGAGTTAGAAAAATATTTGAAGTGAAAACGATATGGAAATCATTGAATGAACTATATTTATATAAATATATAAATATAAATAAAATTAAAACGAAACGAAGCCGTGCAGTTCGTATTTTGAAACCGTGATTTCAAACGACTAGTGCGGGAAATCTGACCATTGGATTTTCCCGAAACCTCAACCGTCGGGTACGCCTTGGAAATATCTTCCCAACGGCACCAACTTTGTAGAAATCCAACGGTTGGATTGTCTGGAATGTTTAATTCAAATCTGAAGAAAAACAGCGCCAGAAACGATTATATTTATTTATATATATATAAATATAATTATATTTAATCGAATAACGACGCTGCAGTTCGTATTTTGAAATCGAAATTTCAAACGATTGTACCGGAAGATCCGACCGTCGGATTTTCCCGAAACTGGAACCGTTGGATTCGTTTTGAAAAGACCTTTCTAATGATGTAAATTTTGTGAAGATCCAACGGTTAGATTTTCAGATATGTGTAAATCAAATCTGAAGAAAAACAGCGCCACGGCCGCGTTATGGCCCGAAGCGTCGTTTTGAATAAAATGGCTATTTTAAAATAAATAAAAATAGCGATAAATCATTATAAAATATCATAAGCGATATGGAATGGAAATAAACTGAATTTGCTCGATTTATGTTGTATTTGATGGTTGAATGTGTTTGGTGTGAAAATTACATTAAAGAACAATATTGGTGTTGTCGAATAATTTAACCATTGAAATAAAATCGATTTGAAATTCTAAATATACGTGAATTATTTGAAAAGGCCGAGTTAATTCTCGTTTCGAATAATCGACCGACGATTGAAATTCGAAGATGAAGACGACGGTCGAAGACCGGAGATCTTCACCTCGTTTGGATGGTAACCGAGGTCCTGATTGGGAGGCATCCCGAAATATGGATAATGAGTGGTGATCGTTCAGATGTACGTGGTGATCGATGGGTTTGCGAGGTATTTAGTGCCTCCGGTTTCGTTCAGACCCAGAACGGACTTGTAAATGGACTGTGTGTCCGACATTGGAATTTGTCCTGTGTGATTGATAACCATCGGTTGCACGGTGTGAATTGCCTGTGTGGCATGCTAAGATGCAGTGATCAGGGCTTCTGTTGAAAAGCAAAGTCTTGTAGTGATGATCAAAGCACCGCCTGTGTGGCGTAGCTTTGTGTATAACGTAAATTCGCGAGCCTCACACCCCGGTATGAACCTAAAACGGGAGAAAGGACCTCAGGGAGGACATGCGTTTCTTTCTAGCTAGGGTGGTGTCAGTGACCTACCAGCCCTGACATTTATATACTTTTCACCTATGTGGTTGTTGCTGTTGCGAGGCGCCTCGGTTTGATCGGACGATCCGGGTCCGATGGAGTCATTCGTTGGCTCGTTTACGCCCCAAAGGGCGGGGAAACGCATCGTTCAGGAATTTTAATCCACATCGGTGGACCGGCCCTGACGATCCAAAGGCTTGACTGAGTACTTGCCTGAGGGGCGGGCTAGAGCGTCTCGAATTCGGTTAGGACTATCTTTTGCCTTGGTTCATGACGGAAATCCAATTTCCAAATACGACATCGTGCGGTTTTGATTGTATACCTACATATGGCGACATAGTGGTATGGGGCATTAATGCCGTCTATGATTGATAGTTATGATTTGAAATTGTTTTCAAAACATATAAACACTAGCAATAATATCAAATGCCTTTGTTTTATTCGTATCAAGCATATCTTGGCCGTTATAAGGTAAAAACTCTATCCTCCGGTTTGCGTTGCATTGTGTGATGGGAACTGAGTCTTATAACGGCTTCATTTTTATAAAAAGCATAGCGATGTTTAAAAGAAAGATTTGTTTTAAAGCACTGGCAATCCAATGGAGTAAACCCGTTCCACGAAAGTGGCGTGGTCCTGTGATTAGCCAATTATATATGTGTTGAGTAGATTTCTCATACCAGTCCCATGACTGACTCGTAGTTTGTTTCACTCTCAAACTCGGGTGCCCCTCTTTCTACACGGGCAGCCTTGTATTCAGGTTTAGCTGGTTCTTTCTGGATAGCTGGAGCTGAAGATGGGTTCTATCATTTATTTCTTTTTATGCTGTTCAGCTCCTATTGTACATATTTTGTTTATTTCCGCTGTAGACATTTATGTATAGCTGAACTGTATTTGTACTAAGTAAGATCCTGTATACTGTGTAACTCTGATGATTACTTTTATCCAGTATATTTTGTTGTTCATTCTGGTGTATTTATTTAATTCTGTTCTGCTACTATATGTTTCTGTGTTATATTCCAAAGATAACCTTGTTTCCGTGAGAACGGGAAATCGGGTCGTCTCAACGCTAGTCAGTTATTGAATATTATATATATATAAACAGTTAAATAGTTATATATTGATTCTGTTAACAGAATATTTCATATTTAACTGGAAGTGATGTTGATTATACTGTGTAACATCTGTGATGCAGGGAAACAGGTTGGAGGAATCCAACTGGTTTCCTCAACAGTTATTTTACTGTGATTTATATATTGTGATATATAATGTGATATATAATATGATGTTGATTATGTGTGCTTTGGACGATAGTTATCGTTGTTATAGGGTGTGTTAAATACCATAAGAAATACCAGAATGTGGAAAAGGATTTTCAAAGTATATTTTGAAAATAATTTATTTATATAAAATCATTGGATATTATATTATACAAGAAAAAGGATTTTGAATAAAAGAATTATATTTGTAAATAAATATAAAGGAAATTTATATTTGTTAATCAAATATAAAGGGATTTTATTTATTAAACAAATATAGAGGAGATATATTTGTGAAATCAAATATAAAGGAAATTATTTGTAAAACAATATATATAAGGGAAAATATTGTCAAAACCAGTAGAAAGAGGGATATTTGTAAACCATTTACAAATAGATAAAAAAGGATTTATTTATTTAGGAAATAAATAAAGGTAAAAGAATTTATTATTTAGGGTATAAATAAAGTTAAATGATTTATTTATTTAGGGAATAAATAAAATAAAGGAATATTTATTTGTTAGAATAAATAGAATAAAGGAGATATTTATTTGTTAAATAAATAGGATTATAAGTAAATATTTATTTAGGAAATAAATAGATTATAAAAGAAAATCTTTAAAAAGGAATAAACATTATTAGCGAGTAAGTTAATCAAATTGAGTTATCAGGTTAGTTAATCAAAGTAAATTGATTAGTTAATCAAAGTGAATTAGTTAAGTTAAACTAAGTGAAGTGGTTACGTTAATCAAAGTAAATTGGTTAAGGTAATCAAAGTGAATTAGTCGAGTTAATCAAAGTGATTAGTTTAGTTAATCGAGATAAGAAAAATCAAGCTAGGTTAATCGAGTTGAATTAGTCAGTCGAGTTAATCAATTGAGTTATTCAAACCAAGTAAAACCAGTTAGAGTTAATCAGTAGAGTTAATCAGTTAGGGTTGACCAGGCAGAGTTAATCAGTAGGAGTTAATCAATTTGAATTAAAATTTTCGAGTTGATAATCGAGTTAAGTTATCGTATACCACTTATTCGAAGTAGAAGTTATCAAATATAGTTATTTGAGATAGAGTTAGTCAAACAGAGTTATTCAGGATAAGTTGCCATCTCGTACGACTGCTAGCGTAATTCGCAAGGCTGTAAATAGCCTACGGCGGTCGGATGTTTCCTGAGGGATTCAGGCGTAACCATTGTGATCGCTGCGATCTAGAGTCAAGCGAATGGAGTTAAATCGAATATTAGTTATTCGATAGGAGTTAATCGACTTGAGTTAGATTATCGAGATAAGTTAATCGAGTTAAGTTCTTGAGTTATATTATCGAGATAAGTTAATCGAGTTAAGTTCTTGAGTTAGATTATCGAGATAAGTGAGTCGAGTTAAGTTCGTCGACTTAAATTAATCGATGTTAGTTTCATCGAAAGGAGTTAATCGATGTTAGTTTCATCGAAAGGAGTATCGATGTTTATTTCATCGAAAGGAGTATCGATGTTAGTTTCATCGAAGGGAGTTATCGATTATTAGTTAATCGAAGTGAGTTATAGAATATTAGTTAAATCGAAGGAGTTATCGAATATAGTTTATTCGATGGAGTTAATCGATTAGAGTTAAATCAAAGGTGTTGATCGAATATAGTTTATTCGAATATAGTAAAGGAGTTAATCGAATATAGTTTATTCGAATAGAGTTAGAGGAGTTAATAGAATATAGTTTATTCGAATAGAGTTAGAGGAGTTATCGAATATAGTCTATTCGACATGAGTTAAGTGAATGGGGTTAACCAAATAGAGTTAATCAAATAGAGTAAATCAAATAGAGTTAACCCAATAGGGTCAGTCCAATAGAGTTAATTGAAAAGAGTTAATCGAATATAGTTATTCGAAAGAAAGGTTAAGTAAGGAAGTTAGTTAAAGAAATATAAAGTGAACTTTTCCTATTTCAAGGTTAGAAGTGTTGCTCAGTTAAGGTCTGAGAGGTAATTCTACCCCAACTTGATTGGCTTCGTTTTTAACTGAGGAATGGTTAAGGTTCGGCAGTAAAGGATGGTAAAGTGAATTTAGTAATTAAAGAAAATGATTGAGTTGGAATAGCGATGTTTTATCTAAACATCTGTTTAATCCAAACGTAGGAGTTTGGAAATGTTTTCCAAACAAGAATCAGAAATGTTTTCTAAATACAGAAAACAAGGAATGGAAATGTTTCCAGTGTTAATAACGTATATTTTCTAAATCCAGAAAATAAGAAATGTTGAATATAGGGAAACAGGAGATGAAAAATGAACTAAAGAGATTAATGTTAAATGATGTTTGTTCGATATAATTTCCATCTGGAAATAATATCATTTTTTGCACACTTGCTTTCTTTGATAGTTAACTCACAGACTATCGAAGTTTTTGACCATTTTAACGTTGTTAATATGGAGAGACCGGTTGGATTATTATCCAAAGAACCACTCTGTATTGGCATAAGCGTTGCGAATCATTTATGCCAAAGATAATTGAAGACGGAGTAAAGTGTAAGGGTTGTTGTATAAGTCCTAGATAACAGTGACTACGATGGATATACTGAATAGTGCCTTCGGTTTGTCCAGTCCCAGGACAACTTGTATGAACGAAGGTCTGACAGAGTATATCCAATAGATCGCGTAAGTTGATCTGTTCAAACGTATTCACGTTTGGTGGTGGAGGAATTCGTTTCCCTTAGCTGTATACCCGTGTTATTTTTGGATAAGTCAATTTGTGATTTGGCGGGTATGAAGATGTGACATTTTAAGTGAATGAAGATGGATGTCTGACAGAGTATTTCCAGAAAGGTCACGTACATTGATTTCTTCAACCGTACCAAGAGTGGAAGAAGAGAAGGAAACTTCTTTTAGCTGACATGTAATGTACTGTTGTAAACGTCAATTAGTGATTTCGATGGATTTGACAATGTAGCATTCGAAGTGAATCTGATGTGAAGATAAGCGTAGCTTCTAGCCTCACATCCGGTAAATGACAGAAATCGGGCAGGTAGCATGGCTATGTAGGTCGCACCTATTAGGGTGTATAATCACCTGATCTAGAGTTTCATTTACTTCTAAAAAATCTATTGTTGATGTTGTCCCATTCGGGAAATGGTTGCTGATCCCAACCGTTGGTGATATACATTCGATACACTCAAGCGAAATGAGTGGTCGGTCATGTGTGACCGGGTTGCAAGATGTTCTTGTTGAACCCAGTGTATTCCTCTCTAGAGGTACACTAGCAGAAGGTGGTTCCATACCTAGTCATAGTTGGAAATCCATTATCCAATACGTACTTGCGATTTTGATTGTATACTATATATGTAGAACGTGAGATGAAAGCGTTTCTGCTAGATTGATATATATTTGTACTTAGACATTATTATAATATCAGAATGGTATTGCTTGTCAAAGATGTTGGATTTTCATAAGGGAAAAACCTGTTCCGTATCCACGGCGTGGTCTTATGAGATATCATATATATATTAAACTGTGTTAAACTATTTTACTCACACCAGTCCCATGACTGACCCGGAGTTTACTTTGTTGTTTTCCCTATACTCTTGGGTGCCTAAATTTGTATGGGCAGTCAAGTAGTCGGGATTTACAGATATACTTGGAGAGCTTGGAGCAGGAGGTTTCAAGATTTTATAGCTATTGTTTTTCCGCTGTTGTTGTAAGTGCTGTATTCTGATAAAGTGTTATTGTATATATATAACTGTTTTACTTAAAAGTTATGTTATATGTTATTCGTTCCGCTGTGAGATTCGGGTTACTCTGATGATGTAAGTTCTTCTTTTCCTCTTCTATTCTAAGTTTCTATCTTATCTATCCTAACCCTCTAATTTCTTTCACTAATTACTAGGATTTTTCGATGTTTTGGTTATCGACATCGTGTTTATGTCGATAACTAAAGTCGCTCAAAATCCGGGTCGTTACAGAAGCGCACAAGGCAAAGAAAACAACTGTTTAACCAAGAACTTAAAATTATATTAAGGCATATCAGTTTTTAGAACCTTTTCTTCGAAATTTTCTGAATTCTGAATTGTCGTGAAGCACATGTTTGAGTTTCCAGTTTCTGGCTCTTCATCACTTGCGATGAGTCTGAAACGTCTAAAGTTGCTGCATAAGCTATCTTTCTCTTCTTTGATGAATTTCCATTGTCCGTTTGTTGAATCGATTTATCTAAACATGGACACATTCACTTTATATAACCTATTTTATTGCAATTATAACATCGACTATCATTTCTTCCAGAACTTCTTTGCCTATTATTTTGAAAATTATTTTCCTTTCTATATCTTAGAAATTTTCTAAAATTTCTTGTCATTAAGGTTGTTTCTTCATCGTCTTCACTTCTTGAGTCAGAATCATTTGTTATTGCTTTAAATGGTATAGATTTCTTTTTAGTTGGCTTGTTTTCCTTTCTTTTCAGTAATTGGACTTCAAAAGACATCAGATTTCCAATTAACTCCTCAATCCTCATTTCACTGACATTGTGGGCTTAATCAATCGCCAATGTTTTCTGATCCCATTCTGAAGTCTATGAACTCAATATTTTTCTGACTTGGCCTTCTTCGGAATTAGTTTTTCCAAGTGTTGTTAATGAATGCACTATCTCATTCATTCTCGTTAAGGCAAAACTAACACTAGAGGGGGGTGAATAGTGTTTCTAAGGAATTTAAGAAAATCTAAAAGTTATATGATCTACTATATGAATCACACACCACAGATATAATCAAAAACACAGAATCAAACACAAACACAGAAATAAACAGAAGTAAAATGCAAAAAAGGAAAGAACACACCAGATTTTATACTGGTTTGGATTACTCCTACGTCCAGTCCCACGCAACGCTGGATTGCGTAGAATTTTATTACTATATCAATATCCAAGTACAACACTTTTGATTTCATGGCCACAAGTTTACCACCGATTCCAAACACCCTTGATTAAGTATATTACCCTTGATTTCCCCCGCTACAAGGTTAATATTGTTTCCTTCCTTGATCTCACGGCTACAGGAACACACTGTTTTCAAAACTTTCCCAAATGATTACAACAGCCCTATAACTCTTCAATAACACTTTGATTTAGAGAGTAATGAGTAGAGAGTGAGAAGAGAAGAAGTTTCATATAATTAGACTTGAAATCGGTAGAGTATAAGTGTAGAAATCATAAAAATATGATATAATAATGGTGTAATGAAAGGAGATGACGATGGAGAAGAAGAATGATGAATAAATTCGAAATCAGCCCTTATTTGTAAGATTTGAAAGGTTGCAACGCTTCTAGAACGGTACAAATAGTGAAAAGACACTTCCTTTCAAAATTAAAAATGTGACAGTTATATGTCGACATGTCTTTTAAAATTTGAAATTTGAATGATTTTAAAGTGTTTTACGATGTATATAATTCTGGAAATTCTTAAATTGAAACATAGTGATATAAAAAATTATTATAAAGTAGAAAATCATATGAAACCATAAATATAAACTATATAAACATATTTATAAAATTATAAAGTTTAAAACTATATAAATATATAAGTATATAACTATATAAACTTATAATCTTTAAAATTTAAGTTCAAAATCAAAAGTAAGATAGAAAAATTAAATAAGACTAGAGTTTGGATTTTGAAAATAGAATTTGAAATCTGAAAATCAGAATTTGAATTTGAACCTAGAGTACTTTTCAGAGTCCTACAAAAACTAGACTCTATTACTATATTTATCTTGAACTCTTAAAATCTTGATTGCCCATGAGTCTTGAATCTTCTCTAAATTTTGAATCTCTAAAACTCTTGAATTCTTAAACTATACAGTCTTCAGTATTAATTGTTGTATACAAATCCTGCATATATGTGTGTGTGTATTCTAGATAGAGATGTTAGTATTTATTTTATGATCAATAAATATTGAAATAAGGTTGTTGTCATCAAAACTCCATTCTCTAACATATTCTCCCATTTTAATTTTATTATCAATTCCTTAAATTTTTGTTCCCGTTTTTTATAAAATGCTTCGTATTCTTCATCTTTTTAAACCGCTTGTTTCAGTACTTTTATTTCCTTCCCTTATAAATCTCAAAAACAAAGGTATCAAAGCTTGTTTAATTAATATTGCAAATATTTTCAGTTATGTACACAACTATCTGGAAAATTTGCATAAATGTATGAAAGTATTCAAAAATATACTCATACACATATGTAAATGTTCATAATATTTGCATATATGCATGCAACTATTAAGAACGCTTGCAAACAAGTATGTTATCATTATGAACACTCGCGAAGTAATGTTACACAAAGCTATGCTAATTCAAGCTGTGCTTTGATCATCAGCCACAGGACTCTGCTTTTCAACCAAAGCCTTGATCATTTGCAACTCAGCATGCCATATTGTCAATCCATACCATACCATTGATTTCTGCCAATATATAACCTCTAAGCTCGTACGTCTCAGAGAAGGGTGTTGAGCAAGAGAATAAATTCTCCACCACCAAACAGATATATATTTAGCAGAGATCAACGAATACAACATAAAGGAATACAACATCATACATACCATCCATTTACAAGTCCATTCTGGGTCTGAACGAAACCGGAGGCACCTTATTCCTCGTCCCATATGTCTAATACAGGAGAGAGGCCCTCGCATATCCGTCGATCTCCAAGTACGTTTGGACGATCACCACTTATTATCTTGTCTTGGGTGTACAGCATAATCAAGACATCAGCAATCATCCAAACGATGTGAAGATCTCCGGTCTTCAACCACCGTCTTCAGCTTCGACTCTTAGTCGACGTATTAATTATTCAGAATGGTTTAAACACGGTCTTTTCGAATAACTCGCGGATTTTATAATCAAGTACTATAAAAACACATCATACGCCTCATTCCAATTCAGAATATTCTTTTAATAAAGTATTCATATTATTAGGGAAAGGTTCCCATTAATTTTGTCAATGATAAATTCTTTTAAATTTATTCTTTTATCTTCCTTTGGATCTCAATTTCAAAAGATTTTATTTTATCTTTTTTCAATTCTAAACCAAATTTAGATTTTTCAACTGGTCGGGATTAGCGAGCTTTACCAAAGTAATCATTTATTTATATTTTTCACATCCCAACCTACTTATTCCATTCTCATTTTAATCTAATTAAAGATTCATTTAAAACACTAGTTCAGTTTTTATCTCAAACATTATTACTTAATGATTATCCAAATTTCAGGAAATAAATCCTGTTCTTACTTGGGTTAAAGAACGAATGTCCTTCAAAACACAGTTCACGACAAACCCAAATCATTTTCCACAAAAATGGAATCTACACGGAAAATAGATCAATATATAATCGATATAAATTTCCATATCAGACTAATAATATAAATGGAATAGCGGCAAAGCCGTTTAAATTCCATATATAGTAACGATCTTCTTTTACAGAAGCTCATCTCAATTATTATTAAATCGAAGTCCCTTCAATTCCAATTTATTCTATTAAATTGGAAAACTTTACTTTAGAAAATTTCCATTTAAATCTTGATAAAAGATTTATAAATTCCAAATTATATTTTCACTGTTAATTGGGTTAAAGAACAAATGTCGTTTAAAACACGGTTCACGATAAATCCAATTCACATTTCATTGTATTCCAATTACTAAATATAATTGGAAACCCTAATAATCTTAATTAATAGATTTAATCTTTTCATCCGGGGCATAAGAACAGTGTTATTTAAGACACCATTCATGATAAACCCAAAATCCAATTCTTTTATTCATTTCAATTAAATATTAATTAATTAGAAAACTTCACTAAATCTTAATTAAAAGATTTATTATTTTCTCAACTCGGTTTAAGAACAGTGTTATTGAAGACACCATTCACGACAAACCTAAAATCAAATTCTTTTATTCAATTTCAATTAAATATTAATTAATTTGAAAACTTCACTAAATCTTAATTAAAAGATTTATTCTTTTCTCAACTGGGTTTAAGAACAGTGTTATTGAAGACACCATTCACGACAAACCCAAACTCCAATTTATTTATTTAAATTCCAATTAAATATTAATTAATCGGAAAACTTCATTAAATTTTAATTTAAAGATTTATCCTTTTCTCGTCGGGGTTTAATAATAGTGTTATTTAAGACACCATTCACGACAAACCCAAATCCAATTTGACATTAAATAAAAGGTTCCGAATAGAAATTATATCGGCTTATATTCAATATCAAATTCTGAAATCAGCAAATATCGTGTTGGAAATAATGATAATTATATCTTCCAAATTCCCATAACAATATCTATATAACCACAGAATCCAATATCGAAATATTCCGAAGATTATTTCTTATCAAATCCATTCCAATTCATATGTTGGAAAATTTGGTTATATTAAAACCATTGCAGATCCAATATATTATTTCTAAAATAATTGGATTATTATTTTAGTTAATAACTAGTTCATTTCGATAAAATTACATTTTTATCGTTTCAAACTTAGAACTTTTCATCCAAACTCTTTCCAAATTATTAATTATTATTTTACACAATTTTTAATAATTTTATCAAGGCTTGTACAGTCGATTTCCAATAACGGCCACCGAACTGCATCCTTAGCGACCTTTTTCAAATTTGATTTGGACATAATTCCAAATACAACCGTTTGATTTCAAACTTCTTATATTCATTGGAAAGCTTTTTTCGACACAAACCCAACGGTTCTTGAAACACTCCACCTCCGTTAAGGTCACTCACAAAGGGAATGCATTAACTTTGGTGAAACATTTTAGGTAAAAGGTACAGACAATTTACAAGACAGACGTATAAACAGCGGAAAACGGAAATTATTTCATAAATAGCGTGGTTCAGTCAAAACATTACAAGTATTGTCTCAAAACCCAACTTCTAAATTATTACAATAAAACATCTATCTTGATTTAAAACTCCAAGTACATAAAGAAGCATAAAACGGTAGTAAAGCAACATAAATCCCCAATAAAAGTGTAACCACAGCCATAGCCCAAGAAAAGAGAATCCAAGCAATACATATACTCTCTTCAAGCTATAAAAGGTCTACACTAAGCTGAAGTATTCCCTCCATACGGACCTGGGGGGAGGGGGGAAACGGAAGAAAAGAAGGCAAAAGAAAACGGGTCAGACATAAGTCTAGTATGCCCAGTGATTATTCAGCATGTAAACAGGTAAAGGATCATGACATGAATAAACTGAACATAGGACAATACCATAATAATAAGATAACATAAGATAAGGTAAGATAAATTGAATATACTATCACACTCATTTCCTTTTCTCTGCACCTACTAACGAATGTTTCAACTACCATCATGTGTTTATAACAAAGTGACCCCTTTTTCCGATCGGCTTCTACTCGTATGCATTTATCACTTGTGTCATTCGGCCCTGCTTGATTGTAGATAACTATGCTGGTCCCGCTATAGGATGTATCAATTCCTATGGTGGCAACCTGACACAAATTCTAGATGCACAGTGTATACTACTGATGCCCAGTGTCTGCTTTATCCACTCCGGAGTACGTGCACGCCCATGCCCCACCGGAACCTACACTGCTGCACCACCCGCCACTATTTTAATTTAATTTCTGTTTAAACTTGAAATCTTTTGAACTCCATAACTTATTCATACGGAGTCCGATTCATGCAAACTCGGACTCTATCTCAAGAAGAATTCCGAGACGAACGCAATGTCGTAACCCATTTCACCCAATTCTTCATTTAAAAATTAAGTGTTCTTAGATTTATTAATTTTAACATTTACAGAAAATACGGGGTGTTACATTCTCCCCTCCTTAAAGGATTTCATCCCCGAAATCTCTAAGTTAAGAAGAATGTATCCTAACATCCAACATCTATCTACCTCAACCATCAATCACAGGCATCCATTGTCCTTAAAAAGATTTCTAATGCTTTCATGATAATATGCATAGTGTGTGTATATGTCCTTATCTAATGCAAAATCTGGCGGTCTACTGATTCAGTTGACCTCCTTAATGCGAATCATGTCAGTGCTATGAGTCCATCATGTATGCAACTGTTCCTAATCATACTTTGTAACTTTTACATGAGTGCATAATCATTCATACAAATGCAATGTCCACATGATAACACATCAAGTTTCAATCCATATATAAATACATATATGCATATGCAATATGAAAGTGACTGAACCGATCTAGTACCTAGTGTGTGTGTGTGTGTATATGCATCCACGAGCAACCACTAGCAACCACTTACAACCATCAATCATAACATGTTTCAAATACATGTTTACATCCATTGGTTTCTACCTAAGGATCAAGAATAGGACCGAGGAGATATACTTAAGAGATAGATACAAGCATGCATAAATTTATGGAAAAAGAGATCAAGGATGTACCCTCAAAAAGAAAAGGGTAAGACGCGCGTATCTTGTCTTCAGTCTCCCAAGTCGCATCTTCATCAGCATCACTCCATTGTACTTTAACTAGCTTGACCTCACGATTGCATAACTTTTAAACTTTTGTACCCAAGGTACGAGTTGGAACTCTTCTCAACATCGCTTTTCGCTCCACTTCTATTTCCTCTAGTATGCTTGGCTCCACAACTTCCGCAGACTCATGTAAGCACTTCCGTAGATGAGAGACATGAAAGACATTATGAACTCGAACCAATATTTCGGGCATCTCTACTTTATAGGCCATCTTCCCAATCCTCTCAATGATAGGAAATGGCCCTACAAATCTTGGTGCCAATTTTCCTATGGACCCAAAGCGAACGACATTCTTTAAAGGAGATACTTTAAGAAAAACTCTGTCTCTAACCTCAAACTCAAGGTTGGTCCTTCTTTTATCAGCGTAGGACTTCTGTTTATCTTGTGCGGTCTTCATTTGTCTTCGTATCAAGTCCACCTTCTCTGAAATTTCTCTGATCATGTCAGGCCCAAGTACGAGCTTGTCTGTAGACTCCCACCAACAAGTTGGTGATTGGCATGGTCTTCTATATAAAGCCTCAAAGGGTGCCATGCTTGCGGTGGCTTGGTAGCTATTGTTGTAGGCGAATTCCACCAAAGGAAGATGATCCTCCCATGTTCCTCCAAAATCAAGAATGCACAATCCCAAAAGATCTTCTAATACTCTGTTCACCCTTTCTGTCTGACCATCGATTTGAGGGTGATAGGAAGTGCTTAAGCATAGCTGTGTGCCTACAGCCTCTTGCAAACTCTTCTAAAACTCACTCATAAAGATAGGGTCTCGATCACTTACTATGCTAGAGGGTATTCCATGCAGTTGAACTACCTGTTTAAGATAAATGGACGCTAACAATGAGGCAGTCCTTCTACCCTTAACAGGTATAAAGTGAGCGTTTTTAGTGAGCCTGTCCACTATTACCCAAATACTGGTATTGCCCCTTCTTAACCTAGGCAATCCATCAATAAAGTCCATCGAAATGCTATCCCATTTCCATCGTGGGACCTCTAGAGGATGAAGCAGACCACCTGGCTTTTTCTGCTCTGCCTTGACTTGCTGGAATATCAAATATTTCGAGACAAACTCAGCTACATCCTTATTCATGCCATTCCAGAAGAAAACCCTTTTTATGTCTTTATACATCTTGTACCCACCTGGGTGTATGGTCAACTTAGAATGGTGTGCTTCTTCGAGAACTGTTTTCACCAAATCCCTTGCTTGTGGGATGCATAGTCTTCCATGCTGTCTCAACCAACCCTTTTCATCGATGGAGTATCTATTGAGGTGACTAGATGTCTCACCTCTAATTAGCTTATCCATCACATCAACTAGCTGAGGGACTTCACGTTGCGCGGTTCCTAATGAGTCCAAAAGAGTAGGCCGCACCTCTAGCGATGCTAACAAACCAGGTACAAATTCAAAGGAGGGTCTGAAGTCAAAGTTTGCTATGTACTCCAAGCTTTGCCTTTCTACATAGAGAGGACTTAAGGACAGCGTTTTCCTACTTAAGGCGTCTGCTACCACATTGCCCTTGCCAGGGGTATAAGCAATCTCAAAATCTTATGAGGCAAAAAATTCCATCCACCTTTGTTGTCGTAAGTTAAGATCTTTCTGTGAGAAAAGGTACTTTAGCGATTTATGGTCAGTGAACAATTCAAACCTTTCTCCTAGTAGGTAATGATGCCATGACTTAAGAGCGAAAACAATGGCAGCTAGTTCTAAATAATGAGTTGGGTAGTTCTTCTCTAGTACCTTCAACTGCATTCCCCCATAACAAACTACTTTGCCCTCTTGCATCAAGACAACGCCCAATCCTGTACCGCATGCGTCTGTGTATACTGTAAACTTCTTACTCCCATCAGGCAATGTTAGAACTGGGGCCGTTGTCAGAGCTCTTTTCAATCATGGGAAAGCAACATCACAATCCAAATCCTAGGAAAAAAAGTTAGGTTCTTCTTTGTCTACCTAGTAAGTGGGGCTGAGATCTTTGCAAAGTCCTTAATGAACTTTCTGTAATAGCCCGCTAGCCCGAGAAAACTTCGTATTTCGGTTGCATTCCTTGGAATCCTCCAATCTTGCACCGCAACTACTTTTGCGGGATCCACAGCTATCCCCTCTTTGGACAGCATATGTCCAAGAAACCTTACTTCATCTCTCCAAAAATGGAATTTGGAGAATTTTGCTTTCAGCTGATGTGCACGAAGAGTATCCATGACTTTCCTTAAATGCAAAGCATGTTCTTCCTCACTTTTTGAGAAAATCAAAATTTCGTCCACGAAGACCACTACAAATTTATTAAGGAACTCTCTGAACACCCTACACATCTAGTCTATGAAATAGGCGGGTGCGTTTGTCAAGCCAAAAGGCATGACAAGTCATTCGAAGAAACCATCCGGGTTTCTGAACGCGGTCTTATCTATGCTGTCCTCAGCCACTCTTAGCTGATGAAATCCGATGGCCAGATCTAGTTAGGAGAAAACTGAGGCACCTACGAGATGGTCGAACAAGTCGTCTATTCTAGAAAGTGGGTGCCTACTCTTCTTGGTCAGCTTGTTTAGCTCCTTATTGTCCACGCACAGGCGAAGTGAACCATCCGCTTTGGTTGCAAACACCACTGGAGCACCCCATTCAGAAATACTCCACCTTATGAACCCCTTTTCAAGAAACTCTTTAACATGCTTGCTGAGCTCTTTCCTTTCCCTTGGAGCCATGTGTCTAACGGGTAAAGCAATAGGTTTTGCATTATCAACAAGGTATATGTGGAAGTCTATCTCTCGCTTTGGAGGTAAGCCCTTCACCTCTTCAAAGACATCCGAGTATTCACGGACTACTCTAACAGATTGTAAGTTTTCAATAGACGCATCAAGAGATTCTAGGTAGCTAAGCATAACAGAATTCATGGGATTACAAGAGATTTCGAGAGTGTTACAGAGACGAGTCATAAGTCTAACCACTCTCTTTTCACAATCAAGGATGACACCATTACTGGATAACCAATCCATGCCTTGAATCAACCAATAGCCCGTGAAACCCAAAACATAAGCATTACATCTAAACCCAATGCTTAGTATAGAAATTTCCAAATCCAAACAAATCATTGACAAATAAGCCGAACCCCCAATTGGATTTGAAACAACCATGGGATCCTCTACTATATTGGTATCTAGGTGCAGAGATTTAACTAAAGCAGTAGATATAAAAGAGTGCGATGCTCCAGAATCATAAAGTGTACGAACTGGATGATCAGAAAGATAAACTAAACTCTCAACAGAAATATTTCTACCTCTTTCTTGCGGAGGTGCAATGAAAGCGTGAATCTGCCCTCCAGAAGTAGATCCAATCCTCTGCCCTTTCCCTTGCCTTTTTGGGAAATACTTAGCCATATGTAATGTCTCGCTGCATTGAAAGCAATCACTCGTCTTCCTCTTCTTCTTCTTCCTACAGTCTTTAATCAGATGTCCAGGTATGCCACAAAATTTACACTTCCTCTTGTCATGGGGTTTGTTACTCTTCCCTCCTTTCTTCAAATCCGTCTTCTTATTCTGCGATCCCTCCACTTTCTTGTCTAGAGGTTCCTCCACCTTTGCCTCTTTCTTGCCATCCTTGTCTTCCTCCTGTAACAGTGCCATGTCCATCAGTCTCTCAAAAGTCGCACCCATAGGTAAATGGGACATATCTAGGCTGTGCAGTAGCTCATTTAACCCTTTAACGAATCGGAGAGCCTTTTTATGTGGAGTGTTCACTAACTCCATTCTGAATCTACCCAGCTAGTTGAATTGTTTGACATAATCCTTAACCGATAGGCTTCTCTGTTTGAGTGCTAAGAACTTCTCCATCTGTATGCTTCGTTCAGCTTGCGAGAGGAACTTCATTTCAAATCTTATTTTGAAATCCTCCCAAGTTTCAACTGGTCTCTCAGCATTAATAACTTCCCACCAGTAAGAGGCTTCGTACTTAAGTAACCATGCAGCCAATTGAATCTTCTGCCTATCGTCCACTTCGAAGATAACAAACAAATCTTCTGTTTCCTTGAGCTAGATTCTTTCTTCCACAAATGACTCAGTCCCATTAAAGTTCTTTCCACCCATAGCTCGAAAGTCTCTACATATCTTCGAAAAAGCATTCACACACAGAGGAGGAGGGATGGCTGCAACTAGGGGAGGAGGAACGTCTGCTGGGCCTACGCCATTTGCCCTAGCCTCCAGATACCTTCTGAACCAGCTAGGTAGCCCTCGGGAAGATTAAGATCCCCAGTCACGATGAAATGAAAGAAAAGGTTCAAAACAAATGATAGAAAGATAGTGCATATGTGAGACGGCCCGCCCCGCACCAGTCGGTATTTCCTCCAAAAGTGTATTGTACACATGCCCGACTAGCCCGGAACGGTCGCCAAAGAAAGGAAAGAAGAGAATGAATTAATCAAGAACCTGTAGAATGTCTCACAGTGCAGGGAATAAAATATAATAATAACATTCTTGACATAAAACTGGTGAGATAATGCATAAGCTGAAACAAAACATCATGGCAGTGGAAAATCCAAATACAGCTTATGTTCCACATCATCATTATTACAACTTTAAAATTGTCTCTAAAATAAAAGAAAGGAAAGGTGCACTACTAATGCCCAAAGTAGTGATCAACAATGACACAGGGAGAATATCTATATATATATATCATACGTGGAAGCCTCCTGCTCGTCTCCAGTACAGCTACTCGTGCATCACCAGCTAACTAGTCTCTAGTCTGCTCATGAGAGCACCCAGAGTAATAAGAAGAGACATAAAACTCTGGGTCAGACAAAAGTCTGGTATGAGCGATAAGCAGCAAAACAGAACAATAACGGGTATACTAAACCATACCTGAACCTGGACCTACAACCAAAGAGTTAGCACTACATACTGTACAATACTCTGAGGTGCCACTAACACATGGTGTAAAGAATACGGGGGTGGGGGTGTGCATGTCATAGTGATGGAAAACAAATCAAGCATAACAACCATCCTCACATCTCTCACTCAGTGCATAAAGCATACGATATCCACCACATTGATCACTAGATCCATTGAGGTAATGACGGAGTTCGACTTGTACAACTACTGCTACCACCAAGCTTATCCTATGGGATCATGACCAAACCTTTTCAAATGACCCCACTTCACTGATCTATAGCCCACTAGTCGTACCTAGGCCACTGTGGCCCTGAATCCGTCCACGTACCTCTCATACATAGTGATCCAAAGTCCTAGACATCGACAACCCCTTAACACACGTTCCGCAGCAAAGTCCAATCATGAAGTTAACTCATTGGTTCCCAACTGGATCCTGAGTACAAACTTCTCACTTGGACTACCTTTGCATCTCAGGTTTTGGTCGAATTGGAGCTGGTCCTCAGAAAAAGTCGTCAGGATGAAGCGGTCCCAAGCCCAACATCGGTTCGGTTTGGCCATCTGGTTCGGTTCGGGCATATAGAAGTTTTAGTTCGAAATACTTCAGTTTGATGATTCAACGCTCCGGTTCGGTTCGGTCTCTCAAGGTGTGGTCCGGTTCGGTGCCCACTTTTCTGCCTCTGTTTGATACTCCTCAAACGGCTCGATACATTGAAGTGGTTCGGTTCGGGTGTGCTTCCTCATGTCTCCAGATCCGTTCCGGCCTTCCCCTCTTAGCTCCAATCCGATCCCCTTTTGGTCTCTCTGATCCGACCCCCTTTTGGTCTCTCCGATCCGATCCCCTCACTACAACAAAAAACACTTTTCGCAACAGGCAAAATCTGTTGCAATAGACCTATTGCAACAGGCGATGGCCCGTCTGTATAGCTGAAGTTGCAATAGGTCGGTCCCTTTTTGCAACTGTTATTTCCTGTTGCGGTAAACTTTTTTGCAACAGGTTTTTTCTGTTGCAACAGACCATTTTGCAACAGTTTATGCCCGTTGCAATAAATTCATAAATCTATATAAAAATTTTTTTATAGCTTATAGATATTACATATTAATTGTATTTGTTTTAGTAATAGTGTATAGCATAGAATAAAATAAACAAATAAAATTTTTATTTTAACAAAATTTTAATAGTACAAACAATTATAATAAAAGTTTCTACAATTTTCATACACCATTCATATATAACAATTTCTTCTCTCACACAACACATTTTTTCGAATAGAGTATTTTTTACTTATATTTATACTCTATCGTATCTATACTATAACAAGAGAATAAATATCATCAGCTCACTAGAACAAATCTGCAGTTCATGCTCCAAGTTTGCTATCGTTCATGAACAGACATCTCTTGTTTTGACGATCTCCAATTTACACAATGTTACTTTCATAGTATGACTGCAAGCCCAAAAAAAAATACATATTGGTAAACAGAACCAAAAAAAAGATAATTGGAACTTTGAGTTGGCATTTGTATATCACAGAGTCACCGATTATCACTATTTTGAAGAGGTGTGTCTCTGCATGATCTGATCCTTCGATTTTATTTGTTTCGTCTTTTTGGGTATTCATGTTACAAAATGTTTTCCGTCTTTTCCATCAAATAAAGCCCATGCTTGAACTCCCTTGTTGAATGGCACTTGCAACCGAATTGTAAAGAATGTAGGCAAATTCGGTGTGAATATAATACTACGAACCTGAAATATTGATTACTTAATAATACAAATTGAAAACTCAGCAAAAATAAAAATAAAAAATATGAGAAAGGGGAACATGCCTGTGGATGAACAAATGAGGCCCCAGCTGCTGAGGAATATGCGGTGTTTCCAGAAGTAGCTGATAAGATTAAACTAAATGATAATTCAAGTGATAACTGATTTCTAATATCAAAACTATCCTTGCTTCCAGAGATGAGAGCTTCGTTAGTTGCTTTTTGGTTTTTAAGAAACATAAATAATGGATGCGGACAAACATTAAATTGAAAAACAATAAGAAAAGTGGACAAGTTACCTTCTGACATATGCCATCGATTAAAAAATCTGGAAGGTCAAGCTTTGGAAAAAAGAAGTCTCCTGAAAAAGAACCAACATGGTAGAGTGATTGCTAATAGTAGAAGGGAGAAAATGAGCATATGAAGAACTCAACATGCGTATCAAGTATCAATCAGTTAAAACTGCATCAATTTTGGCTGAAATTTGTTTTCAACACCAAAATACCCTACATTATGTTCTATGAGGATATGTTTAGCCTCCATAATTCTATTGGATATATGGAACCACCTTACAGTCCAAACAACTATTAACATCTTTTATTTTTGTGGCTTCTCAAAACACTACCTTGTTAGCAACTAACACCTACCGGATTACCTTTATCGAGCATGGACTAATATTACAGAACTTTCAAACTAATAAGTTATCAGGTCAAAAGAAGAAACAAAACAGCAATAACACGATCAAATAAATGATAATAAAATCATCTGTCACTTTAACAAATCAGTTAGTTACTATGTAAGCGCGGTTAAGCTAAATTATTGCAATAGGAATATTAGTCTAATAAATAATATGTTACTGCAACAATTTGTACAAGCATATACAAAAAAATCTTTACAAATATTTCTAAATCTAATAAACCCAACTCAGTGGTAATCTAACTGTAGGTAAAATCAAAATGTCATATGGTAATGTATTGATTAATAACTTCTAAACTGATCCACCATCAGGGTATAAGCATATATGAAAAGAAAAACCTGTTAAATATCAAATAAAAATGTAACATTACCTCTAGTGAGCAACATGAGCAATCCCATCTTTATATTCAGCGATTTTCATAAAACACAGGCATCACCAAGTTGAAATGCTCATGAAAAGAATTATGCTAGCCGCCATTATAGGGGTAATAAGCGAAATTAGGTGGGAAAAAGTAGTGGCAGTCATGATAATTGACAGACTTCCGTTGTGGAACCAATGTTGATTGTTTGCGCAATTAATATCGAAGCAAGCGCCAAAGCTCATGCTGTTGTCAAACAACGTAATGCTCAGAGCCGCCATCTCCATTCCATAACTCAAAGATTCATGTTATGATCTGATAACAGAAATGGCAAGCATATTAGAAATGAAGGACATTACCCATATTCATTGGGAGGCTTTGCTCCTCAATGTCTTGAATTTAGCATTTGCAGAAATATAAATACTCCAACCATATAATAATGCTATATGACAGAGGGGAAAATATGTATTGAGAACACATACCTTTACTACGGTTATATGTATAACAAGCAGTATATCCCCCATCAACTGCATGAAAATTAGCCTTAGCTGCTCGTCCAAACTATGCCGACAACTGCACCAACAGCAACTCCAATAAGTGCTACTTATATATAATTGAAACCACGGCCTTGTGCTGTAAAGAAAACTTAAACGACAAACATCTCACTATGACCAAACATCTCACTTTAGTTTCTTTATAGCTTCATCAAGTAGAGAACCAAATTTAAACAAGAAAACTAAGGAAGATGTTGATTTGGAGAAAACTAATCTGACATACCTTGGTTGGTCTATATTTTTACAGCTCTAACTAAAAATGCATCTGTTTTTGAACAGAAATATTTTCTTGTGGAACATTAGTGTTTGATTCGGATTTCTTTAAGTTAGCAACTGCAGATTTTGTTTGATATAAGTAAGCATGTATTGCCAAATAATCAAAGATAAAGCATTAAAAGTTAAGGAGGTTTTTCAATTTGCCTGCAGTAGCATTATCTAATATTCAAAGACAGTGAAGATGTGAAACCTGAAGAGGAAGACGTCCTTGCTGAGATGATGAAGGCGATCCTTCTGAACCATTTATACTGCAGCTATCTCTGTTTGAATCATCACTCCTATGATATCGCATATTCACACGCCCATGAAGTATAGAAGATTCTGTATCAAGACCCTCATCACCTGATACTGTTGTTTCAAAATCGACCTCCAGTTCTTCAAATTCAGAGTCTTCTCTTTGACCCTCCTGGGATTCTTCGTTATTCAATTCTGATCAGAAAAGTATCGCTCAGAGATCTTTCTCTTCCTTTTCGTGTGTCATCTCCATTTTTATTTCCACCATTTTCCTTACTTTTTTTCCTTGCTTCAGCTGCAAGTTCAAAGATTTTAAACTCAACGATATGGAAAGTTGGAAGCAACGATAGTATAGCATACAAATAAAAATGAAAATACCAAAAGGGATGTCTGGATTTGAATACAAATATATACAACTATATCTTGAGAAAAGATGCAACCAGCTTATCAGATTCATTATCTAGTCTTAATTCTTGACAATTATTACCTAATTTTTTCAACCTTCGCTACAAAAGATACACAGAGAGCTGAATGAATCAGATATCAAATTTCAGGAGAGCCGATTAAACCACATACTACACAACAAATTCATCCTTAAAGACATGTCATGTACTCAAACAAGTTGAACAAACTGTAGATATAATTAAATCACACAAATAACACTATGGTATCAATATAGCTGTACCACATAAAAGCATGCACGCACAATGAGCTAAACTGATCTATACCCAATGAGATTGGCTTTGGAAAAAACATAAAATTGAAGAAATCACCTCACAAGAGATGCATTGCATGAGAAGCCTCTGAACATATTTAGCAACAGCAGTCCTCTTCGCTTCAGAAAGTGTATTGGGCTGTATGCATGAAATCAATTGAGCGGTTCTTTCTTCAGCAACACTCCATCTCTCTAAGTCGAGCGCACGCGTTACACTGCTTACTTGATTGTTATCACCCAATTGCCCATTAAACATTATTACTTCATTCTCCCCCATATAATTAATAACTTCCAGCACCCAAAAATCCTACAGTTCAACCGAACAAAATACCAATAACCAGCACCCAATTTTATTTTTTTATAGAATCCAAGAATGGAAGAAAGCTGGAATCTTTCTTGTTTTCTGGCAAACCCTAAGCTTAATTTCCCAAACGCACTCGGGATCAACAGCAGAAATGTTGATAGCTAAACCAATAAGCATTTCCGAATGGATCTTGAGGACAGATATGGGGGAATGTTAGATTGTTATTTTTTTTAAACATAATTAAGTGTCCTGAATCATCACATTTCTACCCCTACCATAATTAAGTCACGCCAAAGCATTTCCAAAGCCATTAACACCATAAGTATATTATTTCCAGCATCCACCTATTCATTGAATATATTCAGTCATCACAAACTAAACTTCCTATGATCAACTCCAGTAAACTAACATCGCTATTTATAACAATGGAATAAATATAAATAATAATACCAACTGAAAACCATCGTCATCAACTGCAGGAGGAGGGTCTATTAATGTGGACTTGTCGACTGGAACTGGAACAGGTGGAGTTGTCGGCGCCGCCGGCTGTGGCCTAGAGCTGGATCGATCTGGGATTAGGGTTTCCTCTGTCGACGTGATTTGGGCGCCTGCTAAGGTGGAACCGATGTCAGGGGGTTCTGGTGGAGAAGGCCAGGGCGGAGCAGAAGTCGGAGGTGTCAGGAATGGCGGTTGGAAGGTCGGAAGAGGGGCTAAATTTTGTTGCCACGCGAAATTTCTGTTCGCCATCTTTAAGTCGGCTGTTTTGAGATTAGGATGGCCCCTGTCGCCTTCTGAACTTGAAGAGTCTACAATTTGGAAATTTCAAAATTGTGAATTGTGAAGGTGGAGAAGGGGATCTGGAAATTTAGGCGGAATTGGATTATTGGGTCTGGGAGAATGAAAGCGGGAAATGAAATTTTAGTGGGAAAGGGGGTGCGAATATACACATACAAATCGAAAAGTACGTGGATTTGGAGCCATAAAGTTGGATTGAACCGTAAAAATTTGGTATTATTTTGTATAATCCAAAGTTGTAAACCTTTTTGGTAAAATTACTGAATAATATTATTAAATATAAATATCAACTTATAATAACTAAATTTTATTATCAATTAATAATAATATTAAATTGTATTCTTAACTATTATGTAATTACTAATGGTTAATTATTTAGTAATTATTATCTATATTTTATTAATTATTTAATACTATGAATATTTTATTATTTAATTAAAATTTGTTGTTAATTAGATTAATTTATTATTAAATGTAGTTAATAATTGTTAAAATATAATTTATACACTATTAACAACTAACCGTGATAAATTAGTAAAACATTAATTCATATTAATTAATTATTATTACTTAAATACTTATTATAATATAACTAAATATTACTTATTACTTCTTCGTGCTTTTGTTGTAACTATGCTTACCAAATGTTAATTATCAGTTACTTAGTAATTATTATTAGTTATAAATATCACTTTATAATACTTAAATTTTACTATTAATTAATAATTATTAAATATTAATCTTAATTATTATATAATTACTAGTAGTTAATCATTTAATACAAAATATTTAAAATTAATTAGTAAAAGTTAATCATTAAAAGCTGATAGTAATTTTTAATAGTATGTTTTTTGCAACTGGCTTACCAGTTGCAAAAAAATGCAGTTATTTGCAAGAGGCGAAAACAGTTGCTAAAGATATTTATTCGCAACTGACTTGGAAGAGCGGTTGTAAATAATATGTTTGTTGCAACTGTTATGAAAGCGCAGTTGCTAAAAGTATGTTTTTGCAACAGGAAGAGAAGCGCAGTTGCTAAAAATATATTTTTCACAACAGGAAAAAAAGGCATGTTGCTAAATCTCACCTATTGCAACTGATATAATAGGTCTGTTGCTAAATATTATTTACTGCAACTGTTATTTGTCGCCTGTTGCAAATAACTAGTTGCAATAGGTTATTTTTCTTGTAGTGCCTGCCCAATTCCAACTCTAAGCAAACGGCCTTCCTTCTCGCCAAGCCTAAGTTCTAATCCGAATCAAATCCACTTGCACGGTTCTCCTATCCGATCCGAGCCCAATAATCCGATCCGATCTGGTTTGAAACCCTGCACATTTCCTGCAACTTTCCAGCGACTGTTTTACGCCATACGACGGCGTTTTCGACCATTCTGATTGTTTCAATCATTCGCAAAGCATACCATACAGTCATAGCAACATAGAGAATCAACCACAAACACCAAAACAACAATCTAACATGGTAAAATAGATCAAACATGCCCAAAACCCATGTTTCCCCCCTTAATCATGTTTAAAAAAAAACTAATGATAGGATTAGTAAAATTTAACCAAACTAGCCAAATTTTCTAACAGAGGCATAAAAAATTATTTCGAAATTTATCAATATTTTTCCAGATTTTTAACATGTATAAATTCGCTAATTATCACTAATTACCCTTAATTAACCATAATTAGTGATGAACTATGCAAATCACTCACCTTAGCCACAAACAAATTACCAAATCTAAAATGATTCTCTGTTTGGCGCTGTTCCCAATGCTATACATCAGTTCTACCTTGATTCTTGTGTTAATCCTATTTGATTTGATGTAGATTTAGCTTAATTAGTGATTAGGAGGTGATTTGGGGTGTTTTAGAAGTTGGAGGCCATTACTAGGGTTCCAAGAATGAAAGTGGCGGCTGTGAAAGTGAGAAAAAGGGTGTTCTCTAAACCCTAACAGCCCTTAAATACTCCAAATCCCGAAATTCTCCTTTGGGCCTAGCTGTTAATCACCCGGTTAAGCCGAATTAAGCTGTTTTTCACCATCCGAAACTTGTTTCAGCCATATCTCCCAAACGGTAATCCGTTTGGCTAATTTGACCACTCTATGGAAAGGTAAACCATCATCCAGATCTAATGGAAGTAGTTTCAGATTAAAACTCCTTTTCAATCAAAAGTTATGGCGGAAACAATATCAGCTAGGGGAAAAATGGTCATTTAAAAATCGGCAAAAATCATGAACATGGGAAATGACCCCAATAGTCGTCTCCCAAAGTTACATGACCATACGACTTCGCATGTGAAAGAAATAAATATTCTACGATCCTTCGATGCATAGAATGCGGGTCGTTACACTCTTCCCCCCTTAAGAAATTTCGTCCCCCAAATTCCTTAACCCAAAACATACAAAGGATCCCGCATGCCTACCAGCCACACACAACAATCAAACATGAAAAACCAACAAAACAAGCCTATCGTAGCATGCAGAAAGACTAAATCGAAACTGAAATCTTACCAGGCGAAGAGTTCTGGATACGTCTTCCTAATGCTCTCCTCTGTCTCCCAAGTGTAGTCATTCTCATTCTCGCCCCACTGAACTTGGACCAGATTCACCGCTTTTCTCCGAAGTTGCTTCGTATCATTCCCAACAATACGCATAGGCTTGCAGTTCCCAACTGCCTTGGGTTCAACTTCGATATCATCCAACTGATCAGGTGAAATAGTCACATCTGGGTCATGCACGAACTTCCTTAACTGGGAAACATGAAATACGTTATGAACCCCTTCCATCTGTTAGAGTTTATGCCAGGCAATTCATTTGATGAGATAGATAACACTGTTGATGTTATTATTTTATTTGGAATAAAATAAAATATTCTGTCATGTTATATGTTAATAATAGAAGTCCTTAGAATAATAATACGGAATTATATAGTTCGAGTAAGACTGAACTTGAGATTATATAATGTGATAAGTATTATAATTCTTAAATGTCCCTAGTCGAGTTTATTGTTTATATAGGAAAACAATAAAGCATTGAGACTAGTATGTTGATTGACTGATGATCACATCTCATTGATCATTAATATACGTGATATTAATGTCAAAACATAAATACATATTGGAGAATATCGTATTGGGCTGACCCGCCGTGAGATAACTACATGGAATATAATCAATAGTATCATAAGTTGTTCTCATAGTGACAGTGATGTAATGGTCCTCAGACCTGAAATCATTATAATTTTATTCGAGGATATTTGTGTTTTGATATCATCTAAAGTTATTTCGTAACAGAGTAATGATAACGGTGATTATTGGATACATCTCGAATCGAATGAAAATTATGAATGATCTAGATGGAATTTAACCCCATAATATATTTGTGGTGATATCCATGGGCCTCTTGATTGAGTGAGACTGTGAAATGCATGGCCATGCTCAAATATTGATTTTTTTTAAACAGTCTACTCATCGATCAAGAAAAACAGATTAAATTATAAAAAGGATGATACGATCCATGCCTTGAGTTTAATCTTGGATATAACTATTAAAAGGATTATATTACATTGATACACTGGTCACGGAAAGGTTGTATCGAGTCGTTGATTTTATTATAACTTGGGTAGCAGTGATGTATTGCTAGATACCAATCTCTGTTTATGATTTTAAATATGATTTGAAATCATTGCCAATGTTGTAGTAACCTATAGGGTCACACACTTAGGACGTGATAAAAAGAAATGGCATTCATAAGGTATATAAAATATTAATCGTTGATATTTTAACCAGAGTTGAAATGGTATATTGGTTGGCACCTTAGTTTATGGTGCACTTGTTAATTTAAAGGATAACTCGTCACTTTAAAAGGACGGGTGAACCATAAAATAAAAGTATATATGATCTAAAATAATAGGCCAACCCCGTTATCCCTTTTTCTGGAAAACCCTAATAAGAATGGCGGCTAGCACTATTAATTTCTTTTTCTCTTGGATTCGATCCGAGTGATAGCGTCCGTGTGGATACCTGTAAAGGGACAGCGATTTGCTGATCCTTACGATTCGATGCTTCATCATCTCTTCTGATTTGATTTCACTTGGTTCTTCACAGATTCGGGTTCTAAGGTATAAACCCTAACTCAATTTAATTGTTCGATTTACATGTTTCTCGCATAGGTCCTTTGTTTAATTAGTTAAACTATTATTTATTGGATATCAATTTGATCGAATTATCCTTCACCATCTTCTCTGGTAATTCAACTTTATATGCCAAATTCCCAATTTGCTCAAGAATTAGGAATGGACCAACAAATCTTGGTGCTAACTTGCCTCTCCTGCCAAATCGTATCACGCTCTTCAACGGAGAAATCTTGACAAACACCAAGTCGCCAATGGAGAACTTTAATTCCCTCCTCCTCTTATCAACATAACTTTTCTGCCTATCTTGGGTAGCCTTCATTCACTGTTGGACAACCTTAATCTTAGCTGAAGTTTCTCTTATCACATCTGGTCCAAGCACAAACTTCTCACTAGTTTCTAACCAACATGACGGTGAGTTGTACGGTCTTCCATACAAAGCTTCAAATGGAGCCATACCAATAATGGATTGATAACTATTATTATATGCAAACTGTACTAGATGCAAATGGTCATACCATGATCCACCAAAATCCAATATACAGGCTCTCAAGAGGTCTTCTAATATACGATTCACCCTCTCTGTTTGACCGTTGGTTTGAGGATGATACGCGGTACTGAGATGTAATTCTGATCCTAACCCCTCTTGTAAGCTCTTCCAAAATCCACTAGTGAAAAACGAATCTCGGTCACTCACAATGCCTTTGGGTATTCCATGAAATCTCACTACCCACTTTACAAATAGTTCAGCTAACTTAGCTGCCGTTCTATTCGACTTGACGGGTATAAACCTTGCACTCTTAGTCAATCGGTCCACAATTACCCAAATGCTATCATGGCCCGATCTAGTCCTTGGTAATCCATCAATGAAATCCATCGAGACTTGTTCCCATTTCCATTCTGGAATTTCTAATGGTTGCAACAAACCACTAGGCTTCTTTTGCTCAGCTTTAACTAGCTGGCAATTCATGCATTTGGATATAAACTTCCCAATGTCTCTTTTCATCCCTTCGCAGTAGTAGGTCTGCTTCATGTCTCGATACATCTTGTTACCACCGGGGTGTATAGTCAGTTTTGAGTGATGACATTCTCTAAGCACTTCATCTCTCAATCAATTGACATTGGGTACAACTAGTCTTCCATTCCTTCTAAGCCATCCATCTCGATCAAGCCCATACTTGTTCATCTCTTCGTCGATCCCCATTTCTAACTTTGAGATGATTTCCAATAGGTTAGAATCGTTCCTCTGATTGGAACCAATCCGCTCCATCAAAGTGGGTCTGATCGTCAAACTTGCTAACATTTCTGGATCCAATTCGCACTTTGGTCTAAAATCATACCCAGTGATATACTCCAGTTGCTTCCATTCTAGAAACATAGCCCCTAGACTGGCATGTCTTCTACTCAATGCATCAGCCACCGCATTGCCCTTTCCGGGTGTATATGTGATGCCGAAATCATAGGAAGCTAAGAATTCCAACCATCTTTGCTGTCGCAGATTTAGATCCTTCTGAGAGAAGAGATACTTTAACGATTTATGATCGGTAAACAACTCGAATCTTTCTCCCAAGAGATAATGTCTCCACATCTTCAATGTGAATACGACCGCTGCTAATTCCAAATCATGGGTAGGGTATCTTCTCTCGTGCGGTTTCAATTGCTGACTTGCATAAGCTACAACCCTACCTCCTTGCATCAATACAGCACCTAGTCCGGTACCACATGCATCTGTGTAAACCGTCTTCTCTTCATTCCCCTTAGGAATGACTAACACTGGTGCGCATGTCAACTTGCCCTTTAGACTCTTGAATACATTCTCACACCTTTCATCCCAGACGAAGGCTTGATTCTTCTTGGTCAACTGAGTCAATGGTGCTGCTATCTTGGATAAGTCTTGGATAAACTTACGATAATATCCAGCTAACCCCAAGAAACTTCTTATGTCTGTTGCATTCTTGGGCGTAGACCAATCTTGTACCGTAGCCACCTTCGCAGGGTCCACGGCGATACCATTTTCTGAAACAACATGGCCCAAGAATCTCACTTCCCTCCTCCAGAAGTGACACTTAGAAAATTTTGCTTTCAATTAGTGTTTTCTCAACACCTCCACCACTATCCTCAAATGTTCCTTGTGTTCTTCGTCTATCCTCGAATAAACAAGTATATCGTCCACGAACACAAGAACAAACTTATTCAACTGATCTTTGAATACTCTATTCATAAGATCCACAAAATATGCTGGTGCGTTGGTCAACCCAAATGGCATGACCAACCACTCATAAAATCCAGATGGCATCCGAAATGTCGTTTTAGCTATACTCTCAGCTTCCACTCTAAGCTGATGAAAACCTGTCGCGAGATCCAGTTGGGAGAACACTCTCACGCCACTCAACTGATCAAACAAATCATCTATCCGCGGTAGAGGATACTTATTCTTCCTCGTTACCTTATTCAGCTCGCGGTAGTCTACACACAATCGAAGGGAACCATCTGCCTTTATAGCAAACACAACTAGTGCTCCCCACTCAGAAACACTTCTTCTGATAAATCCCTTCTTCAAAAGATCGCTTACTTGCACCCCGAGCTCTCGCTGCTCCCTTGGCGCCATACGACGAAGTAGCATCACTATAGGTCTGGCATCTTTCACTAAATCAACACGGAACTCAGTCTCTCGATGTGGTGGAAGCCCGGTCACTTCCTCGAAGATGTCCGGATACTGGCCAACCATGGGCAAACCTGACAACTCATCATGCGGGATGTCGAGCGAACTTAGAAAACTGGCCATTACCCCATCACTAGGTAGACCACCAAACACTACCCTCCGCACATCATCCGTTCTAGCTGTCACCAAAAAGCCCTCACAGTCTACCACCACCCTGTATCTTTGGAGCCAATCGACTCCCAAAATAATGCCAAACCCAGTAAAGCCCAAAACAAAGCAATCACAAACAAACATGCATCCATGAATCTATAAGACCACATTACGGAAAATCATGCTAAGGCTAGTCGAACCACCAATCTTGTTCGTCACTACTAAAGGTCTATCGACGATCTCGGGTTCCAATCCCAACCTATCTACCAGGTCACTAGATATGAAGGAACTGGAAGCTCCGGTATCAAACAAAACTCTAACAGGAACATCATAAACAGAAAGCATACCTTGAATAACGACATCCTTTCCCTTCTCCACCGCAGTTGGGGCATTCGACGAAGAAGGAACAACATTAAGGGCATATGCTTTCACCCTCTGCTTTTCTTTAGGGGGTTGCGGACACTTGTCCTTGTGATGTCCCACTTGGCCATAGTTGAAGCACTTCCTATCCGCTGGCTTGGCCCGACAATTACTAATATAATGGCCCTTCTTACCACAGCTGAAGCACTCAACATCCTTCTTATTCTTTTTCTTATGGCCATCCTTAGTCTGGTTCTTCTTTCTCTTATTCTGAGAACCATTCTTTCCTCCACCGCTTGCTTGCTGCTTTGGCTCCTCTGCAGATGCAACCTCAGTCTTCAACTTAGGGTAAAGACTCTCTGACCTCAATGCTTTCCCCATAATCGATTCAAACGTCTCATCGATGTGGTTAATAAGGCTTTCCCCCAAGTAATGATTGAAACCTGTTATAAACTTCTCATTCTTCTTCTCGGGAGTGTCAATGAAGGATAATCCATACTTCGATAGAGTATCGAATTCTGCAGTGTACTCCGAGACTACCCTACCATTCTGCTTGAGCTCCAGGAATTTCCTAAACAACTCTGACTTCTGGGAAGATGGGATAAATTTCTCACCGAATCGGGCCTTAAACTGATCCCAAGTAATCTGATCCTCGGGAGTAGCTGCCTTTATAGCATTCCACCAATTCATTGCCCGTCCTTGCAGCTGACGGGATGCTAGCTTTCTTTTCATCGCATCCTCAATACCTAAGTCTTCGAAGATACGCTCGCAGCTATCCAACCAATCCTGAACATCCGTGGTCGATTCCGTTCCTTGGAACGACTTTCCACCAAGACTAGTTTAATCCTTGTTCAGCTTGGTGAAATCGGCCCTAGGCGCCTGCACCGCTGGACCACCACCATTACCAGCATTAGAAGCTGCCCCTGAACATCTCTAAGCATCTCCCTCATGAAGTCAGTAAACATCGTCCTCATGTCAGCTGCATTCCCATTATTGGCTCCTCTACTGACACCTCTTGCGTATCGGCTCATCGTTCAATCTGTAAAGAGAAAACGATTAACCATCTCCATAGTGGTGCCAGTGCAGTGCGACTTCATCCTTAGATATACTAATAGTATATATATATATAGCTTTTGAAAACCAAAATAATCACAAATACGCGCTCTCAAATACGTATTATCTCTCCTTGGTGTCTTTCCCTAGGTTAACTACGCAACATAGAGCTCTGATACCAAGTGTGACGGCCCGCCCCACACCAGTCGGCATTTCCTCCGAAAGTGCGTTGTACACATGCCCGACTAGCCCGGAATGGTCGCCAAAGAAAGGAAAGAAGAGAATGAATTAATCAAGAACCTGTAGAATGTCTCACAGCGCAGGGAATAAAATATAATAATAACATTCTTAACATAAAACAGGTGAGACAGTGCATAAGCTGAAACTAAACATCATGACAGCGGAAAATCCAAATACAACTTATGTTCCACATCATCATTATTACAACTTTAAAACTGTCTCTGAAGCAAAAGAAAGGAAAGGTGCACTACTAATGCCCAAAGTAGTGACGAGCAGCGACACAGGGAGAATATATATATATATATATATATATATATATATATATCGTACGTGGAAGCCTCCTGCTCGTCTCCGGTACAACTACTCGTGCATCACCAGCTAACCTATCTCTAGTCTGCTCGTGAGAGCACCCAGAGTAATAAGAAGAGACATAAAACTCTGGGTCAGACAAAAGTCTGCTATGAGCGATAAGCAGCAAAACAGAACAATAACAGGTATACTAAACCATACCTGAACCGGGACTTGCAACCAAAGAGTTAGCACTACGTAATGTACAATACTCTGAGGTTCCACTAACACATGGTGTAAAGAATACGGGGGTGGGGGTGTGCATGTCTTAGTGATGGCAAACAAATCAAGATTAGAAACCATCCTCATATCTCTCACTTAGTGCGTACAGCATACGATATCCACCACTTTGATCACTAGATCCATCGAGGTAATGACGGAGTTCGACTTGTACAACTACTGCTACCACCAAGCTTATCCTATGGGATCATGACCAAACCTTTTCAAATGACCCCACTTCATTGGTATATAGCCCACTAGTCGTACCTAGGCCACTGTGGCCCTGAGTCCGTCCACGTACCTCCCATACCTAGTGATCCAAAGTCCTAGACATTGACAATCCCTTAGCACACGTTCCGCAGCAAAGTCCAATCATGAAGTTAACTCATTGGTTCCCAACTGGATCCTGAGTACAAACTTCCAACTTGGACTACCTTTGCATCTCGGGTTTTGGTCGAATTGGAGTTGGTCTTCAAAAAAAGTCGTCGCGATGAAGCGGTCCCAATCCCAACATCGGTTCGGTTCGGCCGTCTGGTTCGGTTCAGGCATATATTACTTTTAGTTGAAATACTTCAGTTTGATGATTCAACGCTCCGGTTCGGTTCGGTGTCTCAAGGTGTGGTCCGGTTCGGTGCCCCCCTTTCTGCCTCAGTTCGATACTCCTCAAACGGCTCGATACCCTGAAGTGGTTCGGTTCGGGTATGCTTCCTCATGTCTCCAGATCTGTTTCGGTCTTCCCCTCTTAGCTCTGATCCGATCCCCTTTTGGTCTCTCCGATCCGATCCCCTGCCCAACTCCAACTCTAAAAAAATGGCCTTCCTTCTCGCCAAGCCCCTTATGCTACGTTCCAATCCGAATCAAATCCACTTGCCCGGTTCTCCTATCCAATCCGAGCCCAATAATCCGATCCGATCCGGTTTGAAACCCTGCACATTTCCTACAACTTTCCAGCAACTATTTTACGCTATACGACGGCGTTTTCGACCATTCTAATTGTTCTAATCAACCACAAAGCATACCATACAGTCATAGCAACATAGAGAATCAACCACAAACACCAAAATAACAATCTAACATGGTAAAATATATCAAAATGCCCAAAACCCATGTTTTCCCCCTTAATCATGTTTAAGAAAAACTAATGATAGGATTAGTAAAACTTAACCAAACTAGCCAAATTTTCTAATAGAGGCTTAAAACATTATTTCGAAATTTATCAATATTTTTCCAGATTTTTAACATGTATAAATTCACTAATTATCACTAATTACCCTTAATTAACCATAATTAGTGAGGAACTATGCAAATCACTCACCTTAGCCACAAAAAAATTACCAAATCTGAAATAATTCTCTGTTTGGCGTTGTTCCCAAAGCTATACAGTAGTTCTACCTCGATTCTTGTGCTAATCCTCTTTGATTTGATGTAGATTTGGCTTAATTAGTGATTAGGAGGTGATTTGGGGTGTTTTAGATGTTAGAGGCCATTACTAGGGTTCCAAGAATGAAAGTGACGGCTGTGAAAGTGAGAAAAAGTGTGTTCTCTAAACCCTAACAGCCCTTAAATACTCCAAATCCCGAAATTCTCCTTTGGGCCTAGCTGTTAATCACCCGGTTAAGCCCAATTAAGTTGTTTTTCACCATTTGAAACTTGTTTCAGCCATATCTCGCAAACGGTGAATCTGTTTGGTTAGTGTGACCACTCTACAGAAAGGTAAACCATCATCCGGATCTAATGGAAGTGGTTTCAGGTAAAAACTCCTTTTCAATCAAAAGTTATGGCCGAAACAAGATCAGTTAGGAGCAAAATGGTCATTTAAAAATCGGCAAAAATCATGAATATGGGAAATGACCCCAATAGTCGTCTCCCAAAGTTACATGACCATACAACTTCGCATGTGAAAGAAATAAATATTCTACGATCCTTCGATGCGTAGAATGCGTGTCGTTACTATATGGCTTTAGGGATTACGCCTTTAAAACAACACTTTTCTTGAAAATGCTTCTTTAAACTTGTTTTTGAAAAAATAGTTTTCAAAACTTTTATCTGATCTGGTAAACCATCACTCTGATACCAAGTGAAACACCCCACCTCCGTTAAAGTCATTCACAAAGGAAATGCATTAACTTTGGTGAAGCATTTTAGGTAAAAGGTACAGACAATTTACAAGACAGACATATAAACAGAGGAAAACGGAAATTATTTCATAAATAGTGTGGTTCAGTCAAAACATTACAAGTATTGACTCAAAACCCAACTTCTAAATTATTACAATAAAACATCTGTCTTGATTTAAAACTCCAAGTACATAAAGAAGCATAAAACAGCAGTAAAGCAGCATAAATCCCCAATAAAATTGTAAACACAGCCATAGCCCAAGAAAAGAGAAACCAAGCAATACATCTACTCTCTTCAAGCTGGAAAAGGTCTGCACTAAGCTGAAGTATTCCCTCCCTGCGCACCTTGGAGGGGGGGACGGAAGAAAAGAAGACGAACGAAAACGGGTCAGACATAAGTTTGGTAAGTCCAGTGATTATTCAGCATGTAAACAGGTAAAAGGATCATGACATGAATAAAATGAACATAGGACAATACCATAACAATAAGATAAGGTAAGATAAACTGAATATACTATCGCACTCATTTCCTTTTCTCTGCACCTACTAACGAATGTTTCAACTACCATTACGTGTTCATAACAAAGTGACCCCTTTTTCCGATCGGCTTCTACTCGTATGCATTTATTACTTGTGTCATTCGGCCCCGCTTGATTGTAGATAACTGTGCTGGTCCCGCCATAGGATGTATCAATTCCCATGGTGGCAACCCGACACAAATTCTAGATGCACAGTGTATACTACTGATTCCCAGTGCCTGCTTTATCCACTCTGGAGTACGTGCACACCCATACCCTACCGGAACCTACACTTCTGCACCACCCGCCGTTATTTTAATTTAATTTCTGTTTAAACTTGAAATCTTTTGAACTTCATAACTTCTTCATACGGAGTCCGATTCACGCAAACTCAGACTCTATCTCAAGCAGAATTCCAAGACGAACGCAATGGCGTAACCCGTTTCACCTAGTTCTTCTTTTAAAAATTAAGTGTTCTTAGATTTGTTAATTTTAACATTTACAGAAAATACGGGGTGTTACAGTTCCGGTTTTAGGAGAATCCAACGATCGAATCTCCCGTTACAGTAATTTGAAGTTAATGGTCGAAATTCGCGAAAGGTCGCTACGTGGCGTGTTCTATTCAAGCCATTATATATATGTATAATGTGTATATACATATATATTTCGATGATTTCCATTTAAAACGTATTTTATAAATCTTTTATAAATTCATTTTAAAACGATTCCAACTTCATTTCCAATTTAAAATCAAAATTGAATATTATATATATTTATCATATTAAAATGATAATATTTTCAAAATATTAAATTTTGAAATCACTTCTTTTCGATATTCATTATAAAATGAATAAAATCGATCGATAAACTCATTCGGGTAAAAAGGGCATCTAACTATATAGCTATTTTTATGTTTCAAACATTCTATTCGACCCATGAATATTTTATATAGTTTATGCATTCAATAAAAAATGATATTTTATTGTTCAAATATTTTATTCAACATATGAATATTTTATATGGCTTATACGTTCAATAAAAAAATTGATATTTTTACTGTTCAAACATTTTATTCTCATTTACATGTTAAAGATGACATTTTTAATGTACTAAAATATAATTCAACAAATGATTATTTTATTTTCATTAACATGTTAAATGTGACATTTTTAATATACAAAAATATAATTCAACAAATGATTATTTTATTTTCATTAACATTTTAAAGGTGACATTTATAATGTACAAAAATATAATTCAACAAATGATTATTTTATTTTCATTAACATGTTAAAGGTGACATTTTTAATGGTCAAAAATATAATTCGTTATTTTAAAATATTCTTTATTTTAAAATGTCCTTTATTTTTGAATCGGAATGCGACTCGATCAATTACTATATAATTTCAGTTATATGGATTTCATACATTGCATGTATTCAACAATAATGATAAATAACCATCAAACAGTCCATTCATATCCAGAGTGAAATTTACAATTGTGCGAGCATTAAAATAAATAAATAACGCTCATCACAGACTGTCAATCCATCGACTAACATACAACTAAATATTGGGGCTAGTGTATGTCAAATGTCATCCCAATACCCGTATGTGGTTTACAAACAACAACAGTTTGTTAAAATAAATCATTGGTTAATAAATTAACCCATTCTAATTCGGTTTGAATTATTTTCTATTTAATCAAATTTTCACTGTTCAAATTATAAATGAATATTTATAATTTAATTTCAACTACCATATTAATGTTAACATTATTTTTAATATGTTAAACATTTCAACATCACAAACAACACACAATACAGTCAATATAAATCGTCCATGGTTTATGGACGAGGAAGGTGATCTAACATGCACCGTATACAATTTATAATAATTAAACTGACAAAAAACACATTGGCATTTCTATATATTTTTTAGTTATGAAAATAAATAAATAACTGTGCAGAATTTTTAGTGAGGAGTTCTCACCTTCGTTTCCACTGCGTCAGTCTTTAACTAGCGGTTTTGGTACCGTTTGGGTTTGAATTTGCTCAAAATTCCAACTTCCTCCAAATTGGACCCGGTTAGTGCTGTTGCGAAGCTCTCGACTCCACGATCGCAATGGATCTGAAATCGTCAGATTTCGACCTCGTATGTAAAAGATATTGTGTTACGAACATTGATTATATAATTAAGTTAATTAATTAATTAAATTCCTAATCACCTTCAATGTTGGTGAAGCGACCCGAACTTCCCCGGTCTCCGAAGAGAAGAGAAAGAACGAATTACTTTGAGGACAAGACGAATCAGAACACAAACAGAAGAACATTTCATTGTATATTACAACAATTCCATCAGAATACAAGAATATACAGAGTATGAATAAATATTACACAGAAAATATCAGAGATTACAATACGTTACATAGCAGCAGGAAAAATTATACAAAACACAACTGAAAGTAATACACGGATATAGAGCTTTCCGAGTATCGTTCCAGCTGTAAACAAGGATCCTGTGAATATAAATCTGCAAAACCAAAACTACTAGCTGCCCGTGTCGAAAATAAGGGCACCCAGAGTTTAGGTTAAAACAATAAACTCCAGGTCAGTCATGTGACTAGTGTGAGAACTAAAACAGTTATTAATCTTTATTTTAAAGTTAGGTAAATCAAGGGATCACGCCGTATAACACGGAACGGGTTTCCTCCCAAAAATACCAGTGCATAAAACAACAGCGCGATGCCAAATAAAGAACAATGAAGCTATTATAAGACCTAGGTCCCATCACACAATGCAACGCAAGCCGGAGGATAGAGTTTTTACCTTATAATAGCCAAAGAATGCTTGGTTCTTGAAATTTCATGTTTTATTATTACTATAAGTGTATAGTGTCAAAACAATTTCAAATCATAAGTATCAATCATAGACGGCATAAGTGCCTCATACCACTATGTCGCCATACTAGGCTCTACAATCAAAAACCGCAATGTCACGTATCGGAAGTTGGGTTTCCATCTGTGAACCGAGGCAAAAGATAGTCGTCACCGATTCGAGACAATCTAGCCTACCATGTCTCAGGATCAGAGCTCGAGTGACTCTTGGATTGTCAGGGCCGGTCCACCGATGTGGATAAAACTTAAACCCTGGACACTGCGTTCCCCCGCCCTTTGGGGCGAAAATGAGCCAAATGACTCCATCGGCTCCACATAGTCACCGATATATCCGAGGCACCTCGTAACAGCAACAACCACACAGGTGAAAATAATATAAATGTCGGGGCTGGTAGGTCACTCACACCACCCTAGCTAGAAGGAAACACATGCCCACCCTGATGTCCTCTCCCGTTTGTGGTTCACAACCGGGGTGTGAGGCTCGCAAATCTACGCTACACAAAGCTATACCACATAGGCCGTGCTTTGATCATCAACCACAAGACTTTGCTTTTCAACAAAATCCTTGATCATTTGCCACTTAGGCATGCCACACAGGCAATTCACTCAATGTGATTGATATCCATCAATATATAACCCCTGAGCTGGTACGTCTCAGAGAAGGGTGTTAAGCAAGAGAATAAATTCTCCGCCACCAAACAGATATATATTTAATAGAAATCAATCACACAGAATAAAATCCAATGTCAGACACACAGTCCATTTACAAGTTCGTTCTGGGTCTGAACAAAACCGGAGGCACCTTGTACCTCGCATATCCATCGATCTCCAAGTACGTCTGGACGATCACCAACTGATTCCCTCCTCTTGGGTGTACAGCCCAATCAAGATCATCAGTAATCACCCAAACGATGTGAAGACCTCCGGTCTTCGACCACCGTCTTCATCCTCGACACCACGTCGAATCAGTTATTCAGAATGGGATAAACCCGGTCTTTCTGAATAACTCGCGTATATAATAAACAAGTGTTACACAAACACAACATACACCTCATTCCAATTTAGAATATTCTTTTATTCAAATATTCTTATACTTTGGGAAAGGTTCCCATTAATTTTATCAAAGATAAATTCTTTAAATTTATTCTTTAATCTCCTTTGAATATCAATTCAAACTAGTCGGGATTAGCGAACCACACCGAAGTAATCATTTATTTTATTTCCCAATCCCAACCTATTCATCCCATGAAGTAAAACTGGTCATACTTCATATCTAACACCACGGTGTTATCGGTAAATTCAATTACCATTTCACGTTCAAATCTAATTAAAGATTTACCTATCGCCTAGAGCAAAACGGGTGATACTCCATTCTCGACCATTTCAATCTAATTAAAGATTCATTAAAACTCCACTTGGTTTTAATCTTTCAAAAATCACTATCAATGATTATTTAACTTGGGAAATCATATCCTGTCTTTAACTGGGTTAAAGAACCAATGTCATTTAAAACACGGTTCACTATAAACCCAAAATCACATTCCATTCCAATTCAATTACTGAAACTTCTGGTTACTTTTAAAACCCTTTTAAATCCAATTTATTTATTTAAAAATAAATAAATTATTATTCTAGTTCAAAACTAGTTCATTTCAATAAAAATCTATTTTTATCTTTTCAAATTTTGAATTTTTCATCTCAATTCTTCACAAATCATTTCTTATGATTTTACATAAATTATTACTATTTTTAATAATTTTATCAAGGCCCGTACAGTCGATTTCCATCAATGGCCATCGAACTGCACTTACAACGACCTTTTCCAAATTTGATTTGGACATAATTCCAAATCCAACCGTTAGATTTCAAATCTCTAATATTCGTTAGAAATCTCTTTTCGATACGAACCCAACGGTTCCGGTTTTAGGAGAATCCAACGGTCGGATCTCCGGTAATATCCATTCGAAGTCAATGGTCTAAATTTGCGAACTGCCGCGACGCGGCGCGTTCTATTCAGGCCATTATATATATATAGTATATATTTCATCGATTTCCTTTTAAAACATATTTTACAAATCGTTTTAAATCCGTCTTCGAGAAGATTTCAACTTCATATTCAATTTCGAATCAAAATTGAATATTCCACATCATCGATATACCAATGATAATATTTCAAAACGTTATATTTTGAAATCACTTTCTTTTCTATATTCATTATAAAAATGAATAAAATCGATATAAATATCGTTCACGTCAAAATGGCGTCAATCTAATCAAGACGGCTTTTATTCAACACATGAATGTTTTCTTCTATTCAACACATGAATATTTATTTTATTCAACATGAATATTTATTCCATTCAACACATGAATTTATATTATTCAACACATGAATTTTCATTCTATTCAACACATGAATTTATATTATTCAACACATGAATTTAGATTCTATTCAACACATGAATTTATATTATTCAACACATGAATTTTCATTCTATTCAACACATGAATTTATATTATTCAACACATGAATTTTCATTCTATTCAACACATGAATTTATATTATTCATGTAATAACCCAGAAAATGTGAACCAGTTTAAATTTTTTTAATTAGGTTATTACCAAAGAATTTGAATAGTTTAAATAGCCTATTTCCATAAAATATAGAATTGGGTATAATATTGCAGTTTGAAATTTTGAATACAAACTTTGTCTGATTGTACCGGGTGGAAAATATAACGGATTTTAACGAAACTGAAAATATTTAAATCTGTTTATCAATACCTTCCTAACGAATCTGAAAAATCGAAATTTCATAACGGAAATCAAAAGTTATGGCCAAATGAATTTTCAGAAAGGTCGATATATAGTATATATAGCCCTTGAAAATTGAGATTTTGCATACGACCTCGGAATTCGACGAAACCACTTTTGTTGGGTCCGGGATGTCAAATTATTGCTAAGTTTAAAATTTCATAATTTTTGAAGCTAGTATGTGAGCGGGGCAAAAGATAATGTGTTTGGTCAAATTCTGTTAAAATGGGTCGACCTAAAAATGGCCATTTTTCAAACGAGCTCAGAATTCGACGAAACTGGTTTTGTTAGGACCGTATCGTCAAAACAAAGCTAGATTTATTTTTCTGGAATTTTTCGATTCAGTTTGTGGCCCTGGCAAATTGAAATGTACGTTTAAATTAAATATCGAATGTTTTGTATTTTAATTTGAAAAATAACTGACGGTAACAGTCGAAATGGCCAACGAAACATATCCCATTGTGTCCGGAATGGGGGTATTTAGCTAAGGGCGACAGTCGTTGGGTTTAAAAAGGAGTCCGTTTGCAAAAACACTATTTAAAAATTTCTATAAAGCATGGACCAATAGGAATTTTTCTTTAAAAAAAAAAATCACGAAACCCTAGCCGCCAGAGACGATTGGACGACGCACAGCGCTCAAAACTTCTCGTCGATATCGCCGCCGCCTCAGGCCATTTCACCGCCGCCGCCAGTTGAGACTTCTGACCGCCTTCGCCTCCTCTCCACATCCGACCAACCCACGCCTCCTCCCATCAGTCATCAACGTCGGAATTCGACGAGAAAGGCGCGACCTTCAGAGTGCCGCCGCGACGAGCACAGGCCACCGAACCCTTCGCCACCACCGCCGATCTGGAGGTGCATCGTAGCCCTTTGACGCAGCAAGGTCTGATCGAAGCATATAGGTACGGATCGACTGAAAATTTGTGACCTAGTTTCGAAGTTTTTAAAAACTTTACTGATGCAAATCTGAAGTAAAAATAACACTTTTAAGTGTTGCAAAACTTTGAAAAATAATATCTTTTTCGTTCTTTAACGAAATTCGATGAAACAGGAGACACCGTGACCGCAAGGAGGCTCTCTACATTCTAGAAGAGGCCGCGAATTTTTCTGACCTTCCTACGATTTTTAGCACTGCAATAACCAATGTGAGGAATCTAAACTATTTGTGTGAATGAAATCGCGTTGTATAAATTATATAAGCGAAGTGTAAATTATATACGCATTGTATACCTCATGTACATATGTTGTATAAGTTATATTAGCGATGTATAAATTATACAAGCGTTGTATGAAACTTATATGCTTTGAATTGTGATGAAATGCAAGTGAATTATTATATTATATATATATATATATTTATATACTCCCCTCGTCCACAGACCATGGACGATATTTATTGCTTGTGTTTGACGTGATATTATATGGTATGACGAATGGTTGGAAATAATTGTTTGTGGTTGATATTATGGTTGAAAAATACCTTTGTGGTTGAAAAATACCCTCTTGTGGTTGAAACAAAATAGAATAGGATTGTGGAATTGAAAATAAAACATGCCGCCTGCGTGCGAACTAGATGCATGATCCCCATTGTCAAAAACCGCGAGGTTTTAAGGTAGAGCGAGGAGCCGTACTAGGGACGGTCCCGGTTTTAACTACCCTGCCGTTATGCTGCCGAAATTTTCTGAAATATTTATGTGTTAGAATAATTTTCATTCATTGAAATTATTTACATATGCTATAGCGAATATTCATATGTTGAGTTGCAATTCATTCGTTGAGTTGAAATTCATGTGTTGAATATTATTTGAATTTAAACAAAAGGCTTTAGCGATAAAAATCACATTTTTATATATATACAAACTATATAGAATATTCATGTGTTGAGTTGCAATTCATTCGTTGAGTTGAAATTCATGTGTTGAATATTATTTGAATTTAAACAAATGGCTTTAGCGATAAAAATCACATTTTTATATATATATATATACAAACGATATAAAATATTCATGTGTTGAATTGCAATTTGTTCGTCGAGTTGAAATTCATGTGTTGAATGTTATCGTATTTTAAAATAAAATGAATAGATAATAAAAACTATATTTTTATTGTGAATATGGAGAGTTAAAAATACACATGTGTCGAATAAATATTTTTGATGATAAAAATATTCCTTTTATCATGTATACGCTTAGTTAAAAATACACATGTGTCGAATAAATATTTTTGATGATAAAAATATTCCTTTTATCATGTATACGCTTAGTTCAAAATACACACGTGTTGAAATAAACAATAGTTTGCTAGAAATATTATTATTAGCTTTGTTCTGCATATATATACATGTGTTGAACAGGAAAAATGGATTAGCTGTAGAGTAAAGAAATTATTTGCGTGCCCGACAAATAGGTAAACCTTGATGAGTTGGCTGCGCAATTTTATTTATATATCAACTCCTGTGAAATCCATTGGATGCGGAGTGCTGGTTATTCTGTGTGAAATAATAAACAACGCCATAGGATAGCAACAATTAATTTCGAACTACACTACATGGCATACTTCTTGATGATATGCATACTTCATCATATTCCACATAAGCAATTGGAGCTTGTGTGACGAGGTGGAAAATTACCATACAAGCAAGAGGCTTCTATGGCGATGACTATGTACTACAGGTTGAACTGATGACTGATATGGACTATATAGATTATAACGATAAATTGCCAGATTAATAAAAACCCCACACGGGTCTGGAGTTGACAAAAATCACGTCGCTCTAGTTATTAGATACGGCACATGGACTATTTATTTCCACACGGAAACGGGGTGACGGGAATTTATTCTCTGGAGTGATTATCAGTACATGCTCCCCCGTAAACACCAAAATATATCACTATAAATATGTGAATGCTTTTTAGGATTTATTAGGTACCTAATACGGCCCAATAAATTTCCAAACCCCTCCCCGTACAAAGGAGGTTATGGCGAAATTTTTCGAAATATTAAGGCGTTAGTGAAATATTTGAAGTGAAAACGAAGTTGAAAATATAGAATGAGCTATAGTTGAAATTATAGATTGAACTATATTTATATATATATATAAATATAATTAAAAGGAATAGAGGCCGTGCAGTTCGCGTTTCGGAATCGTAATTTGAAACGATTAGTACGAGGAATCCGACCATCGGATTTTCCCGAAACCGCAACCGCTAGGTTCGCCTTGGAAATATCTTTCCAACGGCACCAACCTTGTAAAAATCCAACGGTTGGGTTGTCCGGAATGTTTAATTCAAATCTGAAGAAAAACAGCGCCAAAATCGTTTATATTTATATATAAATATAAATATAATTAATTTGAATCGAATAACGACGCTGCAGTTCGAATTTTGAAACCATAACTTCTAACGACTAGTGTGGAAGATCCGACCGTCGGATTCTCACGAAACTGGAACCGTTGGGTTCGCTTTGGGAATATCTTCCCACTGATATAGACTTTGTAGAAATCCAACGGTTAGATTTTCCGATATGTGTAAAACGAATTAAGGGAAAAACAGTGCCACAACACGACCTGAAACGTCGTTTAATTAAATATGGCCATTTTTAAATAAATAAAAATGGCGAAAAATCGTTATAAAATATTATAAGCAATATTGATTGAGAATAAACCAAATGGGCTTGAATTGTTTGATATTTGATGGTTGTATGTGTATGACATGAAAATAACACTAAAGAACCGAAAGATGGATGTCGAATAATATAACCATAAAATGAATCGATTTAAATTCTAATGACGTGAATTATTTGAAAAGGCCGAGCTAACCCTCATTTCAAATAATTTATCGAGCGATTCGAATTGGAAAGTGCAAAGACGATTCAAGACCGACGAACTTCGTATCGGTTGGATGGGCGCTACTGAGGTTCCTAACCGGAGTAGCTACCGGAAAGGGACGGAAGTAGTAGCCGTCTGAACGTATGTGTTGATTGGACGGATATACGAGGAATTTGACGCCTCCGGTTTTGTTCAGACCCAGGACGGACTTGTAAATGGACTGTGTGTCTGACATTGGATTTTGTTCTGTACTGATTGATCTCTGTTAAATATATATCTGTTTGGCGGCGGTGAATTTATTCTCTTGCTTAACGCCCTTCTCTGAGACGTACGAGCTTAGAGGTTATATATCGATGGAAATCAATCGTATGGAGTGGACTGCCTATGTGGCATGCCAAGATGTTGTGATCAAGGCTTCTGTTGCAAAGCAAAGTCTTGTGGATGATGATCAAAGCAAGGTCTACGTGGCCTAGCTTTGTGTATTTCGTAGATTCGCGAACCTCACACCCCGGTATGAGTTAAAAACGGGATACGGACTGCAGGGAGAGCACGACGTTTCTTTCTAGCTATGGTGGTGTCAGTGACTTACCAGCCCTGACATATGTATCTACTTTTCACCTTTGTGGTTGTTGGAATGCGAGGCGCCTCGATTATAGGTCTGTAAGGACCGGGAAACGTGTGTTCAGGAATACTAATCCTCTAACGTAAGTGAGGACCGGCCCTGAAGCATCCAGGGGTTACCCAGAGTGCGTAGTCCCGAGGCATTTGCTAGAGTGTCTCGAAGCGGAGAGGAGCTTGCCCCTTGCCTCGACTCATGACGGAAATCCAATTTCCAATACGAGATAACGGATTCGATTGTAACTTATATATGGCGACATAGTGGCATGGGATGCTCATGTCGCCTATGATTGATATTTATGATGCTATTCGTTTTTGAAACATATATGCACTAGTAATAATATCAAATGATTTTGCTTTATACGTATCAAGCATATTTGGCTATTATAAGGTAAAACTCTATCCTCCGGCTTGCGTTGCATTGTGTGATGGGACTTGAGTCTTATAATGGCTTCATTCTTTTTAAAAAGCATTGCGTTGTTTTAAAAGAATTAACTTTGTTTTAAATGCACTAGCAATCACTGGAGTAAACCCGTTCCGTGAAAGTGGCGTGGTCCTATGATTTGCTATTTACTGTTGTTTAACTGTTAAATAGATTCCTCATACCAGTCCCCATGACTGACTCGTTGTTTGTTTCACTTTGCAAACGCGGGTGCCCTTATTTTCACACGGGCAGCCTAGTACACAGGTGACAGGTTGTTTTTCGCTCTGCACTGCTGCATAGAGTGCATTTTTGGCTCATGGCGAGGCTGACTTCACAGAGACGACTTTGGCATTTTCCGCCATTACTGTACTTACATTATGATTCCGCCACTGGCGATGCAGACTGATTTACTTTCCGTATTTCTTATTATATGTATATGTATTCCGCCTTCGGCGATGTAGACTGATACCCTTATTATGTCTCACTGCATGTATGTATTCCGCCTCTGGCGATGATGACTGATCACTTTCCTTTTTATTTACTAAGTTATATCCCACGCTACGCTATTCTGATATTCCTACATATTGTGATTCCGCTGTCATGTCCATGTAAAATTATTTTATTTATTGTTTCTGCTATTATCTGTACTCTGCTATGATGATTAATGTGTTATTTCCCGATGATTATCCTTAATACCGCCCCTCGGATTTTGGGATTGTCACAGTTGGTATCAGAGCTTTGGTTAACCTTAGTTCCGGGATCTAACACATTAAACACCTCATCAGAATAGAATCAGTAGTGTTCTAATGCGAGTAGCTCATTAGAGATAGGATTAGCAATGTCCTAGAATGAGCTAAGCAGATTAGCAAAACAATTTGATCAGTACATCATCATTATCTTTCCTTGTATTCCCCTGCTTTATCATTTATGAAAATTATCAGATCTGTGAGCTTGACTCTTTTCTTGCTTATACAGTACTCTTAGATGGCTACACGAGGAGCAGCAGCTAGAGGAGGCCGTGGAGGCCGAGGAGATGCATCAGGAGGACGGGGGAATATCCCCGTAGTAGTGGAAGGCCCTATTGTTCAGCCACCAGCACCAGAAGACTTTGAGCTAGATAAAGTAGCGAAGAGGTACAGAAATCTTGGGGGAAAACCTTTTACTGGCACTGGCACAGTGACCGAGGCTATAGCTTGGCTGAAAACCTGTGAGAAAATCTTTGAAGGCATGGGTATGGGAACTAACAACAAAGCCCGACTTGGCATTTGGCTCCTTCAGGAGGAAGCAGAGTTGTGGTGGGATGCCATTACCTCAGAGGATGCAGCTGGTACTGTCAGAACTTGGGAACAATTCAAAGCTATGTTCAATGAGAAGTTTGTACCGGAACAGACTCTAGAGAGGATGCGAGAGCAGTTTGCTAATCTCCAGCAAGGAGATCTCTCTATTCAGGACTACCTTAATAAGTTCACCCAGTTATCGCGCTATGCTCCAGAGCTGATTTTGACCAACAAAGCAAAGAACAAGAGGTTCATATTTGGGCTAAAGCGCAAGTACCACGATAGAGCTATGAGCAACATAAAACTCTCTTTTTCAGAATTAGTAGAGATGGCTTGCAATTACGAGGACATGGATGAGAGACATGCTAGCCAAGACTGCGCCAAAAGCCAAGCTGGAAATAAGCGAAAGGCTTCAACAGATCAACCCAAATCTAGCATTACCGCGGCCGCTACTCAGAAACCTGCAAAGATCCCGAAAGGAAATTGCTACAACTGCGGGAAGCCAGGTCACTTTTCTAATGTATGCAAAGCTCCGAGGAAGCCAAAGGCAAATGACTCAGCCGAATGCTACAACTGCCATAAGAAGGGGCACTATAGCAGGAACTGTCCTCTGAAGCAGAATGCACAAGTGGCTCATGTCTATGACGAGAAGACCCCGCCAGCTACCACCGATGGATCAGGTAAACCCGACGTCTTGGAAGGTACCCTTACCCTTAAAAATATTCCTGTTTCTGTACTTTTTGATACTGGTGCATCACTTAGCTACATTTCTGGTAATATTGTTCATAAGTTAAAATTGAATCCAAGGAAGCTTAAAGAACCAATTAAAGTTCAAAATCCGATAGGAGGGTCTACTATTCTCGGCTCATATTGTAATGTACCCGCCTCATATTCTTGTTATCGATTTCCTTTTAAAGTGATTGTCATGGACCTTTCCGAATTTGATATTATACTGGGATTGGACTGGTTGATAAAATATAAGGCCGAAGTTAGATGTGCCGAAAGAATCGTTAAAGTCTAAACGAAGCTTGGACCTATATATATACCGTGTCATGGCTCAGAAATTAATAGAGCAGAATTTTGGTCTTCTTTAGAAGTTACTCCCCCTTCATTAGAAAAGATACCGGTCGTTAAAAACTATGCGGATGTGTTTGAAGAAGTAGAAAACATACCGCCGCAAAGAGAAATTGAATTTAGGATAGATCTAATTCCTAACGCCCGACCAGTAGTACATCCAATTAGAAGAATGGCCCCAAAAGAAAAAGAAGAGTTAAGTAGTCAAACTCGAGAATTGCTTTGGAAAGGTCTAATCAGACCGAGCTTTTCAGCTTGGGGAGCAGCAGTAGTATTTGTCCCGAAATCAGACGGTACTCTAAGACTTTGCGTTGATTACCGAGATCTCAATAAACAGACACTGAAGAACAAATATCCCTTGCCCCGAATAGATGATCTGTTCGATCAATTAAATGGAGCAACAATATTCTCCAGAATGGACCTAGCTACAGGTTTCCACCAATTACGTATAGCTGAAGACTGTGTTCCTTTGACAGCCTTCAGGGGTCCCGATTTATTCTACGAATGGTTAGTAATGCCGTTCGGCTTGTGTAACGCTCTGGCATACTTTGTCGATCTTATGAACAGAGTGTTCCGTGGTGTATTGAATAAATTTGTTCTAGTCTTCATCGATGACATTTTAATCTACTCTAAGTCGGAAGACGAACATGCAAAACATTTAGAACAAGTGTTGAAAATTCTAAGGAGAAATGTCTTGAAAGCTAAATTTTCTAAGTGTGTCTTCTGGCAGAATGAAGTTAAATTCCTAGGCCATGTCGTATCAAAAGAGGGAATTGCTGTAGATCCAAGCAAAATTACAGCGATTCAGAACTGGAAACAACCTACTACCCCCACAGAAGTTCGAAGTTTCCTGGGATTAGCTAGTTACTATCGGAAATTCGTTCAGGATTTTTCAAAGATATCAGGAGTATTGACAAAGCTTACAAAGAAGCATGAGAAATTCAAATGGACTCCCGAATGTGAAGAAGCTTTCCAGGAGATGAAACTGAAGTTGACAACTGCTCCAGTATTGACCATTATAGAAGGTAACCAAGACTTGACAGTATGGACAGACGCTTCTATTAGAGGGCTAGGCGCAGTGTTAATGCAAAAAGGCCAGGTGATCGCTTATGCCAGCCGTCAATTAAAGCCGCATAAAAGAAACTATGCAACTCATGATCTTGAGTTATTAGCTATCGTGTTTGCTTTAAGAATCTGGAGGCATTATTTACTGGGCGAGAAGTTCGAACTATTTACCGATCATCAATCCTTAAAATACCTATTCACCCAGAAAGATCTAAACTTGAGACAACAGCGTTGGTTAGAATTCCTTGCGGCATATGATTTTGAAATTCTATACACTCCAGGTAAAGCCAATGTTGTAGCAGATGCGCTCAGCAGAAAGAATGAAATCATTGCCAGTTTTATCATTACTTCTTCCTTAGAAGATAAGATTACTATTCTGTAGAAGGACGATGAATTCATTAAAAGGAATAACCAGCGGATCCGAGAAGGAAAACCCTCAGATTTTAGCCTTGATAGCCAAGGGGTCCTAAGATTAAAAGGGAGAATTTGTGTGCTTGGAATTCCAGAGCTCAGGAGAGAAATACTTGATGAGTGCCACAAATCCAAATTGAGTATCCATCCCGGTGTGAGCAAAGTGTATAATGATATCAAGCGCACATTCTGGTGGAAGGCGATGAAAAGAGATATCTCATTAAATGTTAGCAGATGCCCCACTTGTCAGCTAGTTAAGAGTGATCAGCAGAAATTGGCTGGATTATTACAACCATTAGAAATTCCAGGATGGAAGTGGGAACAAATTTCGATGGATTTCATCGATGGCTTTCCTCGAACTAGAAAAGGAAACGACAATATATGGGTAATCGTAGATCGCTTCACGAAGACTGCCCATTTCATACCCGTCCGATCCAACAGAACGGCTCAAAGTCTAGCACAGATTTACTTCAAGGAAATAGTTAAACTACATGGAGTGCCGTTCAATATAGTCAGCGATAGAGATCCCCTATTTACTAGCAAATTCTGGGAAGCATTCCAGGAAGAATTGGGAACCAAATTGAATCTAAGCACCGCTTATCACCCTCAGACAGATGGCCAAACTGAGCGGGTGAATAGAATTCTAGAAGATTTACTGCGGGCTTGCGTTATTGATTTTGGAGGCTCATGGGAAGATCATTTACATCTAGCCGAATTTTCTTACAACAATAGCTATCAAGCAAGTTTGGGAATGTCTCCATTTGAAGCATTATACGGTAGACCGTGCAGATCTCCCGCATGTTGGGTAGAACCTGGCAACAGACTTGTGTTAGGGCCCGATATGATTCAAGAAGCATCGGATAATGTCGATTTCATTAAGAAGCGATTAAAAACCGCACAGAGCCGACATAAAAGTTATGTTGATGCGAGAAGAAGGGATATATCGTTTGCCGTTGGCGATTATGTTTATTTAAGAGTTTCTCCAATGCGAGGAGTAATCAGATTTGGCAAGACTGGGAAATTGGCACCGAGATTTATTGGTCCCTTTCCTATACTTGAACGGATTGGAACTCTTGCATATAGGGTTTCATTACCTAATTGGTTGCCTGGTATACATGATGTGTTCCACGTATCTCAACTCAGAAAACATGTTCATGATCCCGACCTTATTGTGGAAGAAGCAGCGCAACATGATATTGACATAACTCCAGAATTAGCATTCAGTAGAGAGCCATTAAAGATAGTTGGCAAAGAAATCAGAGAGCTAAGGAGGAAAAAGATTCATCTAGTCAAAGTGCAGTGGAGTAGTGATCCTAGAGACTGTACTTGGGAGACTGAGGAAAGCATTAAACAAGCCTATCCCAAATGCAGAGTGGACATCTCTGACTAACTCCGGTGCAAGGTACCTTTACAATACTTTGCATTTACATTTTATTTCCTGCTTAACTGTTATTTCCTTTTCGAGGACGAAAAGTTTTAAGTGGGGGAGATTGTAATAACCCGGAAAATGTGAACCAGTTTAAATTTTTTTAATTAGGTTATTACCAAAGAATTTGAATAATTTAAATAGCTATTTCCATAAAATATAGAATTGGGTATAATATTGCAGTTTGAAATTTTGAATACAAAATTTGTCTGACTGTACCGGGTGGAAAATATAACGGATTTTAACGAAACTAAAAATATTTAAATCTGTTTATCAATACCTTTCTAACAAATCTGAAAAATCAAAATTTCATAACGGAAATCAAAAGTTATGGCCAAATGAATTTTCAGAAAGGTCGCTATATAGTATATATAGCCCTTGAAAATTGAGATTTTGCATACGACCTCGAAATTCGAAGAAATCACTTTTGTTGGGTCCGGGATGTCAAATTATTGCTAAGTTTCAAATTTCATAATTTTTGAAGCAAGTATGTGAACGGGGCAAAAGATATTGTGTTTGGTCAAATTCTGTTAAAATGGGTCGACCTAAAAATGGCCGTTTTTCAAACGAGCTCAGAATTCGACGAAACTGGTTTTGTTAGGACCTTATCGTCAAAACAAAGCTAGATTTATTTTTCTGGAATTTTTCGATTCACTTTGTGGCCCTGGCAAATTGAAATGTACGTTTAAATTAAATATCGAATGTTTTATATTTTAATTTGAAAAATAACTGACTGTAACAGTCGAAATGGCCAACGAAACATATCCCATTGTGTCCGGAATGGGGGTATTTAGCTAGGGGCGACAGTCGTTGGGTTTAAAAAGGAGTCCGTTTGCAAAAACACTATTTAAAAATTTCTATAAAGCATGGACCAATAGGAATTTTTCTTTAAAAAAAAAATCACGAAACCCTAGCCGTCAGAGACGATTGGACGACGCACAGCGCTCAAAACTTCTCGTCGATATCGCCGCCGCCTCAGGCCATTTCACCGCCGCCGCCAGTTGAGACTTCTGACCGCCTTCGCCTCCTCTCCACATCCGACCAACCCACGCCTCCTCCCATCAGTCATCGACATCGGAATTCGACGAGAAAGGCGCGACCTTCAGAGCGCCGCCGCGACGAGCACAGGCCACCGAACCCTTCGCCACCAACGCCGATCTGGAGGTGCTTCGTAGCCCTTTGACGCAGCAAGGTCTGATCGAAGCATAGAGGTACGGATCGGCTGAAAATTTGTGACCTAGTTTTGAAGTTTTTAAAAACTTTACTGATGTAAATTCTGAAGTAAAAATAACACTTTTAAGTGTTGCAAAACTTTGAAAAATAATATCTTTTTCGTCCTTTAACAAAATTCGATGAAACAGGAGACACCGTGACCGCAAGGAGGCTCTCTACATTCTAGAAGAGGCCGGAATTTTTCTGACCTTCCTACGATTTTTAGCACTGCAATAACCAATGTGAGGAATCTAAACTATTTGTGTGAATGAAATCGCGTTGTATAAATTATATAAGCGAAGTGTAAATTATATACGCATTGTATACCTCATGTACATATGTTGTATAAGTTATATTAGCGATGTATAAATTATACAAGCGTTGTATGAAACTTATATGCTTTGAATTGTGATGAAATGCAAGTGAATTATTATATTATATATATATATATATTTATATACTCCCCTCGTCCACAGACCATGGACGATATTTATTGCTTGTGTTTGACGTGATATTATATGGTACGACGAATGGTTGGAAATAATAGTTTGTGGTTGATATTATGGTTGAAAAATACCTTTGAGGTTGAAAAATACCCTCTTGTGGTTGAAACAAAATAGAATAGGATTGTGGAATTGAAAATAAAACATGCCGCCTGCGTGCGAACTAGATGCATGATCCCCATTGTCAAAAACCGCGAGGTTTTAAGGTAGAGCGAGGAGTCGTACTAGGGACGGTCCCGGTTTTAACTACCCTGCCGTTATGCTGCCGAAATTTTCTGAAATATTTATGTGTTAGAATAATTTTCATTCATTGAAATTATTTACATATGCTATAGCGAATATTCATGTGTTGAGTTGCAATTCATTCGTTGAGTTGAAATTCATGTGTTGAATATTATTTGAATTTAAACAAAAGGCTTTAGCGATAAAAATCACATTTTTATATATATACAAACTATATAGAATATTCATGTGTTGAGTTGCAATTCATTCGTTGAGTTGAAATTCATGTGTTGAATATTATTTGAATTTAAACAAATGGCTTTAGCGATAAAAATCACATTTATATATATATATATATATACAAACGATAAAAAATATTCATGTGTTGAATTGCAATTTGTTCGTCGAGTTGAAATTCATGTGTTGAATGTTATCGTATTTTAAAATAAAATGAATAGACAATAAAAACTATATTTTTATTGCGAATATGGAGAGTTAAAAATACACATGTGTCGAATAAATATTTTTGATGATAAAAATATTCCTTTTATCATGTATACGCTTAGTTAAAAATACACATGTGTCGAATAAATATTTTTGATGATAAAAATATTCCTTTTATCATGTATACGCTTAGTTAAAAATACACACGTGTTGAAATAAACAATAGTTTGCTAGAAATATTATTATTAGCTTTGTTCTGCATATATATACATGTGTTGAACGGGAAAAATGGACTAGCTGTAGAGTAAAGAAATTATTTGCGTGCCCGACAAATAGGTAAACCTTGATGAGTTGGCTGGGCAATTTTATTTATATATCAACTCCTGTGAATGCCATTGGATGCGGAGTGCTGGTTATTCTATGTGAAATAATTAACAACGCCATAGGATAGCAACAATTAATTTCGAACTACACTACATGGCATACTTCTTGATGATAGGCATACTTCATCATATTCCACATAAGCAATTGGAGCTTGTGTGACGAGGTGGAAAATTACCATACAAGCAAGAGGCTTGTATGGTGATGACTATGTACTACAGGTTAAACTGATGACTGATATGGACTATATAGATTATAACGATAAATTGCCAGATTAATAAAAACCCCACACGGGTCTGGAGTTGACAAAAATCACGTCGCTCTAGTTATTAGATACGGCACATGGACTATTTATTTCCACACGGAAACGGGGTGACGGGAATTTATTCTCTGGAGTGATTATCAGTACATGCTCCCCCGTAAACACCAAAATATATCACTATAAATATGTGAATGCTTTTTAGGATTTATTGGGTACCTAATACGGCCCAATAAATTTCCAATCCCCTCCCCGTACAAAGGAGGTTATGGCGAAATTTTTCGAAATATTAAGGCGTTAGTGAAATATTTGAAGTGAAAACGAAGTTGAAAATATAGAATGAGCTATAGTTGAAATTATAGATTGAACTATATTTATATATATAAATATAAATATAATTAAAAGGAATAGAGGCCGTGCAGTTCGCGTTTCGGAATCGTAATTTGAAACGATTAGTACGAGGAATCCGACCATCGGATTTTCCCGAAACCGCAACCGCTGGGTTCGCCTTGGAAATATCTTTCCAACGGCACCAACCTTGTAAAAATCCAACGGTTGGATTGTCCGGAATGTTAATTCAAATCTGAAGAAAAACAGCGCCAAAATCGTTTATATTTATATATAAATATAAATATAATTAAATTGAATCGAATAACGACGCTGCAGTTCGAATTTTGAAACCATAACTTCAAACGACTAGTGTGTAAGATCCGACCGTCGGATTCTCACGAAACTGGAACCGTTGGGTTCGCTTTGGGAATATCTTCCCACTGATATAGACTTTGTAGAAATCCAACGGTTAGATTTTCCGATATGTGTAAAATGAATTAAGGGAAAAACAGTGCCAGTGCCACAACACGACCTGAAACGTCGTTTAATTAAATATGGCCATTTTTAAATAAATAAAAATGGAGAAAAATCGTTATAAAATATTATAAGCAATATTGATTGAGAATAAACCAAATGGGCTTGAATTGTTTGATATTTGATGGTTGTATGTGTATGACATGAAAATAACACTAAAGAACCGAAAGATGGATGTCGAATAATATAATCATAAAATGAATTGATTTAAATTCTAATGACGTGAATTATTTGAAAAGGCCGAGCTAACCCTCATTTCAAATAATTTATCGAGCGATTCGAATTGGAAAGTGCAAAGACGATTCAAGATCGACGATCTTCGTATCGGTTGGATGGGCGCTACTGAGGTTCCTAACCGGAGTAGCTACCGGAAAGGGACGGAAGTAGAAGCCGTCTGAACGTATGTGTTGATTGGACGGATATACGAGGAATTTGACGCCTCCGGTTTTGTTCAGACCCAGGACGGATTTGTAAATGGACTGTGTGTCTGACATTGGATTTTGTTCTGTACTGATTGATCTCTGTTAAATATATATCTGTTTGGCGGCGGAGAATTTATTCTCTTGCTTAACGCCCTTCTCTGAGACGTATGAGCTTAGAGGTTATATATCGATGGAAATCAATCGTATGGAGTGGACTGCCTATGTGGCATGCCAAGATGTTGTGATCAAGGCTTCTGTTGCAAAGCAAAGTCTTGTGGATGATGATCAAAGCAAGGTCTACGTGGCCTAGCTTTGTGTATTTCGTAGATTCGCGAACCTCACACCCCGGTATGAGTTAAAAACGGGATACGAACTGCAGGGAGAGCACGACGTTTCTTTCTAGCTATGGCGGTGTCAGTGACTTACCAGCCCTGACATATGTATCTACTTTTCACCTTTGTGGTTGTTGGAATGCGAGGCGCCTCGATTATAGGTCTGTAAGGACCGGGAAACGTGTGTTCAGGAATACTAATCCTCTAACGTAAGTGAGGACCGGCCCAGAAGCATCCAGGGGTTACCCAGAGTGCGTAGTCCAGAGGCATTTGCTAGAGTGTCTCGAAGCGGAGAGGAGCTTGCCCCTTGCCTCGACTCATGACGGAAATCCAATTTCCAATACGAGATAACGGATTCGATTGTAACTTATATATGGCGACATAGTGGCATGGGACACTCATGTCGCCTATGATTGATATTTATGATGCTATTCGTTTTTGAAACATATATGCACTAGTAATAATATCAAATGATTTTGCTTTATACGTATCAAGCATATTTGGCTATTATAAGGTAAAACTCTATCCTCCGGCTTGCGTTGCATTGTGTGATGGGACTTGAGTCTTATAATGGCTTCATTCTTTTTAAAAAGCATTGCGTTGTTTTAAAAGAATTTACTTTGTTTTAAATGCACTAGCAATCACTGGAGTAAACCCGTTCCGCGAAAGTGGCGTGGTCCTATGATTTGCTATTTACTGTTGTTTAACTGTTAAATAGATTCCTCATACCAGTCCCCATGACTGACTCGTTGTTTGTTTCACTTTGCAAACGCGGGTGCCCTTATTTTCACATGGGCAGCCTAGTACACAGGTGACAGGTTGTTTTTGGCTTTGCACTGCTGCATAGAGTGCATTTTTGGCTCATGGCGAGGCTGACTTCACAGAGACGACTTTGGCATTTTCCGCCATTACTGTACTTACATTATGATTCCGCCACTGGCGATGCAGACTGATTTACTTTCCGTATTTCTTATTATATGTATATGTATTCCGCCTTCGGCGATGTAGACTGATACCCTTATTATGTCTCACGCATGTATGTATTCCGCCTCTGGCGATGATGACTGATCACTTTCCTTTTTATTTACTAAGTTATATCCCACGCTACGCTATTCTGATATTCCTACATATTGTGATTCCACTGTCATGTCCATGTAAAATTATTTTATTTATTGTTTCTACTATTATCTGTACTCTGCTATGATGATTAATGTGTTATTTCCCTATGATTATCCTTAATACCGCCCCTCGGATTTTGGGATCGTCACAATTCAACACATGAATTTTCATTCAATTCAACACATGAATTTATATTATTCAACACATGAATTTTCATTCTATTCTTTATTTTCCAAATTAGAATGAGGCCCAATCAATTACCATATAATGTTAATTATATGGATTCCGTACAACACATGTATATAATAGCAACGATAAATCTTCAACCATCATCCAGTGTGCACCACACCACTGCATAAGCATTAAATATAGATAAGTAACGCTTACACAGTATGTCAACCTAGCGGTCGACATACTACTAAACAATTGGGATTAGTGTACGTCAATATCATCCCAACACCCGTGTGGGGTTTCAATCAATCAAACACATATTTTATTTGTGTAGTTGGGCGATGTGTAAAATTTATCATCCCAATCAATATCAGTCAAATCGGTGTACATAAACAAATCATTCGATTTGCATATGAATATTTATTTTATTTCAACACATGAATATATATTTGATTTCAACACATGAAATTTTCTATTCACACATGAATATGTATTTTCTATTCAACACATGAATATATTTTATATTGTCACGTTAAAAATTATATTTTTAACTATAAAATATTTATTTAATCCACTACATACAATCATTTTTTCATAACACATCAATCAAACAAACAAGCCATCCATGGTCTATGGACGACGGGTGTCGGGTGCTGCTAAGCACCGTCTGCATCCTAGTATATATGTCAACTAGAAAACAAAATAAAAGTGAGGAGTTCTCACCAGGAGCTAAACCAAACGTCGCGACTCTCATATGTAGGAAATCTTCATCGCTCGCCTTTTATCACTTTCGTTGTCCGCATCCACTACATATATAAAAATCACATTTTTATTATCTACTTTATATAAAAATCATATTTTTATTATCTACATTATATAAAAATCATATTTTTATCATCTACATTATATAAAAATCATATTTTTATTATCTACATTATATAAAAATCATATTTTTATATGGTTATATATATATATATATAAATTCTTTTCGTTATTCAAAATCAAATCTTTTCGATATAGAAAAAAAAAATCAAATCTTTGCCATCATGAAAATCTATACTTTCTTAAGTAAAAATATAATCTTTTCACAATAAAAAAACTAAGCTTCATGTTATTATTTTTATAAACTAAAGATCATATCTTTATTGGACTAAAGATCATACCTTTAACAAACTAAACTAATTATTTTAAAATAAATGGGAATAATGACTTACAGCAAAAATCGAAGGGGGGAACCAATGGTAGTTGCTCAGGAGGAGGAGGGGCGCGGCTATGCCAGGGGGAGGCGGCGCTGGCCGTTCAGGGCGTCGGAGGTGGTTTCCGTCGATGGGGGTTTTGAAAAAAAGGGTATCGCGGTTTTGAAGCTTGAACGGGGGAGGAGGAGAAGGGGGTTGCGCTGGACGGCGGTGGTGATGGGGGAGGACTGGCGACGACAACGGTGGGCTGAGGGAGCGGAATCGTGCGATTTTTCCCTTTTTTTTGTTTGTGAACGACGGATCTGAATGGAGGGGGAGAGAAGGAGGTTTTAATATATATATTATTTATTTATTTAATTTATTTATTTAAAAATCCATAACGTTGCTTTTTCATTCGAACCCCAATTCGAACCCAACGACTGTCGCTCCTAGCTAATTACCCTCATTCCGAACACAATGGGATATGTCTCATGAGCCAATTCGGCTATTACGATCCGTTTTTATCAAATTCAAAATATAAATCAGTATATATTGAATTTGAACGTACATTTCAAATTACAGGGGCCACATACGAGCTCTAAAAATTCCAAAAAAATTATTTCTAGCTTCGTATTGACGATACGGTCCTAATGAAACTAATTTCGTCGAATTCTGAGACCGTTTGAAAAATGGCCATTTTCCAGTCGATGGAATTCAACTGAAATTGTTTAAACACATTTTCTTGTGCCACGCTCACATACTGATTCAGAAAATTATGAATTTTTAAACCTAGCAATAACTAGACATCACGTATCCAACAAAAGTGGTTTCGTCGAAAACCGAGGTCGTTTGCAAAATGGCTATTTTTAAGGGCCAAAATTCCATAGCGACTATTCTGAATTTTCATCTGGGCATAACTTTTTATCCCCGCTATGAAATTTCAATTTTTCCGATTTGTTGGAAAGATATTCTCACATGGATTCCAATATTTTTGGTTTTGCTAAAATCCGGTTTATTTTTAATCCTGTACATCTATTTAAACTTTGAAATCGAAATTTCAAACTACCGTGCCATTTTCAATTCCTTTTATAATTTAAAATAAATATTTATATTATAACGTCGATCTATATAAATATATTCGTACTAATTCTAACCAAGATAGATTTCTCATCGTTATTATTTAAAATAATTCATTTTAAATATTCAAAATTCATCAAACTTGCCAAAATAAAATTTTTAAATTGGCTCAGATTTCCGGGTTATTACAATATCTCCCCTACTTAAAACTTTTCGTCCCCAAAATGGAACGAAGCCGAAAGTTGTTTCACAAATCAACTCAACTTCCATTATTTTCATTACGGCTTAAGTTCTCCAACTTTTCAGTTTCTAAGAACTTTTCAAATTTTTCAAAAACTTGGCTAACACCCTTAATTTTCGAAAAATTTCGCCATAACCTCCCCTGCACCGGGAGCTTCGGGATATTTCAAATAGCCTCCCATGGCCCTCATCAATCCAAAAAGAAATAGCCAAGCGGCTAGCCAATCGGCTCATAAAATCATCCAAACCCAATAAATTTGTAAACATGTACCTATTTGTCGGGCAAACAATTTTATTCTTCTGCTCTAGCCTCCTTGCTATGACCTGCTCAATGTAAGTACATGTATACGTATGCAAAAATGCGACTAATTTTAGATACAATTCACTTTTTGATTCAATTGGGCTAAAGGTTCAACATTTAATTAATCAAACAATAATCAAACAACACAATCAGCAATCAATTTGTTGATTAGCTTTTCAAATTCATAATTTTGATACATATACTGAAAATCATTTTTTGGGTGCCAAATCACAACATTAAGCCCTATCTAGTTTTGGTTCTCACACCAGTCTAATGGAAATATATAGATATCCCACCTTCGGCACTCGAACATCAACTCTGATGACGATGCATCAATCATCAGAATCATCTCCGGGCAACTAGAGTGTGATGCTATAACTATCCAGTATATTAAAATTTCGAATATACATTCATGATGCGTATATACAAAATCTTTATATATTGGATTGTCCAAATTCAATACAAATAAAATATTCAAATACGAATAATTGAATTAAATTTTCCAAACAAAACTTGTTTTCATTTTAAAAATATACTCTTCACACTCGTTCTAGGATACTACTGATCCCATCTCTAACGAGTCATTCTTATTGGATATTACTAGTCCAATTTCTGATGAATTCTTTCATTTGGTTCTAACGTGTCTTTTTCTCTGAGCTCTGTAAACCAAAGCTCTGATACCAAATGAAGTGACCCGAACTTCCCCGGTCTCCAAAGAGAAGAGTAAGAACGAATTACTTCGAGGACAAGACGAATCAGAACACAAACAGAAGAACATTTCATTGTATATTACAACAATTCCATCAGAATACAAGAATATACAGAGTATGAATAAATATTACACAGAAAATATCAGAGATTACAATACGTTACATAGCAGCGGGAAAAATAATACAAACACAACTGAAAATAATACACGGATACAGAGCTTTCCGAGTATCGTTCCAGCTGTAAACCAGGATCCTGTGAATATAAATCTGCAAAACCAAAACTACTAGCTGCCCGTGTCAAAAATAATGGCACCCAGAGTTTAGGTTAAAACAATAAACTCCTGGTCAGTCATGTGACAGGTGTGAGAACTAAAACAGTTATTAATCTTTATTTTAAAGTTAGGTAAATCAAGGGACCACACCGTATAACACGGAACGGGTTTCCTCCCAAGAATACCCGTGCATAAAACAATAGCGCGATGCTAAATAAAGAACAATGAAGCTATTATAAGACTCAGGTCCCATCACACAATGCAACACAAGCCGGAGGATAGGGTTTTTACCTTATAATAGCCAAAGAATGCTTGGTATGTGAAATTTCATGTTTTATTATTACTATAAGTGTATAGTGTCAAAACAATTTCAAATCATAAGTATCAACCATAGACGGCATAAGTGCCCCATACCACTATGTCGCCATACAAGGCCCTACAATCAAAAACCGCAAAGTCACGTATCGGAAGTTGGGTTTCCATCTGTGAACCAAGGCAAAAGGTAGTTCTCACCGATTCGAGACTATCTAGCCTACCATGTCTCAGGATCAGAGCTCGAGTGACCCTTGGATCGTCAGGGCCGGTCCACCGATGTGGATTAAACTTAAACCCTGGACACTGCGTTCCCCCGCCCTATGGGGCGAAAATGAGCCAAATGACTCCATCGGCTCCACATAGTCACCGATATATCTGAGGCGCCTCGCAACAGCAACAACCACACAGGTGAAAATAATATAAATGTCAGGGCTGGTAGGTCACTGACACCACCCTAGCTAGAAGGAAACACATGCCCTCCCTGATGTCTTCTCCCGTTTCTGGTTCACAACTGGGGTGTGAGGCTCGCGAATCAACGCTACACAAAGCTATGCCACACAGGCCGTGCTTTGATCATCAACTACAAGACTTTTCTTTTCAACAAAAGCCTTGATCATTGGCCACTTAGGCATGCCATACAGGCAATTCACTCCATGCAATTGATATCCATCAATATATAACCCCTGAGCTCGTACGTCTCAGAGAAGGGCGTTAAGCAAGAGAATAAATTCTCCGCCGCCAAACAGATATATATTTAATAGAAATCAATCACACAGAATAAAATCCAATGTCAGACACACAGTCCATTTAAAAGTTCGTTCTGGGTCTGAACGAAACCGGAGGCACCTTGTACCTCGCATATCCATCGATCTCCAAGTACGTCTGGACGATCACCAACTGATTCCCTCCTCTTGGGTGTACAGCCCTATCAAGATCATCAGTAATCACCCAAACGATGTGAAGACCTCCGGTCTTCGACCACCGTCTTCATCCTTGACACCACGTCGAATCAGTTATTCAGAATGGGATAAACCCGGTCTTTCTGAATAACTCGCGTATATAATAAACAAGTGTTACACAAACACAACATACGCCTCATTCCAATTCAAAATATTCTTTTATTCAAATATTCTTATACTTTGGGAAAGCTTCCCATTAATTTTATCAAAGATAAATTCTTTAAATTTATTCTTTAATCTCCTTTGAATATCAATTCAAACTAGTCGGGATTAGCGAACCACACCGAAATAATCATTTATTTTATTTCCCAATCCCAACCTATTCATCCCATGAAGTAAAACTGGTCATACTTCATATCTAACACCACGGTGTTATCGATAAATTCAATTACCATTTCACGTTCAAATCTAATTAAAGATTTAACTATCGCCTAGACCAAAATGGGTGATACTCTATTCTCGACCATTTCAATCTAATTAAAGATTCATTAAAACTCCACTTGGTTTTAATCTTCCCAAAAATCACTATCAATGATTATTTAACTTGGGAAATTATATCCTGTCTTTAACTGGGTTAAAGAACCAATGTCATTTAAAACACGGTTCACTATAAACCCAAAATCACATTCCATTCCAATTCAATTATTGAAACTTCTGGTTACTTTTAAAACCCTTTTAAATCCAATTTATTTATTTATAAATAAATAAATTATTATTCTAGTTCAAAACTAGTTCATTTCGATAAAAATCTATTTTTATCTTTTCAAATTTGGAATTTTTCATCTCAATTCTTCACAAATCATTTCTTATGATTTTACACAAATTATTACTATTTTTAATAATTTTATCAAGGCCCGTACAGTCGATTTCCATCAACGGCCATCGCCCTGCACTTACAACGACCTTTTCCAAATTTGATTTAGACATAATTCCAAATCCAACCGTTCGATTTCAAACCTCTAATATTCGTTAGAAAGCCCTTTTCGATATGAACCCAACGGTTCCGGTAGAATACGATGGTCGGATCTCCCGTAATATCTATTCGAAGTCAATGGTCCAAATTCGCAAACTGCTGCGGCGCGTTCTATTCAGGCCATTATATATGTATATATAATATATTATGTATATTTTGTCGATTTCCTTTTAAAACATATTTTATAAATCGTTTTAAATCCGTTTTCGAAATGATTTCAACTTCATATTCAATTTCGAATCAAAATTGAATATTCCACATCATCGATATACCAATGATAATGTTTCAAAATGTTATATTTTGAAATCACTTTCTTTTCTATATTCATTATAAAAATGAATAAAATCGATATAAATATCGTTCACGTCAAACTGGCGTCAATCTAATCAAAACGGATTTTTTTCAACACATGAATGTTTTCTTCTATTCAACACATGAATATTTATTTTATTCAACACATGAGTATTTATTCTATTCAACACATGAATTTATATTATTCAACACATGAATTTTCATTCTATTCAACACATGAATTTATATTATTCAACACATGAATTTTAATTCTATTCAACATATGAATTTATATTATTCAACACATGAATTTTCATTCTATTCAACACATGAATTTATATTATTCAACACATGAATTTTCATTCTATTCTTTATTTTCCAAATTAGAATGAGGCCCAATCAATTACCATATAATGTTAATTATATGGATTCCATACAACACATATATACAATAGCAACGATAAATCATCAACCATCATCCAGAGTGCACCACACCACTGCATAAGCATTAAATATAGATAAGTAACGCTTACACAGTCTGTCAACCCATCGGTCGACATACTACTGAACAATTGGGATTAGTGTACGTCAATATCATCCCAACACCCGTGTGGGGTTTCAATCAATCAAACACATATTTTATTTGTGCAGTGGGGTGATGTGTAAAATTTATGGTCCCAATCAATATCAGTCAAATCGGTGTACATAAACAAATCGTTCGATTTGTAAATGAATATTTATTTTATTTCAACACATGAATATATATTTGATTTCAACACATGAATATATATTTGATTTCAACACATGAATATATATTTTCTATTCAACACATGAATATATATTCGATTTCAACACATGAATATATATTTGATTTCAACACATGAATATATATTTTCTATTCACACATGAATATATATTTTCTATTCAACACATGAATATATTTTACATTCTCGCGTTAAAAATTATATTTTTAACTATAAAATATTTATTCAATCCACTACACACAATCATTTTTTCACAACACATCAATCAAACAAACAAGCCATCCACGGTCTATAGACGATGGGTGTCGGGTGCTGCTAAGCACCGTCTGCATCCTAGTATATATTTCAACTAGAAAACAAAATAAAAGTGAGGAGTTCTCACCAGGAGCTAAACCAAACGCCGCGACTCTCATATGTAGGAAATCTTCATCGCTCGCCTTTTATCACTTTCGTTGTCTGCATCCACTACATATATAAAAATCACATTTTTATTATCTACTTTATATAAAAATCATATTTTTATTATCTACATTATATAAAAATCATATTTTTATCATTTACATTATATAAAATCATATTTTTATTATCTACATTATATAAAAATCATATTTTTATATGGTTATATATATATATATATAAATTCTTTTCATTGTTCAAAATCAAATCTTTTCGATATAGAAAAAAAATCAAATTTTTGCCATCATGAAAATCTATACTTTCTTAAGTAAAAATATAATCTTTTCACAATAATGAACTAAGCTTCATGTTATTATTTTTATAAACTAAAGATCATATCTTTATTGGACTAAAGATCATACCTTTAACAAACTAAACTAATTATTTTAAAATAAATGGAAATAAACACTTACAGCAAAAATCGAAGTGGTGAGGAACCCACGGTAGTTGCTCAGGAGGAGGGGCGCGGCTATGCCAGGGGGAGGCGGCGCTGGCCGTTCAGGGTGTCGGAGGTGGTTTCCGTCGATGGGGGTTTTGAGAAAAAGGGGCTCGCGGTTTTGAAGCTTGAACGGGGGAAGAGGAGAAGGGGGGTCGCGCTGGAAGGCGGTGGTGATGGGGGAGGACTGGCGGCGACAACGATGGGTTGAGGTAGCAGCGTCGTGCGGTTTTTCCCCTATTTTTTTATTTGTGAACGACGGATCTGAATGGAGGGGGAGAGAAGGAGGTTTTAATATATATATTATTTAATTTATTTATTTATTTATTTAAAAATCCATAAAGTTGTTTTTTCATTCGATCCCCAATTCAAACGCAACGACTGTCGCCCCTACCTAATTACCCCCATTCCGAACACAATGGGATATGTATCGTGAGCCAATTCGGCTATTATGATCAGTTTTTATCAAATTCAAAATATAAATCAGTATATATTGAATTTGAATGCACATTTCAATTTATCGGAGCCACATACGAGCTCTAAAAATTCCAGAAAAATTATTTCTAGCTTCGTATTGACGATGCGGTCCTAACGAAACTAATTTCATCGAATTATGAGACCGTTTGAAAACTGGACATTTTCCAGTCGATGGAATTAAACTGAAATTTTTAAAACACATTTTCTTGTGCCACGCTCACATACTAATTCAGAAAATTATGAATTTTGAAACCTAGCAATAACTTGACATCACAGATCCAACAAAAGTGGTTTCGTCGAAAACCAAGGTCGTTTGCAAAATGGCTATTTTAAGGGCCAAAATTCCATAGCGACTATTCTGAATTTTCATCTGGGCATAACTTTTTATCCCCGCTATGAAATTTCAATTTTTCGGATTCGTTGGAAAGATATTCTCACATGGATTCCAATATTTTTGGTTTCGCTAAAATCCAGTTTATTTTGAATCATGTACATCTATTTGAACTTTGAAATCGAAATTTCAAACTACCGCGCCATTTTCAATTCCTTTTATAATTTAAAATATATATTTATATGCTAACGTCGATCTATATAAATATATTCATACTAATTCTATTCAAAATAAATTTCTTGTAGTTATTATTTAAAATAATTCATTTTAAATATTCAAAATTCATCAAACTTGCCAAAATAAAAAATTTAAATTGGCTCAGATTTCCGGGATATTACAGTTGGTTCCCCCTCTACCATCACCTGCCGCCACCACCTGGGCCCACTTGGACGCTTCCTGGCCACCGCTGCCACTTTCCCCCGACCTGACGCTACTTCACCACCAGCGGCGGCCCTCAGATCGACGCCGTTGATCAGAAATTGGGTGGAGCCCCAATTCGCCATCATCCAAAAATCCGGTGCCGCCAGCCACCGCCGTGGTCGTGCACCCGCCAGACAACTCGACCATGCCACGAAGAACCTCCAACCTTCAGACAACTTCACCTGAAACCGCCCCTAGTGCCGCCACGAAGTCGATTTCCATTTGCTGCTACCGGAAAAACATCATTGACGTTGATCTCGAATTTCCCGCCACCTCAGACCATATCAGGTCGACCACCCAAAGGCAAAGTCGTTCATCTACCTCTCCTCTACAATTTCTTCAACTGGGCCATCACCTAACTTGTAACACCCCGAATTTTCTGAGAATATTAAAATTAACAAATTCAAGAACACTTAAATTTTAGAAGAAGAATTAAGTGAAATGGGTTGCGCTATTACGTTCGTCTCAAAATTTTGGTCAAGAAAGACATTTGGTTTGCATAAAACGGATACCTTATGAAGAAGTTATTAAGCCTTGTAGTTTGTATGCATATGAGAAATATATATATATATATATATATATAAATTAAATAAGTAAATATGCAAAAAAGTTCAAAACAGCGAATTGGGAGGGGGAGTAACCGAACCGGCCCGTTTTTGAGGTCGACCCGAGCCTCGCTGGGTCGACTAGGGGTTGATTCAGGGTGTTTGGCTGTCAACCCGTGGGCCGATTCGCTCTAAGGTAGATGTGGCATCTGATTGGTTCTGATGGACTCCTTGCTGAGTCATTAGGGCTGATGTGGCTATTCTATCGTTTCTGAATGACTTTGATTTGCTCTAGGTTAATCTGACGGTTCCTATTAAATCAAACTTCTATATAAGCAACCTAAATCTAAACCTTAAGCCACACAAAAATATTCCTAGAGCCGTCATGCCGTCAATGGTGAACCTAGAATTGTCGTCATCTCTTTCAACTCAAAGGAAAGATAGAAGCTACATCAAAATCAAATTGAAACTAATCTAATTCAACTAAGAGAATTTAACGATCTACATCAAAGGCGAGCAATTCAGTTTCAGAATACAGATCCTTGAAATCAAGTTTTTCCTTTTGATTGTAAGTGTAGTTATCTTTCAGATGTGAATAAATTAAAGACATGATTTGTAATAAATTGTAAAATAGAATTGTATCAAGTTGTATGTGATGCTGATTCATGTTTATTCATGTCTATTCTATCATATATGCCTATGAACTATTGTGGTCTATCGAACCTATCATGTTATGTGGAAATTGGTGAGTAAACCTATGATGTTGTATAGGAAATTGGGAATGAAATTATCATATGTAAGTTTGGTGATATTATGATACATACAAGTTTTAGGCTAAATCATGTCATTTATGCCTAATTGTTTAGATCCATTATGCATACATGTTTAGATCTACGACCTTATATGTTTAGATCTACAACTTTATATATTAGATCCATATGCCTTTATGATAGATCTAATTTGCAAGTTCACCACTACATGCCAAGTTTAACTTGTATAGTTTTATGTAAATTCATATGCATGTGGTTCATGTTGCATAGATCAAATTTGCAAATTCCTCTTTTCCCCTTTTTATTTTATAAGTTAGGCTAAAATATCGAGCCTAACATTCTATGTAATTTTGGGAATGTACAACGGGGGTAACGTTGGGGAAAACATGAAATTACATGTAATTGGCATGTTTGACACATAAGCATGATAAGTGTCATGAAAATGGTATAATCTATACACCTAAAATTTTGAACGTGATTTAGAAGGAAAGTGGGCCATGACAATAATTTATTTATAATTTACATGTAAATATGTAGGATAAACATGAAAAATTACATGGCATAGATTGGTTCATGAAATGGTCTAATTAGTATACCATTAATTGTGAGCAAAATTAAAAGGATAATTATGGCATAATTAAATTGGGAATAATTTACATATGGAATTTGTCATAAATAAGAAATATGTAAATTTAGAAAAGACGAATATGCCTAACCCGAGGTTAGACTGAGTTGTGGTGTAAAGCTGCCCGGAACCGACCGGCACATCGAGTGACCACAACAATACCTGTCTAATGTGGGTGGTTAGTGCATTGAGCCCAAAAAGGAACCGAGGTTAGACTGAGTTGTGGTGTAAAACTGCCCGGAACCGACCGGCACATCCAGTGACCACAACAATACCTGTCTAATGTGAGTAGTTGGTGCTTTAATAAAGCTAAGTCAAGATTGGTAGCGTTAAGTCAATTAAGGAAACACTTAACCAATTCAACATGTTAACTAAACTGATGGGTGAGGTTAAGTAAATTTAGAGCACTTAACCGTTATAACATGTTAATTAGACAAGTGGGTGAGGTTAAGTAAATTTAGAACACATAACCGTTATAACATGTTAATTAAACAAGTGGGTGAGGTTATGTAAATTTAGAACACTTAATCGTTATAACATGTTAATTAGACAAGTGGGTGATGTTAAGTAAATTTAGAACACTTAACCGTTATAACATGTTAATTAGACAAGTGGGTGAGGTTAAGTAAATTTAGAACACTTAACCTTTATAACATGTTAATTAGACAAGTGGGTGAGGTTAAGTAAATTTAGAAACACTTAACCAATATAACTTGATTTATGGAAAGGTTAAGTTAAAATAAGAGGGCAACACTTAACCAATATAACTTGATTTGTAGTAGGGTTAAGTTAACACAAGAAGGCAACACTTAACCAAAGTAACATGACATGTAGGTGGGTTAAGTTAACTTGAATTGATTGATGACACTTAACCAATACAACAAGATGAATACATGCGGTTAAATTAACAGGAAACACTTGACCAATATAACTTGATGAACGAATGGGTTTAAGCTAATAGGAAACACTTAACCGATCCAACATGGTACGTAAGGAGGGTCAAGTTAATAAGAAATGCTTAACCAACATGACATGATGAATGAGTGGGTTAAGTTAACATGAGCGGACAACACTTAACTAATATGGCGTAATGTGCGGGAGGGTTAGGTACATATCGGGTTGGTAGGTAATATTAGTAAATATAGGCCCACAAAACTTAACCATTAAATAAACATGCTTGAATCATTGGAAGGGTTAAGTACAGTTGGTGGGTAATATTAGTAAATATAGACCCACAAAACTTAACCATTAAATAAACATGCTTGAATCAATGGAAGGGTTAAGTACATATCGGGTTGGTGGGTAATATTAGTAAATATAGGCCCACAAAACTTAACTATTAAATAAACATGCTTGAATCGATGGGAGGGTTAAGTACATCTCGTGTAGGTGGGTAATATTAGTACATATAGGCCCACAAAACTTAACTTAAAAATGCTTGAATCGATGGGAGGTTGAAGTACATATCGGGTTGATGGGTAATATTAGTAAATATAGGCCCACAAACTTAACAATAGGAAACCCTAGTAACGGGGACCCATTTCAGTAGTAACCCACATGGATGTATCACGGTACCCTGAACTAGGCAGGGTGGGGCACGATTACTAGGTTGATTATAAGCGGTCAAAGCAGCGGCAGGGGGTACGTCAGTGTAGGTTCCGATGGTTTACGGGCGTGCACGTACTCCAGAGTGGGAAAAAACATGCACTGGGTACCAGTGGTTATACACTGTGCATCTTGAATCGTGTCGGGTCGCTATCATAAGGATTGATACACCTTATAGTGGGACCAACACAGGGTATCTACACGTAAGAGAGGGGCGATTGACACAGACACATGGAACGTTGATGCAAGTAAGGAGCTGATCGATAGGGTAGTAAGGGTACATCTAACATGTTCATGGCAATTAGGCTGATTGAGGTGGAATCCTCACGATAGATGTACACCTAAAGGCTACCACAATTATGGGGTTGGGATCACGATTATCATTTTATACAGATTACTAGTTGGGACACTAGTTAGGTGGTGCAGAGATAAATATAGAAATCAGATTAACAGAGTAGTAGCGAAGCAGAGAAAAAGTAGAAGCGCATTCAGTTCACCTTGCACTTATCTTGTCTTTAGTTACCTTGTTTTTATTGTATTGTCCTATTTTCGGTTTATTCATGTCATGATCCTTTATCTTGTTTGCATGCTGAAAGATCACTGGACTTGCCATACTTATGTATGACCTAGTTTGTTTTTCGCCTCTTTTCTTCTGTTCTCCCCCCCTCCAGGTAGTCAGGGAGGGAATAGCTCAGCCTAACTTGGACCTCTTCTCTTTCCAAGCTTGAAGATTAGTTGGTGTATCGCTTTGGACTCTCTCTCTTCCATTGCTATGGTTGGTTCATGCTTTATCGGGGAATATCATTATTTTTTTATGCTTCTTTTATTCTTGGAAGTTTTTAAATCAAGACAGAGGTTCTATGTATCACATTTAAGTATGATTGAGGAAATTGTTGTAAAAGCTTGACTGAATTAAGTTGTTTATAAAATGACTTTATTTCCGCTGCTTTATTTGTCAGTCTTGTAATTTATCTGCATCTTTTACCTATAATTCTCCACCGAAGTTAAGGCATTCCCTCTGTGAGTGACCTTAACGGAGGTGGGGTGTTTCACAACTCTTGACAGTTTGCGTGTAATTCGCCAAAATTGAAAACTGTTTTTCTACCTTTGGATTGAGATTCCGGTGAATCCGTGCGACGATAGGCTATGAAATTTTTGTGGTAGGTAGAGATCATCATGATCTACAATACCCAGAAATATTTTGGGTTATTGTGTACGGATTGAGAGACATAAATTATTTTGTTTCCAAGGGCTTATTTGCAAAATTGAGAGAGAGAGAGAGGAAGAGGGCTGCTGTCAATTTTTGAGGAAGAAGAGAAATGAGGGTTTGGGAAGAGGGAAAAGATATTATATAATGGAGGGTTTTATTATTTTATTATTAATTCTCCAATTTATCATTAATTCTCTAGTTCACGCTCTCTTCGTTCGACAGTTATCGATGCCACGGTCACATACGAACTCCATTGGTAATGAAAATTGACATGCTGCTATGTCATAACGATATGGTTCTAACAAAACTAGTTTCATTGAATTTTGAGCCCATTTGCCCAAAAAGCCCTGTTTTTTGCTTTATATGGCTGATCGATTAACAATTAATTCCTCACGGCCACATACTAGCTCCAAAAATTTCAGAAAAAATATTTCTAGCTATGTTTTGACGATACGATCCTAACGAAACTAATTTCATCGAATTTGGAGACCATTTAAAAAATGGCCATTTTCTGGTCGATCCAATTTGACTGAAATTAACAAAACACGTTTTCTTTTGCCACGCTCACATATTAATTCAAAAAATTATGAAAATTGGAATCTAGCAATAGTTTGACATTCCAGATCCAACAAAATTGGTTTCGTCAAAAACGGAGGTCGCTTGTAAAATGGCTATTTTTAAGGGCAATATATATATATTTTAAAAAAAATCTATAGCGACTTTTCTTAATTTTAAACTGGACATAACTTACAATTTATAAAGTGGAATATCAGTTTCTTACATTCGTTAGAAAGATATTATTAAACAGATTCAAATATTTCTGGTTTCATCCAATTCTAATTTAAAATGAATTATGTATATTAAATTGAAATTAGCACTAGTACAAAACAGACCAATTGCTTCGGTTGTTTACCCCCCTATCGCATCGGTTCAACAACCGATGCAATTGCAGACGATGCAAAAAACTTTTCCTATTGCATCGGTTATAAAACCGATGCAAAATCATTTATTTGCATCGAATCTTTAAAAGAAACCGATGCAACATATGACTTTTTTGCATTGTTTTTCTGAAACATTCGATGCAAAAATGGCTTTTTTGCTCAGTAACGTCTTAAATTTTGCATTGGTTGTTTAAAAATACGATGCAAAAAAGTTACAATTTTGCATCGAATTTTATTTTTACCCGATGCAAAAAAAGGGTATCATTTTCGATAATTTACTTTTACGTCGCCTAATCTGACAACCGATGCAAAATGTTCATACTCTGCAGAAACCTCCTTCCCTGCCTGAATCACTGAAATTCTCAAATAATACAGCTATACACACACATATACATACATACATACGTTTATATATATATATATATATATATATATATATATATATATATATAGTAGACAAGATGGTAATTGCATAATCATTTAAAATACAACTAAATGACATACAAATTGAACTTATATAACGGTAAAACATACATATATTTCAAGTATAATGTTTTCATAATCCATACAAAATAGCAAAATGATTCAGATCTTCAGTACAATCACTAAGATGAAATATAGTTCACATTGTTTGTTGCACCAATATAATTACGTAGTACCTATTACTATACAATAGATGTGTAATCCAAAGATGTCATCCTTCTAAGCAGCACCTTCAATCCAAAACAAGAACCTGAAATGAAGTAAAAGAGATAATCAATGATGTCTATTTTCAGCATGATAATACTAAATTATTGCACAAATATTTGACATAAAAAGATAAAAATATTTGATATAAACATTTTCAGCATGATAAACTGAATAAACTGCATACTGCTGCTATTGAAAGCAACTATCAAGAGCAGGTTGTAACTATTATTCAAGTGGCAATACAAGCTTTAAGGAAAATAGAAAGTTTATTTTTTTTACAAGGACATAAAACATTCTTACAAGTATACCATAATACTAGTGAATTAATCCAATGAAAAATTGAATGTAACATTATTTTTTTTACAAGGACATAAAACATTCAGATTTATTTTTTTACATAAAAAATCGAGCCAATGAAAAACTTACCAGCGTTGTAAATAATGAACAGATCAGTCAGATTTTCCTTCCTGGCAGCCGTTAAACTTAAAACCTCACTTATGTCTGTACTTGCATTTTCCTGCACAACATCCCTACTATTACTCATAGTCAACAAGAATTGAAGAGCTCTTTTCAGGTCATTGCTTTGCATAGCCATGTCAAACTCCAGTCTAAGAAGAAAAATGAATTTTTTTAGTAAAATGATATGTGTATGCTGATCTCTCCCTATAGTTGATCATAGAATCATATAAAACATTAATAGAGCATAAGTACTCGCAATTACTATGAAACTAAAATGAAAACTTAATGTTTAAAACTGGACCATATCATTAGGGCCTAGAACTTAGTAAATATAGAGTAATATAATCTCAAGAGAAATTTTGATGTTATTTGCATGTGTTTGAAGGACGCGAAATAGTCCTCCAAAAAAATCATAAAATTACCAGGCAACATTCCAAGTCTAAGGCAATATATTTCAGTACATAGATCATGGACAATTCTGGTCATTAAGAAGTTTTAAGCTTGATCTTTCTGCACGTTTTGTTTAGTTCAGCCTAGGATTAAATTTACTATATTTTTAAAAATAGTTTCTCATCAACCTCTTAGATATTCCAGGTAGATGAAGAACTTCAGTCGCATAGCCCATCCCTAGCATGAACTGAGCCAAGTCATCATGGTGCTCACGACCAAGTCTGCTTTCCCTGTAAATATAAATAAACAAATATCTTTTAGAAGAAAAAAGGAAGAAGAAGATTGTGTTCAAGTAAAGTGCTTCATGCTAAAATTACTCACAACCTTAACCCACATCGGCACAAGCCCGACCAATAGTCCTACAGAGCACAAAATGTACGTTCTCCACACAGTTCATCACATCCACCCCTGTGTTTGCTTTATATAACCAATACAATAAAATCCATATGTTTAACAAATGTATGTTTGGACCCTCCCCAAACAAACGCCCCACACAGTATCGAAAAATATGCCATTGAGTATCCTATAAGCATTGACGTAGGGTATACTTATGAAACAAGGGCATCAGGAAGTACTTCCATGTAGAGAACATGCACCAAATTCTGACCACCTGTGGTGCACAAAAGGATCGCCCCTAAAGATGCAGCATTTCTCACACGATCAACTGAACTGCTATTGTTTCTCATATGAATATTTTCACGACGAATATTCGTACTCCATTCCACTACCAGGTTTAAGATGATTGTACAGAGAAATTGGTATCTTGAAAAGAGGGAGAAGTGTAAAGAAAGAGATAACCAGCAGCCACAGCGAGTGAAGAAGACCTACTGGCATCACCAAGTAATGCATTAACTGAGCAGATTTTATTTTTGAAAAAAAAAGAGAAGTGGATGCGGATGAGTTCAGGAATGGTATTGGAAGGGCTGAACATGATGGGGAACCTAGAGCAGTCTAATATGATGCAGTCATGAATGATGCATAACTTTTGGATCCGAAGGGCTCCAATTACTAACATGGCTGAGGACAATGGACATCTAGACGCACAGTTGGTTAAAACGCAGCTAACTGCTGTGTTGTGGTATTTGAAGCTCGTTTCGCAGTTGAATCTTTTTGAGAGGCTTACCAGGGATGCCATTGGCGGTGGAAGAAGCGGGCTGTTCCAGATGGGTAGGAGGTGTGCATGTGAATATTAAAGGATTTGAGGACTGACTTGATTTTGGAGTCGACTATTGCAAGGTTCGCGGTAGGAATTGGCCAATCAATTCAGTTCATCGATACCGCTGGCCATTTGGCCATGGGTAATTTCCTCTGGGCAGTAGATATCTATAGTGGCAGAAGCAGCAGGTTAAAAATCCACAAGGTCCTTCAATGCTACAGGAATTTCAGTGCACAATGGTTAAAAATCAGAATAGAAAGGTTGAACATGGGGTACATTAGTGGACTTGAAAATCATATAAATATAAATTTGATGTACATCATTGTTGTTAGATTGCCCTGTGACCAATCCTTTGATAGAATTTGCTCCAAATCTTTCAATAAGTGACTTAATGAAATTTTTGGGGTCCCTTTGAGTAGCCAAAATTAATTCCTTTTTAATCTTTTAAAAGAAAAGGTTTTTAATTAATAATAATAATAATAATTTGACTAAGCAATACGTCCTGATTTTTAAAAGTTGCATTTTACCTAATTTGTAAGCAATGTAGTCATTGCTATTTGACATCTAAAGGTTAAATCTAACTGAAACCATTCAAGGACAAATTCTTAATATAATCTACTCAGAAAAGTTACTAACAATACGGACTGGGTTGCAAATTTAATATTAGAGTAGACTAGTTACAGCCTAGTCAATAGTCAACTCAACATTGCGCACCATAAATGGAAACCTATTAGTTGCCCATATTTACTGTCCGCGAATATGAGTGCGTTTTTCATCGCCAACACCAGACACTTACAATAACAATGAGTGGGTTGGTGACAACATTTAAACTAGCTTATTTTGATAATCAGTTTGCAAACCAATTCATTATGTTAAGAACACCCCCTCCTCTTCCTCCATACACTCTTTTTCTAGTAACTTATATTAAGAAGCTGCCATTTAAACTAACTTATTCTGATAAAAAGTTTGTAACCCAGTCTGTTTCCCTACTAAGTTTTTTTGAGTACCTTTTGCAGATTGAGTCGTTAGCTGTCACAAAGCAACCATCTCTGTCGTAGCCCCCTCCCTCTCCCTACCAACACACCCACACACCACACTAACATCCCATCCCCCCACATTTTGAGTAAATGATAATATATACATGAATTAAACACATACAAAATTTTATTGGATGTGAATTAAACATATGCAAATTTTGAGTAAAGGTATAGAGTGGTGTACCTCTGATAGTTGCAGATTTTTCATGATAAACTCATTTTCAAGATTATCGGCACCAAGATCAGAAGAAGCAAGAGGAAATGAAAGGTCAAGTACTGTCAAAACTGGCTTGGAATTTACCTGAAAGAGTAAATATTTTGTGGAGTAGAATGACTCGGATGTAATTGCAAATTATAGATTAAAAAATTCCTACCATTTCACAGCACTGACGGAATCTCCATAAGCAGCTAAACAGCGGCAACAAATGCTTTGGTTGTCGTGGCTGATAGCGGTGCCTTTGGGCAGCGATAAACCACAAATCGCCGAGCCAGGTACGTATGGCGGTCTAACACCGCCCTAGGGCATCACAGTTGGCATTCAACCGCTTCTCGTGGTTACTTAGACAAGTCGACGACACCCTTAGCACTACACTATAGTCAACATAATGTTATAATTTAAATATTCAAAAAAATTATATGATGCTATGAAAATTGGTGTTACTATTTTAACTTGATAATGCAGACTCAAGGTACTATTGTACTTGATACATCTGCAAAAAAATTCAATAAACGAAATGTGTATTAATCAAGGTACTATCGATCTCCTAAGATTGAATCTGTACGGTCTAGATTTCCTTGCTACTCTCGTCTCTTGTGAGGACATAACCGTTCCCTCATCCGTCCAGACGGAGAATGGCATGTATGGTAGATTGAAATGCACCGCACCTACAAAACTTAGAATCACTTCGTCAAGCACTTCACAAGTTTACTATCTTTCATTATTAAATAATAGTTTTTGTTTCTTTTCTATTTCAGGTTCATTGTGCATATATAATTACTATCGCCAAACTAAAATAATACTCACACATCGCATCAGTAAAGTCTAATGAACATCAGATTGTTAAGAAAACATCTATTGTAGATATTAATGAGATAATTTTAAGAAGATTTTAACAAAATTTGAACTATTATATAAGGAGGAATAATATTTTAATTATTTAATATATATTATAACATTCAATTTACTATTATATTCTCAGATTTTGGGAACTTTATTGAAAAACTGAAATGATTCTATTTATAACACACATATAAAGATTGACATATAATGAGAATATATATTTAGCATTAAATATTTGGCCATGTTATCACTTCAATATGCATACAAGAGCCAAATTATATAATTACTAAAATATTTTTACCTCCATTTCTTTAGTGTTATTTATATGAGTCTATGCTTTTTGTTTTATGAGTTTTGAACTCCGATGCAAAAAATACGGATCCAAGTCGCACATAAACATTACACGGTGAGTAATTGGGATCCATAACTAAAATTAGTTCATTCGAAATGTGCAAGTAAACCATAGTGTGAGGTAATGGATTATGATGATTGATTGCAGTGATGATCTCGTTCTGTTGGTTATAGAATTAGACTAAGAGCTATAAGATGGATCTTAGAACTCAATCACACTAAAGTGCTAGTTTGACCAGTTTATGCAAAGTGAGACTTCTTTGATCTCCCTATTTGAGATAATCAAATGCATGCTCGTAAAGAGTTCAGTGTAATATTGTAGTAATGTTTTTTTTAGAATCAATTGATTCTTTAAGAAAAAAATCTAGTTCTATTGTGATTTGTTTTGGACTAATTTTAAATAATGGACATTCTTTGTCTGGTTGTTTATACCCTTCTCAATATTAATCTCTAGGCTCTAGGTTTGATGTATTGTCCATCTTGATTAGATGAACGTAGCCCGACAATAGCTGTAAATCAAGAACTTCATTACAACAAATATAGTTAAAAAATTTAAATGTAACACAATCGACATAATTGATTTTATTTGAAATGGTGTGTGAAAACAAATTTATTTTGTATTTATTTATTTTAGTTATATAAATCAGTTGGCTTTTATGAAATTAAAATTCTAATTACTATGATTTATTTTTTAATTAAATATGAGTGCATATTGAACTACTAAGACTGAAATCATTGAAATCAATCACTATTAAAGAAGCACAGTTCAATCCAACATCAAAATGAAGAAAATCACAAGCTAAAAACCCCCGTCTAAAGTAGTTCACACAGTACCCATTGCTCATTACACATCTGAGCAGAAATACATACTAATTAGTCTTCAAAAAAGAAAAAACTTATCTTAATTCATAAATTTACTTCATCCAATCAGCTTTTAGAACGCAAATGTTTTATCATGACCCAACATTTTTGCTTCATAATCAACACGCTTACCTGCAAGGTATCAATAACAAGGAAATCTAGACGGTTATGTTACTAGAGAAACCATCATCATTCCTTAGAATGGCTGATGTTAAATTTGGTGATACAAAAATCACAAATTGATTGGAACAAATTTGCAAAGAATGGAAAGTAAATATTTTTATAACGGGAATGCATTGATTGCATTTGATGAGATGGCAGAGAAATAAATGAAGGGATTAATTTCTTCCATCTATGCTAAAGAAACGGATTGATTTACTTCCTATGTTTGCACATTTGTTGTTATGGTAATTTGCCTCTATTATATTATTACCATATGTTGGTAATTTTATTGATGACTCACATAGATTTGCACTGGCTATATATTGAGGGGTATACTTCATTGTAAACCCATCCTGGCTTGGAGCCAGTGATCCCCAATGGTGTCTCTTCTTGTTAAACCTGATTGAGGTTTGGATATATAAACTCTTATTTTGTAAACTCTTGTAGTTCTCTCATGTGGAATAAAATCTCTCTCTGTTGGACTGGACGTACGCTATCTCGAGGATAGTGGAACCAGTATAAATATTGTGTCTCTTTGTTTCTCTGCTACAGTTATTTACTATTTTGTTGATGTAATAGAATAATTGCTATCAGATTAGATTGGTATTCAATTGGCAAATCTAGATCCTCCTTATTGCGCTTCCGCATTTGTGCAATATTTGATAACAGATTGGTATCGGAGCGAGGCGATTTGTTTTAAATTGTGCATCAATTATTTTTACAAAGTTTGGTAGATTCAGTGGTGATTATGTTATTACTATTTTGGAGAAAAGGAGACTTTGGTGGAGGAGATTATGTTGAGAGAAAAGAGCGTTCCAATCTGGGAACTTTGACGTGATATGGAGTTTACTGCGTTGAAGGGACTATTGGATTTGGGAAGTTTTGATCATGTTTCTGACAAGGGTCTTCATGTTGATGATGCTCGAGGGATCCAAGATGATCAGGAAAGGAGCTCAGATCAAGTGATAGACGGGTGTCGAGACAGAGATCATTTTGGTTTAGACATGGGTCTTCATGTTGATGATGCTCGAGGGATCCGGGGTGATCGAGGAAGGAGCTCAGGTCAAGTGTTAGACGGGTGTCGATGTGTATTGCAAGCACTTTTAGACCGTTGGTTTATGCGTGGTGAAGCTCATGGTGGTAGATGCATCTTTTGCAGGCGGTGGGTAAAGCTTGTAATGGTTTGATTAAGTGGTAGGAGAGAGATTTTTTGTGAGTACAGAGATTTGTATTTTGGCTCTGTATTTGAATTGGTGGTGTTGAGATTACTTTGGTGTCTGCCTTCTTTGTTATTTTGGATATTTGCAACAGTTTGTTGGCGGGCGGGGATGTAGTCTGAGCTCGTTAACAATGGTGTGATGGGGGGTAGCTTTGCTGGAACCCATTAAGCAAATATTCATTTTTGGTTTCTATCTCATTGTGAGATTTTGATTGAAGGTGGAGTTCTGTTGAAGAGTTTTATGATGTGAAGTGAATTTGATTGGAGATGTGGTGTTGCAGATATGTGATTTTGCATCAAGGTGGAGTGTTAAATTTGGTGATACAAAAATCACAAATTGATTGGAACAAATTTGCAAAGAATGGAAAGTAAATATTTTTATAATGGGAATGCATTGATTGCATTTGATGAGATGGCAGAGAAATAAATGAAGGGATTAATTTCTTCCATCTATGCTAAAGAAACAGATTGATTTACTTCCTATGTTTGCACATTTGTTGTTATGGTAATTTGCCTCTATTATATTATTACCATATGTTGGTAATTTAATTGATGACTCATATAGATTTGCACTGGCTATATATTGAGGGGTATACTTCATTGTAAACCCATCCTGGCTTGGAGCCAGTGATCCCCAATGGTGTCTCTTCTTGTTAAACCTGATTGAGGTTTGGATATGTAAACTCTTATTTTGTAAACTCTTGTAGTTCTCTCATGTGGAATAAAATCTCTCTCTGTTGGACTGGACGTACGCTATCTTGAGGATAGTGGAACCAGTATAAATATTGTGTCTCTTTGTTTCTCTGCTACAGTTATTTACTATTTTGTTGATGTAATAGAATAATTGCTATCAGATTAGATTGGTGTTCAATCGGCAAATCTAGATCCTCCTTATTGCGCTTCCGCATTTGTGCAATATTTGCATAACAGTTGATTCCTTGTTTTGTGCTACTGTTATCTCTCTTTCCAAAGAGGCGTTCCCTGGATAGGACAACAACATGTGAATATTCAACACACATAATTACAAGAAGAAAATCAAATTGAAGCTATGCAAAGAAAATTTATTATCATGTTTTGCTAATCTGCAAGTGACCGAACATTATTAAACATTTTAGGCCTAATATTATAAGTTAGTGTTGATTTCAAAGAATAAAAACGACCAAAAAAATAATGGTTACAGGGACTGCACTTGTGATTTCACCCTTAAATACCTAACAAATTATATTCTGGACTGCATCTATAGTTAGAACTCAAACTTAATTTACGTCCTAGATGTGAACTGCAATAATGTACGGATAGGAACAAATATAAAAGTGAAACAGCTATAACACAATACAATTACTCGAAGAATCCAATGAAGCAACCAACAGTTTAATCATCTAAAATTTAAAATATGTCCAAATTATGTTTTTGTGTGTTTATGTGTGCGTGTATGTGTTATATCAGAGTAACGACTTGCATAAAACCATAACTATGAACAATATTTGTCTATAACAAAGTACAAACTCACACTAAATTTTGAGAAGCCTATTGACTGCAGTAACTTCCAAGAAGCATACATGAAATATATACAATCCCTGCATATATCAGGTGCAAATTAGTGATCTAGGTTAGAAAATTTAAAGAAAATAACGACGACCAAAAATTCGAGATCCAATGCCCTACCTACTGGTGGCATGTTCACTTTCCGTGGATTCCTTCATTTATTTACAGATTAATTGTTGATAAAAATTCAGCGAATATCCTATAGTTGTAACTGATGTTCTAAATCATTAAGGGGCACATAAGCACAAAAATTTTCATGATTCAAAAGAAGAAAAGAAAATATATTCCACTTCTTTAGCATTTATAGGTCATTTCATGCACTAGTAGCCCTTCAAGAGATCAGTTAAGTGCATACACAGAAATTAAAGACATGGAAATAAACATGGTCTAAGAATTGCGGGGAGAAACACTAAAGACATGGCAGGCTGTATGGTACAAGAAGGCATTGAAGACCTGTCAGATCATGTCGATTTACAACTAACAATAAATTTGAATTGAAGTAATGGTACATGAAAATAAACTTCATGTCTTATTGAAGTGATGCGGCGTTGTGGAGGTTGAATTGAAGTCTGGAAGCTTGAATTTGCTTCCAAGCTACTGATGACTTTCTGATTAACAGTTAACAATTTACAACCAACAATCATATCTAACAATCAAGTGAGAAATTTATAGATGTAATATTCACAAGATTGAAGTGATGCAGCCTTTTCAACTCAAAGATACCAACCCTAGGAATCAATTTACAAGTAAGAAATATCTCGATGTTATTTAAGTTCTAACTAGATACCTATGATAATTCTATTTTATTTTTTTATTTTTGTTTTTTTGAAATAGCTTTATAAATTATAAACAACGTATAGTTTATTCCATCTTATTTACATTTAAGTTTTATTATAGAAACAACATAGATTTAGTATACTTCTAGTGACACTTATTTTTTCTTTTTAGTACCAAAGCATGGTTTAGAATTGAGTTTTCCTTTGGAGTACTTGAATTAGACATGGCTTCCCACTTAGTGAAAAAAGTACCCTGAGAAGAATTAACCTCAACAATGATTATGATCGATTTAATAGACTAATCATAATATTTAGGCGAATAGTAATCGATACCAACATCAAAACCTGCCTACCCAGAATTTAGAATTAATTAAAAAGATTAAAGCCATTTATCGTCAATTCAAGATTGTAGACCATAATAATAGTATACATGTTGACTTTTATATTGAAGTTTTATTATAGAAACAACAAATAGTTTCTTCCCATGTACATCTTCATTAAAATCCATGTTGTCAACCATTATATTTCTAGTGACACTTAATTTTTTTGTTATGGCAGAGAGAATGCATTTATTCCAATAATAGTTCACAAAAGGCTAATTATTTCAGATCTAAGTATTCTTAGTGTTACCTATAATCAAATTCTATTTTCAGTGTTAATACTTGATACTAATTATATGAAACATGTATCATGCATATTTAGGAGCAACATGACTACACTATAATTGCAGCTTACCTTTTATGTGTTAAAATCTCATAGACTAAATTAGACTTACAGGCGAATTCATTGAAGACCTGGAAGGTCATGTCAGCTCAGCTAATCACCACACCAACAATTTCAATCTCAAATAACAACCACTATCATTGACAAATTCTAATAACCAAAGCCAATAACAACCACTATCAGCAAAACCATTCTGAAATATTTTCTCAGCGAACAAAAGCCACTATCATTGACAACTACCAATAACCAAGAAAAACAGCTGATAACAAAAGCCAGGCTCCAAAACAGCCAATAACAACAAAAATTTTAACTGCATTTCAGTTATTTTTATCTCATTTTAAGGAAAATTATTTCATTGTATAAATAGAAAGAAGAAGCATAAGTTTTTGTTTTTATTTAGCTTTTCAGCTCAAATGCATAGTAGATCTCAATGTATGTTATGATATATTAACTTTATTAAAAAAATACACAATTATATGAACTTTTAAGTGCATTATTAAATTTAGTTACTTTACTGCATTATTAAATATATAAGTTAAATGTAAAGTTGTAACCATTTAATGGATTGTAAAATATAAAATGTATTAAAATAATTAATTCATAAAGAATTGAACAAGTACATGTATGAACAGTAGAATTTAACAATACAATGTAGGCATGCATAAAAAATTCAATAAAACAATAACAAAAAATCTTAATGTAAAAACTTTAAATAGCCATACAAGATCAGATTCATGATTATAAACTATGAATTAAAATACAGCTTCTATTACAACTCTGTGGAAATCTAACAAAATTCCAGTATTAAACCCTACTTGCAACAAATGCGAACTAGGGTTGTCGCTTCACTGCCATTATCAAACATCCAGATCGAAAACATTCAAATTGTTTGATATAGGAAGAGGCTTTAATAAGACTGATTTTTAAAAACAAAGACATGCAAAATTCGTGTATTAAACCATGCTTGCTACAAATAAATTACTTCCAAAAACAAAGACATTCAGATTGTTCGAAGACATTCCAATAGATTTTTTCTACAAATAAAACGAATAAATCAATAAGCAAAGCGATTTTAATAGTCGGTTAAAATTGATGACTACTTTTAAATCGAACAATTTAAAATAACAGAAAAAGCAAAACAAAAAAAACCCAAATCAAGATTTATGAAAAATTAGGGTTAGAAATACAGTACCATTAAGAAGACGAGGCGAAATCCAAAACCTCCAAAATAGGGCGAAATCAAGGTCGAAATTGTTTCCAGTGGTAATTTCTTTTCTTCTTAGCGTTGATTTTTCTTTCCGTTCTTTTTTTTCTTCTGAAATGAGGCGGAAAAGTAAAAAGGAGGCGCGAAACGTAAAACCTAAGGCAAAATAACGGGTAAGTTGAGAGTTAGACCTGCTTTAGCAAATTTATGTTGACCTGCCTAAAATAAATTGCACCGGTTATGCTCTGGTCATGATACAGCCGATGCTGATGTAATGGATGTAGCCATTTGCTTTAATAATTTGCATCGGTTGTAAATAAAAACCGAAGAAGATCGCTTTTTGTATTATCTATTGCTTTTTTTGTCGTAGTTGCATCGTCTGTTTATTTAAAAGCGGTGCAAGTAACACTGTTTGCATCAGTTGTTACAACAACCGATGCAAATAAGGCGAAGCAACAGGACTGTTTTGTACTAGTGTAGAAATCGAATTTTCAAACTACCACGCCATTTCAGGCTCGTTTTATAACTAAAATAAATTTATACGTTCTAACTTCGATTAAAATAAATTTTTAGTCGTTATTATTTAAAATAAATTATTTTAAATATCCAAACTCATTAAAATATCTAAAATTAAAATTTTAAATTTGTTCAGAAATTCCGGGTTGTTACAGGTTATTTGTCCAGAAGTTGACGGTTGTTACGTAGTAACTAATACGTTTTCTTTTTCACTGTCTATTGTAGCATCTTCTTCCACCATAGGTCTTTGTAATAAGGAGTAGAATTTTTTCAAAGAAGGTTTGAGACTGTTCCGAATAAATGCCTAAGTGTGTAACTTTTCTGAATACATGCACACCAGTGTGCAACTTTTCTGAACAGATGCACACAAGTGTGCAACTCTTCTGTACAGATACACAAAAGTGTGCAACTCTTATGGACAGATGCAAATAAGTGTGCAACTGTTCTGGACAGAAGTACACAAGTGTGCAACTGTCCAAACAGATGCACACAAGTATGCAACTGTTCTGAAAAGATGCACACAAGTGTGCAACTAGTCTGAACATATACACATAAGTGAGCAACTCATCTGGACAGATGAACATAAGTGTGCAACTCTTCTAGACAATTGCACACAAATGTGCAAATGTTCTAAACAGATGCACACAAGTGTGCGACTTTTCTGAACATATTCACACAAATGTGCCACTATTCTGAACATATGCACACAAGTGTGCAACTCTTCTGGACAGATGCACACAAGTGAGCAGCTCTTCAGGACAGATACGCACAAGTTTGCAACTCTTCTGGATAGATGCAAACAAGTGAGCAACTCTCTTGGACAGATGCACACAAGTTTGCAATTGTTCTGAACAGATACACACAAGTGTGCAACTTTTCTGAACAGATGCACACAAGTGTGCAACTTTTCTGAAAAGATGCACACAAGTGTGCAATTGTTCTGAACAGATGCACACAAGTGTGCAACTCTTCTAAACATATGCACACAAGTGTACAACTCTTTTGGAAAGATGCACATAATTGAGAAACTCTTCTAGACAAACGCACAAAAGTATGCATACGTTCTGGATAGATGAACACAAGTGTACGACGATTCTGGATAGATGCACACAAGTGTGCAACTATTCTGAACAGAAGCACCCAAGTGTGCAACTGTCTAAACATATGCACACAAGTGTGCAACTCTTTTGGATAGATGCACACAAGTGGGCAACTCTACTGGACAGATGCACACAAATGTGCAACTGTTCTGAATAGATCCACACAAGTGTGTAACTTTTCTGAAGAGATGCACACAAGTGTGCAACAGTTCTGGATAGAAGAACACTTGTGTGCAACTGTTCTGAACATATGCACATAAGCGTGCAACTATTCTGAATAGATGCATAAAAGTGAGCAACTCTACTAGACAGATGCACACAAATGTGCAACTTTCCAGAACATATGCACATAAGTGTGCAACTCTTCTGAAATGCACACACGTGTGCAACTGTTCTGAACAGATGCACACAAGGGTGCAACTATTCTAAACATATGCATGCAAGTATGCAACTCTTCTGGACAGATGCACACAAGTGAGCAACTCTAATAGACAAATGCACACAAGTATGCATCTGTTCTGGATAGATGCACACAAATGTGCAACTGTTCTGAATAAATGCACACAAGTGTGCAACTCTTCTGGACAGAAGCACACAAATGTGCAACTCTTCTGGACATATGCACACAAGTGTGCAACTCTTCTGGACAGCTGCACACAAGTGTGCAACTATTCTGAAAAGATGCACATAAGTGTGCAAATGTTCTGAATAAATGCACACAAGTGTGCAACTTTTCTTAAGAATAGCATATATTTATGCAAAAAAATTAATAACAGAATACAAGCTTGAAATTATTCTTAATAACAGCATCCAACTATGCAAGATTCTTAATACTAACATACAATTATGCAAGTATTCTATATAGATGCATACAAGCATGCAACTATTCTGCAAAGATGCATACAAGCATGCTACAATTCCAAATAAATACAATTATGTATAAAAGCATACGATCATGCAATAACTCTGAATTAAAGCATACGACCATGCAATAATCCTAAATAAAATCATACAATCATGTAACAATTCTGAATAAATTGCCTGCAAGCATTCAACAATGCTGATTAAATACATATAATCATGGAACAATTCTGTATAAATGCATACTTGATGCAACAATTTTGATTAAAAACATACAATCATGCAACAATTTTGTATAAATGCATACTTGCATGTAACAATTCCGATTAAATGCATAGAATCATGAAAGAATTCTGAATTAAGGCATACGATCATGCAACAATTCCTAATAAAAGCATATGATCATGTCACTATTCTGAATAAATGCATACTAACATGCAATAATTATCAATAAAAGCATACAAAAATGCTACAATTCTAAATAAAAGGTACTAGCGAAGTTTTGGGCAACTAATGAAAATTTTTCAGCAATTTTCTATGATATTTGCTACAACCTATACCTTTTACTCTCATTGTAATCTATAATATGCATAGATTATCAATGGTGGAAGGTAAAACGAAAAAATCAAAATTATATCTTCATTCTTTCCATTTCGTTCATATAATTGATGAAAACGACATAGATATTAGAGATTTCTTAAGATCAAGAGCAAAATGATGATAATCGTTTGTTAATTCTGGACTGATTTCCTTGATCGACTGATTTAGCAGAATGATTTAATGTAAGAAATGACAAAGTTCTGTGCGGTTAGGGTTTAGATAGAACATAAGGGTAAAAGTGGAATTTGATTAGCTGCATTTCAAATCTAGGGATGTAATTTGTACTATTTCAACGGCCGGACTTTTTTTATTTTGAAATTTAATAAGGATGTTAGCCTAACACATCCTTTATTTTAACTAAAGAATTACCATAATTATTTATCCATTATTTGCCTTAATTCAATTTTTTTTGAATTTTTACTAAGGCATGTCGACATATATAAAATGATACGTGGACACATGTGCCATTAGTCTCAAATTTAAATTTTGAAAAGTTGTGCCTTTTGAATTCAAACTATTCTGAAATGATTTGACTGTTCGAAGACTATAAATAGGTTTCTAAATTCGATTTTTAACTGACTTTTCATTATCTTCTTCTTCCTTTCTCCATTATTCATCTTAATTTCTTAAATTCCATACATATACTCCGTCGGTTTTCAAAGAGAATTATATCTATCTCCTTCTATTTCAATTCTCCATCAAACTCTTTCTAAAATTCAAGTGTTGCTCAAGAGTTATAGAATTTCTATAATCAAAGATAGCAAGATCAAGGTATATCGAGTCAATTTTCCAAAAATGATATTGATAAAGGTGTGATCGTATCTCGTATAAATCGTGTAGGTGTGATGGTGTTCTGAAAATCAACTAGGTGTAGGTTGTGGCCCGGAAATCAACTGAGTTTCAATGTACTCCAGAAATCAGTTGGGGTGTACTCTTGTAGCTTGGAAGTCAAGAATTGTAATATTGGATATTAATTGAAAAGAAATCCACATCAACCCAATGTTGTGTGGGACTGGATTAGGGTAACTCCGAACCAGTATAAAATACTGGTGCGTACTTTCCTTTTACTGCTTTTTATATTATTATTTGCTTTGTGATTGATTCTGTGATTATTGATATTTGTGATTTGCATGACATTCTGATAAACTTAAAAAGAATTCAAGAAATTAATAAAATCCATAAAACACTATTCATCCCCCTCTAGTATTTAGTTTTCATAACTTGAATTTTGAAAAGTTTAATGGGTAACCAATATTGGACTTGTCAATACTAACAATTCATTTATAGAAGGTCAATCTACTGTTAGACCTAAAATATTCAATAGTAGTAATTATGCATATTGGGCTTGTAGAATGAAAATCTATTTACAATCTGTAGTATTAGACACTTGGAATATCACAAAAACTGAATATGTTGAACCCACTATTAATTTTTCACAATGGACTAATGATCAAAAAGCCACTGAACAAAATAATTCAAAAGACATGAATATTTTATTTTGTTCACTAAATAGAAATGAATTTAATAGGGTATCACTTTATAAATCTGCATATGAAATATGGAAAATTTTGCAAGTGATTCATGGAGGAACAAGCAAAGTTAAACAGACCAAAATATCTATGTTAACCAATCAGTTTGAATTATTTAAAATGAATCAAAATTAGGCTATCTCTGATATGTACTGCAAGTTCCAGGAGATCGTGCATTCACTAATGGCTTTAGTAAAAACACATTCTAAGGAAGATCAAGTTAAAAAAATTCTGAATTCATTAACGTCAGATTGGGATCAAAGACTCTTGCAACTGAAGAGACCAATGATATCGGTGCAATGAAATATGTAGAATTAATTGGAAATCTAATGTCATTTTAATTTCAAATGCAAGGAAGGAAAGAATATAAGTCATTGGAAAAGAAATCAATAGAATTTAATGCAACAATGGAAGTTTCTGACTCAAATAGCAACAATGATGAAGAAATAGCTTTATGACAAGGATTTTAGAAAATTCCTGAGATATAGAAAAATGAATAATTTCAAGAGGAATGAGCAAAGAAATATTATGAAAAATAATGAAGTCCCGAATAATGTTAGATGTTATAACTGTTACGTACAGGCCACCTGAAAAGATTATGTCCATATCCAAAGAAACAAAATCAACTTTCAAATGATAATGCATTAAAAAGGAGAAAAAGAGCATATGCAACAATTCTAGATGATTCTGATTCATCTTTCAGTGACGAAGAGCAAGAAATGAACAATTCGAATATGTTCTTCACAGCAATTCACGAATCAGAAGAATTTGAAGAACATATCTAAAAATATGTATGCATTTATAATAATTGTTTAGTTAAATTGGTTGAATAGTTGCTTTTCTGATTGCTTTGTTTAAAAATTTGAATTTTAAGTTCAAAATTCAAATTTTGAATACTAATAATTTAATAATAAAATAAAAAGTATTTTTATAATAAATATTATCCAAGGAAATAATCAAATAAGAATATAAGACATAAAAAAATCAAAAAGTCAAAATCAAATGTCGTCCGAAAATTTTCAGAAGGTATGCCGACACACCCAATAATATATGTCGAAATATGTACTAAAATTTGAAATTTAAAATTTGAATTTCAAACTTTTGAATTTACCTCCACCTTTTCACTAAATCCAATATTCTGAAAGGGTATCTCTTAACCAAAAAACATGTCCTTTGATCCTCAATTTAGCTATCTATTCCTATCATCTCCCTCTATGTCTAATTCAAAATTCAAATTTATCTTCATTATCCTGTACTCTTTAAAACGACTCTCTAATGGCTTCCTCAAGCACACCAAGAACCACGAGCCTGACCAAGACCACCAAAGGCTTCCTTTATAACAACTCATATGCTACCAAAAATTACATAAGCTATGCAAACTTTGGTATAGCGGATATGGGAAAATTTTATATTTTTGGTGATTTTGCTTCATATGATCACAATCTCTTCTCATCAAAATAGTATTTTAAGTTTAATTGATTCTCGGGAGGATGATGAAGTTTGCTACTCGAATCTTGTCATAATGTTTTATGCAAACTTAAATAGTGATTTTTATCAAGGAAATGAAAGTGAAACATGGAGTAGTGTAAAAGGAACTCAAATTGTTTTAAGTTGTGATGTTTTGGGTACTATTTGGGGTTGCAAAAATACAGGAATGAATCTCATGGATTTTAAGATCAATGAAACTGATCAAGAGACCTTTCACCATAATTTTGAAAGTGACATTTGGAGTTCAAAACCCGTTATTTTCGTCCTAAGGCAAGGATTGTTAATTTACTTTTATAATATACCATCACTCCATGTTTGGCAAATTTCAATAACCCAACAATGGAAGTTTGTAAGACTCTTTTTTCTATTTTCGGGAATTACGATACAAATTAGGCTCAATTGATTTTATGTGAATTTCTACCAAAGTATTTGTTATAAAAAAATACATTATATTATGGAGTTTATCTTACTCGTATTTTCAAATATTTTGCAGTGGATTTGAATGGCGAAGAGTTTTTATTTAGAAAGGTTTTCAATTACGAAAATATGTTTCTTATGAAGATTCCACTTGTATTTTATCCATATGAAACATTTACGGAAAAACAAGCAAGAATGGATCAAAAGGAAGAAGGTGAATAAATGAAAATCGAAGAAGTGGAAGAAGATGAAAATATTTCCTTAGAAATTATAGAGTATCTCGTCAACTCCAAAATCCCTCCAAGAAAATCCTCCTCGAAAATCAAAAGATTCTAGCCAAAAATCAAAAGGTATTAAAGAGCTCATTTAGTAAGATTGAAAAGAAACCCACTAAAATGACCTAGTTCTTTGGGAAAGTTGGTAGAAAACTTGGCTTGTCTCAATCCTCATCCTCCCCCGTTGAATTCTAGATTTACTATCGTGTTGTATTAGGTTTTATTTATATTTATGTACTTCTATTTCATGTTATGTATTAACTCAATGTATCGTTATCAATAGTATAATTGAAGCTTTATATTTCTGTTAATTCTTCCTTAAACACCTCTGGAATAATCATCAAAGTAATAAAAATAAGTATATGTAATCAAAAAAAAAGTATAAGTCACAAAGTAATTTAAAAATAAAATTTACATAACATATATCGACATACATATTTTTATGTCGACATACAACAGTTATTTTTTCAAATTTGTTTAAATTTAAAAACTGTCTTAACTAACCAGTGTCTATTCATTTCAAACGAATTTCAGAGCCTATATATATATTCCAGAAAAAACTTATTTTCTTCTTCTTTTACTTTCATTACACTTTAATATTATCAAATCTACGACTTCCCAAATTCATAATTTTAGTGAAAACCTTGAAGTAATACTTAATTCATTCAACAACATTCTCTTTATTATCCTTCGCAACTAGCATCACTTTGAGTTAAGTCAAATACAAATTATAAAATGACAAGAGAAGCATTTTAATGCCATTCGATGAATGATTTCTTCTCTTTCCAAAGATGAATACGATAACATCAAATGAGCAACTCTCATCAAAGACAACGAAGAATGGGATGCTATAAAGGATGATCCGATCTTCGATGGTGATTAATGGGTAGAAGTTCCTAGAAATGTATGAATATGTTTTCAAAAATTTGTTTGTTCTGTTTGGATTTCTTTAAAACTTGAATTTGAAAATAATTAGATTGGATTGGATTTACTGTTTGATTGAATGTATGTATTCGTTTGAATGTATAATTATACTAGTGTATACTTATTCAAGTTATTATTATTTAGATATTATATCATATTTCAGTTTTAAGTAATTTAAGATATGAGAATTATATTAGTTTAATTTTTTAGAATTATGTCTTAGTTTCAGGGGGAGTGTTATAGTTAATGATTTACATTTTTTGTTGATGACAAAAGTGGAGAATTATAAAATAGGGCTTAGACTAAGGGGTAGTTAGTATACTATGTGGGAGTTAGTACATTAATGGGGAGTTAGTAGTTTTAGAAGGAATTAATAAAGTAAGGGGGAACAATTGGAGAAAAAACATCAAATATGAATATTTGATAAATCAAGGTTGTCATCATCAAAAAGTGGGAGATTGTTAGGGATTGAGATGGTTGTAATAATGGTTTTGATGACAACCACCTTGTTTCAAATATTATTGTTATAAAATATATACCAACACTATTCTCTAATATATATATATATATATATATATATATATATATATATATATATATATATATATATATATATGTATGTATGTATATGTATATACAGGAAATCTATGCCATACTGATTATTGAAGACTATACAATTTAGACAATCAAGATTTCAAAGAAGAAGATGAGTTTAAGATACAAGACAAATGAGTAACAAGAATTCAAGAGTTCAAAAAAAATAAGAATTATTTGTGTCTATAATTTTTGTTAAAACTCTAGTTACACTGAATCCTAATTTCAAACTTCTCTCACTATTTTCAAATGATTTCAAAATAACTTCATTAATTTAAATCTATTTTCAAATGATTTCAAAATTACTTCCTTATTTTAAATTTATTTTCAAATGATTTCAAAATTACTTCCTTATTTTAATCTATATTTCTTTATTCTTAAATTTATTTTAACCCCTGTTTTTAATATATTTTCTAAAACATTTTAACTCCTATTTCTTACTTATATATTTCATACTAATTTTATTATAATTACTTATGTTTTCAACTTCCTTATTTATATTTGTTTAGTTCAAACATATTTCTTATATTCATAGTTATATATATACTTTTATATCATTTTATATATAGTTTTTAATTATTTTTAAATAATCTTAATATTATATATATTTTACTTGAAAAAACTATATTTTTATATAAAGGAAATTAGTTCGTTTTAACTTAAGAATTACCATAATTCATTTAAACATTGTTTGCCTTAATTCAAAATTTTATTTTACTTTTAAATTTTTTACTAAGGTATGTCGACATATATAAAATGATATATCAACATTTGTATCGTTAGTTTTAAATTTAAACTTTGTAAAGTTGTGTCTATTGAATTCAAAACTATTCTTAAAGGATCTGATTGTTGGGAGACTATAAATAGGCTTCTATATTCGATTTTTTAACTAACTTTTCATTATCTTCTTCTTCCTTTCTTCTCTCTCCATTATTATTCTTAATTTCTTAAATTCCATACATATACTTTGTTGATTTTCAAAGAGAATTATACCAATCTCTTTATATTTCAATTCTCCATCAAACTCTCTCTCTCACTCTGTGATATTCAAGTGCTACTTAAGAGTTATAGGATTTCTGTAATCAAATATTGCAAGATCAAGTTATATCAAGTCAATTCTCTAAAATAGATACTGAGAAAGGTGTGGTCGTGTCCTATATAAATCGTCGGGGTGTGATTGTGTCCTGGAAATCAATTAGGTGAAGGTTGTGGCCCGGAAATCAACAGAGTCTAACTGTACTCCGGAAATCACTTGTGGTGTGCTCTTGTAGCCTAGAAATCAAGGATTGTAATATTGAATATCAATCGAAGAGAAATCTGCAGCAACCTAGCGTTGCGTGGGATTGGATGTAGAGTAACTCTGAACCAGTATAAAATCCTGATATGTACTTTCCTTTTACTACTTTGTTTTATTATTATATGCATCTGTAATTGATTCTGTGATTATTGATACCTGTGATTTGCATAATATTCTGATAAACTTAAAAAGATTACAAGAAATTAATAAAATCCATAAAACAATGTTCATCCCCCCTCTAGTATTTAGTTTGCCTTAAGATCCTTACTCCGCATCTCTTACACTATTGACTTGGCTTTCAAGGTCTGCGATTACGCTGGATTGTTTATGAATTCCACATTTACAGTAGTTTCGTGCTGGTAGTAAAATTTGTAGCTTCACCGAGCTCTTAATGAATATCGGTTATGCCCAATGATTTGAGTTTTCCATGCTAAGCGTTGACCACACCTAGTGATCTGCGGCCTCACCGGGATTTTGCTAGGTATTAGCCATACCTGACGATCTATGGATTCCCCGAGCTCTTGCCAAGCATAAACCATACTTGACGGTTTTGACTAAGCAACTCAATGTCGGGGGGTCGCCCACCCTTTGATAAGCACCAACCCTACTTGACGTTCCTGGTTAAACTATCCCACATTGGGGTCGTCTAATCCTTGCTAAGCATCAAACATAATAAATGATCCTAGTATAACGACCCGTATTTTAATGATTAGATGTTCAAATATTTTATTTAAATATTGATATTTAATTATTCAATTAACTGTTCTAAAATGTGATTTTTCACAAACCATCAAATTAGGACTTGGAACTAATTCCATTAAGTTCGGATTATTAGTTACATGAAGAATAAGTAAATGGATCTTTATGCTTCGCATTTGGACCAATTAACAGTCATAACAATCTCAATATATGCGTAAATTGTTGTTATGGAGGCACAGTGCCGGACTGTGACAAAACTTATATTTATAGAATCGTCATAGTGAGTTATTATTACACACCATTTAGTTTCCTAGCGAATGGATGTACCGTTCGATCGTGCATAAATTAAACATTTGTCAATTTCTATAAAAATATGACATTGTATAATTTATATTTTAAAGGGTAACTTCCACATAATCAATTTAGGTCTCGAGACTAGTCTCACTATTTTCAGAAGACATTTTTACATAAATGACAGCTGGCAGTACATCTCGATTGGAATTCACGGAGTTTTAGTCCATATTTGTGAATTTATTAATAAAATAAATAGGTTATCCTAAAAGTCTAAATACTATTGGTTGGGTATTGTTCACCTCTCTCTCCCTTTAGGCGACTGTTCATGAAATAATGGCCGCATTCCTTCTTCTATTTCAGAAAATGGTATCATGAGATTTAGGTTATTAAAAATTGTAAAACTAGATTCATTAAACTCATATCGGGAATATCTTTCCGTCAGTGTTCATTTCAAAGGTTACGACATAAATCTCGAGATCGACATTTTTGGACTAGTCGACTAGGGTATGGGTTTATCCTCGTTGTGCTCGGGAATTAGTCATTTCGTGGCCAGAATCGAACTTTGGGTGGTGAGGTGCATTAAAAGGGAGGAGTTAGCATGGCTCGGTTCACTATTAGTGATTGCGACCTGGTACGATTCGAAATGGGGAGCTCGGCATCGCATTCTCCTATGGTGCATCGGACAGGAATTTGTGGGTATAGGAGGATCAAGTTTTGAATGAGCAACTCAATGGTGCAATCGGTTCATCAATTCGTTAGGTCGAGCTTCACCATGAAATGTTACATGACAAAGGATGGGTTTGTGCACCTTGTATCTTGAGCAATCGGGGAAGAAGCTTCATAACAGGGTAATTAAGTTATTACTATTTAATTAGTTTACTTAATTGCTCGTATAACTAGCAAATTATATTCATTACATTTCTCTCATATGAGGTTAGATTTAGACGTCTTTTCTTCCGATGGACTCTTATCGATGAGCTCTACACTTTAGAGCTTTTTTGGACTGATTTGGCTAAGGTGGGTAATATTATCTCTCATTGAATTGTGCTTGTTTGTATAACATAGTTTTGATGTTTTAAACTAATTCCTAATTATAAAGCGTAATATTTAGGATAGTTGAACCTATTAAATAATTAATAAAAAGATTGAAAAGTGATTTAAGTATATTTAACCTAATTGTCACATATTTACCTACTTAAGTGTTACTACGCACTATTTTGACTATATTGTTAAGCATAGGTTATTTGGACACTTATCTCACCTTCTTTGTTATAGATAGGTTCTATTTTATTTATTACCACTACTAAGGATGTTTGTGGACTTGTTAGGAATTTGTACGACATGTTTTTGCATGGTTAAATTGTTTTCTTAGTTTGGATTAAAACGCCATTCGTAGGTGATCTATTATTATGGAATCTCGTTCGTTAGAGTTTGGGGTATTTAGCGAACAAACACACGTGCTATAGTGTGTTTATTGAGAGCACAAGGATGGTATAATCGAACGGATGAGACAAATTCTCGAAGAAGCTTCAGAGCACATGGATGGACTTAATAACGAGAGCAGCATTGGAGTTGGTGGTTGATTTGAAGACGGAGCGACATTAGAGGTTGATGACTAATTTAAAGACAATGGATGGACTTAGCGATGAGCTGGACTTTTCAAAGAATGCCCAACATTTTTCCTTGGATGGGAATTTAACCAATATTAGTTAAATACTTAATGTGGGTAGTCGTTATCGATCGGCTCCCTATCCCGTAAATACCATGTGTCAGCCCCATAGTAGGGTGTATTACTTCCTAAAGTGGTAACCTGTAGAAGGACATAGACCCAATTACTGGTGCTACAGTTGCTTATTTTCCCTGATGCAGTCCGTACTCATGCACACACATGAGTCCGTTGGAACGCGCCAGTACACACCTCCTCTCAGATGAACCTCTTACAATCAGTTCAGTAAGCATGCCCTAAACCCTACCTAGTGCGGGGTCCCCCTTTAATACCAGAATGGGTTACTGACTAATATGGGTCTCATACAACAGATGACACAAGCCAACCCTTACAGATCTTGTGTTCCCAAATGACTAGGATTTTGACAGGTTATGCCTAACATATTTAACAGATTCACATAACCCCCCTGCGGATTTACGGGTTAAACTTTACAAGTTAACGGGTCTATATAACCCCAACAGATTTAACATGTTAAGTTTTATAAATTAACGGGTTCGTATAACCCCCACAGATTTAACAGGTTTACTTAACCCACAGAGTTAACAGGTTTACATAACCCAACCGATTTCACAGGCTTACTTAACCGCACATACTTAATAGGTTTACTTAACCCCACACACTTAATAGGTTTACTTAACCCCACAGATTTAACAGGCTCATACAATCCTTATGGATTTAAACAGGTTAAGTATTACAAGTTCATTACCATACATTCATTTATGGTTATAATGCGCCAGACCTCCCACATTAAGTCTACCACTTGTGGATGCTGGATATGCCGGTCGGGTCCGGGCAGACTTCTTCCACAAGTCGGACGTAACCTCGTGTCTTAGCATCGTCATGTGTTTATGCACTTAGACCCCTCACATTAGATTCACCGCTTGTGGTCGCTGGATATGTCGGTCGGGTCCGGGCAGACTTCCACCACAAGTGTAATCTAACCTCGTGTCTAAGCGCAGTTACAATTTTCTAATTACTGTAATTCTAGGCATCTTCGTTCATTAACAAGTATTCCTATTTCATTATAGGTTTTCATGCCCCTTTCCCAAGTCATATTCATCATGTGTTATATGCCAAGATTAAGACTTTTAATCACAGTTTGGCTTATGCCCCAAATCCATATTCATGCTTTCAATTCAAGTTCTGCCCCAAATTTCCGAATACAAGTTATGCCCCAATTTTAACGGATTAAACAAGCTTCACGGATTCATTACAGTTCCAATAACACGTTTCGCTTAATCTTAAATTAAGCTTGCAAATTTTTATGTCCCAAACCACAAGTCATAATTTACTATATAAATCATGCCCCAGTTTTTGTCCAATTTCACAATATATTTTATGCCCCCATATCCAATCATGATTCAAAGTACAAGTTATGCCCCCAAATTACCATTTCCAGTCATTCCCAATTTAACCCAGTTTCGTTTGTATGCATATTTCAGCGATATCGGCCTAGGTTCGAAAGTAGCCTAGCTATAAAAATAAAAAAGGAATGAGGGAGAGAAGGACAGAATAGGCATAAAAGCAACAGTAACAGAAATGGACATATGACAGCAGAAATAGCATATAAGAATAGATCTGATGAAAAGATATAGGCATATAGGATCAGATTTGTTGAACATGTAATAATAGGACTGATTATGCATAGTGTCATGATCATAAACAAGCATGATGAGATCTAATCCGTGAATTCGATATACAAATATTGTAGATCTGATATGATTCCAATAGTCACACGGTTAGATCTAGTTCATAGGCATGTCAAGATAGCATTTTAATTATTTTATCTAAAAATAATGTAGACTCACAGAGAATAGATCTAAGAGACAGAATAATAGCTGCATATGTTGAATCACAGATCTCTAAACTTGAATGACTGTAGTTAATTATTGAAGAAGAAAAGACTTGATTTATTCTGGGTAAAGGCAGCATCTAGTTCTCTATTATTTTGGGTGTGGAGAAACAAGAGAAATGGGGTCTTATTTATAGCCTAGGGTCAATGAATCTAGTCAAGAAAGGAGTCCACGTGCGAAAACTGAATTCTGTCCAGATTGGTATGGGGGTCGACCCCCCCCCCCCCCCCCCCCGTTTGGGTGTCGACCCCGAGGTCGACCCATAGGTCGACCACAAAGAGCCTGGGTCGACCCAACAGGGTCTCGGGTCAACCCCCAGAAACGGTCGGTTCCGCTTCTGGGCTTCCGCTTCGCTGGTTTGAATTTTTTTTAATATTTGATTTGTTTGTATATATATAATTCTCTTGTGCGTATACAAAGTTCTAGGCTTAATAACTTCTTTATACGATGTCCGTTTCATGCAAACTCGGAGTCTATCTTAAGCAAAATTTCGAGACGAACGCAAAGGTGTAGTCTATTTTACTTAATTCCCAATATTTAATTAAGCATTCCTTAGTTCATCATTTTAATGTGTTGTTAAAATTATGGGGTGTTACATTCTCCTCTACTTAAAGGATTTCGTCCCCGAAATCTCCAAGTTAAGAAGAATGTATATCCTAACATCCATTACCCGTCATTCACGGGCATCCAATGTCCTTAAAAAATTCTAATGCTTATATGAACATATGCAAAGGTGTGTGTATATGTCCTTATACAAATGCGGAGGATCAGGCGGCCCACTGATTCAGTCGAGCTCCTTAATGCAATGTATGTTAGTGCCATGAATCCAACATGTATGCAAATAATCCAATTATAACATGTAAGTTCTATATGTGTGCACAATAATCCGTCCAAATGCAACATCCATATGATGTTACACCCATTTTAATCCATTAAAAGAAGAAAAATGCACACATATCCATATGCAGTGTGAAAGTGATTGAGCCAATCTAGTGCCTAATGTGTGTATATGGATCCACGAGCAACCACCAGCAAACACTTGCATCCATTTGCATCCATCAAACATAACATGTCTCAAACACATGTTTGCAACCATGGGATTTCTATCTAAAGGTCGAAGATTCAATCGATAGGATATACTTGAATGATAGAAACAAGCATGAATAAAAGATTTGGAAGAGAAGTTAAGAACATTCCCTTGAAAAGATACGGGTACGAAGCACAAATTTTGTCTTCAGTCTCCTAAGTTGTATCCTCATGGCTATCTCCCCATTGAACTTCCATCAATTTGACCTCTTGGTTGCATAACTTCCTAACTTCTGATCAAAGAATATGGGTAGGAACTCGTCTAACCGTCGCCTCCCGTTCTACCTTTACTTCCTTAATCATGTTCGGCTCAACTACCTCTGTTGTATCGTGCAGACACTTCCATAAATAAGAAATGTGGAAAACATCATGAATATCCACACATAAGTGAAGCGAGTCGTACGCCTTAGTTGTAAAGACGACCAGAGCACCCCATTCTGATATGCTTTGCCCAACCAACACTTTTTCAAATAGCTCCCTAACTTGTTTGCTGAGCTCCCTCCTTTCCTTAGGAGTCATGTGGCGCATAGGTAATGCGACTGGCTTCACATTATCTACCAAGTATATCCAGAAATCATTCTCGCGCCTCGGAGGTAAGTCCCTAACCTCCTCAAAAACATCTGCATGCTCACAAACTACAAGTACAGATTGAAAATTATCGACAGAAGCAATAAGTGATTCTGGGAAACTAAGAAAGCTAGACCCTCTTGGGTCATTAGAAATCTCGAGGGTCCTCCCACGGCAAGTCATAAATTTAACGACCCTCCTCTAACAATCTAGAATGGCACCATACATGGCTAGCCAATCCATCTCTAGAATCAAACAGTATCCCATAAAACCAAGTACATATGTGTTGCACTCAAACTTGACGCCTAACACAGATATTCTCAAACCCCGACAAGTCATAAACAGATGAGCCGTACCACCAATGGGGTTTGAGACAACAACGAGATCCAAAACCATACTAGTACTAAGGTATAGAGACTCAACTACAGAATCAAACATAAAAGAGTGTGAAGCGCCAGAATCAAAAAGAGTCCTAACTGGATGATTGGAAAGAGAAATCAAACCTTCAATAGAAACTTTCATACCTTTGTCTGGTACACTGGCCTCGAGTGCATGCATCTGCTCTCCAGGAGATCCTGCCCTTTGGCCCTGTCCTTGCTTCTTCGGGCACTCCCTAGTATAGTGTCCGACTTCACCACAGTTGAAGCAAGCATTATTCCTTTTTCTGCAGTCTTTGACCTAATGACCCACATTCCCGCAACCATGATATTTCTTTTTGCCTTGAGCTTTGTCGTGCTTTCCGCCCTCTTGTTGTTTTTCTTTCTTGGGCCACACTTTCTTGTTTTGTGTTTCCTCAACCTTACCTTCCTTCTTTCCAGCTTTATCTTCCTCATGCATTAAGGCCATATCAACGAGCCTCTCAAAAGTTGCTCCCATTGGAATATGAGATATGGCTAACTCATAAAGGGGTTCATTCAGTCCTCTAGCAAACCGCAAAGCTTTCTTATGCGAGGTATCTACTAGCTCCAACATAAACCTTGCTAGTTGGTTGAATTTGTTAACAAACTCTTTAACAGTCATGCCTCCTTGCTTGAGCGCCAAGAACCTTTCCATTTTCATGCTTTTCTCAGCTTGAGAAAGAAACTTCATTTCAAACCTCTATTTAAAATCATCCCAAGTCTCCACCGGATGCCCTGCTTGCGTGTGAGAACCCGTTACTTCCCCGTGAAGGAAAGAGAAGATACTTTGAGAACAACACACAAAAGAACGCAGACGGAAGAACATTTCATTGTTTATTACAACAATTCCATCAGAATACAAGAATATACAGAGTATAAATGAATAAATTGCATTCGATAAATATCAGAGATTACAATAAATTACATAGCAGCGGAAAATAATACAAAACACAACTGAAAGTAATACACGGATACAGAGCTTTCCGAGCATCGTTCCAGCTGTAAATCAGGATCCTGTGAATATAAATCTGCGAAACCAAAACTCCTAGCTGCCCGTGTCGAAAATAAGGGCACCCAGAGTTTAGGTTAAAACAATAAACTCCAGGTCAGTCATGTGACTGGTGTGAGAACTAAAACAGTTATTTAAAACTTTACTTTAAAAGAGAGTAATTCAAGGGACCACGCCGTATAACACGGAACGGGTTTCCTCCCAAGAATACCAGTGCATAGAATAAACAACGCAATGCTTTTTCGAAAAATGAAGCTATTTTAAGACCCAGGTCCCATCACACAATGCAACGCAAGCCGGTGGATAGGGTTTTCCCTTATAATAGCCAAACATGCTTGGTACGTTTAAAACAAATCATTTGATACTATAATAAGTGTATAGTGTCAAAACAATTTTAACCATAAATATAAATCATAGACGGCATGAGTGCCCCATCCCACTATGTCGCCATACTAGGCTCTACAAATAAAGCCGAAATACAGTTATTGGAAATTGGATTTCCGTCATGAGTCGAGGCAAGGGGTAAGCTCCTCTCCGCTTCGAGACACTCTAGCAAATGCCTTAGGACTACACACTCTGGGTAACCCCTGGATGCTTTAGGGCCGGTCCTCTCTTACGTTTGAGGATTAGTTATTCCTGAACACACGTTTCCCAGTCCTTACAGACCTAAAATCGAGGCGCCTCATCCAAAAACCACATAGGTGAAAAGTATATAAATGTCAGGTCTGGTAAGTCACTGACACCACCAAAGCTAGAAAGAAACGCCGTGCTCTCCCTGCAGTACTCCTTATCCCGTTTTTGACTCATACCGAGGTGTGAGGCTCGTGAATCCACGCTATACACAAAGCTGCCACGTAGGCCCTGCTTTGATCATCAACCACAAGACTTTGTTTTTCAACAGAAGCCTTGATCCATGCAACTCAGCGTGCCACACAGGCAATTCATGCCATGCGATTGATATCTATCGATATATAACCTCTAAGCTCGTACGTCTCAGAGAAGGGCGTTAAGCAAGAGAATAAATTCTCCGCTGCCAAACAGATGTATATTTAACAGAAATCAATCAACACAGAATAAAATCCAATGTCAGACACACAATCCATTTACAAGTTCGTTCTGGGTCTGAACGAAACCGGAGGCACTTTCCTCGCATATCCATCGATCTCCAAGTACGTCTGGACGACCACCAACTATTTCCATCCTCTTGGGTGTACAGCCCAATCAGGATCATCAGTAATTATCCAAACGATGTAAAGACTTCCGGTCTTCGACCACTGTCATCATCTTTGACTTATCGTCGAATCGGTTATTCAGAATGGGTATAAACCCGGCCTTTCCGAACAACCCGCCTATATTAAAAACAAATGTTACACAAACACAACTTACGCTTCATTCCAATTCATTAGTCACTAACCGTAAATCAGTAAGAGAGAAATTCCCCAAATATTAACTCCGGAGGCCGAAACCAACATCAGATCATTACCCAGGAAACCATTCTTCTTAACTAACCTACAGCTAGTTTCTAAATTTCACATTCTTAGGGAAAGGTTCCCATTAATTTTATCAAAGATAAATTCTTTAAATTTATTCTTTAATCTTCCTTTGGGTGTCATATCAAACCAAATTATGGTTTTCCAAACTAGTCGAGATTAGCGAACCACACAGAAGTAATTATTTATTTTATTTCCCAATCCCAACCTATTCATCCCATGAAGCAAAACTGGTAATACTCCATATCTAATACCACGGTGTTATTGGTAAAATTAATTACCATTTCACGTTTAAATCTAATTAAAGATTTAACTATCGCTTTGGAGCAAAACTGGTGATACTCCATTCTCGCTCACTTTCCAAATTTGATAATTTTCATTATCAATTCACATTTCAATCTAATTGCAGATTCATTAAAACTCCCTTTATTGGGTTAAAGAACTAATGTCATTTAAAACACAGTTCACGATAAACCCAAATCACATTCTATTTATTATCGGGTTAAAGAACAAGTGTTATTTAAAACACCCTTCACGATAAACCCACAAATCAATTCTGTTTAAAACCCATTTCAAATCCAATTTATTTATTTAAAAATAAATGGGTTTTAATTTTAGTTCAAAACTAGTTCATTTCGATAAAAATCTATTTTTATCTTTTCAAATATGGAGTTTTTCATCCTAATTTTTCCCAATTCATTTCTTATGATTTTAAACAAATTATTACTATTTTTAATAATTTTATCAAGGCCCGTACAGTCGATTTCCATCAACGGCCATCGAACTGCACTTACAGCGACCTTTTCCAAATTTGATTTGGACGTATCTCCAAATCCAACCGTTAGATTTTAAATTTCCAATATTCGTTAGAAAGCTCTTTCCGATATGAACCCAACGGTTTTGGTTTTAGGAGAATCAGACGGTCGGATCTCCCGTAATGTCCGTTCGAAGTCAATGGTCGAAATTTACGAATTGCCGCGGCGCGGAGCGTTCTATTCAGGCTATTATATTATATATATAATATATATTTCGTCGATTTCTATTTAAAACGAATTTTATAAATAGTCTCAAATTTGTTTCTAAAACAATTTCAGCCTTCATTTCAAATTCAAATCAAAATTGAATTTTCCCTTATAAATTCATTTCAAATTCATTTCAATTCAATTCAAATTTCAAATTCATTTCAATTCGAATTCATTTTCTATTCAATTCAATTCACATTCGTTTTCTATTCAATTCAAATCAAATTCGTTTTCTATTCAATTCAAATCAAATTCGTTTTCCATTCAATTCAAATCAAATTCGTTTTCTTTTCAATTCAAATAAAATTCGTTTTCTATTCAATTCAAATTTGTTTTCTATTCAATTCAAATCAAATTCGTTTTCTATTCAATTCAAATCAAATTCGTTTTCTATTCAATTCAAACCAAATTCGTTTTCTATTCAATTCAAATCAAATTCGTTTTCTATTCAATTCAAATCAAATTCGTTTTCTATTCAATTCAAATCAAATTCGTTTTCTATTCAATTCAATTCAATTCGAATTCATTTTCTATTCAATTCAAATCAAATTCGTTTTCTATTCAATTCAAATCAAATTCGTTTTCTATTCAAATCAAATTCGTTTTCTATTCAATTCAAATCAAATTCGAATTCATTTTCTTTTCAATTTTCATTATAAAAACGAATATAATCGATATAAATATCGTTCGTGTCAAAATAGCGCATCTCTAATCAACACGGCTTTATATATTTCAAAAAAATTCCGTTATTCTATTCAACAAATGAATATTTATTCTATTCAATACGTGAATCTATATTTTTGTCAACACATGACTAATCTCAACGAATGAGTATTGTCCACGTGTGACTATTTTTGTTATTCAATATATTTTATAAAATTATGATATCTATCGTTTGATTTCAAATCAGACTCCAACCGTAAATTAGTAAGAGAACGATTCCCTGAATATTAACCCCGAAGGCCGAAACCAACATCAGATCAATATCCAGGAGACCACTCATCTTATCTATTTTCCAGTTAGTTTCTAATTTTATATGATAAAGATGTAAATTTTATTGTTAAAATATTTCGTTCAACACATGACTAATCTCAACGGATGAGTACGGTCAACACATGAACCTTTATTTTATAATAATAAAGATGTAAATTTTATTGTTAAAATATTTCATTCAACACATGACTAATCTCAACGGATGAGTATTGTCAACACATGAACCTTTATTTTATAATAATCTTTATTTTCTAAATTGGAATGAGGCCCAATCAATTACCATATAACGTTAATTATATGGATTCCATACACACATGTATAAAATAGCAACGATAAATAATCAACCATCATCCAAAGTGCACTACACTGTATAAGCATCAAATATAGATATCTAACTCTTATAACAACCTGTCGATCCATCGATCGACATACAACTAATTATTGGGATTAGTGTATGCCGTATTGTATCCCAATACCCGTGTGGGGTTTCAAACAATCAAACACAGATTTTATTTGTGCAGTTGGGAGATGTGTAAAATTTATCGTCCCAATCAATATCCTTCAAATAGGTGTACATAAACAAACCGTCCGGTTTGTAAATGAATATTTATTTTATTCACATTCAATATATTTTATATTCACGTTAAAAATTATATTTTCAACGATCAAATTATTTTATTCAACCTATGAATATTCTATTCGGTTCATTTATTAAATAAAATGATATCTTTATTTTTCTAATTTATTTTAGAAAATTTCGGCGGCATAACGGCACAATACTAGAAACGGGACAAGGCCTAGCATTATCCCCGGTCTAGTGATGGCCCACGCCATTCACACATCAATCAAATCCATTCTATTTCACCAAACAATCAAATTCAAATCAAACAATCTAACCAACTACACAACCAAACAAACAAGTCCATGGTCTGTGGACGATGGTGTCGGGTGCTACTAAACACCGTCTACATCCTAGTATATATATATATATATATATATATAACTAGAAAAAAGAAATTTAGAGTGAGAAGTTCTCACCAATAGCTAATCCAACTCCACGACACTTCTAATGAAGGAAATCATCACTGTTCTCGCCTTTTTGTCACTTTCGTTGCCCGTAGCCACTACATATATAAAAATCACATTTTCATTTGTTAACTTTCAATTTAAAAAAAAAATCATATTTTTATAATCACTCCATATCGATAAAATTTCTATTTTTACATCGCTACTATATAGATAAAAATTCTATTTTTATCACGCTATTCTCTATATAAATATTTCGCCTTTTCAAATATAAAGATTTAATTTTTATTTCATCACTATAAAAATCACATTTTTATTTCAACATACATATAATAAAAATCAGATTTTTATTTCGCAACATATATAAAGATGATATTTTTACTATCTATATAATATAAAAATCGTATTTTTATACTTTCTATACTATAAAAATCATATCTTTACATTGCTACTACTATAAAGATCACATCTTTATTACTCTACATTATATAAAATCATATTTTTATTCTTCTAAAAATATAAAAATTATATTTTTAAATCTTCTACTTTATAAAAATCATGTTTTTGATACTTCTACTATATAAATATTATATTTTTGATACTTCTACTATATAAAAATTATATTTTTAAATCTTCTACTTTATAAAAATTTAACCTTTCATATAAATAAAATTTAACCGTTCATAGTCTAAAAATCATGATCTTACTCGTCTAAAAAAAAATCATCTCTTTAAGACTCTAAACACGTTTAAAACTGAAATTAAAGTAAAACAGGAGTAAATAAATATAAAACCGCACCTCAATTTCGTTCGCAAAAGGGAGGGCTGCCAATCAGAGGAATCAAGAGAAGAGGGGAAGGGGATGGTAGCCGGAGTGGAGAGGTGGCAGGCGGAGGTTGTTCGGTGTGGTCTAGAGCTGTGGGGAGCTCGATTTGGGTGCGGATTTCAGAGGAGATGGGGGCGAGGCAGAAGGGAGGTTGGAGGGGAGGAGAAGGAAGCGCTGGGGTCATGGGAGCGGCGTTGGGTGGCTGAGGGCGCGGTGGAGGCGAGGAGAACAAGCGGTAGAAGGAGGAAGGGGAAATCGAGGAGAGAGGGGGGGTCGGCGTTCAGCGCGGCGGCGCTGGCCTCGAGCGGCGGTGGGGATGTGGGAAATCGCGACTGGGTTACATTTTTTTCTTCTTTTCAGTTGAAATGAATTTTAACGGGGGTGGGGGGGCGGGGGGGGCTGAGTGATAATAGGGAGAGGGAAGGATATTTTTTTATTTTATTTAATTATTTAATTCCAAAAAGGTACTTTTTATTTCAACCTCGAAACGAGGCCCACCGCCTATCATCCATAGCTAATTACCCCCATCCCGAACACAATGGGATATGTATCGTAGGCTGATTCGACTGTTTCGATCAGTTTTCGTCAAAATCAACATATAACTCTATATATTGAATTTGAACGCGCATTTCAATTTACCAGGGCCACATACTAACTCGAAAAATTCCAGAAAAATATTTTCTAGCTTCGTATTGACGATACGGTCCTAACAAAACTAATTTCGTCGAATTCTGAGAACGTTGGAAAAATGGCCATTTTCCAGTCGATTAAAATCAACTGAAACTGGTCAAACGCATTTTCTTTTGTCACGCTCACATATTGATTCGAAAAATTATGAAATTTGGAATCTGGCAATAACTTGACATCATGGACCCAACAAAAGTGGTTTCGTCGAATTCCGAGGTCGTTTGCAAAATTTCCATTTTTAAGGGCCTGAATTCCATAGCGACTATTCAGAATTTTCAACTGGACATATCTTTTGATTCCCGCTATGAAATTTCAATTTTTCGGGTTCGTTGGAAAGATATTATCAAATAGATCCTATTATTTTTGGTTTCACTAAAATCCGGTTTATTTTGCACCCGGTACATTCAATTGAAGTTTGACATCGAATTATCGAACTACCGCGCCATTTTCAATTCCTTTTATAATATATAAATATTTATATTCAAACGACAACGTATATGAATATATATGTTCTAATCTGTTCAAAATAAATTTTTCGTCGTTATTATTTAAAATAATCCATTTTAAATATTCAAAATTCGCTGTAATTGCCAAAAATAAAAATTTTAAACTGGCTCGCATTTCCGGGTTATTACAATCTTCCGCACTTAAAACTTTTCGTCCCCGAAAAGGAACAAAGTCGAAAGTGGTTTGATTAATCAACTCTACGTTCGATCAGGCTTCCATTCTCCAACTTTTCAGTTTTTGAGAATTTTCAAATTCTTCAAAAATTTGGCTAACACCCGGAATTTTCGAAAAATTTCGCCATAACCTCCCCTGCACCGGGAGCACGGGAAAATCCCGAAATTGCCATATAGGCCCTCTGATCTCAAAAAGAAAAAGAAAAAGAAAAAGCCAAGCGGCTAGCCAATCGGCTCATAAAATCATCATCACCCAAACAAAACAGTAAATTAAGGTAAACATGTACTTATTTTCGGGCAAACAAATTTTATTCTTCTGCTCTAGCCTCCTTACTATGACCTGTTCAATGTAAGTACATATATATGCAAGCAAATGCGACCAATTTTCAATACAGTTCAATATTTGGTTCAATTTAGCATAACGGTTAAAAATTATCAAACAAATAAACAACCAACTCAACCATCAATCAATTAGTGAATTAACGTTTCAAATTCATAACTTTGATATATATACAGAAAATCATGTTTTTGATGCCAAATCACAACAATAAATCTATCTATATAAGTTTTGGTTCTCACACCAGTCTAATGGAAGTATATAGATATCATACCTTTGAAACACGAACACACACTACTGATGCTATATAGTCATCAGTAGAATCATCTCCGGGCGACTAGAGTGTGATTCTATATCTATCTAGTATATTAAAATTTCGAATATACGTTCATGACGCGTATATGCAAAACATTTATATACTGGATTGTCCAAATTCAAAATAAATAAATATTCAAATACGTATAAAATGATTTAAATTTCAAAACAAAATTGTTTTCATTTGACAAATATACTCTTCACACTCGTTCTAGGATACTACCGATCCTATCTCTAACGAGTCATTCTAATTGGATATTACTAATCCAATATCTGATGAATTCTTTCGTATGGTTCTAATGTGTCTTGTTCTCGAGCTCTGTAAACCAAAGCTCTGATACCAAATGTGAGAACCCGTTACTTCCCCGTGAAGGAAAGAGCGGATACTTTGAGAACAACACACAAAGGAACGCAGACGGAAGAACATTTCATTGTTTATTACAACAATTCCATCAGAATACAAGAATATACAGAGTATAAATGAATAAATTGCATTCGATAAATATTAGAGATTACAATAAATTACATAGCAGCGGAAAATAATACAAAACACAACTGAAAGTAATACAAGGATACAGAGCTTTCCGAGCATCGTTCCAGCTGTAAATCAGGATCCTGTGAATATAAATCTGCGAAACCAAAACTACTAGCTGCCCGTGTCGAAAATAAGGGCACCCAGAGTTTAGGTTAAAACAATAAACTCCAGGTCGGTCATGTGACTGGTGTGAGAACTAAAACAATTATTTAAAACTTTACTTTAAAAGAGAGTAATTCAAGGGACCACGCCGTATAACACGGAACGGGTTTCCTCCCAAGAATACCAGTGCATAGAACAAACAACGCAATGCTTTTTCGAAAAATGAAGCTATTATAAGACCTAGGTCCCATCACACAATGCAACGCAAGCCGGAGGATAGGGTTTTCCCTTATAATAGCCAAACATGCTTGGTACGTTTAAAACAAATCATTTGATACTATAATAAGTGTATAGTGTCAAAACAATTTCAATCATAAATATAAATCATAGACGGCATGAGTGCCCCATCCCACTATGTCGCCATACTAGGCTCTACAAATAAAGCCGAAATACATGTACTGGAAATTGGATTTCCATCATGAGTCGAGCCAAGGGGCAAGCTCCTCTCCGCTTCGAGACACTCTAGCAAATTGTAACGACCCGGAAAATCTGAACCAATTTAAATTTTTTAAATTGGCTAAAATAGTGGATTTTAAATATTTAAAATAATTATTTTAAATAGTAGCGTTGAAAAGTGAGTTTGAATCAACGTTTGAAAACGAATATAACTAATTATAATTATAAACAAGGCCTGAAATGGCGCTGCAGTTTCAAAAATTGAATTCAAACTTTGTCGGACTGTACCGGGTGCAAAACAAAACGGATTTGAGCGAAACCAAAAATATTTAAATTTGTTAGTGAATACCTTTCTAAGAATCTGAAAAATCGAATTTTCATAGCGGTAAGCAAAAGTTATGGCCAAATGAATTTTCAGAAAGGTCGCTATGGAATTTATATAGCCCGTGAAATTAGCCATTTTGCATACGACCTCGGAATTCGACGAAACCACTTTTGTTGGATCCGATATGTGAAGTTATTGCTAGGTTTCAAATTTCATAATTTTTGAAGCTAGTATGTGAGTGTGGCAAAGGAAAATGTGTTTTGGTCAATTATAGTTAAATTGGATCGACCAGAAATGAGCCATTTTTCAAATGGTCTCAGAATTCGACGAAACAAGTTTGTTGGGACCGTATCATCAAAACGTAGCTAGATTTATTTTTCTGGAATTTTTCGAATCAGTTTGTGGCCCTGGAAAATTGAAATGTACGTTCAAATCAAATATTGAATGTTATATATTTTATTTTGAAGGAAAACTGACTGAAACAGTCGAATGGGCCTACGAAACATATCCCATTGTGTTCGGAATGGGGGTAAAACGCCAGGGACGACAGTCGTTGGGTTTAGATTGGTGGTCGTGTCAGAAAACCCCTTTAAAACTACCCCGGCCAATCATATTTTTTTTTTTAAAAAAAGAAAATATTCATTTCTCTCTCCCCGATCGAAGGCGGAAACCGCTCGAAACCTTCCCCCTCATTTTCCGATCAATCCACGCCGAATTAGCTCGTGCCACAGTTGAACTTTTTGAAGATCTTCTCGAGATCTTCAAATCCATATAAAGTTTGGAATTTTTCGTGGCCTGTGGAGAGAGAACCACCTCCCTGAAGTCGTCGACTTCAACCCGCTGCCCCGACCGCCTGGCGCCACCGAGTGGGCCCCCACCACCACGCGCAGGCGCGCGTCTCCCCCCTCTTCGTCGCTGCATCGGCCGATCCTCCTATCGATTCACGGTTTGATCGAAAATTGCAAACCTAGTTTTGAACCTTTCAGCTGAGGTACGGCTTATTTTATTTTCAACTGTTTTAACACCTTTAAACCGTTGCAAACTTTGAAAAATCATATATTTTTCGTTTCTTGACGAAATTCGATGAAACAGGAAACATCGTGACCGTGTGGACGTCTTCTACATTTTAGAAGAGACCGCATATTTTTCTGAGCCTTCTTCTATTTTTGGTGGAGTGGAACCCAATGTGAGATTTCTAATTTATAAACGATATGGAAAACGACGATGTATAAATTATATAGTCGATGTATGAGTTATATAAGCGTTGTACACCTCATGTATAAGCGTTGTATAAGTTGTACGTTCGATGTATAAGTTATATATGCATTGTAAAAATTATATATGTGTTGAAATAGAAGTGAATTGCTATATATATATATATACGCCCCTCGTCCATAAACCATGGACGATATTTATTGGTTGTGATTGGTGTGAAAATTGATTGATAGCGAATGGTTGATTGTGATTGTTTGTGGTTAATATTGGTTGATTGTGGTTGAAAAATACCCATTTGTGGTTGAGAAATATTTGGTTGAAATCACATAGGATTAGTTTGTGGAAATGAAATAAATATACATGCCGCCTGCGTGCGAACTAGATGCATGATTCCCCATTGTCAAAAACCGCGAGGTTTTAAGGTAGAGCGAGGAGCCGTACTAGGGACGGTCCCGGTTTTAACTACCCTGCCGTTATGCTGCCAAAATTTTGAATAATATTCATGTATTTGAATTATTTTCAATTGTTGAAACTATATTTATTCGTTGAATATAAAACCTTCATGTGTTGAATTGAAATTCATTCGTTGATTAGAAATTCATGTGTTGAATGGTATTCGTGTTTTAAATATAAAAATCACATTTTTATCTATATATATAAACTATAGAAAACCTTCATGTGTTGAATCGATATTCATTCGTTGAATAGAAATTCATGTGTTGAATGGTGTTCGTGTTTTAAATATAAAAATCACATTTTTATCTATATATATAAACTATAGAAAACCTTCATGTGTTGAATCGATATTCATTCGTTGAATAGAAATTCATGTGTTGAATGGAATTCATATTTTGAAATAAATTGTTCTATAATAAAAATCACATTTTTATCATCTATATGAAATGTATAAAATAATATCGTCTTGAAATAAATTGTTTTATAATAAAAATCACCTTTTTATCATCTATATAAACTATATAAAATAATAGTGTTTTGAAAAGAATTGTTTTACAATAAAAATCACATTTTTACCATCTATATAAACTATATAAAATAATAGTGTTTTGAAAAGAATTGTTTTACAATAAAAATCACATTTTTATTAAATACATGAATTGTTGAATATAGTGAAGTGTTGAAATAGAAGACAGTTAGATAAAAATATCATTTTTATGAAATGTATGAAAAGAATATAGCTTTGAAATCGAAGAATCGATATATATATATATATTTAAATAGAATTAAAATATATCGAATAACGACGCTGCAGTTCGTATTTTGAAACCGTGATTTCAAACGATTATACCGGGAGATCCGACCATCGGATTTTCCTAAAATCGCAACCGTTGGGTTCGCTTTGGAAAGATCTTTCCAACGATACCAACTTTGTAAAAATCCAAGGGTTGGATCGTCTGGAATGTTTAATTCAAATCTGAAGAAAAACAGCGCCAGAATCGATTATATATATATATAAAAATATAATTATATTTAATCGAATAACGACGCTGCAGTGCGTATTTTTAAATCGAAACTTCAAACGATTATACCGGGAGATCCGACCGTCGGATTTTCCCGAAACTGGAACCGTTGGATTCGTTTTGAAAAGATCTTTCTAATGATGTAAATTTTGTGAAGATCTAACGGTTAGATTTTCAGATATGTGTAAATCAAATCTGAAGAAAAACAACGACACGGTCACGTTATGGCCCGAAGCGTCGTTTTAAATAAATGGCTATTTTACAATAAATAAAAATAGCGATAAATCATTATAAAATATTATAAATGATATGGATGTGATTTAGAAATTAACTAAAGGTTGGCTAAGTCGAATGGTTTCCTGGGTGTTGATCTGATGTTGGTTTCGGCCTTCGGGGTTAATATTTGGGAAATCGTTATCTTACTGATTGACGGTTAGTGACTAATGAATTGAAATGATGCGTGTGTATGTTAGTGTTGCACTTGTTTATTATATACGCGAGTTTCTCAGAAAGACCGGGTTTATCCCATTCTGAATAACTGAATCGACGATAATTAATCGAAGATGAAGACGGTGGTCGAAGACCGGAGATCTTCACCTCGTTTGGATGGTAACCGAGGTCCTGATTGGGAGGCATCCTGAAATATGGATGATGAGTGGTGATCGTCCAGACGTACGTGGTGATCGATGGGTTTGCGAGGTATAAAGTGTCTCCGGTTTCGTTCAGACCCAGAACGGACTTGTAAATGGACTGTGTGTCTGACATTCGATTTTATTCTGTGTTGATTGATCTCTGTTAAATATACATCTGTTTGGCGGCGGAGAATTTATTCTTTTTCTTAACGCCCTTCTCTGAAACGCACGAGCTCAGAGGTTGTATATCGATGGACATCAGTCGCATGGCATGAATTGCTAGTGCGGCATGCCTAAGTGGCAAATGATCAGGGCTTCTATTGAAAAGCAAAGTCTTGTGGTGATGATCAAAGCACCGCCTGTGTGGAGTAGCTTTGTGTCTAACGTGAATTCACGAGCCTCACACCCCGGTATGAACCAGAAACAGGAGAGAATCTCAGGGAGGGCATGCGTTTCTTCCTAGCTAGAAGTGGCGTCATTGGATTTACACGCCCTGACGAGTTTGACTTATGTGGTTGTTGCTGTTGCGAGGCGCCTCTGTTAGATCGGACGATCCGGGTCCGATGGAGTCATTCGTTGGCTCACTTACGCCCCAAAGGGCGGAGAAACGCATTGTTCAGGAATTTTAATCCACATCGGTGGACCGGCCCTGACGATCCAAGGGTCACTCGAGCTCTGATCCTGAGGCTAGGGCTAGGCAGTCTCGAATTCGGTAAGGACTATCTTTTGCCTTGGTTCGTGACGGAAATCCAATTTCCAAATACGTGACTGTGTGGTTTTGATTGTATATATATATGGCGACATGATATATGGTACCCATGCCGCCTATGATTGATAGTTATGATTCAAATGGTTTTTGAAACATATAAACACTAGTAATAATATCAAATGCTTTTGTTTTATTCGTATCAATCATATTTTGGCCATTATATGGAAAAACTCTATCCTCCGGTTTGCGTTGCATTGTGTGATGGGAACTGAGTCTTATAATGGCTTCATTTTTTATAAAAAGCATTGCGTTGTTTAAAAGAAAGATTTTTTTTAAAGCACTGGCAATCCAATGGAGTAAACCCGTTCCACGAAAGTGGCGTGGTCCTGTGATTAGCCATATTTGAAATGTGTTGAGTAGATTTCTCATACCAGTCCCATGACTGACTCGTAGTTTGTTTCACTTTCAAACTCGGGTGCCCCTTTTTCTACATGGGCAGCCTTGTATTCAGGTTTAGCAGGCTTTATCTGGATAGCTGGAGCTGGAGATGGATTCTATCATTTATCTCTTTTTATGCTGTTCAGCTCCTATTGTACATATTTTGTTTGTTTTCCGCTGTAGACATTTATGTATAGCTGAACTGTATTTGTACTAAGTAAGATCCTGTATACTGTGTAACTCTGATGATTACTTTTATCCAGTATATTCTATTGTTCATTATCTGTTGTATTTATTTAATTCTGTTATGCTATTATCTGTTTCTGTGTTATATTCCAAAGATTACCCTTGTCTCCGTCTGAACGGGAAATGGGATCATCACAACGTGGTATCAGAGCTTTGGTTAAGCTTAGTTCTGGAATATAACATATGAACGAACTCGTCAGAAATAGAACCAGTAGTGTTCTAGGATGGGTAACTCTATACAGATAGGATCAGTAATATCCTAGTATAAGTAAAGCAAAATGTATAATGACATCAAACGCACTTTCTGATGGAGGTCGATGAAGAGGGACATTTCTTTGTATGTTAGTCGATGCCCTACTTGCCAGCTAGTCAAAAGCGACCAACAGAAACTAGCTGGATTGTTGCAACCGCTAGACGTTCCTGGTTGGAAGTGGGAACATATTTCCATGGACTTTATTGATGGTCTGCCCAGAACCAGAAAAGGGAGTGACAGTATTTGGGTGATCGTAGATCGCTTTACGAAGACCGCCCATTTCATACCTGTCAGATCAAACAGAACTTCTCAGAGTCTGGCGCAGATATATTTCAAGGAAATAGTTAGACTACATGGAGTGCCGCTCAATATAGTCAGTGATAGAGATACAATATTCACTAGTAAATTCTGGGAGGCGTTTCAAGTAGAGCTGGGAACGAAGTTGAACATGAGCACCGCCTATCATCCTCAGACAGATGGTCAGACTGAGAGGGTAAATCGTATACTAGAAGATCTATTGCGGGCTTGTGTTCTAGATTTTGGTGGATCATGGGAAGACCATCTGCATTTGGCTGAATTCTCATATAACAACAGCTACCAAGCAAGTCTGACAATGTAGCCATTCGAAGCATTATATGGTAGACCGTGCCGATCTCCTGCTTGTTGGGTCAAACCTGGAAATAAACTTGTGTTAGGGCCTGATATGATCCGAGAAGCTGCCGATAAAGTCGACTTTATTAAGAAGCTATTACTCGCCGCTCAAAGCCGACAAAAGAGCTATGCCGATAGGAGAAGAAGAGATATATCCTTTGCTGTTGGCGACTACATATATTTGAAAGTATCGCCAATGAGAGGAGTTATCCGGTTCGGTAAGACTGGAAAGTTGGCGCCCAAATTCATTGGTCCGTTTCCTATTCTGGAACGGATCGGAACTCTTGCTTATAGGGTCAAACTGCCTGATTGGTTGCCTAGAGTTCATGATGTATTTCACATATCTCAACTTCGAAATCACGTTCATGATCCAGACTTGATCGTGGAAGAAGCAGCTCAACAGGATATTGAAATTACCACTGAATTAGCTGTGAGAAGAGAGCCGCTAAAGATTATCGGCAAAGAAACCAAAGAACTAAGGAACAATAAGGTTCACTTAGTCAAAGTGCAATGGAATGGAGATCCGCGAGATTGTACTTGGGAAACTGAGGAGAGCATTCAGAAAGCTTATCCTAGATGCCGAGTGGATATCTCTGATTGACTCCGGTGCAAGGTACATTTGCCATACTTTGCATTACCAATTAGTTCTCTATTCTGTTGTTATTTTCTTTCCATGGATGTGCACTTTTAACTCTACAGTCTAAATGATTTTAAAAGAATATAGAAATTGATTAGTATATTTTTGAAAAGTTAAAAACAATTTGATTGTTGTTTGTGTTGTGTGATTGTAGATTTGATTAATTAAATTAACTATCGTTTCAGTAATTTATTCATTTAAATCACACATTGAACTGATTAGAAAATAAATAGAAATATATACATGTGCATTATATATGCTTGAACAGGTAAATGGATAGCTGTTGAGTAAAGATTTTATTTGCGTGCCCGACAAATAGGTAAACCTTAATGAGTTGGATGCGAAATATTATTATATCAACTCCTGTGAATGCCATTGGATGCGGAGTGCTGGTTATTCTGTGTGTAATAATAAACGTCGCCATAGGATAGTAACAATTAATTTTGAACTACGTTACATGGCATACTTCTGAAGATAGGCATACTTCATCATATACCACATAAGCATTTGGAGCTTGTGTGACGAGGTGGAAGATTTACCATACGAGCGAGAGGCTTGTATGGCGATGACTATATTTTACAGGTTGAACTGATGACTGATATGGACTATTTAAATTGTAACGATAAAATTGCCAGATTAATAAAAACCCCACACGGGTCTGGAGTTGACAATAATCACGTCTCTCTAGTTATTAGATACGACACATGGGCTATTTATTTCCCACACGGTACGAGGTGACGAGGATTTATCCTCTGGAGCATTTAAAATACACACTCCCTCAGGCTTTGACAGGGTGACGAGAATTTATTCTCTGGAGTTATTATCAATACACGCTCCCCTGTAAACACCAAAATATATCACTATAAATATGTGTATGCTTATTAGGATTTATTGGGTACTTAATACGGCCCAATAAATTTCCAAACCCCTCCCCGTACAAAGGAGGTTATGGCGAAAATTTTCGAAAATTCCGGGTGTTAGCCAAATTTTTGAAGAATTTGAAAATTCTCAGAAACTGAAAAGTTGGAGAATGGAAGCCAGATCGAATGTAGAATTGATTAATCAAACCGCTTTCGACTTTGTTCCTTTTCGGGGACGAAAAGTTTTAAGTGGGGGAGATTGTAACGACCCGGAAAATCGGAACCAATTTAAATTTTTTAAATTGGCTAAAATAATGGATTTTAAATATTTAAAATAAATATTTTAAATAGTAGCGATGAAAAGTGAGTTTGAATCGACGTTTGAAAACGAATATAATTAATTATAACTATAAACAAGGCCTGAAATGGCGTTGGAGTTTCAAAAATTGAATTCAAACTTTGTCGGACTGTACCGGGTGCAAAACAAAACGGATTTGATCGAAACCAAAAATATTTAAATCTGTTAGTGAATACCTTTCTAATGAATCTGAAAAATTGAATTTTCATAGCGGAAAGCAAAAGTTATGGCCAAATGAATTTTCAGAAAGGTCGCTATGGAATTTATATAGCCCGTGAAATTGGCCATTTTGCATACAACCTCGGAATTCGACGAAACCACTTTTGTTGGATCCAGGATGTGAAGTTATTGCTAGGTTTCAAATTTCATAATTTTTGAAGCTAGTATGTGAGCGTGGCAAAGGAAAATGCGTTTTGGTCAATTATAGTTAAATTGGATCGACCAGAAATGGGCCATTTTTCAAATGGTCTCAGAATTCGACGAAACTAGTTTTGTTGGGACCGTATCATCAAAATATAGCTAGATTTATTTTTCTGGAATTTTTCGAATCAGTTTGTGGCCCTGGCAAATTGAAATGTACGTTCAAATCAAATATTGAATGTTATATATTTTAATTTGAAGGAAAACAGACTGAAACAGTCGAATGGGCCTATGAAACATATCCCATTATGTTCGGAATGGGGGTAAAACGCCAGGGACGACAGTCGCTGGGTTTAGACTGGTGGTCGTGTCAGAAAACCCCTTTAAAACTCCCCCGGCCAATCATATTTTTTTTTTAAAAAAAAGAAAATCTTCATTTCTCTCTCCCCGATCGAAGGTGGAAACCTCTCGAAACCTTCCCCCTCATTTTCCGATCAATCCATGCCGAATTAGCTCGTGCCACAGTTGAACTTTTTGAAGATCTTCTCGAGATCTTCAAATCCATATAAAGTTTGGAATTTTTCGTGGCCTGTGGAGAGAGAACCACCTCCCTGAAGTCGTCGACTTCAACCCGCCGCCCCGACCGCCTGGCGCCACCGAGTGGGCCCCCACCAACACGCGCAGGCGCGCGTCTCCCCCCTCTTCGTCGCTGCATCGGCCGATCCTCCTATCGATTCACGGTTTGATCGAAAATTGCAAACTTAGTTTTGAACCTTTCAGTTGAGGTACGGCTTATTTTATTTTCAACTGTTTTAACACCTTTAAACCGTTGCAAACTTTGAAAAATCATATCTTTTTCGTTTCTTGATGAAATTCGATGAAATAGGAAACATCGTGACCGTGTGGACGTCTTCTACATTTTAGAAGAGACCGCATATTTTTTTGAGCCTTCTGCTATTTTTGGTGGAGTGGAACCCAATGTGAGATTTCTAATTTATAAACGATATGGAAAACGACGATGTATAAATTATATAGTCGATGTATGAGTTATATAAGCGTTGTACACCTCATGTATAAGCGTTGTATAAGTTGTACGTTCGATGTATAAGTTATATATGCGTTGTAAAAAGTATATATGTGTTGAAATAGAAGTGAATTGCTATATATATATATACGCCCCTCGTCCACAAACCATGGACGATATTTATTGGTTGTGATTGGTGTGAAAATTGATTGATAGCGAATGGTTGATTGTGATTGTTTGTGGTTAATATTGGTTGATTGTGGTTGAAAAATACCCATTTGTGGTTGAGAAATATTTGGTTGAAACCACATAGGATTAGTTTGTGGAAATGAAATAAATATACATGCCGCCTGCATGCAAACTTGATGCATGATTCCCCATTGTCAAAAACCGCGAGTTTTTAAGGTAGGGCGAGGAGACGTACTAGGGACGGTCCCGGTTTTAACTACCCAGCCGTTATGCTTCCAAAATTTTGAATAATATTCATGTGTTTGAATTATTTTCAATTGTTGAAACTATATTTATTCGATGAATAGAAAACCTTCATCTGTTGAATTGAAATTCATTCGTTGATTATAAATTCATGTGTTGAATGGTATTCGTGTTTTAAATATAAAAATCACATTTTTATCTATATATATAAACTATAGAAAACCTTCATGTGTTGAATCGATATTCATTCATTGAATAGAAATTCATGTGTTGAATGGTGTTCGTGTTTTAAATATAAAAATCACATTTTTATCTATATATATAAACTATAGAAAACCTACATGTGTTGAATCGTTATTCATTCGTTGAATAGAAATTCATGTGTTGAATGGTATTCATATTTTGAAATAAATTGTTCTATAATAAAAATCACATTTTTATCATCTATATGAAATGTATAAAATAATATCGTCTTGAAATAAATTGTTTTATAATAAAAATCACCTTTTTATCATCTATATAAACTATATAAAATAATAGTGTTTTGAAAAGAATTGTTTTACAATAAAAATCACTTTTTTATCATCTATATAAACTATATAAAATAATAGTGTTTTGAAAAGAATTGTTTTACAATAAAAATCACATTTTTATTAAATACATGAATTGTTGAATATAGTGAAGTGTTGAAATAGAAGACAGTTAGATAAAAATATCATTTTTATCAAATGTATGAAAAGAATATAGCTTTGAAATCGAAGAATCGATATATGTATATTTAAATAGAATTAAAATATATCGAATAACGACGCTGCAGTTCGTATTTTGAAACCGTGATTTCAAACGATTATACCGGGAGATCCGACCATCGGATTTTCCTGAAATCGCAACCGTTGGGTTCGCTTTGGAAATATCTTTCCAACGACACCAACTTTGTAAAAATCCAACGGTTGGATTGTCTGGAATGTTTAATTCAAATCTGAAGAAAAACAGCGCCAGAATCGATTATATTTATATATATATATATATATAAATATAATTATATTCAATCGAATAACGACGCTGCAGTTCGTATTTTGAAATCGAAACTTCAAACGATTATACCGGGAGATCCGACCGTCCGATTTTCCCGAAACTGGAACCGTTGGATTCATTCTGAAAAGATCTTTCTAATGATGTAAATTTTGTGAAGATCCAACGGTTAGATTTTCAGATATGTGTAAATCAAATCTGAAGAAAAACAGCGCCACGGTCACGTTATGGCCCGAAGCGTCGTTTTAAATAAATGGCTATTTTAAAATAAATAAAAATAGCGATAAATCGTTATAAAATATTATAAACGATATGGATGTGATTTAGAAATTAACTGAAGGTTGGCTAACTCGAATGGTTTCCTGGGTGTTGATCTGATGTTGGTTTCGGCCTTCGGGGTTAATATTTGGGAAATCGTTCTCTTACTGATTGACGGTTAGTGACTAATGAATTGAAATGATTCGTGTGTATGTTAGTGTTGCACTTGTTTATTATATACGCGAGTTGCTTAGAAAGACCGGGTTTATCCCATTCTGAATAACTGAATCGACGATAATTAATCGAAGATGAAGACGGTGGTCGAAGACCGGAGATCTTCACCTCGTTTGGATGGTAACCGAGGTCCTGATTGGGAGGCATCCCGAAATATGGATGATGAGTGGTGATCGTCCAGACGTACGTGGTGATCGATGGGTTTGCGAGGTATATTGTACCTCCGGTTTCGTTCAGACCTAGAACGGACTTGTAAATGGACTGTGTGTCTGACATTGGATTTTATTCTGTGTTGATTGATCTCTGTTAAATATACATCTGTTTTGCGGCGGAGAATTTATTCTTTTGCTTAACGCCCTTCTCTGAAACGCACGATCTCAGAGGTTGTATATCGATGGACATCAGTCGCATGGCATGAATTTCTAGTGTGGCATGCCTAAGTGGCAAATGATCAGGGCTTCTTTTGAAAAGCAAAGTCTTATGGTGATGATCAAAGCACCGCCTGTGTGGCGTAGCTTTGTGTCTAACGTGAATTCATGAGCCTTACACCCCGGTATGAACCAGAAACGGGAGAGGACCTCAGGGAGGGCATGCGTTTCTTCCTAGCTAGATGTGGCGTCAGTGGTTTTACACGCCCTGACGAGTTTGACTTATGTGGTTGTTGCTGTTGCGAGACACCTCAGTTAGTTCGGACGATCCGGGTCCGATGGAGTCATTCGTTGGCTCACTTACGCCCCAAAGGGCGGAGAAACGCATTGTTCAGGAATTTTAATCCACATCGGTGGACCGGCCCTGACGATCCAAGGGTCAGTCGAGCTCTGATCCTGAGGCTCGGGCTAGGCAGTCTCGAATTCGGTAAGGACTATCTTTTGCCTTGGTTCATGACGGAAATCCAATTTCCAAATACGTGACTGTGCGGTTTTGATTGTATATATATATGGCGACATGATATATGGTACCCATGCCGCCTATGATTGATAGTTATGATTCAAATGGTTTTTGAAACATATAAACACTAGTAATAATATCAAATGCTTTTGTTTTATTCGTATCAATTATATTTTGGCCATTATAAGGAAAAACTCTATCCTCCGGTTTGCGTTGCATTGTGTGATGGGAACTGAGTCTTATAATGGCTTCATTTTTTATAAAAAGCATTGCGTTGTTTAAAAGAAAGATTTGTTTTAAAGCACTGGCAATCCAATGGAGTAAACCCGTTCCACAAAAGTGGCGTGGTCCTGTGATTAGCCATATTTGAAATGTGTTGAGTAGATTTCTCATACCAGTCCCATGACTGACTCGTAGTTTGTTTCACTTTCAAACTCGGGTGCCCCTTTTTCTACACGGGCAGCCTTGTATTCAGGTTTAGCAGGCTTTATCTGGATAGCTGGAGCTGGATTCTATCATTTCTCTTTTTATGTTGTTCAGCTCCTATTGTACATATTTTGTTTGTTTTCCGCTGTAGACATTTATGTATAGCTGAACTGTATTTGTACTAAGTAAGATCCTGTATACTGTGTAACTCTGATGATTACTTTTATCCAGTATATTCTATTGTTCATTATCTGGTGTATTTATTTAATTCTGTTCTGCTATTATCAGTTTCTGTGTTATATTCCAAAGATTACCCTTGTCTCCGTCTGAATGGGAAATGGGGTCATCACACAAATGCCTCAGGACTACACACTCTGGGTAACCCCTGGATGCTTCAGGGCCGGTCCTCTCTTACGTTTGAGGATAAGTTATTCCTGAACACACGTTTCCCAGTCCTTACAGACCTAAAATCGAGGCGCCTCATCCAACAACCACATAGGTGAAAAGTATATAAATGTCAGGGCTGGTAAGTCACTGACACCACCAAAGCTAGAAAGAAACGTCGTGCTCTCTGTGCAGTCCTTATCCCGTTTTTGACTCATACCGAGGTGTGAGGCTCGCGAATCCACGCTATACACAAAGCTGCCACGTAGGTCGTGCTTTGATCATCAACCACAAGACTTTGCTTTTCAACAGAAGCCTTGATCCATGCAACTCAGCGTGCCACACAGGCAATTCATGCCATGCGATTGATATCTATCGATATATAACCTCTAAGTTTGTACGTCTCAGAGAAGGGCGTTAAGCAAGAGAATAAATTCTCCGCCGCCAAACAGATGTATATTTAACAGAAATCAATCAACACAGGATAAAATCCAATGTCAGACACACAATCCATTTACAAGTTCGTTCTGAGTCTGAACGAAACCGGAGGCACTTTACTCGCATATCCATCGATCTCCAAGTACGTCTGGACGACCACCAACTATTTCCATCCTCTTGGGTGTATAACCCAATCAGGATCATCAGTAATTATCCAAACGATGTAAAGACTTCCGGTCTTCGACCACCGTCATCATCTTCGACTTATCGTCGAATCGGTTATTCAGAATGGGTATAAACCCGGCCTTTCCGAACAACCCGCCTATATTAAAAACAAATGTTACACAAACACAACATAATCCTCATTCCAATTCATTAGTCCCTAACCGTAAATCAGTAAGAGAGCAATTCCCCAAATATTAACCCCGAAGGCCGAAACCAACATCAGATCAATACCCATGAAACCATTCTTCTTAACTAACCTACAGCTAGTTTCTAAATTTCACATTCATAGGGAAAGGTTCCCATTAATTTTATCAAAGATAAATTCTTTAAATTTATTCTTTAATCTTCCTTTGGGTGTCATATCAAACCAAATTATGGTTTTCCAAACTAGTCGAGATTAGCGAACCACACCGAAGTAATTATTTATTTTATTTCCCAATCCCAACCTATTCATCCCATGAAGCAAAACTGGTAATACTCCATATCTCATACCACGGTGTTATTGGTAAAATTAATTACCATTTCACGTTCAAATCTAATTAAAGATTTAACTATCGCTTTGGAGCAAAACCGGTGATACTCCATTCTCGCTCACTTTCCAAATTTGATAATTTTCATTATCAATTCACATTTCAATCTAATTGCAGATTCATTAAAACTCCCTTTACTGGGTTAAAGAACTAATGTCATTTAAAACACAGTTCACGATAAACCCAAATCACATTCTATTTATTATCGGGTTAAAGAACAAGTGTTATTTAAAACACCCTTCACGATAAACCCACAAATCAATTCTGTTTAAAACCCATTTCAAATCCAATTTATTTATTTAAAAATAAATGGGTTTTAATTTTAGTTCAAAACTAGTTCATTTCGATAAAAATCTATTTTTATCTTTTCAAATATGGAGTTTTTCATCCCATTTTTTCCCAAATCATTTCTTATGATTTTACACAAATTATTACTATTTTTAATAATTTTATCAAGGTCCGTACAGTCGATTTCCATCAACGGCCATCGAACTGCACTTACAACGACCTTTTCCAAATTTGATTTGGACGTATCTCCAAATCCAACCGTTAGATTTTAAATTTCGAATATTCGTTAGAAAGCTCCTTCCGATACGAACCCAACGGTTCCGGTTTTAGGAGAATCCGACGGTCGGATCTCCTGTAATGTCCATTCGAAGTCAATGGTCGAAATTTACGAACTGCCGCGGCGCGGAGCGTTCTATTCAGGCCATTATATTATATATATAATATATATTTCGTCGATTTCTATTAAAAACGAATTTTATAAATAGTTTCAAATTTGTTTCTAAAACAATTTCAACCTTCATTTCAAATTCAAATCAAAATTGAATTTTCCCTTATAAATTCGTTTTAAATTCATTTCAATTCAATTCAAATTCATTTCAATTCGAATTCATTTTCTATTCAATTCAATTCAAATTCGTTTTCTATTAAATTCAAATCAAATTCGTTTTCTATTCAATTCAAATCAAATTCGTTTTCCATTCAATTCAAATCAAATTCGTTTTATATTCAATTCAAATCAAATTCGTTTTCTATTCAATTCAATTCAAATTCGTTTTCTATTCAATTCAAAACAAATTCGTTTTCTATTCAATTCAAATCAAATTCGTTTTCTATTCAATTCAAATCAAATTCGTTTTCTATTCAATTCAAATTTGTTTTCTATTCAATTCAAATCAAATTCGTTTTCTATTCAATTCAATTCAATTCGAATTCATTTACTATTCAATTCAATTCAAATTCGTTTTCTATTCAATTCAAATCAAATTCAATTTCTATTCAATTCAAATCAAATTCGTTTTCTATTCAAATCAAATCAAATTCGTTTTCAATTCAAATCAAATTCGTTTTCTGTTCAATTCAAATCAAATTCGTTTTCTATTCAATTCAAATTCGAATTCATTTTCTTTTCAATTTTCATTATAAAAACGAATATAATTGATATAAATATCGTTCGCGTCAAAATAGCGCATCTCTAATCAACACGGCTTTATATATTTCAAAAAAAATTCGTTATTCTATTCAACAAATGAATATTTATTCTATTCAATACGTGAATCTATATTTTTGTCAACACATGACTAATCTTAACGAATGAGTACTGTCCACGTGTGACTATTTTTGTTATTCAATATATTTTATAAAATTATGATATCTATCGTTTGATTTCAAATCAGACTCCAACCGTAAATTAGTAAGAGAACGATTCCCTGAATATTAACCCCGAAGGCCGAAACCAACATCAGATCAATATCCAGGAGACCACTCATCTTATCTATTTTCCAGTTAGTTTCTAATTTTATATGATAAAGATGTAAATTTTATTGTTAAAATATTTCGTTCAACACATGACTAATCTCAACGGATGAGTACGGTCAACACATGAACCTTTATTTTATAATAATAAAGATGTAAATTTTATTGTTAAAATATTTCGTTCAACACATGACTAATCTCAACGGATGAGTATTGTCAACACATGAACCTTTATTTTATAATATTCTATATTTTCTAAATTGGAATGAGGCCCAATCAATTACCATATAACGTTAATTATATGGATTCCATACACATATGTATAAAATAGCAACGATAAATAATCAACCATCATCCAAAGTGCACTACACTGTATAAGCATCAAATATAGATATCTAACGCTTATAACAGCCTGTCGATCCATCGATTGACATACAACTAATTATTGGGATTAGTGTATGCCATATTGTATCCCAATACCCGTGTGGGGTTTCAAACAATCAAACACATATTTTATTTGTGCAGTTGGGTGATGTGTAAAATTTATCGTCCCAATCAATATCCTTCAAATAAGTGTACATAAACCGTCCGGTTTGTAAATGAATATTTATTTTATTCACATTCAATATATTTTATATTCACATTAAAAATTATATTTTCAACGATCAAATTATTTTATTCAACCTATGAATATTCTATTCGGTTCATTTATTAAATAAAATGATATCTTTATTTTTCTAATTTATTTTAGAAAATTTCGGCGGCATAACGGCACGATACTAGAAACGGGACAAGGCCTAGCCTTATCCCCGGTCTAGTGATGGCCCACGCCATTCGCACATCAATCAAATCCATTCTATTTCACCAAATAATCAAATTCAAATCAAACAATCTAACCAACTATACAACCAAACAAACAAGTCCATGGTCTGTGTACGATGGTGTCGGGTGCTACTAAACACCGTCTGCATCCTAGTATATATATAACTAGAAAAAAGAAATTTAGAGTGAGAAGTTCTCACCAATAGCTAATCCAACTCCACGACACTTCTAATGAAGGAAATCATCACTGTTCTCGCCTTTTTGTCACTTTCGTTGCCCGTAGCCACTACATATATAAAAATCACATTTTCATTTGTTAACTTTCAATTTAAAAAAAAATCATATTTTTATAATCACTCCATATCGATAAAGTTTCTATTTTTACATCGCTACTATATAGATAAAAATTCTATTTTTATCACGCTATTCTCTATATAAAGATTTCGCCTTTTCAAATATAAAGATTTAATTTTTATTTCATCACTATAAAAATCACATTTTTATTTCAACATACATATAATAAAAATCAGATTTTTATTTCGCTACATATATAAAGATGATATTTTTACTATCTATATAATATAAAAATCGTATTTTTATACTTTCTATACTATAAAAATCATATCTTTACATTGCTACTACTATAAAGATCACATCTTTATTACTCTACATTATATAAAATCATATTTTTATTCTTCTAAAAATATAAAAATTATATTTTTAAATCTTCTACTTTATAAAAATCATATTTTTGATACTTCTACTATATAAAAATTATATTTTTGATACTTCTACTATATAAAAATTATATTTTTAAATCTTCTACTTTATAAAAATTTAACCTTTCATATAAATAAAATTTAACCTTTGATAGTCTAAAAATCATGACCTTACTCGTCTAAAAAAATCATCTCTTTAACCTCATAAAGATCACATTTTTATTGACTCTAAACACGTTTAAAACTGAAATTAAAGTAAAACAGGAGTAAATAAATATAAAACCGCACCTCATTTTCGTTCGCGAAAGGGAGGGCTGCCGATCAGAGGAAGCAAGAAAAGAGGGGAAGGGGATGGTAGCCGGAGTGGACAGGTGGCAGGCGGAGGTTGTTCGGTGCGGTCTAGAGCTATGGGGAGCTCGATTTGGGTGCGGATTTCAGAGGAGAGGGGGAGAGGCTGAAGGGAGGTTGGAGGGGAGGAGAAGGAAGCGCTGGGGTCATGGGAGCGGCGTTGGGTGGCTGAGGGCGCGGTGGAGGCGAGGAGCAAGCGGTAGAAGGAGGAAGGGGAAATCGAGGAGAGAGGGGGGGTCGGCGTTCAGCGCGGCGGCGCGAGGGGGCGGCGCTGGCCTCGAGCGGCGGTGGGGCGGTGGGAAATCGCGACTGGGTTTCATTTTTTTTCTTTTCAGTTGAAATGAATTTTAACGGGGGGGGGGGGGGGGGGGCTGAGTGATAATAGGGAGAGAGAAGGATATTTTTTTATTTTATTTAATTATTTAATTCCAAAAAGGTACTTTTTATTTCAACATCGAAATGACGCCCACCGCCTGTCATCCATAGCTAATTACCCCCATCCCGAACATAATGGGATATGTATCGTAGGCTGATTCGACTGTTTCAATCAGTTTTCGTCAAAATCAACATATAACTCTATATACTGAATTTGAACGCGCATTTCAATTTACCAGGGCCACATACTAACTCGAAAAATTCCAGAAAAATATTTTCTAGCTTCATATTGACGATACGGTCCTAACAAAACTAATTTCGTCGAATTCTTAGACCGTTGGAAAAATGGCCATTTTCCAGTCGATTAAAATCAACTTAAACGGGTCAAACGCGTTTTCTTTTGCCACGCTCACATATTGATTCGAAAAATTATGAAATTTGGAATCTGGCAATAACTTGACATCACGGACTCAACAAAAGTGGTTTCGTTGAATTCCGAGGTCGTTTGCAAAATTTCCATTTTTAAGGGCCTGAATTCCATAGCGACTATTCAGAATTTTCAACTGGACAAAGCTTTTGATTCCCGCTATGAAATTTCAATTGTTCGGGTTCGTTGGAAAGATATTATCAAATAGATCCTATTATTTTTGGTTTCATTAAAATCCGGTTTATTTGGCACCCGGTACATTCAATTGAAGTTTGACATCGAATTATGGAACTACCGCGCCATTTTCAATTCCTTTTATAATATATAAATATATTTATTCAAACGACAACGCTTATGAATATATACGTTCTAATCTGTTCAAAATAAATTTTTCGTCGTTATTATTTAAAATAATCCATTTTAAATATTCAAAATTCGCTGTAATTGCCAAAAATAAAAATTTTAAACTGGCTCGCATTTCCGGGTTATTACATTGCGTAACTTCCCACCAGAACGAAGCTTCATCTTTCAGTAACCAGGCGACTGACTGAATCTTCCTACGATCGTCCACTTCAAAAATTCCAAACAATTCCTCCGTCTCCTTGAGCCAATTTCTTGCCTCTACGAACATCTCGGTTCCAAGGAATGGCTTTCCTCACATAGCCCAGAAATCTTTGCAGATCTTGGAGAAATTATCTACACGCAGAGGAGGAACCACGGGTGCAACTGGGGGAGGAACGTCAGCTTGGCCACCGGTAGGCGAAGTGGCCTCTAGATACCTATGGAACTAGCCTGGTATCGTAACACCCTCAGATATATTAGGTTCCCTAGACATGCTCAAAAGAAAAGGAAAAGAGATTCAAACAGAGAATTGAAAGATATTACATATGGCTTTGGGGAATATGTTTTTCAAAACAGACTTTTCTTTAGAAAATGGTTTCTTTTAAAACCTTCTTGAAAATAATTTTCAAAATCTTTTATCCAATATGGTAACCTTCAGCTCTGATACCAAGTGTGACACCCCACATCCGTTAATGTCACTCATTAAGAGAATGCATTAAGTTTAGTGAAGCGTTATAGGTAAATAGAAACAGAAATATTACAAGACAGATAAAAAATAGCAGCGGAATTTAAAAGGTTTTATTAAATAGAAAATATAACTTCGTGGTTCAAATCATCATAAGTCTGAAACTACCTAAAAACCCAGTACATCATTGAAATTTATGTCTTGTACTTAAAACATCAGAGTACAATAATAAAAGAAGCATAATCCGCAAAAGAAACATAGCCATAGTAGCAAAGGTAAGAACTCGAGCAATACATCTAAGCAGCACTAAGCAAAATAAAGCAGAATCCTGATCAATCTTGAGTATTCCTACCCTGAGAACTTGGGGGAGGGGGACAGAAGAGAAAGAAGAGGAAACAAAATAGGTCAGACATAAAGTCTGGTGAGTTCAGTTACTTTTAGAATATAAATAAGTAACTGCATCATGAAAGGCATATAAACTGGATAAGAGAGATAACAACATATAAGACAGGCATAACAAGGTAAACAGGGTAAACATGATAGAATAAATAGCTCTTCCCTAAAACTTTACCTTCTATGCACCAATACTAGTACAACAGATATGTAGCAGGATTACATACTCCCTAATTACTTAACAGAGACAAGACGATCCCAAAAGAAATATAATGGTAGTTTTAGGTGCATTCTAGTAATGGGTTTTAACCCAAATAGAATTAATCGGTACCTAAACAGAAATAACGGGAGTTAGCCCAGACAAAAACACAAGTACCCCACAGAAACAGACAGGACTGGATGTACCCTATTTACTACCCCTTGTCGATCGGCTCCCTATCCCGTAAATACACTGTGTTGGCCCCGTAGTAGGATGTATTATTTCCTAAAGTGACAACCTACATAAGGACACAGACCTATTTACTGGTATTACAACGGCTTATTTTCCCAGATGCAGGCCATACTCATGCACGCACATGAGTCCGTTGGAATGCACCAGTACACACCTCCTCTCAGATGAACCTCTTACAATCAGTTCAGTAAGTGTGCCCTGACCCCTACCTAGTGCGGGGTCCCCCTTTAATACCAGAATGGGTTACTGACTAATATGGGTCCCACAAAATAGATGATACAAGCCAAACCTTATAGATCTTGTGTCCCTAACTAACTAGGATTTTGACAAGTTTAGCCTAACAGATTTAACAGATTCACATAACCCCCTACAGATTTGCGGGTTAAACTTTACAAGTTAACAGGTCCATATAACTCTAACAGATTTAACAAGTTAAGTTTTCTAAATCAACAGGTTTTTATAACCCCTACAGATTTAACTGGTTTACTTAACCCCATAGATTTAACAGGTTTACTTAACCCCATAGATTTAACAGGTTTACTTAACCCCACCAATTTAACAGGCTTACTTAACCCCACATACTTAATAGGTTTACTTAACCCCACCGATTTAACATGCTTACTTAACCCTACATACTTAATAGGTTTACTTAACCCCACGGATTTGACAGGCTCATACAATCCTTTTGGATTTAAACAGCTTAAGTATTACAAGTTCATTACCATACATTCATTTATGGTTATAATGCGTTATACCACCTACATTAAGTCTACCACCTGTGGATGCTGGATATGTCGGTCGGGTCCGGGGAGATTTCTTCCACAACTCAGACTTAACCTCGTGTCGTAGCACTGTCACGTGTTTATTCACTTAGACACCTCACATTAGATTCACCACTTGTGGTCGCTGGATATGTCGGTTGGTTCCGAGCAGACTTCCACCATAAGTGTAATCTAACCTCATGTCTAAGCACGGTTATAGTTTTCTAATTACTGTAATTCTAGGCATCTTCATTCATTAACAAGTATTCCTGTTTCATTATAGGTTTTCATGCCCCTTTCCCAAGTCATATTCATCATGTGTTATATGACCAATTTAAGATTTTTAATCACAGTTTTGCTTATGCCCCAAATCCATATTCATGCTTTCAATTCAAGTTCTACCCTAAATTTCTGAACACAAGTTATGCCCCAATTTTGACGGATTAAACATGCTTCACAAATTCTTTATAGTTCCAATAACATCTTTCGCTTAATCTTAAATTAAGCCTACAGATATTTATGTCTCAAACCACAAGTCATAATTTACCATATAAATCATTCCCTAATTTTTAGTCCAACTTCACAGTATAGTTTATGCCCCCAGATCCCAGTCGTGATTCAAAGTACAAGTTATGCCCCCAAATTACCATTTCCAATCATTCCCAATTTAACCCAATTTCGTTCGTACGCATATTTCAGCGATATCGGCCTAGGCTCGAAAGTAGCCTGGCTATAAAAATAAAAAGGGAAAGAGAGAGAAGGATATAATAGTCATAAAACCAACAGTAATAGAGATGGATATATGATGGTAGAAATAACATATAAGAACAGATCAGATGAACAGATATAGGCATATAAGAACAGATCTGATGAACAGAAATAGGCATATAAGAACAGATCTGATGAACATGTAATAACATGACTGATTATGCATATTGTAATGATCATAAACAGGCATGATGAGATTTAATCAGTGAATTAGATATACAAATATAGCAGATCTGATATGATTCCAATAGTCACAGGCTTAGATCCAGTTCATAGGCATGTCAACATTGCATTTAATTATTTTTATCTAAAAATAACGTGGACTCACAGAGAATAGATCTAAGAGACAGAAGAATAGTTACAGATGTTGAATCACAGATCTCTAAACTTGAATGAATCAAGTTGATTGTTGAAGAAGAAAAGACTTGATTTGTTCTGGGCAGAGGCAGCATCTATTTCTCCATTGTTTTAGGTGTGGAGAAACAAGAGAAATGGGGTCTTATTTATAGCCCAGGTTCAACGAATCTAGTCAAGAAATGAGTTCACGTGCGAAAACTGAATTCTGCCCAGATTGGTATGGGGGTCGACCCCGGGGTCGACCCAAAAGAGTCTGGGTTGACCCTTGGGTCTACCTAGCGGGGTCTCATGTAACATCCCAGAATTTTAACTAAGTTTGATTTGGATTTTATTTGTATAATTTTGATTTTTTGGATATAAATTGATGTTTATAAGATTTGAATATAAATTTTTACTTAGATTAAGTATCTTGTTTTATTTTGTATGATTTTAAGAAGAACTTATTTTAAAAAGTTATTTTTAAAGGATAGTTATTCCATTTAAGGCAATATTTAATGTTTTATGAATATTTGTTAAGTAATTTAGATACGATAGTAGTATATTTGTAAAGTAAAATTTATTTTAAAATAACATGAGATTTCGTATAAGTTTAAAATTCCTATTTTATAATTTTATTTACAAGATATATTTTATATAAAAATCTATTAAAATATTCAAATTCTAGTTTACTATTTTATAAGAGTTTGATTTTGACTAATGATAAAATATATTGATATGTTTAAAAAGATTGTTATTCTATTTTTTGACTATATTTAGTGTACATGGATATCGTTAAGTTAAAATATTTATACATTTGTATTTTGGAAATTTTATAAATATATTTATGTATATGAAATATAATGTCATTTTATTTAAGTTACACTTATATGTGTTAAAGAATGGTTTCATATATAAAGGTTACAAAGATGTTACTAAAATTTAATTTTACTTAAATAAATAAATATGCAATTTTGGCAAACATGCATGTTGTTGATTTTATGGAGAAGACATGTGTTCTCCTATGTGTAAAAATGCATGTAAATGGGTTTGTAAATGTAGCCAAGTGTCCTTGAATAAATTGACCATTATACCCTTGAAACCATCCTATATAAGGAGGACCAAGGCTCCACTCTCCTTCACACTTCAACCTCATACTCACGTTCTTCTTCTTATTGCACATTTTTGCATTTCGTTGCTTTCCTGTAAATGAGAATATACATTTCTTTCCAATCAAAAATCCACATCTTCCAATCTACTCAGTTTTGATGAAATGATCAATGTAGAAGTTGCTCGCATCATCGTTTGTGATTTTTAAAAATTGACGGATCAAAGTTTCGCTGAGTATTGAGAGAGAAATCGTCGATTTACATAAAAATCAAAATTTGCAAAGGAAAACTTCAAAAAATCAAATCTCACAATCCAGGAAAAATCGTTCAATGTCGTCCGCGCCGTTGCGACCAGCAGGAGTAGTATTTTTCATGCGAAATTGAGTCGATTCCGTGTCGATGATTTGAAATGTTTAAAATTAGGTTTTTGGTTTGACGGAGAGGGAAGGAGCGATAGGCAAATCCGAGAATGGCGTAGTGACGAGGACGGAGAGAGCTTCGATACGGCATGTTTCGGTGGATTTCGAAGAGAAAAAGTGTCGATCATTTGTGAAGTAGCGTGCGGGTTCTCTTCCAGATATTGGGTTCAGATTTTGATGCTTGGGACCGAAGTCAAGGAGAAGTGGTGCATTGAGACGAGGAGAAGAAAAGAAGTTCGTGAGTGGTTTCAATTTGAAGAACAGTGGAGGATGTTGATGGTGCATATGCACGGTGTAACGTGCAAATGGGTTCAGGAAAAAGCAAAGAAGAGAGGATGCGAGAGGAAAAAGAAGGGGTGACGGGTTGCGTCTAGTAGCATTTAGGCTAGGCCGAAAATAAAGAGGGTATGTTTTATATTATTTGTATCAAGTTTAAAGTTAACTAATTTTGAATGATCATATCTAACTCATTTTAAACCGGATTGATTCGCCGTTGGAGGCGTTAGAACCGTATCAGAAAATATAACGCTATGTTATATAGTTTTGATAATTTTAGTTAAGTAAAAATTTATATAAAATTAAATAAAATAAAAGGTCCTTATATATGAACATATGTATATGTAACGTATATCGTTATTAATTAAATTCCAATAATATATTAGCAGAAAAAAATCTCCAACTGCTAATGGAAGTGAAATGAGAGCAGTACGAGTAGAGATGGCAGTATTTGTTGATCTGTTCGCTCTGGTAATGAAGATGTTAGAGCCAGTATGGTGAGAACTTCTAATTTAAATTATTTATTTAAATTAGTTAATTATAATTAGCTGAGATTAATTATAATTTATTGATGATGATTGTGTGATGGATATTGATGTTTGAATGGTTGCTCATGTAATTAAATAATACACTGAACACGAGTAAGCATTATTGTCCGTAACGCTTGTGCACAGTTAAATGTTGTTGTGATGAATGAATTCATATCCATCTGATCGTATGGTTCATTTGGATAAAGTATGACTGCATTGTATGATATCACACACACACAAACACACCGTGGTTGTGGAAATACATGGGTGATCGATTTAGAATCTCCTTCCTATATACGATTTTATTTAATTATCAAATAATATTTAAATTTTAGTTTGAATTAAATATCAACTTTATATATTGAATTAGGATTTGGGAAAATGATTTGAATTATGTATTGATTTTGTATAACAATCTTTATATCTATTTGAAACTGGTTTTGGTAAAAATATGTTATTTCAATTTAAATTCGAAATGAGATTTTTTGAAATTTGAATATGGGTTTTAATATATATATATTTATTAACGATGTTTAGTAATAATGATATAATATACACCAGAACATTCTAGGATAACAGAGAGGATGGTGTCTAGGCTTGGGTTTGGAAATTCAGTTTCCTGCTCTCCTTGGCTATCCCTAACTGGTCCGACAACGGGATGGTAAATTCGAAATCGAATTTGAAATATAATTTGAAACTGTTTTCCAAATGATTTGGAAATATAAATCAGATTGAAAAGGACATGGAAATTTATAATCAATATATGGTTGAATAGAACGCACTATGATGCGATAATTCGTAAATATCGATTTCAAACTATGAATGGCTATGACCTGATTATTTTATTTTGACTTGACATGAAATAAGGCGCATTGGATTTCAAATGATAATAGTATTTGAATAAAAGTAAAATTTCGATTTTCAACATATGATTTCAAGTTATATGTAAAACAAATTTGAAATACATGCAGTGGCGATCATAACGAAAAGTCGAATAAAACAAGTTTATTAAATTGGAGAATTTATGATAATTCCTATTTATAAATTTCAAAGGCGAATAGAAATTGGAATAATTGAATTTCGAATAAATTTTAAATCTGTTTGATTTAAATGGATATTTTAACAGCAGTGCTTTTGGTAACACTCCACATGTTGTTATTGGTTTTGAAATTTATAAGCGTGAACTATTAGTTGACTATAAGAATAGTTTCGAAGATTATTTAGGTATTGGAAATATTTATATGGAATTGAAATGGGTTTTTCCAAAGTAAAAACAAATTGGATATGTTTGGAGATAAATCTTCGGATGTTTGATATTAATTTGGTAAATGAGAACTCTTATTATCTGAGGAATTTAATAGGTAATTCACCGTTATTCCACTTATAATATGAGTTGGATATGGTAATTAATATTAAAGATAAATTGATGGTATTTCTACCCAGATCAAATATCAAAGAGTTGAATAAATCTTTTAATTTATATATGGGTTTCTCCACCTGATTGAAATAAGTTAGATAGAAATAATTTTCTATATTTGGTATAAAATTTCATGGTGTAAATGAATACTATCTGGCGAATTTGGAAGATATTATTATATCGCTATTCCACTCATGGTATTCGTTGATTTTGAGAATTTATATCGAATATAAGCGGATAAAAATTTCTGTTTAATTGATGATTCAATATCAATTGATTTGGGTTTTGTCGTGAATCGTATCTTCAATAATATCATTCTTGAAACCCGATGAGATTGAATGGTGGAAATTCATATCGTAAGTGGGATTTAATCAAATCTTTGATTCGAAGGAATTAAAGGTAAGGAATTAAAGCAAAGGTATAATCTTAGATTTCAAAGAAGAGATAAGAGGATAATGAGATGTATGAAATTAAAATAATTCAAATCTTAAGTCGTAAATGAATTGGTAAATATTTGGAAGGAGATTTGAATTGAAAAGCCCGTGTGAACCATAGCTATTGTTTTAAGTACGCTTGTTACTTGGGAAGACCGGGATCGAGTATATGTTCGAAACCCATTCCAAGTAATAATACGACGTTATGAAGCAATTCAAGACTCGATAAACGACGAATGAAGACCGGGAATATTTAAATTTGTTTAGATTGATTGTGATTAATGTCTCGGTTAGGTAGGCCACCGATACGATGTATGATTTATATGAGACCTGAACATATTTAAGTATTTTTCGGGTTGTTGTTCCGTTCAGACCCAGAACGGATTCTTATGGATGGTGTGTCTGACGTTGAAATTGACCGCATAGCATTGATTTCCGTTAATGTATATCGGATTTGTGGTAATATATTATCCTCGTCTCTAAGTCATATGAACTTAGAGGGTATGCATTGATTGAAATCAGTGATATGTCGTGAATTGTCAATGTGGCATACCCGAGTTATGAAACGAGCTAATGATGATCAAAGAATGGCTTATCGAAGCATCGCTTTGTGTAGGACGTGACATCAACAAACCTCACACCCCGGATTGATGAGAAACTGGTGGTTAGGTTTTATACTTATATATGAATTGATGATGAAGTAGTGCAGCAGTGGGAAACCACTTATGAACCTGGGGAAGTTGGGTATGTTTGGGGGGTCGTGTCTGATCGAAAACCGTTGATCTGCCCTGACGATGTGTAGTCGGTGTCCACATGATGGATGAAAAAGTCGTTGAGGCACTTCGTTTTGTATCCCTGATTGATCTTTCGTGTCAGGAATCATCAAGTTGGAAATCCAATCTCCAATACGAGCCATACGGTTTTGGTTTGTGTATATATGGCGAGATAATATTAATGGTATATTGTCATCTAGAATTAATACATTTAATTATGAAATTGTTTTCCACACTATATGATAATATTAGAAGAGGATTTTCACATATGAAGGCACGTTTGGTTATCATAAGATAAAACTCGCACATCTGGTGTGCGCTTGCATTGTGTGATATGGGACGAGCTTATGATAGCTTCATTTTTCTAAAGTCATTGCGAATTCATATGCACGGGTATTCACATGGAGTAAACCCGTTCCGCGTTAGCGGCGTGGTCCGGTGAATTTCCCAACTTTAACATAAATCCTAAAGATAACTATTTTTGAGTTCTCACACCAGTCCCACGACTGACCTGGAGTTTATTGTTCCTTTCTAAACTCTGGGTGTCCATTAATTTCCACAGGGGCAGCCAGTGTTTAGTTTTGCAGTTATAGGTCGTTGGAGCAGGATTTGAAGCACTTTTAGAGTTGGAATCTACGGTAGAGTTGAAGCTTCCGCTGTGTTTTGTTCTTCCGCCGAGAGTATAACCATATGTTTCCTTCCGTTGTGAAATAGATGTACTTGATATATCTCTGATAACTCTGATGTAATATTTTGTAATGAAATAAAAAGTCCTGTTATTTTGTGCAATATATGTATGTACCCATAACAATTCATCTTTGTGAACGGTTTAAGTCGGTTTAATTACCGGCGAAAATCGGGCAAAAAGATGGGTCGTTACAAGTGGTATCAGAGCTTTGGTTATACAAAGCTATGGGGTACGTACGTATTTGGACAAAAGAATAGGACTCCTCAGAGTTATATTATCTCATTAGAGAAAGGTTTAGAAATACCCTAGAATGAGATTTCGGAATACTACGACGAGAGAGCGTATTTTTGAAACCTATATAAGGTATTTTGAACATGCAAATCATTTTGGAAAGGATGATTATTTGGAATATATTTTGAAATATAATTGGAAATAAGGGTTTCGAGTGTTTTATTCAACGTCACGATTGGACTATCGAGTATGCAAGGGTTTTGAATATACGTCTGATCAACGTATATGCAAAGCCCAATAAATACTAGGTAGATGTAGGGTCACACTCTAGTCGCTCGAGGATGATTTTACTGATGACCATGGCACCATCAGTACTCATTTTCGAGTTTCGAAAGTGGGATGACTATATGACTCCAGTTAAGACGTCAAGGGATACTTGAATTATTTCGATAAGTTGGAACTATTAAGAGGGTATTTAATATGTTATAAATTCAAATCAAACTATTTTAATAACCAGAAGGATTTTGAGGTAAATCCACTTTATGATTGGGAAGCTAATGTGGGGAAATAAGATAATACATTAAGAAATTTTATCAAAAACAACACCCATACTTCAAGTTAAACAAGTCATAACTAATGTCTGAATATGATCTAATAAGTTGTAACCAGAAAGATATTATATTTCTCAAAGAATGTTGATATGTTAATGTAAGCAATAGAGTTGGATAAAACCTTAACATGAAATGTAAATGAGAATATCCAAGAATATCTTAGCTATCAGAACCCCTTAAGAAATCTATAGATGATTTAGACTTAAATTAAGAATTTGTTTGAAGAGATGATTTTGACTTAAGTTAGAAATGAGTTTAAAAGGTTAATTCAAATCGTAACAAACCTCGAAATAGGAAAATTTGGATCTTTGAAATATTAAATTTGAAGAAGTGAGTTCTGAAAATGTTAAGACCGATATTGAAACAACCCTAGCTTGAACATGTATACACATAATCAGAGTGCGCAGAGGAAGCGTGATGGCATTTTAAATAAAACCGTTTTAAGGGATTTTCCAGCTAGATAAATAAGAAAAATTTCTAGACAAGATTGATATGTAAACAAGAATGAAAAAATATATATATATATATATATTTATGAATTTTAAAGTGGATTTAGAAAAAGTGTTATTCGATTAGGTGAATATGACAACTAAAATATGAATATTAAATGAGTATAACTTATAAATGGGTTAATGAGAAATTTGAAACAATTAGAATATTTGAAATAGAATGAGTGTTTCAGAAATACAATTCTATCTCTTCCCTTATCGCTGGGTTTTGCGCGACCCATTGTCATATTTTTTTTTGAATACCACCCCAAATTGTCGTGCTTGGAGTTTTAACTGTTCAACCTTAGCTCTGAACTCTTCCTATTTCCCTGCTCTGATAAATCCATGGTCAAGTGAATTAAATTGGATTAGAAACCAGTATTTTAGATTATCTCTTAAATTGAACTTGAATTTGTAGTGAGGGCAATAGAATTTCTAATACTGAATTTTAGCCAAGATGGTATTTTGCAGGATAATTGAATAATTAGGGAAAGGTTTATTTGAGAATTTAAAATTGAATTCTAATTTAAACACTTGGTCTTATACTGATGAGAAAATCATGGGTTCCGTAAGAGTAAGTTAGAATGATAACTGCCAAACTTTAAGATTTTCTTAGGGTCATAAACCTCTAAGTATTAGATCGTATCTTTCCCAGTTTCTCCTTAGTGGTAGTGGTAGCAGCTCTGATTCTAACTCAGAAATTTTGATTAAAAACAAGACCGGTGATGACCCTAGTAATCACTAGATCATAGAAGTTTCCTTAGACTTTACCTTTAGTGAGAATCAGACAGAGTACACTGAGAATGATATGGACCCTGGTTCTGACCATTATATTTTCGATGTATTAAGAGAGAAATTGGAATTTAAAATTTGTAAAGGAGTTTAAATTTACTCGACTTCCTTTTCGAGGACGAAAAGTTTCTAAGGGGGGGTGAATGTAACATCCCAGAATTTTAACTAAGTTTGATTTGGATTTTATTTGTATAATTTTGATTTTTTGGATATAAATTGATGTTTATAAGATTTGAATATAAATTTTTACTTAGATTAAGTATCTTGTTTTATTTTGTATGATTTTAAGAAGAACTTATTTTAAAAAGTTATTTTTAAAGGATAGTTATTCCATTTAAGGATATATTTAATGTTTTATGAATATTTGTTAAGTAATTTAGATACGATAGTAATATATTTGTAAAGTAAAATTTATTTTAAAATAACATGAGATTTCGTATAAGTTTGAAATTCCTATTTTATAATTTTATTTACAAGATATATCTTTTATAAAAATCTATTAAAATATTCAAATTCTAGTTTACTATTTTATAAGAGTTTGATTTTAACTAATGATAAAATATATTGATATGTTTAAAAAGATTATTATTCTATTTTTTGACTATATTTAGTGTATATGGATATCGTTAAGTTAAAATATTTATACATTTGTATTTTGGAAATTTTATAAATATATTTCTATATATGAAATATAATGTCATTTTATTTAAGTTACACTTATATGTGTTAAAGAATGGTTTCATATATAAAGGTTACAAAGATGTTACTAAAATTTAATTTTACTTAAATAAATAAATATGCAATTTTGGCAAACATGCATGTTGTTGATTTTATGGAGAAGACATGTGTTCTCCTATGTGTAAAAATGCATGTAAATGGGTTTGTAAATGTAGCCAAGTGTCCTTGAATAAATTGACCATTATACCCTTGAAACCATCCTATATAAGGAGGACCAAAGCTCCACTCTCCTTCACACTTCAACCTCATACTCACATTCTTCTTCTTATTGCACATTTTTGCATTTCATTGCTTTCCTGTAAATGAGAATATACATTTCTTTCCAATCAAACATCCACATCTTCCAATCTACTCAGTTTTGATGAAATGATCAATGTAGAAGTTGTCTGCATCATCATTTGTGATTTTTGAAAATTGACTGATCAAAGTTTCCCTGAGTATCGAGAGAGAAATCGTCGATTTACATAAAAATCAAAATTTGCAAAGGAAAACTTCGAAAAATCAAATCTCACAATCCAGGAAAAATCGTTCAACGTCGTTGCGACCAGCAGGAGGAGTAGTATTTTTCATGCGAAATTGAGTTGATTCCGTGTCGATGATTTGAAATGTTTAAAATTAGGTTTTAGGTTTGACGGAGAGGGAAGGAGCGATAGGCGAATCCGAGAATGGCGTAGTGACGAGGACGGAGAGAGCTTCGATACGGCATGTTTCGGTGGATTTCGAAGAGAAAAAGTGTCGATCATTTGTGAAGTAGCGCGCGGGTTCTCTTCCAGGTATTGGGTTCGGATTTTGATGCTTGGGACCGAAGTCGAGGAGAAGTGGTGCATTGAGACGAGGAGAAGAAAAGAAGTTTGCGAGTGGTTTCAATTTGAAGAATGGTGGAGGATGTTGATGGTGCATATGCACGGTGTAACGTGCAAATGGGTTCAGGAAAAAGCAAAGAAGAGAGGATGCGAGAGGAAGAAGAAGAAGGGGTGACGGGTTGGGTCTAGTAGCATTTGGGCTGGGCCGAAAATAAAGAGGGTATGTTTTATTTTATTTGTATCAAGTTTAAAGTTAACTAATTTTAAATGATCATATCTAACTCATTTTAAACAGGATTGATTCGTCGTTGGAGGCGTTAGAACCGTATCAGAAAATAGAACGCTATGTTATATAGTTTTGATAATTTTATTTAAGTAAAAATTTATATAAAATTAAATAAAATAAAAGGTCCTTATATATGAACATATGTATATGTAACGTATATCGTTCTAATTAAATTCCAATAATATATTAGTAGAAAAAAAAATATCCAACTGCTAATGGAAGTGAAATGATAGCAGTACGAGTAGAGATGGCAGTATTTGTTGATCTGTTCGCTCTGGTAATGAAGATGTTAGAGCCAGTATGGTGAGAACTTATAATTTTAATTAGTTAATTATAATTAGCTGAGATTAATTATAATTTGTTGATGATGATTGTGTGATGGATATTGATGTTTGAATGGTTGCTCATGTAATTAAATAATACACTGAACACGAGTAAGCATTATTGTCCGTAACGCTTGTGCACAGTTAAATGTTGTTGTGATGAATGAATTCATATCCATCTGATCGTATGGTTCATTTGGATAAAGTATGACTGCATTGTATGATATCACACACACACAAACACACCGTGGTTGTGGAAATACATGGGTGATCGATTTAGAATCTCCTTCCTATATACGATTTTATTTAATTATTAAATAATATTTAAATTTTTAGTTTGAATTAAATATCAACTTTATATATTGAATTAGGATTTGGGAAAATGATTTGAATTATGTATTGATTTTGTATAACAATCTTTATATCTATTTGAAACTGGTTTTGGTAAAAATATGTTATTTCAATTTAAATTCGAAATAAGATTTTTTGAAATTTGAATATGGGTTTATATATATATATATTAACGATGTTTTGTAATAATGATATAATATACACCAGAACGTTCTAGGATAACAGAGAGGATGGTGTCTAGGCTTGGGTTTGGAAATTCAGTTTCCTGCTCTCCCTGGCTATCCCTAACTGGTCCGACAACGGGATGGTAAATTCGAAATCGAATTTGAAATATAATTTGAAACTATTTTCCAAATGATTTGGAAATATAAATTAGATTGAAAAGGACGTGGAAATTTATAATCAATATATGGTTGAATAGAACGCACTATGATGCGATAATTCGTAAATATCGACTTCAAACTATGAATGGCTATGACCTGATTATTTTATTTTGACTTGACTTGGAATAAGGCGCGTTGGATTTCAAATGATAATAGTATTTAAATAAAAGGAAAATTTCGATTTTCAACATATGATTTCAAGTTATATGTAAAACAAATTTGAAATACATGCAGTGGCGATCATAACGAAAAGTCGAATAAAACAAGTTTATTAAATTGGAGAATTTATGATAATTCCTATTTATAAATTTCAAAGGCGAATAGAAATTGGAATAATTGAATTTCGAATAAATTTTAAATCTGTTTGATTTAAATGGATATTTTAACAGCAGTGCTTTTGGTAACACTCCACATGTTTTTATTGGTTTTGAAATTTATAAGCGTGAACTATTAGTTGACTATAAGAATAGTTTCGAAGATTATTTAGGTATTGGAAATATTTATATGGAATTGAAAAGGATTTTTCCAAAGTAAAAACAAATTGGATATGGTTGGAGATAAATCTTCGGATGTTTGATATTAATTTGGTAAATGAGAACTCTTATTATCTGAGGAATTTAAAAGGTAATTCACCGTTATTCCACTTATAATATGAGTTGGATACGGTAATTAATATTGAAGATAAATTGATGGTATTTCTACCCAGATCAAATATCAAAGAGTTGAATAAGTCTTTTAATTTAGATATGGGTTTCTCCACTTGATTGAAATAAGTTAGATAGAAATAATTTTCGATATTTGGTATAAAATTTCATGGTGTAAATGAATACTATCTGGGGAATTTGGAAGATATTATTATATCTCTATTCCACTCATGGTATTCGTTGATTTTGAGAATTTATATCGAATATAAGCGGATAAAAATTTCTGTTTAATTGATGATTCAACATCGATTGATTTGGGTTTTGTCGTGAATCGTATCTTCAATAATATCATTCTTGAAACTCGATGAGATTGAATGGTGGAAATTCATATCATAAGTGGGAGTTAATCAAATCTTTGATTCGAAGGAATTAAAGGTAAGGAATTAAAGCAAAGGTATAATCTTTGATTTCAAAGAAGAGATAAGAGGATAATGAGATGTATGAAATTAAAATAATTCAAATCTTAAGTCGTTAATGAATTGGTAAATATTTGGAGGGAGATTTGAATTGAAAAGCCCGTGTGAACCATAGCTACTTTTTTAAGTACGCTTGTTACTTGGGAAGACCGGGATCGAGTATATGTTCGAAACCCATTCCAAGTAATAATACGATGTTATGAAGTAATTCAAGACTCGATAAACGACGGATGAAGACCGAGAATATTTAAATTTGTTTAGATTGATTGTGATTAAAGTCTCGGTTAGGTAGGCCACCGATACGAGGTATGAGTTACATGAGACCTGAACATATTTAAGTATTTTTCGGGTTGTTGTTCCGTTCAGACCCAGAACGGATTCTTATGGATGGTGTGTCTGACGTTGAAATTGACCGCATAGCATTGATTTCCGTTAATGTATATCGGATTTGTGGCAATATATTATCCTCGTCTCTAAGTCATATGAACTTAGAGGTTATGCATTGATTGAAATCAGTGATATGCCGTGAATTGTCAATGTGGCATACCCGAGTTATGAAACGAGCTAATGATGATCAAAGAATGGCTTATCGAAGCATCGATTTGTGTAGGACGTGACATCAAAAAACCTCACACCCCGGATTGATGAGAAACTGGCGGTTAGGTTTTATACTTATATATGAATTGATGATGAAGTAGTGCAGCAGTGGGAAACCACTTATGAACCTGGGGAAGTTGGGTATGTTTGGGGGTTCGTGTCTGATCGAAAACCGTTGATCTGCACTGACGATGTGTAGTCGTTGTCCGCATGATGGATGAAAAAGCCGTTGAGGCACTTCGTTTTGTATCCCTGATTGATCTTTCGTGTCAGGAATCATCAAGTTGGAAATCCAATCTCCAATACAAGCCATACGGTTTTGGTTTGTGTATATATGGCGAGATAATATTAATGGTATTATGTCGTGTAACGTCCCGGATTTTTCGTCGATTTATAACGAACATTTAAATTTGTTTTAAATACAGAATTATAAATGTAAATGAATTTTATATATTTGATATGAATGGTAACAAGTGAATTCAGAGTTAAAACTGAACTGAAACAATTCGGTTGACTAATATAAAATTCTGTATTGAATTAAAACGATAATAATAATTTATTTTTGATAAATTGAATTATTTGAAATTGATTTATATGTTGAATCTAATTTAGTTTAAATCATTAATTTAAATTGTTATCTTTTCTATATAGTCAAATTTAATTTAAGAATCAGATCCGTTAATTTCAGAATATCAGTATAACTTAGAGATGTCGATCGTCAAGTGAAAATAATGGTTCGGGGACCGTGAGATAATTTAAGTTATTAAATTAAAATCAAAATTTATTTTATATTTATAATGTAAAATTTATTTTATATTTATAATGTTGTCCTTAAGAAGGCAGGCCGACCTAATTTATCAAATCACGCAACTGCTTTGTTTTCTCGAGAAAACTGTTCTGTCTCCTCCTTTAATGCTCATTTCCATAATGTCTCCCTCCTTAAAGACCTAAGAAACATGATTTTAATGTCCTCGTACGATTTGTTCCCTCATTCGCGTGTATATATTCAAGCTCGCCCTCGTATTCCTTTCTATCTCAAAAACCACTGACAATTGGAGTTCCCTTTCCTCCATTTATTTTCCTCAGTAATCAAAAGCGGACCTCCAATATAAAAAAATGAAGAATGAAATCAAAACAAAATCGCAAACCGCGATTGATTATTTGAATCCTCAGAAGCTCGAAACCACCCAGGGGGAGCTCGCGATTTCGGAAAGGGGTGCGATGATGGGTTAGTGATGTTCGAAGTGGTGTTACCGTAAGTCTTGGACTTTGGTTTTGGACGACCTGGGTGTTCAAAAGGGGATGTGAGCAGAACGGTGGTTGTTGGGTATTGAGCACGGGTTTCAAGGGAGGGAATCATCGATTGGTATCAGCAGTAGGATTTTGGTTGTAGATGTAGTTGAGGGGTGCGGTTTGAGTAATGGAATACTGTGAATTGTTGGGGGATGCTAACGCTGGAAGTGGATTGAACAAAGGGGAGTTTGATTGTCTTGGGTGAAGAGATGCGTGAGTTGAGATGCGTGAGTTTGATGGCAAGTGAAGTTGAAACAGTCGGTTATATCCTCGGTTGGCAAGCAGGTGATGTAGTGGCCAAGTTAGAAGGGAATGAAGTGTTCGATTCTAGGAAGAAAAGCACCAGGTCTTTAAGGAGGTTAATAGCGAGGAAGAAGAGAATCAGATGGAACAAAGTATGTTGAGATCGTATCGAGAAATACTTCACATTGGAATTGGATGGAATCAGAATAGATCGAAATCATAAAGTCAAGGTGAGTAAATCTCACTCACCGTTTTACATTTAAATTTATTTTTATCGTTAAAAATAAATTTGTTGGTTGCTTGGGTGCATGAATGAATTGTTGAATTATTGTGGTTATTGGATTTCTCGCAACACTATTAGCGGATGCCCGCAGTATCATTAGCGGATGACACTACGCCCACATACATAAGTGGATCCCCTTTTTATACCGCGATATCCTGCCTTGAAGCAGGATTGGTATCATTTTTGTTGACTAACATCTGTGGATGCAGGGAAAACAGGTTGGAGGGATCCAACTGGATTCCTCAAATTTATTTATTATTGTTTACATGTTTGTGTGATGTGTCGAATTGGACTGATGATTGGTGTGTTGTATATTAGAATATCACTGGCCCTAGATATTTATATTATAAAAATATATTTAAAAAGGGGTTTTATGATTTAAAAGGGAAAGTCTACTTTTTGAGATGAAAATGAAATTTCGAATGGATTGAGAGGTATTATAGATGAATATATAAAAAATGTTATAAATAAATGGGAAGAAAAATTACCGTTTGAAAATATTGGCTTTTTAAATTCAAGTTTGAATTTAAAAAGGAAAATTTATTTCCCAGAATGGGAATTGGATTTCAAATAAGATTTGAAATAAGGACTTATTTTAAATAATCTAAAACAAGAAGGGGAATGTATAAACGAGGTTTATAAATGAATAAAAATTTTATTATCATTGGATATTCTAGAAATGTAAATTCTAGTATGATTTTTGAAAAGGAGAATTTATTCTCCAAAAAAACAGAAAGAGGGAATTCAAATGAAATTTGAAATAGAGAATTTGTTTTATATATTTAAAACAAGAGGTGTTAATTATAAATAATTTTTATAAATAAAAGAGGGAATTTTATTGGATAATTTATTTAAATCCAGGTATGAACTTAAAAGGGGTTTTTTTTTGGAAAGGAAAAGAAGGGAAAAAATTTACTTTTCAAAATAAAAATGGTATTTCGAGTAAATTGAGAAATATTAACTTGTTTTTAAATAAAAACAAGTTGCTGGAAGTATAGACGCTGTTTATTAAGGGAAGGAAATATTATCATTTGATAATATTAAACTTTAATTTCAAGAAAAGGATTTAAAGAAGGAAATTTATCTTTTGAAGTAGAAATTTGAATTTCAAATAGAATATGAAATACAAACTTGTTTTAAGTATTTAAAACAAGAAGTAAAATTTATAAACGATGTTTATAAATAGAAGGGGATAATCATCATGGGATGATTTGGGTATTTAAATTCAAATTTGAATTTAAAAAGAGATTTATACCTTGAAATCGTTTCAAGAAGGAAATGAGGATGTTTATTCCGGTATTCGGAATGTAAACTGAATTTAAATAAATCCACACGGATTTATGATTGTAACTCGACTATCGAACACCTAGAATAAAATTATATTTCAAAAGATATTGGAATTGTATTAAAAGTGAATTTAAGTTTTAATATGAAAATAGATTATGTAAATATAAGTGATGGTAATTAAGTATTTTCAAATCCACTTGAGATTCAAAAGGGAAATCAAATACTCCAAATAGAAATCGAGTTTCAATAGATAATTTAAATGGAAGTTGAATCTAATAAAGCAACAAATTTAAAAACAAGGTTTATAAATGTGATGAAGTAATTTTCATCGTGTGATTTGGAAATAAATTTCCAAATGAAAGAAATGGGGTAGAAGGCGAGACTTAAATCGAGTTTGTGTATTACAAGCTTTCATTCGTCTCAAGATAAGAACGTCGTCGATCAAGGTCTTAGAGGTAATTAAAATACCCCAACTTGAACGACTTCACTATTGTCAAGAGATGATATTAGTTTGTAATGGTAAAGAGGGTTGAATAAATTGATTTTCCCCATAAAGGAAAATTATAATGTGAATTCGATTATATCGTGTTTTATAAAATAATTTATATCCAATGGAATTGGAATTTTAATGTAGAGGTTGAGCTTTAAATAACTAAAACCAAGTTATGGAATAAGAATGAAGTATTCAATGATTTTTGGAAAATTGAAATGTTAAGTTAGATTTGGGAAATTGTTTTTAAATATTAAAGAATGGAGTTGAGACTTATTTTATAAACGAAGTTTTAAACGTTTATATTTAATTAAAACGAACTCGCCGCAGCGCGGTAGTTCGTAAATTGGCGATTCGGACTTCAATTGAGTATATAGAACTCAATATAAATCGGAATTCGATGAAACAAGAAACGCCCGGACCTATTGAATGATAGTTTTCTAATGGAAGGGGAAAATCTAGATTTCGTCGTATAGATTTTGAGTTATGTCAAAATCAAATTTTCAAAAATACAGCGCCATAATCGTTTTTAAACCATAACGGTTTATTAAATAAATTTAAAGGATTTTAAGTGAATAAAATCCGAATTCATATTTGAAAAATCCAGTTTTGAGTTATCAAATAAATATGAACTCAAGCAGAGTGAATAAAGTGATTTTTGTTGAAAAATCAGATTTTTGGATTGTGGTAAAGTATTAACTAATTTGGAAAGAAATTAGTAATGAGATTTCGAATCAAACTTAACCTTTGTTAAGTGAGTCGGATTTATGAATTCAAGATTGAAATCAGATATGAAATTCGAGTTAGAAATGGAATTCGACATGTGTATAAGAGAATTAGATGGTATTTGACTATGTTCTGTTCAAATCAGAAATGTACTAGACAAAAGAGCTAATTAGCGAATTAATAGCGAATTAAGTTGAATGAGGTTAAATTGATTGAAATGAATTGGAGATGGGCGTATATATATATATATATATATATATGTTAAACAGGTACGGGGTAAAGAAAATGAAGAGAATGAAGAATATTATTAGTACCCGACAAAAAAGTACATGTTTCAATTTCCATATGAGGTTTTATGCGCCGAATCAGCAAGCCACTTGGCTTTTTGATTTTCTTTTTGAATGGAAAGGGCCTAGAGAGGCGAGTTGAGGTTTGAAATATTTGCCGGTACAAAGGAGGTTATGGCGATTTTTTCCGAAAATTTAAGGAGTTAGAATATTTTTAAGAAATTTTGATAATAGAAACCGATATAACGATGTATGTGGAATTATCTAAGAAAATGAATTTAATATAAATATTAGAAAGGGCCAGTGATTGTGAAATTGTTTGATGGATGTTTATTTTTCCTTTGATAGTTAAAACACCGGCTATCAAAGATTTTTACCATCATTGTCGATATGGAGAGACCGGTTGGATTTAATATCCGAAAACCACTCTGTATAGGCATAAGCGTTGCGAATTAGATTATGTTGAATATAATCGAAGATGGAGTGAAACTCAAAGAGCTGTTATGTTTGTCCAGTCCTAGGACAACTTGTATGGACGAATGTCTGACAGAGTATTCCTAACGGTCACATAAGACGATCTTTTCAAGATATTACGTCTGGTGGCAGAGAAATTCATTTCTCTTAGCTTTTATACCCGTAATATTTTTGGGCAGGTCAACTAGTGATTTGACGGGTTTGACGATGTGACATTCAAAGTGTATGGTGGCCAGAGGGTCTAAAGGATAGACGTAGCCTCAAGCTTCACAACCGGGAAATGACAAAAATCGGGCAGGCAGCATGGCTATGTGGGTCACTCCCATTAGGGTGTATAATCACCTATCTAGAGAAATTCCTTTTTTTTCTTAATCTATCGATTCTGCCCATTCGGGAAACGGCGGTTTGAGTCCAACCGTTAGTGATATACATTCGATACACTCAAGCGAAATGAGTGGTCGGTCATGTGTGGGCCGGGTTGCAAGACGTTCTTGTTGAACCCAGGTGTATTCGCCTCTAGAGATACATCATCGGAAGGTGGTCCCATACCTTGTCATAGTTAGAATCCAATCTCCAATAAGCGCCCTGCGGTTTTTGATTTTATACTATATATGTAGAGCGTGAGATGCAAGTGTTCTACTATTTGGTTATTTATTTGATTAGACATTATTATAATATCACCGGATTTTGATATCAAAAATGGTTTGGGTTATAGTAAGGTAAAAACCGTCCGTGTTTATGTGTGGACTGGTCTTACTATTATCCATTTCTTTCAAAAGATTTTTGAAGTTAAACCATATGGTTGGGGTTTACTCACACCAGTCCCATGACTGACCCAGAGTTTATTTTGTTTTGTTTTTCCTAAACTCTTGGGTGCCCAAATTTTATGGGCAGTCAAGTGTTTCAGGCTTTACAGATACACTTGGAGGAGCTTGAAGCAGGAGGCTTCACCGCTAGTTATTTTAGAGTTATTTCCGCTGTATCAAATATTGTATTGTGCTCTGATGATGACATGTATATATGGTACGAAATTTTTTATTCAAAGTTATGTTATCTAATATATTTTATTCATTCCGCTGTGAGATTCGTGTTTACTCTGATTATGCTCAGTTGTGTTCTTCTTCTTCTTTTCTATTAGTTCTATCTTTTCTATCTCACCCTCTAATTTCTTTCTATTAATGATCCGGTATTTTCGATGTCTGAACAGTCGACGCTGGGTTTTGTGTCGATTTTCGGAATCGAAAATCCCGTGGTCGTTACAGTGGTATCAGAGCTTAGGTTTAGCGAACACCTAGGCTTTGGTGGGGGTTTACTCATTAGAGATAGGGTCAGTAGTACCCTAGAATGAGTTGAGTGTATATATGAGAGGGCGTATTTGTATGTTGATATAAAAATTGTTTTATATTGTGTTGGCTTGTCTGTTGAGTGGTTTATAAATTCTGCTCGAATCGTGGGATGCCACGACGTCGATAGTAGTTTCTAAGCACTTGTACAGAAGAATCGACACAATATTGTTTTAAATCGGGTAAATGAAATAATTTTGCCCAAAATTATATTTTGATATAAAAGCGAATAATTTTCTAAAAATTATTTATACATGGATATGTTGGTTGCTAGGATTATAATCAAATGAGATTATAAAATTGAAATGGTCATGGATAACCAAATAAATTTGTATAAGATCGGAATATACAAATGAGATGAAATGTAATTGAACTCAAACCAAAATTGGAATTTAAATCCCGGAAGGTTGGAAAATATTTTTCAAAGTATATTAAGATAATATAGCCCTGTTTTGGGAAAATTTTGAGTAAAATCATAATGTATGGATTTTGACAGGGGATTAAGCACTGAACTCACTTCAGTGGCTGGAAAATAATTCTGATGATGACTGCAGCATCATCGGTGTTCATTTTCGTGTTTCTAAGTGATGGATTGCTACCTTAGAAAAGTTTTTGATGGAAATTGGTTTGAAAGAAAACAAGTTGTGGGAAAATTTTCAAATGTTTTGAATTTAAAATAGAAATAAATATATGTATATATATTTATGTGACTTCAGAAGGATTTGAAATAATATCCAGGGATTTGAATTCTGGAGTCTAAATCTAACTTAAGCAAGTTAAATAAATTGAAATGATGGAAATCAGTTAAATGAACTGAAATTGAATATTCCCATGAAAGCTTAAAGTTATATCGGACTTGAATTATAGAATATGAAAATACTGAGTTATAACAAAGTGGGCTTTTGAAAAATTAACGGGTTTGTAGCATTTCTTATGCCTTAGTAATTTCGGGGACGAAATTCTTTTAAGGGGGAAGGAATGTAACGTCCCGGATTTTTCGTCGATTTATAACGAACATTTAAATTTGTTTTAAATACCGAATTATAATAGTAAATGAATTTTATATATTCGATATGAATGGTAACAAGTGAATTCAGAGTTAAAACTGAACTGAAACAATTAAGTTGACTAATATAAAATTCTGTATTGAATTAGAACGATAATAATAATTTATTTTCGATAAATTGAATTGTTTGAAATCGATTTATATGTTGAATCTAATTTAGTTTAAATCGTTAATTTAAATTGTTATCTTTTCTATATAGTCAAATTTAATTTAAGAATCAGATCCGTTAATTTCAGAAAATCAGTATAACTTAGAGATGTCGATCATCAAGTGAAAATAATGGTTCGGGGACCGTGAGATAATTTTAAGTTATTAAATTAAATCAAAATTTATTTTATATTTATAATGTTGTCCTTAAGTAGGCAGGCCGACCTAATTTATCAAATCACGCAACTGCTTTGTTTTCCCGAGCAAACTGTTCTGTCTCCTCCTTTAATGCTCATTTCCGTAATGTCTCCCTCCTTAAAGACCTAAGAAACATGATTTTAATGTCCTCGTACGATTTGTTCCCTCATTCGCGTGTATATATTCAAGCTCGCCCTCGTATTCCTTTCTATCTCAAAAACCACTGACAATTGGAGTTCCCTTTCCTCCATTTCTTTTCCTCGGTAATCAAAAGCGGACCTCCAATATAAAAAAAATGAAGAATGAAATCTAAACAAAATCGCAAACCGCGATTGATTATTTGAGTCCTCAGAAGCTCGAAACCACCCAGGGGGAGCTCGCGATTTCGGAAAGGGGTGCGATGATGGGTTAGTGATGTTTGAAGTGGTGTTACCGTGAGTCTTTGACTTTGGTTTTGGACGACCTGGGTGTTCAAAAGGGAATGTGAGCAGAACGGTGGCTGTTGGGTATTGAGCACGGGTTTCAAGGGAGGGAATCATCGATTGGTATCAGCAGTAGGATTTTGGTTGTAGATGTAGTTGAGGGGAGTGGTTTGAGTAATGGAATACTATGAATTGTTGGGGGATGCTAGCGCTGGAAGTGGATTGAGCAAAGGGGAGTTTGATTGTCTTGTGTAAAGAGATGCGTGAGTTGAGATGCGTGAGTTTGAGGGCAAGTGAAGTTGAAACAGTCGGTTATATCCTCGGTTGGCAAGCAGGTGATGTAGTGGCCAAGTTAAAAGGGAATGAAGTGTTCGATTCTAGGAAGAAAAGCACCAGGTCTTTAAGGAGGTTAGCAGCGAGGAAGAAGAGAATCAGATGGAACAAAGTATGTTGAGATCGTATCGAGAAATACTTCACATTGGAATTGGATGGAATCAGAATAGATTGAAATCATAAAGTCAAGGTGAGTAAATCTCACCCACCATTTTATATTTAAATTTAATTTTATCGTTAAAAATAAATTTGTTGGTTGCTTGGGTGCATGAATGAATTGTTGAATTATTGTGGTTGTCGGATTTCCCGCAACACTATTAGCGGATGCCCGCAGTATCATTAGCGGATGACACTACGCCCACGTACATAAGTGGATCCCCTTTTTATACCGCGATATCCTGCCTTGAAGCAGGATTGGTATCATTTTTGTTGACTAACATCTGTGGATGCAGGGAAAACAGGTTGGAGGGATCCAACTGGATTCCTCAAATTTATTTATTATTGTTTACATGTTTGTGTGATGTGTCGAATTGGATTGATGATTGGTGTGTTGTATATTAGAATATCACTGGCCCTAGATATTTATATTATAAAAATATATTTAAAAAGGGGTTTTATGATTTAAAAGGGAAAGTCTACTTTTCGAGATGAAAATGAAATTTCGAATGGATTGAGAGGTATTATAGATGAATATATAAACAATGTTATAAATAAATGGGAAGAAAAATTACCGTTTGAAAATATTGGCTTTTTAAATTCAAGTTTGAATTTAAAAAGGAAAATTTATTTCCCAGAATGGGAATTGGATTTCAAATAAGATTTGAAATAAGGACTTATTTTAAATAATCTAAAACAAGAAGGGGAATGTATAAACGAGGTTTATAAATGAATAAATTTTTTATTATCATTGGATATTCTAGAAATGTAAATTCTAGTATGATTTTTGAAAAGGAGAATTTATTCTCCAAAAAAACAGAAAGAGGGAATTAAAATGAAATTTGAAATAGAGAATTTGTTTTATATATTTAAAACAAGAGGTGTTAATTATAAATAATTTTTATAAATAAAAGAGGGAATTTTATTGGATAATTTATTTAAATCCAGGTATGAACTTAAAAGGGGTTTTTTTTGGAAAGGAAAAGAAAGGAAAAAATTTACTTTTCAAAATAAAAATGGTATTTCGAGTAAATTGAGAAATATTAACTTGTTTTTAAATAAAAACAAGTTGCTGGAAGTATAGACACTGTTTATTAAGGGAAGGAAATATTATCATTTGATAATATTAAACTTTAATTTCAAGAAAGGGATTTAAAGAAGGAAATTTATCTTTCGAAGTGGAAAATTGAATTTCAAATAGAATATGAAATACAAACTTGTTTTAAGTATTTAAAACAAGAAGTAAAATTTATAAACGATGTTTATAAATAGAAGGGGATAATCATCATGGGATGATTTGGGTATTTAAATTCAAATTTGAATTTAAAAAGAGATTTATACCTTGAAATCGTTTCAAGAAGGAAATGAGGAAGTTTATTCCGGTATTCGGAATGTAAGCTGAATTTAAATAAATCCACACGGATTTATGATTGTAACTCGACTATGTCGAACACCTAGAATAAAATTATATTTCAAAAGATATTGGAATTGTATTAAAAGTGAATTTAAGTTTTAATATGAAAATAGATTATGTAAATATAAGTGATGGTAATTAAGTATTTTCAAATCCACTTTAGATTCAAAAGGGAAATCAAATACTCTAAAGAGAAATCGAGTTTCAATAGATTATTTAAATGGAAGTTGAATCTAATAAAGCAACGAATTTATAAACAAGGTTTATAAATGAGATGAAGTAATTTTCATCGTGTGATTTGGAAATAAATTTCCAAATGTAAGAATTGGGGTAGAAGGCGAGACTTAAATTGAGTTTGTGTATTACAAGCTTTCATTCGTCTCAAGATAAGAACGTCGTCGATCAAGGTCTGAGAGGTAATTAAAATACCCCAACTTGAACGACTTCACTATTGTCAAGAGATGATATTAGTTTGTAATGGTAAAGAGGGTTGAATAAATTGATTTTCCCCATAAAGGAAAATTATAATGTGAATTCGATTATATCGTGTTTTATAAAATAATTTATGTCCAATGGAATTGGAATTTTAATGTAGAGGTTGAGCTTTAAATAACTAAAACCAAGTTATGGAATAAGAATGAAGTATTCAATGATTTTTGGAAAATTGAAATGTTAAGTTAGATTTGGGAAATTGTTTTCACTACACCAAAACAGGTGATTCCCAACGAGTATAATTGTCACAAAAAATTTCAGCAACGCTTATTAGTTTTGCTATGGGGGCGTGGCACTTTATTTCCAACACATATAAGCGTTGGTATATTTTCTGTCCCAACGCTTATAAGCGTTGGTATATTTTTACTCACAGCGCTATAAGCGTTGGTATATTTTTACTCCCAACGCTTATAAGCATTGGTAGATTTTTGTTTGCAACACTTATACATGTTGCAATATTTTTGTTTGCAACACTTATACATGTTGCAATATTTTTGTTTGCAACATGTTGCAATGTTTTTATGTGCAACAAATATAAATGTTAATAATAACAAAATTATATATTAGTAATTCCCATATTCTAACACTAACAGTCAATTAATAACATACTGCTTATAATATATACGATATTTAATATGAATCCAAAACAGATATTATTCTCAATTTAAAAAGTATAACTCAATGAATACCAATAGACAACATTTATAATCAAGTACGACATAAAATATCAGTTAACAACAAACAAGCACAATACATAATTAAGTTGCTAAATTCAATACACAAATAAAATTCTACAAATACCGAATACAAAACTCCGGCCATATAACGAAGCCCAAGGTTAGACCATACATGCCCAAGGTTAGAAATATATAATATACATCATCAAATGATAATTGATCAATCACAGATCCATTGCTCTAGTCTCCGCTTCCATAGATTTCTCTTCTGCACGCTACGACTAAATTATAAAAAATATCAGATATCCATAAGTTAGCAAAGAGATTTTAAAAAGACAAAACCACCATACCTTCTCAAGAATAATCTCATTCTCTTCTTGTAGCATTTCCAGCTGCATGTTAAATCAAACAAAAGAACCATCATACAAAAGCAATATTCTCTATCAATGTTAATTTAGCTTTTCAATCTACATGGCAGGCGTTGCATGAGTGAGAGGTTACCGAAAATTGGATATTCAGCAAAGGTGGGAGTTTACCTCATCTATAAGTGCAGATGCCTCTCGATGATTGCATGTGCCTCTTGAATTCTGAAGTCCAATATCTGTAGCAACTATACAGTACATGTTGGTAACTTGTGTACGAAAGAGAAAATAAACAATGTACCAGGTTAAAAAATGTATCCTAATAGAGTTGCGCAACTCAGTTAAACCGAGTTGCGCAAACTGAGTTGCGAACCGAGTTGCGCAAACGCAGTTGCAAGAGTTTGAGCAAACTAAGTTGCAAGAGTTTGCGCTAAGTCAGTTTGCAAACTGAGTTGTTGCTGCACAAACTCAGTTACAAACTGAGTTGCTACTATATAAACTCAGTTGCAAACTGAGGTGCTGCTGCGCAACTCAGTTTGCAAACTGGGTTTGCGCAACTCAGTTGCAAACTGAGTTCTGCAAACTCAGTTTTGCACTGAGTTGCGCAACTCTGTTGCAAACAGAGTTGCGCAAACTCAGTTTGCAAACCGAGTTGCGCAAACATGATAATGGATTTCCCACTCTCCAACAGAGGCAGCTGCTTAAGCTCTTTTTTTATTGATCAAGATAGTGGGTTTTCATTGCAAATAAGAGCACATACATTCATCATATAAATATCAAATAGCACAACATGAATTGCACCACTTACACTTATAATTCATGGCTCATCTCAATGCAATCAGTTCATTAGCTTTAGCCAAACAACTCACCAGATCCCAATTTATCACATAGCTGCAATTATTATCTTCGCTGTTCTTAGGATCTGGGCTCTTCATTATTCTTCGCAAACGCCTTTCTTGCACATGTTGGGTAGGAAAAGTTAGCATAAAAAATAAAAGTCTAGACTGTCAAACAGGAACAATAAAACCTGCGTTAATATTTATGAAAATAGTACGATGATTTTTGGACAGTTTCATATCTTACGAAATATAATACTAAACATCTATATGGATCACATTTTATGACGATGTTGTTCCTATATGCATAGCCATGCAACTTGATTTCCTTCACTAATTAAAGATTGATTTTACTTCATATGGACAGTTTCTCATAGTTCAATTTTTAAATTATCGCTCATTATTACAGTGCTAATCATTAAGTTCCAAGCTTAATATCGGTTGAACGTCGCATTGATTAGTGTTACTTTTACATTAAATTAACTTTTAAAATTTCTTGACTAACAAAGAGATTTCTGATGCAATAAATATTTGAAGCCAACATGAAATTTTTACTTGAGGAAACAGTTGAACAAAGAATGGTGACAGCAAAAAAAAATGACTTTATGTTTAGCCTTTTCCTATTGTTAACAAATTTCCAACGTGTCGCCCAGCTCCTGTTTTTGCATGCACCAAACCTCTACTGTACTCTAGTGACTCTTTTAGGCAATGATTGCCACTCCCCATTTTATTATATTTTGTTTACATAAGAGATGAAAATAACTGGTTTCTAATTTAATAACTAGAATGAGGCCACGGCTTCACACACGGGAAGAGTTGGTACGCATGTTGGAGTGCATATGCATATGTGGTATACATGTTAATATATTTCAACAAACAATAAAGTAAAAGAGAAAAATATTGGAGGCAGTTAGCAAAATCGGAAAAAATAAACATTAACCATTTTTTGCAATAAATTGTACTGAAATGCTAACTGCTACAATGACTACTTGCTATTTAATCATTAATTAAAAAATTAATTAGCCTTGTCCGAACAGCTGGTGAGTACTAACAACAGTCGGTAGCAAGCCTCTATATTATATGCTCAGATGCATATCGGTTTGCATCTTTTCTCCTTTTTCATACTTAATACTTTATCAAACATAATGAAATTTGCATGACTATACCACATAAATGGTTCTCTTTTTATCCAAAATTTTGACATTGTTCATAGAACGCTTCTGTAGCTTGACAGAAATTCTGCATAAACTTAACGAAAAAGAAAAGGAGAAAACTGACCTTCTTTAATTATCAAATAAACAAATCCCATTCATTCCAACATGACTCGTCAAACTGGGGAGGAATGAATGAAGCTTTAGCATCTTTGCAAAATTTGTAAATCGTGATAATGCCTTAATCCACCTGCAAGAAGTACAAATGCCACTTACAATTTGCAAATAAACGAATAAATTCCAGCAAAAAGGTCAAAGCAAGATTAGAGTGTATAAATGTATGTAACCAAAGTTGTATTGATTTAGATAATGACGAATTTATCATATCTGCATTAACTTGCACAACTTGATGTCTTGGATATTTTGTTGGCGAAGATTATACATGGACTGTATGTTGTTATTCTATACAGTTGACCCTATTGTCTGATTCCAACTTATAGTATAATTAGTAGCAGAACTTTTCTAGTGAGCTTTCTGACATTACAAAATAAGGTATAGGACCCTTCTCTGTCTTCAATCGTCATGGAAGAAGTTATATCTTTTTGTAATACCTGCAGATGGAGCATCTTCATCAAGGATCATCTATTTTAGTTACTTTCTTGACCCCTACTCTACAATCACGCTTGAGACATCCTCAAACTTGGAAAATTATGATTTCGTTGACCATAGACTCAACCTAGGCATTTTAGCTGTTAATCGAAGCCTACATACCGATTTCTTTAATAACAAAAAAAATCTTTTGGCTGATATATTCTGATCCAAAAAAAAGCTACAATAAAATCAAAATTCCCATATAGAATTATGTAGTTCTGTATTGTAGTTATTTAGCGTTGACAGTTACTTAAACTATCTAAGTCGCTTCCTTGTTTAAAATTTAAATATTTAAGAGACTATAAATCGCAGACCTTTTTTACTTTTTAAGCATGCTTTCTATGAAAGACAAATAAAATTCAGAAACTACATAGTTTGGAATTAATTAAGGATTTTCAGCTGCTCTGTTGCAAGGGCGTCTACCATTCGTCTTCTCATAGGTCTCACTTCCAAACACAACATCAAATCCCATGTTTGGCTCGACCGCCTTATTATAACTTTATTCAATTCACATGGCCTTTATTTCCTCGTCATATGGATTCCTGGTCACAATGTTTATCCAATACTAATACTTGGAGCATCTCCATTATTAACATAAATAACATCTTATATTGATTCAAGCTACGCGCACTCCAATGAGGCAAAAAAAACAATGGAGGAAAAGATGACGTCAAATGATATAGCAACCAAAAAATAGTAAACAACTGCAGCTCCGCCTAATTTGCTCATGCTTAAAACAAAACATATAAAGATAACATCACATGACATTGAATAAACATGTAATATTTAATTTAGGGTAAACGATAAAAGGTTAAATTTGCATTTAAGTAGACAAATACTAAACTAATATTAATAGACAACAACATCAACAAAAAGTTCACTAATTACTGAAAATTGACAGCAAGTTACAATATATAGTTAGTAACATATATTTGTTCTGAAATTTGCCTATACATTAAAGCCAGAGCCTGTTAATTGTTAGATTGATTAACATAAAAGTAAACGATCAAAGGTAAGATGACAGACATATTATAAGTGATCATTCTGTCTACTGCTGATTTCGGCTGCAAACAGATATGAAATGCAATTCGATTACCTATATTAACTTGTGTGATAGGATAAAGAAAATGTGAGCTGTACCTAAATCTACAGTTATTTGAATTGTAATAAAAGGTTATGACGATGGCGCGATGAAGCTCAGTGCGAATATCCAACCGGCGATGAAATGGGAGCAAATCATAGGTAGTACAGTAAAAGGTTACGGTGGGATGGAATTCAAGAAATAGTATTGAAGAGTCAATGGTAAAAGAAAATGGAAAAGAAGGTAGTTGGGAAAGGGAAAATGGCGGTTAGGGAATATATTACATTATATAATTAATCTTAGTAATTAGGATAATAACAAATAGAGAAAAACTGTTAAACACACAGAGTAGGAAACATGAATTGGAGAGAAAAGAAACAGGACACGTAAGCAGAGATTAGTTTCATGTTTTCCTGTTTAAACAATATATAGATTGGTTTGCTGTCCTGATGCCATGCCTACAGTAATAATCCCTGAAAAAATTATGTTTATCAATATGTGTGTGGTAGTACAGGTGAGCTAATAATAAATAAGAAATTTAATTCTGTGTTCATCTTTTCCCCACCACTATCATCACTGGTTAGCTATCAGTATTGTTATGTTTTTTTGCGAAAATAGTTCTTTGATTTCACACCTACGGAAGAACAGAAAAAAAAATTAAATTTATTTGTACCATAAAGCAGATGCCTGACTCCAAACATTAGATTACATTTTGTTATCACTATGAATGATTGCTTTTTGTAAAATAAAATTAATGGTACGACTGCTAGACATATTCCACAATGGTGAATTCTTTGTCGACAAAATTATCAAATGGATAAAGCATAAGATTTAATTTCTGCCATCAAGTAATACTTTGGAACTTATATTTAATTTGTTTGAACAATGTTTGATCCAGTAAGTAGATTCACATGCTTTCATGTTTTATGTTTACACAAGTTCCTATTGCATATATGGTCGAATTAAACATTCGTTCTTACAACCAAATTTTATATGTAATGTGCTGTTTTTCCTAGTTTTTGACAGATCGGGTGGTACTTATTTTAAATGCATTCAGTTTGGCAAAGTAGTCAAATTCTTAAATATTCTTTGAGATTGAAAATTTCCAGTTCTTTCTTTCCATAACAAATTCCATATATTTCATTTTACCATTCCTTTTAAACCAGTACATAGTTACAGTTGTGAATATTTAGTATATCGGTATTTTCAAGCATTTCGCATATTTAGTAACATATTTCTCTTTATTTTACACTTTTAGATTCAAAATTCAAAATAAATGTCGGATAAAACATTTAATATTACCAAACTTAATTCCATTTGGCAAGAAAGTATATTTTAGCTAAATCTTGTAACCATGACTACTCCTCTACTCCATAACTTTGATAGTTTATGTACAACAATTGGCTCAAAAACCATTGACCAATTAAAACCATTAATTCATATGCTTGTTGCATTGTCCTTATCTAAGAAAAACAAATATGAACTAACAGGAGCAGCTCTTGCTGCAAGGTATTCAGGTTGTCTGCCAGAAATTTATACTACACTAAGCCGAGATGTGATTAAAAGATGGATTAAGGAGATTATAGCATTACAAGGTCAGTGACCTGATTGTAGAACATACTAAGATACTTTAAATTTCAAAAAAAAATATGATACAAATGGGAAAAAGGTATAATTAATGAACAACAAGTTAAAAATAGTAGTTAAAGTAATAGGACATATAGAACGCACCGCATGTCAGGATCAGAATGCAGTATCTGAGCTGCGTTAAGCATTTTCTGTTCTCAAAGTAATGTAACCTAATAAATTTAGCCCTAAAAAAACTAACTTGATAATATTTATTAAAAAATTACAACAGAAAGATAAAATGAAAACAGTTGCAAATTACTGGAGTATGCATGACTAGATGCAGACGCACACTCATCATTATGCATGCATGATGAAGCAGTTCTTCAGCCCCCTACTTGCATAGAGGATAACATAATCCTAAATCATTTATATATTAAACGTGTTGGTCCTAAATATACAGGACTAGAACGCTTCCTCTAGCACGGTTCTGAAAAATTTCGCCACGATGTTAATTTTTTTTATTATATTCTATGACATAATATGACTTCATAACTATATTAATTATTTGGTAGCTCTTTTCTACAACATAAAATGATTTCTTTATCTTCTCCGTTGTTACATGCATTCATTTGGTTCCAACCTGCAACTGACTATCGTCAAAGCCAAGAAAAATAATCATACATCAGGCTTTCAGCTAACACTTAAAAGTAGTTACTGAAGTTCACTTTCTTGCAATGTAAAGGCTTCCTTTGACCACTCAAATAAGTTTAAAGGGTAACAAATCATGACAGATAGAGGAATCATTGTAGTCCTAAGCATTCCATTTATGGGAGCATTACGCAAATAACGGTGAATTTATGAAGGCAGAAATTTGTTACAATGATGCGCTGGTCACACACAGTGTTTGTATGAAATAGTTAAAAGTATTAATCGAACTAAATAACAAACCGAAACCAACAAAAACCTGATGAGCGCTGCTTAACGTTGTTGAACCATAAACAGAAGCATAGGGCCCACCGTACTGAGTCTCCTGCTCATAGTGAGCTCTATATCCACTAAGATCGGTATCTTGAGAGGATGGTACTAATTGCTGTCATAATGCCATAGCACGTTGAGCGCCACATCACCAGCCCCATGCTTAAATTTGAAATATGAGAGAGTAAAAAGACATTAAAAGATTGGGCTTAAAACTATGATATAACAATTTCAGAAATATCAATTCAAAACATTTACTAAGAATAGAAAATTGCACAACCAGTGGAATTAAGACATATCTAAGTCAACAGATATGTCACTTATATGCACTGAAAAATTATCAGCCATACTCTCTGACTTTCATTTTACAACATAGATATATAGGTTTTTTTCCCTGTGAAGGCACCATGCAAGTGTTGAAAAAAATGTTCTGGGTGGAGCAAAATAACACTCCTTCCATTCATTTTCATCCGTAATAACAAATTTAAAGCCGACCAAATCTAGTAAACTAACAAAACTGGCAATGTTAGAATAACATATATGTGTTGTCTTTCTATCCAAACAATAACACCACCATAATCTAACTGCGACACTCCTGCTTCACCCAACCAAACAGCAACCCATTATCATCATTTGCTGAATTCAACTTCTACCTAACCTCACAATCACTCACTGTTACACCCTTCCATATACAATCCAAAATAAAATGAAATGTACAAAAATAACAGTTTAACATTAAATTACACTGATGAAATTAATTAACTCTAATCAAATTTCATAGAAATTTCATTATAGATTAATCAAACATGAATAAAATTTCCCTACATCATACCTGAAGCCAAAATCGATTGACTCGAAATTGAGTATCCTCGAATCTAACATCGAAGTCTAACACTGAAATCAAACTTGAGTGAAGCCAATATCAGTACCCTCGAATCAAGCGTCGAAGTCGAGGATCGATTCATTGAAGTTGAACTTGAGCGCGATTCCCCTAGCGTCTGGAGTCGATTCGAAGAGGAGCCGATTCGTAGAGGAGCCAATTGATAATCTTTTTAAGAGCGGCCGAGATGAGTAAAAACGTTGATAACGTAATAGAGAAGGGGAATATAGGGTTTTTGGGGGATTGCAAGTGCTTGTTAACGCTTTTGCCCTTGTGAGCCGGACTTACCAACACAAATAAGCGTTGGCAATAATAAAATTATAATTATGTATTTTTCGTAACACATTTTTAACATAGCAACGCATATTATTGTCAGTAACCTGTAACACAAACAAGTGTTGGAAATTGAAAAAAATAAGGGTTACCAAATGCTCATTATGGTGTAGTGTTTTAAATATTAAAGAATGGAGTTGAGATTTATTTTATAAACGAAGTTTTAAACGTTTATATTTAATTAAAACGAACTCGCCGCAGCGCGGTAGTTCGTAAATTGGCGATTAGGACTTCAATTGAGTATATAGAACTCAATATAAATCGGAATTCGATGAAACAAGAAACGCCCGGACCTATTGAATGATAGTTTTCTAATGGAAGGGGAAAATCTAGATTTCGTCGTATAGATTTTGAGTTATGTCAAAATCAAATTTTCAAAAAAACAGCGCCATAATCGTTTTTAAACCATAACGGTTTATTAAATAAATTTAAAGGATTTTAAGTGAATAAAATCCGAATTCGTATTTGAAAAATCCAGTTTTGAGTTATCAAATAAATATGAACTCAAGTAGAATGAATAAAGTGAATTTTGTTGAAAATCAGATTTTTGGATTGTGGCATAGTATTAACTAATTTGGAAAGAAATTAGTAATGAGATTTCGAATCAAACTTAACCTTTGTTAAGTGAGTCGGATTTATGAATTCAAGATTGAAATCAGATATGAAATTCGAGTTAGAAATGGAATTCAACATGTGTATAAGCGAATTAGATGGTATTTGACTATGATCTGTTCAAATCAGAAATGTACTAGACAAAAGAGCTAATTAGCGAATTAATAGCGAATTAAGTTGAAAGAGGATAAATTGATTGAAATGAATTGGAGATGGGCGTATATATATATGTTAAACAGGTATGGGGTAAAGAAAATGAAGAGAATGAAGAATATTATTAGTACACGACAAAAAGGTACATGTTTCAATTTCCATATGAGGTTTTTTGTGCCGAATCGGCAAGCCACTTGGCATTTTGATTTTCTTTTTGAATGGAAAGGGCCTAGAGAGGCGAGTTGAGGTTTGAAATATTTGCCGGTACAAAGGAGGTTATGGCGAATTTTTCCAGAAATTTAAGGAGTTAGAATATTTTTAAGAAATTTTGATAATAGAAATCGATATAACGATGTATGTAGAATTAGCTAAGAAAATGAATTTAATATAAATATTAGAAAGGGCCAGTGATTGTGAAATTGTTTGACGGATGTTTATTTTTCCTTTGATAGTTAAAACACCGGCTATCAAAGATTTTTACCATCATTGTCGATACGGAGAGACCGGTTGGATTTAATATCCGAAAACCACTCTGTATAGGCATAGGCGTTGCGAATTAGATTATGTTGAAGATAATCGAAGATGGAGTGAAATTCAAAGAGCTGTTATGTTTGTCCAGTCCCAGGACAACTTGTATGGACGAATGTCTGACAGAGTATTCCTAACGGTCAGATAAGACGATCTTTTCAAGATATTATGTCTGGTGGCGGAGAAATTCGTTTCTCTTAGCTTTTATACACGTAATATTTTTGGGAAGGTCAACTAGTGATTTGACGGGTTTGACGATGTGACATTCAAAGTGTATGGTGGCTAGAGGGTCTAAAGGATAGACGTAGCCTCAAGCTTTACAACCGGGAAATGACAAAAATCGGGCAGGCAGAATGGCTATGTGGGTCGCTCCCATTAGGGTGTATAATCACCTATCTAGAGAAATTCCTTTTATTTCTTAATCTATCGATTCTGCCCATTCAGGAAACGGTGGTTTGAGTCCAACCGTTGGTGATATACATTCGATACACTCAAGCGAAATGAGTGGTCGGTCATGTGTGGGCCGGGTTGCAAGACGTTCTTGTTGAACCCAGGTGTATTCGCCTCTAGAGATACATCATCGGAAGGTGGTCCCATACCTTGTCATAGTTGGAATCCAATCTCCAATAAGAGCCCTGCGGTTTTTGATTTTATACTATATATGTAGAGCGTGAGATGCAAGCGTTCTACTATTTGGTTATTTATTTGATAAAACATTATTATAATATCACCGGATTTTGATATCAAAAATGGTTTGGGTTATAGTAAGGTAAAAACCGTCCGTGTTTATATGTGGACTGGTCTTACTATTATCCTTTTCTTTCAAAAGATTTTTGAAGTTAAACCATATGGTTGGAGTTTACTCACACCAGTCCCATGACTGACCCAGAGTTTATTTTGTTTTGTTTTTCCTAAACTCTTTGGTGCCCAAATTTGTACGGGCAGTCAAGTGTTTCAGGCTTTACAGATACACTTGGAGGAGCTTGAAGCAGGAGGCTTCACCACTAGTTATTTTATAGTTATTTCCGCTGTATCAAATATTGTATTGTGCTTTGATGATGACATGTATATATGGTACGAAATTTTGTATTCAAAGTTATGTTATTTAATATATTTTATTCGTTCCGCTGTGAGATTCGTGTTTACTCTGATTATGCTCAGTTGTGTTCTTCTTCTTCTATTCTATTAGTTTTATCTTTTCTATCTCACCCTCTAATTTCTTTCTATTAATGATCTGGTATTTTCGATGTCTGAACAGTCAACGCTGGGTTTTGTGTCGATTTTCGAAATCGAAAATCCCGTGGTCGTTACATGCCGTCTAGAATTAATACATTTAATTGCGAAATTGTTTTCCACACTATATGATAATATTAGAAGAGGATTTTCACGTATGAAGGCACGTTTGGTTATCATAAGATAAAACTCGCCCATCTGGTGTGTGCTTGCATTGTGTGATATGGGACGAGCTTATGATAGCTTCATTTTTCTAAAGTCATTGCGAATTCATATGCACGGGTATTCACATGGAGTAAACCCGTTCCGCGTTAGCGGCGTGGTCCGGTGAATTTCCCAACTTTAAAATAAATCCTAAAGATAACTATTTTTGAGTTCTCACACCAGTCCCACGGCTGACGTGGAGTTTATTGTTCCTTTCTAAACTCTGGGTGCCCATTAATTTCCACACAGGCAGCCAGTGTTTAGCTTTGCAGTTATAGGTCGTTGGAGAAGGATTTGAGGCACTTTTAGAGTTGGAATCCACGGTAGAGTCGAAGCTTCCGCTGTGTTTTGTTCTTCCGCCGAGAGTATAGCCATATGTTTCCTTCCGCTGTGAAATAGATGTACGTGATATATCTCTGATAACTCTGATGTAATATTTTGTAATGAAATAAAAAGTCCTGTTATTTTGTGCAATATATGTTTGTACCCATAACAATTCATCTTTGTGAACGGTTTAAGTCGGTTTAATTACCGGCGAAAATCGGGCAAAAAGATGGGTCGTTACATCTCGCGTCGACCCCCAGAAACGGTCGGTTCCGCTTTTGGGCTTCCACTTCACTGGTTTGAATTTTTTTATTTTTTTTAGTATTTGATTTGTTTGTATATATATAATTCTCTTGTGCATATACAAACTTCTAGGCTTAATAACTTCTTCGTACGATGTCCGTTTCACGCAAACTCGGAGTCTATCTTAAGCAAAATTTCGAGACGAACGCAATGGCGCAGTCTATTTTACTTAATTCCCAATATTTAATTAAGTATTCCTTAGTTTATCATTTTAATGTGTTAATAAAATTACTGGGTGTTACATTATTGTGATGATAGTTCTCTCTGAGATGCAGAAAAGATGATATTAAGTCGTATTGAGGAGACTGTCCAAGATAGAGATGAGAGACATAGGATGATATCCTACGACATACGAAGTCCGTTGGGGGGTAGTTCCCAGATTATGACGACTTTGGATAGAAGTCTTAAGGATAGTCCAGAGATGGATTCTTTTGCAGAGAACATGTGCAAAGGGGTTATTGGTATTTGTGACTTTGGTACACCTTTGAGAGAGTGGCACAAGGATGGATCAGAGCTAATGCAGTGCGGGCAGATCAGCCTGGACCCTAGAGCCAATGCAGTGTGGACTGGGTAAGGTTATCGGCTATATTCCATGCAGTGGGACATAGCTATATTTTGTTGGAGCTCATGCAATGAATCTTTCTAGTGCCTTGATTGACTTGATAAACAAAGTACTGGATGCCATATTCTTCGCGCACTTAGTGAATGAATGTGAGGATGGTTAATGGATGTTATGGTTGTTTTATTATTTATCACCATTTAGTACTTAGACATTTATCAGACACTATTTATATGATGTTTATCATAGTGTAGCATATATTGACTATTATGTGCTAACTTTGCGGATGAAGGGGCGAGACAGGTATGATTCTCCATACTCTCCGTGCCATATACGCTATTACGATTTTTACATTACTTTGAGATTTTTTTATTGCTCACTCTAGACTTTTACCAGACCCAAGGTTTTCTTTTCCTCTTATTACTTTGGGTTCTCATTCGCGATGCTGATGAGCAGGACATGCGACAGATACATGTGTTATTCGGAGTTGTGCAGGTGGATTAGTAAGAGGCTACGTTTTATGTAGTTATACTTGTATTCTTATTAACTATTCCACTGCGGAACCTTGAGTGTGTTATGTATTCTTATTGTTAGAGAACGGAGTTTTGATGACAACAACCTTATTTTAATATTAGTTGATTATAAAATATATACTAACACTTTTATCTAGAATATATATATATATACACACACACACACATATGCAGGATTTATAAACAGGAATTAATACTGAAGACTGTACAGTTTAAGAGCTTCTAGTGATTCATATTTCAGAGATGATTCAAGACTCATGAGTAATCAAGATTTCAAGAGTTCAAGATAAATATAGTAATAGAGTCTAGTTTATGTAAGACTCTGAATAACACTCCAGGTTTAATCCAATTTCAAATTCAATTTTTTTTTATTTCTGATTTCAAATTCTATTATCAAATTCTATCTTTAATCTCTATCTTCTTTATTTTACTTTCTTTACTTTACTTTTGATTCTAAACTCAAATTTTATAGTTTATATATCTTATATTTATGTTTTCATGTGATTTTCTACTTTATAATATTAATTTACAACACTATGTTTGAATTCAAGAATTTCCAGAATTATATATATATATATATCAAAACACTTCAAAAATGTTCAAAATCCAATTTTACAAAGGTATATGTCGACATACATTTATTCCTATGTCGACATATAATTCTCACATTTTTGATTTTCAAAGGAAGTGGCTTCTCACTATTTGTAACATTCCAGAAGCGTGGCAACCATTCAAATCTCATAAATAGGGGCTGATTTCGAATTTTTTCATTATTCTTCTTCTCCATCTTCATCTCCTTTCTTTACACCATTATATTTTCTCATTTTTATGATTTTTACACCTACACTCTATCGAATTCAATTCTTTTTACATAAAACTTCTTCTCTTCTCACTCTCTACTACTTACTCTCTGAATAGAAGTGTTATTGAAGAGTTATAGGGATATTATGTCATTTGGGAAGTGTTTGGGAAATCGGTGTTTTCCTTGTAGTCTTGAAATCAAGGGACGGGAGCGGTATTAACCTTGTAGCCGTGAAATCAAGGGAGATATACTTGATCAAGTGTATGGAATTGTTGTTAACCTTGTAGCCGTGAAATCAAGGAGGTTGTACTTAGATATTGATATAGTAATAAAACTCTGTGCAATCTAGCGTTGCCTAGGACTGAACGTAGGAGTAATCCGAACTAGTATAAAATCTAGTGTGTTCTTTCCTTTTTTGCATTTTACTTTTGTTTACCTTTGTGTTTGTGGTTTATTATGTGTCTGTGATTGTTTCTGTTGTGTTTGATTCATATAATTGATCATATAAGTTTTAGATTTTGTTTAATTTCTCAAAAACACTATTCACCCCCTTCTAGTGTTAGTTTTGCCTTAACGGTCCATTCTGCAATACCTAACAATTGGTTTCAGAGTAAGGTCTTTCGAAAAGTTCATAATCTGATTTTTGAAAATAGTTATAATGGCAGCCAACACCGGTAGCAATAATAGTTCTTTTATAGAGGGTCAGTCCATTATTAGACCACCACTTTTTAATGGTAGTAATTGTTTATATTGGGCATGTAGAATAAAAATACATTTACAATCAGTAGGATTAGACACATGGAATAATACACAAAATGAGTTTGTTGTACCCACAACTGCTTTTGCACAATGGAAAACTGAACAAAAGGCTGCTCCACAAAGCAATTCTAAAGCTATGAATATGTTATTTTGTTCATTAGATAGGAATGAGTTTAATAGAGTGTCAGTATGTAAATCTGCTTATGAAATTTGGAGAACTTTCCAAGTTACTCGTGAAGGAACTAGTAAAGTTAAACAAACTAAGATATCAATGTTAATTAATCAATTTGAGTTATTTAAAATGAACGAGAATGAGTCTATCTCCGATATGCATTGTAGATTTCAAGAGATAGTGCATTCGTTAACAACACTTGGGAAAAACTTATTCTGAAGAAGATCAAGTCAGAAAAATATTGAGTTCATTGGCTCCAGAATGGGATCAGAAAAATTTGGCAATTGAAGAAGCCAATAATGTCAGTGAAATGAAGATTGAGGAGTTAATCGGATATCTGATGTCTTTTGAAGTCCAATTACAGAAGAGAAAGGAAAACAGGCCAACTGAGAAGAAATCCATTGCATTAAAAGCAACAACAAACGATTCTGACTCAAGTAGTGAAGATGATGAAGAAACATCCCTAATGACAAGACATTTTAGAAGATTTCTGAAATATAGAAAGAAAATTATTTTCAAAATAATAACCAAGGAAATTCAAGAAGAAATGATTATCGATGTTATAACTGCAACAAACCAGGCCATATAAGGAGAGTGTGACCATATCCAGATAAATCAACTCAACAAACGAACAACAACAATTCGTCAAGGAAGAGAAAGAAAGTATATGCAACAACGTTAGATGATTCAGATTCATCATCAAGTGATGAAGAGCCAGAAACCAGAAATTCAAATATGTGCTTTACGGAAGTTCATAGTTCAGAAAATTTCAAAGAAAACGATCAAAAAACCAGGTACGCCTTAATTAATTTTCAATTTTTTTTTGTTGAATTATTGCTTTGTTTGTTTACTTTGTTTAAAATTTAAAAAATAAAACTCTAAAATTCAAATTTGAAATTCAAAATTGAAATTTGAATTTTGAAATTTAAATTGAAATTTGAAATTTGAATTTTGAAATTCAAAATAATAATATAATAAATTTTTTGGATGTTTGTTAGGATTAGAATTATTTCTGGAAATCGTTAAACTTGGAATATAAATCGATAATTTAAATCACATTTCACAAAAATCAAATTTCCTTTAAAAATAGATACACATGTCTATATGTCGACATATCTAACCAGTAATTTGAAATTTAAATTTCGAATTTCAAAGGTTTAAACTTTCAAAATTCCCTCCAACTTTTCACCTACTCCCAAGGTCTGAAAAGGTGTCATTGACTTCTGAAAAGTTGTGCCTATTTAATTCATACCCATTCAATTTCTATATATACACCCATTCTATTTACCTTTCATTCAAAATTCAAAACAATATTCTTCATATTTATTCTCTTCAAAGACAAAGAAGCTATCAAAACCTATGTTAACTATGTAGCAAATGCTAAAGTTAATACAGGCGCTTTCGCCGTCTTTGAAGACTTTCCTTCTTATGATCTTATCTCTCTCTTTCAACACAATGAAGTCTTGAGTCTAATTGACTCACAATATAATGATGAAGTGTGTTATCCTAAGCTTGTCAAGATGTTTTATGCGAATATTAATCGCGGATTTTACGAAGGAAATGAAGACCAATTTGGAGCACTGTCAAAGGCATGCAAATTATTCTCGATGCTGAAGTGTTGGGAAATATTTTAAATTGTAGAATCATAGGCTCGGATTTTTCTGATTTCGTTATCGATGAAACCGATTTAGAGACTTATCACGACAAATTCGAAAGCGATGATCAAATGGATTTCAAAAATCACTTTTTCCTTCCAAAAAAAAAAGAACCGTCAACCTTCTCCTCCAACACACCATCACTACTCATTCCGAAAACTTTAATAATACAACTCTTAAAGTCCAATAAGTCCTCTTTGCTATTATGGGTGGCTATAACATCAATTGGGCCGACATGATCTTAAAAGAAATCAAGCCCATAGAAATGTCATCAAGAGAAAACACTCTCTACTATGGTGTTTATCTCACTCACATTTTCAAATACTTTGGAGTTGATCTTTACGGAGAAGAATTTGTGCCAAGGAAAGGGTTTGACTCCTCAAACATACATCTCATGCAAATTCCTCTCACTTTCCAACCATATGAGACATTCGAAGCCAAATAAGCTCGAATGCAACAAGAACAAGCACATATGGAAGTCGAAGAAGAAGAAACTTCTTTAGAAAGTGTTGAGTGTCCAACCAACACTAGACTCATTTCCAACGAGATGAGATGATTGTTCAAAATCAAGCAAAGATTGTCAACAATCAAAAGAAGCTTAAAAAGAATTTTTCAAAAATGACTAAGTTCATGGTCAAGATTGGAAGAAAGCTTGGAGTCTCACCTTCCTCCTCATCATCCGCTGAAAACTAGTTTATCTAGTTTAATTTATCTTCATGTATTCACTTGTATTTGCTTTCAAATCTCGTATTTAGTGCGTCTTAATTAGTTGGATGTATTTGCTTTTATGAATTAATGAATAGAGTTTTATTTATGTTAAAATTATCTTTAAGTTACTGCAAAAACTTTAGAATTGATTATAACATAATATAAGATCAAAAAATTCAAAAAATTCAAATTTTTTAATAGGATATGTCAACATAAATAAATGCATATGTCGACATATAACTGCCAGATTTTCAAAAAAAATCAAATTTTAAAATTAAATAACTAACTCATATCCATTCAAAATCCAACAATTTCCAGACCCTATTTAAGCCTATTTCTTCTAGAAAAATACATTATTCCATTTCTCCTTCTTCTATATTCATTTCTTATCAAAACTATGGAAAATCCAATTCATAACATAAGTGAAGATCTTGAAGATTCTTTGAATTCCTTTAACAAAATCCTCTCCATAGTACTACATAATCAGCGCCATCTAGAATTAATTCAGATGAGAATGGTTGAATATTAAGAGAAACATTTTGACATAATTCGTTGATCAATCTCTTCTCATTTCATAGATGGAAACAACACAGCATCACTCACCAATGAAGAAGAATGGAAGGAAATCAAGAAGAATCCAATCACTGGACAAGAAGAATGAGTAGAAGTCCCAAGAAACGTTTAATTACTTCGTATGATTGATATGTTTGATTTGTTTGAATTTGTTTGATTAGGATTCTATGACTTAAAACTTGTATATATTAAACATATGGTGTGCGTGATTTGGTTTGTTATTTGTATTGGTTTGTATATATAATTATGGTTTATTGTAAGTATATTTGTGACACCCCACGTCCGTTAATGTCACTCTTTAACAGAATACATAAAGTTCCATGAAGCGTTATAGGTAAACATAACTAAATCTCACAAGACAGATATATAAAATAGCAGCGGAAACTTAAAACTTTATATTCCAACAGAAAACATTATGGTCTCAAATCCAGTTACAACATCAGACTAAAATGCTGGAATAAAATACATCATATAAAAACATTTATCTTGCGCTAAAAACCATCAGAGTACAGAAGTAAAAAGCCATAGTCGCCATAAACAAGTAGACATCAAAGCGGTACATCGAAGCAATCCCAAATCCAAGCAGAAAAAGAAGAGAGAATCCTAATCAAGCCTGAGCATTCCCACCCTGAGAACCTTAGGGGAAAGGAAGAGAGAGAAAAGGAAGCAAAACATTCACACATAAAGTTTGGCGAGTCCAATTACTTTTAGCATATAAATAAGTAAAAGTATCATGAAAGGCATATAAACTAGATGAGAGATAACAGGTATGGACAGGATAACCAAAATGAACTGAACAGATTACGCTTCTCAAATACTTTTCTCTGCACCAATACTAGTATAACAGATATGATCCTAACAGAAACATAATGGTAGACTTAGGTATACTTATAGTAACGGGTTTTACCTAAAACAGTAATAACAGGTACCCAAATAGAAATAACGGGTTTTACCCCAACCAGAAGCATCAGGCACCTAAACAAGAAGGACAAGACGTACCCTAATTACAACCCCCAATCGATTGGCTCCTTATCCTGTAAATACCCTGTGCCGACCCCATAGTAGGATGTATCACTTCCTAAAGTGGCAACCCCCAAGAACGAAACACAGACCTATTTACTGGTGTTATAGCGGCTTATTTTCCCAAGCAAGCCGGACTCATGCGCACACATGACTCCGTTCGAACACGCTATCAGAACACCCCTCCCAAATGAACCTCTTATAATTAGCTTAGTAAGTGTGCCCTGACCCCTACCTAGTGCGGGGTCCCTTTTTTATACCAGGATGGGTTACTGACTGATACGGGTCACACATAACAGATGACACAAGCCGCCCCCTTGGCTTGTATCCCCAACTACTAGGATTTTGATAGTTTATGCCTAACAGATTAACAAGCTTTCATAACCACAACAGATAAAACAAGTTAAGTTTAACGGGTTCATATAACCCCCCACAGATTTAAACAGATTTACTTAACCCCACTGATTCAAACATGTTTACTTAACCCCCCCCCCCCCCCCCCGCCCCCACTGTTTAGCAGGTCAATATAACACCCACAAATTTAAACAGGTTAAGTATTACAGGTTCATATATGACCACCAAAGATCTAAACAGGTTTAACATGTTGTTTACAGTTTCATTACATGTTTCGCTTAATCTATAAATTAAGCCTACAGATTTACATGCCCCAACCCTCAAGTCATAATTCACAGTATAAGATATGCCTCAAATTTTAGTCTTACATCACAGTATAAGTTATGCCCCCAAATCCCAGTCATGATTCATAATACAAGATATGCCCCAATTTATCTTTCCCAACCATTCCCAATTTCGTTCGTTCGCATATTTCAGTGGTAGGCCTAGGCTTGAAGGTAGCCTAGGCAATAAAATAAAAAGGGAAAAATGGAGAGAAGAGAACAAAAATAGGCATAATAACAGAATAGGCATATGATAACAAAAAAAGGCATATCGGGAATAGGCACATAAGAACTGAATAGTAGATCAGGTGTACAGAGGAATACATGTAATGGAAGATCTGTTTAGGTATGAATCAAATTTTTAATAGGCATAGGTTTAGATCTAGATTTATAAACATGTCAGGATTACTAGTTAAATATTTATATCTAAAAATAACATGAACTCACAGAGATTGGATCTAAAGAATAGAGAACAATAGGCTGAAGCTGTAGACGAAATTCTTGTATACGAATAAGCTTTTGTTGAAGAAAATAGGCTAGTTCAATCCAAGCTGGGGAAACATCTTGTTGTCTCCATTGTTTTTTATGTGTAAAACAATAGAAATGAGGTCCAATGTATAGATTACTGCCAACGAACCAAGCCACAAAATAAGTCCACGTTCAGCCAAAAGAATTCGGCCGGATCTTTATTGGATCGACCCACCTCGACCTGGGTCGACCCACCCCCCGGGTCGACCCATAGGTCGACTCAACCGGGTCTTGGGTCGACCCCCAATGGGTGGATCCCATCCTGATTTCCCCGCTTCGGTGATTTGAAAATTTCGAATATTCTGACTTGGTTTGTACATATATAATTCTCTTATACGTATATAAACTTCTAAGCTTAATAACTTTCTCATACGATGTCCATTTTATGCAAACTCGTAGTCTATCTTAAGAAGAATTCTGAGACGAACATAATGGTGTAGTCCGTTTTACTTAATTCCCAATATTTAATTAAGAATTCTTTAGCTTATCATCTTAATATCATTTAAAATTACGGGGAGTTACATTCTCCCCTACTTAAAGGATTTCGTCCCCGAAATCTGTAAGTTAAGAAGAATGTTTATCCTAACATCCATAACCATCTACTCATCCAAAAATCGCAGGCATCCATTGTCCTTAAAAGAATTCTAATGCTTATATGAACATATGCAAAGGTGTGTGTATATGTCCCTATGCTAATGCGAAAAATCAGGCGGTCTACTGATTCAGTTGACCTCCTTAATGCAATGTATGTTAGCGTCATGAATCCAATATGTATGCAAATAATCCTAGTATGTCATATAAATGCTATATGTGTGCACAATCATGCATTCAAATGCAACATCCGTATGATGATACCATCATTTCCATCTATAAAAATTTAAAATGCACACACATCCATATGTAGTATGTAAGTGATTGAGTCAATCTAATGCCTAGCGTTTGTGTATATGCATCCACGAGCAACCACTAGCAAACACTAGCATCCACTTGCATCCATCAAACATAACATGTTTCAAACACATGTTTACATCCATTGGTTTGCTACCTAAAGGTCGAGGATTCGATCGGTAGGATATACTATAATGACATAAGCAAGTACAAATAAAAGCTTGGAAAAAGAAGTTAAGAACATACCCTTAAAAAGAAAAGGGTACGAAGAACAAATCCTGTCTTCAGTCTCCCAAGTTGCATCCTCGCGGTCTTATCCCCACTGAACTTTCATCAACTTGACCTCTCGGTTGCGTAGCTTCTTAACCTATGATCCAAGAATACGGGTAGGAACTTGTCTAACTATCGCTTCTCGTTTTATCTCTACTTCCTCAAGCATGCTCAGCTCAACTATCTTTGTTGTATCATGCGAACCCTTCCGCAAATGAGAAACATGGAAAACATTATGAACACCCGCCAATCTCTCTGGTAGCTTCACCCTATAGGCCATTAGACCTATCCTTTCCACTATGGGAAATGGCCCCATAAACCTTGGCGCCAATTTCCCTATAGATCCAAAGCGAATCACATTCCTCAGAGGTGATACTTTGATGAAAACCATGTCTCCCACTTTAAACTCAATATCAATCCTTCTCTTATCTGCATATGAATTCTGCCTGTCCTGAGTTGTCCTCATGCGTCTGAGGATAAGATCAATCTTTTCTGAAGTTTCTCTAATCGTCTCAAGTCCAAGTAGAAGCCTATCTATAGACTCCCACTAACAAGTCGGTGATCTACAAGGACGTCCATACAATGCTCTGCAGGGTGCCATGCCAATACTAGCCTGATAACTATTGTTGTAGGCGAACTTAACCAACGGAAGATGCTTCTCCCAAGTCCCTCCGAAGTCTAGGATACGCAGCCTCCAAAGATCCTCAAGAACTCTATTCACCATCTCAGTTTGCCTGTCGGTCTGACTTTGAGGGTAATATATGGTGCTCAAACACAACTATGTACCTAATGCCTCTTGCAGGCTCTTCCAGAATTCACTAGTGAAGACGGGGTCACGATCACTCACTATGCTAGAAGGTACTCCATGTAGATGGACTATCTCATGAAGATAAACTGATGCCAACTATGTTGTCATTCTCTTACTCTTAACAGAAATGAAATGAGCGCTTTAGTAAGCCTGTCAACTATAACCTAGATACTGGTGTTGCCTTTCCTCGATCTAGGAAAACCGTCAATGAAATCCATAGGGACGCTCTCCCACTTCCATTGTGGGACCTCCAGAGGATGAAGTAAACCGTCGGGCTTCCTTTACTCAGCTTTGACTTGTTGGCAAACTAAACATCGAGAGACAAACTCACCTACATCTTTCTTCACCCCAGCAAGAAAGAAAATCCTCTACATATCCCTATACATCTTATCGCCCCCCGGATGGATATTCATCCTAAAAGGATGGGCTTCCTCAAGGACTGTAACGTCCCGTATTTTGACTGCTTCTGCAATAAAATTTATTTTGGATTTATCTTAATAATGGAGTTAAATGATAAATTGGAGATAATAAATACGGGAAAATTCCAGTATATATATTGAAATGGCTTAAAACTTCTAATCAATGTATATATGGTCATAAAAGTCATAAACAATATTGTGTCATATTGTTTTGCATTTTTAATGTTTTTTTAGCAAACTCTGGATCAAAATATAAATCATATCAGATGTGAATATTATAGAAAATTAGTATAATAATCAATTAAAAATGATATATGTGTATTTTACTTACTATAATTACATTTACACAAGTAAATGGTATTTTAAAATTATATTTGCATTTTAAAGTTGTTTTAAATACATGTAAATATAATATTGGTTTTTAAATTATAAAACTAATAAGCATATTTATATTAAACTTCAATTGCTTCCCATCTATGAATATTTAGGTGACATGGCTATTAAATCCGTGACATCTATGTAAGAAGATCGTGACATTTATGTATTGATTACTTTGAAATTGAGTTTTTCTTTTTATATTGATTTGCTTTACAACTAAGTATTGATTAGTATATGTTGTACAAGATCCTTCTTGGCATATGTATATGGCAGCACAGGCTAAAATTCACCTTCGCAATGTGTATTTTAAAGAGCCTAAGCCTAAGTGTTTCTAATTAAATCATAGTTATATTGTCAAAGACCATGGCTTGCTTAACATCAAAGGAAGTTTCAAAACATACTTTTTACATGGATGTACGACAACATAAGCACTTCTTAACATCACTGTGCACTTCAGAAGAAAACCGATGGGAAATGAGTTTATACAACATCCCTTTTCAATAAAAACTTGAAACACAACTAGCTAGGAAGTAGCTTCACTCCTTTTCAACCTCTAGCAGCAGTTTAATATTCCTTCACCAGTATTGCCTTCCCTAGGCACACATATGCCTCTCCAACATTTTAATCAGTTTTACACCTAATATACACTAGCAAACTACATCTGTTCATAAGTGATTCGAACCAAAGTTGGAAACATGGCAAACAAAAACTAATGTATTAACCTGGAAGCCAACATGGCATAGAATGTGAGAACCTTTGCATGGGAAAAACTAAAGAGAAAAGAGAATATACTGTGAGTAAACTATCCCATTCTATTCACCAATTTTGTTATTACATAAATATTTATGTGCTTGTAGTATCCTGAATATGTGTAATTGGTTAATTCAAAGCTTCATATCATTTGAACAAACTTGGGACCAAAAAGTGACTAATATTAGTGAGTGAACACCCTTTTTTTGTTTACCGATTATGTGAACATATATTACATAAGCATGTGTTGATTTTAAACTGAGAATTTAAACCTGGAGATACATGAGACAATGAACCAATATATGTGAGTAGCCTTTGTTTTCATTTGGATCTATTATTAGTTGGACATGTATGCAATGATGCCAATAGATATATCTAAATACGTGGGTTTAAAACAATTCGATCTGCATGAATAACTAGAAGGAAACTGGAACAAATTACATAAACCTGTAGCTTGAAAACAAGACTCTGTTTTGTTTTAACAAACAAAGGCCATATTAAAATCACTAACTCAAATCCTGAGTCATTCGAGGATCTGACTTCAACACCGTAGGGGTTCAACATCTAGTATAGCTCATTTTAAAGATATTTCACCTGCAGATAGATCTATATATATATATATATATATATATATATATATATATATATATACAGATATAAGGTCTTGTAAACAAATTTTGAATTTCAAAAGAGAAATCAGACAATCCCTGTAATTGAGATCTGGAAACAAGGTCGACTCAAAGAAGTGTGTTACTAACAAAGAGTTTAACGTTCAAATATTCAATCACCGATTGAGCTGCAGATACCCAGCAGCTGCATGAGTTCAAGTGGGAGTAAGCATAAAAATAGCGTCAACAACCCCCACTCACCCAGCAGTGAGCGGGGAAAAGAAAATAAAAAAATTATTAAACGTTAAACGGGATTCAGTTTCCCGTTTAACGGTCACTTTTCTTTTTTATATTAACTACATTACCCTAAACGACAATCAAAAATCCGTTTAGGGATCCCCACTCAGAAAAAACAGCGTGAGGAATCCCCACTTTCTCTTCCTCATCACGCTTGAATCCCCACTGTTGTAGCGTGATGGAGGAAGAAAAAGCGTGAATCCTCCCCATTTTCTTCTCAATTTACACTGCTGGGTATGCTCTAATGAATTGTGTTGATCTACAGAGTGAAAATTCACGATGAATTCATGGAGATTAGTTGCGTAAACAGTAAACTGTAGCGCGTGGCATGGGAAGACACGTGATAGGCGGTTAGAACAGAAGATCTCACATAAGAAGGAGGTTCAATGGTATTATTCATAGATGCGCTTTTTTGTTTCAGACGTTTTGCCAGTTCCATTTTGAAGGCAGATGTACTTCCAGTACTGCTTCCCTGGAGAGAAAAGGGTGGTTATTGTAGTAACCAAAATGTTGGATAGTGGTTTTTGTGATGTAGTATACAATAGAAAAAAACACAGTAGCTTTTCTTTTATCTAAAAATAAACTTATAACGAAACAAAAAGAAAAGAAAAGCAAAAAAGGACGAGAAGAAGAAAGAAACTGGGAAGGGGAAGGAACCAAACAGAAAGGAGATGGCAGTGCATGTGTTAAATACTTCTTAAACTTGTCCATAAAACCCATTACAAATGCAAATTCGGATTTAATGATAATATGCGGACGTTACAGTGGGTATGATCAAAGAGGATGGAGATTGAAAGGAAAGAAGCAGGAAGGGGGAGCTGTTTCGTTTGCCTATTTGTAAATATATAAGATGGCGGTGCGTGTGTTAATGGGCCTCAGTCCAATTATTAAAAAAAGTATCATAAAGAAATAACAAAAGTCAGAATGGAGAAGAGAAGAATGGGACAAGGGTTGAGCACTTTTGCCTGGAACGGTGCAGCTGTTTTATTTACCATATGGTGGGATTGCGTGGGTTTTGATAATGGGCTCCGAGCTTGGCCCATATCATTAAAAAATAATAGGCTAAGTGTTAATTTAAGTTAACTATATATTATATTATCAGTTGATACAATTGAGTTGTATTTATATGATTGTTTGTGCAAATAGGGTTAACGATTTGAATATCGTTTATTATAAGAACTATTATATACCGTTGGAACTGCTAAGTTGTTTTCTTTAAAGTAAATCAGAAATTAACTTAAGTTTTGATAATTGGATATTAATTGTTTTTAAGAAATGATTGAATGGATTATTTAAAATTAATTATATTATTATTTAATTTAAAAGGGAAGATAATTGTATTCATTTTCGATCATTCGTTTCGTAAATGAATTGTGTGAAATTAATCAATGTTTAATTAACAGATTTGCATAAGTGGAAGGGTGAAATTAAATAATAAATTAATTTGGAAAAATTATCTCGGAAGGGTGTTTTTAAACTTAATTAACCTCTTAATTTAGTAAGTGAAGGAGATAATTTAATTATTTGAGGAAAAGGAAATCAAGTCGATCAGTAAGATTAAATTCCCCAATTTAATATTTAAGTTAACCAAGTTGACTTAATAAATGTTCCTAAAACAACAATGTTATTTTGAAAATGGTTTAAGAGTTGGAAATTAAATTGGATTTAAAAATTTTGGGTTGTCGAATATTTTGGATAACGAACTTCTACGAATCTTGACGATGAGAATGATTTTGACTCAAGGTCTGAGAGGTAATCAAAATAACCCTACTTAAACGATTTCACCGTTATTCGATAGTCATAGAAATTTGTAACACCCCACCTCCGCTAGGGTCACTCACAAAGGGAATGCACTAGTTTTGGTGGAGTATTATCTAGGTAAACATACACAGAGATATCACAAGGCAGAACATAAATAAAGCAGCGGTAGAAATTAAAAACCAAATTTCATTACTTTCAAGAAAAGAGTCAAAACCACATATATCCAAAGTACAAATTATTCCACTACATCAAGTTCTAAATAAAGAAGCATAAACTGAAGATAACAAAAGTAAATTATTCCCCAAAAATAGCAGAAGTGCATCCATAGCATAGCTCAAGACCAAACCGTACATGAGCTGACAGAAAGCAAGTTAAATCCAAGCTAAGAGCTAGCGTTTCCTCCCTGAGAACCTAGGGGGGGATGAAAGAAAAAGAGGCGACAGAAAAAGGGTCAGTCATAAAGACTGGTAAGCCCCAGTGACTTTCAGTATAAAAACTAGTAAAGTTAACAAGACATGAGTAAACGGAAAGTAAACATAGGGATGATAATAAGTCTGGCAAGATAGCCAAGATAAAAAGATAAATCAAGTCTAGCATCGCATATTCAAGATTCGCTGCACCAACTGTACTAGTATTCTAACCCATGTCAAGTATTAACCATAAAATGATCCCTTGGCCCAATATCATGAAATGACCCATTACGGGGTCCTACGGTACGATCTACTAATTCAATCGGCTCCCTACAAGTTCTAGCTCGTCATGTGTCTGTGTCATACGGCCCAATCACGAAATGTTGTCAACTATGCTAGGTCCACCATAGGGTGCATCAAGCCCTAGGGTGCCAACCACTGACACGAATCAAGCACGCACAGTGTAAACCTACTTGTGTCCAAGGCTTGCTTTTTCAACTCCGGACTACGTGCATGACCATAGTCCGCCTGAACCTACAATGGCGCACCTACTCAGTCGTCGTTCTGGTCGCTTACAATCAGCCCAGTAATCGTGCCCCACCCTGCCTAGTCCTAGGGTATCGTGATACATCCAAGTGGGTTACTGCTGAAAAGGACCGCGTAACTAGGGTTTCTAGTGGGTTAAGTGATGTCATTCAAATTCGTGACTTAACCCTATCCAATCATGTATCAAGTTGGTTAAGTGTTGTCTTTCATGTTCATGACTTAACCCTATCAAATCACCGTGTCAAATTGGTTAAGTATATTCAAGTGGTTCATGACTTAACCCTATCATGTAGCATAAATTCATTAATGCACCCCAACCTCTCACATTAGACTAGTTGTTGTGGTCACTGGATTTGTCGGGCGGTTCCGGGCAGATTTACACCACAACATAGTTTAACCTCGGGTTTTAGGTGCGGTATGACCAACTACCCACATTGGATCCTATTGTTTGCAGTCACTGGAATTTGCCGGGCGGTTCCGGGCAGATTTACACTGCAAACTCAACCTAACCTCGAGTTGGCCATTTTCAAGTTTATTCTAAGTGTCATGTCCAGGTTCAAGTTTCGAGTCTAAATTCATGTCAAGTTTTCATGTCATGTTTCATGTCAAATTGTGTCAAGTTCATGTCTAGGTTCAAGTTACGTTTTAAGTTTATAGTAAATTCAGGTTTGCCTAAACTACCCAAATCGTATTCCCATCGCACGTGAATTCGAATCGATACAAACAAATCTAATTAGGGAATAACATAGAAAGAATGGGCATAAGGTGGCAAAAGTGATTATAAGTCAAGCATGGCATAACTTGAGATAAATGACTACAACAATACTGGCATATGGAAAAGTGGTCTCAAATATCTAACCTAGCAAAATAGGGTGATAGTCATGGTAACAGTTGACATAAGATAATAACCCCAAACTTGTGAATAACAACTAATTCAACATCACAGGCATGTTAACATCATGGATATGAGGGGTTTAGGTTTTCAACATGTTTAGGCCCCAAATCAATTTCATATAAACATTCCCACAAGTCAAGATTCAAGATGAATAGATCCAAGGTGAATAATAGTGGATTCAAAATAATAGATCCAAAAGGAACAATAATAGACCCAAGGTATACAATGATAGATCCAAGATAATTATCATACTGAGGTTCAATTTCAATTTACAACATGTCCATATTAAGTTTAAAGTTTAGATCTAAAAGTAACTGGGGCTTACAGATCGTGGTTTGAGAATTAGAAAATAAAGAGGTGATGTTGAATCTCGAGTCTAACAGAAATCCCCCAAACAGCAAAACTCCATACGTAGTCTTGTTGGAGAAGAAGCAATCCCTTTTCTCTAACTTTTCAACCAGAGTTTTAGCAGCATAATACCAGAGAGAAATTGTGTAGAGAGACTAGAGTTAGGGGCTGTTTATATAGGGTCAGGCCAACGAATCTAGATAGAAATCGGACTAGAAACATCAGAGTGAATTCTGACTCAAAAATGGGCTCGGCAATCAGGTCGACACCCAGGTCGGCTCTATGGTCGACTTGGTCCTGGGCAGGTCGACGCTATGGTCGACCCCCAGGTCGACCTGGTCCTAGGCGGGAAATTTCCCGCCCAGTCCATTCTGGGGTTTGAATTCGAATTCTGAGCTATTTTTGAACTTGAAAATTCCTGAAACTTCGAAGGGTCATAACTTGGTCATACGGACTCCGATTTTCGAAAACTCGGACTCGTTTCCAAGCATAATTTCGAGACGAACGTAATAGCGTAACCCGTTGCCCTTGATTCTTATTTTAAAAATTAATTCTGCCTTGATTTATGGTTATAACACGTTATTAAAATACGGGTTGTTACATTCTCCCCTCCTTAAAAGATTTCGTCCCCGAAATCTCTAAGTTAGAAAGAATATATCCTACCATCCAATCATCCATCTACTCAAAACATCATCCACAGGCAACCATTGTCCTTAAAAGATTTCTAGTGCTGTATGAACATATGCAGAAAGTGTGTGTGTATGTACTTATCTAATGCAAAAGATCAGGCGGTTACTGATTCAGTAGACCTCCTTAATGCAAAATATGTTAGTGTAATGAATCCAACATGTACGCAAATTCCTAACATACTTTATAATCTCTACATGAGTGCACAAACATTCATTTCTATGCAACATCCAAGTGATAGCATAACAAGTTCCATCCATGTACAAGTATAAGCACTCATGCACATGCAACATGAAAATGTGACTGAGCCGATCTAGTGCCTAATGCGTGTCATGCATCCACTAGCAATCACTTGCAAACACTTGCAACCATTTGCAAACATCAACCATAACATGTTTCAATCACATGTTTACATCCATATGGTTCTACCTAAGGTTCTCAAGATAAGATCGAGAAGATAACAAGGTAAACATAGGTAGTAAAAGCATGATACGTAAGGTTTTCAAGTTTATAGGAAAAGAGATCAAGAATGTACCCTAAAAAAGAAATGGGTAATGCGCGCGTATCTTCTTTTCGGTTTCCCAAGTTGCGTCTTCTTGGGCTTCACTCCACTGTACTTTAACTAGTTTGACTTCTCGATTCCTTAGCTTCTTGATCTCCGTTCCTAAGATACGAATCGGAACTCGCCTCAATGTTGCTTCTTTTTCCACTTCTACGCCTTCAAGGATACTTGGCTCAACCATTTCGGCCGACTCATGTAAGCACTTTCGGAGATGCGAGACGTGAAATACATTGTTTACTCCGGTCAGCTTCTCGGGTAAGTCTACCTTATAGGCCATCTGCCCAATCCTCTCAGTGATAGGGAAAGGTCCTATGAACTTTGGTACTAGCTTTCCAACCGCTCCAAAACGAACCATATTGCGTAAAGGAGAAACTTTTATAAAGACCATATCTCCGACTTTGAACTCTAGGTCTGTCCTTCTCTTGTCCACATAAGATTTCTGTCTGTCTTGGGCCGTTTTCATCCGTCTTCGTATCAACTCAACCTTCTCAGAAGTGTCTCTTATCATGTCGGGCCCAAGTATAAGCCTGTCTGTCGTCTCCCACCAACAAGTTGGCGACTTGCACGGTCTTCCATACAGGGCTTCGAACAGTGCCATTCCGATGCTAGCTTGGTAACTATTATTATATGCAAACTCCACGAGAGGAAGATAGTCTTCCCAAGTACCACCAAAGTCAAGAATGCATAGCTTCAAAAGATCCTCTAGTACCCTATTTACCCTTTCGGTTTGTCCATCCGTCTATGGGTGATAGGTCGTGCTTAAACTTAGTCGTGTACCCATTGCTTCTTGCAGACTGATCGTCGCTAATCTATGAATTAGAAAAGCGCGATATTTTAAATAATTACTGCAAGCGTACAGGTGTGTAGCATATAGGTCGAACACAGGGAGGTAGATTAAAATCAAATTATTTAAATAATCTCTTGGGCGAGTTAGACAAATCTTTGAGGTTGGTTTTGAAAGCAAACGAAATTGAAACTGCGATCTGATTCAAAACAAATATAATTGAACCGACGATCAAATCACAATTATCAATTGGAAATTAAAATGCAAAACAGAAATAAAATGCATAAATTAAAATCGCAGGAAAAGAAGAACAACAAAAAGTAAATTAGGATTGTCGTTGAAACTAATCAACGACTAATCACTAACAAAAAATGTAAAATACAATTGGTGTTCTTCCAAAACTAATTGTGAAGACAACACCGATTGCTAAGAAAAAGAAAATTGCAGAAATAGTAAAAAAAAAAAAAGAACTTTTATTAATAGAGAAGAGAATATAGAATAGGGATCGGATCTTTGTTACAATGGGTATACATGTGCTTTTATAGGTGAAATTGGCCAAACGCTAATCAGATTTGTATGAATATATGGGCCTCTTTTCCAAGAATTATTATCATATCACATGCCTTTCTTGACTAAGCTTGTTTGGAAATAATCTCTAAGAATATCTGCGCATATCATGGTGAATACCTTCCATATCTTCCAAATCTTCCATGTGGCTAATTGATTGACAAAAGATTTGCATGTGATTAATTCTTCCAAACATGGACTCATGTTAGAATCCAAAAGCATATAAGAAAAATCTTCCATATCTTTCATGTGGCTAATGTGAACACAAACATCTTCCAATGACATCTTTTGAGATCTTTTCTACCATTCTTCTTCTAATGTGACCAATGTGAACACATCTAGTCTCTTATGCAATTCTTCAAGTAAATGGCATTTATTCTTCACTTTTAAGGATGATGAGGTCTGGTCAACATATCTATAAAAACAACAAGAAAATACCCAGCGTAACATTTATTTATATACAAAAAAGATAAAATATAGGTGCATAAATTAACATATTTCTATGCTGATCAAATACCCTCACACTTATCTTTTACTCGTCCTCGAGTAAAACAAAAATGAGAAACTAGACTAGATAGGTCACACTTTCGTAGGAAACACGATTGCATTGAGCGTATGCAACAAGCCGTTAAACCTCTAGGTGTCCCTAGTAGGACGAGTGGTGTCTCGTGAGGGTTTTCAGCGGATACTACCCACAAAATCCAAATGCAGTATGATATGGTTCTAATGTAACTAAATGAATGCAGAGGACTTATGCAAAATAAAAACAAAAAATGAAAACAAGACTTGTTTCAGGAAAGTGGTACAACAAATTAAGTTAACAATTTCTAATTAGTTGATTTTATTTTAGATATCTCAACTTGTCACAAATTTTCAATATAAATCAAGTTTTCAAATGTTAAATTCCAGTTTGGCCAGTTAGTACGGTCGATAACATAGCGCAACCATGAAATAGATTCTTAGTTTGCTTGGCACAGTTTGCAAAAGTGGTGTTATTATTTTCTCATGTATGGCTAGTCAAATCAATAAGGTCAAGAAGTGTTTGGGCATAATCGCTTATTCTTTGTTCTTTAAAATTTTAAAATTTATGATTAAGTACATACACCTAACTTAGAAGACCAAGGTTTACCACCCATGCACTGCCTCGCGGACTAACGGAGAGTGGGTAAAGAGCTTGGCGGATTGTGCAGGCCGACTTTGACTTTGTCAACAACGTGTCGGTAATCCTTAGGCGTCCAATCTCATAAAATGAGACCAAGATATTCCAACGCTGACTTTGTCAATAACATGTCGGATAGAGCTTGGCGGGTTTGCACACCAGCGCTTGATATACAAGCAATGTTGGATACCCTTGGATTACTATTATTATTATTGAAAATATAAGCACAAAAGAGAGTTACACGAATTCAACTTAACACAACTTAGTTTTAAAGATTCGAAAAGCCAATATAAGTATTTTAAGTCCTCCACTTATTTAAACAAATTCTACAATATAGAATAGATTTCATGGCCATCACCTAAGAATCTCCCTATGTACCAGTTACACTATTATCCCTCAAAATTAAACTTTTCATTATATTTCAAATTCGAACTTAGCTGAGAGAGAAAAATACTATCAACTGGCTAAAAATTGTAAACTTTTTTTGTTGTATCAATTGAAAATGAGTCATGTTTAAAAAAAATGGCATGTTACTACAGTCTAAAATGCATGATGGTCCTACTTAAATGGCTGAAAATAAAAAGAAATAAAAACAAAGAAAAATGAAAATGGATGAAATGCAGACTCCCCCCCATACTTGAACTAAACAGTGTCCACACTGTAACTTTTCCTAAATTTGAAAGATTGTACCCAAAGGTGAATGAGATGCAGAATTATTTGAAGAATGACATGCAGTCTAGCAATATGTAAGAATGGATCATATGTACAATGATATATGTGTTTACGGTGCACGCGATGCAACGAATACCACCATCTTTTTCCCCCACACTTGGTTCTAGCCCTATGAGTCCCATTCCCACTATGTCTAGGCGTGTTTTCTAATAAGCAAAGGTTTTTGAAAGCCATCTCATCTTTAAACCTAGATTTATAGTCCAGTAAACGAATGTTCAAGGTCATCCTAACATGAAGTTTTTCAATCAAACTAACATTCCAAAAATAGTTCATGTGTTCAACAAATTTATCAGTGTAATTTTTCAAAAAATTGTGATCGTATATAAATTCAGTGAAATTTGAAATCTGAGTGTTGTTCAAGACTATGTGATCATGATCGACGCTAGTCTATGAATTAGAAAAGCGCGACATTTGTAATAAATTCTGCAAGCATACAGGCGTGTAGCATACAGGTCGAACACAGGGAGGTTTAATTAAAAATTATTATTATTTTTTTCTTGGGCGTGTTAGACGAAGCTGGAGGTTAATTTTGCAAAAAAAATAAAAAGTGAAACTACAATTAAAAGATGCAATTAAATTTACTGCAGATTCGAATCTAATCAGATCTGTAATAAATTCAACGATTAAAGATAAAATAAAACAATGGATTGCAGAACAGAATTAAACGAACAGAAAATAACAATTAGGATTACCGCTGAATCTAATCAGACGGTCAATCACTATTGAAAAGAAATGCAAAATACAAATAGTGTTCTACCGAATCTAATCGTGTAGACAACACTAATTGCTAATAAATAGAAAATTGCATAAAATAAAAAGAAAATTGAGTTTTATTAATGAAGAAGAGAATAGAATGAGATATATGATAGGATGGTTGGGGGCTACAATGCCATTACAAGGGTATATATAGGGCAGAAAGCCAAACCCTAACCCTAACCCTAATGATAACTGGGCCTTGTCATTACTTCACTAATTAGTTTACAATGAGAAACATAAATGGGCCTTAGATAAATAAAGCAAATTTGGGCCTTTTCTCTTTTCCTCTTGTTTCCTTGACACTTCTTCATTGATTTGTGATGTGCAAAGCCTTGTTATCAATCCTTTTCTTGTCCAACAGCAACTAGATGTGATATCTTCATCTACAATTCTTCAAAATGCAAATACACAGCAATTGAACTCTATTTCTCTACATTTCTGGTTGCATGAGGGCTGGGTTGGAATATCTGTGAAAGTAACAAAACAATACCCAAGTAATATTTATTTATATACAAAAGATAAGAAATAAGAGCATAAAATAAACACATTTCTATGTCAATCAAATACCCCCACACTTATCTTTTACTCGTCCTCGAGTAAAAAGAAAATGAAAAACTAACTAGATAGGTCACACTTTCGTAGGAAACATGATTGCATTGAGCGTATGCAACAAGCCGTTAAACCTCTAGGTGTCCCTAGTAGGACGAGTGGTGTCTCGTGAGGGTTTTCAGCTGATACTACCCACAAAATCCAAATGCAGTATGCTATGATTCTAATGAAACTACATGAATGCAATGGACATATGCAAAAAATAAAAACGAAAAATGACAACATGACTTATTTCAGGAAAGTGGTACAACAAATTAAGTTAATAATTTCTAGTCAGTTGATTTTATTTTAGATACCTCGACTTGTCACAAATTTTCAATATAAATCAAGTTTTCAAATGTTAAATTCCAGTTTGGCCAGTTAGTTCGGTCGATAACGTAGTGCAGCCATGAAATAAATTCTTAGTTTGCTTGGCACAGTTTGCAAAGTGGTATTCTAATTTTCTCATGTATGGCTAGTCAAATCAATAAGGTCAAGAAGTGTTTGGGTATCATCGCTTATTCTCTATTCTATAAAATTTTAAGATTTTTGATTAAGTATATACACCTAACTAAAAAGACCAAGGTTTACCACCCATGCACTGCCTCGCGGACTAACGGAGAGTGGGTAAAGAGCTTGGCGGATTGTGCAGGCCGACTTTGACTTTGTCAACAATGTGTCGGTAATCCTTAGGTGTCCAATCTCATAAAATGAGACCAAGATATTCCAACGCTGACTTTGTCAACAACGTGTCGGATAGAGCTTGGCGGGTTTGCATACCAACGCTCGATATACAAGCAATGTTGGATACCCTTGGAATACTATTATTATTATTATCGAAAATATAAGCACAAAAGAGAGTTACGCGTATTCAACTTAACACAACTTAGTTTTAACGATTTGAAAAGCCAATATAAGTATTTTAAGTCCTCCACTTATTTAAACAAAGTCTACAATATAGAATAGATTTCATGGCCATCACCTAAGAATCTCCCTATGTACCGGTTACACTATTATCCCTCAAAATTAAACTTTTCATTATATTTCCTATTCGATCTAAGTTGAGAGAGAAAAATACTATCAACTGGCTAAAAATTGTAAACTTATTTTGCTGTATCAATTGAAAATGAGTCGTATTTCAAAAAAAAAATTTATGGTATGTTACTACAATCTAAAATGTATGATGGTCCTACTTAAATGGCTGAAAATAAAAAGAAATAAAAGCAAAGAAAAATGAAAATGGATGAAATGCAGACTCCCCCCCCACACTTGATTGAGACAGTGTCCCAACTGTCTAAGGCAGAAAAAACAAAAATAAAAAAAATGAAAAAGAAAAATAAAAGAAAAAGAACGTGTACCACCTGATTTCATGGTGGATGATCATGCAGATCGATAGAGTCATCTTCGTCATATTGCTCGAATTCCAAAAATGGTTTCAGTCGTTGACCGTTTACTTTGAAGACTTTTCCATCCCTAGGATTTTCAATTTCAACCGCTCCATGAGGATATACTGTTTTCACGACATAAGGTCCAGTCCATCGAGATCTGAGTTTTCCTGGAAACAAGTGAAGTCTAGAGTCGTATAAAAGAACTTTTTGACCTACGTTGAATTCCTTACGAAGTATGTTTTTGTCGTGTTGGGCTTTGGTTCTTTCTTTGTAGATTTTCGCATTTTCATACGCCTCATTTCTTAATTCCTCTAATTCCGAAATTTGTAACTTCCTATGTGAGCCGGCTTTTTCTAAGTCAAAATTCAAAAATTTTATGGCCCAAAGAGCGCGATGCTCTAATTCAAGAGGTAAGTGATAGGCTTTTCCAAAGACTAATCGATATGGTGACATCCCTAGATTGGTTTTATAAGCAGTGCGAAAAGCCCAAAGTGCATCAGTCAGTTTTACAGACCAATCTTTTCTATTAGAATTCACGGTTTTCTCAAGAATTTGCTTGATTTGTCTATTGGAAACTTCTACTTGCCCACTAGTTTGTGGGTGGTAGGGGGTCGACAGATTGTTTGTGATTGAGTATTTCTTGAGCAAGGACTCAAAAGCACGATTACAGAAGTGAGTGCCATTATCGCTAATGATAGCTCGAGGTGTGCCAAAGCGTGAAAAGATGTTTTCTTTAAGGAATTTGACAACAACCTTGTTGTCGTTGGTTTTGGTCGGAATGGCTTCAACCCATTTTGAGACATAATCTACCGCAAGTAAGATGTAAAGATTCCCAAATGAATTAGGGAATGGTCCCATGAAATCGATGCCCCAAACATCGAATAACTCAATCACTAAAATGGGGTTGAGAGGCATCATGTTTCGCTTAGAGATTCGACCCGTTCTTTGACATCGCTCACATTTAGAGCAAAATTCAAAAGCGTCACAGAAGAGTGTGGGCCAATAAAAACCGCTTTCCAAAACTTTTGCAGCAGTTTTTCTTGCTCCAAAATGACCGCCACAAGCATGGTCATGTGAGAAGGAGAGAATACTTTGGTGTTCATGATCGGGCACACACCTTCGAATGATTTGGTCTGGACAGTATTTGAAAAGATATGGGTCGTCCCAATAGAAGTTTCGAACTTTCGAGAGAAATTTTTGTTTATCTTGTTTCGACCATTCAGCGGGCATTTGTTGTGTGACAAGATAATTCACAATGTCAGCGTACCAGGGGGTGTTAGAGATAGAAAGGAGTTGTTCGTCAGGAAAATAATCATCGATTTGGGTGTCGTTATCATTTTCGTGCACAATTTGAGAGAGATGATCAGCTACGACATTTTCAGAACCCTTTTTATCTCGTATTTCTATATCGAATTCTTGAAGAAGAAGGATCCAACGAATCAAGCGGGCCTTGGCATCCTTTTTAGAAAGCAGATATCGTAGGGCAGCATGGTCAGTGTAAACTATGACTTTGGATCCTATGAGATATGGTCTGAATTTCTCAAGAGCGAAGACAACTGCCAAAAATTCCTTTTCAGTAGTTGAGTAATTCAGTTGGGCCTCGTTTAAGGTTTTTCTAGCGTAGTAAATGACTCGAGGGAGTTTATCAATTCACTAACCCAAGATGGCTCCAATTGCAAAGTCAGAAGCATCGCACATAAGTTCAAAGGGTTGAGTCCAATCAGGAGGTTGAATGATGGGAGTTGTGGTCAAGAGGGACTTAAGAGTTTCAAAAGATGTTTTGCAATCATTGGAAAATTCAAATTTTACGTCTTTGGCAAGTAAATTCGAGAGAGGTTTTGAAATTTTTGAGAAATCCTTAATGAATCTTCTATAGAATCCCGCATGGCCAAGAAATGAACGAACATCTTTGACAGACTTAGGAGGAGGTAAATTAGCAATCAAATCGATTTTGGATTTATCGACTTCTAGGCCATCCTTGGAGACGACATGACCTAGAACTATCCCCCTTTTTACCATAAAGTGGCATTTCTCCCAATTAAGCACGAGTGATTTCTCCTTACAAGGCTTAAGGACGAGTTCTAGATGAGTGAGACATTGGAAAAAAGATGATCCATATATTAAAAAATCGTCCATGAATATTTCCAAGAATTCTTCCACCATATCGGAGAAAATACTCATCATACACCTTTGGAAAGTCGCGGGGGCATTACAAAGACCAAAAGGCATGCGACGATAAGCAAAGGTTCCAAAGGGACAAGTAAAGGTGGTCTTATGTTGATCTTCTAAAGCAACAGGAATTTGGTTATAGCCAGAGTATCCGTCGAGAAAACAGTAGTACTCATGTCCCGCTAAGCGTTCGAGCATTTGGTCAATAAAAGGCAAGGGAAAATGGTCTTTTCGTGTGGCTGAGTTAAGCTTTCGATAGTCGATGCACACACGCCATTTGGTTTTGATTTTTGTTGGGACGAGTTCATTACTGTCGTTTTTGATCACTGTGACTCCCGACTTCTTTGGTACAACTTGTACCGGACTCACCCAAGTACTATCAGAGATGGGATAGATGATGTTATTGTCTAGACATTTGATTATCTCCTCCTTGACCACTTCTCTCATGTTTGGGTTTAATCGCCTTTGAACCTCACGGGTGGGTTTAGCCTCATCAACTAAATGTATACGATGTTCCACAATTGATGGGCTAATTTCTTTTATATCGCTAATTTCCCACCCCAAGGCATCTTTATTTTCCCGCAAAACTTCTAAGAGTTTTTCTTCTTGGTCCTGAGTAATATCGGAGGCCAAGATTACGGGAAAAGTTTTTGAAGAGTCTAGGTAGGCATACTTAAGGTCTGGTGGCAAGCGTTTGAGGTCTAACTTAGGAAGTTCTTGTGTATCAGCATTGGTCAACATTCCTTGGTTAGATTCAGGTGACGATGTGTCGGAGTCAAGAATTTTGTTTAGTTCAGAAATGTATTCGAGTTCGTCGAAATCAGAGTCGAAATGGTCAAGACACATTTTCAAGGCTTCAGAAGTGTCACTAGAGGTTTCATCAACTGTGGTTTGAATCATGTCAATTTCATCGATCTCAAAATCCCTAGGTTGTTTGTTGAGATTAAAGATGTTTAGCTCAATGGTTAGGTGCCCGAAGGAAAGTCGAAGCTGACCATTCATACAATTAATAACAGCATTAGAGGTGGCTAAGAAAGGGCGTCCTAAGATCAATGGTATTTGAACTTTGGGATTCGAGACAGGCTCTGTTTCTAGAACTATAAAATCGACAGGGAAGTAGAACTGTTCGATCTGTATCAAGTCGTCTTCGATAGTTCCCAATGGCTTTTTGACAGATCGATCGGCTAGTTGAAGTGTGATGTTTGTTGGTTTAATCTCCCCTAGTCCAAGTTGACGATAGACAGTATAAGGGAGAAGGTTGACACTGGCACCAAGGTCAAGTAGGGCACGAGAGATGTGAGTGTTTCCTATTTTACAATCAATCGTAGGGCAGCCAGGGTCTTTATACTTGACTGGGGTAAGATTCGAAAGAACAGAGCTTGTATTTGCAGTTGGAAAAGCTGTTTTTGGGACATTGGTCGCACGTTTTTGTGTGCACAATTCCTTAAGACATTTAGCATATTGAGGAATTTGTTCAATGGTGTCTAAGAGAGGAATGTTCACACGGACTTGTTTGAAAATTTCTAAAATTTTATCAAAATTTGCCGCTTTCTTCTTATTGTTGAGCCTATGAGGAAAAGGAGCTACTGGTTCTTTGACTCTGTGATGAGTTTCATCATTCGAAGAAGAAGGTTTATCCAAGGGAAGAGAAGGTGGTAAGGTTGTAGAAGATGGAATGTTGGTACTGCCAACATTAATTTTCGAAGGTGGGTCGGGTTTTCCGACACTGGGAGAAGAACTGTTGGGATTGCCAACATTTAAGGGAACTTGAGGTTTAGAAGAATTGGCATTTGAAGCCAATGGGTGATCAGCAAGATTAGGGATTGGGGTCGAGTTAGAAAGTTCGCCAGGGTTGCCCACGTTATTATCAATCCTCTTACCAGATCGAAGGGTTGTAATTGCGTTGACTGGATTATGATTTTCGTCCTCACAAGAATTTACAGCACAAGAGTTATATTTTGCATTCACCTCAGGTTGACTAGGCAACTTTCCCTTCTCATGAGTTTTCATAAATTCCTTCATCATATTAAACATTTGGTCCATTTTAGCGTCTTGCGAGTTTATTTTGGCTTTGTAAGAGCTCAACTGTTTTTCTAGACGCACAATTTCTTGTGATGGTAGAGAAGATTGAGAGGATTGGTTTGATGATTGAAAATTGGGGTGCCTATAAGGTTGTTTGGATTGAGGTGAAGCTTGAGATGTTTGAGAATTGGAAGAAGTGGCCTGGTAATTCGGATTGGGAATAAAGGGTTGCACGTGAGATGGGTTAGCCGAATTATTTTGGTTTGACCAAGAAAAATTTGGGTGGTTCCTCCAACCAGGGTTGTATGTGGATGAGTAAGGATTATTTTGAGCTATGGCATTGGCTTGGTCTTGAGAGTAATAGTGGGGTAACCCTTCTCCGGCTTGAGGAGTTTGATTTTCTAAAGGAATTTGATTTGGGTCCACGACATGCACACCTCTAGTAGAAGTACGAATGGGAACACGAATTGATTCCCATTGCATGTCCTTTTCAGAATAATCTTCTAAGAATTGCCAAGCTTCATCGGCTGTCTTAGACATAAAATCTCCTCCACACATTGATTCTAGTTGAGTTCTAGTCTGATAGTTTTGCCCTTCATATGCAATTTGACATAAGTGATCTTTTAGAATTCCATGATGAGGGCAACTATATAATAACTGGTTGAATCTCTCAAAGTATTTTGAAAAAGTTTCCCCCTCATTTTGACAAAATTGATTTATCTCGGTTCGGATTTTTAGAGTTTTATGGAAAGGGAAAAACTTTTTCAAGAATGCAGTGACAAATTCATCCCAACTTCTTATGGAATGTCGTGGAAGAGAATTTAGCCATCTTTTAGCGCTTTTAAGTAGTGCAAATGGAATTAGCCTTAGCTTGATCGATTCGTTAGATAATTGTTGCATTTTTGTTGTGGACGCATACAATTCAAATTCACTTAGAAATTCATAAGCATTTTCAGACCCAGTAAATTTTGGTACCCCTTGGATAAAAGAATGTTTTAGCTCAAAATTGTTTCCTTCAGCTGGTGGGAACACAATGACAGATGGTTGAACGGTCCTAGTAGGATAACATCGATCACGAAGAGACAAGGGTCTATCCATTTGGATATTGAGATTTTGAAAATTTTGATTTATTTGATTTTGATTCCCAAAGTTTGGAAAATTTTGATTCACTCGATTTTGATCCAACTCGGGTGGAAAATTTTGGTTGATTCGAGAACCCCTAGGAGAATTTTGTTGGCTAACACTTTTTTCACTCATTTTTGTTAAATGCAAGCACAGAAATTAGCTACAATGAAATTTTCTGTCCTTATTGGCTCCTAACCCAAAATTATAAAGTGACACGTTTGATTACTTAGATCAAAATATTTCTCAGCCAGTTAACGGACAGGAGTTATCGGTACACCAGGAATCACCCTAGCAATGTAGCCGAAGGTTTAAGTACCTTCAGAGTAACAACCGATATAATATTTACGAATCACCGTAATATTTATAAACGGTTATTTCTCTGCCGTAGTCTAGACACCAAGAAATAATTCGTTCCAAATGAATCAACTATCACAATATAATTAAGCCCTAGATGAGCCCGTGACTCCCTTAAGTCCAACGTCTAACCGTTATTATTAGTCAGATTCTACGATGAAATGCAATTTGTGGGCTAAGGAAAGGGTGATGAAATCCCTCACCTTATGTGAATTGGGGTATTTCCCTTAACAGAATGAATAGAAATGCAGAAATAACAACAATCACAAAAAATAATTGCGAAAATTAAAAATTGTACATTCAAAGCCGCTGCCCCTGCAGAAAATTTTTACAACAATTGTCTATATTTTTTTTTCTTTGCAGCAGAGCACCTGTAGTGTTTTAAAAATTTCTTACCTTGATCGGCAGTCCGTCCAGTGAATTTGGGAAGCGCTAGCGCGTCCACACCCCACTTGGTGTGCAACCGCTCCAACCCATCTGAATCGTCCGCTGCTTTTTGTTGTTGTCTCTTCTATTAATTGCTTGACTGCGCTGCGGCACGGGTTCGGGCTAGGAGCCCGAAAAAAATTCTCTCTTTTTTTAAAATTTCAGCTGTACCTGTTTTTGAAAAATTCTCTCTCTCTTTTTTTTTTGTGAACTTTTTTTTTAGAAAGAAATTTGAAAATATAAGAAAAAGAAAAGGACAATTTTGAAAAGAAAAACAAGCTAACAGCTCGACAACAAACTAAACATGAGTCGAGCCACACTACACTTACTCAGTACCACACGAGAAAAACAAAATCAGTTAACAACATTCCTGCCTGAACAACCCTTTAAATTAAATAATCAACCCCACAAAAGCTACTATTGCTCGCAAAGAATCAATTAGTAAAACACGCCCCAAATAACAAGCAAAAGAAGAAGAAAATAGAGGCCCTTTCTTTGGTTTCGCAACCCCTCTTTTTTTTTTTTTTTTTTTTTTTTTTTGGTTTTCAAGGTATGTTATGCGTGAAGAAGGGGTATTGATTTGGGCACGATTGGGTTTGTCTGGAGTTAATTTGGGTTTCACGTTGTGATGTGAAGTGGTGAATTGTGGCTTAGGGTTTGTGCGAAGTGGAAGAATGGAGTCGGTTGTTGCTGGAGGGATTGTGTGTGGTGATAGGGGTATGGACGTTTGCACTGTGGTTGATAATTAGGAAGTTGGAGTGTGGAAGGGGATTAACTTGCTGTATGGATGGAAGTCGGCGGTGTATGAACGAGTGGTTGCAAGTATGGGTTGAAGTAGTTAATGACTGTGGTGTGCGAGGAAGTGCGCAGGAGTTTGGCTAGGAAGTGGCTGATTTTAGTGAAGGGATGGCATTGGGTATTGCGCTGTGATGAAGAGTTGGGGTTTTGGGAGATGTGATTGTGGACTTTTGGTTTTTGCATGAGAAGGGCTGTCTGTTGGTGAACGATGGATTGTGAAAACTGTTCACTGGCAATGATTTTTTTTTTTTAAAGAAAAGAAGATCGATAGAAAGAAGTTTGAAAAAGCAAGAAATAAGGAATCAAGCAAGAAGAAAAGGAAGATTGCAAGGAGTTGTAAAGAGTTGTTGTTTTTTTTTTTTTTGGACTTGTAAAACAAGCAATAAATTTGTATAAAGGAGGGAATTGATTAGGAAAAAAAAAGAAAATAGAAATGGCAAGAGCAGAAAATTAAAGAAAATGGTATGTTATTTTTTTCTCTTGTTATGAAGATTGTGGCATCATTGAATAACGCCAAATCAAATCAATCAAGAAATTTTTTTCTAAATGTACAAGAAAACAAAAGAAAATACAATAAAATAAAACTAACACGAATCAGAAATTAAATAAATAACAAAATTTAATCGTTACCTCCCCGGCAACGGCGCCAAAAACTTGATCGATGCTAGTCTATGAATTAGAAAAGCGTGACATTTGTAATAAATTCTGCAAGCATACAGGCGTGTAGCATACAGGTCGAACACAGGGAGGTTTAATTAAAAATTATTATTTAATTTTTTTCTTGGGCGTGTTAGACGAAGCTGGAGGTTAATTTTGCAAAACAAAATAAAAAGTGAAACTACAATTAAAAGATGCAATTAAATTTACTGCAGATTCGAATCTAATCAGATCTGTAATAAATTCAACGATTAAAGATAAAATAGAACAATGGATTGCAGAACAGAATTAAACGAACAGAAAATAACAATTAGGATTACCGCTGAATCTAATCAGACGGTCAATCACTAATGAAAAGAAATGCAAAATACAAATAGTGTTCTACCGAATCTAATCGTGTAGACAACACTAATTGCTAAGAAATAGAAAATTGCATAAAATAAAAAGAAAAATGAGTTTTATTAATGAAGAAGAGAATAGAATGAGATATATGATAGGATGGTTGGTGGCTACAATGCCATTACAAGGGTATATATAGGGTAGAAAGCCAAACCCTAACCCTAACCCTAATGATAACTGGGCCTTGTCATTACTTCACTAATTAGTTTACAATGAGAAACATAAATGGGCCTTAGATAAATAAAGCAAATTTGGGCCTTTTCTCTTTTCCTCTTGTTTCCTTGACACTTCTTCATTGATTTGTGATGTGCAAAGCCTTGTTATCAATCCTTTTCTTGTCCAATAGCAACTAGATGTGATATCTTCATCTACAATTCTTCAAAATGCAAATACACAGCAAATTGAACTCTATTTCTCTACATTTCTGGTTGCATGCGGGCTGGGTTGGAATATATGTGAAAGTAACAAAACAATACCCAAGTAATATTTATTTATATACAAAAGATAAGAAATAAGAGCATAAAATAAATACATTTCTATGTCAATCAGATCACATTTCTCATCATTAACTGACAGTGTATTTTCGACACTGACAATTTCAAGTTTGTTTGAAATTTTCTCAAAGTTAAAATTTTCGAACTCGTGACGTGAATCCACTTCTTCCTCATTTGGCAACTCATCCTCGTACAATCCAAAGAATTCATGTTCCTTAAAATCCTTTTCCAAATTTGAATTAAAAAATTCAACATTTTTATTTCGTTCAATTTCAAAAATTTCAAGTTTCTCGCAGCCTGAAAGAGGAAGATCAAAATCTGAGTTTAAATCTTTTTCCCTAAAAGAATAGAAATCCAAATCATTTATTGAATTTTGAACAACTTCATCAAGATGATTATTCTCAATTTCCAAAGTCGTTATTTGAAAATTTTCACTATCAGCAAAGAATGGATTGTTTTCTGAATCATCGCATGTTTGAATTTGATTTTGTTGCTCTTGTTGTTCTTTATAAGACGCCATTAAACAAAGAAGTTCATCCATCTTTTTATTTAGCCTTTCCACCCTCTCATGAAAATTACATTCTTCAGAGTCGTTGATTTGAGAGCTCTCGCTTTGGATTTCTTGATTCTCAAAATTATAGTCCACATCAATTTCACAATCAAAATTATTTCCAATGTGGTGGTTGTTTGAATTTTCAGAAAAATGGTATTGGAAATCATTTTGATTTTGAAAATTATGTTCGTAACCAAAACTGTTTAAATTCGAGGGAAAATTACAATTTTGGTCATATTCAAAATGTGGATATGGGTTGTAATTTTGAAAATTTTGATCGATTTGAAAATCATTTGCAGAATTATTTCCGAATTGGTTTCCCACCCCATATTGATGTTGATCAAAGGTATGTTGCGATTCAAAGCCGTTTTGATGTGGATGTGGCCCATAATCGAAATTATTGAAATTTAAATTGAAGTTGCCATTTCGATCATAACTTTGAAAATGTTGGTCATTTTGAAAATTTTGAAAATTGTTGACATTTGGCTCGCGAAATTTTGGAAAATTTTGCTTTATGAGTTGTAATTCAAATCATACTCTTCAAGCGGACGTCTACTTCGACTATTATCCCACAATTCTCTCAAAGATTTTTTTGAATCAGACATTTGAAATGAAATCACGGCAAGACAGAAATTATTCTCAATTCAAAATAATATAAAATAATGAGTTGTGCTCTATTAATTAACTGACTCAATTGGAAGGGGGAAGAGGGTCTTATGGCCGTTCACGTATAGTATAAATACTAAGGGATACGACCAATGTTTTACGGGTAGTATGCAACCTCTTTTGCTAAAAGTTCAATAAATTGAACTAATATATATCCGCGATCCAATTATACGAGACAGTCAACTTCACAAAACACCACTTTTCAATTATATTATTTTGAAAAATCACAATTTTATTGTTGAAAAACGATGAGATTGATGATAGTAGCAATGGAAATTCGTTCCTCACCAAATATATTCAGAAAATTCAGTCACAGAACAAATTGCAGAAAATTAAAAATTGTACATAGCAAGCCGCTGCCCCTGCAGAATTTTTTTACAACAATTGTCTATATATTTTTTTTCTTTGCAGCAGAGCACCTGTAGAGTTAAAAGAAATTTACAGTGGGGTATGGCTGTCCATCCAGAAAAATGAGTAGAGTCAATGATTGAAATCTCACTATTTGCAATTTCTTTTGATTTCTGAAATCTTGATTTGTTGCTTGAACTCCAGTCACCTTGTCCTTAGTTCGAAATCTCTCTTTTTTTTTGTTTTTTTTTTGAATGAATTGAATAACAAAAAAAGCACAAGAAAAAGAAACAAAGGAATTAACAAAAAAAAAAGCTAACTTTTTCGAGAAGATGGTGCTGAAGTGTGGATTGAAAAAAAAACTGTGGTGAAATGAGATTATGTGAGAGGAAGGGGTATTTGATTTGAGGGAAGAAATGAAGCAGGGAAAAAAAAAGAATGAATCTTTTTATGACCTTTCCTTTTTTATTATTGTTGAAAAAGTGGACAAATAGGAAAGAAACAAATGACAAAAAAAATAAAATGGGAAGAGAGATTTCAGGAAAAAAAAAAGAATTGTAAAGGAAGGAAGGAAAGTAATTGTAAAAGATTTGGAAAAGAAATTGAGAAGGGAAAGCAATAAAAGAGAAGACAAAAACAGAAAGAATTTTTTTTTCTTTTGTTTATTGTTGTAAAATTAGAAGAGGAATTTTTTTTTCGAAAAGAAAGGGAATTTGTAAGAGAAGAAAAGAAATCAAATGTATTGAGAACAAGAAAGACAAAAGAAGAAAGGAAAAAAATTTGCAAAAGAGGAATCTTTTTTTTTTTGAAATTTAAAAAAGAAAAAGAATGTAGATGATTGGAAAGAAAGTGGAAAGATGGAAAGAATAAAGGAAAATTGAAAGTTGTTTTTTTTTAATGAAGGAGAGAGACGGAAAGAAATAAATGAAAAAAATGGAAAGAGAGATTGTAGGAGGTGAATGTGAAATGCAATTGGAAAGAAATAAATAAATAAACAAAATGCAAGTTTTTTTTTATGAAAATTTGAACAAGAAGAAAGGGAAAGAAATGAATGGGAAAAACCAAAACAAAAAAGGAAAAAAAATAAAAGAGGAAGGAAATAAGAGAAAAAAGCAAGGTTTTTTTAGTAGAGAGGAAGGGTAGAAGGAATTGAGGAAAGAAATAAAAGAAGACAAAAACAAGAAAGAAATCAAAGTAGACAGAGAAGAAATTGCAAAAGTTTTTTTTTTAGAAAGTTGTAGACAAAAGATGGAAACAAATAAAAAGAAAAGGAAAAAGAAAAATGTGAATATCAGCGAGGTGGTAGAAAGATGGAAAGAAATTGAAGAAAAATTAGCAAGTTTCTTTTTTTGTATATATTTTTTTCTTTTTGAAGAAGGAATTAGATTGAAAGAAATGCAAACAAAAAAAAGAAAGAAATAAATGAAAACAAAAAGAAGGAAAATTAAAAGAAAAAGGGGCAAGATTTTATTCCTTGCTTTTGGGAGATTGTAATATCAATAACTAATATCAAATCTACCAATCAAGATTTTTTTTTTAAGATTGACGGCAGAAGTATAAAAAGGAAAAACAATTTAGAAAGGGAAGAAAATCAAGGCAGGCCAGAAACAACAATAGAGAATTGTCTTTTTTTTTGTAATTAAATTATTGAAAAGAGGGAAAGAATTGTGAGAAGGAATGAAACAAAAGAAAATTGGCAACCTTTTTTTCTCTCATGTGTAGAAGATTACGGTATGAACAATCAATACCAAATCATCTAATTGAGAATATTTTCAATATATATAAGAAAACAAAAATGAGAAAATAAAAAAAATGAAAGCTAACACGAATCAGAAATTAAATAAATAATAAAATTTAATCGTTACCTCCCCGGCAACGGCGCCAAAAACTTGATCGTCGCTAATCTATGAATTAGAAAAGCGCGATATTTTAAATAATTACTGCAAGCGTACAGGTGTGTAGCATACAGGTCGAACACAGGGAGGTAGATTAAAATCAAATTATTTAAATAATCTCTTGGGCGAGTTAGACAAATCTTTGAGGTTGGTTTTGGAAGCAAGCGAAATTGAAACTGCGATCCGATTCAGAACAAATATAATTGAACTGACGATCAAATCACAATTATCAATTGGAAATTAAAATGCAAAACAGAAATAAAATGCATAAATTAAAATCGCAGGAAAAGAAGAACAACAAAAAGTAAATTAGGATTGTCGTTGAAACTAATCAACGACTAATCACTAACAAAAAATGTAAAATACAATTGGTGTTCTTCCAAAACTAATTGTGAAGAAAACACCGATTGCTAAGAAAAAGAAAATTGCAGAAATAGTAAAAAAAAAAACTTTTATTAATAGAGAAGAGAATATAGAATAGGGATCGGATCTTTGTTACAATGGGTATACATGTGCTTTTATAGGTGAAATTGGCCAAACGCTAATCAGATTTGTATGAATATATGGGCCTCTTTTCCAAGAATTATTATCATATCACATGCCTTTCTTGACTAAGCTTGTTTGGAAATAATCTCTAAGAATATCTGCGCATATCATGGTGAATACCTTCCATATCTTCCAAATCTTCCATGTGGCTAATTGATTGACAAAAGATTTGCATGTGATTAATTCTTCCAAACATGGACTCATGTTAGAATCCAAAAGCATATAAGAAAAATCGTCCATATCTTTCATGTGGCTAATGTGAACACAAACATCTTCCAATGACATATTTTGAGATCTTTTCTACCATTCTTCTTCTAATGTGACCAATGTGAACACATCTAGTCTCTTATGCAATTCTTCAAGTAAATGGCATTTATTCTTCACTTTTAAGGATGATGAGGTCTGGTCAACATATCTATAAAAACAACAAGAAAATACCCAGCGTAACATTTATTTATATACAAAAAAGATAAAATATAGGTGCATAAATTAACATATTTCTATGCTGATCACAGACTATTCCCAAACTGGCTAGTGAAAATCGGGTCACGATCACTAACTATACTAGAAGGAACCCCATGTAACCGTACTATCTCTCGAAGGTAAATAGACGCTAGCCATGATGCGGTCCTCTTGCTTTTCACCGGAATGAAGTGAGCACTTTTCGTGAGTCTATCAACTATGACCCATATGCTAGTATTTCCCTTCCTTGGCCTAGGCAGTCCATCCATGAAATCCATTGAGATACTCTCCTATTTCCATTGCGGAACCTCCAAAGGATGTAGTAGCCCACCGGGTTTCTTCGACTCAGCCTTTACTTGTTGGCACACCATGCACTTTGAAACGAACTCCGCCACGTCCTTTTTCATTCCAGCCCAAAAGAAAATGCGTTTCATATCTCTGTACATCTTATCCCCTCCGGGATGTATAGTCATCTTCGAGTGATGCGCCTCTTCGATAACTTTATTTACTAATTCTCCCACTTGTGGGACACATAGCCTTCCATCACGCCTTAGCCATCCCTTGTCATCTATGGCATACCTACCGAGGTGACTTGATGTCTCACCATTAATCAGCTTGTTCATGATTTCGACTATCTGTTGGTCTTCCTTCTGTGAAGTCCCTACTTGATCTAGAAGTGTAGGTCTTAACTCAAGAGATGCTAACGTACCAGTCAATGACTCAACAGCAGGTGTAAAATCAAAGGTTGCTATAAACTCTAGGCTTTTCCTTTCAACAAACAAGGGGCTCAAGATCAACCTTTTCCTACTTAGCGCATCCGCCACCACGTTACCCTTACCAGGGGTATAAGCTATATCGAAGTCATATGATGCCAAGAATTCCATCCACCGCTGTTGTCTCATATTCAAATCTTTCTATGAGAAGAGGTACTTAAGCGATTTGTGGTCGGTATACAGCTCGAACCTCTCCCCTGGAAGATAATGGCGCCAAGATTTAAGTGCAAAAACGATCGCCGCCAACTCCAAGTCATGTGTGGGATAGTTCTTCTCATGAACTTTAAGTTGTCTACCCCCGTAGCAAATCACTTTCCCTTCTTGCATTAGGACAGCGCCTAATCCTGTGCCACACGCATCTGTGTACACCGTAAACATCTTACTTCCGTTGGGTAATGCCAAAACTGGAGTTGTGGTGAGGGCTCTCTTGAGTCTCTGAAAAGCAATCTCACACTCTATGTCCCATGCAAATGCTAGGTTTTTCTTCATTAACCTAGTAAGAGGGGCTGAAATCTTAGCGAAGTCCTTAATGAACTTCCTATAGTAGCCTGCCAAACCGAGAAAGCTTCACACCTCCGTTGCGTTCTTAGGAATTTTCCAGTCTTGCACCGCAACTACCTTTGCGGAGTCCACGGCTATGCCTTGCTTAGAAACTACATGTCCAAGAAATCGAACTTCCTTCCTCCAAAAATGGCATTTGGAGAACTTAGCCTTTAACTGGTGTGCTCTAAGCATATCCATGACTTCCTTGAGATGTCTAGCATGCTCTTCTTCATCCCTTGAGAAGATCAAAATATCCTCCATGAAAACCACTACAAACTTGTTAAGGAACTCCCGAAACACCCTACTCATCAAATCTACAAAATACGCGGGTGCATTTGTTAACCCAAACGGCATGACGAGCCATTCGAAGAACCCATCTGGAGTCCTAAACGCAGTTTTGTCAATGCTATCCTCAGCCACTCTAAGCTGATGGAATCCTGTGTCTAGATCGAGTTGAGAGAAAACAGATGCTCCAACAAGCTGGTCAAACAAATCGTCGATTCTTGGTAGTGGGTTTCTGTTTTTCTTAGTTAGCTTGTTTAACTAACGATAATCTACGCATAGACGAAGCGAACCATCCACTTTAGTAGCGAATACCACCGGAGCACCCCATTCAGAAATGCTTCGCCTTATGAAATTTTTCTCAAGCAACTCCTTAACTTGTTTATTGAGCTCTCTTCTTTCTCGCGGGGCCATGTGCCTAACGGGCAATGAAACTGGCTTGGCATTATCAACAAGATAAATTTGTAAGTCTATCTCGCATTTAGGAGGTAACCCCTTCACCTCATCAAAGACATCTGGATATTCTTGGACCACTCTTATAGATTGCAAATTGTCGATGGGCGAATCAAGAGATTCAAGATAACACAGCATGACCGTGACCCTTAGGGTTACAAGAAATTTCAAGGGTATTACCAAGGCGAGTCATGAGCCTCACTACCCTTCGTTCACAATCAAGGATGGCTCCATAATTGGACAGCCAATCCATACCTAGGATCAAACCGTATCCCATAAATCCGAGAACATAAGCATTACACGTGAATTCTACGCTTAAGATAGAAATCCTCAAATCCACACACATCATAGATAAATGGGTGGAGCCCCCAATTGGATTTGAAACACTAACGGGATCCTAACCTAGACTAGTACTTAGGTGCAGATTTTCAACAATATTAGAAGAAATAAAAGTATGCGATGCGCCAGAGTCAAATAAGGTTCGAACAGGAAAGTTAGAAATGTAAACAAGGCTTTCTACGGAAATATTACTACCTCGGTCAAGTGCTGGAGTGGTGTTGAGAGCATGCAACTGCCCTCCAGAAGATCCTGCTCACTGAGCCTGCCCTTGCCCCTGTCCTTGCTTCTTAGGGAAATCCTTACTGAAGTGTCCAGTATCCCCGCAATGAAAGCATTCACCCAACTTTCTCTTCTTCTTTCTACAGTCCTTGGCTATATGCCCCGTAATCCCACAAAAGTTACACTTCCTTGTCTCACGTGCCTTGTTATTATTGTTGTTGTTGCCCTTGTTATTCTTGTTGCCACCCTTCTTGAAGTCAACTTTCTTATTCTGAGTCTCATTAGGCTTAATCTCCTTCTTGGTATTCTTGTCTTCCTCATGAAGTAGAGCCATATCCACCAAGCTTTCAAAGGTCGCCCCCATGGGTATATGAGTTATGGCCAAACTGTGTAGTGGCTCGTTCAATCCTCGAGCAAAGCATACAGCCTTTTTCTGAGCTGTGTTAACCAAGTCCAATCCGAACCTAGCAAGCTGATTAAACTTATTCACGTACTCCCTAACGGTCATGTCCCCTTGCTTAAGTGCTAGGAACCTCTCCATCTGAAGGTTCTCTTCTGCTGACGATAAGAATTTAAGCCCAAATCTCTCTCTAAAGTCTGCCCAAGTCTCAACTGGCCTGGTAGCGTTGGTTACTTCCCACCAAAATGCAGCTTCCTCTTTCAACAACCATGCTGCCAACTGAACTTTCCTATGATCCTCCACATCGAATATAATAAACAAGTCTTCAGTCTCCTTTAGCCAGTTTCGTGCCTCAACGAAGGTTTCAGTTCCAACGAAGTTCTTGCCGCCCATTGCTTTAAAGTCTTTGCATATTTTGGCAATGGCGGTACCAGGAGGAGGAGGAACCGCGACCACTGGGGGAGGAGGAGGAGGGATGTCTGCCGGGCCCGCGCCGTTGGCCCTAGCTTCTAAGTACTTTCGGAACCATCCAGGTACGGGTACTCCCTCAGGAAGGTTAAGATCAGACATGCTGAAAAACGAAAAGAAAAAGATTCAAACGAGGAAACAAAGGAAAGTGCTAATGGCTTTTGGGGAATAGCCTTTTTAAACATAAAACTTTTATTGAAAAATGCTTCTTTATAAACAGTTTTGGAAAATAGTTTTAGGAGGTTTTTAAAACTTTTGCCCCGTCTGGTAACCTTCTGCTCTGATACCAAATGTAACGCCCCACCTCCGCTAGGGTCACTCACAAAGGGAATGCACTAGTTTTGGTGGAGTATTATCTAGGTAAACATACACAGAGATATCGCAAGGCAAAACATAAATAAAGCAGCGGTAAAAATTAAAAACCAAATTTCATTACTTTCAAGAAAAGAGTCAAAACCTCATATATCCAAAGTACAAATTATTCCATTACATCAAGTTCTAAATAAAGAAGCATAAACTGAAGATAACAAAAGTAAATTATTCCCCAAAAATAGCAGAAGTGCAGCCATAGCATAACTCAAGACCAAACCATACATGAGCTGACAGAAAGCAAGCTAAATCTAAGCTAAGAGCTAGCGTTTCCTCCCTGAGAACCTGGGGGGGAAACGAAAGAAAAAGAGGTGAAAGAAAAAGGCCAGTCATAAAGACTGGTAAGCCCTAGTGACTTTCAGTATTAAAACTAGTAAAGTTAACAAGACATGAGTAAACGGAAAGTAAACATAGGGATGATAATAAGTCTGGCAAGATAGCTAAGATAACAAGATAAATCAAGTCTAGGATTGCATATTCAAGATTCGCTGCACCAACTGTACTAGTATTCTAACCCATGTCAAGTATTAACCATGAAATGATCCCTTTGCCCAATATCATGAAATGACCCATTACGGGGTCCTACGGTACGATCTACTAATTCGATCGGTTCCCTACAAGTTCTAGCTCGTCATGTGTCTGTTTCATACGGCCCAATCACGAAATGTAGTCACCTGTGCTAGGTCCACCATAGGGTGTATCAAGTCCTAGGGTGCCAACCACCGACACGAATCAAGCACGCACAGTGTAAACCTACTGGTGCCCAATGCCTGCTTTTTCAACTCTGGACTACGTGCACGACCAAAGTCCGCTTGAACCTACAATGCCGCACCTACTCATCCATCGTTCTGGTCGCTTACAATCAACCCAGTAATCGTGCCCCACCCTGCCTAGTCTCAGGGTATCGTGATACATCCAAGTGGGTTACTGTTGAAAAGGACCGCGTAACTAGGGTTTCTAGTGAGTTAAGTGATGTCATTCAAATTCGTGACTTAACCCTATCCAATCATGTATCAAGTTGGTTAAGTGTTGTCTTTCATGTTCATGACTTAACCCTATCAAATCACCATGTCAAATTGGTTAAGTATATTCAAGTGGTTCATGACTTAACCCTATCATGTAGCATAAATTCATTAATGCACCCCAACCTCTCACATTAGACTAGTTGTTGTGGTCACTGGATTTGTCGGGCGGTTCCGGGCAGATTTACACCACAACATAGTCTAACCTCGGATTTTAGGTGCTACATGACCAACTACCCACATTGGATCCTATTGTTTGCAGTCACTGGATTTACCGGGCGGTTCCGGGCAGATTTACACTGCAAACTCAACCCAACCTCGAGTTGGCAATTTGTAAGTTTAATCTAAGTGTCATGTCCAGGTTCAAGTTTCGAGTCTAAATTCATGTCAAGTTTTTGTGTCATGTTTCATGTCAAGTCGTGTCAAGTTCATGTCCATATCCAGGTTCAAGTTACGTTTCAAGTTTATAGTAAATTCAGGTTTGCCTAAACTACCCAAATCGTATTCCCATCGCAAGTGAATTCGAATCGATACAAACAAATCTAATTAGGGAATAACATAGAAAGAACGGGCATAAGGTGGCAAAAGTGATTATAAGTCAAGCATGGCATAACTTGAGATATATGACTACAACAATACTGGCATATGGAATAGTGGTCTCAAATATCTAACCTAGCAAAATAGGGTGATAGTCATGGTAACAGTTGACATAAGATAATAACCCCAAACTTGTGAATAACAACTAATTCAACATCATAGGCATGTTAACATCATGGACATGAGGGGTTTAGGTTTTCAACATGTTTAGGCCCCAAATCAAATTCATATAAACATTCCCACAAGTCAAGATTCAAGATGAATAGATCCAAGGTGAATAATAGTGGATTCAAAATAATAGATCCAAAAGGAACAATAATAGACCCAAGGTATACAATGATAGATCCAAGATAATTATCATACTTAGGTTCAATTTCAATTTACAACATGTCCATATTAAGTTTAAAGTTTAGATCTAAAAGTAACTGGGGCTTACAGATCGTGGTTTGAGAATTAGAAAATAAAGAGGCGATGTTGAATCTCGAGTCTAACAGAAATCCCCCAAACAGCAAAACTCTACAAGTAGTCTTGTTGGAGAAGAAGCAATCCCTTTTCTCTAACTTTTCAACCAGGGTTTTAGCAGCATAATAGCAGAGAGAATTTGTGTAGAGAGACTAGAGTTAGGGGCTGTTTGTATAGGGTCAGGCCAACGAATCTAGATAGAAATCGGACTAGAAACATCAGAGTGAATTTTGACTCAAAAATGGGCTCGGCAACCAGGTCGACTCTATGGTCGACCTGGTCCTGGGAAGGTCGACACTATGGTCGACCCCCAGGTCGACCTGTTCCTGGGCGGGAAATTTCCCGCCCTGTCCATTCTGGGGTTTGAATTCGATATTTGAATTCGAATTCTGAGTTGTTTTTGAACTTGAAAATTCCTGAAACTTCGAAGGGTCATAACTTGGTCATACGGACTCCGATTTTCGAAAACTCGGACTCATTTCCAAGCAGAATTTCGAGACGAACTTAATGGAATAACCCGTTGCCCTTGATTCTTATTTTAAAAATTAATTATGCCTTGATTTATGGTTATAACACGTTATTAAAATACGGGTTGTTACAAAATTGGTGTTCAGAATGAGTGTTAGAGTTGAATATTGTTTTCGGCTATGAAAACAGATAGTGAGATTATCACGTAAGATTGAAGATAATAGTTTTCCAAGTTAAGAAATACATATATTTTCAAATAAATATATACAAATAAGTTGGTGTTTGAGTTACAAATAATATAGATTGTTTAAATAAGGATTAACAGATCCAATGGAAATAAATCTGTTTATTTTATTTAATATTTGATAGTTAAATAACCGACTATCAAATTTGGACCTTTATCGTTATCATTTCGAAGTGACCGGAATCTGAATTCCACTTCGATTCGATATATACGTTACAAGTTAGAAATTATTGAAGACGGTGTATTGCAAGGGCTATTTTGTCGATTCTAGGTAGAAATTGCCTTAGATGGATTCACAGAATAGTGCCTTCGGTTTGTCCAGTCCCAGGACAACTTGTATGGATGAATGTCTAACAGAGTATGCCTAATAAATCAAGTAAGTGGATCTCTTCAAACGTATTTACGTTTGGTGGCGGAGTAATTCGTTTCTCTTAGCCTTATACCCGTGTTATTTTTGGGGAAATCAATATGTAATTTGGCGGATTTGACGATGTGACATTCAACGTGAATGAAGATTTGATCTATCCAAGGTTAGTTCAGCCTTAAGCCTCACAACCGAGAAATGAAAAAAATTGGGCAAGCAGCAGCATGTCTAAGTGGGTCGCTCTCAATTAGGGTGTATTGTCACCTATCAAGAGAAATTCCATTTACTTTTTTATTCTTTCGATGTTGTCCCATTCCGAAAAGGGTGGGTAGCTCCCCACCGTTGTTGATAATACATTCGATACACTTAAGCAAAATGAGTGGTCGGTCATGTGTGGTCGGGTTGCCAGATGTTCTTGTTGAACCCAGTGTATTCCCCTCTAGAGATACATTATCGGAAGGTGGTTCCATACCTTGTCATAGTTGGAAATTCGTTATCCAACAAGCGCTCGCGGTTTTGATTGTATACTATGTATGTAGAGCGTGAGATGCAAGCGTTCTGCTAGATAATTATTTATTTGTGATTGATAAACACTATTATAATATCAGAGAGTTTTGATATAAAAATTGTTTTGGGTTATTGTAAGGTACAAACCATCCGTGTTTATGTGTGGGTCGGTCTTACAATTATCTTTTCTTTCGAAAAGGTTTTTAAAAGTTAAACCAAGTATTCTGGATTCTAATAAGAGGAAAACGCGTTCCATGTTATACAGCGTTATCCTGTGAGATATCCTTTATTAAATAAGCTGTTTTAAAATTGTTTACTCATACTAGTCCCATGACCGACCCAGAGTTTATTTTTCTATGTTTTCCTTAGACACTTGGGTGCCCAAATTTGTACGGGCAGTCAAGTAGTTCGGGTTTTTTTACAGATTTATCTGAAAGTGCTTTGAGCGGTAGGCTTCAGTGTTGGATATTTAGAGTTTATTCTACTGTGTTGTATATTGATGTACTCTGATGATGTATGCAAGTGTAAATACAGTTTGTATTTTAAAAGTGATTATTTATATATTATATTTCATTCCGCTACGATTATGAGATTCTGTATTATTGCTCAGCTCTCTCTTTTATCTTTTTTTATTCTAATAATCTATCTTTCTATTTCTCATCTTCTAATTTCTTTCTATTAATGATTTGTATTTTTGTGCAATTTGGGTTTGAGTTGTATTTAGTCAATTTAAATGGTATGGATTTGTGGGTCGTTACAATTGGTATTAGAGGTGAAGGTTGAGTAGTAATCTTGGCTCTGTGGCGTGACTCGGTAAAGATAGGGTTAGTATACCCTAGATTGAGTTTGAGTTTATATATATGAGAGCGTATTTGTAAATTATATAAAAATTGTTTTATATTGTGATGATTGGTTTGTTGAGAAGTTTATGAATTCTGGTCGGTACTGGGTGTACAACTGTATCGATAGGTGTTTCTTAACTCTCGAGCAGAACAATTCGACACAGTATTGCTTTAAGATGGGTAAATGAAATAATTTAGCCCAAATGTATTTTTTCTATAAAAAATACTTTTCTAAAAATATTATTTTTTTTGGATGTGTCGATTGTTGTTATTATAATCAACAGGATTTTAAACATTGAAACGGTTATATATAAAACCAAATTGAGTTTGTATAAAGAATAAATTATAAAAATAAGACAAATATGAGAATTGATTGAGAAAACAAAATGTTTCGAGAAAATTCAAAGGTTTGAATTTTCTATAAAATTAAGATATGTTATTTTAAGTTGGTTAGAATAAAAACCGGAATTTTTATTCTGGAATTTGAAATTTAACCGGAGTTAATTTGGAACCTAACTGGAAATTGGTCAAGTTAAACGATTTTCTAAGTATTGATCTGACGTTGATTTCGGTTTTCGGGGTTGATACTTAGAGGATTAATTTCTTACTAATTTACGGTTAGGTACTGTTGAAATTGGTGATACGTAAATCACAATTATGGGCAACAAATAATCTTACATATTTTATGGAGAGATTTGTTGCTAGATTTTATGGAGAGATTTGGTGCTAGATTTGATGAAGAGATTTGGTGCAAGATTTGATGAAAAGATTTGGTGCTAGATTTTATGGAGAGATATTGGTCGCTATATTTGTGGACATTTATTGTAAGGATATTTAGTGCTTATCCAAATAGTTTTATAACATATATGAAGATAATTTGGATGCCAATTTTCTTGGGCATGAAGCATTCTCTCTATAAAAGGGCCAGCTAACATCTTCATTTGGTGTAGGTGAGAGCCACCAAAAGTGGTCATTATAGCTAGTCCAAATTGAGTGTTCTCCTTCAAATTATTTAGCCATTAGATATTCTCTACCTATTTCTCAATAAGGTTATTGGTTCAAGTTGTAATTGTTTGTAACAATAGTTGAGATCGATTGTAAACAATTTTTATTGGTGAATCAATAAAGAGGGTGGTTGGGTGGAATATCATTTGCTCATATTTCTGATATTATTTGTGTTGTTTTTGTTTCTCAATCAAATTCATCTTCAAGTAATTGGATGAAAAAGATCCAATTTTTCTTGGCATTTTGTCAAGCTTCCGCTGCGCACAAAAACCCTAACTGTTTGGTATCAGAGCAATGTTTGCATAACAGTTTGGTATCGGAGCCAGTTCATCGCATAGCTTGGAGTGATTTTAGATTGAAGATTGTAGATGTCAGAGATGATGTTGCTTTCATGGATGGCTATTGTGGAGTAGGAGATTTTGAGAATTTGGAATGAAGAACCTAGTCCGCAGCAAGGTGGAGAGGTTGGTTTTGATCACTGGTGAGGATCCGTTGAGGATCATGTTATCGATTGTTGTCTTCACATTGATAATTCTTGAGGGATCCATGTAGAAGAAGAGGAATCAAGTGGTAGGCATATATCGATAAAGAGGAGGTGTGATTGAGCCTGAAAATCAATTAGGTAATCTTATGGCCTGATGAAATCAAGAAGGTGTGATTGAGCCTGTAAATCAATTGAGCATGGACTTGAAGAGAAGACAGGATGGTTTTATCTCGTAGCCATTAAAATCGAGATGGTGTTAATTGATAAAGAAGAGGTTGAAAGTGAGAGCTAAGGGGCTATTGTTTCAGTGGAGGAGATGTTGTGATTTGGTATCAAGGTGGAGTGTTGAAATTGGTGATACCCAAATCACAATTTTGGGCAACAAATAATCTTACATATTTTGGGGAGAGATTTGTTTCAAGATTTTGTGGAGAGATTTGGTGCTAGATTTGATGAAGAGATTTGGTGCAAGATTTGATGAAGAGATTTGGTGCTAGATTTTATGGAGAGATATTGGTTGCTATATTTGTGGATATTTATTGTAAGGATATTTGGTGCTTATCCAAATAGTTTTATAACATGTATGAAGATAATTTGGATGCCAAGTTTTCTTGGGCATGAAGCAATTCTCTCTATAAAAGGGTCAGCTAACATCTTCATTAGGTGTGGGTGAGAGCCACCAAAAGTGATCATTATAGCTATTCCAAATTGATTGTTCTCCTTTAAATTATTTATCCATTAGATATTCTCTACCTATTTCTCAATAAGGTTATTGGTTCAAGTTGTAATTGTTTGTAACAATAGTTGAGATCGATTGTAAACAATTGTTATTGGTGAATCAATAAAGAGGGTGGTTGGGTGGAATATCATGTGCTCATATTTCCGATATTATTTGTGTTGTTTTTGTTTCTCAATCAAATTCATCTTCAAGAAGTTGGATGAAAAAGATCCATTTTTTCTTGGTATTTTGTCAAGCTTCCGCTGCGCACAAAAACCCCAACTGTTTGGTATCAGAGCAATTTTTGCATAACAGGTACTGCTGAATGTTAAAGAATAAAAATGCATAAATTAAAAAATTAAAATGTTTTCAACTGTAAGTAACATATATATCTAGTCATGAAAATGACTGTGATGAAAAGATAATTGCTGATGTATTGAATGTTTTGACTGTTGTGGATAACCTGCGTGTTTTGGATGCCTTGTTTATTGTGATTATTAGGGGATGACCCATGTATGTGTTATGTGGATATGGATATAAATGTGATCTCTTCATTACTCTTTAATTTTGAGGACGAAATTATTTTAAGGGGGTAGATTGTAACGTCTCGGATTTTGACTACCTCTGTAATACAATTTATTTTGGATTTATATTAATAATAGAGTTAAACGATAAATTAGAGATAATAAATATAGGAAAATTCTAGTATATATATTGAAATGGCTTAAAACTTCAAATCAATGTATATATGGTCATAAAAGTTATAAATAATATTGTGTCATTTTGTTTTGAATTTTTAATGTTTTTTTAATAAACTCTGGATAAAAATATAAATAATATTAGATGTGAATATTATATAAAATTAGTATAATAATTAATTAAAAATCCAATATGTGTATTTTACTTTCTATATTTATATATACATAAGTAAATGGTATTAATATTATATTTGCATTTTAAAGTTGTTTTAAATACATGTAAATATACTATTGGTTTTTAAATTATAAAACTAATTAGAATATTTATATTAAACTTCAATTGCTTCCTATCTAAGCATATTTAGGTGACATGGCTATTAAATCCATGACAATTTTGTAAGAATATCATGACATTTATGTATTGATTACTTTGAAACCGAGTTTTTCTTTTTATATTGATTTGCTTTACAACTAAATTTTGATTAGTACATGTTGTACAAGATCCTTTGGCATATGTATATGGCAGCACAGGCTAAAATTCTCCTTCCCAACGTGTATTTTAAAGAGCCAAATCCTATGTTTTTCTAATTAAACCATAGTTATATTGTCAAAGACCATGGTTTTCTTAACAGCAAAGAAAGTTTCAAAACATATTTTTTTTTTACATTGATGTACAATAGCATGTGCACTTCTTAACATCACCGTGCACTTCATAAGAAAACAGATGGGAAATGACTTTATACAACATCCCTTTTCAATCAAAAATTGAAACACAGCTAGCTAGGCAGTAGCTTCACACCTTTTCAACCTCTAGCAGCAGTTTAATATTCCTTCACCAGTATTGCCTTCCCCAGGCACACATATGCCTCTCTAACATTTTAATCATTTTTACACCTATATATACACTAGAAAGCTACATCTATTCATAATGATTCAAACCAAAGTTGTAAACATGGCAAACACAAACTAATGTATTAACCTGGAAGCCAACATGGCACAGAATGTGAAAACTTTGCATGGGAAAATCTAAAGAGAACAGAGGATATACTATGAGTAAACTATCCCATTCTATTCACCAATTTTGTTATGATATAAATATTTATGTGCTTGTAGTATCTTGAATATGTGTGGTTGGTTAATTAAAAGATTCGTATCATTTGAACAAACCTGGAACCAAAACAGTGACCAATATTAGTGAGTGAACAACCTTTTTTTTGTTTACTGATTATGTGAACATATATTACATTGGCATGTGTTGGTTTTAAACTAAGAACTTAAACCAGGAGATACATGAGACAATGAACCAATATATGTGAGTAGCCTTTTTTTTTCATTTGGATCTATTATTAGATGGACATGTATGCAATGTGCCAATAGATATATCTAAATATGTGGGATTAAAACAATTCGATCTACATGAGTAATTGGAATGGAACTGGGACAAATTACATAAACCTGTAACATGAAAACAAGACTCTGTTTTGTTTTAACAAACAAAGGTGTTGAGCATTGGACAACTTTTAGAGCATGGTATAACAATATTAACAATTACTTCATGGAGAAAGGCTTTGAGAAGAGCAAGAATGAGCCTACTTTGTATGTCAAACGGCAAGGTGTGAACAGTATTCTAATTATTGCACTTTATGTAGGTGATTTAATTTATACCGGAAACAATTTAAAGTTGATTGAAGATTTTAGAAAAGAAATGATGAATAAATACGAAATGAACAATTTGGGTTTGCTGCATTTTTTCCTCGGAATAGAAATATCTCAAGGTGATGATGGAGTTTTTATTCCAAGGAAAAAATGCAGCATACCCAAATTGTTCATTTCATATTTCTTCATCATTTCTTTTCTAAAATCTCCAATCAACTTTAAATTATTTTCGGTATAAATTAAATCAACTACATAAAGTGCAATAATTAGAATACTGTCCATACCTTGTCGTTTGACATACAAAGTAGGCTCATTCTTGCTCTTCTCAAAGCCTTTCTCCATGAAGTAATTGTCAATATTGCTATACCATGCTCTAAAAGTTGTCAAATGCTCAACAAATTCTCGTCTAATTTAAGAACATAAAAGGTATCATGAATAACTTTACTTCCCTGCTTTGTTGCAACTCCAATGTTGCCTTTGCCTTCAACTTCAACATACTCTCCATTGCCAAGTTTAACTTTCGAACCAAATGAAGGATCTATGTCAATGAATGCAGTTTTGTCTCCTATCATATGATTGCTACATCCGCTGTCCAGGTACCATATATTCTTTAGTTGCCTTTTGACAAGCAAAGAACAAGCTCCCTTCCATATCTTCCGCTCCGGCAAATGCTGTGTTATGTGGCTAACCAAGGCGACAGTCCTTTTGAATGTGCCCGAACCTTTTGCAATTATGACATTGTGGCTTTCCTTTGTTCCAGCAATCCTTTTCTTCATGAGAGCTTTTTTTGCAAATTCCACACCATTTATTTGTTCCTTCATCACTTCCTCTTCCGCCATAGGTGCCTCGACCTCTTCCACGTGAATTTCTTCCTCTTTCTTTGCCAAATCTGCCCCCTCTAGAAGACTCGCCATTATTTTGCTTTATTGTTTTGTCATTGTTTAATTGAGTGGTGAGTTTGGACTGAAACGCGTTTTTAACCGTCTTTTCCATACGGCGTAACAACCTTTGCTCGTAGGATCTAAGTGAACCCATCAAGCCTTGAATGGTCATGTTTGACAAATCTTTGGTTTATTCTATAACAGCCACCATAGGATCAAATTTTTCGGTTAAGCTTATCAAAATTTTATCAACGATTCTACGATCGTCAATTATATCTCCATGAGACTTCATTTAATTCACTAATTCGGACAGCCTATTAAAATACTCATTCAAACTTTCATTTTGTTTCATTTTTTTGTTTTAAAAATCTCTCTTTAGAGATTGAAGTTTGACAGTTCTCACTTTTGAATCCCCTTCAAACTCTTGTTGCAAGATTTCCGATGCTTCCTTGGCTGTTTTTGCTCTCATAATTCTTCGGAATATGGTGTTTGACACTCCTCTTTGAATCATTCCAAGAACTCTAGCATCTGTGATTTTTTTTTTAATACTTCAGTTTGGGCTGCTGTACGTTCTGCCGCAGCTGTTGAGTCTTCATATCCTTGTTTGATGAACTCCAAGACATCCAAGGCGGTGAACAAAGTCTCCAATTTTACTGCCCAAAAGTCATAATTTTCTCCTTCAAATAAAGGAACTTGGACATTGCTATAGGTGGAGTTGATGCTTGCTGAAGTATTGCTTGGAGAAGCCATTACTTTGCACTTTGTTTTTTTTAATTGCAAGGATCTAGGGCTCTATAGCTTCCTAATATTTATCCAGAATCTTAGTTGAGTATCTCCCGATGTGGGACTTATTATTTTTTATTTTTTATCGTTACTCCACAACTTTGAAGCACCAATATAACTTTTAACACACCCCCTTGATTCAAAGTTGTTGAGATAATAAGCGAAGCACTTCTCTTCGATTTTTTGATGCACTTCTCATCACCTTTTCCTTTTTTTATTTGTGATGCACTTCTCATCACCTTTAATTGTTGAAGCACGTCTCTTCAACTCTCTCTTTGAATATTGAAATCCTGGGCTCTGATACCACTTGTTGGAAATCCATAGTTTAGATAGCTACTTAGTTTGTTCACAAAACCAATTTGTTGGAATTTGATATAGAGAGGAGGAGAGAGATTAAAGTGTAGAACAATTGAATGACTACATTTTTATTTCTTCACTTTTCTTTCATACAACAAATGAGATAGTACATCCCTTTTATAACATAAACAACTTCTAGACTTTTCCTTTCTAGATTTTTCTTGCATTCCCTAGTTTTCAATATTTTCTCAGCATATTTCTTTTGACAAATAAAAACTCCATCATCACCTTGAGAGATTTATATTCCAAGGAAAAAATGTAGCAAACCCAAATTGTTCATTTCATATTTCTTCATCATTTCTTTTCTAAAATCTTCAATCAACTTTAAATTGTTTCCAGTATAAATTAAATCATCTACATAAATTGCAATAATTAGAATATTGTCCATACCTTGCCGTTTGACATACAAAGTAGGCTCATTCTTGCTCTTCTCAAAGCCTTTCTCCATGAAATAATTGTCAATATTGCTATACCATGCTCGTGCTGCTTGTTTTAGCCCATAAAGCGCTTTCTTTAGTTTGTAAACTTTTCCTTCTTGTCCTTCAATCTCAAATCCTTGGGGCTGCTCCACGTAAACCTCTTCTTTCAATTATCCATTCAAGAATGCCGATTTTACATCTAGCTGGTATAATTTCCATCCTTTTTGGGCTGCAAGAGATATTAAATCTCTAATAATGTCTAGACGTGCCATTGGAGCGAATGTCTCTTCGTAGTCAATACCAGGCTGTTGAGAATAGCCCTTTGCAACGAGTCTCGCTTTGTTCTTTTGAACTGAACCATCTGGATTATGCTTCACTTTGTAGATCCATTTTACTCCAATGGTTTCTTTGTCTTTTGTCTTATCAACCAACATCCATGTTTTGTTCCTTTCAAGTGCATCCATCTCTTCTTGCATTGCCTTCCTCCAAGCATCTTCCTTAACCGCTTCTTCAAAATTTTCTAGCCCATTGCGCAATAGTTGCACCTAGCAAAAATATCATCCAAACTCCTCATTTTTATTGGGGTTGAGCATGGAGATGATGAATTATGGCTTGCTAAGGATGAAGTGCTAGATGGATAACTTGGTGTAGATGAATCACATTGGTTATTTGCAAGTGTTGTTGGATTTTGTTCTAAAATTACTGCTGGAACGGTTTTATCCTCCACTTTCTCCTTTTGCCAATTCCAAGATGTCTTCTCATCAAATACAACATCTCTATTGATGATTACTTTCTTTGTCTTCAATTTGCAAAGTCTGTAGCCCTTTAACACAGAACTATAGCCAATAAAAATGCATCTTTCACTTGCTTCTTGAAGCTTTGTCCTTTTTTCTTTAGGAATTTGAGCTTAGCAAACACTCCCAAAGAATCTAAGATGATTCACTAAAGGATTTCTTTCACTCCACGCTTCAAACGGCGTCATATTTCATATAGCTTTTGTTGGACATCTATTCAGCAAATACACAGTTGTATTTACAGCCTCGGACCAAAAATTTTTAGGCATGCCTTTCTCAAACAACATTGATTTAGCCATCTCCATCACTATTTGATTCTTCCTTTCGGATACACCGTTTTGCTGAGGTGTATACCTAACGGTTAGTTGCCTCTCCACACCTTCTTCTTCACAAAATTTATCAAAATCATTGGTGTTATACTCCTTTCCCCTATCACTTCTAAAAACTTTTATGGACCTGCCACTTTGTTTCTCAACAAAAGATTTAAACTTCCTAAATATAACAAACGCTTCAGATTTTTGTCTCATAAAATAAACCCATGTCATGCGGGTCAAATCATCAATGAATAAAATAAAGTACTTGTTTTGAGCATGAGAAAATGTGCTCATAGGACCGCATACATCCGTGCGTACTAATTCCAACACTTCTTTGGCTCTCCTTGATCCTTCCTTTGGAAACGATTGCCGATGATGTTTGCCAAGTACACAGCCTTCACATACTCCATGTTCTTCTTCTTTTTATTGTTGGCAACACATACACCATCTTCTTTTGTGAAAGCAATGTGAGACTATTGTAATTTAATTGCCCAAGTCTCTTATGCCATAAACAAGTGTCGTCTTCCTTTTTTGCCATGAAGCTATGATTTTTCTCATAATTGAGATGGAGGGGAAAGCTTCTGTTGTTTGTCATTTTTATTACAGTAGTAGCTTTTCCTTTTGAATCAAAGATTTTACATTCTCGATTCTCAAATTTAAGAGAATAACCATGCTCTAAAAGTTGTCTAATGCTCAACAAATTCTCATCTAATTTAGGAACATAAAAGGTATCATGAGTAACTTTACTTCCCTACTTTGTTGCAACTCCAATGCTGCCTTTGCCTTCAACTTCAACATACTCTCCATTGCCAAGTTTAACTTCCGAACCAAATGAAGGATCTATATCAATGAATGCATTTTTGTTTCCTGTCATATGATTGCTACATCCGCTGTCCAGGTACCATATATTCTTATATTCTTCAGTTGCCTTTTGACAAGCAAAGAACAAGCTCCCTTCCATATCTTCCGCTTCCGCAAATGCTGTGTTATGTGGCTTACCAAGGCGACAGTCCTTTTGAATGTGCCCGAACCTTTTGCAATTATGACATTGTGGCTTTCCTTTGTTCCAGCAATCCTTTTCTTCATGAGAGCTTTTTTTGAAAATTCCACACCATTTATTTGTTCCTTCATCACTTCCTCTTCTGCCATAGGTGCCTCGACCTCTTCCGCATGAATTTCTTCCTCTTCCTTTGCCAAATATCCCCCTCTAGAAGACTCGCCATTATTTTGCTTTATTGTTTTGTCATTGTTTCATTGAGTGGTGAGTTTGGACTGAAATGCGTTTTCAACCGTCTTTTCCATACGGCGTAACAACCTTTGCTCGTAGGATCTAAGTGAACCCATCAAGCCTTGAACGGTCATGTTAACAAATCTTTGGTTTCTTCTATAACAGCCACCATAGGATCAAAATTTTCAGTTAAGCTTATCAAAATTTTATCAACGATTCTACGATTGTCAATTATATCTCTATGAGACTTCATTTGATTCACTAATTCAGACAGCCTATTAAAATACTCATTCAAACTTTCATTTTCTTTCATTTTTTCATTTTCAAAATCTCTCTTTAGAGATTGAAGTCTGACAGTTCTCACTTTTGAATCTCCTCCAAACTCTTGTTGCAATATTTCCCATGCTTCCTTGGCTGTTTTTGCTCTCATAATTCTTGGGAATATGGTGTTTGACACTCCTTTTTGAATCATTCCAAGAACTCGAGCATCTGTGATTCTTTTCTTTTTTTAATACTTCAGTTTGGGTTGCTGTACGTTCTGCCGCAGTTGTTGAGTCTTTATATCCTTGTTTGATGAACTCTAAGATATCCAAGAAGGTGAACAAAGTCTCCATTTTTACTGCCCAAAAGTCATAATTTTCTCCTTCAAATAAAGGAACTTAGACATTGCTATAGGTGGAGTTGATGCTTGCTGAAATATTGCTTGGAGAAGCCATTATTTGCACTTTTTTTTTAATTGCAAGGATTTAGGGCTCTGATACCACTGTTAGGAATATTTTTAAGAGAAGAAGAAGGAATTTTTGAGAGAACTATTTTAATGAGGAGGAAATTTTCATTGCTTTCCTTTTGATTACATATTTTGATTGCATACATACATCAGCTTGATTGCCTTGCTTTTATAATGCAGTGCACTCGCTAGAGTATTCTAGGAATGCATTATCTAGAATATGTAAAATAGGAATTCTAGATTTTCCCTTAATTTATTCAATTCAGTAATGCAATTGCTAATTTAACAATACAATTAATTGTTTCCTGAAAAGCCAAGATTATTTCCAATATTCCCGTGTAAGTTTGGTTTTTGAACTCCAAGAAGATCTCGCAATCTTTTAAAATTATCAGGCTTCAATGCTTTTGTGAAAGCATCAGCAACTTGATTATTTGTTTTGCAAAAATTCAGCTACACCTCTTCATTTTCAAGTGCTTCTCGAATGAAATGATGTTTGATGGCTATATGCTTTGTTCTTCCATGATGGACTGGATTCTTAGCTATAGCAAAGGCTGATTTGTTGTCACAATGGATAGTCATAGCTTCTTGTTTCTCACCAAAATCATTTAGTATTTTCTTCAACCATATTGCTTGTTGGGTAGCTAGGCCAGCTGAAATATATTCAGCTTCTGCAGAAGATTGAGCAACTGTTTGTTGTTTCTTCGAACACCAAGAAAATGCTCCTAATCCAAGAGAAAACACATATCCAGAAGTGCTTTTCATGTCATCTGTACTTCCTGCCCAGTCACTATCGCAAAACCCAAATAAATTAGTTTCAACATTATTTTCATATTTGATTCCATAGTCCAAAGTGCCTTGAATATATCTCATCACCCTTTTTGTTGTACCTAGATGGATATGACTAGGATCATTCATGAACCGAGAAAGTAGGCTGGCTGCAAACATGATGTCAGGTCTTGTATTAGTAAGGTAAAATAAATTACCAACTAGACCTCTATAGTAACTAGCATCAATCTTCCTTCCCCCATCTTCTTTTTTAGCTTTTTATTCACAACTAGCGGTGTATCAACCGGATTACACCCAAGCATCCCAAACTTTCTCAATAAAAATGCATCTTTCACTTGCTTCTTGAAGCTTTGTCCTTTTTTCTTTAAGAATTTGAGCATTGCAAACACTCCCAAAGACTCTATGATGATTCACTGAAGGCTTTCTTTCACTCCACGCTTCAAATGGCATCATATTCCATACAGCTTTTGTTGGACATATATTCAGCAAATACACAGCTGTATTTACAGCCTCAGGCCAAAATTCTTTAGGCATGCCTTTCTCAAACAACATTGATTTAGCCATCTCCATCACTGTTTGATTCTTCCTTTCGGATACACCGTTTTGCTGAGGTGTATACCTAACGGTTAGTTGCCTCTCCACACTTTCTTCTTCATGCGGAAGAGGTCGAGGCACCTATGGCGGAAGAGGAAGTGATGAAGGAACAAATAAACAGTGTATCCGAAAGGAAGAATCAAACAGTGATGGAGATGGCTAAATCAATGTTGTTTGAGAAAGGTATGCCTAAAGAATTTTGGCCCGAGGATGTAAATACAGCTGTGTATTTGCTGAATAGATGTCCAACAAAAGCTGTATGGAATATGGCTCCGCTTGAAGCGTGGGGTGGAACAAAGCCTTCAGTGAATCATCTTAGAGTCTTTGGGAGCATTTTCTATGCTCAAATTCCTAAAGAAAAAAGGACAATGCTTCCAAGTGAAAAATGCATTTTTATTGTCTACAGTTCTGTGTCAAAGGGCTACAGACTTTACAAATTAAAGATAAAGAAAGTAATCATCAGTAGAGATGTTGTATTTGATGAGAAGACATCTTGGAATTGGCAAAAGGAGAAAGTGGAGGATAAAACCGTTCCAGCAGTAATTTTAGAACAAAATACAACAACACTTGCAAATAACCAATGTGATTCATCTACACCAAGTTCTCCATCTAGCACTTCATCCTCAGCAAGCCATAATTCATCATCTCCATGCTCAACCCCAATAAAAATGAGGAGTTTGGATGATATTTTTGCTAGGTGCAATTATTGCGCAATGGAACCAGAAAATTTTGAAGAATCGGTTAAGGAAGATGCTTGGAGGAAGGCAATGCAAGAAGAGATGGATGCACTTGAAAGGAACAAAACATGGATGTTGGTTGATAAGCCAAAAGACAAAGAAACCATTGGAGTAAAATGGATCTACAAAGTGAAGCATAATCTAGATGGTTCAGTTCAAAAAAAACAAAGCGAGACTCGTTGCAAAGAGCTATTCTCAACAGCCCGGTATTGACTACGAAGAGACATTCGCTCCAGTGGCATGTCTTGACACCATTAGAGCTTTAATATCACTTGCAAACCAAAAAAGATGGAAATTATATTAGCTAGATGTAAAATCGACATTCTTGGAAGGGGAATTGAAAGAAGAGGATTACGTGGAGCAGCCTCAAGGTTTTGAGATTGAAGGAAAAGTTTACAAACTAAAGAAAGCGCTTTATGGGCTAAAACAAGCACCACGAGCATGGTATAGCAATATTGACAATTACTTCATGGAGAAAGGCTTTGAGAAGAGCAAGAATGAGCTTACTTTGTATGTCAAACGGCAAGGTATGGATAATATTCTAATTATTGCACTTTATGTAGATGATTTAAATTATACCGGAAACAATTTAAAGTTGATTGAAGATTTTAGAAAAGAAATGATGAAGAAATATGAAATGAACAATTTAGGTTTGCTGCATTTTTTCCTTGGAATAGAAATCTCTCAAGGTGATGATGGAGTTTTTATTTGTCAAAAGAAATATGTTGAGAAAATATTGAGAAAGTTTGGGATGCTTGGGTGTAATCCGGTTGATACACCGCTAGTTGTGAATGAAAAGCAAAAAAAAGAAGACGGGGGAAGGAAGATTGATGCTAGTTACTACAGAAGTCTAGTTGGTAATTTATTTTACCTTACTAATACAAGACCTAACATCATGTTTGCAGCCAGCCTACATTCTCGGTTTATGAATGATTCTAGTCATATCCATCTAGGTGCAACAAAAAGGGTGCTGAGATATATTCAAGGCACTTTGGACTATGGGATCAAATATGAAAATAACGTTGAAGCTAATTTATTTGGGTTTTGCGATAGTGACTGGGTAGGAAGTATAGATGACATGAAAAACACTTCTGGATATGTGTTTTCTCTTGGATCAGGAGCATTTTCTTGGTGTTCGAAGAAACAACAAACAGTTGCTCAATCTTCTGCAGAAGCTGAATATATTTCAGCTGGCCTAGCTACCCAACAAGCAATATGGTTGAAGAAAATACTAAATGATTTTGGTGAGAAACAAGAAGCTGTGAATATCCATTGTGACAACAAATCAGCCATTGCTATAGCTAAGAATCCAGTCCATCATGGAAGAACAAAGCATATAGCTATCAAACATCATTTCATTCGAGAAGCAATTGAAAATGAAGAGGTGCAGCTGAATTTTTGCAAAACAAATAATCAAGTTGCTGATATTTTCACAAAAGCATTGAAGCCTGATAATTTTAAATGATTACGAGATCTTCTTGGAGTTCAAAAACCAAGCTTACGGGGGAATATTGGAAATAGTCTTGGCTTTTCAGGAAACAATTAATTGTATTGATAATTTAGCAATTGTATTAATGAATTGAATAAATTAAGGAAAAATCTAGAATTCCTATTTTAGATATTCTAGATAATGCATTCCTAGAATACTCTAGAGAGTGCACTGCATTATAAAAGCAAGGCAATCAAGCTGATGTATGTATGCAATCAAAATTTGTAATCAAAAGGAAAGCAATGAAAATTTCGTTCTCGTTAAAATAATTCTCTCAAAAATTTCCTTCTTCTTCTCTTAAAAATATTCCTAACAGTGGTATCAAAGCTAGGTTGATGAGAGGGGGTAGAGAGATCTTTAGAGAGCGAAAAAATTAGTTTTTTTTTTAAATAATTCAAAGACGGACCAGCTGAAGCACAATAAAAGAAAGCAGATCTGGTTATGAAGAAAAATGAAGCAATAACAATGTAGCCGTTCAATTATTCTTCGTTTAATCTCTCTCCTCCTCTCTATATCAAGAAAAAACAATCCAACAAAAGGCCATAAAAAAATCACTAACTCAATTCCTGAGTCATTAGAGGATCTGACTTCAACATCGTAGGGGTTCAACATCTAGCATAGCTCATTTTAAAAATGTTTCACCCGCAAATAAGTCTCTATATATATACAGATATAAGATCTGGTAACCAAATTTCGAATTTCAAAAGAGAATCAGACAATCCCTTTAATCGAGATCTGGAAACATGGTCGACATTAAGAAGTGTGTTACTAACAAAGCGTTTAACGTTCAAATATTCATTCACTAATTGAGCTGCAAAGTGCTTGTAGACAGTAATGAATTGCACTGATCTGCAGACTGAAAATTCGCGATGAATTCATGGAGGTTAGTTGCGTAAACAGTAAACTGTAGCGCATGGCATGGGAAGACACGTGACAGGCGGTTGGAACAGAAGATCTCACATGAGAAGGCGGTTCGATGGTATTAGTCATAGATGAGCTTTTTGTTTCAGACGTTTTTCCTGTTCCATTTTGAAGGCAGTTGTACTTCTAATACTGCTTCCATGGAGAGAAAACGGTGGTTACAGTAGTAACCGAAACGTTGGATAGTGGTTATTGTGATGTAGTATACATTAGAAACAAACATAGTAGCTTTTCTATCTATTATCTATAATAGAAAACTTTACGTGAATAGACAATCCATTGTATTTATTAGAGATTATATCAGAGACAATGCTCCCTTATACAAAATGAACGGCCCATTATTACTATGTAATTATATTGGCCTATGGGCTTTAGTTTAGCCCAATGTTTATTTCAGCTATATAAGCTATCGCATCAGTGCACTTTGTATTATTACAGTTTAACTCATATTACAAATTTACATTTCCTTTAATACAATCTTCTTACTGTTAGAAATTACATAATATAACTCTGATTTCTTTCATGGATCAGAGCATATATTGCCCAACGGCATATGCTAAAACACATTTCATTAGATCAAAGGAAGCAGTGGTTTTTTGGTCTCCTCAGTTTTTTACATTCATCATTGGAGAGCCACCCCTCTCTGATCATAGTTCAGCGTCAGTTCTTATCGAGATTGTGCATGCCAGGCCGGAATCATTGTTCTCGACGGCTACAACAATCTTTCTCTGGTCATCAGAGATTCTTGATCTCATCATCTGACTTCTTGAGGCGAGAACACTAATTCTTGCATTCAGCGGAACGCAAGAACCATCTCTGCACCCCTGTTTACCCTCGTTTTTGTATTGACTGCTACTCTTTCGAGCAAGTAGCCTCGTCAAATACTAGGTGCACCATCCTATCACCATGTCTGGATCTAACAACGACCATTCAACGGCAAATTCTGGAATAGGCAGTGCTGAACCTCCTGCTCCCCCTTTGACTCTCGTCAAACCAAAGAGCCAAGTTATCACAATCCCTCTCGACAAAGAAAACTTTCTTTTGTGGAAGTTCCAAATTGAAACAGCCTTGAAAGGGTATGACCTTCAAGATTATGTCAATGGAACTAAATCTGTGCCACCTGCGATGACAGTCAACAAAGATGGACAGATGATTAGTAACCCAGCCTATACTCATCACCAAAAAACAAGACAGTTTGTTGTCATCTTGGTTGTTATCATCTATTAACGCAAACTTACTGTCTCAAGTTATAGGATGCACTACTTCACATGAGATATGGACCACAATACAACAAATTTTCAACTCTCAGTCCGTGGCAAGAATCATGCATTATAGAAGAGAATTTCAAAATTCAAGAAATGGTGACATGTCTATGAGAGAATATATTTCTAAAGTTAAAACCCTATGTGATAAACTCAAGGTTGTGGGGCATCAAGTTTCAGACAGTGAACAGATTCTTACATTAACAAATGGGTTAGATGAGGAATACGAGTCTCTTGTTACTTTTATTGCTACCCAATCAGTTTTACCAGATTTGCAATCAGTTTATTCTGCTTTATTGGCACATGAAGACAGGGTAGAGCAAAGAAAGGCTACCCAAAATGACTTTAGCATAAATCTTGCCTCAACTTTAAGAAACCTCAACCAATCAAGAAGCGTACCTGGTTTTGGTAGAGGAAACAACCAGGGACATAGAGGAAATGCAAACCACTGAGGTAGAGGGAGAGGCAGGTCCAATAATGCTCCAAGAATCAAATGCCAAATATGTGATAAACCTGGACATGCAGCAAATAGATGTTACTTCAGATTCAATACTGATGTAAACAATGCTCAGCAAACTCAATTTAATCAAAGAAATGCTAATATAAACTTGGCACAGGCAAACCAGATCAGGTCTAGTGGAGAAACCTCAACTAATGCAAGCAATACTGATGATTCAAGCAAAATTGAGGACATTAACAATGAAGACTGGTTTCCAGACTCTGGGGCAACCAACCATATTACTAATAATTTGCAGAACTTAAATCTTGGCAACAAAAATTACTCAGGTACGCAAGTTATTCATACATGCAACGGTGAAACTATGAATATATCACACACTGGAACAGGTTTTATTAAAGGAAAGAGAAAACTCTTTCTCAATAATTTACTTAGAGTTCCTAATGTCAAGAAGAACGTAATCAGTGTGTCTCAGTTCACAAATGATAACAAGGTATATTTTGAGTTTCACCCTAGTTACTGCCTTGTTAGAGATTATCTGAACAAAAATATATTACTACAGGGTAAACTGGACAATGGATTATACAGGTTCTGCAATATGCAATCTAAATCGAATCATGACAATAGTGATTGGTGTTGCAATGCTAGTATTCAGTTTTCTGATATTGATAATGTGACTAATTCTAATGCACTCTATTGTAATGTTACTAGTAATGACAATGTCAATGATTTGATTAATTCTAATGATTCTGGAAACAATAGTGTTAATAATGATCTCGATTTTTGGCATTGCAAGTTTGGTCATCCCAGTTATGACATTGTGACAAGAATTCTAAATGATAACAAAATTTCTTATAATCATATACCTGCTTCTAGCACTTGCACACATTACCAAATTGGCAAAAGCCATAAATTACCTTTCAGCAGATCAGAGACTGTTAACAGAAAACCCCTGGAATTGATAACAGCAGACCTATGGGGTCCTGCACAAATATCCTCAAGACAAGGCCACAGGTATTATTTATCTATTGTAGATGCATACACTAGATACACATGGATTTTCTTTCTAAAAGCCAAGTCAGACACATGATGCTATGCTACAGTTCATTAATTTTATAGAGAAACAAATAAACTGTGACATAACAATCATACAAATAGATGGGGGAGTGAGTTTTTCCCTTTAAAAGGGTATTTTAACAGCAAAGGGATCATTCACAGAACCACTTGCCCCTACACATCTGAACAAAATGGCATAGTAGAAAGAAAACACAGGCATATAACTGAGACTGGCCTAACTTTACTATCAAAACATCCATGCCATTGAAATATTGGAGTGAGGCATTTGAAATTGTAGTCTATTTGATAAACAAAATGCCTACTAAGGTTTTGCAATTCAAATGTCCTCATGAGATGTTGTATGAAAAGAAACCTGATTATAATCTCATGAGAACATTTGGATGCTTATGTTTTCCATGCCTCAGACCGTATAATAATCATAAATTATCTTTGAGGTCAAGCAAGTGTACCTTTATTGGTTATGGCAACAATCAAAAAGGTTACAAGTGCATGGATGATAAGGGGAAGGTTATAATTTCTCGACATGTTGTGTTTAATGAGTGTGTGTTTCCTTTTGCAGAAAAAGGAGACATAAACAAACAAGTTATGGATCAATCAAAAGTGGTGATAGGGAATTTGACAACACTGCATGAATGGACAACACACACACACAAACGAAGATGAAACATCAAAACTCACATTAGCCTCCAACTACATCCAGCACTAGATCTGAATACAGTTCAAGTGACCACATGACAGATGATGATCTACCACACAATGATGGCATGAACAGTCAAGAAGGTACTGGGGATAATAATACAACAACTGATACAAGCAGCAATGACAGTGAGGAACCACAACCACAAGCAAGACATCACATGATTACTAGAGCTAAAAGTGGCATTTTAAAACCTAAGGTCTACAATGTTACTAGCAAGCACAGAAAAGACATCAAACAAATGATAGAGCCAGTTACTTATGATCAAGCAGCAAAGCATAAAGAGTGGTGTGATGCAATGTATGAAGAATACAAGGCCTTAGTCAAAAATAAAACATGGAGCTTAGTTGAACCACCTAAAAATAAAAATATTGTGGGAAGTAAATGGACTTATAAGCTAAAGAAGAATGCTGATGGAAATGTACGCAAACACAAGGCTAGGCTTGTAGCAAGGGGTTTTTCTCAACAATATGGGTTTGATTTTAATGAGACATTTTCACCAGTGGTCAAACCTACCACCATCAGAATAATTCTAACTATTGCACTCAATAATGGTTGGAATATAAGACAATTAGATGTATGCAATGCATTCCTGAATGGAGATCTAAATGAAGATGTATACATGAAACAACCAATGGGTCACATATGCAAAGACAAAGAAAATCTTGTATGCAAACTTCACAAGGCAATTTATGGTTTGAAACAAGCCTCTAGAGCTTGGTACATGAGATTGAAAAATACACTCACAAAGCTGAGGTACAAGGCGACTGTTTCAGATAGCTCACTATACACCAGAATCACCAACTAGAGTACTACATATATTTTAGTGTATGTAGATGATATTCGGATGACAGGAAATGACAAATCAGAAATTGACAAGGTTGTGACTCAACTAAATCAAGCTTTTGCCATCAAAGACATGGGGGAAGTGACTTATTTCCTAGGCATACATGTACAAAGAAAATCAGATTCAGAGGTATTTCTTTCACAAAATAAATATGCAACAGACATTCTAATGAGAGCAAACATGGACAAAGCTAAGTCTATCACAACCCCTATGACAAGCAACCTAAGACTATCAAAACATGATGGTGAAGCCATGGATAACTGCAAGCAATATCGTAGCATCGTGGGTGCTCTACAATACTTAACTATAACGAGATCAGAGATTTGTTACAGCGTTAATAAAGTATGTCAGTTCATGGCTAACCAGCTTAGCAAACATTGGATGGCTGTCAAGCGAATTCTACGATATTTACAAGGAACCCTAGACTATGGAATCACCATACAGAAGGGTAAAGATATTAACTTAAATACTTACAGTGATGCTGACTGGGCCAATGTACCAGATGATCGGCGATCGACTTCAGGCTACTGTGTGTTTATGGACCCAATCCAATTTCCTGGTGCACGAAGAAGCAATCGACAGTATCACGATCCAGTACTGAAGTAGAGTACATGGAAATAGCTTTGGCGACTGCTGAAATCGTTTGGGTAGAAGCCCTAATCAAGGAATTAGGGTTTCAATTCTCGAAGAAGCCGATACTCTGGTGTGACAATAAGAGCACCGTTTCACTCTCTATCAATCCCATTCAACACTCGAGAACAAAGCACATCGAAATTGATCTTCACTTCATCAGAGAGAAGACTGAAGCTGGTGAACTGGAAATTAGACATATTCCAGCGTTCTACCAGAAGGCAGATATCCTAACAAAGGCGTTATCGAGACCTAATTTTGAAAGATTTAGGAGAGAGCTCAAAGTTTGTAGCGGCGGCGTGGATTTCTCTGGATGATAACCCTAGTTCATTTTGAGGCGGGGTATTAGAGATTATATCAGAGACAATGCTCCCTTATACAAAATGAACGGCCCATTATTACTATGTAATTATATTGGCCTATGGGCTTTAGTTTAGCCCAATGTTTATTTCAGCTATATAAGCTATCGCATCAGTGCACTTTGTATTATTACAGTTTAACTCATATTACAAATTTACAGTTCCTTTAATACAATCTTCTTACCGTTAGAAATTACATAATATAACTCTGATTTCTTTGAGTATTTCACTTAGTCTGAAACCTGATGGGGATTTTGGTGTCAGCTTTCCCCACTGTTTTTGCCGCATTGTGGTTGATTTACTCTCAGTTTGTTGGTTCATTAGTAAAACAACCAATATCTTGCACAATATCGTACTAGGTAATAAAAAACATGGTCGGGCATGATTGTCTGGCATGCATTTTGTTGACAACGCTGGCAGGAGCTATGTTACCGATCTTTAGGACAGTAACTTTTCAGCAATACCTTTGCTGAAGTGATGACTGGGGCATGAACCGACACGCTGTTGTTGTATGAGTTTTAATTTGACAACCGCAAACGTATGTAAACCTTTATCCTATGTTGGTGACACTGTCCATTTAAGTAAATGTCACATATTATGTTGGATATATATGTCGGCCTGGCTGTTTACTTAATCAAACAGCATGAAAATCTGTTGTTAGTATATATTTGCAAAGCTGTTCCAGGTCTTTCTGCGATCTGAAAAATAATGTACATTTATGTGGTTGTGAATAATGTATATCTTCTTATACCTGATAATAATATACAACAAAATCTCACTTATTTTTTATTTTTTAGCACATGGCTGTTTATTTGAAATGCTAAGATGATTTAATAATGTTGTTTTCCATTTACTAATTCCCACATTTTTAAAGGGCTAGTATGTACATGTTCACTGCTGTACGTGATTTACATAGCTCGACAGGATAGACAACTATTTTATACTGTAAAAAACAAAATTTGAATTATCTAACTGAGTCTCCATACTAAGAACATGGTAAATCAAATTGTTGCATCTGACCAAACTGTTGCCTGCGAAGTTATCCATGTTGAATTATTTAATAAGATTCTTCAACCATTTCTTTGAACCATTGTCTCAAATCAAGACCACTTTCAACATTTGAAGGATAGATGCTTTATATGGATTTTATTAAGTTGCTCTTACTGTTTGACTGATTTATAACCGTATACTATCTTCTGTCGATAAATTTACTAATTTTTCTTTCACCTTATTTACTATAAATCACATATTACTTTTTATTGTTTATGTCAGACTTGAGGATATAGGGCACTTTCACATATAAAATAAGCTATCTACTCTGATTAACCATTTGCCCTATCACTTTGATACACAGACGACGAGTACTAATTCTTCCTGACAGAGAATGTCAAATTTTTGGTACTCATGTCATGTTACTGTATAACAGATGGCGACTAGAATGCTCAATTTACTAAAATTGATTTTTAGGAAATAATATTTCGGCACTTATATTTGATGTTGGTTATATTTACTGTTATAGAAAAGGAAAAAATATGCATATGAGATTTTGAACAACTACTAATTTGATTTAATCCTTCTTATTTCTGTATCCATGCTTCGATATTGACATTACTTGGTTGTTTTATTTGCTTGACAGGAATAAAAAGACAGGATTTGATTGGTACTCGGTCCACTGAATTGATTAAACTAGACAACACTAAAAGACTAACCTCATTTCAAATTTCGTTTTGTGACTATTTCATTTATATTACACACAATGGTTTTAAAATTGTAAAAATTAGATTAGATTCTACGGCATATACCATTAAATAAACTTCTACAAATATGATTTATAATACATATATGGTCAAAATATGAATAAAGCAACAAAATCAAGGAGTTTAATTCTATTTTGCTTCATTGAAATATAGAATGAATTAGAATAAAAAATCATGAAACACATACTCTATATGGCATTGGGATCATTGGATTATCATCTGCCTTTGTAAGTTAGGGATCATGTGTAATTGCCATATCATTAATCCGTACGGAAAAGTGAACACACTTAAACCATATTATCAATCGATTTAATCTGATGCTTAATTGTTTTACTTATTAGTTTTATTTGCTTATTACAATTCAAGAGAGGTCAATTTTGCATGTTTTTTGCGTGGTACAATGGGTTTCCTTGAGAAATTATGTTGCAATTTAACACTAAGTGTAGTCTTTTGAGAATAATATGTTCATTTTCCATTTTATTGGACAACTATTTGGATTTTACAGAAATGCTCAAGTCTTTATATAACTCCCTTATAACTTGCATCCATAATCACAATCTATGAAAAAACGGTGTAGCTTAAATATTTGATAATAGTTATTACTTCCCTTGGATTGTGATGTAAACTCCTTAGTATATCCTAAGCCAAAGTTGGAGCCATAAGTAATACAGTTTGACATAACGACTAGCATCACAGAGAATAATTGTTCATGTTGTCTTTTCATTATAGAACTCTCATAATTACAATATGTGTATGGGTTATACTCAACGTGCATAAGATAAATTATTTTGTGATTTTTTTTCCTTGCATGTGTCCAAACATCATTCAACTATCATAAATTAGGGCTGTCAACGGATGCTTTCGGATATGGATAGTGCTATATTCGTATCCGTATCCGAAATTATTTTGGGATATCGGGTATCCGTATCCGTTTAATTTTCGGATATCGGATATCCGTATCCGCTTAATTTTCGGATACGGACGGATATGAGATATTTATCTGCACCGCCTACAATTAAATTTAAGGGTATAAATAAAAAAGTTTTGATCAACATAAAATAATTTTTGTATTAATGTTTAAAAAACAAGGAAATAAAGAAGTATAATGAGGAAACATTGTTTTATACTAATATTCATAAGCATATCAAAAAATATTCCAAAATTAAACACTAAAACTACCATTTTTCACTAAAAATAGACAAAGAATTATATCATAGTCACATTGAATAGTTACAAAATAATTATTCACTCTATTTTTCTGTTTTGAGTTTTATATGTTACATCAATCAGTCGGACGGATAATTTTCGGATACGGATATGACTATAACCATATCTGTGTCCGAAAAGCTTTTCGGATATCAGATATCTGTATCCTCTTTTCGGATAATGCCGGATAACAGATATTTCGGATACGGATTTGGACGGCTATCGGATTTTTCGGGTATTCATTGACAGCCCTACCATAAATAATCTTAAGTATTTTCTTACCAGCATTTGTCAAGATGGGCTATATTAAAACAATTTTATTGTCCTACAAAATTATAATACATATCCTTAACATTATACCATTTGTAGTAATGTGCAAGAAAAAACATGCTTTTAATTCTCATTCAGATGTACAGTTTCCATGTAGGTTATCCTTAGACGGTTAGACGGATACAAAAACTCTCTTGAAATAAATTGTACTATCAATCATATATTGAAACCATAGTATCTACGATGCTCAACAACATGCAGTTATAATCTGACTTAGTAGTCCACACCCATTTTACCGTTATTACCGTTATATTTTCCAAAGTCTTCTTATGAGTCTACCCACAGCCACATCAATCGGTGCTGGTGCCCCAACTTGAATGATTGCACTATTATTCGATAGCCGTATAAATTGGTGTTCAGAATGAGTGTTAGAGTTGAATATTGTTTTCATCTATGAAAACAGATAGTGAGATTATCTCATAAGATTGATGATAATACTTTTCTAAGTTAAGAAATACTTATGTTTTGAAGTAAATATATAAAATATAAGTTGGTGTTTGAGGTCTAAATAATATAGATTATTTCAATAAGGCTTAACAGATCCCATGGAAATAAATCCATTTATTTTATTTTATATTTGATAGTTATATAACCGACTATCAAATCTAGACCTTTATCGTTATCGTTTTGAAGAGATCGGAATCTGAATTCCACTTCGATTCGATATATACGTTACAAGTCAGAAATATTGAAGATGGAGTATTGCAAGGGCTATTCTATCGATCCTAGTTAGAAATTGCCTAAGATGGATTCACAGAGTAATGCCTTCGGTTTGTCCAGTCCCGGGACAACTTGTTTGTACGAATGTATGACAGAGTATGCCTAATAAATCGCATAAGTTGATCTCTTCAAACGTATTTACGTTTGGTGGCGGACTAATTCGTTTCTTTTAGCCTTATACCCGTGTTATTTTTGAGGAAAATCAATTTGTGATTTTGCGGGTTTTACGATGTGACATTCAAAGTGAATGAAAATTTGATATATCCAAGGTAAGTTGAGCCTCAAGCCTCACAACCGGGAAATGACAAAAATCGGGCAGGCAGCATAGCTAAGTTGTCGCTCCCAATTAGGGTGTATTGTCACCTGTCTAGAGAAATTTTTTTTACTTCTTTATTCTTTCAAAGCTGTCCCTTTCGGGAAACAGTGGGTAGCTCACAACCATTGGTGATAATACATTTGATACACTCAAGCAAAATGAGTGGTTGTTCATGTGTGGTCGGGTTGCAAGATGTTCTTGTTGAACCCAGTGTATTCCCCTCTAGATATACACTATCGGACGGTGGTTCCATACCTTGTCATAGTTGGAAATTCATAATCCAATAAGTGCTTGTGGTTTTGATTGTATACTATGCATGTAGAGCATGAGATGCAAGCGTTCTGCTAGATGATTATTTATTTGTGATCGATAAACACTATTATTATATCAGAAGAGTTTTGATATAAAATTTGTTTTGGGTTATCGTAAGGTAAAAACCATCTGTGTTTATGTATGGATCAGTCTTACGATTATCTTTTCTTTCGTAAAGGGTTTTTAAAATTTAAACCAAGTATTCTGGATTCTCATAAGGGAAAAACTCGTTCTGTGTTGTACATCGTGGTCTTATGAGACATCCTTTATTAAATCAAGTTATTTCAAAATTATTTACTCATACCAGTCCCATGACTGGCCCACAGTTTATTTTTCTATGTTTTCCCTAAACTCTTGGGTGCCCAAATTTTTACGGGCGGTCAAGTAGTTCAGGTTTTTTACAAATTTATCTGAAGGAGCTTGGAGCAGCAGGCTTCATTGTTGGATATTTAGAGTTTATTTCGCTATGTTGTATACTGATGTACTCTGATGATGTATGTAAGTGAAAATATAGTTTGTATTTTAAAAGCGATTATTTATATATTATATTTTATTTCGCTGCAATTGTGAGATTCTGTATTATTTCTCAGTTCTCTCTTCTATCTATTTTCTTCTATCTAATCATCTATCTTTCAGTTTCTCATCCTCTAATTTCTTTCTATTAATGATTTGTATTTTCGTGCAATTTGCGTTGGACGTGAGTTGTATTCAGTCAATTCAAATGGTATGGATTTGTGGGTCGTTACAAGGACTGTCTTCAACAGACTCCCAACTCGGAGAACACAAAGCCTTCCATCCCGTCGCAACCACCCTCTACTATCCGTGGAATATCTACTGAGGTGACTAGAAGTCTGCCCTCTACTAAGCTTAACCAAGATGTCTGCTATCTGCGGGTCCTCTCGCTGCGAAGTTCTTATCTAATCCCTAAGAGTAGGTCGCACCTGTAAGGACCAAGTATAAGATCCGAAGATGGCTTAAAATCGAAGGTCGATATGTACTCCAAGCTCCGCCTCTCTACGAATAGAGGACTCAAAGTCATCCTCTTCCTACTCAACGCGTCTGCCACCACATTACCCTTGCCTGGGGTATAAGAAATCTCAAAATCATAGGATGCTAGGAACTTCATCCATCTCTGTTGTCTCAAATTGAGATCCCTTTGCGAGAATAGATAGTTGAGCGACTTATGGTCCATGTATAACTCCAACCTCTCTCCAGGCAGATAATGCCGCCAAGTCTTGAGCGCAAATAATAGAGAGGCTAACTATAAATCATGGATAGAGTATTTCTTCTCATGAACTCTCAGATGTCTACCACCATAACATACTACCCTTCCCTCTTGCATCAGGACAACACCTAGCCATGTACCACATGCATCAGTGTACACTGTGAATACTTTGTTCCCATCAGGCAAAGTCAATACCGGGGTAGTTGTTAGAGCCCTCTTTAATCGCTGAAAAGCATCCTCACAGTCAACACCCAAAGAAAAAGTTTAGATTCTTCTTTGTTAGTCTGGTGAGTGGGGCTGATATCTTTGCGAAGTCCTTAATAAACTTCCTGTAATAGCCCGCTAAACCAAGAAAACTCCTCACCACCGTTGCACTCGTTGGAACCTTCCAATCTTGAAATGCAACTACTTTCATGGGATCCACCGCTATCCCATCCATGGAGACCACATGCCCAAGAAATCTCACTTCCTCTCTCCAAAAATGACGTTTGGAGAATTTCGCCTTAAGCTGGTATGCTTGGAGAGTCTTCAAAACCTCCCCTAAATGTTGGGCATGCTCTTCCTCGCTCTTTGACAAGATCAGAATGTCATCCACAAAGACCACAATGAACTTATTCAGAAACTCCCGGAACACTCTCCTCATCAGATCCACAAAATATGCGGGTGCATTCGTCAACCTAAAAGGCATGACTAGCCACTCGAAGAAACCATCTGGAGTTCTAAAAGCGGTCTTGTCTATACTGTCCTTGGCCACCCTTAACTGATGAAAACCCATGGCCAAGTCTAACTTAGAGAAAACAGATACACCAACAAGCTGGTCGAATAAACCATCTATCCTCAGAAGTGGGTGCCTATTCTTCTTAGTGAGCTTATTCAACTACCTAAAATCTACACATAAGCGAAGCGAGCCATCCGCCTTAGTTGCAAAGATGACCGGAGCACCCCATTCAGATATGCTTCTCCTAATAAACTCCTTCTCAAGTATCTCCCCTACTTTCTTGCTAAGCTCCCTCCTTTCTCTAGGAGCCATGTGGCACATAGGCAATGCGACTGGCTCCGCATTATCCACCAAGTATATCCGTAAATCAATCTCACGCTTCAGAGGTAAGCCCTAACCTCCTAAAAACATCTAAATACTCATAGGCTACTAGTAAAGATCACAAATCATCGATAGATGCATCAAGTGACTCCAGGAAACTAAGCATGACAGACCCCTTGGGTCATAAGAAATCTCGAGATCCTTCCTTGCCAAGTCAAAAGTTTAACGACCTTCCTCTCACAGTCTAGAATGGCACCATACATGGCTAGCCAATCCACCCCTAGAATCAAACAATAGCCCATAAAACCAAGCACATATGCATCACACTCAAACTCGACACCCAACAAAGATATCCTCAAACCCCGACAAATCATAGACAGATAAGGCGTGCCCCCAATAAGGTTTGAGACAACAACGGGATCTGAAACCATACTAGTACTAAGGTGCAGAGACTCAACCATAGAACAAATATAAAAGAATGCAAAGCACCAGAAATCTCTCCGTCTGCATACTCTCTTCTGTCTAAGAAAGAAACTTCATCTCGAATCTCAATCGGAAATCGTCCCAAGTCTCAATTGCCAAGCTGCCAATCGAATCTTCCTACGGTCGTCAACCTCAAAAATCCGAAACAAATCCTCTGTCTCTGTAAGCCAATTCCTTGCTTCCACAAAGGTCACAGTTCCCACCAGATTAAAGCCTCATCCTTCAGCTACCAAGCGGCCAACTGAATCTTCCTACGGTCGTCAACCTCAAAAATCCCAAACAAATCCTCCATCTCTTTAAGCCAATTCCTTGCTTGCAAAAAGGTCTCAGTTCCTCGGAATGTCTTTCCTCCCATAGAACCGAAATCCTTGCATATCTTGGAGAAATTATCCACTCGCGGAGGAAGAGGAACACCGGCTGCAATTGGGGAAGGGGCGTCTTCTTGGCCTTCGATAGGCGCCAATGCCTCAAGATACCTACGGAACCAAGCCGGTATCATAACGGCCTCAGGAATATTTGATTCCCCAGATATGCTGAAAAGAAATCGGAAAGGGATTCAAATAGAGAATCGAAAGATATTTTATATGGCTTTGGGAAATATGTTTTTTCAAAAATAGACTTTCCTTTTAAAATACTTTCTTTTTGAAACCTTTTTAAAACAATATTTCAAAACCATTTTATCCGATCTTGTAACCTTCAACTCTGATACCGAATGTGACACCCCATGTCCGTTAATGTCACTCTTTAACAGAATGCATTAAGTTTCGTAAAGAGTTATAGGTAAACAGAACAGAATCTCACAAGATAGATATATAAAATAGCAGTGGAAACTTAAAACTTTATTTTCCAACAAAAAACATCGTGGTCTCAAATCCAGTTACAACATCAGACTAAAATACTAGAATAAAATACATCAAATAAAAACATCTATCTTGCGCTCAAAACCATTAGAGTATAGAAGTAAAAAGCCATAGTCCCCATAAGTAGCCATAAACAAGTAGACAAGAAGTCAAAGCGGTACATCGAAGCAATCCCGAATCCAATCAGAAACAGAAGAGAGAATCATAATCAAGCCTGAGCGTTCCCACCCTGAGAACCTAGGGGGAAAGGAAGAGAGAGAAAAGGAAACAAAACGGGTCAGACATAAAGTCTGGCGAGTCCAGTTAATTTTAGCATATAAATAAGTAAAAGTATCATGACAGGCATATAAACTAGATGAGAGATAACAGTATCATATAATAGGTATGGATGGGATAGGCAGAATGAACTTAACAAATTACGCTTCTCAAATACTTTTCTCTGCCCCAATACTAGTATAAAAGATACGATCCTAATAGAAACATAATGGTAGATTTAGGTGTACTTCTAGTAACGGGTCTTACCCCAAAACAGTAATAACAGGCACCCAAACAGAAATAACGGGTGTTACCCCAACCAAAAGCAACGGGCACCTAAACAGGCAGGACTAGATGTATCCTAATTTCTACCCCCAATCGATCGGGTCCCTATCCCGTAAATACCCTGTGCTGGCCCCACAGCAGGATGTATCACTTCCTAAAGTGGCAACCCCCCAAAAGGACATAGACCTATTTACTAATGTTATAGCGGCTTATTTACCCAAGCAAGCCGGACCCATGCACGCAAATGAGTATGTTAGAACGCGCTATCAGAACACCTCTACCCAAATGAACCTCCTATAATCAGCTCAGTAAGCGTGCCCTGACTCCTACCTACTGTGGGGTCCCCCTTTAATACTAGAATGGGTTACCGACTGTTACATGTCCCACGCAACAGATGACACATGCCACTGCCCAGGCATGTATCCCCAACTACTAGGATTTTGATAGGTTATGCCTAATAGATTAACAAGCCCGCATAACCCGAACAGATAAAACAGGTTAAGTTTAACGGGTTCGTATAACCCTCCACAGATTTAACAGATTTACTTAACCCCTACTAATTCAAACAAATTTACCTAACCCTCCACTATTTAACAGGTCCATATAACCCTCATAGATTTAAACAGTTTAAGTATTACAGGTTAACATGTTCATATATAACCCCCGTAGATCTAAACAGGTTTCACATGTTGCTTACAGTTTCATTACATGTTCCTCTTAATCTATAAATTAAGCTTACGGGTTTACATGCCCCAACCCTCAAGTCATAGTTCACAATATAGGATATGCCTTAAATTTTAGTCTTACATCACAGTATAAGTTATGCCCACAAATCCTAGTCATGATTCATAATACAAGATATGGCCCAATTTATCTTTCCCAACCATTCCTAATTTCGTTCGTTCGCATATTTCAGTGGTAGGCTTAGGCTCGAAGTTAGCCTAAGCTATAAATATAAAAAGGGAAAGAGGGAGAGAAGAGAAAAGAAATAGGCATAGTAACAGAATAAGCATATGATAACAGAAATAGGCATATCAGGAATAGGCACATAAGAATTGAACAGTAGATCAGGTGTACATAGGAATACATGTATCGGTAAATCTGTTTAGGCATGAATCAGATTCTTAACAGGCATAGGTTTAGATCCAGATTTATAAACAAGTCAGGATTACTTGTTAAATGTTTATATCTAAAAATAACATGAACTCACAGAGACTGGATCTAAAGATTAGAGAAAAATAGGCTAAAGCTGTAGAAGAAATTCTTGTATACGAATAGGTTGTTATTGAAGAAAATAGGCTAGTTCAATCCAAGCTGGGGAAGCATCTCGTTGTCTCCATTGTTTTTTATGCGTAAAAACAATAGAAATGAGGTTCTATTTATAACCTACTGTTAATGAACCAGGTTACAAAACAAGTCCACGTTCAGCCAAAATTATTCGCCCGGATCTGTATTGGGTCGACCCACAACAACCTGGATCGACCCAGCCGGGTCTTGGGTTGACCCCCAATGGGTCGATTCCCTCCAGATTTCCCCGCTTCACTGTTTTAATTTTTTTGAATATTCTGACTTGGTTTGTACATATATAATTCTCTTACATGTATACAAACTTCTAAGCTTAATAACTTTCTCATACGATGTCCATTTTATGCAAACTCGGAGTCTATCTTAAGCAGAATTCTGAGACAAACGTAATGGTGCAGTCCGGTTTACTTAATTCCAAATATTTAATTAAGCATTCTTTATTTTATCATCTTAATGTCTTTTAAAATTACGGGGTGTTACCACATTTCTTTAGTATAAAGATTTTATATATATATATATATATATTTAGGATTAAGAGGATTACTTTATAGATTTAGGACTCGGGGGGAGTATTTTACTTTGGTATAGGAATTATTTAGTTAGTTATAGGATTTAGGGGGAGTAGTTTTAGAATTTCTTTTTGATAATGCCAAAGTGGGAGAAATTATAAAATATAGAATTAGTTTATAGAATTCATATAGACAGGGGAAGTACTAGATGAATCATCATCAACATGTATGTACATGTATGATATTTTATAAACTAAGGATGTCATCATCAAAAAGGGGGAGATTGTTAGAGAATGGAGTTTTGATGAGAACAACAATATTTCAATATTAATTGATTATAAAATATATACTAACAGTTTTATCTAGAATATATATATATACACATATGTAGGATTTATATACAGGAATTAATACTGAACACTGTACTGTTTAAGAGCTTCTAGAGATTCAGATTTCAGATATGATTCAAGACTCATAAGTAATCAAGATTTCAAGATAAATAAAGTAATAAAGTCTAGTTTACGTAAGACTCTGAATAGCACTCTAGATTCAAATCCAATTTCAATTTCAATTTTTTTTTTCAATTTATGATTTCAAATTCTATCTTCTTTATTTTACTTTCTTTACTTTTGATTTTAAACTCAAGTTTTATAGTTTATAAGTTTTATATTTTATATACTTTATATTTATATAGTTTTAAACTCTATAATTTTATAAATATGTTTATATATCTTATATTTATGTTTTCATATGATTTTTTACTTTATAATATTAATTTACAACATTATGTTTGAATTCAAGAATTTCCAAAATTATATATACATACATACATATATATATATATATATATATATATCAAAACACTTCAAAAATGTTCAAAATCTAATTTTATAAAGGTATATGTCGACATACATTTATGCCTATATCGACATGTAACTAACATATTTTTGATTTTCAAAGGAAGTTTCTTTTCACTATTTGTAACATTCCAGAAGCATTACAACCTTTCAAATCTTATAAATAGTGGCAGATTTCGAATTTTTTTCATTATTCTTCTTCTCCATTTTCATCTCCTTTCTACACACCATTATATTTTCTCAATTTTATGATTTTTACACCTATACTCTGCCGAATACAATTCAATTTACATAGAACTTCTTCTCTTCTCACTCTCTACTCATTGCTCTCTGAATCGAAGTGCTATTGAAGAGTTATAGGGCTATTGCATCATTTGGGATGTGTTTGGGTAATCGGTGTTTTCCTTGTAGCCATGAAATAAAGGACGGTAGCGGTGTTAACCTTGTAGCCATGAAATCAAGGGGGATATACTTGATCAAGTGTATGGAATTAGTGTTAACCTTGTAGCCGTGAAATCAAGGGGGATATACTTGATCAAGTGTGCGGAATCGGTGTTAACCTTGTAGCCGTGAAATCAAGGGGATTGTACTTGGATATTGATACAGTAATAAAACTCTGCGCAATCCAGCGTTGCGTGGGAGTGGACATATGAGTAATCTGATCCAGTATAAAATTCGATGTGTTCTTTCTTTTTCTGCACTTTATTTTTGTTTATCTTTGTGTTTGTGTTTGATTCTATGTCTGTGATTGTTTCTGTTGTGTTTGATTCATATAGTTGATCATATAAGTTTTAGATTTTGTTTAATTTCTCATAAACACTATTCACCCCCTCTAGTGTTAGTTTTTCCTTAACAATCCATTCTGCAATCCCTAACACTTACTTGGGACAGACTATCAGTTGAGTTTATTTATCACTTGTACAAACTCTATTGATGTTTTGTATAACTATATGAGCCTATGTACTCTAATTTTGTGGTTTATATAGTTAATACTATCTCACCTGATTTATATCTTTGATTGTTAATATATGTTATTTGATGCGCTATGAGATATTCGACATTTTCTATGATTATGTTTATGTTCTCTTCTTTCTCTTCTCTTTTATTTTACAATTTTCCTTCTCTTTTCTCTTATTTTCTATTATTTCTTACTATTGAGGAACACTATACATCGATCGGGTGCTTGCATAGTGCAAATTTTTTATTATAAGCACTAGTGGTATATAGCGGGTCACCACATCTTGCCTTTTCGAGCTCTTACCGAGCATTAACCATGCTTGACGGTCCTGAATAAACGGTCTCATGTTTAAGGCCACTCAATCCTTGCTAAGCGCCAGCCATACTTGACGATTCTAGACAAGCGAACTTGTGAAGTTTTTGACAAAGTTTACTATCCTTTGTCATGCATCATCCATACAAAACGGTCCAAATTGTTAAAGTTTGAAATGCAACTATAGGTTTACTGCTCGATAAGCAATAACTATACTTAACGAAAATTTTAATTTATGTTCAGAGAATATTGGTTCTTTTACATTTATAAAGATAGATGGCTTGTCACCATCATAGAGCTTGCCGGGGCTCGCCATGGATGTTGTACAAGAGTAGGAAGCTTAACCATCTATTACAAGTTTATTGAAAGGTAAAAACTAGTACAGTGATGCATTATCGAGCAAGAGCATGTCTAGGGGCTAGAATTTAGTCATGTACATGGATAGCTCAACTTAGCTACTGTTTGTTAAAAGTAAAAGTGAAGCGATGATTTGTTATTGGGTACATGACATGTCTAGGAACTACAGGTTATTTTTGTACGTGGCTAAACCCATGTAGCCATCGTCCATTATCCAACATCCACATGCACCCGTTGGTTAATAACAAGTCCTCCCTATGAGCCAGGCACACTACCACGACGAGTGAATGGCGGCTGACCATGCCCTCATAGTAGGGTTTCAATTTAGGAAATACTTTTGCAGTTGCTCTTTCCTTACAAGTTCTTTGATGATGTCACAGAGGTGTTTGCATTCATCAATGTCATGTCCAGCTATTTCATGAAATACGCATAATTTCTCAAAGGCATGGTCACGCTCCGAGGGCTTCCTTCAAGATAATCTCCTCGTCTGGATTGAGTCTTTGATGTCATGAAAGATTATTCGATGACTCATATTTAGCCTCGTATATGAGTGGTATTTAGGCCCTCTCTTGAACATGTTGTCACAAACTTGACTTCCCTCAGCTTCATAGTTTCCTATATCAGGTGATCCTCCATCCTTTACAATGTTGATTTCCAGGGCTTCCTGATCCGTCCTTTCATCTTCCTCCTTCAAATACCTATCGATCTCGAAGTAGTATTGTAACGGCCCAGATTTTTTGACTATTTAGTTTAATATTTAAAAATGTTTTTATTGTTTTGGAATTTTAAATGGTTTAATTTCAAGAATTTTGAATATTTTATTTTATTCCGAAATGGTAGAAATTTAGTGGATCTGCAATATAATGTGAACTGGCAGTATAAAAGGATAAATTTTTAATTTAAAATAGTACGTTTACAAAGGATGTAGTAGCTAACGAACTCGGATTTCGATGAAATCAGTTTCATTAAATCCGAAATGATGAAATTAGGTAACCAACCAAGTTACGTCAAAAATGGCATCCGTATGTGGAAAAGAAAAAAAATAAAAGGCCAAAATTTGAACTAAATTTTGACGGTAATTGGAATTTGCTAATGCTAACGGCAAAACTGGAACCTGAGACCTATCCAGGAAAATTCTAAACATAGGATATTAGCTATATATGAAATCTGGGAAAATCCTATAACGGATATAGAAAGTTATTAAGGAAACAAAATTTAAATAAATTATTTGAAAATCTAAACCAACTCCGATTTTTTTATTTGAATACATAGGATTGAAGTACGTTAAAAACTGGACCAGATGGTGGAAGAATTTCTGAAAACCGTTATCGTTTGATACTCCAACATGAGACCGGAAGGTGTTGAAACTAACACAAAACACTATTTTGAATTTAAATTATTTGAAAGTTCAAACAAATTCAAAATTGATATATTTTTATATAGTATTGAAGAGCAAGAAAAATTGAACAACATGGTCGAAAAAGATTTTGGATAAGGTATCAATAAGTAAATCAAATTAACGTCCGAATAGGGTTGAGAAAACACACTTTACTATTCATAAATTATTAAATTTATTTATAATTTAATTAATTTAAGGATTAATCCTAGCCATCCATTTTCGACCGTTGGATTCGCGCCACCTCAGCAATCCATGTGACTTCTTCGGCTATAAATAGCCCCCTCCCCTTCATTTTAAACTCACTCCTCCTCCTCCTCTTTCAAGCTTTGGCAATGGCAGAAATAATAATAAAATATTAGGAAATAGGGAAAAGGGAAGGAAGGGAGAAAGGAGGGCAAGACGGGGAGCTAGGGACTCTTAGGCAGAGGCTTAGGCTTCACGGGGTAAGTTTTTAAATAATATTTATTTATTTGTGTAATATATATATATATATATATATTATAATTAAAATAGAATTTGTAAAAATAAATATTAGAACATTCTAAGGGTGACAGAGAGGATAGTGTCTAAGGCTTGAGTTTGGAAAATATAGTTTCCTGCTCTCCCTGGCTATCCCTAACTGATCCGACGGATGGGATGATTAATTTAAATTTAAATTTAAAACTTAATTTGAATTTAAAGCACACCAGGGGCATTTTCATAATTTTTAATCATAAACTTTAAAAGCTTATAACTTTTTCAAAACAAGTCGGATTTTCATGAAACAAGGACCGTTGGATTCTTATCGTAAAATACTTTAAAATGAGTGGAAGCAGATTTTTGATCCGGGTTAAAAATTTTAAGTTATAATTAAATGAATATTTTTAAATATTTTATTTGAAAATTAAATTTAATTAATATTAAAATGGTTTTTCAATTTTAAAAAAAAAAATTGGACATGGCTAGAGATGGGAAAGTAGGATTTTTTAGAAGGGCAAGGAAGGTAATTTGGCTAATAACGCAATTAGAAATTAATTAAGATAAAAATAATTTAATTAATTTAATTAAATATATATTCGTTTAAATTAGGTAAATATTGTAAATAGCATAACTTTTGCATACATTAACGAAATTTAACGAAACAGAATCCTTTGGGATCGTATGGACGAGCACTACGCAATGGAACTGACCGCAAGTGGATTGGAGCTCGTTTGGATTTATGGTGAAATTTAACGTCTGAACCAAATCAATGACCGAGTATCGTTATTCAACGATAAACCGTCCAAGGTGAGTAAATCTCACTAACTCTGAACACTTTATATTTTTATAAAGTATTTTTAGAATTGATAAATATTGATTGAATTGCTGAGTGTTGATTGTTTGGTTAAACTGCTAGTCAGCTGGTTGAAAATATCGATATAGTTATATATATCGTTAACCGATGTTGATTTTGTTTATCAGAATACCTCATATTGAAATGAAATTGATGTGAATTATATTGTGTAACATCTGTGGATGCAGGGAAACAGGTCGGAGGGATCCAACTGGATTCCTCAACATTTATTTACCGTTTTTCATATATTCTGTTATATGATGTGTTATATCATCTGTCGTTGAACCCGTGTGTTTGGATGATGATCAAACCTTTTGATTTGGTATTTTTATACCATAAATGATAACGGGAAGTGAAAAGGAATTTTCAAAGTATATTTTGAAAATAAATTATTTATATAAAATCAATAGATTTTATATATAAAAGGAAAAGAGTTTCATAGAGGAAAATAATTATAGAATCAAAGAAATTGAGTAAAGGAAAATATTTGTGAAATCAAATATAAAGGAGAAGATTTGAAAAGAAAAACAAACATAGAGGAAATACATTTGTAAAACAAATGTAAAGGAAAATGTTTGCAAATCAAATAGAATAGGGAAAAAGTAGCTATTTGTGAAACCTTTACAAATAGAAATCAAAAGGGAATCATTTGTAAAACGATTACAAATGGAATTGAAAAGCGAATATTTATTTAGGGAATAAAGGAAAGTTAAAAGAGTTATTTATGTAGAGAGTAAATGGAAAAGCTAAAAATAATAATTATTTGTTAAATAAATAGAAGTAAAAAGGGAATAGTTATTTGTTAAGTAAACAAATAGGAAAAACATTATTCAAAAGAGTTATTCAAAAAGAGTTATTCAAAAGAGTTATTTAAAAGAGTTATTCAAAAGGAGTTATTCAAATGGAATTATTCAAAAGAGAAAATTCAAAGGGGTTAATTCAAAAGAGTTAATCAACCAAAGTTAAACTGTTAGAGTTAAACAGTTAGGGTTAAACCATTAGAGTTAATCAGAAAAGTTAGCCAGTTAGAGTTAAACCGTTAAAGTTAAACAGTTAGAGTTAAACCATTAGAGTTAAACTGTTAGAGTTAAAGTATTAGAGTCTAACAGTTGGAGTTAATCTATTAGAATTAAACCGTTGGAGTTAAGCTGTTAGAGTCAAACAGTTAGAGTTAGTTAGACTTAACCAGTAGAGTAAATCAGTTAGAGTTAAGCGGTTTGAATCAAATCGGACTAGAGTTATTCGAATATAGTAAACGAATAAGGGTTAAATTGAATATTAGTTATTCAATTAGAGTTGATCGAACTTAGTTATTCGAGATAGAGTTAAACAGAAGTAGTTATTCAGTATAAATTGCCATTTAGCATGACTGCTAGCGAAATTCGCAGGGCTGCAGATAGCCTAAGGTGGTCGGATGTTTCCTGAGGGAATCAGGCGTAACCATTGTGATCGCTGCGATCTAGAGTCAAGCGAATGAAGTTAAATCAAATATTAGCTATTCAAAATGAAGTTAAAAACAGACATAGTTAGTCGAATATAAGTTAATCGAATATTAGTTATTCGATAATAGTTAGTCAAATTAAGTTAAATAAGTTGAGTTAAATAAGTCGAGTTAATTAAGTTAAGTTAGTCAAGTTGAGCGGATCAACTAAGTTGGTCGAGTTGAGTTAATCAAGATGAGTTAATCTAACCGAGTTATCCAAATAAGAGTTAATCCAGTAAAAGTAAATAGAATAAGGGTTATAGATTATAGTTAACCGAATAGGAGTTGATAAATTAGTTGTTCGTGTATTTATTTGAGCTAGAAAGAAAAAGTCATATTAAAGTTATTATATTTCGGACACAGGGGATTATAACACCATTATTATAATCAAATGACTTCCGTAAAGGAAGTGGATTCGTAAATAGAATCCGAGAGTTACGTAAGTAAGTGGTTGAAAGTGTAAAAAGGTGAACTTTGTCTGTTTCGAAGTTAGAAATGTTGTTCAGTTAAGGTCTGAGAGGTAATTATACCCCAACTTGATTGACTTCAGTTTTAACTAAGAAGTGGATAAGTTCGATAGTGAAAAGTGGTTAAGTGAATTTAGTTAATGAGCATAATGGTCTGTGTTGACATAGCGATGTTTATTCAAACATCTGTTTAAACCCAATGAAGGAATTTTGGAAATGTTTTCCAAATAAGATCAGGATATTTTCTAATATAGAAAACAAGAAGTGGAAATGTTTTCCATTGTTAATAACGTATATTTTCTAAATATAGTAAATAAGAAATACAGGGAAACAGGAATAAGGAAAAGAATAAATTTATGATAATTTAATTTAAGAATTAATGATGATTGATGATTGATCGATAGAATTTCCATCTGGAAATAATATCGTTGTTTGCACACAGACATGTTTTCATTTGATAGTTAAATCACCGACTATCAAAGTTTTTGACCATTTTACGTTGTTAATATGGAGAGACCGGTTGGATTATTATCCACAGAACCACTCCGTATTGGCATAAGCGTTGCGAATCAAGTATGCTGAATATATTGAAAACGGAGTAAAGTGCAAGGGCTATCCTGTTTACAGAATAGTGCCTTCGGTTTGTCCAGTCTCAGGACAAACGTGTATGGAAGAATGCCTGACAGAGTATATTCAATGGATCGCGTAAGTTGATCTCTTCAAACATACTTACGTTTGGTGGCGGAGGAATTCGTTTCTCTTAGCTTTATACCCGTGGTGTTTTTGGGGAAATCAATTTGTGATTTGGCGAGTATGCCGATGTGGCATTCAAAGTGAATGATCTGTCAGAGATAAGCATGCCCTCTAGCCTCATCAACCGGGAAATGACAAAAATCGGGCAGGCAGCATGGCTATGTGGGTCGCACCCATTAGGATGTATAATCACCTATCTAGAGAAATTCCAATTGCTTCTTAAATCTATCGATGCTGCCCCATTCGGGAGACGGTTGCTGATCCCAACCGTTGGTGATATATATTCGATACACTCAAGCGAAATGAGTGGTCGGTCATGTGAGGGCCGGGTTGCAAGATGTTCTTGTTGAACCCAGTGTATTCGCCTCTAGAGATACACTATCGGCAGGTGGTCTCATACCTTGTCAAAGTCGGAATCCAATCTCCAATAAGTGCCCGCGAGTTTGATTTGTATACTATATATGTAGAGCGTGAGATGCAAGCGTTCTACTAGATTTTAATTACTTGTGATTAGACATTATTATAATATCAGATAATATATGATTTCCAAAGTGTTTTGGGTTATCTTAAGGTAAAAGCCATCCGTATTTATGTGTGGATTGGTCTTACAATTATCTTTTCGTTTGAAAAGGATTTTGAAAAGTTAAACCAAATGATTTGAGTTTACTCACACCAGTCCCATGACTGACCCATAGTTTTATTTTGTTTTGTTTTCCCTAAACTCTTGGGTGCCCAAATTTGTACGGGCAGTCAAGTAGTCAGGATTTTACAGATAGACTTGGAGATCTTGGAGCAGGAGGCTTCAGGACTTATATAGCTATTGTTTATTTCCGCTGTGATGCAAGGGTTGTACTTTGATAATGGTATTGTATGCATATACTGCTTTTGATTTCAAGTTATGTGATATATTATATTTTATTCGTTCCGCTGTGAGATTCGTGTTACTCTGATGTTGTGTTCTTCTTTTTCTTCTTCTATTCTAATTTTCTATCTTATCTATCCTCACCCTCTAAATTCTTTCATTAACTATTCGGTAATTGTCGACCCTTGATGTTTGATATGTGTTGTATATCGGATAATCAAGGTCGTCTTTTCCCGGGTCGTTACAGTTGGTATCAGAGATGAAGGTTAGGTGATTTACCTTGGCTCTGTGGCGTGACTCAGTAGAGATGGGGTTAGTAATGCCCTAGACTGAGTTTGAGTGTATATATAAGAGTGAACGTATTTGTTATTTTATATAAAATGATTTTATACCGTGGAGATTTATTGGTTGAGTCGTTTATGAGTTCTAGTCGATCAGTTTGATCCACTGTATTGATAAGAGTTTATAAACACTTGAATACGATGGGTCGACACGATATGTTTTGAAAAAAGGGTAAATGAAATAATTTTACCCAAATTATATTTTGATATAAGCAAAGTATAGATATTTGAAATTATTATAGTATATTGAATGTGTTGGTTGTGATTATAATCCAATAAGATTATAAAATGTGAAATGGTTATGTAAATAACAAATCAAAATTCATATAAGTGAAATATATGAAATCAGATGAATTAAATCTGAATTTAAGTTCAGAAATGGAATTAAAATTGCTAAAATTTGAATAAGCGTTGTAAATGGAATTAAATTGAATATATGTGAATTTTAAAATCCTGGGAGATTTTAAATTTGTTACAAGCATTGAAAAGGGATATTTTGAAATGAATTTCAAAATGAAAATGTTTAAAAATGGGTTTTGAAAGTGCTATAGTATTGAACTCACTTCGATAGCTGGAAAATAAATTCCGATGTTGAGCCGGACATCATCGGTGCTCATTTTCGAGTTTGTAAGTGACGGATTACTACCAAAGATTTTGTTTTTGAATTGTTTTGAGAAACCGAGTTGTTTTGATATTCCAAAGGGATATTTGATTTTTGGAAAAGGCAAAGCTATTTGAAACTCCCAGGTACAGATTATTGAAATAAACAAAAATTAAATAGAAATTTGTGAAAGCAAATTTGAAATTGAATTGAAGGCAGTTCAGTGGAAATTGAGTTGAATTGAAATAGAATGGTATCAAGTAGAATTGGACTAGATTAGAGATAAATCTGGGATAGAAATGGATGGTCGAGCAAGAAATTTGAATTGAGATTGGAATTGCAGTCTGATTGAAATTTGGCTTGGTTATAAGCGGATGGTCGTGTTGAAGATAAAAGTGATTGGGAGATTGATTGGGATGATAGTGGTATATGCTAAATTGATAGCAGAATTGAATGTCGACAAAAAGGTACACATATATATTCATACGAGTTTAATGAGATTTATGAACCTGTTGGGCAAGCCACTTGGCTGTTTGATTTTCTTTTGGGTTGAAGAAGGCCTAGGGAGGCGAGTTGGAGTTTGAGCTATTGACCAGTACAAAGGAGGTGCTGGCGAAATTTTTCAGAAATTTCGAGTGTTAGAAAATTTTCAGAATTTTTGAAAATTTTCGTTTATAGAAATAAATTAATTAGAATAGATTGGTTTAGTGAAATCAGAGTAACCAAATAATTTTAACCTAGTTATAAAGTTCATTTTTCTACCTTAACAATTTCGAGGACGAAATTATTTTAAGGGGGAAAGAATGTAACGGCCCAGATTTTTTGACCATTTAGTTTAATATTTAAATTTTTTTTTATTGTTTTGGAATTTTAAATGGTTTAATTTCAAGAATTTTAAATATTTTATTTTATTCCGAAATGGTAGAAATTTAGTGGATCTGCAATATAATGTGAACTGGCAGTATAAAAGGATAAATTTTTAATTTAAAATAGTACGTTTACAAAGGATGTATTAGCTAACGAACTCGGATTTCGATGAAATCAGTTTCATTAAATCCGAAATGATGAAATTAGGTAACCAACCAAGTTACGTCAAAAATGGCATCCGTATGTGGAAAAGAAAAAAAATAAAAGGCCAAAATTTGAACTAAATTTTGACGGTAATTGGAATTTGCTAATACTAACGGCAAAACTGGAACCTGAGACCTATCCAGGAAAATTCTAAACATAGGATATTAGCTATATATGAAATCTGGGAAAATCCTATAACGGATATAGAAAGTTATTAAGGAAACAAAATTTAAATAAATTATTCGAAAATCTAAACCAACTCCGATTTTTTATTTGAATACATAGGATTGAAGTACGTTAAAAACTGGACCATATGGTGGAAGAATTTCTGAAAACCGTTATCGTTTGATACTCCAACATGAGACCGGAAGGTGTTGAAACTAACACAAAACACTATTTTGAATTTGAATTTAAATTATTTGAAAGTTCAAACAAATTCAAAATTGATATATTTTTATATAGTATTGAAGAGCAAGAAAAATTGAACAACATAGTTGAAAAAGATTTTGGATAAGGTATCAATAAGTAAATCAAATTAACGTCCGAATAGGGTTGAGAAAACACACTTTACTATTCATAAATTATTAAATTTATTTATAATTTAATTAATTTAAGGATTAATCCTAGCCATCCATTTTCGACTGTTGGATTCGCGCCACCTCAGCAATCCATGTGACTTCTTCGGCTATAAATAGCCCCCTCCCCTTCATTTTAAACTCACTCCTCCTCCTCCTCTTTCAAGCTTTGGCAATGGCAGAAATAATAATAAAATATTAGGAAATAGGGAAAAGGGAAGGAAGGGAGAAAGGAGGGCAAGACGGGGAGCTAGGGACTCTTAGGCAGAGGCTTAGGCTTCACGGGGTAAGTTTTTAAATAATATTTATTTATTTATTTGTGTAATATATATATATATATATATATATATATATATATATTATAACTAAAATAGAATTTGTAAAAATAAATATTAGAACATTCTAAGGGTGACAAAGAGGATAGTGTCTAAGGCTTGAGTTTGGAAAATATAGTTTCCTGCTCTCCCTGGCTATCCCTAACTGATCCGACGGATGGGATGATTAATTTAAATTTAAATTTAAAACTTAATTTGAATTTAATTTGAATTTAAAGCAGACCAGGGGCATTTTCGTAATTTTTAATCATAAACTTTAAAAGCTTATAACTTTTTCAAAACAAGTCGGATTTTCATGAAACAAGGACCGTTGGATTCTTATCGTAAAATACTTTAAAATGAGTAGAAGCAGATTTTTGATCCAGGTTAAAAATTTTAAGTTATAATTAAATGAATATTTTTAAATATTTTATTTGAAAATTAAATTTAATTAATATTAAAATGGTTTTTCAGTTTTAAAAAAAAATTGGATATGGCTAAAGATGGGAAAGTAGGATTTTTTAGAAGGGCAGGGAAGGTAATTTGGCTAATAACGCAATTAGAAATTAATTAAGATAAAAATAATTTAATTAATTTAATTAAATATATATTCATTTAAATTAGGTAAATATTGTAAATAGCATAACTTTTGCATACATTAACGAAATTTAACGAAACAGAATCCGTTGGGATCGTATGGACGAGCACTACGCAATGGAACTGACCGCAAGTGGATTGGAGCTCGTTTGGATTTATGGTGAAATTTAACGTCTGAACCAAATCAATGACCGATTATCGTTATTCAACGATAAACCGTCCAAGGTGAGTAAATCTCACTAACTCTGAACACTTTATATTTTTATAAAGTATTTTTAGAATTGATAAATATTGATTGAATTGCTGAGTGTTGATTGTTTGGTTAAACTGCTAGTCAGCTGGTTGAAAATATCGATATAGTTATATATATCGTTAACCGATGTTGATTTTGTTTATCAGAATACCTCATATTGAAATGAAATTGATGTGAATTATATTGTGTAACATCTGTGGATGCAGGGAAATAGGTCGGAGGGATCCAACTGGATTCCTCAACATTTATTTACCGTTTTTCATATATTCTGTTATATGATGTGTTATATCATCTGTCGTTGAACCCGTGTGTTTGGATGATGATCAAACCTTTTGATTTGTTATTTTTATACCATAAATGATAACGGGAAGTGAAAAGGAATTTTCAAAGTATATTTTGAAAATAAATTATTTATATAAAATCAATAGATTTTATATATAAAAGGAAAAGAGTTTCATAGAGGAAAATAATTATAGAATCAAAGAAATTGAGTAAAGGAAAATATTTGTGAAATCAAATATAAAGGAGAAGATTTGAAAAGAAAAACAAACATAGAGGAAATACATTTGTAAAACAAATGTAAAGGAAAATATTTGCAAATCAAATAGAATAGGGAAAAAGTAGCTATTTGTGAAACCTTTACAAATAGAAATCAAAAGGGAATCATTTGTAAAACGATTACAAATGGAATTGAAAAGCGAATATTTATTTAGGGAATAATGGAAAGTTAAAAGAGTTATTTATGTAGAGAATAAATGGAAAAGCTAAAAATAATAATTATTTGTTAAATAAATAGAAGTAAAAAGGGAATAGTTATTTGTTAAGTAAACAAATAGGAAAAACATTATTCAAAAGAGTTATTCAAAAAGAGTTATTCAAAAGAGCTATTTAAAAGAGTTATTCAAAAGGAGTTATTCAAATGGAATTATTCAAAAGAGAAAATTCAAAGGGGTTAATTCAAAAGAGTTAATCAACCAAAGTTAAACTGTTAGAGTTAAACAGTTAGAGTTAAACCATTAGAGTTAATCAGAAAAGTTAGCCAGTTAGAGTTAAACCGTTAAAGTTAAACAGCTAGAGTTAAACCATTAGAGTTAAACTGTTAGAGTTAAACTATTAGAGTCTAACAGTTGGAGTTAATCTATTAGAATTAAACCGTTGGAGTTAAGCTGTTAGAGTCAAACAGTTAGAGTTAGTTAGAATTAACCAGTAGAGTAAATCAGTTAGAGTTAAGCGGTTTGAATCAAATCGGACTAGAGTTATTCGAATATAGTAAACGAATAAGGGTTAAATTGAATATTAGTTATTCAATTAGAGTTGATCGAACTTAGTTATTCGAGATAGAGTTAAACAGAAGTAGTTATTCAGTATAAATTGCCATTTAGCATGACTGCTAGCGAAATTCGCAGGGCTGCAGATAGCCTAAGGTGGTCGGATGTTTCCTGAGGGAATCAGGCGTAACCATTGTGATCGCTGCGATCTAGAGTCAAGCGAATGAAGTTAAATCAAATATTAGCTATTCAAAATGAAGTTAAAAACAGACATAGTTAGTCGAATATAAGTTAATCGAATATTAGTTATTCGATAATAGTTAGTTAAATAAGTTGAGTTAAATAAGTCGAGTTAATTAAGTTAAGTTAGTCAAGTTGAGCGGATCAAGTAAGTTGGTCGAGTTGAGTTAATCAAGATTAGTTAATCAAACCGAGTTATCCAAATAAGAGTTAATCCAGTAACAGTTAATAGAATAAGGGTTATAGATTATAGTTAACTGAATAGGAGTTGATAAATTAGTTGTTCGTGTGTTTATTTGAGCTAGAAAGAAAAAGTCATATTAAAGTTATTATATTTCGGTCGCAGGGGATTATAACACCATTATTATAATCAAATGACTTCCGTAAAGGAAGTGGATTCGTAAATAGAATCCGAGAGTTACGTAAGTAAGTGGTTGAAAGTGTAAAAAGGTGAACTTTGTCTGTTTCGAAGTTAGAAATGTTGTTCAGTTAAGGTCTGAGAGGTAATTATACCCCAACTTGATTGACTTCAGTTTTAACTAAGAAGTGGATAAGTTCGATAGTGAAAAGTGGTTAAGTGAATTTAGTTAATGAGCATAATGGTCTGTGTTGACATAGCGATGTTTATTCAAACATCTGTTTAAACCCAATGAAGGAATTTTGGAAATGTTTTCCAAATAAGATCAGGATATTTTCTAATATAGAAAACAAGAAGTGGAAATGTTTTCCATTGTTAATAACGTATATTTTCTAAATATAGTAAACAAGAAATATAGGGAAACAGGAATAAGGAAAAGAATAAATTTATGATAATTTAATTTAAGAATTAATGATGATTGATGATTGATCGATAGAATTTCCATCTGGAAATAATATCGTTGTTTGCACACAGACATGTTTTCATTTGATAGTTAAATCACCGACTATCAAAGTTTTTGACCATTTTACGTTGTTAATATGGAGAGACCGGTTGGATTATTATCCACAGAACCACTCCGTATTGGCATAAGCGTTGCGAATCAAGTATGCTGAATATATTGAAGACGGAGTAAAGTGCAAGGGCTATCCTGTTTACAGAATAGTGCCTTCGGTTTGTCCAGTCCCAGGACAAACGTGTATGGAAGAATGCCTGACAGAGTATATTCAATAGATCGCGTAAGTTGATCTCTTCAAACATACTTACGTTTGGTGGCGGAGGAATTCATTTCTCTTAGCTTTATACCCCTGGTGTTTTTGGGGAAATCAATTTATGATTTGGCGAGTATGATGATGTGGCATTCATAGTGAATGATCTGTCAGAGATAAGCGTGGCCTCTAGCCTCATCAACCGGGAAATGACAAAAATCGGGCAGGCAGCATGGCTATGTGGGTCGCACCCATTAGGATGTATAATCACCTATCTAGAGAAATTCCAATTGCTTCTTAAATCTATCGATGCTGCCCCATTCGGGAGACGGTTGCTGATCCCAACCGTTGGTGATATATATTCGATACACTCAAGCGAAATGAGTGGTCGGTCATGTGAGGGCCGGGTTGCAAGATGTTCTTGCTGAACCCAGTGTATTCACCTCTAGAGATACACTATCGGCAGGTGGTCCCATACCTTGTCAACGTCGGAATCCAATCTCCAATAAGTGCCGGCGAGTTTGATTTGTATACTATATATGTAGAGCGTGAGATGCAAGCGTTCTACTAGATTTTAATTACTTGTGATTAGACATTATTATAATATCAGATAATATATGATTTCCAAAGTGTTTTGGGTTATCGTAAGGTAAAAGCCATCCGTATTTATGTGTGGATTGGTCTTACGATTATCTTTTCGTTTGAAAAGGATTTTGAAAAGTTAAACCAAATGATTTGAGTTTACTCACACCAGTCCCATGACTGACCCATAGTTTTATTTTGTTTTGTTTTCCCTAAACTCTTGGGTGCCCAAATTTGTACGGGCAGTCAAGTAGTCAGGATTTTACAGATAGACTTGGAGAGCTTGGAGCAGGAGGCTTCAGGACTTATATAGATATTGTTTATTTCCGCTGTGATGCAAGGGTTGTACTTTGATAATGGTATTGTATGCATATACTGCTTTTGATTTCAAGTTATGTGATATATTATATTTTATTCGTTCCGCTGTGAGATTCGTGTTACTCTGATGTTGTGTTCTTCTTTTTCTTCTTCTATTCTAATTTTCTATCTTATCTATCCTCACCCTCTAAATTCTTTCATTAACTATTCGGTAATTGTCGACCCTTGATGTTCGATATGTGTTGTATATCGGATAATCAAGGTCGTCTTTTCCCGGGTCGTTACAAGTATTCCCCAAGATTGCATGGAGGATCTTGTTCCAATGATCACCGTCAAAACCATGGATGGATCCAGTCAGTTGACTGCGGCGACAGCTGCTTTGAATCTTTTGAAAAAGAACGCAGACTTCCGCAAATCTTTGCTTTATCGTCGTCAACGTTATCACATTTTTGGATCTCGTGATGTGGACCCAAAATTGTACCATAGATTTCTCTATCAGTCTAGTCCAGTTAATGATGAAACCGCCATCTAGTTTTCTAAAACATAGAGCAACAATGTCAGATAAGAAAAGCGGGAAGCATATGGCTAATACATCCTCGAATGCCCCTTGTCTGTGCACATTCTTGACCCAGGTTCGGATTCCTTTCAACACGACCTTCGTCTATAGGCCCTATATTTCGATGTGTATCTGCGTAGTGCCCTGGTACTCGAGAAATTTCAGAGGAGGTCGAGATCCCATCACCCAGTCGACCCGGTTCGGCATGGCCAAACAATATTTCTGGTGCGGCATGGTCAAACTGGATTTTTGGCTCGTCATAGACAATCTAGAGGTGCTCAGGTGGGTGTGCCTCCGAGCCCCTGTGTAGTGCTACTACGTCGCTAGGCCTCACTCCTACCTCTGACCGTTGATTTTTCACCCTTTCAACTATGCTGGGATTTCCTGCAACTTCGCTTCTTGTTTTTCAAAACGGTTTCGCATCCCATTCTTGACTTCGTAAAATTCTTCCTTTATCAAGAAGACAGAGGAGTTTCTAGCAAAAGAGGCCTTCTTTCCTTCTTCTTCTCTTCCAGCATGAGAAGTATATTTCTTCCTCTTTGTCATATCTTCTGTATTTCCTAAACTTTTTAAATGGTGAATATGAGAAACCCCCTACCTAGCGTGCCAAAATGTTAACTTGAAAATTAGTTCTCTCAAGTTAAACACCCGAATGAATGAAATTTACAGAAAACTTCACAATCAAAAATATCATAATTGCAGAAAATAGTAAATAACACCGCGAAATTATAGTGGTTCGGCAATGCGCCAATGTCCACTGCTAGTAATATGTTATTTAAACCGTTTGATTACAAGTCGCAGGTGTGTTTACAGTAAGAAATTTGAGGACAAAAAGTTAATTTCTAAAATGACAGAGTCTCGGTGACTCTAGAGAAGAAGATCCACTAAAATTATATCCTTGAGGAGTATTTATAGATGAGGAAGCAATATGGTTTAACCATGCTAGTGGCAGCGTTGTGGATGTAGAAGAATTCGTGGTTTTGGCCAAGTTGAAGAGTGGAAGTAGAAGGATACGTCATAGAGACATTCCCCTTCCTGTTCGAAATGGCTGAATCAGCATGTCGATCCGAAGCCATGACCGAACCAGAACTCATTGAAGCATGTCGAACCAACCTTGCAAGCTAAAATCCAAGTTTCTCGAGATATCCAATGCTTCAACCAGGCGCTTCCATGCTCTTCAAGGTCCATGCTCAAGTAATAAGCACTTCCATGGCCAGAAATAAAAAATGTTAGATGTAACAACTTGAATTTTTGCAAACCCAATTTTTTGCAAAATGTTAAAAACCCAAAACTACTGAATCCCGAGTTGGTTTGTCTGGTATCTGGCAGAAAGGCAAAGATAAGATATATCGGAGTTCACAATAAAATATTTCACAACAAAACGAATAGAATATAATAGTAAATAAATACCTACCCTAAAAATGACATTGTCTAACAAGTGTCTCTAAGTTGTAATCTCTGTCACCTGTCTAACTTACGGGTTTGTTATGAGGAGGGGGTCAAAACAAAAATTCTGAATGGACAAATTATACTTTCTATAAATAATACTACATATATCTTTCAATCACCGGTTTGTCTTTATTAAGTTATCTTGGAGTTATTACACATTGCACTTACGATTTCACGCATAAATTGTACCCATCTACTCCAGGTATATTAACCTAATAAACCATATATATGTAGCTATATGCCCAATATATCGAGGTACTCCCCATAGTACCCTCCTTGAGTGGTCTCCGTCGATGTACTGTGAAAATGTAAAAGACTTCCATCGTCATGATACGAAAGCGTATTAGACTATGATGCGATAGCGCACTACATCTCCATCACTACGCCATAAAAGTGTAGTAAGCTGCGCTACGAAAGTGAATAAACTCCTAGCGTTGCTTCATAAAGGCGCCTGAAACCTGAGTTCTTCGACGGAACTCGATCGAGGGTTTTCTATATTTGTCAAGAATGGCTTCGTTACACCCACAATACAAATATTAAACATTGGCCTGTCTCTTTTGGTAGCTATGGGCCTAACCGGCCCCTCTTATCTAATGAAAGATCATTCAAAGAGCTAATTGACTTTCCCTTAAACAAACAATCTAAGCATCCAAATTGGCATTGTCCCTCACCCAATCTCCCGATAGTAAAAAGATCATTGGCTTCTTGGTTTAGCTCCAGTATTTCCCGTACTCGCTCCAACTTACAATGCCAGGCATTTGACGACATACTATCTATGTCGGGTCTTGACCACGAAGCCCCACTAGCTACGAGCCGAGGCAGCTACCGAATCAACCTAAAATTGTCACATCTTTAAGCTGCTCTGCAGCCAAGGCATACTCCTTGGATGGACCCGTACAAACCACGTCTCTACGATTATAATTTCGTTAGGCATACCACAGAGGACCATCATGAAGTATCCTCACGTCCCACCAAAGTCTTTCACTTTCTTTCGGTCCTATCGAATAAGTTGGACGTTCTCCCATCGTGTCTCTAAACGCCAATGATGGTTTGGCTTGTTAGGCTCTTCATCCCCACGGGCTGGTCCAAATGCATATTGCTATTTTATTAGACCCCATGTCTAATTTACAATTATACATTCCACTTTTCCTTTTTCGTTGATTTACAAAATTCATTAGTCTGTTAAATTGGATCTTATTTATTTACGAATCAACTTTACTAGTTACCATAGAATCTTAGGCTCATAACTTACACTTTGTAAACCAATATGTTCATATTAAAGCCTATCACCTTTTAGGCTCGTGTCTTGGTCCATTTAAGTCAATATATCCATAATAAAGCCTGATAGTTCTTTTAGTCAATTTCTGTCATATTCATATTTGTAAATGAACCATGTCTATTTATTATGATTTTGCAAATATTCGTATTTTATGGAATATAAGTTGAGGTTGTAGGTTTATAATAAACCTCACATATTTCTTTTTCCTTTCATAACATCTTGCAATTATGTTATCCTTTTTCTTTTTGTCTTTACAATTTACTTTCTAGGAAATCAGACCTATTTCTAATTGATTAGTTATTAATACTATACAAAATCTATTTTCATAGCTTAAGGTAATTACTGCCATAGAAATCCATAATTGCAAAATATCTCTTTCAATTATTTTTAGGCTATTGAATAATGCACAATACGGCTAAATCCCTATTTTGTACTAATCCACGCCTTTATTTAATTTTAAAATTGCAATTTTATTTTCTACTTCTTTTTCAAATTGAATTATGGAAATACATTTCCTTTTTCCTAACCAATCAACCTAGGTTATTTACGACTTCCCATTTTATTTGGTAATTAATTCATGTTTTTAACTTTTTCCCTTTTTTTACATAATTGCAATAAATTTGGATACAATTGAGTTATGTCCTTTTTCAATCCCAACAATTTCTACATTCATTCCATTCTAAATTTGAAAGGCAATCTTTTGAACTAACATAGAAATTCTTAGATTTACCGTATAAATGCAGATTTATTGTCTATATTATTAATTATGTCACACGCACAATTATCAAATCCTCTTTCGTTCATGTTTACAATTAAATTATGTTTTTTTTTCATGTGCATAAACAAAAAGGATTATAATTTGCCGTATAAATTGGGCGCTCAATTCAATTGTATATATGTCAACATTTCAAGTTTATGTACATTTTGTACATAAATAGAATTCAACATAAACTATATATATATATATATATATTCCGACTTAGAAAGGCTAAAAAGGAGAAAGGAAAGAACATATTATAAATTCTTACAGGAATCATACGATATAACATACTATTATAAGAAAATATGATTTAAATCCACTCACCTGATATTTGCGCTCTAAGTTTTGGATCTAGTTTGGGACTGCATTTGCTTTCTATTTTCTTTCAATTTGGATTTACAAATCTATGGGATCTAGGCATCTGCACCATGTATTTACTATGCTTTCCTCCAATTCTTGAATCAAAATTCCTGAATCTAAAATAAAATTTATTTCTAAAGAGTTTAAAGGAGAAAAGAAATGGAAAAGCTCTGACGCCCTATAAGAAAATATGAGTTGGAAGCTAGGCCCTGCAGTTTTATTTATAGCTGCCAAAAAGAATCACATCCGTCCATTTCAAAAGAAATAAATCTAAATCGTATAAATAAAAATATCACGTCATCCTTGGCCCTTTATGGGTCGACCCTTACTATTGTTGGGTCGAAACAACCCAGAGATTAGTCAACCCATGGGTCGACCCACACCAAGTATGGGTCGACCCATACACATATTTATAACGTGTATTTGGCCAATCCTGATATACGATTTTCTCTTGATTAAATTTTACACTTAACGTTATATCTCTTTCTTGTTTTAAGTGATTACGTATTTATTTTTGGACCCATTTTGTTTGCTTCAATATTTTATTATATTATTTCCCATTTTTGATGTACATTCAAATTCATACACGTAATCAATGTGTGCATTAATAATTCTTTCTTTTTAAATTCTTGTGTGTTTAATTCAATTAATTTCATGAACGTTATTTTTTAATGTTTATTTGTACCATCTTAACGCACAATTTATTTTCAATTTGAAATGTGTATTATTAATACATGTATATCCATTTTAAATTAAAATGATACTTGATTAACGACATTTAGACTTCCTTTTATTACATGGTTTTGTGCCATATATGATGTGCGTTTATTTTGCGTGGTACTAATGTAATTTATGTCTAAATATATTTATATGTCTGTTCAAACTCCAAAATTAATTATATGCTTTTAAATTTTGACATTGTATCCATTATTACTCTTTTAATGTCTTTTATGACATGCATTGTCAATTCAAAGGAAATGTTGCCATTTCAATATTAATTAATTTCTATCTCACACATTTGTTTTTCTATTTTATTAAATGGTTAAGTTTATTAATATGTTAACGTTAATAATCTTCCATTACTTTCAAATTCAAATGCACATTATTTATAAAATTAATGTGTGCATATATCCTATGATAATTTTATAATGTACCATTTATTGATTTCAATTCCTTTTATTTAATTCTATATATACCATTGCAATTTCATATTTGCATAATGGAAACTTTTGTTTATTTATTGCTCATTTTATAGCATGCGTTTTTTTCGAATTTCAAATGCACATTACTCATGTAATTATTTTGATAGTTTTATTACTCAAAATGCGGGGTGTTACAAGTGCCTTGCAAAAAATCGAGTCAACGATGAAAAATACCTGTACACATTCACTCCACCACTTATTGCTGCCTAAAACTGGATCCTTATAGCACCAATTTTGTTGTTTAACGTTTCTCATTTAACTCGCTATCTTCCAAGACTTTCATATTTGTGTAGAAACTTAATATCGTCTTCCAATTCTAAAAAATCATTTTGTCTTTGCATGTTTATTTCCACCTCCATCTGGTTAATATTTCAGCAATGGCCTTGTGCGCACCCTTCTTATTCGCGCTGCATTAGGCATAAGTCCCGAAGATGTCCAAATTTAAGATAATTATCTGCAAGCCAAAAGAGAATTTCAGAATTTACAACATATATACTTCAATGGTTTTTAACAGCAAGCAAAAATTTCCTGGTTACAACAAGGTGATACAAATTCAAAAAAAAATTCTGGAATGTCAAATAGAAGATTTTTCAACCATATAAGAGCTCTTATAGATTAGAATGGTAATTTGCTGTTTAAATCAGAGGACATTGAATAAGAAGCCATAAACTATTTCTCCGCTATGTTTAATGGCCCAAAATCTTCTAGATTTCCTTCCTATTTCAATAGTCAATCAGAATGGACAACTGTTTTTATTGAAGAAAATTGAATTATCTGAAACTAGAGAGGTTGTATTCTCTATCCATAATGATTTAAGTCTAGGACCAAATGGAATGAACTCAAAGTTTTTCAAAGTACATTGGGATTTGGTAAAGAATGATCTTCTGAATGCTATTACTAATTTTTTTCAATCAGGTAAACTGCCTAAATCTCTTAACCATATTTTAATCACATTAATCCCAAAAAAAGAGAGACCATTAGAAATAGCTTATTACAGGCCGATTTCCTATTGCAATGTATATTACAAATTTTTTTCTAAAGTTTTGTATAATAGACTAAAACTATTTCTCCTTTTTCTTATATCAGCAAAACAAAGTGCTTTCATCCAGGATAGATATATGGGAGATAATATCCTTCTAGCTCATGAATTGTTGCGTGATTTCAAGAAAAAAGGGATGCCTAAATTATGTGTGAAAGTAGATTTACAAAAAGCATATGATAATGTCAATAGGGAATTTATTTGTTTTCTTATGTCTAAAATGAATTTCCCTACACATTTCATAAATCTTATATATGAATGCATTTCAACTCCCACTTTTTCTATTATCATACAAGGTATACCTAAAGGGTTCATATCATCTACAAGGTTAATTATATAGGGGGACCATTTATCCCCATATTTGTTTGGCATAGCAATGCAATAATTCACATCTTTGATGGACGAAACAACTCTGTCTAAAGCATTTCAACGAAATTGTCAAATTCAGCCTATTATATCTCACCTCCTTTATGCAGATGATCTAATGATATTTGGGAAACCATCAGTCCATAATGCATCTATTTTTAAGAGGATATTTCAGAGTTTAAGTATGTCTGTTGGCTTAAATGATAATGCATTAAAAACTAAGGTATTCTTTAGTGCTTCAGCTATAAATTCTGTTGAAATTCTCAATATTCTGGGTTTTTATTAAGGTATATTGCTAATTAAATAACCTGGGGTGCCGCTATCCTCAAACTATTTACATTATTGAAAGTGTAATTCTTTGATTCAAAGGGTTCAGTCGAAAATTCAAGGGTGGGAAACAAATCTCCTTAGCATTGCTGGAAGGGAAGAATTGATTTATTCAGATTTAACACCAATAATTCTATACTGGCTCTTAATATATCAAATCCTAGAATTTACGTTAGACAAATTAAAGTCTCTTTGTGCTAATATCTTTTTGGGGGGCACATCTCATAAAGTTGCATGGAAAAATTTGTGTAAACCAAAAGGTGAAGGGAGTATTGGTTTAAAGAATTTTATTGATCTTAAGAATGTGGTTTGTATAAAAATGGGTGCATAGCAGATATTGTATGAAAAATCATTTTTGGTCAATGGCTACAGATAATAATGTTCAAGCACTTGGAAATCTATGCTTAGACTTAGAACAAATTCAAAGCAATTATATAACAAAATCTTTTCCAGTGGAGAGGACACTTACTTGTGGTTTGAACCCTGGATTATCTATTAATGTATGGTTGATTTATTAGGCTTTGATAGGTCGCATCTGATTGGTCTTGTAGAACAAAGAGTAAGCTCAATAATCAGAATTGAAGAATTCCAACCGGAAGTGCATCCTGCAACTAGAGAGTTAATTACTGAAATTAGCTCAATATCTACAAAGCCTAATTTAAATCATTATATATATAAATGGTGTGAAGGAGGTAGTTTTTCTTTTCATGAAGTTTGGGAATATACCAGATCTCATGAAGCATTAGATTCATTTTTTTCAGTGATTTGGCATAAGAAAAACAGTAGAAGAATGGAATTTATCTCATACCTTGCTATTTTGGGAAGGTTAAGGATAGGATATCTCATTTCAACAATCTCTCAAATACAAGATGTTCTTTGTGTGAAAATCATCCAAAATCTATTCAACACATTTTCTTTCAATGTGATTATTCAGCCTTTATCTTGTTATCTTTGAAGCAAAAATTAGACATTCCTCTTCATATTCATGTTGACATAAAAGAAGAAGCTAGTTTTATTCACTCCGATTTCAAAGCAAAGGACCAGATAAGGGATCTAGCACGTGGAGCTTTCACTACTGCGATCTATTTTCTTTGGAGAGAAAGGAATTTGAGGATTTTTCAAGGTCGAAGCACCTTTCAACAACAACTTTAATGAAGATTGAGAGAGAAATTCATTTTTTTAGTTCGAAATAATGGTAGCAGAACATCTTGTAACAGGTGAAATGAACAGCTTTAAGAAAGATGCGGTATAGAATTGAATGATACAGGTTAATGATGGTGCAAAGCTAAAAAAAATTTGAAGCGGAAGGAGCTCTTTTGGATGGGCCTTTGTTATTGGTCGGCAGCTGTATTATGTTTTAGTTTGTTTTTCTTGTATGTGCTGTTGTATTTTTGTAGTACTTGCAACATTGTTTTACTGCTTGTATTACCAAATTTACAAGTACTCTTTTTCCCTGTAAGGCACTCATGTTAGGGGGTTACAGAGTTTTAATGAGGCTTATAAAGGAGGTTTTTAATTGGTTTTAAGCAAATAAAGATAACCAGTTTTCAAAACAATAATAATAATATATATATATACACACAATAGTGTTAGTATATATGTTATAACAATAATAGTTAAAGCAAGGTTGTTATCTTCAAAACCATCATCATCATCCTAGTCCCTAACAATTTTATGTTTATCAAAGTTTCACCTATGAGAAAAATTTTGAGGTTTGACAAGCAATGGAAATTATCACCTAGGTATGTTGAATCCTATGAAATTGTTGAGAGAATAGGAGTAAGTGCGTATAAATTGAAACTTCCTAAAGAAATGAATGGGACGCATGTGTATTCCACATGTCACAGCTAAGGAGATGGGTGCATGATAAAGAAACCATATTGGAATCTCCAACTAAAGTAAAGATTAGATCTAATCTTGTTTTTGAGAAGGATTACGTAGGCATAGTAACCAGAAGGGAAAAGAAATTAACAAATAAGGTGATAAAGTATGTAAAAGTCCAGTGGAGTTTAGATCCAAATGACTACACATAGGAGGAGGAAGACATGATTAAAACTAATTGCTTAAAGTCATTTTATATTTGATTATTTTTGCATGGGTTTAGTGTTTAATGATGATTGAATACATGGTATGAATGTTGTGACAGCCCGCCCCGAACCAGCCAACATTTCCCTGAAATGCGTTGTACCAATGCCCAACTAGCACGGGACAGTCGTCAAGGAAAAGGGTTTTGAAACTATGAATCACCAGGAACCTGTAGTATATCCAACAGTGCATCGAATAAAATATAATAGTAACATAACTTGACAAAAAACAGGCGAGACAGTGCATATGCTGAAAACTAAACCATATCCATCAGAGTAGCGGAAACCAAAATACAGCTTATGATCCAAACCATTATTACAACTTCAAAATACTATCTCTAAAAAGGAAATAAAGAGAGGTACACTACTAATGCCCAAAGTAGTGACCAGCAACAACATAGGGAGAAACTATGTAAATAGTACGTGGAAGCCCCCTACTCGTCTCTGGACAGCTACTCGTGCATAACTACCGAACCTGTCTCTAGTATGCTCATTTAGGATCACTCAGAGTAATAAGAAGAGACATAAAACTCTGAGTCAGACAAAAGTCTATTATGAGCGATAGCAGCAAAACAGAACATGACAGGTATAAATAATCATACTTGAACCTGGACCTACAACCAAAGAGTTAACACAACAATATGTACAATACTCTAAGGTAATACTAACATACAGTGTAAAATGGGAGTGTGTGTCATGGTGATAGCAAACATCAAACATAGCAATCACCCTCACATCACCAAATCCATTTGGGGCCATGAGGCAACTCCGTACGACTATTGCTATGACATACTTCCTTGGTCTATAGTCAATAACCCTACCCAGTCCACACATCCCTGGCTCTAGGTTAAGGGCCAACCAGTCCACACATCCCTGGCTCTAGTTCGTCTACATAACCCCACTCTTCAATGGTGAACCAAAGTTATAGATATCGATAACCCCTTTGCACACGTCCTGCAGCAAAGCCCAACTCTAGAAGTTAACTCGTTGGTTCCCATATGGATCCTAAGTAATAACTTCCCATTTGGGCTTCCTTTGCATCTCGGGTTTTGGTCTTCTCTGATTCGATTCGATCTCCATCTAGTTCGTGACTTCCCGATTCGGTCCGTGAGGAGCGGTTCGCTGTCCAGGCTCGAAGGTCGGCTAGTGCCGGTGGATCGGCTCGTGGCTCGCCCCTGGCATCGGATCGTGGTTCATGGCTCGCCACTGGCATCAGATCGTGGTTCCTGGCTCGCCCTGCCATTGACTTGCGGTCCCCCCCCACCGGCACGATTCGTGGCTCGTGACTTGCAGCTGGGGACCCGGTTCGTGACCATCCCGCGTTTACCTTCACGAACCGAAATCCTCTAGTACTTCCAGCAAGCTATTTGCGCCACACGACGATGTTTTCAACAATTCTAACTTTACCAAACAATCATAAAGCATCCCAAACAGTAGTAACAACATGTATAATCAATCAAAACATTTAAACATCCATTAAATAAGCTATTATAGATCAAATATACCCAAATGTATGATTTTCCACTTAATCCCTCAATCATGTTTTAACTATAGGATTAGCAAACTTAATCCAGATTAACCCAAACTTTCAATAAAGGCATAAAATAATATTTTAGAATTTTTACATATTTTTCCAGATTTTATGATGCATAATTTCGCTAATTATCACTAATCACCCCTAATTAGCCGTAATTAGTGAATAAAAGTGCAAATCACTCACCTTAGCCATAAAAAACTATAGATCCAAAAACTCCACTTATTTGGGTCGAATTCTTTTGTCTTCCAGCAGCTCTATCTCGATTTTGATGCCAATCCGCCTTAATTTGATGTAGATTTGCTTAATATGTGATTAGGAAGTGATTAGGAATGAATTTAGAAGGTGGAGGCCATTACTAGGGTTAGAGGAATGTTTGTGGTGGCTAGAAAACTGAAATGAAATGTTCTCCCAAACCCTTTCAGTCCTCCCATAACCCTAATCCCGAAATGGGTTATGGGCCTAACCATTAATCACCTAATTAAGCCCGGTTAAGCTGGTTTTCCATCTTTAATCCTTATTTCAGTCATTTCTCCCAAACGGTAAGTCCGTTTGATTAACATGACCACTCTACGGAAAGGTAAACCATCATCTGAATCCAATGGAAGTGGTTTCAGGTCAAAACTCCTTACCAATCAAAAGTTATAGGTGAAACAAGATTCTCTAGGGGCAAAATGGTCATTTAAAAATCGGATAAAATCATGAACATGGGAAATGACCCCAATAGTCGTTTTCCAAAGTTACACGACCATACGACTTCGTATGAGAATGAAATAAATATTCTACGATCCTTCGATGCGTAGAATGTGGGTCGTTACACCCCCCCCCCCTTTAAGAAATTTCGCCCCCGAAATTCCTTACGCAAAACATACAATGGTGTCCCGCATGCCTATCAACCATTTACAAACAATCAAACATACACAACATGCTTATCCTAGCATGTGGTTTACTAACAAGGGAATAACTATATTGCGATTAAAACCTTACCAGGAAAAGAGTTCTGGATATGACTTCCTTATGCTTTTCTCGGTTTCCCAAGTACAGTCATTCTCATTATCACTCCACTGGACCTTAACCAGTTTCACCGTCTTCCTTCGAAGTTGCTTCGTATCATGTCCGACAATACGAATCGTTTTGTGGCTCCCAATTGCCTCAGATTCCACTTTGATATCATCCAACTGATCTGGTGAAATAGTCATATTAGAATCGTGCACAAACTTCCTTAACTGGGAAACATGAAATACATTGTTCACTCCCGCCATCTTGTCTGGTAATCCAACTTTATACGCTAAATTCCCAACTTGTTCGAGAAATGGAAATAGACCAACAAACCTTGGTGCCAATTTGCCTCTCCTACCAAATCGAATCACAATTTTCAATGGAGAAATCTTGATGAATACTAAGTCACCAACGAAAAATTTCAAATTTCTTTGTCTTTTATCAGCATAACACTTCTGCCTATCTTGGGCATCCTTCATTCGTTGTTGAATAACCTTGATCTTATCTGAAGTTTCTCTTATTACATCTGGTCCAAGCACAAACTTCTCACCAGTCTCCAACTAACATGATGGTGAGTTGCACGGTCTTCCATACAAAGCTTCAAATGGAGCCATACCAATACTGGATTGATAACTATTATTATATGCAAATTCAACCAGATGTAAATGGTCATCCCATGATCCTCCAAAATTCAATATACAAGCTCTCAACAGATCCTCTAATACATGATTCACCCTCTCCGTTTGACCATCGGTTTGAGGATGGTATGTGGTACTGAGATGTAATTCTGACCCTAAAGCCTCTTGTAAGCTCTTCCAAAACCCACTAGTAAATAATGAATCTCGGTCACTCACAATACCTTTAGGTACTCCATGAAATCTCACTACCCACTTCATATACAGTTCTGCTAATTTAGTTGTCGTTCTATTCGACTTGATCGGTATAAACCTTGCACTTTTGGTCAATCGATCCCCAATCACCCAAATACTATCATGACCCGATCTAGTCCTTGGTAAACCATCAATGAAATCCATTGAGACTTGTTCCCATTTCCATTCGGAAATTTCCAACGGTTGTAACAAACCACTTGGCTTCTTTTACTCGGCTTTAACTAATTGGCAATTCATGCACTTGGATATAAACATTCCAACGTCTCTCTTCATCCCTTCCGAGTAATAGGTCTGCTTCATGTCCCGATACATCTTGTTACCACCGAGATGTATAGTCAGTTTCGAGTGATGACACTCTCTAAGCACTTCATCCCTCAATCCATTAACATTGGGTACAACTAGTCTCCCATTCTTTCAAAGCCATCCTTCTCTATAAAGTCCATACTTGTTCATCTCCTCACCGTCGATACCCATCTCTGTCTTGGAGATGATTTCCAATAGGTTAGGATTGTCCCTCTGGCTGGAACCGATTCTCTCAATCAAAGTCGGTATGATTGTCAAACTTGCTAACATTGCCGGATCTAATTTGCACTTAGGTCTGAAATCATATCCTGCGATATACTCCAGTTGCTTCCATTCCAGAAACATAGCCCCCAAACTGGCATGTCTCCTACTCAATGCATCAGCTACAACATTGCCCTTCCCGGGTGTGTATGCGATATTGAAATCATATGAAGCCAAGAACTATAACCATCTCTGCTGACGAATATTTAAATTCTTTTGAGAGAAAAGGTACTTTAACGACTTATAGTCAGTAAACAACTCGAATCTTTCTCCCAAGAGATAGTGTCTCCACATCTTCAATGCAAATACGATCGCTGCCAATTCCAAATCATAGGTAGGATATCTTTTCTCATGTGATTTCACTTGCCGACTAGCATAAGCCACAACCCTACCTCCTTGCATCAATACCTCACCTAGTCCGGTACCGCAAACATCCGTGTATAACGTCATCTCTTCGTTCCCTTTAGAAATAACTAACACTGGTGCACATGTTAACCTTTACTTTAGACTCTTAAATGCATTCTCGCACCTTTCGTCCTAGACGAAAGCTTGATTCTTTTTAGTCAACTGAGTTAACAGTGCCGCTATCTTGGAGAAGTCTTGAATAAACTTACGATAATATCCAGCTAAACCCAAGAAACTTCTCACATCCATTGCATCCTTGGGCGTAGACCAATCTTGCACCGTAGCCACATTTGCAGGATCCACGGCAATACCATTCTTTGAAATAGCATGGCCCAAGACCCTCACTTCCCTCATCCAGAAGTGACATTTAGAAAATTTCGCTTTCAATTGGTGTTTCCTTAACACCTCCATCACTGTCCTCAAATGTTCCTTGTTTTCTTCCTTTGTCCTCGAGTAAACCAAGATATCATCCACGAACACAAGAACAGACTTATTCAATTGATCCCTGAAAACTCTATTTATAAGATCCACAAAATATGCAGGTGCATTGGTCAACCCGAATGCATGACCAACCACTCATATAATCCAGACGGCGCCTGAAATGTCGTTTTAGGTACACTCTCAGCTGCTAGTCGGAGCTGATGAAATCCTGTCGCGTGATCCAACTGGGAAAACACTCTTGCTTCATTCAGTTGTTCAAACAAATCATCTATACGTGGAAGAGGATACTTACTCTTCCTAGTCACCTTGTTCAGCTCACGGTAGTCTACACATAAGCGAAGGGAACCATCGGCCTTGTTAGCAAATAAAACTGGTGGTCCCCACTCGGAAACACTCCTTCAGATAAATCCCTTCTTCAAAAGATCGCCTACTTGCATCTCGAGCTCTCGCTGCTCCCTTGGCGCCATACGATGAAGTGGCATCACTATAGGTCTGGCATCTTTCACTAAATCAATCCAAAACTCAATCTCTCGGTGTGGTGGAAGTCCAGTCACTTCCTCGAAGATGTCCGGATACTCGCCAACAATAGGCACATCTGATAACTCATCCTGCGGGATGTCGAGGGAATGTAGAAAACTATCCATCACCTCATCATTAGGTAGGCAACCCAATACCACCCTCCGCCCATCATCCGCTTTAATGGTCACCGAAGACCCCTCACAGTCTACCACCACCCCATATCTTTAGAGCCAATCGACTCCCAAAATAATGCCAAACCCAGTAAAGCCCAAAACAAAGCAATCACAAGCAAACATACATCCATGACTCGATAAGACCAAATTACGACAAATCATGCAAAGGCTAGTCGAACCACCAATCGGGTTTGTCACAACTAAAGGCTTATCGAAAATCTTGGGTTCCAATTCCAACCTATCTACCAGGTCACTAGATACGAAGGAATGGGATGCCCCGGTATCAAACAACACTTGAACAGAAACATCGTAAATAGAAAGCATACCTTGAATAACGACACCTTTTCCCTTCTGCGCCGCAGTTGGGGAATTCGACAAAGAAGGAACAGCGCTGATAGCATATGCTTTCACCATTTGATTCTCCTTTGGGGGTTGTCGACATTCATTCTTAAAATGTCCCACTTGGCCACAGTTGAAGCACTTCTTTTACCCTGGCTTTGCTCGACACTCTTTGGCATAGTGACCATTCTTGGCACAGCTATAGCACTCGATATCTTTCTTATTCTTCTTTTTCTGACTATCCTTGGTCTGCTTTTGTTTCCTCTTATTATGGGAATTATTCTTGCCTCCACCGCTTGCCTATGGCTTTGGATCCTCTGCAGATGTAATACCAACCTCGGTCTTCGACTTAGGGAAAAGACTCTCAGATCTCAATGCCTTTCCCATAATAGACTCGAATGTCTCATCTATATGATTTATCAGCCTTTCCCCCAAGTACTCATCTAAGCCAGTTATGAACTTCTCGTTCTTCTTCCCAGCAGTATCGATAAGAGATAATCAATATTTCAATAAAGTATCGAAATCAGCAATATATTCTGAGATTGCCCTACCATTCTGCTTAAGTTCTAAAAAATTACTGAACAATTTTGATTTCTGAGCAGCTGGAATAAACTTGTCACTGAATCAGGTCTTAAACTGATTCCACGTGACTTGATCCTCGGGAGTAGCTGCTTTAATAGCATTCCACAAATTCATTGCTCGTCCTTGAAGCTAACGCGATGCTAACTTTCTCTTCATTGCATCCTCGATCCCCAAATCCTCAAAGATGTGCTCACAACTATAAAGCCAATCTTGAACCTCCATATCCGACTCTGTTCCGTGGAATGGCTTCCCACCAAGATTAGTATAATCTGTGCTAAGCTTGGCAAAATCGGCCCTAGGCGCCTCCTCTACTTCACCACCACCATTAGCAGCATGAGGAACTGCTTCCTAAACATCCCTAAGCATCTCTCTCATGAAGGTAGTAAACATCGTCCTCATATCAGGGGCATTCCTATTATTGGCCCCTGAACCCGTACTCCTCATATTTCGGCTCATCGTCCAATCTGTAAAGAGAAAACGATCAACCATCTCCTTAGTGGTGCCCGTGCAGTGCGACTTCATACTTAGATATACTAATAGTATATATATATATATTAAAACCCAAAATATCACAAATACGCGCTCTCATATACGCAAACTATCTCTCCCTGACATCTTCCCCAAGGTTAAACTATGCAACCTCGCTCTAATACCAAGTGTGACGGCCCGCCCCGAACTACCCGACATTTCCCTGAAATGCGTTGTACCAATGCCCGACTAGCACGGGACAGTCGTCAAGGAAAAGGGTTTTGAAACTATAATTCACCAAGAACCTGTAGTATATCTCACAGTGCATGTAATAAAATATAATAGTAACATAACTTGACATAAAACAGGCGAGACAGTGCATAAGCTGAAAACTAAACCATATCCATCAGAGTAGCGGAAACCAAAATACAGCTTATGATCCAAACCATTATTACAACTTCAAAATACTATCTCTAAAAAGGAAATAAAGAAAGGTACACTACTAATGCCCAAAGTAGTGACCAACAACAACGCAGGGAGAAACTATGTAAATAGTACGTGGAAGCCTCCTGCTTGTCTCCGGACAGCTATGCGTGCATTAACACCTAACCTGTCCCTAGTCTACTCTTTTAGTAGCAACCAGAGTAATAAGAAGAGACATAAAACTCTGGGTCAAACAAAAGTTTGGTATGATCGATAGCAGCAAAACAGAAAAATAACAGGTATAAATAATCATACCTGAACCTGGACCTGCAACCAAAGATTTAGCACAACAATATGTACAATACTCTAAGGTAATACTAACATACAGTGTAAAATGGGAGTGTGTGTCATGGTGATAGCAAACATCAAAAATAGCAGTCATCCTCGCATCTCTCACTCAGTGCGTAAAGCATACGATATCTACCTCCTTGATCAAGAAATCCATTTGGGCCATGAGGCAACTCCGTACGACTATTGTTATGACCATGCTTCCCTGGTCTATAGTCAATAACCCTACCCAGTCCACACATCCTTGGCTCTAGGTTAAGGGCCAACCAGTCCACACATCCTTGGATCTGGTTCGTCTACATAACCCCTCCATTCAACGGTGAACCAAAGTTATAGATATCGTTAACCCCTTTGCACACGTCCCGCAGCAAAGCCCAACTCTAGAAGTTAACTCGTTGGTTCCCATTTGGATCCTGAGTAATAAATTCCCATTTGGACTTCCTTTGCATCTCGGGCTTTGCTCTTCTCTGGTTCGGTCGATCTCCATCCAGTTCGTGACTTCCCGATTCGGTTCGTGAGAAGCGGTTCGCTGTCCAGGCTCGAAGGTCGGCTCGTGCCCCTGGCATCGGCTCGTGGCTCGCCCTGAAACACCCTACCTCCGTTAGGGTCACTCTCAAAGGGAATGCCCTAATTTTGGTGGAGGTTTATAAGTATAAGTCACAGATATACAAGACAGATATAATAACACATATTTTTGAACAGCGGAAAACAACAACTTTTATTTCTTCAAAATACGTGTTACACAAACCATGCCATAATACTTCCCAAAATCATAACTGTCTTGATTACATTATTTAAAGAAGCATGAAGAAAACATAAATAAACTGCAAAAGTCCCCTAACTGCTGTCCAAAGCCATAGTCCAAAACGGAAAAGATCCAAGCAATACATTCTTTCTCTTCAAGCTGGATGTGAAAACTGGTCAAGCTGCGGTATTCCCTCCCTGAGAACCTGGGGGGAACGGAAGAAAAAGAAGCGAAAGGAAAAAGGGTCAGTCATAAAGACTGAGTAAGTTCTAGTGACTTTCAGTGTAGAAACGGTTAAAACAACCTGTCATGTATGAACTGGAACTAAACTTAAGAATGGTGTCAAGGTGAACAAGATAGACTAAGGTGATCAGGATAAGTCAAGACAAGTCAAGTAAAGCATCACATGTTCGAGATTCGTTGCATCGACTGTACTAGTATACTAAGCCCATATCACAAGTTAATCACGAAATAAATCCCACGGCCCAATGTCATGAAATGACCTTGAAACGGGGTCTGACCCAAGTACGGGGTCCTACGGAGCGATTATCAAGTCGGTCGGCTCCCTACAAGTTCTAGCTCGTCAAGTGTCCGTGTCATACGGCTAATCATGAATGTAGTCACCTGTGCTGGGTCCACCTTCGGGTGTATCAGCCCTAGGGTGTCAACCCCTGACACGATTCAAGATGCACAGATAAATCTACGGATACCCAGTGTCTGCCCCAGATATGTGCACGATCGTAGTCCACCGAACCTACACTGGCGTACCCCACTGCCGTCGTTCACCACTTACAATCAGCCCAGTAATCGTGCCCCACCCGGCCTAGCCCCAGGGTACCTTGATACATCTAGAGGGTTACTGCTGAAAGGGGTCGTGTCTAGGGTTTCGCCTAATAGATCAGGTCATGTAATTCGTGACCTAACCCACCTAACATATTAAGTCATGTAATTCTTGACTTAATCCTTTTCCAGTCTAGTCATGTCAAGATGGTTAAGTATATCATTCCAGTTCGCGACTTAACCCGCCTACGTGTCATGTCAAGTTGGCTAAGTGTTGTCGTTTTCAAGTTCATGACTTAGCCCTACAAATCGTGTTCAAGTTGGTTAAGTCTTCTTTTCATGTTCATGACTTAACCCTAATTGGCATTAATTGATTCGTTAATGCACCGAACCACTCACATTGGATCCTATTGTTCGTAGCCACTGGATTTGCCGGGCGGTTCTGGGCAGGTTTACGCTACGAACTCAACCCAACCTCGGGTTTCAAGCGCGATGTGACCAACTACCCACATTGGATCCTATTGTTTGTAGTAACTGGATTTGTCGGGCAGTTCCTGGCAGATTTACACTACAAACTCAACCCAACCTCGAGTTGGCCACTTTCTTGTTTTCTAAAGTCATGCCCATGTTCTTATCAGATTTTGCTATTTCCACATCATGTTCATATATCAACTTCGTGCCCAACTATGGCATGTTTAAAGTCAAGTTATGGCATGTTCAAGTCAAGTTTTCGTGCCATATTTCATGTTCTACTTATGCCAAATTTCACAGTTTATGCTTATAATTAATTCAAGTTTTGCCTATTCTACCCAATCGTATCCCCAACGTATATAAACGTACTTCGTTCACAAGCATAAACAATTCAAGAGATAAAGGGGAATAACACCAAACATGTGATAGGCATATGTGACAATTCCAACATTACTTGCATAATAAACAGGCTATAACATATCACATAGTTTCAATACTAGTATGATGATAACTTGGCATAGTAATGATTCCAACTTAATTTAACATGATGATTTCAACTTTACATCATAGGCATAATAATCATTGCGGGCATAATAATAATTTTATTACAAACATGAAACATTAAAGGCATAGTAATCCTAACAGGCATAGTGGATTCCAATTTAGCATTTTTAACATAATAATTCTCATAGACATAATGATTCCAATTTATCATAATGATTCTCATCTAACATTGTAAACATAATGGTTCCAACTTAGCATTTTTAACATAATGATCCTCAACTAACATTATAGACATAATGATTCCAATTTAGCGTTTTTAACATAATGATTCTCAACTAACATTATAAACATAATGGTTCCAATTTAGCATTTTAACATAATGATTCTCAACTAACATTATAGACATAATGATTCCAATTTAGCGTTTTTAACATAATGATTCTCAACTAACATTATAGACATAATAATTCCAACTTTTCATCTTAACCTAGCAATACCAAATTTTTCATTAATCATGATGGGTATATTAACATCACAGGCATAATTCCATCAATAGTCATAGCCATGGTTCAATTAGCATCATAGGCATGGTTTAATCAACATAAAGATTTCAATAAACATAGTGATTCCATGGACATGTATTAGTCCAACTTGCCAAACAATTAAGCCCAAGTGATTCATAACAACATCAAAATCATGACAAGTTTAACTTGCAACATTGCCATAGCAATATCCCCAAATTATAATTCAAAGATAAACAATATAAACAATGGATTAACAATAGTTCCTATATCCGGTTTCAATTCATGGCATGTCCATATTGTTTTAGCGTTTTTGCCTAAAAAGTAACATAGAACTTACAATATGAAGCAAATAATCCAAATAAAAATCCCAAATCAAATAGTCCCAAATTCGTTGTCTAAAGCGTCGTAGTTGTTGTAGCTTCTAGTTGTAGTCGTCCTTCCTCTTCTATAATTTTGTTCTTTGTATTCTTAATTCAGAGCTCTAGGTTTAATGGCGGCGGCCTGAGGCTAAAATGAAATAGTATGATTTAGGCTAGGTCTTAGGTCCTTTTTATAATGTTTGTGAGTTGTTTTAGACCGTCGATGGAGCTTGATTCAATAATAACCGTTCATTTGAAGGAGAGGCCAATCAGGAGCTGACACCTAGCCCTAGTGACAAGGTAAGGCTCAGAAAATCGACCAAACACAGACCAGGCCAGCCAAGACCTGACCAGCCAGCACATTCTGACCTGGGCGCACTTGGCAGGTGCGCCAGGCTAAATATGCACTGGCACACTTCCCAAGTGCGCCAGTTCATTTTTGTTCTGGCGCACTTCCCAAGTGCGCCAGTGCATTCTGACTCGTTTTCTGGTTTTTCGCCCAACTTCGTCCGTCCATATCTTCTTCATACAATATCCGTTTTACGCAAACTCGGACTCTATCTCAAGCAGAATTCCGAGACGAACGCAATGGCGTATCACGTTTCCCTTAATTCTTTGATTTGAAATTAGTTATACTTTAATTTGTGAATCTTACTGTTATAAAATACACGGGGTGTTACATTCTCCCCCATTTAAAAGGATTTCGTCCCCGAAATCTTCAAGTTCAGGAAGAATGTACATCCTAACATCCAAACATCCATCAAACACGAGCATCCATTGTCCTTAAAAGACTTCTAATGCTTTATGAACATATGCGAAGTGTGTGTATATGTTCCTTAGCTAATGCTAATTATCAGGCCTGATTGATCTTCTAAATGCAAAATAAGTTTAGTGAAATGAATCCAATATGTATGCAAATTTTTCCTATTATAATTCATAATTTCTACATGAGTGCTCGAACATTCAATCATATGCAACAACCAAATGATAGCACAACCAAGTTTCCAAAATAAACACTCATGCATATGCAACATGAAAATGTGTCTGAGCCGATCTAGTGCCTAATGTGTATTCATGCATCCACGAGCAACCACTTGCGACCACTTGCAACCATTTCGCAATCATAACATGTTTCAATTACATGTTTACATCCAAAAAGATTCTACCTATGGTTCTCAAGATAGGATCGAGGAGAGAAATAAGATAAAACAAAGCATCTAGAATAAGTTAACGATGTACCGCCAGAAGGTACGGTCTGCTTCTCAGGGCAGTCTTTGCTGATGTGTCCAGTTTTCCCACAATGAAAACATTCACCTTGCTTTCTCTTCCTCTTTCTACAATCCTTGGCTATGTTCCCTTCCGTACCACAGTAATTGCATTTCCTTTTATCACGTGAGTTGTTGTTCTTGCCTCCTTTCTCGGAGTCTACCTTCTTATTCTTAGAATCGTTGGGCTTGACCTCTTTCTTCCCTTGAGAGTTTTCTGCCTCTGTCTCCTTCTTGCCCTTATCTTCTTCGTTCAGCAATGCCATCTGCACCAACCTTTCATACGTAGCTCCCATGGGTATATGGGTCATGGCCAAACTGTGTAATGGCTCATTCAATCCTTTGAGAAAGCGGAGAGCCTTCTTGTGCGGGGTGTTGACTAGGTCCAGTCCGAACCTAGCCAGCTCATCGAATTGATTAACATACTCTTTGACTGTCATATTCCTTTGCTTAAGAAATAAGAATTTTTCCAACTGAAGACTCCTTTCAGCTTCTGAGAGAAATTTAGCCTCAAACCTTGCCCTAAAGTCCTCCCATGTTTCCACTGGTCTTTCTGCATTAGTGACTTCCCACCAGTAGGAAGCCTCGCCCTTTAGTAGCCACACTGCCAGTTGTACTTTCTGCCTATCTTCTACCTAAAAGATGACGAATAAGTCCTCGGTTTCTTTCAGCCAATTCCTAGCTGCCACGAAGGACTCAGTTCCATGAAAGTCCTTTCCTCCCATAGCCTTAAAATCTTTACATATCTTAGCAAAAGTGTTTCCCCGCGGAGGAGGTGGAGGAAGAGGTGCTGCTGCAGCTGGATGATTTCCTGCAGCTGGGGGAGGAGGAACGGTAGGACCTGGCTGGGTGGCCCTTGCTTCTAAGAATCATCTAAACCAACCAGGTATTGGTACACCCTCTGGCAAGTTAAGTTCTTCGGACATGCTGAAACAAGAAGGATAGATTCAAAACGAAGGATAAGAGATAACACCTATGGCTTTGGGGGACTTTGCCTTTTTAAAATAAAATAATATTTTATCTTTTAAAAATGCTTCTTTAAATTTTCCTTTGAAAATAAATTTTCGAAACTTTTATCTTATCTGGTAAACCTATGCTCTGATACCAAGTGAAACACCCCACCTTCGTTAGGGTCACTCTCAAAGGGAATGCCCTAATTTTGGTGGAGGTTTATAAGTATAAGTCACAGATATACAAGACAGATATAATAACACATATTTTTGAACAGCGGAAAACAACAACTTTTATTTCTTCAAAATACGTGTTACACAAACCATGCCATAATACTTCCCAAAATCATAACTGTCTTGATTACATTATTTAAAGAAGCATGAAGAGAATATAAATAAACTGCAAAAGTCCCCTAATTGCTGTCCAAATCCATAGTCCAAAACGGAAAAGATCCAAGCAATACATTCTTTCTCTTCAAGCTGGATGTGAAAACTGGTCAAGCTGCGGTATTCCCTCCCTGAGAACCTGGGGGGGGGAACGGAAGAAAAGGAGGCAAAAGGAAAAAGGGTCAGTCATAAAGACTGAGTAAGTTCTAGTGACTTTCAGTGTAGAAACGGTTAAAACAACCTGTCATGTATGAACTGGAACTAAACTTAAGAATGGTGTCAAGGTGAACAAGATAGACTAAGGTGATCAGGATAAGTCAAGACAAGTCAAGTAAAGCATCACATGTTCGAGATTCGTTGCATCGACTGTACTAGTATACTAAGCCCATATCACAAGTTAATCACGAAGTAAATCCCACGGCCCAATATCATGAAATGACCCTGAAACGGGGTCTGATCCAAGTACGGGGTCCTACGGAGCGATTATCTAGTCGATCGGCTCCCTACAAGTTCTAGCTCGTCAAGTGTCCGTGTCATACGGCTAATCACGAATGTAGTCACCTGTGCTGGGTCCACCTTCGGGTGTATCAGCCCTAGGGTGTCAACCCCTGACACGATTCAAGATGCACAGATAAATCTACGGATACCCAGTGTCTGCCCCGGATACGTGCACGATCGTAGTCCACCGAACCTACACTGGCGTAACCCACTGCCGTCGTTCACCTCTTACAATCAGCCCAGTAATCGTGCCCCACCCGGCCTAGCCCCAGGGTACCTTGATACATCTAGAGGGTTACTGCTGAAAGGGGTCGTGTCTAGGGTTTCGCCTAATAGATTAGGTCATGTAATTCGTGACCTAACCCGCCTAATAGATTAAGTCATGTAATTCGTGACTTAATCCTTTTCCAGTCTAGTCATGTCAACATGGTTAAGTATATCATTTCAGTTCGCGACTTAACCCGTCTACGTGTCATGTCAAGTTGGCTAAGTGTTGTCGTTTTCAAGTTCATGACTTAGCCCTACAAATCGTGTTCAAGTTGGTTAAGTTGTCTTTTCATGTTCATGACTTATCCCTAATTGGCATTAATTGATTCGTTAATGCACCGAACCACTCACATTGGATCCTATTGTTCGTAGCCACTGGATTTGCCGGGCGGTTCCGGGCAGGTTTACGCTACGAACTCAACCCAACCTCGGGTTTCAAGCGCGATGTGACCAACTACCCACATTGGATCCTATTGTTTGTAGCAACTGGATTTGCCGGGCGGTTCCGGGCAGATTTACACTACAAACTCAACCCAACCTCGAGTTGGCCACTTTCTTGTTTTCTAAAGTCATGCCCATGTTTTTATCAGATTTTGCTATTTCCACATCATGTTCATATATCAACTTCGTGCCCAACTATGGCGTGTTTAAAGTCAAGTTATGGCATGTTCAAGTCAAGTTTTCGTGCCATATTTCATGTTCTACTTATGCCAAATTTCACAGTTTATGCTTATAATTAATTCAAGTTTTGCCTATTCTACCCAATCGTATCCCCAACGTATATAAACGTACTTCATTCACAAGCATAAACAATTCAAGAGATAAAGGGGAATAACACCAAACATGTGATAAGCATGTGTGACAATTCCAACATTACTTGCATAATAAACAGGCTATAACATATCACATGGTTTCAATACTAGTATGATGATAACTTGGCATAGTAATGATTCCAACTTAATTTAACATGATGATTTCAACTTTACATCATAGGCATAATAATCATTGCGGGCATAATAATAATTTTATTATAAACATGAAACATTAAAGGCATAGTAATCCTAATAGGCATAGTGGATTCCAATTTAGCATTTTTAACATAATAATTCTCATAGACATAATGATTCCAATTTATCATAATGATTCTCATCTAACATTATAAACATAATGGTTCCAACTTAGCATTTTTAACATAATGATCCTCAACTAACATTATAGACATAATGATTCCAATTTAGCGTTTTTAACATAATGATTCTCAACTAACATTATAAACATAATGGTTCCAATTTAGCATTTTAACATAATGATTCTCAACTAACATTATAGACATAATGATTCCAATTTAGCGTTTTTAACATAATGATTCTCAACTAACATTATAGACATAATAATTCCAACTTTTCATCATAACCTAGCAATACCAAATTTTTCATTGATCATGATGGGTATATTAACATCACAGGCATAATTCCATCAATAGTCATAGCCATGGTTCAATTAGCATCATAGGCATGGTTTAATCAACATAAAGATTTCAATAAACATAGTGATTCCATGGACATGTATTAGTCCAACTTGCCAAACAATTAAGCCCTAGTGATTCATAACAACATCAAAATCATGACAAGTTTAACTTGCAACGTTGCCATAGCAATATCCCCAAATTATAATTCAAAGATAAACAATATAAACAATGGATTAACAATAGTTCCTAAATCCGGTTTCAATTCATGGCATGTCCATATTGTTTTAGTGTTTTTGCCTAAAAAGTAACATAGAACTTACAATATGAAGCAAATAATCCAAATAAAAATCCCAAATCAAATAGTCCCAAATTCGTTGTCTAAAGCGTCGTAGTTGTTGTAGCTTCTAGTTGTAGTCGTCCTTCCTCTTCTATAATTTTGTTCTTTGTATTCTTAATTCAGAGCTCTAGGTTTAATGGCGGCGGCCTGAGGCTAAAATGAAATAGTATGATTTAGGCTAGGTCTTAGGTCCTTTTTATAATGTTTGTGAGTTGTTTTAGACCGTCGATGGAGCTTGATTCAATAATAACCGTTCATTTGAAGGAGAGGCCAATCAGGAGCTGACACCTAGCCCTAGTGACAAGGTAAGGCTCAGAAAATCGACCAAACACAGACCAGGCCAGCCAAGACCTGACCAGCCAGCACATTCTGACCTGGGCGCACTTGGCAGGTGCGCCAGGCTAAAAATGCACTGGCGCACTTCCCAAGTGCGCCAGTTCATTTTTGTTCTGGCGCAGTTCCCAAGTGCGCCAGTGCATTCTGACCCGTTTTCTGGTTTTTCGCCCAACTTCGTCCGTCCATATCTTCTTCATACGATATCCGTTTTATGCAAACTCGGACACTATCTCAAGAAGAATTCCGAGACGAACGCAATGGCGTATCCCGTTTCCCTTAATTCTTTGATTTGAAATTAGTTATACTTTAATTTGTGAATCTTACTGTTATAAAATACACGGGGTGTTACACGCCCCCTGGCATCAGATCGTGGTTCGTGGCTCGCCCTGGCGCCGGCTCGCGGTTCTCCCCCCTCTGACACGATTCGTGGCTCGTGACTTGCGGCTGGTGACCCGGTTCGTGACCACCCTGCGTTCACCTTCACGAACTGAAATCCTGCATTTCTTCCAACAAGCTATTTATGCCACACGACGATGTTTTCAACCATTCTAACTTTACCAAACAATCATAAAACATCCTAAACAGTAGTAACAACATGTATAATCAATGAAAACATTAAAACATCCATTACATAAGCTATTATAGATCAAATATATCCAAATGTATGATTTTCTCCTTACTCCCCTTAACCATATTTTAACTATTGGATTAGCAAACTTAATCCAAATTAACCCAAATTTTCAACAAAGGCATAAAATAATATTTTAGAATTTTTACATATTTTTCCAGATTTTTATGATGCATAATTTCGCTAATTATCACTATTCACCCATAATTAGTTGTAATTAGTGAATAAAAGTGCAAATCACTCACCTTAGCCACAAAAAAATTATAATCTGAAAACTCCACTGATTTGGGTCGCATTCTTATTTGTTCCAGCAGCTCTATCTCGATTTTGATGCCAATCTGCCTTAATTTGATGTAGATTTGCTTAATATGTGATTAGGAAGTGATTAGGGATGAATTCAGAAGGTGGAGGTCATTACTAGGGTTAGAGGAATGTTTGTGGAGGCTAGAAAACTGAAATGAAATGTTTTTCCAAACCCTTTCAGCCCTTCCATAACCCTAATCCTGAAATGGGTTACGGGCCTAACCACTAATCACCTAATTAAGCCCAGTTAAGCTGCTTTTCCATCTTCAAACCTTATTTCAGCCATTTCTCCCAAACGGTAAGTCCGTTTGATTAATGTTACCACTTTACGGAAAGGTAAACCATCATTTGAATCCAATGGAAGTGATTCAGGTCAAAACTCATTACCAATCAAAAGTTATAGGCGAAACAAGATTCCCTAGGGGTAAAATGGTCATTTAAAAATAGAAAAAAATCGTAAACATGGGAAATGACCCCAATAGTCATTTCCCAAAGTTACACGACCATACGACTTCGTATGAGAATGAAATAAATATTCTATGATCCTCCGATGCGTAGAATGCAGATCGTTACAAATGTGCCCTGGAAATAAAAATATATGAATATATCTTGTGACTGGATTGAAAAGTATGAATCAGTATTTTTGTACTAATTGTTTTTTGATTGAATGAAATATATTTGATATAAGTATAAGAAAATTATGGGACACAATTTCTAAAAAGAGGGTTGTATGTAATGACCTTAGATTGTGTTGAATTATATTGATTTAGAGGTATATTTTGGTACAGGATAGATAAATAATAATAATATAAGTGTGCATGATGTATGTGTACACAATGCACATGATTGATATAAAAGAGTCCCTGGAGATAAATGTAAATATATTATGTATAATTGAAATGAATGAGAAGATGCAAATTTAATATAATGCAGGGAAATAAATATACACATATGTTTCGTGCAACTGAGATAAGTTAGGTGTGTACAGAGTAAATAGAGTGTATAGAAAATAATATTCAAGGACTAGGCAACGTGTGTTAGTTTATATACCAATTATATGCACGTGAAGATTACCCAAGCATGTAAATAGTAAGAAAATAATGCAAATGGTATGACTAGCAATAGGGTTAAAATGGTAATATAGAAAAGGACCTTTTTGAGAAAAAGAAGCCAATGTGGTTTTGCAGGAAATAAACATTTCTCTAGCAAATTTACAAGGAAAGGTTGTTAGCTTAGGGAAGTTTGATAAGTGGTTGAAATGTTGATATGTTGAAAATAAATATATTCAGGGAATAATTGACCTTTCTTAGCATCTAAAACCCTAAAGGATGGGTATATAAAATCATTGGGGAGTGGGTCTTGATAGGATAGTGTATTCTCATTATAAAGCAAATAAAATAAGGAGTAGAAAAGGCTTCTAAGGGAGAAAGAGGCCGGACTAGGGTCAATTAAAACCTATATGAGGCAGCCTTTTTAGTTTTTGTGTGTGTGTGTGTGTGTATATATATATTATTGAATAAAAATGGGCTATGTATGTTTATGTAAAAATGAGAATGCAAGATAATCCGAGTCAATATATGCTTATGATTTTTATCAATAGCTGATTGATCATATCTTAAATCTAACATGTAGATTAAAGAAAACATTACTGTGAAGTAGGGTTTTTAGTTGAATGAAAAACAGGTAGCATGAACAAGGAGATTTACGCTTATGTCTATTTTCTCTATAAAAAGTACAAGTGGAGCAATGTTAAAATCATGTGCTGATCCACTTATTACTATCTAATTCTCTGACCTAAAAACCATGACTCATAGATTTATATGAGGAGATAATGCGGAGAGAAGTAAGGATTAAGAGGTATCCTAAACACCTCTTGCCATATGTTCATAGTAATAAGTGAATTTATATATATATATATAATAGGATTTTGTTAGTATGCATATTCTGGACATAAATAAATTTGGTCCTATGAATATGTGTTATTGATAGTATTGTTATAAATCAGCTATAAAGTGTTATGTTTCTAGCTTTTATGGATTGAATGGATTTATATATATATATATATATATATATATATATATATATATATATATATATATACATACATACATACATACATACATACATATATTACCTAATATATGTAATGAAAATGCATGTTTTAATTTGTTAAATACATATTCTGAGCATGAAGAATTTAGATGTATAAGTTAGGGATGACCTAGGTAAATAAGGGTACTGCTTCTGACTTTGATTCATAGAGTAAGTGTTAAGGGTAATGTGTCTTGAAAACTTAACATAAAATCAAGAATAAGGGTCACTGGAGGGTGGATGTCACTAAAAACTGCATTGATCTACATGGCTTCAGGTGTGATGCTAAGTATGTACATGACATGTTTATGCCCAATAAGCCTTAGTGTGCTGGGTTAACAGAGTTGATGTCCCAGGCAATGTGCACATTGTGTTCAATGTTAAGTATTATGGCCCAATATAAATATGATGATTTAAGTCTTAGCTAATGACGGGTCTAGGGAAAGAACCAAACATGAGAAACATTAGTTAAGGGATATAATTAAGAGATGTATGCAATGGTTGAATTTATGCTGCTCTTTATAATTTTTGAACGTTATGTTTGTAGATTTGCATGATCATGAATTGTTATGTATGTGGTTTATCCCTGAAACAATGCTCTACAACTTTTATTATATCAACTTATATCATTTACAAGATTTGCTCAATAAAGAATGGAGATATGATAAGTGTAACAGAAATTTTACATGTTATATATTAAATGATTCATATTCACACCGACATGTAGCCTAACCCTGTTTCCTTACTTGCATCAATGGGTATCCAATTTACAATGAGGCAATTTTAGGTGCACTTGCAAGTGGTGATGAAAATAAGTGATTGACAATGAAGGAATTTGCTTGGAAATTAGATTAGTTATGTCTTGATGTATTGTTTTGCTTAAACCTAGGCTAAAGATTTTAGTTATGTATTGTATTATTCAGTATTAAAAATGTAATTTTTGTGATGTTGAATATTTTTCTAATCAACTCTGAAAAGAACTTGAATTAATGGGTTTGAATGCAGTAAAATGTATTTTAGAATTTATATACATTTTATTTGTGATGTCTAGGATGCTAACATGCAAAAAATCTGAATATAATTGTATTAAAAGTTTCTGAAGTAGGAATGAGTTTTATTGCAACGTTATATAAAATACTGACATATGATATAAGTATTGCTAGATACATGCTTATATAATGCAAAGTGCACCTATATGTTGGACTTATTTATATAAATAGAATAGGTATTGAAACCAAAGAGGACAACCTGTATCTTTCTAAATACCCGAAAATCCATAAAAATAGCATAGCCATGGCTTAGTCTTGAAGAAAATATAATGAGTAAAAAGGAATCTGGCTTTGTAAAAAGCATAGGCTGATACATACTTGTTTTAGCATGATAATGTACCAAAGTGTTAGGTCCTTTTTATAATTTAAAAACTTTCATTTTAAAGGGGAATATTCTATATCCATATGCCTGAAAAAACTTTGAAAATGCAACCTATATACTATTATAAATCAAATAGGAATAATCATTGTTTTGGTTAAATGATTCCACCAGTATAATGTATTGTAGCTTAAAATAAAAACACGCTCGGTTTGGTCTACTATAGGGAATCTGTGCATTGACATGCAAAACTTAAATCCAGAGCATGCACCCCCTAGGCCCACTGCACTACAAGAAAACTTCACATAGACATCCGCTAAAAAACGATGACTTCATTTTTCTGGAGCAATGTTGATGTCGGTGATTTCTAAAGTGCCATTTTTTTACATCAATTAAAAAATGATGTTGAAGCAGCAGTAAGACATCATAAATTAACAAATTAACTGTTGTAATAAGTATTTTACCATATCTTCTTTTGACTGATGTCTATGATGGCTTTTATACTGATGTCCATGATGTCTTGTTTATGTTGTTTTCTCATCTCATATACTAAAATAATTATTTATTAAATGAAATACTATTGAACATAATTTAATATCCAAACAATATTTTTATTTAATTAAATATTTTATTTCAACATATGAAATAGCACAAATTTCTGACTCCAACTAGTTTACATTCACATTTCTCATGCATAACTCAATAAATTACATAATCAGTTTTACATTGCCACCTCGCTACAACACTCATCACTCTATCCAGAAGAAACTCGAGACCTTGTACTACATATCTCTACCGATTTTTTAAGTACTGCATCATAGCCAAAAATGCAGCCTTAGAAGCAAACATATAAAGTAGAAACCATTATCAGCTAAAAAGAAATGAACCTGACACTGTTATTACCAACATTACAATTGGATAATTCAATTCATGGTCAATAACATGAGGTACACAATAAAATCAACATGATCCTTAAGTTTTTGTTAACTTTTCTGCCATCCTATTCATTCATTCAACAAGTGAATGAATGAATAATTACTCAGATCAATGTTTCATGATAAATCTTGCTTCAAGTGCAAGAACTAATAAATTGTCAAGAATCCTATAGCAGAAAATATATTATACAATAAATTATACAAAATACCATTTTTGCTTTAATATCAAGAAGAGGGAAGGTGCCATCTGTTTTCTGCTTATGGGTAATATATCCTATATTTTTCCTATAAGACGAACCCATGGAGTTGGATAAGTTACTGCAAAAAATAATGAAGATAGACTATATTGTTGATAAACTATCATTTAATGTCAGAAGCTACAAAAGATATTGAAAATATATTGCATTTCAGCAACTGATATCGACATTAGACATACATTAGTAGGGTGTGATCTTATTTAGCAATATGAAGGGAATACACCTACTGATATCGGCATTAGACATCCAAATCATTTTCTTCTTTGTCCTTTTCAATGGCTTTAACAAGCCAGGATCCTCTAATTCCATAAAATCAGTTTTTTTGTTATTGTTTTAGCCTATAAAAATACGGAAAATAAAATTAAAGCTTACGTCTAAAGTGACTGACCATTTATTATTCATTCAAATGTCTTCAAACAAACAAAAAGATGCCATAAATAGACCAATAATCAGATATTAGCATTTAAGAGTTAGCAGCTTAGCATCCAAAATATATGTTAGCAAACATATGCAGTGGAAAATGAATCTTGAAGCCAATTGGAAGATGATACTCCTAATCCATATGCTACAAATAGCTTAGTATCCTAAGAAAGAAGCCCCAATTCGCCATATCTTTTGAAGTATCTCTACTTTGTTTACAAACCAAATTGAATTATAGCGAAAGAAGAATAAAATTAAAGGTAATGGACATTAGAACACCCGATTCAAGCTTGTTGCAACACAATAGAGAAATACAAATTTCATTGGACACTAAAATATTATGAAGTTCACTATGCACAATTAAACAATCAAATATGAATTCTAAGCTCATGATTATTTCCACAACCGTGGTCTAAAACATTATTACAAGTAGTAATGCATGAAAACCAAGGAAGTGAAACCGTCCGAAGTATCAACGGGAAAAGAGACGATGTTGCCGCCGAGGCAGACAAGAGTAGTAATAAGCGAGATGGTGAGGATTAACCACGGCTTATCGAAAATGAATCTGAATTATGTAATCTTAAATGAAATTAGGGTATTCGTTCAAAGGGAGTTCGATTGGCTGTGGCTATTTGAGAACCAATCTGGGGTATCCCTACTATGCTTCAGACAGGGTGGTTGTGGTGATTTGGAGGAGCGGTGGTGGTGATTGTTGGCGGTATTTCGATTTGGGAATTTGTGATGGATAAATCTCGATTTGGGTATCAGGAGGATAAGGATTTGGTATGTGTTGAAAAATAAAACGAGAAGGGGGAAAAGTGAGGCGAGAGTGTGAAACGTGAGGAGGGAAATAATTATGACGTGGAAGAAGTAGGCTGGCCAGTTGCTATGCACATGGATCATGAGAATGGATGGCTAGACGGAGATGCTTGGAAGCGTGTGGACCGGATGGAAGCAGATTGAGGGATGCGGATCATGAGACCTTTAACATCCCCGTCCGGGACATCAGCCGTTAAGTTTTTTGGGTACAATCCATCTCAGCAATAATACATAATTTCATTATAAAATATAATTAATAAATATTAACTATAATTACTAAAAAATATTAACTATAAAATATAATTAATAAATATTAACTATAATTTACTAATTATAATATAATTAATAAATATTAACTATAAAATATAATTAATAAATATTAACTATAATTTACTAATTATAATATAGTTAATAAGTATTAACTATAATTAATATATATTAACTATAATTACTAAAAATATTAACTATAAATATAATTAATAAATATTAACTATAATTTACTAATTATTAATCATTAACAATAATACATTTAACAAGTGATGTAATGGACAACAACTATTTTAATAAGTGATGTAATAGCCAAGATTTTTGGTATGGCCTATAAGTTCAATTTTTAAAAGTGTATTTAAGACATCAGTGTTTCAATAAATCGATGTCTGAGAAACCAACAACATCATTTTTAAAATGAGCGATGTTAAAAATATGTTTCAACATTGACTGAATTTATGACGATGTTAAAACTATGATGTCTATTCTACTTTTTCTTGTAGTGCTGACTCGCTTTTGTCTGTCGATGCATCAACTAATTCTTCCTTGACTAACTACATCATTCAATCTTTTCCTTGGCAGTTCCCTTATGATGCACAAGCTTGGTTTGGCCATAGCTCACACATATGGAATCTTCATGCACCATATGTACACACCAATTCATATTTATCTCGTGGTTCCTGCATTAGCATGGCCTACTATGGCTTCTAATGCCTCTTTGCCTCTGCTATCCTCTCCTATTCCTATGAGCGGCTCACAAAGCGATGGCTTATTTAATTTTTTGGGCGGTACGTCTTGGCGGCCTACACGTACTACGCGGTCCTGAGCTAGCCCAACAACAAATGATCTGCTCCCTAATGCTGGTATGATCAATGCATTGAACTCCTCCACCAAGTGCGCACATGGTAGGCCACACAAGGCCTCAAAATGCTACAGCTCGGTGAAGCTAATCTCTAATGACAGTGGTGATATTATTGTTGCAAACGTGGGTTTAGACTTGGATTCGGATGACCTTCTTCTCATTGATTTACTATTAGAGGAGGAGAGGGTTTCTACGTCAACTGCGCTGTGCTCCGTAGGCTCATGCGCGAACCTTTTGGTTGGGCCCTCAACAGGTTGCAATCTTGGTGTTATGTCTCTCTCGGACTGTGATGCTATGATTAGCCAAGTACACTCAAATATGTTGTTAGTTAAGCCTAGCTGCTTTCATCATGATACTTCCAGTGCACTTATACACTTTAACAATTCCGACGGCCTTGTTAACCAGATACCTGGCAAGCTCCTTGTTAGTAATTTAAATAAGGTCTCTTCACCTGACAAGCTTCCTGCTAATAGTTTGATTAATATCCTCTCTTACTCTGAGTTTTCACCTAATTATAGGAATCTTACATCAGGCTTTGTATCCATTCTTGGTTCTCTTGTATCGTCTTCTATGCCATCCACCTCTATCCTACTGAAAAGCGATCAACCTTCATCCCATATGCGACATTGGTTGATTCGGCCTCTTGAACCAAAAATGCGGGCGGCTATCGCCAAACTTTCCAAAGCTTCCTCTTAAAAATAAAACTTGCAATGATTAACATCCTGTGAAAACCCGTAACTTCCCCGGTGAGGAAAGCGCGGATAGTTCGAGAACAAGCCACAACAGAACGCACACAGAAGAACATTTCATTGTTAATTACAACAATTCCATCAGATACAAGAATATACAGAGTATAAATGAATATTACACAGAAATACCAGAGATTTAAATTACATTTAAATACATCGCAGCGGAAAATAATGCAATACACAACTAGAAGAGATATACGGATACAAAGCATTCCGGATATCATTCCAGCTGCAAACCAGGATCCTGTGAATATAAATCTGCAAAACCAAAACTACTAGCTGCCCGTGTCAAAATAAGGGCACCCAGAGTTTAGGTTAAAACAATAAACTCCAGGTCAGTCATGTGACTGGTGTGAGAACTAAAACAGTTATTTATCTTTATTTTCAAAGTATGGTAAATCAAGGGACCATGCCGCATAACACGGAACGGGTTTCCTCCCAAGAATACCAGTGCATATAACAAAACAGCGCAATGCTTTTTGGAAAAAATGAAGCTATTATAAGACCCAGGTCCTATCACACAATGCAACGCAAGCCGGGGGATAGGGTTTTCCCTTATAATAGCCAAACATGCTTAGTACGTTTAAAACAAATCATTTGATACTACTATAAGTGCATAGCGCGTAAAACAACTTCAAATCATAAGTATCAATCATAAACGGCATGGGTACCATATATCATGTCGCCATACTAGTTCTACAATTAAAACCGCAATATTGCGTATTGGAAATTGGATTTCCGTCATGGTGGCTCCTGATTCGAAAGATCGATCGCGTAATGCAATTCCCCACGGCTTACGTCCCAACAAGAGAAACACTGTCTGCACATCCGCACTTTTGGGACCAGAGTATCACCGCGGCTTACGTCCCAACGAGAGAAAACACCGCTTACTCTATATATCCCTAAGCACTAAGCTCATCTCGGTCGACCGAATCCACGACACCACTAAGGTGCCCATCCACTAAAAAGCATACTGATCAAACCATCAGTTTACCACTATACCGGGGTGTGAGGCTCGCGAATCAACGCTATACACAAAGCCATGCTATATCAAAGCTGCGCTTTGATCATCATCCACCAAACTATGTTTTTCAACAAAAGTCCGGATCACTGCATCTCAGCATGCCACACTATCAATCCATATCGTACCACTGATTTCTGCCAATATATAACCTCTGAGCTCGTATGTCTCAGAGAAGGGCGTTAAGCAAGAGAATAAATTCCCCGCCGCCAAACAGACATATATTTAGCAGAGATCAACGAATACAATATAAAGGAATACAATGTCAGACACACCATCCATTTACAAGTCCGTTCTAGGTCGGAACGAAACCGGAGGCACTTTCCTCGCATATCCGTCGATCTCCAAGTACGTCTAGACGACCACCAACTGATTCCCTCATCTTGGGTGTACAGCCCAATCAAGATCATCAGTAATCACCCAAACGATGTGAAGACTTCCGGTCTTCCACCACCGCCATCATCTTCGACTTATCGTCGAATCGGTTATTCAGAATGGGTATAAACTCGGCCTTTCCGAATAACCCGCGTATATAGTAAAAAAATGTTACCTAAACACAACATACGCCTCATCTCAATTCAACAGTCACTAACCGTAAATTAGCAAGAGAACAATTCCCCAAATATTAACCCCGAAGGCCGAAACCAACATCAGATCAATACCCAGGAAACCATCCTTCTTAGCTAACCTACAGTTAGTTTCTAATTTCACGTTCTTAGGGAAAAGTTCCCATTAATTTTATCAAAGATAAATTCTATAAAATTTATTCTTTAATCTTCCTTTGGATATCATTTCAAACCAAATTATGGTTTTCCAAACTAGTCGGGATTAGCGAACCACACCGAAGTAATTATTTATTTTATTTCTCAATCCCAACCTATTCATCCCATGAAGCAAAACTGGTAATGCTTCATATCTAACACCACGGTGTTATCGGTAAATTCAATTACCATTTCACATTCAAATCTAATTAAAGATTTAACTATCGCTTTGGAGCAAAACTGGTGATACTCCATTCTCGATCTTTTCAATCTAATTAAAGATTCATTAAAACTCCAGTTAGTTTTAATCTTTAACTGGGTTAAAGAATCAGTGTCATTTAAAACACGGTTCACTATAAACCCAAAATCACATTACATTTCAATCAGACCCTAACCATAAATTAGCAAGTGAGCAATTCCCTAAGTATTAACCCCGAAGGCCGAAACCAACATCAGATCAATACCCCAGAAACCATTCAACTTAACTAATCTCCAGTTAGTTTCTGATTTTCTTAACTCCTTTGGGTCTAAGAACAGTATTATTGAAGATACCATTCACGACAACCCAAAATCACATTCTATTAATTATCGGGTTAAAGAACAAGTGTTATTTAAAACATTATTCACGATAAACCCAAAAATCAATACCAATTCAATTCCAATTAAATATCATTTAATTGGTGCACTTCATTAAATCTAAATAAAAAGATTTAATCTTTTCCTCAACTGGGTTTAAGAACAGCGTTAATGAAGATGCCATTCACGACAAACCCAAAATCTCATTTGATATTAAATACAAGGCTCTGAATAGAAAATATATCGGCTTATATTCAATATCAAATTCTACGACCAACAAATATCGTATTGGAAATAACGATATAAATATATCTTTCAAATTTCCCATAACAATACCTGTATAATCACAAAATCCCACATCGAAATATTCCGAAGACAATTTCGATTCAAATCCATTTCCAATCTATATATTGGAAATCCTGGTTATTTTCAAAACCATTTCAAATCCACTTTATTTATTTTAAAAATAAATAAATTATTATTCTAGTTCAAAACTAGTTCATTTCGATAAAAATCTATTTTTATCCTTTCAAATATGGAGTTTTTCATCCCGATTCTTCACAAATCATTTCTTATGATTTTACACAAATTATTATTATTTTTAATAATTTTATCAAGGCCTGTACAGTCGATTTCCATTAACGACCATCGAACTGCAATTACGGCGACCTTTTCCAAATTTGATTTGGACATAATTCCAAATCCAACCGTTAGATTTCAAATTTCTAATATTCGTTAGAAATCTCTTTTCGATACGAACCCAACGGTTCCGGTTTTAGGAGAATCCGACGGTCAGATCTCCCGCAATGTCCGTTCGAAGTCAATGGTCGAAATTCACGAACTACCGCGGCGCGGCGCGTTCTATTCAGGCCATTATATATATATATATATATATATAATATATATATATATATATTATATATTTAGTCGATTTCCTTTTTAAAATGAATTTTATAAATCATTTCAAATTTGTTTCAAAAACAATTTCAACCTTTATTTCAAATTCAAATCAAAATTGAATTTTCCCTTATAAATTCTTTTTACATTCACTTCGACTTGATTTCAATTCAAATCGATTTCAATTCTATTTCAATTCGTTTTCAATTGAATTCAATTCAATTCAGATTTGTTTTCTATTTGATTCAATTCAAATTCGTTTTCAATTCAATTCGAATTCGTTTTCTATTCAATTCAATTCGAATTCGTTTTCTATTCAATTCAATTCGAATTCGTTTTCTATTCAATTCAATTCGAATTCGTTTTCTATTCAATTCAATTCGAATTCGTTTTCTATTCAATTCAATTCGAATTCGTTTTCTATTAAATTCAGTTCAAATTCGTTTGAATTTCAATTCTTTTCAAAATATCATATTTTGAAATCACTTTCGATATTCATTATAAAATGAATAAAATCGATATAAATATCATTCACGTCAAAATGGCGTCAATCTAATCAACACGGCATCATATATTTCTATTTTCAAATATTCTATTTCAAATATTTCTTTTTCAAATATTTCTATTCAAATATTTCTTTTTCAAATATTTCTTTTCAAATATTGAATGAAGCCCAATCAATTAACATATAATGTTAATTATATGGATTTTCTACAACACATGTATACAATAACAACAATGAATAATCAACCATCATCAAAAGTGCACTCTACACTGTATAAGCATCGAATATAAATATTTAACGCTTATAACAGTCTGTCAATCAATCGATCGACATACAACTAACTATTGGGATTAGTGTATGTCATATATCATCCCAATACCCGTGTGGGGTTTCAAACAATCAAATACAGATTTTATTTGTGCAGTTGGGCGATGTGTAAAATTTATCGTCCCAATCAATATCAGTCAAATGTGTGTATATAAACAAATCGTCGGATCAGTTTATTTTTATTTCATTTCATATACACGTTAAAAATTCTATTTTTAACTATAAAATATTTTCCACTATAAAATATTTTATTTCATCTATATAAATATTTTATTTTATTTCACATCACACAATCAACTACACATCAAAATCAAACAAACAAGCATACAAGCCGTCCATTGTCTGTGGACGACGGGTGTCGGGTGCTACTAAACACCGTCTGCATCCTAGTATATATTTCAACTAGAAAATTAAATTAAAAAGTGAGAAGTTCTCACAGAATAGCTAATTCAATCCCACGACTCTTCTTTGGTAGAAATCTTCGTCGTTCTCGCCTCTTGCCACTTTCTTTGCCCGTATTCTCTACATATGTAAAAATCACATTTTTACTTCGCTATTCGATATATAAAAATCGAATTTTTACTTTGCTATTCAATATATAAAAATCGAATTTTTACTTTGCTATTCAATATATAAAAATCATATTTTTACTTTGTTATTCAATATATAAAAATCGAATTTTTACTTCGCTATTCAATATATAAAAATCGAATTTTTACTTCGCTATTCAATATATATAAATCGAATTTTTACTTCGCTATTCAATATATAAAAATCGAACTTTTACTTTGATGAATACACTATAAAAATCATATTTTAATTTTCATAAAAATATGATTTTTATCTACTAAAAATCATACCTTTCTCGAATTTTTATATATATTTCAATATGTAAAAATTATATTTTTCCTTCTTTAAAAACCGGATTTTTCTTCTTTACTATGATAGAAATCCCTTCTTCACCATGATAAAAATCATAACTAAAAGTCTAATCTTTTTATGGATAAAAATCTCACCTTTCTCCTTATAAAAATCTCCTCTTTACTAAATAAAAATGAAATCTTTATATTATTTAAAACTGAAATCTTTATTTACTAAAAAATCATATATTTTTTTATACATATACAAAATCAGTTTTTATTAACAAGAAAAATCAGAATAAATAAAAGTAAAAATACTTACAGGTTTTAGAAAAGAGGAGGGGGACTGTCAGAGTTCGTTGGTAGAGGAAAGGGGCGGCGTCAGGTGGCGCTGGTGCCAAGGAAGGAGCAGGCGCTTGCGGAGGGTGCCCACACTGGCCGACGCGGTGCGATTTGGGGGAAGTAGGGCTCTCGTGACTGGAGTAGGAGGAGGGGTTGATCGGAGGAGGGGCTCGGCGGTCATGGGAAGGTGCGGCGGTGGAGGGGTGGCCAGCGGTGGCGGTTGGGCTGTCGCGGTTTCTTTTTAGGTTTTTTTTAATTTAGATCTGATTTCTACAGATCGACGAGAGAGGGTAAAGGAGGAAAAGGTGTGGAGCATTGACCGAGTTAATATATATATTTATATATTATTTTAATTTTTAAATCCAAAAAGTTACCTTCTAATTCGAACTCCAATCCGAACCCAACGACTATCGTCCCTAGCTAAATATCCTCATTCCGAACAGAATGGGATATGTTTCGTAACCCAATTCGGCTGTTACGAACAGTTTTCATCAAATTTAAAATATATATCAATTCCACAGCGACTTTTCTGAATTTTAAACTGGACATATCTTTCAACTTTTAAAGCGAAATCTCAGTTTCTTACATCCGTTGGAAAGATATGATTAAACAGATTTAGATATTTCTTGTTTCGTCCAATTCCGACTTAAGACGAATTCTGTATATCCATTTGAAATTCGAAATCGAATTTTCGAACTGTAGGGCCATTTCAGGCTCGTTATATAATTAAAATAAAATTATTCGTTTTAACTTCGTCGAAAATAAATTTTCCGTCGTTATTATTTAAAAAAATTCATTTTAAATAATCAAAATTCGCTAAAATTGCCAAAATAAAATTTTTAAATTGGCCCAGATTTCCGGTTTATTACACATCCTATTCTGGAATATTAGATAGATTGGCAACAATCCCATGATTAATCGCCCTAAGTGTATCTCCAAATCTCACAACTTATCGGTTCTTGCTATTCAGGAACCGATGGTGGAATCTCAATCCTTGCCCTCTCTGGTTAGGAAATTAGGCTACTTTCTTGGGATCTCCAACTGTAACGGTAAGATCTAGGTGCTTTGGAAATTTGATTGGAAGGTTAATATCGTTCATAATTCTGAACAAATTTTATCCTTCTCCATCCAATTCTCTCCAAACGCTGATCCTCAGTTGTTCACCTATGTCTATGTTATATGTTCAGATGCCGATAGGCATGGTCTTTTGAAATGATATTTCCTACCTTGAACTTTCACTCATGGGTCGTTGGTGGGGATTTCAACACTATTGCAAATCACGATGAAAAAATTGGTGGAAATCCCATCAACTCTCAATCTATCGACGATTTCAAACATTTAATTGCTTCTACTGACCTCACATAAATTCCTTTTTATGAGTCCTCATGCACCTGGTACAACAATCGGGAAGGTCACCATCGTATCTCTGCTAGACTTGACTGCATATTTTGAAATTCGGGTTAGTTTGCTAACCCTTTCACCTCAATTGTTGATCATATTCACTGGTCCAGCTTGGATCACGCTTCTATGCTTATTCACTTAAAATCAATATCTGATTTGACCCCTAAACCATTCCGCTTTCAAAATATGTGGGTCTCTCATTATTCCTTCTGTGATGTTATCATGGTCGCCTGGGATCTTCCAGTTTCTAGGAACCCGCTCCAAGTCTTTTCCGCTAAACTGCATAATGTTATGACACAGATTTATGCCTGGAAAAATCTACTTTCTCTCATATCTTCGATCGCGTTATGGAGGCTGATAAGAACGTCTCCATTAAGGAAGCTATATACAATGAGGATCGCTCCACGGCTAATCATGATTCTTGGTTTCAAGCCAGAAATGATTTTGTTCATGCCCTCGCCGTTGAAGAGTTGTTCTAGAAGCAGAATTCTTGGATAAAATGGATTTTGAAATGGGATTCAAACTCCAATATTTTCACTCCATTGTCAACAAAAACAGAAATAAACTCACTATTCATAAAATTCTCAAGCCTGATGGCTCGTGGGACGCTGAAGGCTCTGATACCAACAACACCATTGTATCATTCTTTAAAAATTTCCTTCGTACTCCCTCAATTACCAACTTCGAAATGGTCCTCTTTATGCATATACCTCCCCTCATTCATGACCATGTTAGTGCCACCACTGCTGAACCCCCTCCTAAACTGAGGAAGAGATAAAGGCTTCTGTCTTTCAACTTGATATAAACAACATCGCTAGCACTGATGGTTTTATGGCCTCTTCTTTCATTCATATTGGGACATCATTGGGTCCAATCTTATTCCGGCTATTCGTGCCTTTTTTTTGACTATCCCCTTCGTAAAAGTTGGACTGCAACTAACATCATTCTTATTCTTAAAACTGATAACCCTAAGAAGCCTTCTGACCTCCGCCTAATCAGCCTTTGCAACTTTTGTAATAAACCTATATCCAAAACCGTTGCTAATAGACTCTATAGTATCCTGCCTAATATAATTTCTCCTTCCCAAATGGGATTCATCAAAGTGAGGCTTATCACTTGTAACATCCTTTTGGCTCAGGAACTTGTTTCTTAGATTAACCAGAAAGTCAGAGGGTCTAATGTCGTTCTTAAACTGGATATGGCTGAGGCCTACGATTGTCTTTCCTGGTTCTTTCTACTCAAAGTCCTCCGTAAATTCGGTTTTAGTGAAACCTTCATTGACTTGGCGTAGAGACTTATCTCGAATTGTTGGTACTCCATTCTCATTAATAGTTTCCCTAATGATTTCTTTCCGTCCGGTCGAGGAGTTCGCCAAGAAGATCCCCTTTCGCCGAGCCCTTTTTTCATTGCCGCTAAGGCTCTTAACCATGGGATTCATAATCTTATGCTTGCTGGCAAGATCTGACATTTCTCTCTTCCTAGTGGAGCGTCTTTATCTTCGTCCTATCTTTTGCTGATGACATTCTCATTTTCACGAATGGGAAATCCAGATCTATTCCTAGCCTAGTGTTATTCCTCCAAGAATATGAACGGTGCTCTGGGCAACTCATAAACTTGTCTAAAAGCTCCACTATCTGTTTGACTAGGGCCACACCTGCCCTCAAAGCTTGACTCCAGAATGAAACTTCTTTTGTTGTTCGTTGCTTACCAATCTCCTACTTGGGTGTTCAACTTTATCGTGGTCGTAAAATCAACATGTACTTTAGAGAGCCCATTATCAAAGCTCGTAAGCTAATTAGAAAATGGAGTGCTTCTATCCTCTCTCAGGTTAGCAGACTTGCCCTCATTCAATCGGCCTTGAGCTAAGTTAGCTCTTACATCTTTACTATTTCAGCGCCTATGGAGTCCTTTTTCTACGAGTTCCAGAGACTCTGCTCTACTTTCTTTTGGGGCTCGCTGGACAATCATCTTAAACATCACTGGGTCTCTTGGGATCGCATTTTTCGCCCTAAAGCCGAGGGAGGCCTCGGCCTTCGGAACCTTCGGGATGTCTGCAAGGGTTACTATCTCAAACTTTGGTATCGGTTTCTGCATTCTAACTCTTCGTGGTCCGCTTTCCTTCATAATATCGCAGTCTGGGGTCCTGAAACTTTACTGGCACTCCTAGCTTTGCCGATGAAACATGGAAACGTATGAAAAAAAAAGTAAAGATCTCTATGATGCTATCATCAATCATAACTCTCCCCCATGGTCTGAGAATACCTTCTCTCTCAAAAAAGCTTGGGATGCCATTAGACCTCGATCCCCCGTCAGGCTCCCGCTTTGTACGATCTGGGGTCGATACATTCTTCCCATATTCTCCATCTTCATGTGGAAACTTAGTCTCTATGGCCTCCCCTTTGACTTAAATATTTCTAAACTTGGCATTGCCCCTGCTTTAAGTGTTGTTGCTGCTCTATTGGGCACTGCGAATCTATACCTCATCTTTTCGGTAATAGTGAGGCCACAAATTTGATTTGGCAATCTTATGGTCTTCCATCCCATTCCTGCTTCCCTCAATTCCCGATGTGCTTTTTGGTAGTCCAACTCCCGTGGAAAATTTATTAGAGCCATTCTTGCTTGTATTATACCATCTTATATTTGTTGGTATATTTGGTGCGCTCGTAACAAATTTTGTTATGATAACAAAATTTTTGATTGGGCCAAAATGATCAATCTTATCCATGAAGATATTAAAAAACTGTTCCTCTTGTCCCCTTACTCGGGGCCATCTAGTAGATTCCTAGACTCGTTCATCACAGATTTCAACATCTCTTGCACCTTATAATGTTTTCCCCTATGTTTCTTATCAATTTTTCGGCTATCTTTTCGTATACTGTTGGCTATGTTTATTACTTACAGGTTTGCTGGAGCTAGATCTTCTTCCTTGGATTCCTATTCTGTTTCACAACTAGTTTATGCAGACATTTGTATTATCATCTTGGAGCGTGCCGGTGGATGTCTACTCGGCGATATCTAGCCCTCTCTGGACCCTCCGGGCCTTTTAGAGTTGGCGTACTACTGTGGTTCAAAGTCTCCTCCCTGCTACTCAGCTCTTCTATAGCTTCTTTTCTTGGATCCATTATAGCTCCATGTTACTCTTTGGGCTTTTAATGGTTTGCTCGCTCGAGGCTCTCTTCCTGTTATTGTTACTTACTGGTGCCATGTAGGCTGTTTTGTTGTTGTTCACGATGTTGTGGCTAGGCTTTATTTTCTTACGTTTATTTGTGAGCCACTGTTGGGAGGCAATTTCCCATCTTTGACTTATTATATGTAGTGCCACCCTACCTCACATTGATGGTTTTTGAGGGTTGGCCTTTTATTTTAAAAAACACACACTCAGGAAATCAAATACTTCAAAGTACAACAGAAGGATGGTATAACCCAGTTTTATAATAAGGAAAAGCCTCAAACACCTTTTAAATAGTTTCATAACCTAGCCAAAGTATCACAAAATATATCAACCTATATCATGATGGTTTGTGATACACAAAAACATATTTAATATATACACAATTTGTGTGACATTTATAATAGGAAACCAATTATTTACAATGTGTTTTGCTGTGTTGAGCAAGGTTTTAAATCTCAGATATCTGTCGTGTTTCATCTCAAGGATTTTATAGACTCGGTCTCGTATTAGAGAAGATCTCGGACGAGATGAGTCTAACTCGGAAGTTCGTCTCAGATTTTCATCTCAGGTTTGAAAGTTCATATCGGAAAGATCTCAGGGTACATGATATGTTAAAAATGATATTTTAACAAAATGATTTTTATGAATGCTATCGAAAACATAGTAACTTAAAGTTAAAATGCAAAATAACTTTATTATTCTTTATTTTGCTAAAGATCATTCATACTTTATTTCGTAATATGCTTAAAACAGAAATATTGTTAGACAGGAAACATTAAAAGGATCCAAAACATTAAAAAATTAAGCATAAATAGACCATAAAAAACATAATTTCATAAGTAACATGTATGTAAAAAGACGAATATGAAAATCATAAGCATTGTAAAACATATATGAACATACAATATATTATTTACATACAAAATGTAAAATAACAAAAGATTGATGTGGCTAGATTTGAGTTTTTTTAATTATAGTTCTAGTTCAGGCACAAATTTAAATTTTAACCAGAAAAACTAAGACCTTGGACGATATTCCAGTATTTCGTCTCGGTCGATATATCGTTCGAAATTGCAATATCTCGGGCGATATATTCGAAAGGAGATTTAGAGTGATATTGTTGTTTCGTTTCGGAAGGAGCCTTAAACAAGATCTCAGAGGAGATCTTGGGCGATATTTGTGAGATTTGAAACAGTGGTGTTGAGATTATTTAATTTCAACTAATTAAACAACTTTTTCTCATGATTAAACTAAGATCAAATAAGCAAAAGAGCCCGATGTATCTTCATGTATATAGGTTAAATTATACTTTAATATACTAGTATTTTTATATCAGTAAGGGTTGAACTTAGAATTAAAATTTATAAGGGAAGAGATTTTGAAAGAAGATGACCCATACTTGTAGAATTATTAACAAATAGCTAAATATTATTGAAAAATTTTAGGGGTCATTTCAGGGATCTAGGAATCTTTACAAATCTTTCGTACTTACTTCATCATCTTGTATAATCAGTTGCATTTCGATTGATAGTTGGTTTTAATCTAAAAGAGTATCTTCTTCTCCATGATGCCTCCTAATGTGATCGCAACATTCTCCTTCATGTAATTCTCTTAGAATGCATTTGATTTCATTATCATCAACATAAAAAAGCAATTAGACAAAGAAACCTTTTTTCTATATTACTCATTCTTAAATGTTATATGACGAGGCTTTTTAGAGTATTTTTCTTTTCTCATTTCACCTTTTGGGAAGGAACTCTTTTTACAAACAATTTTTAAATTCGAATCATACATGACTCATTTTCCGGATTAGTTTCTATAATCCAAACAACTTCCCCCCGGTCAATACGCAGAGCTTCTAGTACTTTAATTGTGACCAAACCTAAGAGATTTACACTCCTGGAATTGTCCAGTTTGGCTATTGAGTCGGGTTTCACATTTTTCTCTTTGGGAATACATACAAAAAAAATATAATGCTCAAAATCGTTCAATGGCCTATGAACCTGGTTGAGATAAGGAGAAAATCTTTCTCCTTCAGCCTGAATCTCTCTTCTGGCTTGGCACACTACTAATTGGGAATCACAAAAAAATCCAAATACTTTCGGTTTATTGGTTTGGTTAAGCCCGACAATCAGGGCTTCATATTCAGTTTTTTGGTTGGTTATAGAATAGTCAAGCGGCACAAACACCTACCTTTGGATGCTCCATCCTTATGTATTTTCCAATGGATGGTATGTTCTCCACTTATCCACAGAGAGTCACCTAATATAGCAAAATCAACTATAAAGTTCGCTAACGCTTGCCTGTCGATTACTCTCTGATGGAGATAAATGATGTCTGATTGGCTTAGTTTAATATTTCATTTCAATAACCTTCCAAAGGTCTCAAGTTCCAGTAGGACCTCTGCTAACGGATGATCGATGTAAACTTTAATTGGTTGAGTCTGAAAATATAAGTGAACTTAGTAGATGCACTCAATAAGCAACAAGCAATAAGCGAGCTTTTTGAATCTCAAATAGTTTCTTTTAGCACTTGTTAACCATTTGATGACATTATAGAATGGCTTATGGATCTGATTCTTGTCGTACACAAGTGCAAACTGATGGCATGTAACGAAACTGCTAAGTAAATATACAAGTCCTCATGATCCTGCAGATTAGACAAGAAGGTCTCTCCAAGTGATTTAGTAAAATATGGGATGCATTAATGAAATCTTGTGTTCATGCAATGTTTTATTTTTCTCATTTGATCAAATTAAAGAAAAAAATGCAGTTATTCATAGATCCTGACATGAATCGACTTAGGGCCACATCTAAACTTTGGACATCTCTAATCATTCTCGGGACATTGATATTCCAAATGGCAGCAATCTTATTGGGGTTGGCTTTAGTCCAAATAATAAAACTGAAGATTTTCCTAATGCACTAAGGACAGAGCATTTAAAGGAATTGAGTTTCATTCCTTATTTACGGGGAACACACGGAAGCTCTGCCAAGTTATCGATCTGGTCTTTTGATCATCATGATTTCATGAGTATACTATCCACAAAAACTTCCATAAATCTCCCAATCTGCTATTTGAATGTTCGTTTGACCAATCGCTTGTGAATAGCTCCATCGTTTTTTTAATCCAAAAGGCATAACAATATCAAAATATAGCCCTAGGTCGGTGATGAAGCTAGCATGTTCTTGGTTTGTGACATGCATGGGAATCAGGTTGTATCCAGAATACACAACCATAAATGAGAGGATCTCGTGCTTAGCTATCGAATTTACAAGTTAATTGATCCTTATAAGCGGGAAGTTGTCTTTAAAGCATGCCATAATTAGGTCAAAATTGCCAATAATTATCGTCCGTTTTCCTGTGATCATCTTCATAAGAACTAGATTTGAAACGAACTTCAGTTAAAGGGCATCGAGGATGAAGTCGTTGTTCATTAGCCTATCCACAATCTCATTTTGTGCAGTCAATATTTTTGAATGTAGGCTGTGACATTTCTGTCTGATTTGAACAAATTTTTGGTTTATGTTCAATTTATTGCTCATGATCGCCAACAAGATTCCACACATTTTGGCACGAGTCCAAGAAAACATATCCAATTTCACTTAGAGAAGTTAGCTATGTCCTTTACCAATGTGGGGATAAGTTGCGATTCGATCTTCAAGACCTTAAATGGATCTTTGTGCTAACTGAAATGTTGATTGCTAGCTCAGCAGGGTTATCCATCGAGTTTCCTGACTCTTCTTTATCTGATCTTGGACCTATGCTTTTGTAAAGCGGACTATGTTGTCCAAGTCAGGACTCAAACGTTGGCTGCTATCCATCAATGTTTTTGGTGCAGAGAGTTATTTCCATACCTTTTCCTTCTTGTTACAATGAGCATCCTTCAACTCAGCAACATAACAGCCTTTTCCAACTGCCTAATCAACTTTCAAAACCCATCATTATTTTCATTCAGAAATTCCATTAGCAAACATATGCGACGACTTATGTAGTTAAAGCGCTTAGCGGTTCTATAGCGGTGGAAGTGCAATAAGGTGTAGCGGGGATAAAGCGGGGATATAGTGGAGGTGTAAAAAGGTACATTAGATGTAGAAATAAGTAAATTTTGTTGATTATCATTCTCACATACTTTGTGTAGAAGAAACTAATATCTATTAATCTTATATAATAAAATCAAAGAATATCATGATTACACTCATTAGAATTGATGACTATACTAAATTTCTACCATATATTAGATACTTATGCGTTAAAATTATCTTTTTACACTAATTTTATCGATTTGTTTTAAAAGAGAGCTAGTCAAATCAAGCTTCATATATTAATATTGCTAAAGCGGGTGCTATAAAGCGTTGATTTAGCAGGTGCAGCGGAACTATAGCAGGGATATTGCGGGGCTTTAACTGCACATGCAACGACTAACAGTTGAAATTCAACAAGGTTCTGTCAGCCCAAGAATGCGTTACAAGGGAACATATACCAATATAACAAATAGGGTAACATGAACTCTTGGGTAGTCTCCTTCTCTGAACTCTATCGGCAACCTAACTATTCTTATTGGTTCATCGTTGTTACATTGAAATTATATACATGAGTTGCGCACAACATCAACCTTTAGCCTCCAACTTCATTTAATCTTAAGCCTTCCTAAATTGGATACTGATATTATTGCTATAATCTACCAGGACTATTATCATAAGAGAAGGGCCGACACTGGCCAATATTGTTAGAGTTTATGCCCTAGAGGCAATCCATTTGATGTGATTAATAACATTGATAATGTTATTGTTTTTATTTGGAATAAAAATATTCTGTTATGTTATATTTACTGCGTAACATAAATATTTACATGATAGAATTCCTTAGAATAATAACATGGAATTATATAGTTCGAGTAAGACTTGAATTTGAGATTATATAATATATTAAGTATTATAATTCTTAAATGTTCCAAGTCGAGTTTCATTGTTTATATAGGACAACAATAAAACATTAAGACTAGTATGTTGATTGACTGATGATCACATCTCATTGATCATTAATGTACGTGATATTAATCTCAAGACATAAATACGTATTAGAGAATAACGTATTGGACTGACCCAACGTGAGAAAACTACATGGGATATAATTAAATGTATCATAAGTTATTCTCATAGTGAAAGTGATGTAATGGTCCTCAGACCTGAAATTATTATAATTTTATTTGAAGATATTTGTGTTTTGATATCATCAAAAGTTGCTTTTAACTGAGTAGACGATAATGGTGATTGTTGGATACATCTCGAATCAGATGAAAATTATGAATGATCTAGCTGGAATTTAACCTTACAATATATTTGTAGTGATATCCATGGGCCTCTTAATTGAGTGAGACTATGAAATGCATGATCATGCTCAAATATTGATTTGTTTTATATAGTCTACTCATCGATCAAGACAAAAGGATTAAATTGTAAAGAGGATGATACGATCCATGCCTCGAGTTTAATCCTAGATATATTGGTTAAAAGGATTGTATTACATTGATACGCTAGTCACAAAAAAGATTGTATCGAATCGTTGATCTTATCATAACTTGGGTCGCAGCAAGGCGTTACTAGATGCCAATCATTGTTTTTAATTTTAAATATGATTTAAAATCATCGCCAACGCTATAATAACCTATAGGGTCACAAAATAGAACGTTATAAAGAAAAAAATATTTTTGGGTTATATAAAATATCAATTTGTTGATATTTTATTTAAAGTTGGAATTAGTATTCGGGTCGGTTCCTATATTTATGGTTAACGTTTAATTTTAACAGAGATATTCATTTTATCCCTTTTAAAAATACACGACTAAACCAATAAAATAAAATAGCATATTCATCCGATTTGAAACATGTGGGCAACTCGAATACCCCTTTCCAAAAACCTAGAAAATCATAGAGGCGTCTAGTAACGTCCTCTTCTTATCTTCTTTGATTTGATCATTGAAGATAAACGTTTGAGTGGATAACTGTGGAGGCAGGGCGCTTTCTCTGGCTCGGATTCGATGCTTCCATTCCTTTTGATCTCGAAATTGATTCGCTTCTTCATGTAGTTGGCTTGGAAGGTATAATATCCTAAACCCAATTTAGATAAGTTTTGATTTATTTTCCCAGCATAGATCCTAGTTTTAAGTTGTTATAATACAAATTGGGTTTCGATTAGATCGATTTTACCCTACAGTGGTATCGGAGCCTAGGTTTTGCGAGAAATGATAGATTGGACTTTGATTTTGGTTTAATTCGTGATTGATTCATTATTCGATTAAAAGTATTCATAATACTGATATATTTTAACACTGATATAATTAATTTGAATTGTAGTATTGGTTTTATTTGAAATAAAAACCTGTTTTATTTAGATATGAATTAATATTAGATATTAATTTGTATTACTGCTTCTTACACATCAAACCGTATATATGGATTTAGGTCAAGAACAATGTTTTAATTTGTTTACTTGATTGTATTTTATAGGTTAAGTGTTGAGAACACTGATATGAATGAATAAAAGACTTAAAAACATAGTTTTATTCTGATGTAAATTGTTCCATATAGAATAAGATTTTATCTTTGATTTAAATTTAGAAAACAATTTAAATTTGATATTGGGTATCAATTCTGATCCTAATTTGTATTCTGTTAATCCTATGAATTGGATTAATTATAATGATAATGGAATTGTGAATTTGTTTCTCAAATTG